>CP136063.1:158306638-164066638 GCA_032622095.1 Siphonodentalium dalli | reverse complement strand
TCTTTAAAAGTTCGGGTTTTCTTTTTACAGACGGGCCCAAAAATAATAATTTCGGGCATGCAACACACGAAGTAATGTGTATGGTAGTTCCATTCGGCGTGTTGATAAATTATTGAATGTAACGCAGAAACTTAAATGCATATCCTTGTGGTATAAATAGTAACATTTCCGGATTTTTCAGCACTGTCCGTGATAATAAAGCATACACGTATGTTGCAATGCTTATTATATTGCAAAGAAACCAGCGTGCACCCCATCTCACCATATCAAATAGAAAGTACACCGAACAGTTTATATAAGACTAATTTTCGTGCTGCTTCCAAACCGGTGTCTTAGTAGACAATTTGTTCAAATCACTTCAGTCGGCAACATGCAACTGGAATATGCTATTACGCAATGTACAATTTTAGTTTTTCGTATTTTGTTGTTTGAAAATATCTTACCAAAAGCACCCATGAACTTGTGCAAAATATCAGGTGATCAGCGTTTAAAGCTGTTATTTCAGCGTTGACCTTTGACTGAATGTTGCTATTTATGGTTGTGAGTCCAGCAGCTTGGTGAATATACCCAAAGTGAGAGAGAGAGAGAGAGAGAGAGAGAGAGAGAGAGAGAGAGAGAGAGAGAGAGAGAGAGAGAGAGAAAGAGAGAGAAATCGAGAGAGAGGGGTTAAGAGATGGAGAGAGAGAGAGAGAGAGAGAGAGAGAGTAGAGAGGGAGAATTTACGTAGAGATTTACGTCTCATGATAAAATTGAAATATCTGTAAACTGTCACGGGACTCGGTGACTAACCCTTTCCACGCTAAATACTCATCCTATATACAATGTTATAACTGGATGTGAAAATCCATTTAGTATATAAAGGGTTAAATATTAATTTGAATTCAAATCACAACATGGGCACGCAATGTATTCAGCAGTATATGGCGACGCTGTTCTTCCAAACAACCCATACTATCCCACAGGCCTTGGTTCCACATCTCCTTCTCTATCTTGATCGCGCAGCATATGCAAACAACACAAAAATGAAGATTTATCACCAGTCAATCCTGGCAGGGAAAGTAATACATTTTCATAAGAAACGCGCCCAGAATTACAAATGCCAAGTCCGGCAGATGCATAACAGCACGCCGACGACTAAAAACGCTACAACTAATCTGGTTTGGTGCAAAGAGTCCCATCTATTACGGACCCGAGTCAGCGTCTGTACATAGATTTCGGAATCTGCCTTCTCTGCTATCACATTAAGGGAGAACCCTGTCGCCGCATCTCGTCTGAGGAGGGCTGATATTGCTTTGTTCAAGTCGATTTGTTTGTAAATCAATCAGTATGCTGTTCGTCTTTAGACACCCATACCGATTTATTAATCCTTCAATCGATCGAAGCAATGAGAATAAAATGGAAATATGCTCTTACGACTTTTTTGATTGATTTAGCGATGTCGAAGGTTTCCGCCAGTCATTTTCACTCTTTTTATATCTTGGTTTACGCATCCGCGTTAGCGTTCCGAGTGTGTGCTCAAGTGCGCTGCCCGGAACCTACAGGCCATATATCACGTGCCATATATCACGTACATTAGGTTCGATATAGGTTGAGTCAAAAACACATTGGAATAGAGGGTTTTTCGTTGACGGGACTTGCGGGAAGTGTCCAACTTCCACTGGATAATTTCATCCTCTGAGAAATTCCATCGCATCCCTTTCCTGTGAAATATTGACTGGTCAGATTTATTATCTTCAGACTTCAGGCGAGCGACCGTATTTCACGATTTATTATTTTGGATATATAGTTTGAGTTTATTAGGACATTATTATATAGAGGATCTTCGTTGAGAGGATGTCCGGTGTCGAATATATTTCGAAATCTGAAAAATTCCATTTGCACCCAATTCATATATAAGTTTAACTCATTCTACACTAAATGGATTCTCCCACCAAGTTAAAAAATGTGCATGCATATAGTAATGATCTATTATTGATTTGGGGGGGGGGGGTGTAAATGTAATACAAGCAGACGACAAATAATTAAAGTGCATGCAGAGTCATATTTATTGAGGGAAATGTTCAGATACAGTAATAAGTTCAACAAACGAATATTATTTAAGAAATGATTTGCAGATCGATTGGGTTCATTGGATTTTACCGACAGAGTGATTAAACAAAGTGTGTCGCGATTCACACGAAATTTGTCAAATTACTCTTCCAGTCAACGATATCTGCAAAGCCGTGTGGGCTCGGGTAGAATAGGCCTATACCGCCCCACTGCGAGGGGTAAGAATCCCCCAATGTGGCACCGTTTGCCGTGGGGTGCATCCCGTGAGGTGCGGTGTCATATGGCGGCAATATATCACGTGGGGCATCGACCTGCGGATACGACTTAGCTCATGGTCCTCTTTGTCCTACATCTCTTCAAGACGGGTGGTTGAGTTTACCCGGCTCAATCAATCGGCTATTCACGCCTCTCCAGTGTTTCAGATTACATTTCTGCCATCTGTTGTATTTTGTTTCTGTTGACTAGTTGTGTTCTTTTTCTCATATATGTTGTTTCTTTTATGTCATGTCTGTTTGCATTTCGTCTTCCTGACTGTTAAATATATCAATCTTGTACTGTTTACGCCTGTCTCGCTATATGCAGTGGCTAAACGGGTCACCGCTTTAACTATATATAACGGTCTTTGGTCCGACCATAACTCGAAGGGTAGTCCGAGGCGGCTGCTGGGCTATTTATCTGCTTTTCATATGGCAACTCAAAATAAACAAAAACGTAATATTGACCAACCGCCAAATTCCACTTGTGATGAAGTCTATCCTCAGTACTTGGTACTTGATTTTGATCCAAATTTCAAGAGACCTTCTGTATTTGTGATTGATAAAATGCTACCATTCACAGCCGGACAATTGAAATCCGTCAAACCGATCAGGACTGGGCCACTAAGTGGCTCTTTTCTGATCGAATGTTCAAGAAAAATGTTCTTATGCAATGAACATCTATTGCACAAACACCTCACAAGGCAGTGAACAATAGCAGAGCTGTGTTGAGAACTCGCGATATAGTTGATTCTTCTTAGTCAGGTATATTGGCTGAGTTAGCACCACAAGGAGTTACAGAAGTCCGTACATTTACGAAGACAGTTGATGGACAAAAAGTTCACAAACATCCACCGACATTGAAGATTGGGTGTATGAAGATGGATTTAAGCACATATGTTCCAAACCCAATACGATGTTTTAAAGGTCAGGGGTATGGCCATGAACATCGTAAAAGTAAAGAAACCATATGTGCACGATGTTCTATTTCTGGTCATGATCATAAGGATTGTACAAATCTTAAGAAAATTTCAAACTGTCAAGGTTCACAGCATGCTGCAATGGATCGTTCATGTCCCATTGGGACTATGAATTCAAGATACAAAGATGTAAGAAACATGTCATACATAGATGCTACGAAAATAGTTTGTCCTCGACCACTCATTCCGCATGCCACACACTCAGCAATCGTGTCTACAAAAAAGTGTGTTGATGCCAGCCCTTTTATACACAGAGTCAAACCAAACTCGTCAGTATATCACTAGCAATTAACACAAGATCAAGAGAATGATATTAACAAAGCTTTGTTTCGTACATAGGCTATCTGATTTTGTGACCTCACCAATTTTTTTACATAATACGAGGAGCGATTTTTTGAGATGCGATCACTTTTGTCGCACAGTAGAACGTTGGGCTTACAGCATTAATGTCGTAATCGGCGGTCAAGAGGTCAACCCAAATCAGCCGACGTGCAACATTATCCTATTTATATATACGTCATAAAATCATTTATTTGTTTTGTATTTATAAGAGCAAGTATAGGTCTACAATGAATTTCGAACGGGTCTACTCACTCTACTGTTTTGGATACTGGTCAGTTGAACAACGTATCTAGAAAGTTTAATTTTTTATAAATAATCTAAAATCACTTGACCCACATCTCTACTATATAACCCTACTTGATGCTATAGCCATGTTTGATTAAGACTTATTTTGAGACCGTGTGCGAGGTGCCTCGGGACAGCCACAACACGATATATATATACGTTTATCTCAAAGCTTTATTTTCCAACTATATATTGCACAGCAGTTGATCAATACTGCACGGTTATGCAGAGACTATACTGTGTGAAAGGAAACAACATAATATTTAATATGGATTTAATTGTTATCACAAGTGTGTATAGTACATACATGCATCTGATAATCCATATATATCCTATTTTCTTTAATAGAATGAAAACACATACTTATTAACAAAGCAGAAGATACATTCAGTTCCACGCGAATTCGGTCAATGGGGAAAGTTACATGATGACGCCGTTTGTCGACTGTCGTTGAAATCGACATGATGACATGTTATGAATGAAATGATCATTATGAAATGGACAAGCTTCTCCATCTAGCCTGAGTATTTCAAGCGGGTATATTTTTGATGTTCTCATGGTAGTATTTCTATCTGTTTTGATATTCTATTTATACGTATTTGCACAATGGTCGGTTTCTTAAATGGTTCCGACCCCAATCGAGTACTCTCGCTCTGATTTGGGCGTTTTTTATTTGTGTATATTTTATTCCGTTTTAGTCTAATTCACTGTCAGTTCTTATCACAGTTGCTTCACTCGATTTTGTTAATCTGTTTCTTCTTGTCGTGATATGGCCTTGTTGCTAAAACGACGTTAAACCCTAATCAATAAATCAATGTGATCTGCAAGTCATTCCTTATAATCACATACATGTCCCAGTACATTTGAATAGGACATTAATAATTGACAACAATTATAAGTAACATATTGTTCAAATTCCAACATATAGTCTCCCAATGACAACGCACAACCAGACTTGCACCCGATCGGCTTGAATGTGACGTAGGCGTTTCCGATGTTCATAAACCAATAACGGAAACGTTCATGTAAACCGCATGGCGAAATGTATACTGATTCCTACGAGCGCTAATTGTGTAAATATGCAGGGTGTGAGATTATTATATGAACATTTCCTACTATATAACTACTCATCAATTAATGAGTGTTTAGTATAGAAACTGTTATTAACCGTTGGAAGGTCACGATATGCCTCCATATATGTTTCCACAGGTTTTCAACAGGGGCCTTCAATCGGCCTTATGAGTCTACATTTTGATCAAAAGTTTGGATATGAGCAAAATAACCCCAATTTTGTTTTTATCAAATTAAGCAAGGAGTTCAATCTAAAAAAATAGAAAGAAAATTTTTGTTTTCTTTAAATCAAAATGCCTAAAAAGATCAAAATGTGCGTCAAGCGCAAACATGGTCCGACGCTGAATAAAGGCTCCCGGGGGGGGGGGGGGGTGTTTAAGGTAGTACTCAATAGAATCAATGAAAAAATCTAAATAAATAAAGACGGAAAATGAGTTTCGTAAAATCTGGCCGGAACCCTGGATATATCTTTAATTTTAAAAACAATATGGGGTTCGTTTTCCCATATGGAATGCGACACGTACAATTGTATATGCATTTGTTCCATCATGGTTGTGTCTGCTTAGTAGCCCAGACAGCCAATCAGAAGCGCGGAAGCAATGCGGATAAAAATGTCCGCATCAATTAGCCTTTTATGTCTCATTCCTCTGGTGCGGCTAAAACAATACAGCAAATTACATTATGTCCTGTCATTAAGAATTACCTCCCCTGGCGGAAAGCGTGGCGAAACGGATTAGTGCTGATGGAATCTCCGCAGCGGGCTCACGTCTGTTCTGTTCGTAATCAAAACTCAGCCAGGGACGTATAGCGTCATGGGGGGGGGGGGGGGTCTGGTAGTAATTCATCCATCTGTCTTTTGTGTTATGTTTCAACAGTTGATAATTTCAAACCGAAATTTTTTTTGCGTTTGTTCAGATTGTTTAATTTGCCGATTATTTAAAAAAAAATGTCCTTGTTTCGGTCAAACTTTAGATCATGCCATGAACCTCTACTCTAAAGCTATGGCCGTAGAGAACTTTTTGATGTTCTGACCCATTTTGACAGGGAAACCTCAATTATAAATCTAATTCATAGTAGGGGGTGTTCCCAGCACAAGATTGCATGTATTGTGTGTGAATATTTTGAGCCGATATCGCAATAAACATTGAATTTATTACCCGGGAGAAATTCCATAATTGTAAGCAACGCAAAGCAAAATCGCTCAAAAAGTAATTTAAATCGTGAAATTGCGAGTTGGAACCTTCACTTTCAATAATGATTCAGTAAGACATTACATGCACTGTTTTTTTAATGCTATGTTGCATGACTATTCAAAGGTTTACTTTTAGAACTGAGCTAAGTTTGTTTGTTGAACTTTTTAGCGGAACAGACCTATACATACATGAAGGAGTTTCTTTTCTTATCGTCTACATGTACGATCTGAATATCCCTACAATGTATTAATAGACTATTCTTATCATATACTTTTAAAAATGGTTGGGAGAATCAATTCTGTAACTAAAGGGTTAAAGTTTGCACCAGAGTAGTCAGTTCATCCGTCTTTTGAGTGTATTATTATCCCACGGGGCTATGGGACAAATAACGAGCTCTATATGCACCAGCGTGAATGCTGTTTCAAAATCATACGGAATATATCAATTATATGTGACACAAATATATAGGCATTTGTAAGGCGATAGCCTTAGCCTGAATGTAATATGCCGTGCAGACAGTTGGCTGTCCGACGTAATTCGTTTTGCGAGGATGTGCGCTCAAATTAACACTTTTGGATACGCAAATAATTGAAATGGCTCCTGGTTTCTCGTGATTGGAATGTTAAAAGGAACTCTCTCGCCTGTGCGCGTAGCCAAAATGTCCAGTCCGATTATCATTTCTATTGAACAAATAGCTTTATTTTCTCATTTGTTCTGAAGATAGGTCCGTTTTGCTGATTGGTAAGGACAGATATAAGGCGAACTGAGAACTCGTGAGTTGTATGCACTTCACACGATGCGGCAAATTTCGAGCATGTTTACGTGCATTTGGGTACATGTACTGACAAATTGATGTACTATATAGTACGGGTCTTCGCTCTGCATCATCTAGTAACACAGTATATATATATATGTCATCTTGTTAATGGACACATTATGCACGGTACATAATACATTATGTAGTATGTTTCAAACGTGTAGGATCGTCCGAGGTTAGATCATGCCATGAATCCCAACTCTCAGCTTCACACGTATAGAGATCATATTCCACCAGTACAAAACCTGGGAACTTTTTGAAGTTTTGACAGGGAACCTTATAAAATCGAAAAATAATGCGGGAATATATTTCTTTATTAATACATGTTTTTTTAATAGAGTTTATTCATCAGTTGGCGAAGGTCCCCAGCGCGAGATTACATTATTTAAGGGAATTTGTGGGCGATTTTGCTTTGCGCCACTTACAACAACGGATTTATCCATGGTAATCAATTCAATGTTTTGTTTAGATATCGACTCACTAAAGTCACAAAAAGCATGCAATTTCGATCTGGGACCCCTCCCCATACTTTGAAGTAGATTATCGAGGAACAAATATAAACAAAGAGATATATTCCCTGCCCTGTTTGTTCAATATTATAAAATTCCCTGTCAGAAGGGGTCAGAGCATCAAAAAGGTTTTGTACTGGTGGAATATGATCTCTATGGGCGTTAGACAGAGTATATAGATTCTTGGCATTATCTAATCCGTACTGGGAGATTTTTATGAACATTTGGAGGCCCATATGGTGTGCGTGCCCTCGATTATTACCTTTTCGTGTCGCGAATATACAATTTTATTGATGAACTCTATCAGAAATGGAGTAAAGAAGTATATCTTCTTCCAAGGTAGGTACGAAAAATCTACGGATAGATGGGCCTACCATAAGACATAAAATAGCTCACTTCGACATACATGTACCATATTTCAACCAATAAAATTACTTTGCGCCTAAAAATATAAATAAATACAAAAAAGGGGGTATTCCTTGTTAATCATTTCATGATATGCAAAAGCATTTGTCTCAACTTTGTGCGAAAATTTGAAAAATGTTCATACATTTCTATATATAAAGTCAATGTAATTGTGTAATATTTTTTATCAGTATACCAAATATTGTTCGACCTATATGATCACCGGGATGTTTCAAAAGCGATAAATTATTATAATTATAGGTTTAACTTGACACATGAGATTATGTGCGTCCTGCAGGAAAATATTAATTGCGGTTATATGTGGTTATTCATCCATTTGTATCTTTACTAAATGGATTATGCCATCAGTTATAACAGTAAACATTGGCACAGTATATATTATTCATCTGAAGGGATGTTTAGTAAATATATGCAGACGGCAGTCAGTACAAGTGGAAGTGCAGTGCAGAATTCATTGGTGGGGCACTTTCAGATAATAAGTTCAACAAACGGCCATGATACAAAAATGTAGATTAAAATTAATATAGATGGCCGCATTTGTCTCATATCTCATTGAAATATATAGACGTGACACATTTTTATATCACAGTTCGTGAATAAAACTGTTTTATATACATGTAGATTGTTCGGAATAGAAATAATCGGTTGATCTGGGTTGATCGAAGATTATATGTGGACAATTGAAGGGATACAGGGCCTTCGAAGTGGGTTCATGTGAAATAACATAATTGGGTAAGAACACAGATGACCGATTTATCCATTATTTTAACAGTGTAGCCACACGAACACTGTCGATAACTACAATACCCATGCGTTGCCGAGTTCCATAATCCTACTTGTTATGATTTTGCAAAACAGAGTTCTGGCTCAACATCGATTTAACGACAAATAATGTGAAATAACATAATTGGATAAGAACACAGATGATCTATTTGTCCATATTTTTCTTAGTGGTGATTTTTTACAGACTTAAATATTTTTTGACACATTTACCCACGGAGAGTGCCGTGGGTCCCTTTAATAGTTTATTGCACATTCAATGGTTTATTTGTACGAAATACAGCAAAATACATAAGATTTCAAAACGTTCAATAAACAATTCTGTATTGTTCTTGAACAATACAAACCGAATACGTCAACAACTTCATTGACGACGTCAACCGTAACAGACAATTTCTTCACTAAATCATTAGGTATAGTCTACACTAAGTACACTTTGTTCAAATAAATTATCAATATAGACCTAAATTTTAGTATAATACAAGCTACAATCCTCAGAGTGTGCAATAAACATAGAACAACACAGTTTTGTGAACAAGTTAACGTTATTGCGCTCGTTTGTCATGCCGCGAGGTACAACTCGAACCTCCGGTTCTCGCTTTACAAACTCGTGCAAAATGTTATCAAGTTCACACACTTGTGTCGTTCTATCTATACAGTAATGCCCTAAATAATCGACTCCTTAACTACAGCTGAATTATGGGTAATTTTTCAGGATTTAGTCGGAATATGGCTTGTTGCCATTCATCGGAAAGCTCTCAGTGAGAGCTTTCCGATGAATGGCAACAAGCCATATTTCCGACTAAATCCTGAAAAATTACCCATAATTCTGCTGTGGTTAAGGAGTCGATTATTTAGGGCATTACTTATATCTCGTTTTTTTCCTACGCGCTCGGCACGAAGTAGGTTAAGTACATAACCTGGGTCGAAAAAAATGCAACCGTAATGTGGCACATCGGTAAAGCAATAACTCACACATAATGAACGCAGACACGTTATTTATAATTTTGACATTTGAAATTATCGTCTGTCTTCATTTAACAATCCATATCTCCAAGAGTGACTGGGCTGTTGTTTTATCCACCAGAAACAAATTACTGTAGTTTCTACACACCTTGACAGGTAACACAAATAAAGCGGAGGAGTTTAAATACGAAGTGACGGAAACGTATGCTGCTATCAGTTAGCTGTCTGCCTGGACTGACGGCAAGGCGATAACCCGGCGCGAAACCTCAGTAAGATGGATCATCGTGCTTATCTCGCAAGGCTTTGGTTACGTTTCAGAATATCACTTGTGTGTGCCGACTTGACGCTGTGGTTGTTTGCGTGCGGTTAGCTAGCTTTTTGACTGGTCGTCTCTCAGTAGTGAATATATCTCCATTGTCGACATTATACTGTGGGCGAAAACATATTGGTTTTGGGGGGTATTTTGCATTTATTAATTAAATATGACATTTTTGTCCAGAATGGCCTGTTATCGAAATATGTTATTATGGCTTCAATTTGCCATTAAACCGAGTAATATCATATTACGACATCACCAATCCGAGTAATATCATTTTACGACATCACCAAATCCGAGTAATATAGTTTTACGACATGCCAAATCTACTTCACTGTTAACTAATGTGTAGATATCGATTTTTGTGATGTCACTCATTTGAAAGAGTTGTCAATTACTAAGAGGCGATCTAATTTTAATAAATATGATATTACTTGGTTGGTTTGCTATTAGGCCTGATATCAGCCCTTGGTTACCTCATATCAGCATCATACCTGGACTGACGGCAAGTGGATAACCCGGCGCGAAACCTCAGTAAGATGGATCATCATTATTATATCCCATCACGGCTTTAGTCAGTCTTATTAAAACTAGACCTAATTTTCATTACTTTCAACTTACGGTCTTGAGACATTCATGGAATAACTCATTTCAAACGGGAGAAATCCAACCTATACGCACCAGGTAATGCGTTGCTCGACCAGTCAATAACTGCCTGCAAATCCCATTACCTATTCAAATTCTGCACTCAATAGTAATTATTCATAGAAGCCCCGCCCAATAGTTCTAAAAATAAGTATTACCGAAGGCGGAAATGCTAGATGAAAGCGAGGCTACGCTAAAAAAAATGGCAAACTTTTACGAAATACAAATTCTCGAAATTGTAATTAAGAACGTTTTGAAGAAAATTGGTATTGATTCGCTGAAGCAAGAACAAGAGCATATTCTGAGGAGTTTATTGATAAACACCCAACTGGCTTTACGGGGGTTGAAGCGACAGCCATTGTTTTTAACGCATGTTGGAATTGTCGGACGTCAATCAAAACAGTAAACAGTGCTATATTTGGAAACATGAATATTAATGAGCTGTCGCCAGAAGGGAATTCCCCGTTCATCGCGGAAATGAAATTTAGTACCGGTGTCCCTAGACTGAGAGTTGACTGTAAGGAAACCTTGGTCTAGTTATTACTAGACTGGGCTTTAGTTACGTTTCAGAATATCACTTGTGTGCGCCGACTTGACCTATGGTTGTTTTCGTGCGGTTAGCTCTTTCGCTGGTCGTCTCTCAGTAGTGAATATATCTCCATTGTCGACATCATATTGTGGGTGAAACCCAGTTCAATTACTAACGTTGAATGAAATGAAACATCGTCTACTTTTAATTAGACTGGGTGAAAACCTATTGGTTTTGTTAATTCTGTTGAGAGATGTAAAATATGTAAAGAAAATCACCCGAAAAAAGTATTAATTGAGTTGTGCTAGCATGAGTTGTGCTATTTCCGCTAATTGAAATGTGTATATTGAAGGCCCACATAGTGTTCGACCAAAACATATTTCTATAAAAGTGTAGCACCATTAATATACAGCTTTACTGCTAATAAGTGTCAGTAAATACAAGCAAAAATAACTGCCATCAAGAACATAACATAACACCGACTCCACCGGTAAAAACATTGACAATCAATCAGACATAATGCATGAAGCTAGACATTTTTACGAAAATTTATATGCATCGAAAAACATAACCAATCTTGATATTCATACTATTCTTGAAAAAGACCATACAATATTGTCCCAAGACACTGCCAACAGTATAGAAGGACCAATAACTCTAACTGAACTAACTTATGCGCTGAAGCGATCACAAAATGATAAATGCGGCGGACTAGATGGATACCCATATGAGTTTTGGAAATTTTTCTGGCTTGACTTAGGCCCAATTCTATGTGAATCACTCAATGAAGCTTATGATAAAGGGGAACTCTCAATCACCCAGAAACAAGGACTAATTACTCTGATCCCAAAAAAAGATAAAGAAAGACATCATTTGAAAAACTGGCGACCAATTTCACTCTTAAATATATCTTACAAATTAGCTTCTTCATGCATAGCTGAAAGATTAAAACGTGTTCTACCATACATAATAAGTGATGATCAAACAGGATTCTTAAAAAATCGGTACATCGGAGATAATACTAGACTTATCTATGACCTTATTCACGAGACGAAATTGGCCGGTAAACCTGGGTTACTGCTCCTCCTAGACTTCGAAAAAGCTTTTGATTCAGTATCATGGAAATTTATACATAAATGCCTCGACTTTTTTAATTTTGGAGATGCCATGAAGAGGTGGATTTCTATATTTTATACGAATATCAACTCATCTATTTTAATAAATGGGCATATATCTCAGAGTTTCAAACTATATCGTGGCTGTCGACAGGGTGACCCAGTCTCGCCGTATATTTTTTTGATATGCGCGGAAATCTTAGCTATTATGATAAAGTCCAATGACCGCATTAAAGGTATCAACCTCGGCAATTTAGAATACAAAATTACACAGTATGCAGACGACACGACTCTCATCTTGGACGGTAGTCATGAAAGCCTTAGGGAAGTATATACTATTTTAAACTCATTTGCAGATTATTCAGGCCTGAAAATTAACAATAGCAAGTGTCAGGCGTCGTGGATTGGCTCTTATACGGACCGTACGGATATTATATGCCCAGATCTTGGACTAAAATTTGATAGTACTTTCAATCTCCTTGGAATACACTTTGATACCAACCTTGACAAAATGCATATCAATTATGATAAAAAACTTGCAGAAGTCAAACGTTTGATAGCAACATGGAAACACCGGTTACTTACACCCATTGGTCGAATAACGGTGATAAAATCGCTAATACTCCCAAAATTAACGCATCTGTTTGTAGCTCTACCAAATCCCAGTAATATTTTAATGAAAAATCTTGACACAATGCTCTTTAATTTTCTCTGGAACTCGAAGCGTGATCGAGTTAAACGCAAAGTTATTTGTCAGGGTTATAAGAATGGCGGATTAAAAATGGTTGATGTAAACAAATTTATGCTATCCATGAAAATAACTTGGGTGAGGCGCCTCGTAACTAAAAGTGCCAAATGGATCCCCTTAACAGATATACCTTTACGCAATGACCCTATGTTCCTTACTTATGACTATTCTTACATAGAAAAACAGGCACAAAAATTAACCAATCCCTTTTGGCATGATGTCCTGATGGCATTCACAAAATTTCTAGAGAAAGATCGAAACAATCGTAAAATATCAGCATGTACAATATGGAATAACCCAAACATAAAGCAATATGGAAAAGTAATAAATTTCACCTCCTGGCGGGAAAAAGGGATCATATTTTTAAATGATATGCTGGACAATAATGATCGCTTTCTTACACAAGACGATTTACTAAAGATTTATAACATACGCACAAACTTCATCACTCTTAATAACATTCAACATCAAATAAAATTACTCACAAAAAAACTTGACCAGCCTATAACTCGAATTTGCAACCCCCTTTTACCAAATAATTTCATTAAACTGCTTAAAAACTGTCGAGGAGGACAGGACTTTTATAACATCTTAATGGATACTCCAACTTCTACAGTAGCACACAGAAAATGGCAAGCGTTATATCCTGACAACACAATTCAATGGTGTAAAGTAGATAAACTACCCTTTCTCACGACGCCTGACACAAAACTGCAATGGCTACAATTCCGAATAAACTCACGAATATTATCAACTAACAAGTTTCTTAAAATGTCCAATTTACGACAAGATGATAAATGCGATAGATGTAAAAGCGAGACAGAAGACATCTCCCACATATTTTGGAACTGTGTTCACGTTCAGAAATTCATTAAGGAACTCAGCGATTGGGGTAAAATTAACAGCATTGATCTATGTCCCCAACAGATGACAATGATTCTCGGCTCATCACCAACGAATCCGAACTTTATAACGAACATGCTATGGCTTCTAATTAAACAATACATTTATAGGACCAAATTCAAGCCAACTAACTTATCGCTAAATGTTTTCCTCAAAGAATTGAATTATAGATACCAATGTGAGAAGTATACCGCACGATGCCAATCGAAACAAGAAGAATTTTCGAAAAACTGGTTCCTTTTAGAAAAGGCTATACATATACGCACGAGTCAACACAAATAAACTTGAGTGTCCTGAAAATTATCTCTTCACCAGTTCAAAAACTCACTCAACTACTATACCCAAGAAATACTATTACCGCCCAAGACCACAATGCCGTCTATAGTTAGATGTCGTACCGATGCGCCGTACACAGGAACAAAGTTCGAAAGATTTAAAATCTATATAAAAATGAACACATTATTCGATTGATCCCTATTCACATGTAAGTCACTGGGAGTGCATATGATGTACGAAAGGCGTGTAAATGAAGTGAGCGAGATGTGAGAGAATTGGAAGAATGTAACTTTATATATAATAACATGTACCCTTGTCTGTATTACATTCATTCATTGATGTATGTTTATTCCAATAAAAAAAATCTAAAAAAAAAGAAAAAAAAGAAAGAAAAAAAAAGAACATAACATCTGTGATAAACTTTATGAGCATAGAAGTGTCCAGCGAGTGATAGAAACTAGCTAAATTCGACTGAAACAGGTCCCATTTCTTTACTACAATGTACTGTGTAACGCTGGAATTCTACTAAGGATAGATTGCTGCTAAAACAGTTAACAAATTATCCGATTTGAACAACTCAAAAACAAATGCAGCCCTTTAAGTTAGCTGTCCACTCAGACTGACGGAAAGGCAATAACCCTGTGCGAAACTCAGTAAGAGGAATGATCATTCTTATCTCTCACTATATACAAGGCAGTAATTACGTTTCAGAATACATGTATTACCGTTCACTACCCCTGTTTTAGTGATCCTGCTGAATTGCTATGATACTGGCAGGGGGGGGGGGGGGGGGGTTAAAACAAAAATTCAGGCACGTATGCTGATTTTTAACTTTCGACCTTATTTGTGACCCACCCATCCCTGCGTCCAAATGTTTTTCCGTTTTCGGCAGTTTTTTCCGACCATTTTTGGACACCCACCCCCTTTTAACAATAAAACAGAGATTTGCGTGGGGAACTTCACTGTAAACAGCTGTATATGAATTTCTGTGCATACTATTTGTCACGGATGTTAACATTGACATGTAAATAGGAACGAGTCATTTTGGGGACATTCGGCCAAAAATAACATGGCTGCCAGCGGCCATCTTGGATTTAAAAATTTGCAACAAAATACAACGCGATAACTGCCTGCAGTCAGTTTAGCAGTTAGAATTACATATTTCTCTTATTGTGATGTGTTTTAAGCCAAACTCATTGCAAAAACAGTCAAAAAACTTGAAAAAAAAAAAAATGGATTTGCGGAAAAAATTGTTTGTTGGTCCCATCGACCACCCACCAACCCCGGCATACGTGTCCCCCCCCCCTGATGCTGGTGGGTTATTTTTGTTTAAGTTGTCATGTTCGCTGTGTTTGGCTGTATATAACCAAATTGAGAAAATGCCATTACGTGTATAAAACTTTAAATATTTAAATAATATATGTGTTGATTGTTCCAAACTGACCATGGTTAATATGCTGTTCATGTCGATTTTCAAATACCAGCACCACCATTATTAAAATATTTTAAAATAAACATGTTCTTGAATGTTTCATACAGACTTTAGATTTTGATAAATATCTCTGTTTATTATAGCCAAAATATGGTAAAAAATACAACTTAAAAATAATAACGGTACTTTTCTTAACAGCATCGCTTTGACCCACCAACATCATATCAATTCAGCAGGACCTACCAACATCATAGCAATGCAGCAGAATCCACCAGCATCATACCAATTCAACATGACCCACCACCAGCATCATACCAATTCATCAGGAACCACCAACATCATATCAATTCAGCAGGACCCACCAGCATCATACCAATTCAACATGACCCACCACCAGCATCATACCAATTCATCAGGAACCACCAACATCATACAATACAGCATGATCCACCGACATCATAACAAAGTCCACATAAAAGCAGGGACATACTGATCGCAACATACTCTACACTTAAAACGCATTTTTTGCTGATTGTATACACACTACAAATGGCGGAACTATTATCCTTAAAATATAACATGCTTCAAGAAAAGGGACCAATCTGTAAAATAATGGTTCCAATGTTCGTAGATTTGGGATACGGACAATTGGTCCGTTAAATATCTCCCCTTAGTGCCGTGGGATTACGGTAAAGTTTAACAGTGTAGCCATACGAACACTGTCGACTGCTAATATAATGCGTTGCCCAGTTCAATAATCATATACTCGTTGTCATTTTTCGAAACAGATATCTGGCTCAACATGGAATTAACGACGAATAATACTTAGCTGTATATAATCGTTACTGCGAACTGGGAGTTCATGAAACCTCTCTAAAGAGACACGATACATACATGTACCATATTATATCAGTATATATATAGTATATATGCGCCGCCTATCGTGTGCGTGACCACACTCCGACAAAGTTGATTGACGGACAATAGTAATCCACTTGTGTATGTTCACCCAATATATGTGGACTGTTATAAATATATTCTACTGATGGTTGAGGAACGAAGTGTGACGTTATTCGATCTAAACCTGTCCAATAAATCCCCATGCACTATACCGCATATCAACACGATCAAACACATATCGGAACCAAGTTCATCTCAACGTGTTATGGTTTGCCATACAAAATGGTAGAGCTATATATATAAGATTAAAAACCAACGCTCTCATAACTAATATATTACATGTACAAGTATCTTAAAGTGATGTGAAACACTCCGGTCGGGTGATCAAATAGAAATGGAGAATAATCTTGCTCATAGTAGTTATTTTTACAAATATTATACCTAAATTGAAAACACACACCGCCATTCTTATATATTAATCATATGCCGTGACTGCCGATGGCGAAATCGTTTTCGTTAGTTTATCGCCGATAGAAGCGTCCCATTCGAGTAGTAATTATTAACAATTTAGCGTAGTTCATACAATGTTTTCTATGGAGTGGTACGGTCGATTTGCTTGAGATTTTCGGTGATGTTAGTAGAATGCTACATTCCTCCAGTTACTAACTGATTAGTTTCACGCACCGAACAAGTACATAATATGTCTTTATATTACTTTATTTACTGATAACAATTTATATGTGACTTGATTTCCCTGTTATGCTGCTGTTATTATCACAAGCGTTGTACATCTGGGTGTATATATAATTATTCCAAACGATGATTGTCCGTAATGGAGAAGCGGCTATTATCTCTCGGGCGCCACGAGAGAAAGGCAACATGTCACGTGTAAATGGACCCACAGAAGAGCCAGGTTGCTCCAGCCTGCTAGTGCATATATACAGTAATGCCCTAAATAATCGACTCCTTAACCACAGCAGAATTATGGGTAACTTTTCAGGATTAGTCGGAAATATGGATTGTTGCCATTCATCGGAAAGCTCTCGATGAGAGCTTTCCGATGAATGGCAACAAGCCATATTTCCGACTAAATCCTGAAAAAGTTTACCATAATTCTGCTGTGGTTAAGGAGTCGATTATTTAGGGCATTATGTTTACATGTAACTATATAGGCATATATCATTAGATT
Organism: Siphonodentalium dalli; assembly: GCA_032622095.1. Taxonomy (NCBI): domain Eukaryota; kingdom Metazoa; phylum Mollusca; class Scaphopoda; order Gadilida; family Siphonodentaliidae; genus Siphonodentalium; species Siphonodentalium dalli. Next base: position 164,048,913 of record CP136063.1, on the reverse strand, counting down.
GCAATGCAGCGATAAAAGCCATAAACTGTCAGTTTTCATACATGCGTGCTAAATCTTATCGGCCACGTTTCTGCTAAATTTCCTGGTAGCCCCGTTTTCACTGAAGTGGGATCTATATAGGGTGTATATAGAGTGCATATAGTATGTATAGTCAGTCTACTGAGGTCTGGTTTTCCAACCGGATGACAAAAACATTCATAGTGCTGTAATAATTTCATTATACAGCTTACATTATGCAAATATAATGTTTACGAGTAAATTTCTCGACAAGGGTTTATATTGTCACTTGCACCTAATTTAATTTGCATAGTCATTTAATTAACCCCTTTCGACTTAAACAATTTATTATAGTCATATATCCGTCTCGGAAATCCGTTTTGTTAATAAATTTAGCGTGCTAAAGTCGTTTAGAATTTCCATTTCGAATGTTTCAAAGTTGACACATGCCATTACTCAGAGCGTAATTGCCTCGACACGAATGCGGGTGTAATCAACGACCCCAAGAACCAACGTACTTAGGGCACCTTAATAAATGTTCGCGGCATGTCATAAATCGTGTGCGTTCGCTATAAACATGTTATCTTGTCGTAATATTCTGTATTTAATATATCATTTCGACAAGATAACCTCGTTTGTCACACCGCCGTGCTATAAATTGTCATTAATGTTAATGTCACCCATCGTCATGGCTATCACGCAAGAGATTATTGTCATATCAACTAAACGTTCCCTATTTTTCTTCACACGTGTTCTTGGTTAGTTAGGAATTTTAGGTAGTCCTATTTTGTCGGGCCCAGCTGTGCAAATAAATGCATATGTGGTATGCATGTATATTATGTTTAATAACTATGGGGTATAGTTACGCACATGGGACAAGTGAAGAGTGTTTCTTCCTTATGAGAAGTGAGAATCCAAACATACGACCATGACGTCACGGTGTTAATTGGCCAGTTATTGGTGTTCGGGTCGTCGTTCATACGTGTATATTTACACACTAAGTGTTGTCATCACTAAATCCAGCATTCTGATTGGTCGGCGCCCACGTGGCTAGTTGCAGTTATTTCTCGGTGAATGCGTAACGCCTCATAACACCAAGCTAATAACACCATCGATACGTCATTAGGTTTGGAAAGACGAACGCGTAATGCTTTGGGCGCATTTTGACTCGCGCAGGATTGACTTAATACATCATCGGGTTTCAACATGAAGAGAAATTGTTCCTATTAACTTTTGCCAAGGGTGCTATTGGGTATTTTGGGCTGATCTTGTCACGATACACTTTTCGATTTAAATATATTTACAAAAGCGGCTTTTTCGCTAAATGTATATAAATATAAGGATTAACTGTCATGTGGACTATTTTTATGGAGATGTAGCGGTGAGGTAAGTGAACATAACTTGTATGTAAAACCCTTCGGGTTTTACACAAGTTATGTCCACTTACCTCACCGTTACATCTCCATAAAAACAGTCCACATGACAGTTAATCCTTATCTCAATTAGTAACACTCCATTCGGGAACACACGAGAATGCGATTCGAATACACCCTCTGTGTCCGAAAACAGATCCGCGAACATCGTGACGTCATGCGATCGGGTGAAACTTCTCACAATCTGGAAACGAGAAGAGAAAATAATCCCCGAATAGGCAAAACAAAATAAAATAAATAAAATACAATAAAACAAATCAAAAGAAATGAGGATAGCAACGTTTTATTTCTAAAGTAATAATGTTTGTTTTGGCTAGTCTGTAGTCTGTAGTTGTTTTGAACCGGACCGCACTCGCTGACTCTCTTAGCAAATGGAGGGGATAAATTTTAGCTTCGCTTTAGGGTTTCACGTAATGGTCCAGCGTTAGTATATGTGTGGCTCGTTCCAGCTGAAGTGAGCTTCGTGGACTATTCTACATCACATACTCTTGTTTGTCTACTCATGTATACGTTACGATACAATACGATTGACACTGGCACTGATAATAAAACAATCTCTCTGTAACTAATATGGTTCTCATTGTGTTGGTCTTTAAATCCTTTTTATTCAATTATAAAATATCCATTATAATGGCCTATTATTCATTTGGAGGGATGTTTGGGCGATATAAGCAGACGACAGATAATACAAGTACAGAAGGAGTCGTATTTATTATGTGAACATTACCTATGCGAACTACTCATCGATGAATGATGAGTAGAGACAGTGCTAGGCTAGTCCACACCCTTACACATATGAGTCAAACTCAGGCAATTGAACTAGCTATACGCGTTCGATAGTGAAACAAATAGCAGGGTATCCCATTACTCCCAAGAAGCATTACGTCAGTATCAGCCAAATTAGCCAATCACAATAATCCACAGGAAATAAGATGAACCAATCAGAAGTTTGAAGGAATTCCTTCATCGATCGAGATTCCAGTTAATCTTGCCACTGTCATAGCTAACAATATATTTTCTACAATTATTAAACACTAAAGGCATCTCTATACAGAGTCCAAATTTGATCATTTTTTGTATATAACAGGGAGAATAGAATTGATTATTTCCAAGAATTTTTAACAAGACTCTGGTGGCGCCGAATTTCTTATTGCCGGAAAAAAACTGAAAGTCGATATCTTTCAATCGTAAAGCTATTATTTTTATTGCGAACTGTGAGCGGTGACGTCATAATGCGGGGATTGTCGAGGAAAGTTATTTATAGCCACGGTAACATGAAGGGCGTTGACATGTTTCAGACTTTCGAACGCGTATCCAGCTCAATAGTTGGGTGTTTGATTTAGACTGATACATTGAGTTATATATATATATATTTATATATATATGGTGTGGAATGTCCCATCGCACACCCTAAAGCGGCGCAGCTGTATAGCGGACCCCCATCAGCGGTTCAGGCAGCCAGGGTGGTCAACGATGCTCCATTCCACATGAACCAGATCTTTGTACCAGCCAAAGACCTGCATCTGCTTTTTTATACAAACGTTTTTCTCATGTGGCATGATTAACATATCTCTTTTAGTTAAAGAGTGAAAGGAAACTAATGCGTGAGGTAAATCGGTTCGGGTAATGACTTCTGGCGCGGCATTAATTTCTAACTCATAAACACTCACCGAAAGATCGATTATGCTGTTTGAGTACAAAGTCTCACTTGTTTGTTGGCCTCTTTCTGTGGATATGAGAGAGATTGGCCACAAACGTTGTGAGAAGCATGTTAGCTCGTACGTGCCTGTACGGCGCCTCAGTGCCCGCCAACGATAGGATCTGAGTTTAAGCAGCCGTCATCGATGCTCTGGGTTGAGGGCGATTACTGTTAGCTGTTGACAAATCCCAGCGATTTATGATAGTACGTCTGTATGCGGTGAGAGTATACGTCGGGCATATGTCAAAATTCGGAAACGTCTGAGTCTGATAAGTATAATGAGCGAGCTGCCATGGAACTGACAGATCGATGTAATGGAGTACACCCAGTGTGAGTAACATTGGCGCCATGGCCGCTCACGAAATTGTCACGTGGTTGATGTAATGAGCTAGCATCAATGCTCGTTTTAAAGGTTCCGTATGCCTACGATAAAAGGAGCTACAGGGTAGATGCAAACTCAAACTTTTATTGGTAATGACTAGGAATGTACAACTGTACGCGCCTAAACCCGTTCGCCATGGGCACAGCTGAAAAAATCATACACATTTTGTTAAACCATTATTGATGGTGTCACCCTACCCGCGATGAATCCTGAATCCCAGTTAACAAAGAGGCGTGAATCCTGCGCACCAGTTATGGAATACAAGTCATGGTTATTTCACACTAATATGATGTTGAAATCATTATTTATAAACACGTACTGCAACAGTCACTCGTGCTTACGTTTTTTTTTGAAACGAACAATAACTCTAGTATATAAAATTATTATTATCTAATAATGTTGTAAAATCTGCCACGTGTACATTACTGATAGTGTATAAAATATGATAACAGGATTCTATATATCAGCACCCATTGGGGGGTGTGACTAATTACCGCCCGGGACTGCCCGGGGACCGCCCGGGACCGCCCGGGCGGCCCAACGAGCCCGTGGACACAATATCTCGACGGTATAACGTAGCGACATGCCACCTGAGGGCAACATAGAAAAATTTACTCGCTCGCTCGTCTCCGGCCGGTCATATTAACCCCACAAATGCCGATATTGGCTAAAATAGCCTGGGTGATTACTGGTGTCTTCGTGTGTGTTCAGACAGATTATTTTGGTGATTGTCGGTAGTGCAATAAGTGCAATACACCTGAGTGTTAATTCCATGTATTGACTCGTTGACGCGTCCACGGCCGATGTCATTAACCCCTCAAATTCCGGTAAAATAGTGTATAAACAAAAGAACCTTGGAACCGCCCGGGCGGCCCCATGGGCCCGTGGACACTATATATCGACGTTATAACATAGCGACATACCCCACGAGGTCAACCTACAAAATGTTACTCCCTCGCTCGACCCCGGCCGGCGTTATTAACCCCTCAAAATCCGACAAAATGGTATATAGACAAAAAGAACATTGGGACCGCCCGGGACCGCCCGGGTGGCCCCACGTGCCCGTGGACACAATATCTCGACGTTATAACGTAGAGACATACCCCATGAGGTCAACCTAGAAAATGTTACTCGCTCGCTCGACCCCGGCCGGTGTTATTAACCCCTCAAAATCCAACAAAATGGTTTATAAACAAAAATAACATTGGGACCGCCCGGGACCGCCCGGGTGGCCCCACGTGCCCGTGGACACAATATCTCGACGTTATAACGTAGCGACATACCCCACGAGGTCAACCTAGAAAATGTTACTCGCTCGCTCGACTCCGGCCGGTGTTATTAACCCCTCAAAATCCGATAAAATGGTATATAAACAAAAAGAACATTGGGACCGCCCGAAACCGCCCGGGAGGCACCATGGGCCAGTGGACACTATATCTCGACGTTATAACATAGCGACATACCCCACGAGGTCAACCTACAAAATGTTACTCCCTCGCTCGACCCCGGCCGGCGTTATTAACCCCTCAAAATCCGATAAAATGGTAAATAGACAAAAAGAACATTAGGACAGCCCGGGACCGCCCGGGTGGCCCCACGTGCCCGTGGACACAATATCTCGACGTTATAACGTAGCGACATACCCCATGAGGTCAACCTAGAAAATGTTACTCGCTCGCTCGACCCCGGCCGGTGTTATTAACCCCTCAAAATCCGACAAAATGGTATATAGACAAAAAGAACATTGGGACCGCCCGGGTGGCCCCACGTGCCCGTGGACACAATATCTCGACGTTATAACATAGCGACATACCCCACCTAGAAAATGATACTCGCTCGCTCGACCCCGGCCGGTGTTATTAACCCCTCAAAATCCGACAAAATGGTATATAGACAAAAAGAACATTGGGACCGCCCGGGACCGCCCGGGTGGCCCCACGTGCCCGTGGACACAATATCTCGACGTTATAACGTAGCGACATACCCCATGAGGTCAACCTAGAAAATGTTACTCGCTCGCTCGACTCCGGCCGGTGATATTAACCCCTCAAAATCCGACAAAATGGTATATAAACAAAAAGAACATTGGGACCGCCCGGGACCGCCCGGGAGGCCACATGGGCCCATGTACACTATATCGCGACGTTATAACGTAGCGACATACCCCACGAGGTCAACCTACAAAATTGTACTCGCTCGCTCGACTCCGGCCGGCGTTATTAACCCCTCAAAATCCGATAAAATGGTATATAGACAAAAAGAACATTGGGACCGCCCGGGACCGCCCGGGTGGCCCCACGTGCCCGTGAACACAATATCTCGATGGTATAACGTCGCGACATGCCACCTGAGGGCAACATAGAAAAATTTACTCGCTCGCTCGTCTCCGGCCGGTCATATTAACCCCACAAATGCCGATATTGGCTAAAAGAGCCTGGGTGATTACTGGTGTCTTCGTGTGTTTTCAGACAGATTATTTTGGTGATTCTTGGTAGTGCAATACACACGTCGAGATATTGCGTCCACGGGCACGTGGGGCCACCCGGGCGGTCCCGGGCGGTCCTAATGTTCTTTTTGTCTATTTACCATTTTATCGGATTTTGAGGGATTAATAACGCCGGCCGGGGTCGAGCGAGGGAGTAACATTTTGTAGGTTGACCTCGTGGGTCGATGGTATAACGTCGCGACATGCCACCTGAGGGCAACATAGAAAAATTTACTCGCTCGCTCGTCTCCGGCCGGTCATATTAACCCCACAAATGCCGATATTGGCTAAAAGAGCCTGGGTGATTACTGGTGTCTTCGTGTGTTTTCAGACAGATTATTTTGGTGATTCTTGGTAGTGCAATACACACGTCGAGATATTGCGTCCACGGGCCCATGGTGCCTCCCGGGCGGTTTCGGGCGTCCCAATGTTCTTTTTGTTTAAATACCATTTTATCGGATTTTGAGGGGTTAATAACACCGGCCGGAGTCGAGCGAGCGAGTAACATTTTGTAGGTTGACCTCGTGGGGTATGTCGCTATGTTATAACGTCGAGATATAGTGTCCACGGGCCCATGGGGCCGCCCGGGCGGTCCCGGGCGGTTCCAAGGTTCTTTTGTTTATACACTATTTTACCGGAATTTGAGGGGTTAATAACATCGGCCGTGGACGCGTCAACGAGTCAATACATGGAATTAACACTCAGGTGTATTGCACTTATTGCACTACCAAGAATCACCAAAATAATCTGTCTGAAAACACACGAAGACACCAGTAATCACCCAGGCTCTTTTAGCCAATATCGGCATTTGTGGGGTTAATATGACCGACCGGAGACGAGCGAGCGAGTAAATTGTTCTATGTTGCCCTCAGGTGGCATGTCGCGACGTTATACCGTCGAGATATTGTGTTCACGGGCACGTGGGGCCACCCGGGCGGTCCCGGGCGGTCCCAATGTTCTTTTTGTCTATATACCATTTTATCAGATTTTGAGGGGTTAATAACGCCGGCCGGGGTCGAGCGAGCGAGTACAATTTTGTAGGTTGACCTCGTGGGGTATGTCGCTACGTTATAACGTCGCGATATAGTGTCCATGGGCCCATGGGGCCTCCCGGGCGGTTTCGGGCGGTCCCAATGTTCTTTTTGTTTATATACCATTTTGTCGGATTTTGAGGGGTTAATATCACCGGCCGGAGTCGAGCGAGCGAGTAACATTTTCTAGGTTGACCTCATGGGGTATGTCGCTACGTTATAACGTCGAGATATTGTGTCCACGGGCACGTGGGGCCACCCGGGCGGTCCCGGGCGGTCCCAATGTTCTTTTTGTCTATATATCATTTTGTCGGATTTTGAGGGGTTAATAACACCGGCCGGGGTCGAGCGAGCGAGTATCATTTTCTAGGTGGGGTATGTCGCTATGTTATAACGTCGATATATTGTGTCCACGGACACGTGGGGCCACCCGGGCGGTCCCAATGTTCTTTTTGTCTATATACCATTTTGTCGGATTTTGAGGGGTTAATAACACCGGCCGGGGTCGAGCGAGCGAGTAACATTTTCTAGGTTGACCTCATGGGGTATGTCGCTACGTTATAACGTCGAGATATTGTGTCCACGGGCACGTGGGGCCACCCGGGCGGTCCCGGGCGGTCCTAATGTTCTTTTTGTCTATTTACCATTTTATCGGATTTTGAGGGGTTAATAACGCCGGCCGGGGTCGAGCGAGCGAGTACAATTTTGTGGTTGACCTCGTGGGGTATGTCGCTACGTTATAACGTCGCGATATAGTGTTCATGGGCCCATGGGGCCTCCCGGGCGGTCCCGGGCGGTCCCAATGCTCTTTTTGTTTATATACCATTTTGTCGGCTTTTGAGGGGTTAATATCACCGGCCGGAGTCGAGCGAGCGAGTAACATTTTCTAGGTTGACCTCATGGGGTATGTCGCTACGTTATAACGTCGAGATATTGTGTCCACGGGCACGTGGGGCCACCCGGGCGGTCCCGGGCGGTCCCGGGCGGTCCCAATGTTCTTTTTGTCTATATACCATTTTGTCGGATTTTGAGGGGTTAATAACGCCGGCCGAGGTCGAGCGAGGGAGTAACATTTTGTAGGTTGACCTCGTGGGGTATGTCGCTATGTTATAACGTCGAGATATAGTGTCCACGGGCCCATGGGGCCGCCCGGGCGGTCCCGGGCGGTTCCAAGGTTCTTTTGTTTATACACTATTTTACCGGAATTTGAGGGGTTAATAACATCGGCCGTGGACGCGTCAACGAGTCAATACATGGAATTAACACTCAGGTGTATTGCACTTATTGCACTACCGACAATCACCAAAATAATCTGTCTGAACACACACGAAGACACCAGTAATCACCCAGGCTATTTTAGCCAATATCGGCATTTGTGGGGTTAATATGACCGGCCGGAGACGAGCGAGCGAGTAAATTTTTCTATGTTGCCCTCAGGTGGCATGTCGCTACGTTATACCGTCGAGATATTGTGTCCACGGGCTCGTTGGGCCGCCCGGGCGGTCCCGGGCGGTCCCCGGGCGGTCCCGGGCGGTCCCCGGGCGGTAATTAGTCACACCGCCCAACTTGAATTCAGAAGCTCAAATAATTGATCTTAAGAATGGGTTTAGTAAGTATTTGGGTTTGGTGGGTGTAGTGTTAAACAAATCTATATTATACATTATACGGTTACAAATGGCCATTCAGAAGCAAAATATAAATGTTCAACAAACTAGACTGCATAGAACAACATATGGTAATTAATCGCATAGTCAAATTGAAATGAATGGCACAAATAAACACTCTCTCCAGTTAAAGTTATTTGTTTATCAAACAGTGTCAGATAAGATCAGATGTCATTTGTGTAATTACCATTCACATGGGAGAAAGTAGCAGAGCTATCGTATTGTTGTTAGTGAAAGATGACTTTTCAAAGAATTTTAATATACCAGTGTTGCATTGGGAATGGGAAAGCACAGCATAATACTGGAGAATGACCTTTCAATTGGCAAGTCTGAGGAACTTATTTAATATTTCCACCATCATAACGACATGTCTCTTCGTCTGGCTGTTCGTATTTTTTCTCCCAGACCCTGGACCGACTTAAGCCCCGGCGAATGTAACAACACCTTTATTTTTTTCAAAATTTTCTTTTGTTAAATTTAGCAAGGAGTTAAATCTAAAAGAAAAATTTATGTCAAAATGTTGACCCAATTTGAATCCCAGTCACCAATGGATTAACCTAGCCAAATATGACCCTATTCGGTCTTGCAGAAGACGTTTTAATAACCACTTAAGCTGGAAAGGGTTATGTCCCTGGATCCGCCCTTATTTGACCCAATTTGAATAAATTGTAATTCCAGTTACACAATGATCCTCAATACCAAATATAGGCTTGTTGTTTTAGGAATTACTATAGAGGGAAGATTTATGTCCCTGGTTCTGCCACTATTTGACAGGGTGACCCCATTTGAACAAATCTGAATCACGGTTACCCAAGGACTCTCCATACCAAACATATTAGCTAATTAGGTCTGATGAACTATCCCCATCAAATATCGCCACATTCGGTATTACGGGTCTGGCAAGGAAGGACGGACAGTTCGAATGACAGACCGACGACGGGTGAGGAGTGATGACTATAGCTTCACCGGAGACTTCGTCTCATGTGAGCTAAACGGACAAATTACATGGTACAAATTGAAGAAATAACAATCAATCAATCATGTTTATGTGTACGGTACACCATATATGGTCAAAGGATATATATATGCCCACCATAAGTGGTGATAATATATATAAGATTGACATATATACCATTCAGAATTTGAGACCGACATGGTCTCAAGTCGAAGAATCTTTGTTTTTTGTTAGTTGGACTCGATTTAAGAGTTCGTCACTCGGGTGCCAAACACCTTTCTTTTTCATTCCACAGTTGACGAAGTGTGCCAGAGCCCGTATAGTTTTTGAGTCTGTACTGGTCACTAATAACAACAATTGTATATGGGTGAATAGGATATATAATACAGTGTATTTTCTTAATAAGTGGTTATGACATAATGTTCGTACGCTATTCATCTCACATAAGACCAGCGTTGTTGAACACTTCGATATAATGGAATATCGCTGATGAGTACTTACTCGATTCCCACTGATTCATTTTATGGATTTGAGTTTTAAATCGAAGAGATGGGCCCGACACTTTTACTTTAAAAAAGATATTTATATCATCATCATCATCATCATCATCATCAATCTACAGGACAAGTCTTTTGACTTTTCGTTCCCGTAACAATTACATAATATTTAGTGACAATTTAACAAATAGCAGCTCGTCTGATCACCAGATAATTAAGAGTCTTTTAAATTGATACTTCTTGCTGTAGAAGAACGAATCCAAATAAGTTTTAAATTCAGATATATCAACTGCCTCTACTATCATATCTGGTAGGGAATTCCAGTCGTTAATCACGCGTTGCGTGATTGAGAATTTCTTTATATTTTTGTTCACGTTCTGTTTCTGTATATATTTTCAGTGAATGTCCTCGAGATTTTGTATACAACCCTCTTCGAAATAAATTATCATCATCCAAGTTGTAATGTCCTCTGATTAATTTTTATACCCCAATCAAATCACCTCTGAACCTGCGATATTTGAGGCTCATAAGATTGAGTTTAACTAGCCGTTCTCTGTATGATAATTCTTTAAACTGTTTGATAACGATATATAACATTACAAAGATGTTACCTCAATCATATTCTATATACGTGCAAGACGGCATTCAGGGGCAATCGGAATTGATGTCGTTAATCGACACGGCACGTCATCGAGAATGACAACCTGTCAGTATGAACCATGATTCAAAGACCGCATTAGCAATTTATAGAAACGAATTTGTCGTGGAAACTCATCAATTATTGACCGAGACAATTAAAATTGTTTTATCTGGCTTGTTAGTCCATTGGCCGCTCACATCAATTTTATCACAGCATCAACAATCTTCATCATCGCCTTTGATGTTTCGCTGTTAATGATACCGGAATGGCAACGCTTGCTGAATTTGATATGAGGTTCGGTCCTACTGCACGCACTTATCTTTAACAAAACTACATTTATTAGCCTGTCAAACCAACAAACAATCGACATCATTGCCCTTTATAGATTAGTATTGTGATAATAGTGAGAGATAGGATATTTCATGTCATAGGTCAGGCCAAACATAAATGCGCATTGATGATACTTGGACTGAATGTGTCACTCTTACAAAACAAGATAGTCAATGACTGTGGAATCGCTCATCTGACTACAGAGATGAGAAGATCGAAACATTGAAGTCCACTGCAGTTTGGACGAGTCAACATTACAATAAAACATTTTGTCATCTTACATTTCACTGTCGCCTATAGGCAGCTGAACATTTCACGAGAACTGTATATTACTGACTTTGCAGCCGTTATGATGCCAGCCTACAAGGTGTAACCCACGTCAATGGATATGTTCCTCAAAATTTAAGGAAGTGTTAATCATCGCGGCATCGTTGACAATTCTTCTTTAATGTTATAAAACAAAGATTGATATAAACCTCATTACATAGACGAAATGGTTAACAGCCAATATATACATAGAAACCTATAACTGATATTAAAATAGAAAAGTGGATGTAAAATAGCAATTTATCGAGACGAATTTGTTGTTAAAACTCATCAATAATTGACCGAGACAATTAACTTGTTTTATCTGGCTTGTTGGTCCATTTGCCGCCCACATCAATTTTATCACAGCATCAACAATCTTCATCATCGCCTTTGATGTTTCGCTGTTAACGATACCGGAATGGCAACGATTGCTGCATTTGATATGTGGTTTGGTTCGAATGCACGCACTTATCTTTAACAAAACTACATTTATTAGCCTATCAAACCGAATAACAATCGATAGCATTGCCCTTCAGATTAGTATTGCAATAATAGTGCGAGATAAGCTATTTTCATGTCATAGATCAGGCCAAACATAAAGGAGCATTTAAGATACTTGGACAGAAGATGTCACTCTTTGTGTCGAACCAATGTTCTTCTGTCGCCTCAGACCTGTCATGTATCGATGTATGTAAATACGAGGATGGCTGCAAGAACAGAAATGGTGCCCATGATGATGAGCACAGTGACTTAACATTTAAAACAATTAATTATTAATAAGAACTAACTTATTGAGACAATATAGATTCTTCGGTTTATTTACGAACACCAGTGACCACGTGGCTTACTTAAATATTCCATATTCTCATATAACGGACTCAGTCACATTTGTGACGGAAACTCGGACAATTTTAAAATCTCATATTTGGTGGCCGTTTTGGACGCCATCTTAGAATATTGTCAATATGAATCGCCTGTAATGCTGTACATATCATCAGTTTGATCGAGTGTTACAACTTGCGCCACAATTTTTATTTAGAAAATACCTCCCTACAAAACGTGAATTTCATTCATCGGCTTTTGGTAGCTAGCAGATGTCCGACGTTTCTATTTTTTCCTCAAAAAAGCGAATGGAAATTGAAAATTACGAAGGAGTGATAATGTGATGTATTTGCTAATTCATTAATTCTGGTGTTTTCGTGTGGTGTTTCCATAGCGCTATCGAAATTTAATCACAAAGTTGTTAATTTTTATTAAATTAATCAAAAAAATCACCAAAAATTAAAAAAAAATTAATTTCTGCAAATTTTAATCGTGGCACAGCTTCAGACACCAATAATTTTCCTTCACCCCTCTTAAAACTCATTTCATAATATGCCCTAAGCCTACTTGACATAACGTTGTAAGTGTACACGTATAGATCATGCCATGAATCTCAACTCTGTCTAACCCCCGTAGAGATCATATTCCACCAGAACAAAACCTTGGGAACTTTTTTATGTTCTGACAGGGAACTTTATAACATTGAACGAACAAGGCAGTGAATCTACTTCACATTAGGGTCCCAGCTCGAGATTGCATGCTTTTCTGAGACTTGTGAGCCGCTATCGCAATAAACATTGAATTATTCACCCAGCCATAATTGTAACCGACGCAAAAACAAAATCGCTCACAAAGTCACTTAAAGGCACGTGCGGCCTTAATTGTCGAAAATATTCATATTTGTTCCAAACACCGTAAACAGAAATCATTAAAACGCATACAGTTCCGTTCATATATACCATGACCATCGCGTAAACAGCATGTTATCATAAAGACATACTATATTTTACCTAAACAAGAGCCTGATTGTGTTACAGAAGACAGCACAATGCTACTGGCTAATCACACACAAATGGCATAAACGCTCTTTATTAGTTCCATATCAGGTATTCACCAACAAAGAACGCTCTTTATGTTTACCATCTTAATATAAACAAACACCAGAAAAGTAACGTTTTATGCTTTTGTTTACATAACAATGGTCAAACATATGACCATAACATACTGTTTATGCTATATTTCTTATTTGTATACGGTCAAAGTCTATCTACATTTTGATGTTCTTTCTGTTTGTGGCGGTTTTTGACGGGCGGAGATATTTTCACAGGATACCCACCGCCAAGGCCAACCGTGTCTTTAAATCGTACAATTTTGAGTTGGAACCTTCACCTACAGTGAATTATAGTACCTCATTGAGGAACAGGTAATAAATAAGAATATATTCCCCGCGTTATTTTTTAAACTTTATAAGATTTCTTGTCAAAATGTTCCCAGCGTGATCTTGTGTACACGGACCACATTTAATTCGTATTTCTGAGAAAATAATATTTTTGGGATGGAGTAAGATTATGGCCGCCCGCTGCGCATTTCTAGAGAAATATTTTGACCTTCCAACATTAACCCTTCCATGACTGGAACTTCCTGATTTTGTGGCGAAAACCCTGTGCCAATGCATTATCTTATATATGCTAGTCTCCAATTTGAATATGCAGCTATAGGAATAACACATTGGCCTAACAATATCTACCTTGGTCGTGTAAGCCAGTGCATTCTTGTATATATGCGAGGCTTTCTATGGGAGACTGGCATATATAAGAGAATACACTGGCACCAGCGCATCTCCCCTCATGAAAGGGTTAATTTCGCTTCGCTTGGTATTTGTTAGACATGTTGCGAGTTATGGCGAATTGTTTGGACATAACGCGTATTTTCAAATAATAACTTGGTAAATAGTGTTTAATCTATCTCCGGTCGTTGTATTATGTGACCTAACCAATTTTTAGGATACCTTGTTCAGTATATGACCATAGAATTGTTCTATGCACTATTATTTTCTATGATTCTATTTTATATTATAAGTAGGCTTCCTGAAAAATCTATTTTAGGACACTTTTTGAAACAGGCGACATGCTCTATTATGTGTCATATTATGACCTTTAAGTTTGTGTATAGACACTTTTGTTGAATGGAGGGTTGCAGTTGACTGAACAAAACTTGAGGCTTTCAGTCGAGAATTGGCACACAGACTAGGCCGGGGATCATATAATGCCAAGAGATATGTGACCAACTTTGATATTGATTTGTATACCAGGAACGATTTATTCTAGTCACGCCGGAATTTCACAAAATAAAGAATCGACTTTTCTTCAGCATTACAATATAAAGAGCATCCATGGTAAGTATAGTCCTGTTATGGTGAAAATAAAGAGCGTCTACCCACTAGCTTTCTGGTTGAAATTGATAACAGGTGATAATTCTCTGACCATATATTTTGGACTACTTGTGCCTTGGTAGTGAAATTGAGTGGTAAAAATCCGGTATGTGATTTAGAGAATGTTTTATACCCCCAGTTATAGGACAGTATCTGGATTTATGAAGATGTGGACCTCTGTTTTGCAGCTTGCCCCTGCATCTGTCGGCATGAAGCAGTAAAGAGCGTCCTTGTTTAGTATGTTCCTGATACAGTAAATATAAAGAGCGTTTATCTTTTGTGCAAATAATGGAAAGAACCTTATAAATGCGAAAGACCTCGGCATTTAATTTTTCATAGCATATATACAGTCTGCATGTTGGTAATTTATGTATTTCATCAAACCTTATTATTCGTCCTTCAAAATTACACGCAAAATTCGTATGTCAAAAATAAGAGTGGGCGGGTGGGACGTTGATCACATTACGATACTAATGCTCTGCTAATGCTAACACTCCAGATAACTTGTAAACTAACTTATACTTGTCTACACTTGTGAATCTAATGTTCGTGTCGGTCCATACCAAGGGAGTCTCTAAACATTCTTCTTTGTGTTATATGTCAAGCATGCAATATTGCTATTTCTGATTGGCGCAGTGATGAAACACGTCTGATATATATCTGGGTTTAATTGCAAGAATTTTGAATAACGGAAGTTCAAACGAAATCGTAAAGCTATTTTTTTTTCCACATTTATTTTCGAAGATATAGACATGCATATGTTTTGGATTCTTCAGTCCGACAGCTTTATTCAATTATAAAGTCACAGATTGTATTAAAAAAAACATTAACTCTGTTTTTAGTGACGAGTGGTTCCCATAGGACATTCTCAGATAATAAGTTAATTATACACCCCGCAACGAAGTTAGGGCCCCCCCCCTGGGGGGGGGGGGTATACTGGAATCAGCTTGTCCGTCCGTCCGTGGACACAAATTTGACTGGAGTTTTATGAGAAATTTTCGTGAAACTTGGCACAGACATCAACCACCTTGGGAACCTGTGCACCTCCGATTATGACGTCTGTCGGACTTTTTTTGGTGGAGTTATCCCCCCTTTTTCGACTTAGAAAATTTTCGCAACATGTATAATTTTGTCCGAGCTTTTATTCCTACATTTTTAAGTCAATTTCTTTAAAACGTGACACAGATATTTAGTACCATGGGAACCTGTGCACCTGCGATTATGACGTCTGTCCGACATTTGTTGGTGGAGTTATCCCCCTTTTTCGAATTATAATTGTTTTTGCATGCATAATTTTGTCCAAGCTTTTATTCCTACATTTATAGGTCAAAGTTTTTGAATCGTGGCACTGATATTTAGTACCATGGGAACCTGTGATTATGATGTCTGTCCGACTTTTTTGTGGAGTTATTCCCCTTTATCGACTTAAGAACATTTTCGCAACATGCATAATTTTGTTCGAGCTTTTATTCCTACATTTTTCGGTCAATATGTTTCAAGTTAAGATTAGGGTTGTGCACCTGCAATGGGAACTGTTATTTTATTATTTTAACTAAATGTTTACTGACATGTGAAACATGTTAGTATTTTAAAAACACCGGGGGGGGGGGGGTATCCTTAGTCCCATTGGGACAGTCACCCCTCTAGTTATGTTCAACAAACAACCAGTATGGTCGATTGTTCAACTTATTATCTGACCATTTCCTTCAAATAAATTTTACATCTTAGTTTTTTGTTACTATCTGTCGTCTGGTTATTTTTCCAGATGAACAATAGGGTGAATAGACCATTCCAATGTATACTTTTATAACTGATTGGCGGGATCCATTTAGTAGAGAAGGGTTTAATTACACTATCAAGGTATAGAAATCCCAATTAAACAACATATGGGCAACTGTTTACGTCAAGGCTTTGTTTATATGGCTGAGAACATGGTGCTGTCATTTGCAGAATGAGGTACCCAGAGGGTGAATTTAGTGACGCTACCCGCACAGCGGGTTTGCTGCAATAAATTCATCCTCTGTTGACCTCATTCTGATCAAGCCTCATCTTCTCTGGAAAGTATCTTTATTATCAAATTAACAAGTTTTTTAGTTTCTTTAGAAACTTTTTCTTTCTTTTTTAGTTTAGTTTCTCTATATCCCCAAATTGGCAGCCGACGTGTCGCATAAGCGAGGTGCCCATCCAAATGTTCACCATCTTGGAACTTAAATCGGAGTTTTGGTCTCTCATAGCAGATGAGGCCGTGCAAAATGAGTCCACAGAGGACGAACTGTAGTGATGCTAGCCCTTTGTGGTCACTACATTCACCATTGGGGTGACATTCCCCAAATGTCCGGCACTATATTCTCAGACCAGTTTTAGGCCTCACAAAAAATTATGTGTTTCCGGTTTCCCGACCTACCTGGACATTTTCATGCGACCTGGAAAAATTCCCTGTCCAAATATGCAAAATCATCTTCCATTTTCTACTAGTTGCAGTTATTAATTTAATTTAATTAAATGAGTCATTAGCTGCGAATTAACATCGCCAGAACAGACTACCTCGAAAATAATAAAACATTAAAGATAAATAAAACAAAGTCTTTTAGGCTTATGGTCCATGTCTGAGGCTGTATACGTTTATTAAATCAATTTGATGTGTGAAGGGTTGTTGGTTAATAGAATTTAAACGAGTTTGGACATATATGCGAGTGATTGTTTCAAATAATTTCTTGACATTCTGTCTGATGTATTCGAGTGATAGGCATGCATTAAAAGGTGTGACAATTTTGGATGCAAACATTGAGTATATACGGTAATGCCCAAAGTCATTGACCACTTAACCACAGCAGAATTATGGGTAATTTTTCAGGATTTAGTCGGAAATATGGCTTGTTGCCATTCATCGGAAAGCTCTCGACGAGAGCTTTCCGATGAATGGCAACAAGCCAATTTCCGACTAAATCCTGAAAAATTACCCATAATTCTGCTGTGGTTAAGTGGTCAATTACTTTGGGCATTACTGTATGGATGGATGGGGATTTTAATAGCAGGTTATATATTGTTCACATACAAGAAACTCCTGCTTCCACTGAAATGAATCGGTGAACTCTAAATACTTTATAATTGCCGGGTATCATTATATATATCAAGATTTGGGTATATTGTCAGAAATAAAGCTAGTTTCCTGTCAGAAACTTCAATAACTGCATACAAAGCCTACAAAGGTATTGAGTGTACCAACTTTCATCTTTTTTTTTCAGAATATGGTGCATTATAGATGCTACAAAACTTTATTTAAATGGATTTGAAAAAAAATGGCAATTTTTGTTTTGGCCTTTATATATAGCTATCATAATGGTAATACAAATTCTTCAGAACACCAGGTCCCCTATTTATTAACATACGTTAACTGTTTCCAATCCAAAGAAAATTTACTCCTCGGAATACTAAATTAATTATTTGCACCTAATTACGAATTTATTAACTTGATTGATTAATTAACAAATTTGAACTATTGAAGTATGGCCGAAAGTTTAATATCACGCATTTACCTGAAATGCGAACAAAAATACCAAACATAACTTATGTTTATTTCTTCTGACAAGGATATACCAATTTTTCGTGTGACTTAATTTTGCATGACTCTTACACAAAACATGCTTAAGATTTTGCAGTTTGCAGGGCACTTTGTGTTGATTAAAAATCTAAATAAAACCTCAGTTATATAATATTGGTACCTTTGTGTCATGCACTATTTTGCAGATCAGAAACAGACATAGTAGTTCAAACTTAAAGGGGCATAGGGCACTCGCAGTGGGTAAATTTGAAAAAATAAAACACGGATTGTAAAACCATCATCATAAAAATATGGGGAAATAGATATTCTGTTCTGATTTTTACTATTGAGACCTCTCCAGTGACGATATTTCGTATGTTGAAACCATAGCTATGTCACAATTAAAGTTACAGTGAAAGTAATGTTATCAACAAACATCGCCAAATGTAATTGAAAATGAGATGTTTATGTTGCAATTTTTTTTCTTCTGAAATAGTTCTCATTGCTCAGACGCTTTGTAAAGTAGACCTGAATGATTTGATCCGAATTTGCTCAACTGTTTGTTGATAAAATGGCTGACAATGTAACATTAATGTTCACATAACAAAGGTTTCAAAACGCAATGTCTCGTCATTGAAGAGTGTATGGCAAAAACAATACATAACAAAAAGGCTACCTATATATATGTCCATCTTAATTCTTCTATAAAGTGATACTAAAAGTTTGTACAACCATTAATGTTGCACAATCTTTTATAATTTTTTAAAATTTACCCTCTGCGAGTGCATTTATGTGTCCATTTAACAACCCCACGAAGCAATATACAGGTACCAGCAATGGAAACGATTCAACCCTCAACATATGGATAATGCATAAACAATATTGATAAATGATACATGTATAATATTTGTAAAGGATTTAATTTTCTCTTGTAACGTCAAACGCATATAAATATCTGTCAAATCACAATCAACATAACAATTCCAGCTATAATAGTCCAGTCGTGCCCAGGCGGTGACCATACAACGCGTATGGTGAATAGTAAGGGGCAAGGCTCTGAGGCATCTGAGCACTAATGTGAGAAGCACCGTTGTTGGCGAGTAGGTGTCTATATGGATGATATCTGTTAGCGGCTAAGTCTAAAGCACCGAGACTAGGATAGGATTTCCTCAGTGACGTAGGACTGAGTGATCCTGGTGTTGGGTATGCTCCTGGCACCGCGAGACCAGGCAAACCCATCTGATAGTTTATTAGGGCCGCGTGGTCCATGGCGGTTGTATGAGTTTTTAAATGTTGAAGAAGCTCTTCCGAAGAACCGAATCGCTTTCCACAGTACTCACTTCCTGACATCCAGTTACATATATAAGGTAGACCGCTATGGGCACCAAGAGCACCATGAGGGTACAAAGATGGTAAAGCTGCGGAAAGTCTTGAGTCCGGCAGTCCAGGTAGAGCACTCGGGAGTGCCCCATGTGGGAGTGCCCCATGAAGTCCGGGGTAAGCACCAAGGTGTGCTCCATTGAGTCCTCCGATTAATCCTGTGAGATATTTCTCGTGAGCACATTGAGTACACCCTGCGGTGTTACATGTTGATGATAAATGTGAATTTTGAACAGTGAGTTGACAGTTTGAACAATAAGGGTCCTTACACACAGGGACTATTGAAGTAGATCCTGAAGAATTCCTGACACGTGTGTACGTAATGTCCTGTAATATGGAAGAATGTGGTTTCAATCCCGAAGCCACGTGACCAGCGTGAACTTGCGGAAGTGATGTAGGATATGACATCGGAATATGAGCCGGATAAGCCGAAGTTTGGAGATGATGTTCGTGGTTGAGGCCCATGTATGGAATCGGATAAGGGAGAGCACTCCCAACCGGAAGTCCAACATGGGGGTTAGGTTTCAAGCTGTTGGAAATTGATGCAGAAGAAATTGGTGATGATATTGCTGACGTGGCAATTCCTGCTGTTCTAGATGGTGCATCGTCCGTAGAGCCTCTTGAGTGTGGTCTATGTGATAGTACGGGAGATGGACGATGCGAACTGGGAGAAATAGAAGATTTATTAACAGTTGGTGGCTTTGGCGAGTTATTTGATATCACAGAACGCGGACTCCCAGAGCTTGATCGTGCTGGAGAAGAACTGGAATTACCACTTTGCACAGTAGACGCGGATGGACTAATGCCTTTGTTGGGTCTCTGGGATAGTTTGAACAGTTCCTTTTCAATGTTCTCCTTCTCTTTTATCGGTGATGATATTTTGGATGGTTCGTGAGGTTTTTCAGTTGCTTTCTCTTTTTTATCTCCGATATTCAGAGAACTTTTCGGTGGAGTTGGATCCTTCCCGATGCTATTGCACGTTTGAGCCAACAACGCTAATGGACTGTTCTTTGCATCGAGCTGAAAAAAGAAGAAAATTCGAATATAGATTGTCGTTAATATACATAAAAACATCACTAAATATGTTGTATTATTCAAAAATGTTGATTGACAATCAATTGTTACCAGGATGTGATTATTAAAACAAGTGATAACACTGTAAACTCGATAATTCGGGTAGTTATATATTTCTGGGCAATTATGAAGGTTTAGAACATATGAGGAAAGCAATAATAGAAAACAAAGATGATACCCGCCGATATAATAGATACATCCAAACATTTTTGTGAAAGAAAAATTATATAAAAAGTGTCTACATTATAGGTTACATCAACAATCCTCTACTGTGACCACAATTTAATTAATATTTGAGCGAAAAATACCAACAGTTGTAGTTCAGATTACAGAGTACACATGCCATGTTTGTAAAGAGAACGTGTGGAGAACGTGATTGAAGTAAATTCAAGATGATTACATCATATGCAGTATGTACACATTGCACTCAGATTGAATCTCGCTTGTCAGAATAGGTAAACTTTATAGTAGACATACAATCATTGAAGTAGACAGCAGCAAAGTCCTTTCATAATCAATCATGTTGTTAATTAGGAACAAGATTTCATTTGGCATGATGAAACCCGAATAATGTGCTTTTTCTGTTTCCATAGAAATCAATAACTACGTGATATAATGTGCCTATATTTATCGATATCGAGTGCGGGTTCAATACACATCAGATGGGAACCGGATCAATCACTTATAAGTATGTTTGGTTATTGATCTTGACAAGGTCAAATAGCTATGCTTTAAATTGCTAACGTGGCACATCACATATGTACTAATCAAAAACATATATTCAATATCGAGATGAGGTGATCTTATATTGAATTTCCATTTATTTAATGCCAATCGCCACACATGTCAGCAAGGAACATATGATTTATTATATCCTTGTTATACATTTATAAATTAATAGATTGGATAGTTTATTGTGGCTAAATTATGGGTCATAATTAGGCATGCATTTACTAATGAAATATAGGACGCTTCAGTATAATTATAGCTCAATTATATTCTCGGTAGGGGTGAAATCAACCTCAAATGTACCTATTACAACCGATACCAATATCCAAATTCCAAGGTAAACTATCATCATAACACAGAACACATGGTAAGTTCCAAAATGATAGCACGTTGAATTGTGTTGTGCCCCATAACTACATGTATCGCTGAATGTGTAACATAGTGAGGTATATTAATCTTCATATTCACAACCCAAAACAACAGATATACATGTAACAGTTATAATGAGGTTAAAACATATTATAACATTTGTTTATAAGACTATGAATTTGCGACACATCATTGATCAAATTATGCATTATTTACAAATAATAGTGAAGATATTGTATACTACATGTATACGTATTATCCCGGTATACCACTTCTCCAGTCGGCATCGGAGTACACTATTTAGTGACTATCAGCTATGTTTACTATACGATGAGAATCGGCTATCATTAGTATCAAAGGAAAATCGACTTCAACATTTTCAAAGATTAATATCGAAACGATATATAGGTAAATTTATGAAATGTTGTTGGTAAGATTTACTGTAATCGTCTACAGACTTTCCCAGATCCTATACAGATGAGTCACTGGTGTTGGATGTCGACGTGTTGTGTTGCTCATATGCGTTTTTGTGCGATTTACTACATGTAGATGGAATATGAAATAAGTCACAGATTCGATAAAGGAAATTCACAAACTTCATAATAATAGGATTCCGATCATTCCGTGAACAAAATATGTGTATGGTTACTTACTGTCATAGATATGGGCTGTAGATAGTCCGGCTGAAGGTACTGACTCGCAGCAGTTAACATCGTGTATCGTAAACAGTGTATAATCTCTTCGTCAAAACATTAAACAATGATATTATCCAAATAAGACAGTCAATCCAGAGAATGGAAACATACACAGTGATACCCAACGGAGTGGATTAACTTCTAAAATCCTTCTCGCTGTTTTATCAATCCCCACAACAGACGATATCGTGTGTGTTTGCGTAGCGCTGAAGGAATGATAACCACAGTGGTGGGCTGGATGTGAAACTCTAACAGACAAACACATCAATCAAAAAAGCGGCGATCTATTGGCTGTGGGTTGTGACATTATTGACTGGCATTTAGGAGGAGATAACCCCGCCCCGTTGTCGACCCAATCAGAACAGCAGCCGCGAAGATAGCTGTCAAACGGCCCTCGTGGCAGTATTAGCCCTGTCACTCATAATTAATTTACGATTCACGAGATATTCATGGTTCGTCTGATCCCCAGCCCTTAGCAAGTCATATTTCATTCCTGATGGAAGATTACACGCACACATAATATATAAAACTGCTTGAGTTATACGCCAAATTAATGACTCTCATCTTTTCAAGTCATAAATTTCCTCGTGTTTGAGCGGGAATGGAATGCCCCGCGACCTTAATGGCATTTTATCAGGCGTCGACCAAGATCAAAGACGTATACATGTTATTACCAGAGCCATCAATCAATGCGCTGCGGGCTATCACAAGTGGAGTGTTTAAAAACAGATTGAAATTGACAAGTTGAAAAGCCAAGCATCTCAAAATTGACATATTGAACAATTAAGCGCTTACTTCAAAGGGCCAGTTGTCGATCCTTATCAGCCACAATAAATACATTTTGCAATTCTATCTACATGAGATGGCTGTTCGCGACAGTAATAACAAATTTATTTCTTAACACATGTTACCGGACGTTTGTAATATATCCTGGGAAAACAAAGTCCATCTCAGCATGGTGCTGATAACCGAAAATGGGATGTTTATCAATATGACGTAATGTAATAGTGGGTTCCTGCTCAAACTCACACAGCTGTGAATCTGCAGATTGATAACTGATGTTCATGGAATACTCACCGTTCAAAGAGTGCATTTAACCCTCTACTATTTTACTTTTAATATCGGCATGCCGTGTAAATGTACCTATTTATCTGTATTGTGAAATATACCGGGCCTATGGGAATTCTCCTTTATATGTTTGTACATAAATATAAAAAATATATATTTTTTGAATTTGTTGTTTTGTGTTACTGTACATTTTATATATATTTAACCTATGTAGTGTGTAAGGTACATGCACATTATTGATTGATCAAGTTGACTTAATTAACGTTTGCAATCTGTGTTATACTGTTGTATACGGTCGTGCCTTAAATATATCTATTTGTGGACATAACTTAGAACACCAAACACTTTGAAGTCGAATTTCAATGAAAAAATACTATAATTCATCACTAATTCTGTTCTCTCTTTCTCCCACGAAGAAATGAAAACTGCGATGCTTATATTGATGAATATTACATTTTCAATACACAATTGTTAGCAATCTTTCAAAAAATCATTCTCTTTTCTCCGATCAGATATAGAAAGAAGTGTGATTTGAAAATGGCTATTATCATATTTAGCCCTTCCTATACTCAATGGATTCTCCCATTCAGTTATACATATACATAGGAATGATCTATTATTGATTTAGAGGGATGTACATGCAGGTAATATAAGCAGATGACAGATAATAAAAGTGCAGATTGAGCCCTATTTATTGAGGGAAATGTTTAGAAAATAAGTTTAAAAAAATGACCTATATTATGTAGTCGTTTTTTTAACTTATTAATTATCTGAACATTTCCCACGGGATAACTACTCATCAATGAGCGTTTAGTATATAAATGGTTAAAGAGAAGAGTCTGTTATATTCATATTTAATGTTATGACACAGCCTGTTCTCGCGGAAATAAGCTCATAGTGATATTTCATGGGGCCGAAATAAGCTCATATTGGCACTATTCAGACGTGAAATAAGCCTTTATGGGTCTAATACAGCCCATATATGGGACTGTTTAAATTTGAAATAAGCCCGTATAGTCAACTCACGACTTACCAGATGTATGCTCTTTATAATGTGTTTCCACTGTGAACCGCGCCGTCCAATATGAACCTATGAGAATATTTAGGTCCAATATGATCTTATTTCCATGAGGATATGTTGCATGAATATATAACGGAAACACATCGATAGGTGTTGATATGTTGCATGAATATATAACGGAAACACATCGATAGGTGTTGATATGCTAAATGAATATATAACTGAAACACATCGATAGGTGTTGATATGCTAAATGATTTTTGAACCTTATTTCAGGATACCGCTAAAGACACGGACACTATCCTTTAAAAGATTCCACGTTCGTCCCTTAAAGGCACGTGCTGCCTTAATTGTCGAAAATATTCATATTTGTTCCAAACACCGTAAACAGAAAACATTAAAACGCATACAGTTCCGTTCATATATACCATGACCATCGCGTAAACAGCATGTTATCATAAAGACATACTATATTTTACCTAAACAAGAGCCTGATTGTGTTACAGAAGACAGCACAATGCTACTGGCTAATCACACACAAACGGCATAAACGCTCTTTATTAGTTCCATATCAGGTATTCACCAACAAAGAACGCTCTTTATATTTACCATCATAATATAAACAAACACCAGAAAAGTAACTTTTTATGCTTTTGTTTACATAACAATGGTCAAACATATGACCATAACATACTGTTTATGCGATATTTCTTATTTGTATACGGTCAAAGTCTATCTACATTTTGATGTTCTTTCTGTTTGTGGCGGTTTTTGACGGGCGGAGATATTTTCACAGGATACCCACCGCCAAGGCCAACCGTGTCTTTAAACGGATACTTTTTTCAGCAACACGAAAGTTTTACATTTCACATTGACGTGATTTGAAGCAACATCCTTTCTATTCAGTGCCGTCGCGTGCGCCAGAACAGTGTTCTCACATCGGCTTCTCTTTAACCCTTCCATGACTGGAGCTTCCTGATATTTTGAGACAACCCTGTGCCAATGGATTCTCTTATATATACATTTGCCTAAAAAATATTTAGCTTGACCTTGTAAGCCAGTGCATTCTCGTATATATGCGAGGCTCCCCATGGGAGTCTCGCATATGTAAGAGAATGTACTGGCACAGGATCTTTAATGTTGCACCAACGCAGCTCCCGTCATGAAAGGGTTAATATGGGAATGCCAATAATTTTAATCGATTAATCGAACTTGCGGTGCTTCTGTATGATTCTTTAGAGAGTCAACATTGGAACAATAACTTATTTGAGAAGGGGTGATGCATTGTCACACACTCATAGAGAGGGCAGTGAAAACGATTTAAATCCATATAGGGTATCACTGAACGTTTTAGTGGAGTAATTTGCAGATCGTATATATATATGCAACATATCCTCGTGCAAATAGATTCATATTAGACCTAATATTCACATTGGACCGATTTGATTCTGATTATGCCCATATAGCGAGCTTATATCCGTTATTCCGTTGAATGGAGCGGGCCGCAGTGAAAACACATTATAAAGAATTGTGGTAAGTCGTGTCGATGAAAAAGGTTAAATAATGCCACTATATATGATGACCGTATTTCATATGGAAATAGTCTCACATTCGACAGTTTTAAAAACCGAATTTTAGGTTCATATAGAGCGTAAATGTGACCCGCCATATCAAATCCAGTCGGAAGTCGGGATTTTTTTACCCTGTGCCAATGCATTCTCTTATATATGCGAGTCGACCATAGGTCGCCTCGCATATATAAGAGAATGCATTGGCCTAACAATTTTTATAATTTGTTCTTGTATTCTTTAACAATTTTATAATTTCACCCATACAGAGCCCCAGACAAACATGAACAGACGACACTCTTCTATGTGCTTCTATATATGTGTGGGGCTCCCTTCAGTGTAATGGATGTTTTTTTTTATTTTATGTCCTAAAAATTGTAAGAAAAAATTTATTTAAAAAACATGATAAAAAATTGTTAAGCCAATGCATTCTCTTATATATGCGAGGCGACCTATGGTCGACTCGCATATATAAGAGAATGCATTGGCACAGGGTAAAAAAATCCGGACTTCCGACTGGATTTGATATGGCGGGTCACAAATCAGATTTAAATAATGCCGATATATTGTGTTTTTTTGAAATTTAGGTTCAATATGAGCTTATTTTCAGGAGACCAGGCTGACATATCATGAATTTATTGGCCTATTTTTGAAGCCCTGGAAGCGATAACGACGAACGGATTTATCTTGAATTTGAGGACATGGACATTTTTGTCACTTAATAATATTAGCGACATAGGATTATTGCACCATAGTGTTGCTGGGCGAAGTAAGTTGCTAAATAATGAGTATTTAGCCATATATACATGTATATGTTAAGGGTCAGGGACCTCGCGTGACCTGATCAGAAGCACATGTTTACCACGAGAATAGGCAACTTGAAATTATTTTCTGCAAAACATGTGTTTTTTTTAGAAGCAAACACAATTTTTGGGATTCACTTACATTATCACCACTTTTATTTCTGAATGGGAAAAAATTATTTTAGTGGAAGAATAGCAAGTTTGATAATTATTTGAAAATGTACTCAGTGCACATGTTGAAGTTGGCAGTGACGAGACATTATTATATGATGGAAGTTGTTTTGTAACCATTTAAGTTATTAAAGGCACTGGTGGCGTTCGTTGCAGAAATATTCATATTTGTTCAAATCGCCATTAACGGAAGGAATATTAAATATATAACGCTCTTTATGTTTACCATATCCGGATCTAAACAAAAGCCAGGTTCTGTAACGTTTTTTGCTTTTGTTTACATAACAAAGGAAAAACTTTGACAATCACATAATGTTTATGCCATATTTCTGATTGGTATCAGAACAAAGTCTGTCTATATTTTACTATTGTTTCAGTTTATGGCGGTTTTTTGACGAAGCTGAATATTATAACAGCATACCCATGTACCACCAACACCGCCCGTATCTTTAAGATATATTGAAGAGTGTTGAAATTTAATATCAATGAGATCGGCTGTGGACCTCTGGTAGTCTGGTAAACAGTGCTGTCAACTCATTAATTCCATAAATTTACTTTGCTGCATGAAGTATAATTTCACTTCAATCGGCAAAACAATGAAATAATGTACACAGACATGATGATGAGAGGGCGATGATTAGGGGGCGGTGAATACACGCGTCACCATTCTTTCTTGTCGCGATGGTGAGCGGGCGGTGAATACTTGCGTCACCACGCTCTTTCTTGTCACATGTTCACAATCTGATATGGTCATTTGTAATCGTTGATCATATCCACCTCTCATTTGTTCCAATAACCGGAGACAATACATTCAGCTATCATATCAATTTCATATCGAAACATGTCTCCCTTTATAGTATTCTATCAACTAAGATTGTTATTATAATGGATAACCAATTTGAAGGGCCGTTAGCCAAAAAACGAACGTGTACACTAATTACCCATGCATAAATATGTCAACGTATAAACAATGTCATACCTAACCCATACAGCTGGCCCTGTCATAATGTCGTCATGTAGGCGGATACGTCATGTTGATTTACATATGATGCTTCATGGTGGGCCATATATCATGTCATGAATATCTACTCTGGCTAATACCCGTATAGATCATATTCCACCAGTACAACATCTGGGAATATTTTGAAGTTTTGACAGTCGAAAAATAACGCGGGAAATATATTTCTTAGTTATTGACTGTTCCTTAATAATGTAATTTAATGTAGGTGAAGGTCCTAACTCGAAATTGCACGATTTAAGTGACTCTATGAAGTATTGAACTTCTCCTGGGTAATTAATGCAATGTTTTATTGCGATATTGGCTAACAAAAGTCACAGAAAAGCATGCAATATCGATCTTGGACCACCCAACCATGTGAAGTAGATTGTTGAGGAACAAGTATTAACACAGAAACATATTTCCTGCATCGTTTGTTCAATGGTATATATACTATATAGTTCCCTGTCAGAATGGGTCAGAATATCAAAAAGTTCCCGGGTTTTATACTGGTGGAATATGATATCTACGGGCGTTAGCCAATGTAGAGATTCATGATGGCATGATCTAGCCCATTTTCAAATATTCGGCCATTTCCGCTAGGAAATATCCTCTTCCATAATTAGAAACCATATTCGCACAATGCTACAATACATGGCTCTGGTGATCAGTCAATGAAATTGACAAGTGACGCATATATGCAAATGGCGTTTAATAACTCAATATGGCTGTACCAAACTTGATCATACATTAAATAGTGATACATACATGTAGTACTAAATAACAGTAATTAGTTTAACAGGCGTATTTACCGGTAGTGTGTACATGACTAATCACGTGATTGTAATAGTCCGGCAGATGTGGTGTCTAGTTATGGAAGAAGTTACTTCCTAACAAAGCGAAAGTTGCCGAGTCATTGAGAGTGGATCTATCCCGGTCATAATGCTGTCATGTAGGAGGGTACGTCATGTTGATTTATTTATGATGCTACATACATGGTCCAAAGCGATGTTGTTAAAGATATCCTGTCCGATTTGACATAATAAAAAACATCTTTAAGTTTTCTATACCAGAACATAAGCACATCGGACCCGTGGACCCATTAATAGGAGGGTTTTGATGACCAGATGTCGATGCAGAAAAGTGGAAGTTTTCAAACTTTTTGAATTTTTTCATAGTCCGGCAGATATGGTGTCTAGTTATGGAAGAAGTTACTTCCTAACAAAGCGAAAGTTGCTGAGTCGTTGAGAATGGATCTATCCCGGTCATAATGCTGTCATGTAGGAGGGTACGTCATGTTGATTTATTTATGATGCTACATACATGGTCAAAAGCGATGTTGTTAAAGATATCCTGTCCGATTTGACATAATACAAAACATCTTTAAGTTTTCTATACCAGAACATAAGCACATCGGACCCATGGACCCATTAATAGGAGGGTTTTGATGACCAGATGTCGATGCTGAAAATAGGAAGTTTTAAAACCTTTTGAATTTTGTCAGACTGGCGACTGAGCCTGCATGAAAAATAAATCCAATTGTCGTATTCTATAAAGAGCGCCCATACTTCCACCCCAAATAGCAATATAGAATAAAGAGCACTCTCAATCATGTGCTTTTGTTATCGTTTCTACGTATTACTTGTGTGTGATTTGCATTGATTTTCGTGATGCTTGTGCCATATACTAATGATATTGATTTAAGGTATTTCTAATTTTTCGTATCGTCGAACTATAAGAACAATTGCCATTATGTGCGCCTTTAATGGACATAACTATGACTGGAAGTGTCATCAATGCACTATGAATCAGCAACTACTATATATAACATCCATTGCACCACCATGCATCAGACTACCATTACACATATGCTATGCCACCGGGTACTCTTGGTGGAGACAATCTTGAATTGTTGAATAGTAGTCGCCCAAGTGGATCAGAGTTTGTTTTCATACTGTAGTTGGATACATTTTTTTATCTTCGGTGTTGAACATTAAAAAGCGATCCTTGTAAGTCATGAAATTATATCGTAAAAATAAAGAGCTTTTAACAAATATGTAAGGAAAAAAAACAACGAATACATTTCTGTTACTTCGCTATGTTTTTGCATGGTATATTAGTGGTATGTAAATCTGAGTTTTAGTATATCAAATGATTTTTCAATTATTGTGATCATGCACCGAGCTGTCTATCTTGAGTCATAAACATTACATGTACGTGCGCCTTTAAGGGAGAACATTGAGACTGGAAGTGTCAACAATGCGCTGTGAATCAGCAACTAATACAACATTCATTGCACCACCCATCAGACTGCCATTATAGACTATGCCACCAGGTACTCTTGGCGGAGACATATGAACAACAAGTGTGAATTGTTGGATAGTTGTCGCCCAAGGGGATCAGAGTATATTTTCATACCATTATCTCTTCATGACGGGGATGAAATGAGTCATTTGGCCCTAACAATTCCCGTCTGATGGAAGGCACAGCGCTATAAATTGTCACATTTACATCGCAATGGCCCGTGGCTGTCAAGAGATCAAAGAAGCAAACTATGTCAATCATAGCTGTTTTGATGTTTTGACATTGAAAAGATCAACGAGTGATTGTTCGGCAAAAATATCATAGCGATCATTTCAAAGGTTTTTTGAAGACGGCCTCCTACCCAGATCTATCAGCGATAATTGCTGGGTCTTTGTGTAGGTTAAATGGCTCTTACAAACTATTCGAGCCTTAAACATAAAACCAGAACCATTGTAGCAGACCACCCGTAAAACGAGCTAACCAACTATTAAAGCCTTACAAGAAGCCGAACATTAATTTTAAGGCGGAACATTTATGTACACAAATTGGGTCGTTTTGAGACTAGACGGGACTTTTGATCAGGCAACACTACGCCTCCCTGTTGGTTTACTTTAGATCAACTAAACCAACAGTTTGCGATAACACGATACTTTATGAGTTACAAAGTCCTTTTATTGTGTGGGCGGCAGGATATGTGATATTTGTGGTTGTGTTGATCGTGTTACGTGGCAAGGTGACATTCGACGGTATTGTCGCTGAGAGTGGCTGGCGTAGGTTTCCCGAGGCCAATTGCCGTTCCAGATGGTTTGCAAAAATTCGTACATATTCTACATTAGTTTCAAGATATAATACTCATAAACATGCAATGCAGACACCTTAATTAGCTACTTGTACGTCTACATGACTCAGAAACACATTCATCAAGATCGGTCCAAGTACACTGTCCAGAGAGAATTAATGATGATATCAATAACATTTCAAACAAAATGGCTTCCTTCGTGATAATATACTGTACATTACCATAATCTCGACTGCAATCATTCCATGCATTAAACACTATATACCGAAAACCCACACGCTGTGTTATTCGCAAAGGTGACTTTGGTGTTGGCTCCAGATTTCAAGCAATTATATATATAGATTTGAAATTAAAACGAGTGCTTCTAGAAATATTTATCCACAACTTCGGAAAGGGTGTCGAACTTCGAATTTCCAACATCTTATAGCTGCGCTAGCGTCCCAGAGGAAAATCCAAAATCTCATAATTCTCATTCGCATTTCCTTTACAAACAAACAAACTATTTACATTAGGGGTACCTGAAATTCCTGAATATTAGACCTATATATTTATATTTAGTGCTATGACTTTCATGTGTGGGACTTATGTGTTGTGGATGCATAAAATTCACCCCTCTGTCGGCATTTAACAAGAGAGTTGTTGCACCGGCGAACTCAAAATTTATGGCGACGAAAGTTCACGACCATCACAAATGTCAACCACATAATCACATTCCAAGTGCAGAGCCATAAGCTGTGTACATTTTGATGAGGCCACGGTTTAACTAGTGCGCACGAGTGACAGCCAAGGCATTCCATACCTTCATTAGTCGGGAGGTAGTCATTTCTCTAACGCAAAACTGTCAAGACGAACGAAGTAATGAAGGATTTGGTCTCTTGTGGTATTTAACTGTCACTGTTATAGTTCTTAGAACTCTTATCCAAATGACAACTTGTCGCGACGCCATCACGACAACCCTATGTTCGGACAATCATGATAACACAGCAAACAAGGCACGAGTCTGTCATGCTCAAGAGCTGTCAAAGTGCGTTTCTTAATGCTCAAATTTTGTGTTTTGTGTTGTAGACGGTGATCAGGGATGTGGCGAGTAGCATATTCTACTACTTTTTGTCAACATTTTGATATGAAATGGCCATCAGTTGGAAATTTTCCGACCTGCGGGTGGGGGGGGGGGGGGGGGTGTCAGGTTGGAATTTTCCAACAGTTGGAAAGCTTGAGGCCCAGTTCCAACCTAGGGAAGGATGCAATGGTATTCTGCGAACCTGGCAGCCCGGTTCATTGGGGGGGGGGGGGGGGGGGTACAGTTTTAAATTTCAACGTGGATATTCATTTGCCTAACTTTTGGTAGGATGCATGCACTGCTGTTTCTCCAATGCTATACCCTCGCCATATATATGTGTGAGTAAATTTCCGTTTGCTTATCCTTGGATTATAATTTTCCAACCAGTACATCATGTGTTCTAACTGTTTGAAAATTGGAACCCTTTCCACCGGAGGCCCGACCAGTCTGTTATTGAAAGCAGAAAAAAAACATTTAACTTGTCACACAATACCCAACTTTACACCAAATTTTCGCTGGACAAAATTTCGGGTCTGAAATTTCCAGGTTTGTTTAAGACCGTTTAAAGGTCCATTTAATTTTTGAACCCTCAGATCACATTATATACAATATATTTCATATTATATACCATTTTAAAGAGGAAGCTCCAAAACATTGTATTGTCCGGTCGAATAAACTGTGAAAATGTTGTTTTTGCCAAGATACCAACTTGTGTTATGTGCTTAATTTAGATCTGGTCTGTACTGCTAGTTTGTTATTAACAATGGAAGGGGAATAACTCTATCTCTTAGTGGTGAAGTACGATGCATTCTGGGATAAATCACGGGGGAAGTCTTGGGTGAATCTGAGAATCTCTATCACTTGGTGGACACTCCTAGGCCACAACTGTCCTGTATTCTGGTGGAATATATATATTTTTGGTTCCTCTTCCAAATTGTAATATGGAATAGGCCGTGTACACTGTAATCTGGGCATTCGAAAAATTAAATGGGCATTTAAGACGTGAACTTTATTTCTATAATTGATGAAAATATAGTCCATGATGGGGCGAGATATCACACTGCCGCTGTCACTTCACTGATCCTCGGTTTTACTGTAATGATACTGGTATTACATGTATATCATGTATAATAGATAGTGAAGGGCTCTGTGAACAAAATTATCGTTCATTTATGATATTTAAAATTATTTCATGGGCAAGAGTCTGTATATTTAAAGATGGTCGATCTGTTCCTAACACGGTTTTTTCTTATTCATAGTTTTCGGGGATATAATCTAATAAATATGAATCGAAGACACCTGTCCGGAAAGTTAAGCGGGCTATTTTAAGAACATAAACTTCAGGTGCATTCGGAGCGTAAAAAGGGGGAGAACTGAGATTCAAGATATTTTGCGGGAAATAACCACATTATTATGCAATAATAGACAAATAACATACCCAATCTTCTGTCTTTTGTCTGTGTTTTATTCACATATTAAAAAGGGTATTTGTATTCTTGAAATTGGGTCTTATAAAATTATATTGTTGTTGTAATTGTTACCAGGAAAAGATACAACGATTACACACTGACTGGTATCCAATGTTGCCTCATAAATTTATGGTGACGTGTATACGCTTACACTCAAAATATTTACTTGTCCAACCTGACGTTTTTCGTAATTTATGTCTCAGCCATATAAAGCTTTATATTTGAGTGCTTGAAAAACCACGTGCTTCGAATGTCGAGTGGGTGTCCACGTGTATATTATCACGCGTATGAAGGAAGATATTTCTTATTCGCCGACATAAGATATAAATTACTGCTCCTATCTTGACATTACTAGTTGGCATTTGTTGAACACCATCTGTTCATCTATGCCATGGTTACAGATCTCCTGTGATACTGTCAACATAGTTGCCCATTCGTTTCAGCATAAAAGCACACATTTTGCGATAGTGACAGTTATCCCACCAGACAATGGCACACCTGTGAGCAATTGAAATTAACCCTACTCAGTACCTGCATTATAATACATAGAATATTTACAGTTTTGTTTGAATAGCGAATTATCTCATGTGTGTCTGGAAAGAAATATCTATATTTTCACCAGCGGCTTGAGATATTTCTGGTATTCAAACAAAAATTGTAGGTGTTCTTTTTATTATATAAGCGCCTTATTGATGCTTAAAGGTACGGTTGGCCTTGGTGGTGGTTATCCTGTGAAAATATTTCCACCGGTCAAAAACCGCCACAAACAGAAAGAATATTAAAATGTAGACAGACTTTGTCCCTATACAAATAAGAAATATCGCATAAACAGTATGTTATGGTCATATGTTTGACCATTGTTATGTAAACAAACGCATAAAAAGTAACTTTTCTGGTGTTTGTTTATATTATGATGGTAAACATAAAGAGCGTTCTTTGTTGGTGAATTCCTGATATGGAACTAATAAAGAGCGTTTATGCCATTTGTGTGTGATTAGCCAGTAGCGTTGTGCTGTCTTCTGTAACACAATCAGGCTCTTGCTTAGGTAAAATATAGTAGGTCTTTATGATAACATGCTGTTTACTCGATGGTCATGGTATATATGAACGAAACATTATGCGTTTTAATGTTTTTTCTGTGTACGGTGATTGGAACAAATATGAATATTTTACACAACTAAGGCATCACGTGCCTTTAAAGTTGCTAAATTATGCAGAATTTTCACTTTTGATAGCACAAGAGATTAGATAATATACGGAAAGCAACACCTGGTTGACCCAAACGTCTGACACCGATCAGCTATATAGGTAGCAAACCGCATCATATCCTTATCAAATCCCACGACAAAACAAGGTAAACTGTGTCCAATTTGGCTCAATCGGTTAGGTGGATAGCGCATATAAAGCACAGGCTCCCGGAAATTTCACACAACTCCTATATATACAGGACAGGATCCAGCTGCGTGCCAGATGGATGGAGAGCGATAAACTCTGAGATTGGTACTCTGGAGTCTGGAAAACCAAGACACACGCAGTATATATTCTATAAATTGTATGGAATAATTAGCATTTCCCTTTCATTTACAGGTCAAGAAACAGGAAATAGACAAATATAGTTTAACTAAAAACCATACCGGTTTGTAGATCATGCTTGTTTTACATTACTGCAACCAAACGTTTTGGGTAACATTATATATTTTTCTCTATTAAGACAACCTGTCATTGAAAACAATTTAAAATTTAAATGCCCGACCTTTTTAGACACAACTTATGACAACGTGAGGGAAAAAACTGGACCCAATAAAACCACACTCATATAGCACACTCTGTACAAATATTCACATCTGTTTCCCTGCTTAGATATTCACAAATTTCATCCTGTCATCTTGTTTAAATGTTATGTTACACCTTTTGTGCGGGAGAGGGACGTCACTAAGTTGACAAAACGTGTGTTCCAATCCCCATGTATATAAACAATACAATAGGTTAACATCAAATGTATATAACAGCATAACATGTACGTTCTATTTTGTTATAGTTATGCTGTATACCTGATTTATTGTAATCTGATGTTTTATTTTCTTGATTGATTTTCTTTGATTGATTGATTGGTGTCAGGTAAATCAAAGTATATTTATTGATTGATATACCGGTAGTCAAACTGGACACCACACTGCTGTTATACATTCGTTCTGGTGTGGTTACTGTTCAGCGCAATATGGACTGTCGCGTGTTGTCTGTCAAATCAGAATATTCCGATTCAAGTCAAGACAAAAACGATTGAATATTTATCCCATCAATAAAAAAGTATCTAGCGTGCGAGAAATCGTAACTCGGCTCGGAGTTTCTCTGTCTCGAGTCGCACTCGCCTGCGAATACAAAATAACTTACCACAAAGATGAAGCAATTAATTACTTGTCAATTTCGAGCCTACTAAACAAAGGAGTGGTGAAGAGCAAGGGGCATAAATCAGTACGATAATGCAGTTCCTTGGGCAACGACTATCGTAAATTAGCATGAGAGTCTGGGTAATTTGTAAGATCCTTAATAGCTCCTGGGCCATTCGCGCCCTATTGTATCCCGGGGCCAATTTATTACACCGCGTCGTGACACAATGCTCCATTGGTGTAAATTATAATGGCAATTTTGTCCCATGATTGGTAAATTATAGCCCGATGTGAGGATGTAAAATATTCCTCAAAGCTTTATGACGCTGTTTGGCGTAATTCTGAATAAGAAACTACCCGGTTATGACTTTCTCTCTTCTGAGCACGACAGTGTCATGAATACTGAGCGATACGGCTGAACAGAAAGGGTCGCGACAATGCTGTGGTTCATGCAGTGTGCCTTGCGTAAGCCTTTAGCGAGTGACACAATAGACCACCACCCTTCCTCGTAGGCAGGAAGTCGGTTGTTTTACAGTCGTACATGGGCTTTGAAACGGTTATGTCTTTCGTGTCAGGAAAACATGAATTTTGCAGAAAATGGGAATATAAAACTGACTGAATTGTAAAATTCCCATGGCAACTGGATGAAGAGTCAATAGGACCAAAAAGCATTTATTTTCCGCATGAGACTCCAAAACAAAATATTTCCTCCATATGTTCAACTATTTCTGGCCTTAAAACTTAGATATAAGGTAATTTTAACATCGACACTGCCTTTATGCGGTCATTATACATTGTTTCTTGTTGTAAACTTACTAATTATTAATTAATCAGTCTAGGTCACTACGAATATATAACGCTTGGACACATTGCATACTGTAAGCAATCACTGCCATGCATGAATGTCAAACTGAGCTAATCACATTCACCAACATATAATAGGTATTATGGGTGTGACTAATTACCGCCCGGGGACCGCCCGGGACCGCCCGGGGACCGCCCGGGGACCGCCCGGGACCGCCCGGGCGGCCCAACGAGCCCGTGGACACAATATCTCGACGGTATAACGTAGCGACATGCCACCTGAGGGCAACATAGAAAAATTTACTCGCTTGCTCGTCTCCGGCCGGTCATATTAACCCCACAAATGCCGATATTGGCTAAAAGAGCCTGGGTGATTACTGGTGTCTTCGTGTGTGTTCAGACAGATTATTTTGGTGATTCTCGGTAGTGCAATAAGTGCAATACACCTGAGTGTTAATTCCATGTATTGACTCGTTGACGCGTCCACGGCCGATGTTATTAACCCCTCAAATTCCGGTAAAATAGTGTATAACAAAAGAACCTTGGAACCGCCCGGGACCGCCCGGGCGGCCCCATGGGCCCGTGGACACTATATCTCGACGTTATAACATAGCGACATACCCCACGAGGTCAACCTACAAAATGTTACTCCCTCGCTCGACCCCGGCCGGCGTTATTAACCCCTCAAAATCCGATAAAATGGTAAATAGACAAAAAGAACATTAGGACCGCCCGGGACCGCCCGGGTGGCCCCACGTGCCCATGGACACAATATCTCGACGTTATAACGTAGCGACATACCCCATGAGGTCAACCTAGAAAATGTTACTCGGTCGCTCGACCCCGGCCGGTGGTATTAACCCCTCAAAATCCGACAAAATGGTATATAGACAAAAAGAACATTGGGACCGCCCGGGACCGCCCGGGTGGCCACACGTGCCCGTGGACACAATATCTCGACGTTATAACGTAGCGACATACCCCATGAGGTCAACCTAGAAAATGTTACTCGCTCGCTCGACCCCGGCCGGTGTTATTAACCCCTCAAAATCCAACAAAATGGTTTATAAACAAAATTAACATTGGGACCGCCCGGGACAGCCCGGGTGGCCCCACGTGCCCGTGGACACAATATCTCGACGTTATAACGTAGCGACATACCCCACGAGGTCAACCTACAAAATGTTACTCGCTCGCTCGACTCCGGCCGGTGTTATTAACCCCTCAAAATCCGATAAAATGGTATATAAACAAAAAGAACATTGGGACCGCCCGGGACCGCCCGGGAGGCCCCATGGGCCCGTGGACACTATATCTCGACGTTATAACGTAGCGACATACCCCACGAGGTCAACCTACAAAATGGTACTCGCTCGCTCGACTCCGGCCGGTGTTATTAACCCCTCAAAATCCGATAAAATGGTATATAAACAAAAAGAACATTGGGACCGCCCGGGACCGCCCGGGAGGCCCCATGGGCCCGTGGACACTATATCTCGACGTTATAACGTAGCGACATACCCCATGAGGTCAACCTACAAAATGGTACTCGCTCGCTCGACTCCGGCCGGTGTTATTAACCCCTCAAAATCCGATAAAATGGTATATAAACAAAAAAAACATTGGGACCGCCCGGGAGGCCCCATGGGCCCGTGGACACTATATCTCGACGTTATAACGTAGCGACATACCCCACGAGGTCAACCTACAAAATGGTACTCGCTCGCTCGACTCCGGCCGGTGTTATTAACCCCTCAACATCCGATAAAATGGTATATAAACAAAAAGAACATTGGAACCGCCCGGGACCGCCCGGGAGGCCCCATGGGCCCGTGGACACTATATCTCGACATTATAACGTAGCGACATACCCCACGAGGTCAACCTAGAAAATCTTACTCGCTCACTCGACTCCGGTCGGTATTATTAACCCCTAAAAATCCAATATTGGATAAGAGGGCACGGACAGCTCGTTGTCTTCTTTTGATTTCAAACAGCATATTTTGATGATGCATGGTAGTGCAATACCACCTGATAGTGACTTCCAGATATTGACTCGCTGACGCGTCAACACAAAATACCGTATCACCATAAATATTCGGCTCTACATGATCGTAAATATCGCAATTTTCTTGAATGTTTTCAATAAAAATTAATAACTTTACACCTATAATTTTTATATTTTGACACGAGCGGGTGTAATTGTGTTGATTTCGACAGCAACTGCTTGTCTGAAGAGAGCCGCGGTAGCTGTTTGAATGTGTTGATATCAATTAGCAGTAAAACGGTATCGCAATTGTTATATTGTATACATTAACCACTTCACAATAATCAGAAGACATATTGGCGGATTTAAACCGAAACTGTGTTTTCATAACACTTGGGGAAGACGAACAAGGTTCCAAGGTTCTTTTGTTTATACACTATTTTAGCGGAATTTGAGGGGTTAATAACATCGGCCGTGGACGCGTCAACGAGTCAATATATGGAATTAACACTCAGGTGTATTGCACTTATTGCACTATCAAGAATACCAAAATAATCTGTCTGAAAACACACGAAGACACCAGTAATCACCCAGGCTCTTTTAGCCAATATCGGCATTTGTGGGGTTAATATGACCGGCCGGAGACGAGCGAGCGAGTAAATTTTTCTATGTTGCCCTCAGGTGGCATGTCGCGACGTTACACCGTCGAGATATTGTGTTCACGGGCACGTGTGGCCACCCGGGCGGTCCCGGGCGGTCCCAATGTTCTTTTTGTCTATATACCATTTTATCGGATTTTGAGGGGTTAATAACGCCGGCCGGAGTCGATCGAGCGAGTACAATTTTGTAGGTTGACCTCGTGGGGTACGTCGCTACGTTATAACGTCGCGATATAGTGTCCATGTGCCCATGGGGCCCCCCGGGCGGTCCCGGGCGGTCCCAATGTTCTTTTTGTTTATATACCATTTTGTCGGATTTTTAGGGGTCAATATCACCGGCCGGAGTCGAGCGAGCGAGTAACATTTCCTAGGTTGACCTCATGGGGTATGTCACTACGTTATAACGTCGATATATTGTGTCCACGCGCACGTGGGGCCACCCGGGCGGTCCCGGGCGGTCCCAATGTTCTTTTTGTTTATATACCATTTTGTCGCATTTTGAGGGGTTAATAACACCGGCCGAGGTCAAGCGAGCGAATAACATTTTCTAGGTTGACCTCATGTGGTATGTCGCTACGTTATAACGTCGAGATATTGTGTCCACGGGCACGTGGGGCCACCCGGGCGGTCCCAATGTTCTTTTTGTTTATATACCATTTTGTCTGATTTTGAAGGGTTAATAACACCGGCCGGGGTCGAGCGAGCGAGTAACATTTTCTAGGTTGACCTCGTGGGGTATGTCGCTATGTTATAACGTCGAGATATAGTGTCCACGGGCCCATGGGGCCGCCCGGGCGGTCCCGGGCGGTTCCAAGGTTCTTTTGTTTATACACTATTTTAGCGGAATTTGAGGGGTTAATAACATCGGCCGTGGACGCGTCAACGAGTCAATACATGGAATTAACACTCAGGTGTATTGCACTTATTGCACTACCAAGAATCACCAAAATAATCTGTCTGAAAACACACGAAGACACCAGTAATCACCCAGGCTCTTTTAGCCAATATCGGCATTTGTGGGGTTAATATGACCGGCCGGAGACGAGCGAGCGAGTAAATTTTTCTATGTTGCCCTCAGGTGGCATGTCCCTACGTTACACCGTCGAGATATTGTGTCCACGGGCGAGTGGGGCCGCCCGGGCGGTCCCGGGCGGTCCCCGGGCGGTCCCGGGCGGTCC
Organism: Siphonodentalium dalli; assembly: GCA_032622095.1. Taxonomy (NCBI): domain Eukaryota; kingdom Metazoa; phylum Mollusca; class Scaphopoda; order Gadilida; family Siphonodentaliidae; genus Siphonodentalium; species Siphonodentalium dalli. The sequence continues at coordinate 164,008,175 of CP136063.1, read as the reverse complement.
CCGGGCGGTAATTAGTCACACCGGGTATTATTGATAGGAAACAGTGTAAGTGGTGAAAATTCTAATATTCTTCAGAATTTGTTTTATTTCGCGTTTCATTCCCAATGCCGTTCACCGATCATAACACCGAGATACCGAGAAATTGCTTTACATTTTCTATATACACTGTTGTTTTTCTCAGAAATAGCCCCATATATTCCCTATTGTCTTTAAATTTGATCCATAATTCCATGCGAATTTTAGAGCCGGATTCCTGATTCCAGGGAAATGGGTCGTCTCACAAAACGGAGTCGATAAACAGAATTTATTACCTCAGAAAAATACACAAGAACGTTCCTTGTAAATCTACCCCTAATATGGTAAAATAAAGAACAGGTGTCTCTAAATTTTTTTAATTTTTTTTATAATATTTTATTTGTTCATTATATTACACATTTATGTACAGAACAATATCTGATAACAACGATTGCATAGATATATAGACGGTGGGAGGGGGGGGGGGGGGTGTGTCGACATTCGCACACAACTCACACACACCTTGCACACACATTGATATATTAAAGACATAGTATGCATACATGTATACTCGTATATATATATACTTGTTTACCGAATCTGATATTGTAAACTCGGACTATATGCTATTCAAGATAACTATGTTCCCTGCTAAGTTAGTTATGAGTATGCACTATTGTTCTTGATGGCTTTCGTTAGGTCCCTCCACTCGATACGATTTGTATCGTAATTCAAATTCTCGAATGAGTAAGTTCAGAGAGAGTTCGTTGGGGTTAAATTTTGTTTTATACAGATAATATTTCAGAATTGATAGTATAAGAAAGTTTAGTTTGTTGATTTTATTGTAAGCACCAATCCCAAAAAGAATGTTTTTCCATGTACCTTTATTTTACAGTATGCGCAACGGGAGCGAGATCTCGCAAAAGATCGCGAACTCTTTTGTTCCGTTTAAAAGCGGGCGTGATTGCGCGAGACTGCGGTTTCTAATGGTAATTGCATAAACAACATGGCGACATCCACGACAATTGTCGTAGTCTTAACCGCAGATATTAATGAAATAAAACAAAACCAAACATTTGTACGTGGGTTTAATATTATGATATATTATCAGAGGATTACATGAGCGTGATATGCCAAACAAATCCTCATGTTTTCGTCTTCTTTTATTGTTAATCCTGTGTGCAATTAATTACGATGTCCGCACCATTACTATTAGTATTAGCCAGGGCTGTCAAGATATAACTTATATTACTTATTTCAAATCATTTCAACATAAAGGTCGCCAATCCACAACAGACGCTTTGATTATTTTGCCGACGGTGGTGATGTAATTAATTACCTATTATGACTAATTGCATTTCCCCAACATAGGCCCCTACTGTGTGGATAGGTGTTACATGATCATCATCTAATATGGGTGATTTAAGTAAACATCTCCACATTCATAATACTTCTTTAAACATCCATAATTACACCTACTTATAATCAACCCATTCAAGGATAAAATTTGTAATGAAAACAAAAGGTGCCTATTCAATCTGGAGCACTATATAAATGTTCTCATCCCATATGTGTAGGCCTAAGTAATCTCAGTAATTTATTAAAATGCCTTACCAGGATTTTGTTGCTTGGGATGAGATGAGTGATATCGATGAACTGATAGGGGAACATACTGATAGTGACAGTTTTCTTAATGATGATTTTAAACGTAACAAGCCATATTTCCGACTAAATCCTGAAATGTTACCCATAATTCTGCTGTAGTTAAGTGGTTAAGTGGTCAATTACTTTGGGCATTACTGTAATAGCACATTCCACTCAAATTATCTTGAGGAGGCGCCCCATTCGTGAAAATAATTTCAATGATATAAAAAAGGGTTAAAGTGAAGAAAAGAAATCAAGACATTGTTTTAATGTGAATAGGCTCCCATCAGCTGTTTTTTTGAGATGGGCCATTTATATAGAAAATCATAAAATATTTATATACATGTACACAACGAATCCTGAAATAGAATCTTTTCTTTAAGTTGGTATTGAACAGGTATGGTAGACTGAAAAAGATAAGAAAATATGTGCACTAACCTTTGACAATTTAAATATAGATAGCTGAATCGTAAAATGAACTCAAGCTGTGTCTCAATTTGACATAAATGGATATGGTGACAGCATGAGGATACATATGACATATATACTTCTAAATTGTATTTAATTACATAATGATAATTTTAGCATGTGTTAAGTACAAATTGATAAAACACTTCACCGAAAGGAACCACATTGTCTTTAATATCCATTACATAGTTGGCAACTGACTTGCTTTTGGTGAAGTAACACAATACAAACAGTCCATTGTTACCTCAATATGTTAGTCTAGCTGTTGTAAAAATATTCACACCTAACTAGTACTTTAATATGAATTGAGTAATAGTGTAAGTGTGACATTTGTTGCACAACTGTCAATGAAAACATCCCAAACAAAACTTGCAAGATTGTGTGTTTATTATTATATAAGACACATTTAATTTGAAGTTAATTCCACGGTACATTACAAGTACAAAATTTCCAACATTATGTAAAGCTAAATTGGCCACTGGGTTTTGTTAAATTTGTCTAGTGAATCGCCAAAAAAAATTATGGAGTACCATGGCATGTTTTCATTGCACCTGGCGAAATGGTGAAATTTTTTGAAACTTTGTAGAAGTAATTTTCGGTAATCTAATGCAAGATCAAACTGGAATTGCTTAGATTGTAGGAATACTGTCTTATGAACACAAACAGACTTGTCTGGTCGAAATTATATGAAGCAATCTACCTTTTTTGTGATTAGATACGAACCATCTAATATGATCTATTCCTACTGAAAAATAAGTCGAAATTAGGATACACAACCGATCTTTTGATACTTAGGTAACAGTTTTGCAGTTTCGTCAACGTAACCGACATTTTCTGGAAAATCAATTATTAAGAAACTCTAGGAGTACACAATTTATCCCACACGACCAATTACGTTCATTTAATTGAAGAAAAATTAAATGTTCGTATTTTCCCCATTGTTCGTTGACAATCAAAACAACGAGAAAATTCGTCGAATAAAGCCATCGATTTAACGTTTCTGCGGTCAGAAAACATTATTTAACTACAATTAATACATGCAACCAAACATGAAGAAAATACTTATTCTCTAAATAAAACATGATACTTACTTATTATTGAATTATTCACACTTATGTACTCCGCAGAACAACAAAACAGGTACGGCAAACATCGTCTGAAATGAGATCTCGTCAATTCCCGTAGCGTTCGCGATATCTCCTCGAGGCGTTATAGAGCGAGCACTGTGAGTCTCGCATACTCCGGATTAACGTACTTGGTTTTTCCGAGAAAGCGAGATGCCCAGATGATAGCGATCTAGCCAGGCCTGATTGGTATTTACAAACGTTCTTACGAGTGGACAGTCAAAGAAAACATGTGAAATTGATTCATTTGCGACGTTACATCTGAGACATATATAGACCATCTGACCGAATTCGCATTATGTTCAAAAGTCTGTTTGTGCCTAAAATTCTGGTCAGTATTCGGTATTGAAACCAGCGTAGTTTGAAGGGTGATGAAAATATATGTTTCCAGTGAAGGGAACGCCTTAATTCGTTTTCCCATTTTATTTGTGACGATGATTGTCCTATTTTAGTTGATTTTATGAATTCATCGTAAAACGTTCTGCAACCTCGCTCATTTTGAAGTAGTGATACAATATTTTCAGGAATGATTGGATTTTGAACCCTGACGATCGCTTGATCGGTCCGTTTTAATAACCTATTAATTTGTCTGTTTAGGCCGTGTAAAGTGATAAAGTTTGTGGTGATTTTGTTCTTAGTTCTAAGAGTTTCGATGAAATGTGGCTTATTGTCTTCGGTGAACATATCATTTATGAATATTATGCCTTTGTCCTTCCACTCAGCGACGTTTATCATTGAGTCGTCGATCAACAGTTCATCATTGTTCCAGATTGTTTGCGTCATGTCGTATCGAGGCTCTTTTATGTCCAAGAAATTACGCCAGGCTACAAAGACGTCACGCCAGAAAGGATTCCAATAGTTGAGGGTCATTTATTATTTGTTTTGGTGCCAAATTTTTCCATCGAGTTGTTTTCGTTATGCACCTTCGAATCCATGTTATTTTTAATGAGTCGATGAAATATTTAAGGTGCACCATTCTTAAACCACCGTTTTCATATTCTGCGCACAGTTGCATTCTTTTTATTCTTATATCACGTTTTCCATTCCAAATAAATCTGAACAAAATGGTATTCATTTCGTCTATGAACTTTTTTATCTGGATTTGGCAAAGCCATAAATAAGTGGACAAATTTTGGTATTAGAATAGATTTTATCAAAGTAATTTTACCAAGGGGTGTTAAGCATCTATATTTCCATTTATTTATCGATTTCTTTAATTCATCAATCTTCCCCATGTAGTCTCTGTCGGATTAGTACAAAATTTTATACATAACAACGTGAAAGACTTTGATACCTTAATGTGACAATTTGGGATTGGTGCCAATCCACGGTTCTTTTTTGTTCCCAACCAAACAATTTCACATTTATCAATATTAACTTTCAAACCAGACATTCTGGCAAACAAGTCCAATACATTAAGAACTTCACGGAAGCTAGTATCGCTCCCATCAAGAATTAGTGTGGTGTCGTCAGCATAATGGTTAATCTTGTACTCTGTCGTACCGAGTGTTTCACCATGAATATCTGTGTTCTGTCTTATGATAGTGGCCAGTACCTCAGCGCACAGCAAAAATATATAGGGTGATAGTGGGACCCCTTGTCTACAGCCTCTGGATGGATTAAAATATGAAGATATGCTACCAGGTGTCTCTCACATAACCCTTTCAGTGCCAGGGGTCGATCTCATCGGCCCTAATTTACGGTCTGTAAAATCGGCCCTAAAAAAAAAAATATATTTTTTTTTGGTTGAATTTTTTTTGGGTATGCTTAAGAATGCAATAGCGAATTTAAAAACAAACTGGATAAAACCTTAGGGGCATGTTATAACTCAAAACTATCACCAAGTATTCATAGTAATAATTTTGATGCCCATGAAAAACGTAAGATTCCCTGGCACTAAACCTACAAAATAAGTCTGTTAAAGAATATATGAAAAAATTATATATGCGAGGCGACCTATTGTCGACTCGCATATAAAAGAGAATGCATTGACACAGGGTATATGGATTGATACAAAAACCGGACTTGGCACTGAAAGGGTTAAAGCAGCGGATGCATTTATATTAAATCCACCAAAATACACATAATAGTATTCGCTTTTGATTTTTTTACAGGTATCAAAATAGGTCGATAAATATCTGAGCTACCTTTCTACGAGCATTCTATAACCCAAAAAGACGAATTGAAGTAATGAAAAATACATATATGAACACGGTGTTTGGGTCCCAATAAAACAAAAGCGATTTACACGACATGGAACTCAAAAGAGCGTTTCGTGTTAGACTATTCCTAATATGGTAGACATAAAGAGCGTTATCTGACTTATGGGAAAATTTAAAACGGCTGTAAAATGGCTGTGATTTTGGCAAGATTTTTTCTAAGTATATATGAAGCCGCTATATCAACATTTCGTGTATTTATCGACCTATATCGCATCCATCCCTCCAGATTACGTAGACATAATTTGGAGGTTCGAATAAGCCATGTCCGTTTAACTCTATTTTGCCAGAGTAGATCAAGTCGGTAAATCAATATATCGTCTATTTATCGAAATAAACTATAAAAAATATAGAATACTAGCTGTAACAAGCTCCCTTCGTCGATGAAAAGGGGCATATGGCCCCTTTGTGCGATTAAAAAAATTTGAATTTCTTGCTCAATTTAAAAAAAAAAAATAAAAAAAAAAATAAAATATATATATATATATATATAAATTTTTTAAAACTAACGCCGGTATAATATCCACCGGGGTACCCAAGCCACCACACCAAATTTGGTTGAATTCGGTCCAGGGGTTTGGGAGAAAATCGTGAACAGACAGCCATATCGTATTCTTTCATAACATGTATATGGATTGGATACTGGTTCAAATTATCAATGTCCGTTTAAAGTTTTATTTTATTGCTACTGAATTTAAAATGCATTTACACCACATATTCACCAGCCCCCACGTTTTGCGGCCTTTCTCCAGATTTGTTTGGGTCTACCAACAGCCAACGGGATTTTGCGCAAATATACCATGACATGCTTATAAATCAACGTCATATGACAGATATGCCTACTAAAAAGCGAAGTATTAATGCGCGGGGTCAAAGAGTAGTGATCCGTCAATCATACAGACATAATCAGTCAATATGTGTTTACAAAATGTTGCCTCGTCAGATTTGACATGGCGCCATTGGTTTGACTGATGGCTTGATGGAGCTTAATGCAAGTAAAAAAATGTGATGTCGGCATACAACATATATCTGGAAAAAGGCAGAAACTTTATTTTTTTTCTGGATATTAAACACAGGCTGATTTGAACGATATAACAGAGATTGTATATACACGCATACAAAACTCGTGTCATATATTATTCCTTCCAGTAATTGCAAATGGTACTCATCGACAAGCTCACCCCGTGGCTCAGTCGGGAAAGAGCACAGCACATCAAGTAGCCACAATTCGTCCACCACTAGCGAAGTCTTATAAGTCCTGATAATGTTCCAGGGGAAAAGATGGTATCCGGATACATGGATGTGTGTGGTCAAGTTCGGGTGGGGTGAGCGATCTGTGGCTTCTACGTGCGGTTGTGGGATTTCACCTCAAAATTATCTGCTCAATGTTCACTTCCACACTAAATGCCACACCAATATATCATCCTTAAAATATGTTCACATAGGTTTATATTTTACGGGTCGCAATGACAACACATTATAAAAGAGCGCATCGGTAACCCGTGTTGATGGTGGATTAAATAATGCTAATTTGGGCTTATTTCCTGGAAATAGTTCCAAATTGGAATGTTTTAAAAACTGCGCTTTAGGTCCATATATATAGAGTATATATTGAAGATAAATAACGTCAATGCGAGCTTATTTCGCTCATTGAAATAAGCCCGTTGGCCACACTAGGCCCTACACATTGACAAAGGTGTAACAATGCACCCAACCGATTAGGTGCATGAAATCATTCTCACATTATATATTACCACATCGAATACGCTATTCACATGCATATGTATATCTGATTAACGAATGGCGAATTAAATGCCCCGTGTGATGACTAGATTAGGAGTCCAACATTTTTTGGGGGTTAAATTCATTTATCCTTGAAAATTACTGGGAAACGATTTGTGAACTATTATTAACAAGAAATATACGTTACATTTGATCATGTATTGGTGTAAAGTACATTACATTTATTGATTAATAAAACAAATATTCTTAATACCCAAAATATTCCAAAACCCTTGTAATATCAAACATATATCTATCTACTGTCCGGCCCCGATATCAACGTAAAATCCCAGGATGAATTATATATATGTTACAGGGCCCTTGTTTATACATGGGGAGAATGACACCCGAAAAGCCATGCCTTTCTACCAGATACATAACAAATTGCCATATCCATTATAACAATTCATTATGTATTTCCATGTTCAATGTAATTTAATGTAACATAATTATATATCTGGATTCTGGAGGATAAATAAACAATGTTTAAACCAAAAAAAACTATTGCAGCCAACCATGAAGCGAGGTTAAAAGCCTATATTCCTATAGTCTCACCGCTTCCAATTTGATCGAAAAAGATCTTGAAGATGCAGATGCATACAGTGCACGATTTAAACCCGTTTTAATGAGAATGCACCACAATCCCCGACCATACACGACACATAAAACGATTAGTCAATTCGTCATCATCGCTCATGACGATTTGCCCAACGGTGACTTTACGTTATCGCAATGATGGAGAGCACACCGACGGCTGATGGATGATACGGCGCGGGAATGATAAATTAAATATCACGCGCTGGCGGAAGTGATCTTAGGGTTTGATTTATGACCACCACCGATAGTCAAATTTCGAGATATTGTGTTTAACGCATCGATTCTGGATGAGGGGACAGTGGACAGGAGACATCATTTACTATCTTTGGTACTATTTAATTGCCCCAAGATTTGCAATAACGATTACAACATTTTGATGATGAAAAAAATGTTAACAGAAAACGGAGAAGATTTTTCTTTAGTTATCTCATCAGGGAAGTAGAAAAGTAGAAGGAATATAAAAAGCGCAGATGGCAAGAGGCCGAGTTCGATAAATAATATAGGGTTATGAAAAGACGGTATATCATGTAGTTATGCATACAATCATACAATAGTATATCCGACCCACTAGAAGGTTAGGAAACTTAGGAAGGAATAAAAGGTCTCCCGACCACACTGTCTCCCGACACGGTGGCTAACTGAAAGATTGGATATGTTCGGAATAAAGGTCCCAAATGACTCCGACTGAACTCAAAATAGCAGGTGTGCAGGTTCACATGCTGGTTGTCATCTGTGTTAAGTTAAACAAAACTTTGACTGGAAAATGACGGATTACAGGCCCAAACAAAAGATGCGTCGCTTGCATGGTGTACGATTCTAGATGTCGAAAATGGTAATAACGCCGCCAAAATAACACCGACTGAACTCAAAATCGCAGATGAATTTGTGAATTTTGTGTTCGAAAGAACATTTCAGCTTATAACTTGAGAAAGGATCTTCTGATTCAGTTGTGATTTGAAATGTTGATAGCAGAGCTCGGGGAAAGGATACCGACTTACTACAGGTTTCGTCCATTCATTTTTACCAGAGTTACAGCGATTGTTTGACTTGGGAATTTCTTATTTTTGTCTCTGTATTTGAACTTTTCAGCTTGTACCTTGGGTATGGGTCATCAGATTTGGTTGTGCTTCGGTGTATTGGTAGCCCATTTAAAGGAAAAGGATAGCAGGTTCTTGGATTTTGAAAATAAAAACACAAATTCCATCAATTGCCCACTCTCTAAACTGAGCGTCGGGGGCATATACCACGCTTGGCATTGCACTTTTATACGAGTAGTTATCTCACTATCAAAAGAACCCACGAATATGTCAACGGCTACTTCGGATGATAGTATTGAATAATTTATGGCCGAAATTAATCGGATGTCATTGAAAATACTATTCATGATAGCATCGTAAGCTAGGCATATACAAAGGAAATGATGTTCGTCCTCGGTTCCGCCAAGACAGATGGGACAGCAACGATGGTCGTTGGGAGATTTATCGGATTGTTTATCTTTAGACCCAGTTACATACTTTCGACGTGGGCCTATTTCTATAAACAAATTGAGGGGGCTTACGCGTATATCTGTGTACAATTTAAGAGCATTTATTAAGTCTACGTATATGTTTCAGCAGCAAGTATGACTCAACCTGAAATTCCGGATTCGTCCTCCGATAGAGGGTTCAATAACACAGCCCACACCAGTCGCATTAAGGATATAGATCACACCAAACGCGATAAAACTAACAGCACTACAGCATCAGAGACTTGTCTATAAAAGCGTCTATCGCTTTAATCCATCTGACGACCTGTCTCGAAGATAAATCACATACTTCCGGTCGCTGGCGATATCACCGCCAGGCGGATACCAAACCGAGGCCGATTCATAATTATCATATCCCGCATTTCCGATAATTCCTTATTTATCCATCCATGGGCCGATAACTCCTGTCAATAAGTTACATCAAAAAGAAATCCCGGGCGATAGGACCAGGCAATTAATCATTAGCTTGACGGTGATAATATTGTCAGAACGGTAATCTGGGAGGCGATATTGGCTGTATGGCTTTCCACTCCCTTTTATCGTCCAGTCAGATCGAGCCCACGGGCGTTTTCTTTTGAACCTAAATTGCTATCATCAAGAGAAAGTTGTTTTGGGTTTTATTCTCGGTATATCATCGAACATAAGCGATGGCAATAGCCCGGAGACAAAGTGCCGGTTCGCAGGCCCCATCAATCACCTTTAGACATCACTCAAAGGCCAACGTGTCGGCAATGTGCTTTGAAGTAGAAAATGAATCTATCAGCTCAAACAGAGAGGAGATTTAGTTTTGACTAATTATAATGTATTATGTGTCGGGCTGCGGGCGTTTGTATGTTCCCTTTGAAATAGATGACAGTTATCTCAGTCAACCATCTTGAAATATAACACTTAATGTGAAATGATTTAAGTAGTTTCGTCCCACTAACAAAAGGCGATCAAAGACAGTGAGTTATCGCGAAATACCTATATAACGACTCCTCTGATTTTATTATAGGGGATTGTAACCCTGTTTTGTTACAAGTGGGATTTTCGGGTACTTATCTGGATCACTTGAAGCACCCGTCTAGGGCAAACAAGTGTAGATCGGGTGATAGAAGGTAGAGTGACACCTGATCCGACTGTCCGTTGTGTGGTATCGGAGCTGCGGTAAAATATGGTGACGCAACCGAACACACAAAGCACAGTATGATGTATAAAACGTTAACACCTCTTGGTGTAATGAATGTCAAGTGGACTATTGTGATAAATCTACAATACTACCGTAAAGATTATATTAGTTATCACGCCTATTAGTTAAGTAATACTTGTCCAGTATGAATAAGCTCCAAACCAACGCGGTAAATCGAGGTTTGTTTCTAGCAATATGACAACTATAGTGACATAAATGGCATATATTAAGCAAATCCGACTAAAATGATTAACACATTTAAGTTACCATACCAATATTGGCGTATAGACTTATGAATAACCAATGTTATCCCAATGACAGGCAATCGCATTCAGATGTCAGTATCGCTTTATAAAATTAATATCAATTCCGAAAGAAATGTACATGTGTGTGTGATATGCCTAAGTAATACACATACACGTGCTTGTCCATTGCCTGAACCGCTAACTCTTCAATATGCGCTTTAATGAACGTTAATGGATCTACAATACTGATTGCATTTACTACTCGTAGAACAATCATCTTTATCGTATTACTTGTAGAACTTGTGTCACGCATCATCTCTACTGGGTGCTAATGCGTAGTTGGCTTCCTATAAAATATTTATATGTTGGACACTACACCATAATTACAAATCTGGATTCTGACTAAGGCATGATTGCGTGCACCATTGATCACACACCTTTTCAGTCTACTGTATTAAATTCTCCCTGTTATTACACCCCCTCTTCTGCACTCACCCATCTATCATCCCAATATATATGAGAGAAAACAGAACTATAGATAAATTCCGTCTTCTTTATCCTGTAGCTGTCTACATTGACACTTGGGGCAACAGAACATGATTCTGTTTATAAAAGCCATGGTTCTATGGCTTGTTATCCCATACATATTTGAACTGTCTGCCTATGCATAAATTGTCAATGCGATGTTCTGTTTTTGTTCAAATAAAATATTGTTCACACTAATAAACTGTCTTACAGCGCATCTAGTATGTTCTATATATCTGTGAAATTATTGTTTTCTGTTATCCAGGCAGAATGAATAACTCTTACTTGTTAAAGTTTGTATTATATTTTGTATGAGATGGACGTTGGTAAGTTAACAATCCAGTTAGCAAGTTTCCAATATGATATATTTAAACCAATAAACATGCAGGCTTTTCTATATGAAATAGGCCCATGTGATGTCAGCTGTAGCCACACTGACCACTCCCCTGGTGCAACCCCCCTGGTCCACAATAATGTTGTATTAACCTGGAGAAACATTTCCACACTATATCGCTTACATATACAAAACTATTTCTGAAAGCAAGAGTACAAATTAATAAATTATTGACATATTGGAATTGGGTGTAAGATTCTCATTTGGTTTGAATCATTCCCATACTGTGGTACCACAAGAGTTTATGAAGTGAGCTGTGGTAGGGCAGGGATATATGATGTGACCACTATAATTTTATATATACATTAACTATGTTGTGTAAAAACCCCCCAAATATAAGTTAATGTGCAGATGGTTCACAACTCTTCGCCACAGTTGAATATAAAGGACAGGCTGCTGAGATGCTCGCATACCCAAATGAGCAAACCATTTATGGCAAGTCAACTTTAGCCCCCCCTCGGAACAGACAGAAACATTGACAATATGTGAGGGTTGGTCAAGAAAAACCGAACTTCCAATATCCATTGCATCTTGTAGATGGCTGTCCTCAATAACTTGCTTGATGCTATGTATAATTACACCAATTTCATTCTCTATAGCATTTTCGCATTAGCTTATAAGCTTATATATCCGATTAATGTCCCTTTATTTAGCATCTCAACAGCCTGTCTTGTATTTTCACTGTGGCGAAATAGAAAGAGCAAATTTATTGAAATAGGATAATTACATTAGGAGCGGATCACTATGAAATGACAGTTGAGAATACGAAGTTTGCCACATCGCGGCAACGTCACAATAAAGTTTCCAATCTTAACCATATATCCATCCCAAAATGAACTTTTGTGTTGATTGATATATTATGTTGAGATGTATTTATAAGTAACAATCTCGTGTTTCCAAATATAACTACACATTTTAAAGCCCGTGGTGCTCGAAATAACCGAAATACACATGCCCCTCATCCTTCATATTTTTGCCTTCATTCGACGGAGACAAACAATTTGACAATAATACATTTACAATTTTCAGATTTCCTATTTCTTCTTCCTTTTTTGAGGTGGTGTTTTTTCAGAAGAAAAAAAAGTGTTGTGGTCTCTGATGATGATAGTTGTTGCTGGAATATTGCCATTATACAGTCTCGTGCCGTACTAGTGCTTTTGCTGGTTCTTATTGGAGTTTTACAGCAGGAGCGATGACTTGTTTGCCATTACTGTTTCTGCTTCCTTGAGTCAGTTCCTCGTGCGATAGCCCCTGCTCGAATAGCGCGTCTATACTGAGCAGACACACATAGACATACTGACCAGGGTTATGCACCAACATATACTAGCATACCAATAAACAACCACGTTTATAAAACATATCTTGTGGTTAATAAATAGTCCATCTAATATCGTGAAATCTTATGAAATAGAGAATTTCCAGCCGAAAAATAATGGACACAATTTTTCCCGAGAAAAACTAAGATATCTTACCAAATAAAAATAACCACTAAAGTTATATTTATGACCATGCATTTATGACCCTTAATATTTTTGAAAGTGAATTATTTTGGAATATTAAACTAGCGAATTCAATATATTTCATCGCATGGGGCTGTCGATCCACATAAAACTTTACCAAGAGCCTCATAATTAAGTATGACCATCCACATGATATATCCCTGCCATATAATTTAATCTAGATTCAACAGGATTCAATGCATCAATTTTCCACTAAACTATAACGTTACATATACCAAGACAAAGGAAATATCAACAGGAATAAGTATATACTGGTGAGATAGGGAGCTTAGCTGTTATAGAACACGCAGCAGTTCTCTTTTACAATGACAGAACATTGCCCTGTCTGGGTTATGTGGGAATTCTTTGTTTCAAGGACAGAAACCTTATCGCGTCTGGGTTCTGTGTTGTTTTTCATTATTGTCAGGGGCCTCTGATCCAAATAACCTTGTGTCTTTCGCACTTCTCCAATGGGGCGAATGGGCGTGGTGATCTACGACTGGATTATGTCCTGTGTCTCGCATAAAAATATCCCAGGGGAGATCGGTAATCAGCAGAAATCTTTAATCTAGACAAGAACTGAACTAAGCGCGCAGAATTTACGACTGCTGTCTAAATAACGTTGTCTGTTTATTCTGGTCCCCGCGGAGCCGGGATGAATTGCGGTAGTGATGATGAACGCGCGAATCTGTCATCGGTCCGTCAATCTATTGCCGGCTCCAAAAGCAACGATCCCGCCATCCCGTGTGTTGCGATGACGTGTCATTTCATCACAACATTAAACATCATTTACACCGGGAAGTGCAGCGAATGACGGAATGTTGATAGCCAATTACAAATGGGGCCTGGGATGCAGTTTATATAGCTTTTTAGACATCTCCAGTTCGCTGCAGTTTCCAGAAACCCAAAACAAGAAAGACCGCACACAGGGATGCCGGAGAAATTTTGGGGAAGCTTCTGCAGACAGAGACACCGTTGAAAATAGGAAGTCAAGAATAAATAAGGTAAAAGCGATTAACCTCTTCGCTGCTAAATAACGTTATGACGTCGTGTGCTGGGCTGTTGACGTTATTGCCATTTTCCAATGGGAAAATATAACGGGAATATCAAAAGAACCATAAAACTGACTCAGTTAAAATGCTACCATCTTTCACAATCGTGGAACACCATACACTGTTTGAAACTTCGAGATACAGTTATTCCGATGCACCAATCTCTGAGTTCCAGTTATGTATAATGGCCTGCTGCTAGTGTGTTGAAGTAGGTCCGTAGTACCTACGGACCATATAGCACACGGCGTGCACTTTTAAGTCCGTAGTATTTACGGACGTCATAGCAGCGAAGAGGTTAAAAGTAAGAAAATGCAAGTTCTACGTGTTTTTTTTTACTTAGGAACAATACATATATAGTTACTACACATCCTGGAAGGACACCGTGTATGATCAAACGTACAGTAACACAGAATAACAATGGTATATGGAGGCATAAGCTAATACATGCTAAAATACAGTGTATTTCCACTATATAAGTGGTGATATATAATGATTGGTAATTTTGATCAATCAATCAAACAATTTTATTATACTTTTACACCAAATATGGTCATATGTATACATACATAATAAAGAAACATAATTTATAACAATGTAGTAAAAGGACATGTATTATTCATACGATCATTTCTTTTCTTGACACAATATGTCGCACATAATAAAGTAGTTATATGTATTTGTATCGAGTTTGGTTTTATTCAACTTATTTGGAAATTGCATTCGTCTGGTCGCGTATTCTGTCTAGCAGTTGGTCACTAGGTTGCCATTTTCCCTTTTTGGTCCGTGGTAGACAAAATGGGCAATTGCTTTTAGTACGTTCGGTTGTGAGATTGTCATTATTTGTTTAAATTGGGCTATTCTATCCAACCTCAAACAGTTTAATTATAGGCTTGAAGATTTTATGTCGATTTGCATGAAAATGTACAATCAATGTTCCGTCGCTTTCGATGGATGCTCCTCACGTTGACTTTCCTGTTCCGTGTGTCTATCTATGTGAATAATCCACGAAGTAACAATTTAGATGGGGATATCGCTTCTAACTGATTTTGCTAGATCTGCGGTGACACAGGGTATCAATCACCCTGTACATTAGTGATGACCGCTGGCCGCTTCTGTCAATTTTAGTGAATTGATAGCCTATCAGGCACGCAGCTGGATTTGTTACCCATCAATTATGCCTATTAAATACTAGCTTGATTAGTAATGGACGCTGTAAATCCATCTCACTGTAATATATTTCCGATAAAACTGTAAATTATGCCGGCGCCGCCAGAGTGTTGTGTGGTGTAATGGCCCACGGTAATGTATTGGCTCTGTCGGCTGTTTTGTAGCACGGCGGCCTAATCGATTGACGGGCTTTGATCGAGATATTTATTCCCAGCTAGAGAGTGTGAGATGATGGCACCGTTGACAGACATGCTGGGACCGGCGACAACGTGACATGTTTGACGCCCGGGGATCCGACTGGGACATCTCTCCGGTAAACGTCAATCAAAAACCAGCTTCCGGTCGCACCGGATATAGACAACTGAGGACACATGCTGCTTTCAGAGTCCGGGCTATTGGCGTTTTAAAGCCACCAGCCATCACGTAGTACATTTTCTTAGCTTAAGTACCAATGACCATTGTACCAGCGTGCACGTAGTTCGGATTACACATGGGAGTCTTATTTCGCCAGGGACGTTGCTGGAATGTCTTTGAGGGGTCACCAAAATAGAATTGCCAACTGCCACCACCGCTTGAACAATGCAAGCAACATTTTGAACTCTGACGAATTTCACGGGCCCTCATTTTGTCATAATTGTTCAACCCCCGAATTGTTAACCCTTTCATGACTGGAGCTTACTAAAATTTTGCGAAAACCCTGTGCCAATGCATTCTCTTATATATGCGAGTCATCCATATGGCGCCTATATATTCGAGAATGCATTGCCTAACAATATTTACATTCACCTTGTAAGCCAGTGCATTCTCTTATATATGCGAGGCTCCCTATGGGAGACTACCCAAATATGCACTGACACAGGGTCTTTAATGCTGCACCAGCGCCACTCCCGTCATGAAATGGTTTAAAAGCTAACACGTTGTTTTTGTCGATGTACCGACTAGTGTTCTGAGTGGTTCTGTGCTTAATTTTGATCTGGACTGTATGCCAGTCTATTATTCTCGATGGAAGGGAAATAACACTATCGACTATTTTGAATTTTGATGCATTTTGGGTAAATAAAGGGGGAAGTACGTCTTGTAGAGAATATGATAATGTCTAACACACTCCATGGTTACAGCTGTTCTGTATCCTGTATGGAATTTATATATATATATATATATATATATATATATATATATATATATATATATATATATATATATATATATATATATATATCTATTATATATTTTGAAAGATCTGTGTGTGTGTGTATCTGTCTGTGTGTGTGTGTGTAATCGATGAACTCAAAAACGACCGACCCGATTTCGATGAAACTTGGTACGTGGGGGTATTTTCGGCCGGGGGTTAACATAGGCCTATTGATTTCCCGTGCGACGTGACCTTGAAATCGGGTAATTTCAAGGTCAAACGCCCGAATATCATGGGATTTCGATGAAACTTGGTATGTGGGGGGTACTTTCTTATGGCGAGTCTCTTAAGCATATGCATTTGCCCGTGCGACGTGACCTTGACCTTGAAATCGGGTAACTTCAAGGTCAAATCGCCAATTTTGATGGGATTTCGACGAAATTTGATACGTGGGGTTACTTTTGTCCACTGATTGTTTTGGACGGGTACAATCGTGACCCCGACCAGACCCTGACCTTCAAAATGATCAATTCAAGGTCAAATCGGGTAAAACCTGATGGATTTCGACGGGCACGTTTGTCGGGTACTTTTGTCCGGGCAGTGTTTTTGGACTGGTCAAATCGTGACCCCAATTGACCTTGACCTTCAAAATGGCCAATTCAAGGTCAAAGCCCGGACGAAGTCGGGTCACCTTCTAGTCTATACTATATATTTTGAGACTTCCGTATGTGTGTGTGTACTTCATAGAATCCAAAACGCGTGTACAGATTGAGATCAAATTTCGTATGTAAGTGTAAAATCCCACCGACACCGCCGTAATCGTGTTTTCGAGAAGCTCTGAGCACCCTTTATCCACTCCCAGTCATCGAAATCAGCTCAAACGGCACGGCCGGGGTTAATAACGTCATTATATATATATATGAAGTCAGAGTCTCCAAAGTTATACCGGAACAAACACGTGTTTACGTCGTCTTGGGGGTCCACGATGGGAGTCTGACTTCAATGCAATGTTATCGCTCGAAACACGTGTTTACTTCGTGTTGAGGTTCACGATGGGAGTCTGACAATTGTTATCGCTCGAAATAGTACATTAGGACGGGAACGGCTGGACAGATTGAGCTCAAACTTCCTATCTAAAGGTAAAATAACACGTACGATGTCGTCCACGCGTTTTCCAGAAGCTCCGAGCACCCGTACTCCACTCCAAGTCATAAAAATTAGCTCAAACGGCACGGCCGGGGTTAATAACGTCATTATATATATATATACGAAGTCAACGTTATTAGCATCTGCATTGAGTGCATTTCCTAGAACGCAACACGTGTTTTACGTCGTCTTGAGGTTCACGATGGGAGTCATTTCAATGCAATGTTATCGCTCGAAACACGTGTTTACTTCGTGTTGAGGTTCACGATGGGAGTCTGACATTTCAATGCAATGTTATCGCTCGAAATATTATGCAGAAAGGCAGATCTCGGAAACGGGTGGAGCTATCGACCTGAAATTTGCTATGTGAATGTATCTTGCACCGGGTACAAATTTTATCGGGTCGTTGAGCCCATGCGACGCCCGTGCAGCGCATGCGCAGACGAGATCTCGGAAACGGGTGGAGCTATCGACTTGAAATTTGCTATGTGAATGTATCTTGGGCCGGGTACAAATTTGATCGGGTCGCCGAGCCCGTGCGACGCCAGCTTCGCGCATGCGCAGACCAGATCTCGGAAACGGGTGGAGCTACCGGGTACAATTTTTTCTTATTGAAACGCGTGGAGCTAAAAATTAAAAAAAATATAAACAAATGTCACAATTAACTCATTGAAAAACAAAAAATGTCATGTTTCGGACAAGCCGCCGGTGGCGGGCTACCCTGCTAGTCTATTATATATTTTGGAAGATCTGTGTGTGTGTCTGTGTGTGTGTGTGTGTCTGTCTGTAATCGATGGACTCGAAAACGGCCCAGCCGATTTCGATGAAATTTGGAATGTGGGGGTATTTTCGGCCGGGGAGTGACATAGGCCTATTAATTTGCCCGTGCGACGTGACCTTGACCTTGAAATCGGTAATTTCAAGGTCAAACGCCTGATTATCACGGGATTTCGATGAAACTTGGTATGTGGTGGTACCCTCGGCCGGGGAGTGACATAAGCCTATTAATTTGCTCGTGCGACGTGACCTTGACCTTGAAATCGGGTCATTTCAAGGTCAAACGCACGAATATCACGGTATTTCGATGAAACTTGGTATGTGGTGGTACTTTCGTATGGGGAGTCTCATAAGAAAATTCATTTGCCCGTGCGATGTGACCTTGACCTTGAAATCTGGTGAATTCAAGGTCAAATAGCCAATTTTGATGGGATTTCGACGAAATTTTATACATAGGGTTACTTTTGTCAACTGAGTGTTTTGGAAGGGTCAAATCGTGACCCCGACCTGACCTTGGCCTTCAAAATGATCAATTCAAGGTCAAATCGGGTAAAACCGGATGGATTTCGACGGGCACGTTTGTCGGGTACTTTTGTCCGGGCAGTGTTTTGGACTGGTCAAATCGTGACCCCACTTGACCTTCAAAATGGACAATTCAAGGTCAAAGCCCGGACGAAGTCGGGTCACCTTCTAGTATAGTATATATATATACTAGAAGGTGACCCGACTTCGTCCGGACTTTGACCTTGAATTGTCCAATTTGAAGGTCAAGGTCAGGTCGGGGTCACGATTTGACCCTTCCAAAACACTCAGTGGACAAAAGTAACCCTATGTATCAAATTTCGCGATTTGACCTTGAATTGATCAGATTTCAAGGTCAAGGTCACATTGCACGGGCAAATGAATAGGCTTATGAGACTCCCCACACGAAAGTATCTCTAGACACCAAGTTTAATCGAAATCCCGTGATATTCGGGCATTTGACCTTGAAATGACCCGATTTCAAGGTCAAGTTCACATCGAACTGGCAAATTAATAGGCCTGTGCCACTCCCCGGCCGACAATACCCCCACATACCAAGTTTCATCGAAATCCCGTGATATTCGGGCGTTTGACCTTGAAATTACCCGATTTCAAGGTCAATGTCACGTCGCACGGGCAAATTAATAGGCCTATGTCACTTCCCGGCGGAAAATACCCCCACATACCAAGTTTCATCGAAATCGGTTCTGTCGTTTTCGAGTCCATCGCGAACAGACAGACAGACACACACACACACACACCCCGACACACACATCTTCAAAAAAAAAAAAATATATGTAGGGGACTCAAACATTAAGTGGACCTTTATAAGTCGAGTTCCCATATTCAGATACTATGTTCACCATAGGTGGTCTGTTGAACTTATTAACTGAACATTTCCCTCCAATGAATATGAATCCTTCTGCACTTATTTTATTCGCATGCCTATCATCTGCTCGTTATTCCTGACCTCCAGCTTATAACAATGGCAACACCAAGCGTGTACCAATGCCACATACTGTACGCTCAACACCAAGCGTGTACCAATGCCACATACTGTACGCTCAATATCGGCTATATTTAGAGAGAAAATGAAGTGGGGTTAAAACAAACCCCGTGTCATAACACTGACAAAGGGCCATAACTCAGTAAAAAGTGCGGACAAAGCCTGCAATATGAAGGACGGACGGATGAAGGTCTCCACTATTTACCGCCCGAATCCTCAAAAGTCAAACAAGGGCCGTAACTCTAGTAACAATGAATGGACGAAACCCGTAGTGTATAGATGTCCTTTCCACCAACGTGTGCCATCGCTATACCTAAACGACACCGAAATCCAATAATAATGACATGCACAGCGTGTTTGTTATGGACGCGTTAAGTCCAGCAAAGGGCAATAACTCTGAAAAAAGTGCGGACATAACCTACACTATGTGGAGATCCTTTCCACAATGCTGGTCTGATCTACCGGCATACCAAAGGACATCCAAATTGGATTATCGATACTTGAGCTGGGTTGTGAACCGTTTGTTACGGACGGACGGAATGACGGACGGACGGTCTCCAATATATACCCCCGAATCCTCCTGCGGAGGGTCGGGGCATAATAAACCATTCCAATGTATACTTTTATAACTGAGTGGAAAATTTATTTAGTACAGATAGGGCTAAGCTTAGAATGAGGTATGCAGTTTATGGTCGAAGACGGTGGACCGATATTCTTGGTTGAAAATATTCATATAATTTACAATAAATTGGACATTTTATCATCATGAAATCAACATTGCTGTTTGTAGATACGAACTTTATTTTCATCTCTCAAGATCCATTCCGCTTCCACTACTTAGACATGCTATTAGTGACATGGCTAGAGCTACGGTCTGCATTTGATGGGGTGTCCACCTTGGAAGTTCCAACTGCTCCCAACTTTACGTCGACACTTTCCAAGTTAGAGAAATTCCATTCGCATCCCATCTCATTCCACCTGGTACACCAAACTTTCGAACTATTCCTAACCTAACATACCGTATATGTTTGAAAATTGATTGCCATTTCACTCCAAACAAATAAAAAGAAGATAAAAATAGGAAAATAATCGACATCTGCAGGTCTAAAACAACAAATTTCGCATAATTGGTTGAAATCTCAAACTATGTCAGAGCAAATTCAAACTACTATTGGTTTGAAACTATTTTGGTCAAAGTTGAGACAAGCCACGTGTCGCCACATCCCTACGTTTTTTATCGGAACACAAAAACCAACAATTGCCCCGCCTAATGCTGTACATGCAAGAAGTGACAGCCGATGTCGCTCAAACAGAGATTCCACAATATTACAAGAGAATTTGAACCATTTATATATAATTAGTCGACTGTTTGTACTACAGCACGTATGTTATTGAAGTAATCAACCACCAGTTGGGGACTTACAGAAAAAATGTCACCCTTTTAGTAAGATCAAGGTAAAATATAAATCCGATATAGCATTGAAACAGCTTTTGCAAACACCGTACCAAGTACCAATTTCATATTAATCTACATGTATCAGTTTATGTCTTAGCCTCAAGGGGATCGATTTTCTGCTTCTGTTAATTTTCAATTCCCGTTCTAATCATACATGTACCTGGACACTATTTTCCTCTGTCACATCGCACACATTTATTGCAGGCAAGAGGGCCAGCTACCTATTCTGGACCGGCATCCACAGACTCATAACTTCCAGGGGTTAGTAATACTCGATACATTTATTATACGCATTATACCCCGTTCCAATGCGTGGGGCAATTATTACCCTGATGAGCATGAACACTCAGTAACCATCTACTGGAGAGGTACAGCCACAATGTGGCCAGCATACTGACAATATCTTTCACTGCTCATAATCAGAACAATATATGCTTGATGTATAGTGCAGTTAAGATATGTTAGGAAAACGTTTACATTTCACTGTGAATACTTCAATTTGTGTGGGGGAGAGCGAGAGCGAGCGAGAGAGAGAGAGAGAGAGAGAGAGATGTCATGCAAGTGTGGAAACTTGTTTTCCTCAGCGTCATCTTAATCCAAAGAGACAACAAAGAGATGTGCATATCCATGTTGGGGCATAATAAAATTGTAGCACTAATTGAAATACGCCTATGCAAATGAATCAATTTTAGGTTACTTGAAGTTTGATAATTATATATGTTAATTGTATCCAGAGTGTGCGGTTAGCCAATTTGAGTTTGTTTTCAATTATGACCGTGGTTTATAATGTTCGATTTATGTACGCTACATATATGTAACTCTCAGTTAAAACGACACACATAGATAGTAGTAGTGTGAATATAGCCACTCCCTCGCAACAGTAAGCGGAAGTAAGTGGATCGGCATGTGTGTACAAACTCCACCAATTCCTGTTTCCTCTTGCAATGACTATATGCTTACAGATTAGCCGACATTTGGTTATTTTTAGCGATCGGAGCCGTTGTTGCGAGCTTGTCTGTTATTTCTGGGCATGGTGTGTGCGGTCTCTGTCAGTTATGATCAGATACATTTGGTGGATAATGCTTTCATCGTCTTGTCAGTCAAAGCAATTTGTTTTCTCGCAATGATATCATATGTTGATGGACGTGTAGTTAAAAGGCTTCCGAATCTAATCATGCTAATTTGGCTTGATGAGAATGAGGGGAGACTTGGCAGGCTGCGAGTGCTGCCAACAGCTGTAAAACTGTACGCACTTCTAGTGAGCCAAGACATCAAGAACTCTTCACTGGGACCCAACGGCAGTGAATACTGTATGCACTGCTAGCGACGTAAGGCATCAATAGTTCTTCGCTGGGACCCAATAACAGTGGAAATTATACGACCTTATATCGAGCCAAGGCATCAAGAACTCTTCGCTGAGACTCGCCTGCAGTGAACAGTGTGCCCACTTCTGGTGAGTTAAGCCATCAAGACCCAATATCAGTGGAAAATATATGCACTGCAAGGGAGTCAAGAACATCAAGAACTCATCGCTTGGACACAATAACAGTCAATTTGAGTGAAAAGTGTACGCACTTCTGGCTAGCCAATGTACCAATAACTCTTCGCTGGGACTCAACGACGGTGAAAACTGTACGCACTTCTGGCGAGCCAAGGCTATATACCAAAAGCTTTTCGCTGGGATTCATCGGCAGCGAAAACTGTACGCAAGATCATCACCAGGCTATAGGACCCAAACGGCAGTAGAAATTTACAAAAATGTATGCACAGCAAGCCAGCAAACAACAGGAATGTTTCCAGCACAGAGACCCAGTGCAACGGGAACACTTCCTTGTGGCCAAATGGCAGTATAAATATATAAGACTGCCCGCATTAATAGCCAGACCAAGATAATATAAGTATTTAGAAGATATGCACATACCGCCACAAGAACAGACATTATCTCAGATTTTGTGTAACTATTTTTATGTATGTGTTAATCTTATGCCATTATCTCTTGTGTGCAGGCATATGATTTGTGCATCGATGTATATGTGTGTATCACGTGTTATAGAGGGTAGGGTACTATAGTACCCTACCCTCTATAACACGTGATAGTAGGGATGAAAACGCTCTGGGCCATATTGGATAAAGCGCTATATAAATAATATTTATCAGTATTATGTGTCGCCTTAACAATCGGTTATATTGACATTATAAGCAGGGGTTATACTGCCAAATAAGCTATCCCGATCACTAAATTCCGTCAAACTAGGTGGTCAGCTTAGTAAAATTACGACACCTAGTTAGCTCACATCACTGACACTCTGCTATATACCGACGTATATTAATTGCCTCTATACAATATCGGCGGGTGGTGTTGAATTTCCAGTTTCCTGTTATCTAGATCTGGTTGTCCTATTCCATGTATCTTGTCCATTGACAAAGAAAGCCACAGGTGGGATCAACACCCCGATGATCACGAAAAAGAGTTTAGCAAAACAATCAATTAACATACCGAGACTCGCAGATAGAGATATACGGTTGACAAGAACTATCTTGTATAGTCAACTCGACTAGTTTGTCTGGTTATATGTGGTTTATAGTCCTGAATGCTTTAAGACACTAGGCTACGTGTATATCACGAACGTGCCGGGACATCTGCACAACAAGCTAGACATAGTACTTAGCGCCAGCTGTTTGGAACACAAGCACTTCGCCGACGAAGAAAACAGTATTACTGAGAAATTCCGAAGATGTCACATTGCGCCACCATGTGTTTGTTACACTAACAGACAAGTCGGTTCTATTGGCATTGTACGCAGGGGTTATAATGTCAAACAAGATGTCAGGATCACTACAAACATGCCATCAAACTAGATGGTCAGCTTAGTAAAATTATAACACTTAGGCAGCTCACCTCACCACCACTCTCTGCCACAGGTGTATATTAATTGCCCTGCTACGAGTGGGGTGAATTTCAAATGTTCTGTTATCTAGATATGGTTGTCCTATTCCATGTATGTTGGGATGCATATTCGCACATGTACAAGGATATCCACAGGTGGTAACAACACCCCACGATTCGGAAAAAGTGTTTAGCAAGAAAGTTAAACCACCCGAGACTCGTCGAAAAGAACTATATTGTATACTCAACTCGACTAGTTGGTCTTGTTAGATGTGGTTTATTGTCCTGAATGCTTTAAGCCGCTAGAGTACAAGTATATCACGAACGTGTCGGGAAATCTGCCCAACCAGGCATACTTAGCGCCAGCTGTTTGGAACACAAGCACTTCGCCGACGAAGAAAACAGTATTACCGAGAAATTCCGAAGATGTCACATTGCGCCACCATGTATCACACTAAAAGACAAGTCGGTTCTATTGGCATTATACGCAGGGGTTATAATATCAAACAAGCTGTCCGGATCACTACAAACATGCAATCAAACTAGGTGGTCAGCTTATATTAGTAAAATTAAGACACCTAGTCGTCCTGTTATCTAGATATGGTTGTCCTATTCCATGTATTTTGGCAAGCATGTTCACACACGTACAAGGAAAGCCACAGGTGGTAACAACACCCCAATATTCCGAAAAAGTGTTTAGCAAAACAGTTAAACCACCCGAGACTCGCAGTTAGAGAGCCAGACGGTCGACAAGAACTATATCGTATAGTCAACTCGACTAGTTTGGTCTGGTTAGATGTGGTTTATAGTCCTGGATGCTCCAAGCCGCTTGGCTATATCACGAACGTGTCGGGACATCTGCACAACCAGGCATACTTAGCTTCAGCTGTTTTGGAACACAAGCGCCTCGCCGACGAAGAAAACAGTATTACTGAGAAATTCAAAAGATGTCACATTGCACCACCATGTGTCACACTAACAGACAAGTCGTTTCTATGGGCATTATTCGCAGGGTTATAATGTCAAACAAGCTGTCCGGATCACTACAAACATGCCATCAAACTAGGTGATCAGCTTAGTATAATTACGACACCTAGTTGTCCTGCTATCTAGATATGGTTGTCCTATTCCATGTATGTTGGCAAGCATGTTCATCCACGTACAAGGAAAGCCACAGGTGGTAACACCCAATATTCCGAAAAAGTGTTTAGCAAAAAAGTTGAACCACCCGAGACTCGCAGTTAGAGAGCCAGATGGTCGAAAAGAACTATATCGTATAGTCAACTCGACTAGTTTGGTCTGGTTAGATGTAGTTTATAGTCCTGAATGCTCCATTCCGCTTGGCCATATCACGAACGTGTCGGGACATCTGCACAACCAGGCATACTTATCGTCAGCTGTTTGGAACACAAGCGCCTCGCCGACGAAGAAAACAGTATTACTTAGAAATTTCGAAGATGTCACATTGCGCCACCATGTGTACACTAACAGACAAGTCGGTTATATTGGCATTATACACTGACTTGGCTGTTAGTGTCAAACAAGCCGTCCGGATCACTACAAACATGCCATCAAACTATAGGTGGTCAGCTTAGTATAATTACGACATCTGGTCGTCCTGTTATCTAGATATGGTTTGTCCTATTCCATGTATGTTGGCATGCATGTTCATCCATGTACAAGGAAGGAAAGCCGCATGTGGTAACAACACCCCAAGTTTCCGAAAAAGTGCTTAGCAAAAAAGATAAACCACCCGAAACTCGCAGTTAGAGAGCCAGGCGGTCGAAAAGAACTCGACTAGTTTGGTCTGGTTAGATGTGGGTTATATATAGTCCTGGATGCTCCAAGGCGCAGGGCTATATCACGAACGTGTCGGGACATCTGCACAACCAGGCATACTTAGCGTCAGCCGACGAAGAAAACAGTATTACTGAGAAATTCCGAAGATGTCACATTGCGCCACCATGTGTCACACAAACAGACAAGTCGGTTCTATTGGCATTATACGCCGGGGTTATAATGTCAAACAAGCTGTCCGGATCACTACAAACATGCCATCAAACTAGGTGGTCAGCTTAGTAAAATTACGACACCTAGTCAGCTCACATCACTAACAGTATCTGCTCCAGACGTAAATTAATTGGCCCCTTTACAATATCAGCGGGTGGTCGAAAACCATATAATGAAAAAAATTTGTGCTTGAAAGCGGACTGTCAGACGCAGCGGATACAGGCTGACAGCCCAAATCAGTGAGTCGCATGTTAGCCGTTAACGCTGTCAAATAACGACAACTCTCGTCATCTCGCGTCACGTGTTTTCAATCTCGTGTATCCGAGATTGAGAAAGTGCGTTCTTGCTGTAATTAATCACTCCTTTGTGCCTGTCGGCCCGTGAGGCAGGCGAGCTACAAAATATTACACGCCTGTCGCGGCTTCTGTCTCCCTGGGGAGATTTGTTTCTCAGTTCTACTGATTCGCTTTCTCTTGTGAAGAACAACATGAGTCCTGTTGCCCATTATATTCTTCGCTGTGTAATTGGTTTGTGTTGTTGTGGGGCTATAAACCATATTGGCCGTCGTTTGGTGGGCATGCAATGGTCTGGCTTATAAAGCAAAGGGTCTGCTGATACTACACACAGCTTGCAAAAATATCGGACGAGGTCATCAGGCTAAATGGGAATATATCTCTACACGACCACAAGTGAGCGCACAAGAGTATAGATACATGCACGGTGTTATTTACTGACATCATGTCTTCATTTCCAGCTGCTAAAATGCAAACAATTAGATCAAACGGCAAAATAAAAAACAAGCATTAGTTGCCGATATGTTAAACCCCCAACAAGTAAGCTTTATTTGAATGATTTTTACGTAGATATTTCTAAATTATGATAGCGAATCGGTTTGCTGTTGGATCAGTATACCAGAAATGTACGATGGTAATTCACGAAATGAAAAATTTGAAGAAGCGGAAGAAGCGAAGTTGTTCAAAAAGCAATTATTAGTTACAGCTGTAGTGAACTATCTGTAACGACTGCATATCACCATGCGATGTCGTATCGGTTTATGTACATTTGTTTTCTCTTTGGTATGACAGGTCGTACTATTTTGTTCTTTCGAAAGCTTAATCGACACTCGTTGGTAGAGCATGCTGATATATCACTTTATGCATTAAACACATCTGTTGTCTTATTTACAACCGCATAGCCGATGTGTTATAGTTCGTGTCGGTTACACTACATTTATATCTACCAGTGGTTTAATCGGCACAGTGACGGGGCTTGCCCCAGACATTACGCTCACGTCCGTTCCATTGACAAATATATGACACCTTTAAGTAATTTAATTGACACGATTGAATTTGTCAATCTTTTACCCGAACCAAATATGTGTTATATTAGACTATCATACTCAATTTGGATATTACGAAACGTCATCAAATTTCACCCAGCAACAGTCACTATCGGATCAATAGCCTAGAGACCGTAATCGTGTAGTTTTCTGAGGTACACGCGAACCGGTCTCTGGATCGCGTAGCGCGGTTAACGGCAGGAATCCGCCGTGTGTGAGAGCATATTGGCAATCTTGGTCAGGAGCAAAGCGAGCGCTTCAACAGTCATATCTTCACATCACGCATCGCGGCTATTCTGACAGGGTGCTGACAAATGCCCAGGCCTCCCCGTTCGCGGTGTAGTTAAATACCGATAAATCATGTGGCGAAAAACAGCCTAGAATTTTTATCTGTCATCAATAATTTGCATGTTTTATGGATAGGATACCTGTTCAAGCCCCACACGAGGCGTGAGAGTTGAACCTGCCCCACCACACAGGGGACTGAAAAGTTTAACCACAAAATAGGGATTCGGCGATAAATCCTTTCCAATTTTTATTCTTCTGGAATAATTTATTTGCACAATAATAAATGAAACGTTTACAATATATCAAACAAAATTAACTTATTGCACAGGAGCAGCATTACCTATAGGTGGTCATCTTCCTGCTACCCGTATATATACTTCTGTATACCAGTGTTAATAATGTACACATGTATATATATATACTTCTGTTCCAATGTTGATACTTGGTATTTCCGTTTATCAACGGATCGGGAGAAGGACGAGGCATCGGTGCAGTCAGTGAATGTAATTTAACTGCCACAAATATACCAACAAATATTACATTGTTTAAGACCCGGTGTCCGTCCATAAGAAAATCACCAAAAAAATAATAATACGTATATGATACCGTTAGCTAATACACTCATAGGTTTATTATAGTTAAAATATACAAATGATTTTGTCTTGAAGAACCAGGACTGTCATTTATGGAAAAAGTACATAATTGCTCAAACGTGTTCTTTGCCGGGAAAATAAACAATTTCTCGCAATAGTTAATTAATCGACAAATCAATGAAGTCTACTGTACAGTGCACCATATATGGTCAAATGTAGATTACATATTACATGGGATTAAGTGAAGAAGTAGCAACTTAACCGGTATTGGGTGATATAATATAATATATGGCGTACACGTATTGGTGTATTGTATGGACACAATAATATCTTATTGGTATACTGTTTACTACACTCATCCCACATTATATCACAGGTCCCCTGGTGCGACAACCCCACCTTAATACCGTAATTATGCCACGAATCTCTATTCTATAGGCACGCCCGTAGGTATCATATTCCACCAATCAACCAATCAATCAATTTATTATACTTTTACACCAAATATGGTCAAGTGTATATATACATAATATAGATACATATTTATAACAATGTAGTGAAAGGACATGTATTCATAAGTTCATTTGTGGCCATGACACAATATGTCGCATTTGTATTCGTCTGGTTGCATATTCTGTCTAGCAGTTGGTCACTATGTTGCCATATTCACAGTCTGGGAACTTTTTTATGTTCTGACCCATTCTGTCAGGGAACTTATAATATTGAACAAACAAGGCAGGGAATATATTTATTTGTTCAGAGGGAGAACGCACGTTTTGCATAAATCCATAAGATATTTTCAACAAAGAATTTCTCTGGATCTAAAAGAAAAAATCTTGAATTTCACTTATCATTATCTTCATTGTATATATAATTTTAGCAACTATTAAGAGACCAATAAAGACAATGGATTTTATAACATTTAAGAGTTTGAACATATTATTGTCTTTTTTTGTCCATATCGCTACCAATAACTGCCAGAATAATTAATAATTTCACACAACACTCCAATCACTAAATGGCTCATTGTCTTGGCTCTACGAAATGTGGCTTCCTTTGTATCATAATGTTGAGTTGAATTAGGCAATGGTGTTAAGAGATGGTCAGTGTTCAATGGGTTGAGAACCCATGACCCATAACTCATCTCAGCCAAATGTTTCATTGATCAAGAGGCATGTCATGGACATTATCAAATATAGAAAGTTATGTATCGGTAGTTGCCTTTCTAATTGAAAATAATCATTAAATTTCACGAATCAAGAAAAATTAAGTCTCCTCTCATGATCTTCATATATGATATCATGGATTATATGAACTGCACTTTTTGAAAAAATATATTTTACAGAAGTTCTTGGTACACGAAAACAGTGAAATTTTATAATATTTTCGTTCCACAAAAGTAAAGTAAATGAGGTTATAATATTCAACAGTTCTTAAATATTGTGGTAAATAATCACTTGTACCAAATTTCACGAAGAAATTCCTGACAGAGTTTGAGAAATCTATTTTTAAATACCAGGAAATGTTGGAAAAACATGCGTCCGACCATTACTAATTGTTCCTCAATAATCTACTGCGCAGTAGGGGGTGGGATGGTCACAGCTCGAGTTTGCATGTTTTGTGTCAGCTGATATCGCCAAAACATTGAATAATTACCCGACAAAAATTCCATGATTGTAAGCAACGTAAAGCAAAATTGCTTTAAATTGGTCACTTAAATCGTACAATTTCGAGTTGGGACCTTCACCTACAGTGACATACGTTATTAAGGAACAGGTATTAAACTAAGACACATATTACCTGCACTGCTTTTTCACTGTTATAAACTTCCCTGTCACAACATCAAAACGTTCACAGGTTTTGCACTGGTGGAATACGATCCCCGCGGGAGTTGCGAGAGTAGAGATTCATGGCACGATCTGATCCCGCATGGGTTCAAGTTGATAATTCTTTGTTTCTTTCTTCTTGAACCATATTTACAAATTCGTCACAGGGTGGCCCAAACCTTTTCTTGCTTAGTCCACAATGGACGAAGTGTGCTAGCCATGGAACTAGCTATTTTATGGTATCAACTAGTTTGATAATGTAGAATTGTAGATTGTAAATTATTCTGTTAAGATTAGAATAGAATGGATTTTAATTGTCAATCGCCCTATTCCACATATAAGCTAATTTGGGTTGTATTGATTGTAATTAAACGGTTGGTAATACAGTTTAAATGACGATAGTCTGCTTTTGGCATAAAATAAAATCGGCATTTTACGGGTACGTGTCAAAACTCTTTTCAAAATTCCATTAAACCGCTCCAGCATCCTGCTTCTATTTCAAAATTGACGCCATGAGAACGAGGAGCAATTTTTCTCTGCGATAAATTTGGCCCTTGGTCATTATTACTTATTAATCCCGTTCGTTAATATGCCTAACAGACACCCGCCCCTTCCTCACGTCAACCATACATTTATTTACACATTCATTATGTTGGGAAATTATATGACCGATAGCTTGTAAGCCATTATTTCTTTCACTATACCTAAGTTGACAAACATCCAGTCCTTCATTCTGACATGTTACTGTGGTTTCGCAGGGCTATACGCCCCCTAGGTTTGATTTTCGCTAACCCTACCAGATGTGTCACCTAGTCAGACACCCACTTACCTATAATCGTTACCTATAGATGAATTTTGTTTACAATGTATACCATGTATACTAACACAGAAAAGCATATCTGTGCCACCGTAAAACGAGTATTCGTGGAAATTCATATGCATTCCAGTCAGTCTTCTATAAGGATTGGTTAACTCAACTCCAGGCGTTTCGCTGTTCCGCATTGGATCACAATGTGCACAATGTATGAAAACTTGATATATCTTTCATCTCTTTTCCCCACCCTCCCAGCAGTGCCATTAACCTTATAAATTTGAGACAGTAAATCAAACACTGGCGTTTGAACTCGAGAACAGACTGACATGTTAATGTTCTTGTATTGAAAAGAATCGTGTTGAAATGTTTATTTCCGACCAATAAAATTGCCACCGTCATGTTGCTATTTAATACCCCCGCGGTCGTTTGTTGGTGTTCGGTGTGGTAAATAGGTCGCTTTGTCATTCATTCTCGCAATATGATACAGGGCGGGACTTAAAGACACGGTTGGCCTTGGCGGTGGGTATCCTGTGAAAATATCTCCGCCCGTCAAAAACCGCTACAAACAGAAAGAACATCAAAATGTAGATAGACTTTGACCGTATACAAATAAGAAATATCGCATAAACAGTATGTTATGGTCATATGTTTGACCATTGTTATGTAATCAAAAGCATAAAAAGTTACTTTTCTGGTGTTTGTTTATATTATGATGGTAAACATAAAGAGCGTTCTTTGTTGGTGAATACCTGATATGGAACTAATAAAGAGCGTTTATGCCATTTGTGTGTGATTAGCCAGTAGCATTGTGCTGTCTTCTGTAACACAATCAGGCTCTTGTTTAGGTAAAATATAGTATGTCTTTATGATAACATGCTGTTTACGCGATGGTCATGGTATATATGAACGGAACTGTATGCGTTTTAATGTTTTCTGTTTACGGTGTTTGGAACAAATATGAATATTTTCGACAATTAAGGCCGCACGTGCCTTTAACGCTTGTATAAGCCTGGAAATAGTGTTCCTGACATTTTTAGAATGAGATCCTCAGTGGGTGGATTTTGTGACGCTATCCCACACGACAGGCTACCGTCACCAAATTCATCATCTGGGAAGCTCATTCTATTTAGGCCTCAACTGCTAGGGGAGACCGAGGATCAGATTAAAGTTCCCAGCTGAAGTTGGTGATGTTCACCGATTAGTCACATCAATTATGCATTTTATCTTCAGAAGATTAGGGGATATATAAATTGAACAGAGGGGAAAAAGTTGAGACTATAGATACTTCCCAGAATATGAAGCCTTAGCCGAATGAGGTCCCCAGACGTGTGAATTGGGTGATTGTAGCCTGCTGTGCTGGGTGGCATCACTAAATTACCCTCTGGGGACCTCTTCTGCAAATGGCAGACGCACTATTCCCAGACGTGGTTGTATGTCTGCATGGTTTTCCTGAAATATGTATATAACCATGTTGTCAGACAAAGATGAAACAAGACGATTGTTTTTAGGCGAAGCTATTTATCTTTATTGTGTGACTGTAAACTGGGAAGACATACATCACGAAGCTCATTGCGAGAAATGCAGATATACTATATATTTAACCCTTTCTATACTAAATACTGATTATATATAGTTACTCAGTAGTTCCCTAAGGAAATGTTCAGATAATACTCTCAAGTCGTCTGTTCAGATAACTGAACTGATCCCGATTAGAACATATAAGCAATATTATTTCAAATTGTAGCTGTTTCTTCACCATGCATGTGGTATGGGTGTATTTTCAAATAAAAAAAGCAAGGAGTGGACTCCAAAGAGGGACATCGATTGTTGAATTATGTAAACGTCGGTTTCTCGTTATACACGAAAGAATGGAGAACTAGAATGCCATTTATACCAGGCATCAAGATTGGAATTGCTATCATCTCTACCAAACATAATATTATCAGAAAGAACCCTACTCGAGGGTTCACCCGAAAGTTCCATTAGGGAAAATCATAGTATTTTCGAGGCCGCACAAAGATACATAATTAGTACAAAACGATTCTAAACGTAATACTATGTCACATGTCTTCTGCCATTGAGTCATATATAAAGTCATACATAATGTCATAATTCGGAAAGCCTGACTGCCCAGCTAACTCATGTAGTCTCTGTACGCCAAGTTATACACAATTGACATATAATTATACAGCCGAATGTTAAACTACCCCGCCCCCATTGACCATCCTATCTTTCTGACCTTTCTTAAACCTAACTACTCTCCTTTCGTCCCATTGGTTACCTTTAATTCCTTAATCACACCCCACTCCAGTTCTTATCTTATCTCTTGTTATCTTTTGTTGAGTGCGATCTATATCAAAATCACCAATAAGTTATTTAAAGTACAAACCAGAAAAATTCCCGTCTGACACGCTCGAACGGCCTTATGTAGTTCGGAAAATTTAAGCGATCTGGGAGAGGACTTACAAAAAAGCCACAATAGGCTTGTTGTCTCATCCCTTTCCAATCACCCATACTCATCCATTAGCATTTTTGTAAAATATTCAACTTGTTTTGTATTGGGAATAAATATTGTTTACACCAATGGAGAACTAGGAGCATAGTTTATATAGGAACAGTTTGGTACCACACGATGGGTTGGTGCAATAGCGTGAAGCATCACATATGTACATATAAAGTCACCCGTACAAAACCTTGGAACTTTTTGAAGTTTTGACAGGGAACCTTATAAAATCGAATAAATCTCGATTTCCCATCTCGAAATTTCACGATTTAAGTGAATATTATTGCGAAGTCAGCTCACAGAAGTCACCGAAAAGCATGCATTTTTAGTTGGGACATTCACATGTAGTGAAGTACATTATTAAGGAACAGATAACAACTAAGAAATAACTTCCCCCGTGTTATTGTTTCGGCTTTATAAGATTCCCTGTCAAAACTTTAAATATATTTTTTACTGGTGGAATATGATCGCTACGGGCGTTAACCAGAGTAGAGATTCATGGCATGATCTAATGAAGTGTCTTGGTTGATGAGCAACCAGGCCAACTGGGTGGTAAGGTTTAATTAATGTCCTCGACAGTTAAGTGGTTCAATTAAGTTAGTTCTCTGTACTTTATATTATTTTAAAATTGTAGTAAGAAGTGCAATTGCATTTATTTCACATTTTGAACATATTATATCTTTCTCCAAAGTACGGTAATGCCCAAAGTAGTTGACCACTTAACCACAGCAGAATTATGGGTAATTTTTCGGGATTTAGTCGGAAATATGGCTTGTTGCCATTCATCGGAAAGCTCTCGCGATCTTTCAGATGAATGGCAACAAGCCATATTTCAGACTAAATTCTGAAAAATTACCCATAATTCTGCTGTGGTTAAGTGGTCAATTACTTTGGGCATTACTGTACATGTGTAACAGGAGATAAAGGAGTGCGGTAGTCGCACCACCCGGAATCGCCAGCCGGTCACCCATCTAAGGACTAACCCAGCTCGACGTTGCTGAACTTCGGTGATCACACAGTGTCTAACGACTGTGACCAAGAGATCTACATCTCTCGTGCAGAGAAGTCATCGGCCTTCTATATTTACAACGCTATACCGCTACACTACTCCTCCGTTCTTTTTGAGATTCACCGAATCTCACCGAGTCATCCCACAGAGCGGTCGTCAGTTCTTTGAGGGCCGGATAAGCCCCAAGTGGAACAGAAATATAGAGAGAGGGGAGCGGGAGCCCCACCGAAAGTAGGCTGCACCCGGAATATCCACCCGATCACCCACCCAAAAGGACTAAACAAGCTCGACACACTGTTATCACAAAAAAGCTTATAACAACTGTCACAACGAGATCTACATGTAGACCTCTCGTGCTGAGAAATCACCGGCCTTCTATATTTACACCGCGACCACTACACATGTAATTGGCGAGTCATGTCTCCCAGTCTCTACATATAAAGTTTTGGCCCAAGCATTTCACATTCGTGTGCTCCTTGTTTAATGATGATGCTACATAATGGTATTTAGCGTTTGGCTTGCACGTAAGACGAATGTATGTGTCGCGACCACACAAACACTAGATCTCACAACAAATCATCAAACTTGTAGACAAATAAAACATTTAGACCTTCGATGTGAGAAGCCTTTGACAGAGCGACGACCGACATAAGAGCAAACGAAAGCCAGACAGGCGATGTAACGAAGCACCTCCGAGAAATGTCGATCATTTCCGAGTAAATCTCTGGCAAATCTTCGTGGCGACAACTCGGCAAACATCAATGTGTTACGCCAACTTCTCTGTTGATACAGCGTTAGATCCGTCAATATTGCACCAACGCGCTGCATTTTTGCAATAGCGTGCTGGTATAAAGTGTCACCTTCAACATTTCGAGTAATCGCTTCAGGCATTATGTGTGTTAGTGAGATCTTCACAAGAATTTGATTGGCAGTCGAGAACGTTGGTCGACCATGAGCGTGTTTCAAATCGCACGGAGGTCGGTATAGACTGAACGAATTCCTTGCGCGCCTCTTGTGCCACGCTACCCACGCTTCAGTTTATCGTGTCCATTTTATTCCACACCAGTTGACGTCAGATACATGCATATTCGACGGAATCCCAGCCATTGAACACATATTGTTGTATACCACAAGTGGAACACAAGACGGGAATACTTCGAGTTGACATTGTTGCCAAGGGCGGTGACGTACACGACGTTAATGGTAGTTATAATGTCAACGACATGGATACAGTCTAGGATTAACTTATCCCACACAAGGGTGTGGAATTTGACAATGATTATAGGTTAGAAACATTGAACATGAAAAGAAAACCTAACTGGGAAAAGGCCATATGAATAATGAATAAGGACATGCACCACCTGTGAATGCTAAAGATGGGGACGGGTGTGACTAAACACCGCCCGGACCAGCCCGGACCCCCCCATATGGACTATATGAGTGATTTTAAGGGCAATATAAGTGCAGGGGTGTCATGGAAACCCACTCAGGTTCGCTATTAACCCTCAAAATGCCGGCATCGGCGAAAATGTTCGCCGCGAAATGAAGCTAACAGCCCGGACCGCCCCTGTTGCGTCCAGGTGTGATTTTAGTATTCATATATGTGCGAGGGTGTTAATGAAACCCAAATACGCACGGAGAGTGGTCAAGGTCAAACGGAAGTGTCGCTTATTAACCCATAAACTTCCCAGATTCATCCAGAATTACAAAATAGCGCCCCCAATAAATAAACTCACAGCCCGGAGCCCCTTAATGTCCTCGTACTTCTAATAACTCCTTACATATGTGTTGTGGAACTACCCTCGACTACACTCACGAAGATACAAGGGCGAGTCGCCCACACATGCCTGGCAATTAACCCCCAAAATGCCGCCATCGACTATTATGTTTACACATAACGAAGCTGACAGCCCGGACCAGCCCGGACCATCCCGGTCCAGCCCGGACCCCCATATGGAATATATGAATGATTTTAAGGCCAATATCAGTGCAGGGGTGTCATGGAAACACACTCAGGGTCGCTATTAACCCTCAAAATGCCGGCATCGGCGAAAATGTTCGCCGCGAAACGAAGCTAACAGCCCGGACCGCCCCTGCTGCGTGCAGGTATGATTTTAGTATTCATATATGTGCGAGGGTGTTAATGACACCCAAATACGCACGGAGAGTGGTCAAGGTCAAACGGAAGTGCCGCTTATTAACCCCTAAACTTCCCAGATTCATCCAGAATTACAAAATTGCGCCCCCAATAAACAAACTCACAGCCCGGACCCCCTTAATGTCCTCGTACTTCTAATAACTCCTTACTTATGTGTTGTGGAACTACCCTCGACTACACTCACGAAGATACAAGGGCGAGTCGCCCACAAATGCCTGGCAATTAACCCCCAAAATGCCGCCATCGACTATTATGTTTACCCATAACGAAGCTGACAGCCCGGACCAGCCCGGACCATCCCGGTCCAGCCCGGACCCCCATATGAACTATCTGAGTTATTTTAAGGCCAATGTAAGTGCAGAGGTATCATGGAAACACACTCAGGGTCGCTATTAACCCTCAAAATGCCGGCATCGGCGAAAATGTTCGCCGCGAAATTTTGTAATTCTGGCTGAATCTAGGAAGTTTAGGGGTTAATAAGCGGCACTTCCGTTTGACCTTGACCACTCTCCGTGCGTATGTGGGTTTCATTAACACACTCGCACAGATATGAATACTAAAATCACACCTGGACGCAGCAGGGGCGGTCCGGGCTGTTAGCTTCATTTCGCGGCGAACATTTTCGCCGATGCCGGCATTTTGAGGGTTAATAGCGAACCTGAGTGGGTTTCCATGACACCCCTGCACTTATATTGGCCTTAAAATCACTCATATAGTCCATATGGGGGGTCCGGGCTGGACCGGGATGGCCCGGGCTGGTCCGGGCTGGTCCGGGCGGTGTTTAGTCACACCGATGGGGACATACATGGCTGATATAAGTGTCATGCTTTCTGCCAAATCCCATTCTCTAATATAATTGTCTTTATGTTATATTATACAATTTTGTTAATTCACTTGTATGGTTTAGAGAAAAAACATATGTTTACACCAATGGCATGGAATATATACAGAACACAAGTTTCACAGTAATCTAGAATCTTTATCGTACTCGTTGCGGACGGTGTATAGTCACATTTCACTCTAGCTCCGCTTTCGTGAAATATAAACTTGCGCCGTCCGCAATTCATTCGATATGAGATTCTCGATTAAGATGTGCGTTGTTTTCTGTCTATGTGCATGAACCATTCCCATGCATGCAGCTCATTTACATATGTTTATATATAAACGTTTCACAGTCAAGACAGCTGTAGATGTTCTTCCCAGTGTCTACATGTGCAATTGACCCTACCGCAATTAGCTGTGTGAGCCAATGAGATAATTGCATTATACAGCCTGGAGGAATGGTCGCTTCTGCGAACAGGCGGTTAGACAAAAAGACTCATTTTACCGGCTTACTCTATGTCGCTTTGATTTTGTTTTGTATAAAAGTGTATTGGTTTCATGTAAGTTGACACAATATAATAATATAACAGTAACAGAATCCGAAAGCTTCGCCCTATGGGCTATTTGGATTAGTAAATTATGAAATGTCACGCTGAGCCAGAGAGGTGACAAATGGAAATATGATGAGGGGATTAGGAAGGGCTAGATAAGCTTATTAGTTAAAACTATCAAATCAAACTATGTACACATTTGAGATAATGGACCACATAGTGTTATAATCTCCAAGGGATGATTTGTTGGGGAAAGAGGGACACTAAAATGGCCAAAGTATATGACAGCACCTGATAAATTCACCTGTTGTCGATTAATACAGGCTGATTATGGCGCCTCTTCCTGGTAGCTTTCGGATTTGTGATGGTTAGATTTGGTACATTATACAGCATTTATTGGTATATTATGTGAATAAATGGTATTCATGGCATTTATACGTGGACTTACATACACAAACATTATGACAGACCAATGGAATATTAGGGAACTGTGATATGAAAAATAATTTCTCAATATACTGAAACATGTTTGTTCTATACGTAATGTGCCAATTATGAAGATTATTAATTGTTATTATAACATTTATTTTAAAAATTTAAATGTCTTTATTAATTCCTTAGATATATAAGTCACGTTTTTACATAGCCCATACACACCCACGTGGCAGGGATAAGGGCGTTCTTTTTGTCTGAAATAAAAGGATTATTACATATTGTGCAGATGTTGTTCCATAACGCCCTTCTTGGTAATAGGGTGGTCTGCTCTACGTCATTGTGGGAAAATTAGTTTAAGTTACAACACACAGAGGCTGCATACACACGGCAAACATTCCCTATATTATTCTAGGACATATATAAACACTATATAGCAATATATGCCGTATGTATTTGAACCTATGTCTATGGCATTGCCCCCACTTTCTGTATAGGCGTGGTATTTTCAAATTCTAAATTAGTGACTAAGGAGTTAATAAAGAAAAAAACAAATATCAGATGCTTTGGTGTATCGGGAAGGATGGTGGGCTGCTACGTACGTATAGACAGATAGTTTAGTCAAAGAGGTTGAAGGCGGTCGATGACAAAACTATCTCCATATATGATCAATACGTTCACGTTCATAAGTCCAGTATAGGATCCAATATTGCCCATCTATTAGAATATGTATCATTATCAAGACAAAATCAATCAGTTATCCAGAAAAAACCAATCAATTATGACATGGAACACTTTTTGATACCAGTATGGTGCATCTTCGAAAAAGTACAAAACACTGACTACAACGGATGAAAACATACAAGTCCTCGAATTTTTATCGAAATAGGGAAATTGTATGGTACACCATCGATAAATTGATAGATCGTGCGTCTATTGTGAAGAGATATATTATAATAACATTGAATATTTATTATGTGTTACATATCCAGCTTGACAAGAACAGTGAATATCCGAAATTATCGAACAATTTATCTCAAAATCGACGCCATGTGCAGGTTCATTTTACATCATGCTTCGGTGGTAATTTGCCCCAATAAAGAGCTTGTCGTCGCAAATAAACATTGAAATTGAATGTATGTAGCCTTCACTAAAGTACTTGTATCCTTGCTGTCGCGATTTCAATGAAGTGCCAGTCGAATTGAAGAACAATCCAGCGAAATCTGGTGGTAAGTCCACCAAATTTGAAACACGTCGTTCCTTGTTGTCAGACATATCGGCGTGTGATGTCTAACCTGCTATAATTCAGTCTGGCAATTTATGGCAAGCGTGGTTATGTGCCATCCAGCGCGACTAATGTCGCATGCAGGATGGACTTAGGTTTGCTTCCGCTGACCGCGTCCTTGATCACGTCCATGGAGAAATATTCAAAATACCTCCGTGAACTACCACAAAGTAGACTTCCAAAAGAAGCCGTAACTACGGACCAGTGCCTTGCGGATAAGAACATATACTCATGGCACCGGTCATTGTCAAACGCAAGAAACATAATCACATCCGTTGACCCAACAATACTGTAGACAAATATTTTAATAATGCAGCCCTGAAATTAATATGGGACGATAATGTACGTAGGAAACTCCCCCGTAATAGTAACAACCAATGCCCAACGCAGCGAAATAAACTCCGAACATATAGAAAATTCAAAGCTACAATCAAATTGGAGAACTACCTGAATACATGCAGAATAACGAAAACACAGGGAATCACTCACGAGATTGCGGATCAGCTGTCATTCCCTCGGAATCGAACGAGGCCGATATCTCAACATCGACGAACAATATCGTATTTGCGAAAATTGCAACGAGTTAGACGACGAATTCCACCTCATCATAAATTGCTCGTTACTATCAAACGAACGTCAATCTCTCTTTAAACAACTACCGAAAGACATCCAAGAGTTAGATGGAATAGCCCAATTTAAACAAATAATGACATGCTCACAACCGAAAGTATTAAAAGCAATTGCCCATTTTGTCTACCACGGACTTGCCAAAAAGGGAAAATGGCAACCTATATAGTGACCAACTGCTAGACAGAATACGCGACCGGACGAATGCAAATTCCCAATAAATCAAATAACACAAAATCAATACAAATATATATAACTACAAAATTATGTGCGACATATTGTGTCTTACGAATACATGTTCTTTGACTACACTGTTATAAATTATATTTCTATATTATGTATGTATACACTTGACCATATTTGGTGTAAAAGTATAATAAATTGATTGATTGATTGATTGGTTATCGCCGCTGGGCAGTAGCGTGAATTTTAAGAAAGTCCGAATGATAAGAAAGTCCGAAGCGACACAAACCAAACAATCTCAAATTCATCTAAAATATTAGAAACAAAACGCGTATTTTCAGCGCTATATATTGACGAATTCGTTCGGAAATCCTCCCCGTATATAGGTGTGTTTTGAGATACAGTAATGCTCTAAGTGATCGACTTCTTAACCACAGCAGAAGTATGGGTAACATTTCAGGATTTAGTCGGAAATATGGCTTGTTTCCATTCATCGGAAAGCTCTCGGGGAGAGCTTTGCGATGAATGGAATGGCCACAAGCCATATTTCCGACTAAATCCTGAAAAATTACCCATAATTTTGCTGTGGTTAAGAAGTTGATTATTTAGGGCATTACTGTACATATTCCTGTCGGAAATATGGCTTGAAAAGTTACCCATAATTATGCTGTGGTTAAGAAGTCGATTACTTAGAGCATTACTGTACCTAGCTCTTACCAAATTATGTATACACGTGCAATTTTGGGGATTCTAACGAGCCCTGTCCGTTTAAACTGCTCTCATTTGGAGTTCATTTATAATTCTATTGAAAGCTTCGTCCCACCGGGGCAGTTACAACACATGGCCCGTCCGTCCAATGCCTTTTACATCTATACATGTACATGTAGTTGCAGAAATTTGTCTTCTGTGATTGCTGCGTTTCTTGGTTGATATTTATCGCACGCAACGAGAATATATATATACAGCGTGTCCTCCTGGATCATACATTCAATATGAATATTTGGATATTTTAATTTGTTCAATGAACATATTTCAAAACCAGCGATGTATATGATAGTCTCATTTACGTTCAAGGCGAAATAATTTAAATATGGCACTATTTGTGCAATAGGTTATATACAAACCTATATTCACCATGGTAATTGTGTTTTCAATATGGACCGCGCTTTCAAACGGAATACAAGCAAATTCAATTAGAACCTATAGAATATTTAGGTTCAATATGAACCTATTTGCACGAGATATAATTTGTCGTGTAATCTCACGATATTCAGATTCAGAATGCTCAATTCAAGTTGGAATTTATAGCTGCTAGTCTATATAAGTGTCCGCAATTTATGTTTGTTTTCAAAATAACAGGGCCGTGAATTAAAAAGGGTGGGTGTTTAAATATGGATAAACCGATGGCACTTCATACTTCGCTCCATCCATGACAAATACACAATATATATACTGACATTTTTAGCATTTACTGAAAAATATGTTGACGGGGGGGGGGGGGGGGGGGGGGGGCGGGGCGGTATATACATGTATCTAGTTTACAACTAAATGTGAATCTGCTTAAGATCTGTATTTTTGGGTAGTGATTTTTATCCTCTCATGCTATTATAAAATACAGCAGTCAGATGCTCGTAGCCTGTTTATATATAACCATGGGTATATGCGAGAAATACACAATGAAAACACACTCCACAGTTTGGATCGATAAGCCTTGGCCTGTGTATTTTGATGTTGCGTTTTTTGACAATCGGTTTTCCGTATCATTTCTACAACACAATTATCGTCTTCCTTGCAGCACGACGTTACCGTCTGATCACCACGGATTCCGTGGCACGGAAGTCTTTTCATTAAGAGTATGGTCAATATATTG
Organism: Siphonodentalium dalli; assembly: GCA_032622095.1. Lineage (NCBI taxonomy): Eukaryota > Metazoa > Mollusca > Scaphopoda > Gadilida > Siphonodentaliidae > Siphonodentalium > Siphonodentalium dalli. Next base: position 163,965,515 of record CP136063.1, on the reverse strand, counting down.
CCGCCGGTTCAGTGTATTCTCGGATAGAAAACAAATAGTCCTATGCCGAAAGCTAAGTCGCGAGGGGCACCCTGCATGGTTGAATCTGGGATATTTGGCACTCGGGACTTGGCTGGGTGGGTGGCTGGGTGGTTTTCGTCTCCGCCTTGGAATTTCCAACTGCACCCCACCCCATTGAACCACACCAAACTCACAAGTTTGCGTGATTCAGTTTTCACCCCCCCCCCATCCGGTGCTTTGATTTTTCCCAAATATTTCCCCATAGACTACTAAATGGTAGCCTATTCTAAATGGACCAGTTGTCTTGTGGCCACTGGCCATACACGGGAATGAAAAGGATGGTTCGGCCCAGTATGAGATTACAAAATCCTAACATCTAGTGGTATAACGCCCGACAAATTTACACCCCGATTTATGTTTGTCTTAAATTAATTAGCAAGTAACTATACTGGCTATGGCACAGAACAGATGGTTAGGCCCGATGTGAGAACATTTTGAAAATCTGAACATGAAAATTTGACAATCCTAACATCTAGACCTGAAACTCACCCTTAGATTTGAAAATTGCCAACTGATGGCAGGGACGTGGCTAGATGGTCTCCGTTGTGTCCCACCTTGAGAAATTCCAACCGCACCCCCCCCCCCCTTGAATCAGAATCAGACCAAACACAAGTTTTGCATAATTCCATTTGCACACCCCTTGCAAATCAGTGCTCAGGCCAAATATCCTATATATTTATAAACCATGGTTCTATATTCCCGGTATGAGAACATTTCAGATATTTTAACCTGAAAAATTTGCATAAATCCTGACATCTAGTGGTCTAACCCCAGACAAATGCACACGGCTACGGACAAGAGACCAGGACATACCGGGCTCACGATAGTTGTGAGAAAATTTTGAAAACTATACAAGAAAATCACAAGTCCTAGCATCTAGACTGGCCTCAACTGAAGCTTTCCTATAGTTTTGGAATTTTCAAACCTCATACTCCACTTCAGGTTGGTAAATTCTCCAACTGATGGCTATTTCAGTCCACAAGTTTGACCAAATGTAGTAAAATAATGTTTTGCTAACCTAGTAAGCAGTTTTGTATTGGCCACGGGGGAGGGACAATGACACACCGGGCCGACCATGGTTCGGCCCGTTGTGCGATTTTTTTTTAATCTGAACAAGAATATCGTAAAATCCTAGCATATAAACTAGCCTAAAGCTTTCCTATAGAGTTGGAAATTTCAAACCTGACAACCCCACTCAGGTTAGAAAATTTCCAACTGACGACAATTCCAATGACAATGTTGACCAAATGTATGACAATATTGTTTTCTTAAATTAACTGGCCATCGGGGAGGGACCAGGGCACAAGCTTTCCAAGTGTTGGAAATTTCCAACCTGTCACCCTCCCCAAGGTAGGAAAATTTCCAAAACTATTGTTGGTGTGAAATTTTCAACTAATGTTTTGGCAGGTATGAAATTTCCAACTGTTTAAAAATTTGACCAAAGTTGGGGGTGAGACACCCACACCCAAACCCCCATGTCGCCACGTCTCTGACTGATGGCCATTTCAGTCCCGAATTTTTGCAAATGAAAAGGTAAATATACAAATGTTGGTCTAAAAACAACAAGTTCGTCACTAAGAAATTATTGCAAAATCAAACTACGAGAACAATTTCAACCTAGTTTTGATTTGAATTTTCCAATTAATGTTGCATTAGGTGTGACTACAATTTGGGGGTAAGATCCCTGCATAACCACCCCTGCCGACACGCCCCTGCTTGGCAGCCCATGCTAAGAGCGCGGTCTTACATTCACTTAAGACCAGAAATCATCGATACTAAATTATGTTGGGTGGCACCCACGGGAGGAGTCAGGGGGGCTACATCCCCACTGTGTCGGGGAGGGATAGACACCCACGTCGGGGAGATCTGCAATGGTCAACCCAGTAGCTAAAGTCTACCCCCTGTCGGGGAATCGTATATCCCCTACGTCGGGGATATCCCCTGTTTGAAATCATATAGATATTTTAAAGGAGAAGACCACATATGGAGCAGATATCAGGGGGAAATGAGCTCTCATAACCACAAAACTAGAAACCCTTAAATCAACTCGACGTGCGATTTCTCTACGCTCCTGTTGCGTAAATTCTTGTATAAGAAGTGCGTCTATTCCAGACAAATTTCAAACAGTAAATATGACCAGACAAGACATAGAAACCGCTAATCTCATTACCAATCTAACAACACCAGTCGAACATGATTACCTTTCAAAGCAATAACACCGGTTATTGGGTTACGGACAACCACCGGCACACACACCATAGATAAATACACGGTCAAAAGAACGGCGTTTTTTTTGTACGGTTATATCTGGCATATACCCATAGTTATATATAAACGGGCTACGAGCATCTGACTGCAGGTGTTGGCCACAAGATCCAATGACCGCATTATATCCACATTGTGTGTATATGTATACCATGGAGTGTTTGGCTTTCATTGAAGAGTTGGAAGTTTATTTTTGATGATATACTGCATAAAACATACACTTATACATATACACAAGATGAAAATGAAGAGATGAAGATGTGTATGTCGTCAGGAAAGGCCATGCATAGTCTCAAGAAGAGTCTTTCTGACATCAATAATAGTTCAGATGTGACTGTAGACGCTTATGGAACCCACACAATATATATACATGGCGGGGAAGAGATGAATGTCCTTAATTGGTCCCTGTTTCTGAATTCAGTTATGCAGGAGAGATGATAACACTTTCTATGCTAAATACTCATTGACGAGTAGTTACCATAGGAAAGGTTCAGATGATACGTCCATATGTCGTTTGTTGAACTTATCATCTGAGTATTTCCTATCAATAAATATGAATCCTTATGCACTTGTACTATATATCTTCATATGTCTGTCATCTGCATTTATTACCTGAACACCCCTCCAAATGAATAGTATACAGTTCCAATATATTTGTTCTACTGAAATGGACATCCGTTCGAAACTTCCCAACCTATACGGGTGCCCGAATAGGGGGGGGGGGGTGGGTGGGTACAGTTGGAAATTTCAAAGCGACCACTCCCACCAAGGAGATACTCTAGTCTAGCAGTATAATAGTATAATAGTATAATAGTAGATAGCAGTCCAATTTATGTCACGCGAAAATAAACGAAAGATGTTCAAATAACAATGCAACAAAGCAGATTAAAGATCAATAGAAACACATAACTCGCAGCGCGCTAATGGTTAACGCGCGAATTCCCGTTAGAATTAATCGCCTTGCACTTTTTGGCATCCGAATAACAATTAAGAAACAACTACACCTTTTACCGGACTCGGTGTCGCACTACAACTTTTAATGCGTCCCAAAACAACCGGACTCGGGGTCGCGCTACAACTTTTAATGCGTCCCAAAAAGAACCCATATCTATAAATAAAACGCCCACCGACCATTGGTATCAATATTTTCTACATTACTATACACTCGATGGGCGTTACTATACACTCGAGGGGCGTTACTATACACTCGAGGGGCGTAATGACACAAATAAGACAACAAACACTATCCAATCTACAGCTAGAAAATGGCCTCGATCGTATATGATATTTATACTTTTTAAGAGCTATTATTCATATAGAATATGGTTTCGGAGACAGTAGCGTATGTTACAATTGGGCATACATAGGACCAGCTCCCGTCGAAGAGAATTAAACAACCTGCTTTCGTTCCCACAGTGTTCCAGGGGCGTGGGGGTCATGTCTGTCGCAAATAACATTTTCCCAACTATGTCTTTGGTATGCTATATATAGCAGAAAAACACCCACGACGCCCATGTATGGTTTTACTGAGAATGAATAGATCATGCCAAGAATCTCTAATCTGGCTAATCCCGTAGTGATATATACCCCCAATACAAACCCTGGCAACTTTGTGATGTTCTGACCCGTTATGACAGGGGACTTTATAACATTGAACAAACAAGACATGGAATATATTTCTGTGTTAATATGATTACGTCAGTACGTATGGACAACCCAAAACACGTACGTCCATCTATAAAATGATAAATGTATGTTTCATAGCCTGAGTGCCTGTATTTCTGGCCAACTTGGGATATATACGATCAGCCAGTACGTATATGAGTCAATATCAATTTTGGTCAAAATTTATGTCCTCGGTGGATGATGAGTGCATAATGCAACGTGTGGATCCCAACTATTGTTCCCAGTGTGCATCTCTATCACTGTCATAACATGCACACACAAATAAGCGTGATGTTCGGGTATATATGTATGTAATGGGCTCATTCATGGCCAGATTTGACCAAAATGGCCTGTCCCCAGGAAAATTTGACAGGCTAAAATCGAAATTTCGATATATTAACTACATGCCACCGAGAAAATCCTCTGGCACATCATTAGTTTAGTTCTTGATATAAACTACTGTCACATATACACCACCCAATATTGAACTTAACTAAGTGAAAATTGCTCAGAAACTTTGTACCTCAGCATTTTGTCTCTCATGTAACGAAGTGCTATTTACTTGACATAATGACGTATCCCTGATATTTATAATCTCCGTATTTTGTTCTCCGTGATGCTGTGTACGTCACAATATCGGAATCGCATGTCGTCTGAGTCAAAAAACAACTTGCGATAACACAATTATATAATAGGTAGGTTGACCCCCTCGCGTACTTTTCAAAGTCGTCTTTTAAATAACGCATGTTTGTTCGCTATAACATATGTATAATTATATTTCGCCATACTGGAGGGAGAACTCATTGAATGCCGTGACCAGAATGGTCTGTACTATCTCTACTGTAACATTCTCTGCTGTAACAGGCCAAAACGTTACAGGAGAGACCAATACTGTAACGAAAGGGGAAGGCTGCTGTTTACAGAGGCTGTGTGTGCGTCAACACACGCAACACCAAGCTGAAATATCTAGAGGGTGTAACTGGGGTCTTGTTCTTCTTTCAGATTACAAAATGTGTTTGATTTGGAAAATATTATCATTTACGTGCGTCGATGTTTTGAATTTTCGTTACATGAAAGATATGTTTATGTTACATTAAAGATGTTCTTATGTGGTAAGTCGATTTTGCATTTCATGTGATTGTTATGAAACCATTATAGCCGGGAGAAAACATCAAGTATAACGAGACTGTTACTTTTTATTAGTTATTCATTCGGTTGCAACATGATTCCGTGTACGATCTAACTCAAATCGAGTGGACGTTACAGTACATACAACAATTGTTATCCAGAGGACATGCCTGTGGCATTTAATAATTTTTCTCTTTTCTTTGCAGCGGAAATATATCACGCGATATACATAATATTTAATTGGTTATGTTTGTCTTTCAACTCGAACTATTTTTCTGGTTTGGATAATAGTAACCTTTCTAGTGTTAAATTTGGGAAATTAGTGTTACACGAGGGATATATATATGTTATAGTAAGGATTTTGATACGTTGTGAGTTGATTATGTGTTAGGGGGACGTCTTTTAAACAATATGGCCATATATATGCTAGCCATGCTGATCAAGCGCCCGCTTAATGCTTAAGGTTTAAATCGAGAACACAGTGTTAAATTCATGAATTATTTAATATGTGAGAATGCTAAAACTAATCACCGTGCAATATAATTATTAAATTTAACTTGATGTGTCCATCACAGGAAACAGAATTCATACACACAGATGGAAAGTTGGGCCGGAAGCATATCCTCTCACCAGTCACTGCATGAATTCTGCAGTGTGCCGAGACCAAGTGGGATTGGGAGATGTTCTTCTTTTCCTTCACTCAACAAGATGATAAACGACTCACTGTGTTAGTCACCATGCAATTCACTGGGCTTCACATGTTTGTTACATCTGTGTGTCGACTGTAGATGGCTAGAATTGTATTTTGACCTGAGTCACATTCACAGTGTCAGTGAGTGGGTGCGGCTGAGCCTGAAGTCGTTGATAACTAAATTTAGTAATCTGTAATCACTAAATTGACTAATACAATCCTAATATTATTAGATTAGTAAGCCACATGAACGCTTTCACCGATTACTGCATCCACAAGTCCCAGCTACGCGCTACGTTCAACGGTTCATGACTGAACTATACTGTCAATAGTAAATCAGTAAATCAGTCAGCTCTAAAATGTCCATTTTCTGATTTCCTTGACCCAAGTTGAGGCTTGACCTGACAGTGTTAGATATTAACAATTAAAATTACTATTTATAGAAGTAGTTAGTAGATTGAACGATTTGCCGCTTGCAGTTGCAACTCTAAGTCTAACCAGTCCAGGTGAAAACAGACTTAAAATTGAACAATAACAGAACAAGTCAAATCGCCGTGGTGATCAGTCTGCACAGACCAGTCCACATTCCATACCAGTGACCTTCATTTTCATATTTTTTTCGGTCAGATTCGTCATTGAGTAGAATTCCGACTGACTGATTTTCACTTTGAACACAGTTCACTTCAACTTCAAAACAAGTTGTTGTTGAATGTTGTTGTTGTTGACATGTTGTTGTTGTTCTTCTTCTTCTTTTGACTGCTTTGACTCTAAAGTCATTCCAATAATGGGCTCGTTGTGCTATCTTCGCTTGTGCTTTCTCGTTTGTTCTTAACGCTTACGTGCTGTGATACCGTTGTACATTTAAAATACGAGCAATAACAATAACAAGCAATTCAATTTCAAATTTCGCAAACAAGAGAGCGCCACCATTTTGTAAAGAAATTACGTCATCATTTCCAACGTTGCTATGGCCTGCCAGGGGACGTAATATTCTAACTGTAACGGTACGGAATCTGGCGAGGTTTGTCGAATGCTATGCGCCCGTGTCAGCTAAATCCTCATAAAGTGGTCACTGGAAGGTAAAGAAAGTCGCACAAATGATGTTATATTGCGTCCATTTATATACCCACGTCAAAATAAATAAATTTTATTCGAAATATGTCTGTGTTCTTACTTTATTAACCCTTTTCTGTCACCACCCATAGCTGAATTTGCAAACAAATTACTTTGACTTGAATGTCAATTTTTTTTCATTTTAGCTGAATATTGGCAAAGTAAACAATGACGATGTACATACAAGTTGTCGATCTGATAGCTTGTAGATGCCACTTCCAGAAAATATGCCATACGATTCGCTAGGCGAATTGGGCGCACTTAGGTTTCACATTGGGCGCACCTACACAATTTTCGAAAATAATCGACAGAAAATCAAAATTGTCCCGTCACAAGAATATATTTATTGGCCGAAATTTGTGCACGTTGGATAGTCGAACCATTTCTGCAAACTTCCATTGTAGGCTTTTTTGTCAACCTGTCATCTAACAGGGGCAATTCAACTTAGTTTGACCCGAATCGGGTCCGATTTTGCATCACATTTTAGGGTATGGTCCATCTGACGTCACGCTTTACTCTCATGTCGTGCCCAAACCCGACAAATCTGCCTTGTCGTTCATCTAGGATGTCGGACGCCAACAAATATGGTCTCACATTCATTAAAGGGACACCATTGGGCCCAAAAATATGTCGAAAATGGTCATTTTCGGTTCTACAGCGAGAAGCCGCAGAAATAGCATCAGAGGGGTTAATTTGTAATTTTATTGGACGGCTCCGGCGCCAAATAAGCTGTCGTATCGCGTGCTTTATGTTTCCAATTTGTTTCATGGGCATAATGAGCACGGGACTTGTTTCAGAGCAGAAATCTGAAAAACGACCATTCACTATAGGTTACAATACACCAAATGATTTACATAGGCCTCAGTGTTAACAAATCCCGCTGGCCTATATTCGTTGCAAAGCTTTGACCCTGCACGAGTATTTGAAATTGAAGAACGTCCTTTTAGACACACAGAAATGTGCAAAAAAGTACTTGTTAACATGGTAGATCACACTGGAGCTTGACAAACGTCACACTACCCTTAAAATTGTGAAAAAAATGACATCGAAAAAAACACAAACACCTCCCATAAATTATTCGCCACTTGCACAGCCATAACCATTTACCATGTGGTTATATTTTATGTTTCTCGGCGGGAAACACATCTGTGCATTTTTTCGTGCACTTTTCATCCATGTATCATTGACCATTCAGCTGCCATTTTTTTTTTATGCTGATCCTAGCTTGGGGGTCCCATGGGAAATCACTCTACTAATTTGTATTTGGTGTATTGTAACCTAAAGCATTTAATTTTGAATAAGGTTGATTCTGTTTTTCCAATTTAATAGTGTTGCTATATGGAGGCTGATCGAAGAAGAAAAATAAATTCGTTTTATTAATTTGTCAATCCTATTCCAACATGGCGGCCACCATAGGGGCCCATGGGTCCGAATCGCCCGGATGTAAAAACTATTTTTCACCCACTGACCGACGCGCGAAGCGCGTCCAGTGGGTGTCTATAATCGTAGGACTCATGCGTTTCTGCTGAATTGAACTAGTACCTATGCGTTTCTGCTGAGCTGCACTGACGTTTGATCGCAAAATAAAATTATAATCACAATCAAAGCACACCTTTGGATAACACCGCCATAAACAGTGACATAATATGATGTTGAGGTCGTATCATCAATAAAATTAGAGTTATAACTTATAAAACTAAGAATTACTGCTAAAGTATTTCTACCAATTGAGTAACTAGATTCAGGTTGAGCTGGAACTTGAGAACTTTTTAATTTCAACCAATTGAAATGTCGTTGAGAGTGGAAAGGGTTAAGGTTGGGAAGCAACGCAAATGACGTCATCGTAAACAAGGCGCCTCAAAATCAAAACGTACACATGTACATGTCTCTCTTCGTCTCGGAAGCTGATTTAAATTGATTCATTTTGACTGTTTCTGTGTCCTAAGATATTAAAAACTTGCGAGATATCTTTGAATGTGCTTAGGGAGGATTGTTTTGATATCTAATTTATTGGATTTACCTCCCAAAAAGGTGAGTTTCAGGCCTGCATTTGTTCAATGTGTTGTCAATCTGATTCTGACAGTGACAGCGCTCGTCTGCAACTGGCTGAATTCGCATGTTTGAAGCAAACGTTTTCTCCACTAAAATTATCTCAAAATGCACCATAATCTGTCAAATTCTCTCAATAATTCTATCTAAATACATCTTAGCTTTTGTTAGGATCAGATCTCCCCGTCGAGAAATCGATATTTTGACCAAAACGACACTTGGGGAAATTATTGTTAAATTTGTTTACGCTGGTTTACGCTGCTGGATTTTTATCATCGAAAAAAATCAATTTCTTCCATCTAAAAGATAATTATGTGCTGAATCCTGACGTTTTAGGAATATATAAGTATTCCACGCAGAAACACCGACTCTCAGCTTAAAATTTTGAAAAATAACAGTTTTATCGACATAAATAGATTTGAATGGGACAATCCCATGTTAAAATTTATCATCGAAACAAATTCATTTCTTCCATCTAAAACATAATTACGTCATGGATCCTGGCATTTTAGGAATATATAAGCATTCCACGCAGATATACAAGTCTTAGCTTAAAATTTTGAAAAATAAGAGTTTTATGGACATAAATCGTTTTGAATGGCAAATCCTATATTAAAATTTATCATCGAAACAAATTTCTTTCTGCCATCTAGAACATAATTACGTGCTGGAACCCGTCATTTTAGGAATATATAAGTATTTCGCGCAGACACACCAAGTCTCAGCTTAAAATTTTGAAAAATAAGAGTTTTATGGTCATAAATATATTTGAATTGGAAATCCTGTGTTAAATAAATTTTAGGGCTCTGCGAATGTTCTCTGATGTGCTCCATATTGCACACCAGGGAACATATTTGACAATTTCTACCTGATAATTGTGCGACAGTACAGTCGCATTACTTTTTACGTCAACATTGGTCACTATCACTCGACAAATTTCTTTCGGTCTATTTATTTCGGTCTATCGTATCAACCCCTATCTTACTTACTTACTTACTTCTTCTTCTCTACGCCCGTGTACGAGCAACCTCAATATGAGTATTAAAATAATCATCACCTTCCAATTTAGTGAGTTTATATACAGTAGTTGATCTAAAAATACTAATTGACATTTTGTTGCCGTGTATATGACTGGGAACTGTGTTGTAGTTTCATAGAATTCTTCTGCTCTTTCATAAGTAACAGCTTATTGTACCTCTCGATATGTAGCGCATAGCATAACCTGGAACTATGGAACTGCAGCTGGGTGATGTCTTTGGAGTTATGAATATCTTCAGATAGATTGTACACATTTAGTATGACATCCATCTTGGAGTCTTCAGACAAGTCGGTGTAGTTAACAGCAAGACACTCCCTCAATTCGTCCTCAATCTGTGGTAATGTTCGATTTCTGACTTCATTCAGGGCTGGACATCTTATCAGAAAGTGCTGTCTGTTTTCATATATAGTATTAACTGCATATCCAATTATCCACATGTAACCAACCCAACCTCTAATCCTGGTCCAATTTATTACTGTTTTCATCGGTATAGTCGAGTTATGTACTTATTTTTATCATGTGATCAATACTTATGTGTATGGTATTACGTGTACTATGCCGTATACGTATATCAATTGCTATTCCTTTCTATATAATTCTGGTGCTATCTATAGAGATAGAGATAATTTCAGACCCCCCCCCCCTTAAATTTTATACAATTGTCGCTACAGTACAGTCGCGATGCATTACATGGCAACATTGATCGCTATAGCTCTACTAATTTATGTCAATTCATCGTATGAACTCCTTTTACTCCATATAACCAACCCAACATCTAATCCCAGCCCAAATTATTATTTGTCTTTTCATCGGTATACTAGTAGTTGTGTTAGATACATATTTTAATTTGATTCTAATTTGCATTGCACCACTATAGAAGTCGATAAATAACTATTCTGACACTATATAGAGATAACTACTAGTAAGTTTCTGACACCCCCTCTATTTTATAGCCTTGTCGCAACAATAGAGTTGAGATGCATAATATATCAACATTGGTCATTATCGCTCTTCAAATCTATATCGGTATCAACCCATATTTCCCCGTATCGCCCACCCCTCCCCAAGTTTTTCATTTGTATTATAGACTCGTTACATATACATTTTATCATTTGATACTGATTTGTTTTCTGTATTTTTCTTCTGTTCAACAATGCCAAAATCATAACGGTGCAATGCCTTGTAACTTTTGCTTCAACATGCCGAGTTCCGCTGCAGACGATACAAAATTGACAACATTTCGAAATTTAAACGCTTCAAACTCACCAAAAAACAAAGGTCCCAAGTCAAGGTCCAAAATCCCCAACACACTGATGTGAGGTATAATGATAACTCCATCTAAATAACCAATATAAGGATGTGAGGTTTAATGATAACCCCATCCATATAACCAATATAAGGATGTGAGGTTTAATGATAACCCCATCCGCATAACCAATATAAGGATGTGAGGTTAATTATAACTCCATCCACATAACAAATAAATATGTCTGAAAATTAAACAAAAAAATTAAATTCCATGATGGCGTCCAATATGGACTACCCGGTACCTAATTCTGCTCCAAAAAGATGTATTTTGAATATATGGATGTTTATGGGGAGAAACCGATTATTTCAATGACATTTTAATTCACTTGGGGCCAAAACCCGACCTACATGTACGGGATCGCGTTTTGCGCGCGACTGTATCTTCAACATATGTGCATCTTTAATAAGCCAACAATTGGAATCCCAACAGAGAAGATTTGCGTGGGACCCGCGCGCATAGACACCATTGATGATCTCTATGGGAATCAAAATTGACATTTAATAGACAATTTCGATTAACCGCCATAACTTAAGGAATCTCTAATTGCGCTTAAGCCCAATGAGAATGCAATAAGACATTCCTTACTACGCTTAACGGCAATTACTTCCCATTGCACTTAAACACAATTAATATCTCCCTCAATAGATCACCCTTCGGCAAATAGTAGAATAATCCTATATTTGTTCCACCCATTGCGCCATGGAGATGGACTACACCACCTGAATTATAAGGAGTTTATGTACTATATATAATATATTATTCCTTATTAAGAGATTCATTATTGGGCTTTATCAGCGCAATTTGAATATTCTTCATTGCGCTTAAGCGCAATTAAATATTCCCTTATTGCGCTTAAGCACAATAGAGATTCCCTGATTCCCTTATTGAGCTTATAAGCGCAATAAGGAATATCCCTTATTGTGCTTAAGCACAATTAGCTCTTCTTGCGCTTAATTAAGAAAAAAAGTTATAATTGTATTGTAACTATTGGTTTGTCCTTTAATATTTCCATACATCATGCCCACATATATTATAAAAGAATAGTACTATTATTATTAATAGTGCTCGTAGTAGTTAATACCACTGGTTAGTTTCAAAATCACAACGTTAATTGTTATTACTATTTGTGTGTAGTGTATATGTACATCAGTCATCAATTGAGAAACTTAAGCTCAGCCTGGTTGAATATCAACCATATATGGTGGGTTATTCTCACATTCAAGCTGTTGGTGTCATTCATGTTATTTTGCAATGCGAAGTGGTAGACCCCCCCCAATAGCTTATCAATACCACTCAGGACAGTGGGTGTTTTTCCTCAATTAATTGAATTTCTTGTTTCATATAACTGGAAGCGACGCAAAGCAAAAATCGCTCACAAAGTCACTTAAATCGGGTAATTTCGAGTTGGGACCTTCACCCACAGTGAAATGTACTCTTAGGGAACTGGTAATAACCAAGAAATACATTCCCCGCGTTATTGTTTCCACTTTATAAGGTTCCTTGTCAAAACTTTGTCAAAAACATTGTTTTCCCAGGGTTTGAACTGGTGGAATATGACCTCTATATATGCGGGCGTTAGTTAGAGTTGAGATGCCATGATCTACTGAGAAGGAACCTATATGCCCCGACATCGGGGGGCATCATAAGATCTTGATGTTCTACATAAAGTTGCAATAAAGGGCGTTATCAGGGGTTTTTCTGATATGGTAAATATAAAGAGCGTCTGTCTCTCACCACTTCGAAGCGTATTTATCGGTATAGTATATATCGGTCTATATTGTGATCACCCCATCAATGAAAAAAACCCCAGTAATTAATATTGCGAGAAATTTGCTCAATTGCGGAATCTATATCTATATTACAGCTACATGTGGATCTATATAACCATATACATGTATTGGAACCGTGTATTCGATCCTCCAATTATTAGGAAATATATGACTGAACGAAAAAAACCGGAAAAAAACACCCTACTAACCATGTTGAGAAATTTAGCTTATAGTGCGTTGGGGCAGGGAAAGTTTGTAATACTATACTTTCATAAAGGTGATTACATTCCCCAAGATATACATCACACTATATATTCTTTATCTATATTTGTGAATGTCTGTCTTTGTTCTATAGAAAATCAAGGGGGACCATCTAGATAACACCAAAGGGGTCTAAATAAGGGTATCTTTTTACGAGTAAGTTATGGTGCGGGTTAGAATTTTATAAAGTGACGATCTTGTTGTCAGGGTCAGAAAAGGGGAGGGGTAGCAACATATTTTGTCGCCGAATTCCACCAAACTTATAATCATCTCCATGATATGAGGAATTTCATGGCAGTGTTTAAAGTGGCGCCGTTCGAGTCAGGGGTGAACGGAAAGGGATAGGGGCACCAAATTGATAAACAATATTTACGCCGATTTCCACCAAATTGATACGCATTCTTTTCCATGATACAAGGATTCGAACCGTGTGATTAAAGACGCCAACATGGTGCGTTTGGATGAGAGATTGTGGTGGTGGGGGGACTAAATTTGATAAAACATTTATTAGTCGCCGATTACCACCAAACGTAAACATAATCATCTCCATGATATCAGGAGTATAATGGTGCACTGCGGCTTAAAGCTGTTACATGTGGCGTCATTCCGATCAGGGGTCAATTGAAGGAGAGAGGTGCACCAACATTGATAACAAAATATTTTAGCACCGATTTTCACCAAATTGGTACCCATTCAATTCCATGATACGAGAAATATAATCGTGTCATTTAAAGACGCAACATTGGTGCCATTTTGGTGAGAGATTGTGGTGGGGGCACTGAATTTGATAAGAATTTGTTTAGTCGGCGATTACCACCAAACTTATACATATAATTATCTCCATGAAATCAGGAGTCTAATTGTGTGGTTTGAAGATGTCAAAAGTGGGACAATGCATGGAGGGGAGAGGTACACCACACTTGATAAAACATATTTTAGCGCCGACTTCCACCAAATTGATAAATATTCTTCTCCGTGATACGAGGAATCTAATAGTATGGTTTAAATATGCCACATTGGTGCCGATTGTGTGAGAGATGGGGGGGGGGCACTACTAAATTTGATGCCAATTTGTTTAGTCTCCGATTAACTGTGTGGTTTAAAGGTGTCAAAAGTGGCGCGCTTGAATAGTGATAGGGAGCGGAGGGTCACCAAATTGATAAAAATATGTTTGGCACCAATTTCCACCAAATCCATACACGTACACCGTTATTCTCCAACGATATGATGAATCAGATAAGGTGGGTTAAAGCCACATTTAAAGCCATGCACGTTAAAGCCTATATTTGCGAATGTCTATCTGTGTTCTATATAACTTTACGTGGACCATCTATAGATGGCACCAAAGGAGTCTAACGGGGGTATCGAATTACGAGGAAGATTTTAAAATTTTATATGAGATTATATGACGCTGTTGGTATCAGGGGCAGATAATGGGAGGGGCAGCAAAAATGATAGAATATTTTTGTCGCCGATTTTCACCAAACTTATACATAATCATCTACATGGTATATGGCGGCGTTTCTCTAATGTACGACAAATCTAATCGTGTCATTTAAAGACGTAAAATTTGTGCCGTTTGGGTGAGATTGGGGGTGGGGGCTTTAAATTTGATAATTTGTTTAGTTGCCGATTACCACAAAACTTACATATAACCATCTCCATGATACCACGATTATCGAGTCCGTGGATTAAATATGTCAAAAGGCGCCGTTTGGGTCAGGGATTGAGAGAGGAGTGGCACTAACGTTGATAAGAATTAATTAGTCGTCGATATCCACCAAAGCTATATATAGTAATCTCCATATTTCGTTCTAAGGTCTTTTGGCGTTCAAATTCACACCATCGACATAAGGTGGCCGAATGAAGTCACTTGAACAATTATAATTTCTCAACGTCCATATTTATATGGGGACGGGAATGAGGACATTCACGTAGTGAGCTAGCAAACAAATACGTAGAATAAAGCATTAAACGAATATTTATCATTATATTTAAGAGATACATATATTAGTACAAAATGAGGGACATTGAACCGTCTGAGGATGGCATGTTAGAATGGCTCGTGAATTACAACACAACTGAGTCTGCACATTCAAGATATTTTCCATAAAAAAGATACAATCTGTCAAGATAGGTGGAAATGTATAGAATGCCTGTTCAAAAATAGTGGTCACAGTGTGCAGAATAATTTCTTCTGAGGTAAAAGAAATGTAGCAGTAGCACATGACTTTTCAGGATCCGCCAATACTGGCATCTGACACCCGATACAGATGATTTCTTTCATTGTTTTTTAAACGGACACATATCTTAACATAAATAACTGAAAATCTCGCTCTGTATCGGACACATGTAGCTGATATATGGCAACATTTATACAATAGTTAACCAGAATATCACCATGAATCAAGGAGCACATTGATATTTCTTTAAAAATCTGTATCTTCATGGATATATCATAACTATGTGTTCTCAAAATTTTAGTCTAACCCACTATATATATATTGATTTATACATCTCTATGTAAAACCCAATTGTCGTCTTTTATTTCTGCGAATTAATGTGTTTACGATGTTCATGTTTTGATCCCAAATAAGATATATATAAAGAAACAAACAAACAAACAAACAAACGAACAAACAAACAGACGTCAATTCTAACCATGCACGTCAACTATACTATTTAAACAGCTCGTTCTCCCGAAAACCAGCACATTATCTGCTTATAACATAATTTGTCTTAGCTCGATAATCTGCTTAGAATCGTTTCATTTTGAGTCGATACTGAACTGAAATTGAGAGCCTTTTAGTCACAATATCGACTCATTATTACTTCAGTATAGGTTCATTATGTGCGGAAAATGACACAATTAAACCAAATCACGACTTTTTGACCCGATTCGTCATCTCAGGTTTAAACCTGGTCTACGTAAACCTCTAGGTTTAAACCGCCGTGAGTCAGGGGGGGGGGGTCGGAAAAAAATTTCAGGCACGTATGGCATTTTTTTCCTTTCGATCATTTTTTGTACCCACCCACCCCCACCGCCAAATTATTTTCCTTTTTCGGCAGTTTTTTCCGACCATTTTTTGACACCCACCCCCCCTTTTAACACTAAAACAGAGATTTGCAGGGGGAAATTCACTGTAAACAGCTGTATATGAATTTCTGTGCATACTATTTATCATGGATGTTAACATGGACATGTAAATAGGAATGAGTAATTTTGAGGTCATTCGGCCAAAAAAACATGGCTGCCAGCGGCCATCTTGGATTTCAAAATTTGCAACAAAATACAACACGATAACTGCCTGCAGTCAGTTTACCAGTTAGAATTACATTATTTCTCTCATTCGAACTGATTCAAAGTGGTTTTGAAGCCCAACTCATTGCCAAAACACTAAAAACAAGCAGGAATTATTTTTTTTAGTTGCGGAAAAAATTGCTTGTTGGTGGCTTTGACCACCCACCCACCCCGGCATACGTGCCGGAAGAAATTTTTTCACCCCCCCCTGCGTGAGTCAGCAAAATCCGTGGTTTAAACCCGCGACCGCATGTCTAAGTGACGCATTCGTCATCTCTGGTTTAAACCTGGTCCAGCCAGACCAGTGGTTTAGCAATAGTGTCTCTGTATCGTCGAGAAAAATAATCGTAATTTCCTAATGCGGACCGCCTCGTTTTATTGATTGCAAAAATCAATAATTACGACAGCGACCATATTTTGATTGGAAATTTATAAGCGAGAAGCACTCACTCCTATAAAGCGTGTGGGGATAAGTTTTTGTCAATTTCGATGTTTTATTTGCGTTTTATAAGCTTAAAGACACGGTTGGCCTTGGCGGTGTGTATCCTGTGAAAATATCTCCGCCCGTCAAAAACCGCCACAAACAGAAAGAACATCAAAATGTAGATAGACTTTGACCGTATACAAATAAGAAATATCGCATAAACAGTATGTTATGGTCATATGTTTGACCATTGTTATGTAAACAAAACCATAAAAAGTTACTTTTCTGGTGTTTGTTTATATTATGATGGTAAACATAAAGAGCGTTCTTTGTTGGTGAATACCTGATATGGAACTAATAAAGAGCGTTTATGCCATTTGTGTGTGATTAGCCAGTAGCATTGTGCTGTCTTCTGTAACACAATCAGGCTCTTGTTTAGGTAAAATATAGTATGTCTTTATGATAACATGCTGTTTACGCGATGGTCATGGTATATATGAACGGAACTGTATGCGTTTTAATGTTTTCTGTTTACGGTGTTTGGAACAAATATGAATATTTTCGACAATTAAGGCCGCACGTGCCTTTAAACCGGCAACTAAACCATCTAATTCGGTGGTCCAGCTAAACCAGCTTTCTCGAGGCTAAACTTGAGATGACGAATCCGTCTTTTCTTCATCGCGGTTTAGAATTGTCAGACAATCAATCAAAGGGTGGAGCTGTAAATTATCTCGAGTGAGGGCGTGTCCAAGTGGCGGTTGCCGACTGGTGTTATCATGTCACAGTTGATTCATTCGCATGCGAGCTTTGCTCAGATATTGACACGTTCCTTCAGTATGATTTTACAACTATCTTCGTGCGACAGGAGCCTGCGTCACATTTTCGCACATTTTGATCATTTGAATATTTTAATTAAATTTTGTTTTTAATTATATTGAAAACAAACAAATATTAATATAAATTTAAATATTGTTTCTTGTTAGATACAACTCCTTGCTCATTTTAACAACACAATTTTTTCATTTTATTTCAAATTAAATTATTCTTATTTTTAAATCAGTTTTAGAACAGTTGCAAACAGACTAACGGACAAACATATATACAGCTCCTATATCCTTTAATATATACAGATATACATGTAGATACACCATATTTTGTCTTTGCGGGTAAAGCATCTTGTAGAAAATCAATCACAAACAAGGTGATAAACAGCGCGTGAAGCTCGTGTTGAGAAACACGCCCTTTGTCAAATTGATTTAAACCCACAAAGAGATCGGATTAATGGTACATGAGCGATACTCATTTCTCAATGAATAAATCGTGCACGCGTTCGCGATGATTTATGACATGTCAATGACCATTACATCGGCTTGTCTTTTGGTCCGATAGGTAAGAGAGTAGTTTGACTGTATGCTCATATCACCAAATCGAGTTGTCAATTAGTTGGTAACTGAATGACAAAAACGCCCCCTTAGACCCGGTTTGGCTGGACCGCCAATGTAGGTTTAAACCAGGTTTAAACTCGGAGGTTTAAACCGGAGATGACGAATCCGGCCATTGTGTGTATATACAACCCTGAGAAGGTGAGCCACAACTTTTAATTCATGGATATAAGAATGACGTTTTGTGATGCCATGTGGATATACAATTTATGAGAAAATAGATGCACATGTAACACTTTGAGCAAGAGTATCTCCGCCAATTGATGTCCACAACAGCGGGTTTCACATCACTTTAGCATGGGCAATACCGGGTAACCTTGTAATAATACTGTATACATTCATTCTGGGGTTTTACGGTAATAGTCGCTTTAAAGGTTATTTCTATATGGAGTCAGTGTTATTGACAATTGAAATAAGACCACAAAAATATATTCCACCAGGATACATAACAAAATTAATGTGGCCTAAATACAGGGGTGCATGTCCGCCAAGTATTAGAGATTCTCATATTCACGTAAAAGACTTCCCCCTTTATTTACCCCAAATGCATCAACATCCA
The DNA here is from genome assembly GCA_032622095.1 of Siphonodentalium dalli. Lineage (NCBI taxonomy): Eukaryota > Metazoa > Mollusca > Scaphopoda > Gadilida > Siphonodentaliidae > Siphonodentalium > Siphonodentalium dalli. The sequence continues at coordinate 163,946,440 of CP136063.1, read as the reverse complement.
AACATATAGGAGATAGAGTTATTCTTCCAGCATCGAGAATAATAGAATAGCAGTACAGTATATATATATATCAAAATTCAGAACAGAAGCACAGAACACACGTCGGTAACTTGACAAAACAACGTGTTCAAAGTTTATTCGACCGGATGAGTTTACCATACAATATTTTGGATCTTCATCTTTCAAATGTGATACATATACTAGCTGAAACAAGCTCCCTTCGGGGGCCTTTATTCAGCGTCAGAGCGGCCTGCTTCGCGTACATTTGGACCTAAAAATTCACATAGGTTCATATTCGACTTATTTGATTCTCAATTTGGATGGCGCGGGCCACAGTGAAAAAACATATATAAAGAGCGTATATCTGGTCTGCAAATAGGTTGATATTGAACCCACATATTCAATTTATTTGATTCTGAAATAGGCGCACAGTGAGCTTATTTCAAATTTTTTTTATTTTCATTTAATTATTTTTCAAATCAAAATTTACAATAAAAACTAACGTCGTGTACCCCGTGTCACCACACCAAATTTGGTTGAAATCGATCCAGGGGTCTGGGAGAAAATCAGAACAGACAGACGGACAGACAGATTCTACTCGTATATATATACATACTAGAAGGTGACCCGACTTCGTCCGGGCTTTGACTTTGAATTGTCCATTTTGAAGGTCAAGGTCAAGTGGGGTCACGATTTGACCAGTCCAAAAACACTGCCGGGACAAAAGTACCCGACAAACGTGCCCGTCGAAATCCATCCGGTTTTACCCGATTTGACCTTGAATTGATCATTTTGAAGGTCAAGGTCTGGTCGGGGTCACGATTGATTGGACCCGTCCAAAACAATCAGTGGACAAAAGTAACCCCACGTATCAAATTTCGTCGAAATCCCATAAAAATTGGCGATTTGACCTTGAAGTTACCCAATTTCAAGGTCAAGGTCACGTCGCACGGGCAAATGAATATGCTTATGAGACTCGCCATAAGAAAGTACCCCCACATACCAAGTTTCATCGAAATCCCGTGATATTCGGGCGTTTTACCTTGAAATGACCCGATTTCAAGGTCAAGGTGACGTCGCACGGACAAATTAATATGCCTATGTTGGTTCCCAGCCGAAAATAACCCCACATACCAAGTTTCATCGAAATCGGGTGGGCCGTTTTCGAGTTCATCGCGAACACACAGACAGACAGACAGACATACACACAGATCTTCCAAAATATATAATAGATTATATGTTGCATATAATGTGATCTGGGGATTCGAACAATACGTGCGCCTTTAGGGGAAACATGAACGCCGCACCCGGTACACATAATCGCCTGGAGATGGTGTGACTGTTTGCTCTTCGTTACTTCACATTATTTACGACGTGGTATATAAGATGACGAGGTGATATAAAATGGGCAAAGAAACCCGGCTTGTATTGAATTTCCATAATGTGACAGACACAATGTGATAAATTACGAAACGAAATACTTTGAAGTGTCTATGTTTGTGGCTTATCTCGACATGCGACTTGACATAAATTGTCATTTCCCCGCAATACACTTCATTTGTCGTCTATCTAAATCCTGCGTGATCTCTTTGCCTTGAGCTATCAATCTAAGATCTGTCGACATTTATAGCGTTGCACATTATAGAGCGACGTGAATGTAGTGCGTGCACATGCAACCACGACCTATAGCAAATCGATCTTGTGGCATCAAGTCCTACCGCGCTGAATCATGAGCCTCCGGTCTCGTTCGTTCGTTCTTCGTGTATATATAGAGGATCTCACATGAGTTTCTATTTTATACGAAATTTATCAACCGAGTTCACTAAATTCGATTTGAGCCGAGGTTTACCGAGGCTCAAATAGAATTTATAGGACGAGATTGATAAATTACTTATACAATAGGACGAGTGTGAGATACCTTTTATCACATGATCAAATAAACCCGAAGCAACGCGAAATATTCATCGAAAACAACAATTTATTTGAAGAACGCCGTGACGTCATCGCACGCGCTGATATTAAACGTGTCTATTACCGATAATTATGAAACTGCTTTTATGGCCAAATTATGTGATAAATACTATTCCGGGACAATTCGATTTCATACACTCGCAAATTTACCAGACATTCGTTTGCATGTATTTGTGTATAGAAAGCTACACTGTGCCAGAAACTGAATGTAAAAATGCTTATAGAAATGCATATGTAGCTATAAAAATATCCACAAGAAGCAATTCTACCGAAATTTGCCTGTAAATATCATGCAATTTATAGCTCGCCAGAATCAACCATACAGTACCAGTCGGAAGAAGTGGTATATTGAGGCGCGCCTTTATTGCGATATTGAGTGCGCTTAATTTCGAAAAAAGTCGCTATTATAGCGCAATACCAAAAATATGTCGCGCTTATTATTGCGATATTGGGCGCAGAATAGTAAGTAAGATAGAATAAGCGCGCATTGTCCCAATATTGAGCGTGACAAAATTTCATATACAGACCAGATAGTGTTATATTTATATTAGATAAATAATGTGCATATAGTGTATATTAGCATTTACAACTATAATTATATAAAAATCTGAAACATTGTCTCTATTTATGCCACATAATATAGCAGAAGCAATAATTTACTTTAAATGTCACAATTTTGAGCGCAAGATGTCGCAATATTAAGTGCGCGATATATATCGCAATATTAAGCGCGAACTATTGCAATAATATCGCAAGCGGCGCGCTTTATAAGCGTTTCCACTTCCAATATTATTGCGATATTGGGCGCGAAAATAGCGCGTTCAATATACTTGTGACTGGTACTGTATACGCAGCCAGCACCGTTACATGTGGAACTACCGACATTTTACTTCTCATGTCGTATGCATTTTATATATGCAGGTTGCCCTTCACATTCTTGCACCATATAGGATTTCTATGAGAAAATGCTTGCAACAAATGCCGTCCAAACTTGCCATCGTATGTGGCCTTTGTAGCTTCGGTCCATGCATGCGTGTATATAGTTCAGATTAGATTAGATTAGATTAGATTTATTTTGATAGTTCAGGTTATACATGTGTACATGAATACATATTATGGGTATGTTTACAAGTTGAATCAATATAATACACAACAGTATATACATATTATAATTATAACAATTTATATTAAATATAAATATGTTATATGTTGGGTTCTGATGAGACAGTTAGAGTTCAGACTGTGTAAATAATTGATATATACCGTGAGAGGATATATCAATTTTCTCAAGAATTACTTCATTTTATTTTATAGAGGTTGCCGTCAGAATATAAGGTAAATTATGTGGCAGAAATCTGTATAAAAATAGAAATACTCATGTGACCTGAGACCATCAGGGATAACGCAAAAAGTTGGCTTTCGGCACATGGGCAGTGAGTGAAGTTCGAAAATTTCGGAGCACAATGTATACAAGTATTTAAAATATAAATTAAATACAGAATGACTCACATGTATGTACATTTGTATAAATGTACAGAAGTTTCAGATATACATGTATATATCTTTATGACAATTTGAGAGGGGACATACTGCAAATCACATCAGTATGAGCCATTTCCTTGGCATGACTGGCCCCATTGGCATTTCCTTTTTTTACATATTTAGATACATAATATAAATGGTCCGTGGAAACAATTGTCTGTACTTTGTTTGTTTGTTCGATCCGTTAGTCACGGATCTAGGCTCCGTTCAGTACACATCCGATTTACAACCGTACAGAAATGCCCTAATTAATCGACTCCTTAGCCACAGCAGAATTATGGGTAATTTTTCAGGATTTAGTCGGAAATATGGCTTGTTGCCATTCATCGGAAAGCTATCGGTGAGAGCTTTCGGTGAATGGCAACAAGCCATATTTCCGACTAAATCCTGACAAATGTCTCATAATTCCGCTGTGGTTAAGGAGTAGATTATTTAGGGCATTACTGTAGTTCTTGCTTTTGTAATTTCGGTCCGTTTAATGACGATTCACATATATAGCAAATGATGTTTTTGACTTAATCCAATATATCCCCATTTATTTGGAAATTGGGAAAGTATCGACGTATTGTTGTGTCATTGAAAATAATTTCATTTGAATATGATGGGCCCCAGTGCTGCACTGAAGCTGGAAATACCCTATTGGACGACCGGTGTACCTGGGGCAATAAAATTGTGAATGTCTGGGCTATATTTCTATTCGAATATTTTTTTGGTGGTTTATAAAGAGTGGTGTGAAAACAGGCATATTTTGTCTGATCCGCTATAAACCGATCCTCCACTTTAACCTTTTACTCCGCTATAACCTGTCCATTTACCGCGTGGTATTGGTATATCATAATTAGCACGCCAGCGTGTATAGGAATCACTGAACTAAATGGTTTCCCATAGGCGACAGTGTTAACGTTTCCGCCAAATTCACTGAATTTAAGCCTGCAGGCCATGCCAGTGATGTTTACCCAGCTAGATTGACACCAGTTGATCACGAAAATGCAAGAAAAATCATAGGTCATGTGTTTACTTTTAAAAATAAATCCCCAAGTGTACGACGGGGCTATCACACAGCCAAATTTGATCTGGAAAAATCCCGAACTACAGCAGCTAGTTAAATAAATTTCCCGCTCACAAAAATCCATTCCCCCATTCATTCACCAGTTTAAATTATTTAGATATTATGTACAAATCAAATAAACGCGATGTCATCCTTTAACAACGTGTCGCATGTATCAGGTGAAGGTCATTCTTCAGTTACCTTCACCTTTAGGGTTCCACGGTGTACTCGCTCCCCTACTCTAGAACACATTTAGCTCCCTGATTCCTATACTGTGCTTGCCAATATAAAATCCACTGGTGTTATGGGGGATTATGGGGGATTAGGTCGATGTAAAAGTAAAAATGGGTCGCTTTAAAAGCTGTAGTCTTACCCCGAATGCTCAATGAAATAGTCCGACACAGATTAGCACATGTGCTGATATTGATAATAACCACACCGTTTGGAAAGCATGCGATCGTGTGGTAATTAAAGATGGATTTCGACGAAATTTTATACTTAGGGATAGTTTTGTCCGGCGAGTGTTTTGGATGGGTGGGGTCAAATCGTGACCCCGACCTGACATTGACCTTTAAAACAGTCAATTCAAGGTCAAATCGGGTAAAACGGACGGATTTCGACGAAATTTGATACCTAGGGGTAGTTTTGTCCAGGAAGTGTTTTGGACGGGTCAAATCGTGACCCCCACCTGACCTTGACCTTCAAAATGGTCAATTCAAGGTCAATCGGGTAAAACGGACAGATTTCGACTAAATTTGATACCTAGGGATAGTTTTGTCCGGGGAGTGTTTTGGACGGATCAAACCATGACCCCGACCTGACCTTGACTTTCAAATCGCGCCTTTCGCCGGAAAGGCGATGGGAAACAGCCTGAACGAAGTCGGGCCCACCAGCTAGTGTAAATAAACTTAATTGAAGAATGTAATGTATAACACGAGAAACGGGAAAACTTGATATCTGGAATTATCCAAATTTCTCACATGGAATTTGAAAGCTAGTTTATATTATAATTATATTATAATTTATATTTATGGCTAATAATATGATCTTGGTGGCGTTACCATTTCTGACTATGGTTTTATTGTCTATGTATGCTTCACCCGTCCGTTCATAACATGCTCGATCAACTCGCACATGCATGGTTGTGTCTTTAAATATGACCACGGATCACTATAGGAACGTACACTTCCAACCCACATATACGATGTATTTTTAAAATGACTCTATGGGGGAGAACTTTATCTTGTGATTTTGGGCCGCGAAATGTATTATGGCATAATGAGATGGGAGCTCGATTACTTTATGCCTTTTATGAGTCCACTATAACCTTTTCCTCCGCTATAACCTGTCCATTTATCGCGTGGTATTGGTATCATAATCTCTGTATGCTTCAACCGTCCGTTCATAACATGCTCAATCAACACGCACATGGTTGTGTCTTTAAATATGACGTATAATGAGCAGGACGTGACCAGCTACTATTTACTGGCAATCTGTGGACATCGCCCATGACTTTTTGTATGACTATTATTAAAGATACGGGCGGCGTTGGCGGTGGGTATGCTGTTAAAATATTCACCTCCGTCAAAAACCGCCATAAACAGAAGGAATAGTAAGATATAGACATACCTTGTTCTTATGCCAATCAGAAATATGGCATAAACAGTAAGTTATTGTCAATTCCCCCCCCTTTGTTATGTAAACAAAAGCAAAAAACGTTACGTTATCTGGCTAGTGTTTAGATCCGGATATGGTAAACATAAAGAGCGTTATTTGTTACTGTTTTCCTGATATGGAAATAATAAAGAGCGTTTATATCATTTGTGTGTGATTAACCAATAGAATTGCGCTGTGTTATGTAAACAGAAGCACAACTTCTGTAATACGAGCAGTCTCTTGTTTACGTACACCATCGTACGTCTTGATGACAATATACTATTTACGCACTGATTATGTTTGGCATATGAACAAAACTATATATATTTTTAATATTCCTTCTTTTGATGGCATTTGAACAAATATGAATATTTCTGCAACGAACGCCGCCCGTACCTTTAACGCTGAAGAGGTCATGTCGCCAAATTTTGATCTGCATATTGGGTACCGAGATTTGGGAATGTGCACATGTTTTAGCTACCCAGCTTGACCTTTGTGGATTTATGCTATCGTAAATAATAAAGTTTGTATTATGGTCAGAAATATCAATTTTAAAGATGAGTATCCTTATAAAATTTGATAAGCATGCAATATTTCTTCAAAACAATGTAAATGTCAAGATGTGTACCCAAGATACCCTTTCCTATAAAGATGGGTCCCCAATATACCAATATGTGGCGACAATGACCCCTTAAAGGTACTCAATCCGATCATACGCTCCTTCATTACCATTTCTTTGGCTTCGGGGGTAACAAATATTTGATTCAAGTCGAGTATCAAAGCTCAGAGTGATCAGATATCAATTTGAAGTTTGTTATTTCTATTGTTTGTGGCACAGAAGCACGTGGTCAAACACACGAAGATGCGGATGAAGACGGATAACTCTAAAATCAAGTGCATGGTAATAAGAACATTTACTTCCTATCTTTATTTACGTAAAATATCTACATTAGACACTCCGTATAGCTTGTGAACAATACATGTAAATATCATGGAGCCTGTTCTGTGTATATTGTGTTTATACTTATCATTATTTGGCAATTCCTTCCAGGTGGTAGCCTTATTTATTTAGTGCATGGGTTACATGAAGACGGTTAGTATTGGCGATGCAGCCCCTGTATAATATCGTTAATTTTAAATTTGTTATGTAAACAAAAGCAAAAACCGTTACGTTATCTGGCTAGTGTTTAGATCCGGATATGGTAAACATAAAGAGCGTTATTTGTTACTGTTTTCCTGATATGGAAATAATAAAGAGCGTTTATATCATTTGTGTGTGATTAACCAATAGAATTGCGCTGTGTTATGTAAACAGAAGCACAACTTCTGTAATACGAGCAGTCTCTTGTTTACGTACACCATCGTACATTGTGAATAACTCGATATATGTGTAGCCGTTTATGTATTTAATGGAAATTTATTAAGTTATTCAGCAGCGTTGGCATTTCAATCAGCCCTCAAGGCAATCACGCAAGGATGACTCACATTGAATGTCGAAACACTTGAAGGACAGTGAAGGAAAGAAGTGAGTTATTCCACTGAGCCCGTGCCTCATACCTTCGAATATATATATCTGAAATAATCGGGACCCCGAACATTATGATAACCTTTAAAGGCACGGGTGGCGTTCGTTGCAGAAATATTCATATTTGTTCAAATGCCATCAGCAGCAGGAATATTAAAATATATATAGTTTTGTTCGTATTACAGAAGTTGTGCTTCTGTTTACACAACACAGCGCAATTCTATTGGTTAATCACACACAAATGATATAAACGCTCTTTATTATTTCCATATCAGGAAAACAGTAACAAATAACGCTCTTTATGTTTACCATATCCGGATCTAAACAAAAGCCAGGCAACTTAACGTTTTTTGCTTTTGTTTACACAACAAAGGGGAAAAATTGACAATAACAGATCATAACATACTGTTTATGCCATATTTCTGATTGGCATAAGAACAAAGTCTGTCTATATCTTAATATTCTGTCTGTTTAAGGCGGTTTTTGACGGAGGTGAATATTTTAATAACATGCCCACCACCAACGCCGCCCGTATCTTTAATTTACCAGCGGAAATGTTCGTGTACCGCGCAGCGAGACTGAAATGAATATGTGCCTGTACATATCTAACACAGCTTTGATCTGCGCCATGGACGGATGCTGTGGACTATATCTGATCACTGTATACATATCACATCAATTACCACTGATCAATTGGTAACATATACACTTTCAACCAACATACGATGTCACAGAAGTGTCATTCCTTCATTTTGGTGAAGGGGTCACAGTTGAAGAACTACACCTTGAAAATTACATTCCAACGTCGCTCAAAGCATTGTTCATGGTAGAATGAATGGGGTATCTAGATGCAGTTTACGATCACACACTGGACACCTGCAGGGCACTAGTTTCCAGTATTTTATGGAATGTATCATTTATTTCCTATGTTGTATATATAGCATGGCCAAAGTTTCTGAAAAATTTCTGGCCAGAGTGAACCCTGCTGTCAAGTTTTATCAAACTTTGGTATCTTACTGGACTAACTGATTGGAAATTCCACTGTAACAGTAATGTTTACATGTCAATGGTTTTGAAATGCCAAAACTCTTATTGGAGAGTTATTATTAGGACAATAAGAACAAAGTAAATCTATTATAAAACGGTATAACAGTGGCGAAATGTTCGGGGAATCGAACAGTATATATATATGTACTTGTATATTGGCTGCGGACACACGTACCACAGTATCGATGGCATAGTATGTGTGACGATTTATTATCGTGGAGTTTGGTGACAATTGTTCGTCATAATTAATATTCCATAGCAAGCCATGTCTAAAGTACTCTTTATAGACATCAAGTTCAACTGAATCATTCTATCACGATAGTTGAGTCACCAACTTTGATATTTCACATATGTGCAACTGCCCATTGGGTGTATTTTGCATTAAAATATTATCTTATCTTATCTTATGGCGTTTAAGCTATCGATGAAAACACTCTTCTATTGCACGTAAGACTAAACACTCTTATGGTCAGACCATTGTTGGAATAATGCGTACACTATGCAGTGCACATGTATTTCATATGTGAAATATCAAAGTTTGAAACGTGGACAAGTGCAGCGGAGGGCAACCCATGCATATGCTATAACCATTCAGATAAGCTGACTCAACTATCGTGATAGAATGATTCAGTTGAACTTGATGTCTATAAAGAGTACTTTAGATTCAGAGGTGACCTTATATAAACTTTTAATGGATGTTTACTATACTATATATGAGAGACTCGCATTTATAAGAGAATGCACTAGCTGACACTGGGTTTTTAATGTTGCACCAGCGCAGCTCGCTCCCGTCATGAAATGGTTAATTTCATTGGAAACCAGTACAATTTGAACAGTCTCCAACATTTTCAGAAAGAAGTTTACGCAACGGTATTACATTTTTAACCAAACATTGGAACAATTTACCGGACTTCATTATTGTTGGAGCTGAATTCCAAGAACAGTTAAAAATGAACTGCATGATGCATTTTTTTATAGCGTGAAATATGACTATGATTCCAATTGAAAACAATACGAAAATTAAGTGATTGTAACTAAATATTGGAACTAAAAGTCAATATACCTATTTTCCGAAATAAATTGATATTTATATTGATAAACGAACAGGCGGCTGGACACATCTCGGTACAGATATCATTTTAGCCATGAGCGGATATTGTGGGCAAACCTTGATAACTATACGCATCACATCAATTACCATGCACGGATCACAACATGAACGCACATTTCCAACCAAAATACGCTGTCATTTTACTATGGTTTATAGCAAGCAAACGCCACACGGGGGAAATCGTGAAGTCATCTGCACGAGAATTTTATCTTGTGCTTTGCACTCTAGCGCCGCGAAATGTATTATGGCAGAATTAAATGGGAGTGCTATTACTTTATGCCTTTTATAGGCTACTGAATTTCCGGATCATCAAAAAAAAAAAAAGCTGCATTCCAAAAAGCTCTACATAGAAATGGCTACCATCAGTGAAAACACTATTCTATTGAAAAGACTAATCTATCAGGCGGCTGTACACATCTGTACACATCTGCACAAATATCATTTTCGCCATGAGCGGATGTTGCGGGCTATCCTTGATCACTATTCACTTCACATAAATTACCACGAATCAGTAGGAACATACATTTCCAACCAACATACGTTGTCATTTTAATATGGTTTATAGCAAGCGAACGCCACACGAGGAATATCGTTCAGTCCCATCCACGAATGAGTCTATGCTGGATAACTTTATCGTGTGCTTTGCACTCTAGAATCGCGAATTGTATTATGGGCCTTTATGGCATAATGAAGTGGGAGCTCAATTACTTGATGCATTGTATAGGCTGAAAACTTCCCGGATCATCAATACAAATGGCTCTACATTGGCTATACCAGTGAAAACACAATATTCTGTGCAAGTCTAATCAAGCAGGCGCCTGTACACATCTCGGCACAAATTTCATTTTCGCTATGAGCGGATGTTGTGGGCTATACTTGATCACTATACACTCCACATCAATTACCACGGATCACTGGGAACATACACTTCCAACCAACATACGCTGTCATTTATTGCAAGCAAACGCCTCGCAATTACAAAACGCGTACAATTTATAGCATTCATGGTTATTCTCGGACAGTAAAACGTCAATTTATTGGATCCAAGAGCGGTGGTGGGTCGCAAATTTCTCCAACTTAACAGGTTTATGGTCGCATTGGTTATAATCGGCGGTGTTTGTACTGGAGCAGTAAATTCTAAATGTCATTTAATCAAGCCCCATGTGATAGGCTTTCATCCTGCGCCTTCCATTATCTGTGCTTCGAATGTGATGTGGTGATAAATCACATCTGAGCTTGGGAGTTCCTCTGATGTTGGACGGATTGATGCCGTAGCCCCTAGATTGATTTATTTTATTGGTTTGTTAGCTATTGCCCCAGCGTCAACGTTTCCTTAGTAGCAGTTGTTTATGTGCCCGAGTAAGCGTAAATCAAGCAACAAATTCAACCGAACCAAAGACCTCTGCTCCCACAAGACTGATCAATTTTCGCTTTGGTTTTCCTTTTTTTTTTTAGCGGAAAGTACAGTCTTGTGAAATTCTCACGGGTTTCCGCCAGTATATATACATTCACTAATGGCTGCTAACTTAAGTCGGCGTATCCCAACATCCGAAAATAAAACTGAAATTAGATTAAAAATCAGAAACTTCACCCTATTTGTTGCATTTCAAAATAGTCGAATTCATTTGTGTCACATATTGCTGGAATGTGTTGCAGACTTTCACCCACGTATGTAAGGGACACCAATCTATTAACCCTTTCTCTACTAAGTAGTTTATCCCATTGAGTTATTGAGGTATACATTTGAGTGGTCTATTATTCATTTGGAGGGATGTTCTGGATAAATTAGCATGCAGACGACAGTCAGACGAAATAATACAAGTGCTGAAGGATTCATAGTCATTATGAGGGAAATGTTCAGATAGTAAGTTCAATGACGATCTATGGTAGGTTTTTTTTTATCTTATTATCTGAACATTTCCTAAGAGAACTACTCGTCAATGAGTATTTAGTATAGCAAGGATCAATAAAAGTTCACTCCGTATGTTATTATCTTTGTATTCCCCATCAGAAAAGTCCAATAAAGTGAACAATACAATCAGCAAAAAGTGAATCAATGAGAAAACAGATTGGTATTAAGTGCATGAATGCTATGCTGGTCATTTCCACATATATGTACATCTGTTGGATGCATACTGTAATTCATAGCTTAGTATAACATACACTGTCTGAACGATAGGAGCGGATTCGGAAACATCGAAACATTTCGGTTTAAACCGCCGTTTGACACGCAGCTAAAACCAATTCTAGTTTAAACTCGATATCGCAGATCTAAGTGACGCGTTTGTCATCTCTGGGTTAAACCCGATTCAAGTAGACCTTTGTTCAGTCTTAGTAAACTTAGCGTACATTTGCTCCCACAGTCCCACACGGTACCAGCGCGTCTAGCAATTATACTTCGAAATTTATTTACGACTGACCTTTGTTTAGCAGTTAGTTTATCTGTATAGTGATAATAAGCAATCTGGTCCGTCTGGTTACTGTGTATTTTGATTGCATGTTAATCTCGCCGAATAGAGTTGTCAATCAGCTATAGTCACTGAATTCCACAAACGCCCCATTACACCCGGTGTGGCTGGACAACCCGGTTTAATCTCGGAGGTTTAAACTGAAGATGATGAATCCGCCCTAGTAGACCCGCATGCATGGACACATCTCAATTGACATGTTCACATCAATATCAAGACCGAGACCAGGGAACAAAGAAATGACCGATGCCACTTTAAGACCGACAATGTATGTTGGAATGTTAGCTATTATCAATCATTGTAAAGCGAACTGAGCTTTCGTTAGCTGGTGAAGACATGCGCCCAATCCATAAGCACTGGCGAAGGAAATTCGTCCCATGCACTGACAGAATGCCATGTAGTTAAACGGACATGATTTTGTCACAGTTATAAAATATATAAACTGTCAAAATTTTGTCTACGTGATTTGGAAGAAGGTATAAGATAGGTTGACAAAATACACGAAACATTGATATACCGGCGTCATATGCTCTTAAAAAATATTTGCCATTGTCACACTCATTTTCCAGCTGTTTTAATTTTTTCGCTGATTATTTCTACCATATCAGGAATAAACTAACACGGAACGCTCTTTTCTGTTCCACGCCGTATACACATATGACCATTGATTGTTTGGGACCAAAACATCATGTTGAACGTTGTATTTTTAAGACTTCAGTTCGTCTTTCTGTGGCATATAAGGCCCGTAGAAAGGCAGTTAAAAGTATTTATCGACCTATTTCAATATATGGAAAATTTCAAAAGCGAATATTATCAGGCGTATATTTTGATGCGTAAATAGCCAAGTGGCTTTAAACTTTCAAGCGACGGTAATCTTCATATGGGTACCTTCATCGACGGTAACCTTCATCCCAAAATCTAATCGTTACACGGCGGACGAATATCCCGATTCTCAGTGTTGTAATATGTAATTAAACTAAAGAATGTGATCTACGACCTTAATATTGCAAGAGCACAGCATGTGTAACCGTTTTCATTGAAATAATAGATGAGAATTGTGACTAAACACACCGGAGGTCTGACATCGCGTATGCGAGGAAACACAGTCCAGACGTCACATGTGCAACCTCGCTATCACTAACAATATTCATAGAACTATAAAATACAGAGCAGGTCATACACGTGTGCCGCGTTTGGTTTCGTCTTCCAATGATTGATCTTAGTACAACTTGATACATGATGCAGTGATGCTATACGCAATATCGAGATATGGATCATAAAAATAAGACATCATATCATTCATGATTCCTTTATAGAAATATGGTATAGACTATTAACAAAATGTCTGCGTTATGGTTCTGTGGCGGATGGTATAGACCGATAAATACGTAAATACTTAATATAATTTTGTTGTTGAAAATGTGTCTGAATATATCTCATAATACATCATACCCGGAGCATGGAACAAGAGCTAGGTCCCAGATTCACTCTCGAAGCATTAAAAATAAATACACCACAACGTTCTTACATCTCCTAAACTCACCCCAAAAGAGGCATTCAGCCCTTGGGATATGCATACGGCATATAATGACAGACCCCCAATATATGACTAAGCCCCCTACTGGACCGTGAAATAGCATTCAACTAAGAAGGGTTGAATATTTAAGATGGGATTTAGATTCTTCGAAACAGGACATTGTATGGATACAAGCGCCAATGCTGTACGTATGAAAATAACCGTCGACTAATTTCTCAATTCTGAAGACAATTATGTGGCGGAAACATTCTGCCCTGCTTTACCTGAACAAGGAACGCAAGAAACATAGACAATGTAAAGCAGGGCAGCGTTTTGTCAGACGGAATTCTCACAAACAACAATATCATAAATCGTTGCATATTTGCTTCGACAACGTGGTGCTATGATGGTGGTCTACATGCTGTAATAAGTCGGACCATATGTTTTACACGAGGAGTGTACGGACATAAATAACTGCACTTCGCCAAGAAGACGATGACATTGATGTGTAGCTTTGAGAGGGGACACATACACTACAGTGAGTGGGGCTGCGAGTTGGCGTTCATATACGAATTGGCAGAAGGTTCGAAACATATTTCGATGGCATGTATATCGATGAATATCATAATGACGAACACAAGACTCAAAAACTCTACGGCCACATCATATACTACGGGCCATGGCGAACTCACCAATGGAGTACAACAGAAAGGTTACAAAGTCCTCTCAACTTGAGACCATTTCGTTTGATTCTCACGGAGTATGTAATATCAATTGTCATAATTGTATCGACATTTGCCATTATATTGCTAGTTTGTTGTTATGTATGTTACTTTATCTCATGTTATTTGTCCTTTTATTGTACTGTATATTTGACCATAGATTGGTGTAAGATACTATAAAGTTCATTGATTGATTGTGTCGACAACATGGGCAATAGCACTCTTCACGATAGACGTCATCATGTGTGGGCGAGGCTAATTTAGCATCAGGTGTATACTGGGTCAGACATTCATTGGAGCTAGTATTCATATGTCTATATAGAAACAATTCCCGGTCGTCCGTTTTTTTTACGTAAAATTGATGCAGGATGAAGTGCCCGGTGCTAAATTCCAACATGCAGTGAAACAGTCAATGATCATTATATAAATTGTATTCACAATCGGAATAATTTACCAGATGTTAGGTATATTATCTTACAACAGAACGCATGTTACTGTGGTCAGACTTACACTTGGACGCAAGGGCTCTTACTGTCTACGGATGCATGTCATGCACACAACTCATTAGCTGGCTCCCCATTGAGATTTGAACATTTAGAGTAATAATATATTTTTGTTTTTAGCTTAGGAAAGGGCGTCAAACTTACATTTTCCATCTAATTTTCGCCACTTTTCCTGCTGCCATTGTTGCATAAGCCATAGCAGCAGGGGCGGTGGCTACTTCTTTATTATAAGACCCACCAGCACTGTTTTATGCGGTGACATGTTTACATTGGGCAAGATATGACAACGTATATACATGTATTGTAATACTGGAGAATGTCCGACCCTCTGTTTATAAACAACGCCACGTGCTCTCGTTGTTCTATAAATAGCATCATTTCGCTAGACTGAAGACTGCAATTCCGAAGACACCAAGACAATTATGTGTCCCAAAAAAGCTGCCCTGTATTACCGTGTCAAGATAAAACTATGACGAAGTATATAAAGTAGAGGAGTTTTTTTTTGGCTCCACGGAATTCACACAAACAACAATATCAAGGTAAGTGCGCATGTGGTTGTATATATAGATCCCTTGCATATTTACTTCAGCAAAGTGGTGCTATGATGGTGGTCTATGTGAGAGAAGAAGTCGGAACATTTTTTTTACACGAGGAGAATAGAACAGAAAGAGCAGCACTCAGCCAAAAGACTTCAAGAACACGAAGACATTGATGGGCAGCTTTGAGACGTACAACAGCACATGGTAACCCAGCATGGTGCGCAATAACTCTTTAATGAAAGGCACGTCGTATGGGGTTCACTTGATGGTAGTCGGTATGTAATACGTCTGTATATCAGTAATCATCAAGCCTGCGAGCCATCAAACAAACCCATATGAATGATTTATTACTGACTTCAAGTACAACACACTCGGGGTTCCGTCGGTTAATAACACACATAAAAGGGGAACACACAGGAACAGGCTGTCTGCATAGTGCGCTATTAAATCGAGTATTAACGATATTTGACATATCATATGCCAGGAATTATTAATAATTAACATAGCAAAAACAATTTGTTTTTATCCCAAAATGATTATGAGAACCCAGGCGTAATTAAGAGCAGCCGCTGTTTATTTGTTGAAATTACGCGGATTTCGCCCTCCTTTCTAGTCTTATTCAGTTACAATAATCAGCAATACTATGTTGATATATATCGCTGCCTGGTGGATCATACAGACCATTCCTAGATAGTTTAGGCTTGCCAGAGAGAGCTGGTCGTTTGTAGTATGAAGGAAAGGTTTCGACGTATATATTATAGGTCTGGTGAAACATACATCGATGATGATGGTCGTCAAAGGCAACCATACAGCCAATAAAAGAGCCAATGTGTATACATAAACGGTCCTGGTATAATTGCTACATGCTGTTAGTGGGTCCTGCTAAACTGCTATAATGTTCAAATGTCAAACTGATGCTGTTAGGAAAAAGTACCGCTATTTTTTCTAAATTTATCATTTTCGAGGTGTTCTGCTCATTTAAATGAATCGAGGAAAAACATTTATGTGTATAAAATATAAAAAAACATAATATTATAAAATATTTTAATAATGGGTGTGTTGGTTGATAGAAACCGACTATAATCGATATGGCTATTTCTGTAGTTTTTCAAGCAACAGCGCAGCCATTGTCGACATCTATCGACTATCGGTTCTTGTATGTTTCGTATGCCGCTGGCTTTCCTTTCATTCCTCCAGATTAGCCACATACCGAGAAAATGCTAACTTTAGAAAAAAAATAACTGTACATTTTCTTTACATCATCACTTGTCCTACCATCTTCATAGCAATTCAGCAGGACCCACCTTTATTAGCAAATTAGCTGGACCACTTGACCAGGGGTGATATACCAACTTCCAACCGGGATACTGAACATGAGTATGCACCTAACCGTTTCTAGTGTGTGCAATATTAATCACGATATATATCATGAACATCTTGGTTCAATGAAACTATAATCGATTCATAGAAATGGATCCCTCTAAACCATTCAATACCACTGGGTCCGGGGATTGTGGGACCAGGCACACATGCTATATTATATGTGTCCCGCCATATCAAATCCAGTCGTAAGTCGGGAATGTTTTACACTGTGCCAATGCATTCTCTTATATATGCGAGTCGACCATAGGTCGCCTCGCATATATAAGAGAATGCATTGGCCTAACAATTTTTGACAATTTTAGTAATTTTTTCTTGTATTCTTTAACAATTTTATAATTTCACCCATACAGAGTCCCAGACAAATATGAGCACGCGACACTCTTCTATATGCTTCTATATATGTGTGGGGCTCCCTGCAGGGTAATGGATGTATTTTATTTTATTTTATTTTATTTTATGTCCTAAAAATTGTAAGAAACATTTATTTAAAAATAAATGATAAAAAATTGTTAGGCCAATGGATTCTCTTATAATATATGCGAGGCGACCTGTGGTCGACTCGCATATATATGAGAATGCATTGGCACAGGGTAAAAAAAATCCCGACGTACGACTGGATTTGATATGGCGGGTCACATATCAGTATAAAATTTACCAGAATGCGGCGGCCACCAGTTAGGGATTTTCATCTTCGTCTGCAGGGTATACGTGTAACCAGACCATTACACCTTGCATGAGTACTGGTTTAAGGACACAGAACGTATGAATTGCTAGTAAGGATATATTTTTTAAAGTTTTGAAGCTGGGTCACCAACAATTAATGAGTGAAAGACTAGCCTATCTTCGAAGCCATTCCAATCCTAAGCTATCCTGGGTATGAAGCTGAATTTGTAAGATTCTGAATCTGCTCTTGGTCTGACGAAGTGTTTGGAATGCATTTTGCACATGTACCTTTTATGTGGTTGATTGATTGGGATATTTGCCACGCCAATCAGTCTCTAAATGAATAAACTCAGGCGTAATTACTTTCTCCTCTCCTGTACTCTCCGAATTTTTAGTGCTTCATCAATGTTCGTCATGAAGTTAGGTGAATAGTCGTATTTTTGCGGCGACTCCACACGTGTGTTTTCATCTTGCATGAGGCATCAGAGTGTATGGAAGTTGGGACGAAGATGGTGCGGCAATCGTACGGAATCTCATGTGCTCACGGTGTTCGTTCCTGACTTTCTCCTGTCGCACATATGTTATTACGTGCGCTCGCGCAACAGTATGGCGATCAGACAGATTCGTAGGTTGGTGTCACTCTACTCCGTTTCACTCCATGACGTCACCAAAAACGACGTAAAACCTCGTGGCGTTCTGACATTTTTAATGTGCGCGTTTTTGCTATGTTTATTTTATGTGTTGTTTTCGATTATTTGTTTGTCGCCGATATCGCCATTTGTCGGGATTCCCTGTTTCTATATTTAAAACTGGCATGCTCGTAGTGAGCCTCGATTTCTATTTTTTCTCCCAGGTCAAAATACGTCAGAGTTATGACAAAAATAGATCGACCTACATTTTCTCCATCAGAACTCTACATCAACGAGTCTATAGACTCCTTCGGGACCTACATAGACTCCTTCATTTGGGTATTTTTACTTATAATTGGGAAGTTTTATCATTTTTGGTTCGTGCGAAGACCTCTTTTACGTGCGGGAAAAGAGAGACATTCAAAACGCGATTTCGTAATTCGACGCAATAGGCTGAATAGCATAACCTTCATCCGAGTTCCGGGTCAAATACGACGAATGACGTAACACAAAACAAAACGCATTTGTTGACACAAACACCGTTTGAAGAGTGTGTTATTACATAAAATGATCGTTATTGATTAATTATTGATTAATTATTGATATTTATTGTTGCATATTGGCTGCTATCAATATTTACACAAATGGTATTAATTATTTCTTATAATTGCTCCTTTGGTCAACTTTGACTAGCGGAAAATGAAAAGCAAATTATGCCGCTGAAAAAAATGTAATCGATATTAAAGTCTCATCCTTTCGGCAATATGGAATTTGTTTTAATTACTTAAATGATTAATATAGTAATTTGCCTTTTATCTGTGATGAAATGAGAAATGGTAATTGTCTTTTTTTGCTAACATTAAATTAAATTAAATAAATTAAGTAAAATACAGTGAAATTATTTTTTTAATTATTTTTTATTACATTTTTGCGCACGTTGGCATCTCTCTGAGTGCATTCTAGCTAGTTGTTGTTGTTGTGGAAAAAATTATGTACGCGATGGTGCTGATGCGACGAACGGAACAACATGAGTCTGAATTAAGTTAACATTGTAAACGATCCATTTTACACAGTCTATGATTTCAACTTATAAAATTCTCTCCCCCTAACTGATGGAACAAAATAACGCAGCAGGGTTAGAACTGATAGTCCGGCAGTAAAACATACTTTTTCCACTGTACCCGGAAATGTTAATGGTTGGAAATAAACATTTCAACACGATTCTTTTCAACACCAGAACATTAACATGTCAGCTAATTCTCGAGTTCAAAGGCCAGTGTTTGATTTACACTCGCAATAGTCAGAAGGTTTGTGGCACTGCTGGGAGGGTGGGAAAAAGAAATGAATGATATATCAAGTTTTCATGCATTGCGCACATTGTGATCCAATGCGGAACAACGAAACTCCTGGAGTTAAGTTAACCAATTCTTGTAGAAGACTGGTTGGAAAGCATATGCAATGCAACGACTGCTCGTTTTAAGGCATTATTGGAAATAAATACTCAAAATAATCCCAGGGATAGTTAAAGGCTGAAACAAATTTGGAGAATAATAAATGATAAGAGTTAGGTTGGTTCGGGGACGGTATACACTACTGTGTGTTGGTGTATATATTTACTTTGTAAGGTTGAATTTATCCACTTTATTTCATCGTTGCCGAAAAGAGAGAGAGAGAAACGAGAGCTGACAAAATAAGAACTAAAGCAAGAAATCGTTGGCAACAATATATCACATTTGAGCGGCCTAATGTGTAATGCCAGGCGCTATCACCGCCGTAAATCCCATCCATATGATATACGCTTGATCTACGGCTGTACCCGATGCCTCACTACGGTAATGGCTCTGAAGACGTCTTGTCTGACTGGAGAAATCTTCACTCCTGACATATTTACGAAATAACGGTGGGGTTGTCAGAAGCGATGACACATGATTAACGTGATAATTAGCGAGATGTGCTTGCAGACAAACCAAATTAATTCTCAGTGAGTTTTGATAGGTGTCTGACTTCATTCTACGTCAGTGAATTAAATGTTTTGGCTCGACTTTCCAGATAAGTGCATTGTAGTGGAAGAGGAAAGAACATGCGGATGTTTTGTCGGATGTATTTTCTCATATTTCCAAGCTAGAAATCTTCATCAAAGTTTATAGTTTTGTTTTAAATATAAGTAATAGCTTCAATATAATGTAAGCTTACACTATATTACACTTACTGGGCAATTGGGATGGTAGGACAGGTGCAGATGTCTCTTAATTGCTTGCTGGCTAACGTAGTTTGGTAATTAAATTATCCTTCTGAATGGTATCTTCGTTGCCAATAATAGTAATAGTACTGATAACGTTGTGATATGGCCAATCGGCTGAAACGACGCAAAACTCCAATAAACCATCCGACATGCTCAGCACGCATATACTCTGTCACCAACGCCCTTGCAGCGACGCATTGGAGTCGGTTTCTCCCACACTCGATCCCACAGCACAACACGTCAATGTCAATTTACGCAATCTGAAAAAGAGATATCACGAGGAAAATCGACTTTATCGCAGAGAGATTGGTATAATCCGGCGGATTGCGATTACCTAATTGACAGCGCTCGATGGTGATCATTTACCGATAACCTGTTTCTGAATGATTGATATCATGGAGCCAGAATTTGAATGGCGTCTGTGACAATTTGATTGGCAAGTTTGCTTTGCGTTCCACCACTTCACATGAAATAAATGTATTTTATTGACAAATTGGTGTTTTTGAATTGACAGCTTGGCGAAATTGCATTAATAACGCCAAAAGTTGCGTTCAGCTGTCTGTCTCTGTTGACCCTATCACTTCCTGTGCGATGTCGTTCAAATCAGCAAGCTGTGCCGTTGTAATTGCGCGAATCGGGAATTCCGGAATATGATAGCGAGTGCGTCATCGATGGGAAATTGCACTAGCAGCAGATTAGATTCTCTACTTACAATGTTCTGCATTTGGTATGCCAACCTCCAATTACATAACACGAGTTTACAATCAACTGAGGGTGTCATTCATCTCGAGTTATGTTGGTGTTGGATACACAAGGACGTCACTGGGAAGTTTCGAGAGCGAGTACATTATATATATAGTTCTTTGTCTAGGTTGACCACATCTCACCCCGCTTGTGTTCATAATCAGCAAACTGCCTAGTTGATATTGTGCAATTTGGGATTTGTGCGTCATCGGCCCGAAATTGAAGCGATTGAATTTATTTGAGAGATTCGCCTTCTAGCGATCATAGGGAGTGTGGGGATTGTAACTTGTAACGTCAGCTCAAGCGACTCTACACGGATGTTGCTTTTAAACGACTGCATGACCTGTGCGAGCGTGCATGCATAATATAGGCAAACTTGTAGAAAGGGGTGTAATTATATTTTAAATAACATTTTGTGAATTTGCATGGATGTCATGTTGACCAAAGACTCTTTTAATAACATGCTGCAGCTGTTGTTGTTTCGATCATGAACATACGAAATATATGTGTTTCAACATACACAGTCTATCTCCCAAACTTGACACAATAATCGCCCTACTGTACATTGTATGCTATCCTAGCATTCACTGAAACTTGGCTCAGCAATGACACATTGAACTCTCATCTGGCCTTCCAGGTTTTCGTGTTCCCGAAAGAAACGACCGCTCAACACTAGGTGGCGGTGGCGTTGCAGTTTATATATATTCGCATTTTTTTTGCATTATAAAAGGCGTGTTGATATTGAAATACCTGGTCTTGAGAGCATATATATGGATCATATAGATGTATGGGACAATATTGACTTTACTTCCAACCAATTGCATAGCCAACGAGCGGGATTCAGTACATCACTAATCGATTTGGTATAAAACAATTAGTACCCGAACCCACTCATTTCACTGAGAATTCTCACTTAATGATATATATTTTTCATACAAATCAACCGAGTTTTGTTGAATCGTGTGAGATCTATTTTCGCTGCTGAATTGATTGGGTATCATTTGTGCAATGATGATGAAACTAAACTTTACTATAATGGTAGACCGAATCGATGGATAAAAAGAGGAATATGGAACTATGATCGTGCCGATTTTGATGCTATAAATGATGAATTAAATTGTTGGTACAATAATATTACGTTTTCTAAAGCAAAGCATACTGAAATCGCACAGGAAATCACAAAGAAAATTAAGGAGGTGACATCTACATTCATACCGAGTATAACACGATTGTGATCAGACATGACGAACCGGGCTGGATGTCAAGCAAAACACGACTGTTCATGAGACAGAGAAAAGCTTGTATACCAGCGCGAAAACCAAGAAAACCCCGGAGTCATTGGCTAACTATAAATTAAAAAGAAATGAAGTAATATCCTTTACTAGTCGTGCCAAGCAGCAATCAGTATAAAAGAATATATTGGGAAGCAGTTTCATTGAAGCCTCTGTGTGGTGGAAAACTCTAAACAGAGGCATGGCCCCAGCGCGTAAACCTATCCAAACATTATGTGTCAATGAGAGCGTTGTCACCACCGACACTGCCAAAGCAGAAATACTGAATCAAGGAATGGGAAGAAATGTGCAATTTAAGTCATGCATTCCATTTATAATGGATATTCCAACTCAATGGTACCATAATTGTCACTTTGACTCAAACTGGCGGCCAAAGTCTTGACCCAGCGTGCCATGCAACCGCTTAAAAGTTGTGGTTGATGCACAAAATTGACTACTCTTACTCACAAGGATTGAATACTAACTGATGCACGCATGACCAAACAGCCAACACATGTACATATATACACACACCCAGCCATGACAATACAGCTATCCAAGATAAACCTGTACATCCCACACATTACCATACAGTCACTCCATATTTACATAAACACAAACATAACCATGTATCTACTCATGTTCTACACATACATCACTTCAGTGAATACAGCCACTTCATGTATACACAATTGCCTACACAAGACCACTCCTTGTATACCTCTGCATCTCACCATGGACACCCCACCCATGACCATATATCCACACTTTTATAACTATTCACAACTCATTGCATACTAATTTTAGCATAACAATGTGGCGTTATGCCTAACTTCAGAAAAAATGTATACATGTTTATACATGACACGATTTTCTCACTATAATTTCATCAAACTGACTTGTTGGAAAATGGCAGCCATCTTGGACGCCATCTTGAATTACAAAAAAAGCCCAAAGCTGATTTTATCGGATTTTTTATATGTTATTGAGGATAGTGTCCTCTTCAAAAGGAATAAAAACCAACTTATTCCAAATTTGCACTTGGTCAAACCTTTTATCGACCAGACTATATAATTACGCAGAAAACGCATTTAGTAGCTACCATAGCACGGTATTTACGCCCAGATCCAATGTCGAGATTTTTCATCAAATGTAATCAACTTTATATCTTACATATCAGCATATAATGATATAATTATCAGAAAGAGTAATGTATGACGGTCACAATGATGAATGGAATAAAATCAATTTAAACAAATAAATAATTCTTGTCAGTTGTTAAAATAGTAACAATTAACCATGGTGTATTATATATGTTAATATGCAATGTAAGACAGAATAGTCAATTGTGTGCGTCAACCAAAACTTGTAATCGAATTCTTGAGCAATCGAGTTCTTGAGTAATCGTTTTGTTTTATGTTAAATGTACATGCATACCTCATTCGAGTTCCCAAATTGCGTCTACGTTATTTGGAAGGAGGTATTAGATAGGTTGACGCATACACGAACTATTGATATACCGGCTTCATATGATCTGAAAAATATACTTTCTACTGTCACAGATATTTTCCCGCTCTTTTCGCACAGAAGAGAAACAAACGCTCTTCATTTATACCATATCAGGAATAGAGTAACACGGAACGTGCTTTTCTGTTCCATGCCGTGCAAATGGCTGTTTTTGTTTTAATAGGACCCAACACATCGTGTTCAAAGTTGTATATTGGATGACTTCAATGCGTCTTTCTGGGACATATAATGCTCGTAGAAAGGTTGTTCAAGCATTTATCGACCTATTTCGATACCAGAACAATTCAAAAGCGAATACTATTAGATGTATTTTGGACCGCAAACCGCCAAGCGGCTTTAAATCAGGCATCTAGAATGTGTCCTGCAACTAGAAGTAACCATGAATTATATCATGCTGTGCTAATATGGTTTCCAAAAGACTCGACCTTCGTTTCTTAATATAATTGTCTTATTTTATTTCCACAGTTACGGTTTATAATCATACGCATGCTTGTATGGTCTTTCTGGTAACAACATGCATATATACTTAACATATTGTTCTTGTCATATCTACAGTAATGCCCTAAATAATCGACTCCTAAACCACAATTCTGCTGTGGTTAAGGAGTCGATTATTTAGGGCATTACTGTATATAGAAGTCACTGGTGAAATGTGATTATTTTTGTACAAACGTATTTTACAGTATCGAGTTGGTGGAATGCAATACGCTTAGAATAACAGAACGTCAGTCAGCGTCAAACAAGAAGGTGTTTTGATGGTTGTTAATTTGTCGATCCCATGCTGACGGAGATATTTCAGTCCATATTCCAGTCCATATGCCACTATTTGAATTAACTAAGCGCATTAATGATAACCGCACCGTATCTCAGTACGGTACAATGACATTACTATAAACAAGATTCTAAATGGCCGAATTATTGGTTAATGCGGCAGAATATAACTTACAAACTCTACCTTACTTCAAAGAGCGTGGGATATAGCAATTACATGGGCAGTAGTCGGTCTTTTGATGTTTGAAATCTTATCCTCCCAGGCTGTGGTAAATCGACATCATAATTGAACATGGCACCTCATCAGTGGAAACATCTCTGTGGCAAGTTTAGTCCTGTGATTGACAGGAGCGGCTTCTCTGAAGCCAGAGAGCCTGCTGCGATGCCCTTGTCGATAGACACACGAAGTATTCAGTGCAAAATGGTGGTAGCTAATTTTCACGACGTGGGGTTTTTAATGATTATAAATAATGTAATGGCCTGGCGCCGAACCCGAGTCCGACTTTTGCCCACCCATTTAGACTGAATAATTCTGAAACAGGTTTTGACAATGCAGGAATTTGGTTCCTATTCTGTGTTAACAAAGCTCGGTTGTAACTCAACTCCCTCAATTTTTACGACGTGTCGAACTACAATAATGGAGTGTACGGACCTATTTACACTCGCAATATCTTCAAACGTGTTGGGTATATTAACCAAGTGACAAACTCTTTAATAGAGTACAAAAAAAGGAACAAAGTCCTCTCAACTTGACACCATTCTGGTTTGACGTCTATATTACTATTGTTCTTACTTCATTTTGTTCCACATAATCTGTCCATTTATTTGTCTTGATATTCTTTGTAACGTACACATAAACTTGATTGATTGATTAATATATGTCATACATGCAGATCTGTTCTGTGCCGCGGAAGTAGCATTCCTTTTTATGACCATTACTACGGTTTCTTGCCTCTAGAATTCTGCGAATATAAGAACAAAATATTCTTCAGTAAGGCTGGCGACCTATTTCTTGTTCTAGATCGACAAATAAGCTCTATGTGGATTGAGATATCTTCCTGATTGCCTACAAACAATGTTAGAGTTAGTGACCAATGCACGCGATTTGTTGTGGTTTATGATTACAAAATAAATCTTCATGGCTAGTGAATTCGTGGTGGCTATAGTACTTGCATATGTAGTTACATTGGTGATATGTTGTTGTTAACATCTTCGGCAGTTGGGATATTCAGTTCATGATGGGGGTGTTTCGGGGGCAATGGGATGCTTTCCCAAAAGAGGGCACCGTTAAATTTAGGAAATAAAGTATGAATGTTACAATTATCAAAGGTAGATGACATTATGAATGGTAAACACTGAAAAAGTTCAGTACAATTGCAGCCATCGTGTTGAGGCTTGGAGCCACGTTGAGATATTAAATTCCGGTCTGGTAACCGGGAATCAAACGAGTCTGATACATAGAGGATATCTAGCGTTTGGGTTGATACTGAAAATTATCTCATTAGTGACAGAGACAAATGCTTTCCAGAGGGAAAATAATCATTTGTCTCGTTCGCGAATGAGATAATGTTTGGTATCCACTCAAAAAGACTAGAGTTTTGTTTTACTATACACGTTTCCAAATATATTCATCATTTATAACAAGAAATGTTCTCATAATCACCTCCAAAATCGATGCACCATGCAGAAGCCAACAACAGCTGGTCAATGTCCACGTATTCATTCTTACTTCACTGCCCACCGCAGAGAAATATAATTTCCTTATTAATACCTCATTGATTTCCTCATAATAAGCATGGGGTGTGACTAAACACCGCCCGGACCAGCCCGGACCAGCCCGGACCCCCCATATGGACTATATGAGTGATTGTAAGGGCAATATAAGTGCAGGGGTGTCATGGAAACCCACTCAGGGTCGCTATTAACCCTCAGAATGCCGGCATCGGCGAAAAATGTTCGCCGCGAAATGAAGCTAACAGCCCGGACCACCCCTGCTGCGTCCAGGTGGGATTTTAGTATCCATACCTGTGCGGGGGTGTTAATGAAACCCAAATACGCACGGAGAGTGGTCAAGGTCAAACGGAAGTGCCGCTTATTAACCCCTAAACTTCCCAGATTCAGCCAGAATTAAAAAATTGCGCCCCCAATAAACAAATTCACAGCCCGGACCCCCTTAATGTCCTCGTACTTCTAATAACTCCTTACATATGTGTTGTGGAACTACCCTCGACTAGACTCAAGAAGATTCAAGGGCGAGTCGCCCACGAATGCCTGGCAATTAACCCCCAAAATGGCGCCATCGCCGATTATGTTTACCCATAACGACGCTGACAGCCCGGACCAGCCCGGACCATCCAAGTCCAGCCCGGACTCCCCATATGGACTATATGAGTTATTTTAATGGCAATATAAGTGCAGGGGTGTCATGGAAACCCACTCAGGGTTGCTATTAACCCTCAAAATGCCGGCATCGGCGAAAATGTTCGCCGCGAAATGAAGCTAACAGCCCGGACCGCCCCTGCTGCGTCCAGGTGGGATTTTAGTATCCATACCTGTGAGGGGGTGTTAATGAAACCCAAATACGCACGGAGAGTGGTCAAGGTAAAACGGAAGTGCCGCTTATTAACCCCTAAACTTCTCAGATTCAGCCAGAATTAAAAAATTGCGCCCCCAATAAACAAATTCACAGCCCGGACCCCCTTAATGTCCTCGTACTTCTAATAACTCCTTACATATGTGTTGTGGAACTACCCTCGACTAGACTCAAGAAGATTCAAGGGCGAGTCGCCCACGAATGCCTGGCAATTAACCCCCAAAATGCCGCCATCGCCGATTATGTTTACCCATAACGACGCTGACAGCCCGGACCATCCAAGTCCAGCCCGGACCCCCCATATGGACTATATGAGTGATTTTAATGCCAATATAAGTGCAGGGGTGTCATGGAAAACCACTCAGGGTTGCTATTAACCCTCAAAATGCCGGGCTGTTAGCTTCATTTCGCGGCGAACATTTTCGCCGATGCCGGCATTTTGAGGGTTAATAGCAACCCTGAGTGGGTTTCCATGACACCCCTGCACTTATATTGCCATTAAAATCACTCATATAGTCCATATGGGGGGTCCGGGCTGGACTTGGATGGTCCGGGCTGTCAGCGTCGTTATGGGTAAACATAATCGGCGATTGCGGCATTTTGGGGGTTAATTGCCAGGCATTCGTGGGCGACTCGCCCTTGAATCTTCTTGAGTCTAGTCGAGGGTAGTTCCACAACACATATGTAAGGAGTTATTAGAAGTACGAGGACATTAAGGGGGTCCGGGCTGTGAATTTGTTTATTGGGGGCGCAATTTTTTAATTCTGGCTGAATCTGGGAAGTTTAGGGGTTAATAAGCGGCACTTCCGTTTGACCTTGACCACTCTCCGTGCGTATTTGGGTTTCATTAACACCCCCGCACAGGTATGGATACTAAAATCCCACCTGGGCGCAGCAGGGGCGGTCCGGGCTGTTAGCTTCATTTCGCGGCGAACATTTTCGCCGATGCCGGCATTTTGAGGGTTAATAGCGACCCTGAGTGGGTTTCCATGACACCCCTGCACTTATATTGCCATTAAAATCACTGATATAGTCCATATGGGGGGTCCGGGCTGGACTTGGATGGTCCGGGCTGTCAGCGTCGTTATGGGTAAACATAATCGGCGATGGCGGCATTTTGGGGGTTAATTGCCAGGCATTCGTGGGCGACTCGCCCTTGAATCTTCTTGAGTCTAGTCGAGGGTAGTTCCACAACACATATGTAAGGAGTTATTAGAAGTACGAGGACATTAAGGGGGTCCGGGCTGTGAATTTGTTTATTGGGGGCGCAATTTTTTAATTCTGGCTGAATCTGGAAAGTTTAGGGGTTAATAAGCGGCACTTCCGTTTGACCTTGACCACTCTCCGTGCGTATTTGGGTTTCATTAACACCCCCGCACAGGTATGGATACTAAAATCCCACCTGGACGCAGCAGGGGCGGTCCGGGCTGTTAGCTTCATTTCGCGGCGAACATTTTTGCCGATGCCGGCATTTTGAGGGTTAATAGCGACCCTGAGTGGGTTTCCATGACACCCCTGCACTTATATTGCCATTAAAATCACTCATATAGTCCATATGGGGGGTCCGGGCTGGACTTGGATGGTCCGGGCTGGTCCGGGCTGTCAGCATCGTTATCGGTAAACATAATCGGCGATGGCGGCATTTTGGGGGTTAATTGCCAGGCATTCGTGGGCGACTCGCCCTTGAATCTTCTTGAGTCTAGTCGAGGGTAGTTCCACAACACATATGTAAGGAGTTATTAGAAGTACGAGGACATTAAGGGGGTCCGGGCTGTGAATTTGTTTATTGGGGGCGCAATTTTTTAATTCTGGCTGAATCTGGGAAGTTTAGGGGTTAATAAGCGGCACTTCCGTTTGACCTTGACCACTCTCCGTGCGTATTTGGGTTTCATTAACACCCCCGCACAGGTATGGATACTAAAATCCCACCTGGACGCAGCAGGGGCGGTCCGGGCTGTTAGCTTCATTTCGCGGCGAACATTTTCGCCGATGCCGGCATTTTGAGGGTTAATAGCAACCCTGAGTGGGTTTCCGTGACACCCCTGCACTTATATTGCCATTAAAATCACTCATATAGTCCATATGGGGGGTCCGGGCTGGACTTGGATGGTCCGGGCTGTCAGCGTCGTTATGGGTAAACATAATCGGCGATTGCGGCATTTTGGGGGTTAATTGCCAGGCATTCGTGGGCGACTCGCCCTTGAATCTTCTTGAGTCTAGTCGAGGGTAGTTCCACAACACATATGTAAGGAGTTATTAGAAGTACGAGGACATTAAGGGGGTCCGGGCTGTGAATTTGTTTATTGGGGGCGCAATTTTTTAATTCTGGCTGAATCTGGGAAGTTTAGGGGTTAATAAGCGGCACTTCCGTTTGACCTTGACCACTCTCCGTGCGTATTTGGGTTTCATTAACACCCCCGCACAGGTATGGATACTAAAATCCCACCTGGGCGCAGCAGGGGCGGTCCGGGCTGTTAGCTTCATTTCGCGGCGAACATTTTCGCCGATGCCGGCATTTTGAGGGTTAATAGCGACCCTGAGTGGGTTTCCATGACACCCCTGCACTTATATTGCCATTAAAATCACTGATATAGTCCATATGGGGGGTCCGGGCTGGACTTGGATGGTCCGGGCTGTCAGCGTCGTTATGGGTAAACATAATCGGCGATGGCGGCATTTTGGGGGTTAATTGCCAGGCATTCGTGGGCGACTCGCCCTTGAATCTTCTTGAGTCTAGTCGAGGGTAGTTCCACAACACATATGTAAGGAGTTATTAGAAGTACGAGGACATTAAGGGGGTCCGGGCTGTGAATTTGTTTATTGGGGGCGCAATTTTTTAATTCTGGCTGAATCTGGGAAGTTTAGGGGTTAATAAGCGGCACTTCCGTTTGACCTTGACCACTCTCCGTGCGTATTTGGGTTTCATTAACACCCCCGCACAGGTATGGATACTAAAATCCCACCTGGACGCAGCAGGGGCGGTCCGGGCTGTTAGCTTCATTTCGCGGCGAACATTTTCGCCGATGCCGGCATTTTGAGGGTTAATAGCGACCCTGAGTGGGTTTCCATGACACCCCTGCACTTATATTGCCATTAAAATCACTCATATAGTCCATATGGGGGGTCCGGGCTGGACTTGGATGGTCCGGGCTGGTCCGGGCTGTCAGCATCGTTATCGGTAAACATAATCGGCGATGGCGGCATTTTGGGGGTTAATTGCCAGGCATTCGTGGGCGACTCGCCCTTGAATCTTCTTGAGTCTAGTCGAGGGTAGTTCCACAACACATATGTAAGGAGTTATTAGAAGTACGAGGACATTAAGGGGGTCCGGGCTGTGAATTTGTTTATTGGGGGCGCAATTTTTTAATTCTGGCTGAATCTGGGAAGTTTAGGGGTTAATAAGCGGCACTTCCGTTTGACCTTGACCACTCTCCGTGCGTATTTGGGTTTCATTAACACCCCCGCACAGGTATGGATACTAAAATCCCACCTGGACGCAGCAGGGGCGGTCCGGGCTGTTAGCTTCATTTCGCGGCGAACATTTTCGCCGATGCCGGCATTTTGAGGGTTAATAGCAACCCTGAGTGGGTTTCCGTGACACCCCTGCACTTATATTGCCATTAAAATCACTCATATAGTCCATATGGGGGGTCCGGGCTGGACTTGGATGGTCCGGGCTGTCAGCGTCGTTATGGGTAAACATAATCGGCGATTGCGGCATTTTGGGGGTTAATTGCCAGGCATTCGTGGGCGACTCGCCCTTGAATCTTCTTGAGTCTAGTCGAGGGTAGTTCCACAACACATATGTAAGGAGTTATTAGAAGTACGAGGACATTAAGGGGGTCCGGGCTGTGAATTTGTTTATTGGGGGCGCAATTTTTTAATTCTGGCTGAATCTGGGAAGTTTAGGGGTTAATAAGCGGCACTTCCGTTTGACCTTGACCACTCTCCGTGCGTATTTGGGTTTCATTAACACCCCCGCACAGGTATGGATACTAAAATCCCACCTGGGCGCAGCAGGGGCGGTCCGGGCTGTTAGCTTCATTTCGCGGCGAACATTTTCGCCGATGCCGGCATTTTGAGGGTTAATAGCGACCCTGAGTGGGTTTCCATGACACCCCTGCACTTATATTGCCATTAAAATCACTGATATAGTCCATATGGGGGGTCCGGGCTGGACTTGGATGGTCCGGGCTGTCAGCGTCGTTATGGGTAAACATAATCGGCGATGGCGGCATTTTGGGGGTTAATTGCCAGGCATTCGTGGGCGACTCGCCCTTGAATCTTCTTGAGTCTAGTCGAGGGTAGTTCCACAACACATATGTAAGGAGTTATTAGAAGTACGAGGACATTAAGGGGGTCCGGGCTGTGAATTTGTTTATTGGGGGCGCAATTTTTTAATTCTGGCTGAATCTGGGAAGTTTAGGGGTTAATAAGCGGCACTTCCGTTTGACCTTGACCACTCTCCGTGCGTATTTGGGTTTCATTAACACCCCCGCACAGGTATGGATACTAAAATCCCACCTGGACGCAGCAGGGGCGGTCCGGGCTGTTAGCTTCATTTCGCGGCGAACATTTTCGCCGATGCCGGCATTTTGAGGGTTAATAGCGACCCTGAGTGGGTTTCCATGACACCCCTGCACTTATATTGCCATTAAAATCACTCATATAGTCCATATGGGGGGTCCGGGCTGGACTTGGATGGTCCGGGCTGGTCCGGGCTGTCAGCATCGTTATCGGTAAACATAATCGGCGATGGCGGCATTTTGGGGGTTAATTGCCAGGCATTCGTGGGCGACTCGCCCTTGAATCTTCTTGAGTCTAGTCGAGGGTAGTTCCACAACACATATGTAAGGAGTTATTAGAAGTACGAGGACATTAAGGGGGTCCGGGCTGTGAATTTGTTTATTGGGGGCGCAATTTTTTAATTCTGGCTGAATCTGGGAAGTTTAGGGGTTAATAAGCGGCACTTCCGTTTGACCTTGACCACTCTCCGTGCGTATTTGGGTTTCATTAACACCCCCGCACAGGTATGGATACTAAAATCCCACCTGGACGCAGCAGGGGCGGTCCGGGCTGTTAGCTTCATTTCGCGGCGAACATTTTCGCCGATGCCGGCATTTTGAGGGTTAATAGCAACCCTGAGTGGGTTTCCGTGACACCCCTGCACTTATATTGCCATTAAAATCACTCATATAGTCCATATGGGGGGTCCGGGCTGGACTTGGATGGTCCAGGCTGGTCCGGGCTGTCAGCATCGTTATCGGTAAACATAATCGGCGATGGCGGCATTTTGGGGGTTAATTGCCAGGCATTCGTGGGCGACTCGCCCTTGAATCTTCTTGAGTCTAGTCGAGGGTAGTTCCACAACACATATGTAAGGAGTTATTAGAAGTACGAGGACATTAAGGGGGTCCGGGCTGTGAATTTGTTTATTGGGGGCGCAATTTTTTAATTCTGGCTGAATCTGGGAAGTTTAGGGGTTAATAAGCGGCACTTCCGTTTGACCTTGACCACTCTCCGTGCGTATTTGGGTTTCATTAACACCCCCTTACAGGTATGGATACTAAAATCCCACCTGGACGCAGCAGGGGCGGTCCGGGCTGTTAGCTTCATTTCGCGGCGAACATTTTCGCCGATGCCGGCATTTTGAGGGTTAATAGCGACCCTGAGTGGGTTTCCATGACACCCCTGCACTTATATTGCCATTAAAATCACTCATATAGTCCATATGGGGGGTCCG
Organism: Siphonodentalium dalli; assembly: GCA_032622095.1. Classification (NCBI taxonomy): domain Eukaryota; kingdom Metazoa; phylum Mollusca; class Scaphopoda; order Gadilida; family Siphonodentaliidae; genus Siphonodentalium; species Siphonodentalium dalli. The sequence goes on along the minus strand of CP136063.1, from coordinate 163,913,226 downwards.
GGCTGGACTTGGATGGTCCGGGCTGGTCCGGGCTGTCAGCATCGTTATCGGTAAACATAATCGGCGATGGCGGCATTTTGGGGGTTAATTGCCAGGCATTCGTGGGCGACTCGCCCTTGAATCTTCTTGAGTCTAGTCGAGGGTAGTTCCACAACACATATGTAAGGAGTTATTAGAAGTACGAGGACATTAAGGGGGTCCGGGCTGTGAATTTGTTTATTGGGGGCGCAATTTTTTAATTCTGGCTGAATCTGGGAAGTTTAGGGGTTAATAAGCGGCACTTCCGTTTGACCTTGACCACTCTCCGTGCGTATTTGGGTTTCATTAACACCCCCGCACAGGTATGGATACTAAAATCCCACCTGGACGCAGCAGGGGCGGTCCGGGCTGTTAGCTTCATTTCGCGGCGAACATTTTCGCCGATGCCGGCATTTTGAGGGTTAATAGCGACCCTGAGTGGGTTTCCATGACACCCCTGCACTTATATTGCCCTTACAATCACTCATATAGTCCATATGGGGGGTCCGGGCTGGTCCGGGCTGGTCCGGGCTGGTCCGGGCTGGTCCGGGCTTGTCCGGGCTGGTCCGGGCTGGTCCGGGCTGGTCCGGGCGGTGTTTAGTCACACCGATAAGGATGTCGAATTTCAACATAATTTTTTTTTTGTTATCATGGGACATGTATATAATAATGAAAGCAAGGTTAACTATACCTATAAACTATACTTATAAATACATGTAGATGATTGAACTATTCCTGACACGTGGTGGTGCAGTTAAGTGAATTGGTCGTTTGAATTGTTCCTTTCGCTGTACAATATAGGGAGACTAACTCTAAGTGAATGCATGACTTTCACAACCCACAAAGCGATGGAAGCGAGTTAACTCTATTGAACATGAGATAACTCTCAAAAGAGCGTCGTCCACTGATGAATTACGACGAAAGCAAGACTCACAGAATCTTGTGTATCCTCCACTGTATAACACAATTTCCGATGTCACACGGAGTAAGTAATGCTTTATACTCAGCTAATACATGTATATATATGTATATGGAACATGACAAGAAGTATATACACTAGTTACAGTTGAGAACATCCCGGTACAGTCATTTAGTTGTAACTGGCTGGGACAGGCTCCCGAAATTCAGCGTCGGTTCAGGTTGGGTTATATATTCGTCCTGTGTAAAATGTTACGCATACGTTTGTCGTGAATGAATTATCCAGTACGATTGTCCCCTATATTGTCGTTATATCAGACGAATTCGGACCTCTCCGCTGTGCCTGCATTGTTATTACTCCACCATAGAACACTTGGTATACCAATGACTGGTATAGTCTATATTGGGATTTCAGCTTTGTAAAACAGTTTAAGCGACGGCACTATCTACATATTCTATACATGTATATGTTACCTCTGTAAACTCCGTTATTAGTAATTTAATGTGTATATAGCTACATGTATATGTCATGCAACTCTTCATTATTGGAGGAAAATATAGATATATGATTAGGCACTCCCGGGGTTAATAAGATTAAGCCCCTAATCAAGTTGTCCAGTATATATGCAAGGACAGTATGAACCGACTTGGTCCAACTGGTCATGGCTTTTAGAAAGTTGTATTTAAATGATTTAAAAACCCATAACAACAGTTAAAGTGATGTGAAACACTCGGGTAGGGTGATCAGATATAAATGGAGAATAATCTTGCTCAAAGTTGTTATTTTTACAAATATTACATCTATTCAAATTTACAATAAACACAGTCATTCTTATATCTGAACTAAATGCAGTAATTCTCGATGATGTGTTAGTTTATCGCCGATAGAACTTTGCGTCCCGAATCGAGAAGTTAATGTTTACATTTGAGCGTAGTTCTGACGCTTTGCTTCAGATCTTCGGCGATATTGGTAGAATCCAGTTGGCATAGTGCCCGAATAATAACTTACATGTATCAGTTTCACGCTCCCGAACAAGCCTATAATATGTATTTAAAACACATATATGACACTTGATACAAAGGCACAAACTTATAAACCATTTATATTCCAAAGTCCGAACCACATAAATTGTCCGTTTTGTTTACGTGGGCGGATGAACACACGGACGTCCCGGCGACGGGCGGGCACCGCTGATTTCTATATAGTTCCCCGAAATTTTTGTTCGGGGGACAAAAAGAAACAAGAGCGTGCTGGCAATCAGAAGATATACTTTAAAGGTACTCAATCCGATAAAACTCCTCTCAATTACTATTTCAATGGCTTCGGGGGTCAAAAATATTTGATTCGAGTCGAGGAAGTCACCCATCAAAGCTCAGATTTGTTAGATATCGATTTTAGAAATCTATTATTTTTCATTATCGGGAATTCTTTCTGGCCCAGAAGACAGTCAAAATTTCGTTATTATTACCACTTGATTATAGAGTTATCCATCCTTGTCTGTTTGAATAGAGTTTTGGCGTAACATCTCGAGCAGGTTACCAAATTGACGGCAGTTATTAGTACTCATCTCGAGAAATTAACAAATTTCAAAAATCAATATCTAATAACTCTGAGCTTTGTTTGATGGGTTCCTCGACTCGAATCAAATATTTTTACCCCCAAAGCCAAATAAATAGTAATATAGGACCCTCTGATCGGATTGTTGTTGTTGGAATCTGTTGAGATGGGGACCCTCTTTACGGATTGAGTACCTTTAATAAAGAATCAACTAGAACTGAAATGGGAAATCTCTTTGAACTTAAGATACAGTGCTCAATATGTTTTCTTTTGAGATATACTCTTTTGAAATGGTTCGCTATTTTATGAATTCATTTTATCTTTAAAATTGAGATAAAGTCTATATATATGTATAAAACATGCCCACCACGCACACACAACAGCACGGTATGAGCCACGGCATGAAGGCGTTACGACATCTTCGGCCGAATTCTGGTCTCTGGTCTGGACCAGGTTTCGCTTAAACTATAGTCTAGACCAGGCCCAAACCACGGCGATCGCGATGTGTTACTAGCTTCGGAGCGAGTAAGCTGGGATTATTGGTCCGCACTGGTCCGTATTCTCGTTTTTTTTTAAAACTCAGGTTTACGTAAACCAAGGTTTGCCTTCTTATTGTCATTCAAGCCTATATCGGTCTGTTCATAATTCGAACCATGTGCATGGTAACGTACAAGTTCTGGTAACAGAAACGTAAGTATTTTTTGGAAGCATTTATCTTTATGTTAACCAAATAGGAATTGTGTTATATTGGTATGCCGTGTAGATGATAGATTATAATTATATATGCACAGGACACAATTTAATATAATCGATAATTATGTGTGTTATAGGTAATAGTCTACAACCGAGACCAAGATGCGGGTGTCTTTAGTTCCGTGTTTCTGAAATGAATTAGTGTAAACATATCTTTATTTCCAAATCCAAACATATAACATAATATACAGATGATACAAATATGCAAAATAGAAGAGATAATGTATGGAAATGAGGATCAGACAACAAGCTGAAATGAATTGAGGTCGGAGATAGTTTTGAAAGCACTAATTCATCATTATTGCTGGACCGGAGAAAATATAACAGCAAAAACTATCAAAATTATATTAATACAAAACTGTGGTATACAAAATAAGGACATGTCCGATTAAATTGAATTAAATTAAATTAAATGGGACCCCCTGCTCCAGTTTCTTAAGCCTTGATATTTCAAATTGGTTTGTCATAATTTGTCTTTAAAAATGGATTTGGAAAAAAATTATATGGCATTGGAAATATTTGCGATCGAGACTCAGATACAACCCACCCACCGGACATTGTATTCTGGATTTTTTTTCAAGACCCGCTCCCCCCCCCCCCCCCCCCCCCCGTTGTGACCATTACATTTTCTGGACAATAATTTTCAATAACTTCAACCACGGCGATAGTTAGAATCTTTCTAAATTTTCAACTTATTGAGAATTCCCAAGCCCGCGAAATTACATTGCAGCTCCACTTGTCACCCCCTCACCCAAAATGAACTGAAAATTTACAACAGGTACCTCATTATTTCCAGTTGTTGGAAATTCTCATCTGATATCACCTATAATAATGGTTCGAAATGTTTTCAACTGATAACCATTTCAGTTCAAGCATTTTACCGAAATTAGGAAAATAATCGAGTTTTGGTACCGGTACAACCCCCCCCCCCCAATATTTGATGTCCCAAGATCACAGACATAAAACAATTTCAACTTATTTTTGTCAGGTTCTTCCATCTAATTGACCAGGAATGCATGCAATTTCCAGCTGCTAAAAGTTTGACCAAAGTTTTGTTGCGACAACAACCATGAGTATTTTTAGGAAACCCGACGTTCTAACTTTAAAACACCACGTTCACAGCATGACTTAAATATAAGACATGGACGTGACAATTTCAGCCATTACCGTAACAGGGGAGTGGCTTACATGAGCGAAACATGCAGGGACGTGACTAAAGGTTACAGTGAAGTAATTCGATTGGTAGCGCCCTCCAACGGATTTTGGACCAAGATGCAGGAGAGAATTAAAACAAATCTGGGCTCTGGTTGGTTAATAGTAGTTTCGATATTTAAACATATAAAATACATACAATCACTCCTCTTGAAATTTCAGACTCCAAACAAAACATTGGCACATTGTAAAGCACGTGGTTCCTAGATTTATTTTTTTTGGTGTGAGGTAAAAAATGTCAATATTTGTTTCATGCAATTCTGACTCTCGATTATAAATCCCAAATTTAAAGGTACATTCCATGCTCGACGTTATGATTTTCTCATGCAGAAACTTTGCGCAGATGCCAATCCTGGTGACCATGTACTCATTTATCACAATTCGTGGATATTCAGGGCTGCAGTCCATTATATGTTAACACTGAGGCCTATGGGAAATAATTACTTCACTGTAACCTAAAGCACAAAAATGATGATTTTTCTCATTTGTGCCCAGTGGTGGGTTTCCTATCAATATTGACCAACAAACAATTAGGGAACTTGTAGCACGTGGCATATTATATTATTTGAGTCGGTGGTAATCAATGAGAAGCCAATATTAACCCATCTGCGACCATTTTTGCTTCAAATTTTCACCTCGAAAAAATTTGTCCGTTATGAGCCCATATGTGGATCTATAATGAATGTCATGGTAACAAATCACGCACTGAACATCGAGGGTCAGTACACAGCTGAAATAAAGGCTTATCGACTAGCCATGAGAGCAAACTACATCGTTATCTGTGGCAGGTCTCTAAAATTTGACGTAAAACATGACCAGTGCAGGGTTAAATGGCAGCCAATTAGTCTGCTTGAGGTGGCTTGTCGACAAAAAGTGTAACACGGTGGTGTGTTTGAGTGATGTGGCTGTTTCCATGCACATACATGTAGGCACAGAATAATTCTGATTGCACTCAAAACTTCAGTTTTATGCCAAAATTTCGTTTATCAGGACTCAGAATTGGTCAAGTGCGCCCAATTCAAGCTCCAGTGTGTCCATGTTTATCAGGCGAACCATCGTCCATATTTTCTCAGAGAGAAATCTGTCAGCTTTCACACCAATGATGGATACAAATGCTACCATCGTTTACTTTATCGACATGGACCTCACATGGTGATTTTTCGTGTTCATTTTAAGATATTTTGTGTTGCAATTGTAAACAGGGGTGGAGTCAGGAAAGGGTTAATAAGACGAAAACAAAGTCATGGATAGAGATTTTGTATTTTATTTTCAAATGTGAAGAGTCCAGTGACCGATTTGTGTCATTTTCAGATGGCATGTCATTGACGTTGTTGTCACTTTAGGTTACAGTGAAGTAATTCGATTGGTAGCGCCCTCCAACGGATTTTGGACCAAGATACAGGAGAGAATTAAAACAAATCTGGGCTCTGGTTGGTTAATAGTAGTTTCGATATTTAAACATATAAAATACATACAATCACTCCTCTTGAAATTTCAGACTCCAAACAAAACATTGGCACATTGTAAAGCACGTGGTTCCTAGATTTATTTTTTTTGGTGTGAGGTAAAAAATGTCAATATTTGTTTCATGCAATTCTGACTCTCGATTATAAATCCCAAATTTAAAGGTACATTCCATGCTCGATGATATGATTTTTTTCATGCAGAAACTTTGCGCAGATGCCATTCCTGGTGGCCATGTACTCATTTATCACAATTCGTGGATATTCAGGGCTGCAGGCCATTATATGTTAACACTGAGGCCTATGGGAAATAATTACTTCACTGTAACCTAAAGGGGTTTTGTTAGTGTAATCAATATTTTATTTCTCTAATTGGCACATAAATACAAATATAACATGCACAAACAGACATATGAGATAAGGGGATCTGGCAGTAAGCCTAAATTGGCTTATTCGTGGCCATTTCCGCGATATGAAATTGCTTCATGATTTGTTTTGGTCTCGAGTGATGAATTGTCCGCTCCACAAACACCCGCGAGCATATCCATGGCTGATTGCTGCAGGTCAGACACCCCCGCACTCTTATTTGTTTTCACTACTCTTTAGATGAGATATGTATATCAGTTAGTTACGAGAAAACTAAGATGCATGCATCAGGTCGCCCGTGAACTATTTATCATAGAATTCTTGTAGCTATCTATTATACATTTTGGAATATCTGTATGCATGTGTGTATGAATGCATGTATCTATGTGTGTTATAGACTCGAACACTGCTCGACCGATTCGACTCGGATTTGGTATTTAAAGGAATTAGTCTGTCAATTTTTTTTGTTATCGTCATAATACTAATAATATATGTCTAACAGACCCATTTCGCCAAGAAAATTCAAAATCGAGCAGATAGTATTTTTATTATTATGATATTAAAAAAATCGCGGAAATATCCGAAGTCAGTCACGTGAGTGCGATCACATGACCACAACGCGATCACATGACCGATCATCTGCATCGACGCTTACCGATGACAGCGGTGGGTGGAGCTTGAAATAATTCCGCCAATCGCGTAACGAGTTGGTAAATTACGCTGGTTAATTACCTAAGCCTTTACGATAAATAGCGATTACGGAAAAAACTGTTTGAATGTGCTGAATTATGAACTGGATTTGCTAGAATGTTGGATTATATAACGAATAATGATGGCTAAAATGCACTTTGAGGCGATAAAAGTTGTTTGAAATGAGATTAATTTATGCAGAAATGCAATGAACGAGCGGAATTTCGTGCGAAACTAATTTAACTGTTTCTGAAAGAATACAAGTTACGCCATATACCGGTACTTCATTCTTAGTTGTATGGTACCAATTTCGGAAGCTAGTTTACACACTAGTGTCATCCCGTTGTGCGCTATATGCGTACAATTAAATACAAATGGGGTGTGATTAAAAAGGTGGTGGTTGTATATTGTACTAGTACATGTATCATGATGGCTTATATTCGTCATAATACTGTTCCTGTCTGTTTCTTCACACGAAACATTTTGTGTGAAGAAGTGCACGACTGTGAACAGCTTGCTAAAACCCTTCCAGTCAAGATCGATAAGTGAGTAAACAAAATAATTCACTCGAATACACAACAGACTGTTGAAACTACAATAATTATTAGTTAGGCTGCAGTTTGGCATAACGACATTTTTTTAATTGAAGGCTAGCCTGGCATTGTTTTTCAGTTTGTGTTTGTTGTTCGTTTTATTTTACGTTTTGATGGCACATATTTACTTTTTAGAGAGGATGTTTTTCAATTGTTAGCATAGAAAAAATCCAATGATTGCCTCTAATAAAGAGCGTCCATGTTTTCGTCGCGGTGTAGACAATAAACAGCGTCCTCAATTATGAACGTGCTATATTTCGATATGTCATGGGTGATTTTGTATGTGGTATTGTGACAATTAAATATAAAGAGCGTCCATGCTTCCGTCTCCAAAAAGCGGTAGACAATAAAGAGCGTTCTAAATTACGCACTGTGTTGTCTTTTTGGAGGTACTAAATAATGGATCGCTAGCCCGCCCACAACTGAACACACTACATCTACAGGCATCTTGGAATCACGCGCTGAACATCGAGGGTCATTACACAGTTGAAATAAAGGCTTATCGACTAGCAATGAGAGCAAACTACATCGTTATCTGTGGCAGGTCTCTAAAATTTGATGTAAAACATGACCAGTGCAGGGTTAAATGGCAGCCAATTAGTCTGCTTGAGGTGGCTTGTCGACAAAAAGTGTAACACGGTGGTGTGTTTGGGTGATGTGGCTGTTTCCGTGCACATACATGTAGGCACAGAATAATTCTGATTGCACTCAAAACTTCAGTTTTATGCCAAAATTTCGTTTATCAGGACTCAGAATTGGTCAAGTGCGCCCAATTCAAGCTCCAGCGTGTCCATGTTTATCAGGCGAACCATCGTCCATATTTTCTCAGAGAGAAATCTGTCAGCTTTCACACCAATGATGGATACAAATGCTACCATCGTTTACTTTATCGACATGGACCTCACATGGTGATTTTTCGTGTTCATTTTAAGATATTTTGTGTTGCAATTGTAAACAGGGGTGGTGTCAGGAAAGGGTTAATAAGACGAAAACAAAGTCATGGATAGAGATTTTGTATTTTATTTTCAAATGTGAAGAGTCCAGTGACCGATTTGTGTCATTTTCAGATGGCATGTCATTGACGTTGTTGTCACTTTAGGTTACAGTGAAGTAATTCGATTGGTAGCGCCCTCCAACGGATTTTGGACCAAGATACAGGAGAGAATTAAAACAAATCTGGGCTCTGGTTGGTTAATAGTAGTTTCGATATTTAAACATATAAAATACATACAATCACTCCTCTTGAAATTTCAGACTCCAAACAAAACATTGGCACATTGTAAAGCACGTGGTTCCTAGATTTATTTTTTTTGGTGTGAGGTAAAAAATGTCAATATTTGTTTCATGCAATTCTGACTCTCGATTATAAATCCCAAATTTAAAGGTACATTCCATGCTCGATGATATGATTTTTTTCATGCAGAAACTTTGCGCAGATGCCATTCCTGGTGGCCATGTACTCATTTATCACAATTCGTGGATATTCAGGGCTGCAGGCCATTATATGTTAACACTGAGGCCTATGGGAAATAATTACTTCACTGTAACCTAAAGGGGTTTTGTTAGTGTAATCAATATTTTATTTCTCTAATTGGCACATAAATACAAATATAACATGCACAAACAGACATATGAGATAAGGGGATCTGGCAGTAAGCCTTGGCTTATTCGTGGCCATTTCCGCGATATGAAATTGCTTCATGATTTGTTTTGGTCTCGAGTGATGAATTGTCCGCTCCACAAACACCCGCGAGCATATCCATGGCTGATTGCTGCAGGTCAGACACCCCCGCACTCTTATTTGTTTTCACTACTCTTTAGATGAGATATGTATATCAGTTAGTTACGAGAAAACTAAGATGCATGCATCAGGTCGCCCGTGAACTATTTATAATAGAATTCTTGTAGCTATCTATTATACATTTTGGAATATCTGTATGCATGTGTGTATGAATGCATGTATATATTTGTGTTATAGACTCGAACACTGCTCGACCGATTCGACTCGGATTTGGTATTTAAAGGAATTAGTCTGTCAAAAAAATTTAAAAATTATCGTCATAATACTAATAATATATGTCTAACAGACCCATTTCTCCAAGAAAATTCAAAATCGAGCAGATAGTATTTTTATTATTATGATATTAAAAAAATCGCGGAAATATCCGAAGTCAGTCACGTGAGTGCGATCACATGACCACAACGCGATCACATGACCGATCATCTGCATCGACGCTTACCGATGACAGCGGTGGGTGGAGCTTGAAATAATTCCGCCAATCGCGTAACGAGTTGATAAATTACGCTGGTTAATTACCTAAGCCTTTACGATAAATAGCGATTACGGAATAAAACTGTTTGAATGTGCTGAATTATGAACTGGATTTGCTAGAATGTTGGATTATATAACGAATAATGATGGCTAAAATGCACTTTGAGGCGATAAAAGTTGTTTGAAATGAGATTAATTTATGCAGAAATGCAATGAGCTAGCGGAATTTCGTGCGAAACTAATTTAACTGTTTCTGAAAGAATACAAGTTACGCCATATACCGGTACTTCATTCTTAGTTGTATGGTACCAATTTCGGAAGCTAGTTTACACACTAGTGTCATCCCGTTGTGCGCTATATGCGTACAATTAAATACAAATGGGGTGTGATTAAAAAGGTGGTGGTTATATATTATACTAGTACATGTATCATGATGGCTTATATTCGTCATAATACTGTTCCTGTCTGTTTCTTCACACGAAACATTTTGTGTGGTGAAGTGCACGACTGTGAACAGCTTGCTAAAACCCTTCCAGTCAAGATCGATAAGTGAGTAAACAAAATAATTCACTCGAATACACAACAGACTGTTGAAACTGCAATAATTATTAGTTAGGCTGCAGTTTGGCATAACGACATTTTTTTTAATTGAAGGCTAGCCTGGCATTGTTTTTCAGTTTGTATTTGTTGTTCGTTTTATTTTACGTTTTGATGGCACATATTTACTTTTTAGAGAGGATTTTTTTTTAATTGTTAGCATAGAAAAAATCCAATGATTGCCTCTAATAAAGAGCGTCCATGTTTTCGTCGCGGTGTAGACAATAAAGAGCGTTCTCAATTATGAACGTGCTATATTTCGATATGTCATGGGTGATTTTGTATGTGGTATTGTGACAATTAAATATAAAGAGCGTCCATGCTTCCGTCTCCAAAAAGCGGTAAACAATAAAGAGCGTTCTAAATTACGCACTGTGTTGTCTTTTTGGAGGTACTAAATAATGGATCGCTAGCCCGCCCACAACTGAACACACTACATCTACAGGCATCTTGGAATCACGCGCTGAACATCGAGGGTCATTATACAGCTGAAATAAAGGCTTATCGACTAGCCATGAGAGCAAACTACATCGTTATCTGTGGCAGGTCTCTAAAATTTGATGTAAAACATGACCAGTGCAGGGTTAAATGGCAGCCAATTAGTCTGCTTGAGGTGGCTTGTCGACAAAAAGTGTAACACGGTGGTGTGTTTGGGTGATGTGGCTGTTTCCATGCACATACATGTAGGCACATAATAATTCTGATTGCACTCAAAACTTCAGTTTTATGCCAAAATTTCGTTTATCACGACTCAGAATTGGTCAAGTGCGCCCAATTCAAGCTCCAGCGTGTCCATGTTTATCAGGCGAACCATCGTCCATATTTTCTCAGAGAGAAATCTGTCAGCTTTCACACCAATGATGGATACAAATGCTACCATCGTTTACTTTATCGACATGGACCTCACATGGTGATTTTTCGTGTTCATTTTAAGATATTTTGTGTTGCAATTGTAAACAGGGGTGGAGTCAGGAAAGGGTTAATAAGACTAAAACAAAGTCATGGATAGAGATTTTGTATTTTATTTTCAAATGTGAAGAGTCCAGTGACCGATTTGTGTCATTTTCAGATGGCATGTCATTGACGTTGTTGTCACTTTAGGTTACAGTGAAGTAATTCGATTGGTAGCGCCCTCCAACGGATTTTGGACCAAGATGCAGGAGAGAATTAAAACAAATCTGGGCTCTGGTTGGTTAATAGTAGTTTCGATATTTAAACATATAAAATACATACAATCACTCCTCTTGAAATTTCAGACTCCAAACAAAACATTGGCACATTGTAAAGCACGTGGTTCCTAGATTTATTTTTTTTGGTGTGAGGTAAAAAATGTCAATATTTGTTTCATGCAATTCTGACTCTCGATTATATATCCCAAATTTAAAGGTACATTCCATGCTCGATGATATGATTTTGTTCATGCAGAAACTTTGCGCATATGCCATTCCTGGTGGCCATGTACTCATTTATCACAATTCGTGGATATTCAGGGCTGCAGGCCATTATATGTTAACACTGAGGCCTATGGGAAATAATTACTTCACTGTAACCTAAAGGGGTTTTGTTAGTGTAATCAATATTTTATTTCTCTAATTGGCACATCAATACAAATATAACATGCACAAACAGACATATGAGATAAGGGGATCTGGCAGTAAGCCTTGGCTTATTCGTGGCCATTTCCGCGATATGAAATTGCTTCATGATTTGTTTTGGTCTCGAGTGATGAATTGTCCGCTCCACAAACACCCGCGAGCATATCCATGGCTGATTGCTGCAGGTCAGACACCCCCGCACTCTTATTTGTTTTCACTACTCTTTAGATGAGATATGTATATCAGTTAGTTACGAGAAAACTAAGATGCATGCATCAGGTCGCCCGTGAACTATTTATCATAGAATTCTTGTAGCTATCTATTATACATTTTGGAATATCTGTATGCATGTGTGTATGAATGCATGTATCTATGTGTTATAGACTCGAACACTGCTCGACCGATTCGACTCGGATTTGGTATTTAAAGGAATTAGTATGTCAAAAAAAATAAAATTATATCGTCATAATACTAATAATATATGTCTAACAGACCCATTTCGCCAAGAAAATTCAAAATCAAGCAGATAGTATTTTTATTATTATGATATTAAAAAAATCGCGGAAATATAAACAAAGTCAGTCACGTGAGTGCGACCACATGACCACAACGCGATCACATGACCGATCATCTGCATCGACGCTTACCGATGACAGCGGTGGGTGGAGCTTGAAATAATTCCGCCAATCGCGTAACGAGTTGATAAATTACGCTGGTTAATTACCTAAGCCTTTACGATAAATAGCGATTACGGAATAAAACTGTTTGAATGTGCTGAATTATGAACTGGATTTGCTAGAATGTTGGATTATATAACGAATAATGATGGCTAAAATGCACTTTGAGGCGATAAAAGTTGTTTGAAATGAGATTAATTTATGCAGAAATGCAATGAGCGAGCGGAATTTCGTGCGAAACTATTTTAACTGTTTCTGAAAGAATACAAGTTACGCCATATACCGGTACTTCATTCTTAGTTGTATGGTACCAATTTCGGAAGCTAGTTTACACACTAGTGTCATCCCGTTGTGCGCTATATGCGTACAATTAAATACAAATGGGGTGTGATTAAAAAGGTGATGGTTATATATTGTACTAGTACATGTATCATGATGGCTTATATTCGTCATAATACTGTTCCTGTCTGTTTCTTCACACGAAACATTTTGTGTGGAGAAGTGCACGACTGTGAACAGCTTGCTAAAACCCTTCCAGTCAAGATCGATAAGTGAGTAAACAAAATAATTCACTCGAATACACAACAGACTGTTGAAACTACAATAATTATTAGTTAGGCTGCAGTTTGGCATAACGACATTTTTTTTAATTGAAGGCTAGCCTGGCATTGTTTTTCAGTTTGTGTTTGTTGTTCGTTTTATTTTACGTTTTGATGGCACTTATTGACTTTTTACAGAGGATATTTTTGAATTGTTAGCATAGACAAAAATCCAATGATTGCCTCTAATAAAGAGCGTCCATGTTTTCGTCGCGGTGTAGACAATAAAGAGCGTTCTCAATTATGAACGTGCTATATTTCGATATGTCATGGGTGATTTTGTATGTGGTATTGTGACAATTAAATATAAAGAGCGTCCATGCTTCCGTCTCCAAAAAGCGGTAGACAATAAAGAGCGTTCTAAATTACGCACTGTGTTGTCTTTTTGGAGGTACTAAATAATGGATCGCTAGCCCGCCCACAACTGAACACACTACATCTACAGGCATCTTGGAATATGTGGATATGACAGATACTCGGGATATTTATATCGAAAGTAAAACAACAAACACAAAACAAAAGCGCCTAAATAGAGTTAACATTATTCAGCCCAGTGTTTATATTAATTTGGGCGCTTCTTATATATGTATGACCAGAGAGATAATGTTTTTCTATTCACTTTCATGACTTTGTGGCATTTTAGAGTGCAAATAAGTTCGCGACTGACACTGATGAATAGTCACTGAGTGATTACAAGTGAATACGCGAGACAATCAAAGCACTAATTACTGCCATCTATTCACCAAAGCAGACACGTGCCGGCATGTTATTAATGGCAACAAAAACAAAAACCATTCTAGGCGCTATTAATTACTTTATTCACATAGTTATTGTCTTCTATTCCAGATAAACGGCCAAAGCGTAACGTAATCTATACACCACACGCGCACCAACGACCCCGCATTTTAGTATCGGCTGACTTACGATTACGTCATCGTAGTCAGCATAATAAACTCCGGCTCCGAATCTGTGTTTTTAATTTGCTCCCCACAAGTACGTCACTCGTAGTTTAGTCACAGAAATCTCCGAATACCGGTGGTGGTATTATTTATTTATTTTACGGGTTATTTATTATGCGATCGGAATGGGACTTGGATCATTTTAATCACAACATGGAGGGCTTTCCGATTGCGTTTTGTAGTTTCTAGACCGAACCTTTAACGTGTCAACTTGACCTCGCTCATATGCATGTTTCTGGACCTTGACCGATCCGACTAAAATTTTGTGTGTGGGACTACTTTGACCCCGGGAGCAATATGGACGGGTCCAATTTCACGTGGGACCATGTCCTCGAACGTGCTGATATAGGCATGTTTCTGGACCAATTGAACAATAGTTTGTCCAGACGCTGTATATACCGGGCACTGCCCAGATGGAGGCGATCACAAAGAAATCCCTAAATAGCCCGAACGAAGTCGAGTACATCAGCTAGTATTATATATTTCTAGATTTAGTTACAAACTATATACCTGTATATTGTACAAATAAATGTTTGACAAATGTTTCTATATCAATATTACCATAGGGGTAAAAAAAAATAGATACGACGAAACAAAAATTTTAAGGGTGCATGTGATTGTGAGGAATAATAGGATCATAGGTAAATTTAATTTATGGACGCTTGTTAATTTTCATTGGACTACATGTATCAGGTAAATTTTTATATTTCAAATGATGACAGGAATGCGGAAAGTTGAACTACCTATAAGTAATACTGGCTATCCGCATGAAGAGGTGTACATGTATATACAAACCAAAATAGAAGATGACTGCTGGCGACAATGTTTTCCAAAGAAATTCAAAGCATTCGATAGCTCCCATCTAGTGGTCACCCCGAAGATCAATATGAAGTTTGGTGACTATCAGATGAAGGATGTGGTCTGTACAGGTGCTAAAGAATTCAGTCACGCAAAGAGTAAGATACAAAATTGCTGCCTGCGGTCATATTTTTTAACGAAATTCGGAAAAATTAGATTACTCTCATCCTGGTTATCCAGAAGATCCTTGTGGAATCTGGTGACGATCGGACAAGTGATGTCGTCTGTAGGATCAACCAAATTATTTAGCCATAAAATAGTAAAATTCAAGATCAACTGATAGAAAGTGTTCCGTAACGCGACACACATCGGTGGTTTTCACTTCACAATATTCAATCAGAATAAATGTATTTGCAAAGTCGCGCGGTCGGCCATTTTAAATCTAAACAATAATGAGTCAAGTTAGGCAACAATTTCTCTCCACCAAATATGAACCAAATACCAAATATGAACTATCATGTCTATTCAGCAAATTACATTGTGCACGGTTCGTGGATATTCGTTCCCGATTTGATTCTATAACTGAAGGTTCCATGAGTCCCATTTAAATTCAAAATGGTCGACCTTATTTGCAAACTGATACGACATGTGAACGGGTACGTGTGTATGTGATTAATCAAAACGTGTGGGCCCATACTTGTGGGTGGGGTTGTTGGTGAATAAATGATAAGAAATGTAACTGGGTTTAGTGTATAATTGCCACAACTGGGCAATAATAAAGGCAAACACATAAGTTGCAATCCCAAGTTCCAATCACAAGATTAAAACAACATCACAATGCCGTGCTTTCAAAAAAATTGGATTTAACCATTGAAGAGTTATAATAGACACATAAAAACCAGGACCCACCCTTCCGAGACCGACCTCTCGCGCCATGAATACAATCACGATCGATGTACATCGCATGTAGTTTAAAGAGCGAAACTTGATACTACTGTATTTTGCCAAACAGCCTGCTGATCTACGAATGTGCATATATGCAACCACAGTACCGACTACCGGCGGTACTGCACACCAGTACCGGTACCCGCAAAAATTCCCGAGTACCGGCGGTATACCGATACTGCGTACCGTTGAGAAGCCTGGATGGAATTGTTGTATAAAAAACAGCACTACATGTAAATATAAAATAAAACAGTGCTACATCTTATTACAGAGATTATGCAGCACTGTTAATCAGTGACTACAGGCAGTCTGACAAAATAAAGTTTCAGTGACACTCTATCCGAAGAGGGGGATAATTTCATCTGTTACAGTCAATGGAGCAATTATGAATCTGGAAAGCTGAAATTTCTAAGTAATATATACTATATATCGACATGACGCGATAACATATAATCGTAAATGCAAGATGGCCGCTGGCGACCATTGTTTTCCTATGAAATTCAAAAAATATTTGATAGCTCTCATCTAATAGATCAATATCAAGATACATATGAAGTTTGGTGATGATCGGATGAGTGAAGTGGACTGTGGTCTGTGCTAAAGGGTTTAGTAATAGTAACATCCAAAATCGCTGTCAGTGGCATGTTTTTTACAGGCAATTAATTGTTCAAGGATTGTCCACTTATAAACGGACAATCCTTACCTAAAATGGTCATTAATAAATGGACAATCCAACAACGCGTGGCACGCGAGCTTGGGAATGTCCACTAAATGAAGACATGTATAGCTAATCCTGCATGTTAGCCTCATATTTAATATGAAGGGCAATAACTCTATAAAGAATGTTAATTTACTAAATAACGGTGATTTGTATGAGAAGAAGTGTTTTTGACGAAATAACGGAGATATTTGAAGAAGAGTTTTTGACGAAATAACGGAAATATTCGAAGAAGTGTTTTTACAGAACGTTGATGGCTATATAAGATTATAAGGAAATTCAGTTATTACTCCATGTAATTACACTTTGATTACCACATGTGTAACACCTGCCATGCATATCAAGAGCTCAACTGACCATCCGCAGTGACCTACATGTAGTTTATCTCAAAAGCTGCTGACAACTATGTGTCATAATAATAATGATACTGTCAGAATACCTATTTGTTGCAAAACCAATCCTTCTCAAGTTCAATCGATCTTTTTCAAGCAGTTCACTGTTGCTACACAAGGCATATATGGTTTCTGACTAGTGTTGAAACAATTATTGACTAATCGGCGTCGACTCGATTATTAAACAATTCGACGCTGAAATCCGCCAGTCGATTAATCTAAGCAAATCGGCAATATGGCCTACCGAATTCATAGAATTTACAGTTTCACGTTCGGTGCTGGGTGGCACCTCTCAGAATGCGTTCGATTCTTCTCTTATACCGGACAATTCCGATATTTTAATTTTTTTTCTCAGGCTGGTAGAGGTGTATGATTGTGTATAAGGTGTATACTGTTTATACTGTGTTATATTGTGTTATTTTCTGGAACATGCTATCATGTGACTTATTTCCACTAAAACAAGATACAATTTGTCGTATTTTGGATAAATTCTAGCACATTGTAAACTATATAGTTAATCTATAGTTTAAAAATATAGAAGACTACCATTAACAAAAGAGTGTGGGTATTTCTCATGGTTACTTATGATAGTTAAAGTGCAAGTTAAGATAACAAACAAGCGGAACTGTCAAACATTTCGACATTTAAGGACTATTTGTAGGATGATCTAATGCAGCTCATATATTGACTGTGACATTTGACCATTTTAATAAATATTTGTTAGCACAAGTAGCAATATTGGCTGTGAAAATATAAAAATGTACATTTGTGGCACGTGAAAATCAAGTTAGGAACGTGCGATATGATGCTACCCGGTCGTAAAAGGGTGTAATCGAAATGCCTAATTTTTGCATACCAATCACAACTAGTTATCTTGCACTTTAATTGTTAACACCTCTCCTTGTTCAACCGATTTAGGTTGTCTTTTGTCTATAAAATGATGGGATTGAAAAAATAAATTTGAGACATGTATATTCGATCGATATATAGTTTCATCATTGTGTGGTCTTTTTTCAATCCCGAAATTGTACCCAATTTCGATCTATACACCAGATTTATCGATGTGTTAATGACATTTGGCAAGTTATCTCCCCCTTTGCTGCATTCTATACTGTTCTATACATAAAAAATGCAAAACCAGAAAAGTTGATTTTTGTAAGACTGCTTTGGATGTTTCGACAGCACAATGATGAAACTATATATCGACAGAATATTTTATTTTTATAGACAAAAGGCAACCTAAATCGGTGACAACAATATATATGAATAATAAAGTTTATATTTAAAAAAAGTTAATTAATAATTAATTAACAAAATTGACATAATAATTTCAATAATATTTTTATATTTAAAACAGTAAATTAATAATTGCCACTTTTAAATTTAAATTTAATTTTATCGGCTTCCTTAAAAAGATTCTTACCTTAATATTTTTATGTGCACTTTATAAACTTCATTGAGTCATCTTTGTCATGTATTGAGTTCGATATCTTTTGTTAACAGTTTATAAATCATGTATGTCTCATGTTTGTTATATTTTATGTGTTAATTATGATTAAATAAAGTTATCATTTAAAATAAATGTATTCACTGTCTAAATTATTAAATAACAAAAAACCTCAAATACCCCAAAACACAATAGTTTAGAGTCGCCAATTAGTTAATCCGATTGCCTATAACACTAAGCACATAGGCAGCTTACACCTTTTAAATGGAGCCGGACGCTTACACTTTATAGAATGAAAGTTGAATAAAATCAACAAATTTGTGAATTTAAAAACAATTCAAACGTTAATGTTGTCCATGTCAAAACCCGGACATATGTACTAAATTTCAGTCATGTCCATTATAAACAAAGAAGATAATGCGACATCAAGTCCGCTTACACCTTTTATTTTGGAGCCGGCCGCATACACTTTATAGTGTGTTTCAGAACGAAAAAGTTGAATAAAATCAACAAATTTGTGAATTTAAAAACAATTCAAACGTTATTGTATTACATGTCCCAGCCCGGATATATTTCAATAATATTCATTGAGAAACAACGGACCAAACGCCATATAACACCCCGTATACACCTTTTATTCCGAGCCGGTCTCGGCCTCGGCATACACTTTATAGTGTGTCCCGAGCTGGTCCAGGCCGACTGGGGCGAGTGGGCCCTGGGGCGAGTGGGCCGGTTTCCGACACCTTTTATAATCGTGAGCAAGCTTCCTTAATTTGCAGCAGTTATCCGTTTGTGCGTAGTGTAATTTAGAAAGTTCCCCAATTAATATCGTAAATAGAGCGACTGTATTTGACAGAGAAGGCCTCTGTTATTGATTATCAAGTTGCTATACATTAAAAAACGACAAATGCACATGCCCGTTCAAGCGTAGTAGTCTATTTTCCCCATGTTAAACGACATCCGCAAATACCAAATAACGCTAACCTACTGCAAATGTTTTACATGACAACTGTTAATATATTTGGGCTGAATTCATCTGATGTGGTATGATTCCTCAAAATAAACAACAAAACCATCGTTACTTGGAAATGTAGTTTGGGCTAACTTTACATAAATCCTCCACCTCATTTATTCCGACACACACATCAGATGAAAAACCACCATCATACAACCGCCCAAACTGGGCGAAATGATACTCAGTTAAATCGTTTGGTTCTATCTATGAACTTTTGGAGTGACATGAAAATGATTGCGTTTTCACTGTACGTTAAATTAACCAATCCATTAAGCAAAGTGTCCACATTTAATGTCATAATAGGACCCACAAAACAGTTATCTCTCTCTTTTTTTTTGTAAATCGGACAGTGAAGTAAAAAATGTTCGGCGGTCTCCAGTTCCCCACAATCGCAGAATGGATTATTATTTAGATGATTACAAAACAGGTCATATTTCAAGTTACTGCAATAGGTTCTCAGACGACGGTGGTATGATATGATGGTATAGTATTGTGATCTTTGGAGATATATCTCTTGAATTCTGAAACTGAGTCACAACTTTTCGCTTCTGGTGGAAGGCTATTCCATAGTTGTACGGTAGCTGGCAGGAGTGAATTTTCATATCTTGTCGCAAGAAAACGGGGGCACCTGAGGCCTTTTTGTCTGCAGTCGTAATTGGTTTGGCTTCCAGATATCGAAGGGACAATGGTATATAAGTAAGGAGGCGTGTCCCGCTTAAGCATTTTGAAAAAATTGAATAAGTTTTGCTTTTTCTCTTCTGCTCGAAAGTGTTTCTCAGCCGGTTTCTCGCAATAAAGATTCATTACTACAGCTTCTTGTTGAACATCGTATTGGATGTCTTCGAGATGGCTTGAATCCTCATCTGTACAATTATCCCATACTGAGGAAGCATATTCCATTACTGGACGAATATATGGTAAGTATGTGCGTTCCCGGGTGCTCCGGTCCAAAATGAATTTATACTTCCTCAGTATATAAAGTCGACTTGCCGCTCGAATTTCAATATCAGTTATATGATCATGCCAGGTACCATCCCTATTAAAAGTTAGACCAAGGTGCTTATGTGTTCCAATTTCTTCAATATTCTGCCCGGACATCTGAAGCGGTGGGTGGTCGATAGCATTGGTTTCCCATGATATCAGAAGTGACTCTGTTTTGATGGGATTGAATTTAACTTGCCATTTTTGCGGCCACTCAAATATTAACCTGATGTCGTTGTTTATAACTTCTGCGGCCAATATGGGATCTTCAATCGAAAGATATAGAGACGTATCGTCAGCAAAAAGCCTTATATTGCTCGTCACATTTTCTACAATGTCGTTAATGTAGACTAAAAATAAAAGAGGGCCAAGTATGGATACCTGATGCACACCAGCTGAGACACATTTCCAGCTTGAACTGGAATTTGAAACAATTACTCGCTGCTGTCTATTATCTAAGTACTTTTCCAGGAGATCGTATGTCGCGGATAATCCCCATACTTTTGAGTTTAAACATAAGACCGGGGTGCCATACCTTATCAAACGCCTTGCTAACGTCGCAAAAACAGACATCTAACTTCTTTACCGCTATCAAGTGAAGATATTATGTAATGATAGACATCAGTTAACTGAAAGACTGTGCTGTCATTAGGGGTGAATCCTGGCTGAAGATTTGTTAGGAGGTTGTTGGTCCTGAAGTATTTATTCATGTGAGAGTAGATACACTTTTCGAAAAAATTTGACAAGCAACAGAGTAAAGAAACTGGTCTAATAATTAGAGGGTTCACTAGGGTCGTCTTTCTTATAAATGGGACAGACATTTGCAATTTTCCCATTCAGATGGGAAAAATGATTTTTCAATTAGTTTATTGAAAACAAATTCCAGTGGACCAGCCAGCGAGGATGCACAGCATTTAAATAGTCCTGGGCTCATTTCATCGGGTCCACTATAGCTTTCGCCGATTCTACACTTATCAATGTTTTGTATATTTCTTCACGCGTAACAACAAATGAATCGAGTCTGGATTCTGTTTTATAAGCAAAGGGTGGTAAGTCAAATATGTTATCATTGGGAAGAGATGATATCGAAGCGAAATAATTTCTAAATATCTCAGCTTTCGACGCGTTATCTGTTATAATAGATAATAGATAATAGTGCTGGTATACTTTTTTTCTCGGGGCCCTTGATTCGGTTTAGAGTCTTCCACCAGAGCGAAGATTCAGTAAGGCAGTTTCCCAGTACAGACTGGGTTTTTTCTATTAAGTTTTGATTGGCACTTCTTATACACGATGTCACCTCGTTTCTCTTAGTCTTATATTTTGCCCATGCTTGATATCGTTTTTCTTTCTTTTTTGCATTTGAATAAAAACGACGTCTTTGTCTAATAAGTCTTCGAATTTGGCATGTCATCCAGGTGGGCTCATCGTATTGTATAGTAGCAATTTTTTTCGGTAAATGTTTTGAAGCTAATTTCGATAATTTCTCTGTAAGTGTACTTGCTATCCGTGTGTATAGTCTATTTTAGACAGATCCAATTTATAGTTCCATTGTTCGAGTTAGTTGTTCATTGCAGTAAAGTCTGCAGCATCGTAGTTCCAGACTCCCCGTTTGATGACACGATTTAACGATTTCACTATATTTAAACTTAATTTTACTAGTATGGGATAGTAAAAGCGAGTCAAGTCAGCAAAACAAGGATCTAAAACTTCCCACGATTCGACAAAATGTGGTTTATTTGTCATAAATAAGTCAAGGAGAGAGGAGGAGGTCTCTGTAAAATATGTCGGGTCTTTGATAATTTGTGTTAATCCAATTTTCTGTCGAATATATTTTGCCGATGTTGTCTCTTTTTCTAAAACATTGGAGTTAGTCCGGGAGCTAATAGGGGTACCCTTGCTCCCCCTGGGACTTAACTTCACCCCACTCATTTTGTTCCTTATTATGTCCCACAACGTTTAAGCAATGTTAACAAGCAAAAAAAGTGGCCGTGTATAGACTCCATACAAGATGGCGTCCATCATGGCCACCGTTTTTCAGACCAGACCCTAAGTCAGTTTTATGCAAATTATAGCGGGAACATATAGTAAAATGTGTACAAATGTATATATTTTCGTGAAGCTAAGACATAATGACACTTGTTTGGGATCGTATATTGGTAAGTACCCACCCACCTCCACGTCCCGCCACCTATAGTATCTTATGCGCCGCAGGCGCTCGTATATTGGTAAGTACACACCCACCACCCCATCCCGCCACCTATAGTATCTTATGCGCCGCAGGCGATCGTATATTGGTAAGTACCCACCCACCTCCCCATCCCGCGACCTATAGTATATTATGCGCCGCATGCGCTCGTATATCGGTAAGTACCCACCCACCACCCCATCCCGCCACCCATAGTATCTTATGTGCCGCAGGCGCTCGTATTTTGGTAAGTACCCACCCACCACCCCATCACGCCACCCATAGTATCTTATGCGCCGCAGGCGCTCGTATATTGGTAAGTGCCCACCCACCACCCCATCCCGCCACCCATAGTATCGTATGCGCCGCAGGCGCTCGTATATTGGTAAGTACCCACCCACCACCCCATCCCGCCACCCCACCCGCGCCACTCATAGTATCTTATGCGCCGCATGCGCTCGTATATTGGTAAGTATACCCACCCACCACCCCATCCCGCCACCTATAGTATCTTAAGCGCCGCAGGCGCTCGTATATTGGTAAGTACCCACCCTCCACCCCATCCCGCCACCCATAGTATCTTATGCGCCGCAGGCGCTCGTATATTGGTAGGTACCCACCCACCACTCCATCCCGCCGCCAATAGTATCTTATGCGCCGCAGGCGCTCGTATATTGTTAAGTACCCACCCACCACCCCATCCCGCAACCCATAGTATCTTATGCGCCGCTGGCGCTCGTATATTGGTAAGTACCCACCCACCACCCTATCCCGCCACCTATAGTATCTTATGCGCCGCAGGCGCTCGTATATTGGTAAGTACCCACCCACCACCCTATCCCGCCACCTATAGTATCTTATGCGCCGCAGGCGCTCGTATATTGGTAAGTAAACACCCACCACCCCATCCCGCCACCATAGTATCTTATGCGCTGCAGGCGCTCGTATATTGGTAAGTACACACCCACCACCCCATCCCGCCACCCATAGTATATTATGTGCCGCAGGCGCTCGTATATTGGTAAGTACCCACCCGCCACCCATAGTATCTTATGCGCCGCAGGCGCTCGTATATTGGTAAGTACCCACCTCCCCATCCCGCCACCCATAGTATCTTATGCGCCGCAGGCGCTCGTATATTGGTAAGTACCCACCCACCAACCCTGAAAAGTTAATTTTTGCCAATATTTATGCCAAGTTTGTGAGAGAAAAATCCAATATATCTGGTGATGTCATTGGTGACAATAGTAAAAATGATCCATGGTGCATCAGACATGTTAGTAGTTAATGTATAGAATACAGAATGGCCAATTTTATACACCAACCACAACTTGTAAGCGTTTGCAGGACACCCTGTGGCAATATTTACATTTTCCATATTTTGACGGCCATTTTGGCAGCCATTTTGAGCCAAAGTAAGAATTTTGGTTCCAGTGAGTTGGAATAATCATAGGTAATGATATGCATCACTTATATTACAAAGTTATGTTCATTTCTTGTTGAAATATGACGAGGATCCCAATTGTGATTTTTTGGAGAAATTTTATAACACGTTCTGTAAAATCGACTTTTTGAGGGATCGGAAGGGACTAGGACCCCAATAATTGCATATTTAATTGCTCCAATGATCAGTTAATATACCAAACACAAAATAATGTCATATTACTCAACCAGTTCCAAACAGGATGAACTGATCTAGAAGATATTTGTGAAAAAACATCATATTTTCAACTTCCGGTGGCCATTTTGGCGTCATCTTGGATGGTGAGTTTCAATTTTGGCCCAAACAAGTGTCATTATGTCTTAGCTTCACGAAAATATATACATTTGTATACATTTTACTATATGTTCACGCTATAATTTGCATAAAACTGACTTAGGGTCTGGTCTGAAAAACGGTGGCCATGATGGACGCCATCTTGTCTGGAGTCTACACGGCCACTTTTTTTTCTTGTTAACATTGCTTAAAAGTTGAAGGACATAATAAGGAACAAAATGAGTGGGGTGAAGTTAAGTCCCAGGGGGTGGAAGGGTACCCCTATTAGCTCCCGGACTCATGTGATAGGTTTTTGTCGTTCGTTGACATATTCGATAGATGAAAAGATTTTTTCCCATAACGCAGTTGGCGATTCGGGGGGTCTATAAACAGTGCCAAGCAAAAATCGTTCTGGAGGGGTTACTACCTCAATCCATACACATTCTATACCGCTTATTTCTAAGTCCCTGCGTCTTTTAAAATACAGTGAGTTAGATACATATACGGCGATACCACCTCCATGACCTGTTCGGTTAAGTCTCTCGGGTGCGTGGAAACCACGGTGGTCCCGTCGATAGAATGCTCAGTGCATTATGACGCCATATGCCGGGGTCCTACTAAAACCCGACCGCACCCAACCGCACCCGACCGGACCGCCCCCAGGGGTCCGAACGAGATGGGGTTTGCACTATCGTGTAGAATGGACCCGAATGTACCAAAGTTCCAATCCCCAGGTCGATAGCTCGAGCGGACACGGCACTGTTAACCCCTGACTTGCGGCCGTTTCCGCCAGGTACGGGAAATCCAAAAAGGCGCCGACCGCACCTCCACTGGCTTGCCTGCATATTTTATCCATCTACAGATCAAATATAACGACATAAATAGTCAAGGTTCCAGTTCGGGATGTTTGTACACATGGAAATTCAATCAGGCAGATGTGGGAATACCACGATTATATACACAAACTAATCCTCTTATAGTGCTCATGTGAACGTAATAGGCTCATCTGTAACACGGTGAAAGTGTCGCGATCAATACAATTCAATGGCTCACGGATATGTGCAGTTTCGGATCTGAGTTAGCTAGCTGAGCATCCATGCACATTGATGAATGGGTGTGAACCGAGTATTAAACCTGCCAACGAGCGCAATGATTATCCAGGTATATATTTACATTTATATGAGTTATAATTGATTATTTAAATAGTCCTACGTTATGTTGTTAACACTTATTATAGTATTTGTTTCACGGAATAAATATAAGATAGTCACAACGTGATTACTCCTGTCGAAAATAAGCTAGAAACGGTGTCGAAATAAAACTCGGAATATATTCATCGAATTTCAACACTATATATGTCTTATTGTCTGTATGCCCACAATGATACAATTCAAAGTTTAGATTTTACAATTTTATCCAAGGTAAGAATGGTAGAATCGACGGAGAATGTAAAAAAATTGCTCTCGAGAATTCTCTCAGGAAAGCTTAATTATGGATGATAACCTATGTATAACATGAAATTCGATGGATATATAAAGTGTAGATGCCTGTGATACAACTATTGTAGTTTTATGTCGTTATTGGAATGAACTGGCTGAACTTAAGTTGCAATGTCACCTAACTTCGAGGTATCGGTAATTTTGTCACGTGCGCCGGAGTGAATACTTGGCTGAATTCTTTGGGCGACAGACTGACCTTTTATATAGAGCGTACTCACTCTTGGTTGAAAGAAAACTTATTCTGTCCTTAGACTGTACTCTAAATAGTTATAAATATTAATATTTAGAGAGGGAAAAAAAGAGTTAAAGATGGACAAGAAAAATGAAAAAAATAAATAAACTTCCAGGTTCTGCTCCTAAGGATAAATCAAGGAACCCTTCTCGCGATAGATCACGAAATCCTGATAAAAAAAGACCACTAGAAGAAAGCTTTGGATCTGACACTTCAATGGGCGAGACATTTCTTAAGTCGTTAAGTGAACAAATGTTGCAAATACAAAATCAAATGAATGAACTTGCAACTAAAAAGGACATTGATGTTACGGTAGAAAAAGTGGTGAATGCAAAATTCGACGCTTGGAGAAGTGAATTTAAAGGAGAAATCGAAAAGACGTATGACAAGTGGGAACGAAGAGTTGAAGTGGTAGAGGAGGTGAACAAACAGACGCAAGAACAGTTACAACATATCCAGTTCGAGCACACAGAGACGCAAGATGATTATATGGAAATGAAAAATACAGTTAATAACTTAACAAAGCAAATATCGAAACAAGAGAATGAAATCAAAGTACTAAAATCCGGGCTGAATAATGCAGAGCAATACTCTAAGAAAGTTTGCTTACGGTTTCTTGGACTCAAGATTCGGGAAGGTGAAAATGAGGACACAATAACGGACAGAATATGTAATGTAGTAAATACCTCCCAAGTGAAAGTGAAAATATCACCTG
Organism: Siphonodentalium dalli; assembly: GCA_032622095.1. Classification (NCBI taxonomy): domain Eukaryota; kingdom Metazoa; phylum Mollusca; class Scaphopoda; order Gadilida; family Siphonodentaliidae; genus Siphonodentalium; species Siphonodentalium dalli. The sequence continues at coordinate 163,886,273 of CP136063.1, read as the reverse complement.
CAGATATTGCAGCAGCTCACAGACTTCCATCTATTAAAAACAAAATCGCCCCACCCTGTGTGGTTAAATTCAACCAATCTAAAGTTAGAAGGTTGGTTTTTGACATAAGGAAGGACACATTTGAGATAGCTGATGATGGCTCCAAGAGGGAAGTGAAAATTCGTGACCTGCTAACGAAGGATAACATGGACTTGATGGATAGACTATTCAACCACAGGGAAATAAAATTTGCATTCCACAAAAATGGGTTTATTTGGGCGAGGCTGCTTAATGGACGGAAGATAAAATTTGACATCAATGACGACATAGACGAAGTGATAAGAAAAGACTCAGAAAAACGAAAATAGTTCTCAAAGTGATTAATAGAAAAACTGATTGGAATTAACATGTACTGTATATACTTTGTTAGGTAAAAATTAGATATTTGCGTGTTTATGGTAACCCACCGCCCCAATCTCAAATACTGAACCCAAAGTTAATGTTCTTGATGTAGCCCTTTTTTGTTGCTGAACATTTTGTTCTGACAACTATCATTAATTTAGACATAAAAAAAAATATATATTTCTATTTACAATTCAAATGCCCATGGTATATGTCTTGTATATGGATATATATATTTTATTTAAATGGATATATTTTCAAACTCTTTTTTCTCATAATTCGAATTGTTTCTCAAAAAAAATAAATAAATAAATGAACATTATAAAAAGACATCTTGATTCACGGGATGTGTGGTTTGCAACCTTTTATCTATGTGGGACCTAGTATTAGAAATACGTATTTATCGTATTGTGGCCACACTTTACTGGTTGAAAAGAGAAAGTTACTCTTCATCCAATTTTATTATTATATATCTACATATACCTAGTATAAGGCAGGAATTCTTCAAATTTGAGCCAACAATAATACATGTATTTGTTGGAATGAGTTATAAGTAGGCAGTACTTAGCATTTCATTTGCTAGGATTACACTATTTGATGTACACCCCCCCTAATACTATATGGTATATACATGCAAGGGCATACACATTTTCAGTTCTTTTGCTCAATGATATATGGTATTATATCTTTAAATGTATTCATTATACTGCAATTAATTGCACAATTGCATAATGTTTCCAAGCTAGGGAATACAGGTCTTCGTTTGTGAGTTTTTGTTTTGTTTTGTTTTGTTTTTTGGTTATCTTAATTAAATTTACATACCTGAGGAGAAATTTCGCTATTTATATAAATGAATAAAAACCATAAAATACACCCAATCCTTCCTTCTCAAATAGCTTCAGTCTATCTCTATACTAACATCATTCTTATTATGAAATACATAAATGTATACTATACAACTGTTTCCATTTGTCTGTTTGTCATATTTCAAATTTAATTATACCATGTCGATAGATATAATGTCTATGAACTGTCGGGGTCTGTGCAATCGCCAGAAGACAAGAGATGTATTTGACTACTTAAAAAGTAAGAAATTTGACATAATCTGCTTACAAGATGTGCACTTCGGAAAAAATCAGGAAAATAATATAAAAATTGAATGGGGATACGAGTGTTACATTAACAGTTTTTCTACATCATCGAGAGGTGTCGCTATTCTACTCCGAAATTCTTTTGAATATAAGATCCATGACATCAAGCGTGATGAAATAGGGAATTCTCTTTCGTTAGATATTGAAATTGAAAATAGGCGTTTTACATTATTAAATATATATGGGCCAAACATTGATCAACCTAAATTTTATGAAAAGCTTAGTGAATATATGGCCACCGTCGAGTCAAACTTTGTTGTATGTGGAGATTTTAATATAGTGCTTAACCAAAATCTTGATTCTGTGAACTATGTGAGACATAATAATCCTCTTGCTCATAAAGCTCTTTTGAAGGCTATGGATCGTAACGGTTTAGTTGATGTTTGGCGAGCATTAAATCCGGAAACAAAGCGTTATACATGGAGAAAGAAAACACCTATAAAACAAGCTCGATTAGATTACTTTCTTGTATCCGAATGCATGCTTTCACTCACCAGAAAGGCAGATATACACCCAGGTTATAGGACAGATCATTCTATTATCTCATTAAAATTGAATTTGACAGAATTTACCCGTGGCCATGGATATTGGAAATTCAATAACTCTCTTCTGAAAAATACAGACTATGTCAATGAAATTAACAAATTAATTGAGACCATAGAATCTCAATATTTTGATGAAAAGGGAAAACATCTAGAAATTAATGACCAACTTTTTTTCGAAACACTGCTTATGGAAATACGAGGTAAAACTTTAGAATTATCATCAAAAATTAAAAGAAAAAGAGTCAAAGAAGAAACTGAACTTATAGCTAAAATTGAAAAATTAGAAAAGGAAAATACTAATGAGACATTGGAACAGATGGAAAAATATCAAACTAGCTTAGAAGAAATAAGGAAACATAAACTAGAGGGGATGATGGTAAGATCTAGAGCAAAATGGATCGTCGAAGGAGAGAAACCGAGTAAATATTTTTTAAACATTGAAAAACGACACTACACAAATAAATCTTTAACTATGCTACAAACACCAGATGGTGAAGTGTTAGAAAAACAAGAAGATATTTTAAATGAGGCATGCAAATATTATGGTAAATTATATGAATCAAGAGAAGAGAAACTCTCTTCAAGAAATTTGACTGAATTCCTCAAATTAAATAATATAAACGACATGGAATTAAATAAACTTCCAAATATAATACACCCTAAACTAGATAGTCCAATATCTGATGTTGAAGCTTTAGAATTTTTGAAAAAAATGAAAAATAACAAAAGTCCAGGTTCGTCTGGCTTCTCAGTGGAATTCTATAAAATGTTTTGGGGCAAACTAGGTCATTTCTTAGTACGCTCTTTGAATTATGGTTTGGTCAGAGGGGAACTATCTGTAACACAGAAACATGGCGTAGTAACTCTTTTACCAAAAGATAACAAACCACGACAGTTTTTAACAAATTGGAGGCCGATATCGCTTTTAAACGTAAGCTATAAGATTTTGTCAGGAATTCTCGCTGCTGCCCGTTTAAAACATGTTTTACCAAACTTGATAGATGAGGATCAAACAAGCTTCATACCTGGAAGATACATTGGAGAAAACATTCGCTTAGTAGCAGATTTGATCCATATTACACAAAAAAAAAACATTCCTGGCCTCTTGTTGTTGCTTGATTTTGAGAAAGCTTTTGATTCTGTGTCATGGACTTTTATGTCTCAGGTTATGAAGATTTTTAATTTCAGTAACACTTTCATAGGTTACATAGAAACTCTATATAGAGGAATCAGCTCAAATCTTAACATTAATGGAAATGTGTCTCCATCTTTCATGATACACCGTGGTTGTAGACAAGGTGATCCAATATCACCATATATTTTTTTAATATGTGCAGAAGTATTAAGTATAGCAATAAGAAAATGTAAGAAAATAAAAGGGATTGAGATCGGTAAATATGAATTCAAAGTTAGTCAATATGCTGATGACACAACTTTATTTCTCAATGGTGATGCACAGTCCCTGGACAGTACATTTGAGCTACTAGAATATTTTTACTATATATCTGGGCTAAAAATCAATTATAACAAAACTTTTGCAGTTTGGATTGGAAGCAAACGTGATTGTACAGAAACTATATGTGACAAGTGGAAAATAAAATGGAACCCAGAAAACTTTCGGCTTCTAGGGATTAACTTTAACTTACTCAATGATGACTTATTTAATGCAAATTATGATAAAGTGATGAATGATATAGATAAAATTATAAATTCCTGGTCATGCAGAAATTTGACCCCACTTGGATGGATAATTGTTGTGAAATCTCTTATTTTATCCAAGTTGTCATTTCTTTTTGAAACCTTACCTAACCCCAGTGTAGACTACATTAAAGAATTAACAAAGAAAATCTACAAATTTATTTGGCAGAAAAAGCCTGACAAAATTTCACGAAGACAGCTACAACAAACCTACTCATTCGGAGGTTGCAAAATGGTTGATATAGAACAATTCATGAATTCAATGAAAGCAATCTGGATGAAAAAACTTATTTTCCAAAATGGCAAATGGCAAAATCTATTAAAATGTTGTTTTAATAATCTTTCAGAAAACTGGTTTCTAGCAACCCCTACAGCATTAACTAGACAAAGCAAAATCATATCTTGTAAATTTTGGGCCCATGTTATTGAAGCATGGGCAAAATTCTACAAGGCTATAATCCCTGAAACTCTTGACCATATAAACAGTAATAAATTGACGGATAATCCTAACATTACCGTCAAAGGTAAAATGTTAATGTCCCAGGTATTAGATAAAAAAGGTATTTTATTTGTTGATGATTTACTGGATAATGATGGTCATATAATGTCTCGGGAAGCGCTGGAAGTAGAATATTATATCAAATTATATTTTTTGACATATCACTCAGTTAATTCAGGTGTAAAACATTTTATAGATAAATTTGGCTTATTGTTCCATGCAAGAAAGCTTCAACACCCAATAATGCCTTTTCAGTTAAGTGTTCTTCAACAATCTTCATAAAAAAACATATATATTAAAATGTGTGGACAAGATAAAACAGTTAAACCTTTCATGAAGAAATGGGAATTGGAATTAAATGATAGGCTTACAGATGAATGGGCTAAGATTTTGATTTCTCCATTTCACTGTTGCGTGGAAACCAAATACAAATGGTTTCAATACCGAATTAACACAAGAATTCTAGGAACTAATGAACTTTTGAAAAAGATGAATATAAAAAGCTCGGATGCATGCTTTTTCTGTAGTAAAGCCAAGGAAACAATAAAACATCTCTTTTGTGACTGTCCTATAATTATTCACTTTGGCATGAAATTCAAATGTGGGTTTTGAGACAAACTGGATACACAATAGATTTGTCACCAAAAAATTTAATTCTAGGAAACTCTGAACACTTTGACCTAGCCCAATTTCTGATAATTTTTGCTCAGTTCTATATATTCAAATCAAAAATGAGGGAAAAAATTCCTGTTTTTAATGAGTTTAAACTTTATGACAAATTTACGGATCGTTGGACTGGCTGGGAGCGCTTAGTCAAATAATAAGAGAATCAAGGGGTACTAAATTATAGTATTAGATGGATTGCCCCTCCTGTTAGCTTGGCTGAGTCTTTATGAATTGATCTTTTTGGAATAAAATAAATATAGAATGCCTAAGTTCCAGTTCTGCCTCATACAGTAAATTGTCCTTAATTAATTTATCTACATAATTCAACATAAAATGTTGGTCAATATACTGTATGGAATTTAACTGAGAGCAACAACCCCCCTGAATAAATCAGAATTCTAATCAACAATATTACAAATCTGATAAAAAAGCAAAGCCAATCCTAGAGCCTTGATATAGAAAAAAAAACTGATAGTAGCTCACCCATATTTTATTATTCTAGGCACATGACAAACAGCATTAGGAAAACCAAAATATTATCTTTTAAAATGTATTTTTCCACACTCTATCTCTTTTTTTGTTTTCCCTCTACTAAATTCTCCCCGATTTCAACTATCAAATTCTCTATAAGGAACTTCACTAATTCTCCTTTTCTATTTTACATACAATATGTTTAATATATCACCTATATATATATATTTTTGTTGACTTAATAAAAATATTATAAAAAAAAAAAAAAAAAAAAAAAGAATGGTAGAAAATTAGATAAACGCTTGAGCGTATTTTAATTACGCTTAAGTGTAATATAATTACACTTAAGCATAATCCAGCCATTTACTCTTAAGCGCAAGAGGGGGGGGGTCGGAAAAAAAATTCAGGCACGTATGGCCAAATTTTTGTCCGTTTACGGCAGTTTTTTCCGACCATTTTTTGACACCCACCCCCCTTTTAACACTAAAACGGAGATTTGCGGGGGGAAATTCACTGTAAACAGCTGTATATGAATTTCTGTGCATACTATTTATCATGGATGTTAACAAGGACATGTAAATAGGAATGAGTCATTTTGAGGTCATTCGGCCAAAAAAACATGGCTGCCAGCGGCCATCTTGGATTTCAAAATTTGCAACAAAATACAAGTCAGTTTATCAGTTAGAATTACATTATTTCTCTCATTCAAAGTGGTTTTGAAGCCCAACTCATTGCCAAAACACTAAAAAAACAAGCAGAATTTTTTTTTTAGTTGCGGAAAAAATTGCTTGTTGGTGGCTTTGACCACCCACCCACCCCAGCATATGTGCCGGAATGTTTTTTTCACCCCCCCCCCCCCTGAGCGCAATGCAATTAATTGAATGGCACATAAGTAATCGCAGCTAATAAATTTGAATTTGGCCTCCCACACATTATATGTACATATGTAGTGACTCTCGTTGGCGGAACAAATTATGTTTGTTTATCAATAATTGATTCTGCACGAATTAAGGACGAAAGACCAGATGCATGGACATCGCGTGTATTATACATATGTGCATTTTTAGCGCAGATTTCCACCAAATTGATATATTCTTCTTCTCCATGATACGAGGAATTAAATCGTGTGATTTAAAGACGCCAACTTACTGCCGTTTATGGGTGAGAGATGGGGGGGGGGGTCATAACTATGATCAGAATTTGTTTAGTTGCTGATTACCATGCACCATACCTATATATAATCATCTCCAGTATATCATGCATCCACGAGTCTAATGGACGTGGTTTAAATATGTCACAAGTGGCACCAAAGCTGATACAAATATATTTAGCACTAATTTCCACCAAATTCATACACGTTCTTCTCTAATGGTACGATGAATTAAATCGCATTTGGTGTCATTTGGGTCATGATGGCGAGAGGATATTCACTATCATTAATAAGATTGCTATTCGCTGATATCCACATATAAGTTATATATATAGTCACCCAGGCCATCTCCAATCGTTTTAATGAGTATTTGGCGTTCAAATTTCACGGGTGTGACTAAACACCGCCCGGACCAGCCCGGACCCCCCCCCATATGGACTATATGAGTGATTTTAAGGGCAACATAAGTGCAGGGGTGTCATGGAAACTCACTCAGGGTCTCTATTAACCCTCAAAATGCCGGCATCGGCGAAAATGTTCGCCGCGAAATGAAGCTAACAGCCCGGACCGCCCCTGCTGCGTCCAGGTGTGATTTTAGTATTCATATCTGTGCGAAGGTGTTAATGAAACCCAGATACGCACGGAGAGTGGTCAAGGTTAAACGGAAGTGCCGCTTATTAACCCCTAAACTTCCCAGATTAAGCCAGAATTACAAAATTGCGCCCCCAATAAACAAACTCACAGCCCGGACCCTCTTATTGTCCTCGTACTTCTAATAACTCCTTACATATGTGTTGTGGAACTACCCTCGTCTACACTCACGAAGATACAAGGGCAAGTCGCCCACAAATGCCTGGCAATTTAACCCCCAAAATGCCGCCATCGACTATTATGTTTACCCATAACGACGATGACAGCCCGGACCATCCCGGTCCAGCCCGGACCCCCCATATGGACTATATGAGTTATTTTAAGGCCAATGTAAGTGCAGGGGTGTCATGGAAACACACTCAGGGTCGCTATTAACCCTAAAAAATGCCGACATCGGCGAAAATGTTCGCCGCGAAATGAAGCTAACAGACCGGACCGCCCCTGCTCCGTCCAGGTGTGATTTTAGTACCCATATCTGTGCGAGTGTGTTAATGAAACCCAAATACGCGCGGAGAGTGGTCAATGTCAAACGGAAGTGCCGTTTATTAACCCCTAAACTTCCCAGATTCAGCCAGAATTACAAAATTGCGCCCCCAATAAACAAACTCACAGCCCGGACCCTCTTATTGTCCTCGTACTCCTAATAACTCCTTACATGTGTGTTGTGGAGCTACCCTCGACTACACTCACGAAGATACAAGGGCGAGTCGCCCACAAATGCCTGGCAATTAAACCCCAAAATGCCGCCATCGACTATTATGTTTACCCATAACGACGCTGACAGCCCGGACCAGCCCGGACCATCCCGTTCCAGCCCGGACCCCCCATATGGATTATATGAGTTATTTTAAGGCCAATGTAAGTGCAGTGGTGTCATGGAAACACACTCAGGGTCGCTATTAACCCTCAAAATGCCGGCATCGGCGAAAATGTTCGCCGCGAAATGAAGCTAACAGCCCGGACCGCCCCTGCTGCGTCCAGGTGTGATTTTAGTATCCATATCTGTGCGAGGGTGTTAATGAAACCCAAATACGCACGGAGAGTGGTCAATGTCAAACGGAAGTGCCGTTTATTAACCCCTAAACTTACCAGATTCAGCAAGAATTACAAAATTGCGCCCCCAATAAACAAACTCACAGCCCGGACCCCCTTAATGTCCTCGTACTTCTAATAACTCCTTACATATGTGTTGTGGAATTACTCTCGACTACACTCACGAAGATACAAGGGCGAGTCGCCCACAAATGCCTGGCAATTAACCCCCAAAATGCCGCCATCGACTATTATGTTTACCCATAACGACGCTGACAGCCCGGACCAGCCCGGACCATCCCGGTCCAGCCCGGACCCCCCATATGGACTATATGAGTTATTTTAAGGCCAATGTAAGTGCAGGGGTGTCATGGAAACACACTCAGGGTCGCTATTAACCCTCAAAATGCCGGCATCGGCGAAAATGTTCGCCGCGAAATGAAGCTAACAGCCCGGACCGCCCCTGCTGCGTCCAGGTGTGATTTTAGTATCCATATCTGTGCGAGGGTGTTAATAAAACCCAAATACGCACGGAGAGTGGTCAATGTCAAACGGAAGTGCCGTTTATTAACCCCTAAACTTCCCAGATTCAGCCAGAATTACAAAATTGCGCCCCCAATAAACAAACTCACAGTCCGACCCCCTTAATGTCCTCGTACTTCTAATAACTCCTTACATATGTGTTTTGGAATTACCCTCGACTACACTCACGAAGATACAAGGGCGAGTCGCCCACAAATGCCTGGCAATTAACCCCCAAAATTCCGCCATCGACTATTATGTTTACTCATAACGACGCTGACAGCCCGGACCAGCCCGGGCCATCCCGTTCCAGTCCGGACCCCCATATGGACTATATGAGTGATTTTAAGGCCAATGTAAGTGCGGGGGTGTCATGGAAACACACTCAGGGTCGCTATTAAACCTCAAAATGCCGGCATCGACGAAAATGTTCGCCGTGAAATGAAGCTAACAGCCCGGACCGCCCCTGCTGCGTCCAGGTGTGATTTTAGTATCCATATCTGTGCGAGGGTGTTAATGAAACCCAAATACGCGCGGAGAGTGGTCAATGTCAAACGGAAGTGCCGTTTATTAACCCCTAAACTTCCCAGATTCAGCCAGAATTACAAAATTGCGCCCCCAATAAACAAACTCACAGTCCGGACCCCCTTAATGTCCTCGTACTTCTAATAACTCCTTACATATGTTTTGTGGAACTACCCTCTACTACACCCACGAAGATACAAGGGCGAATCGCCCACAAATGCCTGGCAATTAACCCCAAGATGCCGCCATCGACTATTATGTTTACCCATAACGACGCTGACAGCCCGGACCAGCCCGGACCATCCCGTTCCAGCCCGGACCCCCCATATTGACTATACGAGTTATTTTAAGGCCAATGTAAGTGCAGGGGTGTCATGGAAACACACTCAGGATCGCTATTAACCCTCAAAATGCCGGCGGTCCGGGCCGATGCCGGCATTTTGAGGGTTAATAGCGACCCTGAGTGGGTTTCCATGACACCCCTGCACTTATATTGCCCTTAAAATCACTCATATAGTCCATATGGGGGGTCCGGGCTGTTTAGTTTGTTTATTGGGGGCGCAATTTTGTAATTCTGGCTGAATCTGGGAAGTTTAGGGATTAAAAAGCGGCACTTCCGTTTGACCTTTACCACTCTCCGTGCGTATTTGGGTTTCATTAACACCCTCGCACAGATATGAATACTAAAATCACACCTGGACGCAGCAGGGGCGGTCCGGGCTGTTAGTTTCATTTCGCGGCGAAAAATTTCGCCGATGCCGGCATTTTGAGGGCTAATAGCGACCCTGAGTGGGTTTCGATGACACCCCTGCACTTATATTGCCCTTAAAATCACTCATATAGTCCATATGGGGGTCCGGACAGGACCGGGATGGTCCGAGCTGGTCCGGGCTGTCAGCGTCGTTATGGGTAAACATAATCGGCGATGGCGGCATTTTGCATGGGGTTAATTGCCAGGCATTCGTGGGCGACTCGCCCTTGCATCTTCGTGAGTGTAGTCGAGGGTAGTTCCACAACACATATGTGAGGGGTTATTAGAAGTACGAGGACATTAAGGGGGTCCGGGCTGTGCGTTTGTTTATTGGGGGCGGAATTTTGTAATTCTGGCTGAATCTGGGAAGTTTAGGGGTTAATAAGCGACACTTCCGTTTGACCTTGACCACTCTCCGAGCGTATTTGGGTTTCATTAGCACCCTCGCACAGATATGAATACTAAAATCACACCTGGACGCAGCAGGGGCGGTCCGGGCTGTTAGCTTCATTTCGCGGCGAAAATGTTCGCCGATGCCAGCATTTTGAGGGTTAATAGCGACCCTGAATGGGTTTCCATGACACCCCTGCACTTATATTGCCCTTAAAATCACTCATATAGTCCATATCGGGGGTCCGGGCTGGTCCGGGCTGGCCCGGGCTGGTCCGGGCTGGTCCGGGCTGGTCCGGGCGGTGTTTAGTCACACCGAATTTCACAATCTCGACAAATGGTGACCCAATAACTACTTCTTTATTGGCGGAACGGATTAATTGCGATAAACAAAATGACAATCGCCGAGCCACTACTTATATTCCATGACTGTGTAAGAATCATGTTTTGTGATGCTATTTGAATATCCAATTTATGAGGATACGTGTAACACTTTGAGCAGGAGTATTCTCTATTCCCAACAAATATCCACAGCATGCAGATGGTTTCACATCACTTTAACCTGTGCAACGCCCGGTAACTCTGCTAGTACACTGCCAAAAATAATTTCTTAATAAGATAAAATATCTTGAAACAAGAAAAACTATTTCCTGAAACAGGAAAATAAATCTTATTTTGGGAAATATACCCCCCAAGTCTGCTACATCAAGAAAATTTAAGAAACTCACACTAGACAAGAGATAGTTTTCTCAAAAAAGATAGATTTTAGTCTTGGAACAAGAAACAATTTCCTTACTAAGAAAATGGCTTCAAAAATTAAATATATATTTCTTGTTTCAAGATTATTTTTCTAAGTTAAGAAATACTTAAAGAAAATATTTCTGTAAACCAAGAATTAATTGTTATGTACAAATTACTGCTGTATTGAAATAACTGTAAAAGTCCAACGAGAGCAAAATTATGATCAAAATTTTATGGTAAACATTGAAAAAGGTCCAACCTGTTGATTAAATATTCTGAAATTCATATTCATACTTAAATATTAGAACTACATGTAATACTACAGCAATAGGATTATATAATTGTTGACAAGTCACTCACTGTAACAGTTTTGTTTACATAACATTGGAAAAGGTGCAACCTGTTGATTAAATATTCTGAAAATGTTATTCATAGTTAAATATTTGAACTAATAATACAGCTAGAATTATATATTGGTTGACAAATCACTGTAACTGTTTTGTTTACATAACAATAGTTTCAACAGATGTAATTTTGGTATTGGCAATCTGTCAGTAAGTGTTTTTATCTATTTCTCAATTCTCTTAGGGCATGCTGACATTTATACAATTTTAATAACATTTTGTTTGCACAATATAGTGGGTCGCCATTGAGGAGGCCTCCCTTGAAATCTCCAGTTGGCGGTTTGCCACACCATCCCGAACTAGACAAACCTCTCTGGTGGCCCCCTTGCATTGAACCTATTAATTAAACCGGTACTTCAAGCTGGTATATACCTCTCTTATATAAGGATGGAAGATGCTACCAATTTCAATCCGATGGTATTTCTTCAGGGTTGACTCTCTTGTATTATGAAAGCAAGCCCAATGAGGCCATGCACCTATTGTATGTTTATAACACACAAAAGACTATATCTTAGCAGAATGCATGTCTCTGATGATACAAACAATAAAATATCCAATTTATCCATAGTTGAATTTCATTTGGCTATATAGGAAAGCATACAATGTGGCTTTTATGTAGTTTACACAAAGTATTTTAAGTAAAATATCCATCAAGTGATGTATTCTGCCTTGTCCTATATATTAAAATGCATGCAATGGCCATGTGAAATGCTTAATTTATTGGTAGAGATATCCATCTGATAAGAAATACTGACATTTTAGGTTTGATACACCATTTCAGCTGGCTTGGCATCTTTTATATTTGAAACCTAAGGGAATTTATTCAGCTTTGACTCTCTAAATTATGGAAGAAAGCCCAAATGAAGCCACTATTTGCATGTTAATAACATGTATAAGGCTATATCTCAACAGAATACATGTCTCTGATAAAATGCACAATAAAATATCCATAGTTCAATTGCATTTGGCTATAGAGGGATGCATACAATATTGCTTTTATGTAGTTTCCACAGACTATTTTAAGTAAAATATCCATCAAATGATGTGTTCTACATAGCCTTGTATATTAAAATGCATGTAATGACCATGGGGAATGTTTAATTCATTAGTTGATATGTCCATCTGATAAGAAATACTGACATTTGAGGTTTAAAATACCATTTCATGGGATTATGGGATCATAAATATCAAACTAAGGGAATTTCTTCAGATTTGACTCTCTAAATAATGGAAGAAAGCCCAAATGAAGCCACTATTTGCATATTAATGACATGTATAAGGCTATATCTCAACAGAATACATGTCACTGATAAAATACACAATAAAATATCCATAGTTTAATTGCATTTGGCTATAGAGGGATGCATACAATATTGCTTTTATGTAGTTTCCACAGACTATTTTAAGTAAGATATCCATCAAATAATGTTTTCTACCTTGCCCTATATATCATAATGCATGCAGTGACCATGAGAAATGTTTAATCTATTGGGAGAGATGTCCATCTGATAAGAAATACTGCCATTTAAGGTTTGATACACCATTTCAGCTCGCTTGGCATCTTACAAAAAATAAGGGAATCTCTTCAGGTTTGACTCTCTAAATTATGGAAGCAAGCCCAAATGAAGCCACTATTTGCATGTTTATAACAAACATAAGGCTATATCTCAACAGAATACATGTCTCTGATGAAAATATCCACAGTTTAATTTGTTTTGGCTATACAGGGATGCATACAACATGGCTTTTATGTTGTTTCCACAGACTATTTTAAGTAAAATATGCATCAAATGATGTTTTCTGCCTTCTCCTGTATATTAAAATGCATGCAATGACCATGAATTTTTTTTTATTTATTGGTAGAGATGTCCATCTGATAAGAAATACTGCCATTTGAGGTTTGATACACCATTTCAGCTGGCTTGGCATCTTACAAATTTGAAATAAGGGAATTTATTCAGCTTTGACCCTCTAAATTATGGAAAGAAAGCCTAAATGATGCCATAATTGGCATGTTTATCTATTATATATTTTGGAAGATCTGTGTGTCTGTGTGTGTGTCTGTGTGTGTGTCTGTGTGTGTGTTCGCGATGAACTCGAAAACGGCCCACCCGATTTCGATGAAACTTGGTATGTGAGGGTATTTTCGGCCGGGGACGAACATAGGCATATTCATTTGTCCGTGCGAGGTCAACTTTTCACGTGCCGAGGTCAAATCTGTTTTTACGCCGTTTTGCGCTAATATATTTCAGTTCGGTGCTTACAAATCGGATTTTTACGGACGAAATTTGAAGCATAGGGTATCTCGGTATCCGCTGGGCCGATTTCCCGGTATCCGCTGGGCCGATTTCCACCATTTTTGGGGTGTTGGTCCACCTGACCTTGACCTTCAAAATGGTCAATTCAAGGTCAAATCGGGTAAAACCGGATGGATTTCGACGGGTACTTTTGTCGGGTACTTTTGTTCGGGCACTGTGTTTTGGACGGGTCAAATCGTGACCCCACTTGACCTTGGCCTTCAAAATAGACAATTCAAGGTCAAAGCCCGGACGAAGTCGGGTCACTTTCTAGTCTATTATATATTTTGGAAGATGTGTCTGTGTGTCTGTGTGTCTGTCTGTGTGTTCGCGATGAACTCGAAAACGGCCCGCCCGATTTCGATGAAACTTGGTATGTGGGGGTATTTTCGGCCGGGAACGAACATAGGCATATTAATTTGTCCGTGCGACGTGACCTTGACTTTGAAATCTGGTAATTTCAAGGTCAAACGCCCGAATATCACGTGATTTTGATGAAACTTGGTATGCGGGTGTACATTCGTATGGGGAGTCTCATAAGCATATTCATTTGCCCGTGCGACGTGACATTGACCTTGAAATCGGGTCAATTCAAGGTAAAATCGCCAATTTTGATGGGATTTCGACGAAATTTGATACATGGGTGTACTTTTGTCAACTGAGTGTTTTGGACGGGTCAAATCGTTACCTCAACTGACCTTGACCTTCAAAATGGTCAATTCAACGTCAAAGCCCGGACGAAGTCGGGTCACCTTCTAGTCTATTATATATTTTGAAAGATCTGTGTGTGTATCTGTCTGTGTGTGTGTGTGTAATCGATGGACTCAAAAATGGCTGAGCCAATTTCGATGAAACTTGGTATGTGGGGGTATTTTCGGGTCAGGAGTAACATAGGCCTATTAATTTGTCCATGCGAGGTCAACTTTTCACGTGCCGAGGTCAAATCTGTTTTTACGCTGTGTTACGGGACTTTAATTTGAGTTCGGTGCTTACAAATCGATTCGAAACAGCGCGAATAATAAAATGCCAGTCATAATAATGACACTGTGAGAATCTTTCGTGTTTCCTCTTTCCAACGATATATAATGCGTATGTATCCGTTTTAGTTATCTGCCTCAATTATCAAGAAGAAGTGGTACTATCTCCCATCAGGATAAAAACAATGCGTAACTTCTATGACGTCGTTAGAGGTGATAAAGTTAGATCACGTTAACGCTTAACTGGCCGATGCATTTGACTGTTTTAGACGTCTTGGCGATATCTCGGGCACGGATGGTAATTTATCTTTAGGTTGAAACTTGATAATTAATGAGTGTGTGTATATGAGGCGCATTTATATACTTGAGTGGAAATCAAATCTGGCTTAACTGGCGGATTTTTACGTACGAAATTTGATGCATAGGGTAGCTCGGTATCCGCTGGGCTGATTTCCCGGTATCCAATGGGCCGATTTCCACCATTTTTCGGGTGTTGGTCTTGGACCACACCTGGCCTTGACCTTCAAAATGGTCCATTCAAGGTCAAAGCCCGGACGAAGTCGGGTCACCTTCTAGTAATATATATAAGGCTATATCTGAACAGAATACATGTCTCAGATGAAATAAACAATACAATATCCATAGTTTAATTTGATTTGGCTATACAGGGATGCATACAATATTGCTTTTATGTAGTTTCCACAGACTATTTTAAGTAAAATATCCATCAAATGATGTTTCCTACATTGCCTTCTATATTAAAATGCATGCAATGGCCATGAGAAATGTTTAATTTATTGGTAGAGATGTCCATCTGATAAGAAATACTGCCATTTGAGGTTTGATACACCATTTCAGCTGGCTTGGCATCTTATAAATTTTAAATAAGGCAATCTCTTCAGCTTTGACTCTCTAAATTATGGAAGAAAGCTCAAATGAGGCCACTATTTGCATGTTTATCTCATATATATTTTGAAGACCTCTGTCTGTATGTATGTTTGTTTGTTTGTTTGTTTGTCTGTCATTAATACAAATCTACGATTCTTGACCGATCGGGACGAAACTTGGTACGTGTGTGTAGTTTGACCAGGCGGTGAACGTTGTCGTATTGGCGAGCCCGTGCGGCGCCCGCTTCACGCATGCGCAGACGAGATCTCGGAAACGGGTGGAGCTATCGACTTGAAATTTGCTATGTGAATGTATCTTGCCCCGGATACGAATTTTATCGGGTCGCCGAGCCCGTGCGACACCAGCTTCGCGCATGCGCAGACGAGATCTCGGAAACGGGTGGAGCTATCGACTTGAAATTTGTTATGTGAATGTATCTTGCCCCGGATACGAATATTATCGGGTCGCCGAGCCCGTGCGACGCCAGCTTCGCGCATGCGCAGACCAGATCTCGGAAACGGGTAGAGCTATCGACTTGAAATTTTGTTTTTGAATAGCCCGGACAACGTCGGGCTCATCGGCTAGTCTATTATATATTTTGAAAGATCTGTGTGTGTATCTGTCTGTGTGTGTGTGTGTGTAATCGATGGACTCGAAAATGGCTGAGCCAATTTCGATGAAACTTGGTATGTGGGAGTATTTTCGGGTCAGGAGTAACATAGGCCTATTAATTTGTCCATGCGAGGTAAACTTTTCACGTGCCGAGGTCAAATCTGTTTTTACGCTGTGTTACGGGACTTTAATTTGAGTTCGGTGCTTACAAATCGATTCGAAACAGCGCGAATAATAAAATGCCAGTCATAATAATGACACTGTGAGAATCTTTCGTGTTTCCTCTTTCCAACGATATATAATGCATATGTATCCGTTTTAGTTATCTGCCTCAATTATCAAGAAGAAGTGGTACTATCTCCCATCAGGATAAAAACAATGCGTAACTTCTATGACGTCGTTAGAGGTGATAAAGTTAGATCACGTTAACGCTTAACCGGCCGATGCATTTGACTGTTTTAGACGTCTTGGCGATATCTCGGGCACGGATGGTAATTTATCTTTAGGTTGAAACTTGATAATTAATGAGTGTGTGTATATGAGGCGCATTTATATACTTGAGTGGAAATCAAATCTGGCTAAACTGGCGGATTTTTACGTACGAAATTTGATGCATAGGGTATCTCGGTATCCGCTGGGCTGATTTCCCGGTATCCAATGGGCCGATTTCCACCATTTTTCGGGTGTTGGTGTTGGACCACACCTGGCCTTGACCTTCAAAATGGTCCATTCAAGGTCAAAGCCCGGACGAAGTCGGGTCACCTTCTAGTCTATTATATATTTTTGAAAGATCTGTGTGTGTGTGTGTATCTGTCTGTGGTGTGTGTGTAATCGATGGACTCAAAAACAGCTGTGCCAATTTCGATGAAACTTGGTATGTGGGGGTATTTTCGGGTCAGGAGTAACATAGGCCTATTAATTTGTCCGTGCGAGGTCAACTTTTCACGTGCCGAGGTCAAATCTGTTTTTACGCCGTTTTGCGCTAATATATTTCATTTGGTGCTCACAAATCGATTCGATATAGCGCGAATAATAAATTGCCAGTTATATAATTTGCACGGTTAGAATCTGTGGCGCTTCATCTTTCCAATGATGTATCACACGCCTGTGTACGTTTAAAGTTTCTACCTTAATTATCGGGAAGAACGCAGGACCATGCTTCGCTCATCGAAAATCATTGCGTAAATATATTACGCCATCAACATATCGTGACGTGATCGCGTTAACTCTTAACCGGCGGATTTCGCGTTAACTCATCACCGGCCGAGGTATCCGCAAATGACATTGGACTATATATCTCGGAAACGGGTGGAGCTATCGACTTGAAATTTGGTATG
This sequence comes from Siphonodentalium dalli, assembly GCA_032622095.1. NCBI lineage: Eukaryota > Metazoa > Mollusca > Scaphopoda > Gadilida > Siphonodentaliidae > Siphonodentalium > Siphonodentalium dalli. The sequence goes on along the minus strand of CP136063.1, from coordinate 163,868,585 downwards.
TGAATGTATCTTGCCCCGGATACGAATTTTATCGGGTCGCCGAGCCCGTACGACGCCAGCTTCGCGCGTGCGCAGACCAGATCTCGGAAACGGGTGGAGCAATCGACTTGAAATTTGGTTTTTGAATAGCCCGGACGAAGTCGGGTCACCTTCTAGTAACATATATAATGCTATATCTCAACAGCATACATGTCTCTGATGAAATAAACAATAAAATATCCATAGTTGTATTTCATGTGGCTATACATTGATGCATACAAATGATACAATATGGATTTTAGGTAGTGTCCACAAAATATTTTAAGTAAAATATTCAAAATATAATGTAATCTACCTTGCCCTGTACATTAAAATCCATGCAATGATCATGAGAAATGTTTAATTTATTGGCAGAGATATCCATCTAATAAAGAAGTACTAACATTTGATGTTTGTGACATCAATTCAGCAGGCCAGGCATGCTACAACTTTCAAACTAAGAGAATTTCCTCATATTTGACTCTCTAAATGATGGAAGTTAGCCCAAATGAAGCAACTATTTGCATGTCTATAATGTATAAGGCTATATCTTTGCAGAAGGCATGTCTCTGATAATAAAAATAATAACATGTCTATAGGTCATAGTTCAGTTGGCTAGACAGGGTGCATAAAATATGGCTTTAAGTTAGTTTTCAAAAACTAGAATATCTATCAAATGATGTAATCTACCTTGCCCTGTGTATTAAAAGTGCATGCAATAACCTGAGAAATGTTTAGTTTATTGGCAAGCCTTGTAAACCAGTACATTCTCTTATATATGATGCGAGGCTCCATATGGATGACTCACATATATAAGAGAATGCTCTAGCACATGGTCTTTAATGCTGCACTGGTCAGCGCAATTCCCACCATGGTCATATATACATGTATGGGAGGCCCTTTTCACATTTATTATTTATTTACGCTTGAGCGCAAATATTTGCGCTTAAGCACAAATATTTGCGCTTAAGTGCAAATAACCTCTATCATTTGAGCTTAAGCGCAAATATATATGCTTAAGCGTAGCGCAAATAAAAATTAATATGCATTGATCCCCCCCCTGAATTAATTTTAAATGGCACAGGCCAAAACACATCACTCAAGTCTATCTAGGACCACCATATGAGTAATCCCAGTAATCCCTAGAAACATTTTATGACCATGCAAATGGTATAGATCTGTGCAGAAATGACACCAGATACAGAGATGTGTTTAATTTCGTTCCGCGAAAACAACCGTTCCTGATATTTTGTTTACTGCCACGTCACCAGGTTTGTTCTTCCATTTTGACAAATTTTCAAGGTCGGAAATGAACTCTTCACTTGATATTATTATTCAGGTAAGTGAACTAATAAGTAAACTATTGAAGTGTTTGCTCTTTACGACAATGTTGTTACGAGTGATATACTTAATTGAACTACGATTAAAATTGCGTGATTTATTCATATTCTTCAAATGAAATCAACGTGAATTTTACTGTCCGTGAAATATGTACAAAATTTTTGAATACGATGATCGGGTTGTGATATGTTATGATTTGTCATGTTAAAATAGTAACATCTGATGGACTATGATTATACAGCATAATTTCTATGCTGCATAAAAGTAAAGTATTCCGTAAATAGGAATCTTTACTCTGCAAAATCAAATTCTGGCATGAAGCCATAATTGCTGTGTATTATCGGTCGAGATTAATATGACAATACTAGATGGAAAACAAAAAGGTCACATTTATTGAAAATATAACTTGAAAGGCAATTACATGTATATATAAAGGTATGGAGCCCCGGAGGTGACATCCGAATGTTTTTTAAGTCGTGGCCACGAGAATAAAGGCCACGAGAAAAAAGTCGAGGCTAGGAGAATATGAAGTCGTGGCCACGAGCATATGAAGTCGTGGCCACGAGAACATGAAGTCGTGGCCACGAGCATATGAAATCGTGGCCACGAGAATATGAAGTCGTGGCCACGAGAATATTAAGTCGGGGCCATGAGACTATGAAGTCGTGGGCATGACCTTATTCTCGTGGCCACGACTTTATTCTCGTGGCCACGACCATATTATCGTGGCCACGACTTTATAAATTCTCGTAGCCACGACTTTATAAATTCTCGTAGCCACGACTTTATTCTCGTGGCCACAACCATATTCTCGTAGCCACGACTTCATATTCTCGTGGCCACGACTTAAAAAAAACATTCGGATGTCACCTCCGTGGCTCCATATAAAGGTACTTCTTCATAGCATTATTTTGAACAAATGTGAACCTGATAATATTAAAATGCCCATGGCATTCACACTCTCGTTATTGTGTGGCCAATTCAACACTAAGTGTACGTTCAGACGACCATGATTCAATCGTAAGTGGAGGAATCGGGGACCGACAAGATCATGGATAGTTTGTTCACACAATTGCGATGTCGTCCTACATGATTATACCGTATGTTGAACATCCTAAAGCATGTGATTGACCACACCGGTAATTTCCAGCTACAAATTTTACGTACACACGACTGCGAATCTTGCGTCGCAAGTGGAGGTATCAAACCAAGGATACGCCACAATTTCGCATCTAAAATCAAACAGTGCTTGATTATTGATATTATTTTTGACCTACGAATTTCAATCGTGGTCGTCTGAACGTTCAGTAAGTGAATGTTCTGATGATCACGATTCAATTGTAAGTGGAAAGATTTCGTTGTGGGTAGTAACCGGTAGTTGTACTGCGCATGCTCACGACATGATCGCGAGTGATAAAAAGTAAAATCAAGCACTGTTTGATTTTAGATGCGAAATTGTGGTGTATCCTTTGTTACCTCCACTTGTGACTAAATCAGAACTGTGTGTACTTAAAATTCGTACAAAGTAAATGGAAAAAACATAGGGTAGTTAATCACATGGTTAACCGCCTATAATATACTCATCTGCGATGACATCGTAATCGTGTCAACAAACTATCCATGATTTTGTCAGGTGAATCATGGTCATCTGAATTTCCGAGGACGCTCACATTGTTGGAAGAATGAACTTTACACTGTGTTTATAAATATGTTTGCAAATTATAAAAATACATGTACATGTATCCGTATCGCACATACATGTATATGCAGCATATTTTTCTTCCAATTACAGAAATGCCAGATTCATTAGCCACGGTCACTGTTGTGGAGCTACAGTACCGTGTAGTTATGATACACCAAAAGAAAATTATTACAACCACAAGGATCTCGTTAAATGAACTTATATATGCATGTATAAGATGAATCACTATATTGTGTTTCCATGCCTGTTTGTGTAATGCCAATCAATGCGGCCTGACAACAGGCGATGCGTGGAGTTTATAAATTGATACCAGAAACAATGTCGGCAACTTCAAAGTTCATGGTGTGGTACATTTAACCCCCTACTTGAATAAAAATACAAATTTTCTATCAAGCGTTCCCATGTCCTATAGAAAGTATAGTTGGAAAAATAGACGAAAAATGGCCATATGATCAGGGTGAGGGGGGGGGGGGGGTCAGAAAAAAATGTTCGGGCATGTACATGTATGCTGATTTTTTCCTTTCGACCCTTGTTGGGACCCATCCCCGCGTCCAAACAACCACCCCCGCCATTTTAACAATAAAACAGATTTGCGGGGGGGGGGGGGAGATTCACTGTAAACAGCTGTATATGAATTTATGTGCATACTACCGTATTTGTCACGGATGTTAACATTGGCATGTAAATAGGAACGACTCATTTTGGGGTCATTCAGCAAAAAAACATGGCTGCCGGTCACCAGCCGGTGGCCATCTTGGATTTCATGAGCTACATGCTATGCTGTTTGTCTGATCATCATGAAATTTGTCATTTATGTTACCGGTATTTCTCTTATTGTAATGAGTTTTAAGCCAGACTGAGTCGACAGGCACTAATCTTGATACCAAGTTGCGATGAACAAAATGTTGATATATAACACGTTTTGGAAAATGTTACACTAGAGTTGACAGTAGTTAGCATTATGTTTTGTTATTTAATCGATTAAGAAATGTTGTTCTTGGAATCTGATGGTATGGAGACCATCAAATCAGAATACCTTTAATTGTCCATATTGACTTTAAAGCATAACATATGTTATGTTTATTTTTTGTATCCCTGCATAAAATGGGGTGATAAATTTATATTATACTCACATCTGGTCTTTCGATATTCTGTGAGTTAATTAATTTATACGAAAGAATGGCATTGCATGCTAGCAATTCTGATAAACATCACTGTTACAGTGACATTACCAACCAATGTTGAATAAGTCCAATAGGATGCCAAAGCTTATTAAAAACTTAACCCTTCCATGACTGGAGATTCTTGAAATGTTGCTAAAACCCTGCGCCAATGCATTCTCTTAAATTTGCGAGTCTCCAAAATGGAGCCTCACATATATAAGAGAATACACGGCCTAACAATATTTACCTTGACCTTGTAATCCAGTGCATTCTCTTATACATGTGAGGCTTCCTACACGTGAGACTTGCATATATACAAGAATTCACTGGTACATGATATTTAATGCTGTACCAGCGCAGCTCCCATCACGAAAGGGTTAAACATTGCATGGCCAAAGCATTGAAAAATATTCTGAAAATAATATTTTAATAGACTAAAATATGTTTAACCTTCTACGCGATTATTAGTAGCAATGTTTGTTGACAAATCACTGTAACAGTTTTGTTTACATAGCAATGGTTCCAACAGGAGAAATTTCGTTATTGGAAAACTTTCAATAATTAATATAGGAATCAGTAATTCATGTTTTTCTGAGTGGTGATGTTTTTACGAACTGTTGTATGTTATATGTTTGGCATATTTACTCAATGTGAGTGCCTTGGGTCCCTTTAAAATGATTTGAAACACTCAATGAAATATCTGCACACCAGTAGATTATTTTGTAGGGATTTTAGTGTGATGAGAGTCAGAATCATGATTCTTCGTTTGAGTCTGGTAAAAAGCAGCTGATTTGATGTAGAAATGCTATAGTTTGATTCTTGCAAAATTTTAAGGCCTGTTTACATTCGCTTTTATCCATCAAATGTGCTCCAGACACTTCATACCGCTATAATCATAGTATGTACATGTACCTTGTTTTACAAACTTTTATGTTATTTTGCATGACCGCACTTCAAAGAACTCTAAAGCCGCTCATGCATTTAATGCATCAATTTAAAATTCTGCAACTTAATGCATCAATTTAGAATTCTGCACTTTTATCCGCATTTTTATCACAAAAAGTCTGGAAATACTAGGGAGTACTAGTGCTATACTAACATGTAGACTATATACTGTGAAAAGTCTTAATAAGTTTAACAGTTGTTTCCAGTAGAAGATAGACAAAAGCTCTTTTAGTTCCATATTTACAGTGTTTTACACTGAGCATTAAGAGCATCTCCTTTTATACTCGGCAGAATATATGCAAACAACATGGTATAAATTATAATGAAAATGATTTTATGACTCCAGCCATAATTCATTTTCATTAAAAATACCATGTTTGCATTGTTCATAGAGCACACAAGTGTTGCACTTATCCATGGGCCAAATTAATTCATTTGTTGCATATATTCTGTTGAGTATAAAAGGAGATGGTCTCATAAATGACCGGATTTAGTGTACCCTTTAAATTGGCTTTAATGCTTGTAATACATGCATGTACTAGTACCTGTTTAGACCAAGTTTTCCCTGTCCACAACTTGTGGTATCGGTTGGGTTGATGCTGTTTTGGACCAAGTCCCATCCCGATACTCTTTTATAATGGACTTTACGCCCAGAATTGTGGGTTGAAGTTATCTTGATTGTAGCACTATAAATAATATTTACAAAAAGTTTCCCAAGAATATACTAATAGTATAGGATGATGTTCATATGAATGCGTTAGTATCCACAAAACACACTGTGTGCGTCAATCGTTTGTTTATATACAGCAGTAAATAGTGAGCGATAAGCAAAACACTCAACACCGTTGCGATTGTTTAATTGAGTGATTCATGGTGACCCATTCAACACTTCAAAATCTTGAGAGGTTATAGAAGAGTAGCCGGACAGGACTCTATCCAAAACAGTTTCAACTGCAGTAATGCTCTAAGTAATCAACTCCTTAACCACAGCAGAATTATTGGTAACTTTTCAGGATTTAGTCGGAAATATGGCTTGTTGCCATTCATCGGAAAGCTCTGAGAGCTTTCCGATGAATGGCAACAAGCCATATTTCCGGCTAAATCCTGAAAAGTTACCCATAATTCTACTGTGTTTAAGGAGTCGATTATACTCGGGGAATTACTGTATTCGATATCTCAAGCTGTTGCATACCGAAAAGACTTGTGCTAGTACCTGAACAGTAAACCAGCAATCTGCATGATTCATGCAACAGCTATTGAAACCATGCTGTATATACACATAATTACACAATTTTGTTTATGGGTTTGTTGATATGACACGAGTGCTAGCGCACAATGAACAGCACACCCTAGAGTTCTATCTTTCCTCAATGGCACAAGTGCCGTATCAACAAATCCATTAATACAAGTGTCTTTCTGTGTTTATTACACACCACCCGTCCTAGAATATGTGCATTTAAAAATACAGGCTTACGATGTTTATTAAGGAACATACAGTGCTTGTTTTGTCATGTGTGATGATTTTTTGTCCTATCTTTTGAACTGGATACTCAAATAACAGAAATTGTTTTATCACATAATTTGGCCATAAAAGCAGTTTCATAATTATCGGTAATAGACACGTTTAATATCAGCGCGTGCGATGACGTCACGGCGTTCTTCAAATAACTTGCGATCGCTGTAGTTTATGATTGTTGGATGAATATTTCGCGTTGCTTCGGGTTTATTTGATCATGTGATAAAATGTATCTCACACTCGTCCTATTTTATACGTAATTTATCAACCTCGTCCTCTAAATTCTATTTGAGCCTCGGTAAACCTCGGCTCAAATCGAATTTAGTGAACTCGGTTGATAAATTCCGTATAAAATAGAAACTCATGTGAGATCCTCTCTATATTTTTTTTTTGCAACCGACAGATTTGAGATAACTCTTTCGATAAATATATTGAAAATCATGTGTCGGGATGTAATTTTTAGCAATCAATATATTTTTTGTTGCGTATATAGGTTTATACAATTTTAAGAGGCAGAACAAGATACAGGTACTTTGTATAGTTTCATTTCGCGAATGTGCACAGTATCTTGTTTGGCCACTTGCAATTTTAGAAACCCATAACTGTAATGAGAAATTGTTTATTTTATATTTAAAGTTTGAATGGCGGTGGGTATGCTGTGAAAATATTTCCACCGGTCAAAAACCGCCACAAACAGAAAGAATATTAAAATGTAGACAGACTTTGTCCGTATACAAATAAGAAATATCGCATAAACAAGTATGTTATTGTCATATGTTTGACCATTGTTATGTAAACAAAAGCATAAAAAGTTACTTTCGTGGTGTTTGTTTATATTATGATGGTAAACATAAAGAGCGTTCTTTGTTGCTGAATTTTGATATGGAACGAGTAAAGAGCGTTTATATCCTTTGTGTGTGGTTAGCCAGTAACACTGTGCTGCCTTCTGTAACACAATCAGGCTCTTGCTTATGTAAAATATAGTAGGTCTTTATGATAGCATGCTGTTTACGCGATGGTCATGGTATATATGAACAAAACTGTATGCGTTTTAATGTTTTTCTGTTTACGGTTATTGAAACAAATATGAATATTTTCGACAACTGAGGCCTCCCGTGCCTTTAACCCTTTGCCCAACAGAACGACCCTGTGCCAATGCATTCTCTTATATATGCGAGTCGACCATAGGTCGCCTCGCATATATAAGAGAATGCATTGGCTTAACACATTAAAAATTATAAAATTGTTAAAGAATGTAAGAAAAAATGGTAAAAAAAAGATTGTTTTTAGGCCAATGCATTCTTTTATATATGCGAGGCGACCTATGGTCGACTCGCATATATAAGAGAATGCATTGGCACAGGGCATAACTGTAACTATCACAATGTGGTCAAGGAGCCGGTTCCAATGATATCCATATTTGTATGGTTCTATTGAGACAGACCGAAGATATTTTAGGCTGTTGAAGCTTTATTTGGCCGGTTTTGGCCGGTTTGTTGGGTAAAGGGTTAAGCCCCCTTATTGTCTCTATTATACATTTAACAATGATATTTACAAAGAAGTTTTTATATTCAGAATAAATGTCAATTGTATATTTTAAAACACAATTGAAATTATATATTAATTTAAAATTAAATGTTTTTCTTAATTAAGAATTGTTTTCTAATATCTTTCCTAATTGGGGAAAATATTCCTAGTTAAGAAAACTTGTTTTCCTTACTTAGATTTATTTTCCTGCTTGAGAAAATCTCATTCTAGAAAAAATTGGCATCACTTAAGAAAAAATATCTTGACGATATTTCTAACTATAGAAAATATAATTTCTAGTTCTAGATTAATTGTATAGCTTTCTTAAATTTCTAGCTATTCTCCCAAGATAATCGCAGTATCTTAAACTTATTTCAAGAAAAATAAACTTATGTGAGAAAAACAAGTATCATTTGTATCTTATATTTATAAAGTGCATGTTTGTTGTGAAAGTCATGCTTTTCTTCTATGTGTATATACACGGCACATAATTTGCTGCCAATCCGACTTAATCGCATCTTTTTTTTCAAGTTAAAGTGTGTTTATTGATGATAGCAAGCATATCTAAACATGACAGCTCAAGGCCTCCTGAATCAAATTCCGAAGATGTTGTGAAGAACACACGAAACTTGTCAGTTGAACAGGGACGTGGCGACAGGGGTTGATTGTGTGTCTCAACCCCACCCCGAACTTTGGTACAATTTGCTAAGCTGTGCAGTCATTCATACGTGAGGAAAATCAGGATTATTTTGACTAACTGTTTCAAATAATGATACGTACAAGCCAACAAACGCAACAAACAAACCCGATTTTAAATAAATACATATACAAACTTATGACTAACTCGGGAGAGGGGGTGTCCAGTGATCTGTATATATGTTCTACTTGTTTTGGTAGTCATGTTGCTTTGCCATTACTAATTATTTATGTTTTCAGTGTAATAACATATGGGAGAGGGGGTACCCTTAGTCAGTACTTGTCCCCCAATTCCTTTGTATGTATAAACAAATGTATGTGTTATATATCATGTGTTATCTAAATTTGACATATATTTGAAATAAATATATCTAAACTAAACTTTGGTACATTCCAGCAGTCGGAAATTTCATGCATGACACAACATTAGTTGGACATTAATTTGACACCATATATAGGTTGGCATTGTTCTCATTGTTTGATTTTTTTCAACCAGTAAAAGTTGGTAATTTTCCAATCTTAGTGTTTGTCAGATTGGATATTTCCAAGGGGAGCAAATTGAATTCTGCGAACCTGTGAGATTGATGTTTGGCTCAATGGGGGGGGGGGGGGGGGGGGTGCAATTGGCCGGAAATTTGAGGAAACTTCTAGCCACGTCCCTAGAACATGTGTCTGTTGTCTATACAGAGACTATTGTGCAAAACGACTGCATTTAACGAAACAAAACATGTTAAACATGAAATTGCTATAACTTTAAGACTAGATGATAGTACATACGTGTATCTGATAATCCATCGATACCATATAATCCTACTATTTCTTGAATAAGAAGAAACATTATAATATGGAACCAGCAGAAGACATATCCATGCAGGTTCATATGAATTCGGTCAATGGTGACGTATCCGCCGAATTCGAAATCGACATGGGTTCGGGCGGTATTTTAAGTATGGAATTATGAAATGGACATATGAAAGTGACAATCAACAATGATTTGCAATTGCTTCGCCATCAACCGAAGTGCTCCCCCAGCGTTACTATCAATAGCGTTATTATTTGGCTAATTTCAGTAATATTCTCCCAGTTTACATTCAATAAAACAAATTTGTCTCCGCATTTAAAATTCTTTGATATAGATCGTTTATATTCTGCAATAATTTGTACACAAGAGACGGATTTTTATGTTTTATTGTGTTTTTAAACTCTGAGGTGGCGAAATCTCGGTTTGTTTACATTACGAACATTTGAGTCCGTAATCGGAATCCGAATCCCAATCGGATTACCACGAAATTGAGATTACGGTCTGTTCGTTTACTGATTCTGCCAATTTCTGGTCTGTTCTTTTGCCGAACCAAGTCGTACGGGGACCAATCTGTAATCTGAATCCAGAATCTGAATCGGATTTTTAGCGAAATAACGCCTCTGGTGTTTATAATTGTGTATACATTAGATACAGGTGTCTACACGTCCCTAAATATAAGCTACGGAACCGGCGTAATTAGTCAGTTCATAGATCCACATATATGCCGGTAGGCAATGTACTGATCCACATATATAGGCGACCCATGGAACCCAGGCCCCTACAGGTAAGTCATGGATCAAATGCCTGTGCATGTATCCACATCTCTATATGCATACCATGTACGCAACGCCCTATGTGATGGAGGTCCCTATAGATAGGCCGTGTGCAACCACTATAGCTTGGCCATGGACCCAGGCTCATATAGGTAGGAAATTGAGACAGGAAACACTATGGACAGCTCATGTATTCAGGCTGATTTAGTAATGACCTCATCCAACATGATTACCAGGCATTTATATTTAGTACATGAACACATCACATGCTACACGACCATCTAGGTTATAATCAGGTGGTATCGACATAAATGTGGGTCAATATTTTTACATGTCTCATTAAAATGTATTCCAACAACCGATTTATGGCAGATACAATAATAAACTTCATACAGGTATGTCAGTTTTAAGTAGTGGTGGTTACCTAGCAACATTTAAACCTCAATACCAATCTGCCGTTTGCATTAGTACATAATACAACAACCTTTAGTGATGCATTTTTGTCAATATAAGCATAATATGGTATATTATGAAACAAATATGTCATGTAAATTACCAGAAATTCATACCGTATTATGAAACAGTTATATCAATTAAATTACCAGAAACGCACACAGATGGTATGTTTTCAACGGTGGCTATATCCATAGAAGCATTACACCACACGTTTACTGTCATGTCCACACTAAACACAGTTAGGATAATTGTTTTCAATAGAAACTGGTACATGACGTAGTTTAGTTTGTTAAAACTACCATAATCTCAGCCATGTGTGCATTTTTCGACTTTGGTTATGTACCTAGCATCCGTTACCACTCCTGTAAGTAAGAAATATATAGTAATTTTGTTCAGTCGAACCCACACTAACAACAACTATTACAATTGTTTCATCATAAAATGAAAATGACGTAGTTTATATTAGTTCGTTAATACTACCATAATATCAGTCAGCTCATCATTTTTCGATTTCGGGTATGTCCCTAGCAACCGTTACCACCCCTGTAACTAAGAAATATGGTAATTTTCCAGTAAGATCCACAATAACAACAACTAATATTATTTTCATCATAACAATGCAACATGGCTTAGTTTAGATTGCTAAAACTGCCATAATACCAGTCATGTTCATATTTCTTTGATGTCGGATAGTTGCCTAGCAACCGTTGCTAAGGAAGGACCTGTCGCGATTTATACACATCTACTAATGATTAATAGTGTATACAGAACATATATGCCAAGTTTCATAGTTTGATCACCATTTGCACTATTGTAACACCAAACGCATGGACTATTATGCGGTATTTTTGCCTTGTAGACACCCGAAGTCATGGCTATGTCTTATGGTGTAGTGTTAAGTTTTCGGCTATAAAAATCATAAGGATGGTGATGTTTCGATATATCTGAATTAACCTCTCTTCTAGTATGATTGTTCATATTTCAACTCATTGTCGTCTGAATATCTTTACTCGCCCTATTTTATGAGGAAAATTTGAATCATTATGCGATTTATATTCTCTCTTTGGTAATAAATGTCATCATAATTATGGCGTATCGACAGGTAGTAAGCTCTAGCATCAATCACACATATCTAGCGACACCTGCTCCACGATAAGACAGGTATGATTGAATATTGAGTCCGTAAATCAGCCTACGTATGACTGCACTCGCATATGGTCTGATGGTACATAAATATCTTCTTAGTAATCCCTGAAATAATCGGCTTTCCCCGATTGTTTTCCCTAGTGAACCCTAATGTACATGGTCTAACGTTTAGTATTCCCATCTACCACGATTTTTGTTAGAGAATAACTGTTTAAGTTCCAATGAAAATAAAAGGTCGCAGACCACATGTCCCCCGACTCGAGTGGTAAACTTCATGATTGGATTTGTTAGAAGGATACTATTTGCAACAATGTTATACAGTATATAGATGTTGCAAACCACCGCAAAATTTCTTGGACAAAACAACCCGATGAACAAACGCATGCAAACGCGAAAAAAATGATATTTTTGTATTAGCTATATAGATGTTGCAAATCACCAACATGATAGGAACAATATCCCAGAGTTTCAAATCTCTACATTTAAAACTGTAGGAGGAGTTGATTACACCATGAAGGTACCCAATCTCATCCAAAAGGCAAAAATGTTCCAAATTTTCTAAGTCGAAAACCCCCCAAAAATATGGAAAAAATGATATTTTTTATTAGCTATATAGATGTTACAAATCACCAACATGTTAGGAACAATATCCCAGAGTTTCAAATTTCTACATTTAAAACTGTAAGAGGATTTGATTACACCATGACGGTACCCAATCTCATCCAAAAGGCAAAAATGTTCCAAATTTTCTAAGTCGAAAACCCCCCCAAAAATATGGAAACAATTATATTTTTGATTAGCTATATAGATGTTGCAACTCACCAACATGTTAGGAACAATATCCCAGAGTTTCAAATCTCTACATTTAAAACTGTAGGAGGAGTTGATTACACCATGAAGGTACCCAATCTCATCCAAAAGGCAAAAATGTTCCAAATTTTCTAAGTCGAAAACCCCCCCAAAAATATGGAAAAAATTATATTTTTGATTAGCTTTATAGATGTTGCAAATCACCAACATGTTAGGAACAATATCCCAGAGTTTCAAATCTCTACATTTAAAACTGTAGGAGGAGTTGATTACACCATGAAGGTACCCAATCTCGGACGCACGGACGGACGGACGCACGGACGCACGGACGCACGGACGGACGGACGGACGAGGGTCATTTCTATAGTCCTCCGACGGAAACGTCGGGGGACAATAAAACTTCCACTTCGAATGTACAGACCACATTACATACACCATATTCATAGTATATACCATTTGGAAGAGGAGCAGAAACTATATATATCCTACCGGAATACAGAGCAGCTGTGTCCTAGTAGTGTGGTCGTGGTACGCAAAAAAAGGGGTCAACCCAGAAGAAATTGGTATAGAAGCGATCTCGGTGTCATTCAACGCGGGAGAATCTCTGCTACAACATATCCAAAATCCGCTAAAATCTGCTTTGGGCAAAATCCAGGATCCAAGATGGCGTCCAACATGGCCGCCTTTAGTGAAAAGAGATTCTGACTGAGATTAATTTGACATATTGAGAACAAATGTTGCCATATTAATACAAATGTCTACATTTTTGCGAAGGTAAAGTATTAGGCCACATATCTATAGAAAAAATGGAACCCTCGCCCCAGATGGCTGCCAAAATGGTGGCCTAAACTCGAAATTTGAATTTTTTGCCTAATATCTGAAAGATCAATTCCTGTTGTTTGATAATGGTTCAGACTGGCGACATTGATTAGTCATATTCATGTTAATTCATCATTGGAGCAATGAAAGATACCATAAATGGGGTCCCAGACTCATATACACCCTCAAAATTTTGATTTTACAGAACGCGGTATAAAATTCCACAAAAATCGCCATTGGGATTCCAGTCGTATATCAACAAGAAATGGACAGAACTGTACAATGTAAGTTGGGCATACCATTATCTATAATTACTCCAATTCAAGAAACCCAAATTGGCGCTTTGTCTTAAAATGGCTGCCAAAATGGCGGTCAAAATATAGAAAATGGCAGATATTTAGAATGGTCGTCAGAGGGTTAGACCCAGAAGGAATTGGTAAAGAAACGGTTTTGTTGTCATTCGACGCGGGAGAATCTCGTGTATAACATATCCAAAATCCGCTAAAATCCGCTTTGGGAAAAATACAGAATTCAAGATGGCGTCCAACATGGTCGCCAATAATAATGAAAATGGCAAATATGTAGTTATTCACGAAAACCCATTCGACAAAACGCCAATTCGGCACCAATACACATCATTGATTGAAATCAATGTTTTTTGTGGGTATGAGTAGCCAATCACGATTCAAAATGCTAAGATGGCTACCAAAATGGCCACCGAAAATTGTCGAAATTTAAGTTCTGCTCAGAGGAAAGCCGAGCTAACGATGACAGACCTATTAAACATGTTGCCAATAATCTACTACCACAATCAGTTCAGCCCGAAATGTTCCAACTAAGCAGTATCTACTGCAGGATCCAACACGATGTCCACTTATTACGAGGGACTATCTGGAAATTAATTAAAAAGAAATTAAATTGCTACGAATCTGGATTATTTGAAAACACAGTGTCAACATTTATAACGACTATTCGGAACATCAAATATATGGGCATCGGTGGTCTAGTCCGGAAGCATCAGGGTATAATAGGTTTTCCAGTGCTGGCGAAAGTGAAAAGGACAGGAGGGAAAAGCGAATAATCTGGGGTTTACTTAATTGGTGGGCAAGATGGTTATCGGAGCTGGGGAGTTTCAAAGTAAAATTATGTTCTTCAATATCAAGAGGAAAAATCAAAATTCGCACGTACATTGTATACCCTTCACACATTATGTGACAATTCCGTGTCATGCGATTGTAGGTATATACATGTGGATAGAAACATTCTAGTACATATATAGACGCACCTATATCTTCTACACATTTAGTAAATTTCATCAATGATATGTAGACACAATGTGCGTCACGGCTGGATCTGACCCGTAGGCGTAAAGGTATCAACCATTTAGCTTGATTAACTGGCATTTCAAGGTTGTCATTGGATAGAAATGCCACATGAACATTAACAACATGTTTGTCTAAGAAATGTGAACAATGAACATGTTATTTTCCGGATGTTAGACAATCAAACTGCCACATAAGGCGTTCATCCATGCTCATCAGAGCACGAAATATGTGCAAATTAATGACACGAAAACTATTTCATGCGGACGACGTACTCTAGACCTACATCCAACGTCATTTCCTATTAACTTTTATTGTTTGTACGGACGGTTTCGATGTTTGAAAATCCCGCTTGTCCAAGAAAACCTCCACATACTTACGGAGTCGATGTGTAAATAATGTATGGGGATAGTTTCTTCATACATATATGTATTTGGCACACGTATTTTCTAGAACATAAGAGATCACCATTTACCGGAGAGTTGATATCTGGGAAGAGATCAGAGTAATACTACTTTTCTTACATGTCGAAATGGGGAATCCATGGGCTACATTTAGTTCCAGCTTGAAACTTGAAAATGATGGCCGAGCCCGAATAGTTAATATTTCGTCGCATCAGTGCTATAATGTAACCCACATTTTCAACTTTCCGAGAAAATGAAGGTTGAAGTTTTTAGACAACATTTCTCCTAATGTTGACAAAGCATGACGTACTGTTGTATTTATCCCAATGAAAACTGACATTAGCTGTTCATTGAACCACATATTGTTTTCTGTTTATTCCCTAGTTTTCTTTTAAAAAGCAATAGCTTGTTTGGAGATATGATATTTTGCGTATGCCAGCGACGATTCGTTTCCGTGCTATAATGAAGTTGTGCTAATAAATGCAGATTAAGCTAAATATGGTGGCAATCGCATGTGTCTATGAACTAAAAAGTGCCTATTCTACACTATGAAAATTCACCCATGTGCATCATCATACAGAAATGTGTGGAACAATCACAAAATTTAAATCACCAAATGATCACGTGACTAACATGGAGATACTGCCATATAGCACACATTTTAGAATTCACAAACACAAAACAGAAGTCACGTGGACAACCTGAAGCGTCCGATTGTGCGAATATTTGTCATCCAATGCAAGGACAGTTTGGCCCATCGGATTGGATTTTTTCTCACGATTCGAATGGTATCAAATACTCATTTCCCGCCATAATGGATATACGACATTATAGCACTGATTAGTCGAGATTTTGTCAACCCGCGGGAAGCCACCAAAAAGATTGAAAATGTATATGAGCCACATACATGTATATGAGCCAACTATCAACTGCATCCACCACTCACAACTTCCATTATGTGATAAGCTGGGCAGAGTCTACCATTTTCGTTTTGGAAGCCATATTAGATAAAATTTATTGTTTCTTTTGGTCTATTTGAGATGGAATGTTCACAAATAAAAGAAACGATCAATTATTTTGTAGACAAGATCTGCTCATCTCTAAATATCAAATGTGACCAGAACCCCAAAGTCGATTTTGGTTAAATTTCATACCGCATTCGTTATAACTTATTAGTGAAGGACCGGAGTAAACTATGATCTAATCTATTAGAAATGTCATTGCTGTAATGATCAGTTGACACGATCATTGAAAGAATATACCCATTGTTTCCCAGTTCAGAGAGCAACAAGTGATAAACAGAAGTGATAGAAAATAGTATTTTTCACATCGGGTGGCCATTTTGGCAGCTATTTTTGGTACTGAGTTTTTAGTTTTTACATAGAGCTAGCATAATGGCATCATAAAGAGGTATACATTCGTATTTATTTAGTCAATTTTATTCATCAACCACTACCTATAATGGATTGAGTGACACTGTGATCAATATCCGCCATTTTCCATATTTTGACCGCCATTTTGGCAGCCATTTTAAGACAAAGCGCCAATTTGGGTTTCATTGAATTGGAGTATTTATATATATTGGTATGCCCAACTCACATTGTACAGTTCTGTCCATTTCTTGTTGATATATGACTGTAATCACAATGGAGAGTTTTGTGGAATTTTATACCGCGTTCTGTAAAATCGAATTTTTGAGGGTGTAGATGAGTCTGGGACCCCATTTATGGTATCTTTCATTGCTCCAATGATGAATTAACATGAATATGACTAATCAATGTCGCCAGTCTGAACCATTATCAAACAACAGGAATTGATCTTTAAGATATTAGGCAAAAACTTCAAATGTTCGAGTTTTGCCATTTTGGCGGCCATCTGGGACGATGGGTTCCATTTTTGCCATAAACAGGTGGCACAACATTTTACCTTTGCAAAAATGTATACATTTGTATACATATGACAACATTTGTTCTCACTGTTATCGAATTAATCTCAGTCAGAGTATCTTTTGACTAACGGAAGCCATGTTGGACGCCATCTTGGATCCTGAATTTTGCCCAAAGCGGATTTTAGCGGATTTTGGATATGTTATACACGAGATTCTCCCGCGTCGAATGACACCAAAACCGCTTCTATACCAATTTCTTCCGGGTAGAATCCTCTGACGACCACACTATAGGAGTGCTAACAAGTGACAGAGAATATCAGAATCACACAAGACTTCTACCCGTTATTTACCCCAGAATCCATCATAATTCACAACTTCAAGAGATATAGTTATTCCCCTTCTATAGAGAATGATGAATTGGCAGTACATACCAGAACGAAAGTATACATAGAGCACACGTGTTAACAGAGGCGGACTGGGCCAAAAATCCGGCCCGGGGAATAATATAATACCGGCCCATCTGTTCGGGGTGTGTCCACAGTCCACCTTGGAAATTCCAACTGCACCCCTCCCCCCTTAATCAGAATAAGACCAAATACACGTTTTTGCATAATTCCGTTTGCACCTGTGGCCTAATATCCTATATCTATATCTATATTTGCGAATGTATGTCTGTCTGTCTGTCTGTGTTCTATAGAAATTCACAGGGGACCATCTAGATGATGCCAAAGGGGTCTACTAGGAGTAGCTTTTTACGAGAAAGATAATGGTCGGGGTTAGAATTTTCTAAAGTGACGCCGTTGTTGTCAGGGGCAGAAAAGGGGGAGGGGCAGAAAAAAAAGTTGTCGCTGATTGCCACAAAACTTATATATAATCATCCCCATAATATGAGGAATCAAATGGCGCGGTTTAAATATGGTAAAAGTCGCGCCGTTCGCGTCAGGGGTGCCCGGAAGGGGGGGCATAATTTTTGTTCTGTCGCCGATTGCCACGAAACTTACATATAATCATCCCCATGATATGAAGAATCCAACGGTGTGGTTTAAATATGTCAAAAGTGGCGTCGTTTGAGTCAGGGATGAACGGAAGGGGAGAGGGGCACCAAAATTTATGAAACTAATTTTAGCGCCGATTTCCACCAAATTGATATATATTCTTATTCATGATACAAGGAATCTAATTGTGCGATTTAACAACACCAAATTGTTGTTTTTGGATGAGAGATTGGGAGGGGGTAGGCACTAAATTTGATAATAAGTCGCCGATTGCCACCACACTTAAACAAAATCATCCCCATGGTATGAGGAGTCTAATGGTGTGGCTTTTATCTGTCAAATGTGGCCTCATTCGATTCAGGGTTGCATTGAAAGGGACAGGGGCACCAAAATTGATGCACAATTGTTTTAGTTCTTATCCATGATACGAGGAATCTAATCGTGATTTAAAGACGACATAGTGGTGCTGTTTGGGTGAGAGATGGAGAGGGGATGGATTGGCACCAAATTTGATAAAAAAAATTGTTTAGTCGCCGATTATCACCAAACTTATAAACAATCATCTCCATGATATCAGGAGAGTAATCGTGTGGTTTAAGGATGCCACAAGTAGGGCCATTCGAGTCAGTGGTGTATAGAGATGAGAGGGACACAAAAAGTTATATCTATATGTTTAGTGCCGATTTCCACCAGATTGATACATATTCTTCTCCATGATACGAGGAATCTTATCGTGTGGTTTAGATACACCAAATTGGTGCCCTATGGGTGAGAGATATGGGGACCTTAAATTTGATTCGAGTTTGTATACTCGCCAATTTTCACCAATTTCATATATATGCATATCTAATCTCTAATGAGTCTTAGTGTGTGCAGCTTGAGTCCGAAATAGGGACGGGAGGGTCACCAAAACTGATACAAAATATTTTTAGTATGATCAAATTCAGACACGTTCTTCTCAAATGATACAAGAAATAAAATCGTGCTGTCTGTCTGTCTTTTTGTCTGTCTGTGTGCGTTCTATATATACCTTCACGCGGTACAATCGAGATGGCACCAAGGCGTTCTAAGAGGGGTAACTTTTTACAAGGAAGATAATGGTGCGGGTTAAAATTTTCTAAAATGACGCTGTTGGTGGGAGGGGGAATTAAAAAAATATGGTGAATTAGTTTTGTCGCTGATTTCCACCAAACGAATACATAATCACCTTCGCAATATGGCGTTGTTCGAGTCAGCGTTGCATCAACAATTGATTTAATAAACCAAATGCCACCAAATGAATACACGTTTTTCTCTAATGATATACCATGAATTAAATCACATTTGGTGTCGTTTGCGTCACGGATGGCGAGCGGATATGCATTATCATTGATAAGATCGCTATTCGCCGATATCCACATATAAGTTATATACAGTCACCAGGCCATCTCCATATCATTTTAAGTAGTTGGGCGTTCACATTTCACAATCCCGACATATGGTGACCCACATAAGTCACTTGAACAATTATATCTTCCTAACAGTCATATTTATATGGGAATGGCAATCAAGGCATTCACACACTGAGCTAGCAAAAAGAGATAACTAGAAGAAGCATTAAAGATGGATTATCTCTTTAAATAACAAATTTTAAATAGTTGCGTGGGCATAAAATAATAGATATGAACTGAAGAGCTATGTCCGGAAAAGCTTCTATAACTTAATATTGATTTTATTTCGAATATTAAATCGGGCCCGTTTATGTTACTATTTTTAGAACCGACCATTCGGATGAGACCGTATTGCGATATAGAGCAATGGGCTGTTCCTACGGCTACGCAACGAATGTCAAATGTCACAGATGGGTTGTTTGTATTGTTTTGTTCCACAGATATAAGCGATAATGAGTATAATTAACGTTTATTTGTGACAAAATTGCACAATATAATTTCTGGTCTCTATTAACAGTAACCACTATTGTTCGTTAGCTGAACAAACACACCTTTTTAGACCAGAAAATATTCGAAATAAAATTAATATTAATCGATAGAAGCATTTCCGGACAGGAGTCTTCGATTCAAATCTAATATTTTATACCCCGGTAACTATATAATACATGTTTACAAAGAGATAATCCACCTTTAAACGTATATTTATCATTCTATTGAAGAGATACATATATTCGTGCAAACTGAGAGTCCTCGAACCGTCAGAGGATTGCATATATATAATAAAAAAATTTAATCTGTTCCATTCAATACAGTTTCCACAAAAAGTTACAATTTGTCAAGATATACGGAAGGCTTGTTCAAAAATAGTGGTCACAGTGTGCAGTCAAATATAGTTTCTTCTGATATACAAGAAAATGCAGTTAGTAGCACAAGACTTTTCAGGATCCTACCAATACTGACATCTGACAAGGGTGTTAGAACAGACTCATCGACTGACATAAACAAATCAAAATCTCGCTGTGTGCCTGGCACATGTAGCTGATATATGGCACATGTAGCTGATATATGTGCGCAGCAACATTTCGTTTAAACTTAGAATATTTAGCCAATATATACCATCATGAACAGAGGAGCAGCTGGAAATTTCTTTGAAACATCTGTATCTTCATGGAGATATGATGGCCAGATGTCCTCGAGATCTTAGTCCAACCACTAGATTGATTGATACATCTCAATATTTAAAACCCAATTATCATGTTTTATCGAACTAATGTGATTATGATGTTCATGTATCATATTATAACGTCTAATGTATACGCAGTTGTAAATAAATAAATAATTCATTATTGGTGGAACGGATTAATCGCGATAAACAGAATAACAATTGACAAGGTGGGCCACTACTTATATTGCATGACTGTAATAATCATGTTTTGTGATGCTATTTGAATATACAATTTATGAGAAAACGTATAACGCTTTAAGCAAGAGCATTCTCTATTCCCAACAAATATCCACAGCATACATTAACCTGGGCAACGCCGAGTAACCCTGCTAGTATATTAATATAAACCATAGTTCTATCTATTCCCGGTATGAGACCATTCAGATATTTTCACCTGAACAATTGCATAAATTCTAACATCTAGCGGTCTAACTCCAGACAAATGCACACGGCTACGTGCAAGAGACCAGGACACACCGGGCTGTTCATGGTTGTTCGGCCCGGGGTTAGAAAATTTTGAAACCTATACAAGAACATCGCGAATCCAAGCATCTAGACTGGCATCAACTAAAGCGTTCCTATTTTGTTGTAAATTTCAATTGGGGGAGGGTCCGGGAGGGTGCGTGAGATTTTTTTCGGATTTACAGCTGGGAGTTACCGTTAAAATCTCGAGATTAGCCGGGTCTTTATGTGGTGTTATATGATGCTGACAAGTTCATTTAATGACAAATTTACGATGTTCGGCTGGTTAAACAACACGCATGTGGCGGCCCACGTCCGGAATTTTCCCGGTCTCCCGATCGGCCAGTCCGCCTCTGCCCCCCCTCCGAACGTCACATTATACTCACATGGGGAACCTGCAAACTTAAATTCTGTCTTTCCTATCCGGATTTCCGCTTCTCGGGTGATATATATTTATATATATATATTGGCAGTACACATTATCCGACGTAAAACATTTTACATGTGGAATAATTTCCAAATATGGTTACAATCCGGACAATCTCAGACGCCGTTGTAAAATGAAATTCACTTCTTGAATTTATGTGTGAAGAATGCTGGTTACACAACACATGTGGCGGCCCACGTCGGTTTCATTCGCGGCCCAAGTTGTGGTTGGGCGGCCCAACCATATGTACCCCCCCCCCCAAACCGTAAAAAACACCCATCGGATTCTCGCTTGATAGAAAATCACGTGGAATCAGAATTTTTCCGCCCTCGGCCCATCGGGAAATTTCCCGGTCTCCCGATCGGCCAGTCCGCCTCTGCGTGTTAATATATACATTGAAATTTGTTGTATATAATGTGATCTGGTGATTCGAAATTTAAGTGGGACTGTAAGGAGACTAGTAATGTTAAAAACTCAGTCAGGTTATACAAATCAGAAACATTGGATTCTAGGGGCATTTCTCTTTCAGAATGTTTTGGGAGCGCTTTCTATGGGTGTACACATACTATTGGCAAGTTGGCAAGTGACTATGTGTAGTTCAAAATGGCGTCCAATATGGCCGCTGTAAGTTCGTTATTGTTTTTACTTTTCCCCAATATTATCTATTATTATTCTTAGAAAATTTACAACGCTTATTTCTCAGGAAGTACTATAGATATAGAGAGCTGGAATTTTGTATGTGTATAGCCCTATAATAATTATATATATATATATTCGGGCTTATAGGATTTTCATTATGCCCTTTTATGCCCATATGTGAAATGTGTGTCCGCTCTTTCTCTACAGAGTTGTCCCCATGGTTCGCAAAACTCGATTTATTTCAGATCCAGTTTCCGCCTATGGCATGCAAGTTATCCAGATTTGAGAGCTGCTATGCAGTTCAGGCTTGGGGCAATTACTTGTGAATGTAATTAATTACAATTACAATTACTTCAACATTTTTCAATTACAATTACAATTCCCATTACATCTATTTCACAATGTAATTAATTACAATTGCAATTACTTTGAAATGTAATTCAATTACAATCACAATTACATTTCAGCACATAATTGAAGTAGGAACACTTTTTATTTATATAAACTTTATTTGATAACAAAACATAAATTTAATACAAGCAAGATGAAATACACGGTGTCTCACACTTGGTACAGAGCAGCCAACGTACTGAGTCCAGTATAGGTGTTCGTAGAACTGAGCGAATCATGATTTATAGCTGGCAACTCCAGCGTGTTGCATTGGCAGCTTGTAATCGGGGTTAATTTTCTAGAAATTGGAATGATATCAGAGATTTGTGAACTTTGCTAACTATCTTCAATGCTTTGGCATTCTTGACAGATGTTTTTGCATACTGAAAGATCCTAGTAGGTTGTTGATCACTTGCTGATGGTGCCTGTGTAGACATCTTGATGCTTTCGCTATAAAATGAAAATAATAGAGTATTTCAGTAACACACATGTATTCATGCATTGCAGTTACGCGTTAGCAAATTACTTTGAAAAAAGTTTGAACAGGGACGGTCTTATTATATTTTAGGGGTTTGGGAGGCCAAAATTTTTTTTGCGATGATTTCAACCATTTTTACTGTCATCTAGCTATAGGACATACTCATGATCCTCCAGAAATAATTTTGTAAATCATTTGCGAAATGTCCAAGTTATAACCCATCGAATGTTTTTTTCATATATATATATTGTGGAGAAGGTGTTTGTTTACAAAACCCCTCCTAGACGACGAAAATCGGCGTGATTTGGTTTATGTGAGCCTGTTAAACGGAGAGAGAAAGGGAAATGGGGAAATTTTGACCAAGATCCGACCACATTTGTCCGTGTTTAGGAGGGGGCAACATTTGTCATTTTTTTATGTTGTCTCCGATTCGAACCAAAATTGTTGTGAGGTATCTATGGGACGTCCTGGGAGTAAATCGGTTGAGAAATGTCGAAGTTATGGTACATCGACAATATATTCCTAAATATCTTGTGGAGAAAGTGCTTGTTTATAAATCTTCTCACAGACGAAGCACAACAGCTGAATTTGGTTTAGGTGAGCGTGTTAAACATAGACAGAAGAATCGAGGATGTTATTCTAAGATTCGCTCACATTTGTCGGAGTTAGGGAGGGGTAAAGTTTTTCAATTTTGTTGTTTTCAGCCGATTCGAACCAAAATGTTCGTGAGGTATATATAGGATGTACTCAGGGTCCTACAGAATGAATTTTGTAACTCGGTTGACACATTTTGAAATTACTCCCTTACGTTATAGACGATACACCATATATTTAAATTCAACTCATCGCAATGGGATTAGATAGCAAATGGGCAATGGGAAGTAGTTTAATTGATTAATCTGCATTGGCGACTAAACGGTTGAAGCCTTGGGGCTGAATGTTGGTACACATGTGTCATTTGAAACGGGGAGAGTTATTATATAGACTATGCTAACCTCACATGTTTTCTAGTCGATGTTTAAAATTAAGCAAATATACCCCATCTGGTGCATACTATGGCTTAGGGATATGGTTAGGATTAGAGAAATATTTTAGGGTTAGGTTTGGGTTATTTTTATGGTCAGAGTTATGGATTGTGTCAGGGTCTTGAATAGTCTTAAAGTTATGCACTGTGTTAGTGCTTAGTCAGAGTTATGGTTATAACCACGATTAATGTTATTGATTAGAGTCAGGGCTACGGTAAATTCACAATATGCGGTGCGCGTATTAGATGTTCACATCCCCTATCGCCATGACATTGTCGGTGCATGGCAAATCCGTGTTTTAGTTTATCAGGTATTTGTAAAACTATTTTGATTGCCATACTGTACCAATATCAATAAATTGTTAGAATTATTTTACAAAATTAATGAACGTCGAATTATTCGAGCGCAAAATTGATTGCTTATCGATGGCGTATCATAATGTGATATGAATGAAAACGTAACACCTTGTAGCTCCATTATCTGTATTTTTCAGACAAGCTTTTGACTTAAGTCATTCTCAGGTCTTTGGTAGACGCCCTAATGTGGAACAAACAAAATTGTTATATACTAATAATAAACTAGAAATTGTAAACTTCCAAATTGGAAGTTTGTTAAAGGTACGGTTGGCCTTGGCGGTGGGTATCCTGTGAAAATATTTCCACCCGTCAAAAACCGCCACAAACAGAAAGAACAACAAAATGTAGACAGACTTTGTCCGTATACAAATAAGAAATATCGCATAAACAGTATGTTATTGTCATATATTTGACCATTGTTATGTAAACAAAAGCATAAAAAGTTACTTTTCTGGTGATTGTTTATATTATGATGGTAAACATAAAGAGCGTTCTTTGTTGGTGAATTCCTGATATGGAACGAATAAAGAGCGTTTATGCCATTTATGTGTGATTAGCCAGCAGCATTGTGCTGTCTTCTGTAACACAATCAGGCTCTTGCTCAGGTAAAATATAGTAAATCTTTATGATAACATGCTGTTTACGCGATGGTCATGGTATATATGAACGAGACTGTATGCGTTTTAATGTTTTTCTGTTTACGGTGATTGGAACACGTGCCTTTAAGGCCATGAAAATTCCTATTTCACAATCCAAACCCCACTCTCAATCATAACCGTTTCCATACCTCAAACCCTAATCATACATATATGCAACCCATATCATATTTTAACCCAAATGTGTTCTATAACCAATTCTAACTATATATATAACCTTATCCAACCCTAAACCATTAATTTGTGATTCACATCTTAGCAGCATTCTTTATCTGTATTATATTGACTGAATCGATTCCCTCAGAAATGAAATTGGGGCTTATCATCCCATTGTACAAAGGTGCACCAAAACCTGAGCCGAATCCAGATAGCTACCGTACTATAACTCTTCTACCCGTTATCTACAAGATTTTCGAAAGTGTACTGCACAAAATATTCCTAAAAAGATCGATTATTTCCAGGTTTCCAAGTCCTCTACACAATGGCTTCCAAACCGGCATCAGTTGCTCTATGACTTCCTATGTTCTTCAAGAAACGATAGATAAGCTATGCGGCCGACATGGGATCACGAGCATAAATCTGTTTTCTGGATAGCCAGAAAGCTTTCGATAAAGTTTGGCTTTCTGGGCTGCTAGTCAAGCTACACGACACTGCGTGGCTTCCATGGAAAAATCATGAGCATGCACTAGTACTGAACTAGTAGAGTGATCGCGAATGGTTATATGTCTCGAATCTCTTGTAATCTCGCCATGGGGATCATTTCTTCTACTTGGTGTACATCAGTGATCTTCTACCCCGGCTTACCAAACATGTGCATGGTGCAAATATCTCCAATATACAATGTTCATGTCCGACCGCAGCCGACGATATCGTGATAAGTTCCATGACTAAAACAGGACTCGATATTATGCTGGCCATGTGTCATGAATACAGCATCAGGTGGCGTTTCAACTTCTCCAGCATAAAGAGTCAAGTAGTTATATTTTCAACGAATCTCCTCAGCAGCACAATCTAGCCAACCGTTCGTGGACTCTCAGTAATGAAACCATCTTATAATCCGAAAAGTGCGCCCTCCTTGGTATTATTGCAGGAAAATTTCACTGACATTACTCGTGCTAACGCTATGGCAGATAAGATGAGGAAAACATTTCTCTCCAGTCAGGCGACATATTACCAACTCGTTCACCCCTACTACAATGTCGAAACTTCTATCATCAGTTGTTTTGTCAAAGTCGATATACGATTGCGAGCTGTTATCTATTCGCGGCGCATCTACATTGGAAAGATCATTCAGAACTTGTGTCAATCAAACTCAGTCAATCCCGACGCGTACAAGAACAGATGTTGCGTGGTCTGTTACATGTGGAGAGAGAAATCACGAAACCTAGTTATACTGCCTCCCCACCAAATCTAAAAATATTTGTATATAAGACTTTTCAGCACACACTCTTCGGGCGCACCACAACTGTATTCACTGAAGATATTGTTCCGATTCTTAACAAGTATGGGTTGATTCTGTATCTCCTAGATTTCCTAGACGCAGGTGTATTCTCCAGCAAAACACAGTGGAAATCAATTGTCCAAGCGCATATCTGTGATTGTGACATCGAAGAATGGCGTACCTCTGTGTCTCAGGACAGTGATCTAACTTGTTTTTACTTAAAGGCACGGGCGGCGTTCGTTGCAGAAATATTCATATTTGTTCCAATCGCCATCAACGGAAGGAATATTAAAATATATATAGTTTTGTGCATATGCCAAACATAATCAGCGCGTAAATAGTATATTGTCGTCAAGACGTACGGCGGTCTACGTAAACAAGAGCCTGCTCGTGTTACAGAAGTTTTGCTTCTGTTTACATAACACAGAGTAATTCTATTGGTTAATCACACACAAATGATATAAACGCTCTTTATAATTTCCATATCAGGAAAACAGTAACAAATAACGCTCTTTTGTTTTGCTTTTGTTTACATAGCAAAGGAAAAACATTTGACAATAACATACTGTTTATGCCATATTTTCTGATTGGTATAAGAACAAAGTCTGTCTATATTTTACTATTCTTTCTGTTTATGACGGTTTTTGACGGAGCTGAATATTTTAACAGCATACCAACCGCCAACGCAGCCCGTATCTTTAAATCACCCGAACTCAAGAACCCCGTGGATGATATGGCAAATTCTTCCATCCAATCGCCATCGCGAACGTGAACTCAGACATCAGAATGAAGTCCTGCATGCCATGTTCATATGCCAGTCACCAATTTATGTGTAACTTTTCAGGATTTATTTGGAAATCTCGCTGAGAGCTTTCCGATGGATGACAACAAGCCATATTTCCGACTAAGTCCTGAAAAGTTACCCATAATTCTGCTATGGTATGAACACCATAACGATCGATGATAGATTCCAAGTGTCTATCACGAAGGAACACATAAATTGGTGACTGGCATATGAACATGGCATGCGGGACTTCATTCTGATAAATGACTCCGCACTTCTTACATCTATTACAGTACATTGTTTTGTTTATACTAACAAAGTGAGATGTCTGAGTTCACGTTCTCTGAGAGCTTTCCTATGAATGGCAACAAGCCATATTTCCGACTAAATCCTGAAAAGTTACCCATAATTATGCTATGGTATAATACCTACCTATTTTTAAGTTCACTGTTAGAGGAGCAACTCGTCGCATACAGTCTAGGAAACACGACTTCATGCATAGACCCAGATGTTCTACAGTTGTGTACGGGAATTATCTTCGACACAGCTATGTTCTTATTCCATATATGTACATATTAGAGGGACATAACATACGATGGAGCTCCCTCTAACTGTGTATACTGTATATAGTTCATGTACCTATATTGTTCATAGATCACTCTCCACAATGGAGGCATTAAAGATATATAGTAAAAACTGTCCGGGAATCAACGGGCTTAGATATTTTAATAGTGTTTGGTCAAGGATATGCGACAGCTTGCTCAACTGTGTGTTGATAATATGGATTGTAATGCAGTTTGTCGATATATCATAAATTTCTATCATCCTAGCTACAGTTAGGGGTTGGTTGTTGTCTGAAATAAGATCATTCACAAATATCACGCCTTTTCGCTCACATTCCATATATCTATTGAATGCTGGTTTACTTTAATATTATCGATATTCCATAGTTTATTTGAGTTTAGATATGAGTATTTACTGGGTAGCTTCTTCGGTAAATTTGTCCAAGCCACTATGACGTCACACCAAAATGTATCCTTGGTCGATTCAATGTATTTTGCACCGTATATTCGAGGAATATGGGAATCAGAAACTATTTCGGGGGCAATACTTATCCACTTTGCGTGTTTTCTGGTAAATCTCCTGAGCCAGGTTATTTTTAGGGCTTCGATATATACTTTAATTTTTATCATATTTAGGTTGCCTTGTTAATCTTTACACATTTGTGAATGTTTAATTCGTCAATAACAGTTTGGGATGGGGTTTGGAAGAGATTGGAATAGATGGGTTAATTTTGGAGTTATGACAGATTTGATTATTACAATGCGACCTATATATAGTGGAGTCAATGACAAGCTTTCAGTTCGATAAGTCTGTTTCCTAAATTGAGGTTATTCAATTGCGATAAATCTATGCTATACGTTATTCCCAATAATTTGAATTGTTTTGTTACATGAATGTCGCAACTTAGATTGTGTGTACCGTGGTTATCTTTGCTTGCGCCTAACCAAACTATCTGACATTTTTTCAGGTTGGCTTTCAATCCTGACATATTTGCGAATGTGTCGAGAGCATTCAAGCTTTCATCAATTAAGAGATTATTCGTTATGGTCCAGAATGAGTGTAGTTTCGCCAACGTATTGATTACTGTTATGTTCTGTACTAGCGAGAGTTGTGCCTATTATCTTTTGATTTTCCCTCACCAAAATTGCAAGTACAGTCAGCAATGTGAATACAATGGTTAGTAAAATCGCTGAGTAATGCTGAACAAGCACATTCGAAACAATGAAATTGCTCTGATTTTTATTGCATCAGCCTTGATAACTCTTTCAAAACTCTTATGAATGTGCGTATATAATAATTACACGATAATTTGTTCATGCTCACTGAAGCACATTTGAAGCGATAAAAAACTCATACTGACCCGTGCATACATTTATCTCATATATTTTTTATTGTGCCAACCTTGGTGAACTTGAAGAACTCTTTCAAAAACTCTTATGAATGTGAGCATTAAATGTGAATATTATATACGTATTAAAGTTAATGCCTCGTGTGAATAACAATACGTGATAACGCACAAGGCGTGGGTATATATGAGGCATTCTGGATCAGGGTGGGGCACACTTAAACATACCCGATCTCAGTTAAGGTAAGTTTTTAATAGTTAAAAACATTTTGATATATAATGTTGTCCTTTCCGACAATATTTTTATTAATTTAATTACCAATCTGAAAACAGTCCTACTCCGGTAGGGTGATCAAATCTAAATTGAGAATATTATTTTTCATACAATGTAGTACTTTTTTTCCCCCACAAATATTATATCCAAATTGACAACACAAGGCATTCTTAATTAAATTAATTAAATGCAGGGACTATCGATGGCGAAATCGTTTTCATTAGTTTATCGCCGGCAGATGAGCCCGAATCGAGTATAAAATATTTACTATTTAGAGTAGTTCAGACGACGTTTTCTGTGGAGAGGTACGGGTGTGAGCATAATACCTAATACGGTCGATTTGTGTCAGAATTTCGGTGATGTTAGTAGAATGTTACAATCCTCCAGTTGGCATAATGCCTGACCACTAACTTATCTGTTTCGCGCACCCCGAAAACATAATATATCGGTAGAAATAAACTCGCATAAAAGCGTTTAACTTGAGAGACATTTGAGAGTACACTTGGGTGAATTCGGGGCCAGACAATTTGCTCGGTATAGAGAGGGATTCGGTTTACAGAGGGTCCGGTTTGGAGAAGTTTTGCTGTAATAATGTTTTATGTGCAAGCAATTTACCATTTTTTTAATTGTTATTTTTGTTTATTATAATTTTCTGACGTTTTTCGGACGTGAACATTATCATTATCAGACCGGAACTGTATCATTTATCGGAAGCGAGCAATTTATCCCCATTCCCACCCTCTGTGATCATGTGAATGTGACCTATGAAAATATTCGTATATTCAAATTCATCTATAGTAGTGAATTGTAACTATAATTAGTTGGAATGTGATATATCTGTCTAATTGGAGTATTTGAGTGGGTGCGTATCGCCTCCTAACGTTGGTCAAAAGGTTCATCAGAAGGAAATCTCAGTCCAAAACTAAATTGAAATTGTTGGAATTTTCAACCATGGTTGGAATTTTCAACCATGATGTAATGTGAAATATCTTGTTTTAGAACAAATTTAGTGCAACAATTTGCTACTTTTAGTCCAATTGTTAACGTTTGGACTGAATTGTCCATCAGCTGGAAATTTTCCATAGGGGGTGTTAGATAAATAAAATTTCAATAGTTGGAAATTTCATAATTCCAGTTTGAAATTGCAATTATGCAAGGTGGGCGGGGTACAACTGAAATTTATGGCAGTTGGAATTTCATGGCTCAAGGGAGGATTCCAAGTCGGAAAATCACATTTCCCTTTATCAAGTTTAAGCAATGAACATTCACACTGAGTGCATTCTACAATCAAATGTATGACTATGTTCATCTCTATATATGGTAGCCTATATGTATACGATTGGAAATATTATTTAATCATATCGATTTAGTATTTCGTTATAACGAAATATTATTTCGTTATAATGAAATATTATTTCGTTATATCGATATATTATTGATTTCGTTATATCGATATTTTATTTCATTATTACAAAATATTATTTATGTGAATATTTCGACATATCATATTGGCATTATTTAATCTACTTGTTTTCATCTACACGATTTACCAGATTCACGT
Organism: Siphonodentalium dalli; assembly: GCA_032622095.1. Lineage (NCBI taxonomy): Eukaryota > Metazoa > Mollusca > Scaphopoda > Gadilida > Siphonodentaliidae > Siphonodentalium > Siphonodentalium dalli. The sequence goes on along the minus strand of CP136063.1, from coordinate 163,837,205 downwards.
TCTTTATAATGTGTTTTCACTGCGGCTCGCGACATTCAACGGAATAACGGGCATAAGCTCACTATGGGATTATTTCAGAATCATATAAGTCCAATATGAACGTGAACATTTAGATCCAATATGAACCTATTTGCACGAGGATAATTATGTGGGTTTATCCGGTGAGTGTCGCGATGTAGTCGGGAGGCGGTGTTTATTAACACATGGTAAATCTGATAATTATGTGGGTTTATCAGGTGAGTGTCGCGATGTAATCGGGAGGCGGTGTTTATTAACACATGGTAAATCTGTAATTATGTGGGTTTATCCGGTGAGTGTCGCGATGTAGTCGGGAGGCGGTGTTTATTAACACATGGTAAATCTGATAATTATGTGGGTTTATCAAGTGAGTGTCGCGATGTAGTCGGGAGGCGGTGTTTTTAACACATGGTAAATCTGATAATTATGGGGGTTTATCCGGTGAGTGTCGCGATGTAGTCGGGAGGCGGTGTTTATTAACACATTGTAAATCTGATAATTATGTGGGTTTATCAGGTGAGTGTCGCGATGTAATCGGGAGGCGGTGTTTATTAACACATGGTAAATCTGATAATTATGTGGGTTTATCCGGTGAGTGTCGCGATGTAGTCGGGAGGCGGTGTTTATTAACACATGGTAAATCTGATAATTATGTGGGTTTATCATGTGAGTGTCGCGATGTAATCGGGAGGCGGTGTTTATTAACACATGGTAAATCTGATAATTATGTGGGTTTATCCGGTGAGTGTCGCGATGTAGTCGGGAGGCGGTGTTTATTAACACATGGTAAATCTGATAATTATGTGGGTTTATCAGGTGAGTGTCGCGATGTAATCGGGAGGCGGTGTTTATTAACACATGGTAAATCTGATAATTATGTGGGTTTATCCGGTGAGTGTCGCGATGTAGTCGGGAGGCGGTGTTTATTAACACATGGTAAATCTGATAATTATGTGGGTATTTCCGGTGAGTGTCGCGATGTAGTCGGGAGGCGGTGTTTATTAACACATGGTAAATCTGATAATTATGTGGGTTTATCCGGTGAGTGTCGCGATGTAGTCGGAGGCGGTGTTTATTAACACACGGTAAATCTGATAATTTGCGTCATTTGTAGGGGTGTTGAGGTGATCAAAGCAGACGACAGAAAAATGAAAGTGAGAAGGAGCCCCATGTTATGAGGGACATGTTTATATGATATGTTCAATAAACGTCGATTTGTTGAATTATTATCTCTTCTTCTTCTCTTCTTCCGCATAAGGCAAATCTCTTATAAGAGTGTTTAAAGCCTGGTATGGTATGCTTTAATGAACTCAATCGTGAGTCAACACGCATTAGAGTTGCCAAACATATTTACACTATTTACATATAATAATGCTGTATGATCATTAATGTATATATCATCGTCATCATCGCCATTATTATTATCATCATCATCATCATCATCATCATCATCATCATCTTCATCGCCGTCATCGCCATCATCATCACTATCAACAACAACAACAACAACAACAACACCATCATTAACATCACCAATAACAGCAATGGTCATATACATTATATGAATTATCATCATCGTTATTTCGCATCGATGACTCACTACTATTCGATCTTACTCAGTCCTATCTTAGTCACAATACCTAAGCCTTTCTGGATTGTGGGACGCTAATAGTATGTAGAATTTCCATCTAGCAGGTTCCTCCCAGAACCATCGTGGTATATATTTCTGCCTGGCCCCAACTAAGATTGTGCAAACGGATATGATATGATATTCGTCATTTGCGTCTGTCTGCCCATATAACGTACATTTTTGACCACGCTTGCTTGCTTTTCCCCACCTGATAGTTTCGACTCCTAGTCTATGATTGACTGTCCTCAATCTCATAATGTTGTGTGACAAATCCCGAGGTAAATTCGTAAAATATGTCTCAAAACCAAATTCCTTTTTAAAGTTCCGATAGAATCGACCGCGTGATGAACTATCGATGTCCACCCACCATTTTTGGATAAATTGATCTTTAAACCTATTCTCAATATATCTAATATCAAAACCGGAAATACATTGTGCATCCCATACGTGGTTTTGTCCAGAAGAGTCGATTAACCCCTTAATGCACGAGATCCACGTTACTCGCTTATTGGTTTTCGCAGAATCTTTGAGGTGCAATAACAAATGATACAGCTTTTGCACAACTTGGGAGCATTTGCCATCAAGAATTCGCCTCCAGTGGTTCAGCATACGCATTTTACATTTAATGCTCAGGGGATATCTACCAATTTCACCATAGACCATCTTTTCATCCTCAGAACCTGCTTATAAAATCCCAGGACTAGACTGTCTAACTCATACAATTGTTCCATTGCCCAAACCTCGCCACAGTACGTAGTAATTGGTTCAATTGTTTTATCAAATAAAGTGAGAACTAGGTCGTTACTTAACTTTAATTTTTCTGTTTGACTTACGAAACTATATATGGCTTTCTTGCCGACAGATGCAATTTTCTTTACCGCTTGGCAGAACCTTCCGTTATGGAAAAAATCAATCCCCAAATAAGTCATGGTATCAACGTAATCAGTATAATTGTCATAGAGAGTCAATAGTTCCCTGTTGTCACCCTTGCGGTTACTGAATACCATTGCTTTAGTTTTGTCTACATTATGGTCAGTTTCCAAGCTGATGCGTAATCGCCGAATGCATTCAACGCTCGCTGCATACTTTTGTGGTCTTCAGCCAATATAATCGTATCATCGGCATACAATACGCACATTATTTTCATATACTCTCCACATGTATCAAGAAACGCGTCGTTTATGAATTTTAAGCCGTCAACGGCACAGTTATCAAGAAATGATTCTAAGTCGTTAAGATACATGGAAAATAGCAAAGGCGACAGGGTATCACCTTGCCTTACCCCCATATTACAAGTAAAAAATTCTGATCGGTAGCATCCTTGTACAACGCATGATTTGATGTTTCCGTACATACTACGTATTACATTGAGAATTCTGCCATTAATATTTGCCGTCATCATTTTTACCCAAAGGCCGTCACGCCATACCGTGTCAAATGCTTTTTTAAAGTCAATGAAACAACAATACAATTTTTTTCCTCTAGAAAGATACATGTCGATTATGCACTTGAGAATAAAAACATTGTCAACAGTTGAGTGATTTTTCCTGAAGCCTGCCTGAAATTCGGAAATGGTTTCGCATTGGTCGCAAAATTCAACTAAGCGCTTATTCAAAATCGATGTAAACATTTTCCCCATTATACTAAGGAGGGTGATTCCGCGATACGAGTCTGGGTTTGACCGTTTCCCTTTCTTTTTAAAAATAGGTTGAATCAAGCCATTCCGTCCATCGCTCTGGGAAGATTCAGCTTCTAAATACGGCGTTGAAGAGTTTCAAGTATATGTCAATCATCAGGTGTTTAGTAGCTATAATATATTCGGCTAATATGTTATCAGATCCGGGAGATTTCCCGCTCTTAAGTCGGTCTATAGCATTCAGAATTTCATCTCGGGTAAAGTTAACATTCAGTAAGCTGTCATCATTTTCGTCATACATCTGGTTTAAGAGTGGCTCAAAATCTTCTTCAGTATCACCAGGTTCATTAATTTTTTGGAAATGCGTATAAAATTCATTTAATGGTACATCGCTGACAAAATCTCGTTCAATATTGTTCCTGTTTATCTGCTTGATAGTACTCCAAAATAGCTTTGGGCTTTTACACGCTTTTCTTAACGAATCGTTCCGATTTCTCTCCCATATTTTGATTTTCCTGTCAATTAGTGCCTTGTATTCTTTCCCGACGCGTTTCAATGCTAATTTATTAGTTTGAGAGGGATGTTTTCTACATTGCCGTTTATCTCTTTTAAATGCCCTTCTCATGTTGGCGCATTCGCTATCAAACCACACTGAGCCTTTTTCAGCTCTTCGAGCGCCATTCTTGCGGCGCATTCCGAACGTGGTGGTAGCCATCATAAGTAATTTGTCTTCTATGTCGCAACACAGACGGTCGATGTCCCTTTGAGTCGTTAAGTTATTCGTTAGACAAAGCATTGCATCTATGGGTATATTACAAAAATTCTTAACAAAATCGTCTGTCTTTTCACTATCCCATCGGCGTGGCTTCTAGTGGAATCATAAATTCGTTAGAAGTGGTATGTGTGTTGTCCTCTGGATTTACTAAAAGTTCCATTGTAAGTCCACGGTGTATGTCTGAGTAAAAACTGCTAAATTATTCACATGAAAATCAATTACTTTATCCCACATGTCGTAGCTCACCAGTCCATAATCAATGAGACTACTATTGCTGCTTGTAACGCTACCAACCCCTTTGTCACTGCCTAACCGGCCATTCGCGATTGCTACCTTAATATTGTCACACATATCAACAAGTCTATATCCGTATGAATTAGGTTTACCTTTGTCTTGGGTAGCTCGGGGACCGGGATCGAAATCTGATCGCCACCCGAAGATATCATCGTTCAGGTTATTTCCCTCCCCCAGTATGTGTTCTGCGCCAATTAAATAATCAGTCGGAGTAAAATCTTTGAGATTTGCGGTTCTAGCATTAACGTCGCCCAAAAGAAGTACAGAACCATCCAAACGCAGTTCTCGCAGTTCGGCCTCTATCTCAGTTTGCCAACTATCGTTTACGTAACGCGTGTTTACTGGAGGGATATATAGGGAACCAATAAGTATGTCTCTATCTGTCCCTGTAAATGTCGAAGCTAATCTAAACCATGTGACAAGAGAAGACTTTGAGTTTATCAATTTTACGTATCTGTCAATACTGTGTTTCACCGCAACTATGATACCCCCGGATACACATCCACTCATCTCCCTCCCATTGGTCGGATATACTGTGAAACCTGGAATTAAAACTTTCACACCATTAAGTGTTTTCGTTTCTGAGAAACATAGTATATCATGCTTGTCGATAAAGTTTTGAAATTCCGGATAGTAGTAATGGGGGCCACTATGGCCCAGTACCCCCAGTGGGGGCCACTATGGCCCAGTACCCCCCAGTGGGGGCCACTATGGCCCAGTACCCCCCAGTGGGGGCCACTATGGCCCAGTATCGAATACTGGACCATCTATGGCCCCCACTGGGAGGTACTGGGCCATAGTTCCCCCCTGAGGATAGATGTTCCTGTCATTGATGTGACATTTCTGATCGAAAAAATGAAAATGGACTTAGACATTTTTTCATTACTAATTTAAAGTTTGTATAATTCTGACCAGAGATGACACATCGACACGAACAGAATCAATTGGTGGGGATCCTACAGTGAAAACGATTTTGTTGAAATTTATCATTTATTTTTCAAAAACAAGAACAAGAACAATGAACAATAATATATTATTATACATCAATAATATTAACAAAGAACAATAATATATTATTGTTCATTGTTCTTGTTCTTGTTTTTGAAAAATAAATGATAAATTTCAACAAAATCGTTTTCACTGTAGGATCCCCACCAATTGATTCTGTTCGTGTCGATGTGTCATCTCTGGTCAGAATTATACAAACTTTAAATTAGTAATGAAAAAATGAAAATGGACTTAGACATTTTTTCAAAGTCTACAAGCAGTAACAATACAAGAACAAATGCAGATATCAAAACTGAAGAGATGTCTACAACATCAGATTTTTCCAAACAAGACCGACCTGTTGATCCTACGAATGATTCACAGAACAAATCTGAAGATAAACATCCAGAAATTGAAAATTCCAAGAAAACTTCCAAGAAAAAGAAGCTGAGACCATTCTACATTCCAAAAACAGATAAACGAATCGACACAAACAATTGAAAATTATGTTGTGTGAATAAATTATGAATTGAACAATCGTGTTTTGTTTTTTCAGCTATGAAAGAGTAACCTGTTGGGAAATGTGGGTGGCCCTGAAAAGGGTCGTTTTCTCTTTTCCAGGATTCATAAGAATTCTGACAAATCAGGATATATCCCGTTGGGATTAATTGTCACAGACCAAATAGGATTTGATCTGTGCGCCGCACCAGCCTGAGCAAAGCTGTCAATCGCTGCATTGCACAGATCTTTCTTGATCTGTGACAAGATCTCCACGAGATCAAGATTGCTTGATTCTTGAACTTTAGGCAATGGTCGTCGGCGAGCCAAAAAATCTCCTATCATCTGCTTCTGAACCCTACTTTGTTCAGGAGAATCCTGCCATTTCCTATATCGTCTTATTTCCGTCTCCTCTGACGAATCTCTCTTCCTCCACGACTTCTTGAGAAATTTCTTTAAAGACGGCATAATGAATGAAGTTCACTGAAAAAGTGAAAATATTTGTATACATTTGACACGGGCGACAATGAAATCACATAATACTTTGACGTTAAAAATGACAAATATTTCCTGACGTTGTGTTTTTTCAGAACCGGATCACCATGCATATTTTTCTTGATCATTATTGCATAGCGATCAAACAAATGTTTTTAATTTCGTTAGATCATTATCTATTATTTGGTACACATGATTGATATATTTATTACCTCGTTAGGCAAATATGGAATGTTTTTCTAGTTTTTGGTTTTGGAATTGTACATATATTATACATAAAAACTGAACACAAGAAACATACTGAACATTTTTCTTGATCATTGCATTTGATAACTTTACTTGGTCATCGTTTATGAACGAAGATGAATTCATATGTTAAAACATCTTAATTAATTGTATATACTATCATGAATTTAATCTATAACATATCGAAATGGTGAAACTAACAGATAATGCACTGAAAAGAAACACAACGTCAGGAAACATTTGTCATTTTTAACGTCAAAGTATTATGTGCTTTCTCTACCGCCCGCGCAATCGTGATACAAGTTCAAGACGGATCTTCAGACTTATTCTACATTCAAAGATGACTGCAATACCCGAACCCTTGATGGCGATACTGAGAGGAACTAGGGGGATAACACCGCAGATAATGTGGGACAGGCACGCAAGAGAAGTGACCGCCCGTTCAAAGCTGATCGTGCAAAAAAGAACAGCGGGGGAACAAAAGCAAAATTCGCACTCTGAGAAAAATGGGGAGTGAATTTTGATGTCGTACAAAACGGCCCTTTTCAGGGCCAAAACAAAAACGGTCCTTTTCAGGGCCAACCAATTTTTTCAAAAAGAAAAACTCTTAGCATTGCTTAAGAACTAATAATGTTCCTTGTACCCTATGTTTCGTTTTTGAAAAAATCACGCCACGAATAATTTAAAAACAAAATATACTTGCAAATATTTGTTGTTGAATAAATTATGAATTGAACAATCGTGTTTTGTTTTTTTCAGCTATGAAAGAGTAACCTTTTGGGGAATGTGTGTGGCCCTGAAAAGGGCCGTTTTAAAATTATCGTCTGACTTTAACACCGTTTTGTGTTTTTCTTATATCTTGACATATCTTTCCCATGAGAACCGAGAGCTTTTGCAAATTCATCACTTTTCTCTGTATCTCTAGATTCTTTACAAGGAAGATGAAATCTGACTTTTGTCTCAGTAGAAGCCTTCATGATACTCTTAGTTTGTTTTTCTTTCGTCGCCGATAATTTTCCTTTTTTGATCTGTTTCTGCTCTTTCGATCTCTCAACATCATGAATCCTGATTGGGATATCTATCTGTTCTGCAACGAAACGAAGATTCACTTTCACTTCTTGATGCGTTACTTGCGTTTTCACGTCAATATCCCTGCGAAGGCATCTCAGTTCATCTAAAATCGCTTTTAAAATGAGTGTATCACCACCTATAGTCATTGTCGTATTAGCTTGGACTGATGACTGTGGCGCAGCATATGTATTCTGTGCAACAGGACTACTGTATATCTCACTCTGAAGAAATTCTGTTAACGGATCCATCTCTTGATAGCAATGCAATGTAAGGTTGATCAAATTCGAAAATATTTGTATAGATTTGACACGGGCGACAATGAAATCACATAATACTTTGACGTTAAAAATGACAAATATTTCCTGACGTTGTGTTTTTTCAGAACCGGATCACCATGCATATTTTTTTTGATCATTATTGCATAGCGATCAAACAAATGTTTTTAATTTCGTTAGATCATTATCTATTATTTGGTACACATGATTGATATATTTATTACCTCGTTAGGAAAATATGGAATGTTTTTCTAGTTTTTGGTTTTGGAATTGTACATATTTTATACATAAAAACTGAACACAAGAAACATACTGAACATTTTTCTTGATCATTGCATTTGATAACTTTACTTGGTCATCGTTTATGAACGAAGATGAATTCATATGTTAAAACATCTTAATTAATTGTATATACTATCATGAATTTAATCTATAACATATCGAAATGGTGAAACTAACAGATAATGCACTGAAAAGAAACACAACGTCAGGAAACATTTGTCATTTTTAACGTCAAAGTATTATGTGCTTTCTCTATCGACCACACAATCGTGATATATGTTCAAGCACGGCAGCGAACAATTTATTCTGCATTCAAAGATGACTGCTGTAAACATAACCGATCTTGACGAGATAATGGGCGGTGGGGTATACTGTAAAGCAGTGTACGGTGAAGAAATATCGCTATTTTGGAGGGCACTCAGCCTTGGGATTTACGGGACGACCGATGGATGGATGGTTCTGAGAGATGCGGCAGTTGGCCTGTACTACACAGAGAGGGACGAACTTGGTGCGTCGGCACAAGACTTACGACACGCACCACTTTTGGTCGAATCAAGATTGATGGTTGAATTAGCGGCGACTGTTATACAGCGACCTATCGTCATATTTGATGCTACCAAAGGCGGCTACAAATCAACACCAAGATTCAAGTCATCAATACCTCTAGTGTGGATCCCCCACGTTTGCCACGAGCATTATTGTGAATGCGAATTATGGATGAGGAGAGGAGACAAATCAATTGAAGTTTTGGCGAACAAAGAAGTTCAATGTGGCGGATTCTAAACTATAACAAAAATAAAACGGCCCTTTTCAGGGCCACCAAATGATCGAAAAGATACTCTTGATAGCTAATTTGATATTTTCCAAAGTGAGATTTTCCTTTTGAAAAAAATAATTCTAAGTCCATTTTCATTTTTCGATCAGAAATGTCACATCAATGACAGGAACATCTATACTCAGGGGGTATCGAATACTGGACCATCTATGGTCCAGTATTCGATACTGGGCCATAGTGGCCCCCACTGGGGGGTACTGGGCCATAGTGGCCCCCACTGGGGGGTACTGGGCTATAGTGGCCCCCACTGGGGGGTACTGGGCCATAGTGGCCCCCACTGGGGGTACTGGGCCATAGTGGCCCCCACTGGGGGGTACTGGGCCATAGTGGCCCCCATTACTACTCCGGATATTTCAAACGTTTCTCTAGTCCGCACACGTTTAAGGCCAACACCCACAATGTCCCTTTTCTACCTACACATTCACCGCCGCCCACCCCATCGTCATCATCACCGTTATCATCATCATCATCATCGCCACCATCATCTTCATCACCATCGTCATCATCATCATCGTCATCATCACCATCACCATCATCATCATCATCATCATTATCAGCATCATCGTCATCATCGTCGTCATCATCATCATCATAATCATCATCCCGAGCATCCTCGTCATCACCATCATCATCTCTACAGTTATCATCATCATGCTCGTCGTCGTCATTATCACAATTGTCGTCATCGTATTCTGCATCTACATCCTCATCATTTTCATTGCCGTTATCATCACAATTCTCATCGAGAATGCAACACAGAATGTCTTTAGTTGTAGGATAATATGTACAATTACATAATCAGGTAGAGTCTGTCTTTTGTTTGCTTGTTGTCACTGGGGAGGGTGTTAATTCTAAGGGTCTTTTCTTGGCACCACTTTTGGCACGCTCAGCTGCATCGACGAAGGAAGTCGCCAGCTTGTCCTTCCCCTCCGGACTCAGGTGGAGTCCGCTAGATTCGTCCTTCTCGAATGAAGTTTTTATGATGTTGTTGCCTTTTCTCAAGTACTCCGTAGTGTCAACAAAGTCATAGTTCATATCGTCACATGTTCCCTTTATATACTCGTTGACAAGAATTACAACGTCATTAAATTCCTGTCGCGCGGCCCCCTTGCCCTTCCGTGGTGGTACGCTGCACATGCTGATCTGTGCATTTTGGAACATTGCAGTTATGTGGGGAAGTCCGCGATTTATCAAGCGAATAACCTGCATAGCGTCGCTCCGTTTGTGCAAAATATCGTTCGTGCCCAAGTGAATAATTATTGATTTCACTTGGTCAGGGACTATATCTTGTGCCTTTTCCACCCTTTCGAGAAGAGATTTAATGTCCTCAAAACAAGCCCCTGAATATTGGATAATTCTCATATTGTCTTTGTCTGTATAGACTCTTGCGCAGTTGCTTGCACCGAGCACTACAGTGTCAATGACTTGGGGTGGTTTACCCGCTTTCGGCTCTTTGTCATTCGCGCTGTTAGCTATTGGCAAATATGGGTCACTGGGTTTAAAAATATCACCGTCCACTGATTTATAAACACTGCCCGCGTCGCTCTCCGCGTATTCATTGTTAGATTTAGTGTGACCACCGTTAACTCGCGGATTCCACCACCGCTTATCGTCACCGTTATCCTCACCTGTGCCTCTCATTGGACAGAAAGCAATCACGTGTCCAGAATTACGACACCCTCTACACACGACCTTGTTTCTATATTCTCGACGGCTGTGATTGGTCTGAAAGCACCGGGTACACTCACGATTGGCTGACTGTGACTCGTCACACACGACCGTGGGAAAATGAGTTTCATGACAGTACTCGCATGTTATTTTGGTCATATCTGAAAACACTCGTAACTGGTAGCCCCCAACAGAAATTTTATTCGGAATTTCCTGACAGTCTCTGATCCGTACAAATCTGGTCCCGTTTTCAATAGAATAATCATCCTGGGCAAAAGTATTCCTCCTAAAACTCTCCGGCACAATCGATCCATACTTTGAAAAATGTTCAGAAACAATATCGTCTTCCATCTGGTATGGAGTGTCTTTGATAGTTACAAAAACACATTTATTTTCGGCATCGTTTGGCCTAATTCTCGCACCGAACATCCAGAAACCTTTCTCTATTATGTCATTTTTATCCTCATTTGACCTCAGTGTGACAAAGCACTCTTCTTCAGTTATTTGAATCGCTCTTATTTTGTCGATACGCACTATACGTTCAACTGACCTTAATACGTCCCGCTCTGTCACTCGCCTGAATGGCGCGGTTTTGAACGAAACTGTCATTGTTCTTTTAATCGTTGTTGCCATGGCTGATGTATGTAGCCTTTAGACCAGCATAGTCTATAGCTGTTACCGACTAGTATTTATCTACATATATCACATTAAATCAGTTCATTTCGAAAATATCAGAGCACAAAATCAAAACAAACCTATCGGCGCCATCTTGTCACGTCACGTCATGCATGATAAAACAGTTAAAATATGTATATACAGTTAAAAACAGCTCCGGAGTTATTTATTCGTTTTCTTGTCAGTGGTGAATGCTGGGTGGCTGGCCGGCAGCTTGTCCAACTCCACTCTGAAACTCTTTGTGTCAAATTCTGGTGTGCATGTTTCCTGGGACAATTTGTTCCACTGTCTGGTGGTGCGTGGGGAAAATCGACTGGTAGTATACGTCGATCCCAGTGGTGCTTTGGTATAGTTTGTGTTTTCCCCGAGTCCTTTCATCGCCTTACCTGATGTATGGGTCTGGATTGATGTCGACCACTCTATCCTTAATTTGAACATTTCCTGTGAGATAACTACTCATCAATGATGCTTTAGTATACTCTTTCGTGTACTGATTTATGCAGATAAATTCTTCAACCGGTCAAAACATTGATATACATGTGGTGCAATTGAGCTCAGATTGGCACATCTTTCAAAATAAAAACATAATGAAGCAACTCCCATGATCATTCTTGACCCATAAATTTATTGTCATAAAACAACACAAATGTAAACCAGTCACGAGCCAATATAATACAGATTATTAATAATTATTACTCAAAGAATCATATTTAACATGTGAGCGTTTATTCGTTGATATTTGTCCATGTATATATATTGTACATATACAAATTAAGATGCGCATAACATTTTGGGTATGTACATGCATGGTGCTCTGCGCTGCCCAACATATCCTGGCGTAAATACGCACATTATCGACCTATAATGTGAAATATGTTCATAATGTGATAATATGATTCTGAAATAAGCAGATAATGGACTCATATCCGTCATTTCGTTTTATAGCGCGGGCCACCGTAAAAACAAATTTTAAAGTGCGTACACCTGATAAGTCGTGAGTTGTTTTTTTGTGTCATTATCCGAAAATAATGAACCTATAATTAAGTAATTATGAGTTCAAAATGTGACTAAAATCGTTCTCATTTTCAGTTCATTATCGACTGAAAATGAGGCGATTCTAAGCAGGTTATCGTGCGAAATAAAATACTATTATAAGCAGATAAAGTGCGGTTATGTGAATAATATGTATTTTGGTTGGGCTTTTCAGTTGGTCAATGGTGGAGTTAGGTAACGCAGGTGATGGCTGCATATATACAGCTTCACCTCTAAATATTGTAGGTTAGTTGTGTCAAACTCATGGTCGTATTATATGTAACAATCAGTTGATATAAATGTTAATTGTAGCTATCCTGCATATCTGTGGGGTTTCGGTGGTGCTATCCAGCATAGCTGTGGGGTTACGGTGGTGCTATCCAGCATATATGTGGAGTTTCGGTGGTGCTATCCTGCATATTTGTGGGGTTTCGGTGGTGCTATCCAGCATATCTGTGGAGTTTCGGTGGTGCTATCCTGCATATCTGTGGAGTTTCGGTGGTGCTATCCAGCATATCTGTGGGTTTTCGGTGGTGCTATCCTGCATATATGTGGGGTTACGGTGGTGCTATCCAGCATATCTGTGGAGTTTCGGTGGTGCTATCCAGCAAATATGTGGGGTTTCGTGGTGCTACCCAGCATATCTGTGGGGTTTCGGTGTAGATATCCTGCATATCTGTGGGGTTTCGGTGGTGCTAGCCAGCATATCTGTGGGATTTCGGTGATGTGGATGTCAGTGGGGTTTCGGTGGTGTGGATGTCATTGATTAGTCCACGTATTGATGAATATCTTCTGGAAATCGATCATTCGATTCTGTTCGATTGCCAAAATTAATTAATATACTGTCTGTCAGTCGCCCATTTGGGAACCCTGATAAATGACTGCGACACGTCAATGGGAACCCCAATTAATGACTTCTACATTAGACACCTTTTGTGTAATAAACGACTACAGATAATTATTACGAATAGGGTACTACGTCACAACAATTTGCGTTCTTTCTATTCGTTGTCGTTTCCCATTTGTTTCGATTACGGTTTTTGATTTTCACCATATATTGATTAATTCCCTATCGTTTCTGAGCTCCTTAATGTGGGAGATGACTCTGAGATTATGTCCTTAAAATTTGATCGCCACGTGACCTTAATTTTTATCTATTGGTAGCAATAAAATAATTCGTCGTCGTTAAACACGAGAATCTTGCGAAACACAAAGCTCTAAGCTATGACATATACTTGTATTGGTTTAAAACGTTACACGAAACTCGATGACGCTGACATATCATCTTTGCAGATATAACAATTGCCGACAGCAACGATGAAACTATTCGTCGTTGTCACGTGTGCTGCGCTGATGTCGCTGGCTATGTTCAGCAGAAAATCTGAAGCAGCCTTGCTTGAACGAACCGAAAACCAGGCCAATTTGGCTGCCAATCCCGGCATGAATGTAAGTAGTGTTAGAAAAACATAAAATAAAACAAATTTGTCGCATACATTCACACGCTCGCAAAATGTACATGCTAATATTGTAGGCAATTATAGTCCTACAGCGTTTTATTTTACAAAGGAAAAAAACAGTATTTAATTTTAAAGATACGGGCGGCGTTGGCGGTGGGTATGATGTTAAAATATTCACCTCATTTCAAAATGGCCGCCATCATATCGAAAATGGTAGATATTGACCCAGTGTGCCCCGCAATCGCTTACGAGTTGTGGTTGGTGACTAAAATTCTGGCTATTCTGCCTTCTATACATTGCATACTAACATGTATTATGCACTTTGGTTAACTGTTACTATGGTATAAAAGACAATTACCAGACATATTGTATTTTCTCTCAGCAACCAGGGGGGGGGGGGGGGGGGGGGGTCGGAAAAAAATTTCAGGCACGTATGGCATTTTTTCCCGTTCGATCATTTTTTGTACCCACCCACCCCTACCGCCAAATTTGTTTCCGTTTACGGCAGTTTTTTTGGACACCCACCCCCCCCTTTTAACACTAAAACAGAGATTTGCGGGGGGAATTCACTGTAAACAGCTGTGTATGAATTTCTGTGCATACTATTTATCATGGATGTTAACAAGGACATGTAAATAGGAATGAGTCATTTTGAGGTCATTCGGTCAAATAAACATGGCTGCCAGCGGCCATCTTGGATTTCAAAATTTGCAACAAAATACAACACGATAACTGCCTGCAGTCAGTTTACCAGTTAGAATTACATTATTTCTCTCATTCAAAGTGGTTTTGAAGCCCAACTCGTTGCCAAAACACTAAAGTTGCGGAAAAAATTGCTTGTTGGTGGCTTTGACCACCCACCCACCCTGGCATACGTGCGGAATTTTTTTGTTCACCCCCCCCCCCTGAGCAACTTGATATAAATTTCGTCAAAAAATCTCTTCTCATGTTTGAACCATTTGTTTTTCAAGTAAAATGAAACAATCTTGGGTGCGAAATGTGTTTATTGTTTTGATTTATCTTAAATGTGTCACAATAATGCGTTTAATGACCAAATTACTCAAGATGACTTCGAAATGGCAACTAAATGTGGTAAACAGTTTACTTTCACATATATACGGAACATAATGCTCTGCTGTTCCGAAAAGGTAGTAAAGTGTGACTCACATTAATCGACTGACAACTAAATATTAATATAAATGTTTGTCACAGTACATTATGAGGCATGAACATTTAAGTTTCAATTATGCAGTGCGGAGATATGCCGAAAACGTATTTTGGGATTCTGGCCATGTTTTTGAAAAGAAATTGGAAGAACTTTGAAACGGAACTGAAAGGGGCCATAATATGTGGCCACTCTAGCCCATTAGCATAACAATTGATCAAATATTGTCATGACAATCGTTTAGCATTTCCTCCATTGTGCATAAACGCCACCAATAAGGAGGACTCTGACGTGACCTCTCTATGATAGTATCGATTAACATATCATTGAGTTATTGTCAAAAGCGACAATCATCCGATGTACACTAGTATGCAACTCACCAGGACCATACAGTCACTCCATATACAAATAAACAGCACATATGACAATATAGTAACTCACTTCATATACATACACCTCACCCATCACCGCACAGTCATACTTGTGTATACCCATGCACACCATACATCTATCAGTAACAATGCAGGAACACTAGGTATGCGTCCTACACTCGAACCACTACCATATCGTCACTATATGTATACATATTCACCACATTCGTGATCAATCACGGTATACCTATTGACCTCACCATTGGCCATACAGTCACCACATGTGTCCCTATTTTCCACATCCATGGTCAAATAACCACTCAATATATACATATACACCCCACACATGGCCATAGAGTCACTCCATGCATACATATGCACCTCATCCACGACCATATAACCACACCTGTGTATTCCCATCCACACAGCCATGCGTCAACATACAGGTACACCAGGTAAACTCCTACACCTGACCCATGACAATATAGTCACTCAGTGTACCTAATTCCGACATTCGTGATCATAGTCACTACTGGTACCCCTATTCACACCACTTTGCCCATTTGGTCACCCCCTGTTTACCCAGTGGCCACGCCCATTGCGAAATATCCACTCAAGATAAGCATACACATCCATGACAATATACTCACACCAGGTATACATATGCACCTGAACATCTGGATGAATGTGCACAGATCCTTCCGAATTTTCCCAATACACAAAATGATGGAAGTCAACACATTCAAACGGTTACAGATGGAACAAAATTTTCGGAACAAATTAAATCCGAAACTAAACTCTATCATATAATCGCGACGTCACACACCAACCCCCCGGAAGTGACGTCACATATGACCATACAACCACACTTGTGTATACGTACACATAACACATGACGATAGGGCTATGAGTCACCCTACATGCACACCAGTCGGGCTGGTCCGGGCTGGTCCGGGCTGGTCCGGGCGGTGTTTAGTCACACCGCACACCAGGTACAGTCTTACACCTGACCGATGCCGATAATTATTGTCACTCCATGTATACCTATTCACCACATTGGTGATCACACAGTCACGTTTTGTACACTGATTCATCTCACCAATGACCACACAATCACTCCATGTATACCTATGCGTCGTACTATTGCCACTCGATATATACATATACAGCCCACACATGACCATAGAGTCACTGCAGGTGTAAGTATATACACCACCAATGACCACACAGTCCTTACAGATGTACCAATACTTCGCACACACGGCCAATCCAGACATGTATATGCACCCCGCACCTGACAATTCAGCCACTCGATGTATAGTCATACACGCCACCCATGAGCATACGGCCACTCCCTGTATACATGCACCAAAATGGCAATATACATCCACGACATACATACCTATGCACCCCTTGTATATCTATTCACATCATTCATGATTATAATATAGCTCCATGTATACCCATTCACCTCACCTATGACCACTGACTGTCATATTGACATTATTACGTGCGCTCGCGCAACAGTATGGCGATCAGTCAGATTGATAAGTACGTTGGTGTCACCCTACCGATTCACTTATGAACTACTACCAGCTCACGGAAGAATATCTTATACTTTATATAGTAACAAACTGCCAATTGCTTAATCAAGTTATAGATTCCACCAACTGAAGTTACTGAACATTTAAAAATTCTATCTGAGTGCGTTTTGGAGCGCATCCTTTGATCTTTTAGAAAGTTGTTGCACGAAAATACGTTGTGTATGTTGACGTTTCCAAGGACGCTATCACTAACAACGGAAACCAGCATGGTCCGTTCTAATGATGCTCCATAACGTTGTTACGACCCAGTGACGTCACTCGCGAACTGCTGGAGGTTAGCTGCTCCAAGTTCTTGTAACCTTTCTTCCTTGCATATTTTAAGTGTATCTGTATAGTAGAGGATGCTTTATCTGTCTAGTAGACGGATAGAGGTGTGGTTTATCTGATGGGCTTTATCTGTATAGTAGACAGGGGTAGGAGGTGGATAAATAGGGGTATTCCTTATTCCTTACATCATATAAATATGGGTATTCCTTATTCCTTCCCCTTCTCTGTTTTGTTTGTTCCCATAGTGTTCCCATGGAATATGCATTTTTACTGCCATGCTAATAATCCAGTTATACTTCCCTTACATATATCAATGATTATAATTTATTATATACTCATAATATTATTGAAGATTGTAATTGTCTTTTTTTGCTAACATTAAATTAAAATAAATTAAATAAATTAAGTAAAATACAGTGAAATTATTTTTTATTACATTTTTGCGCACCTTGGCATCTCTCTGGGTGCATTCTAGTTCTTGTATCAGTTTGATCATTTGTTATCACAATGAGGCATAATTAGCCACATATTATGGTTAATCTCAGTTCCGTTTCAAAGTTCATCCCATGTCCTTTAAAAAATGTGGCCAGAATACCAAAAAGAGGTTTTCGGCAAAATTCCATTCTGTAACCTTAAAATTAATCTGTCATGCCCCACAAGGAACTGGGACAACCATATAAAATATTACGTTGTCAGTTGATTACCTAATATGCATAATAACCAAGAGAGTCACAATTTACTTTTGGGAACAGCAGGCAATAAAATTCCGGATTTATGTGAAAAATGAACTTTTTACCCTAGATGGTTGCCATTTTCTAAGCCATCTTGAGTAATTTGGTCTATGAACACCTTATTGTGACACATTTAAAATAGATCAAAACAATAAACAGTGTTCACACCAAATTTAGTTACAGTTTACTTTTAAAAAAATGGTCCAAACCTAAAAAGTTAATTTTTGCCGAAATTTATGTCAAGTTTGTGAGAGTAATATCCAATATTTCTGGTAATGTCAGTGGTTACAATACCAACCTTTAGTGAATCAGTGAATCAGACATGTTAGTTTTCAATGGATATAAGGAAGAATATCCAATGTTATTCATCAACCACAACTTGTAAGCAATTGCTGGGCACGCTCGGGCAATATTTACAATTTTCCGTATTTCGACGGCCATTTTGGTGGCCATTTTGAACCAAAGTAACAATTTTGGTTCCAATGACTTGGCATATTCACGGGTAATGGTATATTCGAGAGGATTGCGGAATGATACCATTGCACGAACCTCTGGCTCTCTGGTATATCGTTCGACCCTCGATCGTCTCTCATAAACTCAGAACAACACAATGAGGCTCTATGCATTCGGTACACGCCAATCAATATCATTGTCGTCACCATCATCACCATCATAGCAGCTTTCTGTTTCTCGGTATTATTTTCGAATTTTTTTTTAGGAACTCAGTAAGCTCCTACAAAGGAATAAACGTCGACCTGGTAAAGGGAGACCCGGATGTGGTAAAGGCGGCAAATTGCGAGGAAAGTCGCATCTCTGCTAGAGGCGAATTAAACAGAAAACCGTGTGGAACATGAAGGATGTGATGCATGGATGTGGCTAGAATGTCTCCTTTTGGAGGGGTGACAACAGTACAACTTTTCACTGCATCGCACTCAACTAAATTCGATCCCCGTGACTTCCAGTTCCACCAATGTGTGTTACAATATTCCAAACTTCAAGTTCCCATGGTTCCTAACGTTTGGAAATTTCCATGTTAAAGGCACGTGAGGCCCTAATTGTCGAAAATATTCATATTTGTTCCAAACACCGTAAACAGAAAAACATTAAAACGCAAACAGTTTCGTTCATATATAATACCATGACCATCGCGTAAACAGCATGTTATCATCAATACCTACTATATTTTATCTAAGCAAGAGCCTGATTGGGTTACAGAGGACAGCACAATGCTACTGGCTAATCACACACAAATGGCATAAACGCTCTTTATTAGTTCCATATCAGGAATTCACCAACAAAGAACGCTCTTTATGTTTACTATCATAATATAAACAAACACCATAAAAGTAACTTTTAATGCTTTTGTTTACATAATAATGGTTAAACATATGAGAATAACATACTGTTTATGCGATATTTCTTATTTATATACGGACAAAGTCTGTCTACATTTTGATGTTCTTTCTGTTTGTGGCGGTTTTTGACGGGTGGAAATATTTTGACAGGATACCCACCGCCAAGGCCAACCGTACCTTTAACATATCCTATATAATTGTGGCTGGATATTTTCTAAATTATTGCTATTTCAGTTCACAAAATCTACCAAAGTAGCACAATATCCGACTTCTGGAACAAACTCTCATTATTTTGTTATTTTGTTTGAAATCACTAGTTTTTGGTTTGAAATCATCCGAAGGTGAACAAAGTGATCTTTGTTCTGGTGATGCAGTTAGAAATTATAAGTTGAACACCCCAAATAAAAACTACCTGACTAGGTCCATGAGTGTTATCAGTGACTGATTGAAGATCTCCAATTACAATTCCGCTATAATTAGCGAGTATATATATGAGTAACACTATATTATAGTAATAATAAAATATCGTCGTGTCATAAATAAAGTGTTGTATCTCTATATTATCATGTGTGTGGGAAACCGAGTTTACAGTTTTGATACTCCGGTTCACATGTTCCCTTTCGTTTTGGAAGATATTACTTATCGAGTGTGATAGCTGGTGTAAAACTACTTTGGTGTAATCAAGAAAAAACACTTTGGAATAAATTTGCTGTTTTTCATACGTGCTAATTACTAAAGTGTCCGCAGACACTGATGGATATATAAAAGTGCACAAATCCCACATCTCGCCAATGTGTGTGTTATATTGACCAAAGAATTCCCCTAGAAATAAGATTTTTTTCTTCCTTTCGACCCTTGTTGAGACCCACCCACCCCCTCGTCCAAATCTTTTTTCCGTTTTCGGTATTTTTTCCCCGACCATGTTTGGACACCCACCCCCATTTAACACCAAAACAGAGATTTGCGGGGGGGGGGGGGATTCATTGTAAACAGCTGTATGTGAATTTATGTGCATACTATTTGTCATGGATGTTAATGTTGACATGCGAATAGAAACGAGTCATTTTGTCATTTTGGGGTCATTCTGCCAAAAAAACATGGCTGCCAGCGGCCATCTTGGATTTCAAAATTCAATCCATTAGCATGGGCTACAGGCTATACTGTTTGTCTGATCATCATGAAATTTTTCAATGATGTTAATATTGACATTCTAAGGTGTTTTATGCCAAACTCATTACAAAAACAGTCAAAAAGACTTGCAGGAAAAAAAATTTGAGTTGCGGAAAAAATTGTTTGTTGGTCCCATCGACCACCACATACCCCGGCATACGTGCCCGGGAAAAATCCCCCCTGCACCGATGAGTAAGAAAGCACCCTTTCCAACCAGTCAATTCACTTGCACTCTTCCAATTTTTGTTTCAATTGCTTTCTATTGAGTGGTGCAGATACATTATAGCACTGAAATTTGCTCGACCACGTGGTACAAAATAAATCAATTCATTTGTCCACAGTGGAGATAGAACAATAGAGCACTGACCAATAAGGAGTTTTTGAACATTGAATTGATTTCCATACTCTCTCATTCAAAGTTATAGTATATGACACGATATCTGGTGATTTTCTACAATGAATTCCCGCGCCGAATCGAATGATAACAATATATGTGTCCCGCCAACATTTAGAGGATATTTCTTGGTTTGTTTGATATTATAGGCCCGATATCAACCCGAGGTGACCTCATATAATCCTGAGACTGAAGTTCGAAGGCTCATATGAGGTTACCGAGGGCTCATGTCAGGCCAATAATATCAAAACAACCAAGTGATATCCTATTTATTCATTATATCGCTTCGTAGTAACTGACAGCTCTTTCATATGAGTGACGTCGCAAAAATGAGTAACACTCTTTTAAAATAAAAATAAAAGGGATGGATAGTAGAACACTTCTTTGGTGGGTCCCGAAAGTGGCCAAAATAAAAAAATAACAAAAAACGCATCTGGATGTATGACCCCACCCCCTGGTTCGGACGCCAATTTGTCGGCATATTATTAACTTGGGGTGTTTTGATGGGGTATTATTTGTAATGGGGTAGACATGACCGGTGTTAATACTACATATGAGTTAAAATTTACATCGTGGGAAGCTGAATGGAAATAAATATCATAGAAATGTCATATCTGAAGGCAAACCTTGACTGTGCACGTGTGTATATATCTGGAGTCAAATTCCCGTTAATAACAACAATCTAATATCGATAATATATAGAAAAAACATTTGGTCATGTTCAACTTTTAGAATGCTCGGTTAGTGACAGGTGGACAGCACTTATGTGACTTGGTCTCTATGTCATCACATGTGGGGATCAGTATATACACCTTGCATTGAATCCATGATCTGTTCATTACAACGAAGGCATGGTGTATATTGATGCAGCATACACGGGCTTACATGCAGAACTAAGCTGCCCGATCAGTGTCAGATACGTCGTATACAAATGAAAATTACCTTTCAACGAGTCGCACGATCGTCGTTGTCATTGTCGAACCCGGGCGTTGCCATATAGTTGAGATTGTTACTGCATTCCTGTGCCGATTTTAATCGAATATTGCGTCAACTGAGGTACGAATTTGACAAATCCTACACTTACCAAAGCTAACATTGGATGTTAATTTTCACAATGTTAATGTCCCCTTGTAGCCCAAGAAATGACTTTATGCTATCCGTTCGCGGTTTGATCTGATGATTCCGATTTGACCGAGAGGATTGTTACTCATGTTATGTATATATCTCATCCCTGCATGTATTCCGTGAGTCAGCTTGGTCAGGGACGTGGCTATATAGAGGGTTTCCGTTAGGCGTGTCCACCTTTGAAAAATCCAACTGCACCCCTCCCCTTGAATCAGAATCAGACCAAACACAAGTTTTGCATAATTCCATTTGCATCCCCTGCACATATAGTGCTCAGGCCTAATCTCATATATATTTTGAAGACCTCTGTTTGTTTGTCTGTCTGTCTGTCTGTCTGTATGTCTGTCATTGATACAAATCTACGATTCTCGACCGATCGGGACGAAACTTGGTACGTGTGTGTAGTTTGATCAGGCGGTGGACGTTGTCGTATTGGCGAGCCCGTGCGGTGCCCGCTTCGCGCATGCGCAGACGAGATCTCGGAAACGGGTGGAGCTATCGACTTGAAATTTGCTATGTGAATGTATCTTGCCCCGGATACGAATTGTATCGGGTCACCGAGCCCGTGCGACGCCAGCGTCGCGCATGCGCAGACGAGATCTCGGAAACGGGTGGAGCTATCGACTTGAAATTTGGTGTGTGAATGTATCTTGCCCCGGATACGAATTTTATCGGGTCGCCGAGCCCGTGCGACGCCAGCTTCGCGCATGCGCAGACCAGATCTCGGAAACGGGTAGAGCTATCGACTTGAAATTTCGGGCTGGGTAGAGCTATCAACTTGAAATTTGGTTTTGGAATAGCCCGGACAACGTCGGGCTCATCGGCTAGTCTCATATATATTTTGAAGACCTCTGTTTGTTTGTCTGTCTGTCTGTCTGTCTGTATGTCTGTCATTGATACAAATCTACGATTCTCGACCGATCGGGACGAAACTTGGTACGTGTGTGTAGTTTGATCAGGCGGTGGACGTTGTCGTATTGGCGAGCCCGTGCGGTGCCCGCTTCGCGCATGCGCAGACGAGATCTCGGAAACGGGTGGAGCTATCGACTTGAAATTTGCTATGTGAATGTATCTTGCCCCGGATACGAATTGTATCGGGTCACCGAGCCCGTGCGACGCCAGCGTCGCGCATGCGCAGACGAGATCTCGGAAACGGGTGGAGCTATCGACTTGAAATTTGGTGTGTGAATGTATCTTGCCCCGGATACGAATTTTATCGGGTCGCCGAGCCCGTGCGACGCCAGCTTCGCGCATGCGCAGACCAGATCTCGGAAACGGGTAGAGCTATCGACTTGAAATTTCGGGCTGGGTAGAGCTATCAACTTGAAATTTGGTTTTGGAATAGCCCGGACAACGTCGGGCTCATCGGCTAGTCTATTATATATTTTGGAAGATCTGTTTGTGTGTTTGTGTGTGTGTAATCGATGGACTCGAAAATGGCCCAGCCGATTTCGATAAAACTTGGTATGTGGGGGTATTTTCGGGTCAGGACCAACATAGGCCTATTAATTTGTCCGTGCGAGGTCAACTTTTCACGTGCCGAGGTCAAATCTGTTTTTACGCCGTTTTGCGCTAATATATTTCAGTTCGGTGCTTACAAATCGATTCGAAACAGCGCGAATAATAACATGCCAGTCATAATAATGACACTATGAGAATCTTTCGTGTTTCCTCTTTCCAACGATATATAATATGTATGTATCCGTTTTAGTTATCTGCCTCAATTATTAGGTACAAGTGGTGCGATCTTTTATCAGGATAAAATCAATGCGTAAATTCTATGACGTCGTCAGAGGTCATAAAGTTAGATTACGTTAACTCTCACCCTGCCGATGCATTTGACTGTGTCGCGTTAACTCATCACCGGCCGAGGTATCCGCAAATGACATTGGGCTATATATCTCGGAAACGGGTGTAGCTATCGACTTGAAATTTGGTATGTGAATGTATCTTGCCCCGGATACGAATTTTATCGGGTCGCCGAGCACGTGCGACGCCAGCTTCGCGCATGCGCAGACGAGATCTCGGAAACGGGTTGAGATATTGACTTTAAATTTGGTATGTGAATGTATCTTGCCCCGGATACGAATTTTATCGGGTCGCCGAGCACGTGCGACACCAGCTTCGCGCATGCGCAGACCAGATCTAGGAAACGGGTGGAGCAATCGACTTGAAATTTGGTTTTTTAATAGCCCGGACGAAGTCGGGTCACCTTCTAGTATCCTATATATTCATATTCATAAACCATGGTTCTATACTCCCGGTATGAGAACATTCAGATATTTTAACATGAAAAATTGCTTAAATCCTGACATCTAGTTGTCTGACTCCAGACAAATGCACACGGGTACATCAATATTGTACGGATATTTCAATCTGATTATATTTTCACTGGGATAGTTTCGGTATTTGAATTGGAATGAAGCTTCATCAGATATACATGTGTAAAAAATAGGTCATCATGCAGCACATTAAATGGGTATGACAAAATGCACATATCTAGGTTCTTTCAGAAGCAGATATATAATTATGAATGCTGTTAATAATAAACACATATCCCTGGTCATATAATCTAGAATTTATAATAAAGAATGATTGTATAACTTAATTAGACATTTTAATCAGTTACGTAAAGAACTGTTGATCGATTGATAATATGAGTATGAAACTGGCAACGTGTCACTCCATTTATTTGCTTCCCTACACTTTCCTGAGTGTAATGTGTGTAGGACACCAGATGCACACTTCTTTTGAGAATTGGTAGTCATTTTCTGGAAATTGCGACATACATGTATATAACCTGTGGACATATACAAAATAATTCTCAAGTAAGAAAATTGTCAACTCATTTCATCCGCTGGCTAAAATTGATCGATGTAGCGTGAAAATATGAATATCCGCGTGTGTGACGTGAGCGTTACCGGAAGTATACGGACGTTAGCTTTTTCATATAACTATAGGCCTAAGACAAACAATAATGTTAACAATTTGCCAACAAGTGCATATTAAAAATATTCCAGAGAAATTTTGTTTCTCGTGCAATATGTATATTAATAGTTTTCACACGGCATAATCGTTTTGACAACTTTGCGACAAATTTCACGATTCTGCGGCTTGACAACCACGGTGCTACGACAGTTTAACGATGCTGCGACCTTATTATACGTGCTATTTTATGATAAACTTAGATAAAGGGGCTTTTTACTGAATTGGGACGACAAAAGTGGGCTTCTTCTTGTTTTCATTGAACAGAGTAGGTCCACCAGGCTCAGAGACGTGGCGAACGAAAGAACCCCTCATTTCCGTTTGCACATTCCGGGAAAGCCCTGGGAAATCCTGTCACCTGATTGGCTGGCGTCTTTAAAAAACGCCAGCTTTTGTATACAAATAAACACGTGGAACATCTAATTTTAGCGTATGGGCGTGGATAATCGATAACATAATTACTTCGCGCATGAGCAGTCCAAACAGGAATCTCTTCCGCTTTACATCAATGATGAATTCCGGGGATCTTAAGTCTTTTGAGCCGATCTCCGCTCACTGACGTGAAGTTTGTTCGTAGGTTTGTCTTTAATTGAACAATTTGGTTTACTGACGAAATTTTTTTGTTTGCATACCGCGTTTTGAACATTGAAATAATCCATGGACGCCATGATTCTGCGGAAGTATTTACGACTTTCGTAACCTACTTTCGTTTCTTGGCACCAAAATGATTGACGTGCATAAAGTAGTCTATTTTGAGAGTCGCTTGCCAGGATAATGACGTCACTCGCTCTGTTGTTTTTTTTCGAGCTCGAGCAAATGACCTTGACTGCCATTTCGATAAGACGTACCGTGCGCGACTCTGGGAGCAAATGTACGCTAAGTTTACTAAGACTGGAGGTATCCCCCATAACTTTGGTCAAAATTTTCAACAGTTGGAAATTTCATACCTGCCAAAACATTAGTCGGAAATTTCACACCAACAATATGTTGAAAATGTTCTTGTAGTTTGATTTTCAAACAATTTATTGTTTTTGGACCAATATTTGCATACTTTCTTATTTTTGGTCAAATTTTTGACTGAAATGGTCATCAGTAAATTGGAAATTTCCCAACCTTAGAGGGGTGACATAGTTGGATATTTCCAACACTTGGAAATCTTGTGTCCTGGTCCCTCCCCCATGGCCAGTCAAAAACTGCTAGTTAATTTAAGAAAACAATATTGTCATACATGTGGTCAACTTTGTCATTGGAATTGTGATCAGTTGGTAATTTACCAACCTAAGTGCGGGTGTCAGGTTTGAAATTTCTAACTCTAGGAAGGCTTGAGGCTAGTCTAGATGCTAGGATTTTACGATTTTCTTGTTCAGATTTCAAAATTTTCGCACACCGGACCGAACCATGGTCATTGTCCCTCCCCCGTGGCCAATACAAAACTGCTAATTAGTTTAACAAAACAATAGTTTACTACATTTGGTCAAACTTGTGGACTGAAATGGTCATCAGTTGGAGAATTTTCCAATCTGAGGGGGGTATGAGGTTTGAAATTTCCAACACTATAGGAAAGCTTCAGTTGAGGCCAGTCTAGATGCTAGGATTTCCGATTTTCTTGTATAGTTTTAAAAATGCTCTCACACCGGGCCCATATACTGTCACACAACCATGGTCAGCCCGGTGTGTCCTGGTCTCTTGTCCGTACCAGTGTGCATTTGTCTGGAGTCAGACAACTAGATGTCAAGATTTATGCAATTTTTCATGTTAAAATATCTGAATGTTCTCATACCTGGAGTATAGAACCATAACCATGGTTTATGAATATGAAATTATAGGATATTAGGCCTGAGCACTAGGTGCAGGGGGTGCAGATGGAATTATGCAAAACTTGTGATTGGTCTGATTCGGATTCAAGGGGGAGGGTGCAGTTGGATTTTTCCAAGGTGGACACCCCCAACGGAGACGCTCTAACCACGTCCCTGCACTTCTCTGTGCAAATGCGATGCTTATCCACCAGGGAATATTTTGAGGGTATTACTTGGTTGGTTTGATATTAGGCCCGATATCAGCAGAGGTAACCTCATATCAGTCTGAGACCGAATATCGAAGGTTGATATGAAGTTACCGATGGTTGGTATCAGGCCTATACTATCAAACAAACCAAGTAATATCCTATTTTTAATTAGATCGCTTCTTAGTAACTGACAACTCTTTCATATGAGAGACGTCACAAACATCGATATCGGCACGTTATTTAATAGACTAGTGAAATAGATAAATTATCACATGTCGTAAAACCGTATTACTCGGATGTGTGATGTCGTAAATTGATATTATTCGGATTGGTGGATGTCGTAAAATGATATTACTCGGTTTAAGGGCAAATTGAAGCGATATTCACATAATTCAATAATAGCCGTTCTGGAAAAATGTCATATCTAATTAATAAGGCAAAGTATTATCAGGTTTGGCGAATCCTAAGTTCAACTGTTATGGTTATAACATAATATGCAAGTGGTATATTTACATGTAAATTTGACAATGCTTAATTCACTATTTCTGTGTAAAGTGCATGATTGCGCATCCCAATAAGCAAGATCACTGAGTCGCGGCCATATTTGATTCATCCAGCCCCCCCCCCCGTTCCGCGGTTTGAGTGCTACAGATCAAAGTTCTGGAGGTGCATTCCATATGTGGAACTTTTGAATGTTCATGATTCCATATATAGTGCTTTTGAATATTCATGAATTCCAATTATGGAATCATGAATATTCAAATGGTCTATACCACAAATTTCGCATGAGACGCGGGATATCAATATATAGGGGGTCCGCGCTGATCCAAAAACATTATCTGTCATTTATGTTTTGCCAAACGAAATTATTTCTTTCCATGTACTCTCAGAAAATGCCAACTGGTATCAGTCAGAAATATATAGAGATGATTGTCAAACATTAATCTGGATGTATGTATCTCAGCCCTGCCTCATGACGTCACATTTTAAGCGTCATTCGGTATCATTGTGCGTTATTTAACAGAAAAGGCAGGCGGTATTGTAGTTTTAAGAACGTATTAGGTCTCACCATGTAATTCACTATGGCCTGGGTAAAAACAAACTCGTACGGAAAATATAATAAACACACCATAAACTGTTCTGAGTAGCATTTATACGGGTTACCGGCCCGAAACAGAGATCATTGTCAAACATGACAAATGCCTATTTTAACCCTGCAGTTACTTCGGAATAGTCTATTATTCATTTGGAGGGGTTTTAATGTGGTCAGAGCAGACGACAGACAAATTAAAGTGAGAAGGACCCCTATTTATTGGTAGTTTTGTTGAACTTATTATCTGAACATAATAACGAATCAAAGCCGGACGCTTTGGGACGTATATAGACTATATCTGATTTTGTGACGTCACCAATTATTATCTGATACGACACTGCTGTTTTGAATTTTTGCGAGCACTTTTGTCGCACAGTAGATCGGTGAGCTTAAAGCATTAATGTGGTAATCTGAAGAAAAAAACGAGTGCGTCTTTCAAAGGCCGGCGTTCCAAAATGAGGGGAGTTATACTATCGGAATTATGCACAGTGAAGTTGATTCGTAGCCGCGGTTTACATTTTATTGAGAACATAATTATAACATATTATGGACTGTCAAATATTTGCATTCGAGTTGCTTATATAAATGTCGCGTGCAATGGGAAAATCTCAATCACTCTGGCTGGGCTGGAGACAATACTGGAATCGAAATCGAAATTCGTGATTCAAGCAAATGTTATTATATCGTGTTTAAATATCCTAATATTACATAGTACATACGTTAATCTGATAATCCTTAGATATCCTGCTATGTTCATGAATCGACGAGAAACACATACTTATGAACAAAGCAGAAGATACATTCAGGTTATCGCAAATTCGGTCAATGGTGAAAGCTACACGATGACGTTATTCGTCGAGTTTCGTTGAAAACGACATGATGACATTTAATGAATGAAATGAACATGATGAAATCGACAAGCTTCTTCGTATAGTACGCATCTCAATCTGATTTCGCATCATCAATAAAATAATGTTTAATTTCAGTTTAAAATACTCCCATCTAGACAACAACCAACAGTCTTGGCTTTTGAACACTTTCAGTTTGATGTTGGTAGTTTATATTCTCTAATAATTTGTACAAATGGAACGGCTTTTAAAAGTTTTTTATTTAGGTTTTAAGTCTGAGTCGGTGAGCTCGTAGTCTGTTTGCATTTTTAATCTCTGATTTCTCACATGCCTTGATGTATGATATGATTGACCTAATTTATACACGAAATTACTATAGGACCCAGTGCTCCACTCTGTCGGTTAACCCTTGTGCATGTCTGGAGTGTAATATATCATAATCGCACCACGATATAAGTCCTAAGATAATCTTATTTTTAGCTGTGGTTCGTTAATTATGCTAGCGTATGGTCATATTATTAGTTATCTTCGGCAACATCGTGGGTACATGGATATTTAATAGATGGATGTCGATTTTGAACCTCGAGGCGGAGCTAGTTACAACCGGATGTTGGGACAACGACTCATCAATGATACTTTAATATACATGTAGAACAGGTTACATATTTATAATGTGTTATACTCTTTAGATGTTTTATCCTCATAGTAGGGGCGAAAAATGTAAGGGGTGTCCGGAAAAAGGTGAATTTATGCGACTAGTATTTTCTTATTGGAAAATTATTTAAGTTTCTGGATCGTTTTGTTGCAAAATAATTGCGTGTCGCCAAATTTATTTTCCAATGGCATTTCCAATGTCATTTATTTATTATCGTCTCACTCGAAGATTGTATACACAATAGCACGTTGATGTCCACGTTTGACTGACCGCAATTAATAGCTGACTTCAAATTAGATAGTAAGCTTTGACGGTGAAAATGTTATTAAACGTCATGTCAGCGTATACGTCCATTCAACGATGACGCGTAATAAACATTCTCTTTCGATTGTACCAGTGACCCTACAGTTGGGAACTCACATATACGATTTAATATCCCCGTAAATTGGGCTATTCAATAAATTAGGAGATCAGTTCGTGTGGTTAAAATTCCCGATTTACCGAGGAAAAACTTAACCCTCCCTCCAAAACGACCCAGCGTGTCCACGAACACTCGTGTTGCGTATAGCCACATTGCAGATGTGAAGATATAATTTATTATACTATACAAGAAAGTAAAATTTGCCACTTATAATCCAAGATGGCCGCCAATATGGCGTACATATTTGGAAATAATTATAATTTCCCCCGGAAGTTTGGCTAGATCGTACATACAATTGGGATCTTAGTCACATTTCAAGAAGAAATGAGCAGAATTGTGCAATGTAAGTGAGGCATACCATTAATTATAAAATTCCAACCCAATGGAACGAAAATGGCAGTCAAAATGGTAGCTAAAATATAAATAAAGAAAATGGTAAATATTGCCCCAGCGTGCCATTCAATCGCTTACAAGTTGTGGTTGATGAATATAATTGGCTATTCTGTCTTGCATGTATATACATTGATACTAACATTTCTGATTCACATTGGTTAAGTGTTACTATTGTAGCCATTGACATTATCAGAATTATTGGAAGTGTCCATCATATACTTGACATCAAAATCGACAAAAAAAAAATCACTTTTCGAGTAAAATTGAACTATCTTCGACACCAAAGGCTTTTACAGTTTTGATATGTCTAAAACGAGTGACACGGGTGTTTCTAGACCAAATTACTAGTACTGGCGTATATATATGGCATAGCTATGCAGGCACGGACTCAGTATGAGTGTTCATTGCTTCACATTTGCTTAACTCAGTGAGCGTGAACAAATTCTCATTTCTTATCGAAAGGGCCATGTGTCGATCGAAATGGTACATTGAGATGTCCCTCAAACCAAATCAAGCTTGAAAATCGGTCCCGATTTCCATCCATGGCGGGGTTCGAACCCGCGCCAACCTCGTCTAGCCCAGACTGTGGTGACCTTATCTACGACCTAACCACCTCGTCTACGGGAGAAATACCCTAGAAAGGAAGCCCTTTCACCGAAAGTTAGGAAGCGTATCAGTCTGAACATGTGTTTGAACCCACTACCTTCGAAATTCTTGATATGCCATTCTGGAAACATGCCAATGCACTTCCTCCGAAATTGCATTATTATGTGACCATACGATTACTGGTACTGGCGTATATATATCAGAGTTATGGAGGCACGGACTCAGTATGGGTGTTCATTGCTTCATATTTATTTAACTCGGTGAGCGTGAACAAATTCTCATTTCTTATCGAAATGGCCATGTGTCGATCGGAATGGTACATTGAGATGTCCCTCAAACCAAATCAAGCTTGAAAATCGGCGTCACAATAAAATCGTGTGATTCGCCCGCGTCTCCACGTCAGCTACAAAATCCCATTTCGTCTTATGTGTTATAAATATAGAATAATTAACATAATACATGTATGTAGGGATGACCAATTATTCATTATCCACGACCTAACCCCCATGAAATGAGCAGACGACTGCGAGACCAAAAACATACAGCAGGTGCAGAAGATTTCCTGTTCATTGGTGGATAATAAGCTGCTTCTTTTGTTGAATCTGTTATGTTAATATTGCCTAAATGAACTATATACTCGTTAATGAGTATTCGTTATAGCAAGGTTAATCATTTCTTCGCGAAATACTCACTTAGGAGTTGTCGCCTCATAGGGAATGTTCAGACAAAAAATCAATAATATGTCTATTATTGTTACCGAATGGGATAACCACTCAGTAAAATATTACAGATACAGTAATGCCCAAAATAATCGACTCCTTAACCACATCATAATTATGGGTAATTTTTTAGGATTTAGTCGGAAATATGGCATGTTGCCATTCATCGGAAACCTCTCAGTGAGAGCTTTCCGATGAATTGCAACAAGCCATATTGCCGACTAAATCATGAAAAATTACCCATAATTCTGCTGTGGTTAAGGAGTCGATTATTTAGGGCATTACATTATCATTCCCTTACGGCCACAATTTCAACAATAAGATTTTTTTTTTTATAAATCTGGGTTTGAAGACTAAAATAAATATTTTGTAAATAAAATACAGATAACACTGAAGATGGGATATATATCATTTGTCTGCAAAGGCATAATAAAGTGGTCTATTTCAATCGTAAGTCGCGCTATATCGTTTAGCTGGTCTGCAAATTTCCTTGATTGAGGGTGATACCAACATAGATTGCCCTCTCTTGGTATGCTCCTGGTACGTCTGAACGTTTTCACGCGGATCTCTGTTCTAAAAATAGCACATAAAACTGTACCTCTGTTGTCTTAAGGAAAAATAATTAAAATTTGTATTAATTTATAGAATATTCATAGAAGCTTTCCGGACATGTGTTCTCTATTCATGGACCTGTATTCTGTACTACCCTGTATCTTTATAAATATTACCCCCCCCCCCCCCAACGGACCCGTAGACACTATATCTCGACGTTATAAGGTAGCGACATACCACCCGAGGGCAACCTAGATGATTTTACTCGCTCGTCTCCGGCCGGTGTTATTAACTCAGCGATGCCGATATTGGCTAAGAGAGCCCGGGTGATCCCGGGTGTTTCGTGTGTTTTCGGACAGTATATTTTGGCGATGCGTGGTAGTGCAATACACCTGGGTGTGACTTTCAAATATTGACTCGTTGACGCGTCCACGGCCGATGTTATTAACCCCTCAAACTCCGGTAAAAGACCATATAAACAAAAAGAGATACACGATATTTAATAAAGTTTCATTGAATACTGTACATTTCTTTCACACGTGACTCTCTATACATACAAGAGAAATGTCCAGTATAATCGATGGATTCGTTTAACCCTTCCTTACTGGGTGAATTATCTTCATTAACACTTGGTAGAACAACATTTGGTAGAACAACGATACAAACCCGTGCATGTCATTTGCAATATTCGCGAGATATGGCGGGGCCACTCTCCGCCCAGGGAGATGTAAAAGTTGCGGAGCCATGATGTCACTAACACCGGAGAACTATAACTCCGCGCCTTCAACGCCCAAACGTCAAGCGGGTACCATCAGTTTATAGAGGATATGTTTTTGTCAACCGCATTGTAGGAATGCAGCTGCATAGAGTAACGAATTTTAAGATTCCTCGAAAATATATTTGTCTACATTCGGTGTCAAATACGTTTGTCTCTATCTGGTTTCATAAAATAAAAAAGTGTACATTATTTGTAGTACATTCGAAAATAAGGAGGAACAAACAATAAAGGAACATATTACATATTACAAGGACTCGCGCGTAAATGTGAAAAAAAAAATCAAACAGGTTTGTAAATCACCATCACTAAGAATAACATGTAAATATATATAGAATTTGTTCTTATCTTTATTATTGATAATTCTCCAGAGGCGAGATTTCGCCTGTTGAAACAGTGTTATGTAAACATTACTGGTACAGTGAAATTAGTGCGATAATAGGACAATTAGTCCAAAAAGGTACCACAGTTTAATCAAAACTTGATATTAAATATTGGAAAATGTGAAAGCATTAACAAATATTCTGAAAATCATATTCAGACTGAAATATTTGAACTTAATAGACGATTAGTGATGTTTCTTGACAAATTACTGTAACAGTTTAGATTACATAACAATGGTTTGAACAGGCGAAATGTTTGGTGTTGGCCGTTCAACAATACAAAAAGCGAAAAAGCTTCCGACACTTTCCTTATAACAATACGGCACATATGCTCCAGTCCAATCGATAACACTATGGCTGAATATCTCGTTTGTTCGATAACGTGGATAAATGATAGAATTAATTTGAAATACGCATCATTTTGTTTTGAAATTCTACAGTGTATAACTACCGAGAACGAGATGTGACACCGAACCACATTCAAATGATTATAACCTCCGAGAGATGGGTGTTTGTTGAAAGCAGCAGTTGAACATTTGAAGATGGACCCACTCCCCCACCCCGAACGACAATCCTCTACCCTTGTCCATGTGTGATGGTAAATGTCGGTAGAATACTATTTGTCTGCAATGTTGCACATACATTCGGAATATATATATATATATATTTGCGAATGTCTGTCTGTCTGTCTGTGTTCTATATAAATTCACAGGGGACCATCTAGATAACAACAGAGGGGTCTATTTGGGGTACTTTTTCACGAGACAGATAATGGTGCGGGTTAGAATTTTCTAAAGTGATGCTGTTGTTGTCAGGGGCACAAAAGGGGGAGGGGCAGAAAAAAAATTGTCGCCGATTTCCACCAAACTTACACATAATCATCTCCATGATATGAAGAATCTAATGGTGTGGTTTATATATGTCAAAAGTGGCGCTATTTGAGTCAGGGGCACGGAAGGGTGAGGGGTAAACCTGTTTAGCGCCGATTTCCACCAAATGCATACACATTCTTCTCCATGATACGAGAAATCTAATCGTGTGATTTAGATATGGCAACATTGGCACCATTTGATTCAGGTGTGCACGGAAGGGGAGAGGGGCAACAAAATTTATAAAACTTTTTGATGCCGACTTCCACCAAATTGATACACATTCTTCTCCATGATTCGAGGAATCTAATCTTGTGATTTCAAGATGGCAAAAGTGGCACCATTTGAGTCAGGATGCAAGGAAGGGAGAGGGGCACAAAAATTGACAAAACTTTTTAACGCTGATTTCCACCAAACTGATACCCATTCTTTTCCATGATACGAGAAATCTAATCGTGTGACTTAAATATGGCAAAAGTGGCGCCATTTGAGTCAGGGGTGCACGGAAGGGGAGAGGGGCACAATAATAAACCTGTTTAGCGCCGATTTCAACCAAATTGATACACACTCTTCTCCATGATACGAGAAATCTAATCGTGTGATTTATATATGGCAAACTTGGTGCCATTTGAGTCGGGCAACAAAATTGATAAAAAAAATTTGAGGCCGATTTCCACCAAATTGATACACATTCTTCTCCATGATTCGAGGAATCTAATCACGTGATTCCAAGATGGCAAAAGTGGCACCATTTGAGTCAGGGGTGCACGGAAGGGAGAGGGGCACCAACATTGATAAAACTTTTGGAGGCCAATTTCCACCAAATTGATATACGTTCTTCTCCATGATTCGAGAAATCTAATCTTGTGATGTAAAGATGGAAAAATGGCGCCTTTTGAGTCAGGGTGCACAGAAGGGGAGAGGGGCACCAAAATTTATCAAACTTTTTTGCGCCGAATTTCACCAATTGATACATGTTCTTCTCCATGATATGATAAATATAATCATGTGAAGTGAAGCCATGTTGGTGCCGTTTGGATGAAAGATGGAGGGGGCACTTAATTTGATAAGAATGTATTTGGTCGCCGATTATCACCAAACTTATACATTATCATCGTCATGACATCAAGAGCGTAACAGTGTGTCATGAAGCTGTCATAAGTGGCGTGTGATTTAAATTTGTCAAAAGTGGTATTTAAAGTGTGATTTAAAGGTGGCAAAAGTTGTGCCATTTGAGTCAGGTGCAACGAAGGGGAGAGCGACGCCAAAATTGATAAAACTGTTTTCAGCGCCGATTTCCACCAGATGGATACAAATTCTTCTCAACCAAACTTATACATAATCATCTCCATGATATCAGGATATTGGCAACGTTTGTTTAAGAGATGGGGGCACTATATCTGATATGAATTTGTTTGTCGCCGATTTCCACCAATTTTATATATATTCATCTTCATAATGAGTAGTGATATCATAGTGGCGCCACTTAGGTCAAGGATAGGGTGGGGAGGGACAACATCTATAGAACGATGTTTAGCGCAAATTTCCACAAAATTCATACACATTATTCTCCAATGATACGAGGAATCAAATTGTGTTTTATGGTGCCCACATTCATAGTGAGCAATGGGGGATGCCGCAGTGTCCTGGGCCCACAAAAAGGTACCCTGCCTTGCTCACCGGAAGCTGTATTATGCTAATGATGAACAGATAGTCTGCCGTAGGAGCAGTTTTAGCCAGTCAAAAGTAAAAAGGCAGAAATAAAAAATAATATTATAGAGCACCCTGGAAGTCAGTCAAATATCTTTTAATTATCAATATTGTATTTAGGTTGAATTATTTGTTACTATTGTTTATGTAACAATCATAGTATTCACTATGGTTATAATTGAATGCATTTATAACAAGTTAACTTAAAATTGGCGTAGGTAATTATAAAAAATTGTTAGTATGCATACCTTTAAATTATAACCAAAGTTGGTCAACAAACCTATATAGGTCAAAAGTAAAGTCAATAATATGTTGTAGTTATAATAATGAGGTATCTGGTTTTAGTTTATACACAAAGTATAGTCTGATAATAATGGGTCTATAGTCTGCTTTTTGATCGAATTGTTTTGAATTACATTTATAGTATTTTA
The DNA here is from genome assembly GCA_032622095.1 of Siphonodentalium dalli. Lineage (NCBI taxonomy): Eukaryota > Metazoa > Mollusca > Scaphopoda > Gadilida > Siphonodentaliidae > Siphonodentalium > Siphonodentalium dalli. Next base: position 163,800,704 of record CP136063.1, on the reverse strand, counting down.
TACATATATGTTTTATATTTTATTAAAATAAAACTTCCCTCATATAATCTTAATGAGATTCCGTTGGTTATCAATTATGTGCAGTGAGTATCAAACCCTATATAATTATGAATAAATCTAATTATTATATTAATATTATAATAGTGTATAATATAGTTTTTGGTTTCTAGCAGCATACCGGTAGTATTGCTGTAAAGGTTATGCCGTTATAGGGGTATGCCATAAAAGGGTATAAATGTTTTAATGGATTATATTTATAACAATCTCTTATGTGTCTTATATATACATTTTAAATTATAGTATTATATAATTGTAAAGTTCCTTTTCTTAAATATCCTTAACATGATTAAGTCCATTTTATTTGTGCTTATAACTATGTCCGTTAAAATTAATATAGGATTTGGCATTTAATATAGTATCTCCTTATAATAATTAAGGTAATTATGTGAATATTCCAAGGTATTGTACTATTGTCCTATACCCCTTAATAATATTATGTTCTAGTATCCTATTGTTAGTAGTACTATGCTGGGTGTCAGCGTTCAAACCAGGCATACTAATGCACATAAATTATCGTGGTGGTGGACAGACAGTTAAACAAACAGACAGACAGACATACATAACATATAGCCATATGTACATTATAAACATTGTTTATTTGTAGACATCATTTAATGTACTACATGCATATATATCTCTTAAGTGGTATATGGTTTGGTATAAGGGGATTACATTCATTAAAAGGTTTTTAGGTATGAGAAAGGGGAGGTTGTCTGCTAAGCATATTAATGAATAGGCATGTTTTTATGATCAGGGTCCCAATTTTTTGCAGACAATTTGTTCCCTGTTCTCATAACCAAATTTAGAAATGGAGAGTATATTTCTGGAGCGGTTTAAAATAATTTTGAAAATGTTTTAGAACGTACCCCCTAAAGATAATTTATGTATGCCAAAGGTGGAATTTGGTTTTATATGTTACTAATAGGTTGATGTTTTGGAAAAGGTGCCAAAGTTTTTGATAGGGTCATCATCAGTTGCAGATTGCTGACTTGTGGTATACTAAGCATATGCCACATTCCGTTTCGACTGTCTGATCTGTCTGTGTCACATATACCTTCACGTGGACCATATATATGGCAGCAAAGGGACTAACACGTGTAACTTATTACGAGCAAGATAATGGTGTGGGTTAAATTTTTATAAAAAGCCAGGTGCAAAAAAAGCCAGGTGCAAAAAAATGGGGATTTCTCCAAACTGATACAATATAATCTCAATGATATGGTGTTGTTCGGGTCCGGAATGCACAGAGAGCACCAACATATTTAAACGCCCATTTCCTCCAAATTGATACATATTCTTCCCCATGATACGAATTTAATCGTGTGATTTAAATGGGGGTCACTTGGGTGACAGATGGGGAGGCACTAACTTTAATAAGAATTTGTTTAGATGCCGATTACCACCACACATATACGTAATCATTACCGTGATATCAGGAATCTAATGTATGTGGTTTAGATATCGGAAAGGGGGCACCATTCGAGTCATTAATGTGGAAGGGATGAGCACCAAAGCTGATACAAATATGATTAGCACTAATTTCCACCAAGAAGTCACGCTATACATTTAACATTGATGAGAATGTTTTAGTCGCCAATATCAACAAAAGTTGTATAAAGTCATCTCCATATAATTCGTTCTATAAGGAGTTTTTGGCGTTCACATTTCACAGCCTCGACATGTGGTGACCTAATTAAGTCACCTGAACAATTACATCTTCTCAACTGTCATTTGTATGGGGAAGGGAACCAGGACATACACACAGTGAGTTTGCAAAACAGATACATAGAAGAAAACATAAGTATACTTATCATTTTATTCAAGAGATGCATATATTCTTGCAAACTGAGGGACCTTGAATCGTTAGAGGATGGCATGTTAGACTGGGTATTGTATTAGAACACAATTGAGTCTGTCCGATTAAAGATATTTTCGGCAAGATAGATATAATTTGTCAAGATAGATGGAAATAGTGGTGACAGTGTGCAGTCAAATATAGTTTCATCTCAGATAACAGAAAACAGTCGGTAGCACATGACTTTTCAGGATCCTCAAATACTGGAAGCTGACAAGGGTATATCACCCGATACAGATAATTTCTTTCAGTTTTAGAACAGACTCATAGCCTAACATAAACAACATAAAACCTCGCCCTGTGTCGGTTACATATAGCTGATATATATAGCAACTTTTATTTTAAACTGAGAATAATTGGCCACTACAACACCATTGACAAGTGAACAGCAGGGAATTTCTTTAAAACATATTGATCAAGACTATTCTCTATTTCCACCACATGCACGTCCACACTACACAGTAGAGGGTATCACCTCAATTTGACCTGGGCAACACCGGGTAACCCTGCTAGTAATTAAATAATTGTGTAGCTTTACATTAATCACAATTGATGTCACATGTCGCTCTGGTTTGATGCATTATCCCTGTCTCAATTAACATATCATAGTGGCATTGTCAGTCTCGACTGCATCCAAGTAGACATGCCTACATCGGGAAGTGGGACGACGACGACAACGACAACGACGATGACGACGAAGAACACGACGAATGACACTCACGGACAACGACCGCCAAACGCAACGGCCATACTAACATTGTGTATATACGTGTTTCACTCTGTATTGCATACACATTATGATTGAGTGTATTAAAGCAATTCAATTCAGGACATCAGGTGTAAGCTGTTTAATTAGTGCAAATTAATGCAAGTCTAACCCCAAGCATGATATAAAAACAATAGGTAAACCGTTAATTAATCTCGTCTGTCTCAGCAGTTAACAGTTCAAGATGGTGTTTTCAAATCTTATTTGGATATCACTGGTTAGTAAATTTTGTTACTCTCTTTTACATTTAGGGGACGTACAACAATTGCGAAGCTTGTTCAGTGACGTCTGGGTGTCCCATTTTACGTCTTTTCTTCATAACTATAATTGAAAGTACTACAGTAATGCCCTAAATAATCGACTCCTTAACCGCAGCAGAATTATGGGTAATTTTTCAGGATTTAGTCGGAAATATGGCTTGTTGCCATTCATCGGAAAGCTCTCACAAATCCTGAAAAATTACCCATAATTATGCTATGGTTAAGGAGTCGATTAGTTATGGCATTACTGTATACTACGATGTCATGGGATGGTATATCGGTTGAAACGAACGTATTATAGGCGGTTGGGTGAACCGTTCTCGAATTTCGTCCGCATACTATTTTCACCCCTCTCGGGGGTGACCTCGATGGTAGGGGGCAATGTCTGAGGTCTTTCTATGTGGTATTTGGACGGACCACCTAGATATGTGGTCAAATTAGGTTAAATTATTCCGAACCATTCTCGAAATTGGTCAACATGCCAGTTTCACATCCCCCGGACGTGTACCCCCAGGGTGGCAGTCAGGGGTGACTGGGGGGGGGGGGGGGGGCTCCTACAACTATTCGAAATCGTATACACCCACTTAAATTTAGGCTTGGATCCTGATATGTATACATCTCTAACCATCTCGTTGCTAAATATTCATAGACGCTTGGGTCCGAAATATTGGCTTGACTTGAAGCGTATTTATTTGCATATAATGCATAGATAGAACGACACAAGTGTGTGAACATGTTACCGCTATTGCACGAGTTTATTGTGACGCGATGGTAAAACGAGAACCGGATGATCGAGTTTGACCTCGTGGTACGACAAACAAGTGCAATAACGGTAACATGTTCACACAACTGTGTTGTTCTTTGTGTATTGCACACTCTGGAGATTGTAGCTTGTAATGTATACTCACATTTAGGTTGATAATGTTTATTTAATAGAACAAGCGTGTGCTTAATGTTGGCTATACCTAATAATTTAGTGAAGAAATTGTCTGTTAAAGTTGACGTCGCCAATGGCGTTTTTGACGTAATCGGTTTGTATTGTTCAAGAACAATACACAATTTGTTATGGAACGTTTTGAAATCTTCTGTATTTTTCTGTATATCGCATAAACAAGGAATTGTGTTTGCAATAAACAGGTATCGAGGCACATGTGTTTTCAACTAATGAAGCCCCTCTCCACTATACAAACAATTGAGGATACAAATTGTTTACAAGATGACAGCCATATTTACAAGCATGATTTTTTTTATTTTATGGTGCTTGATGTGGTGCTTCCAGAGCTTATTGCTATATGGGTTATGGTTGATTTGTGCAAAGGGGTATTTTCATCATATATATGTTAGTCAAGTGTTAGCAGGCTACTCTGGAACGTACATACGATAGATCAATTATAGAAATGTTCAGATATGTAAACAAATAAGTCGTTTTGTTGAACTATTATCTCCATGAAATGTTCCCTTCAGCAAATATGACTCCTTCTGTATATAAAGGGTTAATGTGCTTCATTATTTGTCAGGTTTCTCTGATAATATTCGTCTTTGGTAACCAAGCCCAGCCCGGACCTGGAGCTTTCGGACCTGGACCTTTCGGACCTGGACCTGGACCTTTCGGATCTGGACCTTTCGGACCTGGACCTTTCGGACCTGGACCTTTCGGACCTGGACCTTTCGGACCTGGACCTTTTGGACATGGACCTTTCGGACATGGACATGGACCTTTCGGACCTGGATCTGGATCTCGGTGTAATATGGTGAGTATTACGAATGTGTCTAATAATAATATACCAGTTTGAAAATATAACCCATCTTGATAATAGACATGGTTACATCACAACATTTTAATTTGACATACATGTAAACCTGCACTTTTTGTTTCTTATTTCCAATTGTATATTCCGCTGAAATAAACGAATCATATTTTTACAATTAAGGGTTAAATATAGGCAACACTTTGGCCGAATTTGAAATGAATTCGAATAAGGGCGAACACATATCTGTTCTAAATCGTGACCATGAAACCTATTTTCAATCAACCTGTTGTTTCTGCATTACATGCCAAACTTGATATGTATGAAATAAAAGACCAGGCATCAAGGTGAACACAGTCACGACTCACGTAGGCCTGTATTTTTGGCTATGGTTGATGCATAACTCAGGCTGCTAAGTCTTAAACACATCAGCAATATTATTAACCCTTTACCCAACAGAACGGCCCTGTGCCAATGCATTCTCTTATATATGCGAGTCGACCATAGGACGCCTCGCATATATAAGAGAATGCATTGGCTTAACAATTTTATTTAGGCCAATGCATTCTCTTATATATGCGAGGCGACCTATGGTCGACACGCATATATAAGAGAATGCATTGGCACAGGGTATAACTGTAACCATCACAATGTGGTCAATGAGCCGGTTCCAATGATATCCATATTTGTATGGTTTTATTGAGACAGACCCAAGATAATTTAGGCTGTTGCAGCTTTATTTGGCCGTTTTTGGCCGGTTTGTTGGGTAAAGGGTTAAAAGGTTAAATAGTCTGGATCTTTCCACATCCGTCAATAAGATAGCTAGAAGATGATATATTCTACAGATTAGGGACTGGGTGGGTCGTTTGTTGCATTAGTTTTGACGCCATCTTTGTTCACACTAATTTGGATATCAGTGCATACTTTCAGTGTTATATTGGCTCTTTTAATAGTGTTGTCTAATCTCATGTACTGACGTTGCTATGTGTACTATCATATTGGTAATTATCATTACTCATTAATTAATCATTAATTATGTTCACATTCAAAGACGAGAATAATGTATAATCACAGTAATATGATCATACGCTAGCATAATTAACGAACCAAAGCAAAACCACTCATATGAGCTAGGATTCAATTTCAATTCAATTTATTGGTATATACTCCTCGTCGTTTTGACATATAGAGTGGAACATATACAATGTTAAATTTCAAAATAAGTTCATACGTGCAGTGAATAAATATACGCAATATAATATAGGATATGTGGTCAGTAATAAGTGGGTTTGGGTCGGTTTTGGTAGTTGTGGCTTTTTTTTCTCTTTTTTTTATATATCAAAATCAGTTTATAGATTCTCTGGTATTCTCTCCAAATAAGATTCACATAAGGCTATATTTCCTGGTTCGTCGAATGAATGGACCCCAATCGTAATTTCGAGTATAAATTTGGCAAATAAATCGTACGTCCGGGTAGTCTTGATCGACTGCTAGATTATTCATGGTTATAAACTACTAATACCAACATCAAAGTGAAAATAGTTCTACCTTGTCGAGAGGGGAACGGGAATATCTTTAATGAATTTAACTAATTTATGTCCTTGACGCTGGGCGAGCAATGCGGCGGAGATACTAAACCGAGAAGCGTGTCCATTTTATAGCTGTTCATTTCATTCAAAGGTGTCACCGTGTCGATTTCAACGAAAATCGACGAACAACGTCATCGTGTAACTTTCCCTATTGACCGAGTTCGCCTGAATGTATCTTCTGCTGTGTTCATAATTATGTGTTTCCTTTCGATTCCAAAAAATAGTATATTTATGGATTATCACATGCATGTATGTACTATATAGTATTATGATAACAATTAATTCCTTATTAAATATATGTTACTTCGTTTCGCACAGTACCGCACCGTACCAAGTGCTCTACATTAAATACCCACATTCGCACAGTAGAACGGTAATTCCGTGATGACATTCTTATTGCATTTCACGTCAGGAATTTCGATCACTTTTCACTCGCCCCGATGTGTGTAGACTGTAGAGGTACTATGGTGTCGTTATTTATTGTCTTATTTTTATCAATACAAGGTAAACTAACGCCACGAATGATGAACTTACATTGTAATTCAATGTTCATAATTCCCATTTAAAATACAAGTGATCGAAAGACACAGTAACAAGATTTTCCGATTACGACATTAATGCTTTAAGCTCACAGATCTACTGTGCAACAAAGGCGCTCGCGAAATTCAAAACAGTTGCGTCGTATTAGATAATAATTGGTGACGTCACAAAATTAGATATAGTCTATATACGACCCAAAGCGTCCGGCTTTGGTTCGTTATAAGCATTGGGGGGGGGGTCTGGAAATTTTTTTGTACGACACCATACATTGATCGCCTTGTAACGACACCATAAATTGATCGCCCTGTAACTCATCCATGCATTGATCGCCTTGTAGCGACACCATCCATTGATCGCATTGTAACGTCATCATTCATTGTATACCTTGTAGCGACACCTTCCATTGATCGCATTGTAACGTCATCATTCATTGATCACCTTGTAGCGGCACCATACATTGATCGCATTGTAACGACACCATACATTGTTCGCCATGTAACTCCACCATACATAGAACGCCTTGTAGCGACACCATACATTGATCGCCGTGTAACTACTCCATACATTGATCGCCCTGTAACTCCACAATGCATTGATAGCATTGTAGCGACACCATGCATTGATAGCATTGTAGCGACACCATGCATTGATCGCCTTGTAACGACATCATACATTGATCGCCCTGTAACGACACCATACATTGATCGCCTTGTAACGACACCATGCATTGATCGCCTTGTAACGACACCATACATTGATCGCCTTGTAGCGACACCATGCATTGATAGCATTGTAGCGACACCATGCATTGATCGCCTTGTAGCGACACCATGCATTGATCGCCTTGTAACGACATCATACATTGATCGCCCTGTAACGACACCATACATTGATCGCCTTGTAACGACACCATGCATTGATCGCCCTGTAACGACACCATACATTGATCGCCTTGTAACTCATCCATGCATTTATCACCTTGTAACTCCACCATGCATTTATCGCCTTATAACGACACCATGCATTGATCACCTTGCAGAGACACCATACATTGATCACCTTGTAACTCCACCATACACTGATCGCCTTGTAACTCCACCATGCATTTATCGCCTTATAACGACACCATACATTGATCGCCGTGTAACTACTCCATACATTGATCGCCCTGCAACTGCACTATTCTTTGATCTCCTTGTAACGACACCATGCATCGATCGCCGTGTAACTACTCCATACATTGATCGCCCTGTAACTCCACCATGCATTGACCACCTTGTAGCGACACCATACATTGATCGCTCTGTAACTCCACCATACATCGATCGCCTTGTAACGACACCATACATCGATCGCCTTGTAGCGACACCATACATTGATCGCTCTGTAACTCCACCATACATCGATCGCCTTGTAACTCCACCATACATTGATCGCCTTGTAACTCCACCATGCATTTATCGCCTTATAACGACACCATGCATTGATCACCTTGCAGAGACACCATACATTGATCACCTTGTAACTCCACCATACACTGATCGCCTTGTAACTCCACCATGCATTTATCGCCTTATAACGACACCATACATTGATCGCCTTGTAACGACACCATGCATTGATCGCCTTGTAACTCCACCATACACTGATCGCCTTGTAACTCCACCATACACTGATCGCCTTGTAACTCCACCATGCATTTATCGCCTTATAACGACACCATACATTGATCGCCTTGTAACGACACCATGCATTGATCACCTTGCAGAGACACCATACATTGATCGCCTTGTAACTCCACCATACATTGATCACCTTGTAACTCCACCATACACTGATCGCCTTGTAACTCCACCATGCATTTATCGCCTTATAACGACACCATACATTGATCGCCTTGTAACGACACCATACATTGATCACCTTGCAGAGACACCATACATTGATCACCTTGTAACTCCACCATACACTGATCGCCTTGTAACTCCACCATGCATTTATCGCCTTATAACGACACCATACATTGATCGCCTTGTAACGACACCATACACTGATCGCCTTGTAACTCCACCATGCATTTATCGCCTTATAACGACACCATACATTGATCGCCTTGTAACGACACCATACATTGATCGCCTTGTAACGACACCATACACTGATCGCCTGTAACTCCACCATGCATTGACCACCTTGTAGCGACACCATGCATTGTTCGCCGTGTAACTACTCCATATATTGATCGCCTTGTAGCGACACCATACATTGATCGCTCTGTAACTCCACCATACATCGATCGCCTTGTAACTCCACCATACATTGATCGCCTTGTAACTCCACCATACATTGATCGCCTTGTAACTCCACCATACATTGATCGCCTTGTAACTCCACCATACATTGATCACCCTGTAACTCCACCATACACTGATCGCCTTGTAACTCCACCATACACTGATCGCCTTGTAACTCCACCATACACTGATCGCCTTGTAACTCCACCATGCATTTATCGCCTTATAACGACACCATACATTGATCGCCTTGTAACGACACCATGCATTGATCACCTTGTAACTCCACCATACACTGATCGCCTTGTAACTCCACCATGCATTTATCGCCTTATAACGACACCATACATTGATCGCCTTGTAACGACACCATACATTGATCGCCTTGTAACTCCACCATGCATTTATCGCCTTATAACGACACCATACATTGATCGCCTTGTAACGACACCATGCATTGATCACCTTGCAGAGACACCATACATTGATCACCTTGTAACTCCACCATACACTGATCGCCTTATAACGACACCATACATTGATCGCCTTGTAACGACACCATGCATTGATCGCCTTGTAACTCCACCATGCATTTATCGCCTTATAACGACACCATACATTGATCGCCTTGTAACGACACCATGCATTGATCACCTTGCAGAGACACCATACATTGATCACCTTGTAACTCCACCATACACTGATCGCCTTATAACGACACCATACATTGATCGCCTTGTAACGACACCATGCATTGATCGCCTTGTAACTCCACCATGCATTTATCGCCTTATAACGACACCATACATTGATCGCCTTGTAACGACACCATGCATTGATCACCTTGCAGAGACACCATACATTGATCACCTTGTAACTCCACCATACACTGATCGCCTTATAACGACACCATACATTGATCGCCTTGTAACGACACCATGCATTGATCACCTTGCAGAGACACCATACATTGATCGCCTTGTAACTCCACCATGCATTTATCGCCTTATAACGACACCATACATTGATCGCCTTGTAACGACACCATGCATTGATCACCTTGTAACTCCACCATACACTGATCGCCTTGTAACGACACCATGCATTGATAGCCTTATAACGACACCATACATTGATCGCCTTGTAACGACACCATACATTGATCGCCTTGTAACGACACCATACATTGATCGCCTTGTAACGACACCATGCATTGATCACCTTGCAGAGACACCATACATTGATCACCTTGTAACTCCACCATACACTGATCGCCTTGTAACTCCACCATGCATTTATCGCCTTATAACGACACCATACATTGATCGCCTTGTAACGACACCATACATTGATCGCCTTGTAACGACACCATACATTGATCGCCTTGTAACGACACCATGCATTGATCACCTTGCAGAGACACCATACATTGATCACCTTGTAACTCCACCATACACTGATCGCCTTGTAACTCCACCATGCATTTATCGCCTTATAACGACACCATACATTGATCACCTTGTAACTCCACCATACACTGATCGCCTTGTAACTCCACCATGCATTTATCGCCTTATAACGACACCATACATGTATCGCCTTATAACGACACCATACATTGATCGCCTTGTAACGACACCATACACTGATCGCCTTGTAACGACACCATGCATTGATCACCTTGTAACTCCACCATACACTGATCGCCTTGTAACTCCACCATGCATTTATCGCCTTATAACGACACCATACATTGATCGCCTTGTAACGACACCATACATTGATCGCCTTGTAACGACACCATACACTGATCGCCTGTAACTCCACCATACATTGATCGCCCTGTAACTCCAACATATATTGATCGCCTTGTAGCGACACCATACATTGATCACCTTGTAACTCCACCATACACTGATCGCCTTGTAACTCCACCATACACTGATCGCCTTGTAACGACACCATTCATTGATCGCATTGTAACGACACCATTCATTGATCGCATTGTAACGACACCATACATTGATCGCATTGTAACGACACCATTCATTGATCGCCCTGTAACTCCACTATACATTGATTGCCCTGTAACTCCAACATATATTGATCGCCCTGTAACTCCAACATATATTGATTGTTCTGTAACTCCAACATAATTATATTGATAGCCTTGTAACGACACCATGTATTGATCGCCTTGTAACGACACCATGCATTGATCACCTTGTAACTCCACCATACACTGATCGCCTTGTAACTCCACCATGCATTTATCGCCTTATAACGACACCATACATTGATCGCCTTGTAACGACACCATACATTGATCGCCTTGTAACGACACCATACACTGATCGCCTGTAACTCCACCATACATTGATCGCCCTGTAACTCCAACATATATTGATCGCCTTGTAGCGACACCATACATTGATCACCTTGTAACTCCACCATACACTGATCGCCTTGTAACTCCACCATACATTGATCGCATTGTAACGACACCATTCATTGATCGCCCTGTAACTCCACTATACATTGATTGCCCTGTAACTCCAACATATATTGATCGCCTTGTAGCGACACCATACATTGATCACCTTGTAACTCCACCATACACTGATCGCCTTGTAACTCCACCATACATTGATCGCATTGTAACGACACCATTCATTGATCGCCCTGTAACTCCACTATACATTGATTGCCCTGTAACTCCAACATATATTGATCGCCCTGTAACTCCAACATATATTGATTGCTCTGTAACTCCAACATAATTATATTGATAGCCTTGTAACGACACCATGTATTGATCGCCTTGTAACGACACCATACATTGATCGCCTTGTAACGACACCATACATTGATCGCCCTGTAACTCCAACATATATTGATCGCCTTGTAACGACACCATACATTGATCGCCTTGTAACGACACCATACATTGCTCGCCTTGTAACGACACCATACATTGATCGCCTTGTAACGACACCATACATTGATCGCCTTGTAACGACATCATACATTGATCGCCCTGTAACTCCAACATTTATTACATATCTATCAACGTAATTCGCATGATCGCACGAGTTTCCAGGCGTGTGATATTTCTCAGAATCGCACTAGTGCAATCTGTCGACGGAACTATTTCATTCAGTGTTAAAACACAATTAAATTCACATTTTCTTTACCGGAGATGTACGACTATGAGTCAATTTACTGTGATACGGAGATATGTAATAAAAATAGAATCGCATGAGTGTCTGGATTTATCGAATTATCGCACTCGATTTGTTGGCGGAACGCGACACCTCTCGTGCGGGACTGCGTATGCCAACATATCTCGTGCGGGACTGCGTATGACAACAAATATCGTGCGGGACTGCGTATGACAGCGTATAACAACAAATCTCGTGCGATAATTCAGTCAAAATCCAGACACTCATGCGGTTCTATCCATATATTGATCGCCCTGTAACTCCAACATATATTGATCACCCTGTAACTCCACCATACATTGATTGCCTTGTAGCGACACCATACATTGATCTCTTTGTACGCCACAATACATTGATCGCCTTGTAATTACAACTACATTCGCTTTCGCTTAAATACGTGCATTTGATTGGTCAATGCCCTTAGATACACTTGGTAGCGACAAATCTCTATCAGCCGAGGGAAATGTCGTTTCCCGCATCACAACGCGCAGTGATACTTTAAGAAATTGGGCGACATGCACAAACGTACGCTTTTAGCATGACGCCATTTGCTAAAAGCGTACAAAGTTACCACACCGTGAAAATAAAATTAACGAATTTGACAGATCAGTGAAACTATGAAATGCGATAATTTAGTTGGGGATAAAGAAATGTTTTACATAACTATTCCACCATTAATATTCGGATTTATCCAGCTTCGTGCCAATACTGATATGACATGGCAGTGGTCATGAGAGCATAGAATGCACCTTTGTAGCGAGTGTTTACCTTTTGAGTTTGCCACCGGATACCGCAAATTCGGTGGGGAAGATTTGAAACATCGCTTCGCAATTGCTATCGAATCGGATTGCCTTTATTACAATAGATGTTCTAGAATAGTTATAACTAAGTGAAAGGTACACCAGCAAGTACAGTTTAATAGTTTACGATGTGGTGTCTTGCTTTTGTATAGTTGGAAAGTTGGAAATTGTGTGTGTCCATCTCGAACTTCGGGTCGGTCGCCCAATTTATTCTCGACCAAATTTCCCATTTTCCGTTAAAAGAGCAGCTGAAGTCCAACTCAAGTATCACTTGGGTAGTTTTACTCTTTTAGTGTTTTTAATATAGTTTCTTTTTTTTTTAGACTAGATTAATCACCAACTACTATACGGATTGTTGCAATTATAAGCAATCAACGTCGTTTTCGATGCATCTGTCGGCGTATAGAAGTGTCTGATGCCGAACTACTTACTTAGTATAAATCGCGAAATTATACAGTATGTAATCCGGCATCAGACACTTCTATACGCCGACAGATGCATCGAAAACGACGTTGATTGCATATTAGTAACAACACCATACGTTGAACGCATTTGACGGCACCTTACATTGATCGCATTGTAACGACACCATACATTGATCGCCCTGTAGGGACACCCTACACGGATCGCCTTGTAACGGCACCATACAGTGATCGTATTGTAACGACAGCATACATTAATCGAATTTTAATGGTATCATAAATTTGTCACCATGTAACGGTACCATACATTGATCTCCTGTTAACGACATTATACATTGATCGCCTTGTACCCGACACCATACATTAATCGAATTGTAACACCATACATTGCACGCCTTTAACGGGGCCGTACATTGATCGCCTTGTAACGACACCCTTAGATGGATAGCCTTTAACGGTACCGTACATTGATCGCCTTGTAACGACACCATACATTGATCGAATTGTAAGGGTACCATACTTTGATCCTCGCAACGACACCATACATTGATCGAATTGTAACGACACCATACATTGATCGAATTGTAAGGTTACCATATGTTGGCCGCATTGTAGCTCTACCATACAGCGGTCGCCTTGTAACGGTACCATACATTGATCGCCTCGTAATGACACCATACATTGATCGAATTGTAAGGGTACCATTGATTGGCCGCCTTGTAACGGTACCATACATTGATCGCCTTGTAAGGGGACCATTGCTTGGCCGCTTTGTAACGGTACCATACATTGATCGCCTTTTAGAGATGCAGTCCTTGGAGTGTATGCGGCTACAGAGAGGTCGTGTGTGTGACAGTGCCATGCCTCCCACAACTGACATGCGTTCGTGAGTATATCTTCAAACAAATCATGGTGCATCAGCGGCGTTTACAATACATGAATAGATAGCAGATTAGTCAATATTATTCATCAACCACAACTTGAGAGTGATTGTAGGGGCAATATAAACCATTTTCTATATTATGGCCGCCATTTTGAGCCAAAGTAATAATTTTTGTTCTATTTGCGTGGAATATTCATAGGTAAATGCTGTGCTTCACTTATATCGGCCAGTTCTGCTAATTTTGTATTGGAATATGACTTGAATCCCAAATGGCGACGTTTGGTGAAAGTTTATACCGCGTTCTGTAAAATAGACTTATTAGGGATTGGAAGGGGCTGGGTCCCACTAAAAGGATGACATTATTTCATTGCTCCAATGATGAATAAGAAATAAGAAAGCTACCATTCTCCACCAGTTTCAAACAGCAGAATCTGGTCTCGAAAATATTAGTGAAAATAGTAAAATTTTCCACTGGCGGCGGCATTTTTGGGGCGGCCATCTTTTACAGGAAGTTCCATGTTTGTCCTAAAAGTGACAGTATGTCTCAGCTGCACATAAATATATACATTTGAAAACCTTCGACAAGATGTTATCTCTGTAACTCGGATCTAACTGACTTGGTAACTCGTCTCAAAACTGGCGGCCATGTTCAACGTCATATTTGTCAACAAAGAATATACGAAAGTGGAATTGATGGAACAATATACACTTAGCAAATACCTACAACTGAAGAGAGAACAACAACTTGGAAAAAATCATCATCGAATGTCGTAACATTCTTATGTCCTAATTTACATCAATTGTTATGAGTATAAGCGAATGTACGGGGTAGAGGTCATGGCGCCTTATAATCCACTTATTCGATGATGATAATGTCCTCTTCTCTTGTGTCCACATGCCCACTTTTTCATGCTAACACTGCTTAAAACTTGAGGTACATACTGGGGGAAACATGGTGAGGTGCTGGGTCCTGGCGTACATGCCGGTACATGTGTACCCTAGGCTATCAGCTCCCGGGCTAATAACGAATTTCCACAATTTCACTGCGAAATGCATTATCAACGAATGTGTATTAACTAAGAAATATATAACATGTGTTATATTTTCGATGTCAGAACGTTAAAAGCTTCCCAGTGTTTGAACTGGTGGAATATGATCTCTATAATTATGTGTAGACAACATAAATGTTCACGACATGATCTAATAAGTTGCCTATTTAATGTTGCATACATTTTGTGAGGCTTTAAATATTGACTTATTTCTCTGTTCAGCTTTCGAGGAGTACAGACGTAATTGTCCTGTGAGTATGACCTTCACCTATAGTTATTATGTCGCTTTTCTCCATCAACAGTCTTTATACTCACTCTCCAGTTCAGACTGCTGCTCCACCAGTACATAGGCGTTGGCAGTATAGTAACCCTTTCTTTACTACATGAATTCTCCTATTCAGTTATACATTCAGTAATATAATATACATTTGAATGGTCTATTATTCATCTGGAGAGACAGTTTCGAATTTCAAACGAACGATAATGAATAAAATGGGCTTACCATTAACTAATGATTGTCTATTGATTTAATTATTGTACATGGATTAACTTGACACACATCATTTGATTTAGAAAAGCTGTATATTTATTTAAAACTGACTGCCGTTAAGCTGGAATTGACTTATTGATTAATAGTTATATTGGATACTAGCAGGATTACCAGGCGTTGCCCAGGTTAAAGTGATGTGAAACACTTTGCATACTGTGGATATATGGTGGGAATAGAGGATACTCTTGCTCAAAGTGTTACACGTATTCTCATAAATTGTATATTCAAATAGTTTCACAAAACATCATTCTTAAACATGGAATATAAGTAGTGACTCAACTTGTCGGATCGGAGCGATTGTCATTTTGTTTATCGCGATTAATCCGTCCCACCAATAAAGAAGTATTTATTTACTTACAACTGCGTATACATGAGATGTTATAACATGAAACATGAACATCATAAACACTTTAGTTCGCAAAAATAAAAGAAGACAATTGGGTTTTTCATAGAGATGTATTAATCAATCTTGTGGATTAGACTAAAATTTTGAGGACACCTGGTTATTAAATCTCCACGAAGATACAGATGTTTTAAAGAAATGTCCAGGTTCTCCTCTGTTTATGGTGCTATTTTCTGGCTAATTATTCCCAGTTTAGAAGAAATGTTGCTATGTATATGTATCAGCTACATGTTCCCAACACAGAGCGAGATTTTAAGTTGTTTATGTTAGGTGATGAGTCTGTTCTAAAATGACCACTTTTAATGCTTTCTTCTATGTATCTGTTTTGCTAGCTCATTGTATGAATGCCCTGATTCCCATCCCATATAAATTTGACATATGAGAAGATATAATTGTTCAAGTGACTTAATTCGGTCACCATTTGTCGAGATGTAAACTTTGCATGCAAAAAAACTCCTTAGAACGATATGGAGATGGCCTGTGAGATGACTATATAACTTTGGTGAATATCGGCGGATAGAACAATCTTATCAATGCTAGTGCTTCTCCTCTCGCAATCCATGACCCAAACGAAACCAAATGTGATTTAATTCATCGTAGCATTAGAGAAGAACGTGCATGAATTTGGTGGAAATTATTCTAAATATATTTGTATCATCTTTGGCTCAACTCCCCTCCTCATGCATGACCTGAACGGCGCAACTTTTGGGATATTTAAACCACCTCCATTAGACTCATGCATGCATGCTGTAATGGAAATGATTATACATAAGTTTGGTGGTAATCGGCAACTAAACAAATTCTTATCATATTTATCACCCCCATCTCTCACCCAAACAGCACCAATTTGGCGTCTATAAATCACACGATTATATTCCTCGTATCATGGAGAAGAATAATAAATCAATTTGGTGGAAATCTGCGCTAAAAAATATTTTTTAAATCAATTGTCAGTGCCCCTCCTCAGTGCACCCTGGCACCATATCATGGAGGTGATTATGTATAAGTTTGGTGGAAATCGGCGACAGAACTATTTCATAATTTTGTTGCTACCCTCCCCTTTTCTGCCCTAGGACACCAACAGCGTCACTTTAGAAAATTTTATCCCACACCATTATCTTCCTCGTAAAAAGTTATCTAGGCACCAAATGTGGCGGTTTTAACATGCACGATTTTATTTCTCGTATCATTTGAGAAGAACGTGTGTGTATTTGTTATCAGTTTTGGTGAACCTCCCAACCCTATTTCGAACTCAAGCGGCGCCACTTTGGACATCACTAAATCACACACATAGACTCATTATGGAGATGAATATATATAAAATTGGTGAAAATTGCCGAGTACACAAATTCGTACCAAAACGGCACCAATTGGGCGTATTTAAACCACCGATTAGAACCCTCGTATCACGGAGAAGAATATGTATCAATCTGATGGAAATCGGCGCTGAACATATTGTTTATAAATTGTTGTGTCTCTCGCTTACCCGCTGTACACCCCTGACTCGAATGGCCCCACTTTTGACATCTTTAAGTCCACACAATTATACTCCTGATATCATGATGATGATTATTTATAAGTTTGGTGCTAATCGGCGACTAAACAATTTTTTATCAAATTTAGTGCCCATCCACCCCTACACCATCTCTGACACAAACAGCACCAATATGGCGTCTTTAAATCATACGATTAGACTCCTCGTATGATGGATAATAATGTGTATCAATTTGGTGGAAATTGACGCTAAAAATATTGTGTATCAATTTTGGTGCCCCTCTCCCTTTCTGTGCACCACTGACTTGAATGACGTCACTTTTGACAGTTTTAAGCCACACCATTAGACTCCTCATACTATTTGGATAATTTTGTATAAGTTTGGTGGCAATCGGCGACTAAAACAATTCTGATCAAATTTTGTGCCCCCCCCCCCAAACTCTCACACAAACGACGCCAATTTGGCGTTTTTAAATCACACAGTTTGATTCCTTGTATCATAGAGAAGAATGTGTATCAATTTGGTGGAAATCGTCGCTAAAATTATTTTTTTCAACTTTGTGCCCCTCCCCTTCCGTGCATCCCTGACTCGAACGGCGCCAGTGCTGACATATTTAAACCACACCATTAGATTCCTCATATCATGGGGATGATTATATATAAGTTTGGTGGCAATGGGCGACAAAAAAAATCTGCCCCTCCCATTTTCTGCCCCTGACAACGACGGCGTTACTTTAGAAAATTCTAGCCCGCACCATTATCTTTCTCGTAAAAATATACCCATTTTAGACCCCTTTGGTGCCCTCTAGATGGTCCCCTGTGAATTTCTATAGAACACAGACAGACAGACTTTCGCAAATATAGACATATATAATATAATTCTGCCTTTATTAATTTACATTTGGCTCCTATTAATTGTAATCGGAATTATGTTAAGCTGGACTTGACTTATTGATTATTAGTTAAATGCCTATTGATTTTATTTAGTTATAACATATTAGCTATTTGTATAAATTGGGTCTTTCACATTTAGCTGTAACATATTTTCTATTTGTATAAATGACGCGGAGTTTGCCTGATATGCGTGATTACTTACCTTTTCTTCTTTCTTTTTGTGCAGCGATACTGCAGATTTGGATGTGTTGTCTCAATGGATTCAAGCACAGGATATTGCTATAGTTAGTATATCAAATATATATACGATTTCTCAAGTGTACATGTATATGTTACGATGTTCCTGTATATATCATACGGTGTGTCCTGTGTATATTTATACCATTTACGATGTGTTCTGTGTATAGTTATACCATGTGTCCTGTGTATATTTATACGATGTGTCCTGTATGTGTTATACGATGTGTCTTGTGTATATTTATACGATGTGTCCTGTATATATTATACGATGTGTCATGTGTATATTATACGACGTGTCCTGTGTATATTATACGATATGTTATGTGTATATTATACGATGTGTCATGTGTATATTTATACGATGTGTCCTGTATATTATTTATTCGATGTGTCCTGTCCATATGTATACGCTGTGTACTATGTATATGCATTCGATGTGTCCTGTGCATATTTACACGTTGTGTAATATGTATATTTATACGAGGTGTCCTGTATATATTATACGATGTGTCCCGTGTATATTTATACGATGGTCACTGTATATATTTATACAAGGGTCCTGTGTATATATTATACGACGTGTCCTGTGTATACATATATACGATGTGTCCTGTGTATATTTGTCCGATATGTCCTGTGTATATTATACGATGTGTCTTATGTATATTATACACATGGGAGTTAGTGGGACCCGATGCACCCGTAGGAGGTAAAGTTGCAAAAACAATAAACGTTTATAAAAGCATAACCAATAAGAAGAACATGGAGAAATAGAACAACTTTGTTCTTATATTCATTATTGATAGTTGAAACAATTGTTATGTGAACAAACCTGTTACTTTTATTTGTTAAGAGACATCAATAATCGTGTAGTAATTTCAACTGTTTTGTCTGTTTGGTTTTTCAGAATATTTGTTCAATACTTTGGCCTTTTCAATGTTCACCGTCAAGTTTTGATTACTTTTGGTATATTATTGGACAAATACTAATTCCAATGTAACAGTAATGCTTACTTAACCCTTTACCCAACAAACCGGCCAAAACCGGCCAAATAAAGCTTCAACAGCCTAAAATATCTTCGGTCTGTCTCAATAGAACCATACAAATATGGATATCATTGGAACCGGTTCCTTGACCACATTGTGATAGTTACAGTTATGCCTTGTGCCAATGCATTCTCTTATATATGCGAGTCGACCATAGGTCGCCTCGCATATATAAGAGAATGCATTGGCCTAAAAAAAATCTTTTTTTAACACTTTTTACCATTTTTTCTTACATTCTTTAACAATTTTATAATTTTTAATGTTTTAAGCCAATGCATTCTCTTATATATGCGAGGCGACCTATGGTCGACTCGCATATATAAGAGAATGCATTGGCACAGGGCCGTTCTGTTGGGTAAAGGGTTAACGGTTTTTATATGCGCAGTCTCGTTATTTGAGAGTAATTAATAATGAAAATAAGAACGATGTCGCATGTCACTTCGATGGCTAGGTTTCGTTATAAGGGGAGTGTAGATAATAAGCTGTTCAAATATCGTGCCGAGCTGTTACCCATGCACGGTCGCTGCGTCGCACCACTAAAGGTGCATAAGGTGGTACTTGGTTAGGGTGTCTCTAGATTGTCAGCCTACTATCCTTGATAATTCATTGGAGATTCGGTTGCTTTCGCGGGGGGGGGGGGGGGGGGTCATGTGCCATATGACAGAGGTAATCGCTGTAATTCACAGTAACATGCGATATATACATGTACAAGAATCCATTACTTTATTATTATTTAGTTGTTTGCTGCATTAATTGCGTATCTTTGTATGACCGGAGATCCAACCAGGATCTCTGAGGTCCAAGAGTACATTTGGGTGATAGAGAGTACTCTTCTAAGAATGTGTGAAGTGCCTCGAAGGGTGGTTTTCTGGATTTCATCAATTGAACATTTCCCGGGGAGCTTATCGATGTTTTTGCTCATGCCCTTCTTGATCATTCCGAGGGCCCCTACAATAACCGGGATGGTGGTAACCCTCGTGTGCCACATACGACTGATCTCTATCTCAAGGTCCTTATATTTTGAAACTTTCTCTGACTCTTTCAATGAAACGTTCCTCTCAGATGGAACTGCGACGTCAATAAGAAGGCACTGCTTTTTCTGGTGGTCTTTAATTATGATGTCCGGTCTATTTGCTTTGATTTCTCGGTCTGCAATATACATGTATGTATAGAGAAATCCCACAGTAGAGTTAGTTTATCATTCTCGACGATCGGAGCTGTGGCATGGTCGTACCACTGGCGTTCGTGTTTCAGGCCAAAATGTTTACAAATGTGCCAGTGGATATACCGAGCAACTTTGTTATGTCTTTCTTGGTATTCCTTTTTGGCCAGTGCAGGGCATCCCGACATTATGTGCTCGGTAGTCTCCTGGTATTGGTGGCATAAACTGCATAAAGTCAGGATCAGTGTGGCCGTTTATGCACCTTTGCTGATATAGCGCGTTGGCAAACTCTGGTCCTGAGCTGCAATTATGAACCCTTCAGTTTCTGATTTGAGACCGGAACTCCTGAGCCAACTGTGTGTTCTGTCTTTGTCTACATGTGGTTGGTCTAGGGATTTTGGGATATTGTCCATGTTGTGGTTTCTCCTCTGTCTTTTGTTTCAGTTCGGTGTTGTTCTGTTCTTTTTTATTTTGCTTTCACCTTTTAGCATACTCTATTGGTGTGTCATTTTGATTTTGTTCAATCGTTAGTTGATTTCATTTTTGAATTTCGCTACTAAAACTGGGTTGGAAAATTCATTTAGTATAGAACTGGTTAATTGACACACTCTTCGTGTTTAAAGTGTCTTCGTTTTGGGATGGTTCAAATTTACACCTCCGTGGACATAATCAAAGTCCACACCTTGTGGAGAAGGAGATGACCCGAGGGTTGTTGTTCGGGGGACGTAGTAGCAGCCCAAAAGTTCGAAATTTCATTTCGACCCCCCCCTCCGTGGGTTAGAATTTTCCATATGTATTGTGCAGTTCCAACCGATTGCCCTGTCGGTCCAAACATAATTATGACCGAACGTTGAACAATATTATTATTATTATTATTCGATTATTGTTCTTCAAAAACAAATTTTACACCAAATAATGGTTGAGATAATCAAAATATCAGAAAAAATTCAACCTACCTCTAGTTTGAAATTTCCAACTAATCCTCTTTCAGACATGAAATTCCCAACTGGCCATGCATCGGCACGCGAGATTTGCACGCAATTATCGAGTCTATCACTGACTATGACTTGGTAACTAAATAATTAACTACAAACTAATCACGACGAACAGAGCTATAGTTTGAACGGCTAAATATTTTTTGTAGCAATTGTACAATAAATAACACCATCATTGTTACGTAACTCAATACATTCATCCCTCGTTAGGTTGTCCTTATAATTTCCTATGATGTTGGTTGGTCCTGTTGAATTGCTATGATGCTGGTAGTAAAAACTGACGTACAGTTACGTTTTCTACAGTTATTCGAGTTTTTTGTCTAAAAATCGAAGAACAGCCATTATGTCTATATAACATTCAAAATTTATGTAATCTATTTTAATAATGGCTGTGTTATTTATTGCAAACGGACCATAACTGAGATATATATTCCTGCCGTTAAGCAAACACCAGTGCAGCAATTATTAAAATATTGAAATATATATGCGTTCCTGATTGTTTGATACAGCCACTGGTGTTTTCTCAAATAAATCGTATTATAGCCCAACACTGCAAAAATACAAATTTAGAAAAAATGACGGTACATTTTCTTAACATCATCAGTTTGACCTACTGACATCCTAGAAATTCAGCAGAACCAACACGCAGCATAGGAAATTATCAGCACCACTTAAGGGGCTAATACTACCACCTTTCTGGCAATACGTTACAACATGCAGTTGCTAATACAACAATCCTTTATGTTGCAGGAGGTCCATTCGGTCCAGTCAGGGGATGAGATGTCGACTGAGTAGATCTGATTGAACTAGAAGACAACGTCATGCTGTATATGCTCCCCCCCGAAGGTCGAATGGACAAATGGATGACTGATTGATAATTTATTGTTATCTCTCATGTTTTGTGGTTATCTCCCCTGTTTTATAGTTATCTCCCTTGTCAGATATATTCTTTTTACTAACTGCAATAGTTCCGAACTATTCGTAACATTCCGGTTGCCCCTTTGTCCCATTGGTTCTGCTCTGTAAGCACGACAAATCGGCATAGACCAAATGACGTAAATAATAACTTGCGCACTATAAATAGCAAAGTGCGAATGTGCTTATATTAACAAGAACATGTAATTTAATAGAACATTTAGTTGTGAATTTATTAACTAACATATATAATAACCAAGTGAGTCACAATTCACTACCTTTTCGGAACAGCAGAGAATAGTGTTCTGGATATATGTAAAAAGTCTACTTTTTACCAAATTTGGTAGCCATTTTGGAAGCCATCTTGAGTAATTTGGTATATTAATACCGTAGTGTGACACATTTAAGATAGATCAAAACAATAAACTCCTTTCATTCCAAATATAGTTTCATTTTACTTGAAAATGTTTTCCAAATCTGAAAAGTGAATTTTTGCCGATATTTATGTCAAGTTTGTGAGAGAGAAATCCGATATTTCTGGTAATGTCGGTGGTGACAATAGTAACATTTAACCAAGGTGCATCAGCCATTTTAGTACTCAATGTATAGAAGGCAGAATAGCCAATGTTATACATCAACCACAACTTGTACGCGATTGCAGGAGTAAACAGGACACGCTGGGGCAATATATTTACCATTTTCCATATTTTGGCGGCAATTTTGACAACCATTTTGAGCCATAAGAACAATTTAGGTTCCAATGGTAAATTTACGGGTAATGTTATGCATCACTTACATTACACAGTTCTGCTCATTTCATGTATAAATGTGACTATAATCCCAAATGTGATTTTCTTTGAAATTGTACCGCATTCTGTAAAATCGAATTATTGGGATCGGAAGAGACTAGGACACCAGGAAATTGCAGATTTTATTGACCCAATGAACAGTTAACATAAAAATACAAAATAAAGTCACAGTTCTCAACCAGTTCCAAACAGCAGAAACTGATCTAGAAGATATTAGTGAAAAACCCCTAATATGTTCCACTTCCGGTGGCCATTTTGGCAGCTATCTTGGGTGGGGAGTTCCAATATTGCCCTATAAAGGTGGAATTATGTCTTAGCTTCACAAATATGTATACATTAGTTTCAATTTGACAATATTTTCCCGCTATAATTTACAACAAACTGACTTAGTGCCTAGTCTGAAAAACGGCAGCCATGATGGAAATTTACATCCATACAGGTGGCGTTACTAGGTTGAAGTTAATCTCAAAAAAATGGAAAGCTTAATATTCCAGTTGGTGAATATGATATTTACCAGAGCGGAGAAATTGATATGGTTCAAGAGGTGGGTCAATTATAAATTTGTAGCTGTACACTCCCGCCAAAAAGACACCAAACAACCACGTCCCTGCACTCATGCGTATATATACGAATATTATATGCTGATTCGTTTTGGGGGGGGGACACACACGGGAATGTGTAAGGATAATGGTGTTTATTGTGCTAATATGAGTTTACATGGCAATTATATTTAAAGGCTCACTTCAGTTTCGAATGCCCATATCACATTATACATAACATATTCCATATTATATAGAACCAAAACTATATATATTCCACATACGGAACAGCTGTAGCCTAGGAATATCCGCCAAGTGTAGAGATGCTCAGATTCACACCCAGACCCATTATTTACTCCAGAATGCATCATAATTCACAACAAGAGATATAATTATTCCTCTTTCATTGAGAATAATAAACTGGCAGTACAGACCAGATCAAAATTATGCACATAACACACGTCGGTAACTTGACAAAAACAACATGTTCACAGTTTCGACCGGATAAATTGATAATGCAATGTTTTGGAGCTTCCTCTTTCAAATGGTATATAATATGGAATATGTTGTTAATAATGTGATCTGGTGATTCGAAAAATTAAGTGGGACTTTAAAGAGACTAGCAATGTTAAAAACTCATAGTCAGGTTATAAAAATCAGAAAAAGTTAATTCTACGGGCATTTCTCTTTCAGAATGTGTTGCGAGTTGTTTCTATGGGTATAACAATAATATTGGCAATTTGGCAAATGAATATGTGTAGTTCAAAATGGCGGTCCAAAATGGCCGATGTCAAATCGTTATTAAATATGAATTTGTGGTAAATGGCATTGTTTTGGTGACTGGAACTAATATGAACAATATACCTCTGTCTGTCTGTATGTCCTATATGCGTGTTGTGCTGTCTTTTCGACCGATCGGGACGAAACTTGGTACGTGTGTGTAGTTTGACCAGGCGGTCGTCCTTGTCGTATTGCCGAGCCCGTGCGACGCCCGTGTAGCGCATGCGCAGACGAGATATCGGAAACGGGTGGAGCTATCGACTTGAAATTTGCTATGTGAATGTATCTTGCCCCGGATACGAATTTTATCGGGTCGCCGAGCCCGTGCGACGCCAGCTTCGCGCATGCGCAGACCAGATCTCGGAAACGGGTGGAGCTATGGACTTGAAATTTGGTTTTTGAATAGCCCGGACAACGTCGGGCTCATCGGCTAGTCTATTATATATTTTGGAACATCTGTGTGTTGGTATGTGTGAGGGTGTGTGTGTGTGTGTGTGTGTTCGCGATGGACTCGAACACTGCTGGACCGATTTCGACCAAACTTGGCACGGACACGTAATTCGACCCGGGAACGAACATGGGCCCGCCCATTTGTCCGTGCGGCGTGACCTTGACATTCAAACCGGTGACCTTCGACCTGTATCTCGGCTCCTGCTGGGCCGATTTGGACCAAATTTGGTATGTGGGGGGCAATGTGAGGCGCCGAGCCATTTCGTCGCGTCCGGATGCCCGTGCGGCGTGACCTTGACATTTCAAATTACCTTGAAACCGTATCTCGGGATCCGCTGGGCCAATTTCTCCCATTTTTGGGGTGTTGGTGTAGGTTGAACCCAGGAGTAACACGGGCATGTCTGTCTGTTGGTGCGGCGTGACCTCGACCTCCGAGTGACCTTGAACTTATATCTCGGGATCCGCTGAGCCGATTTCCACCGAATTTGGTGGAAACGAGTAGTATGAAGCTCTGAGCAATTTCGTCACACCCGGATGCTCGTGCGGCGTGACACTGACCTTCGAGTGACCTTCACTCTCTAAATCGGGTAAAACCGGATGGATTTCGACGGGTACTTTTGTCCGGGCAGTGTTTTGGACCGGTCAAATCGTGACCACACCTGACCTTGACCTTCAAAATGGACAATTCAAGGTCAAATCGCGCAATTCGCCGAAAAGCAGAGGGGAAACAGCCCGGACGAAGTCGGGTCCACCTGCTAGTATATATATATTTGGAAAGTGTGGAGAGCACTGGCACAGGTCGGTTATCCGATTTCTTATGTAATTATTTCTATGGAACTAGCTAAATTTTGTTGTGTCGGAAATTGACATAAAATATTGTGTTGAGCACAAACAAAGGATAATGATGTTGAAATTGCCTGTTAATCAAGGTCTGAGTCTAGATCGAACGAGCATATCTCTCAAACTGGGATTTTTCTTGTAGGCAATAATCACCCGTTTGTCGAGAGGCTCGGTGTTTAATAATGCAAAGTTTTTTTCTGAAAATGCTTGCGATTTCAACATTTCTACGATTGTAGATTGTAAATCAGAGGAAAGCACAAGAAATTTCGAGAAACACCTTTGTAGTCAATGTTAAGTCCGAACGGAAGATATGTTTTAAGTACGCCCATCCAATGATTTTCGCGTTCTAGGCGTATTGAATCGGTTTGGTCTTCGTCGGCTAGAATTGGTGTCTGTTCTATTGTCTGAAAGCTGAAATGGGATTTAATGTCATGATTAGATGAGTTGAAATGATCGGAAATTTGCATGTCGAGTTTTTTTACGAACACTGGAAAGATGATTAGACATTCTAACTTTGAGAGAGGTTTTTGTTCGTCTAACATATTGTATACGGCATCTTTTGCATGTGATTAAGTAAATTACATGTTTAGAATCACAATTAAGTTCGCTATGCATTTGATACGATATGCGTGTTTGTTCGCTGGTGAAAGTGTTACTAGTATTTAGATATTCCATTGTATTGATGTAACATCGTTTTTTTGTGACAAAATTAGGCTGAACCATTACCCAACACCGGCCGATTGTGCCGTATCATTGTTGGCTCAGTCGATGTTGGGTCATGGCGTAACGATTCCAATTCTCTGAGAGTTTCGGACTTTACTTGGCGCAGTAATCTACGAGAGTTCCCGCACGGTCGCAAAGCCTGGAACAACACTGAACAAGCTTAATTTAGGTCGCTTCTGTTCGTGCAGTTCCGGTGATATCGAATGATTTGAGATTTAATTAACCCATTGAAGAGTTTTGGCGGATGGAAAGATTTACGATGAAGAAGCTGGTGAGAGTCCGTTGGTTTCGTAAAAAGTTTCGTATCTAAAATGTTGCATGATGTAAATTGTGGGCCCTTAAATATTGTTAAATCAAGGAAATCAATGCTGGTTTACGATATTGATTCTTTGAGTTTGATTGATTCATCATGACTGTTCAGGGTGTCCAATAACACCCTAAACTCATCCAGACCAAGAGTCCAAATGATAAATATGTCGTCCAAGAATCTGTAATAGGCTAATGGTTGTTTATCAGATTTGGCTAGGGCGCCTTTCTCCCACTCTGCAACCAAAATTGAGGCAAGATTAGGACTAAACTTCTTGCCCATACTGCAACCGGAGACCTGTAAATAATATCGTCCATTAAATTCAAAGTCATTCCCTTTAAGAGAAAGTTCTAATAATTGAAGTATTTCATCTCCAGGTCTATGAGGATCATGGTGGAAATCAAATGCATTCTTAATTGACTTTAATCCGGCATCGATTCCAATATTTGTATACATAGATTCCACGTCGAGACTAATTAGGTAAGCAGAAGATGGGACTTCAATTTCCGACAATTTAATGAGGAAGTCCTCCGTGTCTTTTAGATAGCTCGGATGGCGGGTAGCAATTGGTTTCAAATAGAAATCAATAAACTCCGAAATGTGGTACGACTCCGAACCTACGTCACTGATGATGGGGCGTCCGGGTGGTGTGTATGGATTAGTCCAACAGCTCAAAGGTTTATGTATTTTAGGTAGCAAATAAAATGTCCTATTATTGGATTCAGGTTTTGCAATTAGATACTGAACATGTTTTTTCTTTAAAACGTCCTAGTCCAGCAAGCTTTTGAGAATGAGATTGAATTTTAAAACATTGGATTTCCAAATTGGCTCATCCAATTGTTTGTAATATTTAGTGTTGCTTAATTGGCGCGTCGCTTCTAGAATATAATTTTCTTTAGACATGATGACGAGCGAGCTGCCTTTGTCACAAGGTTTGATTACAATGTTTTTATTGCTGCGAAGGGTTTTTAGTGCAGTTCTTTCAACTTTAGTGAGGTTATCCTCGTTGTGAAATTTTGGTAAATTTGTAATGTCGGTTTTGACTAAGCCAGCGACCTCGGGAATTGATTTGTCAATCTGGCGATCAGAATAGGTCCACATCGATATATATAGTAGAAATGAATAATCCATGGTCTGAACTGATTTTTAATTCGTTTAGTCTATAGGCCTTTCATGCTTCTTGCATTATTCAATAGAGATTGATTAACAACAAGTTATTATGACGTCACTTCCGTTGTGGGTTGTACACATCACTTCTGGCGTTTAGTTGAAACATTGTTTAAAGAGATCTTCTTGCGCTAGTCTAGCCACAATATTGTCTGTTTTCATTTTGTAGAATGGGAATATCCTGAAGTTGCCATTGTTGCATTCTTCCAAATGCCCACTTAGTGGTATCTGTCGATATTACTTATGATTCATTTGTTGCCGATGGATGGTCACCCTTCCACATTCAGTGTTTCCGGTTTGGCCTACATATCCTTCGCCGTATCCATCGCAAGTTATGTAGTATATCAGATTTTTTGATTTACAGTCCAAGTCAGTATTTGGGAATATTTCCATTTAGTTTTTTAATCGTAATTTTTACCCGGAAACACGTGACGGCATGCTTTACATCGTTTGTCACCATATATATATATATATATATATATATATATATGTATGTATATATATATATATATATATATATATATATATATATATATATATACATATTTATTTGTTACGTGATCCTACCCTTATTCCATTCAATAAACCCATTCCATAAATTGTGATATTAAACGTTCGTTTAATAACAGGAAGTAGTGCCAGGTGACCTTTGACTTCCGGTCTGTCATCTGTTTACATTCCGTAAGCTACATCTCAAAATACTATGGCTTCCAATATTTTCCAACAAACTATAACGGAATGAACAGTTTGAAAAGTATTGTAATTAAATATACGCAATTAAATATGACAAAGAGTCTTTATTTATCTGGGACTGTTTCTTTACGTGGGCAAACAACACAAAGTTACGTGAAACGTCATCGCATGTCTTATAGAAGCCGATGTTAGTTACGCGTCACATTTGCTGATTTAAGTATGTTTTGTCAAGGTTTTAGATCATGTAATAAATAGTATCTACAACTCGTCCCCAATTTATATCGGAATTTACAAAACGCGTTCAGTAAATTAGGTCTGGACCTCGCCAAAGGCTCGGACCAGACCTAATTTACTGGACTCGTTTTGTAAATTCCGCTATAAACTGGGGACTCGTTGTAAATCCTCTCTCTATATATACACACATAAGAAATAACGTCACGTCCATTTGGGCGCGATGTTGGATATGATGGGTACCCAAGTCAACATTTCAGAGATTCTTAGTACTCTAATCAACGTCTCGGAGATACTTAGTACTCTAACCAACGTTTCAGAGATAATGGGTACTCTAATAAAGGTTTCAGAGAACCTGGATATTCTAATCAACGTTTCAGAGACCCTGTGTCACCTAACAAACGTTTCAGAGTTCATGGGTTTACTCTAATGAACGTTTCAGAGATTATGGGTTCCCTAATCAACATACATATATAATGGGTACTCTAGTGAACGTTTCAGAGATACTTAGTACTCTATTGACGTTTCAGAGATACTTAGTACTCTAGTGAAGTTTCAGCGATACTTAGTACTCTAGTGAACGTTTCAGAGATACTTAGTACTCTAGTGAACGTTTCAGCGATACTTAGTACTCTAGTGAACGTTTCAGAGATACTTAGTACTCTAGTGAACGTTTCAGAGATACTTAGTACTCTAGTGAACGTTTCGGCGATACTTAGTACTCTAGTGAACGTTTCAGAGATACTTAGTACTCTAGTGAACGTTTCAGAGATACTTAGTACTCTAATCAACATTTCAGAGATCCTGGGGTTACTCTAATGAACGTTTCAGAGATTATGGGTTCTCTAATCAACATACATATATCATGGGTACTCTAGTGAACGTTTCAGAGATACTTAGTACTCTAGTGAACGTTTCGGCGATACTTAGTACTCTAGTGAATGTTTCAGCGATACTTAGTACTCTAGTGAACGTTTCAGAGATACTTAGTACTCTGTTCAACGTTTCAGAGATCCTGGGGTTACTCTAATCAACGTTTCATAGATTATGGGTTCCCTAATCAACATACATATATCATGGGTACTCTAGTGAACGTTTCAGAGATACATAGTACTCTAGTGGACGTTTCAGAGATACTTAGTACTCTAGTGAACGTTTCAGAGATACTTAGTACTCTAGTGAACGTTTCAGCGATACTTAGTACTCTAGTGAACGTTTCAGAGATACATAGTACTCTAGTGAACGTTTCAGCGATACTTAGTACTCTAGTGAACGTTTCAGAGATACTTAGTACTCTAGTGAACGTTTCAGCGATACTTTGTACTCTAGTGAACGTTTCAGCGATACATAGTACTCTAGTGAACGTTTCAGAGATACTTAGTACTCTAGTGAATGTTTTAGATATACTTAGTACTCTAACCAACGTTTCAGATTTAATGGGTTCTCTAATCAAAGTTTCAGAGATCATGGGTACTCTAATCAACGTATCAAAGAAAATGGGTTCTCTAATCAACATTACATAGAGCATGTGTACCCTAATCAACGTCTCAAACATTATGTTACTATAAACAACCTTTCAGAGATCCTGGGTAACCGATTCAACGTTCTAGAGATTCTGGATAATATGATCAACGTTTCAGAGATCCTGGATACTCTATTCAACGTTTCATAGATCTTGGGTATCCGAATCAGCGTTTAAGGCATCCTGTGTACTATAAGAAACGTTTAAGAGATCCTGGGTACTATACGCAATGTTTCAGTAATCATGGGTAGTATAAGAAACGTTTCAGAGATCCTAGGTAACCTAAACGTTTAAGACACCGTTGGTAGTATAAGCAACATTTCAGAGATCCTAGGAATCGTAATCAACGTTTCAAACATTCTGGGCAATCTAAGCAACGTTTCAGGTATCGTGTGTACTATAATCAATGTTTCAGAGATCCTTAGTACCCATAACCAACGTTTCGAACATCACGGATACTATATTAGAGAACCACGGGCATTCGAATCGTTGATTAGTCCACGCAGACGACCTGTATATATATATATAGCTATATATATATATATATATATATATATATATATATATATATATATATATATATATAGCTATATACATGTATATATATATATATATATATATATATATATATATATATATATATATCTATTATATATTTTGGAAGATCTGTCTGTGTATCTGTGTATCTGTGGTCTGTGTGTGTGTGTGTTCGCGATGAACTCGAAAACGGCCGACCCGATTTCGATGAAACTTCGTATGTGAGGATACTATCGGTCGGGAAGTGGCATAGGCATATTAATTTTTAGATCCGAGGTCAACTTTTCACGTGCCGAGGTCAAATCTGTTTTTACGCCGTTTTGCGCTAATATATTTCAGTTCGGTGCTCACAAATCGATTCGATATAGCGCGAATAATAAATTGCCAGTCATATAATTTACACGGTTAGAATCTGTGGCGCTTCATCTTTCCAATGATGTATCACACGCCTGTGTACGTTTAAAGTTTCTACCTTAATTATCGGGAAGAACGCAGGACCATGCTTCGCTCATCGAAAAACATTCAGTAAATATATTACGCCGTCAACAGATCGTGACGTGATCGCGTTTAACTCTTAACCGGCCGATGTCGCGTTAACTCATCACCGGCCGAGGTATCCGCAAATGACATTGGGCTATATATCTCGAAAACGGGTATAGCTACCGACTTGAAATTTGGTATGTGAATGTATCTTGCCCCGGATACGAATTTTATCGGGTCGCCCATGCGCAGACCAGATCTCGGAAACGGGTGGAGCTATCGACTTGAAATTTGTTTTTTGAATAGCCCGGACGAAGTCGGGCCACTTTCTAGTATATATATGTATATATATATATCACTATATATATTTATATATATATATATATATAAATTACTAGCAGGTGGACCCGACTTCGTCCGGGCTGTTTCCCCTCTGCTTTTCGGCGAATTGCGCGATTTGACCTTGAATTGTCCATTTTGAAGGTCAAGGTCAGGTGGGGTCACAATTTGACCCGGACAAAACAATGCCCGGACAAAAGTACCCGACAAAGTACCCGTTGAAATCCATCTGGTTTTACCCGATTTGACCTCGAATTGATCATTTTGAAGGTCAGGTCGGATCACGATTTGACCCGTCCAAAACACTCAGTTGACAAAAGTAACCCCATGTATCAAATTTCGTCGAAATCCCATCAAAATTCTCGATTTGACCTTGAATTGACCCGATTTCAAGGCCAAGGTCACGTCTCACGGGCAAATGAATAGGCTTATGACACTCCCCATACGAAAGTATCATTAGACACTAATTTTCATCGAAATCCCGTGATACTCGGGCGTTTGACCTTGATATTACCCGATTTCAAGGTCAATGTCACGTCGCACGGGCAAATTAATAGGCCCATGCCACTCCCCGACCGAAAGTACCCCCACATACCAAGTCCATCGCGAACACACACACAGACAGACAGACATATTTCCCAAAATATATAATAGACTAGCAGAAGAGCCCGACGTTGTCCGGGCTATTCAAAAACCAAATTTCAAGTTGATAGCTCTACCCGTCTCCGAGATCTGGTCTGCGCATGCGCGAGGCTGGCGTCGCACGGGCTCGGCGACCCGATAAAATTCGTATCCGGGGCAAGATATATTCACATACCAAATTTCAAGTCGATCGCTCCACCCGTTTCCGATATCTGGTCTGCGCATGTGCGAAACTGGCGTCGCACGGGCTCGGCGACCCGATAAAATTCGTATCCGGGGCAAGATACATTCACATAGAAAATTTCAAGTCGATAGCACCACCCGTTTCCGAGATCTCGTCTGCGCATGCGCGAAGCGGGCGCCGCACGGGCTCGCCAATACGACAATGTCGACCGCCTGGTCAAACTACACACACGTACCAAGATTCGTCCCGTCGGTCGAGAATCGTAGATTTGTATAAATGACAGACAAACAAACAGACAAACAGACAGAGGTCTTCAAAATATATATGAGACTAGCCGATGAACCCGACGTTGTCCGGGCTATTCAAAAACCAAATTTCAACTCGATAGCTCTCCCCAGCCCGACGTTGTCCGGGCTATTCAAAAACCAAATTTCAAGTCGATAGCTGTAACCGTTTCCTAGATCTGGTCTGCGCATGCGCGAAGCTGGCGTCGCACGGGCTCGGCGACCCGATAAAAATCGTATCCGGGGCAAGATACATTCACATAGCAAATTTCAAGTCGATAGCTCCACCCGTTTCCGAGATCTCGTCTGCGCATGCGCGAAGATTGCGTCGCACGGGCTTTCAAAAACCAAATTTCAAGTATCCGGGGCAAGATACATTCACATAGCAAATTTCAAGTCAATAGCTCCACCCATTTCCGAGATCTGGTCTGCGCATGCGCGAAGCTGGCGTCGCACGGGCTCGGGGACCCGATAAAATTCGCATCCGGGGCAAGATACATTCACATAGCAAATTTCAAGTCGATAGCTCCACCCGTTTCCGAGATCTCGTCTGCGCATGCGCGAAGCGGGTGCCGCATGGGTTCGACATTACGACAACGACGACCGCCTGGTCAAACTACACTCACGTACCAAGTTTCGTCCCGATCGGTCGAGAATCGTAGATTTGTATTAATGACAGACAAACATACAGACAGACAGACAAACAGAGGTCTTCAAAATATATATGAGACTAGCAGGTGGACCCGACTTCATCCGGGCTGTTTCCCCTCTGCTTTTCGGCAAATTGCGCGATTTGACCTTGAATTGTCCATGTTGAAGGTCAAGCTCATGTGGGGTCACGACTCGACCCGTCCAAAACACTCAGTGGACAAAAGTAACCCCATGTATCAATTCTGCTTTTCGGCGAGTTGCGCGATTTGACCTTGAATTGTCCATTTTGAAGGTCAAGGTGAGGTGGGGGTCACGATTTGACCCGTCCAAAACACTGCCCGGACAAAAGTACCAGACAAAAGTACCCGTCGAATCCATCCAGTTTGACACGATTTGACCTCGAATTGATCATTTTGAAGGTCAAGGTCAGGTCGGGGTCACGATTTGACCCGTCCAAAACACTCAGTGGACAAAAGTAACCCTACGTACCTGACTTCGTCCGGGCTGTTTCCCCTCTGCTTTTCGGTGAATTGCGCGATTTGACCTTGAATTGTCCATTTTGAAGGTCAAGGTGATGTGGGGTCACGATTTGACCGGCCCAAAACACTCAGTGGACAAAAGTAACCCTATGTATCAAATTTCGTCTAAATCCCATTAAAATTCGCGATTTGACCTTGAATTGACCCGATTTGATTATTTTGAAGGTCAATGTCAGGTCGGGGTCACGATTTGACCGTCCAAAACACTCAGTGGACAAAAGTTACCCTACGTATCAAAGTTCGTCGAAATCCCATCAAAATTCAAGGTCAAGGTCATGTCGCCCCTCTACTTTTCGGCGAAATGCGCGATTTGACCTTGAATTGTCCATTTTGAAGGTCAAGGTCAGGTGGGGTCACGATTTGACCCATCCAAGACACTGCCCGGACAAAAGTACACGACAAAAGTACCCGTCGAAATCCATCCGGTTTTACCTGATTTGACCTCGAATTGAACATTTTGAAGGTCAGGTCAGGTCGGGGTCACGACTCGACCCGCCAAAAACACTCAGTGGACAAAAGTAACCATACGTATCAAATTTCGTCGAAATCCAATCAAAATTCGCGATTTGACCTTGAATTGACCCGATTTCAAGATCAATGTCACGTCGCACGGGCAAACGAATAGGCTTATGAAACTCCCCGTACGAAAGTATCTCCATACACTAATTTTCATCGAAATACCGTGATACTCGGGCGTTTGACATTGAAATGACCAGATTTCAAGGTCAAGGTCACGTCGCACGGGAATATTAACAGGCCCATACCACTCCATGGCCGAAAGTACACCCACGTACCAAGTTTCATCGAAATAGGCTCGGCCGTTTTCGAGTCCATCGCGAACACACAGACAGTCAGACAGACACACACACAGATTTCCCAAAATATATAATAGACTAGCCGATGAGCCCGACGTTGTCCGGGCTATTCAAAAACCAAATTTCAAGTCGATAGCTCCACCATTTCCGAGATCTGGTCTGCGCATGCGCGAAGCGGGCGCCGCACGGGCTCGCCAATACGACAACGTCCACCACCTGGTCAAACTACACACACGTACTAAGTTTCGTACCGATCGGTCGAGAATCGTAGATTTGTATATATGACAAACAAACAGACAGACAGAGGTCTTCAAAATATATATGAGATATCTATATATAGCTATATATACATGAAAGATATAACGTCACGTCCATTTGGGCGCGATTTTGGATTGTTTGAACATATTTATTGTGACCCACAAATACATGGAATAATTTACAAACAGAATATATGGATGATGTTGTGGGTGCACAGGGGATCGGAGCACAAGTTACGAAACTTAGTGAAGCTCCTCTCCCCTGGCGTTCAGCTGCTGATGAATTCAAGTCGATGGTTTTGGTTTTGCTGGAATGAAAGTTTTGTTGTTATTTGTGTGGGAGACGGTGTCCCATGTGATCGGCTATGTATACATAGGGGAACCGGCTCCCAATCAAACACTTGTAGGTTGTAGTTGTGGCTGTGGCAGTGGCAGTGGGCGGAGTCAATGGAATAATGATTACTGAAATCGGTCTGTGAAAATGATGAATGATTGTACTGTCTCGAATAATCGCCTGTTCAAGGTGTCGCTAATTTCGGGTATGCCAAAGAGAATATCTTTAATACTGGTGATGACCACTTTATGCTCATCTAGTCGTGTCCACATACGGTTCCTTGCTTCTGTGTAGAAAGGACATTCGAAGAAAAAATGGCTTGCGTCTTCACATTTGTTACCGCAGGAGCAACACGGGCTTGAGGATATGTAATTTTTAAATTTATCGAAGTTGAGATCGCTGCAGTTGTTTCGGAGCCTACATTGCAAAATATTTGATGTTCTCCGCCCGACATTGTAGTAAGAAGGGGGTCTTATTGATGTCTCTTCTATGCGTAAATTATTATACATATTAGCAAGTATTTCGTCCTTAGTTGGTTCTGATGTGGGGTCTGTGAGTTTTTTTGCATCAGTTGTTATTTTGCACGATACATTCCATTCAGCAATCATAGTTGGGAGGAAACTTGATTTAAAGTGAGTTGTGTTCGTGGAGTAGTTGACGTATCGTAACGGATTTCTAATTGGGTATCTACATGATTCCCCAACGGTAAGAGGCAAAAGTTTCGTTATGAAGGGAGGGGCCTTATTGTCCAATATTTTATGCCACATGCGCGTTTTATGTAATTTACGTCTTTCGTTGAGGGGAGGCCATCCAAGTTCACCCAGTACTCTCGCTTCTGAGGCGGATCGGGTCAGGCCAGTTATTATTCTACCACCGTCGATATATAGACGGTCGAGCTTTTGGAGTAAGCAGTCAGGGGCGTTATCCCAAATTATGTCACTATATTCCATTATTGGGAGTATATATGTTTTGAACATTATCTCGATCGTCTGTCGGTTTACTTGGAATTTGATCTTCCTGAGTTGTGACAATCTACTGGCAACTCTTTTGCAAATAGTATTTATTTGGGTGTCCCAATGTAGATTTGATTGGATAGAAACGCCAAGATGGGTGTGAAGAGTTACTTGTTGAATCGCATCGTTGTCGAGATCTAAATCGAGGGAATCGTCAGATGGGGTCAGTGAAAATACCATAGACTTTGTTTTTTCTGCATTAAAGGTTACCATCCATTGTTTTGACCACCGATTCACTCTTTCAAGGTCATCATAGAGTTCGCGAGCACAATCATCGGGTGATGTTTGGGCAGTAAAGAAGCAAGTATCATCCGCGTACATTCGAGTGAGTGATTGGATCGTTGTTGCGAGGTCGTTAATGTAAGTCAAAAATAGAAAGGGTCCGAGGATAGATCCTTGTGGAACACCTGCCGATATCGTCTGATAGTCAGAGAATGTAATTCCTATTTGGACGCACTGTGATCTATTAGAGAGATAACTGTGTATCCATTTGTGTATATTCCCGGTTACTCCGTTTTGCTCCAACTTGAATAACAACCCCCTGTGCCAGACTCTCTCAAATGCTTTGGAAATATCGCAGAAAATTGCAGACGTATTTAACTTCTCATCGAGTGCCTGGCACAGGGTGTGGTATATCTCAAGTAGCTGAAAAGTGGTGCTGTGGCCTGATACAAATCCTGATTGGTATTGGAATAGTATATTGTTCTTACTGAAATAAGCGGATAAATATTTCAGTACTATTTTCTCCAAGAGCTTGCTGTGGCATGGAAGTAGAGATATTGGGCGATAGTTTTTGCAGTTGGATCTGTCGTTTTTCTTATAAATAGGAATGACATTTGCTTGTTTCCATTTATTAGGAAATGCGCACGATTCAAGAGATTTCTTAAATAGAATTCTGAGAGGTATGGCAATAGCTGGGCTTGTTTTCTGCAGCATTCTAACTGTGATGCCGTCATGGCCTGACGCTTTGTTTGGTTTCATACTCGCAATTGCCGAAGTGATGTCGTCGAGAGTGAAATCAATTTCAGTTATCGTATCATTACATTTTTGTGTGAACACCGGTAGATTGCAAGAGGAATCGTCGAGGAAAGAGTTAGCAATGAAGGCATTATTAAGCATCGATGCTTTGGTTTGATCGTCAGTTTCAAGATTGCCATCATAATCAATGAGAGGGGGGATAGCGTCTTTATGTTTGTTTTGCATAATTTCGTTGATGCTATGCCAAAAATATTTTGGGGAAGGTTGGTCTTTGACAGTATTCTGGAGATGTTCCTCGTATTGGGCCCTTGCGTACTTTTTCATATTGTTGACCGTGTTTCGAACTTTTTTGAATTTCGCCCAGTCTATGTCCTTTTTGGATTTTATCGCAATCTTACGTAGCCTGTCTCTTCTTCGAATCATCGATCGTAATTCTGATGTGAACCAATGTTTGTCTTTGGGCCTGATCAATATTTTAGATTGAGGAACAGTTTGATCCATAATTTCAAGGAATTTCGAGGTAAAAATTTCAGTCGCTGTGTCAATATTTGGGGCTATTTCAATTGAGCGTAACCATTCTGGGTCGCGGATGAGTTCCATTGCTTGTTCATAATTGCCTTTTTCGTAGTTTCTGACCAATCGAGAAAATGGACCATTACTGCTATACTCGTATTTCAAATATGCTATTACCGCATAGTGATCTGAGATAGATCTGCCGAAGTCAATCACTTCTGATTCACATGATGTGACAGTGCTGTTCACTATGATGGGGTCGAGAAGTGTCGATGTTGTCGATGTAACTCTGGTTGGAGTTTTAATGATGTCCCGAAGGCTATAGTAGGAAATTATTTCATTGATTTTTGAGGATGGGTCCAAGGCATTAGAATTAAAGTCACCAGTTACAACCATGGGTATATTAAGATCTAGTGCATCCGCTATAGACTGATCAAGTAGTTCCCAGTATCGCTCGTGACAGAATTGGTCAGAGCGATATGACACACATAAAAGATAGTTTGAAGATCTGCACCTCAGTTTGAACCACAGGACTGAGTCATCGAATTCGAGAGAGGGCATACGTTCGAAGATCAGGTGATTTGCGAAATAAACGGCAATACCTCCCCCGTAGCTCGAACCGTCATGTCTTACTGGATCAGAGAACCCTTCTAGCTGTATGTTCGTTGTTGGAAATGTTGCGTCAATGTGGGTTTCGTTGAAACATAATATATCATGGTCGTCGATTTCATCGAATATTTTAAACAGTTTATTTCGGATACTTCGTATGTTCAAGTGGAAAATAGAGACGGAGTGATTGTCTGAGTGGACCTGGACATTATCAGGGCCGGGGTTCAATTCTAGGGAACCGCTGCATACCAAGAGTGTTGTTAATAGTAATATTAATCTAATTGAGCTAATCCCGAAAGCGAGTTTAATGATACGACATTTGGGGAGCGATGGCGTTTTCTGTGAACCGTTTCGTCTAGAAAATTGGAAGGTCCCTATTGTTATTCTCCACGTAGTTAGTTCAACTCCCATGGGAAATTGTGTTCAAAGGGTTAATGTCATGTGATTCCAATAGGGACCTATGTAAAATGATAATTCCAGAGTGGGTTTCCCGCCACTGCCATTGCCACAAAACGTACAGTTTACAGTCGGTGCAAATATAAACAAGAACATATGTGAGTAGAATAGTAAATGTAGGTGTTGGCGATTTTGGATATGATGGCCCGGGCACCCCAATCAACATTTCAGATATCCTGGGTATTATAATCAATGTTTTGGAAATCCTGGGTACTCTAATCAATGTTTCAGAGATCATGGGTACTCTAAACAACGTTTAAGACATCGTGGGTACTATAAGGAACATTTCAGAGACGCTGGGTACCGTAATCAACGTTTCAAACATTCTGAGTACTATAAGCAACGTTTCAGATATCCTTAGTACCCATAATCAACGTTTCACGGGCGCGATTTTGGATATGATGGTCCGGGTACCCCAATCAACATTTCAGATATCCTGGGTATTCTAATAAACGTTTCGGAGATCCTGCGTACCTTAATCAACATTTCAGGGATCACGGGTGCTCTAATGAACGTTTCGGAAATCATGGATTCTCTAGTATCAAAGTTTCAAATATTCTGGGTGCTCTAACCAATCATGGCTACTCTAATCAACCTTTTTCAGAGACCCTTGGATACCCACGTCAACATGTTTAGATATCATGGGTATCAACGTTTCAGAGATCCTGGGTTACTCTAATCAACGTTTCAGACATCCTGGTTACTCTAATCAACGTTGCGGATATCTTGGGTTACTCTAATCAACGTTTCAGAGATCCTGGGTACTATAATCAACATTAAGAACATCAACATACAACATGGGTATCACAGTCAACGTTTCAGACATTCTGGGTACTATAAACAACCTTTCAAAGATCATGTGTATCCGAACCAACGTTCCAGCATGGATATTACAATCAACGTTTCAGAAATCCTGGTTACTCTTATCAATCTTTCAGATATCATGTATACCCCAATCAACGTTTCAGACATTGTGGGTACTATACTCAAAGTTTCGGAGATCCTGGGTACCATAATCAACGTATCATATATATCCTGACTACTATAAGCAACGTTGCAGACACAAGCAACGACACCATGAGGGCCCGGGTAGAATAGGCCTACCGCCCCACTGCGAGAGGTAAGAATGCCCTAATATTGCACCCTCTTTGCCTGGGTGCATCCCACGAGGTGTGGTGTAGGAGTCATGGATGTACTAGGGCGGCCGTATTAAGCGAGGCATCGATCTCTGGATATGGCTGAGCCCATGGTCCTCTTTGGTCATACATCTCTCAAGACGGGTGTTTGAATTTACCCGGCTCAATTACGCTAGTAACTAATAACTAGTCTAGGGCTAGTCACGGCTCTCCAGTGTTTCAGATTACATTTCTGCCATCTGTTCTATTTTGTATCTGGTGTCTAGTTGTGTCTTCAGTTTGTCGTGTATGTTGTTTCCTTCGTGTCATTTCGTTGAATTTCGTCATGACTGTTAGATTTTTCAATCTTGTAATGTTCACGCCCCCCTCAATGTGGGGATGTAACGGGAGGCTGATATATCCAGCGGCTAATCTGGTCACCATGTCAGCTATGTACCAGTCTTTGACCCGACCATAATTCGGCGGGTAGTCCGAAGCGGCTGCTGGGCTAGCTGTCGATTATCTGCTTTTCGTATGGCGAATCAAAAGAAACAAAAACGTAAGAAAGACAACCGTTAAGCTCCACTTTGCTGAGGTATACAGTACTTGGTACTTGGCGGGTAGTCCGAAGCGGCTGCTGGGTTAGCTTTCGATTATCTGCTTTTCGTATGGCGACTCAAAAGAAACAAAAACGTAAGAATGACAACCGTTAAGCTCCACTTTGCTGAGGTCTACAGTACTTGGTACTTGATGTTGATCCGAATGTTAAGAGACCTTCTGTATTTGTGATTGATAAAATGCTCAAAATCATAGCCGGATAATTAAAATATGTCAAACCGATCACGAATGGGCGACTAAGTGATTCTCTTCTGATCGAATGTTCAAGAAAAAATTCAGCTAACGCTCTTATACAATCAATATATATTGCACACTCACCAATGTTGATTACTCCCCACAAGACATTGAACAATAGCAGAGTTTTGTTGATAACTCATGATATATCTGATTCTTCTGAGTCAGATATATTGGCTGAGTTAGCAGCACATGGAGACACAGAAGTCCGCAGATTTGCAAAGACAGTTGATAGACAAAACGTTCATTTGAATATTTATCTTCTGACCTTTAATCGGTCCGAACATCCGCCGACATGTTTTAAATGTCAGGGGTATGGCCATGGCCAGGGACATTCTAAAAGTAAAGAAACCATATGTGCACGATGTTCAATTTCTGGTCATGATCATATGGATTGTATGAATATTTAAAAATGTTATAACTGTCAAGGTTCACATGCTGCAATAGATCGTTCATGTCCCATTTGGGAATACGAATTGAAGATTCAACAATCTAAAGCCGAGAAGCACCTGTGATACATAGATACTAAGAAAATAGTTGGTCCTCGACCATCCATTCCACATGTCACATAAACCGCAATCGTGTCTACAAACAAATTGTTGATACCAGCACTCAGACACGGAGTCAAACCAAACCCGTCAGTATATCAACAAAAGCAAAACAAGTTGAGACGACTGGCATTATTCCTGTTCCAGAACCTGTAGCGCAGATACTTGATACAGCTTCTGCCTTTGAGACATTTCCCCCGAAACAATATATGAAAGTTGATATATTGTTCAAAATCAAACATCGCCTGTTTCGAAACAAAAGTCACTCCAACGTTTCGACTCTCAGACAGAGAGGTACATCATTGAGCTTTCACCGAATGTTTGACCAGATGTTCGATGAGAAACG
The DNA here is from genome assembly GCA_032622095.1 of Siphonodentalium dalli. Lineage (NCBI taxonomy): Eukaryota > Metazoa > Mollusca > Scaphopoda > Gadilida > Siphonodentaliidae > Siphonodentalium > Siphonodentalium dalli. Next base: position 163,757,965 of record CP136063.1, on the reverse strand, counting down.
ATTAACTCTTAAAGACAAAAACAGTATTTGTGGATTGAAGCTGTCGGTTGGGTGAAAGATGACATTCTGTCTCACCCACCGACCTTCAGCTTGACAGCATTGATAAAGGTTCATGCGCGATTCATCAAACATAAATACCTTAGCAATGCAAGATATGATGTTAGAAACTACTTTACATATTTCGATGTAAACACTTGGTAATTTTATGTTATTTATTTGCCAATATGTATTCTTGTACTAATTTTGCGTTTTATATCATGCTTACACACTAGTTAGTTCTTGAATTTATACTCCGGACTCCAACTGGAAACATTCCAATGATGTGCTTTAATTTGTACCTAGTTCAATGTTTAATCCCATCCACTGTCTGAATTATCTACACAGTTGCGTTGCTACTATATTGTTGGATACCGGATTCTGTTCTTGGCCATGGTATGCTCTAACGGCTAAAACGTCGTTAAACCTCCAATCAGTCAATGTATCAATTAATATTAGCAACGTTTCAGAGATCCTGGGTACCCTCGTCAACGTTTGAGACATAACGGTACTATAATCAATGGTTCAGAGTTCATGGGTACTCTAATCAACGTTTCAGAAATAATGGGAACTATAATCAACGTTTCGGAGACACTAGGTACTATAAGCAACGTTTTAGAAATACTGGGTACAATAAGCAACGTTTCAGAGATCATGGGTACTATAATCAACGTTTCAGAGTCATGGCTACTCTAATCAACGTTTTAGAGATCCTGAGTACTATAATCGACGTTTCAGAGATCATGGGTACTCTAATCAACATTACATCACATAGATCCTGGGTACTCTAACCAACGTTTCAGATAGCATGGGTAATATAATCAACGTTTCAGAGACACTGTGTGCTCTAATCAACGTTTCAGAGATCCTGGTTACTCTAATCAACGTTTCAGATATCCTGGGTGCTCTAAACACCGCTTTAGAGATCATGGGTTCTATAATTAACGTTCTGGATATCATGGGTATTCTATTCAACATTTGTAGATAATGAGAACTATAACCAACTTTTTGGAGATTTTAGGTATTCTAATTAACGTTCTGGAGATCATGTGTACCCCAATAAACGTTCTGGAGATCCTGGGTACTCTAATAAACGTTTTGAGATCCTGGGTACTCCAATCAACGTTTTGAGATCCTGGGTACTGGTACTCCAATCAACGTTATGGAGATCCGGTTGCACCCTAATCAGTGGAAACAAAATGAACGTGACCAATTCAGCCATACAATGGGTTTGAATCCAATACTTTCCATCAGAGTAGCAGATCTCCTTGAACTCAGAACTTAGCGGGGGAAAACAGTGTGACGTGTGTCTCAATTTTACAAACCACTGGCTGGGAATGTAATAGTATGTACTATTAAGCCTTTCATGGCGGGATCTTCCCGAAATTGCGAATACCCTGTGCCAATGCATTCACTTATATATGCGAGTCTCCCATAGGGGGCCTCGCATATATAAGAGAATGCTTTGGCCTAAACATATTTACATTGAACTTGTAAGCCAGTACATTATCTTATATATGGGAGGCACCTTATGGGAGACTCGCATATATAAGGGAATGCAGTGGCGCATGATCTTGAATGCTGCACCAGCGCAGCTCCCGCCATGAAAGGGTTAATTAAGCCATCTTTGAACCAGGGGAGGAGGGGCGTCAAACACAAAATATACAGACATTTGGGCTGGGGTGGTGGGTGTATTTCGTAACAAACATCAACATGTTGTATATATATATTTGAGTCACAAAATACTAACAAAATAATCAAAACTCAACAACAAACAATTATCACATGGAGATGTAATATGAGCTATAAATTCATGTAGGTTTCACCGGGAAATACATCAATACACACAAGCAGCCTGTCGCACAATGCAAGGCACAGGGAGGTACACGAGGGATTACCATTAATTTACCCCTTTTTTTTACTAAATGGAGTCTCCACAGCGCAGATACATGTTCGAGTGTAAACATAAATGAACGAAATACTTATACAAAGACAACGTATGCCTCGGAAAGACTTATTGTATGCAACAATATAAAGTATACCCACAAAATGGAAACTATGAGATCCGTAACATCTGAAGCATTATACTATTGTATAGTTTCTTCCAGATACGTTAAAAAAGTCGCTTTGATTAGCCGACGGAAATACTAACAGATTTACGTCTCTAGATATGTGATTCACTATTGTTTTCTTTATTTCTGTGATTCCCTCCGTGCCATTTGTTATGGCACAGAGCATGCGCGAGTTCATTGGTTAGATGGCATAAGCCGCTTAACAGATCACTTCATCTGCAGAATCTAATGTCTGTAAAGTGGGAAATTGCGAGATCGGAGGTCAATGACATTTTGACAATTTCCCCACGATAGCGAAATACAACAAATGTTTATATAATGCAGAATACGGGCGATAATTATTTTTAACCCTTTACCCAACAGAACGGCCCTGTGCCAATGCATTATCTTATATATGCGAGTCGACCATAGGTCGCCTCGCATATATAAGAGAATGCATTGGCTTAACACATTAAAAATTATAAAATTGTTAAAGAATGTAAGAAAAAATGGTAAAAAGTGTCAAAAAAAGATTTTTTTAGGCCGATGCATTCTCTTATATATGCGAGGCGACCTATGGTCGACTCGCATATATAAGAGAATGCATTGGCACAGGGCATAACTATAACCATCACAATGTGGTCAATGAGCCGGTTCCAATGATATCCATATTTGTATGGTTTTATTGAGACAGACCCAAGATAATTTAGGCTGTTGAAGCTTTATTTGGCCGGTTTTGGCCGGTTTGTTGGGTAAAGGGTTAATGCATTATACCCATCGCAATCTAGTAGACCTCATCTTCCAGTTTGTATAAGTCAACGATTTGTATTACTGATTATTCTTTCGCATTTTTGTTTTGTTTTTATAATTACTACAAAATACTACGATTCCCACAAACGTTTACTACGCCAGACATGCACTCCATATTTGGAAACGATTTAGTTCGTCATCTTGGGAAAGCCGCATCGTGCTAGAAAATGAAAAGAAAGTCACAGATCTAGAGACGTATAGACGTACATATACCGGTTAAAGATAAACGTGGTGCGAACGTTGGTAGCCGTTAATAAAGCTAAAACCCGTCAGAACTACTTCTCACCTAAACAGTGCTGAAAGGTACACAGGTTTGGAAAGTGTACTGAAGGGTACACATGGTTTGCTATCGGCGCTAATATAGTTAGGTCACCTGTTTTTTCTTTCTTCTTCGGAAAGTCTGGCGCCCATCAGGAGTTTGCTTTCAGTTCATTTTAAAGGCCCGCTTAATTTTCGAATGCCCATATCACATTATATACAACCTATTCCATATTATATACTATTTGAATGAGGAAGTTTCCAAAACATTGTATTATCAACTTATCCGGTCGAATAAACTGAACATGTTGTTTTTGTCAAGATACCGACGTGTGTTCTGTGCTTAATTTCTATATGGTCTGTACTACCAGTCCAGTATTCTCAATGCAAAGGGAATACCTGTCTGTCTGTTAGTTGTGAATTATGATGCATTATGGGGTAAGTAACGGGGTAAGTCTTGGTGTGTATCTGAGAATCTCTGTCATTTGGTGGATACTCCTATAGGCCACAGCTGCTCCGTATTCCAGTAGAATATATATAGTTTTGGATCATCTTTCAAATGGTATATAATGTGGAATATGTTGTAAATAACGTGACTCTTTACTATCAACATATACACGATGTTAACCCTTTCGTGGACCTTTAATTTTCATTGGAACGTAAACAATTATCCTCTAACAGAAATCGTGGCAGACGAGAAAACTAAACGTCATTTCTAAAGAGATTTCAAAATCTGTGTACCCTTCAGCACATTTTCCAAACCAAACCTATGTACCCTGTAGCACTTTGTTTGAGGCGAGCTAGTGACCCCTTCAGCGTTAATAAATGCTATGTGTTCTTTATATAACTCTTTTTGATACCAGACTTTATCGAGTGCACAAGCTTGTATAGGATCAATATCAATATGAGGCTGGGAGATTTGTCATTAAATTGAAAAACGAAACATAAAATAATATAATTATGGAGGTACTGCATGGCTCTGTGTGAGTATTCAATGCTTTAATGAGCGCGAACAAATTCTGCTATAATTATTAGGTTTACACTGTAAATATGTTATATTGACTCTATATTTTGTGCACAATAGTGTGGTCGTCGGAGGGTTAGACCCAGAAGAAATTGGCAAAGAAGCGGTGTTGGTGTCATTCGACGCGGGAGAATCTCGTGTATAACATATCCAAAATCCGCTAGAATCCGCTTTGGGCAAAATTCAGGATCCAACATGGCGTCCAACATGGCTGCCGTTAGTCAAAAGATACTCTGACTGAGATTAATTCGATAATAGTGAGAACAAATGTTGTCATATGTATACAAATGTATACATTTTTGCAAAGGTAAAATATTGTGCCACCTGTTTATGGCAAATATGGAACCCCTCGTCCCAGATGACCGCCAAAATGGCGGCCTAAACTCGAACATTTGAAGTTTTTGCCTAATATCTTATATATCAATTCCTGTTGTTTGATAATGGTTCATACTGGCGACATTGATTAGGCTTATTCATGTTAATTCAGCATTGGAGCAATGAAAGATACCATAAATGGGGTCCCAGACTCATCTACATCCTCAAAAATTCGATTTTACAGAACGCGGTATAAAATTCCACAAAACTCTCCATTGTGATTACAGTCATATATCAACAAGAAATGGACATAACTGTACAATGTAAGTTGGGCATACCAATATCTATAAATACTCCAATTCAATGAAACCCAAATTGGCGCTTTGTCTCAAAATGGCTGCCATAATGGCGGTCAAAATATGGAAAATGGCGGATATTGATAACAGTGTCATTCAACCCATTATAAGTAGTGGTTGATGAATAAAATTGACTAAATAAATACGAATGTATACCTCTTTATGATGCCATTATGTTAGCTCTATGTAAAAACTTAAAAATCAGTACCAAAAATGGCTGCCAAAATGGCCACCAGATGTGAAAAATACTATTTTCTATCACTTCTGTTTATCACTTGTTGCTCTCTGCACTGGGAAACAATGGGTATATTCTTTCAATGATCGTGTCAACTGATCATTACAGCAATGACATTTCTAATATATTAGATCATAGTTTACTCCGGTCCTTCACTAATAAGTTATAACGAATGCGGTATGAAATTGAACCAAAATCGACTTTGGGGTTCTGGTCACATTTGATATTTAGGGATGAACAGATCTTGTCTATAAAATAATTGCTCGTTTCTTTTATTTGTGAACATTCCATCTGAAATAGACCAAAAGAAACAATAAATTGTATCTAATATGGCTTCCAAAAGGAAAATGGTAGACTCTGCCCAGCTTGTCACATAATGGAAGTTGTGAGTGGTGGATGCAGTTGATAGTTGGCTCATATACATGTATGTGGCTCATATACATCAAAACTATTTATTTTCAATCTTTTGGTGGCTTCCCGCGGGTTGACAAAATCTCGCGCATCAGTGCTATAATGTCGTAACTCCATTATGGCGGGAAATGAGTATTTGATACCATTCGAATCGTGAGAAAAATCCAATCCGATGGGCCAAACTGTCCTTGCATTGGATGACAAATATTCGCACAAACCAGTGAAGCAAATGTCGTATCTCCAGCGATCTTTTCAATTATTCGTGCTATGAGGTCGTATGTCCAACAGCAGCCAATCGGACGCTTCAGGTTGTCCACGTGACTTCTGTTTTGTGTTTGTGAATTCTAAAATGTGTGCTATATGGCAGTATCTCCATGTTAGTCACGTGATCATTTGGTGATTTAAATTTTTTTTTTTGTTCCCACACATTTCTGTATGATGATGCACATGGGTGAATTTTCATAGTGTAGAATAGGCACTTTTTGGTTCATAGACACATGCGATTGCCACTATATTTAGCTTAATCTGCATTTATTAGCACAACTTCATTATAGCACGGAAACGAATCGTCGCTGGCATACGCAAAATGTCATATCTCCAAACAAGCTATTGCTTTTTAAAAGAAAACGAGGGAGTAAACAGAAAACAATATGTGGTTCAATGAACAGCTAATGTCAGTTTTCATTGGGATAAATACAACAATACGTCATGCTTTGTCAACATTAGGAGAAATGTTGTCTAAAAACTTCAACCTTCATTTTCTCGGAAAGTTGAAAATGTGGGTTACATTATAGCACTGATGCGACGAAATATTAACTATTCGGGCTCGGCCATCATTTTCAACTTTCAAGCTGGAACTAAATGTAGCCCATGGATTCCCCATTTCGACATGTAAGAAAAGTAGTTTTACTCTGATCTCTTCCCAGATATCAACTCTCCGGTAAATGGTGATCTCTTATGTTCTAGAAAATACGTGTGCCAAATACATATATGTATGAAGAAACTATCCCCATACATTGTTTACACATCGACTCCTTATGTATGTGGAGGTTTTCTTGGACAAGCGGGATTTTCAAACCTCGAAACCGTCTGTACAAACAATAAAAGTTAATAGGAAATGACGTTGGATGTAGGTCTAGAGTACGTCGTCCGCATGAAATAGTTTTCGTGTCATTAATTTGCACATATTTCGTGCTCTGATGAGCATGGATGAACGCACAATGTGGCAATTTGATTGTCTAACATCCGGAAAATTGTTCATTGTTCACATTTCTTAGACAAACATGTTGTTAATCACCATGTTCATGTGGCATTTCTATCCAATGACAACCTTGAAATACCAGTTCATCAAGCTAAATGGTTGATACCTTTACGCCTACGGGTCAGAACCAGCCGTGGCGCACATTGTGTCTACATATCATTGATGAAATTCACCAAATGTGTAGAAGATATCGGTGCGTCTATATATTTACTAGAATATTTCTATCCACATGTATATACCCACAATCGCATGACACGGAATTGTCACATAAAGTGTGAAGGGTATACAATGTACGTGCGAATTTTCATTTTTCCTCTTGATATTGAAGAAAATAATTTTACTTTGAAACTCCCCAGCTCCGATAACCAACTTGCCCACCAATTAAGTAAACCCCAGGTTATTCGCTTTTCCCTCCTGTCCTTTTCACTTTCGCCAGAACTGGAAAACCCACTATAGCCTGATGCTTCCGGACAACCGATGCCCATATATTTGATGTTCCGAATAGTCGTTATAAGTAGAAATATTGACACTGTGTTTTCAAATAATCCAGATTCGTAGCAATTTAATTTCTTTTTAATTAATTTCCAGATAATCCCTCGTAATAAGTGGACATCGTGTTGGATCCTGCAGTAGATACTGCTTATTTGGAAGATTTCGGGCTGAACTGATTGTGGTAGTAGATTATTGGCAACATGTTTAATATGTCTGTCATCGTTAGCTCACAACCGAAGTGTTGTTTCGGCTTTCCTCTGAGCATAACTTAAATTTCGACAATTTTCGGTGGCCATTTTGATAGCCATCTTAGCATTTTGAATCGTGATTGGTTACTCATACCCACAAAAAACATTGATTTCAATCAATGTGTATTGGCGCCGAATTGGCGTTTTGTCGAATGAGTTTTCGTGAATAACTACATATTTGCCATTTTCATTAATATTGGCGACCATGTTGGACGCCATCTTGAATTCTGTATTATACCCAAAGCGGATTTTAGAGGATTTTGGATATGTTATACACGAGATTCTCCCGCGTCGAATGACAACAAAACCGTTTCTTTACCAATTCCTTCTGTGTCTAACCCTCTGACGACCATTCTAAATATCTGCCGTTTTCCATATTTTGACCGCCATTTTGGCAGCCATTTTAAGACAAAGCGCCAATTTCGGTTTCATTGAATTGGAGTATTTATAGATAATGGTATGCCAAACTTACATTGTACAGTTCTGTCCATTTCTTGTTGATATACGACTGGAATCCCAATGGCGATTTTTGTGGAATTTTATACCGCGTTCTGTAAAATCAAATTGTTGAGGGTGTAGATGAGTCTGGGACCCCATTTATGGTATCTTTCATTGCTCCAATGATGAATTAACATGAACATGACTAATCAATGTCGCCAGTCTGAACCATTATCAAACAACAGAAATTGATCTTTAAGATATTAGGCAAAAATTTCAAATTTTCGAGTTTAGGCCGCCATTTTGGCAGCCATCTGGGGCGAGGGGTTTAATTTTTTCTATATATATATGGCATAATACTTTACCTTCGCAAAAATGTTTACATTTGTATAAATATGGCAACATTTGTTCTCATTATGTCGAATTAATCTCAGTCATAATCCCTTTTGACTAAAGGCGGCCATGTTGGACGCCATGTTGGATCCTGGAATTTGCCCAAAGCGGATTTTAGCGGATTTTGGATATGTTGTAGCAGAGATTCTCCCGCGTTGAATGACACCGAGATCGCTTCTTTACCAATTTCTTCTGGGTCAACCCTTTTTTTTGCGTACCACGACAACACTATAATAGTACGATTGAGTTATCAATAAAGCATACCATAAACTGGCTATGCTGCTGGTAGGACAAACTGATGCTATTAGGAAAATGCACCTTTATTTTTCTAAAGTTGTCGCTTTTGCAGTGTTTGACAAATACGAGCGATTTGAGAAAAAGGGAGTGTCTGCATGAAACGATCATGAACGTATATATTTTTAAATATTTTTATTATGAATGCCCAGGTGTTTGCAAAACTTCAGGAATAGCATTTTTGAGTGTGGCCGGTTTGCAACGACCAAAAGTTCATTAATTAAATATTTTACAATATATATATATATATATATATATATATTTGTGTTTTTGATTTTTATAAACATAATGGCTTTTCTTCCCTTCGTTCAGATCAGGCAGATAGATACCTTGTAAATGACGACTTTAGAAAACGTAACGGTACATTTTCATAACAGCATCAGTATGTCTTAATAGCAGCAACGCTAATCGGTACGCACCAGCATCATGGTAAATTACCAAGGCCATTTAATCAGGAGTGGTTCCCGCGTTGCCATTGCTTTCGAATTGTTCACCAATATGTTTATAGATAGATTGGGAGATCACGATACTCGGTATCAATATCAAGCTCTGGTCTGGCTTCTCCGCTCACAAATGATTGATAAGTCACGATGTTGTGATATCTCGTCGGTTGCCAATCAGGGGCCAGTCCGTCACGAAGCCAACTCAGGGAAATTGGTCCAGGTAGCAACTGACAGCTGAAATAAAATTGAAGATATATGATGTACTCTGCTGCACAAAACCAATATAATCTTGCTCAGCTATTTTCACATATCGTACACAATTTGACCCAGGCATCATCATTCTTATACTTGTAAATATATCGTTCCTGATGTTGGCGCAGTCTTTTCCGCGAGATTATCATTTCGGCCGAAATAAAGGACTAAATTTAACCCTTTCATGACAGGCCGGAGCTTCCTGAAATTTTGCGAAAACCCTGTGCCAATGTATTCTCTTATATTATGTGATTCTCCTATAGTCTCCACAAGGGAAGCTCGCATTTATAAGAGAATACATTGGCCTGACAAGTTTATCTTGAAAAACCAGGCAGCTCCCGACATGAAAGGGTTAACCCTTTACCCAACAAACCGGCCAAAACCGGCCAAATAAAGCTTCAACAGCCTAAAATATCTTCGGTCTGTCTCAATATAACCATACACATATGGATATCATTGGAACCGGCTCCTTGACCACATTGTGATAGTTACAGTTATGCCCTGTGCCAATGCATTCTCTTATATATGCGAGTCGACCATAGGTCGCCTCGCATATATAAGAGAATGCATTGGCCTAAAAAAAATCTTTTTTTAACACTTTTTACCATTTTTTCTTACATTCTTTAACAATTTTATAATTTTTAATGTGTTAAGCCAATGCATTCTCTTATATATGCGAGGCGACCTATGGTCGACTCGCATATATAAGAGAATGCATTGGCACAGGGCCCTTCTGTTGGGTAAAGGGTTAACATTGCATATATGTTGATAGTAAGGAGGTTTCACAAAACTATCCTAATATGGAAGGGTTGCACGGTCACGAACCCACGTCACTAATGTAATATCTAAACCGTCGCACGAAACGAACGGATAGGTGCTATCTGGATGAGCTAGATATATGTTGTAGGAGTTTTTGCACTTATACTAGTTAAACGGATTATGTGCATTTTACGACATCTATTAAATGGTTGAGGTGAGTTAGATGTTAAAAATCGGGGCACAGTCGATACCGATTTTCCTTGTACATTTCAGTTGTAAATATGAGTTTTTAACTGTAACTAATGTCTGTATGTGCATCTTCAATTCCCACAACTTATGTACTAGTTTATTTCATCATACACACGTTTTTGTATGTTTGTCTAATTTTATAACCATATGATGTATTTGTGAGTTTCGTTGAATAACCGAAACCGTAATCGTAACTACGGATATGGCAAAACTAAAAAACACAAATTCTATTGACGTAGCACTCTATTCGTAATTGTTATCGGTAGTAGTACAGTGTGCGATGCGTCTATTGGCCACCAGACTCTATGCGACAAACTGATATATGTAATGATATTTTTTCAGTGTTTACTGCAGAACTGCAGAACAGATTATCCGAAAATAGTCCGGGAGCAATAATAGGGGTGAAGTAAAAAAATCTCTGTTAAAGTTTTTTCTCTATGAATTGTGATTGTGGGTGGTGTGTACATCAATCTCTAGGTGGGTGTGGAGTTCTCACCGTTCAGCATTTCCTATAATCCAAGATAGCGTCCAACATGGCCACCGTACGTATTATAGAATATGAACTAAGTCAGTTTAATCTGTTTTGTTGGAAACTATATCTAATGCAATTTACTCAAATTTATATATTATATGGATGCTATTACATTATACTACTGTTTGTGGAAAAAATTGTCACTCCATTAGAAAGATGGCTACCAAAATGGCGACCGGAATGTGAAAAATATTATTTGTTTTCACTCATATCTCCTATATCCGCTCCTATTGCTTTGGATTGGTTGCAAATTGTGCCTTCTTTTCTTATTATTCATATCAAATGATCATTTGCTCTGTACTACATCTTATTCCTCTCGTCTCAGCCACTTCCATTCCCTAACAAAATTGATCTTAGAGAACGTGGTACGAAATTTTCCCGAAAACTCAATATTGGTTCCTGGCCATATTTCAATGTGAAATGAACAGATTTGATTGAATTAATAAGCGAGTGTGAATATTGCCTATAAAATTCAATTTCATTAGGGCATGGAACGGTTACTATGGTTTATGGCGGCAATCAAAATGGCAGAAAATGTATTGAAAATTATATTTTTTGACCTTATGCGCTTGCTTGTCGTGACTGATAGGTGCATGTAGTTGTCTAATCTGCATTAGATACATTAAAATAAAACACTTTAAACAGGACACAATATCAGACAATATGAAAATGGTAAATCACATGCACATACGATATGAGATATATATTTTAGAAGACCAGATACCCCCGCGCTATATTTAATTTATTCAAGATACAACCTTGTTTAATTTAGTGCTGTCACCTCAACTATGTGCATGGATAATGCGCACTCAGTATATGACGATAATATGATTGGTGCACATTGACATGGTTAAGATTAATCCCATGTAAATGGCAATTTTGTCATACTGGTCTTGTAGACAATGATATGAGTAAGTCTCAGACTAATTGAAATGGATATTTCCAGAGTTCCAAAAGCTGTACAACATAAAATGTTGTCATGCCCTAGTAGATCAGGGATATCAAAGTAAGATACAATGGGCTACTGATAATGTAACGGTGTTATCATGACATTCAATTATCACTCACGCACGTTCAGATGACAATATCGAACCCTGCATGAGTTTAGATATCAGCATATATCGGGTATCGTTGATCATATGACCATGGACTAACATTTATTCATCATCCTCTTCATGCACGAAGAACAATATCATTTCCGTCTGCAATACGATTAGAGGGGATGCCACGAATCCTAGTTTCACACGTACCAATATATATACCTTGTGAACTGACATAGAACAAGCGCCTGAATACAATCGCATTTCAGCGACATTTGGAAGACGAAAATTTCCCAATGAATATAACACATATAATGGAACGATCCCAAAGTGAGCATGGTCAACTGGCAACTGATTAGTTATCAATCTGCTGGCGGAAGCGTAACACACAGTTGGTTGAATATAGGTAGCTCTAGTCATGGAAGTGTGCACATTTGGACTATTCAGTGAAATAGAAATCACACTATGGCGATTACTCCCGATCGCTAGCGGGTGAGAAATTTCAAAGTATGCCCAAAACAATTGTTGCTTTAAAGCAATATTTGCGGAGAAAATCGGGTCATGGTGGAATAAACTTGAAGATACACAGAGATATGCTAGGATATCAGTTTCTCTGAATCAGTTGTTCGCCCATGGCACATCCCAAATTGGGGTGGGCTAAATCAATTGCATAATAATTATGACAATGGCACCAAATAACAAACTCTCCACTCTGGTAGTGTATTGTAATACTCAACGTCAAGTGTGATGGAAATCATTTCCGGAATGAGACTTTGGGTTTAGGACAGAATGCACTTTTATGGCTTAATGTTTTATTCTAAGTATATATGCCTATAACAGATTTTATTGCTTTCATATCTGAACCTCTGTCCACGATCTTTGTGAAATATACATATCCCTGACTAAAGGATGGTATTCAATTGTATTGCACACCCGGTTATCAAAGGTTGCGGTAGCTATAATGGACATATTTACCAGGAGAAAGCTGGCAACTTTGAAGAATCAACATGTATATACATGTACATGGTTTTGAATGTCATTGTATATAATGGCATATGGCATGTCGAAACAAGCATCACCACAGCCGGACCCAGTCTCCACTATATATATTTGCTAAAATATATTCCGACCCAGTGCTCCACACTTGGTGTAGACGTTCTGCGTGGATGAGCAATAATAATCCACACAGCATTACTCGGTAGTAAGTACAGCTTTCTATGAAATATTTAGCATAATCAAGAATGTTACCAGAAAAAGTTAATTGACTGTTTATTTGTTTGGTTGTTTCAGTCGATAGACCATATCACGACCAATACTACACCATTCCCACATCCAGATTATGTTGAACTTTGACCATGGTTGTTTTTTTTATTTCCGTGATATTTGAGGTATTTGATGATGATTTAATTCCTGATCAGAGGCGTGAACTGCTCAGAGTCGGAATATTATTACCTAAGTTTGGGAGTGTGCAGGAAGACGACCAGTGGGTAATGCCATCTCAAAGTAATATATGCTATATTTTGTTTGAGTTTTGTGTTATACGTTATTATGTTTGTTATATATTACTAAATAAATATGAATTGAACAAAAATTATATGGTAAAATGTCAACATTTGCCTCACTGCGTATAAACATAACTGATGTCTTAGTCGTATAAGGATAAATACTGACTTTGGCAGCCATTTTGAACAATACTTTAGCTATTAAATTTTGTTTTCAATGTGTGGCACCAATCTAACACTTTTGATACATTTGCCGCCACTCTGACTGTCATGATTGATTATAGTGACCATCTCAAAATTTCAAGCACCAATGAGATTGAATTACACAGGTAATAATAGCCTGTGCTCAACTCCTTCAGTTCGGGTTAATTTTACATTGCAATATGGAAACACGAAGTTGAGCCAAATTAATTTGTTTAGGGATTGAAATGGACTGAAACAAAAGAAATAACAATTGTAATGTCTCCAATACAGATTAGTCAACTTCACGCATCAACCACAACATCTAAACGAATAAGGTCGAAACATATAATTTTATATAAATTTTCCACCATTTTGACTGCCATCGAAAACCATAGTTACCATTTCAGACCATAATGAGATTGCATTTTGTCGGTAATACTTCCATTGCCTTAACTCATTCAAACGCTGACGTCGACTCTCGAATGGACTCTGGCGCGGCTTGATGGCAGTGATAGTGTTATCATTATTGACAATACATGTACATGTCAGCACTGGGAGGCGCTACAGCTTTTTTTTTTTTTTATAAAATGTGAGATCGATTGATTGATTGGATGGCCGTCTTGTGGTTGCTAATTAGTCAAGAGCATATGTTGTCGACTCTCTTATTGTTCAACTTTACACTCACGTTGGCTAATTATTAATTGTATACCCCATATATCCGTTTTCTTCGACGAGGCTGACTGATCCTGATTAAAAGCTAAGGTCGAGTGAAATATTGGCACCAAAGAAAGTATGGGTATTTGTAACTACATATCGGTCGAATAAAATAGCATTCGTTAACAGAAGATATCACATCGTATCGACTTTGCCTGATGTGGCTCAGATTAAAGGGACATAGGGTATACTGACGAGGTGTTAATGTGGGGAAAATTATAGTTTGTTCAACCATCGTCAACAAGAAGAACATGGGGAATAGATTTATTTGTTCCTATTGTCATAATTATAATGCTTTAATGGTGATTCACTGCATGTTAAAACCTTTGCTATGTAAACACTATTGTACAATGTCAGCCATTTTACCAACAAATAGTCTACAAAGGCCTACAACAGTCTACAAATGCCTACAACAGTCTACAAAAAATCTACAACAGTCTACAACAGTATACAAAGGTCTACAACACAAATGCCTACTATAGCCTACAGATGCCTTACAACAGCCTACAAAGGCCTACACCAGTCTACACATGCCGACACCGGTCTACAAGGCCTACAACAGTATACAAAGGTCTACAACCGTGGGCAAAGGCCTACAACAGTATACAACGATATACATTATAAAAGGTCAATTGTATTTGGCGATGTTTATTTATAAAATGACTTTCACTGTAACAGTAATGTTTTAATATAAATCTCGTCACTGTGGAGTTTATTCAATATATATATTCAATATTAATTGATATAATCGTTTCTAGACAGGGGTTTTCGATTCATATTTATTATTGTATAAACCGGAAACTATCTAAAACTTGTTATAGGAAGAGATAGATCATCTTTAAGAAGGCGTCAAATTCGTAAATTTTCAAAAAATCTCAATTTTAAACTCATATTTTGAAGTTAAAAAATTCATTATCCCTTATAACCAATGTATGCTATAGTACTATGTATAACAACAACTCTTTACCCTCACAATACGATAGATATGTTCGAATTATGAAAAAAGTGATTTACAGAAAACAAACCATTTTTTCATGTAAGTCGATAGACAGTTTGACAGGAAATATAAAAAAAAAACCACTACATTATCTAGAGAATTTGCACAACAACTGCCACCCCATCTCCTACCCAAATTAATATGAACAGGTTGGCGGGCACAACATTGTATATTTGTATGAAAGAGAGGGAGAGAGAGAGAGAGAGAAAGGGAGAGAGAGAGAGTGTGTGAATGGAATGATCACGTGAGAATGAGAATCATATTGGGATATTACAGTGACTTATAGGCCCAGGAGGCCGGGTGCGTTTATGTCAACAGTCTTTTTTTGTTTCACACTTATGTAATTTATGCACATGTCACTTTAAATAAATGATCAAACATCTAGACTACGAACCCAACTAGGGTATGCACTCAGTCTACCATCTGAAATCATGACTGTCTGAATATAGATATTTTTCATTGCAAATTTGAGTTTTTTTGGCAGCTATTTGCAGAACAATTTATTTTAGGAAAAATCGCCATCAAACTATATACTGCCTGAAAAAATTAATCAGTTATAAGTATTATTGAACACTTGGTTGAATAATATTTATGTTGTTTTATGTTGTTTTTGGTCCTTTACCCGATAAAAAAGTCCTGCAAATGGCTGCCAAAAAAGCTAAAATATGCAATGAAAAATATTTCATTTATTATCTCGCAGACAGCCATGATATCAGATGGCAGACTGAGCGCATACCCTAGTTGGGTTCATAGTCTAGATAATTCAGTGTGTTTTTTTGAAAACATTTCCTGTCAAACTGCCTATCGACCTACACGAACAAATGTTTGTTTTTAATTTGTAAAACCACTTTTTCATAATTCGAATATATCTCTCATATTGTGATGGTAAACACGTGTTGTTATAATACGATATAGCATACATTGTTTATAATGGATAACGATTGTTCCATTCAAATTGATTGTTTGAAATTGAGATTTTTTGGAAATTCACGAATGGCGACTCCTTAAGCATTTGATGACACGCATACATGTACGCTACCGATCGTTATCTATCGTCGCAGCCGTTACCCAGATTAACTGTATATTCGCCGTTCACACGACGAAGCGATACAATACACATCAACACTTTCTTATTGTTTTGACCCACTTTCTCGTTCGTCTCCACTTGAACATACCTTTACCCACTTCAACTGGGAAACTTCAATCTGATCATATAGGTAAAGCCAAACAGAATGAGGTTCTCAGAAGGTAAATTTGGTAATGCTAGCACGCTGTGCGGGATACCATCACTAGATTCACCCTCTGGGAACATAATTCTGAAACTGTCAGACACATTATATCATACCCATGCAAGCTTGAGGGGGGCATTATCGTGGTTGTTGTGATATTTACCTGGGGGTTTGTCAACACGGATGTTGGCAACTACCCTCTTCTGACGGAGAGTGATTTCGTTGAGCAAAGGTATGGCCTTAAACACGTCGACGAGAGTTTGTGGACTGTGGTCTGGACTCTGCTCAACAGACGCTGACATCATGTCGTAGTAGAAAGACCGCAATCGCGTCACCTTATCTGGCTCCCTTAACGTCGGCAGCGAACACTGTTTGTCTGCAATGATAGGGCATTCGTAATGACAATGCTTGTTAAATAAAAAAAAATCACTTAAACGGACATGGCTCATTCGAACCTCCAAATTTAATCTACGTAATTTGGAGGGATGGATACGATAGAAATTTTGATACGCCGGCTTCATATGCTTTGAACAAAACACTTGCTGAAATCACAGTCATTTTCCAGCCTTTTTCAATTTTTCGCCCGAAGTCAGAGAAACGCTCTTTATTGATACCATATAAGGGATAGAATAACACGGAACGATCTTTTCTGACCCATGTCGTGCAAATGGCTGTGTTTTTGTTTGGGACCCAAACACCTTGTTCATAGTTGCATTTGGCATTACTCCATTGCGTCTTTTTGGGTTACAGAATGCTTGTAGAAAGGTAGTTAAGATAGTTATCAACCTATTTCGATACCGGGAAAATTCAAAAGCTAATAATATTATGTGTATTTTCGAGCACAAACCGCCATGTGGCTTTAAAGGCCTACTTAATGTTTGGGTCCTCGGTTATTTATATACAGAGTCAGTGTTGCTAATGGGGTCGCTGTCGTAACGTTTTATTAGCGCGCGCCGCGTGTATACTGTTCTGCAAATTCTTGAAAGCTGTGGTCCGATGGGCATTTTATTTATAGATAATTGGTCTTTCCGGTTTAAAAGTCGAACTGCGCGACCAGGAGGCCGAGTCCGGTGAAAGGTGTAGTTGGGAATTTCAATTTCGTTTATTGTCCTTTACAGTATTAAGTCAATGATGTTGATTTTTGGTTTGTGACAAGCTATGTCAATTACCACTAAAAGAAATTGAAATGATAATTTGTAAGTCTTATATTTCAACTTTTATAGATATGTTTCGTTCTGCTGCCCATTGATGGTTGTGTCGGAGACGGCCGAGTCGGCCACCGGTTCGTTAATTATGTGCTGGTTGTTATTGTTATTTTAAAGGTACTCAATCCGATAAAACTCCTCTCAATTACTATTTCAATGGCTTCGAGTTCGGGGGTCAAAAATATTTGATTCCAGTCGAGGAAGTCACCCATCAAAGCTCAGATTTGTTAGATATCGATTTTAGAAATCTATTATTTTTCATTATCGGGAATACTTTCTGGCCCAGAACGCAGTCAAAATTGCATTATTATTACCACTTGATTTTAGAGTTATCCATCCTTGTCTGTTTGAATAGTGTTTTGGTGTACACATCTCGAACAGGTTTCGAAATTGACGGCAATTATTAGTACTCATCTCGAGAAATTAAAAAATTTCAACATCAATATCTAATAACTCTGAGCTTTGTTTGATGGGTTCCTCGACTCGAATCAAATATTTTTTCCCCCCAAAGCCAAAGAAATAGTAATATAGGACCCTCTGATCGGATTGTTGTTGTTGGAATCTGTTGAGATGGGGACCCTCTGTTCGGATTGAGTACCTTTAACGGAATTCTGAGTCGGTCACTCGCGAAACCAATATATTTTATATTCTATAATTACAAGCATGGGTATATAATATATTATCTTGAGCTCGGTACCATTTCTGACTATGGTTTTCTTGTACATAAATGCACACCAGTCTCAGTCGGCTGGAGATTGAAATGTTGGCGTAAATAATTGCCGTCTGCTTCAATTCCTAACTATTATTTTTCCGAAGTTCTGATAAAGCCATTCATTTACCACAATGACGAAACTGCAATAAAATTATTCATCGGTCGCATATTGTTCTTAGTATTAAACAGGGACCGAAAGAACTGCATGGTTGTTTGATCGATGAACGGAAGAAAATACCAACGCTCTTTTAAAACACTTCTTCAAATATTTCCGTTATTTCGTCAAAAACACTTCTTCAAATATCTCCGTTATTTAGTTAATACAAATTAAATTAAATGGTTAGCGTTAATGGATCTTTCTAAATGGACAATCGACCACGCGCGCGTGCCACGCGTGGTCGGATTGACCATTAATTAATGATAATTTAGGTACGGATTGTCTATTTATTAATGGCCAATCCTTAAAGAATTGCCTGAATCAGCGCACACGCCGGTACCTCGACAAAAAGAACGTATTCAGAGTTTATTCGGCCGGATAATTTGAGAATACAATGTTTTGGAGCTTCCTATTTCAAATGGTCTAAACTATAGATTATGTTGTATATAATGTTATCTGGGGATTCGAACATTAAGGGGGCCTTTAATTGTTTCTCTAATTCAGCTATATAGATTAGGAGGAACTATTCAGATATATATCTCCAGTGTTTTTTAACTTCTAGTCGAATACTTGCTGTCTAGTTCACTATCACCTATCGTTACTTCCACTTCAACTGACCGAATGCATTTCTTTGTTAAATCAAACATAATATATTTTTTAAACCAGTGGTTTGCGATGGTAGGACGCGTATGTGTGTGTTCCGGTCTCTCATGTGGCCTGAATCCATTGGGGACCATAATGGAAATACATGGTCTTAGGACTGTTTTCTTATGCTATCCCCGATGGTTTTGGTCACATGTTAGTGCCGGACAACCCCTTTACAGTCTTATACCATGAATACACACCATTGATCGACTGCAGAATGTAGCATATGGTACATCACATCCGTCCGCGGGTGACCTATATATATGTCCAGTAATAAATTAAATAATATGACATACTACATCTTACTAATTTCTGTTAAACTGGTACGTGTTATATCACATATATACCACGTATTCCTCAATCTATTTTTATCTATACATGTAGGTTGTCCAACAGTAATGTGTGTTTTAAAGACCATTAAAACGTATCTTATCTTATCTTAACTAAATGATTTATATATATAGGCCTCAGTGTTAACATTTTGGCCACACCCACGCTAAATTCGCGAGATCCGAAGTGGATGACTTGTATGGTGGTGAAGACCAACCCTTCCGACATCTTTTGTCACAAAGGAGTACTTTTCGAACCGAGGCTTTTCAACTTTTCAACGTAATTTGAATGGCCGAATAAAGTCAATACTCAACCACAATATCCCGCCATTGCTTGGAAACGAACGGATTTCATATTAGGAAACACCCACAATTTAGATGGCATGAGTATCATATTTCTTGAATTTGAAAATTTATTTGAAATATTATAAGCCAATTGGCCAATTGCGTGTCCAAAAGGGCGTAATTCTACTTATTTATTTCCTTCTCGCCTCAAACAATCATTACATTGGAATAGTCGATTATTCATTTGGACGTGTGTTCATGATAATTTAGTAGACCACTGCCAGATAATACAAGTGCAGAAGGAATCACATACTTTGGGTGCGAACTGTTCAGATAATAAGTTCATCGTCGTTTGTTGAACTGAAGCTTTCCTAAGAGGTAAGTAATTTATTTAGTATAGAATGGCTAAAAATCCATGGTCCGATTTGGCAAATGATTCATAATTTCCTAAGGGTACGTTCATACACTCGCAAATTTTACATGCATTATTTTGCAGGCATTTATGTATAGAAAGCTACATTATGCCAGAAAGCGAATGAACAAATGCTTCTCATGTGCATCTGTACCACGGCTAACGGCACGAGAAGTAAGAACTATGTATAATCCCAATAGTAGCGATGCTATCGTAATTTGCCTGTAAATAGCCTGAAATTATCTCGCAAAAATCAATCATACATGTATTTTAAGGCAATGCGTTAGTGACACCGTCACATCACATGTGGAACTACGGATATTGTACTTCTCATGCATGTCGTTAGCGTTGGTAAATATGTTTTGTAGATGCCGTTCATATTCTGGCACCATAGGGGTTTCTACGACAAAATGCCAGAAACAAAAGCCGTGCAAAATGCCAGTTTGTGAACGTACCAGTAAGCCAGTGTTACAATTATCAGGAAAAACGAAAGTGAAAAATACTTGTAATCACCATAATTTGAATCACGCATGGACTCTCGTGGAGGCGATCTTTGTATTTTTTTTTCTATGCTGACAAAAATTCAAACGTGTTAAAATTGGCTGTATACGTGGTCCGATCTAATTTTATTCTGGTAAACACATGCACAGCTTGTGGTTTTATTGTGTCATTCGGTCGATATATACAGTAATGCCCTGAAAAGTTACGCACAATTCTGCTGTGGTTAAGCAGTCGATTAATTAGGGCATTACTGTATGTCGATATCTGGCCATCAAAACTTCCTGTTAATTGGCTGTGCGTGGTCCGATCTAATTATATTCTGGTATGCACAGCTTGTGGTTTTATGGTGTCAATTGGACCGGGCATCTTTAAATGGAATAAACGACATGACTCAGTATTCCGGGTTCAAAATTTCTGCAAAACTAAAACCAGCTTGTTCGGGATTTTTTGTCAAATTGTATTGATTTCACCCTACAGATCAATATATGATGCTATATACATTGAAGGAATGACACTTTACGGTCATACTATTTATTATAATATAATTATTATAATCTAACGCTCATGTTAAATCGCGCATACAATATATCGCGTAATTACGGTTAACATCGGTTTGTTCATATTTAAATCACACTGTCAGTTCGCGAGGTCAAATGAGTGTGTATTTATGTAAATAAAGTGATAAAATATAATGCTCACATTACATTACTACGTTAAGTTGCCAACTATTGTGGAGTTCAGAACAAATGTAATACTTGCTTTGGAATAAGCCGGTTTATTGTCACAATTAGCACCCTTTAATATAGTTATTTGGAGATTTTAGGTAAGCGGATAACAATGTTAAACCCCGATATAGAAAGAGATATACACGGGGCTTCGACGTAAAAATAAAAACAGCATTATCCCATCGATTTCACTAGCTGGTTTACGTCGAAGGAAAATTGGACAATAAACATATCAAACAAAGTAATTTTGCTATTGAAAAAAATAAACAAAAATAATGTTTGTTGTAGCTCTACAACATTTAAACTGTATGAAATAAATGGATAGAAAATCCAATGTCAAATAAGATACTGTCATTCGGGTCTAAATATTAAAATCCATTGTTTTTGTCTTTTCTTAATAATTGTTCAGATTTAATATATGTACAATGAATGTGGTGATATGTGAGTGTCCTGCTTTTTCGCCAGATAGATCCAGAGAAATTCTTTGTTGAAATATCTTGCAATATTTGCATGGAGTTATGAAAATTCGCGTCTGGAACTATTTATTTATTTATTGGGGTTTAACGTCGTTTTTAGCATCCAGGGCCATATCACGACATTGGCAGTTTTATTGTTGGACGGAAAGTCTGTGCACTGATGTAACACTAGCAGTGATTTCATTGGATGGAAGAATGACATATTATGCCCGACGAAACCACCGACCATCGGCGAGTAACTGGCACACATATATATATGGGATACAAAGTCAGCGATGACTCCACCGGGAATTGAACCCATATCGCCAGCGTTTGAGAGTGAGATGGTCTTGATCAGAGCCCCCTACCGACTGAGCCACCGATGTCTCCCACGGCTGGCACCAACTCACCTGTGGCAAGAACGCGACTGGCGCAGAGAATGGCGATTTGTAAGTCGGTAAGCCGACAGGCGTTGAGTCGTCTTGTGAAGTCGAATATTATCTTGACGAACTCATCGGACAAGAAGTGCCCCATGGTGCTTCTGCTGTAAAACGTATTGTTAGGAAACATCAGGTAACACTCTTCGTCGACGAAAAAACGTGAACGAGACACCTAGAATGATAAAGGGGATTTTGACACTCAGTCATGCAGTGCAGATTTACACAAAGTTCCAGCGTACATGTATGAGGGTGTCAGCACACACCCCCTTGAATCCTGAATACCGGTTGACAGATATGAGTGAATCATGAGCAACCAGTTAACCCTTTGATGACTGGAGATTCCTGAAATTTTGCGAAAACCCTGTGGCAATGTATTATATTATATATGCGAGTCGCCCATATATAGGGCGCCTCGCATATATATATAAGAGAATGCATTGGCCTAACAATATTGACCTTGATCGTGTAAGCCAGTGCATTCTCTTATGTATTTCGAGGCTCCCAATGGAGACTCGCATATATATATAAGAGAATGCACTGGTACAGGGTGTTTAATGCTTCACCAGCGCAGATCCCGTCATCAAAGGGTTAAGAAATTAAGGAGTATATATACTTAGTGATTTCATATTAATATCATAGTTTCACACATTTGCGGAAATAGTATCCACAATCTCTATACATATCAAGAGGTATTCGACTGATTTACATCAACGTTTGTTAATTGTGCTGGAAAATAATCAAAATGTTTGTATTTCTGTGCTGTATAAAAGCTGTGTACCAGCCATTTTGTCCAATCCCTAATAATGGATAAACTGCGCATATGCATACTTAGTACCAGTTAGCAGAGGGGTATGTATACTGGATACCGCCTGAAAATTACATGAATCCGAAACGAGTGGGTGGGGGGGGGTGACGCCCTCATGTATGGACATATGTTTCGATCATCTTTGCCATGGCAACCATCGTTCGGGTTAGTTCTTACATGTACACCAAAAGTTGTATCAATTGTGTTAGTATATCGCCATAAGTTGCATCCTGAATCGAGATGTAGATATTTACAATTGAGCGTATAGTTTTCTACGGGGTGGTATGGTCGATTTCTTTGAAATTTTCGGCGATGTTAGTAGAATGGTACATTCCCCAGGTTGACATACATGTAGCACATGAGTATACTAACTTATAAATTTCAAGCACCCTAATGCATGCACTCTTGATTACCAGTATTCGATGTATCCGGTTTATTGTTCACAGGCAAGATAAAATGTTCGTTCACGTGTACTGATGCAAGGAACCAGCCTGCCCGGGAACTAATGGTATTTGCCTGACATTTAAAAATACCGGCGGCGTTGGCGGTGGGTATGCTGTTAAAATATTCACCTCCGTCAAAAACCGCCATAAACATAAAGAATAGTAAAATATAGACAGACCTTGTTCTTATACCAATCAGAAATATGGCATTAACAGTATGTTATTGTCAATGTTTTTTCCTTTGTTATGTAAACAAAAGCAAAAAACGTTACGTTTCCTGGCTTTTGTTTAGATCCGGATATGGTAAACATAAAGAGCGTTATTTGTTACTGGTTTCCTGATATGGACATAATAAAGAGTGTTTATATAATTTTTGTGTGATTAACCAATAGAATTGCGCTGTGTTATGTAAACAGAAGCACAACTTCTGTAACACGAGCAGGCTCTTGTTTACGTACAGCATCGTACGTCTTGACGACAATATACTATTTACGCGGTGATTATGTTTGGCATATGAACAAAACTATATATATTTTAATATTCCTTCTGTTGATGGCGATTTGAACAAATATGAATATTTCTACAACGAACGCCGTCCGTGCCTTTAAGAGAATCAATTTATTTAAACCGGCCCATATATAGTCCACCGGTTCAGATGTTTTGCCAAAGCAAATGTATCGTATATAAAATAATGCCAATTAACCTTGCTGTACCCGCGCTGACATTTTCAAGTGCATGCATGTGTCATCATAAACTCGGTAGCAAATAAATGTTGTCTGTCAATTAACGATTACATTTAACATGAACAATAAACCGGATACATCGAATACTGGTAATCAAGAGTGCATGCATTAGGGTGCTTGAAATTTATAAGTTAGTATACCCATGTGCTAGATGTATGTCAACCTGGGGAATGTACCATTCTACTAACATCGCCGAAAATTTCAAAGAAATCGACCATACATCCATCGGTACAAACACATTGTGTATACGATACAATGTTGACTTGATAAACAGAAAATAAAAGATCGCGGTTACTACAACAGAACAGGCATCCGCACTCCAATTAAAATTACCCATAATTCACTTCACTACACCAGGGGCTCCCAATGGGTTATACATTATTTTCAGGCTATCATATTATTTATATTTTCAAGAACATATTATTACACCGGTGACTTTAAGTTTACAATTTCAGCCTGACCTGACTCTATCGGTACGATTGAGCCATATGTTCAAGAACATATTATACACCGGTGACGTTAACTTTACAATTTCAGCATCTACGTGATTCTATCGGTACGATTGAGTAAGGTACAAAAAAAATTCTCCCACAATGCATTCGCCCAGTCGACCACAGAAAATCAAAATCTCCAAAACAACTTACACCACCTTGTGGCGTAATAATAAGTTCAACAAACGATCTGTTGAACTTATGATCTAAACATTTCCTAAGGGAACTACTCATCATTAGTCACCAATGCTCCTTTAATGACTGGAGCTTTCTGAAATCCCTGGGCCAATACATTCTATTATATATGCGAGTCGCCCATAGGGCGCCTCGCATATATAAGATAATGCATTGTCCGAAACTGATTTACCTTGATCGTGCAAGACAGTGTGTTCTCTTATATATGCGAGGCTCCCTAGACTCCCACATAGGAGAATGCACTGACACATGCAGGGTATTGAATGCTGCACCAGCGCAGCTCCCGCCATCAACGGGTTAATATCGAAAGTGTTAACATACCATCCATATGTCATAATAGTTGAACTTAATAAGTACTTCTTGATCATCTGGATGGATACTATCAAATCCTGGAACAGCTTTCGAGAATCCTTAAAAGAAAAGTTCAATAAAGTGGCCGCAGCACTGTGAGGAACTCATCTATAAATTGTTATGTCTGTCCGGAGTTTTCTCCCAGAAACCTGAACAGATTTCAACCATATTTGCCGTGGTGACTCGGGTCACCCTGGCGGAGATTAAATGGAGTTAGTTTTTCAACATTTTGAATTAAGTAAATAAATACAAAAAAAACCACACAAAACAATAAATGAAGTAAGCTCACTTTGGGCTTATTTCAGAATTAAATAAGTCGAATATGAACCTATGTGAATATTTAGGTCCAAAGGTATTACATAATACGGACACCGGTTATTTATTTTAATCGCCCATATTAACCAAATATGACAACATTTCTTTTCTTAACAGTATCAGTTAGCTCTACAAGCATCATCGGAATTAATCAGGACCCATGCACCAATATACTAGGAAATTAGCAGGACCACATACTCCGGTGCTATTATTACGCCCTCTGGGTGTATACTGCGGATACTGCCTCGCTGTTCTCACACGACGATAGGAGCTATCGCGATATATCGCAGAACAACACATTTCGGGTTTCACACGATGCGAGTTATTTTAGTAAATTGTACAGAACGAAGAGTAATGTCCTTCCCACAATATAACACCAACGGTGACAACCAATGTTTTTCTGGGGATATTTTCCAAGATTAGTAATATAACCAAGACTTCAGGTATCATTTGCAGAAGTTATAATTTAATTTCGGTAAATATGCAACAAACTGTTATACACCAAATATTACGACAAATCAAAAAAGCGGAAAGACCGTGAACAGGTACCGGAAACAACTTCTGTAAGGACGGAATAAATGACAATGTCTGACGTTGCATACCTTCTACTATATACATATTACTCCAACGCCTTCAATGTACTGTAGCTTATGCAGAGGTTCAGGTAGCTACCACGGTCGAGTAACGTTATGACCATGTTGTGACTCCTGTAGCGTTCTTTAACACGACGTGTGCACGCACACACCGATCGAGGCATGTACATGGGTCAGTCATTAACGTACGCATCCCATCAGACAGCGTACTGCACCCACGACAACATACACGGACAAATGGTGTAATTAATCATGTTGCATTCAGATATTTATTCAATGATCTCGAATGAGACTTTTCAGCCTGACAAACTTGGTATCTGACAGAGTTATGATTTTTGTCAGAATACCTTGACCAGGTTTCGATCCCGGTTCGCTAGTACGATAGACCAGTACGCTAACACTCGCCTACTGACTTTCATTATGATGATATGATATATACCGTATAATAATATATAGTAATCAAATAGTAACATATATAATAAATCTATTGTAATTGCATTGTATTTTTATGAACTGTTTTCAGTTTCTATTTTCGTTACTTGTGTTATTTTAGACGAATACAATTAAAAAAAAAAGGAGCCATGGGATAACTATATCAATAACGTACTCGCTATATTGCGTACTGGTTAGACTTTTAATATTTTATTGCGAGAACACAATGCATAATATAACAGATAACATTGCTGATGAAGTATGCCTCAGTTGGAAAGTAGACTAAAGGTCGTATTGCGAAGTATGGGGGTGTATTTAGTCCGATTAGTAGATTTTGTTGTCTGCATTGAGAGGCTTTTTGGTATGATGAATGCGAAACCACCTCCATGCAGTGATAAGCCGTAGTTTGTGTAATTAGTGTAATAATTTGAAGGATTAGTTGTTTTAACGGAATTAAGAGGTGGTGCCTATATAATAATAATATGATCTTGAGGGCGTTACCATTTCTGACTATGGTTTTCTCCTTGACGTTGGTGTGGAATTGTTTCTAAGAATAGACCCCCAGATATGTTCTTTAACCATAACGCATTTCTCCCATTAGCACTACATATTGATCTCCGATGTGATCACTAATTAGAAAGTTTTGGAGCCAATAAATTCTACATGCAAGGTTCTGCGTGGTAACTATATAATGTATTAATTGTTATCAGCGCTGTTGGTGGATGTTGCCTTGTTATGTGTATGCTTTGGACATGTATGGGTTCAAGAATAGGTTTATTTTTCTGGGAAGATATTGAGCTTTGAGCTTCCTTCTACTGAACATATAGCTGGGCTTCACAGAGACGTGCCGACAGGGGTTTAGTGGTGTAGTGGGTGACGGTGTCATTGGCCAAACTTTTCAACAGTTGGAAATTTCATACTTGGCACATATTAGCTTGAAATTACACCACATATTGTACATAAGTTGGAAATATTCTCATTGTTTTATTTTCCAACCAGTATTTAGTGGGGAATTAGGTCAAAATTTTGTCTCAAATGGCTATCAGTTTGAAATTGTCCAACCTTAAAGCGTATCGATCAGGTTGGAAATTTCCAACAGTTGGAAAGCTTGATATTGAGAGGATGGTGTACCAGTTGGAATTCCAAGGTGTACACCTCTCAAACTGAGACCCTCTAACCATGTCCATTGATCTTCAACATGAAAAATATCAACATGAGTTTGAACCAACATGTTCACTAGATACCATCCAATAGCAGCGTTCCACATTGTTGTGGTCTTAGTTCAACTACAGTTCCAGTTATCTCAATTAGAAGGTATAAATTCAATTTTACAAAAATAAATTATACATATCCCTTGCACATCCAGTGAGATGTCACCCCCCCCCTGCAGCTATTACATGAACCGAAAATGTGATTTGGCTGATACAATCTCAGGACAGTTAATTCAATCTTAACTTTCAACTCACTGTTGAATGTTGTAGACATATCCATGGCATATCAGTTGTCAAGGTCCAATTCAACTAGAGTTGACCAATTTTGAAGAAAAAAAATACATAGAGATGGTATTTACCAGGCTGCAATTGGACATACTATTGTATAACTTGCTCATATCTGCAAACCTAGGTCATTGTGCAGGATACACACAATTCCATAATTTCTAACTATTTGATGATTAGTCTGCCAATTATCCCAGTATCTAGCATTATTCCATACCCATGTTGTTAGTCTACTGGGGCAACTTCTATTATACTAAACTAGCTGAAACAGGCTTCAGAAGCTATATTCAGCGTCAGACTGACTGGAGTCATAAAATCATTTTCATTATAATTACCATGTTGTTTGCCTAGAGCACATGAGTGTATTTTGCACTAATCCATGGCTCAAAGTCATTCAATTGTTGCATATATTCTGTTGAGTATAAAAGGAGATGGTCTCATAAATGACTGGATTTAGGGTACAGTACCCCTTTAATGTACACTTGGGGAAACCAATTTCCCCACCCTCACAGAGAAATTTCACTTCGTCACAGTTGCATTACCACCGACGACATACCGCACACACCCATCTCACTTAAAACACATGCATCACGAATACCCCGTTAACCTAGTATCCCCAACGCGGAATGTGCATGTAACATGCATCACAAATACCCCGTTAACCTGGTATCAACAACGCGGAATGTGCATGTCACCATGCAGCACTGGATCACTGGTTTTAAAAATTGAAAATATCCTTCCTCGTGCATGCATATGATTGTATTTATCGCCTAGCTGAACGATGATATTCACTATATCAGATATATATACACCTTCGCGAAGCGGGACGTGCGTTCAATGGAGCTTTCCACAGAGTATACGATTCGTGAAAATTTGATCTTTTAACCAGTTTGATTTAAACAAATTATTTAAATTAAAATTTTTTATTTTTTTTTAGATTGAACTTTGATCTGCTGTTTATTTTGAGATTTTTAGATTGAATCTTTAAAATTTCTTTTAATTGAATTTAAATTGTTTTAATTAAATTTAAAAAAAAAATTAATTTAATTTTAAATTTAAATTTAAGATTTTTAGATTGAAACTTCTTGTTAAAAAAATTTAAATTTTGAAAATCAAATTAAAAAAAAATTAATTTGTTTAAGGTCGCTATAACATCTGCCGGGATACTCCGAGGCACCACACCAAATGAGGTTAAAATCGATCAAGGGCTCTGGAAGAAAAATTGCATACAGACCAGAACAGACAGACAGATCACTGAACTCTAATATATCTAAAGCAGAGAACATACATTCGTTTTGCCATTAAATGTGAAAATTATGACAAGTGTCATGCTAAATGAAAAACATTGTTATCATCACGGATAAATTTATAACATCATGCCGCAAATATAAATCTCAGTATATTATTATTTGACAACAAAAAAGTTGTTCGAATATAGCCCATTTAACACTGAATGTTTGGATGGATATCAAAATTAGGGTGAAGTAAGATGGCAGCAGAATTTTCACTGCAGCCATTGGCCGACTCAGACGCTGATTGGTTGAAAATATCTGCTAATAATTATTTGATTGACAGCTGTGGAAAGGTCCATTGGACAGCGATCATAGCTCGCTCTCATCCTGCTATAGTGCCAGCCACGTTATCAAGAAACAGTTGAGAAAATTCTGATCAAATCACGAATATCTACATTACAAAATGTCAGAGCGATGAAAAATATATCAGAAAACACACATTTTCAACTAACATATTTGATTTGAAATTGCATTTGGCAATTTCTGTTTAAAGTGATGTGAAACACCCTGGTAGGGTGATCAAATACAAACTGAGAATAACCTTGCTCAAAGTAGTTATTTGTTATGAATATTAATCCCAATTGACGATACACACCATCATTCTTATATATTAATTAAATGCAATGACTCTAGATGGCGAAATCATTTGTGTTAGATTATCGCCAATAGTTGCGTCCGGAATCGAGATGTAAATATTTACAATTGGGCGTAGTTCAGACGATGTTCTCAATGGAGTGGTAGGGTGGATACACACATGCATGTAATGTATGTATGTAAAATACATGTATTTTACATGGCCATACCAATAATTGACAAAATTAATCACCTGCGCGCGAGAGGTCAATTTCACCAGTGGGTAGTTATGAGCCATTATCAAACAAACTGCCATCAAGAAATTTCAGGCCAGTCATAAGCATGTCTTCTTTCATGGATGCCGAAATGAGTAATTCTTGTCTGATATATGTTGCTGTTTTTCACGAGTTATAATTCATTTCGAAAAGTGGATTAGAGCCGGTAGATTTTATACTTGATTGGTTTCTGTCATTTCTTGGAAACAGTGTCATCCAAAACAAAAATAAAATATGCAGAATTCTTTTATAGGATGATACCGGCTTGTTGAGATTTCTCTGATAATTTGAGAGCGAGCTCATGTGATAACATTAATTCAATTGGGATTGCAGATATTCATTATAGCGCCAAAAAATAATGCAGGTACAGCGTTGAAATTAAAAAGAGTGACACCCCCCCCCCCCCATTTATATATATGTTTCTCAAGCCAAAGGTTGAACAAGCCCCTAACTGTCACAAGCTTGAATTATAACATTTTCGACCATAATCCATGATTGGGGGAGGGGCTGGTTCTCGAAAGCTTCCAATAACTAAGGGAGTTAATTGAATGTATCAGCCGGGATTATCTGGGCAAGATTTACAATATAATGTTTTACTTAAATATTCTATGGTTGTAAATTTTGCGTATACATGTATAACTGTATAACACAAGAGAGGAAAGGTGACGTAGTTGGGAACTCGTAGCTAGGCAGCCCTTTCGCCGAATGAAGACAAACAGCAACACCATGCATTCAAATTTAAAGCTGTATAATATGTTCATAATTATATGAATAGCATAAATTGCTGCATATTAGATTAATCACTCGTAGAAAACGGACACGACAGACATGACTACGATATTTATAAAGCAAGGTGTCAGGACTCAGGGTGCTGCATGCACACCCTGTCGAGGAAATATGCAATGGTGAATTCGGTAGCTTCTGGGATAATATATCTCCGTGCATGTTGGGGGGTCATAGCCCCCTGCGTTGGGGAAGAGGCCATCACTGGTATTAGCACCAATAGAAAACTGACAATGATTTAAACAGAACGTCGACCATTTGAGTTATCGCGCGAATAATTATTTTAAGCGGCCTGACGACTTCGTCCCAGTCAACGGCTCTTCAGCGGTTCAGAGTTTAACTCACTGTGGTCAAACACAGTCTCAATGATTGGGTTGTCAGCGGACACATATTACACGGTGTGTATGATCCATGTAAAACGCCAAATACACGATATTTACAAAGATTACATGCATGTGTGTATCCACCCGTATGGTCGATTTCTTTGAAATTTTCGGCGATGTTTGTAGAATGCTACATTCCCCCATGTTGGCATAGCGCCTGAGTACTAACTTGTCAATTTCACGCCCCCGAACAAGTCCATAATATGTCTTTAAAATGACATTCAATGTAACCGTAATTTTTACATAACATTGATTTTAACATATGCAACATCTTGTTACTGGAGAATTATCACTTATACAAATAAGAACAATGTCTATCTTAGATCATGCCATGAATCTCTACAATGGTTAACGCCCGTATAGATATCATATTTCTCAAGTATAAAACCTGGGAACTTGTTTAAGTTTGACAGGGAACCTTATAAAGTCGAAAACATGACAGGGGGTATATATTTCGTAAAGATTATCTGTTCCGTAATAGTGTACTTCACTATATATATGTGAAGGACCCAACTTTAAATTGCATGCCTTTCTGTGAAACGTTTGAGAGCAGATATCCAAATAAACATTCAATTAATTACCCAGGAAAAATTCCATAATTGTAAGAAACGCAATGAAAAATTGCTCACAAGTCACCTTAAATCGTAAAATTTCCAGTTGGGACCTTCACCAACAGTGAAGTACATTATTAAGAAAGAGTTAATAACAAAGAAATATATTCCTTGTGTTATTCTTTCGATTTTATAAAGGTTTCCCTGTCAAAACTTAAAAAGTTCCCATGTTTGTACTGGTAAAATATGATCTCTACGGGCGCTAGCCAGAGTAGAGATCCATGGCATGATCTATAGATATCTATATTTACATGCTCTTCTTAGTTGTGCATGATGGTTTCACAATATATTTAGTTTTAACATTTACCCAATGCGAGTGAGTTATGTCCAAGCCTTGAAATAGGGTGTCTGTCATTTGCAGAATGAGGTCCCCAGAGGGTGAATTTTGTGATGCTACCCCCGCATAGCGGGCTACCATCACCAAATTCACCCTCTGGGAACCTCATTCTGCTGAGGTGTAAGCAGAATGAGGTCCCCAGAGGGTGAATTTGGTGATGCTATCCCGCTATGCGGGGTAGCATCACTAAATTCACCCTCTGGGGACCTCATTCTGCAAATGACAGACACACTATTTCAAGGCTTGATTATGTCCCTTTAACATTAGCCTCAGACGTGTGATTAACTCACCTATAGTCTTCTGATTGGTTATTGCAACTCCAATCACCAGCTGTAGCCACGTATTCTTCACATTAGATTCAGACTTGTCGAACGGATCGATTTTGATCTGCATTTAGAAATTACATGGTGTTCATGAATGTATCGCGATATTGATTGCCACAACCTTTGTTCTGTGTGGTCTTATAATTGAGCCGCCGCGATTCCTATAAAGTAACGTATTGTTGGATATGCTCTGTGGTGGGCAGGCGGGGGGGGGGGGGGGGGGGGGGGGGGGGGGGGGGGGTCACAATATACACAAAAAAAGCTGAAAATCAAATGTATCTGATTTGCTTAAATATGCATGAATATAATATTCAATTTTGACAATAGTATAACCTCGGATCGCTCTCAGGAAATGTCAAGTAATCAATTAGAATTGGAGATCCAGCTTCGTGTCGCCATTTTTAATTTATTTGTTGTAAGGTTTCGTATATATACCAAGCTCTAGGACGTCAAATGACAATTAGACAAGCTGAGAGTCGATCAAACAGATTGATCACGGGGTCGAAATTTGTCTCCCCCCAAGGAAGTATCACTAGTCACGCCCCTGAAACAGTTCACCCCTTTATAGGACTAAATATGTCCAATTCGTGTTGACACCAAACGATATGAGAAAAAGCATAAAGTATGTTTTCAAAACGCTCGTTCATATTCACAGTAAATGAGCAATACGATATCAAAATTTGTCGACTATTATTCGAAACCTGGAAAAGAATTACTTATATTTCTTTCACACCATATCTTGCTATCATAGCTCTCGCGAATCGACGGTTATGTATATAGGTTCGGTCTCATTATTTTCTTGACACAATTCCAATTAAAAAAAACTTACCACTGTAGCGTGTGGGTTTTGTGTGCAACCATTTTGGATTATATTTGTTCCTATTAGATATGTGAGCTTGTTCGACAATGATAGACATTCTACAGTAAACAGCATTAAGATATCGTGAATTTAAAAAAAAAATCAATTTCAAACAATCACTGGCCAAGAGCCCAGATGGTTTGCAAAGGGCATTAAATTCATTCGCGGATTACACTGAATCATGGAGATTAACAGTTAATGTTGAGAAAAAAAAAATAATGATCTTTTGTAACAAAAAGTAAAAAACTGAGTACAAATTCACGATGAATGGGACCAGTGTTGAAACAGTTGATATTTTCTGTTATCTGGGAGTACAATTTTTCCGAAATGGTCGATTCTGTAAGGCGGTGCAAAGAATCAGTCAAGTTGGAACGAATGCCATGTACGCACTCCTCCATAGAACCGGGAAGCTCAACATGCCGTGTGATCTGGCGCTTAGACTGTTTATTACAATGGTTGGACCAATCTTGATGTACGGCAGTGAAGTCTGGGGGTTCAAAAATACCGACAGTTTAGAAATAGTCCATCGAAAATTTATCAAGTATTTATTACGAATGAAAACATCTACACCAAATTTCATGGGAAGATACCCAATTTCAGTAAATATAAAGGCAAGAATGCTTACATTCTGGTCAATATTAGTTGAGGGTCGTTGTTCCAAATTAGCGCATAAACTTTATATTGTTATAAAAGGCATTGATGGCAGTGCATATCTCCGGGGAAAGTCGATACGCTGGAACAGCTGCATAAAATATATAGCTTAGCATCTGTCGGTTGAGAGCAAATTTGGACGTCACAAAAACCACTTAGTCATTTGGAAATAGGAATTTATCGCAAAATACGTAATAAATTATTTGAAACTCAATGGCGCAACGATATCGAAAAACTCTTCGCGAGGGACATTTTACGGTAGTTTTAAACATGATTTAAGTTTGGAAAGACACCTCATGATTATTCCCCAAAACATGGCATGTTCTATTATAAAGCTAAGAACAGCTAACCATAGACTCCCAATTGAGACCTCTCGGTGGGAGAAGAACAAAAGGAAGAAAAGACAAAGAATCCCAAATATGTCGACTATGTTTTAAAGATGTCGGGGACGAATATCATTTCACTTTAACGTGCGAGGCACTGTCCGACATCCGCTGTAAACACTTACCAAAACTATACCACGAGCAACCGAGTAATGGCAAATTGATAGACTTGCTTCAAAGTGAAGACAGAATCACTTTGAAACATCTTGCTATATTCACGAAATTAGGATTTACTAAACTAAACGACAAGCCTAGCTGATGACAAAGACAGCGACTATGACGGAGATGATGATGCTGATGATGATGATGACGATGTTGGCGATTACGACGATAATGGTGACAATGACATGCAACCGCGATAACGATGATGGCAACGGGGCGACGATAGCGACGAGACGATGACAACTATGACGATGATGACGATGATTATGATGTTGTTGACGTCGTTGATGATGACGATGACGATGATAATGATAACGATGATGAAGATGACGATGGCGAAGACGAGGACGACGACGATGATGATGATGATGATGACAAAGATAATGACTGTATACATGCTGATGTTGAAACACTCACGACGATGACGGCGCTAAGGATGATGATGATGATTAAGATGACGACGACGACGTCGACGATGATGATGATGGCAATGAGGATGATGATGATGATGATTACGACTAAGACGACGACGATGATGATGATGGTGATGATGACGATGATGATGATGGTGACGATGATAAGGATGATGATGATAATGATGATGATGATGATGATGATGACGAAGAGCACGACGAATGACACTTACGGACCTCGACCGCCAAACGCAACCGCCATACTAACATTGCATGTGTGCATAGCTCTGTATATACGTTATTCACTCTGTATTGCATTCAAATTATGATTGAGTGAAATAAAGCAATTCAATTCACTTTGAAGGGGAAAATCATTATCCTTTATAACCAATGTATGCTATAATATTATTATAACAACACGTGTTTACCCTCACAATATGAGAGCTGTGTTCGAGTTATGTCCAAAAAAAAAACTGGTTTAAACTGGTTTAAATCTTTTTTGTATGTAGGTCGATAGAGACGGTTTGGTAGAAAATATCTAAAAACACATTGCATTATATCGACTATGAATCCAACTAGGGTATGCGCTCTGTCTACCATTGGATATTTTAGTATCCTGGCAACCATTTGCAGGACTACATTTTTATCAGGCAAAGGACCAGATCAAAATAATTATTATTCAACCAAGTTTTTCAATAATCATATTCAATACTGATTCATCTATTCAGACATTTTGTAGTTTTATGGTGATTTAAAAAAAAAAAGTTCCGCAAATGGCTGCCAAAAGAATTTAAATATGAAATGACAAATGTTGATGTACTTTCTCGCAGTCATGATTTCAGATGACACACTGAGCTCAAACCCTAATTGGGTTCATAGTCTAGATAATGCAGATAGTTTTTTGAAAATATTTCCTATCAAACTGTCTATCGACCTACATGAAAAAATAAAAGGGCGTCTTGTATAACCAGATCACAACTAGACCAATTCTTCTCGGTCCAAAACAGATTGCGATATCGGATGGATTGATGCTGACCGGGTCCCATTCTGTTACTCTTCTATAACGGACTTTACGCCTAGAATCGCGTGGGAGAGTTATCATGCTTGCTTGTCTTCGGATTAGGCCATATGGACAGTCTTTCCTAAGCATTATGATATCAAACATACGATTACCAGCTGTTCGTTGAATGTCAAAGCAACGAGATTTATAAGTAAACAAACCTTGTTTTCCAGATAAATGTCGACTTGTCGCACTATCAGAAAATGAATGTAAACAATGCATTAAGCGATCGTATCCTCACTTTATTCTCTATCACAGTAAAGGTTACAATACACCAAATGATTTACATAGGCCTCAGTGTTAACAAATCCCGCTGGCCTAGATTCGCAGCAAAGCTTTGACCCTGCACGAGTATTTGAAATTAAAGAAGGTCCTTTTAGACACGCAGAAATGTGCACAAAAGTACTTGTAAACGTGGTGGATCACACTGCAGCTTGACAAACGTCACACTACCCTTAAAATTGAGAAAAAAATGACATCGAAAAAAACACAAACACCTCCCATAAATTATTCGCCATTTGCACAGCCACAACCGTTTACCATGTGGCTATATTTGATGTTTCTCGACGGGAAACACTTTTGTGCATTTTTTCGTGCACTTTTCATCCATGTATCATTGACCATTCAGCTGCCAGAATTTTTTTTATGCTGATCCTAGCTTGGGGGTCCCAGGGGAAATCACTCTACTAATTTGTATTTGGTGTATTGTAACCTAAATGTTATATCGTTTTGAAGGCAGATTAATCGCGGACATATCATATGATTAATCACATACATGAGCTCATGTGACTGCCCGGGTTCCACATGTAAATGTTGATTAATTTCAATTAAGACCCGATAAAGAAGAGTAACGGGACGGGACGAGTCCAAAACCCACATCAAATCAACCGATATCCCAAGCTGTTTTGGACCGAGAAGACTTGGTCTAAATAACAACATACAGTAATGCTCTAATTAATCGACTCCTTAAACACAGCAGAATTATGGGTAACTTTTCAGGATTTAGTCGGAAATATGGCTTGTTGCCATTCATCGGAAAGCTCTCCCCATAATTCTGCTGTGTTTAAGGAGTCGATTAATTAGAGCATTACTGTATGGACGTATCTCGCGTCCTAGTGGATCAACAGTTTACTCGTACCTGATGCGGATGAATCACAGAATAGCTTCGGACTGGGGATAAGTGAGGCGCAAAGTAATGCATATACTGCATGGTCACATTCACAAATTGGTTAGCAAGTCCGTATAGACATAAATATACATAGTAATTGCGTGCATATCATTCAATACAAACAGTTCACTGAACAACTGACGCACCACGGTTTTATATGCCCCATGCAGTTGTTATATCTTGTACAATACATGGATTTGTATAGCACCGACCATGCAGCAATATGGATAACAGCGAACTCTCAAACATTGCGACCCAACTGAATAAGGTCGAATAATTATGTGTGATATATAAGCATCGACCAACTGCCGATAAGGCACGAGTAACGACACTCTGTCGACATACCTTAAATACCCCATTCAAATTTATGAAAATGTTCATTACGGGTAAGCATTTTCTTGCAAAGGAGTTCAATAATTAATTTCTATATTATCAGAACAACAATAGTGATCAATAATGTATACTATAGTATTATAGTGGCTCTCGCGTAACCGTTTTGCACCCTCGCCAGAAAACCCCATGCCTTATATAACGAATCTGTACTCTGGATACGCCAGCATATATAGCGATCATATTCCTCCAGATGAAAACCTGAGAACTCTTTGGTGTTCTGGTGGGGAACGCAAAAACATTGAAACAAAATACAACTCAAATAATTTATTTCTAAGTTAATACCTGTACCTTAAAGGGGGACTGTTCACTATATCCGGCCATTTATGGGACCATATTTTATACTCAACAGAATATATGCAAAAAAATAATGAATTTGAGCCATTGATTAGTGCAACTATACACTCGTGTTCTCTATGAAAGACGTAAACAACATGGTAATTATAATGAAAATGAAATTATGACTGGAGTCATAAAGTGTTAACCCTTTCATGGCTGGAGCTTGCTGAAGTTTTGCGAAAACCCTGTGCCAATGCATTCTCGTATATCTGCGAGTCGCCCATAGGCCGGGCGCCTCGTATATATAAGAGAATGCATTGGCCTAACAATATTTACCTTGACCGCATATATAATAGAAGGCACTGTCAACGGATCCTTAATGCTGCACCAGCACAGCTCCTACTATACAATGGTTAAGAAGTAAAGTATCAATATCGCGTGACTGCGTGGAGCACATTGAGGTTTCCATATGTGTGTGTATATCATTAATTTCATGAATACTGTTATAAAGCATCTATTTCTGTCTTCGAATTGGGGTATACTATCTGATCGAGGAATAAATGACACTGTGTTCCAAATGATATACACATGTAAGATGTACACTGTCCTGATTGAGAGGTAATTAATGCATTAAATTGAGACGTGTGGTATCGTATAGCTACGCCACCCCGTACATAAGTAAATAAACGCAAAATATTCTTTGGGAAACATTGCAATTTATATATGCCTATATTTTGATATAGCACACAATGCCACACATACAGTGTCATATTGACAGAACATATTTGCATCAGTAACATGACATACTAAAGGTTATCAACATGCACTGTGCGTTATAAGTAAGAGTGCATGGGCATGTATATTAATAGTATTATATATCAAACTAGAGGTATTTGTAAATTTCAATATTTCCCATTGTGCGTAATTAGTAAGGGTGTGAACATCTGGTGCACTTCTGCATGTCTTCAAATTGATATATCATCATTCACCGTGATAGAAAGAGGTAAAGGTGATGATACGATCGTTTAATTTAGTGTTTACCTACATTTTCTGATAGCGCGACAAATGTGTTTGTTTGCTAAACTGTTTACTTATAAATCTCCTTGCTTTGACATTCAACGGACCTCTGATATATATACGCATGTTTGACATCATGTTTGGGAAAGGCTGCCCTCTATGTTAATACACGCAATTTGAACTATAATCCGAAGACATACAAGCAAGATAACCCATGCTCACGACTCTGGGCGTAAAGTTTGCTATATATGTAGAGGAATAACGGGACGGGGCTCGGTCCAAAACAGCAGCAAACCCAACAGGGACGTACCGACAGGGGTGAGGGGGTGTCGCACCCCGTGCAATGAGGACCATAATTTTCGAAAGTTGGAAATGTCATGACTCAAATTCCATTAGTTGGAAATTAAAAGTAACAAGTAAATCGAATGATCTAAGTGTTTCAATCAGAGTTCGCGATTTTCCGACTCCGAATTTGTGCCGGTTGTCTATTTTCCGACTCGAATTGTGAATATTATTTTTCCGACTCCGAATTCCGTCATTTTGATTTGCCGCTGAGTTGGGAGGTGACCCCGGAGCCGAATAAAGTGACAGTTACAATGCAAACGAATATAAGCTAAAACACTTGAATAAATTCGAATAAATCATGACTAAGATGCAAAAATGTCAAATTACGATGTACGCTTGATTGTCATCGATAGGTAAGAAATGATTATTTGTTGATAACGTGGCATGCCATTTGGAGGAATACAATTAATTATGCAGGTTTGAACAAATTGGGAAATGTGTTTTGTACTACCGCGAATAACAGGGGAGATCGTTCACTCGAACGAATCTACGTCAAATCTACATGCATGGCGTACTCAATCCATAAAACATGTATCAATGCTATGCCATTCTTGTTACTAGTGATTTTATTTACACGGTCCATACTCTTAAAAAGAACATATAGAAACCCCAATTATTAAGCCATTAACCCAATATTGGAATTTTACATTACCCAAAACCAAATCGTATATAGTTGGAAGTTTTATTAGACCAAATCCTATATAGTTGGAAATGTTATGGTCTCAATCCCAGTTGGGACCCCTTATGTACGTCCCTGCAACCCAACCGATATTCCGAACTGTTGTGGACCTAGAAGACTTGGTCTATCTTACAAACGCGTTGATAATTCACTCGCTAAAGTCAGATACATGTACAGTAATGCCCAAAAGTAATATATTGACCACTTAACCACAGCAGAATTATGGGTAATTTTTCAGGATTTAGTCGGAAATATGGCTTGTTGCCATTCATCGGAAAGCTCTCGATGAATGGCAACAAGCCATATTTCCGACTAAATCCTGAAAAACACCCATAATTCTGCTGAGGTTAAGTGGTCAATTACTTTGGGCATTACTGTACTATAATATAGGTGATGTCATAAACCGACGATCTATCTCTCTCTCTCTCTCTCTCTCTCTCTCTCTCTCGCTCTCTCTCTCTTTCTCTATCGTTGACACCGGAACGAATGCAGTTGAGAAATGTAGGGACCATGCAATAAATGGAACGTAGAGGGCGGGAATATTCTCCTTCATCCAGTTAGTAATATCCCTGGTAAGCGTATATTTAATTAAAATGACCGGTTTTTGACAATTCTATTATCGTTTCTATGAATCCAAACGATGAATTCATCATCACCATTTAATCCCGAAATCTCGAATGCGTATCGGGTATAAATTTACCGTAACCGCGATATATACATCCTACTTTGTGTTCGCTTACATCACATATGTATACATGTGATGTATACATTGTTATTATATGTGTATGCATTCAATATACATATGTTTAAAGTATAAATATAAGGCAACGTGACCGGAGACCCTCTAAACCACAGGTCAGCTGGTGCGACAACCCCATCATGCGTATATACCCTAATTTACTCATGGTGGCCCGGGGTTGTCGCACCAGGGGACCTCTACTCACCACAGTCACCAGGGGACATGTGCTCTAAACTATAAGTTTATGTTCTTACCTTATTAACCCTGAACGGCTCCGTGATATCTGATAGTTCTTTGTGAAAAAGATCGTTATCGAACGCAGAATTCATCAGCCTGGACATTACCACAGCGGTTGGCTGATCATAAACACTGCAGTTGATCCGGCTGTTGGCATCCCTGCATCTGTTTTCTGACGAACAACAATTTTTTCCATCGAATTCTAAACCATAACGACTAGAGCAAGCATGGTACCTATTTAAATCCGTAGCAGTAGAAGATCCACTGTATCCGGCGTTGCTATGGCAACGGCCGGGTGTAGCGAATCTACATTCCGGTCGCGCGGATGGATAACCGGCGAGTGTACTCAAGGCAGAAAGATCACTCGAATCCGGAATACCACTCTGCCCCGAGACTCCACATGGGACAGCCACCGACGCTCTGGTCGCATAGTTATGGCGTAAAGGTGAGTGGTTGTCATGGAAAGTTCTACGCAGTCTATGAGTATATGATTGCAACTGTTGGTCGTGCAAGCCGTGTAGTGTGGCGCTGCGTGTCAACATATGTGACGGTGTGGAGACAACGCCGGCGTGGTCGAGATTGGTTGAAATAATTTGAGTGTTTTGAATATGTTCATTCGCCCTTGACCGTTCGTCAATCTTCCTTACGAGAGTAACTATCTTATCAGGGTAACTGTCAACCAGGCTGTCCAACAAGACATCAACAAGACCAGGACTCAGTTTTCTGCGATCGCACGAAGATGAATCTATACTCGATGGTGAAGGCGTCCCAGTGTCAATGAAGGAGTTGTCGAGATGCGTAGTGCTCGAACTAGAAAGTATAGGTATGTCAGGGCCAATACGAGAATGACTACCATTTTGAGCTGGTGGCCTGCTAAGAGAAAATGTTCTATCAAATGGCACTTCATCTCCAACATTGGAATGTTCTTGATGTAAAACTTCTACATTTCCTCTGCATGTTGACAGTGAATCAATCACGTGTGATTTAGCTCCGTTAATGTCCATATCAGTATCACCAGAACAAGCTGCATCATTGCCATTAGATTCTACCTCTCTGTGGGAACTCATACTTGATTCATCTTTTTTGTAGGTTTGTTTCTTCTTTCTTTCAAATCTTTCAACGCGGATACTCTTTTCATCAACAAGACTAGCACATGAGTCGGTAATGGTCGCACTGTCGATAGTTGATTGGGTGTTCTCTCGGTCATTTGTCTTGTTGGCAATCGTGTCGAGCGTTGATTGGGTATTCTCCCAGTTGGTTGTATTGTTTACAGTCGTGCTATTTTCTGCCTCTTGTAACGCCCTTTCCTTGTCGAGCTTTGGTATGCGCCCCATTTTAACAGCTGGAATAGTTGAGACGGAAAAGTGTACAAACTGGTGAATAATTTGACCAGACTGGAGCATGTGTGTGTACATTGTTCTAACTGGAGATGCGTCCAACCCTTTCGTTACTGATTGGCTAGTAGTTCCATTAGGAATTGTTCAGTTTAACAGGCCGCTTGTTGAACTTATATATGATAATCTGCCACCAGTGCAGTAGGAATAGTCATGCAGTCTGTATGTCGTCTACTCACTTTTCATGAAAACCACATTCAAATGAATGATATACCATTCCAATATATATTTGTATAACCATATAATGGGTTAAGTTTGCAGAATTATATATTGCCATATGATGAAAAGTATCACCCGGGGTCATAACATGTATGTGAGAGAATACATTTAGTAAAGAAAGGGCTGCAGGTTTGGAGTAACATGTTTGTTGTTTGTAATTAAATTCGAGTCGATTATTTTTCTCAAAATAAGAAAATCATTTACGATAGATAACTCTATTAATGAAATGCATCATTGGAAATCTGAGTGTCTGGTTTCTTCATTTGTTGAAATAAAATCATGCTCTGATATTTAATCAGTGCAAATTCATTCCAAGACATTTTACCTACGTTCAGTAAAATATTCCGTTATGTGACCACAGACCTACTAACCATCATGCGTGGTGCGAGAAATGTTCTTATTATATGATCATATGTTTCCTTCCCCAATTCCTATGTTAAAACGTAACGAAAAATCGAGATATCCAACGATGTTCACCTCATTAATGAAACAACAGGTTAATAACAGTTCTGAGTGACGTCAGATATATACTTCAGGGGTTAACATAACTTATTATCAGACCTGAAAATATATCATGTTTTCTCAGCGACGTTCAACGTCACGACGTCTTGTCCAATCAAAGTGCGTTTCATATAATAAAACAGTTATCGCATTGTTCCTTGGTTGACACGAGAAATTGTCAGCCCTTGGAAATCAATATTGATCTCGGCCTACGGCCTTGGTGAATATTGACTTCCTCGGGTTGACAATTCCTCGTGTAAACCTCGAAACAATGCGATAACTGTATATTATAATGGGTGGGGTGTTAAGATCGAATACTAGTACGCAAGATAGTGCATATAACATTTACTATATTGGAAATTGGACGCGTGTTTTTGCTTTGTTTTGTTTCTGTGTGGAGGTACATATGTTAAAGCATCAAACACGTGCTACGGTTTGTTTCCAGGCAAATATTTACATTCATGTATTCATTCGCGATGTGGAACTTGAATGCAGCCCGTTGGTTGGTTTGAAAAAATTAAATCGCGTCATGTGACGTCGCACGTGTGCCTCAACTTGTTTCCATATTACATCAATGGAACCTGCAATGTGCCATCAGAAAATCGTAGGAAATAGCTCCTTTTATAATTCTTTTAATTAGTATAGTGTAAATATAAGGAATGAATGTTGATTTTGTTGTTTCCACGGAGTATGGCTGCAAGTTGATAAGATATTCTACACCAAATGCCAACTTGTATCCATACTCCATGGAATTCAAGCAAATCAACATCCATCTCTTCAATAAATGCAATAATTGCTCGGTTTATAAGATGAACAGAGAGAAACACATAGCATAATTATGCCATATAACATTTATATACATAGAGCAACAATGGAAGATCCCAAGTTACAATTATGTATAGGTTACAGCGGACTATATTGTCATTATAATAATTGTTTCAGAAAATACCGATCGAGGTCTACGAACCAAACACTACCTGCCATGTTCATGCTATAATAGCTGACTATAAATACTGTCATTGTGCAGAACAGAGAATGGATCGGTCGAGGTCGTACGAACCAAACCATATCGGCCATATTCATGCTATAATAGCGGACTATATGCTGCCATTGTGCAGAAAATGGGTCGGTCGAGGTCTTATGAACCAAATCATATCTGCCATATTCATGCTATAGCCATTGATTCAGAGAATGGATCGGTCCAAGTCTATAAGGACCAAACCCTATACCTGCCATGTTCATGCTAATATCGGACTATACTGCCATTGTACAGACAATGGATCGGTCGAGGTCTTAAACTAACAAAACCATATCTGCCATATTCGTGCTTTATAATAGCGGACTATACTGCCATTATTTCATATAATGGATCGGTCGAGGTCTATACGAATCAAACCCTGCCTGCCATTTCATGCTAATATCGGACTATGCTGCCATTGTTTCA
The DNA here is from genome assembly GCA_032622095.1 of Siphonodentalium dalli. Lineage (NCBI taxonomy): Eukaryota > Metazoa > Mollusca > Scaphopoda > Gadilida > Siphonodentaliidae > Siphonodentalium > Siphonodentalium dalli. The sequence continues at coordinate 163,713,196 of CP136063.1, read as the reverse complement.
GAGAATGGATCAGTCGGTGTCTGTACGAAACAAATCCTACCTGCCATTTCATGCTAATATCGGACTATGCTGCCATTGTTTCAGAGAATGGATCAGTGGGTGTCTGTACGAAACAAATCATACCTGCCATTTCATGCTAATATCGGACTATGCTGCCAATGTTTCAGAGAACGGATCGATCGAGGTCTACGAACCAAACTATACCTGCCATGTTCATGCCTCGGTGTAAACAGCGCTTGAAGCGACACGCCTTGCAGCGACTTCTGTTTGCCGCTGTGATTGTACATTGGTTTCCGAAGAAACATCTATACTTCTCTCCTCGCAGCAAGCTTCTTTTGAAGAACCCCTATGGAATACATGCATATGCATACAGGAAATGAACACATTTATCTGTACAATTTGCTTCTTTTTCCTCAAATACACAATAACAGAAACGACTATGCTGTTTCCGATTCCGTATCCCGGATGTATCACATTTAAAACAGCTACTCGATAATCTTATTGGAATTATGAAGAATGGGTGGGGTGGTGAGACCACAAATTAGACTTCAATAATATACAATGATACATGTATACACTTGTAAATATGTTATACATATTGTGTTGACAACCCAAATTATTATATATCAGTGTTATAACGGCAATTGTGAGATGGGGTTATGCATAAGTGGATCGCACTTGTCCCCCAATCACATTGCCGATTTGTATTTTAATATACTTGTTGGTAATAGATATGTTTAAACCAAATCACGGATGGCAAAAAGCCATATTCTATATAGCTGGAAGGCAACGTTACAGTGGAAGCGCGGGTGCTGTGGAGAAACTATACGTTTCTATAAAAAAATCCGTTGATTTACTGTGCACAGGCAGAAACTGTTGACAACAATTATTTATTTAGTACTTACAGCATTGGACAGAGACATATGTAATTTCAAATGAAATGTTGCTAATGGCGAACAACACTTGAAAAATCGGTTCTATATTCAACGAAAAGACCAATGGTTTTATTCACAACCAACGTTATCACAACCACGCATGTGCATTGGTTTACAAGATCCGTATTAAATTCTCGCTACGTTCTGTGCGTGGGCCGCACCCAAAACACGGAGCTCGACTAGTATGCGGATCTCGGAAACCCATTATTATATGGTGCATGGTGAACACCTATATGATCGCTGAGGGAAACGAGTGCAAGTCTATATTTTGTAGGCTTCTGGACCAATAATGAGTCGATTCTAACATAGAGATTTGTCGCCCGCTTGTGGGAGGCGTAAACACTGATGGGGCATATTTTAATTTGAAAAACGAAATCAATGACGCACTTCATAAAAAAAGACGATAATTTGAATTGTTGCTAGACTGACAAAAATTAAGAAAGTGTTAACCCTTCCATGACTGGAGCTTCATGAAATTTTGCGACAACCCTGTACCAATACATTATATGATATATGCCAGTCTCGCATAGGGAGCCTCGCATATATAAAAGAATACATTGGCCTAACAATATTTACCATGACCTTGTAAGCCATGCGATGATCCCTATATATGGCAGACTCGTATATATAAGAGAATGCACTGGCACATGATCATAATGCTGCACCATTGCAGCTCCCATCATGCATAAAACGGCTAAAACCTCTACTCTTGAAGATCGATACTTGGCCACCAACAGTCTCTTATTAACCGTTTCTTTACTAAATACTCATTGACGAGTAGTTTCGATGGGAAATATTCAGAAGTCTTTTGTTTAACCTATTATCTGAACATTTCCCACAGATGAATATATATGAATACTTTTGCGCGTGTAATACCTAAATATCGAAAGCAATTAACGCGGTCATAACAGTTGCACACTGCAACAATGAGACATCCGCGAAGATACATCCGCGAATACATACATCCTGTAAAAATTATGGTACGCAATATATAGCGAGTACGTTATTAACCAAGGTTACCACAGAGCTCATATGACATCGCCAGATCAGCCGGACAGTATACACCCTATAGGTGGCGTAATGAAATATTCTTCATTTACTATTTCAATATTACATTTTCTGTATATTCTTTCCTCGAGTGGTAGTGGTAGTTTACGACGACAATTTTCAATTTCAAACATTCATTACTAATTCTTAGTTTGCAGAACATCATTATTGTTTCGATATTTTTGATGGCATTTATGTATAGATTTCTTATTGGTATTTATATAATCTACTACTCACCTTGCATCCTTCGCACGTGACAACGCCGTAATGCAGTCCGGTGCCTTTGTCGTTGCATATTTTGCAAGGACCAAATGGGAATGGGGTGGCCCCAGAAGGCATTGTGACCTGTATTAGAACCTACACCGGGCTCCGACCTCACTGGGCTACAAAGATACAAACAGTTATACGACCTGATATATATATAAGAGTATAGGATATGTATGTCTGTCTGTCTGTTCGAATTTTTCTCCCAGAGCCCTGGTCCAATTTTAACCAAATTTTGGTTTGATCAGTTTGACTCGAGAAATTGTGTCAATTGGCTCGGTTGAATACAGCAATTTTCTCATCAGTGACGCAACTATTGGAAATTCAAATGTTAAATCGTTTCACATGAGAAATGTTCGGCATATATTTCGGAATGAGATTTGGAGAAGTGGATAGAATAGAACAGTGGGATAGCTCGCATGTGGCCTAATGCTGGATATAGTGTGTCTGTCATATGTAGAATAAGGTCTCCAGAGGGTGAATATAATGATGCTACCACGAACAGCTGACTAACATCACAAAATTCACCCTCTGTGGACCTAAATTTGCTTAGGCCTCATCTTCTGGGAAGCAAGTGTATGTGGTCTCAGTTTTTTACCCTTCTGTTCAGTTTCTATATCCCCTAATGTGCAGAAGATAAATTGCATAATTGAGGTGACTAATGGGCGAACATCACCAACTTCAACAGGGAAAACTTCAATGTGATCCTATTTCTCTCACAGCAGTTGAATCCTAAGCAGACCAGACTGGTGTTACCAGAAGGTAAATATGGCGACGCTAGCCCGCTATGCGGGATAGCGTAACTAAATGCATCTTCTGGGGACCTCATTCATCAAATGTTATAGAAACAAAATCCAGGCGGCTCGTAATCATCAGTATGTAGTTCAGACATCTAGTAATTTATCGTTGCTTATTCAAACGGATTGCAATATGAGCCTACTGTTCTTCCCCTTTCACGGCGGGAGCTGCGCTGGCGCAACATTAAAGAATCCGTGCCAATGCATTCGCCTCGCATATGTATATACAAGATAATTCAATGGCCTAACAATTTTTCATCAATTTTTCTTACATTCTTTAACAATTTTTTATCATTTTTTTTTACATTCTTTAACAATTTTTATAATTTGTTATCATGTTTTCATACATTCTATAACAATTTTTATCATATTTTCTTATATTCTTTAACAATTTTATCATTTTTAGAATTTTTTCTTACATTCTTTAACAATTTTAATCATTTTTTATCATTGTTTCTTACATTCTTTAACAATTTTTTATTTCTTTTTCATTTTTCTTACATTTTTTTACAATTATAAAAAATGATATAAAATTTGTTAGGCCATTGCATTCTCTTATATATATATATGCATTGGCACAGGATTTTCGCAAATTTCAGGAAGCTCCGGTCATGAAAGGGTTAAATAACCTGTTTCTATTCAAGGAGACATCTTATGTTCAGAACTCCGTGGTATCAAAATGACACTTTCTTTCGCAGTCATTTCCTTAATACCAAACGGCGTGTGGGCCGCATAATCATTATCAGTGATTCCATGCAGGAGTGCACTTGACGCTATTCACAATTATAACCAGGGGCGTGGCTAGAGGGTCTCCGTTGGGGGATGTCCACTTTGGGGAATTCCAACTGCTCCCCCCCCCCCCCTTGTACCTCAGTGCTCAGGCCTACTAGCATACATATTCATAAACCATGGTTCTATACATCCGGTATGAGAACATTTCGATATTTGAACCTGAAAATTGCATAAATCCTAATATCTAGTGGCCCAAATCCGGACATATGCACATGGCTACGGACAAGAGACCATGGTTGTTCGGCTCGGCGTGAGAAAATTTTAGACTGGCCTCAAGTTTTCTTAGTGTTGGAAATTTCAAACCTCATACTCACCCTTAGGTTGGGAAATTCTCCAACTGATGACCATTTCAGTTCACAATTTCGACCTAATGTAGTAAGATATTGTTTTCTTAAACTAATTAGCAGTTTTTTATTGGCCACGGGGAGGAACCGTAATACACCATGGTTCGGCCCGGTGTATAAACATTTTGAAATCTGAGCAATAAAATCACAAAATCCTAGCTTTTAGATTTGCCTCAAGCCTTCCTAGAGTTGGAAATTTCAAACCTGACACCCCCATTTGGGCTGGAAAATTTCCAACTGATGACAATTCCAATGACAATGTTGACCAAAATGGCAGTTTTTTACTGGCCACGGGGGAGGGACCAGGACAAAAGCTTTCCAAGTGTTGGAAATTTCCAACCTGACACCCCCCTAAGGTTGGAACATTTCCAACTTATGGTCATTTCAGTCCAAAATTTTGACCAAAAGTAGGAAAATATGCAAATATTGGTCCAAAAACAATAAATCCCCCCCCCCCCCCCAATAAATTGATTGAAAATCAAATTACAAGAACATTTTCAACCTATTTTTGGTGTGAAATTTCCAACTAATGTTGTGTCAGGTATGAAAATTCCAACTGTTGAAAATTTTGACAAAAGTTCGGGGGTGAGACCCCCCCCCCCCCCAAATCCCCCCTGTCGCCACGTCTCCGATTGTAACTACAGATTCGATCACATAAAATGCATTCGGGCATGCAAACGTCTTGTTACAGAAACTGCGTCCGTTATAAACTCTCCGTTATTTCTATCATAGATACTGTTGGGGAATAGTATTGGTGTGTCCTGTCTGATTAAGCCGATCTCAGTTCAGTGTTAGAACAGTTCATAGTGACAGCTCAGAATATGCATTGTGTGTTATTGTATGTGAAAAGGTGTGATTATTGTGTGCAACTAGACAGTTCTCTTATGTCACTTATGTTGCAATATATGGCTCTCTGAATAACCCTCAACCAGTGTTGTATACTTCCCTCACAAATACATGGATATTCTCAAATCGCAGGCAATACGTTAGCTGCACATCATTAGTTGGACATTTGGGTTGAAATGATTATCATTGTTTGCGTTTTGAACAAGTAATTAGTGGGGAATATGTTGTTTTGAGACCAACAGCGGCATATTTTTATACTTTTGGTCAATCTGAAATAGCCATCAGTTGGAAATGTGCCAATCTTAGGGGGTGTCAGTTTGGACATTGCAATAGTTGAAATGTTTGACGTACCAGTTGGAAAGCTCCACAAACACAAGTGAGAAGGAAAGAGTGTGATGCATATGAATTACCCTATATAATGGGAATTTGGTCTATTTCATTGGGGGGGGGGGTGCAATTGGAAATTTCAAGGTAGACACCACAAATGGAGACTCTCTAGCCAGCCACGTCCCTGCATGTATATATATATTACTATATCGTGTATTTATCAACCGAGGCACAAGTCATCAATCGTGGATAAGATCACCGCATTCAGTCTGGGCTATATAGGCGAGGTTGGCGTCGGATCCAACAACCCCGACATCCATGGGCGAAAATCGGAACCGTGTTCAAACTTGATCGTAGTTGAGGGACATCTCAATGTGCCATTCTGATCAAAACATGCACGGCCATTTCGATTTCGATTTGTTCACGCTCACTGAGGCAAGCACGTTTGAATCAATGAACATTCATACTGCGTGCGTACCTCTATAAATCTGATATATAATGTGACCAGGATCAGATGTGGTAATCTGTGTTAGATAAGAAATTAATGTAGTGGGCGTATGTGATATTGGGGGATACGGCGTCTGCATGAAACGCGAAGCAGTTCTCACTAAATTTGCCCTCAACGACCACGGCGCCATGTCCGGGAGCAATAGAGGTGAAGTAAAAATTCTCTGTTAAAGTTTTTTCTCTTTGTATTGAGATTCTAGGTGGTATGTGCATCAATTTCCAGGTGGGTGTGGAGTTCCCACCCTAGAGCATTCCGTATAATCCAAGATGGCGTCCAACATGGCTGCCGCAGTATAAAATATGAACTAAGTCAGTTTAATCTGTTTTGTTGGAAAACATATTTCATCAAATGTATACAAATGTATATATTATTTGGATGCTATTACATTATACTATTGTTTGTTGGAAAAATTGGCACTCCCTTGGAAAGATGACTGCCAAAATGGCAACCAGTATTGGGAAAACTAGAATGTTTTCACTCGTATCTCCTCTATCGGTTTCTAGTGTTTTGAACTCGTGGCAGATTCTGCCTTGCTTTCTTATGTTTCATATCGTATGATCATTTACTCAGTGCTATCTGTTGTTCCTTTTCTCTCGGCCACTTCCAACCCTAAAATAGTGATCTTAAAGAACGTGGTATGATATATCCCCGACAACTTAATATTGGTTCCTGACCATATTTTAATGTGAAATGAACAGATTTGAAGGAATTAAGCGAATGAGAGAATTACATACACACTGCAATCTTATTAGGGCCTGAAACAGTTATCATGGGTTAAGATGGCAATCAAAATGGCGGCAAATGTATAGACAATTATATATGTTGTCCTTATGCGCTTACCTGTCGTGACTGATGCATGCAGTTGGCTCATCTGCATTAGATACATATTAAATAAAGACTTTATGACACAACAGAATATTTTATAAAATTATACAATATGCACGTGGTATCATTTATACTTGTATATTGAAGAAGACCTGAGACTATATTGCATTTATTCAAGCCACAATCTTGGGTAATTTAGCGCAGTGAGTGACGTCAGCTATGTGGAGAGTGTATGAAGATGCTATGACTGTGCATAATGACTTGGTTAAGCTTGACCATATGTACACGGACATTGTGTCATATTGCTCTTGTGGGCCGTGATATGAGTAAGTATCAGACTAATTTAAATGGATATTTCCAGATTTCAAAAAACTGTACAACATAAATGTTTGTAACTCCCAAGTAGATCAGAGAAATAATTATTTTATCATTGGTCTGCCGGTTAAATGTAATGGTGCTATCATGCCATTCAAATATCACTCACACACGTTCATATGATAGCATTGAACCTTGCGTGAGTTTATATACCAGCGTATACCGGGTATCGTTGGCCATATGAACAACTTCATGCACGAAGAACAATATCATTTCCGTGAGCAATACTATACCAAGAGATTTCAGGAATCGTAGGTTGACAAGAAAAGGCTGCACATACCTTGTGAATCACGTAGAACAAGATCCTGAATACAACGATATGTCAGTGACAGTTGGAACACGTAAATTTCCCAAATTATATTGTTATATTCTTGAATATAGCTCTTGGCAACCAGACATACATTGACGTAGAATAATCCACATATAATGATCCGATCCAAACAATATTGGCAATCATGAACCATAGTAACCATATCAGGCCCTAATGGGATTTCACCTTGTAGATAATATTTCCTCTCGCTTAAATCCTTCAGATCTGTTCATTTCACATTAAAATATGGCGAGAAACCGAGAGTGAGTTTTCGTTGAAATTTCATACTCAGGCTTTAAAATATTTATTTTTAGGGATTGGAATTAGACGAAGACAAAGGAACACCTATTTTTCCTGCCCAATTAATGTAGCACGCGAATAATATCAAAACAGACCTCAAATTACCACTAGTTCCAAAAAGTAGACACATAATTAGAATATATGAGTGAAAATTTGTCTATTTTTCCAATTCAGATCACCATTTTGGCATCCATCTCCCAATAATGTACACATTTGTATACATTTTAAGAGATAATCTCTCCAACAAAACAGATTAAACAGACTTAGTTCATATTTGTAACACGTCGGCCATGTTGGACGCCACCTTGTATTATTGGAAATGATCAAAGGTGTGAACTCCACAACCCACAAAGAAATTGAAGCACATACCATCCAGAATCACAATCTGCAGAGAAAAAACTTTAACTTTAGAATTTTTACTTACCCCTAAAATTGGCTCTTTGCTTTTGGACTGCGACCCAATTGACAGTTGACCAATCACCGAAAAGGATGTAGTGTAACACAGGCGGGCTATGTAAATATATATGAACAATGTATATATCACACCTGCATGGTTAAGCAGTCCTTCTATCATGAAATGATGTTGGTAGATCCCACTGATTTAGATTTTATGTTGTTAATGCGGTTGTGGTTGACAAACCATCGAAAATAAATATATATTTTGGGTAGGTTTGCTTTAATTGACAAAACCACGTCTAGCGTATTTTCAAGTATCTGTGTATACCTAAATTTTCCGTGCTAATAATGACCTTGTCATGAATAGTTTATTGAACTATTAAAAATGTATATGTTTTTGTATGTTTCTTACAGACAGTAGCTTTCCTAGAATAGTTCATATTTATCAAAGACTCTAAAATGACAATTTAAAAAACAAAATGGTATTATTTCTTAGAGCCACATGGCGGTTAGCGCTTCAAAATACACCTAATAATATTCACTTTCAGTTTTTCCTGGTATCGAAATATATCGATAAATACTTGATCTACCTTTCAGAAAAAAACAAAACATTGAAGTCATACAAAGATACAACTTTGAACGACGGTGCTGGGTCACAAAACAAATCACAGCCACGCGTATCCGGCATGGAACAGAAAAGAGCGTTCCGTGTTAGTCGATTCCTGATATGGTTGAAATAAAGAGCGTTTTTTTCTCTTCTGTGCCAAATATTGAAAAAAGCTCACCATGGCAAGTATTTTTCAGAGCCTAATTATGAAGCCAGTATATGAATATTTCGAGTTTTAGTCAACCTGTCTTATAATCCTCCTTCCAAACACAATAGCTAAACCGCCTGGGACCCACACTGTAAAACACAAAAACTAGATCACCTGGGTCCCATGCAATAAAACACAATAACTAAATCACCTGGGCCCCATAATTTAAAAAAACAGTAACTAAATCACCTGGGCCCGATACTATAAAACACAATAGCTAAATCATCTGGGACCCATACTATAAAACACAATAACAAAATCACCTGGGTCCCATACTATAAAACACAATAGCTAAATCACTTGGGTCCCAAACTATAAATCACAATAACTAAATCACATGGCTCCCATAATATAAAACACAGTAACTAAATCACCTGGGTCCCATAATATAAATCACAATAACTAAATCACCTGGGACCCATACTATAAAACACAATAACTAAATCACCTGGGCCCCATAATATAAAACAGTAACTAAATCACCTGGGTCCCATACAATAAAACACAATAACTAAATCACCTGGGTCTCATACAATAAAACATAGTAACTAAATCACCTGGGTCCCATACTATAATAACTAAATCACTTATGCCTATATTATAAAACACAACAGCTATATCACCTGGGCTCCATAATATAAAACACAATAACTAAATCACCTGGTCCCATACTATAAAACACAAATAACTAAATCACCTGGGCCCCATACTATAAAACACAGTAACTAGATCACCAGGAACATATACTATAAACGCAATAACTAAATCACCTGGGACCCATACCATAAAACACAACTACTAAATCACCTGGGTCCCATAATATAAAACACAGTAACTAAATCACCTGGGTCCCATACTATAAAACACAATAACTAAATCACCTGGGCCCCATAATATAAAACAGTAACTAAATCACCTGGGTCCCATACAATAAAACACAGTACCTAAATCACCATACCATACTATAATAACTAAATCACCTATACCCCATATTATTAAAACACAATAGCTATATCACTTGGGCTCATATTATAAAACACAATGACTAAATCACCAAGAACCCATACTATAAAACACAGTAACTAAATCGCCTGGGTACCATAGTATAAAACACAGTAACTAAATCACCAGGAACCCATACTATAAACACAATACCTAAATCACCTGGGACCCATTCTATAAACTACAATAACACCTGTTTACTTAAACACATCACAACGCTGTCCGAAAAGTTAAAACAGCGAGCGTTGTGTATTTTCCCGATAGCTATCGAACCAATATTTACAATACAGTTTCAATATGGTTAATTTACTAATTATACTGTTTATGGTAAACTCTGAACGCAAAATAATTAAAGTTGCACGTATTGTTTGGAACTTTGATTATGCAAACCTGAAATACTTATTACACACCATCAACCACTTTAGCTGTTTTAATACGGGACATTTAAAGTTATTCGGAAGGAAACAAAATAGTCTATTGTTTTATCACCATTATTGTAGCTAAAGAAAGCAAATTTTCGGTCAAAGATATGTCAAAGTAGAAACTAATATCACTGTTCGTCTTGCTGTTAAGTTGAACGGTGACAACCAAAGTTTTGTTCACCCCAAAATCGGAAATCTAATTCAAAAACCCAAATTGATTTTGTAACGACATGCTGAGGATCAAATTTATAGTATGATCGTCTGCTAATTGATTATGTGATACAGCTTAATGGGTATCAATATGCACTCATGGCAGTGCGCTATCAAACTATGGATCTATGCAGTAAAACAGTAATGAGGATTAACACTAATTGGCTGCGGACACACGTACCACAGTTTCGATGGCATAGTAGGTGTGACAATTAATTATGGTGGAGTTTGGTGACAATTGGCCAACATAATTTATATGGCATAGGAAGTCATGTCGCCCACCGCATATTCACACAGTGAGTCGACTGACCAATTAACCCATTGCGTTTCACCAAGGCTGATCTCTACTCATTACGTTTAGCCACATTGTATTCTCTACGATACATAAAATTGCACGATCGATCGTCCATAATTGTGTTTGAACCTATTCACTCACATATCATGCAAGTGGCATGTTTTTATTGATATGAGCTGAATACATGTTTATCTACTTATATTATTTTCACGCGTATTAAGTCAGTTCCCCAATTGCGTGTTTTATTTTGCGACGTTAAATTCTACGCATAATTAGGCTAACATCATGTGGACAGATGCAGCTGTATCGGAATTGTTGGAAGCGATGCAGATAAGAGAAAGTATATGGAATAAACAAAGCGACTTATACAAGGATCTAAACAAGAAAAAAGCTGATTATAACGAACTTTTGGAAATTTTGTCCACGATTATTCCGGGTTTATCGGAAAAAGCACTGAAGAGTAAAATACAGAGTTTAAGGACCATGTATCGAGAGGAAGTGAGAAAGGTGAATAAAAGCAAGAAAAGCGGCGTTGCTGCCAAAGATATATATGTACCAAAATGGAAGTTTTTTGAGGAATGCTCTTTTCTGGAGGAAAGTCTGTGGACCGGACCAGGGACTTATTCTAACATTCCACAAACACGTGCAAATACCGTCGTTTCTGACCACTCCGATGTAACACAAGCCAGTATCTCGGATAGTATTTCAGGTGATGCTGATGTGCCTGCTACCAGCAGTAATGACACAAACGATAACAGTTCTGTGCAATCGACGCTACCGTCGACATCTAACGTGAGAAGGAAGCGTGGTGCTACGTCATGGGTGGACACAGCAGCCCAGGCATTCGCTACAATCGCCGATAATGTTACACAGAAAGAGGATGAATGTGATGTGTTTGGTAGAGACATCGCGATGGCCCTGAGGCGTTGTCCGGATGCAGAAAAGCGACGTAGACTCAAGTTTTTGCTACAAACCACTGTATATAATTTTGAAGAGAGCAGCAGCTATTTACAAAATTTCCAAGGAAATCAAAGTTTCCCTTCAACTTTTATTTCCGGACCGACGGTGCCAGCGTATCCAAATGTTGGATCTTCGATGAATGGACAATCTAATCAAGGATCTAATGTTATGTTCACATCGAATTATAATTCTCTGAATGGAATGCAGAATGGTAATGTTTATCCGACTGGACAGTCATGTGTCACCACGGACGTACAACCCCCTAGTACACCAGACTGTTGAACTGATGACTGACATTTTGAACTAGTTCGTTGGTGTCTTGAGATAATTGATTAAAAGAGCGTTCGTGAGTTTCTTATGTGTCATTCCATTTTATCACTGACATGGGGATAGGGAGAAGTGGATGGTAATCGACCGCACTGATGGTAAAAAATTCCAACTAGTTAAAAAGAGACACAAGGCAGTCGCAGTGGGTTCAAGTAAATGTGGAAAATAAAATAAAAATATTTAATAAATATAACAAAATTAATTAACATGGAAAAAGTATTTTTTATTATCAATACTGATAACTCCGATGACGATGTATAGCATGTTGGCACCATTCTTTTGTAAACAGTACTGTTACACGCCAGTCATCCCATACATATCGCCAAATGGAGTAGCTAATCAAATGTTAAGTCGAAATTTATTTTGGTTTAATTTATTGTTGTTACCATTTGTAAATTGATCTTAATTTGCTGATCTGTTTACATAACATATGTTTTAACATGTGACATCTCATCATTGGATGACTGCATATAGACAGTAATGTGGATATTTCCAACAACAAATATGGAGAAAATAAGACTTTTGATCTTTCATATCGGACTCGGGGGGGGGGGGGGGGGGGGGGGTCAACATTCGAAGTTGGACATACGCAGAAAAGATAACTTATAAACACACCCATACACGCCGGAACCACATATATTAATGTTAAGAACAGTTGTTCCGGGGATAAATTAGCTTGGTAAATACGTTACTCAAGGAACGACTTGCAGATCGATTGGGATCATTGGATTTTGACCGGCAGAGTAATTAAATAAAGTGTGTGAATCCCAAAATGATTCAAACGAACTTTGTTTAACTACCCTGCCGGTCAAAACCAATGACCCCAATCTACCAGCAAGTCATTCCTTATAATCATATATCAGTACATGTTAATATTAGTCATTTGAAAAATATTTCAAAACTACCAAAACAATTGTCAAGAGTTCAATGACACCTACATTTAAGCAGCGAAATATTTACATATGGCATATTACTGGGACTACACGACTATACACATAAACCGCACACATTATAAAACATAGTTTATAGTTTAATCTCATTAAATCGAGTGTTGAATTTTGCAAGCACATAATAATTATTACTCAATAAGACTCCACTGAAAAGGGAGAGCACCCTCATCAAAAAAAAAAGTCACTGAGTTCGTCCCTCACTTCACGAGCATCGACATTCGGAACAGTTGTCGAATCTCCAATATCTCCAGTTGCAGTCAACTGTGCATTATGTTCAGCATATCGTAAACATCCGCTCTGCGAAACACCTAAATCCGCATCCTTCCCAAGAAAATTGTGAAGAGCAATGCATGCACGGACTACCCGATTCACGTTATCGGTGTCCAACTGTATGGACCCTAGAAGTATTCTAAATCTAGCCACCAAAACACCAAATGCACACTCGACGGTCCTACGTGCCCTCGAAAGTCGGTAATTGAAAACTTTCTGATCACCAATGGCTGTTCGATGGGGATACGGCTTCATTAGGTGATTGCTTAATGCGAAAGCGTCATCACCAACAAGGAAATACGGTATGCTCAGTGTTCTGTTAGGACTGGAAAGTGGACTAGCATCTGGGAAGTTCTGCTGTATATCACACATCCCACTGTCCTTGAAAATGCCACCATCAGCACTACTCCCTGGTGATCCCAGATCATAACAAATAAATTTTCCCGTTGCATCAACTACAGCCATCAGAACAATGCTCTCGTAGTCCTTATAGTTCCGATGATCGCATGCACTGTCAGACGGCCTCCGAATTTCAATGTGTTTCCCATCGATTGCACCCAAGCAATGAGGAAACTGCCACATTTTGTCAAAGTTATCTGCGTGGAGCAACCACTCTTGCTTGTTTTCGGGCATTCTCAAGAAATCTCCCTGTAGAGTGTCGTAAATAGCATCACAAACTTCCGGAATAAACGCACCAATGGTTGATCTGGCGATTCTGGAAGTGAAGTGTAGACTTGTGTACGTTTCCCCTGTAGCAAGAAATCTGAGTGTTGTGGCAAGTTTTTCATATGGAGTCAACGCTGATCTCATAACTGTATCTTGTTTCGCAATCAATGGGGTCACTTTTTGCAATACGGTATGGAACTCCGACTTGTTCAGCCTGAAGAAAAAAGAAAACACCATGTAAAGTAGCTCATAACATATTTTGACAAATTATCACCCCTCCCATATGCAATCATAGAATGGGCCATATTTTATACGCTGAAAACGACGCAGAAGACACAGACGCCGAAAACACAGAATGCCAAAATAACTTTACTGCAAATACGCACGCATTCTCACCCAAGAACATTCGCACGATGCGTTGTAATGTATAGGCCCCCGGTGGCACTGGAACTATGTACATCATGGGACTGTGGCACCAGCCATCAACTCACCCTATAATATATTTTATATTGTCCACCCATGTGAAATGGTTATGTCTCAATAGTAATACTCTCCTGGTAATATGCACCTATCAACATAAACATTTATATTTACCTCGTGAAGTTGGTGAATTCTTTCTCATCCGCGTCTTCTAATTCCTGCAGTAGACTGTGAGAAATTCCATACCGGTTCCGTTCTAGGGTGGAGTTCATTGGTTTTGTCCAGCACTTACGATTTAGATGTCGTTTTGTTCGTTCCAGTTCTCCCAATAGTAACGTGCCCAGACCCACAAGGGCCAACAACGTATCATCATTCGACCGTACATGTGAACGCGACATAACACTTATAACTGATCGCAATGTTTGACCCACTTTTATATATGCTGAGAAATTACACCGGTGATTTGTTCTTAGTAAGAACAATCATGACTGTTGACAGAAACAAGGTATTCATTAAGTTATCAAGTGGACTTGTGTGTTAGCATTAAAATATAACATTGCGTGTTGAGTAAAGATCAACAGCGACAAGACATTCGGTTAGATAAATCATTGAGATGTCGATCTCGACGCTGATAGAGCTTGGAAAAGACTCATTGTGTGAATGTGCGGCGGGCGACATGGCTCACTATGGCACAGAAATATGACGACCAAGTGTCACCAATATTGCACCATAATTAATTGTCACACCTACTATGCCATCGAAACTGTGATACGTGTGTCCGCAGCCATTGGCAGCCATGAATCCTATATTTGTCGTAAGGCTGAATGGCAGATGGTGGGTAGTGATATGTTTCAAATAACAGTTGTTGGATTAAAGAAGTCTAGATATGGTATTTTAAATTATTGACATAATTATATAGAATGTTGGTTGTTAAATAAAACAAAAATATGCATTAAAGGCACGGACAGCGTTCGTTGCAGAAATATTCATATTTGTTCAAATCGCCATCAACAGAAGAATATTAAAATATATATAGTTTTGTTCATATGCCAAACATAATCAGCGCGTAAATAGTATATTGTCGACAAGATGTATCATTGTGTACGTAAAGAAGAGCCTGCTCGTGTTACAGAAGTTTTGCTTCTGTTTACATAACACAGCCCAATTATATTGGTTAATCACACACAAATGATATAAACGCTCTTTATTATTTCCATATCAGGAAAACAGTAACAAATAACACTCTTTATGTGTACCATATCCGGTTCTAAACAAAAGCCAGGTAACGTAACGTTTTTTGCTTTTGTTTATATAACAAAGGAAAACAAATTGCCATATTTCTGATTGGTATAAGAACAAAGTATGTCTATATTTTACTATTTCTGTTTATGGCGGTTTTTAACGGAGGTGAATATTTTAACATCATACCCACCGCCAACGCCGCCCGTATTTTTAATTGTGAGATAGAAAATGAGGATTTAATTTTGCCAAATATTTCTTATATATTTGGCCTGTGAGGGGTCCAGTGACTGACATTATTGTGGAAGTGTAGGTCGAGTATTGCTACACGATCGATGACCAGTTTCTGTAACAAAGGTGTTTTATGCAAAGAACACGCCCCAGTTCTTTATATGTATAAAGTGGTCGATTAACAGAGACCGTGTCCAGGTGAATGAAAGTCTAAATTTTCAAAAGTCTCATTCTTATTGATAGATCGCTTGCTGGCAGACACAATACATCATATAAATAGCGGAATTTGTCCCAAATGTGCCTTACCGTACCATGCAATGCGTACAATTTACATTTACATTGACTATGTATCAATCTTGCCAAACTGTATATTGTCGCATGATTTTATTGATCAGTTTGGGGCCGAGGTCTTCCTGTATATAATTACATCTCTATTTTTCTCTTTAATTTCCCTTGATTCTGATTGGACAAGTCCTAACAAATACCTCAGTTGCTTGTATTTCTCAATAAATAAAAGATGTAAGTGGCAGAGTCACCGGCGCAGGAATTTTGGAAGGGTTAACATTCGCGCGACTTGATAGTCCCCGGGCGATACTTACCTCGATTGTTTATGGTGTTACCGATCATTGTTCGATTAATTGAAACTGTTTGTTTCAAAGTAAAACTGATCATTTTGTTGCATTTTTGTTATTAATAAAAGAATGATGCCAACAAATTTTTTATCTACAAATTGTTGGCAAATAACATGGCTGTGGTGATAACTGGCTTCACCTGTAGTAATTAGATTCTTAACAGCCTACAGCGAATCGGCAAACTTCAAATTCAATTTTTGAAGGCGTAATTTATGAATTCGTGAAATAATTGCTAATTGTCAATGCATTAGGCGCATCTCCAGTAAAAACTGTTGGAGAATATAATTCAACGAGTTTCCGCTTATAAACATGGTGATAACCTACCCTACATGCAATTTGGACACTTAATCGATACCTGTATATCAGATGTTATTTTCATACAGAAAAGATTAAACAAAAAATATTCTGACCCTGTATATCGAATTTAATCCACGCAAATATTAATGAAAGTCAATGTCAATTGAGATGTATTTACCAGATGACACTTCGTGTTCCAGTGAGTTATTTTTATAAACTATATACCCACACGGAATTAAAGCTTGAGGTACCAGCTTCAAAACAAAACTCAATTAGCGGGGCTGGATTTTTGCGAACTTTTGGTCTGGTTCAAGGGGTGGTGCAGTTAGAAATTTCGAGATGGACACGAGAGTCATCAGATGTTTTTAGTTTTCCACATATAACTGACACAAACGCTCTTTAATGTTTCCATATCAGGAACTTAATGACTATAGATGCTCTTTATTGAAGAAAAGTCGGGACCCAATTGTTCTAGTTCCAGTACTTGAATAATTCTCCCCCTGGCATATACAGTTCATATACGTGCGCAGTGATCTATTTAATCCCCGCATGTAACCTGACTGGGAGTAAAATTAGCGAGCATATAGTGTCAGTCATCAATTAGCCACGGCACCGGGTATTTCTTTGGAAATAATATATGTTTACACTATAATGTTTTGTGGATATATTTGTGGTATTAAGTAAGGTTCCTCACATTAGACACCATTCGCATAATGAACGAGACAGATAATTATTACCAATAGCTATTTATGTAGTCGTATTTTTTTCGGACGGTCCAAAAACATTTTCGTAGAATTGACGACTACGAGTCCGTTTGTAATACAATCGTGCTAGCCACTCGCAGTAAAGGAATTATGTTTCTGCGTGCCGTGATTATTTTGTTCTTAGTTATGTTTTTATCAGGTCATAGCTTAGCGCTTTGTGTTTCGCAAGATTCTCGTGTTTCACGAATACGAATGCGTTGATTGTCACTAATAGATACAAAAAATTAAAGTCACATGACGGTCTCAGTTTAAGGACATAATCTCAGAGTCGTCTCCCACATTGATGATCTGGGAAACGATCGGGAACGTATTAGGCTACGTTCATACGCCGGTAAGTTTGCACGGTATGTTTTTGCGGGCATTTCGTCATAGAAAACAACATGGTGCCAGAATATGAACGGAACCGTGCACATAACATGCATCTTTACCAAAGCGAAAGACATGAGAAGTAACATTGATCTAATTCCACTTGTAACAGTGCTATTGGAATTTGCTTTCAAATACCTGTATGATTTATTCTTGCGAGATAATTGAATGATATTTACAGGCAAATTCCGGTAGCATCGTTACTAGTGGAACTACAGAGATTTTACTTCGCACGTAGTTAGCTGTGGTACAGATGCACTTTATGTGCTTGTTTCCGTTCATATTATGGCACCATATCGTTTACTACGACAAAATGCCTGGAAACAATACCGTGCAAACTTACCAGTGTATGAACGTACCCTTACTATATATATATATATGATGTATTTGTGAATTTTGTTGACAATCCAAAACCGTAATCGCAACAGCAGATAGGGAAAAAACGACAACGAATAGAAAAAAACACAAATTCTAGTGATGTAGTACCATATTCGTAATAATTATATGTTGTCGATCATTATGCGAAAGGTGTCTATTGTTTATATGTAGTACTTACAACCACTGATCAATCCGAAAACGTAAAGTGCAATCTCATTCACACACGCGGTTGTTGAATGTTGTCCCACATATAATAGCAGTGTTATCTTATCATACTCGCATGTGTCAGGCGCATGCTAGAACAACTTCAACATTTCTTCAGAAAAGTTTGTACGGAAATAAATGATTTTTTTGTTTATGTTTCTAGGCATTAACAGCGATAGTTCTCCATCCCCATATATTAATCAGAACGATATTCCAATTAGTTGACAATATTGTGTTGCTGTGTGCATATTATTCAAATATAGACATTAACGGTGATTTTTAAATATGTTTTGCAGCATATATAATTGCGCCCTGTGTTGTAGAAATGAATCAACACGTTAAACAAACAAACGTGCCGATTAAATATATATAAATTTAAACTAACGAGATTAATATTTATATATACTATATGAGTATTCAACGATACAACATGTCGTACATATACGTACTATAGTAGACAATAGCCCACATTTCAAAGGCCAAAGTTTACACACGCATATAAGTTTTGTTGGTGATCTTACCCGGTAAGCTTAACTTTCCATCACATGAATTGACACAGAATTATGGCTCATTCATCAGGAACAACTTGTCGACCACGGCACTCCGATCCTTATCACCCACTTGTTCTCAGACTAATATAACACTTTATTCTGATCGATGGTGGTGTGTATATACAACGAGACGTGGACACTATCGACAGGGAAGTAATGTCGGTCGATTATTTGCGATAACAGCTATTATGGGCAATATGAGAATAGCGCAGCACAAATCGAAAACACTAATCCGTATTGTGGGTTGCACTGACTCGTTGTCTTGCAGTTATCACAAGGCGTGTCAGCTGGCGTACATGCATATACATGTTTGACTAAAAGTATTGCCATTTCGGAGTCATCAGAATGGAGTTCCACATAAGTTGCCTGATAAAAACTCTAATGGATTTCATTTAGAATTGAAATAAAATAACTTAAATAATTACTGCTGTCCCTCTCTGCATCATAGAAATTAAATGAAACAAGGGCATCGAGGGTGCGAACATGGCTAAATACACACGTCATTATACTTTTACTATTGTTATTAAATCAGGCGAACTCCAAGTCGGAAAAGGTCGGAACTGATGTAAAAATAATTGGACGGAACCCAAATTCGAACTTGTCCTGTATATTTGGCTGAGAGACACGCATACCAATTTTGTTATGATTATATAATCCAAACTAGAGTTATCGATCGGAAACAAAAATGTTATGATATTGGTTAAATTTGAAAAGTCGAAATAGGGCCACGACTTATGTAAAACTAATTGGACGGAGCCCATATTCGAAATTGCCTGTATATTTTTGGCTGAGAAACACACATACCACTTTGGTTCTGATAAAATACTCAATAATTGAAGTTATCGGTCGGAAACCAAAAATGTTAACGGACTGACGGATGGGCGGCCTGATTACATATATACATATAATACGACCGTATTTGTTTTCTTCTTCAAACTGGTGTATAATAAGTGGATAGAAATTTTGAACTTATCATCGGAATACTTCTCTCCAATTAATCCGTCTGCACTTCTATTATAGGGTCGCCAGTCTGTTATCTGCTTATTTTTCCTGTACACCACCAGATGAAAAATAGGCCATTCCATTTAATAATTTTGTAAACGATGGGAGATTCCATTCATAAAGAAATGGTTTAACATCTTTCAGATGGAAATTCCGCAGATCGTTCTAATCGTGTTGTAACTTATATTATAGTCCGGGAGCTGATATGGGTACCCTTGCACCCCCGGGACTTAACTTTACCCCACTCATTTTGTTCCTTATTATGTCCTTCAACTTTTAAGCAATGTTAACACGAAAAAAAGTGGCCTTGTAGACTCCAGACAAGATAGCGTCCATCATGGCCGCCGTATTTCAGACTAGGCCCTTAGTCAGTTTGATGCAAATTATAGCGGGAAAATCTGGTAAAATGTATACAAAATGTATATATTTTCGTGAAGCTAAGTCATAATTCCACTTTTATATGGCAAAATTGAAACCACCCATCCTAGATGGCCTCCAAAATGGCCGCCGGAAGTTGAAAATATGACGTGTCTTCACTAATATCTTCTAGAAAAGTTTATGCTGCTTGGAACTGGTTCAGAAATGTGACATTATTTTGTATTGTTTGTACTAAATGATCATTGGAGCAATGAAATATGTAAATATTGGGCTCCTAGCCCTTCCGATCTCTCAAAAATTCGATTTTACAGAACCCGGTATAAAATTTCACAAACAATCACAATTGGGATTCTAGTAATATTTTAACAAGAAATGAACAAAACCTTGTAATGTAAGTGAGGCATATCATTACATATGGGTATTCCAACTCATTGGAACCATAACTGTTTCTTTTGCTCAAAATGGCTGCCAAAATGGCCGCCAATATATAGAAAATGGTAGATATTGCCCCAGCCTGTCCTGCAATCGCTTACAAGTTGTGGTTGATGTCTGAAATGGGCTATCCTGCCTTCTATACATTGAATACTAACATGTCTGATGCACCATGGTCACATAGTCACATAGTATACTATAGTCACAACTGACATTGCCGGAAATATTGGATTTTTTCTCTCACAAGATATTAGTGAAAACACGTCATATTTTCAACTCCCGGCGGCCAGTTTGGCGGCCATCTTGGATGAGGATTTTCAATTTTGCCCTATAAAAGGGGTATTATGTCTTAGCTTCACGAACATTCATATACATTTGTATACATTTTGGTATATTTTCCCGCTATAATTGGCATCAAACTGACATAGGGCCTAGTCTGAAAAACGGTGGCCATGATGGACGCCATCTTGTCTGAAGTCTACACGGCCACTTGTTTTTCGTGTTAACATTGTCTAAAAGTTGAAGGATATAATAAGGAACAAAACGAGTGGGGTAAAGTTAAGTCCATGGGGGGAGTGCAAGGGTACCACTATCAGACTATTATAGATACACAATCTCAATAAAATGTAAGATATGTTACAAAACAATTGGAATGGACACCAGAATACCTCGGTGATATATTCATGCAAAATGGCTCACCCCAAATTGTATTTCCGTAGTTTGAAAGGATGGATTTTAGACAGGTTTAGGTATCACCAAACGCCAAGCGCTGTGATATATGCATCGTAGATACGGTATATATACCACAACGGACAGATGATGCGTGTGACAATCAGATTTTCTCAACCATGGTCAAGTGCATGGCCATGCTAATTTGCTATGACGTTGGTGGGTCATACTGTATTGCTACGATTCAGGTGGGGAAAAATGATGCTATCAGATTTTTTATAAAGTTATCATGTTCTCGGCATTTTGCTAATCTGAACGAATGAACGAAAACCATTAAGTGCACAGAAAATATTCAAAAACATATATATTTGAATAAAATAAAAATCATAATTTACCAATGGGAGTGTTGGTTGTTGCAACCCGACAATAATCATGATATGTAGTCCTGTCGTTTTGCAAGTTCCAGAGTAACCATTGTTCAAATACTTTAATAGATATATCTTCTTGAATGTTTTATACAGACACTGGATTTTTCTCAGGTCGCTCGGATTAGCCAAACACCGCGAAAATGGCGACGTTAGAAATAACCGCATTTTTTCTTAACAACATATATTTGGTTCCACCAACATCGTGGCATTCAGTAGGACCCACCAACATCATAGCAATTCAACACGACCCACCAACATCATATCAATTCAACACGACGCACCAACACCATAGCAATTCAATACCACCCACCAACACCGTAGCACATTGGCAGGAGTACGTAACAAGGGGGGTTTTGGCATACAAATAAAGACGGAGCATATTTAATGATGTAAACCATTAAGTTACTGGCATTTAAAGTTAGAAGTTCTCGAACAATACTGTTACCAGGAAATGCCTACGCATGGACAATTTTCGACTAAACTCTGACATAACGCTGAGAAAGATATATTTTCTAATTTATATTATATAGATCCGAACTTTCTGATGCATGCCGTCGGTGATCAAGCTGGCTGAAGAAAAAAAAACAGATCTCTTTTTCCGAAGTGGCAATTGAACTTATTATCTCAACATTTCCATCAATAAATAGGAATCCTTCTGCACTTTTATTTTTCTGTTCTCTGCTTTTATCACCTTAACATCCATCCAAACCAATACTAGATAATTCCAATGTCTACTTTTAACTGACTCCAATGGAGAATCAATTTACTATATATATAAAGGGCTAAAGCATTTCACGGGTTTATCGATCTACCTTGATCCCAGGAACGTGATTAAATCGAGCATTACTACTTTGATTTAAAGTTACACTTGTGTAAATATTTTCCATAGTCTCCAATGCTAACGTTTGTTGATCAGCATCAGAGGCCAGATGGAAACTGCCTTCAGATTATGTGAGCATGCCATCTGTGGAAACTTTCCCAATAAAAAAAACCAACACCATCTAGCAGGGAATCTACTTCAAATTTTCGTTTTTTCATAACTAGGATCGCTTCCGCACCAAAACAATATTGTCATTTTTTGAATCACACTTACAATTTCTAAAAAAAAAACACACAACAGAATTCACCTTTAATGAATGGGCCTCTCGGCAAAAAAGTTTGTGTGAGAATGATTCTTTTAATTTTTGTCAACATTTTTCTTTTAATGCTTGCAACCAATCACAGCCAAAAGTATTTTAACTTCGATACTCTTTACTATAGTTTAGTATTTACATCATTGTGACCATAAGCAGCAGGCTGATTGTGTATCTCTTCTCTGAACTTTAGTGTAAACAAATATGTTTATTTCCAAATCCAAACAAGAATAACATGATATACAAATGACACATAAATGCAAAATAGAAGAGATAATATATGGAAATGACAACCTGAAAACAAGCGAGAGGGCTTATATGAAGTCTCCTCCCCTTTGGCTACATGCTCCGTCCCCAGCAAGTGAGGGAGGGTATAGTTCATACGGGAAATAATGGATTCACGGAGAATTGGAGACATATAAGATAATCTGACTTAGGCATGGAAGAAGGGGAAGAAGATAGTGTTCGGGGTAGCAGAAGACAGAGAAAGAAGAGAGAGAGAGAGAGAAAGATAGAGAGAGAGAGAGAGAGAGAGAGGGATGTTTAAACATGGTTTACGGGGAAACCGCGCCGTCTTTAGACCTGGCCTGTGGGGACTTATGTGTTATGGGGACCTACTCTCCTGGCCCATAAACCGGATGGTGTTTTCTGTGTCTAAAACTACGTAAGTGGATTCATTGTGACTACTGTGATACAAATAATGATATTCCCAGTCAGAAATATTATGAAATTAGTATCAGTTGGGAATAAAATGCATTTTTAAGAATAGTATTGGGTGACAATTTACCAGATTGAGTTATCCCCCTTCGGCCACTGACCAGATTTGACTAATACTGGCATGGGTTCATTTAGGGTCAACACGTTTTATGTGCGTTTTATGTGCGCTATCAATTGGCACCATCTGGGATGTTGGGAACTGAACACGAAGGGTCATCCATTAAAGATTATAGATTTCGACAGCTATATATACAATTAAATTGCTTTCACATATAAATGACCGCACATACTATTATTATCTCGTCATGGTCGTACGAGCTGCATGCATGAGGGTAAGCCAGGCGGCTGCGTGAAGCCCCCCCCCCCCCCATCCCCGCCAATCTAAAATTTTCAGAAACAGAACATGAGGGAAATTTTAGATATTGGGGCATAAATCTGTATTAAATTTCACATAAAATAAAGCAGTATGGGGGTGGGTACCTAAATTTTGGTAGTACAAAATTTGCGGATTTGGGTGGGTCCCAAAAGTTCCCGAACGCAGAAAATAAGCATACGTTCCTGGAGTTTTTTCCCCACCCCCCCCCCTGGTTTTCCGCGTATAATATAATTATGGAAATACGTCGACATAATGACATCTAAAATTCGGTTTTTATATAAAATTGGATAAATACCAACATCCCATCCGATCTATGGACGGGACATTCTATGTAGCACTCTACACTGCCTTTTAGTGTTTCGACCTATTTTGTCAACCAATTAAGGTCTCATCAGGAGAGAGCGGAATTAAGATTCCTCAAAGTAACTGAGGGATCAACACATATAGGTATGTGTGCATGGTAGATACAGACTGTCTCAAGACAGCTGAATTGAGCGATGGCCTTCAAGGCTTCGCATGTTGTTCATAGTAACATGCCTATTATAATAGGCGTGAGTTATTGTGTCATTCGTTGTGAAATAGCAATAAGTCGGAAGCAACATTATGTGCAAGTTATCACAGACCCGAAGTTGTGTGGTCTGCACTTACTAGTAATATCGCTGGTCAATATAACACGTGCTCTGGTCGGCACGTGTTGCAACCGGTTCCCGAGCGTCACGTGGTGGACTCTACACCAATCCCGAGTTTAAATTCGCGTTCCATAGCCACTGACATATTGGAGTGTAAATATTGACCGATGAATTGAATGGTTATAGCATGCAAATTTGTAAATTTTACATTGGTTTGTATGGAGGAACAGTTACTGTTAGGGTCCTGTGAATATCGGAAATTCCGAAACGTCGAATCGAAAATTGCTCCCTTGAATTCAATTGATTCAATTTGGAACCCAGACTATAACAACGGGTGAAGTTATTAACTAACGAGCCCAAACTGAACCTATTTCATTTTGGAATTAGTGAACCAAGAACTTAAACAACAATAAAGCGATAGATGTGCACTTATGAAGAATATTAGTCGATTCGTTTTTCATCGAATCTCGATTATTCACAGGACCCTAAATCACAGTGGTGCAATATCGGTGGCGAAAACGGTGGCGATGTAAGAAATGTTAATAAATTTAGTCGCCGCCGGCATAAATTCGTCGCCACCGCAATAGTCGTCACCGGCATAAAAAAAAAATTTAATATCTATATAGGCAATACAGATCTCCCGATTGACTTCCCTTATGTCAAATTTAATAATATAAGTACCCACGCGTCATTACATATTAATTTAGAATGCATAAACTAAGAGAAATCACGAAAATACCCATGGCTTTCACATCAAATTAGGTCGATTGAACAAGTTCACTATTCGAACCTTCAATCATGTACCATATAGATATACGCCGGCCCGTCCTTCCCGTTGTAAAGGCTTAATGTATTGTTTAATTGTAATGGATATTGGGGTCGGGCGGGTTGGTGGCTTCATGTATGCTCGAATACCACAGTATAAGTGGTGAAATGGGTTAATAAATATAAACAATCACGCGTAATAACAAATTCAATCACCACATATCGTATGTCCCAGCGTACATTATTATATTCCAAAGCAATCGGATGAAATATCAGTAAACACAAACGTAACACATGTGATGTAAAACGTGATTTCTGACATACATACTCATCAAAACATCGCCCGTCGCCATCTTCAAAATCACCACCGTTTTCGCCACCGTTGCGCCACCGATCTTGCACCACCGTGTAAATAATTGAAATGCGTAAGATTTGGGTATTATTTATAGAATTCCCCCTGATATACCACCATTCAATTTGGCCGAAAATTACACGAAAAAGTCCCTATTATTGCAATAAGCCCGTATTGGATTTATAATTCAGAACACCATAATCAGACTTTTCCGTTACTTAGTAAAAGATGGTTTCAAGCTTAAATTGAATGTTTATTTTCAGCGTTATGTGGGACAATTTCATATTGATATAATCGCATATAGTGCTGAAAACGATGACCCCAAATACTCTCGTATATAAGAATGAAAAGAAAAAAAAAATTAGCTCTATATATGGGCTGAAAGCGAAAAACAAATATTATATATATTCCATATGAACTTATTTTCACGAAACAGGCTAGGATACTGCGTGTGTATTTTCAACATATTCTCCTGAAATAATATCATATATACCATATTGTTGCGATGAGCCCGTATTCGGCGTAATTCATAACATCAAAACATTCCGTTAATTCACTAGATTCGTGCTTAATTTTAATTATATATTTTCAGCTCTATATCACTATATGGTACTAATTCATTTTGAAATATTCCATAATGGTGCTGAAAACGATGACACCAAAAAGTCTCGTATAGCGTGTAGAGATGAACACGAGACACAAATAAGCTTTATGGGCTGAAAAGGAAAAATCATTGAGGCCACTATGTGCTGATTTCATGGGGCCAGGCTGGTATTTCTTATACAAGCGAAAGTGTGTCTGGTACAAACATGTAACTACACTTTTTTGGGAATAAATTTTACCAGAACAGGTTCTTTTAAAAATGCAATGTCTGACCTAAATGCGAAAGGAAGGAAAGCTATGTATTCCTTGTTTGACGCGTTCAAAACAACCTCATTACCACCAATTAAAATAATGTTGAAGTTATATGATAAACTAATCAAACCAATTCAGCTCTACGGTAGCGAACTATGGGGATCTTATATGTTAAAAAGTAATGCGGACAAATCAGAGTTGGAACAGTTACATATTAAATTCTGCAAACAAGTACTAGGTGTCGGAAAATTCGCCTCAAACCAAGCCGTTCGCGCGGAGCTTGGGAGATTCCCTTTAACACATGATGCCATCTTAAGAACAGCGTCTTACGCAACGAAATTACTCTCACCAGATAAGATAACTTTATTGCAATATAGACATCCAAATGTGGACAGGTTGCAGAAATACATGTACATAATGACATTGAAACATGAAATAAGAGAACACAAAAATACATATACACAAGATAGATACAACAATATGTTATGATATGACACCCTTGGTAGCAGATCGGGTGATAATTTCGCGGGTGTGAGCCTTTATGTATTCATGGCTGATAACATTGATCTTTGTTTAAAACATAAGTTAATCTTACGGCATATTAACGAACAGACATTCGGGTCATTGTTACTCATAAAAAATATAAATTTGTCAGTTTCTTTCCATTGTAAAAATCCCGGCTTATATAATTCTAACTGTGAGTAGAGATCATTTCTTATGGACTTATATGCGTTACATTCGGTAATAAAGTGAATCTCATTTTCTATAGACTTTCCTTCTTTGCAAAATAAGCATATTCTAGCTGCTTCGGATTTAACAGGATATATATGTCTTAGTTTTTCAATAGCAAGGTTATGATTACTGATTCGCAAACGTGTAAACATACTTCTTGCCTCATTGTTGATTGTATATTTGAGATAGGGTTCTATATAATATCCATGTTTGACAAGCGCATAGGTTCTCAATTTATTACCACCATCTCCTCTGATTGCGGTAGTTGCCGTAAGCACTTTGGTGAATTCCGATCGGTATGCCTCTTTCAGTTGGCTACATAAGTTTATCGCCGCGGGCCGAATCTTCGCATCTTTTGGGCATTTCTTCCGTATTATGTCATCTAATTGTACGTTCCCTTTGATAAGTTTATTATCGGTGTACGCATCATTAAGTAACGTGTGACGCTCGTGCCGTTGTAATTTGACATTGAATGCGAAGAATTTGATGGTGGCATCTATTGTAATAGGATATCTGCCCAGCTCCGCCATCGCTGCGTAATTTGACGCCTTGTTGCCTATTCCAAGAGCCATTTTACAATATTCAACGTGCAGCTTCTCTCCGTCCAAATCTTTTCTATTGAATATATGATGTTCATTTATCCACAGTTCCGAGCCATATAATAGAATAGGCTTTATTAACTGATCGAAAAGTTTAACGAGAATCTGTGGTGATGGCGCATGTTTGCTTTGAAGTGATCGCTTGAGGCTATGCATTGCTCTACATGCTTTATTAATCATTTCCGCTTGTGCCATAGCAAATTTGCCTTTCTTGTGAAATACGATACCTAGGTATGAGTAATGATCCACGGGTGAAATTATATCATGAGCCAAGTTAAACGTGGGAGTTGTTACTGTTCGTTTATTTGTGAATAAGATAGATTTGGTTTTGTCGGTATTTATTTGAAGTGCGTTCGATTCTGCGAAGTGTTGTAAATTATCAAGACATCTTTGCATGCCTCTGGGGGATGTGGATAGCAATACCAGATCGTCCGCGAATAACAGGTGATTAATTGGGTTTTCATTTATAAAAGCTGGTTTGCATTCTGTATCGAAGATGGATGATATACCGTCTATGTATATTTTGAATAACGTAGGTGAAATTGAACACCCCTGTCTGACTCCAATTGTAGAAAGTAGCGGCGGGCCCACACCATTGCTAGTTTTCAGTTGATATGTACTTTTATGATAAATAGATTTAATTACTCGGAGAATCTGGCCATCTATACCAAGCCGCCTCATTTTATTGAAAAGCGTGCATCTGTCTACTGTATCAAATGCTTTCCTGAAATCGACGAAAACTGCATATAGTGGTTTTTTAACCCTCTTTACCTATTTATCAACGATAGTTTTTAAAACAAAGGCACTATCAACCGTGCTTCTACCCTCGCGAAATCCAAATTGATTGTCACTTATCAGATTATGGTCCTCAAGAAATGAATTAATCCGGGAGTTTATTACCTTGTTGAAAAGTTTGCCAACGGCCGAACTCAAAGCAATAGGCCGGTAATTATTTGGGTCAAAACGGTTCCCTTTCTTGTATAAAAGTGTGAGTACAGATTTGCTCCAATCCGTTGGGTAATGTCCCGATGACAGGATGCGGTTAAATAATTTTGCGAAGCAGCCTACCATGTTAGGAACCAGTACCTTTAATAGTTCATTAGAAACGTTATCTGGTCCTGGTGCTTTGTTGCGTTTCAAATTCTTAGTTGCTGTCAAAATTTCTTGTGCCGAGATTATTGTATTACTTATAAGTTGTTTTGGTGGTGGTAAATTATAATTTGTTATTTCTGCATTTGTCTGACTTTGTGGTCTGCAAAGTAGCGTGTTAACAAAATTAACTGCTACATCCGGGTCTAGTGAAGTTCCCTCTTTTGGGCCATCGGTAAATTGTTTCACTAATTTCCAATATTCCGATGGGTTGCCTGTAGATAGTTTGTCCAATTTTTCACATAAATTCTGATAGTAAGTTCTTGTTTTCTGTTTTAATTGCCGCTTGTATTGTTTCTTTAGTGTGAAAAATTTGACGTATATTAACTTATCATGTGGGTTCTTCCTCATAGTTGTTATGGCTTTATCTAAGTCCTGTTTAAGTGTTCGACAACGATCGTCGAACCATGGATGCTTTTTCGGGGTTCCATTTTTGCGTCTATAAACTACCTTTGAAGCAGCTGATTCGTTTATTTCAGTTATAACTGTCATAAGATCATCCGTAGACTGTTCTATGTCCGCCATAGTGGGGGCATAATTATGATTCATAAAGTTATTTAGTTTCCATTTGATGTATGGTTGATTTATCTTTTGGTATGCCAATTGGTCACTTTCAGGGGTCCATTTCAATTTATATGTTGGTCTGATATATTTGTATTTTGGTTCTATGTCCGATGGGTTTCGGATTGGTACTTTATATTCAATATGAGCTGAAAGTTGGCAGTGATCAGAAAGTACATTAGGTGATTGAACACATAGATAATCTACATCCGCCAAGTATCTATCTGATATTATTATGTAATCGACTACACTAGCACCGTTGTATTGGTAAGATGTGAGGCTCCCAAGGCGATCTCCACTACATCGTCCGTTCACAATTCGTAACTCGGCGGTGCGACATAGAGATAGAAGTTGTTCACCAAAGGAGTTCACTACCTTGTCAATACTATTTCGGGGCTCCCTATCGGATCGATCATTTTCCGAAATAACGAAATCAGGTCGCTCCGCGGTGCGAGCATTAAAGTCACCGCCTAATATAACCATGTCCGAGTCGTTTACTTCAATAAGCTTTGTCTCTAGACATGAGAAAATAGAGTCTAGGTCAGTTGTATTGGCTCGTTCGGATGACCAGTAGGTCAGATGTTGGCGGTCTTTTATCGCAAGCTATTAAAGATCAACACCTACTTCCCGCTGATATGTCTATCTTTTCATTTCCGCAAATTATTGATATGTCCAATATCACAAACCAGACAAACCCATTGACATTTATGATTAATTTGAAAAAACAAACTGAAGGAAATGCATGTATGTAAGTTTATAGACAGTATGGCCGATAATACCGAAAAAGATAAGAAAAACAAATTAAGGACTTATCGGGTTGTGAAACGAAATATTAGTTTAGAATTATATTTGGAATGCACGCACTCTGCTAAGGATCGAAATATGTTCACTAGACTACGCATAAGTAATCACAATCTTGCAATTGAAAAAGGAAGACATTGTCAACCTAAAATACCTCTTGAAAACGAGTATGCAACGATCGAGGATGAATTTCACTTTTTAATGGAATGTCAAATATATAGTACCTTGCGATCAGAGATCAATAAAATAATGACAAAGCATTCAAAGGCATATAATAACTTGGATGATATACATAAGTTTAAGATGATATTGAGGAACGATAACAGATCAAATTGTGCGAAAGTCTGCAGCTTGATCCGACAGTACTTTCAGTTAAGATCAGAATGTCAAATTGGATGCAACAATTGATCTATTTAATTTTTTATGTTGTTATATTTTCCTTGAAATAACTATACTTCAATAATCACAATGAATGTATACATTATATAATATGATGTATGTGAAATGAAAATGTACTATTATGTTCATTGTAAAAGCATTCTGCCCGGAAGGGTGTTCATTGCTAATAAATCTATTCTATTCTATTCTATCGATTCCATACCATACCTAGACACATTTATTGTTGTTATACCGGCGTTCAAATGCATGATATTGGACTACGACCTATAATTGGTTCAAGGTGTAATCCATATAACTGCATTGCCAACGGATCAACAACGCATCTACAACGTCCACAGTTGACTTATTCAGCGTGTATTAAATAGCATGATGTCAGGGACGTAGCTACAGGTGGATGTAGGGGTGTGACACCCCCAATATTTGGCAAAATTTCAACTTTTGGCAATTCCGAGGAAAACAATCTAAATTTTGGAATTTTTAGACTGTGAACAAGATGAATTTGGCAAGAGATCACTAAGTTCTTACCTGTACATTTTATTTTAGTTGGTAAATCGGAATCCTAGATGGTTTAGGAAGTTCCGTCGAAAAATGTGGTCCGAATCAGGGAATTTCTGAAATTTCCCGAATTTTCGGTACAGGGCGGTATTAATTAATGGTCCAAAATAGCATGTTTAATTAATTTAATGGAAATAATTTTGGTGATTAACGGACGAAATGAATGACGGACGAACTCCACCCTGTTACAAATTAAAAACATACAGACAATTTAAGACTGAGACGAAATTAGAAGACTACTTAAATGAATGTAAAATAACAAAACCTTGGGAATCACTTACACGGCTACGAATCGGTTCCCATGCAGTCGTTGGGAATTGAACGAGGTCGTCATCAAAATGTTGACGAACAATATCGCATTTGCGAACTGTGCAATGAGAAGGATGACGAATTACATCTTATTACGAGCTGTTCATTACTCGCACAAGAACGAACCCATCACTTTAACAAACTACCATATAATATACAACAACTATCGGGGTTAGATCAGTTCAATCGCATACTGCAATGTACTGATCCGCTTTTCATAAATGCCCTTGCCCGTTTTATTCATCACGGATTAGAAAAAAAAGGGAATATGGCAACCTAGTCCAGAACTACTACAAAGAATAGGAAACCATACGAGAGTAAGCACCCCTTAATTAATGACCTAAAATACTACCAGTCATCACCATAAACTAATTATGTACCTGCTTATCTCATGTATTATATTTAAGTATGCTCTGTTGTTACCTATTGTCTTTTATTACCTATTATTTCATGTATGTGTACGCTTGATCGTTTGATGCAAAAGTACAAATAAATTGATTAATTGAGTAAATTACTGGAGTGTTGGTCGATTGATTGATTTAATAAAACATCTTAAATCACATGTGTTAGCTAGATGTGAATAGTTATCAATAATAATGCTGGATATGCCCAAAATAACTTTTTACATGCGAAGATATCTAATTCGTGAAAAGTGTCAAATCTGAGAATGAATTATATCACTTTAAGAGATGATATATTTTCGTTTTCGTGAAGTGGCAATCCAAGTGTGGCCTTAAATGACTTAGTGACATAGTACATATCCCTACTCTAAGGAGCCGACCTTACATGTGTGCTACAAAGAGTAACCAACTAACTGTAACACGCTGTTAGGGCATACAGCAATTACTTAATATGACCGGTAAAAAATACCCCCTCCTATTACCAGTTTTACCACGTGGTGTCCATGATCTCGCGAGACCTATAGGTTACAAACAACTAATTATTTTACATATGCCTCGATACACCTTCACGACCACGCCCACACCAATCTATGGCTCCAATGAAAATCTTACATCACGTATAATATCTATTAGCCAGGGAACAAGGCAGGGAAGTACCCTCGCTCCGATTTTCTACGCCATCTACATAGACAGTTTGCTCAGTGAGCTCGAACACTCGAACTTTGGTTTCAGGCTGCTAAATATCAACTGCTCGTCTCCCACACAGGCAGATGATATGACCATCCTCTCGCTTTCATCATATGGAATACAAAAAATGTGTAATATATGTGGCAATTACAGTAAAAAATGGCGATTTATGTATAACCAACAGAAATGTCAGGTAATTATCTTCAATGAGAAATCTAAATACGCCTCTATCAATCGCACATGGATGCTAAATGGCATAGCAGTTAATAAAACGGATTCAGTCACGCACCTGGGCATACCATTACACAAAAGTGACTTTCCAAACACTCTTACAGAAAGTGTCAGCTCAAAAATTCGGTCGACATATCTTATGTTAAGCACTGCCGGTATGTACGCAGGAGGCATAACACCTCAGAGTTCAATGGTAATGTATAAATCAGTGGTACTTTCTCGTGGACTTTACGGTTCAGAATTTCTCTGTGGCTTATCAGCCTCTAACTTGATCAAGCTCGAAAGAGTTCACAGATTTTGCTTGAAGCGTATTCAGGGCCTACCTGCCCGATGCAGGACCGATGTCGTTACTGCCCTGCTAGGAACATATCCACTTCAAGTTAGTATTGATGCCAGAAAAATTTCACTCTTTGGAGCCCTTTGTCGACTAACGCTTGGAAAGGCTTGTAAAACAATCTTTGAAACTAGGCTGTTTGATTACGTTTACTCACAGAACCCGACAACAACTTTTATTGGCGAAGTATTTTCATTACTCGTGAAATACAACTTGACTGATGGAGTATATGAGTACATCAGGTATGGCGTATTTCTCTCGAAAGAGTCGTGGAAGGCGCTAACGAGAAATAATATTCGAAACACAACCGAGTCAGATTGGAAAATTAGAACGGAAATTGACCCATCATTCAATCGGTTTCGGAATGTACATGACAACCTAAACATGTCTGATCTTTGGCGACTCTGTCGAAAATTTTCACATAATAAACATTCCTATCTAACCACAGCTCTTGTGATCGATGCAACAACGTACTTAAACGAAGCACTTATCCAGTGTCCTAACTGCTATAAAATGTACCTTGATAAAGTACAGCACGTTCTCATTGAATGCAGTTCCCTGACATCACTACGGAATAATATGTTTTTTTGATATTATTGATCGTTATGGCGTAGAATGTTTTATCAAGATTGATGATCTTTCATTGGACGAAATGATCTTGCTTCATTTGACTCACATTACTGGTGATATGTGTACAGCAGTTGATGATGTATACGTCTTTCTGGACTTCATGGTAACGATTACTGCCAAATTATGGATGTGATACAATGCACTCTTGCAGGGAAATATTTCCTAGTCCATCATTGAATAATACAAATCAGTCAGCCCATCATCATCATCGTCATCATCATCATTATCATCATCATCGTCGTCACCACCATCGACATAATCATCGTAATCATCATCGCCGTCGTCCATGTCATCATCATAATCTTCATCGTCGTCATCGCCACCGTCATCATTGACGTCATCGTCATAATCTAATTTCCTCATCTTCAACATCATTTTCATCATCATGTACATCATCATCATCGTCATCATTATCATTATCATCATCATCAATATAGTCATCTTCTTCCTCACGTTCAACATTAACATCGTCATCATCGATCAACGTCGTCGTTCTCAACATCATCCCAATCATCAGCATCATCGTCAGTATATCCACCATTGTAGAAATGTAAATACGTCTTGCTTATCATATTTATTTGTGTTGTTTCTATAAAATTTAATTATGATATCTATTCATTGTGTTGTGCATAACAATGTTATATTCTTTGTAAAATCTTCAATATCTGGAGGAGAAAAAAATATAATAATAACAGGTTACAAACAACTAATTATTTTACATATGCCTCGATACACCTTCACGACCACACCCACACCAATATATGGCTCCAATGAAAACGTTAAATTTGGGGCCGTGATCGGTACTCATTCGCGACTTGTTCGACCCAAAACAAATCACGGGTAAACGACTCAGCTTGCAAGTTACATAGCCAAACTAGCGAATATACAATATATACACACACAAATATAACAAAAGTGTCCAAATTAGCCTCAAATAAGAATAATTCGGGCAGAAATGTGGAAACTATTGTAATGTGCAACAATTTTCCCTGAAATATCATTCAATTTGCCAGAAAATTGCCCGAATAGGCTGGAATAGGACCATAAAAAATCTCCAGTTTGCCCGAATGTTGAACTTTCTACCCGATTTGGGGGGGGGGCTGCAGCCTCCAGCCCCCCCCCCGGCCCATGATTGTGACAGAGCGGTATAAATACAACAATTAACAGAGAACATAAATATATCAAATTGAAATTTCACATAATATTGTCAGGTAAATTGTTAATCCGATTTCCCCTCGGACTATATGCCTATACTGATTGCACATATAGTCAGATATAGTTAAAGAATTCACTTATTTAGGGGTTAAATTATTTTATAATGGTCGCTTCTGCCAGAACATAAAGAAAACAGTTAACTCTGCAACGAGAGCCATGTACGGACTGCTTAATAAGGTCCGAAAACTAAACTTACCCATTGATATTATGCTTGATTTATTCGATAAGATGATTTTACCTATTTTACTGTATGGGAGTGAGATATGGTGTTTTGAACGTATTCAAAGTGTAGAGACACTACATCTAAAATTTTGTAAGATGGTTGCGTCCATCAAAATGAGTACCCCCAATTACATAGTTTATGCAGAATTCGCACGACACCCCGTCTCTATAGAAATAACATGCCGAGCTCTGACATATTGGTCAAAGCTCGTATCGAGTAACGGCTCTGAGCTAGCTAAGAATATTTATACCTTAATTTATCAGACTCATGAGATGAACTCACAGACAGCAGACAAAAATAACTCCAAATGGTTATGTTTTGTCAAAAATGCTCTTTATGATTTGAAATTGCAATCAAAGTGGATCACACAGACGGGCCTGACCGCTATTGAACTGAGAAATGCAAAAACTGTTCTCAAACAACGTCATTGGGACGCACTACTCGTTGACATAAACACATCTGCTTCATCGAGGGCCCAATTTTATAGTTTTATTAAAACTGACTACGGTTACCCAAATTACTTGAAGATTTTGCCGTCTAATCTATCGATATACCTCTTGAAGCTCAGAACTGCAAATCATAAACTGCCTATAGAGTGCTCAAGATGGAAGAAATCTCAGAATGATAATGACAATAGGATATGCACCATATGTGGAAAATATTTAGGAGACGAATACCATTTAGTTATTATATGCAGTCATTTGGATGAAATCAGAAAACAATATATCCCTGAGTACTTTTGGAAGAACCCTACGAGAGAGAAATTCCATGGTCTCCTATCTCTTCAAAATATAAGCCTCATAAAAAGACTATGCATATTCCTAAGGTGTGCCTTTAAGAAGGTGTCTTATACTATATAATCGAAATCATTTATTGTTATGGGTGAACACATGTAGTTATCATACTTGTTAAGTTTATCGCCTATTATTGTGTAATCTAATTTAATTACTGCTGTGTATATGAAATGAACAATGATTAATGTGAAATTCAAAGTTGTGTACATAGTGTATATATATATATGTTTTGCTTGTTTCACAGTTATGTGACTTATGCAATAAATCAATCAATCAATCAATCAAACCCTTAGCGTAAACTAATTATCACGCTCATATGTCGGTCGTTTTAGTCGATGTAACTAATACCACGGCTTTGCCATCATAGTTACGTTTGGTGATACGGATAGAATAATCATTTCTGCTTAATTTGAAACAAACCTCCAGATCTGATGTGACCATTTCACGAAGTTTGAACTTTTTAAATCGGATAACGCTGTTTTCGCGCGACATCGATCACTGGGCAAACTGAGTTTTATATATCATTTGGAGGAGATATCCTTTATTGTATCGACCACATTTGTTCATTGTTACGTTGTGAATTTTGACTATAATAAAATTGGTTCCTTTTCTCATTCATCGGCGAGAAAATTAGACCCAAAGTTGCAGAGTAGTTACGTATTTCTGTATAAATGCGACATAAATTTTGGTCACCTGCTTCACAAAATTATATTTAGATCATATCTCTACATGTTTCAACATTTAAATATTATACTTACCTGCGTTAAATCAGAAAAACACACATTTTCCGGAGCATGAGTTCAACTGTTTATGAAAAATTAGCGAAACTCGACCAAGGTCGGGAAGTTTGCTCGACGAGGGGTCATTTCTGGCGCACAGGTGGTACCCACACAATTTAGGCTTGTTTTTGTTTTATGACAGGTTAGCCCATAGGTAATTTTGTACACACTCACCGCATCTATATTTCACCACATAAACCGATTTTGCAGACCACAGGGTTTTCGCTTTACATGATAGGATCAAGATAGCTTTTGGTTAGTCCGGGGAGATTTTATTATGGAATGTGGGATATATATATATGTGTATATAGTGTACATATATTCAATATTTTGTATCACATTAATTTAGTGACAAAAATAAAGCATACAACAACAAAATTATATGATATAGCACGAACAAAGCTATTTGAAAAATTAGAAACTGTAAATCCGGGGTTCATCAAACTATCAAACAAGGAAACATTTATTAGTATTATGAAAAATAACAATCCCACAGTGTGCGATATGATTTGCAATAACATAATATTATATGGATTCTTCATAATACGGGAAAATGTTGTTCACAACAAATGAAAAAGGGAAGCTGGAAGGGAAACATTCGTACGTAATTTTAATTATCTGTGTTCAAAATATGTGTTGATACAATGAATATTCTTATATATGTGTTTTTATATACTACTTTGCAACATGTCTGTAATATATATTTCTTGCAATAAATGTTATCTATCTATCTACCGCTCATCGCCGTGATGGACATGTGTGTCAATCTTTGTATGATGTAAAAGTACAATAAAATTGATTGATTGATTGTATCAAAGGCATTACATAACAGACATGGGATTTCTAACTGGTCTGGTCTGACATCACAGCAGGATATCAGGAAATGTATAAGGTTGTGTTGGCAATAAATGCTTTCGTTT
Organism: Siphonodentalium dalli; assembly: GCA_032622095.1. Taxonomy (NCBI): domain Eukaryota; kingdom Metazoa; phylum Mollusca; class Scaphopoda; order Gadilida; family Siphonodentaliidae; genus Siphonodentalium; species Siphonodentalium dalli. Next base: position 163,675,076 of record CP136063.1, on the reverse strand, counting down.
CCTTGAGCCAAGGTTTTTTAATTTTTGCTATACAAGTCCTTGCTTGAGCGAAAACATTGGCTCCCGCCAATGTGGCCCGTGGATAGTAAGATTAGATTTATTAGCATCTGGACTCATTATTGTAGAAACTACGGACATTCTCTATTATCCGGGTTTGGTGAACTCCATATATTATTCAGAGTTTGCACATGGGCCAAGTTTGCCACTTAAATACAAATTCTGGGTCTGATGTTAAGCCGCTCTGACATGGGCGTATATATGTAAGGGCAGTGGTGTAGTAGCTGGACGGTTTTGGTCGTACCAATATCAGGGTCCACACAATTTAATCTTTTTCATTACACACATAGCAGCTAGCCGTTTTATTAGTATTTGGAACATAAAACAGAAGAAAGTCAAGCATTTAATGATCCCAGGCTGTTAGTTTACCAAGAAGACACATGCTAATAGGGCCCTGTACCATGCCATCTAACTGTATCAGCTTATTATATGTAGTAAACGGAGTGCACCATAAAATACCCAGTCAGATTTGGTTAACAACTAATATATATTAAAGATACAAAGATTTATGGACAATCCTGGAGAGCTAGCCCCAGAGTGGGGGAATGTTACCCATTTCTTTCAAGCCATTGCTGGCACCAATTAATGGACATAACAGTATCATGTACATGGCACATGGTATTTGAAATGATCTAGTTATTGTGGAAAGTTGGGAAATGTGGAAGGGTTGTATAGAAATCCAAAGACATTAATGGGACCGTCATTAAATGCTTGGCATTTATGGACTTTAATCGCATCCATCCTAGTCCGTGGGCCAATTCCAAAAAGACGCCTAGTTTTCGCTTTCGTTGCACCCCCCTCCGAACAAATGTTTGTTATACCAAATTATAGGTAATTATATAGCCGTCAGGGTGGTGTAAATTTCCACTTCAGAAATGTGTCCAAAAGTTTCGAAAAATGAGGATGATTAACCCTACCCCAGTTGAAAACATTACATGTAGCTGTTCTGAATCATTAAGCCCCTACGCGAATCTTAAAAACTTCAGAAGAACCATTTATAGTTGATAACATGCCTCATATATACCGTCAATGGACACAATTGTCATTTTTTGAAAATATTGAAAATAAATTGAGTTATAGTGAAAAGTGTGATAAAAAGAGTGATTGTTTGGGTACTTTTTCCAAAATGTTGTCTAATATAAAATGATATAAGTTCCGGATTTCAGTGAAACATGCGGATATTAAGGTTTTAAAAGGGTATATTCCACATGTTCGAAAAACTAGAATGTGATTCATTCCGTATTTTCGACTTACTATGAAAAAGCTACCCCTACCCCCTATTTTTTAATAATTTAATCCAATTTTTTAAATTTTCAATAGTGTACCCATTCAACACATATGCTCCTTCAAAATTGATTTTAAACAATATAATGATTTGATAATCCGACATTTGTCATTCATAATTTTAAAAATCTCGAAATTTGCCAAAAATTTACTGAAATATTTATAAAAAAAAAAAAAAAAAAAAAAAGAGACTTTTTTCAATATTTTTCAACAAAAAGTAAAATTGAGTTGTGCAGATCATTTAATAGTGCTATATATAACAAAATATGACTGATATGTCCGTATCACAAGAAAATGTCATAATATTTTACTAAAATGACAGGCAAAATGGGAGGTTGTATGATCATCCCATGCATGATGTACCATACAGGGATGTACTATGATCGCCCCAGGGATCATTGGGGTGTCGGAGGGTCGTCCCATGGGCCATCTGAAGGTCGTACCTTCGACCACGTGACCACATTGAGGTCGTAACGTCGTCACAGTGACCATATAGAGGTCGTATGACAATCCCAGGGACCAGATGGATGTCGTCATCAGGCACCACAAGGTCTTCCCATGGACCATACGGAGATCGGACGGTCATCCCAGATAACATAGGGAGGTCGTATGACCGATATCCGAAATGGGATAGGAATGGGTTATTTATTTAAGGCCTTATCCCAGCGCTGATTTATTCAGTATTGTCAGGAATTCCATTTAGTTTTTTGTTTATTCAGACTTCTCGGAGAAAGATGATTTCCATTAGTTTGTCTTTTAATTAGATTTTTGATTTGGCCATCACACAATATGTCAACCAGATAATTAAATGTTAATCGGTCATATTTTTAGTGACGTCTATTTGTGCGACCATTTTTGTGATAAAATTTTCACAAAATTACTAAACCTTGTGATATAATGATATTGCTGGTTTTTGAACCCAAATAGTCAGATTGTGCTGTAAAAATACAAGATTTAACACATAAAACTATTTTCAGTCGCCAGAAAAATGGCATGTCCTGTCCCGCTCGCCCCTTGGCCAAGGGCAGGGGGTCAGCTGCCCCCCCCCCCCGCTCTGGTATATACGTCATGTTACACGCATGTGGGCCCCTGTGACACAGCGTTCCCGATAAACCTACTCCCCGATACGGTGTCCTCATAAAACTACTCTCTCACCTATATTTTGTGCCCCCATATACCTACTCTCCCACACGGTGTGCCCGATAAACCTCTGATATGGCGTCCCCATAAAACTACACTCTCACACAGGGGCCACATAAACCTGCTCTCCGACACATACTATAATTATGAAAATCCATCCATCGTTTGCTCAGCTATAGAGATTGCTAAACACAAAATGCCCTCCCCAAAATCTGGTCGACATCTGTGATGGCCAAATCACAAGTCTAATTAAAAGAAAAACTTATGGAATTTCTGACAATGCTGAATATAGGTCGCTTGCAGAAATTGTCAACGATTATTTTGATAAATAAGATAATAAATTGAAAATTGAAACAACGGTCGCGCTGATTTATTCAGTATTGTCAGGAATTCCATTTAGTTTTTTGTTTATTCAGACTTCTCGGAGAAAGATGATTTCCATTAGTTTTTCTTTTAATTAGATTTTTGATTTGGCCATCACACAATATGTCAACCAGATAATTAAATGTTAATCGGTCATATTTTTAGTGACGTCTATTTGTGCGACCATTTTTGTGATAAAATTTTCACAAAATTACTAAACCTTGTGATATAATGATATTGCTGGTTTTTGAACCCAAATAGTCAGATTGTGCTGTAAAAATACAAGATTTAATACATAAAACTATTTTCAATCGCCAGAAAAATGGCATGTCCTGTCCCGCTCGCCCCTTGGCCAAGGGCAGGGGTTCAGCTGCCCCCCCCTGGTATATACGTCATGTTACACGCATGTGGCCCCCTGTGACACAGCGTTCCCGATAAACCTACTTCCCGATACGGTGTCCTCATAAAACTATACTCTCTCACCTATATTTTGGGCCCCCATATACCTACTCTCCCACACGGTGTGCCCGATAAACCTCTGATATGGCGTCCCCATAAAACTACACTCTCACTCAGGGGCCACATAAACCTGCTCTCCGACACATACTATAATTATGAAAATCCATCCATCGTTTGCTCAGCTAGAGATTGCTAAACACAAAATCTGGTCGACATCTGTGATGGCCAAATCACAAGTCTAATTAAAAGAAAAACTTATGGAATTTCTGACAATGCTGAATATAGGTCGCTTGCAGAAATTGTCAACGATTATTTTGATAAATAAGATAATAAAATTGAAACAACGGTCGCGCTGATTTATTCAGTATTGTCAGGAATTCCATTTAGTTTTTTGTTTATTCAGACTTCTCGGAGAAAGATGATTTCCATTAGTTTTTCTTTTAATTAGATTTTTGATTTGGCCATCACACAATATGTCAACCAGATAATTAAATCTTAATCGGTCATATTTTTAGTGACGTCTATTTGTGCGACCATTTTTGTGATAAAATTTTCACAAAATTACTAAACCTTGTGATATAATGATATTGCTGGTTTTTGAACCCAAATAGTCAGATTGTGCTGTAAAAATACAAGATTTAACACATAAAAACTATTTTCAGTCGGCAGAAAAATGGCATGTCCTGTCCCGCTCGCCCCATGGCCAAAGGCAGGGGGTCAGCTGCCCAACCCCAACCCCCCCCGCTCTGGTATATACGTCATGTTACACGCATGTGGCCCCCTGTGACACAGCGTTCCCGATAAACCTACTTCCCGATACGGTGTCCTCATAAAACTACTCTCTCACCTATATTTTGGGCCCCCATATACCTACTCTCCCACACGGTGTGCCCGATAAACCTCTGATATGGCGTCCCCATAAAACTACACTCTCACCCAGGGGCCACATAAACCTGCTCTCCGACACATACTATAATTATGAAAATCCATCCATCGTTTGCTCAGCTAGACATTGCTAAACACAAAATCTGGTCGACATCTGTGATGGCCAAATCACAAGTCTAATTAAAAGAAAAACTTATGGAATTTCTGACAATGCTGAAAATAGGTCGCTTGCAGAAATTGTCAACGATTATTTTGATAAATAAGATAATAAAATTGAAACAACGGTCGCGCTGATTTATTCAGTATTGTCAGGAATTCCATTTAGTTTTTTGTTTATTCAGACTTATGGGAGAAAGATGATTTCCATTAGTTTTTCTTTTAATTAGATTTTTGATTTGGCCATCACACAATATGTCAACCAGATAATTAAATGTTAATCGGTCATATTTTTAGTGACGTCTATTTGTGCGACCATTTTTGTGATAAAATTTTCACAAAATTACTAAACCTTGTGATATAATGATATTGCTGGTTTTTGAACCCAAATAGTCAGATTGTGCTGTAAAAATACAAGATATAACACATAAAACTATTTTCAGTCGCCAGAAAAATGGCATGTCCTGTCCCGCTCGCCCCTTGGCCAAGGGCACGGGGTCAGCTGCCCCCCTCCCCCGCTCTGGTATATACGTCATGTTACACGCATGCGGGCCCCTGTGACACAGCGTTCCCGATAAACCTACTCCCCGATACGGTGTCCTCATAAAACTACTCTCTCACCTATATTTTGGGCCCCCATATACCTACTCTCCCACACGGTGTGCCCGATAAACCTCTGATATGGCGTCCCCATAAAACTAGACTCGCACCCAGGGGCCACATAAACCTGCTCTCCGACACATACTATAATTATGAAAATCCATCCATCGTTTGCTCAGCTAGAGATTGCTAAACACAAAATCTGGTCGACATCTGTGATGGCCAAATCACAAGTCTAATTAAAAGAAAAACTTATGGATTTTCTGACAATGCTGAATATAGGTCGCTTGCAGAAATTGTCAACGATTATTTTGATAAATAAGATAATAAAATTGAAACAACGGTCGCGCTGATTTATTCAGTATTGTCAGGAATTCCATTTAGTTTTTTGTTTATTCAGACTTCTCGGAGAAAGATGATTTCCATTAGTTTTTCTTTTAATTAGATTTTTGATTTGGCCATCACACAATATGTCAACCAGATAATTAAATGTTAATCGGTCATATTTTTAGTGACGTCTATTTGTGCGACCATTTTTGTGATAAAATTTTCACAAAATTACTAAACCTTGTGATATAATGATATTGCTGGTTTTTGAACCCAAATAGTCAGATTGTGCTGTAAAAATACAAGATTTAATACATAAAACTATTTTCAATCGCCAGAAAAATGGCATGTCCTGTCCCGCTCGCCCCTTGGCCAAGGGCAGGGGTTCAGCTGCCCCCCCCCCTGGTATATACGTCATGTTACACGCATGTGGCCCCCTGTGACACAGCGTTCCCGATAAACCTACTTCCCGATACGGTGTCCTCATAAAACTATACTCTCTCACCTATATTTTGGGCCCCCATATACCTACTCTCCCACACGGTGTGCCCGATAAACCTCTGATATGGCGTCCCCATAAAACTACACTCTCACTCAGGGGCCACATAAACCTGCTCTCCGACACATACTATAATTATGAAAATCCATCCATCGTTTGCTCAGCTAGAGATTGCTAAACACAAAATCTGGTCGACATCTGTGATGGCCAAATCACAAGTCTAATTAAAAGAAAAACTTATGGAATTTCTGACAATGCTGAATATAGGTCGCTTGCAGAAATTGTCAACGATTATTTTGATAAATAAGATAATAAAATTGAAACAACGGTCGCGCTGATTTATTCAGTATTGTCAGGAATTCCATTTAGTTTTTTGTTTATTCAGACTTCTCGGAGAAAGATGATTTCCATTAGTTTTTCTTTTAATTAGATTTTTGATTTGGCCATCACACAATATGTCAACCAGATAATTAAATCTTAATCGGTCATATTTTTAGTGACGTCTATTTGTGCGACCATTTTTGTGATAAAATTTTCATAAAAAATTACTAAACCTTGTGATATAATGATATTGCTGGTTTTTGAACCCAAATAGTCAGATTGTGCTGTAAAAAATACAAGATTTAACACATAAAAACTATTTTCAGTCGGCAGAAAAATGGCATGTCCTGTCCCGCTCGCCCCATGGCCAAAGGCAGGGGGTCAGCTGCCCAACCCCAACCCCCCCCCCCCCGCTCTGGTATATACGTCATGTTACACGCATGTGGCCCCCTGTGACACAGCGTTCCCGATAAACCTACTTCCCGATACGGTGTCCTCATAAAACTACTCTCTCACCTATATTTTGGGCCCCCATATACCTACTCTCCCACACGGTGTGCCCGATAAACCTCTGATATGGCGTCCCCATAAAACTACACTCTCACCCAGGGGCCACATAAACCTGCTCTCCGACACATACTATAATTATGAAAATCCATCCATCGTTTGCTCAGCTAGACATTGCTAAACACAAAATCTGGTCGACATCTGTGATGGCCAAATCACAAGTCTAATTAAAAGAAAAACTTATGGAATTTCTGACAATGCTGAAAATAGGTCGCTTGCAGAAATTGTCAACGATTATTTTGATAAATAAGATAATAAAATTGAAACAACGGTCGCGCTGATTTATTCAGTATTGTCAGGAATTCCATTTAGTTTTTTGTTTATTCAGACTTATGGGAGAAAGATGATTTCCATTAGTTTTTCTTTTAATTAGATTTTTGATTTGGCCATCACACAATATGTCAACCAGATAATTAAATGTTAATCGGTCATATTTTTAGTGACGTCTATTTGTGCGACCATTTTTGTGATAAAATTTTCACAAAATTACTAAACCTTGTGATATAATGATATTGCTGGTTTTTGAACCCAAATAGTCAGATTGTGCTGTAAAAATACAAGATATAACACATAAAACTATTTTCAGTCGCCAGAAAAATGGCATGTCCTGTCCCGCTCGCCCCTTGGCCAAGGGCACGGGGTCAGCTGCCCCCCTCCCCCGCTCTGGTATATACGTCATGTTACACGCATGCGGGCCCCTGTGACACAGCGTTCCCGATAAACCTACTCCCCGATACGGTGTCCTCATAAAACTACTCTCTCACCTATATTTTGGGCCCCCATATACCTACTCTCCCACACGGTGTGCCCGATAAACCTCTGATATGGCGTCCCCATAAAACTAGACTCGCACCCAGGGGCCACATAAACCTGCTCTCCGACACATACTATAATTATGAAAATCCATCCATCGTTTGCTCAGCTAGAGATTGCTAAACACAAAATCTGGTCGACATCTGTGATGGCCAAATCACAAGTCTAATTAAAAGAAAAACTTATGGATTTTCTGACAATGCTGAATATAGGTCGCTTGCAGAAATTGTCAACGATTATTTTGATAAATAAGATAATAAAATTGAAACAACGGTCGCGCTGATTTATTCAGTATTGTCAGGAATTCCATTTAGTTTTTTGTTTATTCAGACTTCTCGGAGAAAGATGATTTCCATTAGTTTTTCTTTTAATTAGATTTTTGATTTGGCCATCACACAATATGTCAACCAGATAATTAAATGTTAATCGGTCATATTTTTAGTGACGTCTATTTGTGCGACCATTTTTGTGATAAAATTTTCACAAAATTACTAAACCTTGTGATATAATGATATTGCTGGTTTTTGAACCCAAATAGTCAGATTGTGCTGTAAAAATACAAGATATAACACATAAAACTATTTTCATTCGCCAGAAAAATGGCATGTCCTGTCCCGCTCGCCCCTTGGCCAAGGGCACGGGGTCAGTTGCCCCCCCCCCGCTCTGGTATATACGTCATGTTACACGCATGTGGGCCCCTGTGACACAGCGTTCCCGATAAACCTACTCCCCGATACGGTGTCCTCATAAAACTACTCTCTCACCTATATTTTGGGCCCCCATATATCTACTCTCCCACACGGTGTGTCCGATAAACCTCTGATATGGCGTCCCCATAAAACTACACTCTCACCCAGGGACCACATAAACCTGCTCTCCGACACATACTATAATTATGAAAATCCATCCATCGTTTGCTCAGCTAGAGATTGCTAAACACAAAATCTGGTCGACATCTGTGATGGCCAAATCACAAGTCTAATTAAAAGAAAAACTTATGGAATTTCTGACAATGCTGAAAATAGGTCGCTTGCAGAAATTGTCAACGATTATTTTGATAAATAAGATAATGAAATTGAAACAACGGTCGCGCTGATTTATTCAGTATTGTCAGGAATTCCATTTAGTTTTTTGTTTATTCAGACTTCTCGGAGAAAGATGATTTCCATTAGTTTTTCTTTTAATTAGATTTTTGATTTGGCCATATCACAATATGTCAACCAGATAATTAAATGTTAATCGGTCATATTTTTAGTGACGTCTATTTGTGCGACCATTTTTGTGATAAACTTTTCACAAAATTACTAAGCCTTGTGATATAATGATATTGCTGGTTTTTGAACCCAAATAGTCAGATTGTGCTGTAAAAATACAAGATTTAACACACAAAACTATTTTCAGTCGCCAGAAAAATGGCATGTCCTGTCCCGCTCACCCCTTGGCCAAGGGCAGGGGGTCAGCTGCCCCCCCCCCCACTCTGGTATATACGTCATGTTACACGCATGTGGGCCCCTGTGACACAGCGTTACCGATAAACCCACTCCCGGATACGGTGTCCTCATAAAACTACTCTCTCACCTATATTTTGGGTCCACATAAACCTGCTCTTCGACACATACTATAATTATGAAAATCCATCCATCGTTTGCTCAGCTAGAAATTGCTAAGCACAAAATCTGGTCGACATCTGTGATGGCCAAATCACAAGTCTAATTAAAAGAAAAACTTATGGAATTTCTGACAATGCTGAATATAGGTCGCTTGCAGAAATTGTCAACGATTATTTTGATAAATAAGATAATAAAATTGAAACAACGGTCGCGCTGATTTATTCCGTATTGTCGGGAATTCCATTTAGTTTTTTGTTTATTCAGACTTCTCGGAGAAAGATGATTTCCATTAGTTTGTCTTTTAAATAGATTTTTGATTTGGCCATCACACAATATGTCAACCAGATAATTAAATCATAATCGGTCATATTTTTAGTGACGTCTATTTGTGCGACCATTTTTATGATAAAATTTTCACAAAATTACTAAACCTTGTGATATAATGATATTGCTGGTTTTTGAACCCAAATAGTCAGATTGTGCTGTAAAAATACAAGATTTAACACATAAAACTACTTTCAGTCGCCAGAAAAATGGCATGTCCTGTCCCGCTCGCCCCTTGGCCAAGGGCAGAGGGTCAGCTGCCCCCCCCCGCTCTGGTATATACGTCATGTTACACGCATGTGGGCCCCTGTGACACAGCGTTCCCGATAAACCTATACCCCCCGATACGGTGTCCTCATAAAACTACTCTCTCACCTATATTTTGGGTCCCCATATACCTACTCTCCCACACGGTGTGTCCGATAAACCTCTGATATGGCGTCCCCATAAAACTACACTCTCACTCAGGGGCCACATAAACCTGCTCTCCGACACATATACTATAATTATGAAAGTCCATCCATCGTTTGATCAGCTAGAGATTGCTAAACACAAAATCTGGTCGACATCTGTGATGGCCAAATCACAAGTCTAATTAAAAGAAAAACTTATGGAATTTCTGCCAATGCTGAATATAGGTCGCTTGCAGAAATTGTCAACGATTATTTTGATAAATAAGATAATAAATTGAAAATTGAAACAACGGTCTCGCTGATTTATTCCATATTGTCAGGAATTCCATTTAGTTTTTTGTTTATTCAGACTTCTCGGAGAAAGATGATTTCTATTGGTTTTTCTTTTAATTAGATTTTTGATTTGGCCATCACACAATATGTCAACCAGATAATTAAATCTTAATCGGTCATATTTTTAGTGAAGTCTATTTGTGCGACCATTTTTGTGATAAAATTTTCACAAAATTACTAAACCTTGTGATATAATGATATTGCTGGTTTTTGAACCCAAATAGTCATATTGTGCTGTAAAAATACAAGATTTAACACATAAAACTATTTTCAGTCGCCAGAAAAATGGCATGTCCTGTCCCGCTCGCCCCTTGGCCAAGGGCAGCTGCCCCCCACTCTGGTATATACGTCATGTTACACGCATGTGGGCCCCTGTGACACAGCGTTACCGACAAACCCACTCCCCGATACGGTGTCCTCATAAAACTACTCTCTCACCTATATTTTGGGTCCCCATATACCTACTCTCCCACATGGTGTGCCCGATAAACCTCTGATATGGCGTCCCCATAAAACTACACTCTCACTCAGGGGCCACATACACCTGCTCTCCGACACATACTATAATTATGAAAATCGATCCATCCATCGTTTGCTCAGCTGGAGATTGCTAAACACAAAATTCCCTCCCCAAAATCTGGTCGACATCTGTGATGGCCAAATCACAAGTCTAATTAAAAGAAAAACTTATGGAATTTCTGCCAATGCTGAATATAGGTCGCTTGCAGAAATTGTCAACGATTATTTTGATAAATAAGATAATAAATTGAAAATTGAAACAATGGTCGCGCTGATTTATTCCGTATTGTCAGGAATTCCATATAGTTTTTTGTTTATTCAGACTTCTTGGAGAAAGATGATTTCCTTTGGTTTTTCTTTTAATTAGATTTTTGATTTGGCCATCACACAATATATGTCAACCAGATAATTAAATCTTAATCGGTCATATTTTTTGTGACGTCTATTTGTGCGACCATTTGTGTTATAAAATTTTCACAAAATTACTAAACCTTGTGATATAATGATATTGCTGGTTTTTGAACCCAAATAGTCAGATTGTGCTGTAAAAATACAAGATTTAACACATAAAACTATTTTCAGTCGCCAGAAAAATGGCATGTCCTGTCCCGCTCGCCCCTTGGCCAAGGGCAGGGGGGTCGGTTGCCCCCCCCCGCTCTGGTATATACGTCATGTTAATCGCATGTGGGCCCATGTGACACAGCGTTCCCGATAAACCTACTCCCCGATACGGTGTCCTCATAAAACTACTGCCTTACCTATATTTTGGGCCCCCATATACCTACTCTCCCACACGGTGTGCCCGATAAACCTCTGATATGGCGTCCCCATAAAACTACACTCTCACCCAGGGGCCACATAAACCTGCTCTCCGACACATACTATAATTATGAAAATCCATCCATCGTTTGCTCAGCTAGAGATTGCTAAACACAAAATCTGGTCGACATCTGTGATGGTCAAATCACAAGTCTAATTAAAAGAAAAACTTATGGAATTTCTGAAAATGCTGAATATAGGTCGCTTGCAGAAATTGTCAACGATTATTTTGATAAATAAGATAATAAAATTGAAACAACGGTCGCGCTGATTTATTCAGTATTGTCAGGAATTCCATTTCGTTTTTTGTTTATTCAGACTTCTCGGAGAAAGATGATTTCCATTAGTTTGTCTTTTAATTAGATTTTTGATTTGGCCATCACACAACTAGTCAAAAATACAAGATTTAACACATAAAACTATTTTCAGTCACCAGAAAAATGGCGTGTCCTGTCCCGCTCGCCCCTTGACCAAGGGCAGGGGGTCAGCTGCCCCCCGCTCTGCCCCCATTCTTCCGGCGCCTCAGAACCTACTGGCCCTCACATGGCCCGATAAACCTGCTAAACACGCTTAACACGACGGACAGCATATATTATATAGACAGAGTGTACAGAGTGTACTAGGCCTATCACAATCAGTGATCAGTCCCATAAAACGATTATCTTCTGGCCCATAAACCCTACTCTCATAATCACGTCCCCATATATATAGTTTTCCAGTCCCACAAACCTGCTCTCTGAAAATCAGGTCCCCATATAAGGAATGTCTCTCTGGCCCATAAACCATATCTTCCCCGAATGTTGTTCCCATAAACCTGTATCTCATTCGTGGATATGATTCAAGATTATTCTGGTTGCGTGGAGAGAGTTCATATTCTGAAAAGGGCTACCGATAGACAGTGCGTCGGGGCATTACTATTAATTTGGCACGTGCTTCTAACGCCACTGGAAAGTAGTGTCCCCACATCACTGTTTCAGGACCGGTTGGCACATAAACCACCAAACACTCTCCGGAGAGAGAGAGAGAGAGAGAGAGAGAGAGAGAGACGGGAACTATATAAGATAAGAGGAGGACAGATGTGAGTCGTGAGAGGATGACATTTTATTATATTGTAATTACTTTGTTATGAATTATATGGATTAAAATACTTTTTACACTAACTTCCTGCAAATATTTGGGAATATAAAATATTATTATCCATCCCTTTTAAAAGTTATCGGGACTCCGTGGCGTCACGAAGTAACTCTATTGCCAAATGCATGTTCAAATCATGCTTTCTGATGATCAGATACAGGCTTGTACAGAGAATCAAGTGCCGTCAAATACAGAAAATAACCACAAAAATAGTATTCCCAAAATTTGGAAAAACATACAGATGGATAATAAAAATGTCATTTCATTATACAACGTTGTGTACAGTATGTGGTTTTCTTGTACTGTGGTGAAAAGTCATATTGGACTCGACACTGTGTCTCTCCAATATGACTTTTCACCACGACCCGGACTAGTACAATAAAAACACGTACTGTACACAACATTGTATAATAACTTTATAATAATGTTGTGTCCAAGAAAGCAGGCAATGGGAGCTTCTGTCACTAGGACATATCTTTTTGCTTCAATTATTTTCTAAGAACCGGGACAGAAAATGTGGCTATTTTAGAGCATTACATCACTGTTATTTATTGGAAATCTATCTTTTTGATCACTTTAAAGTAAAGCATATGCCATACCGGATATTTGTCTCAAATGCTTTTGGTAATATCGAACCAAAGTCGGATACTTTGGTCGTATAAACTACAATGTATATCTGATTGTGTATGACGTCACAATATAATAAGATTCAAATCACGAATTGACCGATCTACTGTGCGATAGTGGGCCTTTAATGTACATCGCTTGGTACTGTTACTACTACTGTATATATATACTGTGCGAAACGAAATAACATTTATTATATGACTATCGTTTTCTTTCCCCAAAACCGCTATAGTAAAGCGATCATTTAACGATCATAGGATCAGCTACAGTTTCATCCAATGTCATACCATCCTTCTCTATTTCGCATACTGCGCATGTCCGTAAACAGCCGGACGAGTTATTATTTTTTATATAGTTCCTTCTTTATTTGTATTACTATAGTGGCGTACATGTGGTTTCATTTCATAATTAATGGTGCTTTTTAAATAAAAAGCTATGTCATATAATAAACCTGTTATCGCAGCAGTAAATTGATCTGAGTTTCGCACCACGTCTCGTTGAAGAGGTCAGATCGCTGGATCAAACTCGACGCCTGCGGCGGCTCGTTTGATCCAGCGATCTGACTTCTTCAACGAGACGTGATACTTTGCCCAGATCAATTCACTGCAGCAATAACATATATATATTTAATATATATATATAACTTTAATAGCAGAATATACGTTCATGCAGTTCAGGGGAAGTTAAGCCCCTGTCACACTCAGGCCGGCGCTCTTATTGCGCTGCAAAAGTATCAAAGCGCCCACCTAAACGCACTAAGGTCTCCAAGAACCGATTGGCGACGCAGTGGACACTGGCTACAACGGGCGAGGATCTCCATGGTCGCCCATAGGTGCCAGAGCGCCGCGCTTGTTTTATGCATGCACAAAACAAGCGCAGAGGCTCGGCGTTCTGACCAGGACGTAGTACTGTCGCCGTGACAGCGCAAAGCAAAGCACCAAGCGAGCGACGTGAGCGTTATGTGGACGTAGCAAAAGCGCATATTAGCTTCTCGTGGTCGCAGCAAGGAATTAATCTTGTCTTTTGCGACTACAGTAAGCTTAATCAAATTCTCACTACGTGCCTTTCCCGCCCTTAATACGCTCAATGAGGCTCTGTCCAAATCTTACTGCGCTCTTTCTGCGCTGTCATGGGGTGTTATGGACTGGTTCCCGCTCATAGAACGTCCACATTGTGCTGCCACTGCGACTCTGGTGCTCGCTCTATGCCCAAGCGTTATACATGGCGTTCTTCCGGCGTTTACAGCAGGTTTACAGTACGATCCCACTTTGAAATGCGGTCTGCTCACACCAACTGTTGTATTGCGTGTGTCTTTGGTAGGTCTTGACTTGAAACATATTTTATTTGCAAAATATACAAAAGGGATTGGGGCACAAGTTTTTGCAACTTATGAAGCCCCTCTCCTAATACAATATTTTAACACACATGTGATCAAGATGACGGTACAAACTTATTTACATGGTGAGAAGTTATGGGAGATATAATGTGTAGCGCCTTCCAGAGATGATCCAACATGAGATTGCTTCTTATCTGTGAGAAAATTTGTATTTGAAGAATGTCACTATTGTATTAATGTTGGAATGATTGACAAGTGCCAATATATTATCTATTCTAAGCACTTTTGTGTTGGTTGTAAAATATAATGGTACACTTGATTCGTTCTCTATTTTGTTATTGTTGTGCTCTGGAAGGCAATACAGATGATAAATCAGAATGAGATGTTTGAATGGGGGGTTTGTCCACTTGTGAGGTAAAAGTTGAAATTCCGGAAGCAAGTATAGATTCGCAAATAAGATAAATATAATCATTAGGGGTCAAAACGCTTAGTCGCTGCAATATATTGCTGTGTGATGGAAAATAGTTTCATATTTTGTTGGGACGAGAGATAAGGTAATCCACACATGAGTTCTGAAATATGGCTTACTTTGAGATTTACGCGGTCTAGTTTCTCAAAGAGAACTGAGCGCTCACGTTGGTACAATGGGCACATGAAGAAATAGTGATATGCGTCTTCAGATCTATTTCCACATGAGCATGCGGGGCTGTCAGCGATATAATTATTGAACATATCACATCGGAGTTCACTGCAAAAATTACGTATGCGACAATGAAAAATGTTGTATTTCCTGCGTCCAGCATAGAAATGTAGAGGGGGGCTGATTGTGGGATCTGTATGATACAAGTTGGTTTTAAAGGTAGAAGATTGATCAGCTTCGGTGATTACTTTGGGAAGCTTATTCCATTCTAACACCATCGCTGGAAAAAAGGACTGTTTGAAGTGTTCAGTATTGCAATAGTATGAGTAAAATTTACCGGGGCGTCTCCAATTATAATCTGCAACCTCGTGTGATCTGGGGGGAAGTGTATTGGCTAGATAAGAGGGGGCTAGATTATTGATTATTTTATAGAGTGCCTGCAGTTTATGTAGTTGACGTCGTTTATTGAGTGATGGCCATCCGACCTCCTGTAATACCGTGTTGTCCGAAGCAGAACGGGTAATACCACTGACTATCCGTCCAGCGTCGACATGAAGCCAGTCAAGCTTCGCTAACATATAATTTGAGGCATTGTCCCAGACGGCGTCTGAATAATCAAATAAGGGTAAAATATATGCTTTGTAAATAATTTCAATGGTTTTCCGGTTGAGTTGATATTTAATCCGCCGGAGTTGAGACAGACGTGAGGCAATTCTTTTGACAGACCCTTCAATGTGTGCGTTCCATTTGAGATTTGATTGGAGTTCCAGACCTAAGTGTATATGCTTGTCCACGAAGTTGATTGAATTTCCTACGAAATTGAGGTTTGGTTTCACTGTTGAGGGCGCAACTAATGAAAAGGACATGCCAACTGTTTTAGTTGGGTTGAAACTAACCAACCAGTTTTGGGACCACGCTGTAATTTTGTCTAAATCGCTGTTCATAGTATGTTCAAGTATATTAAGATCAAAGTGACTGTTCGTGAGGCAAGTATCGTCGGCATACATTCTCGTTATTGATTCAATACCGTCGGCTAAATCATTTATATAGACTAAGAACAAAAATGGCCCCAGGATTGACCCTTGTGGAACTCCAGCTGGGATGACCTCGTATTTTGAAAATGTGTCATTGATTAGGACCCTCTGCGTCCGATTTTCTAGGTAGTTTTCTATCCAATTTAAAATATTTCCTTCTAATCCATAAGCATTTAATTTGTGTATCAGTCCCCTGTGCCAAACCCTCTCAAAGGCTTTGGAAATATCACAGAATATAGAACATGTAAGTAGTCCTTTGTCAAGGGATTGGCACAGGTTGTGATATAGGTCTAATAGTTGGTATGTTGTACTATGACCTGTGAGAAATCCTGACTGATGGAAGTATAAAAGTTCATTTTCAATGAAAAATTTACTAATCTGTTTCAAAACCACTTTCTCAAAAACTTTAGCCACACATGGTAGAAGGGAAATTGGTCGGTAATTTTTGGCTTCCGCTGGATCATCTTTTTTGAAAATCGGGATCACGTTTGCTGCTTTCCAGGACTCTGGGAATTTCTCAGAGTTGATAGATTTCCTGAATAGAAGGACGAGTGGTTGAGCTATTGATTTTGCTGTTTCTCTGAGCATTCTAACACTAATTCCATCATGGCCATGGGCTTTGTTAAGTTTAAAAGATTTGATGGCTGATTCAACCTCTGATTCTGTGAAAACCAAATCTGGCATGGTGTTTGCGGTGCGCTTCGGAAAATGAGGCAAGTTATGATTGGCATCATTAATGGTTGAATTTGCAATAAAGCTTTCGTTTAGAATTTTTGCTTTGTCGACATCGTCAATTGCATATGTCTTATTGTTGGCAGTTATAGTGCCGGAAGTACTGTATAGTGGGGGGATGTTTTTTGCTCGTTTCTTGTTTAGTAGGTAATGTATTATTCTCCAAAAGTCTCGTGGGTTAGATGCTTCTCTTATTCGTTCTTCGATATTTTCTTCAAATTTGATTTTCGCGTGCTTCTTCATGTTATTGACTTTGTTCCTTATGTTTTTATATTTTCTCCAGACTTCAGGGTTATTTGCCTTCATGGCCTTTTTCCTTACTCTGTCGCGTTTTCGTATCTCAAACCGGATGTCCGAATTGAACCAAATTTTGTCGGATGTTCTTACTGTAATGCATGATTGTGGAATTGTTTTCGCCATTATGGACAGGAATTCTAGTTGAAAGTTATTGGCAGCTGTGTTCACATCAGGTGCACTTTTTATGAGGTCATCCCAGTCGACATGGGCAAGTAGATTGTTTGCACGAGAAAAATTACCTTTTCTGTAGTTCCATACTTGTCTAGGAAATGACGCTGCGGTAGTATTTTGAAATTATATTGTGGCATATACACCTAGGTGGTCCGAAACTCCGAGATTTAGGACATCGGAGTCTATTAAACGGAGTGAGCTTGAGGTCAAAATTGGGTCAAGCAATGTACTTGAGGTGCTGGTCACTCTAGTTGGGACTTTTATAGCATTTTTCATACTGAAACCATCCGTTATCTGTTTTAGCTTCGATGAATTATCCATGAAATTCGAGTTAAAATCCCCTGTGATGACTACATATTCGGAAATATCAAGAGCGTCAGAAATTGAGGATTCCAGGAGTCCCCAATAATTTTGGGTACAGAATTGATCAGATCTGTACGATAATCCAAGAACAATGCGAGTTTTCTTTGAGTGGATTTCGAACCAGAGACAAGAAGAATCGAATTCCAATTCAGGTTTACGATTAAATATTAAGTGGTCGGCGAACATTACGCATATTCCGCCACCCTTTGAATCACGGTCTTTGCGAATGGGGGAACAATAACCATCGATTTCTAGTTGGCTAGAGGGGTAAGATGGGTCAAGATGTGTTTCGGTGAAACATAGAATGTCAAATTCGTTTATAAGATCTGCAATTTTTTCAAGTTTATTTCGGATACTCCTTACGTTATAGTGAAAAATCGAGATCGAATTCTCAGCGTTAGTCTGTGACAGAGGGCCCGGGTTTATATGGATATCGCCTGATAATTGTAATAGAAAGAATGTAATGAGAAAAATCGACCTTGCGTTTGGTGGAGTAAAGCATTTTCCGAGGCGAAGGCTGCTGTTTTTTACAGTTCTAGTTGCTAACGGTCGTTTTGCTGAGTCGAAGATACCTATTGCTGCCCTATATTGACTCAAGTCACACGTCATTTCAGACGGTGGTTCGAAACCAAGATAGGGAAGCAAATGGACTCCGACTCAATGAGCAATACAACTAGTGGCACCTCACAAATGGACTTGACTGTTCTTACATTCTGGATGACTGGAAACATGAATGAAGTAAATGAGTAATCAAACATTATCAATGCATAGAAAATAGAAAACATGATGTAGACATTGGGATATATACAAATATATACATGTTGATGTTGGGTGGTGATTGGCATGAGGGGGAGGGCTTCGGCTATTAACGGGTAGCTATGTTTAACAGATTATGGATTTGCGCTTGGGCTTGGATTGTTAGCATGATGGGATTTTCGTAGGATTAATCTGAGATAAGTGAGAAAATAGGGCAGTCTCATTGTTGAGGATAAAACACGAGAATACACATTATGATAATGTACGGATATAGGCCTACAGAGGAAGTTACACAGTTTAGCGACACACGATTGGTTCTGGGCACATTATGCTGAGGAATGCCTTCACTCACCGAAAGGGTCAAACTTTATCACAGAGAACTGGTCTTTGGTAGGTATCTGTTATGTCTGAATTATATAGTTGTATTGCGTGTGTCTTTGGTAGGTATCTGTTATGTCTGAATTATATATTTGTATTGTGTGTGTCTTTGGTAGGTATCTGTTATGTCTGAATTATATAGTTGTATTGCGTGTGTCTTTGGTAGATATATGTTATGTCTGAATTATATAGTTGTATTGCGTGTGTCTTTGCGATCAGGCTGGCGTTTGATTTGAGTTGAAAAAGTATCAAAATACGAGTAACGCACAGTGGAAGCGCGGAAAATTGTCAGAAATTTTCAATCTGTTAAAACAAGGGAACCAATGTCAGAAATGGTAACACGCTCAAGATCATATATTATAAACCCAAGAATGTAATTGTAGAATATAAAATATACTGGTTTTGCGAATGACCAACTCAGAATTCCGTTAAATAACAATAACAACCAGCACCTAATTAACGAACCGGTGGCCGACTCGACCGATTCCGACCACAACCCCCAGTGGGCTGCAGAAATTTATTTTATTTGTAATTGACATATAGTTTATCACAAACCAAAAATCAACATTAATCAACGTTGATTAACACAATAAACGAAAGTGAATTTCCCCAACTACATGCACCTTTTACGGGACTCGGCCTCCAGCTTGCAGTTTGACTTTTAATCATCCCAAAAATTCCCATTCTATAAATAAAACTAATAAAATACCCATTGATATTGTCAGCCCGCACGCGAAACAAGAAACTCCCCCACCAGTTATACATGCGGCGCGCGTGACAAGCTATGCTCCTATCCCGCTTATCACGTTTTCGTCGCGCTCTTTGTACGACCCATTGCGTTCCCGCTTTGTCACGTCAATTCTCACGTTCTCACGCGCTCTCATTGCGTTTCCTCCACGCCGTAAACGCTCTTAATGCGTTCAAGTCGTTGTCGTTGCGTTGTTAGTACGCTTTGCGTTGTCATGGCGACGGTACTACGCCTGGTCAGAACGCCGAACCTCTGCGCTTGTTTTGTGCATGCACAAAACAAACGCGGCGCTCTGGCGCTCTGGGGCGATCACGGAGACCCTCTCCCGTCCTAGCCAGTGTCCACTGCGTCACCAATACGTTCTTGGATACCTTACTGCGCTTTGCTTGCCGCTTTGATTATTTTTCAGCGCAATGCAAGCGCCGGCCTGATCGCAGCGGAGTGTGACAGTAGTTTAATCGGACAGCTAATCTATTGCGGAGTGTTGGGTATTTTCCCCACAAAATAAAAACTGACTATGACTGGAGAACGCAGGAGGCGCTATCTATACTCTCCGCGCCAGCGCAGAGAACGTTTTGCGAACTTATTGTGAACGTACTAGCATCACAATGACAGCGACTTGGACGCACTAAGAGCGTGAGACTTGACAAAGTAGGAACGCAATAGGAGCATACTTTGTTTTAAAAGTTTGACAATTTTCGACAGTTTTCGGCGCTCCTCCTGCGTGTTACTCATATGTTGGTACTTTTGCAGCGCAGTGAGAGCGCCGGCCTGAGTGTGACAGGGGTTTTACATATGACGTTGTTCGTCGATTTTCGTTGAAATCGACACGGTGACATCTTATGAATTAAATGAACATTATGACATTGACACGGTTTATCCATATATTATCTCAGCCGCAGCGCTCACCAAGCGTCAAGAAATATATTCGTTAAATTCAGTAAAAATGTTCCCGTTCTCCTCCCGACAAGGTATAGCTATTCGGGAATATGATTGGCCTAATTTATACTCTAAATCACGATTGGGGTCCATTCTTTCGATGAACCGTCGTGTATAGAGTGTAATTATTGATAATCACCACCCGAACTATAGACTTAGGGTGGATACACACATGCATGTAATTTATGTATGTAAAATCCATGTATTCCATGTATTTCACATGGTCACACCAATCATTGATAGCATTAATCGCATGCGCGCGATCGAACAATTTCAACAGACGAGACAAGAGAGCAGTTATAAGCCATTATCAAACTAACTGCTATCAAGAAATTTCAGGCCAGTCATAAATTCTTTCATGGATGCCGAAATGAATAAATCCTGTCTGATATCTGTTGCTGATTTTCACGAGTTTTAATTCATTTCGAAAAGAGTCCGTCGATTTTATACTTTATTTGTTTCTCGTCATTTCAGGGTCATCCAAAATAAAAATAAAATGTGCAGAATTTGAAGGTCTTTTTAGGGCGATTGTGATACACGAGTGTTTAATGTCCCATTAACAATCCGATATGGTGCTCTCATGCCTTGAATAACAGGCATTGGAAAATTAAGGCAGACAATACCGGTTCGTTGAGATTCCTCGGATAGTTTCAGAGCGAGCTCATGTGATAACATTCAATTGGGATTGTCATACATATATCAATTACAGCGCCAACAAATTAATACAGGTACAGCGTTGGAAGTAAAAATAGTGACACCCCCCCCCCTCCATTTTTACCCAGAATTTGCATAACAGTATATGTTTCTCAAACCAAAGTTTGAAAAACTTCCTAACTGTCACAATTTTAGCTTGTACACGCTTGAGTTATAAAAAATTGGACCATAATCCATGATTGGGGGAGGGGTTTGGTTCTCGAAAGCTTCGAATAACTAATGGATTTAGTTGAATGTATCAGCCGGGATTACCTGGGCATGAATGTACAATATGTTAAACTTAAATATTCCATAGTTGTCAATTTTGCTTATATATATAACACAACAGAGGAAAGGTGACGTTGTTGGTAACTCGTCGAGCTAGGCAACCCTTTTCCCCGAATGAAGACACACAGCAACACCACGTTCTGTATATAGCATATATTGCTGAATATTAGATTAATCACTCGTAGCAAATAGACATAGAAATGACTGTCAACTACAATATGTATAAGTCAGGATTGGTTCGTGGCTTCATGTGTGCGGGGGGGGGGGGGTCAGGACTCATGGTGCTGTATGCCCCCACCCCACCCGTCGAGAAATATGCAATGGTCCGTCCGGTAACTTCCGGGACAATATAGCCGCCCATGTGGGGAATCATGGCCCCTGCGTTGGGGAAATTCTGGGGCCATCACTGGTATAAAAATCAAGAGAAGACTGACAATGATTTAAACAGAAAGTCCAACATTAATTTTGGGTTATCGCGCGAACAATTATTTTAAGCGGTCTGACGACTTCGTTCAGTCAACGGCACGTTCAGAGCTTGGCTCACTGTGGTCAAACATAGCGGCAATGATTGGGTTGTCAGCGGACACATATTACATGGTCTGTATGATCCATGTCAAACGACAAATACACGACATTTACAGAGATTATACATGCATGTGTGTATCCACCCTTATGTGAATCTTGTTTGGTGGGAATATCAGGGAATCTATAAACCGATTTTGATATTTAACCCTTTCTCATCGGCCCTAATTTTCGGTCTGTAAAATCGGACCTAAAAAATATTATTATTTGGTTTTTTTTGGGGTTGAATTTTTTTGGGTATGCTTAAGCATGCTATAGCGAATTTAAAAACAAACTGGATAAAACCTTAGGGGCATGTTATAACTCAAAACTATCACCAAGTATTCATAGTAATAATTTTGATGCCCATGAAAAACGTAAGATTCCCTGGCACTAAAAACCTACAAAATAAGTCTGTTAAAGAATATAAGAAAAAAATATTCAAATTGTTAAAAATTGTAAAAAATAATAACAAATTAATGAAAAATTGTTAGGCCAATGCATTCTCTTATTCTCTTTTCGCTCTTATATATTTGCCCTTTAAATATATGATTAAAGGTACGGTTGGCCTTGGCGGTGGGTATCCTGTGAAAATATTTCCACCCGTCAAAAACCGCCACAAACAGAAAGAACAACAAAATGTAGACAGACTTTGTCCGTATACAAATAAGAAATATCGCATAAACAGTATGTTATTGTCATATATTTGACCATTGTTATGTAAACACAAGCATAAAAAGTTACTTTTCTGGTGTTTGTTTATATTATGATGGTAAACATAAAGAGCGTTCTTTGTTGGTGAATTCCTGATATGGAACGAATAAAGAGCGTTTATGCCATTTCTGTGTGATTAGCCAGCAGCATTGTGCTGTCTTCTGTAACACAATCAGGCTCTTGCTCAGGTAAAATATAGTAAATCTTTATGATAACATGCTGTTTACGCGATGGTCATGGTATATATGAACGAAACTGTATGCGTTTTAATGTTTTTCTGTTTACGGTGATTGGAACAAATATGAATATTTTCGACAACTAAGGCGTCACGTGCCTTTAATACAAGTTTTATTGAGTTCAAACTCACCCGGTTACATTCTATAATTTCGTTTCCCTCTTATATATTTGCCCTATATAATGCCTGATGTCGAACATATAGTTCTGTTGAATATATCCCCGATGTGCCCTGGCCATGAGTGCGTTCGAGTTAATTGATGACAACGGCACATATAATAAGCATTGATTGTCCCAGTCATCGACATAGCATAACATAGTTACGGAAGTGTGAAGTGTTGCACATTGGTCGATCATCAATTTTACATCGAGTAACAATTGATTGTTTCTGATGCATTCTTTGTAAAACTAAATCACCAGATACGAATAGGTACACATATACGAAATATATCGCAATTAGTCGGGACGTTTATACATACGATATATCGCAACCTAATGGCTGCGGACACACGTACCACCGTAGCGATGTCATAGTAGGTGTGACAATTTATTATAGTGGAGTTTGGTGATAATTGGACGTCTTAATTCTGTGCCATAGCTAACCATGTTGCCCGCTGAGTTTCCGCACAATGAGTAGACTGGACCAATTAACCCATTGCATTTCACCAAAGTTGATCTCTACTCATTACGTTTTGCTACATTGTATTCTCTATCTATATCTATATTTGCGAATGTCTGTCTGTCTGTGTTCTATAGAAACTCACAAGGGACCATCTATATGGCACCAAAGGGGTCTAATAAGGGTAACTTTTTACGAGAAAGATAATGGTACGGGTAAGGATTTTCTAAAGTGACGCCGTTGTTGTCAGGGGCAGGAAAAGGGGAGGGGCTTAATTGTTTTTGTCGCCGATTGCCACGAAACTTATATATAATCATCCCCATGATATAAGGAATCTGGTGGTGTGGTTTAAATATGTCAAAAGTGGCGCCTTTCGAGTCAAGGATGCACGGAAGGGGAGAGGGGCATCAAAATTGACTAACTAATTTTAGCGCCGAGGGACCATCTAGATGGCACCAAACGGTCTACTAGGGGTAACTTTTTACGAGAAAGATAATGGTGCGGTTTAAAATTGTCTAAAGTGACGCTGTTGTCAGGGGCAGAAAATGGGGAGGGGTAGAAAAATGTTTGCCGCCGATTGCCACGAAACTTTTATATAATAATTCCCATGATATGTGGAATCTAATGGTGTTGTTTAAATATGTAAAACGTGGCGCCATCCGCGTCAGGGATGCACGGAAGGGAAAGGGGTACCAAAATTGATAAAACTTGTTTAGCGCCGATTTCCACCAATTGATATATATTCTTCTCCATGATACAATGAATCAAATTGTGCGATTTAAAGACTCCAAATTGCTGTCGTTTTGGATGAAAGATTGTGGGAGGGGAACTCAATTTGATAATGATGGGTTTAGTCGCCGATTGCCACCACACTTATACAATATTATCCCCATGGTATGAGGAGTCTAATGGTGTGGCTTAAATCTGTCAAGACTCAAAAGTGGCGTCATTCGAGTCAAGGTTGAACTGAAAAGCAGAGGGGCACCAACATTGATACTCAATAATTTTAGCGCCAATTTCCACCAAAGTGATACACATTCTTATCTATAATACGAGAAGTCTGATCGTGTGATTTAAAGACGCCATGTTGTTGCTGTTTGTGTGAGAGATGGGGGTTAGTGGGCACTAAATTTTATCAAAATTGGTTTAGTCGCCGATTGGTAGCAAACTTATCAATAATCATCTCCATGATATCATAAGTCTAATTGTGTGGTTTAAGGATGTCACAAGCTGTCACAAGTGGGGCCATTCGAGTCAGGATGAAAAGAGGGTGAGAGAAACACAAAAAAGATGAACAGTATGTTTAGCGCTGATTTCTACCAGATTGATACATATTCTCCGTGATTCGAGAAGCCTAATCGTGTGATATAGATACGCTAAATTGGTGCCGTTTGGATGAGAGATATGGGGGCCCTAAATTTGATACGAATTTGTATACTCGCCAATTTTATACAAAAACTAATACAAAATCATCCACACGGTACGAGGAGTCAAATGGGGTGGCTTAAAGCTGTCAAAAGTGGGCTAAGTGGCGTAATTTGAGTCAGGGGTGGTCTGAAAGGGATAGGGGCACCAACATTGATAAAAAATAATTGGTGTTGTTTTGATGTGAGATTGGGGGGGGGGGGGGTAGGCACTAAATTTTATAAGAATTGGTTTAGTCACCGATTGCTACCAAACTTATACCAAATCATCCACATGGTATGAGGAGTCTAATGGTGTAGCTTAAAACTGTTAAAAGTGGCGTAATTCGAGTCATGGGGTACACTGAAAAGGAGAGGGGCACCAGAATTGATACACAATAATTTTAGCGCCAATTTCCAACAAATTAATACACGTTCTTATCCATGATACGAGGTATCAAATCATGTGATTTAAAGACGCTATAATGGTGCTGTTTTTGTGAGAGATGGTGTGGGGCGGGCACTAAATTTGTCGCCGATTAGCACCAAACTTATAAATATTTATTTCCATGATATCTAATTGTGTGGTTTAAAGATGTCAAAAGTGGTGCCTTTCGAGACAGGGGTCCACAGAGTGTGAGAGAGACACAACAATGGATAAACAATATGTTTAGCGCCGATTTCCACCAGACTGATACATATTCTTCTCCGTGATTAGAGGAATCTAATCGTGTGGTTTAAATACGTTTTGCCGTTTTGGTGGGCCCTAAATTTGATACGAATTTGTATACTCGCTAACTTTCAACAATTTTATATATATTCATTTCCATAATGAGTCAAATTGTGTGGTTAATGGTGTCAAATGAGTCCGAAACCTGATAGAAATATATAGAAATATGTTTAGTGCCAATTAACGTCAAATTCTTACACGTTCTTCTCAAATGATACGAGGAAAACGTCACATTTGGTGCCTAGATATATTTGCAAATATATGTCTGTATTTGTTCGATATATAACTTCACGGTGTACATTCGAGATGGCACCAAGGCGTTCTAACAGTGGTAACTTTTTACGAGGAAGATAGTGGTGCATGTTAAAATATTAGAATATCTCATGATAATATTATAACACAATTCAGTCTGCCCCATTCAGTATAGTTTCCACAAAAAAGTTACAAGAGATATGGAAATGTATAGAAGGCCTGTTCAACAATATAGGTTACAGTGTGCCGTCAAATATAATTTCTTCTGAG
The DNA here is from genome assembly GCA_032622095.1 of Siphonodentalium dalli. Classification (NCBI taxonomy): domain Eukaryota; kingdom Metazoa; phylum Mollusca; class Scaphopoda; order Gadilida; family Siphonodentaliidae; genus Siphonodentalium; species Siphonodentalium dalli. The sequence goes on along the minus strand of CP136063.1, from coordinate 163,648,668 downwards.
ATAAAAGAAAACTGAGTCAGTGGCATATGACTTTTCAGGATCCTCCAATACTGACATCTGAGAAGGTTATATCTGCCCAATATACAGAGGATATCTTTCATGTTTTAGAACAGACTCATCGCCTAACATAAACAACTCAAATCTCGTTCTGTGTCGGTCACATGTAGCTGATATAGGTTGCATTGCAACATTTCTTTTAAACTGAGAATAATTTGCCAATATATAGCGCCACGAACAGAGGGGCACCTGTGCATTTCTTTAAAACATCTGTATCTTCATGGAGATATGATAACCAGGTGTCCTCGACATCTTAGCCTAACCCTGTAGATTGATTGATACATCTCTATGTAAAACCCAATTGTCGTCTTTTATTATTGCGAACTAATGTGTCTATGATGTTCATTAATCGTGATAAACAAAATGACAATCGCTCCGATCCGACAAGGTGAGCTACTACTTATATTCCGTAACAATCATGTTTTCTGATGCTATTTGGAAATATAATTTGTAAGAATATGTGTAACGCTTTGAACAAGAGTATCCTCTATTCCCACTATATGCCCACAATGTGCAGAGGGTTTCACATCACTTAAACCTGGGCAACGCCGGGTAACCCTGCTAGTGATATATATAATTGCACGATCGATCTCCAGAATTGTGTTTGACCGTGGCAATCCCTCATTCACTCACATATCATGCACGCAGTACGTCTTATTGATATGATCTCAATGCATGTTTATCTACTTATATTAATTTCATGAGTATTAAGACAGTTCCCCAAATTGCGTTTTTTAGTTTGCGATGTTTAGTTCTACGCATAATTCCGCTAACATTATCATGTGGGCCGATGAAGCTGTGTCGGAAATGTTGGAGGAAATACTGCTGAGAGAAAGTATCTGGAATAAACAAAGCGAACTATCTATACAAGGACCAAAACAAGAAAAGGGCTGATTGTACGGAACTTTGGAAGACTCATTATTTGTGCGAATATTCAGCGGGCGACATGGCTAGCTATGGCATATTAATTATGACGAACAATTGTCACCAAACTCCACCATAATAAATTGTCACACCTACTATGCCATAGCTACTGTGGTACGTGTGTCCGCAGCCAATATGTGTGATCATGTAATAATATTCCGTATATAAACTGATGGATATATTATACTATGACATGGGAAGTCGGCCAATGAAAGCCATTTCGGTGGATGAAGTGATTTGACGATAATGTTCTCACTTCGAGCCTCATAATTTATATTAATGACTATATATGCACAATAGGGGATTGCTGGTGTTACCGTTAGGTAAATAAATTTATAATTGAACAATTAATTTCATTTATTCGGCTGTTTTATGACTATGAATAAGATTTGGAGAATTTTGTATTGCGTGACAGAAGAAATTTACACATTTTCCGTTTCCGGATTTTTGTTTTGACCTCCAAATAGTCTTCATTCATCATATACTCTTAGCAATAACAATCGATATAATGTACTCTGTGATACCTATTACCCTTGACGTATATATTGTGCATGGTAACTTGCTTTGTTTGGTTCTAGAGATATGATATGACCATGGCACATGTGAATTTGGTCCCATAGCTTGAGTACTGGTCACACCCAATATCATTGGATGCGGTGATCACGTGGTGCGCGATAAATTTTCACATTTGAAAGGGTAAAACATGGCGGCATCGGATTGTCTTTCTTACAATTTGTAACAACGGAGAAAACACAACATCATAGCATGCTTACACCTTTGTTTTGGAGCCGACTTCGGCCTGGGCTAACACATTGTAACGCGTCCCTAATTTAAGTACGTTGTTACTAACTGGGTGGTATTTAAGAGGTGGGGGGGGGGGGGTAAAGTGGCACAATTCCAGAAATGGGAACCGGTTGAAATCAATGTATTTAAAAAAACAAATTATCAAAAATAAAAAATAAATTTGTTCATAGACATACTTTGATAATCCAAGATTGAGTAGGATATGATAAGAAATAAATTTGTCATTCTAGAGTTACCGGTCTTTGAATCCAAGATGGCCGCCAAAATTGAATATCTGACCTGGTGAATTTTAATTCGCAATTACTCAGAAAGTTCATGAAGTATTAAGCCGTGCGATATGTCATTCTATTGACGATTGAGTAATACTTTTTATATGTATGAATCAACTTCATATATTCAGAATAGCCGCCGGAAGGGGAAAATATGACGATTTTCCACCGATATCTTCTAGATAAATTTCTTCTGTTTGGAACTGGTTGAGAATTGTGACATTATTTAGTATCTTTTATATTAACTGATCACTGGGGCAATACAATAAGTCATTCATGATGTCATGGCCCCTTCCGATCCCTCAAAGATTTGATTATACAGAACGCGGTATAAAATTTCATCCACAAAAATATCACAATTGGGAAGCTATTCATATTTCAGCACGTAATGAGAAGAACTGTGTTATGTAAGTAAGGCCTACCATTACCTATGGATATTCCAAGTCATTGGAACCAAAATTGTTACTTTGGCTCAAAATGGCCGCCAAATGGCCGCCAAAAATATGGAAAATTGTAGATATTGCGTGTCCTGCAATCGCTTACAAGGTGTGCTTGATGAATAAAATGGGATATTCTGCCTTATATTCATAGAAAACTAACATTAATAGTTAGTATTTTAACCACTAACATTACCATAAATATTGGATTTTACTCTCACAAACTTGACATAAATATCAGCAAAAACTAACTTTTTCAGGTTTGGACCATTTTAAAAGTAAAATATGACTAACTGCGGTATGCTTATTGTTTTGGTCTATTTTAAATGTGTCACACGAAGGTGTTTATAGACCAAATTACTCAAGATGGCTTCAACATGGCAACCAACTTGGGTAAAAAGTTAATTTTCATACATATCCGTAACTCTATTCTCTGCTGTTTCGAAAAGTTAGAAAATTGTGACTCACTTGGTTATAACGCAACTGACAACTAGATATTCTATCTGGTTGTCCCGTTCCCTGTGGGGCATGCCGAATTCATTTTAAAGTTGCAGCATGGATATTTTTCAGAAAACGTCTTTTGGGATTCTGGCCATTTTTTGAAAGGAAATTGGCAGGTCTTTGAAATGGAACTGATATTAACCATAATCACTGGCTATTTTGGACCATTAGGATCAAAATTGATCAATTTGATATAAGAGGGAGGTCAAGGTGGCAACGAGGGAGTTACGATATGGTCACATGAAGGTGATGTTAATAGCTATACATGGAGTTATTTTATGGTCATGAATGATGTGCATATGTATACACGGAGTGACTATATGGTCATGAATGGGTTGTCCATTGTGAGATGACAGGTATACAAGTAGTAGATGTATGGTCATGTGTGAGGTAGATATATATTCAGGGAGTGAGGGTATGGTTGTGTGGTTATGTGTGGATGTACGGGCATACACGGTGTGGCTGTATGGACATTGATGTGGTGCGTGGAGATAACGAGAGTAACTGCATGGTCATCTCTGTGTTCATGTTTATGCATATATGGAGTGACTGTATGGCCATGGGTGGGATGTACATGTGAACATTGGGTGGATGTGTTGTCACATATATCTATTGTGTACATGTATACATGTGTTGTCTGTACGATCATGGGTGGGTATATGGATAAATAGGGAGTGGCTGAATGGCTATGTGTAATGTGTATACTAGCAGGTGCACACGGAATGACAGCATATGTGCACGGCCACGATTTAAGTGTATATGCATGCCTGGGGAATAGCTGGATGGTCGTTGGCGAGCGAGTGCCCTTGTGGTAATGTGTGGGATGTATATCTATTTATGCCGTGGGTGTATATTGTCATTGGTAGATGTATATGTATACAGTGACTCGGGGAGTATAGCTGTATGATCATGGATGGCGCGTATGAGCATATATAATGAGTGCTGAATTGCCATGTGTGGGGTGTATATGCAAGTCTGGAAGGTATGCGTGGCCGTGTGTGTGGGGTATTGGTACATCTGGAAGAGCTGTGTGGTCATTGGTGATGTGTATATGTACATCTGGGATGATTCGATGGTCACGTGTGGTGTGTATGTGTATATATCGAGAGGCTATATATAGCCATGTGTATGGCGAATATGTACACGGGGAGTGACTATGGCCAATGGTGATGTGAATATGTGTACAAGGAGTGACTGTATGATCATGAATGTGGTGATTAGGTATACAGGGAGTGACTATATTATAATGGGTCAAGTGTAGGAGTATACCTGGTGTGCATGTATGGTGACTCGTGACCGTATGGTCGTGTGTGATGTGTACATGTATACACAAGTGTGGCTGTATGATCATGGGTGAGGGGTGTGTGTTTAAAACGTGTGGCTCTATGACCATTGGTGAGGTTCATACGTATACCTAGAGTGACTCTATGATGGTCATGGGTGGGGTGTATATGAATATTTTGAGTGGCTATTTCTAACATATATGTGGCGAATGTATATACAGGAAGTGACCGTATGGCGAACGTGAGGCGAATAGGTATACAACTAGTGACTGTATGGTCATGAATGTGGTGAATATGTATATCGGGAGTGACCATATGGTCATGGTCAAGGTGTACGAGTTTACCTGGTGTGCCTGTATGGTGACTCATGGCTGTGTGGGGTCTACTGGTATACACGAGTGTGGGACATGTGTATAAAGCGGGTGGCTATGTGACCACTGGTGTGGTGCATATTTATACTATACATGGGGTGACTATACGGCCATGAGTGCGGTGTGTATGCCTCTGAATTGTTACTGATGGGTGTATGGTCATGTTTGGATGTGTATGGGTATACACAAATGTGGCCGTGCGGTCATGGGTGAGCTGTATGTGTATAAACCGAGCGACTATATTGTCATCTGTGTGGTATTTATGTGTATATATAGTGAATGTATGGCCTGTGTTGGTTATACATGTCTACCTTGGGCGGCTATCGCTTTCCACAATAACTCAATATATTAATCGATAGAGAGGCCACGTCAGAGAGTTGTCCTTTGTGACGTTTATGCACAATGGAAGAAATGTTAAACGATTTTCTTGACAATAGTTGCTGCAGTAGGACCGGTTTGGTCCCAAAGGGAGTTCTTTGATCTAAAGATCGAAGGATCAAATGTATTGCTGTGGAAGTACATGGAAGTACAGGTAGATATGACAGCATTGCATCATCCTACTGGGTCACTGGAGTACACGGCTATAACATGTACGTACGTCATAGGTGTATTACGTTATGGGTGTAATGTTATGTATATTACGTTATGACCTTGATGAACAATGGGGAGCCTCGCCCTGAATTATGTTCCTAATAGGTGATTACCTCATAGTATGTTAAAGGGACACAGTGGGTGCAAGTTAAAAGGACACAGCAAAATTTTAACCTTTAAAATTTCAAAAATAAAAAAACAAACAATTTAAATTTTAAAAACTTAAATTGTTTTCAAAAATTGAAAACAAAATTCAAATTTTTCAAAAATTAAAAAAATATATCTAATTTCCAAAAACTAACTTTTTCAGGTTTGGACCATTTTAAAAGTAAAATATGACTAACTGCGGTATGCTTATTGTTTTGTTCTATTTTAAATGTGTCACACGAAGGTGTTTATAGACCAAATTACTCAAGATGGCTTTAACATGGCAACCAATTTGGGTAAAAAGTTAATTTTCGCACATATCCGTAACACTATTCTCTGCTGTTTCGAAAAGTTAGAAAATTGTGACTCACTTGGTTATAACGCAACTGACAACTAGATATTCTATCTGGTTGTCCCGTTCCTTGTGGGGCATTCCGAATTCATTTTAAAGTTGCATCATGGATATTTTTCAGAAAACGTCTTTTGGGATTCTGGCCATTTTTTGAAAGGAAATTGGCAGGACTTTGAAATGGAACTGATATTAACCATAACCACTGGCTATTTTGGACCATTAGGATAAAAATTGATCAATTTGATATAAGAGGGAGGTCAAGGTGGCAACGAGGGAGTTACGATATGGTCACATGAAGGTGATGTTAATAGCTATACATGGAGTTATTTTATGGTCATGAATGATGTGCATATGTATACACGGAGGATATTAAACACGGAGTTATGTCAGGAACGAAGAAAGATATATTCGGGCGATACGAAGATACTGCGTATGACCGAGAAACGGTTCTAGATTCGGACGAAGATTTTCGGGAAACGTTATGAGATTCGGAGGATGATATTATCGCCGGTAGTAGAGCGGTAATCGGCGTAAGAAAGCTGCACGATCTCTCAGCAAGATGGACACATTCAAAAGTATGTTGAAACGCTTCAACAATGATGCGGTAGCGGTTGAAGTGTGGTCTGATAAGGTTGATCAACAGATGGAAGAAGAGAGCATGTCGGAAGAAGAGGCTGAGAAAAAAGCTCAACGAGAATGCATCGACACAGAGTTTGATCTCTTTCTCAACAGTTACAGACGATTGATAGAATATCAGTATCGGTTGAAAACATCCCCCATACATAACACTATCATGAAGAAAATGGTCAAACTGACCAAACACGTATATAATCATGAATGGGCTGCGGATGAAGCGATGAGAAAATTCAAGAAACTCCTAGAAATAAATTTGATTGATGGTTGAAGATTCAGACAATGATTAAATTTCAATAAACTTCATCAAAATGTTATTCTCGTTTTCATTGGAAATAATTTTGAAGTTTTTGGAAATTATATTTTTTTTAAATTTATGAAACATTTGAAATTTTTGAATTTGTTTTAGTTTGTAATGTTATTTAAACAAAACAAATTAAAATAAGTTTTGAAATTTGTTCAACTTTTTTTATATTTGAAAAGTTTTGGCAAGCCACTTTTTAATTACTCGAGCAATTTGAAAAATATTGGTCTTTCAATACCATTAATTTCAGGAAACTCTTAGAACATAGTTATATTATTGGTGTTATATAAGGTTCATGGAAGTCTAATACCTAAGATGTTAAGATGCAGTTAATCTCATAGCATTAGTACTGATGGTTTGAGGGATTACTAATCATCCTGTGATGTGCCCCTCTGATGGAAAAACACTACTACAATTGTATTGTTCGGTGTTGGCTATTGTTGTATGATAAACCACAATGGAAATGCGAGTATAACTATTTATTAACTTTTCTATCGATACCAAAAGTCGTTCAAACCGCGAGTGTCGAAACAAGACATAATGTTGCATAAAAAGATACAATCAGGGATAGCATTTGGCAATTGCTAAAAGTATTTGGCAGAAAATATTTTCATTTGAAAAATGTAAATTTAGGTCCAGCGCGGACCCTGCACACGAAGCATTGTCGTTTTCTTACGCCAATATGGAGAATCTTGCCTGATTCCGCTCCTATGATAACCCGACAGCACCCATACATGACATTATGTGTATGTTTGTGTGCTCTTTTTGATCAACCACCATCTCTTACGACTGTTATTTTTGGTATGCCTTCATCAAAATTTCCCTTCTTTTTCGCTGTTCGGCACCAGCTGTTTTTATGTTTTCAAACTTTTTCTTCCACTGGGCACTTTTATTATGTTCAATTACAGTAACAGTTGGTTGTGACATCGATGGCAGGCATATTGTTACTAGTTCCTCCTTGTTATTCGTGTATTGACATCAAACCTCCGATGATTAGTGCGACTTTGGATGCCATGACTGGATGAGAAGATGATGTGTTTCCCACACCTGTTGAAACAGACTGCAATGAAGCTTGTATAGACTTGATGCTTCTCTTCATGGAGGAAGCCAATAATCTTCCTATTTTCACTATTATTGGCAATCCGTTGAGCTTTGGGGCATGCCATTAAATGCTGGATGACAGTACTGAAGCCAATGACAGACGGCCCATGCTGAATAGTCGGTATCACTCAGACAGAATCCGATCTTTTTTAGAGAGTCTCAGTTTTAGCTGCTTCCTGTGAACTGAGAATCTGGCCTGAGGTTTGTACTCATCATTCGGCTTGTCCAGACACGATCTATCCAGCAGTCGGAACCAACATTTTACATAAGGTTTCCCGCCATCAGCGTTAAACTGATAGGTTTTAGTTTTGTTCCTTTTATTATCCATTCTGAGCAAAGTCACTACTGTGGCGGTGAGGCACACAACTATCCATTAAGAAAACTACCCAGTGTTATAGTGTAGCTTGATTTCACAGTTGATCGGTTGGCACGAAAACAGGTCATCATAATCTGCTGTTCATATGGACTGTCGTTAAAATACAGTCTGCACAAAAATAAACTGTATATTCTAGCAAGTGTTTTGGCAAGTAGAGTAAAGAAACATTGTATTACAATCACAATTCTTATTGCATACTAGTATCTGACTTACATATTTACACCATTTACACAACAATATGATTATTTCACATACCCAGTGCTCTGTCAGAGATTTTCAGTATCTTCAGCAGCCTCGCGTCAGAAAGTTCTCTGGTAGGATGGACCCCATCTTTGTATAGCAGAAAGTTAAAGGAGTACTGTACCTGCCATTTTATGTCATTTTCAAGATCCAACTCAAACTTTGAACAGAATACTCCTATCTCTTTGTTGAATTTTAAAATCCAATTGTTAATCTTACCGATTCCTTCCAGAAACAATATGTTCCTCGTGTTCACATTCAATAAAATCAAAGCTATGGTATACTTCTACCTGGGATTCTTGGATGAGGTTCCATCGCTTCAAACTGATGGGCGTAATTTCAAACAAACAAAAAAACATAAAATCTGGGTATTACCGGTTCACAATTTCCATAAATGAGTCTATCAAATTACCCAACGTTCTCTCGTCACTGTCATGTCTTAGGTACAGAAACATCCGCCGCACGTTTCAAGCCATAAATAAATATGTTAAATATTGCCACTTTTACCAAGTTTCTGTAAGTCACTATGGACTTGGACACAGTTTTCTCATTGTCGCACCCGATGTATACCAGAATTTAATATCTCTTTCAAAATCCAATGATTCTTGTAAATTTTCCAAATATTTGCCTTTGCTGTCAGAGATTATAATAGTCCTGGACCTTCCCTCAATACTCAAGCCTTGTCGCTTATTTTTGGCTTTTAGGAATTCCTTTTCATCCAAAAATTTGGACAAAGATATTAGGTAAACAAATAGTTTTTATATTAGACCAGCTAAACAATCAAAGAATTAACAAAAAGTGATATCGAAAAGTAGTACAGTCCCTAATGTAACAATGAACAGAGAAATATATTTTCATACCTCATGTTTACCTGTCGATGTTTGTAAAAACTAACCAGAGTTCCCTTTTCAATCTTCAACTGTACGTGTCGATCAAAGAAGAGATCGTCAATAGCGAGTCTGCGATACCCGCCGACGGGAACGGGTATGGTAAATTGGCGAACTTCGTCACTTGCGTACTTTCAATGCAGCACATACGATAGTTATTTGGAACGGGTAGATGTGTACCATCGACCGGTTATCTTTCACTAAGGTTGTCTCACCCATAAGTACAAGAATTATATGAAATAGCTATGCAGTAACATATTGATTGCAAGATGTCACCCGCAAATCGCATTGATAAAATTGTCATTTAAGCCACGTGTTATGTTCAAACTCTCGAGGCGGTTTCTGGCACTAACTACGAAAACCCAATCGTTTCACTGATAACTGTGATCTCTCCAGTAAAGACAGTTTGTAATTGAGAGGAAGAGGGTGAGTAGATGTGCTAGATGCAGTATCGACGCTTACATAATTATGTAGGCATTAGGGTATCGTGGAATAAAAACGTGAGCATGACGTAACCCCTTTGTTACGCCGCACCCGGTTAGTACATATTGGATAATGGATCGTACATTATTTTACAAACAACGATCCATTATTTTAATAACGGATGATCAACATCGAACTTAATGGACGGTTATTTTACTGTGAACGATTTCATTGTATATGGCTTGTATGAACATGTATGATACCAAAATATATGCATATCTCCATACTAGACGAGGTTGGCACGGGTTCTAACCCCGACATGGGCGAAAATCCGGACAGCTTTTCTAGCATGTTATGAGTTGGGGGACATTTCAATGTGCCATTCCAATCGATACATGACCATTTCGATAATACATTAGAATTTGTTCAGTAATGTTCACTGCAACAAGCATCTTTGAAAAAAATGAACCCGCATACCGAGTCTCATATACAATGATTTTCAAGTATAATTGTGCTTTGACTGACAACTGGAAGAATATCAGAAGGGATATCCATATACAGCCTCTTCACTCGCGGTGGGGATGTCTAACTTCGAATTCCAGGCACTGAATTTTCACACTGTTAAAATGTATCGAATCTAAGCATTCCATGTGCACCAATCAATCATTCAATTTAAAATTCTGGCCAAATCCGAAATACGACGCGGTAAATAATTTAATACAATTGCCAAAATGTAAGAGCAAAACGTCATGTTCAGTCAACGGTTTGAAAAAGCAATGGGGTACTGTCATTCCAGTAAGTTGACAACGTGTTAAGATGTATCGACATTGAACGGGTGGACCTACAACTCATGTGTGTTGATCCAATTTTGGATTAATCCATTCTGATCAGAGGTGACTGTTGGGATCAGGCCATGTTTTCAGAATGTGCATTATTTCATGAATATAACGATCGCGGTCTGCGGCATGGGTGGATCCATTCACTGAAATAATGTATATATTTATTTCAGCCATTATCCTATACTAATACAAGCGCTTCACACTCAATGAGGTCATGTAATTCGTCTCCTAGTTTGTTATCGCTACATAGCGGGCATGTTCGTTCCCTTAGATCTGTACCATTCCAGCGACCAGTTTCCATTGGCTGATGGTGATTTGATGTTCTAAATTTACGTAACATAGTTCTATAAATTCATTTTGGAGTATCTAGATAGCCTTCATATGAGATATCATGTTTGAATATCTGATATATTTTTCCCTGGCTAGATTTTTGCAGATCTGCTTCCCATTTCGATCGGAATTGGCTAATCAGACTACATTTCACGTACTCGATAAGTTGGTCTACATTTGTCGCTATGTCGCTCTCAAAATATGAGCTTGGGAGCATGACTCTAAGGTATACATACATGTATGACGAATGGAACTCAGCCAACTGGTATGACTTGAGTCGTCGGGTAACGTGCGTGATAACTGATATAGTACTTTAGAATATCGCTTTTCGTCCATGTTAACTACTCTACACTGCTATTTAATCATTCGTGTTTTAATTAAAATTTCTAATGGCATTCGGCCAGTTTCTGCGTAAACAATGTAGTCAGTCCTCGCAATAAGTGCTTCATAATTTGTCGGTGAACATTCTCAATAATGGCACAATCTTCATGGCCCCACACTTCTCGCCCATAGTGGAGTACTCGCACTACTTGTGCATCAAATAATTCGAGTTGGTTTTTTATACTTATGCAGTGTTTACGGGCTTCGATATAACATAGTCCATTGATTTCATGCCCGTAGAAGCCAAATGTTTCTTGGTTTCTCGAATTTCCCGTCTTCGACAGAATAATTCCGAGATAATTGAAGTTTTTAACCACTTCGATACTTTTAACATTGAGTTTAAATTGTACATTTTTTGGTAAACCATGTTTAGAGAACATAACAATTTTTGTTTTGTCTACGTTTACTGTTAACTTCCAGATATCACAATATCTTTCAAATGATAAAAGCTGATTTTTCAGTTTCCCCGCTGTCTCTGCCATAATTACTATATATCTTTATTGCCTCCTCGTGGGAGAGTAGATATTTACATGAGTTATAATACATATATAAATATAATGTTTAACAAGTAACACCATTTCTGAGATAGTCCATGCATTATCAGAATCATTTAGATAGCAATCTGACACACACAAGAGAACATGTTCGTGTATTTATGAAAAACGCTGGAGAACATGGTCCGAATTGGTGTTTGTGATCATATTGCATATATAGCAAGATTGTACTTGTGTCTATGATGACCAAGTCCAATACAACGTAGATATGTTCGGAGAGCGACGGCATGTGACCTCCGAGGAAAATTGTCATCAGATCTGTTGGTGCGAGTGATGCTAGGAACAGACACACATCGATTCCGTGTTTATTTAGTATCACATCCCAGTGCTGATCAAATAAGTGTATCACTATGGGCGACCTGCAAGACCAAAAACACATGGTATAACTCGTGGTTATAATCCGTGTCGCACAATCTATACACGTCAAATTATTTGCGTAAGTTGATTTGTTGAGTAGCCTTGCTAAATGTCTCAGTGGCTTCGAGAATGATCGGCGAGACGTGCACAGATTCCAAATTTTCTAAATTGGGATGGGATTGGCAGCACAGGAATAATGAGAACTTGGCATTGAGCGCAGTCGAACGATACCACGAAGAATAATAGTTTGTTTCGACTCTATCGCGAACCAGTCTCTTCCATTCGCTTTTCGATGGAAATAACCCTGTGTCCATGAAATCAGTGAGGAATGTTAAAAGATGATATTCCTCTAATAAGGTGAAAATGTCTTTAACAAATCCTGACATGGAGCGACCAAATAGCCGGTATTGATGTGCCTTGAAAAGAAATACACTCAACGGAATCTGGTGGCCCACCGGCATGTGCACGAGTTTTTCAAGGAAGTACAGTTTCCGCAGGTGAATTTCCATCTCGACTGGAAGCAATCCCAGGAGACTAAGCGCCACAGTTGTTGGTGTCCTGGTTGGAAGAGATTGCATATGTTTCACACATACACGGAATGACCTTTCAATTGTTAGCAGAGTAGATCTGCTGTCTAAGGGAAGTAATTCGCTCCCATATAGAGCTTTGGGGAGAACGATACATTTCAGTAGCCTGGCCATAAGGACGGAGAACAAGATCTAGTCATTGGTTTCCCTGCTAGAGCGATGTTTGTATTTCTCATTTTATGAGATATCTGTTCGGAACGATTGGCTGAATTGTTGAATTTTCCTTGGGTAATTCCGAGATGAGAACATTCTGTTACTACACTGAGATTATGGCCTCCGAGCAGCCATGTTCTGTTCTGTTCATTTTGCCGGGCACTTTTATTAAAAACAACAACCTTACTTTTCGTACTCGAAAAGTTGAACCTCCAAGTCACACTGTCACAGTGGATCAACGGACACGAACCAAAACCGGAAGTCGTAGATTTCGAGGTGGAGAAATATCTGTCGACAAATATTTGTTGACATTTTTTGACGGTTTTTTTGGGAAAATAAACGCTTGGATAGCATATCTGACCAACTGAATGTGAGTGAATATTTCTTCGCTAATGTTCGGACACCGACGATCAATTTAAGTCAGTTGTCATTGTTCGATCGCGGAAAAAATGTCATTTAATCATCGCCGCGAGACGATTTCTTCCCCAAAATATCCCAGAAAATCATACTTTTCACATTCATCGCAGACAGCTGTCGCAACAACCTATATACCGGTCGAAAGGCCTGTTTTCCCCCCACAAATGCATATTTGGAGTATTTTCACGGACTGTCTCAAAATTCCAAATTTCATCTTGTGATGCAGGTACCAACATCGAAAATACTGTCCGGTTAGTCCTGTACACCCCGGAATTTAGTTGCAATCCACCAGACCCGGCGGACAGTTTTTGTTGTTCAATCAAGAGTCGAAGTGGATTAGTTGGTTGGCTGCCTTTCGTTAACAGTGGCACGTTTTTGGGCAACTGCTTTCCTGTTGCAACTATATAGTATACTGATCAAGTTTAGTTACCGAGTACAGTTTGCAATTTGTTCTCATATATTCGTTCAGATCGTGTAAGGTCATTAACCAAAGAATCATTTATGGAAATATTGTTAGAACAAGAATATTACAATGCCCTCCATGACCAAGGCCGGAGCAACAGGATTGTTTTGATGGTGGGAGGTGTAGATGTATTTTCCAATAGTTTGATATTTCAGCCAGTATATAGCGTGAAATTTGATACTTAAAAAAACAATTAAAATTCGATTAATTGCAGAAAAAACAAATCGGGACCCATGGCTGTTCTTTTTCATTATGACCACTTTCGGGACCCACCAACCGAGTTTTTATTACGATTGTATAAAGTTTTAACTACATTTTTCGGGTATATATACACCCCTTTATTTTTATGTTTTAAACTACAGGCACCCACCCATATTTCGGAGAATTTTCGCTAATATTACATATTATAGTATAGCCATCAGATATGCAGATGTTTATTTCCATTTCTATGAGAGGCCAAATTCACATTTCATAATTAATTGCAGTTAAGCAATAGCACTTAAGCATAATTATTTGCGATTAAGCGCAATTCATGGTTATACTGTATGTAACTATGTACCCCTGGTGAATAAATAGGTGTATCTATAACTAAACCTGAACTCATATTGACATATCACCTCCTTGTTTTCATTGCTTTGGATAGTTGGGATTGTGAACTAGCCTAAATTCTTTATCAAAATGGGTGACTCGCGACAGTATTACCTTCTGTTTTAGTCGAGTCGAGGAACCAACCCATCAAAGCTCAAGTGTGATCAGATATCGATTATTGAAGTTTGTTATTTCAATTGATTGCTGCCCAGAAACACGCCGTGAAAAGGGTGGTTTCGGTCAAAATTGCGGATAAAGATGGATAACTCTAAAACAAGTGGTAATACGGTAAAATTTCGTGATAGTTTAGTAATTATACGGCCATATTTTGTTGAACAAAATGTTTATAAATCACACGTTTTTGGGAAATTTGATACCATAGTTGACAGTGGTCAGCATTATTTTTTGCAGTTAATCGATTCTGATAACTAAAGCTTATTTTGAAGAAATATTGTTGTTGTTGTTGTATCTTTATAATATGGGTCTTTCTGATCGGATTGAGGACCTTTAGTTTAAATTAGCCAAATACAGATACACCCGGTCATGCTAATAGTTAGGTTATATGGGTAGTTACACTTACTCTCAAGCAACTCATAGCGCTTAATCGCAATTAATTGCAATTGCACTTAAGCGCAATTCATTTCAATTATGCGCAAATGCCATATGTGTGCTTCAGCGCGATATATATGTGGTATATGCGCTTAAGCGCAATTCATTATTAAATGTGAATTTGACCTCCCATACAGTTAATTTTTTGTCTGTATATATATGAACGAGTAGGGTCTGTCTGCATGTCTTCTGTCCGCTTAAATTTGAATATATACGCGACCATTTGCGTTAAAAACTTCCCAACCAAATTATCCAGTGTGTGAATCAATGAGGAAACAATTAATTATGGCGCGATTTGAATACAACAGGACAAAAATCACGTGCCTATATATTTACAAAAGTAACTTGCATCTGGTTCCACATTCAGTTGTACGCTATAGATTGGAATTTTACCCGCTATATACATGTAGGAAACACAACACTTCTACATTAATGATGGACAGCCAAGGTGGGATTAAGAATACAACAACTCGAAAGAACACTGGAGTTTTCCTGATGATGTTTCTATTCTCTATATCAACCGAGAGTACCTATATTTCGTATAGTATTGTATAGTATAGTATTGTATAGTATATTATTATAAATAATTTTTATATTTTTTATTTTCAATAATTTTATTTTCAAACATTCATTCGGGTGTTGTAAAATCCCATCTTCGATTGCCTCAGCGAAGCCGCAAGCCTTTGCCTCACAGTGGTTACATATATGAAGGCATGCATGCGATCCTCTCGTCAGTAGCACCTGGAATTATAAAATAATATCGCTTAGTGGACTTGAACTTAAGCTAATATTAGTAACAGATATAGCTGTACACCCCTCCGACTGTATGTTTTAGTCCCCTCCTCATTATTGTTTTAACCATAGCTGAATATTGAAAACAATAATTTTCTAAGTCGAAAAATGTCATATAACTCCACACAAAAAGGTCTGACATATTTCATAATCATATATGTTCTCATGTTCCCATGGTACTAAATATATATATGCCAAGCCAAAAAAAAAACAAATGACCGCAAAACTTAGGAATAAAAACTCGGAAAATTGCATCCACGAAAGGACGAACAAGCTGCTTCCTGTATAACCCCACAAGTTGTGGACCACAACTCGTTGCGAGTGTATAATCAAATATAAAGGGTAAAAATCGGCACACCGCTGCATTTTTCTGAAAAAAGTTGGATGTAAATCATTATGTTTTATGTCGGCCTTCCGAGAGTGATGACAATTCAGAGTTAACAATATGACATACATCAAAAGTTATATGTTTACCAAACATGTACTTTGTAGTTGGATTTCAGTTACAGTTCAGTTATATATATATAAGTCACCGCCTGGATGTTATGTTGTACCAGGAGACATATACAACATTATGAACACCCAGAACCATTGTGGCCACGCAAAAGTCAAATGAAACGCCCATCATCTCCGGCAAAATTGCTTTTTCGACCAGAAATTGAAGATGGCAGACCTCAGCAAAATCACGACTAAGCGGACAGATTTTTTACAACTAATGATTAAATTTTTCGGGACTAACCGGACAGTATTTTCGAGGTGGGTACCTACATCAAAAGATAAAATTTGGAATGTTGAGACAGTCCGTGAAAATACTCAAAATATGCATTTGTGGGGGGGAAACAGGCCTTTCGATCGGTGTATAGGTTGTTGCGACAGTTGTCTGCGATGAATGTGAAAAGTATGATTTTCTGGGATATTTTGGGGAAGAAATCGTCTCGCGGCGATGATTAAATGACATTTTTTCCGCGATCGAACAATGGCAACTGACATAATTTGATCGTCGGTGTCCGAACATTAGCGAAGAAATATTCACTCACCTTCAGTTGGTCAGATATGCTATCCAAGCGTTTATTTTCCCAAAAAACCGTAAAAAAATGTCAACAAATATTTGTCGACAGATATTTCTCCACCTCGAAATCTACGACTTCCGGTTTTGGTTCGTGTCCGTTGATCCACTGTGACTGTAATCGTAACAGATAGATAACATTTCATCGAGACCAGCTTTGGAGAGCTACAAAATTACGATATCGTATGCTATAGTTGGGGCAGAGCATACGATATTGTGAATTGCCATCCCCTGTTGTGCCGCAGTTAGTTTTAGGGGCAAGTTATTCACATACACCAAGTAAAAGAGCGCGTTCCTTGAGAGATAGGAAATGGATTCGACACACCGCCATTGTATATAATTTTGCTGCAGCAATCCTTATGCATATTGCTGATTATTCTAAGAGGTTTGCCTCGAATTCCAAATTGATATAGTTTCAACATTAGGCCTGAGTGCCAGACACAATCGAAAGCCTTCGCCGAATCCAGGAAACACACAACCGCGCGAGCCCCCTTGTCAGAAGCTTATGCCACTGATTTCTGTAATACGAAAGATGACATCGTGCAGCTGATATTCTTCTGGAAGCCGCTCTGTTGCTCACTTGGGAAATTGACACACAGAGGACTTTTCCACAAGCGGTTCATAATGACTGCTTCAAAAACTGTGTAGAGAACTGGTAAGATCGTTATCGCACTGTAGCTGTCAGGCAGATGTGGTTGTTTTGGGGACCCCTTATCCAAAGAGACAATAAATCCCGTTTTCATTTCACGTGGTATGTGTTCAAATTTAAGGATGCCGTTGTAAAGAACACACAACAAACGTATGACTGAGTCTGGACTGTAGATGAGATTTTCTTTTACAGGAAATCACAACTTTTGTTTTTGATGCATTAACTTCTAGACCCCATGCGTCCGCATAATCACTAAATGTCTGAATCGATCTGTGCATAGTTGCCCCGTCGTCTGTCATTAGTACGGTATCATCCGCATATAACAAACATAATATACACACAAAGCATTTCAAATTGTCAAAAAATAGTTCATCGAGATACTTTAAATTTTCGACTGCACAGTTACTGATAAATTCCTGCAAGTCATTCACAAATACTGTAAGGAGAACAGAAAGGGAGACATAAAATCTCCTTGAAAAAGGCCTATGTTGCCGGCGAAAAATTCAGAACGTTCTAGTTCTTTTCCCACACATGTTTTTATCTGGCTATACATATTGCTCACTACCCTGAACAATTTACCACTTATTCCATTTTGCAGCATTTTAAGAAATAAATCCGCCACTTCCTAAATAATACTATAATAATAGTACAGGAGACTCGTTGACCCCACATCTAAAATATATATTTTTTGGCGGTAAAATTGTTTGTACTAAAATATTCACACAAAAAAAATTCAAAACCTATTTTTTTTTCTCCAAAATTAAAAAAAAAAAAGTTTTAAAAAATCTAAAAAATTTATGAAACTTTGAGTTTTCGGTCTATTACTGAAAATAATCTCGGTATTAAATGTCGAATGTTTTTGAATTATTTGCGTGTAATATCTTTTGTTATTGGCCAACTATTTTTGTTCAAACAAATTTTAAATATTTTTCATGAAACTCTGTTAATTTTATTAATCGATGTTTAGAAATAGCTTTATACCAACTATATGTGTATGGACTGGTCCGAGTCGCTGTAATCTTGGACATTGACACTATAGGTATGAATGCATACATTTCAGTGTTTATCATCAGACGCGATGTTTAGAAATAGCTTTATACCAATTATATTGTATGGACTGGTCCGAGTCGCTGTAATTTTGGACATTGACACTATAGGTATGAATGCATACATTCCAGTGTTTATCATCAGACGCAGTCTCGTCTATTACATCATATAATTGTCTCCACAATACCTGAAATAATTTGACGCCATTACTCTTACATAAATAATAAAGAGCGTTTATTCTTTACTTCTCTATCCCGATGAAGTTATTGAGTATATGACACACGTGCATTATCGCGAATTATTGGAAGAATTATTGAGATGTTGTACTATTTTGAAAGCAGTCACGAGCGGACGAAGAGTGTGATGCGAAATTACTACCCCGAATGAACTGACATATTCTATGGAACAAATTTTCAATTATGTACACACACATAATCACACGCGTCAATAGGGTAACACTGTATAGGTCGAAAAAGAGTGACACCTTGGATAAATTGACCAAATGACTGCTATTATATCTGTTGACAGCTATGTGTGGTCAGACTCGTTCAATTAAGTTATCGATAGCTTGTCTGAACATCATTACTTGTTTAATGGGTTATGATCACGTAAGGTTGATAAGCTGTGTCATTGTTAGCATTAACGCGATAATTAGTTATCAAAAATATGCATACATAATACGTACATGTGATAAGACACTCAATAATAGAAGTTACCTTTGTGTTGTTATAACAACCTTACGTAATAACCACTTATCGACTTATTCATACTTACGCTCATATATAATCTTATATAATGTTAACTCATCTGTGCTAACTATTTTCGGGAGTTATGGTATACAAATATCTATGACGAAGCTTCCTTTTATGCATGTACAGACACGCTTTCAATTAAGCTATCGATAGCGTGTCTGAACATCATTAGTTGTTTAACGGGATATGATCACGTAAGGTGATAAGCTGTGTCATATCATGTGTGGACACATATATATATATATGGTCATAGCGTGACGAGCAAAATGTGATGTTTACACACTTAAGCTATGGACAAACAATACATCTCGCATATGTAGTGGAGTGGCATTGTACTTCATTGTGAATTAAGTCACTCTGTGTTATTTGACCATATATATATACCTGTTACACCTTAGCCATTGGTTTATTGTAGTTTAATGAAAATTTTACACATCGTGATTGCTTTCAAAAATAGTGCAACTTACCTGTTGGTAATACACAAATGAAGAGCGTTTAACTGATACGAAAGTACTACACGAATGAACTGAGTCTTGACATTTATATTTCACATCTTTCTTAAATGTTCCAACACATACATACATAGACATAGTGTTATACAGTCTTATATGTACACACGCTACGAAACCATTAAAGGTGGACAATACACTCACGATGTGACAACATATACAGACATAGGCATAGTGTTATACAGTCTTCTATGTACCAACGCTATGACATAATTAAAGGGGGATAATGCACGCACTGTTTTGAATGTTAAAGTGACACGAAACAAGGGACGTGATGCAATATTGGTGTTTGAATATTAAAGGAACACAATGCGCTCTAAAGGGACACACGGCACTCATTTTGAATGATTGTTAACAATACAAGCGCAGTGGGTGAAAGTTAAAATGACACAGAACAATATTTAAAGTTCAAATTTTCGGGCTCTTAATGTACCATTTATGTATCGTTTCTCGCTCTACAATCGCTCCTCGCCACTTATAGATATATAACGAAGACGAGAATATCATGTTGATGAAGTTTATTGAAATTTAATCGTCCGAATTGTCATCACTTTCGTCAGAAGTGTCATTTGTTTCGTCCATGAATTTTTCTAGCATCGGTTTGTACTTTAATATTGACATTTTCACTGCATCACATTCTCCATAACCATTATTCAAATATTTGTCGACTTTATCCATGACTGTTGTGCAGAGTCCCATTGCGCAGCTGCAGATACGCAAATATTGTCCAAGCATAACCATTCATAAATTGCTTCATATCTTTACTTTTAAGGTCCTTGTAAGCTTGTTCTATTGCTTCTGTTTCTTTCGAACCATTTTCCTTATACGTGTCCACTTTATCACTCCATTCCTCATGTGTTTTATCTCTACTCTCATCACACAAACTTTTGAAGTATTCATCTTCATTCAATTTAATTTTCTTATTCTGACTATCATCCGTGTCCTCAGTTAATTTTCGTTTTAACTTATTTTCTTGACACCAGTTTTTTACGTGTCTCTGAACATCATAATGATCTTCGAACAAAAGCCCACAGTCATTACAAGGGTACGACATGTCTTCTCGAATGTCTATGTTTTGACGGTTCTTCTTAATAATTTCATCGAGCTCACCAGGTGGCCTTATGTCGTTAGTATAGTCATTATGTTGGCCCTGGGGCACAATATAATTATATGTTATGCCCTTCTGTTGACCAGGGAGTTCTCTGTCATCGTATTTCATCGCATTCTGTTGACCCTGGGTCTCAGTGTCTTTTGTATGTTTTTTCATCCCATTCTGTTTATCTGGGTGTTCTCTGTCTTTTTGGAGATTATATTTCATGCCATTCCATTCACCCATATGTTGGTTCGTGTCCTCTTTTAGTACATTCTGTCGCAGACGTAATGTGTCCGGTGTTGCGGCTTTTAAATCCACCAGTAGGTAACCGTACGGTTCACTCGTCGCTTCCGAAAACTCTCGAACCATACGCTGAGGACATTCAGGATACATCTGTCTTGATAATGTTGAAATTAATCCCTTGTCGATTGGGTTATTGAACAATACCAAATATTGACAATTTCGTCGTTGCGTTGGATCTTTGTTGTAGTAGAAATTCTGGTTCAATCTTATCAAAGATAAGTTCAAATGGTGACTTCCTTCGGAATGCAAATCATTAACTCTCTGGTCTTTTGACGAAGTTTGCATCAAGTCATCGAGTATAACTAGATTTTTATACCGGGGGTTGATAAGAGAATCCAAGTTTGCTGGTATTCCTCGTATAAAGTTGACATGAGGGGTGACGGTATACTTTATTTCGTCATATAGGGGCTGCCAATATTTATAAAACCATATTATTCTGTCAGGTGCGGGTGATATTTTTGAGGCAGACTTTTGTAGCAAGGTTTTCACGAAGTACGTCTTCCCACTAGATGTCGGTCCACTTACACATGCCGTGAATGGATGCTTGAAAATAAAATCTTCCTGGATTTTAGCCATTGGATCATCAAAGCAGGATGTTATGTCGCTTGGTGGCTGTTGTTGTTGTTGTTGTCGGTGGTGGTGTTGTTGTTGTTGTTGCTGTGGCTGATGATACTGTTGTTGTTGTTGTTGTTGTTGTGGCTGATGATACTGTTGTTGTTGTTGTTGGTGTTGTTGTTGTTGTTGTTGTTGTTGTGGCTGATGATACTGTTGTTGTTGTTGTTGTTGTTGTTCTGATGGCGTGTGTTTAACTTTGATATGACACTTCAAACTATCTTGCCAAGCATAGACACTTAAGCACTCTTCACATTGATACTTCATTTTCCTATATAATCAGTGAAATCGAGCGTTCTTCTATGCACCTATATTTATATAGAACAGAAACAAGGGAAACGTGGTGGACTAGTTAACTAGTTCAGGCTGTCGTTCACAACGTCTCTTAGTGTTGTTTGTACTGGATACAAATTTATCACATTGGCTACAATACAACCTACCTATCCAAATGTCAATGCAATTATGAGTGATTTCAATATGAACACTCTATTATATAGATATGTGTAACGTGGTGACATGATGAAATCGATTGTGTACTGAGCTGACACCGTGGATAAATTGACCAATGACTGCTATTGTATCCTTTGACAGATATGCGTGCGCAGACTCGTTTGATGTTCGCCATCGCATTACTATGTTTTAATAGCCGAGACTTCACTTCTCGTCTGACTCTCTTACCGACAAGACCTGTTGATTCCCAGTCTACACAGTGCTTCTCCGGCAGACTATATATAACGTCTGCCGGAGAAGCACTGTGTAGACGGGGAATCAACAGGTCTTGTCGGTAAGAGAGTCAGACGAGAAGTGAAGTCTCGGCTATTAAAACATAGTAATGCGATAGCGAACATCAAACGAGTCTGCGCACGCATATCTGTCAAAGGATACAATAGCAGTCATTGTTCAATTTATCCACGGTGTCAGCTCAGTACACAATCGGCACGAAGCCGGAGGTCAACTCAGTACACAATCGATTTCATCATGTCACCACGTTACACATATCTATATAATAGAGTGTTCATATTGAAATCACTCATAATTGCATTGACATTTGGATAGGTAGGTTGTATTGTAACCAATGTGATAAATTTGTATCCAGTACAAACAACACTAAGAGACGTTGTGAACGACAGCCTGAACTAGTTAACTAGTCCACCACGTTTCCCTTGTTTCTGTTCTATATAAATATAGGTGCATAGAAGAACGCTCGATTTCACTGATTATATAGGAAAATGAAGTATCAATGTGAAGAGTGCTTAAGTGTCTATGCTTGGCAAGATAGTTTGAAGCGTCATATCAAAGTTAAACACACGCCATCAGAACAACAACAACAACAACAGTATCATCAGCCACAACAACAACAACAACAACAACACCAACAACAACAACAACAGTATCATCAGCCACAACAACAACAACAACAACAACAGTATCATCAGCCACAGCAACAACAACAACAACAACACCACCACCGACAACAACAACAACAACAGCCACCAAGCGACATAACATCCTGCTTTGATGATCCAATGGCTAAAATCCAGGAAGATTTTATTTTCAAGCATCCATTCACGGCATGTGTAAGTGGACCGACATCTAGTGGGAAGACGTACTTCGTGAAAACCTTGCTACAAAAGTCTGCCTCAAAAATATCACCCGCACCTGACAGAATAATATGGTTTTATAAATATTGGCAGCCCCTATATGACGAAATAAAGTATACCGTCACCCCTCATGTCAACTTTATACGAGGAATACCAGCAAACTTGGATTCTCTTATCAACCCCCGGTATAAAAATCTAGTTATACTCGATGACTTGATGCAAACTTCGTCAAAAGACCAGAGAGTTAATGATTTGCATTCCGAAGGAAGTCACCATTTGAACTTATCTTTGATAAGATTGAACCAGAATTTCTACTACAACAAAGATCCAACGCAACGACGAAATTGTCAATATTTGGTATTGTTCAATAACCCAATCGACAAGGGATTAATTTCAACATTATCAAGACAGATGTATCCTGAATGTCCTCAGCGTATGGTTCGAGAGTTTTCGGAAGCGACAAGTGAACCGTACGGTTACCTACTGGTGGATTTAAAAGCCGCAACACCGGACACATTACGTCTGCGACAGAATGTACTAAAAGAGGACACGAACCAACATATGGGTGAATGGAATGGCATGAAATATAATCTCCAAAAAGACAGAGAACACCCAGATGAACAGAATGGGATGAAAAAACATACAAAAGACACTGAGACCCAGGGTCAACAGAATGCGATGAAATACGATGACAGAGAACTCCCTGGTCAACAGAAGGGCATAACATATAATTATATTGTGCCCCAGGGCCAACATAATGACTATACTAACGACATAAGGCCACCTGGTGAGCTCGATGAAATTATTAAGAAGAACCGTCAAAACATAGACATTCGAGAAGACATGTCGTACCCTTGTAATGACTGTGGGCTTTTGTTCGAAGATCATTATGATGTTCAGAGACACGTAAAAAACTGGTGTCAAGAAAATAAGTTAAAACGAAAATTAACTGAGGACACGGATGGTAGTCAGAATAAGAAAATTAAATTGAATGAAGATGAATACTTCAAAAGTTTGTGTGATGAGAGTAGAGATAAAACACATGAGGAATGGAGTGATAAAGTGGACACGTATAAGGAAAATGGTTCGAAAGAAACAGAAGCAAAAGAACAAGCTTACAAGGACCTTAAAAGTAAAGATATGAAGCAATTTATGAATGGTTATGCTTGGACAATATTTGCGTATCTGCAGCTGCGCAATGGGACTCTGCACAACAGAGTCATGGATAAAGTCGACAAATATTTGAATAATGGTTATGGAGAATGTGATGCAGTGAAAATGTCAATATTAAAGTACAAACCGATGCTAGAAAAATTCATGGACGAAACAAATGACACTTCTGACGAAAGTGATGACAATTCGGACGATTAAATTTCAATAAACTTCATCAACATGATATTCTCGTCTTCGTTATATATCTATAAGTGGGGAGGAGCGATTGTAGAGCGAGAAACGATACATAAATGGTACATTAAGAGCCCGAAAATTTGAACTTTAAATATTGTTCTGTGTCATTTTAACTTTCACCCACTGCGCTTGTATTGTTAACAATCATTCAAAATGAGTGCCGTGTGTCCCTTTAGAGCGCATTGTGTTCCTTTAATATTCAAACACCAATACTGCATCACGTCCCTTGTTTCGTGTCACTTTAACATTCCACACCGTGCGTGCATTATCCCCCTTTAATTATGTCATAGCGTTGGTACATAGAAGACTGTATAACACTATGCCTATGTCTGTATATGTTGTCACATCGTGAGTGTATTGTCCACCTTTAATGGTTTCATAGCGTGTGTACATATAAGACTGTATAACACTATGTCTATGTATGTATGTGTTGGAACATTTAAGAAAGATGTGAAATATAAATGTCAAGACTCAGTTCATTCTTGTAGTACTTTCGTATCAGTTAAACGCTCTTCATTCGTGTATTACCAACAGGTAAGTTGCACTATTTTTGAAAGCAATCACGATGTGTAAAATTTTCATTAAATTACAATAAACCAATGGCTAAGGTGTAACAGGTATATATATATGGTCAAATAACACAGAGTGACTTAATTCACAATGAAGTACAATGCCACTCCACTACATATGCGAGATGTATTGTTTGTCCATAGCTTAAGTGTGTAAACATCACATTTTGCTCGTCACGCTATGACCATATATATATATATGTGTGCACACATGAAATGACACAGCTTATCACCTTACGTGATCATATCCCGTTAAACAACTAATGATGTTCAGACACGCTATCGATAGCTTAATTGAAAGCGTGTCTGTACATGCATAAAAGGAAGCTTCGTCATAGATATTTGTATACCATAACTCCCGAAAATAGTTAGCACAGATGAGTTAACATTATATAAGATTATATATGAGCGTAAGTATGAATAGGTCGATAAGTGGTTATTACATAAGGTTGTTATAACAACAACACAAAGGTAACTTCTATTATTGAGTGTCTTATCACATGTACGTATTATGTATGCATATTTTTGATAAATAATTATCGCGTTAATGCTAACAATGACACAGCTTATCAACCTTACGTGATCATAACCCATTACACAAGTAATGATGTTCAG
Source organism: Siphonodentalium dalli (assembly GCA_032622095.1). Lineage (NCBI taxonomy): Eukaryota > Metazoa > Mollusca > Scaphopoda > Gadilida > Siphonodentaliidae > Siphonodentalium > Siphonodentalium dalli. Next base: position 163,622,675 of record CP136063.1, on the reverse strand, counting down.
ACAAGCTATCGATAACTTAATTGAACGAGTCGGACCACACATAGCTGTCAACAGATATAATAGCAGTCATTTGGTCAATTTATCCAAGGTGTCACTCTTTTTCGACCTATACAGTGTTACCCTATTGATGCGTGTGATTATGTGTGTGTACATAATTGAAAATTTGTTCCATAGAATATGTCAGTTCATTCGGGGTAGTAATTTCGCATCACACTCTTCGTCCGCTCGTGACTGCTTTCAAAATAGTACAACATCTCAATAATTCTTCCAATAATTCGTGATAATGCACATGTGTCATATACTCAATAACTTCATCGGGATAGAGAAGTACAGACTAAACGCTCTTTATTATTTATGTAAGAGTAATGGCGTCAAATTATTTCAGGTATTGTGGAGACAATTATATGATGTAATAGACGAGACTGCGTCTGATGATAAACACTGGAATGTATGCATTCATACCTATAGTGTCAATGTCCAAAATTACAGCGACTCGGACCAGTCGATACACATATAATTGGTATAAAGCTATTTCTAAACATCGCGTCTGATGATAAACACTGAAATGTATGCATTCATACCTATAGTGTCAATGTCCAAGATTACAGCGACTCGGACCAGTCCATACACATATAATTGGTATAAAGCTATTTCTAAACATCGATTAATAAAATTAACAGAGTTTCATGAAAAATATTTAAAATTTGTTTGAACAAAAATAGTTGGCCAATAACAAAAGATATTACACGCAAATAATTTAAAAACATTCGACATTTAATACCGAGATTATTTTCAGTAAGAGACCGAAAACTCAAAGTTTCATAAAAAATTTTTAACTTTTTTTTTGAAAATTTTGGAAAAAATTAGGTTTTGAAAAAAAAAATGGAATATTTTAGTACAAACAATTTTACCTCCAAAAAATCTATTTTTAGATGTGGGGTCAACGAGTCTCCTGTACTACTTATAATGATGCCATATTTGAATTATGCATAAGCACAATTGATATATATGTTCAAGCGTGATAGATTGACACTTAAGCTTAGGCGTAATTCATCATGACATGAATTACGTTTTAAAAGCACTTTAGCTTAAACGTAATTCGGATAAAAATTACGATTAAGCGTAATTCATTTTCGAATTATTTTTGAATTATACTTAAGCTAAAATTAATTACGTTTAAGCTTAATTGAATTACGTAAGTGAAAGTATAGAAACTAGAATTATTCTTCTTGTTCGGCGACCAAGCCGCTCGATCATATTGACAATATATTCACCAACACTTTATGTATTGCGATACGATTGGAAGTACATGTATTTTCATAAAATTAAGATATTGAATTTATAAATTTAGTTGTTTCTTTAATAATTGTTATTTAGCATACAATACATTATTATCATCAGGTAATTAACCAAAAACAAAATGTACCTTTCCATGTTTCTTCATCAAATGCATTTATTTACTTTTTCAGCACAAACACATTTGTTTAATTATTTGTTTAGGTCAATTTTTTTTCACATATAATGTTATTCTATGTTTGTTACTTTGGTGATAATCCGGTTGTTGGATATATACCAGTATATATTTGAATTTGAATTGATATGCTTAGGTTGTGTGTAATGGTCACGCCGATTTGCATGCCATGCAATTATGGTCTTCAGATAAGTCCTTTTCTAAATTTTCTTTTGAGTCAATATCGGCAGAATGCATTACATGCACGCCAGAAGTAGGTCTCATGCACAAGCAAAAATACATAATCTCGGTGAACATTTGACTCGCTGACGCGAATTTCCGCCCATGATTAGGGAGTCCTATTAATATGTTATGCTGCTGGTGGGTCCTGCAAAATTTCTACGAATTAGGCAAAACACATATCCATGCAGGAAAAGCCATTATGTGGATCAAACATTCAAAAACATATATATATTGCGAAATATTTTAATACTGCATGAGTGTAATAGTTAATGCAAATCTATTATATTCATGATGGCTCTTAATGTCGTTTTTCGAACACCAGCGCAGACATTATTTTTTGAAAATATATATGTTCTTGAATGTTTCATACATGCAGACACTGGTTTTTCTCAAATCGCCCGGATAAGCCAAACACCGCGAAAATTACAACACTTGAAAAAATAACACATAACACTCATGTGTACTCTTTCTGAATATAATTATGTATATCAATAGCCATGCGCATCCAAAACTGTGCCACTCACTGGTCTATATATAATATCTTCATGTCTTGTAGGAATGATTGAATGACTGATTTATTTATTATAGTGACGTTATGTTAACAAACATCCGGCCCATAGGGCCTATAATTCACTTTTTACACCAATATAATATTATTATTAATGCATATTTTGGCAATTTAGATATAATAGTTTTGATTGTCTGATTGAATATGTACGGAAGCCCATTGCGGTCACATGGGTCACAATAAAAAAAAATTATTGCGTTTAAACGCAATAATTTATAATTTATTGCGTTTAAACGCAATAACATTGCGTTTAAACGCAATGATTTATCGCATTTAAACGCAATAATTTATAACGCAATAATTTATTGCGTTTAAACGCAATAATTTTAATACATTTTAATACATATAATTACAATTCAGAGAGCTGCATATGTCGCTATGGTTTCATAACGTCTGCGTGTAGGCATATTTGTAATATCATTCGAGAAAATGGATAACACCGTTATATGTACCATTATAAGGTTTTACTTTTCAATCGGCCTGTCATGTCACGATATTATGAGCGCTCTGGTCATTCGACACCGGATTATCATTTCGGGCAAGACATTGGGAAGGAAACTGAAGTACATGGGTCTTTTTCGACGGACACATAAATCGGACATCCTTGATGTAGCTCTCTACATTAAGGAGGAGATTGACAACGCTGGTTGTCAACGTGGATATCGTCGAATGCATGGCGTGTGTTTGTTGCGAGGTTTCGTTGTGTCAAGACGCGAAGTTGCACTACTAATGTCAATCATCGACCCTACAGGAACCGAAATGAGGAGGAACAGAAAACTGAAAAGACGAACGTATTTTGCACGTGGGCCGAATTTTCTCTGGCACGTATAGACAGTTATGATAAACTTAAACAATATGGTTTATGCATAAACGGGTGCATAGATGGTTATTCAAGATAAATTATATGGTGCGAGGTTACCAATTCCAGCAACAATCCTCGCATAATTGCTGGACACTTTGTTGCTGCTATTGAAAAGCTTTCTGCGTTTCCAAAAAAGGTACGACTGGATAAAGGAACTGAAAACGGGCACGTGGCAAAAATGAATTCCTCACCAGCGACGACAAATCTTTCATATATGGCCCAAGTACAGGCAACCAACGTTATATTATGGAGTCGTGGTGGCGCCAATTTACTGCGCAATGGCTGTTGTGACTTTTGGATGGACACACTCGGAAATCTAAAGGACAGCGGGTGGTTTGATGGCAGTGATGTAGACATGCCTATAGCAGGGGTGGCGCCAGTGGGGGGCACAGGGTGGCTACAGCCCCCTTGTCGGGGAGGACTTGTCGGGGATTTTCTATATGTAAGTCGGTTGTGTGTATAAGATGAAGTAATCATGTACAGACTGTCAGTGTGGGAAAGTGTTAGAGAGAGAACATACAGCGGAATATATCCCACACAAAATATTCATGGCACATGGTCCCATTAAATCCGGGGGTATTCCCCTGTATTGTTACACCATCAGCAGCATTTTAGTGGTAATAAAAATCTATTGAAACATGCGTGCTTTATCATTGCTGGCTACTCTGGCATTCGTTACAATGGCCACATTGGTCTATAGAACCATTGAGTACGGACAGTAAGGCCACATGTTAGCTATATCCCCGACAGTGAATTTGAGTGAAACACCATGCTGGCACTTAATTGCAACTAATGAAATTAGAAATTAGAATTTAGAACTGACACAGAAGACAAGTGGCCTCCCTAGAATATAGGAATTTTCACAACAATTCATGGGTTTTAATCTTCGCGTTATCTCATCTGCTAATTATGGATGATGTATTGCTAAACTTTATGACGACTCCCTCGCATTTTGGCCCGGCCCGGAACCATCATGTGTCATGTGTTATGTTCAGATATATAAGAAGCAAGGCATTAATTTACTATAATTATTTCAATATGGTTTTGTTCATTGGTTCGCCACACACACTATGTGCGCTCATTTCACATACCAACAGGCAATATGGTGTAATTTAGTGTAGCCCCCCTGTCGGGGAGCACAGCTCCCCTGTCGGGGATTTTCTGGTGCCACCCCTGGCCTATAGTCCAGTATTCTTTCATGCCGTTGATACAGGTGTGCATATAAACTAAATGCGATATAATAGCTAGTTTTAACCGTTGTATGACAAGCAGAAACAAAATTTCCCGAATTATATATGTGAAACAATCCATCTATCGACCCAAAACTATTCATATGTTTCATTAAATCATGCACAAATCATTCGATTTCACCGGAATTGCATGTACGAGCAGAAGCGACCTAAACTCAGCTAGCTTGTTCTGTGTTTTCCCGTGCTCTCTATATACAACCCCTATAAAACTCTGATAAACCATATTCAATGTACGCACCGTGGTATTTCCAAAACAGGTAAAATGATGTAATTTTACCAGTTTGTTACTCTGGTAATTTGTCCGACGAAGCGTCAACACATTATACGCACACATCGTACACATTATCTCTGGAACTATAGAATTGGTATCTGTCAATAACTTTGCACAATAGTACTTTATATCACAGTTGTTATAATATATACACTTTCATATTCAATTATATTCTAGTTGATGAGATGAGAAAACATGATTTTATGGTGTTATATGCGACACTTTAGAAGTAAAAAGTCGAAATATGTGAGACACGAAATTTTAGTTTTGACGATTTCCGCGACTTCGTTAGTCTGTCACTCAGGATGAAGAGGATACACCCTCCTGTCATTCTTCTTCAAAGCAATCCAATTAGAATTATCCTATACGGTGATCGGTTTCGAAAATAAAAAAGTACGACACTCAAGAATTAACAAAACAATTTCGCAGGAAACCCAGAAACGACATTTTAGAACACGAATTTCCCCGAAAAACATCGACAAAATGAATGGCATTTATACTTGATATATTGACCAGTTATCTGATGAACGTATGCAGTCGAACCCGTAGATTCCAACTTGAAAAATGTAATAAAAAGTTTCACGCCAAAATGGAGTTATGACCTTTTAGGAGCCCACCGACGACATGCAGACCCACCCATGTATGTTTAATCTAGTCAAATGGACCCATGCCACCAATGTATTTTTACCGGGATTTAAGTATATGTACATGTATGTGGTGGTTCTAATAAAGTAATTATACCAGGGTAATTTACATCGATATTAAGCTAATTTACCATGGTAGTACCGGGGTACTTTATGGGGGGGGGGCTTAAAATTTTGGAAAACAGATTGTATGTCACATGATTGGCACATATGATTGGCACATAAAAGTGTTAAACTCTTCTGGGTTGAGCTGACTTATTAATAACAGTATGTTCTTGATCCATTCTGTTAACTTTTGGGTACGACACCGGGTACAATAGTTTTTCACTGATAACGATATGATTTTATTATCACAAAAGCGACATAATACAACTCAGCTGCGAAATGCGAGTGTAAAAATACGCTGTTAAAAGCCAGGTAAACCATGGTTGATGTGGATCTACTCTGGTAAAATATGGTAATCTCAAGTAAACAATGATAAATGACAACTTCAAAGTTAGTCACACAGCCCAACGTAAGGCATTCTCATACACACATATACTATGTATAGACTTCTTCAATCCCACAATTGTTACTTGACAATATACCACTACTCACCATCTACCATCCTTGTGACAGACAATGGATACATTAGTGTTAACAATCATTACTGTTTTATTGCATTTGGTGGCCCATTGTTTGACAGTGCACTGTTCGTCCTGAGTGTTTCGTGTTACACATTCAGCTGTACCACCTAATCAATTAGTTCACCCAGTCAATGCCCCGTTACAAAATCAATTTGGTTTTTGAATTAGATTTCCCACTTTGGGGTAAAAAAAAGTACTTTGGCCAACTGAAATTTTGTTTGGCCATTTTAATGCCAGCGAGAACAAACAAAACAAAATAACAATCTGAATCCGAATTTATAACTTCCATACTCGAGTATGTGTATTTAATCCTTCTTGTTGTGTTATTTTCTTTTACAGGAAAACGTAAACAGATGTGTGTCAGCGTGGAATACTCATCGTATCAGAAAACAGAAAAATATGAAAGTTCCAAGTGGCAAGCCGTGCATGTTATCTGCTTTGCCGAGTCTATTTTCAAGTCAATATTATAAAGTTAGAGTTGATTCTTTCGCCGTGGCTGCATGCTTGTCGTGGGGAATGTTTGCTTCGACAAGACGGACCAGCGGACCCAGACATAAAAGAACTCCTCGACATATTAGCTGCAGAACATGGCATTGACTTCACAAGCGAGACAAGTGATGCTGTTCGTTCATACAAGATGTTGCGCGAAATTGTGGTTAACACTCTTTACTGAGTTCGAGAACATTTTCAAAAAAAACAATTGGAATCTGTCGAATTTTCATGCATGTATGTTAGCCATGGAGGAAGGGGACACCTAACTAGGATACAGTCATAAATATAAACACATGATTTATTATATACCCTTGAGATAGTGGTGAATATGGATTGATTTCCTAAAACATTATATACATGTATTAGTCCTGGCGGATTTTGTCAACATTTGCACCCACAATGTTTGCACCCGCCCCAAGGACTTGGTTTCACCCGCCAATTCTGTTCCTTGTTATTTCGCTCATCTTTTAAAGCAATGTAAAAAGAAGAAAGTGGCCTTGTATAGACATCGGGCTAGATGATGCCCAACATGATCGCCCTTCTTTTTTAGAATAGGCACCAAGTCAGTGTTGTCCAAAATTCAGAGAGAATCTCTGGAGAAATGTGTATAGTTCTGTCATGCTGCGGTATTATGCTACGATTTTGGAGAGAAATGAGAAACCCAAGATGGATGCCAAACTGGCGACCGGAATTGAAAATGACAATTCCGCACACATATCTCCTACACCAATTTCTTCTGTTTGGAACTGGTGGCGAATAGTGAATCACTGTTAACCAATATATTGGGCACCAAAATATGTCATCATTTGGGTCCAATCTCCTTCCGGTCCTTAAACACCTTTATTTTAAGATATAAAAATTCCGTTTTTGGTATTCTTGCCATGTTTTAAAAGGAAATGAAAAGTTATAACAATTATTATCTGAAATTTCCATAGCAATAGTAAAATAATAATAGTTCCATACCACGTGTATGGAATGGTATACCGTGGGTTAAATGTATCACAATGGAGAAACTATCAGCCAAAGACAACCAAGATGGTTTCCAAAATTGTGACCGGAATGGAAAATTTGATGATATCGCCTACAATATTATCAGATGTTTGAATCTAGTGGCAAATTGCTGTTCAATTTGTTATTAATCGCGTTAATTAATCATTCTAGAACTATATATTCAATTCTTTGAGTTCCAGTTCCGTCTTAGTCCAAATAAATTATATTTATTTTGAAAATATTTTGCAAGGTTGATCAGATCCGACTGGATTATATACTCTCCGCGCCTGGAACTAACCAATGGGCACAATATGCCGTGATATTATTTAATGTGGCTTTTGATATCATCAATGGGCCAGTGGACTACCGCCATGGGCCTGTTGGCGTTAAGTGGGCCAGCCAATGGGCAGAAGGTCCGTCATTAATAATGTGAAGAACGGACCGATGGTCCAGTATTGATTCTTGTATTGGTCGGGGTCGGTGGCAGTGGACTCAGTGGAGGACCGACGGAGCTCACATATCGCGAGTATCTGCGTGGAGCGAGTCTTGGTTCGATCATTGCAAGAAATAGAACAATTTAAAGATCGATTATCTCTTCTTAAAACAAGTGTAACAAATATAGTTTCCTGGGTATAAAATAATAAATTTGAATCGAAGAACCCTGTCCGGAAACGCTTTTATCAACTAATGTTGATTTTATTTAGAATGGTCTGGTATAATATTGTCGCATATTGATTGTATGTGTATGCGACAGTTTACGACTCGTTCATTCGGAACGTTGCATCCATGATAACAATTTCCAAAAGTCAAAATATAGTAACGAATATATGTCCCACTTAATCATCGCATAGATAATAAACTATATATATAAAATCAATATTAACGGATAGTAGCGTTTCCGGACAATTTCTTGGACTCTTTTTTTATTATTATTATATGATAGCCTGCCCATCAAACTATATAACACTTGCTATAGGAAGAGTTAATCCATCTTTAATGCAAAGTTGCGTAACGTCATTCTGCGTGCAATCCCCATATATAATCGCATGCGTATCTTTTAAAGTGATGTGAAACTCCCTCAGGGTGATCAGATAGAAAAGAAGAATAATCTTGCTCAAAGTAGTTATTTTTTACAAATATGATATCCAAATTGACAACACACGTTGTCACTCTTATATATTAATTACATGCTTTTTTTACATGCCATGTTTTATAGCCGAATGACCAGGGGGGGGGGTCGGAAAAAATTTCCAGGCACGTATGATGATTTTTGTTTTCCGGCCTCGGACCACCCACCCACCCAATTTCTTCCGTTTCCGGCCTTTTTTTCCAGGCAATTTTGGACACCCACCCTTTTTTTTTCCGTTTCAGGAAGTTTTTTCCGGTCAGTTTTGGACACCCATCCCCCTTAAATTTGAGAAAAATTATCAATTGAGCAACCAAATAGCTGATTATCCTGCATTATCATAATTTATTGCGCTATATTTGAATAGAACAGTGCATAATGAGATAACTATACTATTTGAATTTATCATATAAGTGTCAATAATCAAGAAATGTGTCAACATAATCACATTTCTAGGGATATATAGGCAGAGTGCCAAGGTTTTTATTAACATTCATTTTCATAATATATAGTCACATGATCTAGTCACATAATCACATTTGAGTATTCTACAGAATACATGGTACCGTTACAACAAATTTCAGATTATTTGATATTTTGATATTTGCTATGTGATATACAGTAATGCCCTAATTAATCGACTCCATAACCACAGCAGAATAATGGGTAATTTAATTTTAATTTCCGACTAAATCCTGAAAATTACCCATTATTCTGCTGTGGTTATGGAGTCGTTTAATTAGGGCATTACTGTATTGCTGGAATCAAATTGTTTATCAAAACATGTGGAAATACAACTGTTCATCCCAGTTCATCCCAGTTTGAAGAATAATGCTAATACCAAACATAACCATGATATACATGCGTGACTCTTCTTGGGGCATCTCAGAAACCAGAACTGAGGAAACATGTTATAGCATGTAATGGCAGGCTGGTAGCCACTGCCTGAAGTAATAGGCTTCGTAATAATTGGGAATAATATGGATGGATAGCCCAATTTTACTTCTTTTTTGCTCACGATATCAGTGACGATAAAATCTTCGTTACTCTGATTAACATTACAAGCTGATCCACATTAACATGGAAAACAATGTGAAATTGTTCAAGCTGGCCCGGCTGGCCTTCAATTTATTTGTTAAGATTTTGTTTTACGTTGTCAAAAGTCTATTTTATTCCATTATTTATTATATCTTTATTTCCAAGTCACATATGGTCAAGTGTGCTTTCATTTTATTGCTTATTTTCAGCTGAGTTCTGCATAGTTATTCTTATTTTGTTGTATCAGTAGATGGTATCCTGATTAAATTTTATTTTCCCAATAGCGCAGTGTCTAGTTCTATCAAGTTGAATTTGGGTTATTGTTGGCCATTGTGCAACTGATCCAACTTCTGATAACCTCTATATGTAGTATAGCATTAGTATTAACTATATATGACCTGTTTCTGTTCAAAACACATCAAAATAAGACTCAATAGCAGGAATGGAAAAAACATTTGGCATATGGAAAAAACTGTTTTTTGGACCCAAGAGACACCCACCCACCCCATCATACGTGCCTGGAATTTTTTTCAGACCCCCCCCCCTGGAATGACCACAAAATGACTCGTGCCCATTTGTATATCAATATTAACATAAATAAAAAAGTTCATGATGATGAGACAAACTATACGGCCTGTAGCCCATGCTAATGGATTGAATTTTGAAACCCAAGATGGCCGCTGGCAGCCATGTTTTTTTGCCGAATGAGCCCAAAATGACTCGCTCCCATTTACATGTCAATGTTAACATCCATGAAAAATGTCATGATGATCCGATTAAAGGTCCGATCTGTAGCCCGTGCCAAAGTATTTAGTCATGCAAAGAGTAAAATCCAAGATGGCTGCTAGCGGCCATGTTTTTCGGCCGAATGACCCCAAAATGACTCGTTCTCATCTACATCTCAATATTAACATCCATGACAAATTTCATGATGATCAGACAAACAGTATGGCATGTAGCCCGTGCTAATGGATTTAATTTTTAAAATCCAAGATGGCCGCTGGCGGCCATGTTTTTCGGCCAAATGACCCAAAAATGACTCGTTCCCATCTACATGTCAATGTCAACAGTCATGACAAATTTAATAATGATCCGACCAAAGGTACGACATGTAGCCCGTACCAAAGGATTGAGTCATGCAGAGTATAAAATCCAAGATGGCTACTGGCGGCCATGTGTTTTTTCGCCGAATGACCCCAAAATGACTCGTTCCCATATTTCATAATGATCGAACCAAAGGTACCACATGTAGCCCGTGCTAAAGGAAATTGTTGACGAATCACTCACACACACGGACGACAAAGCCATGGCAATAGCTCGAACTTTACAAAGTAAAGTTGAGCTAAAAATGACCCGACCTTTTGTTTAGCTTATTATGTTAACATTTGCTATGCGTCACTGAATAGCAATTCTGTCATTACACCATGAGCATCAACAATACAACTTCATGCCCATGCAAATACACTGAAATTTACTGAATTGATACATGTAGAACCCCCTCATCTTTCGCACTGCATGGTAACGCACGTCCGTTATTGGACATAAACGGACGGGGACACAGCCATATCTGAAAGGAACAAATGGACCGTTCCTAAAATTGTAACCGGAAAACGGACACGGATGAAAGCGGCTTTACACGCTTGTCCCTATAATTATAGTGTTTCCTGCTGTTCCACATTTACAAATAAATACGTTTCAAACCCAATCCCGTTGACGCCAGATGACGTAAATGACGTTCCCCTCAAACGTGAAACTATATTAGTAGTACAATAGCAAAAGCATCATACATGACAAAACAAGCCATGTATGTGCTGAATAAACCTTGTCAGTCTGATTGTTTTTAATTCAATGATACTAGGACGAGTTGTGTGTAATAAACACAGAACAATGGGTTTGTCTGTACGAAACTTGTGCCACCGCGGAAGAATAGAACACTTGTGCCTCTTGTTCTATCCTTACACGCTACTATTAACAAACCCATTAACCCTTGCATAACAGGAGATGCATTGGTGCACCATTAAACACCATGTGCAGTGCATTCTCTTATATATGCGTTTCTCTCAATTACGCTTAAGTGCAATGCCATTACGCTTAAAAGAGTAATAGGTTTTCACAGCCTTACTACCTTACATTGTATGGTATCATCTAAGGTAAATATATGTCGAACGTTACTATCATCAGTAATTGGCTGCATCCATTTCAGCTCCAGGGGAGTTTTGAAATATGGAATTTGAATTACACTTAAGAGCAATAAAATTTCCATTACACTTAAGCGTTATGTCATTACGCTAAAGTGTAATAGCATTACAATTAGGCATAGTATCATTATGCTTAAACGTAATGGCATTACGATTAAGCATAATGACATTACGCTTAAGCGTAGTTGAAATCTGAGTTACACTTAAGCGAGGTGGCATCACGCTTAAGCGTAATGGTAATATTCTGAAGCGTAATGGCATTATGCTTCATCATAATTGCATTATGCTTAAGCGTAATTGACTATTAAATGTGAATTTGGCCTCCCATACTTGTGTCGGTCAGTGAATATACCTCCAAACCAGAATTGCAATCTGTATTTTAGAGAATTGGCTGGAACTTGTGCTGCTTTCAACTCGGTGTGTGATTCTGGTTGAGTATTGGAATTATTTCCACCAAGTTTCCACCAAATTACATTTACACCTTCCCAGTGAAGAACAGTTAGTCATAATGACTCAATCCTGGTCATTTTGACTATCACAATTCTAGTCTAATACCCCAATTAGTCGTTGACCAATTCTTTCTCAGTCATTGTGACTAATTCTCTGTCTTAGTCGTTATGACTAACTAAACTTACTGAAGTTGGACATTCTAGGGACAAACGTTTGACTAACCTAATTAAGTCTCTCATATTGACTAACTTGTTTTTCCCAGAAAGCTTGTGATATTGGGTGGGTATTTTGTTGAAATTTTCAGACTTGAACTAACTATAGGGGAGGGAGGTTGACACGGTGTTTCCTGTAAACTGTTCACCACTCCCTTGCAGTGTGTGTTAACACCGTCCCTAATACTCAAATAGTTATGAAATAGTTATGTAGCCATATAAATTTATTTTAGAAATAAAACAAAACAAAGCACAGCAAACTGTTGCTGCAAAATGAGCTTAATCAGGGAGCAAGGGAGCAAGGGAGCAAGGGAGCAAGGGAGCATCACACCAGATGTTCCTCTAAATGACATGTATACGAATACCAGATTGTTGGATTTCTTTTACATTCGTACGTTAGCTCCATGAATTTAGTTCCTTGTTCCTTGTTCCTTGTTCGGCTCCTTATTCAAATCTTTTTAGTTCCTTGTTCCTTATTCGGCTCCTTATTCAAATTCAGCCTCGGATTGTGAGATATCTATGTCATTGATGGCCCCTTTTGAGATGTATTCGTCCATAGCCACCCTAGAGGCAAATCTCTGTCAAAAAATTACCCCGCCAGCCCATTATACGCGGCCACAAATTGGGCGTAAGTAGAGCCTGGAACCAAACGTACCCTAAAATGTTGCGAAATTTCACGTTGTGAGAGATCTATGTCATTAATGGACCCTTTTGAGATGTATTCGTCCATAGCCACCCTAGAGGCATTTCACTGTCTAAAAATTACCCGGCCAGCCCATTATACGCGGCCACAAATTGGGCGTAAGTAGAGCCTGGAACCAAACGTACCCTAAAATGTTGCGAAATTTCACGTTGTGAGAGATCTATGTCATTAATGGACCCTTTTGAGATGTATTCGTCCATAGCCACCCTAGAGGCATTTCACTGTCAAAAAATTACCCGGCCAGCCCATTATACGCGGCCACAAATTGGGCGTAAGTAGAGGCTGGAACCAAACGGACCCTAAAATGTTGCGAAATTTCACGTTGTGAGAGATCTATGTCATTAATGGACCATTTTGAGATGTATTCGTCCATAGCCACCCTAGAGGCATTTCACTGTCAAAAAATTACCCGGCCAGCCCATTATACGCGGCCACAAATTGGGCGTAAGTAGAGCCTGGAACCAAACGGACCCTAAAATGTTGCTAAATTCCAGGTTGTGATATATCTATGTCATTGATGGCCCCTTTTAAGATGTATTCGTCCATAGCCACCCTAGAGGCATTTCACTGTCAAAAAATTACCCGGCCAGCCCATTATACGCGGCCACAAATTGGGCGTAAGTAGAGCCTGGAACCAAACGGACCATAAAATGTGTGCGAAATGCCACATTGTGAGAGATCTATCTCATTAGTGGCCTCTTTTAAGATGTATTCGTCCATAGCCACCCTAGAGGCATTTCACTGTCAAAAAATTACACGGCCTGCCCATTATACGCGGCCACAAATTGGGCGTAAGTAGAGCCTGGAACCAAACGGACCATAAAATGTTGCGAAATTTCAGGTTGTAATTTTTTGACAGTGAAATGCCTCTAGGGTGGCTATGGACGAATACATCTTAAAACGGGGCCATTAATTACATAGATCTCTCACAACGTGGAATGTCGCAACATTTTATGGTATGTTTGGTTCCAGGCTCTACTTACGCCCAATTTGTGGACGGGAATAATGGGTTGGCCGGGTAATTTTTTGACAGTGAAATGCCTCTAGGTTGGCTATGGACGAATGTGACAGTGCTACTTTATATACCAAAACAGTATATGCCTTTATTAGATGCTACACATGTATACTAACTAAGTTATTATACCTAACTCACTAATATACATTTTATAGCTGCATTATCATTTCATTCCGCGTACTTGGTCCATTTCGCGCTATTCCGTTCTTTACACTTCCCGTCCCCAGCCGCATTACCTGTTCTGCATTTCGCTATTTCATATTCTTAACTTAGCCCAATCTCTTACCCGCTTAAGTCTACTCTGTCTATGTTAGCGCCCAATATTAGATCTAACTGTCTGATACTAATTTGTCTTAGCCAATCACAGGTAAGCTTATTTGCCGCCTTTTGTCATTTCATAATTAGCGTTCGCGCAGTTAACATCGCTCCTGTTATTGCGTCAGTGAGAGCGTAAATTCTTCAAATGCCTTGAAGAATGTAGAAGTATAAAGTTATAAAGAATAAGAGTAATACTACGTTATGACATCGTGGCCTATGTTCCTACGATATGGTATGTTATATTCTGTTACGTTTTTACCCATTATTATATATGTATTTTAATACTATTGTCTTCGTTTTGTATGTTTAGAGTTACGTCACATTTGCAATATATATTTGCCCAATAGTTTAGTGATGTTGGAAATCGCACACTGCGTTCATAATCACCCTTTTATACTAGCATGTAGGTTTTATTTCTAACTGTTCGTCACAGTTAGGATTGTGTCAAAATAGTTGTTTATATCGACAATAGGGAAGTTGGTTTTTGACACAATCACATTTCACATATTTATTTATATCCATTCTGGATATATATTTTGGTAGCAACTACAACCTATGTATTTGTTCACCAGGGTCCTGTAACTCCTGTTGGTTTTACGTTGGTCATCTGGATTGATGCTTGATGTCTGATGTCTGATGTGATGTTGCTGTCAAGCTAGCCTATATATGTGTTGTGATGTCGTCTTCATGTTGTGATGCTTGTTGGATGTGTTCCGTTTGATGAATAAATATATAGAAGACTTTTAAGGTAGGCTTAGTGTTTCCATAGACCCTGCCAGATGATTAGACTCAGAGCTTCATAAATGTTTGTGATATAGCGACTGATGGTTCACTTAAGACCCACCCCTGTGCTCTACCACAATGGCGCCCATTCGTATAGCTATAGCTCTGATTATAGTGTGGAACTTTTGAAATTTGTGTGAAAATTGGAACTTTGTAGAAATTCGTGTTTTCGTGCTTCAAAAACTGTGAAAAAAATGACAATCAGGATTTCTGGAGATATTCAGCGTTGGATTTGAAGAGACAATAACAATTGAACAGTTTTATGCTTAAAAATGCATAAAAACACAAATTCTGTTGAAAATTTGATAAATTTTGTAAAATTTTCATGTTATTCAGTGAAATTTGTAAACACATTGTTTTGGTGTGGCTGTATTCCTTTAATATTATAATTATGTCTAAATTTTTGTATTGTCAGCTCTGTTTAGTCGTTTTTAGCATTTGGGCAAAGTCCAAACTTTAAATTCGATTTGTTACTCTGCCAATATTTTGTGGTCCGGATTTTGGTAAATTGAAACCCGGTAAAGTTGTGTTTTCCGGATTTTGGTAGTCCGTGGTTTCGTTTCGTTTCAACTGGGTCACATTTTGGTCAGAACACAAAAATGTAAACAGTAACACGTGAGTTTGTTTTCAAATATTCTGATCAACTTTAGTAGCCTTTAAAGCTAATTATTAGCTTTTGTTTAGGTAACTATAGGTGTAGTTAGGTATATAATATATCAGTCCAGCCACACATTATGTATTGTTTGCTGTCAAAGTTTATTCTTTGACTGAAATATTGTCATAAAGTGACATCTGTTGATAAATGCATACATGTAGGCCAAATGTCAGCTTGTAAATTGCAAGGGGAATATCATTGCATATTTCCGGAGATTTTCTGAAACCGAAATTGGTTGAGAATATTTCAAATTTCTTGACATTCGGTCGTCACTTTTTTGTGACGGTGTGATAAATACCTTTTGTCTCCAACATTATGCAATGCAATTCTGACTTTGCATTAATAAGTTAGTAGTTTTCAGACCCGGTGTTGGACAAATTGTCCCAACTAGTTCTGGTATTACAAGCAGGTGTTGTCATCTTGGTTTGTTGATAGTCGTGACATGGTAAGTTGGTGTCGGAGTCTGCAGTTGTCGGAGTCTCAGGTTAACGGTGAGTCAACCCTGACCCCTCCCCTGCCACACCCTCTTTCCCACTGAATTTTTTTTTTGTGAGCCGAGTACGCATCGCGCTTGCTTTCATCTCATTTCATCAGATAGGTGCATGAATTAAATTCTTCGCAACACTAATTAGGTGGAAGTTAACTTAACCAAACTAATTAGTAGCAGTTGTCGGCAAGAAAACTTGCAAATTTTCAGCCAGTCCACACTTAGCATGCAAGCGGAAGTGAAATTTGTGTTCAAATTTTCAGACGACGGTGAATTTATAGTGCGACAATAGGTGATTGTAAAAATCTTTATTGATTTTCAGTGACGGTGAATTGTGATTTGAGAATTTTGTAGTTGACGGTGGAGTATATAGCTCGAAAATAGGTGATTTTTCAGAGCAAGTTCGGAAAATAATTTTTCGAATCAACTTTCAGTTGACGGTGAACTTTAATGTTCATATGTGTTGTTGCGTCAACACGTGAATGATTATATTTCAGTTTTGTCGCCGGACGGCACAATTAACTTGAAATTAGGTGACTTATTGGTGACGTCGTGGAAAATTTATTTATTTTTCCATTGTTGAGTTTGTAGTGTGTGATTGATCAGGTTAGATCTGACTTTGAAATTTTTTCAGTTGACGTCAGATAGCGAGCGGAAATAGGTGACTTGAATATTTAATCGCAGATTAATTTTGAATTTTGATGCGATTTGTAGGTATTCGCTTGGTAGTTAAATTGTAGGTGACTTACAGTTGGCTGAGTTACGGTGAACTTGATAAACATTTTTTTTCAGAAATTTTCTTACGTAGTTGGACTTGAGAATTTTTCTTGAATTAAATTTTTCCGCATAATTGTTTTTTTTTCCCGCAGGTTTAATTACAAAATGAATTTTGTTTTTCAGCGATTTCTGAGTTGGTAGGCAGAAAATACTTAGGTTTTACTGTATAAATTTCAGCGCATCGGTTTTTCAGATATTGAGTTTAGTTTATTTTCATTTGACGTTTTCAGCGTTCAACAAGGTTATTTACTTTGTCATTTACACTTAGTGATTTTTTCCCCCGAATTCTCTTGTAGGTTTCGACTTGAATTATTTTTTTTTATTCCAGTTACATGTAGTTAAAGCGACACTTGTTTTTTTTTCAGAGATATTTCTTAGAATTTGTAGGTCGATCGTGGTTGAAATACATTCAAATTTTTCCTAGCTACTTGCGAGTTAGTGGAAGATGATGGCGTCACAGATTTCAGAGGAAGTTATGTTGAAGATACAGGCTGAGATATTGGAATTGACAGTTCGGATAGAGGAGTTGAAGAGAAATAGTGAAAATAGTTATGATAATAATTACAGCAATGATGATTATTACAGAAATGATAATTATAACAGTGGTTATAACTCTTACTCCAGACTGCGTGCGCAGAGATATAGGAATAGGAATCGCAGACGGCAGTGTACGGAGAGAAGCGATAATGCTCATTATTTTCAGAAGGAGTCACATAATGTTTCAGATGAGAGAAATGATTATAGTAATCACACAAATGATAGGTTACAATACTAAGGCTCTTGTTGATACAGGTTCGACTTGCTCCACAATTTGCGAGCAATTTTACAGCACTTTCTTGAAACATATTCCTTTGCAGCCCTTGTCTGTTATACTTAATATAGAGTGTGCTGATGGCAAGAAACTTCCTTATCTTGGATATATTCAGTGTCCTATTACAGTTCCTTCTTTAGGACAAGATTCCGGCAAAGAGTTTATTTTTCTTGTAGTGCCAAACAGTTCTTATAACATGTCAGTACCAGTTTTGCTAGGAACTAATATTCTTTCAGAACTCATGCAGTTGTGCAAAGATGCACATGGTAACAGGTTTTTACAGAATGCAAACTTGTCATCATCTTGGTTTATGGCATTCAGATGCATGATTTCTAGAGAGAAAGAACTTGCTAAACACAACTTTGTTCTAGGTCATGTAAAGTCTGCTGAGAATACTCATGTTATTCTCCATCCTAATACTAAGAAAGTTGTTACTGGTTTTATTGATCATAAGATTCCTAACCAACCCACATGTGCTATTTTGCAGCCTCTTCCAGATGATGAACGGTTCAAATTTTTAGAGATAGGTCCATATATTGTGAAATATGATTTCAAGAGCACTGATACTGTTGATGTTCACTTGTCAAATATTTCTTCTAGGACTATTAGTATAGCACCTAACTCTGTTATTTGTCAGGTACAGCCAGTCTCTGTTGAGCAATATATTGAAACCTCCCCAGGTTCAGAGACTACCTCTTCATTTCTTGATAAAATTACTATTGATGTTTCTTCTCTTGATGATGTAAAGGATATATCTGTTGCATTGAATCTTATCAAAGAATTTTCAGATGTTTTTTCACAGCATGATCTTGACTTAGGTTTTTACAGTGCAGTTAAGCATAGGATCGACATGTATGATTCTACGCCTTTCAAGGATCGTCCGAGACGTTTACCTCCAAGCATGATTGATGAAGTGAGAAATCATCTTCACCAGTTGTTGGCTGCCGGCATTATACGCCGATCTCACAGTCCATATTCTTCTAATGTTGTTTTAGTTAGGAAGAAGGGTTCAAATGACCTTCGTATGTGTACAGATTTTAGAAATTTAAATAAACGCACTATTCCAGATAATTATGCACTCCCTAGGCCTGAAGACCTTTTTGATTACTTAGCAGGTGCCAAGTACTACTCAGTTCTCGACCTCAAATCTGGTTTTCATCAATTGGAGATTGCAGAGGAGCACAAGGAGAGAACAGCTTTTACTGTTGGAGGTCTAGGTTTCTATGAATATAATAGACTTGCATTTGGTTTGAACAATAGTCCTTCTAGCTTTCAGAGAATGATGGAAGACTGCCTCGATGGTCTTAACAGGAATATATGTAATATTTATGTTGATGACGTCATTGTATGGTCAAAATCTGTTCCAGAGATGTTGGAGCGACTTAGACTTGTTTTTGACAGGCTCAGAGAATGTGGTTTGAAACTGGCCCCAGCAAAGTGTAAATTTTTCATGCGCCGTGTCTCATATGTAGGCCATGTAGTTTCAGAGAAAGGTATCGAGACGGATCCTGCGAAAGTTGACAAAATTGTCAACTGGCCAGTTCCCAAGAATTATGATCAATTGCGATCATTTCTTGGCTTTGCAGGTTATTACAGAAAATATTGTCCAAATTTTTCCAGGATTGCTAAGCCCTTGACAGATTTACTTCCCCCTACAAATACAAAGAAGCCAAAGAACAAGGTTAAATCCTCTTTTACAGGGAAATGGAAATGGGAGCATGAGCAGCAGTCTGCATTTGATACTTTGAAAGATCGTTTTTCTAATCCCCCCATTTTAGGTTACCCTGATTACAGCAGGCCCTTTGAAGTCCATACTGATGCGTCCCTTCATGGTTTAGGTTGTGTCCTTTACCAAGAGATCGATGGCGTGAAGAGAGTTATTGCGTATGGCAGCCGAGGAACCACAGCAGCAGAAAAGAATTACCCGGCACATAAGTTAGAATTTTTAGCTTTAAAGTGGGCAGTTACAGAAAAGTTTTATGACTATTTATATGGTAATTATTTTGTAGTGTATACTGATAACAATCCCTTAACTTATGTTTTAACTTCAGCCAAATTAGATGCTACTGGACAGAGATGGTTATCAGCCTTAGGTTCTTTTAAATTTGATATTGTTTACAGACCCGGTAAATCTAATACCGATGCAGATGCCTTATCTAGGTTGGATACACCTCCTCCAGATATTATTACAAATGATTCAGTACAAGTTATTTGTAATTCACTACAGGTGCAGCAACCTTTTGTTGAAAGTTTATGTTGCAGCACTGATGTTTTAAATTCTGTTCAAGATGATGTAGGCCATGATCTTGATGAAATGAATTATAGGGATTGGAGAAGATTGCAGGAAAGAGATGATGTATTGTCCGTATGGTTGTCAGCCGTGAGAAGAAATAGTTGCCCAAAGAGAAAGTCCCTTCCCCCTTCTAAGCTTCATTCAACATTTTTAAGACATTTTTCTAAGCTTAGGTTGCAGCGAGGAGTTCTTTATAGAGAGTCCACTTTTAATGGTAAAACCACCACTCAGCTTGTTTTACCACATTCACAGATTGCTTTTGTTCTTAAATCATTACATAATGATATAGGACATCCAGGTCGTGACAGAACAGTTTCACTTGTGAAAGAAAGGTTTTATTTTCCAGGTATCGACAGTGCTGTCGATGATTGGATAAAGCATTGCCATAGATGTTTACGAGTGAAAACTAATCCGAATTTCAGAGCCCCTTTGGTATCCATTACTACTTCTCAACCTCTTGAACTTGTTTGTATTGATTTTCTTACTCTTGATTGTTCTAAAGGTGGTTACCAATATGTTCTTGTTATGACAGATCATTTTACTAAATATGCACAGGCTTATCCTACAAGGAACATGACTGCAAAGACTACTGCTGATGTATTGTTCAACAATTTCTTTATTCATTATGGTTATCCTCAACGTATTCATAGTGATCAAGGTGCTAATTTTGAATCTCAACTTATTTCTGAACTTTGTCAGCTTTGCAGCATCAAGAAGTCCCGAACTACTCCTTATCATCCGATGGGGAATGGTGTTACAGAGCGATTTAATCGCACACTTATTAGTATGTTAGGTACACTTAATCCTGACCAGAAACATGACTGGAAATTACATATAGGTCCTCTTGTTCATGCTTACAATTGTACTAGGCATGAAACTACTGGTTTTGCTCCTTTTCAGTTGATGTTCGGAAGAGAACCACGGTTACCTCTTGATGTTTTATTTGGTCTGAATAAACCTGATACTGATCAAACTTCTTATTGTGATTATGTTTCAGATCTCAGACAGAGACTTTCTGATTCTTACAGATTAGCATCCAAATCTATATCTGGTGCTCAGAGTAGTAATGCCAAATATTATAATCGAAAGCTTCGTGGTGCAACTATACATGTAGGTGACAGAGTCTTAGTAAAGACATTAGCTTTCGAAGGCAGACATAAATTGGCAGATAAATATGATTCTGAAGTATACACTGTTAAATCCCAACCAAATTCTGACATTCCTGTTTTTAATTTAGAAGATGACAATGGAAAGCAAAGAACTTTACATAGGAACCACTTGTTGCCTATTGGTTCTTTACCCTTTGACTTTCCAGATGATGACACAGCCCTTAAATCTCCTCTAGAACAGAGAGATGCTGATGCCCCAATTGTAGATCCTCTTATACCACCTGTACGGCCACCAGAGCCTAAGGTGCGGAAACGTCGTAGTCCAGGTACTGGTAGTGATACTTCACGTGATGAAGTTCGTGATAACCATATTAATGGTTCAGACCATATAGATGGTTCAGATGAAGAGTCAGTGATTTGTTTTGTTCCACAGGGCGTTGCAGGTATAAATTCTGCTCCTAATGCAGTGGACAGTTCAGCTCCATCTCGTCGGGGTGACGACTTTCCTGCGAGATTGGAAGCTGGTGGTATTTCTTCTTCCTGTGGTGACGACCGCACTCAAATAGATGAGTTCAGGGAAGATAGAAATGATGTCGTTGATGACAGTAGTGTTAATAATATTTCAGCTACACAGGATTCGACAGGTCAACTTGAACTTCGTTCCACAGGTGATAGCAATGATGAGGCTGATGAGAATAATGATGAAGTTGTTGATATTGTCCGTGTACCTTTAGCATCTATTGCAGAAGATACTGTTGTTGTTGATGGTAATGTTGATGGTGCGAAAGCAAATGTTTCAGGTGATGATGATGCCTCGAGTAGTAGTCAAAGTGGAGATAGAGAAAGAATTTCTCTTTCAGATTCCAGACCGAAGCCAGTACCTAGGACATCTAGTAGAACAAAGAAGCCTCCATCATGGATGGGTGACTATGTATCTAATACCATCCAGCCCATTTCAGATGGAAAAGATGAGTATAAGAATCAGCTTATGCGTAAGCTGATGCAAGATCAGATTTGCACCAAGGTTTCACCATATGTTTTCCAATCTATTCTGAAAACTATCTGGGATGAATAAGATTTTCATTTTCAGTTCAGTTCACTTATATTCAGTGATATGATTCCATATTACTGATATGTCAGTTTCAATGATGTGTGTATACATTGGACATATGCATTGTCCTGTTGTGTTAGTTGTTTTTAAAATTGATTCGTTTATACATTATGTATTGATATTATGTATTGTTAGGTCTTATCATCTTCGTACGATCAGAGATATTTCCACTTATTTCAGCTGACGATCCAGTGTAGAGCTACGACTCATGTGAGGTACCAGTTTTCAAGGAATTCTATTTTTTTTGTTATATACTCTGTGAGGTGATAAAGTGTTCCTTTCTATATATGATTATGATTTTAACATATTTGTGTTGATTGTTGTGTATTCGTGATTGAAGTTCTCAGATAGAACAGCCAGTGTGAATCATTGATGATTCCATTTCAGCGGTATTGTGTGATATATTCACATTGTTTACTGTCTACGCCAGATAGTGAAGAGTCAGTTCAGTTGATTAAGTTGCAGTTATATAATGCTTATATTTGATTTCAGTTTTGAAGATAGGTCGGTGTCAAGATTATCTCTGTGTATGAGAATGTTATAGATGATAATTTTCCATTATCAGTTGCAGAGTTTGAAAGTCATGTCTATTTGCGACATTTCCTTTCAGTATTGGTTTAAATGACTAGGGAGTCATTTTGTCAACAGAGGGGAGAGTGTGACAGTGCTACTTTATATACCAAAACAGTATATGCCTTTATTAGATGCTACACATGTATACTAACTAAGTTATTATACCTAACTCACTAATATACATTTTATAGCTGCATTATCATTTCATTCCGCGTACTTGGTCCATTTCATTCCATTTCGCGCTATTCCGTTCTTTACACTTCCCGTCCCCAGCCGCATTACCTGTTCTGCATTTCGCTATTTCATATTCTTAACTTAGCCCAATCTCTTACCCGCTTAAGTCTACTCTGTCTATGTTAGCGCCCAATATTAGATCTAACTGTCTGATACTAATTTGTCTTAGCCAATCACAGGTAAGCTTATTTGCCGCCTTTTGTCATTTCATAATTAGCGTTCGCGCAGTTAACATCGCTCCTGTTATTGCGTCAGTGAGAGCGTAAATTATTCAAATGCCTTGAAGAATGTAGAAGTATACAGTTATAAAGAATAAGAGTAATACTACGTTATGACATCGTGGCCTATGTTCCTACGATATGGTATGTGATATTATGTTACGTTTTTACCCATTATTATATATGTATTTTAATACTATTGTCTTCGTTTTGTATGTTTAGAGTTACGTCACATTTGCAATATATATTTGCCCAATAGTTTAGTGATGTTGGAAATCGCACACTGCGTTCATAATCACCCTTTTATACTAGCATGTAGGTTTTATTTCTAACTGTTCGTCACAGTTAGGATTGTGTCAAAATAGTTGTTTATATCGACAATAGGGAAGTTGGTTTTTGACACAATCACATTTCACATATTTATTTATATCCATTCTGGATATATATTTTGGTAGCAACTACAACCTATGTATTTGTTCACCAGGGTCCTGTAACTCCTGTTGGTTTTACGTTGGTCATCTGGATTGATGCTTGATGTCTGATGTCTGATGTGATGTTGCTGTCAAGCTAGCCTATATATGTGTTGTGATGTCGTCTTCATGTTGTGATGCTTGTTGGATGTGTTCCGTTTGATGAATAAATATATAGAAGACTTTTAAGGTAGGCTTAGTGTTTCCATAGACCCTGCCAGATGATTAGACTCAGAGCTTCATAAATGTTTGGGATATAGCGACTGATGGTTCACTTAAGACCCACCCCTGTGCTCTACCACACGAATACATCTTAAAAGGGGCCATTAATGACATAGATCTCTCACAACCTGTAATTTCGCAACATTTTATGGTATGTTTGTTTCCAGGCTCTACTTACGCCCAATTTGTGGCCGAGTATAATGGGATGGCCAGGTAATTTTTTGACAGTGAAATGGCTCTAGGGTGGCTATGGACGAATTCATCTCAAAGGGGGCCATTAATGACATAGATCTCTCACAACCTGAAATTTCGCAACAATTTATAGTATGTTTGGTTCCAGGCTCTACTTACGCCCAATTTGTGGCCAGGTATAATGGGTTGGCCGGGTAATTGTTTTGACAGTGAAATGCCTCTAGGGTGGCTATGGACGAATACATCTTAAAAAGGGCCATTAATGACATAGATCTCCCACAATGTGGAATTTCGCAACATTTTATTGTATGTTTGGTTCCAGGCTCTACTTACGCCCAATTTGTGGCCGGGTATAATAGGTTGGCCGGGTATTTTTTTGACAGTGAAATGCCCCTATGGTGGCTATGGACGAAAACATCTCAAAAGGGTCCATTAATGACATAGATCTCTCACAACCTGAAATTTCGCAACATTTTATGGTCAGTTTGGTTCCATGCTCTACTTACGCCCAATTTGTGGCCGCGCATAATGGGCTGGCCGGGTAATTTTTTGACAGTGAAATGCCTCTAGGGTGGCTATGGATGAATACATCTTAAAATGGGCCATTAATGGCATAGATCTCTCACAACCTGGAATTTCGCAACATTTTATGGTATGTTTGTTTCCAGGCTCTACTTACGCCCAATTTGTGGCCGGATATAATGGGTTGGCCGGGTACTTTTTTGACAGTGAAATGCCTCTAGGGTGGCTATGGACGAATACATCTTAAAAGGGGCCATTAATGACATAGATCTCTCACAACGTGGATTTCGCAAAATTTTATGGTATGTTTGGTTCCAGGCTCTACTTACGCCCAATTTGTGGCCGGGTATAATGGGTTGGCCGGGTAATTTTTGACAGTGAAATGCCTCTAGGGTGGCTATGGACGAATACATCTTAAAAGAGGCCACTAATGACATAGATCTCTCACAATGTGGAATTTCGCACACATTTTATGGTCTGTTTGGTTCCAGGCTCTACTTACGCCCAATTTGTGGCCGCGTATAATGGGCTGGCCGGGTAATTTTTTGACAGTGAAATGCCTCTAGGGTGGCTATGGACGAATACATCTTAAAAGGGGCCATCAATGAAATAGATCTATCACAACCTGGAATTTCGCAACATTTTAGGGTCCGTTTGGTTCCAGGCTCTACTTACGCCCAATTTGTGGCCGCGTATAATGGGCTGGCCGGGTAATTTTTTGACAGTGAAATGCCTCTAGGGTGGCTATGGACGAATACATCTCAAAAGGGTCCATTAATGACATAGATCTCTCACAACGTGAAATTTCGCAACATTTTACGGTCCGTTTGGTTCCAGGCTCTACTTACGCCCAATTTGTGGCCGCGTATAATGGGTTGGCGGGGTAATTTTTTGACAGAGATTTGCCTCTAGGGTGGTTATGGACGAATACATCTCAAAAGGGGCCATCAATGACATAGATATCTCACAATCCGAGGCTGAATTTGAATAAGGAGCCGAATAAGGAACAAGGACCTAAAAAGATTTGAATAAGGAGCCGAATAAGGAACAAGGAACAAGGAACTAAATTCATGGAGCTCACATGATCAGCGTACTGCTCTCTATCGCTATATGGTATAACACGAATGGTCTGTTCTAAAAATAGACAAATAAACGGGCCCAGTGAGTTACTCGAAATAAAATCAATATTGAAAGAAGCCTTTCCGGACAGGGGTCTTGAGTTCATAAGTATTAGTTATACCCAGGCAACTATTCCAACACTTTTATTTAAAGAGATAATCCATCTTTAAATATGGATTATCTCTTTAAATAACAAATTTTAAATAGTTGAAATGGGTATAAAGTAATAGATATGAACTGAAGACCCCTGTCCGTAAAAGCTTCTACCAATTAATATTGATTTTATTTCGAATATTAAATCGGAACCGTTTATGTGTCTATTTTTAGAACAGACCATTTAGATGATGATACCATATAGAGCACTGGGCTGTTCCTATGGCTACGCACCGACAGTCAAATGTCCAAGATTGATTGTTTGTATTGTTTTGTTCCACAGATATAAGCGATAATGAATATAATTAACGTTTATTTGTGACAAAAAATGAATTTGTGCAAAAAAAATTCTATTCACATTTTTGCTCTTGTTTTAAGTTTGTTCAAATATATTCATTAATAATTGTGTGCTAAGGCAGGTTATGGCTTTTACAGACACTTAGGAACAGGGTAGGTATAAGATATAAGTAATACAGGGGAGATCTTCCAAAAACATACCTATACCTGGCGGGGTGGGTGCATCTCAGAGGCCTGTGCAAATTTTTTTCAACCCACATTATGGACATTGTTTTAAGTTGTTTTCACCAATAAATGTTTTCTAACATAGATTATGATCTTAACCAACACTTAAGAACATATGTAGGTATAAGATAAAGCACTCTCTGGTGCCAATAAAAGTGATGACTGAATAGGAGTGCTGGTTTACATTTCACCTCAAATTAATATGGAATAGTGCCCGCTAGTGCTGGCATTTTCACTCTGGCATGTCTAATGACCAAATAAGACTAGAGCTGCAGTGTGCTGGCAAATAAAATACCTCAAATTAAAAAATCATGTTTTAATTTGGAGTATCCCCCTTCTATCAGGTTGTATCAAAATACAGGAACACTTGGAATATGCCAGAAACGGACCAATTTAAAACTTACCTTTGATTCTGTTTGATTTGGTCTTGAATATGTTTAAAATGATTATTTTAGGGGGTGTGTCCAAAAATATCAGGAGGAAAAAATATTTTTTTTGCACAAAAAGGGTGGGTGGGTAGCAAAAGAGCTGTAAATTTGTTTTTGGCCCTGTATGTGTAAATGTTTTCACTGCCCCCCCCCCTGCATGTACAATAAAATTGCTGGACTCTTTTAACAGTAACCACTATTGTTCGTTAGCTAAACAAACACACCTCTTCAGACCAGAAAATATTCGAAATAAAATTATTATTAATCGATATAAGCATTTCCATGAGTCTTCGATTCAAATCTAATATTTTATACCCCGGTAACTATATCACACATGTTTACAAAGAGATAATCCACCTTTAAATGAGATCATGATATGCTGATATTTAGAAACCGATTTTATTTATGTTATAAACAAAATGTATATACACATGTTATACAGTGTCTGTAATAATTACACTGTCAGCATGTATATGAATGTTATCAAAAATAAAATCGAAACTAATCTAACAATCACACGGGCGTAAAATTGAAGGAAACTATGTTGACATCTAATTATCGATTGATCATGCGAGTGTTTTCAGAATTTGGGCGTTTTTGATTGGCTACTCGCAGCTTATCGCGCAACATTCATCTGTGAACGTGCGATTTATAAATATGTGGTGACACGGAGACGTGTTAGTTTCAATTCCGTGTTTCATTTATTTCATTGCGCGAGTCCTGTTGCTTTATTTGGGCGTTTTTTGATTGCGCGAGTGTTGTTGCTTTATAAGGTAATTGTAAACTAATGATAAGTATAAGTATTCTTCCCGAGTTTTGTTCACGCGCCATGCTGCTATGATCCGTGAATATGGGATTTATATATTTCAATTGTGGTGACACGGAGAAGTGTTAGTTTCAATTCCGTGTTTCATTTATTTCATTGCGCGAGTGTTGTTGCTTTATGCAGGTAATTGTAAACTTATGATTAGTAGCAGTATTCTGCCCGAGTATTGTTCAGACTGCTGTACTATTAAAAGAACAAATCTGCATAACTTAGAACATCTGAGCATTAAAAGGGTGCATATTATTAATACATGTATAGAATACCCGAAACATCTCATTCGTGTCTGGAAAGAAATACCGAATTTTCACTCGCAGCCGGTCGTGAAAGATCCACATTTCTTTCCCGACTATCATGATATTTCTTGGTACAAACTGTATGTATTCCCTATATCCGGTATAATAGGATAATTGTGTGTACTAAGTAATCCTATGGAGACAACATTTGTCATTTCGGTACGGATTAGGAACGCCATTGTTCAAAAACGTTTTCATCTAATCGAACGTCAAGTTTGATCTGGTGTTTTGTCAGATTATTTGACTGGGCGAACGATTTCTCACATACATCAAGTGTTATCTGGTGTTTTGTCAGATTATTTGACTGGACGAACGATTTCTCACATACATCAAGTGTTATTTGGTGTTTTGTCAGATTATTTGACTGGACGAACGATTTCTCACATACATCGCACTGATACGGACGATCACCTGTGTGTATTCTCTTACATGTATGTACAGTAACTTGTGTGGATTATCTTAGGTTCAGTCAGATGGTCAGATCGTGCGAATACATGCCCACATATATTACACTTGTATGAGTATCATATGTAGCGACATGGTAGTTGGATGAACGAATGGTTTCTTACATATATCGCATTTATAAGGACGGTCACCTGAGTGCATTCTCTTAACTCTAGCCACATGTCCAGAGCATGCAAATGCTTTCTCACATATATCACACTTGTGGCTTTGTGTGACCCACATTATGCAAGTAGAGGAGGGGTGCCCAATAACAGAAGAGTCCACACATATAGGTACATGCCTTGTCCACCGGAAGCTGACATAAGCTAATGATGGGCCGAGCACCCTGCTGTAAAGGCAGTTTCTGATATATAATGACTGATACGGACAATCACCTGTGTGAATTCTCTTATGGTCAGTCAAATGTCCAGAGCGTATAAATACTTTCCCGCATGTATCACACTTGTGTGGGCCATCACCTGTATGGATTATCATATGTTGCGTCAGAGTACTTGACCAGGCAAACGATTTCTCACATATATCGCACTAATACGGACGATCACCTGTGTGGATTCTCTTATGTTTAGTCAGATCACTAGAGTGGGTGAACGATTTCTTACATATATCGCATTGGTGCGGGCGGTCACCTCTGTGGATTCTCTTATGTTCAGTTAGAGTTCCAAATTGTGTGAATACTTTCCCACATATATCACACTTGTGGTTCATTATGGATTGTATTGTGTTGAATCAGCAAAAGATTTCAGACATATATCGCACGAAAAAGGTCGATCACCAGTGTATTATAGTGTGCAGTCATAAGACTCATAATTTCAGTTTGTGTGATTACTTTCCCACATGTCATTGAATCAGATGTCCAAAAATATATGCATTCTTTTCCTGCATACATGTCTATCATGCAGGATTTGTGAGGGGTCAGTTGATTATCTGTTTGGATTTCCCTTTGTTCCAATGAACCAGCGACACAGAGGCTACAGCGCATTCGAAACAATTAATATCAACTTGACACCGCGTTAAGGTCGTTACTTAGTTGAGGCACGTATTAGGGTGCCATTGTTCAAAATGTATTTGTCTAATCGAATTTCCAGTTTCTTGTTTGCCATGTGGTCGGTCTGAGGTGTTGAGTTTGATTGTGTCTCGTCAGAGTACTTGACTGAGTGAACGATTTTTGACATATATCGCACTGATACGGAAGGTCCCCAGTGTGGATTCGCTTGTGTCTAATCAGATTACTCGATCTGGCAAACACATACGTCGCACTGATACGGATGATCACCTGTGTGGATTCTCTTATGTACATTAAGAGTTCCAGATTGTGTGAATAATTTCCCGCATATATCACACTTGTGTGCTCTATCACCGGTATGGATTGTCATATGTCGCGTCAGATGACTTGACTGAGCGAAAGATTTCTCACATATATCACACTGATACGGACGATCACCTGTGTGGATTCTCTTATGTTTAGTCAGATCACTAGAGCGGGTGAACGATTTCTCACATATATCGCATTAGAGTTCCAAATTGTGTGAATACTTTCCCACATATATCACACTTGTGATTCATTATGGATTGTATTGTGTTGAATCAGCAAAATATTTCAGACATATATCGCCCGAAAAAGGTCGATCACCAGTGTATTATTGTGTGCAGTCATAAGACTCATAATTCCAGTTTGTGTGATTACTTTCCCACATGTCATGGAATCAGATGTCCAAAGATATATGCATTCTTTTCCTGCATACATGTATATCAGGATTTGTGAGGGGTCAGTTGATTATCTCCTGTTTGGATTTCCTTTTGTTCCGATGTAGACCCGGATGTCGGCCTATTCACGCTTTATTCTCGACATTGTTCTTTTCATCACCGACACAGAGGGTATAGCGCATTCGAAACAATTAATATCAAATTGACACGGCGTTATGGTCGTTACTTAGTTCCGCGACTAAACTCTTCATTCACATCCAACAACAGCATTGCCAACATCAAGCACAGATTGTCTGTTCCCAACAAGCAACATAGTATTACGGTACGAGTTTCATAATCTGGTTTCATATAATAGATATATCTATTGGGCGATAATATCTCAACAGCTAAGCTTTATCTAGTCTAGTCGGTCTAACATGAATGTTGCTGTACAGATTTCTCCACCCTACTACTTTCCTTTGGAATAGAATAGAATATAGAATAGAATATGATTTATTGATTGACTCAAGAATAGAGTATTATCAAATTATCAAACTTAACATAATATTGTGTGATAACATTAAAGATGGATTATCTCTTTAAATAACACATTTTAAAAATTTGCGTGGATATAAAATAATAGATATGAACTGAAGACCTATGTCCGGAAAAGCTTCTATCAATTAATATTGATTTTATTTCGAATATAAAATCGGGCCCGTTTATGTTACTATTTTTAGAACCGACCATTCGAATGAGACCGTATTGCGATATAGAGCACTGGGCTGTTCCTACGGCTACGCAACGAGTGTCAGATGTCACAGCTTGGTTGTTTGTATTGTTTTGTTCCACATATATAAGCGATAATGAGTATAGTTAACGTTTATTTGTGACAAAATTGCACAATATAATTTCTGGTCTCTGTTAAAGGTAACCACTATTGTTCGTTAGCTGAACAAACACACCTTTTTAGACCAGAAAATATTCGAAATAAAATTAATATTAATCGATAGAATCATTTCCGGACAGGAGTCTTCGATTCATAGATCTTCAGTTCATATCTATTATTTTATACCCACACAACTATTTAAAAAAAATTATTTAAAGACATAATCCATCTTTAAATAAATTTGATTCGAGAGTTTTTTCGACGGCATGTACTGCATTGTCAATATTCAAGGTGTTCTGTGTGGTCCATAAGTGAAGAAAACCAACCTTTTTCAAAAACAGTTTCATATTATGGCCAAAACCTCCTTCGATCTTTATACTTTCAATATATGCATGTTTAACAATTGAATCATCAGGTGATGTTAATATGTGATACCAGAATGTCAAAGATTGTTTTAGTCCATCAATATAAACAGGAGGTAGTCCTAATTCACCCATGCATGCCATATTTACAGCAGCTCTGTTCACTCCTAGCAATGATTTAATAAATTTCAAAGCCACTTCTGCTCTTATCATGTAATCAATGGTAATTTCACCCCCATATAGCAATATTGGCTCAATGCATGAGTTGTAAAGTTTCAGAATGGTCTATTTTCAATTATGGTTATTAATTAGAGAACATCAAATTGTTGGGAGATGAATCTATCGGAGTCCTGGGCACCCATTTGTACTATTAATCGGAAGCTGTACGTGTACTCTCGGGGCCAAAGAAAATATATTTGTGGTTGGGGTTTCCCTATTCTGTCCTAATTTAAACCATCTACCCAAATTATTCATTCTTTTCATGACTTTCAAGAAAATCGCTTGCAACTTTTTGTAAAAAGTCATCAAACACAAAAAAGAATATTCAGATCTGAGAATTGGTTGATTTCTCTGTCAATGTATTCTTGTTATTACAGACATGGAGGCAATCTTAATCTTAACTCATAATAACACAAATTTATATATAGAATTCCCATCTGCACACACCCTAGGCCTACTGAAGAACCAGACTGAAATGCTCAAAGCCAAGAGATTCCATTTGAACCATCACTCCCTTAAACCAGGCCTGAATTCCGGAAATTCCATTACAGCCCTTCCTATGATATGATTTGAAATTTTCCAACTGGTGGGTATTTCAGTTCCATAACATGAATGTGAAATTAGACTTTTATGAAAATATTCAAGTCCAAGAGATTCCATTTGAACCCTCACTCCCTTAAACCAGGCCTGAATTCCCAAAGTCTTGGGAAATTACAAACTCTGATGTAATATAAACTCTGCTGTAACCATTACACACTCTGATGTAATATAAACTCGGATGTAACCATTACAAACTCTGATGTAATATAAACTCGGATGTAACCATTACAAACTCTGATGTAATATAAACTCTGCTGTAACCATTACAAACTCTGATATAATATAAACTCTGATGTAACCATTACAAACTCTGATGTAACCATTACAAACTCTGATGTCATATAAAATCTGATGTAACCATTACAAACTCTGATGTCATATAAACTCGGATGTAACCATTACAAACTCCGATGTAATATAAACTCTGATTTAACCATTACAAACTCTGATGTACCCATTATAAACTCTGATGTAACCATTACAAACTCTGATGTAATATAAAATCTTCTGTAGCCATTACAAACTGATGTAATATAAAATCTGATGTAACCATTAGAAACTCTGATGTAGCCACTGTAACACTGCTGTAACCATTACAAACTCTGATGTAATATAAACTCTGATGTAACCATTACAAACTCTGATGTAATATAAACTCTGATGTAACCATTACAAACTCTGATATAACCATTAAAAACTCTGATGTAACCATTACAAACTCTGATGTAACCATTATAAACTCTGATGTAATATAAACTCTGATGTAACCATTACAACCTCTGATGTAGCCACTATAAACCTGATGTAACCATTACAAACTCTGATGTAACCATTACAAACTCTGATGTAATATAAACTCTGATGTAACCATTACAACCTCTGATGTTGCCACTATAAACCCTGCTGTAACCATTACAAACTCTGATGTAATATAAACTATGATGTAATCATTACAAACTCTGATGTAATATAAACTCTGATGTAACCATTACAAACTCTGATGTAACCATTACATACTATGATGTAACCATTACAAACTCTGATGTAACCATTACAAACTCTGATGTAGCCACTATAAACCCTGATGTAACCATTACAATCTCTGATGTAGTATAAACCCTGCTGTAACCATTACAAACTCTGATGTAGTATAAACCCTGTTGTAACCATTACAAACTTTGATGTAGTATAAACTCTGATGTAACCATTACAAACTCTTATGTAGCCACTATAAACCCTGCTGTAACCATTACAAACTCTGATGTAATATAACCTCTGATGTAACCATTACATACTCTGATGTAATATAAATTCTGATGTAACCGTTACAAACTCTGATGTATTATATATAAACTATGCTGTAACCGTTACAGACTCTGATGTATTGTATATAAACTATGATGTAATATAAATTCGGATTTAACCATTGCAAACTCTGATGTATTATATATAAACTATGATGTAACCGTTGCAAACTCTGGTATATATATTGTATATAAACTCTGATGTAATATAAACTCTGGTGTAACCATTACAAACTCTGATGTAATATAATAGTATAGAAAGGGTTAACATTTTGTTTACATAATGGATTTCCACTTCATTTACTTCTAAAACTATACAATGGAATGGTCTATTTTCAATTATGGTTATTAATTAGAGAACATCAAATTGTTGGGAGATGAATCTATCGGAGTCCTGGGCACCCATTTGTACTATTAACCGGAAGCTGTACGTGTACTCTCGGGGCCAAAGAAAATATATTTGTGGTTGGGGTTTCCCTATTCTGTCCTAATTTAAACCATCTACCCAAAATATTCATTCTTTTCATGACTTTCAAGAAAATCGCTTGCAACTTTTTGTAAAAAGTCATCAAACACAAAAAAGAATATTCAGATCTGAGAATTGGTTGATTTCTCTGTCAATGTATTCTTGTTATTACAGACATGAAGGCAATCTTAATCTTAACTCATAATAACACAAATTTATATATAGAATTCCCATCTGCACACACCCTAGGCCTACTGAAGAACCAGACTGAAATGCTCAAAGCCAAGAGATTCCATTTGAACCATCACTCTCCTAAACCAGGCCTGAATTCCGGAAATTCCATTACAGCCCTTCCTATGATATGATTTGAAATTTTCCAACTGGTGGGTATTTCAGTTCCATAACTTGAATGTGAAAGTAAACTTTTATGAAAATATTCAAGTCCAAGAGATTCCATTTGAACCCTCACTCCCTTAAACCAGGCCTGAATTCCCAAAGTCTTGGGAAATTACGAACTCTGATGTAATATTAACTCTGCTGTAACCATTACAAACTCTGATGTAATATAAACTCTGCTGTAACCATTACACACTCTGATGTAATATAAACTCGGATGTAACCATTACAAACTCTGATGTAATATAAACTCGGATGTAACCATTACAAACTCTGATGTAATATAAACTCTGCTGTAACCATTACAAACTCTGATATAATATAAACTCTGATGTAACCATTACAAACTCTGATGTAACCATTACAAACTCTGATGTCATATAAAATCTGATGTAACCATTACAAACTCTGATGTCATATAAACTCTGATGTAACCATTACAAACTCCGATGTAATATAAACTCTGATTTAACCATTACAAACTCTGATGTAATATGAAATCTGATGTATCCATTACAAAATCTGCTGTAACCATTACAAACTCTGATGTAATATAAAATATGATGTAACCATTAAACACTCTGATGTAGCCACTGTAACACGGTTGTATATGGAATCCTATTACGGCCACTTGCTAATGGCGCTTTCGGCGCACTTTTTGTCGCTTTCGGCAATGGTTCTCCTGGCGCAGGACGAATTTACAGAGAAGGTATCCATATCCCGTTCCGGACTTTTATCAAATTGTTCTCCCCATTTCATTGGGAGACTGATAAATTGTACTTTTAATATTTGAGAGTGTGATATTGATGTTCTCACTTGTTTCGCCAAAAAGATCCAGCCTGCATTTACCTGATTTTACTAGACTTTCTTTTTTACTACCATTATTTTATATACCCAATAATGGGTGCTCCTCACCTAAAGGAGGGAATTCCACAACAAGCAAGAAAGCATCTTGACTGTATTAGTAACAACACAGGAACCGTTGCTGAGTTACCATCGTAAGATTGGGAACTATATATCTGTATATAAGTGCCTTTATTATTAAAATTTTGTTTGAAATTAATTGCAATATTTGTACATGTTGATATTTCACTAATGCAGGTATTGGCAATATCTGGGATTGAATAGGACAAGTGTTTTTTTGTGTGCTGTCTTTTGTACAGTGCCATCCTCCTTCCCCAAGCCCACCCACCATCAGTTTATCATTTCTTATACGTTTTGCGAAGTTGTGGTGTAAATCATAACATGCCGGTTATTTCGTAAAAGTAATATTTAACGAAATAACGGGCATCTTCGAGTTATTTCTCACTTCAAAACATAAACATTGTATCAAATCCCATACCATGCCCGTTAATCACTCTAGTCATTCTTTTATCTCCCTGTGGGCAGTAAATCCCAGATGTGGGTGTCAGTAAACTAAATCACACATCGGGCTATAACAGTCACAGTTTTCCATACCAGGGGTAGTCTAATTAAAAGTAGTCAATTTATAAGTTATTCATGTAACGACCAATGCCGTGACACTGACAGAAAAATTAATATTCCTTGTGAAATTGGTGGTATTTGGACCAAAAAAGTCACATTTTGCTATAAAAACACGAGATTAAACACAGCATTTTCTGTCTCCAGAAAAAGGGCAAGTCCTGCCCCCTTGGTCAAGGGCGGGGGATCAGCTGCCCCCTCTGCCCCCCTCTTCCGGCACCCCTGCTGGTGTGATCACATACTTAATTGTACATGCGCTAATGGCGCATATTTTGTCGCTTTCGGCGCACCACGCTAATGGCGCACCGCGCCGAATGCGCTAATGGCGCACCGCGCCGAATGCGCTAATGGCGCACCGCGCCGAATGCCCTAATGGCGCACCGCGCCGAATGCTCTAATGGCGCACGTTTTGTCGCTTTCGGCGCACCGCGCCGAAAGCGCCGAAACCGCTACAAACTCTGATGTATTGTATATAAACTATGATGTAATATAAATTCGGATTTAACCATTGCAAACTCTGATGTATTATATATAAACTATGATGTAACCGTTGCAAACTCTGGTATATATATTGTATATAAACTCTGATGTAATATAAACTCTGGTGTAACCATTACAAACTCTGATGTAATATAATAGTATAGAAAGGGTTAACAGTTTGTTTACATAATGGATTTCCACTTCATTTACTTCTAAAACTATACAATGGAATGGTCTATTTTCAATTATGGTTATTAATTAGAGAACATCAAATTGTTGGGAGATGAATCTATCGGAGTCCTGGGCACCCATTTGTACTATTAACCGGAAGCTGTACGTGTACTCTCGGGGCCAAAGAAAATATATTTGTGGTTGGGGTTTCCCTATTCTGTCCTAATTTAAACCATCTACCCAAATTATTCATTCTTTTCATGACTTTCAAGAAAATCGCTTGCAACTTTTTGTAAAAAGTCATCAAACACAAAAAAGAATATTCAGATCTGAGAATTGGTTGATTTCTCTGTCAATGTATTCTTGTTATTACAGACATGGAGGCAATCTTAATCTTAACTCATAATAACACAAATTTATATATAGAATTCCCATCTGCACACACCCTAGGCCTACTGAAGAACCAGACTGAAATGCTCAAAGCCAAGAGATTCCATTTGAACCATCACTCCCTTAAACCAGGCCTGAATTCCGGAAATTCCATTACAGCCCTTCCTATGATATGATTTGAAATTTTCCAACTGGTGGGTATTTCAGTTCCATAACATGAATGTGAAATTAGACTTTTATGAAAATATTCAAGTCCAAGAGATTCCATTTGAACCCTCACTCCCTTAAACCAGGCCTGAATTCCCAAAGTCTTGGGAAATTACAAACTCTGATGTAATATAAACTCTGCTGTAACCATTACACACTCTGATGTAATATAAACTCGGATGTAACCATTACAAACTCTGATGTAATATAAACTCGGATGTAACCATTACAAACTCTGATGTAATATAAACTCTGCTGTAACCAGTACAAACTCTGATATAATATAAACTCTGATGTAACCATTACAAACTCTGATGTAACCATTACAAACTCTGATGTCATATAAAATCTGATGTAACCATTACAAACTCTGATGTCACATAAACTCGGATGTAACCATTACAAACTCCGATGTAATATAAACTCTGATTTAACCATTACAAACTCTGATGTACCCATTATAAACTCTGATGTAACCATTACAAACTCTGATGTAATATAAAATCTTCTGTAGCCATTACAAACTGATGTAATATAAAATCTGATGTAACCATTAGAAACTCTGATGTAGCCACTGTAACACTGCTGTAACCATTACAAACTCTGATGTAATATAAACTCTGATGTAACCATTACAAACTCTGATGTAATATAAACTCTGATGTAACCATTACAAACTCTGATATAACCATTAAAAACTCTGATGTAACCATTACAAACTCTGATGTAACCATTATAAACTCTGATGTAATAAAAACTCTGATGTAACCATTACAACCTCTGATGTAGCCACTATAAACCTGGTGTAACCATTACAAACTCTGATGTAACCATTACAAACTCTGATGTAATATAAACTCTGATGTAACCATTACAACCTCTGATGTTGCCACTATAAACCCTGCTGTAACCATTACAAACTCTGATGTAATATAAACTATGATGTAATCATTACAAACTCTGATGTAATATAAACTCTGATGTAACCATTACAAACTCTGATGTAACCATTACATACTATGATGTAACCATTACAAACTCTGATGTAACCATTACAAACTCTGATGTAGCCACTATAAACCCTGATGTAACCATTACAATCTCTGATGTAGTATAAACCCTGCTGTAACCATTACAAACTCTGATGTAGTATAAACCCTGTTGTAACCATTACAAACTTTGATGTAGTATAAACTCTGATGTAACCATTACAAACTCATATGTAGCCACTATAAACCCTGCTGTAACCATTACAAACTCTGATGTAATATAACCTCTGATGTAACCATTACATACTCTGATGTAATATAAATTCTGATGTAACCGTTACAAACTCTGATGTATTATATATAAACTATGCTGTAACCGTTACAGACTCTGATGTATTGTATATAAACTATGATGTAATATAAATTCGGATTTAACCATTGCAAACTCTGATGTATTATATATAAACTATGATGTAACCGTTGCAAACTCTGGTATATATATTGTATATAAACTCTGATGTAATATAAACTCTGGTGTAACCATTACAAACTCTGATGTAATATAATAGTATAGAAAGGGTTAACATTTTGTTTACATAATGGATTTCCACTTCATTTACTTCTAAAACTATACAATGGAATGGTCTATTTTCAATTATGGTTATTAATTAGAGAACATCAAATTGTTGGGAGATGAATCTATCGGAGTCCTGGGCACCCATTTGTACTATTAACCGGAAGCTGTACGTGTACTCTCGGGGCCAAAGAAAATGTATTTGTGGTTGGGGTTTCCCTATTCTGTCCTAATTTAAACCATCTACCCAAAATATTCATTCTTTTCATGACTTTCAAGAAAATCGCTTGCAACTTTTTGTAAAAAGTCATCAAACACAAAAAAGAATATTCAGATCTGAGAATTGGTTGATTTCTCTGTCAATGTTTCTTGTTATTACAGACATGAAGGCAATCTTAATCTTAACTCATAATAACACAAATTTATATATAGAATTCCCATCTGCACACACCCTAGGCCTACTGAAGAACCAGACTGAAATGCTCAAAGCCAAGAGATTCCATTTGAACCATCACTCTCCTAAACCAGGCCTGAATTCCGGAAATTCCATTACAGCCCTTCCTATGATATGATTTGAAATTTTCCAACTGGTGGGTATTTCAGTTCCATAACTTGAATGTGAAATTAGACTTTTATGAAAATATTCAAGTCCAAGAGATTCCATTTGAACCCTCACTCCCTTAAACCAGGCCTGAATTCCCAAAGTCTTGGGAAATTACAAACTCGGATGTAATATAAACTCTGCTGTAACCATTACAAACTCTGATGTAATATAAACTCTGCTGTAACCATTACACACTCTGATGTAATATAAACTCGGATGTAACCATTACAAACTCTGATGTAATATAAACTCGGATGTAACCATTACAAACTCTGATGTAATATAAACTCTGCTGTAACCATTACAAACTCTGATATAATATAAACTCTGATGTAACCGTTACAAACTCTGATGTAACCATTACAAACTCTGATGTCATATAAAATCTGATGTAACCATTACAAACTCTGATGTCATATAAACTCTGATGTAACCATTACAAACTCCGATGTAATATAAACTCTGATTTAACCATTACAAACTCTGATGTAATATGAAATCTGATGTATCCATTACAAAATCTGCTGTAACCATTACAAACTCTGATGTAATATAAACTCTTCTGTCACCATTACAAACTCTGATGTAATATAAAATATGATGTAACCATTAAACACTCTGATGTAGCCACTGTAACACGGTTGTATATGGAATCCTATTACGGCCACTTGCTAATGGCGCTTTCGGCGCACTTTTTGTCGCTTTCGGCAATGGTTCTCCTGGCGCAGGACGAATTTACAGAGAAGGTATCCATATCCCGTTCCGGACTTTTATCAAATTGTTCTCCCCATTTCATTGGGAGACTGATAAATTGTACTTTTAATATTTGAGAGTGTGATATTGATGTTCTCACTTGTTTCGCCAAAAAGATCCAGCCTGCATTTACCTGATTTTACTAGACTTTCTTTTTTACTACCATTATTTTATATACCCAATAATGGGTGCTCCTCACCTAAAGGAGGGAATTCCACAACAAGCAAGAAAGCATCTTGACTGTATTAGTAACAACACAGGAACCGTTGCTGAGTTACCATCGTAAGATTGGGAACTATATATCTGTATATAAGTGCCTTTATTATTAAAATTTTGTTTGAAATTAATTGCAATATTTGTACATGTTGATATTTCACTAATGCAGGTATTGGCAATATCTGGGATTGAATAGGACAAGTGTTTTTTTGTGTGCTGTCTTTTGTACAGTGCCATCCTCCTTCCCCAAGCCCACCCACCATCAGTTTATCATTTCTTATACGTTTTGCGAAGTTGTGGTGTAAATCATAACATGCCGGTTATTTCGTAAAAGTAATATTTAACGAAATAACGGGCATCTTCGAGTTATTTCTCACTTCAAAACATAAACATTGTATCAAATCCCATACCATGCCCGTTAATCACTCTAGTCATTCTTTTATCTCCCTGTGGGCAGTAAATCCCAGATGTGGGTGTCAGTAAACTAAATCACACATCGGGCTATAACAGTCACAGTTTTCCATACCAGGGGTAGTCTAATTAAAAGTAGTCAATTTATAAGTTATTCATGTAACGACCAATGCCGTGACACTGACAGAAAAATTAATATTCCTTGTGAAATTGGTGGTATTTGGACCAAAAAAGTCACATTTTGCTATAAAAACACGAGATTAAACACAGCATTTTCTGTCTCCAGAAAAAGGGCAAGTCCTGCCCCCTTGGTCAAGGGCGGAGGATCAGCTGCCCCCTCTGCCCCCCTCTTCCGGCACCCCTGCTGGTGTGATCACATACTTAATTGTACATGCGCTAATGGCGCATATTTTGTCGCTTTCGGCGCACCACGCTAATGGCGCACCGCGCCGAATGCGCTAATGGCGCACCGCGCCGAATGCGCTAATGGCGCACCGCGCCGAATGCCCTAATGGCGCACCGCGCCGAATGCTCTAATGGCGCACGTTTTGTCGCTTTCGGCGCACCGCGCCGAAAGCGACAAAAAGTGCGCCGTAACGGCGCGTATTTTGTCGCTTTCGGCGCTTTCGGCGCGCGCCGAAATAACGCTAATGGCGCACATTTTGTCGCTTTCGGCGCACCGCGCCGAAAGCGCCGAAAGCGCCGAAAGCGACAAATAGTGCGCCGTTACGGCGCACTTTTTGTCGCTTTCGGCGCTTTCGGCGCGTTACTAATGGCGCACTTTTTGTCGCTTTCGGCGCTTTCGGCGCGAAGCGCCGAAAGCGCCATTAGCAAGTGGCCGTAATAGGATTCCATAGTTGTAACTATTACAAACTCTGATGTAATATAAACTATGATGTAACATTTACAAACTCTGATGTACCCATTATAAACTCTGATGTAACCATTACAAACTCTGATGTAACATTATAAACTCTGATGTAATATAAACTCTGATGTAACCATTAGAAACTTATGTAATATAAAATCTGATGTAACCATTAGAAACTCTGATGTCGCGACTGTAACACTGTTGTAACCATTACAAACTCTGATGTAATATAAACTCTGATGTAACCATTACAAACTCTGATGCAATATAAACCATTACAAACTCTGATGTAGCCACTATACACTCTGATGTAGCCACTGTAACACTGCTGTAACCATTACAAACTCTGATGTAATATAAACTCTGATGTAACCATTACAAACTCTGATGTAATATAAACTCTGATGTAACCATTACAAACTCTGATGTAACCATTAAAAACTTTGATGTAACCATTACAAACCCTGATGTAACCATTATAAACTCTGATGTAATATAAACTCTGATGTAACCATTACAACCTCTGATGTTGCCACTATAAACCCTGCTGTAACCATTACAAACTCTGATGTAATATAAACTATGATGTAACCATTACAAACTCTGATGTAATATAAACTCTGATGTAACCATTACAAACTCGGATGTAACCATTACATACTATGATGTAACCATTACAAACTCTGATGTAACCATTACAAACTCTGATGTAGCCACTATAAACCCTGATGTAACCATTACAAACTCTGATGTAGTATAAACCCTGCTGTAACCATTACAAACTCTGATGTAGTATAAACCCTGTTGTAACCATTACAAACTTTGATGTAGTATAAACTCTGATGTAACCATTACAAACTCTTATGTAGCCACTATAAACCCTGCTGTAACCATTACAAACTCTGATGTAATATAACCTCTGATGTAACCATTACACACTCTGATGTAATATAAATTCTGATGTAACCGTTACAAACTCTGATGTATTATATTTAAACTATGCTGTAACCGCTACAAACTCTGATGTATTGTATATAAACTATGATGTAATATAAATTCGGATTTAACCATTGCAAACTCTGATGTATTATATATAAACTATGATGTAACCGTTGCAAACTCTGGTATATATATTGTATATAAACTCTGATGTAATATAAACTCTGGTGTAACCATTACAAACTCTGATGTAATATAATAGTATAGAAAGGGTTAACAGTTTGTTTACATAATGGATTTCCACTTCATTTACTTCTAAAACTATACAATGGAATGGTCTATTTTCAATTATGGTTATTAATTAGAGAACATCAAATTGTTGGGAGATGAATCTATCGGAGTCCTGGGCACCCATTTGTACTATTAACCGGAAGCTGTACGTGTAATCTCGGGGCCAAAGAAAATATATTTGTGGTTGGGGTTTCCCTATTCTGTCCTAATTTAAACCATCTACCCAAATTATTCATTCTTTTCATGACTTTCAAGAAAATCGCTTGCAACTTTTTGTAAAAAGTCATCAAACACAAACAAGAATATTCAGATCTGAGAATTGGTTGATTTCTCTGTCAATGTATTCTTGTTATTACAGACATGGAGGCAATCTTAATCTTAACTCATAATAACACAAATTTATATATAGAATTCCCATCTGCACACACCCTAGGCCTACTGAAGAACCAGACTGAAATGCTCAAAGCCAAGAGATTTCATTTGAACCATCACTCCCTTAAACCAGGCCTGAATTCCAGAAATTCCATTACAGCCCTTCCTATGATATGATTTGAAATTTTCCAACTGGTGGGTATTTCAGTTCCATAACTTGAATGTGAAATTATACTTTTATGAAAATATTCAAGTCCAAGAGATTCCATTTGAACCCTCACTCCCTTAAACCAGGCCTGAATTCCCAAAGTCTTGGGAAATTACAAACTCTGATGTAATATAAACTCTGCTGTAACCATTACACACTCTGATGTAATATAAACTCGGATGTAACCATTACAAACTCTGATGTAATATAAACTCGGATGTAACCATTACAAACTCTGATGTAATATAAACTCTGCTGTAACCATTACAAACTCTGATATAATATAAACTCTGATGTAACCATTACAAACTCTGATGTAACCATTACAAACTCTGATGTCATATAAAATCTGATGTAACCATTACAAACTCTGATGTCATATAAACTCTGATGTAACCATTACAAACTCCGATGTAATATAAACTCTGATTTAACCATTACAAACTCTGATGTACCCATTATAAACTCTGATGTAACCATTACAAACTCTGATGTAATATAAAATCTTCTGTAGCCATTACAAACTGATGTAATATAAAATATGATGTAACCATTAGAAACTCTGATGTAGCCACTGTAACACTGCTGTAACCATT
This sequence comes from Siphonodentalium dalli, assembly GCA_032622095.1. Taxonomy (NCBI): domain Eukaryota; kingdom Metazoa; phylum Mollusca; class Scaphopoda; order Gadilida; family Siphonodentaliidae; genus Siphonodentalium; species Siphonodentalium dalli. The sequence continues at coordinate 163,578,483 of CP136063.1, read as the reverse complement.
ACAAACTCTGATGTAATATAAACACTGATGTAACCATTACAAACTCTGATGTAATATAAACTCTGATGTAACCATTACAAACTCTGATATAACCATTAAAAACTCTGATGTAACCATTACAAACTCTGATGTAACCATTATAAACTCTGATGTAATATAAACTCTGATGTAACCATTACAACCTCTGATGTAGCCACTATAAACCTGATGTAACCATTACAAACTCTGATGTAACCATTACAAACTTTGATGTAATATAAACTCTGATGTAACCATTACAACCTCTGGTGTTGCCACTATAAACCCTGCTGTAACCATTACAAACTCTGATGTAATATAAACTATGATGTAATCATTACAAACTCTGATGTAATATAAACTCTGATGTAACCATTACAAACTCTGATGTAACCATTACATACTATGATGTAACCATTACAAACTCTGATGTAACCATTACAAACTCTGATGTAGCCACTATAAACCCTGATGTAACCATTACAATATATGATGTAGTATAAACCCTGCTGTAACCATTACAAACTCTGATGCAGTATAAACTCTGATGTAACCATTACAAACTCTTATGTAGCCACTATAAACCCTGCTGTAACCATTACAAACTCTGATGTAATATAACATCTGATGTAACCATTACATACTCTGATGTAATATAAATTCTGATGTAACCGTTACAAACTCTGATGTATTATATATAAACTATGCTGTAACCGTTACAGACTCTGATGTATTGTATATAAACTATGATGTAATATAAATTCGGATTTAACCATTGCAAACTCTGATGTATTATATATAAACTATGATGTAACCGTTGCAAACTCTGGTATATATATTGTATATAAACTCTGATGTAATATAAACTCTGGTGTAACCATTACAAACTCTGATGTAATATAATAGTATAGAAAGGGTTAACATTTTGTTTACATAATGGATTTCCACTTCATTTACTTCTAAAACTATACAATGGAATGGTCTATTTTCAATTATGGTTATTAATTAGAGAACATCAAATTGTTGGGAGATGAATCTATCGGAGTCCTGGGCACCCATTTGTACTATTAACCGGAAGCTGTACGTGTACTCTCGGGGTCAAAGAAAATATATTTGTGGTTGGGGTTTCCCTATTCTGTCCTAATTTAAACCATCTACCCAAAATATTCATTCTTTTCATGACTTTCAAGAAAATCGCTTGCAACGTTTTGTAAAAAGTCATCAAACGCAAAAAAGAATATTCAGATCTGAGAATTGGTTGATTTCTCTGTCAATGTATTCTTGTTATTACAGACATGAAGGCAATCTTAATCTTAACTCATAATAACACAAATTTATATATAGAATTCCCATCTGCACACACCCTAGGCCTACTGAAGAACCAGACTGAAATGCTCAAAGCCAAGAGATTCCATTTGAACCATCACTCTCCTAAACCAGGCCTGAATTCCGGAAATTCCATTACAGCCCTTCCTATGATATGATTTGAAATTTTCCAACTGGTGGGTATTTCAGTTCCATAACTTGAATGTGAAATTAGACTTTTATGAAAATATTCAAGTCCAAGAGATTCCATTTGAACCCTCACTCCCTTAAACCAGGCCTGAATTCCCAAAGTCTTGGGAAATTACAAACTCTGATGTAATATAAACTCTGCTGTAACCATTACAAACTCTGATGTAATATAAACTCTGCTGTAACCATTACACACTCTGATGTAATATAAACTCGGATGTAACCATTACAAACTCTGATGTAATATAAACTCGGATGTAACCATTACAAACTCTGATGTAATATAAACTCTGCTGTAACCATTACAAACTCTGATATAATATAAACTCTGATGTAACCATTACAAACTCTGATGTAACCATTACAAACTCTGATGTCATATAAAATCTGATGTAACCATTACAAACTCTGATGTCATATAAACTCTGATGTAACCATTACAAACTCCGATGTAATATAAACTCTGATTTAACCATTACAAACTCTGATGTACCCATTATAAACTCTGATGTAACCATTACAAACTCTGATGTAATATAAAATCTTCTGTAGCCATTACAAACTGATGTAATATAAAATATGATGTAACCATTAGAAACTCTGATGTAGCCACTGTAACACTGCTGTAACCATTACAAACTCTGATGTAATATAAACACTGATGTAACCATTACAAACTCTGATGTAATATAAACTCTGATGTAACCATTACAAACTCTGATATAACCATTAAAAACTCTGATGTAACCATTACAAACTCTGATGTAACCATTATAAACTCTGATGTAATATAAACTCTGATGTAACCATTACAACCTCTGATGTAGCCACTATAAACCTGATGTAACCATTACAAACTCTGATGTAACCATTACAAACTCTGATGTAATATAAACTCTGATGTAACCATTACAACCTCTGATGTTGCCACTATAAACCCTGCTGTAACCATTACAAACTCTGATGTAATATAAACTATGATGTAATCATTATAAACTCTGATGTAACCATTATAAACTCTGATGTAACCATTACATACTATGATGTAACCATTACAAACTCTGATGTAACCATTACAAACTCTGATGTAGCCACTATAAACCCTGATGTAACCATTACAATATCTGATGTAGTATAAACCCTGCTGTAACCATTACAAACTCTGATGTAGTATAAACCCTGTTGTAACCATTACAAACTTTGATGTAGTATAAACTCTGATGTAACCATTACAAACTCTTATGTAGCCACTATAAACCCTGCTGTAACCATTACAAACTCTGATGTAATATAACCTCTGATGTAACCATTACATACTCTGATGTAATATAAATTCTGATGTAACCGTTACAAACTCTGATGTATTATATATAAACTATGCTGTAACCGTTACAGACTCTGATGTATTGTATATAAACTATGATGTAATATAAATTCGGATTTAACCATTGCAAACTCTGATGTATTATATATAAACTATGATGTAACCGTTGCAAACTCTGGTATATATATTGTATATAAACTCTGATGTAATATAAACTCTGGTGTAACCATTACAAACTCTGATGTAATATAATAGTATAGAAAGGGTTAACATTTTGTTTACATAATGGATTTCCACTTCATTTACTTCTAAAACTATACAATGGAATGGTCTATTTTCAATTATGGTTATCAATTAGAGAACATCAAATTGTTGGGAGATGAATCTATCGGAGTCCTGGGCACCCATTTGTACTATTAACCGGAAGCTGTACGTGTACTCTCGGGGCCAAAGAAAATATATTTGTGGTTGGGGTTTCCCTATTCTGTCCTAATTTAAACCATCTACCCAAAATATTCATGACTTTCAAGAAAATCGCTTGCAACTTTTTGTAAAAAGTCATCAAACACAAAAAAGAATATTCAGATCTGAGAATTGGTTGATTTCTCTGTCAATGTATTCTTGTTATTACAGACATGAAGGCAATCTTAATCTTAACTCATAATAACACAAATTTATATATAGAATTCCCATCTGCACACACCCTAGGCCTACTGAAGAACCAGACTGAAATGCTCAAAGCCAAGAGATTCCATTTGAACCATCACTATCTTAAACCAGACCTGAATTCCGGAAATTCCATTACAGCCCTTCCTATGATATGATTTGAAATTTTCCAACTGGTGGGTATTTCAGTTCCATAACTTGAATGTGAAATTAGACTTTTATGAAAATATTCAAGTCCAAGAGATTCCATTTGAACCCTCACTCCCTTAAACCAGGCCTGAATTCCCAAAGTCTTGGGAAATTACAAACTCTGATGTAATATAAACTCTGCTGTAACCATTACACACTCTGATGTAATATAAACTCGGATGTAACCATTACAAACTCTGATGTAATATAAACTCGGATGTAACCATTACAAACTCTGATTTAATATAAACTCTGCTGTAACCATTACAAACTCTGATATAATATAAACTCTGATGTAACCATTACAAACTCTGATGTAACCATTACAAACTCTGATGTAATATAAAATATTATGTAACCATTACAAACTGATGTAATATAAAATCTGATGTAAACATTAGAAACTCTGATGTAGCCACTGTAAACACTGCTGTAACCATTATAAACTCTGATGTAATATAAACTCTGATGTAACCATTACAAACTATGATGTAACCATTATAAACTCTGATGTAACCATTACAAACTCTGATGTAACCATTACAAACTCTGATGTAACCATTATAAACTCTGATGAAACCATTAAAAACTCTTATGTAGCCACTATAAACTCTGATGTAACCATTACAAACTCTGATGTAATATAAACTCTTCTGTAACCATTACAAACTCTGATGTAATATAAACTCTGATGTAACCATTACAAACTATGATGTAATATAAACTCTGATGTAACCATTACAAACTATGATGTAACCATTATAAACTCTGATGTAACCATTACAAACTCCGATGTAACCATTACAAACTCTGACGTAACCATTACAAACTCTGTTGTAACCGTTACAAACTCTGATGTAGACACTATAAACCCTTTTGTGACCATTACGAACTCTGATGTAATATAAACTCTGCTGTATTAACCATTACGAACTCTGATGTAACATTATAAACTCTGATGTAACCATTACAAACTCTGATGTAATATAAACTCTGCTGTATTAACCATTACAAACTCTGATGTAATATAAACTCTGATGTAACCATTACAACCTCTGATGTAGCCACTATAAACCATGATGCAACCATTACAAACTCTGATGTAACCATTACAAACTCTGATGTAATATAAACTCTGCTGTATTAACCATTACAAACTCTGATGTAATATAAACTCTGATGTAACCATTACAACATCTGATGTAGCCACTATAAACCCTGCTGTAACCATTACAAACTCTGATGTTATATAAACTATGATGTAACCATTACAAACTCTGATGTAACCATTATAAACTCTTATGTAACCATTGCAAACTCTGATGTAACCATTACATACTCTGATGTAACCATTACAAACTCTGATGTAACCATTACAAACTCTGATGTATCCACTATAAACCCTGATGTAACCATTACACACTCTGATGTAGTATACTCCCTGCTGAAACCATTACAAACTCTGATGTAGTATAAACTCTGATGTAACCATTACAAACTCTGATGTAGCCACTATAAACCCTGCTATAACCATTACAAACTATGATGTAGCCACTATGAACCATGATGCAACCATTACAAACTATGATGTAACCATTACAAACTCTGATGTAATATAAACTCTGATGTAACCATTACAACCTCTGATGTAGCCACTATAAACCCTGCTGTAACCATTACAAACTCTGATGTAATATAAACTCTGATGTAACCATTACAAACTCTGATGTAACCATTATAAACTCTGATGTAACCATTACAAACTCTGATGTAACCATTATATACTCTGATGTAACCATTAAAAACTCTGATGTAACCATTACAAACTCTGATGTAGCCACTATAAACCCTGATGTAACCATTACACACTCTGATGTAGTATAAACTCTGATGTAACCATTACAAACTCTGATGTAGCCGCTATAAACCCTGCTATAACCATTACAAACTCTGATGTAGCCACTATAAACCCTGCTGTAACCATTACAAACTCTGATGTAGTATAAACCCTGCTGTAACCATTACAAACTCTGATGTAATATAAACTCTGATGTAACCATTATAGACTCTGATGTAACCATTAGAAATTCTGATGTAATATAAACTCTGATTTAACCATTAGAAACTCTGATGTAATATGAAATCTGACGTAACCATTACAAACTCTGCTGTAACCATTACAAACTCTGATGTAATATAAACTCTGATGTAACCATTACAAACTCTGATGTAACCATTATAAACTCTGATGTAACCATTTAAAACTCTGATGTAGCCACTATAGACTCTGCTGTAACCATTACAAACTCTGATGTAATATAAACTCTTCTGTAACCATTACAAACTCTGATGTAATATAAAATCTGATGTAACCATTAGAAACTCTGATGTAGCCACTGCAACACGGTTGTAACAATTACAAACTCTGATGTAATATAAACTCTGATGTAACCATTACAAACTATGATGTAACCATTATAAACTCTGATGTAACCATTATAAACTCTGATGTAACCATTACAAACTCTGATGTAGCCACTATAAACTCTGCTGTAACCATTACAAACTCTGATGTAATATAAAATTTTCTGTAACCATTACAAACTGATGTAATATAAAATCTGATGTAACCATTAGAAACTCTGATGTAGCCACTGTAAACACTGCTGTAACCATTAGAAACTCTGATGTAATATAAACTCTGATGTAACAATTACAAACTCTGATGTAATATAAACTCTGATGTAACCATTACAAACTATGATGTAACCATTATAAACTCTGATGTAACCATTACAAACTCTGATGTAACCATTACAAACTCTGACGTGACCATTGCAAACTCTGCTGTAACCGTTACAAACTCTGATGTAGACACTATAAATCCTTCTGTGACCTTTACGAACTCTGATGTAATATAAACTCTGTTGTATTAACCATTACAAACTCTGATGTAACATTATAAACTCTGATGTAACCATTACAAACTCTGATGTAACCATTAAAAACTCTGATGTAACCATTATAAACTCTGATGTTATATAATCTCTGATGTAACCATTACAACCTCTGATGTAGCCACTATAAACACTGATGTAACCATTACAAACTATCATGTAACCATTACAAGCTCTGATGTAATATAAACTCTGATGTAACCATTACAACCTCTGATGTAGCCACTGTAAACCCTGCTGTAACCATTAGAAACTCTGATGTAATATAAACTATGATGTAACCATTACAAACTCTGATGTTATATAAACTCTGATGTAACCATTACAAACTCTGATGTAACCATTACATACTCTGATGTAACCATTACATACTCTGATGAAACCATTACAAACTCTGATGTAACCGTTACAAACTCTGATGTAGCCACTATAAACTCTGATGTAGCCACTGTAACACTGCTGTAACCATTACAAACTATGATGTAACATAAACTCTGATGTAACCATTACAAACTCTGATGTACCCATTATAAACTCTGATGTAACCATTACAAACTCTGATGTAATATAAAATCTTCTGTAGCCATTACAAACTGATGTAATATAAAATCTGATGTAACCATTAGAAACTCTGATGTAGCCACTGTAACACTGCTGTAACCATTACAAACTCTGATGTAATATAAACTCTGATGTAACCATTACAAACTCTGATGTAATATAAACTCTGATGTAACCATTACAAACTCTGATATAACCATTAAAAACTCTGATGTAACCATTACAAACTCTGATGTAACCATTATAAACTCTGATGTAATATAAACTCTGATGTAACCATTACATACTCTGATGTAATATAAATTCTGATGTAACCGTTACAAACTCTGATGTATTATATATAAACTATGCTGTAACCGTTACAGACTCTGATGTATTGTATATAAACTATGATGTAATATAAATTCGGATTTAACCATTGCAAACTCTGATGTATTATATATAAACTATGATGTAACCGTTGCAAACTCTGGTATATATATTGTATATAAACTCTGATGTAATATAAACTCTGGTGTAACCATTACAAACTCTGATGTAATATAATAGTATAGAAAGGGTTAACATTTTGTTTACATAATGGATTTCCACTTCATTTACTTCTAAAACTATACAATGGAATGGTCTATTTTCAATTATGGTTATCAATTAGAGAACATCAAATTGTTGGGAGATGAATCTATCGGAGTCCTGGGCACCCATTTGTACTATTAACCGGAAGCTGTACGTGTACTCTCGGGGCCAAAGAAAATATATTTGTGGTTGGGGTTTCCCTATTCTGTCCTAATTTAAACCATCTACCCAAAATATTCATTCTTTTCATGACTTTCAAGAAAATCGCTTGCAACTTTTTGTAAAAAGTCATCAAACACAAAAAAGAATATTCAGATCTGAGAATTGGTTGATTTCTCTGTCAATGTATTCTTGTTATTACAGACATGAAGGCAATCTTAATCTTAACTCATAATAACACAAATTTATATATAGAATTCCCATCTGCACACACCCTAGGCCTACTGAAGAACCAGACTGAAATGCTCAAAGCCAAGAGATTCCATTTGAACCATCACTATCTTAAACCAGGCCTGAATTCCGGAAATTCCATTACAGCCCTTCCTATGATATGATTTGAAATTTTCCAACTGGTGGGTATTTCAGTTCCATAACTTGAATGTGAAATTAGACTTTTATGAAAATATTCAAGTCCAAGAGATTCCATTTGAACCCTCACTCCCTTAAACCAGGCCTGAATTCCCAAAGTCTTGGGAAATTACAAACTCTGATGTAATATAAACTCTGCTGTAACCATTACACACTCTGATGTAATATAAACTCGGATGTAACCATTACAAACTCTGATGTAATATAAACTCGGATGTAACCATTACAAACTCTGATTTAATATAAACTCTGCTGTAACCATTACAAACTCTGATATAATATAAACTCTGATGTAACCATTACAAACTCTGATGTAACCATTACAAACTCTGATGTAATATAAAATATTATGTAACCATTACAAACTGATGTAATATAAAATCTGATGTAAACATTAGAAACTCTGATGTAGCCACTGTAAACACTGCTGTAACCATTATAAACTCTGATGTAATATAAACTCTGATGTAACCATTACAAACTCTGATGTAATATAAACTCGGATGTAACCATTACAAACTATGATGTAACCATTATAAACTCTGATGTAACCATTACAAACTCTGATGTAACCATTACAAACTCTGATGTAACCATTATAAACTCTGATGAAACCATTAAAAACTCTTATGTAGCCACTATAAACTCTGATGTAACCATTACAAACTCTGATGTAATATAAACTCTTCTGTAACCATTACAAACTCTGATGTAATATAAACTCTGATGTAACCATTACAAACTATGATGTAATATAAACTCTGATGTAACCATTACAAACTATGATGTAACCATTATAAACTCTGATGTAACCATTACAAACTCCGATGTAACCATTACAAACTCTGACGTAACCATTACAAACTCTGTTGTAACCGTTACAAACTCTGATGTAGACACTATAAACCCTTTTGTGACCATTACGAACTCTGATGTAATATAAACTCTGCTGTATTAACCATTACAAACTCTGATGTAACATTATAAACTCTGATGTAACCATTACAAACTCTGATGTAATATAAACTCTGCTGTATTAACCATTACAAACTCTGATGTAATATAAACTCTGATGTAACCATTACAACCTCTGATGTAGCCACTATAAACCATGATGCAACCATTACAAACTCTGATGTAACCATTACAAACTCTGATGTAATATAAACTCTGCTGTATTAACCATTACAAACTCTGATGTAATATAAACTCTGATGTAACCATTACAACATCTGATGTAGCCACTATAAACCCTGCTGTAACCATTACAAACTCTGATGTTATATAAACTATGATGTAACCATTACAAACTCTGATGTAACCATTACATACTCTGATGTAACCATTACAAACTCTGATGTAACCATTACAAACTCTGATGTAGCCACTATAAACCCTGATGTAACCATTACACACTCTGATGTAGTATACTCCCTGCTGAAACCATTACAAACTCTGATGTAGTATAAACTCTGATGTAACCATTACAAACTCTGATGTAGCCACTATAAACCCTGCTATAACCATTACAAACTATGATGTAGCCACTATAAACCATTATGCAACCATTACAAACTATGATGTAACCATTACAAACTCTGATGTAATATAAACTCTGATGTAACCATTACAACCTCTGATGTAGCCACTATAAACCCTGCTGTAACCATTACAAACTCTGATGTAATATAAACTCTGATGTAACCATTACAAACTCTGATGTAACCATTATAAACTCTGATGTAACCATTACAAACTCTGATGTAACCATTATATACTCTGATGTAACCATTAAAAACTGATGTAACCATTACAAACTCTGATGTAGCCACTATAAACCCTGATGTAACCATTACACACTCTGATGTAGTATAAACTCTGATGTAACCATTACAAACTCTGATGTAGCCGCTATAAACCCTGCTATAACCATTACAAACTCTGATGTAGCCACTATAAACCCTGCTGTAACCATTACAAACTCTGATGTAGTATAAACCCTGCTGTAACCATTACAAACTCTGATGTAATATAAACTCTGATGTAACCATTACAGACTCTGATGTAACCATTAGAAATTCTGATGTAATATAAACTCTGATTTAACCATTAGAAACTCTGATGTAATATGAAATCTGACGTAACCATTACAAACTCTGCTGTAACCATTACAAACTCTGATGTAATATAAACTCTGATGTAACCATTACAAACTCTGATGTAACCATTATAAACTCTGATGTAACCATTTAAAACTCTGATGTAGCCACTATAGACTCTGCTGTAACCATTACAAACTCTGATGTAATATAAACTCTTCTGTAACCATTACAAACTCTGATGTAATATAAAATCTGATGTAACCATTAGAAACTCTGATATAGCCACTGCAACACGGTTGTAACAATTACAAACTCTGATGTAATATAAACTCTGATGTAACCATTACAAACTATGATGTAACCATTCTAAACTCTGATGTAACCATTATAAACTCTGATGTAATATAAAATATTATGTAACCATTACAAACTGATGTAATATAAAATCTGATGTAAACATTAGAAACTCTGATGTAGCCACTGTAAACACTGCTGTAACCATTATAAACTCTGATGTAATATAAACTCTGATGTAACCATTACAAACTCTGATGTAATATAAACTCGGATGTAACCATTACAAACTATGATGTAACCATTATAAACTCTGATGTAACCATTACAAACTCTGATGTAACCATTACAAACTCTGATGTAACCATTATAAACTCTGATGAAACCATTAAAAACTCTTATGTTGCCACTATAAACTCTGATGTAACCATTACAAACTCTGATGTAATATAAACTCTTCTGTAACCATTACAAACTCTGATGTAATATAAACTCTGATGTAACCATTACAAACTATGATGTAATATAAACTCTGATGTAACCATTACAAACTATGATGTAACCATTATAAACTCTGATGTAACCATTACAAACTCCGATGTAACCATTACAAACTCTGACGTAACCATTACAAACTCTGTTGTAACCGTTACAAACTCTGATGTAGACACTATAAACCCTTTTGTGACCATTACGAACTCTGATGTAATATAAACTCTGCTGTATTAACCATTACAAACTCTGATGTAACATTATAAACTCTGATGTAACCATTACAAACTCTGATGTAATATAAACTCTGCTGTATTAACCATTACAAACTCTGATGTAATATAAACTCTGATGTAACCATTACAACCTCTGATGTAGCCACTATAAACCATGATGCAACCATTACAAACTCTGATGTAACCATTACAAACTCTGATGTAATATAAACTCTGCTGTATTAACCATTACAAACTCTGATGTAATATAAACTCTGATGTAACCATTACAACATCTGATGTAGCCACTATAAACCCTGCTGTAACCATTACAAACTCTGATGTTATATAAACTATGATGTAACCATTACAAACTCTGATGTAACCATTACATACTCTGATGTAACCATTACAAACTCTGATGTAACCATTACAAACTCTGATGTACCACTATAAACCCTGATGTAACCATTACACACTCTGATGTAGTATACTCCCTGCTGAAACCATTACAAACTCTGATGTAGTATAAACTCTGATGTAACCATTACAAACTCTGATGTAGCCACTATAAACCCTGCTATAACCATTACAAACTATGATGTAGCCACTATAAACCATGATGCAACCATTACAAACTATGATGTAACCATTACAAACTCTGATGTAATATAAACTCTGATGTAACCATTACAACCTCTGATGTAGCCACTATAAACCCTGCTGTAACCATTACAAACTCTGATGTTATATAAACTATGATGTAACCATTACAAACTCTGATGTAACCATTATAAACTCTTATGTAACCATTGCAAACTCTGATGTAACCATTACATACTCTGATGTAACCATTACAAACTCTGATGTAACCATTACAAACTCTGATGTAGCCACTATAAACCCTGATGTAACCATTACACACTCTGATGTAGTATACTCCCTGCTGAAACCATTACAAACTCTGATGTAGTATAAACTCTGATGTAACCATTACAAACTCTGATGTAGCCACTATAAACCCTGCTATAACCATTACAAACTATGATGTAGCCACTATGAACCATGATGCAACCATTACAAACTATGATGTAACCATTACAAACTCTGATGTAATATAAACTCTGATGTAACCATTACAACCTCTGATGTAGCCACTATAAACCCTGCTGTAACCATTACAAACTCTGATGTAATATAAACTCTGATGTAACCATTACAAACTCTGATGTAACCATTATAAACTCTGATGTAACCATTACAAACTCTGATGTAACCATTATATACTCTGATGTAACCATTAAAAACTCTGATGTAACCATTACAAACTCTGATGTAGCCACTATAAACCCTGATGTAACCATTACACACTCTGTAGTATAAACTCTGATGTAACCATTACAAACTCTGATGTAGCCGCTATAAACCCTGCTATAACCATTACAAACTCTGATGTAGCCACTATAAACCCTGCTGTAACCATTACAAACTCTGATGTAGTATAAACCCGGCTGTAACCATTACAAACTCTGATGTAATATAAACTCTGATGTAACCATTACAGACTCTGATGTAACCATTAGAAATTCTGATGTAATATAAACTCTGATTTAACCATTAGAAACTCTGATGTAATATGAAATCTGACGTAACCATTACAAACTCTGCTGTAACCATTACAAACTCTGATGTAATATAAACTCTGATGTAACCATTACAAACTCTGATGTAACCATTATAAACTCTGATGTAACCATTTAAAACTCTGATGTAGCCACTATAGACTCTGCTGTAACCATTACAAACTCTGATGTAATATAAACTCTTCTGTAACCATTACAAACTCTGATGTAATATAAAATCTGATGTAACCATTAGAAACTCTGATGTAGCCACTGCAACACGGTTGTAACAATTACAAACTCTGATGTAATATAAACTCTGATGTAACCATTACAAACTATGATGTAACCATTATAAACTCTGATGTAACCATTATAAACTCTGATGTAACCATTACAAACTCTGATGTAGCCACTATAAACTCTGCTGTAACCATTACAAACTCTGATGTAATATAAAATTTTCTGTAACCATTACAAACTGATGTAATATAAAATCTGATGTAACCATTAGAAACTCTGATGTAGCCACTGTAAACACTGCTGTAACCATTAGAAACTCTGATGTAACAATTACAAACTCTGATGTAATATAAACTCTGATGTAACCATTACAAACTATGATGTAACCATTATAAACTCTGATGTAACCATTACAAACTCTGATGTAACCATTACAAACTCTGACGTGACCATTGCAAACTCTGCTGTAACCGTTACAAACTCTGATGTAGACACTATAAACCCTTCTGTGACCTTTACGAACTCTGATGTAATATAAACTCTGTTGTATTAACCATTACAAACTCTGATGTAACATTATAAACTCTGATGTAACCATTATAAACTCTGATGTTATATAATCTCTGATGTAACCATTACAACCTCTGATGTAGCCACTATAAACACTGATGTAACCATTACAAACTATCATGTAACCATTACAAGCTCTGATGTAATATAAACTCTGATGTAACCATTACAACCTCTGATGTAGCCACTGTAAACCCTGCTGTAACCATTAGAAACTCTGATGTAATATAAACTATGATGTAACCATTACAAACTCTGATGTTATATAAACTCTGATGTAACCATTACAAACTCTGATGTAACCATTACATACTCTGATGTAACCATTACATACTCTGATGTAACCATTACAAACTCTGATGTAACCGTTACAAACTCTGATGTAGCCACTATAAACTCTGATGTAGCCACTGTAACACTGCTGTAACCATTACAAACTATGATGTAACATAAACTCTGATGTAACCATTACAAACTCTGATGTACCCATTATAAACTCTGATGTAACCATTACAAACTCTGATGTAATATAAAATCTTCTGTAGCCATTACAAACTGATGTAATATAAAATCTGATGTAACCATTAGAAACTCTGATGTAGCCACTGTAACACTGCTGTAACCTTTACAAACTCTGATGTAATATAAACTCTGATGTAACCATTACAAACTCTGATGTAATATAAACTCTGATGTAACCATTACAAACTCTGATATAACCATTAAAAACTCTGATGTAACCATTACAAACTCTGATGTAACCATTATAAACTCTGATGTAATATAAACTCTGATGTAACCATTACAACCTCTGATGTAGCCACTATAAACCTGATGTAACCATTACAAACTCTGATGTAACCATTGCAAACTCTGATGTAATATAAACTCTGATGTAACCATTACAACCTCTGATGTTGCCACTATAAACCCTGCTGTAACCATTACAAACTCTGATGTAATATAAACTATGATGTAACCATTACAAACTCTGATGTAATATAAACTCCGATGTAACCATTTCAAACTCTGATGTAACCATTACATACTATGATGTAACCATTACAAACTCTGATGTAAACATTACAAACTCTGATGTAGCCACTATAAACCCTGATGTAACCATTACAAACTCTGATGTAGTATAAACCCTGCTGTAACCATTACAAACTCTGATGTAGTATAAACCCTGTTGTAACCATTACAAACTTTGATGTAGTATAAACTCTGATGTAACCATTACAAACTCTTATGTAGCCACTATAAACCCTGCTGTAACCATTACAAACTCTGATGTAATATAACCTCTGATGTAACCATTACACACTCTGATGTAATATAAATTCTGATGTAACCGTTACAAACTCTGATGTATTATATATAAACTATGCTGTAATCGTTACAAACTCTGATGTATTGTATATAAACTATGATGTAATATAAATTAGGATTTAACCATTGCAAACTCTGATGTATTATATATAAACTATGATGTAACCGTTGCAAACTCTGGTATATATATTGTATATAAACTCTGATGTAATATAAACTCTGGTGTAACCATTACAAACTCTGATGTAATATAATAGTATAGAAAGGGTTAACAGTTTGTTTACATAATGGATTTCCACTTCATTTACTTCTAAAACTATACAATGGAATGGTCTATTTTCAATTATGGTTATTAATTAGAGAACATCAAATTGTTGGGAGATGAATCTATCGGAGTCCTGGGCACCCATTTGTACTATTAACCAGAAGCTGTATGTGTACTCTCGGGGCCAAAGAAAATATATTTGTGGTTGGGGTTTCCCTATTCTGTCCTAATTTAAACCATCTACCCAAAATATTCATTCTTTTCATGACTTTCAAGAAAATCGCTTGCAACTTTTTGTAAAAAGTCATCAAACACAAAAAAGAATATTCAGATCTGAGAATTGGTTGATTTAATAATAATAATAATAATCTTAATCTTAACTCATAATAACACAAATTTATATATAGAATTCCCATCTGCACACACCCTAGGCCTACTGAAGAACCAGACTGAAATGCCGAAGCCAAGAGATTCCATTTGAACCATCACTCCCTTAAACCAGGCCTGAATTCCGGAAATTCCATTACAGCCCTTTCTATGATATGATTTGAAATTTTCCAACTGATGGGTATTTCAGTTCCATAACTTGAATGTGAAATTAGACTTTTATGAAAATATTTAAGTCCAAGAGATTCCATTTGAACCCTCACTCCCTTAAACCAGGCCTGATTTCCCAAAGTCTTGGGAAATTACAAACTCTGATGTAATATAAACTCTGCTGTAACCATTACAAACTCTGATGTAATATAAACTCTGTGTAACCATTACACACTCTGATGTAATATAAACTCGGATGTAACCATTACAAACTCTGATGTAATATAAACTCGGATGTAACCATTACAAACTCTGATGTAATATAAACTCTGCTGTAACCATTACAAACTCTGATATAATATAAACTCTGATGTAACCATTACAAACTCTGATGTAACCATTACAAACTCTGATGTCATATAAAATCTGATGTAACCATTACAAACTCTGATGTCATATAAACTCTGATGTAACCATTACAAACTCCGATGTAATATAAACTCTGATTTAACCATTACAAAATCTGATGTAATATGAAATCTGATGTAACCATTACAAACTCTGCTGTAACCATTACAAACTCTGATGTAATATAAACTCTTCTGTAACCATTACAAACTCTGATGTAATATAAAATCTGATGTAACCATTACAAACTCTGATGTACCCATTACAAACTCTGATGTAGCCACTATAAACTCTGATGTAACCATTACAAACTCTGATGTAATATAAAATCTTCTGTAACCATTACAAACTGATGTAATATAAAATATGATGTAACCATTAGAAACTCTGATGTAGCCACTGTAAACACTGCTGTAACCATTACAAACTCTGATGTAATATAAACTCTGATGTAACCATTACAAACTCTGATGTAATATAAACTCTGATGTAACCATTACAAACTATAATGTAACCATTATAAACTCTGATGTAACCATTACAAACTCTGATGTAACCATTACAAACTCTGATGTAACCATTATAAACTATGATGAAACCATTACAAACTCTGATGTAGCCACTATAAACTCTGCTGTAACCATTACAAACCCTGATGTAATATAAAATATTATGTAACCATTACAAACTGATGTAATATAAAATCTGATGTAAACATTGAAACTCTGATGTAGCCACTGTAAACACTGCTGTAACCATTATAAACTCTGATGTAATATAAACTCTGATGTAACCATTACAAACTCTGATGTAATATAAACTCGGATGTAACCATTACAAACTATGATGTAACCATTATAAACTCTGATGTAACCATTACAAACTCTGATGTAACCATTGCAAACTCTGATGTAACCATTATAAACTTTGATGAAACCATTAAAAACTCTGATGTAGCCACTATAAACTCTGCTGTAACCATTACAAACTCTGATGTAATATAAACTCTTCTGTAACCATTACAAACTCTGATGTAATATAAACTCTGATGTAACCATTACAAACTCTGATGTAATATAAACTCTGATGTAACCATTACAAACTATGATGTAACCATTATAAACTCTGATGTAACCATTACAAACTCTGATGTAACCATTACAAACTCTGACGTGACCATTACAAACTCTGCTGTAACCGTTACAAACTCTGAGGTAGACACTATAAACCCTTCTGTGACCATTACGAACTCTGATGTAATATAAACTCTGCTGTATTAACCATTACAAACTCTGATGTAACATTATAAACTCTGATGTAACCATTACAAACTCTGATGTAATATAAACTCTGCTGTATTAACCATTACAAACTCTGATGTAATATAAACTCTGATGTAACCACTACAACCTCTGATGTAGCCACTATAAACCATGATGCAACCATTACAAACTATGATGTAACCATTACAAACTCTGATGTAATATAAACTCTGATGTAACCATTACAACCTCTGATGTAGCCACTATAAACCCTGCTGTAACCATTACAAACTCTGATGTAATATAAACTATGATGTAACCATTACAAACTCTGATGTAACCATTATAAACTCTGATGTAACCATTACAAACTCTGATGTAACCATTACATACTCTGATGTAACCATTACAAACTCTTATGTAACAATTACAAACTCTGATGTAGCCACTATAAACTCTGATGTAACCATTACACACTCTGATGTAGTATACACCCTGCTGAAACAATTACAAACTCTGATGTAGTATAAACTCTGATGTAACCATTACAAACTCTGATGTAGCCACTATAAACCCTGCTATAACCATTACAAACTATGATGTAGCGACTATAAACCCTGCTGTAACCATTACAAACTCTGATGTAGTATAAACCCTGCTGTAACCATTACAAACTCTGATGTAATATAAACTCTGATGTAACCATTACAGACTCTGATGTAACCATTAGACATTCTGATGTAATATAAACTCTGATTTAACCATTAGAAACTCTGATGTAATATGAAATCTGACGTAACCATTACAAACTCTGCTGTAACCATTACAAACTCTGATGTAATATAAACTCTGATGTAACCATTGCAAACTCTGATGTGACCATTATAAACTCTGATGTAACCATTTAAAACTATGATGTAGCCACTATAAACTCTGCTGTAACCATTACAAACTCTGATGTAATATAAACTCTTCTGTAACCATTACAAACTCTGATGTAATATAAACTCTGATGTAACCATTACAAACTCTGATGTACCCATTATAAGCTCTGATGTAACCATTACAAACTCTGATGTAGCCACTATAAACTCTGCTGTAACCATTACAAACTCTGATGTAATATAACATTTTCTGTAACCATTACAAACTGATGTAATATAAAATCTGATGTAACCATTAGAAACTCTGATGTAGCCACTGTAAACACTGCTGTAACCATTAGAAACTCTGATGTAATAGAAACTCTGATGTAACAATTACAAACTCTGATGTAATATAAACTCTGATGTAACCATTACTAACTATGATGTAACCATTATAAACTCTGATGTAACCATTACAAACTCTGACGTAACCATTACAAACTATGACGTGACCATTACAAACTCTGCTGTAACCGTTACAAACTCTGATGTAGACACTATAAACCCTTCTGTGACCATTACGAACTCTGATGTAATATAAACTCTACTGTATTAACCATTAAAACTCTGATGTAACATTATAAATTCTGATGTAACCATTACAAACTCTGATGTAACCATTAAAAACTCTGATGTAACCATTATAAACCATTATATTACATCAGAGTTTGTAACTGTTACATCAGAATTTATATTACATCAGAGTGTGTAATGGTTACATCAGAGGTTATATTACATCAGAGTTTGTAATGGTTACAGCAGGGTTTATAGTGGCTACATCAGAGTTTGTAATGGTTACATCAGAGTTTGTAATGGTTACATCAGAGTTTATACTACATTAGAGTTTGTAATGGTTACAGCAGGGTGTATACTACATCAGAGTTTGTAATGGTTACATCAGGGTTTATAGTGGCTACGTCAGAGTTTGTAATGGTTACATCATAGTTTGTAACGGTTACATCAAACTATGTAATGGTTACATCAGAGTTTGAAATGGTCACATCAGAGTTTATAATGGTTACATCATAGTTTGTAATGGTTACATCAGAGTTTATATTACATCAGAGTTTGTAATGGTTACATCATAGTTTATATTACATCAGAGTTTGTAATGGTTACAGCAGGGTTTATAGTGGCTACATCAGAGTTTTTAATGGTTACATCAGAGTTTATATTACATCAGAGTTTATAATGGTTACATCAGAGTTTGTAATGGTTACATCAGGGTTTATAGTGGCTACATCAGAGGTTGTAATGGATACATCAGAGTTTATATTACATCAGAGTTTATAATGGTTACATCAGAGTTTGTAATGGTCACGTCAGAGTTTGTAATGGTTACATCAGAGTTTGTAATGGTTACATCAGAGTTTATAATGGTTACATCATAGTTTGTAATGTTTACATCAGAGTTTATATTACATCAGAATTTGTAATTGTTACATCAGAGTTTATATTACGTCAGAGTTTCTAATGGTTACAGCAGTGTTTACAGTGGCTAGATCAGAGTTTCTAATGGTTACATCAGATTTTATGTTACATCAGTTTGTAATGGTTACAGAAAACTTTATGTTACATCATAGTTTGTAATGGTTACAGCAGAGTTTATAGTGGCTACATCAGAGTTTGTAATGGTTACATCAGAGTTTATAATGGGTACATCAGAGTTTGTAATGGTTACATCAGAGTTTATATTACATCAGAGTTTGTAATAGTTGCAACCGTGTTACAGTGGATACATCAGAGTTTCTAATGTTTACATCAGATTTTATATTACATCAGAGTTTGTAATGGTTACAGAAGAGTTTATATTACATCAGAGTTTGTAATGGTTACAGCAGAGTTTATAGTGGCTACATCAGAGTTTTAAATGGTTACATCAGAATTTATAATGGTTACATCACAGTTTGTAATGGTTACATCAGAGTTTATATTACATCAGAGTTTGTAATGGTTACAGCAGAGTTTGTAATGGTTACATCAGATTTCATATTACATCAGAGTTTCTAATGGTTAAATCAGAGTTTATATTACATCAGAGTTTCTAATGGTTACATCAGATTCTGTAATGGTTACATCAGAGTTTATATTACATCAGAGTTTGTAATGGTTACAGCAGGGTTTATACTACAACAGAGTTTGTAATGGTTACAGCAGGGTTTATAGTGGCTACATCAGAGTTTGTAATGGTTACAGCAGGGTTTATAGTGGCTACATCAGAGTTTGTAATGGTTACATCAGAGTTTATACTACATCAGAGTTTGTAATGGTTTCAGCAGGGTGTATACTACATCAGAGTGTGTAATGGTTACATCAGGGTTTATAGTGGCTACATCAGAGTTTGTAATGGTTACATCAGAGTTTGTAATGGTTACATCAGAGTATGTAATGGTTACATCAGAGTTTGTAATGGTTACATCAGAGTTTATAATGGTCACGTCAGAGTTTGTAATGGTTACATCAGAGTTTGTAATGGTTACATCAGAGTTTATAATGGTTACATCATAGTTTGTAATGGTTACATCAGAGTTTATATTACATCAGAGTTTGTAATTGTTACATCAGAGTTTATATTACGTCAGAGTTTCTAATGGTTACAGCAGTGTTTACAGTGGCTAGATCAGAGTTTCTAATGGTTACATCAGATTTTATATTACATCAGTTTGTAATGGTTACAGAAAACTTTATGTTACATCATAGTTTGTAATGGTTACAGCAGAGTTTATAGTGGCTACATCAGAGTTTGTAATGGTTACATCAGAGTTTATAATGGTACATCAGAGTTTGTAATGGTTACATCAGAGTTTATATTACATCAGAGTTTGTAATAGTTGCAACCGTGTTACAGTGGCTACATCAGAGTTTCTAATGTTTACATCAGATTTTGTATTACATCAGAGTTTGTAATGGTTACAGAAGAGTTTATATTACATCAGAGTTTGTAATGGTTACAGCAGAGTTTATAGTGGCTACATCAGAGTTTTAAATGGTTACATCATAATTTATAATGGTTACATCACAGTTTGTAATGGTTACATCAGAGTTTATATTACATCAGAGTTTGTAATGGTTACAGCAGAGTTTGTAATGGTTACATCAGATTTCATATTACATCAGAGTTTCTAATGGTTAAACCAGAGTTTATATTACATCATAGTTTCTAATGGTTACATCAGAGTCTGTAATGGTTTCATCAGAGTTTATATTACATCAGAGTTTGTAATGGTTACAGCAGGGTTTATACTACAACAGAGTTTGTAATGGTTACAGCAGGGTTTATAGTGGCTACATCAGAGTTTGTAATGGTTACAGCAGGGTTTATAGTGGCTACATCAGAGTTTGTAATGGTTACATCAGAGTTTATACTACATCAGAGTTTGTAATGGTTTCAGCAGGGTGTATACTACATCAGAGTGTGTAATGGTTACATCAGGGTTTATAGTGGCTACATCAGAGTTTGTAATGGTTACATCAGAGTTTGTAATGGTTACATCAGAGTATGTAATGGTTACATCAGAGTTTGTAATGGTTACATCAGAGTTTATAATGGTTACATCAGAGTTTGTAATGGTTGCATCAGAGTTTATATTACATCAGAGTTTGTAATGGTTACATCATAGTTTATATTACATCAGAGTTTGTAATGGTTACAGCAGGGTTTATAGTGGCTACATCAGAGGTTGTAATGGTTATATCAGAGTTTATATTACATCAGAGTTTGTAATGGTTACATCATAGTTTGTAATGGTTACATCATGGTTTATATTGGCTACATCAGAGGTTGCAATGGTTACATCAGAGTTTATATTACATCAGAGTTTGTAATGGTTAATACAGCAGAGTTTATATTACATCAGAGTTTGTAATGGTTACATCAGAGTTTATAATGTTACATCAGAGTTTGTAATGGTTAATACAGCAGAGTTTACATTACATCAGAGTTCGTAATGGTCACAGAAGGGTTTATAGTGTCTACATCAGAGTTTGTAACGGTTACATCAGAGTTTGTAATGGTCACGTCAGAGTTTGTAATGGTTACATCAGAGTTTGTAATGGTTACATCAGAGTTTATAATGGTTACATCATAGTTTGGAATGGTTACATCAGAATTTATATTACATCAGAGTTTGTAATGGTTACATCAGAGTTTATATCACATCAGAGTTTGTAATGGTTACAGCAGTGTTTACTGTGGCTACATCAGAGTTTCTAATGGTTACATCAGATTTTATATTACATCAGTTTGTAATGGTTACAGAAGATTTAATATCACATCAGAGTTTGTAATGGTTACAGAAGAGTTTATATTACATCAGAGTTTGTAATGGTTTCAGCAGAGTTTATAGTGGCTACATCAGAGTTTTTAATGGTTTCATCAGAGTTTATAATGGTTACATCAGAGTTTGTAATGGTTGCATCAGAGTTTGTAATGGTTACATCAGAGTTTATAATGGTTACATCATAGTTTGTAATGGTTACATCCGAGTTTATATTACATCAGAGTTTGTAATGGTTACATCAGAGTTTATATTACATCAGAGTGTATAATGGTTACAGCAGTGTTTACAGTGGCTACATCAGAGTTTCTAATGGTTACATCAGATTTTATATTACATCAGTTTGTAATGGTTACAGAAGATTTTATATTACATCAGGGTTTGTAATGGTTACAGCAGAGTTTATAGTGGCTACATCAGAGTTTGTAATGGTTTCATCATAGTTTATAATGGTTACATCAGAGTTTGTTATGGTTACATCAGAGTTTTTAATGGTTACATCAGAGTTTATAATCGTTACATCATAGTTTGTAATGGTTACATCAGAGTTTATATTACATCAGAGTTTGTAATGGTTACATCAGAGTTTATATTACATCAGAGTTTGCAATGGTTACAGCAGTGTTTACAGTGGCTACATCAGAGTTTCTAATGGTTATATCAGATTTTATATTACATCAGTTTGTAATGGTTAAAGAAGATTTTATATTACATCAGAGTTTGTAATGGTTACAGCAGAGTTTATAGTGGCTACATCAGAGTTTGTAATGGGTACATCAGAGTTTGTAATGGTTACATCAGAGTTTATATTACATCAGAGTTTGTAATAGTTACAACCGTGTTACAGTGGCTACATCAGAGTTTTTAATGGTTACATCAGATTTTATATTACATCAGAGTTTGTAATGGTTACAGAAGAGTTTATATTACGTCAGAGTATGTAATGGTTACATCAGAGTTTGTAATGGTTACATCAGATTTCATATTACATCAGAGTTTGTAATGGTTAAATCAGAGTTTATATTACATCGGAGTTTGTAATGGTTACATCAGAGTTTATATGACATCAGAGTTTGTAATGGTTACATCAGATTTTATATGACATCAGAGTTTCTAATGGTTACATCAGAGTTTGTAATGGTTACATCTGAGTTTATATTACATCAGAGTTTGTAATGGTTACAGCAGAGATTATATTACATCAGAGTTTGTAATGGTTACATCCGAGTTTATATTACATCAGAGTTTATAATGGTTACAGCAGTGTTTACAGTGGCTACATCAGAGTTTCTAATGGTTACATCAGATTTTATATTACATCAGTTTGTAATGGTTACATAAAACTTTATGTTACATCAGAGTTTGTAATGGTTACAGCAGAGTTTATAGTGGCTACATCAGAGTTTGTAATGGTTACATCAGAGTTTATAATGGGTACATCAGAGTTTGTAATGGTTACATCAGAGTTTGTATTACATCAGAGTTTGTAATAGTTACAACAGTGTTACAGTGGTTACATCAGAGTTTCTAATGTTTACATCAGATTTTATATTACATCAGAGTTTGTAATGGTTACAGAAGAGTTTATATTACATCAGAGTTTGTAATGGTTTCAGCAGGGTGTATACTACATCAGAGTGTGTAATGGTTACATCAGGGTTTATATTACATCAGAGTTTGTAATGGTTACATCAGAGTTTATATTACATCAGAGTTTGTAATGGTTACAGAAGAGTTTATATTACATCAGAGTTTGTAATGGTTTCAGCAGAGTTTATAGTGGCTACATCAGAGTTTTTAATGGTTTCATCAGAGTTTATAATGGTTACATCAGAGTTTGTAATGGTTACATCAGAGTTTGTAATGGTTACATCAGAGTTTATAATGGTTACATCATAGTTTGTAATGGTTACATCCGAGTTTATATTACATCAGAGTTTGTAATGGTTACATCAGAGTTTATATTACATCAGAGTTTATAATGGTTACAGCAGTGTTTACAGTGGCTACATCAGAGTTTCTAATGTTTACATCAGATTTTATATTACATCAGTTTGTAATGGTTACATAATATTTTATATTACATCAGGGTTTGTAATGGTTACAGCAGAGTTTATAGTGGCTACATCAGAGTTTGTAATGGTTTCATCATAGTTTATAATGGTTACATCAGAGTTTGTAATGGTTACATCAGAGTTTGTAATGGTTACATCAGAGTTTATAATCGTTACATCATAGTTTGTAATGGTTACATCAGAGTTTATATTACATCAGAGTTTGTAATGGTTACATCAGAGTTTATATTACATCAGAGTTTGTAATGGTTACAGCAGTGTTTACAGTGGCTACATCAGAGTTTCTAATGGTTACATCAGATTTTATATTACATCAGTTTGTAATGGTTAAAGAAGATTTTATATTACATCAGAGTTTGTAATGGTTACAGCAGAGTTTATAGTGGCTACATCAGAGTTTGTAATGGGTACATCAGAGTTTGTAATGGTTACATCAGAGTTTATATTACATCAGAGTTTGTAATAGTTACAACCGTGTTACAGTGGCTATATCAGAGTTTTTAATGGTTACATCAGATTTTATATTACATCAGAGTTTGTAATGGTTACAGAAGAGTTTATATTACGTCAGAGTATGTAATGGTTACATCAGAGTTTGTAATGGTTACATCAGATTTCATATTACATCAGAGTTTGTAATGGTTAAATCAGAGTTTATATTACATCGGAGTTTGTAATGGTTACATCAGAGTTTATATTACATCAGAGTTTGTAATGGTTACATCCGAGTTTATATTACATCAGAGTTTGTAATGGTTACATAAGATTTTATATGACATCAGAGTTTGTAATGGTTACATCAGAGTTTGTAATGGTTACATCAGAGTTTATATTACATCAGAGTTTGTAATGGTTACAGCAGAGATTATATTACATCAGAGTTTGTAATGGTTACATCCGAGTTTATATTACATCAGAGTTTGTAATGGTTACATCCGAGTTTATATTACATCAGAGTGTGTAATGGTTACACAGAGTTTATATTACATCAGAGTTTGTAATGGTTACAGCAGAGTTTATATTACATCAGAGTTTGTAATTTCCCAAGACTTTGGGAATTCAGGCCTGGTTTAAGGGAGTGAGGGTTCAAATGGAATCTCTTGGACTTGAATATTTTCATAAAAGTCTAATTTCACATTCAAGTTATGGAACTGAAATACCCATCAGTTGGAAAATTTCAAATCATATCATAGGAAGGGCTGTAATGGAATTTCCGGAATTCAGGCCTGGTTTAAGGGAGTGAGGGTTCAAATGGAATCTCTTGGCTTTGAGCATTTCAGTCTGGTTCTTCATTAGGCCTAGGGTGTGTGCAGATGGGAATTCTATATATAAAATTGTGTTATTATGAGTTAAGATTAAGATTGCCTTCATGTCTGTAATAACAAGAATACATTGACAGAGAAATCAACCAATTCTCAGATCTGAATATTCTTTTTTGTGTTTGATGAATTTTTACAAAAAGTTGCAAGCGATTTTCTTGAAAGTCATGAAAAGAATGAATATTTTGGGTAGATGGTTTAAATTAGGACAGAATAGGGAAACCCCAACCACAAATATATTTTCTTTGGCCCCGAGAGTACACGTACAGCTTCCGGTTAATAGTACAAATGGGTGCCCAGGACTCCGATAGATTCATCTCCCAACAATTTGATGTTCTCTAATTAATAACCATAATTGAAAATAGACCATTCCATTGTATAGTTTTAGAAGTAAATGAAGTGGAAATCCATTATGTAAACAAACTGTTAACCCTTTCTATACTATTATATTACATCAGAGTTTGTAATGGTTACACCAGAGTTTATATTACATCAGAGTTTATATACAATATATATACCAGAGTTTGCAACGGTTACATCATAGTTTATATATAATACATCAGAGAGTTTGCAATGGTTAAATCCGAATTTATATTACATCATAGTTTTATATACACAGTGACATTTGCATGCGAAATGCTGTCTTAACAATGGCTGTCACGTGGGTGATTCTCATGGTGTTGAACTCGTACTTGTTGGTCACGTTGGCATGGGTGGAGTCAATCGGACATTGCTGGGTACACCCTGATCCAGATAGCGTGTACAGTATGAACAATGTCGGGTTTTATTTAACGCATTGTTCAATTCAATACTCGTCGCTGCCATTCTGTTTATATTCAATGGGGCGATCATGGCTGGAATGCGGAGAAGCCGCAAACTGCAGGAAAACATGAACGTGAAGAGAGATGATATGAGAGAGAAGATAGACAAGTTACCATCATGCTACTGTCAGTAAGCTTTACGTTCACAATTCTCACTGGACCACAGGGTGTGTTCTACATATATCAGACATTCTGGGACCGGGACGACCCATACCAGAAGGCGAAATATAATTTCGCAACCGCTGTGGTTAACGTTCTACTTGATTTAAATTACGCGGCGAATTTTTATCTGTATTTTCTTACTGGAAGGAAATTTCGTGCACAAATTGCAAAAAATGTTTGGATGCTGTAAGCTGTTAAGGCCGAATCAACAATATCGAGGTCGAGTACACCTGTGTAACAGAAAACACGACGTTCCCGTGGTTTTTATTAGCACAATAAGAACTTCTAGATCTTAAAAATGTGAACCTCCGAGGTATGGGCTTATATGATGATAGCGGCATATAATCTTCATATACATCAAAATAGACCTATATATCATATTACTTCCAAATCTTGTAAATACAGATGTTAATTATAATAAAAGGTCAACAGACCACAGTGTCCCCCGAAAACGTGGCTTTGTTAAAGAAATTAAAAAAAATATTGAAATTTTCTAAGTAGAAAAGGGGCGATAACTCCGTAAAAAAAATAATTATTCCGTCATCTATATACATGTTGCACATCTCCAATATGTGGGTAACAATACTCTGAAGTTAAAATATCTACGATCAAACTGTAGGAGGAGTTGATTACACCATGAAGGTACCCTCATACAGAAAATTATAAAAAATGTTGAAATGTTCTAAGTCGAAAAAGAGTTAATAACTCTGTCAAAAATAATTTTTCCGTCATCAATATACAAGTTGCACATCTTCATATATGTGCAACAATATTCTGAAGTTTCAAATCTCTGGGATGAATCTGTAGGAGGAGATGATTACACCATGAAGGTACTCAGAAGTGTGACGGGCGGACGGACGGACGGACGAACGAACGGCTAGACGGACGGACGGACGGACGGACGGACGGAGCCCGTTTCTATAGTCCCCCAAAAATAATTGTTTCGGGGGACAACAAGCTGAGTTCACTATATTTAAAGATCTCTGAAGTAACGTATTATATCTCGTCCCCATACACCATATATACGACATGGTGCGGTAAGGTCTTGCCACTGAGTCGCATATATGGCAGATTTTGATGCAGAACAAAATACGACGCATTTGTAACCAGTTGCTGGGTTACAAATACGTCGTGGGTTTTTTTACAAGTCGACTCAACGTTTGCCCGTGTGTTAGCTCCGACCAGTAACCAGGTTACAAATGCGCCCTATTTTTTTGGCATTTGGAGTTACATTGGGAAGTCGTTTTATAAAAGCGACGTGTTTTTGTCAGAAAGTTACCAAAAATGAAAATATTTCACCCACCCTTGTTTTAAAGGGGTTACAAAGTTACATTTGGAAGTCGTTTCAAAAATGCGACGTGTTTTTGTCACATAGTTACAAATGCTTATCATAGAGTAACTCCAACTAGAAAAATGAAAATATTTCACACATCCTTGATAAAAATGGTTACAAAGTTACATTTGCAAGTCTTTTAAAAAATCTGGACTTATCTACTGAGTCGCGGATTTAATGGATCCATCAAGTCCCGTTCCGTTTTTAACTGCTACGAGTCGACCTTCTAGAGTAGCATTCCATATATGGAGCTTTTTAGTATTCATGAATTCCATGATATAGCACTATATATAAAAACACTGCACGGGGCTGGATGGATCCAATATGGTCGCGACGCATGCATTGATAAAGCGTATTATCACCGCCACTGTTGGATAGCGATCTCGCCCAACGACCAAGGCGCTCCATGAATTACACGAAGTACAATGTATTTGGAAGAAAAATATCCCTCTTATTTGTTTTAATTATCATCATTGCGCCACATGGTGGTGTATCTAGTTTCGGGATATTGTGTGGTGGACAGGACGAATGTATTCTTGGAGATTATTTTTGTACCTTACTCAATCGTACCGATAGAATCACGTAGATGCCGAAATTGTAAAGTTAACGCCACCGGTGTATAATATGTTTATGAAAATATGATAAATCGTATCGATAGAGTCAGGACAGGCTGAAATTGTAAACTTAAAGTCACCGGTGTAATAATATGTTGTTGAAAATATAAATAATCTGATAGACTGAAAATAATATATAACCCATTGGGAGCCCCTAGTGTATTCTTGGACATTTTTTTTTGTACCTTACTCAATCGTACCGATAGAATCACGTAGATGCCGAAATTGTAAACTTAACGCCATCGGTGTATAATATGTTTATGAAAATATGATATATCGTATCGATAGAGTCAGGGTAGGCTGAAATTGTAAACTTAAAGTCACTTGTTGTTGAAAATATAAATAATTTGATAGACTGAAAATAATGTGTAACCCATTGGGAACCCCTGGTGTAGTGAAGTGAATTGTGGGTAGTTTCATTGTGATTCTCCGCCATCTTTGTTTTCTGGAATTATCACCAAGATTTCTCCACTCGATTCTCTTAAAATGCACCCGAATCGGTCAAATTCTTTTGATAATTCTATCTAAATACATCTTAGCTACTATTCGGATCTGCTGTCCCGATCGAAAAGGGTTTAGTTTGACCAAAATGGCAATTGACAAAAGCCTGTTTATAAAATGCGTCTACTCGATGACCCGTCCACGGTCCACGCTGTAGTGTAAATTTATTATTGAAAACAAATTCAATTTCTTCCATCTAAAACATAATTACGCACTGAACTCTGTCATTTTATGAATATATAAGTATTAACACATACACACCAAATTTCAGCTCAAAATTTTGAAAAATGACAGTTTTATAGACATAAATCGATATTAATGGGAAATCCTGTGTTAAATTTTATCATCGAAAAAAAATCATTTCTTCGATCTAAAAAATAATTACGTGCTGTACCCTGTCATTTTAGGAATATATAAGTATCCCACGCACACACACCAAGTGTGAGCTAAAAGTTTTGAAAAATAAGAGATTTATCGACATAAATCGATTTGTATATGGCAGATGCCAATTGCCTTGTTAAATAAATTTTAGGGCCGTGCAAATGTTTTCTGAGCTTTGTTCCATATTGGGCACTAGAGTCCATATTTGACCGTTATATCTGATAATTGTGCGACAGTACAGTCGCGTTACTTTATACGTCAACATTGGTCATTATCACCCGACAAATTTATTTCGGCCTATCGTATCAACCCCTATTTTCTCCCGCGTAGCCTGACTAAGTGTCAACGTTGGTCTTTATCGCTCCACTAATTTGTATCGTTTCATCGGTATGAATTCCGTATCCAATTATCCACATATAACCAACCCAACCTCTAATCCCGGTCCAATTTATTTAATTATTTCATCGCTATAGTCACGTTACTTAATATTTTATCGCGTGATACTTGTACTTATATGTCTATGGTATTTCTATAGTATACCGTATACGTATATCAATTGCTATTCCTTTCTATATAATCCTGGTGCCATCTATAGAGATAGAGATAATTTCATACCCCCCCCCCCCCCATGTTATGTCATTGCTTCTTTAGTACAGTCGCGATACAATACATGGCAACATCGCTCCACTAATTTATGTCAGTTCATCGGTACGAACCCCTTTTTTCTCCGAGTCCATATAACGTACCAACCCAACATCTTATAGAAGTCCATAAATGACTATTCTGGCACTATATAGAGATGACTAAGATTCTGACACCCCCTATTTTATAGCCTTGTTGCAATGTTCAGTAGAGTTGAGATGCATAATATGTCAACATTGGTCATTATCGCTCTATAAATTTATATCGGTTCAACCCTTAGTTCCCTGTATCGCCCACCCCTCCCTGAATTTATTTTTTCATTTGTATTATAGTCTCGTTACGTACACATTTTATCTCTTGTAACTTTTGCTTCAATGCGTCGAGTTCCGCTGCAGATAATACAAAACTGACAACATTTTGAAATGTAAGCAGGCTTCAAACTCATCTTATCCAAGAAAAACTCTGGTTACATAAGAAATTTGTGTATAAGGTGTACGCGCATTTGTTGCGTTAAAAACCAAAGGTCCCAAGTCAAGGTCCAAATCCCCAACACACTGTTGTGAGGTTTAACTCCATCTACACACAGTAATGTCCAAAGTAATTGATCACTTAACCACAGCAAAAATTATGGGTATTTTTTCATGATTTTAAATCCTGAAAAATTACCCATAATTATGATGTGGTTAAGTGGTCAATTACTTTGGGCATTACTGTAACCAATATAAGGATTTGAGGTTTAATGATAACTCAATCCTCATACAGTAATGCTCAAAGTAATTGACCACTTAACCACAGCAGAATTATTGGTAATTGTTCAGGATTTTAAATCCTGAAAAATTACCAATAAGTCTGATGTGGTTAAGTGGTCAATTAATTTGGGCATTACTGTAACCAATATAAGGATGTGAGGTTTAATGAGAACTCTATCCACATAACTAATAAATATGTGTGAAAATTAGAACAAAACAAAATAAATTCCTGGATGGCGTCCAATGTGGACTGCCTAATTCTGCTCCAAAACATGTATATTGAATATATGGATGTTTATTGGGGGAAACCGATTATTTCAATGATATTTTCATTAACTGGGATCCAAAACCCGACTTACGGGAGCGTGCTTCGCTCGCGACTGTATCTTAAGCATATGTGCATATTTAATAAGCCAACAATTGGAATCCCAACAGAGAAGATTGGCGTGGGTCCCTTGTGCGATCTGTCCATCGAAAACTGTTTAGACATCTCAAGACACGTAAGACCCAATAACTTAATATACAGAATAGATACATCTATTGCCTGAGTGACTAATATCTATATTTGTTACAATGAGGTCAAATAGTTGCGAAGCCAGCACCACAATTCTTTCCCTCCATAATAAATCTTAAAACAACTTCTAAAGAATTATTAATTTACCTTATATTTGGTATGGAGCGTCCTTGGTTTACTGGAGTTCAGATTTGTTAACATCACGTCACCAAGTTAATTACTTGCGAAGCCACAGCCATAACTATTTCCCTCCATAGTAATTCTCAAAACAACTTCTTAAGAACAATTGACCAGGTCAGTCGCGCAATTATTGGAAGAGCCACGGTCAATCATTTAAAACCAAATGTTACATTTAAATTATTGCTTTATTTAACCAAAAAAAAAATTAAATGAGAAAATTAACTTTTACTACTTGCTAAATTGTATCTTTTAATTATTTCATTTAAATTTTAGTATTTACAGAATACTAAGTCCAAGTCTTTATAATCTGTTGAGTGACCCCACAGTCGTGTACTTGCTTTGTTAGTAATAATTTGAAGGATTACTTGTTTAAACGCAATTGTTATCAAAATATTTTATGTATTTTTTATAATTTCTATTTATATGTAATACTATAATCTTGGTGGCGTTACCATTTCTCACTATGGTTTTCTTGTACAATGCTGTGTTCCGGATTCCAAGGGTAGGGTGGTATTAGTTAGGGAGCCCGCATATGTTCTATTTACACTTTTGCGTACAAAAGGTTTGACCCCCTAAAGTTGGTACCAATAATGGAACATTCTGAAAAACCGATTTCTTAAGTTGCGCATTCCTGGGGTTTAGGGGCCCCTGAACCCCAAAAAGTGACAAAAATCACTTCTATTTACACTTCCGCGTACATCGATGAATTTTGGTTTGATGATACTCCTAAGTGTACTGATTAAGAAAACACAACTTAAGAAAGGGATTTTCCTGGGGTTTTCAGATAAGAAAGCGGGTCCCATGCTGAACCCCAAAACGTGATTTTTCACTTTTTTTTAAACTTTCGCGTACATCCATAATTTTTGGTCTCAAAGTACTTTGATATATACTAATTATAAAAACACAACTTAAGAAGCAACTTTTCCTGGGGGTTTAAGATAAGAAGGGGGTCATCGTGTCACCCACCAAAACGTAAAAATTCACTTTTATTTACATGATTGCATTCGTCCAACGTGTGTGTATGTGCGTACACCCCTGGAACGTTGCACTAGTACAACCAATACATCCCTAATTCGATACGATCAACTTAAGAAATATATATTCATGTCGTTTTCTGATAAGAACGAGACTTGTCCCCCCCCCCCCCCACAACCCGATCCATTTTCTAGAACTATAAGTGAGCCAGTTTTATAAAAATTATAGCGGGAAAATCTAGTAAAATGTATACAAATGTATATATTTTCGTGAAGCTAAGACATAATGACACTTTTTTGGGCCAAAATTGAAACTCACCATCCAAGATGGCCACCAAAATGGCCGCCGGAAGTTGAAAATGACATTTTTTCACAAATATCTTCTAGATCAATTCATGCTGTTTGGAACTGGTTGAGTAATGCAACTTTATTTTGTGTTTTGTATATTAACTGATAATTGGAGCAATTAAATATGCAATGATTGGGGTCCTAACCCCTTCCGATCCCTCAAAAATTCGATTTTACAGAACGCAGTACAAAATTTAAAAAAAATCACAATTGGGATTCTAGTCATATTTCAAAAAGAAATGAACAGAACATTGTAATGTAATTGAGGCATATCATTACCTATGAATATTCCAAATCTCTGGAACCATAAATCTTACCTTGGCTCAAAATGGCTGCGAAAATGGCCGCCAAAATATGGAAAATGGTAAATATAGCCCCAGGGTGTCCTGCAATCGCTTACAAGTTGTGGTTGATGTACACAATTGACTAATCTGTTTTTTATACATTGCATACTAACATGTCTGATGCACCATGGATCATTTTTACTATTGTCACCACTGACATCACCCGAAATATTGGATCTTTCTCTCACAAACTTGACATAAATATCGGTAAAAATTCCCTCAGTCAGGGAGTTACTCAATGATCATAGATGATGATAATAGGTATACACGAAGTTATTGTATGGTCATGAATGATGTGTGGGTATAAGGGGGGTGCCCTGTTGTAACGGTGGGACGTATATTTATATATGTTGTGGATGTGTTATCATCGGTGGTGTATGGGGAGTAGATTTATTATCATGGATGGCGTGTATGAGTATGGCAAGTATGGAACATGTGAGTGGTCGTATGTGCAGATATTGGTATATCTGGAAGGGATCACCATTGGTGGAGTGCATATGTATACCTGGATTGACTCTATGGTCATGTGTACGGCGAATAGGTATACATGTAGTGGCTGTATTGTCCATGGTGCGGTGAATATGTATACAATGAGTGACTGTATGATCGTGAATATGTATACATAGAGTGACTATATGGTCATGTGCCGGGTGTAGGTGTATACCTGGTGTTCATACATGGTGACTCGTTGCTGTATCGTCAGTTGTGGTATGTACGGGTATAACCAAGTATAGGGCTGTACGATCAGGTGTACTAGTACATGTACGTATATAAAGTGGGTGACTGTGTTGTCATTTGTGTGGTGTTTATGTACATATGGAGTGACTGGGGTAATGGGTAGGTTGTACATGTGTACCTTGGGCAGCTATCGCTTTCCACAATAACTCAAGGATATGTTAATCAATAGAGAGGTCATGTCATATCGTGGAAAGCGATAGCCACCCATTATCATACAGTCATTACATATATACATAAACACCACAGACATATCAATATAGTGACCCACTGTATACATGTACACCTGACCCATGACCACGGATGACCATACAGCCACGCGTCACAATGCAGGCACACCGGGTATACTCCTAAACATTACACATAACCATATAGTCACTCCTTGTATATCCATTCATCTCACCATTGGCCATAAGATCATCCCCTGTATACCTATTCTCCAAACACATGGTCAAATATACAATCAATATAAACATCAACACCACAACAATGACCATACAGTGACTCCGGTATACATATGCACATCACCAATGACCATATAGCCACTCGCTTCATACACTTACCCTCACCAATGCTACCTGGTATACTCCTTCACCTGACCTATGGCGATATAGTCACCCCGTGTGTACCTATTCAAAACATTCATACACGATCATGGTCAATCCTTGTATACATATTCACCTCAACATTGGACATGTCAATCCCTGTATCCCTATTTGTCACACCATAGCCGAATAGCCACTCAAGATATACTAATACACCCCAGCCATGACATGTCAGTATAGTCACTCCATGTATGCATATGCACCTCAGCCATGGCCATATAGCCACTCGCTATATACACATGTCCCTCGCCCATGACAATAAAGCAACACGTGTGTGTACTGGTATAACCTACACATGACGATACCGACACGAGTCACCAAACAGGAACACCAGGTACATGTATACCCATACGTCTGTCACCCCTTGTATAGATGTTCATTACATTTATGATCATACAGTCACTACTTGTATACCTACATGTAATCATATCACCATTAACCATACGGTCACTACCTATATACCTATTCGACAGTACTCATAGTCACATAACCACTCGATATACATATGCAGCCCACCCGAGACCATAAATTCACTCCAGGTATACATGTAAACCTCACGAATGGCCATTCAGCCCTTCCAGATATAAAAAAAAACGCACAAACGACACTCAAACAATCCATACTTGCATATACACCTCACGCATGACAATTCAGCAATTCACTGTATAATCATACACCCCATCCATGATAATACAGCTAAGCCATATACACCCACCAATGATAATACATACACGAGATATATAAATATACATCCCACCCGTTACCACAAGGACACTCCCTATGTACCCACACGCTCGATAATGTCCACCCAGCTTACTCCAGGTATTCATATTCAATCATGACCGTACAGTCATTCCATGTATACATATACACATTACCCGTAACCATAACATAACACAACCCGTCCATGATCATACAGACAACGCATGTACATCCCACCCACGACCTTACAATCACTCCATATATACATAATCAACACATATATTACCATGTAGCTATATACATACACCACACCAATGACCACACAGGCACACCGGGTGCACCCGTACTGGATATATACAATAATACACCATACAGTCACTCCATGCATACCGATTCACCTCACATCTGACCATGACCTATCCCTGTATACCTAGATGCATCTCACCATGGACAACCCACTCATAACCATATAGTCACTCATTGTATACCTACTCACATCAGTCATGACATACAATAACTCCCTGTATACCTATTCACCTCACATATGATCACAGAGTAACTCCCTGACTACGATCTTGGCATCCACACTGTATCCTGTTGCCTTTTTTTTTATCATAATGGACCAGAATAGCCAAAGATTATGGTCCATCTCAGTTCTGTCTCAAAGTTCTGCCCATTTCCTTTCAATAGATATGGCCAAAATCACAAAAAAGAGGTTCTCGGCAAAATTACATACTTTAAAATGAATTTGTCATGCTCCATACGGAACTGGGACAACTGGGAATAGAACATGTAGTTGTCAGTTAATTAACTAACACGTATAATAACCAAGTGAGTCACAATTTGCTACCTTTTCGGACAATGCAGAGAATGTTCGGGATATATGTAAAAACAATTACATTTTGGAAGCCATCTTGATCAATTTGGTCTATAAACACTGTAGTGCGACACATTTAAGATAGACCAAAGCAATAAACACCTTTCAATCCAAAGATACTTATATTTTACCTGAAAAAATTGTCCACACCTGAAAACTTAATTTTTGCCAATATTTATGTCAAGTTTTTTTTAGAGAAAAGTCCAATATTTTTGACGATGTCATTGGTGAAAATAGTAACAATTAACCATGGTGCATCAGACATGTTAGTATTCAATGTATAAAATGCAGAATAGCCCATTTTATACATCAATACAACTTGTAAGCGATTGCAAGACACGCTGTGTAATATTTACCATTTTCCATATTTTGGCGGCCATATTGGCAGCCATTTTGAGCCAAAGTACGAATTTTGGTTCCAGTGATTTGGAATATTCATAGGTAATGATATGCCTCACTTACATTATAAAGTTCTGCTCAATTCTTGTTGAAATATGAATAGAATCCCAATTGTATTTTTTTGTGAAATTTTATACCGCATTCTGTACAATCGAATTTTTGAGGGATCGGAAGGGTTAGGACCCCAATAATTACATATTTAATTGCTCCAATGATCAGTTAACATACAAAACACAAAAGAAAGTTGCATTACTCAACCAGTCCCAAACAGCATGAATTGATCTAGAAGATATTTGTGAAAAAATGTAGTATTTTCAACTTCCGGCGGCCATTTTGGTGGCCATCTTGGATGGTGAGTTTCAATTTTGGCCCAAAAAAATGTCATTATGTCTTAGCTTCACGAAAATATATACATTTGTATACATTTTACTAGATTTTCCGCTATAATTTTCATAAAACTGGCTCACTTATAGTTCTAGAAAATGGATCGGGTTGGGGGGGTGGGGGGGGGGGGGGTAACAAGTCTCGTTCTTATCAGAAAACGACATGAATATATATTTCTTAAGTTGATCGTATCGATTTAGGGATGTATTTGTTGTAATATTGCAACGTTCCAGGGGTGTACGCACATACACACACGTTGGACGAATGCAATCATGTAAATAAAAGTGAATTTTTACGTTTTGGGGGGTGACCCGATGACCCCCTTCTTATCTTAAAACCCCAGGAAAAGTTGCTTCTTAAGTTGTGTTTTTATAATTAGTATATATCAAAATACTTTGAGACCAAAAATTATGGATGTACGCGAAAGTATAACAAAAAGTGAAAAATCACGTTTTGGGGTTCAGCATGGGACCCCCTTTCTTATCTGAAAACCCCAGGAAAATCCCTTTCTTAAGTTGTGTTTTCTTTATCGGTACACTTAGGAGTATCATCAAACCAAAATTCATCGATGTACGCGGTAGTGTAAATAGAAGTGATTTTTGGCACTTTTTGGGGTTCAGCGGCCCCTAAACCCCAGGAATGCGCAACTTAAGAAATCGGTTTTTCAGAATGTTCCATTATTGGTACCAACCATAGGGGGTCAAACCTTTTGTACGCAAAAGTGTAAATGGAACATATGCGGGCTCCCCAACTATATAGCGTCTGTAATGGTGTTACAGCCACGACCAAACTGTGGTGACATCCTTTTACAAGGAAGGCCTTTCACCGCGAGTTTAACTGTCACAGATTTGATTTTTATCATTGATTTTCGAAATTGATCGGTCAGATACATCGCGGTATGCTCCTGTGATTTTGAGTTTGGTAGGCCTCATTTTGACGGAGTTATTGGTCTTTTTCGATATAGAATCGTACATCCAGGGACGCATCTTTTTTCCGATTTGTTTTAAACCTTGGCACATATATCAACCAGCATGGGAACCTAGCTGCGCATCGGTGATTTTGAGTTCAGTCGGAGTCATTTTAGCAGAGTTATTGCACTTTTTCGACATATATAGAATCGTACATCATGGTACGCATCTTTTGTCAGAGCATGTATTCCGTCATTTTCCAGTAATTGTTTTGTTAAAACTTGGCAAAGATGTCAACCAGCATGGGAACCTGCGCACCTGCAATTTTGAGTTCAATCGGAATCATTTTGGCGGAGTTATTGCCATTTTTATTTTACATGTAAATGTTTGATATTTTGTTTTTATAGAGTTACTAGCAGGGTTACCCGGCGTTGCCCAGGTTAATGTATGCTTTGGATATTTGTTGGGAATAGAGAATGCTCTTGCTTAAAGTGTTATACGTTTTCTCATAATTTGTATATTCAAATAGCATCACAAAACATGATTATTACAGTCATGGAATATAACTAGTGGCTCACCTTGTCAATTGTCATTCTGTTTATCACGATTAATCTGTTCCACCAATAATGAAGTATTTATTTATTTACAACTGCGTATACATTAGACGTTATAATATGATACATGAACATCATAAACACATTAGTTCGATAAAAGATGATAATTGGGTTTTACATATTGAGATGTATCAATCAATCTAGTGGGTTGGACTAAGATCTCGAGGACACCTGGCTATCATATCTCCATGAAGATACAGATGTTTCAAAGAAATTTCCAGGTGCTCCTCTGTTCATGGCGCTATATATTGGCTAAATATTCTTAGTTTAAACAAAATGTTGCTGCGCATATATATATCAGCTACATGTGACAGGCACAGAGCGAGATTTTGAGTTGTTTATGTCAGTCGATGAGTCTGTTCTAAAACCCTTGTCAGATGTCAGTATTTGTAGGATCCTGAAAAGTCTTGTGCTACTAACTGCATTTTCTTGTATATCAGAAGAAACTATATTTGACTGCACACTGTGACCACTATTTTTGAACAGGCCTTCCATATCTCTTGACAAATTGTAACTTTTTGTGGAAACTGTATTGAATGGAACAGACTAAATTTTGTTATTATATATATGCAATCCTCTGACGGTTCGATGTCTCTCAGTTTGCACGAATATATGTATCTCTTCAATAGAATGATAAATATACGTTTAATGATTCTTCTAGTTATCTCTTTTTGCTAGCTCAGTGTGTGAATGCCTTGATTGCCATTCCCATATAAATATGACTGTTAAGAAGATATAATTGTTCAAGTGACTTATGTGGGTCACCATATGTCGGGATTGTGAAATATGAACGCCCAACTACTTAAAATGATATGGAGATGGCCTGGTGACTGTATATAACTTATATGTGGATATCGGCGAATAGCAATCTTATCAATGATAGTGCATATCCGCTCGCCATCCGTGACGCAAACGACACCAAATGTGATTTAATTCATGGTATATCATTAGAGAAAAACGTGTATGAATTTGGTGGAATTTGGTTTATTAAATCAATTGTTGATGCAACGCTGACTCGAACAACGCCATATTGCGAAGGTGAGTATGTATTCGTTTGGTGGAAATCAGCGACAAAACTATTTAACCATATTTTTTTAATTTCCCCTCCCACCAACAGCGTCATTTTAGAAAATTTTAACCCGCACCATTGTCTTCCTTGTAAAAAGTTACCCCTCTTAGAACGCCTTGGTGCCATCTCGATTGTACCGTGTGAAGTTATATATAGAATGCACACAGACAGACAAAAAGACAGACAGACAGCACGATTTTATTTCTTGTATCATTTGAGAAGAACGTGTCTGAATTTGATGGTAATTGGTACTAAAAATATTTTGTATCAGTTTTGGTGACCCTCCCGTCCCTGTTTCGGACTCAAACTGCACACACTAAGACTCATTAGAGATTAGAGATGCATATATATGAAATTGGTGAAAATTGGCGAGTATACAAATTCGTATCAAATTTAAGGCTCCCATATCTCTCATCCATAGGGCACCAATTTGGTGTATCTAAACCACACGATAAGATTCCTCGTATCACGGAGAAGAATATGTATCAATCTGGTGGAAATCGGCACTAAACACATAGATATATTTGTGTGTGTCCCTCTCATCTATATACACCACTGACTTGAATGGCCCCACTTGTGACACCCTTAAACCACACGATTACACTCCTGATATCATGGAGATGATTGTTTATAAGTTTGGTGATAATCGGCGACTAAACAATTTTTTTTATCAAATTTGGTGGCAATCCCTCCCCTCTCCATCTCCCACCCAAACAGCACCACTATGGCGTCTTTAAATCACGATTAGATTCCTCGTATCATGGATAAGAACGTGTATCAATTTGGTGGAAATTGGCGCTAAAAAAATTGTGCATCAATTTTGGTGCCCCTGTCCCTTTCAATGCAACACTGACTCGAATGAGGCCACATTTGACAGATAAAAGCCACAACATTAGACTCCTCATACCATGGGGATGATTTTGTATAAGTGTGGTGGCAATCGGCGACTTATTATCAAATTTAGTGCCCACCCCCTCCCAATCTCTCATCCAATAACAACAATTTGGCGTTGTTAAATCTCACAATTAGATTCCTTGTATCATGAAGAAGAATAAATATCAATTTGGTGGAAATCGGCGCTAAAATTAGTTTTATCAATTTTGGTGCCCCTCTCCCCTTCCGTTCATTCCTGACTCAAACGACGCCACTTTTGACATATTTAAACCACACCGTTGGATTCTTCATATCATGGGGATGATTATATGTAAGTTTCGTGGCAATCGGCGACAGAAAAAAATCTGCCCCCCCCCCCTTCCGGGCACCCCTGGCGCGAACGGCGCGACTTTTGCCATATTTAAACCACGCTATTAGATTCCTCATATTATGGGGATGATTATATATAAGTTCGGTGGCAATCGGCGACAGATTTTTGTTTCTGCCCCTCCCCCTTTTCTGCCCCTGACAACAACGGCGTCACTTTAGAAAATTCTAACCCCGACCATTATCTTTCTCATAAAAAGCTACTCCTAGTAGACCCCTTTGGCATCATCTAGATGGTCCCCTGTGAATTTCTATAGAACACAGACAGACAGACAGACATTCGCAAATATAGATATAGATTGACCTCCTACAGTTTGTAGTATAGGGATCTGAAACTCGTAAATCCTTCAAACCTGCCACCTTCGTCGGGGGACATTTTGGTCAGCGGCCTTTTATTAATTTAGTTTCTCCTTTTCCACAAACTGACAGACAACACACATGCATACTCGATGTTTCAGTGGGTACACATCATCATCTTCACACCGTCTGGGATTTTAAATACATAGGTCTCCCATGGCAGAATGATGAGGCCATGCAGAATGAGATCCCCAGCGGATGCATGTGGTGACGCTGGCCCGCTGTGCGGGGTGCCCATCACTAAATTCACCCTCTGGGGAACCCCATTCTGCAAATGACCAGCACCATATTTTGAGGCCTGACTGGTAATAAACGTAATGTTCTAATGGATTCCAGTCGTGATCGCTATAACTCGTATATGCGAATGGTATTGATGTTAAGCGACAGGCAATATGATCGATATCATCCATGTTCTCTGTCTTATGGTGGTTTTCGATTCATTGGTTTGTGATTCATAAATATAATTAGAGAATGGAAGCAGTATGTTATGGCCTATTAGTAAGCATGCATGGATACGGATGGGAAAGCATTTTACACTCCCGGTAACCGGATCGGTTGATAGCAGTGGAATGGGTGATAGCATATGATTCAAAATATATGTGTTTCACACCCAAATTGGTACAGTGAAACCTCTCCAAACCGGAC
Source organism: Siphonodentalium dalli (assembly GCA_032622095.1). NCBI lineage: Eukaryota > Metazoa > Mollusca > Scaphopoda > Gadilida > Siphonodentaliidae > Siphonodentalium > Siphonodentalium dalli. Next base: position 163,536,035 of record CP136063.1, on the reverse strand, counting down.
CTTCTACAATCCGAACCCCTCTCCATTCCGAACGAATTGTTCGGTCCCGAATTTACCCAATTGCATGGTCACTAATTATTACCTCTGTAATCCGAAACCTCTGTACTCTGAATACCGGACAGCTTTCTTAATCCGTAAGTGAACAAATACACTAATGTTTACCTCCAAAATCCGAACGCTTAAAGCGATGGAAGAGACCGAACGCAATCAGCTAAAAGGTAATGACGTGATCATTTCCGCTTTTGAGTTGACCTGTGTGTGACCTCGATCCCGTCAGTGACAACAGTTAGTTACAAACGGACGAAGTGTTCTTGGTACGTTAATCAAATTTATTTACAAATTAAAACTAATATAATGCCTGAGAATAAAAAGATAATTCCGTATTTATCTTTAATCTTATTCTAAATAAATCGCGAAAGCGATACCAGACGAACGCGCGTGCACACAGGTAATGCACTTTCGTACTATTGAATAAGCGTACCAATTTTGTATCGGCAAAGCTTTGAAACTGATTAAAACAACAGGTGTCTAATTAAATGCGCCTAAACCAGAATTGTTTTGCATTGCACCACCTTCAGATGCAGATAGATACATGCTTGCTATTATCATAAATTGATTGAACAATGATGACTTCACAGGTAATTAGAGCAGTGGCACGTTGTTTTTACTTCAGCTATTGTGCTGGAATGGACACTTTGTTTTTACACCAATTGTCCAAACTAAACACTAATTCGCTATACGTACAGGACGGTGGTTTATTGTTACCATCACAGTTTTATTAAATTAACTTATCACAATTAATGAGCCGTCGGGAAAACGATAGCTCAGAGTTAAAATCTACCGTCAACAACATTTTCAAAAACCGCGAATCACCGTAAAATGTATCGTTTCCGTGTTTCCAGGTTTATCTAAACATATATTTATTTCTTATTATAGCATATTGCAATTTATGTTTTATTTTGTAGTTTATTGAATAAAGTTTAAGTAATCAGTAATGAGGTGTTCGGAATGAATGGAGAATGGAAGCAGTCTGTTATGGCCTATTAGTAAGCATGCATGGATACTGATGGGGAAAGTGTTTTACACCCCCGATAACCGGAACGGTTGATAGCAGTGGAACGGGTGATAGCATATGATTCAAAATATATGTGTTTCACACCCAAATTGTAACATGTAAACGTACCATAGTATTAAAATTATAGTATTTGTACAACAGCCAACAGTCAGTTTCCACACATTTTGTGTGATTATGTAGTCCATAATTTTTTTAAGAGAGTATTTTTAAAGAGCATTTTTTTAGAAGTGATTTTAAAGAGGTGGTGCCAAAGTATATCCCGTTTCACCAAAGTTTTACCAGAGTATAATCTGTTACACCATGACTCCATCAAGAATTTACAAGAGTATGCTCTGATTTACATAGGTTTATGTGGGTTTTACCCATGTATGTCCTGTTTCACCACCATTTTACGACAGTAAAGCGTGTACCATAGTGGTATGTCGGGGTTAATACTTTGCCTGGCAGTCTTAGTAGAGTAAGTTATTAGGTCAAGTTACAACCCAATCAATAAGTGTGTGGGAACAGATCAATGTCACGTGGAGGCAGTATTACTGGTCTGGGAAGTATAGCGTATATTGGGTTCACGCCAGTTCATGTGACTTGGAAAACAAGTTGGAATATAATCCTATGCTGGCTGTATAGGCCGGCGCTTTTTGGTAGTACGTTCTTGGAGAGACCGAATAGCCCCACAACAGACTTTCAGGCGAAATCTCTAACTGATCGAGTCTTAGGAAATTGTTGTGGTATTCTTGTTCATACTTTATATGCTGTTCTAATAAAGATTGTGAAACTTATAAACTGTGTCTGAACCATCGTTACACAACGGGAGTCAACGGCCTACTATAGGACAAGCGGGCTATACTCCATTAATTAATTAGGAGTTACTATAAACTGTATACCAGGGTCTTACCATAGTATAATTTGTTACACCATGACTCAATCAAGAATTTACTAGAGTTAAGTTCTGATTTGCATGGGTTTAACCCATGAATGTCCTGTACATCAGCATTGTACGGGAGTAAAGTGGAGTATATCATTCCTTTACTTGAAATTTATAAGGGTATGTCCTTTTTACGTAGCTTTAAATGGCTTTACCCTTTTACCAGAGTATGTCATTGTTTACATGTACCTGACTTTGACATATTTTTTACCAGTGTAGAGCCATGTAAACCAAGGTTTACCTGGCTTTTAACAGAGCGTTTTATAAGGGTGTGTCATGTCTATCAGATCAGTTTGTCTCTCTGGCGGGTGGTCCTGTTCCCATGTGAGGGAATAGAGATCTAGTGTGATAAAAGACAGTTACTAACAACAGGTTTGAGTTTGAATCACTTTGGATTTGTGCCAATATCCCATTGAATTAAAATAAGCATGACATATTTATTTGGTGAATAGGTAAATTAGTTTGAGCATTGTTATTATACCCTCTTTCTGTTGTTGCGATTTACTTCAATTGCTGATATTAAATAATACTTACAACTAATACAATTTTTCTTTTGTCAATAATACACTATATGGTTTTTATTTTGTCTCTATATTACACCAACCAGTAATTTCGCGTCATTTGATTTGTTCAGAGAAATAAACAACTATTCAGCGATGAGTTGTACGTCTGGTATAATGCAACTATGTATGAAATTATTTTGTGGTTCCTGCAAAAATCACAATAGGTAACACCAGAAAAACTTTTTGGTTTTCATTTAATTATTCAAAACTTGTCACTTTTGAATAAATTTTGTCATGATGTATGGAATTTGTCATGATGTAATTTTATTTCAATTAATTTTCGAAAAAATAAAACTATGATTTAGATTCACACGGAAGGAGAAATTCACATCAACAATTTGTTTAATCTTTTTGACCATATTACATAGGTATTAAGATAACATATAATATATTTATGTACATGGATTACATAACAAATAGCCAAGTGATATATATACATTATAATATATAAACAGTATTTACAATAAATTAGTTAATTATGCTTATGAGTAATTAATCTCGTTGAACAGTATAATTCTATTACGTTTTAAAGGTACATGTAATTAAGTTTTTGCATTGCTCTTGTAATTCATTTTCATGATATGATGAATTACTATGAACTATTAAAGATGCACTCTCCTATTTGACATAAAAACAGCCATATGTATACGTTTTAATGAGGTTTGTTGGCCATATATTGACTCTCAAAAGAGGAAGGTTTAACATATTTTGAATTTATGTCAAACTTGCAAAAATCCAATGATCGTATCTCATAAAGAGCGTCCATGCTTCTGTCGTACATAAAGAGCGTCCATGCTTCTGTCGTACATAAAGAGCGTCCATGCTTCTGTCGTACATAAAGAGCGTCCATGCTTCTGTCATACATAAAGAGCGCCCATGCTTCTGTCGTACATAAAGAGCGTCCATGCTTCTGTCGTACATAAAGAGCGCCCATGCTTCTGTCGTACATAAAGAGCGTCCATGCTTCTGTCGTACATAAAGAGCGTCCATGCTTCTGTCGTACATAAAGAGCGTCCATGCTTCTGTCGTACATAAAGAGCGTCCATGCTTCTGTCGTACATAAAGAGCGTCCATGCTTCTGTCATACATAAAGAGCGCCCATGCTTCTGTCGTACATAAAGAGCGTCCATGCTTCTGTCGTACATAAAGAGCGTCCATGCCTCTGTCGTACATAAAGAGCGTCCATGCTTCTGTCGTACACAAAGAGCGCCCATGCTTCTGTCGTACATAAAGAGCGCCCATGCTTCTGTCGTACATAAAGAGCGTCCATGCTTCTGTCGTACATAAAGAGCGCCCATGCTTCTGTCGTACACAAAGAGCGCCCATACTTCTGTCGTACATAAAGAGCGTCCATGCATGCTTCTGTCGTACATAAACACTTGATAATAAAGCGCGTTCTCGATTATAAAAGTCTGTGATCGTTTTGTATGGAACTTCGCGATGCCTGCGATGCCTTTGTAAATTGTTACAAGGTCACCAGCCCGAGGTCACCGGAACTTAATAAACCTTTGACTAAAAATTACACCCTTATGAGTATATAGGATCAACCATACGATTGAGAATATATATATGTATACCACTGTCGTTCCTGACTTTGCATATTTCATAAACTACTAATTTCTCTTTCTGATATCTTTTGTAAATATGTTATACATGTATGTGGAATTTTGTCAATCTTCAATCTGGGTGGATAATTAAATATATATAGTATTTTTTTCATTTTCTCTTACATGGTTATAAGCTGAAAGTTGGTTTTGGAAATTATGTCAAATTTAGCGTCAGATCGGCTGACTTTGCATGGGTCGTTAAAGGCCTTTGCGATTTATAAATGTACCTCTTCATATTATGATGGGAATACACTCTAATAATTAGGGGTTCTTTGGGGTTCTTTGAAGAACTCAATGGTTCTCTGTAAGAACTCAAAGGTTCATCGGTGTCAAAAGGGTTCTCTTTAATCGATAGGGTTCGTCGGTGTGTAACTAGGTTTCTCTTGGATGCTGAAGGGTTCTTCGTGTATTCGTAAAATATGCATAAATATGTGTTAAAGTGCAGACTAATTAACCACCTTCGTGTAATCAAGAATATGAATAACACCAAAATTAAGCGAATTGTATATGGAGTGTGCAGGTATAATCTGACCTTTACATATCACTCCCCAAATGCTTCAATATCATGACAATATATTAGTTATTATAACAAAACCCCAAAGTGTTCGCAACGCCGCGATATAGGCAAGGTAGCCAACATCTTATCATTATGCGCTATTTCGTTGTTGCGAAATGGGCCGAACGTTCAATGTAATGTGGACAGTTTGTTTGTGGTTCCGTGACCCCGATAACCAGAACTGAGTTGTTTTATTAAAAAATGTGGAATGTTCAGGTACCATTTATCTTAGAAGTGTTACCTGTATTATACTCTAGTGGTGTTCTTAGAAAGGTTCCCTGAAGAACCACGTTATGAACAGGGTTCTCTGAAGAACCCTATTGGGGTTCTTCTGTGGAACCTTATGATATGGTTCTTCAGTATAACCTAATGATGGGGTCCTTTGAAGCACCAAATAAGGTGCTCCTATTGTGACAAGATGAAGAACCTTTTTGTGTTCTCTGAAGGACTTCTGGTTCTAAGAGTGTATATACAGACAATTGCCGTCGCATTGGACGACGGTATAAAGTATAGTACACCTGACATAGCAACTAAGTGTAACGACAGCCAATGTTATCACATCGATAATCTATAGGAACTATAGTTGTTTCCGTCACATTATTTGTAAAACTAAACATGTCTTTTTATTGTTGAAGAATAATGGGGCTTTTGAATGCTGCTCGCGAATTCTTGTTGAACAAATGATCAAAAGAGAGCGTTATATACGCATATAATGACGAGTGTATTTGGGTAATGGTGATAAGTGTTTATCGATGTGGTAAGGGAATATAGAACAAATGTGCTACATAATTTAAATCTCGTTCGTGTATGCTATATAACGTGTGTTAAACGCATCGGCGCGGTTTAGGCCTATACATCTCTTTACATTGTTATCTACATTCCTTCCGAAATGATAGACAGCTTCAGCCGCACATACGTGTAATTTGTAACGTGTGTTACTATATATATATGCATGCATAGTATTGTCCAAACTCCAGGCAGAGTTATCTCCCATCGCTCCGCTGATATACCACTGCCATAATGCCATTAATTTGTAAAGAATTCTTACGTGTTTTTAGTTCTTATGTTTTAGGATTAAAATGGTCTATGTCTGGCTCAGTTCATATTGTTCTTATCAATACCGAAAGAATTACCATTATTGCAATCTTTAAAAAAAATTTGGTGTCCAAAACAAGATAATAGGTGACTAAATAGTAGTAAATACAGTTCCGCGACCACCCCATGCATCCGGATATGATCGTAGCGGAAGACATGCTCGTAGCGGAATAACCACATGGCCCGCGATTTGCACACCGTTCACGGTTAGACACATGTTGCACCGAAACCAACACATAGCAGTGGTTGACGATGGTGGTACTATTTGTGGCTATAATTTACCCAACTGTACATCAAACTTCTTTAAACATGGACGCAGTTTAATCCTATTTTACCGGGAAGTTTGTGGCAAAATTTGCATTTCTTACATAAAATTACGATTTCCGTGGTAACAGCCCAGACAATATACATTGCTATTTCCGCGGATATTCCCTTAATATAATAGACAACATTTTCAGTCATGTTTCTACATTTTCCATAGTAAAAAATTACCATATATGCAGATCATAGCAAGAACATATGGCATGTCTATAGCAGTGGTTTTACGTTTGCTATAGACATGCCCCAAAATCAAGTGAGTGCCTCCATGGAAACTAATTTTTCGGGCACTAATATGATTGACATCGCAAACATGTCCAGTTCATTTTGCAGCTAAGATATCATACTTTGAGTGACTGTATGTTATATAATGTGTCAATGCAAAGATTCATTAAAATTTGATAAAACTTGACCGAGTAAGTATTTCAGGTCTTAATTTTCGTATAAAACCCGATTATCGAACAGTAATATGCAAATTGCGGAAACCACAACCGCTCATTTCTGTAGACCGATTATCGCTGTTAACGTTTAAAAAAAAATCAAGGTAAACTAAACCGTGTTTTTATGAAATAACTTACGACAACTAAAGACGATGTGCAAATCGCGGGCCATGTGGTTATTCCGCTACGACCATGTCTTCCGCTACGAGCATATCCGGATGCATGGGGTGGCGACGATATGTAAAACTAGATTTATCGTCTACAAGGTACACTCATTGTGGCAGTGATATATCGCAGCGATAGCGCAGAGGGCGCTGTATGGAGTTTGGGTATTGTCGTGGAGATTCACATGGCGGGAACAGTCAGTTTATTTTACGGCACCAAACATGCACGCGTTTATACTGTAGATATTGGCAAGCGTCTATAGCGAAACTTGTAAATAATAGTCGGGTGACGAGACGAACACGTGCAATGCTACTAGCGATACGCTTAATTGTCTTAAATCAAATTAAGATCTTTCCGCGCAGGCAAATCTCTGTCTGTATATACAGCGTTGATAGCTCATTCAGTTATCAGAATATTGGATTATTCCTCTTCGCTCATACTTAATTCAAAACGGTTATTATTGACCACGCGAGTCAGGTGACCTCAGTTGGCAATGGCAAAACACGTTACAAGTTACACGTACATGTGGCTGACGACCCTGGTTAATACTACAAAAAAACACCAAACCAGTCGATTGATCAGTGTATTGCTTGTCTTTAATTTATGCTTAAAGCCACATGGCGGTTTGCGCTCCAAAAGACACCTCATAATATTCGCTTTGAATTTTGTCCCGTTATCTAAATGGGTCGACAAATGTTTGAACTACCTTTCTACGGGCATTATATGTCCCAGATAGACGCATTAAGTCATAAAATATACAACTTTGAACACAGTGTTTTGATCGTAAATACACAACTGGTTAATACTGCGGCATGGAACGGAACACACAGAGCTTTCCGAGTTAAGTCTATTCCTGATATGGTAGAAAGTTCTGTGCGAAATAATAAAAACTGCTGGAAAATGGCCGTGGCCATGGCAAGTATTTTTCAGAGCATATATATGAATCCGTTACATATATCAACATTTCGTGTATTTGTCAACAGATGTTAATTATACCTCATTCCAAATTACATAGAAAAAATTTGGACTCAGGCTGGAGGTCAAATAAACCATGTCCGTTTAATAGTTTTTGTGAGAAACAATTGTGCAATCGATTTAAATACATAATATAAGCTATAATTCTAACATAAAATAGTTCATGAATAGAATAAGGCCACCGAAGATAGACAGGTATGTGCCCTGATCCACCCACAGGTCCACATATCAAAATCTGACCACACTCCCAATAATTCTTAATCCTATAGAATTGAGTATTATTGTGGGTGGGGTAAATTTTTGTTCTGGTGATTATGACAGAAGTTTTAAAGTTAGTAACTCCATTATATGCAGGGAAGCATACAGAACTTTCGGACAGAAAAGTAGATTGGCCAGAGTCAATACTGGATCCTGACCGCTCGTCCCAGGGTCGGTAGCCAGTGATTTCGACCCACTGTGACTTCGACCCGATATGGTGATCTCGACCCGTTATAGGTTTTTTTGAAGGAGTGACTTCGACCCACTAATTAATTTGAAGTGTTTTCACAATTTTATGCCACATGTGTGCAACACAGGTATGTGCATTTATCTTAAATTTAAGCATATAGACCAATTCAATTTTAATTTAAATACATTTTGAAAAATTAACAAATTATAAAAACATTTTTATATTTTGTCAGCATTGCACAAAACATAAAGAGCGTATGTGCTTCCGTCGCCAAATGCTGATTGTAAAACATATTGGAACTGTTGGTATATTGTATGTTTCCCTATTATTCATATCCTAGTATTATTTGGGCAGTGGAAGTTGTTAGTATATAATCGTAACGATGGAATGTGGAATTCACAGATCTCACAAAAAGTTAGTAAATTTAATGATTAATATGTTTACAGCTATTACATTTACTGCTCGGAACCACTGACATGTAATGGTTACCTATAAGAAACGAAATAATATAAAGTGAGTAGATGGGCGCGAAGCGCCCGGGATGGTCGAAAAGATCGAGTGATCTTCTCCTTCACCCCACGGTTGTTGTTGTTGGAGATAGGCACACAGACAATAGTCATGTTATCTCCGGTGTGTATTCTCTTATGTCTCGTCAGGCTGCACGACTGAATAAATGTTTTATCGCACATATCACATTGGTAGGGCTTATAGTGGATTTTATATGCTGACCAAAGCCATGCACATAGAGAGCCAGTTTGTAACAATCGGGTGTAAGCTCGTCAGCGTGAAAAAGGTCAAGCAAAGACAAAGAGAAAATTACAGACAATTTCAGGAGAAAATCTTCCGCCCATGGGACGATTTTATTGATGGCGATATCAACATCAAAGAACTTCTGGGGGAAATCGCGCTCATCAACGGACCAACAGAGTGAATCATACGATTATATTTGTTATATATATATCATGTTATTTTGTACCATGTTAAATCTTATCAAGTTAAATACGAAATAAAATATTAAAAATAAAACAAAAAACGGGTCGAAGTCACTCCTTCAAAAAAACCTATAACGGTTCGAGATCACCATATCGGGTCGAAATCACTATGGGTCGAAGTCACAGTGGGTCGAGGTCACTGGTATTCCCAGGGTCAACTCGGCTCAGACAGTTTTTTGGGATGAGCTGGCCTGGCTTTTGTGGCCGAGTTGGCCCGGGAATTAAATTTGTGGATATGAAGTTCTTATGTTAAGATGATGATATATTTCATAACATCATAACCATAAGATGTTCCGTTGTGTACCAAAAGAAGAATTCGTCGAGAGGAGTGTATGTAGGCCAACTAACTGTGAAGAATTCGTCAAGGAGCGTCGGCACACATATTTCAGTCCAAAATTTTGACCAAAAGTAGGAAAATATGCAAATATTGGTCCAAAAACAATAAATCCCCCCTAGTAAATTGTTTGAAAAATCAAACTAGAACATTTTTAATCTATTGTTGGTATCATATTTGAACCCCTCTGAATGGCGGCCATTTTGAATTGGGGTGCATGACCAGGGTGTGTGGAAAGAGTGTCTTGGGGGGACACACTACACCATTTGTTTGACCAAAAAAAAAAATGTGTTATGTCACGTTTCAAGCATTCTATGCAAATCATAGAAATTAGGGTCAATATATTGGGGTGGGGCTGACAACCTCACACGCTTGCTGTCACCACGTGTTACTTTTTAGGCATGCAATACGATTCATTTGTCATTGTGAGGACTATTGAAATTTTTTGTTGATTATGATAAATACAATAAGTTCTGAAAAAGATGAATGACTTTTTATTTAAGTCTGGTATAGCAGAGTAACGGGACGGGACTCATTCCAAAACAGCATGATCCCAATCGATAATCCCAAGCTGTCGTGGACCGAGAATACTTGGTATGAGATATTTGTGAGAACCAATGGTCTTTAATGAACTGTTTTTTGGAAAACTGTCACACACCAAATCTGCCAAAATGTATTATATACACGTGTATCTTTAATTTTGGACACCAACACAGTTTACTCATTACATTATTTGCCAATACATTTATAAAGTGGTACAAGTAATGTTTTCTTATATTTCACATACCAAGAAAATAATGTAGATCAAGCAACTACAGTGTTGCCATTGCTTTCATTTTCAAACTCAATGTGAGTGTCTGCCATCACCAGTGTCACAGTGATGTTGCGGTCAGTGATTATATTAACCCAGAGGGTGAATTTGGTGATGCTAGCCTAATGTGCTTGATAGCATCAGTAAATTCACCCTCTGGGGACCTCATTCTGCTAATATCAGACACACTATATCCAGGCTTGGTGGGTGAACTACAGTAATGCCCTAAATAATGGACTCCTTAACTACAGCAGAATTATGGGTAATTTTTCAGGATATAGTCGGAAATATGGCTTGTTGCCATTCATCAGAAAGCTCAGGCAGACAGGAAAAAAAATCAATATTTCCAGATAAACAAAGATGAATAACTATATGAGGAATGCAAACAACACTATTTGACACTTCTTTGAAAGCCCTATGATGATAAATATCCTTAATAAATTTCATTAAGCTCCCGTAACCAATGGTTGAGATACTACTCCGTCAGACAGAAAAAGATCTACATGATGAGGAATGCAACCAACACTGTTTGACACTTCTTTGAAAGCTCTTATGATGATGAACTCAAGACTACAATAATGCTCTAAGTAATCGACTCCTTAAACACAGCAGAATTATGGGTAACTTTTCAGGATTTAGTCGGAAATATGGCCCCGAGAGCTTTCCGATGAATGGCAACAAGCCATATCTCCAACTAAATCCTGAAAAGTTACCCATAATTCTGCTGTGGTTAAGGAGTCGATTACTTAGGGCATTACTGTATCTATATCCAGGCTTAGTTGTTCTTGAAGATCAGCAAACATTGAGGCAACATAAAACCTGAAAACTCTAGCAGTGACAGTCATAAAGCAAGTAGGTGGCGATAAAACAACCCCATCTGGGAAACCCGGAAAATAAATCACTGGCATTTCTGAGTCAAAAAGATGCCCAGACAACTCCGCTATTCTAAATAAATTTGTGTTTAGTTACCGGTGATCAAGCAACCCTAACCCTTTCATGACTTGAGCTTCCTGCAATTTTGCGAAAACCCTGTGCCAATGCATTCTCTTATATATGCGAGTCTCCATTGGGAGCCTTGCATATATAAGAGAATACATTGGCCTAACAATATTTACCTTGACCTTAAGCTAGTGCATTTTGTAAGCCAGACTCGCATATATATATAAGAGAATACATTGGTACAAGATCTTTAATGCTGCACCAGTGCAGCTCATTAAAGGTTTAACTAAGCCCAAATCTGATAGTACTTTGAATGTTCTGATTTATCATTACAACCAATACTTAAAGGGGTACTAAATCCGGCCATTAATGGGACCATCTCATTTAATAATCAACGGAATATATGCAACAAATGAATGAATTTGAGCCATGGATTTGTGTAAAATACACTCAAGTGCTCTATAAATGATGCAAACAACATGGTAATTATATTGAATATGAGTTTATGACTCGAGTACAGTCCCCCTTTAAGTTCAAACTATGTATTTTTAGACTGAGCATCGAGTACTGTCATACTTTTAGTCCAATTTTTCCTGCCACAAGCAGGCATTAAGTTGCAATTTCCCCACAGTCGGAAAGTTTGAGGTTATCAAATCAAGATGGTGGTGCAAATAATGTTTAGAATTTAAGTCTTCGATCATGTTGAAAATTCAAGATTGGACACCCTCACCCTGGGATCGGTCAAATTAATGTTTGAATTTCCATTATTTAATAATTTATCACATAAATAAAATATAACAGGCTATGACACAATATGTTCAAGTAAGTCATTAACATCTGGTAAAATCGTCCAACAGTCAGTTGCTATGCAGATGACAGACTTCTTTGGGATCTCTTTCACTTTAATGAGTAAGTGATTACTTGGAGGCAGGAAGACACCATACCAATGTTCTTTGTCGACTGTAAAAGAGAATGCCCGAGTGAGACTGTAATCATTTGCATCTCGATAGAAATTATTATAGAACTTTTCGCAAAATCACAACTACGATTTCAGATATACCCTACCAGTATATGGCCAAAAATGTTATCTTTACACATGGGGGTTCTTATGTGAGACGAAATATACCCCACGCAGTTGACTTATGTGCAGATGTGTCAAGGATGTGCCACCGGTCCTGCTTGGGGACACTTTAACATTATCCATGTGGTGTATAACACACAGATAAGAACATCTGAAAGAGACACACATTACTATTTCCATCAATTATATGTGTAACTGAATATGGTGGGGCATATGCCGTCTCACCAATTAACCCTTTACCCAACAGAAGGGCCCTGTGCCAATGCATTCTCTTATATATGCGAGTCGACCATAGGTCGCCTCGCATATATAAGAGAATGCATTGGCTTAACACATTAAAAATTATAAAATTGTTAAAGAATGTAAGATAAAATGGTAAAAAGTGTTAAAAAAAGATTTTTTTTAGGCCAATGCATTCTCTTATATATGTGAGGCGACCTATGGTCGCCTCGCATATATAAGAGAATGCATTGGCACAGGGCATAACTGTAACTATCACAATGTGGTCAAGGAGCCGGTTCCAATGATATCCATATCTGTATGGTTCTATTGAGACAGACCGAAGATATTTTAGGCTGTTGAAGCTTTATTTGGCCGGTTATGGCCGGTTTGTTGGGTAAAGGGTTAACCATCATATGTAAGTTGTGATGGTGTCCAGCTTACTAGGACAATAAATCAGCTCCGTAATCCTAATTGTGATGTTGCGAAAGGTTTCTATTCATATACAAAAAAACACTTGATAAATGACCTCACTGATATAGGTTTAAACACTTCTACTGGATGAGCAGATATTAGACCTGACATTTGTGAGTTTCTGAAATTTTGCGAAAACCCTGTGTCAATGCATTCTCTTGTATATGCGAGTCTCCCATATGGAGCCTCGCATCTATAAGAGAAAGCAGTAACACATGATATTTAAAGCTGCACCAGTGCAGTTCCTGTCATGAAAGGGTTAAGAATAGGGACACTGGATCAGGGTAAATAGGGGACTCAGGGGGAACTTTAGTGGTGCATTGAAAGTGGCATTAATTAAAATGGTATACTATATATGTCATAATAGTATAATACAGTAATGCCCTTAGTAATCGACTCCTTAACCACATGAGAATTATGGGTAACTTTTCAGGATTTAGTCGGAAATATGGCTTGTTGCCATTCATCGGAAAGCTCTCAGTGAGAGCTTTCCGATGAATGGCAACAAGCCATATTTCCGACTAAATCCTGAAAAGTTACCCATAATTCTGCAATGGTTAAGGAGTCGTTTATTTAGGGCATTACTGTACATGTGAAATTAAGTTTGATTTACTGAAATAAGCAAGTCTGAATTTAGTATGTCTGACATTTGTGAATGAGGTCCCCAGAGGGTGAATTAAGTGATGCTATCCCACACAGTGGGCTAGCATCACCCAATTCACCCTCTGGGGACCTCATTCTGCTTAGGCCTCAACTGCTATGGGAGACCTAGGATCAGATTGAAGTTTGTCAGTTGAAGTTTGTGATGTTCACCCAGTATTCACCTCCATTGTGCATTTTATCTTCTACAATTTAGGGGATATAGAAACTGAACAGAAAGGAAAAAATAGCTAAAAACAATGATAATTTGAGACTATAGACACTTCCCAGAAGATGAGGCCTAAGCAGAATGAGGTCCCCAGAGGGTAAATTTGGTGCAGCTAGCCTGCATGCGGGATAGCGTGACTAAATTCATCCTCTGGTGACCTCATTCTGCAAATGTCAGACACACTAAATTCAGACTTGGAGATAAGTACATAATATGTCTTCAAAGCTAACTGAAACTCACCAGTGAGGTAAGTGATTCTTGGAAGCTCTGAATTTATCCTCTCCACAAATAATTGCACGTTCAAATTGAGCACTTTGACTGACTCCACAGATGTCCTGAAAAAAAATGTCAATACTTGAATGTTCATCCAAGACAGCTGTAAACGAATACAGATAAGTAGATAAATAGCATATACATGTATACAAGTCTTCTACTAGTCACAAGTATTAAAATATAGTACGTTTAATATTCAGCAATATTAAGCTGGCAAATAGATCGGTTCTAACAAGTATCTTTGAAGTGTCTACGCTTACTCAATAAGCCACTTGGCACGAGATATGATCCGACAGCCACATATCGTTAATCCGACCAAGCCACTGTTGAGAGAAACTCAACCAAGCCTTGAAATAGTGTGTCTGTCATTTGCAGAATGAGGTCCCCAGAGGGTGAATTTAGTGATGCTACCCCACATAGCGGGCTAGCATCACCAAATTCACCCTCTGGGGACCTCATTCTGCTTACACCTCAGCAGAATGAGGTTCCCAGAGGGTGAATTTGGTGATGCTAGCCTGCTATGCGGGGTAGCATCACTAACTTCACCCTCTGGGGACCTCTTTCTGCAAATGACAGACACACTATTTCAAGGCTTGAACTCAACAGTCCACCAGTGGGCTGCAAACTAATCTCAATGTGTTGACAGCGAAGGCAAGTCTGACAAGCTAACCACTAGACCCGGAGCTCGCCATAATGCTGTTGAGCATGTCACATTTAATTTCATGACAATATTTAGTCAACAAGATCAAATCTATTTAATGTCTATGTCGATCATGGAATATTTCCATAAAATTTAGTAAATGTTTATTAGTTTGTTTCGTCATTGCGAAATACCTACAATTTTCGTATATTACCTTAACCATTTCTATACATTTGAACATTTATATAATATATTTCATGTGAATGTATTACAGTAATGCCCTAAATAATCCACTCCTTAACCACAGCAGAATAATCGGTAATTTTTTAGGATTTAGTTGGAAATATGGCTTGTTGTCATTCATCAGAAAGCTCTCAGTGAGCCATATTTCCGATTAAATCCTGAAAAATTGCCCATAATTCTGCTGTGGTTAAGGAGTCAATTATTTAGGGCATTACTGTATTTGTGCTTTTGTTCTGTTTAGATCAAATAAGATATTGTTTAAATCAACCCTCTCTATACTAATGCATCATTGATGAGTAGTTATCCCATAGGAAATGTTCAGATAATAAGTTCAACAAACAACACTTTTATTTATCTGTCGTTTGCTTTTATCACATTAATCCCTGCAAATAAATAATAGACCATTCCAATGTACACTTTTTAACTGACTGGGAGAATCCATTTAGTATAGAAAGGGTTAATAAAAATACAAGATCTGAGACTCACTTATTTTCTTCATTTGTGAAGTTATCCCATAATAACTTGAAGAAGTTCACTTTACTTTCTTCTGATGAACAATCAGATATGTTCCAGGGTAAAGCATTGAAGATGTCTTTAAAAGTCACCTCGACATCACTTAGCTGTGTGGAACATGTGTGGTCGTCTAATGTGGCGAATATTGCACTGTAAATGAATCAGAATGGTTTAACCAATAGTGGTTGTGGAATACATATATTCTAACAAAATAGTATGTAAATCCTATTGGATGGTGATGTACATTGTGTCAAGGACCAGCCAAGAGGGCGACCTGGGTGACTTATTCACCCTATTCTGGCTCATTTTGCCCTCATTTTGCAGTCGGGCGAAGTGCAAGTCACTCTGAAAATTCTAAAGTTGACCTATGAAAATCGGCAAAATGCCCACAAGATTTCAAACTAATTTTCTTGGCTCACAAGTGACAACTGTGATTGCACATAATTATCCACTGTTAGTGTGTATAAAACAACTAACACAGGGAGCGATCCAACTGGAAGCATGTTCATGCCTGAGTCTGATTGTCACTGACCCACCAACAAGTTGTACAGACATTGATAAAAATGAAAGTGTCAATGACACTGTAGCTCAACGTAGGTAGGGGAATAATTTAATGGTTTACAGTAAATGGAGAAATAGGAAAGATGCTGATTGAAATGTCTTACCTGCACCAAAGGATTTAGTCATGCAAAGAGTAAAATCCAAAATGGTTGCTGACAGCCATGTTTTTTGGCCGAACGACCCCAAAATGACTCGTTCCGATCTACATGTCAATATTAACATCCATGACAAATTTCATGATTATCAGACGAATAGTACTACATGTAGCCCGCCCGCGCCAATGGATTTAATTTTGAAATCCATGATGGGCCACCAGTGGCCATGTTTTTTGGTCGAATGACCCCAAAATGACTAGTTCCCATCTACATGTCAATGTCAACAGCCATGACAAATTTCATGAAGATCCTACCAAAGGTATGACCTGCAGCCCGCACCAAAGGATTTAGTCATGCAAAGAGTAAAATCCAAGATGGCTGCTGGTGGCCATGTTTTTTGGCCGAACAACCCCAAAATGACTCGTTCCCATCTACATGTCATTGTTAACATTCATGACAAATTTCATGAAGTTCTGATCAAAGCTACGACCTGTAGCCCGCGGGAAAGGATTTAGTCATGCAAAGAGTAAAATCCAAGATGGCTGCTGGCGGCCATTTTTTTTGGCCGAACGACCCCAAAATCACTCGTTCTCATCTACATGTCAATATTAACATCCATGACAAATTTCATGATGATCAGACTAACAGTACGACCTGTAGCCTGTGCTAATGGATTGAATTTTGAAATCAAAGATGGCTGCTGGCGGCCATGTTTTTTGTCGGAATGACCCCAAAATGACTCGTTCCCATCTACATGCCATTGTTAACATCCATGACAAATTTTATAATGATCAGACTAAAGGTACGACCTGTAGCCCGTGCTAAAGGATTTAGTCATACAAAGAGTAAAATCCAAGATGGCTGCTGGCGGCCATGTTTTTCGGCCAAATGACCCTAAAATGACTCGTTCCCATCTACATGTCATTGTTAACATTCATGACAAATTTTATAATGATCAGACTAAAGGTATGACCTGTAGCCCGTGCTAAAGAATTTAGTCATACAAAGAGTAAAATCCAAGATGGCTGCTGGCGGCCATGTTTTTTGGCCGAATGACCCCAAAATGACTCGTTCCCATCTACATGTCAATATTAACATCCATGACAAATTTCATGATGATAAGAAGAAGAGTACGACCTGTGGCCCGTGCTAATGAATTAAATTTTGAAATCAAAGATGGCTGCTGGCGGCCATGTTTTTTGTCGGAATGACCCCAAAATGACTCGTTCCCATCTATATGCCATTGTTAACTTCCATGACAAATTTTATAATTATCAGACTAAAGGTACGAACTGTAGCCCGTGCTAAAGGATTTAGTCATACAAAGAGTAAAATCCAAGATGGCTGCTGGCGGCCATGTTTTTTGGCCGAATGACCCCAAAATGACTCGTTCCCATCTACATGTCATTATTAACATTCATGACAAATTTTATGTTGATCACGCTAAAGGTACGACCTGAAGCCCGTGCTAAAGGATTTAGTCATACAAAGAGTAAAATCCAAGATGGCTGCTGGCGGCCATGTTTTTCAGCCGAATGACCCCAAAATGACTCGTTCCCATCGACATGTCATTGTTAACATTCATGACAAATTTCATGACAATAAGACGAACAGTACGGCCTGTAGCCCGTGCTAATGGATTGAATTTTGAAATCCAAGATGGCCGATGGCAGCCATGTTTTTTTTCCAAATGACCCCAAAATGACTCGTTCCCATCTACATATCAATGTCAACATCCATGACAAATTTCATAATAATCGGACCAAAGGTACGTACTGTAGACCGTGTTAAAGGAAATTGTTGACGCATCACGCACACACACACGCACACACGGACGACGGATACCAAGCCATGGCAATAGCTCAAACTTTACAAAGTAAAGTTGAGCTAAAAATCAGTTTAGTCATGAACAGGTTGACAGTGGCAATGTTGAGTGGACGAATGCACATAGTTATGGTCACAAATAATCAATTTTAGTCAACAATGGGAATGATGGTCAACTGTGCCTAATTAGCTATTAATTAACTATATGTTTAAAAATTCACAGTTGGATTTTACACCATAAAACTACCATTGGTACATTTACTACACCAGAAAATAACTAGATCATGCAAATTAACGTAGGCAATTAATAGGATATTCTGTTAGTCAGATATTGACTTTCAAAAGGAGAATTGACCCTTTCATGACATGAGCTGTGCTGGAGCAGCATTAAAGATCCTGAGCCAGTGCATTCTTTTATATATGTGAGTCTCCCATAGGGAACCTTGCATATATAAGAGCATGCACTGGCTTACAAGGTCATGGTAAATATTGTTAGGCCAATGTATTCTCTTATATATGCGAGGCTCCATATGGGAGACTCGCATATATAAGAGAATGTATTGGCACAGGGTTTTCGCCAAATTTCAGGGTTAACACATCTTGATTTTTTGTCAGGCTAGCGAAATATTTTAAGCTTCTCTTCTGTATCAATAATAATGAAAGTGTCAATGACACTGTAGCTCAACTTAGGTAGGGGAATAATTTAATGGTTGACAGTAAATGGAGGAATAGGAAAGGTGCTGCTAATTGAAATGTCTAACCTAGCTGTGCCAAAGGATTTAGTCATGCAAAGAGTAAAATCCAAGATGGCTGCTGACGGCCATGTTTTTTGGCCAAATGACACCAAAATGACTCGTTCCCATCTACATGTCAATATGACCATTCATGACAAATTTCATGATGATCAGACGAATAGTACGACCTGTAGCCCACGCCAATGGAGTTAATTTTGAAATCCAAGATGGCCACCAACGGCCATGTTTTTTGGCCGAATGGCCTCAAAATAACTCGTTCCCATTTACATGTCAAGGTCAACAGCCATGACAAATCTCATAATGATCTGACCAAAGGTACGACATGTAGCCTGCGCCGAAGGATTTAGTCATGCAAAGAGTAAAATCCAAGATGGCTGCTGGCGGCCATGTTTTTTGGCCGAACGACGCCAAAATGACTCGTTCCCATCTACTTGTCATTGTTAACATCCATGACAAATTTCATGAAGAACCGACCAAAGCTACGACCTGTAGCCCGCGCCAAAGGATTTAGTCATGCAAAGAGTAAAATCCAAGATGGCTGCTGGTGGCCACGTTTTTTGGCCGAACGACCCCAAAATGACTCGTTCCCATCTACATGTCAATATTAACATCCATGACAAATTTCATGATGATCAGACGAACAGTACGACCTGTAGACCTGTATCCAGGATGGCCGCCAGCGGCCATGTTTTTTGGCCAAATGACCCCAAAATGATTCGTTCCCATCTACATGTCATTGTTAACATCCATGACAAATTTCATGAAGATCCGACTAAAGCTACGACCTGCAGCCCGCGCCAAAGGATTTAGTCATGCGAAGAGTAAAATCCAAAATGGCTGCTGGTGGCCATGTTGTTTGACAGAACGACCCCAAAATGACTCGTTCCCATCTACATGTCAATATTAACATCCATGACAAATCTCATGATGATCAGATGAACAGTACGACCTGTAGACCGCGCCAATGGATTTAATTTTGAAATCCAAGATGGCCACCAGCGGCCATGTTTTTTTGCCGAATGACCCCAAAATGACTCGTTCCCATCTACATGTCAATGTCAACATTCATGACAAATTTAAAAAAGATCAGACCAAAGGTACGACCTGTAGCCCGCGCCAAAGGAAATTGTTGACGGACACACAGACACACGGACGACGGACGCCAACCCACGGCAATAGCTCAAACTTACAAAGTAAGTTGAGCTAATAATGGTACTTATATAGCGCCTATCCCCACGAGGGCCCTGTGCGCTTCACATTATAACCCAGCTGTTGAGTAATGCCGAGTCTTCTGCATGCTGCCATGCATTTTTATAGGCACTTCACATTAGCAGCTTACACATACCCAACAACCAGGTCCCTATTTCTTCTAGTCTAGGTACGACAAAGCGAGCACTGTACAAGTGACCTTGCCCAAGGGTCACAACCTGGCGCGAGATTTGAAACAGCATGTGGCTATTAATATAATTCAATTTTATAACAGAACAGGTCAGAAAGTTCCCAGGTCTTGAACTGATGTAGGAGTACGATATCTACAGGTGTAGCCAGATTAGAGATTCATGGCCTAGACTGGATATAGTGAGTCTGACATTTACAAAATGAGGTCCCCAGAGGGTGAATTTAGTGATGCTACCCTGCATGGCGGGCAATCATCACCAAATTCAACCTATGGGAACCTCATTCTGATTAGCCTCCACTGCTATGGATCAGATTGGAGTTCCCCAGTTAAAGTTGGTGATGTTCACCCAGTAGTCACCACGATTATGAAATTTATCTTATGCAGATTAGGGGATACAGAAACAGAACGGAAGGGAAAAGGTTACTAAAAACAATGTTGATTTGAGACTAGAGACTGGAAAACGAGGCCTAAGCAGAATGAGGTCCACAGATGGTGAATTTGGTAATGCTAGCTCGCTGTAATGGATAGCTTTACTATATTCACCCTCTGGGGACCTTATCAAGCAAATATCATACACACTATATCCAGGCTTGTTCATGGCATGATGTAACCTTGTTCATAGGTTCTCAATGGTTTATTGTGACCCAAAAATTGGCCTAACCCTTTAATGTTGAATGTTCATCTTGGGTGAAAATTATGTCTGACTCGCGGTGCCATTAAATCTGTCTTTGTGAACTCTCCTACTCAGTTGTCATGTATGTAACTTGCCTTGACTGTATGACAAATGGACATGGCTTCTTTAGCTTCACTTTGAGGCAGATGTCTTTTACTTCTGAAATAAGAATTAGAAGTCAATGTTGATATCCATATCCAATCTACATGGCAACCTACATATTTACATTCTATAATATAATCAGGCCTAGATATAGTGTGTCTGACACAGAGGTCCCCAGAGGGCGAATTTAGTGATGCTAATCCCGGACAACGGGCTAGCATCACCAAATTCAACCTCTGGGAACCTCATTTTGATGGGAGACTTGAAGTTCCCTAGTTAAATTTGGTGATGCTCAACCATTAGTCACCTCAATTATGCATTTTATTTTCTGCAAATTAGGGGATATAGAAACTGAACAGAAAGGAAAAAGTAACTAAAACAATGTTAATTGGAGACCATAGATACTTCCCAGAATGAGGTCTCCAGAAGGTGAACTTGGTGATGCTGGCCTTCTGCGGGGTAGCATCACTAAATTCACCCTCTGGGGGACCTCATTCTGCAAATTTCAGACACACTATATCCAGACTTGAATCTAACATGCTGTGTTTGTGTTACCAATTTTAGTGGTTCAATGGCCAAGCTTTGATGTAGCCCATAGAATGAATAATCTCGCAATCTAGTTGGAATATTTTCAGAGTTGAGGTATGATTATTAATAAATATATGTTAAAAACTCACCTCCTTTGCTGATACAGGAAATGTGGCAGTCTGAAATTTAGAATGGTGAGCTAATTCATTGTGCATTCAATTTTAATTGCCTTCGTTATAGGTTATAATTTAGAAATTAAAGTTACAAAATTATGAAAATTTTCTCAAGAATATATACTGTGTGTGAGCCGAGCGTTTGTTTATATAAAGCACGTAAAGAGTGAGTGATAAGCAAAATACTTAACACCATGGCATTTTGTTAAGAGAGTGATTCACTGTGACCCTTCAACACCAAAATCTTGACATGTATGTCTATGCAAGTATGTTATAAACAACTTGATGGCAGTTTTAACCAAAGGTCTTTAGTGGTGTCTCCCTGGTGTTGATGTTTTGCTTATCACATACTTTTTACATGCTGTACTGTAACATAATTTGGTTTTAATATATTTTAATGGTTTTTGCTGATGTGACTATTTTAGCAGCAATACACAATGCGAAGGCAGTCCATGCCTTTAATCTTGAGCAAGTCACAAAGAAATTGTTGATGGATGGACACCCCGTGTATGGACATACTGACGACGGATACCAATTCATGGCAATAGCTCAGCTCAAACTATCTCAAGTTGAGCTAAAAATGAATAGACGAAACCCGTTGTATGTAAATATAATTTCCAGGGGCGGCACAATGATTTCCATTGAAGCAGGTGATATAATCCAGGACAGGACGCTATAGGATCCCAGAAGCTACCAGGCTGACCATTACAGATTTCCACGATGTCATGGGGGTGGGGGCTAACCCTCCCCTGAACCCCCCCCCCCCCCCCCCCCATTGACACCTCATTTCCAACTTAGTGGTTCATCAGCATACCAAAGATCATTAAAATTTGACTACCAATGACTGATATATAGAGCTACAACGTTTGGAATCACAGACGACCCATTTATTTATCCCATGCCAAAATTTGTTTGTGGGGGATAACGATTCAGTATAAACAAGACATCTGACAAGTTTTTATTAAAGAAATATAAATGCGAATTTAGAAAGAACCCATCTAAAGGTTACCTGATAAACTGTGTTTCAAATGAGTTGGAAAATAACTGTAGGCTCTAGGTTGTGCCATGGATATTGTGAATGCACAAACATGTACCAAGTGGAGCTAATCAAGTGGGTAAGATACCTGTCTTACCTGTAACCTCATGAAGACTGTTGTTCGGATGAACTGTAACCGTGACGGCATAAGCTGTATCACACTCACAGTCAGTACTCTGTGCAGATAAAATGTAAGCAATGTCATTGGTCAGTCCTTTGATAGCTCTTATAATTGTCAACTATCGTACTACATTTCATTGAGATCTGACAAACGATGGCTCTGCATAAACAAATAGCAAGCCAATATTTTCAGATAAACAAAGGAAGAATCTGATAACTCTTGGCTGATATAAACACCTCAGAAAAGTTAGTTCTCCCTAGACCAAGTCTTACGGTCCACAACACCTTGGGATATCGGTTGGGATGATGCTGTTTTTGGACCGAGTCCAGCCCGTTGCTCTTCTATAATGGAAGTTATGCCCAGAATCGTGGGTGGGAGTTATATTGCCTGTATGTCTTTGAATTAGATAAAATATATGAACAGAGAGTGCAGCCTTTCCCAACCATGATGATATCATACATGCATATATCAGAGGTCCTTTAAATGGTATATAAAAAAAAAATCTACGCCATAAAATATGACTAAAATACTATAATTCATCACCATTTGGAATGTCTGTGTCTCAGAAGGTGCCCATAGAGAGATAGAAAACAGCTGAAATCATAAAATCATTTACCGCATTATGGCTCCCAGATTGCAACAGAATTCAAACTATAGTTTATTTTCAATGGAAGGGGAATAACTCTATATCTAAATATATAGAGTTATTGCCCTTCCATTGAAACTCATACGACTTTGTGTAGAAACTTCAGCACAGAACAGATGTCAGTTTCTCAACAAACCAACATGTTCAGTTTATTATATCGAATAAATTGAAAATACAATGTATTGGAGCTTCCTCTTTCAAATGGTATATAATTTGGCATATATTTTATATGATGTGATTTGGGGGTTCGAAAATTAAGTGGGCCTTTAAGTTTACTTAAAAAAATGCATTAACATTTACTCATGTGGAGCTCCGTGGTCCAGTGGTTAGCATGTCTTAGCATGACTTGTATTTGCTTTAAACACAACGATATGGGTTTGCAGTGAGTCGCCGGTCTATTGTGAGTCTTCACACAGCAGTGACTTGGCCGCTTTGAGCGACGCGCAATTGTTGGACTGCTCATTTTTTCAAAATCGGGAGTAATTTTGGTCATAAAGTGGGAATAAACAAGACAGTCAATGACTGTGGGGTCGCCCACCAGACTGTGTGTAAAGACAGAGAAGACTGGGACTCTGAACACTACAATAGTCAGTACATTGTTATAACGTAAATAATTAAATTAAATTATTATTTTTTTTTTTTAAATCTAAATGTTTTTTTTTTTCATTTAAAGATGTTTTTTTTTTGTTAAATTGAGAATGGAGTTAAATCTAAAAAATTAATATCTAAGTTTTATTTTAAAGATATTGACACTGGCTCTGCCCATGTTTGACCCAGAGACCCAATTAAAATAAATCTGAACCCCAGCAAATCAGGGACCCTCCATACCAAATATAAGCTTAATAGGCCCAATGGTTCTTGAGAAGAAGTTGTTTTAAGAATTACTATGGAGGGAAAGAGCTATGGCCCTGGCTTCGCAACTATTTGACTTGGTGATCTCATTCTAACAAATCTGAATATGAACCCATTCGGTTTTATGGGTCTGGAGAAGATGTTTAAATTTTTTTTGATGGATGAATGGACGATGAGTGATGACTATACCCGGTAGCTCCACTGGAGACTTTGCCTCAAGTGAGCTTAAAACTATAATCAGTACCAAACTTGAACTCAACAACTCAAATAGTTTGTCTTATGGAGGAGGTTAAAGTTTTTGGAGTAAGTGGCTGATTCTTAAACTTATAAAGCTGTCTCCGTTAGAAACAGTCTCAATCAACAAAAGGTGGTAAACACAGAACTACAGAACCATTCATAGGGTCGAAATTAATTCACTGAAAGGAAGTGTTAACACTGTATAAATTTCGACTGTTTGAACAAATTCCTTTACCTGTAACCAGTAATAGTTCATATGAGTAGAGACTGAAGGCTCCTGGGAATACATTTGACATTCAATTTCAAAATTAAATACCAAAACAAAACCTCTCTTGTCTGGCTAGAGAGAGCTGTTTGCTTGTTGATACTGCACTGTCAGATTTGACATGTGGATAATTATCAACAGAGCAGACTGGCCTTATTGACTTTCATTGTAAGAGATAGCATTCTAGCATATGTACAGGGTGTATTGTATTGTGACTGTGAATTAAATTTAAAACAAGTGTTTGATAACAGGGATGCTAGAAGCACCAATGGGCAAGGGTGATGGGCTTCTTTATATATTTTTGTCTTTAATAATTAACTAAAAAAAAATTTGTATTAATATAAATAAAAACAAAATTTAATTTAAAATTTAAATTTGTTTTGTTTTTTAAATTGAGCAAGGAGTTTAATCTGAATTTTTTTTTTTTTTAATTGAGCAATGGGTTCAATCTTTTTTTTTTTTTTTTAGTTATGTCCCTGGCTCCGCCCACATTTGACCCAGTGACCTTATTTGAAATCTGAACCCCAGTCACCCAAGGACCATTCATACCAAATATGAACCCATTTGGCCCAATGGAATTTGACAAGTCATTTTAAGAATTAATATGGTGGGAAAGAGTTATGGTCCTAGCTTCGCAACTATTTGACCTGGTGACTTCATTTTAAAAAATCTGAATGTGAGTCATTTAGGGAAATCCACACCCAATATGAACCCATTCGGTCCTATAGATCTGAAGAAGAAGTTGTTCAAAGAATTGTTGACGGATGGATAGATGGACGGACGATGGATGTGAAGTGATGACTATAGCTCCACCAGAGACTTCGTCTCAGGTGAGCTAAAAACCTGTCTGTAAAATAGATAATCATCTGTGGGTGGCCTTTTATAATTAATATACATAAGAAAATTCCTCTGCTGAACACTTACCATCTCAAGCTTCATTCTGATAATCAGATGTGCACACATCTCCCTGACTTTATTGTGGTACACTTCAAGTAGAGACACAGATGTATCTGGAAATAAAAGATTTATCGGTTACTATGAATTGCTTTAAATTAGTTGGTATCAATTTTTGTGGTTCAGCCATTTATGACTTGTTCTTGGGTTGGTAAATTTGTTGGTCTGCCAGTAATAACTGTCACCTATAAACCCCCAATAATAATAATCAAGTTCACAAATTCGGAAATTGGACATCCGCACTGTAGGTGTAATTAGCATGTTGATTGTTCAATATTTTGTTGCCGACAAATGAGAATGTTAATAACAGGATTTTATTACATAAATCTGCATAAGCTATGTAGGTGAAAATCACTCTCTTCTCAAAACAATTTACCGAAGGCAACATCTGATTTAATCTGCACCATATAAAATATACCTCCAAATGGTCAACTACAAAGGATTTCAATGTACAACGGGTTAATAGAGTTACTTCCCGCATGACATTTCTCAATAGTTTTCATTTCCGTGATAGTTTCGAATAAAAAAAAATCGTGGGTTTTTTTAATTTCTTGGTTATCTATGGACCACCATGAATATATGTACTTTTACAGTAGTTAGTTGTTTCAGATGCTAAGCCATCTCATCATTATCATGGCATCAGTTTTAATAGTAGACTAAATGTCACATGAAGGGAAAATTTAACCCTATCTGTACTAAATCATCATTGACGAGTAGTTATCACTTAGGAAATGTTCAGACAAATGACCATACTGGTAGGTAGTTTGTTGAACTTATCTGAACATTTCCCTCCAATAAATAGGACTCCTTCTGCACTGTTATGATATGTCTTCTGCTTATTTTTCCTGAACACCTGATGTATAATAAACCATTCCAATGTATAACTTATAACTGAGTGGGAGAACCCATTCAGTTTTGAAAGGTTTAACTAGGATATCATACCGCTACACAATAAACCACTCAACCCCAATAAGACCACAAGTAAAAATATCATTGTTTCCCCTGACCCTACCCAAAATGTTAACCCTTTCATGATGGGGACTGTGCTGGTGCAGCATTAAAGATCATGTGCCAGTGCTTTCTCTTATATATGCTAGTCTCCCACAGGGAGCCTCACATATATAAGAGAATGCGCTGGCTTACAAGGTCAAGGTATATATTGTTAGGCCAATGTATTTTCTTATATATGTGAGGCTCCCTATGGGAGACTCGCCTATATAAGATAATGCATTGGCACAGGGTTTTCACATAATTTCAGGAAGCTGCAGTCATGGAAAGGTTAACAACTGTTGAGATTAAAAATTTGATATATATATTCATCTAAATATTATAGAAAAGTCAATTAGCCTAAATCTATTGAAGTTATGTTAGAGAAAAAACAGTTTCAATACATTTCAATTATTCCATGCATGTACATGTCTATCATCCAGATTGAAAATAAAAAGAATTCTCTGAGATGCAAATCAAATATTTAGAGAATGGAGTTTTTTTTATCAGGGGCAATAAAAAAAAAATTTGGCCCAGGAAACTAATGAACTTCCCCAGATACACAAATAGACAAACAGGTCCCCCCCATAAATCAGGTTTGCACCCCCCCCCCCTTTGTGAGCCCTGTGAATCTTTGAGATTAAATTTGATTTAAATATGAGACAATAGTCTTCAATAACATGTGCCTGTTCTGCAATCATGTGACTCAGTTTAATACTCTTGTATAATTGTATGTAATATATATGTAACTACCTGGGACTGATATTTCCTGAATGTCTTGGCTGTTCATACTGACGCTATCTCTGCAAAAGATGTTAAAGTTACTCAGAATTTACGGAATCTGTAATGCATGGTTTGACTGATTGTTTTAAACAAAAATCTCTAAGGACAGGCCTCATGGTTTTAATACGAAAATTGTATTTATTACGATATACTCCACCAAGATATGAAACATCAGGGCCCTGCAAAGCTTCAAATTTTGATTTGTGAATAGGGCTGCTGATTCAATCATAGGATTCAAATATTTCCAAATCACCCTTCTTGGAACATGAACATGAGGTTGAAGATGCCTTGTTCTAAATTTCAAATTTATTAAATTATAGGTCTGTTAGAATAATATCTGAAAGTTTAGCCTAACTCACTGTTTTTGTCTTGCTGCATTGATTTGTACCATACCTCCCAACGACGTGACATTAATACAGTGTATTTCTCACCCGATCACGCAAATGAAGGGAATCATCGTAAATATTGAAAACATTTTAAGAATGCAAACAATCTTCTTTAATCAGTGATATGTTCCATTCTTGAAGTTTCCTTGCAGACTTACAGTTCATGATCTTCAATACACAAACTGAACCAACTTTAAAATTTGAAGATGAGAAGATTTTTTTGTGACTGAAACTTCCAGCGTCTCATTAGTTGGTCTTATAGGTTGCAACACGCTCCATCACCATCAGATGTAATTGCATACCCCATTTTGCCTCAGTACACATATAAATACTGCTGAATTGGTCTCTCTCCTATGGCTTTGGGCACTAAATTTCTCAGCTTCACAAAACTGGTATTGTTACCAAGCCAGCTGCAAACAGCGTGTCTGTCATTTGCAGAATGAGGTCCCCAGAGAGTGAATTTAGTGATGCTATTCCACATAGTGGGCTAGCATCGCCAAATTCAGCCTCATCCTGCTTAGGTCTCATCTTCTGGGAAGTATCTATAGTCTCAAATTAACATTCTTTTTAGTTTCTTTTTCGATTCTGGGAAGTTTCTATATCCCCTAAATTGCAGAAGATACAATGCATAATCAAGGTGACTAGTGGGTGAACATTACCAACTTCAACTGGGGAAATTCAATCTGATCCTTGGTCTCCCGCAGCAGTTGAGGCCTAAGCAGAATATGTGGCCTAGCATCACCAAATTTACCCTCTGGGGACCTAATTCTGCAAATGTCAGACACACTATATCCTGGCTTCATTGTTACCCAGGTTCTCTGAAATTGGTATTTTGATACCCAGATTTGGCTCATGTACATATTCAATTTGAGATTTGATTCATTTTGTGAGTCTCCCCCTTGATTCAATTCGAGAATTGGTTTGACTGTAAGCCCCCAGTTTGCAGGGCCCCAAGCATGGATAGTGTGTCTGACATTTGCAGAATGAGGTCCCCAGAGGGTGAATTTAGTGACGCTATGCTGCACAGCAGGCTAGCATCATTAAATTCATCCTCAGGGAACCTCATTCTGCTTTGTTTTCATACAATATCTTCAATATACCTATGGTTTTTGCAGCTTCCTCTTTCCAGTAGTATATATGGGAGGAGACATTGGCTTAGGGTGATGTATTCATTGTTTCTATGTGTGAAAAAAATGATTATTTCCTATCGATATGGCCATTGAGATGTCCGATAAAGATTGTTGCCCATAGTCAGGGTTCGAACCAGTGCCAACCTTGTCCAGCCCAAAATGTATTGATGGATGATGTAATTTGAGGCTTTATATATTAATGTTGGGTTGTTACGTATGTCTTTCAAACACTGTTTTAAATGTAAATCGTGACACAGTTTCTTGCTACAAAGAATACCGACCTTTCCCAATGAAATAGCTCACTGTCCACTTCTATTATTTCTGTTTTGTTGGAATCCGGACCAGTACCTGTGATAAAAATATTTCATCTGCTGAATGATTTATATTGGAATTCAAAGCAGTTTTGACGGCAAACAATCTGATTAGACAAAACTTAAAATAGAGCTACGGCAAAAAAAAGAAGTTATGTTTTTATTAAACAAAGCATTCTTGTGTAAGATAGTAAATTACCTCATCACTTAATTAAGAATTTTAATATAGAGTAGCCATATAGGTCTGGAGAATGTAGATGGCGATTTGTACGGATAATGCCTTAACCCTTCCATGTCTGGAGCTTCCTGATATTTGTCGAAAAAAAGCTGTCCTAATGCATTTTATTATATATGCGAGTCTCCCATAGGAAGCCTCTCATATATAAGAGAGTACATTGACCATTTGACAAGTCCTTGCAAGCCAGTGCATTCTCATATATATGTGAGGCTCCCTATGGAACACTAGCATATATAAGAGAATGTACTGGTAAATGATATTTAATGCTGCACCAGCGCAGCTCCCATCATGAATGGGTTAAAGACCTGATATGTATTATTGAATAAAAGTCATTATTAGGTTATTAACCCTTTACCCAACAGAACGGCCCTGTGCCAATGCATTCTCTTATATATGCGAGTCGACCATAGGTCGCCTCGCATATATAAGAGAATGCATTGGCCTAACAATTTTTTACAATTTTAATAATTTTTTCTTGTATTCTTTAACAATTTTATAATTTCACCCATACAGAGCCCCAGACAAAAATGAGCAGACGACACTCTTCTATATGCTTCTATATATGTGTGGGGCTCCCTGCAGGGTAATGGATGTTTTTTATTTTATGTCCTAAAAATTGTAAGAAACATTTATTTAAAAAAAATGATAAAAAATTGTTAGGCCAATGCATTGTTGAAGCTTTATTTGGGCGTTTTTGGCCTTTTGTTGGGTAAAGGGTTAAGGTGTTAGCCATACAAATCACAATCAATTTAATTAAGATACTATTATAAATAGCTGTCTTTGGCAATATCTGGAGTACATGGAGATTTAATACCCAATGATGTTGCCGGAGATAATGATTTTGTCCCCACATCAATAGCCATGCGGCCTCAATTTAAGTGTGCTTTTCATAGATTAACAGATTAATACCACAAAGAAGAATAATTCAGTAGCAAACCTGTGGATCCGGCGTCAGGGGACGTCAAACTCTGCATGCTAGAGAAATGTCACAATTGGTGGAAACTGGATCATTGAAGGTTCATTCATATACCCCGATGTTTCATGCACATTAACTAAATCACCACTTTAAAGGGTGATGGGGAACATGGTGATTTAAACATGGCATTGTAGCCAATCAGGTTGCTAGTTACAATGGATGTGGGGACAGAGATATATAATAAAATATTATTTCATCATACAACCAGTTGCCTTCTGAGCTGGTTACATCATCATATGGAACCAAAATCAAATAATATTTAAAAACCAAACAAGTAATTTCCTTATAACAAACCTGGTAAAAATGTAGTCAATGCATGAGTAACTCCTTCTCCATCGGATGTCGTCAATATTTCTTTGATCTGAAAAAATGCATACAAAACAGTTGGTATTTTGAGAAACTCAGCAGGCCTCAAAATATGGTGCTGGCCCTTTGCAGAATGAGGTCCCCAGAGGGTGAGTTTAATGATGCTACCCTGCACAGCGGGCTAGCATTACTAAATTCATCCTCTGTCGACCTCATCTGCTATGGGAGACCTAGATGGTGAAGATGGTGATGTGCACTCATTGGGCACCTCGATTATGCATTTGTGTTGTCTGCCAATTTGGGGATATAGAGCAACTATACTGTCCCAATGGGACTAAGGATACCCCCCCTGTGTTTTTAAAATACTAAGATGTTTCACATGTCAGTAAACATTTAGTTAAAATAATAAAATAACAGTTCCCATTGCAGGTGCACAAACCTAACCGTAATCTTAAACCTATTGACCGAAAAATGTAGGAATAAAAGCTCGGACAAAATTATGCATTTTACAAAAATGTTCTAAGTCGAAAAAGGGGAATAACTCCACAAAAAAAGGCGGACAGACATCATAATCGCAGGTGCACAGGTTCTCATGGTACTAAATATCAGTGCCAAGATTAAAAAACATTGACCTAAAAATGTAGAAATAAAAGCTTGGACAAAATTAGGCATGTTGCAAAAAAAATTCTAAGTCGAAAAAGGGGGATAACTCCACCAAAAATGCCAGACAGATGTCATAATCGTAATATCTGTGCCAAGTTTAAAAAAAATTGACCTAAAAATGTAGGAATAAAAGCTCGGACAAAATTATTCATGTTGGAAACAAATTTCCAAGTCGAAAAAGGGGGAATAACTCCACCACAAAAAGTCGGACAGACGTCATAATCGCAGGTGCACAGGTTGCCATGGTGGTTGATGCCTGTGCCAAGTTTCACGGAAATTGATAAAAAACAACTGAGAAAAACTCCGGACAAATTTGTGTCCACGGACGGACGATGGACGGACGGACGACTCGACATACTGACTCCAGTATACCCCCCCTAAACTTCGTTGCGGGCGGTATAAAAAGAAACTTTACAAAGTAGTTTCTATAGAAATTTGATAGTAAAGAAACTTTCCAGAGAAGATAAGGCCTAAGAATGAGGTCCCAGAGGGTAAATTTAGTTATGCTAGCCTGCTGTGCATGGTAGCATTACTGAATTCACCCTCTGGGGACCTCATTCTGCAAATGTCTGGCACCATATTTGAGGTCTGAACATAACATGCATACTATTAGTTCATTATTGGTTGTGTCTTGCAAATTGGCATGATCCCCTCTGGCACCTCATTCTACAAATGTTAGACCATGTACCTTTATCCAGAGTATGCGAGACTCACAGTGCTGGCTCAATAACGCATCGTGGAGATATCGCGAACTCTACGGGAATTGACGAGATCTCATTTCAGACGATGTTTGCGTACCTGTTTTGTTGTTCTGTGGACTACATAAGTGTGAATAATTCCAATAATAAGTAAGTAACATGTTTTATTTACTGAATAAGTCTTTTCATCGTGTTTGGTTGTATGTTTTGTTTGTAGTTAATTAATGTTTTCTGACCGCAGAAACGTAAATTCGATGGCTTTATTTGACGATTGTTCTCGTTGTTTTGATTGTCAACGAACAATGGGAAAACTACGAACATTTAATTTTTCTTCAATTAAATAAACGTAATTGGTCGTGTGGGATAAATTTTGTACTCCTAAAGTTTCTTAATAATGGATTTTCCAGAAAATGTCGGTTACGTTCACGAAACTGCAAAACTTTTACCTAAGTATCAAAAGATCGGTTATGTATCCTAATTTCGACTTATTTTTCAGTAGAAATAGATGGTTCCTATCTAATCACAAAAAAGGTAGATTGCTTCATATAATTTCAACCAGACAAGTCTGTTTGTGTTCATAAGACAGTATTCCTACAATCTAAGCAAATTCAGTTTGATCTTGCATTAGATTACCGAAAATTACTTGTACAAAGTTTCCAAAAATTTCACCATTTCGCCAGGTGCAATGAAAACATGCCATGGCACTCCATAATTTTGTTGGGCGATTCACTAGACAAAATTAACAAAACCCAGTGGCCAATTTAGCTTTGAATAATATTGGAAATGTTTTACTTGTAATGTTCCGTGGAATTAACTTAAAATTAAATGTGTCTTATATAATAATAAACACACAATCTTGCAAGTTTTGTTTGAGATCTTTTCATTGACAGTTGTGCTTCACATGCGTTAAACAGATCAAATTATTGTCATGATATCATCACGTGCATTGTTGGACTAGCAAGTTATCAACATCAATTCTCTTTCGTCCTAGAAAGTTATAATATTATGCCAATTTAGTTATCATCATTGAAATCATATGTTATTTTTACATGTGACATCATATGGAATTGATGTGTAACAATAAAGAGCGTTCCTTGTTTTATTAAATGTATGTCTAATACATTTACATTTACTACATTTAAATTAAATTATTAAAGAGCTATTATCTCATTGTAGAATGTAAAAAAAAGTTGAGGATTATGTCACTTTATCATATTGCTGTAATGTATGTTTATATTTTTGCAGATGCCAAAACTTAAAAAACGTAAGAAGATTACAATGAACAAGAAGCATGCATGGAAAACAAATTCAACGTCGCCTCAGGAATACCTGTATGATACTCAGTGTGATGTTAATTCAGGATTCGTTATGTTTTTAAATATTTTATGACTTTGTATATAAGTGTCCCATCTCAAAAACACAGCTGATTGGAGCCTATTCACAATAAAACAATGTCTTGATCTTTTCTTCACTTTAACCCTTTCATATACTTACTTACAAATATGGGATCAGAACACTTATATGGTGTTCGAGATTTTGAATAGGCGCCTAGCATTTGTTTTCATTACAAATTTTACCATTGTCACTTTTTCTAATATGGGATTATTATAATGCCCAAATTATTTAGGCTAGACCAGAATTACGGTCTCTATCTCAAATGTACCATAAAACAATGTTAACACAATTCTACTGCCATGTTGGAATTATTGACAAATAGCCACTACAATATAATTGAATGGGTTGATTATAAGTATGTGTAATTGTGGATGTTTAAAGCTATTAGGAATGTGGAGTTGTTTACTCAAATCACCCATATTAGATGATAATCATGTAACACCTATCCAGTGTGTGCACACAGTAGGGCCAGCCTATGTTGGGGAAATGCAATTAGTCATAATAGGTAATTAATTACATCACCATCGGCAAAACAATCAAAGCGTCCGTTGTGGATTGGCGACTTTTTGTTGAAATAAGTAATATATGTTATATCTTGACAGCCATGACAATATAATGGCTAATAGGCCTACTAGTAGCAATGGTACGGAAATCGTAATTAATTGCACACAGGATTAACATTACGATGCTATAATTGCTATTAAAATAAAAGAAGACGAGAACATGAGGATTTGTTTGGCATTATCACGCCCATGTAATCCTCTGGTAATATTAAACCCATGTACAAATGTTTGGTTTTGTTTTATTTCATTAATATATGCGGTTAAGACTACGACTACAATTGTCGTGGTTATCGCCATGTTGTTTATCCAATTACCATTGGAAACCGCAGTCTCGCGCAATCACGCCCGCTTTTAAACGGAACAAAAGAGTTCGCGATCTTTTGCGAGATCTCGCGCCAGTTGCGCATACTCTGGATTAACGTACTTGGTTAGACACACTATTTTAAGGCTTGCTATGATGGAGTTTGATAATAAAGATACTTTCCAGAGAAGATGAGGCCACACTAATTTAAGGCTTAATTTCATTCAAAAACAAATGTTCTTACCTTTTTATCTGATGAAAGCATCAGAAGACCATAATAGAACCGTGCTTTATCACAGATATCAATGTCTTCATATGTTGTCAATATGTGGTGCAGCAAGTCACCAAGATCTAAAATATTTAAAAAAACTCAATGTTCGTTTCAGATAATTAGTTTGTAATAATAATTATTGTTTGAGATACCAAATGCTTTATGAGAGGTGGTGACCAATTGGTTGTTACAGCAAGGTAATAAAACATGGTCAAAGTGCCATGTTTGAATGCAGATATGAGATAGCTGATATCGCCCACTTATCATGAACAAGTGCAGCATTAGGCATGGTTTCTGCCAGGGGGGAATAAATGAGGCTGTTTTGGGGGGAACACTTAAGGCGATGGGGCAACCATGGTTCGTCCCGTTGGGAGACAATTTTGATGTTTGTCAGTGAAAAGTAGCCATTTCCTTGCATCTGAGACATGAATCAGGAACATTGAAGCAACGTACAGAGGGAAAATTAAAACAAAGCGTGTTTCTTTGACATCAAGTTAATTAACTATTAATTTAGTATTTCCATCATTTGGATAATTGAGTTGTTCAATGGCAAACCGTATCAAAGGTCAAGGGTATCAGAATGCGAACCAGATATTTGTACAGCCTGTCTTTCGTACCGATATTCTGAAGCATAGTTGGTACCCAAGCGTTCAGTCCCCTTGCTACGCTGGCTTGACCGTTGCCATCATGTGCATTTTCGTAATTAAATCTACTTCTGGCTTGATCTAGCAATTTACAAATGAATATCCTTGGACAGTTTCTTAGAATAATGCAGAATGAATTGTAACCGACAAAAATAAAAAGAATAGTGATTTTTTCAAATTTTGAGTATGTGATGACAGCGATCAGGCCAGAGTAGCAGGGGACTAGCCATTGCGGTAGGGAATTTTCGTATTCAACTGAAACTTCAACATGTCATGAGTCATGACGTCACTGGAACTGAGTGCGTGGGCAGTTTTCTTTGGCGGTACCGGTCTCTTTGATGTGATGATTGGTTTGTCTTTGACTTATGCAGACAAAGCGTTATGATAGAGGACTGTGTATACAATTGTTCATGCGTAGCACATGCAACTGATTGCATCTCATTCAGGCATCAAGTGCATGATGCCTTGTGACCTGTTAATTGTCAAGTATCGGTGGCCCAGAAAAAGGTGATTGAGCTGTTTTGTGGCACAATACAAAGTCATTTTTGGGGAGGGGAATGACGCCGCAGGACGGCCGGCCTGCCGTAGCAGTAGGGTATGGCTAAATAAGCTATTTTGTTTGGCCATAAAAATGTATCTAATAATAATTTTAATTCGAATAAGGGCTATAGATCATACAAACATCATTGGACAGAACCCATTTTAATTTTACCTCTATTTTTGTATAAGAAACAAACAAACAGATTATAGCTCTGATAAAATAACCCAAAGTAGAACTATCCATTGGAAACCAAAAATTTTATCAAATCAGGTCATTTCTAAATTGATCACATATAAATATGACTGTTCTTATAAAAATGTGCGTAAAAAAGTGTTAAGTGTTAATATGGAGGTGCCCAAGAAAACACAATTTTATATATTTTGATCGACTCAAAACTAAACGTTGGTGGTGGTTCACTGCACAAGTGTGTTGGAATTTTGCTAATAACCAACCTGAGAAAAAGTTCTCTGATGCATGGTACAGGAGAATATTCCTGCACACATTGAGAATAGCTTGGCCAAGTCTCCATTCACAGTCGTTAATATCACATGATCTGTTCTCCAGCTCAGACAGGAACTTTACAGAACTCTGGATGGCAAATATAGTTATAGTTACAACCATATTTATATAAATTAAGTCATATCATGTATGACACATCAAGACTACTATTACATGCGTGTGCTCAGAACGGTTAGGGTCCTGCGACTATTCGATAATCGATTCGAGATTCGATTCGAAAGTCAAATTTGATTCGAATTCGAGTCGAAATTGCCAACTCGAAATTTCGAATATACATTGATGGCAAAGTAGGCTGTTTACGGACAAGTACACACATCGATCTTAGCTGTTTTTTGTGCCATTTAATTACAGAAAATGATGTATATATGCACCTTATTATTCTTATTGTACATCACGATTATTTATTTCAAATATAAGTATAGCCAGCAATTAGCCACTATAGGACGACTAAATACACCTGAATTCTAGCTTTGAACATGGTAGCCAAAAGTTCGGAGATCACCGATGGACCGACGACAAGCGTGAATAATAATAGTGACTGAGCAACCGCTAGCGTTATCCGCCGTCTATCATCAGATTCTGCGTTATGTAATATAGCGGAGAATTTAAACAACACATGTTCCCGGCATTGAAAAGTGCATTTTGGCGGTGTTTTCTTTTGAATATTTACTTTCAATTTCGGAGCGTTCTTTGACACTTGACAAAATGTCGTCCGTTATTCATGTTTATTTTAAACATGATAACGTTGCAGGTAATGCAGGGACTTACATGTGTGATGACTGCGACATGGTGTATAAATCGCAAGCATCTGCGACAATGACCCATCTATGGAATCATCTGTCCAAGATGTCCACTACATAAACAGGCTACCCTGCGACTGTTGTTGCATCTTCAAGTTTATAACAACGGGTGATTTTGAAGGTCGATTTGCAATTTTGCTTGTACATGCAAACTGTACAAATTTCGCGTGATTTTAGTTCCTCTAATCCGTTTAGTGGTTATATATTAATCGTCGTGACGGCCACATGGACGTTTTTTTCTTTCTCGACAATTATCATTCGAACTGAAGTTAAATGACGGTTCATCGCCACATAAGTTATGATGGAACTTCGTGTGTGTAGTTCATAGAACCTTTCACAAATCGTATAATCATTGACAAAACATGCCCATTTGAGAATGCAACACACAGATATGATTTGATTCGATATTCGATTCGATTTCCTGAATTCGATTCGATATTCGATTCGATCAAAATCTCCAATTCGCAGGACCCTAACTGAATGGTGGTCCAGATTAAAATTTTAGCATAACCATTGGCTGGACAAATCCAGGAAAATTACCACAGGGGCTTGTCATGAAAATAAGAAGAAAAAAGACAGCATGCTCTTTATCACGCATCTCTAATGCCATAATAATAGAAAAGCAGTTAAACAAAATCATTAATCTTCTCACTTCTAACATCATCCTCAAATGCCTAGCCTAATTATGAAAATTCAAAATGCTATCAGTTGCCACACAATTCTCGGTTAGAACATTTGAAAGGTAATTAACTGGTGATAAACATAATTTTTTGTGAGCACCAGCAACTAACAAAAACTTCGTCACTGTTACTAAAACCGACATCAGCGTTAATCATGAAAGTTATTAATAAAATAATTTTCAACATTAGTTCATTCGAAAAAGGTGAATTTTGTAAAGACCTACTTGGGGGTGAATTTCTACTTCTTGAGTCGATATCTTCAGAACTTCAAGATAGAAATCAAAGTATAAGACCAGATGCTCCGTGGTGGATCCAACAACCTGGTTATGGAGTGATTTCAAGATGTCAATATAGAGCTGCCTGTTAAAAAAAAAAAAATTTATTACACGCTTGTTCCTAGAAGTACAGTGTTATTGCTGTTCCATATTTACAAATCCGTATGGAACGTACGTTCCATACGCATCTCGTTGACGTAAAATGATGTACATGATGTTCGCCTCAACCATGAAACTGGAACTATTTAAATAAAAGAATCATCACACATGACAAACACGCCCTGTATGAGCCTAAATAAACCTTCTAATCCTGTATTTTTAATGCACGGATTCTAGGACGCGAAGCGTGTAATAAAACACAGAACGACACGATGTGTAAATGGGTTTGTCGATACGACACGAGCGCCTCGAGTTCTATCCTTCCGCGACAGCACTAGTGCCGTATCGACAAACCCATTTACACATCGTGTCGTTCTGTGTATGTATTCACAATTTTTCTGAGCCTTATGAACAGGGGCACTAGTAGCAACCAAGGGCAAGGGGCAGGGGCACAACTTCTAGAAAATGGCAATTTTTTTTAAAGATTTGACACCATAAAACCACAATCTGTACATTTTAAAAATTAGAATATAATTTGATCGGACCCATGAGGACATTAAATGGGAAGTTTCGTTGACAAGATTCCGACTTCAAAAAGATGAAATTATAACACGTACTGAATTTTTGTATGGATAATGTTATGGTTGCTCGCTATGCCCTGTGGTGATTGCAGATGTTTTGCCTCTTTTTATTTGCCTCGTAAGCTGACAAATTTGGTGTCAAATCGAACAATGGACCTTTGTGTCAAATGTAAAAGTTTAAATGCAAAAAGACAATATTTTGTCACTCAAATGCCATTTTTAAGCACTTTCGAGCAACAAGCCCATATTTAGCTATCAGAATTGATTGCTCTGAGGATTGTATAACAGTTCCAAATCTGTTGTTATCTCTCCTATATATTTTGATACAATCTGTATTCAAGAGATAACCCACATCCTCCGGACCTCAATGATATGATCGTGAATGAGTATTGATATACCCAACTAAACTTTGACAAACACCAGTAATGGTGTGTAGATAATTTACATATCTCTCTTATATATTTTGATACAATCTATCTAATTTACATATCTCTCTTATATATTTTGATACAATCTATCTGTTTGTCTGTCTGTCATTTATACAAATCTACGATTCTCCACCAATCGAGACCAGTGTTCACGCTGTCGGTAGCCATTTTAGCCATTGGCGAAAATAAATTGTAAATGGCGAAAAAAATGACCAAATGGCGAAAAAAATGGCTAAATTAATTTCCTCTCAAATATGTCCATCTGGACATGGTGGCGATTATAAACACACCAGCAGTCATCGGTCTAATAACATCACGCGCAGCTGACATCCGTACAACAAAAGCGTCGCCACCTCGTGTATGTTAAGGGATCCGATGTGCTTGAAGCAATTAGTAATAGGTGTACATTGGTGTTGATTTCATGCAGTGTCAACTTTGTGTTGTAATAAACGCAACTTTTGAGTGGGGATAAGGGAAAGATGCTTCATCACTTTAAGTGACGGAGGGTTTTGTTGCGAGTCAAGTTTCCAAAATGAATTTCTTGCATTTTCAGTTTGATCCCTATTAATTAATTCCAACTTTTTACAAAACCGATCGATCTGTATATAGATAGATGCTTTATTGATAACTCAATCGTACTATTATGCACAGAATATAGAGTCATGCAACATATTTACAATGACATTTGGCCAACTAGCCGCGATTAAATTTATCCTAATTGCGTAGTCACTAGGGTATACTTACTATTTTCCCGCGAATTGAACAAATATGCACCAGATACGCATAGGCATAGATAAAACTATGCACAAAATTGCGAATAAATAAAACTTCAGGTTGCGTTCAGATATCGTATTGCATATTTTCGCTATATGTTAATACACCGCAATTTGTTTTTATTTGCGATGGTCTAAAAAGATTCATTGTATCTGGAATCGCTTGGCAGGATGTCATTGCTCATATTACATTGTTATTGTGTTCTTTTGTCAATAAAATGTAATATACGTTCAATTTATCTCAAAAAACTTTCTCAAACAAGTGGCTAAAGTAAATTCAAAGTGGCTAAAATAAATTGGCATTTGGCTAAAATAATGGCTAAAGGAATTTCTGGGCCAGCGTGAACACTGATCGAGACCAAACTTCGTATCTAGGGGTAAAATCCCACGGACACGGTCGTTGTCGCGTTTTGGAGAAGCTCCGATCACCGCTTCTCCCTTCCCAGGCGGTGGACGTTGTCGTATTGGCGAGCCCGTATTTGCTATGTGAATGTATCTTGCCCCGGATACGAATTTTATCGGGTCGCCGAGCCCGTGCGACGCAAGCTTCGCGCATGCGCAGACCAGATCTCGGAAACGGGTGGAGCTATCGACTTGACATTTGGTTTTTGAATAGGCCGGACAACGTCGGGCTCATCGGCTAGTCTCATATATATTTTGAAGACCTCTGTTTGTCTGTATGTATGTTTGTTTGTCTGTCTGTCATTTATACAAATCTACGATTCTCGACCGATCGGGACGAAACTTGGTACGTGTGTGTAGTTTGACCAGGCGGTGGACGTTGTCGTATTGGCGAGCCCGTGCGGCGCCCGTGCAGTGCATGGGCAGACGAGATCTCGGAAACGGGTGGAGCTATTGACTTGAAATTTGCTATGTGAATGTATCTTGCCCCGGATACAAATTTTATCGGGTCGCCGAGCCCGTGCGACGCCAGCTTCACGCATGCGCAGACGAGATCTCAGAAACGGGTGGAGCTATCGACTTGAAATTTGGTATGTGAATGTATCTTGCACCGGATACAAATTTTATCGGGTCACCGAGCACGTGCGACGCCAGCTTCGCGCATGCGCAGACGAGATCTCGGAAACGGGTGGAGCTATTGACTTGAAATTTGGTTTTTGAATAGCCCGGACAACGTCGGGCTCATCGGCTAGTCTCATATATATTTTGAAGACCTCTGTTTGTCTGTATGTATGTTTGTTTGAATGTCTGTCATTAATACAAATCTACGATTCTCGACCGATCGGGACGAAACTTGGTACATGTGTGTAGTTTGACCAGGCAGTGGACGTTGTCGTATTGGCGAGCCCGTGCGGCGCCCGTGCAGCGCATGCGCAGACGAGTTCTCGGAAACGGGTGGAGCTATCGACTTGAAATTTGCTATGTGAATGTATCTTGCCCCGGATACGAATTTTATCGGGTCGCCGAGCCCGTGCGACGCCAGCTTCGGGCATGCGCAGACGAGATCTCGGAAACGGGTGGAGCTATCGACTTGAAATTTGCTATGTGAATGTATCTTGCCCCGGATACGAATTTTATCGGGTCGCCGAGCTCGTGCGACGCCAGCTTCGCGCATGCGCAGACGAGATCTCGGAAACGGGTGGAGCTATCGACTTGAAATTTGCTATGTGAATGTATCTTGCCCCGGATACGAATTTTATCGGGTCGCCGAGCCCGTGCGACGCAAGCTTCGCGCATGCGCAGACCAGATCTCGGAAACGGGTGGAGCTATCGACTTGACATTTGGTTTTTGAATAGGCCGGACAACGTCGGGCTCATCGGCTAGTCTCATATATATTTTGAAGACCTCTGTTTGTCTGTATGTATGTTTGTTTGTCTGTCTGTCATTTATACAAATCTACGATTCTCGACCGATCGGGACGAAACTTGGTACGTGTGTGTAGTTTGACCAGGCGGTGGACGTTGTCGTATTGGCGAGCCCGTGCGGCGCCCGTGCAGTGCATGGGCAGACGAGATCTCGGAAACGGGTGGAGCTATTGACTTGAAATTTGCTATGTGAATGTATCTTGCCCCGGATACAAATTTTATCGGGTCGCCGAGCCCGTGCGACGCCAGCTTCACGCATGCGCAGACGAGATCTCAGAAACGGGTGGAGCTATCGACTTGAAATTTGGTATGTGAATGTATCTTGCACCGGATACAAATTTTATCGGGTCACCGAGCACGTGCGACGCCAGCTTCGCGCATGCGCAGACGAGATCTCGGAAACGGGTGGAGCTATTGACTTGAAATTTGGTTTTTGAATAGCCCGGACAACGTCGGGCTCATCGGCTAGTCTCATATATATTTTGAAGACCTCTGTTTGTCTGTATGTATGTTTGTTTGAATGTCTGTCATTAATACAAATCTACGATTCTCGACCGATCGGGACGAAACTTGGTACATGTGTGTAGTTTGACCAGGCAGTGGACGTTGTCGTATTGGCGAGCCCGTGCGGCGCCCGTGCAGCGCATGCGCAGACGAGTTCTCGGAAACGGGTGGAGCTATCGACTTGAAATTTGCTATGTGAATGTATCTTGCCCCGGATACGAATTTTATCGGGTCGCCGAGCCCGTGCGACGCCAGCTTCGGGCATGCGCAGACGAGATCTCGGAAACGGGTGGAGCTATCGACTTGAAATTTGCTATGTGAATGTATCTTGCCCCGGATACGAATTTTATCGGGTCGCCGAGCTCGTGCGACGCCAGCTTCGCGCATGCGCAGACGAGATCTCGGAAACGGGTGGAGCTATCGACTTGAAATTTGCTATGTGAATGTATCTTGCCCCGGATACGAATTTTATCGGGTCACCGAGCCCGTGCGACGCCAGCTTCGCGCATGCCCAGACGAGATCTCAGAAACGGGTGGAGCTATCGACTTGACATTTGGTTTTTGAATAGACCGGACAACGTCGGGCTCATCGGCTAGTCTCATATATATTTTGAAGACCTCTGTTTGTCTGTATGTATGTTTGTTTGTCTGTCTGTCATTTATACAAATCTACGATTCTCGACCGATCGGGACGAAACTTGGTACGTGTGTGTAGTTTGACCAGACGGTGGACGTTGTTGTATTGGCGAGCCCGTGCGGCGCCCGTGCAGTGCATGCGCAGACGAGATCTCGGAAACGGGTGGAGCTATCGACTTGAAATTTGCTATGTGAATGTATCTTGCCCCGGATACAAATTTTATCGGGTCGCCGAGCCCGTGCGACGCCAGCTTCGCGCATGCGCAGACGAGATCTCGGAAACGGGTGGAGCTATCGACTTGAAATTTGGTATGTGAATGTATCTTGCACCGGATACAAATTTTATCGGGTCGCCGAGCCCGTGCGACGCCAGCTTCGGGCATGCGCAGACGAGATCTCGGAAACGGGTGGAGCTATCGACTTGAAATTTGCGATGTGAATGTATCTTGCCCCGGATACGAATTTTATCGGGTCGCCGAGCCCGTGCAACGCCAGCTTCGCGCATGCGCAGACGAGATCTCGGAAACGGGTGGAGCTATCGACTTGAAATTTGCTATGTGAATGTATCTTGCCCCGGATACGAATTTTATCGGGTCACCGAGCCCGTGCAACGCCAGCTTCGCGCATGCCCAGACGAGATCTCGGAAACGGGAGGAGCTATCGACTTGAAATTTGGTTTTTGAATAGCCCGGACAACGTCGGGCTCATCGGCTAGTATAATGTATTTCTTGTTATTCCATGGAACGCAAGAGGACACTTTAAGCCCCAGTGTGTGGAGGGAAAGAGGGACAGCCCCCTGCCCCAAATTTCTTCACCGCCTACAACATTCTTATGATAATTGCTTATGTATTTGAACATGAAAGTTGATCTATATATACACATATATGTAGTAAATCATTTTGATATTATGCTTATTCAATAAAAGGATGCTTGGCCACACATTCCCACATTTTTTGGCTGGTGGCTTTTTAAGAAATGTAAAATTATTCGAACTTGACCTGTATTTATATATGATTGATCCACATATCATATCTGAAAGCAATCCGATAACAATATCTCATGTTATCATCCGCACAACAAAATAGTTGGCAAATTTTAAATCGAAAAAGGGCACAACTACATAAGAAATTGCCGGACCGGACCCAAATTTGAAAATGATCTGTATTTTCATGTGATAAATTAACATACTACATTAGAAAGCTATTGTATAACTATAACTTCAATCTCACAACAAAATAATTCTAAGTCAGAAAGGGGCATAACACCTTCAGAAATGTTTAGATCAGACCCAAATTCGATCTTGACCACGACTTTCTCATAATAGTGTATGAAGATCAAATACCAAGTTTCATGAAATTCTGTCAAAATTAGTCATATTGTCATTGAGACAACAAAATAATAAGCTAATTCAAAGTCGAAAAAACAAAAAAATAGGTTTGACCACTAGCATGGGAAGAAATCTGTTATCAGAATTGCTGCTCAAATGATTTTCATGTTTTAATTTAATTGCTGACTGAAAGCA
This sequence comes from Siphonodentalium dalli, assembly GCA_032622095.1. Taxonomy (NCBI): domain Eukaryota; kingdom Metazoa; phylum Mollusca; class Scaphopoda; order Gadilida; family Siphonodentaliidae; genus Siphonodentalium; species Siphonodentalium dalli. Next base: position 163,491,426 of record CP136063.1, on the reverse strand, counting down.
CAATTTCCCTGTTTTCGGTCTTGATAAAATATACACAAAACAGTTGGACAGATTGAATTGAGGCTGTCAATGTTGCATGCCAGTGATCTTGGCTATAATTATGTCAAATTCAAATTCATCATTTTATAAGTAAATGTTTTCAGAATCAAGCCTTTAAATAGTGTAGCTGCCATTTGCAGAATGAGGTCCCCAAAGGGTGAACTTAGTGATGCTACCCCGCACAGCTTAGGCATCATCTTCTGGGGAGTATCTATCGTATCAATATAACATTGTTTTTAGCTACTTCTGTTCAGTTTATATATCACCTAATTTGCTGAAGAAAAAATGCACAATAGAGGTGACTAATGGGTGAACATAATCAACTTCCTTGGGAAATTGAATCTGATTCTAGATCTCCCATAGCAGTTGAGGTCCAAGCAGAATGAGATTCCCAGAGGGTGAATTTTGTGATGCTAGCCCACCATGTGGGATAGTGCCACTAAATTCACCCTTTGGGGGACCTCATTCTGCAAATGACAGACACACTATTTCAAGGCATGTTAACAATTACAAACTATGACCCACCTGTCTCCGACCTCATGATAGAGAACCTGGATAAAGTTGATGACGTGTGGAATGAATTGTGGTGAGTCTGTAGCTATATCCAGAACCATGCTGTGGAAGTAAGTGATGAATTTTGTTACAATGGAGAGGTCAACTAAGCGACATGATTTCGATGATTGACAATATGTCAAACTTCTTGTGTCAGGGTGGAAAGGTAATCTCACATTATGCTGTCAAGACATGCAGTACCCGGATTAACTGTATGAACAAAGAGCTTGGACCTTGCTTGTTGCAGGCTTGAAAATTTTCTCAATGTGGGATATCAAATGTCGGACGGCTTTGTCCATTAATAAACAAACATAAACAAATGTTATGCTAATTGTGTTTATAATCATAAGGCTGTAATAGATATAGTGTGTGTTGAATTTTTGTGTAAAACAACATTTTTTACACTAAATTTTATACATTTACATTTATCTATATAGTTATACATGTATATATAGATGTGATACTAATTGTTAAAAATATTATATTATATCCCTTTTAGTTGTGCTCAGATTGCTCAAAAAATAAATACCCCAAGGCTTTTTTAAATGGCCCAAAAAATATTCAGAATAACCCAAATTTTGGCCCACGATTTTCTGGTTCAGTGCAGATACAGTTCACAATATGTACACATATCATTGAAGAATATCATTGGATGATATTTGGCATATTAATATGACAATTAATATTTTAATTCTAGATGCAAGAAATTACATATACACTGCATTATCTGACACTGGCTATTGACATTAATTTAAAGCAATATTAAACAATGGGATGATTATTTACTTTTTGATGTACTGTGCCATCTGAGGACTAGCGTGTCTTCTATGGAAGGAAAATATAATCTTGAGAAGAGCCACGACAACTCGTGATGTGACCGCCTGCTTAACCAACACCTGGATATAAGTCAAACTCTTCTGGAGTATAACAGCCACTAAATCTGAAAGCAAGAAAAGAAGTAATTTGCAATTCATGAAAATTAGGGTTTCCAGTTCACCTTTCACAAAAACTTTTTAAATAAAAGTCTAATTTCATGTATAAACTAGTGGCATTGCACAATTAAAGTCATTATTGGAAACCACAAGAGACACATAAAAACAAGGTGCATAATATCAAACAAACTCATTTTTGTTGCAAAATTCTGTATCTCATTAAATATTATCTGTACAGCAGAAATTTCGAGCTGAGGCATTTTTAATACTTGAAACTAAAGCACAAACAAATTCAGTTTCGGGAAAATTTATTTGGAACCCAGAGCACAAATTAAAAACATCTTGACAATTGAAGACTGGACCAGAAGTACAAGGACATTAAACATAACTAGGGGACCCCACCCCCCCCCCAACAAAAAAAAAAAATTTGTTTATTTCTGAAGAATATTTTCAAGACTTTGAGAAAAACATAAATACCCTCCCTCATCTCAAAACTGAGATCTAATTCCCTGAGAACACAGATATTTTATTTTAATGGCCTTAGCAGTAATTTATTTTACTATATAACAACAGTATGTATGGTGCTCTAATAATAATTGTTGAATCCTCTAGAGGCTCTTCTCATTTGGAATTATTTACCAGCATATTTTTCGTCTGTCTTGAAACAGTGACTAAGAATCCTGAGTTTTGCCGACTGAATGTCAATCCCATCAAATATCCGGGGATAAAATGTCCACTTCTTCTGTACAATCAAGTCGGGCAGTGTCCATTCCCCGGGAACAGTACCTGTCTGTAAAGTAATTAGAATTATCATATGCATAATACTGAACAAGAGCATCACTAGGGCATGGACAAATTCCAAAAAGGGCCATAATTGTGGTGAAAATCAGCGGGTGGAACCCAAATTTGAATGTCACCTGTATTTTGGACTAGTAAACATCAATTCAGAGTCTGAATTGATGTTTACTAGCCCAAAATCGTTTCCGGATGATCACTTTAGTAAGTCTGAATTTCAGACTTACTAAAGTGATCATCCAGAAAGGAATATTGAGTGCAAATTCCAACAAAAAGGGCAATAACTCTGGTGAAAATTTCATTGCGGAATCCAAATTTGAACATGGTCTTTATCTTGGGCTAGTAAACTCACATACCAAGTATCATTCGATTCAGTTAAGACTTACTAAAGTTATCATCTGGGCGTATAATAAGAACAATACCCTTACTTAGTATTTAAATTCATGAAGTACTATTTATCGCTCAGTTTTGAATTTGTGCACTTTTAATTTGCACCGTGCTGTATGAATTCAAAACTTACAGAACTAGTTCTTAATCATTCCCAAGCCTGCAAATAGCGTGTCTGTCATTTGCAGAATGAGGTCCCCAGAGGGTGAATTTAGTGACGCTACCCTGCATAGCGGGCTAGCATCACTATATTCACCCTCTGGGGACCTCATTCTGCTTAGGCTCTCAACTGCTATGGCAGACATAGGATCAGATTGAAGTTTCCCAGTTGAAGTTGGTGATGTTCACCCATTGGGCGCCTCGATTATGGATTTTATCTTCTGCAAATTAGGGGATATAGAAACTTCCCAGATGGGAAAACGTAACTAAAAACAATGTTAATTTGATACCATAGATATTTCCCAGAAGATGGGGCCTAAGCAGAATGAGGTCCCCAGAGGGTGAATTTAGTGATGCTATCCCGCTATGCGGGATAGCGTCACTAAATTCACCCTCTGGGGACCTCATTCTGCAAATGACAGACACGCTATTTGCAGGCTTGATCATTCCTGAAGATAAGAATGTAAATTAAAAACCATCATGAGAAAAATTTGCATCAAGTAGAACATAACTGAATCATCATTTTGTCATGAAGATGGGTGCTTATGGATGCTCAAAATAACTAGAGGTGTGACTGTCCCAATGGGACTACGGATACCCCCCTGATTTTAAAATACTAAGATGTTTCACATGTCAGTAAACATTTAGTTAAAATAATAAAATAACAGTTCCCATTGCAGGTGTACAACTATAACCCTAATCTTAAACCTATTGACGGAAAAATGTAGGAATAAAAGCTTGGACAAAATTATGCATGTTGCGAAAACATTTCTGAGTCAAAAAAGGGGAATAACTCCACACAAAAATGTCGGACAGACGTCATAATCGCAGGTGCACAGGTTCCCAATGGTACTAAATATCTGTGCCAAGTTTAAAAAAAATTGACCTAAAAATGTAGGAATAAAAGCTCGGACAAACGTATACATGTTGCGAAAAATTTCTAAGTCGAAAAAGGGGGATAACTCCACCAAAAAAAGGTCCGACAGACGTCATAATCGCAGGTGCACAGGTTCCCATGGTGATTGATGTCTGTGCCAAGTTTCAAGGAAATTGATCAAAAAACGACTGGGAAAAACTCCGGACAAATTTGTGTCCACGGACGGACGGACAAGCTGACTCCAGTATACCCCCCCAACTTCGTTGCGGGGGGTATAATTATTCTGATATTTAAATAGTTTTGGACATAACGCGCGACTATATATATGAGTATGGTAGTACCTTGGACTCTACAAGATGAGGCAGCCATTGCATAGTGAGAAGCCTCTGAGCTGGTGTGAGTGATGGGTGGTTAACTAAACATGTCACCCTCTGCAACAGGCCGTGGCCCTCAGTCTCAGTCAGCAAGTCAGCCCCGAAGAGTCTCTGAGAGAAGAATGAAATAAAAATCAATGGGACAGAAAATGTGATGAAAGTCTTCTCGAATCAAGACCCACATTGCTTAATACTTATTTATTTCTCTGTACATTACGAAAATTAACTATTTGTCATTGTCATAAAAGAGATAATGTTTAGTATACACTCAAATGCACTGGATTTTCTTTTTTATGCATTTACCATTCAAAAGACAAATTTGGAGATAACCACATTAAATCGATGCATGATAGATAACAGATGATCACAGAATTTCCTCATAAATGAGTAGAATTTCAAAATAAGTTCAATTTTTAATATAACAAAAATAAAAGGTCAGCTGACCACAGTGTCCGCCGAAAAAGTGGCAAGTCGATGCCGCTTTGTTAAAGATATTTTTTGGAAATTTTGAAATGTTGAAATTTTCTAAGTCGAAAAGGGTTAATAACTCCGTAAAAAAATAATTTTTCCGTCCTCTATTTAAGAAATAAATACACGGTGTAGAGGTGTGTATGGTCAAGTTGTACCACAAAAAACTGATTGTAGGACAACGCGTTGCGGAGTCCTACAATCAGTTTTTTGTGGTACAACTTGACCATACACACCGATACACCGTGTATTTATTTATTTTGTAATACGACTGAAAGTTTATGGTCACAATTCGACTGAATAGTCAACGAAATACTGCGCTTTTTCAGTCTCAGGTGAGAAAACATTTTGTGGTGTAATTCGTATTGGGCGTACTCGATTTCTTTGCATGGAGTACTCTGGTAATGTCTTGTCTTGTTATGAAATTCCCCCGTTGACTTTTCGAGGCACCACTTCTAGAAATAATCGTTGTGATTGGCTAAAAAAACGATGTGTTTTCAGCGGCGCCCGTGCATTTCATTTAAATTGTACAGGAAATACGATTGCGGTCATTTCTGTTTTGAACGTTGTTGGGACAACCAGGGACCAGCCTAGACCAGATTTTCAGGGCGAAATGACTTCGCCCTACTATAAAAATAAGGCGAAGTGGCCGTTCTATAGGGCGAAGTGAGTCTACAAAATTTGAATTTATCAGTACTACGACAGGAGTCGCTATAGAACGAAAATAGGAGAGATGTAATATGTCAATTAAACTTATGAAACAATGGTTGAAATATGGAGTCTTTATGTTCACTTCATGACCCTAATAACTATTAATAATACCCAAACATAATTGTGAGAGGATAGCAACATTTTATATCGTAATTGTGGGAGAATGACAGGATTTTATTTCATATTTTTCGGGTTTTTAAAAATGCCAACAATATTTAACAAACCGAAACGAAACGAAATCATAAACACTTTTACTGCGCTCTATTAGTAATCCCGTTTGAAATTTTAATATGCTTCACAAATGAATTGTTTTAAAATTTCTTTAACCAAACTCCATAGAGGGAGTGATGAACTGACACATTGTGAGAGCTGTGAGTTGTAATCTTCATTGTAAGGTGTGGTAATCACGGTAATCTAAAAATCACAACAACCAGATTAACACTTGAGGCCCGACGATGTTTTCACAGCTGCCAGTAATCAGACTCCGTTGTCAACATTCTTCCAGATTGGAGCAATACAGGTGTTAATTGTTTTATAACACCCTGATAGTGGAGTATTGTGTGTAATCACAGTTGACAGTTGTAAATTATCATAAATTATTTGGGGCATTTTGCCGATTTTCGTCAGTCAACTTTGGAATTTTCAGGGCGACTTGAACTTCGCCCGACAGCAAAAATAAGGCGAAGCGGACGGCGCTAGGGCGAAGAAGTCGCCCACGTCGCCCTCTCAGCTGGTCCCTGGGGACAACATGAATATGATCATCGACTATGGACCATTTTCCTTACACAAAGCGATCTAAATGATCTAGTTTACTAAACTAATATTATTCCCCTTCTGTACTGGTGAACAAACGCTTTCATTTTCAACTTGATTCCAAAATATCGAATATGATCGAGATTCGAATCGACGAATGCACAGCCCGGCCCCATGGATTTATTTTGTCATTTAATATACTTATTAAGTAACTTTCTTTGGTCGTAAGATATATCAATATACCATAACATCATTTGGACCATATTCATTGGCAACCAAACTGGTTTCAAGCTACAAATCGCTAGAGAATTCGCAAGATTGTCAAGATGTAGCAAAAATCAAAGGGTTACGGGTGCGGGTGTACTCCGTTGATGCCCCGTTTGCGCGGAGTTAGAAAAGACGGGAAAAGTCGCGTGCGGCGATCTGAATAAACCGATTTTTTTCGTGGTACAATTGGAAAAAGTAGAATTGTACCACAAAACTGGAACGAGATAGCCATGGTAACTCGGGCCACTGGCCAATCAGGACATGGCTTTTAAGCATAGTTAGGCAGGGTCGTATTACAAATACATGTTGCACATCTCCAATATGTGGATAACAATACTCTGAAGTTTCAAATATCTACAATCAAAACTGTAGGAGGAGTTGATTACACCATGAAGGTACCCTCATACAGAAAATTATAAAAAATGTTGAAATTTTCTAAGTTGAAAAGGGTTAATAACTCTGTCAAAAAATAATGTTTCAGTCATCTATATACATGTTGCACATCTTCAATATATGGGCAACAATATTCTGAAGTTTCAAATCTCTAGGATGAAAACTGTGGGAGGAGTTGATTACACCATGAAGGTACCTTCATACTGAAAATTATAAAAAATGTTGATATTTTCTAAGTCGAAAAGGGTTAATAACTCTGTCAAAAAATAATTTGTTCGTCATATATATACATGTTGCACATCTTCAATATATGGGCAACAATATTCTGAAGTTTCAAATCTCTGGGATGAAATCTGTAGGAGGAGATGATTACACCATGAAGGTACTCAAAAGTGTGACGGACGGATGGACGGACGGACGGACGGCTCGACGGACGAACGGACGGACAGATCCCGTTTCTATAGTCCCCCAAAAATAACTTTTTCGGGGGACAATAATAATAGTGAATCTACAATTTTTTTTTAAATATTGTGACCGATTCCATCACAATGTCCTTGAACATGACCCTGAACTGCTGAATGGGGTGTATCGATCATGCATCAATAGTGTGATAGTGAAAAATTGTATATCTTCACAGTGAGGGACATAAAACTTACTTGTAACTCCCAGCTATTTTTTCGAGAATGATCGTTGACAGACTGATTGGAAAACAGGCTGCTAATAATGACATGCATTAATTTAATAATGATGATGACAGCTCTGTTCAATTAATGAATGATTTATGAATCTTGACCACAAAATACTGATGTAAAAACTTTTTGTCTGGCACATATCTGGATCTATAAAGCTTAGCACACAGCTATGACATAGATTGGAATTTTTCCACTGAAAATGACTATGAAGAACATATTACCGTAGTATATTGCATTGTCATTACAAACAGGGTCAACAGATAAAATGTTTACAGAATTTTACCTGTATATATAGCACCAGATGAAACAGAGCTGGATCCACTGATGCAGAATGGTGCAGGATCATCGGCTTAAATATCTGCAATAAAAACAAACATTGATAGGTGAATTGGGACCAAAATATTGTTGTGACTCATCTGTGTCTTCTTTGCTGATCTTCTAAGCCAGGGGGCACAGGCAGGTCACAGCTGATTCGTCTTTGACGAAGTCGCGCTTGGGCAGGCTCTGTAACCGTGTCGGTTAATATCCAGTGCCAGTTATAGGAGAAACGCTCATTTTTATGTTTACTATTTTCCAACAGATACATGCTAATGAGTTCACATGGAGTCAACATACTGTATTATAAATGTTTTATTTTTAGGTAGCTGTGTACCGCACCTTGTGGTTCCATTGTATATAATTGTCATTTAATATTCTTGTTTGTCAATTTATGCCAATCTTCATTTATGGAGATAATAAAGATGTAATAATAATAACAATCTGATTGGATGGGCCCCGTATTATCCAGAAACAACAGCAACAACAAAATTTCACAAAAAGCCGATTTAGTTCTCCAAATTAGATTATTACCAATAACTACTCACAACAATACCAAGCACGGTATCATATTTGCCAAAAAAATGGTCATATAATAATGTTTCTTTTGGCAGTTTAGACAGTGAGCGAGTGTTGTTTACAACTTCCAAATACAGTAATGCCCTAAATAATCGACTCCTTAACCACAGGAAATATGGCTTGTTGCCATTCATCGGAAAGCTCTCACTGAGAGCTTTCCAATGAATGGCAACAATCCATATTTCCGACTAAATCCTGAAAAATTACCCATAATTCTTCTGTGGTTAAGGAGTCGATTATTTAGGACATTACTGTATGGTGATGTCTAGTCAAACTGGAATTCCCCCAACACATGTCATGACAAACGTAAACAAACACCTATATCCATGTGTAGTCAGCATGGAGTTATATAATATGTCTATTTGCATCAATAAAACATTACCCCAATCGCAATTCGCAAATAAGTATATGTATGTATCCACATGCCAACTATCACAAGATATCTTAATTTTTGTTGCTGGCGACACTTTTCATCATTTTATATTCAAAAAATAATTATGATCACAAGTGAAAGCCACCGCGAACAGCCACCTTGCATGACCTCTCAGACTCTTGTGACTGTATCTGCACATATCCGTATAAATGTCTAGAAGAAGTCAATGGAATTTTTGCTAGGCTGTCACATCACAAGTTGAATTATCTCCCTTGGAATGGCTATGCAAAATCCTCATTTTAACCATTTTTTGGCATAAAATGACAGAGCGATTGTCAGTCTATAATCATATTATGAGATGATAGACATTAGATATATCGAAGACATATTAAAACATAAAGAAAAGTTATCATATTGAAATTTTGTCTTGGAAGTCCAGACGACTGTTTTCAAGGGGGACACACCAGATACCAAACACATACTTCATATTCAAACAACATCACATTTTGTATACTATGGTACCTTTATCAAATAATTAAACCATCAAAAAATTACTCCCATGAATAACAAAGGCCAAACTGACAGTTACATGTATAGCCCATAAAAATGCCATTTTCTCCATTCATGCATGATTTGTTATATAATGTGCGATTCTCCCAATCAACAATTTAGCTGGTAATAAGTTGTGGAATAACGGATACAATTTTCCTTGAAATTTTAACAATTTCGGTGGTGTTCCACTTAAAAATAAATTCAACTGCCACTTATATATTTAACCACTTTCGTATTGATAATGACGGTTTTACAGACTTTAACACTTCCATGAATGGAGCTTCCTGAAATTTTACGAAAACCCTGTGCCAAAGTATTCTCTAATATATGCGAGTCTCCCATAGGGAGCCTCACATATATAAGATAATACATTGGCCTAACAATATTTCCCTTGACCTTGAAAGCCAGTGTATTCTCTTATATATGCGAGGTTCCCTATGGAAGACACATATAAGTGATTGCACTGACTAGAACAGGATCTTCAATGCTGCACCAGCACAGTTCCCGTCATGAAAGGGATAATGATCATTCACATTTACCCATTTCGAAGACTTTACAATTTATTCCTACTCCCCCATATCAAATTAATTTACGAATATGAATGTATTTTGAATAACCAGTCAACATACCAGAGAAGACACAATTGACTCAGTTTGGACTATGCTGATGAGTTCCTGAGTTACATTCCATAGACCAGGCACTGTCATGACAGCGCTGTTCTCTATAAGGTATGACACAATCTGTCGGCATTCCTGTGAATCTATCCCAGACATGCTTCTAGAAACCTGGAGAAAAAGATTTTCCGTATTACGACTATTACCCTAATAAGATGAAGAAACATTTCGACCTTTAACCCTTTTTATACTAAATAGATTATCCCATTCAGTTATAAAATTATACAATGGAATGGTCTACTATTTATCTGGAGGGATGTTCAGGATATATAAGCAGACAACAAACAGAGATACCCAGATAATACAAGTGCAGAATAATTCCTATTGATTGTTGGCAGATGTTTAGATCATAAGTACAACAAAAGGATATGGCTGTTTATTGAACTTAATATTTGAATATTCCTAAGGGAACTACTCATCAATTGAGTATTTAGTATAGAAATTGTTAATATTTAAATAGCTGTTGACGAGTAGTTACATCATTCCCTTTGATTCGTTTGTAGAAATTTACAACTAAATGAGAGAGTCCACTAAGTCACCAAAGAGTTAATTTGGAAGCTCAAATCTTGCTATCGACAAATGTACCACAAAATAATTTGTCTATTGCCAAAATAATCCCTAGTTCACATTATAGTTTTTTGGTAATATGTCTAATATGTTTCAAATGTCTCCAGATAGGTAAATCTCACTATTTTTGCCAAACATTCTAATATGATTTAGCATTTTCATTATTTTATTTTCCACTGTGGAGGATCTGCTTCTCGAATTCTCATTTCGCCCGAGCAAAATTCTGATTCCGAGCGGTATATGATCCGATTCCGTGAACGTGTTGCTTGATTTTCCATGACCATGTTTGCTAATTTATGTATATCGAGGGGGAGCAACTCATGAGATGATACATTTAAATGATAGTACTTGTTTCTGGGGTATTTTACTCTTCACTTACTTATTCTTTAGTCCCATATCTAGCACGCTGAACAAAAATACAAGGGTTTGCTCACTAAAATCCACACACAGAGAAGAAAAGTATTGTGTACAAATGTGAATTTCAAAGCGAAAGAGATAATGTTTTGTAGAACAAATTGCTTATGTGTATCCGCAAACAACCCATCGTTACTTTAAAAATACAGTTGATCAAAATACGCTATTTTAACTTGACATAATGCCTTCAAAGTAACACTACCATACGTTCCGATTCTGTTTTCGAAGTGTTCCGATTCACAACATGCACATTTTCAGCGTTCCGATTCCTGACATGGATAAATGTTTAACGTAATCCAGTTAATTGCGTATCAAATATTTGACCACCGAAGCCAAGGAAATGGTAATTTACGATCGTTAATTCGGATTATGCATCTTTAAGCGCAATAAGGAATCTCTAATTGCACTTAAGCGCAATAAGGAATATTCTTATTGCACTGAAGTGCATTAAGAGCTAATTGAGCTTAAGTGGAATTAAAAATTAATCTTCCTTATTGCCCTCAAACACAATTAGCCACATTACATAACACCCTGCAATTCAAATGGTGTAGTCCATAGTGCAATGGGTGCACCTGGTGTCTGTCCACATGTAGGCCTATTCGGATTCTACTATTTGCACAGAGGGGTGATCTCATGCACAGGCGCCTGGGAAAATTACTAAAATACCAATATAGACTATACACGTAGGCCTATTCGGATTCTACTATTTGCACAGAGGGGTGATCTCATGCACAGGCGCCTGGGGAAAATTAGTAAAATACCAATATAGACTGGTATAGATAATAGTCTATATTGGTATTTTAGTAATTTTCCCCAGGCGCCTGTGGTTTTATCTATGAGGAAGAGACGGGTCATTCAGTTGGCGATCAGCTGATTCGTTTTCGTCTACAATTAATTTGTCAAAACAGTCGCCTGACAGCAATAATTGTAAATCGAAATCACGAAACCGCATATAATAAAAAGGAAACCTACGGCTTTTGACTGAACACATTATATCAAGCCGCTCGTGGAAAATCGGTATTTGCTTGTACCCGCTCATGATAATTCTCGTTTTCAGTCAAAAGCCAAATAGTTATCCTCTCGTATCATCGTTGATTATTTGCCCTGCTAATCGATATATATACATCGCTCGGCACAATTTCAAATTAAAATGTGAGACTTCCGATGCGAAACTGACGTAGGAAAGTTTTCAACGACGAACACTGTTTATATCAGGAAAATGAAGACATTGATAACATTTCATAACATTATCTAAAAATGTACTGCATAAAGAGTCTGAATACATGCCCCTTTAATACTCTCGTCATCATTTTGAAGACAAAAGCTAAGGGCCGTCACATGGAGACGTCTATCGCTAGAAAACTGGACGTTTCTATAGTCGAAATCTAAATAGCATTGCTCGGGCGACAATTGAACTTACTTGGGCGATAACGGAACATACAGGGCGGGAATCGGAGCGAAAACATAAATAACCGATTACAGCATTTTGCTGGGCTTTTTGGCAACAAAATAATCGGGGTACATGTCCCGGTTGAAGCTAGAGGTAAAAATTAACATAATATGTTATTAAACGTAACTTATATCTGTCTTTATAAGTTTTTCTGCCCGTAAATTTGAAAATTGCTCGGTCGACAATCGGAAAAACTCACAACGGAATCGGACTTTGCTCGGGCGGAATGAGAAATCGAGGAACATATCATCCACAGTGTTTTCATCTGGTCTGACCTAGAAAAGTCCTTAACACGTTGAGTGCCACTACGAGTATCTCGTAGTTCGCAACCTTCGCAGGTTGCCACTACGAGTTATCTCGTAGTGGTTTCCCATGTCGTCTAACTGACAAACGGAAGCCGTGGAATAGGTTGATACACCACGAAAACCCGCCTCGGAACATCAGAACAGTGATTTTATCAAATAAATAGTGTGGCTCCCCTTACATCGTTCAACTGAAGTGAGCACCATCAGCACATATATTCTACTCAAAATGGTCCAGTTGTGAGCTAGCTACAGTGAATACAGCTGACACTGTCTCACTGAGTGACCACCAGAGGCAGTCATGTGTGGGCAATTCGACTGGGGTTTTGGTATTCAATAGACTGACAATGTTCATGCATGCAAACAAAGTCAGGGGGTGGATATTCACAATGTACAAACATGCGAAGGCAGTTTCGAGGAATGGTTACATCGTTGTGTTTCAACACATTGAAACTTCGCACAACCACCCACACACGTCACACAGGCCTGCCAAATCTGTTCCCTCTCACTCAAGTGCGAGTGGACGCATCCAACACAAGATAAGCGGATAATCCATGACGTTATATGCGCATTGATGCTACCATTATCTCATTATTAGGGAACACAGCAGTTGTTTTTGTATACACTGTGCGGCTCCATTTGGGGGCTAGGTATTTTATTATTTATAATACAAGTAAAGCGGAACAATTATTCCCCAAAACTACATTTTACCCACTTCCGAACGTGTTGGACAATGGAAAGCATAGAAATTACCGTACTTTAGACGTCATGCAGTTCACCGAACTGTTCTACTTACGTAGGTAGGGATAAATGATTTTGTGTAGCATAGAGGTTTACAGTAAAGGGTGACTTACTTCCAGACGGATGGATTATATGGAATCGTTACATGTAGCACACTCCTGAATGTGCAGGGATCTATTTGGCTACTGCTGCATGGTTGTTTTAATTTTGTGCTGACAATTCTTCCAACACTATTATTTTGGGTTGTACTTTAGAACCCTATAGCATAGGCCTAAATCAGGCTAAATGGGAGATAACTTACAATACCCGAAACAACAGAAGATGCATGCTCGTAGTCATTACTGTATGGACGAAATAAACTCATCCTCACAGGAAACAAGTTCACCCGATTCCACTTCGGATTCGCTGTCTGTAGCATGCATGCTCATATATATAAGTAATTTGCTCCGCCGTGCATCAGCCACAATTTAACTATATAACGAGCTATAACCACCACAAGGACTCCCACACCTCAATAAATATGCTTACCACCAAACTAACTTGTTTGGGTTACATTCTACTTCATATTTGTTGCTCAAACGTGTCCAATTGTGTCTACGAGATAACTTGTAGTTGGCACTGGTGGTGGGAATACCCAAATTCCTTCCGCCAGTGCCGGCTACGAGTTATCTCGTAGTACTATCAATCGCCGTTTCTGTCATCTAAAGTCACGACGTCATCCAATTTTTACTTCATTGAAGCCAAATTATGGTCTACTAAGGGTATCTATCTTGCCACAATTTGGCAAACTGGCGAGATTACTAATTGATTTCCGGCACTCAACGTGTTAACTTACATTTCTGGAAGCTGTAGAGTTCACTCCATTTTCTTGTTGTGTACTGCTAGAATAAAATCATGAAAAGATTGTAAAATTTTGAGCAGTAATATATTAATATTTTTGAAACCACTTCAGGAAATATTGATACAATGGTAAATTACAAGGCACACAGTGCCCAAACAATTTTTAAATCTAGAGTAGAGAAAAAATTTAATGACATCATACATTGTAATCTAATTTTTATCTTGTGTTTGTGGTGTTTTAAATGGACATGGCTTATTCGAACTCCAAAATTATGTATTCATGTAAGAGGTATGTCAAAACAAATATACACTGAAGATTTCCAAACAAATTGTTGATACAGCGCTGACAATGTGTGTTTTTTTTCTGATATTTTTTAATACAATTGAGCAATTTTGTTTGTGCAGGTTCAATTTTTTTTAATCGGCGGTCTCAGAGAAATTGCAAATGTAGACCATGGGAAGAAAGTCTAGAGCTGTCATTGCTCTGAAACATTGATAGTAATAAAAAAAATTGATGATTTATGACTTCAATGTGTCTTTCTGGGACCTGAAATGCTTGTAGAAACTAGAAAGGTTGTTCAGGTATTTATCAACCAATTTCGATAAAGGCAGAAATTCAAAAGCGAATTTTATTAGGTGCATTTTGAAGCACACACCACCATGTGCAATAATATTTAATATTCTTTAACATAAAACCTGCCTTCAAACATAAACTATATGTGAATATAGCAAGCAGATTGTTGTTTGTGCAACAATTTATGACACCTGTATGATAGCGGAAGGATAATTTAACACTTGAGGCAACCTCTAACCAAGCCAGCAAATAGTGTGTCTGACATTTGCAGCATGAGGTCCCCAAAGGGTGAATTTAGAGATGTTAAATTATCCCACATAGTGGGCTAGCATCACCAAATTCACCCTCTGGAGACTTCATTCTTCTAAGGCCTCAACTGCTATGGGAGACCTAGGATCAGATTGAAGTTCCCCAGTTGAAGTTGGTGATGTGCACCCATTAGTCACCTCGATTATGCATTTTATCTTCTGCAAATTAGGGGATATGCACAGAACTTCCCAGAAGGGAAAAAGAAACTAAAATCAAAGTTAATTTGAGACTATAGATACTTCCCAGAAGATGAGGCCTGAGCAGATTGAGGTCCATGTATTTGGTGATATTAGAATTTCATTCAGGATAGTGTCACTAAATATACCCTCTGGTGACCTCATTCTGCAAATGTCAGACACATTATTTCCAGGCTTGCCAAACTTAATAGAATAATTTAGTGTCACATGTACAGTGACATCACAGACAAGTACCATACTAGGAATCCCCTGCGAATCCCATTAACTTTCGCGATAAAAGTACCCAACACTTGCGATAGCCACTGAATTCTAAAGTAACGGAAAAATACAGGATATTCAACTTTTATATACCTACCTAACCCATTGTGTCATCATAAACAAAAATTTGATTATAACTGTGAATTATCTATGAACTCCAGTTGTTGCAAACTAAGTTAACAATGTACTTCCACAAAAGTACAAGTTAACATTAACAAAAAAAAATAGGTGATGGTCAAGGTCGTGTGTCCCATTAATCTATCAACCAGTAACAAAAGGTCATTGACTGATCACCACCCGGACACCCGTAATTTCTCTATATAAACGAGAGAGTACAAGTCCTTGTCCCACTTACTCAGAAAACTTATCCATTGCTGATGATGACAAACTACCGTACCTGAAGAGCTTGACCCAAACAAAATCAGTTACACTTATTTATAATACAATAAGTATTTGTATATGAAATACCTAATTACCTAAGTTATCATACTTAACAAGCAACTTACGAGAATTCATACCGAAATACGCTATACTAAGGCAGTTAGGCTTCCCTTGCTAAACTATAATCCTCTCAACTTAATAGAAGCTGTGAGAGTAAAATTAACTGTAGTGATCAGTCTCCAATTCCAAATTTCATCTTTTGTCATAAATTAAGGGATGTCGCCCTCTCGACTGGTCCCTCGGAGGGAATAACATGTTGTGACATCATCCGGAAGTTAATTATGTTGAAAATACCCCATGACAGGCTTCCGAATAAGATATGCAAAATAGAACATACTGTTACCCTTTATTTGCCTTAACTGGTGAAATTATATCATCAGTTAATTCATCAATCACAAAAACAGCTGCGATGAGTTTTGTTTAGCCCTTTCTATACTAATAGGATTCTCCCATTCAGCAATAAAAGTAAACATTGGAATGGTCTATTACTCATTTGGAGGGGTGTTTAGAAAAATGAGCAGATGACAGATATACAAAAAGAAAATGAAAGTGCAGAAGGATTCATATTCATTGATGGAAATATTCAGATATCTATTTGTTGAATTTATTACTTGAACATTTCCTAATGGATAACTACTCGTCAATGAGTATTTAAAACCCTTTGAGTGCCAGGGGATATTATCGGCCCTAAACCTACACAATAAGTCTGTTAAAGAATATAATAAAATATATTAATAAAAATTGTAAAAAATTGTAAAAAAAAAAAATAAAAAATTGTTAAGCCAATGCATTCTCTTATAAGGCGACCTATGGTCGACTCGCATATATAAGAGAATGCATTGGCACAGGGTATATGGGTTGATACAAAAATCGGACCTGGCACTCAAAGGGTTAACAGAAAGGGTTATAGATAGTTTAGTAGTGTAGTATGAAATATATCGATTCGATATCTGATTCGATTTAAAATTTCTGAAAAGGTAATCAATTCAATATTTGATTCGACCAAAAATGTGGTATTCGCATGGCCATAAACTGATGACTCCTAACACACGAATGCTATTCAACATACCAACAATGTCTGAGTATCACTGATACCAGTTGTAAGTAATCCTGGCACACATCTGTCCTTTCCTCCCTTGCCATCTGAAGAATAGCATCCTTATTTTTGGTCAGGAGACCCTACAAATACATATATTTTCTCTTGGCATGAAATTCATGTTAATAAAATGCTTTGGTTGCCATTATATATTACAAATTTTAACAACATATTTGAAGTATGTACTCTGCATATTCAATTTATATGTTTGGGAAAAAAATAACAGTGTTTAATTCAACAAAATCTCATTTAAATTGAAACATTGATGACTTAGAGAAGTTTAGTACTTGAGGGAACTTCAATTGTCATGGTTTTCAAGAAGCAACCTTGTTGATGAAGTCAGACTATGGTGGATCAACATGGGCTTGCCATTAAGAAAATGACTAAAAATAACAATAACACAAAAATCAAAATTAAAAATAAGTGTGCCACTTTAACAAACACACCGCAATTGATATAATGCTTCACAAGGGATCACTATGGTGGGGCCACAGGGGCTTGTTGCCAAGAAAAAAAGTTAAAATATATATTAAAACAAAAATCAAAATTTAAAACGAGGAAGCCACTTTAACAAACCCATTGCTGTTGATATGAAAGTGTCAATGGCACTGTAGCTCAACTTGGAGAGGGGATAATGTCCTACATTACAGTCAATAGATCGATAAGGAATACGGAATGTTTAAATGTTTAAGTAATACTAGAGGTCACCCCAAAGATTCGTATGAAGATTGGTGAGGAATGTATCAGGATGTGGCCTTGTATGGTGTGCCAAAGGATTTAGTCATGCAAAGAGTAAAATCCAAGACGGTTGCTGGTTGCCTATTTTTTAACAAAATTTGGTAAAATTTAATAGCTCCCATTAGAGATCACCCTGAATATCCATACTAAGTTTTGTGATAATTGGATCAGGGATGTAGCATGTAGGGTGAACCAATTGATTTAGTCATGCAAAGAGTAAAATCTAAGATGGTTGCTGGTGGCCATGTCTTTCAATAAAATTTTCACTTGTTCCCTGAGGGTGGAGAACATTTAAATGACTCAAGAATAAAATATAATGCATGTATTAAAGTGACGTGAAACCCTGCGCTGGGGTGATTGAATGGGATTAGACAAGAATGTTGCCCAAAGTAGTTGTCAGCAATTTGATAAAATTGTCAACATGTCATTGACTTCCGATCTTGCAATTTATTAAAATATAAACGACCACAAAGCAGTCTTTGTAATTGTTAATGTCTTTATATAGAGATTGAATTCCGCCATGCAATGACCTGTTACATCACTAATCAATGAAATTGCGCCCAGTCCGAGACATAACCAATGAAATAGAAGGAATCCCGTCAAAACAGAAAAGAATTATCTATGAGAGATCGATAGAATAAATCTGATAAGATTATCGTCGGGTTTCCAAAGAGACTGAATTTTAGGTTACGAGACACTCGCCTAGATCATTATATTCAAGAGAATCATTTAAAAGTACTCAATCCGATCAGATGGTCCCCATATCATCAAGATACAACATTTCTTCAAAATACGCTTTATTTCCCAAAAATTTTGGTCAACGAAATATTATCACTTGAGTATCATGAAATATGGCTGTATTACCACTTGATTTTAGAGTTATCCATCTTCATCCGCAACTTAATCTGAGACTGTCCATTTAACAACGTTTTTCTGGGCCACAAATAATTGCACATCGAGAAATAACAAACTTCAAAAATCGATATCTGATCACTCTGAGCTTTGATGAGAATCAAATATTTTTTACCCCCAATGCCAAATAAATAGTAATATAGGAGCCTTAATTCGGATAATGCATATTAAATCACGTATTTTTGAAGTATTTACAGGGTGAAACTGCTCCAGCTGCAGCAGGCACTGACACGAACATCCTCGTAGTTGTTTCCCATCTGCTTTGTTCACCTTTGATATGATATCCAGCAAGATTTTTGACAACCTGATAGAAACACCAGAATCCTGGGAAAAAAACAAACCAGAAAATTAAATTACAAAGTGTCGGTGGATGGTATATTTTCTCATATTAATGAACAGCAACATGCTATTCTGCCAGTAACTGGGGTTATTATGCATTTATAACTGCGGTAAAACCATAACTGCACTGTGGCGCCGCGATAAATACGGAAAGAAACCCTGGTTATAATGAACCAAAGCCTGACGCTTTGAGTCGTATATAGACTATATCTGATTTTGTGACATCACCAATTATTATCTAACACGACGCTGTTGTTTTGAATTTCGGGAGCGCGAATGTCGCACAGTAGATCGGTGGGCTTAAAGCATTAATGTCGTAATCGGCTGCCAAGAGGCCTACCCAAATCAGTCGACGTGCAACATTCTCCTATTTATATAAACGTCATAAAATCATTTATTTGTTTTTATTTATAAGGGAAAGTAGGTCCATACTGAATTTCTAACGGGTCTACTCCGGCACTCTACTGGATCAAATCATCGGACCCTAGGAAGTTTTAAATTATTTTTAAATAAACTAAAATCACCACAACTCAACACGATCTACGTGTATCTCAAAGCTTTATTTTCCAACTGATTCACAGCAGTTGATCAATACTGCATGGTTCTGTAGAGACTATACCGTGCGAAAGGAAATAAGATAATATTTAATATGGATTTGATTGTTATCATAAGTCTGCATACTTACATCATTACATGCATCTGATAATCCATATACATGTATATCCAATTTTCTTGAATAGAATGAAAACACATACTTATGAACAAAGCAGAAGATACATTCAGTTCCACGTGAATTCGGTCAATGGTGAAAGTTACACGATGACGTTGTTTGTTGACTATTGTTGAAATCGACATGATGACATGTTATGAGTGAAATGAACATCCTGAGTATCTGAAGCGGAGAGCTCCCCCAGTACGCAAAGTAATATAATGGTTAGTTTCAGTTCCATGCACTCTCGACAACATATATAACTATTTATAATTACCCCATCAAACATAAGCCTTATGCATGTGGATCTTATTTGGTGGGAATCTATAAAGTGATTTTGACAAGAATTGTTTGAAACGCTACATGCAGAAACCCCTATGTGATTGTTTTAGCTTTGGTTCGTTTATTACGCTTGCGTATGATCATATTATTCCTTGACTGCCGATACACTGTACATAGCTAACTGCTGACTATGACATATATAAATTTGTTGGAGCCGCAATTGTACTGGAAGTTACCATTTCATACCAGTTGATGATTTCATGCATGCTAACCACACAATCCTCTGGTTGTCTTGAGGTTATTAACTCTGTATAAAGTCTAACAGAAGTGCGGTCTAACTGGGGTGCCAACCCAGTTCATTGTGTCATTTACTTAGGGCAGCACAGTACATATATGGGATTTACTCTGGGCCATAATTTCATGTTGTGAATAAACACACTTCTTCAATGCTTCTGTGATGGCATGATCAAGCCTGGAAATACTGTGTCTGACATTTGCAGAATGAGGTCCCCAGAGGGTAAATTTAGTGATGCTATCCTGCACAGCAGGCTAGCATCACCAAATTCACCCCCTGCGAACCTCATTCTGCTTAGGCCTCAACTGCTGTGGGAGACCGAGGATCAGATTGAAGTTCCCTAGATGAAGTTGGTGATGTTTACCCATTAGTCACTTCTTTTATGCATTTTTTTCATGCAAATTAGGGGATATCACTCTACCGTCGTACCGAATAATTAAGCTGGTTAACCTATGAGGAAACTGGGTCTGGATGAAAGACTATTAAAGTACAAACCAATAATTCTGCTTGGATGAGCAGGTTGGTAGCTGTGATGAGGAGCTGACAGGAGAACAAGCCAGCGTCATTCTTCTTGTATGCTTCCAGAAAGATGTTAAGAAGCGATGATATAATCTGATCAGCACTGGAAAACAGCAATTCAGAACTAATGAGAAACATTTAACAACAGACATCATGTTCCGACAAACCTTTATAATAGGGCCATGTGAATCGGGTGTTTTCTTTTCAAATCAAATGTCGAATATTATCAGGCGAACGATTCAAAATTGAATCGAATCTCGAATTGAATCATTGTTACTGAGCCAATCGAGTTCAAATACATAGAACTTCGTAGAAACACCTAAAATTGCCTGGCGAAAACCGTCTGGTGATTGTTGATGTAGTGCAATATGAGCAGATTATGCACTTATCTACACACCTCTATGCATGTTATGTGCCTAAGCAATAGTTGAGTACAGATAAGAGCATACATGCATGAGAGAACCAATGTCGACGTAATGTCGGACAAGCATACCGCATGATGCCTGTTTTATTTCGTTGAATAGCGCAGTATTTTTTGCTACATTTGCGATGATTGTGTTGTCTTTCACTTGAACTCAGACTTATCGGACAATGTTTACAAAATTACTCAGGACTTAGATTCATCCACGCATTTACGCAAATCAAACAAAGATCTAAAATCTGGAATAGATGTGTGTTATGGAAAGCTCATGATTTCTGGAACGGCACTAGAACACAGCCTTGTATGGCAATTTTGTTGTTCACTTATGTCATTCTTACAGATTGGGTCAATTAATCATAAATTAGTTGGCGATAACATTACATGTTCTGCCATTGGACATAACGGTACGTGTGTACATTTACCGGTAAGTCATTTACTACATTATTACCGTGGCAATGAAATATCTTTTCTGGTAAGAGCATTGTGGTCTGTATAAAGCACGGAAATGCACCTGCACCAAAGATTCGACAAAATCCGAATCATGGTTGCCGATTTTGAATCGATTTGAATCAGATAAATGATTTTGAATCGATTCGCAGGGCCCTACTTTATAATAATACTTTATCTGAGTAGAAAAAAGTATGAAACAAGAACATTTTGTCAAAAAATGTAATTTCCAGAATTAATCCTTCCATGACGGGAGCTGCGATGGTGCAAATTATATATCCTGTGCCAGTGTATTCTTTTGAGGAAGCTCCAGTAATGGAAGGGTTAAAAGTATCAAAATTGCTCAAATTAGTAGGCCTTAGATAAATTGGCTACTTTTTTTGGATATAGAAAAATAATTATTTATACTTTGTTTCTTTCTGTAATTTTATCCAAAAAGCCTGTCACTTGTCTCGTCTGCAAACATCCAGCATGTAAATGGCAGATGTCACTTACCCACCAAGATTATCGCTATAGTGACAGAAGTATGCCGTGCAAAGTTTTTGAATCTAAATCTTTAATATCAATTTGTGCGAATAGTTAAAGTTCGGGTTTCCATAACTCAAACTTAATGTTTCCAAACTTCTCAATATTTAGGCAAGGGACATTCCATTGACAACATAATGGTATCGGTTTTAGAAAAGGTCAATGGGAACAAACATCTGAGACTGTGAAGTGAAGACCATTGGATAGCTAAGTTGAAAACCCGGACTGGCCACGGTTTCAATGCTAGAGCCAATGGCGCCAACTTTTGGATATCGATGCTGCGATAGCGTTGCTTGGTGTTAGTTAACGTTCTCTGACGAAAGACCTTTAATGTCGTTGTATAATATACATCTTGTTATTTGTATGTTTATCTGAATGCCATCATGTGACTTTGTCTGAATATTATCAACTGAGGAAGGCCTAAGGCCGAAAGCTTTTGAAGAGCGACTTATTTAATTTGTCAGCCTACAGGGTCCCTCATCTCCTGGACCATTTTTACACTACTTTAGGCAAATGTGTTGCAATGCTTATAACAATTTAGAGAATATTGACCAGCGGTGATGCATTTACATGAATGCGAAATGAGTCTTTCGTACATATTTGCAGGATTAACCCTTTCAAAACTATAAGAGAATACATTGACCTAACAATATTTACCTTGATGTAAGCCAGTACCTATGGGCGACTCACATATATAAGAGAATGAATGGCAAATATTCTTTAATAAACCCTCTGTGAAACTCATTCTGCATAGGCCTCAACTGCTATGGGAAAACTAGGATCAGATTTAATTTCCCCAGTTGACGTTTGTGATGTTCACCCATTAGTCAACCTCGATGATGCATTTTATCTTCTACAGATAGGGGATATAGACACTTCACAGAAAGGAAAAAGTAACTCAATTTGAGACTATAGGTGCTTCCCAGAAGATGAGTCCTAATCAGAATGAGGTACCCCAGGGGGTGCATTTGGTGATGCTAGCCCACTGGGGACCTCATTCTGCAAATGACAGACACACTATTTGCAGGCTTGATTAACAGAAATCCTTCAGCAGTTGTATTATCTTTTTGTTTGTCTGTTGTCTGCTTATACTAAATGAGCACCCCTCCAAAGGAATAATAAACCGTTCCAATGAATCCTTATTATAACTGAATGGGAGAATCCACTTAATATAGATAGGGTTAATCTCACCTGTCAGTATCAAGATGCACGGATCCAAATTCCTCTAACGACACAAGAAGTCCACATCTGCTAACTCCGTCTACAGCATCATCGCAAAGTAACTGAAACAACGCAGTAAAATGAACTAGATCAAGCCAAACATCTTTACTCCATCTACGCCTGTAGAGATCATATCATACGCCACCAGTGGAATATGATCTCTACAGGCACAGCCAGAGTAGAGATTCATGAAATGATCTATATAATGAACATGACTAAGTAGTCTTAAGGGGCCTAATAATACTGATACCCTAATAATAAACCCTTGGAGTTTTGTTTAGTGTGTTGTGATAATGAAGCCATCTGCACAAAATGTACATGTAAGTTGTTTTGAAAGCACCCCGTTTAATTAGTCATTATGCAAAAATCTAAGTTATAAAAATATTGCCATGCTTTACTAAAGAATCCATGCAGTCCACACATAAATAAACAGACACATGTTTTATTGGTCAAGAACTTTAATAATATATCGGTACATATAACATATAACCATGGAAGAATCCAGAGATTTTTTGGGGACACCTGTTCTGCATTTGAGAATGTTCCTATATAAATTGGGACGTTAGCCATTTTATGACAAGAGCTGCACTAGTGCGGCATTAAAGATCCTATGCCATTTCATTCTCTTATATATGCAAGTCTTCCGCATAAGAAAATGCACTGGCTTACAACGTCAAGATAAAAGCCAATGTATTCTCTTATATATGCGAGGCTCCTTAGATGGAAGACTCGCATATACCGTATAAGAGAATGCATCGGCACAGGATTTTTGCTAAATTTCAAGAAGCCCCAGTCATGAAAGGGTTAAAACATTCCTCACTGCACACTTGATTATGGAAATAAAGGCTCTATATCAACTGAATATTGATGATTTGCATTGCATGTTGTTGAATTATAATAGAAGATTTCCTTCAAAATATAGAAAATTCAGCTTTAATAAAGACTATTCACTTGCAATTTGGGGACATTTAGGCCTCCAGAGTTTGGGCGCCCAGACCTGTAACAGGTATCAAAACAGCCCTGGATCCTTCCCTGCATATAACTATCAACAATTTTGGCGAACTCGGGTGAATCCATCTGCATAGTCCCATTCCCTTATCATCTTCTTTTTAGGTGCCAACCGCAATATGCGTAATGTCGCACTGCGATTCTGGGAGCCAAAAGTCTCTGGCATGAAGATGATTAAAGTTTAAAACTATATACATGTTGTTCCAGCAACTCTTCATTTCTTCTTTGTGGTGATCTAAGACTAAGGGACCATCAATTTCAATGTTTTACAGTAATGCCTTAAGTAATTGACTCCTTAACCACATCAGAAATATGGGTAACTTTTCAGGATTTAGTCGGAAATATGGCTTGTTGCCATTCATCGGAAAGTTCTCCCCGAGAGCTTTCCGATGAATGGCAACAAGCCATATTTCCGACTAAATCCTGAAAAGTTATCCATATTTCTGCTGTGGTTAAGGAGTCGATTACTTTGGGCATTACTGTTACTAGTAAGTCGATGGACCTGTACATGTCTGGTATTTTGTTCTACTTTATTATGTTCCTCGGGAAGAATGAATATAAATTTATAGGAATCATATCCTGGCAAGCGGTAGATTGTAAGCTCCAGGACACGATCTTCTTTCCATGTCGCACGAAGACTGGACCATTTGTAGTTATTCGTCAGCTGGGATGTCCACAGATCTGTTGGCTAAGTGGTAAAACATTACCGTAATAAATCTGTCTTATATATGCAATCAGCTAGTGATTCCCATCACAGGGATTGCCTGACAAAAATGATGGGTGAATACATGACATGCAGGAACATTATGTGAAGAATTAGTTTAAGTTGATAATAAAAGCTCTTTCTTGCTAATTATTAGTGCCTCTTTAAGTCATTTGAGGACAACAGCATCTATCCGGTGACATTTCCTGTGTCATGTTACCTCTGTGCACCAATTTTCGCACATAGTTTCTGAACTGATAATAAATGCTCTTTAATATATTATTAATCATGCAATTTATCAGTGCCCCTTTAATAAGTCATCTCAGGTCAAAGGTGCCTATCCCATGACATCTATCTATCTATCTACTTGATACTCCATCGCCCTCAATGTGCTGAGGATTATGTGGAGGTCCAGGTGCTACCACGGCCGAGTAACTTTATAACCCTGTGGTGACTCCAGTAGCGTTCTTTAACGTACACTCACCGAGGAGTGTACACGGGTCAGCCATTAATGTCCGCGCCCGATTGGACAGCGTACTGCACCCACGGCAACATACCTGGACAAGTGTTGTAAAAGGGGGAAGTCGGCATTTTGCATTCGGATCTTTATTCAGTGATCTCGAATGAGACTTTTCAGCCTGACAAACTTGGTATCTGACCGAGTTCTGATTTTTGTCAGAATACCTAGTCGAAAATCTACGGGATACTAAAGATATCCCAATGTATCGTCAATTTTGGACAACAGAATACCCTGATCAGGTTGCGATCCCCGGTCTGATAGCACGATAGACCAGTATACTACCTCTCGGCTACCGACATTCCTCTGGCCATGTGACCAATGTGTACCAATGTCTTACATATATCCTTAGCTGATAAGGAACGCTCTTTATTGCTCATATATATGCCCCTTTAAATTATCAGAGGTAAAATATGACGGGTGACAAACATGACATGCAGGAAAATATCATCTCTGCTGATAACAAAATAAAGAAAGCCAGCAAACGGTGCACAGAGTTTGTCCGAACTTTTAGGAAACGCGTCTAAGATTAAGGTTGTCTTGTACTAAGTTGTAGGCCTACCGATTGGCCTGAAATTTAACATGTCATATTCTAAGATATGTGCGGGGCCTCAGGACATATATTTTTAAAAGCGTCAAAATTGTGTCAGATAAAAGCATATGCATATACATTCTTAAACACACACATAGTGACATAGACTTTTTATAGATAGATGAGAAGGCACGGAAATATGAGAAACGAGTACCTGAACTATAGACTATTTACATCGAAAATAGGCAACACATGCATGTAGACAAATTTATCTGATTCATTTCTTTAACCACCTTTAACAAATCGAACACAAAATTCTCGTCAGAAAATCTCTCCCCGATATCCCCTGTTAACGATTCATTTAAATAAATAGAAACATGTTCAACGCCCACTTCGTTCGTTGACCGGGACATTTTCTACGGTAGGTAACTCTAAATAAAAAAAAGAGTACCCCGGGGCGTAACTCTAAATTTATGCTTGGACACCCGGTTATTCTAAAGGTTACACTGGTGTAAATGTTTTCCATAGGCCTCAGTGCTAACGTTTTAGCGTATAGTGTTGGCAATATAAATGTTGGGTCCAAAGTTTTCTTTAAATCTGAAAAATTGACATTTTGGGAAACTTTTTACACAAAAAAATCATGTCTGTCTAGCAGGGAATTCGCCTTTAAATCTTATGTTTTCGTAACTAGTGTCAGAACCGCATAAAAAAATACAGTCATATTTTAGACCACACCAAAAAATTCAAACTTCACTACAAAGGGTTAATTCCTGTGCCAATGGTTATTTTACCTATGGGAAATCATAGGGAAGAGGTGTGATGATTTTTTTATGTGAAAAGCACACAAGGCTATTGACCAATCAGGGCCCAGTGTCTATTTTATTCTCTCCTATATATTCCTCCCGCATCCGCTAGATGTCACTCGGAACCATATTTACACCAGTGTAACCTAAAGACGGAGCACACAGCCCTGGGGTCATAACGCATTCCGCTGTCCGCCCCTTTACAGTACCCCTATACGCCAAAACTATATACGCTCTGCTTTACGATAATGGTATCATATATAGGACACCATTAACGTAAAGCAGGCGCGTATATAGTTTTGGCTATTATAGACTATGGGTAGTGTGAAGGGGCGCAGCGCGTTACAGGCCCCTGTGACCCAGCAGAAAGAAAACAGATGAATAATTGGGTCGGCAGCCGAGAGGTAGCGGGCCGGGGGTCGCAACCTGGTCAGGGTATTCCGACAAAAATCAGAATTCGGTCAGATACCAAATTTATCAGGATGAAAAGTCTCATTCGAGATCACTGAATAAAGATCAGAATGCAAACATTAATGCCGACTTCCCCCATTACATTTGTCCAGGTATGTTACCGTGGGTGCAGTACGCTGTCCGATCTAAGCGTTTTGACCCCTAATGATTATATTTATCTTATTTGCGAATCTATACTTGCTTCCGGAATTTCAACTTTTACCTCACAAGTGGACAAACCTCCCATTCAAACATCTCACCCTGATTTATCATCTGTATTGCCTTCCAGAGCACAACAATAACAAAATAGAGAACGAATCAAGTGTACCATTATATAAATATTGTACAACCATCATAAAAGTACTTATAATAGATAATATATTGGCACTTGTCAATCATTCCAACAATAATAAAGTAGTGACATTCTTCAAATACAAATTTTCTCACAGATAAGAAGCAATCTCATGTTGGATCATCTCTGGAAGGCGCTACACACTATATCTCCCATAACTTCTCACCATGTAAATAAGTTTGTACCGTCATCTTGATCACATGTGTGTTACAATATTGTATTAGGAGAGGGGCTTCATAAGTTGCAAAAACTTGTGCCCCAATCCCTTTTCTATATTTTACAAATAAAATATGTTTCAAGTCAAAAGTCCGATCGGGCGCGGACATCAATGACTGCCCCGTGTGCACGCCTCGGTGTGCACACGTTAACTACGCTATACTGGAGTCACCACATATATATCATGTATATTATATATTAGCCCTAAAGGTCGTGCATAATGTAGTTTTGTTTACCAAATAGGAATATAAAGAGAGTCACGTGGATCAAGTCTATCCCAGGCAAGTTATAAAACGGATGATACGGAATGCTCACTAAGAAAGACACGCGTTCTTTATTCCTGTCATTTCAGACATTTTTTCCAAATAAAATCAGATAAAAAGAAATCAGATGATAAGAAACGCTCTTTATTTTTGTCATATCAGACATTTATTTTTCAAATAAAAAAAGAAACGCTAATTATTCCTGTCATATCAGAAATTGTATTCCAAATCAAACAGATAAAAAGAAATCAGATGATACGAAACGCTCTTTATTCCGATCATATCGGACATTTAAAAAAAATCAAATAATAAACTCTCTTTGTTCCTTCCATATCAGGAAATCATACTAAACGCTCTTTAAAAAGTCCCACTTAAATGTGGGTAAATGCGCCGAGATAACTGATTCATATTTGAATCACAGCAATATAAACATCAAACAGTGCAACATAAGTGTCACGAAGGCACAGCACTACAAACATCGGTGCAAAAATAAGTATCAAGAAGCTTAAGGTACAGTATACTGTAGGCCTAAACATGATATGTGGTTGATAAACATATCATAATACACCGTCGTCATGTCTATAGCGTCATCCGACAATCATGGACAAATACGAAGAATTACATGGGCATGCTGGGCCTCCTGGCTCATAATACTATAGTGCCCGAATATCTACCTGAATGAAAAACCTTACACGCAATGATGTGGACTAGTGTACATCACGCTCTCACAGACTATCCCGATTATTGAATGAGACGAATGATTGTGAAAAACTGTTTTGAAATTCAGGAATAATCCAGGTGTTAAACGAAATGCACTTGTTAAATTTAAAGATACACGTCGATTTTTTTTAAATAAGAGACATATATATATAAACGAGATTTGATGCTCCATTTCGAAGTATATACGACATACAAATCCAAACTCATTTTGGCAATCTGTGAAAAAATGAAGCTCCAACCGAAAAGTGATGACACCCGATTGGGTTTATAATAATGATGTATCAGTCACATGCGATATACCATAGACCATCTATGGATATACTAACATTAATGCAGAAAGGGATAGGTTACTCCGTTTTCAGTTTTATCTGTATCTATCATGTATGCCGGGGTGGGTGGGTGGTCGATAGGACCAACAAACTTTTTCCCCGCAACTCAAAAATATTTTTCCTGCAAGTCTTTTTGACTGTTTTTGCAATGAGTTTGGCTTAAAACACATCCGTCTATATGTCAATATTAACATAAATTACAAATTTCATGATGATCAGACAAACAGTATAGCCTGTAGCCCAATGTTAATGGATTGAATTTTGAAATCCAAGATAGCTGCTGGCAGCCATGTTTTTTTTTACCGAATGACCCCAAAATGACTTGTTCCTATTTACATGTCAATATTGACAATCAGACATCCATGACTAATAGTATGCACATAAATTAATACACAGCTGTTTACAGTGAATTTCCCCTGCAAATCTCTGTTTTAGTGTTAAAAGTGGGGTGGGTGTTCAAAAATGGTCGGAAAAAACTGCCGAAAACGGAAAAAAAAATTGGACGCGGGGGTGGGTGGGTCACAACTAGGGTCGAAAGTCAAAAATCAGCATACGTGCCTGCAAATGTTTTCCGACTCCCCCCTGTATCTATCGCGAAAAATTCGACAACACTGTCAAATTTCTAGTTCATGGAAGTAAAAGTACATTTTAATGAATATATATAACTGCTTTGCATATGTGAATGAAGATTGCTATATATAGCTGTCGTCTGTAATTGTTTTTGCGATCTCAGGTCGGTTTATTTGCGTGCACTCAATGTCTTTTGTTGAATAGACTGGTTCCTGCAGGTCGAAAGCTGACCCCCCCCCCCTAATGGGAAGTTGGAAAGCGGACTAAAGGAAACATCTTTCATAGAAAATAAATGCCTAGACCCACTCTACGATTTTAACACGCGGCTTAATCGAACAATTATGATTGATGAAATAGAAACTGTTACTAACAATGCAAATGAAAGTGTCAATGACACTGTAGCTCAACTTGGGGATGAGTTAATTTTTTTGCCGAGCAACGAATAGATCGAATGCTAAAGAAGAAGGCAAGTCAAACAGTTACAATAAAGGGCTTGTATTGTGTAGATGAAATTATTTTTATTTCAAACATTTCACCAGTAAATGTGGGCTGCATGGTGTGCAGATGGATTCGAATTTGAAATATAAGATGGCTGCAAGAGGCCATGTCTTTTAACGAATTTCGGAAATAATCGATGGCTCCTATCTATAGAGGTCGCCCAAATATTATGCATTATACGGGACAACAAGATAGTGAATAGAAAAACGGATACGAAACCAATATAGGTTTGTCTGCACTCATTTATTCCGGACAATCTATAGTATATAGCAGAAACAACAGGTGAAATACAACGAATTCTAATATACACAAATGCAGATAGTCTAACGAACAAGATAGATGAACTACAACTACAAATAGAAAAACAGATCCCCTCCCGCCGTAATATGTGTTATAGAAACTGCCTATATAAAAAACTCAACATTCCCAATTCAGCCGCCTGATCTCGCAGAGCGAATACCAAATAAACACTAAAGTCTTATGCATGTGTCTTTGACGCTATCAAAAGAAGGGTGTAATAATATATTGTCACAAACTCCCCCGAGCTCAAAGTCTCGCAGAAAAAAAATATGCATGTAGTACAGGGACGATACGGAATAGAACAGTTGTGACCGGGCGCTTATTGTAGTCGCATTCAAGTAATGAGAACAACGATAAGCTGTTTGATACCTTGAATTTATTGAAGAAAATGAAAAATAAATCGATCATCTTATAGTAGGTGACATCAATCTAACGGAATATCTTGGGAAACGGAACTAGCACAACATTAAATAGGAAAGTTGTTTGTTGACTGCTTGCATGCATGGGAACTACCTCCATCAGTTAGTAAAACAACAAACGAGACATAGACAGGGTCAGACATCCAATCTCCTTGATTTGATAATAACAAATAATCCAGATTGCATCACGCATCACGCATCACACAGCCAAACACTAGGGAACAGTGATAACGAAACACTTGCAGTATATATCATTAGACGAAGCACCCATGACAAAATATGCAACACAACGTGACACTCAATTAAACAATCTTTGGAATAAAGAAAACCACGGAATGATACGAGAAGAACTGGCAGATACACATTTGGTTGATTTACTTGGTATGGACTTTGGGGAAGGTTGTGACTAGTTCTATGTGGACAAACATATTCCGATATCCACCGAGAGGTATATAGTACAAGAGAAAGAAAAAACATATGGACAACTAAAGACACAATAACAAATATCAGAGACAAAAGCAATGCATACAAGCGTTATAGAAGGACAAGGTCGTCAATAATGGAACATACAAACTTTGGAGGGAACAAAAAAACGCAGAAAGAAAAAACAGCAAAGAAAAAATTCGAATAAAATCTTTCATCCGAAGGTAAATCAAACCCAAAAGCTGTTCGCGCTATACGTAAAAAGTAAGAAAACTCTAAAAGGAGGAGATTTTATGAAGAAGGAAAGTCAGACAGGGTATAGGGTTAAATAAAACGCACCAACACGACGTATGCTTGTCATATATCAAAATGATGGGATTTAATTGCTAATTGTGTCGTGATAGGGCATGGCGCTGGCATCCTTTTGCTATACAGGTCACATGGGTCAATCACAGAGTGCAAAACATTCGATAGTATATGGTCGTGGTACGCGAAATGATGTGTTAACACAGACGAAATTGATAAGAACGCGATTAGGAGGCAAGTATAGCATATCCGCCAACATCAGATTTGGGGAAACATTGTTATCCAAGATGGCGTCCAACATGGTTGTATATATCACATCAGTTCTTGAAATACGTCATTACACGATTGTGGCATACATATGTATAGGAAGTACGCAGTTATTCCAGTTCGTGTGAATTAGAGTATACTGGAGCGAATAGAATGACACGGACAGAAAATAACAAGAAAACCATAGTCAGAAATGGTAACGCCACCAAGATCGTATTATTAGCCATAAATATAAATCATAATATAAAATATATTGGTTACATGAATGGACCGCCTCAGAATTCCGTTAAGATAAGTAATTCTTCAAATTATTACAATGAACTACGGCTTATAAATTACTGCAGGTTTCTCATTCGCCACACCAGAATGCTTCTAAATGCGGATCAAAGCTAAGAGTGCGTGGCACAGCCATTGTTCATAGACATTTTACAGATAGCGAGAATGATGCATGCTGGGAACGAAAGCATCCACAGCAAAGCCATGTGCTTACGGGGGCATGCGTTTATTATAGGGGATTTATGGTGGGCCTATAAAACTAATTATAACTTTGTTATCTGTCATAGTTTATGCGTGAAATTTTAAACATATATACCTGGACATCTACCCCTTCCAGAATGTTGAAAAACATTTTCAGTTGCTCATCGTATTTTTATAGACGAAATAGTCCGAAATTCCAGAAAATTGCGCTAACTGCTCAATGTTTTAATGTGTTACAAAACGTCTGATAAAAATAGTTCTATCGGGAATATTCACACCATTTTTTTTCAGAGAACATAGTGTAAATATAGTCCTATCGGGATATCGTAAAGGAGATTAATTAAACCCCTCAGACTGCCGAAACTGACGACATTAAATTCGCTTTTTCGTGTCCCGCGGAAATGAAACTTGTCTGTCCATTGATGACGTTATTTATTTGACATAGTATTTTTTTCTTCTGTTGTATTTGAACACTTGTTGCACGCGCAGGCTGCACGATCATAATAACTTCAACCGATAAGCGCCGACTGATACCCGCGCAACAGTTTGTCTCAAATAAATTGTTATCAAAACGCAGGTTTATGGCCGCGGACATAAGCCGATTAAGTGTAATGTAATTTATCCATGAATTTGACTGAAAAATTGTGATTCTATCACCATTAGCCACGAAAATGGGACCTCTAAACAGGCAAGTTTGATTTTCGGCGGACACGAACAAGCGAATTTATTGTCGGCAGTTTCGGCAGTCTGAGGGTTAATTAATCCCGAATTAAACGGAACTACTTTAGGCTATCAGATTATTTATATTTTCGACTTTAAGTTTACAATTTGAGCCTGTCCTCACTCTATCGATACGATTTATCATAAACATATTATACACCAGTGGCGTTAACTTTACAACTTCGGCATCTACGTGATTATATCGGTACGATTCAGTAAGGTACAAACAATCTCCATAAAATACAGCAGGGGCTCCCAATAGGTTATTCCCATTTATTATGGGCTCCCAATAGGTTATACAATATTTTCAGGCTATCAGATTATTTATATTTTCAACAACATATTATTACACCGGTGACTTTAAGTTTACAATTTGAGCTTGTCCTGACTCTATCGATAGGATTTATCATATTTTCATAAACGTATTATACACCGCTGGCGTTAACTTTACAATTTCGGCATCTACGTGATTATATCGGTACGATTGAGTAAGGTACAAACAATCTCCAAGAATACATTCGCCCTGTACTCCATGCGATATAAAAAAACCAAATGCTAGTAACACCACACTAGGTGGCGTAATAAAATCGCGACTTTGAAATGGCTGTCAAAATGGCCTAAACGCCAAGCCATGCCACGACGAAAGTAAAATGTTGTATAACTACCTATATATAAGAGTGAAAATACGTATTTGGATAATAATAATAATAAATAGTTTTTATATAGCGCTTTATCCCATATGGCCCAGAGCGCTTACATTCCTAATAGTACCCTGCCCTCTATCACACGTGATATACATACATCTATACACACCACATACCTATAGATATACACATACATCAAAATAATTAAACAACATCTAAGGTAACTTCCCCATAGTGAGCACAGAATAATTCACTCTTTAACAAAGTTTTGAATTCGGTCAGAGAGTTTGCAAATCTTGTGTCGTGTCTCAGTGAGTTCCAAACATTTGGCGCATACGAATCAAATGCTCTATCGCCATAAGTTTTTAAATATTTTGATGGAATATCCATTAGAGCTTGTGCCTTTGACCTCAGATTCGTAGGTGGAACATACATACTTAAAAGTTTATCAAAATATTGAGGCAATACAGGGAGAATACTTAAACTAGATTCTGATGATTCTGATTTTGTATAACAGAATGACGCACACTTGTAGTCTATGCGTGCACGAATAGGAAGGTAGTGTAGTTCTTGTAGCAATGGTGTTACATGTGAACATTTTGGTTTGCGGGAAACAATCCTTGCAGCAACATTAATTACTTTTTGCAATTTATCCAAGTGTTCAGTTGTGATGCCGGCGAGAATGGCATTACAATAGTCTAGTTTTGAAAATACAAATGAAGAAACAAGGATCTGTGAGCATGTCTGTGTTAAATATGGCCGTAACTGCGAGATGCGACGAAGCTCCATAAACATGGATTTGCACATTGAGTTGACCTGTAAGTTCATGGATAGTGTGTTATCCAAAACAACACCTATAATTTTGACAGACGATGATAACTGAATATCTGAATCACCTATTTTAATATGGTGAACATCAGTGTGTTTAATGCGGTAATCGGTTCCACATAACATCAACTCCGTTTTTTCCTCGTTTAACTTAAGTTTATTAATTTCCATCCACGATTTTACATCAGTTATACAGTCCTGTA
Organism: Siphonodentalium dalli; assembly: GCA_032622095.1. Classification (NCBI taxonomy): domain Eukaryota; kingdom Metazoa; phylum Mollusca; class Scaphopoda; order Gadilida; family Siphonodentaliidae; genus Siphonodentalium; species Siphonodentalium dalli. The sequence continues at coordinate 163,456,389 of CP136063.1, read as the reverse complement.
TTTGTTTCAAGTTTTCAATTATGTCACAAGGCGGGAAAGAAAGGTACATTTGAATATCGTCAGCATACATGTGGTAACGAACACCATTGGATCTAATTACATCACCGAGCGGCTTGCATGACGTACATCGAATATAAAACAGGTCCTAAAACTGAGCCTTGAGGGACTCCGAAGTGAAGCACTTTAGGGTCCGAGAACGTGTCGCCAATCTGTGCTTTTTGTGTACGATCAGTCAGATACGATTGGAACCAATCGATAACAGTTTCCGATAAACCAAATGTGGAAGAGAGCCGCTTAATAAGGATGGAATGATCAATTGTGTCGAACGCGGCGGACAAATCCAGACAGGCAACAATTGTTACAAGGCCTTCATCTGCTGCATTGAGGAGATCACGTGTGATGCATATTAAGGCCGTTTCTGTGCTACGATTTTTTCTGTATGCAGACTGGAATGGCTCATTGAGTTTGTTGTTATCCAAGTGATCACGAAGTTGATACAACACGACACGCTCTAACATTTTAGAGATGAATTGCAAGTTTGAAACGGGTCTGTAATTTCTTAAATTGTTCCGGTTCAATTTTGGCTTCTTCAGGAGTGGTTTAACAATTGCATGCTTAAAAATGTCAGGAAAAACGACATGTCTTAAAGATGAATTAAATATAGATGTTATTGCTGATGCCAGCACTTCCCTGTGTTCCCGGATCAACTGAGTTGTCATAGGGTCGCTGGCACAGGATTTCGGTGGCAGTTTTGCGATAAGGGATTTTACTTCCTCTTGTATTACAGGGCGAAAATTGTTTAGTTTATTCCCGGTAAATTCAGCAAACTCAGCATCAATATTTGTTTCTATGCGATATCTTATACGCACCACTTTATCATCAAAGAATTGCGCAAACATATTTGGTAAGTCAGCAGTATCGTGGTTATTTGGTAGTACGGTTGATTTGGACTTGCCGAGCATAGAGTTGGTGAAATTAAACAACATTGTCATTGATTTACACTGTGTAAATTATAGAGTCATTATAGAAACAAATTTTTGCATCTTTAATTAAGTTGCACACATGTTTACTACTATCCATGAATATTTCTCGGTGGACAGTCAACTTAGATGATATCCACTTGCGTTCTGCTTTTCTTCTTGCGCGCTTAGATTCAATAATTTCCTTCGTCATCCATGGCACTGCAAGGCGGTCGCACGTAGTGCGCCTTTTCAGAGGGGCATAATCGTCAATCAGAAAGCTTAGTTTAGCGTTGAAACGTGAGGCTAGTTCATTGCATGTTCCGGAATCGTTGCATTTAAAGGCATTTGAGAGACTGGCCGAGAAATCGTGAGAGTTGATGGCTTTAATGTTCCTGGTTAGTACTTGGCGTTTTGGACATGCAGACGGGTTTGCAGTGTTGATGATGAAATTGACTAGAAAGTGATCAGAGAATGTTATGTCGGCGACGTCAGCTTTTACGACGTTTGTGGGGTCTTGCCTCACTATGACCCAGTCAAGAATGTGCTGCTTACGATGTGTTGGAGTTTTAACAATTTGCACCAAATTCACACTGTCCAAAAAAGATTTGAGCTCAGCTACGTTGTTATCTGATTCAGAATCATAATGTAGGTTCACATCGCCAAGTATGATAAGATGGCTGTTCACTGTCAGGTATTGCTCGATGAGCTTTTTGAAGTTTTTAATGAATGTACTAACTTTCAGTGTATTCTTCTTGTTATGTGGGGGTCTATATATACATACGCACACAACGGGCTGCGCTGATGTCCTGATATTCAACTCAATCGCTTCGAATGACGGAAAACGGGATATCGCATTCCAGTAGATAACAAAATTGTTCCTGTGAATTATGGAAATTCCGCCACCTTTTTTACCAATCCGCGGCGAAGATATCAACGAGAATCCCTCTGGTGTTAATTCGTTTATTTTAACTTCGTCACCACATTCCTTCAACCACGTCTCGGTCAGAAAGAAAACGTCACTACCACGGTCTGTTACCAGGTCGTTAACATGATGTGTTTTGTTACGAACTGACCTGCAGTTTAGAAGGGATATATGTAGCGGCTTATAATCTTTTCTGCTGTGTCCATTGATCATGGAACATCTCCGGGGGCGTCCAGCGCGTTTGCCACACCGTGAACGCTTAAATACTTTTGTCGATATTGGGACTTTGTATTCAGGAATTAGATCCAGATCCAGACTCCGTATCCGCGAAATAATTTCCCGATCAAGGAGAATACCTTTAGTTGAATTAATGCGAACGAGTTCATCTCGAGAGTAACATAGTAAATAAACAATGTACGTATGTCATAATGCTTATCGTAGTGTAAAGAAACACACATCTCTTTAATATAGTAGCACCCCATCCCACCATATCAAACAGACCATGCATTCTAGTGATAAAAGCGAAATGTGCACGTTTCATCACTTGATCGGAGGTAGTCCAAGTCTTCTCGTACTAAAACCAGCTAAGATATTGGCGAACCGAAGTAGCTATACATGGCATCTCGCCATCCCAATATCTTAGCTGGTTTTAGTACGAGAAGACTTGGACTAGATCGGACGCAACAGTGGACTACTAGTTTGATACATGGGCAATAGTATCTATACACTTTTACTCAGTATTCTATGACTATATCCCATACTGTTCTATAACAGAGAATTTGAACGGTTTTTTGTTGTAGATATAAAATAGATGATAATCGGTCATATTCGTGATATTGATCTGAGCACATATATTTCGCTTCTAAAAAGGTCACACAATCAATACATCCAAATTTTTAAATCACAATTAACTGTTTAATTACACATATATCACACGACTGAAGATACACCGCGTTATATGTCCTATTCTGGGCGTCATAAAGTCCAGATTTAACCGTTTTATGAGACCATGCTTTCGCTTGCTCTCTCGTGAGATACATTAGAGAGAATTCAGAAATCTCCCACCGATCAAAAGTTTCTCATACTCTGCAAACATTCTTCCACGCATAATTCGAAAAATGATAAAACCATTTCTGTATAACGTTTGTCTAGGTCAAACCCAATGTTGACTGGAATATATCGGGAAAAAGTAAAAATTACACAGAAAAACAGTTCCTAATTATTGTAACTGTTTCAATATAAAGTTTTCTACACTTTACTCGCGCAAGGCTTGGAACGACCGCTAGTTTGTTTATATATGCATGTTATGTCGAGATCTCGAGATATTATGCTTCCATCGCGAGAGGGTCTCGAGATACGTAAGTCAAGATCTCGAGATATTATCGCCCGTGGGGTCAGTTTACTACTTTTTCAGATGTTTGTAGTTTTGATCCAGAAACCAGTCTGTTCAACGACAACAAGAGACATTGGGTGCAAGCAAATAAAGAGACACAAGAGTCGCAGAAACAATGACAGTCGACAGCTGGATATATAGCTAACTACATTTACTAAGAAATAATATCAACATCCTGAGAAAATATGTTATTAAAATGTACTATTACTTCCATGAAGTAGAGACTTAGACAGTTGTTGCTGAAATTCGCGCATTATACTATAGTCCTTGCCGAACCAGCCGCCAGATTAGCAGTACCTGACACTATCTTTCTGCGTGATATTATCCCCTCAACTTTCGCCAGCATGTTCAACAGTTGGAAAGTTAATGACACAGCATTAGTTGGAAATATCAGATCAACAGTATGTTTCGGATAGTTCGCTATTCCAAGCATTATTTCGTGTGAAATCTTTTGGTTTTAGATCAAAATTATAATATTTCCCACTTTCGATCAATTGTTTGCCATCAGTTGGACATCCAAAGCTTTACAATCTGACACCCCTAATGGTTGAAAAGTTTCCAAATCATGACTATTTGGTCCAGACAATTAAGGAAATATTTTAATTTTGATATAAAAAACGAACATATCTCACTAAATACTGGTTGGAAATGCATATTATACTGATTTCGGAATTTATAGCCGATGTTGTGCAGCCATGAAATTTCCAACTGTTCAAAATTTTGACCAAATTTGGGGGTGGGGATGTGAAATGCACCGCCAAATTCCAAGTTGCTGCGGTTCTGCATGTGGGGGTGCAAATTAAATTCCGCGCGAACTTGGACATTTCGATCAGGTTCTGGGGATGTAGTTGGAAATTCGAAGGCGGAGACCCTCTAGTCAGGTCCCTGAATGTGAGCAGACGCATCCACTTAATTTTAATTGTCATACCGGTTAAATCATTTTAGTGAAAATCTATTACACGCAAGTGACGAACAATGCGTGAAACTCAGTTCCTCAATAATCGATTTCACATTATGTGACAAGAAAACCATAGTCAGAAATGGTAACGCCACCAAGATCGTATTATTAGCCATAAATATAAATAATAATACAATTATTCTATAAACTAGCTTTCAAATTTTATGCGGGAAATTTGCGTACTTCCATGTTTCAAGTTTTCCCGTTTCTCGTGGCATACATTACTTTCATCAAACTGTCTTCTTTATTACACAAGCTGATAGGCCCGACTTCACCCGGGCTGTTTCCCATCTGCTTTCCGGTGAAAGGTGCGATTTGACCTTCAATTGACTATTTCGAAAGTCAAGGTCAGGTCAGGGTCATGATTTGTCCAGTCCAAAACACCCCCACCCGTAGAAAACTACCCATAGGTATCATATTTCGTCGAAATCCGTCCGTTTTACCCAACTTGAACTTTAATTAACAATTTTGAAGGTCAATGTAAGGTCAGAGTCATGATTTGACCCGTCCAAAACACCCCCCCCCCGACAAAAGTACCCATAGGTATCAAATTTCGTCGAAATCTATCCGTTTTATCCGAGTTGACCTTTGATTGGCCATATTGAAGGTCAAGGTCAGGCCGAGGTCACGATTTGACCCGTTCAAAACTCTCCTCGGACCAAAGTATCCCTAGGTATAAAATTTCGCCGAAATTTGTCCGTTTTACCCAAATTGACCTTGCATTGACAGTTTTAAAGGTCAAGGTCAGGTCGGGGTCACGATTTGACCCGTTCAAAACACTTCCCGGACACAAATACCCATAAGTATCAAATTACGTTGAAATCTATGGAAAGCCGAGGAGGACATGTTGGTTGCTTATTGCTAGATATACGACGCGGTATTTTGAAGGTGTTTCAAACTAGGAGATAGAAGTCTTCTGCCTTTCAAATGGTGATGAATTATAGTAGTTTATTCAAATTTTATGGCATAAATTGTTATTAAAACCGTATATACTATAAAAAATTAATGACTCGAAAATTAAGTGGGCCTTTAAACAAAGTCACAATTGCATTTAGGCTCATCTCATACTCGTCCATTCAGCGATATTCTACTGCGCAGTTTGTTATAGCCTCCAGTATTTATTGAGCGTTATACCCCCAACTGTTATAATTCGCCTTTAGCAGGCGTACTCTTGCCTCAGATTATTGAGATATTAGGTCACACATAATCACATTAAATCGCATCGTAACATAGCAATTGTGTGGGCTCCTTGGCGTGAATATGTAATGAGAAATAAGGTCATACGTAATGACATTAAACTCAAGAAAACCCTCGAAAACAAAACAAAATCACATTTAATGTTTTACGTTATTTCCTTCATAAAAAGAATCTTCGTGATAATGAACCCTCTCGTTACTTTAGAATATAGAATTAACCTTAAAATAAAAAAAATCTTTGGAACACAGAACCTTCGGAATAACGAACCTTCGGATTGGTGAACCTTCGGAATAGCGAACATTCAGAGAAATTTCGGAATAGTGGACCTTCGGGATAGTGAACATTCGGAATAGAGACATGCCCCCCAATATTCATATTATATGCCCAGAGTTCAAAGGTATGGACCCATAAAATTCTAAACTTGGCCCTTAAAATATTGAACTCCAAATTTGAGCACACACAGAACACCACTTAAGTCAACTGAACCTATGTCATGTCCCAATGCGGGAGGGTCCATATATACCACAACATTCATAGTATATGCCAAGAATTCAAAGGTATGGGCCCACGTAATGACATAAAATCTCAAGAAAACCAGCGAAAACAAAACAAAATCACATTTAATGTTCTAAGTTAAGTTATTTCCTCCTGTATCTGTATCGGTGTGCGCGCATGATCAGTTCGGATGTGAGCGCACACTCCATATAAAGAATCTTTGTGAAAATGAACCCTCTCAAATTAGTCTCAATACTTTAAAATATAGAATTAACCTAAAAATAACAAAAACCTTCGGAATAGAGAACCTTCGGAATAGCGGACCTTCGGGATAGCAAACCTTCATAATAGAAGCATGTCCCCACAATTACACCGGTGACGTAAACACATGTGCCAATCTTAGTTGTACTCTCGTAATTATCGGTACGATGAAACGGTGACGGAATCTGACGAGGTTTGCCGAATGTACAATCACCCAGTGAATTATCGATCGACCATGCGATATCAAAAAACCAAAAGCTATAAACACCACACTACGGTGGCGTAATGACACCCGCTGTATATTTCATGATTTAAGTGACGTTTGTGAACCGATTTCGCAATAAAAGTTGGACTGATTGACCGGGGAAAAAATCCACGATTGCAAGCGACGCAAAGCAAAATCGGCTCACAAAAGACGTCGAATCATGCAATATCGAGCTGGTACCTGCCTCTACTTTGAATATAGCTCCGAATTTGTGCGCGACTTAACGCAGTCCAAGTTAACAAACTACCCACATATAAATAGTAGTCAGAATGGCCATGAGTGTATGTTTAGATTGGAGTTCATATTATTTGAAGTGTTTGTCAAGAACTATCTACCGGTATATTTTACCCACTAAGTGACTTTGTATAATTCGACTGTATCCACAATAGATTTGTCAATCAACATGTCACCAAACGACGGCATGCAAACTCACTTCTTAGATCCGGTTTAACTGGATCGTTAATGTATGTTAAAATCCGGTTTAAACTCTTGAGGTTTAAACTGAAGATGAAGAATCCAGCCATTGAGTCGAGGTCTCGAGAAATTATCTCAAGATCAAGCCTGGAAATAGTGTGCCTGTCATTTGAAGAATGAGGTCCCCAGAGTGAGAATTTAGTGACGCTATCCCACACGGTGGGCTATAATCACCAAATTCACCATATGGTGACCTCATTCTGATTTAGCCTCAACTGCTATGGGAGATCTAGGACCAGATTGAAATTCCCCAAATTGAAGTTGGTAATGTTCACCAATTATATTACTCAGTTCTATTATGCATTTTATCTTCTGCAAATTAGGGGAAAGAAAAAGTAACTAAAACAATGTTAATTTGAAACTAAATATACATGCACTACCCAGAAGATCAGGCCTACGCTGAACGGGGTCTACAGAGGGTGAATTTGGTGATGCTAGCCCGCTGTACGGGATATCATCACCAAATTCGCCCTCTGGGGACCTCATTCTGCAAATGTCAGACACACTATTTACAGGCTTGCTAAAGATCTCTTGATACCTATCTTGATATCTCGATTAAATATGACGAGATCTCGCCATATTATATAGTTTGAAGTAAAAAATTATCGACTTTGTCGTAAATCAACAGGCGTCGTTAGCCTTAGCGACTGAAACGGTGGTAAATCATAATACACGAAACATCTTTCACGATGATGAACCCAATGTTGGTAGCAATCTATAGAAACAATTCTGAGCACATAGAATGCATGGATCAGGCTGTGCTTCCAACTATATTATGTCATTGTTTAACTGTTAGTGAAATTTAAAGCATGCCTCACAACAGAACTTACAAGCATTCGATCTTGCCATGGAATTTTAACATAGGCCATTAGATACGGTAATTACTAGGACGTACGACAGGACTAGCAACCCCGAGTTGAATTGTGCATCACCTATTATCTTAATGGATGTCGAATCAGCTAATGGACTATTCAAATGCGAATCAGGTCTTTAGTCATAGAACGGAAACACTGACAAAATTAAATCTATGTGTTGAAAATAGTTCTGGATAAAAGGATAAGGCCGCTTTAATTAATATCTCCGTTTGCCCATTCTTTACCACACTATATTGTACACTTTTTAGGTAAGAATGAATGTATAGGTAGGCATAATATTGTTTTGTTTTACTTTATGTTGACAATATCACATATTACATGGACGAAAATCGGGACCAATTTCAAGTTTGATCTGATTTGATCCTGTGCCAGTTCATTCTCTTATATATGCGAGTCTCCCATAGGGAGCACTGGCTAACAAGGTCAAGGTAAATATTGTTAGGCCAATGCATTCTCTTATATCATGCTGGGCTCCCTATGTGAGACTCGCATATATAAGAGAATATATTGGCACAGGGTTTTCACAAAATATCACGAAGCTCCAATCATGAAAGGCATCTCACTCTGATCAACATATGACCTTTACGATAAGAAATGAAAATTTCTTCAGGCATATTGAGAAAATAAACACTAATACTAAGCGAGTACCTCAACCCATTCTGGGATAATCCCATGAATAAACTTTGGTAAAGCTAAATGTTATTTTACAACTCAATTTTCAATAGTAATTATACATTTCTTCATAGAACCAGTTAACTATATGACAAAAATCACACATATTATGTGAAATATAAGAAGTTATTATCATCGGCTGAACACTAGTATAATAATTTACATTTCGTTTTTGTGAAGTTGATAAATATGTTTCAGTGTGAGCCTTTTTCGTGGGTATAGGTAGGGAAACAAACACACTATACGATTCGGCCTAACTACCCATTTGGGAAGATACCCAGAACGGCTGTAATGTTTCGAATGCTTTATCAACAATAAGCATACAAATTTAAGTATAATATGTTTCACCATGCCCGTCCTGGCATGGCATAGATGCTTATAGTTGCTATAGGGAATATTATCGACACATAGTTTAGTCTGTCCAATCCCAGCACAACGTTCTTCCTTTAATGATTGAAGACCACTAATGATAATTGTATTTCCCTATTATGTAAGTGGTAGATATACTGCTAAGTTGTAGGCGTCGCCATATACACAAGAACACTTGAGTTAAATTTTATCAGGATTCAATTATGTCGCGAATAAACATGGACGGTTACGAAAATTGGCAGAACCAGGGAAAACAGCCAGGATTGATAAAAAATCGGAAAGAAGAAACAGATGGAGAGAAGATACCAGAAAATCCCATGGATGAGGTAATCCACGAAGCGAAACAAGATAACAAGGATGTAAAAAATGTATGGGGAGACTTTATAGACGAAACGTCCATGCACGGAGTGAAGAAAGCAGGCTCAGGATTCTCTTTGCGAGGGTATGTTTATGTACATTGTTATAAACTAGGGGGTTGCCCGTCAAAAAAAAGACGGGTGACATACATGACATGCAGGAAAACCGTGTGAAGAATTAGTAGTTTATTAGTGCCACTTCGGGTAATTTAAATTATTAGTCACCTGAGGTAAACAGCGCCCTTTGCGCGACACTCGCCGGATAAAATGACCATCTATCTTTTAAGGTGACAACAGGCTCTTTATTCTAATTAGTATGTCACTTGTTGTCAACGGCTCCTATCCCGTGACATTCCCTGTGTCATGCTACCTCTATATGTGCACCAATTTGACCACATATCTTATGAGCTGATGATAAACGCTCTTTATTGATCATGCGATTTATTAGTCCCCTATCTATTATCTGAGATCAAAGGCGCCTATCCCATGATATTCCCCTGATCATGATATTCCCCTGGTCATGTAAACATAATGTGTACCAATTGTCCTACTCCTGCATATCTTCTAGGCTTATAAGGAACGACCTGTTTTGCTCAATTATGCCCATTTAAGTCGTCTGAGGTAAAAACAAAATGACGGTTGACAAACTTGATTGCAAGAAAAAATATATGGTTATATCTCAAATCGTCTTGCATAGATTGGCCTGAAATTTTGCACGTCCTATTCTAAGATGTGCTGCAGAATATGGTAAAACAAGTAGGTGCAATCGGACGTTAGAGTGATAGGCGCTAAATTCGCGATAGATACACACACAGATAAACACACAGACACACAGACACACGCACACTTGGCCTTTATATAGATAGATTAGCTCTTTCTATGCTAAAGGTTTCTCCCACTCAATTATAAAGATGATACATTGGAATGATGTAGTATTATATGCTTGCTCATAAAATAGCGGGAATTTACCGAAGATCGTTTTATTTATCTCTTAGAAGCCACAGTGAAGTACGATATCGTTATTTCACTCCAGATGCCGTTATTTCACTGTAGCTTATCGGCATCCAATTATCGATTGATCATGCAAGTGTCGTCATCAAGTCGACGTTTTGGCAGCTAGCCGAAACGTATCACGCACCGTGCGATGTGACCAGGGCCCTGTACTATAGATTCCTAACAGCCGTGTTTTGACTTGCGGAGAACGTTCCTCGGTAATTTCCTAATCTTGTAAAGCGAGACATGTGTTCTATATAGTACTCGAGCAACTGTATTCTTGTAAATGACTTGCATTGTTTATTGGAATGTAACAATAGTCGATTACCCTTTGTTCACACCATACATCGTTGTGAACTGACTTATTTGATATTCTCGTCGAGCCATCTGTAACTGGGATTCATTTCAGCAGCGAGCTGCTCGGCTTTTTTTGGGTGAATGGAGTGCCCTAACGCTGCATCTTTTTGTTATTCTATAGTACGCGAATTGTCTATCTTAGGAAAAAACAAGAACTCGCTTGACGGACGCTGATAAATTACCAACTTAGGGAGTTCCATAGTACAGAAACAACATATCACCGGGTAGAACACGGTGTTAAAATTACAAGTATACTAGGCTGAATTAGTTGTTGTCACCGCAGTGAAACGCGTGCGAATGTCTGTATGGGGTATATTGCGTACTCATCCATTAACCCTTTGTCGGCGTGGGAAGTTTCTTGGGGCCAATATCATGTTGGGATGCTGGGTTGAAATTATGCACGGGCGCATCTACTATATATTTTGGGACTTCTGTCTGTCTGTTTGTTTGTTGTTTGTCTGTTAGCTATGGCCGGGAAAACGGCTGGACCGATTGAGCTCAAACTTCCAATCTAAGGTTAAAATCACACGGGCAGTGTTTACCGCCGTTTTGGAGAAGCTCAGAGCACCCATTATCCACACCCAGTCACAAAAATTACCGCCATTGGCACGGTGGGTTTAATCGCGTTGATAGTTAAAGAGCGTTCGTATCCGCAGTGTCGTTGATAAAGAGCGTATGCGTCTAATGTTATTTTTACGTCTGGGTCCACACGTGAGCGTGACTGTATCCATACATGAGCGTGTTGTGTGATTCTTACGTACTTAGGGCTTCCTAGGAACGGGGGAGATTTTCATGGGGTCAGCTTTTTCGCCCGATGTGATCTTCACCTTGAAACGAGTACCCACAAATGATATATATATGTGTGTGTCCTTTATAGTCTCGAACCGATTGAGCTCAAACTTGCTACCCACGGGAAGTGTCATGGACGGGTTAAATTGTGACCCCGACCTGACATTGACCTTGAAAATTATCAATTCAAGGTCAAATCGGGTAAAACTGGCGGATTTCGATGAAATTTTCCTAAGTGTTCCAAGGAACGGGGGAGATTTTCATCGGTTAAGTTTTTCCGCCCGAGGTGATCTTCACCTTGAAATGGGTACCCACAAACGTACCTGTTTTAGGGACGGGTACCATCACGGGACGGGTACCATCATTTCTCTTGATTCAAAAGGCAGAATTGACTCAAATTAAATTAAAAAATTAACGGATTTCGACGAAATTTGATACCTAGGGATACTTTTGTCGGGGGAGTGTTTTGGACGGGTCAAATCGTTACCCCGACCTGACCTTGACCTTCAAAATGGTCAATTCAAGGTCAAAGCCCGGACGAAGTCGGGTCACCTGCTAGTATAGATATATTTTGGGATGGGATTCATAAATATGGAGAAGTTGCATTTGATAAATACAGGGTTTTCACAGACATGTTGTGACAGGGGCGATTCTCGCCAAACTACTCAACAATTGGGAATTTCATGCCGGGACGTGTCGATAGGGGGTTGGGGGCATCACCATAATCTTCGTTCCAAAGTTCATTATTATCCCACGTATGATTGAATTATGGAGTTAAATGGCAATCAGTTGAGAAGTTTCGATCGGTTGGAGTTGTTGGATTGGAGATTTCTAACATTTGGAAATCTTGAGTAACCATTTCAGAATTTCAAACGAATGGGATGCAAACATATAGTTTCCCGGACTCGGAAATTAAATCTGATGCAAGGGATAGAGGTGCACTCGGACAGTCTCGGGTAGCGTAGCGGAGACCCTATATATATGCATGAACGTTCAACATGAATAGATTGGGGTGGGGTGTCACGTTAAACGTACATTGGATTCCTTATTCCGCTCTAGTACGCAATCGATGTGGGATAAAACATCTCAAAATGGTATCAAATATTCCACGCACTACCGATGGAATTAATTTTCACCGTGCCCATGCAATCGTGGACAAAATAACCCAATTATCGGAAACTAGTCACATAGATGTACCTCTGTTCACCAACTGAACCACTCGCCAACTGATCCAAATAGGCATTGCTATATCCATTCATGTATAACATTAGAGTAATTTCCCTTTACCCATTAACAAGTGTTCGCCTTCACGCACAACAAACGCATTTTGCAGAACTGGATTTTGTCTGCTCTTGTAATTGACGGGAAATCGCACACACTATTAAATTGCCGATATCCATAGTATTCGACACGTTCTCCGCAAGTCAAAACACGGCTGTTAGGAATCTATAGTACAGGGCCCTGGCAGTGAAGTGGATTTTTTTTTATATTTTGACTCTGATTGACACGGAGACTTGTTAGTTTCGATTCCGCGTTTCATTTCTGTCCAGTCTTGTTGAGTTATCTAGGCAATTGCAGGGTAATTGTGAACTTCTGATTTGTAGGAAGTATTCTTCCTAGTATTGTTCAAATTGCTGTACTATTAAAAGTAAAAATGCCGCATAACTTAGCAACTTTAAGCTTAAATAATGTGCCTATAATAAAAAATAATACGTACATTTTTTTTTGTGAATAGCTGAAACATCTCATTTGTGTCTGGAAAGAAATGTCGAATTTTCATTCGCGGCTTGTAGCCGCTCAATCAAGAAAATTCGATATTTCTCCCCAGACACTCATGAGATATTTCGCTATCAAACAAAAATTGTAGGTATTCTATTCATTCAAGAAATAACTGGGTTTTTTTCAGTTTTATATATTCAGGTGATGCAGTTATATAGCAGAAATGTTTGAAGGCAAATTATATAACACACGTGGATGATTTGTCATCAAATCTTTCGTTATAACTCATAATCTTAATTTAAACACACTTAATGTCTCATAATTTAATCCCAGTATTGGTCAAGAGCGTGTAGTTCCCCCCTCCCCAAATGATTAAATTAAATTCAATAAATTCTTTGCCATCAACAAATAATTCCTGGGAACAAACACATCTCAATCACTCAACCAGTTAAAGTAAAACTCATGCTCATCGTTTTCGTTGGTCGGTCAATTATTCTCCGTTTTTGTTCAATCTCGTTTAATTCCTGGGATCAAATAGGTGCATAGATACGCAAAAATATCATGTAAGAACTTTATACGCAAAAGCTCGGAAGACTGATTCAAGTCATAGAATTTAGAAAACCTCATTGTCAGATTATCTTGTAATATGACTGAAAACTGTTTTGCATCAAATGCAAATTTTCAAAATATATATTTCATCTAAAAAATTAACTAGAATATTAGCAATATTAGAGTGTCTGGGGAGAAATATCGAATTTTCCCGAGCGGCTGCAAGCCGCGAATGAAAATTCGATATTTCTTTCCAAACACGAATGAGATGTTCAGCTATTCACAAAAAAAATGTATGTATTATTTTTTATTATAGGCACATTATTTAAGCTCAAAGTTGCTAAGTTATGCGGCATATTTACTTTTAATAATACAGCAATTTGAACAATACTAGGAAGAATACTTCCTACTAATCATAAGTGCACAATTACCCTGCAATTGCCTAGATAAATCAACAAGACTGGACAGAAATGAAACGCGGAATCGGAATTAACAAGTCTCCGTGTCAATCACAGTCGAAATATAAAAAAAATTCCACCTCACGGCCAGGGCCCTGTACTATAGATTCATAACGCCGGTTATTAGAACGGAAAACTAATAGAACAGAAAAGTAAAAATTGTGTGGTACCGTATAGGTTAGGATTTAATGATTAGGAGAGGGACCATCATTTTTTTTATAAACAACTCACTGTTTGTGCAATAAATCCATTGAATACAAGGTACCTCCGTCATTTAAAGTCGCCGTCGCGAAGTGCATATTTTACCCATTTCCCCGCTTATTAGACACACATAGTCGTTCTGAGAACGAAATGAATCGCCCCGAGATTAGCCGCTATCGATTCAGATTCCAGGAAACCCCCGTGTCATGCGCACAGCTCGAAACGAAAACAACAGATTAGGTGTATTTTATTTTTGACCCGTGACGTCATAGAGGACCTTCCCGCACTCTGTTGACATTGTGTTATCGAAATCGGTTTATGCGTGGTTTTGTTTTATTTCACATTGAAACATGTTTCGTTTTCGTTGGAAATCGTGAATTCGGAATGGGTTTATATGTGTAATAAAATATTGAATAATACGACAGGAATTTATTCGCGTGGCCAACAGCTCCGGAGTAAATGCGTACATATTTGGACGAATTTCGTGTGTCACTGTGACTGTCATAATAGGTCCACAGTAGATCATGCCATGAAGCTCTACTCCCGTGCCGCTGGAGTAGGTATTCGACTATTCGTGGCATAATCTACATGTAGGTCCACGGGAACTTCGAAATTTATTAACTTTCAACCTATTGTTGATATGAAATACATGGGATACGTGACCGCTTTCTCAGATTTCAGCTTTCAAGTTCCACAAGAAGAGTACGAATTACGTTTATGGCTGAACTATCAGAAGGGCTTCTTGGGCGGCTATGCTAGCTGTCTACTTATCTGCATGTATCATCTTTGCGAAAATGATTTTAATATGATCAAATAGAGAAATACAGATCTATACAGTATACTATGGCTTCTTCAATTCATTGAGTTGAAAAAGTAAATACTGGAGTGTTATTACGCTAAATAATATAATATCTATGTTTAGGGTAAACACACCATCCCCTCCCAAAATGGACCGCATCCTCAGCATTGTACGGGGTTCAAGTTTTTGTTCCAATTTTCCTCCGACTCATTCTTTTTTCATTATAATATACAAAAATGTGACAACGATAACGACCAGAATAAGCGTTTGCTTTAAAAATAGTGAACAATAGTCATTGTTTTGTCATTTTATGCAGATTAGTTCCATACATCACATTCTCAGGAGAAGTTTATTTCTTGCTATTTCATGACTATAAAGCAAAATAATCAATAAAACCCCAAGATGATTTTTTGTCATGTAGGTCCTGGACATCTTTCTTCCCTTCCTAGCCTGGACATCTTACCCCCACCCAAACCCTGGCTCAAACAACTTTTTCTTGGAAGAAGTTAATTTCTCGCTGTTTCATGACACACGTATCTGGCCATTTGCTTTTTGGAACTATTTTTCTGGTATGAGAAGCCAGGATGCATGACATGCATGGTTATGAAATTAGCTGATCCAAAAAGATGTAAGATGCTGTCTATTTATATCTTATATTGTAAGGATATCACTCATATAAGGACTTTTAACATATTTAAGCATAAGATGTTATTTGTAAGCTATAGTTCATATATTTCCTTAGACTTATTTTCCAACTGAAACTTTCTTATAAAGTTGAAAACAACTCAACGAAGATAGTGTATATTTTAATATCATAGAAGTATAGTATAATTACCCCTGACTAAGGGGAGTGGTTCGGGGGGGGGGGGGGCTAGCACAGGATTGTCGAAAGGGCAGAAAGGCGCCTCTCCTTAATCCCTCATATGTTTGCCTTTATTATAAACACACAAAAAAAGATAGCATTTTTCTGTTTGGATTAGTGTTTCTTTTTTCTCTTCTTCTTGGAGTTAGGCTTTTCTGTCGAAGATTGTGGAGATTTCAGTTGTTGTTGTTGTTGGTGTTGTTGGATGATATGTGCAATTCTTTGTTCTTGTGCTTTTTGTAGTCGTTCTTGTTCTTTTTTTTTGCTTTTGTTTTTCTCTCAGGCGTTCTTCATCTTTTTCTCTCCATTTCTGTTCTAGTTCTTCTAGATAATCTTCGACATGGTTGTTGTTGTTGGTGGTGGAGCTGGGGGACACCGGGATAAGATGGAAATCCGGTGTCCGAGGTGGAAGACAGTCCAACTCCACGTCAAAGATGGCGGCAGGAACATCTGGGGTGGTGTCCACGTCCCTGTCTCCGCTCGCCTCGACGACGACAGCAGGGACCTCCGGTAGATCAACGGAGTCCCTGCTAGCTGGTGCAATGTCGCCAGTCTCCATGCAGGTCGGGTCGTCTGGGCGTCTCTCAGACAACTCCGACCTACCGGCTGTGACGCTGGATGGCTGAACCACACGGAGAGGGGCGACCGGCAGATCAACGGTCACCCCCTTCTTCTTCCATTTCGCCCGTCTGGCGGCGTCCCTTCTTCTCCTTGATGGCGTCTTCTTTTTTGGAGGCCCCTTCTTCAGATTACGGCAGGTCTCGACGTTCCTGTCCCGGGCAGAAGACCTCTGGATACCAGCATCCTCTGTCCGGAATTCAATGCAAAGAACCAGATAGCCCCTGTTAGCTTGGAGATTCCAACTAACAGTGTCAACTATCCGACTTCTTTGTATTGCAGCTAACGCGGCGTAGGGGATTAAGTTCATAATCCGCCCTGATCCTAATCCAAAACCGTCTCACTCGCCGGCATTAACACGAGGGCAGCTGCAACCGAAGTCGCGACCACGCAACTCACTCGTGTTAACGCTCTGACAGAGAGGAACTAATAGAGCCAAAGCAATAATGACTGGTTCGCTCCACTCCCTGCCAGAGACGATAACGACCAGCATAAGCGTTTGCTTTAAAAAATAGTGAACAATAGTCATTATTTTGTCATTTTATGCAGATTAGTTCCATACATCACCTTCTCAGGAGAAGTTTATTTCTTGCTATTTCATGACTATAAAGCAAAATAATCAATAAAACCCCAAGATGATTTTTGTCATGTAGGTCCTGGACATCTTTCTTCCCTTCCTAGCCTGGACATCTTACCCCCCACCCAAACCCTGACTCAAACAACTTTTTCTCGGAAGAAGTTAATTTCTCGCTGTTTCATGACACACGTATCTGGCCATTTGCTTTTTGGAACTATTTTTCTGGTATGAGAAGCCAGGATGCATGACATGAATGGTTATGAAATTAGCTGATCCAAAAAGATGTAAGATGCTGTCTATTTATATCTTATATTGTAAGGATATCACTCATATAAGGACTTTTAACATATTTAAGCATAAGATGTTATTTGTAAGCTATAGTTCATATATTTCCTTAGACTTATTTTCCAACTGAAACTTTCTTATAAAGTTGAAAACAACTCAACGAAGATAGTGTATATTTTAATATCATATAAGTATAGTATAATTACCCCTGACATATTAAATTGTTTTTTTTAACTCTTTACGGTCACCCATCGAACGAAAACGAGACTTAGACATTTGTTGTCGTTTCTGAGAAAGTTGACACAACAAAATAAAACAGCCATAACACTAAATCTGGAATTTTGGATTACGGATCGTGTACCGATCTACACCTGCACGAATTATATATGCTGTAGAATATTCCGCTGTGTATAGTGCGTTTAACTTTGTTTTGAATGCTTTGATTGAAAAAATATCTTCTCTGCATATATAGAGAAAACCGCATGAGGTACAAAAATAGATTTGGGGAACATCGGCTGGGTATCATCCTCTCTGAATAATATAATCTACACATTGTTCTTAAATTGTTGTTATTTTCGTATACAGTATCTTAGGTTGGCAATCTTATGTATATGCATGTTGTATCATTCGTTTGCTTGATAGTTGTCATTGTTGTGAACACATCGGTTTCTGGAGAATTCCCAGTTTTTGATAATGTGATACATACAATTTTGTCAAAGTTTGTCTTCTGATGTCTCATTTCTGGGAATTGTCATTAAATCGGTTGTTTTTGGCCACACAGTACTTCAATGTGCAAATAAACGGTCGTGATATATTCTCAGATGTTAGTATCTGTTAACTAAAGATTTAAATTCACTACTTTTAAATGTCCTCGTTAATTTGGCATGATCTAGAGAATACAACCACATTTTACATGGTCAAAAATTGACACAAGAAACATAATAAAAAAGCAAAGCCCTCCTCAATATATTGGTAAATCTTAAGAGCTACCGGTAAACTAATATGCTAAAAAAAATCGCTATAATTTTCCAGTTATATATTCAGCACATGAATAAAGTGTAAAATTGAAAACAACATTTTTTAATTAACAACGTTTTACGTATCAAAACTATTTATGTTTCAAATGGTATGTTGTGTCATTTTGCAAACCTTATAGACAAGTAGAGCTCATTCTTTTATAAAGTTGCGGCCATATAGGACGGAAGTATGATAAAAAAATGTATACACAAGGTTGATTTCTTTTCCCCAAGATTTGGGACCCACCCACCCTTCCATGTAATTTTTATCCATCCAATTGTTTACACCCACACTGTCCATCTTCAAATTCGGCCCATTTAAACGTCCACTTCCTATTCCGACCTGGAAATTCTTTGATTAGCCGCAATTATTGTTACTTCCTGTTGAAATTCAAACAAAGACTGACAATTTCGTTGACAAGTTAACTAATTTTCTTCACAATTTACACGCTTCTAAATCTGTCTAAATCGTGTAATTTACTCCCACTCTTCCGAATTCTTCAAAATGTATATATGTTGATTACCCTAACAAAAACATACATTGGACAACTGCACTGTGTGTATACATGTATCTCGATCTAAACTTAATAATTTACGTGCATGAGACCATTAAAAATATATCCCGGTTAGAAAATTAGTGCTCTAACTCAGTGTGCATCATTAACCCTTTACCCAACAGAACGGCCCTGTGCCAATGCATTCTCTTATATATGCGAGTCGACCATAGGTCGGCTCGCATATATAAGAGAATGCATTGGCTTAACATATTAAAAATGATAAAATTGTTAAAGAATGTAAGAAAAAATGGTAAAAAGTGTTTAAAAAAGATTTTTTTTTAGGCCAATGCATTCTCTTATATATGCGAGGCGACCTATGGTCGACTCGCATATATAAGAGAATGAATTGGCACAGGGCATAACTGTAACTATCACAATGTGGTCAAGGAGCCGGTTCCAATGATATCCATATTTGTATGGTTCTATTGAGACAGACCGAAGATATTTTAGGCTGTTGAAGCTTTATTTGGCCGGTTTTGGCCGGTTTGTTGGGTAAAGGGTTAAGCATATCTGAGGAGATCTGAGTATATGTAAATATTTGCAATAATTTGGGACGACATTCCCCAGTTAAAACAAAAGTTTCATTCATTTGATTCGTTGTAACTTAATTTACCTGATTGATTGTATTAACTCATAAATTACGCAGAATCTGGGCTAAATGATCTCGCTCTTCGGGCTCGACCATCTGGTTTCCGAATGTCCAGTCGCTCGTCCATTCACCCTGATGGAATATTCATATATAATAAAATACGTCATTAAAGGGGTACTGTACCCCAATTTCAATAAATTCCCGGTGACAATAGCGATCTAATATGAATATTATATTATAAAATAACTAATTTGAGTCGACGATGTCTACTGAAAACGTCCGGTTAACAGGCTATCGTAAAAGTAAAATTGAATTATTTAATATAAATTCATTTATGGCTGGAGTCATAAAATGGAGAATTATGCCATTACGAGTTACCGTTCTTGAAATCGCATATGTTGCGTGTCTTTTATCGACGGCCGTTCGCGAACATTATTGAGTTGCAAACAAAACATGTTACCTGCAAAAGACGGCCCGTTATAACCGATTCGGAAAAAAATGAGAAAGAAACAAGAGTCATAAAGCGTCAAGTATTTTATAGGGAGTGAGATTGTTCGATGGAAGAGATTGAATGCATCAATCGAAGCTGTGAGCAATGAACTTCCGGTTCTTCCTGCGACCTGCGTGTTCTCCGGTGAAGGTCAAAAACATGGCGCGTAGTTTGAAATCGTAATATTTTTGTTTTCAAGATCAATATTTTCTTCGCTAAATTAGGTTTATACGAAACTCAATTAACACGAACACAATCTAACTTGAAAGTTATTTCAATGGGAGTAAATAAAAAAATCTCCTATCTTTGTGTACAGTACCCCTTTAAAGAACGGGTATTACCTAAGAAATATATTACCTGCACTGTGTTCTCAATGTTATAAACTTCCCTGTCACAACATCAAAAACTTCCAATGTTTTGACGTAGTGGAGTATGATCTCTATATAGGGGCGTATCTATTATATATTATAAATTCATGCCCCGATCTAGTCTGGTTTCATAACATATATTATTTCGATATATAATGTGTGTCGTTTTGACCCAACTATAATTTAATCATAAGCTGTCAATCCACGGAATACTGTAAAACAATTGGTTGACACACTCTTGACTATTTAGGTTATTTCTCGATAACCTAAATTTCTTTATTACTTTCCCCGCTACAGAAATGACAGCAGTGTCGAGTGACCACGCATATACGGCGTGCCTAAACAATGTACATGTAAACTGTTCGGTACTTCCTACCATTTAACATTAAATTTCGGTGCTGCATCAAAATTCATTCCGGTATGACTGTATTGGCAATAACCGTACTAGATGCTAATATTCAGTGCACAAGTAACCAGACAAATCAACAAGATTGAACATTGCAAAGAAGTGAAACATTGAAATTAAAACCAACACGGGTTTGTGTCACCGAGTTCGAATAAATCAATCCCACGTGCAACTGCTGCTACGATGCGTGATCATGCAGTTGTGACTAGCCAATCAAAAACGCTGAATTTCCGACGCGATTTCATCACTCGATGAGCACCAGTTTTGAGTGACAGGTGTCTCTTTCAACTTCACGTGTCTATTTCGTCGGATATAGTCTCAATGTTGTACGCTCGTTATACATCCAACTTCTACTTTTGGTGGTTCTCTTGTGAAATGACGGATTAAATTATAACAAATAACTTTTGTTTGTTTCGATTAAGGTTATGACCGAAAAGTTTGAAGATCAATTAAGTTATTTCTTAAATAAACTACATAGTCTATCGACGTTTGGTGGCTTTCCCACCCCTTATTCAGCTAGATTGTAACGGTATTGTAATAGACCGGTTCAATTTTGTGTTTTGCTTCAATGACAATTTTAAGATTAATATTTCATATGGTACATGTTGTTTCGTTTTCAAATTTCAGGATAATCTGGAAGCTGGGTTTGGCAACAATGATCGGTTTACTTATCTACGTTGGCATCGAACTAACTACCTCTTATTATACCTATCCCACGATAATAACTACCAAGATGGAGAGGGTGGATGAAGTTATATTTCCCAGTGTGACATTATGCCCACTTTCGCCGTACAAAAGGTCTAATTTAACAAGCGCGATAAACGGAAGCGCTCAGCTTAATAAGGAAGCAGAAAACATCGAGATCAGCTTAAGCCCATTGGGTGAAATCAGTCGAAACATATTGAAGAACAAGTTTGATTTTAATTGGACTGATTCCGCATACAAGATCTACACCATGCCTGGATCAAAATCGAATGCACAACAATTACCATACATGGACATCGGTCTTGCATTTACGTCCTGCACATTTCAACATACAGTGTACGATAACTGCGCGGAGCTATTCAGTTATACACATACTGACTTCGGAGTCTGTGCTACACTAAACTCAACAACTACAGGCTTCACTGGAGACACTAGTGGGCTATCGCTTATACTGCATATGCCACAGACTGAATATTATATTTCGAAATCCTTGGCAGCAGGAATAAAGGTAGGTGAATTACATCGATAAAGTGCAGAAGCGGACGTAGTTAATCTAGCTCCTAATATACAGGAGCTTGTCGTTAAATATGTATATAAAATAAATATAAATATAATTGTTATTTCTTGAAGAAAGAGTTGTCAAATTCCGAGAGGATTTAAAATCGCCAAATCCGAGATAAAAATAATAATGCAAAAACGAGAATATAAGTGAATTATGATCTACATGATACAAATTATACAGTGTCCGATAGTACATAAGATAGTAGTTATTGTTATATGTGTTCCCGCATCTAGGATACACCTCCTTTCCCCGGTGATATGGTTAATTGTATATATAGGCACAGCACGTAGAGATTTAAATGATATATTATATAAGAACACACAAGCATAATTAACAATATCATATTCTTAATTGGTTATGACTGGTAGCAGCCATTGTATAAGTTAGGGAGTATCAAACCACTATCATTCTATAGTAAACAATAGTATGATACACGTCATAGACAAGGGTATCATGGTATATCAGACCTTATTTGGACGCATGATACACCATACGTTGGAATAACTACTTATGTCGAGAAATACCGAGAGACTCCGGCTCTGACCGCCGATTCACCAATTCCTCTGTTGATTTACCGATTCTTGCTGTGCTTATCGAGAGAGACTTATACAAATATAAAGTTATCAAAACTTATGGACTCTTTATTGTTTATTGTCCCCGTACGCGGCCAACTGTACCTTCAACCCTAGATACTACGGGACAAAGTGGTGCCGTCAACTGTACTCCCTGTGTGTTTCTCTAGTTCGCACACTATGATGTTATATGCTGTTTTCATTACCCGACCATGGATATACTCGTTCGATGATTATACATTGGACATTTATCTCACGTTCTATTCGCCTGCCGGACTTGTCTTCATTCTCAGCCTCTTGGATAATTAACTGTTCGCTGATACTCCAGTGACATAGTGACCTACTGTTTACCAGACTCGCCATGGATAAATAACTCTACGTTCGTTTGATGTTGATTGTTTGTATATGAATATCCATGTGTTGGTTTTTCATGTTCGTGTTCGCGATTATAGATCCTAGATCCCGCTATCTTCTGAACACTCGGATTTAATCAAATTTTAGTTCCCAAATACTTGGAAACTTTGAGTGGGGGGAATCTGTCCGATAGTACATAAGATAGTAGTTATTGTTATATGTATTCCCGGATCTAGGATACACCTCCTTTCCCCAGTGATTGTAATGATATGGTTAATTGTATAGATAGGCACATAACGTAGAGATGTAAATGATATATTATATATTCTTAATTGGTTATGACTGGTAGAAACCATTGTATAAGTTAGGGAGGATCAAACCACTATCATTCTATAGTAAACAATAGTATGACACACGTCATAGACAAGGGTATCATGGTATCTCAGACCTTATTTGGACGCATGATACACCATACGTTGGAATAACTACTCATGTCGAGAAATACCGAGAGACTCCCGCTCTGACCGCCGATCCACCAACTCCTCTGTTGATTTCCCGGAATATGAGACTTCCGGTGTAAACAAGAAATGTCAAATTGTTTCTGTCTTCAAGTTATGCGTGTTTTCTCGAAAATCGGACAAGGTATTGATGTTTGAATATGTTCTAGTGTTTGCGGAATTTCTCAGGTACAAGATGGTGACAAGATCAAGATTCGCTTAACCGGGATGTTTGGACTGTGCCGGTATGATGTTTCGTCATTTCAATATTATCGTAATCATGCTTAATGATATAGCCACCATTACCCCCTGTCCAAATTGGCCAATGAACTGTACTCACGTGTACTCTGTCAGTACAGAAATTCTCGTCGTGTGAAATAGTCACGCTTGATCAACTGTTTAGGGGATTCCCCGATGACATTCAATAACCAGCGGTTGTGAAAATTCGACAAATGACAATGGGTGATTCAAGCCGCCAACGGTCACTAGCGATGTGTTTATCGGTGTGGTACGATAGCATTGAGTCACAGCAATACACCCGTAAACAAGAGGACTCTACTAAAGTAACCGACAATCTACAAGCTGTGTTACTGTTCATTAACTCAACAACGCAAGATGTGTTTACGTCCACAATAATAGAATTTGTTGCTAACCAAGATAAACTTTTAGATACTCTCCGCGAAAACGTATTCATGCATGCAACAATTGACAATAGCTTTCCATATGACTCTTCCTCATCAATGAAACAACGCGTTGTTCGAAGTTTAACCGGTGATCATATTATTGACAAAAACAGTCGTAATATTAGAATGGCAGTGGATGTATACAAACTAATGAAATTTATGGTCGATAAGGATGGGGATAGCATCAATGACGTTATAAGTAAAGGTGTTAGAAATAAAAGTGTTAGCCGTCCTTCAATATCAAGCATGCCTGTAATCGACGACGACCAGGCAATCTCCAATGTGAACGTCAACAGCTCGATTGTGAAAATCCTCCGAGATATATCTCTGATAAAAACGGAAAATGAAAAATTCCATAAAGACTTCTCCGAACGTATTCCGAAGTTGGATTCAACAATAGCTCAAATGGAAGCCCGATTAGATAAAATTGATGAAAAACTATGCATTGTAAAAGATGTGAACCAACTCAAAAACGATGTTGCGAATGTAAATACTAAAATAAAAACAATGGATGAAGACTTAGAAAGTGTGAAATTAACAATGGAAAGAATACAAGATGAAAAATACTCTGGTGTGAAAAGATTAAAAAGTGAAATTGTCGGCGTCAAATCGGATGTGGGTACCATAGTAAATGGGTTGGAGGAGTTTAGTCGTAAACAAAAAAGCTTTGAAGGACAACTATCAACATTAAAGGATTTAGTAAATAAAAAGCATGTTCAACCAACACACTCCTGCGATAAACTAATGAATGAAACAATTAAAAATAACGTGAATATAATGAAAGATGAATTCCGGAACTTCACCACAAGCGTGACTAATAACCTCCAAGTATTTGTGGAATGTGTGAGTGTTTCAATGGACAATGTATCCAAAACTCAACGCGACATATCAGACACACTCAATAAAATGATGGATGCATTCCTTGCTTATGATGATACATGTGACCGCTCTCAGGCCAGTGACGAAGCTTCAGTGGATGATTCACATTCCAGTGCCCCAAATGATGTATCCTATGAATCCAGAGTTCCATCATATGAAGATAATCGCAGACATAACGCCTCGAACAATACAAGAAGCCCGCGATATTCGGACAATGAACCTGATGACTATTACTTTAACAAGCAAGATGGCCCGATTAAAACATCACAGGTATTCCTTGGTGGTTTCTCCAACCGAGTGACAATTCACGACATCAAGAAACACTTACTGTACGAAAACGTACGTTTCACTGTTATCCGGATGTTAAGAGGAAACACGGCTCGTATCAACATTTGTGACGATTATCTGGATAACGTTCTCGCATCTAACTTCTGGCCAAAAGGCGCAATCTGCAGAATGTGGGTCCACACAAATCGTGACTAGTCAATGCATGTATGCATATATGATTCTGCTCACTTATTTATGTTGTATTTACATTGCATATACATGATTCAACAATGCGTTATACGACTTTGCTGTTGACATTAATATGTCTAATTACAAGTATAAATGTAACAACTAATAGTATCACATTAACAGTAGTTGAATGCAAACGCGTGATGGAATCTCCTGAATTAAACCTACTCAACTGGAACTGTACAGGTGTCACATCTTCGGGTCATTACTTGGCATCATTGCTCAAGAATGGCGCTTATGATATCGTAGGCTTAAGTGAGCATTGGCTTTATCAATGCGATCTTGATTTCCTCGGTTCGCTTAACAAGGACTATGAGTATCATGCCGTATGCGATTCTCGCCAAAATATTCACAACAAGAGAGGTAGACCTAGTGGTGGTGTTGCCTTGCTATGGCATAAGAAATTATCAAATCGTATATGTCCGCTTGCAATTAATGATGATCGTATTTTAGGGATACAAATTAGGATGACGGATGAAAGTTTTATATATCTCCTCCAAGTATATCTACCATCTACAAACTATACCATACAATATTACGAAGAGTATGCGAAAACGCTTGGTGACCTATGTGACACCTACAAATCATATGGTAACGTAATCGTAATGGGAGACACAAACGGACAATTTGACAAATCTGATGAACGAAATATGATATTCAAGAAAATGGTTAAGCGAATCGAGATGGTATCTGTGAATTATGAATTTTGTGACGAGTATCCTCTATCTACATGCATTCCTTTCGGTGATTACTACCAATTACATGAAGGAACAATTGTCGATCACATTTTTATTCCATCCACATTTATTCCATTTATTCACGAGGTACATGTTTTAGACGATGACGCCATTAACGTATCTAATCATAGACCTATTGCATTACATTTGAAGTTTCAGCTACGCAGTCAATCTTCATGTACAGCCGAAAGAGAAACAGACAAAACCATAAATTGGCGTAAAGTTAAATCTGAACCAGAAATTCTCGAACTTTACAAACAAAGTCTTGATGTTGAACTAACAGCACACAAAATCATATACACTGATGATTCAGACATATCTGAAGTTTACCAGTCAATTGCACGTGTAATATCAAAAGTATCGGAATCATGTTTACCAAAAAAGTCATATAATAAACGCCTGAAACCATATTGGGGAGATTGTTTGAAAAATAAGCATAAATATATGCGTGATCTCCGGAAACAATGGATACGTGAAGGTCGACCTCGAGCAAGTACACAATGTAATAGTTACACTCAATATAAATTAGCGAAACGTGATTTTCGTAGAGAGTACAGAAAAGCGTCCGAAAATTATATATCCGAATTAAATAATGAAATTGACGAACGCGCTCAGATCGATCAGAATTATCTATTTCGCGTGATACATGTAAAGCGACAGAGAAATCATATCGATAAAAATGCATTCTTTTGTTATGAAGGGAAGGTTCTACGGAATGCTCTTGATGTTGTGGAAGGCTGGGCATCGTATTTTGAAAATCTGTACTCACCGCTATACCAATCAGACTTTGATTTCAATCACTTCCACTGTGTTAATGAATTTATTGCGCGTACAATGGCCAGTAAACAAAGCAGTGATATTGACAATCGCATAATTTTTCCTGTATCAACTGGTGAACTGAATCAAATATATCGGGGCCTAAGTACGGGGAAAGCGGCTGGATGGGACGGGATATCCAATGAACACTTATTATACAGAAGTAACACATTGACGCTGGCGATTTCTAAACTCTTAACTAATGTAATTAATACACAGAAGGTCCCGAGCCAAATGAAACGCGGTATAATCGTTACATTATTTAAAGGTGGCAAAAAACCCAGGACAGATTTTGATAGCTATAGGGCTATACCGTTGATGCCTGTTTTATATAAGTTACTTGAAAAAGTTATACAAACTCGATTGGAATCTTATGCACCCAATTTAATACAAGTGCACCCGCTTCAACATGGCTTCCAAAAAGGTGTAAGCGCAACCATGACATCTTACGTAATGAAGGAATGTATTGACTATGTGTCCGCTAGTAAACAAAAATTATACATCTTATTTTTAGATGTATGGAAGGCATTCGATACCGTCTGGATTAACGGATTGTTATATAAATTAGATAAACGCGGTTTTAAAGGAAATTTGTTTTGTCTCATTAATGAATTGCTGACAAATGTTACATGTTCTATTCGTTATAACAATTCCTTATCTAGGTGGTTTGACGTTCGTCAAGGGGCTCGTCAGGGAAGTATTCGCTCCCCATTTTACTACATGGTCTATGTTGACGAGTTGATATGTACTCTCGCAAATTCCCCGTATGGCCTACACATGCTCGGAGTAAATTGCACATGCCCAACACATGCTGATGACATGGTTTTATTATCACTCAATAGTGTCGGATTATCAGCTCTTATTGATATGTGTTTTGAATACAGCAAAAAGTGGCGATATAAGTATAACTCTAATAAATTCTCGGTAATTGTATTCAACGAAACAAAGTCAGAGTTCTCTCGTCAACATCGCGTCTGGAACTTAGGAACATATACTCTACAAGAATGTTCAGAAGTTACCCATCTTGGTATTCCACTCGATAAATACGATTTTAATTCTGTCTTCATTGATCGGATATGTGACAAAACCCGAAGTACATTCATGATGTTAACGAACGCAGGAATATACCCCGGTGGCATTACACCAAAAAGTTGTTCGTTGATTTATTATTCGGTGGTCATTCCAAAAGGTTTATACGGATCTGAACTTTTATGGTGTGTTAATAAAACTCTATGCGACCGTCTCGAAAGAATGCACCGTTTATGTCTAAAATACTATCAGGGTCTTCATAATCGCACAACAACAGTTATAGCTCAAAGATTAGTCGGTATGTCGTCAATGGTATCATTAATAGAAAAACGCAAACTGTCATTTATTGGTTCAATATGCAATCTGTCGTCGAACAAAACCGCCAAAGATGTATTTATTACACGGTTATACCAGTATTTAATGTTTCCTACAGCTTCAAATTCTAATTTCATGGTTGATATTATTTGTACATTGGACAAATATGGAATGACCGAATATTTCGAGAAATACTTATTAAATGTGACCTTTCCAAACAAATTATCATGGAAAAATATAACGAAGACCTCATGGTTCAATATAAATAGAGATGAATGGGAATGTAGCAAAGGCGATGATAGTCGATTAAACCGTTTCTCGGCACTCCAGCCTAAATTATGTATGTCTAGGCTATGGGAAAACTGTTACATATATCCTAAGCATAAAGATTCTTATCTCCTTGTTGCACGTCTTATTTCCATTCTTGAAACGGACGAACAATCGTGCCCATTGTGTGATAGAAAACACAATGATCTGGTCAGACATGCATTAATCGAGTGTGTCTCAATATGTGATAACCGTAATATTTTTGAATTTGACTTATTAAACGAATTTCATGTAGACGTATACATGCAATATGATAGTTTGAATGCGGAATCCAAAACGCGAGTTCTATTATCCGGAATAGCTGAACTTGACCATTGTATACGCGAAATAGATAATGAACTGATCGATTTTTTCGTTAGGAAATCAGCTTCTCTTTGGAAAGCATATGTTGATAGCATATCATCACTAATGCCTGTACCTCCATAGTTCTGTATTAAAATTATATATACGTAAGCGTAACACACGAGTGCATATCTATAGCTCTATGACTGTATATCATATGTGTACTTGCTATGTATAATGAAAATTTAGACGCATACATGTATTATGCAACCACAATCAATTGTATATAGCTGGTATTCGTCGCGAATTATACTCAAACCATTTTCGATATATTGTTTCAACACGCACATTATGCCAATGAATATGTTTAATGTTTAATTATGTTAATTATGTAATAATGTGTATGTGATTTTGTACACTATATCTTCGTTTACGGAGGAAATAAAGTCATATATATATATATATATATATATATAAAGTTATCAAAACTTATGGACTCTTTATTGTTTATTGTCCCCGTACGCGGCCAACTGTACCTTCAACACTAGACGCTACGGGACAACAGTCGGCTGGCATTCAACGTGTATTTGTAGTCATTCTTGACACGAAATATTCTTTAGATAGCTACTGGCGGTGCATCGTTAAAAAATTAAACCAATTTCTTTCCCCGAAAACTGATTCCAGATATTGAGTATGTAATTTGTGGCAGCGACTAAAAAAATATACAAAAGTGTTTTGCAACAGTGCCTTTTGCAGTTGTGACCAGTATATTTAGCCCTAGCTATTACGCCCATGCATCAACATCTCTAAATAAATTTTGAATATTGAAAAGATGTCAGAGAAGCAGGTTATATAGTATGTAATAATTACATACTATATAACCTGCTTCTCTGACATCTTTTCAATATTGTGACGTAAAAAAAAAACTTCATAAATTTATATTTAGCTCTTAGAGACTTCCTGCATGTTGTCTCTCGGAGGACGACTTTTGTTTATACGGTCTTGGTGCTCGATCGCTGCAGTCGGCTGCATCGCCATTGTTCTTCTCAAGTATATATATAGATCATTTTTATAGCTGTCTCACAAAAAGACAGAAGTTCCCTCTCAATACTTTCGGAATGCAAAACCTTCGGAATAGAACATTCGTAATAGAGAACCTTCGGAATAACGAAACATGATACATGACTCCACTGGACACGAGGATGCGAAGCATAAACGAAGACAGATTGCAATAACTATACACAGCATGTATGAAAAGGGTGATTCAATTTACAGGTGATTCTGCACAGTGATGGGGAATATGTGGACACATCGAGCAAAGGATTCTATGCCGCCCCGGGATTTTCAACGGCTGCTGCGATACACTATACAAAGGTAAAATATTCGAAGTATGTAAATATCGCTTCAAGTTTACCTCAAACCGAGTAATATCATTTTACGACATCATCAAACCGAGTAATTTAGATAGTTTTACGACATCACAAATCGGTTTTTACGACATACTGCAAATCTACTTCACTGCTAAATAATGTGTATACATATATATATATACTAGAAGGTGACCCGACTTCGTCCGGGCTTTGACCTTGAATTGTCTATTTTGAAGGCCAAGGTCAAGTGGGGTCACGATTTGACCCGTCCAAAACACAGTGCCCGAACAAAAGTACCCGACAAAAGTACCCGTCGAAATCCATCCGGTTTTACCCGATTTGACCTTTTAACCCGATTTGCCTCATATACACACGCTCATTAATTATCAAGTTTCAACGTAAAGATAAATTACCATCGGTGCCCGAGATATCGCCAAGATGTCTGAAACAGTCAAATGCATCGGCCGGTTATGAGTTAACGTGATCTAACTTTATGACCTCTAACGACGTCATAGAAGTTACGCATTGTTTTTACCCTGATAGAAGATCGTACCACTTCTTCTTAATAATTGAGGCAGATAACTAAAACGGATACATACATATTATATATCGTTGGAAAGAGGAAACACGAAAGATTCTCATAGTGTCATTATTATGACTGGCATGTTATTATTCGCGCTGTTTCGAATCGATTTGTAAGCACCGAACTCAAATGAAAGTCCCGTAACACAGCGTAAAAACAGATTTGACCTCGGCACGTGAAAAGTTGACCTCGCACGAACAAATTAATAGGCCTATGTTCGTCCCCGACCGAAAATACACCCACATACCAAGTTTCATCGAAATCGGCTGGGCCATTTTTGAGTCCATCGATTACTGACAGACACACACACACACACACAGATCTTCCAAAATATATAATAGACTAGAAGGTGACCCGACTTCGTCCGGGCTTTGACCTTGAATTGTCTATTTTGAAGGCCAAGGTCAAGTGGGGTCACGATTTGACCCGTCCAAAACACAGTGCCCGAACAAAAGTACCCGACAAAAGTAACCGTCGAAATCCATCCCGATTTGATTTCCACTGAAGTATATAAACGCGCCTCATATACACACGCTCATTAATTATCAAGTTTCAACGTAAAGATAAATTACCATCGGTGCCCGAGATATCGCCAAGACGTCTGAAACAGTCAAATGCATCGGCAGGTTAAGAGTTAACGTGATCTAACTTTATGACCTCTAACGACGTCATAGAAGTTACGCATTGTTTTTACCCTGATAGAAGATCGTACCACTTCTTCTTAATAATTGAGGCAGATAACTAAAACGGATACATACATATTATATATCGTTGGAAAGAGGAAACACGAAAGATTCTCATAGTGTCATTATTATGACTGGCATGTTATTATTCGCGCTGTTTCGAATCGATTTGTAAGCACCGAACTGAAATATATTGGCGCAAAACGGCGTAAAAACAGATTTGACCTCGGCACGTGAAAAGTTGACCTCGCACGGACAAATTAATAGGCCTATGTTAGTCCTGACCCGAAAATACCCCCACATACCAAGTTTCATCGAAATTGGCTCAGCCGTATTTGAGTCCATCGATTACTGACAGACAGACATATAGATAGATACACACACACACACACAGATCTTTCAAAATATATAATAGATATCAATTTTGGTTAAGGGTGGATACACATACGCATGTCATTTCTGTATGTAAAATACATGTATTTTACATGGCCACACAAATAATTGACAACATTAATTACCTGCGCGCGAACGGTTCATTGTTAACAGGCCAGACAAGTGAGTAGTGATAAGCGAAGTCAAACTGTCTGCTATCAGGACATATAAGGCCAGTCCAAAACATGTCTTCTCTTACGGATGCGGACATTAGTCAAGTCTGTGTGATACCTGGCATTTTATTAATGCACGAACACCAGAACCGACACGTCTGGCGTATACAGGCGATATACAACATTTTCTACCATGATGCTTGTTTGGCATGGGGTCTCGAAAGCTTCAAAACGCTAAGGGACTTAGTTGAATGTATCCGTCGGAATAATCTGGGCAAGAAGGTACAATATAATATGTTTTACTTAAATAGCTCAGGGTTAGCCACCCCGCCTGCATGGTAGCTTTTGGGATCATATATATCCCCAAGTCGGGGATTTTATATAGCCCATGCGTCGGGGAAATCCCGATCCACCACTGCTATAAATATCAAAAGAGGACTGGTAATTATTTAATAGAACGGCCACCATATGGGTTATCCCACGAACAATTATTTTAAGTGGCCTGGCGACTCGGTCCAAGATAGCGGCTTCTCTCTATACCGACTAAATTGGAACCAGAACTCAGTGCGGCCAACACATCGGCAATGGTCGGGTTGTCAGTGGACACATATTACATTTTCTGCATGATCCATGTAAAACGCCAAATAAAAAAATATAATTACAGAGATTACATGCATGTGTGTATCCACCCTAAGTGACTTACTTAAAAGAGTTACTATAGATGCGATATAATTAATAAATATGGTATAACTTTATAGTATAGGCCTGATATCAGCCCTCGGTAACCTCATATCAACCTTCAATCTTCGGTCTGATATCGGGTCTAATATACAACCAGCCAATTAATATCCTCTAAATATTCATCGAACTTTCCACACTGCATGAACCAAGCTTCACCCACACATTTTCGTTTTGATTGACTCCGTTTACTGTTCCGATATTTAAAACATGTAGAAAATAAACAAGTCACATAACTCACGGGGAGGGGGAAGGGTCTGATAAAACTCGAGTGAGCGGAATGAACAAGGGTAATTAAAGGTCCGACTCCCCAAGTTAATTATGTCTATTCTGTTTATATTGCTCACTTTCCACCATTAAAATTCGTTAAGGTTTGTAATTTAAATATGACAAAATTGTTCATGATCAGCTGATTATCCCGTGTTTAAAGGCACGGGCGGCGTTCGTTGCAGAAATATTCATATTTGTTCAAATCGCCATCAACAGAAGGAATATTAAAATATATATAGTTTTGTTCATATGCCAAACATAATCAGCGCGTAAATAGTATATTTCATCAAGACGTACGATGTGGTACGTAAACAAGAGTCTGCTTGTGTTACAGAAGTTTTGCTTCTGTTTACATAACACAGCGCAATTCTATTGGTTAATCACACGCAAACGCTCTTTATTTTTTCCATATCAGGAAAACAGTAACAAATAATGCTCTTTATGTTTACCATATCTGGATCTAAACAAAAGCCAGGAAATGTAACGTTTTTTACTTTTGTTTACATAACAAAGGAAAAATATTTGACAATAACATACTTTTTATGCCATATTTCTGATTGGTATAAGAACAAGGTATGTCTATATTTTACTAGTATTTCTGTTTATGGCGGTTTTTGACGGAGGTGAATATTTTAACAGCATACCCACCGCCAACGCCGCCCGTATCTTTAACACCAAACGTTCTGTTGCGCGAATGTACACGTTATTTAAACATTTGTGATATAAGGAGCCCAGGATATATCATCTTCATTCAACATGGTATATTTACATACACCTAATATCGCTTCCGATTTCCCCATAGCATTACGGTAGACACGCCCCCTGAGTCAATGTGTTCATAAACATATGAACGTAACATGACGTCACTTTCAATGTCGTCCATAGGTTTATGAACACATTCAGCCCGGAAATCACCGGGGATTGTCGGACATGAACGACTGCTTGACTATTCAGCATATCCGGATTTTGCAAGCAATTTGTTTTTGTCTATAATCCGTGTTGTTACGCTGCACCTAAAACTCATCTCCTCTGATTACACAACCCACGACCTCACAAATACTTTATGACAGAAAGGCGTGTTGTCAATTTATTATCACCCACAACCGAAACTTAATTGTTAGTTTCAGATATTATAATTCTTGAAATCATTCATTATAAGCTAAACAAGACATTTCGTCATATGTGTATACTTTACTGTGAAATAGCGTTTTACACTCTCCGTCAACGGATTCTCACAATGTTTGGTTTTCTAAAAAGCGAGGGCTCGAACTTTCTGAACTGAACTCCATGCAAGCGTTCAGTTCAAGTTGAATAAGTGGTGGGAGAGACAGACAATCCTAGTTGATAATGAATTTAAGTATATAAATATAAAAAATAAACGGCGGATTCAACGTAGTCATGGGTTTTGACCTTCGGGGTTCATGCAGTTAGCTGAATTTTTCTCGCGGTCAAAATCACATGACCCCATTGGAACCGCCGTTCATTTCTTATATATATATAACTAGCAGGTTAGCCCGCCACCGGCGGCGTTTGTCCGAAACATGACATTTTATGACATGCTTATTTTTTAATATTAATTTAATGTTTTTTAAATGTAATATATTTTTTTTCTGAATTTTTTCCGAAACATGACATTTTATGACATGTTTATTTTTTAATATTAATTTAATGTTTTTTAAATGTAATATATTTGTTTTCTGAATTTTTTTTATTTTTTGTTTCTGGCGGAAAAATTTACCCGATGAAATCCCCCCTTCCTAGGAACGATATTGGGTTTTTCAATATTTTACCCGATTTGACCATTTTCAAGGTCAAGGTCATGTCGGGGTCACAATATATAATTTGTGGGTACCCGTTTGAAGGTTAAGACTGACCCGATGAAAAATTCCCCCGTTCCTAGGAACGACAGACATAAGAATGTTTCACACAATGCGACGTCGACGATCCCCGTGTGTTTTTACACTTATATACGAAGTTTGAGCTCACCTAGGGCGGAAAAACTTACCCGATTCGCGTTCGTAGGAACACAACACGCTCCGCGTTCTTAGGAACACAACACGCTCATGTCTATACACGCCCAGATCCAGAATAGTTATGATTTTTTTTAACCTGCCCGTGGCCATTGAGCAGCCCCTGACAGAGGTTGTCCACCCTTACGAGATGGTCAATAGTCCCCTCAAAATTAATCCCGTCGTGAACCCCATCCTCGCAAAGAGCGGACAGTCAATTAATCCCGTCGTGAACGCCATCACCAACGCGACGTAATTTTGTTTGGTATCACGTGTTGCGTTCTAAAAATAGGAAAGCACTTGTTCCCGTATACGTTTGCGTAAATACGAAATTGTGAGTGTTGGTTTGTAACCGGGATTTTTGAGAAGCATTATGCCTATAACTACCCCCTAAGCCCTGACCTAAGTGTCATACATACTATAACAATGATGTTGTAAGAGTACTACATGTATGGCATCCAATAAATTTCCCCGCATAGGAAACCACTCAATGTTCCCGTATATCTCTCTGCAGATGCTAATAACGTTGAATGGTAAACAGACGCTCTTTATAGCGATGCGTCAAAAACAAACGCTCATTAAATAATCACTTGATTAACCCACGCCGTGCCTTTGCGGTGATTTGGGAGTGGATAACGGGTGCTCAGAGCTTCTCCAAAACGCGACAACTACGGTGTTCGTGGATTTTTACCCTTAGATGGGAAGTTTGAACTCAATCGAGCCAGCCGTTTTCGATTCTATAAAGTACATATATATATATATATACTGAAGTCTCAAAATATATAGTATAGATAATGAATGGCTTGGAGTTGACTCCGTCAAAATAGTGGTCTGAGAGGAGGAATAGTGCACGAGCCGCAGGACCACTATTTTGGCATAGTCAACGACAAGACATTCATTATTTATTATATTATATCGAACATTGGTGCCAATTCTCACACAATTTCTGTGTCTGATGTTGTCACATTTTTATTTATCGTGAATTTTGGAAATCGGTCTCAGATTTTACAATTTACGGCAATCTTTTGACGATGGCAGGGGAGCAAAACTATGCTATTAGTTGCATCTAACAGCATCTCTTCGTGGTTCATGCATTTTTTTCTATAAATACGCCATTAGCAAAGACAATTTGGCGAAATGTTAGAAGTTAACTTGCTTAACTTCGATTAAAAAGGATGGTATATATAACGTCCACTGGCATTACAAAATTAGGACTGGCCGCTTGGCAACTAAACGGATACACTATTAAATACCTTGGCTAGCTATGATCGGACATTGTAAGTTCATTACAATTCACCAAATAATCTAATGATGTACCGATATAAGCAACAAGTATCGTACGAGGTTTAGTTTAAGATTGGCCATATATCTTCAGGAGCAACCCGATTTCAGAAATGAGTTTGCTACTATAAATAGAAAAATAGTAGACATGAAGGAATCGTACTGGGGTACTATCGTAAATTAGTATAGCTGTGTGCAGCCAATCCGAATGCGAGAAAGTCACCTGAGATATAATATTAGACTATAATGACTTATCCCAACAGCTCATCTTGGATACCGCAGAAACCCGATATCGAACAAATTTGTTTATAAAGAGATTTTAACGTTCATATTTCACAAGATCGAAAAATGTTGACCATAGTTACTTGAACACACTTATATCATGACGAATGTTCGCGGCTCTGTGTTATGAATTATTACAATCAAGAACAATGCCCCTTGCATAATGGATTTTGAGACATATATTTCAGTTCACAATTTTATTTCAGTACTTGTACTTGCCAGAGCCATACGACGCATTTAAGACCTCAGAGTGCGTTAACACAAACAACAACCTAAAGAATCATCAACTGTACACACCACACGGATGCTTGAGGGAGTGTCGAATTGACTATATCTTGAAGGAATGTGGTTGTCAGTTGGAAACAGATCCCCCCGAGGGTGAGAATATATACTGTGCTAAGTTCACGCAATTTGCTGTGACATATAATGCCCGTACAAAGGTAGTTCAAGTATTTATCAACCTTTTTCGATACCGGGAAAACTCAAAGGAGAATAATATTCGGGGTATGTTGGAGCGCAAACCAACACGTGGCTTTAATCTTATCGCATTTTGTTTAATATATGTCGCTGATCATCATTGCAATTTGAAATGGTAAGACGGACACTAATCCGACGAACTCTAATCCGACGATAACTAATTCGACGAACATGCACGTTTGGTTTCGGATGTGAACACACACACATTCGGATTACATATGTAATTATTATAGTAAGGATGCACAAGTTGAATTCGGGACCATGCAGGCAGTTCGTTCGGCATGGAGATGCAATCGGGTCTTAGAGGGTCCGGTTTGGAGAGGTTTTACTGTATTTGGCCAGTGCTATATATGTGTGCATGTAGTTCAAAATTTTCTGACAGACTATATTGTCACAAAATGTAAAATGATGTAATCCATCTACATGTACTGAAGCGAATCACGTATATACACGAGTATATTCGCCAAATATTAATTATAATGAAAGTTAACTATACGTCCCTTTAATCTCTTCTGTAATTCAGATAACAATACCATCTGCTCAATACAAACAGAGGTCACCTGTCACAGAGAGAAAGGACGTGAGTACAATTACTTAGTTGCATTGTTAATACGTAGTACGTAATATCTACATTCCAACTGAGACATACTTCATCAGCAAAGTTAGCTGTTATATTGCATTGCGTTCCCGCATAAAATCTTCAAGAGTGGCCCAGCTATTGTTCATACCTAAACAACGAAAGCAATTAACGCGGTCATAAAAGTTACATACTGCAACAATGAGACATCCGCGAATAGACATCCGCGAAAACCCGAAATATGTTGTCCTGTGAGATACGGCCAGATCAGCCTTACCACAATTTCCTAAAATAACTCGCATCGCGTGAAACCTGCAATGTGTTGTCCTGCCAGATATCCCCATCGCCCATCGCTCTATTGTCACGGCCAGATCAGCCTAGCAGTAAACACAAATAGGGCGTAATGAGTACCATACACGCCATATAGGAATCACTGAAGTAAATGGTTTCCCATAGGCGACAGTGTTAACGTTTCGGTCAAATTCACTGAATTGAAGCCTGCCGGCCATACCAGTGATGTTTATCCAGCTAGATTGACACCAGTTGATCACGAAAATGCAAGAAAAATCATATATAGGTCATGTATTTACTTTTTAAAATAAATCCCCAAGTGTACGACAGGGCTATCCCACAGCCAAATTTGATCTGGAAAAACCCAGAACTACAGCAGCTAGTTAAATACATTTCCCGCTCACAAAAATCCATTCCCCCATTCATTCACCAGTTTAAATTATTTAGATATTATGTACAAATCAAATAAACGCGATGTCATCCTTTAATAACGTGTCGCATGTATCAGATGAAGGTCATTCTTCAGTTACCTTCACCTTTAGCATTCCACGGTGTACTCGCTCCCCGACTCTAGAACACATTTAGCTCCCTGATTCCTATAGAGAGGAGATGTGGGTCTTATAGCCTGAATTTTGTAAATGGTTTATTAAACTTTCCAACTATTGTAAATTCCCAATGTAACATCCTATATGGTTGACATTCTCATAGCAAGTTCAGTAAAAAGACGGTATTTCGGACTAAAACAACAAATATCACACTTAAAATACTGTCTGTCATTTAGTCAGTCCGCCCGTCCGTCTGCATGTATGCGTCTATTTTCCACGAGAGGTCTTAATATATCTCACCTGGATGCCATTAGTTTGTGTATACCGATATCTGACGACGACTGTTGTGGAATTTAAAGGTGCACATGGTGAGCTATGTAAGTGTACACCATGGTGTAAGCAATTCATGAGATTCAGGATTCTCTACATTTTTATTTACACTATTTTTATTTTTGACTGGCTAAAACTGCTCCTATGGCAGACTATCTGTTCACCATTAGCATAATATAAGCTTCCGGTGAGCAAGGCAGGGTACCTTGTTTGCGGGCCCAGGACACTGTGGCATCACCATTGCTCATTATGTATATGGGCTCCATAAACACAAATATCACACTTTTGAGTTATCAAATTATCAGAACAAATTCAGTCTATATTGACTGGAAATTTCAAACTATGGAAACCAGACATGAAATGCCCAAAAGTGTTATTTGGGGATCCAACCCCTGCCACACGTCCCTGGTGGTAGAGTAAAGTATTGCCTCTCAAACACGCCGTATTTCCACGCTCCCCTTAGCCACACTTATTTCGTTACCCTATAGTTAGCGCCAAAATCTACCACCTTGTTTATATATTGGTGTCCATAGGTTCCCCTGACATAGACGTTGGCTCGCGTAAGGTATATATACATACAATGTATCACTATATAAATTAAATTCACCGTTCAAGAGTTATAATTTCCAAGTCATCTAAATATACGAAAAACAACATTGCATATTCGAGGTCGATATATGGCACACTCGATAATCTTTAACTATGTGAGTATGTGCATATTACTGATTGTACTGTACCCGTTTGGATTATTCTTATCAATCCCCAATAATATGTGAAAACGACTTTTATACATATTTTTATTTATTTGCAGGGGTGGGGGTGGGACAAAAATATTTCCGGGCACGTATATATGCCGGGGTGGGTGGGTGGTCGATGGGAACAACAAACAATTTTTTCCGCTACTCAAAAACAATTTTCCTGCAAGTTTTTTGACTGTTTTTGCAAAAAGTTTGGCTTACAACACCTTAGAGTAAGAGAAATAATGTAATTCTAACTGCTAAACTGACTGCAGGCAGTTATCGTGTTGTATTTTGTTGCAAATTTTGAAATCCAAGATGGCCGCTGGCAGCCATGTTTTTTGGCCGAATGACCCCAAAATGACTCGTTCCTATTTACTTGTCAATGTTAACATTCATGACAAATAGTATGCACTGAAATTCATATACAGCTGTTTACAGTGAATTTCCCCCCGCAAATCTCTGTTTTAGTGTTAAAAGGGGGGGGGTAGGTGTCCAAAAATGGTCGGAAAAAACTGCCGAAAACGGAATAAAATTTGGACGCGGGGGTGGGTGGGTCCTATCAAGGGTCAAAAGTCAAAAATCAGCATACGTGCCTGCAAATATTTTCCGACCCCCCCCCCCCCTGCAATATACAGAAAAAACAGTATTTCATCATATAGTAACATACACATTTTTTTCTCAATATAAAAATGTGCGGGCAAAATACCATACACTATATAGCACATTAACAGTTGAACTATACCGGCCTGCGGTGGTCCTCGATTTAACTGGGTTGTTGGATGATGTTCTCATATCAAACAGGGTTGGCGGTACCGTCAATGTAGGTTTAAATCAGGTTTAAGCTCGGATGTTTAATCTGGAGATGACGAATCCGGCTTATATGTGTGATCATTATAGTTTCATCGCGTTTTCCATTTCAGGAATATTCGATGGCAACAGCACGTTGCAGAAAGCGTGCGCATGTAGCCAGCCATGCGAGTACATTGAATTCCACCAACAAATTTCAATGGCGTCATTTCCTAGCAATGTGGCCTACAGTTACCTCAAACGGGTGTATGGCAGAGACATTGAGGAGTAAGATACTATTTCTATAAAACAAAAAACAAAAATTTGCCCCTACAGGAAAACAGATCTATAAATGAAACAGGCGAGTTTGATTATTAGTCTAAGGGTACTTTCATCCACCGGCAAGTTTGCATGGTAGTTTTTACAGGCACGTCCTCATACAAAACCATATGGTACCAGAATATGACGGCAACATGCATCTAGAATGCATATTTAACAAAGCAAACGGAACTAAAAGCTTAAATAATTGGACCCTGGAAAATCGAACGAGAACTTTTTATTATTAAAGTCATATTTTGGACTTGTTCGGTGCATTAAACTGCGTTACTACTTAGGCGCTGTGCCAACTGGGGGATGTAAAATTCTACTAACATCGCCGAAAATCTCAACGAAATCGACCACACCACTCTATAGAAAACATCGTCTGAACAACGGGCAATTGCAAAAATTTACATCTCGATTCGGGACGCAACAAACGGCGATAAACGAACGCAATTGATATCGCCACCGAGAGTCATTGCATTTAATTGATATATAAGAATGACGGTGTGTGTTGTAAATTTGGATTTGTATTCGTAAAAAAACTACTTTGAGCAAGATTATTCTACATTTCTATTTCATCACCCTAATTGAATGTTTCACATCACTATATTTACACACTAAGTGTTGTCATCACTAAATCCAGCATTCTGATTGGTCGGCGCCCACGTGGCTAGTTGCAGTTATTTCTCGGTGAATGCGTAACGCCTCATAACACCAAGCTAATAACACCATCGATACGTCATTAGGTTTGGAAAGACGAACGCGTACTGTTTTGGGCGCATTTGGACTCGCGCAGGATTGACTTAATACATCATCGGGTTTCAACATGAAGAGAAATTGTTCCTATTAACTTTTGCCAAGGGTGCTATTGGGTATTTTGGGCTGATCTTGTCACGATACACTTTTCGATTTAAATATATTTACAAAAGTGGCTTTTTCGCTAAATGTATATAAATATAAGGATTAACTGTCATGTGGACTATTTTTATGGAGATGTAACGGTGAGGTAAGTGGACATAACTTGTATGTAAAACCCTTCGGGTTTTACACAAGTTATCTCCACCTACCTCACCGTTACATCTCCATAAAAACAGTCCACATGACAGTTAATCCTTATTTAAACAGGGGAGATTTACTGGAGTTGAAGATATACTACAACGACCTGAAGTACTTGGATGTCGAACAGACAGCAGTCTACAACTATCAGAGTGTTACAAGTAAGAACATAGATATAATGTTCTTCTTCTGCAACAGAATAATTTCAGCTGGAATGTATGGGAAGCCAAATTGACATATAATAAATTATTGAGCTTAATCGCAGTAAGGAATCTCCAATTGCGCTTCAGTGCAACAAAGGAAGATTTATAATGTCTTTCATGACTAACGCAGTAGTATGAGACAATTAATATAAAATAGACAAATATATTGATTCCCCCCCCAATGACCTTGACCTTAGTAATTGACATTGGATCCTATACATGTATGTCCCAGTGGCCCAGTTCGTTTGATGGGCCATTTGATGGTATTATGAGTTCACTTCATTTATTCATACACAAGGCTCATTGGGTTGCCAACAGTGGGCTTTTATAACATTTCTCAAAAAATGTATGCCGCTGCCATCGAAACCATATTATATCCCGAGACATGACCCCTCATCCGGGAACCCCTATCCAAAAAGTTTCCACAATAACTAAGCTAGATATAGGTGAAGTATCGCGCTTTACAGTTACTAACGTCATAAAATTGTGTTTATTTTGGTCTGATGGCATCTTGATGGTAATGTATGTTGACTTATATATTGCCACACATACTATACAATTATTACTTAAAATGTCATGTGTAAATTAAATGTTGTGACATTGTGACAGTGATCGTCTTATATCAAGTGCGTCATATACCAAATTGAACGCGGTGATGGCGCCCCCATTTTTGGGCATTACGATGCGGATTCTTTTTTTTTACTAGGCCATAGGGGTAGCGAGATATGAGACAATTAAAATTAAAATTGACCAAAATGTGACATTTGTCTAATGACCTTGAACTTAGCAATTGACTTGACCCTGTATGTCCTAGTTGCTCAGTCCGTTCCATGAACTATGAGTTAACATCATTTCATGAACACAAGGCTCATTGATTCCCAACAGTGGGCTTTTAAATCTTTTCTGCAAATATTTGATGCAGTTGCCATGGAAACCGGATTTTTATCCCGACACAGATCCTCCCACCTGGGAACCCACTCCAGTAAGTTTTCCTTATGACTAAGCAACATTTGTTTGAAGTTTCATGCTTTAGTCAATAAAGTCACAATATCGCGATTTTTTGGGCCTAAGGGACCCCACTAATAAGAGCATAAGCTCAATTAAAAATCTTCCTTATTTTAACCGCAATTATCTTCATTACACAAACTTCCAGTTATTCAAATGGGTGAAGTTGATCAATATCTATCCCTTTTTGACAAACGAATATAGGATCATTCTACTATTTGCAGAGGGATGATCTCATGATGGAATATTAATTGCGCTTAGCGCAATAAGGATGTAATTGCGCTTACGCATAGTAAGGACAATTTAATTGCGTTTAAGAGCAATAAGGTCGATATTACTTCGTTTAAGAGCAATAATGAATATCTAATTGCGCTAAAGTACAATAAGGAATATCCAATTACGCTTAAGCGCAATAGGGACAATTTAATTATGCTAAATCACAATAAGGAATATTCTTATTGCGCATAAGTGCAATACGGATAATTCTTATTGCGTCTAAGAGCAATTAGAGATTCCATTTATTAAATGTCAATTTGGTTTCCCACATGAATGCCCTGCTTGACTAGATTGTGCAATCGAACACGCTAGCAGAATTCAAAACTCTATTGCACAATCACTTCCGCTCAATGCGGTACGAATTCGACACGGAAGGATAGATTGCTATGCAGTGCAATAACTTTAGATAAAATCCGGAACTAAGGGTCTTTCTGTGTATTTTGATGTAATGTAATGTTATGTTATAATGTCTGTCCGAGAGTATATTAGTA
Organism: Siphonodentalium dalli; assembly: GCA_032622095.1. NCBI lineage: Eukaryota > Metazoa > Mollusca > Scaphopoda > Gadilida > Siphonodentaliidae > Siphonodentalium > Siphonodentalium dalli. The sequence continues at coordinate 163,412,424 of CP136063.1, read as the reverse complement.
GGATGTGTTCCTCGATCTATATTATATAGGATAAAGTTCAACCCCCGAGTTTATTGTACTGATGGGGTTAAGTGTAGTGGTAAGCAGACTACACGGAATACATAATTAGTATACAGTTTTTGCCCTAAATAATCGACTGCTCAAACACAGAAGAATTATGTGAAATTTTTCAGGATTTAATCGGAAATATGGCTTGTTGCCATTCATCGAAAAGCTCTCAGTGAGAGAGCAACAAGCCATATTTCCGACTAAATCTTGAAAATTTACCCATAATTCTGCTGTGTTTAAGGAGTCGATTATTTAGGGCATACTCTAGTATACTTGCAAACAAACATAATTGACAAGATCATATATTATCCTTATAAGTGTCTATGACTTGACGAATACTCATCGAGAGATGATTGGATCAGTATCATGAACAAGTAAATATCGTACAAATTACGCCATACCCGCACTTTATCAGAGACGACCATTGATTTTCTTGCGTTGATATAATAAAAATGAAAACGTGCACCGGCAATAGTAATGATCCTCGCGCGTGCGTGCTTCCGTGTGTGCGTCCATGTGTCCGTCCGTCCGTCCGGAACTTTGTCCGAACCTCTATTCTGTCATTTTCTGGTCAATTTTATTAAAACTTGGCATATATATCAACCAGCATGGGAACCTGCGCTCTAGCGATTTTAAGTTTAGTCGGTGTCATTTTGACCGAGTTATTGCCATTTTACGACATAGAATCGTACATCCTCGATCCGTACATCCTGGGACGCAACTATTGTCCGAGCATGTATCCCGTCAGTATCCAGTCAATTTTGTTTAAACTTGGCACAGATGTCAACCAGCAAGGGAACCTGCGCACAGCGATTGTGATTTTAGTTGGTGTCATTTTGGCAGAGTCATAACCCGTTTTCGACATATAATCGTACATCCAGGAACGCATCTTTTGTCCGAGCCTGTATTTCGTTATTTCTCAAGTCAATTAGTAAAACCTTGGCACAGATGTCAACCATCATATCAACCTGCGCTCCTCAATTTTGCGTTCAGTCGGTGTCATTTTGGCTGAGTTATATCCATTTTTCGACATGGAAATGTTTTATGTTTTTTATTTTAGAGTTATTGACCATTTCTCGACATTATTGAAGATGTTCAACATATTTAGTGAATATATACTTTGTATCATATTGTTGTAATCAATTTCTCCTACAGTTGCAGTATACCGGTAGGGATCTGAAACCTATAAATAAAACCCATAAATTCAAACCTGCTACTTTCGACGGTGGACATTTTGGTCAGCGTCCTTTTATTTTGATAGTTGATATCTGACCCTCAGAATACCATGTTAATGGGTTCATTGGCATGATCAAATTATTTTCCGGTACCGAAAACGTACACATGATAGTTATTATGGTGTCGACCGTGGATCTTTCTAATTCCTCGATTCATATCTTTTCAGGTCAACTGGGTGGTATGCTGGGCCTGTTTCTTGGAGCAAGTATGCTGACACTTTACGAACTCGTTGAGTTTATTGCGATCATGTTTTGGGTGTTTTGTAAACGAATCAAGAACTCCAAAAGACGGAGTTCAGTTGGCAGCAAATAAGAAAGTCAACACATTGATTGACCAATTTTGACGCATATTTGAAAGTTTTGGATCCCATCACTTATCACAATTCGTGGCTGAAGAAGTTTTTTTGGAGAACTGTATTTTCGCACAGTTGGAAATTTCAAGTCTGGCACAACATTAGTTGGAAATTTTACACCACATATAAGTTGAACATTGTTCTCATTGTTAGATTTTCAAACAATAATTAGTGGGTAATTGGTGGGGTGCAAATGGCGCACACACATTTTATATCTTATATTTTCGCATCAGATTTCTCCACAGATGTACCGTTACAAACAAACTGGAATATGCCAAAGATTGGTATATAAAAACAACAAATCAGACTGAGGCTCTTGGGTTGGCAGAAAAATGATTCATCATGACCTGGAATCTGCATGGGCATGGAATAATCTCACCCTCGGGCCATATATTTGGTCCCGACACTTGGCAAGCTTCGAGTCCGGTCCATATATCGGGCCCCTCGGTTGAGATTGTTTCCATCAAACATCCCAGGTCATGATGGTTAATATTAATCTATCACCACGTAATAATGATATGAGAAAAGTCATCTGCCAACTGAGAATAAGTGCTCATAATCTCAAGATAGAAACAGCACGGCATATTATTAAACGTAATACAAAAACAGTTAGACATCTGAGGACATGCAAAAAGTACAACCTTTACAAAATAGTGAACGCGCATTATTTTATTATGGAATGCCCACTTTATGAAAAACTGAGGCAAACTCTTTTCAGCAAAATTAACAAATATTGCAAAAACTGATGGTTCAAAATTTTGTTGGCTAATGACAATCGAGAATTTAGATTTGCCGAAGGAACCGGCCAGTTCACCAAAGAAAGTTTTGAAATTCACCAGGAATTTAAAGCACTTAATTATCGAATGCCCAAATCACATTATGTAATTACCCTAGGCCTTCCATTGAGAATAATAAACTGACAGTACAGTCCATATCGAAATTAACCACAGAATAAACGTCGGTACCTTCATAAAAACAGCATGTTCACAGTTTATTCGACCGGATAAGTTGGTACACATGTAATACAATGCATTGGAGCTTCCTCGTTGAAAGGTATATACTATGGAATATGTTTTATGTACTGTGATCGGGTGATTCGAAAATTAAGTGGACCCTTAAGCCCTAAATTTTAATGCACACTGAGTGGTCTATATGTAAATAGCTATATTATTGTTTTATGTGTGTTATATAAATTTATGCGTTATACCAGACTATCCAGTTGCTCAACTTTGTTGGCTTAGCACTTGTTTGATTGGGCACCAGTCATACTTCTCGCCATTAATATGTACAGTAATGCCATAAGTAATCGACTCCTTAAAGGTACGGTTGGCCTTGGCGGTGGGTATCCTGTGAAAATATTTCCACCCGTCAAAAACGGCCACAAACAGAAAGAACAACAAAATGTAGACAGACTTTGTCCGTATACAAATAAGAAATATCACATAAACAGTATGTTATTGTCATATATTTGACCATTTGTTATGTAAACAAAGGCATAAAAAGTTACTTTTCTGGTGTTTGTTTATATTATGATGGTAAACATAAAAGCGTTCTTTGTTGGTGAATTCCTGATATGGAACGAATAAAGAGCGTTTATGTCATTTGTGTGTGATTAGCCAGCAGCATTGTGCTGTCTTCTGTAACACATTCAGGCTCTTGCTTAGGTAAAATATAGTAAATCTTTATGATAACATGCTGTTTACGCGATGGTCATGGTACATATGAACGAAACTGTATGCGTTTAAATGTTTTTTTGTTTACAGTGATTGGAACAAATATGAATATTTTCGACAACTAAGGCCTCACGTGCCTTTAACCACAGCAGAATTATGGGTAACTTTTCAGGATTTAGTCGGAAATATGGCTTGTTGCCATTCATCGAAAAGCTCTCCCCGAGTGCTTTCCGATGAATGGCAACAAGCCATATTTCCGACTAAATCCTGAAAAGTTACCCATAATTCTGCTGTGGTTAAGGAGTCGATTACTTTGGGCAGTACTGTAGCTACCTTAAAGGTACGGTTGGCCTTGGCGGTGGGTATCCTGTGAAAATATTTCCACCCGTCAAAAACCGCCACAAACAGAAAGAACAACAAAATGTAGACAGACTTTGTCCGTATACAAATAAGAAATATCGCATAAACAGTATGTTATTGTCATATATTTGACCATTGTTATGTAAACAAAAGCATAAAAAGTTACTTTTCTGGTGTTTGTTTATATTATGATGGTAAACATAAAGAGCGTTCTTTGTTGGTGAATTCCTGATATGGAACGAATAAAGAGCGTTTATGCCATTTGTGTGTGATTAGCCAGCCGCATTATGCTATCTTCTGTAACACAATCAGGCTCTTACTTAGGTAAAATATAGTAAATCTTTATGATAACATGCTGTTTACACGATGGTCATGGTACATATGAACGAAACTGTATGCGTTTTAATGTTTTTCTGTTTACGGTGATTGGAACAAATGTAAATATTTTCGACAACCAAGGCCTCACGTGCCTTTAATGTGACATACAATAATTAATTGAATCCTTTAATGGAACAATTTGGCTTCACGGGGATCTCTCTCATCCCAATAATGCCAGCTTTATCTTATTTTTTGGTGATTGTAATACTCAAGTTTGAATTGAGTTACTTCTCTTCAGTGTATTTTCCATTTCATGACTTTTGCCTGTTATCTATCATTCATCCATCTGCCATATAAACATTTCTTGTATTTTCTTATAATCATATATCCATGATATTTGGATATTTGTTTTTCTCTTTACCTATATTATATTTGTGATTGATTATAGACTATATTATACACCTCGGGGTCCATTTTGATATTAAATGCTATTCTACCCTACACATTTTAGCGATAGTTGTTGCAACATTTGCATATACCGGTTTCATGAAGAGCCGAGGGGCACTAGCAAGGCCTTGGGCTAAAATACAAAATTAGTACATTTTTTACCGTTCCACACACATTTTAGATATTTCATGTGGTGAATATCGATACAAACCGAATAGTAAGCGTGTCGTAAGTCAGCAGACGTCATATAACAACCAGGCGTTACTAATTGCAAAGCTCTCTCCAATTAGTCCATCTTGAAATGATTGAGACCGTTTAAATTCAAAATCATGCGGTGTTCCCCAATATGTTTTGGTCGTATGACCATGGAACTTGCTCAATAACATGCATATTTAGGAGTTTATTTACCTCCACGTTAATGAGCTCTAAGTGTACTCACAGATGACACCGGTACATATGAAATTGATGCGGCCCTTTGTCTCCAATTAATTCCAACCGACAATGAGAAACTATATCTAAGATCCCATGATTCAATTGACCAGCGATAAAAGATATCAAGTAAATGACTAACCTTACCTTCAGATGTCGTGTCGTAGTCGACTACTACCGAGGAGCTCGCTGTCCCCGGCGTCGGCCGTTTTGTGAACGCACATACAGAGTTTGGTGCTGGTCTCGGAGCCTTGCCAAAGAAACATCTACCACGAGGAAATGGCCGCTGGAAACGCCCTCTGGTTCCACCACGTGGAGCAGGAGAATGTCGCGGTCCAGACGAACCACCATGCAGCTGACTGATCATCTTATTAGTGTCCCCAATTTGCCGTACTCGGTCCGATATATTGTCTCCAAACTATTCAGAATAAGGTGCAACTCTGGCTTAAGGAGATCTCGTCTCGCCAAGTTCAACTGAAAGTGACCATGGCCAGGTTCCATAGATGAATCTATGAGTTCTGGTGGTGCGTCAATATCAGTACCAATCTGGTTGACCAATTTTACCAATATTGTGGTGGATGCTTTGAGCACGATTGATTCAACTCCCTGTAATTTTCGCTCGATCGCTTTTGCATTGGTTGACATTAGCTCCCAAAATAACCGAATTGGTGCGAGCTGAGCATAAAGCCTCACAGTTAGTTGGACGATTGACCTTCCTGAACTCAACATGCTTGCATTTCGATACCGTCACAAAACCACATTTGAACGCAATCAGCCAAGGGTTGATAAACTTCAACATCTAAAACGTCTCGACATAGTTTCGCACCAGCCGCATTCAGCTTATTAATCACGCCAATGGGCTCATCCGACGTTCCATGACTGTCGGCATAACCATCACTTTGGTTATCACCAGTCTGAGATACAGCATACTCAGAATCCTGACCGTCCGGAAATTCTGGCTCGTAGTAAACATCAGGCGACATTTCATTAAATCTCTGTCAGCACACTTAAAGAAGTTGCCTGCTGTTGTTTGTCATTTCTAATTTGCAATAATAATGCATAAATGTCTCTCTGATTCACGTCTGGTGATTTTTTAGGACTTTCCCTCGCCTGAAACCCTGAGCCCGATGGCTTCACAGAGTCCAGTGGAATTGAGACAAGTAGGCTTGTCGGGTTTTAACAGTTTTTAGTTTCCCCTTTGTGGGCGACAGAGGTTTACATTCAACCAGAGTGTCACCTGCCATGTTATGTTTTTGTGAAACATTGCTTACCTTTGAACATGTTGAAGCTGTAATGTCGCCTCCAACAGGACAAACTTTTAACATCGCATCCGCCATGTTCACAATACAGGCAAGACAGTTGGCAATACAGTCAATGCAAACTCGTGCGTGATCTGGTGATCCACACCGTACAGATAATCAACCAATTAATGATCAGACGCACGTTCTGCCAAAATTTCTTGCTATTTCAAAATGGATTTTCTCAAAATCTGTTAGGAATATCTTTGTGAAATTTGGTACAAGCAATAATTGTGACACAATATTTAAGATATTATAATTTGATATTATAACCTCATTTACCTTACTTTTATGGCATGAAAAATATTTAAAATTTCACTGTTTTCAGGTACCAAGAACTTCTGTAAAATATATTTTTTTCAAAGGTGCAGTTCATATATCCATATCATATCTCAAAATCATGAGAGGAGCCTTAATTATTTTTTATTTGTGAAATTTAATGATTACTTTCATTAAGAAAGGCAACTACCCATAGTTAATTTTCTATATTTGAGGATTTGTCATGCCTGTTGATCGCAAATATTGTGTCACAATAATCGCTTGTACCAAATTTCACAAAGATATTTCTAATATATTTTGAGAAAATCCATTTTGAAATACCAGGAAATTTGACAAAACGTGCGTCTGACCCTTAAGGAATATGGTTCTTTAAAGTGTGTCTCTGTGAATCATTTTGCATCTAACCGCGCATGTGATCCCCAGCTCACTTTTTGTCATCTTTATATATACGAATACGAGACTACCTAACTTTGAGGAAACAGTAAAAGTGGTGTCAACGTCACTATGTAAATCACTTCCTCAGCGACCACTTCCACCCAAGGGGGTCAGTAGTGCCCATGAGTATAGATCAAACTTGGAGTATCACATTGTAGAATCGAACACCATCGCGATATAATGTTCGTGTTCAGCGACGGTATATGTAACTTCGTTGGAGTAGGGTTATCTTTCTTATCACATAGTCCCACGTACAGTAACTTCCACAAAAGGATTAGACACTTTCTGGTTGCTAAAATGGGGCGCGAATAATACTACACTCAGATGATGTGTATATATTTATATGTACATGCATTTAAATGATGTGTCTTTTTAAATATATAAGTAGTCGAAGTTTAGCGGACAGTGTTCGTGTGAGCCTCTTACATTATGAATGCATGTGCGTACGTTGATAGTATATGAACAGTTATATGTAGGTCGATAAAAACAAAGTGCATGTATTAAGATGTTATGTATTCTGAAAACAATTATAAGAACGTTCTAGTTGTTTTCGATTTGTGGCACACGTTATTCATAGCACGTATATCAGTAATATACTAAAACTATTCCATAGTATAGTCAAAAGGTGTGTGCTGATGATCTTCGTGTTAATTTTTCACTATTTTTGAAAAAACTTAGATCGATGTATGTATTTTTATCCCTCCAGACTTCAGACATCAATTATACTTGAGCAGCAATTCAAAGCATAAACTTGAGGATTTGATCACATTTCCTTGAATACTTCGCATTTGATAAAGACCACGAAGTTGACAATTTGAGAAACAGCGGTTTAACATACTATTTTTTCAAAAACAATATAATATAATATAATCATCGAAACCCACTGGCACCATCGCAGCATAGCGGACAAGTCAACATCAGATTCTGTGTTGTAGATGAACTTTCCATATTCCATGTGCCAACTTATACGTCGTGCTAGATGCTGGCTAAATTACAAGGTAGATTTCTGCCCCCCCCCCTCGTTACCTGTGACTGCCATCATGTAGAACATGCAAGGGAATTTTACATTTCCATTAAAGACCTCCCGTGTCACATGGCAAGTGGTGACATCCATTTTGAGGGATAAACACTAACACGTTGTGACAGTAGTGAGACCAGTATATCGACTCGGCTTAGTGTTTGGATTCTTAGAGTTTGGATGCTAGGTGGCTTCCGAGTTTTGAACGTCAATTCCGAAAAATATTTTCGACAAGGACTAAGAAAACTCGATAATATGTAGGGGTAGATGAGTGTTACTGCTTTAATTCCTATATTTTCAGGCCAGCTGGGTGATATTATGGGACTGTTTCTTGGAGCAAGTTTGTTTACCATTTACAAACACTTCGAATCCATTGTGATTATTTTGTGATCATTTGTTGGGTGGGATTGAAACAAATCAAAAACGCCAAAAGATTGGCTCCCGCTGGCGACCAATGAGGCTTGCGTATATCATTGGATCTATGCACAAATTGTCTATCATGTTTACAACTGTTGTCGCAATTCGAAGTAACAAAACATATTTGTTTTTTTCTTCTGAAAGCTATCGCATATCATATAAGATGTACGTACGTGTTTTTTTCTCCGAAAATTGTAATTTTTTGTCGAAAATTATACAGTTTTATTGGAGGTTCGATTCTATGCCGATATCGGCGAAATCGACATCGAATCGGTAGTGTGATTCCAATATTGTCGAATCGGCGTGGTTTGGTGTCATCTCATTTTGCACGTACATGCAACACGATAAATTGTGCACCGTCTATAATCATACTGGATTTGTTGCCTGTTTTAGAAGTTGCACATCGAAGTCTTGGTTTTTCTTGATAATCACTATTTCCAACATAAGTGGAGTAACATTACTTGGTGTAAACATATTTATTTCTCTAAATTATGCACATTAATTAACAGAGTTGTATAATATATATAAAGACGATTATATTAGAGAATGGGATTTGGCAGAAAGTGTGACGCTTATATTAGCCATTTCCCCATCTTTGGCATACACATGTGGTGGTGTCTTTATTGCTTTTTCATAATGTTCTTTTCCCAGTTAGATTTTGTTTTTATGTAACGTTTTCTATCTTATTATCATTGTTAGCCATCTGGGGCATATACTGCCCAACAGTAACCTATAATAATGAGTCACTGTTGGGCAGTCCACGCATCAGATGAACTGAATTGTTACTACCTGTTTGTTTGTGACCTGACCCCACTCGATCAGTTTCCAGTAATCGTAGCGTAATTAACTAACGTTTCGAGATCGATACGACAAGAGTGATGCATCGTATATATATACTTATTACGAGCAACTTCAGATGTTCATGCCCGACAACCGAATATGAGATATGAGATATTTTCTCGTTTTTTGAATTGTACTGTATATTTGGTCACCTCGATGTGATAATGTGCTTTTATACATTCGCCTTGTTTCATGTATAGGCAGGAATTGTTATTTATTTATTTATATTTATTTATACTTGTTTAAACTTATTTATACAGAGTGCGACTTAGGTAAAGTTCAATTGGAGAATCGTTTAGACATCAATATAAATTTTCGAACCCCCATAAATATATCTATATTCTCTTCCAGTGATAGTTCGCGGTTTCTATGTAACAGGATTGCTATGCCTTGTCGGGTTATTAACCTTGCTGAAGCACCTATTTCGTTCAACAGAGAATCTACGAAAAAAAAAATGTTCTGCTGTTTCTTCGGCGCCTCATATGCATAGAGGGCTATCTCTTAAATGATTGCTGTGAAGATCATGATTTAAATTACTGCATTCCAGTCTTAATCGGCAATGATATATAAGGCTTGCTCTCGTATATGCGAATTCCAGATATCGAGGACGTTCTTTGAGACCGCTATTCAAAAAAACTTTGAAGTCTGAGAGTGTTTCACAGTTCCTCACTTCTGGTTTTAACTTATTCCAAAGATTGATTGATCGTGAAAGGAAGGATTTCTGATAAGTAACTGAGTTGCAGAAGGGTACTCTAAGGTCATCTGATCTCGTGTCATATCCACTTGTACGCGATACTTTATTCGGAACAGCATTGTATAAGTAAGGGGGAGTGAGTTTTTTCGTCATTTAAAAATATAGTACAAGTTTAGAATTTTCTCTCCGTTTTGATAATGTGTTCCACCCAACTTTTTGGAGAACTATGTCTTTATTACAACTTCTCGTCCCACCGGTTACTAGTCTAGTTGCTTCATATTGAATATCTTCTAGGGAATCGGCTTCTTCGCCTGTACAGTTGTCTCATACGGAGGAAGCATGTTCCAAGACAGGTCGAATATAGGACAAATAGATTCCTTCTAAAGTTCTTCTGTCAAGGATAAATTTATACTTCCTCAGTATGTACATTCTTTTGGTAGCTCGATTTTCAATATCTTCTATATGGTCTTTCCATTTTCCTTGCCGGTTGAATGTCACCCAAATGTTTATGTGTTTCCACCTCATCTATTCTCTCGTTAGACATGTTTAATACTGGTTGGTGAATGGGTATTTATTTTCCACGATACAAGCTAGGATTCTGTTTTCAATGGGTTGAATTTAACTGCCCAGGACTTCGACCAGTTGCATATTTTGTGTAGGTCTGAATGTATCACCTCTGCAGCAATTATGGGATCTTTTATAGTAATATAAAGTAATGTATAGTTTAAACATATTTATTTGTCTAAATTCAAAAATACATAGGAAATAACACATATACTTGTATACAGACAATGGGATTGGCGGACAAGTGCTGACTCACTTATGAGTACCTCCCTCATCCGCAAATAACCGTATGTTGCATGTAATTCCATCGACTATGTCGTTTATATACACGAGAAAAAGAAGAGGACAGAGTATATGTCCCTGAGACACTCCTGTTTTAACTTCTTTCCATGGAGAATTAAAATTAGAAATTGTTACTCTTTGGTGTTTATTTTCGAGATAATTTTCCAAGAGTTTTAAAAATCTTCCCTGTTATCCTCATTCTTTTAAGCTTGAAAATGATACCCCTGTGCCAGACTTTGTCAAACGCCTTGCTTATATCGCAGAATACACCCCTTATTTCCTTCCCGTCATCAAGGACTCAGATAATATAATGATAAATACCAATTAATTGGAATACAGTGCTATCATTCGGTGTAAATCCCGATTGTAGGTCGCTTAAAAGCTTATTCTTTCGAAGGTATTTTGATATATGATAGAACAGACATTTCTCAAAAACCTTAGAAAGACAACTAAGCAAAGATACTGGTCGATAATTGGATGGATCGCTGGGATCTCCATCTTTTGAAAATTGGGCATACGTTTGCTTTTTTCCATTATGATGGAAAGTACGATTGTTCAATGAAAATCTTGAAAGCAAATACTAGTGGTTTGGCTAACGATATCGAACATTTTTTTTAAACTTTGGGACTAATACCGTCGTAACCGGCCGCTTTAGATGTTTTGATTGAGTTTAAACTTTCTAGTACACGTTCATAAGTTATTTAAATTTCGTCTAGGCGTTCATTCGTCAACCAGTCAAAGAGGGGTAACTCTAACTTATCTTCATCGGGTATAGAGGAGATTTTAAAAAAATAATTATTTAATAAATCTGCCTTTTCATCATTTCCTGTTATTAAAATCTGGTCTGTTTTCAGGGCTGGTATTGGTTTAGATTCCGGTTTCATGAGGTGGTTTAATGTTTTCCACCAGAGTGTGGAATCAGTGAAACAAATACCCAGTATTGACTGCGTTTTCTCCAGAGACTTTTGCTTGGAATGTATGATTTTTGTTATAATTTCATTTCTTTTATTTTTATAATTATTCCACGCTTCGATGGTACCTTTTTTTGCCAAATTATACAAACGTTTCCTTTTTTTCATAAGTTTACGCAGTTCACATGTTAACCATTCAGGTTCATTTTGTCGAATTGATACCTGTTTGTTTGGTATATATTAGGTTCGCGATGTCTGTTATTTTTTTCGTTAGAGATTCTGCTATTTCTTCAGATCGAATTGCTGAGAGATCACTCTTAAAGTCCCATGCATTAAAGCCAGTATTCATTGCGGAGTAATCGGCTCGATTATAATCCCATATCCTTCTTTTTATGATTCCACTCGGCTTCTTAACTTTCAAATTCATACGTAGTAAAATTGGACAATGAAACCGAGTTAATGGATCTAAGATTTCATTCGATTCAACAATCTCAGGGTTATTTGTGAAATATAAGTCTATAAGAGAAGAAGAACTTTCTGTAAAGTATGTAGCTTGTTTAATTATTTGCGTTATTTTTCCCCATGTACTTATTGGTGTGTTGGGTCTATAAAACGTTCCAAGCAAAAATATCTTTATGGAGGTCGATACCTCTAGCCACACGCTCTCTATGTCCGGGATTTCGAGGTCAGTACGTCTCTTGAAGTAAAATGAATCCCTTACATATACAGCAATACCACCACCCAACGTTAGACGGTCTCTCCTTTGTGGAGCATGGAATCCCCTTATTGACAATTCGTTATCGGAATTTGCATTTCAGACATGTTTCAGAGGCATGTTTCCGTAAATGAAATAATATAAATTTTTCTGGTTTCTGCAGTAAGTACATCTATTTTCGGTGCCAAACTTTGAATATTTAAAGACATTAGAGTCCATACTTGTTTGTCTACGTTGCTTTCTGTCGGACCCGGGATTTTTCCTATGTCAAATGCTCGGTTTAGAATAGATGATAATACCTCAATTACCCATCTTCCCACTTCAGTCAGCAAATTCGTTATGTGTGACACGTGTCGTACAACACATTTGTATAATGAAACTTTTCTCCGTGAATATTTACTCTTAAATCCTACATTTCGCAGTTTAGCGTGGAATGTGGCTTGAATAATATTTCCAACAAATCTTTCGAAAACAGAATCGGGCATACAAATCAGTTTACATCCCAGCTTTTAAAAATAATATCGTGGTAGAATGCAGTCGCATTTCAACATGTAGTATTTCAACACAATGACTAGTGCTATATGTGTAGGAATCCCCTATTTTCTGATCGTGAGATATGACAAAAGGTTTAATGTGCTCAATCCATCGATTGGTTTTTTTCTCTTGTCCCTCTCAAAGCTTTTGAGTAGTACATGCCGATTCTTGCCCTATGTGATACTAAATTAATCATTACTTGATACCATGTGTGGCGTCCGACCAAACTAGCTTGCTATGGATTATAAACAAATGGTTGTTGCGAGTTAACAAAACCGCCATATTATTATTATATGTTTTATTTTCCTCTATTTACTCCATAAATAATGATACAAAAATAGTACATGTAATATGAACAGAGAATGAGCCAGACTCGAATCCCAGATTGGCAAGACACAAGGTTCACGCCATATATGCTCTATTTCAGCCTGTTATCCTTAAAATAAGTTAATATTGAACATATTTCAAAAACACAAATAAGCCCATATCGGCATGTTTTGAATCTGAATTACGCTCTATGTGAATCTAAAACTAGGTTTTTAAAACAAAATAAGCCCATATTGGCATTAATTAATCTACTGGTAACTTTTGTCATCGACACTAATTACACTACTTACATCATTCACGCTCTTTATACTGTTTTCTCTGCTGTCCGCGGCATTCAACGGAATAACGGGCATAGCTGACTATGGGCTTATTTCAGAATCAAATCAGTCTAATACGAACCTATGTGAATTTTTAGGTCAATATGAACATATTTGCATGATGATATGTTGTCTATTTTAACAATATACCAATTGACTAAACAAGATCCATTCAGCTAATTTAAGACTTACCATCAACTTACTAAACATAAAGGACAGCAACACGATACAGATACCAAGTGGTTGATGAATTGACGAATTATTTTGGATATTAGCAGTTAGGTATTCGTGCTAAACAAAGACACGGTAATACACTTGACTTACTTTTTACGCATGAAATGAATCATGACCGTATCAAGACATGGGACACTCTCATGATAACCGTACTGCTATCGGCGAACTTTCACTATCCAAAGTTGAACCCAAACGACAGTTAGTACAGTATCGTAAAATTAAAAGAACTATCGTCGGAACAACTCATGACATAGATTCGACTATAACTCACTCATAAATGTTCTCAAATGCACCAAAGCGACAGTGATCACCCCCACACTCATTTTGCATTGTCTGACTGATGTTTCATCTTCTACATTTTTCAGTTAAGTGTCTGTTTCGTCCGATTGAGTTATCCCTCCTTGTCACATGCATGTGGTAACCGGAACACTACGTGATCCCAGTCACAACTGTATGGCTTATAACAACCACAACTCTCAAATATTTAGGTCGGATACTCAAGATTCTATATTCTCAACACCTTAGCTACAGGCATGCATAGTAAATGTTTAACACTATTTATCAATACAAAATATTGTTACTCAGCTTCGCTCGCATGATAAATTCTTCTTAAATAATGAAATATCAACACGCAGCAATATTACCTAACATTAATTTCTTGCTTCTGAATGTATGTGGGCTTGCAGCAAAAATGTATTCCTCAATATAAATTCATGAATATGAATCTAAGAATGTTGTCTGGTTAAAATTGAAAAACAAGTATTTCTAAACCGTCAAGATATGATCATTGGTTCTACGTATATTCCACCAGAAAATAGTCGTTATTCATCCCCTGAAATGTTTAACGAGTTGGAAGAAGAGCAGATGCACTTTTCAACTCGGTGATTACATATGCCTCATGGGAGATTTTAACGCTCGAACTAGACAACTTGATGAAACTACCGCGTGGGAATCCAGTACTGAATCCGAACACGATACATCGCTTAACCTCCCTTGTTATGTCCCAGAAGAAATTACTTTGTTGAAATGTATGAAGAGGAAATCACAAGATTACACTGTTACTAATTTTGTCGTAAATTACTTGAACTCTGCAGAAAACACTGATGCGTATATTGAATGGCCGCATAGGCAGTGACGGACATGTGGGTAGAGTCACTAGTAATAATGTTAGTTAGATTGATTACTATATATCCACTAGAAATGTTATGAAGATGTGCAAAGAACTGCGTGTGCTTGACTTCTGCTCTCTTGTTTTCAGATGTTCATTCCGGAGCAAAATTAGTAATTGGGACTGATGGCAGTTATTCGCAAAAAAGAAACCTAGAAATTGTGAAGAATGACTCACGTACTCCTATTCTTTGGACGCCAGATAAATCACACGAATTTGAGAAAAACATTGACATGTTGGATGTCGAATCGCTCAATAGAATTATAACCAGATACGTAAACGGTTCTCAAGAGGTAACACAAGACACATCTAGTATTATTGCTAACCGTCGAAAAGATATTTTTGATAATGCTGCTTCTAAATCATTTGGTTTGAACTCAATGAAAAGGTGTAACATTCGTCAAAACAAACCGCGGTTCAACGTAGAATGCCGCCATGCTCGGAAAATTTATAACGCTGTGCGAAAAGAATATACTAAGAAACCGTCTTGTGATAATCAATTTAGTCTACGTGAAAATAGTAGAGCATATAAGAAAGTACTGAGGAAAAGTGTAAATGAGTATAAAAATAAATTGTCTTCTAAATTCCGAAATGCAATGAGTAGTAATCCGAGGACATTTTGGAGCATTTTGAATTAAGATCGGAAAAGTCAAGCACGAGTAAGCGCATGTGATATGTATGAATTTTAAAAATATAATCAAAGAAATCCAGAAAATGATCCATTTGAAATTATACCATGTATGAAAATAAAGAAAACGGTAAAAGTCAGGGAATTGACAATGTACTTAATGAGCACATCAAGAGTACCATTGAAATCATGTTACCAGTGTATACCAAATGGTTTAATTTGATATTCAGCACTGGTAATATTCCAGGTGATTGGTTGATTGGCACAGTGATTCTTGTGTATTAGAATAAGGGAGATAGTTCCTCCCCAGAAAATTATAGACCAATAACTATCCTAAGCTGCCTCGGAAAATTGTTCACAAAAATTATTAATATATGCAATCAACGTCGTTTTCGATGCATCTGTCGGCGTATAGAAGTGTCGGATGCCGAATTACATACTGTATAATAGCTAAATTATACAAAGTATGTAGTTCGGCATCCGACACTTCTATACGCCGACAGATGCATCGAAAACGACGTTGATTGCTTATAATTCCGACAATCCGCATAAATTAGTTGCGTATTATGACTATTTTTTGGAAGAAAATAAACCAAAAACACCAAATTGTAAAACTATTAAAGTCATAGTTGTGTCTGTACTTCATAACGGATTTTGGGAAATTGGGTCGAACATAAATTGGTCGACTATATAATTCGGCAAGTTTAATAAAAGATCAATGTCAAGGATAAACAACGAAATCATGGAATATCAATTCATAATCATAGATTCATTTGTGGAAGTGGAAATTGAAATTGCATGTGTCAATTGTTGCATTTGTTAAGAAGGCGGACTTGAAGCTTGAAGAATGCATAAGGTTCTCAATATTATGAAGAGCTGAAGTCAGTGAAGATGCTGGACATTTCAACGGCGACCTCTGGTTGATGTGGATCAGATTCAGAATTTGTAGCGGTACTATTGTGAGATTTAGTTGATTTTGAATAGTTATTATCCTGAGCTTGCACATCAAGTTGATCAACAGCTGTTGTTCTGAAAAGGGCATCGCTGATGTTTTCTTTCTGCTGTCGCGAACGATCTCTATTATAACTTCTGACAGCAGATTCACTTTTATGACCGGACATAAACATATATGCCTCAGTTCGAATCCTGCATCATTCAGGGCCTGAATAGCAGTTGCTCTGAGACAATGTGCTGTATAAACTTTATCGGTACCAGCAGATTTGCAGATATCCCTCGTGTGGTTGACGAAACTGCGTTTCGCTTGAGGTTTTGCGGTGTACCAAAACTGAAACTCCTTCGGATTAAGTGAGCACAGACTATCCTTTTTGCAACAATTAAATAAAGCACTTGCTGTCGGATCTGTAAGTTCGATGAACATTTTTAGTGCTTTAACTGGACACATCTCTGAACCTTCCACAGCATACATTCGCTTGCCGAACCCAACTTTATCTTTCATATCTAAACCACCTTGCCAATTTTATTGCTTTGTTTCATGGTTCAGTTTTGCATACTCTCTGCCATTTTCATCAATACAAAAATCAAAAGAATTCAGTGTTAACTGGTGATGGAATTCCAATCCCCGACTTACAAAATGAAAGGTAATTAAATACCACACTCTCGGTTTTAATGTTATCGGAGTGTCTTGGGCAAGATATGAATTTATCAGCTGTAGATCTTTGGTTGATATCACTTCTTTATGTTTCGTCGGCTTTGATTTGCCATCAGCTAACAGTTTTTTCAGTTTGGCATCCAAAAATGTATTCGCCCCACGAAATTCACAATCCTTTACGATATCGATTTTAGTCTTGCTGTATGACATATGCCGATTTACAGCTGAACGTATTGACTTCATGGTGTTCTTGTGGTATTCTTCTCCATTCTTTGTGCGGGCTTCAGCATAGAATAGTCTGAGCTTCTCATTCAAATCTTCTTTCGTCATTTTATACAAACCAAATTTCTGCCCAAATCGCTCACTACACCATTCTGAAGAAAAAAACAGTTATCACGTGGTAAATACAAAGTAATTTAACATATTTCAAACTGTATTTCAGATAATTTTACCGTTTGCTATAGATTAAGGATTTTTAGCATCCATCATTTCTGTGTAACCAAAGATGCATCAAAAACAACATTGATGGAATGCATAGAAATTAGACAGCATGTTGTTCGGCATCATTCTGACACTTTTATATGCCCAGAGATTGCAGAGATGCGTGGAAAATGATGTTTATTGTATATTTCAAAGACATTTGTTTTATTTCACGTCAAAAGACATCTTTAATTTTATCACACAGAACTGAATATTCTTATTGAAATAACACACCATCAAATAGTTTCATCCCCCATCTTGTGTTTGATTTGGTCGATGGAGCCAGTCTGTTCTTTTCAAGCTCTTCTAGCTCATGTTCGTCAATTTTGTGAAATTGGCTTGCAGTCGCAGACTTCTGTACCTGAAAACAAGTATGAAAAAGAAATTATAAACATTATTATCATGTTGTTTGAAAATGGAGATATCAATTTAC
The DNA here is from genome assembly GCA_032622095.1 of Siphonodentalium dalli. Taxonomy (NCBI): domain Eukaryota; kingdom Metazoa; phylum Mollusca; class Scaphopoda; order Gadilida; family Siphonodentaliidae; genus Siphonodentalium; species Siphonodentalium dalli. Next base: position 163,394,378 of record CP136063.1, on the reverse strand, counting down.
ATATGAAATCAATGTCGTTTTCGATGCATCTGTTGGCGTATAGAAGTGTTTGATGCCGAACTACATACTGTATAATTTCGCGATCGTTTATACTATTTTTCCTCGTAATTTCAACATTAAGATTCTCACCTTGACGTTGGATGTTTCTTCATTACAGTCTTTTCCTGTTTCATGAGATTCCTTCTCGTCAGATTCCAGGTCACAGGCATTCAGTATTTGGTCATTTGCCTGCAAAAATATTAGAATTAGAATTTAGAAAGAGTGTATAACCGTTATCTATGAAAACATAATTATTGTAGGATATATCTATACCATACTTATTGAAGTTATACAATGTTGGCTAACTTACAGTTACTCTTACAATATCACACTTCTACTATGCAAATAATACAGGCTAGAGCCATTTAAATGATCTATAAATAAATAAATAATAACCAGCTTCATCACTTCTAGTACTACTATTATACTATAGTCAGTACTCACTGTACTGGTACTAGTACTATTACTAGTTATTTAGTAGGCCTACTAGTATTACTTATAATTTATTTTAAATTTAGTAGCGCAACAAAATTTTATATAAATTATTTTCAAGGGTTCAATTCTTACCTGCAGCGGTGATATTTCCATTGGTATTATTTCAATGATGCCACCATTTATTATCAACATCTTCTACCAGTTTGTCCAGTCCAATTAGGCCATAATTCCCTAGTATATCTTCTGGCTCTTCAACTTCAACTTCAGCCTCAGGCTCTGACTTAATTTCAAGCTCCAATTCTTCTATTGTCATTTGAGAAGCAGCATTGTAGAGTTCATTGTCATCAAAATTATTTATGAAAAAGTCTTCTTCTTGACTTAATTTAATTTGATAATCCATAATATCTATATTAAATTCGCCGTAGATATCTAACGGTAGGTCTTCCATGTTTTGAACACATGTTCAGGTAACCGTCAAACGTTGCTACATTGTCATATTAGCACGTTCTTTCAGATGTACCGCACTAATTTACGAAGAAACCCATATCTAAATTCAGCCCTGATGTTTAATGATAACAGAAAATGTTTTTCTTTATTAGAAAGTGCATGGGGTTTTATTCTGTATTTAAATTTGTTTTTGTTTAATTAATGTACTATTTTGCTGTTTAATCGGCGATAATTTTTCGTTGAGATTTGGCGTCTTGCGTTAAAACTAGAAACTGAAGTTAATTCTTGCGATTTGATTGGTGGACTAAATAAAATTCCGGGTAAATTCGCCCCATGGATATTCGACTTGGTTTGCGAACTTTTAAAAGTATCACTACACCCAGTGATACGGGAAACGACACTTCCCTCGACTGATAGATTTTGTCGCTACCAAGTGTATCTAAGTGCCTTGACCAATAAAATGCACGCATTTTAGTCAAAGCGAAAGTAGTTGTAATTATACAAGGTTAACATCCTATGCAGAAAAAATATCTCTCATTGGCAATGAACAAGCTGGCTTCAGGAGTGGTTTCTCAACTTCAGACCATATCTTATCTTTAGAATTTCTCACTAGTATTTATCGAAAAGCAAATAGGAAACTGTTTTGTACATTTGTTGATTTTAAACAAGCATTCGATAGCGTTTGGCACATAGGTTTATGGCAGAAAATGGTAACGGTAGGTATCAATGGCAAATGTTTCCAATTTATAAGGAGCATGTATAAACAGGTGAAATCTAAGGTAAAAATTGGCCAAGATATATCAGAGTTGTTCGCAATTCCTCTGGAGTATTGCAGGGTGAGAATGTATCTGATTTCCCTTTTTCCCTGTACCTGATTGATCTTGAGAGCTTTCTTACCTCAAATTCTGTCTCGCACATGAAACTGAGACAGCTAAGGACACGCGGAAGGCAATGACATAATTTTCTGAATATTGCTCATTTTGGAAACTAAGTGTAAATGTTAGTAAAACTAAAATGATGATATTTGGTTGCGACAGAACCCCAAAATCTCGCCTACCATTTAATAACGAACCACACATTACAAATTGTATCACAGTTTAGCTATTTGGGTATCATAATCACCAGAACCGGATCATATTCAAAGGCTATAAATCATCTCATTATGAAATAATTTTACAAATCGAGCTTTTTTGTGAAACCGTAAAACCGATATTATTATATGGTTGTGAAATTTGGGGATATCAGCACATAGAAAAGTTAGAGAAGCTACAACTACAATTCCTGAAATATGTATTGGGACTAAAACCAAGTACACCAATCGTTATGGTTTACGGTGAGACAGGCACTTTTCCTCTTAGCATAGACATAACATACAGAATGATAACGTATTGGGCTAACCTTATGGCATCGGATACACAGAAAGTTAACAAAATATTATATTAATATTTATTATCGAATTATGTGCACGAGAGCCATAGTCATCCGTGGATAGAGCATATTAGACAGCTGTGTTACGACACAGGACTATAAAACGTATGGTTTAACCAGTTCGTAATTAGTAATGACCACACGTTTAATAGTATAGTGCGAGAATCATTGGAGAACCAGTACAAGCAAGCATGGCAAACTAGTACCGGTATTTCATCGATGAGTAAATGTAGAATATATAGTATTATAAAGACACAATTTGGCATAGGAAAATACCTATCTTTTTTAAACGTTTCAAATGTAACGACTCTGGCAAAATTCCGATATAAAATTTAATATGTCTGATTTATGCTAAATTTGTTTACACCGATGACATGTACATTGTATTTATTTTCAACATGAACGGTTCTCATGCCAAATATGGCTAGAACATTAAAGAATTGAGTTGTATGGACAGTAGCAATAATAACAATCACAACTGTAGGGTCTCGGACAGCTTGGTTGTCAGACGCACACAAACGGCCATATGTCACAATTCCCATGTAACTCACCATCAACCCAATTGTCCGTCCCATCTTATCAGGACGCATCCGCCAGTGTTCTAAATATTAAAACCTCTGTGACCGCGTACTGTGTGTTTCGTGTATGGCTCGACGGGATTCAGATATCGTTCTTCCATCACTCAGTAGGGATCACATTCGTATGGCTGTTGGTGATATGACTGAATCACCCAGTTCTCGGCCGGTGATACTATACAACTCTTTGTTATAAAATGATCTTGCTAAGTTGGCTCAAATTCAAACCAAGATGGTTGTTCAGCACGGGTAGGGTTCTCTATTCCGAAGGTTCATTATTCCGAAGGTTCGCTGTTCCGAAGGTTCGCTATTCAGAAGGTTCGCTATTCCGAATGTTTTCTATTCTGGGCGTATTTAACAATATCGTTTATTATGGAAAGTTGAAAACACGATGACTGCATGACTGAAATAAACTACACGTAAGAGATAGAGTCTGTCCGAACTGGCAATCTGTATTTGAAAGAAACATCAACATTAAAGGCCCACTTAATTTTTGAACCCCCATATCACATACATACAATATATGCCATTCTGGATATCATTTGAAATAAATAGGAAGCTCTCTAACATTATTGTATTATCAAGTTATCCGGTGTAATAAACTGTGAACATGCTGTTTTTGTTGAGTTACCGACGTCTTTTTTGTGCTTAAGTTTCATCTGATTTTGTTGCGCAAAGTGAATTATTTTCAATAGAGGGGGAATAACTCTATATTTTAAACCCTTCCATTGAAAATACATTTTTAGTTTGAATTCTGTTCCATTCTGGGAGCCATGACGGGGTGCATCTTTTTATGATATCAGCTGTTTTCTATTTCCCTATGGGCATCTTCTGACACACAGACGTTTCAAATGGTGATGAAATAAAGAATTTAAATCATATTTTATGTCATAGATTGTTATTGAAACCGTATATCAAGGCACTATAAAAATATAATCGGTGACTCGAAAATTAAGTGGGCCTTTACGGTCAATACAAAGTCACAATTGCAGTTAGGGTCATTTCATACCCGTCTATTCAGCGATGTTCTGCGTCATAGGTAATGACATTCAATCTCAAGGAAACCCGCGAAAACAAAAACAAAATCACATCTATTGTTTTAATGTTTTAAGTTATTTCCTTCATAAAAAGAGTCTTCGTGATAAAGAAACCGCTCAATACTTTATAATATATATAGAATTAACCTTTAAAATAACAAAAACTTTCGGAATAGCGAACCTTCGGAATAGAGAACCTTCGGAATAGGGAACCTTCGGAGTAGCGAACATTCGGAATAGCGAACCTTCGCAATAGCGAACCTTCGGAATAATGAACCTTCGGAATAGAGAAATGTCCCCGTTCAGCACAATACTACGGATTGGATTATGTGGATGTGAGAATATCTAAGCAACACAGGCGTCAACGTTTATATACAAAACTGGCTTACCGAAGCACATCAAATTATTCTGTAAACAAAAGTGTAAAACAAAAAGACTAATTGGGTCATCAAACAAGTCACACTATCTCCATGCTTCTGGAAAAGATCGAAACAAAACAGTTGCCGTCACATCTGGAGTTAAATGATATTCTAGAATCACAATCTGCCTATAAATCAGTACATAGCACTGAAACAGCTTTACGGCGTGTGTATAACGATGTTGTGAAATCTCTGGCCGTTCGCAAATCACTTCTTCTTATGTTGCTAGATCTCTGTTGACCATTGACCACGACCTCATCATTTCAGTATTACGCCATCAAGGATTGATAAACTCCGCACTGTGATGGATTTCATCGTATCTAGCAAATCGAACCCAGTACGTTTATGTGAACAAATCGAGGAGAAACACATGAATTGTGGTGTGTCCTCGGACGATCTTATGTGAAATCTACATATGTCATACCTCACCCAAACTGGGTGTAAGTTACCATCTCTATGCAGACGACACCAATATATACATAACTATATGAAAATCTACATATATGATACAACCAAAGCAATTGCGCAGACGGACACGCGTGTCACTGCACTGAAGTTAGGAACTGGACAAGAAGCTTCGCTCTCAAAATTAACGATTCAAAAAACCGACTTTCTTATCTAAAAGTCTGCCCGTCTCCTCAAATGTCTGTGACGTGCTTGACTATTATAGACAGTTCGGTTGATGTTACGGATTTTGTCCAGAACATAGGGTTGACAATGGGTTCGTCTCTGGCTCATACGTCACATATCAATATTGTTTTAGAGGATGCCACTGGCAGCTTAATAATATCATGTAAACTCAAACCATATCTACATGTAACTCGAGCTGACATGGACAAAAATGGCCCATTCGTATGTTACTTTTAGCTTGGATTGTGGCAATGCGCTCTATCTTTGACTGCCTCACAAATTGATTCGAAAACGTCAAATAGTGAAAATCACAGCAGCTCAAATTTGAACAGGAACAGAACTTTATGAACATATCACGAACGTGCTTAATGACCTACATTGGTTGTCTGCCATACAATCATGTTCAAAACTCTTCTTTTGGTATTCAACTGTAAACAACGGACTGCATCCTAAGTATTTGAGCCAATTCGTCAACGCGTACGTTCTTCCACGTGAAATGAGAACAAGCGATTACCTCCACGCTATTATACAGCCGTTCAGAGAATATCACTTCCTTGTTAAAGGGCTGTCTCGATTGCTGGCCCGATTCTTTGAAATTGCCTTCCATATGAATACAGGTGTCTGGAACAGATTGATAAATTAAAATCGGACTTGACCACATTACTATTTCAGACGCCACATCTCCAAAATGCATTATGCTACCATACACATATTACTGATACTGCTGAGTATTTGCCGTGATCTATGTGGTCAATGGATTTTCTTATTATTGGTAAAATGTTCTCATTACTCGCATGCACACGGCTTTACTTACATTTTATTTTCTATTTTCCGTCATTGTCCTCAATTATCTTTTAGTTATATATGTCACACCTGCATGGTCTTGTTTATTGGTTTTATGAGTAGTGTATATTGCTCTCTATTTTATTTTAATGTCCATTAATATCGATGTGATTGTTTTTACATTTTGTTCAATTTACTCTTTTCTTAATTAGGTATTAGTTGTTTCGTGCGCTTTGTCGAATTTTTATTGATTTCAGTGTCACTTTCGTGTGATCTTATAATATCCATCGCCATACGGTTCATTTGACTATTGGTAGTAAGTGTTGCTTCTTTCTCATTTATTTTAACCTTCGAATATTCGTCAGATTGACACTATATGAGATAAGTGGATCGCCCTTATTTTGATGCGAATAACTTTGACATCACGACACTTCATGTCCATAACTTCCTATTATAAAAGAATATAAGAGGACAGGACGTGTCAGACATGACTATATCACATCTGACAATACACTTGACAATCGTATTGTATTTGTTTGAATTTGTACTTTTCATGTGCATATTGTAAATAGAATTATCCTACCCTATCCTATCCTAAAATTGTCGACTTTTGATTTGCACCACGCAACCTGTTTCAATTATTTTACTGCCGAGATGTGCGAAATTACGTTTCTAATAACTCCAGATTGCGTCGGATCACTTGTTGTCTAATACTTCCTGAGCAACTCACTGATGAATTGTTTCTCAATCAATGGACAACCACCACGGAATATGTGATTGTTCTGGCACTTACATGTATTTTGGGCAAACTTAATATATTTAGAAGAAGCGAAAGCAGAGATATATTCATTTCAGTGTAAAGTCATATTATGTTGCCCTGTCGTGTCAGATGGGTATGTGGGCCAACAGTTGGATTTATGGATGCCTTCACATGTTCCTAAATATGAAAACCCGGATAATCTCAGGGCTCTATCTTAACAAAAACAAATAATCTCCATATAAAACTATTAATTGGGATATTAAGTTATTTGTGGGTAAATCATTTCTTTGTGTTCATACTCAGTATCAAATATTTGTTCATTGGAAACTCTAAACCATTTTTGAGCGTTTAGTTTACCCTGTAACAAATACGAATATACGCTTGTATTAAAGAAAGCTATGTCCTGAACAAACATATATATTTATGGTAGTAGCATCTCCTTGCAGACAGATTGTCAGCACAGTTGTATTCTAGTGGTATGTGATAATGCACAACATATCCTCGCGCAAGTAGGTTGATAATCGACCTATAATATTCAAATATTATGACACCATATCCGATCACTAAGCGTCCCGTAACGTATTTATTATGTCAGTGGACAAAATCCAGCATATCCCTTTAATTAATCGTGGCTGTAATTTATTGTAATTTAAGATAAATGTGTCGTCTATGGCCATTAACTTATGTAACGTCACAGTGACGTGGCATGGGCGTTGAACGTCAACGCATTGAGTCAATTGCTAATTACCAGAGGTAGGACAACATGTTGAGTTTGATAGTCAATTTATGAGTCTTTAGAATTTCACAAATACATCGCATGCAGGTTTTGGTACATGGTACTTTGTCTTTAAATTCACAGAAAATGTTTTCCGACAGATACCCCCTTTCTTGGCGCCAAAATACACCAAAAATATTCCTGAGGCGACTGAATTTCTGAAGAAAAAAACAAGATGGCGGATAAGCACCTAATATTGATTTCATATTAGGTCACCGACCTAATATGGGTTCTTATACCGTCACTATATATCGACGCTGATTGGCTAATCACAAGAGCTGACATAATAAAGGTTCATACTGGATTATTTGATTCTGAAATAAGCTCATATTGGACTGATATCCGTTATTCCTTTTTATGGCATGGGCCACAGTAAAAACACATTTTGACATCTTGTAAGTCGCGAGTTGGTTTATTCGTGTCATTGTCCGCCCACAATGAACTTATAATAATCCATTATGAGTCGATAATGGCATTAAACACTCTTAGTTTTCAGTTCGTTATACATGGACTCAAAATTAGGCGATTCTACACGTCGATCATGAACCTAAAACAAATCTTAGTATAAGCACATAATGTGCTGATTTTCGGGAGAACATTCTGGAATACCACACCTTATTATCGTCCCTGCCGATTAAGTTTGTAAATTAAACTGGATCAGCTATCTTTGTTACAAGCTAGATAACAACTGAATTTTTATGCAACGCCCAATTGTGAGAAATAATTTCTGTTCGTATCGTTTGTCAAATTTTCTCTCTCAAAATATAAGTTCCTCAGATACTTCGATTTTGTCAAACATGATAGAGACACACAATAGATGACCTGCAATGGTGACTAGACGTCGGTTTCACGATCAATTGCAATACACTAATGTCGTTTGTAGATACATGTCGTGCTGCCAAACGTGGGCTTATTGGCGTAGACCATCGCTACAGACATCCGCTCCCAGAAGAGTCACGCGACTGCAATAGTCTCATACAATCTGGCGCGGGCACAGTTGGTTAAGCAAGATGAGGAGCGGTTCTAGGCTGATGGTAATATCATAGGGTAATGCAATATCTCTTATTATCTTAGCGCTAATCTTAACAAAGAAACGTCGTTCCGTTTCGAGTTCGCCTCATTGGATCCGATACGCCGGGAGACGATGTCCATTACCAAGACTTAATCCGATTTTCGTTCCATGTTTGCACAAGGCATAACTCCACACACGAACTACGTGATTTTATTAACTAGCGCTCGAATTCGCCCACAATTGTCCGACGGCATTCGCTTCCTCGACAGAGAGCAAACACAGCCACGGGGACCATCATATCAATTTCGTGCTAATACCATCGCCATATTGTTTTCACCAGGAAAAATTACTTCCTTCCCATAGAACTCGAGTCGTGACGTCATAGCAAAAGATCACAAGAGCTTCCGTGAAGACGATATTGAGAAGCACGTTCTCATTTTGCAATCGATATCTGATCAATCGTTAGAATATTTACTTATTGGGATAAGGTCAGGTAATTGCACCAATGCTACTGTGGGATTGATCGTCAAATCAATCAGTATGATGCCAATTTAAATTAGATCACGAAAAAAATCGGTTATTTAAAGATTCGGATGACCTTCGTGATGGGAATTGTTATTAAAATAGTCACATTTGTTATAACCACCACAAACAGATAGACTATTAAAATATAGACATACATGTAGTTTGTTCTTGTACCAATCATACATATCGCATAAATAGGATGTCATTGACAAGATCTACTCAGTGTTAGTAAACAAACGCCATGTTATGTTACAGTACATTACGTAAACAGTGTGCGATAAGCAACACACTGAACAATGCCGATATCCCACTAATAAGTATAATAGCCATTTTCCTAAAGCCACAAACACGTTGCTCCGTTATGCACTGGCCTGCGACCGAAACTACCGCCAGTAAATGTTAGAGTCATGTCATTTGAAGAAGCCTCTATAATATCTGCAACAGCAGTAATGCATCATACATTGACAAAGAAGCTTAAATCATAAGTCGTCGAAGGATCACGTATAAATCATAATTGATGATTATGTTGACACCTCGTTCATCTTCGACGACGTTTATGTTATCACTGCCGTCTGATCTTCCCACTGAGTGCGTGGAATCCAGACACCCTCAATCAAAGGCTTACTTTGACGCGCATTCAAAGAACGAGGTTTCCATTTTTGACTATTTTGAGGGGAATACTACGACATGCGACTTTTATGAGGGGGACTATTCTGATGAGGTACGTACTACGTACTACGACAAGTGACTATTTTGAGGAGGGTACTATGACAGGTGACTATTTTGAGGGGGATACTACGACAGGTGAATATTTTGAGTTGGGACACTACGACAGGTGACTATTTTGAGGGGATATACTACGACAGATGACTATTTAGATGGGAATACTACGACAGATGACTATTTTGAGGGGATGATACTATAAGTGACTATTTCGAGGTGGATACTACGATAAGTGACTATTTTGAGGGGGAATACTACGACAGATGACTATTTTGATGGAGGATACTACGACCGCTGACTATTTTGAAGGGATGATACTATAAGTGACTATTTCGAGGTGGATACTACGATAAGTGACTATTCTGAGGGGGAATACTACGACAGCTGACTATTTTGAGGGGGAATACTACGACATATGACTATTTTTAGGGGGATACTACGACAGATGACTATTGTTGGGGGCGATACACCCCACGTTGGTATTGTTATATATAGTGCCACTGAAGAGCCTATGTATATGTTTCTGAATATATTCATATAGACCCATATACAGTAGGTGTGTGCCTATTGGTACGATGGGACCATCGGGTGTCTGCCACCACATCAATAAGTAAAGCGCCACCCCATTCCGGAAGTGGACCAGCTATATATCTGTGACTTACCTTCTTATTCTTAAACCACATATCACATGGTCTAACAATATGGACAAGAATACCGGTAGTGCCTCCGCTTCTGAATAAACTCCACCCCTAAATGTCCTTTGATTGGTTCACTGTATCCATTCTCTAAGTTATAGGAGTATGTATTATGTTCTAAAATAGTCCGCTTATTTCTTATTTTTTTTATTTTGGAAATAGGTATGGTCTATATACTGAGTCAAATGATCTTCTTTCTTTACATATTTGTATATTTTTGTTTTTATGTCAATGTAAATGTATCGTATACCAATAAATGTTACACGTGATGAGTGTTCTTTCTTTCTGCTCTCTATCCCTCTCTTAGAATGGCAGCAGCTATTCGCCATCGGATGGAAAATATTTGAATATTTCCCATGAAAATTACTCGCCAATGAGTATTTAGTAAACGTAAGGGTTAAATAATTCACGTGCTTTCTGTTAATGCGCCAGGTTGATGCTATTTGCCATAGTGTGTCTCTGGATAAACACCAGTCTGGAGTAAACTACATACCCACATATAAAAAATAGTCGGTCTAACGACCTTTCGTTCAATTTTCATTTCCCAAACCCGGGATTCCTTGTATTTACCGCCAATCAAAACTTACTCTAAGAAATGTGTGCGCCAATAAAAAAAACTATTAACAGGTCACGTGCTCTTGGTGTGGAAATTCCGAAGGTGTGGCTAAAGGTTGTTAAAATAGTATCCATGACGTCATGTTATACCGGAAGAGAGAAATAATTTGTTCTAAGTCCAAGAAATCCACATAAATTGACAAGTTTTATAATTTCAAGCAGATCTGTCTTTAAAATACATCCTGGATGCTGTTTACCTTTATTGTCGGTAAAACTATCGCCGAACGAAAAGTCACAAACCCTGCAACTATTAATTCCGATTCTGAGAATCTGCTTCACATGGGTTGAAGCGGCCATAACGGCACTGGCACGTGGCCATGTTTACACCTGTCATTCACGACCAATTTTACATTTAATTTAGCGCGGTGACGGTGACGTAATTTGGGGGAAGCCCGCAACCGTACATAAATGAAAAGTTGATGGGAGTGCAATAGACTCGGTATCAGTATGAATCTGAGTGTATGTTTACAAAGACTGGATAAACACCAATACATTCGCTATTGGCAGAATAAGTGCTGTCTTGACAAAATATGGATTTTGCTTCAAAACAGTATTATTGCTACATGCCATAACTAGTAAATTCGGTGACAGATGCAATCAGGGCGCCTTGAAAAATCAATTTTTAACGGAAATACCTGCCATTCCGAAAGTATTGGAGACAGACTGCCTACAGCTCGCAAGTGTATATTAACGTCGGATCTCAATAATCATATGCATCAAATAATGTTGCGTTTGCATGTGGTGAAAGATGCCAAAAATGAACCCGAACTCTGATCGCACCCACAAGAAGCCCAGAAGAACACGCACTCAGGATCAAATATTAACATAAATCAGTACAATTACAAGTAATTTAAACATATACATAATATATGTGCACACAACATTCCGATGCAAGCGTATACCTATCCTATGATTCTTAATAAAATATAAATTTCCCATCATTTTCATTTCCCCATATTTATATTTGTTCTCTTTGGAAGAATAACCGGTTATGTTGCACACGGAATTTATTATTACTTTGCCTTCATTTTTCATTATGAAAATTAATTTATCGTCATAATTCATGTTTGTAAAGTGTATGTTATTATTGTTACCAACATTAAATAATTATTTCCTGAAGTCAGTGTAAGCACTTCATTCCATTATGAAATACTTTTCAGTTTCAACATATTCTCCATCACATATGAGACAAATTCTGTCTTTTAACAAATCTGCCTGTGTCGGCCTTTTTCTATTGCTAATATATTATTGTTAACAATTAGTCGGTGCACATTTCTCTTTCTGTTGGTGATCGGACGTGGTTGAGGTACGGTTATATCCAGGGTTCACTCTATCATTTGTCAAATTAACAATGTCCAATTAAAAAATAATTTGGCCAAACGTTTGGAAAAACACATTTGTTTTACCCAAAATCGGAAATCTAATTAAAAAATCCAAAATTTATTTTGTAACCGGAGCGACATGAGAATACAATTTATAGTATGATCATTTGCTAATTGATTATGTAATAGAGCTTAATGAGTAACAGAATGCACTCAAATATATCTCATATATATTTTGAAGACCTCTGTTTGTCTGTCTGTCTGTCTGTCTGTATATATGTATGTCATTTATACAAATCTACAATTCTCGACCGATCGGGACGAAACTTGGTACGTGTGTGTAGTTTGACCAGGCGGTCGACGTTGTCGTATTGGCGAGCCCGTGTGGCACCCGCTTCGCGCATGCGCAGACGAGATCTCGGAAACGGGTGGAGCTATCGACTTGAAATTTGCTATGTGAATGTATCTTGCCCCGGATACGAATTTTATCGGGTCGCCGAGCCCGTGCGATGCCAGCTTCGCGCATGCGCAGACGAGATCTCGGAAACGGATGGAGCTATCGACTTGAAATTTGCTACGTGAATGTATCTTGCCCCAGTTAAGAATTTTATCGGGTCGCCGAGTCCGTGCGACGCCAGCTTCGCGCATGCGCATACCATATCTCGGAAACGGGTAGAGCTATCGACTTGAAATTTGGTATGTGAATGTATCTTGCCCCGGATACGAATTTTATCGGGTCGCCGAGCCCGTGCGACACCAGCTTCGCGCATGCGCAGATCAGATCTAGGAAACGGGTGGAGCTATCGACTTGAAATTTGGTTTTTGAATAGCCCGGACAACGTCGGGCTCATCGGCTAGTATCAAATATATCAAATATATCAGATATAACCAGAACGATCCTCTGGCTCTTTGTCCCGGATCAGTTAAATATCATACATCAGAAATGAAATTAAATGACACTGGTCTTCAAAATCATGGCTGTCTTTACGGCATAGCATAGCAGTATGAGTATATGCCTTTCTTGAAATCTTCCAGTGACCCACTTTCGACTACGAAATCAGGTAAACTGTTCCAATGAGAAATTACACGATTTGTGAAAAAATATTTCCGGATATCCTTTTTGTATTTTGTCCCTTGTAATTTGAGTTTATGTCTTCTGGTCCTTGTGTAGTCAGCGAATGCAAAGTAATTACATGGGTCCGTGTTATACATTCCATTCAGGTATTTATAAACCTCGATAAGATCGCCCCTAAATCGTCTGTATTTCATTGACATTAAGTTGAGTTTTATGAGGCGATCTCTGTAGTTAAGGTGCTGTATTTCTGTGACCAATTTAGTCGCTCTTCGCTGGACATTCTCAAGTGCAATACGCTGAATTTTCAAATGTGGGCTCCAAGCAGTGTTGCAGTATTCCAAAACTGGTCTCACCATTGTGGTGTATAAAGAATACAATGTTGAAATATCCAAGCACGTGAATGTACTTTTGATTACTCCGAGCATTTGATAAGCTTTGTTGCATACTGAATTTACATGTATGTCGAACTTTAGTTTCTTGTCGATGTTCACTCCTAGGTCTTTTTCGTACTCGCACACCAATATTTCAGGGTTTTCTGCTGTATCCGTCATCTCATATATATTTTGAAGACCTCTGTCTGTATGTATGTTTGTCTGTCTGTCTGTCTGTCATTAATACAAATCTACGATTCTCGACCGATCGGGACGAAACTTGGTACGTGTGTGTAATTTGACCAGACGGTCGTCGTTGTCGTATTGGCGAGCCCGTGCGGCGCCCGCTTCGCGCATGCGCAGACGAGATCTCGGAAACGGGTGGAGCTATCGACTTGAAATTTGCTATGTGAATGTATCTTGCCCCGGATACGAATTTTATCGGGTCGCCGAGCCCGTGCGACGCCAGCTTCGCGCATGCGCAGACGAGATCTAGGAAACTGGTGGAGCTATCGACTTGAAATTTGCTATGTGAACGTATCTTGCCCCGGATAGGAATTTTATCGGGTCGCCGAGCCCGTGCGACGCCAGTTTCGCGCATGCGCAGACGAGATCTCGGAAACGGGTGGAGCTATCGACTTGAAATTTGGTATGTGAACGTATCTTGGCCCGGATACAAATTATATCGGGTCGCCGAGCACGTGCGACGCCAGCTTCGCCCATGCGCAGACGAGATCTCGGAAACGGGTAGAGCTATCGACTTGAAATTTGGTTGTTGAATAGCCCGGACAACGTCGGGCTGGGTAGAGCTATCGACTTGAAATTTGGTTTTTGAACAGCCCGGACAACGTCGGGCTCATCGGCTAGTCTCATATATATTTTGAAGACCTCTGTTTGTTTGTTTGTTTGTTTGTTTGTCTGTCTGTCTGTCATTTATACAAATCTACGATTCTCGACCGATCGGGACGAAACTTGGTACGTGTGTGTAGTTTGACCAGGCGGTGAACGTTGTCGTATTGGCGAGCCCGTGCGGCGCCCGCTTCGCGCATGCGCAGACGAGATCTCGGAAACGGGTGGAGCTATCGACTTGAAATTTGCTATGTGAATGTATCTTGCCCCGGATACGAATTTTATCGGGTCGCCGAGCCCGTGCGACACCAGCTTCGCGCATGCGCAGACGAGATCTCGGAAACGGGTGGAGCTATCGACTTGAAATTTGCTATGTGAATGTATCTTGCCCCGGATACGAATTTTATCGGGTCGCCGAGCCCGTGCGACGCCAGCTTCGCGCATGCGCAGACCAGATATCGGAAACGGGTAGAGCTATCGACTTGAAATTTGGTTTTTGAATAGCCCGGACAACGTCGGGCTCATCGGCTAGTCTATTATATATTTTGGAAGATCTGTTTGTTTGTTTGTTTGTTTGTTTGGGTGTGTGTGTGTAATCGATGAACTCGAAAACGGCCGACCCGATTTCGATGAAACTTGGTATGTGGGGTATTTTCGGGTCAGGAGTAACATAGGCCTATTGATTTTCAGATCCGAGGTCAACTTTTCACGTGCCGAGGTCAAATCTGTTTTTACGCTGTGTTACGGGACTTTCATTTGAGTTCGGTGCTTACAAATCGATTCGAAACAGCGCGAATAATAAAATGCCAGTCATAATAATGACACTGTGAGAATCTTTCGTGTTTCCTCTTTCCAACGATATATAATGCGTATGTATCCGTTTTAGTTATCTGCCTCAATTATCAAGAAGAAGTGGTACTATCTTCCATCAGGATAAAAACAATGCGTAACTTCTATGACGTCGTTAGAGGTAATAACGTTAGATCACGTTAACGCTGAACCGGCCGATGCATTTGACTGTTTCAGACGTCTTGGCGATATCTCGGGCACCGATGGTAATTTATCTTTACGTTGAAACTTGATAATTAATGAGCGTGTGTGTATGAGGCGCGTTTATATACTTGAGTGGAAATAAAATCGGGTTAAACTGGCGGATTTTTACGGACGAAATTTGATGCATAGGGTATCTCGGTATCCGCTGGGCCGATTTCCCGGTATCCGCTGGGCCGATTTCCACCATTTTTGGGGTGTTGGTGTTTGACCCCACCTGACCTGGACCTTCAAAAAATGGTCAATTCAAGGTCAAATCGGGTAAAACCGGATGGATTTCGACGGGTACTTTTGTCGGGTACTTTTGTTCGGGCACTGTGTTTTGGACGGGTCAAATCGTGACCCCACTTGACCTTGGCCTTCAAAATAGACAATTCAAGTTCAAAGCCCGGACGAAGTCGGGTCACCTTCTAGTCTATTATATATTTTGGAAGATCTGTTTGTTTGTGTGTTTGTTTGTGTGTAATCGATGGACTCGAAAATGGCCCAGCCGATTTCGATGAAACTTGGTATGTGGGGGTATTTTCGGGTCAGGACTAACATAGGCCTATTAATTTGTCCGTGCGAGGTCAACTTTTCACGTGCCGAGGTCAAATCTGTTTTTACGCCGTTTTGCGCTAATATATTTCAGTTCGGTGCTTACAAATCGATTCGAAACAGCGCGAATAATAACATGCCAGTCATAATAATGACACTATGAGAATCTTTCGTGTTTCCTCTTTCCAACGATATATAATATGTATGTATCCGTTTTAGTTATCTGCCTCAATTATTAAGAAGAAGTGGTACGATCTTCTATCAGGGTAAAAACAATGCGTAACTTCTATGACGTCGTTAGAGGTCATAAAGTTAGATCACGTTAACTCTTAACAGGCCGATGCATTTGACTGTTTCAGACGTCTTGGCGATTCCCGGTATCCGCTGGGCCGATTTCCACCATTTTTGGGGTGTTGGTGTTTGACCCCACCTGACTCGGCCGATGCATTTGACTGTTTCAGACGTCTTGGCGATATCTCGGGCACCGATGGTAATTTATCTTTACGTTGAAACTTGATAATTAATGAGCGTGTGTATATGAGGCGCGTTTATATACTTCAGTGGAAATCAAATCGGGTTAAACTGGCGGATTTCGACGGGTACTTTTGTTCGGGCACTGTGTTTTGGACGGGTCAAATCGTGACCCCACTTGACCTTGGCCTTCAAAATAGACAATTCAAGGTCAAAGCCCGGACGAAGTCGGGTCACCTTCTAGTATTATATATATTGCAGGGGTTATTATATCCAAAGTGAATAACATGTATATTTGCCGAATTGAATCATAGCTGCCATTGTAAAGACCATTTACATACGGTATCAATTCTTTCTTGTATGTTGCTTTTGAATGGATTTCCTATCAGCTTGGTGTCATCAGCAAATATTTCGCATACTCCAACTGAAGTATCTGGCAGATCATTTATAAACAATATAAATAAAGTCGGTCCGAGAACGACACCATGTGGGACTCAACTTGGCACCTGGCTCCATTTAGAATATGCCGAATTTACACGAACCCTTTGTATTCTCCCACTTAATAATTCCTTAATCCAGTTAAGAACATTGTTTTCAATACCATATGCCTTTAATTTATGAAGCAGTCTTTCATGCGGAACGCTGTCAAATGCCTATTGAAAATCCAAGTAAATGGCATCTACAGGCTCCCCATGATCTAGTTCGGCAGTGATATGAGACAGGTATTCTATTAACTGTGTTTTACATGACAGTTTTTTTCTTCTGAATCCATGTTGACAATTTGTGAACAATGAATATGATATTATTGACTCGTTGACAAAAGATTCTAAAACTTTGCATAGTATACATGTCAAACTCACGGGCCGATAGTTTCCAGGATCTGATTTCGCGCCTTTTTTAAATAAACAGGTTACTGTAGCTTCCTTCCATGATTCCGGTATAAATCCTTTTCCAATCGAACAATTAAACAAACAACACAGAGGAACAGATAGTTCTGCTTCTGACTCCTTACGTAATCTGTGTGACATCCCGCCCGGACCGAAGCTCTTAAATGAATTTAATGAGCGAAGTTTCCTTTTAACCGCGTGCGGTGTAATCTGAAGATCTACCAAATATCTCCCACACGATCGGTCCTTTATATGTGGGATTTCGTTGCAGTTTTCTCTCGTGAAGACGGTTGTGAAGAAATTATTTAGTATGTCGGCCTTTCCTCTGTCATCAGATATTAATGAACCAGAGTCCGATTTCCGTAGGTCTGATATGCCATGATGCACACTTGTTTTACTTCGAACATATCTCCAGAAAGCTTTTGGGTTCTTTTTACACTCTGATGACAATCTCCGTTCAAACTACAGCTTTGAGAGTCTGATCATTTCGGACGTTTTCGTCCTGATTTTCTTATATATTTTGTATTATTTTCTCATGGCAATAAACTATCAAATAATGTAATAAAGTATTAATTAGGATTAATGCATCCTTTGTCTGTCATAAGGTGGGTGGTGGTATAGTGTCAAGTAACGATGGGCTGAATGGGAGATTACATAAGTCTAGAAACGGTACTTGAAGGTATGGACATAATTATATGGAATGTTAGATTTTAAATAAAACAAAAATATTCATTAATTGTGAGACCAGAATATGAGAACTTAATTTGGCCAAAGTGTTTTTTTTTTATTTGGCAAAACAAAATCAGAATTGGCTAAAAAGAAATTGGCCAAAACAGTTTTCGGCCCAGCATTAACACCGGTTTTATCTCATATTTGTCTTTGAACGTTCTATATGCGCGTAATTTATTAGAAACATTTTGTTGTCGTCATCAAAACTATTTGTTTTTAAATGTTCATCTTCTGATTTTAGTCTTTCGATTAAAAGTTGGTCGGTGAATCTTATCGTTGTATTGAACTGTGATATATTAATACCGCTTATCGCACGAGGTGTGTCCCACGTTGGAAGATTACACAATAGAAATTCTTTGAAAGAGTCATGTATTATATTTCCCTGTTGCGCAAAACGAAGTTTATTTAGATATTTGAACGTATTCCCGATGACATTAATTGCTATGGGGTATCGGCCTAGTTCAGCATTCGAAGGATGATTTGACGCTTTTCTATTGAGCTCAAGTTGTAGTATATTTTTTACAGAACTTTAGGTGTGTCTGTACAAGGGGGTAGGTATCAACAAGCGGAAATTTCAACTCAGAGTTCGAAGCCCATATTACGCAACCATACAGCAATATAGGCATTATTAATTTGTCAAACAATTTACATTTAGTACTGAGAGACAATTCTGTCTGTGAATTCAATGAATTCGTCATGAAACACATAGCCTTAGAAACTCATCGGCTCAAGTTTTCACAAGCTCTCTCCATTTTACCGTCAAAACTGAAAATAAGACCCAAGTATTTATATTCTTCGACTACCTCTAACGACTCACCATTTATACAAAACTTATAATCCGTATGTAACTTCCGTTTATTTGGCTTAAATGTTATGCATTTGTTTTGTCTCAATCAACCGTTAGATTGTTATTATTAAAGAATTTTGCAAACCTAGCTCGGCCGTTTCAGATAGTAAAACGATAACGCGCTGTTTTCTAATCCGAATTGATTATCGCTAATAAGTTTGTTTGTATCTAAAAAGTTGTCGATGCTAGAATTAATAATTTTATTGAACAGTTTTCCAAGGTTTCTACTCAGGGAAATTGGCTTGTAATTGTTTTGATCATGTCTGTTTCCTTTCTTATATACATGTATTGTTTTGATGAATGAATGACACCAACATAATGGACAATATCGTGAATTCAAGGCACGGTTGAAGAGTCTTGTCACGTTATCTATTACCAACGGAATTATCGTCTTTAGTAATTCATTCGGAATATTATCTGTTCTAAGCCTACATCTTTCCTGTTCTTCAATTTCCGTGATCCCTCAAGTACGTCCATGACAGTTATACAAGTATTATTAACTCATCCAGTGCCTGGTTCCCGGGGGAAAACGGATGGCTGAGTGCCAGGTTTCCTGCGGAAAAAGCCATAATTTACACTAACTAGATATTTACTTTAATTATTCAATATTGGAAAGAATCGAATTGACAGCAAATATTGATATTATATGCCCTACTCACGAAGTTCTTTAAAAGTCCAATTCCGGTAATACACCTGAGTGTCATCACAGCTCCCAATTTTCACGTTGCCATGGCAACGAGTACTTCAAATTGACACCGATTGTATGAACTTACAAATGTGTTGTTTTATGTGGTCATCTAACCAATATATTCTGTGCAGTTTTAGACATTAATTTTGCTGGTGGAATAACATAGCATTATGTTATGGCAAATGTCGGAATGTGGGGGGGGGGGTGACTAGTGAGACCTAACGAATTTTCTAAATAGGATGACGTTTACAATAACCAATTTCCTAGAAAAGTAGATGGCAAACCGAAACAATTTGAAAATCAATCGGAGTAACCCGGTGACAATTAAATCGAATTCAGCACATCGAAAAACCCCTCACTACCAAATGTCCGTTCGATATCTTAAAACATGTAAGAGCAATATATTGACAATGTTTCCTGTAATAATTTATCATTGTAATTTGGCGAACCCCTTAAGGTACATATTTTGATTGACGTAATGTGCGCGTTGTCCAAATCGGTGTTCATCGATCGTTTGGCGATAAACCAAGTGATCGATGGATCAGGGCATGCCCGACTTGATAGTATTCGCACTTTACACAATCAAAATCGGTCTCCAATTAACATATATGGACGCTGTATGCGTTGACCTCTTAGAGAGTTTGAACTCTGCAAGACTTTAGTCACGCCCACAAACCACACGATTTTCACCACCTATATTCAGGCGGCTCTATCTCCCGAATGCCTCAACGTACGGAGTTGCCCGATACGTTGTTTGAACGGAGATATCTTCGGCTACGCCATGGTTTACACGTTGGATCTGCGCATGCGCGTATAAACATATCACTCGCCACTCACACCCCCCCCCCCGATGAAAATTATCCCAATGTGTGACTTGTAATCCTCAGTGTTTTAAACATGTACACCAATAATGAAATTGTGAGTTTTTCGGCCAGTAGAGCATGTTTTAAACGAGATGTTCTGGGCGACGTATATATACGTCGCCGGCAAATGGTTGGCGCTTTTCGGGTGACGTATATATACGTCGCCGGCACTGAATGAGTTAAGGAGGCATTTCTACTGAACAATTTTAATTGATTTATATGCTATCATATTAATGTCAAATTGAAGTGCACAGGACACATATACGATATCTTTTTACGGAATTGACTATTTCCAACTCAATCCGATGTTATGACCATTTGATTTCACAAAAACTGTAAGCCTTAAGATATATCACTAATTCACACTGACTTTCACGAGATATTGAAAATTCGTTTCAGGGGTATTTGGTAATTGGTCGAAAAAATCAACAGCTTCATCGTGGTGAAGGCCATCAGATTGTTCTTGTGTTTTGTTCATGCGCAAGCTTTTGATTATATCCCAGTACACCGATGGGTCGCTATTTTCTAGGGGCAGCAGGAAGACGACCAACTATGGCCATGCTGCTCCTGTGCAATAACTGTTATTATATAATTGAAGTATATGCCGTATGAGTCTGTGTCAATAATAAATGGGAATAAAATAAAGTAACACCATTTAAGACTCATTTGAGTTTTTAAAAAACACGAGCTTTCGGCTATCTAGTAGCCTTTATTAAGTATGAAGTGAACAAATAGTGAAAAGTCGTTGAAAGTGTCCCTCACGATGACGTGCATAACAAGGGAACAGCCATGGGTACGCCTATGGCTCCTCAATTCGCTAATATATTCATGGACAATCTAGAAACTACTTTTCTTCAGTCATCGGACCTCAAGCCATCGAACTACTACAGGTTCATAGATGATATTTTCTTCACTTGGGAACATGGCGAATATAGACTGAAGGAATTCCACGCGGCATTTAATGACCAACACCCTGATATAAATCTCAAAATGGAGCATTCTAAACAGTCTGTCAACTTCTTGGATGTTACTGTCAGCATTGTAGACGACCACATCAACACGAAAGTCTATCGCAAACCTACGGACAAATTTACTTACCTGAACCCGAACAGTTTCCACCCCGATCACACTAAATCGTCCGTCAAATACAGCCAAGGTCTACGTTATAATAGGATATGCAGTGACTCGAAAACGCGGGACATACAAATCGGGCATCTTCAGCAGAACTTCGTCAACCTGGGATATAAGCAGAGAATTGTAAACAGAGAGATAAAAAAAGCAGTTGTCAAGGACAGGGTGGAACTACTTCAGTATAATTCCGACGACAACCATCAGAATACTCCATCAAAAATACCACTGGTAGTCACATTTCATCCAAAATTACAAAAACTAAAAACTATCGCCAAGGACCTACAATGTGTGCTTCAAAATGATGACAAACTGCGTGATATTTTCCCTGAATTACCATTAATGTCATATCGACAACCTCCGAACCTCCGAAAGAGTCTAGTTAGAGCACAGAACTTGCATAACAACAAACAGAACGGAACATACCCGTGCGGATTATGGAATTGTGCAACATGCTCTTCTGTGACAAATGGAACTCCGACCAACAGTACCGGGAAATCTATCACGCCGAGTGGGTTATTTTCGTGCAGCTCTGAAGGTGTTGTTTATGCTCTGACATGCAGACAGTGTCCCGGGCTTATCTACATCGGAGAGACGGGCCAAACTCCCAGAGGCCGCATGAATGGACACCGGCATGACATAACATCAGAAAATATATTCGTGCCCGTGGCAGGGGGGAGTCGGAAAAAAAATTCAGGCACGTATGGCATTTTTTCCCTTTCGATCATTTTTTGTACCCACCCACCCCCACCGCCAATTTTTTTTCCGTTTTCGGCAGTTTTTCATACCATTTTTGGACACCCACCCCCCTTTTAACACTAAAACAGAGATTTGCGGGGGGGAATTCACTGTAAACAGCTGTATATGAATTTCTGTGCATACTATTTATCATGGATGTTAACATGGACATGTAAATAGGAATGAGTCATTTTGAGGTCATTCGGCCAAAAAAACATGGCTGCCAGCGGCCATCTTGGATTTCAAAATTTGCAACAAAATACAACACGATAACTGCCTGCAGTCAGTTTACCAGTTAGAATTACATTATTTCTCTCATTCAAAGTGGTTTTGAAGCCCAACTCATTGCCAAAACACTAAAAAACAAGCAGGAAATTTTTTTTTTTAGTTGCGGAAAAAATTGCTTATGGTGGCTTTGACCACCCACCCACCCCGGCATACGTGCCGGAAGAAATTTTTTCACCCCCCCTGCCCGTGGGAGAACATCAGAGTTCTCAGAGCAGGATTGAAACGACTGAGAGCAAGGAAAACAGTAGAGTTGAAATTAATAACCTACATGGATACCATCCGGAAAGGGTTAAACAGGGACTATGGTTTTCTCTCACATTACGCTGTACTGCATAATTTCCGGGGAATTCGGCACTCGGGAGCAGCCGCGACGTAGACGCTATCCGTCACTCTTGTTATGCACTCACCGTGAGGGACACTTTCAACGTCAACGACTTTTCACTATTTGTTCACTTCATACTTGATAAAGGCTACTAGATAGCCGAAAGCTCGTGTTTTTTAAAAACTCAAATGAGTCTTAAATGGTGTTACTTTATTTTATTCCCATTTGTTATTATATGTCATTTGTTAACATTATACTTATTGTTATTGTGCAAATAAAATGTAATCTATTGTAGAGTTTTGCCCAGGGGATCATTTTGTTAACCACATTTCCCAAAATATTTTCAAATCTTTAAAATTTCGATCAAACCAGATACGTTTTCCTTGCTATGTGAATGTATAGAGGGTTTGTGATTGTTCGGATATACATTTATGAAAATAACTTATATTGGCATGGTTATTTGTTATTCCATAGGGGTGGGGCTATTTGATAGCCTTTCTAGTAATTTCCACATAATATCATATCTTGCCATTGTATCAGTCTGCCAGCGCACCGAACTTTACCAAATTGCGTTCGAAATGTTAGGACAATCTGAAAGATTCTTGATTTGATATAGTTTCCGGTAACAATCCATTATAGTTGATCTTAGTACCCATCCCGTGACCAGCTTTTGTGAATCCGATCTCAAATATTGCCAATTTCTTACAGTAGAAGAGGCAGGAAATCACGCTGTAATTACTGCTCTCTGTGTTTGACATTTCCAGGCGATTCCATATGTTAGGAGCTTTGTCTCGCCTCAAGTTGGTTTGAAAGCCTCTTTAGCCACCACAAAATACCAATTTCCGCCCCAGACGACTGAGCGCGGGTCCAGAGAATCTGACTCAAATAATAATCAAATCAACGGGGATTTCATCCGTGATTTTGGTGTCTGGGTAATAGATTTAGAATAGGGCTTTTCATGCGGACGATTTAGCTTAATTCTGTCTGCCGTCACAGAGTTTCCGTCGTGGCACCTTCGTAGTTGATCGGTTTATCGCAGAGCACTGGTTCCTAAAATGAGTCGAATTAGCACGAAATTTTCGGTTTCAAGGTTAACCCTTTCTATTCTAAATATCCTGTTTTATATAAATTAGACAAATACATATGTTTAAACTAGCACCCTCTATTTTTCGAAATTTTCATTTTATATTTGACAGTCGCAAATATCATCGATCGATATTGTAGGTACGTTAGACCCGGGGGGGGGGGGGGTGTCTAACCAATCAACTTTGGCAAAAATGTTCAACAGCTGGAACTTCAATGGCTGACATAACATTAGTTGGAAAGTTGACACCAAATTTAGGTTGAATTTATTCCCATTGTTTGAATATCCAACCAGTAATTAGTTAGGGAAAGTCTACACCACATACAGGTTGAAATTGTTCCCATTGCTTGAGTATCCGACCAGTAAATGGTTAGGGACATGCTGTGTTTAGACCAACAGCAGCGTATTTGTTCTACTTTTGGTCGGTCTGAAATAGCCATCAGTTTGAAATTGTCCAACCTTAGCGCTTACGGAGGTGTCATCATGTCATGTTGGAAATATAAAAAGCTGCTTGATCACCACAGGAGTGAAAGCAAATGGGGGTTTAGATCTGGTTCAAGAGGGGGTGCAGATGGAAATATCAGGGAGGACACACCTACTGGAGACCCTCTATCCACGTCCCCGTCGATAGGAAATATCCAACTGATGCTGTTGCTTCGGGCATGTCCAACTGTTTGACGCATAGATAAAACCATATATAGGGGCCATATAGCTACACATATGTTCCGACTCCATGCGCTGTCCATTCAGACCGGAATCAAACGGAGCCCCTGCAGACAGACCCTCCCACGCGTCCGATGATAATTTGCTCGTCGTTTCTCCTGTCAATATGTTACGACCACCACCGAGGGCTAACGTCGATATAGCGATTTGCCTACCGTGTCCGATAGATGGTTTCTTGTAATCAGATCGACGTCTCCGTAAATTTAATGAACCCCCAACGGAGATTAACTCGCTTTTTCTTTTGATTAATATTAGATGTATTGGTCTGGCATATGTGTACACACGACATGTGTTCGAAGCCCGACTTACGTCGTTGTGACACTAAACGCTGGTGTTGGTCATCACCCGAGTTCTGTGGCACAGGCAAATTTTGCTAAGTCCATACGATGGAACACATTTTGTTTAAACGGACATGGCTCATTCGAGCTTCCAAATTTTGTCTACGTAATTTGGAAGGATGTATGATATAGGTTGATAAATACACGAAATATTGATATACCGGCTTCATTTGATCTGAAAATACGTGTCTTGGTCACAGCTACTTTACAGCTGTTTTCAATTTTTTGCACAGAAGTAAAATAAACGCTCTTTATTTCTACCATATCAAGAATAGATTAACATGAAACGCTCTTTTCTGTTCCTTGTCGTGCACATAACTGTTGTTTGTTTGGGAACCAAACACTGTTCATAATTGTATTTTTATGACTTCAGATCGTATTTCCGGGACAAATAATGCCCATTGAAAGGTAGTTCAAGTATTTATCGACCTATTTCAATACCGGGTAAAAATCTTCGTCCCAGCATAGACTGCGATGATCTTATCCACGACTTAACCACCTCGGCTACG
Organism: Siphonodentalium dalli; assembly: GCA_032622095.1. NCBI lineage: Eukaryota > Metazoa > Mollusca > Scaphopoda > Gadilida > Siphonodentaliidae > Siphonodentalium > Siphonodentalium dalli. The sequence continues at coordinate 163,368,661 of CP136063.1, read as the reverse complement.
GGGACATCTTTAAAAAGGAAGCCCTTTCACTGTGAGCGAGGAAGTATGGGTTCGAATGTTGACACAGAACGGACCTACGATTATATTGGAACAGCACAATGCACTTCCTCCGAAATTGTATCTGTGACCCTTCGTATTCGCTAAAGATTTTTAAATACCTTACCATAAAATATGGATTATAGCTCTTTCTGAGAAATTGAGGCTCCCTAAAAAGTTAAACTCCCAAATTTGGAGGCACATGACTCGGAACTATTCTTAACGAATCTGGGAAAGGTTTTCTTTTCTGTAATCAGCAAATATACAAAATGGGTACAAAATAGAAGGACTTGTAAACTATATTTTAGACAAATCTCTGAAAAGCCATAATTTGAATATTTTCCAATCTATTACACAACATTCGGCAGATTTCCATTTTCTTGATAATTGTTTTTGTTTTGAATATGCTGTTTATGATGGGTTTGTTTACTTACTCATGCAAAGAAAATTTATGCTCTAATGGGGTTTCCCATTTTTCCTCATAAACGCACTGGTCTATTAGGCTAGTAGCCATTATGAAGGGAGAAATTCATCAGCTACTCTGCGATTTAACGTCGGCATATAGCTATTTGTCTACCGTGCCCGATAGATGTCTTCTTGTTAACAAATCGACGTCTCCGTAAATTTAATGAACCCCCGACGGAGATCAACTTTATTCAGTTGATTAATATAGAGGTAATGTCTGGCATGTATGTACACACGACATTTGTTGGAAGTACGTTCGGAAACCAAACACGTTGGTCCTCTTCGGCAAACAGTTTCGCAAACTGTTGGTGTAAACAATATTTATTTAAAAAAAATCAAACATATAACACAGACACAATATACATGTAGATACATAGAGATGTATGAAGAGGATTGGACAACAAGCATAATGACTTTTTAAAGTCCTCTCCTCGTGGAATAAACGTTACCGCAAGTGACAGAAATATCACTTGAGGTAAAGCAGACGGGATATATAGTTTTGTTTGATTGGAATGTTATTACATGTTTAGGATTGAGATACGGGTTTAACATTGTAATACGGAAGTTAAGGGTGCGGGTGTGTGAGAGAGAGAGCGGGGAGAGAGAGAGAGAGAGAGAGAGAGAGAGAGAGAGAGAGAGAGAGAGAGAGAGAGAGAGAGAGAGAGAGAGAGAGAGTGAGTGAAAAAGAGAGAGAGAGAGAGAGAGATAGAGAGAGAGTGAGTGAGAGAGAGAGAGGGAGAGAGGTTTGACACAACATACATTCGATACAAAATAACACAACAACATCCGTTCAGTGGGGGAATCACTTGCACGAATGCGTCACGACCACGGAGGAGAAAAAGCGGTTCATGCCAATGTAATCTAGCCGCGTCACCTGAAGTGATCTATGAGAAACGGCCACTATCTAAAATAGACTTCTGTACCGCCAAGAATATTTCGGAATTTAAACTGTTTGGAAGTTCGTGAGATCCGTACAATAGGACATCGGTTGTTATCATACTTACGGGTAAGTTACTTAGAAGTTCTGATCTAATTCTGGCGTAAAGAGGGCATCGGAAGAAGAAATGGTAAGCTGATTCAGTTTCAAAACTACCGCATTGACACAATGGTGATTCTTCCAAGTGATTAATAACAAGCTCACGGTTCAGGTTGCTGCAACCTAATCTAATACGAGTATGATATATTTGGGCTTTCCTGGAATAACACTGGAGATAAAAACAATTGCAATTTTCGCACGGTCAATGTTTAATTTACGCTTAAATTCGTCGAGTGCGTTTGGCGATTGTATTGAATTCGATAAACTATTCCATGCTCGTGTAGCCGAACGCAGAAAAGTATTCTTGTAAATGTCTCTGTTGCTGCCGGGCGGGTGGATACTAACATGCCTAAAATTGTAACCAGATGAAGTGAAATCTGGAGGAATCATGTTTGATAGATAAGACGGAGCTTGGTTACTAGTCATTTAATATAATCGTTCATATAGTTTGGTATGTTATCCCAAACTGGTGATGCATATTCAAGGGTGGGTCTAACAAAAGCAAGATATCAATTTTCAAGGGTCTTTCTGCTCAGTCTGAATTTGTGCTTCCTAATCATATTTACCTTTTTCCATGCCCTATCGGTTATATTACTTATGTGAGTTTCCCATGAACCGATGTTGTCAAAAGTGAGACAAAGATGTTTGTGATTTTCTACTTCAGTTATGTGAGAACCAGCCATGATTAGGGGTGGGTGAACTATATTTGTAGATTTCTTCGATATCATTAAAGCTTCAGTTTTTAGGGGATTAAATTTTACAAGCCATTTTTGGGACCATTTGACAATAGTGGCAATGTCTCTATTAATTATTTCAGCTGCTAAAACAGGGTTCTCGACACATAGATATATTGATGTATCGTCAGCAAATAGACGTATGTTGCACGTGATATTTTCTGTTATGTCGTTAATGTAAATCAGGAATAACAATGGGCCTAATATAGAGCCTTGAGGCACACCTGCGGAAACATTTTGCCAGTCAGAACTAGCATAGTCGATTATAACTCTCTGTTGTCGACATTCAAGATAAGATGAAATTAGTTCATATACTTTACCCTTTATTCCAAGTTTCATAAGCTTAAACAGAAGACCTTTGTGCCAAACACTGTCAAAGGCTTTGCTTATGTCACAAGAAATACATCGAATTTCTTTACCTTCGTCCAGAAATTTTAAATCAATATCCAAATTATCACAATATATCCAATTGAATCCATGTGTGTATATCTATATATAAGAGTTAAATAAAAACATATATGTAATTGTGATGCATTATTGAATGATCAATTGACCACAGTCATACAAACTGCATCTGAATTCTGAACACAATTATTTCAAGTGAGCTTTTCAATTACGAGTAATACTAATTCGACTTACTTTACTTTAAACATATTTTAATGTATCTAGAAAATATATATAGGGATCGGGGCACAAGTTACAAAACTTACAAACTTGTCCGTCTCCTAATACAATCATGGAACATACATAAAAATACATAGCAGATATAGCACAAAGTATTTATAAAGAATAGTGCAGAGTGTGTGTGTGCTGCGGATGTCGGGTTTTCATCTGTATTCTAATCTCGGTTATGAAGAAAAGCCTAGAATTCAGTGAGTTTGAAAGATGAATGGCGAGATTTACCATGTTATCATACACGGGTTTGTTCAAAACGCTTTGTTTTAGCTATATAAGATTGAGTAATGCGAACTTGAAAAAGAGTAGTGTTCTTGTGGTTTGATATACCTTTAACCCCATATAAAGACATGACCAATCTAAATAATACGAATCGGGCATAAAGAAAAAAGCTACCACAGTTTATATCACCTGAATTTCTGCAAAAGTAAATATTTGAATTTGCATATTTGTTTTGATATGAAATTTTCCAGTCACCGGCGTGAAATTGTCCTGTCACTTACATGTGTCTTGATGTCTTGATGCGTATTAGTCACATGTCTATACGTCAGAAGCAGTCACAGAGAGTTGGATTACATAGTCCACGTGTAGACCATTACACTGTCAGTTTGTTTCAGATACATGTAGTTTGCAGAAGCCAGTTAATTATACAATATAGTCGTTATGATTAGTCGGTGAATAGTCCATGTGTATATCACGACAATATCAGCGCAAATTCACGTTGTATACCGTTCGATAAAATATCAGCCATATCAACAATGCTATTTTTGTTGTTACTAATAGTCGGTGAAAAAGTCCACGTGTACGTCACGGCATCAGCAGTGTGGCGCACAGTCGTGTTTGGTTCATACAATTGTAACTGACTCATAATGAGTGACGATTGCTGTTGTTTAATTTTGTACAGTACTCCGTAGTCACTAGTGGTTGACATCAAAGCTCTCGTGAATTATTGTTACTAGTCGTTGAATAGTCCATGAGTATATCACGACATATTAGATACGACATTATAATTATCACTATCGAGCGTCGCAGACAGTTCCAGTCATTCAATTATGAGTGACTCACCAATTAATGAAAAATTATATGAATGGCTGTTGTTGTTGTTATTATTATTATTATCATTATTATTATTACTCATTCCACAATAAATTTGTTTCAATGCGCGTACATCGCGTTAAAAATCTAATTATTTAAAAGACACACGAGCAACAAAGATAAAATGTGTAGCTGATAACAGACAAGTTAAAAATTCTCATAGGATAAAAAGATGACTTGAGGTAAAAATTAACCTGATGAATAAGATTGATATCGTTCTGAAAAAACTCAGATACAAGTTTTGGTGTAGTTATAAACTGAAACATTTTTTAAAAAGGTGAGTTTTCAATGCCTTCTTAAATTCACCAATGTCACTCAACTTGCGAACATCATCGGGTAGAGCATTCCAAATGTCAATACTTGTTTTTTGAAAACATTTGTGTCCATAACTCACATTGGTGAGACTGATTTGCTTCACATCAAGTTGTTGTTGTTGTTGACAGTGTCGGTCCCATATACCGTAATCACCAGTGATTGGTCACATCAAAGCTTGTGAACACTTGTGTGTTATATGTGTGTTGTCATGAAAAATGTCACAAACACCGTCAACAGTACGAGTCAAGTTTGGAGATGCAGCCGGCAGTGCGAATACAGCCACAAAACCACGTTTAAAGGTACTCAACCCGTAAAGAGGGTCCCCATCTCAACAGATTCCAACAACAACAATCCGATCAGAGGGTCCTATATTACTATTTCTTTGGCTTTGGGGGTAAAAAATATTTGATTCGAGTCGAGGAACCCATCAAACAAAGCTCAGAGTTATTAGATATTGATTTTTGAAAATTCTTATGTTCTCGAGATGAGTACTTATAACTGCCGTCAATTTGGTAACATGCTCGAGATTTTACGCCAAAATTCTATTCAAACAGACAAGGATGGATAACTCTATAATCAAGTGGTAATAATTGACTACGTACTGGGCCAGTAAGAATTCCCGATAATGAAAAATAATAGATTTCTAAAATCGATATCTAACAAATCTGAGCTTTGATGGGTGACTTCCTCGACTCGAATCAAATTTTTTTGACCCCCGAAGCCATTGAAATAGTAATTGAGAGGAGTTTTATCGGGTTGAGTACCTTTAAGTGAACATATCGAGGATATACTAAGTTATTGCCATCGGCCGGTGAATGCATCGCACCCGCTTCACGTAGAAATCGAAGCAAGGCAGCCTCGACATATTCTAGCACCTTAGAATTAGCTTAACATTACATAAAACCTTTGTCGCAATTTTGAGAAAATAAATGTGAGATTTGCCAATCGGTAGGTACTAAAAGTCTGATAGAGGAAGAACAGCTAATTACTGTATACGACAAGCAATGTTAAGCCGGAACGCAGAATAATCAAACCGGAATGCATTTTGCGCTGCATGAATACAAGCATAACTTGACATAAGTAAAATAATAGGTAAATATCCGCGTAGTATATTCTCATCAGTTATATTCAATGTTTCACTTACGTGGCCATATATACAGGAACACTCGCCACATGGCTGGATTTGATTGGTCAATGTTTCCCCAAGCGGGAATCTCTAGCGGATTTGTTTGCACCGTGATGTAGAATTACGACAATTTGATGTATAGATATATTACGTAGTGTCCTTCGCAAAAATGATAGCACAATGTGCCATAGGAATATGGTATTTTGTTCACAGTGCAATCACCAATATTATATATAGAATGACGCAAGTATGTTGTTAATCTTATATGTTAGATGCTTATTTAGCATTCGATTCCCATGTTTCATAACATCTAAAAAAAGTGGATACAATTAATACTATACACCAAACATGATATTGGGTGTAAACGAAATAACGAGAGAACAATGATTGTATTTAGTATAACAATACTCTCAGCCTGTTCTCCCGAAAATCATCACATTATCCTGCGTTATTGACTTATAATAGGTTTTGTTTTAGGTTTATGATCAGCGTAGAATCACATCATTTTGAGTCCACAACCAACTGAAAATGGGAGTGTTTTAGTGCTATTATCGACTCATAAAAACTTATTATACATGTAAGTTCGTTAAGTACGGACAATAACACTAATAAAGAAACTACAAGGTGTACGCTCTTTAAAATGTGATTTCACTGTGGCCCGTGCCATAAAATGCAACAACGATAATAAATCCACTGCCGGCTTATTTCAGAATAAATAATCGAACACATGTATGTGAATAATACATGTACATTGTGACCATATTTGCGCGAAGATATGTTGGTATTCCTATTTCGTCCCGAATGTCATGACATCTAAGCGATTGTAAACAGATTATTGTGCATAAAATTCACCTGGCTGACAATAAGCTCCTCACGCCATTCATCTTTGGCCTGCTATGGTCCCATACCCTAGCTCGCGCTGCTGATCAGTCTGTGATATGAAATATGACACATAGCTGTTGTGTCCGACTTCGTCCGGGCTATTTTGCGATTTCTTTGTGATCGCCTCCGCCTGGGTAGAATATAAAACTATTGTTCGACCGGTCCAGAAACATGCCTATACGATCGTATATGAGCGAAGTCAAGGACACGGTCGCACGTGAAATTGGACCCGCCCATATTGTTCCCGGGATCAAAGTAGACCCACATACCAAATTTGAGCGGATCGGTCGAGGTACAGAAACATGCCTATATGAGCGTATATGAGCGAGGTCAAGGCCAAGGACACGGTTGCACGCGAAATTGGACCTGCCCATATTGTTCACGGGATCAAAGTAGACCAACCTACCAAATTCGAGTCGGATCGGTCGAGCAGTTTTCGAGTCTATAACACACATACACACATACACACATAAGTTCCAAAATATATAATAGACTAGCTGGCGTTCCCGGCGTTGATCGGGTAAAGTATGAGTAAATAATAGTGCCCCTTCAAGTAATTCAAATTAATCACTAGTCACCTGAGGTGAACATCACCTATGCCAATCTCCGGACGCAATTGAGTTTTATTAGTATAAATGGCGTTAACTAATAGTAAATCATTCATGCACGAAGACGTTCATCGTCTGTAACAAAAATGCTCAATTTACCATTATACATAATTCATGGGTTCATAACACCTTGTTCTGTGATTTTTATGATTTGTTCAAAGACGATCGGTATAGCAGACTATCAATATATATGAACCGCAATGTTCATAAGCACGTTAACGTTGTTATACGAGTGTGTTGTACAACGAGAACGAGAATTTCTGCCCCGTTGGCCAGTGGTAAATGTGAAGATGGCCGCGCGGGAACAATGAAGAGTCCAATGGTTTTATAAAGTTTGTATTGCAATGACGTGTTATGCCGACAAGTACAATAGATAGGTTCCCAGATGTGTTGGTGGTTCAATGGTTTAAGCTGGAGTCCCTTTCTATCTTAGCAACGGGCGTACATGTAGTTATTGTGAGTTGGGGTATCATGTGGCCAAATAAGGCATGAGATACCATGATGCCCATCTCTATGACGTGTGTTCACTTTTGTTCACAATATCGTGATACTGGTCCGATCATCACTCTATTATAAAATAGCTAGGTACATGTTCGTCCGGTGACCCCGGTCCGGCCCGGTCATAAACAATTAAGGATATGATCTTGTTAATTACGTTTGTAAGTTCGTATACTATATTACTTATATCTCCCATGTAGAGTGTTTACTTACACATTTAACCAGTATACAATCACTGGGGGAATTGAAGTTTATCCTAGATCCGGGAACACATCATAATGAGTTGTACCTCGTGGTACGACAAACGAGTGCAGAACTGACCAGTTCAGGCCACTGCCATTGCCGTTCTGAATCAACGTGGAGATCTTTATATATCATCATTCTGGTTATCATTTGTTTCCGATCCACTGTATTCAAACCGGAAAAGGGCATATTACAATATTACCCAGTTTCGCACCTAGCATCAATCAACGTTGTCAGGGTTAACGTCACATGATCAATCTCATTAGTACACCAACGCAGGACAGTCCTTTGGTCCGTGCAAAGAAAATACTGCGAGGCCTTCCGGATTTCCGTTAATGGTCGTCAGAATGCTTATCGGCGTATTGATCATTGAATCCAGATCTATTTCAAGACGGTGACAAATCATAGCGGGTAATGCTTAGTGAAAGTTATAGCCTGTTCTGCTCGCAGATATATCGCTGCGTAAAACACCCCCAAATGGACATAAAAACCGCCCTTTTATCGTTCTACTACCATTGCCGGCAATTGTCTTATTTTATTGCTCGTTATTTGTGCGTTTGTGTCTCCGTTAAATTGTACACTTGGGTGATCATGCATGGAGATACAACGACAATGATCGATTGAGAGAGAATAAATGAAAAATGGGATACCGAGTTGCGAACCTTCAGGTGGAAACTACACATAACATATTAAGAGCTCTCCCAGTGCCTTCCTCAATTATTTTGATTTCGACTATGTTCAAGCGCTGCCTAGGTTATGTAAGATGAACACAGAATCGTAGTATATACCTGTCGCAAAATCACTCTTACGATTACGACATATGCCCCAAGATAAATATGCAGTTACATATATATATTTGATGTAAAAAGTAATGTGTGTCTCTTTCAGATCCCATGTTCGTATCCGTGTGTTATTCCGCGTTCGCGTGTATAATGTTTCGCTGTTTCTTGGTATACAGTGGGCGCATGGGCGTTTTATTTATAGAATGGGAATTTTTGGACGGATTAAAAGTCGAACTGCGACCCGGGGGCCGAGTCCGGTAAAAGATGTAGTTGGGAATTTCAATTTCAATTGTTATTCGGATGCCAATAAGTGCAAGGCTAGTAATTCTATTAGTTGGTCATTCGTGAAACCAATATATTTTATCTTCTATACTATATATTTTGAGACTTCGTATATATGTATGTATGTATGTACTTCATAGAATCCAAAACGCGTGTAAAGATTGAGCTCAAACTTCCTATGTAAGTGTCAAATCACACCGACACGACCGTGGTCGCAGTTTAGAGAAGCTCAGGCAACCCGTTCTCCAATCTCAAAACACCGCAAAGGCACGGCGTGGGTTAATCAAGTGATTATTTAATGAGCGTTTGTTTTTTACGCATCTCTATAAAGAGCGTCTGTTTGCCATTCAACGTTATTTGCATCTGCAGAGAGATATACGGAACATACATTAAATATAAAAAACATTTGTTTCTGACCAACCCTGCGAGCACGGATGGCGCGCTTTGTTTTTACAGTATATACTTATATACCGAAATCATCCCAGATAATCACGAATATAGCATCAGATTTCTCCCCAGATATACCGTTATAAAGCTACTGGAATCTGCCAATCTACGGGAAATTCCAGGGAATGCCGATTGAGCTCAAACTTGCTACCCACGGGAAGTGTCATATATATGAGTGTGTCCTTTATAGACTCGAACCGATTGAGCCTAAACTTGCTAAATAAGAAAATAGCCCCCAAGCCGTAAATATCAACAACAACGATATTGCTACCTACGGGGAGCAACGTTATTAGCATCTGCAGAATTATGCAGAGAGAAAGTGCTTTCCTATTTTTAGAACGCAACACATGTTTACGTCGCGTTGGTGATTGAGGTTCACAACGGGGTTAATTGACTGTCCGCTCTTTGCGACGATGAGGTTCACGGCGGGGACTATTGACCAACACAATTTCGTCTTTTGCATCAGATACCAACACCTCGACCGATCGGGACGAAACTTGGTACGTGAGTGTAGTTTGACCAGGTGGTCGTCGCTGTCGTATTGGCGAGACCGTGCGACGCCCGTGCAGCGCATGCGCAGACAAGATATCGGAAACGGGTGGAGCTATCGACTTGAAATTTGGTATGTGAATGTATCTTGCGCCGGGTACAAATTTTATCGGGTCGCCGAGCCCGTGCGACGCCCGTGCAGCACATGCGCAGACGAGATCTCGGAAACGGGTGGAGCTATCGACTTGAAATTTGCTATGTGAATGTATCTTGCGCCGGGTACAAATTTTATCGGGTCGCCGAGTCCGTGCGACGCCAGCTTCGCGCATGCGCAGACCAGATCTCGGAAACGGGTGGAGCTACCGGGTACAAATTTTACTTATTGAAACGCGTGGAGCTAAAAATTAAAAAAAAATATTAAAAAAATGTCATGTTTCGGACAAGCCGCCGGTGGCGGGCTAACCTGCTAGTATTCTATAATTACAATCATGTGTATATAATACATGATCTTGAGCGCGTTACCATTTCTGACTATGGTTTTCTTGTACATATATATAATGCAGAGAGTCCCCAAGCAGGACCGTTGGTATATCTTTGACACATATGCACATAATGAAACTGCGTGGGATATATATTTGCCTCACATAAGAACCCTCGAAGTTTTGACCGTATACTGGCAGGATAATGTCCATATCCGTAATCGTATTCGTGATTTTGCGAAAGGTCTCTATTGTATGACACCCGCGACCATATGACACATATCGTACAAAATCAGTAATCAAACTAGTCTGTATACAATTAACTGATCCGAATTAACGGCACGTGTTAATTAAGCTATGGTGTCAATTAATGCAGGTTGTATGACGGGAGCTACTACCGATACCCGAGAAGACGACCCACGCACGTGTATCCCATATGCGCTTCAATTGCCAACATATTATCAGAGAGCAACAACCCACAACGTCGCGTATATATATAGTTATTACTAAATGGCTTACATTTTGAATCATCGAAGCTTGGAAGGCACAGTAGTTCACACAAACCAGAGGTCCGCCATCAGTGAAAAGGTTGACCACCTACTGGTGAAGCCGACTCGCAATGCTGCCCAAATGAAACGTTATTGTTCACTCACCGTACTCGCATATCACAATAGGTTGATAAATTCTTGACATGTATACACACGAACATACATGTGGGTGTGCTATGCATGCACCGAAGTAATATTGACAACCTGCATCTATTTTGATACAGCATGTACTAATAAAGGTTCAAGCCCCAGCAATAAATGCTCACCTCTGCAGTTTCATTACTTTTAAATCGACCCTCAATGTTTTCGCCTATAGTAATAATTTACTCATAACCCAAATGTCACAATATGCTGATAAATATATGACAGGCACGTGACCATAGTATACATACATTTACGAATAAAAAAATGACTAAAGTGATTTTGCGATGAAGTCGACTCGTTATTGATCACTTACCGTGCCCATATATCACAATATGTTGATAAATTATTGACATATATACGACATACATGTGCATGTAGTAAGTACCGAAGTACCGAAGTACCGAAGTAATATTGACGGCATGCACATATGTCGATACAGCATGTATTAGTAAAGGTTCAATGGTCAAAGCCCCAGCCAAAAAATGCTGTCCTCTATAGTTGCATTACTTTTAAATCGACTTTCAATGTTCTCGCCTGGAGGCAACCTAGTAATTATGTACCCATATCTCAAATTTTCACAATATGCTGATAAATATATGACCATAGTATACACACATTTACGAGTAAAAAATGACTAAAGTGATAGAGTATGCGAAGTAGAAAAAGAACATATCTCTTTTTTCTTCAGCAGTAACAAGGAGTGATTGGCGTTAGATGTATTTTTATAACTTTTATAATGCAATAATAAATATCGTTATTGTGGAACGTATATATTACTGCCAGTTGGTACGCTGTTTGGGTGTCCATCCATGTACATGTATAGCCCGGCTATAAGTATCTATTGATTTTCAATATGTTCAATTTCATGGCTGCGTATTACATGTACGCTTTAAATGGCAGACTCCGCGCCAGTTCGATACTGGCTCAATGCAAACCCGAATGCTGGTCTGGATCATACAATTGATGGAATAAAATGTCAACTCATCTTAACCAAATGTTGCGGTAAATGACATTGGTTATGCATCTAACGCTTATGTTCGTGGCATTCAGTCTAATTGGACCAGTTGCCTTCAGATTGAATTCCATGACCACTCTCCCACGCAGACTGCGTCTTCGCTTTCTGAATAATTCCACGTAACATCACGGAGTCTCGGCAAGACATAATTGGACGAATCAATTCCGAAAAATATCGACAGAAGTTTTAGGGAACGTTTCCTGCAAATTAATGCTAGTTAATCACCGAACTTGATTTGCTATGACGCGGCCCATCAACGCTTTTCTATCGCCGACAGTCATCACTTTGTGAGATACCAGCGGTACAGTCGCATTGTGTCCATACAATGGATCCGATCTCCCAGCTCAATCGCCACGACTTCATTACAACGAAAAACCGAGATACGGCTCGTTGAGTGACACATCTCGAGCAGGCTGTGTATTATGCCATTGATTGACTCGCTAGTTTCGGAGATAGTAAGCAACTCGAGACAGCCTGGACACCAAAGGTCAATCACAGTATAATTACCAGACATTGATTGAGCAAATAGCGTTCTTGTGCCAACAAAAGCAAGTCACAGTTGCTCTGGAAGGAGTATAGTCGTGTTTATTCCATTAAAGTGTGAGGAAGGGAGATAAGCTTTGCGGATTTAATTGATCGGTCGGTGTAATACCACTAAATGGATTGATTCTCTATCAAGTGAGTTCACACCAAATGACGTCACATGCGAATTAGAATGCCAGACAATAAAGTTCAAGATGTCACCGGAATGTCGGGTAAATAATTAATTAACCTAGCTCTGCTCCCAAGTTCATGGATCAGGATGATAAAAATGCTAAGTGACATTTGTTACTAGTCAACTTTCGATCTGACCACTATACATAGCCCACATGTGTACACATTTATCTAGTATTTTTATATCGTGAGAAATCGCCCATTGCTAATACAACTATAGCCTTCTCCGACAACAACCGTACCCAGTGGTAACGCTTTTGTTTCATTACGGGGATGTAGAACTAGATACATTAGATGTATTCGCATAAGCAGTAAAATTAGCAGTATGCATTATAATATCACACATTGATAATAACACAAATGTCCAGGTATGCATACAAAAAGAACAGTATCATAATACATTGATATAAACATACATGAAGCGTTATAAATGTATAACCTTTAATTTACCCGAATGGGTCCAACTCTATTTACAAAAGATAAACGGTGCATGGAATGATCCATTGTTGATCTTGGGTGGTCGAGAAATATTCACTGACAACCTGATAGGACAAGTGAATTCCCGAGACCCATGGTGGGTGCATGATGTTTAGTTGATTATAACGCTTCGTGTATGTTTTTTAAATAAATGTTTCTTACAATTTTTAGGACATAAAATAAAAAAAATCCATTACCCTGCAGGGAGTCCCACACATATATAGAAGCATATAGAAGAGTGTCGTCTGCTCATGTTTGTCTGGGGCTCTGTATGGGTGAAATTATAAAATTGTTAAAGAATACAAGAACAAATTATTAAAATTGTAAAAAATTGTTAGGCCAATGCATTCTCTTATATATGCGAGGCGACCTATTAAACTACTCACCAATAAGTATGAATTCAATTCAGATTATATACTGAGCGATTAATTTGCGCGTTTTTCAAAGAAAGTAGTCACTGCCTTCAAAATCATAATTATGTCATGTTATTGGTTTGCTATTATTCATAAGATATACGAATTATTCTTCAGTGGGCATTGCACGCTTATATCAAAATACAGGTTGATTCTCTATTTTGTATATAAACTGCAATGGAATAAAAAGTTATCCTCGTTTTCTACGGATTTCATGGTGCTATTTTTAACAAAGCTGGTCCTTTTCATTTGGGCTATATCATCAGGCTGCAGGTGACGCGTTTCAAATTGCGTTGTCAATCAACGAACTGTGTGGAAACTGCAGGAATATATATCTAGAAACAAAATATAGCCTTTCTACTACAGAGCTATTTTCTCCGCTACATTACGATAAGGCGAATTGAATAGGCTTACATGTATGGTACGTAATGCATATACATAATCTATTGCTCATAATAACACAATGCTAATAATATATGTATATGCACCAGCGTTGGCATGATATGGTAAATAATGTATGAATGTATCAGCGATGGTACGCATGGCACACATGTACGTATGCACTAGCGAAAGCAGGAATGGTACATACTGTATGTAGCATGTATGCACCAGCAATGACAGTTACATGCAGGGTACATATTGTATACATGTATACACCAGCGATAGCAGATATGGTACATGCATATTGCGTGTTTCAGCCCAGTATCTTATATCAATGTGAATTGGATATGGCCTGGATCTAGGGTGTCTAAAATGGTATCTGAAATCAATTTCAACAAAGAGAACATCATACTGGCACATGCGGTAACCACTGTTAAAGATGGCAGAAGAGTGCAATATAGAAGACCAGACACAAAAGCAATAGTCAACACGCGATCAGTGGAACAATGACAGAAAAACAACAGAAAGAACCAACATAACAATCCATTGCTCAGTATGCATGAGGGTGGCTCTTTGTGCGGTTCAGGCAGTATATAATGAAGCAAATACTACGGTGAATTGGATATGGCCTGGATCTAGGGTGTCTAAAATGGTATCTGAAATCAATTTCAACAAAGAGAACACCATACTGGCACATGCGGTAACCACTGTTAATGATGGCAGAAGAGTGCAATATAGAAGACCAGACACAAAAGCAATAGTCAACACGCGATCAGTGGAACAATGACAGAAAAACAACAGAAAGAACCAACATAACAATCCATTGCTCAGTATATATGCATGAGGGTGGCTCTTTGTGCGGTTCAGGCAGTATATAATGAAGCAAATACTACGGTGATGTACTTGAGAGACAACATGACTGCGGCGCGGAAGATTGTCCAGTATACAATGTACTTGTTCAATCATATTATATTAAGGATTTCGAAAGTATATACAGTATTGAAGATAATGTTATTGTTCTTTAAGTATAACGCCCACGTTGGAACACGTGGACACGAATTCAAACTGCAAGTGGAGCATAAATCTAAAGATGTGCGGAAGTTCTCATTCTCACAGCGAGTATGCACAGAATGGAGCAATCTACCCCATCATGCAGTTCAATCGCCCACATTAATATATTTCAAAGAAAACATTGACTTTCATCTAACACCACGACCTCAAGGATTAAAGTCGGCATGCATCAGAATCTGACAATTCCAGTGCGATCCAAAGAAGTAATGACAAACATATAGGAGATGAGCATTATTTTAACTTTATGTATCATTATTTCGTATAATGGGAACCAAACTGAATTTGTTTCAAATAAATAATATATAATATGGATTTGTGCACCCTCAATTTCATTGACGATTGTTTACAGTAATGAAAGTCACTTGGCTCTATAACATGTGCCAAGTTTCACGCCACTTGAAAATACCCAGACTATCAGTTTAGCCAATGAAGGCTTTCTTCTGTTCCGGATTCAATAAGTCATGTTATTACCGCGCCGCGTGTATACTAATGTACAAATTCTTGTTTCGTCTGGGCGCTGGGGGTTTTATTTATAGAAATGGGAATTTTTGGGACGGATTTAAAAGTCGAACTGCACGAGTCGGAGGCCGAGTCCGGTAAAAGGTGTAGTTGGGAATTTCAATTTCGTTTATTGTCCTTTACAATATTATGTCAATAATGTTGATTTTTCGTTTGTGACAAGCTATGTAAATTACAAATAAAGTCATATTTTTCAACTTTTATAGGCATTTTTCGTTCTGCAGCCCACTGAGGGTTGTGGTCGTAGACGACCGAGTCGGCCGCCGGTTCGTTTATTAGGTGCTGGTTGTTATTGTTATTTTAACGGAATTCTGAGTCGGTCATTCGCGAAACCAATATAATTTATATTCTATAATTACAAACGTGGGTATATAATATATGATCTTGAGCGCGTTACCATTTCTGACATTGGTTTTCTTGTAAGGTGCATATCAGTGGACCCCGGTGGTCGAGTAGGTAGAGTGCTCAGTGCATTACGCCGCCATACGCCGTCCAGAGCTGACGAAGCTGATTGGAACCTCGACAAACGCGGATTCGTGATCCACGCTATTAAGGGAGGACAATCATATTTGTGCTGGGTCGGTGGTTTCTACAGGCAGTGGACTGATGTCCTGCTGAAAATCGCCCTCTGCGTGGCCTTTCACCAACCCGTAAAACTGACAACTGATAAACCCAATTAACTAACTAACTAAGGTGCATATCACACCCTGATCCCACAGCGTAAAATCATGAGTCGTTCACCAATGATAAGTAAAGCTGGTTCGAATCAGTTTAACCGTGAATTGGTATATCCGAGTTCTTGATCTACCAATGTAATATGTACATGCCAGATGAATCGAAGACAATCCCAAATTATACGACACACACTGACAAAACGTGCGCATTGAATGGGTGATATTGTGATAGCTATTGCGATAAGTTCTTTATAATGTGCCCCGACTATTCTTTACTGGTTTGCATCCTCGTACGAATTGAAACCGGAAAAAACCTGTGTGATCTGAAATGTAGATATGAAATATAAATTTCTGTTAATCCAGGTTAAGCTTGTGGTAATCCGTATGCCGAAGCAAAACATTGTTTATCCATTGCCCTTTGTATATTGACTCCAGAGCACGTATGAAAATGACCAGGAACCGACGTCACTAAGGTAATCTCTAAACCGTCGCTTCAGACGTTCAGGGCCAGTATATTGTATATTGACTCCAGAGCACGTATGAAAACGACCAGGAACCGACGTCACTGAGGTAATCTTTAAACCGTCGCTTCCGACGTTCATGAACTTACGCCACTGAGGTAATCTCTAGATCGTCGCTTCCGACGTTCAGGAACTTACTAAGGGGCCAGTATATTGTAGATTGACTCCAGATCACGCATGAAAACGGCCAGGAACCGACGTCACTGAGGTAATCTCTAAACCGTCGCTTCAGACGATCAGGGCCACGAACTTACGTCACTAAGGTAATCTCTAAACCGTCGCTTCAGACGTTCAGGGCCAGTATATTGTATATTGACTCCATAGCACGCATGAAAACGAACAGGAACCGACGTCACTGAGATAACCTCTAAACCGTCGCTTCAGACGATCAGGGCCATAAACTTACGTCACTGAGATAATCTCTAAACCGTCGCTTCAGACGATCAGGGCCAGGAACTTACGTCACTAATGTAATCTCCAAACCGTCGCTTCAGACGTTCAGGAACTTACGTCACTAATGTAATCACCAAACCGTCGCTTCCGACGTTCAGGGCCAGTAACCGACGTCACTAATGTAATCTCTAAACCGTCGATTCAGATGTTCATGGCCAGGAACCTACGTCACAAGTGTAATATATACACCGTCGCTTCAGACGGTCAGGGACAGGAAAGTAAATCACTAAATGTAATCTCTAAACCGTCGCTTCAGAAGTTTGGATAGCTGCTGTTTGGAATTCATGCTGTGGATGAGCTAGATATTTGTTGCAGGAGTTATTTTACGAGTGAAAGGGATTATGCGCATTTTACAAACATCTATTAAACGGTTGAGGTGTGTTTGATGTTCAAAATCGAGGCATAATCGATGCCTATTTTCCTTGTAAATTTCAGTTACACGTATGAGATTCAACAATGACTGATTTTTGAATTTCCACAGGTCATGTACTAGTTTACCCCGTCAGACAAACGTTTATAAATGTTTTAAACAAATTTAATATCAAAACCGCTTTGCGTTAGAGACTTGATTGGTGACGTAGGTTCCTGGCCCTCGAACGATATTAATTGAATATATATATATATATATATATATATATATATATATATATATATATATA
Organism: Siphonodentalium dalli; assembly: GCA_032622095.1. Lineage (NCBI taxonomy): Eukaryota > Metazoa > Mollusca > Scaphopoda > Gadilida > Siphonodentaliidae > Siphonodentalium > Siphonodentalium dalli. The sequence continues at coordinate 163,350,880 of CP136063.1, read as the reverse complement.
TATATATATATACTAGAAGGTGACCCGACTTCGTCCGGGCTATTCAAAAACCAAATTTCAAGTCGATAGCTCCACCCGTTTCCGAGATCTGGTCTGCGCATGCGCGAAGCTGGCGTCGCACGGGCTCGGCGACCCGAAAAAATTCGTATCCGGGGCAAGATACATTCACATACCAAATTTCAAGTCGATAGCTCCACCAGTTTCCGAGAGATATATATTGCCCAATGTCATTTGCAGATACCTCGGCCGGTGATGAGTTAACGCGACATCGGCCGGTTAAGAGTTAAACGCGATCACGTCACGATCTGTTGACGGCGTAATATATTTTCGGAATGTTTTTCGATGAGCGAAGCATGGTCCTGCGTTGTTCCCGCCAATTAAGGTAGAAACATTAAACGTACACAGGCGTGTGAGACACCATTGGAAAGATTCTAACCGTGCAAATTATATGACTGGCAATTTATTATTCGCGCTATATCGAATCGATTTGTGAGCACCGAACTGAAATATATTAGCGCAAAACGGCGTAAAAACAGATTTGACCGCGGCACGTGAAAAGTTGACCTCGGATCTGAAAATTAATATGCCTATGCCACTTCCCGACCGATAGTAACCTCACATACGAAGTTTCATCGAAATCGGGTCGGCCGTTTTCGAGTTCATCGCGAACACACACACAGACACACCCTCAGACACACAGACAGATCTTCCAAAATATATATATATATATATATATATATATATATATATATATATATATATATATATTGCTTTCGCCCACTACTACGCCCACAGACGCATCTAGTACCTTCGTCTGGTGTTCATTGCGCGTCAATCGACATCACGGACACCTGAGGTACCATCCTCCAGACGAACTCTACGCCACTTGTTTCTATTATATTCCTGTATATGACAGTATATCGTGACATTCATTAGTAGCTGCTTTCCTCCAGATGTGTTTGGGGTTTTAATATAAGTTTAATAAATTGTGCCCCGATCCCCTGCATATCCACACTGGTGTATATTACATATGTTGTGTAGTGTAGTTTTATGTGGGTCATGCACAATACATATTTTCAGTCAGTCACATGCTATTCCAGCTCAATGAGACAATCACGTGTTTATTGATATTGTAACATGTTTCTCGATAGTCGCTAATCCAGAACCATACAGTTACTGTATTACAGTATCGACGTATCCCATTGGTTGGGGGATCTCTAAGTTTATTGAAAAATATAATATTTTGGACGAAAACATGCCCATACATGCACCGACTGAAAAGTGTGTTCCATTCAGTAAATTGGTCCCTTCGTTGCATTTGTCTATACTGATTTGACATGCAGAGAAGAGTCATGACGTCTCAGCACGCACGTACATGCATGTGTGTACTGTTACAATTCGATAAGGAAGTACAAGCATGTAGTACATTTGTGACACAAATAGCTGGAACACCTTTAACCCTCGTACACCTGAGAATCCAATCCGTCTTCACCCTCCTAGCAATTCCGTTCTGGAATTATCTTCATCCGTGGAATACAGATTGTATTGTTTTTAATGCTGACCTTTCATTTGCGTTTTCGTATTTCCCCTTCCATCTGTGTGTCACGATATCTATGGTTCTACCGTGAGGGCATGTAAGCAAATGTGCCGCTCTTCGCTGATTGTATCTGCGAAAGCTAAACATTATGCAAGTCAAGGCTGAAAGCTGGCGAACAATTTACAGGCCATTACGATTCAAGTCATCGTGTTTTCAGGATGCATTTGGAGACTGATTGATGTTATGGTTATTTGTACGACACGTTCGCACGAGCCCCGAGGTTTTGAAATAACTGAACCCGCATTGTATAGTTCAAGGGAAAATCTCAATTTGTGGTCCCACACGTCAAGAGATAGTGTTTTAGATCCTAAATGGTTGCAAACATGACTGGATGCTTTGATGCTTTAAACTGGAAGCGAAATAATTAGCATCGTCTTTGCGCCGACTCTTTGAATTTGAGTGATTTCACGACTAATGATATCTTAAAGTTCTCTCACGAAACTGGGGTTACTCAAAACAAGACCGAACGGAGAGTACTGGCATGTGCATGTATAGTCTGGTCGATACAAGGTTTGACCTAGAAAAAATTTGGACTAAGTTGGTTTTTATTCCATTTTGAAGAGGAATATTTCGTCTACAACATATCCAACATCCGCTAAAATCCGCTTTGAGCAAACTTTTTTACAGAGATTTAAAAAAATGCTTATTTTTCGACCTTGCGATGTACGTTTTTCTACAAAATCCCTCATCGGCGACACCAGAACGCATTAATCCTCCATCCGATATATACCAGTGTGTGTAAAAGAGTATAGGGGGCGAATAGAGTGACAAGGACAGAAAACAATGCAATCGCGGCGATGAAATGACTGTCAAAATGGAACTACAATCCATGCTACGATGAAAGCAACATATTGGATAACCCCCTATAAGCGAAAATACACATTTGTAATTTACAAGAATGTTGTTATATATCTTTAAAGGTACACATATAATTAAAACAGATCTATCTGAATGATTTATCGATCACTGCTACGCACGTTAACCCAATGATTTACGTTCGGGTTTTCTTATTAGAATACATCCAACAGTCGGACCAAAACAGTTATTTTGGGCATGCAACACACGAAGTAATATTTCCTTTTGGAATGATGATTAATTATTGAAAGTAAAGCAGAAACTGAAGTGCCCACCCTATCTGTGTAAATACTAGTTATATTTCCAGAATTTTCAACACTCTCCGTGACAATAAACCATACACGTATGTCGTAATGCTGATTATACTGTCAAGAAACACTTATCTCTTCAACAGAATAGTACCCTATCTCACTAGATCGAAGAGACTGTACATTGTACATTTTATTTAGTACTAATTTTCATGGTGCTCCCAAACCGGTTTCTTAGTAGACAATTATGTTCAAATTACTTCAATCGGCACTTTACAACATGAATATGTACCACGCAATACACACTATTAGTTGTCAGTATCTTGTTGTTTGAAATTATGTTACCATTGCCACCCACATACTTGCGCTAAATATCAGGTCATCAGCGTTTACAGTTATTAGTTCTGCGTTTACCATTCACTCAATGTTGCTATTTATGGTTTTGTATGCAGCAGATATGTGTAACATTAGGGAGAATGGGTAAACGCGGCGATGCGGTTGCAGAAAAGGTCGTACGTTTCGCGTATATGTGGCCTTAGTGAATTTAAGTGCACATAATTTCCAGGTATAAAGCCGGTCTCTGCCATAGAGTATGTAGGCAAATTGGGTTATGTTGAGAATTTATTGAAGATAGTCTATTGTAATCCTTTGTATTTTGATAAATTGCGTTCATGGTATAGCACCATGTATTTGTGTGATAAAAATGAAATATTCGTGTTTAATCACTTGACCGGAGGCAACTATGACTACTATTTTAAGACACGGACAATAGGATCTACACATTTTACCTAGTACCATATGAATAGCTCTCATACTGTTCTATAGTAGTGAATTTTTACAGACTGTGTGTTGTAGATTCAAAAATAAATGATTATCGGTCACTTTCGTGAGACTGTTTTCATTACATATATTTCTGCTTCTAGAAAAGGTCACACAATGAGTACATCCCTATTAGATCACATTTAACTGTTGTAATACACATATATTACACGATTCAAGATAAACAGTACAGATAAAACTGCGTTATTCTTCTATTTCTTGGCGCCCAAAAAGTCCACATTCAATCGTTGTATGAGACCTGGCTTTCGGTTGCTCTCTCGCGAGATACATTAGAGTGAATTCTTACATACTATTATTAATAGCTCCCCCTATACTCTGAAATCATTCTTCCTCGTATAATTCGACGGCCTGTTCGTTCTTGTATAACCAGCTATTCAATTTTCCGCAAATTGTAAATTTCATTCGATTTTGTCCATTTTGGCGGCCATTTTGGACAGACATTCTACCGATATGGTTTACGACTAAGGATTGTTTGTGTGGATTTTATTTTATTACTAATTTGGTATTTGTTGGCGCACCTAACACCGAAATTCAGGATTTTTCTATACCAACTGCCATCATGGACGCCATCTTGTATTACAGAAAATACTCAAAGCGGATTTTAGCGGATTTTGGATATGTTATAGAGGATATATTCCTCTTCAAAATGGAATAGAAACCAACTTAGTCCAAATTTTTTCTAGGTTGACCCTAAAATTTTAGTTTATCGACCAGACTAGTACTGTGGTTCCGTGGAACACGAGCCTATTACCCGTAGCACATTATGTGTCTCACGAGATATGTTTCAGCTCATCAATTGGACACAGCATAATTCTAACTTTGACATCGATTCTCTACTGCCCACTGAAGCGAATGTTGGACCCCGGTGGCTCATTCAGTACATGTTTATATATTTAAGCTGGTTCGATTCCTGGTGATCCGCGCAATGGGAGGGGGGGGGGGGGGCTGGTGCGTGTATCTGGGCAAGTTTGTGATTACTTGTCGGGGTATATATCTATTGGATACTTCGCCAACTGGTTTGTTTTAGCCGTTATGTGTACTCTGTCTTGAAACCATGGACATGGCGATTTACGCACGAACATACACCCAATAATACTCACTTTAGAATTGTTCCCGGTATCGCAATAGGTCGATACATACTTGGGTTCCAAACAAACAACAGCCAAATTGAATGTGCATGACGTGTAATAGAAAAGAGCGTTCCGTTATAGTCCACTCCTGCTAAGGTAGAAATAAAGAGCGTTTGTTTCACCTTCTGTGCGAAAAATTAAAAACAATTGGAAAATCAGTGCGTAATCATAAAAGCATGTTAAGTTTAAAACAGTGACGTGGCTATAGTGTGTCAGTTTGGAGGGTGTCAACCTTGAAATTCCCAACTGAACCTTCCACTTGCACTAGACCAAACTCCTATTATCGTGAAATTCCATTTGTACCCCACCCTTTGGGGGTTGGAACTTTCCAACTGCTACCCCAAACTGTCCGACTATTGGAAATATAGAACCTGACATTTCTGTAAGGATGGCCATTTCAGACCAAATAAATGTAGAACAGTATGTCGCTTTTGGTATAAAAATAGCATATTTCACACTAATTACTGGTTGGAAATTCTAACAATGACAAAAAATGCAACCTATGTGGTGGTCACGCCCCTGTCCGCGACTCACCGCCAAATTTCACAATATTCAAACCAAAGTGGTTACCATGGTTACCGATTAGTCACAACTTCAGAGAAAAGGCTGTGATATATAAACTACAAATTTGATTTTTGGACGTCACCAAATAAATCGCCACAAATTTATCAGAAGAGCGGTGTTTTCTTGTGTCGATATCCTGTTGAAATCAAGCCCGGTTAGGGAGAGTGGATGGACAACTCAAAACAGGAACTTTCTTGGACAGAATCCAAGAATCACACTATCACTAATTTTTTTATACATGTGTACGTAGCAAATGTCCCATAGTTTAAAGCAATTATTATCCAAATATTTAACTTGCGATCGTTAACTATTCTACAATCGCCCTCTACTCATCTGTCATTCTCCAACTTTGTTGTCATGCAAGCCCAAAGGACATGTCCCTATCGCATAACATTAAACTATCATGGAAGAACGCTCTTTCCGACAAATACGCAGAAGATGTATGACTTCCATTGCCAAGAGTCTGTCCCATTGGCCCAGCTTTGCATTTGTCTTGTATTGTAGCTGGGTATTATGTTTTAAATTGGCTCGATCTTGATTATTTTCTGGAGGAGAATATTACTTGTTGCCGAGAAGGGACCCATTGATGTGTAATATCGTTGCTAATTGCTCGATATTTGCACCAGCTCCTCTCGTTATTTCCGATCCGGGACCATTAACCCATCGATTTCTTCTTGCAATGTTGGCGAGATTACGCAATAATTAAGATAAAAATAGCACATGAATGAAAATTCTGTCGACTTAATAATAGTCAATATATTGTGAGGGATGATCAAAGCCACTATGATCAAACTTGCTTCAGGACATTCACCGAACGCTCTGTCTGCCGGGCTACTCATGGGTGTGTGCTCAAGATAACGTTTAACCCCATATGATACCGCGATTACGCTGAACTTCAAGTTGCTCACGCAGACATTATTGTTATGTGGAAGCACACACCCTTGTTTAAACCGGGGTGTGAACACCTGGGTTTATTAGTAGGGGTAACACAGGGGTGTGCTCAAGATAACGCCATATGATACCGCGATCTACGCTGAACTTCAAGTTGCTCATGCAAACATTATTGCTATGTGGAAGCACATACCCTGGTTTCAACCTGGGTGTGAACACCTGGGTTTATTAGTAGGGGTAACACCAGGGTGGAATTGACCGGGTCTTAAAGGTAGGTAATCGGGGTACACCAGAGTAGGTACATCCGGATGGAGTAAACGAGCTACTCACTACCACGAGGCTACATCCACACACTGACAAATGCTTTACAATGTTTAAGGCTCAGAGCTACCGTTTGCAGATTTTGAACGAATATATTTGGCATAGCAGTATGTTCCGTCGTTTATATTACAGTGTATATGTAATTTGAGCTACGCAATGCAAAGATTGATTGCGATGTCTAGTCTTGCCAGATATGCCATGGGTCAAGACAAGGCAAATGCAATATGTGCAATTAAACGTGGAGTTACAGAGATCGCGTCGTAAAATTGTGACGGATATGCATTTTATTTAACACAGAAATGCAGTGGATGTGTGCTATTGTGAGATATGGCGCTGTGGTCGCTGGGGCACATTGTGTGAACCTCAAAGCAGCGGTTCTCACTAAATGTGCCCCCCCCCTCCAACGACAACAGCACCGTATCCCCAATAACACACACAATACATTCATTTTTTATATTTATCTATTTATTCCCATACAAAAAGCTGAGTGTATTCTTATTTATTTTCATAAAATCTGCCGATAATTTGTGACTTTTCCGCGCAGCACATTAAGTCAGCCCAACATAAGATTACAAATCACACAGCAACGATAAAGTAATCAATATAAATAACTGGCTTCAGATGCAGTTCGGCTGAACATTGACAAGCACGCCCAATTATTCTACTAACCGCTTTTAGTGATTAGGTCAGATTAGGTCAACAATTTCTGACGTTGTGTTCGTGTTACGGTCTTGTGTTATTGGGGTATGACACTGGGACCCAATTGGCAGTTGACCAATCACCGAACAGGATTTAGTGTAACACAAACGGGCTATGTAACTATTGCAGGTTACCATTCCATTCGTTTTCGAAGATGTATATTGCCTGACCGATTACAAGGCCAAGTTCACAAGGTGACATATGGCCCAATTAATTCCAAAAACACCGCAAAACAATCGGATCATTATTAGCTTTTTATTGCCTGATATCGACTTTCTAAAGATAAAATTTAACACTTTAGCATTTTGTCAGCCTGGCAACAAATCCAATGAACAGTATCTTACAAAGAGAGCCCATGTTTCCGTCGTCAAACAGGTAAATAATAGAGAGGGTTATCAAGTAATGACGTATCACATATGGATGATTGTTTGATTTTCGAGATGCCTGTGTCATACGAATTAAAGTAGCATTTTAAATACTGCTGCACAATAAAAACCCAAGTAATTCACGCACACATCCGAAGCAGCTGCATTGATTTGAACTCACATAAATATCAGAATGATAGTTGTACCATAGACCGATGTCTATGCGGAACATGGATGATAACTACCACTTTATATTCCAATGACAGCGCTTCTCACTTCACGGACAGAATTTCCTTGTTAATCTTCCAACTATTGCTATCCCCTCTGTCGGTATCTTTCGTAATGGTGACGAATCAAAATATTTTTCAAAGAATTTAAAAAATACATAATTCATACAAATAGATTGCACTAGTCATCTAGAGCTCCAACAGTACTTGTATTTTAAACAAAATATGCCGGAAAGTTTTAGTATTCTCCAAGCAATGTATGAAAAAAACGAAGAATCTGTTCCGCATAAATAAATTATGTGTAACATTATCTTGAACCTTTTACACACTACCCTCATTGTATTTCTCTCTCAACCCAATACATTCTTACTCATAATATACAAATCAAACCGATCTATAATGTCTAACTACTGCCCAGTAATTCTAAACATATATACACTCAGATTAATATTGATACACTCTGTTTTGTATGTGGGTATGCAGTTTACTCCAGACTGTCTACTGCCGAGCCCTGAATCCAAATGATAAAACACAAATGAGAATTATACAGGCCACAACAGACACAACGGGAGAACGACTTACATAAATGCATGTGCTTACTGTTGTTCTCTCCTCTGGTCAGATACATAGCATATACATAAATCCCCCAGCACTGTCATCCAATTATTTTGTTAACCCATGTATAACTTGTTCGTGTAACTATTAATCTGACGGGAAATAAGCAGTGTTTAAACCGAAGTATTTTTATGTTTTCTTTTGCATGGTAAGCTGAACATTGGCTTTGCCAAACATGTACGTACCAATATGGCGAATATAACGTGAGCGACGATCAAAGGACATGATCAAACTTCAACAAACGTTACGTTAGCATTCAGAACAATCACGAGAATGGCATACACTCCATGCGATCTCATCCCAAGCTTCCCAAGTCGAACGGCCGGTGGTCTATATAATAGTTTCTTGTCAGTTGGCAATCATGTATGACTACCAGGTATGGGGTAATCCCATTCTGTATGTGTATTTTTATTGTAGTTATTACGAAATTGTTTAAATTGTTTTTGTCGCCGATAATCACCAAACTTATATATAGTCATTTCCGTGATATATGGACTTTGTTTTATCGTTTAATGACACCTGAGTGCCGCCTCTCGAGCCAGGGAGGGGCGCCAAAATTAATTCAAACGGTTAGTGTTGCCGACTTATATATAGTCATCTCAGTGATATATGTATATAATGATTTGGTTTGACGATAGCTGAGTGTCGTCATACATGTCAGGGATGGGGGTCGGGGAGGGCACACAAATTGACAAAATGTTTTTCTCGCCGAGTTCCATCACACTTTCATATAGTGGTCTCCATTGTACAGGGAATCGATGATATCCAAAGTGTTGCCAGCATCGCTGTAAGGGGTGTTGCATGATTGAGGTGAGCCCCATAATTGATGCTTTGTTCCCAGCGGATTTCATCAACAGTTTAGTTCGAGGGTTTAAACGAAGACACGCTTACCACGCCCTGCATGCAATTTTATTACATCATAATGTGGTGGTAGTTATTTCACGACCTTGCGTGTTCATTTGATCCGCATAAAGGGCAACTATTTCCATCTATAGATGCACTTTGTTCCAATATTGTGATGTATGGTAAGATACAGCCAAAGCGAATTGAGGTTTTGACAATAGTAGAGCAATGGTTCATCATCCACATGCATGTTGCCTGGGAATTAAGCTATCAGCTTGGACCGTTAAGCTAAAACACATTATGGTATTAAGCTTTGTGGGCTGATGTCACGTCCCATGATTATCGTAAATGTTACAGCCATAAGCTCCAACAATGATGCAGTAATATTCGTGATGGAGTGGCCTGCCATCATACAACTGAGTATATCATATGTACCACAAACGCGCCTGTCACATAGAGAATGATTTAATTCATTTACGATATTGCGAAAATCTGGTCACGGGGAAACCATAGTAATAAAAGCATAATTCTATCGATAAAAGTTTGTGGAAATATTGCGTCTGCTCCTGTCTAGATTGACATTAGGATTGCTGCTGCTGTCATGATGTTCCACTATTTTTATCTCCCAGTCTCTTAGATAATGTCAATTGAACGTGGGTGAGAGATAAAGTAATCCGCTGCCGGAAATCTAAATGAAGCACCTCGTTCGATATACTCGGTCAGATTACTTTGTACATTGGTAGGATACCGGTCCCCGTTTGGGGATGTAACGCGGTTGCGCGCGGTATTGTTGTCAGCATTAGCTTTGTGTGATTCCTTATAGTCCCTATTTGAATAGATGTTAAGATCTTTGGGGAATTGGAGATATATATTTGATTTACTTACAAGTTCATCTCATGTTCGTCAATTAATCACGGATTTTGTTGGGATATAGGAACGATGTTGTAAATGTCAGATATCGGCTATGAGGGCAATGAGTGCGTAGTGCAGTCAGGGCGCCAAATCGGATTTCATATACGCGATAGCTTCTTTTAAACATGTATATAGCTGGAAAGGATATGACCGATTTGAATAATAATGAGATATATATTCAAAGAGAGGTGGACACCAGATTCGTCATCTCCAGTCTAAACCAGGTTTTAGCCTACATGGCCCAACGAGAACGGGTTTAAGTGGGCTATAGCTGAATGACCACTGTATTCAGTGAGATGATCATGAAATCACACTATAGACTACTACCATGCAAGTTGACCACAATTATGCAGACCGGTAGAATGGTTAATGCCACGCCCTCAACTAACAAGAACAAGTGCACGAGTACAACAATTATCATGTGAGAACGAATCATTTGTACAGTACCAATAAGAAGAAGTGGTATATTGAGGCGCGCCTTTATTTGCGATATTGAGCGCGCTTAATTTCGAAAAAGGCGCAAATTATAACGCAATACCAAAAATCTGTCTCGCTTATTATTGCGATATTGAGCGCAAAATATTGCGATATTAAGGGCACAAATTTCATACAGACCCGATAGTGTTATATTGATATTAGATAAATACTGTGCATATAGTGTACATACATGACCAGTGTACATATAGCATTTACAACTATAAGTATACACAGATATAACATTGTCTCTATTTATGCAATAAACAATACAGAGGAAGCAATAATTTGCTTTAAATGTCACAATTTTGAGCGGAAGATGTCGCAATATTAAGTGCACGATATCGCAATATTAAGCGCGAAATATTGCGATATTAAGCGCAAAATATTACAATAATATCGTAAGCGGCGCGCTTATAAGCGTTTCCACTTACAATATTATTGCGATATTGGGCGCGAAAATATAGCGCGCTTAATATACCACTTCTTTTGACTGGCACTGTACCAAAGCCAGCCCTATCACGTTAGAAATTCACGCCGCCAATCGAGATTATTTGCAGATCCACCCGTTGAACTGACGGTTGATAAATTTGAAATCAAAATATGCTCGTTGTCTTATTTTCGCTGTCGATAGAACGTGGCGGTTCGCATTAGGCAAGTAGGACGTTTTAGCTCGGCGATATAGAGCCACACCATGACCGGGTTTCAAACAGATCCCCCTTCCACTCCTGTTCCATTGAGAGCAATACACTGACCAGTACAGACCAGATAGAAGTTAAACACAGAACACACGTAGGTACCTTGACAAAAACATGTTAGCAGTTTATTCGACCAGATAAGTTGATAATACATTATTTTGTAGCTTCTTCTTTCAAATGGTATATGCTATGGAATATGTTGTTTGTGATGTGATCTGGCGGTGCGAAAATTTTAAGTGGATCTTGAACAAACAAAAACTTCCACTACTTGGCCCTAACTCACAACAACAACTTGGGCTTCGTGAAATGATAACCGTGCCGTCCACAAACATTACGTCAAGTTAACATATAGATTCATGACAGGATAACCTTGCCGCCCACAAACAATACATCAAGTTAATCTAGATTCATGACATGATAACCGTGCCGTCCACAAACATTACGTCAAGTTAATCTAGATTCATGATATGATAACCGTTCCGTCCACAAACAATACGTCAAGATAATCTAGATTCATGACATGATAACCTTGCCGCCCACAAACAATACGTCAAGTTAATCTAGATTCATGATATGATAACAGTGCCGTCCACAAACAATACGTCAAGTTAATCTAGATTCATGACATGATAACCTTGCCGCCCACAAATACGTCAAGTTAATCTAGTTTCATGACATGATAACCGTGCCGTCCACAAACATTACGTCAAGTTAATCTAGATTCATGACATGATAACCGTGCCGTCCACAAACATTACGTCAAGTTAATCTAGATTCATGATATGATAATCGTGCCGTCCACAAACATTACGTCAAGTTAATCTAGATTCATGACATGATAACCGTGCCGTCCACAAACAATACGTCAAGTTAATCTAGTTTCATGACATGATAACCGTGCCGTCCACAAACAATACGTCAAGTTAACATATAGATTTATGACAGGTAAACCGTGCCGTCCACAAACATTAGGTCATGTTAATCTAGATTCGTGACAGGATAACCGTGCCGTCCACAAACAATACGCCAAGTTAACCTGTATATTCATGACAGGATAACCATGCCGTCCACAAACAATACGTCAAGTTAACATATAGATTCATGACAGGTAAACCTAGCCGCCCACAAACAATACGTCAAGTTAATCTAGTTTCATGACATGATAACCGTGCCGTCCACAAACAATACGTCAAGTTAACCTATAGATTCACGACATGATAACCTTGCCGTCCACACACATTACGACAAGTCAATCTAGATTCATGACAGGATAACCGTGCCGTTCACAAACAATACGTCAAGTTAATCTAGTTTCAAGAAAATGATAAACGTGCCGTCCACAAACAATACGTCAAGTTAATCTAGTTTCATGACATGATAAGCGTGCCGTCCACAAACATTACGACACGTCAATCTAGATTCATGACATGATAACCGTGACGTCCACAAACATTACAAGTCAATCTAGATTACTGACAGGATAACCTTGCCGCCCACAAACAATAGGTCAAGTTAATCTAGATTCATGACATGATAAACGTGCCGTCCACAAACATTACGTCAAGTTAATCTAAGAGTCATGAAATGATAACCGTGCCGTCCACAAACATTACGTCAAGTTAATCTAGTTTCATGACATGATAACCGTGTCGACCACAAACAATACGTCAAGTTAATCTATATTAATGACATGATAATCGTGCCGTCCACAAACATTACGTCAAGTTAATCTAGTTTCATGACATGATAATCGTGCCGTCCACAAACATTACGCCAAGTTAATCTATTTTCATGACATGATAACCGTGCCGTCAACAAACAATACGTCAAGTTAATCTAGATTCATGACATTATAAACAATACGTCAAGTTAACCTATACATTCATGTCAGGATAACCTTGCCGCCCACAAACAATACGTCAAGTTAATCTAGATTCATGACAGGATAACCTTGCCGCCCACAAACAATACGTCAAGTTAATCTAGATTCATGACATGATAACCGTGCCGTCCACAAACAATACGTCAAGTTAATCTAGATTCATGACATGATAACCTTGCCGCCCACAAAAGATACGTCAAGTTAACCTAGATTCATGACAGGATAACCTTGCCGCCCACAAACGATACGTCAAGTTAATCTATAGATTCGTGACATGATAACCGTGCCGTCCACAAACATTACGTCAAGTTAATCTAGTTTCATGACATGATAACCGTGTCGACCACAAACAATACGTCAAGTTAATCTATATTAATGACATGATAATCGTGCCGTCCACAAACATTACGTCAAGTTAATCTAGTTTCATGACATGATAATCGTGCCGTCCACAAACATTACGTCAAGTTAATCTATTTTCATGACATGATAACCGTGCCGTCCACAAACAATACGTCAAGTTAATCTAGATTCATGACATTATAAACAATACGTCAAGTTAACCTATACATTCATGTCAGGATAACCTTGCCGCCCACAAACAATACGTCAAGTTAATCTAGATTCATGACAGGATAACCTTGCCGCCCACAAACAATACGTCAAGTTAATCTAGATTCATGACATGATAACCGTGCCGTCCACAAACAATACGTCAAGTTAATCTAGATTCATGACATGATAACCTTGCCGCCCACAAACGATACGTCAAGTTAACCTAGATTCATGACAGGATAACCTTGCCGCCCACAAACGATACGTCAAGTTAATCTATAGATTCGTGACATGATAACCGTGCCGTCCATAAACAATACGTCAAGTTGATCTAGATTCATGACATGATAACCGTGCCGTCCACAAACAATACGTCAAGTTAACCTATAGATTCATGACAGGATAACCTTGCCGCCCACAAACAATACGTCAAGTTAATCTAGATTCATGACATTATAAACAATACGTCAAGTTAACCTATACATTCATGACAGGATAACCTTGCCGCCCACAAACAATACGTCAAGTTAACCTAGATTCATGACAGGATAACCTTGCCGCCCACAAACGATACGTCAAGTTAATCTAGATTCATGACATGACAACCGTGCCGTCCACAAACAATACGTCAAGTTAATCTAGATTCATGACATGATAACCGTGCCGTCCACAAACAATACGTCAAGTTAATCTAGATTCATGACATTATAAACAATACGTCAAGTTAACCTATACATTCATGACAGGATAACCTTGCCGCCCACAAACAATACGTCAAGTTAATCTAGATTCATGACATTATAAACAATACGTCAAGTTAACCTATACATTCATGTCAGGATAACCTTGCCGCCCACAAACAATACGTCAAGTTAATCTAGATTCATGACAGGATAACCTTGCCGCCCACAAACAATACGTCAAGTTAATCTAGATTCATGACATGATAACCTTGCCGTCCACAAACAATACGTCAAGTTAATCTAGATTCATGACATTATAAACAATACGTCAAGTTAACCTATAGATTCATGACATGATAACCGTGCCGTCCACAAGCAATACGTCAAGTTAACATATAGATTCATGACAGGATAACCTTGCCGCCCACAAACAATACGTCAAGTTAATCTAGATTCATGACAGGATAACCTTGCCGTCCACAAACAATACGTCAAGTTAACCTATAGATTCATGACAGGATAACCTTGCCGCCCACAAACAATACGTCAAGTTAATCTAGATTCATGACATTATAAACAATACGTCAAGTTAACCTATAGATTCATGACATGATAACCGTGCCGTCCACAAACAATACGTCAAGTTAACCTAGATTCATGACAGGATAACCTTGCCGCCCACAAACGATACGTCAAGTTAATCTATAGATTCGTGACATGATAACCGTGCCGTCCACAAACAATACGTCAAGTTGATCTAGATTCATGACATGATAACCTTGCCGTCCACAAACAATACGTCAAGTTAACCTATAGATTAGTGACATGATAACCGTGCCGTCCACAAACAATACGCCAAGTTAACCTATAGATTCATGACAGGATAACCTTGCCGCCCACAAACAATACATCAAGTTAATCTAGATTCATGACATTATAAACAATACGTCAAGTTAACCTATATATTCATGACATGATAACCGTGCCGTCCACAAACAATACGTCAAGTTAACCTAGATTCATGACAGGATAACCTTGCCGCCCACAAACGATACGTCAAGTTAATCTAGATTCATGACATGATAACCGTGCCGTCCACAAACAATACGTCAAGTTAATCTAGATTCATGACATGATAACCGTGCCGTCCACAAACAATACGTCAAGTTAATCTAGATTCATGACATGATAACCTTGCCGCCCACAAACATTACGTCAAGTTAATCTAGATTCATGACATGATAACCGTGCCGTCCACAAACAATACATCAAGTTAATCTAGATTCATGACATGATAACCTTGCCGCCCACAAACATTACGTCAAGTTAATCTAGATTCATGACATGATAACCGTGCCGTCCACAAACAATACGTCAAGTTAATCTAGATTCATGACAGGATAACCTTGCCGCCCACAAACGATACGTCAAGTTAATCTAGATTCATGACATGATAACCGTGCCGTCCATAAACATTACGTCAAGTTAACCTATAGATTCATGACATGATAACCGTGTCGTCCACAAACAATACGTCAAGTTAACCTATAGATTCATGACATGATAACCGTGCCGCCCACAAACGATACGTCAAGTTAATCTAGATTCATGACATGATAACCGTGCCGTCCATAAACATTACGTCAAGTTAATCTAGATTCATGACAGGATAACCGTGCCGTCCACAAACAATACGTCAAGTTAATATAGTTCATGGGAGTGCTTCTGGTAAGAGATAGAGCACCTTTGGTGGTGTGAAGTAAATTATCACATTCGGGGTTCGAACCCGCGCCAACCTCGTCTAACTCAGACTGAGATGATGGTATACATCAAATGCATATCATGTTCGTCAGTGAATCGATGATTTTGTTGTGCTATATGAACAATAATTACACACGTCAGATATCGAATATGACGGCATTGATTGCATATAGTGCAATCAGAGTGCCTAATCGGATATCATAGGTGTTAGCTTCTATAAATATACGAAAGACAATAACGATTCGGAAATATGTGCATGTTAACATTTGGACTATTGATTGTGAGACACAAGGCTGAATTTTACCCAATAGTTAGTTTTAGCTCTATACCACCCATGGAATGATAAATACCAGTTTTAACAGATATACAGTAAGAGTAGCGGTTTATCACCGACAAACTCGCCAAACTGTGCGATTGTTGATTGATCTATCTGAATAATACTAAATATGTGAAACGAAACGATCGTCCAACTGGAATGAAAACAGAGAGCCCCGACGTTGCTATGGACGCACGGCTATGTGCAACGTAATCTCTATATCCTTGCAGAACTACCTTTGCGGAGATACATATGTAGATGTAATATTTATAGATATGGACTCAATGTTGCCCCGAAATTTGCCTCCCTGGACACAACTTTAAAAAATGCCCAAGTCAAACAAGGGCCTTACCGATATCCACCAAGCTATGCTTGAGTTACATGGTTATATGTTTATATGGACGTACACGTCGATGGCCGCCCAGAGCCGTTGGCTGTATACATAGAACCACCGCTATTTAAAATACGTTCCCCCCCCCACACGTCGGACAATAGAGATAACCCCACAAGTGTATCACCGTTTATGTGGCCGTTCGTATGTCACACATTATTTTGGCACCTCCAAAGTTCAATTTGCAGGCAACTCCTCTCACAGTTTCGACTGCAGATAATATAAACTTTAGGGTATTGTTAGCAATATATCGTTGTTGTGCAACATGTATACATGTTCGACGGAAAATTTTGTTTTCACAAAGTTATTCGCCTTTCTTGACTTAGAAAAATGTTAATAAATTTTGTGTTCCTTGATTGTGTAATTAGTAGCCATATCTCGCTAATGTGCAACATGTACATGTATATATTGATGACAGAAAACAAAACCATTTTTGTCAGAGTTATTCCACTTTTTTTACTAAGAAAACTGTTTACCATTCTAATTTTAAATTGTTTAATGAGTTTTACCAAAGTTCGATGTTTTGGTTCCAAAAAAACCAACCTCACAAGAAAACCAACTTATTTCGGAGGTCATATGTAAGGTCTGCGTATCGACAGTTCGCTTATTGATCGCCAAATCTTATCCAAAATGTACATGGAAACAACTTCAAGGTTTAAATGAACCATGCATGTCCGCTAAGAATGCTCTTTAGTAAAAGCAAGGGAATATAAACAAAGAAACAATGAGCGCCCTTCATCATTGGCAATTTCGAACTGTTTCGGCACCAGAACATATCAGAACACAAATATGATTATGGATACGTATTTGAGAATGACGTGCCCTTCCTCCTCAACTTTCCATTATATGACGCACATAGACAAGTATTTTACTGTAAACTGTACATTCAGAATTTCCAATTAACGAATATATATTTAGGGAATTCCTGAGGCATGAGAAAACATTTTAATCGTGACTAACTTCTGTACGACACATTCATAGTGACAACACAATCATAAATAAAATAGACTTCCGGTCCCATTGTCATATGTGATATACCTATAGAGTTGTCTGAAAACTTATATCAGCAAGCCACACCATACACACTCTTACCACAGGCGCTTATCTGTTTGTCTATGCAATTCACGGCGACTCTAAATAGTATGTTATCTTGTGAAAAAAAATACTGTATAGGGAAAGGGTTTATTCATGATGTAACTTGTTTCCAATTCCCTTTGCCGGTAATTTAAATTTATCACGACATTGTCGAAATTTAAAAAGGGAGCCCAACTGGTAGCTTATACCACTTTGGGTGTCGATCGAGTTCAATAAAAAAAAAAATTCCATGAGTTGGTTCAATGGTTCGATCTGATGCAGTTCTGATAGGAGACGTACGAATAGTAGTAACGTTGATGTTGTCAAATCGGATGGGGGTCTTTAGCGAGGGCTGAAAATGTACATGTATACATACACAAGCGAAATGGGTATTCTTACAGAAGACTACATCTATATCATGTACATTGGCAGGAAATCTAAATGTCACCAAGTCTGGTCTTGTATTTCGCTAATTTCGTGTCGGGAAAACATAAAGACGGGTCTTGAACATCCAAATCATATGGTGAGACTATCAGCTTCTGATACAATGCACACGGTCGTCATATCCGTTTTCTATTTGAGTCGGCATTTGATCGTTCAAATTTCCGCGGGTTTACTACTGCAATTCATTGCCCGAAGTGTATTATTATTGCGCGTAGAATGGGGACCAATTGCCCAGATATTGATCGACACGTCAAACCATATACTTTCGCCCATAAACCTAACACCGATGAATTCATCGTCCAATAATTGTAGGCATCTGTCCAATAACTTCTTTCACAACAAGCGTTGTGTGTGTGGAAAATGGAATATCGGATACGCCCCTCGGCGGTTTATGACTGATTGGGTGTGGTGGTGAAGGATTTACTGTGTGCTGATAGTTGGTTAATTCTTATATTCCACTTCTGCAGGTAACCATGGTAAAACGTCTGTGACCGTGGGTGGTCGTGTTGTAGGCGAAGGATGGTTGTAACCGATGGCCGTAGATTATGATAACGTATGACTTTTCTTGTGCAAACCGTTTTTGCACTCATACATGTAACATTTCATTATGGTTTTATTTTCGGGAATATCTACCATGCGTACAAGAACTATCTTCATTCGGGGGCAGCAGGAAGCTGATCAACTATGGTCATGCTGCTCCTGTGCAATACGTATCGTTTTCTGTTGCCAATCAAAGTAGGTTTATTTGGAGTTACCGTCTTTGGAGCCACTATTTATATAGGCCATTTCACGGCGTTTAAGTTTTATTATGTAAAAGGTTATTCCAGTGGCAAATCACTCCACACAAAGCAAATGTCACCGACCTGCGACAAAGTAACTTTCAAACTTGCCCAGATACACGAACCAGGTTAAACCCCTCTTTGCGTAGATCACAAGTCACGACCATCATGAATCGAACCAGCTTAATGATATATGCACATTGCTGACTGAGCCACCGGGGTACCACCTTCACTGCACTGGACGATATGGGATGGATGTCAAAGTTCGACTTATGATGTGTTTATTCTATTATTAGACTACACGGTGAGACACATACGGGTGCTGAGGAAGACAAACTCTTTGTCAACTGAACTACAGTACATGACGCTGTCCTGTCTTTCTGATGAGAGATCCCGGTTTCGCAAGAGATCTTATCAACCTGAGTAGTCGCAGAATAACTTAAACGCAAAGAGTCAAAGACGGTGCTAATTATTTCGCTTGAGATTTCAAGCATCAAAGATCATCAAAGCGTCCGGTTTTGCCTGTAACGGTTTGTCCCGTTTGCAACAATTAAAGACAACGCTTTCTCTTTACGTGTGTGGCCACAAATGAGACGTTCCATTGAACTAGAATGCGGGTTCAGTTATTGTAAAAGCAAGGGGGTCGCGCAAACGTGGCGTATACTAATAGTCATAACATCAATCAGTCTCCAAATGGATGCTGAAAACATGATGACTTGAATCATAATGGCGTGACATGCATCTTGTTTAGCTTTCTCAGATGCAATAAACAAAGAACAGCACATATGTCTCGCATGCCCCATGATAGAATAATAACTATCGTGCTACACGAGACAAAATCACATATGTCTTACATGCACCATGATAGAACAATATCTATCGTGCTATACGAGACAAATTCACAGATTGAAGGAAAACTGTGAGAACACAAATGAAGATCCGCATTAAAAACAATACAATCCACGGATGAAGTTAATTCCAGAACGGCATTGCTTGAGAGGGATGAAGACGGATTGGAGTCTGTGATACATTATAGGGTATAGGGTATATTAATTCCATCTATTTGTGTAATAAATGTACTACATGTAATGCCTTATCGATCTTTGTAACAGTACACACATGCACATGTAATTCCTTATCGATCTTTGTAACAGTACACACATGTACATGTAATTCCTTGTCGATCTTTGTAACAGTACACACATGCACATGTAATTCCTTATCTATCTTTGTGACAGTACACACGTGCACATGTACGTTGATGGGTCACGACTCTTCACTGGCAAATTATGATAGACAAATTAAAAGGGTCAAATTCAACCACAGAAATGCCACATTGGTATCGTGGATACAAATATTATTTATATACGAACGAGTAAATAAGGGACTCTCTTTATATGGCGCACTGTTCATACCCATGCGGCTACTAGATACATGTGTGTTAGCAGTGTTTCATAATCAACGGTTTGTTGGTATGCCCAGCTTCTATACCCTACACACTTAGAAATAACAAGCCATATAGGTAATAAGGTAGTGCCAATATGTCTGTTAGTACCAGACCAACGGGTACCGAGAAGAATTTGGTTCTAAATATTGATTTAGTACCACGTATGTTGGTATTATCCACTCTCGGAACCCAAATGTTAGCCACGTGATGGCATCACGTGATAATTAATTTGGCACTAGCGCGATCTCGGTACCCAAGTGTTACCCACGTGATGGCATCACGTGATATAATTCTTTTGGTACTAGCCGATCTCGATAAAATGGCGGCGTTCATCACTTCAAGTTGAGACGATTGAGATTTTTCACAGTATATAAACATGGACGAAGAGACAAACAAACCTCAGACTTAAGACATTTTATGTTGATATTGGAGTCGGCTTACACGCCTTAGTATCATGCCAGTGTCTAGGTACGTTGTTCGCTCGCTGGGTGGATTTAAGATTAGGGAAGTAACTTCTCTGAAATTCATCAACATATTTTTTGTGTGTGAAATTGGACCTAACTGGCTTCTCAATAACCTGGAATATTGTCAGCACTCTGTGGATTATGGTTGTACATGGACGGGACAAGATGATATATAACCTCCGAAAAAATAACGGGCGTTTACATTATTGAAAGAGCAAATTTTCGGTGAACCGAACCAGACCGAATTGAAAAGTCATTGAGTGCAGTGGTGTTACATGCACAACACAAAAGTATTGTGAATTACAAAAGACAGATACTTAAGTTTCACAACATTATAAACCTGAATTAACTCACAAGCGTCAACCACTGGTGACTATGATTACGAGACATCCGATTCTGTAGAAATTAGTCACAGTCATGACGTCACAGTTCAACAAGTTTGATGGGTATAACGTACAAGTACCTGTGCAAAGGACGACAGATAATATTCTTCAATTTTCATCGAAACGTGATTTGAGAACCATGTCGCCATGACATATGTCGCGCAGTTACGGAGTCTGCTATTCTTTCGATCGAAACGCCTGTGATGCTGTGATACTGTTCTGATATATTTATGGAATGGTGGATAATCTCGGAGATATGGATCCAATTCTGGGCTCCACGTTATAACTGAATCAATCGCAATCGCATGCTTTTAGTAACGTACTACCGCTATGCTCTAATTGATCACCCCCCCCCCCCCCCAGTCCCCACCCCCCCCCACTTTAACAAGGTTGTAGGGCATTAATGACATCGGTTATACCATACCGCCGTTCAACCATGGTCAAGTGGTTGATATGTGGCAACCGCAGATAATCTTACAGTATAATATTTTGCGACCACTGTACTTCGCACTAATTTATCACATGGACACCTTGTAAACAGCCAGTCCACCTTTTCATCAGCGCCATGCACCATATTAACTATACACAAAACAATATTTCAATTAATAATTTGTTTATGATTTAATTAACATTCAAAGTTGGTCACTGACCATCATTCGCAACTACTCGTAATATCGGTGGCCAATGTCGTTAAGGGGGAGTGGTCAATTAGAGCTTAGCTGTATACATACATGAACATGTAGACCATTCCAATGTCCAGATGCTTCATGTTCTTATCAAAACATGTCTGGCTACATGTGTGGTTATCATTCTAAGTGATTCGGCCATTTCCGCTTTGCTAGGAAATAACCTCATCCATACACTGTAACTGGAAACCATATTAGCGAAATTCTACATTATATGGCTCTGGTGATCAGGCAATGCCAAGTGTTGACTTATTGACGCATAGATGCGAATGGAGAATAATTTATTAGCTATGGCTTTACCAAACTTTATCATATATTTAATACATTAAACTCTCTTTGTGTTACATGTATCTTAGTATTTGTTCATTTACTCATACAGCGCATTGGAAGTGTACGATAAACAAAACACTGAACACCGTGGCAATTTTTTTTGGAGAGTGATAATAATTCTGGTAACCCATTCAACATCTCCTTGTAGCGAGGACTAGTGAGCGCTATAGCGGTATTTTTCAAACAACCGTTAATTAACCAAAGTTACCGTAATGGTCTCCCCAATTTTGAGTATTTTGCTTATCGCACACTATTTACAAAGGTTTGGGAGTTTTCGCAAAGATTTGTTCCATTGGCTGTGAATGACCGATCGGTCTATTTTAGCATGTCCGGGCAATTATAGATTGATAGGTTGTTCACTCAGACCTGTTAAGATGTCTGATTTATAATGTTCACAGAAGCCCATTATCGGCAAAAAGCCTTTGCGACAAATCTCAAACATCTTTGCGATAAATCGCAGAATATAATCGCCCAGTACGTAGTCTGAGAGTTATCGTAACGATCTTTGAGATTTATCGTAAAGGTTTGTGTGTTATCACAAAAGTGTTTGTGATTTATCGCAAAGATTTGCTCCCTCATCACTCATGCATTTGGCTGTGAATGACTGATCGGTCTATTTTAGTCCGACCGGGCATAGATTGATAGGTTCACTCAGACCTGTTTAAGATTTCTGATTTATAATATTCACAGAAGCCCATTAGTGCCGAAAAATCTTTGCGACAAATCTCAAACATCTTTGCGATAGATAAAAAAATTTATTCACAGAGTACGTAGTCTGAGATTTATCGTAAAGATGTTTGAGATTTATTGTAATGGTTTGCGTGTTATCATGAAGGTGTTTGTGATTTTTCGCAAAGTTTTGCTTCTCTGAACATTCTTGAATCTGGCTGTGAATGACTGATCGGTCTATTTTAGCGCGACCGTTCAATTATAAATTGATAGGTTGTTCACTGAGACCTGTTTAAGATGGCTGATTTATAATGTTTACACACAAATTAAGATATTTTTAGCACCATAAAATTTGCCACAAATCTCAAACATGTTTGCGATAATTCGCAAAATTTAATCACCCAGTACGCAGTCTGAGAGTCCTCGTAAAGATGTCTGAGATTTATCGTAAAGGTTTGCGCGTTATCGCAAAGTGTTTGTAATTTTTCGCAATGTTGTTTTGTGATTTATCGCGAAGGTTTGCTCGCCTTATACCACATGCATGCTTGCTGCCAAAGAACGATCGGTCTATTTTAGCCCAACCATGCTATTATAGATCGATTGGTGGTTTACCCAGACCTGTTGAAGTTGTCGGATTATATTTATATTTATACGATTCAAGTCCATTAAAGCCAATGCATGAAAATATATCTGCGATAAATCACAAACCATTGCGATTAATCGCAAACATTTTGTAATCAATCGAAAACCTTTACACTAAATCTGATATATACCGGCACTTGTTGCAAAGTTGTTTGCGAATCGCAAACGTTTGCGATTTATCGCAAGGTAGTTTTTTTTATTTATCGGGCTATTCTAGATCGATCGGTGTTTCGTCCAGACCAGTTCCAAGATGTTTGATTTATGTTTACTTAATATTATTGCACACAAATTAAGAAATTATTTTTGGACATTCAGACCAATTTTACTACACATGCAGGGAACAGGGAATCCTGAAATCGAGATCTTAAACTTTGATTTAAGTACAAAATCACGATCAAGGTTCTATACTAATAAAAGTAATGCATGTATAATTCGGATTATTTCATTATCACTATGTAATGGAGTGGTTTTGTACTTTATTCAATGTTTAAACGCCATAGCTTCATTCGGAATCTAAATTGCCACATTGTTAAATTTGCCGTCGGCCATGTTTCGTAATTTCGAGTGCTTGGTATCTGGGCAGGTTCTCCACTTAGTACCTATATGTTTGGTACTCTGGAGTACCAAATTGCTAGGTACTATGCATAGTACCTAAATACTTCAGAGTACCTGTCTTTATATTCGGTACTTCATATAATATAATGGGTGTGCCAAGAAAGCGTGTATTTCTTGGTACTTCATGTCGTGTGCGTCATGAATTCGGTGACATAAAGGCAGAGTGGGTATTATATGCACAATGCCCGGATAGAATCTAAATATTTATAAGGTAATTCAGAGTACCAATCATTTTGGTACTCTAGAGTACCTAAACTTTTGGTACTCCAGAGTACCACTTTTGGTACTCCAGAGTACCACGTTTGGTACTCCAGAGTACCTAAACTTTTGGTACTCCAGAGTACCTAAACTTTTGGTACTCCAGAGTACCACTTTTGGTACTCCAGAGTACCACTTTTGGTACTCCAGAGTACCTAAACTTTTGGTACTCCAGAGTACCTAAACTTTTGGTACTCCAGAGTACCACTTTTGGTACCCCAGAGTACCAGACAGTTGGTACTCCCCCTGGGACAAAGCTTAGTACCTACCTATTTTTTTAAGAGTGTATACCGCGGCATTGTCGGATAACGTAGCTGGTTCTAATTCTGATAAGCACATATTTCCTTTGCAAGCAATGGCCTGATTCTGGTATATGGCAGAAGTTGCCTGCTTCGTTTAGAGAACGGTTGTTTATCGGGTGCAACATGCCTACCCGCATGTCAGGACAAAACACACTGGGGATGCTAAATGTGTTACATGTATACCAGATGATGTAAAGGAAGCGAAATGCTCCCAGCTTTCGGGGCGAAGACGAAACACTCAGTTTGAAACTGATTAACGTTAATCAAAAACTCAGAGATGTTTCTCGGATATCTATTGTTGCTTTTCTTCTTTGACAGGATGTCGATCTAAATCAGTTCAGATAGATAGATAGATAACTTTGTTGCAATATAGACATCCAAATGTGGACAGGTTGCAGAAATACATGTACATAATGACATTGAAACATTAAATAAGAGAACATAAAAATACATATACACAAGATAGATACAACAATATTTGTTATGATATGACACCCTTTATGTATTCATGGCTGATAACATTGATCTTTGTTTAATACATAAGTTAATCTTACGGCATATTAACGAACAGACATTCGGGTCATTGTTACTCATAATAAATATAAATTTGTCAGTTTCTGTCCATTGTAAAAATCCCGGCTTATATAATTCTAACTGTGAGTAGAGATAATTTCTTATGGACTTATATGCGTTACATTCGGTAATAAAGTGAATCTCATTTTCTATAGACTTTCCTTCTTTGCAATATAAGCATATTCTAGCTGCTTCGGATTTAACAGGATATATATGTCTTAGTTTTTCAATAGCAAGGTTATGATTACTGATTCACAAACGTGTAAACATACTTCTTGCCTCATTGTTGATTGTATATTTGAGATAGGGTTCTATATACTATCCACGTTTGACAAGCGCATAGGTCCTCAATTTATTACCACCATCTCCTCTGATTGCGGTGGGTGCCATAAGTACTTTGGTGAATTCCGATCGGTATGCCTCTTTCAGTTGGCTACATAAGTTTATCGTGTTCATGAACACTGACCGGCATGCAAACGAAGACCACTTTTCTGCGATTTTCAAGATTCAAGATTCAATAGAGTTTATTTGATACCAAATTGCATAATAATAATAATGTACAAACAGGACCCTGCAAAAGTTCTGATTACCAAACTTATGGTGATATTTACAGGTACCATTTTATCCACGTACATCATGAGATGCAGTACGTATGTACAAGTGGTGCAGTTGAATGCATGAGGGACCGGATGGGGTGGGCGGGACGGATCAACGGAGTATATTGTCATTTCTCACATGTTTCAAATGAGAAACATATTGTTGATTTCCTTTCAAGTTTTATAATTTGACCTGTTTCGCCGACATGGCGACATTGGCAGCCAGCATAGACCATGGGGGCATGTCATTTAGATGTGTGATCTGAGGTATCAATATCAGTCTACCATCAATTAATATTTGGTAGGAAAAAGGTGCTTCAGTGATGTACGTTGATACTTTGTAATGTTTACATGGATAGTTGGAGATTCTAATTAAATCAAGTTAAATTAAATAATACAAGTTATTCAAATTGAGTTTCAGCAGTGGAGACACCCGGCTAGAGAGGGTTGATTGGTGCTTACGTGTAAATGATATAAATATTTCCCTCTCTTTTCAAATATATATTTACTGCTAGAAATCAGTCCTGTTTCAATCTATGAAAGAAATATAGGATTCTAGATAAATATACGAATTACAGATATGAGCGAAATAAAGATGGTTGACCTCAATGATTGGCTATGTCTTTCTGTGTAGCGTTTTCTGAGTATCAAACAGGATTCACACTGTCGTGTGCCATTTGCACAAAACACAGAAAATAGGCACAAACAATTTCGTCTTTGGCACAAAAAATTGGCACAAGTGTTTTCTCTCTATCGCAATATAACTGCGACCGTATTGAATTGACTAGCCTCCCTGGCGCGACATCAAACAGGCAGGCTCCGAGCAGTATAAATAATTCACAGTTTATGTCAAAGCCATAGGTATCCCTTTATGTCTTGCAGTGGATAAGGATTCGGGTTACAGACTAAGTGTGATAAGCTCTTGCGTTGATTTGAAAACAAAGTAGGCTTCTGACTAGGACACAATAAAGATGTAACGACATCCACGGCAGTTCATATTACCTATGCGAGTAATGAGGGCAAATCGCCGGCATTAGTCTTTTATGAATCCGTCCCGTCTATTCTTAGCAGTAATGGAATAGGAATTTTTGTTATATTAATGGTCATAACATAATTTAGTCGCTTGAGTGCGATAGCAAATAGTTTAGGAAATAAAACGTCAGTATGATAATTATAACACATTTCGCGTTTTGAAAAGGAACTATTTTGCGCGTCGGACTACATTACTTGAGGAGCGAGAGAGGCGTATGGATACGGCCTCTTTTCTGCGAATATCAGGCTGACAGAATTCCACCAAAACATCGTTCAGCAGCAGAAAAGAGCCCGTTATTCTCATTACCCACCACCTCCCCATCCAACCTCCGATATTGCCTTTCCCCTCATCCGTTGGTCCAGGGACTTATCAGGGGGTTGATGACGCGCCTGCATCGCTCACTATATACACCCTGCACCTCACCAGTATCTATCATATCTTATGTCAACTTTCCCTTTTTCGGGGCAATTTTTGTTCATTGCATTCTGTGATAGGAGTTGGTGTCGCGCTTGTATCGCACACTATCTCCTTTGCTGTTTTGTCGTCCACCTTTATGTATTTCAACTTTTGTATTTCTATATTTTACAATTTTTGACTCTGTTTGTGTTGGGAAAAAATCTTTTTTAAACTTTAATATCATATAAATTAAAACAGAGTCCATCCGGAAACCATTGTTTCTAAATTCACTTTGTTATCCAATGGGCCGGGTTCATAAATATATATATGGTGATTAGATAGTAACTTCTTAAATTTATTCTGGAAACGAATCGCAAGCGTAAGTTAGAGTGTGGGACCAATGATGTAAACAGTGCACAGAGCCCTTCTAAATTGCAAAAAGTTACCGATTTATTCAACACAACTGGCTCTGACAAATCTTCATCAGAATGCGACTCGTAAGCCAGTGATAACGTAACTGATGTGGTCATTGTGTTGACATGCGACGACAGTGTTGTTCAATTTACGTTTAAACCTAGCGCTTCATTTGAAAAAATATTACGACGTTCAATGAAAGCAGATTAATTACACCACAAACACTAGATTATCCAATTCCGAGAGTATTTGAAATTAAACCTTTACCCAACAGAAGGGCCCTGTGCCAATGCATTCTCTTATATATGCGAGTCGACCATAGGTCGCCTCGCATATATAAGAGAATGCATTGGCTTAACACATTAAAAATTATAAAATTGTTAAAGAATGTAAGAAAAAATGGTAAAAAGTGTTAAAAAAAGATTTTGTTTAGGCCAATGCATTCTCTTATATATGCGAGGCGACCTATGGTCGACTCGCATATATAAGAGAATGCATTGGCACAGGGCATAACTGTAACTATCACAATGTGGTCAAGGAGCCGGTTCCAATGATATCCATATTTGTATGGTTCTATTGAGACAGACCGAAGATATTTTAGGCTGTTGAAGCTTTATTTGGCCGGTTTGTTGGGTAAAGTGTTAAACAGACAATGGTTATATTCAATGATAAAACTAATAGTTTCCTACAAAGTTTGTTGTGAAGCAGTTTTTGTATGTGGCTCATTTTATGTGCGATGTGCTCAAGGAGTGTGCAATACTCGGTAAAATCTTCCAATACTCAGTGATAGATTTCACGGACATTGCTCCATTTTGGCATTGTGGGCCCGGCGTAGAATAGGCCTGCTGCCTACTGCGAGGGGTAAGAATCCCCTAATGTGGCACCCAGTTTGTCATGGGGTGCATCCCGTGAGGTGTGGTGTAGGAGTATTGAGGGTACTAGGGCGTCCGTATCATGTGAGGCATCGACCTGGAGATACGACTTAGCCCATGGTCCTAAATTTTATCCTACATCTCTTCCAGACGGGTGTTTGAGTTGACCCGGCCCAATCAATCGGATAATCACGACTATCCAGTGTTCATATTCAATGTGTGTTGTCTGTTGTATTGTTCGTCTGATGTTTGAAGTACTGTTTTCTGTTTTTTTCACGTATGTTTCTGTTCTCTACTGTCTATTTGTGTTCGTCCTGCTGATTGTTGAATGTTGAATCCTGTATTGTTCACGTCTGTCTCACTGTGGGAGAGATATCGAGAGGCTGCTACATGCAGTGGCTAAATGGGTCACCGCTTCAGCTATGTACCAGTCTTTGGTCAGACCAGAATTCGAAGGGAAGTCCTCGGCCGCTGCTGGGCTATTTGTCGATTGTTTGCTTTTTATATGGCAACTCTAAACAAACAAAAGCGTAAGATGGACCACCCGTCAAGTTCCACTGATGCTGAGGTCTATTCTCATTACTTGTACTTGGTTTTGATCCTAATGTGAAGAGACCTTCTGTATTTGTGATTGATAAAACGCAGCTCTCTATTGATAAAAAAATTCAAGCTGACGCTCTTGTGCAATTAACATCTATTGCAACACACCAGTGTTGATTACTCCTCACAAGACATTGAACAGTAGCAGAGCTGCGTTGAGAGCTCGCGATATAGCTGATTCTTCGGAATTAGGGATATTGGCTGAGTTAACACCGCAGGGAGTTACTGAAGTCCGTAGATTTACAAAGAAAATTGATGGACAAAGAGTTCCTTTAATAGTTATCTTCTTATCTTCAGTCGGTGTGGACAAGGAGCAAGCCTTTTGGACAAGGAGTCGCCTGCTGTGTCAGGCACCAGCTTGTCAACTTGACGAGTTGATAAAGACTCACGCCAGATTCATCAGATATCATAAATATATTATCAATCATCTAGGAGGCGGGGTTATCAACTACTTCAACTATTTTGATATCCGAAAGTCTTAATAAATTATTAATATTTGCCGAAAACATTTCATGCAGGATTTATGTTTGCTGTTTTCAATAGTATTGCTATCTGTTTTGATATTCTGTTTGTTTTGTGTTTGAACAATGGTCAGTTTCTTAATGGTTCTGGTCCCAATCGAGCACTCACGCTCATATGTGGGTGTTTTTATTTGTATATAGTTCGTTTCGTTTTAGTCTAATTCACTGTCATTTCTAATCACAGTTGCTTCACTCGATTTTGATAATCTGTTTCTTCTCTTCGTGATATGGCCTTGTTGCTAAACCAATCAATCATTGCTCCACTGGTTAATGCAACAATTGCAAAAGTAAAACAGTTCTACGAAACACCTGGTCATTAATTCTTTAGAAAATTGGACAGATTCCATCAAAGCCAAAGAGTGATCCCGACGCTGAATTTGAGTTATGTTTTACATGCACGATCATGATATAAGAGGCGGTGAGAAAGTTCGGATAGATGCTCATTGGCCTGTCAAACGTTTGCAACTGCCCTCCTAGTGCACATTGAGAGCAGATTCGAGGACGACGATGGTCCTTAGGTGATAACTGGTTTATCCAAACGGTTAGATCCTATGTGCACTGTCAAACATATGAACACGCATATATCCCAACTACTGGAATATAAGAAACGAACTGATTCCGAAGTTACACTTGAAAACATCATTATAGTGACACAAAAACATTCCGATATGTGCATAAGGAGTAACAGATGGATGTTATGGACGATTGTGTTCAATACGATAAGTGAAACAATAAGATATAAGTAATCTAGACAACCGTCGGTCGCTTGCATCCAGAGAACAAACACATGAGGGTCTCCAATATTAGTTGCTATAGACAATGACATAAACATTAGCTCGGTAATAAATTATTGCGAACTTGAATGTGTTTCTTGCAATGAATATAGTAACGGAATCAGAATGGCACCCAATGCAGCCCCCCTACTGTGTATAGTATATGCGGTGTTTTAGTTTGGCAAACCCACGCTGACCATAGGTGTTATGTTAGAAACAGTAAGGGGTGATATGCTGACATCGATGTATGGGAGTCACTACCCAATTGCCACGTAACGACATGGTCAACAAAAGGTAAGCACTTCCGTAGAAATTTGAAGTATGGAGTTTTAAATTGTACGGTTTAAGATATATATATAATAATCCACATATTCTGTATTATCCAACATGCCGAAGAGTAATAAAATGGAATTCAAACTCAAATTGAATCTTTCTGTGGAATGAGTTTTAAGGATATAATTGGGATCTTAGAATTAGCACAAAGCGAGGAGAAAAAGCCAAGATTTTTTCAGTCTCATTCGAGTTATGAGATATGTCTAACGCCCCCCCCCCGCCCCAAGAAGCATCGATATCCGTCGCTCGTTGATACTGTCGGCCTCCTTGTGTTCAAGGATGTGGACGTATTTGTGTCCTATTATCAGAAACGCGTTCCTTTCGTCAGTGGAGCATTTAGATCCACGACCGTTCCTATGGTGGCGCATGATTGAAATGAACGAAACATTTACTGATATGCGCTCGTTTTTTATGTAACTGGTGAATAAAGTGCATAATCCGAATAAACAGTGGGAAATTACTATTTCATTGGCTTCGGGTGTAAAACAAATATTGTATTCGAGTAGAGGAACCCACCCGTCAAAGCTCAGAGTGATCAGATATTTGACAAACAGGCAATTTAATTCTAAAATGTCGTATAAAACAATTAAAAACCTGTGTTGTCTCGTCAACTGGGATAGATTGGCACATCCATCATGACCTGGGTTGTGGGATGGAAACATCTCACCCGAGGTGCTAGATATTTGGACCGGACACAGGCTTGCCGAGTGTCCGGTCCAAATATCTGGCCCCGAGTGTGAGATGTTTCATACCCACATCCCAGGTCATGATGGGTCATTTCTCTCCCAGCACAAGCGCCTCATTCTGATGTTTTTCTTTTAATATACCAATCTTTGGCACATTTCAGTAGGTTCGTAACGGTTCATATGGGGAGAAAAAAACAATAAAACAAAGCGCGTTAGCCGCGCGAGCAGGGTTATTACGTTCAACATTTGCTCGCACAAATACGCACATAATCGACCTATACAGCGAGATAGGTACATAATGTGATTATCTGATTCTCAAATAAGCAGATAGTGGAGTCATGTCCGTTTGGTTCGTTTTATGGCCCGGGCCACAGTGAAAACACATATTAAAGAGCGTACACCTGAACAGTCGTGAGTTGGATTATTTGTGTCATATTGCGCACATAATTTGCTTAGAATCGTCTCATTATGAGTCGATAATGTTTCTAAAATGCTCAGATTTTCAGCACCTTATCAACTTAAAATTAGGGAATTCTCAGCCGATTATCAACCTAAAACAAGTTCTATTATAACCAGATAATGTGGGTTTTTTTTCGGAAGAATAGACTGATACGTTTGAGTGAAAGCGACATGGCTCGTGTAAAACGGCATGGCTACGTCTCCACTTTTCACCTAATTGAGTTCCGAGAAACGCGCAAATTGATATGAAATCTTTACAAATGTCTACACTGTTTGCCATGGAAATATGCGTGGACAAGTGAACATGTTTATTGACAGCAAATTGTTAGTTTGACAGTTCGACGATTTATTGCAACGATGACATTTTGTTTTTGGAAAGAAATTACTTCATTCGTCATTTGTGAAGGGTCTATTGTGTACATGTTGCGAAATGTACAAGTTCTGCCCGTTTCCCTTTATTTGGGAAAATTTGTCTGTCGTTTAATCGAATGTGGTCATGAATATGGTCGCTATCCAACTCTGCGTTTGCAAGTGAATTTATGTTGAAGGTTCTCTGTGTTTAAAAAGTTTGAGGCACATCTCTAATTTCATTAGCGTCCACGAATGTATCCGTATTTGTTTTATTTGAAACGTGAAGCGAAACTGTTGGTCGCCATTATTTTAGTTGCCGCACAACGTGATGGTGGTTCGTTAAAATAGTTCCGTCTCTTAATTAAATAGCTGAAGTGGGCACGTGGGTAGGATGACACCATTGTTCACGTGTGGTGTGAGAGAGGGAAATCTCACACAGCTATCACACACGAACTGCCTGTGTTAAAGGTACGGTTGGCCTTGGCGGTGGGTATCCTGTGAAAATATTTCCACCCGTCAAAAACCGCCACAAACAGAAAGAACAACAAAATGTAGACAGACTTTGTCCGTATACAAATAAGAAATATCGCATAAACAGTATGTTATTGTCATATATTTGACCATTGTTATGTAAACAAAAGCATAAAAAGTTACTTTTCTGGTGTTTGTTTATATTATGATGGTAAACATAAAGAGCGTTCTTTGTGGGTGAATTCCTGATATGGAACGAATAAAGAGCGTTTATGCCATTTGTGTGTGATTAGCCAGCAGCATTGTGCTGTCTTCTGTAACACAATCAGGCTCTTGCTTAGGTAAAATATAGTAAATCTTTATGATAACATGCTGTTTACGCGATAGTCATGGTATATATGAACGAAACTGTATGCGTTTTATTGTTTTTCTGTTTACGGTGATTGGAACAAATATGAATATTTTCGACAACTAAGGCCTCACTTGCCTTTAAAATGTGAAGGTGGGAGTAACGAACATAAAGATCTTTTATAGCTACTGTGAGATAAAGGGTTATCGTGCGACGATATTGGCAGATACCAATTATATTTCCAGTGCTAAAGCTTTGTGAGTGTCTCCTGTAATATTAGATGTTTTGGAATATACGACATTTTAGTAGCCCGCCGACCGTTTTTTTGTTGTAGCATCATTACGGTATCGCCTGCAAGAATGAATGAATGCTTAAAGATGCATAATCGGATTAATAGCCCCACAATTACTATTTATTTGGATTCTGGGGTAAAAAATATTTAATTCGAAGCCACCTATATCAACGCTCAAAGTTATTAGATATCGATTTTTGAAATCAATTATTTTTCACCATCGATAATATTAGTGGCTCAGTAAACAGTCGACGAGCTGACGGTCTCGGACCAAATTGCGGATGAAGATGGATAACTCTAAAATCAAGAGGCTTCGAGTTGATAATAGGGACATATTTCGTCGAACAACATGTTGATAAATAACACGTAACTGAAGCGACATCCTCTTTGAAGGCCGCTGGGCATATCTTTCGCTTATCTGACGACGACGTCGCATTTTGTGTCTCTGCTCTATGTGTGCTTTCGGAAGGGAAATAGCTGCATCGATGGGCAGTTCACATTTGTTTTTATTGAAATTTGGGGGAATTTTTCACAATTTCGGGAGAAACTGCACATAATACTGTTCATTTTAGTCCCCAAACTAACTTTGAGAAGGAAACAAGTAACCAAAACAATGTTATTTTGAGACTATAGATACTTCCCCAAAGATGATGCCTAAGCAGAATGAGGTTCACAGAGGATGAATTTGTTGATGCTAGCCCACTGTGGATTTCGCTAGTCTTTTTCAACATTTGTTTTAGTTCGCGTCAGACTCAGCCGCAACTGCCAACTTTCAACTGCTCACTGGACTGACTCTGATTATATGTCAGACTAAAGCCGAAACTCCACGATAGTTTCTAAATAATTGTCTGAATAAAGTAAGACACATAGCCGAAGTTACAGTATGTGAAGTTTGTGATAAGCAGCACACTCAACTTCTTGTCGATTTATGGTGACCCATATAATTATGTAATGTTTAGTGCTAAAAAAAATACTGCCGTATTGTGTAGTCAACATGGTGGTGGCCATTTTCTCCAAACCTCACTAAATACCACTATGAATCAAAACGACACACCATTAATCAACGACATCTAGTAGCACGAACCTTATATAGTTACAACGGAAATCACAATGCATTGGTCTACAATCAACAAAAATTGCTAATTATTAACATTTTGAGAGACATTTATCACTATTTCAGCCTGTTCTCTTAAAAAACCCGCACATTATCTGCTTATAATATAACTTGTTTTAGGTAGATAATATGTTTAGAATAGCCCCACTGTAAGTAGATAATGTGCTGAAAATGAGAGAGTTTTAGTCACATTAACGACTCATAATGAGGCGATTCTAAGCAGATTATGAGCTGACAATAACACAAATAAGCCAACTCACGACTCTTCATGTGTACGTTCTTTAACACGTGTTTTCACTGTGGCCGTTATGAAACGAAGTGGCGTAAGATATTCTGTGTTTTACTGTGTTTCTCTGTTGTCCGCGGTGATTCTAGGTGAGCCCTGGTCAGTCTCCAGGACAAATATCGATTCATATTAATCCACCCCACTCAAGTTCACACAAAACAGCAACAGTCGTGAATCTTTGTGATCCACAGCTGATATAGTGGGGTCCCTCGGCGTTGGGTGTTTAGCTTATCGGACACCATTTATAAACTGTACGTATGCTTAGTAAATCTATTATGTGGCTTCGCAGTAGTATAAATGTATCATGGCGGTTTGATTCCTGGCAGTATTATCCCTTTTTACATCCGGGTCCAGTTCTGGGATCAAAATAGGTCGATAAAGACGTTAAATACTTCGATGGCTTAGAGGCAGAACCCTGTATCTGGGGAATTTGGTAAATTTTGGTGTTTTTAAGCAGTGAATGCAGTGTCGCGAGCTCTTTCTGGTGGTGTAATTAGCATGGGAATGACTCGTGTTATCACCTAGATATGATCAGAAATTTAACCCATTATCTCTGTATCACCACTATAGTCACAGGCCAAAACATCACATTTCCATTTACTGGGTTCTGTCATAACTGCAATGATCTCCCACACCCAGATGTTGTTTAGAGTAAAACCAATTATCTGTGAATGCCATGGTTTGCCAATCCCAGAATGACACTATAAATTAAAAGAAATCATAGCAGAACACAGTTTCCTGAGATACGATAATCTACCACAGATGCTATACTCTCCTCAAGTTAGATTTTATTACGGCAAACCAAGGTTTCTGTAGATAAGTCTATCTTTCAGATGCAATGAAATACATTTTAATGTGATATTTACCAGCTAAATCCCATTAGTGCCCGATAGGTAGTTCCTGTTCCCGCAAAGAGTTCTCCAATGTAGCCATTAAATTCAATTATCTCACAGTGTGTCATTGCTCCCTGATAATTTAAATGTGGTGTATTACACCTTATGTTTCTCAAACCACACAGGGGCACCAGGTGAATATTATTCTAGTATTCATATTATTTCAATCTTTTCTGCTTATGCCCATCGAACATACAATGCCAAGACATGAGGAAAGGAACAGAGTTATATTAACAATATAGGTGAGTACAACAATTTTGTATGGATAATGTAATTCACTTCACAATTTTGGTACGTCCAAACTGAAATTTGTTATATAAATTGTGTTTCAAATTTGTGGTACATTTTCCAAGTGTTGTGTTGAAATAATCATAACCGTCCATTCCACCTGACAGGATATAGATTTTGTGATCTCAATTGCAGAGTAAAACTGAATAAATTTAATGATGTATCAACCAAGATCAATTTAGTGTGTCATCAATTGAATTAATTTTACATTTAGTTTACATGTTCTTAATTGACATCAGTTTACTATACAATGCCATATACATTAATGCATCCCATATTATCATTCCAGATGATGGAAATGCAAGATCTAGATGATTCAGAGCTTCTCGCTGCTGTTGCCGAAATCGAAAAGAGTGTTACATGTGCTGATCAAGAGTTTGCACCTGTGAGAAATGATGATATAATTCTGAAGGACATACTTGATGATATGCTATCCCAGGTGGTAGAAATTGTTGGGAAGAGTATTCCAGATGAAAATGTTCCAGATGTGAGAAACGATGACATAATTCTGAAGGACATACTTGATGATATGCTATCACATGTGGTCAAAATGGTTGGGAAGAATATGACACATGTAAATTTTCCAGATGTGAGTAACAATGAGAGCATTATGAAGGACATACCGGTACTCGATGATATGCTATCCCAGGGCAGTATGGCAAACAGGAGTGTTAATGGTGAAAATGTTCCAGCTGTGGGTTACGATGACAAAAGTCTGAAGGACGTTGATAGCATGTACCAGGAAGATAACTACTGCAGCTCAGACGATGACGATATGCCGCTTGCACGACTCAGGAAAAGGGGTCGAAGCATTTCACTATCATCTGACGACGAACCCTTGATTAAGTTGAAACGGGTACGAAAAGACTACCCAAGTGACGATTCTATGTGTGACCCCGAGTATGATCCGGGGAAAGACGAACACAATTATACTGACTCAGATGACTGTGAAAGTTATGATGAGTTATTAGAGGATTTTTTAAAATTAAAAAACAGTAAACGCTCTGAAATAAAGAGTGCCACTTTTAATCGCCAAGAGACTACGAAGGAACGTCAATTCAATGGAGATGATAACCGACTGAAAAACCTATTGATCGCAAATGACTTGACACAGACGTGTGTGGACTATAGTGAGGATAGCTTCTTTGGGGCAGTGAAATTGCAACTCGATACACCCGGTGGGTTGAATGTTCGAGACCTAGTATGTAGAGAATTGAACAACAACATCGGTCGCTATATCAGTTTGATGTCTGACCCCAACGATGACCAAAATGATTTATATCTTAACTTTATGGACAGTTTATGTAAATTGAAAATTCCTGGGACATGGTGCACGGAACTCGACAAAATTATGCCACTGGCCTTAGCACAGGCAATCGCAAGACCTGTTGTTATATACACAGATGATGCTTCAAGACCAGTTATCAGCTTCGATCCAGACATTCGGAGTTCGGAATCTCAGCCTATCATGTTGTGCCATATCAAGGGACAGTCTCATTATAATGCATGTTTCAGAGCAATTAGGGAAACACGAACGGAAACTGATAACACGCGTCAGGCTTCAGAAACAGCTGCTGATTCTTCTCTACATTCGGATAAACCAAGTAACTGTGATAAAAATGTGACAGATGCCGGGATGAGTGACCACAGCAAAACACCAACAAAGCCACGTTTACTAGCAAGAAAAATAGCTTCCCCAGGCTCTCGTAAAAAAGCAGTGTTCAATACTCCTCAAAAAGTAGTAAGATTCCGCAAAATGCATGCAACCCCTGAAAACTGGAAGTGCAACATTCGGAAAAGAATGAAATTAGGTGGAAAGTCATACATCAATTCACAGGGAAAAGTCGTGCCAGGAAAATCAATGAAAGATGTTGATTGTAGTAAATGCAAATACAAGTGCACGGATAAATTAAAAAATGAGGAAAGAGAGCAAATATTCAATGAATTCTACATGCTGGAAAGTTATGATAAACAGAAGTCGTTTGTCTGTGCCTCAGTCACAGAAAAGAATACCCGGACATATGTGGATTCTGGTATGAGGCCTGTGCCCAAAAAGAGGAAAGTTGCCAGGAAATACTCACTTGTGTCCATGGGAAAGAGACTGACTGTCTGCAAATCTTATTTTATGAGGACACTAGCAATAGGGGAAGCTTACATTGACCACGCTCTATCCGGAAATTCTCATGGAATTTTCACTGGAAAGGAAATGAGAGGGAGACACAATCCTGGAAACAAAAGCTGTCAGTCTCAACTGGATCACGTTCACAAACACATTCAGTCATTTCCTGCTGTCGATAGCCACTACACTCGATCATCATCCAAGCGAAAATACCTTGACACTTGTCTCAACATAAGTAAATTATACGACTTATATACAGAAGACTGTAAAACAAAAGAACTGACGCACGTGTCGAAAGGTGTGTACAGGAAATATTTCAACGAGAACTTCAATATTTCCTTCCATAAACCAAAGAAAGACCAATGCCTTCTCTGCACAAAGTACCACCAAGAAAAAGCGTCGAAAGGAAACGTTTCAGCGGACCTGGAATCAGAATTTATTTCCCACCAGGAACGAAAAGTCCGTGCACGGGAAGAGAAAGCCAAGGACAAGCAGGAAGCAATTTCCGACAAGAGCGTCAAAACAATGACTTTTGATCTTGAAGCTGTCCTGTCTGCACCATGTGGGTTGGTTAGTCAGCTATATTATAAACGGAAATTAAGCTGTTATAATTTATCTGTATATTCCCTTGGCGATAAACACGGTCACAACTATATTTGGAACCAAACTGAAGGGAAGCGCGGTTCTTGCGAGATTGCGTCATGTATCTATCTGTATCTGTCATCTATGCCAGTACATGTGCAGCACGCCATTCTATATTCTGATAGTTGCACGGGCCAGAACCGTAATAAGTTTGTTGCAACAGCTCTTCTCCATTTTGTCAGGAATAACACAAACTTAGAGACGATAGACCACAAATTTCTTGAGACTGGGCACACACAGATGGAGTGTGATTCGATGCATGCTGCCATCGAATTTGCAAAAAAGAAGACATCTATTTTCGTACCTAGCCAATGGGACACAATCATCCGAATGGCACGAAGAAAGAACCCTTACCAAGTCATACCTATGAAGTATGGAGATTTCGTGGATTTCAAAAAGATTTCACGACAGTTAATGAGGAATTCAAAATCCGCTGTTGATGGAACAAAGATCAACTGGATGCAAGTGAAATGGCTGCAGTTTAGAAGATCATCTCCAGATTCAATATTCATCAAGCAGAATTTTGCAGACGAGTCTTTCAAGCAACTTAAGTGTGTTGGGAAGCCACGTCGAGGCCAAACTCCGCTACTGGGGTTACCTAGGTGCTACAGGAACCCGCTTGCGATTCCTCATGCCAAAAAGAAAGATCTTATGGACTTGTGCAAAATGGGAGTGATCCCAGAAGAGTACCACCCTTTCTATATGAAAATAAACTCTACAGACACCATTCGTGATACCATACCAGAACCTGATTATGACGAGGATAATGTTGATACAGATGATGAATGATTTTATGGAAGGAAAAAATGTACAAAAATAAGACAACTTTCAAAATTAGTAGTTGTTATGTTCTTACTCATGGAATTTGTAAAAATACTTGTGTGGCACAGAAACTGACTACAAATTGCATACAAACTTGTTATTGTGATATTCTATGATAATTCAGGATTCTTGAGATGGTCGCGCCTTTCTGGATATGTGAGTACCGATACAACATAATAATTTAGATTAGCACCCAGTATTTGCATTGTCATTTCCTTTTAAGCTTGCACGACACACATCGCAATCACAAATCCTTCCGGAACATTATACCTGTAGTTTACTTTTATCAAACTAATAGCTATATATCTAATTTCCTATGCATGCCAGTGAAATTTAACATAAAAAGGTCTGATATTTTAACTGTCAAATCTATACGAGATAATTGGTTTTAACAGAAATGATAGCCACATGTTGAGAACATAAACCCATGATAACTGTCAGCTGTGGGATTCTTACTGCAAGGCAGTGCTCTAAATTTGACACGTGTTAGAAAGACATAATCCAACACTTGTCTTTAATTGGTTCTGGCTCTATGAATTTATAGTTACACAGCTTTATCATTCTGCGGCAGAACCAAACATCTGACACACCACTAATTGCCTGCTCATTAGGACAGAGCGGGAGTATTGTTTCAAATCAACAATTGAACACAATTGTTGGCCTTGATCTATAATTCCATAGGCATAACTTGCATACAGGTGAAAGTCCTTGAAGCTGCTTTAATACTTATACAAACTTTAAAATTGATGTACTCGAAAATATTCTACAATCTAGTTACGGGGTTCTGTCTCTAAGCCATCGACTTCTATATATGACTTTTTTAAAATTTATTCTTCGACGATACATTTATGTAATGCCAAAATAAGTGTGA
This sequence comes from Siphonodentalium dalli, assembly GCA_032622095.1. Classification (NCBI taxonomy): domain Eukaryota; kingdom Metazoa; phylum Mollusca; class Scaphopoda; order Gadilida; family Siphonodentaliidae; genus Siphonodentalium; species Siphonodentalium dalli. The sequence continues at coordinate 163,310,166 of CP136063.1, read as the reverse complement.
ACTTCCGGACACCATCTCAGCTGTTTATTTACTCACACACCACTAGCTTGACCCAACCGTCTTTGACGGTACGCAATCCTATTCGATGGTCCCCGTATCAGATTCCAACAATAACAACATTTCATCAACACACGCTTTAGTTATCAGAATCGATTAAATACCTAAAGATAATGCTAACCACTGTCAACTCTGAAAATGAACAGATTAAAAAATCGATATCTGATAATTCTGAACCATGATTTACCCCCGAAGTCAAAGAAATAATAATTTTGAAATCGGATTATGTATTTTAAATTACATTGCCATCAGGCAACAAAACATCCTCGACTTCCATCCGCCCCCGTAATCCTCGTTAGTATCCGAACCTCCATCATACCAGAAGGTTAGAAGGAACAAAATGTTTTCCATAGGCCTCAGTGTTAATGTTTGGCCCCGCCCACTAAAGTTGCTACATACGAATTGCACGAAATCGTAAATTTCGTGAAGCCCAACCCTTTGCGCATCTTTTGCCATATATGAGTACTATCCTGACCACACCTTTTTCAAATTTTCAACACGCGTTTTCCACACTACCCCACTTTTTGCACAAAATTTAAACTCCTGATGAAAACAAATACCCTGCCTTATTTTCCCGTCAATGTTTGGACACGAACGCATTTCAGACTAGGGAAAACCACATTTATACATGCCATATGTATTATATCTTTTAAATTTGTAAATATTATTTAAATATTAGTCTGTGTTAGCCTGAGCTGACACAAATGAACACAGAGTCCATTATTATAATGCGTGCGGATACAAGCCTTGGTATAGCGTGCATGTCGTTTGCAGTATGAGGTCCCAGAGGGTGTATTTAGTAACGCTATACCGCATCGCGAGTTATCGTCACCAAATTTACCATCTGTGAACCGCATTCACCTGAGGTCTCAACTGCTATGGGAGACCTGGAATCAGATTGAAGTTCCCCAGTTGAAGTTGGTGATGTTCACCCGTTAGTCACCTCGATTATGCCTTTGATCTTCTGAATGGGATATATAATCTGAACAGAAGGGAAAAAATGTATCTAAATCATTTGTTAATTTGAGACTATAGATACTTCCCAGATGATGAGGGCTAACCATAATGAGATACTAGTAAACGGAGGGTGAATTTAGTGATGCTAGCTTCACTAAATTCACACTCTGGTGACCTTATTCTGCAAATGACAGACATTATTTAAAGGCGTGTGTGGAGAATCACTATATCCGGAAGCGAATGTACCTGATAATTACCCGAGATGGCCTCAATATTGACCACATTGGGATCAGTTCTCGTGTTTGTTAGCGATATCTGCCCACTGGATATACACTAGTTCTATTCTCGTCTGAGCGTGAGGAAATGCGATTCTCGTTTGCTGGCTTAATTAGAAAATGAAACCGCAGTAAGATGTCGCTGTCAGGCTTGCAAATTGACGTTGTTATCCGCGTCGGACATTGGCACTAAACATAGCCAGTGTCAACCATATTTAATAACATCTACATGTATCGTTTCTATTTTCGCCTAACAGCAACCACAAGCGCGCGTTTGTGCCTGTACCTTGGACGCAGGTGAATGATGACATATCATTTTTTCTATATTTTCTATAGCGATGAGCCACATTCTGGTGGCGTGTACCATTTTTGTGTGAAATTGACACGTGACTTCCAGTTAGTAACTGTCTGGAGTTTGGTAAATTGCGAAATCGGACAGGACCAACGAAACGAAAATAAAATTGTCAACTTCACAACTCCGAAGAATTCCCATGTGATTTAGGCATATTAGTTTCATTTAGACCAATTTCGTTAGTTAGTTTAATGAAATTCAGAGAAGACGTCATGAGACGTTTCAGGACGTCATTTACGTCATGGTGGATTTGCGGACCAGAATGTAGTCTCCAGCAGGGACATCGCATGCTGTTGCATAAATAATTCTTAGCGTTATTTCGCCGATAAAAGGAAAATATATAGGCACAGCGTGTGTTGTTGCTCCACTACGTGTCATGTATGATTCATATTACCCAGTGTATACGGGTAACCAACTTGATACATTCGTGGCGCGTCACAAACACCAAGTATATCAACTCCTCTGCACCAACTATCACCATCGCTTTCACAATTATGTACACACACTTACATAATATGACATGAAACAATTAACAGGTAGCTGCATATATTAGTTAACTAGAAGGTGACCCGACTTCGTCCGGGCTTTGACCTTGAATTGTCCATTTTGAAGGTCAAGCTCAAGTGGGGTCACGATTTGACCAGTCCAAAACACTGCCCGGACAAAAGTACCCGACAAACGTGCCCGTCGAAATCCATCCGGTTTTACCCGATTTGACCTTGAATTGGTCATTTTGAAGGTCAATGTCAGGTCGGGGTCACGACTCGACCCCCCAAAAACACTCAGTGGACAAAAGTAACCCCACGTATCAAATTTCGTCGAAATCCCATCAAAATTCGCGATTTGACCTTGAATTGACCCGATTTCAAGGTCACGTCGCACGGGCAAATAAATAGGCTTATGAGACTCCCCGGCCGAAAGTACCCACACATACCAAGTTTCATCGAAATCCCGTGATAGTCTGGCGTTTGACCTTGAAATGACCCGATTTCAAGGTCAAGGTCAAGGTCACGTCACGTTTGCTGGTGATTAGGATTTGAGTCGATTCCAGGGGGGAGATTTGTTGGAAGCCCCACATGGAAAGTCATGTTTCCCTGCAGTCCATGATATGTTTGTCTTTGAATAGCACGGTAGTCCACAGAATAAGGTCCTCTTCGACGTCATATCGTGTTTATCTGAAAGTAACTATCACGTACGTAACTTCGTATGTGTTTCAATCTAAATGTTCATGCAACTATAAATCTATCGAAAGACCATACAAATTAGTAGTATGTAGGGGACACCCGAACAAACGTCGCCGTCTCATACCTTGTTTATTTGCCGTTGTCTCTGGTCATTCGGAAAGCGATAGCTGCAAAACTGCCAAATTGGACGAGAACATCTGGCCATATGCATACCGTAGCCAGAACGACATATATACATGTACTTAGATTCACATACACTGCATGGCGAATCTATCAGGGTAAAATTTCCATACTAATGTCCGACATTGATTTCATCACGTACCGATGTGTATGGAGGGAGATTATATCCTTTTGTTTATGACTATTAGTATTGTTTCACCTACAAAATATTCCGACAATAGGTTAGCAATTTGTTTCTGTTTGGCTATATTTACCGTGCACACCTTAACCCTTCCATGAGCTTCTAGAAATTTTGCGAAAACGCTGTGCCACAGCATTCTCCTATATATGCGAGTCTCCCATAGGGAGCCTCACATATAATTTTTGTTTTCCCTCGGTACACAGATCGTCCATTGTGATATTTCCAGTTTCATTTTAACGATGTTACCTATAATATTCGAATGACATTATATTTGCAACACCGAACCGCCTGTATTCACATATTTTGTGTGATTATGTAGTCCAAAATAAACACCGCACATTATTATCTAGCATGACGGACGCATTTTAATGGCATCTACAGGCTTAGTCTCAGTCGATAATCTCCTCTCATCTGAATTCCGTGATACAGAAAAAAACGCATTACTTTCACAGAGCGGGTGAATGCAGCTGCCATATTCGACAAGAAAACCAATGTCAGAAATGGTAATGCGCTCAAGATCATATACTATATACCCATGATTGTACTTATAGAATATAAAATATATTGGTTTTGCGAATGACCAACTCAGAATGCCGTTAAAATAACATTAACAATTACCAGCACCTAATTAACGAACCGGTGGCCGACTCGGCCGTCTCCGACCACAACCCCCAGTGGGCTGCAGAACGAAACATGTCTATAAAAATTGAAATATAAAACTTACAAATTATCTTTTTCATTTCTTTTATTTGTAATTGGCATAGCTTATCACAAACCAAAAATCAACATTATTGACATAATGTTAACGACAATAAACGAAATTGAAATTCCCAACTGCACCTTTTACCGGACTCGGCCTCCGGTCGCAGTTCGACTTTAATCCTCCCAAAAATTCCCATTCTATAAATAAAACACCCATGCGCCCATGCGAAACAGGAATCTATACACCAGTAGTAGACACGCGGAGCGCGCGTAACGAGAGCGGGTGATATGCTGATAGCTCTTATGTTACCTCCATTTGTTGTCAATAAATCAGAACAAGGTTGAAGTTTTCCACAGCAAACGTGAGATACTGTGCTTGACCGTAAGATAAACGATTACTGAGTGACAAGCCACTACATATATGCGCCGATACATAAATGTAGGCAAACTATGCCCGCGTGTGTCATATATGGCATATGCTTCAACACGTTTGTCGATTATATAGATATTTCATATAACTATATACATCAACTATATACATCGCAACGATTTAATCGAACGCACATAACTAATGATTAGTTTTAGAAGCTGACGAATCATCAAAGCCAGTAGTATTGAAAGTACAAACACGGTCTACAAGATGTTGTAGATGACCTGACACTTAGTAAATGGTCATATGCAACATGCTGGTCCTCTCCTGTCCAGACTCCGATAAATGGACCATGGGCGGACCAATTACATTTTCTAAACGGTAATTCAAATCCGGAAGATGGAAATATCACAATGGGCGATCCGTCTGCCGAGGGAAACAACTTGTTGGATGTATGGGCAATACATTTCTCCATTATTTATTTCGTTTATCAACTTGGGTGTGAGAACACATTTTTTATAATTATGATGAAATGTGTTTTCCTATTTCTCCCACGATCAAGTTAAAACTTTTAAAGACACGGTTGGCCTTGGCGGTGGGTATCCTGTGAAAATATCTCCACCCGTCAAAAACCGCCACAAACAGAAAGAACATCAAAATGTAGATAGACTTTGTCCGTATACAAATAAGAAATATCGCATAAACAGAATGTTATGGTCATATGTTTGACCATTGTTATGTAAACAAAAACGTAAAAAGTTACTTTTCTGGTGTTTGTTTATATTATGATGGTAAACATAAAGAGCGTTCTTTGTTGGTGAATACCTGATATGGAACTATTAAAGAGCGTTTATGCCATTTGTGTGTGATTAGCCAGTAGCATTGTGCTGTCTTCTGTAACACAATCAGGCTCTTGCTTAGATAAAATATAGTAGGTCTTTATGATAACATGCTGTTTGCGCGATGGTCATGGTATATATGAACGGAACTGTATGCGTTTTACTGTTTTTCTGTTTACGGTGTTTGGAACAAATATGAATATTTTCGACAATTAAGGCCGCACGTGCCTTTAAAGGCACGTGCGGCCTTAATTGTCGAAAATATTCAAGGCACGTGCGGCCTTAATTGTCGAAAATATTCATATTTGTTCCAAACACCGTAAACAGAAAAACAGTAAAACGCATACATAAAGGCACGTGCGGCCTTAATTGTCGAAAATATTCATATTTGTTCCAAACACCGTAAACAGAAAAACAGTAAAACGCATACAGTTCCGTTCATATATACCATGACTATCGCGTAAACAGCATGTTATCATAAAGACCTACTATATTTTACCTAAGCAAGAGCCTGGTTGTGTTACAGAAGACAGCACAATGCTACTAGCTAATCACACACAAATGGCATAAACGCTCTTTATTAGTTCCATATCAGGTATTCACCAACAAAGAACGCTCTTTATGTTTACCATCATAATATAAACAAACACCAGAAAAGTAACTTTTTTATGCTTTTGTTTACATAACAATGGTCAAACATATGACCATAACATACTGTTTATGCGATATTTCTTATTTGTATACGTACAAAGTCTATCTACATTTTGATGTTCTTTCTGTTTGTGGCGGTTTTTGACGGGTTGATATATTTCACAGGATACCCACCGCCAAGGCCAACCGTACCTTTAAACCGGTTCATTGTCATTGGCCATCTATACTAATACAACTCCATTATGTTGGTTTGTTTGTTTGTCCGGCTATAGGCGACCATACGGATGGATGGACTCTCGGAGGTGAAACTTTTTTACGTAGGGGTAATTTGAACCGGGGACTATTATTTGATAAGTCATGTTGACCTTAGGTGTCTTAAAATGGGTACCTGAGACTCCACGCGTAATCCCGTTATTGCTGCACATGGGCAAACAAAACACTCTTTAACCATACCATATCAGGAATATATCCACAAGTAACGCTCTTTATTGTCAGCCTCGACAGAGACCGCACTCAAAGTCACACAGTCCCTCGATTAGCATACGCGAACATAACGCTCTTTATCATAGACTCATTTTTCTTCAAAATAATGGGACAAAATGTTTTAAGAATGCTTCTGTTATGTACTAGGTACCGGTATGTATATACTTAACTCTTGGTATTGGGGGAGCTTGAGTTCACTATCAGTTAATAATGATGGATGACACCAATGGGTAATAAAAAGATCAGCTTGCTAAATGTTTTCATCAAGGATCTATCAATGCACATTGTCATGGAAAGGCGCAGATTTAAATAATTGTATTAAAAATCATTTTATCAACCTGATATAGATGCAAACATAATGGATGCTTGAAATAAATGTAAACTCTCCACCGAACTCTTCGAATACTAATAGACTATCCAAGAAACCATCATAAAATGAAACAAAGGCGTTAAAGGCACGTGCGGCCTTAATTGTCGAAAATATTCATATTTGTTCCAAACACCGTAAACAGAAAAACATTAAAACGCATACAGTTCCGTTCATATATATACCATGACTATCGCGTAAACAGCATGTTATCATGAAGACCTACTATATTTTACCTAAGCAAGAGCCTGATTGTGTTACAGAAGACAGCACAATGCTACTGGCTAATCACACACAAATGGCATAAACGCTCTTTATTAGTTCCATATCAGGTATTCACCAACAAAGAACGCTCTTTATGTTTACCATCATAATATAAACAAACACCAGAAAAGTAACTTTTTATGCTTTTGTTTACATAACAATGGTCAAACATATGACCATAACATACTGTTTATGCGATATTTCTTATTTGTATACGTACAAAGTCTATCTACATTTTGATGTTCTTTCTGTTTGTGGCAGTTTTTGACGGGTGGTTATATTTTCACAGGATACCCACCGCCAAGGCCAACCATGTCTTTAAAACAAATTTGACCGATTTCAACGCTATTCGGTATATGGGTCTGTCAAATTTGAATGATTTTTTATGAAAAATATGGCCGCTGGCTGCCATCTTGGATTGTACTCTTTGTATCACTAAATCCTTTAACATACCATACATAGCTTATCCCTCATCCGATCATCACCAAACTTCATATGTATCTTCGGTGTGACCTCTCGATGGGTGCCTCCATTTTTTCCCGAAAACTTTTTTAAAAACAAACATGGCCACCAGCATCCATCTTGGATTTCAAATGTCACATCAACACACCCTACAGCCCACATTTATTGGAGAATTGTTTTGAAACTTTACAGTTTTGTTGGTAAATAAAAAGTAGGATACATTCTATAACCATGATTCGGAACATTGCTCGATAAGATCAGGACAAGTGAGTGAAATAGTCATATTTGAAGCAGTTTGGAGGGGGTGGGTCCCTTTCCCAGAATCGGAAAAAATAAAAATTACGGGGTGGTGGGTACACAGAGGGCGGAATTTTTTTTTTTGCGCCTAGTGTCCGGAAATGTTTGCCTGACCCCCCCCCGGGTCAAACATGTAAAAAGTAGCTGAACTCACATAATAAGTCAATATCCGAAGAAGTCCGAACACTTATGTCCTCCATTAGTTCATCAACTACACTAAAGTCCCCCCCCCCAAAACTACCTGCTTACTGCTTGGTTGGTCTGCACTTCATGCTTCTCGGTGAGTCCAATTTAGGGAATGGGAAGAGTATGTACAGAACAAAAACACACCGAAACAAATTTAAACATCTGCACCTCTACTATATAGTATATATTATATAGGTGTAGATATTTTTTTTCGGGATTCTTGACACACACTTCCAGCACTGTTACTTATCTTCTATACCCGAGCAACGCTGGGTACCCCAGTTAGTGTTTAATATTGCAGAGGGGCCACAATTCAAATGTCGTTCAAATGGTCTTTCCCAGACCTGCAACATGATGTGGAGCATGCATATATGTACATACATTTATGTATATATGTAAATATTGTACATATATCATTATCTCCATACCTTTATTAAGGGAATAAGAAATATATGAATTGAATTGAAATTGACAACTGCGGAAGGAATGGAATATCCGTCAAATGGCGTCAATGTACACACATGACGGTCAATTTTATATTAACCAGAATACGGATTGCGGAAATTACAGCCGCGGTCAATTACCTCTTCATTGATCTGGGATAACCGTATATAGAGATATCAGGCTTAATTGAAGCAACTTTGTATTAACTTTCATGACGGAAGCTGCGCTGGCGCAACATTAAAGACCCTGTGCCAATGTATTATCGTATCTGTGCGAGTCGTCTCGCATATATAAGAGAATACATTGACCTAACAATTTGTTATAATTTATTATCATTTTTTCTAATACTTTTTATCATTTTTTTTATATTATCTTGCATTCTATAACATTCCAGATGTGGTTGTATGATAGAGTGTGACGAGTCTAGCAGAAGATGGGTGAGGAGTTTTTGGGTTGTTTATAATCTCACCTTTGACTCTAAGTTAGTCTATGGAAATCTAGTTTGATTTCACCTGGGCTCGTAGATCAACATACACTGGGCACTCTGCGTGAAGTGTTTTCGATCCTCCCTTCCACTGTTTACACAGTATACATATATCTTCAACCTGATATTGGTCATACATTGCTCTGTTATATTGCAGGGTATATGTGCCTATCAGTAGTCTGGCTTTTCCTTTTGCACGGCGTGCATCGTTGATGTTGTTACGAACATACGTCTACAGTTGGTGAGGTTGATTTGCTGTTACAGAAGTTGGATTAAGATAAAGGAGGTCTGGATTATCGTGAATGGTATTAATCCAGTTGTCTTCAACCGTCTTAAAGACACGGTTGGCCTTGGCGGTGGGTGTCCTGTGAAAATATCTCCACCCGTCAAAAACCGCCACAAACAGAAAGAACATCAAAATGTAGATATACTTTGTCCGTATACAAATAATAAATATCGCATAAACAGAATGTTATGGTCATAGGTTTGACCATTGTTATGTAAACAAAAGCGTAAAAAGTTACTTTTCTGGTGTTTGTTTATATTATGATGGTAAACATAAAGAGCGTTCTTTGTTGGTGAATACCTGATATGGAACTAATAAAGAGCGGTTATGCCAGTTGTGTGTGATTAGCCAGTAGCATTGTGCTGTCTTCGTTTTACTGTTTTTCTGTTACGGTGTTTGGAACAAATATGAATATTTTCGACAATTAAGGCCGCACGTGCCTTTAACCCTTTACCCAACAAACCGGCCAAAAACGGCCAAATAAAGCTGCAACAGCCTAAATTATCTTGGGTCTGTCTCAATAAAACCATACAAATAGGGATATCATTGGAACCGGCTCATTGACCACATTGTGATGGTTACAGTTATGCCCTGTGCCAATGCATTCTCTTATATATGCGAGTCGACCATAGGTCGCCTCGCATATATAAGAGAATGCATTGGCCTAAAAAAAAAAAAATATAATATTTTTCTACATTCTTTGATAATTTTATCATTTTTAATATTAATTTTTGTTAAGCCAATGCATTCTCTTATATATGCTAGGCGACCTATGGTCGACTAGCATATATAAGAGAATGTATTGGCACAGGGCCGTTCTGTTGGGTAAAGGGTTAATAGCGTTTCGTACTTGCTCTATCCATTCCTCTTTGTTTGGTGATGTTCACAATAGAGTAGAAGGGGGACGACAGTCTATCCTTATCCAGGAGCTGAGCAGCGTGTGTGAAACCAGCTAGACGAGTTGCTACAACGCAGGCTAGTTGTTGGATGACAATCTCATATTCGACGGTGTCAGGGTAGTTGAGGATCCGAACAAGCAGGTTGAGTATATTTCTGTGAATACTCAACTACAACTAATAACGTCCCTTATTAACACACCAACAGCTTCGGTGGCCGTTCTTGAATGTAGGTGCTGCATCTGTTTAAGAATTTTGGTTTGATGAGCTTCAATTTTCTTTTCATCGGTTTTGTTTAGTTTTAAGACATCCAGCAAATAGATGAGTCCCCAGTTAAGTAAACATGCCAGCTTGTGGCCGGTACCGACCACATGCCGGTTGCCGAGCCGGCCTGTGCCGGCTACCAGCGCCGGCGCCATGACATTTTGCACGCTGGCCCGGTGTCGGCCCGGCACGGAAAATGCTGGCAGCAGAAATAAAGGGGTTATGGCTAAATTCATTGAATTGCGATTTTGCTCTTGTTTTTACTGCCCAATATTCTGTCAAATATGCATAATTAGAAATCAAATCGAGTGACAGGCAACATGATAATGGCAACCAGCACCGGCCAGTACGGGCATGCCAGTGTTGGCCTTTACTGGCAACCGGCAGTATGCCGGCACATATCAAAGCATAATTCCAATTAATATTATAGCCCTATAGTTAATTCTAAAATATAGTGCAAATCAGATGGCACAAATTAATCTTATAGCGAAATCAGCAAGAATCGGCTCGTGTTGGCATGCCAGCATCGGCCCATATTGGCATGCCAGCATCGGTCCATATTGGCATGCCAGCATCGGCCCATATTAGCATGCCAGCATCGGTGCATATTGGCATGCCAGCATCGGTCCATTTTGGCATGCCAGCATCGGCCCATATTGGCATGCCAGCATCGGCCCATATTGGCATGCCAGCATCGGCCCATATTGACATGCGAGCATTGGCTGGTATTGGCATGCTAACATCGGCTGGTGTTGGAATGCCAGCATCAGCTAGAATTGGCACGCCGCCATTTAAAGATGAGGCTTCAAATCTGAAAGGTGTAAAGACTTTAAATCGGAAAGATTTAAAGATGATGCATTAAATCGGAAAGATTTAAAGATGATGCTTTAAATCGGAAAGATTTAAAGATTAGGCTTTAAATCTAAAAGATTAGCTTTCTGAAATATGGTCAAAGCCAATAATCACTTGAAATAGGAGATCTCCTGTGATGCGCATATAATTGAATTGTTAAAAAAAAACAGCAATAAGCAGCCGTAAGTTGAGGATGGGCATTTCAACGACAAAACACTTTTCGTGTGTGCAATTCAATTCAATTCAATTCAATTAAGTTTATTCAGATCGTCAAAAAAGACATTACAGAAGAGTTGTATACATAAATACAATGTATATATATACAGCAATGCCCAAAGAAACCGACCACACAACCACAGCAGAACCATGGGCAGCCCCTCGGGACCCAGTCGGAAATACGGCCCGCCACCATCCATCGGAAAGCTCTCGGCGATAGCTTTCCGATGAATGGCAACAAGCCACACCCGACCGAATCCCGAAAAACAACCCACCATCCCGCCCCGGTCAGGTGGTCAATCACTTTGGTAATCACTGTATGGTCATTACAGGTATACATGTAGAAATGGGGTGGACGATATTCTTTACCTACACTGTTTAAGTTCGACAGGCTGCTGGTAGTAAGCCTCAGGGGGACCTAAATATCTCAAGGACCTTCCTAATAAATACTGACAAGTTTTTAACTGTCTTATGATTTCGGGAGTTAATTAGAGCGGCTAATTTATAAGTGTTTGGTCTCTGATAGAAGTAGAGTTTTAGATATTTTATTCTTAATTCGCTAAGTTCCCTACACGTCAGTACCATGTGATATTCATCGCCGATTTCGAGATTACATAGAGTGCAGATTCTGTCGGAATAATCGGTATTCGTCCAAGCACCGAGTTCTATAGGGAGTTTGTGGTTTCTAGTGCGGAAAGCTAAAATGTTTTGAACTGCTCTATTGTCATCAAGGGATAGATAATTCTCTCGTTCAAAAGCAAGACACCAAACAATTACAATCAAAAGGCTGTAACTCTGGTTAAATTATCTGGGCGGGCCTAGTTTATGAACTAATTTAAGATATTCTCCTTCTGAAATCAAATATCACGATCGTGGTATGACATTTAAATTCCATAGCTCTGCTTTCATTTTCTGCGTAATTCCAGTGTTACCACGCATGAACGCCATATCAAATCCAGTCGTAAGTCGGGATTTTTTTACCCTGTGCCAATGCATTCTCTTATATATGCGAGTCGACCATATGTCGCCTCGCATATATAAGAGAATTCATTGGCCTAACAATTTTTTATCATTTTTTTTAAATAAATGTTTCTTACAATTTTTAGGACATAAAATAAAAAAAATCGGATTCTTTCTTATAATAAGATTTTACTCTTTATGTCAGGACCATTTTCCACATTGCGCTTGATGTCTAGATGTTCAGTACTCCTTGATTTGACAATATTTTCATCATACATCTTGAAAGTTGCTGTTTGGTATTTCTGTTTAATGTTTATTGACAGGACTTTACTTCTTGGATGGCTGATGCCGTATCGTCCTCCTGTGGCGAATGTTTTAACTCGTGTTATCGTTTGTTGCATTTCTAGTGGACAATGTGTCAGCAGAGCGATGTTTGGTTTGGTTTAAACATATTTTAATAGTATATTGATATACAGATACTAGGGGATTGGAGGACAAGTTCTTAAAACTTAGATGGACCTCCGCTCCCCACAATACAGAATAAGTATAACAACAAATATAAACAGTATGTTAAACAGAATATGTTTGGCATGACGGGTGCACGTATACAATAACAATGGAATTTGAATAACTATACTATTAAGTATTACCGGTGAGTGATAGTGTGGTGGTGGTGGGGGGGGGGGGGGTAAGTGTGGGGTGCAAGTTAACTATATATGTCATGTGGTTCGTTAAGGGATGTTAAGGGGGGTACATGTGTTATGGGTGGCAGACAGGGGGGGGGTGTACGAGAACGTTATGTCAGAGCGATGTCAGCGCACGTCGCATGTGGTATTTTCATGGTTCCGATGATTACTCTATCATATTTATCTTCTACATCTTGTAGCAGGCGGTTGTTAAATATTTTGTAATGACCACTAGCCAATATACCTCTATGTCTGACTCCTTGGTGAAAAGTGATGGGTTGGGGATATGTTCCTGCCTATTTCAGTCTCGATGTTAGCCCGGAGTAGAGGGGTTTTATTAAGTAGTAGTCATTTCCATCGATGCCATCCAGGAGCTGATGAATTTTTGCTTCATTTATACATTCAGTCTATGCAGATTATCAACCTAAAACAAGTTCTTTTTAAGCAGATACTGAACGGATTTTCGGGAGAACAGGCTGAATCTTAAGATGTTCTGATGTCAGGCACATGCAGTGGGTCGCTTTGTTGCCGACTTTTAAGAGGGCGGTGGATACTTCGGCTGTACATATGATTACACAAGGTTTCTGTCGTCTAATGCAAGTTTCTTCTATGACATTCACATCCTCTTCGATTTGCTGCTTGTGGGAATAGTCAAAATCTCTGTTTTGACTGAATTTGTATCTATTAGTTGCAATCAAATCATTCGTCACCGTGAAGCACGAAAATCTTGCGAAACACAAAGCGCTAAGCTATGACATGAAAACAAGTAACTACGTACACAATAATCACGGCACGCATGCAGAACCATAAGCACCTTACTGTGAGTGGCAAGCACGATTTTCTCACAAACGGACTAGTAATCGTCAATTCTGCGAAGCGGTTTATTGACCGCCCGAAAAAAATCGACTACAATTCGTAATAATTATTTGCCGTCGTTCAATGTGGGAATGATGTATATTGTTAACTTTTAAAATCATATAAATGTCGTATAACACCCATGGATCACGGTTTTTTTTCTAGTCAAATGGGAGATATATGAATCTGAAATGTTATGCTTTACAACAACTGTGATATAAAGTAACTGATTATTGCGCAAAGTTATTGGCGGGTACCTATTATATTTCCAGAGACAAATATTTGTTTTATGTCGCCTGTAATATTTCATTTTCGGCAGATACGTCATGTTAGAATGCACCGATAACATCGCGGGTGCTGGATACCCTACGTTGCTAATTGAAACATGGGCAGGACGGAAACCAAAGTAAGAAAGAAATATGAGCGGACGGACAAAACATTTTAAGATGAACAACACGACTGAGCCATCTTGTGAAAGCCCTCCTGATGTCAAAAACTCCATTCCAAATTTCAACATAATCCAATCACCCATGGCTGAGATATATGAGCGGACGGACGGAACTCCAACAGTTTCATGTAAACAAAGAGGGATAACTCTTGAACGAAAAATGTGAACAACGATGAACCCTCGTTTGAAAGCCCTCCTGATACCAAACATGCATACCACATTTCATCGAGATCCGATAACACATGGTTGAGATATGAGCGGACGGCCGCCCCGACACGGTCGGATGCATGTAATTAAGGATACCCCATCTTTCGGGCTCAGTCGTATACATACCAAGAGCACATATATATATAGTTTTAGGGTGACGAGTCGGATCGGGAATCGTTAACACAAAGTTATTTGCGCACATCCAATATAAATTGGTGAAAAGTGCAGTTTTTGTAAGTAAAAATCTGCACACAGTTGTGCTTCCGGCAAGCGGAAAAATAATTGCGAGTTGCATCGACTGTGACAGCTGGTCAACAGTTTTTGCTGCCTGAGGCCAACTCGATCGTCAGTTATCTTCATCGGTGCTCTCAAAAATGTGGAACAGAGCCAACTACTCTGGGGGAATCATTGTTGACGAGGCACCTCCATTTTCTTTGGTGCATAACGGAAGGTGAAATCGCCACTTAGCTGTTAACTTGTGAGTCATATGTAAGAGAGGTTAGAAAAAAACGTTAAATACCACATCTTGTCTGTTGCGCAAAAACAAAGCTACAACAATCATGTTGTTAGTGTTTTTGTAATCGTGTTTCAATTGATGGCAGTCCACACAATTAGCGGCTCTTCATAAAGTGAGTTCATCTATATTAATAGTGTACATTATTGTAGGTATATGATCGCAATAACAGCGGAAGGATATTTCTGTATCCGCAGCAGAATTATCGGTAACTTTTCAGGATTTAGTCGGAAATATGGCTGGTTGCCATTCATCGTTACTGTAGGTTATATGGTTAAAGGGGTGGGGTACTGTACACTAATTCCCATTTATGGGACCATCTCATTTTCTTCTCAACAGCATACATGCAACAAATGAATTAATTTGAGCCATGGATTAATACACTCGTGTACTTTATGAACGATACAGGCGACATGGTAACTATAATGAAGACGAGTTTATGACTCCAACCATTTATTCACTTTCATTATAATTATTATGTTGTTTGCATCGTTCATAGAGCACATGAGTGTATTTTGCATTAATCCATGGCTCAAAATCGTTCATTTGTTGAATATATTCTGTTGAGTATAAAAGGAGATGGTACCATAAATGGCCTGATTTAGTGTATACAGTACCACTGTAAATGTGCTGCTGCCATATATATTGTATAACAGCAATATGGAGTTACATTATTGTAGTTGCCATACTCTTTTGATACATGTATCGGTATTTTGAGCAATCCATGTGTTGGAATACAACACTATGTTCTTCCGGTCCCCAGTCTGGTAGCATAGTCGGTAAGGTGCATGGCGCAGTGGTAGGCCAACAAAAGCCGTCCAGCGTTGGCGAAGTGGATTAGAATCCGGATGACCGCGGATTTATGATGTAATTCTCTAAAAAGATATTTCTAAAATTGTTATAATATCAAAATAATATGGAAATCGCGTAGAAGACGATTACCTTTATCCATATGATTGTATGCTTGGCAAGTGTGTGTATATTGCTAGGCGCATTGTAGTGATGTCCGAGCGAACTTCCTCAGCAGCGCGGTCCTTCCTGCACCCATAACAATGACAACGTCTCGACTTCACCATAGCGACTGAAACGAGAACAAACCCTCAACAAACCACGCCAATAAAAATATGCAAGTCGCATGCAGGTCCCATGCTCTATTCCATGTACATGAATTAGACAACATGCCGTAAAGTGGAATTTCAAAGCATTTTGGTCCAAAAAACAAAAAGAAGTGAATTTTGGAGGTGCTTATTCGAAGTTTCCAGTACAGGGGATATTTGAAAGCAGAGTCAATATCAGGGTGAATATCATTAACCAATGCCATACAGTTAGTTTCTCGCACGCAAATATCTGATTCATATATGACGAGGCATGCAGTAAGCGAGACCATTGACGTGAACTCTCTTTACGACATCCGGTGGTTATAATCAAACATTCCACTTCAGCTTCTGTGATTAAAAGACAAACGTGACATCCGTGAAGCCAGTCTAGAAAAGTAAAAGATTAATCACAGGACCGCGGTATGTTCTCGCTGTCTGGAAAACACGCATCATTAAACGGCGGTTGTTTTGTCCGACTGATATTTGTAATTACTTGGTATTCCATCATTTACCGTGCACAAACGAGTTACTCAAGGAAACCCCAACCCTTCATCGGTAATGAAGGGGAATGTTTTGTATAAGGCTGTGACAGGTAGTGAGAGCACCTATATTATTTCAGTCTGTTAAGCGCAAATGTGCCGTATCAATCCGATATATACATGTATATAATCGGAACAGCGCTGGTGAATTGGGCTCGAAAGCGGATGAGTTTAGTTTGAGATTCCTTTTAAGGAAATGGTATCGGATTCGGGTATCTATCTAAGTTTAGAGCACAATCCCATTGCCACAATCGTTCCCTGATTTTTGGTAAAGCACACCAATTCCAAAGGCTGGCGAAGGAATGGTTCAGTGATTATCCCATTGTTATGCACACGCAACTCATAACCGACAATTCGTACGGGCGCTTCAAAGCGGGACCAGTCCGTGTTGTTTCGGGCATATCTATTCACATTCAACGGCGATCAGTTCATGTTAATCAGGTTGTTGGGCGTGGCTAACTGGCTATTGTGTCCAATCGCGGCCAGCTCACGCATTGTGCGTCGTGCTCAAACCACGCTCAACGGCACATTTCCAGTTGATTGCATTATGTGGGATCAATTGTGCTCTGGGTCGGTCAGAGCACGCGAACAGTTCTTTACCAGAATAAATCTCGTCTTTGAAAGACCAATTCGCGTGCTCGAACCCTTACTTAATGTGCAGTTGCTTCCCGCGATGGTGTAATCGGATATGCATACGTTTATGATGGTGATCTTCCACTGAAATACTATGCGCCAAGTGCGAACATATTTCAAACACAGGACAATCTAACAGCATATAATTATATAGGTTGGATTCTTTGTAGTTTTCATTCATGCCAGTACAATACCGTAATCTATATATGTACAAGTATTTTGTATGGTCAAGGATTTTCCACTTAACTAATATAGTCGCGTCGCTGGTGGCAGCTTGGTATCACTGACTCAAATGTAATCTTCTATTTCTGAATCAATACAGAAAGTTCAGGAAAGAAGTACACTATCTTTACAGGAGTAGAAGATTGGACTGTCAGTTGGCTGATGGATCACATTGTTGTGCGAAACGATCACTTTTGATCAGTCAACGAGTTAGAGGCCGCGAGATTGACAAATGTTACCAGACGTTAGCAATTAAATAACTTGGATTACCGAATATGTCTTCCCGTTTGGTGGTAAAGGATGATGATTAATGGTGTGGAACACGATGGCTTTAAGATTATAAAATCGATATATCAGATCGACAGGCTAACATCGAGTGTTCGATAGATGCTTTTAACCTAGTGACAAGTCGGAGCCTCTTAATGGGGCCAATTGTGATGCACACCATATACCACGCGATGTTGTGTATCAAGAAATATACTGACGTCAGAACGAGTGGTGGCTATCAGCCAAACAAATAAGTTCTGGCTAAAACACAAACTCGACAGCTATGCAGTACTAACTCTGGAGTATTGGCGGAATATCCATTATCACAGACAAGCGTTAGCTGTGTCGCTAAAAGTAATTTCTGCATTGAATGCATGCAGTATGACAGGTGGCAGACAATGTTTATAGCGCTATTTTAGGTATGTGACTATCTACAGTAATGCTCTAATTAATCGACTCCTTAACCACAGCAGAATTATGGGTAACTTTTCAGGATTTAGTCGGAAATATGGCTTGTTGCCATTCATCGGAAAGCTCTCCCCGAGCTCTGTACCATTGTAAATGGATTCCAACAATCGCCTGATAGGATACATTGCTTTCCTGATATATTTTGTGATCGGTTAACACTGAGGTAATTATGCTGGTGGTAATGTAAATCCCCCCAAATTAATCCAGACGCAGTACTGCATAGCAGTCGAGTCTGTTTTAACCGGAACTTCCAACAAATAATAACGTACAGATCGAGTTTGAAAATCAAGTCCACATGAACTCTCGTCACGCGCACCCATGTGGTCGACTTCTACTACCGTCATATCTTAATTATACTGGAGTCAACTTGTCCTCAGGCCATGGGACGAAGAGAGATAGCCGGGCTAGAACAAAGTTATTTTGAAACTGAGATGGGACTACGGGAACATTGCATTTTAGATGCAGAAATATTCCCCAAATTTCCTGGACAGAAACTTGCACATTTTTTTCTGAAAAGCTACTTTTGTGTGACCATGCGCTGTTGGTCTAATCTTTTCAATTAGGTGCTCCCTTTGTAGAGCTCACTATGCTGGCTACAGAACCGAAAACCATCTTTCAGATTTTTATAGTTATGGACATTTTCGTACCTCAAAACATTACTGTTTTTCAGATTTCGGAGTCCCCATTTTCACCATATGGTCAAAATTGGCTAACCAGCCGAACTTAGGGTCAATTATTTTTTTTGCACTAAATAAACGGCTAACATACTGGGTAGCGCACATAATAAATTATTTCATACCTTTATAATCAAGAACGAACAAAATATGTCGCTGAAATGTGCGTTCGATAACATGGCTTCGTGACATTGGGCGTCCGTGGACTCAATATTCGCCCAAAGTTGTATTCCTACATTTTCCAGTCCAGTTTGTTCAAACTTGGCACAACTATTTAATACCATGGGAACCTGTGCACCTCCGATAATGAGGCCCCTCCGAGATTTTTAGTGGAGTTATCCCCCTGTTTCGATTTAGAAATTGTTCGCAACATGCATAAATACAGTTGTGTTTATTTCTTTCGAAAAAAAATATAAAAAAATGTTAATATGGCTACTCTCATTGCACTGCGGTGGTAACATTAGTTCCACTCGGACAGTCTAATATCTAGTTTATCGGGGGAATCTTCCAATTTGCTAGATCATGCGATTAACCTCCACTCTGGATACGCACAATGGGACCAGGTTCCACCAGTTAAATCATTGGGAACTGTTTCAAGTTCAGACGGGGAACTTTATTACCTTGGCATTATATATTTCATAGTTAATGCATGTTCCTTAATGCATCAACCAGTGGGTTTGAAGGGGTCACTCTCACCAACAAAGTGCTGAAGGGTACATATGGTAATAAGATGTTCTGAAGGGTACACAGGGTTTGTGATCAGCACTAACAGTTACTTCAACTGTATTCCTGAATGTTTGGCACCCATCAGCAGTTTGTTTTCAGTTCATTTTAATGTACATTCGAACGTAAACACAATGTCTTGCATAAATCATGGCTGACACGAAAACTAAACGTCATTAGAACGAAATTTCAAACCTGTGAACCCTTCAGCGTATTTTCAAAACATGTGTACCATTCGGCACTTTTGTTGGTGAGAGTGACCCCTCCAGCCACAGTTGGTGTTGATGTAAGCTCGATATTACAAGGCTTAAATCCACTTGGTGGTTTGCGCTCCACAATATATATAACAATATTCACTTTTTTCCGATATGAAATAGGTCGATAAATACTCGGACTAACTGTATACAAGCATTATATGTCCCACAATGACGCATTGAAGTCATAAACATACTCTTTGCACACGATGTTTGATTCACAAATACACAATAGCCATTAATACGGCATGATTTCCCCCGGTATCGCAATAGGTCAATAAATAGACAATTCAATCCTTCAATAAACACACAAAAACTACATTAAACTAATTTATTAAATCGACCGTTGTTGAAGTTCCGTGAGAATATTAAAGCTTAGCCCTTTCTTCTCGATCCATTATTCAATTGTGTTGTTGTGCAATGAGAATATTTTTGTAAGTTCAAAATGATTGCGCTTATCTAAGTAAACGACATAATTCTGACTCGAAACTAGATATTGGATATGAATAGAAAATTCGGGAAAATTGGGATTTTCGAAAATACAACGTCAAAATGGAAACTACAAACTGTCCAGGTTTCAAAGTTGTATTGGCATTACTACATTTTACATTTTAATATAGCAGTGAAGACTGTTTCAGGTAAGTTAGTTTTTAGTATAACTGATACTGGAAAAATTACTCCCAACACGATTTCTGGATTAGATATGTACTTCTCTCTGATTATACCATGCATATTCTGATTGGTTCCGGCATTAAATTAATTCAGCATGAAATTACATTTGAATAGGCTTTTTGACAAGAACACAAACCTTTTTTATTAAATAGTATCAACATGTATATAATAACAATTAGTGAATTAACAATTGGTCTGTGTCGCTTTCGGATTCAATACGTGCAATTCTCCTGTGTTTCTTCTTGCTATAAATATGGTGATTTTCCATATCTAGTCACCACTGTTGGCCCGGAGCATCGGCATTTTAACGGTTATTTTGAACTTGCCACCATAAATTACTAGAAATTACTACAAGCGCATTGCATCAACCGTGCTTCAACTGAACATGTGTTGGCTACTTTGCTCATTGTTGTACTATAGTATTGGGTATCGTTGCCTTCAAGTGAGTAGTTGCCTCACTGTACTGATTATTTCTCTTCCCATTACTTGGCAGTAAAGCCTTACAAGAACTTTCACATGTATATAATTAATTGGCTACGGGCGTCAGTGCCTTGAAAGTATGAGAACCCGTAGACGCTGCAACACACTGAGAACCTTTAAACCACAATGTTCTGGGAACAATCGCATTTGTAATATTATTTTGATAGTTGCCTTGCAGAATAGCACACACCCATTTCAGCTGATTGATTGAAGCTGTAGCATAGTTGTTTAAACTGTTCACATTTTTATGACCCGATAATTGGGAAATCATTTGGGGTTCACACCAGCATATGTAGTAATTGTGTGCACATTGTCTTCCTCGACGAATGATTATATTTCCAGGGACTCCCGCTTTTGCGCACATGTCATTTACCATAGATTTAACTTTGTTCAACCAATAGATTGAACCTTAAACAATCAAATGTTCGGTTCCATTATCCAATACATACATGCATTGACCGAAATATCAAAAGGAGATCCAGCATCCATCATTTATTGTTGACAGTTCCTTTTATACAGTTTGTACATCTCTATTGGGCACTTGTTTTTTTTCATCATTTTGGAATATTTTTTGGAATGAATGGTCTTGTTGCATTTCCCTCCTTTGTTTTAGTGAGTTGTTCATTAAACTCTATATATTCTGTCCCATAATTGTCACATTTCAACTCAATATCGCCAAATTTTAATTGCGAATGTTCATGAGACCCGCGAAATCCTAGACGTTTGGTAAAGAACCACACTGTGTTCAACAGTGCTTCGGTGTACCACAACCCGACTGCCCTGGCTCCCTCGGTTTCTCTTCTTCCTCGTCAGTCAATGGCTCAGCCCTTCAACTCTTTCCCTGGATTTCAGTACGTCCCTGCTAATTTGAAATGTGTCTGACGTCAATATTTCCTCTTCATATTCTACCACTTTCAAATGTCTACATGAATTGTGTGCCTCTGCAAAGCTGTTAAGCTATCTGGTTAGAACTCGGATCCATTTTTTTTACGCGCTGTCAATAGGAAACTTCCAATACACGTATCAAATTTAGTCGGTGGAGTCTGTTCTGGTTCCATGCCCTCACTCGCAACCATTTGATTAACTTTTTAATACAGGACTATATTTGTTGAATTATACGTCCATGGTGTAACCAGGGAAGTATGTTGTTCTTATATGGGGCCGTTTTCTGTTATTGGAAATACTCAGAAGCTGATGGCAGTAGGAAGGAGAATTATCTAAGGGGTACTGAAAATGAAGATATCGCGTTTCATCGCGGAGTTATCTCCCTTTTACGAATATTTTTCATTATTATACTGTATACGTTCGCAACCACTATATTTCAGAAAGTATGAGGAGTGGCATACAAACAGTTTGTACCTATGTTGGGGCTCATGAGTTCTGATATATCAAACAGTAGCATAATGAATGTTATCCATGTTATCCGCGTTTTCCTCACGGAGTTATCTCCCTATATCTGAAAACAAATTCATTGTATTATCTCGGAAATTATAAGGAGCAGAGCATCGAACATTAGAATGTATGCATACGTCGATATGCCCTACTGGCCACGGGCAGTCCATTGCGAAATAATTTGTATTGCCTCTTTCGAATGGGAATAGTGATTGGGACCGGAATCGACTGTCTACAAGTTTTTTCCCAGGGGGTCATCGACATACGACGAAAGGTGAAATTAATCTATTGCCCATGCCAAATCTAAACAGGCTAATAAAGGAGCGAGGTTAATGTTGAATCAGTTACGTCGATATGCCCCCAAAGGTTGACCGATGTGCTATAAAAGCAACCTGCTCAACGAAGAGTGTGCGTCGGCCTAGATCGAGGCTTTGTGGCAAAATCCACCGAAACTCGGTAACTGGACAAAATTTGTAAAAAATCTCGATAGAAACCCACTATTTCCCCCCTCAAATCCAAACGGCTGAACGAAGGAGCCATGCTAATGTATGAGTAGGTACGTTGATATACCCTAGACAGGCCCGCATTTTTTTACTGTAAGAGCGCTGGTGGCATGACTTAATTTGTGTTTGTATTTTAGCAGTTGATAATATTCATAACTTTTATTTCTTTAGTAATTCAATTTTAATCGTAATCTCCGAAGAAATTGACAGTTCAAATGCCCGTCCAATCGGATTTAGCAACTCTATGACGAAGCGTGCTCTGATTGGTCGAATGCGTTTGCATTGGTCCAATCCGTTTTCGCGAGAGAACCAACTTAACAGGTGACTAATTACATGTGTACCATTCATCTGCGGTGTTCGAAAGCCAGAGCTGTGATCAAGGGCAAGGACATTGCAAGACCATAATAATATTTCACGATTACAAATATTGTTAAGATCATATGTCCCTACTAAAATGAGCTATGAGCTTAGTTCCGCGAGAACATGCTGGAATGTGGACGTGGGAGTAAACATTAAGTTACACATATTCGATGCAGGGGATCAACCGGGGATACCGTCAGAGGGTAGCAACAAAATGTAAGAAAGTATGCCGTGTTTTTGCACCTGGCGATATTTGGGAGCCACCACCACAAGATTTTTAGACACTCATAACTATGACCGGGCGCTGATTTCATTGGACACTGATTCTTCTAGGTCTACATGGCTAAACACACACCCAGTTTCTTCGCTAGAATTTGACTACAGGTGTCTATGATAGAGGGGCTTGTTACATGAGCCGGGACAACTCGGCTAGCCGGGACAACCCTGTCTGCCGGGACCACTCAGTCGCGATGTTCCATGAGTCGAGACAACTCGGTCAGCCGGACAACTCGGTTTGACGCGCTCAAAACTAGCTGCCAATCACCGTGTCACAGCGTGATGTGGGAGGTAATTATACGTCACTCACATGACGCGAATATTCTATTAATCGTGTGACGTTCCAAGTTTTCATCCAGGCTAGCCGGAATGACTCGCTGTTACATGAACCGAGTTGTCCGGCTAACCGATTTGTCCCGGCTAGGCGGGACAGGTTGTCCCGGGTTACCGAGTTGGCTTGGTCAATGTAACAGCACACCATTATTTTAGTGAGAAAGCACAGAGGACCGAAGAAACCGGCAAACCGAGTTGTCCGGGCTAGCCGCGTTGTCCCGGCTCATGTAACACGGCCCTAATTCGTGATATGGGATATAAACTGCATCGACTTTAAACAGCAAATGCATGTAGTTATGACGGAAGGTGGCTTTCGTGGTGGGTACTGCTGTTAAAATAGTCACACCCGTTAAAACCGTCATAAACAGAAAGATTATTAAAATAAGGACATATGTTCTACCAATCACCAACCAAAATCGCGTAGATAGTATGTTAGTGTCAAGTTCGTATGCTTTGTTATTTGTAACCAAAAGTCAAACATTTTGCAGAACATAACCTGGCTTTTGTTTACATAAAAACACAGCGTACGAACTTGATAATAACATAATATTTACGCGATAGTTATGATAATTGGTATGAGACCAAAATGTTCTTGCTGTTTATGGCAATTTTAACGGGCGTGACTATTTTAACAGCAATGCCCACCGCGAAAGCCACCCATTCCTTTAACAGGGAGACTGAATCTTGCGTCAAGATTTATTGCGCCTCCTACATGTTACGATTGAATTAAAACCAAGAGTTAATGCAGGTGGCAAGGGTTTTGTTTTATGACTTCGTTAATGTGCGAAATAATTACACCATAACCAGAGGCATAACGAGTTTACAAGACGCCTCGTCACTGTTTGTGATTTTCTGATGTGCAATAAAATTATTAATCGCGGAGTTTATCCATGCGTTATGTTGTTCATTCTTCCGATAATTGTTGCAATATACTATAGGCATGTTATTATTGTCATAAATTTCAGAGATATTAATCTTAAAGGGACCTGCAATTTTCAAGCCTTCGTCATCAGACACATGTATTATACTTTACTTGGAAATAATGCACATATACCGATGTGATATGTACAACGACATGTTGTTCCATTATTGATTAGTTTGTTATAACCGCAACCTTTGAAGACAAATTTACTATAACCATTTTCAAACTTGTCGGTTATAACTCATAACCTTACTCGAAACAAGAGTTACTTCTTATAATTTAAAGAAGATACTGGCGGTGGGTGTGCTGTTATCATATTCAGCTCCGTCAAAAACCGCCATAAACAGAAAGAATAGTAAAATATAGACAGACTTTGTTCTTATACCAATAAGAAATATGGCATAAACAGTATGTTACTGTCAAATGTTTCTGCAACGAACACCGCCCGTGGCTTTAAGCTCACTGATTCTACCTTGAATTTGACACATTTTAATGCTGAAAACTTGATTCCCCAGTCTTCACAGTTTATTATGACTTTCTTGCGATTATAAGAACACTGATCTACACATATGTTTTTGTGAACTGTTTTCATCGAAGTCGACCAGAAATAACCTAATTCGGAGGATTTTTGCATTTTTTTTTATTCATTTCATCATTTCAAGATAATTGATATTCGCTGGTGAATATTCGTTGTGGAGTTATCAAATAGTTTGATTTAATAATAACATACGCACACACTCGCCTGATATTTCGTAAAATAAAACAATATAGCATTTTATGGGGTAGGGTTAATGTCAGGTTGATTTTGGTCTATTCGTTGCCAGTCCTGTTGACCTAAACATATCTCGTATATCACAGGTTTTTAAGCTATAGAATCGTTGATCCAAACAAAATTATCCGATTGACGATTCCTGTTTAATGGGAACATTGGTCATATCTAAGTATTTTGCGGATATAGAACACGAACAGATGTCGATTTTATGGTGTTTTTAATCGGACAGGGCATCTTTAAAAGTTACATCCATCTTTCGATAAATGAATAACCATTTCAGCTCTGTTCTGTTTTGTTCGTGAAAATTACCAATCGTATTCCTGTGGACGGTCTGATGCCAATAACTTACTTCAAATGGCATCGCTGGTGATATTTCAATACAATAAATACGTGATTGACAGGTATGCGAATACGGTGCTGGACATTTCCGGAATGGGTTCACCAGAGGCTGAATTTAGTAACGCTTCCCGCACATGCTAACGCGACCAAATTCATCATCTGGATGTCATTCTGCATGGCCTCCTCTGCCATGGGCGAACCTAGTCTCAGATTTATATTCCCAGATGGTGCATATTGTGATGTCACTCATTGGCCACCTTTGTTTATGCAATGTGTCATCTGTCAATTTGGGGGTATAGCGAAACTAAAAAGGATAAATAATATTTGTGAAGAATTTGATATTAATGAAAGTTACCAGAGAAGGTGAGGCCTAAGCAGAATGAGGTCAATGGGGTGAATTTAGTTATGCTAGCCCGCTGTGCGGGGTAGTATCACTATACTCACTCTCTGTGAACCCCCTTCTGCAAATTTCCGGCGCCATATTCTCATGTAGGCCTGATTGACATCCGCTTTCGGCTTCATTCGCTCGTAATAATCATGACGATCGTTCAAAACTCATTATCTATCCAGAATGTATGCCATGTTAGTCCTGTATATCTTCAGACATCTTCAAAAGAGCTCGAGATTAACACTATTTCCGCCAATGTAACAGAACAATACTTTCAACACACTTATATCTTTTCAATCTGCCATATTTGAAATAAATTTACGCTATTGGTATTCCTTTCTGAAATGGCATTGATTATTGAAATTCATAAAGTTTCATGTTTTACTTTCTTCGATCAATTCCTGATAGTCAATGTCGATTGTATACTGTAGCTCCATGTGGGCCCGGGGTAGAATAGGCCTACCGCCCCACTGTGAGGGGTAAGAATCCCCTAATGTGGCACCCTGTTTGTCGTGTGGTGCATCCCGTGCGGTGTGGTGTAGGAGTCCGGGAGATAATAGGGCGGCCGTATCTCGTGAGCATTGACGTGCGGATGCGGCTCAGCTCATTGCCATCTTTGGTCCTACATCTCTTCAAGGCGGGTGGTTGAGTTGACCCGGCTCAATTAATCGACTAGTCACGCCTCTCCACAGTGTTTCAGATTAAATTTTTGTTATACGTTGTATCGGCTAATGTTTGAAGTATTGTTTTGTTTTTTCACGTATGATGTTTCTATTCTCACCTGTCACTTTTGTGTTCGTCTTGATGATTGTTGAATGTTGAATCTTGTATTTTTCACGCCTGTCTCACTGTGGAGAGGTACCGGGAGGCTGCTATATGCAGTGGCTAAACGGGTCACCGCTTCTGCTATGTACCAGTCTTAATTGGCACGACCAGAATTCAAATGGCAGTCCACGGCGGCTGCTCAAGCTAGTTGTCGATTTTTTGGCTATTCGTGTGGCAACTCAAATTAAACAACAACGTATTGCTCGTAAGAATGATTACTCACCAAGTTTAAATGATGCTGTGGTATTCCCTCAGTACTTGGTTCTTGGCTTTGACCCAAATGTGAAAATACCTTCTATCTTTGTCATTTATAAAACGCTACAAAGCATTGCTGGACAATTGAAATTTGTTAAACCAATCAGGAGTGGGCCAACAATTCGCTCTCTTTTTCTCTCTCTCTCTCTCTCTCTCTCTTGGTTGCATGTTCAACGAAAGTTCAAGCTGATGTTCTGCTGCAGTTAACAACTATTGCATCGACACCAGTGTTGGTTACTCACCACAAGACATTGCATGATAGCAGAGCTGTTTTGCGAACCCACGATATTGCTGATTCGTCGGAGTCTGAAATATTGGCAGAGTTGGCACCACATGGAGATACAGAAGTCAGTTGATTTACAAAGTATATTGGTGGACTAAGAGTTCCTCTGAATAGTTATCTTCTGACCTTCAATCGGTGCGAACATCCACTGACATTGACGGTTTGGTACATGAAGATAGATATAAGTACCTATGTTCCAAATCAATTACGATGTTTTCATTCCCAGGGCTATAGCCAACGGCCAGGAACATTGTAAAAGTACAGAAACCATTGGTGCACGCTGTTCTGTTTCTGATCATGATCATAAGGATTGTACTAATCCTAAAAAATGTTGCAATGGACCGATTCAGCGATGAAAAGCTGAGAAGCATCTATCATATATGGATGCTAAGAAAATAGTTGGTCCTCGACCATCCATTCCACTGATCACATACGCAGTAATCGTGTCTACTCAAAAGTGTTTTGATGTCAGCTCTCAAACACAGAGTCAAACCAAACTCGTCAACTACTGGTATGTCACTACATGTAGCAACACAGGTTGTTGATACTGATATTATTCCGGTTTCGGAACCTGTAGCGCAGCCTATGGATACAGCTTCTGTCGTTGAGACATTTCCTCTGACACAATCAACGCAACTTGATCCTATTGTTCCAAAATAAAAATCGCCTGTTGCTTCGAAACACAAATCGCCAAAGTCACTCAAACGTTTCAACTCTCAGAAAGAGGTGTACATCTTTGAGCTTTCAAACTTTGACCGCATGATTGATGAGAAACGGTGATAAAGGTTCATGCGCGATTCATCATATATTATATATTATTATATTATATCACTGCAAAATCTGATTTTATAAGCTACTTTACATATTTCGATGTGGCTCCTTGGTAATTTCGTGTTATTTATTTGCTAGCGATTCTGTATTCTTATACTACTTTTATACGTTTTATAGTATGATTGGACACTAATCAGTTCTTGAATTTATATTCCTGACTCCAAGTGGAAACATTCCTCTTGGGTGCTTTTATTTGTACATAGCTCATCATTGCATTGTTTTAATCTAATCCACTGTCTCATTAATCTACACAGTTGCTTCGCTACGATCTTTTTTCATACCTGATTCGTTCTTGGTCGTGATATGGCCTAGCGACTAAAACGACGTTAAACATTCAATCAATTGTGTACTGTGGGTTTTATTGTTGGTGTGATTTAGATGCCAGAACTTTTGTGTAACAATCATGATGGAACTAAGTAGTACAGCGGCCAAACGCCAAAAGTTGTCGGGTACCCCTACCCACGGTAGAACAAGTTAAAACCAACTTTCTTTGAAGGAGAAATATATACTCTAGACGAAAATCATAGTGAAAAATAACGGAATTGGTGGTGGCTATTCTCAAATCGACGATGAACGATACCCACCAGTGACTTTTCCCAGAAATTAACGATTTTGGTAAAGTGAGCACTGCGGCTATGTCCTAAGTTATTAGCCCACACTGTAGGCGTAAAAATGACTACAGCATACCATATATATACCTGATATGCAAGAAGTGTTGGTTAATTTAGATTTTCGTGCCATTTGGAGCCGAAACATTTATGTTTTGTTGAAAAATCTCTCTTTTTCAACAAAATTATATTTTTCGAACATTATCATTCAAACGGATATTGCAATAATATTGAAATATTTAGTCCATATGGTGTAGTAGTTATCTGTCAAGCATATGAAGAAAGAAGATAACAAACATTTTGAA
Source organism: Siphonodentalium dalli (assembly GCA_032622095.1). Lineage (NCBI taxonomy): Eukaryota > Metazoa > Mollusca > Scaphopoda > Gadilida > Siphonodentaliidae > Siphonodentalium > Siphonodentalium dalli. The sequence goes on along the minus strand of CP136063.1, from coordinate 163,280,826 downwards.
CGGTTTGCGAGATATTGGATTTTAGCTACCCCTCCCCCAAACACGTTTTTGGTCGAAAAAATACATATTTTTGATAATGACATTACAAACATTTTAGAATTGAACTGAATGGGACCCAATATGAATCTTGTACTGAAAGTGTTGTCCAGAGATGCCGTTTAATCGATTACAGATGTATTCAGGCTTTCAGACCCCCAGTTACAACACAACAATTATGTTATTGATAACAGTTAATTTTGCATGCATTAACATCGATGTTAAGTACTAAAACCTTTGTTATAAACAATACGTGACCAACTATATAATTCATATGGCTCAGTAGTTATCTGGGCATCACAAGTAGAAAGAATTTGACAGAAATTGTCAACGGTTTTGAAGATATTGGAATTAGGTACCGCTCCCCCGGACGCGATTTGGTAGAAAAACTACATATTTATGATAACAAGACAGACCTTTCTAAATTATTCTAATGAGCATCTAATCATTATTCGTGTGATGAAAACCTGATCCGTAGACACCGCGAGCCTGGTTTTAGATGGTTTCCAATTAAACCCCCAGTTACAACAACAACACAATATTTTATTTATGACATGTAATTTTATATTAACACATATCGATTTGAGCAACTGAAGTATTTGTTCTAAACGACACATAATATAGACTAACATAATCATACAGAACAAAATCATTGTTGCTCCCCGCCCTATTAGACGTCCTGAACACACCATGAACTGAACAAAATATGATCTCAGTATTAAGAATCATGCAATTATAAAGGACAATTACATAAGGAAATATACAATGTTTATGGATGGGTTTGTTCCCGTAACAGTGTGGCACTTTGCTTGGCACATATGAAGGGCGAATTTGCTATATTTTTCAAGAACACTCTACCCAATTTAAAGACTTCAACGCAATACGAAATTAAGCTATATGATCTCTAATTCTCTATATTAACCGAGAGTTTGACGGGAATGTAGTTCTATCAGAGAATACATAATTTGTATGGATGGTTTGTGCATGTGTCGCTTTACACAAAGTGGCTGATAAATAAGAAAGACGAATTTGCTGTTTTAGCCCCCCCCCTACACAATTGAAGTGTTAAAGTTGAACAACTCACGAACTGAAATGATTGCTGTAAATATTAACTGAGGATGTGGGCAAAAATAGTAATATCGGGGCGCATACATGGTGTTGATGGATGGGTTGGTTGGATCCCGAAAGCCTTTAACACTTTACGAAAATCGGATGGCAAACTCCAAAGGCGAATATTTTTTTTTGTGTGAGACCCCTTTATATGCCCATTTAAACTCTTGAACACACCATGCGCCGAATATTCATGCTTTTATTATTAAATCACAGTGTGAACGAAAGGTAGTGCTATCAGGGAATATACATGTTGTATGGGTAATTTGGTTCCCAAACTCCTAGGGTACTTTACAAAAAGCGGCTGGCAAAAACCAAAGCTGAATATTTTCTTTGAGCATCCTACCCCATTTAAAGTCTTAAACACACTAATGGATGGACATGTTCTTAATATTAACTGGGGTGTGGACAAATGGTATGTAATTCAGGAAATATACCTCTTGATTGCACGATGGGTGGGTTGGCTGGCTTCCCAATGTCTGGGGCACTTTACAAAAAGTGGCTAGCAAAGAGAAAGCGAAATATCACTGTTTTGGGTACCCATAACCCTTCTAAGCTCTTTAGCACACACTGAACCGAATCTATATGCTCTCATGTATTATTTACAATTTGTATGGGTGGTTTTGTTCTCGAAATACTGGAACACTTTACAAAAGGCGGCTGGCAAATACGAAATGTAATGTGTTAGGCCACACTACCCCATTTGCAGTCTTGGGACACACAATGAACCGAAAGGATGTGCTCCCATTATTAACTGCGTGTGTAGAGAAATGGACGCTATATAAAAAGTATAGTATACCAGGGTCTTGAATGTCTGGGTCAACAAAAAGTTGTTGATGAAAGAGAAAGGCGAATACTCACTGTTTTGGGGGGGAACCCCATTAACCCATTTAATATCTTGATCAGAGCATGAACTGAAGTTATATTCTCTCACTTAGCTGAGTGTGTGGTCGAAAGGTATTGCTGTCATGGAATTATTAATTGATATATGGGTGATTTGGTTCCCTCGAAATCCTGGAACACTTTACAAAAAGCGGCTGGCAAACAAGAAGGCGAATTTTCTATGTCTTGAGGACCCCACTATCCAACTTGAAGTCTTAACAAAATGATATGCTCTCAATGTTAACTGAAGTTGTGGACAAATAGGATTATTATCTGGCAATACGAATCTGTTATGGATGAGATGGTTCCAGATAGCCTATGGCACTTTACAACAAATGGTCAGCAAATGAAAGGGCTAAATTTTACTCTCAGGGGACTCCATCCATATCTGAAGTCTTGAACACAACACTAGCTCAAGGCATTAGCTATCCATATTACCCGAGATTGTGGCCGAATGGCAATGGTCTCGCGAGCCCGCCGTTCGCGAGAACACCGTGGCACTTTACACAAAGCAGATGGCAAACGATGAAGGCGAATTTTAAGGGACCCCTACCCCATGTAAACAATTGAACCTACCACGAACTGAATGGATGTGCCCTCATGGTCAAACGACGATATGAACAAATGGCTATTCTATAAAGAAATACACAATTGTTATAGATGGGTTAATACCCGACAGTCAGGGACACTTTACAAAAAGCGACTGAAAAATAAATAATGCGATTTTTCAATGTTTGTATTACCCCCTTCCAATGTGAAGACTAGAACACACCACGGATTGGAACGATATCATCATTGACTGCGTGTACGGACAATGGCGAGTTAATTGTACAAGGACGTAAACAATGTAAATAGATGGATTTGGGTTCTGAAAGAATGAGCACTCAACGAAAAGTGACTGGAAAATATGAAAGGCAAAATTTTGAGGACCCCAACTTTATTTGAAGTCTTGGAAGACACCACATGGTGAAATGATATGACCCCAATATTAATATATTGACCAAAGGTTAGGTTTTATCAGAGTTTACATATGTGTTGGTTCCCGAAAGTCTGCATCATGTGGCACTCCACAACAAGCGGCTGGCAAATGTTCACTGTTGTATGTACCCCTACCCTATTTGAGGTCTTGAACACATCATGTAGTGAAGGGATTATGAATTCAATATCAACATATATTGTGGCCGAAACTATGCGATATATAAGTATGTGGTAGTTCTATCCGGAGGTAAACAATTTATCTGGGAGGGAGATTGTATGGGGAAAATTAGGATGTAATCCAGTTGGAACTGATTGGATACAATGATATACACATAGTTTCGTTAGAGCTGATTGGACGCAATGCTACACAGAAAATGTTGTTTTCGTCATTGATACGCCCGTCGCCGTGAGATTGCAGACGATCTGGAGGTGGTAAATTTCGCGCTCAGCAGGGTTTCAATGCTTTTCACGAAGTTTTAACAAATGTCAGCATTATGGAAATCGCTTTGTTTTCGAGATAAATGTCTGAACCCCGTCAACTATTTTAATATTTTCGCGCTGACTGAGTTGCTGTACATAACAAGAGTATTTCTGATAACATTACATTCAGTATGACACATAGAAGTTCTGTCTTAGGACCACTGTATTCCAAAAAAGTAATGATATGCTTTTTCTATTTGCCGCAATGACATGGAGGGGACGTTTTAATGTGATTACTCAATTGGCCATAGTTCAAACTACTGCATTTCAATCTTAAACGCGAATGGAGTACTTGTGCATCTATACGTCGGACATGCTGGGTTCTCCAGCTGTCCAATTATTGTAATCTCTGTATACCATTATTTTTAGAATAAACTATTGATTGGTTGATTGATATGCGACACTTATTGTATGTAATAGCAAATAAAATGCGTTGTTGTTGTAATTTGGGGTATGGAAGCCTGAACACATCTTTAATCACTTAAGCAATGTCCCCGGGCTCAATTTTCAGCAAAAGAATTATGTTGGGTCCCAGTATGATCAATTGGGAAGTTGGTAAAGTTCTGAACAAAAATATGTAATATTTCGACCAAAAAAGTGTTTGGGGGAGGTGTAGCTAAAATCCATTATTTCGCAAATTGTTCTAAATTTCTGTTAACTTCTTTCTGCATATGCTTTGCAAATAACTGCATCACCATAAGAATTACTTATCATGTCACCTGGTTGGATCGACCAATGAGGACGCTCCGTTGGTAGAAGCATATCAGGAGACATGGGGTCGTCATCTTTGTAGCCCGTCCCATATGGAATCCATATGGGACGGGCTAGGTTCCCATATGGGGTCGATGTCCGCCATTTTGTTTTTCATGGAACTCTGCCGCCTCGGGTATATTTTCGGTGTATTTTGGCGTCAAGAAAAGGGATATATGTCGGAAATCAAGTTCTGTTAATTTAAACACATAGCACCATATACCAAAACCTGCATGTGATATATTTGAGAAATTCTAAACACTCGTAAATTAACTATCAAACTCAAGTTTGTTGTCCTGCTTCTTAGCCATTGACTCAATGCGTTGACGTTCAATGCCCATGACGCGTCACTGTGACGTTACATAAGTTAATAGCCATAGACAACAAATTTACTTACTAGCAGGTAATGAACTTCGTATAAGTAATTCAAATCTCACACGGAAAACATTATATGTGGGTGACATGATAAAATCGTTACAGGGCTCGTTGTTGCCGGCTACGGTGACATATGAGGCTCAGCGAGATTAATATCGGGCTCGGCTAGCGCCTCGCCCGATATTAATCTCACTTCGCCTCATATGACACCGTATCCGGCAACAACTCGCCCTGTAACTTATAATATTTGGGCATTATAACAATATCCATTTGAATGAAAATGTTCGAAAAATAATATTTTTGTGAAAAAGTGCGATTTTTCAGCAAAAAATAAATATTTTGGCTCCAAATGGCAGGAAAATCTAAATTAACCAACATTTTTTTTCATATCAGGTAGAAGTATGGTATGATGTAGTAATTCTAACCCCAACAATATGGGCAAATAGGCTAGGACATAGCCACAGGACTCGCTTTACCAAAATCGTTAATTTCTGGAAAAAGTCACTGGAGGGTATCGCTCATCGTCGATTTGACAATAGCCACCACCTATTCCGTTATTTTTCAATTTCTGTCAAAATTCTTTCTACTTGTGTTGTCCAGATAACTACTGAGCCATATGTTATATAGTTGGTCACGTTGTTTATAACAAAGGTTTTAGTACTTAACATCGATGTTAATGCATGCAAAATTAACTGTTATCAATAACATAATTGTTGTTGTTGTAACTGGGGGTCTGAAAGCCTGAACACATCTGTAATCGTTTAAACGGCATCTCTGGACAACACTTTCAGTACAATATTCATATTGGGTCCCATTCAGATCAATTCAAAAATGTTTGTAATGACATTATCAAAAATATGTATTTTTTTTTCGACCAAAAACGTGTTTGGGGGAGGAGTAGCTAAAATCCAATATCTCGCAAACCGTTCAAAATTGTTGTTAACTTCTTTCTTCATATGCTTTTTAGATAACTACTACACCATATGACCTAAATATTTCAATATTATTGCAATATACGTTTGAATGATATTGTAATACGACCCTGCCTAACTATGCTTAAAAGCCATGTCCTGATTGGCCAGTGGCCCGAGTTACCATGGCTATCTCGTTCCAGTTTTGTGGTACAATTCTACTTTTTCCAATTGTACCACGAAAAAAATCGGTTTGTTCAGATCGACGCACGCGACTTTTCCCGTCTTTTCTAACTCCGCGCAAACGGGGCATCAACGGAGTACACCCGCACCCGTATCCCTTTGAATTTTGCTACATCTTGACAATCTTGCGAATTTTCTAGCGATTTGTCGCTTGAAACCAGTTTGGTTGCCAATGAATATGGTCCAAATGATGTTATGGTATATTGATATATGTTACGACCAAAGAAAGTTACTTAATAAGTATATTAAATGACAAAATAAATCCATGGCTATGGGGCCGGGCTGTGCATTCGTCGATTCGAATCTCGATCATATTCGATATTTCGGAATCAAGTTGAAAATGAAAGCGTTTGTTCACCAGTACAGAAGGGGAATAAGATTAGTTTAGTAAACTAGATCATTTAGATCGCTTTGTGTAAGGAAAATGGTCCATAGTCGATGATCATATTCATGTTGTTCCAACAACGTTCAAAACAGAAATGACCCAAGCGTATTTCCTGTACAATTTAAATGAAACGCACGGGCGCCGCTGAAAACACATCGTTTTTTAGCCAATCACAACGATTATTTCTAGAAGAGGTGCCTCGAAAAATCAACGGGGGAATTTCATAACAAGACAAGACATTACCAGAGTACTCCAAGCACAGAAATCGAGTACGCCCAATACGAATTACACCACGAAATGTTTTCTCACCTGAGACCGAAAAAGCGCAGCATTTCGTTGACTATTCAGTCGAATTGTGACCATAAACTTTCAGTCGTATTACAAAAGAAATAAATACACGGTGTATCGGTGTGTATGGTCAAGTTGTACCACAAAAAACTGATTGTAGGACTCCGCTACGCGTCGTCCTACAATCAGTTTTTTGTGGTACAACTTGACCATACACACCTCTACACCGTGTATTTATTTCTTAAATGTTCGAAAAATATAATTTGTTTTAAAAAGAGCGATTTTTCAACAAAAAATAAATGTTTCGGCTCCAAATGGCACGAAAATCCAAATTAACCAACACTTCTTGCATATCAGGTACAAATAAGGTATGCTGTAGGCATTTTAACACCAACAATGTGGGCAAATAACTTAGGACATAGCCGCAGGGCTCACTTTACCAAAATCGTTAATTTCTGGGGAAAGTCACTGGTGGGTATCGTTCATCGTCAATTTGAGAATAGCCACCACCAATTCCGTTATTTTTCACTATGATTTTCGTAAAGAGTATATATTTCTCATTTAAAAAAAGTTAGTTTTAACTTGTTCTACCGTGGGTAGGGGTATCTCGAAAACTAGAGCTCTTTTTCGATTTGGCCGCTGCACTAAAGTGCTCTCATCGCAGAAACGATTAACTGATTCTTTGAGATTTTATATTCTGCTTTGTTCATAATTGTGAATCGTTCGTTTGGACAATTCTGACATGTATATATTATGTTAAAGGTGGTAACCGGACATGCGGATTTGTTCCACGAACAGTACAGACACACACGAAGAAATATATTACTGTGCTGATCGTGACCACGAATCAGACGACCGAGTCATGCATCCCAATATTCTGATAATCTCGCATATTATTGGAAGAGACTTACACCACGAGGATCCATGGACCGATAAACACAACCCACAATCACAAATCACCAGACCATTATCAACATTCTTAATAATACATGTACATTATACCTGTTATTCATCTTGTTTAAACATTTGTGTAAATATTGTCGGGGGAGGGGCCACATTAAGTTGCTTTTATTACACTCCTATGTGCGATTTCCATTGAAAACGCCGTTAATTAATAATGGTTATGTCACTAGTTTCTCGTGATGTCATTGACGTTACGTCTCTTACTGATCTAGACTGAATTTTAGGTGGTTAATCTTTCTAGAAATCGAGACTTTCATGCAATAATTCCGGGTGTTTTAATCACATTTGGCGAACCAAATTGATGCAGAAGTGTAATAAATAGAGTAATCAATTAGTTCCGATAATTATGTTAAATAATTCACTCGAGGCGAGAGACGTCTCTCGCCTCTCGTGAATTATTTTTACGTGATTCTCGAAACCAATGGATTACTCACTATATTTCTTGTGACCCAATCCCTTGTAACTGTTGAACATTACAATAAATATGTTTAAGCCAAACCATAACGCAAACCAAATCCTGGTAGAGGGGATTCACGCATATACTCAGGAAGCATCAGATACGTACTGCTCGACAATGAGTCCACATTGATGTGATTGCCACCGCGGCTAGGCCCTGGCAGTATCGACACGGGTTCCGTGATTATAAACTGAATAAGGTATTACATAAAATTGAGAAGCCATGGCGACACGACCGAAATTTAATATTGACGAATAGTGTCATTTACGAAAGTATGCCATCGCCTTACGTATTGTATTGTATACCATAGAGCAGTGATTGGCATCTATTTTACTATGGCCTGATTGCTGTCGTAATTGATGTTTCTGAATTCCAGGGAACCACCGTTGGTGTAATTAAGTGCTCTTCACGTACAAAGCTTCCGTTATGGCTTGGATATACCATCTTATGGCGCGTATCTCTTCTATCTGGGCAATACTGGTGTGTAGCCATCGTGTTATTATGGTAACCAGACCAAGGGCATTATGTCATGGAAGAGAACAGAAATGAACAGTACAGAAATGCAAGAACAAAAAAGGGGACGCACACATTCAGTAAAACCTTTCCAAACCGAACCTCTGTAAACCGAATCCCTCTCCGTACCGAACGAACTGCTCGGTCCCGAATTCACCCTAGTGCAATGTCACAGAGAATTACATATGTCATCCGTAACCTCTCCATTCCGAACACCGAATGTGATTTTGAGCCTGAAAGCAACCGAACACGTGAGCCGTTCTGACATCCGGAAATCGAACGTGCATGCGCCGTGCATGGTTTAGTGTGTTCGTACTATTGTCCGAAATTTGTTTTATCCTGACAATAAATACACGTGCCTGATTACAATGTAGACATAGTTATGTTTGTTTCACACTTTCAGTGAACAATTTATAGTTCACTTGCATTACATCGTTGGCAGTTTGTTTTATACCAATTGATTAATACACTATAGTCGGATGGAGATTTCACTTAGAAAAAAATCGGAAGAGGAGATGTATGGAATACACACAAAAAGTACGAGACGATGTGTACTGTCCGTGACAAAAATGACACTGGAAATCGCGCAAATGTTTGAAGGAGACTCTGAAAACCCCAAACACTACAGACGGGGGTTTACTCGTAGACTTAGAACGCATCAGATGAGGAGTTTCATGGCACCAATATACGAGTATACACAAATAGCTGGAGATGAGATATGCTGTCCGTGACCAAGGATCAGACCAAATGCATTCCAGCATTTCTGAAAACCACGTAAAAAACATCGGAGACTGTACACCACGCAACCTAAATTCGACCAACAGGGATACACGCGCACATTCTGAAAGCATGATACATACCTCCTCGATAATGAGCCGACATCGATCTTACTGGTTTTGCGGCTAGGCTTTGGTAGTATCTATACAGATTTCACGAGTGTAAACCATAAACAAGGTACTACATCGATTTGAGAAGCCGTGGCGACAAGAAGAAATTAAATTTTGACGAAAAATGTCATTTGCGAATGTACGCCATCGCCTTACAATGCAACTGTGATTGACATATATTTTATCACGGTTTCTATTGTTGTCGTGATTGATGTTCCAGAAATTTAGGGAAGCAATCTTGGTGTAATTAAGTGCTCTCCGCATGGCAATACAATTCCGTTATGTCTAGGGTACACCATCTTCCTTTGGATCGTGGCATAAGTGTGATTTCTTCATTTGAATAATACTAACGTACACCAATTGTGTTTTGATCGCACAGTCTGTTGTCCCGTAAACCAGCACATTATCTGCTTATAATATAACTTGTTTAGGTATATAATCTGCTTATAATCGCCTCATTTTGGGTGGATAATGTGTTGAAAATGAAAACATTTTAGTCACATTATGTACTCATAATGAGGCAATTCTAAACAGATTATGTGCGGACATGACACAAATAAGCCAACTCACGACTGTCAAGGTTTACGCTCATTAACATGTGTTTTCACTTTGGCCGCGCCATAAAACCAAATAACGGGTAAGAGTCCATTATCTGCTTATTTCAGAATCAAATAATCACATTATGTACCTATTTCATATTATATGTTGATTATGTGCGTATTTCCGAGGGGTTTGTTGGATGTTGTAACCCGACATGCGGATCCATGCGGATCCATGCACATCCGAGGAGTATCTACTGTCCTCTTCGTTGCCACGAATGACACTGAGTGCATCTAAACATTTCGGAAATTTTTGCAGAAATTCTCTCGGAAAAAAATGTATTTCACTTCTAATCAATCAATCAATCAAGAAATATATTGTTTCCAATCATTATAATTGATATAACAGTGTAGGTTGGATTATGTATAACAATTATGTTGGAGCTTAAATTCAATGTGCAGTACGCATGCGATCTGAGACGTCAATCAAATAATATTTGAATAAATATAACTTAATTTATTAATGTGAATAGCTATATATTAATTCATATTGTATTTGAGAGTGTCAATATACCTGTCAGAAAAGCAGTTAGATTAGATGACAAGTTATTGACAACCCACGGTGGTACAAATATCCTTGTATATAATATAACGTTGAGCCTGAGGAACATTTAAATAGTGGCATGACCCGTTTAATGAAGCTGGCAAGGTTTCTTGTTGTTTTCGAACTGGAATTAGTGAACAGTTAATTAAGTTTAATGCAGTTTTGGTCTTTATAATAGTACGTCTTGTTTATTTGGCTCGTAATGTATGTAATACATTGATAAGAATCACACCACGCAACCTAAATTCTGCCAAAGGGGATTTACACGCATACTCAGGAAGCATCGTACGGGCCCTGCTCGATAACGAGTCGACATCGATCTGATTGGAACGGCGGCTGGGCTTTCGTATTATCGACACGGGTTCTGCGATTATACACTAAACAATAGCAGGCTTCTGGGGCGGCGCGTATTACCGATTCCCAATACTCCCAGGTACTCCAACCGTCACTTGGCAGTATCACGCTTGTTCGCGTCGGTATCGGTGTTTGTTCACTGTCAAACGCCACTCGCTTTACCTTCCTCTTGACTCACTGTTCGTTGTACTGGATTCGTTGAAGTTATTACAATCAATCCATTGTTCGTGGTTGGCTTATTGTATTCGAAAAAGGTATGCAATACCGGTAATTATTAGTAATTAACAACGCGGGGAGTTAAGATGTTTAACAAATTTCATAATCAAGGTAGATAAAACATATCAATAATATCAAGCTGAACAAATTATAGGCATCACTGTGTCGTTGTTGACAATTATGTCCAAATGATTATTGTCTCATTTAATTTGATATGAGTTTGATGAATCAGCACAACAAATGGATGATTGACATTTGAAGTTACAATTGATACAATGTTAGTATGTGTATGTTATATCAGTGGATTGAGCGTACTCATACGGATAAGTGGAGTACATGTCTGGGTATGTTATATCAGTGGAATGAAATATACGGATAAGTGGAGTACATGTCTGTGTATGTTATATCAGTGGATTGAGCGTACTAATACGGATAAGAAGAGTACATGTACGCCGATAATGTAATTGTTGTGGTGTTAACACTTTCTTTACTAAAATGATTCTCCCATACAGTTATAAAAGTATATTTTGGAATGGTCTATTGTTAATTTGGAGGGGTGTTCAATGGAAATGAGCAGACGACAGGCAGACAAAAATATAATACAAGTGCAGAATGATTCTTATTCACTGGTGCGAAATGTTCAGATAATAAGTTTAACATGGTCGCTTGTTGAACTTATTATCTGAAACTACTAGCATATGAGTATTTGGTATATCAATGGTTAACGACCTGAGTTGGTGTTCGGTATTCAGCCAATTTTGACACTTGACTATTCGACCAACTGAACGAGCGAATATTCAAATAATATTCGAATGTTTGGAATGTAAAATGCGAATACGCTCAGTACATACCTCGTTTTGTTAAAGGGATACTGTACTCAAATGTTGTTGTTGGTTTCTATAGTCTGACTCGTAGAATACGGTAACCAGATTTCCTTTAATTGAAAGTCGGCTGAGTACGAAGTAATGTTACCGATGGCAGATTAGCCGGAATGCGAAAAGACAAATTGTCGTTGTCAAATAATTAATGCAACTTTCATGCAAGTGTATCAGGGGGGTGGAAAAAAAAATTCCGGGCACGTATGCCGGGGTGGGTGGTGGTCGATGGGACCAACAACCAATTTTTTCTGCCACTCAAAAAACATTTTCCTGCAAGTTTTTTGACTGTTTTTGCAATGAGTTTGGCTTAAAACACCTTAGAATAAGAGAAATAATGTAATTCTAACTGCTAAACTGACTGCAGGCAGTTATCGTGTTGTATTTTGTTGCAAATTTTGAAATCCAAGATGGCCGCTGGCAGCCATGTTTTTTTTGGCCGAATGACCCCAAAATGACTCGTTCCTATTTACATGTCAATGTTAACATTCATGACAAATAGTATGCACAGAAATTCATATACAGCTGTTTACAGTGAATATCCCCCCGCAAATCTCAGTTTTAGTGTTAAAAGGGGGGTGGGTGTCCAAAAATGGTTGGAAAAAACTGCCGAAAACGGAAAAATATTTGGACGCGGGGTTGGGTAGGTCCCAACAAGGGTCGAAAGTAAAAAATCAGCATACGTGCCTGCAATTTTTTTCCGACCCCCCCCCCCCCCCCCCATGAGTGTATCAAATAAAAGTTATATTATATTGCATGCTTTTCCCATAATACTCATTTAAGTTATTGTATAGTCACTAGTCAGTAAGTAGCTCCAGTTTACGCCCCGTATCAACATACTGTTGTACACGACCATGTATGCCACGTGTTGCCCAATCAACCACCCGTTAATTAATTTGATTACTTCTTCTACTCGGAAATTCGTAATTTAATTGATGGCTTCGATATTATTACGGGAAATTTATTGAAAATGGCGTACAGTACCCCTTTAAGAAACAAGTTAACTGCAACATAATAATTTTGTATAAGCTGTAACACAACATAAGTAAATGACTATATGTTACAAGTGAATGTTATATTTGTGACACTATATATATTGAGATAACTCGATCAATTCCGTCCAGATTATGCATGGACTCATGCTTATACTTTTCATAGTAGTTCGGCCCGAAAACTTCCGAACATGGTCGGGATTGGCATTGCATTTGACTTTCTTGTTGTTTGTCGAGAGTAAAACGATCCCAAATGTCTGATTTCCCAAATGTCCGATTTCTCATAACCTGAAGCCATCTTGTCATATATGAACTACTAAGAGACCCTATACATGACCGTTTATCCCACCGACCGATATGCAACCCGTCCATGGCCGATGGTATTAACCTCTCAAAACCCAGTAGAATACCGCATTGACTGAATGAGCCCGGGAGAGCGGGGGTGTCTCGGTGAACAATTTGACAGTATAGTTTGATTGTATTGAAATACTACATGAGTGTGGCATTCAACTATTGTCATACTCGCGTATCCATGACCGGTGTTATTAGCTCCTCAAATGCCGATATTGGCTAAAAGAACCCGGGGGTCTTCGTGTGGTTTCGGACAGTACATTTTTTTTGCTGCGTGGTAGTGCAATAGCACCTGAGTGTGACATTCAAACATGGACTCGCTGGAATCCACGGCCGATGTTATTATCACATCAAAACCGGTAAATCACTGTATTGGTCGGGAGAGCCCGCGTTTTTCTGTTGTCATTTTCCCAGTATATCTTGGTATTACTTGGTGGTGCTACATGTACTTGAGTGTGACATTCAAATATTGACTCTCTTTCTCCATTACGTCCTGTTTTATTAACACCGCAAATACCGATATTGGACAAGAGAGCCCGGGTGTCAATCCCGACCATTTGGATGGTAATCTTTGGCGTTGTTTGGTAGCGGTTGTCTGGTTGTACCTGCTACATGTAAAATTGACTCACTGGCCTTTGATTAGTGACAGTGTGACTAGATGCCAACGGGAAAGCCCGACACAAAAAGGGTAAACTGACTTTCTGGATAAGCCGGGATAGTATGTTACTAACAAGGTTGATAAAACCTGCCGTGAGGAAGTCAATATTCCAATTGCACCGTCTTTGAGGTGTTAATAACATCCACCGGCAATGAAAGCGCCAGTGCGTCAAGATTTTAAAGTCACACGAAGGTAGTATGTCACTGCTAAAGAATATCCAAACATACTGTTAAAATGTCCACGGATATCCCCGGCTCTTCTTGTATATCTTAACCAATAGAGACATTAGACATTATGGGTTAAAACACCGTCCGTAGACGAGCGAGCGAGTCAACGTTTCTATGCCTCTATACCATATAACGTCAAGATATACATGTAGCTTACACGATCGCGGGGCACCGGGACTCTCCCGGCACTAATTGGCTATCTCGACCAGTGCGGTATTATACCGGATATAAAGGGTTAATATCACCGGCCATGGACGCGCCGGCGTGTCAACTTTTGGACGTTACTCTCGTGTAGCATTCCACTCCCAAAAAAAACCTAAAACTATACTGTCCAAATGTTCACGGAGACACCCGGGCTGTTTCTGTCAATACGGTATTTTACCGTATTTTGATGGGTTAATATCATCGGCCGTGGACGCGTCAGTGAGTTCTTTGTACGTCACACGCATGTGGTATTGCACTATCACCATCATCAAACTATAATGCCAGAAACAACACATGTCGGCATTTGCGGGGTTAATAAGGTTAATAACGACCAGAGACGAGCGAGTGAGTAAAATTTTCTATGTTGCCCTCAGCAACCTTATATAACGTCGAGATATAGCGTCCCCCGCGCCCTACCGGACAATAATTAGTCACACCCGAAATATACATAGTTGTAATACGACCCTGCCTAACTATGCTTAAAAGCCATGTCCTGATTGGCCAGTGGCCCGAGTTACCATGGCTATCTCGTTCCAGTTTTGTGGTACAATTCTACTATTTCCAATTGTACCACGACAAAAATTCGGTTTATTCAGATCGCCGCACGCGACTTTTCCCGTCTTTTCTAACTCCGCGCAAACGGGGCATCAACGGAGTACACCCGTAATCCTTTGAATTTTGCTACATCTTGCGAATTTTCTAGCGATTTGTCGCGTGAAACCAGTTTGGTTGCCAATGAATATGGTCCAAATGATGTTATGGTATATTGATATATGTTACGACCAAAGAAAGTTACTTAATAAGTATATTAAATGACAAAATAAATCCATGCGGCCGGGCTGTGCATTCGTCGATTCGAATCTCGATCATATTCGATATTTCGGAATCAAGTTGAAAATAAAAGCGTTTGTTCACCCGTACAGAAGGGGAATAAGATTAGTTTAGTAAACTATATCAATTAGATCGCTTTGTGTAAGGAAAATGGTCCATAGTCGATAGTCATATTCATGTTGTCCCAACAACGTTCAACACAGAAATGACCGCAATCGTATTTCCTGTACAATTTAAATGAAAGGCACGGGCGCCGCTGAAAACACATCGTTTTTTAGCCAATCACAACGATTATTTACGCAAACAAATTACCAGAGTACTCCATGCAAAGAAATCGAGTACGCCCAATACGAATTACACCACGAAATTTTTCTCACCTGAGACCGAAAAAGCGCAGTATTTCGTTGACTATTTAGTCGAATTGTGACTATAAACTTTCAGTCGTATTAAAAAAGAAATAAATACACGGTGTATCGGTGTGTATGGTCAAGTTGTACCACAAAAAAAATGATTGTAGGACTCCGCTACGCGTCGTCATACAATCAGTTTTTTGTGGTACAACTTGACCATACACACCGATACACCGTGTATTTATTTCTTAAATACATTGTGCGACTTTTATGATTGGGCGAAACCACAGAAATAGTCCAAGCGACGAAAATAAAGATATGTGCGCGTCTACATGACGGTGTCGTGAATTGGGCAGAAGCTGTGGAACAATGACAACCGAGAGAAAAAAGCAATAATTTTCTGCCGAATATTCGTGAGTAATTTTCAGGAACAAGATCCTGAATTCCCACCAGATTAAGCACGCTTTATCGTCTTTACTCCATAATTAGGATACTGATTTCTTTTTACAAGAGTCTTGTGCATGTATTAAAGGCTTCGAATTCCTGATATGTAAAAATCGGTTGTCAATTAATGTCTATTTATGATATACATGTTACATAACACAGTGCGTATTAGAGATATACAGTAATTCGCTTGTTCTCGCCTATATAGGTTTGCTTGTTTGTTTAGTTGGGGTTTACCGTCGGTTTAGCCCCTTCGCCGATATCGGTGTCTGTTCAGTGTCAAATGATATCAACTTTACCTTTATTTTGACTCCCTCTTCGTTGTACATTACATGATTCGTTGACGTTATTGGCTTACTGTATTCGAGAAGGGTAGGCTTTTATGGTATATTAGTGATTTATAAAAATGGAGTGTTTGACAAATTTGATAACAAACGCTTGTATAAAATCTCGAACTGAATTCAGATGGTGGTGCATGTAATCTATATGTGTAGGTCAAACATATGTTACTGATTCCTTTATTTCGCGTTGAGTTTGGTGAGTCATCACAAATCAGGGACGGATCAATGCAACGAAAGTCTGGGCATGTTATACAAGCTGGAAGAAATATATGGAGTACATGTATACTACATACAGGTACACGTTGTTCGGACGTAAAATGACGTTCCTGACTTCTCAGGCCATGCGCACGGGTGTAGATATAAAACAATATGTGATCCTCCGTAGGATAGGGTATCATATAATATGTGATCATCGTCTCAGGAGTCACTCGTGGCTCAATGAAGGCAGGATCATATATCAAAATGAGAGGATATGGTGATCCTATGAAAAGGGGATCACCATATCCTCTCATTTTGACATGTGATCCTAAAATAAGAAAATAGTTTTATTAAAGGTACGGTGGGTATCCTGTAAAAATATTTCTACCCGTCAAAAACCGCCACAAACAGAAAGAACATCAAAATGTAGACAGACTTTGTCCGTATACAAATAAGAAATATCGCATAAACAGTATGTTATTGTCATTTGTTTGACCATTGTTATGTAAACAAAAGCAGAACAAGTAACCTTTCTGGTGTTTGTTTATATTATGATGGTAAACATAAAGAGTGTTCTTTGTTGGTGACTTCATGATATGGAACAAATAAAGAGCGTTTATGCCATTTTTGTGTGATTAGCCAGTAGCAATGTGCTGTCTTCTGTAACACAATCAGGCTCTTGCTTAGGTAAAATATAGTAGGTCTTTATAACAACATGCTGTTTACGCGATAGTCATGGTATATATGAACGAAACTGTATGCATTTTAATGTTTTTCTGTTTACGGTGATTGGAACAAATATGAATATTTTCGACAACTAAGGCCTCACGTGCCTTTAACTAAATAACGGAGATATTTGAAGAAGTGTTTGACGAAATAACGGAAATATTTGAAGAAGTATTTTGTCTTAGTTTATTGCATTCGAAACAGACAGGAATGCCGGTAAATTAATGACTTACCAAGCAGAGAATGTTCACTGCCAAAAGCCACTAAGTGGCATTCGCTTTACCTTCCTCTTGATCCACTGTTCATGTACTGGATTCCGTGTCATTACTTCAGTGACTCCGACTTATTCACTGTTGGCGTAATGCATTCGAAAACAGAACCAGTTTATTACAGTGAATGATTAAAGGCACGTGCGGCCTTAATTGTCGAAAATATTCATATTTGTTCCAAACACCGTAAACAGAAAACATTAAAACGCATACAGTTCCGTTCATATATACCATGACCATCGCGTACACAGCATGTTATCATAAAGACATACTATATTTTACCTAAACAAGAGCCTGATTGTGTTACAGAAGACAGCACAATGCTACTGGCTAATCACACACAAACGGCATAAACGCTCTTTATTAGTTCCATATCAGGTATTCACCAACAAAGAACGCTCTTTATGTTTACCATCATAATATAAACAAACACCAGAAAAGTAACTTTTTATGCTTTTGTTTACATAACAATGGTCAAACATATGACCATAACATACTGTTTATGCGATATTTCTTATTTGTATACGGACAAAGTCTATCTACATTTTGATGTTCTTTCTGTTTGTGGCGGTTTTTGACGGGCGGAGATATTTTCACAGGATATACCCACCGCCAAGGCCAACCGTGTCTTTAAGCGGAATAGCTTAACAAAGTATAGAACATTAGTGTATATGTGAATTGTATGATGTTTCTCAAATTTTGAAATGCGTCAAATATGTGACTGCGTCGTTATTGATAACGTTGCATTCGACAAATCATCATAATTGTCGGGTGCAATTGGAGCGGAATCCCTTGTATCGAAGTTTACGGTAACAACGAGTAGATCTGGACACATATATATATGAAATCAGTGAAAATACATATTCTAAGAAACTACTATCTGTATTTCTGGATATAAATTACGTCCTGAGAAACTCCGCGGATCGTCTGCAACTTGGTCTAATAAATATCGATTATCTTATACTTAAAACGTATGTACACTGTGCACGAAAATCCATTCATTGCCGTATTTAGTAATCCTAATCGTCTTTATTTTTGTTTGGGGGGGGGGATAGTTTTGTTTTCACTACACGAGTTTTACGACAAAGCATAGCTAACCGTAGTCGAAACTCTAACCATGACTTTGCAAAACCCATTTATTGTATAACCGCAAGGTATAACGGAAAAACCGATACGGACAGTGGCTACGGAATTTAATGACCACGATGCGACTGTGTGATATATCAGTGTATGCAATCTTCCATACAGCATGCCATACATTGTATGCGTGCAGCTTTGTGGGATCAGGAATGTCAAGTATAAATTGTTCTGTATTTCTGAAAACATTACACTATTATATAAATTTGCCGACAACATATGACTGTATGCATTGTGAGTTTATGTATCCAGGCGCCAGTCTCCTATCTGACAGTGACATTTTGAACATGTATAATTTAAAGTACTATTTATATCATGTGTGGGAAGATGCTATCTATGTGGGCTAGCATATCGATCACATCTTAGAGATGTATCGCAGAATCTGCATTATCCGATGCCAATTGTTCCATTCAATAATTCATTGTGTTCTTAGATATCGTTGTGGCGTGGTAAGGTACCACTAAATAATGAACGGACCGGGGTCATTTCAGTTTCCGTTTGGTATACATACACTCCAATTTGAGGAACATTGCATTTACCCGCACTATTTTAATGACATACTGTTGATCTATTTTACTATTTCAAATCTCGGTTTCACTATTTAAAGGCACGGGCGGCGTTCATTACAGAAATATTCATATTAGTTCAAATCGCCATCAACAGAAGGATTATTAAAATATATATAGTTTTGCTCATATGCGAAACATAATCAGCGCGTAAATAGCATATTGTCGTCAAGACGTACGATGGTGCACATGTACGTAAACAAGAATCTGCTCGTGTTACAGAAGTTTTGCTTCTGTTTACATAACACAGTGCAATTCTCTTGGTTAATCACACTCAAGTGATATAAACACTCCTTATTACTTCCATACCAGGAAAACAGTAACAAATAACGCTCTTTATGCTTACCATATCCGGATCTAAACAAATGCTTTTGTTTACATAACAAAGGAGAAATAATTGACAATAACATACTGTTTATGCCATATTTCTGACTGGTATAAGAACAAGGTGTCTATATTTTACTATTCGTTCTGTTTATGGCGGCTTTTGACGGAGCTGAATATTTTAACAGCATACCCAACCCAACGCTGCCCGTATCTTTAACCAATTCACTTGAATCAATGCTGTACAATTTAATTATTATTTCCGAAAACACATCGGATGTACCAAAGCCTTGATATAGTGTGTCTGACCTGTGAATATTGAGGTCCACACATAATTCACCTTCTGTGGTATATTTCAGTTTAGGCCTCATCTTCTGGGCAGTACATTTAGCTATATGTGTCTTAAATTAACATTATTTTAGTTACTTTTTCCTCGTGACAAACTCGAAACAATGGGATAGTTGTATACTATGAATTCAATGTAATATGTTCCAAGATGGCGACCAACTCTTTAGGTTTTGCAACAAAAGTGAATAATTCGGCATTTAATTTGAATGAAATAATTTGAATAAACATGCATGTCAGCGAATTCCAGACATAATCATCAATACACGACAGTAATTTATCCATTTATTACACGAAGTTGATCCAAATTATTTCTTCAATTATTACACAGGAACCGACATGCAGGCAGCTACATGTATATATTATCGTGCAACTTCACATCGAACATTTCTGTCGAAAGCCAGGTACTCGGTTTGCGGCGAGTTCCCAACCGCGGGACAAGGTTGCTTGACGAACACGAATATACAACGCGCTGTGGTGCAGAGTGCAGACGATGGCAAGGCCAATTCGAACGCGCGATGCCTTCACACAGTGACTTTACTAGTCAATCACCCTAACCACCGCCTCACTGATAACTACCTGTCACTGTCTTGTGAAATGTCGGTCAACATGCAACGTATTCCCTATAAACGACAGTTTGAGGCGGTTAACAATTGACGCGTTTAGACAGGCTATGGTATTATTATTGCGTATTCATGGGACCGATGCCAAATAACTCTATATGCAGCATCTGATTTAGATAGAGGATACAACCGATCTGATCGATGTATCCGTGCGAACCACACAAACCGGTGGTATTGAATTAGACGCCAATGTGCGAGAACAAAGGTCATTTCTATCATTACAAGAAATTGGAAAAATCACTCTGAACCATGTGACTGAGTATAGATTGTAGTCATTAGCCGGGTTCATCACTTGCGTGTAAGTCTTAAAATAGTGTTTGACATTTACATAATGAGGTTGCCAGATGGTAAAGTTAGTGACGATATCCCGCATGACTGGCTATTACTTCTTCCAAATTCACCCTCCAGGAACTTAATTCTGCTTAGGAGATCTAGGATCATATCGAAGTTCCCCAGTTGAAGTTGGTGCTGTTCACATATTAATCACCTCTGTTGTGCCTTTTATCTTCTGCAAATTAGAGGATATAGAAACTGAACAGAATATTAACTAAACCAATGTGATTTTGAGACTATGTGTACTTCCAAGAATATACGGCATAATCAGAATGAGGTCCACATAGGGTGAATTTAGTGATGCTAGCCCGCTGTGCAGAATAGCATCTCTAAATTTACCCTTTGGAAAACTCATTCTGCAAATGACAGACACACTATTTCAAGGCTGGCTTGCGAGAAACTTGAAACATGTGCCACTCTCGCATTGCTACATATAGGGCTGCATGAACTTGCATCCATTGCGAAACTTCACCTGATTGTTTGTGTGGATCGAAATCCATACACACCTATATATATGTCATCCCAACGCGTAGCAAAAACGTTAATCGGATGGTGTGATAAGCCAGTCACATAGCATCATCGGTACTACTTCAATCAAATTAAACATTTCCGCGCAGATAAATAATATTTTCCAAATCGACCACAAAGCATTCACACTCATTGACAATTATTTCCTGGGTCATTAATATCCGCGAGCAAATATGCTCACATTGGACCAAAATCTTCACATTGGTTCATATTGGACTTACTTTATTCTGAATATTGGACTTATATCCGTTATTTCGTTTTATGGCGCGGGCCACAGTGAAAACACATTACAATGAGCGTACATATGGTGGGTCAATTTAGGTTCATATAGAGCGTGTATATAAATCAGATTCAGGTTACAGTTATGCCCTGTGCCAATGCATTCTCTTATATATGCGAGTCGACCATTTCAAAACAGAACAGGCTACATTAGCAGGTTGTTATTGCTCTGTGCCATACGTTACAGCCTCCATGTCGGACACAACAACTCTGGCTCGAATGAGCGCATACATGTAGTCGTGTGAAGGCAATGACAATAGCTGCAACAAACGTTACAAGTCACCCCATAGTGTTACCAAAGTCACAGGTTCGCTGCAACCGTACACAGCGGTATTTGAATGAGGCACCACTGCGGTAAAACCGATGGCATCATTACCATTACAATTCATTTTACAAACCCAGTCTGAACCAGCAGCCGAGGTTATTATTCTGGTGATTACCACTGTTCACACCATTAGCAGCTCGTAAGTGATAATCTGAAAGAGTCGGTACAAGATTCATCTGTCAAATGCAAGAATAGAGAATGGCAATCATTTGGTTTTATGGGTTCCAGGGCACCCTATTTTTCACAAACGCTCATTTATTATCTGATGGATAGCGTCAGACCACGATAATTTTTGTTAGCTGCCGGACGGAGCGTGGCAAGCACTTGTGCCATAATCCATATTGTCTTATATTGGCAAATAGATATGTTTCAAGATTGAGACCAGCCACAGTTGACGCATCACTAGGCCAAGTTAAAATTCAAGATTCTTCATGTATATATTTGTTTCAATAATTATGTTTTGTCTTTTCGTTGAAATTTATTAAAATTCTGCTGTCAAGACACATGTAATACATGCATATATGAGTTGTATATATGTTGTATAGATGTATACGTTCCGATGTGGACCCCTACCAATCGTTGAAGATTACCTGACAACGTCAGGTATACATAGCTCAAAGGTTATGATATCAACTTTTATGTGATCACATTGCTCGGTTGCATGACGCCAAGCACATTTTTACTCGCAAATGAATTGTGTGCTAAATGACAATAAACGAGCGCTTGTTAGATAGGAATTAAATTCAATAACGTTGCTGCCTTTTGAGACGATGTGCCCGTCAAACGCGATATAGCTCATACCATCGATCTAAGGATCTCATTTGTGTCTCTTTTCTCACAGTTGATGCCATATCGGGTTACAGACGATCGAGAAGCACACAAGAGCAAGAAATTGGCTGCTGCTTCCAAGGGATCACGTCTTCTTGATTTAATTTCGCATCGTAGATTAATAATAATGTCTACATTCAATGCTAAAATTGCCTGAATTGCTTTGTGGTTGACGCATGTAGATTTGATACCTATATGTAGATTTCGAATCTAGATGACATAGCAATTCCATTGCGTTGTTGTAGCCAATCACTGTGGGGACAAACATCCGGCATCTGAACCGTATGTCCTTTTATTGTCAATTACAACCCATCTGTGCATTTGTGTTCCCATTATAGTCCTATATTCAAACAGTCATTGTAAATTTGCTCACTAAGAAACCAGTTTCCCAATATGATAGATCAATGTTTAGGATCGTATTGTCCGATACAGTATATGGCAACAGCTATTTGTTTTAATTCTTTGAAGAAATTCAGTAGAATCGTGGAGACAATACAAATATACTAGAAATAAAGTCGATAGCATGAAGAAATATGATGGAATTCGAAACAAAACTCGAAGATAGTAAACGAATCACCCTCCCCTCGGCATTTTTGGCAAACAATAAATTATTTATTAAATAAAAAGAAAGTTACAAATATTCCACCACTATATAGTCCACATGGCGATGTCTCGACAGATGGAAAAACATATGTAACAAATGACAACGAAAAGGCAAACTGCATAAATGAGGCTTTTATTTTAAACTAAACGATAGCCGACCGCGACCATCAAATTCCAACTATACCCAGTGGATGTAACAACACACTCTCTGACGTCCCATTCACCCATGAAAATATAATTAAAGCTATTAAAGACCTTAAAGTTAAAAATGCCCATGGTTTTGATGGAATCAGTCCTAAAATGCTTCAAGAAACAGCCGAATCGATCGCAGTCCCTTTAGAAATTATCTTTAAAAAATCATTAAAAAAGGGGAAATTCCCATCTGATTGGAAAAAAGCAAATGTGATTCCCATATTTAAAAAAGATGACCCTGCCGAATGTACAAATTATCGTCCAATATCTCTCATCCCAAGTCTTAGTAAAATATTTGAGAAAATAATTATCCAACACCTCATGGAATTCTTCCAAAACATTAAATTACTATATCGCAACCAATCTGGTTTTATGCATGGACATAGCACGACTGTTCAGTTAACAGACTTATATCACAACCTCTGCCAGCCCCTAGATAAAGGCCTCTACACGTGCTCTGTATTATGTGATATATCAAAGGCATTTGAAAGAGTCTGGCATAGGGGACTGATTTATAAGTTGAAACAATATGGTATTTCCGGACCGCTTTTAAACTGGATAGAACACTACCTCACTAATAGAAAACAACGAGTTCTCATAAATGACTCATGTTCAAACATTAGAGTTATCCCGGCTGGAGTCCCTCAATGCTCAATACTCGGCCCCTTCCTATTCCTCGTATACATAAACGACCTACCCGAAAATTTAAACTCAGACACTAGAATGTATGCTGATGATACTTGTCTCACGGCGATGCACTATGATAGAAAGAAATATAAATGAAGACCTAATTAAGATTGATGAGTGGGCGCGTAAATGGCTTGTAAATTTCAATCCGATTAAAACAAAAGCAATACTGTTCTCTCTGACCCCCAATAATGTGCCCTTAAATGTCCTTTTACAAAACAAATAAGTGGAACTCATCGAGTGGCATAAACATCTCGGTCTTGAAATTCAAAGCAACTTAAACTGGAACATGCACATCGAGTCTATCGCCACAAGCGTTACTCGTCGGCTGTCAATCCTCAGAAAATATAAATTTAAGCTTGACAGAAGAACACTTGATAAACTATACAAGGCCTATATTCTAACAATATTAGATTACACTGATGTCATATGGGAAAACGCCCCTGATTATCTTCTGAAGAAACTGGACCGAATTCACATCGATGCCGCCAGAATTGTAACTGGTCTCACACGTCCTGTGTGAAGCAGGCTGGCCTACAGTAAAAAATCGCAGAGAGAAAAATAAATTACAAGCACTATTCAAAATTATAAATAATAAAGCCCCAGACTACCTTACTGGTTTATTGCCGGCATGTTCATACCAGGTGTCAAGATATGCCACGCGATGCCCGGATAGGTTCTACTCGTAATATTGTTCTACAGAACACTATAACAAATCCTTCCTTCCTTCGACCGTGACCGAGTGGAACAAACTCCCTAAGTATGTAACTGCAGCTGAACATCTGCAAGATTTCAAAGAAAACTTGAATATACTTTGAATCAGGAAACCGGAAAAGTAATATTCTACAATGTAGGATACGTAACTCATGTAGCGATCTTCGACTAGACATGTACTAAAACTATATTGCCGACAGTCAAAATTGTCGGTGTGGATACGCATATACGAAAGTAGCATGCACATCTTGCTTTTCTGTCCATTATATGACGAACATAGACATGTACTTTACTGTAAACTGGAGAAACATAATTTCCGAATATGAAATTGGAACCAACTGCTATGGGGAATTACTGATGACACCTTTCAAAGAAACACAAATTTGTTCAGTCATACATAGCTGCGACAACACGCTTTAATCAGGATTAACCGCCCGAAAATATACCTTGAAATATATACAGCAACATAAGTATAACGAATAGACTCACTGGCCCGTCCTCATTTCATATGTATCCAGAGAGACCGTTGACAATTCACACACTCAGTCCACACTCTTACCATTATAACTTTTATCTTTATTTTCAGTTAAGTATTACACTACAATTCTAAATACTCTGTCATCTTGTAAACAAATACTGTAATTCCAACTTTGTATCGGGAGAGGGGTCTCCTGTAAGTTTCTGTAACTTGTACCCCAATCCCTTTGTAAATTTAATAATTCACAATAAAATATGTTTAAAGTATTTGTTTTAACGTTCGGCACAAAAGTTGTCTGCAATATGTTGTTTTATTTGTAGAACAGCCGTTTCGTGATTTTCTGATATATTAAGAAAATTTCAGCGTCCAAAACATAGATATTCGCAAACCTTCCGATCGCCACTTCTTGATAACAACTCTGATATTTTTATTATAACATATGAACTCATTGTGGAGCTGACGACAGACACAAATCCAAACTATACATTTAGTATATTGTCGCTTCTCGTTTTTCCTTCCAAATAATCAGACTCATTAAAACCGGTATTGAGTGCTGTGTTCACGTTGGTCGGATAAATTTTGTGGCCAATTGGTTTGGTAATTTTCAGAAATGTTGTCCAAATTAAATAAACATACATCGAGAAACAAAAAACTATAGCAAAAATATAAAGAAACACGCAGAAAAAAAATAAGGAAAACGTTTTTCCAAATGAAATTTTATTTGGCTATATTTCAATATAATTGGCATTTTGGCAACCAACAGTGTGAACTCTGACTGAGTAGATATAAAAACAAGTGCCTAGTCACCTTTATTCACAAAATGCACATCATCGTATTTTACTGAAACACTGAATATATTTATTAATCAGACTAAAATAAATAGTGTTTTTCTCTGTACAACGAATAGCAACGGGCAACTAATTTACAATAATAGACACCTCTTCACTATAATTTCTGAATGGATGAGATCAGATTTATTATTGTTTTGAATATTCGAGGTCGATTTTCAACAACAGGTACGGCATACAAATGCACTGGCGTCAATATAGTCTCCAAAACATAACATTATTTCAGTCTATCTTTTACCATTATACCACATAACCAACGCTCATAATCTGACAAAACAATTCACTCTGAATAACATTTAATATCCCACACATTGCAACGTATTTTTTTAAAATAGATCATTGCATTATTTTATAACTTTTCAATACTTCTGATGTACCTGATGACTCTGGCCGAGTGGTATTGACTGTTGATATTCCAACAGCAACAACAACACCAACAACAACATCAGCACGAATATCAATATTAATGTTGTTGTTGGTGTTGTTCTGGAACTCATCTATGTGACACCAATACGAGAAACTGCCACACGGTAGTCGGCTGATATGGTATCCATTAAATTGAGGAACAATAACCACTACAGACGGGACATATATGACCTGTTCACTTGGTCAAGATCCTGCTCTTTGGATATCATGGCTTATCAGTTTTTACTGCATGGATTCTGCGGTCCAGTGATAAAAACATGCATTCAAATTGTATATTATTCATCTAAGGGGCGTGCATGTAACAGCAGTAGACGACAGATAGAAAAACTGATAATACAAGAGGAGGATTATTCATATTCATTGGTGGGAATTGTTCAGACAATAACGACCAATGGTAATTTGTTGTACCTACTATCTAACGTTTCCCAAGGGAACTACCGAGCAATGAGTATTTAGTGTAGAAAGTGTTAAAGAACATTCGCAGTGGAGTGAGTGGTGGTCAAGAGGTCACAGCTTTGTTTGCCTTAAAACTTACAGATAATGTAATTTTAACATCAAAACTTAATTTATACACCCAGTATAGATTATTTCCTGTTGTAAAATTACTAAAGACCCGATATATGTCAGTCTATGTCACTCAGAACATAAAATGAATGGGAACATTGCGTAAGCAATTACTGCCATCTCAAAATAAGCTAATAACATACACCAATATGTAATAGGTAGTCGATAGGAAACATACATTAACCCTTTACCCAACAAACCGGCCAAAACCGGCCAAATAAAGCTTCAACAGCCTAAAATATCTTCGGTCTGTCTCAATAGAACCATACAAATATGGATATCATTGGAACCGGCTCCTTGACCACATTGTGATAGTTACAGTTATGCCCTGTGCCAATGCATTCTCTTATATATGCGAGTCGACCATAGGTCGCCTCGCATATATAAGAGAATGCATTGGCCTAAACAAAATCTTTTTTTAACACTTTCTACAATTTTTTCTTACATTCTTTAACAATTTTATAATTTTTAATGTGTTAAGCCAATGCATTCTCTTATATATGCGAGGCGACCTATGGTCGACTCGCATATATAAGAGAATGCATTGGCACAGGGCCCTTCTGTTGGGTAAAGGGTTAAGTGGTGAAAATTCTACACTTCTTCCGAAAATGTTTGATTTAATGTTTCTAAGGGTGGATGTCGACAAATGGTCGGAAAAACACTTGGTGAAACGGACAGAAATTTAGGTCGATGGGTGGGTGGGTCTAAACAAAATGGCCAAAGGTAAAACGCCATCAGACGTGTCTGAAATATTTTTTTCGACCACCCCTCCTCAAAGCCGGAAATCTTAACAAAGAACAATCGGAACAGCGTTTTCCCCACAAAATGTTAACCCTTTACCCAACAGAACGCCCAGAAACGCCCTAACAGCCTAAATTATCTTCGGTCTGTCTCAATAAAACCATGGAAATATGGGTATCATTGGAACCGGCTCATTGAGCACATTGTGATAGTTACAGTTATGCCCTGTGCCAATGCATTCTCTTATATATGCGAGTCGACCATAGGTCGCCTCGCATATATAAGAGAATGCATTGGCCTAAAAAAAACTTTTTTTTAACACTTTTTACCATTTTTTCTTTAATATGTGTTAAGCCAATGCATTCTCTTATATATGCGAGGCGACCTATGGTCGACTCGCATATATAAGAGAATGCATTGGCACAGGGCCGTTCTGTTGGGTAAAGGGTTAATTCGTGAAACGAAGGCAATCGGAAGAACGTCGTATCAGTCCTGTCAAGCTCATGATAGTCTCAATGAGAGCCAATTATGAAAATATTAAATTATTAATTTCAATCAAACAAGAGATTCCTGGGTTTAAGACAGGAATGACACTCACAGAAAATTATTACTATTGATTTCGTCGGTGTTACACATTGGTTTGTTGTTTGTTCTGATATTTTGTCTGAGTGTTGGGGTATTCCGCGAAGGATTTGTAACCCTTTAATTCCTTACTGAATTCTGCCATTCAGATTTAGAACTAGACCCACACTTGATTTACATGGATGTTTGGATAAAATAAGCGTAAAATAACCCGCAATGTCCTGTCGTTTGTAGGTTTATTCAACTGGTAGTAGCTACTACAAACGTAGCCTTTATGAAATACTCATTGACGAGTAGTTTCCTTGGGAAATGTTCAGATAATAAGTTCAACAAACTGAACATTTCCCACCAATTATTAAAAATTCTTCTGAACTTGTACGTCTGGCGTCTGCTTTCATCTTCAGAACAGCCCTCCAGACAAATACAAGACCATTCCAAGTTCCTATGTATACGTTAATAACTGACGTGATAGCCCATTTCGTATATAAATGGTTAACTAGCCAGGTCTAACGTATTTCTATCAACTTGTAGTCAACATTTGCATTACTTTGAAATCTATTAAAAACGATCGCACAATTCACATTTGTCTAATCCCAAATGGTCAGTGCCGATATAGCAGTTGCCTGCAACTTTGTTATTCCTTTCTATACTGAATACTTATCGATGAGTAGCTCCCTTTGGACGTGTTCATATAATAAGTTCAATAAGCGACCGTTTGTTGAAGTTATTATTTGAACATGTTCATCCAATAACTAGGGCTGATGGGGTCATTGTCACAAGGCTCCGGTCACATTCGTAGCCAGCTTTTTTTAATCGACCACAAATGTAGCCAGCTTTTTTACGGCGTTCACATTTGTAGCCAGCTTTTCATATTCACGCGAGCCTTAATGAACAAGATTAGGTTAGTCTCAATTGTCTGAGTTGATGATTGAAAAACAACATAAATTTTAATTTGATATTTGTTCATCTAATAACCTGAGGTTTCCGATCAATGTCGTTAGATGCTCGAATTATATTCCAATATAAGTTGATAAACGAAGTCAGTTTTGGAGCATGACGTCGGCATTTTAGTCACGAACGCGATGACGTCATATTTCGCGCCATATAAAGCATGGAATTAGAAAAGCTGGCTACGAATGTGATCGCCGGCGAAAAGCTGGCTACATTTGTGATCGATTTAAAATGCTCGCTACGAATGTGACCGAAGCCTTGTGACAATGACCCCATCGACATAACTAGGACTCCTTCTGCACTTGTGTTATCTGTTGTCTGCTTATTTTTCATGAAAAACCCCTGCAGATGAATAATATACCATTTCAATGTATACTTGTATAATTGAGTCGGATAATTCATTTAGTAGATACATGGTTACACAACAAATTGTTGCTACCACCCATCATCGTATCGACACATACATTCCATTGAATTCGGTTTTACGACGTCGTGACAATCAATCGCATTCGGTTTCACGACGTCATGACACTCAATAGCGTTTGGTTTTAGTACGTCATGATACTCAATCACATTGAGTTGTACGACGCCATGAGACTCAATCCAATTCGGTTTTACGACTCCATGACATTCAATCAGTAATTGTAAATGTTAACACAAATTATCCAAATTGGTCATTTTACGTGACAGAGATCGTGGAATTCCTTGCATTAAACCGATAAAGCCAATAGATCAATGTCCGAGGACAATCAATTTTACAATTACACCTTTGAAATTCGCACAATAATTGAACCATCCATAGCTGGAGCTTCCTCAAAGTTTGCGAAAACCTGTGCCAATGCATTCTATTAAATATATGATAATACATTGGCCTAACGATATTTACCTTGACCTTGTAAGCCATGCGTTCTTTTATCTATGCGATGCTCCCGATGGGAGAATCGCATATATAAGAGAATGCACTGGCACAGGACCTCTAATGTTACCCATCGTGACAGCAATAATAAAAGTGCAGAATAGATAAGAAGTATGCTACACCATGGGCGGCATTCGACATCAAGCATGTAGGCTTATTATTATGTCAGTCGTTTCCGGGAGTTAGTTTAAATCCACCCTCCTAACTAGAGCGTGGTGGTCTCCTTTATCTGTCGTACGATATGCCATTTTAATTCAGAGATGACTGTCATTTCATGTCACCGTTTATTGATCATCTCTCAAGGTGAGAGGGTCCAATGTACTTGGGGTCATGGAATTGAATAGATGTGTATTAAATAAGGTACACTGTAGAAATATCTCGACAAGATAAAGCTAATAACCGTGTATCTCTTGAATTGTCTGTATTGGTTGAGAGATGCAGAATAATAGCTTTGAGTCGACAAGTCATCCAAAATATTTCTTTTAAGTAGGAACTTGTTTTGTACCGTTTCTTGTTTCTATGCCATGTTATATGTTATGGAAATAATAATAACGCATTACATTCACAGGAGTTTTTGTAGAACCGTGGGTTGTTGTTGCTATTGTCGTCGTCGTTGTTGTTGTTGTTGTTGAAAACGATGATGGAAAGATATAGAGTATCTATGGAATCCTATTACGGCCACTTGCTAATGGCGCTTTCGGCGCACTTTTTGTCGCTTTTGGCGCGATGCGCCGTAAGCGACAAAATGTGCGCCGATCGGCGCACTTTTTGTCGCTTTCGGTGCGCGCGCCGAAAGCGACAAAATGTGCGCCATTAGCGTTGTTTCGGCGCGCGCCGAAAGCGCCGAAAGCGTCGAAAGCGTCGAAAGCGACAAAACATGCGCCATTACGGCGCACTTTTTGTCGCTTTCGGCGCTTTCGGCGCTTTCGGCGCCGAAAGCGACAAAATATGCGCCATTAGTGCAATCGGCGCGGTGCGCCATTAGTGCATTCGGCGCGGTGCGCCATTAGCGCGGTGCGCCGAAAGCGACAAAATATGCGCCATTAGCGCATGTACAATTAAGTATGTGATCACCCCAGCAGGGGTGCCGGAAGAGGGGGCAGAGGGGGCAGATGGGGCAGCTGACCCCCTGCCCTTGACCAAGGGGGCGAGCGGGGGCAGGACTTGCCCTTTTTTCTGGAGAAAGAAAATGCTTTTTGTGTGTTTAATCTCATGTTTTTACAGTAAAATGTGACTTTTTTTGTCCAAATACCACCAATTTCACAAGGAATATAAATGTTTTGTCACAAAACGGCCATAAAAACCGACAAATACCTTTAAAATAGGGATTTTTGCCACAATGAATTTATGGTTATTTTTCCGAGTTTGCGGAGAAAATGCCCTTTTTTCTTCAGAAAAGTGCCCTTTTTGTAGGCTCTGCCCCCTCAGACGGTCCCAGGGATGTGGCTAGAGGGTCTCCGTTGGGGGTGTCCACCTTGGGAAATTCCAACTGCACCTCCTTGAATCAGAATCAGACAAAACACAAATTTTACATAATTCCATTTGCATCCCCCCCCCCCTTGCACCTTAGTGCTCATGCCTAATATCCTAATAACATCTAGTGGTCTAAATCCAGACAAATGCACACGGCTATGGACAAGAGACCAGGACACACCGGGCTGACCATTGTTGTTCAACGCAGTGTGAGAAATCTTTTTGAAAACTGTACAAGAAAATCACAAATGCTAGCATCTAGACTGGCCTCAACTGAAGCTTGGGTCAGCTGCCCACTCTGCCCCCTCTTCCGGCACCCCTGCTGGGGTGATCACATACTTAATTGTACATGCGCTAATGGCGCATATTTTGTCGCTTTCGGCGCACCGCGCTAATGGCGCACCGCGCCGAATGCACTAATGGCGCACCGCGCCGATTG
This sequence comes from Siphonodentalium dalli, assembly GCA_032622095.1. NCBI lineage: Eukaryota > Metazoa > Mollusca > Scaphopoda > Gadilida > Siphonodentaliidae > Siphonodentalium > Siphonodentalium dalli. The sequence continues at coordinate 163,248,487 of CP136063.1, read as the reverse complement.
CACTAATGGCGCATATTTTGTCGCTTTCGGCGCTTTCGGCGCGCGCCGAAACAACGCTAATGGCGCATATTTTGTCGCTTTCGACAAAAAGTGCGCCGAAAGCGCCATTAGCAAGTGGCCGTAATAGGATTCCATAAGTATCGGTGAAGATGCAATGATAATACGATAAAAGTTTGAGTTAAGAATAAGAAAGAGTGTTACAATTAAGTGCCAGTAATCACTTCCTTTTCAAATTCAATTCAACGAAATAATACGAAGAACAACAAGAAAAACTTAACCTAAACTACACGACTGTGGTATGCGCCACCCCAAACAATTGGATGCGGACACACGTACCACAGCAGCGATGGCATAGTGTGTGTGATATCTTATTATGGTGGAGTTTGGTGACAATAGGTCGTCATAATTACTATGCCATATCTAGCCATGCCCCCGCTGCGTTTTCGCACAATGAGTCGCCTGTATCAATCAACCCATTGCGTATCACCAAGGTTGATCTCTTCTCATTACATATATATTGTATTCTTCTCTTCGGTATGTAATGCCAAATTCACTCAAGTGTAAGTAGTCGGTTTTATTTTTATGAACTTATTGCATGTTTTATCCACTTATATATTAATTTCATGCGTATTAAGACAGGTCCAAATTGTGGCTCAGGCCCACAAGGGCCAGCAACGTATCATAAGTCGACCGTACATGTGAACACGAGACAAAATAACATACAACTAATCGCAAGGGTTTGAATTTCAACTTTGACTCATATGCTGAGAAATTTCACGACGATTTGTTCTTAGTAAGAACAATCATGATTGCTTACAGAAAGGGGTTATTCGGTAAGTTACCAAGTGGACATGCGCGCGTGTTGAGTAAATATCATCAACCACAAGACAATCAGGTAGACAAATGCTTGAGAGATCGACCGCGACGCTTGTAGAGATTGGTACACTCATTTTGTGAACACGCAGTGGGCGACTCACCTACTGTGCCATCGCTACTGTGGTACGTGTGTCCGCAGCCAATGGCCCAATGAGTATATCACCGTGCAATGAAGGGTTATAGAGCCCAACGACAATACAGTTATTATCTTATTATCTCTGAATTTATGCATTTCATCTAACGTTAATTAATACCACGAATTTAAAACCCGACCTGTCTCAACCTGAATCCACGAGGGAGCCAGTCTGTTTATCGCGTCATGCACACCATTGGTACTGTTGAAACAGCGTGCTGTATCTCTTAGATCTGTATTTGTTATGGTGTAGTTATACACTCATACCGGAAGTGGTTACAAAACGCCCGGATGTAAGTTTGAACAAACAATAAATGCGTCATGGATGTGTCGTGGGAGAATTATATCACAAGAAATGCAGCCACGCTGAGGAATCGGAACTTAATTCAGGCTGAGGATCCAGGCACCATCGCTCTACAGACTTCTCACTTTCAATTTTCTTTCCAGGTATTGGAAGGGACGTCCTGTTCTGTGATATCGACACCAGGTAATTAAGAACAGAACGCACGTTCGACGTCATCGGGTGCAGGTCGGTGTACCATGAAGTACATTAAGGAAACCTTGTGCTGTGGTTCCGAGTCGTGAAGTTTCGACTTGGAACACGTCCATATAACAAACGGCGTTGTTACATAATCAACGGATGTCGACTTCAGTGCCAAAAAATTAGTGCTTGTGGCTTTTCTATCAAACTTTTCCTCTTTATGTTTGAACGCTGCAACACAGTTTTGCCTCGACTTATCTATCCTCTTGTCAGCTCTACACTTCATAAATTTACGAGATCCGAAAAACTTTGGAATTGAATATACTGATATCGCTCTTCAAATCCGATATCAGCTCGCTGTCTGAGGGTGCATGTACACATTCAACATCTGACTTCTCGACTTGTGAAATTGGATTACTACTGCCTATTACGATTTTCCAATGAAATCGAATTGGAGAGTTTCCAGCTGTGACACTCGGTGGAATGAAGTATCGACATGATCGCTTCAAGGTAATGTATGATTGTTCCAAGACCGTAGAGTGCTGATCGCAAAGGCAATAGCGATGTGTCAAGATCGAACCCATGCGACTGTATATATAGGGGATCGTGGCAGGCCGCACCGAAATTCCAGTCGCTATACATATTCAAGAACAATCGTTTTTACAGCACATAATGTAATTCATATATCGTATTATTAATTAGATATGACATTTTCCCCGTAACCGCTTGTGAATATCGCTTCAATTTGCCCTTAAAACCGTGTAGTATCATTTTCCGACATCACCGATCGAAGTAATATCATTTTACGACATCACAAACCCGAGTTATATGGTTTTACGACATATAGTAACTCTATCTCACTGCTAAATAATGTGTAGATACATATGTTTGTGTCGTAACTCATTTGAATGAGTTGTCGATATCACACTGTTTCTAAGATGTGATCTAATTAATAAACAGGATATTATCTGGTTGGTTTGATATTATTGGCCTGATATCAGCCATCGGTAACCTTATATCAGCCTTCGACATCGGACTGATCCTCTTATCGTCACACTTCTGAAACGATTTGCGGCAAATATAGGACCCTCCGTGCACGACATAAGCCTCTCAGTGCAATTCGGGTTTGTTTTGTTTTGTATTTTTTTGGTTTGCATCAACATGTTCTTACTTACTTATTGCAATGACATTAGTATGGGAATGAATATAAAAGTTTTGTATCTCTGCTAGCTGACGATTTTCGGTACGTCTGGGGGCAATGTGATGTGCTTAATTTAACGAATAGTTCTCTTATGAAATGTTCAGATAATAAGTTCAACAATCGTGTACTCTCTGATATTTCCCTCCAATAAATTGGACTCCTTCTGCATTTGTGTTACCTGTCGTCTGATTATTGTTCATGGAAACCCATCCAGATGAACATTAGACCATTCCTACATGTATATGTATAACTGACAGGGATAATCGTTATAAGAGACGATTGTTGTAGTTTTTCTCGGCTGACAACAATTCAAAACAAGTTAACACTTCCTCTTTGGCAATTTGAAAGTCGATATCTGGGGTAATTATTTCCCGGCATATATGAAAACAAAAACAAAGAAGAAACAGCGTAAGTAGTACATCGGGTCCGTTCAGATCACATTTTTTGTGTGCATTATCACTAAGTGACGTCACCAGAATGTGGAGGTGAAAATGGTCCAGTTGTACGATGCATATATAGGTAAATGAGTCACTTTCCCTTGTTTTGTGACGGTTTTAAGTGTCTGTCAGGGTGGCCGTGAGTGACATTATGTCCAGGTCTACGAGCCCGAATATGTTGGCAAGAGTTAACCCCTTTGTGTTCGGGTGTAGGAACGCCCCTCAGGTTGTAACCATAGATAGGTTTTGTCAAAACCTCACTATTGTTGCAGGGAGATAACTCTGATAAGAGGTCCTACACCCGACACAATGGTGGTAACTCATACCATAATGTTTGGGCTCGTACAACTAAACGATTTTCACCTCCACAATTTGATCACGTGGCTTTAGTCAACACCTCTCCATTGTTACAACATGAGGGGCGTTCCTACGCCCGGTCACAAAGGGGTTAACTCTTGCCAACATATTCGGGCTGGTACACCTGGACATAATGTCACTCACGGCCACCCTGACATGCATTTAAAACCGTCACAAAACAATGGAAGGTGACTCATTTACCTATATATGCATCGTACAACTGGACCACTTTCACCTCCACATTCTGGTGACGTCACTTAGTGATAATGCACACAAAAAATGTGATCTGAACGGACCAGATGTACTACTACACACAATGTGATCTGAACGGACCCGATGTACTACTAGTAGTAGCGTGTTTTATTGGTCCAAGAGCCGCGCAACATATTCCAGGTTTACGTCTCGATCCGTCAACATAAGGCAAACCAAGACAACCGTTTCATAGTCTCTCATTTGTCGGCTTCTTTCATGACGTCATTTACGTCGAACCACGTTATGGCGAGAGCGGTAGCAGATATTGACATTTTCTGCTGATCGTTCTTCGGAATAAATGGCTAATTTCTATGAATGACGATGACTGTCGACAGAACATATACATGTACGTTATTATGATCGATTGGCGGTAACATGGTGTGACATTGACGGGTCGCGACTCGTTTGAACATAAACGCCAATGTCACACCGTGTTACCGTCAATCCGCCATTGAAATGTACGTTCCATGGGCATCTCGTTAACGTCAAATTAAGTACATGACGTTCGCCTCAATCATGGAACCGGAACTATAACATAAAACATCACACATGAAAAAACAAACCCTGTTTGTGCCTAAATAAACCTTGTAAGCCCGTATTTGTTAATGCACGGATTATATGACGGGTGACGTGTAATAAACACAGAACGACCATTAACACACTTGCGTCGTTCAGTGTATTTATGGTGTCAAATAGGACAAGGCAACATTATGGAGTAATGACATCATGATTGTGTTTGAAACGTGCTGCACACATGTCGTGAATACAAAAGAAGGCGTGATGCACTTGGATAGTGATGGATACCCTCATAACGTGACTGAAGTATCATCGCGCTGATGAAATGATTATATCGTGCAGATGAAATCGGCTATTCCAAAATATTGAATGGGGGAAAACCAGTTAAAAAGAAAATGGGAAATTGAAGCTTTCAAATCCGCTCTAATCGTGTTATTCCGTTCATTGAAATATCGCATGAGACGCCGGAGCGATATGTGCGCCATGCATTACCGGCCCCACAGGAGCGGCATCGGTCCGTGATGCTATTGAAGAATTATAATATGCACCTCTGATCACGCGACGGACTCCCAAGGGAGTTAACTACCCCAATAATACTAATTGCTTTTTCATGATGATAACAAATGTTTCGCTTTCTCGACCGCCGATATGGAATTGGTGTGACCGCAGAGTCATCTGATAGACCGTTTTTCACCATATTTAAATCGTATTAGCACGTGGGTTCTTGTTGCGTCACTCTATGATTACATCACGGATGGAATATAACAATAACTGTGTTATTGCATCACGGCTGGCATAGCGTCTATCCTTCCCATGCTTCTTTAGAACGATTTGAGATACATTATGCTTTGAATGCTGGGCTATCATTTGAGATTGGTTGCCAATATGGTGAGTCTCCAGCTCGTAGCGCACCATGTTGTATCACATAGAAATATGTTGTCGATCTACATTTGTCCGAAAAATAATTGGGAATAAATCTGACCGTTTGGATGCAATTTTGCTATTGTGTTCGTCATTCCCTTTACTTAAAAGTCATATGGCGGTTTAGAGCCCCACGCATAGCTCCACTGTGTCCATTTCCGGTCTGGTTACGAGGATCAAAACGGGTAGACAAATAAGTGAGATATTTTTATACGGAGTTTATATGCGACGGAAAGATTCCTTCCAGTAATTTATAATTTAGATTTTTTCTTCAGCATGAAACAACAACGATCATTCATTGTTATTATGTTCTCATATGAGTAAATAACTTCTGTCGCATTTCTTCAGAGGGAAATTAAAAACAGCTGATAAATTGCTATGACTATGTATGTTTTACAATATATATATACAGTACCAGTCAGAAGAAGTGGCATGTTGAGGCGAGCCTTTATTGTGATTTCGAAAAAGGCGCGATTATAGCGCAATACCAAAAATCTGTCGCGCTTATTATTGCGAGTTATATATACATATAAAACATTGTCTCTATTTATGCAATAAACACTATAGAAGAGCAATCATTTGCTTTAAATGTCACAATTTTCAGCACTGTAAGATGTCGCAATATTAAGCGCGAAATATTGCGATATTAAGCGCAAAATATTGCAATAATATCGCAAGCAGCGCGCTTATAAGCGTTTCCACTTACAATATTATTGCGATATTGGGCGCGAAAATAGCGCGCTTAGTATACCACTTCTTTTGACTGTTACTGTATTTCTACAAATAATATAGTCATTTATCTCACTGAATGGATGTATTCATCAGTTTCCATCTTGATATAATGTTTGTGGCCGAAAATAGAGTTTTATCGCAGTTATCTGGGTGTTTTATTGTTAACGTCCGACCCGCTCTCCGTTCGTGTCATCTCAGGGATGGACTAACAAGGTCTGTTCTTTATTATATCAAGTCTAATTTATATGAGAGAGATGTTTATTCCTCCAAATATGGAAACAAAATTTGGAAGGAGATATGTGATACAATTTAGTTTGATAAATATACACGAAATATTGATATACGGGCTTCATATGGTCTGAGAAATATTTATCAATGTTCCAGTCGTTTTCAATATTTTCCACAGAAGTGAAATAAACGTTCTTTTTTCTATCATATCAGGAATAGACAAACAAGGTACAGCTTTTTTCCATGTCAAAAAAATGTTGGCATCTGAACTCTCTGAATTCGATCACTTGAATTAATCTTTCTCTGACATAATGAGTCCGTATAAGAGTATTTAGCATATAGCTCGACAAATATATGTTTGTACCTGGAACCGTTGCATGATGTAACAACATCGAGCATAATTTCAATCTCCAAACCGCCAAGTGGATTTAAATAGACATATATATAGATAGATAGATAGATATGTTTATTTGCACAATACTATATAATACATTAACAATTATTAAACAAAAGTATATTATTCCACAGGAGCAGCATGACCTAGCTGGTCGTCTTTCTGTTGCCCCTGAATGATAGGTGCATATGATGACGTATTTACAATTTCACACATACTATTTGGTATTTGGATGGCCGGTTGGTGCCTACTTTAAATATTATATATGGTCATTTTAATTAAGACTGGGTTGAATTTTGAACAATGCTGTACTATAATAGAAAAATTGGACAAGTTTAAGAGATTGTACCAAAACTAGTGAGGTGGTTGCGACAGTCCTGTGTCATATCATTGGTATATGGTTTTTTAAAGTTTTCATTGATCAAAATGCCTAAAATATGTATAGATTGTACACGAATTTTATTCCCAACTCTAATTAGTTCCATGTTATTCCTTTTTCAGTGTGAATTTTCTCCACTTGTCCTCGTTGCCTCAGGGGTAGATCAACGTGAATTTACTTTTAGTTGTGTTGATAGATAGTTTATTGCAACAACACCATTCAAAAATGTTTTTTAGTTCAGCCGTTTATAATTTTTAACTGTTTCCTATCATGGTCAGAACAGTAAAGTGTGGTATCATTGGCAAATGATAGTAAGTTCATCGAGGTACATTTGGGTATATCGTTAACATACAGAAGAAACTTTATAGGGCCAAGAACGAACGCTTGCGGCACACCACACGTTATCTTCACAAAACTGGACGTTTGACCAAGACAATCAACGTATAGTGTTTTCTTCCCTTTAAACAACTCCTAAACCATTCATTGGAAACCCCCCAAATTCCACAATGTTCTAATTTTCTCAATAAAATATCATGGTTAATTGTATCAAATGCTTTCGATAAGTCTATGGCAATCGCTAGATCCTTAGTTGGTTTGCCATTATTTTTTGCTACATGATCTAGAAGGTCCATCAAAGGATGTATGATAGGGTGATTCTTACGGAAGCCATATTGATGGTTATGTAAGATTTCATATTTTTCGAGAAACTAAAAAATACTTTTATCGTGAGTTTCTCTAACAACTTCGAGAAAACGGGCAGAATGTTTATGGGCCTATAGTTCGTTATTTTATCGGGAGATTCACTTTTATAAAGTGGAATTACGTTTAATATTTGTATCCAATCGGGGAAGATACCTTGTTTAAATGATAGATTGAATATATGCGTTAGCGCTCGGAACGTTTCGGGTATGGTCTGTTTCATTAATTTTGATGACAGTTTATATCTGATTGTAATTAATTGAGTATTTGTCACTAAAAACAAGCATTCTGATTGGCCGAGAGCAGCTAACTTTAGTTTTCGATTCACCGACATCGGCCTCTTCAGCGTGCATCAAATCTGAATGTAGCACGGTAAAATTTCATCGCCGCAGAACGGAGTAGCGTAACGAGCGCACCCGCGCGTTGTTGTCTATAGATACCGTTCATCGGCCGCTTCAGCGTGCATCAAATCTGAAAGTAGCACGGTAAAATTTCATCGGGACAGAACGGAGTAGCGAAACGGGCCAACCCGCCCCACAGTAAATTGTTACGGAGCAGTGTTCCTAGTAACGCAATGAACAAACCCAACGATTTGTGCACGGTGACAACGGCAAAATGAAAGTCTCGATTCGTGTCATGAAAATGACTAAATGATACTTTTTATTGATTTTTTTTGCAAATTCCTTGCTAGATTGAATTACAATGGAGATAAACGTACCCTGTTGAGTTGTACATTCTGGGATTCGAGCATGAAAACAGTTTGTTTTCATGCTCGAATCCCAGAATGTACAACTCAACAGGGTACGTTTATCTCCTAAGTATAACTGCGATAATACTTAGTAGGAAGCAACTGGATTTCAAAAGAAAAGGCTTGTTATAAATACAAAACCCGCACAAAAACTTGATACATGTACATGTAACCTGATATTCACCATAGCTGATGCTATTAATAAATTCCGGTGTTCCGCTCAGCACTGACAGCAGTCTTAGTCAAAGTGACTAAGATTGATTAGTCACTAACATTGTCTCAGATTCAACTAACATTGGGTTGAAACATAGTCATTTTGAATAAGCCAATGCTATTAAATTAGTCATAATGACTAAGTTGCGTATATTAGCCATTTTGACTAATGTAGGTACAGATACGTCACTTTTTAGTCACTTTGACTAGATAATATGTTAGTCATCTTGACTAAGGTTGATACCAGTTAGTCAATGTGACTAAAGTACTGTATTTATAGTCATTTTGACTAAAGTTAATACTACTTAGTCAATATGAATCAGGTACTATGTTAGTCATGATCATGGTATCCAAAAATTATTAAGAGATCAATTTATTACATGATCCTATCATTATTCCATTCAATATACCCATTATATAAATTGTGATATTAAACGTTCGTCTGATAACAGGAATTAGTGCCAGGTGACCTTTGACTTCCTGTTTGTCGCCTGTTTACATTACGTACGCTACCTCTAAAAATACTATGGCTTCCAATATTTTTCCAACAAACTCTAATGAATGAAGAGTTTGAAAAGTTATTTCATTAAATATCCGCCAACAAATACGTCACAAAGTTTGTATTTAGCTGGGACTATTTCTTCACGCGGACAAACGACTCATAGTTGCGTGAAAAGTCGTCGCATGCATTATAGAAGCCGATGTTAGTTTCACGTCCCATTTGTTGAGTTAAGTATCTTTTATCGAGGTTTTGGATCATGTAATAAATATAATCTACAACTCATCCCCAGTTTATAGCGGAATTTACAAAACTCGCCAAGTAAATTAGGTATGGACCTCGCCTGTCTGTGTCAGTTTATACCTGTAGAGTTAACATTTTGAGCAAATGTTATCATCTGCCACCTAAATAAGGGCAAGTTAGTCAAAACGACTAAGTAGTTCTTTCAGTGAGCCGATCAAGAAAGGCTCTTTAATGTACAGCATCGGGTAGAAACTACACATGCAATATCATGCAGAGAGCCCTTATTAATTGCGCATGTTACAGAAACCGTGAGAGCCGTTTATATTATTTGAGGCGATTATTGTTTTTCGCTTCAATACCATAACATAATATGATGTCCCAAGCTATTCGATCCTATACCATAAAACAATATATCCTAAGTTATATTGATTTCTTCAAGTTAGTTGATGCCAGGAATACTACAAAAACACATTCATTCGATCCCTAGGTTTAATTTGCTGCTTGGTTATACGACTTTCTAACAATTTCAAATCTCGTGGTTACAATCGAAATGTTTACATATATTTAAGAAATAAATATACTGCGCATCGGCGTGTATAGTAGAATTTGACCACAAAGAAACTGATTGTAGGACGACGCGAGGTGGAGTCCTACAATCAGTTTCTTTGTGGTCAAATTCTACTATACACGCCGATGCGCAGTGTATATTTCTGTATGTTTTGGTCGAATTTATAGTGACATACGTTCAACCTGCTTATATGTGAGCATAGTTTCTAGCTATGCGTGGCATGATATTCCTCCAAACAGTTCTTCACTTAGAACTGTAACGTCAAACATTACGTCACTATTGAACGGCGACCCCCTTTCTTAGCCTTTTTTGCAAAACACAAATTCAGTTAAGACTTATTTTTGTTCTATCTTAAATAAAATTCAATATAGTACAGTAGGTAGTCATTATATTCTCTTTCTTCGGTATATAGCATGACATTAACCAATGCCCGTGTGGTTTGACTTCTGAAAGTTTGAGGCGTTGGCAGCATTGCACTGATTGAACCACATTTTTGTGTGTGGTATAATTCAGAATATCTAGAATTGAACCACAAAACGACGGTCGTGTAACCATGGGAACACAGTATACTGAACAATCAGGACGAGCCTTGTATGTAGGTTTAGGCAAGGTCGTATTACAAATCATATTTATTCGCTGTTGTTTAGAGAGGGGACCCAGCACTTGGATCGTGCCTTACTCGTATTTAAATTCGGGCAGTACCAATGTGTGCGCACCGATCGGTGTGCAGATTTAAAATTGAGCGAAAAATAGTATGACGCAAACGTGGAAACAAAATATTTTAAGCATTATGTTTAGGCAATAGGCATCCAACGACACGATTTCACCAATACCTTTGTCCAATAAACTTCCTCCGTTCACATGACTGTCTTGTCAGTAAAACAAGGATATAAACTCATTACATGTATATATGCAATCACGACACCAGTAATTATTCACATTTAAAGAGATAACTCCTGGTAACTTCTTCGATGTTGAGATGCTTGTAAGCAATACATATAATTATTCCATGCTGAATGTGCCCGACACGCATCTCTGTAGTCATAACCCTGGAGTGAGGCAGTGGTCAGACAGTCTAAGTTAGTCCATAACATTGCCATCTCTCTAAGAAATGAGAATTGGTTCACGATCACTGAGTTAAGCACATATGAAGCAAAGAACACTCATACTCAGTCAATGTCGCCACAACTCTGATATGTATATATATCAAAATGATTGTTTGGACCATATATATATGAACAGTAAGACACATCTTCTCAATAAAATGATGATGTAAGTATAGTTATATTCTACTAGATGTAACTGTTCGTCGCGTTGGTCTTTAAAATATCCATTTATATCTTCAGGAACGGTTATAGAATTTACGAACTTTTACGAACATAGTTATGTTAGCTCCCGTGGGCGATTTCAAAACTAAGCGACAAATAGTACTGAACGAATATAATTCCAGTATAAAGTATTTGTTTCTTTGTTAAGCGACACCTTGAATGCATCGTTTGTTTAAGGTTAATTTCAAACGTATCCTACATATACTCCAAAGGTATACAGTAATGCTCTTTCCGATGAATGGCAACAAGCCATATTTTCGACTAAATCCTAAAAAATTACCCACAAGTCTGCTGTGGTTAAGGAGTCGATTATTTAGGGCATTACTGTATATGCTCTATCATTTATCGCTCGCCGGTGTTGCACCCTGCACAGTAATTCGTTACCCGAACGAAAGTTTCGATTAACACTATATAACCCATCGATCTTACACTTCGAAGAAACGTGATGTAGTCATGACAAAAAAACTCACAAGCTTTTGTGAGGAACTATAGAAAGTTTATTCTTTTTGAATTTCAATCAGAGATCAGGGGACTTGTCAAAGGGAGATGCACCCAATGGAATACAATGCGTTATTCCGGTGTGACAGTGCTTTCATCGAGGGGCATCATTTGTGTGTCACCTTCGGTACTGGGTAATGGAATCGATTTGCAAGATGGTAAATACTGCTATCTATACATTCTGGCACGCTGAACAATTCGGAGTCCCTTGTATAGATACAATAGAACGCGGCGCATTCTCTTCATTCTTGTTTTTCTCTCAGTGTTACGTACATATGAACTGTGTATGCCTCGGAAAATAATTTATGGAAGTGATAAATTTACCGTAATTGTGTGATGATTCCCCGATCCAAATAACATGCGTGAATATTGAGAAAAGGAAACTATATGCAAGGAAGAAAATACATGTATGTACAAAATATACAACGACCGTCCAATTATGATCTGTCAATCAAAAACATCATCGTTGAAAGAATACAACAGTACAGCGTCCACTTCTTGTAACAATAAAAGGCGTTTTCTTTATATTTATCACGACATGACAATAACACTTAATCGAGTTAAAATCTGAAATATTCTTTCGGACACAAAATTCACATATTTCCAAGTCGAACAAGCTTAAGGTTGGTTGTATTGTAATTCTGGTAAAAATTAAGGACAACGAAATCCAATACTAAAGACAACCATGACTAATGTTTGTTATGGACGCGTTGACGCGTTTTACATTAAGTCCAGTAAAGGGCCATAACTCTGGACAAAAAGTGCGGACAAAACCTGCACTATGTGGAAATTCTTTCCGTAATGCCGGTCTACCGGCATGTATACCAAAGGATATACAAATTGGACTAACAATACATGTACATGAGTTGTGTTGTGGAATGTTTGTTACGGGTGGACTAAAGAACGGAATGACGTCTCGGTGGAAGGACGGACGGAAGCAGGGGCGGGGTCTCCACTATATACACCGGATCCTCCTTCGGAGTGTCTGTGCATAATAAAGAGCGTTTGTGAGATAAGTTAAAACTGTTTGATTTGTCATTTTTCTCTCAATCGAGCAACTACGAACAAGGTTCTGTTATTCAATTGCTAACTGAGATCATGCCATTTATTATATGCTTCCCCATTAAATAGTGGGAAATTGCCGTGGCGTAGAGCGTTATATCCATCGCCTGGACCGACTCGATGGATAACACTGACCGACTCGATGGATAACACAATAGTATTACTTTTTCGGAGATTACTTCCGGTTTATAGCGGCGAATCACATTAAGTTTCAAAGCGTATCAATAACAGCCGGACTATTGTTTTAATTATTGATTTTCACGGTTCATAAACTGTTATTTAATTGTTATAATGTTAACTCATTTGTTTTAATATATTCTTATCACTAAATTATGTATACATTAATTTTCTCGCATCATTTCAGAATAAAACAATGGGGACTATTTCTTATGGCGGCTATGCTCGATATTTGTCTTTCGGTGGTGAGCAAATCAATTGATGGAATGTAAACAAAATGCAAATGTCGATGCTTTCTAACAATTTGAAGTGAACTGTAGGACAAAATTAGCAGTTTTGGTGCGGTTTATAGCGCATATAATAAAAAGAAAACCTACGGGTTTTGGTTGAATACCCGAATTATCTCATTCGTGGGTGCAAGGAAGTACAGAATTTCCACTCGCGGCTTGCAGCCGCTCGTGGAAATTCTGTACTTCCTTGCACCCACTCATGAGATAATTCAGGTATTCAACCAAAACTCGTAGGTATTCTCTATATATCTCTACTCTAGCTACGCCCATATAGATCAGACGCCACCAGTTCAAAACCTGTAACAGTTAGATGTTCTGATGGGGAACTTTATAGCTTTGAACAGACAACGCAGGGAATATATTTATGTGTAATCTTTTTCACAGTAGAGGTGGTACCAGCTCGATATTGCATGATTTATAAGTGACATTTGTGAGCCGATTTAACAATAAACATTGAACTGAATGTCCAGGAAAATCCCATGACTGTAATCGACGCAAAGCAAAATCGGCTCACATATTTAAAGTCGCCTAAACATAAAATCTCCATCTGCCAGCTTCACCTACTGTGAAATATATTAACAAGTATTAAATAGAGGATCTACAACGAGTCCCCAGTTTATAGTGGAATTTACAAAAAGAGTCCAGTAAATTATGTCTAAACCGAACCTTTTACGAGGTCCAGACCTAATTTACTGGACTAGTTTTAAAAAATCCGCTATAAACTGAGGACGAGTTGTAGATTCTATTTTTTACATTATCCAAAAAACCTCGACAAAACATACTCAATCAACCAACTGGACGCGAAACTAACATCGGATTATATAAGGCATGCGATGACGTTTCGTGTAACTATGCGTTGTTTGCCCGCTTAAAGAAATAGTCCCAGACAAATAAAGACTCTTTGGCTAATTTATGGCGTATATTTAATGACATAACTTTTCAAACTCTTCTTTCATTATAGTGAAAAATATTGGAAGCCATACTATTTTGAGACGTAAACAGACGACAAACCGGAAGTCAAAGGTCACTTGGCACTATTTCCTGTTATTAAACGAACGTTTAATATCACAATTTCTAGAATGGGTTTATTGAATGGAATAAGGGTAGGATCTTGTAATAAATAAGAAATATGCTACTTTTTTCAGTGCTATAAAGTTCTATAAAGTGGAATATGCATGATCTCTATACGGGCGCAGCCAGAGTCGATATTCATTGCAAGATCTGCTAATTGATATGGTAAACATAAAGACAGATGGTCCTATGTACTTTTGTATGGAACTTTGAAAGAAGGTGATAAATGTCTATGAATGAAACCCGGTACTCGACATCAGCTCCCCCCCCCCCGTAAAACAGAAACTGTAGAGGGTGCACTTAACAAAGTGAGGTATACGATAAATCGATTTAAAACCAAATATGCTAATTTCATACCTAATTCCAACAAATCAAGAGCTGTCAGAATGAATTTCAATAAAATGTGTCATCGGGCTAAGTGAGAAATCAACACTTGAACGTACAGAACCGTGTTATGTTGGGCGTGCGAGTACCAGTTAATGTGATGCTATAACCCTGCATACATCTTCAAAATTACACACCCCCGCAATGCAGTACAACTACTCATAAACCAGGAGAAACATCAAAAGAGAAAACAAAAATTAAATTCCTTTCCTATCGCAACACACAATTAAGCCATGAATCCTTAACATCGCATGTGGGTATAGTTGGATTCACATTTTCTGATGGGATTTGCAGAAGCCAGTAAAATAAAAGTCCTCATGCGTACGCAGTGTGATAATTGCATGTGCGTAGGTGTGCAAATATCCAGTAACAATGAAAATGTCAGTCTCGCTCAATCTGAAGTAAAATTAATTCTGAGAAATGGCTTTAGTAGGATTGCACAAACGTGTGAAATAATATTAGATTAACCTTTTTCCAACTGTTATTCGTGTTAACCCTTTCAGTGCCAGGGGCCGATCTCATCGGCCCTAATTTACGGTCTGTAAAATCGGCCCTAAAAAATAACAAAAATATTTTAATTTTTAAAGTGAAACATGCACTCACAGTGGGTAAAGTGCAAAAAAAATTAAAAGTCCGTACACTAAGAATAACATGGATAAATAGATAAACTTTTGTTTCTTATAATCATCGGCGATAGTTCTCCAATAACGAAATTCCGTGTGTTGAAACCATTATTATGTTCACAAATCTGTACTGTCAACACACATCATTAATCGTGCAGTATGTTCATGGATTTTGTCTGAATATTATGTTCAGAATATTAGCTTCTCCGATGTCTACCATCAAGTTTTTATCAATCTTATTGCACTCGCATTGGTAATTCCGATGTAACAGTAATATTTACATAGTAATTGTTTCAATTCACGAAACCTAAAAGTATATGTTCGCATTTACATCCCGCACCCAAGGATAAAAACAGGTTGATATATAATTTAAATGCTCTCATACGGACTTCATATTAAACAGAAAATACTTGAGTTCAAATTTTCGAATTTAAAGATGCCCCTTTCGATTTGACCCCAAATTTGTCAAACTTTCCTCAGCAAATGTTCAGCTTATACCGTGCAAAAAGAAAGAAAAAATGAAAACTACTTGAAATCAACATCAATCGTGACATTACGAAAATCCACACAAATCATCAATAACTGATACGCCTAAAATGATCACAAAAGCATATACTTGAGAACGCTCTTTATTATCTACCACTTTTTGGCGGCAGAAGCATGGACGCTCTTTATCAGAAGCGGTCTCTGTGAGTTTTAAAATTCAAAACGTGCTGACAGTCGATATCTCACAGTCAGAACTTCCTATTACTAAATTAAAGGTACTCAATCAGATTAGACGGTCGTCATATCATCAAGTTACAACGAAATTTCTTCAAAATACGCATTTGTTACCAAAATCGATTAATTAAAACAAAATGATGCTAACAGCTGTCAACTATGGTATAAAATTTCCTAAAACGTGATATTTATCAATCATGTTGTTCAACGAAATATGGCCGTATTATCATTTTCGTATCACGAAATTTTTCCGCATTACCACTTGATTTTAGTGTTATCCATCTTCATCCGCAATGTTTTCCGAGACAATCGGTTTGACGACTCGTTTCTGGGCCACAAATAATTAAACATTTTGAGAGATAACACATTTTAAATTTCGATATCTGATAAATCTGAGCCTTGATGGGTGGGTTCCTCGACTCAAATGAACTATTTTTCACCCCGAAGCCAAAGAAATAGTAATTTGGCAGCATTAATTCGGATTATGCATCTAATAATGTTTTGATATGGCGATGGTTGTATGGTATCAACTCGGACCGTGGATCCTTAAAGGCACACTTAATTTTCGATCACATATATAAAATATATGCCATATTATATACCATTGAAAGAGGAAGCTCCAAACATTGAATTGTCAACTGATGCGGTGTAATAAACTGTGAGCATGTTGTTTTTGTGGAGTTAGCGACGTTTTTTGTGTGCTTAAAGACACGGTTGGCCTTGGCGGTGGGTATCCTGTGAAAATATCTCCACCCGTCAAAAACCGCCACAAACAGAAAGAACATCAAAATGTAGATAGACTTTGTCCGTATACAAATAAGAAATATCGCATAAACAGTATGTTATGGTCATTTGTTTGACAATTGTTATGTAAACAAAAGCATAAAAAGTTACTTTTCTGCTGTTTGTTTATATTATGATGGTAAACATAAAGAGCGTTCTTTGTTGGTGAATACCTGATATGGAACTAATAAAGAGCGTTTATGCCATTTGTGTGTGATTAGCCAGTAGCATTGTGCTGTCTTCTGTAATACAATCAGGCTCTTGCTTAGGTAAAATATAGTAGGTCTTTATGATAACATATATGCGTTTTAATGTTTTTCTGTTTACGGTGTTTGGAACAAATATGAATATTTTCGACAATTAAGGCCGCACGTGCCTTTAAGTTTAATCTGGTTTTGTTGTGCAAATTTATTATTTTCAATGGAGGGGGAATAACTCTATATTTTAAAGATAGAGTTATCCCCCTTCCATTGAAAATACAACTTTAGTTTGAATTATGTTGCGTTGTGGGACCCATAACGGGGGGGGGGGGGGCTTTTTATTTCAGCTGTTTTCTATTTCTGTACGGAAATCTTCAGACGTTTCAAATGATGATGAATTATAGTATTTTAATAATATTGTATTGCATAGATTGTTATTAAAACCGTATATCAAGTACTATAAAACAAAACAATCGGTTTAAGTGGATCCTTAAGGAATGGCGAATCTGGCCACACATGTATTATACAAGTATACCAACCATTGTTAATACAATCTAAAAAAAAAACACGCCTGCGATTCGATAGGTCTCATTGCATGCATGTCGGGAGTAATAGCGGAATTCCTCGGAGACCAAATGGTTAGAGTGGGATGAGAGGCATTTATATCCCATATAGGTCAGTCCTCGACATCTACTAAATATAGGCGATATCAATAGAGGGCAGATAAATCGTAGACCCTTGGGATATTATAGAAACCCCACGTTCGATACACATAGCCCCATTATGTATTCCACTCACTTCACATCGTCATTATGACTCTCTGTAAGTTCCGGAATACGAAGGTCGATCTATCATTAGGACAAGGTTATATGACCACCATGCTGGACTACGTCCTCGCGTGGTGGAAGATATCAATGTCGCTGAAGGGTAGCTGTCGTTGTATGTATAAAACGTTACGACAACGACCCCAACAGCATCAGCGCATGTGTATTTTCTAGTCTCGTTCTTGGCCAGCTCCGCTCACTGATTACATTGTATTTCCTCTCGTCAAATAACGCTTGTGCCCAGGTTCACGACTTTACAAAGAGACGACATCGGGTATAGATATTGGCTGCGGACACACATACCACAGTAGCTATGGCATGGTAGGTGTGACAATTTATTATGGTGGAGTTTGGTGACAATTGGTTGTCATAATTAATATGCCATAGCAAGCCATGTCGCCCTCTGAAAATTCGCACAATGAGTCTACCAAGCTCTATCAGCGACGGTCGATCTCTCAAGGATGTATCTACCTGAATGTCTTGTCGATGTTGATCTTTACTCAACAAGCAGTGTTATATTTTGCATGCTAACACACAAGTCCACTTGATAACTTAATGAATAGCCAATCTCAACAGCCATGATTGTTCTTACTAATGAAATTAATATAAGTAGATACACATGCATGCATTGAGATCATATAAAAAAACATTCCACAATAATGATATATATGTGAGTCAATGAGGAATTGCCACCAGGCCACGGTCAATTTTGGACGACCCATCGTGCAATTATATATATCGTCGTGAATACAATTTAGCAAAACGTAATAAGTAGAGATAAATCTTGGTGAAAAGCAATGGTTAATTGGTCCAGTCGACTCATTGTGCGGAAAATCAGCGGGCGACATGGATAGCTATGGCACATAATTATGACTGACCAATTGTCACCAAACTCCACCATAATATAAATTGTCACACCTGCTATGCCATCGCTACTGTGGTACGTGTGTCCACAGCCATTAACAAGAAAACCAATGTCAGAAATGGTAACGCGCTCAAGATAATAAATTATATACCCATGATTGTAATTATAGAATATAAAATATATTGGTTCCACGAATGACCAACTCATAATTCCGTTAAAACAACTAATCCTTCAAATTATTACAACAACTAAAATGTATATACGGCTTATCACTGAAGGTTTCTCATGCATCTCACCAGAATTCCCAACTACACCTTTTACCGGACTCGGCCTCCGGGTCGCAGTTCGACTTTTAATCCGTCCCAAAAATCCCCATTTCTATAAATAAAACGCCCATGGCCCATGTATACCAAGAATCAGCGAAACATTATACACGCGGAGCGCGAAAGGAGTAGTTTGGGACGCTGTTCATAAGATATGCTGATTTATGTCGAATTATTTTTTGTCGTCGCCAGTACCAATGGTTGCTATTGTAATGCAGGATGTGAGTTGAGGAGGGACTGCACGAAATTGTGATGATATAATTATACTGATCAGCATTGTACCGTATCTATACTCAACAGTAATTGGTCGGCTGCCGATCAGCATGTTAGTGTTATCAAAATGAATCACGCTGTCTGTGTGGACAAATATGTCAATTTCTGGGGTTTTATTTTCGAAGAAGGCCAAACAGTTTCAATGCTATATATGCATGCAGCAATCACATCTCTGATTATCAACTCATTTCCATGGAACCATTAATGGGGGACTGTACACTAAATCCTGTCATTTATGGGCCCATCTTCTTACTGAACAGAATGTATGCAACAAATGAATGAATTGGAGAAATGGATTGGTGCAAAATACACCCATGTGCTCTATGGACGATACAAACAACATGGTAATTATAATGAAAATGAATTTATGACTCCAGCCATTTATTAATTTTCATTATAATTACCATGTTGTTTGCATCGTTCATAGAGCACATGGGTGTATTTTGCACTAATCCAATCAAACGTATGGTGTATATGTACTGCATCCGTCTGCTTGTTCGTCGGAGTCTCAATTGTATATGGAGTGTTTATCCAGATAGAACACTTAATACAAATATAATACTGTATATATAGTGTACGTAGGCGTTCCCGCCAATAGCAAGGATCGATCTTGCCACACACCAACCCTCCTTCTCAGGGTCACATTCACAGACCTGAAGACGCCCATCAACCCTTATTGATTGGATTCTATAACGGGTCAGACTAGCGCGGTGAAAGCTAAGATTGGAGATTACCATTTCAATGTTATTTAAATCCGGAGAATGGGATTTGAATTGATCGTTGATATATACCGGCGCATTGTATTTCCGCCTGATTCTTCTGAAATTGAATTACAATCTCTCATCTGTGATGATGACTGTTGGTGGCATTCTTCACGCCGTATATTCAAATAGGCTAATCTGTGTGAGATATAGTGAATGACGCGGCTAAAGTCGATTATTAACACTATCGACCAATAGATTTCGATTTTCGAATACGCAGAAATATGTGACTTGGGAGGGAACACGATCGCCAATACGTGTACAAGTTGTCTGAATGAACGTAGCTTTATTTACTATCAACCTATCTAGATCTATCTATCTAATTCATAGCATATGTTACAGCTGTTTTAAATTCCTTGCCAACAAGTGAAACAACCGCTATTTATGTTTTGTCCCAGTATAGCATTAAACGGCAAATAAACCATATCATTCGATGGTCCAGCTAAACCCGGTTTAGGGAAGCTAGACCTGAGTTGACCAACTTGACGAATCCGCCTTTTCTGGACCGCGGTTTACATGGGTGGAGCTGTAATTAGTATCAATTGGCGGTGTGTCAATAATGTGAGATTGGCTGCTTGGTATTATTATGTGACAAGTGATTCATTAATTCACACACTCGGTTTATTATAAGTGCGTGTGCTAGCTTCTGCGCGTTAATTGATGGCGGGTCAATAATCGTATCATACTACCGTTCTGATTGAGGTCTGCCTGGTAGCTGTGTAGTTTGATTGCATGCTCATATCACAGAATCAGCCAGCCATTGAACGACCACGAATGCACACATAGACCCGATTTGGCTGGACCGATATTGTATATTTAAACCAGATTTAAACTCTGTCTAAACTGGACATGAAGAATCCGGTCACAATGATTCCCTGTCCGTGGAACATAAGACTCCAGACCAAATACAGTAATGCCCTAATTAATCGACTCCTTTAACCACAGCAGAATTATGGGTAACTTTTCAGGATTTAGTCGGAAATATGGCTTTTTGCCATTCATCGGAAAGCTCCCCGAGAGCTCTCCGATGAATGGCAACAAGCCATATTTCCGACTAAATCCTGAAAAGTTACCCATAATTCTGCTGTGGTTAAAGGTGTCGAGTAATTATGGCATTACTGTAACTTACTCGTATTTAAAATCGCGCAGTATTATTTGTCGCTCAGTTTTAAATTCGCGCACCTTTACACGTGATTTCAAAACTGACAATATTATTTATAATAATAAAAAAATGTATCCGACGGTTTTTATGGTTCTTAAAGCCACATGGCGGTTTTCGCTCCAAAATACGCATAATATTATTCGCTTTTGAATTTTCCCGGTATCGAAATAGGTCAATATATACCCGAACTAACTTTCTACAAGCATTTTGTAACCCCAAAAGACAAGTATGGACACGGTGTTTGGGTCCCAAACAAACAAAAAACGCCATTGGCAAGACATGGATTAGAAAAGAGCGTTCCGTGTTAGTCTATTCCTGATATGGTATAAATAAAGAGCGTTTTTCTTAATTCTGGCGAAAAATTGAAAACGGCTGGAAAATGGCGGCGATTTTGGCAAGTGTTTTTCAGAGCCTATGAAGCCGGTATATCAATGTATCGTGTATTTATCGACATGTCATATCCGTCCCTCCAAATTACGTAGACAAAATTTGGAGGTTCTAATGAGCCATGTCCGTTTAATCGCACATGAAGGTAGATTCAGAGACCACTTCTATAGTGCAGATAACATGTATAACTCTTAGTTATTTAGCTGATCTATACGTAACTCTATTCACTTGGTTCAATATTATTTATGGTATTACAGTAGTTATGGGCACCACTCACACGAAACGAACTACAAGTAAATTGATATCAACTACCATCATCGGACTTCGATATATATATATATATAACGCCATTTCGTATATGTTTATATCGATTAATACAAAAGCCATGTATCCCATTTTGTTTTCTAAACTTTGAGTCGTACTATTTTTCGCTCACTTTTAAATTCCCGCACTGATGGGTGCGCGAAAAATAGTATTGGACGAATTTAAATACGAGTAAGGTATTCGAACATGATACATGATTCAAAAATAAGTCTTAAATGAACAATAATGAACATTCATATCGCGGATGTTCAGTTTCCTGGTGAGGACACTCAACATAAATCTGACGTACATGTACATGTACACACGGCGACATGAATTGGCACTTTATTATTCTGGTGAAAGTGATACAATCACATACAAAACAAATATACTGGTTCCGTTTCCACCCGAAGGATATATCTGTTAAACGACGCTGTAAGACTGGTATGTACCGCTCGGCATTTTATCCGCGGTTCATGACTCTGAGATTTGTTCGATTGATAGGTTGGGATGAAAACCCACAAAGAGACTAATTTCTATTGTTATAACAAGATACCCGCAGTGTCTATCCTTTTTTTTATATCAAATGCGAATCCACCAATTCGATCTCTATGAGTTATAGACAGGACAAGATCGTGAATTCGTTGAGGGATTACCTATAGCTCGAATTTTCAACTGCAGCTCCCATCGAATGTTACCAAATTCAAAACACTCACATTTTATTTATATTTATTTGCCTTATATTAGAATTGTTTTGACTTTTAGCCAACGTTTCGAAATGTTGGAAAATTTTAACAACCCTATGTGTGATAAACGTCCAAGGAGGATGTTTGAATATTGGTCTACTACATGTATCAGCAAACGTTTCACTAAATATGGAAAATTGAACCATGGGAACAATGTCAAGTTATTTTTCTGTCTGAAATTTCCCAACTGCTATTTTACTTCAGTATTGATACATGTATATTAATTGTTATAGATTTTGGTTGATGTGTATAGAGGTCGTGTTGTAAATATAGAAGCCGAAGACTTCTTCTCACGAAAAGCCTAGATCTCTTGGTCACAGTCATTAGACGCTTTGTGTGATCACCGACATTAAAAACGTCGAGCATGCACGGTTGATCCATCGATGGTGACGGGCGCTGCTAACTATCGGTGCTACAGCTGTACTCCCACACTTCTCTCTATATCCATCTCTCTATCTCTCGCCCTCTTTCTCGTATTGTTACACATGGGGGGGGGGGGCTCAAGTGGATTTAGGAGGACCGTGTTATGGTGCGACCGCTCTGAGTGATGACTCGATGTAATACTCGGTGAATCTCAAAAGTAACGGAGAGCAGTGTAATGGTCGCGGTGTAAATATATCATGCCGATGACTATATATACACGAGCGGTCTAGATTTATTGGTCAGTCGCTTAATGCGATCACTGAAGTAAAGCAACGTCGAGCTCAGTTAGTCTATGAGATGGGTGCCCTGCTTGGCGATTCAGGGTGCTGCTAACTATCGGTGCAACTCCCGCACTTCTCTCTCTCTCTCGAAAAAAATAACGGGGGAGTTGTGTAGCGGACGAGTTGTAAATTTCGTCTTCTCTCTCTCTCTCTCTCTCTCTCTCTCTCTCTCTCTCTCTCTCTCTCTCTCCTCTCTCTCTCTCTCTCTCTCTCTCTCTCTTCTCTCTCTTTATCTCTCTCTCTCTCTCGTTCTGTTACATATGTATGTATATACACGTAGACACGCCAATCCCTATACCCCACATCCTTGAAACCCTTCGAGCCATACGTGTACTTGGTATTAGAACGTGTTTAAAGCCATTGGTGCTGAAGCGACGCCGATCATCTCGTTTCCGTCGGCATTATCGATTCCGCGGTTTAGAACCACGATCTTCGCGGGGATCGTGACTCGAAATAAACGTTTGTTTACCAGTATACCTGAGATATGTTGGCACAGGACGCGCTGCTACAGCGCTGTAGCCTTCGGTATTATTACTTGTCCAAATGGTGTGTAAACTACTCCAAGAAAATTGCCGTGTGTCAGAGATTATTTGTTTGGAAATAATTATCGCATCGTAGTTTAACAAGAATTGTAACTTTTTGCCCCAGGATTCCATCAGCTAGTCAAATAGATCGTGGCAGTATGGAATAAATCGAACCTATTTAGAGCGATTATTGTAAGTTAGATTTCAGCAGCAACAGTGGTTCTGTCGCTTAATGTGGGCGGGTGTTGTTCGTATTGTTACATCTGTTTGAACATGTGGTAGTCGTATTCGCGAAAAACTCATCATAATTAGGAAGTAATTGGCTTTTAAATGGCGAATCATACGGTTTGCGCATACACAACTGGGAACACATATTGGAACAAAAAACGATCAGAGGTTGAAACAGTCATGGCCGTATCGTATATTATCCGCCTCGCGTGTGCTATATATATGCTGAACGGACCTACTGTATCATGCGTCTTTACTCCGGCTACGCCCGTAGAGATCATATACTCCAAACATCGAAACTGAGTGATTTTCTGTGAAGAAGTGCGGTCCCATGCAGCTCGAGATTCCGTAATTTTGACGACTTTTTAAGAATTTCGCAAAAAAACCCCAAAAACAACATTGAATTGATTACCCTGGGAAACTGCACGGTTGTAAGCGAAACAAAGCAACGTCGGCTCAAAAAAGTCGCTCCAAATCGTGCAATCTTGAGCTGGGACCAACTTTGAAAGACATGCTTTAGGAGCCAGTATATGCGAAGAAATATATTATCTCATTGTGTTTTCAATGTTATAAAGTTCCACATCAGAACAGGTCAGAACATCAAATATTTCCAAAGGTTTTGAACGGATGGAATATGATCTCTACGGGCGAAGCCATGCATAGTAGAGACACATGGTATGGTCTACCATTGTAGCCTCTGTGAAAACATATGTTTGTCGTATTCACGGAAAACTCATCATAATCAGGAAGTGATGAGCATTTAAACGACGAACTATGCATTTTACGTACGTAATAAAAAATCAAACGTTGAAACAGTCAGAGGTATGTTTGGCTGCCCAGCTGTGGCGCACTCCACACAATGAGCGAGCCCTCGAGTCTTCGAAGTGACTCGTCATATTCAGGCTAGAAATGTCGGTTGTGGACACATTCTGATGATGAAACTATACGTCGATAAGTACACGAATGGTTTGTATATATACAGACGCTGTATGCTTTACATGCGTACTGGACTTGCGGAAATTAATGATCAGTTTACCGCATTAGTTCCGCTTAAACGCTCTTTATTATTATCATATCAGGAAACGTCCACCAACTATTGTTATAATATTTAGAGGTGTGATGGTATATATTGGCAGGCAACTCAGTTAGGAGAAAACCGGTATATGATATTAGGTACACCCCCACCCCCCAAACTTCGGTCAAAATGTTCAACATTTGTTGGAAATTATACACCGAGGACATATTATACTCTTACGTAAACAGACATGGCTCATTCGAGCTTCCAAATTGTGTCTACGTAATTCGGAATGAGGTATAAGATATGCTGAAAAATACACGAAATATTGATATAGCGGCTGCATATGCTCTGAAAAATACATGCAGTCCATGCATGGTGACAGCTATTTTCCAGATGTTTTCATTTTTTCGCACAGAAGTGAAACAGAAGCTCTTTACTCCTACCATATCGATGTTTTAGTTGTTATGACTTCAATTCGTCTTTTGGAGCGCAAACAGCCATGAGGCTTTAAATTCGCGCAGTACTATCTTTCGCGCATATATCGGTACGAATTTAAAATGAGCGGAAAATACATGTACTATGACTCCCAAGTTTACCGAATCAACAGTGAAACTATATGATGTTATGGTATAATAACATATAACATACACAGTTGTGGTTTTACTCGTTTCGATTTCACATCAACAGTGTCCATCACTGTGTTCATATTCCAGCACAATCCCATTGTTACGTCGTTTCTCGATTATTGGTAAAGCACACCACTTTCCAAGGCGGGTTCAATGTCAGCCATGGAGCGCAACTCAGACTCAACGGCGATTTCCAGTCTGCTAGCTAATCCCATTGTGTGCGGTCAATTGTGCCCTAAGTCGGTAAGAACATGGAGTCTTCGACTCGATTTACTATTCATATGCTCTAGCACTTACTTGGAATGATTATTTGGAACATTGTAAACACTCACCTTCTGATCGAATAATGAACAGTTATATGTTCTGTTTGATGTAAATTTGGTCGCTATCTGCTTTAACCTACACTTGTTCCTTCGAGAATGTTTAATAACTGAAACTTATACCATCAGATTCAAGGATTAAACGTTAATTGTTTTGTCAGCTTTGAATTCGCGCACCACGGAGGACGAATTCAAAGTGCGCGGATTCAAAACTGAGCACAAAATAGCACTGTCGTGTTGTTGGAATCTGTTTCCAACCGTATATGGGTGTCAGGCTGGACATTTCCAACAACACAATGAGTGCAGGTGGATTTTCGCAAACCTTGGATTTACATGTAGATCAAGCATGTGGGGTGCAGTTAGAAATTTCAATGCGTTCCCTGTCTGTTATCACACCCAGCGATAAACATAGTTCTTACTGTTCTGTTACTTACAATAATAAAGACCGTTCTCCGGTAATGTTTCCTGATGCGGTAAAAATATAGAGCATTCACATCTTTATTGCGGAATATTTCACGCGGTCAATAATGATAAACATTAGTCATCATTATTGACTGTCATAACACGGGATAATGGATAAAGGTCCACTATCGGCCTATTTCAGAATCAAATAATCAAACAAGAACCTATATATGTGGATGTTATAGGTCGATTACGAACCTATTTGCGTCAGGGTATGTTGAACAGTAATACAAGTATACATTGAAATGTTGTACTGAGGAAATATCAACAGACGACAAACGTACGAAAATATAATACAAGTGCTGACATATTAATATTCATTGGTGGTAAATGTTTATAGATAATAAGTGCAACAAACGATGGTTTGCTGATTGAACAAGTTCAATTTGAGACTAACTGAATAGCATCGGGAGGAAAAGAAGTATAAACATCATTGATATCTTGGCAGACCTTGGTTGGGAAATGCTAAGTGAAAGAGAAAGAAAATTCAAACTTCATCAATTCTACAAAATGTTTTATCGCAACTCGCCAGAACATCTTTACAATAAAATAATCACCAACACCCACTGTCACCCAGGAGCCAACATACAGTAATGCTCTAAGTAACCGACTCCTTAACCACAGCAGAATTATGGGTAATTTTTAAGGATATAGTCGGAAATATGGCTTGTTGCCATTCATCGGAAAGCTATCGATGAGAGCTTTCCGATGAATGGTAACAAGCCATATTTCCGACTAAATCCTGAAAAGTTACCCATAATTCTGCTGTGGTTAAGGAGTCGATTAATTAGAGCATTACTGTATATGATTTCACTCGACTGATATATAGCTCATAATGTTAAACAAACTGATATGACCAAGAGAAGTTATCATTGTAAATATATGTCTTTGTGGTTTTCTATTCTTTCTCTCTCACCAAACTATAATTCATCAGTTCATTATCTTCTCATCATACTGTTTTCATCCATTTCTCACCGACCACTATATGCACATTATTCTTTTTCTGACGAGATTACTCTAAATAAGCATCTAATGCTTGTTGTCAAATCCTCTTCTTACTCCAAGTCTCTCTACATATATACATATTTTATCCATCACCTTTGTCGCCCACTATATAGATAAAGGCTGCAAAATAAACCACAGCTTTATTTTAGCACGTGCTAAAATATAGCAAAAACGGCTACTTCAACTATCAAAATAAAGGCATGTGCTCGGAACTACAAGTACTTGACCCCGCAAGAGTTCACAGGGTGCCATCCAATAATACGCTCGCTTCGATTCTATTTTAAGCGACATGACCCAGTTTTCATCCAACTATATCTAAAACTGGGTTATAAAATGAAATATAAAGTATGATCGAACATTTATTTCTATATTATTGGCTATTAAACATACAGAGCTAGTAATTATTTGTGTAAAAACAATGAGTTTGAAGCCAGCCTCGATAACAAAACGTAAACAATTCATGCCGTCTGCCTCGTGGTTGCGAACTGTCAAAATAATGCGCACGGCGATTTCATAAAGTTTTTACAAATTTGTAAACATGGCAGAATCAACGGGATATACAGATCCGATTTTCAAAATCAGACTCCTCGATGAAATGTCTGAAGAAGATTTAGAAAGAATGTTCCTAGCTCCGTATCCTGAGTCTGAGGATCAGATTGCAGAAAATTCCAACAACAAAATTGAACCAGTTTTGAATGTAACTGAGCCTTCTATAGAGCCTAGCAGACCTACTGTGCTACTGCCAGTTAGGAACATTTCTGAACAATTGAATATGCCCACACTCCAAAGATTTAGTGATGTCACCGATCAAAATCTGAATGACTTCATTGATGAGCAGGAAAACAGAAATACACTAAAAAAAAATATGATTTGAACATCCTTGAACAGTACTTGACAAAAACCGGTGAAATTATACGGATATTCTATATTTATTTTTGGCCGAAATAAATATTGTTTAAAGCAACAAACGACCATCGGAGTTATTATCTGAACATTTCCCAAGGGAACTACTCGTCAATGGGTATTTTGTAAAGAAATGGTTAAACATAATTATAATATATGTAACAACAATCCTCCCATGTATAACGATGAACATTTCCAGAGAAATGAACTTATGTATAATGTACCTCCCTTGTGTACTTCCTCGTTCCAGGAGAAGTAAATTTTAACATATTGTTCTGCTCGTACAAATACTCCCTGTCAATGAGTATTTAGTAAAGAACTGGTTAAATATTATTTTCTTATATGCATGTAACAACCATTCTCTCGTGTTAAATTTATCATGCCATAGTACATTTCCAGAAAAAGAACTTCTGTGTATAACGTACTTCCCTAGTGTACTCAGTCTTCGTTCTAGTGGAAGTAAATTGGAGTATATTGCTCTGCTCGTACAAATACTCCCTGTCAATGAGTATCTATAGTAAAGGCCTGGTTAAACATCATGTTAATATATGTAACAACAATCCTCTCATGTTCAATGCCATCGAACATTTCCTGAAAAAGAACTTCTGTATAATGTACCTCCCGAGTGTACTTCCTCGTTCGAGGGAAGTAAATTGGAGCATATTCTTCGGCTCGTACAAATGCTCCCTGTCAATGAGTATTTAGCAAAGGCTTGGTTAAACTTCATGTTAATATATGTAACAGAAATCCTCTCATGTTCAATGCCATCGAAAATTTCCAGAAAAATAACTGCTGTATAATATACCTCCCGAGTGTACTTCTTCGTTCTAGGGGAAGTAAATTGGAGCATATTGTTCGGCTCGTACATATGCTTGATTAAGGACTCTTCATCGCCATGCAATGCACTTAATTAATAACGATGCTGCTGTCTACTTCATTATATCCCTGTGTTTTTCTTCTAATTACGAACTCAAGCACACTTGTCGGAAATCTCTACTAATTATGTCTTCGTGATACGGTTCTGTATTAACACCGAGGAACACGTTTTGCTCGTTATAGCACCGACTTAAGCACACTAAATTGCCTCCAAGCGATAGCCGAGGACCAAGCGAGGACATAATGTATAATTGTAGTGAATATCATTCACATAGTGTTGCAGAGACGACATGTTTCTAAAAGCTTTGTATATTACCACTCCCGGTACGTTGTGTCCCGCAGTTTTTTTTCGACCCCCCCCCCCCTGCTATTTCGTTGTATTTTCCTATTTCGCTTTTTCGTTGTATTTCATGTTATGGGATTATATGATATCCTATATTCTGATATTCAATCGAACATCACGTGCCGCCTGTGGTCGCGATTATATGCCAATAGCCATGCAATCGTGAACCCGATTACGTATTGTTTGCTATATAATCCTTGGCGTATTGGATGGATATTTTGTACTCGTTTTCAGCGTAAAACTGATGTATTCGTTTCTGGATTTTCGCGATTGCAGTGCATATACCAACGATGGTGATTCCGTTCAAACGTCTCATTCGAAATTCCAAATTGTTTCTACGCAATTTGGATGGGTGGATACGATAGGCTGATAAATACGCGAAATATTGATATACCGGCTTCATATGCTCTGAAAAAAAAAACACTTGCCAAAGTCACAGCCATTTTCCAGCCATTTTCAATTTTGGCCTGAAGTAAGATAATCATCTGTATAGGATAGGATAGGATAGGATAGGATATTTTATTTCAATATACACATATTAATACATAATACATTTGACAAATATTGTATTGTATATTCGAGGGGTGGCATTGTCAGGCTAGACTGTCTTACTGCCACCCCCTTAAAGATGAATAAATGTTAAGATAGGCGGTCAAAATTTATTGTACCATACACGGCTATATAATTATGTATTACATAATGGTTGCATTTAAATGGATTATATACATGGAGGGTATACGTATAGATAAATCGTTTATTTGTTATTCGATGGTTTGTCTCTTTCTTGGCAGTGGGATGTTCTTTGGAAGTCGAGTAGGAATGTGCTGAGTGAGGTTGTGGATTGTGATATAGGGAGGTCACTCTATTGACGAGCTATCACACAGTCGGGACATCTTTGATTGTTGCATTTAATTGTTGCAGCATATTTTTAAATGCAATCGGCATGTAAACGGCGTTTGAATGTGTGTCTGGTTTTGTATGATGTAAATTCGTTATCTAAGTTGTTCCATGTAGTTGGATAAGAATGGAATGGTAGTTGTTGGGACCAAGATGTTCTTGGTTATTTTTTAAATAGTGAGTGCTTTTGCCGGGTGTCTGGTCCGGATTTGCGTTTGGTAAACATGTCGGTGAATGATTCTATTAAGCGCATATAATACAAATCGTGCATAAAAACAGCCGCTTGGACTTTGTGGATGTCGTATATTTTGAGTATATTTTCTGTTTTAAAAAGAGGTTCTGTGTAGCTTCTATATTTTTTATTACATAAAACTCGTATCGCGCGTTTTTGAAGCATGAAAATATTTTTGACCGCAGGGACGTGTCCCCATATTTGAACACCGTAGACAAGATGGCTTTGTATTAGAGCATAATATAATGTTTTAAGTGCGCTACCAGGAAAGAAGTGTTTAACTTTATTGATGTGGTATATGGCATTCACCATTTTAGAACAAACAGAGGACACATGTTTTGTGAAAGTCAGGTTTTCATCTATATGGATTCCTAAGAATTTTGTGGAGGATTCGTGCTCAAGATTTCCTATCTTTTTTAGTTTCTTATTATTCAAGTAAACTTTTATAAAGTTCCATTTGTCATCATTGTTCTCTGTGTGTATTATCATATAGTTGATTTTTTTAGTATTGATCTTTATTGCTTCCATATCAGGAAGAGACTAACATGGAACGCTCTTTTCCATGTGTGTATATTGGAGCGCAAACCGCCATGTGTGTATATTGGAGCGCAACCCCCCATGTGGCTTTAAGCTGGAAACGACAAAATGCAAGTTTAACTAATTTGGTAATTTTGGTGTCATATTTAACCGTTGATGTTTAATACTTTTATCTTATTTCAGATTGTGGACAGTAGAGGTACCACTGCTGGTGGCATGCATGGTACTTGTGCACAGAACGACCAAGGTTCGTACATATTATAACAATGTGTTTGTCATGCAGAGCTGTGAGCCATTGTGGGGTAGGTTGTGCGTATAGTCGTAGCTTGGATTGCCACGTCCGTATGTACATACACATGCACCGCTAGGTTGTATACAGGGAACTGGAGCGTATTTAAAACTAATTTATGGGGGATTATATAAATATAGCACCGTCCGTCTGTGTGTGCGCCCGTGTGTCCGTCCGATCCGGTCTTATAAGCGCAATAACTCAAACAAATATTAAACGAGTTCAATAATTTGTTGTTTATGAGTTGGCTGCCACAATATCTCGGACGAGTTCGAAAACAAGTTTCGTCCGAGTTTTGTTACCTGAATTATGCCCATTAGTTTGAAGATTTCTCGCCATTTGTTGTAAGCGCAATATCTCGAACACATACTAACCGATTTCAACACTGCCAATCTCGGAGTTAGCCATCTTGGAGTTAGCCACCGATTCGGTGGACACTGTGGTCGGAGACATTTATGTTTATATTTATGCATGTAGATATCTTTCATTGACAGTCAGGGACGTGGCGACGGGGTTGGGCTGTATCTCACCCTCCAACTTTTGACAAATATTTCAACAATTGGAAATGTCATGCCGGCACAACATTAGTTGAAAATTTAAAACCAAATACACGTTGAAATTGTTGTCATTGCTTGATATTCCAACCAGCAATTAGTTGGGAATTTGTTGTTGTTTATAGACCATTAGTACATGTAGCATATATTTCTACATGTAATCAAATTGTTGACTAGAAATGACCATCAGTTGGAAATTTTACAACCTTATAGTGGATTTTTAGCTTGGTGTGCCGAGGAAGCGCAGTTGGAAATTTCAAAGTGTACACCCACAACGGAGACCCTCTATCAACGCTCCTATTGACCAACTTATCCTCATCAAATAGGTTCATATTGCACGTATTTTAAAACCCAAATACGCCCATATTGGCGTTATTTGAATCTGAATTACGCTCTATGTGAACGCAAATGTGGCGCGAAAACAGTTGATTCTGAAATAAGTCCATAATGAGCGTATACCTTTGAATTTCGCGGTCCGGAGTGAAAAGCACATTATATATAAAGAGCGAGGCGACTGTTTTCGTACCCCATTTACGTTCATCTAGAGCGTAATTCAGATTCAAATAAGGCTTATACATGGGCGTATATGGGGTTTGAAATACGTTTCAAGAGAACAGGCTGAATTGACAGCCGCGTGACTCATACGATATATAAAGAGGTTAATTACTGCTGGATTTCTTGACAATAGTCGACAAGAAAATTACTTCCCATAACTCTAAAGTAAATGAATTTCTACTCAGCAATTTTCTATATATAACACATGAGATATTGTTCATATCTAAGGAACAAACTGAATGATGTTAAATATTGTCTTTTGTTGTCACCGCGTCCAATATAACCTTACAATATCAATGTGAATTGACACTGAGTGCACTTTATGTGCTTGGCTGTTGAAGATAATTGATTTTGTAGATACTGCCGATGGCCAACTTCCTGGCTTTTCCATCTGAATAGACTAGCGTATCATATAGGCCATAGTTATAAAATGATTGACTCAGCAAAGTAAAAGCTTCAACCAATGTGAAATTCCTTTACTACATTGCTGTGGTAACATAGGCATGATAATCAACACAATAAAGTCCCAACAAGATGCCTGTGCCAATGCATTATCTTATATATGCGAGTCGACCATAGGTCTCCTCGCATATATAAGAGAATACATTGGCCTAACAAATTTAAATTATGTGTTATAATTGTTAAAAAATCTAAGAACAAATGAAAAAAAGAATGAAAAAAAGAATGCAAGAACAAATTATAAAAATTGATAAAGAATGTAAGAAAACATGATAAAATTGTTAAAGAATGTGAGAGAAATGATAAAAAATGATAAAATTGTTAAAGAATATGAAAAAAATTATAAAAATTGTTATAGAATGCAAGAAACAATTATAGAAAATGATAACAATTGTTAATGAATGTAAGAAAATATGATAAAAAATTGTTAAAGCATGTAAGAAAAATTTATAACAAATTGTTAGGCCAATGCATTCTCTTATATATGCGAGGTGACCTATACATATATAATAAAAAAAACATTGACACAGGGTCTTTAATGTTCCGCCAGCGCAGCTCCCGCCATGAAAGGACACAACGCAAGAGTGAACTTATGAATACTTTGGTTAATTAAACTCCCCCCCCCCAACACAAAGATTAGCTTGTCCGTCCAATCGTCCTTGTATTTGTCTGTCCGTGAATGTAACTTTGTCCGAGCTTGTATTACGACATGCTCTGATCAATTTTATTGTAACTCGCCGACAAATATCTTTAGCACCATGGGAACCTGTTCAACTACGGTTGTGAGGTTATTTAATAAGTAGAGTTATCCCCCTATGTGACATAGAAATGCATTGTGCAACATATCCTCGCCGAAATACGCACACAGTCGACCTATAAAGTGAAATAGGTACATAACGTGATTATTTAGTTCTGAAATAAGCAGATAATGGAGTAATATATATACGTTATTTCGTTTTATGGCGCGGGCCACACTAAAACACATGTTGAAGAGCGCACACCTGAAAAGTCGAGAGTTGGCATATTTGTTTCATTGTTCGCATATATTATGACCAGAATCGCCTCATAATGAGTCGGTAATTTGACTAAAACCCTCTCATTTTCATCACATTATCGACTCCAAATAAGGCGATTCTAAGCAGATTATCAACTTAAAATAAGTTTAGGCAGATAATCTGCGGATTTTCGGGAGAACAGGCTGCATTGCGCCACACCGGTTACCTATATATTTTTATTTATTTATTTCTTGGTTGATTGGTTTGATACTGGACACATACATTTACCATCACCGGAAGCGTTGCACCTACTGTTGTGAGGTTAGTCAGAAACTCTGGAACAAAATCGTTGGTCTATTTTGAATGCAAATTTTCTAATATGGCAACATCCATGTTGCCTTAATTGCACTGCTGGTGGTATCCTTAGTCCCACCGAGACAGCCTCGCCTTATTGGGTGATGACAAAGATAAGAATAATATTGATTGATTGTTTGACACTTGTAATTATTAACTGAGTGTCAAGTAATCATAATTACTCCTAATGCACTGGCAAATGAAATCAGAGACCGACTACCGGATGTCCATACATTCCAACATGTTCTCATGCAGATAAGTTCATATTGGACGTAGACATTCAAATAGGTTCATATAGGACGGATATGATTATGAAATAAGTCCACAGTGAGCGTATGCACCCGTTATTCTGTTGAATGGCCGCAGTGAAAACGCGTTATAAACAGCGTGAATATGGTATGTCGTGTCGATGGAAAAAATGTATGCCAATATGGGCTCATTTCCTATGAAATAGTCCCATATTAGATTAAAAATAAACGCGTTCGCTCATTAAATGCGCCCATTATATGTTTATTTTCACGAGAAAAGGCTGTACGTTCATCTTGTAATCTGCTCGAATTGAAAACACATATAATAACCTACAGTTGAAAACGGAAAATTTCGCTGCGTTTTATTCATAGTCAGTCTGTTCTCTTGAAAGTAAGCTCATATTGAACTTATTTCAAGAACACAAATAAGCCCATATCGGCCTTATTTGAATCTGAATTGCGCTTTGTAATTTTTAAAACAGTCCATACGAAATAAGCTCATATTAACAATGTTTAATCTACCGTTTTTCATCGACACTATACTAACAGATTCACGCTCTTTATAATGCGTTTTCACTGCAGCGCACGTCATTCAACGGAATAACGGATGTAAGCTCTATGGGCTCATTTCAGAATCAAATCAGTCCAATATATATATGACCCTACGTGAATATATATGTCCAATATGAACCTATTTTCACGAGCATATGTTATAGTGTGATGTTGTCTCGTCACATCTTGGCCAGACATGACTAGACGCGATATATTGACGCAATTGAAGCGACAAACTAACATATCATTTCACAAATAGTTAAGACAGGTAAGACTCGGTAAGACAAAATATCGAACAAAATGTGTGTAATTTCGTACATAAATTTTGGAAAGTACCACTAGAACCGAAGAACTCTATTGCGAAACGGTGTGCTTTGGTTCTCCGATTATTTTATCAACACAAATCTGAATGCACTTGAACGACATTGTTACGACAATAAAGAATTATAATTTGTTGCAATTTTGACGAGTAGCTTGCGAACATCGTAAACAAAACTACCGCTCTAATTCTCCATTCTGTCATTAAGTTTTTCGTGCGGGAATTGTTCTCAAAGCACAGAGGAAATTTGGGGCGATCAGTTTCGCCATATGTGCTGACCCCCCCCCCCCCCCCGCTAATTATAGAAAGACACAGACTAGTACACAGTCGGTGCAGAGTCAGAAAGGAAGTATGACTGGTGCACTCTGGTAGAGATTGTTAACGTACATAAAGTTACTTTCGATTATCTATCCCAGACTGCGGGTGCACGTGCCCTGTCGCCGGTGTACATCGTCGCAACGATCCATAAACGCATTTAGCATATATACCAATTATGGTCTTAGATGATTAGTATGATTGTGAGAAAAACCTGTGTGCCAGTCCAACGAGTAATTACGAAAATTAAAAATATACAATACATTTTCCATAATGCAAATCTGGTGCATACTTTTTTTATTCTTCCGAATGTCAAAGAGTGTAATATTGGCATTTAGATAAGGCAAAATGAATCTTCATCGATTAGTGTATTACTGCGCGACATTCTCGAGGGTTTCTTTGATAAATATAAGATAAAAACCCCAGGAGAAACATCACTTAATATTAATTAGCCAAGGTACAGATCACTTCATGTGATCGCAAACACGCCAATCATTATTAGGAACTGGTTTCATATAATGGCGTACAACATCGAGCTTTGAGTAATTTGTCATATTGAGATAATATCTCGTAATGGCAAAACCATTGGATATGACGGCAGAGACGCAAAGAGGATTGAAGCAATCTCCTATCATGTCATCAACAGTCTAGCGTCGACTAGACATCGGGAAGGGGGAATGTCACCGAGGGCCCTGTCTCTAGAGCGGGAGGCTGACGTCATCACTATGCGGTTGCTTTGGGCGCATTTGTTACGACCATTTTATAATTCATATCACGTCGCTAAGGTGCAATTGTTGAGGTCAAACACACTTTGCCGATATTCGGATCCACGGGATGTAGATTCTCAACGACCCGACCATTTCCGCATTGAAGACATAATCTATTCCATAATATAGAAACCATATCTGACGGTCTATTTCAATCACGTGATTGACCACGTGCATGCTACCGGTAAATACGTATGTTGGCTGGGAGACGCGTCTGTTAAACTTGAACTAATTATTGATATTTATCACTATTTAATGCATGATCAAGTCTGATACTGGCGTGCAATCAATACGTTCTGCTCCGTTAACATATATATGTCAACGAGTCATTGCCTTATTACCTGGGCCGTATATTGTAGCCGTGCGCGAATATGGTTTCTATTTATGGAAGAGGTTATTTCCTCAGCGAAGCGAATGGCCGAGTTGTTGAGAATGATCAATTCGAATGAAGATTGGCCATTTGTAACGCCGTTTAACCCTCTCTATACTAAATTGATTATCTCAATCACTTAAAATGTGTACTTCAGAATGGTATATTATTCATTTGAAGGGGTGTTAAGGTGATAAAGGCAGACGACAAATTTAATAAAAGAAGGAGCCCTGTGTATTGAGGGAACTGTTTAGATAATAAGTTAGATAATAAGTTCAACAATTGGTCGTTTGTTGAACTTGTGATCTTCTTCTTCTATTGATC
This sequence comes from Siphonodentalium dalli, assembly GCA_032622095.1. Classification (NCBI taxonomy): domain Eukaryota; kingdom Metazoa; phylum Mollusca; class Scaphopoda; order Gadilida; family Siphonodentaliidae; genus Siphonodentalium; species Siphonodentalium dalli. Next base: position 163,211,054 of record CP136063.1, on the reverse strand, counting down.
TAACCGCTCTCGTCGAGCAACCACACTATACAAATGTGTGTATACAGTTAAACATTAAATGTTAAATAAACACAAACACAAAATCCTCTCTGATGGACCCAAGTATCACATCCACAAATATACAAATATTAAAGTCATTCAGTTAAGAGTTTGATGTTTGAACATAATATTATGATTTTAGGAGCTGTATCCTTTGTGTGTGGAGGGTATAACACAATCTCTCAGTTATAGTGATTGCAGCCTGACAATGTCCTCCTTTCTTATATCCGCATCAGAGCACTGCACTAGCTTCCATATATCGAGAATGGCTTGCATCTGGACATCATCGCTTAACCCTTTCAGTACCAGGGGCCGATCTCATCGGCCCTAATTTACGGTCTGTAAAATCGGCCCTAAAAAATAAAAACAAAATAAAAAAATTGATGTTGAATTTTTTGACAATCGGTCTTCCGTATCATTTCTACAACACAATTATCGTCTTACTTGCAGCACGAATTTATCGTGTGATCGTCACGGAAGCCTTTTATTTCAGAGTATGATTAACACATTGCCGCCGGTGAAGTGTATTCTCGGATAAGAAACAAATAAGCCTATGCCGACAGGCCTTTCGATCATTTTTTGTACCCATCCACCCCCACCGCCAAATTTGTTTCCGTTTTCGGCAGTTTTTTCCGACCATTTTTGACACCCCCCCCCCCTTTTAACACTAAAACAGAGATTTGCGGGGGGAAATTCAATGTAAACAGCTGTATATGAATTTCTGTGCATACTATTTATCATGGATGTTAACATGGACATGTAAATAGGAATGAGTCATTTTGAGGTCATTCGGCCAAAAAAACATGGCTGCCAGCGGCCATCTTGGATTTCAAAATTTGCAAAAAAATACAACACGATAACTGCCTGCAGTCAGTTTACCAGTTAGAATTACATTATTTCTCTCATTCAAAGTGGTTTTGAAGCCCAACTCATTGCCAAGACACTTAAAAAACAAGCAGGAAATGTTTTTTTAGTTGCAGAAAAAATTGCTTGCTGGTGGCTTTGACCACCCACCCCGGCATACGTGCCGGAATTTTTTTTCACCCCCCCCCCCCCCTGGAACACCGCTAAAAACCCAAATTAAAAAAATATAACGATACGTTAACAGCTTCAGTTTGCACTATCAGCATCATAGCAATTCGGGATGACCCAACCTCATCATAGCACATTAGCAGGACCACCTGACCAGGGGTGTACGGAGCTCCGCGGTCCAGTGGTTGGCGCGTTGGACTTGTCTTCGCTGTCAACACAGCGAGGCGAGTTCGCAGCCGGCTAGTGGTCTATTGTGGGTTTCCATACAACAGTGGCTTGGCCGCTTTGAGCGATGTGCAATTGTTGGATTGTACACTGTTTGAATCTCGCGCCAAGTTGTGACCCTTGAGCAAGATCGCTCGTACTGTGTCTGCTTTGCACCACCCATGCGTTACACGGGTACCTGATAATGAGCAGTGAAAGATCTTGTCAGTATGCTAGCCATATGGTACCCTGGCATAATATCGGCATGTCCCCGGGGAGCAGTAGATGGTTACTGAGTATTTAGGCTCATCATGGTAATAATTGTAATACATTGAGCGCTTTGGGCCTCACGGGAAAGGCGTTTTACAAATGATATACATTATTATTATGCGTGAACACTCATGTGAACGGTTTGAGATTCTAAAGTTAAGGTGTAAAGCAAATTACGCCATCTAAAGACACACACCATTGGTGACGCTACGTTTATACATGTACATGTATAGTTCCGCAGATAGTCGCGAATTGGTGTTCCAAGATAAGGGGCAGTATAAGCCGACATACATGTATGTATCCGGACCAGCTTGCCAGTTGCTTACCAATAGCCGAATGTAATTTTCCGTTTTATGTGTATTGTTAGCCAGTTTGTTCTCGTGAAAATAACCTCATATTGAACTTATTTAAAAAACACAAACAAGCCCATATCGGCATTACTTGAATGTGAATTCTGCTCTATATTAACCGGCATAAAACGAGGTTTTTAAATACTCCAATGTAGCACAATGTTCATCTACCTTTTCTTCATTGACACGACTTATTAGAATCACGCTCGTTATAATGTGTTTTCACTGCGGCCCCCGCCATTAAACCGAATAACGGGTGTAAGCCCATGCAATATGGGCTTATATCAGATCCATTCAAATCAAATCAGTCCATTGTGAACCTATATGCGAATATTTAGGTCCAATATGAACCTATTTGCACAAGGATGTGTTGTGTTACCTTTACGAAATTTAAAACTCAGGTAAGGTATCTGAGCCCCAAGTAATTATTATAGAATCTTCAGCCGAGTTTTATGCGAATAAAGCATGTAGTATGCCGTCATACAAATGTAATATATGTATTTTCAGGCGAGCGACTTCAGCAGTATAGATGGTGGGTTCTATGGCAAGTGGTCGGCTTGGACACGATGTTCCTCGGACTGCGGGACGGGAATCACGACCCGTACGCGAGAATGCATGGCAACAAACGATGTCTACATTAGGAGGTTGGTATATACAGTAATGTCCTAAGTAATCGACTCCATAACCACAGCAGAATTATGGGTAACTTTTCAGGACTTAGTCGGACATATGGCTTGTTGCCATTCATCGGAAAGCTCTCCCCGAGAGCTTTCCGATGAATGGCAACAAGCCATATTTCCGAGAGCTTTCCGATGAATGGCAACAAGCCATATTTCCGACTAAATCCTGAAAAGTTACCCATAATTCTGCTGTGGTTATGGAGTCGATTACTTAGGGCATTACTGTAGCATATATATAACCGTTATTGTTGTTCAACATTGAAGTCATTGCACATATAAAAGCCTGGTCGGACCGTTAAGTTGTCGTTTCTTGGTATTTCAGCCAGTTATTCTTCACGCATGTAGTTACTGCTATCATATATGTAAATGTAAAATGAACCTATATATGACGGAAAACTCGTGTTTAATATTGGTGTAAGCGTATCTTATTAATCAAAATAAATAGGCAGAAGACGTGACAGAAACATGTTAGACATTGGCGGAATAAGCAAAGGATGTTGAATTAAAACCATGCTTGTCCGTTATTGTCGTGCATACACTCGTGAGGATTTAAAATATATATTACCCGGTGCTGGACACACGGGTCGATTCAGCGGGTATATACTATTAAGACATCTGTATGTGGATGGAATTGGAAAGTGTACATTTATACTTGTTCATGTCTGAATTATATACGTCATATTCCTGCCAGTACTGTGTTCAATATAGTGGTATATATACTTTAATGTTCTCTTTCTAGAACACAATATAAATGTTTTGTTTGCACATTCAGATATTAGAATATTATAATATTCGAATATTTCTAAGAATGTCGTGAAACGAAACTGAAAACCCAAATTGTCACTCGAATGGAGTGTTTTCGGCAATAACGTTTTCCAAAATATACATGTAAGTTTCGCTAAAACACCCTGTGACATGGTCTATAGGTTATGCTCGGAACACACTATTGGTGCACATGTTCTGATACGAAAATATAGCAAAGTCCTTAAATTTAGAAGACGTTGAACGAGTGCTCATGTTTTAGTTTATTACGCCCTATACTAAGGGTGTTTACTGCTACGCTGATCTGGAAGTGGCAATGGGGCGATGTGGATATTTCGTAGAACAACACATTTCGGGTTTCACGCGATGCGAGTTTTGCAGGAAATTGCAGTAAGGGTGATCTGGCCGTGTCAATGGAGTTATAGCGATGGGGATATCTCGCAGGACAACACATTTCGGGTTTTCGCGGATGTATCTCCGCGGATGTCTCATTGTTGCAGTATGTAACATTTATGACCGCGTTAATTGCTTTCGATGTTTAGGTATCAACAATGGCTGGGCCACTCATGAAGATTTTATTGCCGAACACAATGCATATTATATCAGCTAACTTTGCTGATGACGTATGTCTCAGTTGGAATGTAGATTAAAGGTCATATTGCGACGTGAAGTATCTGGCGTGTATTTAATCCGATTAGTATATTTTTCGTCCGCATTTGGAGGCTTTCTGGTGTGGTGAATGAGAAACCTGCAGTAATAAGCCGTTGTTTTTTTGTAATAATTTGAAGGATTAGTTGTTTTTACGGAATTCCGATGTGGTGCATTCTTGAAACCAATATATTTTAAATTATAATTTATACATATGCCTAATAATATGATTTTGAGGGCGTTACCATTTCTGACTATGGTTTTCTTGTAGCATATATAGTCACGCTGACATTTCGGCAGCAGCAGGACTGTGTGGCCATGTCTGAATATTCTGCGAATGACAGAAGGTCATGCCACCAACGACCATTTAACAAGCCGCGTTCGCGTCTGGGATTCTCTGATCAAAGTTATCCCACGGCTACACTAACGGCGACGATGATTGCCGCCGATTGCAATGACGTATTGCCATCCAGTTACCCCTCAACTCCGTTACTAAGCGATTACGGTGGCGCAAATCTAGTTATTTCTCACCAAATCTCGTAATGTGTTTGCCGTTGGGTATCTCCATGTTCAATCGCCGCACATATTGTGACGTTTATGTGATTAGCCCGCGTCCCCTTGGAGCATTTTACTGGCGATCGAGATTCTTGGGCTCTGTGATTTGCGAAGTTTTCCTAATACATCATCGGGTTTCCAGCCCAGATTCTTGGCGTGTCGTTTCTGATTAAGGAAAACTAATGACTGTAGCGATGTATTCACCACAACCAGCGATTAACAGCCATCGCTTTCTCAGGCGAATTGTGTCATTTGACATGACAACACACGTTTGAAACATTAAATATAAATGGGTTAGTGACTCGCAATTGTTGGCTTAGTAAAACTACATTAAAACATATATGTTCAAACACTGGTATCTTTATTTTGTATCAATTAACCTCCCAATCTTCGGAGAAACAATGTCTGTTGGACTTAGAATGGGGGCTCAACATGCATGTGAGAAGGCTTCACACTTGGATGACAACTACACGACCAAAAGCGCCACACTTACACTGATTACAAGCATCCCCGAGTTGAAATGTCAGTACATGTACATTCATATTCAATATCAATATATCAATTTTAAAAGGAACAACTCCCAGAACGGCATTGCATGTAGTAACGTAACACAATATCACAGAACGGGACACTTTGAGCCATGCTAAAGTTCCAGCACTGCCCTAAATAATCGACTACTTAACCACAGCAGAATTATGGGTAATTTTTCAGGATTTAGTCGGAAATATGGCTTGTTACCATTCATCGGAAAGCTCTCAGTGAGAGCTTTCCGATGAATGGTAACAAGCCATATTTCCGACTAAATCCTGAAAAATTACCCATAATTCTGCTGTGGTTAAGGAGTCGATTACGGCATCTGGTGGTTATAATCAAACACCCCCTTTGAACTTCTGTGATTAAAAGAGCTCAATATCGCAATAATAAGCGCGACAGATTTTTTGTATTGCGCTATAATCGCGCCTTTTTCGAAATTAAGCGCGCTCAATATCACAATAAAGGCGCACCTCAATACATCACTTCTTCTTACTGGTACTGTATGAGCGATGTCCGCTTAATGCGCATGTGGTACTCACAACGGTTTTGACTTCGTGAGAGTCAGTATGACGTTAGATAAACGCATTATTTGGCAGCGGATCTGCGGTATATTGTTGGCCATTCGGTTCCAGACTTGGATAATATCTAGCGATTGCAAGCCGTATGGGAATTGTTCCGATTAATGGATTTAAAGGCATGCTCCTCGTGATTTAGAGGATCCTAATGCATCCATATGGTACGTGCAGCCTACGACCACGGCTAACTGTTCTGGGGAAGAATTGAATTATTTCCATTGAACACACAGGCCTAGTCGGATTTGATCGATCAACATACGTGAGTTGGATTACAAATAAGTGGCGCACCCAGCGCGGGCAGATAATTCCTATGCGCTGTTAAAACCTCTCAATGGTGAATTAGGACCGTCTGGTCAGCTACCGAGCTCGGAGTATCGTCGGAGGAAATCTCACCAACATAACAACCGGCACGTAAGTCGTATCAAATGCTCCAGCACTGGGTCATTGTGTTGAGTGTTCTACGATCCAGCACTGGGTCATTGTGCTGAGTTTTCCATGCTTCAGCACTAGGTCATTTGTCTGAGTGTTGCGTGCTCCAGGCCTGGGTTATTGGCCTGAGTGTCCCATGATCCAGTACTGGGTCATTGACCCGAGTGTTCCAAGATCCAGAACTGAATCATTGACCCGAGTGTTCCATGCTCCAGCATTGGGACATTGGTCTGAGACTCTGCGTGTTCCATGCTCCAGTGCTGGGTCATTGGTCTGAGTGTTCCACGATCCAGCACTGGGTCATTGGTCTGAGTGTTCCATGCTCCAGTAATTTGCCATTGACCCGAGTGTTCCACAATCCAGCACTGGGTCATTGGTCTGGTGTTGCATGCTCCATCACTGGGTCATTGACCCGAGTGTTCCATGATCCAGCACTTAGTCATTGGTCTGAGTGCCACGTGATCCAGTACTGGGTCATTGGTCTGAGTGTTCCACGATCCAGCACTGGGTCATTGGGCTGAGTGTTACATGTGCCATCACTGGGTCATTGGTCTGAGTGTCCCATTATCCAAAACTGGGTCATTGGGCTGAGTGTTACATGCACCACCACTGGGTCATTGGTCTGAGTGTCCCATTATCCAAAATTGGGTCATTGGGCTGAGTGTTCCACGATTCAGAACTGGGTAATTGGGCTGAGTGTTCCACGGTCCAGAACTGGGTAATTGGCTGGGTGTTCCACGCTCCATAACTGAGTGTTCCACTAACACACTTAGTTTTCTGAATTATGGTGGAAATGTTGCATAATCAGATAACAAAAAGTCACATAGGACCTTCCATGAAAATCTATGTCAAAACTTGATACTGCTGATCCTTTTTATTGTGAACTTGACCTAAACATATTATTTATACGATCATATGTCTTTTGTTGAACTCATTATCTAAACATTTCCTACCAAAGAATATATTTTTTTCAGCACATGTATTATCTTTTCATGTCGATTTCTAATTTATCCTGAACTTCCATCCAGATGAACAATATACCATTCCATGTATACTTCTGTAACTGGGTGGGAGAATCCATTTGTATTACAAGGGTTAAAGGGAGGGGCGTAGTGTCATGCCTTCCCCGTGATGGAGCAAGATTTTGATGCGTCGTGAATGATATGGCAATGTGAGTGTGTAAAACATCTATTATAATTATTTGCACATACACTTGTGTTACAGTTCTGACACAGAGCCCGATGTTGGCCGATGTTCTGGCAGCGACAAGGAAAACAAGCTATGTAACACACAGGTATTTAACTAGATCATGTTATAAATATATACGCTAGCTACGTATCAGCTGAATGTTTAAACTCGAGATTGCATGATTTACGCGATTTGTGTGAGCCAATTTCGCGATATACATGAATTAATTGTATGATCGTAAACGACACAAAGCGAAATCGGCTCAACAAAGCTAGTCTAAATAATATATTCTCGAGCTATCTAGACCTTTGCTTCATGCGATATATATTATTAATGAACAGGTAATGACTAAGAAATATTTTATCCTTGCTATGTAAATGATGTCATGAATTTCACCGTCAGAACTTAAAAAGAGCTCCCAAGTTTTATCTGTTGGAATGTGATCTTTACGAGCGCAGCCAGATTAGTTATTCATGGCAGTATCTAATAGGAAACGTGTATTCATAGGTAAATTTAAGTCATATGCGGTTCTATACTCTCTATAACACCATTTCGAATTCCACAGCATGTGCCCACATGGGGGAGGGGCGTGCGATGAGATACATATTTATGGTTTTCTCCAAACTAATAGTCTGCGTCGTTTCCCTAAATCTGGAAACTTCCACGCGCAAGTGTTAGCCTTCCCATTTGGATAGTACATACAAAACCTCTACCACAAACAAATTTCCAACCTAAACACACTTCTACATGTTGGACTGAACTGTTATCAATATAAAACAGTCCATGAACTGGTGATAATAACACTTACTAATGATTAGAGGCCCATAATGTTCGAATGCCAAGATTACATTTTAACGCAACATATTCCATATTATACATTATCTTGAAGAGGATAAAAAAGTCGATATAGTCCACCAGAATACGGAACAGCTGTGGCCTAGGAGTGTCCACCAAGTGATAGAGATTCTCAGATTCACGCCAAGACTTCCCTCGTTATTTACCCCAAAACTTATCATCATTCACAACTAAGGGATACAAGTTATTCCCCTTCCACTGAGACTAATCAACTGACAGTACAGACCAGATCGAAATTAAGCACAAAACACCCGTCGGTACCTTGACAAAAACAACATGTTTGCAGTTTATTCGACCGGATAAGTCGATAATACAATGTTATGGAGCTTTCTCTTTCAGATGGTATATACTATAGAATAGTTTGTATATCATGTGATCTGGTGGTTCCAAAATTAAGTGGGTCTTTAAATATTTAAATACAACTAATCATATTGTTTCCCCCTCAGTCATGTCCGCCTGGCAGACTGGACATACGGTCGAAGCAGTGCTCCAGATTCAACTCGAGGGTCTACTCCGGAAGGAGATACCAATGGCAACCTTATATCAACCGTAAGTTACAATATTCTTCGTTCCCTTCCAAGTGGGGAGCTTACTGAAATTTTGCGAAACCTTGTGCCAGTCCATTCTATTATATATGCAAGTGTCCCACCGTGAGCCTCGAATATATAAGAGAATGCATTTGCCTAACAATATCTATATAACGTCACCTTGCGTAAACGGTGCATTTTCTGATATATGCGAGGCTCTTTATGGGAAACTCGCATATATAAGAGAATGAACTAACACGGGATCGTTACTGTTGCACCAGCGCAGCTCCCGTCTCGAACGCGTTAAACTAGCACATGATCTTCAATTTCCAGATTAAACTTACCTATTTCTATTCCTGATCACGGTTCAGTGTCATATAATGACAGCACATGCATATATGTGAATTACTTATACTAATAATAGTAATCATATAGATATTTATATTCGCTAAACAATATTAATCTTGCGAACTGTAGCTGGATATATAGATAAGCTGTTTAACCCTTTATATACTAAAGCATCACTGATGAGAAGCTATCCAATCGGAATGTTCATGTAATAAGTTTGTTAGGTCGTTTATTGAACTTATTAGAGACCTTTCGCAAAATCACGAATACGATTACGGATATGGACAATATCATATCCTGCCGGTATACGGCCAAAAATAGAGGGTTCTTATGTGAGACACGTATGTGAGGGTTCTTATGTTATACCCACTCAGTTCAATAATGTGAAAATGTGTCAATGATTTCCATCAGATATTTGTGTAACTGAATATAGTGGGGCATATGCTGTCTCACCAGTGACCACCGTGAGTAAATTGTGATGGTGTCCACCTTACTAGGACAATATATCCTACCCGTAATCGTAATAGTGATTTTGCGAAGATCTAAACATTTTCCTCAATAAATAGGGTTCCTTCTGCACTTTGGCCGGATAGTATTAGTTCCCTTAGGAAGTGTTCCGATAATAAGTTCAACAGACGACCGTAGGTCTGAATATTTCCCACCAATTAATAATAATCCTTCATCACTTTTATTATCTTTAAGTTTGTCTGTCGTCTGCTGATTTGTCCTGGGTAGTATCCCTCCAAATGCATAATAGACAATTCCAAAGTATATTTGTATAGCTGAACGGGTGAATCCATTCAGTATAACCGGGGTTAATAGCAATACCACAGTTTTCGATAACCCCTGTATATAGTCGTCTACTTTGAACCAAGCCTCTATCACAAGAAGCACAATAAGTAGTTGTATTTTGTTAATGGACCACTCCGACCAGAGCAGACAGGGGCAGCAGACCATTTGTCAGCTTCTCAGTCCAAGGACCATGCACGCATTGTATGCTTTGATCAGCGCTGTATTTATCTATATATCTATTTAATCACGTCGATGCTTGGACTTAGTTACGATGCCACTACCTACATGAATAATGTCTCCACAGCAGTGGTTGTGTATTACCATTGTCGATAAATTGTTTATAAGGAAGTATATGCGTTACCAAATGTTATGGACAATAGCCAATACACAACAATGTCCCATGATCGGTCCCTGAAAAAGTCAGTTACTTAAGAAATGGGGTGTGACAAAAGAGCGCCCGGACTGTGATTTTATTCGTCAGGACAGTACCGATACATTGTATTGTCCCCTAACCTGCCTGAATTGCAATATTTTATGCCTGCAATAACATGACACGCAGATCGCTCCCCTGCGACCTGCGTACTGCTAAAAACTCCTCACATACATGTACATGTATGGAAACTACATGTACCGTCGACTATACATTCGCAGTTAACCCCCGAAATGCCGCTATTGTCGTATTTGTTTGCAAATCTAACAGACTGGGACAGACCGGACCGCCCATGTGGTGTCTATGTGTCAGTTTAGTGTCCAGAACAATGTGGGGGGGGGGGGGGGGTCTCGTGTAAACCCGCCCACAAATGGACAGGTACCTAGGCCGATCAGAAGTGCCGATATTAACATCTGTGTTGCGAGAATTGCAATGCTATGACTGTAATAACATGATTCGTAGTCCGGACACGCTACATGTGACCCTCGTACCATTAAAAACTCCACACATGTCTGATGGCAAACTACCATCGACTACATTCGCGTTGTTTATTGAACATATTATCAGAACATTCCCCACCAATTAATATTAATACATATGTATACTTATATAATATGTATGTAAGTATGTCGTCTGATTATCGCATGCAGTTTACTGCCGGAGTTCACAGTCAATCAAACACAAATCCCGTGACCAAGTAGTCAGTATTTTCACGTGCGACGACCAACTTCTCCCAATACAATGTGTATAAGTTTACGCCACATTATAAGACAAACCGTCTCATAAATTTGATTTGGACTGCGAATTATCTTATTATTATATGACAATTATGGACTTCGATTATATTTTAATCGGTTATGTCGACATCACGTGATTGTTGTTGATAAACAGGGTAAACTTTGTTAATTGTGAGTGATTAATTACTGCATGGCCGGATTCAACGCCATATATAGCGAAACTAACTGACACAGCAGATTTGAATATTTAACAATATCTTAGGAAAAGCGTGTGATAAATGAACTATATTAACATACGTCATGTATGCAGAACAATCATGCACACAATGTAATGCATACGTCAAGATATATTAACTAGTTACACATATACACGCCATGTGTGCAGAGCGATCATGGATACAATGTATGATTACATCAAACGTGGGATAGGATAGACGAACTATATATACATACGTCATTTATGCAAAACGAACATGCAAGCAATGTATGCTTACATTACACGTGGGCTAAGATAGATGAATTATATACACATATACGTCATGTATGCGGAGAGATGCAGACTATCACAAAGTAGATGTGTTCGTATCGACTAAGAACAAGGCGGCTGCCGTGGATATCACTAAAATACCACTCATTTTCAAACCTCAATTCATATTATGCACATGTATGGAGAGCGATCATGCATGCACACACTATATGCTTACACCAAACGTTGGGTATGACAGATGGACTATATGCAGAGCGATCATGCACACACTGTATGATTATACATCAAACGTGGAATAGGATATATGAGCTATATACACATACGCCATGAATGCAGAGCGAACATGCACAAAATATATGCACTGAAAAAAAAACTTAGTCAAAAGTAAGTTACCCTAGTTAGAACCCCCGTCTCAAAACTAACTAACTTAGCTTAGTCAGACATGACTAAGGTTGCCCTTAGTCAGAAATGACTAAGGCCGTAGTCAGAAATGACTAAGGCCTTAGTCAAAAATAACTAAGGCCCTAGTCAGAAATGACTAACGCCTTAGTCAGAAATGACTAACGCCTTAGTCAGAAATAACTAAGGCTTGACTGAGTCATAACTGTATCCATTAGTACATTTAATTGGGCCTAATTATTGGGGGTATCATAGCCCTGCAGCCTCAGCTGAACACCGCAACTGCAGATTAAAATAACTTAAAATAATGACTTACAGGTATCAACATAAATTGTATTAACTATTGAAACAATTAGACAATATAAACAATGTTTTATCTTGAAAGAAAATCACAGGATACTAGTATGCATTGAATATACATTCAATATCTGACCAGTCGATAATTGTTTCAAATTGAAACAAAAATTTATGCTTACATTAAAATGATAAGGAGCGACCAACATAGAAGATTAAATCGGAGGAAATGAAGAGTTGTTTTAGAAGAAAAATTATATGATAAATATCTTCACCACTATGTGTGGAACTGAGCACTTGTATCAAGCCACGGTGGAGTTTCCGACACACATCGTGATTTGCCTTCAGGCTCGTCACAATAATTTCATGAACACCGCCTTGGCTTGATACAAGCGTGCATATCCACACAGGAATAGCACTTGGTGAATACCTCTATTTAACAAATGAATGTTTGTTTTCAGAAATGCATGCAATTATGAACGCTTTGTTGCGGTCACACTTTGAGTGAATCGCGGAAACAAACCTCGCAATATTTGATTTAAATGTCACAATTTTGAGCGCAAAGTGTTGCCATATTAAGCGCAAAATATTGCAATAATATCACAAGCGACATGCTTATAAGCGTTTCCACTTGCGAAAATAGCATGCTTACTTTACTTTAAACATATTTTATTGTAATATAATTCATTACAACGGGATTGGGGTACAAGTTTTAACAACTTACAATGTCCCCGCTCCCAGATACAATATATATATATGAATTTAACAAGATGACAGAGAAAATATACATGATGAGGTTGCAAATTTGGTCTACAAAAGAGAAGATAACTTGTGTAAAGAGTGTGTTATAGTCCGGTTCTGTGTTTGTATAATACTAGCGTTCTTAGCATGCTTAATATACCGCTTCTTTTGACTGGTACTGTACTACTGTATATATCAACAACAGCTATTTGAATTGGTCCCTTCAAGACAACAGCAGATCCAATGAACTGTGCGCAATGACTTGGCGACAATGTTCTCATGTAGTCGCACATTTTCCATGAAATATCAGTGAATCAGCCGAAGATAGTTTGATAAGAACATCCAACCAATAATAGTGTACTCCTGGTAAATTATCGTGATACCGGTAACTTGACAATAACATGGCGAATAATGACAATGTCTCATATCCACACGTTTCAATGAACAATGATGAACACGGATGAATTGGTCGGGGTCATCACTACACGGCATCAGTTTCATTGTTTTTGGTGTTTTTGAAGCTCTTTTGAATTACACTGGTGCGCACGCCGCACAGTACAGTACTAGCACATGTATATCCTCTCTTGTAATTGTACATGCATGTCAATGTGCTCTGAAAGAATCAGATTCTGGACAAGTACTGTCAACTGCATTTTCAACATTCTAATATTAATAGCTGCTCGTTGACTCGTTGTTATTATTGTCACTATTGCTTGACATCGAAGCTTGTGTTCATCTGAATGAAGTCAGACCATTGATTCGATTGAATGGATCATGTCATGATTCATCGATTAATTGGCATGCATCTCTGCTCTCGATGAATTCAGTGGAAATTGTCAATGATTAATAAGCCTTTTTTTCGCAGAATTTAAACTTGTCCGGTTATCAAAGGAACCGAAATCAGACCGTCTTTAACAACTGTCCGCAATCGAACAGGTAACAGTCTCGACCACCAAACCAAGCCGGAATGAACTTCAACTTGGGGTACTCGTCCACAATGCCACAGCGAAAAACGTTCACCACCATGTATGTACCGTACAGTACTGCGTACGGTACATGTACATGTAACCTTGAACTGTTGAAGGAGTCATCAGGCACACATCTAATTTTGGCAGCAAATATTTCAGGCGCCGTTCTTTCACATGTAGAATAAAGATTCAAGCTATTATTGAAAAATTGTCCACTTGTAAGTTGTTGAAAGCGAGCTCTGAATAATTACTAAATAAGTTCAACAATACACGATGAACGGTTTCGCAGATTATTTTCCTAACTTCTCTTTTATCCTGATTTTATCCGCTCTCCAAATACGCCATGGTTGTTATTTATGTAATATTTCGTCTCTTTTAGTTCGTTCGACGCCAATATCACGTCTAAATCACTCTGATTTTAGTGATTTTACCGAATTAAAAATGTCAGCAACAAAATGGCGAGACAATAATTTGAGTTAAAATTACGTACTCGTCCATATACATGTACGTACCGACCCGACTTAACGCCGAATGAATGCGATATTATATACATATTAAATGTCAGCAGAGTAAGATTCAGTCATACTGTATGGAGTCATTGCCGTATATAATATGTCGCCGATAAGTATACTATTGAGTTTTGACGGCATGACTGAATCAAGAAAATATTAACCTTAGTAACTAAGGTGTGACCAAGGTCAAACTTAGTTACTTTTGGCTACGTCAGTCAAAAATAACTAAGTTACGGGTTGACTAAGGTTTTTTTTCATGGTGCTTACATCAAACGTGGGGTATATATCATAGCTGAACAGTATATACATACGTCATGTATGCAGGGCGATCATGCACACAATGTATGCTCACACCAACCGTGGAATAGGATATAGATGAACTATATACACACATAAATCATGTATATGGAGAGATGCATAGTATCACAAAGTACATTTGTTCGTATCGACTCAGAACAAGGCGGCTTCAATGCATGTTACTGCAATACCACACATCTTCAAACCTCAAATCATATATGCACATGTATGGAGAGCGATCTATATATATATATGTATACATATATGTCATGTATGCTGGGGAGAGATGCAGAATATCACAATACCACACATCTTCAAACCTCAAATCAATCTATAGCTCTCTTTCGAAACATCCCGGTGATCAGATTACGTCGATATATGTATGCCATTCGGGTTTTGGTATGTCTCGGAAATCAAATAACGTCGATATATGTATGCCATGCGGAATTTGGTATGTCTCGGAAATCAAATTACGTCGATAAATATATTGTATGCGGGCTTTGATATGTTTCGGAAAGGCTTATTTGAGTGATGATTGTATGGCTTCGGTGGGACAGAAACGAGTGTTACCTGAATAAATAACATTAGACTCACAGAAGTGCAGCAAATTTAACCATTTATATTCTAAATGGATTATCGCAGTCAGTTAAACAGTGACCACGGTATGGTCTATTATTGATTTGGATGGATGTTAAGGTGATAAAAGCAGACAACAGATACATTCCATTTCGAAAGCTGAACACTTTGGACAATAACAGAGAGTATAGAAACAGTACAACGCCACTCAGGCAGATGTGTTTCAAACTTTTTCCATCGCAATAGCTCAGTTTCTGGGTTCCTTAACAAATAACATATATGCATGCACTGGAGACATCTCAAATCCCGATTCACTACCTTTCTCGTATTTTAAATTTAAAATGACTTTCCAAGTTTACCGAATATAGCATGGTTACGCACGAATGAGTTATATATTGCGAAATTTGAGTTGGGCTAAATGTACAATTAGATTTGCTTGCAGTATGTCAATCTTAACTACGGGGTTTATATTTAAAACGACAAATCGGTGAAGGTTTCGATATGACAATGCTAGTAAGAACAATAAACAATATAAATAAAGAACACCTATTAATCAAGGACCAAAATCAGGCATCGTGCAGGTGGGGGGGGGGGGGTAGTAAAACATTTGCAGGAAGGTATGCCGTTTGTTTTGCATCTGGCATTTTCGGGGACCCAGCACCCCAAACCTGCAAAAAAAAATCCCAATGTTTTGACACCCACCCCCCAAATTAAAAAAAAATGGTCTAAAATCGCATAAAACTCTACTGATATCACTCATATGACTGGGAATGATCACAGTCAGTTCAAATAACTGTTTAACCTGTTTCAGAAGCTGTTTTAATTGAGAAAAAAATGTTTTATAAATTGCTGATCATCTGTAAACCTAGGTCATTGTACAGAATACACAAAATTTCATAATTTCTAACTATTTCCTGATTAGTCTGTCAACCAGCCCATTATCTAACATATTCCATGCCACTTATATTAGTCTACTGGAGCAACTTACTTCTATTATACTAAACTAGATGAAACAGGCTCACTTTGGGAGCCTATATTCAACATCGGAGATACCTGTGACCCCCTTTGTGGGACTTCACAAACATTTTGGTCTGAGACAGAGCCTTCATTTAGCGGCGGCCCCTTTGTGCGCTTCAAGCACATTTGGTCATTGAAACATTTTGGTATATATATTGCTTTAATATATATTTTTTAAAGATTGAATTTCTTGCTCAATTTAACAAAACCAATTTAATTAAAAATAAAATTTAATTAACATTTTTGAAAAACTAACACCATTAGAACATCCGCCAGGGTACCCAGAGTCACCACACCGAATTTGGTTTAACTCGGTCCAGGGGTATGAGAGAAAAACTCGGACAGATCTTACTCGTGTGTATATATATAGATATATATAGATATATATATAGCTATATATATATATATATATATATATATATGTGTGTGACAAGCAGTCACAGCACTATACCAGACTTGGATACATTCGGTCTTGTGAGAGATCATCTGATGACATGCAAATAATTCACTGTGGTTGGCACTGATGGCACTGATGGCATATATTTTCTACCCATTGATAGTCGCATTAATGTTTGAGACATTTGCTCGCTCTGTTTGCATGCACACACTGATCTATGCATTAGTTACATTAGGACAAGTTTACTTATATATGCAAACTTAGGTCAATGTACAGGATACACACAATTCCATTATTCTAACCATTTCCCGATTAGTCTGTCAACCAGCCCATTATCTAGCATTATGCCTTAACACCTTTGTTAGTCTACTGGGGTAACCTCTGTTATAATAAATGACAGTCACTATTCCAGACTCAGATATTTTAGGTGTTGTGAGAGTAAAAGATCATATGAGCTGATAGACATGTAAATATTTCACTGATTGGCTTGATGCACTGATGAACAGTGTAATGACAGTTATATTCTAGCCATTGATAGTCACATTAATGTTTGAGACAGTTGCTCGCTCTTTTGTCATGTAAGGGCACAAAAGGTCTCAAGTAAAAAATTTGCATGAGGGTGTAAAAACCGCGTTTTTCCCCCATCGGGCCACCCACCACCCCGGCATACCTTCCTTCAAATGTTTCACTACCCCCCCCCCCCCCCTGCATCGTGGGCATGAATTGTTCGCGAATTGCGAACATGCTCGCACTTGTCTGTCGGTGACATCAATGTTAGAATGGAACTAAAATATATGTTCATACATGTATACCCACAACCGATAACCATGAAGGTTCCGCTGTACGTTGTCGAGCTCTCACATTGAATTCCAACCCTCGTTCACTGCTAACTATATCTAATGGATCAATTTCCGCACGAACGTCGACAGAGTAACATATTGTATACTTCACTTCTCGTTGCTTCCTGCTTTTCACGGAACCAGGATTTAATAGCTATCAACTAATGACGGCTTACACGCACAATTTATATCAGCGTATATGTTTCAGTGAAGTAATTCTTTCCCATATATAGGCCTCAGTGTTAACGATACGGGCGGCGTTGGTGGTGGGTATGCTGTTAAAATATTCACCTCCGCCAAAACACGCCATAAACAGAAAGAATAGTAAAATATAGACAGACCTTGTTCTTATACCAATCAGAAATATATATGGCATAAACAGAATATTACTGTCAATTTTCCCCCTTTGTTATGTAAACAAAAGCAAAAAACGCTACGTTTCCTGGCTTTTGTTTAGATCCCGATGTGGTAAACATAAAGAGCGTTATTTGTTACTGGTTTCCTGATATGGACATAATAAAGAGCATTTATATAATTTTTGTGTGAGTAACCAATAGAATTGCGCTGTGTTATGTAAACAGAAGCACAACTTCTGTAACACGTGCAGGCTCTTGTTTACGTACACCACCGTGCGCCTTGACGTCAATATACTATTTATGCGCTGATTATGTTTGGCATATGAACAAAACTATATATATTTTAATATTCCTTCTGTTGATTTGAACAAATATGAATATTCTGCAACGAACGCCGCCCGTGCCTTTAACACATAATGGCATGCGACCCTGAGTATCCACGCATTGTGGTAAATAAATACATGATCACCAGGATTGGCACCTGTGCAAAGTTTCTGCATGAAATAAATCATATTGTCGGGTATGGAATGTACCTTTATATTTTGGATTTACAATCCAGAGTCAGAATTGCATGAACAAAATATTGACATTTTTACCTCACACAAAACAACAATTAAAACTAGGAATCACATGCTTTACAGTGTACCAGTATTGTCTTCGACGTAGCATTTATCGACCTTTACGCATCCCTCCTTCCAAATTGCTTACAGTATGTAAAGAGTGTGCAATACACACGACGCTCATCACCGCGGTAAAGGTACAGTTGGCCTTGGCGGTGGGTATCCTGTGAAAATATTTCCACCCGTCAAAAACCGCCACAAACAGAAAGAACAACAAAATGTAGACAGACTTTGTCCGTATACAAATAAGAAATATCGCATAAACATTGTTATGTAAACATAACCATAAAAAGTAACTTTTCTGCATGGTGTTTGTTTATATTATGATGGTAAACATAAAGAGCGTTCTTTGTTGGTGAATTCCTGATATGGAACGAATAAAGAGCGTTTATGCCATTTGTGTGTGATTAGCCAGCAGCATTGTGCTGTCTTCTGTAATACAACCAGGCTCTTGCTTAGGTAAAATAGTGTAAATCTTTATGTTTACGGTGATTGGAACAAATATGAATATTTTCGACAGCTAAGGCCTCACGTGCCTTTAAGTCCACTGTGGGTCACCCGGATTCACGGTGATTTTCTTTCGAGTTTAGTGTGCCTGTTATTTGCAGAAATAGGTCCCTAGAGGGTGAATTTAGTGATGCTATCCCACATACCAAACTCACCCTATGGGGACCTCATTCTGCATGGCCTCATCCGCTATGAGAGACATAGACTCAAATTGAAGTTCCCAGATGGTGAATATTCTTATGTACACACATTGGGAACCTCGATAATGCAATGCATCATCTGCCAAATTGGTGATATAGAGAAACTAAACTAAAAATGAAATATAATCTATGTGAATAAGTTTCTATATAAATTTTATAATAAAGAAACTTTGCAGAGAAGATGAGGCCTAAGCAGAATGAGGTCCACAGAGGGGGAATTTAGTGATGCTAGTATGCTATGCGGGATATCGTCACTAAATTCACCTCCTGTGGACCTCATTCTGCAAATGAAATGCACCTTATTCTCATGCCTGTGGTTTTATGGTGCCCACATTCATAGTGAACAATGGGGGATGCCACAGTGCCCTGGGCCCGCAAAAAAAAGATACACTGCCTTACTCACCGGAAGCTATATTATGCTAATGATAAACATATTGTCAGGCCAGTGTATTTTCTTATATATGCAAGGTGAACTTGCGTGGTGCGGATTAAGATGCATCATCAAAAACCGCCGAAACTGACCAGGGTTCACACGAATGTTGTAACTCACTCTCACAGACAAATCTCCACGGTGTTCAGTATTTTGCTTATCACACACCAATTGCGCATTGCATGTGCAATTTTGAGGTTCGAATGAGGCATGTCCGTTCAAAATATAGAAAAAATGATGATCAGGCATAAAAGAAGAATACATTCTAAATTATGTTGATGTGTGTCAAATTGGGTGCAGTTGAAATCCACATGGAACCTACATGGAAACTATAACTGCCAAAAGTGGTCACCATATCTCTATTACCCCACGACCCTTTGATTCAAGTGCACACAGTTCAGTTCGCATGTGCGTGATCTGTAATCGATTGTTCAACGAGATATTGTATAACTAATCTCCGCCATGGGACATTGTAGCAAGCGGGAAATGTGAGCTGACGTGTAAAGCCAAAGGCCACAGCTTCTACACACGACTGTCCAGGACCGTCAGAGATGGAACTCCGTGCCACGAACAGGGACTCGCTGTTTGCCTGCATGGTCAATGCGTGGTAAGTTTGTTTGCTATTCACAGGTTTGTCGATTAGTAATCGGACTACACTCGGAATATATGGATTAGTATATATCTAAAGTGCATTAAAGGCACACTTAATGTTCGAATCCCCAGATTACATTATATGCATCATTCCATATGATATACCATTTGAAAGAGGAAGGTCCAAAATACATATATATATTAGCAACTTATTGGTCGAATAAACTGTGTAGTTTTTTCTGAAGAACTGACACGAGTTTTGCATGGTGTTGTGCTTAATTGTTATTTGGACTGTATGGTCAGTCTATTGTTCTCGGGAATAACTATATCTCCTAGTGTTGTATGCTGATGCACTTTGGTATATAAAGGGGAGTCTCTATCACTTGGTGGTCACTCCCAAGCCACGTCTGTTCTGTGTCCTGGTGGAACATGTATAAATATGGGTCTTATTTAATACCAACAATAGTCGATAACACTGACAATGTAAATATAAAATCGAGGACTTGTTTGAGAATATTAACATTCCGAAAGGATGCATATTTTAGAACGAGTTCTGAAACGTCATCAATAATGCGAGACCACAACACATCTAGATATAGAGGGAGAGTGTAACGGTGCTCATCTGAAGTTATACATTACCCTATATTAATAGTATATATAATAAACTTTTAACTACACAATGCACATGTATATGTTAATATGTCCATGCATACTATAATAAAAAGGATGTTTCGCCAATTAAAACTTATCATTATATACTAGTGTGTTCTGTTTCGGTTTACCAGGCTCCGGGTTGTGACAGCATACTGGGATCTGAAACAGTCGAGGATCAGTGCGGGGTATGCGACGGGGACAGTTCTACATGCAGGAAGTATAGCAGCGTGTTCGAGTCGAAAGGGCTCAGGAAGGGTTACAACGATATATTTGTGTTTCCAATGGGAGCAAAGAATATAAACATAACAGAATTTGCATCCAGCGTCAACTTCATAGGTAAGTAATATAAATATAGAATCTTTAGCAGTTATAATTTAAAGTAGTCAGTTCTGGGTTGCATTTCTTTCAAAATGACTTAGTTTTGCATCATTATTTGCTATTCCGTTAGACCACAGCGCAGTGTTTAACATCACAGCCGTTCGCATTGTCTACTCTAATGTTTAGTATAATAGTAAATAAGCATTTCTTAATCTAATGTCGCAATGCTGTGATTATGCCCCTCTCTGTCACCTTCTGTAAACAGGACCAGGAACCCACGTCACTAATCTAATCTCTAAACAGTCGATTAAGACGTTCAGGAACCTAGGTCACTCGTGTAATCTCTAAACCGTCGATTAAGACGTCCAGGAACCTACGTCACTAATGTAATCTCTAAACCGTCGATTAAGACGTTCATGAACCTAGGTTACTAATGTAATTTATAAACCGTCGATTAAGACGTTCAGGAACCTACGTTACTAATGTAATATCTAAACCGTCGATTAAGACGTTCAGGAACCTACGTCACTAATGTAATCTCTAAACCGTCGATTAAGACGTTCATGAACCTAGGTTACTAATGTAATCTCTAAACCGTCGATTCAGACGTTCAGGAACCTACGTTACTAATGTAATCTCTAAACCGTCGATTAAGACGTTCAGGAACCTACGTCACTAATGTAATCTCTAAACCGTCGATTAAGACGTTCATGAACCTAGGTTACTAATGTAATCTCTAAACCGTCGATTCAGACGTTCAGGAACCTACGTTACTAATGTAATATCTAAACCGTCGATTCAGACGTTCTGTTAGCTGATATCCGGAACTCACACAGTGGGTGGGCCAGCGATTCATTACATGGGTTTTTGTGTACTTACGAGTGAAAGGTGTCATGTGCATTTTATCTATGAAATGGTTAAGGCACAATGTGTACAGTAATGCCCTAATTAATCGACTCCTTAACCACAACAGAATTATGGGTAACTTTTCAGTATTTAGTCGGAAATATTCCGATGAATGGCAACAAGCCATATTTCCGACTAAATCCTGAAAAGTTACCCATAATTCTGCTGTGGTTAAGGAGTCGATTACCAAGGGCATTACTGTATGTTGTTCAAAATCGGAACACATTCGATACCTATTTTCCTTGTATATACCAGTTATAAATATGTGTTTTTAAGGATTACCAATTTTTGAATGTGCACTGTGAATTTCCACAGTTCAGGTACTTGTTTATTACGTCAGACAAACGGTTGTATATGTTTTAAACTAATTTAAATTGCAAGGGTAAGAGACTCGATTTGTGACGTAGGTTCCTGGCCCTGATAATCTCATTTAGCTATCAGCATACTTATTGGAAAGTCTTATATAATGTCCCAATGCTGTCACTTTCTGTAAACTCATTTAACTATCAGCATATATTTGTTGGAAACTGCGATCTTGGTTCCAGTTATCGGCCACCAGCTCACATTGTTTGTCTGATGAAGGCTATTCATATGCAGCTGAAAACTAGCGTCAGTTAAAATCGGCATAAGTCTTAAATGGTGTTACATTTATAACCATGCCGTAATTGATATACAGGTCTATTGGCTATCATCAAATAGTTAACAGAGAATAATATACCAGACTATCGATATCTTCCCTCTGATTTATATCTCCCTGTAAGGTATTGGAACATTCGGGGAAATCAATTATGGGCTTCAGACACACAAACGACCAATTATGAGCCAACAGATAACGATAATTACAGTTTCAATATTAATGTTATTGTTGCTAGTTACTGCGTTGAATGTCATGCGATTGTATGCATTTGCTTATTAGTTTAGCAGTGGTAGAAGCACTTCACAAAGAGGGATATTGATATAGCATATTTAAAATAAAAAATACGTATGTGATTATGCAGTGCGATATTACCACAAATAAACTGACCTCAATATTAGTATTGTTTCATTAATTTGACTAAGCTTAGTTAAAGATGTATTCAGGGTTCAAGATATTCAGTTACAACAACAACAACAACATACACAATTTAATTTAACACCTTGTTCTGCTTTATGCATTCTGTTGAAATCAATTTTGAGAACCAGTTATGACATCTAAACTAGACCTCAACTACCAAACCAATATAATTTTGTTACTGACACATTAATAAAATAGTTAATATGTGGAACCCAAAAACACCAATAACACTGACCATTCACGACATACATCAAATGCAGCCTCATCAATCGATTTAGAGAAAGGTTATAATCATATATTAATAACTCGAGCCGGGGTAAAATCTATCGAATATATAAACATGATTTGTCCTTTGAATGTTACCTCAACAAGTTAAAAGAAGGGAACCGAACACTACTTTGTAAATTTCGAACTACGAACCATAAACTACCAATTGAAACAGGTCGATGGATTGGACTCAACAACGATGAGAGGAAATATCCACTCTGCCAGTCAGACAATATTGGTGATGAATTTCACTATCTCATGATATGCACTAAATTTGCGAAGGCACGTCACTGATTACTAAGCAACATTGTTCATATAAAACCCAATACTAATGAAATGAAAGAGATATTCAAAATAACAATGTAGTCCACCTGGAAAAGTTGTGCGATATTATACCTGTAAATAAGGAATTATACACAAACAGATAACCTAGCCATCACTTTAATATCTGTAACAGTATATTGGTGACAACCATGCAAGGCGATCCCTGGCGCACATGCGGAATACATCAACCTCACCTAATACCCCATTCGGGGAGACGGTGAGGGATTGTCTGTCACATGAACCGTCTGGACGAGCCCGTGGTGTGCAATTGATGACGTTCGTACAGTAGCTCGTTTTGACACACAAGAAAAAGTATCACCTTAAATATCTTATCAGTTACTCGGATCTAATATTGAAATTACGTGTATTGCAATGAATGGATCTACA
Source organism: Siphonodentalium dalli (assembly GCA_032622095.1). Taxonomy (NCBI): domain Eukaryota; kingdom Metazoa; phylum Mollusca; class Scaphopoda; order Gadilida; family Siphonodentaliidae; genus Siphonodentalium; species Siphonodentalium dalli. The sequence goes on along the minus strand of CP136063.1, from coordinate 163,186,958 downwards.
TACGCGAACTTTGTTATCCACTCGATTATTGTAAATGAAATTATGAATATGTGTTGTTGTTATTGTTGCTGTTGTTCGAACACTCAGCGTTATCCTTATTATATGTTTTTTGTTTGAACATATTTATTGTGACCCACAAATACATGGAATAATTTACAAACAGAATATATGGATGATGTTGTGGGTGCACAGGGGATCGGAGCACAAGTTACGAAACTTAGTGAAGCTCCTCTCCCCTGGCGTTCAGCTGCTGATGAATTCAAGTCGATGGTTTTGCAGGAATGAAAGTTTTGTTGTTATTTGTGTGAGAGACGGTGTCCCATGTGGTCGGCTATGTATACATAGGGGAACCGGCTCCCAATCAAACACATGTAGGTTGTAGTTGTGGCTGTGGCAGTGGGCGGAGTCAATGGAATAATGATTACTGAAATCGGTCTGTGGAAATGATGAATGATTGTACTGTCTCGAATAATCGCCTGTTCAAGGTGTCACTAATTTCGGGTATGCCAAAGAGAATATCTTTAATACTGGTGATGACCACTTTATGCTCATCTATAAATATAATATGTCAAGCAGTATGTAGTACGACGTCGTATATGCATGTATATCAGTAAAAACTTGAAATGTGCAAGAGACACATTAAGTCATGACTGTGTCCACAAACACACATTTTACAAAGTTCAGGTAAACCAATTTTGCAAGTGGTGACGTACCACCTCAGTGTTTTCATGATGCTGTTGACCTTATAGTAAAAACAAGGTACATGTCGCGAATTAATCGAACTTTGCACATCTTATAGCACGATCATGGATATACCTGCAAGAGCCATAACAAAAACTATTTAATGTGATGATTTGACAAACAAACATTGAGTAATTTATAAATCCTAACGAAGAATGGTTCTGCTCGATTATCGAAACCTGAGCAAACCGGTGCTGCGAAAAAAAATAACGCAGCCAAGATTTAATCCAGACAGATAAACACTCACGTAAGAGATATGGCATATCAGGAATCAAGCCCACGTATAGGTGAATAACCTAGACGGAAATACACAAGCTATATTGTAAATAATGTGTACATTTTGTAAATACTTTATCTCTGTACCTACTTACTATTCGGGTGATGGAAATAAACAACTGTGAATTGAATTGACGTGTAACCTGCGTTGTCATTGTCAACGAAAATTACCTGACTCACGTGAACATTCTACATGCACTAACATGGTCAAACTGTTTAGCAGTTCTGCGTCCAACGTGTAGCAGACGAAACCTGTAGCAAAGATGAATAATCATATCTGCTAACAACCAAATGATTGCTATAAAGATAGTATGACAATTGGAAGAGCTTATTTTTTATTGAAACATATTAACCATATCGGTGCCCACAGGCTGAACCACAGCGTGCCATCATCACCGACTTGTGTTTGTGAGTGTTGTACGCATTGGTCGATAACTTGCGTGCGTGTGGCTAAACGTGGTTATTGTTGAAAAACTCAAAGCTATACAAACTATATGTTATGTTACTGTTTCCAGCACTGAGTGATGCTAACGGAACATATTTCTTAAACTCGCCCATAAAATTGAACCCTCCTGGTGAATATAAAGGACTGGAGACCACCTTCAACTACTTTCGCCGCCAGGACCCGTGTGCAGGGTCATGCATAACAGCCAGAGGGCCAATAGACGAGCCATTATTCGTCCAGGTAAGCAGAGGTGGTCGTTTTTGTTCTGAACTTTGTCTGCAGTTTGGTTACTATACCAAGCCGCTATGTAAGTTAACCCAATATTCTACATGTGAATTATCGATCGATTAGACTTATTCCATCTACCACTTTTAGTCATATCTGGGTCAAAAAAATATGACGACGGTTCGTGTTATGGTGTGTTTTATTGGGATATAACAGGCATAACCAAATTGGCAGTTGACCAATCACCAAACGCGGTGAGAATAATGAGTATAACACACAGGCAATGCACATATATAGACATGAATGTGCAGTATGTGTAAACATTCACTCCGAGTCTTAGCCTCTTAGGGTGCACATGGATACAAACATGCATGCAATCTCTGTAAATGTCGTGTATTTGTAGTTTTACATGGATCATACAGACCATGTAATATGTGTCCGCTGACAACCCAATCATTGCGGCTATGTTTGACCACAGTGAGCCAAGCTATGAACGCGCAGAGAGAGCCGTTGACTGAACGAAATCGTCAGGCCGCTTAAAATAATTGTTCGCGCGATAACCCAAATGTTGGACTTTCTGTTTAAATCATTGTCAGTCTTCTCTTGATTTTTATACCAGTGATGGCCCCAGGATTTCCCCAACGCAGGGCTATGATCCCCAACATGGGGGGTATATTATCCCGGAAGCCACCGGACTGACCATTGCATATTCCCTCGACGGGTGGGGTGGGGGCATGCAGCACCCTGAGTCCTGACCCCCCCCCCCCCCACACACACACACCAATGAAGCCACGAAGCCACTCCTGACTCATAAATATTGTAGTTGACAGTCATTTCTGTCTTGTCTGTTTTCTACGAGCGATTAATCTAATGTTCAGCAATTTATTTGAGAGTACAGAAGGTGGTGTTGCTGTGTGTCTTCATTCTGGGAAAAGGGTTGTCTAGCTCTACGAGTTCCCAACTACGCCACCTTTCCTCTCTTGTGTTATATATGTATACGCAAAAATTACAACTATGGAATATTTATGTTAAACATATTGTACATCCATGCCCAGATAATCCCGGCTGATACATTCAACTAAATCCCTTAATTATTCGAAGCTTTCGAGAACCAGCCCCCTCCCCAATCATGGATTATGGTCCAAAATGTTATAATTCAAGCGTGTACAAGCTAAAATTGTGACAGTTAGGAACTTGTTCAACCTTTGGTTTGAGAAACATATACTGTTATGTAAATTATGGGTGAAATGGGGGGGGGGGCACTCTTTTTACTTTCAACGCTGTACCCGCATTTTTTTTGGCGCTGTTTTGGATATTTGCATGGAAATCCCAATTGAATGTTATCACATGAGCTCGCTCTGAAACTATTATATATCCGAGGAATCACAACGAACCGGTATTGTCTGTCTTAATGTTCTTATTCATGGCATGAGAGCACCATATCGGATAGTTAATGGGACATTAAACACTCGTGTATCGCAATCGTCCTAAAAGAGCTTCAAATTATTTACATTTTATTTTTATTTTTGGATGACCCTGAAATGACGAGAAACAAATCAAGTATAAAACGACGGACTCAAATCCACTTTTCGAAATGAATTAAAACTCGTGAAAAACAGCAACAGATATCAGACAGAATTTAATCATTTCGGCATCCATGAAAGAATGTATATTATGACTGGCCTGAAATTTCTTGATAGCAGTTAGTTTGATAATGGCTCATAACTGCTCACTTGTCTCGCCTGTTGAAATTGTCCGATCGCGCGCAGGCGACTAATTCTATCAATGATTGATGTGACCATGTAAAATACATGGATTTTACATACATAAATTACATGCATGTGTGTATCCACCCTTACTGACATGCTGAGTTTATCGCATGCAGTCTCGTCGACTTTCTCGGCTGGCTGGCGGGCTTACCCGAAATTACGCCAAAATTTGGTTCGGATTGGACGCATTCGTTTAACAGTATAAGTTCTGATTGGCTTCAACGACTTGTTATTCCAAACTTCGGAAATAGTAACTCTACGGCGAGTAATTAGACCCACATCGTATATATTGGTCTGTAGTTACTCAGCCTGATGAATGCGTATCACTCAAATGTTGAGACCATTGGTGAACTAGTCAGCAAGGTGCATGTGGCATTAAACACTTATAACCCGTCCAGCTATGGCAATGCTCGTTCGGATCTTAGAAGTGCGGACTTATGAGCGTTATTCGTATATATATTAATGCTCTAAGTAATCGACTTCGTAACCACAGCTGGGGGAGAGCTTTCCGGTGAATGGCAACAAGCCATATTTCGGACTAAATCCTGAAAAGTTACCCATAATTCTGCTGTGGTTAAGAAGTCAATTACTTAGAGAATTACTGTATGTGCATGTTTCTCGATTGATTACCTATATGATTTCTACGCACATTGCAATCTATGAGTTTGCCATTTTAGTATGACAGTAAACATTAATAGCCAATGCACATACATGTGTTGATTTTTTCCAGTCCTGCACCGTATATGCTGGACGAAACATGGGTAATATGGCACAATGCGAAATTTAGAGCACTGATCATGTTTATTGTTGTGGATCCAGATGACCAACCCTTAAAATATTCTTATAAAACTAGTATTACATGTATCTTGTTGTTTAACTTGTGTCTGAACAAACTGTTATGTCGTTGGTTAAGGTTCACGCTGTTACAGGCCAATTGCCATTTTTTTTCGAAAATGTTCAAAAGAAGTTTAATTTGGACAAACTTGTATTTTAACCTCAAAATCGGAATTCTAATTCAAAAACACAAATTGATTTTGTAATGCGAGCGACATGGGAATCAAATTTATAGTATAGTCATCTGCTAATTGGTTATTTGGGAGTAAAGAAGTCTAGACATCGTATTATAATGTACGGACATACACAGAACGACACGATGCATGTGTAAATGGGTTTGTCAATAAAGCACGAGTGCTGTCGCGTAAGGATAGAACCTCGAGTTCTATCCTTCCGCGACAGCACGAGTGCCGTATCGACAAACCCATTTACACATCGTGTCGTTCTGTGTTTATTACACGCTTCGCATCCTAGAATCCGTGCATTAAAAATACAGGATTAGAAGGTTTATTTAGGCTCATACAGGGCGTGTTTGTCATGTGTGATGATTCTTTTATTTAAATAGTTCCAGTTTCGTGGTTGAGGCGAACGTCATGTACGTCATTTTACATCAACGAGATGCGTATGGAACGTACGTTGCATACGGATTTGTGAATATGGAACGGCAATAACACTGTACTTCTAGGAACAAGCGTGTCATAAATAATTATATAGAATATTATATGTTAAATAAAAACAAAAATATTCATTAATTGTGAGACCAGAACATGAGGTTTCAATTTGGTCAAAGTTATTTTTAATTTGGCCAAAAACAAAACCAGAATTGGCCAAAAAATTTGACTATTTTAACACTTTTGTTGTTTCCCCCCTCAGCTGAAATACTACGAAGGATCTAATGGCATTGAATATAGCTACACATTGGACATAGAAGATGATGCTCCGAGTAATATAATACATAATTCTGTCTACCCAGTCAAACAACTGATTAACCGTCCATCATCACAGATAGCGCAAGAGAGTGGAACGAATGTGTATGGAGAAGAATTCAAAATTCCCGTTCTTCCCGATTCTGCGATAAGTAGAATAGAAAAAGGTCGGCCAACGTCCACTAGTAACAACGAAGATATATCGAATGAGCAGGGTACAGACCGACAATTGGAACGCGATCCTAGCGGCAAGACGCAGAGTAAAACATCCAGTTTCTTTACTCCACTCTCTTCAAAGAATGGGAATACTCTTTATAGTCAAAACGATTTATCCCTGGGTGGTGAAATCATGCCCCCTGGCTATCATAGGATATTCCAGTCAGTTGATAACAACAAATATCGTAGTCGGTATCACACCAACGGCATTGCACAAGACTCTCGTGGCATCACGCTGTCACGACCTTCGGTCGAACCCCGAATTCCAGCCGCGCTCCCTCTGCGTGGTGTAAGCGGATTTGCTGAATTGAATGGGCGTCGTCCAAATACACTCACGTTTCTCAAAAATAGAAAAACTACAAATACGTTGCATTCAGTGACACAAAGTGAAAATGGATCCCCAAACAGATTGGAAATGTCACGAAGAACTCATCCGTCCAGAAATAATTTCCGAACACAAAGTGCTTTGCATTCTGGGAATCGAAGACGATGGAGGACTAACCGATATTCTGGCCATTCATATGGTTCTAGATATAGAAACTCTGGACGTGCGTTTGTTTCTGTGAACAGGCCCGCATATCAGACGGCATTGTCCAAATTGAGACATGAAAACACTCATAGTACATTTCAAAATGTTGAATTGACTACTGTTTCAAATCGCGTTCTGTTCTCTTGGAAGTTAACTGGATTCACAGAATGCAGTCAGCCATGTGGAAAAGGTTAGTACCTTACGTACTAAAGGTGTTAAACTGCAAGTATACATGTACCTTATTCCATGCTGAAGATTATAGGAATTGAATTTTTTTTATCTTTAATACGTTTCACGAAAGATATTGGGAAAATGTAACAGCATGAAGCCCATTACCTTGTATATGATGCGTGCCGGAAAGTTATATCTTCAGGATCTGGAGTTGGAAAACCAATTACTATATCGCTATTAACTGAACTTCTCCACATATGTCGACGAATATCAAGCTGTAGGTATTAGCCATGTTTAGATTGGATAACATTTAACTACGTGGTTCCGTCGCTGTTATAGATACTAACGACCAAATAGTTGCTGCATGCAGTCACCGGAGGTACAGTTTGCGTTGTTGTCAGTCACGTTGCTATACCGTTTGGGAGTGTCAACCGTGATAGGTCCAACTTCACCCTCTTCAAGCGGATCAAATTCCCTAGGTCGTGAAATTCCATTTTCACCCCACCATTGGCTTGGAATGTTCCACACCCACCGCCTCTTTGCAGTAAAAATGCATGTTACAAGTCGTGAATGTGGAATTGTTTTATAACTGAATTTGTGCAATTCTGCTGAACGATAGCCTCTGAACTGCTACAGTAATGCCCTAAGTAATCGACTGCTTAACCACAGCAGAATTATGGGTAACTTTTCAGGTTTTAGTCGGAAATATGGCTTGTTGCCATTCATCGGAAAGCTCTCATCGAGAGCTTTCCGATGAATGGCAACAAGCCATATTTCCGACTAAAACCTGAAAAGTTACCCATAATTCTGCTGTGGTTAAGCAGTCGATTAATTAGGGCATTACTGTATTCTTTTCCAACTGATTTTGCACTGATGCACGCGCAAGACCGGTCGTCCTCTCACCGTTTTCGAGTATACTCCCTCGATTCCACATCCCATTCACAACCTCCAACCGAAATACGTTTGAATTGTGTTAAGTCGAATCTGCTGATCAGCGTATTAATATGTGAACTGCTGATCAGAAGTTTTTTCGAGGCGTCCGTGCCGGCTGCACCTGCGTCGATCATAAACTCTTAGAACAAATGTGTATACATTCTACACAATATGTTTTACATTCTGTCATAAACAACATTGTGTAGAATTGACACATATTATATGTCGCTGGAATATTCTCAACGTTGAATATGAGTGAATATGTGAGTATCTTACAGTTCGTAGATGAGATACCATATTCAAAATCTAGCAGCAGCTTTAAAACTGTGTGCTACACAATTATGTACTGTTCAGTTGTGACACAAACTGTATATAACAAATTATAAAGTTGCTGCCAATGGTTTGTTCTGTCGTAGCCATTACGAGTTTTGTGTCTCCAATAGAACATAGCATTTAATAATTATGATACACTCACACATTCACTCATATTCAACGTTGAGGAAAGTCTACCGACACATATATGTCATGTTTACACAATTTTGTTTAAGATAAAATGTAACACATATTGTGTAAAATATATACACATGTGTTATGTGAGTGTATAGTATAAAGATCACGTTTACGGACTTTAGGAATCACGTTAGGTCTCAGGTTTTCTTTTACCAATTGGTATGAAACTTGGTGTATCGTCTTCTAAGATACGCTGTAATGAGTGATTAACATTTGGGTTTATTGTCATAAACGCGCGAAAAGGGTGACATAATTACAGATAGACACACATACGATGGGAATTACAGACAGACACACACAGACGATGGGAATTCAATATATTTAGAGCACAATCCCATTGTTGCAATCGTTCCCTGATTTTTGGAAAATTACACCAATTCCCAAGGCTGGCGAAGGAATAGTTCAATGATTATCCCATTGTTAGGTATACCCGCAACTCATAACAAACACATCGCACGGGCGCTTCAAAGTGGGAACAGTCCGTGTTGTTTCGGACATATCTATTCACATTATGTTCATGTTAATCACGTTTTTGGGCGTGGCTAACCGGTTATTGTGTCCAATCGCGGCCAGCGCATGGCACATTTCCAGTTTATTGCATTATGTGTGATCAATTGTGCTCTAAGTCGGTCAGAGCACGCGAATTGTTCTTTACCAGAATACATCTCGTCTCCAACTCGATTGATTCTGGTAAAGAACAATTATGTGCTCTAACCATTACATAGATATTCGGAAACGAATTAAGAAAATGAATTGTCACACTTTAACCCTTTCTATACTAAATACTAATTGATGAGAGGTTCCATTAGGAAATGTTCAGTAATAAGTTCAACCATATGTCATTTGTTGAACTTATTATCTGAACCCTACCCATCCATGAATATAAATTATTCTGCTCTTGTATTATGTTTTTCTTTCTGTCGTCTGCTTTTATTATCTGAACATCCATCCAAATGAATAACAGACTGATCCAAAGTATACTTTTATGACATAATGGGAGAATCCATTCAGTATAGAAAGGATTAACCTGGTTCCAATAACAAAAACATTGTTCGCGGGAACGAGATCCGGTTTGGATCACTTGATTACTACAATTTAAGCTAAATGTACATCCATTTTGTACTTCCCTCGTAAACTTATACACACAAAACACACTTCGTTTCTTGGTGTACACTTTGCCGCCATAAGGGGCATTGTGATCAAGCACGCGTTTGTATGGTCGCTCGAAATCTAATTTTCCATTCTCCGCGGAATTGCTTTAATGTCAAGATGTTCGCACACTTGTTTGAAAAGGTCACGTCGTCGTCGTCGCATGTGAATGAATTACTTTTCAAAAGGCATCGGCGTCAACTTCTTTTATACTATAGAAGGCCATATATTACCTATCTCAGCCGGTCTGGTAGATTACAGTTTTATACCTTGAAACCAGTGTCTCGCCTTTAACATTGTATACCTTGCATATACGCACGTACATTGTACACCCAATGTAACTACTTGGATGCTGATCGGTGTCACGGTAGCGTATACCTTTGTCCCGAAGCCCCAATACTCCGATGCTCCGATATTGCGAAGGACCGACATTCCGAAGGTTAAGTACTCCTAAGGCCCAATATTCCGAAGTACTAATACTCGATCCGAAGGTCCAATAGTCCGAATGTCTAATACTCCGAAGTTTTAGATACTCCGAAGACCGATTACTCCGAAGGTCCGGTACTCCGAATGTACGTTACTCCGAATGTTTTCTGATTTAACTACGGGTTTCATCGCGTGCAGACCATTGATTGGCGATTTCATGGATAGATATACCAATGCATTGTGCATAGTCGTGACTGTGGTTCTGAGATTCCTCATCGTATCAGTGGGCTTTAGATGAGAGCAAGCGACCGAATGTTCAACTATAGTAGATTGAATTAGCACAACCCTTAATGTAAAAGTTTCCAAATAGTAATTAATACATTTCTACTAATCACGTCATCGGATGGGAGAATTTCAAATTGACGAGCGACCCCCCACCCACCCACACGTTGCCTTATTTGATCCCAGGGAAAATATACTGGTAATGTTTATGTACAGAACAATATCTGATAACAACGATTACATAGATATATAGACGGGAATGGTGGGGGGGGGGGGGTCGACATTCGTACACAACTCACACACACCTTGCACACACATTGATATATTAAATACATTGTATGCGTACATGTATACACGTATATATATATATATATATATATATATATATATATATATATATATATATATATATATATATATATATATCTATTTATGCCAGTTATATTCTGTCTCAAATTTGTTCATGAACTTTGGACTGGTTTGCCGAATTTCAAATTGTAATATCGGACTATTTACTATTCAAGATAATTATGTTCCCTGCTAAGTGTGTTATGTGTGTGCCCTATTGTTGTTGCCTGGCTTTCATTAGCCCCCCCCCCCCCCCCCCCCCCCCACTAGATTTGGAAATGGTTCAGATCGTCGGAGTTCAGTGCAATATATCTATACGGCTTATATCGTAACAAATTCTCGAATGAGTAATTTCAGAGAGAGTTCGTCTGGGTTAAATTTTGTTTTATACAGATAATATTTCAGAATTGATAGTATAAGAAAGTTTAGTTTGTTGTTTTTATTGTGACCACCAATCCCAAAAAGAATGTTTTTTTTCGAGAAAGCGAGATGCCCAGTTGATAGCGATCTAGCCAGGCCTGAGTGGTATTTACAAACGTTCTTACAAATGGACAGTCAAAGAAAATATGCGAAATTGATTCATTTGCGACATTACATCTGAGACATAGGCCATCTGGTAATGTTACAGGAAATACTGCAGTACCATGTTGGTCACTAATCTATCTGATGTCACGGAGACAGCGCCAATAATACATATTTAAACAGAGAAGGGGCACAAACACAACGATCCGAGGGAAACATGCAAACTATTTATTATTATAACTCGAGTCTTTCAGCATGCCCAACCTATTTTCCAGTCATATACTAGTTAATGTATATACATAAACGGCATGATTGGAAAGGGATTAAACAACAAGCCCATATAAGTTGAGAGGGTGGGAAGGATTGGAAGTCTAATATCGGAGAAAAATACGCGTATTGATAGTCTCAAGAGAGGGAGAGTGATAAGGAAAGGAACATAGTTAATAATTATGAACTGCCGAGAGGCGGAGAGAGGTTGAAGAGAGAGAGCGAGGAAGAGAGAGATAGAGAATGGTAAGATAGGGAGGCGACTAAGTTGTGAGACTGCTTACTATGCCGGGTGGCATGGAAGGGGGCCGTCTGCCTTAAATATATAAATATATGTCATGAATGAGATATACATTTATTAGTATTATAGTAATATAAATATCTGTCATGAATGAGCATATACATTTATTAGTATTATAGTAATATAAATATCTGTCATGAATGAGCATATACATTTATTAGTATTATAGTAATATAAATATCTGTCATGAATGATCATATACATTTATTAGTATTATAGTATTTTGCCCCATGGCCAGGATCCTGCATGAATGCTTATATCGTTTCCTAAAATAGTAGAAGCTTGACAATTATTAAATTTACAAACGCATATCAATTGACAGCCCTTACAATAATCTGACATTCGGAGTATCGGACCTTCGGAGTATCGGACCTTCGTGGTATCGGACCTTCGGATTATTGGCCTTCGGAATATCCAACCTTCGGAGTATCGGACCTTCGGAGTATCGGATGTTCGGAGTATTGGGTCTTCGGTATATAGGTACTTCGGAGTATTGGATCTTCGTAATATGGGACCTTCGGAGTATCGGACCTTCGGAAAAACGGGTTGACACCGTCACATCACGTTCTCGGTAGTTATACTTCCAATTCTAGGTGTTCATTTTTTGTTCAAGGCTGCCGAATTTCAAAACAAAATAGAGAGTATTTATAAATACTTCTATTAATTCTCCACGTATTCATGCAGACCAGATATTTAGTCACGGTGTTATCGATAGAAATGGAGCGTAGATGCCGTGTAGTTCTGAGAAAAGTGTCGCAAAAAAGTATACCTCTACGAAATTTCTATTCGAACACTGGAATAAGTTTCATTACTTTCTGTTACCGGCGTCACCGCAAAATTTTTCACTTTTTACATCGTTGCACAGCGTTGATCTGTATGATTCAACAACATGCAAACATATAACAGTGGTAGTTGAAAAAGAATTAGCGATTCATTTCAGTCAAAAAAAGAAACCCCGTGTACGGAATATTCACAACGGCAGTGATCTCGAAGTACAAACAAATGCTCAAGTATACTTTATATTGTTGATGCCGAATAGTGTAAGCATGGTAAATGCCGTCCAACAATATAGGCAGCGGAAACTTTTGCTGTGGCACCGATAAATGAAAATAATGACATTTCTTCCCTCGTGTTCGAATTGAATTTTCGTAGCTGCTGTTCTGTTCAACACTTTTCTCATAACAACACGATATATCACCATTTCTATCGATAAACCTACATGACTGAATATCTGGTCTGCTTGACGACGTGGAGAAATGATAAAACTACTTTGAAATACGCTTCATTCTGTTTTGAAATTCGTCAGCGTTGAATAAAATTCACACCAAGAGTGTTGTATGCACTAGATTTTGGCATTCGGTGATATGCGCATAACTATAAATACGGATTTTTAATATTTGTATCTAAAACAGAAAACTTCAACCTGGCTCACCATGTTCAGAAAGCGTCCCTAAACAGAGTACATATACCATATGCTTACAGAAAACGATAGATATAATATATCAGACCTCTCATGACACGTGGCCCTGTTTATGTGATTCTGGTATACAATGCAGAAAACAAAGGGGTTCCATGTTGATAGAACAAACATTTCATGATATGTCATGTTCTTCATCAACCAGCAACCAGATACCACAACGACGTGGTGGCGGTGGGGGGGGGGGGGGGGGGAGTGTTCAAACATGTTTAACAGTTGGAAATTTTATGGTCGACACATACTTGTAAATTGCAGACCAAGCGAAGATTGAAATTGTTCTGATAGAGAGTATTCTAATCAGTATTTAGGGTGATTTTTTTAATGAGACCAAAGTCGAATATTTTCGAACTTTCAGTTTAATGTTGTGATTGATAGAGCAATCAGTTAGATTCGCTCACCACATGAGGGTGTTATTTTGGAAATTTCCAACTCGGAAAGTTTGAGGTACATGTGTATACCGGTTGGAAAATTACAACAGGGATGCAAGTCTGGGTTTAGTGTGCATGTCATTTGCAGGTTGAGGTCCCCAGAGGGTGAATTTAGTGACGCTATCCCGCATAGCGGCCTGGCATAACTAAATTCATCCTTTGGGGACCTCATTCTGCTTAGGCCTCATCTTCTCTGGAAAGTGTTTGTTGTTATCAACTTTCTATAGAAACGTCTTCACATAGATTATATTTCTATATTTCTTTTTTAGTTTAGTTTCGCTATATCCCCAAATTGGCAGACGACACATTTCATAATCAAGGTTCCAAATGGGTGTACATCACAATATTCACCATTTGGGAACTTCAATCCCATAGCAGATGATGCCATGCAGAATGAGGTCACCAGAGGGTGAATTTGGTTATGCTAACCCGCTATGCGGGATAGCGTCACCAAATTCACCCTCTGGGGACCTCGCGTTCTGTAAACGACAGGCATATACTAAACTCAGACTTGCATGGATGGGTGCAAATGAATTTCTTGGACTTGTAACTTTGGTCTCCTTTATGGGGGTACAGTTGGAAATTTCGAGGTGGACACCTCCAATTGAATTTCATTTTGCCACGTCCCTGAGATACGGACTGGTGGCACCACACGTGATTTATATTGATTGTAACATAAGCACATCGCGTGTTTGTGTTTATATATGTGACACAGTCTATAATTATAGCCTTAGGCCGCGATTGCTGAACCATTAATGTTACCATAGATGATAGTGTATGTGTTCTCCGGGAAAAGAGAATACACATCTTTAATCGATTGCACAGCAAACACAGAGCGGCATGGAAATTAACAGTTGTCCAACAGAAGAAAATATAGTCCATGCCCAGGGACATGGATATATGGTCTCCATTGTGGGTGTGTCTGTGAAATTCCATTTCCACGCACCCCCTGGTTTCGCCTTTTCCCAACTGGATACCTCAAGTTTTCCAACTTTTGGAATTGTGGGCTTGTTGGACACCCTCCTATATATATATAGCTGAAATGTTCCAACAGATGGCCATTTCAGTCCAAAAATTTAACCGAAGGTATGAAAATATACCTTTTTTTTTGTTTTCTAAGAACAACAAAGTTTGCACTATACATGTACATGTTAGTTGGAAAATATAACTATTAGAACAATTTCAACACAATGGTGGTTTGAAATTTCCAACTATAATATTGTGACAGGCATTACATTTGCAAATATTGAAACTTTTGGCCCAAGTTGGGGGTGTGGGTGTAGAAACCCGATCCCCTGTTGCTGCATCCCTGATTATGTATGTGACAAGGTCTTTAATTATACTATAATTATATAATACTATAATTATCTAATTCTGCCGAAAGTCAAATTTGTCTAATTATAGTCTAATTGTCTAATTTTGCAACTGCCAGATGAATCTGATCATGTACGCGGTTCCACAATTATGTCATAATGGCGCGCACTTCCACTGCGTTGCCATAGCAACAAGTCCACGGACGTGAATTGAGCACTCTATTATATGGACGCTCTTATGCTTCGCACATTCATCCTTGTGGATCACCCTCAAGGACCATTCACTTCATTTATGCCATATTTTGCTCATTGTTACTTCACCGTGAACGATACTATGTCGCCTTTGTTCTTATTCCACAGGAAACAAGACGAGCACGGTGTCTTGTATCAATGACGCTACTAATGAGGACGCCGCCCACGACAATTGCGACATCAATTCTAAACCAAGGGCGATGTATGTGCCTTGCAACAACGAGCCTTGTCCTCCAAGGTAATGTGAGAGTGTCTCTTCAGGATATTCTTCTGAAAGAGGAAATGCGGGGGGTCGAGGTAAAACGCACAGTGTGCTATAATTATTAACCCTTTATATATTCATTGACTCGCTGCTACCTCTTTGCAAATGTTCAGATAATAAATTAAACAAAGGTTGTTTGTTATCTGAACATTTCCCTCCAATATATAAGACTCCTTCTGTACTTATAGTATCTGTGCTGATCTAGTTAATTTTCCTGAAAACCCCTCCAGATGAATAATATACCACTCCAGTGTATTAATTTATAACTGAGTGGGAGAATCTATTTAGTATAGAAAAGCCAAGGGATGTTTTCGGGACACAAATGAAGCAAATAATTTATACTCTTTATTCCCTCATTATCTGTAGCATGTACATGTATTATGCATGTACATCATGCACATTAATGAAGTTGACCAGAACGATTGCGTAAAGATTACATAGCTCATACAAGTCATGTGCATGTCATTCATATGACCAGACTCGTTTATGGCACGTAAGGCGACAAAACAGATCCTGTAAAATGCTCCTGTAAACTATATCCGCGTATTGAAATTAATTGTGGCTCCATCTCTGGTTTTTAACATATCCCACTGTATAGAATTCGGTTGTGTGCATTCTTTTCTCTCTTGTATTATGCAATCGACAAAGTCATGTTATAAACATCTGGCAAATGTGTGCCAGTTTTCTTACATTCACCGAGAGTATGTACAATAAACTATATACATACACACTACTGTACACGTGCATCCATGGTTAATGCATGTTTAAACCGCTCCATCTTTGCTCTCTTTAGGTGGGTGATGGGCGAATGGGGCACTTGCGATGCTACGTGTGGCGATGGCACGAGGCGAAGGCAGATGACTTGTCTACAAGTGTTGTCCTTAATCCGGAATGTTTCCCTTCCGCTGACCAGCTGCTCTCATCTGCCGAAGCCTCAAGCGACTGAGAAGTGCCATATCGGCAGCTGTTATAAATGGAATCCCGGGAATTGGACACAGGTAGCCTAATTACACATCAGCTGCACAATATTGAGCATTGCTTGCTAGCTATTCACATCCTTTGGGATAAAATCCCCTTATGTACAAATATAAATTTCCATAAAATACTATATTTAAAGATGTATACGGTCTTCCATATATCAAATAATACATCAACATACAAAATATAATGTATTTATTAATTATTGTTGTATTACCGGCTGTGTGCTCGTGCGTATGTCATGTACGCTGTTCAATCTATCGGGATCGCATTTTGGGTGAATTTAACACAGACTGAAGTAGCACAGTCATCGAAATATAGACATAGGTGTGCAATGAATAGATATAATTGGTTAACGTTATTATATATATTGTATGAGTTTGTTGTAAACCGGAGGTACGAGTTTTACCTCGTGGCATGACAAACGAGTGCAATAACGTTAACATGTACACAAAACAAAACTGTATTGTTCTATGTTTATTGCACACTCTGAAGATTGTATCTTGTAATTTAGTAACACTTAGTTCGATATTGTTATATTTAATTGAAAAACAACGTGTGCTTAATGTAGACTAAACCCCACAATTTAGCGAAGACATTTTCTGTTAAAGTTGATGTCGCCAGTGACGTTGTTGACGTAATAGGTTGGTATTGTTCAAGAACAATGCACATTATTTTATTGACCGTCTTGAAAATTTATGTGTTTTGCTGTATTTCGCACAAATAAGTCATTGTGTGTACAATAAAATGATTCTATTTGATTTTATTTCGGCTTGAACACAATATGTCAATTAAGCTCTTGTTACAGCATTTTGTATTTGTTCCAGTGTTCTTCTACCTGTGGTAAAGGACTCAGAAGGAGGGTGGTGTCCTGTACGTCTGATATTGGTACACTTTCTGACGACTCAGTCTGCCCCGCTGTGAGACCGACGTCTCAGGAAGTCTGTGATATGGGTTCATGCGTTGGAGGATGGTACGCTGAACCTTGGAGTACCAAGGTGCGTTTTGATTTATAACTTTTAAAGCGATGTGAAACACTCAGGTAGGGTGATAAAATAGAAATGGAAAACATTCTTATATCTTAATTAAATGCAGTGACTCTTGATGGCAATATCGTGTTCGTCAGTTTATCGCTGAGAGTTGTGTCGCGCATCGTAAATATTTACATAGTAAAGCGTAGTTCACACGAAGATTTCTATGGAGTCCATGGTAGGGTCGATTTGCTTGAGTTTTTCGGCGATGCTGTGGACGCGTCAACGAGTCAATACATGGAATTAACACTCAGGTGTATTGCACTACCGTCTGAAAACACACGAAGACACCAGTAATCACCAGGCTCTTTTAGCCAATATCGGCAGTTGTGGGGTTAATATGACCGGCCGGAGACGAGCGAGCGAGTAAATTTTTCTATGTTGCCCTCGGGTGGCATGTCGCTACGTTATACCGTCGAGATATTGTGTCCACGGGCCCGTGGGGCCGCCCGGGCGGTCCCGTGCGGTCCCGGGCGGTAATTAGTCACACCGTCCGTTTGTGTTCACGCATAGTACTGTTTTACAACAACCACCAGTGCGCCGCAGGTGCGCGTGATTGTTTATACCCTTGGCGCAGGTGAATGACGTCATATATTATTTTCTATATCCATCAGTGATTTTTCAAAGATCGCGGGTATGAATTTTGGAGAAATTGTCACGTGACTTCCGGTTAGCAACAGTATGGAGATTGCCAAAACACGGAATCGGGAATGGAGCATCGCGATGAAAATGAAAGTAGCTACTTCACAACTTACGAAGAATTCCCATGTGATTTAGGCCTATTAATTTCATTTAGACCAATTTCGTTGGTTAGCTTAATGAAAACGTAAAATAAAGACGTCATGACACGGGTTCTGACATCAATTTGGATGTGTGGGCCAGAATCCAGACAAGATTGCACAACCCACGACACGTCTTGTCAGGTTGTCATGTCATCGCTGGCGTAACCACTGCATGATGTTACATACATTATTCTTAGAGTTATGTCGCCGATAAAAGGCAATTTTGAGGCACAGCATGTGTGGTTGTTCCACTATGTGTCAAGTACGATTCATATTTACATATACTCAGCCAGCCGCAAGTCATTCGTCGTTCGACCTCATGAGATACGCCTGGTATTGGGTAGGTAAAAATATGTACTACATGCACGAGAACAGACACGTGGTGACTAATAGTAACTCGCGTTGACGTCACAATTGTAACATGCAATATCACAACATATCGTGTCGTGCCACATATATTCGATATATTTGTTGTCCATTAGTCTCCATTTAAAATTGTATAAAATATGAAACAAATATGAACTCGATTTCTAGTGTAAACCACTTCAGTCAATATGTTCACACTTATATGGGGTGTGTATGTGTAACACCACTGACCTATTCTGAGCACAAAAAGGTGATAACAAGATTGCCTTTACTAAGTATAATTTGATACTCGATTATTCCTTCACTGTAAATGAATACAAGGCACTCGTAGTGGGTAAATATGCAAAGTTACTCATCACCACGTAGAATAACATGGAGAAATATGTCAATTGTGTTCTTCTATTCACTACTAGCAGCGTTACCCGGCTCCCATGTTAAAGTGATGTAAATCCCTCTGCTGTGGACATTTGGTGGGAATATAGTATACTCTTGCTCAAAGTGTCACCCATATTCCAATATAATAAGTGTTATATCCAAATGGCACCACACAACGTCATTCTTATACACGGATTATAGGTAGTGGTTCGCCTTTGTAAGAGTGATTGCCATTTTGTTTACCCCGATTAATTCGTCCCACTTCGGACGTTATCAGTTTTTAAATCGTACGTGGTTTTAATTGACGTTTGTTTGTTTGTTGTCTTTGTTTTATATATTTTTATTGGGATAAAAACATGTGCCCCCTTTGACATCCTTAAACCACACAATGAGATTCCATATATCATGGAGATGATTATGTATAAGTTTGGTAGAACAATTTTGTGCTGCCTTTAATTTGTACCATCTAATGGTCCCATGCAATGAATGTCTAACAGACAGACAGTCGAACATATAGATACGGATTGATACAAATAATGAATTGTTCGCGTGTTGAAACCGTTGTAATGATGACAAAACTGTTACAGCGATTTGTCAACACACATAGCTAATCGTGTTGAGAGTTCAATACTTAAATTCATCTGAATATTTGCCAATTCGTTGACCTCTTCCAATGTTGCCGTCAAATTGTTTTTATTAAACTTTGGTCTCTTTTTTTTTTTTTTACTTTTATCGGTAATTTCACTGTAACATTAATATTTACACTATGGTTTCTCATAACTGGAGAGTTATTAATGAAAATACGAACAACTGAAATATATTGTTTCGTGTATTTCGGATTATAGTTGTTTTACCGGCTGCTATGCTATTTCGCATGAACCCACTTTGCATGCATTTAGTCCCTCTGATAATGGAAATAAATGCAATTTAAATTACACTGTGTATTAGACACGTGACCAATGACAATCACGCACGTATATATGTATGCAACTATCCAAAGAACCGTTTCTCGCATTGCAGTGTCCCGTTAGCTGTGGCAGCACCCTGTCCACCCGGAATGTGGTATGTTTGGACAGAGGAGGAAATCTTCTACCCGATTCAGACTGTCGACCGATCGGAAACAGACCTTCGTCGATCCGATCATGCAAAAGCAATACAATGTGTGGCGCAACGTGGTTCACAGGAGCGTACACAGAGGTATGCCATGTAGCTATTTAACCCTTCCGTGACGGAATCTGCGCTGGTGCAACATTAAAGATCACGTGCCAGTGCATTATCGTACATTCTCAAATATACCATATCAGGGAATGCATTGGCTTACAAGGTCAAGGTAAATAGTGTTAGGACAATGCAGTATATTATATATGCGAGGCTCTCTATGGGAGACAATATAAGAGAATGCATTGACAAAGAGTTTTCGCAATATTTCAGGAAGCTTCAGTCATGGAAGGTTTGAGCATACGCCCAATATATGGTCACTCATGGTGTTTGTTGTGTTAACCCGCCCCACCTTTCAATCTGTTTTAGAAAATACAAAAATTACGTATTCAAATTGCTTACCGACTTCTTGGCATCGAGTCGGACATGGCGCATTAATCACAAACACTCTACCATCATATAATTAGCGCCCGTAAGAATCAGTTCAAATCACACAATTTGGATGGGAGATTCAGGATAGTATCCCTGTTAATTTATAAGGCTGATCCGACACCGCCAGAGCTAATTGACGTCATCCGGTGTCAATGTGTGGCACATGGTAAGAAGTGATTCACTGTCCCTGAGGCGTGTTGCTGCCACAAGGAACACCTTTCATGCACGCCATATTGTAACTGCTCTGGTGAAGATGGCTGCTGCAATCTACACACGAACAGACGAGATATTCAATTGAAGTTAAGCTACAGATGAGGAGGATGTTGATATGGAGGATACCGAGGAGGCTTTTGAGAATGATCTAGACCAGGAATTGATGAAGACCAGGATTATGGGGAAGAGAATGTTTATGGGGGTGCCGACAATGAGGGCGAAGTCCAGGAGCTTGCGGAGGGTGGCTTTGTATCCCGATTATGAGTGGGAGCATATACGGATATTTAATACTATTAGTCGGATCAGAAGTTGCGAAAGATAAAGATTATCGTCTTATTATATAATATTCCACTATGTAATTATGAATACCGGTTCTTGTGACATCTTAATGACAGTTTTCGCACAAATAAAACATGTATAAAGTTAATCATGAGTGTTCATCAAGTTGAAGTATCCAATCGTTGTCCCTCAGATGTCAAATGTAACCTTGACCCGACCTTTAGCACGTGAGAGATTGAGATTGAGATTGAGATTGACCTGCAACTGAAGAAATGTCATCAGAAATTAATTCTACACGTTAAAATCCCAATAGAGGAACTACACATCATTATATATATATATGGGAGTTTATATGGGGTATTTGGGGCGGGCCACCAACCCATGCCAGGCTCTCGATCAGAAATTGTGCACATGTGCTATTTTTTGCGATATTTCCAAGGCTTTTGAACGAGTCTGGCACGAGGGGCTGTTATTTAAGCTTGAACAATGCGGAGCCAATGGACGACTTCTGGCCTGGATTAAAAATTATTTATCTAACAGGACACAAAGAGTAATAGTTGGACAAACATTTTCGAGTCCCCTGCAACTGAAAGCAGGAGTGCCCCAAGGATAAATCCTTGGCCCATTCTTCTTCCTAGTTTTTATAAATGATATACATGAGAATTTAATATCTTTCACGCGTATGTACGCCGACGACACGTGTTTTACATCATTCGAAGACGCTAGTGCCTTATGTGAACATAACCTGCAAACAGACGTAGAAAGTATATCTGTGTGGTCCAAACAATGGCTGGTACAATTCAATTCTTCCAAGACAAAAATAATAAATTTTTCCTTTTCATCTAATTACAATACTCTAAGTGTCGCAATGGACGGTCAGTTAATAGAGCAGGTGGACACACATAGACATCTTGGTGTGTTTCTTCAGTCTAACCTCAATTGGGACAAGCAAATAGAAAATTTGTGTGGATGCTCAAGATCTCGCCTATCGCAATTGAGACGATTGAAATTCACAGTTAATCGGCGAACCATGGAATGTATGTACAAAACCTTTATTTTGCCGCTTATGGATTACGGAGATGTAATTTGGGCTCACGCGCCGAACACTCTTCTTGTACTGCTTGGTCGGATACATTACGATGCCGCTAGAATTGTTGGTGGGTTAACTAAATCTGGTTCGAATGAAAAACTCCTCACTGAACTAGGATGGCCTACACTTTACACCAGACGCGAACACCATAAATTTAATACTTGGCAGAAAATAATTCTTGGTAAAGCTCCCAATTACCTGAGTACACTTTTGCCGACCTTTACTAAAGATCAATCTACCTATACTCACATCGATACCCATGCATTATTATTCTTACAGAAACGCAACAATACAGAACATTTTAAATCGACCTTTCTGCCTGAGATGGTAATTAAATGGAATGCAGTGGTAATAAATGGTTCATCTGATCGCACCAAAACCGACATATTGAAATTAATGTATGACAAATTGCCTATATTTCCCCCAAAACCGCCGCCATACTTCAATTCAGGCTCTCGCAAATGGAACATCGTGCACACCAAGCTAAGGAATAATTGTAGCGATTTAAATTTTGATAAACTTGAAAACTATATCTCTATAACAGCCCACAGTCAATGTGGGTTTTATATTGAAGACGCCTCGCATTTTTTCTTCCAGTGCCCGTTATTTGAAGAGAGTCGCTTAATACTCCTCCAACGCCTTTGGCTAAATGGAATTTTCGTTGATAGGGTTGAAGATATCCTCTTTGGTCAAAGCAACCTATCCAATACCTTAAATGATAAATTGTTTCGCAATATGCAAACTTTCATTGCATCATCGGGTAGATTTCATTGACGGAAAATCTTCAAAATCCAAATAACCCTGTATCTTCATACATTCCCCATATTGCCATCAAAATACTCGACTCAGCTCGCCATAGGACCTACATCCCATCCTTGATATATGTCTACTCACTTTATACCTCACCCCCATTCTCGACCCTCCTCGTTTTAGGTACTACATTCCAACTATAAGCTAACATTGAGTCCTACATAATCCCATATACAATTAATAATATGCGTTTCAATATTGTTAAGGGAGAGGAGCAATTAACTCATTAACTCATATCTTATTTCAGATTCAAATTTGTTAAATGTCTTATGTAATGAGGGTCAAATAAAATATGTTCAAACAAACCCATGCCGTAAAATTGACAGAAAGAGGCATTTTTTGCGAATAAGGTATAAAATTGCCCATACCCAATGTGCACCCCAGTGGCGTGGTACCCCCCCCCCCCCCCAGTGATAAGGTGGGGTGTTTCTATGGTGTAACTTGGTCGGGCCACCCACCCATGCCGTCAAATTGGTCGAAATCCTTACCATTCTCTAAAATGGTCCATACCCCATCTTCACCCCTCCAGGTTGTACCCCCCCGGGTGAGGGGTGACGGTGGTGGTGTTTTTGGGGCGGACCACCCACCCATGCCGTCAAATTTACCGAACGAGATATTTATGCGGATAAGTAATAGGGAATAAAAGTTCCACAAGTCATGTTCGTCCATGATATTAGATAATATATAACTAACCGCTATATTTAACATACCGTGAATTCGTTGTCATTTCTCAAAGCGCACGGGTTATTCGCCTGATTGGAAGATTAGATAGCGGCAACTGGGCGCTTGACCCGCGGTCGAGTAAAACTGGTAGTTTAAACTAGGTTTAAACTGGAGATGCCGATTCGGACCAATTGATTTAGTTTCTTGTAACATTTAGAGTTTATAAACAATGGCAGATGTTGAAACATTTTGAGAACTAGCGTTCACTAGCCGATAATCATCAGTCTTCACGTATTTCATTCCAGTGCAACACAACATGCGGCTCTGGTTTCCAAATCAGAGAAGTTGTTTGTGTAAAGAAGGCCAGCAACCGAGACCAATTCGTCCAAGTGAAAGTTGAAAATTGTCGACGGGAATCCAAACCCATTACATCACTGCCATGTACCTTGCCCCCATGTAAACCACAATGGTTCACGACGGAGTGGAGCCAGGTAAACAAACAGTTTATGTGTACATATCTTGAAATCTATATGCATGTAGAGAGTGATCAATTGGTTTCGATGGTTACGTACGTGACATAATTCACGAGGGGAGTCTGGTAAAAATCCGTTTGAGCAGAGGCCACGAGGGTTTATACCAATCTTTCCGACTCCCCCAAGTGAATAAGGTCACGTCATTGTAGAAATAGAAACCAATTGATTATTCTGATTACACACTTTACATTAATTGGTTAATTTTGTAGATAATATATCCGTGACAATCAGTCCCTGATCAGCTGATTATCTCGTGTTGAACCCCAACTTTCAGTTGCTCGGATTAACACGTCATTTAAATATTCACGAAGTAACGATTCCGCTTGGCTTCATTTTTTTGGACGTTTGGACTGCCCTGCTCTCAGAATTTATAATTGAAATCGCGGACTCACAATAAAACGGACAACGCCGTCATCGGGGACAGGAAACTATTCACACGATCCTGCCATTCAATAAACTCATTCTATAAATAGAGGATCTACAACGAGTCCCCAGTTTATAGCGGGATTTACAAAACGAGTCCAGTAAATTAGGTCTGGGCCGAGCCTTTGGCGAGGTCCAGACCTAATTTATTGGACGAGTTTTGTAATTTCCGCTATAAACTGGGGACGAGTTGTAGATTCTATTTATTACATGATTCAAAACATCGACAAAACATACTTAAATCAACAAATGTGACGCGAAACTAACATCGGCTTCTATGAGACATGCGATGACGTTTTACGTAACTATTCGTTGTTTGCCGCGTAAAGAAATTTTAATGATATAATTTTTCAAACTCTTCATTCATAATAGTTTGTTGGAAAAATATTGGAAGCTATGGTATTTTGAGACGTATATAGCTTATGGAATGTTAACAGACCACAAACCGGAAGTCAAAGGTCACCTGGCACTATTTCCTGTTATTAAACGAACGTTTAATATCACAATTTATAGAATGGGTTTATTGAATGGAATAAGGGTAGAATCATGTAATAAATAGAGGATCTCACATGAGTTTCTATTTTATACGGAATTTATCAACCGAGTTCACTAAATTCGATTTGAGCCGAGGTTTACCGAGGCTCAAATAGAATTTAGTGGACGAGGTTGATAAATTACGTATAAAATAGGACGAGTGTGAGATACTTTTTATCACATGATCAAATAAACGCGAAGCAATGCGAAATATCCATCGAAAACAACGATAAAAACCGCAGCGATCGCAAGTCATTTGAAGAACGATGTGACGTCATCGCACGCGCTGATATTAAACGTGTCTCTTATCGATAATTATGAAACTGCTTTTATGGGCAAATTATGTGATAAATTGTGATATTAAACGTTCGTTGCATAACAGGGGATAATGCCAGGTGGCATTTGACTTCAGGTTTGTCGTCTGTTTACATTCCGTCCGCTACGTCTCAAAATACTATATTTTTCAACAAAATATAATGAATGAGGAGTTTATGTCATTAACTATACGCCATCTGGGACTATTTCTTTACGCGGACAAACAACAATACTTACGTGAAACGCCATCGCATGCCTTATAGAATCCGGTGTTAGTTTCTCGTCCCATTTGTTGATTTAAGTATGTTTTATCTAGGTTTTGGATCAAGTAATAAATATAACCTGCAACTAGTCCCCTGATTATAGCGGAATTTACAAAACTCGGCCAGTAAATTATAGGTCTGGACTCGTTTTGTAAATTCTGCTATAATTAAACTGGGGACTCGTTGTAGATCCTCTATATACGCTATATTGTAGATCAGTTTGTGCTTATTTCGCTATATTTATTAACTTTGTAATAAAGTTTCATTATTTTTTTGAGTCCTTTGAACACATCGCTTGACTTTAGTGATTACATCATACAATAATGCCCTAAATAATCGACTCCTTAACCACAGCAGAGTTATGGGTAACTTTTCAGGATTTAGTCGGAAATATGGCTTGCTGCCATTCATCAGAAAGCTCTCACAGAGCTTTCCGATGAATGGCAACAAGCCATATTTCCTACTCAATCCTGAAAAGTTACCCATAATTCTGCTGTGGTTAAAGGTACGGGATGCCTTGACGGTGGGTATCCTGTGAAAATATGTTCACCCGTCAATAACCGCCACAAACAGAAAGAATATTAAAATGTAGACAGACTTTGTCCGTATACAAATAAGAAATATCGCATAAACAGTATGTCATGGTCATATGTTTGACCATTGTTATGTAAACAAAAGCATAAAAAGTTACTTTCCTGGTGTTTGTTTATATTATGATGGTAAACATAAAGAGCGTTCTTTGTTGCTGAATTCCTGATATGGAACTAATAAAGAGCGTTTATATAATTTGTGTGTGATTAGCCAGTAACACTGTGCTGTCTTCTGTAACACAATAAGGCTCTTGCTTGTGTAAAATATAGTAAAACATGCTGTTTACGCGATGGTCATGGTATATATGAACGAAACTGTATGCGTTTTAATGTTTTTCTGTTTACGGTGATTGGAACAAATGTGAATATTTTTGACAACTAAGGCCTCCCGTGCCTTTAAGGAGTCGATTATTTAGGGCATTACTGTAATCCATGATTATCGTTTTCAGTGCTCAGTGAGCTGCGGGAACGGAATGTCGAAGAGAGAAGTGAAGTGCCTTGATACCCGTCTGAGACCCAGTCTCGAATGTGACTTGTATAGCAAACCGCCCACTGTCCAATTCTGTATTACACAAGATTGCCAAACACACTCACCAAATTCAGGCAAGTTCATAATATGTCATCTGTGCATTATACCCAGTTTCTCAAGTGCATTTTCGCGGTTTTCTGATCCATTGCTAGTTGCTAGTTATTTGCTATACAAAATATATATGCTGGAAAAATAACAGTTTCATATTCAGGCAATTTCTGACCAACTAGCTGCAATAAGAACACTACGCTGTTTTAAAGCGTGTTTGTACTGTTAAAGTAAATACACATGAATCAAAGTAATGTACTATCAGTGACATGTACGTAGAAACATGATAGGGCAGAGGCAATTGCAAATTATCTAAACTGTCTCTTCCACGAAGCAAGCATCAATCTTTTGTGCTCGACTGTTAATGAAGATTTATCGATTTCTCCAAAATTAATCGTCGTTACGTACGCTACATTGAAAGCTCAATCATCCATAAACTTATTTGAATGACAACGTAGTGTTGGGACTAAATTTTAAAAAACACTCTAAATACAACAGAGCAAGATATTCTGAGAGGACTCACTATGGATTACGTATACGGTGTCGATTCTTGAAAGTAATAATTTAACGTTGCTCATTTTTGTCTCTATTCAGATGCGCGTTGAATTCTGTCTACTTTCTTCATTTCAGATCACAAATGCAGGGACAAATTTTCTAGATGCAGCGCTGTGTCAAAATCCGGTCTTTGTATGCATCCATATTATCTCAAAGCTTGCTGCAGTTCCTGTGCGCAAGCGAAGTAGACATCTGACCTTCACGGTGTGTCATCATTCAAGACCAGACAAACAACACACCTGAGTGACAGCGAGCCACGATGTTCTGTTATCTCGCTTACATCACAAATTCGTTGACATGTCCTATATGATTATGCCACAATGTTGAATATATATATAAACCGACACATATGACGTTGAAACATGGCTGTTTATCTTTCAGCAGTACATGTATCTTTCAGCATTGTTCTGTATAGCAATTGGTAATCCAAGTTGAATATTTGTCGCTAAAACACCCATTTCCATTGGTTTAGTTTCCGATTTACCAGCATCGAAATGCTGAGCGTGCACAAGTAATTTTGAGTATAGCACGATGCTATTGACAACGCGCGTCAAAAATAAGTCACCGCGCAGCCAAGAGAATACTATAATCGAGATAAACGTACTTTGTTTCGAGCATGAAAACAGTTTGTGAACTCGTCGGCAAACCGAATTGGTCGCAAATTGTTTTCGAATCCACGAATATCCAACACAGCATACTACGTTTATCAACTAATTCGAGTGTGCTTATATAAAAGCACGAGATTTCACCAGAACCGGTTATGTTTGCAGAAGCAGAGCACATTGTGTTGGTGCCGAAGCTTGACGTGATTGCTACAACAGTAACGTGGGCATCGATCTAAAATCGGTTGCTTCATTCCACTGTATCTTAAAATAGAATGTCTTCTTCTTGTTCAATCATCATTGACAAGGTAAACATGAATTCCAAACAAAAATCAATCTGTTACGATCTTGTCCAATTTAAGATAACACAGTCCAACCATGCAGGAACGCTCAAATAGATGGGATTAAATTCACTTCGTTAAAACCCACACTGTCTCGGATTTGATATGGAACTTCAGTACATATGTAAGCTGTGAGTTTATTTCAAGTCTTTTTGTCATTATTTGTCTGGTAAAAGAAGGCATTCGTTGTGGTTATATCGTGCACAATGGCCGAAACGCCAGCGAATACACAGGTTTCAAGCAGACAGTTTCTGTCAAACGGGCCAACGTTCCTGTACATCTAGCACATATTACACATAAGCTGTATGATAAACAACCACATATATTTCAGTGGCCCATGCAAATTAATTTTGTCATCTGCTATTTAAGAATTAATCTCACTGATTGCACTACTTTTCGCATAAAGAAAATCACATCCACGATTATTCTGATATGTTTGTCATTGTATATATCATTTTTACTGTACAGTTCATGTTTTTGTCCATTTCAATTAAAGTATGTTTCTGTTCCATGCCTTGTTCTCTTTCCCCTTATTCTCCTGTGTAAAATACAGACCGCGTAGTTCAAACGGCATGATCTGCACCCACAACTACTGATATTGCGGCTAAATACATTTCTCGCTGAATGGGACACATCATGATTAAAGAACCATGCTGTGCGTATTAGTTAGAGTGATGTTCTCTTTTGTTTTTGTCATTTGATATGACAACTGGACGTGTCTAAAAAATCATACAAATATGGCTACCGCAATTTTTTATGTGATATTATGTAATGTATACAATAATTATGTACGCTGATTGTAACATATTATTTTCTGATATGGAGGAATAAATTTATTTCTCTCTTGAATAGTTTGCGCACATCAGTTAGTGATCTCACAAGTTAGATCAAATTGTTCAATATTAGCGATATTATCACGTGTTTGTATACGCAAATGACAACGTCTGATCTGAAACGCTAGCAAACGTGACTAAATAAATGTACAAACACACATGAGCTATGTTTCATTCAACATGTTCAAAACGACATAACATTCACTTCTATTGATAACAAGTGTTCGCAAACTATTCAAGAAGAGATCAGGACTGGAATTATTTTTAAACTGAACTCAGTGGAATTGACGGGAAATTGGAATGTTGTGGTTTTGTGTGAGGATTTTAAGACACCCACAACGTCGATAGGGGGCGTACCACATATAGTGCTCACGTATTTGCGTTAATGCGAATAAAAATAACTACTCAAGTGTGTGACTCTTGTGGTGCAGACCATGCCGGATGATTACGCGGTGTAACATACATCGTTGAGATTGCAGTATTATTCATTTTACACCCGCACGATCTTCTATTTTTTTAATAATTTAATTGCGAAAACATTTCATCACCGTTCACTATTTCGACAAATAGACACAATTGGCTGTATTCTGGTCGCTGGTCAAGACCATCCTAATAATCACGGTGTTCCAAGTCAGA
The DNA here is from genome assembly GCA_032622095.1 of Siphonodentalium dalli. NCBI lineage: Eukaryota > Metazoa > Mollusca > Scaphopoda > Gadilida > Siphonodentaliidae > Siphonodentalium > Siphonodentalium dalli. The sequence continues at coordinate 163,157,977 of CP136063.1, read as the reverse complement.
AACCACCTGGTCCCAAGCTGGGATCGGCAGATTAATGTACAATCAACGACAAGCAACGACAATCTATGGACAAAAGCGTGTAGGGCGCTGTGTCGAGATTGTTCAAAAGTTCAAAAGCTTTATTTATAAAGTCAGGCATTTTAAATTACAAACATGAGCATTAAGCTCTTAACTGACTTGTAAAACAATGAATATGTACATAAACAGTAACGTGAATAAAACACAACCTATCTGAAAAATAAATTACATGTATATTAGCTAAAACTTTGTAAAAGACGAGTAAAATCCCTGAGGACAGGTAGCCCTGACTGGATCAAAAGCGTAAGACACAAATTTGTATATTCATATACGGCACAGTAATGTGCACAACGAGTCCATATTTCATTCCTGGATAACAATTTTGTTCCATTCAGAGATACCTGACCAGAGAGTGCGGATTAAAATACAAAACATATGCATATAATTAGGATATCCTACAGGCACTGCATTTACATTTAAAACCATTCCAGGTTTGTAACATACATTCAAAGTCTTTCATCGTCTCTGCGGTTCTGCATGACTCTGGAAGAGAATTCCACACTTTAGGTGCCATGAATCTAAATGAGCTTAAACCGAAAGTAGTAGTATCAGGTGATGGCAGTCCAGAGTCTCAGAATTTCTAAAAGAGTATGAACTATGTTTACGTTTCACCAGGCAGTCCAAATAGGAAGGAGTGCTAATGTCCTTCTTTAGTATTTTGAAAACTGTGAGTGCCATAAGTCTGAGTCTTTGAAGATGTAGATGCTCACAGTTTGCAATCTTTAGGAGAAAGTCATAATCAGATGTGTAGTCATTATAGATAAAACGAAAGGCTCTCTCCTGAATTTTCTCCAGCCTGTCCGTAGAGGACACACTGCAGAAATGCCAGGTAAGAGGGCAGTAATTAAAATTTGAGAGGATGAAAGATTTGAAGATACATTTTTTGCCTGAGAGGGTCAGCATATGTCCAAGTCTCTTTAAGACATTTAGCTGCCTTGATGCCTTTGAACATAGCGAATCAATGTGAGTGTTAAACGTCAATTTACTGTCCAGAGTTATACCGAGTAATTTCACTTCCTCGATACATGGGATAAGATGTGAAGCATTTATGCCAGTTATAGATTTACTTTTGGGACCCATTGATATTGCTTGGAACTTCGCTGGATTTGCCTTCATGCCATTTAGTGCGAACCACTCAATGAGATGAAGGCTATCAGATTCCAGAGTGCTCCGAACTACATCAGGGTCCTTGTGAGAGAAGGAAATTGTGTTATCGTCTGCATAATTATAAAGGGAGCAGTCCTTCACAAAGCCGAAAATGTCATTCAGAAAGATGTTAAACATGTTGTCGTGTTGGTGTCGCCAAACCTGAGCACGTGAAAGCGGCTTATTTCCTGTGTCCTGTGCATATATAATTATAATCTATCATCTGCATGGCATACCAGTCTATATAAGACAATTCCTATTTGGTTAACATAAAGATAAATGCTTCCAAAAATACTAATCTTTCTGTTACCAGAACTTGTACGTTACCACATGGTTCGAATTATGAACAGACTCGACACATTCTTGAATGACAATAAGAAGCCAAACCTTGGTTTACGTAAACCTAAGTTTCAAAAAGACGAGAATACGGACGAGTGCCGACCAATAACCCCAGCTTACTCGCTCCGAAGCTAGGTAACACATCGCGATCACCGTGGTTTGGGTCTGATCTAGACTATAGTTTATGCGAAACCTGGCCCAGACCTGAGACCAGAATTCGGCCGATAGGCTACACCACTTGCCAGCCTGTTCTCCCGAAAATGCGAACATTTTCTGCTTATAATAGAACTTGTTTTAGATAGATAATCTGCTTAGAATCGCCTAATTTTGAGTTGATAATGTGCTGAAAATGAGAGCGTTTTCTTCACACTATCGACGCATAATCAGGCGATTCTCAGCATATTGCAATAAGCTAACTCACGACTTTTCAGCTGTAAGCTCTGTAACATGTATTTTCACTGTGGCCCGCACCATAAAACGCAATAACGGCTATGGGTCTAGTATCTGCTTATTTCAGAATCAAATAATCACATTATGTACCTATTTCACTGTATATGTCGATTATGTGCGTATATGCGCGATGATATGTTGCACTTGCATATCGGTCTAAAGGCTTTACATCCTCTGAAAAACGTGACATATAATTATTCGCATGGAAGTGACACACCCTATCTTTAATTATACCATATCATGAATAGACTAATTTGATCAAGTGTATGAAATTGTACGAGGCATGTCAATTTTGTATAAAAGTAGTTAGCACATGTATCGACCTACATCAGAGGATCCACCTATTCTGCTGCTGCGTACAAAGACCTCATCAACAGAGCGCTGGAGAGTATATATCTAACTCAACAGAACTCAGAGCAAGATGCGAAGCAATGATTCTAGCAGCCTCCAACGCTCAAAAAACAACAACAAGAACAACAACATCATCCAACAGGAAAAAGAAAAAGAAGTGACAAAAAATGCCCTATGTCATACCATATTCATGATCCCGCCCAAAATTTCAAAGTGGGTTGTAGGGGATGGGTTCCGCCCCTTCCAAATCATCCCAAGTTCACTCCCAAATCCCCAAATAAGATCGACCTACAGTTTGTTCTTCGGAATCTGACCGGGATGCACATGCAACACAAGTTTAGTTTAGACATAAATATTAAAGGGGTACTGTACACAGGGGTATACAATTGTTTTAATTACTTCCATTGAAATAACTTTCAAGTTAGATTGTGTTCGTGTTATATGAGTTTCGTATAAACCTAATTTAGCGAAGAAAATATTGATCTTGGAAACAAAAATATTACGATTTCAAATTACGCGCCATGTTTTTGACCTTCACCGGAGAAGACTCAGGTCGCAGGAAGAACCGGAAGTTCATTGTTCACAGCTTCAATTGATGCATCCAATCTCTTCCATCGAACAATCTCACTCCCTATAAAAGTAATTGACGCTTTATGACTCTTGTTTCTTTCTCCTTTTTTTCCGAATCGGTTATAGCGGGCCTTCCTTTTGCAGGTAACATGTTATGTTTGTAACTCAATAATGTTCGCGAACGGCCGTCGATAAAAGACACTCGACAGATACGATTTCAAGAACGGTAACCCGTACTGGCATAATTCGCCATTGTATGGCTCCAGCCATAAATGATTTTATATTAAATAATTCAATTTTACTTTTGTGATAGCCTGTTAACCGGAACGTTTTCAGTAGATATTGTCGACTCAAATTAGTTATTTTAAAATATAATATTGATATTAGATCGCTATGGTCACCGGGAATTTATTCAAATTGGGGTACAGTACCCCTTTAAGCTAAATTCAGCTTATGGGATCGGATCACAAGTTACAAAACTTACAGTTGCTCCTCTCCTAACAAATGTTACAAACGATATAAATACAGAAAATGACTTTGACAGCACAATAACAATACCATCCGAGCAGTTTGGAGAAAACCCGTCATCCGTGTTCCACTGGCGACAGAACGGGACTCTCTATCACGTTATCCATCTGATTTGAAAAAGCTCCAATTGATGTCTTAATATACAATGTACAATTATTAAAGGTCATTCTTCACATCTCTTGGTAGCATTGATGTACATTGAGGTACACAAGTACATTAGTCCATTAATACACCTTACTCTATTTTGATATATATAAGCAGACGAAACAAAACATATATGTCATTATAATTCGCCCGACGCTTATTCGTGATATGAATTTTAATTTATGACTTATTTTTATTTGCTAACTTTGAACGCAAACTAATTCTAGATACACTAATATAGTATTGCTGTCTCACATCCCTCTGACAACTGCCTATATAGTTCAGTGCTAATACAGTAAACATTAAATTGAAAATATTTGTATGATGCACGTAGACTTTGAATAATACTCTGTAAAATGATTCATCCATCGAAATGACTTCTCAGTGTGTCTAATAGCACCCTTAAAAATTCTACAATGTTACGCAAAACCAAAACATTCTAATTAAGATATAGTAAATACGGAATACCAATCATTAACGGCTAGATTAAATAGTGGTGACAGGAAGATGACCTGACAGGTCATGTCGTCACCGCATGGGTAATCTCATGTTTTTCTTTAAACTGCTTGCATCATACTACTATTATGGGATTTTGTCATGAAATAAATATTCTGCTTCACAAGTGACCGTCATTCCTGGATGCAAGCCGCTCCGGGGCTTTAAAGGTACAGTTGGCCTTGGCGGTGGGTATCCTGTGAAAACATTTCCACCCGTCAAAAACTGCCACAAACAGAAAGAACAACAAAATGTAGACAGACTTTGTCCGTATACAAATAAGAAATATCGCGTAAACAGTATGTTATTGTCATATATTTGACCATTGTTATGTAAACAAAAGCATAAAAAGTTACTTTTCTGGTGTTTGTTTATATTATGATGGTAAACATAAAGAGCGTTCTTTGTTGGTGAATTCCTGATATGGAACGAATAAAGAGCGTTTATGCCATTTGTGTGTGATTAGCCAGCAGCATTGTGCTATCTTCTGTAACACAATATATATATATTTTTTATGCCACTCACTTGAGTATGTATGTCATGTATACTCTCTTATCACAAATGTGAAGAGAGAGATATAGTTAATGATTAAAACTTGAAACTTGAAACAATCAGGCTCTTGCTTAGGTAAAATATAGTAAATCTTTATGATAACATGCTGTTTACGCGATGGTCATGGTATATATGAACGAAACTGTATGCGTTTTAATGTTTTTCTGTTTACGGTGATTGGAACAAATATGAATATTTTCGACAACTAAGGCCTCACGTGCCTTTAAATATGGTCTGCCTCTTTCGGTTCACAATTACAACAGAATACTAAATAGCTATTTTTGTGATAAAATACAGATAAAACTGAAGATGGGATATATTATTTGTCTATACATAAAAACGTTTAATGAAGTGGTTTATTACGATCGTAATTCGCGATAGATCTCTTAGCTGATATACAATTCAATATAAACACGGCGGACTAAACAAGAGTTCATGCTTTCGCTACACAAAAAGCAGTCGAATACAATGACCGTTCTCAATTGTGAGTTATTTCGGGCACCACTCACTAATCTAGTCCCCGAAATAGTTATTTTCGGGGGACAATGAACCAAACATGAATACTGTCAAATCCCATTGATAATGCTATACCACTGGGGTGTCCATCCGATCGACAACCACAGATAGATTCGCACTGAGCTTCGCCCGGTATAAACTGGTATCGTATATATTCACCAACTGGGTTTATTTTATAAACCGGGTAGTTTACCTGGTAGCGGCTGACCACACAATGTACATGTACCTTCGCTACCGTTTACGAAACAAAATGTTGTCGATATGATTTTTCCATTCTATCAGAATTGCCATTTGTCATTGTAATTCAATTGAGAATTTGTCACTAAAAACAAACATTCTGATTGGCCGAGAGCGGCTAACTTTAGTTTTCGATTCACCGACATCGGCCGTTTCAGCGTGCATCAAATCTGAATGTAGCACGGTAAAATGTTATCGACGCAGAACGGAGTAGCGAAACGAGCACACCGCGCGCGTTGTTGTCTATATATACCGTTCATCGGCCGCTTCAGCATGCATCAAATCTGAATGTAGGACGGTAAAATGTCATCGGCGCAGAACGGAGTAGCGAAATGAGCCAACCCGCCCCGCAGGAAATTGTAACGGAGCAGTGTTCCGAGTAATGCAATGAACAAACCCAACAATTTGTGCACGGTGACAACGGCAAAATGAAAGTCTCGATTCGTGTCATGAAAATGACTAAATGATACTTTTTATACAGTTTTTTGGCAAATTCGTTGCTAGATTGAATTACAATGGAGATAAACGTACACTGTTTCGTTGTACATTCTGGGATTCGAGCATGAAAACAGTTTGTGAACTTGCCGGCAAGCCGGCTCGTTCACAAACTGTTTTCATGCTCGAATCTCAGAATGTACAACTCAACAGGATACGTTTATCTCCTAAATAGACACCACCTCACCACTAAATCGTGAACACTAACCTGATACAATCCACGTGGTTCTTACATATAGCGCTATAAAGACTCAAACCGGATCTTTCTACGGAAGGAGTTCTGAATTTTCGTCTGTGGTGTATTTGGCTTCACGACCATTCTCACGGTTGCTCATCATGCAGTGTTCGCATTGTCGGTGGCCGATGACCACTTTTGTTCGAAAGTGGGTACACAAAATTTCATTTGGCCAAACTCTTTTTTCCACACAATTGGAGACATAAATCTAATTTAAAAAGCCGGTTTTTGACACGCGTGTTTCATACTTCGGATACATCATACGATGACAAATTTATTTTGTAAGGGGAGCGTTTAATGAATGGTGATGGTTGTACAAATGCGATTACTAATCGTCAAAAACCTTAATGTCTGCACTGGTTATATCATATTTTGTTGATTAGGAGGTCAGTAAGATGCAATACGTAAATGCATTGTCCTATAATTCTATGTACCGGAGATGGCATTTCAGGTACGTAAAGTGCGTTAACTGCCTCCTGTCTTCTAACAACATCTCACGATAATAAGCAACATAACTGTTCTTTTATTTCGGCGAAAATTGCGATGACAACTAACACACCTCATTACTTGATTAGTTGGTGAACATGGTGTCAGCGACGCGACATAGTCAGAGAGTTATATATTTAAAAAATATAGTCACCAATTGTGAGCCCAGATAATGATGATTTAAATTGGCCATTTTTTTTTTATTTGGCCAATCATGTTTTTATATGGACAATTATTTTTTTTATTTGGCCACTAAAATGTTTATTTTGCCACTTTTTTGGACAGAAGAGTTTTCGGTTCAGGGCGAATACTGTTGCTCATGCCATGATTTTAATGAACCAAACATATGTGCATCTGTTTATGTAACCGGCGACCAACAACAGTCAAAATCCCCTTGTTTGAATACTAATTATACTAGGGCCGATAGCTTCCGGTTAGCATCGACCGATATAAACTACACGGACTATATTCACACCCAGATGGTGAGTATGGTCCCCGGTGTTCTTGGCCGGGGTTAGAAATAAGAACACATTTGAGATACCGGCTATAATATATGCAACACCAGTCAAGGATTTCCACACCTTGATGCCCGTTGAACCATCAATGGCAAAATATAGGTCGAACATAACCGATTGTGTGTGATGTGTGTAAAGTGCGATCATACGCTGTGAGCTGTTTTATGTTATTCGTTCGTGTACCTATGATATGCTATTAGTTTCTAAATGGAGTTTGACACCAACCAGTGAGGTAAGCTGTACATGCTCTGACTATACCAAAGTGTACTTGTACTTGCCCATAGTTGTCGTTTATGAGCCAATGTGCGATGGTCGTGGAAGTTTGGCCGCGACAACTACCTGTATATATCATTCTATTGAACCAAGAAGTTGTGGTGTGAATACATGCAGTCAACTGACACCAATTTCATACCGATGTTCACAATAAAGACAGATTGTTCAATGTTGTGAATACAGTTGAATCAACATGGATCCAAAAGAAATTAAGTGTGCAACTAACGGACATAACAAAAATTATCAATTCTAAAACTACAGATACATTCAGCAAAGAGAATAACGGAGAACTCACGTCGGATGCAAATATAGAGCAAACATAATTTTGTTTTGTGATAAATGTGGTTTGTGTCTGAAAATAAATCGAAATAGATCTGAAATTGTAACCGCAGTAGGAGGGGTAAAGCGTTTACGTTTCTGGAAGCCTTTAATAACCTCGTCTAGTGGTTCCATTACACTTACTCTTTCTCGTAGGTATATTGCTAAGGATCCGACAAAGGACATGCGGAACTGTATGCCACAACGATACATAGTAATATGTTCACTAACGCTGGGATACATGGTTGCTGTGGGCAACCGAACAGTATTCTCCATCATCATGACTCATGTATCAACGGATCATTTTGACGAAAAAGCCATGGACAATTTTTCCAATGTGAGTGTGTGAAATAATTAGTGTATCATCTTTTCGCCGCCTGGCTGTCGTCTGCCTTTGTTAGCGGAGCATCCCTCCAAATGAATAACAAACCATTGCAATGTATAATTGTATAGCTGATAGGGAGAATCCATTCAGAAAATAACGTGTTAAAAGCACATTCCTCATTTGAACCTCCAAATTACTTCAAATTACAGGAGGGATAAGATAGGTCGAATAACCGATCTATGCACTCTGAAAAAAAACGTGCCAAGTCACAGCATTTTCCTGTTGTGTTAGCACATGCGTAGACATTAGTGTGACCATGAATGAAAGAATGCATTGGCACAGGGTTTTCGCAAATTTTCAGGAAGCTCCAGTCATGGAATGGTTAAAGATGCATGTAACTCTAGCTAACACGAGCATCCAATGAAACAATGCCACATTCAGGGTTATTCCCTTGGGAATCAAATGTATATAAATGTTTATATCAGCTATATCATTTTTGCATGTTGGCCTACACATGGACTAACTAACACGAATCTGATACATGTATGTACGGTATAGTATCATTTGGCTGTACATCATTGCCACCGTGGTGGCGGATATCTAGTTTCGTGATATTTTTGCAATGCGTAAGTTATTCCCGCGGAATAACGGTAAACTAACGGTAAATCACGTTTTTTTTTTACTATAAATAGCTATTTTGTGAATAAAATACTGATTAAACTGAAGATGGGGTATATTATTTGTCTACATATATAAAGGCTTAATGAAGTGGTTTATTTCGATCGTAATTCGCGTAACATCTCTCAGTTGATATGCAGTTCATAAACACAGTGGACTAGCTAACCAAGCATTCATGCTTTCGCTACACAAAAAAGCAGTAAAAAACAATGACCGTTCTCAATTATGAGTTATTTCGGACACCATGCAGTCACTTACATATTCCCCGAGATAAGTTTATAGCATATAGTATTTTGCATGTTGGCCGACACATGGACTAGCTAATACGAATTTCATAGGTACGGTATAGTATCATTGGCTGTATACATCATTGCCACCGCGGTGGCGGATATCTAGTTTCGTGACACTTGGAATGCCAATGCGTTAGTTATTCCTGCCGAAATAATGCAAGAAACTAATGTTTCCACTTGCTGAATAATACAAGTGTCGATGGCCCACGAATAAGTGACACATGTATGTTGCAGTGTACAGTATATGGCACAGACAAAGACTATCACGTCCCATGGACGGGGGAGCAGATATCACGGCTACATGCAATCTACTTCTTCGGTAGCTTCTTGACACAGATACCAGCCGGAATACTAGCAACCAGATATTCACCAAGGAGGTAAGTTACACCGATGCATGCTGTCAATACATACTGATGTGCGAGGTGTAATATATGGGCGGCTCTGTAAGGGTTGTAAATATGCATGTAAACGACGTTTAGCTTCAATACAACTAGTGCGTTGTAAACGTTGCAGCACAAGTCCGTTAACAGTCCGCGTGTTTTATGTGTACAAGTAGCATTGTGTATCATACATATATATACTGCATCATATGTGGTGACACATATTTTTTTTATTTATATATTATTTATTTTTCGAATTTTGAATCTTGACCAAAATCTTGACATCATAATTAAAATTGTGATATTTTCAAAATCTAGTCAGATGTATACTATGACAGAATGAAGGCTTCATTGAATAATTAAGTTTTATTCAAAAAAGTTGTTGTTGAAAACTCAGGTCTGGAACATACCAACATTATTAAAGGTACTCAATCCGATTAAGCACCACTCAATTACTATTTATTTATCCTCGGGTGTAAAAGAAATATCTGATTCGAGTCAAGTCGAACCCATCCATCAAAGCTCAGAGTGATCAGATATCGATGTATTAAATCTATCATTTTTCACCACCTGTGATATTTAATGGCCCAGTAATAGTCAAACATATTTGACAAACCGGCAAAATTTCATTGTTGATAAATAACAGGTTTTGGGCAATTTTATACTATAGTAGACTGTGGTTAGCATTATTTTTGGCAGTTATTCGATTCTGATAACTGAAGCGGCATTTCAAAAAAAAAATTGTTGTTGGTATCTGATGATATGGGGACAATCGAATCGGATTGATTACCTTTAAGGTCGAATCTACCAGAATAATGTTGTTGGTGAATAGAATCCTATATCATATATGCCATTATGAAACCCATGACATAATCGCAATGTATAAAAAATGTAGTTTACAAATTGTTCACCACCAATTCCTTTAATGACTCTTTACAGGTTTGTTAAAAATTCAAAACTTAGTCAGATGACTAGTATATATGCCTGTATATAGGCAATGACCATAGATTACAGTTTAATACCAGGAGCATACTCACCTCGTTATTTAAAGTTTATCAACAAAGTTTCACCAAATATTGGAATCCAGATCAATGGAGTTAAATTTTTCAAACATTTCCACACAAGCTCTCTCTCTCTCTCTCTCTCTCTCTCTCTCTCTCTCTCTCTCTCTCTCTCTCTCTCTCTCGCTCGCTGTACATTCTACTGAAAGAATTTGTTACTCATAAAAAAATTATCTGTTTCATTAAAGGTACGGTTGGCCTTGGCGGTGGGTGTCCTGTGAAAATATTTCCACCCGTCAAAAACCGCCACAAACAGAAAGAACAACAAAATGTAGACAGACTTTGTCCGTATACAAATAAGAAATATCGCGTAAACAGTATGTTATTGTCATATATTTGACCATTGTTATGTAAACAAAACCATAAAAAGTTACTTTTCTGGTGTTTGTTTATATAATGATGGTAAACATAAAGAGCGTTCTTTGTTGGTGAATTCCTGATATGGAACGAATAAAGAGCGTTTATGCCATTTGTGTGTGATTAGCCAGTAGCATTGTGCTGTCTTCTGTAATACAATCAGGCTCTTGCTTAGGTAAAATATAGTAAATCTTTATAATAACATGCTGTTTACGCGATGGTCATGGTATATATGAACGAAACTGTATACGTTTTAATGTTTTTCTGTTTACGGTGATTGGAACAAATATGAATATTTTCGACAACTAAGGCCTCACGTGCCTTTAAATCAACATAGAATGTTCGTGAAATTATTCACACTAAGATTCCAACAAGTGCATTATGGATTTGGATTTCTGGCACAACTCTAATCATGGCCAATACAGGTGTATATATGTGTGTGTATATGTGTATGTGTATGTGTAAATATATGTATATATGTATATATATATATGTATGTATATGTGTATGTGTGTATGTATATTTTATTACACAGCTGACTGAACATGTAATGAATGTATGTGTGTATATACATGTATGTATGTGTATATGTATGTATATGTATATATGCATACATATATATATATGGGTACATATATGTATATGTGTATGTATATGTATATATATGTATGCCTAAAACACACAATGCAAGAGCATGAAAAACAATTATACAAGTACTCAAACTTGATATTATAATTTGACGGACCATCCATTTATATTCTTTTTCACCTGCTCGTTGTAACACGACACCCCACCACTTTCCACCTGCTCAATGTCACACGCAGAGCTCAGTATTAAGTTCTAATTCAAGCATATCACATAAAATGTACACTCTATTGCACAAATTACATTATCTTTAATAACGGTTGAAATCATACAGCCATCTTTAAATATGGATATTAATTAACCCACAAAAAAACAAATTGATGGATATCACTAAACTTACCAAGCCTCAGAAAATGACTCATCTTTGTTGCTTTTTATTCCACAAAACAAAAGTTGTGACGAAATCATGTCAATTCCAGGTGCTCAAACAGCCAACGAATCTGACACTTGGCAATGAAATTCCACTATTTACTTCAATAAACCATTATTGTTACGTCTAATGCTATCTAGTGTATGTCACATTATTGCTTAACCTATATATATGTTTAGTCCTTCTCAGTATACATACACCACACTGAATAATTATCATAATAATCGAGGTTCAGCACATACGGTTTCCTGTCTTAAAGTTCTTAGTTATGTTTTAAATAAAAAAAAAAATAACATAATATAATACCATACATAATACTAATGTCGAATTGGAACTGAAAATATCAATTTATACAGAGATTCGACACGTGCATGAGACATCTTAACTTCACGTATTTAGTTGTATATTTCATATTTCTCCGTGCTGGCCGGTCGTTGTTCACCTTAATTTACAAAACCGAAGCGACTTAATTGCACGCTTAAATAACATCGACAAGTCAAGTAGCGCATTAGCTTTACCCGCGAACCTGTAAGTTCAAGACAATGGTGTCATAATGTCAAGGTCGAAAGCCGCGCTCCCATTTCGATAAACGCATTCAGCCAAGGCTTTTATGGGTTATATTATACTATTCACTTGTATGTCCACACATTACGTGTTGTTCAAACATCACATTTATCAGTTCGATAGCCTTGAAATATTAAAAACCATCGTTTTTAATGAAATTCTAAAATTATTACTGGAATCGCGAGACAGAATTTTGGTCGCCCAGCAATCTTGGTCCATTAAAATAAACTAATGAATGAGTAGGGGGTTGAACTCTATCTTGCAGTTTCGAATACGGGTGATAACTCTATGAATTTTGAACACAAGTATATTCATAACTTGCAACTGGCTCATCCTTGATGTATATACAATTATGAAACCATCATCATGCTGACAGCGATGTAATTAACGACTTTTACATATATCTTTAGATCACCACAACAAATATAAGAATTACAGAGAACTTTATAAATGTTTGGCAGCTTGCGAAATTACTGCACCTGATTATTATGACGTTATCCTTATGAAAAACACCCGGCAGTAAGCTATTTTATGATTGAAAACTCCTCATTAATTATTTTTCTATATGTGTATATATGCTTTTCTTGTTTTGTTCATCTGAATTTGTTGCTAGTCTCTTCATTACTTCATGCTTAAGTACTCATTTGCTGAAACTGATTGTGCTTTCTTATCTGATTATATCCGATGACGACCCTATTTACCCTCCCTCTCCGGGTTTTCCATATCCATGAATATTGATATTGTTCAACACAGGGTCGTTGTCGGATACTTTAATCTCCGAAGGCGCAGGGCAATTAAAAAAACAAGTCATCACCTCATCTAATGAATCTTACACCGCGCAGAAACATAGGTACTTTCATCTTTTTGTTTAGTTTACTGATTATTATAGCTAATGACGTGGAAGTTCAACCAGGGCCGATGGAACCAGAAACTATTTCTATATTTCACTATAATATTCGTAGTCTCAGAAACAAAATATCAAAGCTTGCTGAGCATATAGAAGATTACGATATCGTATGCTTTACCGAGACGCACTTAGATAAAAATGTGCATAACGACTCCATATTATTTTCCAATTTTCAACCTCCGTTCAGACTTGATAGAAACGAACACGGAGGAGGTCTGGCTGTGTACTTGTGTATATATATTTACCTGAATTTGGTTTTGACGACGAAATTTTGTGGTTTGAAATTGGAACCAGGCAGAAATTTCTTTTCTGCGTAACTTACAGATCTGATCGTGAATGCTTAGACTCTTGCTGGACGAATCTTGACATCTCCATTGCCAAGGCCCTAACATATAATATGTCATTAGTCATGGTTGGAGATCTAAATTGCAATTTATTAAATCGCGATGGTGAGCTTCAAAAAATCATGAGCAAATGGACCCTTGAAAACGTAATTAAAGAACCAACTCGAATAGGTGTGAACTCAGCAACACTCTTAGATCCGATTTTATTAAGTGATAGTCTAGTTTACCTAAACCCGTTCACTATTGAACTAGGTTTATCAGACCATAGAGCAACATCTGTAGAAATTTCATTTCCAAATCCTAGGAAAAAGTCATATCAACGGAATGTGTGGAATTATGCTAGAGCAGATTTTGTTGGCATGAACTTCGAAATAATGCAATCAAATGGTCAGACATTCTCATGAGCACAGGTCACTCCGATATAAATCAGATTGTAGACGTGCTTACTCATACTTTCCTAACAATTGCTCGTAAATATATCCCATTCCAATCAGTTACTATACGTGAGAATGACAAACCATGGTTTGACATTTTAATAAGAAAACATATCTGCTGCGCACAAATCTTCCTAGTGCCTGGGATAAATTTAAAGCAACCCGCAATAGAACAAATAATTTGAAAAAGTCAGCCAAAGATAAATATTTAGCAAGCCTCGATGAAAACTTGAAAGTAAATGGGCCAGAACAATTATGGCATGTCACTAAACAATTACTTAATAATTTCTCCAATGACGAGAAAATTCCCCCACTAAACTTCAACAACAGAATTTTTGAGGACGATTATCAGAAAGCACAGGTCTTAAATTCAATTGTCACGCGAAATAGTACACTAGAAAATGAAAAATCGACATTACCCAAATTTGCAGAAAGAACAACCGAAAAAATAGAAGAGATCAAAACTACTGAGGAGGACATATCAAAAATTTTGAAAAAATAAAGCCACGGGCCCCAATGGTATAAGTAACAAAATGTTAAGGGAAACACATGGCTCAGTTTGCAAACCACTTAAAATAATATTCAATCTATCTTTAAAGAGCTGTTGTTTCCCTACAGCTTGGAAGAAAGCCGATGTGAGGCCCCTCTTCAAAAAAGTTGATAAGCATGACCCTTTAAATTATCATCCGATATCTCTTATAAGTTGTGTCGGCAAGGTACTAGAGAGATTAGTTTTTAATGAAATTCTAAGCCATTTGAAAACTCACAACCTTTTATATAAGCATCAATCTGGATGTATACCTGGTCATAGTACCGAATTTCAACTAATTGAAATTATTCATAATATCCACTGTGCAATCAACGAGGGCCAAACGAGTTGTGCAGTCTTTTTCAATATTTCTAAAGCGTTTGACAAAGTCTGGCACCGAGGTCTTGTTTTAAAATTAGAGAAATATGGTTTGAAAGGTAATATTCTGAAATGGATGATAAACTATCTACAAATTAGACAGCAAAGAGTTAAGAGTCAACTCAAGCTTCTCGCAGTACTCCTCAATTTCAGCTGGTGTGCCCCAGGGATCTGTAGTCGGGCCTCTGATGTTTTTAATTTACATTAATGACATTGCCGATGGAATTAAATCTAGCACAATACTTTATGCTGACGACACATGTTTAATCAACAGTGACAGTGATACTTATAACCTTCAATCGACAGTCAATAGTGACATGAACACAATCAGAGACTGGGCTGGAAATTGGTGTGTCCAATTTAATAGTAGTAAAACTAATCTAATGTTATTTTCCAAGCCAAGTATTGTTAAACCTACAATCATATTCGACGAGGTAACCCTAGAATACTCAAATAGCACAAACACATATGATTGGATATTGATGACAACCTAACTTGGAACACACACATTGGTAATATATGCACAAAGGCATACGCACGCCTGTCACAATTGCGTAAACTAAGAACAATGCTAAATCGCGAAACACTTCAAACCCTCTATTTATCTCATGTTCGATCCCTTATGGAATACGATAGTAACGTTTGGTCAGGTGCACCTGATTACTTACTAAAAGATCTAGAAGATGTTCAATATGAAGCGACTAGAATAGTCACCGGTTGCACCAGATCAGTTTTAAATATTAGACTTCTGACCGAACTAGGCTGGGAGACGTTAGAAACTCGAAGATATTACAAACAGGTTTTACCATTTCACAATATAGTAAACGTAAAAACACCTAACTATCTGACAGAACTTATAACACCCAAATCCTGTGCCCGAAATGACCATGATACCAGAAATGCACCAAATTGTATCCCTATGAAATGCAACTTCAAAAGAAAAGAGTCCACCTTCATGCCCAAGCGTATAAATGACTACAGGGAAACGATCATTAAATATCTTACAATGTCGACTAAGGTGCGAATGCAGTGAACTCCAATCAGATAAATACTTCAATTATATTGTGGTGTCCAAAGCCTGTAGATGCGGCGATGGTGAAGAAAACGCATTTCATTATTTTTTCCTATGTCAATTGCATATTATTCCAAGAGTAGACTTGCTGAACAAGCTACTACGATTCAATATTTATTCAGTAAAAACTTTACTATTTGGAGATCAAAGCTTATCAAATTCCAATAATGAAGACATTTTCAAGGCTGTCCAAATCTTAATAAGAGACACATCCCATGATGAGAACATACGAATTTCAAGAGCAGATGACTACTATTGAAAACCAAAAAAACAATGAACAATAAAAATAATATTTCTGAGTATAGGACAACAGTCATAAACGCTCTATTGGAACATATTCACTGTCCTTCCACCTAACCATTGTTAAGGATGGATGAGCACAGTACACCTTAAAGCAACCATATACTATCGAACTATATGAATTGGGAGAGACTAGCAACAATCAAACTTTACCATTATACACGTTAATATAATAAATAATTGTTCAATGCCATGTTCATTTTTTTATTTCACTTGAGTGTCTGGTGATCGGGAGAGAAGTAGCATATAAGTGGCATGGACTTGTTCTTCAATCCCGTTGCCAAATATATGTATTGATATGCATATATGGCGAATAAATATGATTAAACCACTACATGTACGTATACGAGAACACGTAATATAGTTCCATATGAGATTGAATTCGGAAATGATAGGGCATTAAATGAGTCAGTTAACTTTGCGAAAACGTCCATTTCCATGGGTGTTCTACGAAATATGTGTTATCGGTTCCACTCCTTTGAAAATCATAAACTGGAAAGTGTCCATAAAGGGACCCAATGCCTTCGCGATGTATTACTGTGCAAAAATTATAAAAAGTATAAATAGTATGTAAAACGTCATCACTGAGAAGACACCATGAAGAAACCGATCAACTGTGTTATTATCCACAATAGCAATCGACATATGGCTGAAACTGTAACAGTGATTTACACAAATATCGTTAATATCGAAGTAGGTTAAAATAATTTAGTCAAAATATTATTTCAGAATACTTTTCAATACCTTGAACTTTTCCAATGTTTAATATCAAGTTATTATTAAACGTTGGTGTGGTATCATATTGTACAAATTGAACATTGTTCAGGCAATGCCACCCTAACATTAGTGATTAGGTAACAGTGGGTTGTATGTGCGACATCTCGCCATTGGAATGTTACTAACACTGCCAATAAGAACAAAGTCGATATATTTTTGTTGTTGATCCTTGTTTTACATATTGTTTATGAACGGTATATTATCTTACATGAGCCTACTTTGAGGGCCATGTGCATTCCTGTGGATGAATTATTGGGTCTATTGATCGGGTTGTATTTGCTTCAACTCATTATTATTACTAATCCACATATTCTGTATTATTATCCATTCCTTAACTAACACTATTTATGATTGTGCAAAAGCCGTCACATGATAATCCGGGAGAAACAACAGCAACACAACACTATACACTATCTTCGCGCCACGCTGCTCCAGTGAGCGCTTCGCTAGAGGGCATAGTACAAAGATCTTATATACATTTAACAAACCCGAAAAGATCATGTATGTATCTTACCACCTTGAAAATATTTGCTATCATCTTCCTGCGTGTGTGAATGACCATAAAACAGTGAAAAATGTTTCCAACCGATAACACATAAATTATTTGCTATCATTTTCCTCTGTGTGTGAATGACCATACAAAAGTGAAAAAAGTTTCCGACCGATAAAACATCAATTATGACAATCGCTGTCTTCATATGATTGTCTTAAAGGGTGGATACACACATGCATGTAATCTCTGTAAATATCATGTATTTGGAGTTTTACATGGATCATACACACCGTGTAATATGTGTCCGCTGACAACCCAATCATTGCGACTGTGTTTGACCACAGTGAGTTAAACTCTGAACCGCTGAAGAGCCGTTGACTGGGACAAAGTCGTCAGGCCGCTTAAAATAATTATTCGCGCGATAACTCAAATGGTCGACGTTCTGTTTATATCATTGTCAGTCTTTTATTGATGTTAATACCAGTGATGGTCTCTTCCCCAACGCATGGGGCTATGACCCACAACATGCACGGGGAGCTATATTATCCCAGAAGCTACCGAATTCACCATTGCATATTTCCTCGACGGGGGTGTGCATGCAGCACCCTGAGTCCTGACACCCTGCTTTATAAATATCGTAGTCATGTCTGTCGTGTCTGTTTTCTACGAGTGATTAATCTAATATGCAGCAATTTATGCTATTCATATAATTATTAACATATTATACAGCTTTAAATTTGAATGCATGGTGTTACTGTTTGTCTTCATTCGGCGAAAGGGTTGCCTAGCTACGAGTTCCCAACTACGTCACCTTTCCTCTCTTGTGTTATACAGTTATACATGTATACGCAAAATTTACAACTATGGAATATTTAAGTAAAACATTATATTGTAATTCTTGCCCAGATAATCGCGGCTGATACATTGAATTAACTCCCTTAGTTATTGGAAGCTTTCGAGAACCAGCCCCTCCCCCAATCATGGATTATGGTCGAAAATGTTATAATTCAAGCTTGTGACAGTTAGGAGCTTGTTTAACCTTTGGCTTGAGAAACATATATATAAGTGGGGGGTGTCACTCTTTTTAATTTCAACGCTGTACCTGCATTATTTTTTGGCGCTATAATGAATATTTGCAATCCCAATTGAATTAATGTTATCACATGAGCTCGCTCTCAAATTATCAGAGAAATCTCAACAAGCCGGTATCATCATATAAAAGAATTCTGCATATTTTATTTTTGTTTTGGATAACCCTGTTTCCAAGAAATGACAGAAACAAATCAAGTATAAAATCGACCAGCTCTAATCCACTTTTCGAAATGAATTATAACTCGTGAAAAACAGCAATATATATCAGACAAGAATTACCCATTTCGGCATCCATGGAAGAAGACATGTTTATGATTGGCCTGAAATTTCTTGATGGCAGTTTGTTTGATAATGGCTTATAACTACTCACTGGTGAACTTGACCTCTCGCGCGCAGGTGATTAATTTTGTCAATTATTGGTGTGGCCATGTAAAATACATGTATTTTACATACAGACATTACATGCATGTGTGTATCCACCCTATGTGTGTGTACGGTATGTATTGCTCTTGTGTTGGAATGAAGTATGTTTAAACGAAACATAATTTTTGCTCCATGTTGTAGGTTGTTAGCTGCCGAACTATGTTTGACGTGTATCCCATCGTTCTTATTGCCGTTGGCAATAACAACTAACTACGGTTTAGTGGGAATCATAAGGTTCTTTCAGGGACTGATGGAAGTAAGTAATTCAGGGAGTAAAAATAACCTTATTTAGCATAATGATATATACATAGACAAAACACAACGCGCATCTTAATCGGGAATCTTTTATCGAATGTGTTGCGGATGACACGAGGATATATATATATAATAGTTCGCGAGAGCGTAGCAACGAATTCGATAAAATATTAGAGATTATAATGCATGTTGTCTTCTGTATTTATTCCACACCCTGATGTCAGATTAGTTCAATGTACAATAGCCAAAACTGGTTTAGCTGGACTATATGGCTTAGTTGCCGGTTTAAGCTTATAAAAGGCAAAACATATCGTTATTGACAAAAACTTTTCCCCACAATCTGTATATCTCGCTTATACATCATTTCCAATCAAAATAGGCTCGCTGTCGTAATATTGATTTTCGCAATAAATAACCGTGGCGGTCCGTATTTGAACAGCACTATTAATTATCTCGACGATAACGAGACACTATACTGCTAAACCACTGGTCTGGCTGGACCAGGTTTAACCATGAGATGAAGAATTAGCTGTCAAACGGCGGCTTAAACCTAGAGATTTACGTAGGGTATGAGGTGACGAATCCGGCCATTAAGTGCTTATGTCACCTCGGTATGATAATCTGCGAATCGGCCACAACAACCATTTGAAGAATACTATTATTGTCAAAATATTCGACAACACCGGCTGTCATAGAACACGACGTTCGAACAACGTAAATATGTAAACAAAGAGCCGTTCAATCGTCCCGAACAAATCGCCTATAAATAAACGAGAATGAATTCGTCATCGGGAGTAACACTGACAATGTGGTTACACAATTTATTGACATAACTGCGTTAAGCAAGTTTATTAGGTGTATGTCGCAACATAGTGTTTGAAATCACCCTGACATATCACTAAACGATTACTAAAGATAAATATCTTAACATATGTATGGTACATGTATCTTCATCCTTGAAATGATAAACTCTCGTCAGACGTTGGAATTTCTCAAAACGTTTGAAATCATTGAATGCGTCGATTTGCCAATTTAATTTTACCATTACAGGGAGCTATACATCCAGCGATATTTGGAATGACATCCATGTGGACTATTAACTCAGAGACCAGCAAAATAATTGCAATCGTCAACGCAGGCAGGTATATTTAGTGATTGTCTTTTGACTAGTTTCTCGGCACACATCATCCTACTCTCGTGAAAATAATACGGGCTTATTCTGAATGTCTCATTTTAGGCCCACATAGAGCGTATTTGGGAGCAAAA
Source organism: Siphonodentalium dalli (assembly GCA_032622095.1). Taxonomy (NCBI): domain Eukaryota; kingdom Metazoa; phylum Mollusca; class Scaphopoda; order Gadilida; family Siphonodentaliidae; genus Siphonodentalium; species Siphonodentalium dalli. Next base: position 163,137,309 of record CP136063.1, on the reverse strand, counting down.
TACTCTCAATATGGGTGTAAAACGCGGCGTTCAAAATAATACGTATAGCGCTTATCTCAATACGAAATAAGCCGATACTGGCACTATTTATCTATTTTATTCATCAACACGACTTACCAGACTTACACTTTTTTATAATATGCTTTCCTTGCGACTGAATAATGGACATACATGTAAGCTCAATATGGGTTTATTTCAGTGTAAATTGTCAAAAGTTTTAAGTAGTCACGTCAAATGATGATTGGCTAACCAGCCACTAAAACATGGAAACTACTTTCAGCTAAAGTCGTCGATATTTTGCGTGCACGCATAACAAAGATGCAGAAGACAATCTTAAAATTTATCGTGCAAACATGTTCATGTTGGACCTAGATATTCACATAGGATCACATTGGACTAATTTGGTTGTGAAATATAGCCCATATGTATAGTGAACTTATACTCGTTATATTCAGCCTGTTATCCTGAAAATAAGCTCACATTGAACTTATTACAACACATATCGGCATTATTTGAAACTGTATTACACTCTATGTGAACCTGAATCGACTTACCAGCTCTTTTAATGTCTTTTAATTTAGGCCCGCACAATAAACGAAAGAACAGGTAACAGTCCACTATGGGCTTATTTCAGAATCATTTAACTCCTATATGAATTTATGTGAATATTTAGGTACTTTGCACGAGGATATGTTGCTATATTATGGATGGTTAACAATATATCATCGCGCAAATAAGTTCACAAACGACATATGCTATTCAAATATGTTCCTATATGATATAGGGTATATTGGATTATTTGATTGTAAAATAAGCCGATATTGGACTTATATCAGTTAGTCCCTCTTATGGCCACTGTGAAAACACATTTTTAAAAGCGTACATCTGGTAAGCTGCGAGTTTGTTTATTCGTGTTATTGGCCGCCCATAACGAACTTATTATAAGTTATTATGAGTTATTATAATTTTATAGTAGATGTTACAGGGGGGGGGGGTCGTGAAAAAATTTACACTTACAAGGCCCAAAATTTTGTTTACATCCCTTTTGCTATCCACCCAAACTTTTTGTGTAAACAAATTATTTTTTTCCGCCTGATATCTTTGGACCCATCCCCTAAAATAAGAAAACAAAATCATTTTAAATCTATTCAAGACCAAATCAAACAAAATCAAAGGTAAGTTTTAAATTGGTCCGTTTCTGGCAGATGTTATCATTTCATTTGATTAGGATAAATATTATTTATGCTGGCAAAAGTATCAAACAATTGAAAAACTATCAACGGTTATGATGTTGTTTTCGACATTGAAAAATACATTTTGAAATAAAAAGTGTTTTATTCTACAGTATGCACAGATATTGTGAGGTAATATTTATAGTGCCAATAAGCCAACATTGTGTTTAATTTTTACATAAATAGTCCAGTTACTAATTAATGACTTCTTCACTGTTGTTCCCAAAAAGGTGCCACCAACCATCATATCAGAACACATTATAGCCATACATGCAATGACAGTTATATAGTATATAAGTATCACTCTTTGGAGCCAAATAAACAGGCTGGCATGTTTATTTTTTAATTTGAGGTATTTTGTTAGCCAGCACTCTGCAGCACTAGTATTATTTGGTCATTAGACATGCCAGAGTGAAAATGCCAGCACTATCAGGCACTATTCAATATTAATTTGAGGGTGAAATGCAAACCAGCAATCCTATTCAGTCATCACGTTTATTTGGCACCAGAGAGTGCTTTATCTTATACCTACATATGTTCTTAAGTGTTGTTAAGGTCATAATCTATGTTAGAACACATTTATTAGTGAAAACAACTTAAAACAATGTCCATAATGTGGGTTGAAAAATATTTGCACAAACAATTTTGTTCAGGCCTCTGAGATGCACCCACCCCGCCCGGTATAGGTATGTTTTTGGAAGATCTCCCCTGTATTACTTATATATTATACCTACCCTGTTCCTAAGTGTCTGTAAAGGCCATAGCCTGCCTTAGAACACAATTATTAATGAATATATTTGAAAACAACTTAAAACAAGGGCAAAAATGTGAATAGAATTTTTTTTGCACAAACTCATTTTTTCGGGCCTCTTCGGACCCACCCACCCCGGCCCTGTATGATAAAACTGTTGTGCTACCCCCCCCCCCCCCCTGGATGTTATGGTATTTTATGACGTTTTCGTGAAAGTCAAAACATGTTGCTCGAAATTCATTTTTGGACGATGAACACTTCTAAAGACTTGGTTCCTAGCTTAATACAATCGATTTGTGACGTTCATGTAAACAAAAACATGCTGATACATATATATTATATTCGTATACGGAATTGGTCTCCGCGGAACCACTTACCAGGTGATCGACCTATATCTCTTAAATCGTCGCTACCAGCTCATGTAGAAGAGCTTTCTGAGGAAGGTTTTACTTACACAGCAAACAAAAAGAGCGCATTGAATTTCGACATATCCCGAAGTGGATTCTTAGCTCTTCATCGATGTACATGTTACACGTTTGGTATAGGCAAGGTAGATTAAACTATTGCCAAGGGACATCAATGATTGTATAACATAAGTGTAATATACTTGTATACATGTATCTGTGATGTGTATGTATTTGGCTGACAATATGTTGTTCCCACAGGTGGATACTTCAGTCCAGCGTTGTCAATGATAGTCACGGGAGCAACAACGTGCTATGCTAGATGGGACGTCGCCTTTCATATATACGGTAAAGTATTTAGGTCCAACACAATGTCCAGAGTCAGCATTTCTTCTCCTCACTTTAAAGGGACACAAGGCACCCAGGCTATGGGTAAATATGCAAATATATATATACTAGAAGGTGACCCGACTTCGTCCATGCTTTGACCTTGAATTGTCCATTTTGAAGGTCAAGGTCAAGTGGGGTAACGATTTGACCAGTCCAAAACACTGCCCGGACAAAAGTACCCGACAAACGTGCCCGTCGAAATCCATCCGGTTTTACCCGATTTGACCTCGAATTGATCATTTTGAAGGTCAAGGTGAGGTCGGGGTCACGATATGACCCGTCCAAAATACTCAGTGGACAAAAGTAACCCCATGTATCAAATTTCGTCGAAATCCCATCAAAATTGGCGATTTGACTCTGAATTGACCAGATTTCAAGGTCAAGGTCACGTCGCACGGGCAAATGAATATGCTTATGAGACTCCCCGTACGAATGTACCCCCACATACCAAGTTTCATCGAAATCCCGTAATATTCGGGCGTTTGACCTTGAAATGACCCGATTTCAAGGTCAAGGTCACGTCGCACGGGCAAATTAATAGGTTTATGCCACTCCCCTGCCGAAGATACCCCCACATACCAAGTTTCATCGAAATCCCGTGATATTCGGGCGTTTGACCTTGAAATTACCAGATTTCAAGGTCAAGGTCACGTCGCACGTGCAAATTAATAGGCCTATGCCCGTTCCCGGCCGAAAATAACCCCACATACAAAGTTTCATCGAAATCGGGTCGGCCGTTTTCGAGTTCATCGTGAACACACACACAGACAGACACACAGACAGACAGACAGATCTTCCAAAATAAATAATAGACTAGAAGGTGACCCGACTTCGTCCGGGCTTTGACCTTGAATTGTCCATTTTGAAGGTCAAGGTCAAGTGGGGTCACGATTTGACCAGTCCAAAAACACTGCCCGGACAAAAGTACCCGACAAACGTGCCCGTCGAAATCCATCCGGTTTTACCCGATTTGACCTTGAATTGATCATTTTGAAGGTCAAGGTCTGGTCGGGGTCACGATTGGACCCGTCCAAAACAATCAGTGGACAAACGTAACCCCACGTATCAAATTTCGTCGAAATCCCATCAAAATTGGCGATTTTACCTTGAAGTTACCCGATTTCAGGTCAAGGTCACGTCGCACGGGCAAATGAATATGCTTAAGAGACTCGCCATAAGAAAGTACCCCTACATACCAAGTTTCATCGAAATCCCGTGATATTCGGGCGTTTGACCTTGAAATTACCCGATTTCAAGGTCAAGGTCACGTCGCACGGACAAATTAATAGGCCTATGCCAGTTCTCGTCCGGGCTATTCAAAAACCAAATTTCAAGTCGATAGCTTCACCCGTTTCCGATATCTGGTCTGCGCATGCGCGAAGCGAGATACATTCACATACCAAATTTCAAGTCGATAGCTCCACCCGTTTTCGAGATATATAGCCCAATGTCATTTGCGGATACCTTGGCCGGTGATGAGTTAACGCGACATCGGCCGGTTAAGAGTTAACGCGATCACGTCACGATCTGTTGATGGCGTAATATATTTACGCAATGTTTTTCGATGAGCGAATCATGGTCCTGCGTTCTTCCCGATAATTAAGGTAGAAACTTTAAACGTACACAGGCGTGTGATACATCATTGGAAAGATGAAGCGCCACAGAGTCTAACCGTGCAAATTATATGACTGGCAATTTATTATTCGCGCTATATCGAATCGATTTGTGAGCACCGAACTATATTAGCGCAAAACGGCGTAAAAACAGATTTGACCTCGGCACGTGAAAAGTTGAGCTCGGATCTGAAAATTAATAGGCCTATGCCACTTCCCGACAGAAAAAAACCCCACATACCAAGATTCATCGAAATCGGCTCGGTCGTTTTCGAGTCCATCGCGATCACACACACACACACAGACACACAGATCTTCCAAAATATATAATAGATATAAAGTATGTACACCAGTCACCACCAAGAAGAACATGTTGATATAGAAAAGCTTTTTGTATCCATTATTGATAGTTCTCCAATAACGACATTTCGCGTGTTGAAACCATTACGTAAGCAAAACTGTTACGGTGATTTGCCAACAATCACAGGTAAACGTATATACATGTACATGTAGTAAGTTAAAATCTTTTAGTCAGAATATGATTCTCGTTACTGGATAGTTATTAGTAATGGAAGTAAGAACACAATCGATCTATTTTTACAAGTAGTTGTTGATGATAGTTGTTTTAAAGACTTTAATAAAGTGTATGTTATTTACTAAATACTAAATTTACTAAATTGCATGAACCCACTTCGAAGTCATTGTGTCCCTTTAAACCCGAGTTCACATTCACACAAATTATTCACGGAGATTGCATTCTCAGTTGCTGTTGTAATACGGCGGTGGTGTGTTGATTGACAAACCACACTTTGGAAACACCGATATGATTGACAACCTACATTGGCAAAAAAATACCATACGCCTTGAATACAGACTCGCTATGTTCTATTAATAATGAATTTGTCTTTTCTGATTCCAATAATGTACTCATCCCAAAATCAAAATCAACATGATACTCTGTAAACAAAACAAACTTTCGCCCAGATAGCACATACTCAGACAATTTAAAAATATTATTCTTACCCCCCCCCCAGCTGTCAATCAATCGAATAAACCACCCCTTTGTTCTGTGTCTTGTGAGGATGCAGAGGCCGCAATAGTCATCTTCTGATAAAGGCACGTGAGGCCTTAGTTGTCGAAAATATTTATATTTGTTCCAATCACCGTAAACAGAAAAACATTAAAACGCATACAGTTTCGCATACATATATACCATGACCATCGCGTAAACAGCATGTTGTCATAACGATTTACTATATTTTACCTAATCAAGAGCCTGATTGTGTTACAGAAGATAGCACAATGCTGCTGGCTAATCACACACAAATGGCATAAACGCTCTTTATTCGTTCCATATCAGGAATTCACCAACAAAGAACGCTCTTTATGTTTACCATCATAATATAAACAAACACCAGAAAAGTAACTTGTTATGCTTTTGTTTACATAACAATGGTCAAATATATGACAATAACATACTGTTTATGCGATATTTCTTATTTGTATACGGACAAAGTCTGTCTACATTTTGTTGTTCTTTCTGTTTGTGGCGGTTTTTGACAGGTGGAAATATTTTCACAGGATACCCACCGCCAAGGCCAACCGTGTCTTTAAACCTGGATTACGGAAACCTCTGTGACAGTAGGTCTATAATTGACGTAGTCGTCATCTCTTATTTAAGCCTGGTCCAACAGAGCTGGATAGCGTGTGTTATCAACATTTGCGGATGTTACAGGATAATATAGTATCAACCATTTCTTCATGGGATTGTATACACCGCATGCATATATAAGTGTGTGTTAGTACAGCCTGTTCTCCATAAAATAAGCTCATATTGAACTTATTTCAAAAACGCAAATACGCCCATACCGGCATTATTATAATTTTTACACTCTTTTAGTCTCTTTATGAATGTAAATCAACTTACCAGATGTTCGCTTTTAGCTTGTGTTTCACTGTGGCCCACAACATAAAACGGAATAACAGGTATATGTCCACCATGTACTTAATATTTTACTCACGTGTATTATCGGCACGCGCAGTGACATTAGAGCTCAGCGCAATAATATCGATATCAATGCCGGAACTTTAGTGTTATGTTAACTATATGATATTAAATTTGTGTTCGGTTATTTAGTGTTGACTGTGAGATAAGCATGGGTGATAAGGGTGGTTGAACAATTTTGTCAACATGAAATGACACACTTAAAATTGATCTGTAATTTTTCTTAAAGTTTTCTTTCCTTCCTATTTGGTTGTAATTAGGCAATCAATGTTTTTTTTTTAACACAAGCCGTTTTTAGACCACTTTTCCTCGTCCACTAAATTCTATTCGAACCTCGGTTCGAATCGTATTTAGTGTAGTCGGTTAATAAATTTTGTTTCGAATTGCGACTCATTCAAGATCCTCTATATAAGCACACACCGTGCTTATTTTCTGGAGAACATGCTGCACTATGTGCTTGTTTCAGATTCAAATAATAACTCCAATATGAACCTACATATATGTTAATATTTAGGTCCAATATGAACCTATGTGAAAATTTACGTCCGATATAAACCTATGTGAATATTTAGCTCCAATAGTGATAATAATGAGCGTTTCGCTGCAGGTTCATTTGGTTTGGTGTTAGCAGTTTTCTACGTAATATTTCTCTACGACTCTCCAGCTCAGGACCCGCGTCTCGGGGATAAGGAAAGGAGGTTATACGAATCTCAGTCGCTCAGTAAAACGAGCAGCTCCGAGCAATCGGTACGTTTTATTTAAGAGGGAGATAAGGTGGCAACATTTAAATGAGGAAATCAGTGTTAATTTTCAAGACAAGATTACTCAATATTTACAAATCGTATAATAATTATTCATGACTTGTTGGAATGTTTGAGCATATAGCTAGTGACAACGCAAAGCAGATTTTTCATTTTATGTTTTGTTTTGTGACATTTGATGGACATATTATAAATAATGATAAACAATGGTGTCCAATAATGTCCAACCAGGGATGAAAATCAAAATTCCGCTTCGATTTGCCATTATAGATAAGTCTTCAAACTTCCCAAAAAGATATGACATGTTCACCTGCGCTTTGTAAGATTTGATCAATCTTTTCTAAAAAATTAACATTTGAATTCCCCATTCAAATGTTGCCATTTTACCTCCCTGTTAATAATATATGTAGTAATACATAAGACGTATTACTTGGACATGTTAAAACATGGGTAGTTAGACATCAAGTATATTGTTACTAGTATCGTCTATGCTATTGAGTAGCCACAATCTATATTCGTCCGCAATTAAGAATAAACTCACTATGATGGTGTCACGTCCCTTTTCTAGTCAGCGGAATTTGGATGATTTTGAGGTGGTACTCGGTATTCATACCCATCTGTTAACTGGTACTCGGGATTCATACCCCATAATTAACTGGTAATAGGGATTCATACCCCCTGTCAACTGGTAGTCGGGATTCATGTCCCTCTATTAACTGGTACTCAGGTAGATACAACACGACTGGTTCGCAGCTTTTGCATTAATTAATGTAACTGAGATTCATACATCTTGATGTGTAGAAGTTATCGAAATTACTTTAGCAAGTATGTGAACATTAACATAATAGTGTGAAATAATCATGATTTGTTAATCTCTGTTAACTGATTTCAGGATTCATGGGGGTAGGAGGCGAGACCCTTCAGTATGCTTACCGCATTCTCACAAAACCAAAACAGATATAATTTAAACTCGACAATTCCGGAACCAAATCGAGAGAAGTGGGTGTCCACATACAAATTTAAATCATGCTTTGCAATAGTGTAAACGTAACACTTGTGTTTTACGGAAGTTAACCAAACGCATGCGAAAAGCAGTATTTACCATCAATCTGACTTACCAAATGGTGTCAAATAATTATGTCATTTTTGCACGAGCTATACCAGAGTCATCATTTCAGATATCTATTATTCCATGGAGGAGAATACTAACATCGCGTCCTGTGTTAGCCATGCTGGTCGGATCCTTCTGTCGTAACTGGATGTACTCTTTACTGATTATGGAACTACCGGAGTACTACAGAGACGCATTTTATCTCAACACGGCTGTGGTATGATGTTTTTATCATATGACTCAATCATTATTTACGTCGTTTACTATGTCATAAATCAATTTCATATGAACTACTAGTTCATATCACCTTCCGATAATTTGATTGGTTTGTTGACAAAAAGTGTGTTCTGATTGGCTGAATGGCAGCCGGTGGCCGAGACTAAACGCAGGTCAAATTCGTGCGCGTCAAATACACGAATCATCGCGATGCCGAAATTCTCGCAATTATAATCTTGAAATATATAGTTTTGGACATTGTTATACGATAAATAGAATATGTAATTCGTATTTATCTAATAAACATACGATAAAATGTCACAAACTGAGAATAGAATAGCGCACTATATCTTCGCGTGCATATTATTTCTGCTATTTCACCAGGTGTAATTGGGCTTCCTGTGCAATGAAGTGACGTCGCATTAACCTTTTGCTGCCGATGTCATATAGCTATTTAGTGATTTGTGTGCGTTTTGGACATCATAATCAATTTATAGGTGTCATATGATAAATAGAATATGTAATTCGTGTTTCTCTCATATGATATTTATGAAACTCGTCACGAATTCTTAGACTCGTTTCATAAATATCATATGAGAGAAACACTCATTTCATATCCTCTATATATGTAATATAATAATGGTCTGCACCAAACATAGTACTATACATGTACGTGTAGCTGACCCTCTAGATTTGTACATAAACTGTTACAGTGACAAGGATAACTACGCTGTAATGTGTTGGGTAGCATCAAATATTATATGTGGCTCATATCAACCTAGCATAGCAACATGATGTCCATGTAATGTGGTATCACGGTCAATATATGTTCATAACGCACGAAGTACCGATATTCAGTCTTTACATATATACTGCATTGCCGAAGAAAATATCAAGCTGTTTTCAATGTTGTCATATACGTCAATCAGATAAAAGTTCAGTATTTTAACATAGGCTAGGACCGAAAGGTCTGTATTGCTACAAACTGAATCCGATGTGTATACATTTTTAAGTATGTATTTCTGTTGCATCTCAAGTCCACTGTGTACAGTTATGCAGTAGTATGTTTTAAAAATACAAAAACATTAATGTCAGTTTGTTAGATGACAGGGATATTGTCCGCAATGTAGGGACTAGATTAATGTTTTGTTCTTATTGGCACGTGTTCTCTTTTATTTTTCAGATTGGTGTAATTTCCGGAATCCCGCACATCTTCACCGGAATTGTGTCGATAGCGTCTGGTTTTATTTTCGACTTCCTTGTATCCCAACGTTTGATGGGCGCAACATGCGCGAGAAAAACTGCTCAGACCTTAGGTTCGTTTGAACAAACACCCGGTCTGTCACCGGTCGTTTTTTTTTTGTCCGTTCCCTGTACGAAAAGCGTTATGGACATTCAATGGAAGTCTACACACATTCAAGTGATACATGTGTACGAACACATGTATTTGAAGGTAAAGTATGCCTTTTGGTGGTCACACATTGCTCGTTGATTGGCTAGCAGACATACATGTCCATTTCTACCTACATCTTGTGTAGGAACTAAGTTCGCAAATATTGCTTAACTTGTAGAAATGCGTGTTGAGACCAGGATTCAAATATGCGATTGATTTGGGTCGATTAACATTAGGTCTGTCAATAGGTATAGAATTTTACAAGATGCGTTATTATATCGGTACACTCTAATCTTTGAACGGAGTTTGTATTTCTCCAGTAATATTTGGAGGATATTATTATTATTTTTTTTTATATATTTTTGTTTTATTGTGAACAAAGAATAACAACAGAGAAAAGACATAATACACGCACTCACTCATGCTCTCGATCCAGGACATGGAAGAGCGGACTCTGCCATGACCTGGCCTACTTTCGTACCAGTGACATGACATTCGGAAATATTTAAAGGCACATATTGTGTTGGGCCAATTTTTTGTTGTTGTTTTTTTTGGCACCGTTCAACTTAACAGCAAGACGAAGCAGTGATATTAGTTTCAACCTTGTCGTTTCCTTGACCGAAAATTTGCTTTCTTTATCTAAAATAGTGGTGATAAAAACAATAGACTATTTTGTTTCCTTCAGAATAACTTTGAATGTCCCGTATTAAAACAGCTAAAGTGGTTGATGGTGTGAAATAAGAATTTCAGGTTTGCAAAATCAAAGTTCCAAACTATATGTGCAACTTTAATTATTTTACGTTCAGAGTTTACCATAAACAGTATAATTAGTAAATTAACCATATTGAAACTGTATTGTAAATATTGGTTCGACAGCTATATGGAAAATACACAACGCTCGCGGTTTTTGCTTTTCGGACAGTGTTGTGATGTGTTTAAGTAAGCAGGTATATCTATTGCAGTTATTGTAGAATATGATTGGTCAAAGTAAAACGATCAGTGTAACTAAATTCGATAGATATCTTTCGCTCGGGTATCGGGTAATTCAGTTTGTTGTGTGTGATATTCAGGGTCACTGTTAAAGGTCGGGTGTATTTTTGAGTCTGCAAATATCGGGGTTTCAGTCTATTATTTAATTTTTAAGGCATTTCGAAGTGTCATCCACTGGTTATCGAAGTCATAATTCATGTTACATTTTGCGTTGTATCTCTCGCATTCATACCTAAATTTAAGATCGCAAAGGAATGAGCGAAGCGACAGTTGTGTGGGCGTGAATTGTGTTCTGTATATATATTGTTTCATCGCTAGCAGGAAGAGGTTACTTTTTGACTTTCTGTATTCGTGATCTATACCGATAATAATATTCTTCTTTGTTAGATCAATGGGAAACTGGTTGTTTTCCGTCCATATTTCAATTTCCTTTATAAAGGTTTGTACATGGGGACAGTACCAAAAAATATGAGAAATGGTTTCCTGTACATTTTGACATCGATTGCAGAAGTCGTCGACTCGAAGGTTAGCCACCTTCAGAAATTTATTTGTACCGCTAATTCGCGTGTTTATTCTGAATTGGAGCCACTGTAATTTCGTATCGGTTGTCGTTTTAAAGGGCATGCCCAAATATTCTTCCCAATTTTCTATCTTCTCGGAAATTTCGGATTCCCATTTTTGACATGAATTTGGCATAATTTTCCCACTTTCTAGAACTTTGTAAAATAATTGTCCGCCCTTTTTGTCACGGAGTATCGCAGTATGATTATTAGGTAGGTATGGGCAGGGTATACGGATTAATGGTTGATTAAGTGAACTTGCCAATGACATAATCTGACGTTTTATGTTGCTGATTGTTATGAAATCGACGCGGATGTTGAACATTGCATATAATGTGTGTGGGGTATGGAATGTATTATCTGATTGGAATAAATCGTTTATAAAAAATATTCCCGCATCTCTCCACGATTTAAAGTTGATTGATGAACCTCCAATTTTTATGTTCGGATTATTCCAGATAGTTGAGGCCATAATAGTAGTATTTGAATTATTTAATCGCATAAATTTACACCATGCACTGAAAACATCTCTCCAGAATGGATTTGCGAACTTGTTTGTTTGCTTTACAATATAACTTGCATGGTACGTGAGAAATAGTTGGTCGTTTAAGAAAGGTGTGGTATTACACAATGCAGCCCACTTTGATTGTTTGCAAATCAAGCGTCGTATCCAGGTAATTTTCATGGCATTATCAAAGTTTTCAACATTAATCATCTTCAAACCTCCGTGCATATGATCGGCACATAATTGTTTTCTTTTTATTCTATCGCGTTTGGAATTCCAAATGAAATTATATAAACAGGTATTTAGGGCTTTCAAAAAAGTTGTACCTGGACTTGGGAGAGTTATAAATAAGTGTGTCAATTTTGGTAAGATGAGGGATTTGACAACGGTTATTCTACCTAAAGGGGTCAGGAGTCTGTGTTTCCAAATTTTTGTGGTCTTTTCTATGTCTTCGAGTTTATAATTGTAATGTATATTGATGTTTGTTAAATTAGTGTCGAAGTGTATACCTAGAAAATTGAAAGTATTTACAGTGGATAGGTTTAATTCTATAAGAACATGTCGTATTTTATTTGGTGACCCTATCCCTATCCATGCTGCTTGACATTTTTCTGGGTTTATGCGCAGACCCGATACCCGAGCAAATTCGTCAAGTGTTAAGTACGATTCACGTAGACTGTTTTCAGAACCATCAAGTATGAGCGTCGTGTCGTCCGCATATTGTGTTATTTTGTACTCTGAACCGCCGAGGAAAATCCCTTTAATTGTATTGTTTTGGCGTATCATCAGCCCCAAAACTTCTGCACAGAGGAAGAAAATATACGGTGAAATTGGGTCACCCTGGCGGCAGCCTCTCCCTAACATAAAGCTCTGAGAAATATGACCATTAATCAGAATAGATGAGCTGGCATTATCGTACAAAATTGATAGCCATTTCTTTATGGCATCTCCAAAATTAAAAAGATCAAGACATTTTCTTATAAATGACCAGGAAACAGTGTCAAACGCTTTTTCAAAATCGATAAGGAGTAGTAGGCCAGATTTATTTTCTTGCTTTGTCCTGTGAATTACGTCATATATTAGTCGGGTGTTGTCTCCTATATACCTACCAGCTAAAAAGCCAGTTTGATCGGGATTGATTATAGATGGGAGCACACGTTTTATTCTGTTCGCTATGCACGACGAGGCTAGTTTGTAAGATGTATTCAAAAGGGAGATGGGACGCCAGTTTTTTAGCATCTGTCTATTTTTATCCGTTTTTGGAATCAAAGTTATAATACCTGGCTTTTGTGTGATTGATAGTTCTCCCACTGAAAACGATTCATTGAGCGACTCTATTAAAAGGGGACTTAAGTCAGACCAATTTTTTTTATAAAATTCATAGGTGTATCCGGATGGCCCTGGGCTTTTATTATTTTTTGTGTTCTTAAGTGCGTCTGTTAATTCTTGTAAGGTTAAGGGTCCTTCAATACTCGAGGCCTGCGTAGGGCTTAATTTGGGACATGTTCCATCTTTAAGAAGGGAGTTTAGATCGCGATCGTCCATTGACCTATATGAGTATAAATTAAGGTAAAAATTTCGGGTTTCTTTCATAATATCGTTTTGTTTCGTGATTTTATTACCATTCGCGACTGTCAGGCTGATCAGGGTTTTGGAGATGTAGTTACGTTTTTCTAAATTTAGAAAATATTTTGTTGGTTTTTCGCCTTCCTCTATCCATTTAACGCGAGATCTAACCATGGTTCCGCGGATTGTTTCTTTTCGCATTGCTTCAATTTCGACTTCTATTTTTTCCAAGTCTTCCATTATTTTATGTTTTTCATCAGAGATGTTGGATTCAAGATCTGAAATAATTTTTGCTTTTTTTGTTGTCAGATTTTTCTCCATTTTTGTTCGCTCACGTTTTCGATTTGCGGAAAAGCGTATGGTGGCGCCTCTGATATCAAGTAACACTGCGTCGAGGAAAAGTCGTTTTCCAATGGAACATTTTTTCTTACTTTCCTTTTCGTTTACATTTGTGGAGTAAGAATATCTAATTTTATTTTCAGCTATGATCGATTTTACTAAATCAACATATTCTCTACAGTACAGAAGAGAATTATTAAATTTCCAAAACCCTGGACCAGTCTTGATGTCACTGACGTTTAATGAGAGTGAAATAATAGAATGATCTGATTTGTACCCGGGTAAAATTGCCGGTCCTTCTCCAGTTAGATTAAGGAGGTCCTCGGAGATTAAGAAATAATCTAGCCTCGCCATTTTAACTGGGGATTTCCTTCTCCACGTGTAACGTCTTTCCTGTTTATTAAATAGTCTCCACACGTCAACTAGCTCAAGGCTGCCGGCAAGGTCAACAACTTCATTTATGGCATGGGGGTTATTTATATGCTTGTAGTTATAAGTGTCTAGCTCTTGTTTCTGAACAAGATTCCAGTCTCCACACATGATTATTTGCGTGTTTCCAATCTGGGTAATTATGTTTTTTAGGTTAGAGTAAAAAGCTGGATTATCATTATTGGGCCCATATAAATTCACCAAACTTAAACGTATATTTTCTATAGTTATATCAAGTATAATAAAATTTCCACCAGAGTCTTTATATGTTTCGTGAATACTATACTCAAAGTTGTTTCTAAATAGAATAGCAACACCTCTAGCCTGGGAAGAGTATGATGCCATTATTGCTTTGCATCCCCATTCTGCTTCAATACATCTTTCCATGTGATTAGTGAAGTGTGTATCTTGCAAACAATATATAGATCCACCAAGGTTACGGATGTGATGGAAAACATCTTGGCGTTTATCGGTTTGGTTAAGTCCACGGCAGTTCAGAGAAAAAACTTTTATATTACTCATTATGGATATGCGGACGCCCTAGCTGTCGAACCAGACACTTGTTATGTAGTGGCACACATGATACATATATATATAATATTATGGTACATTTTGATGTCACATTCATTCGCACAAAGAAAAGAGATACAGACATAACAAAGGTGGAGTACATAAACGCAGAAAACAGAGACATATACAACCGGCTAAAGGTCGTTGTCTGCTTGGATGGACAACACCGACCGTCCAGTGGTGGCAACATATACTATAGGTTATGTTATTTGGATTGCCACAGCCCGAGCTAGATTTATTAGTTCATTGCGACTGGCATTTGTTTCTTGCTTTATTACTATTCTTTCCAACACGATGAAATAAAACCAAAGTGAAACTTTTATTATGAGAAGATCGGATAGATAGTTAATGGGCTGAGGTACACGACATGCTTATAGGCATATGTATAGTATATATAGTATAGTGAAATAAACTAGTCGAATTAGGAAACTCAATTAAGTGTGTATTCAATTAGAATTTTTTGGAGTTATGAAACAGCATCTTTAAAATAGTCTATTCATAACGCATCCATCTCTAGGTAGACAGTATACCGTGCTTTTTGTATATCTGTAGACCTCGGGACTGATTTGTGGATACATATAATTAAGACAAGGAAACATCGTAGTGCACATGTTATATCTGAATAGTTTCATTTTATACATTAAAAATAACAAGAATGTGTACAGTACATTACTACGTGGAAATGACACCAACTCATTCCTTGATAAAACATAGCACATTTATTAAATCTGGACGTTTTTTCTTGTTTGGTGAGGCTAATTATAGATAGATACTCGGCCGGGCAAACCGATCGATAATGCACACATTCCATCAATAATTAGCACTCAGCATACACGATTGATTATGTGAGTTTGCTCGTGTGACATCCGTAGTTATGTCAAAGCCCAGTTGTTCGGTGTGTTTGTTTTTTGTGCTAATTCGGAAGGTTCCCGGCCGCAGTCGAACCATGTTTTGGAATAAAGTTTGTCATTAGGACTCGGATTTTTGGATCTATTAATGTGTTTCTGAAATAAGGATTATTTTCGAGAAGTCTTTCTTTAAAAATAAAATAACTGGATATAAATAGTCGAGTTATTTGGACATTGACTAGTTGATAGGAATTCAAAACAAGAAAAGGTCGAATCGCCGAGTGTTCAACGGCGTTTAACATTGTTTAAGGTGCTTAGGTATTTACTATACACAACTATAACATGCACACTATGTTTTTGTTTTGTCTCTACATGTATGGATATGTTACAATATTGTGGTCATTTTTTGGTTCAATTTAGATAATATTATGATGATATTGTGTACTACAATGTACTGTAATAAGGTAATGAGATATAATATTTAACTCATTCCATATTATATGGCAGTATTCGAGCTATGAGATAAGGCTTCGATTATGTTTGGTAGAGATAGTATCAGGCACAATTATAATAAATGGGAATTAGGGATTATATTAATTAATGTGTGACATTTGTGGGTATTAAGATCACACTGGAAATTACGTGAATGAATTGGGGATAAATTATTATATTATATAAAAGTTGTATGCTATATATTAGCATAGTATATAATATTCTAGTGATATGGTCTCAATATAATACTGAAAACAATGTCATGTGCATGACTGATTCCAATTAAGCTATAAAATAAGCTTGTATTTGGTAAGGTATATTCAAGAAGGGTGAGGTAATTTTCCACAACTGGGGTGTCAGGGGTTGGGATCGTTGTATGAAGTGGAGGGGTGTTTGTATCATTAGATATATATGGTTAGAGTAGGGGTGGGGTTTTATGATACGAGTGAAAGTCGAGTTAGGAATGGGGTTTTCAGTGTGACAATTTTGAGATGTCACATGCTAGAAAAATACAACATATTTACATATAAATAGCATCTGAACACATCTAAACGTATCAAGTACCAATTATCTTGTTCAGCTCTTCCTCAGTGCGAAATTTTACAATTTGTCCAGCTGATAGCTTTAAGTAAAGTTTGCCATTTGTTAGCCAAGAGTTTTGCACACATGTAGCTTTGTATGCCTTGGTCAGTAGTTCATGGTTTAGTTTTGTGGCATCTTCAACAATGGAAATGCCAGATTTTTTTAGGCAGCTCCTGGCCTCAATCACATCATACTTCGTAAACCGGTTCACGAATTTAACAATGATTGCTCTCGGTTTGTCTCTCTTTTGTCTACTTTGTGGCTGATTGTCTTTACCTTGATAATTGTCGTTAAAGTTTTTACCTATTCTGTGGCACATGTCAATTTCACCCACCGCGAGGTCTAAGTTGAGACGTTTCTTGAATAGTTCAAGCACTTTCCTTCGACAATCTTTAGCCGTCTCCTTGGAATCCGCCTCCTCTATACCGAAAATTCGAATGCTGTCTTTTCTTCCCTGCTGTTCCAAATCATTATAATTATATTTCATTTCCCCCAGTTCTTCAGCCATTTCATTTTCACGTTTTTCCAATAGTTCTAATTTGTTATTCTTTTCCTTTTCAAGCACCTTTATTTTATTTTCGAAAGCTGTAACTTTTTCACTGAACGCTTCGAGAATGTCTTCCTTGAATTTGCTAACTATGTGGCCAAAATTTTTAATCTGGGACTGTTGTTCTTTAGAATAAGAGTCATGGTTCTTTGTCGATGCTTCAGTTAGTGCATCAACTCTTGCAATCAGGTTTTGCAGCTGTTTAGGAATATCACCCAAAATAGGCGACGGAGGGGCAGCACCCGGTTTATCCATAAATTCTTCCATTGTAAGTTGTTTCTTGGGTTCAGGATTAAAACTATCTTCACTATTACTTGTTGAATTTGAGTTATTGTTATTTTTCTTGGAATGTTTCCTTTTCCTTGTCATTTGTGTTTTTGTTTACATTCAGATATTCAAAATGGCGGCCACGACTGGGCGGTCGTTGAAGTCCAGAAATAAACACCGAAATTGGGCATCACCGTTCCTCTGCTAAACGTTGGTTCTCTGATTAATCATACCTTCTTCGTTTTTGAAGCAGTTCCTATCTATCTGGAACACCGATCCCCTTTTCGTAGCTTAAAAAATTACTTTATTTGGACTCTGTTTGAAAATGCGTCCTACCGCTGCAACGTCATAACCGGAAGCCTGGAGGATATTACTTGGTTGGTTTTATATTATAGGTCCAGTATCCGTCCGATGTAATCTCATATCCACCCGAGATCAAACCAACTAATTAATACCATATTTAATCATTATATCGCATCTTAGTGACCGTGTAATGTCGACATGCAGCTACTACACATTATTTAGCAGTGAAATAGAAATAATGCATGTCGTAAAACCATATTATTCGGATTTGTGATGTCGTAAAGTGATATTACTCGGTTTAATGGCGATACTCACGTAGTTCGACAACAAGCCGTTCTATGCAATCGTGTAATATCTAAATAATAAACACATGTCCCACAAGCCTATAACTGTACTATAGAACATTTCTTTTATCATCGGTTTTATCTGTAAAACATAACTTTTACTTGAGCGATTTAAGTTGGAACTTTAAAGAATAGGGCTTTATACATGGCCAAAGTAATTAAGGTCGTATTTAACTTGAAAATTCAAACACCAGGCGCCGAAAGCCACCAATCATATCCCTTGTATATATTTATGTATATAGCCATACAAAACTAGATGTTATCCGAATTTCAATAATTTCAATTCGGAACAGGGGCGCGAAGGAGAAAATAGACAAAAAGATATTATGTGGGTAGCAATTTCTAACAGATTAAACCTTTACCCAACAAAACGGCCAAAAACGCCCAAATAAAGCTTCAACAGCCTAAAATATCTTCGGTCTGTCTCAATAACAAAATATGGATATCATTGGAACCGGTTCATTGACCACATTGTGATGGTTACGGTTATGCCCTGTGCCAATGCATTCTCTTATATATGCGAGTCGACCATAGGTCGCCTCGCATATATAAGAGAATGCATTGGCCTAAAAAAAATCTTTAATTTAACACTTTTTACCATTTTTTCTTACATTCTTTAATAATTTTTATAATATTTTTCTATATTCTTTGAAAATTTTTAATATGTGTTAAGCCAAAGCATTCTCTTATATATGCGAGGCGACCTATGGTCGACTCGCATATATAAGAGAATGCATTGGCACAGGGCCGTTCTGTTGGGTAAAGGGTTAATGATTGTACATATATTTGTAGACGGCAATCAAACGATCAACGATCGTCTTATTCGCTAGAGATACTGTAGCGAGTACAATCATCATGGTTGTTAACCCTGTCTATACTACATGTATTCTCCCACTCAGTCATAACATTGGAATGGGATATCGTTCATCTGGGGGATGTTCTCGAAATATGAGCAAACAATAGAAAAAGGAAGTTATCTCATTCATTTGTGGGAAATGTTCATATAATAACTATGGTCATTTGTTGAAATATATAATCATGTATATGTGTATGGAATGAACAATGATGAACCTTATATGCGTTTCACTGTTATGCGTTTCACTGTTATATGTGAATTGCAATAAATCAATCAACTTATTATCTGAACATATGGGAACCACTCGACAATGAGTATTCGGCAAAGAATTGGTTAAACGAGTACGCTAATAAGCGGATTATACATTTTTGTATGTCTGTTTATCTGGGATAATAAAAAGACAATGCTTCTAATTTCTAAATGTATCCGGAGTCTTATCTGTCTTATCTGGAGGGTTATCATGTTGAGATGAAACCAAATTGTCAATCTGCATACGGATATCACCACCTCTGGTAAAGTGGTCCTGCTAATTTGCTATGGTGCTTGTGGGTCATGCTGTATTGCTATTATGCTTGTGGGTCATGATGTATTGCTATGATGCTTGTGGGTCATGCTGTATTGCTATGGTGCTTGTGGGTGCTGTATTGCTATGATGCGATGATGTTAGTGAGTGGAGACAGGGTTAATAAATCTACTATCCTGACATGTCCTTTGTTTTGTTATAATTTCCGCCACATGAAATGTTATCATAATCTTTCACGTAAATTATGTTCCAGGTTTTGGAATTGAGGGCGTGTTTATTCTATGCTTGTATTTCATTGGAGCTGACCAGTGGTACCTAGCCTTCATTCTGCTGTGTGTGGCAATGGGCATAAGCGGATTCTGCGTTTCAGGTAGTGATTGATTTTCGTATTAACCCTTTACCCAACAGAACGGCCCTGTGCCAATGCATTCTCCTATATATGCGAGTCGACCATAGGTCGCCTCGCATATATACGAGAATGCATTGGCTTAACACATTACAAATTATAAAATTGTTAAAGAATGTAAGAAAAAATGGTAAAAAGTGTTAAAAAAAGATTTTTTTTAGGCCAATGCATTCTCTTATATATGCGAGGCGACCTATGGTCGACTCGCATATATAAGAGAATGCATTGGCACAGGGCATAACTGTAACCATCACAATGTGGTCAATGAGCCGGTTCCAATGATATCCATATTTGTATGGTTTTATTGAGACAGACCGAAGATATTTTAGGCTGTTGAAGCTTTATTTGGCCGGTTTTGGCCGGTTTGTTGGGTAAAGGGTTAACCGCGCATTGATAAGGTATTGTCTCACCAACACAGTTTATTTCCAGATGACGGTCAATAATTAGTCGGACATTACAGGGCCTTGAAACGAACAATTCAACATGAAGATGCTGGGAAACTTTTAAAATAATCAAATCGTAATAGACAATGGATGAACATATATTCATGAAAAGTCAACGCTGATGTTTTAGACTTAATATATAAGATATGCCAGCTGTTTTAATATGACTAGATGTTGGTAATCTTAGACTGGCAGTCTAATCGTTTCAAAACGTAGAAATTCGGCTGACTTCACACCGTAGGGAGGGGACAGTTGGAAATTCGACGTTTCTGTTTACCGAATGTTATTTAGAACTATCGCATCAGATCCGATCCGATGTAGTATGACAGACAATTGTTTTCACACGACTACTAGCATGTTTTGTTTGTCCAATGTGTATTCAAGTTTGTAAACGTTCTTTGTCATCCCAAATCCTGCAATTCTAGGAACAAAATTATTTGAACAATGGAGAATTTACAAAAGCCACCGCTAAACTTATTTTCATGAATGCATATTATTTCTCCTAGAGTTTCCGAAACTCCGTAAAGTATAGTAAAAAAATCGCTTTACAAATGTTCGTGGGAATTCTCATTAAAAATTAAAAAGTTACCCCCCCCCCCCCCCCCCCCACTGGACCAATATTTCAACTAGAAATAATGGATTTACGGTACAAAAGGTATTAATTCAACAATCTGAAGAATACGCAATTTCCTAACCCAAATTGATGTCACACGGTGGCTAGCACATATTAATTTATATTGTTTTATTTTGCGCGAAGCTTATTCAATCTTTCAGACACACTTTCTGTCAACTCCTCTAATTCCATGAACACAATTCTTTAAATAATTGGAAAGTATCAGTGGTAGTTTGAGACTAGTCATACAAAAAATTGTCATGAATGGTATTCCGTATTGCGTTTCTGAACAACTTACGGCATTGTCCACCAATTTCACGGCAAATTGTATGGAAATTCCAATCCAAATGGTAACTAGACCTCGTCGAGAACAGGATACATTAGAACTCATCGATAATAGTATACATTATGGTAATTTTATTTGCAATATACACATGGATAGTAAAATAACAGTAAAACAAAATAATGTAAATGTTGTATATTGTTGGAGTGGTATATATAGTCATGCATGCCGTGTGGTCTTCCTGCCTCCCGCTGGAATATATACTGTTTGGGCCTGAAAATAAGCTCACATTGGACTTATTTCAAAAGCACAAACATGTCCATATCGGCATTATTTGAATCTGAATTACGCTCTGTATAAACATCAATATACTGACCGGATTTACGCTCTTTATAATGTGTTTTCAGTATGGCCCGCGGCATAAAACCGAATAGCGTGTAAAAGTTCACTTTTGGCTTATTTCATAATCAAATCAGTCCAATATGAATATGTTGGTTTAAGATGGCACGTATACTCAATTCCCACATCCCATGATTGCCAAATCTTCCATAGGATTCCACGCGAACCAGATAGATTTGGCGCCACGATATTCTGCCGTCCTGACAGCCATTTCACGACTGGGGAACATTGGTTCGACATTGAGCAGCCTCTTCGTTGGAGCAATTGCTGGACGAAACCGGGTGAGGGTACAGTGTGTTTATGTTGAACCAGGCGACTCTGTGCTCATACTGCACGTGTTGGTTGAATGATATACAGTACCAGTCAGAAGAAGTGGTATATTGAGGCGCGCCTTTATTGTGACATTGAGCGCGCTTAATTTCGAAAAAGGCGCGATTATAGCGCGATACCAAAAAAAAAAAGCCGTGCTTATTATTGCGATATTGATAGCAAAATATTGCTATATTAAGCGCGCAAAATTGCATACAGACCGATAGTGTTATATTTATATTAGATAAATACTGTGCATATAGTGTACATACAGTTTGCATATAGCATTTACAACTAATATTTATATACAAATCTAAAGCATTGTCTCTATTTATGCAATACGCAATATAGAAGAAGTAATAATTTGCTTTAAAGACACGGTTGGCCTTGGCGGTGGGTATCCTGTGAAAATATCTCCGCCCGTCAAAAACCGCCACAAACAGAAAGAACATCAAAATGTAGATAGACTTTGACCGTATACAAATAAGAAATATCGCACAAACAGTATGTTATGGTCATATGTTTGACCATTGTTATGTAAACAAAAGCATAAAAAGTTACTTTTCTGGTGTTTGTTTATATTATGATGGTAAACATAAAGAGCGTTCTTTGTTGGTGAATACCTGATATGGAACTAATAAAGAGCGTTTATGCCATTTGTGTGTGATTAGCCAGTAGCATTGTGCTGTCTTCTGTAACACAATCAGGCTCTTGTTTAGGTAAAATATAGTATGTCTTTATGATAACATGCTGTTTACGCGATGGTCATGGTATATATGAACGGAACTGTATGCGTTTTAATGTTTTCTGTTTACGGTGTTTGGAACAAATATGAATATTTTCGACAATTAAGGCCGCACGTGCCTTTAAATGTCACAATCTTGAGCGCAATATAAGCGCGAAATATTGCGATATTAAGCGCAACATATTGCAATAATATCACAAGCGGCGCGCTTATATAAGCGTTTCCACTTGCAATATAATTGCAATATTGGGCGCGAAAATAGCTTAATATACCACTTCTTTTGACTGGTATACTGTGCAGAAAAGCATGGCATTTAACCTACATGTACAGGTATTCGGCGAATATAACTACCACAACATCAACCATTTCATTCATTTAAAAAATATTATAATGTTGTGTTAATTTATTTATAACGATTGCAACATAAGTCATGGAGATGTGCGGTGGTATTATTTAAGAAGCACGCTTGGCAACAGAGATGGGTGTTTTCGAATGGTCGCGGTGTGAACGCACGAATTATCGGAGGCCTGTCGACAGTTTTTTCTTTGTTGTGCCGACTTTCATATTCTTGGCCCAGCCAATAAACTATAGCAAAGCGGAGTAAGAACTTTAGAAGTCATTTACATGGGGTTGAAATATGCGGAATTACTATTTACTACAACTTGAAATATGCCAAGTCTTCTAACGGATTTGGACAACGTGCTGCTGTCACTCCTGGCACCCACAACTGTTACGTTCTTGATAACATCCCGATTAATGTACCACTGAAATTATAACTCGCCAGCATCATGTCCACAATGTTTCTTTCCTATGTTTATCAGTTGATCATAGAAAGTCCAAGTGAATGCAATTTCTCCGATAGTACAGAAGATATCGATTGATATATACTTATGTTCCCAGTTATTGCTATAACGTATTGTACTAATAAACACAGCACATCGAGATATAACTAATAGAATAAATACAATCATAATTATCAAGATCATATTCTAAATTGGATATGACATGTACTACCATCTTATATGTTGGAAGGATCAGACCACGATCGTTCCACCATACCGACGGCATGATACACGTCACATAGTAGGTGTATCATATACATCATACCTTATTAAGATGCATTATATGATACACCACACGTTGTAATAACTACTGGCGTCGAGAGATACGAAGAACCACTCTCTCTCTCCATCAGCCGATCCGACTAGACCTATTTTACCGATGCTCCTGCTGTGTTTATCACCATGACTTATACACATATAAAGTTATCAAAAGCTACGGACAGTTATTGGTATCTATGTCCCCGACACGGCCAATTCAACATCTAAACCCTAGACACCGGGACACAATTCGGTCCCTTTCAACTTCCAACATATAACGCGCAAGCGGATGCACGTCAGTATATTATCGCCACAATTTACCTTTACAGGGAATCGACGAATGGCAGTTAGTTTTCCTGATATCTGGTATCATCCATATAGCTGGTGTTATTTTCTACGATGTTTTCGCTTCGGGACATGTGCAAAGTTGGGCATCCGAGGAAGCAGTCGTCATAGTTGATGCAACGAAACAAAAGAGGAGTTATTCACGATAACAGCCAACTTTCGATCATGTCATGACTTTCTAATCTGAGAATATGTTTTGACAGGCTTTATAACATTGAATAAACAGTGTTCGTAATATATTTCTTAATAACTGTTCCTTAATAATGTATTTCGCAGTAGTTGAAGATCCCAGCACGAGATTGTATAATTTAGGTGACCTTGTTTGTCCGATTTTAATCGCATAAAATCATGGAATTTCTCCAGGGTAATCAAGTCAATGTTTATTGCGATATCGATTCACAAAAATCATGCAATCTAGAGCTGCGACCCCCCCCCCCCCCCAATGTTTTGAAAAAGAATATTAAGGACAAGTATTAACAAAAATATATAGTGCCTGCATTGTTTGTTCGATGTTAGCCAGAGTAGGGATTCATGTCATGATCTAAGTCAATTCGAGTCCAATGCATTGGACGTGATTTGGTCACCACACATGCATGGTGAATGAACGTGACGACACTCAGCTATTTGTGGTCGTCGGTAGGATTGACATCCCGGCCTGGTACAGGATTATCCAATCAAAGGGATATGACGCCAATCATTGTTTTGTGTACTAACGTGCGCAATATTGACCACAAAGAGACGGGAAGTATCCACCATACCACATTATATTTACATACTAAGTGTTGTCATCACTAAATCCAGCATTCTGATTGGTCGGCGCCCACGTGGCTAGTTGCAGTTATTTCTCGGTGAATGCGCAACGGCTCATAACACCAAGCTCATAACAACATCGATACGTCATTGGGTTTGGAAAGACGAACGCGTAATGTTTTGGGCGCATTTGGACTCACGCAGGATTGACTTAAAACATCATCGGGTTTCAATATGAAGAGAAATTGTTCCTATTAACTTTTGCCAAGGGTGCTATTGGGTATTTTGGGCTGTTTTTGTCACGATACACTTTTCGATTTAATACATTTACAAAAGTGGCTTTTTCGCTAAATGTATATAAATATAAGGATTAACTGTCATGTGGACTATTTTTATGGAGATGTAACCGTGAGGTAAGTGGTCATAACCTGTATGTAAAAACCTTCGGGTTTTACACAAGTTATGTCCACTTACCTCACGGTTACATCTCCATAAAAACAGTCCACATGACAGTTAATCCTTATATATCTTCGATAATCTTTACGCAGAAAGATTCAGTCAGAGTAGAGTCTCTTCCTGTTTTTGTGGAATTAATACGGTGAGTTTTCGCGATTTATTCGGGACTCAGGCGCGGTGTCGATCAATAAATGTCAAATATGATAAACTGGATCAATCATATCAACGATACAGTAATGCCCTAAACTCCTTAACCACAGCAGAATTATGGGTAACTTTTCAAAATTTAGTCGGAGATATGGCTTGTTGCCATTAACCGGAAAGCTCTCAGTGAGGAATCGATTATTTAGGGCATTACTGTAGTTGTTTTTTTATGGGTAACCAATAAGTGGTAAGTGGGTGTCTGACCAGATAACACATCATGTAGGGTTAGCGAAAATCACACCTAGCATCCCAGGATGACAGTAAAAAGTCAAAATGAAATTCTGGTTGACGACCCGAAGGCTTTTTGATATGTCAAATTAGGATAAGCTGACAGAAAAATAGCCTGAAACCAATTAGTCATATACTTGTAATCACAAAGTGAAGTTGGTATCAAATGTATGGATAACAAGAGAAAGAAGAGGGAATCTGCAAAGCATATGAAAATAGGGGGGTAAAACAATAAGGGAACAGTGACCCAATTTTGTGCTGATACCTGATTCCTCGTTCATTTGTCATAAATTTAGGATGGAGAGCAGTGGCCCGGAGCGGTTTTACTAAATTTGGAAAATAATTTTGAACGTACGCACCAAAATATCTCAATTAATAAAATCCAAAAGTTAAAATTTATATATTATAAATGAGATCATCAAAGAAGGAAGAGCGAAAAAAGTCAATAAGATCTTCATCAGTGGCAAGTTGCTGACCCGTGCCATACTAAACGTATGAACACCAACTTTTCGACCTTTACTTACAATAGTTTGGGATAATGCTGGTTTTATGTCGGAGTGCCGTGTATATAACTTTCTATAACACATTTTACGTCCAGATCCAGTGGCGGGATGTTTTGTCACTTTTAATCGATTTCGTCCCAGAGATTAATACCTGATACAATATACACAGGAAAGAGTGACATCTTACGGTCAGAGTAATGCATTATAATCTCCTTTTTATAAAAAAAAAAATGGATATATACGGATTTCAGAATGCTCACATTCTGTGTGGAGAGAAGTCTGTGAAACTTCCCCCTGTCTGGGGTCTCCCAATGACATTTCGGGATAATTGTCTACGCAATTCATTAAAATAACTACACATAATCATAAGATGATATTCGTCGCCCAGACAAGATTGACAAAGGGGACGTACTCTTTGCTTTTTTGGTATCTTTTTTCCATCGGCCACTTTCTATGGCTTAGAAGTTATTATCTTCATGAGAGATTCACTTAAATGTGATTGTAGTTCGATGAAGTAAGTTTTCATTTCGAACGTGGGAGTTATACAGTTATACAAATTATCCCCGGATGATGACATCATGTTACCATACCATTCTTGGTCAAACTGGCCGATCAAGATCTGCTTCATTTGTGTGCTGTCATGTTTAGAGTTGTATAATTGTGCCATCCATTTGGAATTCGAACCAGTGTTTTGCAATATACTTTTTATGGATCTGATCCATCTAAGTTTGTGTTCATAACTGCTGTCATTTTGATATAATGTGTTAGTAATCTGGTACATATTTTTTTGGCCAATTCAGAACCCTCGTCATATAATAATTTTAACCAGTAAGAAATAGCTCG
This sequence comes from Siphonodentalium dalli, assembly GCA_032622095.1. Lineage (NCBI taxonomy): Eukaryota > Metazoa > Mollusca > Scaphopoda > Gadilida > Siphonodentaliidae > Siphonodentalium > Siphonodentalium dalli. Next base: position 163,110,085 of record CP136063.1, on the reverse strand, counting down.
ACACTTGGCCTTCCTATTAAACTCTCCATAAAACATGAAATTTGGCGTACTAGATTTCATGCCGAGTAAAATTTTGTAAAACTTGATGTGCAGGGCTTCAACCGTTTCATTGACTCAAAAAAAACATATTTCACTGACTCATAAAACCATATTTCACTGCTGAATAAAACATTGGTAGAACCATCGTATTACACATAGACTACATTTGTTTGCATTAAAACACGCTATCGCATAAATCTCATAAATTTACCAAGAAATCCAGAGAAAGCATATAAATCGGGTCATCGGGTCACATGAAGCTTGTGAGTTATACAAATGTTTATCCAGGGGCTATACACTCACCAGTCTCGTTCGTTCTTTTGGAACTGACAATATATTGCCGTTGCATCCTCGTGTCGCGTTTTGTACGATCAGTCGTCGGTATCATACATGTGATACCGCACTCATCGTCTTGTATGCCTACATGCCGTGACTGTGTGACTAGAATTCAGGGGGTTATCATTGACTGTATATGAGGTATGCATGTATATGTATATGCACACGTAACTCCGCATCAAGTGAACAACAACAGTTATATTGCTAAATACAAGTATACAAAAATTACAGTCTTTAAAACATCCCACCGTATAAATAAATGTATGTGCATATGCCCACGCAACTCCACATCAAGTGAATAACAACAGTTATATTGCCAAATACAAGTATACAAAAATTACAGTCTTTTAAACATCCCATCGTATAAATAAATGCGTAGAAATCCAACTAAATGAAAATAGAAATAAAGTAAATGCGAAAATATTTAAGATCTATCCCACGTGTCTGGACATTATAATAATGTATATTTAGAATATGGGCAGTGATTCCTCGAGGGCGCTGAGGCGGGTTCTTCGAGACGGCCGAGTGAGCCTTCCTCCAACGGCGGCTTCCGGTATTCCTTGGTTCACGGGGCGCTCGAGATGATCCGTGATGCCACCATACTCCGTCGGGCGGACGAGATCCTCCGTGGGCTGTATGATAGGTTGTGTTTCTTCGTCCGCAGTTGGGGCAGGTCCAGCCCACGACTGACGTTCGCCCGATGCAAAAATTGCATAGAATAAGACGCCGCAAAAATGGACGATAGCAGAAATGAGAAATACCAGTTGCCACTCTTCTATCGTCTGCAAAACGAAAAACAAATAGCAATAAATAGATAGAACGACCCAAGTGTGTGACCTGATTAACGTTATTGTACGAGTTTGTTGTGACGCGACGGTAAAACGAGAACCGAAAGCGGCACGACAAACGAGTGCAATAACGTTAACATGTTCGCACAACTGTGGTGTTCTATGTTTATTGCACATTCTGAAGATTATAGCCTGTAATCGACTGGAATGTAGGTCGATATTGTTTTATTTAATTGAACAAAGGTGTGCTTTATGTGGACTATACCTCGTTATTTAACGGATATATTTTCTGATAAAGTTGACGTAGCCATTTGATGAAGTTGTTGTATGGTTACCGGTTTGTATTGTTCAAGAACAATACAAATTTTTTATTGAACGTTTTTAAATCGTCTGTCTGTTGTTGTATTGCTCAAGAAAAATACACATTTGTTATTAAACGTTTTTATATCTTCTGTATTTTGCATAAATAAACGATTGGTGGATAATAAACGCGATAGAATAGAACTCGAGATATACTTCGTGTGTATAGGTGGAAATTCCCCCGTGGAATATATTCCAGAGGGAAATTATGTTTCTGGTTTGTTTGAAATCACTCTTGAAAACGCCTCTGTCAAGAATACAAATATTTACAACTATATATGCAAAATGTGCACGGAAAAACGCAAACGGTTATCTCGTGCGTATAGTCGATGCTGGATTTGCTGATAATCACGACGACGAGGGTGACGAAGATGAACTGTTGGGCCGACATATAAATAGCAATGGCGATGATGATGATGCTGATGATGATGAGGCAACGAAGATGACGATGAAGATTACGATGACGACAAAGACTATGATGGGCGGTGGTGACGGTGAAGACAACGGAGATGACGACGACGTTGATGACGACTATAATGACGATGGCGATAACAATGTGGCTGTATGACGATGAACATTATGATGACGACGACGACGATGATGTTGATGGTGATGATGCTGATGATGATTACACAAACAAAGGACCCAGAATTCGATGGCCAAATGTCACTTTATGTACATACACTGTAAATATGTTACATAACTCTATATTTTGCATAATAGTACGATTGAGTTATCAAGAAAGCATCTAACCAATATCTGCATTGTTCCCAGTCTTGATATCCGAGTCAAATATTTAGCGTAACACTAAGACTTTGAATGCAGAACTGCGGCTGTTTCCGATGATCTATAAAGGTATTATATTAGAAACTGAAGTTGCCAACAATATGTGATAATTGAACACACGCTGCATGATCAGGCTTGTGTGAACTGGCAAATATGTGAACCGCCATATCATATCCAGTCGTAAATGCATTCTCTTATATATGCGAGTCGACCATAGGTCGCCTCGCATATATGAGAGAATGCATTGGCCTAACAATTTTTTATCATTTTTTAAAAAATAAATGTTTCTTATAATATTTAGGACATAAAATTAAAAAAACATCCATTACCCTGCAGGGAGCCCCACACATATATAGAAGCATATAGAAGAGTGTCGTCTGCTCATGTTTGTCTGGGGCTCTGTATGGGTGAAATTATAAAATTGTTAAAGAATACAAGACAAAATTATTAAAATTGTACAAAAAAATTAGGCCAATGCATTCTCTTATATATGCGAGGCGACATATGGTCGACTCGCATATATATAAGAGAATGCATTGGCACAGGGTTAAAAAATCCCGACTGGATTTGAAATGGCGGGTCACATATCTAGTATTATCTACATTATCATTATAATAATATACTCACGTGATTTCTACCAGCTATCTGACTAATCATAAATGTTGAGATTACTGCCCCGATTGTTCCCAGTCTTGATATCCCAGTCAAAAAGCTAACGTAAGGGCGAGCAAGATCCAGTGGGTTCACTTGGTACCCTGCGAATAATCACCGAAAAACAATGATTACATACATATGTGCATTCACGCTTACTCAGATATTGAGATTATCAAACAATTGCAACAGTGTTTACTTCAAAATGTGAACAGAAGGCCTATCAACCAAATATCGAGTATTTTCAATGGAAATGAATGATATTCAATGAGAATAGTTAGTATAGAAAGTGTTAAGCTGAAAGCGTTGTTCTGGCTTTATAACCTAATATTTAAATCAGATGATTCAATCTATATACGGGGAGTTAGTATGTATTAAAGACATGGTGTGTACTTCTTCGGGTGCGTGCAACTGTTAAGTTAGTATTCAGATGCTATGGCAACTGGAGAAATGTAGCATTCTACTAACATCGCCGAAAATCTTAAACAGATCAACTGTGCAAATCCACATATCTTAAATACGCGCAATGTAAACTATTTTCGATCGATTCGGGACGCAATTATGGGTGATAAACTAAAACACAAATGATTTTGCCATCGAGAGTCACTGAATTTAATTGGTATATAGTAATGACGTTGTGTGTTGTCAATCTGGATATCACATTTGTAAAAATACAGTGAGCAAGATTAGTCTTCATTTCTCCATTTGATCACCCTACCGGGGTGTTTCACATCACTTTGTTGGACATCTACCAACATATTATGCACCGTACCTGATATTGCCAACCCACTAACTGCAACTTCAACACACAATAAGGCGAACGCCGTATCTTCCGATTGGGCATCAACAAAATGTAGCCCAAGGACACAGCCAGCTTCAACGCCGAAACCTGAAATAATTTGTATACAAGAAAACCATAGTCAGAAATGGTAACGCGCTCAAGATCATATATTATATACCCATGGTTGTAATTATAGAATATAAAATATATTGGTTTCGCGAATGACCAACTCAGAATTCCGTTAAAATAACAATAACAACCAGCACCTAATTAACGAACCGGCGGCCGACTCGGCCGTCTCCGACCACAACCATCAGTGGGCTGCAGAACGAAAAATATCTATAAACGTTGAAATATAAGACTTACAAATTATCTTTTAAATTTCATTTATTGGTAATTGACATAGCTTGTCACAAACCAAAAATCAACATTGTTGGCATAATAATGTAAAGGACAATAAACGAAAATGAAATTTCCAACTACACCTTTTACCGGACTCGTATCCTGGTCGCGCAGTTCGACTTTTAAACCGGAAAAACCAATTATCTATAAATAAAATGCCCATGGTGCCACGGCTATCAAGAAATTTCCGAACAGTATACACGCGGTGCGCGCGCTAATAAATGCCGCGAGTTCAAAGGGGACGGGTATACATGTAACGCACTTTATTGGGCTCATTTGAGTCATTCGACAGTCGGTATATTAATTAAATATTTATTTTATTCATAACCAGACACCCCGCGTTTAACCGGGTATTATTTTATAAATATATTACATTATTATCAATAGCAATAATATCCACTGAGTAATATAATGCATAGCTGACCTAAATATGGCGTCACGCAGAAATGGGACAATTCACAACTGCCTTGGTGTTTCTAGTATTACAGTTCCTCCTTTGCGTTTACAGTTCTGGTCTACATATAATTTCGTCGATGGGTGATTCTACGGTAACTGAGCAATTTGAGTATCCCGGTACATCAGAAATACAAACTTAGTTCTGTGGTGTATGATAGGGCACACTATGTGTAGTTAGACAGAAATATTGGAGTAATGTGGTTGGTAAAAATTATTTGCTGATTATTTTCTCATTTTGTCTGATTTAGACCGTTAGTGTAAACCAGAAACGTCATTACACTAACGCACTTTATCATCATTTCAAGTAGGCACCACGTGTATAGTTACGAAGATATGGCCATTTATTATGGTTATTCGCGTTCCTTGGCAACTTCGCAATTTTCGGAGTGCCGGGGAGGTTCTAATTCTGAAAATAAAAGCTTCATCTGAATTTTCGAGGCACAAATATGTGTATTTTTTCGCCCATTCTTCGGAACACTTCTTGAATATTCTCGGACGTAACCACTTTCATGGGGAATAATGATTAATATTATATTAAACACCCACGAAAAATAAATCGATGGAATGGGAGATTCATTGTGTTATATATTTCGGATAACTCAGCTGATAATCCTTAGCGTTAGTGTAATGACGATTTTGTTAGTGTAATGACGCACCGTTAGTGTAATGACGTTATATCCTCCTGTTGGACAGTAGATGGCTGATGAAATGACCACGCGACACAAGTGGTGCATGTACATATTATAAGATACCTATTATAACCATTCATATGTGTTTTTGGGGTAAGTGTGGGCATTATGATGAACAGAGAGGTATGTTGCTGTCAGATGTGTAACAAGCCCGTAGCTAATCCGATACTTCTACTGATGGTTAGTGGTCGCTATTGACCATCAGCAGAAGGCTTTGATTTGGATTATCCCGTAGCCAGCTTTTGTGGTGGGCTGTTACGAATCTGATGCCGAATGCGCGTAGTGTAGAGTAAGAGGTTGTGCGTGTAGCCCCATCCTGCGGATTGGGTCCGGTGCCAACCCCATGCAGCGCCCCTGGGAAAATATGTGTATACTCAGTGCACCGAGAGCGATTCTGGGCCTCAATTTCGAATCTCTAATTGAGAAAAACAATCAGTTTAAGGTGCCAATATAGAAGCTAAATTCCTGGGCGGCCTCCATCGGGGAACTTTGTGAAAAATCACTGCTTTGATATGATTCTGGAGCCCATCAGTGTCAATTTCGATTTTCTATAGTTCATTGAAAATGCAATCAATTAAAGATGTCAATGAAGCCAAATTGCGTCAATGCGTGGTGTGCGAAATAAGGGGCCCGGTGTGGGCCTTCCCTGGAATTTTTGTTGTAAACGTCAATGTTCTGACACGATTCCGGACCCCATATGAAGCGTCAACTGCGAGTTTCTAACTCAGGAAAAATATAGAAGTTTAAAGGAGACCAGGTGTTCACGTTCTAAATTATGAGTGTTCGCGAGAGTTACTTCGTGCGGATTGCCTTCTCCCTTAAAGTGCTGAAAAATCCTTTGAGCTTCCACCCCTCCCCTCGCCAACAAAAATCTGGTGATGAAAGGGAACAACTGGATACATAATTGGGGAGACAACCTTCCCACCATTTATTCCCGTCCCTGCCCGTCAAATACAAGTTAATTGTTACATGTATGTATCTTCGACGGTGGGGATAATTTTCCCGGGTATAGGTTGTCATAACATTTGCTGGCCTTCTCCACACGTAAACAGTGATGGGCGAAATCAGATACAGCTCAGGATATTTTGGTCCAAGAAACCTTATTGAGATATAATCGAACTATTATGTGTGTTATATGAAAATGACAACACTCTTCTCTTTTTTCGAATGTTAAATGACAACTTGGAACTAGGTATATTATAGCAACTAACCCGAATTGTTTCTGACCGCAGAATGACCATGGCGCTGTTACATGGTGTAAATACCAGGTACCCATAGTTAGGCCATGGACTATATGTATATCATGCACATTGTCTGTAGTATATCATGGACTCATAGGATGTCCATATGTACTTTAGGTTATATGGACACATCGGACAGTTATGCCACGTATCCACCTACACATATAGATATTTGACCAATGCCCTATATAAAGATCATGGGTGGTGGTCCCTTTGAATATTCCATGCACCAATGCCACCATGCTGCAGGCTGGCCATGGACCGGGTGTCATATATGTAGGTCATGGGACACAGGTCGATAAAGGTATGATATGACATTGTACCCAAGAATGAGCAGGTGTCTATACGTAGGACATTTATGGACCCAGCCCCGTATACATGATATATCAGGCAATACGCACAAGCTTGACTACCAAGAGATATCTTATCGGGGTCCACGATATGATGGCTCTTGGTATACAATCGCGACCACGGGAGGCACGTGATGTTCGATTGAATATCAGAATGTTGGGTATCATATAATACCATATCCCATAATATGTCAAATATAGCGAAATATCGAAATATAAAATAAAACGAAAAAGCGAAATAGGAAAATACATCGAAAATCGAAATAGGAAAATACAGCGAAATAGCGAAATAGCGAAATAGAACGAAAACTCGAAATAGGAACATACAGCGAAATAGCGAAATAGGGAGAAATATAGAACGAAATATATAAATATGAAATTATTTTTATAAACGAAATAACGGAGATATTTGAAAAGGTGTCTTTGACGAAATAACGGACATATTTGGAGAAGTGTTTTAAAGAGCGTGGATATATCTACGTCATGGACAGAGAAAAGTATGTTGACGATGCCTTTGTGGAAAGAAAAATAATTGTTTTCATCGACAAAATGCTACATGGTGCAGTTTAGTTTGTTAAAATTGCCATAATAGCAGTCATATGTCATATTTTCGATTTCGGGTATGTCCCTAGCAACCGTTATCACCCTGGTAGGTAAGAAATATGGTAATTTTCCTGTCATATCCACACTGACAACAACTATTATAATCGTTTTCACCATTAAAATGATACATGGCGTATTTTAGTTTGTTAAAACTGCCATAATATTAGTCATATGTGCTTTTATTCGATGTTGGGCAGTTGCCTAGCAACAGTTGCTAAGGAAGGACCTGTCGCCATTGCCTCCATATCTGAAAATGATGAGTAGTGCACGGGGAACATATATGCCAAGTTTCATGATTGTATCACATTTTGCACAATTGTTACACCATGAGCCTGGACTATAATGAAAACCTCGTTATTACACCAACGCAGCATCATTACATTAATACAAACAACGTTAGTGTAATGACGCGTTAGTGTAATGACGATTTCGCGTTCATCATGTGATAACATTTTTGAATATCGACAACCAAACCAATCAACTAGTTTATGAACACGCTTACCTCAGACGCTTTTATCAAAAATGTTTAATGTTCAGTCAATGCATATAGTATTTTAGTGTTCCGCGTTAGTGTAATGACGGTGAATAAATATACGGTACAAAATCCGGCGATTCAAATGTTAATTTCCCTGAGAATTTCACGAATACTCAGGAAACATATTTTTTTATTGTTAACATGGAAGTTTCCATTCACGTTGCGACAGATGTGATATACAACTGACACCAAAGGGAAACGTGGCAACCCATTTTAGGCTCGCGTTAGTGTAATGATTCTGGATCATGGGACAACGTTTTTGGGACAAATAAATAGCTTTTTGTTGGATGCTTCTTTGGTATCTCTGTATAATTTTGGTGGAATTAGATTCCTTGCAAAATTCCACACCAGAAGGTGGATTTCGGTTTTGAATACACATTCACCAGTGCATAAGAAAAATCGGAGAAATTGGGCGTGTCTGCTCTGGGACATGCAGTTTCATGGTATCTTGCCGGTTATCGTCATGCCTAAGGCCCATACCGATGTATGGTAGTCAGTTAATTTTGGTATCTAATTAATGCCTGGATCACCCCGATACACATTGGACAACTGTATGGAATCCTATTAGGGCCACTTGCTAATGGCGTTTTCGGCGCACTTTTTGTCGCTTTCGGCGCTTTCGGCGAGCGCCGAAAGCGACAAAATATGCGCCGTTACGGGGCACTTTTTTCGGTGATTATGCGCCATTAGGCATTCGGCGCAGTGCGCCATTAGCGCATTCGGCGCGGTGCGCCATTAGCGCGGTGCGCCGAAAGCGACAAAATATGCGCCATTAGCGCATGTACAATTAAGTATGTGATCACACCAGCAGGGGTGCCGGAAGAGGTGATCACACGGTCCCCATACCACCAAGATACAACAATATTTCTTCAAAATACACGTAAATTATCACAATCGATGCATTTCTACAAAATAATGATAACCACTACCAACTACATGTATGGTATCAATTTTCTCAAAACTTTTTATTTGTTCAACAAAATATGTCAATATTATTACTAAAGTACCACTAGATGTTAGAGTTATCTATCTTCATCCGCAAATTGTCCAGTAACTTAGGACCGTCTGATCGGATTGAGTACCTTTAACTGCCCACAAAGGAGGGACCAGGACCACACGGCCACAATAATTTAAAATCTGAATAATGCCAAATTATAGCATTTAGAGGTCTATCTACAGCAAATTTCAGCCCCTCCCTTTTAAAATTGATACATAGGCCTATAGGCTATACATTGTACATATGGCAATGTCCGATCTGCACTGCGGTGCAGGGGTACCGGAAGCATCCAAGGGCAGGGGGCAGAGCCTACAAAAAGGGCACTTTTCTGCAAAAAAGGGCATTTTCTGCAAAAAGGCATTTTCTCCGCAAACTCGGAAAAATAACCATAAATTCATTGTGGCAAAAATCCCTATTTTAAAGGTATTTGTCGGTTTTTATGGCCGTTTTGTGATAAAATTGACAAAAAAAATTATACTCCTTGTGAAATTGGTGGTATTTGGACCAAAAAAGTCACATTTTGCTATAAAAACACGAGATTAAACACACAAAAAGCAATTTCTGTCTCCAGAAAAAGGGCAAGTCCTGCCCCCGCTCGCCCCCCCCCCCCCCCTTGGTCAAGGGCAGGGGGTCAGTTGCCCCCTCTGCCCCCCTCTTCCGGCACCCCTGCTGGGGTGATCACATACTTAATTGTACATGGCGCTAATGGCGCATATTTTGTCGCTTTCGGCGCACCGCGCTAATGGCGCACCGCGCCGAATGCACTAATGGCGCACCGCGCCGAATGCACTAATGGCGCATGTTTTGTTGCACCATTAGCGTTGTTTCGGCGCGCGCCGAAAGCGACAAAAAGTGCGCCGTAACGGCGCATATTTTGTCGCTTTCGGCGCTCTCGGCGCTTTCGGCGCTTTCGGCGCGCGCCGAAACAACGCACAAAACGCACAAAAAGTGCGCCGAAAGCGCCATTAGCAAGTGGCCCTAATAGGATTCCATACAACTGGGCTAGCTCGCAAATTGAATATCATTCGAGAAAGCTGTATGATATGGTTACTGACAAGTCATAACAGGTACAATGTTGCTAGTTACTTACCTAAGCATTGGGCGCATTTGCGAGCGACAGTGGTAGACAGAGTTCCGCTTCTGATGAGCTTATCAAATACAATTCCACCCGATATGACGACACACGTCATTAAGCAATGTGGAACGGCCGAACGAAAACCATTCTGGAGAAATAAATGAAACAATTGTTCAATTACAGAGTTTATGTCGTGTATTCTTTTACTATTTTCACAAGATGAGTTCGGTCGCAGTTTATGCTTTATGCATGGGCGATTTTAACTTTGAACACGATGTATGAGTCCCAAAATAAAAAAACAACCATTCGCACGGCATGAACAGAGAAGAGCGTTCCGTGTTATTCTATTCCTGATATGGTAGAAATGAAGAGCATTCGTCTCCCATCTGTGCGATCATTTGAAAACAGCTGGAAATTGGTTGTGACCATGGAAGGTATTTTCTCAGAGCACATGAAGCCGGTATAGCAATATTTCGTGAATTTGTCAACATAGCTTATACCATGCACCTTCCAAATTACGTAGACAGAATTTGGAAGTTCGAATGAGCCATGTCCGTTTAACGCAGTGAATCTCAAGCATGACAATCGCGATCTGAAGGGTCCATACAATGTGGTATTTATTCCAGAAAGCAATACTATATGCACATCTATATGTATATATATATGTCCCAATTAATTATCTCATTTCATAATAAAATATTCGAAATAATATTATAATTATACTTTCTTCCGAATTTTAATAACATCGATATATCCGCTTTTCTCAACGAAAGCGGGACTTTGTTTTCTGTGAGAAGAGACGGTGAGACCTGCTTCTCAATATACCACGACCCGCCCACGGGTCGTTCATAGTCTTACACGATGCAGAGAGAGATAGAGGGGAGAGAGAGAAGAGAAGAGAAGAGGAGATAGAAAGAGAAGAGAAGAGGGGAGAGAGGAGAGAGAGGAGAGGAGAGAGAGAGAAAGGAGAAGAGACGAGAAGAGGAGAGGAGAGAGAGAAAGAGAGAGAGACATGTGAATGTATTGAAGACACTAAATGCATTATAAAGTAAATCTACGTGTTCATGTACTTGTTGATGGCTTAATGTTACTTAATTTTGTCATTCTTGATATCTCCAATAACGTGATTTCGCATATCAAAACTAATGTTATCCAAACATTAATGTTACAGTGCAATTACAGATACCTGTTAAATTAGTCTACCAAGATACCAAAAATTGACGGTAAAAAATAAGTCAGATTAAAATATTTGCACTTACTGCACGTTTATCGATGTTTGTTGACAAATCACTGTAACAGTTTTGTTTGCATAACAATGGTATCAACACGCGAATGTTCATTATTGGAGAACTATCAATAAAGAATGAATGAACATTTAAAAGTTAAACTAGTTATCCATGTTTGAGTGGTGATGTTTTACATACTAGTATATGTTTTGCAATTTACCCACTACGAGCGCCTTGTGTCCCTTTAACAGTTACAACCATATGTATACAAATGCAGAGAACACACGGCCTATTATACCTAAATATCACGCTTTATCGTGTTTCGACTGTGAGAGAAATAATACATTCCTGATTAAATATATAACAAAACAGATCAATAATACTTTATTATAGATTTATTTTTAGCTGGAGCCCGAGGACCACTGAAATATAATTAATTTTCTATTTATATAACCCCAGCGTGGACATGTTTTAGAATAGGCCTTCCGCCCCACTGCGATGGGTATGAATCCCCTTAATGTGGCACCATGTTTGTCGCGGGGTGTAACCCGTGAGATGTGATGGATGATGATACCAGTCGAATCTGGATCTTGGGTAGGTTCAGATTACTCAGACAGAAAGTGTACTTTATGTAACTTAGAACTCGGTGATGAATTCCATGTAATTTAAAAATGCCCTGCATTACAGACTCCACGAGAGAGATATAAAACCCGAAAACCGAATATTATTAAATTGAATGAACTATTCAATTCGGGAAAGGGGAAGAGAACACGAAGTCTTTCACTATTCATTAAAAGGGTTATGCCACTCTACAGGCTCTCCTGTAGTCCAAGTCTTCTCGTACTAAAACCAGGCGAGATGCTGGATTTAGTCCGAGCCCGCTTGCATAGGCTTCTTATAACATGACTTACGCCCAGGATCTGTGGCGGGAATTTGTGGTGTATTTTACTCGATTTAACTAACAAATCAATACATGTTGCTATATACATCGGAAAGAGAGACATCTTATGGTCATAATGGTGTATAATAATCTAACTTTAATGTTAGATTACACATAGAATATTCCGGTTGATTGCCACAAACATCGCTTTGTTTCTCTGTTTGTTTACGTTTTAACTGAAAGCCGAAGTGGGCCGAATAACTTCGGCATAATCCGCTGTTTGTTCTGGGTATTTCTAGTTTCCGTTTCTATATATAGCGCGGGATTTTCCGAACAAAATGGCGAAAACCGATCGCCCCAAAGTCCAGTTTCCTATGTGCTTTGAGAACAATTCCCGCACTAAAAACTTAATGACATAATGGAGGATCAGAACGGTAGTTTTGGTGACAATTTTCGCAAGCAACTTGTCAAAATTGGAGCAAATTAGAACTCTTGTGTCTGACTTGCCATGCGTGTGATGTGCATTTTGACATTTGTGTTGATAAAATAATCGGAGAACCGAATCACACAGTTTCGAAATATAGTTCTTCCGTTTTAGTGGGACTTTTCAAACTTAAGGTTCAAAATTTATGCACATTTTGTTTGATTTTTTGTGTGCTTAACAAGAGTACTGAGTATATTGCCCTGTTCGCTTAGTATATATCTTAATTTCGCGGAAGTCCACCAAATGTGGGTGAAATGTAGCACCATATAAGGCATATTATTTATTCTAATGCTCGTTGTGTTTACACTGTTTTAAACTTTGAGAGGGTTGTAATTTCTGTAATTTATTTAATGTATTACATTTTTATCTCCAATGTTTAATTATTCTATTTATTTTTTTATTTATTGACACACATAATTACGATTACAATGGAGAATTCATTATAATTTGCGTTGTTAGTCCAAAATCTACGGAATATTTTCAACGGAAAATGCCGAACACAGTTCGCGAGGTCAACTGAGTTCGCATACTTTAAAAAAATTGTAAACATTGCGGTAAATGTCTCTTTTCGCATTAAATTACCGCTTTCAATTCACAACTGATGTGGGTTTCAGATGAAATAGCATGTCTTCTGCGAAAAATATCCGTTTATTGTCGCAATTGTGATATTTTATTTCATATAATTGTGGTTTTATTTCAGCGTGTCACTAACGCTTAAGTCATGTTATAAGAAGCCTATGCAAGCGGGCTCGGACTAAATCCAGCATCTCGCCATCCCAATATCTTAGCTGGTTTTAGTACGAGAAGACTTGGACTAGCTCTCCTGATGCATTCTATAACCGTACACGGTAGGACACCACCATGAGTTGTTGAATTAAATAATTGTTGAATTTCACAATATATTGTGTACTATCTTGCACATAATAATCACTCAAAACTGCTCATGAATCGCACACTATATACTATATATGTATTGTTTTATTATAATTATGCACATACTCTATAATATCTAACATGACGAAGAGTAATTAAATTGAATTGAATTGGTACTAGGGTGGTCGTATCTCGCGAGACATCGATGTTGTTATGACTCATGTTCTACCTCGATCATACCTCTATTCAAGACGGTGGTTGAGTCGACCCGGTTCAATCAATCAATAAATCAAACGGCTATATAGTCACAGATCTTCACATTGTCTTAAATTGATTAAATTTCTGTTAATGTTTTTATTATTTTCATGTTTGCAGTTTTGTTTTCTGCTTAGTCATGTATCATGTTTTTGTCGACTCATCTTTCGTTGCATCTCGTTTGAATCTGGTACTGGTCACACGTGTGTCACTGTGGGGATGAATCGGGAGGCTGATATATGCAATGGCTATACAGGTCATCGCGTCAGCTACCTGCACCAGTCATTGGTTCCACCAATATTCGAAGGGTAGCCCGAGACGGCTGTTGGACTAGTTGATGATGATTTGCTTTTCATGTGGCAACTAAATACTAAAAACAACGTATTGAAAGTAAAAATTATGACTTGCTCATGGAGTTCACACGATGCCGAGGTATATATTCAGTACCTGCATGGTTCTTGGTGTTGATCACAATGTCAAGAAACCTTCTGTGAGTGTTATTGACAATACACTGCAAACTATAGCTGGACACTTGAAATAGGTCAAGTAAATCAGAACCTGGCCTGTAATGTGGTTATTCTTATTGAATGTTCAAAGACAGTTCAATCTAACGATCTTCTCCAGTTGGCATATCTTGCACCACAAATGCAATGTTCACTCATCACAAGACCTTGAATAGCATCAACAGGGCTGTGTTGAGAACATGTTGTGAAATTAGTCAAAGGTTGCTAGGAATGTCACTAGACCGATGGTAGGTTCTAAACCACTGGTATGCATACAAGCGATGATATATCCTGTATACATATTGTGTAGTAAGATACAAGATCTCTAATGATGTGTCAACTAAAGGCAAAGAAGATAATTGGTAGCTTGGCGGCGGAGCATATAATTAGAAATGCTACTCGCATAATGGCTGTGTATGCCATGTGATAACTATAATGGAGTGCTTTGCAAGAGGTCTTAATAGTAAACATAGTTAAAATCACAGCAAAAACACCGTCATCACAGTCAACAAATGGGAGTACAAAGACCGTAACCTGATGTTGGGCTATAATTTTATAAAGTAATTTGGAGCGTATGCAAAGGGCCGAATGAAATTTATAGCCAATGGGTTTAATTGGGAATTTAAATATTATACATGTATGTTGTAGGAGCAGAACAAGAAACAGTGTATGCATATTTAGTGTTATAGTCCAGGATATATTGGTCGACCCCTGCACCCCCCCCCCCCAGGACACAACTTCACCCCACTAATTTTCTTTCTTAATGTCTCCTCTAATTTTTTTCACTTGTTAACAAGAACAAAAGTGGCCGCAGAGACTCCAGACAAGATGGCGTCCATCATGGCGGCCATATTTTGTATATGCACCAGGTATCTTTGATCGCCATTATAGTAAAGATGATAGCAAATGCGGTCTCGTTTGCCGCTCTATTCGTTATGTTAATATTCAACCCTTACAAATTAGCCAAAAATCCGACACCAGAATCCAATATGGCGGCCAAGATGGCCGCCGAAATGTGAAAATATGCTATTTTGCTTACATGTTACCACCTTTCGTTTGTCTCTGTGGGAAAATGTTGGCATCTTTGCGTCATGTTATACATTTATCGTATAGAGGAGTCATTGGCGAACACATAGTGACCATAATATACATTCATTGTGGGATATTTTTGTCCGATATCACGTTTTCCCAAATGCCGGTATAATAGGTCAAAGCTGAATCTACGTTAATAACGCGATGTAATGTTTCAAATCAATGAATGTTGTTGCTATTATAACAACACCCATGCATATATATATATATGTGCAGTAGATACTCGAGCTAGGATTCCTCTTATACCTGAGTTGAGGAATATTTACCCAAATCCAAGATGGTGGCCAAAATGGCCACCAGAAATAGAAAAAGTTGCCGAAAATCGCTGATTTTAACATCAGTGAGCATTATTGTCATGACAAATCCACACCTGCTTACTATTGTAAGATGGGAACACTTAGGTGAAGAACTTTGTCAACTTGTACCATATCCAAATAAAAGTCAACTTGTACCATATCCAAATAAAAGTCCCCCAAATCCAAAATGGCGCCCTCAATGGCGGACAGATTTTGAAAATCACCGAAATTCCCTCATATTCACATCATTGGGCATTATTGTCGAGACAACTCCATCCATGCGTACAGTTGAGTTGGAAATACTGAGGTGAAGTAATTACCTTACATCTCATGTAAGAAATGGTTTTCCAAATCGAAGATGGCGGCCAAAATGGCGACCGAAATTTGAAAAGACGCCTACATTCCTTTACTTTCTTAGGATGGGCGTTATTGTTTCGCGATTTCTACCCACCATTACATGTTGATATGTATGAATTATTCATTAGGGTTTGGCAAATGATACTCACAGTCAATATGGCGGCCAAACTGGCGGCCAGAAATTGAAAAGAACCCGATATTATCACTTACTAATTTCAACTTTTTGTCATAATATCGATTTGTATAGACGAAACTGTACATAATATAAGCCATCTATTAGTTCCAATGTAAGTCGTAGCCTTTTGGAAGGATGAAAACCCACAATCGCGATGTGGCATTTCAAAATCCATTATCCACTAAGGGCTCATACTGGCCGTAATCGTATACAGGTGCGCCGAATAGTCATATTATGACTTCCAAGAATCAAAACAACACTACCTGAGCTTATTCTGAATTGCCACATTCAGCATTATCTAGACCCGTTTCCATCTCTTCCATCTCACTCACAGCAACAGTTTACTACACTTCTTTGTAGAAGGGTGCCACTAATCGGAATGTTTCAAACAATACATATGCCGGTGTGCAGCTCACGTGTTTTTTTCGAAAGCTTGGAATTCTTAGCGAGCTTCATTCGTGGTATAGCTTATGGTATAATTGAGATGCTACATATGGGGTATAGGCGTCATCTTGTGTAATACACTAGAAATGTATTCGTCGATGCGTATACTAGCTTTCAGAAGGACCTATCTATCTGCGTATATTCAGCTTTGGTGACCTAATGGGGATAACAACGTGTACACCTGGTGATCTTCCCAAACAGCCAATTCTCAATATATGGTTAATCAATTCACATACTCATCTAATGCACTGACGTACCCGGACAACTTCTGTATATGGCTTCGAATGTTGAAAGCCCGACATTTGACGGATGCATTTCTGCTAAGGCGTAGAAGACAATAATGCATAATATACCCAAACTCCTTGAACATGATCATAAGAACAAGCTTGTTGGCGTCCAGCAATCGTCTCACCGAACAGATCCAAGCAGATGATAACAATACACACGGTGCTAGTTTGTGGGTATGTGTCATGATAGTCGAAATGAAATTGGACCATGACTGCACCGCCCCTTATTTGTTATGTTTTAGATTCAGACAGGATCTCATTTGTGGCTTTGCTTTCCTTGTATGCTAAGATTGTATGTTCCCATCCGTTTGGAAGCCGTTCTTAAACAACTGGACCAGGCGTGTGCCATTGGCTACTGCTGTATAAGCCCCACCAAGACCGTGTGTAGTCTTATAGGCGATACCTTTGATAGTTGGTTGATATGTCATACTCACGCTGGGTGGTATGGTTCAAGAAAGTACAAATGCCATCAACAAAAGGGTGAAATGTTCAACACGAAGAACATCCAGAGGAATGTTACGTTGATGAGCTCTTGCATTCAGTTCAACAAACGTTGGTACACCAAGTGATTTCACCATTGCGACCATTTTCCTGCATGAGACATTAACTACTATATTCTACAGTTATATATATAAAGCTATATGATCATAAAGGTCGCGTTCCCCAACGTCCACAGCCATTGCCATCGAGACTATAAATTGTTCTTTAAATACATAGTGAAATAAATGCATTACAGTTCCTGACATTTCCTTTAATAATACCACCCACATACTGACACTAACCGTGATAGAGGATAACAAAACACGCATACATTCATGCTATAAAGACATTATCCTTTAGTCCATCCGACTGTTTTGAGGGAGGCAAGCATAGTATTATCCAGACAAAAATGTACGTAGATGAATCAGAAAGGCTTCGAAACGGATGTGGAAATACAATCTTACCACACCAAATAAAACCGACACGCATGACATTCTATATCTTAAACATGCACCAGGTATAGGGGTGGTGTATACCGTGGCCCATTTCATTCCCACTATCATGGCGCATGTCCACAAACTAGCACCGCGAGCATTGTTCTTCTCTGCTGGGAGATATTCGACGAGACAACTGCGGGGCGTCACACAGTTTGCTTCGGATCATGGTCAAGAAGTGTGGGTAGTCTGTACATTATGGTCTTCTCCTTAGCATATACATGTATACATCTGTCCAAGGGAATGAGACAGGTAGCAACCTTCGAAACACTGTCGAAGTTGTCCACATATGCCAATTCGTTCGCTGAGTTTGTGAGTTGACGAACTATCTATTGAGAAGTGACTAGCTAACTGGTTTGCCAGGTGGTCATGTCGTTATCCCCATGGGGTCCCGGGTATGAGACACATACATAGAGGTGACCTTCTGTAAGCTTGTATACTCATCGGTCATGTGCCTTCCTAGTTCAAGATGACGCACAAATATCATATTTAGCAAATATTTAAAATCGTAGGCTAGACACCGGAAAATGAATTGTTTGAAACGTTATGATTAGAGGGACCCTACTCCCAGGAAGTGGTGAATACTTTGTCGGTGTGAGCGACCTAGATTTATCAGACACAGAAATGGAAGCTGGTCCAGATAATTATGGACGTGACGTGGCAAATCAGAATCTGTTATCAGGTAATTGTTCTGATATAACTAATCGGCGCACCTACACTTACGGCCATTATCGGCGCTAAGTGGAGAATGGATTTCGAAATGCCAGATCGCGATATTAATTGTGGTTTTTCATCTTTCCAGAAGGATACGAGCAATGTTATGCGTTTTGATACCTTTAAGTTGAACTAGTAGATGGCTTATGTACAGTTTCGTCCATACATATCGATATTATGACAAAAAATTGAAATTAATATGTGAAAATATCGATTTCTTTTCAATTTATAGCCGCCAATTTAGCAGCGGTCTTGGCTGTGAGTATCAATTGTCAAACCCTATTGAATACTTCATGTCACTATTCCATACCAACATGTAATGGTCGATAGAAATCGCGAAACAATAACGCCCATCCTAAGAAAGTAAAGGAATGTAGACTTGTTTTCAAATTTCGGTCGCCATTGTGGCCGCCATCTTCGATTTGGAAAACAATTTCTTGCATGAGATGTAAGGTAATTACTTCACCTCAGTATTTCCAACTCAACTGTAAGCATGGGTGGATCGAGTTGTCTCGACAATAATGCCCAATGATGTGAATATGAGGGAATTTTGGTGATTTTTCAAAATCTGTCCGCCATTGTGGGCGCCCTTTTGGATTTGGCGGACTTTTATTTGGATATGGTACAAGGACAGTTCTTCGCATAAGTGTTCCCAACTCACAATAGTAAGCAGGTATGGAGTTTTCATGACAATAATGCTCACTTATGTTAAAATCGGGGATTGTTTTATTTCTGGTGGCCATTTTGGCCGCCATCTTGGATTTGGGTAATATTCCTCAACTCAGGTATAAGAGGAATCCGAGCTTCAGTATCTCCTCCACATATATATACATGGGTGTTGTTATAATAGCAATAACATTCATTGATTCGAAACATTATACATCGCGTTATTAACGTAGATTCGGCTTTGACCTATTATACCGGCATTTGGGAAAACGTGATTTCGGACAAAAATATCCCACAATGAATGTATATTATGGTCCCCATGTGGTCGCAAATGACTCCTCTATGTGATAAATGTATAACATGACGCAAAGATGCCAATATTTTCCCACAGAGACAAACGAAAGGTGGTAACATGTAAAAAAATAGCATATTTTCAAATTTCTGCGGCCATCTTGGCCGCCATATTGGATTCCTGTGTCGAATTTTTGGCTAATTTGTAAGGGTTGTATATTAGCATAACGAAACGAGCGGAAAACAAGACCGCATGTGATATCATCTTTAAAGTAACGGCGATCAAAGAGACCTGGTGCATTTAAAAACAATGGCCGCCATGATGGACGCCATCTTGTCTGGAGTCTCCGCGGCCACTTTTTTTTCTTGTAAACAAGTGCAAAACATTAGAGGAGACCGTAAGAAAGAAAATTAGTGGGGTGAAGTTGAGTCCTGGGGGTGCAGAGGTCGACCAATATCTCCTGGACTATTAAAAAGAGGTGAATATGTTAAAATCAAAATTTCACCGATATCATCATCAGTTACAAATTACTCGGTGACGAATCCTCTAAACGAAGAACCGCCGCTTTTTTCGGCACAGGCCTGTGTTGAGAAGCTGCGACATCTCTGATTCGTTTGCGTCTGATATATTGGCCGAGTTAGATCCACAAGGAGTCACACATGTACACATAATGTCACAAACAATAGAAGGTTGGGTACATGAAACAACCACTGATTACATTTATACCACCCCCTTTGCGGTTTTTAAGTGTCAAACATAAGGCCATGGTCAAGAGAATTGCAAGAACAAAGGAATCATATTTGTACACGGTGTTGTGTCGCTTGATTCGAGCACACGAATTGCTAACAAGCAAAAACTGTACAAACTGTATCGATGCATACTCAGCAATGGGTTGTCCAAATTCAATTTGGGTCTGCGATTTGTAAGTACAGTATATTAAAGCTGAGAAACAATTTTCATATCCTGACGCTCACATAACTGTTGAACCTTGACCGTCGGCGGGATATCGCATATTGTGATTTGTCTCCCGGCACGACTTGGGCCAATAAGAAGCAGGTAAAATAGGGAGGATGGTAACAATATCTTGAATTTGTGTGTGCGTTTATGCCAGCACACAGACGAGACGGAGAGTAATAACAATGTAGTCAGTCTACCACTATCAATTCAAGTGAATGGGACCAATCTCTATCCTATTCCAGAACCTTTTTTAAGAGGCCATGGATACACCAACTCAAGTAGAGCCAGTTGGGATCATTTCCACTTCTGTGCTTTTGACCATTTCATGACGGGAGCTGCGACGGTGTAGCATTAAATACCACGTGTCAGTCCATTCACTTAAATATGCGAGTCTCCCATAGCCGAAAATCATTTGTATCGATATAAGTAGTTCATTCATTTGTTAAATATGTCAAACAGGTATGGAGCTAATTTAGCTATATATAGTTTATGTGAGCGCATCTATAAACTTTCCATCTACTACCAATGTAGAATACCACTACCGACTTCCTGGTTGCAAACATATTATATAACATATTATAAATTCAATTGTTGGTCCATCTGTGTTTCGAGATGGTATGATACTCACGGTTGTAGTTGGTGGATATGTACGACGTTCATTCTCATACAACTCCCTTTCAAACAAACCGAAATTCTTGTTTAGGTTCGGTCTGTCTGTGATTCCACATAGCCACAACAATGACCACAACACACCGAGTCCACCTGTATAAAGCAGAATATTCAAGATTCTGGTTGAAATGTGGATTCTGTTTTGGTTCATGATATCGTGAATATTGGTGAATGCGCCACCAAAGGAGACCACCGACATGGATTTCTCACAATTCGGATTTGTCGTGCATATATTTGTACAATATAATCCATAGCTATGAATAATAAACACAATTATGACATGCGGCGAAAGTGTACGACTCTGACCAATACATGTAAGTCGTCTCGAATTGCAGTGCCCACTGCAGTCATGATCTATAGATCACAAAACCCTGGTATAAATGGAGTGACGATAATTGTCTTTAATCAGAACCCAATAAAACTAGGCACTTCGATTACCCACGATATGCGCATGACCAAACCGGTTTTATATTGAAATAAGACTGCTCCAGCGACTGTTTTTTTTTTCCTGAAATCGAGTATAGTTATTACTAAAATATAGATACATAATAAAATATGACACGTGTCTTCAATCCGCTTTCAAGGTGTGTATAATTTAATGCCATTCTGCTCTTCATTTATATCAGCGTTTACGCCGGCCTATATATATATATATATATATATATATATATATATATATATATATATATATATATAAGATTACGATTGCGTGTACGAACCGTAAATGTAGAGGGTGCCATGCCATGTGAAATGGCAGCTTGAGAATCCGGTACTGAGTAAGGCCACCGCCGGACTAAGATACGTTCCTGTAATGGTAATAACTTAGCTATGCGTGACTTTATTTTCTCCATGTCTTGTGGCAATATGATGACGCGCCAAATTATTTAATCGTGCAAAGAGTAAAACAAGAAAACCATAATCAGAAATGGTAGCGCCCTCAAGATCATATTATTAGGCATAAATATAAATTATAATATAAAATATATTGGTTACATAATTCCGTTAAAACAACTAATCCTTTAACTGATTACAAAAAAACTACGGCTTATTATTGCAGGTTTCTCATTCACCACACCAGAAAGCCTCTAAATGCGGTTCAAAAATCTACTAATCGGAGGCATTGTGCTCCCGCCATAAAATCTTCAAGAGTGCATGGCCCAGCCATTGTTCATACATAAACATCGAAAGAAATTAACGCGGTCACATAATAATTACATACTGCAATTATCAGACATTTAGCGAATACACACCCCGCGAAAACCCGAAATGTGTTGTCCTGCGAGATATCTCATCGCTATAGCTCAATCTGACAAGGTCAGATTAGCCTTCCTATAATGTCCTAAAACAATAAAGCTTCTCAAATCATCGGCATAGTCAATAGAACTTTCACGAACTTGGACATCGATACATCCCGATCGCTCTACATAAGCATGGTCATACCTATCATCGAATATACTGTAACTCTGCATATATAGAGCTCACATCACAAATATCAAAGCATTGTGTTAGAGAAAATAGAAAGAAAAGCAACGAAACTAGTTCCTCAAATCAAAACTCTATCCTACCGAAAACGAATGATAAGACTCAATCTGATGTCTTTAAAATATCGGAGATCTAATCGAGGTATATAAACTGTTGAATGGTCATTACAATATCAATAACTGTGACCTATTAGAAAGAAAGAAATTCACCAGGAAGAACAAGGCGACATAATAAAAAAGCTACAGATGCGCACTGTTAACAAGGAGACAGGACAATATGGGGTGGTAAATAGCTGGAACTGCCATACTTCGCTGTTGAGGCTCCAACACTCGATCAATTCAAAAATATACATAGACTCATTCTTCTATTATATAAAATACGAGTTCGACGACAAGTAATTTGTTTAAGTGACTCACAAGAAAATATCGATGCAAATAATGTTATTGGGACGAAAAGTCGCAAGACTTGTTCCGTATTATGATGATGATGATGACAATCATGATGATGATATAATTCATAGGACAAACCACTATAACGATGATCGTTTCGTTATGTGTTTAAAATATGTATCAGTTGACATATACGCACCCGTTCACTCATTAAAATCAACCTATTTCGACCATTTTAGGGGATCTCCGCGAATTTGGGGATATCCGTTAATGGAATCCGCAAATAGGGACCTACTGTAAATTGTCACACCGATCAGCACCTAATTAAAGAACAGGTGGCTGACTCGGCTGTCTCCGACAGTCCGACTAGAACTCTTAGTGCGCTGCGGAACGAAAAATGTCGCTAAAAGTTGAAATATAAGACTTAAAATTACCGTTTTCTCATTTCTTTTATTTGTAATTGGCATAGCTTATCACAAACCAAAAATATACATTATTGACATAATAATGTAAACGACAATAAACGAAATTGAAATTCCCAACTCGGCCTCGGTCGCACTACAACGTTTAGTGTGTCCAAAACAATTCCCATTTCTATTAATAAAACCCCCATGCGACCACTATACACCAAGAATATCTAGCAAATTATACAACCGGAGGGCGCAATAAAAAGATGGCCTAATCGGGCC
Source organism: Siphonodentalium dalli (assembly GCA_032622095.1). Taxonomy (NCBI): domain Eukaryota; kingdom Metazoa; phylum Mollusca; class Scaphopoda; order Gadilida; family Siphonodentaliidae; genus Siphonodentalium; species Siphonodentalium dalli. Next base: position 163,086,292 of record CP136063.1, on the reverse strand, counting down.
TAACCATCGGCCGACCCGTGTGTTCTGTGTCCTTGCCAGTAGTTACTCGCTGATTAATTTAAGAAAAAATAGATCGGGGTGTAAATTTGTGTGTCTCATACTGGGTCGAACCATCTTTTTCATCCCCCCCCCCCCCCGCACGACAAGTGGCCACAATATTACTGGTTCATTTGGATTAGTCTACCATCTGGTAGTATGTGAGGGAACATTTGGGAAAAATCAAGGGGGGTGCAAATTGATTTACGGAAACTTATGAGTTTGGTGTGGTTCAATGGGGTGGGGTGCAGTTGGAAATTCCAAGGTGGAGACCACCCCAACGAAAACCCTCTAACCATGTCTCGAGTGCCAAATATCCCACACTCAACCAGGGGTACGTGCCTCTCGCAACTTTAGTTTCTGCCCTCGGCATAGGCTTATTTGTTTCTTATCCGAGAATACACTTCACCGGCGACAATGTGTTAACCATACTCTGAAATAAAAGGCTTCCGTGACGATCACACGATAAATTCGTGCTGCAAGTAAGACGATAATTGTGTTGTAGAAATGATACGGAAGACCGATTGTCAAAAAAATCAACATCAAAATACACAGGGCAAGACTTATCGATCCAAACTGTGGAGTGTGTTTTCGTTGTGTATTTTTCGCATATACCCATGGTTATATATAAACGGGCTACGAGCATCTGACTGTAAGTCTTTTTAATGACGGGTGTGAGTAATAAACACATAACTACGCGTATTAATGGGTTTGTCGACACGCCACTTTGCGCAATCGCAAACGCTGACTCTCATGTATCGACAAACCCATCAACACACTCGTGTCATTCTGTGTATAAGTATATATCTACTCTACCTGATTGTGTATTTTGAACCACTTCAATGTGTATTAGTCGAAAAACCTTTACGTTGAATTTCCTGATAGCTATCGGCTGAGACAAAAAATAAGGATGAAACATCTCTGGAGTCAATGATTGTTCGTCAAACAAATAATGCTTACCGGCGTAAGAGAATGTGATAATTTTACTCTTTGATTCCTGTGGGGCCCACGCAGATATCACCCCGTTCATCGCTGGAACAGACACTCCCTCGACCAGTCCTTGCAGTACACGTATAACCATGACCCCGGCGTAACTCCGAGGTATGGTCACCGGCAGCAACATGAAGAGAATACTGCTCGTCATTATTGCTAAACCACAAACTCTGAAAGAGAACAAGAACACTTAATACGCCCGTTTGCAAAGTAAATCGTTGTCATCGTTCAATTACTATAAAAGAAAATTGGCTTTCAGGTACCAAACCACAATACGATCATACCTGCATGTATTGTGAGGTAATAAACTAACATACACAATATGAGTCCAATAGAATAACGAAAAATATCATCTGGAAAGCAAGAATATGCAAAATGTCGAAGTCGAAAAGGCCCGGAAAAATCATCGAACCAAACCCAAATTATAACTTGACCTGTATTTTGGTATGATTGAGCCACATACCAAGTTTAGTTTGGAAAGTCCAAAAAGGCCCATACAATCTGGCAAAAATCATCGGACGCGAGATTTATGATTGGTATAAGAACAATATTTGGCTTTGATATAATATGCTTTTAAAGATTTTAAAGGATGTGACTATTTTAACAGCAATTCCCACCACCAACAATTATCGCATATTTAACGGCATTTACATAGTTAATTCGCACGTACCTGAAAAATATTTCTGAATGAGGCGATATATAATCACACACCCTCTACATTCGCACAATTAGCGCCCATACGAATCAATACACATCGCCATATGTTTTAAACGAACGTTTCCAATGTCCATCAACCATTAATTACAGCCACCACTTCATAAATAGCTATGAACCACTTACGTCACTTCAAGCCGGTCGAATGCACGCTCTCGCTGTGTGTTGTTATTGGGACACTGTCTTTGAACTTATATAATGTGTTAATTATAACCGTTTTTAAAAGTTGTTCATGTTATTAATGTTCTCTTAAAATATACTGGTATATGATTATAATGAATTACTTGAAGGTCAATTGTGGTCATTGGTTCGCGTAGGAATTCAAACACTATGTTAATTACTATGGTTTTTCGGCCAAATATTCGAAATAATGGACTTTGTGATGTAACTTTCTGAACGGATGTGTTCGTGTACGGATGGGGACTATAGGATATCTTCGCGTACCGGCAAGTGAACCTTGATTGACTGATACTTAACTGTTATTGCAAAGTAAACATTCCTAATTTCGTGTACCACAATATTGACCCCCCCCCTGTCAATTGCTGACCACGCGCGCCAAACAACTCCAAACGGTGCAGTTATACACCTAAACTGATCCCACGCAGTACATTGTTGTGTATATAAAACAATAAAATTAAACTTTGGTGGACGTTTGTGGGAAAACTGTGACAGAATTCTGAGATGACCTTTGAACCCCCGTGTAGAATTATGAGATGACCTTTGACCCCCGTGTGTGAGAGAGAGAGAGGAGGCTATTCACTCAAGCGACTGGTCTGATTAATTCGGAGCACGGACTGTTCACGCCAATCATGCACGCACCGCGTTTACAACAAGATTGAGTGACACTCGACAATGTCAAGTAACGGTGATATCGCAAGTGCTGGTAACAGCAATACTGCCAATAACGTTAACCCTTCCAGTGATCCGCTTACCCGAGTGCACGGGAATACAACCAGTGGGCAATCAACACCGTCTAAGCGCGATCGAGCGTCTGATGACAGTATTGTGGATGGGATGGAATCCAAGAAGATTCGCGAGCAGACAATGTTGAACAATTCAGATTCTGTATTTGGTGACCCTTATGCGAATAGCACAATGCGTATACAACACGGCCAGCATGGATCTCAATCACCAACATTTCATTCGCAGAGACATCCAAATTCACAATGGGCACCCCAGTATGGAAGTCAAATGCAATATTCCCAAATACCACCATATGCAGTGCCTGGACAACATTATCCACAGTACGGAAGTAGACCAGATACATCCCAGCCCTACGGTCGTCCAATCGTTCCCGGTGATCTAGTCTCGGGCATCATCGAGGCCTTCAAATCTACATCCGTCATTGAAGCTCTGAAGTCTGTATTCGAGACTTCTATGAAAAATGAAGTAAAGAAGGCCGTCGACAAAGCGACAGGGAACTTCGAAGACAGAATCTCCAAGCTGGAGGAAATAGTAGCCTCTCAGCAGACCCAAATCGTCGAACTCCAGGACACCGTTGATGATCTGCGATCATACACAATGCGTAATTCATTGAGAATTTCTGGCATCAAAGAAGACAGCGGAGAATCCACAGATGACATCGTGCGTGACTTAGCCAGTGATATGGGTGTTCAACTTGATGAAATAGAAATTCATCGCAGCCATCGCTCTGGTGAGATGGCTAAACCAACTGGTACCCGAGATCACACAAGCGGCGCTGGAAATAGACCCCCAATGGATAGATCTATATTAGTGAAGTTTGTATCCTACCGTTCGAGAAAACGCTTCTATAGATCAAGAACGATGCTAAAACAAAAACCTTCCCGCAAAGGTGTTTTCGTTAATGAGCACCTGACGAAAGTCCGCTCGCTCATGGCGGGAAGATGTCAACAGCACGTAAAAGACAAGCTAATTGACAGCACTTGGACATATGACTGCGTGATTTTCGCCAAACTTTTCAACGGAAAAGTCGAGCGAATCACAACCCTCCGTCAACTTAGCGTTCTAGAGAACAACACCGGTGCAACAGGCAAAGCCTATACCGGTCCCTTCTAGGCGTGGTGCACAATAACACAACTGGTTCACAAGGAACCTTGAAACAGTGATTACTGCATTTTAAAGGGGCATGTCTTTTACTGTTTCCTGTATATCAATTTGTCAGTAATTCTGGACTGCCCATTTCAAATGGTACAGACCAACCAAACTTGCCAAACTGGATCGTTTGTAACGGTGTATTCTGGGTCGTTTGATACTTTTGTGAAACTGGCTTGTATAGATGCTAAATTAAATAATGACCTATCCTATGCCAATACACTTACATATTGACATACAATGTATAGTGGGTTATTATAATTTTACTAAGGCTGCTCCTGATAGTAGTCTGTATTCTTTTGATTTCCTTGCTTTCTTCTCAAAATTGCATGGACATTATAGTTAGTTCAGAATCATAGCACTCGATAAAAAACCTCATAATGTAGTCCAGTGTAAATTTGACACGCTTACTGCAAAGAGAATTCCAGCGACATTGTGTATAGCCGTGATCTAGAATACATTTTAGGAAGTAGTCTCAAACCATCCATTTATGCTGAATAGATTCTGTAAAATCAAGACTGAATCTATTCTTGGTAATGTAAATATGTTTTCCTAGTATTTGAGGTTGACAAATACCTGGATTTAATATTAAATATATGTCGGAAACACTGCATATATCATCCGCGGATTATTATATATATTTTTTGGTTTATTTTGTATTGCGTGTATGTATGTATGTATGTTTATTTATATGTGTGTGAGTATGCGTATATACATATACATACCTGGGTTCGTATTAAACTGCATACCAATATACAGTATGCTTGTACTAATGTACACGTATTGGTTTAAAGGCACGTGAGGCCTTAGTTGTCGAAAATATTCATATTTGTTCCAATCACCGTAAACAGAAAAAACATTAAAACGCATAAAGTTTCGTTCATATATACCATGACCATCGAGTAAACAGCATATTATCATAAAGACCTACTATATTTTACCTAAGCAAGAGCCTGATTGTGTTACAGAAGACAGCACAACGCTACTGGCTAATCACACACAAATGGCATAAACGCTCTTTATTAGTTCCATATCAGGAATTCACCAACAAAGAACGCTCTTTATGTTTACCATCATAATATAAACAAACACCAGAAAAGTAACTTTTTATGCGTTTGTTTACATAACAATGGTCAAACATATGACCATAACATACTGTTTATGCGATATTTCTTATTTGTATAGGGACAAAGTCTGTCTACATTTTAATATTCTTTCTGTTTGTGGCGGTTTTTGACCGGTGGAAATATTTTCACAGGATAACCACCACCAAGGCCAACCGTACCTTTAATACATTAACTGAACTATAGTACATGTATACAGATATTGGCCCCCATATACAGTACATGTGTATATAATTATGTACTAAAACACGATTAGTGGTCCATCAGAGTAGGCCCAATGAGCAGAAACTTATTCCACAGTTCAATATTTGCGATTTACAAATGCATCCAAAATATCACATGGATAAACTCGGCAATACAACTGGGAACAGGCTCTCACATTAATATATAACATTGCATGTATCCTTTCCTTGATGCTCTAAAAGCAAAGCTCAAAAATCCAAACACTTCTGAATTAAATGTGTTAAAAATCACAATTCTTACAAATATTCAAATAATGTTTTACCATATGTACTGAATGTACACGCATATATGCACATGCATGCATGTGTGATATATTCACCAATGCATATATAACTCCTGGTAATCCCTATAATATCGTCTTACGGACACAGTGAACATGTTGATTAATGCTGCTAGAATTCCTTCATGTTGTTGGCAATCTTAAAACATAGCATATCCTCGAAGACACCGCTTCCTTTCAGCATCCCTTCAATTTCGACATTTCGGAAGGGATGCAAGTAGGGGGCAGTGGACTCTTGCACATTCGCTATTTCTCAGGGATGGCACGGGTTGTACTATTCCTCGATATATTTACCTTCAGCAGATTATGGTCCCTCGGTGCCCTTCCCTGAGTAAAAACGTTGTGCCATCGGGGATACGAAACCACTGCATTATATATGGACACTTGTATCAATTGTTTATACATCAGTGAATATATGATCAAAATCTAGGCTGACATATAAAGTACTTAAGTAAATATATACAAAACTATTTAAAACGTTACACATGCTCAAAAGATTGTATACACCGACATGTATGTGTACTATTTATTGATTGATACGTGTTATCGATTGTTGATGTTATATTTATGTACATGTATATGGAGTGGTATGTCCAATTCCATAACTTTATCTGTATGTATATGCTCTACCATTTGGGAACAAATCTATCCAACTTTCGAACGATATCTATACACATCATTCTGATCACTTACTCCACTTAAAGTGTTGCTGAGGTGACAAATTCTTCCACTCTCACGGAATTACCAGTTCCATTTTAACAGAATCTCTCTACATTGTATATATACTTTTACACACACGGTGGACATGAAGTCCAATGTTGCTATATATAATACTCCGTCGTGTTGTTGGCAATCTCAAAACATAACATAGTCGTGAAGACTCTGCTCCCTTTCAGCATCCCTTCACTTTTGAAACTTCGGAAGGGATGCAATGAAGGGGCGGTGGACTCTTGCACATACCCTATTTCTCAGGGATGGCACCGATCGCCCACCATACTATTCCACGATATACTGACTTTCGGCGGATCTGGGCCCTCGGTGCCCTCCTCGGGTTACATATGGTGTACCATTGGGGATATGAAACCACCGGATTATATATGGACACTATACGCTGATAAAATAATAATAATCAAGAATCATCGCCTGATGCATCATACATGCGCGAGCATCACTGTATATTGTTACTAATTACTATATGTTATTTATGTACATAAATATGGGGTGGGGTATCCAACTCCATAACTTCAACCGTATCTAGGCCATATCATTTCAGAACAAATTTATCCAAAGGTTGAACGCTCTTTATGCACACCATTCGGACTTTTTACCCCCCCCCCCTAAAGTGTTTCTGGGGTGAAAATACTTCTACCCTTACGAAATTCCCCGATCTATTCTAGTTGTTAATTAAAAAAATCTACCGCTTAAATTTACTAATAATAAGTTAGTCATCATTTTAAAAAATTGGTTAATGTGTAAATTTCATAGGCTCCCTGAACAAATTATGGCTATTATTGTCTCTCCGCCAGATTAACTATTATTTGGTACGTCCAATATGGGCTAATTTGGTCTCGGAATGTGCATAAAGAGGCTGGAGTTGAGAAACCCCATCCCAGAATTCTTACTCTTTCTGGAAACCCTGATATGCATTGTTATTATTTCTTTGTCAAAGTGTGACTATAGCGGTAAAATAGATTTGCGTTCCGACATTCGAACCGCCCAACTGTCAGTGATACCTTAATAATATTCATCAAGGCGTTACTTTAGCGACTCCATTGGCTAGCATGAAGAAAATTACCTCCGCGTCATAGTTTATGCATGATATTCGACATATTTGTACTCAGCGGCGACCAGCCTGCGCGATTCTCGAACATAACCCGATACATATTGTCTCGCGTGCAATAGCAACGAAGTTTTATTAGCGCGATTTGAATTGGGAATTGAACAGTTCATTGTAACACTTGTAAAATCGTAAATTACGATGTGCGAGTCTCAAACACCAAACGGGACCTCAGTTAAAACGGTATATAGTCCTGTTATTTAGAATGGAAAATACTGACACATAGATAACCTCTCCGTATATTGGTGTTCTTTTTCAGAATGACATCACATTTCTATCTCAAGTTTTATTACTGACCGTATATATATAACAGTTGAACGCATATAAAATTGGCAGAAAACCGGGTTCTAAAGCCGGATGAACTAGAATGTACGCAATGCCTGTTTTAATTCTTGCGTTGCTAATTGATTTATGCCTCCATCATATATATTGTTATTGCCTGATAGCCCAACCCTCCCCAATAAAGCACTACGATCACATACCACCTCTTGTCCACCGGTTTGCATATAACTGGGATCGGCCCTTTGTGGCCGAATCCTATTGTAATGATTAATATTATGACTTATCGGACAAGAGTTGGTGTGTTCTATACGCGTGCAGTAAGTACAAGGGGAAAGAAACTAAATATGTTGTGTTCACTTAGCCTTCTGTCATTCCTTGCACTACGTTCCATTGGTATAACGCAAAAACTTGACTTTCCTCATTGTTCTGAAGTATTATATGCTGAATAACGATAGTATTCTTCCCAAATATATTTTTGATAGGAATAATTTCAGAGTCACTGCAAACTTTAGCAAACTTTCCTTCAATGTTGCAATAAACACAATATCTCGATCGTCACTAGTAACTTTATCACACTTATGTCGTGCAATTTATGAAATAATGAAAAGTTTATTAATGAAATCTGGGAGCGTTCACCCAAATCCTGGACCAAACGCACCTACACTATCGATTATGTGCCTCAATGTACAAAGCCTATTGCCAAAGATTGATACCATTATTGCCGAATGTCAAAATGATGATATACTTGCATTTACTGAGACCTGGCTATCAGATTCAGCATCGGACGAGGAGTTGACTATACCGGGATTCAACAGCCCTGAACGACTTAATCGTCCTACTCTCGGTGGAGGATTGCGATTTATGTCCGCAACTCACTTCATTTCAAAAGGCGAAAAGATATCGAAATACTCGGCCTTGAACATATGTGGTTAGAAATCTTCACGCATACGAACAGTTTCCTTTTTGGAACCTTCTATAGACCTCCGAATTCACATGTAGAACTCTGGGATAAAATATACACTTCACTTGATGGAGCGATGGATACAAAAGAATCCAGAAATCACACAATTATTACCGGAGATTTCAATTGTAACCAACTGTGCACTGAACCAAAACAAACAAAGATATATATGTGGGAAGTTTGGTATGAAACAGCTTATAGAACAACCAACCTACTTCACTGAAAATTCCCGATCACTCTTAGACCTGTTTTTCTCAAATAAACCGGATTTTGTACTGTCGTGTGAGATTTTAGATCTTTTTTTTGCAGAATTGGTTCGATATCACTGCCCAATCGTACTTACTTTAAATATTTGTAAAGGGACATCGAACCGATTCATCAAAAGAAGAATATGGAAATACAACGAGGCAAATTTCGGTGCAATGAATGAAGAATTGCAAACGTGGGGCTCCGAGAATCCGTTGAAACATGTGAATTATACATAACTTGCGACGGTGGTAACTAACAAAATAATTGAAGTCGCGATAAAACACATTCCAAACAAATTTGTTACAATTAGAACAGATGAACCCGAATGGATGTCAGGCCACATTCGTCTCCTTATGATCATGATGCAACGCAAACGATTATATGTCAAAGCAAAAAAGAATACGACATTAAATGCATGGGCTAAATATAAAACCAAGCGAAATCAAGTAATATCATCTATCAGAACTGCCAAGCGACTGGAAGTGGAAAAAAAAATAATCCTCGGCAGTTCTTTTACTGATTCCTCAGTGTGGTGGAAAACTCTTAATAGACTCATGGCCCCAGACCACAAACCTATTCCGTCACTTTGCGATGACAACAACGTATACACAGATAACAATTCTAAATCAGAAATATTAAATAATTATTTTTGCTCTACATCGTCCCTGCCCGAATCTGACAAAAAAGAACCACCGCTATTATCTAGATCTAAAAATTGTACATTGAAACACAAAGATGTATTGGAATCCCTGACAAGTGTTAAAGTAGCAAAAGCCAGTGGCGATGACGGTATCAGCCCAAAAATTCTAAAGAATTGCGCAACGGCCCTAGCAAGTCCTATGTGCTATATATTTAACGAATTGTTAAAACATTCCTATTTCCCTGATGAGTGGAAGAGAGCAAACGTTTGTCCCATCTTTAAAAAAGGAGATCCAAGTATGCCATCGAATTATCGTCCGATTTCATTGCTAAGTTGCCTCTCAAAAATATTTGAGAAATGTATCTTTCGACATTTATCAAAATACTTATACGAAAATAAGCTCCTAACAGATTTACAATCGGGTTTCACTCCAAATGACAGTACTGTATTCCAACTAACAGACATATATCATTATCTTATTTCATCTTTAGACGAAGGAAAAGAAATAAGGTGTCTTGTCTGTGACATCAGCAAAGCTTTTGATAAAGTTTGGCATAAGGGATTATTGTCCAAACTAAGTAACCTAGGTGTGTGTGAAAACACATACGACATTTTGAAAAATTATTTGGAAAATCGACAACAAAGAGTCATTTTGGAAACTACCCAGTCGTCTTGGAAATCTGTAGAATCTGGTGTCCCACAAGGGTCAATACTGGGTCCCCTACTATTCTTGATATACATCAATGATATAGCAGACGATATAACAAGTAATATCCGCCTATTTGCAGACGATACCTCCCTTTTTCTAGCAGTAGAAGATCCCATAATGGCCGCTGACGTCCTAAACAAAGATATATCGAAAATACACGATTGGTCTAACAAATGGCTTGTTAAATTTAACCCATCCAAAACTGAATCCCTCTTAGTTAGCAGGAAAGAAATTAAACCTAGCCACCCCCATCTCAAAATGGCAAATCAGCCAATATGCGAAGTAGCGACACATAAACACATAGGTCTAACCTTTAGTTCCGATGGTAAATGGAAATACCATATCGCAGATATTGAAAAACGAGCTTATAGTAGGCTGGGGAGGCATAAGTTTAACCTTGACAGGAGGTCACTAGAAAGAATATATTTATCATTTATTCGTCCTGTCCTGGGGTATGCCTCCTCAGTTTGGGACAACTGCAGCAACGAAGAAGCTAATGCATTATTAGAAGAAATCCAATACGAAGCCGCAAGAATCGTAACTGGCGCGACAAGAAGTTGTAGTAAAGAGGGCTTGCTCCACGAAACTTTGTGGGAGAACCTTACGAATAGACGCCGAAAATCAAGCTAACCCAATTTTTTCAAAATGGTGAAAAAGTCAACACCCGCCTACCTATACACATATGTTCCCCCTATATCAGGGAGTCTAACAAATTACGATTTCAGACCTAAAGACCTGTTTTTTGTAATACTGAATCATATAAAAAATCCTTTATACCTGCAGCTGTGAGTCTATGGAGTCTATGGAATGATCTACCACCGGAGGCTAAAAACTGTGAAACCATATCGGACTTCAAATCTTTTCTTAATACTGACCTCGTCGTGAGCACCCGTTACATGGAATTTGCTTACACCAGACGAAGTAAAAAAATTAATTGTCGACTACGACTATGGTGTAGCAATCTGATCTACGACTTATATCTCAATCATTTGCAAGACAATCAATATTGTATATGTGGCGAAGTTGAAACAGTATCACACTTCTTGCACTATTGCCCAGTCTTTGAAGCCGAGAGAGATATATGTCTCAGCAACCTTAATAATTTGGAAACAAAAACACTCTTAGAAGGTTCAAAATCACTTCCCTTATCCAAAAACATTGAGATATTCGCTAACATTCAGAAATATATAGAACTAACTGGCAGATTCAAGCCATATTATTCACAGACCTGATGTATACGATCTTAGGCTATGTGTGGAACAAATTAAAAACGCATTAAAATCAAAATTAAACTAAGTGTAACATCAATCCCAAAAGTACCCTGCCAAAACCTGCTACGATTGAGGGGGGGGGCTATCAGGAACATTATAATTAACAATAACAATAGTAATTTCTTGAGCTGTATACATTCATATACATCGAAATGTACGTTCTAGTTTTGTCTGTATGAAACGGTCACCATTCATTATTACATACGTGTAGGAGATGGCTTAAGATAAGCATTATGCTTACTGCCAAATCCCATTATAACCATCAATATCTCTCATCATCATACCGTGAATTTTGTACATTATATTGGTTAAAATAAAAGATGTTTAAACTAATTACTATATGCCGGTCAAAATACAATGAGCCCAATCGATCTTCAAGGCATTCCTTAAATGAATAGCACATCGTCTTCAGGTTGCCAGAAAGCGACAAAAACATACAACACTTTATCGAACTATTTGAATTAAAGTGATGTGAAACACTCAGGCATGGTGATCAAATATAAAGAAATGGAGAATAATCTTGTTCAACGTAGTAATTTTTACAAATAATATATCCAAATTGACAACACACACCGTCATTCTTATATGTGAATTGAATGCAGTGACCCTCAATGGCGCAATCGTTTTCGTTAATTTATCGCCGATGGAAGCGTCCCGGATCGAGGAGTAAATTTTACAATTGAGCGTAGTTCTGGCGATGTTTTCTATTGAGTGGTACGGTCGATTATCTTCAAATTTCGCCGATCTTAGTAGAATGTTAAATCATCACCAGTTATCATAGCGCATGAATACTACCTTATCAGTTTCACGCACCCAAACAAGTACTTAATGTGACTATATTATGGATTTATGCGGGTGCGTGGAACTAACAAGGTAGTACTCAAACGCCATGCCAAATGTGGGAATGTAGCATTATACTAACATCGCCGAAAATCTCCAAGAAATCGACCACACCATTCCATAGAAATCATTGACTGAACTATATATACGTACGCTTAATTGTAAATATTTACATCTCGATTCGGGACGCAACAATCGGCGATAAACTAACGCAAATTAGTTCGACATCGAGAGTCATTGCATTTAATTAATATATAAGAATGACTGTGTGTGCTGTAAGTTTGGATTAATATTCGTAAAAATAACTACTTTGAGCAAGATTATTCTTCATTTCTATTTGATCACCCTATACCGGAGTGTTTCACATAACTTTAAAACCGTGTGTTGGTCATCTGTTACAAATACACAAACTTACATTTTCGCTGAGACCCTGGTAGCTAGCATACCACCGGGTAACTGCATGATGAAACTCCCGATGAAGTAGCCCATGTGTAATAATGATACATGCTCTACAGTCCATGTGTTATGGTAGTCAACCAGCGGATCACACTGGAAAGTTAGAACTTACCATCAGTACAGTAAAGAGCGTTCATCTTACTGCTTACTTGCGGAAAGTTGAAAACATCTTATAAACTCATATCGCACCGGCAAGTAGTTTCATGGTACACCTATATCACGTATCAAGTCCGCATATTAGTGTAGTATAGTTATATTTTAGACATACAATTATCAAAAGGATGTCAAATATTACAAATAAATTGCTTGTTTTATCTGAAGGCTTAAAGCCACTTGGCGGTTTGCACTCCAAAATAGACCTAATACTACTTGCTTTTGAATTGTTCCCGGCATCGAAGTAGGTCGATACACACTTGAACTATACCTTTCAATGAGCATTATAGTTCACAGAAAGACGTATTGAAGTGAATTTGGATGGCGTGGATTAGTAAAGATCGAGCGTTCCGTGTTAGTCTATTCCTTATATGGTACAAATAAAGAGTGTTTTTCACACTTCTGTCAAAAATTTAACAATGGGAAATAATTATAAGAGCATTTGAAACCTGTATATCAATCTTTCGTGTATTTATCAACCTATTTTCTTCCAAATTACGTAGAAATATTTGGGCAGCTCGAATGAGCCACGTCAGTTTAAATATTGTGTGAGCCTTTTAGTGGTCAGGGGACATCAACTGGAAAACATTTTCTGTCAAATATTTACAACTAACGGCACACAAGTTGCCACATAATGTAAAACACACATTAACTATACTGTGTAAGATGCAAATACAGTAATGCCCTAATTAATCGACTCCTTTAACCACATCAGAATTATGGGTAACTTTTCAGGATTTAGTCGGAAATATGGCTTGTTGCCATTCATCGGAAAGCTCTCGGGCAACAAATGGCAACAAGCCATATTTCCGACTAAATCCTGAAAAGTTACCCATAATTCTGCTGTGGGTAAAGGAGTCGATTAATTAGGGCATTAATGTATATACAAAAAAAATATTTACCTTGACATTGAGACTGGAAATTATTTTGTCTCCTGATTCTCTGTAACATGTGCTTGGACTAAATATGTAAAATAATTATCAAATGTGCTATTCTGACATTAACAGTATTACGAATTCAGCAAACAAAGAGGTGATATTTTAAACGATATATTTTGCAGAAAATAATTTGAATATTCGAATGGTAAACACGTGGTTCTGGTCGGATCATAATAATAATAGTCTCAGAGATTTGCTGCAATATGATGATGATGAATATAATGATAATGATAACGATGATGGTGCTGAATATGATGATGATGGTGATGATGATGGTGATGACGATGATAATGCCATTAATACATTAGGAAGGCGTTAATTATATTTACACCAAGAAGTTCTTGTATATATTATACATATGCTGTTATATTCTCATTCTTGTGTATATATTTTCTCCTTGTACTTCTCAATATCTATATTTGATCAGAGAATAAAACATTATATTATATCATGTGAGGTCCCCCAGATCCTTAACAGTATATGACGAGAATGATATGTACGAATCCACCTACTTCCGCCAATATAATATATATAACAAGCAAGCAGTTGGTATGTTAATGTTGACCCCCTGCACCCACTATTACGAGCCGCACGTTCTAAGTCACGATAATCGCAATAGGTTGTCAACATACATACACGGATTTATACCATAATTGTCTGTTCTATTGTGTGTATAACACCCATTTTGTAAACTTCATCTGTACACCCTAATGTGGGTATACAACTTCCTACTGTGGGTATAAATTTCTACTGTGGGTGTAAATGTTCAAACGTAATTTCATGTGTTAAACGTGTATACCCATAGTAGAACTACATCGTAGTTAGCAAAATAGTTCATATGTCACATTCATTTAAAATTGGAAGTTGTCATGATATCAATTAGATATTAGGAAAATTGCCTGAATTTCAATCAGATGTAGCTTGCTAGTGCTACTATTAACTAGGAAATATATGAATGATAATTCCAAGTGACTAATCGCTCAGAAACAGGATGACGTCATGACGTTAATGTAAGCATCACTATCCGTGACGCACATTCCTTATAGCGTCGTGATTGTGTGTCTGTGTGAGGATACACATTCATAGTAAACAGCGGGGTAGTTGAATTCGCAAAATAATTTACAAAAATAAAAATTATGGCATAAATAAAATACACACATAGTAGCCGAGAGTACAAAATTTTCACCACTCGTGGTATTGTGTTTTTAACCACTCGCCAAAAGGCTCGTGGTTAAAACCACACTTCCACTCGTGGTGAAAATTTGGCATTCTCGGCTACTATGGGTGTATTCTATATATATCCGTGTTAAAACGTCCATATCAAGGTGGCGCAACCGCTCTTTATTTGATCCATGTGAAGCGAAACGTAGACACAATACGCTCTTTAATATATTCCACATCGAAGAAAAGAAGGCATATTCGTTTTTCAACGACGTGATACAATGTCATGATATTAGTGAGAATCGTTCACTTCCGGATAAAAGCACCAAACTTCGCACATATATTGTTCACTATAACCCTGATCATAATCCAGCTGGTTCTAGCTTTCGGTTAAGTGGAACCCGTTAAATTCAAGATGACGCCCAACACTGCCGCCGTTTTTCAGACGGGTCACTAAGTCAGTTTGATGCAAATTATAGTGAGACAGTCTTGTCATATGTATACATTTTTGTGAAGATAAGATAAAATGCCACCATGACAGGGTAAAATTGGAACTCACCGTCCAAGATGGCCGTCAAAATGGCAGCTGGAAGTGGCAAATTTGATTTTTTTCTCTTATATCTTTAAGATCAGTTTATGCTGTTTGGTACTGGTTGAGAATTGTGACTTTATGTTAGAATTTTCATGTTAAGTGACCATTGGAGCAATGAAATATACGATTCGTGGTGTCAGAAACCCTTTAAATCCCTAATAAATTCAATTTTACAGAAAGCGGTATAACATTTTACCAAAAATCAGCATTGGGATTTCTAGTCATATTTCATCAATAAATGGGCAGAACTGTGAAATTTTAGTGAACATTCCATATCTTATGCATATTCCAACTCATTAGTACCAAAATTGTCACTTTGGCTCAAATGGCTGCAGAAATGGCGCCCAAAATGGCAGCCGGAAGTGGAAAATTTGATTTGTTTTCTCTAATGTCTTTAAGATCAGTTTATGCTGTTTGGTACTGGTTGAGAATAGTGACTTTATGTTTTATTTTTCATGTTAACTGACAATTGGAGTCATGAAATATGCCATTCATGGGATCATAAACCCTTCTGATCCTCTCAAAAATTCGATTTTACAGAAAGCGGTATAAAAATTTACCAACAATTACCTTTGGGATTTCTAGGCATATTTCATCAAGAAATGGGCAGAACTGTGCAATTTTAGCGAAGCTTTCCATTTTTTATGCATATTCCAACTCGTTAGTACCAAAATTGTCACTTTGCCTCAAACTGGCTGAACAAATGGCGGCCAAAATGGCAGCTGGAAGTGGAAAATTTGATTTGTTTTCTCTAATATCTTTAACATCACATCTATGCTGTTTGGTACTGGTTGATAATTCTCACTTTATGTTGTACTACTCATGTTTACTGACCATTGGAGTAATGAAATGTGCCATTCATGAAGTCAGAAACCTTCTGATCCCTCAAACATTCGATTTTACAGAAAGCGGTACATTGCATCACCGCGATCACGCTCAAAATAAGAACCTAATTTGTATGAATAGGAAACGGATGAGTATGTTTACTTAAACCCGGTACCATAGTCCCACGCTGTCTGATTCATATCATATAAAACTCAAGCCATACTTTCTCTCTCCAAAATGTCTAAACGTAAACGTAACGATTTGTCACTCGGAGTTAAATACGAAAAATGAAAGTAAAGCTTGTTTTACTTTGTGGAATTCCCAGCGGGAAATCCCCTATTCACTCCAATGTCTACAGATAGAGTTACTCTTCCTGACTTGTAACCGGATGTTGAATTTAGTGAAAATGGAAGCCGACTTGCGGCGCTTAAATTCACTTGTTTCTGGTTCTTTTTCATGCATAATACTTGCATCAAGATTGATTCTCCAATCATTCATCAAAGTTATGTTGTGTCAAGTTTATTTTGGTGGAATAATAAGAAGAATAGTAGAAAAATAAATAAAACAACCGCCATATTCAATGATATTGATGGCGACGGAAAACGTGGTCAAATGTCCATACAAAGTACACAAAATGGGCCAAATATCGGAATCCCGCACATAAACATACACGCTTATTAACATAAATTCCTCTTGCATCGAGGATATGTGGTAAAGCGGGATTAACTGTATAACATTTTCCCAATATCACCATTGTGATTTCTAGTCATATTTCATCAAGAAATGGGCAGAACTGTGCAATTTTAGTGAAATATTCAATTTATTATGCATATTCCAACTCATTGGTTCCAAAATTGTTAATTTGGCTCAAAATGGCTGCAAAAATGGCGGCCAAAATGTGAAAAATGGTAAATATTGCCCAAATGCTGCGTGCCATGCAACCACATACAAGTTGGGGTTGATGACACAATTTGACTATTATGTGTTATATGGATTGAATACTAACATTTCTTATGTACCCAACAAGTTAATTTGTCATATATATCCGGAACATTATTCTCTGCTGTTCCGAAAAAAGGTAGGAAATTGTGACCTACTGAGTTATTAAACATGTTACTTAATCAAGTGAAAACTATTGGTTCTATTATGGTTGTCCAAGTACCTTATGAGGCATGACAAATTCATTTTAAAGGATGCAGTATGAATTTGCCTAAAAAACTTCTTTTGAGATTCTGACCATGTTTCTGAAGGGGAATGGCCATGCAGAACTTCGAAACTGAGCTGAGCGGGACCAATTGATGTTGCTACTCTCACACATTAGCGTCAAAAGTTATCAATATTGATCAACCTAATACATGATCTTGTAAAAATGGTAGTCGGGGAGTGACTTTGTGGTCACAGATGATGTGAATAGGTATACATGAAATATAATCACGAATTGTGTGACTAGTTATGCAAAGAGTGTCTATATGGTCATGTGTGTGGTGTTTATAGTGAGATGCAGGTAAACAAGGAGTGCTAATGCATGAGGTGAATAGGTATACGTGGAGTGGCTGTATAGTCACTGAAGTGGTGTATGGGTATAACAAGAGCAGCTACATTCCATCTGTGTGTTGTTTATGTATATATGGAGTGACTTTATGATCATGTGTGGAATGTACAAGTGTACATTTTTTGGCTTTATTGTCATGGATGGGTGTGTATGTATACATGTGTTGGTTGCATGAAAATGGGTGAGGTGTATGGATACACAAGGAGTGGTTGTATGCTTATGGGTATAATAATTATAGGTGTCCATGGAACGGTTGTATGGTCATGATTGTTGAAATGTATATGCACACATGCATAGATGGATGGTCATTGGCGAACGTGTTGGTATATATGAAGTGGCATTGTGAGCATGGGTGTATATGGTATGTATGTGCATCTTTGCTATTGGTGTATTGTCATTATGGGATATATATGTATACAGGGAGTCGCTGTGTGATCATGGATCGGATGTACGTACGAGTATACAGCGAATGGCTGAATTGTCATGCGTGAGGTGTATATGCATATCTGGAGTACACAAATGGCCATGTGGTATTGCTGTATCCATTCAATGCTGAGGTGAATATGTATACAATGAATGACTCTATAGCCATCTGTGGGGTGTATATGTGGTGTAGGCGTTTTGCACACTATTTGTTAAAATCACACAGCACTGGCATGTTGAGAATTAACTAGTATGTAACAACCAGCGAAACGGTGACTGGAGTAATCATTGACAAATCATTCCATGCACTCATCAATTAATCTAGGTGAACTATATATCGTAACTTCTCATTGGCCCGTCACGCTGGCGATAGTCTGAGTTCACTGGAGGTGAGCTAAAGTTGTTCTCTTTTCTCAAAAACGTTTCACGTGTACAGACGTGTTTGCTATCTTCGCAGTTATATATGCACGCTGTTGGTTTCGGCAGCTTTTGAGAGCCTGAATGTTTGATAGACATCTATGAGAAGAATTCTGATTTTGTCTCCACGATGAGGTTTATATTTGTCCAATGGATTCGTTATTTTGTCTTCAGTTTCCAAGTAGTGATAATGTACACTTTGTGAAATCTCTTGTAGTAAAGTCATATATACTTTCATCTAAAATTAAATGTATATTATCAATCTACTTTCATCCGCTATTGTATAGTAATTTATCTATACACTTGGTGTTTTAGCACAGTCCAAGGAATCACTGTCCATGTAATATTAAATTTGATTAAAATATAACAAATAGATATATTACCTCTACTATACAGATATAACTATTATATTAATATAATAACATAATATAATATATTGATTTAATATTATTAAATAATATTTTTTTAAACTATCAGTGATTCATAGGGAGTGTGGTTTTAGTAAAGTTACTTGGCAAGCTAAGTTGCCTAACTCAGCAGTAACAAATAACTGGGTCTTAAACCATTCCAGTATGCATGTAAATATTTGGATTAATCACGCAAGTGATTTATGATAACTTTAGTAGATCTAAGTGAATTTGGGATTTGCTGATATGCTATAAACTATATTATGGCACTCGTTTGTACATAACCATTTAATGTTTCAGAGCATTGACTATCCATCTTGACAGACTAGTCTTGATATTAATATGGCCGTGGTACAGGATAAACGTCACTCAATACAGACTCAGTTGTCACACCTAGGAGGATCGTATGAGTTATCTTTTCAACTGTACCATACTTACTACCAGAATGTACTGCATACCTATGACATGCTATTTACAGAGAATATACAGAGAATTGAGGTGAGCTCGTTCTGATTTACACCCAACTCCTGGAAACCCTGTATTGCTTAGGCCAAGGCTTGAACCGACACCCCAACATGTATATCTGTTATGCTCTTATATTCACTGGATAGGCCAGGGAAGTAGCAGTGGAAGAAATCCCAACTACAACATATATGTATATCTTGAGTGGCTATATGCCATGTATGTGGCACATAGGTATGAGGGAGATACCATATGGCCGACGGTGAGGTGGTGTTAATGGCACGGGTATGTCTTGAAGGATTGTTTGGCAATTAGTGATGTGTATACACACAACTGGAGTGACTCTGTGGTCATGAGTGGGGTGTATATGTATATATTGAGTGGCTATTTGTTCATGTGTATACAGGGAGTGACCGTATGGCCAATGGGGTGATGTGTTGGGTATTGGTATGTCTTGAAAGCTGCGTGGCCACTGGTGAGGTGTATATGTATACCTGGAGTGATCTTATATACATGGTGGGGTGCATATATATATATATATATATATATATATATATATGTATATATATATATATATATATTTAGTGGCTATACGACCATTGGTGCGGTCAATGTGTGTATATGGAATAACCATATGGCCAATGGTGATGTGAATTGTAAACAATCATTGACTATATGACCACGAATGTGGTTATGAGTATACAGCGAGCGGTTGAATTGTCATGCGTGAGGTGTATATGCAAGTCTGGTGCATGATTGGTCGTGTGAGCGGGGTATTGATATATATAGAACGTCTGTATGGCCATTGGCGTATATGTGTACTTGGAGTGACTCTATTGTTATGGGTGTGGTGTATATGTATAGCTTGAGTGACTACATGGCCATGGTTGTGGCAAATATATATACATGGAGTAATTGTATGGCCAATGTTGAGGCGAATATGTATACATGGAGTGACTGTATGATCATCAATGGGGTGTAGAGCTATATATAGAATGGTTATACGGTCGTGGTTGAGGCGTAGAAGTATACCTGCATGGTGACTTGTGACCATATAGTCAAGTGCGTGGTGTACGGTTATACCTAAATATGGCTGTGCGGTCATGGATGAAGTGGGTGTGTAAAAACACGAGTGGCTACATTGTCATTTATGTGGTGTTTATGTATATATGGAGCGAGTGTGTGGTAATGGGTGGGTTGCACATGTGTAAATTTGGGTGGATATCGCTTTACACAATAACGCAGGGACATGTTAATCGATATAGAGGTAATGTCAGAGAGTTCTACATCCTGATGATGATACATCAACAACGGGGGAAACGGTTTTCCTGACATTAGTCATTTCGATGTCAATGAGCCACAATTGTATTGTCGTAGCTTCATAATAATGCCACTTTCAGTTCAGTTTCAAAGTGCTGTCCATTTCCGTACAAAAAACATGGTCAGAATCCCAAAAGATGTTTTTGGCAAAATTCCGTACTGCATCGTTTATAATTAATTTGTCATGCATCATAAGTAACATGGTTAATACAAAGTGGTCACAATTTGCTACCTTTTCGGAACATCAGAAAATAATATTCATGATATATATGAATTAAATTTTGTTTTACCATATTTAGTTGCCATTTTGCAAACCATCTTGAGTAATTTTGTCCAAAAACAGATAAGTGTGACCCATTTAAGACAGATCAAGAAAATAAACACATTCGATACCATTTTACTTGAGAAAATTGTCTTAACCTGAAAGGTGAATTTTTGCCGATTTTGATGTCAAGTTTGTGATAGAAAAATCCATTAATTCTGGTATTTTCAGTGTTTAAAATAGTAACAATTAACCAAGGTGCATCAGGAATGGTAGTATTAAATATCTATAAGACAGAATAGTAATTTTTTCATAACCACAACTGGTATAGGGTTGCATGACTCGCTAGGGCAATATTTACATTTTTTTCCATATTCTGGCTGCCATTTACAATTTGGGTACTATTGAGTTGGAATATTCATAAGAAATGGAATTTGTCACTTAGATTGCACAGTTCTCCCCATTTCTTGACGAAATATGACTAGAATCCCAATGGTGAGTTTTGTGAATTTTTATACCGCTTTCTGTAAAATCAAATTTTTAAGGGATCGGAGTTGGCAGGGAGCCCACGAATGGCACATTTCATTGCTCCAATGTTCATTTAACATCACCAATACAAACTAAAGTTGCAATTCTCTAACAGTTCCAAAAAGCAGGAACTGAATTGAAAGATATTAGTGAAAAAATGTCAATTTGTTTTATTTTGGCGTCCATTTTGGCCGCCATTTTGGATTATCATAGACAAATTGAATGTGGATACAAAGGCGGACATCCATGGTATCGCTTCGACAATCTCCAATGTCTATATATCCTTTAATATAGCCATTATAATCGATACATAGATAGATAACTCTAATTCTCAAAATTTCAAAATGTCAAGGTCAATTTGAAGGTCAAGGGGTCACCAGAAACCTGGAACCAGCTAACTGGTTGATGAGGACCACATACCCAACCAACCCTGAAAGTTTCAAGCTTTTATCAAAAAGTGAACGATTTTTCGTTAAGCGACTCCACTATATGACGTCTTTCTGAGACATAAGTTTTGCATAATTCCATTTGCACACCCTTGCACATCAGTCCTCAGGCCTAATATCCTATGTATTCATAAACTATTTTGTTCTGTATGCCCGGTATAAGAAAATTCAGATGCTTTAACCTGAGAATTGCATAAATCCTAACATCTACATGTAGTAGCCTACTTCAGACAAATGCACACGGCTACGGGTAAGACACCAGGACATTGTGTCCGTCCATGTTTGTTCAGCCCGGTGTGAGAAAATTTGGAAAAATATACAAGAAAATCGCAAATCCTAGCATCTAGACTGGCCTCAACTGAAGCTTCCCTTGTGTCGGAAATTTCAAACCTCATACTCCCTCTTATGTTGGAAATTCTCCAACTGATGACCATTTCAGTCCACAAGTTTGACCGAATGTACTAAACTAACTATTGTTTTGTTAAACTAATTAGCAGTTTTGTATTGGTCACGGGGGAGGGACAGTGACACACCGGGCCGACCATAGTTCGGCCAGGTGTTCGAAAATTTTGAAATCTGAACAAGAAAATCGCAAAATCCTAGCATCTAGACTAGCGTCAAGTCTTCTTAGAGTTGGAAATTTCAAATCTGACACCCCCCCCCCCCCCCACTTAGGTTGGAAAATTTCCAAATGATGACAATTCCAATTACAATGTTGACCAAATGTATGACAATATTGTTTTCTTAAATTTAGTAGCAGTTTCGACTAGCCACGGGGGAGGACCAGGACACAAGCTTTCCAAGTGTTGGAAATTTCCAACCTGTCACCCCCCTAAGGTTGGAAAATTTCCAACTGATGACCATTTCAGTCCAAAATTTTGACAAAAAATAGGAAAATATGCAAATATTAGTCCAAAAACAATTAATTCCCCCCAATAAATTGTTATGGGTTAAAAGTAGTCAATTTAAAATATTTATAAACCGATGACAGACGTAGTTAATGTTGGAGAATATATAATTATGTGGTGACAGTAGTTAAAGACACGGTTGGCCTTGGCGGTGGGTATCCTGTGAAAATATCTCCACCCGTCAAAAACCACCACAAACAGAAAGAACATCAAAATGTAGATAGACTTTGACCGTATACAAATAAGAAATATCGCATAAACAGTATGTTATGGTCATATGTTTGACCATTGTTATGTAAACAAAAGCATAACAAGTTACTTTTCTGGTGTTTGTTTATATTATGATGGTAAACATAAAGAGCGTTCTTTGTTGGTGAATACCTGATATGGAACTAATAAAGAGCGTTTATGCAATTTGTGTGTGATCAGCCAGTAGCATTGTGCTGTCTTCTGTAACACAATCAGGCTCTTGCTTAGGTAAAATATAGTAGGTCTTTATGATAACATGCTGTCTACGCGATGGTCACAGTATATATGAACGGAACTGTTTGCTTTTAATGTTTTTCTGTTTACGGTGTTTGGAACAAATATGAATATTTTCGACAATTAAGGCCGCACGTGCCTTTAAGAAGATAAGTCAGATATCAGTTGCCGAGAAAAACACAAACTTAGCCATGCAGCTCATGCCGAATTTCAGGTTATATTGAACCGATCTGTATGGGACAATCACCCAGTGGCGTGTTTTGACAGTAAGCCACCAAATCCCTGTCCCGTAATTAGAGTAAACCAATCCTTCCAAAGACATCGTATACAACGATCAATTAAGACGAATGCGCCAGCAGTAAATCGCGATTAGGGCTGGCTCAATACTCGAACTCCATGGAATGTCACTTGAAATTGTCGATATTGTAAATGAAGATTTAGCTTTTTAAATATCTGTATCCATGAAACGTTTACAACTCTGCCCAAATTCATCATCACGCCCCAATTGTCTGTAGAAAATACAAAATATTGAAACATGCATGGAAGTTTATTCTCACAATGCATCAAACATATCGTCAATTTGTGGAGCCATTGCAACTGCTGACATTTTTTTGACGCTGAGTTTATCAATCATTTCGTGAATCCGGAGTTGTACACGAATAAAAACAACAAAAGACTCAAAATTCCTTCAAAACAAACTCACATGTAGTGACCACCCGTTCTCGCAACACAGTTTACATTATAATTGGTCCACAGGACGGTGTCTAGGTTACAAACAACTAGTTGTATAGAGTTACGATTCTTGAATGTGTGTAGGCAAAATCGAGCCAGCATAAACACAAATTATGGCTGCTGTTGATATCTTTGATGAAAATAGGAAGCTTCCCATAAATATTTTAAAACACATACCCACATGGAAGGCCGCCCGTATTTTTAATGTCAATATGGGCTTATTTCGTATGGAAATAGTCCCATATTTGAACGTTTTGAAATCCGTGTTTTTGGTTCATATAGAGCGTAATTCAGATTAAAATAATCCTGATATGATATGGGCTTATTTGTGTTTTGACATATGTTCAAAATTAGCTTATTTTCAAGCGAACAGGCTGCACTTTACCAGTCATTATATACTGAATAAATATGTACAATGTCCTGACAGTTGGCATCCGGATTCTTGATACAGCTTAATATGTCACGTGGAACTTACTTATTTCGAGATTCTTCCATGTAAATGTACTTACTTTTTTTCCCAGGATAGAGTCGCTCGTTGGATCTGTGGAATTGGAATCGCTTATTATGTGCACCATTACCAAGGAGAACACTGTACGGAATCCAATGGAAATTAAAAGTCCAAAGAAACTGAGAAATATGATAAAGAAACGTCGTGGGAAACTCTCCATGCAACACATTGTGGCTCGTGGATTTCAGATTATTTGAATGAATAGACTGTCTTGACCCTCCACTTGGAAAATAACCTTGCTGCCTGGGTGAGTATATAGTCTGTAAATATTAAATAAAACACTATTTGACACATGTTACAATTGTCGAATATATTGTTTTTGTCACTTGTAATGATCCAAACATTACGCAGTTACGATTGGATACTCGGAATACACCAGAAGAAAGCCGCGAGTCGCTGGAATTCTCTACCAACCGAAGCCAAGAACTGTGAAACTATATCGGACTTTAAATTTGTTCTTAATACTGATAATGTCGAGAACCCCCATTAAATGGACTCTGTAAAGACAAATTTCCCATAGTTGACTATACGTCTAGGGTGTCGTAACCTGAACTACAGTTTAGGTATCAAATATTTTCAAGACAATCAGTATTGTAACTTTGGCGCAGTCAAAACAGTGTCATATTTCTTGTACTATTACCCAGTCGTTAAACGGACATGGCCCATTCGAGCTTCCAAATTTTGTCTACATAATTTTGAAGGAGGTATACAATAGGTTGAAACATACACGAAATATTTATATACAGGCCTCGATTGCTCTGAAAAATACTTGCCATTCGGCTATTATAGTTATCATTGGAAATTTGCAAACCGGATGTATAGGCTTTGTGAGAATGATCTCGTAATGTTCTGTGACAACTACAACGAAAATGGAAATAGCAGTATTAATCGCCCTTATTTACGAATAACAACTGTCCCCAAACCGATTACAATGCTCAAATATATTATACATTGTGTGCCCCATAAACATAGTATTAGTAGCTTGATCTAACGCATAATTCTCATTAAACAGCCTCTTCAAAAAACGTCGATTGAAATAAGTTTATACCAACAACTCGGTGACAAGTACCTTTTGTTGCGGTGATCAATACGTTTTGAGTACCAACTGACTCGGTGCTAAACTTCCCGGCCAAACCTGGTGTATTTTCTTGAATTTGGGACAGAATATAACCCTGGACTATAAGAGGTCATTTACAACGGCCTACCGGGTATGAAATGTTCGGGAAGTGAGAGGTATTCAACCGATTTGGTCCACGTGGCCATCCTTTTAAAGGCACGGGTGGCGTTCGTTGCAGAAATATTCATATTATTCAAATCGCCATCAACAGAAGGAATATTAAAATATATATAGTTTTGTTCATAATCAGCGCGTAAATAATATATTGTCAAGACGTACGATGGTGTATAGAATCTTCTCGTGTTACAGAAGTTTTGCTTCTGTTTACATAACACAGCGCAATTATATTGGTTAATCACACACAAATGATAAAAACGCTCTTTATTATTTCCATATAAGGAAACTAGTAACAAATACCGCTCTTTATGTTTACTATATCCGGATCTAAACAAAAGCCAGGTTAACGTTTTTTGCCTTTGTTTACATAACAAAGGAAAAACATTTGACAATAACATACTGTTCATGCCATATTTCTGATTGGTATAAGAACAAGGTATGTCTACATGTATATTTTACTATTCTTTCTGTTTATGGCGGTTTTTGACGGAGGTGAATATTTTAACAGCATACCACCGCCAACGCCGCCCGTATCTTTAAAACAATCATTAGAATGCAGAATTATATTTTATGCAAGTTAACGTTATTCCCCCCCCCCTCCAGAAATGAGATGACCGACCATGTGCAGAGAGCGTTCGGATGTCACCGCTGCCGAATCTTTTACAACACCTTGGAGTCCATCGTCGAACACATGCACCATTAATTAACTATCATCAACATGAAGAACTTGATAATGTAAAATGTCATTAAACAACAAAACAGGAAACAACGGGATACCAGCGTTTATCACATCCATGATTGATACCATCTGTTCTTTCGAATAGTAATAAGGAAATATTTGTGTGCTGTGGACGACGGGATAACACTGCGCAATTACCATCCAACTACATCAAAGAAGAGAAAATTATCTACAATAGAAATGTGCTACAATAGCTACATTTACTTTCCCAATTAATAAAAAAAACACATTTCTTGTGACAGAAGTTCCACTTTCCCTGACTCACCCCGAACATATACGAAAAATTCAGGGAAGAGATACATCTAGTCTGCGTAATTCCATTTACAAGCCTCCAACCACATCGAGTTGGAGATTGTACATATACCTCAAACTTTCAAACTCTGAGTGGATTTGTAACCTTACACCCCTATGGTTAGACATTTCAACTAATTGACATTTCAGTCTTAAAAATCAACCTGCATATGTACAATCGGTCTGATCCCCTAACCAATGTCGACATGGGGTGCTTTGGTAAATTTGTTCAACAGTTGAAAATTTTATTCATGACACAAAGTTAGTTGGAAAAGTTAACCAAGTATATCATCATAGGTTGAAATTGTTTCCATTATTTGATTTTCCAACCAGTAATTAGGGGGGATATCTTGTTTTCAGAATAACGAAAGCATATTTATGTTATACTTTTGGTCTGAAATGGTCATCATCTGAGCAGTTTTCAACCTTAGTTTGGAAAATGTTTGGAGTGCCAAGTCCACTGATTCACATTTAAGATAATGATTAGATTGTTTGGTGTATTGGGTTTAAGGTCGTTTTAGTCGCTAGGCCATATCACGGTGTTGTCAGTTTTAATTGTCGAGGAAAAAAGGCGAGGATAAATGTCACTGAAAACTCGCTCAAACTACACATAGAAATAACTTAACTTCAGAAAGCAACTGGCAAACTTTCCCCGTTACACGAATCAAGTCACCTTCCCATGGTAATCGACAGTCGAACCAGTTTAACCATTGTTAACTATATGATGTATGTTTGACTAATGTACCATGTAGCAACTGATCCACTTATATTGGATATGATTATGATCAATGTAATATTCTTAAAGTGATGTGAAACACTCTGGTAGGGTGACCAAATAGAAATGGAGAATAATCGTGTTCAAAGTAGTAATTCTTACAAATATTATATCCAAATTGACAAGACTCACCGTCATTCTTATATATATAATTAAATGCAGTTACTCTCGATGGCGAAATCGTTTTCGTTAGTTTATCACAGATAGATGCGTCCCGAAACGAGTAGTAAATATCTACATTTGATCGTAGTTCAAACGATATTTTCCACGGAGTGGTACGGTCGATTTGCTTGAGATTTTCGGCGATGTTAGTAGAATGTTACATTCTTCCAGTTGGCATAGCGCCTGGATACTAATTTATCAGTTTCACGAACCCGAACAAGTACATAATATGTCTTTAAATACAACATTTTTCTTGATAACGTCGCATGAGAACCAAAGGGTTCTATGTCCCATTGGCACGTTTTGTGGGAAATCGATGTTGAAGATTCATGATCCGATTCTTCAAACTTAAATAGCTGTAATGTTGTTGTATGTGAGTTAAACGGTTACAATATATCACAACGTGATTCCATGTGAAATATTAATACCGAAAACCAAAGAGTTTTCGTAAAAAACGTGAAAACGTGTTTGGAGATAGAACTTTTATGCACAAAACTGCCATTTTGTCTCCGGGCTAAAAAGCACTCGGAGATAGAACAGTATGACTCGCCGGAACTGCATATTTTGGTGCGGACTAAAGGGTTCAATAACGGTACTGGTAATTGGTCAGTACTGCGGGTTCGTTTTCTTGCATTTGCTTACGATTAATTTAGGTTCGTTGCAAGGTATGTTGTTGCGTGTCTGTTACACACATATTATATATTGTTGATTTCTAGGAAGATGCGGGAAAAAGAATTTCTCCGTTGTATTCGAATGATATTTTAATTCAAGCTAATGACACCCATGAATCCAAAATACACACAGACAACAGTCTAATATTCGGAACACATCAGGTCAGTGTTAATCGCACGATATTTATCAAACGAGGATTTTATAGTCGAAAATTCTTAAAGCTTTTAAAATGTCGGTAAAACGATCGAAGTTACTGACAATCGGCAATCAGTGCAGATTCCGCCACAAAAATCTAGATAAACCAATCATTTGTCTCAGCACAGTTGGGTGACATGGTCTCAAATCGCGCCCTCGGTCGGATATGAAACCCTCGCACGCGACGTGGGACCCTATCATCCTCACTGGAATGAGACAACTTAAATATGATGGACACAGAAAAAACACTTGATTTCCATAGAAAGTTATTTTTGGCAGTGTGTGCAAAATGGTGCATGATCTCCGGGACACGATGCCTTTACGAGCCTGTCACAATGGACGTGTGCTTGTGTGGTTAATAAATATCTTATATTAAGGTATTCCTTCTCACGCAGGGAAATTGTTGAATCGAATAAGACAATAACGATCGTTATAACTGAACGTTTTCTTTTAAATCAAACAATATTGTGTTTCATACACTGTTAAAATTAACTTAAGTGTTACATGCAGTCAACTCGAACCTTGACAAAGTTAACTCGTTGTACCCTGCTCTAATTCCACACAATCATTCAATAAGCTTGGGAACAATATTATTTTATTTTAACTCGGTTACGGCCAAACGGCATGTATGATCAGGCACATATACACAACGTCATAATACTATTTAATTTCCTTTTTAAAAACGAGGCCGATATAGCACCCATTTCAATTGGTAATATGTTGTCAATGTACGAGAGCAGCTGCTCACGCCTCCTTCGGGTGAGACCGTGAAATGAAAAATCTTATAAAGCAAACTTCAGCAAATTATGCGCGTCAGAAACAGATACAAATTAAAACACCCTGACTGGGTTTTAAAGTTACACATTTAAAACATGGCAAAACTGACATTAAAGGGACACAAGGACTTTAACATTGGCATATTTTGGCTATGATTAAAGGCACGTGCGGTCTTAATTGTCGAAAATATTCATATTTGTTCCAAACACCGTAAACAGGAAAACATTAAAACGCATATGTTTAATTTCTTCAATCAATATATCTTAGATTAGATAGATTAGATTAGATTTATAGTTCAGGTTATACATGTGTACATGAATACATATTATGGGTATGTTTACAAGTTGAATCAATATAATACACAACAGTATATACATATTATAATTATAATAGTTTATATTAAATATAAATATGTTATATGTTGGGTTCTGATGAGACAGTTAGTTCAGACTGTGTAAATAATTGATATATACCGTAAGAGGATATATCAGTTTTCTCAAGAATTAATTCATTTTATTTTATAGAGGTTGCCGTCGGAATATAAAGTAAATTATGTGGCAGAAATCTGTATAAAAATAGAAATACTCATGTGACCTGAGACCATCAGGGATAACGCAAAAAGTTATCTAAATGAGAACTTAATTCCATTGCGGTCCCTGGTGGCTTTCGGCACATGGGCAGTGAGTGAAGTTCGAAACTTCGGAGCACAATGTATAAAAGTATTTAAAATAAAAATTAAATAAAAGCCATTTCAGAACGAGACATATATGGAGAGGAAAAGCTAATAAAATAAGTCAATACGCAAGTAATGCAACTTCAACAGCCCTTCGCCACTTGCATATACGCACCACTGCAATGTATGGCCGTTTTGGACTGGTCTGTCCATGACCGAAAGATGGAAACCCGAAATACAGGCAGCAGTAACAATATATGCAACTGGCCAAATACAAATACTGAACTGCTGTATTGGGGAAATTCTAGTTAAAAGATGATAAAATAGATTGTTCCTAGTAAAAGGCAAATGGATTTTCTTCTCTTTCATCAATTTCTCTAGTAGGTGTTGTTTAATGCAAAATGTCCAGTGTTTGAGATCAAAAGGGGTACGAGTATGGTATACTTTATCTAGACCATTCCACAGTTTCGCTCCTGTATAATAGAAACTGTGGATGCCCTTGGATTTTACAGAGGGTAATGAGTATTTCAGGGTCCCTGATCGAGTTACATATGTGCAATGAGTACTAGCTAATACAAAATTATTATCTAGATATGCTGGAGCTTTCTTTTCCGATATTTTTAGTACCATCAGTATTTTTCTGAAGTCTACCCTATCACTCACTGGAAGCCATTTAACATGTTTAAATTCATTATAACCAATATATGAGTCATGCGATCTAGTTTCATGATAAATCTGACAAGTCTGTTTTGAGATGCTTGAAGACGCTTTTTGGTTTTTACTGTCAGACTAGAGAACCAAAAACCACGTGAGTAGTCAAAATGACATTGAATAAGAGCATTAATTAGAAGTTGTCTGCATTTTTCATTCAGATAGTTTGCTTTTATGTACAAAAATTTCAGTTTTGCATTTACCTTACTTAGAACATGCTCAGCCATCATTTCACCATTAAGCCTCTGATCGAGGAACACCCCCAGATATTTAACAGATTTAGTTGGTGCGATGTCAAGGCCGTCGCTGCAGACCCTCAGTTCAGAGTGTTTTACAAGTTTCTTTCCAGACCCAAACAGAATTGATTCTGTTTTCCCTAAATGTAAGGACAATTTGTTGTCAACCAACCATAATTTCAGTTTATTCATTTCTGAACTGAGCCTCTGCTCAATAGCGCGGACATTACAATCTGAAACCAAAAGGGCAGAGTCATCCGCATATATAAGGAGGTAACAATCCACAGCCTGGCTAGCATCGTTCACATATAGTAGGAAAAGAAGGGGGCCTAAGATTGACACTTGAGGGACTCCACAGGTGATACGTTCAAATTTGGATAGAGTACCATATATATCTACTGCTAGCATTCTATTTGTTAAATAAGACTCCATCCATGTCAGAGATATTTTATCAAATCCAATTGCACTAAGTTTTGACAGTAAAATTTCATGGTCGACGGTATCAAAAGCCTTCTGAAGATCAATTAGAACCATTCCTGTCATATTTCCTTTGTCCATTTCCTGACGAATGTGGTCAGTGAGATATAGGAGACAAGTATCTGTGGAGTAACCAGGTCTGAAGCCTGATTGGTGGCCATATAGAAGTTCTGCATTTTTTAGATATGTTTCAATTTGTTTGTAAACGATTTTCTCTAGAACTTTGGATACTAAATTTAGCACTGATACGGGTACTGTCTTGTCACCCTTCTTGTATATGGGTACAACCCTGGCCATTTTCAATTCATTTGGGACCTGGCCCAGATGGGTCGATAAATTTATAATATGAGTCAGAGGAGAAGCAAGGATATGGGCACCATCTCTTAGAAATCTTGCAGGAATGAGGTCAGGTCCGGTGGCCTTGGATGGACTTAAATTATGTAGTAATTCCAAAACTTCAGAATCCGATATTACCGAAATGTGAAATTGTTTTGAACCTATTTTCTCTTTATAGAATCTGATAATGGATTCTTTACAAAATAAACCAGGTGCTTTTGGAAGTTTCGCAACCAGGTTATTAGCTATACTACAGAAAAAGAGGTTAAAGTCTTTAGCTATACTCTGTTTGTCGAAACAGACTTCATCATCTATTTTTAGACCTACACTATTATTTGTCTTTGCGCCCTTTTTTATAGGAGTACCAAGTTTCTGAATATATTTCCAAAGGTTTTTTGGGTTGTTTTTGTTTTCCTCAATTTTATTTCTGAAATGTGACAGTTTAGCATTTTTAACAAGGTGTTGGACTTTGTTTCTGAGTGTTTTTTACGAGTCAAAAATAGCCAAATCTTTGGATTTCCTGAATTTATTTAATAGTGAGTCTCTTTGTTTTATATGGGAAATAATTTCATCGTCCATCCAGTCATCCGTACTCCGCCTAATCCTGACATCTTTGATCGGAGCTACATCATTTATTAAGGATAACAGTGCTTCCTTGAAAATGTGCCAAGCCCTATTTATGTCGTCACATTCAATGACGTTCATCCAATCAATTTCTTGAAGTTTTTGAATGAAATTGAGATCAGAATAATTGTTTATGCATCTCAATTTAACAGAATTATGGGAGCCAATTAATTCCTTTTTAGCTTCTCTGATACAGTATATAACACTGTGATCACTGAGTCCAGAATCAAGAACGCCGAAATGACTGAATTTGTCAGGGTCAGATACAAATATAAGATCAATCAAAGTTGATGAAGTTTTTGTAATACGGGTAAAAAATTTGATGATTTGTGTTAGACTAAAAAGTCTTTTAAATATGTCCACCCCCTTACGTAATGAGTTATGTCTGGTGGGATTATTGAATAAATCAACATTAAAATCACCGAGGATGATGGATTCATTATCCAGAAAATCCTTCTCAAGACAAAAATTCTCAAGTTTACTGAAAAACTCATAAAATTTCGGAGGACGATAAACTACACCGACTAAAAGTGGTTTTGATTTCGGAAACAATACATCAATCAAACATGTTTCAAGCCTTCATGATTTATATCTGATCTGTGATTAAAATATATCGATTGATGTACATAAAGGCATACTCCGCCGCCTTCCCTTTGACGGTCCTTTCGTACAACAGAATATTCATCAATCGCTATCTCCAAATCACAGATTGTTGAATCCAGCCATGTTTCCGAAAAAGCTAGCACGTGTGCTTTAGATAGAGCTGCCATGTACCTAAGCTCATCTATCTTGGGTAACAAACTTCTGCAATTTAGATGAATCAATTTGAGCCCTTTGTTATTAAAAATCTCGTAAGAAGTGTTGTGACAATCGATATTTGTTTTCATGATTTCACCATCTAACTGCACGCATGTTCTCTTTCTTTTTATTCATGTTTTTCATCTGCGTGCATGACAAGCATGGGATAGACATACGCAAGATAGATTCTAATGGAGATAGAAAAGCTGTTCACCATAAGTTCGTTATTGATTTCAGAAATACTGAACGCACCAAGTTTAGCCATAACAACGGAAACGGAAGTGACGCAACAATGGACTGACAGTAATCTTCAAACAAGGAACATGTCTTGTGTTATCCATCTCCGGTCGTACAAAGATCGAGAGAAACACCAGTAAATACATCGGAACAAGATGTTAAACGCGGTCGAAATGTAATCGCGCCAATGTGAAGCCTGAAGATGCAAACAATTGCTGAAAGCGCTAGCTTAAGAACACATTCTCAGTTTGTTCTCGGGTGGATTCTCGGACCATGTTTAATTTCTTAAATCAATATGTCTAACTGCACGCATGTTCTCTTTCTTTTTATTCATGTATATCATATGTGTGCATGACAAGCATGGGAGAGACATACGCAAGATAGATTCTAATGGAGATAGAAAAGCTGTTCACCATAAGTTCGTTATTGATTTCAGAAATACTGAACGCACCAAGTTTAGCCATAACAACGGAAACGGAAGTGACGCAACAATGGACGGACAGTAATCTTCAAACAAGGAACATGTCTTGTGTTATCCATCTCCGGTCGTACAAAGATCGAGAGAAACACCAGTAAATACATCGGAACAAGATGATAAACGCTGTCGAAATGTAATCGCGCTAATTTGAATCCTGAAGATGCAAACAATTGCTGAAAGCGCTAGCTTAAGAACACATTCTCAGTTTGTTCTCGGATGGATTCTCTGACCATGTTTAATTTCTTCAATCAATATATCTAACTGCACGCATGTTCTCTTTCTTTTTATTCATATACATATATATATATATATATATATACATTATATAAATATATACATATAGCTATATACATATACACACACACACATATCCTCCCTCCCTTACATACGCATAGTTAACGAATACTACTACACGAACATGGATGCTACTCCGATCTAGCAGTTTTGGTCAAGAAGCCAAGATGATATCATATTCGGATATCTCCAATCGGAGCGCAAGCAAAGTGTAAGACACACATAATCAGATTCTGAATTTTACACACGTATATTATAGATTCAATGCAAGTAGAACATTGGCACGGTCATAATCTATTACATACACATCATTCATGCATGCACCAAGTGAGCTTATACGAACCTATAATGCATTATCTACATGTACATAGACATAAAATGTTTTTCAATGTAAATATATTCCAAGCATTATCGGGTAAATGTATCGCAGAAAACAAGCTCAATTGTCAGCGACCTTTTGCCAAGAGTGTGTGGCAATTACGAATAACACATAATCATAAGATGATATCGTCGCCCAGGCCAGATTGACAAAGGGGGCACACTCTTTGTTCTATCTGTATCTTTTTCCATCGGCCACTTTCAATGGCTAATCGGTGATTAGAAGTTCCTATCTTCATGAGAGATTCATTCAAATGTGGTGGTAGTTCGATCAAGTAAGTTTTCATTTCGAACGTGGGAGTTATAAGGCCATACAAATTACCCCTGGATGGTGACATCATGTTACCATTCCATTCTTGGTGAAACTGGTCGATCAAGATCTGCTTCATCTGTGTTCTGTCATCTCTAGATAGTTGTAATTGTGCCATCCATTTGGAATTCGGACCAGTGTTTTGCAATATACTTTTCATTTATCTGACCCATCTAAGTTTGTGTTCATAACTGCTGTCATTTTGATATAACGTGTAAGTAACCTGGTACATATTTTGGCCAATTCAGAACCCTCGTCAGATAATAATTTTGACCAGTAAGAAATATATATATATATATCTTTATTTCCTCCTCGTGGGAGATCATTGATACATATACAATTAAATTACACAAAGACAAATAAAACAACGGAAAAAGATATACACACATAGGACATAACGCCATATATAATTTATTTACAATGAGATAATAAGAATATAGCAATACTGTAAGTCGAGACATTCTCACTTCAAAGCATCACACACGCACCCGTACATATCATCTCCCCTCTCTTAATTAATAGGCCCATGCCACCCCCGGCCGAAAATACCCCCACATACCAAGTTTCATCGAAATCGGCTCGGCCATTTTCGAGTTCATCGCGAACACACAGACACACACAGACACACAAACAGATCTTCCAAAATATATAATAGACTAGAAGGTGACCCGACTTCGTCCGGGCTTTGACCATGAATTGACCATTTTGAAGGTCAATGTCAGGTGGGGTAACGATTTGACCCGTCCAAAACACTGCCCGGACAAAAGTACCCGTACTTGTCCATTTTGAAGGTCAAGGTCAGGTGGGTCACGATTTGACCCGTCCAAAACACTGCCCGGGCAAAAGTACCGGACAAAAGTACCCGTCGAAATCCATCCGGTTTTACCAGATTTGACCTCGAATTGATCATTTTGAAGGTCAAGGTCAAGTCGGGGTCATGATTTGACCAGTCCAAAACACTGCCCGGACAAAAGTACCCCTATGTATAAAATTTCGTCGAAATCCCATCAAAATTGGCGATTTGACCTTGAATTGACCCGATTTCAAGGTCGAGGTCACGTCGAACGGGCAAATGAATATGCTTATGAGACTCCCCATACGAAAGTACCCCCACATACCATGTTTCATCGAAATCCCGTGATATTCGGGCGTTTTACCTTGAAATGACCAGATTTCAAGGTCAAGGTCACGTCGAACGGGCAAATGAATATGCTTATGAGACTCCCAATACGAAGGTACCCCCACATACCAAGTTTCATCGAAATCCCGTGATATTCGGGCATTATGACCTTGAATTGATAATTTTTTTAGATTGAACTCAAATACCCAAATAAAATGAACAATGCTATCCTTAGTGGTACAAATAAATATATATTAATTGGTCACGTCGCACGGACAAATTAATAGGCCCATGCCACCCCCCGGCCGAAAATACCCCCACATACCAAGTTTCATCGAAATCGGCTCGGCCATTTTCGAGTTCATCGCGAACACAGACACACAGACACACAAACAGATCTTCCAAAATATATAATAGACTAGAAGGTGACCCGACTTCGTCCGGGCTATTCAAAAACCAAATTTCAAGTCGATAGCTCCACCCGTTTCCGAGATCTGGTCTGCGCATGCGCGAAGCTGGCGTCGCACGGGCTCGGCGACCCGATAAAATTTGTATCCGGGGCAAGATACATTCACATACCAAATTTCAAGTCGATAGCTCCACCCGTTTGCGAGATATATAGCCCAATGTCATTTGCGGATACCTCGGCCGGCGATGAGTTAACGCGACATCGGCCGGTTAAGAGTTAACGCGATCACGTCACGATATGTT
Organism: Siphonodentalium dalli; assembly: GCA_032622095.1. Lineage (NCBI taxonomy): Eukaryota > Metazoa > Mollusca > Scaphopoda > Gadilida > Siphonodentaliidae > Siphonodentalium > Siphonodentalium dalli. Next base: position 163,049,239 of record CP136063.1, on the reverse strand, counting down.
GATGGCGTAATATATTTACGCAATGATTTTCGATGAGCGAAGCATGGTCCTGCGTTCTTCCCGATAATTAAGGTAGAAACTTTAAATGTACACAGGCGTCTGATACATCATTGGAAAGATGAAGCGCCACAGATTCTAACCGTGCAAATTATATGACTGGCAATTTATTATTCGCGCTATATCGAATCGATTTGTGAGCACCGAACTGAAATATATTAGCGCAAAACGGCGTAAAAACAGATTTGACCTCGGCACGTGAAAAGTTGACATCGGATCTGAAAATCAATAGGCCTATGTTACTCCTGACCCGAAAATACCCCCACATACCAAGTTTCATCGAAATCGGGTCGGTCGTTTTTGAGTTAATCGATTACACACACAGACAGATACACACACACACACAGATCTTTCAAAATATATAATAGACTAGCCGATGAGCCCGACGTTGTCCGGGCTATTCAAAAACCAAATTTCAAGTCGATAGCTCTACCCAGCCCGACGTTCGGGCTATTCAAAAACCAAATTTCAAGTCGATAGCTCCACCCGTTTCCGAGATCTGGTCTGCGCATGCGCGAAGCTGGCGTCGCACGGGCTCGGCGACCCGATAAAATTCGTACCCGGTGCAAGATACATTCACATTCCAAATTTCAAGTCGATAGCTCCACCCGTTTCCGAGATCTCGTCTGCGCATGCGCGAAGCTGGCGTCGCACGGGCTCGGCGACCCGATAAAATTCGTATTCGGGGCAAGATACATTCACATACCAAATTTCAAGTCGATAGCTCCACCCGTTTCCGAGATCTGGTCTGCGCATGCGCGAATCTGGCGTCGCACGGGGTCGACGACCCGATAAAATTCGTACCCGGGGCAAGATACATTCACATACCAAATTTCAAGTCGATATCTCCACCAGTTTTCGAGATCTCGTCTGCGCATGCGCGAAGCTGGCGTCGCACGGGCTCGGCGACCCGATAAAATTCGTATTCGGGGCAAGATACATTCACATACCAAATTTTAATTAAATTGTAAATTGTTTTAATTAATTTGTTTCTGGCGGAAAAATTTACCCGTATAAATCCCCCTTTCACTTCAAAGCATCACACACGCACCCGTACATATCATCTCCCCCTCTCTCCTTCGCGCGCTCTCTCTCTCTTTATATTCAGAACCCTCGTTAGATAATAATTTTGACCAGTAAGAAATAGCTCGACACATGGCTTCTATTATACGAGGATGCCTTCCTTACTCTCCATAAACCATGAAATTTGGCGTACTACATCTCATGCCGAGAAAAATTTTGTAAAACTTGATGTGCACGGCTTCAACCGTTTTCACTGACTCAAAAAACCATATTTCAATCACTGCTGAATAAAACATTGGTAGAACCATCGTATTACACATAGACTACATTTGTTTGCATTAAAACACGCGGTCGCATAAATCTCATAAATTTACCAAGAAATCCAGAGAAAGCATATAAATCGGGTCATCGGGTCACATGAAGCTTGTGAGTTATACAAATGTTTATCCAGGGGCTATACACTCACCAGTCTCGTTCGTTCTTTTGGAACTGACAATATATTGCCGTTGCATCCTCGTGTCGCGTTTTGTACGATCAGTCGTCGGTATCATACATGTGATACCGCACTCATCGTCTTGTATGCCTGCATGCCGTGACTGTGTGACTAGAATTCAGGGGGTTATCATTGACTGTATATGAGGTATACATGTATATGTATATGCACACGTAACTCCGCATCAAGTGAACAACAACAGTTATATTGCTAAATACAAGTATACAAAAATTACAGTCTTTAAAACATCCCACCGTATAAATAAATGTATGTGCATATGCACACGCAACTCCACATCAAGTGAATAACAACAGTTATATTGCCAAATACAAGTATACAAAAATTACAGTCTTTTAAACATCACATCGTATAAATAAATGCGTAGAAATCCAACTAAATGAAAATAGAAATAAAGTAAATGCGAAAATATTTAAGATCTATCCCACGTGTCTGGACATTATAATAATGTATATTTAGAATATGGGCAGTGATTCCTCGAGGGCGCTGAGGCGGGTTCTTCGAGACGGCCGAGTGAGCCTTCCTCCAACGGCGGCTTCCGGTATTCCTTGGTCCACGGGGCGCTCGAGATGATCCGTGATGCCACCATACTCCGTCGGGCGGACGAGATCCTCCGTGGGCTGTATGATAGGTTGTGTTTCTTCGTCCGCAGTTGGGGCAGGTCCAGCCCACGACTGACGTTCGCCCGATGCAAAAATTGCATAGAATAAGACGCCGCAAAAATGGACGATAGCAGAAATGAGAAATACCAGTTGCCACTCTTCTATCGTCTGCAAAACGAAAAACAAATAGCAATAAATAGATAGAACGACCCAAGTGTGTGACCTGATTAACGTTATTGTACGAGTTTGTTGTGACGCGACGGTAAAACGAGAACCGAAAGCGGCACGACAAACGAGTGCAATAACGTTAACATGTTCGCACAACTGTGGTGTTCTATGTTTATTGCACATTCTGAAGATTATAGCCTGTAATCGACTGGAATGTAGGTCGATATTGTTTTATTTAATTGAACAAAGGTGTGCTTTATGTGGACTATACCTCGTTATTTAACGGATATATTTTCTGATAAAGTTGACGTAGCCATTTGATGAAGTTGTTGTATGGTTACCGGTTTGTATTGTTCAAGAACAATACACATTTTTTATTGAACGTTTTTAAATCGTCTGTCTTTTGTTGTATTGCTCAAGAAAAATACACATTTGTTATTAAACGTTTTTATATCTTCTGTATTTTGCATAAATAAACGATTGGTGGATAATAAACGCGATAGAATAGAACTCGAGATATACTTCGTGTGTATAGGTGGAAATTCCACCGTGGAATATATTCCAGAGGGAAATTATGTTTCTGGATTGTTTGAAATCACTCTTGAAAACGCCTCTGTCAAGAATACAAATATTTACAACTATATATGCAAAATGTGCACGGAAAAACGCAAACGGTTATCTCGTGCGTATAGTCGATGCTGGATTTGCTGATAATCACGACGACGAGGGTGACGAAGATGAACTGTTGGGCCGACATATAAATAGCAATGGCGATGATGATGATGCTGATGATGAGGCAACGAAGATGAAGATTACGATGACGACAAAGACTATTAGTTAGGGAGCCAGGAGGGTTTTAATTACACTATCGCGCAAGGAAGGTTTGATGCTCTTGGTTTGTTGGCGGTGATAGATCATTACGGAAAACTAATTTCTTGAGTTGCGCATTCCTGGCGTTTAGGGGCCAGATGGCCCTCCAAAACCCCAAAAAATGACTTTTAATTACACTATCGCGCAAGTCCACCATCTTTACATTGAATACTCTACTATGTTCACTGATCATAAAAACATAACGTAAGAACGGACATTTCCACCATTTTTTTCAGGAATAGTATACTGTATTAACTGATCATAAAAACACAACTTAAGAACGGAAATTTCCTGGCGTTTTCAAATAAGACAGGGTCTTCTATGGGGACCCAAAAATGTCAAAATTTCACTTTTAATTACACAATCGCGTAAGTCCACCATTTTTTTCCTGGAATAGTCTACTGTATTCACTGATCATAAAAGCACAACTTAAGAAAGCAAATTTCCTGATCATAAAAACACAACTTAAGAACGCAAATTTCCTGGCGTTTTCAAATAAGAAGGGGTCTTCTGGGGGGGGGGGGGGACAAAAATGTCATAATTTCACTTTTAATTACACAATCGCGCAAGTCCACCATTTTTTTTCAGGAATAGTCTACTGTATTCACTGATCATAAAAACACAACTTAAGAACGGAAATTTCCTGGCGTTTTCAAATAAGATGAGGTCCATGGGTGGTACAACAGACATATATGTAGTTCTTTGTGTGACAATATATAAGCATGTAGTAACTCAAGATTAAAACATGGCATACAGAATTGAAACATATTCTGGTTTCAAAATAAAAAAAAAACATTAATCACCTTGAACTGTTGAACACTAAAGCTTTGTGGAATAATTGCGCTTGGTATTAATTGTCAATATCTTAGAACATAAACACGGAAAGCTTCATTAAGCAATGAGCTCGGCATCTATTGACAATGAATGTATATTGATGGGTCAATTTCGTCTTCAGTGTCGGAGTCATCAGCACAACCAGGTACACGTTCATCGTCCGTATCATCATTGTCACATTCCGGTTGTTTTGGAATTACTGACTCTGGCATCTGTGGCCCGTCGAACCAGATAAATAGCCCTGTCAATTTTCTGACGCAAAACAGAATTGCAAGGCGGAATACTACTACCGTCCAGTCCTTTCAGCTTTGATAACAGTCGGTTTTCATTCTTAGGCCCAAAAGCTTTCTCGAACACATTGAATCTGTATTCGTTAATTGGGATGGGTTTGCAAGCACCATATAGCGTACATGTATACTCTTCAGGCGCCTCGTATGTTTCGTCTGAAACAGATCATGAGGCCAAGTCAGCAAATGCTTCAGAATATGCTGGGAAGACTAGCAACCCTTGCAACTAAACGTGACGATGACATAGAATTCCTTCTTCAATCCCCATTGACATCGGTACCACGCTCTATCTGCCATCGTCGATGGCAATTTCCTGCTGCACTGCCTACCGCCGGCTTTACCCCGACATATGGTGGACTCTCCCGTGTCGTGCTTCACAAGCTATTAAACCTAACGTCCAAGCGAATGGACGTGGTTTTCGACAAATGCATACGTGGAACTTCCACCAGGACTGTGAACGAGAATGTAGAGGTGCTGAGCAGGTCACATACATGATAACCGGTCCTGAGCAGTTGATCCCTAAATATGCGTCTAAAGCATTGAAATCTACATCTTTCAAAAAGCAGCTGCCTCGATTTTTTGCCAAAGATTGGTCTTCTTCACACCACACACATGTCTTGGTCGACAGGGAAGTGTACCTGGGCTTTGACGAAGAGTGTGTGAAGTTTGTTGTTGTCGATGGCAGTGTCGAGAAGCAGACCATGAAAGTCTGTATTGTGATCATCCTGAGGCAGACACAAGGGTTTGTCTACACATGGTGGATATTGGTCATGAAATACCCGTTGGTAACATCGTAGTACGAGCTGCGGACACAGATTTACTCGTAATTCTATTGCATCACATACATACATTTAAATCTGTTATCTGGATGGACGTTGGCACAACTGGACATGGTAACAGACGCTACTTGAACGTTTCAGCTGTGTCTGAGGAAACAGGAGAAACCATCTGTTATGCGCTGCCAGCATTTCACGTCTACATCGGGTGCGATTATACGGCCGATTTTGCTCGGAAGGGCAAGAAACGCCCTTTTGCTTCTCTGTAGATCGCGACGATCGATATCCTGAAGCATTTGCAGACTTGGTCTCAGGATCTGTTTCAGACGAAACGTACGAGATGCTTGAAGTCTGGTGTGCCTCAGAAAATTTACAGGGCTAAGTATGTGGCTAATATGTGGCATGTTGTGGTTGATAACAGTCTGCCCAATGATCCTGGCAGTGAATGGGAACTTGCTGATGGGTCGTATTGGATCATCTGGTTCGATGGGCCGCATTTGCCAAAGTCAGTAATCCCAAAACAACCGGAATGTGACAACGATGACACGGACGATGAACGTGTAACTGGTTGTGCTGATGACTCCGACACTGATTACAAAATGGACCCATAGATATACATTCATTGTCAATAGATGCCGAGCTCAATAGCTTAATGAAGCTTTCCGTGTTTATGTTCTATGATCTTGACAATTAATACCAAACGTAATTGTTCCAAGAAGCTTTAGTGTTCAAAGTGTTTAATGTTTTTTTTTTTTAAACAGGAATATGTTTCACTTCTGTATGCCATGTTTTAAGCTTGAGTTACTAAATGACTATATATTATCACACAAAGAACTACATATATGTGGGTTTTTTGTACCACCTATATATGGACCTCTTCTTATTTGAAAACGCCAGGGAATTTGCTTTCTTAAATTGTGTGTTTATAATCAGTGAACATAATAGACTATTCCAGGTAAAAATGGTGGACTTGGGTGATTGTGTAATTAAAAGTGAAATTTTAAAAATTTTGGGTCCCCCAGAAGACCCCTTCTTATATGAAAATGCCAGGAGATTTCCGTTCTTAAGTTGTTTTTTATGATCAGTGAATACAGGAGACTACTCCAGGAAAAAATGTGGACTTGCACGATTGTGTAATTAAAAGTGAAATTTTGATATTTTTGTCCCCCCCCCTCCCGCTAGAAGACCCCTTCTTATTTGAAAACGCCAGGAAATTTGCGTTCTTAAGTTGCGTTTTTATTATCAGTGAATACAGTAGATCATTTCAGGAAAAAATGGTGGACTTGCGCGATTGTGTAATTAAATAAGAAATTTTGACATTTTTGGGTCCCCCTAGAAGACCCCTTCTTATTTGAAAACGCCAGGAAATTTCCGTTCTTAAATTATGTTTTTATGATCAGTGAACATAATAGAGTATTCAATGTAAAGATGGTGGACTTGCGCGATAGTGTAATTAAAAGTCATTTTTGGGGTTTTGGAGGGCCATCTGGCCCCTAAACGCCAGGAATGCGCAACTTAAGAAATTATTTTTCCGTAATGATCTATCACCGCCAACAAATCGAGAGCATCAAACCTTCCTTGCGCGATAGTGTAATTAAAACCCTCCTGGCTCCCGAACTATATGATGGGCGGTGATGACGGTGAAGACAACGGAGATTACGACGACGTTGATGACCACTATAATGACGATGGCGATAACAATGTGGTTGTATGACGATGAACATGATGACGACGACGATGTTGATGATGATTTTGAATTTTTGATTGTGAAATATACTCAACAATCACCGACCGACTAGTGGTCTGCGTCCCATGTTCCTACATTGCCCGGATGGTCATATTTTAAATTGAGCATATGTTTCGATTCACTTTTTCACTATAGTATACTAGCGATAACGTGGAATCTCGTCAGGAAACACGTGTTAAATATCTTGGCATAATATATGCCTATTTTAAATGTGATTGGCCTAATTTGTTGAGGCCGGTAGTGCCATTACTGTGGTAGTACACAGTGTGTGATAATTTTATATCTCAGCGTATTATATGCCACTTTAATGAGCATTTCTGAGCACGGAATTTTAGTGATTCCATTGTGCTGCTAATTTTACGAGAGCAGTTGATCGTATCACTTCCAAGTTTTGCACTTTGAGTCAGTGATGTACGTATTAATTATTTTATAATTTGCATATTATATGCAACCTAGATCAGCTTGACCTGCCTGTTAGGCAGCGCTTTCTAGGGTCGACACATTGAGTGTGAAGAACACTGATAAAAGCTCCAGCATTTATGCACTGAGTACGACAAATTGGCTAGAACCAGATTGATCCGGTCTCAGTTAATGAGCAATTCGCACATGCGCGGCATATGTCGTCTGAAGCTTTGATTTTGCGAGATTTGATACCGCTACTGTCCGAGCCGATAATTAATCATGTATTCACGATTTGCTTCAATGGTGTGATCTCATTATGGTATAACTGTTGTGTCAGTATAAATCGGCGCGTTTGTTTTTATTCAGCGCTCATCAATGTTAACGATTCTGGAATTTCAAATTCCTACATCAGTCAAATGGAATATTTTTCCTTCGGGTATCACCCAGTTACATAACGTAATCTGTTATGGCCTCTCTTCTTTGTGAGGGGCGTGTGGCATTTATATGGCTACATAGAATTAACCATATGGTTCCGAATAGGATACTGGCTTATTGCTAGTGTCCGTGTACAAACAATTATTTTGTTTGTATGTCAAGCGTTTTTTTTGACAAGATTTCACCCAATTTTTGGGTACGCTTAAAGACGAGTAGTGGCGATTCATTGAATTCTTCTTTCATCGAGGTTTCATTATCGATAATGCCCCAGTTATCCTTTAGGATTTTATCAATTCTGTTTGCCCCTATATGGTACACAGTACACATTGTAGGCTTCATTTTTTTTCTCCTTTTTGTTATCAACATTGCGTTTTAGGAGTTCATTGCGTTTCGCAAATGTGACATAATTCGAGTATTGATTAATTTCTTGTTTGCTATAACCTCTATTGGTTAATTTATCAACAAACATTTCACGTTTTCTTTCGAAATCAACTTCATTATTTGAGTTTCGGAGATATCGAGTACATTCACCAATGATGAATGATTTGAAATTGTTGGTTGAGTGACACGATTCCCGGTGTAGGTACTGAAACGTGTCAGTTGGTTTAGTGTGACGTTTCATATCAAGGGTGCCCATTTCTTCAAAGCGTTTTCCTTTGAAGATATCTAGGTCAAGAAATGTGCAGCTTTGTTGGCTGATATTAAATGTAAACTTGAGTAAGTCATGTGCGTTATTTGCAATATCAAAGAATTTCAGCATTTCTTCGGTATGCCCGTTGAATATGATGAGGCCATCGTCTCTGAATCGTTTGTGAAACAGTATTTTATTTTTGTGAGGGAATACCTCAATCAGTTGGCTAATATGCCGGTGTATTGCTATATCACAAATTTCGGGGCTTGGTTTAGCACCTTGAGCCGCTCCAACTATTTGTTTGAAGCATTTTCCATTGAACGTGAATTCATTGGTTTCCAGAATCAGTTCAGCTATGTTCACAAGGTCATTATTCGGTGGCCGTTTTATTGGGTATGTGTCTTCCTGGTATTCATTCAGGTCGATTTTTAAGGCATCCAGTAGTTCACTGAATCTAAGGTTTGTGTATAGACTAGTAATATCATATGTTACTAGTAAGATATTTCTCTCGAATGTTATTGACTCAAGATTATTAATGAGATTAACTGTTCCTTTTATATTTGTTGATTGTTTTTGAACTATTGGTTGTAAAAAATAGTCAAGGAATTGCCCGATTTTGTCGGTAGGACTGCCCGTTTGTGATATAATGGGTCTCAGAGGTGGTAATATTTTTGTGCCGCTATCATTGTAAGCCGGGTCAATATTTAGGAGTTTGTCACCAATTTTGTCACGGTGAATTTTCATTAAGAAATATATATATGGAATATTCACTTTATCATCCCTGTTGAATAGAAATGACCTAGTGGTATCATCTATGGATTTATTAGAGTGCATCTTGTTTACCAAGGTGAGCACTTTGGAGTGTGTTGCTTTAATGTTTATTTCCGGTACTTCCACATAGTGTATACCATCATATAATTGTTTAAAGCCTTCCGATATGTAATCGGTTGTGTCAATAATCACTGTTAAATTATTTTTGTCTGCTTTCATGACGGTGACGTCATCATTATTCTTCAAAGTGTTGAGTGCCTCCCGCATTTTGGGAGTTAGATTATCTTTGTTTAAAGCTTTATATTCGGATAGTTGCAATTTGCATGCATATAGGTAATCCTCCAATGCGTTTCCTCCTAATGGAGGTGCAAATTTGGATTTATTTTTAAATGGATGTGGAATCCATGTGGTTTCTTTATTCTGCATGATATATTTAATCCGCATTTTTCTTTCAAATTTGGCGAAATCATGCATTAGTTCTCTTCTGTTTATTTTCGGAGTAGGAATAAAGTTGAGACCATAGCTCAATAGTAGAATTTCAGAATTGTCAAGCTTCTTGCTGGACAAGTTTCTGATGAATGTTTTGGCCCTCGCCAGTTTCGACGAAATGGCATTGAATTGGGTTTTCTTATTTTTTAGATTTGCCGTTTTTTTCCGATTGTTTATCAATCGGGTTTTTCGTATAAATCTTCTGGTCATAGTTGGATTCGACCAGTCAATTGTATAGGTCAGGTTTATACGATTGCACAGTTATGAGTGCAGCGAGTGATTCCCGCCTTTTAGTTTTGTTCCGACTTGCCATTTCCTAATTGGCAGTTGGAGATTTACGACGCCGTTGTAGGCGTGGTTTCGGAGATAGACAGTCTGGGTTTACTGTGGTAAACGTGAAATTGAGCGTCATGTAGTTAATGTTGGAGGCAGTGCCTATTTTCTAGTGTTGTAATATACATGTATATCCTTTTGTAGTTGGGGTCTAATTTTGCATGTATTTTGTCATTCACAGACATATTACTCGCAACTTGCATATCCCATGTTATAGGGATGCTTTGCGTATTTTGTTTACCATAATAGGTGTATATGTGGGACCAGTGGTCTAAGTGTTTAGCAATATAAAGTTATCTTTATAAAGATTTGGTTGGCCCTGAAAAGGGCCATTTTTGGTTCGTGTGTCGTTTTGAGCAGAGTTGGTTCGTGTGCCGTTTTAAGCATATTTAGGCTTCTTTGAGCCACCTTTGTCATCTCGATCGAATTTTCTTTTTGGGAATTTCCCTTCCCGCCTGTCTTTCCTAGCAATAAACTCGTTCAGCTTATTTCTGTATTTTTCTTGGAGGCTGCGGGCGTTGTTTTGAAGCATTCTTCTTGCTTCACCCGATGCCTTTTCTGTTATAGGTAGCTCGTCGAGCGCCTCATCATATGTGTGCTTGAGTTGCTGGTTATGTACAGCAACTTTTGAATCCAAGGTTTTAACAAACTTCTCTAGGAAGTTGCTCCTTGCTTCGAGCATAGCCCCAGACATTGCTGTAACTATCTCGGTCTTTGTTTCTTCGCTGCCAGTATATATTCGGTCCAGGTTCATTTCGAACCTGACGAAGTATGGCGTTGAGCCTGCCATCATGGCCTGTGTTATCATCGCCTTGAGTGTCAGCAGAGGCTGTCTGTCTTTTGCGATGGCCTCCATTGTTTCAGTAGCTAATTCTACTCTTGTGTCTTCTAAACCCTTCAAAGCGTTTGATAAAGTATGGCACACAGGTTTATTGTACAAACTTGAACGTATTGGTATCACTGGTATTACTTCACTTGATCGAGAGTTATCTAAGTCAACGCCAACAACGAGTAATAATTGACAATGAAAACTCAGATTGGAAACCCGTACAAGCAGGTGTTCCCCAAGGATCTATACTTGGACCTTTACTATTTATAGTTTATATAAACGATATCTCTGAAAATGTTACTTGTCACATTCGACTTTTTGCTGACGATACATCCATGTTTCTTACTATAGAAGATCCAGACAGAGCAGCAGATCTGATGAATATGGATATCGCGAGATTGGGCACATCAGTGGCTTGTTACTTTTAATCCTCAAAAAAATGAATCTCTTCTCATATCCAGAAAGCGAACACCCATAGCCCACCCACCACTTCAGATGTCCAATTCTATTATCACAGAAGTTAGCTCGCATAAACACTTAGGATTAACATTTGACAAGCAAGCGAAATGGGGTGACCAGTGGCTTAGTCTTGAGAAATGTATAAAACGCCTGCTTCACCATTGGGATGCATTAGAACTCTACTTCTCCAAGTTGAATGCCAGTGAAACTGATAGTGTCAGCAGAATTTCTCGAACGACAGCCCGTCTACAAAATCATCAGATGAAGTTGTATTTTCTGTTCCTGGAACACATAATTGCTCCACTCAACGAGTTCAACTGCCTGTTCCAGTCCGACGAAACCATGATGTGGCACATTCAACCTGAAATGTATCGGCTCTTGCGAAAGTTCCTCGCCAAATTCGTCCAGAAGAAGGTGATCAAAGCTGCAGATGAAATGACTGACGTCGAGTTCAAAGTGCGCGATAATCAGCTTGCGAACGACACCATTGCCATCGGATTACCCGCCCGTCGTTATCTCGAGGAGAACAAAGTCATCAAAGCCATCGACCTTGTTGAATTCTTCGACACAGTCAGACGGTTCTACGAAGCTATTGTGCAGAAGATGATCCAGCGATGTCCGTTTAAGGACAAACTCCTGGCCGACATGTGTTTATTAAACCCAGACCCGGCTGTGCGAGAGAACATCGACGATGGTATTCCTGAACGAATCGGAACTCGGTTTAAATTGGACATCTGTTCAGAGACATTGCAAGAAGAATTCGACGACTTCCTGACATCCAAAGATCTACCAGAATTCGACATAGAGGCAGACAGGGTTGACAGCTGGTGGTTCAAGGTGTTAAAGTTAAAAACAATCAGAGGAGTTACTCGATTTCCGTCTCTCTCCAAAGTGATAATGTGCCTGCTTTGCATACCTAACAGTAATGCCGACTGTGAACGAGTTTTTTCAATGGTTAGAAAAATTCAGACATGTTTCCGGTCTGAACTGAACAATGACACTCTGTGTGGACTTTTGGCGACAAAAATGAACAACGACGGGGAGTGTTACAGTTATGATGTTACTAAGGATCTTGCAACATCGGAAAAGAAAGCAACATGGGACTACGTCAGAGACCACGAATGATAAACTGAAATCAAACCAGCCATAACTCTACTCATGTTGATATTATATTGTGTTTTATTTTATTTTATTTTTTATTTTTGTGCATTTTGTGTTCTATTTTTCTGTGCTTGATAAAAATAAATAATTAAAACTAATAATCATTTTATTTTCAAACCCAACATTTTAAATAAAACTGCCGCAGAAATATCCCTGACAAAATCAAAATAGATCGATTAAGAACATTGGGTCAACACAGTGCATATATTACGGTAGAAGGGAGAAAACTCTATATGCTTTTAACAGGAAACAGGAAGTTAAGCATGCCGGATTTTCCCGTGTATTATTTTGATATAAACACTTAAACATGCACGTATCTCCCACTCACAGCAGCTCTATTACATTTACCAACAGGACATTCATTACCATTTTATATAAGGTGTATATATTTATAAAATAAACACAAATAAAAACTCATTTAAAACTATGTAATCTTCATCATAAAATGATTTTTGGAACACGAACATTTTTGGGCAGACCTCCCGAAAAAAATCTCCCGGATTGACATTTTGAAAACTTAACATGTCTGGTGACCACATAGATGATATTACTGATATAGCTTGGAAGAAAATTAACATAATGCGAATGCATAGATTTTCGCTGAATAGAAAAACCCTTCAAAAAATATATTTCTCTTACATTCGTCCAATCATAGAATATACTGCACCAGTATGGGACAATTGTACATGTGAATTGAGCACACGACTTGAAAAAATTTAATTTGAAGCAGCAAGGATCGTTTCAGGAGCCACGCGTAGCACTAACAATAGCGACCTTCTATCTGAACTTGGGTGGGAAACATTAGCAGAAAGGAGAAAAAAATTTAAACTACATCAGTTTTATAAAATGTTTGTTAGATCATCACCATCCTATTTATACAACATGATCAACACCGATACCCCGGGTTCCCAGAGATATAATTTTAGGAGAAACTACTTAAGACCTCCGCAAGCTGACAACTCGGCATATATGAACACCTTCCTTCCATCTGCTACTCGCCTGTGGAATGAGTTAACACCCGAAACTAAAAGTGCAAAGTCTTTAGAGATATTCAAGTCACGACTAGATATAGAAAAACGGAGAAATTCATTGAAAGTCCAACATTTTGATTATTGTTTAAATCGCGAAACCCAAATATTGCATGCCCGTTTAAGACTCAAGTGTAGTAATCTAAATCGTGACCTTCGTGAAAACCATTTACGCGATTGTGACAAATGTGTATGCGGGGATGTAGAAAGCGCTGAACACTTTCTATTATTCTGTCAAAGATATACTCAACTCAGGTCTGACTCATTCTCAAATATTAACCCGACTTTCTTAACTACCAAGATCTTACTCAAAGGCATACCATTGCTATCATCTGAAATAAATAATGAAATATTCCGAGCTACGCAATACTTCATTCAAAAAAGCGGACGTTTCAAACAATACACTAACAATTCAACGGCATAGCAACGATAACCCATGGAGTTTTCATATTTAGTTTTCATATATAGTTTCCATATTTAGTTTCCACATTTATTTTCAAAACAATTCATTTTCAAAATAATTCTTTCCACAAGTTAGTCTTAAAATGTTCATAACAGTGGTACCGACTTTTCTTTCACATACAAGCTCTTTATTTCTATCGTTTCACCTATCTCTGTCTCGTATTCCTTGTGAATACACCCCTCTCATTATTATCCACATAAGCTTATTTATCATTTCAACACTTATTGTAAACTCGTCTGTACATCATAATATTAATATACCATCACTTCTTAAACCTATTGTTTCTCTAACTCGACCACTTGCCATTCGCTCGATCTTCCTTGATTTCTACAATTTTTCTACTTGTCTGAGGAGATAGCTCAACAAAAGCACATATCTGCTTGCTGCTAAATCCTCTTCCCCTTTTCTATTCTACTCATGTTTCCATCATCTAAATGTTGTTCACCATAAATGTAATATTGGGGCTAATAAATATTGTTTAAATCAAACCCTTTTCCGCCTGGCTGGATGGCACTGGGACATCAAGGTCGAAGTTTATCGAAGAGTTTTCTGCTTCCATTTTGGTTCAAAATTAACAGCTGAATGGGTGCTGTAGATTTGTCATCACTTTTGTATTCGTTTTTGATTTCGACACGTTATTGGATTACAGCGTCATGTCCCGCTGTTTTATTGCACCCCTCGTGTGAGGTCCATGTTGTAGAGAGCATACAATTACTTATTATTTGACTATTATGTCTAATTTGCTCAAGGCTGCAAATCTCCTTTGTTACTCTAGGTGTTTACCACCTTAGGTTTGAGTTTTGAATTTTTGATTGTGAAATATACTCAACAATCAACCAACAGACTAGTGGAGAGAGTTTATACTTCGAGACAATAATGTCACAGTACATTAACATGTACAATTAGTTTTATAACTATTTATCGTGTGTAATCGTTTGAATTTTTGATTGTGAAATATACTCAACAATCACCGACGGAGATGACGACGACGTTGATGACCACTATAATGACGATGGCGATAACAATGTGGTTGTATGACGATGAACATGATGACGACGACGATGTTGATGATGATGATGATGATAATGATGATTACTCAAACAAAGGACCCCGAATTCGGTGGCCAAATGTCACTTCACTGTAAATATGTTACATAACTCTATATTTTGTGCATAATAGTACGATTGAGTTATCAATAAAGCATCTAACCAATATATGCATTGTTCCCAGTCTTGATATCCGAGTCAAATATCTAGCGTAACACTAAGACTTTGAATGCAGCATTGCGGCTGTTTCCGATGATCTATAAAGGTATTATATTCCAAACTGAAGGGTGAACAATATGTGAGAATTTAACACACGCTGCTTGATCAGGCGTGGGTGAACTGGCAAATATGTGACCCGCCATATCAAATCCAGTTGTCAGTCGGGATTTTTTTTACCCTGTGCCATTGCATTCTCTTATATATGCGAGTCGACCATAGATCGCCTCGCATATATATAAGAGAATGCATTGGCCTAACAATTTTTTATCATTTTTTTTAAATAAATGTTTCTTACAATTTTTAGGACATAAAATAAAAAACATCCATTACCCTGCAGGGAGCCACACACATATATAGAAGCATATAGAAGAGTGTCGTCTGCTCATGTTTGTCTGGGGCTCTGTGTGGGTGAAATTATAAAATTGTTAAAGAATACAAGAAATTATTTTTTAAATTGTAAATTATTTTTAGGCCAATGCATTCTCTTATATATGCGAGGCGACCTATGGTCGACTCGCATATATAAGAGAATGCATTGGCACAGGGTAAAAAAAATCCCGATTTACGACTGGATTTGATATTCCGGGTCACATATCTACATTATCATTATAATAATATACTCACGTGATGTCTACCAGCTATCTGACTAACCATCAATGTTGAGATTACTGCCCCGATTGTTCCCAGTCTTGATATCCCAGTCAAAAAGCTAGCGTAAGGCCGAGCAAGATCCAGTGGGTTCACTTGGTACCCTGCGAATAGTCACCGAAAAACAATGATTACATACACATGTGCATTCACGCTTACTCAGATATTGAGATTCTCAAACAATTGAAACAGTGTTTACTTCGAAATGTGCGCAGTACCAATCAACCAAATATCGAGTATTTTCAATGGAAATGAATCATATTCAATGAGTATAGTTAGTATAGAAAGGGTTAAACTGAAAACGTTGTTCTGGCTTTATAACCTAATATTTAAATCAGATGATTCAATCTACGGGGAGGTAGTATGTGTTAAAGACATGTTGTGTACTTCTTCGGGTGCGTGCAACTGTTAAGTTAGTATTCAGATGCTATATATGGCAACTGGAGAAATGTAGCATTCTACTAACATCGCCGAAAATCTTAAACAGATCAACTGTGCAACTCTACATATCTTAAATACGCGCAATGTAAACTATTTTCGATCGATTCGGGACGCAATTATGGGTGATAAAATAAAATACAAATGATTTTGCCATCGAGATTCACTGAATTTAATTGGTATATAGTAATGACGTTGTGTGTTGTCAATCTGGATATCATATTTGTAAAAATACAGTGAGCAAGATTAATCTTCATTTCTCCATTTGATCACCCTACCGGGGTGTTTCACATCACTTTGTTGGACATCTGTATACCAACACATTATGCACCGTACCTGATATTGCCAATCCACTAACTGCAACTCCAACGCACAATAAGGCGAACGCCGTATCTTGCGATTGGGCACCAACGAAATGTAGCCCAAGGACACAGCCAGCTTCAACGCCGAAACCTGAAATAATTTGTATACAAGAAAACCATAGTCAGAAATGGTAACGCGCTCAAGATCATATATTATATACCCATGATTGTAATTATAGAATACTAGCAGGGTTACCCGGCGTTGCTCAGGTTAATGTATGCTGTGGATATTTGTTGGGAATAGAGGATGCTCTTGCTTAAAGTGTTATACGTTTTCTCATAAATTGTATATTCAAATAGCATCAAAAAACATGATTATTACAGTCATGGAATATAAGTAGTGGCTCACCTTGTCAATTGTCATTCTGTTTATCGCGATTAATCCGTTCCACGAATAATGGAATATTTATTTATTTACAACTGCGTATACATTAGACGTTATAATATGATACATGAACATCATAAACACATTCGTTCGATAAAAGATGATAATTGGGTTTTACATATTGAGATGTATCAATCAATCTAGTGGGTTGGACTAAGATCTCGAGGACAACTGGCTATCATATCTCAATGAAGATACAGATGTTTCAAAGAAATTTCCAGGTGCTCCTCTGTTCATGGTGCTATATATTGGCTAAATATTCTTAGTTTAAACGAAATGTTGCTGCGCACATATATCAGCTACATGTGCAAGGCACAGAGCGAGATTTTGAGTTGTTTATGTCAGTCGATGAGTCTGTTCTAAAACCATTGTCAGATGTCTCTATCGGTAGGATCCTGAAAAGTATTGTGCTTCTAACTGCATTTTCTTGTATATCAGAAGAAACTATATTTGACTGCACACTGTGACCACTATTTTTGAACAGGCCTTCCATATCTCTTGACAAATTGTAACTTTTTGTGGAATCTGTATTGAATGGAACAGACTAAATTTTTTTATTATATATATGCAATCCTCTGACGGTTCGAGGTCTCTCAGTTTGCACGAATATATGTATCTCTTCAATAGAATGATAATTATACGTTTAATGCTTCTTCTAGTTATCTCTTTTTGCTAGCTCATTCTGTGAATGCCTTGATTGCCATTCCCATATAAATATGACTGTTAAGAAGATATAATTGTTCAAGTGACTTATGTGGGTCACCATATGTCGGGATTGTGAAATGTGAACGCCCAACTACTTAAAATTATATGGAGATGGCTTGGTGACTGTATAATATAACTTATATGTGGATATCGGCGAATAGCAATCTTATCAATGATAGTGCATATCCGCTCGCCATCCGTGACGCAAACGACACCAAATGTGATTAAATTCATGGTATATCATTAGAGAAAAACGTGTATGAATTTGGTGGAATTTGGTTTATTAAATCAATTGTTGATGCAACGCTGACTCGAACAACGCCATATTGCGAAGGTGAATATGTATTCGTTTGGTGGAAATCAGCGACAAAACTATTTCACCATATTTTGTTTTACATTTCCCCTCCCACCAACAGCGAAAATTTTAACCCGCACCATTATCTTCCTTGTAAACAGTTACCCTCTTAGAACGCCTTGGTGCCATCTCGATTGTACCGCGTGAAGTTATATATAGAACGCACACAGACAGACAAAAAGACAGACAGACAGCACGATTTTATTTCTTGTATCATTTGAGAAGAACGTGTCTGAATTTGATGGTAATTGGTACTAAAAATATTTTGTATCAGTTTTGGTGACCCTCCCGTCCCTATTTCGAACTCAAGCTGCACACACTATGAAAATGGCGAGTATACAAATTCGTATCAAATTTAAGGGCCCCATATCTCTCACCCATAGGGCACCAATTTGGTGTATCTAAAC
This sequence comes from Siphonodentalium dalli, assembly GCA_032622095.1. Classification (NCBI taxonomy): domain Eukaryota; kingdom Metazoa; phylum Mollusca; class Scaphopoda; order Gadilida; family Siphonodentaliidae; genus Siphonodentalium; species Siphonodentalium dalli. The sequence goes on along the minus strand of CP136063.1, from coordinate 163,030,798 downwards.
CACACGATAAGATTCATCGTATATGTATCAATCTGGTGGAAATCGGCACTAAACTTATAGATATAATTTTTTGTGTCCCTCTCATCTCTATACACCACTGAGTCGAATGGCCCCACCTGTGACATCCTTAAACCACACGATTACACTCCTGATATCATGGAGATGATTGTTAATAAGTTTGGTGATAATCGGTGACTAAACAATTTTGTTTTATCAAATTTGGTGCCAATCCCTCCCCTCTCCATCTCACACCCAGACAGCACCACTATGGCGTCTTTAAATCACGATTAGATTCCTCGTATCATGGATAAGAACGTGTATCAATTTTGTAGAAATTGGCGCTAAAAAATTGTGCATCAATTTTGGTGCCCCTGTCCCTTTTAAAGGTACGGTTGGCCTTGGCGGTGGTTATCCTGTGAAAATATTTCCACCGGTCAAAAACCGCCACAAACAGAAAGAATATTAAAATGTAGACAGACTTTGTCCCTATAGAAATAAGAAATATCGCATAAACAGTATGTTATGGTCATATGTTTGACCATTGTTATGTAAACAAACGCATAAAAAGTTACTTTTCTGGTGTTTGTTTATATTATGATGGTAAACATAAAGAGCGTTCTTTGTTGGTGAATTCCTGATATGGAACTAATAAAGAGCGTTTATGCCATTTGTGTGTGATTAGCCAGTAGCGTTGTGCTGTCTTCTGTAACACAATCAGGCTCTTGCTTAGGTAAAATATAGTAGGTCTTTGTGATAACATGCTGTTTACTCGATGGTCATGGTATATATGAACGAAACTTTATGCGTTTTATTGTTTACGGTGATTGGAACAAATATGAATATTTTCGACAACTAAGGCCTCACGTGCCTTTAATGCAACCCTGACTCGAATTAGGCCACATTTGACAGATAAAAGCCACAACATTAGACTCCTCATACCATGGGGATGAGTTTGTATAAGTGTGGTGGCAATAGGCGACTTATTATCAAATTTAGTGCCCACCCCCTCCCAATCTCTTATCCAAAAACAACAATTTGGCGTTGTTAAATCGCACAATTGGATTACTTGTATTATGAAGAAGAATATATATCAATTTGGTGGAAATCGGCGCTAAAATTAGTTTTATCAATTTTGGTGCCCCTCTCCCCTTCCCCTCATCCCTGACTGAAACGACGCCACTTTTGACATATTTAAACCACACCGTTGGGTTCTTCATATCATGGGGATGATTATACGTAAGTTTCGTGGCAATCGGCGACAAATTTATCTGACCCCCCCCCTTCCGGGCACCCCTGACGCGAACGGCGCGACTTTTGCCATATTTAAACCACGCCATTAGATTCCTCATATTATGGGGATGATTATATATAAGTTTGGTGGCAATCGGCGACAATTTTTTTTTTCTGCCGCTCCCCCTTTTCTGTCCCTGACAACAACGGCGTCACTTTAGAAAATTCTAACCCCGACCATTATCTTTCTCGTAAAAAGCTACTCCTAGTAGACCCCTTTGGAATCATCTAGATTGTCCCCTGTGAATTTCTATAGAACACAGACAGACAGACAGACAGACAGACAGACAGACAGACAGACATTCGCAAATATAGATATAGATAAAATATATTGATTTCGCGAATGACCAACTCATAATTCCGTTAAAATAACAATAACAACCAGCACCTAATTGACGAACCGGTGGCCGACTCGGCCGTCTCCGACCACAACCATCAGTGGGCTATCTATAAAAGTTGAAATATAAGACTTACAAATTATCTTTCCAATTTCTTTTATTGGTAATTGACATAGCTTGTCACAAACCAAAAATCAACATTGTTGGCATAATAATGTAAAGGACAATAAATGAAAATGAAATTCCCAACTACACCTTTTACCGGACTCGTATCCTGGTCGCGCAGTTCGACTTTTAAACCGGAAAAAACAATTATCTATAAATAAAATGCCCATGGGACCACGACTATCAAGAAATTGCCGAACAGTATACACGCGGTACGCGCGCTAATAAATGCCGCGAGTTCAAAGGGGACGGGTATACATGTAACGCACTTTATTGGGCTCATTTGAGTCATTCGACAGTCGGTATATTAATTAAACATTTATTTTATTCATAACCAGATACCCCGCGTTTAACCGGGTATTATTTTATAAATGTATTACATTATTATCAATAGCAATAATATCCACTGAGTGAGTAATATAATGCATAGCTGATCTAAATATGGCGTCACGCAGAAATGGGACAATTCACAACTGCCTTGGTGTTTCTAGTATTACACTTCCTGCTTTGTACAATTGCGTTTACAGTTCTGGTCTACATATAATTTCGTCGATACACATTGGACAACTGGGCTAGCTCGCAAATTGAATATCATTCGAGAAAGTTGTATGATATGGTTACTGACATGTCATAACAGGTACAATGTTGCTAGTTACTTACCTAAGCATTGGGCGCATTTGCGAGCGACTGTGGTAGACAGAGTTCCGCTTCTGATGAGCTTATCAAATACAATTCCACCCGATATGACGACACACGTCATTAAGCAATGTGGAACGGCCGAACGAAAACCATTCTGGAGAAATAAATGAAACAATTACAGAGTTTATGTCGTGTATTCTTTTACTATTTTCACAAGATGAGCTCGGTCGCAGTTTATGCTTTATGCATGGGCGATTTTAACTTTGAACACGATGTATGAGTCCCAAAATAAAAAAAACAACCATTCGCACGGCATGAACAGAGAAGAGCGTTCCGTGTTATTCTATTCCTGATACGGTAGAAATGAAGAGCATTTGTCTCCCATCTGTGCGATCATTTGAAAAATGCTGGAAATTGGTTGTGACCATGGAAGGTATTTTCTCAGAGCACATGAAGACGGTATAGCAATATTTCGTGAATTTGTCAACATAGCTTATACCATGCACCTTCCAAATTACGTAGACAGAATTTGGAAGTTCGAATGAGCCATGTCCGTTGTAACGTTGTAGTGCAGTGAATCTCAAGCATTCCAATCGCGATCTGAAGGGCCCATACAATGTGGTATTTATTCCAAAAAGCAATACTATATTCACATCTACATGTATATAATTGTGTGATATACTCACCGAAGCGATGTTCATAGGGAATGCATCGGCGTAATATTGTGGTTGTTCCATCAGCAAGATAGAGAAGATCCAGTTTCTACAGAAGGCACCAACAAACATGGCATAAACAGGAAGTGACGTGAAAATTGCCTTGACTGGAACATCAGTTCTCTGGAATTGCCAGAATATAAATATGAATATGAATTCAGAAGGACCTATCTATCTGCGTATTGTCAGCTTTGGTGACCTAATGGGGATAACAACGTGTACACCTGGTGATCTTCCCAAACAGCCACTTCTCAATATATGGTTAATCAATTCACATACTCATCTAATGTACTGACGTACCCGGACAACTTCTGTATATGGCTTCGAATGTTGAAAGCCCGACATTTGACGGATGCATTTCTGCTAAGGCGTAGAAGACAATAATCTATATCTATATCTGCGAATGTCTGTCTGTCTGTCTGTCTGTGTTCTATAGAAATTCACAGGGGACCATCTAGATGATGCCAAAGGGGTCTACTAGGAGTAGCTTTTTACGAGAAAGATAACGGTCGGGGTTAGAATTTTCTAAAGTGACGCCGTTGTTGTCAGGGGCAGAAAAGGGGGAGGGGCAGAAAAAACATTGTCGCCGATTGCCACCAAACTTATATATAATCATCCCCATAATATGAGGAATCTAATGGTGTGGTTTAAATATGGCTAAAGTCGCGACGTTCGCGTCAGGGGTGCCCGGAATGGGGAGGGACAGATTTTTTTTATGTCGCCGATTTCCACCAAACTTATATAATTATAATCATCCCCATGATATGAAAAAAACCAACGGTGTGGTTTAAAAGTGGCGTCGTTCGAGTCAGGAATGCACGGAAGGGGAGAGGGGCACCAAAATTGAAAAACTAATTTTAGCGCCGATCTCCACCAAATTGATATAAATTCTTCTTCATTATACAAGGAATCAAATTGTGCGCTTTAACAACGCCAAATTGTTGTCTTTTGGTTGAGAGATTGGGAGGGGGTGGGCACTAAATTTGATAATAATTGGTTTAGTCGCGGATTGCCACCACACTTATACAAAATCATCCCCATGGTATGAGGAGTCTAATGGTGTTGCTTATATCTTTCAAATGTGGCCTCATTCGAGTCAGGGTTGCATTGAAAGGGACAGGGGCACCAAAATTGATGCACAATTTTTTTGCGCCAATTTCCACCAAATTGATACACGTTCTTATCCAAGATACGAGGAATCTAATCGTGTGATTTAAAGACGCCATAGTGGTGCTGTTTGTTTGAGAGATGGGGGTGTGGATTGGCACCAAATTGATTTAAAAAAATTGTTTAGTCGCCGATTATCACCAAACTTATAAACAATCATCTCCATGATATCAGGAGTATAATCGTGTGGTTTAAGGATATCATAAGTTGGGCCATTCGAGTCAGTTGTGTAAAGAGATGAGAGGGACACAACAAATGATATCTATATGTTTAGTGCCGATTTCCAGATTGATACATATTCTTCTCTATGATACGAGGAATATTATCGTGTCGTTTAGATACACCATATGGGTGAGAGATATGGGGACCTTAAATTTGATACGAATTTGTATACTCGCCAATTTCCACCAATTTCATATATATGCATCTCTAATCTCTAAAGAGTCTTAGTGTGTGCAGCTTGAGACTGACATAGGGACGGGAGGGTCACCACGACTGATACAAAATATTTTTAGTACTAATTACCATCAAATTCAGACACGTTCTTCTCAAATGATACAAGAAATCAAATCGTGCCGTCTCTTTGTCTGTCTGTCTGTCTGTGTGCGTTCTATATATAACTTTACGCGGTACAATCGAGATGGCACCAAGGCGATCTAAGAGGGGTAACTGTTTACAAGGAAGATAACGGTGCAGGTAAAAATTTCCTAAAATGACGCTGTTGGTGTCAGGGGAAGAAAAGGGGGAGGTCGGCAAAATTAAAAATATATCGTGAAATAGTTTTGTCGCCGATTTCCACCAAACGAATACATAATCACCTTCGCAATATGGCGTTGTTCGAGTCAACGTTGCATAAACAATTGATTTAATAAACTATTTTAGACCATATTTCCACCAAATTGATATATTATTCTTCTCTATGATACGAGGAATATCATCGTGTGATTTAAAGACGTCAAATTGCTGTCGGTTGGGTGAGAGATATGGGTCATAACTATTCTTAGAATTTGTTTAGTTGCTGATTTCCACCAAACATATACATAATCATCGCCAGTATATCATGCATCCATGGGTCTAATGGGAGTGGTTTAAATATGTCAAAAGAGGCAAACGCTGGTACAAATTTATTTGGCACCAATTTCCACCGAATTCATACACGTTTTTCTCTAATGATATACCATGAATTAAATCACATTTGGTGTCGTTTGCGTATCGGATGGCGAGCGGATATGCACTATCATTGATAAGATTGTTATTCGCCTTTATCAACATATAAGTTATATACATTCACCCAGGCCATCTCCATATCATTAAATAGTTTTGGACGTTCGCATTTCACAATCCCGACATATGGTGACCCAAGTCACTTGAACAATTATATCTTCTTAACTGTCATATTTATATGGGAATAGCAATCAGGGCATTCACAAAATGAGCTAGCAAAAAGAAATACATTGAAGAAGCATTAAACGTATATTTATCATTCTATTGAAGAGATACATATATTCCTGCAAACTGAGAGACCCCTAACCGCCAGAGGATTGCATATATATTATAACAAAATTCAGTCTGTTCCATTCAATACAGTTTCCACAAAAAAGTTACAATTTGTCAAGAGATATGGAAGGCCTGTTCAAAAATAGTGGTCACAGTGTGCAGTCAAATATATTTTCTTCTGATATACAAGAAAATGCAGTTAGTAGCATAAGACTTTTCAGGATCCTCCCAATACTGCACATCTCAAAATCTCGCTCTGTGCCTGGCACATCTAGCTAATATTTATGCGCATCAACATTTTGTTTAAACTGAGAATATTTTGCCAATATATAGCACCATGAACAGAGGAGCACCTGAAATTTCTTTAAAACATCTGTATCTTCATGGAGATAGTCAGGTGTCCTCGAGAACTTAGTCCAACCCACTAAATTGATTGATACATCTCAATATTTAAAACCCAATTATCATCTTTTATCGAACTAATGTGTTTATGATGTTCATGTATCATATTATAATGTCTAATGTATACGCAGTTGTAAATAAATACATACTTCATTATTGTTGGAACGGATTAATCGCGACAAACAGAATGACAATTGACAAGGTGAGCCATTACTTATATCCCATGACTGTAATAATCATGTTTTATGATGCTATTTGAATATACAATTTATGAGAAAACGTATAACACTTTTAAGCAAGAGCATTCTCTATCCCCAACAAATATCCACAGCATACAGAGGGTTTCTCATCGCATTAACCTGGATAACCCTGCTAGTGCATAATATACCCAAACCCCTGGAACGTGATCATAAGAACAAGCTTGTTGGCGTCCAGCAATCGTCTCACCGAACAGATCCAAGCAGATGATAACAATACACACGGTGCTAGTTTGTGGGTATGTTTCATGATAGTCGAAATGCAATTGGACCATGACTGCACCGCCCCTTATTTTGTTATGTTTTAGATTCAGACAGGATCTCACGTGTGGCTTTGCTTTCCTTGTATGCTAAGATTGTATGTTCCCATCCGTTTGGAAGCCGTTCTTAAACAACTGGACCAGGCGTGTGCCATTGGCTACTGCTGTATAAGCCCCACCAAGACTGGGGTGTAGTCTTAAAGGCGATACCTTTGATAGTTGGTTGATATGTCATACTCACGCTGGGTGGTATGGTTCAATAAAGTACAAATGCCATCAACAAACGGATGAAATGTTCAACGCGAAGAACATCCAGAGGAATGTTACGTTGATGAGTTCTTGCATTCAGTTCAACAAACGTTGGTACACCAAGTGATTTCACCATTGCGACCATTTTCCTGCATGAGACATTAACTACTATATTCTAAAGTTATATATATAAAGCTATATGATCATAAAGGTCGCGTTCCCCAACGTCCACAGCCATTCCCATCGAGACTATAAATTGTTCTTTAAAGGATTGCTATCCTGATGAAACAACAAAACACTATCGGAAAGCCACCCCTATTGTGATCACAATGATCCAAGTCCCATAACAATCGCGTAATTAGAAATGACAGGAATACCGAAACATCCGGTGGTGGTGTGAGTATTTATATTCGCGACTGTATTCCTTATAAATTCCGTAATGATCTGATAGTTCCAGGCCTTGAGTCCGTATGGGTCGAAATCAAAGTGTGTAGTAAAAGTATTATTCTTGGCTGCTTCTACAGACCCCCTCAATCACCAGTTTCGCCTTGGGATACTATTGAACTCAACATTAAAAACGCAATCGATGACGTAAACTTGGTAATCGTAGCTGGCGACTTCAATGAAAATTATGTCGAAGATACCAATGGTAAGATTAATAGTATATGTACGCACTGTGGCATCAAACAGCTTGTGCATTCGCCGACTCATTTCACGGAAACATCTTCGTCGACCCTCGATCTGTTCTTCACAAACTGTGACGATTATATGTATGTTACGCAGATGTAATAAGTCCATTTTTTTATGATCGTATCCGATACCATGCCCCAGTTAAACACGACATCGATTTAACTTTACCAACTCAGTTATCTACTAAACGACTTATTTGGAACTACGATAGAGCCGACTACGAAGGCATTAACAACATGTTATCTAATTGGGATTTTAAAAGTGTTAGCCATAATCTTCATGTATCTAAGATTAACAACGAACTGACAGAAATGTTACAAAATGCTTGTCTGAAATTTATTCCAAATAAAACAGTCTGCATAAGAAAAGACTGTCCTCCTTGGTTGACGTGTGGGGTAAGAAAACTAATGCGCCAACGCAATAGACTACATAGAATCGCCAAATTAAAACATTCCTCATCTTCCTGGGCAAAATTTCGTATTGTTCGAAATCAATGTGTGAGTGCTGTCAGAAAAGCAAAAGTCGATTATGACAGTAAAATTGACCACATTTTTAGTGATAAAAACACTGATTCATCGACATGGTGGAAGAATCTGCAGAAAGTAATTTCCCCCACCACAAAAGCAATACCCCCTCTTTTAAGCAACGACTGTTATCTAGTTTTCCCTTCTGAAAAGGCACATGCGTTGAATGATTATTTTTGTGAAATATCTAAAGTTGATGATAATTTATGCAATACTCACTTGAGCTCTACCATTCAATATACAGAAACTGCTCCCGAACTAGCGGACATAAACATCACATCAGTCGACGTCTTTAACGCTCTTAAAAAGTTAAAAGTTTCCAAAGCCTGTGGACCTGATAATATTAGCCCACGTATGCTAAAACAGTGTGCCTCGTCTCTTTCTGAACCACTTTCCCATTTCTTCAATATTTTCACAAACAAGAGTTACTATCCGCATGAATGGAAAACATCGAATGTGACTCCTATTTTTAAAAATGGTGACCCAAGCATAATAGCGAACTAGCGCCCCATTACTCTTCTGAGCTGTATATCCAAAACTTATGAGAAGTGCATTTACAAATATCTTTGGACATACCTAGACGAAAATAAGTTACTTTCTTTTTACCAATCTGGATTCAAAAAAGGTGACTCTACAGTATATCACCTTACTGACATATATGACTATATTAGCAGATCTCTGGACGAAGGTAAAGAAAATCGATGTATTTTTTGTGATATAAGCAAAGCCTTTGACAAGGTTTGGCACAAAGGTCTCCTGTTTAAACTTAAGAAACTTGGAATAAAGGGTAAAGTATATGAACTAATTTCATCTTATCTTGAATGTCGTCAACAGAGAGTTATAGTTGATAATGCTAGTTCTGAGTGGCAAAATGTTTCCGCAGGTGTGCCTCAAGGCTAAATATTAGGCTCACTGTTATTCCTGATTTACATTAACGACATAACTGAAAACATCACGTGCAACATACGTCTATTTGCTGATGATACATCAATATATTTATGTGTCGAGAACCCTGTTTTAGCAGCAGAAATAATTAATAGAGACATTGCCACTATTGTCGATTGGTCAAAAAAATGGCTTGTAAAATTTAATCCCCTCCAAACTGAAGCTTTAATGATATCAAAGAAATCTACAAATATAGTTCACCCACCCCTAATCATGGCTGATTCTCAAGTAACTGAAGTAGAAAATCACAAACATCTTGGTCTCACTTTTGACAACATCGGTTCATGGGGAAACTCACATAAGTAACATAACCGATAGGGCATGGAAAAAGGTAAATATGATTAGGAAGCACAAATTCAGACTGAGCAGAAAGACCCTTGAAAATATATATCTTGCTTTTGTTAGACCCACTCTTGAATATGCATCACCAGTATGGGATAACATACCAAAATATATGAGCGATTATATCGAAGATATTCAGTATGAAATGGCACGAATTGTCACTGGGGCCACGAGAAGTACCAGCGATCGCAACTTACTTTTAGAAACCGGCTGGGAAACAATTGCGTCACGTAGAACAAAACAGAAAATGATTCAATTTTTCAAAATGACTAGTAACCAAGCTCCGTCTATTTATATTCGCGACTGTATTCCTTATAAATTCCGTAATGATCTGATAGTTCCAGGCCTTGAGTCCGTATGGGTCGAAATCAAAGTGTGTAGTAAAAGTATTATTCTTGGCTGCTTCTACAGACCCCCTCAATCACCAGTTTCGCCTTGGGATACTATTGAACTCAACATTAAAAACGCAATCGATGACGTAAACTTGGTAATCGTAGCTGGCGACTTCAATGAAAATTATGTCGAAGATACCAATGGTAAGATTAATAGTATATGTACGCACTGTGGCATCAAACAGCTTGTGCATTCGCCGACTCATTTCACGGAAACATCTTCGTCGACCCTCGATCTGTTCTTCACAAACTGTGACGATTATATGTATGTTACGCAGATGTAATAAGTCCATTTTTTTATGATCGTATCCGATACCATGCCCCAGTTAAACACGACATCGATTTAACTTTACCAACTCAGTTATCTACTAAACGACTTATTTGGAACTACGATAGAGCCGACTACGAAGGCATTAACAACATGTTATCTAATTGGGATTTTAAAAGTGTTAGCCATAATCTTCATGTATCTAAGATTAACAACGAACTGACAGAAATGTTACAAAATGCTTGTCTGAAATTTATTCCAAATAAAACAGTCTGCATAAGAAAAGACTGTCCTCCTTGGTTGACGTGTGGGGTAAGAAAACTAATGCGCCAACGCAATAGACTACATAGAATCGCCAAATTAAAACATTCCTCATCTTCCTGGGCAAAATTTCGTATTGTTCGAAATCAATGTGTGAGTGCTGTCAGAAAAGCAAAAGTCGATTATGACAGTAAAATTGACCACATTTTTAGTGATAAAAACACTGATTCATCGACATGGTGGAAGAATCTGCAGAAAGTAATTTCCCCCACCACAAAAGCAATACCCCCTCTTTTAAGCAACGACTGTTATCTAGTTTTCCCTTCTGAAAAGGCACATGCGTTGAATGATTATTTTTGTGAAATATCTAAAGTTGATGATAATTTATGCAATACTCACTTGAGCTCTACCATTCAATATACAGAAACTGCTCCCGAACTAGCGGACATAAACATCACATCAGTCGACGTCTTTAACGCTCTTAAAAAGTTAAAAGTTTCCAAAGCCTGTGGACCTGATAATATTAGCCCACGTATGCTAAAACAGTGTGCCTCGTCTCTTTCTGAACCACTTTCCCATTTCTTCAATATTTTCACAAACAAGAGTTACTATCCGCATGAATGGAAAACATCGAATGTGACTCCTATTTTTAAAAATGGTGACCCAAGCATAATAGCGAACTAGCGCCCCATTACTCTTCTGAGCTGTATATCCAAAACTTATGAGAAGTGCATTTACAAATATCTTTGGACATACCTAGACGAAAATAAGTTACTTTCTTTTTACCAATCTGGATTCAAAAAAGGTGACTCTACAGTATATCACCTTACTGACATATATGACTATATTAGCAGATCTCTGGACGAAGGTAAAGAAAATCGATGTATTTTTTGTGATATAAGCAAAGCCTTTGACAAGGTTTGGCACAAAGGTCTCCTGTTTAAACTTAAGAAACTTGGAATAAAGGGTAAAGTATATGAACTAATTTCATCTTATCTTGAATGTCGTCAACAGAGAGTTATAGTTGATAATGCTAGTTCTGAGTGGCAAAATGTTTCCGCAGGTGTGCCTCAAGGCTAAATATTAGGCTCACTGTTATTCCTGATTTACATTAACGACATAACTGAAAACATCACGTGCAACATACGTCTATTTGCTGATGATACATCAATATATTTATGTGTCGAGAACCCTGTTTTAGCAGCAGAAATAATTAATAGAGACATTGCCACTATTGTCGATTGGTCAAAAAAATGGCTTGTAAAATTTAATCCCCTCCAAACTGAAGCTTTAATGATATCAAAGAAATCTACAAATATAGTTCACCCACCCCTAATCATGGCTGATTCTCAAGTAACTGAAGTAGAAAATCACAAACATCTTGGTCTCACTTTTGACAACATCGGTTCATGGGGAAACTCACATAAGTAACATAACCGATAGGGCATGGAAAAAGGTAAATATGATTAGGAAGCACAAATTCAGACTGAGCAGAAAGACCCTTGAAAATATATATCTTGCTTTTGTTAGACCCACTCTTGAATATGCATCACCAGTATGGGATAACATACCAAAATATATGAGCGATTATATCGAAGATATTCAGTATGAAATGGCACGAATTGTCACTGGGGCCACGAGAAGTACCAGCGATCGCAACTTACTTTTAGAAACCGGCTGGGAAACAATTGCGTCACGTAGAACAAAACAGAAAATGATTCAATTTTTCAAAATGACTAGTAACCAAGCTCCGTCTATTTATATTCGCGACTGTATTCCTTATAAATTCCGTAATGATCTGATAGTTCCAGGCCTTGAGTCCGTATGGGTCGAAATCAAAGTGTGTAGTAAAAGTATTATTCTTGGCTGCTTCTACAGACCCCCTCAATCACCAGTTTCGCCTTGGGATACTATTGAACTCAACATTAAAAACGCAATCGATGACGTAAACTTGGTAATCGTAGCTGGCGACTTCAATGAAAATTATGTCGAAGATACCAATGGTAAGATTAATAGTATATGTACGCACTGTGGCATCAAACAGCTTGTGCATTCGCCGACTCATTTCACGGAAACATCTTCGTCGACCCTCGATCTGTTCTTCACAAACTGTGACGATTATATGTATGTTACGCAGATGTAATAAGTCCATTTTTTTATGATCGTATCCGATACCATGCCCCAGTTAAACACGACATCGATTTAACTTTACCAACTCAGTTATCTACTAAACGACTTATTTGGAACTACGATAGAGCCGACTACGAAGGCATTAACAACATGTTATCTAATTGGGATTTTAAAAGTGTTAGCCATAATCTTCATGTATCTAAGATTAACAACGAACTGACAGAAATGTTACAAAATGCTTGTCTGAAATTTATTCCAAATAAAACAGTCTGCATAAGAAAAGACTGTCCTCCTTGGTTGACGTGTGGGGTAAGAAAACTAATGCGCCAACGCAATAGACTACATAGAATCGCCAAATTAAAACATTCCTCATCTTCCTGGGCAAAATTTCGTATTGTTCGAAATCAATGTGTGAGTGCTGTCAGAAAAGCAAAAGTCGATTATGACAGTAAAATTGACCACATTTTTAGTGATAAAAACACTGATTCATCGACATGGTGGAAGAATCTGCAGAAAGTAATTTCCCCCACCACAAAAGCAATACCCCCTCTTTTAAGCAACGACTGTTATCTAGTTTTCCCTTCTGAAAAGGCACATGCGTTGAATGATTATTTTTGTGAAATATCTAAAGTTGATGATAATTTATGCAATACTCACTTGAGCTCTACCATTCAATATACAGAAACTGCTCCCGAACTAGCGGACATAAACATCACATCAGTCGACGTCTTTAACGCTCTTAAAAAGTTAAAAGTTTCCAAAGCCTGTGGACCTGATAATATTAGCCCACGTATGCTAAAACAGTGTGCCTCGTCTCTTTCTGAACCACTTTCCCATTTCTTCAATATTTTCACAAACAAGAGTTACTATCCGCATGAATGGAAAACATCGAATGTGACTCCTATTTTTAAAAATGGTGACCCAAGCATAATAGCGAACTAGCGCCCCATTACTCTTCTGAGCTGTATATCCAAAACTTATGAGAAGTGCATTTACAAATATCTTTGGACATACCTAGACGAAAATAAGTTACTTTCTTTTTACCAATCTGGATTCAAAAAAGGTGACTCTACAGTATATCACCTTACTGACATATATGACTATATTAGCAGATCTCTGGACGAAGGTAAAGAAAATCGATGTATTTTTTGTGATATAAGCAAAGCCTTTGACAAGGTTTGGCACAAAGGTCTCCTGTTTAAACTTAAGAAACTTGGAATAAAGGGTAAAGTATATGAACTAATTTCATCTTATCTTGAATGTCGTCAACAGAGAGTTATAGTTGATAATGCTAGTTCTGAGTGGCAAAATGTTTCCGCAGGTGTGCCTCAAGGCTAAATATTAGGCTCACTGTTATTCCTGATTTACATTAACGACATAACTGAAAACATCACGTGCAACATACGTCTATTTGCTGATGATACATCAATATATTTATGTGTCGAGAACCCTGTTTTAGCAGCAGAAATAATTAATAGAGACATTGCCACTATTGTCGATTGGTCAAAAAAATGGCTTGTAAAATTTAATCCCCTCCAAACTGAAGCTTTAATGATATCAAAGAAATCTACAAATATAGTTCACCCACCCCTAATCATGGCTGATTCTCAAGTAACTGAAGTAGAAAATCACAAACATCTTGGTCTCACTTTTGACAACATCGGTTCATGGGGAAACTCACATAAGTAACATAACCGATAGGGCATGGAAAAAGGTAAATATGATTAGGAAGCACAAATTCAGACTGAGCAGAAAGACCCTTGAAAATATATATCTTGCTTTTGTTAGACCCACTCTTGAATATGCATCACCAGTATGGGATAACATACCAAAATATATGAGCGATTATATCGAAGATATTCAGTATGAAATGGCACGAATTGTCACTGGGGCCACGAGAAGTACCAGCGATCGCAACTTACTTTTAGAAACCGGCTGGGAAACAATTGCGTCACGTAGAACAAAACAGAAAATGATTCAATTTTTCAAAATGACTAGTAACCAAGCTCCGTCTATTTATATTCGCGACTGTATTCCTTATAAATTCCGTAATGATCTGATAGTTCCAGGCCTTGAGTCCGTATGGGTCGAAATCAAAGTGTGTAGTAAAAGTATTATTCTTGGCTGCTTCTACAGACCCCCTCAATCACCAGTTTCGCCTTGGGATACTATTGAACTCAACATTAAAAACGCAATCGATGACGTAAACTTGGTAATCGTAGCTGGCGACTTCAATGAAAATTATGTCGAAGATACCAATGGTAAGATTAATAGTATATGTACGCACTGTGGCATCAAACAGCTTGTGCATTCGCCGACTCATTTCACGGAAACATCTTCGTCGACCCTCGATCTGTTCTTCACAAACTGTGACGATTATATGTATGTTACGCAGATGTAATAAGTCCATTTTTTTATGATCGTATCCGATACCATGCCCCAGTTAAACACGACATCGATTTAACTTTACCAACTCAGTTATCTACTAAACGACTTATTTGGAACTACGATAGAGCCGACTACGAAGGCATTAACAACATGTTATCTAATTGGGATTTTAAAAGTGTTAGCCATAATCTTCATGTATCTAAGATTAACAACGAACTGACAGAAATGTTACAAAATGCTTGTCTGAAATTTATTCCAAATAAAACAGTCTGCATAAGAAAAGACTGTCCTCCTTGGTTGACGTGTGGGGTAAGAAAACTAATGCGCCAACGCAATAGACTACATAGAATCGCCAAATTAAAACATTCCTCATCTTCCTGGGCAAAATTTCGTATTGTTCGAAATCAATGTGTGAGTGCTGTCAGAAAAGCAAAAGTCGATTATGACAGTAAAATTGACCACATTTTTAGTGATAAAAACACTGATTCATCGACATGGTGGAAGAATCTGCAGAAAGTAATTTCCCCCACCACAAAAGCAATACCCCCTCTTTTAAGCAACGACTGTTATCTAGTTTTCCCTTCTGAAAAGGCACATGCGTTGAATGATTATTTTTGTGAAATATCTAAAGTTGATGATAATTTATGCAATACTCACTTGAGCTCTACCATTCAATATACAGAAACTGCTCCCGAACTAGCGGACATAAACATCACATCAGTCGACGTCTTTAACGCTCTTAAAAAGTTAAAAGTTTCCAAAGCCTGTGGACCTGATAATATTAGCCCACGTATGCTAAAACAGTGTGCCTCGTCTCTTTCTGAACCACTTTCCCATTTCTTCAATATTTTCACAAACAAGAGTTACTATCCGCATGAATGGAAAACATCGAATGTGACTCCTATTTTTTAAAATGGTGACCCAAGCATAATAGCGAACTAGCGCCCCATTACTCTTCTGAGCTGTATATCCAAAACTTATGAGAAGTGCATTTACAAATATCTTTGGACATACCTAGACGAAAATAAGTTACTTTCTTTTTACCAATCTGGATTCAAAAAAGGTGACTCTACAGTATATCACCTTACTGACATATATGACTATATTAGCAGATCTCTGGACGAAGGTAAAGAAAATCGATGTATTTTTTGTGATATAAGCAAAGCCTTTGACAAGGTTTGGCACAAAGGTCTCCTGTTTAAACTTAAGAAACTTGGAATAAAGGGTAAAGTATATGAACTAATTTCATCTTATCTTGAATGTCGTCAACAGAGAGTTATAGTTGATAATGCTAGTTCTGAGTGGCAAAATGTTTCCGCAGGTGTGCCTCAAGGCTAAATATTAGGCTCACTGTTATTCCTGATTTACATTAACGACATAACTGAAAACATCACGTGCAACATACGTCTATTTGCTGATGATACATCAATATATTTATGTGTCGAGAACCCTGTTTTAGCAGCAGAAATAATTAATAGAGACATTGCCACTATTGTCGATTGGTCAAAAAAATGGCTTGTAAAATTTAATCCCCTCCAAACTGAAGCTTTAATGATATCAAAGAAATCTACAAATATAGTTCACCCACCCCTAATCATGGCTGATTCTCAAGTAACTGAAGTAGAAAATCACAAACATCTTGGTCTCACTTTTGACAACATCGGTTCATGGGGAAACTCACATAAGTAACATAACCGATAGGGCATGGAAAAAGGTAAATATGATTAGGAAGCACAAATTCAGACTGAGCAGAAAGACCCTTGAAAATATATATCTTGCTTTTGTTAGACCCACTCTTGAATATGCATCACCAGTATGGGATAACATACCAAAATATATGAGCGATTATATCGAAGATATTCAGTATGAAATGGCACGAATTGTCACTGGGGCCACGAGAAGTACCAGCGATCGCAACTTACTTTTAGAAACCGGCTGGGAAACAATTGCGTCACGTAGAACAAAACAGAAAATGATTCAATTTTTCAAAATGACTAGTAACCAAGCTCCGTCTATTTATATTCGCGACTGTATTCCTTATAAATTCCGTAATGATCTGATAGTTCCAGGCCTTGAGTCCGTATGGGTCGAAATCAAAGTGTGTAGTAAAAGTATTATTCTTGGCTGCTTCTACAGACCCCCTCAATCACCAGTTTCGCCTTGGGATACTATTGAACTCAACATTAAAAACGCAATCGATGACGTAAACTTGGTAATCGTAGCTGGCGACTTCAATGAAAATTATGTCGAAGATACCAATGGTAAGATTAATAGTATATGTACGCACTGTGGCATCAAACAGCTTGTGCATTCGCCGACTCATTTCACGGAAACATCTTCGTCGACCCTCGATCTGTTCTTCACAAACTGTGACGATTATATGTATGTTACGCAGATGTAATAAGTCCATTTTTTTATGATCGTATCCGATACCATGCCCCAGTTAAACACGACATCGATTTAACTTTACCAACTCAGTTATCTACTAAACGACTTATTTGGAACTACGATAGAGCCGACTACGAAGGCATTAACAACATGTTATCTAATTGGGATTTTAAAAGTGTTAGCCATAATCTTCATGTATCTAAGATTAACAACGAACTGACAGAAATGTTACAAAATGCTTGTCTGAAATTTATTCCAAATAAAACAGTCTGCATAAGAAAAGACTGTCCTCCTTGGTTGACGTGTGGGGTAAGAAAACTAATGCGCCAACGCAATAGACTACATAGAATCGCCAAATTAAAACATTCCTCATCTTCCTGGGCAAAATTTCGTATTGTTCGAAATCAATGTGTGAGTGCTGTCAGAAAAGCAAAAGTCGATTATGACAGTAAAATTGACCACATTTTTAGTGATAAAAACACTGATTCATCGACATGGTGGAAGAATCTGCAGAAAGTAATTTCCCCCACCACAAAAGCAATACCCCCTCTTTTAAGCAACGACTGTTATCTAGTTTTCCCTTCTGAAAAGGCACATGCGTTGAATGATTATTTTTGTGAAATATCTAAAGTTGATGATAATTTATGCAATACTCACTTGAGCTCTACCATTCAATATACAGAAACTGCTCCCGAACTAGCGGACATAAACATCACATCAGTCGACGTCTTTAACGCTCTTAAAAAGTTAAAAGTTTCCAAAGCCTGTGGACCTGATAATATTAGCCCACGTATGCTAAAACAGTGTGCCTCGTCTCTTTCTGAACCACTTTCCCATTTCTTCAATATTTTCACAAACAAGAGTTACTATCCGCATGAATGGAAAACATCGAATGTGACTCCTATTTTTAAAAATGGTGACCCAAGCATAATAGCGAACTAGCGCCCCATTACTCTTCTGAGCTGTATATCCAAAACTTATGAGAAGTGCATTTACAAATATCTTTGGACATACCTAGACGAAAATAAGTTACTTTCTTTTTACCAATCTGGATTCAAAAAAGGTGACTCTACAGTATATCACCTTACTGACATATATGACTATATTAGCAGATCTCTGGACGAAGGTAAAGAAAATCGATGTATTTTTTGTGATATAAGCAAAGCCTTTGACAAGGTTTGGCACAAAGGTCTCCTGTTTAAACTTAAGAAACTTGGAATAAAGGGTAAAGTATATGAACTAATTTCATCTTATCTTGAATATCGTCAACAGAGAGTTATAGTTGATAATGCTAGTTCTGAGTGGCAAAATGTTTCCGCAGGTGTGCCTCAAGGC
Organism: Siphonodentalium dalli; assembly: GCA_032622095.1. Classification (NCBI taxonomy): domain Eukaryota; kingdom Metazoa; phylum Mollusca; class Scaphopoda; order Gadilida; family Siphonodentaliidae; genus Siphonodentalium; species Siphonodentalium dalli. The sequence continues at coordinate 163,012,158 of CP136063.1, read as the reverse complement.
TAAATATTAGGCTCACTGTTATTCCTGATTTACATTAACGACATAACTGAAAACATCACGTGCAACATACGTCTATTTGCTGATGATACATCAATATATTTATGTGTCGAGAACCCTGTTTTAGCAGCAGAAATAATTAATAGAGACATTGCCACTATTGTCGATTGGTCAAAAAAATGGCTTGTAAAATTTAATCCCCTCCAAACTGAAGCTTTAATGATATCAAAGAAATCTACAAATATAGTTCACCCACCCCTAATCATGGCTGATTCTCAAGTAACTGAAGTAGAAAATCACAAACATCTTGGTCTCACTTTTGACAACATCGGTTCATGGGGAAACTCACATAAGTAACATAACCGATAGGGCATGGAAAAAGGTAAATATGATTAGGAAGCACAAATTCAGACTGAGCAGAAAGACCCTTGAAAATATATATCTTGCTTTTGTTAGACCCACTCTTGAATATGCATCACCAGTATGGGATAACATACCAAAATATATGAGCGATTATATCGAAGATATTCAGTATGAAATGGCACGAATTGTCACTGGGGCCACGAGAAGTACCAGCGATCGCAACTTACTTTTAGAAACCGGCTGGGAAACAATTGCGTCACGTAGAACAAAACAGAAAATGATTCAATTTTTCAAAATGACTAGTAACCAAGCTCCGTCTTATCTATCAATCATGATTCCTCCCGATTCCACTTCATCTGGTTACAATTTTAGGCATGTTAGTATCCACCCGCCTGGCAGCAACATAGACATTTACATGAATACTTTTCTGCCTTCGCTACACGAGCATGGAATAGTTTATCGAATTCAATAAAATCGTCAAACACACTCGAAGAATTTAAGCGTAAACTAAACATTGACCGTGCGAAAATTGCAAATTTTTATCTTCAGTGTTATTCCAGGAAAGCCCAAATATATCATACTCGTATCAGATTAGGTTGCAGCAACCTGAACCGTGACCTTGTTATTAATCACTTGAAAGAATCACCACTGTGTCAATGCGGTAGTTTTGAAACTGAATCAGCTCACCATTTCTTCTTTCAATGCCCCCTTTACGCCAGAATTAGATCAGAACTTCTAAGTAACTTACCAGTAAGTATGATAACAACCGATGTTCTATTGTACGGATCTCTCGAACTTTGAAACAAATTAAATTCCGAAATATTCTTGGCGGTTCAGAAGTTTATTTCAGATAGTGGCCGTTTCTCATAATCACTTAAGGTGACGCGGCTAGATTTCCATTCCATTTGCATGAACCGCTTTTTCTCCTCCGTGGTCGTGACGCATTCGTTCAAGTGATTTCCCCACTGAACGGATGTTTTTTGTGTTATTTTGTATCGAATGTATGTTGTGTCAAACCTCTATCTCTCTCTCTCTCTCTCTTTCTCTTTCACACTCTCCCCTCTCTCTCATTCTCTCTCATTCTCTTTCATTCCCTTTCTCACCCTTAACTTCCGTATTACAATGTAATACCGTATCTCAATCCTAAATAATATTCCAATCAATCAAATCTATATATCCCGTCTGCTTTACCCCAAGTGATATTTTTGTCACTTGAGGTAACATTTATTCCACGAGGAGAGGACTTTAAAAAAGCATTTTGCTTGTTGTCCAATCCTCTTCATAAATCTATATATTTCGACATGTATATTATGTTTATGTCATATGTTTGATTTTTTGAAATAAATATTGTTTACACCAATCGCGTAATAAATAAGCCTAGAAATAAATAAATAATACTCCCACCGGTTGTCGGCTATCTCCGTCGCAAATCCTCATATGACGTCAAATGAGTAAACTAATTAAAAACACGGAATCGGAGTCGGAGTTAATTGTGTCTACCTATATGACGTCATATGAGTGGCGATGGAAAATGCGGAATCGAGCGCGTGAGTCTAATGGAATTAATGCGGGACATGGCATGTCAATAACATTGTGTACACGTGGTGAATTTTCAACGCCCGGTGAGTTATCTTCACTTGTGATTTGTCATAAGTGCTGCTTGGGAAGTTATTGTTTTGACAAGAAATATAGAAGGCCGATTGAGCGGGGTAGATAACACTTTCGTGACAAAAATAAAGCTTATAAAAACACGAGCCGACATGTGAACTCTATTCGGGTGCGTGTTCACGATGTTGTTTTAATTTTCCATATATATGCCCCGATTGTCCCGTATTTACAATTCATTCGTGACAATGCCAAATAAATGCAGTGTTTTCGGCTGTGGCCGGTATAGTGACTCTCAATTAGGTATAATTCTGCATTCATTTCCAAACGACGTTCGTTTACGTGACATTTGGTGGGATTTATGTGGGAAACCCGTTACTCAAAATCAGAAACTATTGAAGTAGTTGCCAACGAAATAGTCCTGAATTTGTTCCGTCCACTTCGAAAAAATGTGTTTTGAGCACAACGCGAATACACTTGGCCCGAACATTGGCTACCGACGACAACTCAGAGGAAATGCAACCCCCACGTTAAACAAATGGACCACCGACGAGAATGCCATCCCAAGAAAAACGTCAACTCCCGTAAAGAATATAAATTTGCCGGAGCTTCCAGTCGTGAGTATATCCAATCGAACCTATCGCTAAAAAGCCAATACATATACCAAATAAAGAGAGTTTCATTTGACGAGTCAGTCATGGTTAAGAATACATACCATTGCAGTTAAAGTGGGGTGTATATTGATTAATAATTTAGTAAAGTATTCACGATGACAACTCGAGTCCCCATTTTCCTTCACTATGACTCAATAAAGAGCGTTCCATGTTAAGAGTATTCCTTATATGGTGCGAATAAAAAGAGTTTAATAAACCGGAAATTGCTACGACTTTGACGGATATATAAAGCATGTATATCGCAAGTTCGTGTGCATGTATTTACGTGTATTGGTGTAAACAGTAAATAATCACGATGACAACTGTTCTGAGTCGAGTCCCAATTTTCCTTTACCATGACTAAATAAAGAGCGTTCACAGTATAATAAATCACAGATGAAGACTTTGATATATTAATAAGTATATTCTACCACGATGTATAAATAAATTATCGTATATTATTTCGGTTTTACGGTCAGTTATCTATATAAACATGTGCTCGTGTTTCTCTTTTTGTTCGTTACCGGAATAGTCAAATTATATTATATATTCATATAAAGATTGCATATATGCGAAGACTTGCACAATTAATACTAATAGGCAATTATCATATCGTAAACATTCCAGTGTCCAGATCCTACGTAAAATGCGGCATGGCTTTATAATAACAACACATCGCGATACATATAATAATAACACGCTAAAGACGTTTAATTGTGAGAACACGATGTATTTGCATTCGCAGTGTTCTCCCATTATGCGACAAACGTCAAAAGCCGCGATGGAATTCATGATCGCTTTGCGCGTGCAAACTTATGGTATCGTTGAATATCTATGCGTTGTCAATGAGTGACCACGTGGTCGATCATGTGACTATGCTTCTGTTTACACGTGACAATCATGTGATGTGGCCGATGATCACGTGACTCATCTACAACACAAAATCTTCGGCTAACTTCGGAATTATTTGTAATCGTTATAAAAATAACGATTAGCGGCCGAATATTAGATTGCATGCGCATAATGGACATTTTATGTATATATTATCGGTATATTGAAAGAAAATACAATTTTTTTTTTAGGATCATATTCCTTTAAATACATAGTGAAATAAATGCACCACAGTTCCTGACATTTTCTTGAATAATACCACCCACATACTGACACTAACCCTGAGAGAGGATAACAAAACACGCATACATTCATGCTATAAAGACATTATCCTTTAGTCCATCCGACTGTTTTAATGGAGGCTAGAATAGTATTATCCAGACAAAAATGTAGGTAGTTGAATCAGAAAAGCTTCGAAACGGATGTGGAAATACAATCTTACCACACCAAATAAAAACGACACGCATGACATTCTATATCTTAAACATGCACCAGGTGTAGGGGTGGTGTATACCGTGGCCCATTTCATTCCCACTATCATGGCGCATGTCCACAAACTAGCACCGCGAGCATTGTTCTTCTCTGCTGGGAGATATTCGGCGAGACAACTGCGGAGCGTCACACAGTTTGCTTCGGATCATGGTCAAGAAGTGTGGATAGTCTGTACATTGTGGTCTTCTCCTTAGCATATATACATCTGTCCAAGGGAATGAGACAGCTAGCAACCTTCGAAACACTGTCGAAGTTGTCCACATATGCCAATTCGTTCGCTGAATTTGTGAGCTGACGAACCATATATTGAGAAGTGACTAGCTAACTGGTTCGCCAGGTGTACATGTCGTTATCCCCATGGGATCCCGGGTATGAGACACATACATAGAGGTGACCTTCTGTAAGCTTGTATACTCATCGGTCATATGCCTTCCTAGTTCAAGATGACGCACAAATATCATATTTAGCAAATATTTAAAATCGTAAGCTAGACACCGGAAAATGAATTGTTTGAAACGTTATGATTAGAGGGACCCTACTCCCAGGAAGTGGTGAATACTTTGTCGGTGTGAGCCACCTAGATTTACCAGACAAAGAAATGGAAGCTGGTCCAGATAATTATGAACGTGACGTGGCAAATCAGAATCTGTTATCAGGTAATTGTTCTGATATGACTATTCCGCGCACCCACACTTACGGCCATTATCGGCGCTAAGTGGAGAATGGATTTCGAAATGCCACATCGCGATATTAATTGTGGTTTTTCATCTTTCCAGAAGGATGCGAGCTATGTTATGCGTTTTGATACCTTTAAGTTGAACTAGTAGATGGTTTATGTACAGTTTCGTCCATACATACCGATATTATGACAAAACGTTGAAATTAATATGTGAAAATATCGATTTATTTTCAATTTCTAGCCGCCAATTTAGCAGCGATCTTGGCTGTGAGTATCAATTGTCAAACCCTAATGAATACTTCATGTCACTATTCCATATCAACATGTAAAGTTCGATAGAAATCGCGAAACAATAACGCCCATCGTAAGAAAGTAAAGGAATGTTGACTTGTTTTCAAATTTCGGTCGCCATTTTGGCCGCCATCTTCGATTTGGAAAACAATTTCTTGCATGAGATGTAAGGTAATTACTTCACCTCAGTATTTCCAACTCAACTGTAAGCATGGGTGGAGTTGTCTCGACAATAATGCCCAATGATGTGAATATGAGGGAATTTCGGTGATTTTTAAAAATCAGTCCGCCATTGTGGGCGCCATTTTGGATTTGGCGGGCTTTTATTTGGATATGGTACAACTCACAATAGTAAGCAGGTGTGGAGTTTTCATGACAATAATGCTCACTTATGTTAAAATCGGCGATTTTCGGCGATTTTTTATTTCTGGTGGCCATTTTGGCCGCCATCTTGGATTTGGGTAAATATTCCTCAACTCGGGTATAAGAGGAATCCTAGCTTGAGTATCTCCTGCACGTATATATGCATGGGTGTTGTTATAATAGCAATAACATTCATTGATTCGAAACAGTACATCGCGTTATTAACGTAGATTCGGCTTTGACCTATTATACCGGCATTTGGGAAAACGTGATATCGGACAAAAATATCCCACAATGAATGTATATTATGGTCCCATGTGGTAGCCAATGAATCCTCTATGTGATAAATGTATAACATGACGCAGAGATGCCAACAGTTTCCCACAGAGACAAACGAAAGGTGGTAACATGTCCAAAAAATAGCATATTTTCACATTTCGGCGGCCATCTTGGCCGCCATATTGGATTCTGGTGTCGGATTTTTGGCTAATTTGTAAGGGTTGTATATTAGCATAACCAATCGAGTTGAAAACAAGACCGCATGTGATATCATCTTTACTATAACGGCGACCAAAGAGACCTGGTGCATTTCTTTTTAAAACGGACGTACGCCATCTTGTCTGGAGTCTCTGCGGCCACTTTTTGTTTCTTGTTAACAAGTGAAAAAAATTAAAGGAGACCTTAAGAAAGAAAATTAGTGGGGGTGAAGTTGAGTCCTGGGGGGGGGGTGCAGAGGTCGACCAATATCTCCTGGACTATTAAAAAGAGGTGTAATATGTTAAAATAAAAATTTCACCGATATCATCATCAGTTACAAATATCTCGGTGACGAATCCTCTAAACGAAGAACCGCCGCTTTTTTCGGCACAGGCCTGTGTTGAGAACCTGCGACATCTCTGATTCGTATGCGTCTGATATATTGGCCGAGTTAGATCCACAAGGAGTCACACATGTACACATAATGTCACAAACAATATATGGTAAGAAAGTACTATTAAATATTTATGCTCTTACCTTCAGCTGGTCTCATAACACGCCGGAGTTGAAGGTTGGGTACATGAAACAACCACTGATTACATTTATACCACCACCTTGCGGTGTTTAAGTGTCAAACATACGGCCATGGTCAAGAGAATTGCAATAACAAAGGAATCATATTTGTACACGGTGTTTTGCCGCTTGATACGAGCACACGAATTGCTAACAAGCAAAAACTGTTCAAACTGTCTCAGCAATGGGTTGTCCAAATTCAATTTGGGTCTGCGATTTGTAAGTACAGTATATTAAAGCTGAGAAACAATTTTCATATCCTGACGCTCACATAACTGTAGAACCTTGACCGTCAGCGGGATATCGCATATTGTGATTTGTCTCCCGGCACGACTTGGGCCAATAAGAAGCAGGTAAAATAGGGAGGATGGTAACAATATCTTGAATTTGTTTGTGCGTTTATGCCAGCAAACAGCCGGACGGAGAGTACTAACAATGTAGTCAGTGTACCACTATCAATTCAAGTGAATGGGACCAATCTTTATCCTATTCCAGAACCTTTTTTAAGAGGCCATGGATACACCAACTCAAGTAGAGCCAGTTGGAATCATTTCCACTTCTGTGCTTTTGACCATTTCATGACGGGGCTGCGACGGTGTAGCATTAAATATCATGTGTCAGTCCATTCACTTAAATATGCGAGTCTCCCATAGCCGAAAATAATTTGTATCTATATAAGTAGTTCATTCATTTGTTAAATATGTCAAATAGGTATGGGGCTAATTTAGCTATATATAATTTATGTGAGCGCATCGATAAACTTTCCGTCTATTACCAATGTAGAATACCACTACCGACTTCCTGGTTGCAAACATATTATATATCATATTATAAATTCAATTGTTGGTCCCTCTGTGTTTCGAGATGGTATGATACTCACGGTTGTAGTTGGTGGGTATGTACGACGTTCATTCTCGTACAACTCCCTTTCAAACAAACCGAGATTCTTGTTTAGGTTCGGTCTGTCTGTGATTCCACATAGCCACACCAAAGACCACAACACACCGAGTCCACCTGTATAAAGCACAATATTCAAGATTCTGGTTGAAATGTGGATTCTGTTCTGGTTCATGATATCGTCAATTTTGGCGAATGTGCCACCAAAGGAGACTACCCACATGGATTCCTCACAATTCGGATTTGTCGTGCATATATTTGTACAATATAATCCATAGCTATGAATAATAAACACAATTATGACATGCGGCGAAAGTGTACGACTCTGACCAATACATGTAAGTCGTCTCCAATTGCAGTGCCCACTGCAGTCATGGTCTATAGATCACAAACCCCTGGCATAAATGGAGTGACGATAATTGTCTTTAATCAGAACCCAATAAAACTAGGCACTTTCGATTACCCACGATATGCGCATGACCAAACCGGCTTTATATTGAAATAAGACTGTTCCAGCGACTGTTTTTTTTTCTTCTTCTGAAATCGAGTATATAGTTATGACTAAAATATAGATACATAACACAATGTGACATGCGTCTCCAATCCGCTTTCAAGGTGTGTATAATTTAATGCCATTCTGCTCTTCATTTATATCAGCGTTTACGCCGGCCTATATATATATATATAAGATTAAGATTGCGTGTACGAACCGTAAATGTAGAGGGTGCCATGCCATGTGAAATGGCAGCTAGAGAATCCGGTACTGAGTAAGGCCACCGCCGGACTAAGATACGCTCCTGTAATGGTAATAACATAACTGTGCGTGACTTTATTTTCTCCATGTCTTGTGGCAATATGATGACGCGCCAAATTATTTAATCGTGCAAAGAGTAAAACAAGAAAACCATAATCAGAAATGGTAGCGCCCTCAAGATCATATTATTACGCATAAATATAAATTATAATATAAAATATATTGGTTACATGAATGCACCGTCTCATAATTCCGTTAAAACAACTAATCCTTCAAATTATTACAAAAAACTACGGCTTATTACTACATGTTTCTCATTCACCACACCAGAAAGCCTCTAAGTACGGATGAAAAATCGGAGGCATTGTGTTCCCGCCATAAAATCTTCAAGAGTGGCCCAGCCATTGTTCATATATAAACATCGAAAGCAATTAACGCGGTCATAATAGTTACATATTGCAACTATCAGATATCCAGCGAATACACACCCCGCGGAAACCCGAAATGTGTTGTCCTGCGAGATATCCAATCGCAATAGCTCAATTTGACACGGCCAGATTAGCCTTCATACAATATCATAAACAACAAAGCTTCTCAAATCATCGGCATAGTCAATAGAACTTTCACGAACTTGGACATCGACACTTTCCGATCGTTGTACAAAAAGGACTGTCAGACCTATCATCGAATAATGTAACTCTGCATCGAGCCCACATCACAAATATCAAAGCATTGTGTTAGAGAAAATAAAAAAAAAGCAACGAAACTAGTTCCTCAAATCAAAACTCTATGCTACCGAGACCGAATGATAAGACTCAATCTGATGTCTTTAAAATATCGGAGATTTAGAGGAGATCTAATCGAGGTATATAAACTGTTGAATGGTCATTACAATAGCAATACCTGTGACCTATTAGAAAGAGATTCATCAGGAAGAACAAGGCGACATAATACAAAAAGCTACAGATGCGCACTGTTAACAAGGAGATCACATGACACGATTCTATAATCACATTTGTGAAGTCAAACAAATGATGCTTACCGGCATAAGAGAATGTGATCATTTTACTCTTTGATTCCTGTGGGGCCCACGCAGATATCACCCCGTTCATCGCTGGAACAGACACTCCCTCGACCAGTCCTTGCAGTACACGTATAACCATGACCCCGGCGTAACTCCGAGGTATGGTCACCGGCAGCAACATGAAGAGAATACTGCTCGTCATTATTGCTAAACCACAAACTCTGAAAGAGAACAAGAGCACTTAATACGCCCGTTTGCAAAGTAAATAGTTGTCATCGTTCAATTACCATAAAAGAAAATTGGCTTTCAGGTACCAAATCATCTGGAAAGCAAGAATATGCAAAATTTCGAAGTCGAAAAGGCCCGGAAAAATCATCGAACCAAACCCAAATTATAACTCGACCTGTATTTTGGTATGATTGAGCCACATACCAAGTTTAGTTTGGAAAGTCGAAAAGGCCCATAAAATCTGGCAAAAAACATCGGACGCGAGATTTATGATTGGTATAAGAACAATATTTGGCTTTGATATAATATTCTTTTAAAGGATGTGATTATTTTAACAGCAATACCCACCACTAACAATTATCGCATATTTAACGGCATTTACATAGTTAATTCGCATGCACGTACCTGACAAATATTTCTGAATGAGGCGATATATAATCACACACCCTCTACATTCGCACAATTAGCGCCCATACGAATCAATACACATCGCCATATGTTTCCAATGTCCATCAGCCATTAATTACAGCCACCACTTAATACATAGCTATGAACCACTTACGTCACTTCATACCGGTCGAATGCACGCTCTCGCTGTGTGCTGTTATTTGGGACACTGTCTTTGAACTTAAACAATGTGTTACTTATAACCGTTTTTAAAAGTTGTTCATGTTATTAATGTTCTATTAAAATATACTGGTATATGATTATAATGAATGACTTGAAGATCGATTGTGGTCATTGGTGCGCGTAGGAATTCAAACACTATGTTAATTACTATATGCCGGTCAAAATCCAATGAGCCCAATCGATCTTCAAGGCATTCCTTAAATGAATAGAACATCGTATTCATGTTGTCAGCAAATTAAAGCGACAAAAACATACAACACTTTATCGAACTATTTGAATTAAAGTGATGTGAAACACTCAGGTATGATGATCAAATGAAAATGGAAAATAATCTTGTTCAACGTAGTAATTTTTACAAATAGTATATCAAAATTGACAACACACACCGTCATTCTTATATGTGAATTGAATGCAGTGATCCTCGATGGCGCAATCGTTTTCGTTAATTTATCGCCGATGGATGCGTCCCGAATCGAGTAGCAAATATTTACAATTGAGCGTAGTTCTGACGATGTTTTCTATGGAGTGGTACGGTCGATTATCTTCAAATTTCGCCGATGTTAGTAGAATGTTAAATCATCACCAGTTATCATAGCGCCTGAATATAACTTATCAGTTTCACGCACCCAAACAAGTACTTAATGTGACTATATTATGGACTTATGTGGGTGCGTAGTACAAGGTAGTACTCAAACGCCATGCCAACTGTGGGAATGTAGCATTATACTAACATCGCCGAAAATCTCAAAGAAATCGACCACACCATTCCATAGAAATCATTGACTGAACTACGTACGCTTAATTGTAAATATTTACATCTCGATTCGGGATGCAAAAATCGGCGATAAACTAACGCAAATTAGTTCGACATCGAGAGTCATTGCATTTAATTAATATATAAGAATGACTGTGTGTGCTGTAAGTTTGGATTAATATTCATAAAAATAACTACTTTGAGCAAGATTATTCTCCATTTCTATTTGATCACCCTATATACCGGAGTGTTTCACATCACTTTAAAACCGTGTGTTGGTCATCTGTTACAAATACACAAACTTACCTTTTCGGTGAGACCCTGGTAGCTAGCATACCACCGGGTAACTGCATGATGAAACTCCCGACGAAGTAGCCCATGTGTAATAACGAGACATCCTCTACGGTCCATGTGTTATGGTAGTCAACCAGCGGATCACACTGGAAAGTTAGAACTTACCATCAGTACACTAAAGAGCGTTCATCTTATTTCTTACTTGCGGAAAGTTGAAAACATCGCACCGGCATGTAGTTTCGTGGTACACCTATATCTCGTATCAAGTCCGCATATTAGTGTAGTATATTTATATTTTAGACATACAATTATCAAAAGGATGTCAAATATTAAAAATAAATTGCTTGTTTTATCTAAAGACTTAAAGCCACTTGGCGGTTTGCACTCCTAAATAGACCTAATACTACTTGCTTTTGAATTGTTCCCGGCATCGAAGTAAGTCGATACACACTTGAACTATACCTTTCAATGAGAATTATATTTCACAGAAAGACGCATTGAAGTGAATTTGGATGGCGTGGATTATTAAGATAGATATGTTTAATCTTCCAACCAAGATATACATGGTACGAAGAAAAGAAAAAACAAACAAAACTGAATGACAATAAACAATACCTATCCTTAGCCACGCGCGGAGAAGTGGAGTCTCGATTCTTATTGTTGCTTTTTTTTGGGGGGGTAGTGGAGTAGACCAAATTATTGGCACTGGCTAAATTTGACAATTTGATTAGTCTTTTCCCGCTTATATAGGGACCCACTTGTCGGCGCATGGCATAGGATTTAACAAACTAGTATATGGAACTGTATGATATGGCAGATTGACAGGTTGCCAGCCTGGTCCGTCCGTTGGCTAACCAGGAGAGGTTCCAACGGTCTGTTGAATGTATTTAAGGAAACGACAAGTTCTTTTCATTACTGATGGTCGAGAATTTTGTAAAATTGTTCTCAGTTTCAATAAAGAATATAGTGATTTATTTAAAATTGGAAATAGATCCTCGCGTTCTGTGTCAAAGGTAATACACTCTATGAGGTAATGCAGTTCATCGCCCACCTTTCCTTGATTACAAAGGGTGCAAAATCTTTCTTCTTTTGGTACATTTAGCCAAGTTCCGCTCTCAATGGGAAGGGTGTGATTTCGGGTTCTGAATCGAGCGAGTATGAACACAAACGTTTGATTTTTAGACGATAAGTACCGTTCAAATTGAAAATTGGTCTTGATTATGGAATAAAATGAGCCTTTTCTAGAGTTGAGGATATCGGTATGCCATTTCTGAATAAATTGATTTTTCAGCACATTTTTAACACGTGAATGTATTGTGTTCAAATTGAAATAAAATTGGTTTTTCCATACATTTGACATTCCACAGTTGTCAAGGGTTTCCTTTACTAACGATAGCCAAGAGGGACTGGATCGTCCTTCAGAATGAAGTTTATGCAATAAACAATATATTATGTACGAAAGTTTAACAGTTTCAGTGGATATTAGAGATGACCATCGCCGGATTATATTTGTTTTAATTACTATTTCCATTGGATATCTGCCAGTCTCACCGTAGACCATGTAATTTGGTGTTGATGATTTCAAATGCAGTAACAACTTCAAGAATTTTAAATGAACTGATTCAAGACACTTTAGGGATGTAAGTCCCCAAACCTCACAACCGTATAGCATTAAAGGTACAACCATTTTATCAAACAAGTCAATTGTGCATTCTATAGACAAATTATTCAACCTACTCAGTCTAATAATATCATACATGGCTCTATATGCCTTAGAACATACATGTTTCCTTGCTTTTATGAAGGACCCAGTTCTGAAAAACAGAACACCTAGATAATTAAATTCATCAACAAATTCTAACGGGTTTCCATCATAAACAACATTGGGATACTGCTTTGGCTTGCGTTTAGAAAAACACATCAATTTAGTTTTTTTGACATTCACTTTCAGTCGCCATATGTCGCAGTAATCTGAGAATAAATCAAGCTGATATTGCAAGTCTCGTGGTGATTCGGCAAATAGGACAGCATCGTCTGCGTAAAGAATAATGAAGAGTTTCATGTATATTTGCAAATTAGTTTCTACTTCAGCAGATACTTTTTCCATGCCTTTCGCGTGTGTGTTCGATATAAAACTTTCCAGATCATTGAGGTAGAGAGAAAATAAGAAGGGTGAAAGGTTCTCCCCTTGTCTAACACCTATATATGAGTTGAATGTGGTTGATATTTCACCATTGAAAGTTATCCTTGATTTTATATTGTTATACATATTTTTTATTACACGTAACATCTCCCCCCCTATGCCACTAAGTTCTGCCTTGAACCATAACCCATCGCGCCATACCGAATCAAAAGCCTTTTGAAGGTCTATAAAGGCACAGTATAGTTTATATCCGAGTAGAGATGAAAGTTCTATAAGAGAATTAATAATTATTAGATTATCACTGGTGGAGAAGCCTTCTCTGAAGCCACTTTGGTTATCTTTAATCAAAGAAAACGTTTCGGAATATTTTTTCAGACGATTATTAATTACAGCAGTGAATAGCTTACCGAAGCAGCTAAGTATTGTGATGCCGCGGTAGTTACTTGCATCTTTCTTAGAACCTTTATTTTTATATATGGGGACAATATCGCCCATGAGCCAATGTCTGGGTATATGGCCAGTATTGAGTATAATGTTGAATAGTGCAACATATATTGGCAACATGACATCACGTGATGCCTTCATATATTCGTTAATAATAGAATCATTTGATGACGCTTTATTATTCTTCAAATGTTTAATACATACCTCTATCTCATCTGATGTAATTGGTAAATCTAAGTCACGATTGTTTTCTATACATACCTTTGGTAGTGGGTTTTCAGTTCGTGAAAATGGGAATACAGGGCATCAATAGAGATATTGCATTGTATGTGTATATCTTTTGCTTGGAGCAATTTCCAAAATTTTCGCGTGTCATTGCGGCGCAGGGAATCCATTTTACATTGGATATTTTTTCTATGACTCTGTATTGACTTGCTAAGTGTCTGTTTATACATTTTTTCAAGCCGTTTCACGTCAGCCTTGTTATATGCGGTAGGATTGTTTTTGCGACATTGTTTGGCTTTACGTAGATTTCTCCGGCACACTTTACATTCAGAATTGAACCACGGATTGCCACTTTGTTGGAATACTGTTTTTGCTTACCTCTGATGCCAAATGTTGTTCGTGCTGCGTCCTTTAGCACCCCAGATATTTCCACAACTACATCGCTAACAAACTCTTCTGATGGCTCGTTATAATTCTCCAATTTTTCAGTTATTATTTTCATCTTACCTTGGTTTAAATTAGCTACAAATTCATATGCTTTATCCGGGTTCCATTTATTGATGGCATTTTCATCCACTTTTATGAGTGGCGTATGCTTGTCATTTGCGGATTCTCTCACACTGAGTTTCAATGTTAAGGGGTTATGGGCGTCGGAATACAGGGAACTGAAACTAAGCACTTCGAAATCGACTACAAGACCGAGCGCATTTAAATTACAAATTGTATAGTCCACAACTGATGCATTTTTACAAGTATATGATCCGTTTCCTTTATCATGACCCACTCTGCCGTTTAAAATAACAAATTCATTATATTTGCAGAAATCTAAAAGTTTTTTTCCAAAACTGTTTTTCATCATATCCATGCTAACCCGTTCTGCGGCATGTCCATATTCAATAAGTTCGGCTTCAACATCTGTAAACTTAACATTGCTATCATTAAGTTTTTCGGTTTCATCGATTGTTGGATAATCCTTGTCAGTTGCCGTACGGGCATTGAAATCCCCTGTTAATAAAATTTCGCTAAATCTACTTGCGAGCCCAAGATATTCGCATTCAAGCTGCTGATATGGGTCATTTACGGAATATCTGGAACTGTGTGGTGGGATATAGACAATGCCAATAATCAAATCTTCGCTCATTTTAGCTAATTGACGGTTTATTTTTATCCACAGCACGTATTTGCAATCTGTTTTTATAATTTCAACAAACTGACTAATGCATTGTCTGTACCCTACCACAATGCCACCAGATTTTCTATTTGAACACTTATAACGGTTTTTCATTTCAAATACGTAACCGGGCAAATTCAAAGTGTCACAATCATCTGTCTTAGATTCTGAAAAACACAATAAGTCAAATTCATTGCATAAGTCCTGGAATTCTGGACACCTGAGACGTGAAACAAGACCGCACACATTAAGGGACAACAGTTTCAAAATATTATTATTATAATGTTTCACATTTGTTGTTGTGTTGTTGTGTTAACGATCGAGCGTTTCGTGCTAGTGTATTCCTGATATGGTACAAATAAAGAGTGTTTTTCACACTTCTGTCGAAAAATTTACAATGGAAAATAATTCTAAGAGCATTTGAAACCGGTATATCAATCTTTCGTGTATTTATCAACCTATTTTCTTCCAAATTACGTAGACACATTTGGGCAGCTCGAATGAGCCACGTCCGTTTAAATATTGATATGTCACCTCACACTCTTGTCTATACCGATCTATACTTCGTTCCGCTATACTAAATCTATTTTCAATCAATTTCTTTCTATTATTCCATAAGAAACACAAAATCTCAGTTTGATATATCTATCGATCCAGCCCACACTGTGAGTAGCTAAGTAACAGATATACCAACAATGATCTTCTAAAATTAGTATGAACTTAACTACCTATTATTATGTTATCCTTCTCACAGTGTGGGCTTATTCACACGTAATTGAAAACGACCCCAATAAGCGTTATGCTTGATGTCGGATCCCCTCCATAAACCCATATTCATGATTCACATTTTGTAACATATATTGTATTGAATTATATGGAATAAATACTGTTTACATCAAATATTGTGTGAGCCTTTTAGTGGCCAGGGGACATGAACTGGAAAATATTTTCTGACAAATATTTACAACTAACAGCACACAAGTTGCCCCATAATGTAAAACACAAATAAACTATTCTGTGTAAGATGCAAATACAGTAATGCCCTAATTAATCGACTCCTTTAACCACATCAGAATTATGGGTAACTTTTCAGGATTTAGTCGAAAATATGGCTTGTTGCCATTCATCGGAAAGCTCTCCCTGAGAGCATCGGAATGGCAACAAGCCATATTTCCGACTAATCCTGAAAAGTTACCCATAATTCTGCTGTGGTTAAGGAGTCGATTATTTAGGGCATTACTGTATATATGCACTAGCAGGCTGGAGCAACCTGGCTCTTCTGTGGGTCCATTTACACGTGACATGTTGCCTTTCTCTCGTGGCGCCCGAGAGATAATAGCCGCTTCTCCATTACGGACAATCATCGTTTGGAATAATTATATATACACCCAGATGTACAACGCTTGTGATAATAACAGCAGAGCTTTCCGATGAATGGCAATAAGCCACATTTTCTGAAAAGTTACCCATAATTCTGCTGTGGTTAAAAGAGTCGATTAATTAGGGCATTACTGTATATATAACAAAAACAAGATATTTACCTTGACATTGAGACTGGAAATTATTTTGTCTCCTATTCTCTGTAATATGTGCTTGGGCTAAATATGTCAAATAATTATCAAATGTGCTATTCTGACATTAACAGTATTACCAATTCAGCAAACAAAGAGGTGATATTGTAAACGATATATTTTGCAGAAAATAATTTGAATATTCGCATGGTAAACACGTGGTTCTGATCGGATCATGTGAGGTCCCCAGATCCTTAAGAGTATATGACGAGAATGATATGTACGAATCCATCTACTTCCGCCAATCTATCTATCTATTATATATTTTGAAAGATCTGTGTGTGTGTTTGTTTGTGTGTGTGTGTGTGTGTGTGTGTGTGTGTGTGTTTGAAATCGATGGACTCGAAAACGACTAAGCCAATTTCGATGAAATTTGGTATTTTAGGGTATTTTCGGCCGGAGACGAACATAGGCATATTTATTTGTCCGTGCGAGGTCAACTTTTCACGTGCGGAGGTCAAATCTGTTTTTACGCCGTTTTGCGCTAATATATTTCAGTTCGGTGCTCACAAATCGATACGATATAGCGCGAATAATAAATTGCCAGTCATATAATTTGCACGGTTAGAATCTGTGTGGCTTCACCTTTCCAACGATATATAATATGTATGTATCCGTTTTAGTTATCTGCCTCAATTATTAGGTACAAGTGGTACAATGCTTTTATCGGGATAAAATCAATGCGTAATTTCTATGACGTCGTCAGAGGTCATAAAGTTAGATTACGTTAACTCTCACCCTGCCGATGCATTTGACTGTGTCGCGTTAACTCATCACCGGCCGAGGTATCCGCAAATGACATTGGGCTATATATCTCGCAAACGGGTGTAGCTATCGACTTGAAATTTGGTATGTGAATGTATCTTGCCCCGGATACGAATTTTATCGGGTCGCCGAGCACGTGCGACGCCAGCTTCGCGCATGCGCAGACGAGATCTCGGAAACGGGTGTAGCTATCGACTTGAAATTTGGTATGTGAATGTATCTTGCCCCGGTTACGAATTTTATCGGGTCGCCGAGCACGCGCGACACCAGCTTCGCGCATGCGCAGACCAGATCTAGGAAACGGGTGGAGCAATCGACTTGAAATTTGGTTTTTAAATAGCCCGGACGAAGTCGGGTCACCTTCTAGTCTATTATATATTTTGAAAGATCTGTGTGTGTATGTGTTTGTTTGTTTGTGTGTGTGCGTGTGTGTGTGTGTGTGTGTTTGAAATCGATGGACTCGAAAACGACTAAGCCAATTTCGATGAAATTTGGTATTTGGATGTGTTTTCGGCCGGAGACGAACATAGGCATATTTATTTGTCCGTGCGAGGTCAACTTTTCACGTGCGGAGGTCAAATCAATTTTTACGCCGTTTTTGCGCTAATATATTTCAGTTCGGTGCTCACAAATCGATTCGATATAGCGCGAATAATAAATTGCCAGTCATATAATTTGCACGGTTAGAATCTGTGTGGCTTCATCTTTCCAACGATATATAATATGTATGTATCCGTTTTAGTTATCTGCCTCAATTATTAGGTACAAGTGGTACGATGCTTTTATCAGGATAAAATCAATGCGTAATTTCTATGACGTCGTCAGAGGTCATAAAGTTAGATTACGTTAACTCTCACCCTGCCGATGCATTTGACTGTGTCGCGTTAACTCATCACCGGCCGAGGTATCCGCAAATGACATTGGGCTATATATCTCGGAAACGGGTGTAGCTATCGACTTGAAATTTGGTATGTGAATGTATCTTGCCCCGGATACGAATTTTATCGGGTCGCCGAGCACGTGCGACGCCAGCTTCGGGCATGCGCAGACGAGATCTAGGAAACGGGTTGAGATATTGACTTTAAATTTGGTATGTGAATGTATCTTGCCCCGGATACGAATTTTATCGGGTCGCCGAGCACGTGCGACACCAGCTACGCGCATGCGCAGACCAGATCTAGGAAACGGGTGGAGCAATCGACTTGAAATTTGGTTTTTTAATAGCCCGGACGAAGTCGGGTCACCTTCTAGTCTATACTATATATTTTGAGACTTCGTATATATGTGTGTATATGTGTGTGTGTGTACTTCATAGAATCCAAAACGCGTGTACAGATTGAGATCAAATTTCGTATTTAAGTGTAAAATCCCACCGACACCGCCGTAATCGTGTTTTCGAGAAGCTCTGAGCACCCTTTATCCACTCCCAGTCATCGAAATCAGCTCAAACGGCACGGCCGGGGTTAATAACGTCATTATATATATATATGAAGTCAGAGTCTCCAAAGTTATACCGGAACAAACACGTGTTTACGTCGTCTTGGGGGTCCACGATGGGAGTCTGACTTCAATGCAATGTTATCGCTCGAAACACGTGTTTACTTCGTGTTGAGGTTCACGATGGGAGTCTGACAATTGTTATCGCTCGAAATAGTACATTAGGACGGGAACGACTGGACAGATTGAGCTCAAACTTCCTATCTAAAGGTAAAATACCACGTACGATGTCGTCCACGCGTTTTCCAGAAGCTCCGAGCACCCGTACTCCACTCCCAGTCATAAAAATCAGCTCAAACGGCACGGCCGGGGTTAATAACGTCATTATATATATATATACGAAGTCAGCGTTATTAGCATCTGCATTGAGTGCATTTCCTAGAACGCAACACGTGTTTTACGTCGTCTTGAGGTTCACGATGGGAGTCATTTCAATGCAATGTTATCGCTCGAAACACGTGTTTACTTCGTGTTGAGGTTCACGATGGGAGTCTGACATTTCAATGCAATGTTATCGCTCGAAATATTATGCAGAAAGGCAGATCTCGGAAACGGGTGGAGCTATCGACCTGAAATTTGCTATGTGAATGTATCTTGCACCGGGTACAAATTTTATCGGGTCGCCGAGCCCGTGCGACGCCCGTGCAGCGCATGCGCAGACGAGATATCGGAAACGGGTGGAGCTATCGACTTGAAATTTGCTATGTGAATGTATCTTGCGCCGGGTACAAATTTTATCGGGTCGCCGAGTCCGTGCGACGCCAGCTCCGCGCATGCGCAGACCAGATCTCGGAAACGGGTGGAGCTACCGGGTACAATTTTTTCTTATTGAAACGCGTGGAGCTAAAAATTAAAAACAAATATTTAAAAAATGTCATGTTTCGGACAAGCCGCCGGTGGCGGGCTAACCTGCTAGTACTATATATTTTGAGACTTCGTATATATGTGTGTGTGTGTGTACTTCATAGAATCCAAAACGCGTGTACAGATTGAGATCAAATTTCGTATGTAAGTGTAAAATACCACCGACACCGCCGTAGTCGTGTTTTCGAGAAGCTCTGAGCACCCTTTATCCACTCCCAAATCACCGCAAAGGCACGGCGAGGGTTAAGGTAATAACGCTCTTTATCTATACCTTATACGGAGGTTTTAACAATTAACGCTCTTTATTGCAATGGACGTGGCTAAACGATACCCCATGCGTCCGATGCGGATTCCAATGGACGTGGCTAAACGACTGACCCCATGCGTCCGAAATACGGATGCGGACGAAATGCAACTAAAAAGGCAGAATTGATCTAAGAGGTCGAAATATTATGCAGAGGGATTTCACGACGGGATTAATTGACTGTCCGCTCTGAAGTTTAGGACGGGGAGGACGGGTACCATAAATTAACTCATTGAAAAACAAAGAATGCGTTATCTCGCAAACGGGTGGAGCTATCGACTTGAAATTTGCTATGTGAATGTATCTTGCCCCGGATACAAATTTTATCGGGTGGCCGAGTCCGTGCGACGCCAGCTTCGCGCATGCGCAGACGAGATCTCGGAAACCGGTGGAGCTATCGACTTGAAATTTGGTATGTGAATGTATCTTGCCCCGGGTACGAATTTTATCGGGTCGCCGAGCCCGTGCGACGCAAGCTTCGCGCATGCGCAGACCAGATCTCGGAAACGGGTGGAGCTATCGACTTGAAATTTGGTTAAATTAAAAAAATGTCATGTTTCTGAAACAAAGCCATGAGACGAATGCCGCCAGTGGCCGGCTAACCTGCTAGTCTACTATATATTTTGAGAACTACTTATATAAATATATGTGTCTTCTATAGACTCGAAAACGGCTGGACCGATTGGGCTCAAACTTCCAATCTAAGGGTAAAAACTCACGGGAATCGTCGTCGCGGCGTTTTGGAGAAACTCAGAGCACTCGTTCTCCACTCTCAGTCACAAAAACGGCCCTGCGGGGGTTAATCAAGTGATAATTTAATGAGCGTTTATATATGACGCGTCGCTATAAAAGAGCGTTTATTTACAATTCAACGCAACGTTATCGCTCGAAATTTAGTATCGAAAAAATTTAATTTCTTTCATCAAAAACATAATTACGTGTTGGAGAATATATAAGTATTACACACTGACGCACCAAGTCAAATGGGGTAAAACTGGCGGATTTCTGTACTTTGGTCTTGGGAGTGTTTTGGACGGGTCAAATCATGACCAGGACCTGACCTTCACCTACAAAATTGTCAATTCAAGGTCAAATCGGGTAAAACTTGCTGATTTCGACGAAATTTGGTGCAAATGTAGCACAATTAGTGTCTCAGAACCTGTTGCAATTGCTTTTTCGAACAAAGTCATGGGACGAATGCCGCCAGTGGCGGGCTAACCTGCTAGTATAATATATATAACAAGCAAGCAGTTGACCAGTATGTTAAAGTTGACCCCATGCATACACCCACTATTACGAGCCGCACGTTCTAAGTCACGGTCACGTTTCGGTAATCGCAATAGGTTGTCAACATACATACACGGATGTATACCATAATTGTCTGTTCTATTGTGTGTATAACGCCCATTTTGGAAACTTCATCTTTACACCCTACTGTGGGTATACAGCTTCATACTGTGGGTATACATTTCTACTGTGGGTGTAAATGTTCAAACGTAATTTCATGTGTTAAACGTGTATACCCATAGTAGAACTACATCGTAGTTAGCAAAATAGTTCCTATGTCACATTCATTTAAAATTGGAAGTTGTCATGATATCAATTAGATATGAGGAAAATTGCCTGAATTTCTATCAAATGTAGCTTGTTAGTGCTACTATTAACTAGGAAACATATGAATGATAATTCCAAGTGACTGATCGCTCAGAAACAGGATGACATCATGACGTTAATGTAAGCATCACTACCCGTGACGCACATTCCTTATAGCGTCGTGTTTGTTTGTCTGTGTGAAGATACACATTCAAAGTAAACAGCGGGGTAGTTGAATTCGCAAACAAAATTTCAAAAATAAAAATTATGGCATAAATAAAATACACGCATAGTAGCCGAGAGTACAAAATTTTCACCACTCGTGGTAATGTGTTTTTCACGCCCGGTAACCCAAAGGCTGGTGGCTGTGGGTAGGCATATTGCTGTAGTGATATTGCGTGGCGGGTTTCTCAACCAAGGTATGTTTTAGATTATAATTGATCAAATACGCTGTAAAAGGTCAGATTTTTTATCACGTCAGATGCAGTAATGTCTGATTTATAAGTTGAACCTCTTGGTAACAATTTGGCATTGTAGAATACGTTGTTTGAAGAAAAAATATCTCGGATTTTGTCGACTTTTTCAAACTTGCAAAGTAAACAAACTCCCAAATTTGCTCAGCATGTCGATTTGTAAGTTATTTTCGTGGATACATGTGGTATAGTATCTCAGTGACAAGACAAACATGACTGCGAACTCAAATAATGCATGTTTCAGTTAAAAAAAGCTATTTGACATACTGTCCCGTCAATATTTTGTGGTAGGCATATTGAATAGCCAAACACCGAGAGGATAGACATATGGCAAACACAGACACGCATGTAGCACAATGATCAATAGTGGTTTTAGTCTGATAAAAACGCTTTTGTGATGCTATATTATTCACAGTGTTGTAAATTCACATCGTCCATGAGTCAGGAAACATACACTACTTATTTCCAAGAACTAAATACTGGCAGTTGTAATGTAAAACGTTTTAACTGTGACAAACTTGCAAAATGGGGTTTTAATTGAAAATGGGGAAAGTATAGCCCAAACTATTCAGCATATTTTAATGTAAAAAAATGAGCCATGCCAGCTTTGTGCAGTTTTCAGGCTAAATGGTCATGTTCCACTACATATAGATAATATAGCTACCATTTATAGCCGGTTTTATTTTTGGCGTTCTGCGAAAGAATGGCGTTCATATATTTGTTTTTTTCTCTTCGACCAGAACGATTCATGCCTACGCCGGTTTATGGGATATAAACCGCACACAAATAAATAACAGTATACGATGCTATTAACAATAATTCAATGCCCCGCCAATGCTAAATGTAGCTAATAGTTAAACATAATTGTATGTGGTATCAATATAGGTAAAGACATAGGGCTCAGAGAAATATCAGGTGCGAAAATTAGGGTACGCTAGAACCTGTATAGCTAGAGCATACCCCAGTTATGCCGCATATACATAAACAGGAGCGCCGAGCAATAATACAAATGTGTGTGGGGCGTTAACTTAATTCAGTGGGCGCTGTTGTCTCATGGGCTATATTATAGGAGGAAACGCCGTGAGATTTCGTCTGCATTTATAGTGGTAAATGTTTTTGTCAATACCGTGGGGCAGGTTTTTGGGTGCGTCTAAAATTCACAGAGTACGATATCATATCGGAGAAATGATCACCTCATAAAAAAACACATCGAGTTGTCATCGCGGGGGGGGGGGGGTGAAAAAAAAATTATGTATGTCGGGGTGGGTGGGTGGTCAAAGCCACCAACAAGCAATTTTTTCAGCAACTAAAAAAAAATTTCCTGCTTGTTTTTTAGTGTTTTGGCAATGAGTTGGGCTTCAAAACCACTTTGAATGAGAGAAATAATGTAATTCTAACTGTAAACTGACTGCAGGCAGTTATCGTCTTGTATTTTTTTGCAAATTTTGAAATCCAAGATGGCCGCTGGCAGCCATGTTTTTTTGGCCGAATGACCTCAAAATGACTCATTCCTATTTACATGTCCATGTTAACATCCATGATAAATAGTATGCACAGAAATTCATATACAGCTGTTTACAGTGAATCCCCCCCCCGCAAATCTCTGTTTTAGTGTTAAAAGGGGTGGGTGGGTGTCAAAAAATGGTCGGAAAAAACTGCCGAAAACGGAAAAAAATTTGGCGGTGGGGGTGGGTGGGTACAAAAAATTATCGAAAGGGAAAAAATGCCATACGTGCCTGAATTTTTTTTCCGACCCCCCCCCCCCCCCCCCCCCCTGCTAAATGCAGAAATTAGTTACACTACACTCACTCTATAAATCTGATAAAATGTATTAAAACTTTGAAATAATTAGTATCTATTCAGTTTATTATGAAATAATAGCACAAATTTTAGCGGGTTTTGCAACTTCCGTTTTTAAAAACTGTAATGCATATCTCAGAAATGGTTGACGTTAGAAGGCCATTAGTGAAAGACCCGACACTTTGTACCTACTTCGTACCCAACTTGCCCCACGGTATTGACAAAAAAATGCCAACCATTTATAGTGGTCCAATTGTATTTATATCTGACTCAGGTTCCGCTCAATTATCTATTTCAGAAAGAAGCTAAAATAATGTCGGAACCAGAAGAAATAGAGCCCGATCTAGATGAATCTTTGTTGGACGTATCGTAAATGAAGATGTTGTTCTATCATCGGAACATTCTTGTGGAATTTGCGAACAGTCGTTCACTACGAAGTATTCGCTCAAAAGACACGCGCGGCCGAAACATGAGGATATCGGAACGAATGTGAAATGTACGCAGTGTTGTAAGGTATTCGATGGCGAAAAAGCGCACAACGAACACAGACAAGCCCGACACACAGAACTGAAACATTTGTGTCCCGAATGTGGTCTGCGGTTCAAGAAGAAATACGTACTACAGTGCCACATGACGAGGAAACACGAAGGAACCAGTGCAAGATACGAATGTCTGGTGGAAAGCTGCAGAAAAAGATTTCACCAAAAGCAGCATTATCGAGATTACGACAGAAACGAATCAATAAACGCTAAATCTCGATGTTGAATAGTTCTAGTGGGTGTGTAATAAAACACAACCACACATTATGTGTGCGTGGTGAGAAAATTAAATTATGCTGCAAGTTACAACTCGCGCCTCATCGTTGTAACGTTGTAACATTCCGCGTAACAAACTCGTGTGTGAATTTTCACGTCATGCACACCTATGTGTGGTTCTGTCTATTTTATACGAATGAATAATCATTCCAGAGTGTTTTTATAAAATAATATATGCCAGAAGTTACATATTGTTGGCTTTAAAGTGCTAAATTGGAGCTTGGTCAATATTTACCACGTGCCTATCAACAATGCCACTTGCCTATCATAACAAGTTTGTGCTTTGCCATGAGCCTATCTGCGGAGGCAATATGCCTGTCATCAATTTGTGATATGACACTCAGGAAAATCGATATTTTTCCACGAAAAATATGTCTTTTATTGTGGATTTTGGTTTCATTGTATCAATGGAATGTGCATCTAGTGACATGTGTACATGAAGCCTACATATCGAGATTTCTACCATTTATATTAGGTAGTTTCATTGATAAACGACAAAAACCGGTTGTAAAATTCGACAAATTAAGTAATAAAACATATATCTAAAGGCACACGGCTATCACAAATGGTGTATGAATACACCAGTCATGGTCCTATCTGATGCCATAAGCGTTCTGGTCGGTGGATTCCAGAATGTTTGATTTTCCTCAAATTCTGAGCACACGTGTGAAAACCGCCACACAATATCACTACAGCAATATGCCTACCCACAGCCACCAGCCTATAGGGTTATCGGGCGTGTTTTTAACCACTCGCCAAAAGGCTCGTGGGTAAAACCACACTTCCACTCGTGGTGAAAATTTGGTATTCTCGTCTACTATATATGCGTGTATTCTATATATATCCGTGTTAAACGTCCATATCAATGTGGCGCAACCGCTCTTTATTTGATCCATGTGAAGCGAAACGTAGACACAATACGCTCTTTAATATATTCCACATCGAAGAAAAGAAGGCATATTTGTTTTTCAACGACGTGATATATGACGTCTTTCTGAGACATGTATACATGACTTGAGTGCGTATGTAATAGTTTCATGATTTAGCGAGTTATTTTGACCACCAAAATATCGTTACATTGCGGTAGTACTATGTTTGATCTGAAAACTGACGATTACAAGTCAC
This sequence comes from Siphonodentalium dalli, assembly GCA_032622095.1. Taxonomy (NCBI): domain Eukaryota; kingdom Metazoa; phylum Mollusca; class Scaphopoda; order Gadilida; family Siphonodentaliidae; genus Siphonodentalium; species Siphonodentalium dalli. The sequence continues at coordinate 162,986,403 of CP136063.1, read as the reverse complement.
ATTAATCTACTACATGTAATCACACTGGTCATTCCAAAAACAGTCATGCGGACACGCAAATCGGCCTCTGTGCGTCAGTAAATTATTTTATTGAAGTTCAACGAAGAATTATTTGGAGAGCAGGGTGTTAATGAAAAATGTTAGATCGACGGGGGTTAAATCGATGGGGCATATCTGTGTGATTGGCTATATCTGGGTGATTGGTGATAGTAGTTCACGCATGATAAGCATTGATTGATAATTGACACGATTCAGCACGAGTTCCTCGAATGTTCTAAAGTGTGCTTGAGCGTAAACAAGATTTTAGCGCTCATTCTACGTTTAGCTTTTGTGCACGGTTGGGCCCACCCTCCCACCCACATGTATTAATTTAGATCATCCAATTATATATTGGCTTTTGAAAAAGTTGATCATCACTACATACGAGAATATATGCAGCAAAAGTTCGTTTCATTGCCTGATACATGTTTATAGTATGCCATAATAGTATAGGTCTTTTGTGATTATTTAATGATAACACTATATATGATGTGCACAGTTCATGTGAAGCCAACGTTATCCTGAATTTCTAGATTAAACCTTCGTTATACAATTCGTAGTTGTTATTCTATAAATCATTTATGTTTGTTCGAGTGAAACGAGTTAAAACATAAACCATGGTTATGGCAAAACAATTGCAGTTTTCTATACTGGGGATAATGTAATGGGTTAAAAGTAGTCAATTAAAAATATTTATAAACCGATGACAGACGTAGTTAATGTTGGAGAATATCTAATTATGTGGTGACAGTAGTTAAGAAGATAAGTCAGATATCAGTTGCCGAGAAAAACACAAACTTAGCCCTGCAGCTCATGCCGAATTTCAGGTTATATTTTTGAGTTTCATTTAATCCAATCGAGAAATTCGTTGTAAACATGGACCGATCTGTATGGGATAATCACCCAGTGGCGTGTTTTGACAGTAAGCCACCAAATCCCTGTCCCGTAATTAGAGTAAACCAATCCTTCCAAAGACATCGTATACAACGATCAATTAACCCTTTACCCAACAGAACCGCCCTGTGCCAATGCATTCTCTTATATATGCGAGTCGACCATAGGCCGCCTCGCATATATACGAGAATGCATTGGCTTAACACATATAAAAAATGATAAAATTGTCAAAGAATGTAGAAAAATATTATAAAAAATGTTTAAAAATGTAAGAACAAATTATAAAATTGTTAAAGAATGTAAGAAAAATGGTAAAAAGTGTTAAAAAAGATTTTGTTTAGGCCAATGCATTCTCTTATATATGCGATGCGACCTAGGGTCGACTCGCATATATACGAGAATGCATTGGCACAGGGCATAACTGTAACCATCACAATGTGGTCAATGAACCGGTTCCAATGATATCCATATTTGTATGGTGTTATTGAGATAGACCGAAGATATTTTAGCCTGTTGAAGCTTTATTTGGGCGTTTTTGGCCGTTTTGTTGGGTAAAGGGTTAAAACGAATGCGCGCAGCATGCAGTAAATCGCGATTAGGGCTGGCTCAATACTCGAACTCCATGGAATGTCACTTGAAATTGTCGATATTGTAAATGAAGATTTAGCTTTTTTAATATCTGTTTCCATGGAACGTTTACAACTCTGCCCAAATTCATCATCACGCCCCAATTGTCTGTAGAAAATACAAAATATCTAAACCTGGAAGTTTATTCTCACAATGCATCAAACATATCATAAATTTGTGGAGCCATTGCAACTGCTGACATTTTTTTCACACTGAGTTTATCAATCATTTCATGAATCCGGAATTCCTTCAAAACAAACTCACATGTAGTGACCACCCGTACTCGCAACACGGTTTTACATAACAATTGGCCCACAGGACGGTGTCTAGGTTACAAACAATTAGTTATATAGAGTTACGCTTCTTGAATGCGTGCAGGCAAAATCGAGCCAGCATTTATAAACACAAATCATGGCTGCTGTTGATATCTTTTATGAAAATAGGGAGCTTCCCATAACTAAGACAAGTTATGACCACTTACCTCACGGTTACAGCTCCATAAAAACAGTCCACATGACAGTTAATCCTTATAATTATATACATTTATCGAAAAAGCCACTTTTGTAAATGTATTTAAATCGAAAAGTGTATCGTGACAAAACCAGCCCAAAATATCCCATAGCACCCGATCTGAGAAGTTATTTTAGTGCCATTTGTCACGTGACTGGTCGGAATTTCCCATTTGTAAAGTGACGTGTTTTTGAAAGCCGGTCAAAATCTCTCACTTGCAGAAAACAGTTTCATCAAAATTCATTTTGGTTTCTGTTTATTTACAAAATACAATTGGCAACAATGTTCGAACAATAACAGTATACAATGAGATGTGCTACATTATTCTGGAACATAAAAGCGGATACATTTCACGCCGACTCACTGTTCAATTGTATTGGATTCGGAAACAAAAATAATTTCAGTGTTCAATGACAAGTTTGCACAAGCGGAAAGTGGACTGTTTTTTATGGAACTGTAACCGTGAGGTAGGTGGTCATAACTTGTGTAAAACCCGAACCGTTCGTGCTTTGTTTTAGAAATTAATACTACGTGACACCAAAGGTGTTTTAAATCAATTTTAAATTGGCAAAAGTTGAGGGGGATGTCAAGTGACCATTTTTGAATGGGGATTTCCATGCTAATCTGCGGAGCAAAAGTTACAGAGTTGCACATACTTCTGAGTGTGAGTTGATGTGGTATTGGAAACAACAGGTATTTATCTGGCGGGTCCGCTTGGAACTTGTTCCATTATAATGTTCGTGTATTTGTTTTTGAATTTTATATTGATTTTTAACCTGTAGGTCAAGTGATGTATTTCCAGAAAAAAATTCTCAAATATAGTTTATTGCAAAATTATATAATTTACCAAGATAAATACCTGTTGTTTCCAATGCCACATCAGTTGACACTCAGAAGTATGTGCAACTCTGTAACTTTTGCTCCGCAGATTTGCATGGAAATCTCCATTACAAATTGTTCACTTGACCTCCCCCTAAACACGAACAATTTCAAAACGAGGCTCTTTATATTGAAACCTGATGATTTATTAAGTCAATCCTGCGCGTTTGCAAATGCGCCCAAAACATTACGTTCTTCTCCAAAATCTATGACGCGTCGATGTAATTATCGTTGCAGTTATCACTCTCTTGCGCGTTCACCGAGATATAATTGCAACTAGTCACGTGGGCGCCGGCCAATCGGAATGCTGGATTTAGTGATAATCACACTCAGTATGTAAATATATATTGTTTAAGGGATGGGCGGCCTTCGTTGTAGGTTATAATTTAGAAATAACATTATCAAATTATGACCATTTCCTCAAGAATATACTAATAGTATAGCATAATGATGATATGATTGTGATATTTTTCACAAAAAATACGCTTTGTGTCCGAGAAAATACAGGTCGACTGTTTAGTTTCTCGCAAAAAGCGCAGTAGATTGTTTATAAGCAGAATCACGATATTGCGCCATTTCCTTATTTAAATTCGCGCGCTTTATATGTTGTAAAAACCTCTAATTTGGTGCGCTTACAGCTTACAACTCACAATACACTGTAAAAAGGACTGTGTGGCAGCTTCCACACAATGACTGTGTGGAGGCATTATCTGAACATAAATGTGTACACAATACACACATATGTGTGTATCACCCAATATCCACACATATATGTGTACATCACCACACATATTTGTATGTGACGTCGGTTTTTTTAAATTTCACGTGGTGGTCACGCGCGCGTCGTTGTTTCGTACAGGCTCACAGGCTGCCGTAAAGTGTACACATGGAGTCTTGTTGATTGTGGTGGATCTCGAAATTCGATATATTGGTCGGTCTCTTCGATTATTTCTATAGTTAAGGTAAGATTATATTTAAATTGGCAAGATATTCACCTTTGTGAGAATTTCCGTATCTATTTTGTATAAAACATGATTGAACGAAATAATAAACTTGATTTGGATTTTCTGATTCAACAATTCCCTGTCGCATAGTCATATATTTACATTTTAGAGTTGTGCGTTTATCTGGGTTTATCTGTTGTTTCTGTAGTCTATATGATACACATCTTTCCGAAGCACAAAACCTGCTCGAAAATTGTCTTTATGTAAATTGACAAATTCAACTGTGTGGTGAAGACATTTACTGAACAAATGTGTGTTCATCACATACACACTATATATTATACAGCGTGCTTTAAACCAGAACTACAATTTTATTATTTTGCACGGTAAGGTTCTCATGTTGATAAAGTAACGACGTTTTTTGTGTTTATATGGAATGCAGATGAGAGGAAATATATACTGAGACCAGTGACGTGGCGACAGGGCGGATATTGGGAAGGGTGTGTCTATAACCCTATCCCAAACCTCGGTAAAATTTACTAAAAATTCCAACAGTTGGAAATTTCATGCCTGACGCAAAGTTACAAGTTTTACACCACATGCATTATAATAGGTTGAAATTGTTCTCTTTGTTTGATTTTTCAACCAGTAATTAGTGGGAAATTTATATTTTTTTTTAGACAAACAGTAGCATATTTTTCTACTTTTGGTAAACAAAAAATGGCCTCAAATGGCCATCGGGTGGAAGACTTCCATTTGGTTGGAAATTCTAATAGTTGGAAAGCTTGAGGTACCAATTGGAAAATTCAGAACGAGAGGGGGGTGTGCAAATATAATTCTACAAATATGGTTCAAGGGGGATGGTGGGTGTACTTCGACATTTGAAGGTGGACACCCCCCCCCCCCACCAACGGCGACCACTGAGCCGCGTCCATGAATGAGACCTGTGGCTGCCACTGAAATGCCCTAGTCGCATACTACGAAGTTCTATATGACATGTGGCACCCGGAATCACACAAAATGTGTGAAATTGGTGTTTCAAATTAATTTCATTTGAATATGATGAGCATCACTGTTGCAATAAACCTTGAAATACCACAATGGACGATCAATGTACCAAGGGAAACAAATTGTTGGGTGGGTGGGGTATTTATTTGTCAATTATATTGGTGGTTTACCAAGACGATGTGAAAAATTAACATGCATATTTTGGCTCCTCTGCTATGTATAACTTGCGTAAATTTGGTTACCGAGGGAGGGGCCCGGGGGGGGGGGGTGATGTCGTATATCTAATACATATGTAGCCACCGTTTGTGTCCAAAACTTTAAATTGTGAAGAATATTATGTCATTCAATAAATGTCATAGCAAATAATGAACTTAGAAATAATCTAAAATTATAAATACTGCAGAATAGTGAGATGTGTCATTAAAGTATTATTAGCATTTGGACTAAGTGACGTACATGGTGAAGAGTTATCGTTTATACTATAAAAAAGGGGGGGGGCTTTTTTTTCAAACTCGCCATGTTTCTCATATTATAATCCTTATATATGAATGTATTGTGTTATATATAGCTACAATTCCTTATGTAAAATTGCAAATTTCCCGTGTCAAGATTGCGCTTAATGAGGCATCGATCTGGCCATATAGATAAAGTAAAATATATTTATAAATTGTCCGAACATTCATTATGTGAAGCTATAATGAGTAGTACATGTATATATTTAGTATCTTTCAAAAACTATATTCCTTTCTGAAAATGCGCTCTTTAATGTATGAATTATAATACTGTTATAGATGTACATACAATGTATACTGTAAATAATATTCCCAATGGCATGTTATAAACAAAATAACTTCTCTGCTTACAGGTTGAATGGTAAAATCATGGCGGTCACGCGGTGTAACGTCGATGTAAATAACAAGATATGGACATGGCTGCCTTGGCAACGACGCAGATAAACTATAATCAACCAACCAAGAACCACGGTGGAATGTATGAGTTAGACACAAATTCCACAATCAATGATTTTGGTATACATATGAAGTCATGTGCCGTAATTTGGTTTCTGTGCAAGAGGCGATTACATTCAAAAAGACTATCCTCTTTGGAGCCCTTAATTTTCTTGTATAGTTCAAGGGATCTCAGAAAGCTTCAGTTAGTTTTAGAGCTTGTTCTTCTACACACGTGAGGGTGAGTCTGATGTAAGACAGCCAACCAGTAGCAATATTGTTCCAATACATTCAAGTTGAAGGAAAATTCTAGTTATTGATGTGAAACCCATTGATGGAACTGAAACATGCACGCTTATAGTTTAAAGGATGACCTAAATATTACGTGAATGTGTTAAACGGCTGTTTGTTTTGTGTCTTTGTATTATTGAAATTAAAGACTATAGCTATACTATATCATTCGTGATTTCTGCTGTGTACACAAAAGAAGGTCGCGGACCCCCGGGATATGCATGTTTGCTGTTTGATAAGTTAATATTCGAAAACGTCCAGCGCCGCACGTCAAGCATCAGTAGACTATAACATTTCATATGTAAAAAAGGTCCAACGATAGCCGAACTATATGTTTGGCCAATACATATCGGTAAACACTCTTCGTTGAATATGATTTTTTTTTTGGCAGGATTAGCAGCCTATTGTTTGGATCGACCACACAAATTTGTACACATGTAATGAACACATATGTGTTGTCTTGCCCAACAGCATTGTGTACAAGAACAATACAAAATAGTGTAATGGCGGTGAACACTATTGTTTGGATCAACCACACAAATGTGTACGCATGTGATTAACACATATGTGTAGTCTCGCCCAACAACATTGTGTACAATAACAATACAAACGTGTGTGGTAGCGGCGAACATATTGTTTCCTTAGTGCAAACATATTTGTGTCCATTCAACGAACAAATAAATGTGCTGGACCCAAACATCTTTGTGTGTGTCAACTACACAACTTTGTAGGTCAGTAACCACACATAAACTGTTCATCTGCATCCACACAATCTTGTGCGCAACTTAGCACACATTTAATGTGTGCCTACAAAGAACAAGTTGTTTTGGTCGATCCACACAGTATGTTCGCCACCACAACACAACAGATGTGTGGTCATTTGCCACACAATTCACCACACAATGTTGTTCTCGATCAAATGGCTACACAAACTGTGTGGTAACTGTGTGGTTCTACCACACAGTCGTTTTAAGAGTGTACGACTCATAGTAATATTACTTATTTGGTATGTATGACCATATATAGGTTAGTAGAAAATATTATGTACACCTTTTCTGTCTGATCATTTCCCAAGCATGAAGTAACGTGGATTAGCTTGATTTCGAACTGACAGCGGGTAGAATGGGTCAATTAAAATAAAATTTGGTGTGATTTGAATGCGATTGTTGATTGCGCCATTAATTTTATCTACGTAACGAAATTTTATCTACAGCGCAACGAAACATTTTTATTCCAAGTGTTTGTCTATAAACAATCGTAACGTTACGTTTTTGATGTTTGTTTACATAATAAAGGGTACAAACGTGACAATAACATGCAGTGTATGCGACACTTATGATTTGTATAAGAACACAATCTGTCTATTACAGGGTTGGGGCGATTAAGTGCCAATGTAATCGATTACGATTACAATTGCTTTTGATTTACATGATTACGATTACTGATTACATGTTTTCCAATGTAATCGATTACGATTACAATTACTTTAGTAAATGTAATCGATTACTTTTCGATTACATCCGATTACGTTTTGATCGCATAGGAAAAATATTGAAATAAATCAAATTAAAATATCAAATTTGATTGAATAAAAACATACCGGTACTACATATCATGGAAACAAGAAACGACTGAGACAATAGAAAGAAGCAAGCAATAAACACATAAACTAATTACATTTACATGCATTGGTGAGACTCTATTATATACTATTCTTTCTGTTTATGTCGGTTTTAGTGGATGTGACTATATTTTAAAACACATACCCACATGGAAGACCGGCCGTATTTGTAATGTCAATATGGGCTTATTTCGTATGGAAATAGTCCCATATTTGAATGTTTTGAAATCCAATGTTTTTGGTTCATATAGAGCGTAATTCAGATTAAAATAATCGTGATATGGGCTTATTTGTGTTTTGACATATGTTCAAAATTAGCTTATTGTCAAGAGAACAGGCTGCACTTTACCAGTCATTATATACTGAATAAATATGTATAATGTCCTGACAGATGGCATCCCGATTCTTGATACACGTGGAACTTACTTATTTCGAGATTCTTCCATGTAAATGTACTTACTTTTTTTCCCAGGATAGAGTCGCTCGTTGGATCGGTGGAATTGGAATCGCTTATTATGTGCACCATTACCAAGGAGAACACTGTACGGAATCCAATGGAAATTAAAAGTCCAAAGAAACTGAGAAATATGATCAAGAAACGTCGTGGGAAACTCTCCATGCAACACATTGTGGCTCGTGGGTTTCAGATTATTTGAATGAATAGACTGTCTTGACCCTCCACTTGGAAAATAGCCTTGCTGCCTGGCTGAGTATACAGTCTGAAAATATTAAAATAAAACACTATTTGACACATGTTACAGTACTGTTGTCGAATATATTGTTTTGTCACTTGTAAGTTGTAATGAACAACAACAGTACGCAGTTACGATTCGCTACTCGGAATACACCAGAAGAAGCCGCGAGTCGATGGAATTATCTATACCAACCGAAGCCAAGAACTGTGAAACTATATCGGACTTTAAATCTGTTCTTAATACTGATCATGTCATTTATTATATTGTAAATATGTTATGAATATATACAGTCTTATGCAATGTAAAATGATAAAAGACTGAATAAAAAGTTGAAGTTGAAGTTGAAGTTGAAGAGAACCCCAATTATATGGACTCTGCAAAGACAAATTTTCCATAGTTGACTATACGTCTAGGGTGTCGTAACCTGAACTACAGTTTAGGTATCAAATATTTCCAAGATAATCAGTTTTGTACCTTTGGCGCAGTCAAAACAGTGTCACATTTCTTGTACTGTTGCCCAGTCGTTAAACGGACATGGCCCATTCGAGCTTCCAAATTTTGTCTACATAATTTTGAATGAGGTATACAATAGGTTGACAAATACACGAAATATTTATATACAGGCCTCAATTGCTTTGAAAAATACTTGCCATGCGGATATTATAGTTATAATTGGGAATTTCCAGACCGGATGTAGGCTTAGTGAGAATGATCTCGTAATGTTCTGTGACAACTACAACGAAAATGGAAATAGCAGTATTAATCGCCCTTATTTACGAATAACAACTGTCGCCAAACCGATTACAATGCTCAAATATATTATACATTGTATGCCCCATAAAACATAGTATTAGTAGCTTGATCTAATGCATAATTCTCATTAAACAGCCTCTTCAAAAAACGTGGATTGAAATAAGTTTCTACCAACAACTCGGTGACAAGTACCTTTTGTTGCGGTGATCAATACGTTTTGAGTACCAACTGACTCGGTGTTAAATTTCCCAAACCTGGTGTATTTTCTTGAAATTGGGACAGAATATAACCCTGGACTATAAGAGGTCATATATAATACAACGGCCTACCAGGTATGAAATGTTCGGGAGTGAGAGGTATTCAACCGATTTGGTCCACGTGGCCATCTTTTTAAAGGCACGGGCGGCGTTCTTTGCAGAAATATTCATATTATTCAAATCGCCATCAACAGAAGGAATATTAAAATATATATATAGTTTTGTTCATATATATGCCAAACATAATCAGCGCGTAAATAGTATACTGTCGTCAAGACGTACGATGGGTCTACGCAAACAAGAACCTTCTCGTGTTACATAAGTTTTGCTTCTGTTTACATAACACAGCGCAATTATATTGGTTAATCACACAAAAATAATAAAAACGCTCGTTATTATTTCCATATAAGGAAAACAGTAACAAATAACGCTCGTTATGTTTACCATATCCGGGTCTAAACAAAAACCAGGTTGACGTTTTTTGCCTTTGTTTACATAACAAAGGAAAAATATTTGACAATAACATACTGTTTATGCCATATTTCTGATTGGTATAAGAACAAGGTATGTCTATATTTTACTATTCTTACTGTTTATGGCGGATTTTGACGGAGGTGAATATTTTAACAGCATACCCACCGGCAACGCCGCCCGTATCTTTAAAACATTAATTAGTGTCATGCAGGATTATATTTTATGCAAGTTAACGTTATTTTTCGACACCCCCCCCCCCCCCCCCCAGAAATGAGATGACCGACCATGTGCAGAGACCGTTCGGATGTCACCGCTGCCGAATCTGTTCCAACACATTGGAGTCCATCGTCGAACAGAAGCACCATTAATTAACTATGATCAAAATGAAGAACTTGATAATGTAAATTGTCATCAGACAACAAAACAGGAAACAACGGGATACAAGCGTTTATCACATCCATGATTGATACCATCTGTTCTTTCGAATAGTAATAAGGAAATATTTGTGTCCTGTGGACGACAGCTAGATAACACTGCGCAATTACCATCAAACTACATCAAAGAAGACAAAACTATCAACAATAGAAATGTGCTACAATAGCTACATTTACTTTCCCAATTAATATAAAAAACACATTTCTTGTGACAGAAGCTCCGATTTCCCTGACTCAGCCGAATCTATACGAAAAGTTCAGGGAAGAGATACATCCAGTCTGCGAAATTCCATGTACAAGCCTCCAACCACATCGAGTTGGAGATTGTACATATACCTCAAACTTTCAAACTTTGAGTGGATTTGTAGCCTTACACCCCTATGGTTAGACATTTCAACTAATTGACAATTCAGTCTTAAAAATCAACCTACATAATGTGCAATCAGTCAGATCCCCTAACCAATGTTGCATAGTAAAATGAAATTGTGATCAATGCATATATGACCATATAGTACCTCTCCCTGTTAACGCTCCACACAGGAGCGTGTCGACATGGGGTGCTTTGGTAAATTTGTTCAACAGTTGACAATTTTATTCATGACACAACGTTAGTTGGAAAAGTTACACCAAGTATATCATAGGTTGAAATTATTTCCATTGGTTGATTTTCCAACCAGTAATTAGGGGGGTATCTTGTTTTCAGAATAACGAAAGCATATTTATGTTATACTTTTGGTCTGAAATGGTCATCATCTGAACAGTTTTCAACCTTAGTTTGGAAAATGTTTGAGTGCCAAGTCCACTGATTCACATTTAAGATAATTATTAGATTGTTTGGTGTACTGGGTTTACAGTCTTTTTAGTCGCTAGGCCATATCACGGCATTGTCAGTTTTAATTGTCGAGGAAAGAAGGCGAGGATAAATGTCACTGAAAACTACACATAGAAATAACTTAACTTCAGAAAGCAACTGGCAAACTTTGCCCGTTACACGAATCAAAGTCACCTTCCCATGATAATCGACATTCGAACCAGTTTAACCATTGTTAACTATATGATTTATGTTCGACTAATGTATCATGTAGCAACTGATCCATTTATATTGGATATAATTATGATCAAGGTAATATTCTTAAAGTGATGTGAAACACTGTGGTAGGGTGACCAAATAGAAATGGAGAATAATCGTGTTCAAAGTAGTAATTCTTACAAATATTATATCCAAATTGACAAGACTCACCGTCATTCTTATATATTAATTAAATGCAGTTACTCTTGATGGCGAAATCGTTTTCGTTAGTTTATCACAGATAGATGGCATAACGAAAACGATTTCGCCATCAAGAGTAACTGCATTTAATTAATATATAAGAATGACGGTGAGTCTTGTCAATTTGGATATAATATTTGTAAGAATTACTACTTTGAACACGATTATTCTCCATTTCTATTTGGTCACCCTACCACAGTGTTTCACATCACTTTAAGAATATTACCTTGATCATAATTATATCCAATATAAATGGATCAGTTGCTACATGATACATTAGTCGAACATAAATCATATAGTTAACAATGGTTAAACTGGTTCGAATGTCGATTATCATGGGAAGGTGACTTTGATTCGTGTAACGGGCAAAGTTTGCCAGTTGCTTTCTGAAGTTAAGTTATTTCTATGTGTAGTTTTCAGTGACATTTATCCTCGCCTTCTTTCCTCGACAATTAAAACTGACAATGCCGTGATATGGCCTAGCGACTAAAACGACTGTAAACCCAATACACCAAACAATCTAATAATTATCTTAAATGTGAATCAGTGGACTTGGCACTCAAACATTTTCCAAACTAAGGTTGAAAACTGTTCAGATGATGACCATTTCAGACCAAAAGTATAACATAAATATGCTTTCGTTATTCTGAAAACAAGATACCCCCTAATTACTGGTTGGAAAATCAACCAATGGAAATAATTTCAACCTATGATATACTTGGTGTAACTTTTCCAACTAACGTTGTGTCATGAATAAAATTGTCAACTGTTGAACAAATTTACCAAAGCACCCCATGTCGACACGCTCCTGTGTGGAGCGTTAACAGGGAGAGGTACTATATGGTCATATATGCATTGATCACAATTTCATTTTACTATGCAACATTGGTTAGGGGATCTGACTGATTGCACATATGTAGGTTGATTTTTAAGACTGAATTGTCAATTAGTTGAAATGTCTAACCATAGGGGTGTAAGGCTACAAATCCACTCAAAGTTTGAAAGTTTGAGGTATATGTACAATCTCCAACTCGATGTGGTTGGAGGCTTGTACATGGAATTTCGCAGACTGGATGTATCTCTTCCCTGAACTTTTCGTATAGATTCGGCTGAGTCGGGGAAATCGGAGCTTCTGTCACAAGAAATGTGTTTTTTATATTAATTGGGAAAGTATATGTAGCTATTGTAGCACATTTCTATTGTTGATAGTTTTCTCTTCTTTGATGTAGTTTGGTGGTAATTGCGCAGTGTTATCTAGCTGTCGTCCACAGGACACAAATATTTCCTTATTACTATTCGAAAGAACAGATGGTATCAATCATGGATGTGATAAACGCTTGTTTCCTGTTTTGTTGTCTGATGACAATTTACATTATCAAGTTCTTCATTTTGATCATAGTTAATTAATGGTGCTTCTGTTCGACGATGGACTCCAATGTGTTGGAACAGATTCGGCAGCGGTGACATCCGAACGGTCTCTGCACGTGGTCGGTCATCTCATTTCTGGGTGGGGGGGGGGGGTGTCGAAAAATAACGTTAACTTGCATAAAATATAATCCTGCATGACACTAATGAATGTTTTAAAGATACGGGCGGCGTTGCCGGTGGGTATGCTGTTAAAATATTCACCTCCGTCAAAATCCGCCATAAACAGTAAGAATAGTAAAATATAGACATATCTTGTTCTTATACCAATCAGAAATATGGCATAAACAGTATGTTATTGTCAAATATTTTTCCTTTGTTATGTAAACAAAGGCAAAAACGTCAACCTGGCTTTTGTTTAGACCCGGATATGGTAAACATAACGAGCGTTATTTGTTACTGTTTCCCTTATATGGAAATAATAACGAGCGTTTTTATTATTTTTATGTGATTAACCAATATAATTGCGCTGTGTTATGTAAACAGAAGCAAAACTTATGTAACACGAGAAGGTTCTTGTTTGCGTATACCCATCGTACGTCTTGACGACAGTATACTATTTACGCGCTGATTATGTTTGGCATATATATGAACAAAACTATATATATATTTTAATATTCCTTCTGTTGATGGCGATTTGAATAATATGAATATTTCTGCAAAGAACGCCGCCCGTGCCTTTAAAAAGATGGCCACGTGGACCAAATCGGTTGAATACCTCTCACTCCCGAACATTTCATACCTGGTAGGCCGTTGTATTATATATGACCTCTTATAGTCCAGGGTTATATTCTGTCCCAAATTCAAGAAAATACACCAGGTTTGGGAAATTTAACACCGAGTCAGTTGGTACTCAAAACGTATTGATCACCGCAACAAAAGGTACTTGTCACCGAGTTGTTGGTAGAAACTTATTTCAATCGACGTTTTTTGAAGAGGCTGTTTAATGAGAATTATGCATTAGATCAAGCTACTAATACTATGTTTTATGGGGCATACAATGTATAATATATTTGAGCATTGTAATCGGTTTGGCGACAGTTGTTATTCGTAAATAAGGGCGATTAATACTGCTATTTCCATTTTCGTTGTAGTTGTCACAGAACATTACGAGATCATTCTCACTAAGCCTACATCCGGTCTGGAAATTCCCAATTATAACTATAATATCCGCATGGCAAGTATTTTTCAAAGCAATTGAGGCCTGTATATAAATATTTCGTGTATTTGTCAACCTATTGTATACCTCATTCAAAATTATGTAGACAAAATTTGGAAGCTGGAATGGGCCATGTCCGTTTAACGACTGTGCAACAGTACAAGAAATGTGACATATCATAACAAGACGCAAAACAATTTTATATATTGACATAAGAAATTTTAGTTTACAAAAAGATTTAAGTTTAACAGTTGGAATCATACTGTAAAGTACGTGTACCCGGTATGTTTGGCTTTATCTAGCTTTCATCTGTGAAAACTTCAAATAGTTTCAGTTCAGGTTTGTTATGATTCAGACTTCAGTATTTCAATCAAATACAGTACAAGAACATTAACAATTTGATCGAATCAACCTGGTTATCAGGTGGGATCTCATAGTACCAATTGAAAAATTAACATAGAGATTAGTACTATAAATAGTAAATACTAACTAAATAGACATTGTTTCTTTACTACATGTAGTACATTATGTACGTGTCTCACTTGAATTTTATAAAATAGCCTATTATATGAATTAGAGTGATAATGGTAAGTCTCATTTCAAGCATCATAAGCATAATCCATTGAACCAAAAGATATCTGACAATAAGTTATAAGCATTTCCAATCCATACATATATAAAAATTTCCAAAGTTATGCTTGAGAAACTTGATCAAATTGACCTCTCAGTAAAATTCAAAATACTGACTCAAAGTGCCCTAGATTAGCTCTAAATGCAATGGATTTTCCAAATTTTTCCAGGGGGAAAACCCCCACCATCAGCAGGGGGTCACCCCTCCCAAACCTTCCCCCGCTCAGGCATTCAGGTTATGTCTTTGGCATATCATTGCCCAAAAACAGGTGTACCCAAAAAAATACCTAGATCCTTCACCGAATGCGGAGGAGAAGGTGGGGTTGTGAAGCCATCATTAAGAGATCGGTATAAGACGGTCACTCCAATATGTGACAGTGCAGTGGTGCTGGACTGACTCCAGTTGTCGCCAGGCCATATGGGAAATATTAGGATTATCAAAGACTATATTAGTATATAGACTAGTATATATGTAAATATTGAAGCATATGTAAGATTGAAATGGAGTTTTTAGTTCCTCTATCATTTGGGTTAACCTGATTGGGGCTAAGAAGTGCACTTTGAGTCAGTATTTTGAATTTTACTGAGAGGTCAATTTGATCAAGTTTCTCAAGCATAACTTTGGAAATTTTTATATATGTATGGATTGGAAATGCTTATAACTTGTTGTCAGATATCTTTTGGTTCAATGGATTATGCTTATGATGCTTGAAATGAGACTTACCATTATCACTCTAATTCATATAATAGGCTATTTTATAAAATTCAAGTGAGACACGTACATAATGTACTACATGTAGTAAAGAAACAATGTCTATTTAGTTAGTATTTACTATTTATAGTACTAATCTCTATGTTAATTTTTCAATTGGTACTATGAGATCCCACCTGATAACCAGGTTGATTCGATCAAATTGTTAATGTTCTTGTACTGTATTTGATTGAAATACTGAAGTCTGAATCATAACAAACCTGAACTGAAACTATTTGAAGTTTTCACAGATGAAAGCTAGATAAAGCCAAACATACCGGGTACACGAACTTTACAGTATGATTCCAACTGTTAAACTTAAATCTTTTTGTAAACTAAAATTTCTTATGTCAATATATAAAATTGTTTTGCGTCTTGTTATGATATGAATTAGGACCTAAATTGAAAAAAAAAATTAAATAAAAAAAAAAAAAAATATATATTTTTTGGTCCAATTTTTTATTTTTTTTTGCAATGGCAATAAAACGTTTAGGGTCGGGGGTTTAAAATAGGGTCGGTCGGGTTAGCGGAAATAAACGTCTTTTTTTAGGCCTAATGTTCATAAACAACTCCTGAACATTGTCCATATAAGTCAAGTTAAATAATGAATACTATATGCACAATAATTCATGCCATTTCAGCTCCCGTTTGCAAATTCCAGGTACAGTAATGCCCAAAGTAATTGACCACTCAACCACAGCAGAATTATGGGTAATTTTTCAGGATTTAGTTGGAAATATGGCTTGTTGCCATTCATCGGAAAGCTCTCGGCGAGAGCTTTCCGATGAATGGCAACAAGCCATATTTCCCATAAATACAGAAAAATTACCCATAATTCTGCTGTGGTCAATTACTTTGGGCATTACTGTAGCATATAGTGAAAATTCATTTTAGTGAACTTGACGTCGACCTCAAGGGCATATGGGGGGGGGGGGGGTTTGTTATTTGGGTCTCGCTTCGAACTAAAAGCGAATGGTCTACTGTATATGTTTACCAATTGTCATGCTTTTATCCAAATTTGCACACCACATGATGCATCAGCTTAGAGCCCCTACCAGAAAGGTCGCTTTGTCAGTAGCACAACTCCTGCGACAATACAAAATCTCCCAGTTTGTGTGTGGGATAGACTCCGACGATAACGATGTAGTCAATGACTACGAACATTTAACAGTTACCAGGGTGCATTTGTGACGCTAATGCTCGATATAATCTACAATGTGCCCTCAAGCTCTAGCAAGCCTTGAAATAGTGTGCCTGTCATTTACAGAATGAGGTCCCCAGAGGGTGAATTTTGTGATGCTAGCCCGCTATGCGGGGTAGCATCACTAAATTCACCCTCTGGGGACCTCTTTCTGCAAATGACAGGCACACTATTTCCAGACTTGAGCTCTTGACAGTAAACTAAACACGAATATGATGTATCAATGAACCAATAGCTCAACATGTATTCATATCGTGAAATTTCAGTCTTGTTGTCCCCCGATAATCCGTCGGAGGACTATAGTAATGACGCTCGTCCGTGTGTCGTGCGTCCGTGTCTGGGGACGTGCGTCCGTCCGGTGCATTCTCCGAGTCTGTATTATGTCATTTTCTGGTCATTTTTTTATTTAATTTGGCACATATATCAACCAGCATGGGAATCTGCGCACCTGCGATTTTGAGTTCGGTCGGGCTCATTTGGGCGGCGTTTTTTCCATTTTTCGACATACAATCGTACATCCTGAGACGCTATCTTTTGTCAGAGCCTGTATTACATCATTTTCCAGTCATTTTTAAATAACTTAAATAAAATTGCAACTGTATGGATTGCAACTGTATAGCCAACAAGAACCAACTGATCACATCCGCATTTTCCAAAAAAACAAAAACGTCTGAGAATCATGTTTAGTAGCTGTGAGACATTTAAAATCGAACATATCGACAAACGCCAGATGGCACCGTCTACAGTAATGCTCTAAACAATCTACTTCTTAACCACAGCAGAATTATGGGTGATTTTTCAGGATTTAGTCGGAAATATGGCTTGTTGCCATTCATCGGAAAGCTCTCATTCCTATTTAAAGAAAATGATACAATAATTCCCTAAATAATCGACTCCTTAACCACAACATAATTATGAGTATAGTTATGTTGTGGTTAAGGAGTCGATTATTTAGGGCATTACTGTATCATTTTCTGTAAATAGGAATCACTCTCTACATTCTTATTACGGATTACCACACCCCCGGTATAGGCCGACTGGCCATTTTTTTAAGAATACATATGTATAACATAATCCGTTTCCAGCTCGCTTTTAACAATCAGAAAAAGCTAAATGATATAAGGAATATGTCTGATAAGAGAACAAATACTCACGATCAACAAGACATGCTTTTCCTTACGGACTCATGAAACTATACTTTCAGTTTCGATTGCGCAGCTTCGTACATGTCTGAATGAATTGCATTCATCGGGTAAAACGCAGCTAATCAAACAAAATTGTCACATACTTCCTCGTGGCTAACGGACTTCCAGTGTAATTTGCCGTATGAGTACGGTACGCTTATTCATTTCTCGGAACCCAAATCTATATAAAGCATGGAGGATTTCTCAGAAGTATACTTCAATAAATGATCAGCTCTTGCGCATTCTGGCGTGACAAATATTCACACGTTTAAATTTGTTGCTCTGTTACAAACAGTGGACAGGGGCTGTACATTGCAATATATGCGTCATCGATTGCATTCACATAACACAAGAAAAGCATTGAGTGTCACGTTCACGTAGAGTTATCCCACGTTCTTCATTGGTGACCAGTATATTGTAAGAGTATATATATAACATATAACGGCTTCATTATCAATGAACCACATTGAATGCATTTGAACTTGGGATCACTGCGTTGAAGTTGTTCATTCTTCTAATATCCGTGACACTCACGAATATGTTCGGACATTTGTCGCAAATGGACATTTATCGCAAATGTACCTTCTTCCCTGCGTTTTTCCCATCTAAAACAACACATAATATTATACTTGTCATATAAGATATAACTGACTTATAATCAATATAAATTATCATGAAAAATTAACCACCCAAACTAGAGCGCACTATGTGTACGCATGGCCAGGTGCACATATACATGTATGTGTATGTATCTTATACAGAGAGTATTAATCACTTATCCAACTTCCTCGAGTAACCATGGACACGCCGCCATCTTGGGTCAAATGTAATTGTATTACATTCTAAATGTATAGTTAACAATGTGTTTTTTTCTAGATCATGACACAATGGACCCATTACGGAGAAAAATGGCAAACAACCAAGACATCAATGATATTACACACCTGCATATAGTATAATTCTGAAACATCCTATATAATTTCGAAAAAGACCAATCTTTAATTAAGTTTACCTGAATCTATGTAAGTTTGAAATGCTGTAAAACACATTTTCCACAGCACCGACATGGAGCCTCTTTCGCGTGGCCACGTGTATGGGCGCTGAGGCCTGACTTCGACCAAAACTGCTTGCCATATGACTTGTTAGCAGGCATTCATCTGAAACATAAAATCACAAGTCATACGTAAGAATATTTTTGTGACATTATTTCGTGTTATTATATGGCCCAACCCGTCGTATGGACATCACACTCATTAGAGACCTTTCGCAAAACTCACGTTTACGATTACGGATACGGATAGGGTACTACGTCACCAACCTTTGTGTACTTTCTAATCGTTCTCGTAGTTTACTATCCGTAATAACGGTTACGATTTCATGGTTTCTGATAAGCTCAAATAACACCTGAAATTTATTTTCTGCAATATATCACTTTACTCCGTTCGAGACTGTATATGTATATCAGGTAAACCATCCAGTTGTATTGAGCTACGACCTCGATATGCTGTTTAGATTGTCAATCACTGTACTCGTCGTCGTGAATCACGAGCTTCCCGCGAAAGAAGATCGCTATTCACAACGGATAGCCATCGCTGGCTGCGACAGAAAACTTTACAGTAAGAGGAGTGCACTATGAAACCAGTCGCCAAAAATACAGTATATAGTGTGCGATGCATGAGGAGTTTTGAGTTATTATTATGTGCAAGATAGTACACAATATATAGTGAAATTCAACAGTTATTTATTTCAACAACCCATGCATGGTGGTGTCCTGAAGTGTGCAGTTATAGAATGCCACAGGAGAGCCTAAAGAGTGGCATAACCCTATTAATGAATAGTGAACGCTTTTGTGTTGTCTTTCCCGTTCCCGAATTGAATAGTTCATTCAATTTAATAATATTCGGTTTTCGGTAGAAGTTGGGTTTTATATCTCTCTCATAGAGTCTATAATGCAGGGCATTTAAAATTACATTGAATTCATAACCAATTTTAAAATTACATGTAATTCATAACCGAGTTCTAAGTTACATAAAGTACTCTGTATGAGTAATCTGAACCTACCCTGGATCCCGATTCAACTGGTAAGTAGTGATTTCTGCTCCTGAACCGTAACTAAAAGAATATTTGGCATCACAGAGCTCAGCAGTCTCTGTCAGTTTTGTTCTTTGCATTTATTTTTAATTTAAAAAACACGCACAAATGCGGCATTTGAAGGTACTCAATCCGATTAGATGTCCCCCCATATCATCAGATTCCAACAACAATTTGTTTTAAATGCCGCTTCTGTTATTAGAATCGAGTAAATGCTCAAAATTAATGCTATATTAAAACTGTATTATAAAATTGCCCAAAACCCGGCAAAACCTGTTATTTATCAACATTTTGTTCAACGAAATTTTGCCGGTTTGTCAAATATCTGACAAAAAAAGCAACTTGATGCACATCGCTTCTATCGTGTCGACTTTGTTTCGATTTGGTAGTAACACATTAGAAGTGATGCACATCAGCGAGCTCACCAACCTTATGTCGGATTTCATGAACCCAAAGAGGTGAAGCCGAAATCACATTGAAATCAAATCGCGGACTTGAAGGGGCTTGAACGATGGCGTCGTGGTTGATGTGAGGTCCAAATTCAGGAACCCCTCTTCCCCATCAGCATAACGTCTATCTGGTCATCCACACTAACAACGAACTGAATTTCCACCACATATATGACCTGGCATTTATACCTATATTGCCACAATATATCACGAGAATCCCGGGTCGTACGTTGTGACTGGCCGAATTATTGACAATAAACAGGTCATGATGATCGCATTGTTGCAAATGAGACGATAAGTGAATATTTAAGGAACTGTAAACCAAAAACACGCTTTGAGTTGTAAAAGTTGTACGAAATAATGATCGTACGTGTTCGTCAAAACTCTTACGCGTTATCGTTTTGCGAAAGGACTTTTTGGCCATACGGATAGACTTACGACTACGAATAGCTATCCGTATTCGTAATCGTAAACGTGAGGATGCGAAAGGTCTCTATTAGAGTAATAGCACCAGCATATAGCATATATAACTTAATTACATCCTTTACTCCTATATGGTACACCATTTAGTTCACTAACCCAATTGAAAACACCATAGTTTGACGGTTTGCTTGTGTCATACAACATTTTATAATCTTCAAGTCGACTCAGGTTATAAAACATCTTCCAGTATATTAGGCCGGTATCTCACCTATATGGTCGGTTTAGACCAAATTTTCCGAACTCTTTTGTCAATTTCGCTATAAACCGGTTAACTCGTTTGTTGTCCTCTGTTTACTCAATCGATTCCAAACAAGTAGGTGGTAACTCATCACTGAACATGTGGCGCGTGTACACTCATCACTCCGCACACATCTATGATTTACGAGAAACGTATTTTTTAAAACCATGTTTCTCTATAAATCCGACTCAAAGCGATTTGTTCCAGTTAGCATAAAATCTGAAAGAATATATGTTGCACAATCCGAGAAAAGAGATGAAAATATAACCTGTTCGTGGAATAGACCAGTCCATACATCTAGGAGAATCCTTCGACAGACAACTTTTGGTCAGAATGTTAGAGCAAACAACTGAGTTTGAACACAAATGTTTGAAAAATAGTATAGCATATGCTCGTAACTATACCAAAATACTGAGTAATACATGTATGTCATATCCTAGTGTATTACAATTTTCCTCGTTTCTGATCACGTTTTCGATCGCCTCGGCCCTTTTTAATGCGTGATACTCATCAACTAGAAAACAAGCGATTCCCCGCCGTGTATATATGGTGAAACTTCCTCTACTGAAAGGCAATATCTTACAATCAACAGGGTACCTGGCTCCTGTTAATGATGATATATGTTAAAGCTATGGTACGATTGCAATCTCCACAATACCTCAACAGTCATACTTCCTTTCTGACTCTGTCACCGGCTGGATACTAGTCCGGTTTTCTATATTTAGCGCCGGTTTTTTCCTGACAAAATGGTGAAACCGATCGACCAAAGTAAAATTTCTTATGTGCTTTGAAAACAATTCCCGCACTAAAAACTTATTGATAGAATGGATAATTAGAGCGGCAGTCTTGTTGACTTTGCCGCACGCTTCTCAGCAAATTTGACAGAAAATTAGAACTATTTGTGTTTGACTTGTCATGCGTGTTGTCGTCCATGTGCGTTTAGACTATTGTTTTGATAAAATAATCGAAGAACCAAATCATACGGTTTCGCGATATAGTTATTTGATTCGAGTGGGTCTTCATAACTTAAGGCACGAAATTACACAGATCGTGTGCGATATTTGATGTGCTTGATCAGGGAAAACCGTGGCTCTGTTCGCTGAATCTAATATATATTTTGGGACTTCTACATGTCTGTTTGTTTGTTGTGTGTCTGTTAGGTATGGCCGGGAAAACTGTCTGACGGATTGAGCCCAAACTTCCTATCTAAGTGTAAACTACTAGATGGAATGTCATCGCACCGCTTCTGAGAACGTCAGAGCATTCATTCTCCAATCCCCCGCCACAGCAATGGGTAGTTCATGGGTTAATCGCGTGATAGTTAAAGAGCGTTCGTATCCGTAGTGTCGTTGATAAAAAGCGTTTAGACACTGTTAAACCGTCACATAGGAAATATGCATGCATTTCCATTGCATAGAACTCGCTTCTACGAATCTTCCCAAGGCTGGCAAAATTGTTAATAAAGGCGTTTATGTCTCTTCGATAATTGCCTAATACAATTAAAGCGTGCAGTCTGTCCATTTTCCCATGAAAAATCGAATTCTACGACCACCGGGTTCGAGATATGTTATTACACCGTAATGTTTGTCACTCGAAATCACTTCGGCGTCAATTCATCCCTTGCGAGGAATTCTAGGGGTGCTGCTTGGTTTTGGACGGGTCAAAACCGTCAAACCGTTACCCCGACCTGACCTTGACCTTCAAAATGGTCAATTCAAGGTCAGATCGGGTAAAACCGGACGGATTTCGACGGGTACTTTTGTCGGGTACTTTTGTCCAAGCAGTGTTTTGGACGGGTCAAATCGTGACCCCGACCTGACCTTGACCTTCAAAATGGTCAATTCAAGGTCAAATCGTGCAATTCGCCGAAAAGCAGAGGGGAAACAGCCCGGACGAAGTCGGGTCCACCAGCTAGTATATATATATTAATATCGCGGAAGTCCACCAAATGTGGTAGTCCAAGTCTTCTCGTACTAAAACCGGCTAAGATATTGGGATGGAGGTGCCGGTCTTTAGTCCGAGTTCCAGGCCCATGCATTCTTATGACACGACTTAAGCGTTTGTGACCCGCTCAAATAAAACCACAATTATATGAAATAAAATATCACAATTGCGACAATAAACGGATATTTTCCGCAGAAGACATGCTATTTGATCTGAAACCCACATCAGTTGTGAATTGAAAGCGGTAATTTAATGCGAAAAGATACATTTACCGCAATGTTTACAAATTTTTAAAAGTATGCGAACTCAGTTGACCTCGCGAACTGTGTTCGGCATTTTCCGTTGAAAATATTCCGTAGATTTTCGACTGACCACGCAAATTACGATGAATTCTCCATTGTAATCGTAATTATGTGTGTCAATAAATAAAAAATAAATAGATTAATTAAACATTGAAGATATAAATGTAATACGGGGAATTACAACCCTCTCAAAGTTTAAAACAGTGTAAACACAACGATCATTAGAATAAATAATATGGTGCTACATTTCCCACATTTGGTGGACTTCAGCGAAATTAAGATATATACTAAGCGAACAGAGCAATATACTGCTCTTGTTAAGCACACACAAAATCAAACAAAAGTTGTATAAATTTTTAACCTTAAGTTTGAAAAGTCCCACTAAAACGGAAGAACTATATTTCGAAACTGTGTGATTCGGTTCTCCGATTATTTTATCAACACAAAAGTCAAAATGCACATGGATGAAAATCACACGCATGGCAAGTCAGACACAAGAGTTCTAATTTGCTCCAATTTTGACAAGTTGCTTGCGAAAATTGTCAACAAAACTACCTTTCTGATCCTCCATTATGTCATTAAGTTTTTAGTGCGGGAATTGTTCTCAAAGCACATTGGAAACTGGACTTTGCGGCGATCGGGTTTCGCTATTTTGTTCGGAAAACCCCGCGCTATATATAGAAACGGAAACTAGAATACTCAGAACAAACACCGGACAATGCCGAAGTTCTTCGGAACCTGAGTTCGGCTTTCAGTTAAGTAAACAAACAGAAAAAACAGCGATGTTGGTGACAATCAACCGGAATATTCTATGCGTAATTTAACATGAAAGTTAGATTATTATACACCATTATGACCATAAGATGTCTCTCTTTCCGATGTATATAGCATCATGTATTGATTCATTAGGTAAATCGAGTAAAATACACCACAGATTCCCGCCACAGATCGTGGGCGTAACTCGTGTGATAGGATTGGTATGCAAGCGGGCTTGGACTAAAAACAGCAAATCGCCATCCCAATATCTTAGCTGGTTTTAGTACAAGAAGACTTGGACTACAAATGTGGATGAAATGTCGCCAGCAGCAGTTTCTTATCGAGATATCAAGGGTGGAGTTCGCTACAATTGTTTGACTATTCCCAATCTTGGGTCAGTACTGGAGAACTCGGATACCCGACACTAAGGACTGAGTCACAAATACAATGACAGACGGCATACTGAAGAAAACATGTTAGTCAATATGACTTATATGTTAGTTAAATGTTTACCCACAGAATGACTAATTTAGCTAAGTCCAAGAATAGGCAGAAAAATAGTCATAATGACTAGGGTGATATTAATCGTAACAACTAAGGAATAGTTAGTCAAAACCACTAATTTGGTCATTAGACTACAATTGTATTAAAATTACCAGGGTTGAGTCATAATGAATAACTTTTGTCAGTCACTGTGAATGTGAAAGTGTAATTTGGTGGAATTTTGTTTCAAATAATTATAAAACAGAACCAGATGATCTAGTATCAAGATTCAGAGACCGAGTTGAAATGAAGACACCCTTTCAATCAGTTCTCTAAAACACAGACTCCAATACTGGTATGTTGAGAGGTATAACAAGAGTGTGTGGTACGTGTCTGTTTAACTAATAAATTTTTTTATTATACGCCCAACAGTGAATTATAGAAAAAAACGCGTTTAGGTAAATATCGATATCACCCAGAAGGGGATATAGAAGAATATACTTTCACACTAGCTTGCGCGTGCGACCGATTCACTTGCGAGTACCAATACTGTTTCCGGTTTGTACTATTGAAGAGGGTCAAAGTGAAAGAACCCATTGTAATATTCTAAATTATATTATATTCACTGATACAGTTATAATTAAAATCTATTTTATGTTGAAATTCGACATATTTATGGCGGAAATAAAGGGAAGAATACGGGAACTATATTTTTATATTCTGCGGATGGTGAAGTAGCATTGTGAGAACAGGCATCGATCAGCTGATGGCTTCAAAAATTATGCATCGATTGAAGACGATTGTGATATCATTTAACGTCGTATGTGGTGAATTTCTTTGGAAATGCGTATAATAAAAAGAATATCTAGTGTTTTTTTAGTGGATACCGAAAAATACGTCATCCGTGACCGCGACAAATGTTTATTTTCGCTCATTCATGACATATTTTTCGGTATCCACTCAAAAACACTAGATATCCTCTATTCATTTGTTTGAATGTAGTGTCTGAAATAAGAACCTTTTATCCAAGTAATGTAGCCTTTGAGTTTGTAGTAAAGTTCCGATATATATTTATATATATACATGCATATGCCATAATATCCTCCAATTACATTCGTTCAATTATATATCTGGTAGCATTGCGATACAATGGATAATAACATTTATAATGAATAATAAAGACATATTATGGACTTGTTCGAGTGCAAGCAACTGATAACTTAGTACTCAGGCGCTATGCCAAACTGGGAAACGTAGCATTCTAGTAATATCGCCGAAAATGTCAGACATCGACCATGCCACTCGGGATTCGGGACGCAATCATCAGCGATAAACAAACATAAATGATTTTTGTCATCGAGAGCCATTTCATTTAATTAATATATAAGAATGGCAGTGTGTGTTGTCAATTTGGATTAATATTCGCAAAAATTAAAACGTTTGAGCAATAATATTTTCCATTTATATTTTACCCCCGTACCGGAGTGTTTCACGTCACTTTAAAGGTACGGTTGGCCTTAGTGGTGGTTATCCTGTGAAAATATTTCCACCGGTCAAAATCCGCCACAAACAGAAAGAATATTAAAATGTAGACAGACTTTGTCCCTATACAAATAAGAAATATCGCATAAACAGTATGTTATGGTCATATGTTTGACCATTGTTATGTAAACAAACGCATAAAAAGTTACTTTTCTGGTGTTTGTTTATATTATGATGGTAAACATAAAGAGCGTTCTTTGTTGGTGAATTCCTGATATGGAACTAATAAAGAGCGTTTATGCCATTTGTGTGTGATTAGCCAGTAGCGTTGTGCTGTCTTCTGTAACACAATCAGGCTCTTGCTTAGGTAAAATATAGTAGGTCTTTATGATAACATGCTGTTTACTCGATGGTCATGGTATATATGAACGAAACTTTATGCGTTTTAATGTTTTTTCTGTTTACGGTGATTGGAACAAATATGAATATTTTCGACAACTAAGGCCTCACGTGCCTTTAAGCATCAGGTAAAGCAATGTTTCAATTAGAGTTATTCTTCGTGTAACTTAGTCACTGTAATTGGACCAGAGTCAAACATAGTGACTTCAAATTATTGTGACTAACCCTAAGTTGGTGATATTGACCCGATTGTTTCTCAGTACAGTTTATATGACAATGTTCATACAACACACTGAGATGAAAGTATGTCATTCAAATATAATGTAACGGTATGTCCATCTTGTACAAAGTTTAACCATTTTTATTCTAAATACTCATTGATGAGTAGTTCCCTTAGGAAATTGTTCAAATAATAAGTTCAAGTTTGTTGATCTTATCATCTGAACATTTCCTACCACTGAATATGACTCATTCTACTCTTGTCTTATCTTGTGTATCTCTGTCTGCTTTTATTAAACATCGCCCAAACGAATAATATACCGTTCCCAACAGAAGGGCCCTGTGCCAATGCATTCTCTTATATATGCGAGTCGACCATAGGTCGCCTCGCATATATAAGAGAATGCATTGGCCTAAAAACAATCTTTTTTTTAAACTTTTTACCATTTTTTCTTACATTCTTTAACAATTTTATAATTTTTAATGTGTTAAGCCAATGCATTCTCTTATATATGCGAGGCGACCTATGGTCGACTCGCATATATAAGAGAATGCATTGGCACAGGGCCCTTCTGTTGGGTAAAGGGTTAAAGTGTGTATAATGATGGCATAATGGGAGCCCCCTACAATTGTATAACTGGGATAATTAATTTTGTTTAGAAAGGACTGACAAAGACAGCTAGTTTCGCATTTCGCACAATAGACTGAACCGTTCCTGAATTTAGTCAGTTGTTTGTTCATAGTAGCCTCATCCATCTCGATGTGCCGTTACCATACCATCGCCCAGGGTTCATAATGGCCAAACTTTTGGCCAAAAAGTTTCAAGACTATAGAGTCAGCAATCGTCCAACCTGTTCATCTGAAAATAAGTTCATATAGAACTTATTTTAAAAGCACAGATAAGCCCATATCGGCAATATTTGAATCAGAATTACGTGTTCTTTGTGAATCTAAATCGACTTACTAGATGTACACCCTTTATAATGTGTAATTATTAGCCATTAAAGGCACGTGCGGCCTTAATTGTCGAAAATATTCATATTTGTTCCAAACACCGTAAACAGAAAACATTAAAACGCATACAGTTCCGTTCATATATACCATGACCATCGCGTAAACAGCATGTTATCATAAAGACATACTATATTTTACCTAAACAAGAGCCTGATTGTGTTACAGAAGACAGCACAATGCTACTGGCTAATCACACACAAATGGCATAAACGCTCTTTATTAGTTCCATATCAGGTATTCACCAACAAAGAACGCTCTTTATGTTTACCATCATAATATAAACAAACACCAGAAAAGTTACTTTTTATGCTTTTGTTTACATAACAATGGTCAAACACATGACCATAACATACTGTTTATGCGATATTTCTTATTTGTATACGGTCAAAGTCTATCTACATTTTGATGTTCTTTCTGTTTGTGGCGGTTTTTGACGGGCGGAGATATTTTCACAGGATACCCACCGCCAAGGCCAACCGTGTCTTTAAACTAAATAACCGGTACACGTCCACTTTGGGCTTATTTCAGGATCAAATAAGTCGAATGTGAAACTATGCGAATATTTAGATCCAATATGAACCCATGTGTTCGAGGATATGGTGAGTCCTCAGATCTCTATATGAAACGTGGGTATATACAAATTATTTACCAATAAATTACAAAGATGATGATCAGCAACTAACGGTGTTCTTTCTGAATCAGGTGGCAATAATTTACTGCTTTGTGGTTGCAAAATGCACTTGAGGCAATGTAGGTAAATCAGGACACAGTTATGTTTATATACACGTTACAGGCTATACATGTTATGTTTATATACACGTTACCGGCTATACATGTTATGTGTATAGACACGTTACCGGCTATACATATTCAGCATTTGCGGCTCTCATTCATGCACACTACAATTGTCACGTGTGTCCACGACTAAAAATTATCAGCTATTTTTGTATGTGTGTTTTATATTTTGGGTTGCGTTTCGGTTAGTTTCTCTGTTATATTATGCTATATTTTTCGTTTTAAAATTTGGCCGAAGTTTCCCTGGTAAATGGCCCAAGAAATTCAGAAATGTGCAAAACAAATTTTTGTCAGCGTTAACCGTGCGAATTGATTCGGGGGTCATATTGCATGTATACTATTAAAACTTTATATTATTTATAGTTAGCTAGAGCAAGACACGAATATCAGACACTATTTCTTCGTGCATGGGAAAGTCTCACCGGATCACGAACAACAGCTATCACACGACGAAGTTAGCTCCCCAAATATGGTCACTGGATATGACCATTATACAGCTTGACCAACCCCGAGGTGTATTAACAAACTCACTCCTTCACTAAATATTTAGAAAATTCCTTAGTCCCTATATACGAAACATGAAAAAACACAAGAGCGCCGAAGCAACACAACAAGGCGGGACAGTCCTCCCACCCATCCAACCACACAAAAGGCGATGTATATCAAAATTAACAAGAGATGAAATGTCATCAGGAGCATATATACCCCCGTGTGGCATACCGACTGGCGTGGGCACGTGACTGAGATACTCAAGAAGACTTATAAAAAAAATCATCCTGTTCAGATAAGCAAAGATAAATAACTCTGGAACGAAAACCCTGAACAAAATGATTGCTGAGTTATTTTAATTTTCCTGTTATCACATACACATGTGTATAGAGTTATCTCCGCTTAACCGTACATAACTTCACACCAAATGCAGAACTCTGAATCATCGAGTCAATTGTCGTTTGACTTTCTAGGTCATAACGTATAGTATAATTGTATATAATAAATACAACATTTCTCATTGCATATTTTAGTTTCGCGGCGGCCATTTACAGGACTTTTTTTTAGGAAACCTCACCATAAAAACAGTTTGAAGAGATGAATCAGTATTGAGTTTTTATGTCTGTCAGATTATCGCAAACATGGTTGAATAATACCTATGTTATTTTATTTTGTTTTAGTCCTTCACAAGACAAAAAAAAATTGTTCTGCAAATGGGCACCAAAAAACCCCCCTAAAATATGCAATGAAAAATGTGTTATTTATTTTCTCGCAGACATTCATGATTTCAGTTTGTAAACTGAGCGCACACCCTAGTTTGGTTAATAATGCAGCCAGTTTGTTGCACATATTTAATGTCCAGTCTTGAAACTTGTTGTTTTTATTTTGTTTAAACCACTTTTTTTGTGTGCAAAATTTGAAACCTATTTATCATATTGTGAGTATGAACTGGTATTGTTATAGTGATACAGCATACATTGGTTATAGAGGGTACTAATCTTCCCCTACAAATTGAGATATTTTGAAAATTCACGAACATTGCGCCTCCTTAATTGATGTAGACGAGAATTTGGCGATTGACGACTAGTATCTCGATTTATGTTTATGCAATTGGCGACTGGTATCTATAGTTATGTTTATACGCGTGGCGACTGTCATATGGAATTATGGAACACATGGCGTCCAGTCTTGTTTCTAACCTGATATGGAAACAATACAGAGCCCATGTCTCACTTCTGTTGGGATATTTGAAAGCAAGTGATGTGTCGATGTATATTAGTACTTTACAATCTAAGATTTGGTCGCCGGAATGTCGAACTTAAAGGGGTACTGTACGCCATTTTCAATAAATTTCCGGTGATAACAACGATCTATTATCGATACTATATAGAAACATAAGTAATTTGAGTCGAAGATGTATTCTGTAAACGCTCAGGTTAATAGGCTATCTTAAAATTTAATAATTTAAAAGTTAATAATTTAATATAAATTGAATTTATGGCTGGAGCCATAAAATGGCGTAAATTAAAATACGAATTTCCGTGTACAAAACGTAATCAAATTATAATTGAGGGATACTGGATTAGTAAACCCATTGCACACACGATCGTATTACACATTATGCTTATACGGGGAGAAAACTCAAGCCACTCATTGACTAGTGACGATACGATAACTTAAATGAGTATATGGGACTACTATGCATATAATATAATTTTTATTTGATACATTTGGTTGAAAACTGAACAAAAATTACTCGACAACGACAATTTGTATTTTTGCATTCCGGTAAATTTGCCATCCGTCACACTACTTCGTACTCAACAGACTTTCAAAGAATGGAAAAGTTGTTACCTTATTCTCCGACTCGGGGATTATAGAAACCAACAACAACATCTTGGGTACAGCACCCCTTTAAGAACGGATGGATGGCAGATAATACATGTTTTCCAACTTGACAGTGATTTTAATTTGCCTGCACAAACATGTGTGTGTAGAGTTATCTCCACTTGACCGTACATAACTTCACAGCGAATACAGCACTCTGAATCGAGTCAATCGTCGATTGACTTTCTAATTCATAATGTACAGTATAATCATTATAATAATAAATAAACAAAATTCAGTACATATTTTAGTTTATCGGTGGGACTATTTATTTTGGAGGAAATTGTCATCTTAAACAAAATGTCTGAAAAGTGAACCAGTATTGAATGTTTATGTCTGTCAGATTATTGGAAGCAAGGTTGAATAATATTTATGTTGTTTTATGTTGTTTTTGGTCCTTCACACGACAAAAACATACAACGGTTCTGCAAATGGCCACCAAAAAAAAACAAAATATGCAATGAAAAATGTGTCATTTATTTTCTCGCAGACATTCATGATTTCAGTTTGTAAACTGAGCGCATACTCTATTTGGGTTCATATGCTAGATAATGCAGCGGATTTGTTGCACATATTTGCCAAATTTGAAACATATCTATCATATTGTGAGGGTGAACTGGTATTGCTATAGTGCTACAGCATATATTGGTTATAGAGGATACTAATCATCCCCTACAAATTGAGATATTTTGAAAATTCACGAAAGGCAGCCTTCTCAATTGATGTAGAAGAGAATTTGGCGATTGACGACTGGTATCTCGATTTATGTTTATACAATTGGCGACTGGTATCTCTATTTATGTGTATGTACGCATGGCGACTGTTATGTAGTTGTGGAACACAAGTCCAGGCTTGTTTTTACCCTGGTATGCAGGGGGGGGGGGGTGAAAAACATTTTCCGGCACGTATGCCGGGGTGGGTGGGTGGTCAAAGCCACCAACAAGCAATTTTGTTCCGCAACTAAAAAAATAATTTCCTGCTTGTTTTTTAGTGTTTTGGCAATGAGTTGGGCTTCAAAACCACTTTGAATGAGAGAAATAATGTAATTCTAACTGTAAACTGACTGCAGGCAGTTATCGTGTTGTATTTTGTTGCAAATTTTGAAATCCAAGATGGCCGCTGGCAGCCATGTTTTTTTGGCCGAATGACCTCAAAATGACTCATTCCTATTTACACGTCCATTTTAACATCCATGATAAATAGTATGCACAGAAATTCATATACAGCTGTTTACATTGAATTTCCCCCCGCAAATCTCTGTTTTAGTGTTAAAAGGGGGTGGGTGTCAAAAAATGGTCAAAAACGGAAACATATTTGGCGGTGGGGGTGGGTGGGTACAAAAAATGATCGAAAGGGAAAAAATGCCATACGTGCCTGAAATTTTTTTTCGCCCCTCCCCCCTGTGGTATGGAAAAATACAGAGCGTTTGTCTCACTTCTGTTGGGATCATTGAAAGCAAGTGATGTGTCCATGTATATTAGTACTTTACAACCTATGTTTTGATCGCCGGAATGTCGAACTTAAGAACGGATGGATGGCAGATAATACATGTTCTCCAACTTGACAGTGATTTTAATTTGCCCGCACAAACATGTGTATAGAGTTATCTCCACTTGACCGTACATAACTTCACAGCGAATACAGCACTCTGAATCGAGTCAATCGTCGATTGACTTTCTAATTCATAATGTACAGTATAATCATTATAATAATAAATAAACAAAATTCAGTACATATTTTAGTTTATCGGTGGGACTATTTTTTTGGTGGAAAAGTCATCTTAAACAAAATGTCTGAAAAGTGAACCAGTATTGAATGTTTCTGGTTGTCAGATTATTGCAAACAATGTTGAATAATATTTATGTTGTTTTGGTCCTTCACACGACAAAAAACATACAACGGTTCTGCAAATGGTCACCAAAAATCTAAAATATGCAATGAAAAATGTGTTATTTATTATTATTTATTTATAATGTCTGAAAAGATTAACCAGAATTGAATGTCTGTTTGTCAGATTATTGCAAGCATGGTCGAATAGTACCTACTTTGTTTTATGTTCTGGTCCTTCGCAAGACAAAAACATAGTTCTACAAATGACCACCAAAAAATAAAAAATTAAATATGCAATGAAAAATGATTTATGTATTTTCTCGCAGACATTCATGCGTTCAGATTCATACCCTATTTAGGTTCATACGCTAGATTATGCAGTGCGTTTGTTGCAAATATGTCCAATGACCAACCTTGAACATCGTTGTTGTTATTCTGTTTAAACCACTTTTGTTTTACATAATTAGAACGTGTCTATCACAGTGTGAGTGTGAACAGGTGTTGTTATAGTACTGTGGCATACATTGGTTATATGGCCATTAGAGGATATTCATTTTCCCCTTCAAATTGGTTGTTTGAAATTGAGATTATTTGAAATATTTGGAATTGATGTAGTAGATAATTTGGGGTCGTCCTGTTCACCCGGCGGCTATTGTTTCGGGTAGGTGTTGAGGCAGGTGTGATAATCCTCAACATCACAGAGCTGCCGACTATAGTTTTTATCATAATTGTTACTGGGAATTGGTGGCGATGGCTAATTTCGACGGCGATGAGCGGCCGGACGATGAGGATAATTGGGGTTTTTGGAAAATTCAAAACTCGAGGAATACAGCGCGTAGAGGGTTCATTTTGGTGTCTAACGAAAGGCCGATATTCGCCCTATCCACACATATTAACCCCGCCACTGAACGGATACCGGAAGTTGCATTATGAACGAAGAAATGCACATGTGATATATTTCAACAAATTTATTAAATACTCAAGATATATATAACAAATACTATCAATATAACATAACATGAATTATAGCACATTAATGTTTGATACTGTTTGATACTGAATCCATGTATTCGAGAATATCTATTTCGCCTGCGCCGAAAACTCTCTTGAAATGTCTGATGGAATTGTCAACTTTGCGATATCGCATCTTGCATGGGCCAATCCTTCCACCCGCTCTCAATTGGATGACGGTTGCTTCCTGGTAAGCTTGCTCTTTCTTCAGGAAATCTATCAACCTGCAGATGTTCGGGTGTGAGCAAGATAACACCAAATGCAGTTTTCGGTGTATCGTGTACAGTTGAAAGAAGATCGTTGGGCTTTTCTCAAACGTTCCATCACAGAAGATCGTTCCGGCAACAGCTAAATTTTCTAGATTTTCTCTGGTCGCGAATATCAGAATCTTTTCAGTCTCTCCGTCATCGGCTAGTAGGAAGTTGTGGTTGTTGGCTGTTGTTTTGTATACATCAGGAAGGTCGACTCCTGAACGATGAATTGGTAACTTTGGCTGGTGTTCGGCTCTGGCATGATACAATGCTGTTTTGACGCTTTAATATGTCGGGATTTTCGCTATAATTTCAGGGTCGGTCTCGTCTGCTCGAAGATCTGTTGGAGAGAAAAAATATCATGGTTAAATTATAAACATTAATAGAGTTATTACTTGCTTAGTATTCTCTATTCTTTAATAATAATTATAATATATATAATATAACATTACACCAGTTTTACTTTAGTTATTACTTGCTTAGTTTTCTTTCTGAATACTAATATAAAGAGCGTTGCCAGATTAATGAGAATGCGAAATTAAATTTACTCAGTACATACTTCCTATTTCTTCCTGGTATAGCGTTGTTACTGGCTTGTTACTTGTCTTAACAAGCTTTTTGAGGTCTGCAATCCAGGAATCTGCTGCTACTTGGTTGAAATCAGGTTCGTGGTTATGGTTGCCGCTGTTGGATATCACCATATCGTTCTCAGTGTTGGTGGTTGCACGGCAGTCTTTCTTACAACATCGCCAATGAATTCGATCATTTCTCCTTGATTTAACGGAGAATTTGTAGTCATCATATACCAGATACTTTCCACCTCTAGTATTTGGAATATAATTTACGTTCACTTGTGTGCTTGCCATCGTGTTTATGTCAGACCAGGGAATCTAACAGTATATATATTCAGTAGTGAACTCTACTTAAAACACTGATAATAATTCATAATACATCTTTACAAACAAATAATAAAACGTGTAAAATAAATAAACTGAATGTGGCTCACGCTATTAAACGTTATTCACCACCAACAGTTATGGACTGTGACAACACTGGACCGCAGGTGTTTTGATATGGACTATAATCTCCGCCGGCCAAGTCGTTAATCTCTGCCTGCCGGGTAGACAGGATATACCCGATAATTTGGCGATTGACGACTGGTATCACGATTGATGTTATATAATTGGCGACTGGCATCTCTTTTTATGTTCATACGACTGGTATCTCTATTTATGTACGACAGGCGACTGGTATCTATACTGTGTGTACGACTGGCATCTCTATTTATGTTGTGGATAACAATGGCGACTAGTATCTCTATTTGTGTGTATCTGGTATCTCTATGTTATTACGTCTGGTATATCTATTTATGTTGTGGATAAAACTGGCGACTGGTATCTCTATTTATGTGTATACGGTTGGCGACTGGTTTCTCTATTTTATTTATACGATTGACGACTGGTATCTCTAATTATGTTAATACGGTTGACGACTGGTATCTCTATTTATATGTATACGATTGGCGACTGGTATTTATATTTATATGCATACGATTGACGACTGGTATCTCTAATTATGTGAGTACGTTTTGCAAGGTTCCGTTATTGCCGACGTATCATTACTTTCGATATCTTTACTTCAAGCTTTCGGAACGATCTGGACCTTCATCGGGAAGTTGATTTGTCATCACTAAATCGATAGGATGTATTGTGTGCTTATTACATATTTATTTCATCCATAAATTAAGATTGGCATAAAGTGATAAACAAGAGCATTAATTCAACATTATATGCACCATAGGGTGTGTGGTACACAACTACCTGACAATAAGGAATTTATAATACAGTAAATGGACTCCATATGGGCTCATTATCATGCATCTGATGGCAAATAGTACACATTCAGTGTGTCAACATACATATGGTCAGTTACCGCATGAATGTCTCTCTCCGAGAACTGTCATCGGATGTCATCGCTAAATCGCTATGTCGACATGATGTATTTTGAAAGCTTTAAATTTCCTCCGATGGAAAGTAGGTGAGATCCTCAGAGTAAGTCTTCTGCGCGTAATTTCTGCAGTCCAATCATCGCTTGTTTTCGAATTCGTGTCATACATGAGCAGCATATATATAACGTGATCGGATTCTCCTCTGTTTATGAGAATACGCGGCTAGTGTTATCCAGCTCTATCAAGTCAGACTTACTCCTCGTCACATTCATCTCGTATCCCGACTCTGGAGACATAACACCTCGCGTCTGTATCATCACTTTCCATTATTGTTCTAATGCCTTTTGATGGGTTGCATAAATTCAATATTGATAGTATCCTGTAGGGAGGTATCGACTGTGGGTTTTATTGCTGCTCAGAGGGTTCAATTATTGATACTTACCTTCCACCTGATTTGGCAGGCGTCGTTGGAAATCGTGCGACCAGCATCAATCGCCGCGGTTTCCCATTTCATTATGAGCACTAGTGTCATTACTGGTGGGGTCTAAGTATAAATACTGATCTGGCAATGTGTACCGTGTAGCGATATTACTCCCAAGAGACACCCAGCGCTCATGAATGTTGTGACTAAAACAATCTTCAAGCGCTTGCCGTATGCTTACTAATGTGTTATTCGTGAGAATGTGTTGTCATCGGACCAACTCATATGACCCATCCCGATCGAATTGAAACTTGGATTATGAATTATAGGGACGTAGGGAAGCTGAATCTTTGTATAAATATGTGATGGCTTTCTTTGTGTTTCTTTTATCTTTTGAAAGTAACATGTAGTCGGATCAAATTATGATCGTACCTATTACAAAATATCGCAGAACAATTCAAGTGCATAGTTGATGATAACTATGGTATTAAATCAAAGCACTGTACTATAATAATTTATGATTTAGTGTATACATATTTATATCTCTAAATCATGAATATGAATTAACAAATTGTATCTATATATAGTAGGATATGTATGTCTGTCCGTCTGTCTGTCTGTCCGCATTTTTCTCCCAGACTGCTGGTCCGATTTCAACCAAATCTGGTATGCTGACTATGGGTACCCTGGTGGAGGTTATAACGTCGTTCGTTGTTCAAAAATTTGATTAAAAAAAATTTAATTAAATAAATAACAAAAAACAAATAAGCTCACTATGGGCCTATTTCAACACCAGATGTACGCTCTTCATATATGTTTTTCACTGTGGCCAGTGCCATCCAACATAATAACGGCCATTAATTCCAATATGAAACAATAACAAATTCCAATAGCAACCTATTTGCCCGAGGATATATTGATGTAGCATAATAACGTGATAAATATATAGAGGATATGAAATGAGTGTTTCTCTCATATGATATTTATGAAACGAGTCTAAGAATTTTCAATTTTCTCGAGCCTCTGGCGAGAGAAAACTGAAAATTCGTGACGAGTTTCATAAATATCATATGAGAGAAACACGAATTACATATTCTATTTATCATATGACACCTATAAATTGATTATGATGTCCAAAACGCACACAAATCACTAAATAGCTATATGACATCGGCAGCAAAAGGTTAATGTGACGTCACGTCATTGCACCGGAAGCCCAATTACACCTGGTGAACTAGCAGAAATAATATGCACGCGAAGATATAGTGCGCTATTCTGTTCTCAGTTTGTGACATTATATCGTATATGTTTATTAGATAAATACGAATTACATATTCTATTTATCTTATAACAATGTCCAAAACTATATATTTCAAGATTATAATTGCGAGAATTTCGGCATCGCGTTGATTGACGCGCACGAATTTGACCTGCAATTAGTTAGAGATACGTCTCGGCCCCGGCTGCCATTCAGCCAATCAAAACACACTTTTTGTCAACAAACCAATCAAATTATCGGAAGGTGATATGAACTAGTAGTTCATATGAAATTGATTTATGACATACTTTCCAACGTAAATAATGATTGAGTCATATGATAAATATATTTACATACTGAGTGTGATTATCACTAAATCCAGCATTCCGGTTGGTCGGCGACCACGTGACTAGTTGCAATTATTTCTCGATAAACATGCAAGAGGCTCCTAATGACAACCATAACTAGAATGCACTCAGAGAGATGCCAACGTGCGCAAAAATGTAATGAACAATAATTTAAAAAATAATTTCACTGTATTTTACTTAATTTATTTAATTTAATTTAATGTCAGCAAAAAAAGACAATTACCATTTCTCATTTCATCACAGATAAAAGGCAAATTACTATATTAATCATTTAAGTAATTAAAACCAATTCCATGTTGCCAAAAGGATGAGACTTTAATATCGATTACATTTTTTTCAGCGGCATATTGTGATTTTCATTTTCCGATAGTCAAAGTTGACCAAAGGAGCAATTATAAGAAATAATTAATACTATTTGTGTAAATATTGATAGCAGCCAATATGCAACAATAAATATCAATAATTAATCAATAATTAATCAGTAACGATCATTTTATGTAATAATAAACTCTTCAAACGGTGTTTGTGTCAACAAATGCGTTTTGTTTTGTGTTACGTCATTCGTCATATTTGACCCGGAACTCGGCTGAAGGTTAGGCTATTCAGCCTATTGCGTCGAATTACGAAATCGCGTTTTGAATGTCTCTCTTTTCCCGCACGATAAAAAGAGGTCTTCGCACGAACCAAAAATGACAAAACTTCCCAATTATAATTAAAAATACCCAAATGAAGGAGTCTATGTAGGTCCCGAAGGAGTCTATAGACTCTTTGATGTAGAGTTCTGATGGAGAAAATGTAGGTCGATCTATTTTTGTCATAACTCTGACGTATTTTGACCTGGGAGAAAAAATCGAAATCGAGGCTCACTACGAGCATGCCAGTTTTAAATATAGAAACAGGGAATCCTGACAAATCGCGATATCGGCGACAAACAAATAATCGAAAACAACACATAAAATAAACATAGCAAAAACGCGGCACAGTAAAAATGTCAGAACGCCACGACGTTTTACGTCGTTTTTGGTGACGTCATGGAGTGTGACACCAAGCTACGAACGAATCTGTCTGATCGCCATACTGTTGCGCGAGCGCACGTAATTAGATCGACGCGTCATTGATTTTGGAGAAGAGGAACGCGTAATGTTTTGGGCGCATTTGCACTCGCGTAGGATTGACTTAATAAATCATCAGGTTTCAATATAAAGAGCCTCGTTTTGAAATTGTTCGTGTTAACTTTTGCCAATATAAAATTGATTTAAAACACGGGTTTTACACAATTTATGACCACTTACCTCACGGTTACAGCTCCATAAAAACAGTCCACATAACAGTTAATCCTTAAGTAGTTTTCATTTGTAGATGCAGGTTAATTTTCCGCTTGTGCAAACTTGTCAGTGAACACTGAAATTATTTTTGTTTCCGAATCCAATAAAATTGAACAGTAAATCGGCGTGAAATGTATCCGATTTTATGTTCCAGAATAATGTAGCACATCTCATTGTATACTGTTATTGTTCGAACATTGTTGCCAATTGTATTTTGTAAATAAAACAGAAAATAAAATGAATTTTGATGAAAGTGTTGTCTGCAGGTGAGAGAATTTGACCGGCTTTCAAAAACACGTCACGTGACAAATGGGAAATTCCGACCAGTCACGTGACAAATGGTACAAAAATAACTTCTCAGCTAGTTTCTGATCGGATGCTATGTGATATTTTGGGCTGGTTTTGTCACGATACACTTTTCGATTTAAATACATTTACAAAAGTGGTTTTACACTTCGGGTTTTACACAAGTTATGACCACTTACCTCACGGTTACATCTCCATAAAAAAAAGTCCACATGACAGTTAATCTTAAAATAAAAGAGTAGGAAATGTCTGTCATGTGCGCGAAGGGTACAGGGGCCACAGGCCCTAACGCACAAATGGGCCGCATGCCCATTTGTGTGTGGGCCCGAGGCCCCCCCGACGCTGAATAAAGGCTCCCGAAGGGAGCCTGTTTCAGCTAGTAATATAATACAAAGACAATTACATTAGATAATGGGTTTGGCAGAAAGCATGATAGCCATATCCACATCTGTGGCATTCACGGGTGAGGTGTTTTTTGGTTATTCGTAATGTTCTCTTTCCAGTTATATTTTGATTTCATGTTCAATTTTTCTATCTTATCATCAGTGTCAGCCATATCAAACAGTAACCTATAATAATGATGCCGGGCAGTTTATGTATGAGCTGAACTGAATTGTTACATGTTATATGTGTGACCTGACCCTTGCACACAACCCATCAGTTCCATTAATCGAAGCTAGATGTTCAAATATCGAAATCAAAACGACAAGAGAGGGGTATCCGTCTATACTTATTACCAACAACTCCAGTTTGTCGTGCCCGAATGACTGTATAATGTAATGCATGTATACCGAAATATGAGATATTGGCTGCGGACACACGTACCACAGTAGCGATGGCATAGTAGGTGTGACAATTAATTATGGTAGAGTTTAATTGGTGACAATTGGTCAACACAAGTTATATGCCATAGGGAGTCGTGTCGCGCGCCGCATATTCGCACCGTGAGTCGACTGACCAATTAACCGATTGAGTTTCACCAAGGTTGATCTCTACTCATTACGTTTAGCCACATTGTATTCTCTACGATACATAAAATTGCATGACCGATCGTCCAGAATTGTCTTGTGTGTTAGCATTAAAAATATAACATTGCGTGTTGAGTAACGATCAACAGCGACAAGACATTCGGTTTGATAAATCAGTGAGATGTCGATCTCGACGCTGATAGAGCTTGGGAAAGACTCATTGTGTGAATGTATATATATCCTTTATTTCCTCCGTTAACGAAGAGCTGTTACAATATATTTTAAATGTTTACACAATTGCAATGAACAAATGAACGAATACAAAAAACAAAAACAAAAAAAATCAAAAAAATCAACAAAAAAAATCAAAAATCAAAAAGGAATATGTAAGTAAACAAACATTAATGTGTGTGGTAGACAGATAAGCCAGCCACACACTGGACGAGGCAGCCATGCTCAAACAGCAATAGAGGTCGGTAAGCAGACTGTTTGTCATGCATACAACAGGCCGTGCGTGCATACAGACATACATACATACACACATACATACATACATATATGCATAAACACACACATACCAACATACATACTTTCATGCATACACACATACATTCATATATACATACGTACATACACACATACATACGTATATACATACATACATACATACATAAACACATGCACCCGGGGTATTGGCAGGCAATCCAGTAGGCAATCAGACATAAACAAGCATATAATCAGACGATGCATGGATATATATATAGAGAGAGAGACTTGCAAGAGAACATCATGCTCGCATGAAGCCTTCAGACGAGTCACTCAAAATTAAACAAAACTGTATAATGTACATATCTCAATTTGAAAGAGGGTGTTTTATTTTGATTCTCAGTAACTCCAACTTCGAAGAGAGGTATTTGCATGCATGTTGATTGGGAAAACCCTGTTAGCATACCAGCCAATGCCTCACTTGGAAGTTGTTATGGTAGTTTAGATGTTATTATTCCGTTTTCAGAGTTAGCGATGCTGACCCAGAGCATGTTGATATGTTTTACCGAATATGCCGAATAAGCAATAGCGTATGCGTTAAATAAAATGTGACTCGGATAATTTTGTTGTATGAAGAGCACCAAATTGAGACCAGTTAAGGGCTGTCAAGCATGTTACTGCCAGTGTCTACGGCGATGTTGAGTTTGGTTGTGTAATGTGACCACAGCTCGTAGGATTTCCTCACAGCGAAAAGAGAAAACTCGTTTAAGTTGAATATTTTGCTCCTGATGTCATCGGATAGGATGGAGAGCAAAACCATTACTTGGTCCTTCTGTGCGAGAGAATCAATGTGTTAAAAACAGGGTATGCCAAAAATGTCAATTAGTGAGAACCACACTTGTATTCTCACCTCTGATGTCGTCGAGCAGTCCAGTAAGGCATGCTCAACAATATCATCATAATCCTTGCCACACAGTTTGCATTTTCCACATTCCGGTGAGGTAGATAGACTCAGTAGTTTTGCAACAAGCAAGAATTTATGTTTTTCGTGTGCATGCGATCTGCAAGACGTCCAAAGAACAGATTTTGTCAATATGTTATGATGTTGTGCGAAGGTTGATAGTGAATCAGAACTTCTCATGCGCTCTTCGCATTCGCGCTTCTGTATTTTGTTGATTTGTAGTTTGATGATTGTTTTCCATTCGCATTTGGATGGGAAATTACCATGTGTGGCGAAGTTATGGAGATATGAGCATAAATTATAGCGTTCGAGTATAGATATAATATTGTTGATAAATGAAGAGTCGTCGGTTGACGTTTGTGAGAGGTGGTCGGCTAAACGTGATGTGAATATTTCTTGCGACGATTTTCCCTGCGGCATTCTGCAGA
Source organism: Siphonodentalium dalli (assembly GCA_032622095.1). NCBI lineage: Eukaryota > Metazoa > Mollusca > Scaphopoda > Gadilida > Siphonodentaliidae > Siphonodentalium > Siphonodentalium dalli. Next base: position 162,943,818 of record CP136063.1, on the reverse strand, counting down.
GGTTTCCGAAAAAACTGAGTTTACGTTTATCAATAACCGACGACAGGGAACTTGTTCCAAGGAGCGATTGGACAATGTCAGTTCGGGAACGCGCGGGCAAGCCTTGGATACGTTTTAGGCAGAACCTATGTGCTCGCTCCAGAGATATTACATTTGTCTCACTGAGCCCACACATCAGTTCTGTCCCGTAGAGACTTCTAGGTAAAACAATGGAGGTGTATAATGTAAAGCAACTAAGTGGAGTAATTCCCCCAGCGTACATGCCGGCATTACTTAGCATAAGATAAACTGATCTAATTTTCTCACATATATGACTGGAGAACTTGTTAGAATGTGATTCACGATGTAAAGGGATGCCAAGGTGTGTAATTGTGTCTGATTCTATCACCGGTTTGTCGTTGAGGATCCATGTATTTATCTTGCGATTTTTTGCAATATAGTTTGTTTCGTTAAACACGACCACCTTGCACTTGTCCTGATTGTAACAAAACCTCCAATTCCGACTGAACTCTCCACATATGTTGCACAAGTGCTGAATACCTGTTGCCGTCAGTGACAACAGCGTCATGTCGTCGGCTTGTGTTGGTGCCACGCAGTTTGTGGAATTCAACCGCAGACCATGGGGACTTGATACTAGTTCACTTAATAGGTCATCAACGAACATCATGTATAACAGCGGTGCTAGTATACTTCCCTGTCTTGTTCCTTGGTTTATGGGGATAAGTTTAGACGTTGAGTTATTAAAGCGGACAACGCATTGTATACCACACAGGAGAGTTTTGATGATACGCCATATTTTACCACAAAAGCCTCTCTGAAGTAATTTGAATAGCAAGCCGTTTATCCAAACTGTGTCAAATGCTTTACGTGCATCAAGAAAGCAAGCATAGAGGGGACTGTGCAACTCTTTAGTATATGAGATACATTCACTGATGATGTAAGAACAATGCATGCTGCCGGTCCCTTTCTGAAATCCATGCTGTAATGAGTTAACTTGGATAAGTTGTGGTGCGTGACATTCCAGGCGATGGAGTATGATTTTTTCTAGAATCTTATAGAGAATTGGAAGTAAAGTTATTGCTCTGTAATTGTCAAATTTTTTCTTAGATTTGCTCCCCCCTTTATAAAGAGGCACAATAACTCCGATTTTCGCCCGTGGTGGTATGTGATTGAATTCCATGATTTTGGTTAACATGTGGGCGACGGTGTATAAGATACTATCACCTCCAAATACAATGTGTTCATATGAAATGAAATCATGACCTGGGGCTTTCCCCCTTTCTGCTGATCTGAGTACATTTTCGATTTCATCTGATGTAACACTATAGCACAAGAGTGGATCTAGATTACCTGCTATATCACTATGGTCACGGGAAATTGAATCATTGACTTTTTCAAAGTGGGTTTGATCAAAAGTTTCACATTGAAGAGGAGTGTAAAGAGTTTTAAAATATGTTGCCCAAGCTTCGATCACATCAGAGGGGTCGCGTAAAATGGTGTCGCCAATTTCGAATAGATTTTGAGCGGGGGCCTTTCTCCGCGTTCTATGAGAGTTAAAAGCTCGGAAAAAGCTGTCAATATCTGTTTCTGCCAGTGTGTCAAGTCTTTCGTCAGTTTTGTTTAGAAATTGTTGATTGGCCCTTCTAAACTCACGTCGAAAGAGACATTTTGCGTCCTTGTAGTCACGAAACGCACGGTGAGTGTCATCGCGTGGACTGCCTGTTTCCAGCCAAATGCGCCGATAAGATGTCATTGTTTTGTGCAGAGTTTTCAATTTTTCGTCCCAAAAGGGCTTCAGATGTCGGTTAAATTTCTTCGGGACCACGAATAATTGTGAAGACTCGTTGAGACAGTTTGTGACATCGTCATAGAAGGTGTCTAAATCTCGCGTGTTTTGAATAGCGTATGTTGGTAAAGTTTCGCGAACGTGTGCTTGATAAAGCAAGAGAGCATCGCTTGAAGAGGATAAACGTTTCCAGTTCGGTCTGGCTGTGCTTAAATTTGGCGGGGATGATTCTAGTTCAGCTCCATAAGATATGCACATGTGAATTGGGCGGTGGTTTGAAACATTGGAAGAATCATCCAAAATATGAATGCTGGCTACTCTTTGGTTATCAGAAATTGGAATGAGAATGTGATCTATAATTGACCCATTGATACCGTCGGCGGCTACAAATGTAAAGCGTGGGTTGGAGCAAATGGGTTTGCTGTTGACAGATTGCATTTTGCATGAGTTGACAAGTTTTGAGAACGATTTGTTTCTGGCATCAGATTTTTCCAGATTACCATTGAAATCTCCCATGAAAATGATGTGGCCCAGCGGTGAGTATATATCTTTTAGATCGTGAATTATTTGAAGATATTCGCGATAGAAATCTGCTGTATAATTTGTGCATGGCAGATATACCTGGAATATGTACACGTAGGCATGGTGATCAAGGCGAAATTGGAGGCCACAAATGCGATCATCATCTAAGTCTAGCGGTGTTATAGAGTTATCGTACTTCCGATTCCAGAGTAAGGCCACACCACCTTTAAATCTACCGCGTTGCATGGGTAAGCGTTGTGAAGAGTCACAGACTGCATGGTAGTTGTAATTCTGATCTATAATGTCCAGAAAATGAACGTTGTGTTCATGTAACCAGTGCTCAGATATGCCAATGATATCAATGGACTGGTCACGTATAAGATGACTAAGGTATAGGCTGCTTATTACCAACAACTCCAGTTTGTCGTGCCCGAATGACTGTATAATGTAATGCATGTATACCGAAATATGAGATATTGGCTGCGGACACACGTACCACAGTAGCGATGGCATAGTAGGTGTGACAATTAATTATGGTAGAGTTTAATTGGTGACAATTGGTCAACACAATTTATATGCCATAGGGAGTCGTGTCGCGCGCCGCATATTCGCACCGTGAGTCGACTGACCAATTAACCGATTGAGTTTCACCAAGGTTGATCTCTACTCATTACGTTTAGCCACATTGTATTCTCTACGATACATAAAATTGCATGACCGATCGTCCAGAATTGTCTTGTGTGTTAGCATTAAAAATATAACATTGCGTGTTGAGTAACGATCAACAGCGACAAGACATTCGGTTTGATAAATCAGTGAGATGTCGATCTCGACGCTGATAGAGCTTGGGAAAGACTCATTGTGTGAATGTGCGGCGGTCGACATGTCTCGCTATGGCACAGGAATATGACGACCAATTGTCACCAAAATTGCACCATAATTAATTGTCACACCTACTATGCCATCGCTACTGTGATACGTGTGTCGGCAGCCATTGTTCTACATGTAGTTTTCTAAATATACTGTGGTCACTTCGATGTGTGTTTTCTCACACATCCACATTGTTCATATAGGCGGAGCTATTAATTTATGTTCTATACAAAAGGCGATTTATGACTTGAACATGAATTAAACAGGGTTACGATTTTTCACTTGGTTCGCCGTTCAATACAGTTGAGCTATTGCAGCGAGCTATGTTTCCAATAATTATTCAACTGTTCTGTACTGACTGTAATAGTTACGAATGAGGCAGACCACAACTGTATGTTTATAATGTCAATTTATAGTTGCCATTGTTACAGTCCCCGCAACGAGTTGTGTGGGTATTCTGGAATCAGCGTGTTCGTCCGTCCGTCTGTCTAGCCGTCTGGACGTCCGTCCGTGGACGCAAGTTTGTCCGAGATTTATTCCTACATTTTTTGTCAATGTTTTTTAAACTTGGCACATATATTTAGTACCATGGGAACCTGTGCACTTGCGATTGTGGGGTCTGTTTGACTTTTTTTTGTGTGGAGTTATCGCCCCTTTTCGACTTAGAGCATTTTCAATACAAGAGTATACCTTTGTCCGAGATTTTGTTCCTACATATTTTCGTCAATTGTTTTGAAACTTTGCACAGATATTTAGTACCATGGTACCTGTGCACCTGCGATTATGAAGTCTGTCCGACTTTTTTATGTGGAGTTATCCCTCTTTTTCGACTTAGAACATTGTCAATACGGGGGTATACCTTAGTCACACATGGGACAGGTCCATCTCTAGTTTCTCTAGTAACTACACTTCACGTCATGTTGCTTGCCGACATCAGTGCATCTAACATATAACAACCAATGTTTGATTTTATTAGCTTATGTGTCGTTTATATCCAAGAAATAAACGAACAAGACAGTTCTGCGATACATGTATGTATATATCGTATCATATTCCAGGTAGGATTATAACGATTATTCATGAATTCAATGGATCGCCATACACTTTCAAACGATACGCATATCGTATCTTGTTAATTGTATCATGATACTGGAAATCGCATAATTTCTGAAGATGGGCATGTGTAAGACAGAAACACCTGCATGTGCTCTCACTAGTGTACATGTATATTATGACTCGTACAGCTAACTATTAAACTAAATTTTAGTTAAAAATGAACTCTATCTTGTGTTATAAATATGTTGATGTTGATAGTTCAGGTGGTAAATCATTTGAGAACACCAATTTAGCGTATCGTGATACGCATCGTATTGTTGACCATGAATCGTGACCAGGTGTAACGTTACAGCCCTAATTCTAGGCTACCTCTAATCTTAGTATGTCTCTGATTTTATATAATCTATACTATTAAATTAACAATATAATTCACTCGAATACTAGGGTGTACGCAACTATTTTGTAAATTGGCATCGATCAATACCGAATGTATGACTGATGCAAATATTTTAAACACGACAACTGAGATAAATTATCCAAATCGGCAAGGAAAATATAATTCACAAAAATATGGACATTGTTTGGCACGAATTGACACAAAGATGAAACAAGTTATGTTGAAACGGTTACAGAGCACTCAACTTGAGTAGTGACTAACTTTGGGTGGTATAGCGCCGAGTTCGACACAAGCTGGCATCCACAAGTTTCTAACAGAAAAGGGAATTTCACCAACCCACCTGAAACTGATGAAAAGTTCACGAAACGGAACAGTGTGTGCGCGTCTGAATGTTTGGAAAGACCACAGCTATCCTCTCTCTGACAGGGGCTTCTGGCCAGAGGGTGTATATTGTAGACCATGGCGATCAGATGCTCAACGCAATAACTTGAAGAATAATGGACACACAACATAAACTGAGATTTCTTTCCTGGAACGCTACTGGTATAACTAGTAGCGCTTCACATCTAAAAACTATCCTGGACAATGAGATATTCCATGTTGTCGGTTTATCGGAACACTGGTTAAGTGACAGCAAGATAGACTTCTTAAATACCATAAGTTTAAAATATATGTGCATCAGCAAGCCCGGGAGAACTATAAAAACATCCAGGGGTGGCACATATGTCAAGGACGGAGTTGCGATCTTTATCCGAAATGATATATCGAGCAACTGTGTAGAGATAAGTATCGACAACGAAAATCTCGTCGGTATACAAACTAAACTATGTGACAAAGATTACTTATCTGTTATCCAGCTGTATATACCAAACGTCAACCACGGTGATGAAGTATTCAAGCATTACATTGAGCTCTTAGAAAATTTAAATTCTCAGTGTTCATCACACGGACCCGTTCTGATGATGGGCGAATTTAATGCACACTTAAAGCGGGCTTCACATGCTGACTTTAATAGATGTAAAAGTACCAGAAGTACACTATTTAGTGATTTCATTGGGAAGTGCCAGCTGACATCTCTTATGTCATCAAGCATGTGTAAGGGAAGTGCCTACTCGTACATTCCATATTATACGGTTAACAAACCTTCTCTTCTAGACCACATTTTGATACCACAGAGCATTCTAGATACGGTGATTGACTGCGAAGTGATCAGTGATGAAACTCTCAATACTTCCAACCACCTTCCGGTATCATGCTCAATTAAATTCATGGACCCAGCTCCAATAACACAGTCGCTCACAGATCGCCGCAGTTTTGCATGGCAGCGTGCTGATCTCGATGCATACAGGAATAACCTGGACTCACTATGTCCAGATCCACACGGATGTGATTTTTCTTCCAAAGTATCGTTAAACATTTTTTATGAGTCATTAACCCGCGCCATTGTAACATCATCAGACTTATCAGTCCCAAGAAAGCGCTTTTCCCGCCATCTCAAACCATACTGGAATGCTAACATCGACAGACTGAAATCGGACATGCGCGATCTGCACAAACAATGGGTGTATGCTGGTAAACCAGTGTCGTGCTCCCCGTATTATGTCAATTACATGCAATCAAAGCGTCACTTCAGGAAAGCACATCGTGAAGCTGTCCGTGATTCCATGAAGGCTGAGTGCTACGAACTTGAAAACCATGCATTAAACAGCCCCACAATGTTCTGGCGCACACTTAAAATGAAGTCTCCAAAGCGTACGGTCGGATCAGTAATGGAATTCGGTGGAGTACCCACTCGTGATCCCGCTGAGATTAACTCAGGTTGGTCTTCGTACTTTGCTGAACTCTATTCTCCAGAAACGCATCACAATCCAACGTTTGAAAATAATGTTACTGCTGAGGTTAGAGAATACATGCGCAGACAAGAAGGCCAGATATGCTCACAGTGTCGCCAAATATCTATTTATGAAATTGAGTGTGCGATAAAAACATTGAAACCAAACAAAGCGCCAGGCTATGACTGTGTCACGAGTGAACATATTATCAATCACACCGATAAACTGAAGGAATGTATTCTGATCTTATTCAACGCCATACTGGATCTAGAATGGATCCCACCGGGTATGAAACTTGGTGTTATTATTCCTCTGTATAAAGGACAGCCTAAGCCTTCTACGTCTCCCGACAGCTACCGGGCCATAACACTCCTACCTGTGATCTATAAACTGTTTGAAAAAATTATATTGCAAAGAATCCTCAGCGCAAGGGAGCTTTCTAACTTCCGGAACAATTACAATATGGCTTCCAAAAAGGTTTTGGATGCAATATAACGTCATTTGTATTACATGAAGCTATATCACATGCAAAATCTAATGGCTCAAAAGTGTTTGCAGCATTCCTGGATTCTAAGAAGGCCTTCGATAGAGTGTGGTACGAAGGCCTTTTGTTTAAATTTATACGTCTTGGCTTTTCCAGCAAATTCATCAGACTTCTCGGCAACATCCACACGGATGTGAACAGCATGGTGTTCTCTAACAACAGATTCTCTGATAAGTTCAGCATCGGCCAAGGGACAAGGCAAGGGGATGTCCTCTCACCTCTGTGCTACCTGGTTTACATAAACGATCTGCTAATAGACTTGAGGAATTCTCCGTTTGGCCTACATGTTGGTTCAATTTCATGTGTTTCTCCAACTACAGCAGACGACATCACCATTATGTCGCTAACTAAACACGGTCTAGACAATCTGATAGACACATGCTACAAGTACAGTATCAACTGGAGATTCAGTTTCTCGTGTACAAAAAGTAAGACTGTGGTATTTAATGAGTCAAAAGCCGCACACAATCGCAATCGACGTATCTGGATGCTGGGTTCCGATTCACTAACAGAGGATACCGAATGTGCACACCTTGGCTTGGTACAAGGAAAGTTCGTGTCTGATGTGTCTCACAGTTCACGTGTTTCGTCAACAATGAGAAAAACATTCTTCGCCATCGCTGGTAACCGACTACTACGCCATGCTTCGCCAATTACAATGTGCAACTTAATCAACACTGTCGTTCAACCGAAAGCACTGTATGGTTGTGAGGTGATGTTACAACAAACGTCTGCTATAACTATCATTGAACGTTCATTACGTACCTGTGTTAAATCTGCTCAGAGTCTGCCTAAACGCGCCAATACAAAACTTTCTCTCGGACTATTGGGTATCTTACCAATGGAGATGGAAATACACATTCGTAAACTGGGCTTCCTTGGTACTCTTATAAACCTTCCTTCACACAAACAGGATCCATTGAAACTTTTCCTGGCCAAAGCTCATTTGCAGCGCTTGTACGACAGACCGGCATATGGATTCGTCAAGGAGATACTACCTATATTAAGAGCCTATCGCCTTGATTCTTTCCTGGATAATCTTTTAGACCTTGGTGTATTTCCAAACCAACCTACATGGAAACGTATAGTGAGGGAGACAGTAAAACTGTTTTATATCTCGTCGTGGCGCACGTCAGTCTCAAACGATTCTGACCTGAGTGTGTTCTGGAAGGTTGTTCCAGACCCACTCTCCGGCTGGTACGTTTGGAAGCGTTTGCGATCACAACCTACATTATCATCAAAATACAAGAACCTTGCAATTCTTCTTAACAGGACAACGTACCCAAATAATCTTACCTGTCGTCAGTGCGTGTGTATATATGATAACGAACTTGAGCACATTATGTTCACGTGCTCGTCGTTCCCGATCCTGTCGCTGCGAAATAGTTTCTGGGAACGGGTCATCGACTACTGCGGTATCCAAGTATATTTATACATGTTCGGTCTAGAGAAGGAGGACTTGTTGTCTCTAATCTTGGGAAGTGATCACCCATCACTCTTGGACGCCGTTGGACAATATCGGGACTCTCTTATTGATATGTCTGCATCTTTTTTATTTGTAATGTGTTCCCTAATTAGGGCAAAATAATTCAGAAAATTAATTCAGAAAATTTCAGCCCACACGCATGTGACGTAGCTTAAATGCAGAAGCTATAAAATTTATACATTATGTATATCATATAACGATATATAGTAATGTTGTCGAGCATCGGGTGCGCAATCATTCGGATGCGCATTTTATTTTATATATATATATATATATATTTTTTTTTTCTTTATTTTATTTTTTTTTCTCCATGTGGCAAATACATTTTTTTTTTCTTCCCACTTACTTTACTCTTATTACTATAATTGTAATTCATTTAACCTTTCTCACTCCGATAAAAGTTCAACAGATAAGACGCAACTCACCCGTACCAAAGTGAGCCTGATAATACGCATGCACGTTTTATGTAATCACTATATTAATTATGCTCACACTTCACTGTTGTATTTATATCTACATGTATGTATATAATTGTACAAATATCTCTCCTTCAAGGAGGCAATACAGAATCTCTCTCTCTCTCTCTCTCTCCGAACGATACAGAAAAGTAATGCCTACTACCAAACAGCCTCATTGTTACTGGCTTTACACGATCAGCCTCATCTGACAGGGTGTTAATACAAACTGGTTGGACCAAGCTCAAAGAAAGACGAAACATTAACAAATTACGTATATGGCATAAAAACTATTGATGGAAAAACTCCGAAATACCTAACATCTTTGATACCTAAAACATCTGGTGAATTGACCGATTACCCACTTAGAAACCCTCTATGGTTGATACATGACAATAATAGAAGTGCACACATGAGATCCTCATGTGTTCCGTCTATGATCTCGGAATGGAACACTGCCACCACGAAAGTACAGGGCGAACTAAATAAAAACACCGTGCTTCCAAAATGTATATACTGCTTGTAGAGCTACAGTAGATATTCTGAGACCCCCACTATACTATAAAACAGGACGACGAAAATTGAACGTATTACAACGTAGATTACGAAATAATTGTAGTGACCTAAATTTCGATAAAGAACGGAATCATATTGCCGACAACTCATTTTGCCAATGCGGTCATCATTGTGAAGACGCATATCATTATTTTTTCAGTGTTCTTTATACAACCAAGCCAGGCAATTAATGTTGGGAAAATATACAAGATCGAATATCCATGTTACTTCTGTGATCGACCTGTTACTCGGTATACCGAAGATAAGCAATGAATTAAATAGTCATTTATTTGAAATAGTACAATCTTATATTTCGACATCTGGTCGTTTCATCTGAGGCCTAACACGAGCGCAATACTTTTTACAACAAAGTTACTATATGTATACACCTTTTTCTGATTCCATTGCAGCAACACACCGCCATAATATATTTAAGGATGTATCCATGGCTCCGGACCTATTGTGAGGAAATTTACCTTAATAACAATTAATGTCTCATTTGACCAACCAACATTTCCCCCGAGAAGAATGCAACATAGCATCAACCTGGATATACCCTTTTCTTTAAACTTGGAGGTCCGGACCCATGTATACATATTTGACTACTTTAACCACTTAAACCTGATATATCATTTTCTGATCAGCACTACCATCTCTTTACTATAATCGCATGAGAGCAAATGAACACGGGAATAGGATCATCAATAAGTTGTATAACTTGTACTCCAATCCCCTGTTGTAGTCCGATCGCCAACCCCCCAGAATTCACGAATGCGTGTTTTCGCGTATAAAGTTTTTTTCTCAGCGGATTTTGTAAATTCAGGTATCTGACATCAAGATTTTATCGGCTGGCCATCTGTCAGCCTTGAGCAATTTTTTTTATAGCGCCCTAAAAAGTATACCCCCCCCCCCCCCAATTTTCCCCAGACGTAAAACCAATAGCTTGGAATTTGTTGCAAATTAACATGACTAATCTAGTAAAATGTATATATTTTCATGAAGCTAAGACATAATGACACAAGTTTTGGCCAAAATTGAAACTCACCATCCAAGATGGCCACCAAAATGGCCGCCGGAAGTTGAAAATATGACATTTTTTCACAAATATCTTCTAGATCAGTTCTTGCTGTTTGGAACTGGTTCAGTAAAATGACTTTATTTTGTATTTTATATATTAACTGATCATTGGAGCAATTAAATATGCAATTATTCGGGTCCTATCCACTTGTGATCCCTCACAAGTTATAAAATTTCACCAAAAAATCACAACTGGGATTCTAGTCATATTTCAACAAGAAATGAACAGAAGGTTGCAATTAAGTTAGGCATACCATTACCTATGAATATTCCAACTCACTGGAACCAAAATTCTTACTTTGGCTCTAAATGGCTGCCAAAATGGCCGCCAAAATATGAAAAAATGGTAAATATCGCCCTAGGGTGTCCTGCAATCGCTTACAAGTTGTGGTTGATGTTCAAAATTGGCTATTATGCCTTCTATGGATTGAATACTAACATGTCTGCTGCACCATGGTTGATTGTTACTGTTGCCACCACGGACATCACCAAAACTATTGGACGTTTCTCTCAAACACTTGACATAAATATCGACAAAAATGTACTTTTCAGGTTTGGACTATTTTGCTAGTAATATGTAATTATCTTTGAATTTAAAGGTGTTTATTGTATTGGTCTATCTTAAATGTGTCACACTACGGTGTTTATAGAACAAATTGCTCAAGATGGCTTCCAATATGGCAACCAAATTGGTAATAAGTTATTTTTTTTACATATATCATTATAACATTATATATATAACATTATTCTCTGCGTTATCCGAAAATGTAGCAAATTGTGACTCACTTGGTTATATAATACCCTGCTGGACAAAACAAGTGTCTATTGGCACCACGGTGTATTTGCCGTTCAGTCGCTGTGTGACTGTCAGAGTTTGTAATTGCAGTTGAGCACCGCGGCCGAACGGCATGTACACTGCGGCCAAACGGCAAGTACACCTTGGCCGAAAGGCAACTACAACGCGGCCGAATGGCATGTACGCCGTGGTTAGATTTCTGGTTTGTATCGTCTTTTTTTCAGTTCAATGAAAGTACACCGTGGCAACTACACCATGGCTGAATGGAAAGTACACCGCGGCCCAACTGTAGTTAGCCGGTGGAGCTGTGGTGTAGTAGCATTTCGGCCGCGGTGGCAACGCTAACCACACCTCGGTTAAGTGGACACTTGTTTTGTCCAGCAGGTATGTGGCTCTTCTGGTCCATTATGATAAACCACTATCAACTTGATACCGGATGTATGCCAAGATGGTAACCAGGGAGTTACTCTATGCTCATATTTGAGGTGAATAGGTATGCATGGAGTTAGTGTATGTCATGAATGATGTGAACATGTATCCAATGAGTGACTATATGGTTATGAGTGTGTTGTCCATAGTGAGATGTATAGGTATACAGGGAGAGGTCATGGTCAGGTGTGGGGTGAATCGGTATGAATGGAGTGACTGTATGGCGTATGGTTGTGTGTATCTTGTACGGGTGCACCCGGTGTTCCTGTATGGACATTGATGTGGTGTATGGTTATAGCTGCATGGCCATCTATGTATTGATTATGTATATATGGAGTGACTGTAAGGTCATGGCTGGGATGTACATGTGTTTTCTGTATGATCATGGATGGGGTGTGTGGATAAATCGTGAGTGAGTTTATGGGTACGGGCAATGTGTGTGGTATACGTGGAATGACTGTACTGTCATGAATGAGGTGTATATGCATACCTGGAGTAAGCTGGTGGACATTATCGTGTGGGTATATAGGGAGTGTCCTTGTGGTAACGGATGGGATGTATATGTTTACATCTCGTGGATGTATTATCATTGGTATGTTTGTAGGGATTAGCATGGATGGCGTGTATGATTATACAGTGCGTTGCTGAACTGTCATGTGTGATGTATATATGCAAGTATGGATGGTATGAGTGGTCGTGTGTGCGGATTTATTGTATATCTGGAAGGACTGAATGGCCAGTGGTGAGGTGCATATGTATACTTGGAGTGACTCTATGGTCTAGGGTGGGCTTCATATGTATATATCGAGTGGTTACATGCATATGACTGTGTGTGGAATATGTATACAGGTAGTGACTGTATGGTCAATGGTGAAATGCGTACATGTATGTATACAAGGAGTGACATCAATGTAATGAATATCTATGCCGGGAGTGACTAAATGGTCATGTGTCAGGTGGTGTTCCTGCTTGGCGGTTCGTGGCGGTATGGTCTTGTGCTATGCGGGTATACAATGGTGTTGCTATATGGTCATGTGCGAGGTGTATGTGTATATAGCGAGTGGCTATATGGCCATGGATGATGTGCATATGCACAAATGGAGTGACCATACTGACATGGCTGGGTGTATTAGTATATCTTGAGTGGCTATTCGGCTATGGTGTGACAAATAGGGATACAGTGAGTGACATGGCCAATGGTGAGGTGAATATGTATACCATACACATTACCCGTAGCCATAAAATCACTCACTATTTATCCACACACCCCATCCGTGATCATACTGAAACACATGCACATCCCACCCATGACCATGTAGCTATATCCACACACCACATCAATGTCCATACAGGCACACCGGGTGCACCCGTACAGTATACACACAACCATACCCTGCTGGACAAAACAAGTGTCCACTTAACCACAGTGCGGTTAGCGTTGCCACCGCGGCCGAAATGCAACAACACTGCGGCTCCACCGGCTAACTACAGTTGGGCCGCAGTGTACTTGCCATTCGGCCATGGTGTAGTTGCTGCGCGTGCGGTGTACGTTCATTAAAGTGAAAAAAGATGATACAAACCAGAAATCTAACCACGGTGCACATGCCATTCGGCCGCGTTATAGCTGCCTTTCGGCCATGGTGTACTTGCCGTTCGGCCGCAGTGTACTTGCTTCGGCCGCAGTGCTCAACCGCAGTTACAAACGCTGACACCGCGGCCGAACGGAAAACACACCGCGGTGCCAATGGACACTTGTTTTGTCGAGCGGGATACACCATACAGTCAACTCCATTCATACCGATTCACCACACACCTGACCATGACCTCTCCCTGTATACCTATACATCTCACTATGGACAACACACTCATAACCATATGGTCACTCATTGTATATATATTCACATCATTCATGACATACACTAACTCCATGTATACCTATTCACCTCACCTATGATCATAGAGTAACTCCCTGGCTACCATCTTAGCATTCATCCTGTATCCAGTTGATATTTGTTTATCATAATGGATCAGAAGAGTCACATATTATGGTTCATCTCAGTTCCGTCTCAAAGTTCTGCCCATTTCCTTCCAATAATATGGTCAGAATCACAAAAGAAGTTCTCCGCAAATTTCTATAATTTAAAATGAATTTGTCATGCCCTATACGGAACTGGTACAGCCATAATAGAACATTTAATTGTCAGTTAATTAACTAACACGTATAATAACCAAATGGCTCACAATTTGCTACATTTTTGGATAACGCAGAGAATAATGATATATATATATAATGTTATAATGATATATGTAAAAAAGTAACTTATTACCAATTTGGTTGCCATTTTGGAAGCCATCTTGAGCAATTTGGTCTATAAACACCGTAGTGTGACACATTTAAGATAGACCAATGCAATACACACCTTTCAATTCAAAGATAGTTACAATATTACTAGAAAAAATTGTCCAAACCCGAAAAGTTATTTTGTTCCGATATTTATGTCAAGTTTTTGTGAGAAACGTCCAATATTTTTGGTGATGTCAGTGATGACAACAGTAACAATTAACCATGGTGCAGCAGACATGTTAGTATTCAATGTATAGAGGGCATACTAGCCAATTTTGTACATCAACCACAACTTGTAAGCGATTGCAGGACACCCTAGGGCAATACTTACCATTTTCCATATTTTGGCGGCCATTTTGGCGGCCATTTTGGCAGCCATTTTGAGCCAAAGTAAGAATTTTGGTTTCACTTAGTTGGAATATTCATAGGTAATAGTATGCCTAACTTAATTGCAACCTTCTGTTCATTTCTTTTTGAAATATGACTAGAATCCCAGTTGTGATTTTTTGTGAAATTTTATACCGCGTTCTGTAAAATCGAATTTGTTAGGGATCACAAGCGGATAGGACCCCAATAATTGCATATTTAATTGCTACAATGGTCAGTTAATATACAAAATACGAATAAAGTCATATTACTCAACCAGTTCCAAACAGCATGAACTGATCTAGAAGATATTTGTGAAAAAATGTCATATTTTCAACTTCCGGCGGCCATTTTGGTGGCCATCTTGGGTGGTGAGTTTCAATTTCGGCCCAAAATAGTGTCATTATGTCTTAGCTTCTTGAAAATATATACATTTTACTAGATTAGTCATGTGAATTTGCAACAAATTCCAAGTAACTGGTTTTACGTCTGGGAAAAAATTGGGGGGGGGGGGTATACTTTTTAGGGCGCTAAAAAAAAATTGCTCAAGGCTGACAGATGGCCAGCCGATAAAATCTTGATGTCGGATACCTGAATTTACAAAATCCGCAGAGAAAAAAACTTTATACGCCAAAACACGCATCCGTGACCTGGCGGCCGGACTATTGCCATATCACATGTATAAAATATATCCTATTTTGTAATTTAAACTATATATTCATGGCACAATAAATATGTTACTACTACTACTACTACTACTGCTACTACTACTACTACTACTACTACTACTACTACTACACTACTACTACTACTACTACTACTACTACCAAACTTCATATATTTGGACAAATAAACAGTTGAGTCAACTGGATCAATATAAACAATACACTTAAAGCAGTGTGCTTTCGTGAGAACAGAAACATCTTATTCTATAGTTAAATATTTTCCATAGTCATGAATTTGGATAATATATATAATATAGGAGCTTGTATTTTCTGGAATGTTGAAAACAATTTATAATCGCAGCTGTAAACGTTCCGGACAAGCTGACAATCATATCTGCGCAATACTACACCATCCGAATGCCATGGAAGGGTTAACGCGAAATTCATTTTTTTAACCTGGTTATTTTCAATATTCGCAATATTACATTGAAGATTAGCACGCGCCAATGATACCTCGTTGTTTTCAAAGACACGTGTTGATCTTTGAAGATGGTGTATCCCAGGAAACGAATCATAGGGGCGTCTCTGCCACCCATTCAATATGTCCACCGGTTGATTTTCTAGCATTGTTATTGGAACAGATCAAAGCGAAAGATAACGCCATATTCGTTCTAGCCAAATTGGATATATTCTTCCGTTGTTCAATCTCAAATAAATAGCATTAAAGCGTTTGATCTTCGTTAGCCTGACTTCTATTATTATCGCTAGGATTGAGTAGAATTGAATTTTATTAATTTAATTTGGTTCAGTCCGTACGCATGGGTGTCAATTTTTCTAAGATCGGATTAAGAATTGTGTTGATGCGTACATCATAATTCTGACAGAGCCGGGTATGATGGGCGCGGGTGGTATTGTGTTCTGTTAGCAGTCAATTGAATTAATATTACGCCGGCTTATAACACAAATCGTCAACGCGGGAAGATCATCACGAATATTTTAATTGCAATTAAAATAATACCGGCACTGTGAATAACTTGACTTCTTTATGTTTTTTATGCAGGCGGACTTGTTTGTTAGCATGGTCTGTAAGCTTGATATACCAGCCTTGAGTATATATCTCATTGAACGATTTTAGCCTTCGAGATTCCTTAATTTCCAGATATATGTCATATATGATACATGAATTTATTCCATATAGGATAGGTAAATATACATGTACACGTGTATATTCAGACCCAGCCATACCCAATATCAGAACAGAACCAATTTATAGTGGATCTTATAATTTGAGGGCTCACATGAGTCACTTGGAAATTCGCAACCACCTCATCCGTTGAAGGAATTTCCGAACCCAATGAAAACTCACTGCCATGTGTTTATCGACGATATTAAAGGGGTACTATGCACTAAATCCGGCCATGTATGGGACCATCGTCTGTTATTATACTCAACAGAGTATATGCAACAAATGAAAGAATTTGAACCATGGATTAGTGCAAAATGCACTCATGTGCTATATTAACAATGCAAATAACATGGTAATTATAATGAAAATGAATTTATGACTCCAGCCATAAATTCATTTTCATTATAATTACCACGTTGTTTGTATCGTTCATACGGTAAATGGGTGTAATTTGCACTCATCCATGGCTCAAATCCGTTCATTTGTTGCATATATTCTGTTGAGTATAAAAGGAGATGGTCCCATAAATGGCTGGATTTAGTGTAGGGTACTCCTTTACTATATATAAGGACTATATGTTGACTATGTTGTGTTGTTTGGTCTTTGTTGTATACGCCCACTCTTCGATGAGATTGGCGGTATACTGGATTGACCTCGTCCGTCATGCCGTCCGTCCGGACATCTATCCCTCCGTGTTACGTCCGTCTGGGCAGATATCTCAAACATCAGTTGTCGGATCTGAATGAAATTTGGTATGGATGTCCACTACTACAAATGAGTGTTCAATCGTTTTTTTTTTCCGTTTTAGAGTAATACATTTTTGTTTATCTGGAAATGTTGTTTTGTTTCCGTCCGATCAGATAACTCCACCACCAGTTGACGAATCTCAACGAAATTTGGTACGGATGTTCACTACTATGAGGACAATCAATTGAATGCTCACTTGTCTGTGCATTCTCTTGTTAGTTTTGTTTGCTTTTTAAGTGTAGTTGACAGATGTGATTGGGCTACAGGCAACGGTAGTTGATTATTTTCCCGTTGTCAGTCTTCCAGTACGTAATTGCCACCAGTCGATGAGATCACAGCACAATATGGCTTTCATGGAGGAATATATTTTTCATCTTTGAGAAGAAATTGCAATAACACAAATGTGGACTTATTCTTATACTTGTCATGGCAGCCTCACTGATCCATGGCACTGAACAATATTTAGTCAAAATGACTTAGTAATACTCCCGCATTAGTCATGTTAACCCCTACTGACGTTGATAATTTTTCTGTCTTAACCCAAGTGAGTCAATTCGTCGGTTATATCGACTAATATTTCTTAATTGGAAATATGATTAGTCCTCAATACTATAGTTCCACACCACCCTTAACAGTGTGATAAGATAGCGAAACAAATATGGATCAGTAGTCGAAGAGTTTAGTTGCAAAATGTCTACATTATAAAATGAGACATGTGGTTATTAAATTGCATACTTCTAACTATAAGTTGGACTAAATTAATAATAAATCATTTACAAAACTAGCCATCTGTTCAAGTAAAATAGTATGCAAAAACAAATACTGCCCTGATTGTACACATGAATTATAAATATATATTGAATATTTAACATATATAGTCTATAGTATCCACTTACCGAACATGCCATAAATTGCCTCACAATTACCATAGTTCAAAGATGCAAAGCCTGTAAATCTCGTCCAATGCCTCGCTGAGAATACCAACGGAATTTGACTGCGTCAATTATTATACATACACTACAGTTAGTATACTTATTAACGGGTTAGGTTTAATCACACACTGGCGAATTTACCTGGCATTAGTTGGAAATTACACGACTAGATTATTCACACACCTTCAACTGTTAAGCATCTCAGTATTAAAGTACTTCAATTACATTGTTACATGTGATATCCCTCTGTTGCGAATTGCCTGAAGGTCTGCTGAGCGGATTTCCTCCAGTGTGTGAGCAAAGTCTTATTAATTTCCCCTAATATATTCAGCCAAAACATACTCCAAAACTTGATATTGAGAAAACTGACCGTTGCGTATCCATTTGTATCCATGCATTTTACATATTTATGTTTATTTACTGGAATCTTATCTAAATTCAAGCTTAAATATATAAAATTGAATCTGAAAATTAAAGTGAAATAGTTAAATTAATAAACAGCCACTATATTGATGCCACATTCAGGGGTGCCGGGTAGACAGCCGTCATTGGCCACGGCACTCCATACAATACGTGTATGACTCCCATTTATATTATCATGTTTTATCATGTACATATTGTATTGTGAAATAAATATTATCTATAATAATAATAATTCATCTATATATATGCGCGATATTCTTCTGATGTCGGGCATACTGCTCCGGAGTCTCCTGGTGTCCTCGTGTAGCACATCTTTATTCCCATCACCACAATGGGATGAAAGTACCGATGGTTGAATTGTTACCAATAACCCTAGCGTCTATACAGATGTCACACCGATAAAAAAGTCATCCAATTCAAATATTCATTACGCGTGTGCGAAAGTTAATTTGCACATTAAACCCATCCACTGATTGTGTGGCTAATATGACCAACAAGCCGTAAACAGTCTATTATGAACCGGGAAGAACGAATGGGGAACTGGGCACAGGTGAGGCGCCAGTCTACAATGGTGTATGGTTGTTTACATTATCATTCACAGACTTAGGTACCCGGATATTTGATTTACCTGGCTCCCATGTCAAGTGGTCATTGAACCTCGCCATGTTTACTACTCGTCGGTCACTTTCATTTTTCGCATCGGTGAGCATACGGTCCAACGATTTCACGTCCGATTGACTGGAATCTTGACACTATTGATATTTGCCGACCCCTAATTTTCCATCGAATTGTACATTCGAATCCGCATCATTGTATGTTGAATGAACATCGAAAACAGGCACTTAACAATTTGTAAACCAAAAACTGGCGGTGACGGCAAAATATAGGGTGTCACGCGCCCCCACGAATATTGCATACCAGTTAACAGAAGGGTGAATTCTGAATTCTAAATACCCTGTGTCAATATATATAGGGAGCCTGGCATATATAAGAAAATACACTGGCTTACAAGGTCAAGATATCTATTGTTAGGCCAATGTATTCTCTTATATATTCGAGGCGCCCTATAATATATTTTCATCACTTTTCGCCATGCATATAGTAATACGCCAACTGTACCACATTAACCCTTTGATGGCGGGAGATGCGCTGGTGCAGCATTACATACCCTGTCCATAGGGAGCCTCGCATATATAAAAAAAATGCACTGGCTTACAAGGTCACTATATATATTGTTAGGCCAATGCATTCTCTTATATATGAGAGGCGCCCTATGGGCGACTCGCATATATAAGAGAATGCATTGGCACAGGGTTTTCGCAAAAAAATTGGGAAGCTCCAGACATCAAATGGTTAAAATAAGTCCTGATAGCTACATGTTGCTCTATTGTCCGGAACAGTGTTGATCGGGTGCGATGCGGCTGATCTGTGGGTGCATCCATGGGAAAATTTAACTAGCGTCCGATTAACAGAACTAAATCAAGAAAATGATAGAAATAGCTAAAACATTACCCTTTCGAGCCATCAAATACAACAAGTGGTCGCCATCATAGTCGCGTACCAGCTTTCTATTTGAATTCCGAATTCTGAACATCGATATCGATGTTGTTTTTTTTTACTTTGAACATATTTTATTTGTATATTAAGCATGATACAAAAGGGATTGGGGACAATTTACATAAACGTACTGAGAACCTCTCCAGATTTACAATAATATTATTTATACACTAACAAAAATGCATAGAAAGAAAAAACACAATCATATATTGGTCAAACATATTTACATAAACATGGAGTAAGGGGGTTTTGGTTGGAAGTGCCAAAAAACGGTTTCGTGGCTAATTTGCAATCCTTTAAGGTGGCTAATATCAAATACATTGATCTGGTCGCATTCGAATCTTTTTGTCGCAGTTTTAAATTGATGAGGTGTCTTGAAGAGAATTCTATTTCTTCTAACCGAGGTGTCGGGAATTCCGTAAAGAACATCGTTTATATGTGTATAACAATCAGTCCTTCTTGATATAATATTTGGCGCATTTTCATTCGTTCGGTGTGCAATAGGGGACACGCCCAGCGGTTGTGGTAAGTATCCTCGCATGGATTTCCACAATAACATCGACCGGAGCTGTCGAAGTTGAACCATATTTTCGCGAATATGTTGGTATAGGTAAGAGATGGTAATGACTGACCATCCAGCGATATAGATGTTGGATCACATATATAAAATCAGAAGACTCGAATGTGGGGGTACGACTTTGCAACTGGAATTTGCTGTATGATGGCGCAAATGACACGTTCCCTGAACTGTGTTATTGTGTAAGTTCCTATACATTCTCGGACTTACACTAACGCCTACGGGCTCCCATTTCTATGACCCCCAAATCCAATAGGATCTCAAACAGATGGCAATTTGAGCAAATAATCTTCGTTACTGAGACACCGATATCTGCACAAAGAAGAAACAGCGCTATAAGGGTCAATATGTTTGTTGTTTGGCATTGTACACGTAAATCAATGTATATCTAGTTTTGCGAAGATAGTGAAACATGTAGCAATACAATTATGCGTTTCTCTAAGAAACTCGGTTGGAATTTCTGTTGTCAAACCAACCTTGTTGTCAATTGTCAAATTACCACATTGGTTACTAACATAGTCACGAATGCATGGGTAGAGACGGATACCTAGTTCACAACGGTTCATTTGTATATGGGTATGTCATTCATAAGTTAAACAATCTTCGGATCAGTGTTACCTGAAATAAACCCAAAGATGATTTCAGACCTGCCGCTTACTCATAACGCAGTATCTGATCATCCCCGCACATGAAGAATGGGTCATTCCTTTTTATCACATAATTAGCCCCTAAACCCGGCCTCGTATCTTTTAGTAACTCACGTGTATTATCGTCACGCGCAGAGCCGTCATAGTTCATCGCAATGATGTAGCTGTCAATGTCGTAACTTTATTATTATGTTAATTAGAATATAATTATGATATTCGACTTGTGCTGGGTTATTTAGTGTTGATTGTGAGACAAACATTGGCGATAATGGTGGTTGAACAATGCTGTTAACATGCAAAGACACATTTAAAATGGAACTATATTTGTTCTTGAATGTGTCTTTACTTCCTCTTTGGTTGTGATAAGGAAATTAATATCAATTTGTTTTTAATCCAGCCTTTTCGATGTCGTTTTTCCTCGCTAAAATGTGATTATATGATAAAATGGATCTCATATTCGTCGCAATTCTATACGAAATTTATTAACCCCGTCCACTAAAAGCTCGATCGAATCGAATTTATTGCACTCGGTTAATAAATTGCGTATAGAATTGCAACTCATTGGAGATCATCTCTATATATGGTTATAAAGGGGAGACAACATTCAGTTGTCAAATGCTTATAACTGAAAAACATTTTCACTTTATTGGATATGTGATCTGGGACGCAATCACGCAAGATTTGACTAATTATGGGACTCGACAACGGGACGGAATATAGATATATACACGCTGTATCAACCATAGCGAAAGCTTTACCACTTCGTTAAATTCTGTCACATTCACGGTCACGAAACGATCAATTTGGAAAAAGTGTGCGTGTTAATTTTCGATCACAATTACATGTAAGATTTAGTGTATGCATTTGGTTTTACCAAGACAATGTAACTTGTAACAAGATCTGTCCAGCTTTGAAAATCAGATGCGATTTCACTTATATACAATCATGTAGATCAACGAATATGGCACAATGTGCATGTTAACAATGTGATGGCCAATACTCGTTGGTCGGTACATATACACACAGTTAGTTATAATTAATAACGAATATAGCTTCTCATTGAGGAAAATTTGACCACATATTTATATATTGTCAACAAACAATCTTAGGAAGTGTGAATGAACTCACATTATAGTAGCTGAATGAACCCACTGAACTAATGCTCTAAGGGTTGTTTTTGCCTGTCGTCAGTCTGATTAAAACCTGACTGACCCGTCGTCTGCTTATATAATATGATCATCCCTACAAACGAAGAATGGACTATTCCATTATATACTGTTATAAGTAAATGGAAGACAGCATTCAGTAGTCAAATGGTTAACTGTAAAACATTCTCACTTTATTGGATATCTGATCTGGGACGCGATCACGCAAGATTGGACTAATTTCTGGGACCCGACAACGGGACGGAATATAGCTTCGCTGTATCAAGCATAGCGGAAGCTCTACCATTTCGTTAAATTCAAGTGTCACATTCACCGTCACGAGACGATCAATCTAGACAGAGGAATGAACGGTGGGAGCGGAAGCTTATCAAGGAAATATCAACATCGTCCATTAAAAGTATCCATCACTATGTTTATGCCCTCTCAAGACACTTAACTTCTGTAAATGTTTGACTGCTGTATTACCGTAGTTGTTTTATCGCGCCTCGGTAAAGACGACAGTCGGCTGTTTTATTTGCAATTAATCATTTGGTATTAGCTTGTTTTCGCACGAGAGAAGACGACGCTGCCGATGTGATGTTCTGCGAACCGTGTGCCTTCTGTTGTTTGTTCGTTAACGCAGACGTTTCTAGTGATTCATATACTGTATAGCAGAGTTCTAGGCCTTTGGTCGTATTTTAGGCAATTACCATATTTTGGCCAGTATTTCTTTCTCTATGTCTCTCTCAGGGAACAACATATGCGTCCGCTAACTTGCCTCACAAAAATACGTGATATGTTTTCATAGTTGTACATCGCAAGAATCGATTTGCCAACATAGTTCAACCACTCCATTATCCAACCAGGTCGACTACTACAATGATAACAGTATAGCAATATGCTGCGATTATCGATGTCACTCAGTCTGTTTTGCATGAGGCGGGTTTAATATACAATATTATTCTATGAAGTTATGAACCTCTAACTCTATATAGCCTTTACAAACATGCCTGAATTTAGTGTGTCTGGATTTTGCATAATGAGGTCCCCAGAGGGTGAGTTTAGTGATGGTACAACGGGCTAGCGTCACCAAAGTCACCTTCTGATGACCTCATTCTGTTTAGGCCTAATCTTCTGGGAAGTATTTATAGTCTCAAATTAGTAATGTTTTTAGTTGCTGTTTCCCTTCTGTTCAGTTTCTATATCCCCTGATTTGCAGAACATAAATTGTATAATCGAGGTGACTTATGGGTGATCAACGCCAACTTCAACTGGTGGGGAACTTCAACTTGATCCTAGGTCTCCCATAGCAGCCTAAGCAGAATGAGGTCAACAGAAGGTGTTGACGCTAGCAGGCCGTGCGGGATAGCGTCACTAAATTAACCCTCTATTGGCTTAATTCCGCAAATGACAGACACACTAAATCCAGTTTTTACAAGATATTCCTTTTACCTAATTACCTTTCTAATTTAGAAAAATATATTTGATACGTCATGTCGGCAATCAATTACCAGATATATGATTTTTTTTTTTAATATTCAATTCAAGAATCACTTACCACAGAGGGTTCTTGAAATATCCATTGCAATACAATATTGCCATCGGAGTCGAATTGACAGCATCGGGTTGTACACGTCTATGGTGTGTTTGGGAAAGATGTTATATATAGTCTTCACTTAAATTAGTGGCTTCACTTCATGAGATGACACAATAAAGGCTCATAGTGCCTCATACTATTACCTTATTCCTATGTTTCACACGATACCTGTATAAGACGACGTTGCCGTACGATGTTCTGCGAACCGTGTGCCTTCTGTTGGTTATTAACGGAGAGGATTCTACTGATTCTTATATCAGAGTTCTAGGTCTGAACATTCAGACAATTGTCGCATCGGTGTGTCGATATATTTATTATGGGATGACTACTCTCCAACTGCACGAGAGGTAGATCTATATATATTAGCAACAATCTCTACATCCGCCAACTAACCAATAGCGCAAACGTTTTCAGAGAATGACATAATAACCATACTTGATTAACATAGATTTACCATTGCATTATCAAGCCTGGCCCAAATAATATAGTAATGATTGTCTAGCAATATACAGTACCAGTCAAAAGAAGTGGTATATTAAGCGAGCTATTTTCGCGCCCAATATCGCAATAGTAGTGCAAGTGGAAACGCTTATAAGCGCACCGCTCAGGGGGGGGGGCGTAAAAATGTTGCGAGACGTGGGGGTCTTTTTTTTACATTTCCATTTTTTTATTATGCATCTTGCATTTTTTTTTCATAAACTTTTAGACACCCACCCCAAAACATCAAAGCTTTATGTTGGTCCCCTCTTTAAAAACGACCAACCGCTCTATATTGGTCCCTTCTTTGAAAGACAAAATTAAATGTTACTTCCTGTTAACAAACATGTGCAAAATTGAACTCTAAGCAATCAACAAATGTAGAATATTATGTGATTATATTGGTAAATTTATAACCCAGCCTATTCATCTGTGAGAGTACAGCTGGTGAGTAGATGAAAAATATGTTGAATCCCCTGGAATGACAACCAAAAAATAACTAGGGCCAGTGTTAGGGCCTACAGTAGAATAAAAAATTACACAAACTTAAATTTATCTTTTTTTCAGACATCAACCAGCATCAACTAGTAGGCCTAGAGCCTATATAGTAATATCAAAAAGGAAAATGTGCGTAATGGACCAGTGTACGATTTAACTTTTATGTATGCCTGCATGACCACCGACCCGACCTCGCATTACGACTTAGAACTAGGCCTAAAATAATGCTTAACCCTTTGAGTTTGAACGTTGATGGTCAATTTAGTGCCAAATCCATATACACGGATGTATATTACTGAGATTCATTTGGACACTCAGAGCTGAACTTCGGTCATGTACTGGATGGAGTTCATGTGCAATAAGAAATTCACACACATTCTGTACCTGACCTTTATGTGTGCCTTCAAACTAGACCACCTTGCATGCACATCATCTTATAAATATACACTAATTAAGTAAATTAATTATTCTTCTTTGATAATTTTCAAATTAGCCTGAATTAGACATTAAGTGTCATTTACATACTAGTATATGCAGGTAATTATGGGATATAATAATTACAATGTGAACAAAACTAATGTGTCCTGGCCCCTCTTCACATCTATTTAAATAATATTTTTATACTTTTCAGAAGACTATCTAAGGAAGGTTATATTTTTGTTTCTTTCAATAAATGTTATTAAAACTTTATTTCATGTCTACTTATTTACTTATTGATGGTTGTCAACAACACTGAAACAAATAATTTGACAATTCAAATAATTATTTGACAAAAGTATATTTAAAAATCAATTTAGTATACAAACACTGATACAAATATTTAGTTCATACATTACACTCGTGAGTAAAGAGACTGTCATGAAGTATAAGAATTATTGTAATATTCTGTCATGAGTTGTTAGCTGATATTGTCAGACTGCATTAAGTTCACCCTACCTAGAGCTATGTGAAGTATGTGTTTATTGATCTACACCGTGAACAAGACAATTTTCAATTTAAAAACTGCCAAGCAAGCTGAAACAGACACAATAAAAAAAAATGCACGCAAAAAAAATCAATGAAAATTTTGGGACCCACCCCACAATATTCACTATTTTTCCATTTTATATCAACTTATGGGGGTAATTATAACAATAATGAATGTATTAGTGCTTCTCATATTGCAACAAGCCACAACATATAAACAAATATGTTTAAAACAGTTGAAAATATGTCAATGAAAAAAAAATGCAAAAAAGGTGGTCAAAAACTGTTTCCGGCCTCGGGTACCCACCCACCCCCCCCCCCCACCTCATGTCTCGTAAACAAAATTCGCCCCCCCCCCCCTGCACCGCTTGTGATATTATTGCAATATTTTCTGCTTAATATCGCAATATTTCGCGCTTAATATTGCGACATCTTGCGCTCAAAATTCTGACATTTAAATCAAGGTATTTCTTCTTCTATATTGTTTATTGCATAACTAGAGACAATGTTTTAGATTTGCATATAATTATAGTTGTAAATGTTATACGTACACTATATGCACAGTAATTATCTAATAATATGACCATACGTAAACGTAATAAAGCCCACGTAGATTAAATCTGGCAGTTTGCGATACGAAATACATTTATAATAATTACCGCTTTTGAATTACACCGGTATCGAAATTAGTCGACGAAATTGATGTGACAAAGATAAAGGGAAATAATGACATTTCTTCCTGTGCTCAAATAGAACTTTCGAAGAGGTGTTCTTTTGTGCGACACTGTTCACATTTTCACAACATTTTTACTCGATGCGTTTACTGGTAACACCGAATATCTGGTCTGCTTGACAGCGTGGAAATATAATAAAATTACATTACAAAATGCTCCAAGTTGTGTGTTGAAATTCTGCACTACATGTGGCGTGATTACAGGGTGTGCTGTATAGCTCATGGTGTGTTGCTACACAGCTACATGTAAGTCACGTGGTCCGAAAATAGCCAACGTCTATTCAAATCTGAGATAGAAATGCTTATTTGCATAAGTTGGAGGGAATTGTGTGAGCACACGGTGGCGTCATACGGTATATTATAAACCGGTTCACACCCCTCGGCCAATCAAATTGCTCCAATTCATGAACAATATTTCTTGTATGAATCTGTATTTCAACGGGGCCAAAATACAGACTTGAGCTAAATATCACACATAAATTGACATTAATTGGATAGTAAGCTGAAAGGAGATCGGAGCGATAGGTGTGAAATTCTACCAATGCGCCATGATAATGATCGCACCAGTCACTCGGGAAGTTAAGACACGGATCATTCCATTATTAGCGGACATACCTGTATAGGGGTGGTCTGCATGGGTGGGGGCCCAACACTTTCGGTTGAATATGTTATGGTTTGTCGGGAGGGGCGGGTGATTGGAAGTAAACTGAACGAGATCCAAACCTGTTTCGAATGTATAATCCACAATAATCACTTAATGATCTTTTGAATGGTTCATTGCGAAAATTTCACAAACTGTTCACATATACATGCATGTGCGCGGAAAATACAGGCACTATACACAGGTTTGCTTACGTCTTTTGTTATGAATTCCGGTGATATTTCATCACACAAACTTTATGCAATGTGGAATAGTTTCACTTCCGAATCCGAACACAACCAGCACATTGTCTCCTGTGTTATGAACGATAATTCCATTATGGCAACAAGGTGAGAAATAACCTAAACAGCTGAAACAGTTTATTGTCACAAGGAATAATTTTTTTCATCAAGAAACACGTTATCAGTATAAAGCGTTCTCAAATTCGGACACAAAATGGTTTATCAATGCTGATATATAATGCAGACGCATGCAAGTGAGCCGATTGTCAACGGACATTTGACTGATTATTCAACAGGAGTAGCGAACACCGCAATCCATTCAATTGACTTTTGTTTAGGTAATCATCGAATATAATGTGACTCAATTGTGTTTGCCTTGGGGTGTGAACCGTTTTATAAATATGTCATAACCCCCTTGGGTGTCTGTACAAGGAATACAGACCGCAGCTGCTTCGCAGCTTTGGTCTGTATTCCTTGTACAGACACCCAAGGGGGTTATAACCTATACGTACAGTTCACAATCCGAAGAAACAAGTCCTGTTACAGTCATGTCGCAATCATATGGGTGCTCGTCCCATATCCCAACTGAAGAACACAGGTGTGACATTAAGAACTAACCGGCACGATTGAACATAGTGACATTAACGGATTGACAGACCCATGTCACAGTATATGTCGCAAGCATATGAACGCATGCATTTGACACTATATCAATATGTGGGATACATACACAAAACCGCACGCGTATGTTACTGGTATCAGTATGTATCGAACGATTGCAACCCTATAAGTGTCATACTTACGCGATGCAGGCATGCATATAATTCCCAAAGTTCAGTCATACCAGAGTCCAGAATATTGTACCCAAATACAGGTTATGTCACACCGTTATATAATCGTTATTTGTTTGTGTGTAAAGCGTTCCTACATCAATAATTTGTACACTGCTACTACGTCAATAAAGCAATTTTCAGTCAATATATACCAGGATATGTTGATCAACTGCGGAACGCAATGTGAAATTAAGAAGTATCCACGATTAAATACAATGTCCCACTACCGGTTGGACAGACTATTGCCATAACTAGTGTATGTCGCAAGCATGTGGATGCACTTATGACACGATATCCATGTCGCATGCTTGGTATGGAATATATACACAAAACTACGCGCGTGTGTGTTACTGTTGTCAGTATATCGGACGAGTTCAATGGCGTAGGATAGCACAATCTGCCAAAAAACATTATTGTTCTCATTAAAAGACGAATGCGTGCATGATTATCATACACTATCGGCCAGTAACAAACATGCAACTGGGTCTGTTTACCACACGCTCGATCGATATATTCTAACTGACTCTTCCCCACCGATGTCCCTATATTCCTTCAAGTTAGATGTTGCCTAACACTGTTTCTTGAGTGAAAGTGCTCAATTTCAGGTAGAACAAAGCGCATAGATTTAACCATAAAACCTGCATTTTAGTAACTTCATTTGTATTTTCTTGCGATAATTGTCATATCTGCTTCAAAATAATACGGACACCAAACCCCATCAGCACCAACATTCAGTCATACACGCGTAGTCGAGAATACTGTACCCAATTACTGGTTGTGTAAACATTTTAAGGCTTTATTTTTTGTACACTTCGCTACTACGTCAATAAAGCAATGTGCACTCCATGTTCCAGGATCCATTAATCGATGTCGCAACCATGTGAGCGCCCCTTCGGAATATCGACGTATCCCAACTCTAGAACGCATGCGATGTGAAATTAAGAATTAACCACAATTGAACATAGTATACCACTAACGGATTGTCAAACTATTGTCATATACTGTATGTCGCACGCATATGGACGCACTTGACACGACATAAATATCGCACGCTTGGTACGGAATATATACACAAAATCGCACGCGCGAGTTACTGTTGTCGCATATCGGACGAGTGCAGTGGCGTAATGATCGCACGATCAGTCAAATATAAACTGTTATCCGTACGCGACGTATGCAAGTATGTCATATACCAGGGGGAACTAACACACATATGCGGCTGTTAATCACACATTGGAACGGCATATTCTAACTGACCCTTCCCCACAAGTGTCTCTACATCCCTGCATTATGGATGTTAATTGCTCAACGCGGTTTCTTCCATGAAAGTGCCAAATACATATAACGATTTAAACTCATAGATTTAATCAGACAACCTGGAAATTTTAAGTATTTTAGTGACTGTTTGTATTTTTCCTGCAATATTTGTTTATCCTTTTAATGCTGGGAACTGCATTGTTGTGGTATTAAAGACCATGTTCCAGTGCTTTATCTTATATGGGAGCCTCGTGCATGTAAGAGAATGCGTTGGCACAGGGTTTTTCGTAATATTTCCGGAAACTCAAGTCATGAAATTGTTAAATTTAATAGACACCATGCACTATCAGCATCAAAACTATAATAGCAGATAGCGTTGAGAACACTGTACACAATTACTGGTTATGTCACAAGTCTAAGGCCGTATTATATATTTTAATGTGCTCTCACATCACACATTTTCACACTGCGCAGGTACACCAATAAAGGATTTTCAGTCTATATTCTAGTATGAGTTGATCAATGTCGCAACCATATGGGCGTCCCTTCTGGAATATCGACATACCCAACTATGGAAAGCGTTGTGAAATTAAGTAATAGCCACCATTGAAATTCCTGCCACTAATGGGTAGACTGACTATTTCCATATTGTATGTCGCAAGCATATGAAAGCACTTGCCACCATATCAATATCACTCGCTTGGTATGAAATATGTTATACAAAACCGCATGTGTGTGCTCGTGTCGTCAGTTTATCTGAAAAGTGCAATGACGTAATGATAGCTTTTAATGCAATTGCTTGTAGCTACCGGTGCCTGCTTAAATATAACTGACACCACAAACCGTCAATATCAAATCACAATCATACCAAGTAGAGCTGAGAACACTGCTACCAATTACTGCTATACCACGTTGCCAGTCTTATTAAAACTAGACCTAACTTTCATTACTTTCAACTTACGTTGAGAGTTGACTGTAAGGAAACCTTGGTCTAGTTATTACTAGACTGCCACGATCCTAAAGTTGTAGTTTTATTTTGGTTGTACTGAGTAAATACGTCAATCATTTTCCACAGCGCTACTGCATCAATAAAGGATCTTTCAGTCCATATGCCAGGACGTGTTCATCAACGTCACAACCGTATGGACACACCTCCCAAAATATTGAAACATCACGAGTTTGGAACACATTGTTAAGAATAGAAATGACCAAATTAGCAGACTCTTGCCATCGTGTATATCGCAAGCATATGTACGCATGTGCCACTACCGGTATATCAATATGAAACGTTGGTATGCAATATATACACACAACTGATTATGTGTGTTCATGTCGTCAGTTTGCCATATGAGTGCAAATGCGCAAAGATAGCACAATTTTCTGCACGAACAGTGAAATACCTCATGCATTATTGTTATGGAATCGCAGTAGTTTCATAAACTTGGGGCCATAGCACCGATGTATGTTCTTTCTTTGAATGTCTAATTGAACATAATAATTGCTGTTTGCAGTCATGTTTCACGAACTTATATAGCTATAGTAGTACATGTACCCCGATGTATGTAAGGCAAAATTATAGTAAATATTTGTATGTAGAGGATCGCACATGAGTTTATATTGTGTACGGAATCTATCAATCGAGATAACTAAATTCGATTTGAGCCGAGGTTCACCGAGACTCAAATAGAATTTAGTGGATGTCAGAGGTTGATAAATTACGTATGAAGTAGAATGAGTTTGATATACCTTTTATTACATGATCAAATAAACGCGAAGTATTCATCGAAGAAAACTATCATAAACGTCAGCAATCGCAAGTCATTCAAATAATGGCGTGACGTCATCGCACGTGCTAATAGTACACGTGTGTCTTACCAATAATTATTAACCTGGGTTTGTGCGTTAATTATGTGATAAATTGTGATATTAAACGTTCGTTTAATAACAGGAAATAGTGCCAGGTGACCCTTGACTTCCGGTATGTCTTCTATTTACACTCCATATATTATGCCTTCCAATATTTTTCCAACCAGCTATAATCATTAAGAGTTTGAAAAGTTATGTCATTATATATACCCCATTAAATACATCAAAGTGTCCTTATTTATCTGGGACTATTGTTTACACGCGCAAACAATGCACAGTTACATGAAAAGTCATCCGATGTCGTATAGAAGCCGATGTTAGTTTAGTGTCCCATTTGTTGATTTAAGTAGGTTTTGTCGAGGCTTTGGATCATGTAATAAATATAATCTATTACTCGTCAAGTATAGGCTATAGCAGAATCTACAAAACCCGTCCACTACATTAGGTCAGGACCTCAACAAAGGCTGGTCCAGTTCTAATTTTCTGGACTCGTTTTGTAAATTCCGCTATAAACTGGGGACTCGTTGTAGATCCTCTCTTTATTGCACACCCTGATCCCTGGAACATGACAAATGTGGCAAGAATGAATAAATACCAACAGGTATGATGGCAGTATCTCATTCTAATAACAATATATTCCTTATTGGTGAATTTGGATTTAGTTCAAAATAATATGATCATACTGTTGGCGCAATATTTTATTAATCAGAAGGCAATCACATCACCCAGGAGTCTTCGTGTCTGTTCATTACACTTTCTGTTAGACATATATGCACAGCCACCTTCAAGTGTAAATTATGACACTTTCCAAATGTAATAGAACAAGATTTACATTCTCCAGAATTGAAGCAGTGTATATTTTCCTTAGAACAAGTGGATCAATACCCTGTACTTTCATAAGATGTTTTGCACTGAATAAATAAATACACATCAGCTTCCTGGAGTGAATTCCTTGTTACCTCAGGTCAAGAATCACTATACCGTACACATATTACACATGTATGCCTCCACCCCAAAAGTATCCATTGCACACATGACTACCTCCAATATAATTTAGAATAGATGATGTATTTTCTGTTATCCTGTTTTCTCATCATTTCCTTTTCTAGTAGTATTATAAGGAAGCTGAAGTTGCAAGTTATTAAAAGTTTGTGTCCTTGGCGTTGATATTGTCTTTGTGTTTGAATAACATTCCAAGAAGAGAGTTAACAGAAAATAGTGGATTTGACATTTGTGTCATCAGTCAGGATACAACAGTTCCATTTAATCTCTGATTGTGAATTTTAATTTTACATCTGTCCAAAAAAATTGTCTGATGCCTTTTCAAAATGTATTCAGAACCAGTAAATGTCAGATCACAGAGTTGAACTTCTGATAGTTGATATAGTTATATGTGTGATAAGCAGGATGTAGATCCAAAATATCCCTGAAAATAGAAAATAAAGCACTTTAAGTATACAATAATACATACCGGTACACAATACAGACATGATTTAAAAAAGTGTGGTTGCACAACTAATCAATTGATCAAGTGTATGCTGCATTGTAAGTACTATGGCTTCTTTTCATGGAGTTTGAACTGCTAAATAAAAGGAACGACCAACAGTCCTTTTTTATGCCAAGCAGTTTGATCTATCGAGTACAACCATGTAAATTTTTGCTGACATCTAAAAGCATTGTTGTCAACATTAAAAATAAACAGTAGTAACTACTACTGTAGCTGGGATACTGGAGTTTGCTTTAATGAGGGTTAAATAATTATTGTGCCTACAAGTCATCCAAGCGAATTATTAGTGTCTCTTTGATTTGCCGCACCTATTCCATGAGACACCTGAGACAGTTCCCCCTACATATATTCTAAGCTGATGACAAACACTCTTTATTGCTAATTATTAGTGCCACTTTAAAATCATCTGAGAAACACAGCACCTATCCCACGACAATCCATGGGTCATGTTACAGTACCCCTGTGTATTAATTTTCCTACATACCCGGTATATTATCTTCTAAGCTGATACTACTTCTTAGCTCATCAATGCTATTTATTAACACTTTCCTAACTGGAGCTTCCTGAAATTTTGCAAAAACCCTGTGCCAATGCTTTCTCTTATATACCGGTATGCGAGTCGCCAATATGGCACCTCACCTACAATGTACTAGTATAAAAGAGAATGCATTGGCCAAGTCTTTCCCAGGAAAAGGGAGCGATTGCTCCCACACCTATAATTACTGGCAATATTTTATTCGCAGGTGCCAAAATTTGCACTTGTAAAAATGTTCACGGTCACTGTAATAGTTGATTAAGGTATATATGTTGATGAACTTGATCGAAGGTATATTTATAACCTTTCCCATCAGTTAAGTTATGGGCATGTGAAAAGTTTAACTGGACATATGTCTATCCCACAATTCCACAGGTATTTTTTTTTGCCTAATATGTTTGAGGATTATCAGCGTTGGCCATGTGTTCTGTGATGAGAACCATTACTTAAACAGTTGCTACTATGATGCTAATAAGACATATATCTTTCAAGCTAAGTTTGCAGCGGTACAAGTAACTTAAAATGGTTGAGTTTTAACATGTACATTTCCATGGTACTAATAACTGCGATGAACAGTGGCTTGTCACTGGGGATCAGTGTCCACTGAGCCACTGACCAAGCACATGAGAAGATAAATTTACTTTGAGAAAAGTTCTACTTGTGTAAACTTGTGTGAAACGAAAGAAGAAAAATGTAATTGTACTTGCTCTCACTGATCGTTAGCTGACTAAACAATAAAAGAATTGAAAGACAGACCAATTGGTTTTAACATTATAACCACAAATCATGTATGGTAGCGATTTTGCATTCAGTAAGTTAATCCATTTTTATATCTCAGCTCACACATGGATAGGCCTACATCATGTACATGGGGAAACCGAAAGCTTGCATGATAGTTGTTTCGGTTTAATGTATAGTGTTTTCACAATGGAGTTGTGTTAGAAATTTTTTTTGTATTTATAACAGGAAGAGGCAAAAGTGTGTAACAGTAAGTTTGGCAACACAATTATCGCTGTCGAGGGAAAAAAATTTAGGTTTGAGGTCCTGAACATGGATTTTGGTCAGTCGAAACATGGAAATTTGTTGGACCTTTTTATATGTACCGGTACAGGTGCATGCAGTACATTTACATGTATGTTGTGCATGGCGGTTCTCAAATATATATTCAACATCGATTAAGAACTGTATCTGTAGCTGCGTAAATTTAAAACTGAGCGAAAAATAATAATGTTCATACATGCGTGTCAAATATTACAAATATTAGGATGAAAGTTTAAAAAAAATAATAGCTGGATCCAAGACAATTCCCGCTACGTACCGTATTTCCTTGCAATCATGATTAACTTGAAGATGAAGTGTATAAACATACTAGTTAGTAGTGTGAAGGTGAGGCCATTTGGTATTGCAGAATGGTTAATAATATTAATAATACCAGTTTACTCCACAGGCCTTCTAAACAGTGATTGATAAATAATTAAAATAATTTTTTTATTAATATTTACATATAAGAAGACACAGGTATGCATTAAGCAGCCATTTTCCTCTCCATCATCCATGCTACTGGCAACTGGTCATTTTACAGTATGCAAGTCATGTGTCCATTTCAACACTTAAAAGGAAATAGCTAACTGACCGCAGGAAGTGGTCACTGGGCATGACAACTGTCAACAATTTTAAATTCTTTGTTGATATAACTGGCCAGTACATTGTGTCCACTCACCACTTCCTGTCAACAATGGGAAGTGTTGAAATGGACACAGGACTTGTACACTGTAAAATGACCAGTTGCCAGTAGCATGGAGAGGAAAATGGCCGCTTGATGCATACCTGTGTCTTCTTATATGTAAATATTAATAAAAAAATTATTTTAATTATTTATCAATCACTGTTTAGAAGGCCTGTGGTTTACTCTGACAAGTTTCAAAACTGAAAACAAACTGTTATATTAATAAACGGTACTGTACTGTAGTCAGTGTTGTGTACGTCAGACTTATTGTATTATTCCATACTTTCTGATCAGGATTATCACCATGAAAATCATTTTACCATCGCCGTGTGTCAGTGTTCTATCATTCGAAAAGTCAACAATGGTGAGAATTCGATCGCTTCCGTTCTGTCTAAATAATTTTTGGTCGCAGGTAATGCCACCTTTGACAAAACTGTGTTCATAAATTAATTTTGTCGCTGTGTAGCCTGCAGATAACTACATAGTACTCGCAAGTATAATCACAAATGAAGTAGATGCTTGATTCGTTCAAATTGTAATTTCTAAATTTGTTGCAAGAATGAATCGGGGAATTATGACTTTGAACCCGAGTCACTAAACTTGGAGTCAACGGTCAAGAGTCAGTCTGCCATACCTGGAAATTGGCTGGAATTGGTGAATTTGTTATATCTGGGACTAATATTAGTCCCAGGTTATATTCGCGGCCAAACAAGGCGTACAATGTTACATCCTACATCCGATACTGATCATGTACATGTACTCACCTTGTGTATCATAAATGTAAGCAGTTTTTTTCTCGCCCAACGCGTGTGTTGTAATTGGCAATTCGTGGAAATAATAATCCGAGGTGGCGATTTTCGACTTTGTTTGAATAGCATCACTTGCCTAACAACCGTCTGCGAGCAGCGTTGATTCTGATTGGTTAAGACAAACGCGATTATCCAATCGCTGCATATGTGGCTTGGGAAGACGAGTTCAAAGTTCAAAGAGCGTTTCAAAGGTCAATTTATTTTTGGAAAGATATTTTTTCGTTTAACAGTATTGCAGATTCTATGCTCTCCCAGCGTCGAGTGTGTATACGCAGTACTCACTTAAGCCCACGGCTAGCCGCTTCGCGGCTAGCCTACGTGGGCTTATAAATAAAACACTATCGCGCTTAGTATCGCAATATTGTGCGTTCAATATCACAACAATAAGCGCGACAGATTTTTGGTATTGCGCGATAATCGCGCCTTTTTCGAAATTAAGCGCGTTCAATATCGCAATAAAGGCGCGCCTCAATATACCACTTCTTCTGACTGGTACTGTATACCGCAGTTGTCGATGTCCTTCATTTCGTTGACATCAAGTCTCTGATCTTCTCTGAGCCATGCCGACATAATGAGGTGTTGCATTCCGGGGAGATAATTCGTGCATAACTATCCAAGGTACTTCCGGTTGTTTATGTTTCGGCTATAGAAGCCACGTTAAATTGTGTGATCTGTCACTGAAGAAGGTGCGAAACTACACCAGTTATTGTGGCATTAGCTGTTTTAATATTTTATATTCCGTAATGAAATTAATTTAGGGTTATGAAGCACATGCAATCGAGAGGCGTTATTTTAATTACAAGTATAAACAAAAAGTGCGATTATAGGATTAGCATGTCGCACTCGTTCGCGACGCAAGAAAGGACTGCTGTGTACTCTACGTAATCGCGTTTTGATTATGTGTTAGAAACATTAAAACAAACTTCCACAACAAATTCGAGGGCAAGCTTATTGTCACGAACTAACAATACTGTCACACCGCAGGGTATATAAAACATGGCAAAAATCGAGTAGGAAACAAACACAAAAAATGGCTTCTGCAAACAAACCAACAACATCGCCAAGTCCCTCAAAATACAACAACTTGACGCTTGTACAAATCCGCAATGAACTACGAAAACGAAATCTACGAGTATCTTGTCGAAAGAACGAACTTATTGATCGGCAAGTACAGGTGTATGAATATATGGCATATGTGTATTCACATAAATTATACAATCTCTGGGTGGGGCCTTCATATAGAGTGAATATAGTAATATGCAAATGCCACCCTCTACCTGTCGGTCTATAATTTAGTTTTGTTTGTTTTCCTCTCTGAATACAGTATGTGATTTTATCTCTTTGAATGGACATATGGCCTTCAAGTCTGAATATTTTGTATAAATGTTATAATCCACTTGGACCTGGGAGTTCTGAATATACATGACATCTGGCGTATGTTTTATTTGGGAATATGTTAGACAGTAAGAAGATTGTGAATGAGATAATATTTAGTGAAGATGAATGACAAAATAAATGAAACATACATGTAAAACATACAATTTACTCCGTATGGTACATACATAGCTTACCACAATCTACAACGTACGCCCACATACTTAGCTTACCATAATTTACTATCTATTTTCAGTTTAGAGTGTCATGACAAAAATTACACCAGAGATGGGGCTGCTCATTCCATATTAGACTATGTGATGGTAACTCCTGATATAACTGCATACCATGACATTCATAGTGATTGCGGTCTACCTGTTGTGAAGATGGCTGCTATCGATACATATCTGTTTTCTGTGTCACAAAGTTTAGGAGATGGGCCGACAAATCTGTACGAGGAACGATATCTTAAGTTTGCGAGGATGGTTCTACACGATTGAAAGTTTTACATAAAATGCACAGTGTTGTGCTTCTATGAAAAAGAATGTTCGTACAATCTGGATATCATACTAGATACAAACGGGGTAATTGTAGAATGCTAATATGACTGTGCTGCTGGCATGGGTCCTGAGGCCCATTGTAAGCATATAGATAAGATAAGATAAGTTTAATCGGCAAAACATCCTTATAAGGACAGTATGCAAACATATTAATATATAGTTGTACATTGAACAATATAATAAATGATATAATAATAGATGGTAATATATAACCATTTAAGTAAAGCTGAATGTGCATAGGGTCGTCTCGTCTTCATTTATTCATTGCTTATGAGGCGATGCTCATCGCGTGCGGAAAATAATTTTCGGATTATATGACATATTGAAGTGCATGAATTTGAAATATTGTTGGATCGGATTTTGACAAGCTGTTCAGTTTGTGTCATGTTTTCAAAGTCTGGGAACTGTGTCTTCATAAGCGTTATTAGTTCGAGCCGCGGTGTGCGGTAAGCACTACATTCCAAAAGAAAGTGTTTTTCATCTTCAATAGCATCATCGGAACAAAATATACATAGTCTTTGTTCCAATGCCGTCGGTGGTTGGGTGTGGCGTCCCTTTTCAATAGCCAGTTTATGATTACTTATACGCAGTCTAGTAAAAACGATTCTATTTTCTATTGATGGTGTGTGAAGAAGATAAGGTTCTATTTCGTACTTAAGTTTGAAAAGTCGGTATGTTCGTAATTTATTACTTCCCGTTTTTGAGCATTCATCAGTGAGACTCTGTCTGAAATATATATAATAATCTTCAATAAGATTTCTTTTGAATTGACTCAAAACTGGACCCGGATTGTTTAGGTCTGCAATATTCCACCCCAGGTATATATGTGCCATGTTATACGGCTTAATGCGTTTTTTGTGATCAGCATGAAATTAAGACACAGGAAACATGTACACAAAAGCTTCAATCGTTCAACAAAACTCCCAGATTTAAGGCTGAATGAAATGTTGAAGGAGAATTTTGATTCCCTGATCCTTGATTGTTATTTAAAATTATTAGCAAATAGTGAACTCATAATAACAGTGTATACATTACGGTATATATTACTTACAAGGATCATGTGTGCACATGTAGTCATCCTCGGTGAAGTGTGCTGCACAAACGACACTAAAACTGCTGGGTTCCCACTGTCCATTTCGGCCATCGCTTCGTCAAATTGCTACTGTCCATTTTTTTCGTAACTCTTTTGGCGCTTCGTCGTCACCTTTCGGAAATACGTGTCCACCCCGATTGTTACAATACATTGCACAACATTGTGGCGGCATTGTTATTAGTTGGGTAATGAAGAATTAAAAGATTAACGATCCGAACAAGTCGATAGACAGAATGAAACTGACAGATGGCTAGCGAAAACAAGTTTGTTTACTTCTAACCGGAAATGGACATTGCTGTTATAGCCACCTGGCGGTCGATGTCGATAAAGGGACGCGATCACAAAACAGTACCCCATTGCACACAGGACCATTATTTGAACCACTGTTACTGTACAACACATGCTATCCATTACAATATGCTGGCAATCGAATCGAAGTTCCAGCATTGGCATGGACCTGGGAATGTTGATATGGTTGTGGTTTTGTGACACCTGTTGGAATAGACTGAATTTCCTTTGGACATTTCCTAATGACACAGGAAAAGTTATTCTCATGCGTTCACACGGTCGAAGACAACGTTTGTGATGCGGTGTTCTGCGAACCGTGTACATGTTGTCGTTTGTTATAACGCAGATAGTTATATATATGGATTCATAAAACATAATTCTAGGTTTAAAAATTCAGACGATGGCCGTGTTATGTCGTGGTTATATATGTAACTACACTCCATATGTATTAGACGGAGATCCATTCCTTCCAAATGTACGACAGGCATATCGATTGGAACAAATCGTACATTCACCAACTGTCAAATGTTTTTAGAGAATTACAAAAGTACATCGCAAGAACGAAATAATTTGCCAACTGAGTTGAAGCAATCCATTATCCAACCTGGTCCAATACAATAAGAATAAAGTATATTCATATGCCGCGAGTATCGATACTATTCAGTACACCAGTGCGTGTATCAGGCATCTGAGAGAGGACACGCATCCACACATAAAGACCTTTCTAAAAAACCCTGCAACATACAATTTACGTGTATTGTCACCCGAGTCAAATTTCCAGCAAAGATACCAGGCAAAATTGTGCGTATATATATACAGACACAACACAAATCGCATCTTAATCGAGAATCTTTTATCGAACGAATTGCGGATGGTGTAAGGATATATCTACGTTCGAGCGAAATGTAACTATGTGCATTCAGCAACGAATTCGATAATATATTCGAGATTATGATGCAAGTTGTATATTGTATTTATTCTACACGTTTGGATCAGATAAGTTCAATTCATGATCGCCATATTAATTCATACTACATCTACCTTTATTCTGATTTAAGTCTGAAAACTAACCAGCAATAAACGGGGTATCACCCGAAGCGGATGGTTGACGTAAAGTACTTCATCTTTCTTGGCGACAATATCAACACGAATAGTTCAGGCTTGTATTCCACTCGATGTATACAATAAGATGTATTCAGTTTATGGGATTCGGTTGAATACATGTGCCTCGCGTCAATGGGAGCTGATTTAATACATATGCATGTTAGTAAATGTAGCCCAATATAGCCTTGTCGACAATTCATGTGCTATCTGGCTGTGTTTATTGCATTGGAGGATTGCACTTGTTTTATTTAGTGACACTCAGGGCTTGGTGATAGAATGAACATGTTGCATTTTTCATCACATCAAGAAAGGTAACAAATATCACATAAAACTTACTCCAGTAATTACGTTTGGGACATGAAGTCCAAATCTGTTCATCTGGATATATTGTGTCTGAGACTCGTTTGCTCACTTCGAACTTGCCACCAATGGTCCAGTAGTGATGCTCATGGTCATGGATGTGCAGATGTCGAGAAAATTCCGACCAATACCGTCATTTCGGTTTCGAAACCGCGACCGCTTCAAAGTTGTCGCTCAGAGTTCGGTCCTAAGCTATGCCCTCTCCCTATCTGCTTGACCAGGTAGATACGACCAAGTCCAGTGTACGCTTCTGATGTATCTAGGAGCTGTTTCCTGATGCCATGATTACAAAGGATTATGAGGAAACAAGATAACATAGGCGACTTAGCAGTATCGACATGAATCATCCTGGCAGTCTCGGTGCAAACTAGTTGCTAGCTGTTACCTTATTGATGGGGGATTAGAATCAAAACAAGATGATGAATATGCGACAGATATTACCAGGCCGACTCATGATATCAATATTAATTTTCTATATAGGTCCGGTAACGAGTGATCGTGCGAAATAAAATTAGAAACAGCGGGGGCTTTTAATCAATATCGCGGAGACGATACCTATAACAATGGCTTAATACAATATTTGATTTGATATAGACAAGGCAACGCGTTCTTCGCGATTGTAACTGTCAGGTCGGTGTTCTGGGTTTCTTCAAATGCGATTGGCTAATTGAAGGATGGCAATAATGAACGTCTGCAAGCGTTTAATTTGGTTCAATCCGGGACATTACAGACACGTTTTAACGCGATTGTTCTCAAAGGTGTGTGGTTGGGTGTCTTAGTACATGTCATTTTGTGAGAGATAATCGCGTTATAGATATGATTGTGAACAGAATCGAAACTGCAAATAGTTATTCTACAGAGCGACGGCGGTATTGGGATTTAAATTAGCACCAGAGATGACGGGAAACAATGGCGTGGATACTGGAAACCCTTGGACGATCAATATAACAATTAATTAACGCGCTGTTTGCTGTGATACCGAAGCTATAATATTAAACAGTCGACGTCGGTAGTTGGTTACTTATGAGATTTCTGACACCAGTCTGTGACTGCCCTGCTCTGCTGTTTGCTATCATATTCATCATATTGCCCACGTCTTACATTGCTGTACACATTGTGAAAACAAAGGAGGAATATGCTTTGGCAATTCCAACATGAATAGAACACGTTAAAAGAAGACAGTATTGGAAGGTTCTAATGAGTTGTTTATAGATGATAATATCACCATATTTGCACAAATATAAAAGTTGATCCGGCGATCGTGCGTGTTGTTACAACGAGGACAGCAGATCCTGTCGCAGCTATGACTATGGCATACAATAAATCCGACAGGTGAATATGACTGCAGGGGTCGACAATCAATAGACAGAACAGCACAGTGTGTGAATGTAGTGAACCATATCGCACAAGATTGTTGTGATCTAATGTTACAACGGGAGCCGTCATTCTCGAGTTGTGATTAGCAGCATAGCAATTGAGTGCGATAAAGTTCACATCATCTACACGCCTGTACCGATCTCTATTTGTTACACATCATTCAACATTCTTTAGTGCCAAACAATTGTTTCTGTATGGGTTCCATGCTAGTTAGCCACCTACCCAACACAATACGATGTTAAATCAGTATGTGAAAACCAAAAATATGTGATCATATAAAAAAAAAAAAAAAAAATATATAAACAAACGAGCTAATAAAATAACCGATAAGTTTCAAGTTGGACAAAGGTGATATCGGAAATGAGCCCGGATGTGAACCGCAAAATTTGAAATAGGTCTAGCCGGAACCTATATCAACATATATTAACACTGAATTGCATACACTGTCGTATTTTCAAACCACAAAAGAGCAAAGTTTCGCCACTTGATAAAGAAAGTACGCCGTTCTAACAGCAAATCAACAGTTGTGTTGATAAATAATCATGTGTGACTCTGAATAAATTGTTACGCATACACAGCCGAGCCATTGCGGATTGCCGTCAACGAATTAAAGGTACCATGGAAATAATTTGAGAGGTGATTGCTGACTATAACCTTGAAAAGTTTGGTCAATTGAAATTTTCTTTAGCCATTTTGTTTAAATGGCAATTGTCCAAGTTCGCCACCGACAGTGTGAACCATGAATGTGTCGTCTATCTGGACTCTATGTGATCACTCTGGGAGAACTGAAACTGACTCTATATATTTTTATTCTCTAACTAAAAGATTTTGAGAAATACAAATAGAAGAACTTTGCAAAAAAAATGAGAATGTTGCATGCTATGTATACAAGAACTTCCCAGCAGCATCATGGTCTTCGTCGTTGCTTTCGACGTCCTCCTCGTCTTTGTCGTCAACACCACCATGATCGATTTAAAATGCATCATCGTCACATTAACCACAGCAACGAAACGATACATCATCACCAAACAACAACAATACTGCTGACTGATAACTCAAGGATTATCAAGTCTAGTCAAAATCGTCATTATAACAACATCATCATCTTTATAATCATCATTGCCGTCGTCGTCAGTGTCGCCGTCGTCATTCTCGTCGTAGTCGTCAGTATCATCGTCATCATCATCATTAGCCACTTCTCGACATACA
The DNA here is from genome assembly GCA_032622095.1 of Siphonodentalium dalli. Lineage (NCBI taxonomy): Eukaryota > Metazoa > Mollusca > Scaphopoda > Gadilida > Siphonodentaliidae > Siphonodentalium > Siphonodentalium dalli. Next base: position 162,900,373 of record CP136063.1, on the reverse strand, counting down.
CTCGCGATTTATCTGTTTTATAAAAAATATGCAAATTTATGCAACGACAAATTGTTCATCGTGAATTGTGCAGCACTTCTCCCAGCCCGCCTGACATTTAGGTTCTGGTCGTCAGATGAAAGGCTTTCATAGAACGGACGACCGTGTTGCAGCCGCTTTCACAATTTGTGTAGGTTATTGATTGACAATATGCTCTATTTAAACAAATAATTAGACGAAATGTAGCGAATAGCTCAATTTATTTGTGAAAGTCTTTTGTTCTTATAATTCAATAATAACACTGGTATTTAGGATCACTAGCCAGTTGACATTTGCTGGAGTTGAAACCTGATAATGATAGGTAATTGCTCATTTTATTTAAATGAGGCGTTTACGGACACGGGTGGTATGGTGTGAGAAATTGTCTGTGTATTTGTGAAGGTTCGGTATCCTCATATAAGCATCGCCTCGTTTCGCAGAGGGACCTTTTATGCAGTGGGTTCTATAGCAGGGCGGATGGGAGAGTTTTCACTTTTGCACTTAACCAAGAGGGTGTTCCTCTACATAGTTGTGTTCCTTCCTGCTACAATGTCTGAAACACTCTGAATATATGTGACCCGCCATATCAAATCCAGTCGTAAGTCGGGATTTTTTTTACCCTGTGACAATGCATTCTCTTATATATGCGAGTCGACCATAGGTCGCCTCAAATATATAATAGAATGCATTGGCCTAACAATGTTTTACAATTTTAATAATTTTTGCTTGTATTCTTTAACAATTTTATAATTTCACTCATACAGAGCCCCAGACAAACATGAGCAGACGACACTTTTCTATATATGTGTGGGGCTCCCTGCAGGGTAATGGATGTTTTTTATTTTATGTGCTAAAAATTGTAAGAAACATTTATTTAAAAAAAATGATAAAAAATTGTTAGGCCAATGCATTCTCTTATATATGCGAGGCGACCTATGACTCGCATATATAAGAGAATGCATTGGCATAGGGTAAAAAATCCCGACTTACGACTGGATTTGATATGGCGGGTCACATATAACTGGGCAATATATGTGTCGAATCGGACCAATGGAATATGCGTGAATCGTGTTAATGTCTTAAACCGACATTATAATGCCCAAGCCTAATACCTAAACTTATAGTAATTCCATGTATGTATCGTATTCAGCTGATTACAATAGGTCAACAAATACACAAACTACTTATATACGGACTTAATATTACCCCGGAATATTTATTGAACTGAAAGAAATCATAACTGAAGAACGAATCACCATTACCTCTGCATCAAGGGTGCTCCTCTTGGTAAAGGGCAAGAGGGGAAACTGTCCACCAACTGCTATAACTTTTTGTTATCCACATAGGAAAATATGTACATATATAACCTGATATGATCTTGTTTATTGGAAGTGCCCAATGATTTGAATGACAGTTTTACAACTTATTTAAACATGCTTTTTGCGGAAGTTATATCCCTTTGCCCTTGATTGATTCCGGCATCCCTGGTCATCTCAACTTGACGTAGTCAAGATGGACTATTGTCAAGTTTTCTCGTCCTTTGACCATGGTACGTCTGTACGTGCGTAAGTGAATCCACATTTGTATTCAATGTCTACAACACGCATATCTAACCCGATCGCCATAAATAGTCAGGGGCGGTGAAAGCTCAAAACATTGATGATCACATGTTTATGAGCAGGGTGGGGAGACAACCCATGGTTTCTTCCCATGGGGCCATATAGGGGGTGTTACGCCGAGTTATGTAGTAACTGACGAGTTTTGTGGTAGCTCACGAGTTATGTAGTAACAATCGACGAGTTTTGTGGTAGCTCACGAGTTAGGTAGTAATTTGGATTACGAGTTTTGTAGTAAAATATCGACGAGTTTTGTAGTAAAAAACAATCTAACGAGTTTTGTAGTAATACTCGTCGAGTTTTGTAGCAACAATTTTTAGTCAGTTTCAAAGGCGGGTTTGACTTAATAAAATCGTATATAGTAAATGCAATGTTTTTTTGTGTAAGTGTTTGCGTGGTGGACGTTAATGGCGTTGTAGCTCAACTTGATGTTGGTCCCTCGTCACTGCTGCGTCGTTTCTCATCAGATCTGAGCCAAACTTCGTACCTACATGTAGAAGTACTATGGCCATGTTATTAACTTGAACCTGGCCCCCATTACGTCAGACGTCGCGTCCTATTTCTTAATACCATGTTGTATTGGTGAAATAGAATAAACTATCTATCTTGGTGGAAAACCAAATGTGGTTCGTCATTTTTATCTCAGTGCATAATGGATTCGCGGCTTGTGCACTCTATAAAATAAACGCAACCAACAGTAGCCGTGAAACAAAATAGATCAGATCGCACCGAAACCGACATATTGAAATTAATGTATGACAAATTGCCTATATTCCCCCCAAAACCGCCGCCATACTTCAATTCAGGCACTCGCAAATGGAACATCGTGCACACCAAGCTAAGGAATAACTGCAACGATTTAAATTTTGATAAACTTGAAAACTATATTTCTATAACAGCTCACTGTCAATGTGGGTTTTATATTGAAGACGCCTCACATTTTTTCTTCCAGTGCCCGTTATTTGAAGAGAGTCGCTTAATATTCATCCAACGCCTTTGGCTAAATGGAATTTTCGTTGATAGGATTGAAGATATCCTCTTTGGTCAAAGCAACCTATCCAATACTTTAAATGATAAATTGTTTCGCAATACGCAAACTTTCATTGCATCATCGGGTAGATTTCATTGACGGAAAACCTTTAAAATCCTAATAAGCCTATATATTCATACATTCCCCATATTGCCATCAAAATACTCGGCTCAGCTCGCCATAGGACCTACATCCCATCCTTGATATCTGTCTACTCACTTTATACCTCACCCTCATTCTCAACCCTCCTCGTTTTAGGTACTACATTCCAATTATAAGCTAATATTGAGTTCTACATAATTCCATATATAATTATTAATTTGCGTTTCAATATTGTTAAGGGAGAGGAGCAATATTCTAAGTTGAATAACTTGTGCTCCCATCCCTTTTGATTAACTCATATCTTATTTCATATTCTAATTTGTTAAATGTATTATGTAATGAGGGTCAAATCAAATATGTTCAAACAAAAGAGAGCGGCGAGTCATGTATGCGTACCATACAGTTTTTGTTACTAATAATCGTTTCACTTTGTTTTTGCAATATAGACAACTCTACACCACCTCTTGGTTCTTGGTTCGTTCTTGTGGATACCCATGTGATTTGACAAAGTAACACTCTGCATATTCAAATATAATACATGTAGTTAAAAAATCAAAGAAAAAACATGAACAGTTCATGTGACAGTAATAGTGGACAGTCAGTCCATTTGTTACTGGTAACCAATGAGGGATACATACAGTAAGGAACACGATAGTATGTGTGGTGGGTAAGGCTAGATAGATAGATAATTGTATTATGTATTGTCAATATAACATGGTATTAAGAATATGGTACCGTATAAACCAACAAAGAATAACGACATATCATAACAAGATAACTAAGATGCATGCATCAGGTCGGCCGTGAACTATCTACCATAGAATTGTTGTAGCTATCGATTATACATTTTGGAACACCTGTCTGTATGTATGTGTGTATGCATGAATGCATGTGTGTATGTGTTATAGACTCTAACACTGCTCGACTGATCCGACTCGGATTTGGTATTTAACGTGTCAACTTGACCTCGCTCATAGGCATGTTTCTGGACCTTGACCGATCCGACTAAAAATTTGTGTGTAGGACTACTTCGATCCCGGGAGCAATATTGACGGGTCCAATTTCACGTGGGACCATGTTCTCGAACGTGCTGATGTAGGCATGTTTCTGGACTATTTGGACGGGTCAAATCTTGATCCCGACCTGACTTTGACATTCAAAAAGATCAATTCAAGGTCAAATCTGGTAAAACGAAGTATTTCAACGAAATATAATACCTACTGTTACTTTTGTCCCAGGAGTGTTTCGGGTGGGTCAAATTATGACCCTGACCTGATCTTGACATTCAAAATTGTCAATTCAAGGTCAAATCGGGTAAAGCCGGGCGGATTTCGACGGGTACTTTTGTCGTGACTTTTGTCCGGGGAGTGTTTTGGGCGGGTCAAATCGTGACCCGACATGACGTTCACCTTTAATCGCGCAATTCTCCGAAAATCAGAGGGGAACATCCCGGACGAAGTAGGGTCCACCAGCTACTATTATTATACATGTATATAAAAACCAAAATAGAAGATGACTGCTGGCGACAATGTTTTCCAAAAAAATTCAAAGCATTCGATAGCTCCCATCTAGTTGTCAGCCCGAAGATCAATATAAAGTGTGGTGACTATCAGATGAGGGATATGACTGTACAGTTGCTAAACAATTCAGTCACGCAAAAGAGGATCAAACAGTAAGATACCAAATTGCTGCCTGTGGTAATGTTTTTTAACGAAATTCGGGAAAATTAGATTACTCTCCCCCTGGTTATCCAGAAGATCATTGTGGAATCTGGTGACGATCGGACAAGGGGTGTCGTCTGTAGGATCAACCAAATTATTTAGCCATAAAAATAGTAAAATTCAAGATCACCGCTGGCAGTGATGTCTTCACAAGGACAGCTTGAGAACAAAACATGGCTCACATCTAGCGGTGACCCAAACTATCCACATGAGAAAAAGTTCTCCAATAAAAGCTGGCTGCAGGGTGCGCCAATTGATTCAAATTCGAAATTTAACAGGGTGTACTGCTTGTGGCCATGTTTTCCCCGCAAATTTGATAGACTGATGGACAAAACCACTGAATCCGTTGAATCAATATACATGTATACATGGATTAATGTATATGCATTGTTATACACAGTACTGGTATATAAAGGTACTGAAAATAACAATATTACTAGTATACACAAAATAAACCATATATCATGGCTATGGGTTCTAATATCCGAATATGACAGCTGATAACTTGGTGTGAATTGAAGAGTGGTGGTGTCTCACGCATATCTAACCCTCCATGTTAGAAACATGCCATTAAATGTCATAAGTATAATCTAGCTTGAGGACAGAAGTTATCCATAAAAAAAACCCTTAATTCAACCAGGTCCTCGCGCGATGTATGGTCGATCACATGATGCTCTAGGGGGGGGATTATAATTGTTGTATAAAAACAGCACTGCATGTAAATATAAAATAAAATAGTGCTACATCTTATTACAGATTATTGCCATATATAATCAGTGACTATACAGACAGTCTGACAAAATAAAGTTTCAGTGACACTCTATCCGAAGAGGGGAATAATTCCATCTGTTACAGTCAATGGAGCAATTATGAATCTGGAAAGGTGAAATTTCTAAGTAATACTAGATATCGACATGACGCGATAACATATAACGTAAATGCAATATGGCCGCTGGCGACCATTTTTTCCTATAAAATTAAAAAAATATTTGATAGCTCTCATCTGATAGATCAATATCAAGATAAATATGAAGTTTAGTGATGATCGGGTGAGTGAAGTGGACTGTGCTAAACGGTTTAGTAATGCTTAAAAAGATTTTTACCTTAATATTTTTATGTTCACTTTATAAACTTCACTGAGTCATCTTTGTCATGTATTGAGTTTGATATCTTTTGTTAACAGTTTATAAATCATGTATGTCTCATGTTTGTTATTTTAATTTATGTGTTTATTATCATTAAATAAAGTTGCATTCCTTAAAAAGATTCTTACCTCAATGTTTTTATGTTCACTTTATAAACTCCACTGAGTCATCTTTGTCATGTATTGAATTTGATATCTTTTGTTAACAGTTTATAAATTATGTATGTCTCGTGTTCGTTATTATATTATATACACTTTATAGTGTGTTTCAGAACGAAAACAAAATGAATAAAATCAACAAATTTGTAAATTTAAAAACAATTCAAACGTTGTTGTATTCCATGTCCCAGCCCGGACATATACACCAAATTTCAATAATATTCATTGAGAAACAACGGACCAAACGCCATATAACACCCCGTATGCATCTTTTATTCCGAGTTGGCCTTTTATTCCGAGTTGGCACGCGCCGATTGGGCGAGTTAGCCCTGGGGCGAGTACGCCGATTCCGACACCTTTTCTATTTGCAGCAGGTTAAGTTTACGCGTAATTTAATTTACAAAGTTCCCCAATTGGTATCGTAAATAGAGCGACCTTATTTGACAGAGAATGCCTCTGTTATTGATTATAAAGTTGCTATACATTAAAAACGACAATTCACATGCTCGTTCAAGCGCAGTAGTCTATTTTCCACATGTTAAAGGACATCCACAAATACTAAATAACGCTAACTTACTGCCGAATGTTTTACACGACAACTGTTAACATATTTGGGCTGAATTCATCTGACGCGGTATTATTCCTCAAAATAAACAACAAAACCATCGTTACTTGGAAATGTAGTTTGGGCTAACATTTACATAAATCCTCCACATCATTATTCCGACACACACGTCAGATGAAAAACTCACATGAAGTAACCGGCCAAATTGGCCGAAATAAAACTCAGTTCAATTTCAATTCATTTTATTACTCAAACCACATGGTATTGATGATAAAGACTACAATATGTTATACACCGATACATACATGAACATTATTTTTCATTGGAACTGGCACTTTGGTTGTCCCCTATTGTAGTTTAAGTCTCATTTACATGACGCGATCTGTATGGGGTCCAAGTTAATAACATGGCCATAGTACTTCTAGGTACGAAGTTTGGCTCAGATCTGCCGAGAAACGGCGCAACAGTGACGAGGGACCAACATCAAGTTGAGCTACAGTGTCATTAACGTCCACCACACAAACAATTACACAAAAACATTGCATTTACTATATAAGATTTTATTAAACGCGCCTTTGAAACTGACTAAAAATTGTTGCTTGTTTTTTACTACAAAACTCGTCGATATTTAACTACAGAACTCGTAACCTGAAATTACTACATAACTCGTCGATTTTACTACAAAACTCGTGAGCTACCACAAAACTCGTCGATTGTTACTACATAACTCGTGAGCTACCACAAAACTCATCAGTTACTACAGAACTCGGCGTAACAGGGGGTAATACGGTAGGGATATTGTGGTACATGTGTACCGCATCGGTTTGTTACATATCAATTGACTTTAAACTAAACAGATGTGCGGTCAACATACTGCGAGTTCAGTATAGGGGCGGCCGGGGCCATTGTATAGTTCGGGAAACACGTTTTAAAATAGGTTGAAAATTAGTTCTGGGAGGTTACAATTGGTATAGTTAACTTAATTCCAGGTCGACAACACAGCATTGCCAGAAGGTGCAACTTATATGGTACGCATGCATGATTGGTGAATACGTGGGCGCATGTGACTCCCGGCCCCGCCACCTGCGCGACTAGCTGTGTGTTGTTTATTGATCAGGTATCTCACCTTTGTTGCCAAGTTTTCGGAATTACAGGCAGGATAAGGTCCGGTGTCATTGATGAACTATATTTCTCAGGTCCCCGGAAGCATCAACATTCTTCCGATTCAGAGATTGAGTTTATTAGTACAGCTCTAATCGCCACACCCGCGCGCCATCTACCCGTATAGACAGAACAATGAGTTGACAATGATAGCAGGATAAATCATGTCGGGCAATCGAACAGAATATTAATTTTGGTTGATGAATATTCATCGTAGTATTTGTCGAGCGCCAACTGACACGAAGAAAGGATAATATTGACGAGAACAGGAAATGATGTCAGCTATTCTTGATACAATGTCAGGGACGCTTCGAATATAGAAGTAGACAGTTTGTTCAATAGAGCTCTGATGTAATAATGACTTTCTTTTCTGAAAAGTAATTGACATGTTATCGATGAACTATCTAGAACCATGGCTTACTTCCTTATAACAACTCAAATAATGTCTAGAACCATGACATCTTATATATATATCATTACTAGAAGGTGACCCGACTTCGTCCGGGTTTGACCTTGAATTGTCTATTTTGAAGGCCAAGGTCAAGTGGGGTCACGATTTGACCCGTCCAAAACACAGTGCCCGAACAAAAGTACCCGACAAAAGTACCCGTCGAAATCCATCCGGTTTTACCCGATTTGACCTTGAATTGACCATTTTGAAGGTCAGGTGGGGTCAAACACCAACACCCCAAAAATGTGGAAATCGGCCCAGCGGATACCGGGAAATCGGCCCAGCGGATACCGAGATACCCTATGCATCAAATTTCGTCCGTAAAAATCCGCCAGTTTAACCCGATTTGATTTCCATGCACTCAAGTATATAAACGCGCCTCATACACACACGCTCATTAATTATCAAGTTTCAACGTAAAGATAAATTACCATCGGTGCCCGAGATATCGCCAAGACGTCTGAAACAGTCAAATGCATCGGCCGGTTAAGCGTTAACGTGATCTAACGTTATGACCTCTAAAGACGTCATAGAAGTTACGCATTGTTTTTATCCTGATGGAAGATAGTACCAATTCTTCTTGATAATTGAGGCAGATAACTAAAACGGATACATACGCATTATATATCGTTGGAAAGAGGAAACACGAAAGATTCTCACAGTGTCATTATTATGACTGGAATTTTATTATTCGCGCTGATTCGAATCGATTTGTAAGCACCGAACTCAAATGAAAGTCCCGTAACACAGCGTAAAAACAGATTTGACCTCGGCACGTGAAAAGTTGACCTCGGATCTGAAAATCAATAGGCCTATGTTACTCCTGACCCGAAAATACCCCCACATACCAAGTTTCATCGAAATCGGGTCGGCCGTTTTCGAGTTCATCGATTACACACACACACACACACAAACAAACAAACAAACAAACAAACAAACAGATCTTCCAAAATATATAATAGACTAGAAGGTGACCCGACTTCGTCCGGGCTATTCAAAAACCAAATTTCAAGTCGATAGCTCCACCCGTTTCCGAGATCTGGTCTGCGCATGCACGAAGCTGGCGTCGCACGGGCTCGGCGATAAAATTCGTATCCGGGGCAAGATACATACACATACCAAATTTCAAGTCGATAGCTCCACCCGTTTCCGAGATATATAGCACCATGTCATTTGCGGATACCTCGGCCGGTGATGAGTTAACGCGACATCGGCGGGTTAAGAGTTAACGCGATCACGTCACGATTTGTTGTTGGCGTAGTAATATATTTACGCAATGATTTTCGATGAGCGAAGCATGGTCCTGCGTTCTTCCCGATAATTAAGGTAGAAACTTTAAACGTACACAGGCGTGTGATACATCATTGGAAAGATGAAGCGCCACAGATTCTAACTGTGCAAATTATATGACTGGCAATTTATTATTCGCGCTATATCGAATCGATTTGTGAGCACCGAACTGAAATATATTAGCGCAAAACGGCGTAAAAACAGATTTGACCTCGGCACGTGAAAAGTTGACATCGGATCTGAAAATCAATAGGCCTATGTTACTCCTGACCCGAAAATACCCCCACATACCAAGTTTCATCGAAATCGGGTCGGTCGTTTTTGAGTTCATCGATTACACACACACACACACAGACAGATACACACACACACACACACACACAGATCTTTCAAAATATATAATAGATAAAACTCGACCAATCGGGTCAAATGCGAATATTAGGGTCTCAAATAACAACATGAAATAGTTTTGTTCCTTCCTTGTTAGATAGTCAGAAACACTGGGCAATTTACTTGTCGAATCGGACCATGTGGGATATGCGTGAATCGTTTTATTGTCTTAAACCTACATTACAATGCCCAAGCTTCTATCTAAACCTATAGTAAGTTCATGTATTTTATCGTATTCAGCTGATTACAATAGGTCACGAAATACTTATGTACGGACTTTATATAACCCCGGAAGATTTGTTGAACTGAAAGAAATCAAAACTGAGGAACGATTTACCATTTTCTCTGCATCAATTTAACTGATTATGAGAATAACATATATGTGTCACCTCACCAAGAAATCACGCCAATATATATTATATGACACAGCTAGATTTAGCTCACACCTATACCTACATAGACTAGTATATGTTGCTAAATTTAGCACAATACTATACCTAGCGCGAATGCAAAAAAAAAACAATAAACAGACTCCCTTCTCGGGAAACTATAAACGGCAATATATCCACCAATGTACTGAGGCGTGTCCAAATGAAATTAAAACGTGACTGTGAATACTGTTTTTACAGGAACGACGTCAACTTGCGAAGTGGCGATATTCTTTTGAATTAACCTTACGGTACAGTTTCGGGTTTTCACGAATTCATAAATAAAACTTAAATACAAGTTTCGGTTTATTGAACTAAAGTTCAAGAAATTATTGACAATTATGTTTCTCTTAATCTTTTTATCGGCAAGGAGTTAATTATATATGTGTACTCGGTAAAACGAGTTGTAATTTATTTCTATTAGCTCTCCTGAAGGGACTTTGAACAGTCCACAATTTTGCGCTGGTGCCAGCTTGGTGTGATGCAGTTAAGTGGTTTGCATTCTACACTTTCACAATGTTCCATGAAATATAATAAATAGATCATGTTTTTCCTTGGCTAGACGGGTATAGTGCCGAGTGTGATGGATATAGTTCACTCCGATTCGCGTCGTGAACTTTACCCACATCACTGGGCACTATACTCTCGCAGTCAACTCCAAGACAGGCTCTATTTATTAAATATATACTGGCCGAATAAGGGTCACTTGTGAATATATATATAATACCCATATCGTTTGATGATATACAAGGTTTGTGTTCGCAAGTAAGATTCAGCAAATTGGAGGCCGAGCAAAATTAAGCCTTGTACATGTGTTTTCGTCAAACTATGTGGGCATTTGTATTCCCATCGCCAACTATTGTTTGAAAGTCGTTAGCATCTATTAAATTTGTTTAAATCACTGTTTAAATTGGAAATTAATGGCGAATTACTTTCGGAAACATTTAAATCGATTAAATTGACAATTGAAGTGGCCGTCTTGCTTCATTTTACATAAAAGAAAGCCGTGGTTTATTTTTGATGGGCTGATCAAAATAGTATAAACGACAAAGATGATGGATAAAATCCCCCCCCCCCCCTTGTGTAAGATAAAACTCTGGTTTTGAAGAACTGGCTAGCGGTTTCTATATATTAAAATCCCAGTATATATAAAACTGACGTCGTGGTTAGCTACGTGGTCCCGATCGGTGAGAGACAACGTTGGCTCGCGTTGTGTCACATCTTACTTGTGTAATAATGTCTGGCTTATCGCTCTGATGTAATAATGACTTTCTTTTCTGAAATTCAAGCGAAAAGTAATTGATATGTTCTCGATGAATGCGAAGCCGATAACGCGACGCATAAAATCTGGTTAAAAGGGATCTAAATCGAACAATCGGTAAAAATCGAAATGAAAACCTTCAAGAAGAATAATAGTCATTAATATGTCCCCAGGGTTCGCTTTGCTCAATATGATCCGTGTTTTACGATCACATTTCAATTGGCAGATCTTTGTAGAGTTTTCGAGAGACCAATAAAAGCGAACGAATAAATCACGCGAAATATCCCGAAAATTGTCAGAGAACAAATTAATGCTTTGAGATGTCAATTTTGTACATATGTTACGGGCGGAACTTTTTGTAGCATTACGAGAAATATTAGCAAAAAATATATCCGCTCTGCTGACTTCAAAGTCGCTGTCGAGATTCCGACTGGGCGCGCGAAGTCAAAAACGTCCGCCAATATTACTCAATGAATTAACCCTTTAAGGGGGATTGTACACTAAAACCGCCCATTTATGGGGCCATTTCCTATTATATTCAACAACATATATGCCATGGACGAGTGCAAAATATCATTTACATTATGGACGATGCAAAACAACATGGTAATTATAATCAAAACAAGTTTATGGCTCGAGTCATTAACTCATTTTATTCCCACCCATGGCTACAATTCATGCATTTGTTGCATATATATTCTGTTGAGTCTAATAGAAGATGGTCCAATCAATGGTTGAATTTAGTGTACAGTCCCCCTTTATCGATGCTCGGTCCGATATAAAGTCACATGACAGTTTGGAGTCTCAAATTACACCTGGTACTCCATTCACATTCTGGCTCGGTTCCTGTGATTCAAATATGTCGATAAATACGTGAAATGCTTTAGTTCCACCTGTATATGCCACTGGAACACACATTCGAGTACATTTTACTAGAATTTAGAAAAAAACGGGCTCAGGCAATGAAGTAATAAAGAGCGTTCAAATATAGTTAGTATGTTCCTGTTATTGTATGAACAAAGGGCGTTTCTCTCGCTCATTTTCGAAACATTGAAACAGCTGGAACACTGATATATGAATTCGACAAGTTTTCCAGAGTATGTCAAGTTTATATATGCCGCTATTTCAATTATTTGTCGGCGTATATTGTGACTGCTACCAAATTGCATGTACATAGTTTTTTAAGTTCGAATAAGCCATGTCCGTTTAAATAAAAATAAGTTGGGTTTCCAGAACTAATTTTACGCTTATCATGCAAACGAAAAATGAAGAATACGTGCAAGTATCATCGTGTGACACAAATGCATAAAATCAACCATGCATACGTAAAAGTTGCCAACTAACACAAAAGTCCACAATTGATAACGCTCTTCGCCTTCTATCGCCTTTTGTCCACATAAATACGGACGCTCCTCATAAGATCATGCGAATTGTTGCTCGCCTGACACAAGTTCAAAACGTGATTATCTTCATATGTTGAAAGTCGACATCTGGCCATTAAAGCCTCATATTGCAACATATCCTGATGCAAATAGGTTCATATTGAACGTATTTCAAAAACCCAAATAGGCCCATGTTGAGGTTATTTGAATCTGAATGACGCTCAATGTGAACACAATAGGCACGAAAATAGTCGACTCTAAAATATGTCCATAATGAGCGTTTACCAGTTATTCCGTTGAATGGCGCGGGCCACATGGAAACCACATTAAATAAAGAGCGGGAATCTGGTAAGTCGTGTCGATGAAAAAATTTATATTAAATAATGCCAATATAGGCGTGTTTCGTATGGGGTGCATCAAATCAGACTTATTAGTCACATGAATATGCTCATGTTCAACTGTTTCCGTGCACCATTTACCTTCATATAGAGAGTAATTCAGGTCCAAATAACGCCGATAAGGGCGTATTTGGATTTTGGAAATACGTTCAATATGAATATATTTTCAGGAGAACAGACTGCATATTAATGGGCTCGTGAAAATTATCCATTTAATTTCTGGTATAGAAACCGTTTCATGTTTTTCAATATGACAGGACATCTTTAAGCATGCATGGATCATTTCTACGTAATTTAGGAGAGGTGAAATGAAAAATGTCCTGTTTTCAGTGTTTTGCACACAGGTGAGAGAAACGCTCTTTATTTGTACCATATGAGGGTATGCTCTATATTGTTCTATGCTGAAGAAACTATTGGACACGATCTATATACGCCCATTGAAAACGGTCAGTTTGTCCGTCCTTTATATATAGTCGCAATGCTGTTGAAAATTGATAATTTCGGATGATTTGAAACCCTATTAATAAGTAAACAGTAACTTAAATGGATATCTGTATATCCTGCGACGCAGGAGTTTCGGAAATATATGTGTACATCTTTAATTAATTAAATGCATAAATAAATCTTTCAAACAAACTCATTATGGTCATACCTAGTATTAATCATATATAGTTGTTTGTATTTAAATTCGCGCAGTACTATTTTTCGCGCATCAGTGTGTGAATTTAAAACTGAGCGACAAATAGTACGACTCAAATATTTAGCAAACACACGAGGAAATAACGGGATTTGTGTTATAATGGACTGGCGGATATTGGAAATACACATTAGGAGTTGTTATTACAATTGTATCGCACAAGCTTGTTATGATAAATCGCATTGACATCTGCGTAGACATACTAGAACAAATATTATGGTGTATTTCCAATATTAAACAGTAAGATACCCGAACAGCCTTGTACGGCAACATTATATAATAATGTATTAATGAATATATATGCAAACTGCGAAATTACATTTCCGAAGTAAAGACTCTTGTCGATTTGCGTTCCAAAATACGCCTAATAATATTCGCTTTTGAATATTTTCCGGTATCGTAATATGCCGATAATTACTTTAACTATACCTTTCCACGAGCATTACATGTACATTTCCCAGAAAGACACATTGAAGTCATAAAAATACAACTTTGAACACAATGTTTAGGTTCCAAACAAAACAGCCATTTTCAAGGTTGTTTGTGTTAGTCTATTCCTGATATGGTAGAAATAAAGAGCATTTGTTTCACTTGTGTGTGCAGAAATTGAAAGCAGCTGGAACATGGGTGTGACCATGAAAAGTATTTGTTTTCAGAGCATAATTATGAAACCGGTATATCAATATTTCGTGTACCGGTATCTGTCAATCTATGTTTACCTCCTTCCAAATTACGTAGACAGACTTTGAAAGCTCGAACGAGCCATGTCGTTGGAGCAGTCTGTCGACGGTAGTTAGTGCCACTATGAAGTCATAACAAATTCAACTTTGAACACGGTGTTTGGGTCCCAAACAACCTGCAGTCACATGTATGTACACGACATGGAACAGAAAAGGGCGTTCCCTGTTAGTCGATTCCTGATATGGTATAAATAAAGAGAGCTTGTTTTACTTTTGTGTGAAAAATTGAAAACAGTTGGAAAATGACTGTGACCATGGCAACGCAACTATTTTTCAGAGCACATGAAGCCGATATATCAATAATTCGTGTATTTGTCAAGATATATTATGCCTCCTTCCAAATCACGTACACACACTTTGGAAACTCGAATGAGACATGTCCGCTTCAATCTGCAACTTATCATTGCACAAATAGGTTCATAATCGACCTATAATAATCACATATGTTCATATGGGGATTCTTAAATAAGTCCATAGTGGACGTATATTCATTTTGACGTGTGATGGCCCGGGTCACATTGGAAACACTTTAAAGGGCGTACATCTGGTACATCGTGTTATTTTCCACACACAATGACTTGTAATAAGTCATTATGAGTCAAAATTGGCACTAAAACCAGGGGGGGGCTGGACAAAAATTGCACATATAGGGCCCAAAAAGTTTTTTTCCGACCTCGAGGGACCCACCACCCCATTTTTTAGCCGCTCTTCAATAACTGTGTTAACTGCCTTACTAATTGGTAAACACAGATCAGAAAAACGAAAAATATACTGTATTTCCATGTGTTTCCTGGTGTTTCCAATATCTAACAACAATATTAATTAAGCATTGTATAGGTACACTATATGTCACAAATTGCCCTAGACCCCATTATAGCCTTAATATATCGAGTGTGTTGTGTCTGACAGAGAACACTGGCCAGTGTAAATAGTGGTAAACAGGTCAGGGGTTCCACAATTATATGTGCACGATCAAAGAACTCTTTAGTCTTATCCAACAGGATGGGGTAGGGAGGGGAATTGTTTTTTGGTTATGTATACACATAGATATATGGTTATTATACTGCCCAATATTAGTCGGCAGGTATATAGTTGATGTCTCGAGCCGTCTGTCCGTACAAATATTTTGAATTTTAACTCAAGAGTCAGTTGTCATATTTGATGCCCTATGGCATGGTGACGGACCAGAAATGGGGGGGACGAATATGCATAATATCGCGGGTTGTGACCACCAATGCCTACCAGTCCCAGAGATATGGGCCCTGTTCGACTTTATGAAATTCAGTCCATACAAAGATTTTGCAATATAAGTTAAGTGTCGGTTGTCAAATTTTGATGTGGTTTGGTTACTTTGGTATGGTGATAGACCAGAATGAAGAATTGAATGTCATTTCTCAATGCATCTGAATGCATCACATTCAAGATGAGAAATAACAAGAAGGAATGAATTTGATTACATGCCAGAACAAGACAGTATTTCAGACATTAGAAATTTATGAGATACCCTTTTCAATTTCATGTTATGCAACAATCAGGTTTATGATATCTACTAGTAGTCATCATTGAGTATTCACCATGTAGTATCGAATTTGTGATAGAGTTTTTTTGTTTTATTACTTTTATTCAGATAATACAACTGGGTAATATATTAATTTTGTTACTAAATATGTCTTCCGTTGATCATAAGTTTCCTGAACGTTAATACGGTGGTCCACTGTGAAGTGGTCCGGGATACTGTGAAATCCAGAATGTTGCTAAATCTGAGGCTAAAGAGTCACTTTAGCTGCCTATATAGCCCTATACCAACAAACATGGTACTAACATGCTTACAAACAACATTACATGGTAAGTACTTATAAATTGTTTGAAAAAAACCCATTTTGGAAAAAAGTTACAAGCACCATTTTTTCCGCCTCTGGACCACCCACCCACCCCGGCCCTATATACGGAATTTTTTTGCAGACCCCCCCCCTGCTAAAACACTCTTATTTTTAGTTTGTTATTGACACAAAATGAGGCGATTCTACGCCTATTATCAGCCTAAAAGAAATCGTATTATTATATGTTATTAATTGGTTGTTTCCTTATTGGCCGAGTTATGAGGCCGAGGTCTGTCGTTTTGGATTGATACCGCAGGCCGAAGGCTAATACGATAGACCGAGGCCTCATAACTCGGTCAATGTGGAAACAACAAATTAATAAGTATTTTATTAATTAGCAACAATGTAATAATTGTTTCACAGGATGAATATATTAATATATATATACCATTGTGTGTTTTATTAAATTAACAATTATTCCATCAATTTTTATTCTTGTGAACTTTGCGAAGAACTTGCAGCGATTTCACAGTACTGTCTGTTTCCACTGGGAATGATATTGATACGGATACATGTAGTTCATCCACGTACATGTACATGTATATTTATTCCCCAAAACAGTGACAGTCCGCAATTCATCAGAAATCAACTGCAATCTATCTTCCGTCGACCCAATATTCTTTGCAGATCGAGCTAATTACGTATGACGTCATTTACGTTACCTTGATTTATTGGCCGCGTTTTATACTTATTGGCCGACTTTTTGTTACTTATTGGCCGTGATTTTCCACTTATTGGCCGACTTTCGTTACTTATGACGCGGGTAGCGTTATACTTATTGCGGCCGATAACGCGTAGCTAATTAATAAAAGGCAATATTAACGTGCTGATTTTCGGGAGAACTAGATGTAATATGAGCTGATTTTCGGGAGAACTGGATGTAATATGAGCTGATTTTCGGGAGAACTGGATGTAATATGAGCTGATTTTTCAGGGGGATATAATGATCGATTGTCCTATTTTGATTCCCGGCGCGTGATATATACGACAAACCACGTGACGGTTCGGAGCCCCAAGTTAAATTTATTATTAAATATGTTCATATATGTCTTTCCCCAATTTCTATGTTAAAACGTAACGAACAAATCGAAATATCTATCGATGTTCACGTCATTAATGAAGCAACAAGTTAATAACAGTTCTGAGTGACGTCAAATTCAGGGGTTAACATAACTTATTATCAGACCTGAGAAGAGATCAGGTTTTTCGAGCGATGTTAAACGTCACAATGTCTTGTCAAATCAAAGCGTGTTTAATATAATACAACAGTTATCGCATTGTTTCTTGGTTGACACGACGAATTGTCAACCCTTGGAAGTCCATATTCACCTCGGTCAACCTCGAAACAATGCGATAATTGTATAATGTCACAGCGTATATAATGTTTACATGTATATAATATGTCGGTACTTCATGTGTATATCGATTTACCCTAATTGTACGCATATACACATAATTTTCGGGGTTTATTGGATGCGTCATATTCGTTTGCTACATGCACCTTTAGGCCGCGTTGACAAGCTGGTAAATTTGTCTGATCTTGTGTTATAGGCATGCCATAATAGAAACACATATTGTGCCAAAATATGAATGGCAACATGCGAATTAAATACATCTTTACCCAAGCTGACGACACGACACGTAAAATTATTTAGTTCCACGTGTAAAGGTGCTACTACAGCTGAATGGGTCACTCTCACCAAAAAAGTGCTGAAGGGTACACAGGGTTTGAAAATGTGCTGAAGGGTACACAGGGTTTGAAAATATGCTGAAGGGTACACAGGGTTTGTGATCGGCACTAACATCGTTACTTAAATTGTGTTTCTGAAAGTCTGAAATGTCCATTCATTAGCAGTTTGTTTTCAGTTCATGTTAATGTTCATTGGAACGTAAATCATTATTCTCTAACAGAAATCATGGCAGATACAAAAACTAAACGTCATTTAGAATGACATTTGAAACCCTGTGCTTCAGCACATTTTAAAATCCTGTGTACCCTTCAGCACTTTTTTTGGTTAGAGTGACTCCTTCAGCGCTACTACATGTAACATTGGCCTCCAAATACCTGTGTGATTGATTCTTGCAAGATAATTGACTGATATTTACAGGCAAATTTTGGTAGGATCGTTACAGGCGGAACGGAGTTTTTGCTTCTCACGTAGTAAGCTGTGGTATACATGTGCAGTTTATAGGCATATTTGGGTTCGTTACCTGACACAATATAGATGTATCTTTATGTGTCGAATTGCCTGGAAACTAAATTCCAGGCAAATTCTCGCGTGTGAATGCGGCATAAAGGCGATGCCTGAACATTATGATTCGATTTAACACATCACGAAAACCAACACCGCTTCCACCACACCCATCTTACGTGAGACTGATGCACAATTGCTGGATGTTGCTACTTTCCACAAGAGAGACGCCGTTACTGGAATCGACAATCGACCACGAATATCCACGATTAAGTTGATTGGGACACATTCCGTCTGACTGATTATAACCAATTGACAAATTATGGCGGCATTATATTATCTTAAAGATTGTCTGATTTGACACCATAAAATATTTGTACATTTTCTATACCATAAATACAATTAAATTGTGCCAATGAGCTCATCCATATGATTGTATTATGTATTATGCATGGTCAGTTCTTGAATGTTCACCAGCTTTTGCTAAAATCACTGATTAACCACACCGAAAAAACGACAACTTCAAAAAACCATAACATCATCAAAATAATTCAATAGGTTCCACCAACATCATAGCTTATTAGCAGAACAACTTAACAACGGATGGCATTGATAGTCAATATTCAAGTAAACTGAAGCAACGACTATTCACGGTGGATGAATAGTTCGCTCACCTACGGCTCGGGAAAACGGGTTGCCGCCTGAAGATACGGCCAATCTTAAACTATACCTTGTACGATACTTGTTGCAGTATCGGTAAATCATTCGATTGGTGAATTGTAATGATCTTACAAATGTTCAACCATAGCTATCCAATGTATTTAATAGTTTGTCCGTTTAGTTGGCAAGCGGCCAGTCCTAATTTTGTAATGCCAGTGGACGTTATTTATAACTTTATTTTCCGTTTTAATCGAAGTTAAGCAAGTAAACTTATAAAATTTCGCCAATATGTCTTTGCTAATGACGTATTTATAGAAATAAATGCATGAATCATGAAGAGATGCTGTTAGATGTAACTAATAACATGGTTATGCTCCCCTGCCATCGTCAAAAGATTGCCGTAAATTGTAAAATCTCAGACCGATTTCCAAAATTCACGGTAAATAAAAATGTGACAAAATCAGATACAGAAATTGTGTGATAATTAGCACCAATGTTCGATATAATATAATAAATAATGAATGTCTTGTCGTTTAGTGTGCCAAAATAGTGGTCCTCGGGGAGGAATAGTCCACTCGCCCGGTTCGTGAACTATTCCTCCTCTCGGATCACTATTTTGGCATAGTCAACTCCAAGCCATTCATTATCTATATAATAGTGAACTCCAAGCCGTACACTAATAGTTAAGCCATGCATATAGTATGAAATACAAAGTCACCGTTGTGTGCTGAGCAGTCTGTTCTTGATCATAATCTCAATATTAACGTATTTCAAAACGATATCATTCGAATACGGCACTGTTTGAGCAACAGGCTCTACACAAGCTATTTGCCTTGGTAATGTTTTTTCATCGTAGTCCGCGCCATTCAGCGGAATAATGGGTATAAGTTGACTTATAGGCTTATCTCAGAACATAAATAGGCTTATCTCAGAACATAATAAGTCCGATATGAACCTATGTGAACATTTAGGTTCAATATGAACCTAATTGCACGAGAATATGTTGGGTTGAAACGTCTTCATTTCTACATGTATATACAACATCCACACCTGTTACATCTGTAATTTGTCTGAACATTGATTCCAAACACATGACCACATAATTTCTGAGTCACTATAAGCGATTTCCCACTGCATCATGGTATAACTATGTCAACCCGCGCTCCATAAATTCCTTTATTTATCCCCCGGTTTGAGCTCCAAAATACACCTAATAATATTCGCATTTGAATTTTGAATGAATGAATGAATGCTTTATTCTCAACTATTTACACACATATATAGAACCAGAATTTTTCCCGGTATCGAAATAAGTCGCTAATAATTGAACTACCTTTCTACGAGCATTATGTCACAGAAAGACGCACTAAATCATCAACATACAACTTTTAGCAGTATGTTTGTGTCCCCAAACAAAAACAACCCGTTACACGGCATGGAACAGAAAAGAACGTTTCGTGTTAATCTATTCCTGATATGGTAGACATAAAGAGCGTTATTTCCACTTCTGTGCACAATGGGAAGTATTTATTTAGAGCATATGAATCCGGTATATTAATATTTCGTGTATTTGTCAACCTATACCCCCTTTCAAATTACGTAGACAAAATTTGGAAGTTTGAATGGCCCATGTCGTTTAGCATTTGCCTTTAAACTAGTGCAACATAAATAAGCTTGTTACAATGCCTCCTCCCCGACTTAGAGAGAGTGAGCAATGCTAAATGTTTTCATGTAAGAAACATATTTGTTCTTTCCAAGTCTAAGAAGATCCGTATAACTTTCGTGAACACGGGTGTTTACACGGATGAATATATTTTTACGTTCCCAGCCCAACAAGAAGAATAACTTGGAAGCAACCCATGGGTGAAATCGGAAACAAGTCAAAATCCTTCAAACATTGACTTCTGTCCCACGTACCAGAGTAGCGATGTCATTATATTCGTGCTGCCCGACTGTGGTTCAGTGTGGTGACAATTAACCACCACAGTTATTATGGATTACTTACGTATGTCGCTCGCTGTTCTCCTCACCCAAATGAGCCTGCGTGGACCAACCAACCCGTTATTCTCCCAGGCGATTGATATATCAGCCTGTTCTCTTGAAAATACTTCCATATTGAACGTAATTCAAAAACCCAAATACGCCCGTATCGACATTATTTTTATCTGAATTACGCTCTATATGAACGTAAATGGAGTTCGAAAATAGTCGTTTATGAGCGTATTCATATTACAAATACGTCCGAATCGGGCGTATTTGATGCACACTCACATACGAAACACGCAATATTTAATATAACCTTTTATATCGATACGACTTACCAGATTCACGCTCTTTATATAATGTGGTTTCACTGCGGCCCGCGCCATTCAACGAAATAACGAATAAACGCTCATTATAATGACTTATTTCCGTTCAAACAGAGCGTAATTCAGATTAAAATAACGCCAATATGGGCGTATTTGTGGTTTTAAATACTTTCAATATGAAACTATTTGCATGAAGATATGTTGCATATATACTCAACACCCGTTGTGTCCATGCTCACATAACAGTTCACTTGGTAGGTTGACGGGATTGTCACGATTGCGTAAATTTTGGAATGTCCATAAAACTAGAAACCTCGTTCGGCTCGTTCTCATCGACACGACTTACCAGATTCACACAGCATCACACTCTTTATAATGTGTTTTCACTGCGGTCCGCGCCATTCAACGGACCCATAGGAATAAGCTCACTATTGGCTGATTCCGAATCTAATCAGTCCAGTATATATGAACCTATGTGAATATTTAGGTCCGATATGAACCTATTTGCATGAGGATATATTGAACATTCACACTCGGTGTTCTGTGGAGTATATCATCATATTATACCTGCGATTGATTGGTTATGAACTCCCACAAGACCGCATGGGAGATATTGTTTGTTGTGCTTGGCGGGCTAAATTGGAAGTTTTCCCATAAAAATTTATCCGTGTGTCTATATGGTGCGATGTTTCACACATGAACTTCTGTCTCAGGTCAACATATCCTCGTGAAAATAGGTTCATATTGGACATAAATATTCACATACATGTAGGTTCATATTGGACATAAATATTCACATAGGTTCATATTGGACTGGTTTGATTATGCAATAAGCCCAGGGTGAGCTTATAGCCGTTATTCCGTTGAATGGCTCGGGCCGCAGTGGAAACACATTATAAAGAGCGTGAATGCGGTAAGTCGTGTCGATTAAAAAGGTTGATTAAATAATTCAATATGGGCTTATTTCGAACATCCGATTGATCAGTCGTATATACATGTCGAACACAACAACTATAACATGCAGCTCCAGCCATCGTCCTAGAACGCATTAAGCCAGCTTGCCGTATGGAAATATTTATATACAAGTTCATTTTACGACTGTCACCGATAAGCGAAGAAAAAGAAGTCCACTAACGAGAGACATTTCCGAGGTTTAGCTAGAAAACCGATAGACGCCGTTTATCAAACACCAACATTATATAGGAAACCATCACAACATATTGTTAGACGGCTCCGTGCAACACCTTTCATCGGATCCAGAAGCGTACCATCATGTACATGTAGTCTGTATGACATGTGACCACAATTCGTAACAAACCATGCTCATTTGGGTGTTCTATGGATTATATCGGTAGATTAAAACAAATGTTAAACGGACATGGCTCATTCGAGCTTCCAAATCGTGTATACGTAATTTGGAAGAAGGTATAATACAAATACACTAAAAATGCACGAAATATTGATATACCGGCTTCATATGTTCTGAACAATACTTACCATGCATTTCCGGTTGTTTCCAGTTCATAATAAACGCCGCTCTTTATTTTTACAATATCAGGAATAATCTAACACGAAACGCTCTTTTTTGTTCCATGTCGTGCAAATGACTGTTTTTGTTCGGGACCCAAACAGCGCGTTCAGCGTTAATTTTTTTGGGACACAGAATCCTCGTAGAAAAGAAGTTCCCGGAAAAATTCAAAAGCGAACATTATTAGGTTTGTTTTTGGATCGCAAACCGCCATGTGACTTTAAAGGGGGGACTGTACATTAATCCAGCAATTTATGGGACCATCTCCTGTTACACTCAACAGAATATACGACCCTCCATATCAAATCCAGTCGTAAGTCGGGATTTTTTTTACCCTGTGCCAATGCATTATCTTATATATGCGAGTCAACCATAGGTCGCATCGCATATATAAGAGAATGCATTGGCCTAACAATTTTTTACAATTTTAATAATTTTGTCTTGTATTCTTTAACAATTTTATAATTTCACCCATACAGAGTCCCAGACAAACATGCCTAGTGAGCAGACGACAC
Organism: Siphonodentalium dalli; assembly: GCA_032622095.1. Lineage (NCBI taxonomy): Eukaryota > Metazoa > Mollusca > Scaphopoda > Gadilida > Siphonodentaliidae > Siphonodentalium > Siphonodentalium dalli. The sequence goes on along the minus strand of CP136063.1, from coordinate 162,876,736 downwards.
TCTTCTATATGCTTCTATATATGTGTGGGGCTCCCTGCAGGGTAATGGATGTTTTTTTATTTTATGTCCTAAAAATTGTAAGAAACATTTATTTAAAAAAAATGATAAATTGTTAGGCCAATGCATTCTCTTATATATGCGAGGCGACCTATGGTCGACTCGCATATATAAGAGAACGACTGGATTTGATATGGCGGGTCACATATATGCAACAAATGAATGAATTTGAACAATGCATTAGTGCAAAAATACACTCATGTGCTCTATGAAAGTAACAGACAACATGGTTATCATAATGAATTTTCTCCAGTCCACCCCTTTAAGCTACATGTACATTGGAAGAGTTTTCTTGTCACATATATTAGTCGGATTCCTACTGTCATTTAGCATTTTTGGTTTGTTAAAAGCGATCTGAAAACGGATTCTGTATGCCTAGTAGGTGTGTTTTCAGGATTGACTTGTTTCCATTCTTGAATTTTGGCGGGTCGACCTAAATTGGGGTCAACATAATTTACAGAGCGTTTCGTATTTACAGAAAACTATAGATGGTGCCATCTGGCGTATGGTGATCGGTGCGATTTGAAACTTCTCCAAACTACTAGATATGACCGTTACATGTATTTTTGAAAATTTTGATGTGATCGGTTAATTCTTGTTGGCTACAGTTGTGATCAAAATTTAACACTGAGCCCTATGGAGATTCTAGTACTTTGGATAAATGGCGCAAATTTGCGTATAATGATATGCGCGTACTGATATTTCTAAAAAATACTAAGTATGAAACACAGACTTAGTTTTAAAAAGAATGGATGTGATCAGATGATTCTTGCTGGCTACAGTTGCGATCAAAATTTTACACTTAACCCTATGGAGAATTTCGTGTTATGCTCAAACGTTGATTGTAATATCACTTATTGGCAATCGTGCGCAACTATATATGAAGTTTAACACTCGTGTTTGACCCACAGTAACTATCCGTGATTTAATAGTAGCAAAATGTGATATAGTTATGCCTCAAGATACAGTAATTGGCAAAAGTAAGTGTTGACTGGTTTTTTACTTTCGACAAGATGCAGCCTATTGAATCAAATGAAAATATTCACAACAAGACTGTTCACGATGTGATTACATATTATAGTATTGTTTTATTTTATACTTGTCTGTCCTGTTGTCCACTGACTAGTTTTAAAACCACATCGTTGATCATAACGGGATGTAGTGTCACAAATACACATGTATAGATGGTAGTTGTTCGTTGTCATTCACTAAATCGTTGTCATCGGAGTTTATCCCACATGCACTGAGAGAATCTGTGTTTTTGCAGGATTTGTGCTACTGATAAATGGACATTTCGGTGCAGCTGAGATCTTTACTATAGCAGTATAGGCTTTGCTTTCACACTTCCCACGCCAGTTACTTTTTGCCAACTTCAGTACAGTGACTGAAACCCAACATTCACCATCAATTTTCCGACCACAGTTAATCTCCATGCTTGGTGTATAGTTGTGAAAATCAAGTAAATTCGAATTTCCAATAAAGTAGAGCTTCATGAGTAAAATAAATATCAACCATAGTTGCATTTTCCTGCAAATTCCGAGTAGGTGCTTAGTAACCGTTACTAAGGAGCTATCGGGACCGGTGGCAAAGTCTCCCGATCTTATAATGATCAGTGGCCTATGCAGAACATTGCTGCATAGTTTTAGACATGCATGTGCCCAACTTTGAACAAAACCAGCACCATATGATTAGACAATGACTAAATTAAGGCAATACCAATGACTGATTAGTACACCATTGTGGTATTTGATTAGCAACCGTTGCTAGCCTTAAATAAGACATCTGGTTCACTTTGACGACCAGGTATATCTCAAATTTCACATTTGATTATTAACTGCATCGGATAAACCCGACCAGGAATTATAGAACAACCATCTATATAAGCCCAGCAATATTTAGCAATACATATGGACATGATAACATTGTTTAACATTTTTGAACAATACCACCCTATCCACATGTATATGGCTAAACATATCATTGCCATAGATGAGTTGTTACATTGATGCTGGTCGGGTTTCTCCAAATTTAATACTAAAACAGAATGATGCATTAGCTACGGTGGCTGGTTTAGGACATGGGATTTTTTTTTTTTTTGTGGCCACGAAATACTAATTCATGGCCACGAAATAACTATTTTGTGGCCACGAAATAACTAATTCGTGGCCACGAAATAAATAATTCGTGGCCACGAAATAATAATTCGCGGCCTTTGCATATATCCAGATACATTTACGGTATGGTTACACTAAGTTGATGTTTTAGAAACAATGCATACGATCGCAAAGAAGCTACTATAAACAACCTTATGGCGTGGGACCCGGGTTCTATGGGGATAGGAACGTCCGATGTAAACTAGCCCAGAGTGAATGTCGCTCGAAGACAAACTGAATATTCATTAGTTTTTACCACATATATATGCGGTACTTCGTCCTGGCGATAAACATTAATTTTGTCAATTGATGAAAAAACACCATCAATCAATTTTACAACGATATCCTGAAATTTAGTCTTGATACAAATTACATTTGTAGAATAGTGGACATTATCATTGAAGCACGTGATTGTGATGTATATGATTGATGTGAACCACATTTTTTATCAACTACTGTATCTGTTGGCCTGACTATATTGCAAGTTAATTTTGTAAAATCACATGTAGTTACGATAGATTACACGTAAGAGCCATGCATATATGATAGCCACTAAGTTCCACCACTGTGAACATTTGAGTAAATTGTCAAACTATCTATATGGTTCAACGTTAAATTTTGATCGCAACTGTAGTACTGTACCCGCAGAGACTTATCTGACGATACCAATATTCTCACAAACACATTTCAGAGTCATACTTGATAAATGTGCATAATTTGAACTCGCACAATTCATGATAAGGCTAATCGTGTTAGTTATATTTGTATAACCAGGAAACGCTCTCTATAAGGTCCAACGTTAGTTTTGTTCGCAACTGTAGTACTGCACCCGCGGAGACTTATCTCACGACACCATTCTCAAAAATACATTTCGGAGTCATACTTGACATATGTGCATAATTTAAACTCGCACAATTCATGAAAAGGCTAATCGTGTTAGTTAATATCTGTATAATCAGGAAACGCTCTTTAAATTTTTTAAACCGTCCAAACAATTTGTTTCCACTAACATGTCAGACTGGAAACAAGTAGACTCTGAAAGTAGACCGCCATATTTGAGACTTTTGTTAATTTCAACTCGCACAGTCCACCAGAAAGTTAGTTATGAGGATTAATATTTGTATAATAAGCAAGCGCTCTTTAAATTCTTAAAACAGTCCAAAAACACTTTTTTCCAATAAAATTTCAACTGGACACAGGTAAACTCTGAAATTAGACACGCTATTTGATAAATAAACCGTTCGCATGTCGTCTTAGACAATCCGAAATGGCGCGACCATTGTTTTCGACCAAAGGAATCTGACTTGTGAAATCAGCGAGGGTGGGGTAGGGTTAGCTTTTCTGCGATATCTTTACTAACAATCGATGTATCGAAGTTTTGTTTGTGGCATATGATCAAGATATCCTTGTAGATTGTTCATGTTCGTCTATATGTGATGTAGCTCATTTTAAAAATATACACTACCTTAATATTTGGGAAAGAAAATTGAAAATGCAGTCATAAATACAATTCATCTGATGATATTATGACACTATTCCTTATTAAGATATGTAATTAAGTAATTTGTGGCAAGACCTCCGCATGTTTTTCGATTTCCAAGAACAAAGAAAGCCACTTACCGAACTTGCTATGCGTAATAGCATGTTTTTATTACCAGGTGGACGGGGAAAAATTGAGGGGTACACAAACAAAAGCCTCACACAAACCTGTTTCCACTAAAATATCGAGCTGGAAACAGGTAGATTCTGAAAATAGACCCACTGGTGGTGTAGAAACTGTTCTCATATCGCTTTTAACATTCCGAAAACGCGCGACCATTTTTTTCGACATAAGGAATCCGACTATATGGGATGTTATAGTCACGTCACTCGCTTGATATTTGACGCACGAATACTTGTACGGGTGTCATTGAAGATAATTTGGCTACATCATCCATTCTCCCTGTGAGTATCTAAATCGTTGTGGTATGCTTTACTAAGTTTCATATGGTATCTATATATATGTGGGGATAAATGAGAAAATGCTATGAAAATTCAACATAAATTTTATTACAACGTTCCAAATAAATGTCTATATTAACTCTTTGGCAAATAGCTGAGGAAACACATAGAATGTACGTAATTCACTCATAATAACATTTCATTGTCCGATTCGTGTATACACAGAAATGGGCACAGTGAAAGAGTTATCAACATTGCGAAACAGGTGTGGGTCGAGTGGCTAACTGATTTCAAATTGGTTTATTTGTTTGCGATGAACGTATACAGATGGTGGGTTTTATAAATCTCTAAATTTCTATTCAATTGATGATAGCTATCATTGTTGTATAGGTTTAAAAGAATTTCCATTGTTGTTGTCCATTCTCTTCGGTGCTATGATATATTCGATGGAGTAATAGGATTAAAAAAGCAAACCACCTAATAGTTTATAGCTTATTTTCTTGGTTTAACACATGAAAGCATCAATTCCGTTGACTATGTTTAACCCTGTCATGACTGGAGCTTCCTGACTTTTTGCGAAAACCCTGTGCCAATCAATGCATTCTCTTATATATGCGAGTCGACCATAGGTCGCCTCGCATATATATATAAGAGAATGCATTGGACCAACACATTTTATATTTATTTTTTAAAATTGTTAAAGAATTTAAAAAAATGAAAAAACATACAATAATGTAAGAAATAATGATAAAAAAAAATTAAAAATTAAAAAAAATGTTGCAGATTCTAAGAAAATGATAAAAATTTATAAAGAATGTGAGAAAAAAATGATAAAATTTGTTAAAGAATATAAGAAAAAATGATGAAAATTGTTATAGAATGTAAGAAAGAAAAAAAAATGACAAAATTGTTATAGAATGTAAGAAACATTTAGAAACAAAATTATAAATACGATTTTTTTTTTAAAGAATGTAAGAAAATTAAAAAAAAAATGATAAACAATTGTTAGGCCACTGCATTTTCTTATATATGCGAGGCGACCTATTGTCGACTCGCATATATAAGGAAATGCATTGGCACAGGGTGTTTATTGTTGCGCCAGCGCAGCTCCCGTCATGAAAGGACTAATGACAAGATATAAACAGTATGTCCCCAGTCATGACAATGAGGAATACATAAGTCACAAATAATTCAGTCCCAGTGTAAAAGGTATATGCCATTTATGTCGATTTGGACATGGAATGATCAACTGAACATGAGTGTTGACGATCCATGCTAAGATTGGATTATATTATGAGTAAATGACCTGCAGTTCATCGCGCCTTAATTAACACATTTCGCACAATATTGCAAAAAACATTACGAAGATCTAATTGTAGTCCTAATTGTTTTCGGACGGTCCAAACATTACAGACATTTCGCAAAATCATGAATACGATTACGGACATGGACAATATCCTACCAGTATACGGTCAAAATTCGATCTTTGCGCTCGGGGATTGTTATTTGAGACGAAATACCCTACTCCGTTTAATTATGTGCAGATGTGTCAATGATGTGCCATGGGGACTCATGCTTGGGGACGCTCAAACATTATCCGTGTGGTGTATAACACACCGATAAAACATGGGGTCTGAAATAGACACACACTACTTTTTCCATCAAATATATGTGTAACTGAATAAAGTGCGGCATATGGGGGTCTCGCCAATTAACCATCGTAGGTAAATTGTGATCGTGTCAACCTTACTATAGGACAATATATCCTATCCGTAAACGTAATTTTGCGAAAGGTCTATATGTTCGCATGGTTTACGACTACGAGTCCGTTTGTGAGAAAAATAATGTTCAAACTTCTTGCAATTCGCAGTAAGGTGATATGGTTATGTTTGCTGTGATGTCCATATACTTATGTGTTGTTATCATGTAATATTTAGTGGCAGGCTCGATGATTGCACACAAAACGCGCGTGATCATGATTGGCTTCTTGAAACCATACTCGTATCTACGGATATAGCAAAACTGAAATAAACAACACAAATTCTAGTGACGTAGTACACTGTTCGTAATTCTTATATGTTGTAGTTCATTGTGCGAAAGGTGTTAATTGTGATCAACATGCATAGAATGAACATTACTAAATACAGAAAAACATTCACGAGCAGTTGCTTTTTTATGAAGATATTCGTGAGATGTCTTGACTGCAGAACAAGTTCCGGTAATGGTCATCAGCCGTGATATCATGAATATAGCGACCGCATTAGCGAAAAAGTACGGTAGCCGAACATACTGATAGTTTCGACTGTTAAATTAAAACAGATTATATTGGAGATTAATTAGGCGAATAGTTATCCCTGAGAGGATATTTTGAAAACTTATCAATGACAACATATTGCTGGTTTACCATAGATAAACACATTTCCACCAATCTACCTGAATTCAAACCGTGACGACCAAATTTACATCGACATTTTCCTTTTCATTAAATTGCCATGTTATTGAATTTTCAACTTAGATTTCAATTAAATTGTGTGGCAGGGTTACAGGCCAGTGTTTATGGAAGGTATATCCTTGATTTTTCTTTTGATTGTAGTTTACAAATGAACACGTTTGTACTCGCAGTTTCATATGAAAAAAAGTTCTCATTAAGCATTTTGTATAAGATTGTTGACTTGATAATGTTCGTATAAACATGTAGCTGGTTTCCACATTATGCGGACAATCTAAATTTGTCACATTTTCGTGTTACCTGCATATAAGTTGTTGAACAAAATGTTGGAGTTACAACTAATTTCAAGTTATGTGTATTGAGTATACCCACAGAAAAAACATTCCGATTCAGTCACAATAATACAGTTCAATATTTCAAGAAGTAAGTAAAATTTGAATCATTCATGATCCTCAGACTATCCTAAAACTGGGAACTTTTAAACAATATTTTGAATGTTCCGTTACCATTTTGTTAGATATTAGCAATGCGATGATGATAGCCCTGGCTATATATATCAGAGAGTTTCATAATCATTCACAAAATGAATTCCATTTTTGTGAGAATAAAATGAAACTGAAACAAATACGATGATGTCATCTTGAAGTCAACGGGTAGTCAGTCACCTGATGTGTGAACCATCAGACACCAAACGTCGACAGCATATTACGAACCGACCATAATGTTTACAGCAAGGCCGCTATATTATTATCACTTCCTTATATACGTTCAGACACTGGCAAGTTTGCACGACATTTTCTTTGCAGGTATTTTCTCATAGAAACCCATATGGTGCCAGAATATGAACGGCAACATGCATATAAAATGCATATTTACCAAAACCAACGACATCAGAAGTAAAATTTCGATAGTTCCACACGTAACGGTGCTTCTAACACATTACCTTTAAAACGAATATTATACAGCACCATGTTCATTTGTTATTACTGTTGAGTTTTTAAACTGACAAGCTAAAACATACTTTGTTACTTCATGGGGTTGACTACATACATTGACCAGAACATATTTGTCTTGGTTGTCCACCAAGTGCTATTAGGTCCTTTATAACATTCGTGAGATGAAATGGCCATACAAAATGCTATATGTGACCCGCCATATCAAATCCAGTCGTAAGTCGGGATTTTTTGTACCCTGTGACAATGCATTCTCTTATATATGCGAGTCGTTTTATAATTTTTTTTAAATAAATGAAATGTTTCTTACAATTTTTAGGACATAAAATAAAAACATCCATTACCCTGCAGGGAGCTCCACACATATATAGAAGCATATAGAAGAGTGTCGTCTGCTCAAGTTTGTCTGGGGCTCTGTATGGGTGAAATTATAAAATTGTTAACGAATACAAGAACAAATTATTAAAATTGTAAAAAAATGTTAGGCCAATGCATTCTCTTATATATGCGAGGCGACCTATGGTCGACTCGCATATATAAGAGATTACATTGGCACAGGGTAAAAAAAATCCTGACTTACGACTGGATTTGATATGGCGGGTCACATATATCATCCCATGGATATAAATAATGTTCACTTTCTATCAGGCAGACACCTACCGGTCGTGTGTGGATAATTTTCAGACACACTGACATTTTTACCATTAAAATAAGGCTTAACTTCTGTCTTGATTTGCATCATTAAATATTCCAATATAATCAAACATCAACAAGTAACATAGTATGACGATTAGAATAAATGTTTGGTATAATACAGTAATGGCCTAATTAATCGACTCCTTAACCACAGCAAAATTATGGGTAACTTTTCAGGATTTAGTCGGAAATATGGCTTGTTGCCATTCATCGGAAAGCTCTCAGGGAGAGCTTTCCGATGAATGGCAATAAGCCATATTTCCGACTAAATCCTGAAAAGTTACTCATAATTTTGCTGTGGTTAAGGAGTCGATTAATTAGGGCATTACTGTAGTTATGTAGGTCTCGGTTGACACGGTTCTAACCCATCTGTCCTTAAACTATAGGAGCATATATATGGTTGACTAACCCTTTCTATACCTAATGGATTCTCCCATTCAGTTATAAAATTATAAATTGGAGTAGTCTATTATTCATTTGGAGGGATGTCCATGTCATAAAAGCAGACGACAAATAGGGGAACAGATAATATAAGTGCAGAATGATGCATATTCATTTGAGGGAAATGTTCAGATGATTATTTCAACAACGTTTTTTGAATATATTATCTTAATATAATCCAAGGTAATGAGTATTTAGCATATAATGGTAAGGATGCCTGATAATGCAAGAAAATCTGTTTTCGGTTCTATATATCATATGACGAGGGGGCTATTTGGCGAGGGGGCTAAATGACGATATGGGCTATATGACGAAGGCGGCTATATGACGAGGGCGCTAGATAGTTGTTTGTGGTTAAAGGCGCATTGCAGTGCGGTATCCATTCGTGAATAAACAATATTATATTAAAAATTATCCATTATGTGACTTCCACTTTTTTTTAAATATGTTGGAGTTTGGCATGAAAAACCAAAGAGATGCTAACCAATTTGAGCATTACTTCAAACACATGAACATTGGGTAGGGAAGCGGTCTTGCACGTGAATTGATTATCACGTGGTTTATGGAACGAAAACACGTTGTATATGTGGAAAACCTTACAACTAGAATTGCAACACTATCGGTAATGAAGTATTGCACGATTTTGTGAGCCGACCTACTATTCCATCTGTGAGTTTTGTAAACAAAATATCATGTTCAAGATTTAAATATTCGCCATCCTATGTGACACCATAATTTCATTATATGTAAGGTGTGTATGATAATAGTGTGGTCGAACGTAAGAAACCACTCAACAAGATGTTATATGATGTCCGCAATACAAGTAAAATGATAAATTCACAAAAAGAGCGTCCGTGCTGCCTTTACCCGATACGTTTTTTATGTTTATATATAGTATGTTTGCATTGTCATTGCTCTATCTCTTCTCGGCACCACTGACAACATCAACTTATTTTGATTAACTCATTATCGTTTCCCATTTCTCAAGCAATTATAAGAAGCAATCTGTGTTCCAAATATTTCACATTAAAGTATTGATTTGAAATAAAAACTAATTAGTTGAAAACAATTTGGAAGTATAATTATGCGAAACTAAATTTTTTTGTTTCCTCTGACCCTACATACCCTAAATAAACCTACATACTCGAGACATTTTATTGGCTTCTAAAATAACTGTTTTATATTAATTTGGATGGTAAAGATGCATTAATTGAATGATTTAATTGTATTTAACAGTCTTCTTTCTTTAACATAGATTCAACGATATCTGCTACATGACAGATGAATATATCAGCCTTTTAATTTCAACAGTTATTAAAACCTATCCATTTCAGTGATTACTAGTAATTGGACAAATAATTGCCTACACATAACTTCTCATTCTTGAAATTTTGGGTAGACTCGGAGGAAAATATGATATTTTTGTTAATGTGACCTTACTCTCCAACCATATATGATCCTGCTGACTGAAGTATTATTTTATAACTCTGAATTTATACAAGAAGGGATAAAACATCTGTAAATATTTGGAATTTTTGTCCTGGCACTATTAATCATATGCTGATCGTAGGTAGTTCTATGATTTATTTATTTTAATGGTTAGCAAAACATTGGCCTAAGAGACTTAGATTAACTCTGCCTCAAATTGGGTAACAAAATATTTATTTCTAATCTGTTTGTATTTGGAGAAGTCAGTTGAATCAAACTGCATGCACCTGGCACAGTTCTTACGTGTAGCTATATGAATAACAATTAAGCCTAAATATTTGTATCGAGACCGTACCCAAAATAACAATTCGAATGTTGAGATGCCACTTATATTAGAAAGTGAATATAGACTTGTTTCAATAAAATAATTTAGTAACCTTAGTATCTCTATATTTCGACTCAACGCCACACATGTAGTCAAAATGAAAATACATAACAAGATACTTGAACACATACCTTTTCAAGGCAAAGCAAAATATGAATAAATAAATAAATTTCATTTCCAAGTTCATTCGTCAGTGGTTGACGCTGGAGAGCCCACGACACTAATCGAGGATGATGAGTTCGCATCCGAAACAGGTGAAAGAGTTCCGCTCGTGAGTTCCACAATTCGGCTTTCTGATCTCGTTTCATCGTCATCTCTCTTTCTGAAATTTCGTTCCGATGCCTTCGACAACATTTCTTGAACAGTATGAGTTAGTGGTGGCAAGATAGGTGCCGGTTTCAACGGGAAAGGTAACCCCGGTCTGCACAAATGTTCTGGGTTCACATGCCTCATAATATTGTAGTCCATAATACTTGCAAGAATTCCGGAATGGAAACTGTTTGGAATGTTAGGGCTGAATTGCCCTCTATTCAGTTCAATATTTGAGGGAAACTGTGAAGAGAACGGTGGCAACGGAGGTGGCAGAAACGGTTGGCTTGAAAACGGGTGACTTCGCGCGTCTGGTGCAATAATGTTTTCGATGGAAAACGAATTCTTTTGAACAGTCTGATTCGGCAAATAATATGGCTGAAATCCTGTGGAATTGGAAGCTGCCAACTGCTGCAACTTCATCCGCGCCTGTTCCTGGATGTATGAAGTTTCCATTCCCGATTTAAGATTTTCCGCCAAGGCTAATTGATGCGCACGTGCTAGCAACTTGAATCGTTTGCGTCTCCGCAGAAAGGAACCATTTTCGAACATATCACCACACATGGGATGTAACGCCCAGTAACTACCTTTCCCTGGTCGATCAGGTCGCCGAGGTATTTTGATAAAACAATCGTTGAACGACAAATTATGTCGAAGAGAATTCTGCCATCTTTGTGTATTTTTCCTGTAAAACGGGAACCTGTCCATAATAAACTTGTAAATGTCACTCAAAGGTAACATTTTTTCTCCGGAGTTTTGTATAGCCATCGCCGTCAGGGCTATATAAGAATACGGCGGCTTTTGTTCATCGTACGAATTTCGCCCCGGTCGCGGCATCTTCGTGCCTCAGTAATGCTCACCAATTCTCAGTGTATCATCCCTATATCACTTCTTGCATTCTGTATAATCGCGCAGAAATTATGTGCAGCAAATAGTAAACAATCCAGCACTCATGTTTTTTTGTAGAATGCGTCTATTCGTATCAACAAGCATCGAGAAATCAACGCCAGTGGCCGGCGGTCATTGCAGGGAGGTGTGAGAATGAGGAGATTCTGGTCCAAACTATGTAATTAAGACTGCACAAACAAATTTAATTTCGATTTACAAATAGTTGACATATGACTTTATTCTCCAATTGAAGCCTATTCTTCGCCGTAGGTTAAAACGATGATGCCATTCACGCGCGCAGAGGCGGGGCATTGTGAAACATTAGATCCTCATTGGATACCGGCCTGTATTCTTGACAAAGGACAGCGACATCAATATTCAATTAGAATAAGAATTTGATCTAGACCATTCTGAATTCGTGGCTTAATGAATTATGTTAATAGCCATGGAATATGTTAGGCAAAGTGCAATCGTTGACCTTGTTCTTTCAGATTGATGATTTGGCTGTTTTCATTTGTACTTATATTTCGTATATGTAGTCTCATATTATTATCTACCTTTAGTACTTTCAGATCTTGGGTGTTGGCCCAAAGTGAAAACTTTTGGTTGGCATGACATAGCAAACTCAACTACTGGACATAGACTCGTTTACGCGATAAATCTTATTGTTTCCTAATTCAGTGCATCCTAATTGATATCTACAATGAATTGAATGTGTTTCATTCAGACAATAATCCAAGTATTATATAGCAAACAATATGTAATCGGGGTTCGCGATGAAGTATCTAATGATAGTCAATCTCAGTAACACGTGGTACGGGGTGTTCGATTGAATATCAGAATATAGGATATCATATATAGAGGATATCCACACTTTTTCAGTGGATATGGGTTATATCTCATGAGTGATGACAAAACATTGAATTTCCACGAGTGGCTTTAGCCACGAGTGGAAATTCAAATGTTTTGTCATCACGAATGAGATTTAACCCATATCCACTGAGAAAGTGTGGATATTCAGTTTATTATATACTTTAGTTACTTGCCTATGGCCCCAAATGAATGTCAATACATCAGAAATTTCAAGCTGACACATTACGCCCAAAAAAATAGTCCCATATTTAAAACACTCAAAAAGTATAGATTTTGTATTTAGTATATACTTTCGTTACTTGCCGATGGCCCCCAATGAATGAATGGCAGTACATGATGTGTGCAGGAAATCATTCACTATGAAGTATAACCTGACTACACACATGAGGATCCATACGGCGCAATAATACCAGTGAGATATCGATATATAACTAGTGGGATATCACTTATATCTCACTGCCAAAACCTTATAATTCATGGGCAAGTATATAATAAAATACCATATCCCATAATATGTGAAATAGTAGCGAATTATCGAAATATGAAATACAACGAAAAAGCGAAATAGGAAATATAGCGAAATAGCAGAAATAGCGGAATAAAACATGCAGCAATATGGCGAAATATAGAAATAGTAAATAAATTATTAACGAAATAACGGAGATATTTGAAGAAGTTTTTTTCCTACAGGAAATTTGGCGTTTTACATATATAATTATTCCAGTGTTCAAACGGTTAAATGCCCCCTTTAATGTTCCAGTCTTAAGATAAAGCCTCGTGTAGTAAATCAACGCTTTTGTGACATTCCGGTTACCAGAATAGATCGAAATAAACTGCCGACTTGATATACTATTAATCGGACTTTATATACGATAACTTATAATAATTATCAGCTGTTTTTTCATCTTTATTCACAGAAAAGAGCTCGCTTTTGCAAATGTCAAGTTCCTTAGTATATGTAAATGAGTATGTGAAATACTTTACACGTACTTTATATCATTTACAAAGTCTGAATAAAGAATGCCATTTTGAATCGAATGGAAAACAGGGGCCTTTTTCAACTCCCCACTATCGTTTGCCGACAACGTGGGAATCTTCGGAAAAGCACCGGTAACCCAATCTGAGTTGCTAAGTTTGTAAGTATAACATCCTTAATTCCGAATTGCGTATAATTCACAGCCAGCCAGTGCGCATCATCGCTGACGACATCGAAATATCGGAGCGGCATTTCGGAACGAGGTGTAACGTACGAAACATTATGAGCAACAAAACACGTTTTTCAGTGCTATTTTCAATACTTCAGTCGGAAATCTTCCGTGTCAGTGTGTTTTGTTATCACTCCTGCACTCCTACATAACTCGAAGGATGAAACAAGTCACGTCAGTTTAAATACTCTTTATGGGATATAAATGTTTGACTTCCATGCATGTCTTGGCAACCTACTATGAAGAGCGACCATTGTCATTGCAAATTATCCGACCCCAAGATATTAAATTATTTGCAATCTACGCTGTGAGCAGCACGTGAGCACCACGGCGACACATTAACAAACCTAATCAGTTTTTGGGCACCTAATCAAAATTCAAAAGCTGAACAAAACTGAATGTGGATATCTGACTTGACCATCATGACTGATGACGATGATGATGACGATGATGATGTTGACGATGATGATGATGGCGAGTGGCACTTACGGACCACGACCGCCAAACACAACGGCCATGCATACTAACACTGCACAGCTCTGGATATACGTTTTTCACTCTGTGTTGCATACAAATACTGATTGAGTGAAATAAAGCAATTCAATTACATAAATTGTTATAACTGGTATCATGTTTAACTAGGGTCTAAATCTTTTTAAGTGTGACGGATAAAATCACAATTATCGCGCTTTAAGTCGTAGATACGTACATGTTCGTGTAGGAGGCAGGGAGAAATTGAGAAGAATCGATGCTTATTCTTCGCTTGGGACTGAATAACGAACTGAAACCATTGTCCCGTAAACAAAACGGTTACAGTGGAATAACTGACAAAAGTCCAGTTATAGTCCAAAAAGATACCAAAGTTTAAACAAAACATTGGAAACGGTCAAAACATTGACAAATTTTCTGAAAATAAAATTCAGAGCAAAATATTTTAACTTCCTACACGATCTGCGATGTGTGTTGATAAATCACTGCATAAGAGTTTTATTTACACAACAATGTTTTCAACACGTGATATTCCGATATTGGAGAATTATCAATAATGATTATAATAACAAAGTAGATATATTAAAGTTCTCTATTTCTTCGTGGTGATGTTTCTACAGACATTACATTGTTGCGCACTTACCAACTGAGAACTTGGAGTCATGTGGAAGTGGTAGCCCGGTGGTTAGAGTGTCGGACTGTTAATGATGTCAACGCATGAGTTCGCGCCCCGCCGGTGGACTATCGTCAACACAACAGTGCATTGGCCGGATTAAGCGGTGAGTGTGCTATATATAGCCACATGCTGTTTCAAATCTCGCGCGAGGTTGTGACCCTTGGGCAAGGTCACTTGTACTTTGCACGCTTCGTCGTCCCTAGACAAGAAATAGGGACCTTGTTGTTGTGTATGTGTAAGCCGCTCTTGTGAAGCGCCTATGGAAATACATGGCTGCATGCATGCGGAAGAATCGGCATTACTCAACAGCTGGGGTAATAATGTGAAGCACTTAGGGCCCTCGCGGCGATAGGCGCTATATAAGTACCATTATTAATTAAAACAATTGAGTTCCTTTAATCGTTATTGTGTGTACGCATCGAGTCATATTGAACCTACTACATGTACATAACCAAATTTCATATATACATTTGTTTGAGTTTCAAATGGGCCATGTCCGTTTAACACTTTATATAATGAAGCATCAGTGATATAAACCATAGTTAACTGTTCTAAGTAGCTTACGGGTTTTCTCGTCGATTGAGATGCGGATGATTATTTTTACTAGGCGGTAGTCAAGTGAAAATAATCCTAGCATCTTACGAGTAGAGAAAACCCGTACGCTACTCAGAACAGTTCACTGTAATGTTTATTAAATGTTCTATACCAGTATGTTACGACCAGACCACAATGAAATACACGGTTATACCTATAATACGTGTTTAAATCTACAACATCACCAGCCATTTCTGTTAAAATAACGTGCAAGGATACCGAATGACGCACAATCAACGTTATGACGCATGCATTACTGAGAGCAGGATAATATCTTGAGAGTAGGATAACACGCTCGGTCTTCTGCATGGGAGGGGGATATGTTTTATATTTTGACGTAAAAAGTTTATGAAAATATAATAAAAGTGGTTACCCCATAGGAAGTGTTCAGATAACGAGTTCAACAATCGACCACATGTCCTGTTCTCTGCTTATTATCTGAACATTTTCCTCAATAAATAAGGCTCCTACTGTAACTGTATTTATCTGTTCTCTGCTTGTATCACCTTAACATCCATCCAAATCAATAATAAAACATTCCGATGTACACTTTTTAACTGACTGGGGGAATTCATTTAGTATAGAGAGGCAATTTATTCTTGCTATGACAGCATGCCCAATTAGTCTCGTACTTAGATTGTATTAAAGGTACGGTTGGCCTTGGCGAGTATCCTGTGAAAATATTTCCACCCGTCAAAAACCGCCACAAACAGAAAGAACAAAAAAATGTAGACAGACTTTGTCCGTATACAAATAAGAAATATCGCATAAACAGTATGTTATTGTCATATATTTGACCATTGTTATGTAAACAAAAGTATAAAAAGTTACTTTTCTGGTGTTTGTTTATATTATTATGGTAAACATAAAGAGCGTTCTGTGTTGGTGAATTCCTGATATGGAACGAATAAAGAGCGTTTATTCCATTTGTGTGTGATTAGCCAGCAGCATTGTGCTGTCTTCTGTAACACAATCAGGCTCTTGCTTAGGTAAAATATTTTAAATCTTTATGATAACATGCTGTTTACGCGATGGTCATGGTATATATGAACGAAACTGTATGCGTTTTAATGTTTTTCTGTTTACGGTGATTGGAACAAATATGAATATTTTCGACAACTAAGGCCTCGCGTGCCTTTAAAAGCCACATGGGTGTTTGCATTCCAAAATACACATTTTCTTTTGAATTTTCACCGATATCGAAATAGGTCGATAAATAGTTGAACTACCTTTCTACGAGCATTATATGTCACAGAAAGACCCGTTGAAGTTATACAAAATACAACGTTGAACACGATGTTTGTGTTCCAAACAAAAAACAGCCGTCTGCAAGACGTGGAACAGAACAGAGCGTTGCATGCTATTCTATTCCTGATGTGGTAGAAATAAAGAGCGTTTTTTTCGCTTATATGTGGAAAATGGGTGTGACCATGACAAGTATTTTTTCAGAGCATATGAAGCCGGTATATCAACATTTAGTTTAGTGTATATGTGTCAACCTATCTCATACATCTTATATTACGTATTTTACGTAGAAAGAATTTGGAAGCTCGAATGAGCCATGTCTGTTTAAGCATATTCCATTCGTTTCTCTGACAAAATGAGATATACAATACAGAGCGAACAAGTTGATAATAATTTCTCTTTGCTTGAACCAAATTGGACTGCTAATTATAGTTGAACCTACATCTAAAAGGTATGTTTTGTTCTCGCCTTCCATTTGTAGTCTGGCACACTATCGAAGTTTGGCTAAGTTTGCAGTTCAGAGTCAGATGACAGAGACGCTTTTGGGGCATCATGTTCGCTCAGCATCCTTTTGTCGAGCCAACAAATGACTACTTGATGGGTGACACATTATGTATGCTAGGTGAAATCCAATAAATTGTCACAGCAGGTCTCCGATCGTGCACATATTTTTACATCCTTTGATAAACACCGCGTGCAATGTTGCGATATGTCTTACTGGTGTAAATGACAACATCCTTGTATTTACTTTGGTAAAATATCCTATGAATTAGGGCGGCACACATATGCCTAGAAAGTTACTAGAAACCACACTGCTTGTCAATCATGCTCCACGTACGGATTTGTCACTAACACTGACTAACATGGAAATATTCGTTGCGAATGGGGACCATGAACACACAATTTGAGGTTGCCTGGTATGGAGTTTGTGTCTGGTGCGGCGGTATACAATCATTTACATATGCACGTGCATGTAGTTAGTGAAACGAAGCTATATATTCCCATGGCATCAAAGTATACAAAATTAACAGTTTTCATTTGCCACCGTTTTACAGATAAAGTTTAAAGGCACGGACGGCGTTCGTTGCAGAAATATTCATATTTGTTGAAATCGCCATCAACAGAAGGAATATTAATATATATATAGTTTTGTTAATATGCCAAACATAATCAGCGCGTAAATAGTATATTGTCGTCAATACGTACGACGGTGTACGTAAACAAGAGCCTGTTCGTGTTACAGATGGTTTGCTTCTGTTTACATAACACAGCGTAATTCTATTGGTTAATCACACACAAATGATATAAACGCTCTTTATTATTTCCATATCAGGAAAACAGTAACAATAACGCTCTTTATGTTTACCATATCCGGATCTGAACAAAAGCCAGGTTCTGTAACGTGTTTTGCTTTTGTTCACATAACAAAGGAAAAACATTTGATAATAACATACTGTTTATGGCATATTGCTGATTGGTATAAGAACAAGGTCTGTCTATATTTTACTATTATTTCTGTTTATGGCGGTTTTTGACGGAGGTGAATATTTTATTTTAACAGCATATCCACCGCCAACGCCGCCCGTATCTTTAAAGCCACGTGGCGGTTTGCACTCCAAAATACTCCGAGTAATATTCTCTTTTGAATTGTCCCGGTATCGAAATAGGTCGATAAATACTTGAAGAACCCTTCTACGGGCAGTATATGTCCCAGAAAGACGCATTGATATCATTGAAAATACAACTTTGAACACGGTGTAAATCAACAGCCATATCTACGTCATGGAACACACAAGAGCGTTTCATGTTAATCGATTCCTGATATGGTAGAAATAAAGAGCTTTAGTTTTTAAAACAGGGGAAAATGACTGACCATGGCAAGTATTTTCAGATCATATGAAGCCGGTATATCAATATTTCGGGTATTTATCAACCTATCTTATATCTCCCCTTCCAAATTACATTTACGTAGACAAAATTTGGAAGCTCGAATGAGCCATGTCCGTTTAATATATACACCAGGCATCCTGTTCTCGACATCAAGCACGCACACTGGGCTTATTTTAATGAGCGAAGCGATATAACGGTTATAAATCAAATCAGTCCAATATGAATCTATATACATATTAGGTCCAATATGAACATATTTTCACGAGGATATGTTGCAGCAGGATAAACTAACTGCCGACTTACCAGGTGTAGGCTCTTTAAAATGTCTTTTCACTGTGGCCCGGGCCATAAAACGGAATCACGGATATAAGTCCACAATGGGCTTATTTCAATATCAAATAATCCAATATGAACCTAAATGAAAATTATAGGTCGATTGTGAACCAAATTGCGCGAGAATATGGTGCATTATCCAGGGGGGATTTTGTTCGGGGCACGTATGCCGCGGGGTGGGTGGGTCATCGATGGGACCAATAAAATATTTTTTCCGCAACTCAAAATGTTTTTTCCTGTAAGTTTTTTTGGCTGTTTTTGCAATGAGTTTGGCTTAAAACACCTTAGAATAAGAGAACTAATGTAATTCTAACTGCTAAACTGACTGCAGGCAGTTATCGTGTTGTATTTTGTTGCAAATTTTGAAATCCAAGATAGCCGCTGGCAGCCATGTTTTTTTTGACCGAATGACCCCAAAATGACTCTTTTCTATTTACATGTCAATGTTAACATCCATGACAAATATAGTATGTACAGAAATTCATATACAGCTGTTTACAGTGAATTTTCCCCCGCAAATCTGTTTTAGTGTTTAAAGGGGGGGGGGTGTGGGTCCAAACAAGGGTCGAAAGTAAAAAAAATCAGCATACGTGCCTGACATTTTTTTCCGACCCCCCGGATTATCTGCTGTTATCAACTTCTTGAGCGGAAGTGAAACAATCGCTCGCTCTTCATTGTGGGCTTTATTTTAAAAAAAACACCACGCTACTAGAACTCTTTGTCATATGCTACAAAAAGAGGGCTACGGGTTCCTTCAGAGTCAATAATTCACTAGGCTCAATTTGAAGAACAATGAGCTAGTTTATTATAATTATTACAAAAGACATGTTACTACCAACTATGTTATGTTCCTTAGGAAAGTTAGGTTAGTATAGGATATTTGATTTTCAATATACAGATAATACATCATTATTATATAATAATTACTCTCGGGAGAGGGGCTTCATGACCCTTCGTCCTGATTCATGATCCTTCAGGTTGCATAAAACGCGTGCCCCAATCCCTTTTGTATAGTATGCCACCTAATATGCGCCTTAACGGCACTTCTTCAAACATCTCCGTTATTTCATCAATAACCCTAGCCTCAATCCTAACCTCACGTTCCACGTGGTATTTATTTAATATCAATCGCTATCTAATCATAAACCCCGATTAAGTATCTTTCGCTATCCAACATGGTGCGTTTTGGCTGATTACTGTAATAAAATATGTTTCAAGTTGTCGTTTTAGAGGTGTTGGTGTTTTTTAATTCAATATTCTTCTCAGATAGTATCGTCAACATTTACATATCAGGTTCCGACTATAATCAGCAAATTATATTCTTTCCACATAAATATACCCCACAGCCGCCTAGCTTCGGTTCCCATGCGGTTTAACACAACATTCTGATCATCCACATTGCATACCATTCAAGCAGCTCGACTGTAGGAACACTATTATGTTGCCGTATGGTCTCACACTTTGATAGCTACCATCATGTTCAACCTTTTTAACTGATGCAACGCTCGCTGGGTATTAATTTATTCTACGACACAACGATCACTGCATGATTGTTTGTTGTTTCTTTGTGGCAAATCATGTTGAGTGAATATTTCCAACGATATGTCAACATAGACACGCATGGAATTAAGTCAGTAATGTTCTTGACTTTTCGTCCTGAAAACCACAACGGGGCGCAAATGGAATATATCAACTGATTCTCCGGCGTTCGTTCCTTTCGGCAAACACAACATTGTTGCAAACCGGTGTTTCGTGAAAAAGCCACTCGCTCAAGCGAATAAGTTTGCGAATCCCCGTGGAGAATGTATTATCACAAAATAAATATACCCCAGGGGTTTAAAAAGATGCTTTTCACACCTTATTGGGAACGGTTCTAAATATTGTGTTCGAGTTGGAGATAGAGCTATCATGACCACGATAAATTACTGCGACTGTCAACTGATACCTTTTCAATTGAATCTATTTAGTAGCCAAATGGGATAGATGTGTGGTCATTTATCCACACAAATGGCCCATGTGCGTACCTTGGTGAGATCGGCCGTGCGAGGTAATATCACTCCAAACTGGAACACGTGTTGGGGGTTATATTCTGACAATTGAGAACAGAGAGGTTTCGCAAAATCACAGTTACAGTTACAATCGGGACCCGGTTAAAACAACACACCGTCAGTATGCCACATTTTCATTTGGTCAGATCGCCACATTTTTGGACAAAACGCCACTTTATTTCGTCAAAACGTCACCTAACTTTAGTCGAAAACCCACATTATTGGATTTCACACTTTCGTTTTTGTTTAAGTAAATTTGCATTCACACTTTCGTAGATGTTCAAGTATATTTGCAAAATGTATGTCCGAGGCGAGACCTTTGGTCTAAGAACCACTAAAACCTTGCTTTGTCCTCCATGTAAGTGTCGTTCTCATAACTGTATATACATGTACACGTAAACATGGTTAATTTGAACTTCAAACTTGTATGCATAACTTGGTAGAACGGGTAATGTATAAGTCTATAAAATACAACAGATAACAAAATGTAGACGTTGTAAAAAAAGTATCTAAGTCACATCTATCTTTCAGCTGTTTTCAGTTGTTGATCGATTGCTTATTTCTAGCCATTGTCCAACAATTGGAACACGGAAAGTAACATAACAAGCACAACATAAGAACATATTTACAAAAGTTATACAGGTATCCTCCCATGAACAAATTAAACTATGCACACAATTCAATTAAATGTAATAGTAACTCTGGTCAGCATAAAAGACATTACAGAGACAATACATAATGACATAATTACCTATCAAAAAGAACCCGATTTTAATCGGCAAATGTTAACCACAACTCCAAACGCGTTGACAAAATCAGCAAGATGGTGTCCATTTCTATATAAGTTAAGGGGCAGGTCAAGTGACAATTTTTGAATGGGGATTTCCATGCTAATCTGCGGAGCAAAAGTTACAGAGTTGCACATACTTCTGAGTGTGAGTTGATGTGGTATTGGAAACAACAGGTATTTATCTGGCGGGTCCGCTTGGAACTTGTTCCATTATAATGTTCGTATATTTATTTTTGAATTTTATATTGATTTTTAAAATGTAGGTCAAGTGATGTATTTCCAGAAAAAAATTCTCAAAAATATATTTTATTGCAAAATTTTATAATTTAACAAGCACAACAGATAAATACTTATTGTTTCCAATGCCACATCAAGTGACACTCAGAAGTATGTGCAACTCTGTAAATTTTGCTCCGCAGATTTGCATGGAAATCTCCATTAAAAATTGTTCAATTGACCTCCCCCTTAAACAACACAACGTGCATGTGGTCACAATTCAAAGGGATGCTCACGTGGCCGATGTCTCACATGCATAGAATATGTTGATGACCCAGCGATTATGGTAATATAAAGCAGAGTGGTAATGTGTCGACTGGAAAATACTGTTATTAAACTAAACTAAATCGATGCCAACATCAATGCATGTGGTGGTATGTCACCGTACGCCAGAAAGACATATTGAAGTAATAAAAATACAACTTTGAACACAAGAGTTTGGATTCCTAACAAACAATAGCCATGTGCACGACAAGGAACAGAAAAGAGCGTCTCGTGTTAATCTATTCCTGATATGGTAACAATAAAGAGCGTTTGCTTCACTTCTGTACGCAAAATTGAAAACAGCTGTAAAATGGCTGGGACCAAGACAAGTATTTTCAGAGCATAGGAAGTCGGTATATCAATATATCGTGTATTTATCAGCCTATCTTATACCTACTTCCAAATTACGTAGACAGAATTTGAGCTATTTCCGTTTAATTAGGTTAATAAAACCCTACATGGTTTATTTGCACCTAAAAAGTAGGAAAGTAGGAACAAGATTAGTCGGCAATACCTATCTTTGCGGGATTCATATACTCTGGACAAAACTTGCCGTCATATAAATTTTGAGTAGTTCTCAATGTTCACACTTAAGTTAGACAAAGGGTCTTTGTGTTAGGGTACGTTCATACGCTGGCAATTTTGCACGGTATGTTTTTGCGGGCATTTCGTCATAGAAAACCACATGGTGCCAGAATATGAACGGAACCGTGCACATAACATGCATCTTTACTAAAGCGAAAAACATGAGAAGTAACATTTATCTTGTTCCACTTGTAACAGTGCTACTGGAATTTGCCTTCGAATACCTGTATGATTAATTTCTGCAAGATAATTGCACGATTTTAACAGGCAAATTCCAGTAGCAACATACAGTTTTAAAATCCTGACACTATCGCTGAAAAATTTAATGAATATTTTTCCACTATAGGTCAAAAGACCACATCACTTATTGAAAACCACACAGATGTAAACTTCCTTGATTATTTAACGAATAGACAAAGCAACGAGCCCGCCACAATCCAAGATGTTATTTTAACTTGCTACTCAATGAATGGAAAAACCAGCAGTGACTTCAATGGAATATCTACAAAACTGATGAAGGAAACCATATTTTCTGTAGCACCAGCATTAAAGCATATATTCAACTTGTCGCTCGAACAAGGTCATGTTCCCAACAAAATGAAAATAGCTAAAGTTGTACCAATACCGAAAAATAGTGACAAGGGGGATATAAATAATTATCGTCCAATAAGCATTCTTCCCGCATTTTCTAAACTACTTGAAAATCTCATGCAAAAACGTTTAGTTGATTTTCTTAATGAATCGGACATCTTATTTAAACATCAGTACGGATTTCGCACAAACCATTCAACTTTTCATCCCATCATTCATCTACTGGATCATGTTGTAAAAAAATAACGACAAGCACACGAAAGATTCCACCGTAGCCCCTTTTTCTTGATCTGTCCAAAGCTTTTGACACAATAAGCCACAAAATCTTACTTACAAAAATTGAACATTATGGAATTAGAGGCATGGCAAACAACTGGTTTCGAAGCTATCTCAATGAGAGACGACAATACGTAGAATTCAATGGAAGCAAGTCAAACCTACTTAAAAACATCATGTGGTGTTCCTCATGGATCCTTACTCGGGTCCATAATTTTTCTCCTCTACGTGAACGATATGACAAATGCAACTACTATGGAACTCTTATCATATGCCGACGATACTACCCTTATGGCCAGTGGGAAAAATGAAGCGTTAATCCAAAGTTATGTCAATAACGAATTAAGAAATATATGTGACTGGAGTTGCTGCAACAAATTAACCATCAATTCTAACAAAAGCAATTATATGCTCTTGCATCCACAAAACAATGACAAAAAATGGAATACAATTAAAATATATCTCAATGGAGCCGAACTTCGACGGATAGGGAACATGCACAACGAATCGTCTGCCAATTTTTTAGGTATCCATATAGATGAAAACCTGACCTTTAATAAACACATTTCCATTGTATGCTCAAAAATGGCACATGCAATTTATTGCATTAATAAAGTTAAACATTTCCTCCCGAACAAGGCTCTCAAAACTTTATACTTCGCCCTAATTCAAAGCCACTTAGTTTGGCTGAATAGGTCACTCTCACCGGTTTTCTGTGATAAAGTTACCCAGGTTCCTAATTTTGTGATAAAGTTACCCAGGTTGGTGAGAATTGTGATAAAGTTACCCAGGTTAACAGTGGTTAAGCAAATCTCACAATATCAACTCGATTTAAAAGTGACAGAGGGAAATATTGTTCAGTTTGGGCAAGTAATAGCCCTTATCAAGCATAAATTAAGACATATTAGTACTGTAGTTCGTCATTTTGATCACAAAAATCAATAATTTGTTGCTAAACATGAACTATTATTAACCTGGGTAACTTTATCACATTCTTCTCCAACCTGGGTAACTTAATCACAATTTCAGGAACCTGGGTAACTTTATCACAGAAAACCGGTGAGAGTGACCTATTCAGCCTTAGTTTGTGGCATCCAAATATGGGGACATGTACCAGCAGTGAAGAAACTATATTTATTACAAAAACGAGCCATCAGAATTATATGTAACAAAAAATATAGAATCACACCGAACCTCTTTTCAAACAAGAAATATTATAAAAATAGATGATCTACACAAATTACATGCATCCATTTCCATGCATGATTGATACTACGTTCGCTTACCAGTGTCTGTTTCTGGTATGTATGACAAGCGAGCAGAACCAAATAGACGACAACCTAATCCTATAGTACAAAACAAATTCAGGACCATCTCTTTTTCTAAAGTTCTCCCATACCATTCATTCCCCTTTATGTGGAATTACATAGAAAGTAAATATACCTCTAAACAATCAAGACATGTCTTCCGAAAACGGATATCATTAATACCTATTCAGCGAGCGTTCGATGCAAAAACCGAAGCTGTCCTGATTGCATAAACGATACATAATTTTCTGATAACAAAAACAAAACAAAACAAAAACAATGCAAAACAGAATTCACTCTAGTATACATGTTAAATAAAACAAATTCACAAAACCTCACTCACATTATTCCTACTCGGTTCCACTCACACATGTATATTCATAGTATTCATTCATTTTTCGACCAAGTAGGTGCCCGCACATATGCACCACTTTTCGTACCATCGCCCTAACAAAGCCTATATATTAAAAAGCCTATATATTTAAAAACCCAGTCTGCATACGATGAACGTAACCTAAAAACAATCTTAATTAATTCGGCCATCTTCATCATATAATCTATCACCACATTCAGGGTTGATAGGAAGACAGTCAGCCATGACTATATCACCCCTAGCAATATACATGTATAGTCTATTAATATTATATTTATTTGTAATTGTACTTGCCATGTGTGTATATTGTAAATAAAGTTATCCTATCCTATCCTAGTGGAACTACGGAGATTTTACTTCGCATGTAGTTAGCTATGGCACAGATGCACTGTGTGTGTTGTTTTCCATTCATATTATGGCGCCATATTGTTTTCTACGAAAAAATGCCTGCAAACAATACCGTGCAAACTTGCCAGTGTATGAACGTACCCTTACCATATAAATTGCGAATGCACGATCTTTTTTTGTCCTCAATATAGAAAACTCGGGACCCAATTTTACTAAAATCTATGATTTGCATAAGTCTCTCGGTGTGGCATGTACCTTATAAAGTCCGTATACATCTAACATAATAGTGTGGGCTTATACGTCAGTGAATAAAATTTATAAATTAGTATCCAAACAGTATATCCTCTACACGAATGTAGCAATCAACTGTGATTGTCGAAAGTTCCAACCACATCGAGTGTACCATGTCGATCAGAGAACATAACGTTTGAGCTACGCAAAAGTGTAAATATTTACTACTTTATTCGGGCATAACATAGGGCAATGATTCCGCCAACAATAGTCACTGCATGTAATTCGTTTATAACAATGACACTGTTTTCTGTCTATTTGAATATCAAATTTATGAAAATAACTTATTTGTTGCATGAGTATATACTTGTTATTTCGTTCTGAACACCTCACAGTCAGCGGAATGTTTCGCATCACTTACTTGTATGTATTAGTCTAGTTTTGATCCCAAGAATTGAACAGTGATGTGACAAAATGGGCATTACTGCTTGGGTAGGAAGTTTTGCCGGGGTGGCTAATCAACACTGCCATGTTTTACACCCGCGATTTTTTTTCTTTATGCTATTACATCCAGAGAGACTTTTATTAAGAATTGTTATTCGGCCAGTCACGATGCACACGGGAACGTATATGTATAATATGTATAATAATTTTTGTTTCTTAGACTTTACCGAAGGTGCCTGGTCAAAAACGGTTATATAATAGCAGAGTGGAACCTAACATAATATATTTTAGTATGGCTAACAGTTTTTTAACATAAACGAACATAAACAGCTTTTAAAATGTCAAACTGAAAAGGCAATAAATGCAAGAAATAAAACAAAACGAAATTCAAGGTTGAAACTGAGAAAATAGATGTCAAGTTGTTCACGTATGATTCTGAATCTTTGGCTATAATATCGATCCCTCTCCCCAAAGAAAATGGACACACGAGAGAACCATTGTCCGTCGACTGCCACTACTCAGCAGTACCGTTATGCTTTACACAACAAAACGTTCATGTTAATTTATGCATTTAGAATTTGTAACAATTTGTAAGACGTCGGATCTAAAGCATTTAAATTGACGGATTGGCGTTGAGATGTCACATCAATGAATAGTCGGCGCCTGAGGCCTCCGTAACGCTGTCACTTATGGTCACTGAGGCCTTGAAATAGTGTGTCTGTCACTTGCAGAACGAGGTCCCCAGAGGGTGAAGTTAGTGACGTTGTCCCGCATGGCGGGCTAGCGTCATAAAATTCACCCTCCGGGAACCTCATTCTGACGAGGCCTCAATCGCTATGGGATACTTGGGTCAGATTTAAGTTCCCCTGTTGAAGTTGGTGATGTTCACCCATTGGTCACCGAGATTATGCATTTTATCTTCTGAAAATTAGCGGACATAGCAACTGAACAGAAGGGGGAAAGTTACTAAAAACAACGTTAAGTTGAGACAATAGAAACTCCCAGAATATGAGGCCTAAGCAGAATGAGGAGAATTTGGTGCTGATCGCCCGATGTGCGGGGTAGCATCAGTAAATTCACCCTCTGGGGACCTCACTCTGCAACTGTGTGACACACTATTTCAAGGCTTGCCTTGGTCGATTTAAGTAAATCTGCTACATTTTATTTCGGTGCTATATCTGGTATTTGTTCATAATCTATAAAGTAACGGTTACAAAGTTACATTTGGTAACTCGTTTTAAAGGGACACAAGACCCTCGCAGTGGGTAAATGTGCAAAAATATAAAAAAAACTGGTACATACAGCATAAGACGAAATGGTGAAATGTATCAACTTTGTTCTTATATTCTTTAGTGATAGCTTCGCAATGTCGCGTGCTGAAACCATTGTTATGTAAAGTAAACAGTTATAGTGATGTGTCAACACATACATCGTTAAGTAAGTTCAAATAATTGAGTCTGAATATGATTTTCAGAATTTGTTTCAATGCTTTGACCTTTTCCAATTTTACGTTTCGATTAAACTTGTGGATCTTATTGAACCAGTTGGACTTTCATCGCTAATTGCACTGTAACATAAATGTTTTCATACATGTAACAGCGGTTTTGATATGCATAATCTCATTATTATAGAGTTATTATTAATGAAAACTAGAACAAAGTAAATCTATTTTTTCATGTACTTGTTGATGGTAGTTGTTTTACACACTTTTATGTTATTTCTCATGAACCCACTTTGAAGTCATTGAATCTCTGGCTTTCTCATACCTTAGTTGTGATTATTAGCGTCAGAAACTTTTTTTGTTCTGTTGACCTATTCTGACCTAATCACTAAAAGCAGTCAGCAGAATAATTGGGCGTGCTTTTAAAATTTCAGCCGAATTGCATCTGAAGCTAGTTATTTATATTGATCACGTTATCGTTGCTAATTGGTTTAAACCCGTATATTGGGCTGACTTAATGTTCTGCGTGGGTTTTTAAAATTCTCGGCAGATTTTGTGAAAATAGATCAGAATAAATTCACCTTTTTTATGGGAATAAATCGACAAAAAGCTATATAAATATAAGACATAATTGTAGTGTGTGTTATTAGGAGATACGGCGCTGTTGTCATTGGGGCACATTTAGTAAGAACCACTTCGCGGTTCACACAATGTGCCCCAACGACCATACCGCCATACTCCCCCAAATAACACACACCCACTGCATTACTTTCCCAATTCAAGCCGCCCATTTTTAACAATATCACGAACAGACTAGCGACGAACGCCTCTATATTGTCCCATGCTGAAGTGTCAGATATGTTTTCTAAATTCTAAGACTTTAATAACAATTTATGTGGCATATACTGTCCGTATAAGAGTATTTCATGTATTTTTCAATCTACTTTGATCCCCGTGATAAAAACGAGTTTAATCTCAAGTTGCAAACAAACCGACATGGGGCTTGAAATGTCCCATATTAGCCCGCGTTTAAGCACTCGCAAATTTAAATGTTTTTGTTTTGTTTGTTTGTTTGGTTTTTTTTTTGCAGACATTTTTGGTACAGAATGCTACCGTATAATATGCCATGAAAACGAACGCAAATATGGTTATACAATGCATTTATACCATGCACAGCTAACTCTGTTCCACATGTAGCGATGACACAACAACCTTTCTGTAACTAGCATGCAAATTGCTTTGCCAGTGTGTGAACGTACACTTACGGGCAGATTGCTGATTACATCTGACTTCAAATTGTTCACTTGCCTGTAATAGCCTACTGTGTGCTCATCCAATAAAAATTATATGTTTTCTCCATAACCTCGAAAGTAACGGTTACTTCGTAGCATTTTAGCTGTAGTAGTTAAAACACCAACTTTGGCAACAAACACACTAACAAAACAGTAAGATGATCGTCGAGATAGGAGCGATAGGTCCGAGACGAAACAAAGAATATTTACGGTCCTGATAAAATGTGAGCAGGGAGGTTGTGGGTTGTGTCTCACCCCAAACTTTGGTTAAAATTAGTCACCAGTTGGACATCTCATGCCCGACACAACATTAGTTGGAAATTTCAGACCAAAATAGGTTCGAATTGTTCTGATAGTCTGATTATCATTGATTGACTGTTATTAGACCAAAACGCGCATATCTTCATTATTTTGGTCAACATGTTGGACTGAATTCAGAAAGCCCGATGTACCAATTGGAAATTTCCAACCCAAAAGAGGGGGCGGTGGTACTTCCCCAACTTAGAACTTTGGATCTGGTTCAAGGGGTACAGTCGAAAATCCATGATGTGTTATCCCCTGACTGCGAACATGTGTTATCCCCTGACTGCGAACATGTGTTATCCCCTGACTGCGAACATGTGTTCGAATGAGGAAAGTTGTGAGGGATATGATACTAATGTCGAGCCTATATTTATGGATTCTTTTTTCACTCTCTTTCTTTTCTGTTTTTTATTTCTATTAATACAATCATGGTATATTTTATACACATTTTGCAGGGTTATTTGTTGTTCTCGCTCTCTCTCCCCATCTCTATCTCCTCTCTCTCTCTCTCTCTTCATCTCTCTCTCTCTCCCTATCTCATCTATCTCCCTCTCTCCTCTCTCTCTCTATCCCCTCTGTCTCACTCTCTCTCCCTCTCTCATCTATCTCACTCTCTCTCTCTCTCGCTCTATCCCTCTCCCTCTCTCCCCTCTCGCCCCCTCTCTCCCCCCTCTCTCTCTCCTCTTTCTCATTGTCTCCTCTCTCTTCCTCTCTCCCTCTCTCCTCTCTCCCCTCTCGCTCTCTCCATCTCTCTCTTTCTCTCTCCCTCTCTCCTCTTTCCGTCTCTTTATTTTTCTTTTCTATATACATAAGTATCTCCACTTAACCATGAACTATGTAAATATGTGATAATCTCTCCTATGATGTGGTCAATAACACATCTTTCTTCGAATGAGAAAAGTTATTAGGGATATACGATAATGTCGCGCCCACGTTGCTCCTGTATACATACAATCGTGGCGTGTTCACTCTTTATTCTTCAAATATTATTTGATCGATGTCTTTAATGGGTAGTGTTGATAAACACTATTTCAAGGCTTGGAAGTTGTAAACTAGAGTAATGCCCTGAGAGCTTTCCGATGAATGGCAGCAAGCCATATTTCCGACTAAATCCTGAAAAATTACCCATAATTCTGCTGTGGTTAAGGAGTCAATTATTTAGGGCATTACTGTACATGGGCAGGCTTCAAAATATGGTGCTGGACAATTGCAGAATGAGGTCCCCAGAGGGTGAATTTAGTGATGCAACCCAGCACAGCAGGCTAGCATCACCAACTTAATCCTCTAGGGGACCTCATTCTGAATGCGCCTGTATACAGACAATCATGGCGTGCTCACTTTATTCTTCAAATATTTGATCGATGTCTTTAATGGGTAGTGTTGATCTTGGTCTGATTGTTCTTCTTCGTCGCTTCATCGCGCCTCACTCTCGATTGATGGTGTCGTGTTGCAGAATGTGACAGCCTAATTATGTCTAATTAACAAATTTCCGCACAATCACCAGAGCTTTCTGATACCGGATCAAAGTCGATACATCTTGCTCGTTCTATTGGCTTGCGTCGACATTCGCTTTGTTGACAATTGGGACCTTTTGTCATGTAACTGGAACGCCTTTTCCTTTCTGGGAATTACTAAGCTAGTCTAATATTATGAATCGATGCATAATGGTATGAAGTCGGACCTCGAAAGTGAAAAACATTATTTTCCTCCCTTGGTGATGGGTTGTTGTATTGGGGTTCATCCTCGCTTTTGTTTAATAATACACGACGAACCAAAGCCGGACGCTTTGGGTCGTATATATAGACTATATCTGATTTTGTGACGTCACCAATTATTATCTAATACGACACTGCTGTTTTGAATTTTTGCGAACACTTTTGTCGCACAGTAGATAGGTGGACTTAAAGCATTAATGTCGTAATCTGAAATAAACGTGTGCGTCTTTCAATGGCCGGCGTTCCAAAAATAAGGGGAGTTACTATCGGAATTATGCACAGTGAAGTTCATTCGTAGCCACTGTTTACATTTTATTGAGAACATAATTATAACATATTATGGATTGTCAAATATTTGCATTGGAGTGGCTTAAGATATAAATGTCGCGTGCAATGGGAAAATCTCAATCACTCTGGATGGGCTGGAGACAATACTGGAATCGAAATGGAAATTTGTGATGCTAGCAAACGTTATTATATCGCGTTTAAATTATCCTAATATTACATAGTACATACGTGAATCTGATAATCCTCAGATGTCCTATTTTCACGAATCGGCAAGAAACACATACTTATGAACAAAGCAGAAGATATACTCAGGTTATCGCAAATTCGGTCGATGGTGAAAGCTACATGATGACGTTGTTCGTCGAGTTTCGTTGAAAACGACATGATGACATTTTATGAATGAAATGAACATGATTAAATCGACAAGCTTCTTCATATAGTACACATCTCAATCGGACTGCGCACACAACGTCAATAATATAATGGTTAATTTCAGTAAAATACTCCCCCCCCCCCCAGACAACAACCACCAGTCTTGACTTTTGAATACTTTTAGTTTGATGTTGGTAGTTTATATAGATAATGAATGGCTTGGAGTTGACTATGCCAAAATAGTGGTCCGAGAGGAGTGCGCCTCGTGGACCATTCCTTATCGAGGACCACTATTTTGGCATAGTCAACGACAATACATTCGTTATTTATTATATTATATCGAACATTTGTGCCAATTCTCACACAATTTCTGAGTCTGATTTTGTCGCATTTTTATTTACCTTGAATTTTGGAAATCGGTCTCAGATTTTACAATTTACGGCAATCTTTTAAAGATGGCAGGGGAGCATAGCTATGTTATTAGTTACATCTAACATTTCTTCATGATTCATGCATTCATTTCTATAAATACGTCATTAGCAAAGACATTTTGGCGACATTTTAGAAGTTAACTTGCTGATCTTCGATTAAAACGGAAAAGGAAATTATAAATAACGCCCACTGGCATTACAAATTTAGGACTGGCCGCTTGTCAACTAAACGGACAAACTATTACATACATTGGCTAGATATGATCGGACATTTGTAAGATCATCGCAATTCACCAATAAATCTAATGATATACCGATATTGCAACAAATATCGCACAAGGTATAGTTTAGGATTGGTCGTATCTTTAGACGGCAACCCGATTTCGCGAAACGAGTTTGTTGCTATAAAAAGAAAAAGAATAGTATGCATGTATGAATCCTACTGGAATCCTTACTATCGTGAAATGGTATAACAGTGCGCAGCCAATCGCGTGACATATAATATTCGTACAAAAGGAACGGCTTTTAAAAGTTTGTATATAGGTTTTAACTTTTAAGTCTGAGTCGGTGAGCTCGTAGTCTGTTTGCATTGTGAATTTCTGATTCCTCACATGCCTTGATGTGGAATATGACTGACCTAAGTATACGCGGCATAGCTACAGGACGCACTCTGTCGATGAACCCTTGTGCATGTCTGAAGTGTAACATATCATAATCACACCACGATATAAGGCCTAAGTTTTTTTATTATTTGATGGGACTACGCATCAATGAAGTTATTTTATAGGATTAAAAGACACAGATATATCCTAGCTTATGCGTGTGTTTAGCTGTGGTTCGTTAATTACGGAAGCGTATGTTCATATTATTTTATTGCATTCAAACCACATGCAGAATGCAATAGCATATATATAAGCCAGATAAGTTCAACCACACGTACGTGTAACTTTCATCGTGTCTTGCCACTGCCAACGGAGGTCATCGGCTCATGTGATCATGTCGCGTACCCGTACACGGTCAAACCGTTTAGAAGTTTTATGTCAAACGAACTTTGTATGGTCATGTCGTTGAAGTCAAAATGCAGGGTCAACCTAGAACAAATTGGCAACAAATGTCCACGGACAACATATCCAAAATCGGCTAAAATCCGCTTTGGGGAAACTTTGTTTTCGAAGATGGCATCCAACACGGTTGTCTATATCACATCAGTTCTCGAAATACATGTTAAGTCAATCTACGATATATTGTGGCATAGGATCTATTTACGCAGTTGGGGCAGTTTGTGTTAAATGAGAGTGAACGAATAAAGTGACAAGGACAGGAACTAATACAATCGTGGCCATAAAATGTCAGTCAAAATCGCCGCAACTCCTAGTCATGTCACTACGAGAGCAACATATTGGATAACTACATGTATATGGGAGTAAAAATGTTTATTGGATAACTACATGTATATGGGAGTAAAACTGTGTATTGGATAACTACATGTATATGGGAGTAAAAATGTGTATTGGATAACTACATGTATATGGGAGTAAAACTGTGTATTGGATAACTACATGTATGTGGGAGTAAAAATGTGTATTGGATAACTACATGTATATGGGAGTAAAAATGTGTATTGGATAACTACATATATATGGGAGTAAAAATGTGTATTGGATAACTACATGTATATGGGAGTAAAAATGTGTATTGGATAACTACATGTATATGGGATTAAAAATGTGTATTGGATAACTACATGTATATGGGAGTAAAAATGTGTATTGGATAACTACATTTATATGGGAGTAAAAATGTGTATTGGATAACTACATGTATATGGGAGTAAAAATGTGTATTGGATAACTACATGTATATGGGATTAAAAATGTGTATTGGATAACTACATGTATATGGGAGTAAAAATGTGTATTGGATAACTACATTTATATGGGAGTAAAAATGTGTATTGGATAACTACATGTATATGGGAGTAAAAATGTGTATTGGATAACTACATGTATATGGGAGTAAAAATGTGTATTGGATAACTACATGTATATGGGAGTAAAAATGTGTATTGGTAATAATTAAGTCTGTTTTTTATATAACTTTAAATCTACAAAGATCACTAAAATAGATCCATCTGGAACGTATATGTCAAGCCCAATAATTTACGTCTTTAAAGTTCGTGTTTTTTGCCTAGAATACATCCAACAGTCGGGCCAGTCGCCACAGAGTGCGTGCTAGTTTCATTCGACATGACGATTAGTTATTGAACGTAACCATTGCTGAAACTGAAGTGCGCACACTTGTGATATAGATAGCAGTTACATTTCCAGATTGTTCAACACTCTCCGTTATAATAAACAATACACATATGTGGCAATGCTTATTGTACTGTAATTAAACACTCATCTCTTCGATAGCTTAAAGATACGGTTGGCCTTGGCGGTGGGTATCCTGTGAAAATATCTCCACCCGTCAAACACCGCCACAAACAGAAAGAACATCAAAATGTAGATAGACTTTGTCCGTATACAAATAAGAAATATCGCATAAACATAATCGGTCATATGTTTGACCATTGTTATGTAAACAAAAGCGTAAAAAGTTACTTTTCTGGTGTTTGTTTATATTATGATGGTAAACATAAAGAGCGTTCTTTGTTGGTGAATACCTGATATGGAACTATTAAATAGCGTTTATGCCATTTGTGTGTGATTAGCCAGTAGCATTGTGCTGTCTTCTGTAACACAATCAGGCTCTTGCTTAGGTAAAATATAGTAGGTCTTTATGATAACATGCTGTTTGCGCGATGGTCATGGTATATATGAACGGAACTGTATGCGTTTTACTGTTTTTCTGTTTACGGTGTTTGGAACAAATATGAATATTTTCGACAATTAAGGCCGCACGTGCCTTTAACACCCCATATCACCAGAGACGATATGTCGTGCATTTATGTAAGACTAATTTTCTTGTCATGATCTCGAACGCCATTTTCCTTTCTGTAAGTTACTAAGCTATAGTGTAATATTATGAATCGATGCTGGTATGAAGTCGGAAGTGAAAAACATCATTTACCTCCCTTGACACTTTGTGTTGTTTCATATACTATATAATATAATTGTAGTGTATATGGGAGTAAATGATCCGATGGAAACACGTGTGTTGCTCGTCGTTTCTCTGAGAACCATTCGTAAAGAATCCACTTTTCGCAATCCTGAAGGTTGTGCATATAGATCACACACTGGGTGAACAGTACCCAAAACAAAACAAAACGATTATGTCTCCAAGAAAACCGGCTCATGTCTACAAAAAATCCGGGTGTGTCTGCGAATAATCCGGTATGTCTACAAGAATCCCGGTCCATGTATACAATCAACCCTGATTGTGTATACAATAAACCTGGATTATGTAACAATGAAACCCGGATCGTATATTCAAGAAACCAGATCCGTGCCTACAACAATCAAATCAAGAACATGATAACCCCACGGAGGAATGCCAAAATATGCGCTTTCTAGCGGACAATTTGTCCCGGGTAATTGAGTGGTTCCGGGTTTCTTGTATAGCCACGATATATCCGTTACCATGGTTGACACAACAACATCAATCAATCAATCAAGTATATTATACATTACACCAATGTATAGTAAATTATAGAGTAACATAAAAGGAAAAAAATACATGTGATAAAGTAACATAAGCAACAAAACTAGCCATATAATGGCAACTGATGTTATAATTATGCCAATTGATATTACATACACTGTCAGCGCCAAACCGAAATGGTTCCAAAAGTTGAGAGGACTTTTATACCAAATGATGCAATATTACTGCACCACCGTGCATACATGCACTGGCTGGTAGCAGGCACACATCTTTGATTTCAGCCATTTTAGATGGTTTAATTGCATGCAGTTATTGCACCAATACCATTATGGAATAACAATTAACCTGTATAGTTAAACTACATGCATATGTGTATGTGACTTGGGCGAAACTTGAAGTGTTAAACCTCTCTATAACCACACCGCACATGCTACTCTATATAGCTAGCGTATCACTATGATATCATGCAAACAAAGAACGATACAATGTTGTTTAATTCGTTGTCGAGTTTCAATATTTGATGAAGAAAACAGCGGGGGAGTACAATAAACTTGTTTTTGTCATTCTCCGTCAGGTGATTTGCTTAATCAGGCATGATCCGGTGTGCTTAGTGATATTCCATCAGCGTATTTAGTTTGCACTTCCGTCATCAGGATCCCCACCGGAGTTGTAATGGGAACGACCTCGCTGGATATTATCCGCGATGTAGTCATCAGTGCAGCCTGTTCTCTTGAAAATAAACACACTACGGGTTTATTTTGAATGTCCCGTTATAGGCCCATATATAGCCTATTTGAGGAATTATACGATCTATATGGGCGTAAAATTGGGCGTTAAAACTGAGCTCGTGTGGTGCTTATTTCAATGCGAAATAAGTCCATATTGGCAATTTTTAATCTACTTTTGTCATCGACACGACTTACCAGATACACGCTCTTTATAATCTGTTTTCGCTGCGGCCCGCGCCATTTAACGAAATAACGGGTATTTCATATTCAAATCGACATGTCCAAAATGGACCTATGTGAATATTAGGTCCAATATGAACCTATTTGCACGAGGATATGTTGACATTTTGTGTCAGCAGTTACTAAATTCGGGAATTGTCCGTGGTTGGTCACCGCTGCACCATATCATTGGATTTAATACATGTACACTGGCAGTAATCTCGTAAACAAAATTAGTGATAGTGGTCACATTCGTTTTCCTTAGTAGTACACATGGGATCCCTTTTTAAAGTGACAGAGGCTCATATTCACCAACTTGGTTATATAAAGTCCAGGTAGTTTGTGTCGGGTGAGGGTCACTGTCAAGCTATCTTTGGTCGTCATTCGCAGAGGCATCGCCGGTGTAATAATCAAATCCACCTGATTGAATAATCCTCTGAATGCATTAGCGAGACCACTGAGTCGCTGCCATATTGGATTCATCCAGCCCATGTTGCACGGTTTAAGTGCTGCAGGTCAATGTTCTGCAGGTGCATTCCATATATGGAAGGTTTTAATAAACATGAGTCCATGTATTAAGCGTCTGAATATTCATGATTTTCATATATGGAATCAATCATGAATATTCAAAACGTCCATATGGAATGCACATCCAGAACTTTGACATGTAGTAATTAAACCGGGGAACAGGGGCTGGATAAATAGATTTATTGTATATGCCAGTCTATGTAAACATACACTCAGATTCATACTGATACTGAGTCTATTGCTTTCCCATCAACTATTCATTTCTGAACGGTTGCGGGCTTCCCCCAAATTACGTCACACCGCGCTAAATATAAATATGAAATTAGTTGTGATTGACAGGTGTAAACATGGTCACGTGCCAGTGCCGTCATGGCCGCTTCAACCATGTGAAGCCGATTCTAAGAATAGTTGCAGGGTTTGTGACTTTTCGTTCGGCGGTTGTTTTACTGACAATAAAGGGAAACAGCTTCCGGGATCCAAAATAAAATGTACAATAACTAAGACAGATCTACTTGAAATTATAAAAAATGTCAATTTATGTGGATTTCTTGGACTCATAATCAGAACAAATTATTTTTTGATTGGCCAGGCGATTTGTCGCCCATGTTGTCAAAAAATAACACAAATCAACGGCCACGAATCAAAAATACATGAATGTCGGGACTATCTGATAAAACAACTACAGAACTAAAAAAAAGTACCTTGACATAACAAAACGATCTACCAGTTCCCCAGTACCGACAGTAGCACCACCGCAGCCAAAACGAGCGAAGAGCAACACAATTCTACCACCAACGCCACCGAAACCCACCTGACCTTCCACAGCCGTATTATTAGCTCCAAATATTGTACCAGTTGTACCCAAATTACAGTTGCCTGCAATCCAAATTCCGGTGATTCTTGATTTTAAACTTTCGACCGCTCGTCAACAATCTACTTTATTTGTCGATTTGTGAATTTCTCTTCCGGTATAACATGACGTCATGGATACTATTTTAACAACCTTTAGCCACACCTTCGGAATTTCCACACCGAGAGCACGTGACATGTTACTAGTTTTTTTTATTGGGGCACACATTTCTTGGAGCTAAGTTTTGATTGGCGGTAATTACAAGAAATCCCGGGTTTAGGAAATGAAAACTGAACGAAAGGTCGTCAGACCCACTATTTTTTATATGTGGGTATGTAGTTTACTCCAGACTGTGTATATATATGCGTACATATACATATTTATAAATATATATTAATAACTATGTGTATGCGTATATCGGTACTATTCTTGTACAAATTGTGA
Organism: Siphonodentalium dalli; assembly: GCA_032622095.1. Lineage (NCBI taxonomy): Eukaryota > Metazoa > Mollusca > Scaphopoda > Gadilida > Siphonodentaliidae > Siphonodentalium > Siphonodentalium dalli. The sequence goes on along the minus strand of CP136063.1, from coordinate 162,837,984 downwards.
TATTGCTTGTTCTATACCTATTGTCTAGCTGAGTTATTCGGTCATTTCTCGATTTACGAGCGTAATAAATTCGCATACAACTTGCGGAGATGTGTTACATTGTCGTCATCGAGTAAATCACTCATCAATATATTGTATTAGGGCGTCGACCAGTTAACATTGGTAACAATCTGCGCCGGGCGTTGGTGATTTTTGTACACACTGGAAGGTAGTGAAATTCGTCACCAATTACCCTGGTATCGCAAACACATAAGTGCGGTCATCACGATCGGTATTGTTCCACCGTCCCGTTTCTATTTGGTGTCATAACCTGCAACCATATATGCGGCTGATTACATTGTTCTATTAACTCGTGTATACAACTCAACCGGGGGGGGGGGATATTTTCATCTTTACTGGCATCGCACAACATTGACTGCGTTAGATTCAGTAATTTTTTTGGAAATCTTTCAGGTTCGCTATTTTCGCTGCAAATGTGCGTGTCGTGAATCGGAACACTCCGAATAGAGAATCGGAGCGAACGGTAGTGTTACTTTGAAGGCATTATGCCAGGCTAAAATATCATATTTTGATCAACAGTAATGTTTAAAGTAACGATGTGATGCTTGTGGATAAACATAAGCAATTTGTACTACGAAACATTATCTCTTTCGCTTCAAAATTCGCATTTGTACACAAAACAGTTCTTCTTTGTGTGTGGATTTGAGTGAACAAAGTTCTTAAACCCTTGTAATTTGGTTTATCGTGCTATTGAATAAGTATGCTATGAGTAAAATACATTGGAAACAAGTCCTATCTTTTGAATATATCATCACATAAATTGCTCCCTCAAAATATACCAATTATTAAATATGTTCGTGAAAAATCGAGCAAATCTTTTGCGGAATCGGATCTTTTACCGCTGGGAATGGGAATTTCTGCTCAGACGGAATGAGTTTTCGAGGAACAGATCCCCCAAAGTGTATATAACGCTATATATAAAGTGTAAGAAAGCAGCCTGTTCTCTTAAAAATAAGGTCATATTGAACTTATTTTTAAAACACAAATAAGCCCATATCGGCATGTTTTGCGTTTTACGCTCTATATGAACCTGAATCGACTTAAAAGCGCTCGCATTGCGCATGTGCGTGTCGTGAATCGGAACACTCCGAATAGAGAATCGGAGCGAACGGTAGTGTTACTTTGAAGGCATAATGCCAAGCTAAAATATCACACGCACATTTGCAGCGAAAATAGCGAACCTGAAAGATTTTTAAAGCGCTCGCATTGCGCCATAAAACGGAATAATGGGTATGAGTCCATTATGGGCTTATTTCAGAATCAAATCAGTACAAGCAATATTAACCTATATTAATATATAGGTCAACTATGAACCTATTACCACAAGGATGTGTTGAAGAAACACGCCGATTCTATCCGGTGAGTGTTCTCGATTTAAGCGCGGGTTAAGTTTAGGCTATACCACTTGCCAAATGACAAATCTAATAAATGGTCGGGGTCAATCACATCGCCGACACTGTGTCGGCGTAGCACCAGCGAATGTACAGCATTCGGCCGCTACCAAATAAACTACCTGGTGTATAAAATAAGCCCAGGGGTCAATACTATGAACAATTTTATACCTGTAAATACAAATTGTATTTATTAATTTGTAATTACAAATTTGTGTTAACTATCACAGTGGTTTCATAGTACAGGGAAAATTGAGCCGTATTATTGTAATACCTTAGACTGGGCGAGAGGTGAAACCCCTAAAAGGCAGCTGTAAAACTTAGAAAAAAACTAACTCCCCACTCTGCTCCCATGCACCTGTTATCAGTGTTATCTGAATACCAGTTCAAATTAGACGGACATGTATATAGAGCTAAAATAACTGAAAACAATTTATATGGGAAAGTTACAATGCGTGCTATCATATTGTGATTAGTGAGAACGCCGGTACTATGAAACGATGAGCTAACAAAATCTCGCAAATTTCACAAAGATCTACTGTTGATTATTGTAGATTGCTTACGGACAAACCTTTGCCTGTGAGTGATTAACACTATATATTGAATCACGGCGGGCCAAAGTTACAAAAGAAATAACCAATCATAAGTTGAGAGGTGAACGCTTATCAGAGTTATCCAATCGGTTCACGGATTGCTAAGTTGATGACCACTAGTCTGCGCAAGTTAACAATTAAACGGTTCGTTTGTAGTGTGTGTATGTAAGTACAAGTCAGTGTAATAACGAGTACTACAAACAATTTGGTATCATTGTTTTTACAAATTACAAATTTACAACCATTCAGTTTGTAAAAATAAAATATAATTTTTATGGTATAGCATTATATATATTGTGACCATCCTATTATTTCAAACTGATCCGCTACTCTTATCATAACACATCGAGGCAGTAACGTGGCTCCATTTTATCGGGAGGGTGTGTACCGAAGCAGGGACGTGCTAATGGTCTCTGTTATAGGAGTGGTGCGCTAGAGTGCCAGTCGGTAGAATGCCAGGTGAATTACACCGTTACAGGCAGTCGGGCGCTGACGAAGCTGGTTCTAACCCCGTCATATGGAGGGTGACCGGAATCGTGTATCTGGGCAAGTTTGTCAGTTGCTTTCCGGGGGTCGGTGGTTTCTACACGCAGTGGGACGATTTCTCGGTGAAATCAAGCCTCTGCGTGGTCTTTCCTCCACCCGTAAAATTGACAACGTCGTGTGTGGTATAGCGGATAGAACGACGATAAACCCTAATAAACCAAACCAAACCAATAGGAGTGTCATTTTATAATTTCAAACTGCTCCGATATCTTATAATATATCTAGATAGGGACGTGGCTATATGGGCTCAGTTTGGCGACGGGGTGTCCATCCTATAATTTCCATATGCACCCTTTGAACAACAAAATGCCTATAAATTCCACATAACGATGGAATCGTATATCAAGAGGAAAGTATTTAAATTTTTCTACGCTGATAACAACACTTAGTCAATATGACTAACATATGTTAGTCAAACGTTTTTCCTCAGGATGACTGACTTAGTTCAGCCAACATGACTGAGGCATAACATTAATCAAAATTACTAGGGTGATGAACTTATATGCTCTGGTTTAAGGATGTGAAAATCGACAATTTATGTTTGACACCCTATATCGACATTCTAGACAAGTTCTTAACGTTGTAACTTTCAATAAATTGGGTATTTTCAGTAGTTACAAGGAACACATACTGCTACATCACATCCGAGCTGACACCCCATAAGGTTTGACAATTTCTAAATATAGGCCATTTCAATCCAAACTTTTGACCAAAGGAGGTAAATATGCAAATGTTGGTCTAAAACAAAACATACCCCTAATAAATTGTTGGAAGAAACAAAATAACAGAACAAGTTCAACCTATTGTTGTTGTAAAATTTCCAATTCATGTTGTTTCAGGTATCAAATTTCCAGCTGTTGAACGTGTTGATAAAAAGTTTGGAGCGAGAAATATAACCCACCCCCCTTGTCGCGACGTCCCTGTGGGTTGTACTTGAAATTTCCAGCTGACAAAATATTTTCACGAGGGGGTGAATCGCCCCCTTGTCGCCACGTCCCTGCGTATCATAGATATATATATTATCCGGGTTAAGGGTGCGAAAACTGAAAAATTATGTTTCATAGTACTCGAACATTCTTTGTGATTGGAGATATTTGTAAATACAAAGAACACGTACTATTTGTGATTTATGTTTGTAATCGTAGGTTCGTAGTATTGGCGGAATGATAAATTGTTATTTCTTACAAACAATTGTAGATTCTTACAAAGAAAAAGTTTCATAGTATTGACCCCAGTTGGTGAATACGAGCCATGGCCGTTTCGAAACCCACGCATATTATACCTGTTGATGTTCCCTTGTGTCACCATCCGACTAATTTCCGGTGATATAAAAATTATGTTAAGAATGTGCGAACACTAGCTGCCATGTAAAATGCTTGCATGTTTCAAATGGATAGTAGTTTCTACACACATATAACTGCCTTTATCTAATAACATATAATCTATAATATTATAAAACATTGAAATGCGCTGATCAACTCCAAGCTTGTTTTCCTACTAACGAGAGATAACTCTATTGCCAACAAACTTAGCGGATGCCAGGTAACAATGGTGTAAATGCTTCGCATAGGCCTCAGTGCAAATGGTTTAGTGTCCACTGTTCACAATATAATGCCCAGCCTTGATTTTTGTCTTAAGATCTAAAAGATTGACATTTGGGGTAACATTTTATGCAAACAAATCATATCCGCCGTGCAGGGAGTTCGCATTTAAAACTTCCCTAAAACATAAGAAATGAAACCATAATCGCTCTTGGTATGATAACTGCGCGCCAGTCCAGAAAATCGAATCGCAGTAAAACTTCCTCTTTTTGGAAGTCGATAGCAGATGACCACACCAGTTATGAATAAATATGGTCGGTGGCATTATTTTATAGAAAATATACCACAATTAATTTATGGTGTAATAAAGGATGGTTTAGCATGTTTACTGGGTGGTATTCTCGGTGGTTCGCATCGCTGTCCGGGATGTTCTAAGCGAAGTAACTCTATCATTTCATCGGATTGCATGGTTGTTGGATAAGATTATTCGCTGTAGTGAATTCGTTTGGTGAATGTTGCATGTGTACACCGCGAAGCACGTGCAATGTGCGCAATTCGTGTCACTCTCTTGTAAAACATTTGCGGCTTCCATTTACATTATCGCAACATTGTGCTGCATAATAATACAAATGTGTGGCAAGCAAACTTACTTCCTACAGGTTAGCATGTCATCACAGGTCCCCAGAACAAAATAATTACCCCAACCCCAATAATACTTAATCCTATAGAAAGGTATCCAACTTGGCTGTACCTAATTTGTCATATCATTTTTGCAAAGTCCACAAAATACACAAAAATAATTTGTGTTGCATAAATGTATCATATATTGTTAGAAAGATATTTTATTACTCTTTTAGTTTGGTGTACCGGGTGTAAAAATTGGTTCAGAAAAACTCCGGTTATGAGCACAGGTCTGAAGCAAACCAGCTGTTAAAATCACTCGCTCGAGATAGTGTCCGCTCAACTGGGTCAACGAGTCGGATTTTTACATCGACTTGCGCTTCGAAAACACACTCAACGATAAGTAGACTAAATATATTATACATCATTAGAAACGGAATTGTTTACTGACCCACCCAAACCAAACACGCCATATCACGTCATCGTATTCTGGTATTTATTGAAAAAATCAGTTTCATGAACCCGGAAGCAAATTTTACAAAAGAGGTCTAACTATGTTACCGTTAGTGAAAAGTTTATTCTGTCGTGAATGAAAAGTATGTTTGCCGGATATTTCCAGCTGAAAAAAACTGATGTCGATTTCAGTCAAAAATTTAACAGAAGTGGTCTAATGCTACAGTAAAAATTATAATAGTTGGAAACTATTAGAACAATTTCAATCTATTTTGGTCAGATATTTTCAACTGATTTGTATCGGGCATAACATTGGAATTTTGACCAAAAAGTTGAAAGGCCTCACTCCAAACGAGAGCCAACCCGCCCCTTATAATAACAGGATAAATTATCGTAGTTCATTCTCGATGAAAGTCGGAATCATGAATGGTTCGTCAAAGCTGTCTATACTGTTCCAGGGAGAGAATTCAGAAGATGGCGTCAATATTGCAGTTAAGAGGTGCCAAAAAGCATCGTTCCGCCAGCCATGAATAATCTTTTGCGTTATCTTCAAGGTTCGGGACACAGAAGCCTTGAGCTCATCCAAAGTGATGCAAAATGTGTTAACCACACATGATATTGCCCATTACCAATGCTTCGTAGTAGGGTGGAATACTATTCAGCATCTTGATCGACATGCGTCCGAGCTATCAATTCGGTGTGAAGATGTACCACTTGAATATGATTCCAGGGGTGAGATGCAGGGTTCGCGCTGACACTTGCCAAATTTGCCAATGGCAAAAATAATTCACATTTGGCAAACAAATATTTTCATTTGGTAAAAGTGTTGGTAAGTCACATTTTAATTCCTCAAGAAATTTGAAAAATATTGGTCATTCAATACCATTAATTTCAGGAAACTCTAACATCGTAATTATATTAGTGGTATTTTATAAGGTTTAGGGAAAGTTAACATCTCTATTTAGATGGAGTTAATCTCATAGCAATAGTACTGATTGTTGGAGGGATTACTAATCCTCCCATATATGATGTGCTCTACTGGTGGAGAAACCGTTCTACCATTGTATTGTTCGGTGATTGGCTTATTGTTGTATGATAAATTATAGAGATGCGAATATAACTAATTAGTAACTAACTGCTTTTCTATCGGTATCAAAAGTCGTTCAAACTGACAGTATCGAAACATAAGACTTAAAGTGATGTGAAACACTCTGGTAGGGAGACCAAATATAAATGGATAAATAATCTTGTTCAAAATAGTAATTTTTACCAATATTATATCCAAATTGACAACACACAGCGTCATTCTTATATATTAATTAAATGCAATGACCGCCGATGGCGAAATCGTTTTCGTTAGTTTATCGCCGATAGAAGCGTCCCGATTCGAGTAGTAAATATTTACAATTAAGCGTAGTTCAGACAATGTTTTCTATCGAGTGGTACGGTCGATTTGCTTGAGCTTTTCGGTGATGTTGGTAGAATGCTGCATTCATCCAGTTGGCGGAGCACCTGAATACTAACTTATCAGTTTCACGCAACCGAACAAGTACATAATATGTCTTTAAGGTTATAGAACATTATACTATCAGGGATAGCATTTGGCAACTGCTAAAATAATTTGGCAAAAAATATTTTCATTTGGCAAATTATTTGGCAAAAGTTAATTTCGGTCCAGCGCGGACCCTGGTGAGATGTCTTGATGGATGCATTGACAATGTTATATTTTGTCCCTCCAGGAATCACTGGCAATATCTGTCTGAAACCACCACACATCAGAACCTGTATTCCTTCCAATGGCTGCTTGTTACGTGCGCTCGCGCAACAGTATGGCGATCAGACAGATTCGTACGTAGCTTGGTGTCACCCTACTCCGTTTCACTCCATGACGTCACCAAAAACGACGTAAAACCCCGTGGCGTTCTGACATTTTTACTGTGCCGCGTTTTTGCTATGTTTATTTTATGTGTTGTTTTCGATGTCGGGATTCCCTGTTTCTATATTTAAAACTGGTATGCTCGTAGTGAGCCTCGATTTCGATTTTTTCTCCCAGGTCAAATTACGTCAGAGTTATGACAAAAATAGATCGACCTACATTTTCTCCATCATAACTCTACATCAAAGAGTCTATAGACTCCTTCGGGACCTACATAGACTCCTTCATTTGGGTATTTTTACTTATAATTGGGAAGTTTTATCATTTTTGGTTCGTGCGAAGACCTCTTTTTTATCGTGCGGGAAAAGAGAGACATCCAAAACGCGATTTCGTAATTCGACGCAATAGGCTGAATAGCCTAACCTTCAGCCGAGTTCCGGGTCAAATACGACGAATGACGTAACACGAAACAAACACCGTTTGAAGAGTTTATAATTACATAAAATGATCGTTATTGATTAATTATTGATTAATTATTGATATTTATTGTTGCATATTGGCTGCTATCAATATTTACACAAATAGTATTAATTATTTCTTATACATGTAATTGCTCCTTTGGTCAACTTTGACGGAAAATGAAAATATGCCGCTGAAAAAAATGTAATCGATATTAAAGTCTCATCCTTTCGGCAACATGGAATTGGTTTTAATTACTTAAATGATTAATATAGTAATTTGCCTTTTATCTGTGATGAAATGAGAAATGGTAATGGTCTTTTTTTGCTAACATTAAATTAAATTAAATAAATTAAGTAAAATACAGTGAAATTATTTTTTTAAATTATTGTTTATTACATTTTTGCGCACGTTGGCATCTCTATGAGTGCATTCTAGTTATCTCTGTTGTCATGCAAGGTATTGTCATTGCTCCGTAAACTCTCTCGTGGCTCACTGGTGCTTCATCAATGATAACGGTAGCGCATTTAATGATGGTATTGGCCACGTGGGTGCCCTTCTTTGTAATACACATTGGTGTGTCTGTGCTGTCTATGTTAAACAGGATCTTGAATGCGGAATGCATTGTTCGTCCTCCTGACAAAAGCGTAGTAGCAATGCCACCACGGTACCACCGCTAACTACGTGAGAAGTAAAATCTCTGTAAAGATGCTACCGAAATTATATGTAAATGGCATGCAATTATCTTTCGAGAACCAATCAAACATACATATATTTTAAGGATAATATTAATAGCACTGTTACACGTAGAACTAGACACGTTCCTTCTTGCGCCGTTATGTTTGGTAAATATGCATTTTATATGCAAGTTCTCGTTCATATTCTGGCACTATAGAGTTATGTTGAAGGAAATTCCTGCAAAATATACCGTGCAATCTTGCCAGTGTATGGACGTACCCTCAAATTGTCTAAGAAAATCGTGCAGCTTAACGAATTGAAAAGTGGTGCTGTAAGAGTCAATGCTGGAAAGGGGCGTGGTACCAAAAACCGAGGAATGTTCTGTTTGTGGCTGATTTACACCAAACTTATAAATTTATTATATAAATATTTTTGCCGGGTTTCCTTTGCCAACTTATGAATAGGTATCTATCTCCCTGATACATGTACGAGGAATTAAATGATGTGGCTTAATTATAGTTACCCAATTGGTGCTAAACGTGTATTGTCGGCTTCAACAAAGTTATACTCATATATACATGATACGATGCCTCGCATCTTGGATATGACTATTTATATTTGTATTTTATGCGTAGGATATAGCTGTACAATAATATAGAAGGAACATGTCCATATATGAGGAACACTCGTGTGCGAATGAATCAACTGTGAAACGAAAACACCAGTCAACATTCGCCTCTTAGACACGCCCTCACTCGAGATTATTTACATATCCACTCTTCTAAACCGCGATCGTCATCTCAGGTCTAGCCTCCGTGAACCCAGTTTAGCTGGACCATCGAATTATATGGTTTAGTTGACGGTTTAAGCTTATAAAACGCAAAACAAATATCGAAATTGAGAAAAACTCATCCCAGGTGTGAGTGCTTCTCGCTTATAAATTTCCAATCAAAATATTCTCGCTGTCGTACATGTAATTAATTATTGTTTGCAATCAACAGAACGCGGCGGTTGGAATTAGGACAGTACAATTAATTATCTCGACGATACGGAGACACTACTGCTAAACCACTGGTCTGGCTGAACCATGTTTAATTTGACGAATGATGACTTAGACCTGTGGTGTCGGATTTAAACCATGGGTTTAGTTGTCGTATTGCGGTTTAAACCAAGATGTTTACGCAGACAGATAATAATTTTAGCAAACGACCTATGGTTGAACTTATTATCTGAACATTTTCTAAAGGAACTACTCGTCAATGTGTAATTAGTATAGAAAGGGTCAAATACAACGTAAATTCAATCGATGATTGAATATGATCGATATGTCGTAGTCTGCATGGTTCTTATTGAACTGAACAATTTGGTGCGGTTGTAATCATTGGAGTTGATCTTTATTTCCAACAAAGCCATCGTATTTCATCGTTTCACTGATGGGTCTGCTTGATTCGTTTTCCTATTAAATATGCTGCTAAGAACTCCGTTGAAAGCACCACCCTTTATAAAACAGTACACATGCAAAGGTGTTGCCATTCTAAATCAACATAAACTCCGGTCTCCGTTGATAGATGACTCGCGTATAGCTCCTATGCATACACAGCCTGTTCTGGTGAACATTATTGTACCTCAATATCCGTCTGCACGGACCTAAAACGCGTTTTTTAAAACAGTCTAATATGGGACTATTTCCATACGAAATAACCCCATATCTACCTTTTTTTCATCGACACGACATACCAGAATGTCGCTCTTTATGTCATTTTCCACTGCAATCCGCGCTATTCATTGACAGCCTGGTATCGTGTAGCTAAGCACATACCGGGCTTATTTTAATGAGCGAAATAAGCCCATATTGGCACTACATGTATTTAATCTCAATATACGCTCTATATTGACCTAAACGTTTAGCCGGTTTTTAAAACAATCCACGTTGGGATTATTTTCATACGAAATAAGCCCATATCGCCATTATTTAATCTACTTTTTTCACCGATAGCGTAACATATAATTAGTGTGTCATTTTGAAATGTCGAAGTCAAATAATATTGTGGCTTATATTGAAACTTATAACGTCGCCCGTTAAGCGATGTCAGACTATACATCACGATGTGGCCAACAGTTGAACAATATTAATCCCTTGATAAACTCCGCATAACATGCACCAAACGTAATTGTTACGCACGTGTGTCGGCATTAATAAACGCGGCCTTTAGTATGAGACGTTTCGTTTTTCATTGACAATTAACGTAATCGCTGTGGAATGCTGCACCGAGTTCATTTGGAAATATATCATAACTGTCTGACTAGTCGGTACTAGTTTCCCACCTGTTCTCCTGAAGCTCATATTAACGTATTTAAAAAACACAAATAAGCCAATATCGGCATCATTTGAATCTGAATTACGCTATATATATATATATATATATATGTACATGAACCAAACTCAACTGGCTTACAGACGTACGCTCTTTATAATGTGTTTTCACCGCGACCCGCGTCATAAACCGGAGTTGTCCATGTTGTGCTTGTTTCGGAATCAAATAAGTCCAATAAGAGCATAACTATGTGAACATTGATGTCCAATAGGAACCTATCCACACGAGGAATTGTTGTAGTTGTCCACATCGGGAACACAGAACTATAGTAGGTTATGCTTGACGTGCGAAGTTAGCAGATAGACGGATTGATTCCTGCCTAACCAACCGCGACCAAAGAGTCGTTCTAGACTCATAATCATCTTCCCCGTAGGGGTGGGGGGGGGGGTAAAGCTGGTGTGCCCCAAGGATGCGTTAACCTACATTAACGACATTATCAAAGGAATTAAATGTGATCTTACACTATTTGCTGATGACATGGCCATATTTCTACCCATTAAAGACCCAACACAAAGTGTTGACATAATGTAAAGCGATATAAACACACTAGAAGCATGATCGAAGAGGTGGCCATTAAATTTTAGTGCCAGGAAATCAGAAGCTACGTGCATATCCATCTGGGTCATGTCTCAATTCCGAAGGTTCGTTATTCCGAATGTTCGCTATTTCGAGGGTTCGCTATTCCGAAGGTTCTCTATTCCGAAGGTTCGTATTCCGAATATTCGATATTCCAAAGGTTTTTTATTCTATTATAAACTAGGACCTTTCCTCGACGGTCTGCGTTACAAACATACGCCATCTTAGTGTGGACTATGACCCATCAGTGGGCTGAAGTTGATATTGACATTTGATATTTCATCCAAAGACAGAACTTTATCCCTTCTTTTTGGTTCCTGCTATTATAACCGAAATCTGGAACAATTTAGAAATTAGAAATGGAGTGTATTAATGTACTATGTGAGTGTAATAGTATATTCAATTCCATGTAGATACGCCCAGAGTAGATAGAAGACCTTCAGAATAGCGAACCTTCGGAATAGTGAACCTTCGAATAAAGAACCTTCGGAACAGAGAACCTTACCTGTGCACATCACGTAAAAAATCCATCTGAATCACCCAGACTTATATATATATATATATACAATGTCCCATTAAACATAGTATCAAGCCACAAACACCTTGTTGTCGATCTTGAACAAAATTGCTCATGGAAGGCCCACATTTGCGGTTCAAAATATACATAAGTCTTCGTAGTTGGGATAATTTAGCATAAGCTCTGGTACATACATTTTCTATATAACTGTCCCATGTTAATTCGTCATCTATTTCCATGCCTAGATGCGTGTGCTGTTTAGAATATTCGAGTTGCAATCCATCAAAGACTATATTCGGTCTCTCAGGGGTTTGTGAACTTGTAAACAATAGTAATTTTGTCTTAGAATTATTGAATTTCACTCGTCATGTATCGGCCCACTTATTACGTGCGCTCGCGCAACAGTATGGCGATCAGACAGATTCGTACCTTGGTGTCACTCTACTCCGTTTCACTCCATGACGTCACCAAAAACGACGTAAAACCTCGTGGCGTTCTGACATTTTTACTGTGCCGCGTTTTTGCTATGTTTATTTTATGTGTTTTCGATTATTTGTTTGTCGCCGATATCGCCATTTGTCGGGATTCCCTGTTTCTATATTAAAAACTGGCATGCTCGTAGTGAGCCTCGGTTTCGATTTTTTCTCCCAGGTCAAAATACGTCAGAGTTATGACAAAAATAGATCGACCTACATTTTCTCCATCAGAACTCTGCATCAAAGGGTCTATAGACTCCTTCGGGACCTACATAGACTCCTTCATTTGGGTATTTTTACTTATAATTGGGAAGTTTTATCATTTTTGGTTCGTGCGAAGACCTCTTTTTATCATGCGGGAAAAGAGACATTCAAAACGCGATTTCGTAATTCGACGCAATATGCTGAATAGCCTAACCTTCAACCGAGTTCCGGGTCAAATACGACGAATGACGTAACACAAAACATAACGCATTTGTTGACACCGTTTGAAGAGTTTATTATTACATAAAATGATCGTTATTGATTAATTATTGATTAATTATTGATATTTATTGTTGCATATTGGCTGTTATCAATATTTACACAAATGGTATTAATTATTTCTTATAATTGCTCATTTGGTCAACTTTGACTATCGGAATATGAAAATGAAAATATGCCGCTGAAAAAAAAAAAATGTAATCGATATTAAAGTCTCATCCTTTCGGCAACATGGAATTGGTTTTAATTACTTAAATGATTAATATAGTAATTTGCCTTTTATCTGTGATGAAATGAGAAATGGTAATTGTCTTGTTTTGCTAACATTAAATTAAATTAAATAAATTAAGTAAAATACAGTGAAATTATTTTTTAATTATTTTTTATTACATTTTTGCGCACGTTGGCATCTCTCTGAGTGCATTCTAGTTTTTATTTTTTTTCATGTCTTTATTTACACTTTGTTCAAGGCATGCGATTTGATATTGTCTGCAATGTCATTTGTGTAGATTAAAAAGAGCAAGGGGCCGACCACAGACCCTGCCGTTATTGGCGAATATTTTGAAAAGCTAGAATTTATTTGCACCCTTTGCTGTCGCCCTTCGAGATAATTTGTAAACCATTTAAGCAGAGTGTCTGTTATTCCATAATGTTTTAGTTTAAGTAAGAGACCTTGGTGCCATACTTTGTCAAAAGCTTTCGAGATGTCACAGAAAACAGCGCACGTGCTTTGTTCATTGTCTACAGCGTGGTGTATATTGTGAAGTATTTCAATAAGTTGTAGTTCAGTACTGTGACCTGGTATAAACCCGGATTGGTATTTGTATAATAAGTTGTTTAAATTTAAATGATTAAAGACTTTGTTGAAGACTACTTTTTCTAGTATTTTACCAACACAACTTATTAGTGAGATGGGACGATAGTTGTTTGGATCATGACGGTCACCAATTTTAAATATTGGTATTATGTTTGCCCTTTTCCATGCTTCGGGGAAACAGCAGCTCTTAAAAGATTTATTAAAAATCTAACGTAGGGGTTTACTGATGGAGCTGCGTGTTTCCCTGAGCAATTTATTGTTTATCCCATCAGGACCGTATGCCCTTTTAACAGGAAGGCATTTTAGGATTTCAAGAATTTCATTTTCATTTGTCTTAATTTCATTTAAAAACGTATGAGTTCTATCTGAAAAGATCGGTGGCTCCTTTTTATTAGTTTCTAGTGTACTGTGTTTAGTGAATATCTCATTGAGGACTTCCGCCTTTTGTATGTCATCTTCTATATCTGTATTACCCGATTTCAGTATTAGAATTGTATTGTCGGTCGAAAAATTGCTTAGTTGTTGTTTGACAGTGTGCCAGAATTGTTTTGGTTTAGAGTTCACGCTTAATTTTCATCTAGATCATTCATATATCTTTCCTTTGCTGCTTTTTTTAATTTGTTAACTTTGTTTCGAACACACTTGTATTTGTTCCAGTCACACTCCTTATTTCTGAGAACTGCCAGTTTTTTAAGTCGGTCGCGTTTTCTGATGTGTTTTCTGATGCTACCATCAAACCAAGGTTTGTCACGTTTTCGGATTGTTATTTCATGGTACGGGATGTGTCTTTTTGAGACAGATAAGAATGTTTCAGTGAAAATTTCAACCATTTTGTCTATATGCGTCGAGTCACCTTCAGTATATAATTTTTTTCCCAATCAATATCGGAGAGTTCCAAGTTTAATCGATCATAATTGCCCTTTGAGTAATTCCACACAGAACGTTTGTAGGATTTTGGTTTATATATTGGGACGCACACTTCAACCGACGTTGCAAGGTGGTCTGATACTCCGAGGTCATAAGTTGAGGGGTTCATTACTTTTGTGGTTTCGCTTATTATGATCGGATCTAATAAAGTTTCAGAGTTTTCTGTTATTCTAGTTGGTCCACTTATGACACTTTTGAGGGTATATTTTGTCATGATTGATTGAAGAGGACCCGGTATTTTCAGCAAATCACAGTTTAGATCGGCAACTATCACCAGTGAAGAGTTTATTGACAATGAACGTTCAATCGCTTCGTCTAATTTGCTCCAGTATGTATCAATACATTCATTTTCTGAGCGGTAGGTTACGCATAGAATAAATTTGTGCTTGGTCCCTACCTCAAACCATAAAATCTCATCGTCAAAACACAAGAAGTCTAGCAATTTGAAGGTGACATGAGTCGAGAAGTATACGGCAAGTCCCCCACCATATATTCGTTCCTGTCGAGTCGAATTGGGGGGGGGGTGACAGTCAGATAAGGTAATGTTTTCACTGGGAAATTTGGTATTCAGATGAGTTTCACTAAAGCAGATAATATCATTATCGTCTATTTCCTCTGCAATTCTAGAGATTTTGTTTCTGATACTGCGTATATTGTAATGAAACAATTGAAAGCGTTTCTTGTTCAATAGATCCTGGGTTTTGTTCAGTGTCATTTGATAGTATGATAAGGAGGGAAAGAAGCATGAAAACAGCTAGGTATCTACAGCGGCGAGGGGTGAATGCCAGATTTGTTGGTTTTGTAAAATTGAATTTGATTTTACATGAACGCCAGTTTCACAAGAGCCGTGCGCCTCGCGCCATGATTTGTCTTATTTCCTGCCAACCCGGCAGCCGATGCCATTGTCTTAGAAATATTCCCAATTTTGTCTTTACCCATAGGCTGATTCTTAAACCATATGTGTTGATCTTTCCTCTTTGCGGCACGATTAATCTGTATATAAAATCTTGAGTCCGTAGAAGACATTCATCTGCATGGCCGCCTCTTCCGAAACTCTTTATAAACAGCAACAGGTCATCTTGGATTTGCCGGAACAGAAAACATTTTGGGGCCGAATTTTCTCGCAGAAGTTGTTCCATTTCTTGTTTTCGTTATCCTTTCTGTGAATTCGAGATATTCGTCTTTCTGTGACGTTTCTTTCAATTCGATATCTCCCCGTAACATTGACGTGTGCTTTTGTCTGCCACGAAGAATAAAGTGGGTTGTCGTGTTGAACCACATCGTGTTCAGCAATGCTTCAGAGTTCCCTGTGCCTAATAAACCCTTCTCCCACAGGACATTGATCTCGTCCTCACTATACCCTTCGGCCTTATTCTTTTTGTTGCCCATACCCTTAGCTTTCAGTTCGTTCTTTTTTGATTTCAAAACGTCTCTTGAGTGTTTGAATTTAGGGTCAGAAATTATATTAATGTTCGATCCATTCTCAGTCAAATGCCTTTGTATACTAGCTTGAATGCTCGATAAGCTCAGTGGTTCGTAATCTTCTCCGTCCACCTTTCTAGCGGAGATGAAAAATTTGGCAAGATGCAAATTTAAATCTTGTAGCGGAATGTCAGTCAAACTATTGTAACGAGTTTCGTTGCACTCTGACAAATAACTACAGAACGTTTTAATGTCGCTATAGGTTTTCCTCACCGTATTGTTGTTCCGCGTCTTCTTAACATATTCGGAGGTTTCCTCATGTCCAACTTCCCGGAATCTGCGTTTACGACTCTCCGATTCAGCCGGTTGACCGCTGTCAGAAGTATGTGGATTCACGTTTATTTTCCTGTCTGTCGTCGATACCAACGGTTGTTCATGCTTTGGATTGTCGGGAAACACATCGATTTCAAAGGTCATAATAGCTTCGTCGTCGCTCAAAGTTAGAAAAGCCGCTTCTATTTCGTCCGTTATGTAAGAGCGTTAACTCTTTCGCTGCCACCCCGCCACACGGACATACTCCCCAGTGCCAAGCATTCAGGGTGTAAATACAAGTAGTTTATGTATATGTGGGTAATGCAATAACTATCGGGTAATTATAGGTGTATTTAGTTGAAACTTTACATGTGGGTATATATGACAATGACCTATCACATGCCCCGACGTGGAGACCCATTCAAGGTCAAAGCCTTTGGGTCACGTGCCATTGGCGGCCATCTTGGATTTGCTTTAATTTATGTTTTTCGGTAATTATTTTCAATTCATATATGATTAAATGTTTGTTTTTTGTTCTATTGTTCTATCCCATTAATTAATGCTTCACCAGTTAATCATATGCCGGCTACTATTCCGTATTTTTCACCAACCTCATTCCGACATAATTTTTGGACGCTAAACTGATCAGCAGAACAGAGGCCGCCAAGTCAATTATGATGTCTATTTTCCACTCATATATCGCATCCCATGCACCAAAAGTTAATTTGTCAATGGTATATTCTGGCTCGGACTGTACTCATAGAACTTCAGGAGTAGCATGACTTTGACTGACCTTTCTTCTAAATTGTCAGCGCACACCAGCACTCTACATAAAATAAATGAACCCCCGTTCTAATGCAACAAAACAATATAATTACGACCCGTAAACCAGGTGCACCCCCGAACTCGCATAAATGCGTATTTGGCAGCGACTGGGTAACTCGCATTTATGCGAGCTTGGCATCGAAAGAGTTAACGTTCTGAGCTGGCAGCGCGTCGGTTAAATGAAAGCACGTTTCGATGTAAACAACGTTGCTCGTCGTGACGTCCTAAGGAGGACGACTCCTGCGAAACCGATATCAGCCGAGTTTGAGGTGATATCAGCCGAGTTTGAGGTGATATCAGCCGAGTTTGATAATAGGCCGATCTCGGCAAAAACTCGATATCTAATTAATAATATCGAATTAAACACACACAGGATAATTACATGGCCAATAATACACATTGAAATATATTTTGAGTGAAATGGCCGGTTTTAGGAATTGATGCAGACCCTTTGTGCGCTTCGGGCACATGTACTATCATCTTGAAGAGGCTCCCTTTGGGATCTTTTATTCAGCAGCGTATATATAGGGCCACAGGTCCAAGTACTGCGGTCCATTTTGATATTGTATAAACATTATTTTATACCGGTATCAATTTGCCGTCTTCCGGATATATACTCCTTCGATTCCACACTCAATGCACAACTTTCATAACAAAGCCAACATCCATTAGGCCTACTTATATTCACACTGAAGTGGCAAATTAAAAGACAGTTTAGCACCAATTTCCAGCGATGGTATAGAACGTTCGAGTCTCGGCTCTACATCCCACGCACTTCCGCGACCAAACAACATGTGCCCATTACTTATATTCACACTCAACCTGAACTGGCAAATTAATTTATTGAGCCTATTTTCAACAACGCCTTGGTTCAGCGCATTGAAATTTCGACAATACAATAGCAGCGCAAGTGTGGGTTTGCGTTCGACGTCACATGACGTCATTTCGACAAACGTCATAGGAAATAATGTCTAATTGAGTTCAAATAAATCAATTGGGGACCATGTTAGATCTCAGTGTTTCTTTGACCAATCGGCGTGAAATTTGGTAAGTCATCTTTTACGACACAATATAGGCCGTCCAAATCTGGGCCACATTGGACCCGGGGTTGAAAAGTTATAAACGCGCCAAAAGCGTGACCGACTTATAGATACAGAGATACACACACAAACGGCGGGTTATAGGCTATGTATATATAGACAAGGGGATTGCCCTTCATAATGAAGGGTATATAAATGTTCTTCGTTAAGTTCTGGTCTCCTCGGTCATGAACACATTCTCATTTCTATATTATATAGCAATGGATTGGACAAGATTCTCTTTCACTGGAGGCGCTTTGGAACACTTTATTTGACTACAATTGTATGTTACTCCCACCCTACCCCACATATATGCATGCGCATATGGAACGCAACAAAATCCATATATTACTGTATTACTATATTTACTAATTGAAACAGACTCATTTGGGATCGATTATTCAGCGGGGGAGGGCTTCTGCCCCTTTGTGCGATAAGAGCCTATGGGCCGGGACCACTTTATTTCACTAAAAACTGTATTTACTACCACCACCCACATATATGCATGCACTTATAGAATGCAACAAAATCAACATAATTATTTACTGTATTACTATATACTACAGGAACTGACAGAGCCTTTGTTCGGCGACTGAGTGAGATTCAGCCCCCTCTGTGGGATCCGCGCGCATGCATTATTATCTTGAACAGCCTGCCTTCGTGGGCTTATTTGAACATCTTCGTATATATGGGACCACGGGCCCCTACACTGCGGCCCATTTGCGCACTTCGCGCCCATTTTGATATTGTTTAAACATTATTTTATACATATCAATTTGCCGTCTTCTGGATATATATACTCCTTAGATTCCACACTCAATGCACAACTTTCATGATAGAGACAACATCCGATATTTATATTCACAATGAAGTGGCAAATTGAAAGACCATTTAGCACCCATTTCCAACGATGGTATAGAACGTTCGAGTCTCGACTCTACAACCCATGCACTTCCACGACAAAATCAACATGCATTATTTCTACATTCACACTCAACCTGAACTGACAGATTAATTTATAGCGCCCATTTCTAACAACGCCTAGATTTAGCGCATGGAAATTTCGTCAATACAATAGCAACGCAAGTTTGGGTTTGTGTACGACGTCACGCGACGTCATTTCGACAAACGTCGACTTGAGTGCAAATACGTCATTTCGACAAACGTCGACTTGAGTGCAAATACGGAATTTGTGGACCATCTTCAATCTTGAATCTTTTACAACACATTATAGGTCGTGGTCCAAATTTGGGCCACATTGGACACGAGGTTGAAACGTGATAAACGCACCAACGTGCGACCGAGTTATACACACGCACACACACGTTTGTATTACCATCACAACGAGGTATCGCACGCATACACACACAGATACTCAAACGACGGGTTTTAAATATAGATAATATATGGTTATCGAGTATCGGTACATGTGTATCATACATACAATTTATATAATGTATGGTTATCGAGTATCGGTACGTGCTATAGTGCATCATCATACACTTATGTTGCTTCAGGGTTTGCATTGACATTTTGATTCGTGTGTGGCGGGTAGATGATCCAGGGTTGGTGTATGTCGCAATACGATAGGGGAACACTCCAACGTTCGTACTCAGATATATCACCAATGTTTGTACCAGCTGGCTTTCCTGTCCTAGGTTTCACGAAAAAATGGCTAATTTGATTCTATTTGTCGTTATATATATTTATCACCTCATTTATTATTCCTTTTCATAAAAATAAAATAGAACAAGCCGAAGATGATATGTTTAAAATTTCTTAAAGGCACGTGAGGCCTTAGTTGTCGAAAATATTTACATTTGTTCCAATCACCGTAAACAGAAAAACATTAAAACGCATGCAGTTTCGTTCATATGTACCATGACCATCGCGTAAACAGCATGTTATCATAAAGATTTACTATATGTTACCTAAGTAAGAGCCTGATTGTGTTACAGAAGATAGCACAATGCTGCTGGCTAATCACACACAAATGGCATAAACGCTCTTTATTCGTTCCATATCAGGAATTCACCAACAAAGAACGCTCTTTATGTTTACCATCATAATATAAACAAACACCAGAAAAGTAACTTTTTATGCTTTTGTTTACATAACAATGGTCAAATATATGACAATAACATACTGTTTATGCGATATTTCTTATTTGTATACGGACAAAGTCTGTCTACATTTTGTTGTTCTTTCTGTTTGTGGCGGTTTTTGACGGGTGGAAATATTTTCACAGGATACACACCGCCAAGGCCAACCGTACCTTTAAGCATGAAATTGGCGATAAGTTGTCATCAGAGTACGTTATACATGTGATAGTTACGTTACGCACACGGTGTTCCCCTATCGTAATCGCCAACCATGATCCAGAAGAAAGTTGCAGATCAGCTAAAATATGCCCGGAGAAAACGGTAGAGGGGTAATGTCGCAAGAGCTATACTCTACCTTCACCTCAGAATTTGCAGTCACGTTATATTCAAATAATTAACGGGTCTTTTTCGGGTGGTTTCCAGAACACCAAAGTGGGTGGAACATCTTGATATATTAGTCAAATTGCACATGCGGTGCAATTGAGTCGATTTGAGATTATAGATGCGCGCCCTACGAGTATACCATGTATTGAGGTTAAGGACGATTATAGCTCTTGCGACATTACCCCGCTACCGGAGAAAATAATTAACGGAGGACACCACGCGGTTAATTATGTAACTTCCTGTCGTAGTTCCCATGATTGGCTGTTGAGACAACATGTATGGGCAGCAGTTTGCAATCGTTGTCATTTCTTGTAATAAGCAATTCGATTTATTTCCCGTGTAAATTAGCTCCTGATAGTACGGCTTGCCTGACATGTGTTGCCTTAAATACGCACTCAATAATGCAGTGACATGTATGTGTAATTATGTGTGTACGCCGCCCTCATATGCTAATAAATTGCGAGAGGTTCAGAAAGAGAAAGAGTTAGGATCCTTACAAATAAAAATAATGATAGTTATGTTATGATAGTCTAGATCCCTCGGAACATAATATCAATTTAACATTCCTCCAATTTGTTTTTATTTCTTGGGGGAGATGTGTCGATATGGCCCGATTCAAAAACAGCCGATACATTCCAGCATGGTAAATGTGCAAATAAATTTTAATAAATTTCTGATTTATGTAGATAAATTCCATATTTATCACATAATAAATTATCATTTATCAAAATTTATTACCCTGATAATTTTTTGGTAAATTCGGAACTTTATTATTTAATAAATCCCAATAAATTTTAAATAAATTCCCACATTTATCGACATTTATCATTAAGATAAATTCCAATAAATTTGACATTTACACACATTTATCAGGGATTTATTACTATGATAAATTCCATATTTCATGCAGTGACAGACAGCCACAAAACATGGCATATACATAAACATGGCATACATATGGCATATACATAAACACTTCATTGTATGCTGTGCATAGCTTCTTTTTCAAGGACCAGTAACTTGGTAGTTGCAGAGAGATCAACAAGTGTGGCCTCGGAAAATTCGGAATGGAGTAGTGAACACGTTAAGAAGCAATCAATGTCCAGTACGTAGAAAATGTCATTGTAGACACATAACATGGTGTTCAGAACTGAGCTACAGTCCGTGACGAAAACATTGCTCAGATAATTGATTGCTAAATCAAATAATTCACGGACTTCACAATTATCCAACCCGAGCTGAAACATCAGCTTTGATCAGCGTCGGAGGGGTCTGCGGCCCCTGCACAACGCGACCTGTGACCACACGACTCGCACCAGGATGGTCGAAAGTATCGAGTGATCTTCTCCTTCACCCCACGGTTTGTTGTTATTGGATATATTGTACACAGAAAATCGTCATGTCTGAACACGGCAAAGGTTGAGTTGAATTGAATTGAATGTTGTATGGGGAAGGGCCCACGAGCTTTAATATGGGGTATGGCGGTGGAGTCCCGAGGTGTCCCTTTAATGATTTTGTAGTTGCAGAGCGAGTCATATGGTGCGCTGGAATGAAGAACGGGGCCCGTGCTGTAATGTTAAAATCTGTTAGTTTTGTTAGTTGTTTAAAAATATGTATATGCATAAACCCAAGCAAACGCAAGCAGGAAGACAAGGGACCAGGCGGATGCGGCACGTGCAGAGCGAGAGCGAGACATAGGGAGAATTGCATGCAGATTGGGCCCAGCAATTGCACTTAGATAGTTGTGACCACACGACAGACCGATCCTACCCTTATATATTATATCTCACCTTACTTTATCGCATTCTGATTGGCTGTACACTGCAATACTATTTTACGATAGTACCCCAGTAGGATGCCTACTATTATTGTTCTATTTATAGTAACAAACTCATTTCGCGCAATCGGGTTGCCACCTGTAGATACGACCAATCTGAAACTACACATTGCACGATACTTGCAATATCGGTATATCATTATATTTATTGGTGAATTGAAATGATCTTACAAATGTCCGATCATAGCTATCCAATGTATTTTCAATAGTGTGCCCGTTTTGTTGGCAAGTGACCAGTCCTAATTTTGTAATACCAGTAGACGTTATTTATAACTTCCTTTCCGTTTTCTAAAAGTTTGCCAAAATGTCTCTGCTAAATGTTGTTATATAAATAAATGCATGAATCATGAAGAGATGCTGTTAGATGTAACTAATAACATAGTTATGCTCCCCTGCCATCGTCAAAAGGATTTCGTAAATCGTAAAATGTGAGACCGATTTCCAAAATTCACGGTAAATAAAAATGTGACAAAATCAGACACAGAAATTGTGAGAGAATTGACACCAATGTTCGATATAATATAATAAATAATGAATGTCTTGTCGTTGACTATGCCAAAATGGTGGTCATCGAGGAGGAATAGCCCACGAGCCATAGTCAACTCCAAGCCATTCATTATCTATATAATATAGATATCTATTATGCTGCTGCAGTATACAATATATTCTCGTGCAAATACGTTCATATTCGACCTAATATTAGCATTGGTTCATATTGAACTTATTTGGTTCTGATTTTAGCCCATAGTGTACTTATACCCGTCGTTCCGTTGGATGACGCGGGCCACAGTAAAAACACATATAAAGAGCGTACATATCTGCTGCAATATATCCTCGTGCAAATAGGTTCATATTGGACTTATAAATGGATGAGGAAACCATACGACTCATAAGAAATAATATCACACAAGCAATAGTGGGTGATCTGAATTCAAAACAAACTCAGTGTACATGTAAATACTAATTATCCTTGCATTGTGTTCTTGTTCTATGTGCTGTAAGCTTAGTCTGGTCGTTGAAGCATTGGACCTAGAACAAATTGTTTACAAGCTGTTTTTGGTGTCATTTTGTAGGGAACAACATATCCAAAATCCGCTAAAATCCGCTTTGGGGAAAATTCTCTATTCAAGATGGCGTCCAAGATGGCCGCCCAGACCTGGAGTTTTTCATACGAAACTGGTTAGTCGTACACTTCAGGTCCGAATGGGTTTCATTGTTACTGGGATGATAGCTGATATACTTGGCTACTTCATGTATATACAATATTCCCCAAATTATGACCTCATTACAAAATGGCCACAAAAAAGGCCACCAAAATGGCTGCCAAAACCTTTAACATAGAGAGCTGGTCATTACAGTTTGAGTAATAATACGCACGCCTTGCATCAGAAATTAACTTCTTTGTGTGACGTGTGTCTTCTTTGTCATTATTATATGAACAAAACATAATATTTATAAGTTCGTTGCCCCCACACACTGGGTTCAGTTATCGTCATTATCGTCATAGATAATTTCCTCAGAATTATTACAACCAAGACCGCGACAGTCACCACAGGCCACAACACATATTAGACCATTTTTCACACAAGTACATGAGTTGGTCCCACGTGGATTCTTTGAGGAAAGCTTACACTTGCATCGTACAAATTTCAAGAGTTCTGCTGGCGCTGCGTCCAAGTCTGTCATTATTGGGACAAGCTCCGAGTTGTCTGTTTTCCAGCTTTTCCAACTTTCAGGTTCTAACGCGTCATTGTTGAGCTTTTTCCAAATGACAACTTGTATATGGATTCGCAAGCTATGAAAATAAGCTGCACGTTGTCTTGGTGGTAGTTTATGTGGATCTAGTTGGGTCTTATTGGAAGATACCATCTCCATATATTTAGTAAATCGCAATTTATTGAGGGATTCTCCTTTCTTTCCACGGTACATCGCAACAAATAGTTCTATACTAGCACGACCAACCTCATCTTGAGTGGAATTTTCATCGCCAATACAATGTGATATTCTTTGAAAATCTGGCAGCTCACATTTCTTAAGGGACTAGTTTTGCCATGACCATATATTGCAGATATCGTGTCACACGCACTCCATGTATGTATGAGTAGGATATGTGTAGTTTTTATTTCACCAGCGTTGTCAACAAGGTCTCTAATTCTCCACGTAGCGGGCTTCAGATTGAAAGATAATATGTGCCATATCTGTCGACCAATGGTGCATCAATAAGATGACGAGATCAGTGTCATCTGCTAACACGACAACATTGCCTTTTTTATGAGACGCCAAACCAATTGCAGTTGCAACAATTAAGGTGTCTGCATCTCCGGAACTCTTATGGACAGTATGACCATCATCTTCCAGCAACCTCGTCAATAAGTCGATAAACTGACTTTTATTTTTCTCATTTGAGAACAAAATCTGCTGGTTACTGTGCGATTTTGCAGTTTCAACCAGTCGAGTATCTGCACAAGTCTCACAAATTCTTCGTTTGTGCTCGTGGTCTTTGATCGACAGTCCGTTGCCATAACCGTCGAACACTATGTAACTCATTCCTTATACTGAGAGCGAACATTTTTAACATCAAAATATGTTGACCCCTTGATCCATTTGACTCAGTGAAGGAGAGCTCCTCCGTCAATAACAATAATAACTTGTGTCCGCACGTCATATGACTGGCAAGAATCTGCTAGAGCTTTTGTCAGTTGCGCCTTAGTGGGCTTCCGCATTGCATATTCTTTGAACAAGGAAGTTGGGATGGTAGTAAGTTCATAGTTGAAATACTTCGCCATATCATCGTCTCGTTGAACAACAGTTGTTAGGCGTGAAAACAAAATCGTTGGTTCAAATTGCATCCTCTGTTTATCAACCTTGATGCCTGGATAGAAGCTGTCTAGAGACACAATATTATCACTCCTCTTGATGGATGGTATTTTGACAATTGCAGAGTCAAGTTTTTGCTGGATTGCAGCTCAGGTGTTTTCTACATCGGCACAATTCACCGGATCATCGTCACGGGAAGTTAATCAGACTATGCTCATTTGGGTAAAATGGCTCATGATCATCGAACCACTGTTGTATTACGTTCAAATCGTCGAAATCGCGTTTACGCCTTGAAGTTCCCAACTCAATGTGCTGTTCGCTGGTGTTGTGGCTAGTGTTAGTCAACTCTGTCATTGAGGCATGGATTTGAGCGCAACTATGTATACTGCGTACCCATTGCTGGCGCACAGACTCAGTCAAGTCCCTACTCCGAGTGAGACCCCCTCGACTCTTGATAGTCATCATCAAGCACTGCTCTATCATCAAGTCGGTAGAATGCCCCGCCCAATTTATATTGCTCCTTCTGTGGGCATGGAAACCATGTTCTTGGAATTGCCGATACATTCAGGGATATTCGTCGGGTAATTCTAACATTTTCTGAAGGTATAGCCAGCAACTCTTTGCATAATGGATGTGACTCGTTGCCGCAAACAAATTAGCATCTTGCTAGTTGTCATAAGATGGAGGTTCCAATCGCTCATCCTTTCTACTCGACTGAAGTTTTTCAGTATTTGAACATATTCCATATATTGTAACCATAAGCCTTGCCGTTTGCGAAAAAGGAAAACCTTATACTCATTCAAATACACTGACAACTTTGAAAGAATTGGAGAGCCAACAGCCGCTGATATGGAAAGAGTATTATTCTGGACACCTTCATAAATAGTTCTTAATGACTCAACTTCATCAGTATTGAGTTTGTTAATGGGATCGGCAGCCGCAAAATATGTAGACTGGTTACCAGGGATATTCACTGGCATATGATCAACAAGTGGCAACTCCGAAATGTCATCTCGATTTGGTGGATCGGTATATGTACCGAGTACCAGTATTTGGTCGCTATCATTAGGGGTAGGTGTTATCTCAGCAAAAAGTGTGTTATGTAGAGCAGCTTCTACTAATAAATGACCACGAAGTGATCTCGAAATTGCCTTCCCTGACACCATTTGAGTCGCCGAGTTGGGACCATATATTGTCTCCCAGGCTTTCTCCAAGCCAGATCCTTTCATAAGTGAGCCGATGCTACCCATAAAGCTCATCATGGTATGAAAACCACCAAGTCTACAGACTATCTTCATTGATTTGGATATGATTATGTCCATAGCTTTGAGCCATAGTGGTTGGTCAAATGTGATGCAAGGCGTTAAAATGTCCAACTTACTGGCTTGGTTTTGTATGTACACAAGAGTTAACATCATATGGATTCAAATCGATTAAAGGCAGAAAGAAAATATCAGATTTGCCTAGAATGTTTTGGTCGCCGCCTGTAAACACATGTTGCATGAACACAGACCAATTGGCTTGTGGTTTTATGTGTTCGTGATATAACCAACCGGAATGCCAGAGGAGATCAGAATTGAGATCTAACGGGAGGGTGTATATGGATTGAAGTTGAAGGATGGGTTTGTATCTTATGGAATTGAGACCTGTTTCGTCTGGCCCAGTAAACGTCGTGATAATAACACCTTTAGCTCTCACTGAACTGTCAACATCCAAACGAGTACACCTTTCAATCAGTCGTGGCCTCAACGGGAGTTGACTATTGTGCGTGTGGGTGCGTATTTATTCTAATACCTCCATTATGGAGAAGAGTATTTACAGGTTATTTACAATGTTGCCGCGTTATGTACATGGGTATGATTATCAAAACACGTATTCAAATATATTCTATTGGTGCCGTACATGTTGTGATAGTTCGAACCAACGTTAAAGGTTTGGATGTCACATCAAACGTTAGTGTTGAGTGTAGTTTGGCCTTTGATGACAGAGCAAGTTGTAAGAAGAAATGCTGCTGAGTGGAGTAATATTTCGTCGACACACTCCGTTAGATGCTGTGGAGGTGCAGAAACGTTCCCTCCCAGTAAGAATGCAGATAGTGATTTATCGTCCAAGGAGTCGTGCATGAAAATGAATATTCCGATACCAAAGTGATTAATGATGAATTCCCAGTAGCTATTTCTGGGTGAAAGTATGACTTCTGATGAACAGTATCGTACAGCGTGGAGGATTTCGTTGTTGTACTGGCGGTCACAATAATTACATCTCAGATTATTCATATAGATTGTCTTGTTAAGTAACAGACCTAGGTTTCGTAGTTGTGCTGAACGGTCGGGATATTGCTTCAGGAGTTTCCATATCGTCCAGTTAGTAGTGGGGTCTGTGTGAACCAATCGGAAAGTATTAAGAGATGGGTTGCTGTCAACAGATAACGACCAGGCAGTTGAGTAATGATCCGAAACAGCTTTCTTGTAGATACTTTTCCATGCTGCTTCTGATGGAAATTGACCAGTATTGGTGAATGTGTCGAGGAAGTCGTATTGTGTATACGCCTGGAGGATATGAACTATATCGGACACGAATCCAGTTGTCAGTCGATCAAACAGAGTGTACTGGTAAAACCGCTGGAGGAAGATTTTTAAAGGCACCTGGTGTGTTTGCGGTAGGTGTTTCAGGTGTCCAAGGCAGTTCATCTTTTTCATGTGAATTTCACATTCGAGAGGGAGGAGTCCCAACAAGCTGAGAGCAATGTCTGTCGGTGTGCGTTGCGGGAGAGTTTCCATTGCTTCACACAACAGCGGAGTGTTCGTTCTAGACAGTTCTTCATAGAGCGGGTGTCGTTTGTCATGAGCTCGCTCCCGTAGAGCGCCTTGGGTAGAACAACTGACTTGAGCATAGACCCCATTGTTATGGGAGAGCATAATTTAAGGTGTCTGTTTCCAACTAGGGCGAAATAACTTTTCCTCAATTTCTGTGTTAGGTCAATAGCTCTGCAATATTCATTTTTGAACTTGTTGTGTGAGATTCCTAGATGCAAGGAGGAAGACTTTTCTGACAATGGCTGATCACCCAAGAACCATTGTCTATCACGGAATACATCCTGCCTTGTCGTCTCATTGAACACAATGACTACGCTTTTTGTGTCAGAGAAATTAAACCGCCACACGCGGCTATATTGAAAACACAGTTTAAGGAGACTGTCCATTCCAGATTTCGATAGTGAAAGAAGAGCAATATCGTCTGCTGCCGTTGGAGCTACGCAAGGTACATATCCCATGGATAAACCGTTCTTGGACGAATTCAAGTCTTTTAATAAGTCATTTATGAAGGCCAGATAGAAGAATTGGGAACAGACGGCCCCATGTCTTGTTCCCTGTTTAATCGACAGTATATCGGAGAGTTCTTGGTTATACAGAACCCGACTCGTGCAGCCAGAGTGCATATTGGCGATTATCCGCAGTATTTTACCGCAGAACCCTAAATTGTACAGTTTCACTAGCAGCCCTTCGTGCCATACTCGATCGAATGCTTTTTCTGAGTCCAGGTAACATACATATTCACGAGAGTCAAGATCACCAGTGTAGTGTATGAATTCCTGAACAAGAAATGCAGACATTGTGCAGCTAACTCCTCTCTGAAATCCATGTTGCATTTCGTGCGGAAACGTTGCGATAACACTATCATTAAGGAATCTAGTGAGGAGGATATGTTCGAAGACTTTATATATTACAGGTAATAAAGTTATCGCTCTATGGCTATCTGGCAGTTGCTTCGGCTTAGGATCACTTTTGTATATTGGCACAATGATTCCAGTTTTCAGCGAATGAGGTATCCACTCCAATCGAATAATTCCGTTGAAGAGGCAACACAAGGCGTTCGCAAGCGACCCACTTCCATGCATGAGATGTTCGTTCCTGACTTGGTCAAGTCCACCGGACTTGTTTCGCTTCAGTCGCCGTATAACCGATGTTACCTCCGTATCAGTAATTGGTAGGCAGAACCCACCAGAATCAAATTATGGATGAGACTCATCGAGTAGTGAATTAAGCTGCATACGTATGGTTTCCTCGAATCCTGGATCAGAATGAGCAGCGGGTGTGTATAGCTTTTGGAAATATGCTCTCCAAGCTTCTAGAATTTCATGATGATCTCTGATTGCTCTACCATCAAAATCCATGACGGAACCGAAACTGTCAGTATGTGGAAAAGCACCATGTGCTCTCAGCATTTTCCAAAACTGTTTTGGTCCCTGTTGGCACACGACTCAAGAGATGCACATCTTCGCTGTTCTTCTGAGCGAGCAGCAGAACGCACTGACCTTCTGAACAGACGTTTAGATGCTTTGTATTGGACGTATGATTGGGCACAATATGAGTGAGGCCGACCATCCGCTATCCACGTTACACGTTTCTGTTGTACATCGGCGTGACGCGATCGTAATTCATTGTTCCAGAAGGATTTCCGCGATCTATGCCGTGTCACAGACGGAGAGGCGATCGATGAGGCGTGCAGTGTTGTTTGAACAATGTGTGCATACAATTTGTCCAAATCGTCCCGTGTATATGTCCATTTACATGTGGTGTCGTAAATATGTTAATTATTACATGTAATACGTGCACGTACCTGAATAGTAAACACGCACTATTCGTGATCCCAGAAACACTTATCGAAACCATACTGTATAATGTATTACACCAGGGAGTAACTTTCAAGTAGTGTCCCATGTTGGTATCTTCCTGATATGGTATTTATTCCTTGCTGTTGGCAACCTTCATGTATGTTTGTCACTGGACTGAAGCGTACAAGTGATAACAAGGAGGTGTTTAGGTCTGCGTTGTGATACAGTATGGCATTCATACTAAAATATGTATAACTAATTGGATTGCTGCATTAACTTTATATCTTCAACACTTTGAACATTTTGACTGTTATTCCACTACCCAGTTATATTTGTATGCATTTGGTTTTAAAGGAAACCAATTAAATTCCCAAATAAGCTCTTAATCTGTGAAAAATATGACCGGGATCTCATTTCACACTGTTAAGAAAATTGTGTTCTTGTTTTGAGAAAAAATATTTTCTAAATGTACTACAATAGTTCTTACCACTTGACATACATGTAAGAAATTAAATTTTCTAAATATTTGAAATTGCAAGAAGCGCATTTTCTTATGTATCGAGAAATTTAATAATAATGTTCTTACTTTTTTGTGCCTTCTTAAAGGCACGTGCGGCCTTAATTGTCGAAAATATTCATATTTGTTCCAAACACCGTAAACAGAAAACATTAAAACGCATACAGTTCCGTTCATATATACCATGACCATCGCGTAAACAGCATGTTATCATAAAGACATACTATATGTTACCTAAACAAGAGCCTGATTGTGTTACAGAAGACAGCACAATGCTACTGGCTAATCACACACAAATGGCATAAACGCTCTTCATTAGTTCCATATCAGGTATTCACCAACAAAGAACGCTCTTTATGTTTACCATCATAATATAAACAAACACCAGAAAAGTTACTTTTTATGCTTTTGTTTACATAACAATGGTCAAACACATGACCATAACATACTGTTTATGCGATATTTCTTATTTGTATACGGTCAAAGTCTATCTACATTTTGATGTTCTTTCTGTTTGTGGCGGTTTTTGACGGGCGGAGATATTTTCACAGGATACCCACCGCCAAGGCCAACCGTGTCTTTAACGTATTATAAATAATTTCTCGTTTTAGTAATTTCCCAATTGTTCTAGTCTTTACTAGTTTTCTAGTCTGCGAGAAAATAATTTCTTGACTACTGGGAAATTATTTCTTACAAATTTTCTAGATAATGAGAGAAAGACTTACTAGGATTTAAAAGATTATTTCTTAAAATTAAAGGCACGTGAGGCCTTAGTTGTCGAAAATATTTACTTTGTTCCAATCACCGTAAACAGAAAAACATTAAAACGCATGCAGTTTCGTTCATATGTACCATGACCATCGCGTAAACAGCATGTTATCATAAAAATTTACTATATTTTACCTAAGTAAGAGCCTGATTGTGTTACAGAAGATAGCACAATGCTGCTGGCTAATCACACACAAATGGCATAAACGCTCTTTATTCGTTCCATATCAGGAATTCACCAACAAAGAACGCTCTTTATATTTACCATCATAATATAAACAAACACCAGAAAAGTAACTTTTTATGCTTTTGTTTACATAACAATGGTCAAATATATGACAATAACATACTGTTTATGCGATATTTCTTATTTGTATACGGACAAAGTCTGTCCACATTTTTTTGTTCTTTCTGTTTGTGGCGGTTTTTGACGGGTGGAAATATTTTCACAGGATACCCACCGCCAAGGCCAACCGTACCTTTAAGTGATCATGGGAAAAATAATTTATCCTTTCTTGGAAAATAGTTAGAAAAATATTCTCATGATTAAAATTTAAATTTCTATAAGAAATTAATTTTTCTAACTATTAGAAAATCTGATGCAAGAACAATTTATGATATAGTCCAAATATAATATTTCTTGTTTAAATTTGTTTTTTTATTTATTTATTTAAAAACGGTTTAGGGTGGCCACACCCGATGCGATTGTGGTGAGTAAATTTGGGCGTCACGTTCCGTTGATTGCTGTTCTTGGCATCTCTGTATGGAATTGATTCCATTGCGTTGTCTTCGTTAGAGTGGTTCACGAGGTCCTAGACTCGTAACCAAGTGTCGCAGTTATCGGCTAGTTATATGTCACACCGTACTATCTGGTCTTCATTAAATAAAACATATCAGTATACGGCCGTATCGTAAGCATCTTCAACCCCATATTAATGCGCTAACTTACAAATGAGAGTGGTGTGTCCATGGAAACCAGTTTTGTTTTGATTCGATCTGTTTTTTTTTATCTAAGCAATTATCGTGCCTTCGAGCTTGTGGGTGATAGAATAGCAAGCATTACGACTTTCATGCAGTACAATTCGAACAAGAGCCTAAGCCCGGAGTGCCCTGTTTACGATATTTCTATTGATCAATCTCGTTGGTTGGGATGACATTACCGAATCAATGAAAGCATCCGGCAGACAGGTCATACAGACAGGCTCACGTCGGTGCCTCGTATAACGGGTGGCTAACGTTATTGTATTCTCCGGAGCGTGATACTGTGTGGTCAAATAATTCTTGCGGGTGGATTTTGATACAGATGTCTGAGAACTTCTCAGCACGTGGAAGGTGCTGCAGGACTTTTGGTTTTGTTCTGTGGGTTGTGATTCCATTTTCTATTTCTGAGCAAACTGGCTACGATAGTCAATTGTGAAAACGTGAGTAAATATGCATATATATCTTTCTTCCTCCATATACTGCAAAACATGCATATAAACATTACAAATAAATTAAGAGCATAAATACATCCAACAGGAATTTGGCTATATAATATACAGGGTAAAATATAATTTGGCTGACGAAGAGACTAATACCAATTATATTTCATACCAAATACACTTTAGTGCGTGCATACATACAACATGCATATATATATTCCCGAGTACACGAACATGTAGATGCATATATTCTGTGGGTTATGATTCCATTTTCAATTTCTGAGCAAACTGGCTTCGATAGTAAACTGGGAAAACGTGAATAAATATACAGCAGCTCTCACACACTTCGAAATTCTGTCATGAAAGGATGTGAGTTTCTTAGTAGACTTGGATTAAACAATAATGTATTTGAACTAAGCAGAGCAAAAGCACACACAATAATACATATACATGAAATAACAATACAAATGTTCAAAAGAGGATCAGAGAACGCCAGTGAAGCTTTTGTTAAATTCTTTCCCCGAAAAATAAATGTTACCCCATAGTCCGGGAGCTATTTATGGGTACCCTTGCGCCCCCCCCCCCCCTGGGACTTAACTTTACCCCATTTTGTTCCTTATTATGTCCTTCAACTTTTAAGCAATGTTAACAAGAACAGAAAGTGGCCGTGTAGACAAGATGGCGGCCAATATGGCCGCCGTTGTTTAGACTGGAACCTAAGTCAGTTTGATGCAAATTATGGCGGGAACTCTAGTAAAATGTATACAAATGTATATATGTTCGTGAAGCAAAGACATGACACTTTTATAGGGCAAAACATTTATACTCCTTATTCAAGATGGTCGCCAAAATGGCCACCAGAAGTTGAAAATTTGACGTTTTTTCACTTATATCTTCTCGATCAGTTTATTCTGTTTTGAACTGGTTGAGATACCAGTAACATAAAACAGAAGGGTTACAATTATGTATGGTCCGAAGAATACATTTCAGATGAAAGGAACGGAAAGGGCCCTTTTAAAAATTGTCTGGTAAACCATGGTGAAAATACTATGGTATTTTACCAGGGTGATTGGAACCAGGTAATTTTATTATAAACACACACGTAGACCCACCCATGTATTTCACCAATGTATTTTACAAGGATGTAAGTATGCATGTGGGATTCTACTAGAGTAATTCTACCAGAGTAATTCTATCAGGGTAATTCTACCAGAGTAATTCTACCAGAGTAATTCTACCAGAGTAATTCTACCAGAGTAATTATACCAGGGTAATTTACCTCGATATTAGGGTAAAGTTACCACGGTAGTACCGATGTGCGCTTTCAGAAGCTTTTACATATGAGATAACAGATTGGAGGCTATATGAATCACGAATGTGATAACATAAGGTGTTAAACTCGGGATTTAACCTACTTATTTATAAGGATATTCTTGTAATATTCTGTAAACATTTGAGTATGACACCGAGTACAATTGTTTTTTCACTGACTAACCAGGGGGGGGGGGCGAATTTTGTTTACGAGACATGAGGTGGGGGGTGGGGGGGGGGGTACCCGAGGACGGAAACAGTTTTTGACCACCTTTTTTGGATTTTTTTTTCATTGACATATTTTCAACTGTTTTAAACATATTTGTTTATATGTTGTGGCTTGTTGCAATATGAGAAGCACTAATACATTCAATATTGTTATAATTACCCCCATAAGTTGATATAAAAAGGAAAAATAGTGAATATTGTGGGGGTGGGTCCCAAAACTTTCATTTTTTTGCGCGCAATTTGTTTTTATTGTGTCTGTTTCAGCTTGCTTGGCAGTTTTTATATTGAAAATTGTCTAGTTCACGGTGTAGATCAATAAAAAAATACTTCAGATAGCTCTACGGTAGGGTGAACTTAATGCAGTCTGACAATATCAGCTAACAACTCATGACAGAATATTACAATAATTCTTATACTTCATGACAGTCTCTTTACTCATACAGTTAGTTGATGCATGAGTGTAATGTATGAACTAAATATTTGTATCAGTGTTTGTATACTAAATTGATTTTTAAATATACTTTTGTCATATAATTATTTGAATTGTCAAATTATTTGTTTCAGTATTGTTGACAACCGCCAATAAGTAAATAAGTAGACATGAAATAAAGTTTTAATAACATTTATTGAAAGAAACAAAAATATAACCTTCCTTGGATAGTCTTCTGAAAAGTATAAAAATATTATTTAAATAGACACATTACAGTTTTGTTCACATTGTAATTATTATATCCCATAATTACCTACATATACTACTATGAAAATGACACTTAATGTCTAATTCAGGCTAATTTGAAAATTATCAAAGAAGAAAAAAATTGGTCTTTCAAAGAAGGGACCAATATAGAGCGGTTGGTCGTTTTTACAGAGGGGACCAACATAAAGCTTTGATGTTTTGGGGTGGGTGTCTAAAATTTAATGAAAAAAAAAATGCAAGAAAGGGTGGGTGGGTGTAAAAAAAATGGAAATGTAAAAAAAAGACCCCCACGTTTCGCAACTTTTTTACGCCCCCCCCCCCCCCCCTGGACTAACGAACAAAATGTGATTTTATTCTCACAATAGAGACAGAAAACACATCAGCAGAGAAATGTCCTATTATATAGATAATGAATGGCTTTGAGTTGACTTTGCCAAAATAGTGGTCCTCGATGAGGAATAGTCCACGAGCAGCAGGCGAGTGGACTATTCCTCCTCGATGACCACTATTTTGGCATAGTCAACGACAAGACATTAATTATTTATTATATTATATCGAACATTTGTCGGCATTGGTGCCAATTCTCACACAATTTCTCTATCTGGTTTGTCACAATTTTATTTACAGTGCATTTTGGAAATCGGTCTCAGATTTTACAATTTACGGCAATCTTTTGACGATGGTGGGGGGGGGGGGGGGGCGTAAATATGTAATTAGTTACATCTAACAGCATCTCTTCGTGATTCATGCATTTATTTCTATAAATATGTCATTAGCAAAGATATTTTGACTAGAACGGAAATAACGTCCACTGGCATTACAAAATTAGGACTGGCCGCTTGCCAACTAAACGGACAAACTATTAAATACACTGGATAGCAATGATCGGGCATTTGTAAGATCATTACAATACGCCAATAAATATAATGATATACCAACATTGCAATAATTATGGTACACGCTATATTTTAAGATTGGTCATATTTTCAAGGCGGCAACCCGAAATGAGTTTGTTACTATAAATAGAAAAAAAAAAGAATAGTAAGCATGTAGGAATCCTACTGGGGTACTATCGTAAAATAGTATAGCAGTGTATAGCCAATCAGAATGCGAGAAAGTCACGTGAGATATAAATATTGTGAAATAGAGTTATCGTATCGTATCGTATAGTATGTTCTGATTTAATGGGTTTGAATACCCATGTATGTCATGTTTCACCAGCATTTTACGAGAGTAAAGCGGGGTACACCACGCCTTTACATGGATTGTAAAAGGGTATGCCATTTGTACGTGTACGTTACATGGCTTTTACCAGAGGATATCGTTATTTACCTGTCTTTGCCATATTTTACCAGAGTAGAGCCATGTAAACCATTGTTTACCTGGCTTTTACCAGAGTGTTTTTACTCGGACATGAGCGATAACTCTATTTCACAATACCACATTTCTCTTTCTTCGAAATTCTATTTCTATTTCGAATTTGAGGGACACGGAAGGGACCAAATTCCCAATCCTCATGATATGGCTCACAATTATCAGAAATCGATTTAAAATGGTAAATGTTGGTCATTTAAACTAAATTTCTTATAAATGGAAACGATCTGGTGAAATTTGGCGAAAATTGTCCACTTTGACCACTTTCGGTCGCCATTTTGTCCGCCATTTTGAATTTTGACAATCGAATTATACACGGAATGACTTACGTCTGTTATGACAACAATAATAATTTTATATGTTGCATGTTCCTGCCATCTGTATAACTTCAATTTAAATGCCATTCAAGTGTGAATTTCATAAGGAACGGAAAATAATACATAAAAACCACAAATAGGACCTATTTTTTCAAAATGCTCAAGACAATTTTCCTCAAAGCG
Organism: Siphonodentalium dalli; assembly: GCA_032622095.1. NCBI lineage: Eukaryota > Metazoa > Mollusca > Scaphopoda > Gadilida > Siphonodentaliidae > Siphonodentalium > Siphonodentalium dalli. The sequence continues at coordinate 162,801,386 of CP136063.1, read as the reverse complement.
GATATTGAATATGTTATAGGTAAACTGCTTCAACGACTAGACTATTTATGCAGTTGTAAATTACAATATCGACACCCCAAACGGAGTTCCTCTAGCCACGTCACGTCCCTGCACAGAAGAGAAAAGACACTCTTTGTTATATACAATATCAGAATAGTAGACTGACTAGATCATGCCACGAATCTCTACTTTGTCTAACGCCCGTAGAGATCATTATCCATCAGTACAAAACCTGAAAACTATTTGCAGGTTTGATATACAGCCCAAAAATAACACGGGAATACATATCTAAGTTATTGTCTGTTCATTCACTATGGTGAAGGTCCCAACTCGAAATTCCCAACTCCTGAATTCGGACGAGATAACTATGATAATCTTCCACAAAGTGTTGATAAATGCTATGTAGTGATTATCGTTTGTCGAAGCTTAATTCTACCCCCAATTAACAGCTATATGCAGTTCACAATTCGTGTTTATCAAGGTATAAGATATCTTATTTTCCGATTTGCTGCAAACAATTAACTCGTCGGATTTGTTCAAGTAGGCATACTGCTTGATACTGATATTCTAATTTGAAATAATGAATAGGTCGCTGATCCCATGCACGTCCACAGAAAAAGGTTGCTTTGGTGGGATTTGTCTTTGTTTGGAAAATAAATAATTCTGGCAAAAATGTTTAAAAAACTACATTGGCTGTCAAAAATCAATGGATCGTTACAATTTTCAAACCTGAACTGCGAGACTACACATAAATGTTAACCGCATACAAAGTATTTAGAAATTAAGTTGAATGTTGCTCAAATTATAATCCTGACAACCCCAAAAAGTTTAATTCTAAGTTTAAAAGGGGACAAATACATGTATCAAGAAATGCTGTTAAACATTGGTTAAGTTATAATCCGGACAACTCACCACTTCTTGATTTATTGAAGTCGATAACGGTTATCTCGATAAATCATTTTCAAACTTGACCTGTTATGATCCGGGCCACTAAAAATATATTATTTCTCATTCGAAAAGGGGGCATAACTCCATAAAAAAATCGTCAGACCGTGACCAAGTTCGAAGTTCTCAAATATGAACCACAAACCAAATATCATGAATTATGTTCAATATTTCTCACGTCATAATCAACACAAAACAATGTGATTTCTAAATCGAAAAGGGGCGTCAAAATCATCGAACTGTGACACAAATCGAACTTGACCTGCGCGTTCGCAAATATCAACTGCATACACAATTCCATGAATATTCAGGATAACCCGACGGTTGGACGTACTGGCATGTTTAGTCCTCCTAGAGACAATTTCGGGGGACATACAAGCTTATTTCCCGTGCTGTTTAGGCCCGAAATTATTCCTAGTCCGGTTCTTGAAATCAAGATACCTCAATGCACGTGAGGCCTTAGTTGTCGAAAATATTCATATTTGTTCCAATCACCGTAAACAGAAAAACATTAAAACGCATACAGTTTCGTTCATATATACCATGACCATCGCGTAAACAGCATGTTATTATAAAGATTTATTATATTTTGCCTAAGCAAGAGCCTGATTGTGTTACAGAAGACAGCACAATGCTGCTGGCTAATCACACACAAATGGCAAAAAAACGCTCTTTATTCGTTCCACATCAGGAATTCACCAACAAAGAACGCTCTTTATGTTTACCATCATAATATAAACAAACACCAGAAAAGTAACGTTTTATGCTTTTGTTTACATAACAATGGTCAACTATATGACAATAACATACTGTTTGTGCGATATTTCTTATTTGTATACGGACAAAGTATGTCTACATTTTGTTGTTCTTTCTGTTTGTGGCAGTTTTTGACGGATGGAAATATTTTCACAGGATACCCACCGCCAAGGCCAACCGTACCTTTAAATACTGTTATGTCGACTTTAGATTCGACAGAAAGACTTATTCAATACATACAACTTAGAAAAGTGAGTATTGAATTACAAAGCGTTCATTGTTAGATTTTTTTTTTAGCGTTCACTAGTTTGTGCCACATCTGCTAGAACAAATAAAACAGTTGGAAAATTGCGGCTTTAGCAACTTTTTTGGAGTAAATAAAGCCCGTAAATTAAAATTTCAAGTATATATCGACCTATCCCTCTGTTAAAATCACGTAAAAATAATTTGGAGATTCAAACGGAGTCACGGTCATACATATATATGTATTCCAAGTGTATATAATATCTCATAAATATCTCATAAAGTTTAAGAATTCTCTATAATATCTATAACTTCTGTGCAGCGAAAGTATGAACGGATTGATCATGGATTAACTGGGGTACCCGGCGTTGCTCGAGTGAAGAATGCTTAGTGTCCCTTCTATCTATTGCATGACTCTCATGATAATTACATCTATCTCTTAAGTTGATATGTCGTTAAGTATTAGTGCCTCTTTGAATCATCTGAGGTCAACAGCGCCTATCCCGTGACATTACCCGCGTCAGTTTACTTTGGTGCACCAGTTTTCCCCACATATCATCTGGGATGATAATAAACGCTCTTTATTGATCATATGGTTTAGTAGTCCGCCTTTAAGTCATTTGACGTTTATGCCCCCCCCCCCCCACCCCCGTCAAAACGTCGTAAATTATCCCCGTGGACTATAGAAATGAGCGGTGTCCGTAATTTCTGAAGGGGTTATACCCATGTTTCGACTTAGATCTATTCAAATATGTTAACAACATGGAGAGTTGAAAGCAAAGTTTGATTCAATGACTGTTGCCAGAATCATTTGTTTTATTTATAAATAATACACCGGTCAAATTAAAACGAAAAGGACGGGACGTAAATCTGGGCGACGAGATATCTCGTCGCCGGCGTGCAACGTCATGACGTTGGGCGACGAGATATCTCGTCGCCGGCGTTCAATGAGTTAAGCCACCTTATTCGGGGGATGTGTGGTCTAGCGCACTTTTATTTTAAGGGAATCAGTGTTGTGTGCGCTTAAAGGTACTCAATCCGATTCGACGGTCCCCATATCATCAGATTCCAACAACAACAACAAATTTTGAAATGCCGCTTCAGTTATCAGAATCGTTTCATTGCCCAAAAATAATGCTAACCACAGTCAACTATAGTATAAAATTGCACAAAACCTGTTATTTATCAACGTTTTGTTCAACAAAATTTTGCCTGTTGTCAAATATATGACACGAAAAAGCCACTGAATTTTAGAGTTATCGATCTTCATCCGCTATCTGGTCAGATAAGTTCTTCTCGTCGAACAGTTTACTGGTCCTCTTAAAATTAAAATAATAGATTTCAAAAATCGATATCTGATCACTCCTAGCTTTGATGGGTGGGTTCCTCGACTCGAATCAAATATTTTTTTATCCCCGAAGACGGTGTCGGACCATCGTATTCCGACGGTCCCATACCGTTTCATTAGTTGTACGGTGAATCGCGTTTACTCATTTATATTTTCCAATAAATTGTGACAACTGGGTTGTCTTCGAGCTGCCACTTCAGGCTGTCGGCTATGACTTGTCTTCAGTCGTCTCAGTATTCATGTTGACAGTGCTGTGAGTATCAAAACACAGATACATTTACTACATGTACACATGGTAGAGTAATTCGCAGGAGCTTCGATGTCAACCAAGGATACTAAGTGTCGTGATACTAGTATACACGGTATCACGCTATAAATCTTCATCGACAAATTTGGGACTATAGAAGACGTTGTCGCCAAGTCATCACGCATAGTTATTACAGGCTTTGAAGGTTTTAATCCCAATTAGCTGTTACTGATATATTGTCGTGATGTATACGCATTCACCTGTTAAAACAAAAACTGTGTTCCCAAGTGACTGGACAATTGCACGCCTTACATGTTACCAACACATATGCCATAAAGATGTTTTAATGTTGCATGTACATAAATTTGAGTTTTAACTGTGATACATGTAGCTTTCTTCCTGTATGTCTTAAAAGGGCATACCCGATTCATATGTTAGAATGGTCGCAATTAGTATACTCGTAACTGAAGGAATGGCTTTTCGGCTGCATGTTGTATTATCGTGTTTTATTTACAGCCATAATTATACAGTAGTCGGTGAACTGTGATCACATCACATAGTCTTTTTCTGGATTACATTCCACGAGGAAGATAATAAGTTTGATCCTCATCAAACTTCAAAGATTCATAAGTATTGTCTGTCACATCATGCATTGGGGATTTAAATTTCATCAAAACTATGATCGTAATAGCAGAACTATGATGTATTTGTCAGTTACGAATAATACTAATTTCGACCATTCTAAAACGTATGAATCGTAATGCCTATCGGGAAATCATACTGTCACCACGGGATAAGTATGCGGTAAATTAGCAAATTAAGAGCAAATAATATTGGTGGTGACTCATGAAATATACCATTCGTCTGAGTAAAAAATACAACGGTCTGACTGTTACTGGTTACAGTCTGCCAGTCACTTAAACAGTTTTGTATCCTGGAACATGCAACCGTCTGTTTAACGGTCCAAGGTTGGCAGCGATGTTGTGCGGTATGACACCGTTAAAGCGACGGTCTTTTTTCTAACAGTGTACACATGTTCAGATCACGGCGTTCGTCTAGCCCATGTTATAAGGCTGATATCTGGCTTTAATCACATGTTGTCCGATTTGACACGAAATAAGTAAGTTAATTTTCAGAATACTAGGCAAAAGAAAACTTCAAACTGATTGCAATAACCAGTATGCATATGCATGGCACAAACATCGTGACAATTATCCAAATAATCCATTAGTTTACGTTAAATTGAAAACGAGCAAAAATAATCATAATTGAGGCTCTTTGTTATCTACCGATGTTGGACGACGGAAGCATGGACGCTCTTCATAAGAGACGGTCATTGGAATTTGTGTTGGGTTGACAAAATTCAAAACCTGTTAATGTTCCTCTTAATAGAAAGCTCATACTAATGGACTCGTGCGTCCTATCTAATCACCGTCTGGTATATAAAGGGTATAGGCAAATTATAGTTTATGGTGTACACCCTTTGATGACCGGAGTTTTCTGAATGTTTGCGAAAACCCTGTGCCAATGCATTCTCTTATATATGCGAGTCTATTTTAATGCCTGGATCCCCGAGTATCCCAACTCGACAGTGTATGTTTATCTCCTAAATAAAGAACTGTGATCATGCTAGCCAGAAAAATATTTTGGTCAATCTTTTCGGCAATTTCAGAATATGTTTGGCCATGTATCTATCTGTTCCTTATTAATTAGTTCCTGAAAATGACCCAAACAAAATCATAAATGGCAAAATAATTGCCCAAAAGAATTTTCCGGGCCAGCATAAGCCCTGATGGGGAATCTGTTAACTGATAACAAACCTGGAAATAGTGTGTCTGACATTTTCAGAATGAGGTCCACAGCGGGCAAATTTAGTGACCACATCCTGCACTGCGGGAATGCATTATATAATGCTTTGGCCTAACAATATTTACCTGGATACTGTAAGCCAGTGAATTATCTTATATATGCGAGGCTCCCGTCGTGAATACTGTCCCGTCCTGGATACTGTAAGCCAGTGAATTATCTTATATATGCGAGGCTACCGTCGTGAAAGGGCTAATGCGTCCGATCTATAATGATTGTCTGGTATGTAAAGCGCAACGGAAACGTATAGTTTATGGTGTTAAATCTGACAGGGCCTCTTTAACCCTTTACCCAACAGAACGGCCCTGTGCCAATGCATTATCTTATATATGCGAGTCGACCATAGGAATGCATTGGCTTATCACATATTGAAAATGATAAAATTGTCAAAGAATGTAGAAAAATATTATAAAAAATGTTAAAAAATGTAAGAAAAAATTATATAAAATTGTTAAAGAATGTAAGAAAAAATGGTAAAAAGTATTAAAAAAAATATTTTTTTAGGCCAATGCATTCTCTTATATATGCGAGGCGACCTATGGTCGACTCGCATATATAAGAGAATGCATTGGCACAGGGCATAACTGTAACAATAACAATGTGGTCAATGAACCGGTTCCAATGATATCCATATTTGTATGGTTTATTGAGACAGACCCAAGATCATTTAGGCTGTTGCAGCTTTATTTGGCCGTTTTTGGCCGATTTGTTGGGTAAAGGGTTAACAAAACTACCTTGGCAATCCCAGATAGGGAAGCATATTCCATGTATCAGACGCTGTCTAGTATACGATCGCGATCAAAGAGCCAACGACTTCAGTCTAAGTCGATAAGACTGTCTGTATCGCGTCATCATGCACCCACGGCTATATACACAATCGGTGATCGATTTATACTAAGCACGATGGACCGATTAGTTTTCAAGATCAGGCGAAATTGTCGGTTATATACAGACCCACTTTCGTCGTTCAAGGACTGCAGGTTGCAATATAATATCTAAATCGAACAACAATTCAACGAATATAAAAACGAACCCAATCCACATCCGGTTTTATCCCGGCCTTGTGTTGATCGAAAATGTATACGTCCTGTCGTGTTTAACCCTTTACCCAACAGAACGGCCCTGTGCCAATGCATTCTCTTATATATGCGAGTCGACCATAGGTCGCCTCGCATATATAAGAGAATGCATTGGCTTAACACATTAAAAATTATAATTTGTTTAGGCCAATGCATTCTTTTATATATGCGAGGCGACCTATGGTCGACTCGCATATATAAGAGAATGCATTGGCACAGGGCATAACTGTAACCATCACAATGTGGTCAATGAGCCGGTTCCAATGATATCCATATGTGTATGGTTTTATTGAGACAGACCCAAGATAATTTAGGCTGTTGCAGCTTTATTTGGCCGTTTTTGGCCGGTTTGTTGGGTAAAGGGTTAAACACTGTATGTGCCGGTTGTTCTGTGAGTTGTAACCGGTTGATGGATCCAGACTGAATCATCGGCCGGATTAGTCATATCCGGGTTAAACCTGGTATATAGGTTTAAACCACCGTTGACAGCTAAATCCGAGACCGCGTGTATATATATATGTGTGGCATTCGTCATCTCCTGTCTAAACCTGGTTCAGCCAGACCCACGGTTTAACAGTATTAGTGTCTGTATATCGTCGAGCGAAATAATCTTACTTGTCTAATGTGGACCACCGCGTTCAATCGACGGTGAAGATCGATAATTAGGACAACAAGCATATCTTGATTGGAAATCTTATATACGCGATAAAGTCAAGTGTAAAGTGAAAAGTGCATGCATGGGGATACGTTTTTTATCAATTGCGATCATTGTTTGCGTTTTATAACCTTAAACCGACACATAAACCATATCATTCGACGGTCCATGCAGCTAAACCCGACCTACGAAGGCTAGACATGAGATGACGAATCCATCTATTAACATAGTTTACAATATATCGAGTGACGATGTGTCTATAATCTGAGACTATATACACAGACCACCACTAAAAGCCATAATATTCAGTAAAGTCGTCAAATACAACTTAATAATGCAATAAAACGAAATAGTGATAACCTATCTACGGGCTTTATATTCTCTGAAATAAAAACGTTCAATAGTCGAAGCAGTTTTTAATTTTTTTTTACACAAAAAAGATGTCGACTAATATACGTCAACTATTCGTTCGAGATTTGTATGACACAGAACGACATTCAAGTTGTGGAATTTATAAAACCGACGTTTCTACTTTTCTGCAAATGCCAAAACAGAAAGCGTTCCTTGTTACTATATTTCTGAGTAACAGTAAAATAATAGCAGGATGGTATGCCGTATTTTTTTTTTTTGCATCTGCCATTTTCCTGGACCCACAACCCCAAACTTGCAAAACAAAAAATGTTTTTACTCCCAATTATCTGAAACCAACCCCAAAATTGACTGATATGTATTTTGTCTACCACATTCCTGTAATAGAGTTTTCAGGTCAGTGCGCGATGAGAGAATGCGGTCAGCATGGTGGTAAAATTCCACATTGCTAAATGGAAATTATAATGCATCGATGTAATGGACAAATATAGTTACCTTTCAGAAGCTGATAGCTACTGCACACACTAGCATTATATTACAAGAAAACTAAGATGCATGCATCAGGTCAGCCATGAACTATTTAGCATAGAATAATTCAGTTCGGTTGCAGTTTCACAACGTTACAACTGACATACGATTACACAAGACGAACCTTGAATGTGGAACTATGTAAGAGTGAATATTAATGTTCTAAATCCCATGTTTCACCTTTAGTGGTAATGGGGTCGTACTTTATTAACACGCAAGTAGTGTAATTAAGTACGGGTAATTAGAAGTAACAAATCGTTTAGTTTCTATCGTATCGGCTAAAAGGGGTGAGCAGATTGCTGGCGATGAATGTTCTCGTTAGCTGCCAATATAATGTGCATATTTGCCCCGTTACGTTTATACACTGTAGCATTGGCGGGCCAGAGTGTGTTGACATGTTAATTGTTTGGTTCATTAATAACAGATCAGCAGGGATTTGTCGTGATAACGTATACGTGGAAATATGCTACCTAAACGGTTAAATTAACGGTTGATATATTACACCACCGTGTATACTCGGTTTAAATAGGTATATTATATAGGGACGTGTGCTCAATTCTGGTGCGGACCGATGATAAAAAAAAATCAGAGGTAAATGTCGGCGGGCGGGAGGGCCATTTTTTCAATAATTTTTTAAGAAATTGAACAGTTGCAGCAGCAGCAAAAAAAGGGTGTACAATTGGCAAATGATGAGGGGCGGCGTGACGTGTAACTAGGATTGAAATTAGATATGCAATTTGGAGAATATTGGATGAGGGATGTTATATTAATTATATTAAAGGGACGAGGGGGCTTAGTTGTCGAAAATATTCATATTTGTTCCAAACACCGTAAACAGAAAAATATTAAAACGCATACATTTTGGTTCAAATATACGATCACTATCGTGTAAACATCATGCTTACATAAAGACCTACTAAATTTTACCTAAACAAGAGTCTGATTGTGTTATAGAAGGCAGCACAATGCTACTGGCTAATCACACACAAATGGTATAAACGCTCTTTATTATTTCCAAATAAGGAATTGAGCAACAAAGAACGCTCTTTAAGTTTACCATCATAATATAAAGATACACCAAGAAAGTAACTTTTTATGCTTTGTTTACATAACAATCGTCAAATTTACGACAATAACATACTGTTTATGAGATATTTCTCATTTGTATATTAACAAAGTATGTCTATATTTGAATATTATTTTCGTATGTAGCGGTTTTTGACAGGTGGAAATATGTTCACAGGATACCCACCAAGGCCTTCCGTACCTTTAAGGTATACTGCAACTTTTTTTCTTATCAATAGCAGAATACATAATGCTATTAAGAAGTGACACAAAACACAGAACATTTTTTTTAATTATAAGTATTGAGCAGTGAGAAATATTTGAGTCGAGGAAACCAGTAACGAAAGGCGATATTAACATGATTTCTGTCAGCGAATAATTGTTTACGTTCCAATGAATATTAAAATGTACTGAAAACAAACTGCTAATGGGTGCCAGACTTTCATAAACACAAATTATGTATTAATGGTGTAACGACATATTTCGTTCTTTATTGTCTAAAAAAATAGGGGATGGATATGTTTGGATCTCTAGTTTAACGACATTTTTCGGTCTTTGTAGTTTAACGACATTTTTCGGTCTTTAATAGTTTAATGACATTTTTCGGTCTTTATAATATCTCAAGATATAGGGGGTATTTGGATCTCTAGTTTAACGACATTTTTCGGTCTTTATAGTTTAACGACATTCTCGGTCTTTAATATTTCAAGATATAGGGGCCCTTAGTGGGTATTTGGATCTCTAGTTTAACGACATTTTTCGGTCTTTGATAGCAAAATGGAAGAAGTACATCTTTGGAAAGATATGGTGGCCCTAAAAAGGAAAGTTGTTTGGTGATCTTGAAATGCAGTTTTTCTGAACAGTCTTCCTTGATTAAAGTGATGTGAAACACTCCGGCAGACACCGGGCAGAGTGATCAAATAGAAATTAAGAATAATCTTTCTCAAAGTAGTTATTTGTTACCAATATTAATCTAAATGGATGATACACAACGTCATTCTTATATATTAATTAAATGCAATGACTCTGGATGGCGAAATCATTTTTGTTTAATTATAGCCGATAGTTGCGCCCCGAATCGAGATGTAAATATTTACAATTTGGAGTAGTTCAGACGATGTTCTCTATGAAGTGGTGTGGTAGATTTTTTTGGAAATTTTCAGTGATGTTAGTAGAATGATAACATTCCCCAGGTTGGCAAAGTGCCTGAGCACTAACTTATCAATTTCTCGCACCCGAAAAAGTCCATAACAAGTCCATAATATGTCTTTAAGCATATATATAAATCTCCGAAAACAAAAATTCTAAAGCATTAAACGATTTCTTGAAATGCAGTTTTTCTGAACAGTCTTAATCCTTGATTAAAGTGATGTGAAACACTCCGGCAGACACCGGGCAGAGTGATCAAATAGAAATTAAGAATAATCTTTCTCAAAGTAGTTATTTGTTACAAATATTAATCCAAATGGATGATACACAACGGCATTCTTATATATTAGTTAAATGCAATGACTCTCGATGGCGAAATCATTTTTGTTTAATTATAGCCGATATATAGTTGCGCCCCGAATCGAGATGTAAATATTTACAATTTGGAGTAGATCAGACGATGTTCTCTATGAAGTGGTGTGGTAGATTTTTTTGGAAATTTTCAGTGATGTTTGTAGAATGATAACATTCCCCAGGTTGGCAAAGTGCCTGAGCACTAACTTATCAATTTCTCGCACCCGAAAAAGTCCATAACAAGTCCATAATATTTCTTTAAGCATATATATAAATCTCCGAAAACAAAAATTCTAAAGCATTAAACGATTTGCTATATTTCCAGGGCATATATTTCATCTGATTTTGCGAGAATCCATATATACTTTTTCACGAGAATCCAGGGTAATTTGCGAGAATATTTACGAGAATCTAGATTTGGATTCTCGCCGAAATATAAGCCCTGATTTCACTCTGAAGTGTGCCTAAATGGCATAAATTGTACCGTGGTTCCCATGTTCGCCAAAGTGGCATAAATTTATTTCAGGATAATACTAATTTTAGGCATTCATTTATATCACTGATATCAGGACAATAAATAGCCATTTCCATTGCATGGAACGGAAAAGAGCGTTCTTGTTTATCGGTGTTGTTTTTGGAAGTGGTGGTAGTTCAATTTTATATATTTCGACCCGCAATAAGTATTTCCGAACAAATGAATTATTAACAAGCGTGACATGACATCATTGACGAAGATAATTAACACAGATCTACAAGCAATTAAAGTCTTAAAATGAGCTAAAATTTAACATTTTCTTTAAAAAATTTACATTTTTATCTCTCGCGACATAATTGTCACCAATAAAAACAAATTTGATTCATCGTGGAAGTTAGTCGGTGACTATAAATAATGTCACCATTCAACTGAATGTTGTTGAGCATATTTCAACCAATTTTGGAAGTTTAAATGAATATTTTCTTCACACGCAAAGTAAAATTGACAAATTTCAGGATTTTAGCCTGCTTCGTTGGGACCAAAATTTGTTGTGCACACTCAAGGAACGTCTACCGACACTCGCTAGGCCAAATTATACCTTGACCATGCTATAAACTAGCTTGAAATTGGCAAAACAATGAATTGTTTTTGGTTGAAAAAATTTACATGGGAATCTCCATAGAGAACGATTATTTTTCGATAAAAACGAAAATAATGCGAAATGAAAGTCGGCACTCGTCAGAATGGTGCAGAATAACATACGAGTCTTGTTATATGCGAAAATTTGACATCATTCGATAAATTAGTCTCGTAATTAAGGAATCAATGGCGCTCGGACATGTGGAATTCCGTCGCAGACTGTACTGTGTACATGGCAGACGCAATTTTGAAATGTAAACACGCATCAAACACGCATCAAATTTACCTTTTGTGAGAATAACAAAAGCGCAACCTTGATCAAAGTAATACAATACACAACAACACATAGAATAAAACTAATATAAACACGGTATAAGTGAGAATAAGACGCGTATTCAGACGTGGAATTTGACAACATTTCTTCGCTTCGATGCTATAAATATATCTGATCCAGATAACCGAGATGCAGCTATCTGATTTGAAACAAACACCAAGCAATAATCTTAACGTTTCATAATCGAACTGCGGACCTGATAATTATCGAAATATGTAGGCGAAATAATTTTTAATTAGTTAATCACATGATAGAGACATCAAAACACTCTTAAAGACGCAATACAGCGCCATTTAATGTCGTTATTTAACTGGGTCGGTGTTTGTTGTTATCAATCATTTATTGCTTCGTTTTTAGTAAGATCATTGTATCTGTTTTGCGCATGCGCAAGTCACTTTCCATATTTGGAATTTCCATATATGGGATTTGTGTTAACCTCAATACCGATCAAGTTATCTTAGCATAAAAATAAGATATATTGTAATTTATGCAACTACGACCCTGGTAACCCTGATAACTAATAACATATACCGGCCAATTCATTTTAAGATCGTTATTTCACTTTGCTTTAGGCATAAATACACTCTAAAACGCACAGAAATGACCCATTGGCGTTAAATTAAATATACTCGGTATTTATTATATTACTTTTTTATTGCTCAGTATAGAGTTAGACCCTCGGCACATGTCAATATATTTGGGCTGAATTCATCTGATGCGGTATTATTCCTCGAAATAAACAACAAAGCCCTCGTTACTTCGAAATGTAGTTTGGGCTAACATTTACACAAATCCTCCATGTGTTCTCCTCAGTCGACACACAGGTTCTCAGTCGACACACAGATCATCCCATAAACCACTGTGAAATAAACAGCCAAGGTTTGGCTGAAATAAGGCATAGCGATCCATTTTTACAAAAAAAAACATTATAATATACATATCCGGTGAGATATTATTTCCCCTGCAACCTAATATGAATCGTACGTGACACGTAGTGGAGCAACCACACATGATGTGCCTCAAATTTGCCTTTTATCGGCGAAATAACGCTAATAATATTTTATGTAACACCATGCAGTGGTCACGACGGGGATGACATGCCAACTTGACAAGATGTGTCGTGGATTGTGCAATCTTGTCTGGCCCACAAATCCAAAATGACGTCAGAAACCGTGTCTTTGAAAAATCACTGATGGATATAGAAAAAAATACACGACGTCATTCATCTGCGCCTAAGTTATAAACAACAACCTGTTGGTTGCTATTAAAGGCACGTGAGGCCTTAGTTGTCGAAAATATTCATATTTGTTCCAATCACCGTAAACAGGAAAACATTAAAACGCATACAGTTTCGTTCATATATACCATGACCATCGCGTAAACAGCATGTTATCATAAAGATTTACTATATTTTACCTAAGCAAGAGCCTGATTGTGTTACAGAAGACAGCACAATGCTGCTGGCTAATCACACACAAATGGCATAAACGCTCTTTATTCGTTCCATATCAGGAATTCACCAACAAAAAACGCTCTTTATGTTTACCATCATAATATAAACAAACACCAGAAAAGTAACTTTTTATGCCTTTCTTTACATAACAATGGTCAAAGATATGACAATAACATACTGTTTATGCGATATTTCTTATTTGTATACGGACAAAGTCTGTCTACATTTTGTTGTTCTTTCTGTTTGTGGCGGTTTTTGACGGGTGGAAATATTTTCACAGGATACCCACCGCCAAGGCCAACCGCACCTTTAAATGAACCAAACATATGTTTGGCTATTCGGCTGTAATATATTTTAAGCTGATAGCATTATATCAGGGCAGTGAACCCAACATTGAAGTCACTTGGAGTCACTGCTGACATTGTGTAGACATGCTAGTTGTTCAGCTCCAATTCAACTATAGTTGACATAATTAGATATGCAGAGCATTTGGAACTAATTTATAATTTGACAAACTACTGATATTAGCTATCCTAGTTCGTTGTGCAGGATACACACAATTCTATAATTTCTCACTATATTTTATCAGTCTGCCAACCAACTCAGCATTATTCCACACAACTTGTGTTAGTCTACTGGAGCAACTACTATTACACTAAATGATATAAGCAGTTACTATACCAGACTTGGATACTTTAGGTGTTGTGGGAGATTTAGTCATCTGGATTTATAGATATGCAAATAATTCCGTGATTGCAGGGTCCGCGCTGGACCAAAATTTACTCTTGCCAAATAATTTGCCAAATGAAAATATTTTTTGCAAAATTCTATTAGAATTTGCCAAATGCTATCCCTAATAGTATCATTTTCTGCAACATTGAGTATTATGTTGTGGTTTAACATACACCAATAAACCAATCACCGAACAATAAACTTGTAGAAGGGTTGCTTTATCAGAAGGGCACATTACAAGAGGATTAGCTATGTAAAGACACTAAATACTGGTAATCCCTCATCCATCAATGCTAAGGCTATCAGATTAACTGCATCTTAATAAAGGTGTTAACTTTTCCTAACCCGTATAAAACACCACTAATATAATTATATTGAATGGTATTGATCGGCCAATATTTTTCAAATTTCTTGAGGAATTGAAAAGTGACTTGCCAAAACTTTTGCCAAATGAAAATATTTTTTGCCAAATGTGAATTATTTTTGCCATTGTCAAATTGTGACAGCGCGATTGATTCGATGCGCTGATGATAGTTATTGTCTGTAGCCATTTTAGTCATATTACTGTTTGAGACATGCAGTTGCTCGCTCTTTGTCCATGCACACAATGATCTAGGCTTAAAAGTCTTAGTTACATCAGGAACAGTATATTTATTTAAGTTTCACATTTCTCGCAGTTCTTGTTCAGTATGTTTACAATGCTGTCGAAGTTTCTAGTCCCAACGTTTTGCATAAGTTCATCAAGGAAAAACCTAATTTATGTTAACAGAAAGTACCGTTATATTTTATTTATTTTTTTGTCTTTTTTTTGTGCGGTGTTCCGATAATCTGAAATAATCCAGGAAAAGACATTATGCGTATCAAACATTCAAAAACATATTTATTGCGAAATATTTTTAATACTGGTTGTATTAGTTGTTGAAAATCGACTATAATTAAGATGGTTATTCACGTCGTTTTTGGAAACACCAGCGCAGGCATTATTATATTTTTCAAACATATATTATGTTCTTACATGTTTCATACACACACTGGTTTTTTCTCAAATCGCTTGTTCGTAACGGCATCAGATTGCCCTACCCCCATCATACCAATTCAACAGGACCACCAGTATCATAGCATATTAGCAGGACCACACTACCAGTGGTGGTACACACATGCAGTATTCCCAATTCTCCAATAATGATAACACCATCATTGCCATCAAGCCGCGCCGGAGTCCACTAGGGGGTCGACATCAGCGTGTATTGGTATACATGCTTACAAGTTAAGGGACGGACACGTCTTCACATACAGGTTAATTATATCCTACTGTGTCTGCGTTGGCGGTCAGGAAAAACCAATGAAAAACCTCTTGGGAAAAACGATGGAAACCTGCTTTCCGAAACCAACATCACTAACGCAGCTCGAATGTTCGGAAATTCATTCTAATTGATCAATTGTGCAACACAAACCTGTACACACTATATAATACAAATATAAATTAACCTATATAACATGTTCAAATATATACACTATGATCGTGATCGGATGACACATTTATATGCGTTTAATATAAACGACTACATATAAAACTATTACTTCCTGAATAAGGTGCGATATGCACATTTCAAAGTTACAATTAACTTTTATTAATGATAATTCAACAAAATTCAACGTATAATTTCTATAATATGCATGATTTCATGCGTTATAAGAATATATGTTTCTCAGATATAGTTTCAACATACGCATCTCATTACGTTATTGAACCGTCAATCCATAACATTACTGAAATGTTTGAAACAAAAAATTTGGAGTTGACCCGACATACAAGGCGATTCGGCTAGAAATGACACCACACGCTCTATAATAGCGTGACCTATTTTCATTGTTCATGCACGAAGCGATAATTGATCGCTCACTCATTATTACCGTGAACAGTGAATACAAAATGTTTCGGCTAATGTGCTTTGCACCAAACGCTGAAAAATGATCAGTATTCCCAATTCTCCAATAATGATAACTTTAATCTTCTAATAATGAAAAAATATATTCCATTATACCGAAAAGTTGATCATATTTGTGTATTCTACATGAACATTAATTCGTGTTTGCCCATGTTACAGACACCTTACAACAATCCACATACATGTGCATATATACATACATAATCACTGATGCCTAGCATATTGAGTATTATCATGGGCCTCACGCCCTTGCTCCGGCATGCTTCCAAATGCCGAGCATCTTGAGTATTATCATGGGCCTCAAAACCCTCGCACATACGTGCTTCCAAATGCCGAGCATCTTGGAAATTATCATGGGCCTCACGCCCTCGCATCGGCATGCTTCCAAATGCCGAGCTTCTTGGGTATTATCATGCACTGAAAAAACAAATTAGTCATAGCCTTAGTCAACCCGTAACTTGGTTATTTTTGACTAACGTAGCCAAAATTAACTAAGTGTGACCTTAGTCACACCTTAGTTACTAAGGTTAATATTTTCTTGATTCAGTCATGCCGTCAAAACTCAATAGTATACTTATCGGCGACATATTATATACGGCGATGACTCTATACAGTATGACTGAATCTTACTCTGCTGACATTTAATATGTATATAATATCGCATTCATTCTGTGTTAATCGGGTCGGTACGTCTATGGACGAGTACGTAAATTTAACGCAAATTATTGTCACGCCATTTTTTGGCTGACATTTTTAATTCGGAAAAATCACTAAAATCAGAGTGATTTAGACGTGATATTGGCGTCGAAAGAACTAAAAGAGACGGCATATTACATAAATAACAACCATGGCGTATTTGGAGAGCGGATAAAACCAGGATAAAAGAGAAGTTAGGAAAATAATCTGCGAAACCGTTCATCGTGTATTGTTGAACTAATTTATTATTCAGCTGCTTTCAACAAGTGGACAATTTGTCAATAATAGCTTGAATCTTTATTCTACATGTGAAAGAACGGCGCCTGAAATATTTGCTGCCAAAATCAGATTTGTGCCTGATGACTCCTTCAAGGTTACATGTACCGTACACAGTACTGTACAGTACATACAGTGTGGTGAACGGTTTTCGCTGTGGCATTGTGGACGACTACCCCAAGTTGAAGTTCATTCCGGCTTGGTTTGGTGATCGAGACTGTTACCTGTTCGATTGCGGACAGTTGTTAAAGACGGTCTGATTTCGGTTCCTTTGATAACCGCACAAGTTTAAATTCTGCGAAAAAAAAAGGCTTATTAATCATTGACAATTTCCACTAAATTCATCGAGAGCAGTGATGCATGCCAATTAATCGATGAATCATGACATGATCCATTCAATCGAATCAATGGTCTGACTTCATTCAGATGAACACAAGGCTGAAGCTTCGATGTCAATCAATAGTGACAATAATAACAACGACTCAACGAGCAGCTATTAATATTAGAATGGTGAAAATGCAGTTGACAGTACTTGTTCAGAATCTGATTCTTTCAGAGCACATTGACATGCATGTACAATTACAAGAGAGGATATGCGGCGTGCGCACCCGTGTAATTCACAGAGCTCCAACGTCAACAAAACACCAAAAACAATGAAACTGATGCCGTGTAGTGATGGATGATCACATACATGTATCTACAATTCCAACTTTACAATGACCCCGACCAATTCATCTGTGTTCATCATTGTTCATTGAAATGTGTGGATATGAGACATTGTCATTATTCGCCATGTTATCGTCAAGTTACCGGCATCACGACAATTTACCAGGAGTACACTGTTACTAGTATTGGTTGGATGTTCTTATCAAACTATCTTCGCCTGATTCACTGATATTTCATGGAAAATGTGCGACTACACGAGAACATTGTCGCCAAGTCATTGCGCACAGTTACATGTTTATTGGATCTGCTGTTGTCTTGAAGGGACCAATCCCAAATACCGGTATCTGTTGTTGATATATACAGTAGTACAGTACCAGTCAAAAGAAGTGGTATATTAAGCATGCTATTTTCGCAAGTGGAAACACTTATAAGCATGTCGCTTGTGATATTATTGCAATATTTTGCGCTTAATATGGTGACACTTTGCGCTCAAAATTGTGACATTTAAATCAAATATTGCGAGGTTTGTTTCCGCGATTCACTCAAAATGTGACCGCAACAAAGCGTTCATAATTGCATGCATTTCTGAAAACAAACATTCATTTGTTAAATAGAGGTATTCACCAAGTGCTATGCCTGTGTGGATATGCACGCTTGTATCAAGCCAAGGCAGTGTTCCTGAAATTATTGTGACGAGCCTGAAGGCAAGTCACGATGTGTGTCGGAAACTCCACCGTAGCTTGATACAAGCGCTCAGTTCCACACATAGTGGTGAAGATATTTATCATATAATTTTTCTTCTAAAAAAAATCTTCATTTCCTCCGATTTAATCTTCTATGTTGGTCGTTCGTTATCATTTTAATGTAAGCATAAATTTTTGTTTCAATTTGAAACAATTATCGACTGGTCAGATATTGAATGTATATTCAATGCATACTAGTATTCTGTGATGAATAATTTTCTTTCAAGATAAAACATTGTTTATATTGTCTAATTGTTTCAATAGTTAATAAAATTTATGTTGATACCTGTAAGTCATTATATTCAGTTATTTTAATATGCAGTTGCGATGTTCAGCTGAGGCTGCAGGGCTATGATACCCCCAATAATTAGGCCCAATTAAATGTACTAATGGATACAGTGATGACTTAGTCAAGCCTTAGTTATTTCTGACTAAGGCTTTCTGACTAAGGCCTTAGTCATTTCTGACTAAGGCCTTAGTCATTTCTGACTAAGGGCAACCTTAGTCATGTCTGACTAAGCTAAGTTAGTTAGTTTTGAGACGGGGGTTCTGACTAAGGTAACTTAGTTACTTTTGACTAAGTTTTTTTTTCAGTGTGGGCCTCAAACCCTCACACAGACGTGCTTCAAAATGCCGAACATTTTGAAAATTATCATGGGCCTCACGCCCTCGCACCGGCATGCTTCCAAATGCCGAGGTTCTTGAGTATTATCATGGGCCTCAAATCCTCACACAGACGTGCTTCAAAATACCGAGCATTTTGAGAATTATTATGGGCCTCACACCCTCTCATCGACATGCTTCCAAATGCATAGTATCCTGATTATTATCATGGGCCTCAGACCCTCGCACCGACGCGCACCAAAATAACAACATGCTATAATAATGGCATGACGCCTTCGCACTAAAGCGTTACATTACTATACTAAAGCATATCACTCGCGTACCAAAACTCGATGCCAGTTCTAAATGCCGAGCACTAGTATATCTTGATTATCATCATGGACCTCAAACCCTCGCACCGACGCGCTTCCAAATGCCGATCATCTTGGAAATTCCACATGGGCCTGTAAAACGCACACAAAAGCGCCATTAAACATGCCAAACAAAATATTCGATGTTTAACATTTGGTTAAGTTATCATGGACCACATGCCATCATATCAAAATTCTATACCTTGGCTTTATAAAACCCAGATTGTTAAAACCATGTTAACAAGGTCTAACACCTGTGCACCAAAGCGCTACATATTCAAGTGTTCGAACACCAAAATAACAACATGTATATCGGTTTTAACATCAATACACAATCGTAGGCTCTAATAATGGCATATCGCCTTTGCATTAAAGCGTTACATTACTACCAGAGCATATCGCTCTCGTACCAAAACGCGATTCAAGTTCTTATAACGAAAATCCGTGCTAAATCCATATTACCACGACCTATTGTACATACCACAAAATCACTGACATTTTTTGGACCTGATCAACGGCCGCACATTAGTTTTGCATATATGAAGCTGACGACCATATGTCATGTCGCACGCAATTGTATCGTTGGGTACAATATATTCGAATAATTATCGGTACGATCACGCAGCGTTTTATAAACATTTCTACATGTATCTATTATAGGCACTCACGGCCATGCCTTATATATAATAAGCGTTTATGTCAACAACACATATCCATATCATAGCATCCTTCAGCTTCGCACCCAATAATATTTTCGTCACCATATCAAAAACCGTTTCTGCCCGCGCACACTATATATACGGGCGTTCGCACACACAATTTAGTGTTACTATATCGGGGGTCTCCGCCCGCACACCATTTAATCGTATAACAAACAGTGCGTCTTCGTAAAGCGTAAACGTAAACTATTTAGTTTTTACCATCGGGCCCGCGTAAAAATATAGTCGTTATATCTCATGTCCTTCAGACAAGCGCACAACGTTTAATGTTGATATATATCATGCGGTCTATTGCCCGCGTTCTCTATTATCATTTATTTCAGTGGCCTCACGCCCTCATGCATACATTTCGTGTATATATAGTGTTCCACCGTATATGCGTGTACACACCATAACCATCGGTACAATCGAACACCTTTATATGCGTTAACAAAATTAACATTACAAAGTCCCTGCTCACATCTACAAGCATCTATATATGGGGGAATATCAAATAACATTTTCTTCATACATATTAAATAGACGTGCCCGTCATGTAAACAGTTCAATAACATTACTAACAAATGTTATAATCTTTGAGTCTATAAAATGTATATAATCATATATATACCACCGCCAACCATAGTTACTTTTCCGTTTTAAGCTTATTTCCACTCGAATGTCCATCGATGAATTCACGAATTATAGCTGTCCATTCGTCTATGTTGTTTTGCTTTTGTTATACACCACCGCAACATAGATCCCCATAATTTGGTTCCAAATACACCATGATCATTTGTCGGACGTATCGTATCTGCAAAGCAAATTTTATTCACAATGTACCAAACAACCTTCCTCAAAATTCCGATATGTATATACAATGTATACACACATTCCCAATTAACCCCAACAATACAACCTCATTATTTTCAAAAATACATGACATATATAATCGTACATATACACTTCTTATTCTGTTAGATACATATGTACGCACACAAGGTACACATTTTTTCACAATATACATATCGTATGTCA
Organism: Siphonodentalium dalli; assembly: GCA_032622095.1. Classification (NCBI taxonomy): domain Eukaryota; kingdom Metazoa; phylum Mollusca; class Scaphopoda; order Gadilida; family Siphonodentaliidae; genus Siphonodentalium; species Siphonodentalium dalli. The sequence continues at coordinate 162,780,109 of CP136063.1, read as the reverse complement.
TTAACATGCACCAATAGCTGCGCCACGCGCTTGCTCCGATCTCAAATTTACCCATGTTCTACAAATGAACAGGAAACCAGCTTATCATGGGTTCTCACCCAACATCATTACTTCAGACTTATAGACGGTTTGTATGATCTCAAAACATACATGTTTATATATGATATATACCACAAACAACAACAAATCTAATCCCGTTACCTTTTCCTTGCAGCCGATCATCGTTAATAATTCGATTTATTTTATAATTGATATAGCGCTTTCGATATATTGACTGAATTATACGATGTCAATTCTGTCCGAGAATAAAACGGTTCTCGCACGTTATATACCTCATATATATACACACGCAAACAGGCATATATCACATGCATACGCATGTATATAACTACACTGCTTCTTGTATGGCGTGTCTAGTCAAGACACATAGCCTCCATTTTCCATACACGTATACATACACCGTATATATGCTCGTGCTTATTAGCTCACCGTAAATATGTCATTAAAACAAATGTATCACACGATACCATGTCATTATATTAACATGCTAATTCCCCATTCATTTCCACCCCCCCCCCCACATCAAAATGGGTCCAAAATCAGCAATATGCATAGCAAAAACGCATAAAATATTAGCATTAATTTGTATTTGTTTTAAAACGTTTGCATGCAAAATGGAAATGCACTTCACTGGATTGGGCACAGTCAAAACAGCTGAACACCATACTGAGTGACTAATCAGATATAATCAACATACCACAAAATATCACATTTTTAACTTGATTATTAATCTCTTGGTTGGAATTTTCTAAATTTATTATGTATTACTATCAAACATTATTGGCGTTCTTGTCCAATTATATACTTCCGCGCATACATTGGCGCATACGTATATATAACACCTGGAATAAATTTACATGTATGTACATGTATCAGTGACTATATGCAGTTGTGTAGTAAAGCTGTTTTACTTTTGACCTCACAATAACTGAACACATAGCTTATTCTGCTATATCGCTATCTAAAACGTGTTTCCCAAGTCGCACTGACAAAAACATGCAAGCAACTATACTATACTCATCTTATTCCGATCATTCCATGCAAATCGTATGATTCGATCCAATTGGTAAGCATCCATGAATGTACTCGTCCATACTGTAGTCTGTTCGCTGAGATCATCTGCATGTAATCCACTGCCTCATGCATTCCCTCGAATTGAATCATCAGCTACAAGGTTTAAATTTTACCCATTAAGTCTGGAAATATTTCCAACAGAATGACAAGACAGGTGAATAAATACAGTCATATCACCAAATAAATTTGCCGGCATTTGAATATGTAAATTAGTTTATTATATCCTCATACATGTGCACATTTCCCCCAGCAACATTCTCAAAACATATTTTCTTCAAGATTATCTTTAGTTTCTAACAAAAATGTTATTAAATACTGACCCTCTTTTACCATTCGTGGGGAAAATTATAAACCGACCATATGTGCAATATATATATATGGTTCATTCTACCCTTAAAATTATTTTTCTGACTGTAAACTACCTGTTAAACTTAAAATTATTTTTCTGACTGTTAACTACATGTTAAAATTAAAATTAGAATATTGCCAGGACACCTCTTCTGTTACAAAAATACAACGGTACTTAACTTATAAATGCGAACACAAAATGTTCGACTTGAAGATCTCTTCCACCAATTGGTCATTACTCTGGTATCTGACAGTCGGATGTCTGAGTTCTCTGCTGTATATTATCCAGTCGGACCATAACCAGAAACATAAGGACCACACGCTCTATCATAGCGTGACCTATTTTCATTGTTCATGCACGAAGCGATAATTGATCGCTCACTCATTATTACCATGAACAGTGAATACAAATTTTTTCGGCTAATGTGCTTTGCACCAAACGCTGAAAAATGATCATTAGGTGCACCTACACCACTGCCAGTGCATCAAAGCCCATTCGGCTTGTGAATACACCGATTTTCCTAAAGTGATTGCGCACATGATTGTTCTCCTAGTCGCCGTGTTAAATTACACGCCATGTAAATGGAACCAAATCGATTACCATTGAGGAGAGATCTGGATTAATTTGCCCCGTCCCGATCTGTACAGTGTGTCGTGTTTACATATAAACTAAAGTCAATATACATGGGCCGCGGCAATACAGGTCGTTCACGTTGGCAACAAAACTTGATCAATAACCACGATGTCAACTGAAACATATCTGAAAAGAAACAAACAAATGAATACGTAGTGCATTACAATACATCCATTTATATTTTTGTTTCGCAATAGTCATCAAATACCACAGTGTATGGACATGGCAATCATAGAAACATGCTGACTTAATTGGGCTGACTGAATTTCTCAAATTCTCGGCAGATTAAAAAAATATATATAAGAATTCACTCAGCTTTTTTGTTATGGGAATACATCATCAAAAAGCTATATAAATTAATGCAGCGGGAGTTATTGGGGGGTACGGCGCTGTGGTCGTTGTGAGCACATTTAGTGAGAACCGCTTCGCTGTTCACACAATGTATCCAACAACCACAGCGCCGTATCCCTCAATAACACATACCCAATTTATTCATTTCTTAAATAATAGACATGTTCGAGTACGTTATTGGGATTATGGGTTTAACGATGGTATATACAGTATCTCTTCTCTTCCTGTCAAGACTTTCTACAACAGCAACACAAATTAAGAGGAAACTAGTTAATTTAGAACTTCTGTTCTCAAACAATCACATTAGAAACATCTGGTGTTACAATTATTTCAATAAAAGTGTTATAAAAAATAAATTCTTCTAAAAATAGCCACATATATACTGCCCAGATTCATAGAACAAATCATTTCCTAGTGACAGCAGCGCTCCGGTTAACTGGTTTCTCTGAATCATAATTAGTGTTTTAACCCTTTGAGTGCCAGGGGCAGATCTCATCGGCCCTAAACATACCAAATAAGTCTGTTAAGGAATATAAGAATAAATTATTAAAATTGAAAATAAATTGAAAAAAAACAAAACAAAAAACAACAAATGTTAGGCCAACGCATTCTCTTATATATGCGAGGCGACCTATGGTCGACTCGCATATATAAGAGAATGCATTGGCACAGGGTATATGGGTTGATAAAAAAATCGACCTGGCACTCAAAGCCTTAAACTCAGGAATATATACAAACAGTTCTGGGAAGAGATAGGCCATCTTTAACATGTATTCTATATCTTGTTTGTGTCAATAATAAGCGTGAACGCATTTCTGAACGTAACATACACTGTTAGAAAAAAACACCGTCGCTTTATCGGTCTGAGACTGCGCAACCTCGCTGCCAACATTTGGCCGTTAAACATACGGTCAGGCCGTAACATTGTTCCACGGTATAAAACCGTTTAAGTAACTGACATACCATAACCAGTAACTGTCAGACCGTTGTATTTGTTACGGTTCAACACCGTATAATTAATATCAAGACCGTAACTAATAAAGGTCAGACCAATGGTATTTTTCATGGGTCAACACCAATTTTTTCCTCTTAATTTGCTAATTTGCCATATAATTGGCCAGGTTCCCATGGTGACAATATGATTTCCCGGTAGGCATTACGATTTATATGTTTTTGAATGGTCGAAACTAGTATTATTCGTAACTGAAAAATACATCTTAGTTCTTATGATTCGATCATAGTTTTGATGAAATGTAAATCCTCAATGCATAAAGTGATAGACAATACTTATGAAACTTTGCAGTTTGCAGAGGATCAAGCTTGTTAGAATTTAATCCGGAAAAAGGCTGCGCACTCGTAATGTGTTCGCCTTTCACTAACTACTGTATAAATATGGCTGTAAATAAAAAACGATACTAGTAATAGCTGATTAGCCAACCCAATGAAACCCATCACTATTCAGTTATGAGTACTAATGTCAACCATTCCAACACATGAATCGGCATGCCCTTTTAAGCCATAAAAATAACAAAGCTTCACATTTAAAACTCAAATTTATGTACATGTAAAAGTAAAATATCTTAATGGCATACTTTTTGGTAACATGTAGGGCATGAAATTGTCCAGTCACCTGTAAACACATTTTTTTTAACAGGTGAATCTGTACATCATGACAATACAGTACCAGTCAGAAGAAGTGGTATTTTTAGGCGCACCTTTATTGCGATATTGAGCGTGTCGATATTTAGAAAAAGGCGTGATTAGAGCACAATACCAAAAATATGTCGCGCTTATTATTGCAATATTGAACGCAAAATATTGCGATACTAAGCGCTCTAAATTTCAAACAGACCCGATAGTGTTACATTTATATTAGATAAATACTGTGCACGTAGTGTACATATTGTGTACATATAGCATTTAAAACTATAATTATATACATATCAAAAACATTGTCACTATTTATCCAATAAACAATAGAAGAAGCAATAATTTGATTTAAATGTCACAATTTTGAGCGCAAGATGTCGCAATATTAAGCGCAAAATATTGAGATATTAAGAGCAAAATATTGCAATAATATCACAAGCGACATGCTTATAAGCGTTTCCACTTGCAATATTATTGCGATATTGAGCGCGAAATAGCGCGCTTAATATACCACTTCTTTTGACTGATAATAATAACAGCTAGTTGGGATTGGAACCTTCAAGACAACTGCAGATCCCATAATAACTGTGCGCGATGACTTGGCGACAATGTTCTTCTGTAGTCGCACATTTTCCATGAAATTTTAAAGCATGATGCATCAAACTGTATACTGGTATGGCGACACTTAGTATCAATATCAGTGAGTCAGCCAAAGATTGTTTGATAAAAACATCCAACCAATAGTGTACTCCCGGTAAATTGTCGTAATAACTTGAGGATAACATGGCGAATGATGACAATGTCTCATATCCACACATGTCAATGAAAATTGATGAACACGGGATGCATTTGTCCGTGTAATTGTAAAGTTGGAATTGTAGATATGTGATCACCCGTCACTGCGCGGCGTCAGTTCATTGCTTACGGTGTTGTTGTTGACGTTGAAACTCTTGTGAATTACATTGATGCGTACATTACATGTACATGTATATCCTCTCTGACTTGTAAATGTACATGCATGTGCTTTGAAACAATCAGATTCAGAACACTGTCAACTGGATTGTCAACGTTATAGTAGTAATAGCTGCGTGTTGAGTCGTTGTTGTTATTATTGTCACTATTGATTGACATCGAAGCTCGTGTTAATTGTACATGTACCCTCTTGTGTCAGTAAATGTGCCCGTGTTTTGATACTAAGTCACAACACTGTTAATTTCAACATCAGCACTGATTCGAATGAAGTAAGACCCGGATCATGCCATGATTGACATGAATCTCTACTCTCGAATTTAGTGGAAATTGTCAATGATTCAGCTGTTTTTCGCAGAATTTAAACTTGTCCGGTTATCAAAGGAACCGAAATCAGACCGTCTTAACAACTGTCCACAATCGACAAAGTTTCCCAAAAAAACATTAGTTTACGATCAACGATAAATGGCGAAGAAATGAGCTGAGTGCTAAAGCGGGAACTTAAACCCGGAATGAGAATAACGTACCGTACTCATGATAATTCGTACGGACCGCATTACACAGAATGAATGCCGGATTAATAATACATATTACATATCAGCAGAGTAAGATTCAGTCATACTGTATGGAGTCATTGCCGTATTTAATTTGGTCGCCGATAAATATACTATTGAATTTTGACGGCATGATTTTGAATCACGAAAATATTTAATTTAGACAATTTTCATGGGCACATAAAATAACGGTAAAAAACCGTCAAACTGATGAAACGCCCGAAACCGTCGAACCGACATTATTTTCTAACAGTGTTGTCAATATTTATACTCGATGGGGGAGTTGACTTTGTCAATCTCTCCGCCCGTATGTCCGTCCGTCTGTCAATCTCTCCGCCCGTCTGTCCGCCCGAGTATATATATACATATATATCAGCCATGGATTATCGTGTCTGAATGCATTTTGGTATGAATGTTTGACATCAGGTGTACTTTCACAAGAGCAAGAGGCCACAATGACGTTGGGTTTTTAGTTGAAGAGTTATCATCGAGTTCATCTGTTCCGTCCGGGCATTTATGTCGGCCATGGGTTGTCGGATCTGATTGCAATTTGGTATGGAAGTTTGCCGTCAGGGGACATTAAAAAGAGGACCCAGTGAAGTTGTTCACGTTTCCATTCTACATTAACCCTTCTTTGTCTATGTGGAAATAAATGTTTGGCCGCCCGAGTTCTCTCAGCATGTGCTATAGCATCTCAATGAAATTTGGTATGGATGTTCACATAGCAAGGGCTTTCAATGAAGTGTTGCTTATGTTCGTATTTTCCCTTTTAGAGTTATTCCCCTTTGTTTTAATTTATATCTGACTTCCTTCTTGCCCTTTGCTTCAATTACTTCCCTCAAAAAAGAGCAGCTGAGATGACGTATTACATTACAAACATGTATTATTTATACAGAGTCATGCACAACTTTAAATTACCGAGTAGGTAAGTTTTTATATACCCCTTTACCAAATTATGTATACATCATTTTGGGAGTCGAACGAACCATTTCCGTTTAAATAGTAACTTATGCAATACCAGCATTCAATTATTTACGGTGTGGTATGCCAGCACCCGCGCGTCGTGCAACCGTGTGAACATAACTGATGGATTTGAACAAAATGAACAGCGAACTTAAAAGGCTCTTACGTGGTAATACATTCTAAATCCATAATATTTCAGCCAGACTCTCTGCATTTATGACAAAGTAGTATTGGCCCAGTTATTGGTACAAGTTTTACATATGTAGCAGCATACTATGTACACCATGTAAAGAGTTTGGATACGTCATTCAGATAGACATTTTTTCATATTGTTTTCATGTATTTAAATGTTAATTTATTTCACGTTGTCATTCTATTATTTAAATTTCATTCCCATACATGGGTGGCAGGAAGGCGGCACATTTGGTCATGCAGCCATGTTTTGTTTTGAATATATCACTGTTAGAATTATGTTTGTAAATAACAATCAGTAAAAAAAAAAATCGTGCTATTTCTGCATTACGCGTCTGTATAGTCGGCAATAGAGAGATTGCGCTTGTAACTATTGACATGTATAGCTTGTAAGGTGGCAAATATTAATAGGAGACAACTCAAACAAATGCCTGCAATTAGGGAACATCTCGTCACAAAAACTTTTAACAAGACTTTGGTGGTATATTATTAAATGTCGTTTCAAAAGGCATAACTATGTAGTAGTTGAAATCAAAATAGCTTGCGGCAATCAGCTGAGTTATATTGGTTATACATTCGAAGGATCAATCACCATCGTATATTCTATTGTAACTAACCCTGAGCTATCTACCAAACAAAATAACCCATTTTTATGATTGGACATTTTTCTAAAATGGCGGTTTAACCCTTTGAGTGCCAGGTCGATTTTTGTATCAACCCATATACCCTGCGCCAATGCATTCTCTTATATATGCGAGTCGACCATAGGTCGCCTCGCATATATAAGAGAATGCATTGGCCTAACATTTTTTTGTTTTTGTTTTTGTTTTTTGTTTACAATTTTAATAATTTATTCTTATATTCTTTAATAGACTTATTTTGTAGGTTTAGGGCCGATGAGATCGTTCCTTGGCACTCAAAGGGTTAATGACTACACGTTACACGCCATAGCATACAAGCGGAATCACTCTATTGTGTTCCTACACCGATAACAATCGTGTAGTGGCAAATCCTCGATGGAACAGAGCCGTAACACTTGGAACAAAACAAACATATACAATTCAAAATGAACTTTTGATGAAGAGAGTGATCTGTTAAAATTAATATAGTCGTGTCTTTAACGAAACTTGCCAAAGAGTGTTACAAGTTAACGAGAAAAGAGAACACATGTCAAATGACGTCACGCGTTGGAGCCCCTCATATATCCGCAAAGCACGTGGTCCATTGTGGGCAAACGAGGAACTCTTCGCCGCTGTTTTATATCAAATTTGCATTACCAATATGCACAAACCATTTCCAGATTGCTACTAGCGATTCCCCTTGTGATTCCGTTGTGGCAATTAACGTCGACGATTACAACGTTCCATATAGATAAATTTACGTTATCTGACTTCTCAGTGTGTTTATTGGTCCCCATGGTCCATATTGTACTATTTGAATGGTTATCCACCTCGGAAATACAGCCATAAATGATCTAGTTATTGGTCTTCGGCTTCTGCTGTTGAGTGGAAATAGTATTCGTTCCATCTCATCGCCGGCTGTGCCACTGGAAGTTACAAGCAACTAATTAAAGGTACACATTACGATTCGATGGTCCTCGTATCATCAGATTCCAACAACAACAACATCAACAACTACATTTCTTCAAAAGACTAACCGATTAATTACAAAACAATAATGATAACCACTGTCAACTCTGGCATAAACCTGTTATATATCAACATTTTGTTCAACGCAATTTGGTATCGATAGTAATATGCCGGTTGACTGAAAAATAACATATTTCAAAAATCGGTATCTGATAAATATGAGCTTTGATGAATGGGTTCCTCGACTCGAATCAATTATGTGTTTACCCCCGAACCCAAAGAAATTGCGTTTATGAGCGTTAATTCGGATTATGAATCTTTAAATACACTGTTAGAAAAAAGACCGTCGCTTTAACGGTCTGAGACCGCCCAACATCGCTGCCAATATTTTACCGTTAAACATACGGTCAGACCGTAGCATGTTCCACGGTATAAAACCGTTTAATTAACTGGCAGACCGTAACCAATAACTGTCAGACCGTTGTATTATTTACGGCTCAACACCGTTTAATTAATATCAAGACCGTAACTAATAAAGGTCAGACCAATGGTATTTTTCATGGGTCAACACCAACTTTTTCCTCTTAATTTTATAATTTACCATATAATTAGCCAGGTTCCCATGGTGACATATGATTTCCCGATAGGCATTACGATTCATATGTTTTTGAATGGTCGAAACTAGTATTATTCGTAACTGAAAAATACATCTTAGTTCTTATGTTTCGATCATAGTTTTGATGAAATGTAAATCTCAATGCATAAAGTGATAGACAATACTTATGAAACTTAGCAGTTTGCAGACCATCAAGCTTTTTTCTGCCTCGTAGAATTTAATTCGAAAAAGGCTGATATGTTCGCCTTTCACTAACTACTGTATAAATATGGCTGTAAATAAAAAACGATAACGTACCCGCATCACACAGAATGAATGCCGGATTAATAATACATATTAAATATCAGCAGAGTAAGATTCAGTCATACTGTGTGAGTCATTGCCGTATATAATATGGTCGCCGATAAATATACTATTGAATTTTTACGGCATGACTTTGAATCACGAAAATATTTAATTTAGACAATTTTCATGGGCACATAAAATAACGGTAAAAACCGTCAAACTGATGAAACGGTATGGGGCCGTCGATTATGACGGCCCGAAACCGTCGAACCGACATTATTTTCTAACAGTGTAGAGTTATATATATAATTTGCTGACGGACTACCTCGGGGAAAGTCTAAGAAATCATACCCTACGTAAATATGGTGATCATTTTGATAAATAGACAGGATAGGATGAGTCCGGTGGGCACCAGAAGTTGCGGACGGGGCCCAGGTATATATGTTTATGATGTTTTAGAAAATCTCCGGAAGGGGTGCTTTTGTCACGAAATGGTACAAACGACCTATCTGAACAGTTCCAAGGGCAACTACTCGTCAATGAGTATAGTTAGTTTTGGGGTTGGTCACTTAGCACGACTGCTCTGGTCCAATGAATCGCTACACAGGATAACGCCCGTACAGATCGTATTCCACCAGTACAACATGTTAATGTTCCGCTCCGTTCTGACAGGGAACTTTATAACATAAACAAGGCAGGGAATATTGTCGTTTGTTGTTACATTTCCTCGATAATCTACTTCATACTAAGGGTGATCCCAGCTCGAGATTGTATGCTTTTTCTGTGACTTTTTTGAGCCCAAATCTCAATAAACATTGCTTTACTTTACCCAGGAGAAATTCCATAATTGTAAGCGACGCAAAGCAAAATCGATCAGAAGGTCAATTAAATCGCGCATTTTCGAGTTTGGAACTTACATTATTAAAGTTATATGAAACACTCCAGTAGGGTGATAAAGTAGAATTGGAGAATAATATTGCGCAGAGTAGTTGTTTTGACAAATATTACATCCAAATTGACACATGTCTTCATTCCTATATATTAATTAAATGCAGTAAGTCTTATACTACAATTGAGCTTAATTCAGACGATATTTTCTATTGAGTGGCATGGTCAATTTGCTTGATATTTTTGGCGATGTAAGTAGAATGCTACATTCCTCCAGTTGGCATAGCACCTGAATACTAACGTATCAGTTTACGCACCCGAACAAGTCCATAATATGTATTTAAGGAACAGGTAATAAGAAATATATTCCCCGCGTTATTTTTCAACTTTATAAGGTTCCCAAGTTTTGTACTGGTGGAATATGATCTTATCGGGTGTTTAAATGGAGACTGTACACTAAATCCAGCCATTTGTGGGACCAACTCCTTTTAAACTCAATATAATATATGCAACAAATTGAATGAATTTGAGCCATGGATTAGTGCAAAATACACTCGTGGGCTTTATGAAAGATGCTAACAACATGGTAATTGAGTTATGACTTTTATTTGTAAATAGTTCCATTTATGTTCTTAGTTGTGATATGACATTGCGACTGATATGGTAAACTCCAATCAATTAATCCATTAATCAAAGCTTGGTTATCGGTCGGAAACTAAAATGATAACGGACAGACGGACGCGCGGACGGGCATACTTTAAACAATACGATCATGTTTTATACGGTCATATAATCAAAAAGTAATTAGAAACTGAAATTCGATGTCTGGGTATATCATTTCAGTTACTGATAGAACTCAACAAAGAGATAGCTCATTATTACAACCTCATTCTGTACATCGGATGTAAGGATGAACCACAAGGAGCGCGATCCGACCTGAAGAAAAGTCGTCTGAAAACAAGAGATATGGCGCATGCTATCAGCGCCGCTTTGGCGACCCTGGTCAAAAGGTAAGGTGGTTAATTCCGTGTAATTAGAAAATACCATGTAATCATTAAATATAATGTAATCTGTCAATACCATATATTTACATACTAAGTGTTGTCATCACTAAATCCAGCATTCTGATTGGTCGACGCCAACGTGGCTAGTTGCAGTTAGTTCTCGGTGAATGCGCAACGGCTCATAACAACAAGCTCATAACATCATCGATACGTCATTGGGGTTGGAAAGACGAACGCGTAATGTTTTGGGCGCATTTGGACTGGCGCAGGATTGACTTAATACATCATCGGGTTTCAATATGAAGAGAAATTGTTCGTATTAACTTTTGCCAAGGGTGCTATTGGGTATTTTGGGCTGTTTTTGTCACGATACACTTTTCGATTTAAATACATTTACAAAAGTGACCTTTTCGCTAAATGTATATAAATATAAGGATTAACTGTCATGTGAACTATATTTATGGAGATGTAACCGTGAGGTAAGTGGTCATAACTTGTATGTAAAACCCTTCGGGTTTTACACAAGTTATGTCCACTTAACTCACGGTTACATCTCCATAAAAACAGTCCACATGACAGTTAATCCTTATGTAACCAATCAATACCATGTAATCAGTGAATATCAGAGGGCGTTCTGTTCGAAGTGGTCCTGCTTATGTGCTATGGTGCTGTGGGGGAGGGGGGCTGCTGAATTGCTATGATGCTGTTAGGGCAAACTGATGCCGTTAAGAAGAAGTACCGTTATTTGTTCTAAAGTTCTCATTTTCGCGGTATTTTGTACAATCTGAAATACAGGAAAAGCCATGTGTATCAAACATTCAAAAACATATATATAATGTTAAATATTGTAATACTGGTTGTATTAGTTGTTTCAAATTGACTATAATCTAGATGGCTATTCACCGTCGTTCTGCAAACACCAGCGCAGGCATTGTACATTTTTTTCTAAAATATATATGTTCTTGAATGTTTCATACAAACACTGGTTTTTTCTCAAATCGCTCGGATTAGCCAAACACCGCGAAAATTACAACTTTAGACAACAATAACGGTACTTGTTGGTAACGGCATCAGTTTGCCCTACCAGCATAATAGCAATCAGCAGAACCACCAGAATCATAGCAAATTAACAGGACCATTTGACCGCGGTCGATTACTGATAAAGCAGTGGTGACACAGTGATATACGGTGTGTGGGTGCGGGAAAAGACTAAAATAACTAATGGGCTCTGATTTTGTGATAGCTTCACCACTTATACCCGTTTTGCATGTACATCAGAATACAGAATATAGATTCGCTAGATATTCCATTTACAAAATACATGTAGATGACATAGTCTACCATATTACAACTCTGGCAGCGACTTTAAAACTTTGTGCTACACAATTATGTGCTGTTAAGTTTTGACACATGCATACTGTAAAACAAATTGTAAAGCTGCTGTCGATTTTTTGTTCGGTTGAAGCTTTTTAGAGTTTTGTGTCTCCAATATAACACATCTCATCTAATAACTCTGATACACTACCATATTCACTCATATTCAATGTTGAGGTAATTCCACGGACACATAATTATTACATGACATGTGTCATGTCTACACAATTTTGTGTCATATAAAATGTAACACATAATGCGTAGAATTGATACTTTGTTCTAAGTGTGTACTCGTGTCGTTCTGTGTATGTGTTTTGGTAGTCATAACCATGTAGTTCCATATATATTTTATTCATCGTGGCAATATATTGATTGAACCATTTGTATACTAAAGGGATAATCTCATTCAGTTACAAAAAGGTATTTATTGGAATGGTATGTTATTGAAATATTATCATCTGACCATTTCCTACGAGATAACTACTCATTAATGAGTATTTAGTATAGACAGGGTTAATATCACACACTATTGTATGATACTTACCATACATGTACATGTGAATCACACATTACATTATCGTATATTTATGTAAATATTATGTTCTTCAATGTTATTGTCGGGAGAAAAGCAAACAGTTTTGTAATTTGTACCTCAATCCAGCCTGTTCTCGATAAAATAAGCACAATACAGGTGTATTTTGAATGTAGCATTCTAGCACCATATATAGCGTATTTGAGAACAAATACGTTCTATGTGTATAAAACGCGGCGTTCAAACTGAGCCCGTATAGTGCTTATTTCTATATGATATAAGCTCATATTGGCTCTATTTAATCTACTTTTTTCATCGACGCGACTTACCAGATTCACGCTCTTTATGATGTGTTTTAACTGCGGCCCGCGCCATTCAACGAAATAACGCCCCATATGAACCTATTTCCAAGAGGATATGTTGCTCAATCCCACGCATTTAATTCGATGAACATATTTGTATATATCAAGAGAATAATGGTCTGTATAGACATCAAAGATATGGTATATGTCGAATTCCTTCAACCAATGCCAGCCCTCTCGGACCATGACCATACCTTGCTTCTGCGTCTCTGAGTACACGCCCACAATAACAGATCATGTTTTCTCTGCCTTCGTCATCCCTCCGGCTAAGAATATATCAAATGTCACAACATTATGCGTCGGTTGTTCCTTCATAAGTCTAAAGCCAAGGTATTCTCAGCTTTTGTATCTATTCGCAATACTTCGTACGATGAAAGCACTGTTATGTGAACATGACTGTTACGTAAATTTTCCATAATCATCACTGATTCAGCAAGTACATGTAATTCAAATAGTTTAATATAAATATGTTTTCCTAAAAATATTTCAACTTATTCCAAATGTTTACAGTCACGTTTTTATTGAACTGTTATGTGTTTTATGCTGATTGCAATGTAGCTGTAACATGATCTTATACGCATAACAATGGTTTTTAACATTCGAACTCTCATTATTTGAGAATGATTGATAATGAAAATAAGAACTGTTCTATGTTACATGTACTTGTTAATTACATTGGTTTTACAGACCACTAGAAGAATAGGGGTCTCGTTGACTTCACATCTAAAAATAGAATCTTTGGGGTCTAAAATTGGTTGTACTAAAATATTCCCAAAACTTCCAAAATATCAAAACCCAAATTTTTTTTCAAAACTTCCAAAAATAATTTTTCCAAAAAATTTCAAAACCCCAAACTTCCAAAAAATTTCAAAATCTCCAAATTTCAAAAAAAGAAAAAATTTCAAAACCCTCAAAATTATTTCTCTAAAAAAAAAAGTTTAAATAAAAAATTTATAACGAGTTTTCGGTTTCTGAGAATCTCGATATTAAAAAATGTCGAATGTTTATTAAAATTATTTGCGTGTAATATCTTTCGTTATTTTTTTGTTCAAATATTTTACATGAAATTATTAATCGATGTTTAGAAATAGCTTTATTGGACATTGGGACCATCGGTATCGGTATCCAGTGTTTATCGGACGCAGTTCATACATATATAATTGTCATACCTGAAAATAACCCTCAAAATTATTTCTCTAAAAAAAAAAGTTTAAATAAAAAATTTATAACGAGTTTTCGGTTTCTGAGAATCTCGATATTAAAAAATGTCGAATGTTTATTAAAATTATTTGCGTGTAATATCTTTCGTTATTTTTTTGTTCAAATATTTTTCATGAAATTATTAATCGATGTTTAGAAATAGCTTTATTGGACATTGGGACCATCGGTATCGGTATCCAGTGTTTATCGGACGCAGTTCATACATATATAATTGTCATACCTGAAAATAGACACCATTACTCTTACATAAATAATAAAGAGCGTTTATTCTTTACACTCTCTATCCCAGATGAAGTTATTGAGTATATGACAGGCATGTATTACCGTGAATTATTGGAAGTATTGAGATGTACTATCTTGAATCACGAGCGGACAACCCCCCAGAATGAATTGTCATATTCGATGGAACATATTATGTACACGTAATCACACACGACATTGTGGGTAACAATGTATGTGTCACACCTTGCTTTACCAAATTAATTCTATTATATCCCATTCACAGTTATATGCTGTTCAGAAAACATATCGATTTAATGTCTGAGCAGAATTAGTTGTTTAACGGGTTAGTATCAATTAAGGTTGATAAACTGTGTCATTGTTAGCATTAACACGATAATTAGTTATCCAAAACATGCATACATAATACGTCCAGGTCACTCAATGATAGAAATTGCATCGGTGTCATTGTTATAACAACATTACGTAATAACCACTTATCATTCCATTCACACTTACGTTCATTTTGGATACCAAAAACTCCAGTTAGCACCGATGATGTAACATTATATCACTGTTATTGTATCAATTGATAGGTTCAGACAAGTTCGATGTTTAGAAAAGAAAAGTTACCTATAATTCTGCTGTGGTTAAGCAGTCCATTATTTAGGGCATACCTGTATGTAGGCCTATCAGTGGATGAATAGTCTGCCGGAGAAGTACTGTGTAGACAGGTCTTGTCGGTAAGAGAGTCAGACGAGAAGTGAAGACTCGGCTATTAAAACATAGTAATGCGATAGCGAACATCAAACGAGTCTGCGCACGCATATCTGTCAAAAGGATACAATAGCAGTCATTGGTCAATTTATCCCCGGTGTCAGCTCAGTACCCAATCGGGACGAAGCCGAAGGTCAACTCATTTTTTTTGCTCATTATAGTACGTCACTTGGACATTTTATCAGTTTATCACGTGATCACTAAATGTGGCAATCGGGTATCCACCGATGCCTGCAATTTATTATTTATAATAATTGGACTCATTGATCTCACGTAAATAATACTCTTAGTTGTTCCAATAAAATAGTTATCAAATTCGATCACCAATAGATTTGACTGTGGAATATAATGACCTTTAACTTATTTATCGATCTATGTTAGAACATGGTCTTAACAAAAAACTTGACCATAACAAAAATTACCTTACATTTATGCATGAATCTAATTAGACCATACGTCAATATTGTCAGCTTATCGTCTGATGAGCAAATCCGATGTTTATCAAAAATAGTACAACTTCCAGTTGGTAATTACTCTTACGAATGAAGAGCGTTGAACATATACGAAATTACTACACGAATGAACTGAAATTTATATTTTCACATCTTACCAACAACAGATACAGACATAGTCATAGTGTTATACTATCTTACATGTACCCATGCTATGACATCATTCGAAGGGGCAATACACTCAAGGAGTTAAAGTGACACGAAACAAGGGACGTGATGTAATATTGGTGTTTGAATCTTAAAGGAACACAAGACACTCTAAAGGGACACTCATTATGAATGAATGTTAACAATACAAGCGCACGAATGAAGAGCGTCGAACATATACAAAATTACTACACGAATGAATTGAACCTTGAAATTTATATTTCACATCTTACCAACAACAGCTACAGGCATTATCATAGGGTTATACTGTCTTGCATATACACACGCTATGACATCATTAAAGGCGGACAATCCACTCACGGTGTGACAACAGATACAGACATAGGCATAGTGTTATACAGTCTTCTATGTACCAATGCTATGACATAATTAAAGGGGGATAATACACGCACGGTGTGGAATGTTAAAGTGACACGCGGTAAGGGACGTGATGTAATATTGATGAAACCCCCTCCCCACTTATAGATATATAACGAAGACGAGAATAACATGTTGATGAAGTTTATTGAAATTTAATCATTGTCTGAATCTTCGACCGTTAGATTTACTTCTAAGAGTTTCTTGAATTTTCTCATCGCTTCATCTGCAGCCCATTCATTATTATATCCGTGTTTGGTCAGTTTGACCATTTTCTTCATGATCATGGTATGTATGCGTGATGTTTTCAATCGATACTGGTATTCTATTAATCGTCTATAACTTTTGAGAAACAGAGCAAACTCTGTGTCGATGGTATCCTCTTTTCCCGACATGCTCTCATCTCCCGAAATGCTCTCTTCTTCTTTCACATCATTGGTGACGCGTTTCATCATACTTTTGAATGTGTCCATCTCGTTGACACATCGCGCAGCTTTCTTAAGACCGAATACCGTTCTACTACCGACGACATTACCATCTTCTGAATCTGATAGCGTTCCCCGTTCATCTTCATCTGAATCTAGAACCGCTTCGTCAGATTCATCGGTATCTTCTCCGAAGAGAGTTGGTTTTGTCTCGGACATAACTCCGTGTTTAATCTGTTTATGTCTTTGTAGATTGTAGTTCGTCGATAAAATAATGCCACATAAATCACACCCGTGCATTATCGCGAATTATTGGAAGAACCATCACTCTTATAAGTAGCGATAAAAAGAGAGAATAAGGTGTGGTATACAACCGTCGCGCTAAGAGTACGTTCGTCCCGGGGCTAGGGTAGATATTTGACCGCCGGTGATTCAATTAATGCCAATTTATCAGTAGGGTACTCTATGTATTCATTCATGATTTGGCTAATCGTATGACACTGGTCTTTTCATTTTCTTCTTATTATTAGACAAACCTCCAACAGACACTCTCTTGTTGGTTTGTTTGGACGCTTTACGTGTGTTTGTCAACTTATTTGCTGCAACTTCGGCCTTAGCCATTTCAATCGCTTGAGCGATGGGTGTCACCACGTTAATATGTGGTTTTAGAACGTCTTCTTCACTATCACTATTTTTAGTTATGTCAATAAAGTATCGACCCTGATTATCTGGTATTAACTTCCCATCAACCATGTCTCTGAAATGTTTTCTCCACATTTCAAGATCTGCTGGAATATACGGGATCGACATGTTTCTTCAAAATGTAGTGTACAAGTCACTCTTTTTTCTGCATTTATTTTAGAAAGTTTATCGCCTCTTATAAAAATCGATTATTGGCCATGAATGCCAAATGCACCAATCAATTAACAATGACACAGAATATCACACAAAGTATATTCAAGGGGGTGAGAAAAAGAGCAAATGAGCAAAAAAATGAGCAAATGAGCAAATAAATGAGCAAATGAGCAAATAAATGAGCAAATGAGCAAAAAAATGAGCAAATGAGCAAAAAAAATGAGCAAATGAGCAAATAAATGAGCAAATGAGCAAATAAATGAGCAAATGAGCAAAATAAATGAGCAAATGAGCAAAAAAATGAGCAAATGAGCAAAAAAATGAGCAAATGAGCAAATAAATGAGCAAATGAGCAAAATAAATGAGCAAATGAGCAAAAAAATGAGCAAATGAGCAAAAAAAAATGAGCAAATGAGCAAATTTTTTTTTAGCAAAACATGAGTTGACCTCCGGCTTCGTGCCGATTGGGTACTGAGCTGACACCGGAGTAATGCGATAGCGAACATCAAACGAGTCTGGACACGCATATCTGTCGGCGGCGGCGGCGGCGGCATTGCGGTATTTTACTGCGGCGGCGGTGCCGCCGCCGCCGCCGGGGTCCGCCGCCGCCGCCGGCGGCGGTGCCACAATTACGTCACTACAAATGACGAGGGAACCTCTCGGTGAAATTGATTTTGTAAAACGAAAAGTGATACCGAGGATAGATTGACCAATGACGGCTATTTGTATCTTTTAACAGATATGCGTGTCCAGACTCGTTTGATGTTCGCTATCGCATTACTCCGGTGTCAGCTCAGTACCCAATCGGCACGAAGCCGGAGGTCAACTCATGTTTTGCTAAAAAAAAAATTGCTCATTTGCTCATTTTTTTTTGCTCATTTGCTCATTTTTTTGCTCATTTGCTCATTTATTTTGCTCATTTGCTCATTTATTTGCTCATTTGCTCATTTTTTTGCTCATTTGCTCATTTTTTTGCTCATTTTCTCATTTATTTTGCTCATTTGCTCATTTATTTGCTCATTTGCTCATTTTTTTGCTCATTTGCTCATTTTTTTGCTCATTTGCTCATTTATTTGCTCATTTGCTCATTTATTTGCTCATTTGCTCATTTTTTTGCTCATTTGCTCTTTTTCTCACCCCCTTGAATATACTTTGTGTGATATTCTGTGTCATTGTTAATTGATTGGTGCATTTGGCATTCATGGCCAATAATCGATTTTTATAAGAGGCGATAAACTTTCTAAAATAAAATGCAGAAAAAAGAGTGACTTGTACACTACATTTTGAAGAAACATGTCGATCCCGTATATTCCAGCAGATCTTGAAATGTGGAGAAAACATTTCAGAGACATGGTTGATGGGAAGTTAATACCAGATAATCAGGGTCGATACTTTATTGACAGAACTAAAAATAGTGATAGTGAAGAAGACGTTCTAAAACCACATATTAACGTGGTGACACCCATCGCTCAAGCGATTGAAATGGCTAAGGCCGAAGTTGCAGCAAATAAGTTGACAAACACACGTAAAGCGTCCAAACAAACCAACAAGAGAGTGTCTGTTGGAGGTTTGTCTAATAATAAGAAGAAAATGAAAAGACCAGTGTCATACGATTAGCCAAATCATGAATGAATACATAGAGTACCCTACTGATAAATTGGCATTAATTGAATCACCGGCGGTCAAATATCTATACCCTAGCCCCGGGACGAACGTACTCTTAGCGCGACGGTTGTATACCACACCTTATTCTCTCTTTTGATCGCTACTTATAAGAGTGATGGTTCTTCCAATAATTCGCGATAATGCACGGGTGTGATTTATGTGGCATTATTTTATCGACGAACTACAATCTACAAAGACATAAACAGATTAAACACGGAGTTATGTCCGAGACAAAACCAACTCTCTTCGGAGAAGATACCGATGAATCTGACGAAGCGGTTCTAGATTCAGATGAAGATGAACGGGGAACGCTATCAGATTCAGAAGATGGTAATGTCGTCGGTAGTAGAACGGTATTCGGTCTTAAGAAAGCTGCGCGATGTGTCAACGAGATGGACACATTCAAAAGTATGATGAAACGCGTCACCAATGATGTGAAAGAAGAAGAGAGCATTTCGGGAGATGAGAGCATGTCGGGAAAAGAGGATACCATCGACACAGAGTTTGCTCTGTTTCTCAAAAGTTATAGACGATTAATAGAATACCAGTATCGATTGAAAACATCACGCATACATACCATGATCATGAAGAAAATGGTCAAACTGACCAAACACGGATATAATAATGAATGGGCTGCATATGAAGCGATGAGAAAATTCAAGAAACTCTTAGAAGTAAATCTAACGGTCGAAGATTCAGACAATGATTAAATTTCAATAAACTTCATCAACATGTTATTCTCGTCTTCGTTATATATCTATAAGTGGGGAGGGGGTTTCACCAATATTACATCACGTCCCTTACCGCGTGTCACTTTAACATTCCACACCGTGCGTGTATTATCCCCCTTTAATTATGTAATAGCATTGGTACATAGAAGACTGTATAACACTATGCCTATGTCTGTATCTGTTGTCACACCGTGAGTGGATTGTCCGCCTTTAATGATGTCATAGCGTGTGTATATGCAAGACAGTATAACCCTATGATAATGCCTGTAGCTGTTGTTGGTAAGATGTGAAATATAAATTTCAAGGTTCAATTCATTCGTGTAGTAATTTTGTATATGTTCAACGCTCTTCATTCGTGCGCTTGTATTGTTAACATTCATTCATAATGAGTGTCCCTTTAGAGTGTCTTGTGTTCCTTTAAGATTCAAACACCAATATTACATCACGTCCCTTGTTTCGTGTCACTTTAACTCCTTGAGTGTATTGCCCCTTCGAATGATGTCATAGCATGGGTAAATGTAAGATAGTATAACACTATGACTATGTCTGTATCTGTTGTTGGTAAGATGTGAAAATATAAATTTCAGTTCATTCGTGTAGTAATTTCGTATATGTTCAACGCTCTTCATTCGTAAGAGTAATTACCAACTGGAAGTTGTACTATTTTTGATAAACATCGGATTTGCTCATCAGACGATAAGCTGACAATATTGACGTATGGTCTAATTAGATTCATGCATAAATGTAAGGTAATTTTTGTTATGGTCAAGTTTTTTGTTAAGACCATGTTCTAACATAGATCGATAAATAAGTTAAAGGTCATTATATTCCACAGTCAAATCTATTGGTGATCGAATTTGATAACTATTTTATTGGAACAACTAAGAGTATTATTTACGTGAGATCAATGAGTCCAATTATTATAAATAATAAATTGCAGGCATCGGTGGATACCCGATTGCCACATTTAGTGATCACGTGATAAACTGATAAAATGTCCAAGTGACGTACTATAATGAGCAAAAAAAATGAGTTGACCTTCGGCTTCGTCCCGATTGGGTACTGAGCTGACACCGGGGATAAATTGACCAATGACTGCTATTGTATCCTTTTGACAGATATGCGTGCGCAGACTCGTTTGATGTTCGCTATCGCATTACTATGTTTTAATAGCCGAGCCTTCACTTCTCGTCTGACTCTCTTACCGACAAGACCTGTCTACACAGTACTTCTCCGGCAGACTATTCATCCACTGATAGGCCTACATACAGGTATGCCCTAAATAATGGACTGCTTAACCACAGCAGAATTATAGGTAACTTTTCTTTTCTAAACATCGAACTTGTCTGAACCTATCAATTGATACAATAACAGTGATATAATGTTACATCATCGGTGCTAACTGGAGTTTTTGGTATACAAAATGAACGTAAGTGTGAATGGAATGATAAGTGGTTATTACGTAATGTTGTTATAACAATGACACCGATGCAATTTCTATCATTGAGTGACCTGGACGTATTATGTATGCATGTTTTGGATAACTAATTATCGTGTTAATGCTAACAATGACACAGTTTATCAACCTTAATTGATACTAACCCGTTAAACAACTAATTCTGCTCAGACATTAAATCGATATGTTTTCTGAACAGCATATAACTGTGAATGGGATATAATAGAATTAATTTGGTAAAGCAAGGTGTGACACATACATTGTTACCCACAATGTCGTGTGTGATTACGTGTACATAATATGTTCCATCGAATATGACAATTCATTCTGGGGGGTTGTCCGCTCGTGATTCAAGATAGTACATCTCAATACTTCCAATAATTCACGGTAATACATGCCTGTCATATACTCAATAACTTCATCTGGGATAGAGAGTGTAAAGAATAAACGCTCTTTATTATTTATGTAAGAGTAATGGTGTCTATTTTCAGGTATGACAATTATATATGTATGAACTGCGTCCGATAAACACTGGAATGTATGCATTCATACCGATGGTCCCAATGTCCAATAAAGCTATTTCTAAACATCGATTAATAATTTCATGAAAAATATTTGAACAAAAAAATAACGAAAGATATTACACGCAAATAATTTTAATAAACATTCGACATTTTTTAATATCGAGATTCTCAGAAACCGAAAACTCGTTATAAATTTTTTATTTAAACTTTTTTTTTTAGAGAAATAATTTTGAGGGTTTTGAAATTTTTTCTTTTTTTGAAATTTGGAGATTTTGAAATTTTTTGGAAGTTTTGGGTTTTGAAATTTTTTGGAAAAATAATTTTTGGAAGTTTTGAAAAATATTTTGGGTTTTGATATTTTGGAAGTTTTGGGAATATTTTAGTACAACCAATTTTAGACCCCAAAGATTCTATTTTTAGATGTGAAGTCAACGAGACCCCTATTCTTCTACCACTATGCCTAGGATAGGATAGTTTTATTTATAATACACATATGAATTGTACAATGGAATTAACATATAACTAATTAATAATGCAGTATATTGCTGGGGGAACATATAGCCCTGTCGGGCTGTCTTCCTGCTTCCCCCAAAACAAATAACGCTATACAAATAATTGATCAGATAGCGTGAGAATTATTCATAATCCACGTACACGTACCGACTAATCGTATATATAAAAAAAATAATCTAAGACAAAATGTTTTGGGCATTTTTACAAAAACTGTTTATATGATTGTGGGCCAATCCAGACGAGTGATCATTATATCGCTTTATCTCTTCCCGGAAACATTACGTTCTTGTCACATATTCTAAAATAACTTTCTGTCTTAGTTTCAAACGAAGATTGAGAGAATAGTATTCAGGTTATAGAGAAGTTCTCATGAAATCTCAGAACTCAAGCTCAAAACGACGTCTCATCCGACTCATATGCACACGATGTCTCATCACATCTGCCAAATGTAGAGGCCAGGGGTCCCTTTAACTGACGTCTCGATATATCCCACACGAGAGCATTGGGTATATAAGGTACCATAAATTATATTCCTTTCACAATTCCCTCATTATTCTCTGCATATTCCCTGTAATATCCTCGTCCTATATGTCTCTGTCGCCAATCGATCAACTGGATGTGTTAGTGCATTGCTACCGCTTCCGTTATAATTGCCATTCAATTCATGAGTACCCCACGATCATTCTGCCGTACCCCAACTCTGCTTGCTGCATTCAAGTGCGGACGATCAATATTGATTCATTTGTCTGGCAGTTCGTGAATAGATATGAGAACTATCTCTCGTGGGACGCCGGCGTTTTGTCCCAAGCAACAAGATCAAACAGCGCCGCTCGGAATCCCAGTTTCCAATATCAACAAAGGGAAGACATTGTTTCGAAGATAGAACTTATACTCACTATATTCCCCAAAGACACATTGCATGTGTTTCAATCTATTGAATAACAGGGGTGTCTGGATGAAAAACACGAACTGCTCTGTCAGTATTCGAAGTAAAAATAGTGACATGCTGATACATGCCGTTCGCATCTTACTACGTGGCGTAGGTAATAACGATCCACATGCTAATATAATAATGATAATAATAATTTATATTATAAAGCGTGAAATCCATTGTATACAATGCGCTAAAGCACTTTACATTCAATCATAAACTATATACACATATAAAGCAACAATTGATATTATTTACAAATCTAAAACTAATTGACAGTCAACAGGGGCAGTAAAACGAGATAATATGTTAATAGTAGACATTAGACATAATATTGTCTGAATAAGTGTGTTTCCAAGAGTTTTTTTTTATTTTTTAAGACCTCTCAGTATCATTGTCTGTTGGAAGCTTATTCCATAGTTTAGGTGCAGCATAAGCATACACACATTATAACTGAAGTTTAGTCAGAATCCAGCCCAACATTTAGTCAACCGAATCCGACAAAACATTGAGTTAGAGCTGTTAACTAAACCAGTTGGGTTAGAAAAAAAAGTGTTCTGGCAACCAAATTTGTAACCAAACGTTTGGTTAAATTTACCAACATTGGGTTTGAGCTTACGAAACATCGGATTAGAGAAAACCTATGTCAATATAATTGTATTTCATCTAAATGAATGAGTTTTGACCATATAATATGAGAATCTGGTCATTAATTGAGCTTTCCCAAAAATAAATATAATGCATGGATTCGTTTCGGACCGTAACGTCTTAATAGGGGAGAGATGTTGAATGAAACCAGGCATCGAACATATAGTAGGTAACACGGAAGTCCGAAACGAGGTGTGACATATAATGACTTCCTTTTCGGGAATAAATTAACAACCTACAATAGAATATTTGTATCAATAATACAAGCAATACTACAGC
Source organism: Siphonodentalium dalli (assembly GCA_032622095.1). Lineage (NCBI taxonomy): Eukaryota > Metazoa > Mollusca > Scaphopoda > Gadilida > Siphonodentaliidae > Siphonodentalium > Siphonodentalium dalli. The sequence goes on along the minus strand of CP136063.1, from coordinate 162,755,383 downwards.
TATATAATTCGGACAACAGATGTCTTCACGGTGTATTTAGTTAATTTTGATATCAATAAAGAGAAGAAAATAATATTTATATTATGGAAGAGAGCTCACGTCCAGCAAATCTTTATCAAGGGGCGCAACTGAAAACCAGTGATTATTAACTAAACTAATCTAATCTAATCTAGATTATTATTTTTTTTGGTTGAATTTGTTTGGGTATGCTTAAGTATGCTATAGCGAATTTAAAAACAAACTGGATAAAACCTTAGGGGCATTTTATAACTCAAAACTATCACCAAGTATTCATAGTAATAATTTTGATGCCCATGAAAAACGTAAGATTCCCTAGCACTAAACCTACAAAATAAGTCTGGCACTGAAAGAATTAAAGAATATAAGAAAAAATTATTAAAATTTAAAACAAATTGTAAAAAATAATAATAAATGATGAAAAATTGTTTGGCCAATGCATTCTCTTATATATGCGAGGCGACCTATGGTCGACTCGCATATATAAGAGAATGCAAAAATGAAAAAAAAAAGCCAGTGCATGTGTGAAACATTCGGGAATATATATATATCTTAAATATTTTAATCATGGCTACTCTGGTGATTGCAAAACGACAGAAGTAGTCATCATGCTCGTGGTATGTTTGTAGCGGTGCTGGATTTTCCTCCATTTGTTCGATTAGCCAAATGCCGCGAAAAATGATCACTTTAAATAAAATAACAGTTATTTTCTTGACAGCAACATTTGTCCCACCAGCATCAAAGCAAATTAACAGGACCCATCAGCATCATGGAAATTTGGCAAATTAGCTGGACCGTTTAAACAGGGCTGATAATTGATGACCAATGTTTGGACGATCTTCCAAATCTACTCGTTCAATCCAATGGATTCGCTGAGAACATAATGCATTCAAATAGTTCAAGCGGTTCAAGAAGGCGCCCCATTCGTCATCTCAATTTAAAACTATAAAACGATTATCCTCTATAACAAATGTATGCTATATACACAGAACGACACGATGTGTAAATGGGTTTGTTGATACGGCACGAGTGCTTTCGCGGAAGGATAGAACGAGAGGCGATTGCGCCTCGAGTTCTATCCTTCCGTGACAGTACGAGTGCCCTATCTACAAACCCATTTACACATCGCGTCCTAGAGTCTGTGCATTAAAAATACAGGCTTAGAAGGTTTATTTATAGGCACATAGAGGGCGTGTTTTGTCATGTGTGATGATGCCTTTATTTTATAGTTCCGGTTTCATGGTTGGGGCGAACGCCATGCACGTCATTTTACGTCAACGAGATGCGTATGGAACGTACGTTCCATACGTATTTGTAAATATGGAACAGTAATAGCACTGTACTTCTGGGAACAAGCGTGTAATAAAGTACAATAACGGCACCTGTTCACTCTCACCATATGAGATAAGTTCTAGTTAAATAATACAGTGGTTTAAACTGCAGAAGGATTCATATGCAGATACTAATTTCAACAAGGACGTGGTTATATGAACATTTCATAAGGGAACTCGCCAATGCGTATTTGGCTCAGAAAGGATTAATTTATCAGAAAAAGAAACCAGTTTATGTAATTTAGCACATTTGTTCCAAATCGGCACTTCCTGATTTTCAAGACGAAACATATTTTCCTACCACAATTTAAACTATTTTAACTAATAGACAAATGAGGGTACTTGAACACAAACCTAGCATTTAGCCGTTTCGTGATTGTCTTTCGCATTCATTTATCTACATCTTAACCCATTCTATATACTAAATATATTCCCCAGTCAGTTAAAAAGAGTACTTCGGAATGGTCTGCTTAATCTGGGGGTATGTTAAATTGATAGAAGCAGACGATAGATAAATAAATGTGCAGAAGGTGCCCTATTGATTGATGGAAATTTTTAGATAATAAGACCAACAAACTGTCAATTACCGGAACATTTTATATGGGATAACTACTCATCAACGACGCTTTAGTATAGAAAGTGTTAATCTAATTTAGTTTTTAGAAATATCTGTTCTGCTCCTAAGTATGTCAGCTTATTTTGAGTCACCAATTATCTCCCTTTGAAGCTAAAACGATATCAAATTCATTATGAATGCAAATCAGTGGCATAACATTTTTGAATTTCCAGTTGTAAAGAAATGAGGATGGTCGAAAACAACAAGATACACTTGGGTGGACACACTGGGAGGTACACCAAGAAAACACCAAGGTACACCTGGGTGGGAAACATCAAGATCGACACACATGGGTAGGAAACACCAAGGAACAACTGGGTTAATAATGCCAAGGTAAACATGGGTGGGGATACCGGGATACAATGATGAGGAGGATCAAACAAAGCTGAATGGCAATGAATGCATTAGCAACGGCAATGCAATGCATTAGCAGGGGAGGTGTTATCAATGGGGTGACACAGCGTGTGACATATTCTCTTGAACCAATTATCACAAACGTCCATATATACTGTACAACCATAAGTAAATGAACCTCATCCCAGGTTTTAGTATAATATGGCATCAAATTTTTTTCAGCCGTGAAGAAATGAGGATGGAAAACGTTGGTGAATGACAAGACATTGCGTCGTTATAAAACCTAAAATGTGTTTGTTCCTCATAATTTACCTGATTTTTTCCGAAAATTTCAGACCCCCAGCAAAACTGAACACGAAAGACGTAGACAAATTGTTCCGGGTGTTCTGTGGATGTCTGGAGTACCTGGAGACACAACTAATACGATCCGCCACCTTGCTACATGGCTTCCCAAAACACGGTAAGGACTATCAGCTATAATGTGGATTATTTGTTTTCGCTGCTAACCCTTGTCAACTGGTTTTGGTGTAACGCTGCCGTGTTGGTATGTTGGGACCTATGCTTTAGCTCAGATAGCTAGTAGGATACACCAATGTTGGCAAGCAACATTAGATTCTACTTTTTAAGTGCCAAAAGGCAGCATTAAAGTCAACACGTATATAAACACACCTTAAGTATTTCCAACCCGATTTGAACTTGATCCACAAAAATACCATTTTTAAATCTCAACAATCGGCCCACAAAAGTCAGCGCACATTTAGATGTCGACTAAATTCGACCATCTATATGGAGTAATTTGGTAAATGATTGAGGGAGTAAATTAGGAAGAAATCTGACCGTGGATGTCATGTACAGTGTGCAAAGAGATTGCGATAAACAACACACCGTGGCGATATTTCTGGGACACCGAAATGTTCAGTGGCAAGGATTATGAAGCGATAATGCGATATTGTGTAATCATCATTGTCGTGTCAGTTCTCTCCAAAATGCACTATATGTATACGACTATGAATCACAGCGACGTATTATATGGATCAACGATAATCATTGTGAACCTTCTATATATACAATGGGAATTGACGATTATGGTGATGATGTTGCTGTTTGTTGTTATTGGTGATGACGATGGTGATGGTGACAAGTACTGTGACGATGATTATGATGATCGTGTAGCTGATGATGATTAGTATGACGAGAGATATGACGATGTTGATGATGATGACGATTATGATGACGATGACGACGACGACAACGATGACGACGATGATGATGAAGATTAAGATGTTGTTGATGGTGATGATGATGATGATGGTGATGATGATCATGTCGATAGCAACCACGATGATGCGATGGTGACAACGGCAACGACGACGATAATAACGTTGACGATGTTGAGGATTATAACGACGACATATTGGCAATGACAGCTATTTTGTAAATAGTGTACATTATTATGTTCGTAAACTCTTATTTCATGTTAATTCATGATTGAGTCATTAAAGCATTCAGATTAAAGTGACGAAACAAGACACGAAAAGACGAGCGATGACACGAATGATCCTACGTCACCAAGCAAGTCTCTAACCCATATCGGTTTTTATTTTAAATTTATTTAAAACGTATATACACGTTTGTCTGGTGGTATTAAATTGGTGCATGAGCTGTGGAAATTTACAGTGCATTAAAAAATACGTAATCGTTAAAAACTAATATTCATAAGTTTACAAACAACAAACACACCTCAACCATTTAATGGATGTTCGTAAAATGCACATAATCCCTTTCACTCGTGGGTACAATAACTTCCGCACCAAAATATATGCAGCTCATACACTGAGTTCCAGGTGGTAGCTATCCCAACGTCTGAAGCGACGCTTTAGAGACACCCGATCCCCATAGCATTATTGTTTAAAATAACGCTCTTTGATAAAACGCTCTTCAAATGAAACAAACAAATTCAGTTCTGAATATCTCCGTTATTTAGTCAATTTAAATTTCTTCGAGAAAAAAACTCTCTTTAAAAGAATCGCTTTTAAAAAATATTTTCTTATTTTGTTTTTGCTAAATATCTCCGTTATTTCGTCAATATAATCATCATGTTGTGTCCGCGGTCAGTTCAGTATTAAGATTTATATAACGTAATGGTGGGCTCGATGGGCGTATATGGTACTCAATTAAGTATCTATATCTGATAAAGCTATGTGGATCGGTGTGTTAGAGATTACATTAGTGACGTATGTCCCTGCACGTCCGAAGCGATGGTTTGGACATTGCACTAGTGACGTAGGATCCGGGCCCTGATTTGCCAGCGACCATTGAGAGTCCGCCATTTCACATCCTTAACATTGCGTGATGTATCACCATTTACGCGATAATCTCAATATAAATAGATATCAATTCGCTATATGTGCTTATTAATTAGGTGTGCGTTCCTCATTCTTCCTTGTTGTTTGGTCTAATGACTGTCATATATACGATCAGTTGACATTGTGAGACCACTCAACTAGACTTATATGTCTGGAATATAACCTGTCATTTACACAAGCACGCGGCAATGGCATTGTACACTAGTCTAGGTCATTGTCATAATTAACCCAGAATTTGAATTATACTGCATTTGTAGTATTTCGCCTGGCTGTCGTCTGCTCATATATCCTTTCCATTTTGTTCTATACTGAATGGATCCTCCCATTCAGTTATAACAGTATGCAGTGGGCGGTCTATTATTCATTGTATAGGGGTGTTCATGTAATAAAAGCAGACGACAGACAGAAAACCGATAATATAAGAGCAGAATGATTCATGATCATTGGTGGGAAATGTTCAACTCAGTATCTGAACATCTTATTTATAGACGCTATAAATATCAGTGAGTCATAGATGTGGTGAAGGAGAAGATCACTCGGTCTTTTCGACCATCCCGGGTGCTTCGCGCCCATCTACTCTCTCTCTCTCTCTCTCTCTCTCTCTCTCTCTCTCTCTCTCTCTCTCTCTCTCTCTCTCTCTCTCTCTCTCCCCTCTCTCTCTCTCTCTCTCTCTCTGGATTTATGTGAAAGTTCTAACCAATAACGTAGTAACTGGGCGATAACTTGGCGTACAACAATGTCCTCATATCCACGATTAATTTGATGAACATGATGCATTGGTCCGTGTAATTCTAATAGTTCATTGTTATTAGTTGTAATCGTTGTACAAGTCAGTTGGAATTGTGATAATCCGCCAGTTCATTGTTGTTGTTGATATCGCAGCTCTTGTGAATTACCCTGGTGCGTTTATCATCATGTGTTAAGTAAGAGTTACAGAACACAACAATTGTTCTTTACCAGAATCATGATGGTAACAATGGGATTGTGCTCTAATGTATATCATTGTATGCGATTTGAAACAGTCAGAACACTGTCAACTAGATTGAACTGGTTAAGTTCAAAAACTGACAACACTGTCAACAGTCAACATTCTGATATCTACGTTGTTTTTGTTGATATTACTGTGACTAGTGGTTGACATCGAAGCCCTGTGAATTACCCTGGTACGTGTATCCTATATTGTGTAAGTACATGTATCTGTGTTTTGATACACTGTCAATTTCCACATCAACACGCGAGTCGAATCAGTCAAGTCGTAGGCGACTATTAGAATCTGCCGCCTCGAATACAACCCAGATGCCAAAATTCAGTCGAAAAATATCACCCACCAGCCGGTTTTCGCACATTTAGAACTTGTCCGGTTCATAGAAACTGAAGTCAGACAGTCTTAACATAATTCCATGGCACAACTGAATAAGTTTTCCCAAAAACAATGGATTATAGCAATAACGAATTCACGAACCAAAAGACAGTTCGTTGACGTTAAAACACTACTTCACTCCTTTGTTCATCGAGTCCAGTTTATAGGATAATGGATGGTTTTTGTCGAGATCTTACATTATGTTACAAACGACGATCCATCATTTTAATAACGGACGCTCAATATACAATATAATGAACGGTTATTTTACTGTGGACGATTTCATTTCATATGTCTTACATTGATGACACCATAATGTATGCACGTATATAGCTATTTATAGACAACGGTTTTCAAGTATAAGTTCGTTCTTGTTGATTGCTAGAACATACCAGAAGGAATATACCTATATATAGAGCCTCGTCACTCGGGTTGGGGTGAGGGGGTGGTGGTGCACGTATAACTTCAAATTCCAGTCATGTCGTTTCACGAATAGGCATTTAATTTTCTACTGTTAAAATTTCTAGAATGTAATTCCGTTCCCGGGTGGCATGTTGTAGCGATATTTCAGTATTGCCCGCGATCTCAAACTACAAGATCGCCAAATCTCCGATTTGCACCGATCTACCATTCAATGTATAATTCTCCGCAAAATCCGAAATATGCCACATAAATAATATAATACAAATGCCGAAATGTAAGGGGAAAACTCCCGACGATATTCATAAATCTATCGCAGAAGGAGCTCATTGTCGGTACGTCGTGTTCATTCAACGGTCGGAAACGCAATGAGGTACTACCTGACCATTAAGTTGACAGTTGCTTAAGATGTCACGTCATCCCTGCAACCAATGAGCGAGTGGATATGGCCGAATACATGGTACAACTCAGGTATCTTGACCCAATTTCTGGTTAATCCATTCTGATAAGAGGTCACGCATCAAACAAATGGACTCGGTCATGTTTTAAGTCAGATAATAGCTTCAAAGTGTACACTATTTCAGCTAATGGAACGATCTCAGCCTACGGCCTCGATCGATCCATTCCCTGAAATAATGTACATTTTTCAGCCATTATCCCATACTTAAATGTAACTTGGTTTACAAATATAATTGATTACTGGACGCAAGCCGCTGCATGGAATGCATTGCACCGAATTAACATGCCGGATAACTCTCCCGGAATGCATTGCACTGAATACAAACACTTAATATCAGCAGAGTCAGATTTAGTCATACTGCATGGCGTCACTGCCGTATATAATTTGGTCATACTGTTGAGTTTTGACGATATGAACTTGGAATCGCGCACAATTTTAATTCAGACAATTTTCAGGGCGCATACAAAAATCCTGATTCAGGGTAGAATTGATGAAACGGTATGGGACCGTCGGATTACTACGATCCGACACCGTCAAACCGATGGTATTTTCTAACAGTGAATGTATGTTATGTTTGACCAAACATTATACGTTCCGCTTGCTGACGTCATAATTGATAATAGTCCAACTAATTGATACCAGCCGAGTTTGTGGGTTATCAACCGAGTTAGTGGATTATCAGCCGAGTTTGGAGTGATATCACCCGAGGTTGATAATAGGCTGCTATCTTGACTATTGTATTCGTTTTTTGTCAACAGATCGATGCGGACAGATTGACCCTAATAAAATCGGCGATGGATTTGTGTCGTCAGGCGTGGCCACGACGTCCGTATCGCTGTTGGAAATGAATGAGGATCAACAATCTATGGAAAAGTAAGAGTTAATCTTCCGTGTGTATTGGACATATATATATATACATGTACATTTACAAAATGAATATCGATTGGAGTCATTGTATTTTGACCGGCAGAGTAATTAAACACAGTGTATGAATCCCGAAGTAATTCACACGAACGTTGTTTAATTTAATCTGCCGGTCAATACCAAGGATCCCAATCAATATTCAAGTCATTCATTATAATCATATACCAGTCCATTTTAATAGAACAGAAATACCATTACAAAAATTTCAAAATTACCAAACAATTGTAAGTAACGAGCGCGTGCTTATGAACAGCTTGAAGTGGCGTGGGTAGTTCATAGCTTTTTATGAAGTACATATAGCATGCATGCAGCGACCGCGTGTCCACGATCGACTTGAAGTAACGTAGATGGTTCATATCTTTTTTATGAAGTGTCGACTCTAGTTAATGAGTTATGAATCTCGGAAACGTTCGTGTAAACCGTATTGCGAAATGTACTGATTCTTATACGGGCGCTAATTGTGTGAATGTAGAGGGTGTGTGGTTATATAGAGAGTAATCAATTGGTTCCTAGAATTACGTTAAGTAATTCACAAGAGACGAGAGACGTCTCTCGGATCAAGTGAATTATTTAACGTAATTCTCGTAACTAATTGATTACTCTATTTGTTACACTTCTCCATCAATGTGGTTCGCCAAATATGTTTAAAACACCCAGAATTTATGCATGAAAGTCCCGATGTGGAGAAAGATCAACCGTCGAAAATACGTTCTAGATCAGTAAGCGACGTAACGTCAACGTCGTCACGAGAAATGACATAATTCACTAGTGACATTAACATTTTTAATTAACAGCGTTTTTAGTGGACATCACGCATAGGATTGTAATAAATATGCAAAATACCAAGTGAATGTCTAACGATGTGTTGTTGTACCAATATGACATGAGACTTTAACTACAAGTTAACCGAGTACCCTGTCGAGAGTGGATGGATATTGTCATCATTCCTATCCTGATGTTCTATCAGCTACTCGGGTTGTTTCCTCCTGAACCAGGATGCGCAACCAATGCCATATGCCTTGGATAATTTATTGTGGAATTCGCTAACATGCATCTCCGTGTAGTACTAATATACATAAAATAACAGTGGGAGTGCAAGTTAGTAATTCCTTGTCCCGCGGCTCCTGCAGATAGGTAAGGATATTATGTAGCACTCAGAGCTCAGATTTGCATGAATGTTAAACTGTCTCTAAACGTTGACCGTGACAGAGCTAAAACATAACACGAAGTATGTTAACCCTTTATATACTAAATCTATTACCCCAGTCAGTTAAAAAGTGTACATCAGAATGGTCTATTATTGATTTAGAGCGACGTTAAGGTGATAAAAGCAGACGACAGATAATTAAGAGTGCACACTGAGTCATATTTATTGAGGGAAATCTTCATATAATACGTTCCATGTAGTCGTTTCTTGAACTTATCATATAAACATGCCATATGGGGTAACTACTCATCAATGATGCTTTAGTACAGTAAGGGTTAAACTGTATTGTTACCAATAAACACATGAATAAAATTAACAAATATTTTCATTTCTTCATTAGCGCGCGCCGCGTGTATACTGTTATGCACATTCTTGAAAGCTGTGGTCCGATGGGCATTTTATTTATAGATAATTGGTTTTTCCGGTTTAAAAGTCGAACTGCGCGACCAGGAGGCCGACTCCGGTAAAAGGTGTAGTTGGGAATTTCAATTTCGTTTATTGTCCTTTACATTATTAAGTCAACTTGAATAATGTTGATTTTTGGTTTGTGACAAGCTATGTCAATTACCAATAAAAGAAATTTAAAAGATAATTTGTAAGTCTTATATTTCAACTTTTATAGATATGTTTCGTTCTGCAGCCCACTGATGGTTGTGGTCGGAGACGGACGAGTCGGCCGCCGATTCGTTAATTAGGTGCTGGGTGTTATTGTTATTTTAACGGAATTCTGGGTTGGTCATTCGCGAAACCAATATATTTTATATTCTATAATTACAAGCATGGTTATATAATATATGATCTTGAGCGCGTTACCGTTTCTGACTATGGTTTTCTTGTCATCCAATGACGAGATTCCGCGCGGTGAATACATTGTTTGTAAAATTATAATCTTCCAGCGACTGTCAACAAGCGCCGCGAAATGTACGGCGATAACTCTAAATTGCAGACAACCGCTTTTCATGATCAGATGCGGGGCGCTGTGTATTTCCTCACGTTATTAATTGCAACAGTCCCATGCATTGCAGAGCAATGAGTGGACTCAATTCGCTCTGTAATATTTTTCTTGGAATAAAACAAAGGAAGCATTACTTGTAACATTTTCATAAATGTTCTGTCAAATGCCGTATAGTGATTAAAATTTTGACAACTTGAGAATCAAATATGTTTTAGGTCATAGCTTATTGGTTAAAGGCCACTTAACTTTCGAACCCCCAGATCGCATTATATAAAATATATGCCATAGTATATACCATCTGAAAAACGAAGCTCCAAAACATTGTATTATCAACTTATGTAGTGTAATAAACTGTGAAAATGTTGATTTTGTTGAGGTACCGACGTGTTTTGTGTGTTTCATCTGGATTGTACTGCAAAGCATATTATAGTCAATGGGGGAATGTTTCTATGGTTTGAGCTATTAGTATTACTCTTTGGCACCTTCTGAGACGCGGTATATACATCATATGTTATGTCACAGATTGTTTTTAAAATCACTATCAAGGCACTATAAAAATAATCGGTGACTCGAAAATTAAATGAGCCTTATACGGTTGCGATCGCACATGCTAATATTTGTCGTTTGCTCAGTGGAGTTTTTTAATAACTTTTTATTGACCTATTACTTGTTATGAGGTCACTTAGATCACATACACATATCACAGTTGTATATTTTATAAAAAAAAAAATGATGGTGCCCACATTCATAGTGAGCAATGGGGGATGCCACAGTGTCCCGGGCCGCAAAAGAGGTACCCTGCGTTGCTCACCGGAAGCTATATTATGCTAATGATGAACAGATAGTCTGCCGTCAGAGCAGTTTTAGCCATTCGAAAATAAAAAGGAAGTAGTAATATATAAAATTATGGAGCACCCTGGAAGTTAAATATCTCAAAATATCAAGTTTGTTATTAGGATAACTGCTTGTTATTATTGCTTATGTAAAAATTATTATAGCAGTCATTATAGTTATTAGTAAATGTCCTTTTAATAAATTACTTTAAGTTTGCCGTAAGGCTATTTTAAAGTTATTAGTATGCATCCCTTTAATTTGTTAATCTAAGTTGGTCATAAAGTCTTCTTAGGTTACGCGTAAAGTCCCCTTGTATGTTTATGTGTAATCCACCGGTATATTTAATAATGTGGTATCAAGTTCATCATTAGCAGAATATAAGCTTCCGGTGAGCAAGGCTGGGTACCTTGTTTGTGGGCCCAGGATACTGTGGCACAACCCATTGCTCATTCTGAATATGGGCACCATAAAACAAAAAAACATGAATTGAAGCAAAAATCAAATATTTAGAGGTCGAATGAAATTATTATTTTTAATTTAACATATGTAGAAACAACGAACATTCTGTCGTTGGTTTAAACACATTTAATTTCAATAACAGTTACAATGGAATTGGGGAACACGTTATAACCACTTAATGATAAATGCTGCGGACATCCGAGTTATCCCTTTCGTTACTACTAAATACTCATCGACGAGTAGTTCTCTTAGGAAATGCTCAGATAATAAGTTCAGCAAACGTTTGTTGAACTTATTTTCTGAACCTTTCCACCGACGAATATGAATCTTTCTGCACTAGTATTAGCTTTTTGACTGCATGTCGACTGCTTTTATTTCATGAACATTCATCCAGATGAATAATGGACTTCTCCAATGTACAGTTAAATAACTGAACGGGATAATCGATTTAGCAAATACAGGGTTAATGTCTATTCACCAGAGAGTTGCTCACATAGGTATATGGTGCAATGTTGCTCACATAGATATATGGTGCAATGAAACTATCTGCGATAGTGAGTCGTTAATTGCCCCCACGGGCCAAGCAATCGTTGACTGTTGGTGGCAAACTGGCAATGACTTGATGGTCCTATTGGTGGTGCAATTATGTCGCGATTGCCTCTCCCAAAAGTACATTTTAATGGCTATGTAATGGCTAATATATGGCAATAGCCATTGATAGTACAATGTTTTGGAGCTTCCCTTGCCGAAATTCACCCCGCGCTTCGTCAAATGAAGGGACATGTACGTATATAATACTATTAGCGCCGGACATATATAGCGGATTCCTTTGTTATCGATATATTAAGGCTAAATGTTATATAGCCCATCCGATTTACACGTGCAGCCTATAATATGTATAGGTGTGTCGGTGGTGTTTTCGTTCTCGATTCTCTTCGTCTATACTATCCCAGGTAAATGCTGTTACACATAATGTACATATACTCTCCTAGGATATGGAGGTCAATACACAATTCAATTATATCTCATATATATTTTGAAGACCTCTGTTTGTCTGTCTGTCTGTCTGTCTGTCATTTATACAAATCTACGATTCTCGACCGATCGGGACGAAACTTTGTACGTGCGTGTAGTTTGACCAGGCGGTGGACGTTGTCGTATTGGCGAGCCCGTGCGGCGCCCCCTAGTAGTACAGGGGGCTTTTTCGCCTCACATCTAAAAATAGATTTTTTGGGGTTAAAATTGTTTGTACTAAAATATTCCCAATTTTTATTTTCAAAACCCAAATGTTTTTCCAAAATTTTCAATTGTTTTTTTTTTTAAATCTCAAACAATTTATAACGAGTTTTCGGTCTCTTACCCAAATATCGGCCGACTATTAAATGTCGAATGTTTTTTTAAATATTTGCGTGTAATATCTTTTGTTATTTTTGTTCAACAAATTTTAAATATTTTTCATGAAACTCTGTTAATTTTATTAATCGATGTTTAGAAATAGCTTTATACCAATTATATGTGTATGGACTGGTCCGAGTCGCTGTAATTTTGGACATTGTCACCATCGGTATGAATGCATACATTCCAGTGTTTATCAATCAGACGCAGTCCATACATCATATATAGAGGATCTCACATGAGTTTCTATTTTATACGGAATTTATCAACCGAGTCCACTAAATTCGATTTGAGCCGAGGTTTACCGAGGCTCAAATAGAATTTAGAGGACGAGGTTGATAAATTACGTATAAAATAGGACGAGTGTGAGATACCTTTTATCACATGATCAAATAAACCCGAAGCAACGCGAAATATTCATCGAAAACAACAATCATAAACTACAGCGATCGCAAGTGATTTGAAGAACGCCGTGACGTCATCGCACGCGCTGATATTAAACGTGTCTATTACCGATAATTATGAAACTGCTTGTATGGCCAAATTATGTGATAAAATTGTCTCCACAATACCTGAAATAATTTGACACCATTACTCTTACATAAATAATAAAGAGCGTTTATTCTTTACTTCTCTATCCCGATGAAGTTATTGAGTATATGACACGTGTGCATTATCGCGAATTATTGGAAGTATTGAGATGTTGTACTATTTTGAATCACGAGCGGACGAAGAGTGTGATGCGAAATTTCAAAAACTTCCAAAACTTCAAAAATTTCAAAAAATTCACAAATTTCAAAAATTTCAAAAATTTCAAAAATTTCAAAAATTTCAAAAACTTCAAAAATTTCAAAACTTTCAAATATTTCAAATATTTCAAAAATTTCAAAAATTTCGAAAAATTTCAAAAACTTCAAAAATTTCAATATAATGAAGATGACGAGCAACCAATTTTCGACTGGCCTGAGGCATTACGTTATGGAATGAATAACGACAGCGGATCAGAATGTGATCATACACGCAATAATAGAAGTTACTTTGATGTTGTTGTTATGAATATAATTTTATCAACCTTACGTATTAACAGTTTATTGAGTTATGCATACATATAGTACGCCACTTGGACATTTTATCAGTTTATCACGTGATCACTAAATGTGGCAATCGGGTATCCACCGATGCCTGCAATGTATTATTTATAATAATTGGACTCATTTATCTCACGTAAATAATACTCTTAGTTGTTCCAATAAAATAGTTATCAAATTCGATCACCAATAGATTTGACTGTGGAATATAACGACCTTTAACTTATTTATCGATCTATGTTAGAACATGGTGTTAACAAAAAACATGACCATAACAAAAATTACCTTACCTTTATGCATGAATCTAATTTGACCATGCGTAAATATTGTCAGCTTATCATTGGATTTACTCATCAGCCGATAAGCTCAGGTACAATTGTATCATGTTTACATGGACTGAATGCGGTCATAGCGTGACGAGCAAAATGTGATGTTTACACACTTAAGCTCTGGATAAACAATACATATCGCATCTGAATGAATTTCTGGAATGTAGGTTAGCCATGCGTTCACAGACACTGGAATAAAATAGTCACTGTCTATAGAGAAGTATGGCCTTGTACGTAAATAATAAAGCGCGTTATCGAATATATGTTACACCATATCTCCCCTCCCCACTTATAGATATATAACGAAAACGAGAATAATAGGTATGAATGCATACATTCCAGTGTTTATCATCAGACGCAGTATTACATCATATAATTGTCTCCACAATACCTGAAATAATTTGACGCCATTACTCTTACATAAATAATAAAGAGCGTTTATTCTTTACTTCTCTATCCCGATGAAGTTATTGAGTATATGACACGTGTGCATTAGCGCGAATTATTGGAAGAATTATTGAGAGGTTGTACTATTTTGAAAACAGTCACGCTAGGACGAAGAATGTGATGCGAAATTACTACCCCGAATGAACTGACATATTCGATGGAACAAATTTTCAAGTATGTACACACACATAATCACACGCGTCATTGGGGTAACACTGTATAGGTCGAAAAGAGGGACACCTTGGATAAATTTACCAAATGACTGCTATTATATCTGTTGACATCTATGCGTGTTTCGACTCGTTCAATTAAGTTATCGATAGCTTGTCTGAACATCATTACCTGTTTAACGGGTTATGATCACGTAAGTTTGATAAGCTGTGTCATTGTTAGCATTAACGCGATAATTAGTTATCAAAAATATGCATACATAATACGTACAGGTGCTAATACACTCAATAATAGAAGTTACCTTTGTGTTGTATGCGTGTTCAGACACGTTCGCGTTAATACTTCACCTGTACATATAAACGGTTTATTGAGTTATGCATACATATGGACATTTTATCAGATTATCACGTAATCATTAACTGTGGCAATCGGGTGTCTGCAGATGCCCTCAATGTATTATTTATAATAATTGGACTCATTGATCTCACGTAAATAATACTCTTAGTTGTTCCAATAAAATAGTTATCAAATTCGATCACCAATAGATTTGACTGTGGAATATAATGACCTTTAACTTATTTATCGATCTATGTTAGAACATGGTCTTAACAAAAAACTTGACCATAACAAAAATTACCTTACATTTATGCATGAATCTAATTAGACCATGCGTAAATATTGTCAGCTTATCGTCTGATGAGCAAATCCGATGTTTATCAAAAATAGTACAACTTCCAGTTGGTAATTACTCTTACGAATGAAGAGCGTTGAACATATACGAAATTACTACACGAATGAACTGAAATTTATATTTCACATCTTACCAACAACAGATACAGACATAGTCATAGTGTTATACTGTCTTGCATGTACCCATGCTATGACATCATTAGAAGGGGCAATACACTCAAGGAGTTAAAGTGACACGAAACAAGGGACGTGATGTAATATTGGTGTTTGAATATTAAAGGAACACAATGCACTCTAAAGGGACACTCATTATGAATGAATGTTAACAATGCAAGCGCACGAATGAAGAGCGTTGAACATATACGAAATTACTACACGAATGAATTGAACCTTGAAATTTATATTTCACATCTTACCAACAACAGCTACAGACATAATCATAGTGTTATACTGTCTTGCATGTACACACGCTATGACATCATTAAAGGCGGACAATCCACTCACGGTGTGACAACAGATACAGACATAGGCATAGTGTTATACAGTATTCTATGTACCCACGCTATGACACCATTAAAGTACATTGGATGTTAGGTCTATGACTCTTGAGTATGCACCAATCAATGAGCAAATGAGCCAAAAAATGAGCAAATGAGCAAGAAAATGAGCAAATGAGCAAGAAAATGAGCAATAAAAATGAGCAAATGAGCAATAAAATGAGCAAATGAGCAAGAAAATGAGCTAATGAGCAATAAAAATGAGCAAATGAGCAATGCAAATGAGCAATAAAAATGAGCAAATGAGCAAAAAAATGAGCAAATGAGCAAGAAAATGAGCAAATGAGCAAAAAAATGAGCAAATGAGCAAGAAAATGAGCAAATTAGCAAGAACATGAGCAAATGAGCAATAAAAATGAGCAAATGAGCAAAAAAAATGAGCAAATGAGCAAAAAAAATGAGCAAATGAGCAAGAAAATGAGCAAATGAGCAATACAAATGAGCAAATGAGCAAGAGGTGAGCAAGTGAGCAAGTGATCATGTCGATAATAAAAAGCAGCATTTTATAGATCGAAAAGAAATTTTGTCAGAATATTGTCATCAACTCAATCAAGATCTCAACGAAACGCTTTATTGACATCGACATCGATAACTATCATGGTGCATTGGCATTCATGGCCAGACAAATTTAATTCGTGTGTCTACAATACAACCTACCTATCAAAATGTCAATGCAATTATGAGTGATTTCAATATGAGCACTCTATTATATAGATATGTGTAACCTGGTGATCGTTCGTAACTTTTGAGAAAGAGGAACAACAACAACAACAACAACAACAACAACGACAACAACAACAACAACAACGACAACAACAACAACAACAACCGCAACGCCGGCGGCGGTTGTTGTTGTTGTTGTTCCTCTTTCTCAAAAGTTACGAACGATTAATAGAATACCAGCATCGAATGAAAACATCACCCATACATAACATGATCATGAAGAAAATGGTCAAACTAACCAAACACGGATATAATAATGAAGGGGCTGTAGATTCAGACAACGTTAGAGCGGTATTTTAGCTTCTGCTCTATGAGCGGTACTTTAGCTATGTATCTGCCCTATGGGGCGGTACTTTAGCTTTGTATCACAATCGATTTCATCATGTCACCAGGTTACACATATCTATATAATAGAGTGCTCATATTGAAATCACTCATAATTGCATTGACATTTGGATAGGTAGGTTGTATTGTAGACACACGAATTAAATTTGTCTGGCCATGAATGCCAATGCACCATGATAGTTATCGATGTCGATGTCAATAATGCGTTTCGTTGAGATCTTGATTGAGTTGATGACAATATTCTGACAAAATTTCTTTTCGATCTATAAAATGCTGCTTTTTATTATCAACATGATCACTTGCTCACCTCTTGCTCATTTGCTCATTTGCTCATTTGTATTGCTCATTTGCTCATTTTCTTGCTCATTTGCTAATTTTTTTTGCTCATTTGCTCATTTGCTCATTTTTGTTGCTCATTTGCTAATTTTTATTGCTCATTTGCTCATTTTTATTGCTCATTTGCTCATTTTCTTGCTCATTTCCTCATTTTTTTGCTCATTTGCTCATTTTTATTGCTCATTTGCTCATTTTCTTGCTCATTTGCTCATTTTGTTGCTCATTTGCTCATTTTTTTGCTCATTTGCTCATTGATTGGTGCATACTCAAGAGTCATAGACCTAACATCCAATGTACTTTAATGGTGTCATAGCGTGGGTACATAGAAGACTGTATAACACTATGCCTATGTCTGTATCTGTTGTCACACCGTGAGTGGATTGTCCGCCTTTAATGATGCCATAGCGTGTGTACATGCAAGACAGTATAACACTATGATTATGTCTGTAGCTGTTGTTGGTAAGATGTGAAATATAAATTTCAAGGTTCAATTCATTCGTGTAGTAATTTCGTATATGTTCAACGCTCTTCATTCGTGCGCTTGTATTATTAACATTCATTCATAATGAGTGTCCCTTTAGAGTGCATTGTGTTCCTTTAATATTCAAACACCAATATTACATCACGTCCCTTGTTTCGTGTCACTTTAACTCCTTGAGTGTATTGCCCCTTCTAATGATGTCATAGCATGGGTACATGCAAGACAGTATAACACTATAACTATGTCTGTATCTGTTGTTGGTAAGATGTGAAATATAAATTTCAGTTCATTCGTGTAGTAATTTCGTATATGTTCAACGCTCTTCATTCGTAAGAGTAATTACCAACTGGAAGTTGTACTATTTTTGATAAACATCGGATTTGCTCATCAGACGATAAGCTGACAATATTTACGCATGGTCTAATTAGATTCATGCATAAATGTAAGGTAATTTTTGTTATGGTCAAGTTTTTTGTTAAGACCATGTTCTAACATAGATCGATAAATAAGTTAAAGGTCATTATATTCCACAGTCAAATCTATTGGTGATCGAATTTGATAACTATTTTATTGGAACAACTAAGAGTATTATTTACGTGAGATCAATGAGTCCAATTATTATAAATAATACATTGAGGGCATCTGCAGACACCCGATTGCCACAGTTAATGATTACGTGATAATCTGATAAAATGTCCATATGTATGCATAACTCAATAAACCGTTTATATGTACAGGTGAAGTATTAACGCGAACGTGTCTGAACACGCATACAACACAAAGGTAACTTCTATTATTGAGTGTATTAGCACCTGTACGTATTATGTATGCATATTTTTGATAACTAATTATCGCGTTAATGCTAACAATGACACAGCTTATCAAACTTACGTGATCATAACCCGTTAAACAGGTAATGATGTTCAGACAAGCTATCGATAACTTAATTGAACGAGTCGAAACACGCATAGATGTCAACAGATATAATAGCAGTCATTTGGTAAATTTATCCAAGGTGTCCCTCTTTTCGACCTATACAGTGTTACCCCAATGACGCGTGTGATTATGTGTGTGTACATACTTGAAAATTTGTTCCATCGAATATGTCAGTTCATTCGGGGTAGTAATTTCGCATCACACTCTTCGTCCTAGCGTGACTGTTTTCAAAATAGTACAACCTCTCAATAATTCTTCCAATAATTCGCGCTAATGCACACGTGTCATATACTCAATAACTTCATCGGGATAGAGAAGTAAAGAATAAACGCTCTTTATTATTTATGTAAGAGTAATGGCGTCAAATTATTTCAGGTATTGTGGAGACAATTATATGATGTAATACTGCGTCTGATGATAAACACTGGAATGTATGCATTCATACCTATTATTCTCGTTTTCGTTATATATCTATAAGTGGGGAGGGGAGATATGGTGTAACATATATTCGATAACGCGCTTTATTATTTACGTACAAGGCCATACTTCTCTATAGACAGTGACTATTTTATTCCAGTTTTTGAAATTTCGCATCACACTCTTCGTCCGCTCGTGATTCAAAATAGTACAACATCTCAATACTTCCAATAATTCGCGATAATGTACACGTGTCATATACTCAATAACTTCATCGGGATAGAGAAGTAAAGAATAAACGCTCTTTATTATTTATGCAAATATTTAAAAAAAACATTCGACATTTAACCTCTTCGCTGCTAAATGACGTTATGACGTCGTGTGCTGGGCTGTTGACGTTATTGGCATTTTCCAATGGGAAAATATAGCGGGAATGTCAAATGAACCATAAAAGTGACTCAGCTGAAAGGCTTTTATTGTTCACAATCGTGGAACATCATACACTGTTTGAAACGTCGAGATACAGTTATTCCGATGCACTAATCTCTGAGTTCCAGTTATGTATGATGGACTACTTCTAGTTTGCTGAAGTAGGTCCGTAGTACCTACGGACCATATAGCACACGGCGTGCACTTTTACGTCCGTAATAGATACGGACGTCATAGCAGCGAAGAGGTTAATAGTCGGCCGATATTTGGGTAAGAGACCGAAAAAATTTGGGTTTTGAAAAAAAAATTGGGAATATTTTAGTACAAACAATTTTAACCCCAAAAAATCTATTTTTAGATGTGAGGCGAACAAGCCTCCTGTACTACGAATACGAATTTTATCGGGTCGCCGAGCCCGTGCTACGAATACGAATTTTATCGGGTCGCCGAGCCCGTGCGACGCCAGCTTCACGCATGCGCAGGCGAGATCTCGGAAACGGGTGGAGCTATCGACTTGAAATTTGGTATGTGAATGTATCTTGCCCCGGATACGAATTTTATCGGGTCGCCGAGTCCGTGCGACGCCAGCTTCGCGCATGCGCAGACCAGATCTCGGAAACGGGTGGAGCTATCGACTTGAAATTTGGTATGTGAATGTATCTTGCCCCGGATACGAATGTTATCGGGTCGCCGAGCCCGTGCGACGCCAGCTTCGCGCATGCGCAGACCAGATCTCGGAAACGGGTAGAGCTATCGACTTGAAATTTGGTTTTTGAATAGCCCGGACAACGTCGGGCTCATCGGCTAGTCTACCATATATTTTGAGACTTCCGTATGTATATATATATATCATTTATAGACTCGAAAACGGCTCGACCGATTGAGCCCAAACTTGCTATATAAGGGTAAAAAGCACCGAGAAGTGCCATCGCACCGCTTCTGAGAACGTCCGAGCACTCCTTCGCCCTGCCACCGTCGTTGGAATTGATGGGTTGATTATTAAGGAGCGTTCGTATCTGCGGTGTTGTTGTTAAAGAGAGTTTATATACACGGTATAAATACGGCTCAATCGACCGTCTCGGAAACTGGGGATATCGAGACGAAAGTTTCGTACTTAGGGCTTCCAATAGACGGGTGAGATTTTCGTCGGGTCAGTTTGTCCGCCTGAGGTGACCTTGATCTTGAAACGGGTACCCATAAATGACCTTGGGCGATATCTCGGTCGTCAGCGGTGACATCGACGTGAAATTTGTTGTGTATGGTCAACTCGGGACGGGGAATATTTTTGTCCACCCAACATGACCTTGAAACGGGTACCCGCAAATGATAGCATGCTGTCGGCGTGCCTGTACGGGGTTACCTTGAAAAACTAAATTTAATGGATCGACCAAAGCCATGGGACCAATCCCGCCAGTGGCGGGCTAATCTGCTAGTATATTATATTTCAGGAACATCAAAGAGATACAAGGTCTGGTTTATCAAATGAACCAAGCGTGTGCTAATCATCCGTGGGTCTCGGTTAAAGGCGCGGACGAACGTGAGTGTGCAACAGTAGTGATTAAAATCTCCTGCGGCCTCGATCAATAGTTCTTCTTGTTCAAAAGACATCAACTCGGGGGAAATAATTTTCAATATTCTACCCAAAGAAAACCAATACTAGACGAAGTCTTCTCGGTCCACAACAGATTGGGATATCGGTTGGGACGATGCTGTTTTTTGGACCAACTCCAGTATGTTGCTCTTCTATAACGGACATTACGCCCATAATCATGGGCGGGAATTATATTGCTTGTGTCTTCGGATTAGGTCAAATGGAAGATTCGCGTATATGCACATAGAGGGCAGCCTTTCACAATCATTATGATATCGAACATTTAATTCATATATCAGAGGTCCGTTAAATGTAAAAGCAACGAGATATATAAGCAAATAGTTTTCCAGAGAATTTCGATTCGTCGCGCTATCGGAAAATGCACGTAAACAATACACTGAACGATCGTATCATCACTAAACCTTTTTCTATCATGGTAGATGATATATCATTTTGAAGAAAGATTAATCGCGGACATATCAGTTTATCAATCAAATGCAGGGGTTTACGCGAATTCACGCGGTCCACTCGTTTACATGTAGTAAGTCTTTGCAACGAACTTATAGAAGAGCAACGGGCGGGACTCTGTCCAAAACAGCATCATCCCAACCGATATCCCAAGCTGTGGTGGATCGAGAAAACTTGGTCTACCAATATAGAGGTGTATACAATAACTATAATTATATATATAACTATAATATCATGGATTGAAGATTTTTTGAAGGCTAGACACCAGAGAGTCCGCGTGAATTCGTCATTTTCGGAACTGTCGAGAGTTGCCAGTGGAGTGCCACAGGGGGCTGACATACTAATTGTGTGAATGTAGAGGGTGTGTGATTCTCTCTTATTTATGCGAGTCTCCCATAGGGAGGGTAATAAATTGGCATAGCAATATTTACCTTGACCTTGTGAGCCAGCGCATCATGCTTCTCTTGTATAGGCGAGTCTCCCTATCGTTTAACCATGCAGCGCAGCTCCTGGTAATGAAATGGTTAACTTGGTCTATCAGAGTAACACTTGACATTTTGGTCGAACTCGCTGTTTTGTTCTTGCAATGCGTTGATTGTTACCATACAGCCCGGTGACGTGACAGTTGGGGAAAAGAACGTGAGTGTCCTTCTCGACCGATTTCGCAAGTATAATAATGTGAACAAAATCCGCGCGATGCATGTGTGTATAGCAGCACAGACACATTCACTTTAGTCTTTTGCTGGATATATTAATTAAAATTACTCACATAATGTTTACACCGACAACCCCAAAATAAATCACGCTATTCGTTATTACTCGTTACCCCAAAAAATCACAACGCATCAATACAAATCGAGACTATACACTTCTCCGCGCATAGCTAAGGATAGGTATTGTTTATTGTCATTCCGTTCGAGATCCGAATCGTCTACCACCTCCTATTATCAGGGCCCTACCATAAAGGGAACATTATATGCTTTATATGCTTTATTCTCTGATCAAAGGTATCATATATGGACATTGGTCCACAAAAACCACAAAATATATTTTCTCTGAATGTTCGCATAATTATACATGTACAACATTGGTGGTCATACTTGGACTTGTACTGAAAGAGATCACTATCGACACGACCTCCGAAAATATTATGTCTACACAACCTATATACGCTGGAATTTCACACCAAAATAGGTTCAAATCCTTCTCATATAGGCCTAGATGTAGTTTGATTTTCTATAACCAGTAATTAGTGGTCAATGTGTTATTCGCATATTTTCCTACGTTTGTTCAAACGTTAGGACTTAAATTGGCCCTCAGTTGGAAATGTACCAATCCTTAGTTGGTGTTAAGTTAGAAACCACAAACCGCGGTGGAACGTTTGAGGTACCAATTTTAACAATTCCAGTCCGCCGTGTTTTTTCCCAGACAAGTCAACATTCTAATGATCGTCTCTGATAAAAAGAGCCCATGGGTCCTCCCCCCCCCCCCCCAACTGTAGACAATAAAGAGCGTTCTCTTTTAACATATTTTGTACTCGTTTTCAACGCATTATTTGTGATTATATTCTGGATTTCCGCAATACTTGTGCCACGTACACGATGGTAATTGCAAGATTTTTTCATTGCTATGCCTGCTAAGCGGAAATATGAATAAGGATTTTTAACTAACCAGGTGCCAAATTGGAACGTGCATCTTTAACCCACACATAGATATATTCGTCATTTAGTGTTTTTTTATACTCCACGGTGGAGCGAGTTCGTGCGTATCGACCAGTATTGGCTGCACCACCACTATCCAGCAATTATTTCTGCTAATTAGGAACTTATATTTGCTCGAAATACACATTTATTCTTGTCAGCACATACATCAAAACATCAAACAAAAGAGATATGTGTGCTGTTATGTTTCCATTAGCTTGTCGTTATGCATTTTGTGTCACATAACAACATTGATGTTCGTTTGAAGTTAACATAGTTGTCATAATAATGGAAATCGATGAACATGATCACACTGTGGAGTGTACGACAAAACACTAATCCATATACTGAGTTTTCAAATGAGTTCATTCTTTTGTCGCTCTGATCTTCGTAGAACAAACCCAATCTCTTAAAGGCACGGGAGGCCTTAGTTGTCGAAATATTCATATTTGTTCCAAACGCCGTAAACAGAAAGAAACATTAAAACGCATACAGTTTTGTTCGTATATACCATCACCATCGCGTAAACAGCATGCTATCATCAAGACATACTATATTATACCTAAACAAGAGTCTGATTGTGTTACAAAAGACAGCGCAATGCTACTGGCTAATCACACACAAATGATATAAACGCTCTTTATTACCATCATAATATAAACAAGCACCAGGAACTGTAACGTTATGTGATTTTGTTTACATAATAATGGGTAAAGCTATGACAATAACATACTGTTTATGCGATATTTCTTATTGGTATACGAACAAAGTCTGTCTACATTTTAATATTATTTCTGTTTATGGTGGTTTTTGACGGGTGGAAATATTTTCACAGCATACCCATCGCCAAGGCCTCCCGTGCCTTTAACCCTTGCATGATCGACTGGAGCTTCCTGAAATTTTGCGTGTGCCAATGCATTATCTCCCATATGGAGCCTCGCATGTATATAAGATAATAAGGTGTGCCCAACGAATATTAATAAATCTAAGATAATAGAATATAGGAAGCGTTATAAACTCGCATTAATGGCAAGCAAGAAAGACTTTTATGGTAAACTCAGATTGAAAATACAGCATATGCGTGGTACATCGGCCAGCGAGTTTTGGAAATTAATCCGAGATTTAGATAAGAGTAGAACCACGAAACCTACTCCGAGTGCAGATGAATTTCAAAATCATTTCGAAGCGGAAGAACAAGAGATGTTCGCCGAAATTACCCATGATAATAATACGCGATGCATAGAATACTCAGACGAACCCGATATTATAGATGATGACATAAACAGAGATTTTACCCTGCAGGAAGTAGAAATCGCAGTTAAAAATCTCAAACTAGGTAAAGTATCCGGATTTGACGAAATAACCGGTGAGATGATAAAAGATACATTTAACGAACTTGGACCAATTTATGTCGACGTTTTCAACTTTATCTTGGAATCGTGTCAAATCCCAAGTGACTGGTCAATTGGTGTAATAAAACCAATTTTCAAAAATAAAGATGACCGCCTCAACCCCGATAATTATAGACGGATCACGCTCCTGTGTACGCTTTCGAAAGTGTTCACCAGTATAGTCAGTAAACGTATTAGCGAATTCTTAAGTATTCATGATATCCAGACTGAAGCCCAAGCTGGCTTCCGCAAAGGATATGCAACAACTGACCATATATTTGCCATGCACGCACTTATAAATATTCTTAAATCACGCAAACTGAGACTGCACTGCGCCTTTATCGACTTTACGAAAGCTTTCGACTCTGTTTGGCGAGAAGGCATGTGGACAAAATTAGAACATTATAAGATAACTGGCAGAATATTAACTGTAATTAAACAGATGTATTATAACCTTAAGATGTGTGTTAGCGCGAACAATGACTGCTCTGAATATTTCGATAGCTTGATTGGCGTAAAACAAGGTGATGGCCTCTCCCCCATTTTATTCGCCCTCTATCTCAATGATGTGGAGGACTACATGAAATCGCATAACTGCAGCGGGATTGATTATACAACGTTTACCGATACTGATATAAATATATACACTAAACTGTTTCTCTTAATTTACGCTGATGATACAGTCATCTTGGCAAATACGGAATCAGAGCTGCAAACATCTTTGTGTACCTTTTCAAGGTACTGTAACCAGTGGAAATTGAAAGTTAACTTATCGAAAACAAACATAATGATTTTTGGCGGACGCAAGAAGAAAAAACGCATGCCAACCTATTCAATAAACGGGGGTAACATTGAAATCGTGGATAATTACAAATACCTCGGAACATGGTTCAAGAAATCTGGCGATTATAGTCGAGAAAGGAATATGCGTTGCAAAGATGCAAAAAAAGCAATGTATACACTCATTAGTAGAATAAGAAAATATAAAATGACAACTGACTGCGTAATTGACATATATGAAAAAGCTATAGTGCCTATAATGACTTACGGATCCGAGATTTGGGGATGCGAAAATATTTCATCTTTCGAGAAACTTGAACTATGGTTCCTAAAATTCTTACTCGGCCTTAAGAAGACCACGCCCACACCCTTTCTGTACGGTGAGTTAGGAATATACCCAATATCGATGAAAATAAAACTCAGAACTCTGACGTTTTGGGGTAGGCTGATGACGATGGGACCCGAGAGAATCCCTTTAAGACTATATAACTGTATGTATCACTCCCACTCAGTAAACAGCCAATCCAATGCATGGTTAGAAAACATACACACCATACTAGATCATTTGGGACTATCGTACTACTGGCTCAACCAAAGTATACCCTCTCGTGATATTTTTAACGCGGCGGTGAAACGCAGGCTCTCTGATATATACATACAGGAATGGACAGCAAGCATAGCGAATTCAAATAAGATGGCCTTTTACAGAATAATTAAGCCAGATTTTGGCACAGAAAAATATCTTTCACACACCAACCATAATGTCGTTTCACGCCTGATGAAATTCCGTACGAGGAATCACCGACTTCCTATCGAGACAGGCTCCTGGGTTGGACAAGTACACGAAGATAGAAAGTGTAAATTATGTAATAATGGCATTGGAGACGAATACCACATTATTTTGAAGTGCACCAAACTTACTGATCTCAGGAAAAAATACTTTAAACCATATTATTACACCCGACCCAATGCATTGAAACTGAACAGCCTGTTCAAAACAAGCAATAGGAAAACCCTTACGAACCTATCGATATTTATCCGCGAAGCCCTTTTTCAGATAGGAGCCCCTGAGGCATTAAACTAGAATTCCCCACCCATATAGACACAACACCTTATATAAAAGCGACCGAAAAATTGCCCACGTGGGAAATAACATACATAATAGAATGACCTAATTTATACTTTATATGATTAACAATGTGTATGATTATTACCCAAAGCCCCATCCCCACCCGACCCAACCACACCCGATAACCCAAAAGAACTAATTATAAATAAGACAATTAAACTGAGAGATATATACTCGGAACATATCACATTCATTTATGTCGTCATCTTCGCGTATGTGCATGCATAACTTATATGTTTAATTTCATTTGTTCATACTCATATATCTTATCGATGAAAAGAGTAATAAATCTATCTATCTATCTATCTATTGGCCTAACAATATCCATATTGTAAGCCAATGTATTTTCTTAGATATGCGAGCTTCCCCATGGGAGACTCGCTTATATATATGCACTGTTACGGTATATTTAGTACTGCACCAGCGCAGCTCCCGTATAGTGAACAAAGCATACCAGAGAATTGGAATGATTCGGAGAACTTTTAACCATATAGACGAGGATATGCTGAAAATATTATTCAAGTCACTCGTCAGACCAATGGTGGAATATGCTTCGTCCGTTTGGAACCGACACCTCAGAAAACATCAGATTGCCATGGAAAATGTCCAAAGAAGAGCAACTAAATTATCAACAACAAATAAGCTAAAAAAATTGGACAATGAAGAAAGAAATAAAATGCTCGGATTACCAACACTGCACTACCGACGAGAGAGGTTTGATATGTTACAAATGTACACGATCGTCAACCAGAAAGACAAAGCGGTACTCCCATCATTAAAGAAATCACTCTCAAACAGAACAAGAGGCCATAAAGAAAAAACTGCAGAAAGAAATCCATAAAAACAATAGCACAGCAAATAGCTTCATTCCACGCAATACAAACAACTGGAACAACCTGACAGAACTATGCATCGAAGCAGAAGATGTGAATGCTTTTAAATCAATATTAAACGACACCTGGAGAGGAAGACCCAATACATTTTATTTTAAGTTCAACAACGAGAAACCGAAATCTTAATGTTTTTAATACGCACTGTACATATAATCAAGTCGCCAGACACCACAGATAGTTAAAATTGTGTTAAGAACTAAAGAAGAGGTCACAACAAGCCGGTAGGCTTTCTTCGACCGATGATCACAGGTAAATCACAGGTAAATCATAATGAAAGGGCTAAGGTGGCGCTGAAGGGAAGAAATATTGCATCTCTCAGATATACCCATATAAAAATGTACCTGGGTAAATCCACCCAGGTTTTTTGGGCCGAAACCCAGGTAAAAATCTATCTACCAAGACATCCACCAACCATCAAGACCCCGCGAAACCTGGGTTTTACCATGATTTACCCACCTGAAACTGGATAAAAACCCTGGTATGGGTAAACCTGGGTGTAATTACCCAGGTGACCACACCCAGGTGTACCCTACCTGGGTGTTTCCCACCCAGGTCTACCCTGGTGTTTCCTACCTGGGTGTTTCCCCACCCAGGTGTACCATGGTGTTATTTACCCAGGTGTACCCTGGTGTTTCCTACCTGGGTGTTTCCCATCCAGGTTACCTAGGTGTTATTCACCCAGGTGTACCCTGGTGTTTCCTACCTGGGTGTTTCCCACCCAGGTGTACCTTGGTGTTATTCACCCAGGTGTACCCTGGTGTTTCCTACCTGGGTGTTTCCCACCCAGGTGTACCTTGGTGTTATTCACCCAGGTGTACCCTGGTGTTTCCTACCTGGGTGTTCCCCACCCAGGTGTACCTTGATGTTTCCAACCCAGGTATACCTTGGTGTTTTTTTTTACGCCGGTGTACCTTGGTGTTTTCTTACCCAGGTGGATTTCCCATTGAGATGCACCTGGGTTAGAAAACCCCAAGGTACACCCAGGTAAGGAAACACCAAGGTACACCTGGGCAGGAAAACACCAAGGTACACCTGGGTAAGAAAACACCAAGGTACACCTGGGTAAGAAAACACCAAGGTACACCTGGGTAAGAAAACACCAAGGTACACATGGGTAGGAAACACCAAGGAACACCTGGGTGAATAACACCAAGGTACACCTGGGTGGGGATACCAAAGTGAAATGATGAGGATGGCAATGAAGTAGATTTTGATGGGATGCAGGGGTATTGTTATCAATGGAGTTGTTTTAGTATAATAGAACATTAAGGAAACTGATTGTGCAGCAATACAAGTTTATTCAAGGACAACAAACTAACTAAAGATAAAATACATGTATAGAAACACATGTAATATATAAATATATAAACTCATTAAACTGCATGGGTTAAAACTTACTGACAACAAGAGTTGGGTTAAAATTTTGATTAAAAAACACTTGCAAAGTCCCTCTTCATACATGTATATGGTATGTTAGGCAAGTTACATGTACATGTAGTTGCAATGTATACTAGTACCGGTACATGACATACCGGTGGACACAAAAATCATTATTTTAGTTCCAATGTCATTTACCAGAATACATGTACATGTTGTACCTTGCAACTACATCTACAGTGAGGTAGTTTTGTCTCATTTAAACTTTCTAAATGGGTTTCTCCCTTTGAATGACATAAACTAATGTGAGTATACACATGAGCTGTGGTGTGAAATACACACCAAAAAATTATTTCTTAGTCTGAGGACATGTTTCCTGTCATTATCTTACTGCTTACAAATATAGATTTGTAATAATGTGCTGTAATGCTCCAGAAATAGTCATATTTTGTCCTGGTTGATAAGAACATATTATTTCTTAGTGTTAGAAGGACATGTTGTCTGATATTATTTGACTCATAAACCCCCAAATGTACATGTAAACAGAACATTCAGGAAAGAGACACACCATCTTTATCCTGTTTTATATCAGTACTAAGTAGCAATATTGATCAGATAGCAAAATATGCTATAAATAGATTTCAGATGGTAGAGATTAAACAATCACATTAATTGCACCAACTCGAAACAGTTAACATACCCTGTAGAATACAGACTATGATCAAGGAGGGTGTCACACACACCCCACCCCGCTTTGGTATGTGATATTCAAGCCATTTTCAGGTGGTATGCTATATACATGTACATACCCAATGTTATCTGGTACTAGGATTTCACACGGCAATATAACCGGCATTCACGATTCAGCAAAAAGGCTAGTATGCAGATATAATAGCAGAAAATTATAAAAATTTTGAGTATTTTCCAGCTTAAACAGACCCAAGTGATATATTTTTATCTAATTCAGTCTAATGGCTCTTGATATGTTGATGTTTTGGATACTATTTCAGCAAATGTGAGAAAAAGTGGCTTCTTTGGGGCATCAGCTTGTCTGAAAAATATATCAAGGTCCACTAAATCCGATACTACATTTCAGAACAATCCAACCAGTGTCCCATGAAATGGTGGATAATAAACTATCATACCAAATTTGATTCAGATTTGATCACACAAACTAAAATTATGATGCGGAAACCAGAAATTAACACGATTCTAAGTCGAAAAAGGGCCATAACTCTCGCAAAAATGAGCGGAGCACACCTATATTCGAACTTGACCTGTATTTTGGTCTGATAAACTTACATACCACATTTGGTTCAGATATGATCACACAAACTGAAGTTATCATCCGGAAACCTACAATTTTCAAAGTTTAAATGTCTATTAGGCGACACCAATTTTTAAGTCTGGTTTACGAACATGTGGGCTGATGTGGGGAGAAAAAAAGTAGATGCAGGAGGGGAAAAAAATAAAAATAAAAAAAATTGTCCCCCCCAATTTATATCAAGTAAATCTTGAAATTTTACATAAATTTTACAAAAATTGTGAAAAAAAACTTTTCGAATGAAATTCTGAACCAAACAAGACATTTCTTGTCATGAAAATATGGATCTGCAAATGATCATAAGCAGAACCGGATGCGACAGCACATGAAAATCAGTACGCGTGTAAAAAAATTTGGGACAAAAAATTTAAAAAAAAATTCATGAAATGGAAAAAAAGTTGTAGGAGGTGTTCGTAAACCGGACTTAAAAATTGGTGTCGCCTTATGTGTATATAACTCATATAGCTAACTATTAAAGGTGCTCAATCAGATTCGATGGTCCCCATATAATTAGATTCCAACAACAACATTTTTTTTAGAAATGCTGCTTCAGTAATATCAGAATCGATTAATTGCCCAAAAATAATGCTAACCACTGTCAACTACATGTATAGTATAAAATCGCCTGATACGTTATATTTATCAACATGCTGTTCGACGAAGTTTGACCTTATTATCAACACAAAGCCTCTTCATTTTAGAGTTATCCATCTTCATCCGCAATTTGGTCTGAGACCGTCGGCTCGTCAAATTTTTCTGGGCCACTATTAAGTATCGATGGTGATAAATATTAAAATTTCAAAAATTGATATCTAATAACTCTGAGCTTTGATACATGTAGGTGGGTCCCTCGACTTGATTAAAATATTTTTACCCCCCCCCCCCCCCCGATTCCATATACATGTACATGTATATGTAAATAGCAAATGAGGGGCACTTAATCGGATTATGCATCTTTAAACTGTATTTGAATTTAAAGATGCATAATCTGATGATTAAGGGCCCCCTGAATTAATGCTCGCACATTACTCTTTATTTGGACTTGGGGGGGTAAAAGATATTTGGTACGAGTCGAGGAACCCACCACCACCTATCAAAGCTCAGAGTTATTAGATATCAATTTTTGAAATATACTATTTTTCACGATCAAGAATTAATAGTGGCCCACGGTCTCGGACCAAATTTCAGATGAAGATGGATAACTCTAAAATCAAGAGGCTTTCTGTTGATAATAAGGCCAAATTTTGTAGAACAACATGTTGATAAATAACATATGTCAGGCAATTGTATACTTTAGTTGACAGTGGTTAGCATTATTTTAGGGCAATTAATCAATTCTGATAACGTAACTGAAGCAGCCTTTCTAAATACAAATGTATGATGTTGGAATCTGATTATATGGGTATCATCGAACCGGATTGAGTACCTTTAAAATGAACTGTATCCAGTATAAACATGTTAAACCTGATAATTAATTAGAGCATGCAGTCCCTGTTGACATGCGGTATCCGCTGGTAATCTTACCACAGTAATATGTGTTAACTGTGATAACCAAGTTAATTGTTTTTACCACAAAAATTCTGAATTCTATCTAGACATTTTGAAACAATAAAAAAAAATTCTGGTGTGATTACAATGTCAACTTTAAAACAAAATTCATATTAACATCGCATGAAAAATACAGCCTAACTGCAAATGTGAGGTGGACCACATTCTGCGGCGGTATAACTGACTGCGGTTGATCGCATGAACACGCCTGAATACTGCAGTAATACCCGAGTAATATAAGGCGAGTTGATTAATTAAAGCATAGCTGTAATTTTACATGTATGTTCTATAGACTTTGTTGGGAAAGAGAATATAGCTGTGCGACAATGTTAATCCTGATGAGCTAAGTTAGAAATTTTTCAATCGAAACCTCATAAAAAAAAATTGAAATTCAGTTCTCAATTTTCGAACACTTCTAGGAAATTGTTCAAAAATATTGTTAAAAGATGCCCATTCGATTTGACACTGTAAATATACCCTGTTCAAGTGTTCCTGCTAATGTGCTATGATGCGGTTGGGTCCTGCTTAATTGCTATGAATTGCACTACCCGCATCATAGCAATTCAGCAGGACCACCAGCATCATAGCATATTAGCAGGACCACTTGGCCAGTGGTAAAATAGTTTGTTTTCCATACGGATACGTGTTTTCAAATGTAATGATATCTAACATACATGTATATGATCCCATTTATAAGTTTTATTCATCACGGCCAGATAAACTTTGTATACAGACAGTTTTACCAAACTTAGAATTTTTATTAGGTGCTTTCATTGTAGCTGTAATTACTAGTATTAAAAGAGTGCTCAATAAAGTTTGTTTTATCATTTATGCTCATTTGGAATTTGGATGCTATTTAATTCTGTTTATCTATATAATTGGCTGCACTGCTAAATTTTGACTCATTTCAGTCATTTGATGTCAGTACATGTAGTTGTCCATCGAAATGGCGAACACAACCAAAGACAAATTACAAGAGGAAAGACAACAGATACATTTGATGTGCACTAAAACAGATACAGTAGTGCCCTAAGAAATCGACCCCTTAACCACAGCAGAATTATGTGTAACTTTCAGGATTTAGTCGGATATATGGCTTGTTGCCATTCATCGGAAAGCTCTCCCCGAGTTTAATACCCGTAATTCTGCTGTGGTTAAGGAGTCGATTAATTAGAGCATTACTGTAGTTACAAATGTATGTCTAGCCTCCTGTTGTGTCACTAATAAGATCTTTAATTCACATATGGTACACATGTACATGTACATGTACTATATAGTACCCGTTCAAGCGTTTACAAGTGTCAGTCATCGAGAAACTGACCAAAAGTTTTGGTAGTATATAATATAGGCTAGCACTGCACTTGGGCTACATGTACATGTACTGTAAGTGATTATAATGTACTATTTTTATATTCTGCTGTGAAAGTGTTGCTGAATGAAATTTAAGTTTACCCCGATATTCTAAGTCCGCTCGACTAAGATGGGTTTTTTCTCGAAAACTGATATCTGAATATACATGACTTTTTGTACGTCTTCCACTGGTTGGTATTCCCTCTAAAATGACTAATTTTAACTGATTAGATTAGCCCTGGTATGGAAAACTCTAACTGTTATAGCCCGATGAGCGGTTTACTGCCAACAGCGGTGATGATATGATGACCAGCGTTGTGCATGGCATATGTTGATCCAGGTAAGAATGCTACCATACATTCCAAACATTCATTAAATATCTTATTAATAGTAACCCAAACTACACAAGAGACTAGTATAACTAAGATTGGGCTCGATTAATGATGTGACACTTTCAGTACTTCATTTACTAGTAGCCTGGTACTGGTGGGCCTGGCTACAGATACTTGTTTGGCGTGTTTGAGGCCTGTGGCACAAGGGCAGCAGAATCAATTAAAATTTCTCTTATTGTAGTGTAGTACATGTACATGAATAGTACCGGTAGTACAGCACACAAAGAGGTATATAGTACCGGCACGTGTACATGTACATGTATTCTCTCTGTTTTCACACATGTTTTTTTTCAATTTAACAACATGAGTCTTTTATGACACATACATGTACTAAAGTGAAAGTAGGCCTACATGTATATAATGTGCACCCAGTATACCGGTACATGTACTGATATATTACATTGCAATACAGTCCGAGTACAATGATATAGCAAAATTATGCATAGTAGAATAACAACCTTTTGTACAAACAGTCCTGACAATGATATACTGGGATATCATGGTGATAGTTCATACCGTACATTTGGAATTACCGAATACCTGAGTTTGTGGATAGACCGCTTCATGCGATGTTTATGTGAATTTTTATTTTTAAGTCGGCATTGCGTACGGTAGTCCTATAAACCACACCAGAGAATAGCAATTGTCGGTCAGTGACCAACTTCTTATGTTTATGCAATCGATACAATCCGGTTCTGCTTTTGATGTCCAGTTCGATATTTGTGGTGTGTTCTTGTGCAAAAATATAATTCTAACTAATGCGCCAAAAATCAGGTTTATAAATTTATCCATTCTTGAGCAAGAGCAACTCGTAAAACTTGTATGGTATAACATTCCAAACTGAGTATTTCTGCTATCAAACCATATGATAATAATGTTGAACCGGACATCGAAATCTGAACCGCATTTATGGATTGCAGCACGTGATGTTGAATAAACAGTTATAGAGGATATACAGTAATGCTCTAATTAATCGACTCCTTAACTACAGCAGAATTATGGGTAACTTTTCAGGATTTAGTCGGAAATATGGGTTGATGCCATTCATCGGAGCTCTCGGTGAGAGCTTTCCGATGAATGGCAACAAGCCATATTTCGGACTAAATCCTGAAAAGTTACCCATAATTCTGCTGTAGTTAAGGAGTCGATTAATTAGCTCTAGAATTACTGTAACATGGTTTATAATATACAAATGTATACTGTATGGGAAACATCAGAGGTTTACAAAGTAATAAAAACATTTGATTTGTTCTTTATTCTTGTGGTTATATACACGTACATACATGTATTCTAAAAATAAATGTCCTTTACAACGTGGATCAATGAAATGCGGTTGTTGCATTTAAAATGCATTGAGGGTGCATTGTGTCACGCCACTTTGTAAATGCCTTAATGACAGCATTTAAATTAAATGCACTGCATTGGGAATAATCGCAGTCGCATTGAAATTACCGATCATTGCGCCGAAAAAGTATACTAGTATGAACACCCAAATAACGATACGATAGTGTATTTTGCAATTTTAGTTATAATTTTGTTTAATTTAAATTCACATCTGAATAATTCTGTGTTATTTTCCCACTCCTGGTGTACATGTATATGTTCGGAATCGGACATTCATGATGTAGTTTTCCATTCAAAATGGAATAAACATAAATAAACACTGTTGACATTAATTGTTTTATAATCAGAATCTGAGAATCATGATTCTCATTTTGATTCTAGTAAAAAGTCTTGATTCCCTGTAGAAAGTGAAACACTAACATTTTGATTATTGCCAAAAATCTGATGGATTTTAAGGCCTGCATCAAGACATTTGTTTTTGAATAAATCAAGGTAAATGTGTTAAAATATGAACGCATTTACAAATGCGATGCTCCAAAATCGCAAAGTAGATTCGAACATGTGGTCGCTTTTCTAAGAAATTTGTGAGTGGTCTGTACATGCACATACATGTAAGTTACTTGACCAATTACACAAGGAGTCGAGGGACACAATCAATGAGGACGTTTGTACTAAAAAATATTTTTTTACGCAAGGAACGAACACAAGGCCACTTTCTTAATTTATATTATGAGCCAACAAGACAGATCGTAAATCGCTGTTATATGACAATATATGTGGCCATCATAATGGTCGACAGGCATGACGCCAACAAAAACCAATCTGTCAGGCCAATATAAAGAAGTCGCGACTTATTGCTGGTGGAACCTATTAAAGGCATCGTTCCATTTCGTTAATAACAACTTACATGTAACATTCACCTCCACCTCTTTACTCTTGGGCTCCAAATAAATATGCATGCACCAGCTGCATCCACGTTTATTATTTTTCTTGGGAAATCCCCCCCCTTGCACAGTGCTTATTTGGGTCTGCACGTTTATTAATATTTTGAAGCTATGAAAATTTAAATCAGCACAAATTCAAGATTTCTATATGATTCAGATGTAAAAATGATCAACACGTCTACATTAGTTACTAGCTAAACAAGACATTTTGTCATATGTTTATACTTTACTGTGAAATTGCGTTTCTTCCGTTCTCCATGAACGGATTCTCAAAATGTTTGGTTTTCCAAAAAACAAGGATTCGAACTGTCTGAACTGAACTCCATGCGTTTGTTTAAATAGATGAATAAATAATGGGAAAGACATACAATCCTAGTTCATAATGAATTTAAGTATATAAATATAAATAATAAACGGCGGATTCAACGTGGTCATGGGTTTTGACCGCGTTAAAAAAATCAGCAAACTCTGCATGAACCCCGAAGTTTGCTGATTTTTTCTCGCGGTCAAAACCCCATGACCGCATTGAAACCGCCGTTCATTTCTTATATATTTACATACACCTGATATCTCTTCCGATTTCCCCATAGCGTTACGGTAGACACGCCCCCTTATTCAATGCGTTCATAAACCTATGAACGTAACGTGACGTCACTTCCAATGTCGTTCATAGGTTTATGAACACATTGGTCCCGGAAATGACCGGGGATTGTCGGACATTGCCGACTGCTTGAGTATCTATATAGTACGTCCGAATTTGGCAAGAAATTTATTTTGGTCTATAATCAGTGTTGTTGCCCGGTGTTACTGAACGTTGATGTTCAAAAATCCCGTTACTTATCATTTTCCTTACCGCTACAAATATTCCCCCAACCTCACAAATATATCATTATGGTAGAACGGCGGGTTGTCGATTTCTTATACACAACCGAAACTTAATTGTTAGTTTCAGTTATCATTCTTGAAATCAACACGTCTACATTAGTTACTAGCTAAACAAGACAGTTTGTAATATGTGTATACTAAACTGTGAAATTGCGTTTTTGTCCGTTCTTCAAGAACGGATTCTCAAAATGTTTGGTTTTCCAAAAAACGAGGATTCGCACTTTCTGAACTGAACTCCATGCGTTCATTTAAATAGATGAATAAATAGTGGGAAAGACAGACAATCCTAGTTCATAATGAATTTAAGTATATAAATATAAATAATAAACGGCGGATTCAACGTGGTCATGGGTTTTGACCGCGATAAAAAATCAGCAAACTCCGCATGAACCCCTTCGGGGTTCATGCAGTTTGCTGATTTTTTCTCGCGGTCAAAATCCCATGACCACATTGAAACCGCCGTTTATTTCTTATATGAATAACACAATTTAAGATTGGTGAATTATTTCTTTTGGTTAATTTAATAAACGTACAGGACCAAATAACGATCGTACAGGTGGGAATTTTACCTCGATTTTAATAATCGTACATTAGGCACTCAAGAGTAGTACATATTCAAGTATGTGGCAAACCAAAAAAACACCACATGATACATACATGTACCTGTACTACATGTTGACTCGTATACCTGAACCTGCTATAAAAATTATTTGGTTAACCACAGTTGATGTTTTGCTCAGAGTTCCCCCTGCACTATTATTTGGGTCTGTACTTTTATTAACTTTCAATGGAATTTCCCCCCCCCGCACTATTATTTGGGCCTGCACTTTTATTTGGAGCCTGAGAGTAAGTTGCATTGACATTTATTTTCACGAATTACCATGCTGAAGGCCAAAGAAAAAAGATTGTATGTTTCCGGTAAAAAAATTTAGGGTAGGTAGGTAGGGAATTTTTTTTATTTTGATATTTTTTATCCAGCTGCAGAAATATTGAACTACCTCGACCAAAGTGACATAAAATGCCAACCCGTGCCATGGGGAAAGTATTACTTGATCAACACAGTGGAAATATACATTAAGATTGATAAAAAATCAAACTTACTTCATGCTTACATATGTTTTTTATTATATCTAATACCACATTTTCATAAATTTGGCTATAAACTTGGTACAAAATTGATGTCACTAACTTTTTATAAGAATTTTACCAATAATACCGCCATTATACCGTACATGTATTGTGACGATTACATCCCATTGTCTGGGGGTAGCCAGTACACCCACCGAGCATGCCTGGTTTTTGAAAACAGTAGCTACTAGTACATGTATACCCCTAATATATGCAGTGATAACCTCTTTACATGTACGGTATATATACAGATACACACCCACCATGTCTGTTGATAGTGTTCCATAAGTCCCAAACAAGACATAAAGCAGGCAGGAGATCCACTCTCAGGAAATTAAAATTGCGAAAATTTTGACTTTTTCTCAAAATATCAATAAAAAGTTTAGGGTCGGCAGGTTATTTTTAGGGTCGGTCGATGTACGGAAACATAGTATCTTTTTTCTTTGGCCTAAGGAACATTGCAACTGGTTTGAAGTAACATGACCGCGTTGCGTCAACACTGGAACTGCATTGATGGTAATTTTCAACATGGTCTCACTGAGGTTCTATCAAATATAAATACTAGTATGGTTGAGGCCAACTTGAGGGAGACAATTATTTTGAGAATATGTGATCCTGTGTTAACATGAGCCTAAGGCGACACCAATTTTTAAGTCTGGTTTACGAACACCTCCTACAACTTTGTTTCCATTTCATGAATTTTTTTTTTAATTTTTTTGTCCCAAAATATTTTACACGCGTACTGATTTTCATGTGCTGTCGCATCCGGTTCTGCTTATGATCATTTACAGATCCATATTTTCATGTATTTCATGACAAGATATGTCTTGTTTGGTTTGAACAGAATTTCATTCAAAAACATTTTTTCACAATTTTTGTAAAATTTATGTAAAATTCCACGATTTACTTGATATAAATTGGGGGGACAATCTTTTTTATTTTTATTTTTTTCCCTCCTGCATCTACTTTTTTCTCTCCCCACATCGTAAACCAGACTTAAAAATTGGTGTCGCTTAAATATCATCTGATGGAGTCAAAATCATTGAACCGTCGCTTATGCATGCACATGTTGTCTTGATGTTGAGTCTGGCTTTCATCATTTTCATTAGTTTTACTGTTAATATCCACCAAAGGTTGAGGTGTTATGGAACAACTGTATGGCATCGTATGATTCGTATACTGTTATCTTCCGAGTAAATATGGAGTCTCTAATTCTTTTATCAGTCACGCATCTACTCATCAAATAGTATAATCCTCAAATATTTGTAGTCCAGGTGATCTCGACTGCACAGTACATGTATAAACATTCATCTGTGCACAGTGTGTTTTAAATTTCTTTGCCGTGTAACAACTGTTGTCCCAAGTTTCAATGCCTTGTCCTCCTGGTATGTAGGGATTACCATTGCCGTGTTTTAATTTGCAATTTTGATGATGACGCTCACTAAGCTTGTTGATAATTTTCTTTGTCGTGTAACAACTGTTGTACCAAGTTTCTACGCCGCGTCCTCCTGGTATTTAGGGATTACCGGTGCCTTTAATAGCGTCAGATGCATCATTGCCAGTTAATGTACATTAGAGTGGAACTGAATTAACAATGTCACATTGACACAGTACTCAGTTAAGACCAGTAAAACAGCAAAAGTAGTATTATTGTACAGCAGGCTTATCACTATCAGTACTTACTACATGTACTGACCCCTTACTATCGTGGATCAATCTGAATCTGAATGGTTACGCTGCAGATCCCAATTATGGTAATTTCGCAGCGGGCGAGAGAGTCTCAGATCTTTTCCTTCAGCGCACTCTTGAAGGAATCCACAGGCTGTTGTTGTAGGATTAAGGATTCCTCCAGCTGATTCCAGTCGCATATAGTTCGAACAAATGTGGAATTAGCGAACTGAGCTGACACGTATGGTATAGCCTCGTAGCACTGACTGTTGTTCCTTTAAATTAGGTGCCGAGGAATTTGGCTGGTGACGTAGCCTGTCAGAACTTTGCTCTGCGATCTAAGACGCCTTGTTTCGGGTGTAAAGTATTGATTAGGCGGTATAGCCGGGACCAATCCACCCACCACCTTACTCATGAATCCCAGCCGATTTATTTTCCGCCGTTTCTGCAATGTTGGTAAATCTAGCTCGTAGAGGATCTTGGTCATATATCCATCTTCTTTGCTCTTATAGTCTCTTTTAATGAAACGGGCTGCTCTACGCTGGATTCTTTCCAGCTTGTCGATGTGATTTTGTTGGTAGGGGTCCCAGATGGTGTCTGCGTAGTCCATGATGATGATCTTCAAACTTCTCAATTCTTCTTCTTCTGGACAGGTGCATTATGAGCAGGCCACTGGCACTACATCATGATTGTACCGGTACCACAAATTCAATTTTGAGAAAATATTCTGGTTATGGCCAGGTAGCTGAGGTACTGTTCAATACTATAGTTGATCCGTTTCGTTATCGCAGCTTAATTCTTACTGTTCCGGGAATTGAAATATTTTTTGTCACATGAAATTCAGTCTTTTTCGATATTTGCGCACATCCA
Source organism: Siphonodentalium dalli (assembly GCA_032622095.1). NCBI lineage: Eukaryota > Metazoa > Mollusca > Scaphopoda > Gadilida > Siphonodentaliidae > Siphonodentalium > Siphonodentalium dalli. The sequence continues at coordinate 162,714,953 of CP136063.1, read as the reverse complement.
TGGGGAGAAATCGGCGAATCTTATATATAAGTCCACAGTTTATCCGTTTGTAGCCAATACACCATTTCCTTCTGTCAATCCGCGTTGATTCGCGACAAAATTAACTCAAAATACCACAAGGAATTATCCGCGCTCCATTTTGAAGAACGATAACTAAAAGTTAAGATTGTAATTTGGCTGCAGAAACGAAACGAAACGAATTTTGAAACACAATAATTGTATTCACTAATATTTTCCTGTTGGTATATGGTCTACTATAGTATATGCAATCATTTATTTGAAATAATAAGTATCACTTAGAGAATAATTCTTACTGATAATTAGAAATCTCTTTATTTTGTATCCCTTTAATATTAAATAATGGCCCTGAAAATTGTCTGTTTGTCAGTTTAATGTTCACTAATTATAGCTAGGCTGTCAGATAAAGTATGATATTGCTTCATTTGTCCGGGGTAGTGTATTGTCATACTGTCATAATAAACTTCAAGTAATAAGGTAACTACTCGTCAATGATGCTTGAATACATAAATGATTAATAAGGTAACAACTACCCGTCAATGATCGACGTCTTAATATAGAAAGGTTTTATAAGGTAACTAACTACACGGCAATGATACTTATTATAGAAGGTTAATAATTTAACTTCTTGTCAATGATGCTTTAATATAGAAAGGGTTAATAAGGTAACTACCCGTCAATAATGCTTTAGTGTAGAAATGGTTACTAAGGTAACTACATGTCAATGATGCTTTAATAAAGAAAGGGTTAATAAGATAAAGTTCTACACGTCAATGATGCTTAAATATAGAAAGGGCCAATAGGGTAACTACACGTCAATGATGTTTTAATATAGAAAGGGTTAATATGGTAATTACACGCCAATGGTGCTTTAATATAGAAAGGGTTAATATGGTAACTACCGTCCATGATGCTTTAATATATAACTGGCTACTATGATAACTACATGTCAATGATGCTTTATTGTAGAAAGGGTTAATAATGTAACTAATCACCAATGATACTCATTATAAAAAGGGTTAATAAGGTAACTGCCTGTCAATTATTGCTTCAACGTAGAAAGGGTTAATAAGGTAATTACACGCCAATGGTGCTTTAATATAGAAAGGGTTAATATGGTAACTATCAGTCAATGATGCTTTAATATAGAAAGTGTTATAATATGGTAACTGCACGTCAATGATGCTTTGATACAAAAATGGTTAATAAGGTAATTACCCGTCAATGGCGCTTTAATATAGAAATGGTTTATAATGTAACTACTCACCAATGATACTTAGTATAGAAAGGGTTGTTTAATGTAACTACCTGTCAATTAATGCTTTAATATAGAAAAGGTTAATAAGGTAACTACACGCCAATGATACTTAGTATAGAAAGGGTTGGTAAGGTAACTACACGACAATGATACTTTAGTATATAGAGGGTTAATTAGGCAACTACCCGTCAACGGTGCTTTAATATAGAAAGGGTTAACAACTACATGTCAATGCTGCTTTAATACAGAAATGGTTAATAAGGTAACTTCACGTCAATGATGCTTTAATATAGAAAGGGTTAATACTGTAACTACTCACCAATGATACTTAGTATAGAACGGGTTAATAAGATAACTACCCAGCAATAATGATGCTTTAATATAGAGAGGGTTATAATAAGGTAACTACACGTCAATGATGCTTTAATACATAAATGGTTAATAAGGTAACTACCCGCAAATGGCGCTTTAATATAGAAAGGGTTAATAATGCAACTACTCACCAATGATACTTAGTATAGAAAGGGTTAATAAGGTAACTACCTGTCAATTAATGCTTTAATATAGAAAGGGTTAATAAGGCAACTACACGCCAACGGTACTTAGTATAGAAAGGGTTAATAAGGTAACTATATACGACAATGATACTTTGGTATATACAGAGTTAAGGAGCCAACTACCCGCCAATGATGCTATACTATAGAAAGGGTTAACATTGTAACTACACATCAATGATATTTTAATATAGAAAGGGTTAATAAGGTAACTACGCGTCAATGATGCTTTAATAAAGAAAGGGTTAATAAGGTAACTTCACATCAATGGTGCTTTAATATAGAAAGGGTTAATAATGTAACTACTCACCAATGTTACTTAGTATAGAAAGGGTTAATAAGGTAACTACCTGTCAATTAATGACTTAATATAGAATGGTTAATAAGGTAACTACACGCCAATGGTGCTGTAATATAGAAAGGGTTAATAAGGTGACTTCAATGCAGATTATACAGTTTTACAAAATACCACAGGTGTATATATCCGGGTGAACACTGTAGTAAATACCTGGGCGAAACCCTGGTGTAAATACCTGGGTGTAAATACCTGGTGTAAATACCTGGGTGTAAATCCGTAAAAACCCGGGTAAACTGGGGTTTATACCTAACATATATAGAAAACACCTGGGTAAATCTATATAAATCCCTGATTTACCTGGGTGTAACCTGGGTGTGACCTGGGTGGAACCAGGGTAAAACCTATATGTACCGGGGTATACCTAGGTAAACACCAAGATTTACCCAGGTACATTTTTATATGGGTATGAGTCCCCCGCAGCCTGTAATATAGGCAAAAATCTGAGCCACTGATTTCCATGTGCAGTAAACTGGACAGCCTTATCTACTTTTGGATTTCAAAGGGCGATGGTTCATATACCTTAATATTAGGTGACATGTTTTTGAACATTAGAAAAATATGGAAAGCTGATAGCGTAATCTAGTGCATGCTTTTGGTTTATTATTAGTTTAAATATACTCGATCCAAAGTTCCCCAAACGAGCCAACCAGTCCGTGCGATCGTTCATGTCCCTAAACTGTGTCAGACTGACTCAGACACCTCCATGCTGTGCCTGTAAATATACTTTAACAAACCGTCACATGATTGCCTCGTCGCCACCGATCGATATTAATTAACTAGCCCGTGCAATCGTTCATGTCCCTAAACTGCATGTGTCAGACTGACTCAGACACCTCCATGCAGTGCCTGTAAATATACTTTAACAAACCGTCACATGATTGCCTCGTTGCCACCGATCGATATTAATTAACTAGCCCGTGCTATCGTTCTTGTCCCGAAAATGTGCCAGACACCTTCAGCGCATGCTTGTACAAGTATGCTAATACATACCGTCACACCATTACTCGTCGACACCGATCGATATCAATTATCCTTATCGGGAAAAAGTTAACTTTGCTAATTAAACGACAAGCTTTTTTTTCCAGTATCGCGAGTTGACAACTTATTATTAAATTGAGTTTCATATTGAAAATTCCCGACTGATGTACATGCACCGCGCATACCACACTTTTGCGAAGCTTCTAATAGGCGTTGCTGACGTGACTGTTATCTCGGCACTCGTAGATATTGACGTATAGGTGGTGTTTATTGCTGGCATGATGATGATCCGGGCGTGACATCTCACTAGAACGCGACCTCTTTGCACGAAGAGGTGACCTATATACAGGACATGTATGCAAGGTGTAACAATCAATAATGGGGAATATCGCATCTAAAATCTTGACAATAATTGGTGCCACGGTTTTGTTACCAAGTAGTCTGCGCTAATTGTAAAAATCCAGAAAAAGTGGGGTTTTTTTTTCTGCACACCAAACATTGTTATAGTAATGCATTTTAAGAAATGAATGTACTAATGTCGACGAATTAACGACTAAACTACATTCATTTCTGATATGTTTAGTCTAATCCCATTAAAATCATGCAGCTGAACTAATTTATGTTTCTTTTTTCTGAAATCTGTACCGACTTGGCGATTATCCCACACATCACTGTAACGCAGCCAACTATTCACCTGTTTTCTACTTCTTAAAGGGGTATTGTACGCCATTTTCAATAAATTCCCAGTGATAACAACGATCTAATATCGATAATATATAGAAAACTATGTAATTTGAGTCGAAGATGTATTCTGTAAACGTTCAGGTTACTATTTTATCTTAAAATCAAAGTTAATAATTTGATATAAATTAAATTTATGGCTGGAGCCAAAAAATAAATTACGAATTTATGCATATAAAATAACATTTATTTGATACATTTGCTTGAAAACTGTCCAAAAATTACTCGATAACGACAATTGGTAATTTCGCATTCCGGCTAATCTGCCATCCGTAACATTACTTCGTACTCAACAGACTTTCAAATAATGGAAATCTGGTTACCTTATTCTATGACTCAGAGACTACAGAAACCAACAACAACATTTGAGTACAGTATCCCTTTAATGACTTATTTTATTGAATACAACCAATCAGTTAGTATCCAAACACTATCGCCATTTGGAAGAAGGAAGAACTGTGGGGTTGTTAAAAATTCCAATCACATCAACTGTATCGGAACACATAATTGTGCATAATCATTACGGCAATGATTGCACCAATAATAGTCACTTCTGTAGTTCGTTTTTAACAATAACGTTTCTTTCCGACTATTTGGATATCAAATCAAATTTATGAAAATAATTTTTATTTTGGCATGATTATTTATTATTCCGCTTGGACTACCGCTGCGGAGTGTTTCACATTCTCTCTTTAATTATCAATGGATTTCTGTGTTTTGGTCACGTGATATCGGTTCATTTTATTGTATGTATCTTTTGGGATATAAAACGCATGACCCAATGAGAGAATGGCCTAAGGGGAAAGCACCATGTAGTGTAAAACAAGTTTAAATATATTTACTTTATGTGTTGTTATTTCGGTTGCGGGCGTGTGTTTGATTGCTCTGTGCGCAGCAACGTTTACTTTCAGGCTTGGGGTTAAAGGGGGTTTAGCACCATGCTGCTATTTCTTCAATTAGCTGAGTGTGAGGTATTCGGGAGGAGGTTTATCTAAGTGGACAACACTTATCCCCATACCCCGTTACCAATGTATGGCACATGCATGTTCATTTGGTGAATAATGTATAAACAAAACCTAATATACCTCTATTCAACTACATGTATGTTCGCAGACATTGGATGAACATAAATCCTTCTCCAATATAGTGCATATTTTGGGTTTTATTCCACATTCACAATTTTCACTTCATATACAATAATACTGCCAGGAATTTGAATTGTTTTACATCTATTGTGATATATTTATAATTTCTGTTCCAGACAACGATATGAACACCGTCTGCCAGACCGGATCCAATCAGTATACCGAGGTATGATTTATGATAAATACATCCAAGAAAGGAATGAAGTGTGTGTGTGTTAGTGTGGGATATCGGGTTGTGGTTGTCTTGGGCACATTGTCTGAACCGCAAAGCGGTTCTCACTAAACGTTCGCATAACGACCACAGCGCCGTATCCCCCAACAACAATAACAACAACAACAACATCACACCCGCACACACTACATTCATTTCTTATATTTATATAGCTTTTTGATAATTGATTCTCATAAAAAGCTGATTGTATTCTTAATTGTTATTAATTTTCACAAAATCTCCGAGAATTTGAGACCAGCCCAACCAGCGCATTAAATCACCGCCCTAACAGATTTCCAAGTACATGTCAACGATAACGTGATCGATATAAATAACTAGCTTCAGATTCAAATCGAATGAACTTTGAAAATCACACACAATTATTCTGCTGACAGCTTTTAGTGATTAGGTCAGTTTATTATGTCAACAATATGTGACATCGTGTTCTTGCTTCGGTCTATCTGTTATTGGGGGTCTGAGTGAATATGGATCATTCTTATCCTGCATGATATCCTTTTCTCTATATCGTCTGCTTCATATATAAACACCCATCTAAGTTAATAATAGACCAATGCATACTTTATAACTGAGTGGAAGAATCGCTTCAGTATATGCAAGGTTAAGAAAACAGAGTTGCAAACCCGAAAGCAGCAACAATATGCTGCAAACCCACTACTTATTAAAATATTTGAGAGACGAGATGTTCAAACTCAGTGATATGCTACTAATCTGCTTATTGATATGCGAATTATGAACACATTCTTATGATTAAAAATGTCCTGCCATTCTTGCTTGGTTCAATGAAGCAAGGTCCTACACACACGCATGGTTGTCATCTATTTTACAGGAAAATGCACACATGGTACGAGTTTTATGACCAGCAGAGATTGGTTGCCTCTATCATAACCGTTATCGACTTCCATTACCAACTGCGTGGAGTCACGCACTAGACGGTCTCGGATCCGAACAAAGCTATACCAGTACATTTGTCAATTAGTCGCCAATAAATACATAGTACCAATAATTGATTCATGCTCGGGGTAATGTAGCAGATTAGGATACACGTATCGGGCGAGGCACGTGATTACTACGACAGTCAGTCATCTGTAATATAGCCGATACGGATTAAGATATTACCATTACTATACTTGATTGATATTCAATATCTTGGAAATAAAAGTCATTGCGACTTAAAGACATGGTAGTAAGCGTTGGTAGTGGGCAATGCTGTTAAATTAGTCACATCGGTTAAAACCGCCATAAACAGAAAGAATATTATATTATAGACAAATCTTGTTCTTATGTCACTCATAACTTTCGCGTATGTTGCATGATTGTTATTGGCATGTTAGTACTCTTGTGTTATGTAAACAAACAGTACGTAAAGAGTATGTGATAAGCAAATAACTCAACACCGGGGAGACCCCCACTAAGGGAACTTTGGTTAAAAATGCCACCAAGTTGTTTACAATATAACGATTTTGTGCTTGCTAATCCATGTCTGTCAATAGTTCGGTGTTGAATGGGTCACCGTGAATCACTCACTTTGGTTTAAAATGCCACCAAGTTGTTTACAATATAACGGTTTAGTGCTTGCTAATCCATGTCTGTCAATAGTTCGGTGTTGAAAGGGTCAACGTGAATCACTCTCCGAAAACAAATCAAGTTGAAAATTTGCTTGTCGCTCACTATTTACACGCTGTAATAAACAGATTATCTGCTCACACAACGTGTGCTTTGTGGACATTATCACATTCAGACCATCACGATGTTCTACAATTAGTTTATTTTTGTGGAAATTTTCATAACTTGGTAACTGTTGTTTCACAATTCTAACCTATAACGAAGGCCATCCGTGCCTTTAATCACCAAACATATGATGATGGCCAGATATTGCATGATCACTGTTTCGTTTTCTTCAGGTGGCGATTGGCGGCCATAAACGAAGGAAAGTTCTGTATATAGTCTTGGCGGCGACGGCAACAACGATTATTCTTAGCACATTGATAGGCGTGTTTGTTGGTGTCCTCTTATGAGAGTGGTGGAATCATTCGATCAGATTTTCATAAAAAACAACCAAACGAAAGAATGGTCGTCCCGGAATGTGACCCAACGAGGATGTATTCAGCCGACACAAGAGGGAGTCCCTGGTTATCCTTTGTATCGAAACTTTGACAAGAAGAAATAGTTATAGTTACTTTTAGTTGCAAGCTGCATGTTGCATTCAAATCCGCGCGTGGTTGATTGTTGTGAACGACAGGTCAACAAGACCGATACAATAACGATGTCAGGTTATGTACGATTCGAACACAGAGAACGACACATGAACACTAAGGTTATCACCTCCCTCTGAATTCGCCGGAATATACCAGTTAACAGAGCGGGTTGAATATTGAATACCAGTTAATATAGGGGGTAATTATTGAATATCAGTTAACAAAGGGGGTGAATACCGAATGCGTATTAACAGAATGGGTGAATACTGGATACCAGTTAACAGAGCGGGGTGAATACTGAATACCAGTTAATATAGGGGGTGATTATTGAATAAAAGTTAACAGAGGGGATGAATACTGAATGCGTATTAACAGAAGGTGGTGAATACTGAATACAAGTTAACATAGGGGGTGAATACTGAATATCAGTTAAAAGAGGGGTGAATACTGGATGCGTATTAACAGAATGGGTGATTAATGAATACCAGTGAACAGAGCGGATGAATACTAAATAGAAGTTAACAGAACAGGGTACATCCTGAGTACTGCCTGTTAATGCCTGAACCCGCGTATCAAAAGGGGGTAACACTGAGACGTCGTGTTCGCTTGTTTTGGTTCTCATTTCTGACCTGTTCGGTGTTTGTTCTCGGTGTTCTAATCGTCACTCTGCCGTTCGCGAGCACACAATAACGCGGGTTCGAACACAACCTGTATGTACCACGAGTGCATGTACAGTTATACCAGGACAATATACCTGCACCTGCATGACAGAATACCGAATGTCACGACTGCCGGAAAGTCAAGAGTCATACAAGTTTTTATTAAAAGTGAATACCTTGTTTGGGTTCATCAAACGCATGAGACATGTATAGGGTTGCAGTGGTACAAGACTTAGTTTTCGTTGTACTCCTCAACATCTGATAATGAACACCTTTCGCATTATTAACTACTGATGTCAAGAATTACGAATACGGTGTACTTCGTAACTATAAACGTTGTGTTTTTCTATCAGTTTTCGTTTCACCATATCCATAGTTACGATTCCGGTTTCGAAGCCAAGCACGGACTCTCGAGCTTTTGTTGAACCACTGCGTACCGCCTGATAATGGCCTGATGCAGCATTAAATATCCTGTGCCAGTGCATTCTCATTTATATGCAAGTTTCCTATATGGATCCTCGCACATACATCTATACTAGAATCCGTACTCGTCTCTCAATGAAAGGCACGTTACAGAGCGATATAGCGTGAGAGTGTTTTACTTATGAACCAGGGACTATAGTTCCCTTTGGGCCTTTGGTACCTGATAACAACAAATGTAAGTACAAAATAATCCAATAAGTACAAATATAACCGTAACACCTTATTTAAAGTGACAAGAACGCCACTATTTTCTCACGAAGGAAATCGTAGTCAATCCTGTGAAAAGGAATTTGGACGGTACGAACAAATTACGACTATACTGTTAGCTATTAGTAATTTAGTAGTAGTTCATTATGCGAAAGGTGTAAATTGATTGTGCCAAGTGATGGCACGTCGACGAAGCTCCATTTCATGCATCTGATGGATGCAGGCATCGCAGAGTTTACGTTTAGTCTCGGTGAATTTCGGGGAAGTTACAATTCCAGTCAAAAGAAGTGGTATGTTAAGCGCGCTATATTCGCGCCCAATATCGCAATAATATTGCAAGTGAAAACGTTTATAAGCGCGCCGCGCGCGATATTATTGCAATATTCTGCGCTTAATATTGCGACATCTTGGGCTCAAAATTGTGACATTTAACGCAAATTATTGCTTCTTCTATATTGTTTATTGCATAAATACAGACATTGTTTTAGATTTGTATATACTTATGCTATATGTACACTATATATGTACACTATATGCACATTATTTATCTAATATAAATATAACACTATCAGGTCTGTATGAAATTTGCGCGCTTATTATCGCAATATTTTGCGCTCAATATCGCAATAATACGCGCGACAGAATTTTGGTATTTGCTATAATCGCGCCTTTTTCAAAATTAAGCGCGCTCAATATCGCAATAAAGGCGCGCCTCAATATACCACTTCTTCTGATTGGTACTGTATTTTATCAGCAAATCATGCAACATGTCGTCGTGAGTTGTCTCCAGTGCTATTCTTTCCTCCACTTTTAGAGCGAATCATAATCTCCAAGTAGTATGTCTTGCTTTTGTCACGCCCCTGATATTAACCCTTTCTATACTAAATATTCACCAACGATCGGTCCCCTTTGGCACGTTTGTTGAACTCTATATCTGAACATTTACAACCAAAGAATATGAATCATTGTGCACTATTATTATATGTTCGTGTATCTGTAGTCTGCTCTTATTACCTGAACATCCCTCCAAATGAATAATATACCAATCATGCAATGTATACTTTTATAGTTGTTGTTGGAGAACACATTTAGTATAGAAAGGATTAACATAGGGAAATAAATACACCATATACTAATATATAGTCTGCATAATAATAATAAATACACCAAATACTAATATACAGTCCGCATAATTATAAAAATACACCAAATACTAATACACAGTCTGCATACTTATGCCCCGAAGAGAAGTCATAGATCATAGACAAATATCAGCTATTTTCAAATGTATGTAGATACGTGAATAACGTGATACAAATGCTCGTTATTTACCATACTATGTGCATTTTTTTTATGAAACAGAGATCAAAGATAGTGGTCAAGACCCTTTTTTATTAGATAAACATATTGCACGGCGATCAGTATGATTAACGGCCGAAGGTACCTTGGCTAATACATTATAGAAAATATATGTCTCTCCTATCACTTTGAAAAAAACTATTCCCTGATAAACAAACTATCTCATCTTTCCGTCGATAACAAGGCTGTTTATTATTGATTTGTTAATCCTTCCATGACTGGAGCTTTCTGAAGTTCTGCAAAAACCCTGTGCCAATGAATTATCTTATATGTGTAAATCTCCCGTAGAGAGCCTCGCATGTACATGCACATGTATAAGACAATACATTGGACTACCAACATTGACCTTGTAAGCCAGTGCATTCTGGTATATGTGCGAGGATCCCAATGTGAGACTCGCATATAAATGGGAATGCACTGGCACAGGATACTTAATGCTGCACTAGCGCAGCTCCCATTATGGGGAAGTTAATGTGGCGATGATCCGTGCTGGTCTCTTAGGGAAGGACACGTTACAGAGCGATAGCTTCAGAGTGCTTTACTTATGAACCCGGAACTAGTCTAGCATGATTATAAGGTTTCGTTCAAGAAATCGTTCCAATAAAATTTGAAGTGACTAACTCATTTGAGTGTGCGCAGGAGATCATGGCAGAAATATTCACGCCATATCTAAGTACACTCAGCTACACGATGATTAGATATCAAAATATGGTGCCGGACATTTGCAGAATGAGGCACCTTTATTTAGGCTTGATGATGCTGGCATGACATTCGTTGTGTTGTGTCGTGTATTTCGTGTCTAAATTGGGCAATTTGAACGTGACAAAGGCAAGATATTATTACATTTAAATTGACGATTATGGGTCGCTTGAAGTGTCGATGTTTTTTGCTCATATTTTACGTTCATCCAGCCGCGATGGACCTGAAATGTTTCAACTGTGATAGCTTGCTTTAATGCCATTCATCTATTTTGTGGAAATATCGTATATTGTACGAAGAGTATTTGTTGTTTCAAGTAGGATATCGTATATGCACATGTATATTGACAAAGTTGCCCAAACCGTCTGCACACAACTTCCTTTATGATGTACTATGTCCGACAATTTTGATCAAGAACTGAAACATTTTAAATTATTAGAACTTGACACCTTCAGGTATATATATTTTGAGAAAGATGTGGTCGTGTGGGTAATATGCTCATAGCGTCTCACACAGAGATACCAGTATTGAGAATTGTGATAGAACCTTGTACTGGTACCTGCTTTTATGATTATTTGCACAATGTCGGTTTTAGATATGTTTAGTTTTATAACGTTATGACTTATTTGTTTTAACCCTTTACCCAACAGAACGGCCCTGTGCCAATGCATTCTCGTATATATGCGAGTCGACCATAGGTCGCCTCGCATATATAAGAGAATGCATTGGCTTAACACATTAAAAATTATAAAATTGTTAAAGAATGTAAGAAAAAATGGTAAAAAGTGTTAAAAAAAAGAATTTTTTTAGGCCAATGCATTCTCTTATATATGTGAGGCGGCCTATGGTTGACTCTCATATATAAGAGAATGCATTGGCACAGGGCATAACTGTAACTATCACAATGTGGTCAAGGAGCCGATTCCAATGATATCCATATTTGTATGGTTCTATTGAGACAGACCGAAGATATTTTAGGCTGTTGAAGCTTTATTTGGCCGGTTTTGGCCGGTTTGTTGTGTAAAGGGTTAATCTGATTGGTCATCTTTGAATTCAATATTGATTGAACGTCTTGTTGTATATATATAATTACCCGTCAAAGTAAATAGTAAAATTCAGTAAAACTTTGCAGCAACAGAGCGCCCAATGCATGCCGACCAATGTGCCATCGACAACAGACGAAAATTGCCATTATGTTGACTGCTGACAAACAACACGGCATGCCATGTTTCTCGTTTTTACGATCTGGTTCAGTCGAGTTCCTCCGATAAATGGATATGCATAACAGATGTATACATTTGAGTGCAGAGACGTGTTTGGTGTCCCTTTGGACGGGGGTTTCAAATTTTGAATTTCCGATTGACCTCTCATCAGCATTGAAACGGACAAAACTTCTCCACTCTGGGTAATTTCATACTGACCCCTCCTTTGGATTGAAAATTCTCCAATTTTTCGAGGATTAAAGGTACACAATCAGATTCGATGGTCCCCTTGTCATCAGATTCCATCAACAACAACAACAACAACAACAACATATTTTCAAAAAATGCTTTTTAGTTATCAGAATCGATAAATTACCCAACGATATTGCTAACCATGCACTGTCAATTCTAGTATAATATTTTCCAAAACGTGTTATATATCAACATTCTGTTCAACGCAATTTGGTATCGAGAGTATGTCGGTCGGCTCGTCGAATATTTGCTAGGCCGCCAAATATTTCAGGTGGAGAAAAATAACAGATTTCAAAAATCTATATCTGATAACTAGGAGCTTTGAAGGTGGGTTCCTAGACTCGAATCAATTGTGTTTACCCACGAGGCCAAAGAACTAGTAATTTGGGAGCGTTAAATCGGAGTATGTATATTTAATGTCGACATAACACGCCACCAATATGGACAGAAATTTACCCTCCGATGGCCACTCCAGTCAACACTTTATCTGTAAACAGAATACCTTGGACGTTTCTCAAAAGAAACGCATCTTACAGTAATAAATATTGGTTTAAAAAATTTAACTGTCAGAAAAAATCTTAGCATTATGTTTGGTCAGTTATTTCCAACCGTTGTCAAGGAAAAAAAAGTTAACTAATGATTAGAGCAGTTCTCCCATGCCACATCGTGTTATTAGGTGATATAGCGTAATGGATCACAAAAGGCACTTATGGCAGTGCACTAACAAACAATGTAATAAAACAGTAATGGGGATTAACATGCACTAATGAAACCTTTGTCTGTCATAAGGCTGAATTGGTAGATGGTGGGCAGTGGTATATTGGCAAGTAAAATGGTGGAATTAAAGAAGTCTAGACACCGTATTTGAAGTTATGGATATAATTATATAGAATGCTAGATGTTAAATAAAAAAAAATAGTCATTAATTGTGAGACCAGAAAATGAGGATTTAATTTGGCAAAAGTTTTTTTAATTTGGCCAAAAACAAAAACAAATCTGAATTGGCCAAAAAATATATAAATTTCGGCCCAGCATGAACACTGGCCATACGTCGACCAATGCTTTAAGTTACGTTCTCCTTCGGCATACTTTTACCTTAATCTATATATGTAAAAGAGTAGGATCCGTCCGTCCGTCAATTTGTCTGTTCGCGATTTTTTCTCACAGACCCCTGGTTTAATTTCAACCAAATTTGTTGTTGTGACTCGAGTAATGCTATACAACGGCGTTAGTTTGTCAACATAATAATGTTGTTTTTTTTAAATAAATTTTCATATTTTGTTAAATTGAGCAAGCATTGTTTAAAAGATCAGAATGTGCGTATGCCCCTACGTTGACCAAGTCTTCTCGGTCCAACACAGTTTGGGATATCGGTTGGGTTGATACATCAACCCAACATATATCCCAAGCTGTTTTGGGCCGAGAAGACTTGGTCTAGCCCCTCCACAGCTGAATAGAGGCTCCAGTCGGGAGCCTGTTCGACTAATTTGAAGTAAAAACAGAACTCAGCAGTTATTCCCGGGTGCAGTCTAGACAATGGATGATTACATAGCCAGTTTTAGGGACGGAGCATAGCTTTTTCTAGAAGGCATTCGTTCGCCCAAATAAATTAATTGGTTTTACAGCCGGTGATTATGCTGGTATACACACAGACACTCTTGTCGTCTTTAAATGCATAGAAAAGTCACCCAGCATGAAATACTCTAATATAGCCATGGATATATTCCCAATACTATGCAGTCCACAAATCGCAAGTTCGGTACCTGTACATTATGAATTGACAACACCATCGTTTGAAAATGTCCGAATCAATTAACACCGAATGTGTGCACGGATACCACATGAGGGTGAACAAAGTTGACATCATAATTGTTAACCCTTTACCCAACATAATTTTTTCTTGTATTCTTTCACAATTTTATAATTTCACCCATAAAGAGCCCCAGACAAACATGAGCAGATGACACTCTTCTATATGCTTCTATATATGTGTGGGGCTCCCTGCAGGGTAATGGATGTTTTTTATTTTATGTCCTAAAAATTGTAAGAAATATTTATTTTAAAAAAATGATAAAAAAATTGTTAGGCCAATGCATTCTCTTATATATGCGAGGCGACCTATGGTCGACTCGCATATATAAGAGAATGCATTGGCACAGGGTATTTTAGGCTGTTGAAGCTTTATTTGGGCGTTTTTTGCCGTTTTGTTGGGTAAAGGGTTAATGCAGCAAACGACAGGCTCAGTCGCTAATTGGTAGAATATGTCTGCTAATAATTATATCACGGTGGGGAATCACGTGGTTTCGAGGTTGGCGAGTACCACGCATTCAAAATGGCAGAGGCAAGCGCAAACGGACAACACACATATACGAAGAACCGACACAAAACATATCATGTTGACTGTTACGAGCATATGCTAGTTTATTTTTAAAACAAGTTGATACCTTATTTGTTCCGAAATACTCATTAGTTGTCTATAACACTCTGACCAAAGTTGCCAGTTCGTGGAATACACCAGTCCATTATTAGTCTGAGAGAATCACTCGACAACTATCGTCAGAATGTTTGAGCAAAACAACTTTGAGTTTGGACACAAATGAGGTATCAGCTTGAATGCAAAATTAGTATAGCATTTGCTCGTTGCTGCCGTGATTCTATGTAATATGTCATATCCTAGTTTATTACCCTTTTCATCGTTTCTGGTCGCATTTGCGATCGACCCTGCTATTTTGAATATTTGATACATGTTACTGCAATATTTGCACTTGTTCATAGATTAAATTTGATAAACAATATTCAGCATCTGTTGTTAACATCCGGCCCAGTGGTTAGCAAAACTAAAAATAATTGAATGTCATGGGGTGTATACGCAAACGTCGTCACGGTTGAACATTTCATTCATTACTTTCAAAAACTAATATGATAATATGCAAGGCGTATATATAACGACCCCGGTATAATAGTAAGAAGACGGACAATGCTAAGGATCGTGCAAATAGTCGAGGAACTATATGCTCAATATACACCAAATACAAACATTGCTAGACACCCCTCCCTCATTCGGATTGCCACATCCATGCACCATTTGTATACACATCGATAATTTCTTCCAGCGTAACTGTCAAGGGCGTCATCTGGCGAATCGCCAAATTCACTACTATACAAATTTAGCTTAACCTTACAGTCAAATGTTTGATACATACATAGCCTTGAAATCTATATTTACATCTTCCTTAAATATCACAATAGATATAGATATGCACATATTTATGCTCGTTCTAATTGGTAATCCATAAACATACGCTGAAAGATGTTATTCGACATAATGCAAATTCAAATTGTTTTCTCACCATGTACAAACGTTTCTGTTGTCGCCTTTTTGTCATCTTATAACAATGTATTGTCAATTTGGTACGGGAGAGGGACTACCTAAGTTGAAATAACTTGTGCCCCGATCCCTTTTGTATATTTATATACGAATAAAATATGTTTAAAGTAAAAAAAAAGTATAGTAGGCCTATACGCATGTCAGCGACGCGAATGCTTGATTATTAGTGTAGATCGTTTTGGATGCCAGTCGACTCCGATAATTATATATGCCTTAATATAGCCTATCGGCCTTTGATAATAAACGCACCTATATTGCAATGTATATAGTAAATGCTATAGACTACAATGTACGTCGCTGCGATTAAGCGAAGACGACATGACACGTTCAGGCATGTCTGGATTCTGGCCCCACATCATGCAGAGACAAATGACGTTTTGAAGTCATGACGCCGTAACTGCCTTCATTTAGCTATCAAATGAAACTGATCTAATATGCCCCTTTGCAGGACATATTCATAACAATTTACAAATTTTATAAATAAATAAATATTTCAGTTGTCCATTGCCACATATCGGAAGTTGAGAAGTAGTAAATTCTTATTCCGCGATTTTGTGAAACCACTGCCGGAAGTCAAGTGATTTTTTCACGAAAAAGTTAGGTCGCCAAAAATTTCACTGTATACTGTTAATTCTAATGCACTTAGGCCAATATACCCCCGGAAACACCACATATTTGCGGGGGGTTATTCATTCAATAACCTGTCGCAATGTATAGTCCGGTTCACCGCTTCAATGTTAGATATTCCTACGCGCCAATATTGCCGTTAGCTGAATTCCTAATCTCGGACATGGGTGATTCTCCCGTAAACGAGCAAACCCATGTCCTGCGTTATTAGTTCATCCTATGAAAAACAATGGCCACCATACATAAAAGTGATGGTAATGATCTTGTAGCTCACGATACAGGCATTTATTAGATACATTTCGGGTTTAGTATGTACGTGTGACAACATATATGCCATGTGTATATTACAGGCTACGTACCCCGAAACAGCATGTCCCAAATCAGAGGCATTCAACTTCCCTGATTGTTCCCATTCGCCACCGAACGATTTATCTTTAAACCAATTAATATTCTTGTGCGGAATTTTGCACTGAACGCCATGCAATTCGTATAATTTTTATGAAATAAAATATTTAGTTAGTGGAAAGCATGTGAAGTCTTCCAAAAGCATGTCCCGTTATATAGAATCATTACCCAAACGCACGATAAAGACGGCTGATATTTTCACCAGAAACATAGCTTGTTCATATCTATGGTTGCATCGTGGAGTAAATATCCTTTAATGTCTAGAAAAAATAAACCCAGGTTATGTTTCCTTGAATAATTTTTCAAAATCAACCTTTGAAACTAGAAATCGCTAGCGTATGTTTATTCAGCGTCATTACACAAACGCAGATAATTTGAATGTTACATGCTGTAGGCGAACGATTAAAAGTTTATTTCGAAAGCTCGCAGCGGTTGTTTGTTCATAAACTAGTTCATTTTCAAAGGTGATGGATATTCAAAATATAAGAGCACGCTGAAACGAAAATCGTCATTACCCAAACGCGTCATTACCCAAACACTCCTTCTGTTTGGGTGATGACGCAATTTTAATTTTGAAATATCCAGAGACGCAAACACGATCTAACAAATAAAACATGTTAAGGGATGATCTGGGTGTAAATAAAAAGAACAAATATGACATATGAATTAGTTTTAGTGCGTTTATATAAAATCGGGGGGGGGGGGTGAGTGAGTGAATGAGTGGTGGTGGGGGGGGGGGGGGTGATCAACGGAATCTAACGAATTCTCTAAATGGATTGACGTTTACATCAAACAGTCTCAGTGAGAAGCAGGTGACAGTTTGAAAAGTCAATTATTTCCGTACTTTTCAACAATCGTTCTGCCTGCGGGGCGATTTCCGGCTCGTGTGTTATAGCAACGGCGTCAAAATACACATTTTGGACCATCAGAATATCACACTGACAATTCTATCTGATTGAGCGCACCGAGAAACCCCTAAATACCAAATTTCAGTTCAATATCTTGAAACATGTAAGAGAAATCCATCGACAATGTTTTCTACTCTAAATTATCATTGCAAATTTGGCGAACCCCTTGGGGAACAGACTTTGATTGACGTATGTTCACGTTGTCTACATCAGAGTTCCTCGATCGTTTGGAGTCAAACCAAGTGTACGAGGGACCAGGGCATGCCCGACTTGATAGGAATCGCCTTTTATGCGATCAAAATCTGTTTCCAATTATCATATCTGAACGCTGTATTCGTTGACCTTTAGAGAGTTTGAACTCTAAGTCACGCCCACAAAGCACATCAATTTCCACACGTATATTCAAATGGCTGTATCTCATAGACGTCTCAACGTGCGGAGCTACGCAATACGTCGTTTGGGCGGACACATCATCGGCTACTCACACAATATATACTCATAACGATAATCCAACTATTAAAAGGCACATGTCAACAAGTTTTGGAGAAAGGGCGAATTTGACAATGACGTTGCCCTGATTCAACCCCAAAAAACGTCATTGGCACATGCTGTAATGAACGACCTTGATTGACCTTGACCTGGCCCTATAATTTTTCCAAATGTCATTTTCGTGGTCACCAATATCTGTGCTACATACTCACATAAATTTCATCGGCATGTGACAAACCTTTTTTCCCCAGAATTTTCTGGACGAAATTGTTCATTTAATGGAGAATCACCCACATGCATGTCCAATCCAGCACCGCTCACTGTTCCGTTTCACTCCATGGCGTCACCCTTACGCAATACACGCCGGCGACGTTGCGGAGTAGATTATAGAGTTGGCGCCCTTGCTACTGACTTCCGTTACTAGCTCGTTGCTATATAAACAAACCAGCGATGTCTCTTTTGTCGAAAATTGACAGTCAGTACATTCGCCCTGTATACATGTACTTTCAGAAAATACAAAACACCACACCGTTATATTCCACCAATGTCAGTGTCTCGATATCATTTTGACAAAATTTCTTGACATGAAACCGCGAGACACGGCGTGAAATACAACGCATTGAGTAAACAATTTCCCATTGTTTCAATTCAACTTCAAGTTCGCGGTAAAATCAAAACTTCAATTTGAAAGTGGTAAACATCTGAAAAAGACATCAGGTACATGCAGAAACTAATTGTTGTGCATATTTATTTCTATTTGAAGTGGCAATTTTTCATATTTATCAGCATTTTTAACGATAAGAGCGATGGTAATTGAGGGACTATATTTTATCTAGCGAATTAAATTTAAAATAAAAAGTCGTGAATTGGCTGAGTGTTTTCTATGGCCGCACATTTCGTTGATAATTACGAGGCATTTGTTTGTCTAAATAACGTTTTAAAGTTCGAAGAGCATTAGAATGGGGATAACAGTGTGGTGTTTTGTGATTTCGGAAAGGTACATGGCGAATATACTGTGGCAAATACCCGTTAATGGGCTCCGGCTCCGCCGTCGCCCATTAACTAAATTTGCCACAGTATATTCGCCATGTACCTTTCCGAAATCACAAAACACCACACTGTTATCCCCTAATTATGTGTGACGTCACAAGTACGTACGCCCACCTGTTACTTATACACGACCCGAACTCGGCGCTAGCGCGCCGAGCGGGGTCGTTGTGAGTTAGACAGTATCATTCAACCAAAAATTCCGACAGGGCTGATCGGAGACAATCAGACGATATGGATGGAATTTCCCGCTATTTGTTCC
This sequence comes from Siphonodentalium dalli, assembly GCA_032622095.1. Classification (NCBI taxonomy): domain Eukaryota; kingdom Metazoa; phylum Mollusca; class Scaphopoda; order Gadilida; family Siphonodentaliidae; genus Siphonodentalium; species Siphonodentalium dalli. The sequence continues at coordinate 162,695,487 of CP136063.1, read as the reverse complement.
AGAGTAGTCGGGGGGGGGGTGGTGTCGGAAAAAAAATCCAGGCACGTATGATGGGGTGGGTGGGTGTCTCTCGGGTCCGAAAAGCAGTTTTTTCCATTTGCCAATTTTTTTCTCCATTTCTGCTATTGAGTCTTATTTTGATGTGTTTTGAACACAAACGGGTCATATATAGTTAATAGCAATGCTATACTATATATAGAGGTTATCAGAAGTTGGATCAGTTGCACAATGGCCAACAATAACCCAAATTCGACTTGATAGAACAAGAAACTGCGCTATTGGAAAAATAAAATTTAATCAGGATTCCATCTACTGATACAACAAAATAAGAATAACTATGCAGAACTCAGCTGAAAATAAGCAATAAAATGAAAGCACACTTGACCATATGTGACATAGAAATAAAGATATAATAAATAATGGAATAACATAGACTTTTGACAACGTAAAACATAAAATCTTAACATATAAATTGAAGGCCAGCCGGGCCAGCTTGAACAATTTCAAATTGTTTTCCAAGTTAATGCGGATCAGTTTGTAATGTTAATCACAGTAACAAAGATTTTATCGTAACTGATATCGTGAGCAAAAAAGAAGTGAGATTGGGCTATCCATCCATATGTTATTCCCAATTATTACGAAGCCTATTACTTCAGGCAGTGGCTACCAGCCTGCCATTACACACTATAACATGTTTCCTCAGTTCTGGTTTCTGAGATGCCCCAAGAAGAATCATGCGGGTATATCATGGTTATGTTTGGTATTAGCATTATTCTTCAAACTGGGATGACCTGGGATGAACAGTTGTATGTCCACATGTTTTGATAAACAATTTGGTTCATGCAATATATCACATAGCAAATATCAAAATATCAAATAATCTGAAATGTGTTATATATACCATGTAGTCTGTAGAATACTCAAATGTGATTATGTAACTAGATCATGTGACTATATATTATGAAAATGAATGTTAATAAAAACTTTAGCACTCTACCTATCCCTAGAAATGTGATTATGTTGACACATTTCTTGATTAATGACACTTATATGATAAATTCAAATAGTATCGTTATCTACATTACGCACTGCTCTATTAAAATCTCGCGCAATAAACTATTTAGGGGGTGGGTGTCCAAAATTGCCTGGAAAAAAGGCCGGAAACGGAAGAAATTGGGTGGGTGGTCCGAGGCTGTAAAAATTTAAAATGATCATACGTGCCTGGAAACTTTTTCCGACCCCCCCCCCCCCCGGAGTAGTAACATATTTACTGCGCCATGAATATATAGTTGATATGTACAATATATTATATAATTATACATGTGATATGGTAACAGGGGGTTGGAGTACAAGCTATGAAACTTATTGATGATCCTCTCCCATTGTTTATTTGTTCATGAAAATATACCAAAGAGATGGTATTGCTGATCAGAAAAGGATATCAGGTTTAAGTTGTTATTTTTAAAGTAGTCAAAGGTTCGGACCCAATTTTCAGAAAATGTAATATCCAGGTTAATGCGATATTGTGTTCTTCTCTGTGGAAAAGTTGATTGGTCAAATGCAATTTGTGAGATAATTTGCGTGCCAAACTCTAGACATCAATTGTAATTATGTAGATTTCATTACAATTGGTCCAGAGCCATGGATACATCTGTAAGTACATAATGGTGGTGTGTTGTTCAAATGGCATCAGAGGAAGGAGTCGTCTACATATAACTATAAAATGTATTGCGTTCGTGGTAGGCCTCAGATGAAACGATCTGATGTTGAAATATAAGATTGCACTCTTTCAAATAAACGAATATTTAATTCATTTTTCATCCTCGGTATACCAAATAACAGGTCGATATATACCAGCACCTAATTAACGAACCGGCGGCTGACTCGGTCGTCTTCGACCACAACCCCCAGTGGGCTGCAGAACGAAAAATGTCTATAACAGTTGACATATAAGACTCACAAATTATCTTTTTCATTTCTGTTATTTGTAATTGACATAGCTTGTCACAAACCAAACATAAACATTATTGACATAATAATGTAAAGGACAATAAACGAAATTGAAATTCCCAACTACACCTTTTACCGGACTCGGCCTCCGGTTCGCAGTTCGACTTTTAATCCTCCCAAAAAAAAAACATTAGCTATAAATAAAACGCCCAGCGAACCATAGCTATCTAGAATATCTCTAGGACAGTATACACGCGGCGCGCTAATGATGTGTGTCTTCACAGTGATGACCGCATTGGCAAAATGAGTTGTCGGCAATATGAATCCGTTCTTTGTCGAAGTTTAGGTCACTACAATTATTTCGTAATCTACAATGTAACACGTTCAAATTTCGTAGTCCTATCTTATAGTTCCAGAGTACATGTATATACAGTCCTATCTTATAGTTCCAGAGTACATGTATATATACAAAACACGTTGCTATTCTATATCGTCGTAGTGCCTATGTACTGGACAATTATGACCCGCCATATCAAATCCAGTCGTAAGTCGGGATTTTTTTTACCCTGTGCCAATGCATTCTCTTATATATGCGAGTCGACCATAGGTCGCCTCGCATATATAAGAGAATGCATTGGCCTAACAATTTTTTACAATTTTAATAATTTTTTCTTGTATTCTTTAACAATTTTATAATTTCACCCATACAGAGCCCCAGACAAACTTGAGCAGACGACACTCTTCTATATGCTTCTATATATGTGTGGGGCTCCCTGCAGGGTAATGGATGTTTTTTTTATTTTATGTCCTAAAAATTGTAAGAAACATTTATTAAAAAAAAATGATAAAAAATTGTTAGGCCAATGCATTCTCTTATATATGCGAGACGACCTATGGTCGACTCGCATATATAAGAGAATGCATTGGCACAGGGTAAAAAATTCCCGACTTACGACTGGATTTGATATGGCGGGTCACAATTAACGACAAATAGTAATTATTTCTCATGAAAGTTATAAACATAGTTATGGGAGGAGGAGTAAATGCAACCGTAAGGTTTCTCGCCAAGAATCAAAAACACTATACGGAAGAATTGTAGTACCAAAGTAATTTCCGTAGTTTGTATATAACCACAATTTAGAATTTGGATATTCATAGCTGTGTTTGATTCTATGTTTGGTTCCTGAATTGGGGGCACTCTCTGGAACCGAACTTTTGTTGTTCTTTCAGGTTCGTTGGTTCTTTTTAGAGTAAGTCTTTAGAACCAGTCATTGTTCAGTAAGCATTCGGTTCTTTTTGTTGACTGTGTGTTAGTTACACCATGTAATTCTGTATTATGTTATACGTGCATCCCACCCTAAACCAAATGACTAGTTTAGCAACAAAGAAAATTCATCAGTTCCAATATATAGGGTACATAATTATGTAGAACAATTTAATACTTATTTGGTTCCCAATATTTTGTACAGTGTATATTATCGCTACATGACTCAGCGTTAACCCTTTACCCAAACAGAACAGAACGACCCTGTGCCAATGCATTCTCTTATATATGCGAGTCGACCATTGGCTTAACACATATTAAAAATGATAAAATTGTCAAAGAATGTAGAAAAATATTATAAAAATTGTTAAAAAATGTAAGAAAAAATTATAAAATTGTTAAAGAATGTAAGAAAAAATGGTAAAAAGTGTTAACAAATATTTTGTTTAGGCCAATGCATTCTCTTATATATGCGAGGCGACCTATGGTCGACTCGCATATATATAAGAGAATGCATTGGCACAGGGCATAACTGTAACCATCACAATGTGGTCAATGAACCGGTTCCAATGCTATCCATATTTGTATGGTGTTATTGAGACAGACCGAAGACATTTTAGGCTGTTGAAGCTTTATTTGGGCGTTTTTGGCCGGTTTGTTGGGCAAAGCGTTAACGGAGACCGTCCACGTGAGTGGCTGGCGTATTGCATGGGTGTCGGGTACAAAAGGTTTTAATTATTACCCTTGCCACATGACACAGGTAGGTGACAAAGCTGTGGCATAAGATGCCTATTCGTGTAACCCAAGATGAACATGCCAATATGGTGTTAAAATTATAAATATAAATACCCACCGTTAGGGTGGACGAATGTTTTTCCTGAATTGTACCAGCCAAAAACGATCTTTTGCGTGTAAACGTCACCAAATTTCAGTATTTCCACTATTATCGTTTGTTATCACATGAAATCTGTCCGTTATTAATTTACTTGGTATCAATGGAGAGTTATTTGGCGACACATAAAGAATACGACAGTAAAACACGCCTTTTATTAGGCATCTTCGAAAATTTCGACTGAAAATCGGAACATTTACGAATAGACCGATTTTTGTTTTCAATTTCTAACGGAACTCAAATAATTTTTTCTCCGGAAATACAAGAGAATCTACCGCGAGTCAATGATCATCATTCTTAAGTTCGATAAACTTTTACAAGCCACGATAAACCCCTTAATCGACTCTCAGTGAACGTGTCTTTAACCCTGCCCCAAATTTTCCCCAATTGTTAATATTATAGCACCATTGTCGTCACTTGTAAAGCAAAAGATATACAACATTCAAAACAAAATCCACCGGGAATAACTGTCCGGATTCGCTTCGCTCACAAAAGTTTGAATTTGCGAATACACGGGCGTCATGCATCTTACAGGGCCACCCAACATTAATCTTTCTTAAACAGTATGGGTAATCCCAATGCCCTGTAGAATGATCGAATACTTTCCCTTTCTGTTAACGAAATCGTCGTGGTTCTGTTCAGGCTTCACAATTTCAATATGACACATATCGATAGCCCCTCCACAATTAGGATATTGCCACTTTTCCTTGTATCCCCGCATTACGTTATTGAGATCATTTCCCGTCATAAAGTGTGTGTACTTCTCGTAAAGTTGGTCCCGATTCCCGAATGTATGGTACTACGATCCAGAAGTCATCCAGTACACTGCTGTGTCAACTTGTTTGTCAACCGGTATTAGTATGGTCGTAGTACGCGAAATGATGGGTTAACTAACCCGGAATAAATTGGTAAAGAAACTACGTTGGTGCCAATAGACGCAGGAGAGTCCACAGTATAACATATCTAAAGTCCGCTAAAATCCGCTTTGGGGAAACTGTGTTATCCAAGATGACGTCCAACATGGTGGCTATATGATATCAGTTATCGAAATAAGTCAACATACGATATATTGTGGCATAGGAATTACGCAGATATGCTAGTGGGTGTGAAATTGGAGTACGAAAGCGAAGAGGTGCACGGTCGGAAAATAATACACTCGCGGACATGAAATGGCCGTCAAACTGACCGCAACTTCAAGCCATGCCACTGCCAAAGCAACATAATTGGATAACCCATATTCGTGAAAATACGTATTGGTATTATACAAGCCTGGTGTTAAATATCGTTAAAGGTACACAGATCATTAAAACAGATTCATCTGAAGGATTTATTGGTGACCACAACGCAAGTCAATCCGGTGTTGAAAGTTCGGGTTTTCTCCTTAGAATACACCCGACAGCCGGACCAAACATAATAATATTGGGCATGCAGTACACGAACCAATGTTTCGCCACACAGGGTGTGGTAGTTTCATTCGGCATGATGATTCATTGTGGAATGTAACGCAAAAACTGAAGCGCATAGCCTTGTGGTATGCATATTAGTTAAATTCCCGAATGTTTCAACACTCCGTGATAATAAACCATACACGTATGTCACAATGCTTATTATACTGTAAAGAAACACCCATCTCTTCACTAGATTAGCCCACCATCTCACAATGTCAAAGAGACGGTACATCGCACATTCAGTTTAAGACTAATTTTCATGCTTCTACCAGCCCGGTTTCTTAGTAGACAATGTTGTTCAAGTTACTTCGGTCGGTACTGTACAACTGGAATATGCTACCACGCAATGCACAATATTAATGTTCAGTATGTTGTTGTTTTAAAACATCTTGCCAATACCACCCACAAAAGTGTGCTAAATATCAGGTTACTATACAAGACCCCAACTGTCTAAACATTATCTACCACGTATCCGGGCCTAATTCAGGGGACTCCCCCACCCCATATTGAGAGCCCATTGTTTCCTAAGTTTGTTGGGATTGAGAGAGACTCAGTGGTGTTTTTGCGGAGATGGCCACATGTTTAATAATTTAAACGATTACAGAGGTTGAATGAGGGCCTGCCGGTCCGGATGGTCTTCCATGCGACGTGAGGCTCGATGGGATTCGACTCGAGCAGCAGATGCCGGTGGTGTGTCGGCCCAGGCATCTGGGTAGATGGACGTGATGAGCCCGATGGGAGTCGACTCGAGCAGATGTGAATGGTGAATGGCGGTGATGTGCTCGATGGGACACGGCTCGAGCGACAGATACTGGTGGTATGTCGGCCCAGCATCCGGTGGAATGAATGTGATGTATGGATGTGGTTCACGGGTTAGATCCGGACCAGCATGCCCCGCCATATGACGAAGTCACGCCATCGACGAGAAATCGGGGGCCAGGCCAGAGGGGAGAAAGGAGAGGGGCTGGTACACACAGGGCACCCAAGGGAGGCGCGTCCGTGGCGAGGACAACAGTGGAGCAGAATAACGACTTTATGGTGCGGTAGCGAGATGAATAGCGGTGGATGGACGATGGAGATGCTACAGCCGAACGGAAGTGGCTAGTCAAAGTAGAACTGGCCGTCGAACCGGAACCCAAGTTGGTCGAAAGCGGACGGTGGATTGAAAGGGCGCGGTAGGCGGAGAAAATGTCTCCCTTTCCGAGAAGGGCCCCACGACCGAGGTGCTGAACGGTGTGAACCGCGTCATCAAACCGCGAGTAGGAGACCGACGTGAATTCCGGGTAATGAAGTCTATGCGCGAGGAACCAGATGGGGAGGAAATATTGTGGAGAAGGCGGAAATCGCCGGGCGTGGAATTAGGCGCCAAGCCAAGAGGGGAGACCCGGAGCGGAGGCAGGGGCGGGACGGGAATGGACCCGTCACGCGACCCAAAGCTATCGCTTTAGCGAGTGATGCACGGACGACATTGGGGCGACCGAGGCACACAGGAGGGATCGAGCATTGGATGGGGAGCGGGGGGCCAGTGTGTTGTAGGTGGAAACCGGGGGGGGGGGAACCAAGCCACAAGAGCGATTGCGCGGCGGGGATACAAGTCGAGCCAAAGCTTAAGCGGGAGGAGTTCGCGCGGCGAGAGAGACAGACCGAAAGGGCCGAGGGGTAGCGGGCGGTGGCTGATGGGGGTGGAGTTCAGAAATAGCGGGAGCGTCACACAAGGAGCAAGCATGGCTGAAGCGGTGCGATGGTCGAGAGCGCGCACAGGCATTGAAATCAAAACAGACTGGCGTACGTCGGTTGCCGGGTTGACGAGGCTGATCTCGAGGAGCAGACGAGGGCGCTGGTGGTACAGTGGGGGAGGGTTGGCGAGAGACACAAGAGCCAGCTATTGTCGATGTTGGCCCACGACAGCGATGGGCGAAGCGCGCGCTTGTTCCGGAGTTGTTCGTCGGAACGCGCCAGCCTAACCCCCCGAAATCCCACGCGGCCCAGCGGAACACTTGCATGTACTGTAAAGAGCGAGAACGTTCGCCGACGGGTGGTACTGAAGGTGGAGCGAGCTGAAAGTGAAGAACGTGTCCGCCCACTGATCGATGTCCGCAATCGACGAAGCCGATGCGCGGGATCGGATGCCCAGTTGACCAGACGGAAGCAGACGAAATGGCTGTGCGGCTATGAGCGAACCTCCGGGCGGCGGTAGGAGCGCAGCTAGGGGGACGTATTCGCCGCGAGCAATGCGGTGGCGAATCGTCGGAGACACATGCGAGCCGAAATCGTCTTGGGTCGAAACTGGCGGGGGCGGGCCCAAGCGCCCGGCCAGCTATGATCGAAATTGACGTCATTAAATAGTTCATTACCTCCAGTGAAAGCTGGCCTGACCCCGCCCCCAGGCAGAGATCGCACGTTTGTCGGTGGCACCCGGGCGGCGGCACGTCGCTGAAGGCTGGTAATGGCATGGAAGGACGACTGCATGAAGAAGGCGCCGACTGATGCGGCGGAGGCGGTACAAGGCGATCGGTTCTAGTGCGGCTGCGATGTGAGCTGTCCGATGAAGGGCACTCGGACACCGAGTGAAGCGGGATGCCGTCAAAGTCTGAGACGATCCGAAACCCGGCCGCCGGGGGGGGGGGGTCCCCCGGGGCGGCGACGGCGGTCACCGCGAGGCGCAGTCTGAGGCAGAGCGGCATGTGGGTGCCCGTGACATTACCTAGGAAATGAAAAGAAAGTGAATTGGTTAGCGTACGAAGGTGACAATGGCTGGGAGTGCCAGAGCGGAGCAAGGCGCGTGGAGTGCGGTTTCAGTGGCCAATGGTAGCGGACAGCGGTCGTGATGGCTGAACCAAATGGATGTGACGAAGGTATATAAAGCACCTGCTAGATATAACACATACAATGTTGATACAGACAAAGGGACTGGAGGCCAAGTGCTGACTCACTTATCGGTGCCCCCACTCCCTTATGTTATGACACTGAAAATAAATAATAAGTAATGGCAAAGCAACCTGACCACCAAAAACAAGTGGAATAGACATACACACCACCGGACACCCCACCCCCGAGTTAGTCCTAAGGTTGTATAGAGATATAGGTATATACGTAAAGCCGAGTCTGTGTGGTACCATTGATGGCTAGTACGTATCGTAATGTGGAAGAGTTAGGCAAAGGAATCCCGAATCGTCTCGCGTATGGATGACTGTACGGCTAAGAAATTTCTCATATTTGCACAATCAGGTAGTGCGGAACCGTCAAATGCAAGATAATTGAATAAGGAAATATGGTAAGGAAGTAATTGATTTAATAGACGAATTCGGGATTGAAAGGAGGTGGCGGCCAAAGAATAATGAAAGGCATTTACGATACCGTTCCATTGGGGTAGTTGATTGAATTGGCAATGGGAACGGATAGCAAGTTGCCACATTCACAGAGGAATCGACGGATAAATATATGGGCAGGCCGCGGACCGACAGAGGAATACTGTGGTGGTACGGGTGTCGTATGCGTAATGGTGTGTACATAACAATGGGGGCTCTCGAATCGAAATTGTTGGTTGTATTCCAGTATAGTCCACAGCGGGCGTGATGGCTACGAGAGAAATCAAGAGGTAGCCATTGGTCTAACTAACTATTTACTCTTGCTATGTCGGAGAGAATTAATTATCTCAGTGTAAGGACAACTCGGCGATAAGTATTTTCTCGTTCTAACGCCGGGTGTACACAGTGTTCAAAGTATGCAGGCACATAGAGATATATAAAATGTTGTTGTTGCTGTCGTCGTCGTAATCAACAAAGAAACGAAGAAATGAGACGCCCTTTATTAATAAATGAATGGATTATTTAATTAGCCCGGTGCAGAAATGTTCCATGAATTCCAGGGTGGCGGAGTTTCTATCACTGGGGCCAAAGTTCCATCGCCATAAGCACATTGAGTTAAGAAAATGTCATGCTAGTGGAAGGGGTAACGCTCATGACAATGTCAAAGAACCGATCCGAATAGTGGACTACTCGTCGATGAGTATTAGCGGGGACCATGAGGCAGATATGAGCACAGTCTAATATGACCTAACTGGGACTAAGTATAAGCCCATGCCACCGCTGAGGTATTGAGAATTAAGCTGAATCCCGAGACTACTCGTCAATGAGTAGGAATGGCGAATGATTGTGTGCCTGCTATCATAAAGTAAACGCTCTTTATAAACGCACATAATTAGTCAGCTAATAACCTATGTAAACGCCCCCACACTATTAGTTTATCTTGAAGACGAATGTCAAAGCCGGTTACCTCCAAATTTCACCAACAAAAACAGCGGCGAACTCCGCCGACGAAGAGGGGGCAAGGTGCGATACCGACAAGTACGGGACGAATGAACGGACAGACGGATGGACGGACAGCCGGAACCCATGCGGACAAACCCCGCAAGTTGTCAAAGCGGCGGGGGATAGTCAAAGAAAATTGAAAAACAAACAATTGCTGATGGACGGACGGACGGATGGACGGACGGAAGGACGGGCGGGCAGACCGAGAACGGAATGCAGGCAATCAGAAGGGGGATGGGCGTCTAGGAACCGAGGGGGTGTGACGCCCGCGAAAAATGGGCGTTGATGGAAAGGGGAGAAGCAATACACGGCGGACGAGTGTGCAAGACAAACCGGTCAAGCGGCGACCGTTCATTGGAAAAAGACCAACAAAAAACAAAACAAAACAAGAGCAACGCGAGGGTGTGGCAAAACACGCCCTTTAGCCATTTCGAAGGGTGCTGAACGCAAATAATATAATACCTTGAGCGGACAGGTATAACATATAAACATATAGCTAATGTACAAGGTGTAAGTCGGATGAAATAAAGTAATCACCCGTCAGTGAGAAATACCATATTGGAATATACCTATGGGTGATATCTGTATCAGGGTGAAATGATTCAACCACTCGTTGAAGAGAAAACTATATCATATAGTATATATTTATAGGTGACGATTGTGTTAGGGACAATTAAAATTAAATGATATGATCACTCGTCAATGAGAAATACCAAGTTATTAGGATATATTTATAGGCGATGGTTGTAATAGGGTTAAATCAAGTAATCACTCGTAATGAGAGAAAACATATCAACTAAGATATAATAATAGGTGATGATTGCATTAGGGTCTATTGAGATTAAATAATGTAATCACTCGTCGATGAGAGATAACATGTAATTATATTATATTACTAGGTGAAAATTGTATTAGGGGTATTGAAAGTCCCTTAAGTTTAAATAAAGAAAAGGGATAGAATACGCAAATAATCAGTAACTCTAAAACTTATATCAAGTGATCACTCGTCAATTACTTCATACGTGAAAGTGACAAAAAGTTTAATGTAGGCATCTCAACTACTGCCAGCAAACAACATTGTATAGACCAGTCACACCATGCGCGAAGTAATGGTGATGACGAAAGAATGTAAATATGGATACCTATAGATAAACCATTAATAGTGTAATCACTCGTCAAAGAGAAATGTCGAATTATTAAGGATATCATAGGAATGTTGTATTAGGGGTTCCTAAAATAAATCATGTATGTATTACTAATAAGGATGGGAAATGTATATGAACAGCATGAAAATATTAACCAAGTAATCATTGGTGGATTGATTTTAAAGGAAAGCGATACAGGAGTTAAATGTAGGCACCTCAGCTAACTACCAACATAAACATGGTATCGATGAGTTATATCAAATATGCAGGTAAGGATCTTGGCAAAGTCGAGTTATAAGGATATCCATAAATGGTTACTGGTAAATCAAGTAATCATTCGTCGGTGAGGACGAACAAATTATTAAACAGAAAGTATCGGTGATAAATTTATAAGGGGATGCAATCGCAGCATGTTTGAATTACTAACATGGATGGAAATTATATATACCAGTATAGAGAAAAGTCAACAAAGGGATCAATAGAAAATGAGTTACCAAGATGTGGTGTGGCTTAAGTAAGATGTAGGTATTATGCGAATACATCCATCTTAATATATTCTGTAGAAGGCGTGCGTTAAGCCGGAGGAAAATATGGACATGAGCACCGTAAGCACGGGTGGCGACACACATGGATTTAAAGCCATAATAAAGGGAAAACAGTCAGGTGCACGGGCGTAACCTGACCAGGTGCGATAGTGAGATTATAACTGGTATACCGTATAACAAATTAAGTTAAATCAGTGAACATTAAATTATCAGGTATTTAAAGTAACATGAAGCGCAAGTAAGAGGTATATATTGGATAAAATAAAGTAATCACTGGTCAATGAGAAATACCATATTGGGGTAAATAAGCGGGTAATGACTGTATTATAGTTCAATCAAGTAATCACTCGTCAATGAGAAAAGTCATATCACCAAGACTATATAAATAGGTGATAATTGCTAGGGTGATAGAAATTAAATATTGTAATCACTCGTCAATGAGAAATAAGAATATTAGAATTATCTCAGGTGGTGATAATATTAGGGAATATCAAGTGCATCATGTCGGAATTACTAACATGGATGGGAAATATATATATAACCAGTATGGATAAAAGTCAATCAAGGGATCAATAGTAAATGAGTTCACAAGGTATGGTGCGGCTTAAGTTAGATGTCGATATTATGCGGACTTGGCCGGTATCGGTAGCTGGGAAACACACAGACCAACCTCGGCGCAGGTAAAATAATCCAAACTGGAGTTATCGGTCGGAAACCAAATTGAGTAACAGGCGGTCAAATTATAATTCGAAAAGGGGGGGGGGTAACGCTGGGAAAATTAATTGGACGGAACCCACAGTCGAACGTGGCCTGTATCCTTAGCTAAGAAAGACGCACACCAACTTTGGAGCAGAGCAAATAATCCAAACTGAAGTTATCGGACGGAACCCAAATGGTAACGGACGGATGGACGGACAGACAGACGGACGGATAGACAGACGGACGGACGAAAGACCCGGCCCAGAGTGGGGGTCAAATACTAAGTCGAGGTGCAGATAAATTAATCCAAACTGGGATGGACGGACAGACCGACAACATAAAACGACCTATTGCCAAAAAGGCGTAACATGAAAGGCCGTGGCTGTTACCTGATCGGGAAAAACGCAGCGGACGAGGAGCGAGGTGATTACACACACAAAGAGAACGCCGAGCAGCAATTAGGACAATGCGGTGGGACAGGTGGACACTCAAACCAGACCGCCGGGAACTAGAGCGTAACCACGGGATAATTATTGGAGACGACGGATTAGAAGGCGATGGCGGTACTGTGAGACAGCGGGAAAGGAGAAAAACAAGGCGGCAATACATGACCTTAAACTGTAGATGATTGGAGATAGTGGCGAGCAGCGATGGCAGCAGATAGAAAATTTTACGTCCTCGCTCTGTGGACAAAAGTTGGAAAGGACGGAAGTGACAATATTTTCTGCGCATGCTCGGAGCGGATAACTCTATTTGGCATGAGTGACCTTAGTTGTCAGTGATGTTGTAGCTCTCGGAAGTCACACTCCGGTATTCTACGCTTATTGGAGCCAACGCGACTTGCCGCTTAATTGAAGACGTTGAGCTTGTATAAATTGCCACAAGGGTGATTCCTTGTGGCTTCTTAGCGTTTAGAGCTATTATTTCAACGTTGAACACCAACCCAATATTGCTATTTGTGGTTGTGTATGGATCATATATGTGTAACATTAATGAGAATGTGTAAACATGGTTATGCGCTTGCAGAAAACGTAATAAGTTTACCGTATATATGGCATTGGTGAATATAAAGTAAATATATTTTTCACGTATAAACCCAGTCTCTGCCACAGAGTATGTACATGTAGGCAATTTTGTCAAAGTTTAGAATATATTGAATATACTATATGGTACTCCTTTGTGTTTTGATAAATTGCGTTCATAATATACCAGCATGCATTTTTGTGATACAAGCGAAATATACATATTTTGCCCAGTACTCTATGAATATCTCTCAAACTGTACTATAGCAGTGAATTTAAAAAGGTTTGGTGTTGTAGATATAAAAATAAATTATAATTGGTCACACTCGTGATACTGCTTTGAGTAAATATATTTCTGCTTCTCGAAAAGGTCAGATTCAATACATCCATACTAAATGGTGAAGAAAAGGTGACAAGCGAATACATTAAATGGAATCATTGTGAGTTTTAATCTAGTTTTAAGTTAATGGAGAGGAATCACATGGTATGGTTTTGCACTCTGTACAATAGTAACATGTGCGCACAGACCGATCTCCATATGCATCTCACTTTGCCGACGGCTATTGTTTCCGGGGGTACTTGCACGAGGTGGCAATAATCCCTTAGAAAATTAACACTTTATAATTACTGTTATCGTATACAACTTCCCAAACTTTGTTCAAGCAGTAGAGGGTGTGCTTCAGCTTCCTTTGAATCATTGATGTGTGGGTTTTAAACGTTAAGTTTTCATCCATGATAATACCTTGGAATTTGATGGACAGTACTTGCATTTGATTCCCTACCCTAACTAATTCTATGTCATTCATTTTAAGTGTAAAGTTTTTCCACCTTTCTTCGTTGCCTTTAGGGTGGATTAACATGAATTTACTGTTAGCAGTATTGATTGACAGTTTGTTACAACAACACCATTCAAATATGTGTTTTAATTCGGTAATTGATTCTTTTTTTAATATTTTTTTTATCGTAGCCAGATGAATATAGGGCGGTATCATCAGCAAATGACAGCATATTCATTTTCGTACATTGGGGCATATTGTTTACATAGAGGAAAACAATTGTCGGACCGATAACTGACCCCTGGTGCACGCCAAACGTTATCCTTTTTAATGCGGAAGTATGTCCACTGTGAATGAACGGAAGTGAACGCTGTAATCGGACATAAATAAAAGTCGCTCGCCTCAGCTTGACTACGGTACGTATATTTTCGTCTTTCCCTCCAATTGTGTAAAAATCCCAGCCCGGGTGCCAATCTGCCTCGATGCGGGGTATTTTCCGCTACATTTTCGTACTAATTTCGTTTCAGTGTCGTGTCTAGTTCTCTCGTAAATCAATGTTAAACCTCCTATTTTCGTGCTAAAACACGTCACGTTTGCGATCAAAAGCACATTTTTCAAACGATACGATGTCTTATTTTATAACAAAGACATGTTTTGGATGCCTTAATATCCCATTAAAAGTCACGCTTGGCGATTGTCCCCTGTTTCCTGTGTTTTCTCGACATACGAGCCCGATTTCAAAGAGGGTGCTCCAACAGAATTGAACGCACGGTAAGATCTGACAAAAAAACATTGAACGCACGGTATTTTAAAAATTATTTGTATTGAACGCACGGTAACATTTCGATTGCACCCTTTTACGGCCGGTTAGCATCATATCGCACGTTTCTAACTTGATTTTCACATGCCACAAATGTACATTTTTATATTTCCACAGCCAATATTGCGGGTGTGACTAATTAGTGCCCGGGCACGCCCGGGCAAGCCCGGGCACGCCCGGGCAGGTCCGGGTGATCTCATAGGCCCGCAGACAGTCTAATATGATGCCACATGGTAGTAGGATACAGAATAAGCATATATTGTGAAAATTGACTTGCTGTGTCGTCCACCGGCGGGTTTATTAACCATTTAAATGCCGATATTGACTAAAAGAACCCGGGAGAGCCCAGACGGACGCATAGACCCGACCATATTATATATTGATGACTAATGGTAGCGAGGCACTTACTAAATGTATATATTGCAAATATTGACTCGCTATCTCGCTCGCGGCCGGCTTCATTAACCCCTTAAATGACGATATGCGCCAGAATAACATGGTGCAAGCCCGGGCACCCCCGGGCAGGCCCTGGTGATCTCATGGACCCGCAGACAGTCTAATATGATGTCATATGGTAGTAGGATACAGAATAAGCATATATTATGAAAATTGACTTGCTGTGTCGTCCACCGGCGGGTTTATTAACCATTTAAATGCCGATATTGACTAAAAGAACCCGGGAGAGCCCAGACGGACGCATAGACCCGACCATATTATATATTGATGACTAATGGTTGCGAGGCACTTACTAAAGGTATATTGCAAATATTGACTCGCTATCTCGTTCGCGGCAAGCTTCATTAACCCCTTAAATGACGATATGTGCCAGAAGAACATGGCACAAGCCCGGGCACGCCTTGGCAGGCCCTGGTGGTCTCATGGGCCCGCAGACAGTCTAATATGATGTCATATGGTAGTAGGATACAGAATAAGCATATATTTTGAAAATTGACTTGCTGTGTCGTCCACCGGCGGGTTTATTAACCCTCTAAATATGGATATTAACTAAAAGAACCCGGGAGAGACCGGACGGACACAGAAACCTGATAATATTATATATTGATGACTAATGGTGGCGAGGCACTTACTAAAGGTATATTGCAAATATTGACTCGCTATCTCGTTCGCCGCCGGCTTCATTAACCCCTTAAATAACGATATGCGCCAGAAGAACGCGGCAAGCCCGGGCAAGCCCGGACAGGCCCTGGCTGCCTCCTGAACCCGCGGACAGTCTTAATAGTACCTGTAGGCGATCTAGCCGAAAAATGGGGTCAACCCCAAACTAATTGCAACACTAATCACTTTTAGTTTACTGGATAGCTGAATATGTACTTCATTAGAATATAATTTTTTTAGAAAAATCTAATTGGGACAAATTTGATAAATTTGTGTTTCCATGGCAACGATGGCTAATAATCGGGTATTTGAAAATTTTACATTAAATAGTGCTTATAGTGAATAATTTAACAACTACCTAAAAGTTTACATTGGTTTATGGAAACACTTGTAATGGCCAACATTCCCATATATCCATGGTGACCTTGATATGGCAAGGCCATGTATAAAGGTCAAGGTCATTGTTAAAAATCTGGATTTTTATCATATAGCTGTCATATTTTCGACCGTCCTGGTTAGGATTTATTACGAATAGCGATACCCAACACTATTTGTTAACTCCGGACTGCAGGCTCCATGGGAAGGTTCATTTGAATGGATATAGATATCTGCGTTAGAAACTATAGCAGTTTGAAATATGTGGCGACAACATTTTTATGTACAACAAGACACATACACTTGTCATATTTATGTTGTCGATTGTTGAGACAAAACATCACAGCATCACTTGTCATATGCAACATGTCAGTTATTGTGAACTGGTTGCAACACAGACGTCATTTGGTACACTGGATAGTTGAATGTCTACCTTGTTATAATATCTTTTATTTTGGAAAATCCAACTGGGATAAATTTGGTAAATTTGAGTTTCCATGGCAACGATGGCTAATAATCGGGTATTTGGAAATTTTACATTAAATAGTGCCTATCGTGAATACTTTAAAAACTACCTAAAAGTTTACATTGGTTTATGGACAAACTTGTAGTGGCCGACATTTCCACATATACACGGTGACCTTGAAATGTCAAGGTCACACGTAAAGGTCAAGGTCATTGTTAAAATAAGGATTTTTTGTCAGTTATTGTAGTCATATTTTCGACCGTCCTGGTTATGATTTATTACAAATAGCGATCACCAACACTATTTTGTAAACTCCGGAATTCAGGCTCCATGGGAAGGTTCATTTAAAAAGATATCGATAACTGATTTGGAAACGATAGCAGTTTGAAATATGAAATATTTGTATGCACAACAAGACATAACATGTGATATTTATATAGTCGATTGTTGAGACAAAACTCACATATCTTAAATTTCAATCAAGTGGGTCAAAGTTATATGATAGTATCGGAAAAAGCACACATTTTTTTGCAATGACCTTGACCTTTACATATGACCTTGACCTTCCCAAGAGGAGAACACCATTTCAAAAGTTAGACAACAATGGGTGTTCATACAAACCAACATAATATTTGAGATAATGGAAATAATTCTCGCCATACATGCAATTTAACACCTAGTTTCCAAACTCAGTTAAAATCACCCCTCGTTGCCATGGAAACAGGAATTTCGCTATTTGTCCCAAATATTGTTCTCTAAGATTTGAGTGTGTTGCACATATTGACTTACTCTATATGACGGCACATTTGCCATTTATGTTGCAATTAGTTTTGGGTTAAACCCTAATTCGCCTGTACTATAATATGATTCCGTACGGTAGTAGGATTCTGAATAAGCATGCAAATTTACTTGCTGTGTCATCAACCGGCGGGTTTATTAACACTTTAAATGCCGATATTAACTTAAAGAACCCGGGAGAGCCTCGACTGACACAGCGACCCGATCATATTATATATTGATGAATAATGGGATCGAGGCACTTACTAAAGGTATATTGCAAATATTGACTCGCTATTTCGTTCGCGGCCGGCTTTATTAATCCCTTAAATGACGATCTGCACCAAGAGAGCACGTGAAAGTCCGGGCAAGTCCGGGCAGGCCCTGATGGCCTCATGGGCCCGCGGACAGTCTAATATGATGTCGTATGGTAGTAGGATATATACAGAATAAGCATAGAATATGAAAATTGACTTGCTGTGTCGTCCACCGGCGGGTTAATTAACCATTTAAATGCCGATATTAACTAGAAGAACCCTGGAGACTTCTCGGGTTCGGTGATACCTTCGGGTTTGGCGATATACCACGTACACGGGGTGAACTACGGGAATAAATAATAAGGTTTTAGAGAACTTATAAACTTTATTTCATCTAAACGGCACTATCAGTAAATAAAATATATATATATATATATATATATATATCACATCACCTTGAAACATTTTATACATAAATATATTTGCAAGTAAAAATCATACTGTGCACAACATTTCCCGGAAATAGAATCGCTTGAATATTACTATAATGGAGACAGAATTACGATAACAAAACTCCATCCAAATAATTGTCATTTCAATTTCAGAAATGAAACTATGCGTCATGCATAATTTATATTCCATTAATCTCTATATTTTCCCTTTTGGTAAGTTATAGAACTTAAAATTGCAGGACATTTTGCCCGAGAAAAACAGAATAGCTATCTTTAAATAAGTTGTTCTGTGTATAGATCAGTTAAAATTTCTAAATTCTCAAATAAACAGAATATTTGTGTATACGCGTATAATTTCCAGGAATGTTCGGGAAACAATATGTACATGATAGTATAAAAGCATTTATGGGGAAAACTCACAACAGCTGAAACGAAAAATGTCCACCAACAGTACTATATAAGCCACACATATATACACGTGTTTGCAATATAGGGCAAATGAATATAATTTTGTCAAATTGTTTAGAACATTTCCCGGAAATCTAATCACTCGAACTTCCATATATATGTGTATTTTCGAAAGATTTATCGGACATTTTCAAATGTTTACAGTTAACAAAGGATGCTAAAACTAGTTAGTAACAATTGGGTGATTGGCGGAATGTTCATATGTTAAACTTCAAGAGTGATTGATTTCTAACTAATTTGTTTCTCACAGTTCGTGCATATATGATTTACAGGAATGTTCATGAAACAATTTATGAATAATATATAACAAGCAAAACAAATATGAGAACCACAAGATATATAACAATCATACCTACTAATAGCACAATTGAAAGTATAATATATACATACACGTGAATAGATATATAATTCAAAACTTTTTCAAACTGTTTGCATAGTTCTACCCAATAACATAGCTTTCTGCACAAGGTCTTCGTCAGTGATGATATATCATCACTGATGAAGGCCTGATGCCGAAAGCTATGTTATTGAACAGATCTAACTAGATGTGCATCTACTACACGGCCCCTGTCTTAGTGGGTGACCCATGATGTGCCAGATGTTTGCAATATTGTATAAGAATGGTATCGCGGGCCCATGAGACCACCAAGACCTGCCCGGGCGTGCCCGGGCTTGCGCCATGTTCTTCTGGCGCATATCGTCATTTAAGGGGTTAATGAAGCCGGCCGCGAACGAGATAGCGAGTCAATATTTGCAATATATACCTTTAGTAAGTGCCTCGCTACCATTAGTCATCAATATATAATATGGTCGGGTCTATGCGTCCGTCTGGGCTCTCCCGGGTTCTTTTAGTCAATATCGGCATTTAAATGGTTAATAAACCCGCCGGTGGACGACACAGCAAGTCAATTTTCCTAATATATGCTTATGCTGTATCCTACTACCATATGGCATCATATTAGACTGTCTGCGGGCCCATGAGACCACCAAGACCTGCCCGGGCGTGCCCGGGCGTGCCCGGGCTTGCCCGGGCACTAATTAGTCACACCGAATATTGCTACTTGTGCTAACAAAATGTTTTATTAAAATGGTCAAATGTCACAATCAAGATATGAGCTGCATTAGATCATCCCACAAATAGTCCTTGAATGTCCAATGTTTGAGATTTCCCTTTGTGTGTTATCTTAACTTGCACTTTAACTATGATGAGTAACCATGAAAACCCCACACTCTTTTGTCAATGGTAGTCTTTTATATTTTAAAACTATAGTATACAATCAATTACAATGAGCTAGAATCTATCCAAAATACGACAAATTGTATCTTGTTTTAGAAGAAATAAGTCACATGATAGCATGTTCTAGAACATAACACAATATAACACAGTATAAACTATACATATGCTAGTATTTTATAAATGTAAAATATTACATTCGACCAAAGATGGTGGGTTTCCAAGGTTACACTCGAGAAAGCGATACCGTTTATTTGCACATGATCGTTGATATACAATAATATCGACATATAATACGTGGCACCCTAAGTCCCAATGAGATGTACCACATATGGGCGTATATTTAAAGAGCGCTTTATAATTACAAAAGTTCCATATACTAGTAACATAAAAATACAGGGTTTTGTTTGAACACAATTGTCATGGCAGCGCACGAAAATATATAATTTAAACGAGTGGCCACGCACAGTTTGGACACGTGTGGTAATTTTTAACAAACAGTACGATACATATATAAACTGGAGTCTGTCTGGACTACATGTATTTTATGGAACAATATTTTAAATCTTTCGCTGACATAAATCAACCCATTGTATTGTATAAGAAGAAGGAAGAAATGTTGATATTAGAAAGTAATTACCCAGCTAAAGCAGGTTGCGAAATGTTAGCACTCAATCCCATTGGTCGACTATCGTTGTCTCCTTGCAACATCCATATATCGTGTGGTAATTTCTAACTACTGTTATTATGCATAGGCCTATTATACACACTGACAGCTAACCCGAAAAAATCACCCGTCAGTTATTCATGTCAGTCAACAATATGTTCTCTTGATACAGATGGTTTATGTATACGCGCAGGTATTTTATACATTTGAGTTAACATAATAGTTATGGCGCGATACGTTGGCCTCTCAATCCTCTACAAATAATTCCCTTACCTCAGCTATATACCTAATTAATTTTAAGAGTTAAATTGACCATCAATAATGTCTCCGTTGTCCGATTTTGGACTTGTATTTCTGTTTAACCGCCATAATATCACTTCTTATGGCTACATATACATGTATACAAACCCTGAACATTATTTAATCTATATATTCCAGAGATGGACCCGGCTGATATGCAGACATATGCCACCAATTGGCAACACATTTTGTCAAGCAATCTATAAGGAGAAGAATTGGCAAAACAAATTAGCCATGAAAATCCGGACTCCACAAATCGGTAGTTCGGCAGTATGGTGTAACACCCGAAACGATTGAAAGAAAAGACAGGGAGATTGTGCCAGATCAAAATACGAATTCCGTGAGGATTACCAACCGATTACAAAACGATAACACATCAGTTCAGGGAAGTGCAGAATCCCTACTCAACCATGTAAACGACTGCAGTTTCAGTCAACACACAAGACTACATGTTCCACGAGTGATGTTTGTGACCAGATCGCCACACATATACATGACTGGGCAGGTGAAATTTAACTGGTGTTACCACACTATCTTCATGTTGATCCACACTGGCACGTTCGTGTATCTTTAAATGTCCGCTCAAGCTCGTTTTATGTTTGGTGGTACATGCACAGTCGAGCTCCAGACACCAGAACTTCGGTGTTGCGGGGGGCATCCGATCCAAGAAAAGGATTCGTCCATCTGAAATATAGAAATGGGGCGTCTGTATAGATTCAGCGACACGTCGAAATGTGGTCTACCAGAAGCATCGATCGGGAAGCAAAAACTGTTTTCCGGCTCTTGGGTACCTACATAAAATGGCACTTTATATGAATGTTATTAACTATAACCAATGGAATACACACACGCCAGTTTAATATAAAAGTATATAACTTAACAGCTCCCTGAAAATTCCTTCAATTTTACATGGATTGCATGCATCAGTCTGGTGGCAAAAAGGCAATTCGTGGCACCTCTCGCCCTCTCTAGACCAAGGTCACATGTTCCATCTGCATCCTGGTCCTGTTTGATGGCATGACCCTCCCGGTGAAATATAGGGAATATCCTATTTTGGTGTATGTATTTGTACTCTTTGGGCTGCAATTGGTCGATTATACTCAACTCAACCCCAAAACATCCGACTACCGTTTCGAATTTGATTGTCACCATTAAGTTATAATGTTTCAACTAGGATAAATAAAAAAAATGCAAATTTAGACTAAAAACCCAGTCGGAAAGATCAAGATTCTACTTGTTTAAAGTATGAATTTTCCATATTTTTTTTTAATTGGAGGGTTCAAATTTTCAAATATTAGTAGTATTTGATCAATTGGGGTGGGGGTACAAGCGCATCCATATTCATTATATCTATTTCGGTGTTCAACACACACAACAACCCTATTTTAGCACATTTTTTGCACCAGCTGGAGGTAAAAATAAAAAGTTTTATTTGTTGAAACAAAGATTGTAGATTACGACCGTAATATGAGTTCAATTATGCCCACATGTGTTTGTCATTGATATAATCTATTTTAATACTAGCGATCGGCGTCACTTCAGTTTTCACTCCATTATACATACATAATTAAGTGTATGGCATTTTACAGGGTGTAATCGAAAGTTTACCAGCCGTTCAATACAAATAAAAAAATACCGGGAGTTCAATGCTTGTTTGTCATATTTATACTGTATACTGTTTATACTGTGCTATATTGTGTTATTTTCTAGAACATGCTATCATGTGACTTATTTCCACTAAAACCAGATACAATTTGTCGTAATTTGCAGGGGGGGGTCGGAAAAAAGTGACATGACAGTAGGCTGAAAAAACTGTTTTCCGGCTCTTGGGTACCCACCACCCTCCTATTTGAAGGAAAATATATTTTTCCAATTTCATGCGGGGTACCCACCCCTTTATACCTCCAAATCTGTAGTCTCACACCATTTATTACAGTATTACAGTTACCCTATTTCCATTTCTGGTTCTTCTAAGTCATTTCAACTTTTGTAATAACACGAAAAAAACCTTAAAAAAACCCAAAATAACACACAGAATACATGTGCTGATCAGTAAATTATTGATTGTTTCGTCCCCAAATATTGTCTTGAGGTAGCTCATTATGCATGTAAACAAGTATAAAAGCATTAGTGTACCTTCTTTTCATCACAGCAGGTGTAACTTTAGATGCGTCTCAAAGTATCACATGAATTTATGTCAATTATGATTTTTGAAACAATATTAGGGCAACAACACCTGGCAATTAACTCTCCAACAATACAGGCATTCAGCTGAAATCCACTATGTATCACAAAACTAATTTTCATTTCCATGAGCTGAGTTCTTGGGCTGGGTGCTGTGCTATGGCCAGACCCACGTCAAGCATTCAGACACATACATGTACGTGTAAATAGAAACTTGAAAATAAGACGGTCATATGCAGTCTGCAGAATAAGCTCCAAGGAGGGTGAGTTTAGTGATGCTACCCAGCATAGTGGGCTATAGCATTACCAACATCACCATATGTGACCCTCATTCTGTAGCTAGTTCTCCATGGTTGGTCGAGACCAAAATAGAATGAGGTCGTCAGAGTTTGAATTGGTTGATGCTATGCCGGGTAGTATCGCCAAATCAGCCCTCTGCAGACTTCGATCATTTTGCTGATGACCAGCACATTATTTTTAGACTTGCATATATATTAAGTTTTATTATGTTAGCTCTTGCAATTAGCCAATCAGCGTCGATATATAGTGACGGTATATGAACCCATATTAGGTCGGTGACCTAATATGAAATAAATATTAGGTGCTTATCCGCCATCTTGTTTTTCAGAAACTCAGTCGCCTCGGGAATATTGTTGGTGTATTTTGGCGCCAAGAAAGAGGATATCTGTCGGAAATCATTTTCTGTGAATTTAGAGATATAGTACCATGTACCAAAACCTGCATGCGATAGATTTGAGGAATTCTAAGGACTCATAAATTGACTGTCAAACTCAACATGTTGTCCTACTTCTGGTAATTAGCCATTGACTCAATGCGTTGACGTTCAACGCCCATGACGCGTCACTGTGACGTTACATAAGTTAATGGCCATAGACGATACATTTAACTTACCAAATTACAACAAGAGGTGGCATCAGAGATGCTGTGTCTCGTTTTCGGTGGCTTACCGCCGGTGGCTACCGCCAATTGGTGTGCATCAGTATCGGTAGACTAATTAATAGGTAAAATCGAAAAATGACTAATTAAGGGCCATAACTCCATCAAATTTTATCGGGCCAGGCTGGTTTTCGAACTCGTCCGAAATATTCTTGGCAAGTATGTCTATTCCAAATTTTAAACAAATCGGAGGACGTTTGTTGAAGTTATCGCGCTAACAAGCTGAAAATTCGTGAAAAATGACTAATTAAGGGCCATAACTCTATCAAATTTTATCGGACCAGGCCGGTTTTCGAACTCATCCGAGATATTCTTGGGAGACACCTATATACCAAATTTCAATCAGATCGGATAACGTTTGTTGAAGTTATCGCGCTAACGAGATGAAAATTCGTGAAAAATGACTAATTAAGGGCCATAACTCTATCAAATTTTATCGGACGAGGCCGGTTTTCGAACTCATCCGAGATATTATTGGAAGACACCTATATACCAAATTTCAATCAAATCGGATAACGTTTGTTGAAGTTATCGCGCTAACGAGCTGAAAATTCGTGAAAAATGACTAATTAAGCGCCATAACTCTATCAAATTTTATCGAACCAGGCCGGTTTTCGAACTCATCCGAGATATTCTTGGGAGACACCTATATACAAAATTTTAATCAAATCGAATAACGTTTGTTGAAGTTATCGCGCTAACGAGCTGAAAATTCAAAGGGCCATAACTCTGTAATAAATGTGCGGACGAACCCGATTTTGTGTCTGCAGCTTACGTGCATGGATATGTACTCACACACCAAAAAACAATTTAATCCGTCAATAAACGGTTGAGTTATAAGCAAAACACGCCGCCCGCCCGCCCGCCCGCCGTCCCTCATCAAACTATAAGTCGAGTTTTGGAAAAAAACTCGACTAATAAATTACAGGGACGACTAATTAAAGGGATATGCTGGATTTTGTCCACTGACATAATAAATACGTTACGGGACGCTTAGTGGTCGGATATGGTGTCATGTGAGGCTCAGCGATATCAATATTAAGCTCGGCCTACGACCTCGCCTAATATTGATCTCACTTCGCCTCACACGACACCATATCCGACCACTAAGCGTCCCGTAACTTATGATATTATTCATGATTTTCGATGATGGCTAAAATGTATCCAATAAATAACAACGCAACACTCTTACGTTGTTAGTTGTTGGATACTATGAAGTCCCTTTTATTTGGGATAGACTATCTATTGTATTAAATAGATATACTGTGTAACGACTATATTGAGCCCAGGAGGGATTTGCTTGTTCACAAAAAGGAGACGGTTTCCAATTCTATATGGCTGTTTAATCTCAATTAAACTACCGGAATAATAAATGTGAAGATAGGGCACAACACCCGCCCCACACAACACAGACAGAAGAAAAAGTAATAAGCATAATGGAACATGATCAATGGACACAAAATCACCGTACTGGGAGGGAGGGAAGGTCAAGAAAATAATTACCGATGCCGGAAAATGTATAATTTACGATTAATGTAATTTAGACTGCCTAATATATTGTATATTAGGAATACACTGTAAAGCGAACCTACCCGTTCGATAGCTGAGACAAACTGAAAGCATCACGTGACCGAGCGCATGTAGTAATTAAGTACAGTTGCGACTAAAACGAACTGCCGGGTAAAAAAGTACTACGGAGCCTTATCCATCATCTCAAACATAAATCTGCTTATTACATAACCTGCAAATTTTCTCTCCCTTATTTTCACTCGTCTGTTCTGAATCTGTTTATTCCACATAGCAGCCTTCTCCATATATATCTACACATTCAAGTTCTATGTATGCTCGCCCAATCTTTTATATCAAGATTGCTATCTCAGTGATATGCATTGTTGCAGTCTACAGTCCCATGCCCCATGTCCCATACAATTTTTACTGGCTCATCTGGTCTGATCAAGTATAATGAGTAAATATTAATGCTATAAATGAATAGCTTTTTTCATTTTATTTACATTAAAGTTTATTCATGTGCAACATAACTGTCCATTTTCATCTGGAACCAGTAGCATTGGTACATGGCAATGTGATCGGATGTAAAAGGCGAATTCCTGAGAGTTGGTTCGTAATCTGGATTTCTGAGAAGCATCATGCATATATCCACACTAACTACCCCCCTAAGCTCTGCCCTAAATCAAGTTAGAAACGTGTGATATGATGCTAACCGGCCGTAAAATGGTGTAATCGAAATATTACCGTGCGTTCAATACAAATAATAAAAAAAATACCGTGCGTTCAATGTTTTTTTGTCAGATCTTACCGTGCGTTCAATTATGTTGGAGCACCACGCTTTGAAATCGGGCTCATATGTCGAGAAAACACAGGAAACAGGGGACAATCGCTAAGCGTGGCTTTCAATGGGATATTAAGGCATCCAAAACATGTCTTTGTTATAAAATAAGACATCGTATAGTTTGAAAAATGTGCTTTTGATCGCAAAAGTGACGTGTTTTTAGCAAGAAAATAGGAGGTTTAACCTTGATTTACGAGAGAACTAGACACGACACTGAAACGAAATTAGGACGAAAATGTAGCGGAACATACCCCTCATCGAGGGAATGGCACCCGTGGTGGGATTTTTACACAACTTGAGGGAAAGACGAAAATATACGTACCATAGTCAAGCTGGGGCGAGCGACTTTTATTTATGTCCGATTACCACGATACAGCGTTCACTTCCGTTCACACACAGTGATGTCCTTGACAGTCAACATATTGTTTTCTACCCGTTAAATAACTTCTAAACCAGTATTTAGAAACTCCTCGAATTCCGTAATGTTCTAGCTTTCCCAATAAAATTCCATGACTGATTGTATCAAACGCTTTCGACAAGTCTAGCTAATGTAGAGTACTTAGTTGGTTTATCGTTGTTTTCTGATAAATGATCTAGAAGATGCATTAAGGGGTGTATCGTAGACTGGTTCTTGCGAAATTCATATTGGTGTTTATGTAGAATATTTAGTTTTTGAAGGAATGAAAATAGCCTACTCTGCATAAGTTTCTCTAATAATTTCGAAAAGACGGGTAAAATGCTAATGGGCCTATAATTTGTTAACTTACTAGGACTCTAGGAGCCTCGTTTTTATGGAGTGGAATTACTTGGATATTTTCAGCATATCGGCGAAGATTCCTAGTTTGAATGTTAGTTGAATATGTGCGACAGTGTTCTTGAGGTTTCGGGGATGGTCTGTTTCATTAGTTTCGATGTGAGATGATCGATGTCAGCGGTTCCCTTCTCGATGACTTTATCAGAGATTTTCAGGATTTCTTTGGCGTCAGTGGGGAAACAAGAAGAAATTACCAGTATTGGAATGTATTAAGTAGTCTGCAAAATGTTTATCTGGGTTACAGGGGACGTCTTTTTACCAATTTTTTCGAAATATTCATTAAACGTCTGTGCTATTTTACCTGGTTCCGAAATTACAGGGTTTTCGTGTGATACATCAGATGGCATTTTAGAATTGTTATTTGACAGTTTTAGAGCCTTTTTCAAGATGACCCATGTACGTCGCATGTCTATTTTTTTTCCTGTAGAACATTGTTGTAATATAGTTGTTTACTCTTTCTGATTAATTGCTTGTATATTCGACAATATGTTTTGTACTTATCAACGTTGAGAATAGACGAATTAACAAAAAAATGAATAATTTGTTCTTAACTAAAGAAGAGTTAATGAGACCTTTTGTCATCCACGGTTCTTTTTTTATATATTTTTTCGGCGGATAAGATTGAACCAATGGAAATGCTTCATTAAACGCCAGTAGATAAATAGATGAAAAGTTATCATATGCTTGGTTCGGCGATGTGCTGTCGAAGACACATTGGAAATCTTGTTGTTTAAGTAAACTTTTAAATTTATCTGTATTATTTTGACTCATTATTCTGTTTTTTGTCGAAAGATCCACTTTTGTGTATTTATTGTCTCGATATTCGGTATAAAATGTAGCGAAATGGTCCGACACATTGGAAAGAATGATGCGAGTGTCGACACGGGAAACGATGTTGTTGCTAAAAATATGATCAAGTAATGTCGCCGAGTGGTCAGTTATTCGCGTAGGACGTGTAATTACAGATAAGAAGCCATTTCCAAACATGTTTTCGACGAAGTTATTTGTTTTTGTACGTGAATGGAAGTTAAGCAAGTCAATATTGAAATCCCCTATGATATATGCTTTCGTCCCTGTGTCGTTTACATGTTGTACGACGTTTGTTATTTTAGTTGTAAAAGTATCTAGATCTGACAAGGGGGCTGTATTTGGTCTATATATAGACCCTACTGCATACGAGGAATGTCCTGAGTCTATTTCGATGAATAGCGTTTCAATGACATGAGGAATAAATACGGTTAGATCCTCACGAATTTTAAAAGATAGGGTTTCTTTTATGAACATCGCAACACCACCATGTCCGTCGTCGCCATCGGGTCGGGACTTAAATTGAAATTGATGATAGCCAGGGAGATAATACTCTTCTCGAATCGAAGTGATTTGAGAAATTATATGGCGAGTATGTGTTCCCATCATCATCGTCAGCACGCCCGATAACCCTATAGGCTGGTGGCCGTGGGTAGGCATATTGCTGTAGTGATATTGTGTGGAGGTTTTCACACGTGTGCTCAGAATTTGAGGAAAATCATAAATTCTGGAATCCACCCGACCAGAACGCTTATGGCATTAAATAGGACCATGGTTGGTGTATTCATACACCATTTCTGATAGCCGTGTGCCTTTAGATATATTTTTTATTACTTAATTTGTCGAATTTTACAACCGGTTTTTGTCGTTTATCAAAGAAAGTACCTAATATAAATGGTAGATATTTCGATATGTAGGCTTCATGTACACATGTCACTAGATGCACATTCCATTGATACAATGAAACCAAAATCCACAATAAAAGACATATTTTTCGTGGAAAAATATCGATTTTCCTGAGTGTCATATCACAAATTTATGACAAGCATATTGCCTCGGCAGATAGGCTCATGGCAAAGCACAAACTTGTTATGATAGGCAAGTGGCATTGTTGATAGGCACTTGGTAAATGTTGACCAAACTCCAATTTAGCACTTTAAAGCCAACACTATGCAACTTCTGGCATATATTATTTTATAAATACACTCTGGAATGATTATTCATTCATATAAAATAGACAGAACCACACATATGTGTGCATGACGTGAAAATTAACGCACGAGTTTGTTACGCGGAATGTTACAACGTTACAACGATGGGGCGCGAGTTGTAACTTTGTGTTGTGTTTTATTACACACCCACTAGAACTATTCAACATCGAGATTTAGCGTTTATTGATTCGTTTCTGTCGTAATTTATAGCCATTTTTATCAAACTGATAGGCGACTTTATTAATAAAGTTTGTAGTTCTTGTTCAAAAGATAAAGTTGACGTAATTTGTGACTCGTGACGTCGACGTTTTTCGTATTGTATACGTGTTGAATACGTTGGTAAAGATATTGTATGGGCTACACTGCTCAATATAAGAAAATTAACACAATAGGTGTGTAATAAAATTATAATTTGACTTGCGTCTTTGGCAACCGACAATAACTCTATATTAATTGGACATAATATATTTTTCTTCTGGTTCCGACATTATTTTAGCTTCTTTCTGAAATAGATAATTGATCGGAGCCTGAGTCAGATATAAATACAATTGGACCACTATAAATGGTTGGCATTTTTTGTCAATACCGTGGGGCAGGTTGGGTACGAAGTATGTACAAAGTGTCGGCTCTTTCACTAATGGCCTTCTAACGTCAACCATTTCTTAGAAATGCATTACAGTTTAAACGGAAGTTGCAAAACCCGCTCAAATTTGTGCTATTATTTCATAATAAACTGAATAAATACTAATTATTTCTAAGTTTTAATACATTTTATCAGATTTATTGACTAATTTCTGCATTTAGAAGCAGAATCTTAGATTTAAATGTCAGAAAATCTTAAATCATCCCGCGATGACAACTCGATGTTTTTTTTCTGAGGTGATCATTTCTCCGATATGATATCGTACTCGGTTAATTTTAGACGCACCCAAAAACCTACCCCACCGTCTTGACAAAAACATTTACCACTATAAATGCACACGAAATCTCACGGCGATTCCTCCTAGATATAGCCCATGAGACAACAGCGCCCACTCAATTAAGTTAACGCCCCACACACATTTGTATTATTGCTCGGTGCTCCTGTTTATGTATATGCCGCATAACTGGGTCATGGTCCAGGTCCACTATATATGTATGCTCTAGCTATACAGGTTCTAGCGTACCCTAATTTTCGCACCTGATATTTCTCTGAGCCCAATGTCTTTACCTATATTGATACCATGCACATAAAATTATGTATAACTATTAGCTACATTTAGCATTGGCGGGACATTGAATTATTGTTAATAGCATCGTATACTGTTATTTATTTGTGTGCGGTTTATATTCCATGCACGGTGACGCACCACTCTTTCGACAAAGAAGTGCAAACGGATGTCTTTGTTGCATCTATTTGGGTGAAATTGGGAAATTGGTGAGTGTGGCCCCTCATTCTCGAATCGTATACCCTCTGGAAAATAGACGTGTCAGGTTCAAGATTGTAGGAACCCTGGAGAATCTTATTATACTTCAGCGATATAAGACTGAGTTGACTCACCATTTACATGGTAGGCTCCAGTCTGGAGTAAACTACATACCCACATATAAAAAATAGTGGGTCTGACGACCTTTCGTTCAGTTTTCATTTCCCAAACCCGGGATTCCTTGTAATTACCGCCAATCAAAACTTAGCTCCAAGAAATGTGTGCCCCAATAAAAAACTAGTAACATGTCACGTGCTCTCGGTGTGGAAATTCCGAAGGTGTGGCTAAATGTTGTTAAAATAGTATCCATGACGTCATGTTATACCGGAAGAGAAATTCACAAATCAACAAATAAAGTAGATTGTTGACGAGCGGTCGAAAGTTTAAAATCAAGAATCACCGGAATTTGGATTGCAGGCAACTGTAATTAGGGTACAACTGGCCAATCTTTGGAGCTAATAATACGGCTGTGTAAGGTCGGGAGGGTTTCGGTGGGGTTGGTGGTAGAATTGTGTTGCTCTACGCTCGTTTTGCCAACTTTTGGCTGCGGTGGTACTACTGCCGGTACTGGGGAACTGATAGATGACATAGATCGTTTTGTTATGTCATTTAACTTTTTTTTAGTTCTGTAGTTGTTTTAGCAGATAGTCCCGACATTCATGTATTTTTGATTCGTGGCCGTTGATTTGTGTTATTTTTTGACAACATGGGCGACAAATCGCCTGGCCAATCTAAAAAATAATTCGTTCCGAGTCCAAGAGATCCACAGACATTTTTTATGATTTCAAGAAGATCTGTGTCTTAGTTATTGTACAAATTATTTTGGATCCCGGAAGCTAGCCGTTTCCCGTTATTGTCAGTAAAACAACCGCCGAACGAAAAGTCACAAACCCTGCAATTATTAATTCCGATTCTTAGAATCGGCTTCATATGGTTGAAGCGGCCATGACGGCACTGGCACGTGACCATGTTTACGCCTGTCAATCAACTAATTTCAGATTTATATTTAGTGCGGTGTGACGTTATTTGGGGGAAGCCCACGTAACCGTTCAGAAATGAAAAGTTGATGGGAATGCAATAGACTCAGTATCAGTATGAATCTGAGTGTATGTTTACTTAGACTGGGTAGGCTCCTGACCTTTGTTAGTAGCTTGGTTGCTCTTCGCTGTACACTTCCTATGGTTTCCGAATATGTTATGGAGTTGTCTAATCGTAATAAGTTCCAGTATTCCATAACCGGTCGTAATAATGCCTTTGTCAAGGGGACAACAATGTTCTCCTCTCTGTATGTCAGTTATCTATACATGATGCATAGAGTCCGATTTGCTTTCTTTACTGCCTCGTTTACATCTTTGTCAAAGTTTAATTTATCAATGAATACACCAAGATCTTTCTCTTCGTCATAGTTCAGCGGTAAAGATGGATGATTTGTCATATGGTGTGTCATCTCGGTGTTATTGTGGCCAAAATGGATGACGTGTTTCGAGTGCTCCGAGTTGAAAGGGAGTAACAATTCTTTTGACCATTCGCAGACTGTGTTTATATCTGATTGCAGAAGATTGTCGTTATAGGGTTAGAGAATAATTTAGTGTTGTCAGCGAATATCTTGCATATAGATTTAACTTTATCTGGGAGATAGTTTATGAAAATGAGGAACATGATTGGACCCAGCATGATTACTTGTGGAACAACGCTCTCTATCTCCGCCCAGTTTGGCGAGGAATCTTGCACAATTACTCGCTGTTTCCGGTTTTTGGAACTTCTGTATGTATGTATGTATGCATGTGTGTGCTATAGACTCGAAAACTGCTTAACCGATCCAACTCAAATTTTGTATGTAGGCCTAATATGTAGGAACAATATGGGCGGGTCCAATTTTACGCACGACCGTGTCCTTGACCTTGACCTCGTTTATATAAACTCATATATAGGCATGTTCAAATTTGAGAGCTCCCATCTAGAGGTGATTCTAAACATGCCTGTAAACAGGACTTTTAATGCTGCACCAGCGCAGCTCCTGTCATGAAAGGATTAAGCACTTTGTTAATTAGATGGCAGCACTTTTGTTATTCAGATTGCCAA
Organism: Siphonodentalium dalli; assembly: GCA_032622095.1. Classification (NCBI taxonomy): domain Eukaryota; kingdom Metazoa; phylum Mollusca; class Scaphopoda; order Gadilida; family Siphonodentaliidae; genus Siphonodentalium; species Siphonodentalium dalli. The sequence goes on along the minus strand of CP136063.1, from coordinate 162,662,633 downwards.
ATAATTTTCAGCAAGGATTATTATAGCATGATAGGATTCCAAAGTTCTATAGTTCTATATTTGGAATGCACGCCTATATAGACAGTGAAGTTTCAAAAAGGGGTTAATTCGGAATTTGTTGATAGATGTTCATATATGAGTGTTTCACTGCTATTGGCATCAGTTGAGTTGGCAGGCTCTGGTGACAGAGCGTTTAAAGTCACTTGGCGGTTTGCACTCCAAAATACACATAATAATGTGAGCTTTTGAACTTTTCCCCGATATCGAAATAGGTGGATAAATATTTGAATTAGCTTTTAGTTTATATCTTCCTACTTTTTTTCGAACCATATATAGGGAGTGTTAGCTTAGAATTCCCAACCTGTCTACTGTTTCAGGTACATGTACCAGTTGGAAACTTCCAACCAATAACTTATTGGATGGGCGCACATAAAACCTGACTTGAAGATATCGGTCTGGTTTAAGGTGGTCACCATTACACTCTCATAGCTGCGTCCTTCTATGCAATTTTATTTGCCAGACATTGTTATTTAGCTTCTCTGTCATGTTTTTTATGAGACTAACTGTTACCGCTAGGCGAGACGTCGGCCAGGTGAAATTGGTTATCACGAGGATGCGGTTGATTGGCGAAGATAATAGGTTACATTCCCATTGAGCGACACACACATTAATGTCGCAGCGACATGTCGTTGTCGCGAAGCCAGGGGTCCGCACTATCACTAATCTTCTGTAACACGTGTAATTGAGTATATCAGTGAATGTACTATGGCCAGTACTATTAATGCTGGGAATATAATAGTGTATTCGACTTTGTGTAAATTGAAAGTGCAGGCCAAATTGAGTAGTCTGAACTCCGTTTATTAAGAATGTGGGATGTCCATCGCTTGTCAGGTAAAGGGAAATCACTCTATATTAGCTATGCGATTGGTTATGAAAACTTCGTTTCTTCAGGTGGAAGCTTAGGATTTCAGAAGGGTGTTTGAATGTGTTTGATTCGTTTTTTATAAATGAGAAGAATAGAACTCAAACCATGGGCCTGTTAGAGGGTCACCGGGGATGTTGCCATGAGGGCCGGGGCATTGATGTCGGGTGTCTACCTACTCCAACTTTGGTGTCCCAAACAGTATTAGACTGCATGCAGGACAACATTAATACAATTGAATAGTTCCAACCTATTCTATATTTTCTTAAATTCCAAACTCAGTGCTGTTTTCGAGCATGGAATCGGAAATTGGCTGTATCGTCTCCGTGAAGATGGGCTGCTCGAGTGTAATTAAACCACTAGTACCAGACAGTAATTTCCCTGTCAGGGAAATAATATTTCCACCTCAAAGGATTGAATTTCTCGAATGATTACGCAAGATTCCCATATGTTAGAAATGGTTAATCCAACGACCTTTTAACGATCGAAACTTTTTGATTGATTGCTTTACTCCATAATTCGAGCATAGGTCGGAATATCATGAAATGTGGATCAATTTGAAAGCATATGAGAATGAGACACATCGACCCTTCTGTTTCTCTAGGGCAATTCAAAGCATGCACGCCTCTTGTCATGACCTGCAGATAAATACAAACAAATAATTACAATATTGCGTGAGATGCAGCTACCAACCATTTGCAAGTGATATACACATGACCACACACATGCGATATAGCAGTGATTACACTCATGTTATATGACAATCCGACCACACGCGTACGATATAGCAATCTGCCCACACACATGTGACAAAAGAATATAGCCACACGCATGTGATATTGCAACACCATATACATATGTAAAATGAGATGAATTCAAATAAATAAGCGAACATGATGAAGCATTGGTGAAAATACAATATTACCGAAAATGTGGTGAGAATAGAACCTAAAAGACACCAAGAACAATTGACAAATAATACTATAACTTATGATATATCTGATGCTGATCAATGAGGAATGAAAGAGACAATGGAGGAGAATATTGGGCGATTTAGTAAAAATAGTAAGAAGCCAGATAAACTAATAGAAGGAATGCCTAGCAAGATTGTAATTCACAAGGTATGAATATTCTAAACGTGATAACAGCATGTACATGTATAGTAATTGCTAACGTACACATTGGCGGGCTATTTCTAAACATCCATTCGCGATGTCAATATCACTATTCGGTTCCCAACACCCAAGCCACGGTCGGGGCCAAGCTCGACACGTATTAGAAACTCATTCGACAATTGCACAAAACTATTCCGAGCCTATATAAAATCGGTCACCAAGAATAGGCCCAATTAAAAGTAATCGCATTGTCCATAGTCATAATATTCACCTAGTGATACACCTTCGTCATTATAGCCCTGCAAGAAATTTGCAACGGCAGTGAATGCCGCCACAACGTCTGTCCTTGCGGACAACTTCTCTTTGTTATGAACTCCATCCGAATATTAATGTATACACTTCCGTGTATGGTTTGAACCTAACATAACATGCCATTCCGTTCCGGTGGAGGTTGGCGCATCGGCGAAGGATTAAGAAATGAGTGCGAAATACACACAACGATATTCCTATAGATCACCATTCACATTCACATATCTCTGTACTATCAACATCCATAAGTTGGTAAATTATTGAACATAATAGACAACGTGCGATGGAACTTTATGTGAAATCAATTAAACAACGTGCTACTGCAACGGAAACCAAAACGCCAATAAAACATAATAAAATCGGTCGCACATATCAGACACTCACAACGCACGTTCGCAGTAAACACAGTCATACAACTTTACCACATACTGGCGAAGCTAGTTCTAGGTTTTTCCGGAGGTAGATCATTTAGTACTACAGCATAACAAAAGGATGGAGTTTTCGAACTGATATGGTGAAGTTGAGAGCTGTCAATATGTGTGTTGTCATCGGGAACGTAATTACAATTTTGAATTTTAAGACAACTCCTTATAAATCACATGTAGGTGTGTAATAATCAGATTACAAAACCAGCCATTGTAATATTTTTACGTATCACATTTCGACCAATGAAAAATGGATTTGGTTTGTCATTAGTTTCCGCATGGAAAATGTAATATTATCGATATTGCATATAAATAGTTACCTGCAGTTTATTGTGTATCCATTTAATATGTGATATATCTACCTCATACATTTTGTTTTTGCCAGAAGCAGTTGCAAATAAAGCACATACATATATATGCATGCCTATTCCAATTTCAGAAGATCCTTGTGTCCATCACAAGGTACTCGATGACGCTGATGGGCACCGGTCGTCCAACTTTAATGATCCAACCTCATTCAACCTCACCGAATGTGATGACACCATAACTGGGTGGCACAGAATTAGCAGTCCATTTGGCGATGAAATGTCGACTTCTTGCCCTGGAGTGAACTCATGCGGCACGAGGAATCCAATATGGCTAAATGGTAAGCACCACGAGGGAAAAACATGTAGATAACTCCATGAACATTCCACCCACAACTAACTGACCAAACTGTTCAAGAGTTGGATATTTCACGCCTGACACATCATTAGTTGAACATTTCGGATGAAAAGTAAGCTATATCTATTATGACTCAAAATCAATTATGTCCTATTTTCGCAGTTTCGGTCATGTTTTTGGACTGAAATGGCAGTGATCTGTGAATTGTACCGTTGTCCAGCAACATGGTGGGCGGATAGTGGTGCCAATTGAATATCGTGAACTTGGAAGTTTTTATCTGCTTCTAGTGGGACAGAGTGGAGTTTGTTGAACTTAATCTATTATCTTAACATTTCCCACCAATTAAAAGGAAACATTATGCACTTCAATTATATGTTTGTCTGTCTATTGTCTGCATGTAATTTCCTCCAAACGATAGACCATCCCAATCCAATATAGACATTTACAACTGAATGGGATAATCCAGTAAAGAAAGGAAACGTTACAAAGTTCGGCCATGCACAGACATAAACTGATAAATGATATCAATATAATCAAATATAAAGTATGTATTCAGGCGTCCAGACCTGCGGATACAACACCATACAGAATCTAATATACCGGTACATAATAACATACAAATCGAATATCTCCGTCAAAGGTATCTTGCCAGCTAAACTATATGGTATATTCCCATTCGTAGTAGAAGTGTTAAACAACCAGTTACTCCAGGATTCGTTTCTATTGTACGTTTGTTCATTGAACTATAGATGCCGTTTTGCAATAGGTTTTGGAACATGTGATATTGTGAATAAATAAGCTTTCCTTGTTCCCTTCTACGATTGTAGAGATAAGTTTACTTGCTATTCCCTTTGATAGTTATTACTGATTTTGAAAGTTAAAGTTGACACATTGCATTCACTTGAATTTCCTGCGGTTATTTTTATGCAGCACTTTTTTTCGCATGGACAATTTCCGCAATAACGAAATAAGCAATTGTTTTGTCTGTGTTTTCATAAAGCCTGTGAAAAATGTAATTATATATGATATAATGTCGTGGAGAAAATCAAAATAGTTGGCCATTTTTATAATGACTACGGTATGTGAAGTCTCGTGTATATCTCCAGTCAAACAAAACTCAGACCGTGTTTCATTTCAATCAACTTACGGTCTGAAGACTCTCATGGTTAAAATTATTTCAAACGAGAGAAATCTAGCCAATACGCAGCAAGCATGCGTTGATTGACCAATGAATAGCTTCTTGCAAGTTCAATTAATATTCACTTATTCATACAAGCCACACCCGCGGCATTTGACTTCAATCTCATGAAGTTATCATATAAACGACACGTTAATGTCGCGTATCTTAACTGACAAAACGTCATATGTTCAAACTCACAACTAACGTACGTTTAGTAACTTTAGTCACAATTGGGAAATGTTCAGACAGAACAAGTGTACATAACAGAATTGTATATGCAAAGGTATTTTAAAAAAATACTATTTTCTCCTAACCTACGGATATTACGTCACGTGCCAAAATAAGGATAAATTGACAACTTCGTAGTAAATTCCGAGGCCGTATTGTAAACAAGGAGATGACGCAACATGACCGCGGTACAACTCAATAAAATGTATATAGCGTGCTTATCGCTATATTGTCGTTACATTGTACTTTATTATATAGCATCTGAATTGCTAAACTTGTATTCTGCATGTACAGTGAAGCAATTAACATTGAGAGCATTTTATTGCACGGAATTAGAGTGACAACTCTTAAATGATTACATGACCTCGGGCACACGTGTGTAGATATATGTGTGTATCGCAATGATAAACAAATGCATTATGAATATTAATGAGTTTTTACAAAAAATGGAATTTCCCCTTCATCTCTGAAATCAGATTCCCCCGAGTGTCGTCAGACGTAGTGAAAGTAATGAGACAGAGTCTGGATATATATCAGACTGGTACATCTCCTATTGCTTTTGCTCCACTGGAAGTAGCTTCTCATACTTTCGAGTGTTCAGCTACTTGGATAAGGATGCTAGAGAATAGAGCTCCCATCATTAGCTTAGCAGCTCGGGTCGATGGTTACATGTTTAACAAACAAGAATCGGAAGGGCACATTATCCATCCACATCTGGGTTCCTGTTGTTCCCTCCTTCAATGTGCCATTCTGGGAGGTCAAGGTCATTGTTTGAATCGAGTGTAGATAGTCTTTGTGACAATATCTTCGGATGGCCAGTCAGTGAAATTACTAAGGTTGTAACGATACACTTTGTCACGATATGCTATATTAGTGTTCTAGAATGATTTACCACCTGACAAAAATCTAAATCAGCATAACTGGAGATATTGTTCATTTATAACTAAAATACAGTTTAATAGTTAACTATATGAGTCAAATACAAATGATAGGCGTGTAGTGCAATCTAGAGGGAACCTTGGAGGTTTGATGTTTTTACACTTGCTCATCTTCAGAAGTTACCTGATTTCCTGTATCGCGATGCACATAAGACGATACGATACGCGTATCGTTTGAGAGTGAATTGTGATACATTGAATTCGTGCTAGTCAGGCATTCAAGATCAGTGGGTCACAGAATTTCAATTTTGGCTAAACTTTTCTGCCCATTAATACTTGCTATGCGAAGTGGACATGGTGCGCAACTTGAGTCTTTCGCAACCCCATCGTAAGGAATTTCTCCTTGATCAGCCATTTCGGATGAACACTGAGTTTAATGAGAATGCACCCTGCGACGTGCTTATTGGTCTCAGCAGAGCCAGAGTGGTATAGACAACGTCCATTCAGCTCCGGATTAAAGGGCGACACAGAGATTAGTTCGCGAAAGAGTTGTGTGATATCATCATCTGGTCCTAATAAGAAGCAGGCAGTTACCGTTGTCAGTACACGCTTGACTTAGTTGGGTTAACGATTGGTTAGCACAGCTTGCTCATCCGATATCCAACACAAGGTCGTCACTTAGAGACAATGTTAGTCCCATTGTACATCAGGTTAACGACGTTCTGCGCTCTTCGTACGGCGGTAGAGTGAAGATACTTGGAAGCCGCTTCAGCCAGTGGGACCATGATGCAAGATAATATACCCCCCTTACTAGCCAAGCAACTCGGGGCGATGGTTACACAAAAGTCTCAAGGGGGCATCCCACGCGTCTGCACCCGGGTCCGTTCGTAGGTATATGTCGGAATATGTCCCCAAATCGCGCACTCCGAAGCATGTCCAGACTTTCACAGCATGTTCGTATTCAGAATCGTCTATATTTTTGCCAGACAGCTTATTGAAAAAACATTCCTTGGGTGGCAAGGCGGAGTCGTTGAATTTCTCGAAAGACGTTACGAAGTCGTATGGAAAGACCCCCTTTCTGCTGAGTAAATCCAGTTGTTCGGCAGTGAGCGAACCTTCGTCTTTCAGGTATTTGAAATCGTAGTCCGCATTGTTCCTTAAATTCCTCACCAGCGTGTCGAGCGGCGCAGACAGGAACTGATAACTATCAATGAACCGGAAAGTTCCAAAATTGAACGATATGTATTTCTCCGTGGACTTAGCTATGCACGTGATATCCCAGTCTTTGAATTTGCCGAGCTTTTGCATCACCAAGTGAAAGTCAAAGTTGGTACCACCGTGGAAGACAACCGGTATGAAATTCGGAGCTTTCTTTCTCTGTAAATTACAAGAATTACACGCTGCATTTAGGAATTTTCCCGTAAGGTGGTAATGGTCCCTGCATTTCTTGTTGTTCAAGCGAAATCTACCGTGACACATGTAACACTCGTTCGTATTTTCATAACTCTTTTTATCAGCGTCAGTCATCATTATCGGTTTAACTCTATTCAGTATATCGTTAATTTCTTCCTCCTCGCTGATCAAACTGTTAACGAAATGTTCGATAACCCCATCGTCCGCTCTGTATATTTTGGTTCGTTTGTCATGTTGACTATCTTGATAGCAAACTCTCTTCAATCCGTAACTACACGGTATCAACTCTTGGTAATTGACGCTATATGACTCCTTTTCAGAGGGATGGCAAGTATCTATACTTTTATTCACGGTCTCGAAATCTGCATACAATACGAACGGGATCGGAGCTTGCTTGTGATAATCTTTGAATTTGATTATTTTATCTTTTTCATCCGGTAGACTAGTCCGTTGAAGTCCATAATTAGCACAATCGATATTATGCTTATCGAGAGTTTCGTTTTTCAAGAATCCGTGCAGGCAATATGGACAGTAAAAATGTTTATGCTTCGTAGAGTTTTTTGTTCGAAAGAGGAACGAGTCTAGGTCCCTTATGCAAACGTAATGTGACTTGTCTCCATCTTGTATGTACAACAAATTTGCATGATGTCGTTTCGAGGTCGAGTGTGTCACGTGAAGAGGGAAAATTGTTTCATTTTCATATCCAAAGACATTCACAGAAATTTCATTGATCCTCTCGAATTTGCCGACATCTTTGACGAGTAAGGGGAATTTAAGTCCATCAAAGTTTAGTACATCTTCGTGACCGCAGAGAGATTCCACAGTGCAGTAGGTGGTGTTACACGGATACTTAGAAAAACCAGAATAGAGTACTTGAAACACTTTTCGTCGTGTAAATTCATCACATTAGTCAGACTGTTGCTCTTAGAAAACTCTTTCGGTAGAGGTATATACGATGAAGCCGACAATGGGTTGTAGATAACAACGTTAACTTCCAGTTTCAAGATTTCATCTATCTTCCACACACTACCTTGGAAAATAAAGATATCAAAGGACTGGAACATCTTGTGGAAAGCAGAATCGAAATAATCGGCGGACATTTCGTTAATGGTGACGTATCTGTAGGTGTGACTTCTAAAGTGTGTCGTCATCACTTTCCTCTCGTCCGGAGTGTCCTTGTACAGACGTATCTGAATATTTAACCACCATTTAACGCCATTCTTTTCCAAGTTCTTTCCCACCAAATTTTCAACTGTTTCGTACTTGTTGGAAAAGAAAGTCAGAACATCCCTTTTCTCGTACTCATCGCCCGGGAATAGTACGTAAACCAACGCACCCTTCTTCATTGCACTCCGTACTGGCTCTATGTCAGAATAACGTGTTCCATCTGACGATGTCTCGCCACCATCTCCTCTTGATTGCTCTACACCATCGGACGTTTCGTCACCTACCTCCATTTCATTATCACCCCCACTCGACTGCTCAGTGTCTCTCGAAACCTTATGTTTCTTGTCTCTATGCACCTTTAATGTTCGTTTGCTTTTGAACAGTTTCTCACATACCTCACAACGATGCCTTTGTTCAGAATGAACTTCCAATTTATGTCTCTTCAAACTCTTCTTGTTTACATACGTTTTAGCACAGTCCGAACATTGATGTCTGGAATCCATTGTTCACCCTCAATAAACTATAACTCTCCTGATTTTCCACCACTTTTTTTTTTATTGATAAGAAAAATGGTGTATCACACCGTATTTATGGATTAATATTCTTACATCTGGTATTTCACACGGTCACTATTTTATATTGTCACGAACTTAACATAGCTTATTCCATTTTTTCTTTTTCTTCGTGGGAACCGTGACATCTGTTGAAGAACTTAGCTGCTCCGATTGTCCAGGTTTGTCTGATTGTTCAGGTTTGTCCGTTTGGGTCGACTCAGTGCTAGTTTCTTTCGTTTCATTATTTGACTTTTTCTCAGGTTCTTTACATATATTGCTTTCTATAATTTCATTCATCTTCTCGTATTTTCTCTTCGCTAACAGAATGAGTTCCTTCACCATCTTTCAATTACAGGAAAGCTGCCTTGAGCATTCGCGGAACAATACTCGAACAACGCACTAGAAGATTCTTTCGATTTTTGTGCTTACCACTCACTATTTTACGAAGATTGTTACCGTATTTTTTCAACAGTCCGTGGTCTTGCTTCGACAATGGAACGGTGCCGTCTAAGATGTTGTATATAACCTCAGCCAATATATCTGTTTGCGATCTCGTTAGATACTGAATTAGTTTTTTGTGTTTTTTACTATCTATCGTTTGTAAAGTTTTCAGCAAATTCTCTATATGATTCTCCATCATCACAAGTCAAAAACGATTTCGTCCTGTCCTGGGAGAATATTCGATCTGAACTGATACTGTTTGTTAGAATGTGGGTGTATATCAATCAGAAAATAAGAAAACTTATTAGATGTGGCTATATTGTATGCATCCATGAACGAATCTGATTTACCACTAGCAACTCGCCTCAACAACATTTTGATTTGTTGTTGATCCCTCAAAAATTTGAACAAAATTATGTAGTGAGTATTCAGTGATATCGATCTCATATATTTTCCCTTCGGAAACAGGTTTTGTATTATGAAAATAATGTTTATATTGGCATGGTGACACTTTACGGTAAAGAGTTGTAGCATATCTTGACTTCGAATAACCTCTTCCATCAAATCATCCACAATCAGGAGCTTCGCGCCGGAATTTTCCTCAGCCCATTCCTCAATTTCGCGTTCCGTCAGTGTACCTTTATGAAAATCAGCATTTATATCTCGGTATATATCTTGCCATGCAGAGTAACAGAATTTCACCGACTGAATTTCATGATCAAACATTCCATCCTTTCCATTGATTATATCTTTCACTAGAAAAGTTTTCCCACTTTGACTCGGACCACACAGTAATATACTTGTCGGTGATAGAAAAGGGGTTAAACTCTCTGTTTCCCACCAATTTTCTATTGACGACATAACGAGAAGACAGTTTGTAGCATAATACTTTATTTGACAAAGAAACTATTCGTATATAACATCTCTGTTTTGCGTTATCTCAAAATATCCTGGAAATTGTGCATAAATTAAACAAGATATTGTTTTAGGGAGTGGCTTGCCAAACTGTACATCCAACCTCACGTTCGCATTTTTGAACAAATTGGTGTGCTTTTCACTGTCGAATGTAGGTTCGAGATTAAAATAAAATAAAGTGTAACCTTTTTCATAATCTTTGCGACTGATACCAGAAGTTACGTCGCTGAAGTTATTTTCACCTTTGAATTTCAAGAAATTAACGAAAGGTGTAATAGAATTCCCATCTGCATCAAAATCACATTTTAACGGCGATGCATCTACCGGCACACCATCTGCAATAAGTGATATTTGTGTTATGTTACAGTTTTGAAAGTAATAAGGATTAGACGAGTATGAGCCAGACAAACTCTCGCTTAATACGAAGCCAACTACTACTCTGGTCGGTTTTATCCCATGAAATAAATTATCAGTAACAAAATTTCTCTGCCCACTCGGGATCGAAATAGTTCCGATATCTGTTTTCGTGAATGGATACTTGGCATTCACGGTTTTCATCATCTCTGACTGTCCGAATATAACTGCAGGATTCACTTTAATCTTGCATGCTTTGAATACAATATCCTCGATGACAACCTCGTAGTCGGGAGAAGCCATTTCGGACACCAGACAAAACTCCGGTTTACTTCTGAACAGCTTCAAGTGAACGTCAACTTGATTGGTTATGTATCTCTCAATCTGGAACAGATCGTGGTACAGCGGACCTTCTAGTTCAACAGATTTTCCCAGTTCTATGAATTTATGTCGGGTGTATACGGCAGTATTTTTTCCCTTCAAAGCAACATCATCCATATCATCCGCATCGTCCAATTCAAATATCTGTGTGTTTAATTGTTGATCTTTGTTTTCATTGTCATAATTCAACAGAACATCTATAAAGGATTTGTACGGGTGGTACGGATTCCCTGGCACGACCATATTTCCATTTAGAGAGACGTCCACCTGATTGAAGAGAGAAGGTAGAAAAAGGTTCACTAAGGAAACTTTATCATCAACAGTTATCTTTCCACCCGCCGGCTTTGTGATTTTCACCTTAACATAAAGTCTGGAATTTTTCAGATCTAAGAAACTGACACCGCTGCCTCCGTTGACGTTAAATTCAATAGGTGAATATCCTGATATTTGAGACGTAGGTCTATACTCCTGGTAATATACGTTTTCAACAGCGGTAATAGTCGGGTTAATTTGGAACAAATCAAGCTCTTTGGGAAGTGTCTCCTTGAACAATTTTTTGTCCATCATCGCCATGTCTATTTTGTGAAGATATCTTTGTATTTCTTAGATGATAACTTTTTCTTTTTTGACTGAATTTTTCTCTTCTGCACACCACGAGATTTGGTTCGCTTATGCTTGGTCTGTTTCTTCTTTCGACTTTTATACTTCTTTTTTCCAGCCATTTTGATATTCTCCCTAACGAGCTCTTCCTCTGCTTGTAAAACTGCTTGTTGCACCGGTGACACCGTTTTCAAATGGATATCAACCTCTCCTTTTCTCGGTCTTTTATAGTCAAGGTCAGGTGGTACATCATTCTTTTCACTATTTTTCTTATAATATTCCACCCAGTAGTCTGGATTTGGAACATACAATTCTTTACTCATATCGTAAGTGTAGTGTCAGTACAACCGGTTCCGTTAGAAATGTTGCCTCGCTATCATTTTCATCCTTTATAACAATATCGATATAACTGATTTCATTGAATTTTACCGATTTATAGTGAATACTATTCTGCTCCAGATTCCATTGGTCGTCTTCGGTTGGGATTATTCTACACAATATTGGTCTTTCCTCCAGAAAAACGACAGATTTGTCAACAATATTACTGTAAACTAGTAGATGTCTGTTCGATGTGGTCTGATTTGCTGAGCACTTATAATCGAAACTAAATAGTGCTACTTCCGATTTAAGAGGCAATATTAATCTTTTCTTTAATGGTATCTTGAAATGATACGGTTCATTTGTTGGGAAGAATTTACTGTATTTGTCACTCTGCACGTAGATGTACGTATCACGAAGAGAGATTGACATGTTGGGTATCCTCCTGATCCACCCACGAATTAATTTTTTTTGGCCAACCATCCCATTTAACTAAATATTTAGTCTTGCCTTTGATTTTCTTAGTTTTCAATACTTCTTCTATTATCCATAACGAGTCTTCGTTTTTTTCTACTTTTTTCAACTCGGGTTGATAAAAAAGTCCCTTTATACGCTCGGCATTATAGTCTTCTAGTACGTAGAGTGGAATGTATTGCTTGCTATACCTGTTTTTTATTTTGAATATCTCACCACTCCATTGCTGATGGAATGCTCTAGTGAATGGATGCTTGAGAAAACTAATTCTAACCTTGTCCCCTATACTATATTTGAAGGGTACCCTTTTAATATTTTTTTTCCCTTTCAAATATATATCGCTCCAAATTCTCGCTGCATTATTTTCGTTGACTTCCTTAGGAGAAATATTGCCTAGTGTTCGATGCGGAGTACTGTTATAACTCTCAACTAAACTTTGTAATATTTCAACAAATCTGTACGTTCTATGCTTATAAAAATACTTATACATTTTGACACGAATCGTACGTTTAACCCTTTCAGCAACAATACATTTTACTTCATTTTCTGGGTTTGAGTACTTAATACCCTTTTTACCTAGCAAAATTTTAAGCAGCTTGTTTGTAAATTCCATACCCTTGTCGGTGCGTAATATTTTTGGACGTCTTGATGTTCTCGAAAATATAGCCTGCATACCACCTGCAACTGCTTTTGCAGTTTTATTCTTCAAGGATTCACACCAGAGATATTTTGAAAAAACATCAATTACAACGAGTATGAAATTATTATTATCGTTATATTCCGATATATTTTGTACAGATAATAAATCAGCTTCCCATAAACTGTCTCGACCAGATACAACCATTCGCTTAAATTTCCTTTTCACTGGTGTATAAAGGCTGTGTGCATCTTGATTGTTGACCCACTGTTGTAATTTTTTTCTAGATATTTTCAGATTATCGTTATGTTTCAATACTTTATAAATCTTGTTTTCACCACTGAAAGATGAAGGATTAGCAATATTATAATAATAATCATTTAAATAATGTTCAGGATCTCCAACATCCCCTTCAGAATTTGTAGAAGTTCCGTTTTCCATTTCTCTGTAGGTTTATTGTCACTTATCCACTGTTTGTCATTCTGGAATGTGTGGATTTCGCTCTCATAATCTTCATCAGAACATCCTCCTATGAATGATGCAATAACTGTTTCTATATTTAGTTCATCTATTACTTTCGAAAAGAAATAATCTATTTTCTCCTCAAATGTTGAACTCGAACATGTATGAAGAGTGTGATCCGTTATTTTCAATTCACATCCATAACACGACAGACGACATAATTTCTCTATTTCCTCATACACATATCCTGCAGTTTTTGTAGAAGAGTTGTCTACAAAAATAAGGGTAGACAATATTCTGTTCAGTAAAATCCATATCACTTTTAATTCAAGTGAGAAGGTATAAAGTCCACGCCCAGTTGACAATTACATATCGAATTCCATATATCTATATTAAAAGACACACTCGTAGATCCTCTGTGCAAGAATATATTTTTCCTGTTTTTCTTTATAACGATTTTTGTCTTTTTGTCAATTTCTATAACAATCTCATTCTCGTTTGTGTGAGACAAGTGGAAACCATATTGTTGTAACTGATCTATTTGAGCTTGTGCCATCGTTTATAAGTGAACGTTTCAGTGAAAATTGTTGCTTTTTATATTCCAGATAAGAGATTAGAGAGATAACAGACAGATACGAGATAACGTGATTTAGTATTTAAAGATAAGATTATTATATATTTGTCATTCTCCTGTTTTTTATTTTCCCCGTATCGAGTTGGGAGATTAATTGACTCATACAGCCTATATCTGAATTGGTCATTGTCGCATTCTTTTGTACCAAACAAAACAAAACAAAACAAAACATAAAAGAGACACCCAGTATATTTCAAAAGAGTACAAAGACACACAGCATCTCACAGTCTCGGGTGATTTTGATTAGTTATCTGCAAATTACTAGTATCACGTTGATTATAAACAATAAACACTAAATAATAAAATCATTCCAAATTAATTTTTAAACACCTGGGAGAAATTAACTGATAGTGATACCAATTAGCTTCGATTAGGTTGGTTTTGAAATATCCAGTGATACAACAATACGACTCTGAAATTATGGGTGTCTTTTTTGCACATTTTGTGGATACTGGGGTCATTTTGCACATTTTTAATATGATATTCACCAATTCAGCCACACTATATCATCCAGAAGGGATTTCTGCAATATCATCTGTTAATAGTTAGGAGGATTCCCCCCCCCCCAAATTCCCCAGCATTCATGAGTAGTTATTCCATAATAAATATTTAAATAAGAAGGTCAACATACGATCTGAGGTCATTTTGTTGAACTTAATATATATTAACATTTCCCTGAGTAAATCGGACTCATTATTCATTTTTTTTTAACTGAGTGGGAGAGTCAATTCAGTAAAGTTAAGGATACGTTTGTCTTGTGACAGTTCCTGACATAATAGTTAAGTCTATTCTATACACACACCCTCACCAATCTCTTCCCTATTTGGGGGGGGGTTAGATTGGTCAACTTGAATTCCAATTTACTTTATACAAATTAGTATATTCATTAATATTAATATTACACTTGATACAACCGTTTGAGTATAAATATAAATAATAGATATTCGTTTCTGCATTTCCATTTGGTATCGATACATCTTGACCCGTCAGACCAATATCCATCCATACCACCATAGAAAGGCAGGAACACGAACAACCATTTTCTTAAATATTACAACAAAGTTACAATTTGATATTGACTGTGATACAATATTGTGAATTGAAATTATGACAGCTCCTTAAAACAAAAGTTTCATTTGATTTAAAAGAAATAAGATCAAAAGTTAGATTTAGTAAATTGGAATCAGTTTTAAAAAGTATATTGGGAATAAATTAAAATAACACAGGTTATCGATATATATCATACCTTTGACCAGATTTTTTAATTATTTTTTTTTCAAACTCATTATTCAAAGAAATCAACTTTACCGACAATGGGCAAGGTATTGATATTGTCTGTTTGTGTCCTCTTCTTCTATACATATTTTGTCTTGACCATATTTTCTGTAACATTATACCTTCACCAGAATATATACGAAGTCATTACACAAGGAAATCCACTTTGCCGCAATAGCCACAATATTGATACTGTCTGTTTGAGTCATCCTCTTCAATACACACGTGTTGGTGTCCGAAATCATCCCTACAAAAGGTGCAGTATAGAATAGGTGTCTCTTCTGGATGATTTCCTACACAAGCTTCTAAAACATTATCTTCTCTTGCATAACGTTGATCTAGTTCCTCTTTAGATGCTGTGAAGGTGCTGATCGACATGAAAAGAACAATATTCATGTTATGTCCTTTGCCCGTTTTCTTCTGGCCCCTATTCACAAAATGTGTCGCGAATTCCATTTCGTCAGTATAATAACCAGCAATAGTTGTGGTAAATTCATTCTCTGCACTGTTGTACTTTTTGGCACGTACCTTGAAGAATTTATCCTTCTCTTTCTCGACGAGATCACTCGAGAGGATTTTGAAGGCAACGTCTTTTTCCAGATCAGCAAAGGCAATATGCTTTTCCAATTTTTCAAAACTCGACAGTGAGTTTAGTTGCAGTTCGTATGGTGATAGGAACTGCACGCTTGGCTTCTTCTTTCTGCTGGCCTGGTTTTCCGTAACAAGATTTCGTTTTGACATTTTGATTATAAATAGATAGTAGCTTTTTTCTCATACAACTTATATACTGCTAAATATTGGGAAAATATAACAATAAACATATGGTACGGGTGTTATCAAATAGTTCCAAATAGATAAAATGTTGAGATATAAATCGACCTAATAACATAACCAACTTTCCTTTATACCAAAAATTAAAGAACGACGTACATATACATACCACATACACGAGGTCGGGTTAACGGTGCCATTGTCCAAAAAAAACAATCCCCCACCTCGCTAGATAAGAAAAGTTGAGCGATATAAATCGACCTAATAACATGACCAACTTAGCTTTACATATATATTCGTGTCGTTTTGTCATTGTCACGGAGCTGGCTGTGTGTGTGGGGGGGGGGGGGGGGGGGGGCGCACGAGTCGATTTACCCTGGTCACCTCGTTAACATGGGCTGGGGGGGGGGGTACCTGCTGTTAAATATAGCTTTAAAATAACCTAAGTTACCTGAACGAGGTTTGTTTCATAGGATCACTGTCGATAGGGAGTACCACATCATAGAACCATTTTAAAGGCGTGTCTACCTGCTGATTCATATCATCGACAGGGTGGGGGTACCACTCAAACACGGTCTGGGGCTACCTGCGGTTACATATAACTTAAAAATAACCTTGGTCACCTGAACGAGTTCTTCCATGGTCACCATCGATGGGGTACCATCAAGGAACCATTTTAGGAACCGGGTGGGTCTACCTGCTGTTTCATATACTACTGACCTATTTCGATACCGGGAAAAATTAAAAATCTAATAATATTATTATTATTTTGGAGTGCATACTGCCATGTGGCTTTAGCGTGTTAGTGTTTACGGATACTGACATCTGCGAGAGATTTCTTGCCCAAGCAGCTGGCACAAGCACTAAATTTGTAACACCGAATTACACTCAAGCACATATTCCTGACACAAATTTGTTCATAACACTAAACATACATATATATATATTGGGTACTTTCGTGTTATTATCGATTTAATGCCCTGGACATATGCACTCAAACTGTTTGGATTGAACACTAATATGTACAACGGTATTGTCCGGTACTAAACATTTTAGCGTTGATGTAAACAGTTCTACGCTGTTGGTCCAAAAGCAACAAATTCCTCACCAACTACAAATTGACCAAAAACAGAAAAATATGCTACTGCTTGTCTAAAAACATAAAAGTTCCCACCAATTACTGGTTGGAAAATCAAACAATGAGAACAATTCCAACATATAAGAGGTGTAAAATTTCGAACTAATATCGCCCAGGCATGACTTTTCCAACTGTTTACCAAACTGTGTGGGGTTAGACAACCCAGTCACCACGCCCTGCCTGAACATATTATTATATTTACATTTAAAAACGCATTAGACAGTAAATTAGTTTCAATGCGCTTTACAATAGAAATACAGTTTAAAACAAAGAGATAACACAATATGGATACTAAAAGATATGTGAGTTTAAAAGAGACCTAGGAGCATTAAAATACTACCTAAAAACAGCTAAGTACACAGCTAAAAAGTAACAAATCACGAATC
Source organism: Siphonodentalium dalli (assembly GCA_032622095.1). Lineage (NCBI taxonomy): Eukaryota > Metazoa > Mollusca > Scaphopoda > Gadilida > Siphonodentaliidae > Siphonodentalium > Siphonodentalium dalli. The sequence continues at coordinate 162,644,993 of CP136063.1, read as the reverse complement.
GAGAATATATGAAATATCAGTGAATCCAAAATAAGTGCGAATAATGTCAATTGAGCAACTGAAAACATTAACCAATCAGATGTTTTCAGCAACTTTTTAATTTTTTTAACTTTCTACAGAGTGACAGCGCCTGATGTTCATTGGCAGGCGATTATATATTTTTATAATTGAATTGGAGATTCAATTAGAATAAAAATGGTTAATATCCCGTGAAAGCTTGAATCTTGAAAGTGTGCTCTCATTATTTTACGAATAACTCTGATTATATCCGCTTTGGACTAATTTACCGAAATTAAAGAGAGTGAGTCGCGAGCAATAGAAAACGAGTACGATAAATTATGCAATCTCAAATCAGAAATGACAATTTAAAGCCACATGGGCGTTTGCGTTCCAAATTACACATATTATTCGCTTTTGAATGTTTCCCGGTATCGATATAGGTCGATGTCTATCTCAACTACCATTCCACGAGCATTCTACAATCCGAAGAAACGCATACAACTATGAACACGGTGTTCGGGTCGCAAATCAAAAGAACAGCCATTTGCACGACATGGAGCAGAAAAGAGCGTTCCGTGTTAATTTATTCCTGATATGGTAGACATAAAGAGCGTTTGTGTGACTTCTGGCGATAAATGGAAAATGTCAAGTGTTTTCCAGAAATTATGCAGCCGGTATATCAATATTTCGTTTATTTATCGATATAAAAAAAGTAACTAAAACAATGTTACTTTGAGACTTCAGATACTTCCCAGAAGATGTGGCATAAGCAAAATGAGGTCCCTGATAGGGTGAATTTTTCTATTCTAGCCCGCCATGTGGAATAGCTTCACTAAAATCATCCCCATATGTCAGACACACTATGTCCAGACTTGACTGCACACCGAACACACGAGCGAACCAGCCAATACGCACACGATTGGATAGAGAGAAATACTTAATCGGGGTTAATGATTAGATAGGGATTGGTATTAAATCGCAACAACACGGGGCACGCGATGTTAGGATTGAGACTGAGATTATTGACATTTTAAGAAGTCCTTTTCAAGAAAGTTCTCCTAATATAAAACAGGCCCACATGCCAAATAGGAGAATTTGACTTATATTTTACCAAAGTTCATCAATAGTGGTGTTGTAAATTCTTGCATATAAATTTCAGTTATTTCGTCAAAGTACGTTCTATTTAGAGTTATCACCCTTCCAATTAATACAGGATACTTGTTTAGAAATGTAATCCTAACCTCGGCAACTGTTTCTGCGTTTGAAAATCAATCCCTATCTAACCGTGAACCCAGATTAAAGACATATTATGGACTTGTTCGGTTGCGTGAAACTGATAAGTTAGTTCCAGGCGCTATGCCAATTCAGGATTCTACTAACAGCGCCGAAAATCTCAAGCAAATCAATCGTACCACGTCATAGAAAACATCGTCCGAACTAGTGTAAATATTTACTTCTCGATTCGGGACAAAACTATCGGAGATAAACTAACGAATACTGTTTGGCCATCGAGAGTCACTGCATTTAATTAATAGATAAGAATGACGTAGTGTGTTGTCAATTTGGATATAATATTTATAAATATAACTACTTTGATTAAAATTATTCTCCATTTCTATTTTATCACTCTGCCGGAGTGTTTCACATCACTTTAAGTATTTTTGCGCTATCTGATCGTGCGCGCATTAGGTGCGTATCAATCCTCACCTGTATCATGTCAATGAATAAGAAGCTGCTGTCATCCTGCAAGGCATTGCCGTCTAAATTAGCCACACTGCAATCGAGCAGTGCGCATGGAAGCTGCACGCCGCTGCTTTTTTCAAAATTCACCGAACTGCAATCCTCGTCCTGCAGGCATTTAGAAGCGCATTCAATCTTCGAACGGGCCCACACCCTCCGAATTTCATCACAGTTTGTGCAACGATTAAAAGATTTTTCTCTACCCGTACAAGAACCGAGATGACTCGAACTAACTTGAACGTTCTGGTAAGCAGCAAGGAGAACCAGAGCCAGAAACCCACATAATGCAGCCATGTTCTGTCGCGTCTCAGCAAGTAGTATTACTATTGACTTAAATGACTACGCAAATGGTGAGTTTATTTGTTGTGGTCCCGTGCCCCCGGCATCGATTGAAACTTGTCGATCTTTTCTTAAATGCTCTAAAGATGCAAAGCTTCGATTAAATTAAACACAATCTGCTCACGACAAACCTGAATTAGTAACAAGTCTTCGAAGTGAACAAAGATTTAACTTCGCGATCGAATTCATACGAACTGATAACAATAATGAGACAGAGAGACAAGCTGATAAGTGTAAACGCCAATGGATCAAGGGGTCTAAACACCTTTAAGAACTGGACAGTATAGAGTTCGTCTGGGAATACCAATTGCTAAGTATAAAAAAATAAACCATTTTATCGCACATGTATGTGATAAACTGGGAATCAATTTTCTTATGCTGTCAAATTCTGGCTTATATGCTGAAGGTCTAACTCCTCTGAGTTCCTCATTCATATATAAATCAGTCGTTTTGACACGTTCGGCACGGAGCTATTATCTTGTTCCAAAAACTATGTTTGTAACATAATGCAAATACTTGAACAATATAACTTATCGAATTACCTTTACCAATTTGTCAGTCGGACAAAAACACATGGAAACATCACACGGTGATGCATGGAAATCAAGAACAAATTCAGTTTTTCACTCTTCAATATAATACACACAGCATTATGTATGGCTTATGTTTGGCGCCTATGAAAATTAAAAAGAAGACAGGACCATGTATCTCACGATTGTCAAATTGATAAGCCAAATAGGAAGTGTAAATATTTAGTGTACGTCCATGTATTCATTTAGAAATGAGATGGAATATTTTATTATGGATGCACTTGGGAGTAATGCCTACATCAAATACGAATCGCTCTCAGGAGAAGCCAAATAAAGTGTGCCCTTTGGCAACCTATCGGAAATTGTTCCTACTGTATGATCCAGGTCCCTATAATCGATTTCTCAAAGGTGGTCTTTAAATTGGTTATATCCAGAGACGTCACCATGCATCTGACTATGTTACATGCCGAAGAGGTCCGACTTTTGCATATTTTTGGTGAGTGTGTGTCAAATTCGTGACGTCACGGAGTCCCGATAAAAAAAGTCATATTGGACACAATCGAGTCTAATATGACTTTTTTTATCGGGACTCCATGACGTCACAAACTTACGGGAGTCCAATGTGACTTTTTCCCGAATTATCATGTAACGGCTTTTGCCCAATCAGAAATAGTGTTAGTAAAGGTATGGATAATAATAAATCATAAAACTTTGACTCCAACTTGAACTATATGTTTTGAATACACATATATTTTAGTTTTAGTTGCATTGGATTGACAGAAAAGTGATAATTTGCATTTTCTGAAACGATACAACTGAATCTGATGTGACTAAATTTTTTCTGAATGAATATTGTTAATTTAAATCTTCTAGGAACCATCATACTACATGAATATTCAGTTATCAGTTTGAAACATATCAATGAGCACACAATATGTCTTTAACATACCTGTACAAAACCTCAAGAACTTTCTCAATCTCTCGCCATCACTCTTTTTGACAATTTTGTTCAGATAATCAGTCACTTTGCGGTCAACATCATTCATACCGTCAAATACCAACAGTGCCAGTACATGCTTCGGCCTTGGAGTCAATCCTGTTCTCAGATCATCAATTTCATTTGGTAATTGTTGGACACATTTTTTAATACAACAGACCAACAATCTGCCAAGTATGCTGGTTCCTGAGTTCTTTATGTGCAATTACAATTTTCGACCAGTTGGAAGAATTAACTAATGATTTCACATCATGGTTGCTCAGGAAGCCCCAAAAGTCCTCATCGTTGAAATCTTCAATTGGGTTCATTATTAATTCTTTTTCTTGTAGCATTTGATGATGCACTCATCACTTGTTGAATTTCCCAAAACATGTTGGAGAAATACTGGCGCAATTCTCACGGGAAATTACCTAACGACACTGAAGCCAACTACCATGATCACAGCCACTCTTGCCTCACGTCATGTCTTATGAATGGTACCTTTGACAATCACCCACTTGTCCCTTTGCTGTAAAAAGTGTCACAGTACTGTCAGGGCATCCTTTAGAACACATCCATTATCCTGGCCTGTCTCCTCAGTTCCATTTGGCAGAACCATTGTTACAGATATATCATTTGTACTTGTATTTATAAATCTCATTTTCTTAGAGTTATTAAGTGTCGTTGAACACGTGAGCTGTGTAATCATATTTCTGTTGGAAATTTGTTTTTAAGTGGAGGAAGTCGATGGAAATGCAACACTGGTAGAGATTCCTCAAGCTCACCTAAGTCATCTTCACCATCTCTTCTGCCAAATTCAACTGTGCTGTTTAAAGGAAGCGATGATTCCCTGATCGCAAACTGCAAAAGATCTTCAAAATCATTTGAGTCATTGAGTCTGAGTGAATCGAGGTCGGGAAGATAGTCACCACTTACACCAGATATGGGATCAGCAGAAGAATTAAAGTTTGTCTTGTGTGATGACTGTTCATTTGAATGAACATTTCTCTTAGAAGATCCGATATCATCAGATAGTTTATTTCCACAACAAAGTTTCTTTGATAATGCACTTTCCTGACAGTAACCTTCTCTCAGACGACCCACTATCATGTGATTGCTTCTCTTCACGACTTTGTTTCTTTGGTGAAACACTGAAACTTTCCTCAGAAGTAGAATGCTTATTGTTGTTTGAATTTTTAAGTTATTTTGAATACAGGTAAACTCTCACCATTTTGACCGTCGATTCGTCATAAAGCTATGTCAGTGATGTACACAACATTGTATAATAACTTTATAATATGTCATATCCTATACTTATTACATTTTCCTCGCTTCTGGTTGCGTTTTCGATCGCCTCGGCCATTTTGAATGCGTGATACTCATCAACTCGTTATTCCCTACCGTGCAACAGGTAATAGAGACATGTGACAAAATTTACTAGCGCTGATAAGAATTGAGATTTGAGCTGAAAAGTTACATCAAAGTTATTGGGAAAAAATGTAGTATTACTAATTTTCATGGAGTAATTTTTTTTCAGAGTTGTGAATCCTCTCCCCCTAGCATGATAGTATGGTGAATATCTATTAGGTTTACTATTTATATTTTATATCATTATAGCCCACAATTATTGGAGAACTGCTTTAAAAAATTACAGGCATTTTTAGGATCACCTCTAGATGAGAGCTATCAAAGTTTAACAATTTTCAATGAAAATCATAGCCGCTGGCAGCCATCTTGTATCTTACTCTTTGATGACTAAATCCTTCGGTACACCCAACAGACCACATTCCTCATCCGATCACCAAACTTCATATGGATCTGTGGGGTGACTACTAAATGTGAATCATAAATGTTTCCAAATTGTGTTTAAAACATGGCTGCCAGTGGCCATCTTGGATTTGAGTCAGGGATAGGGAGTAGTCGCAAATGTTTCGGAAAGTCCTAAAAGCATTCGCAAAATTGACATTTATACGGCTCCGTTTGTGAGAAAATAGTGCCGTTCAAACTTGTTGCCTCTCACAGTAAAGTGATATAGTTTTGTTTTCGGTGATTATTTTGTATTTAATTAGTGTGTTGTCAGTTCATATAGTCAGTGGTAGGCTCTGTGATCGCACGCAAAGCTCGGGTACACATGACTGGTTTCACGAAACCGTAATAGTAACTACTGGTATGGCAAAATGACACATGATGAAAAGAACACAAATTCTAGTGACAAAGTATTCTTTTTTCACACACTGATCGACGCGGCGAAGCGCGTCCAGTGGGTGTACTATAATCGTAGGACTCATGCATTTCTGCTGAACTGAACTAGTGCCCATGCGTTTCTGCTGAGTTGCACTGACGTTTGATCGCAAAATAAAATTTTAATCATTATCAAAGCACACACTTGGATAACACCGCCATAAACAGTTTCATACTATGATGTTGATCTCATATCGCCAATAAAATTAGAGATCTAATTGATAAAACTAAGAGGTACTGCTAAAGTATTTCTGCCAATTGGGTAACTAGATTTAGGTGGAGCTGAACCTTGAGAAATTTCAATTCCAACCAATTGACCGCGAAATGACCGTGACGTCATCGTAAACAAGGTGCCTAAAATCTAAATCGTACACGCCTCAGGCTCGCCTGAAGATCAGTTAATTCGGCTCGGAAGAGTTTTACTTTGTGTTGGGATTTAAATTTCAATATTCTTAGTTGCATGTATGCATATATTGATGTGTTTACATGCGAGCTTCTATGACGACTTGCAGGAATACTCGGATGTTGAAGTGGAGTGAAATTTCGATCCTCGATTCCCGCCGACGCTGAGTTCAACTTCAAGCGAGGACAGCCATTCTCCGAATTCTCGACTCATCGAAAAAATTCAATTTCTTCCATCTAAATCATAATTACGTGTTGGGCTCTATCATTTAAAGAAAATATAAGTATTACACGCCGACACACGAAGTCTCCACTTAAAATTTTGAAAAATAAGAGTTTTATCGGCATAAATCGATTTGAATGGGGAAATCCTATGTTAAATTTTGTGTCTCTTTTTCCGGGTTTTTTTTTCATTTACCTCGAATTTACCTTGAATCTTCGGCCGAAGAAAGCGGTATGCTTGTATGGCCTCTTCGTTAATTTCTCAACGTTTCGTATATGTAAACTATCAATGGTGTTTGTAGCATTATTAAAATCACAGTGTTTACAGCCATTAAAAACATTGTATTTTAGTTAAATTTAAAATGGAACTTGTTTTCTCTTCCTCTCCAGGAGTCGTTAAGTGTTGATTTAAAAGTGTTGACATCAGGTGCACATGCATCTAGGCATAGTTCAGTGAGTTAATTCCACGTGTTTGTACAGCGTGGTATAAAGCTGTTTTTGGTTACCTTGTTGGTGTATAGGCGTTTCTGTATTTTCTTCTTGTGGCCTCTAGATTTGGTTCCTAGAGAAGGCTCCATGGATGTGAGTATTACTTTGTCAGTTTCAGATTGAATTTTATACATCTGGATCATGTCACTTCTTTCTCTGCGGTATTCTAATGTTGGTAGTCCAAGTTTCTTTATACGTTCATCATATTCCAATTCTTTAAATTCTGGGGTGGATACTAATTTTGATGCTCTTCTCTGGACTCCTTCTATGGCTATTTTGTTCTTCCTGAGTGCTGGATTCCAAATGGATGATCCATATTCCACCATCGGTCTAACTAGGGATTTGTATAGTATTTTAGTCATATCTTCGTCCATGTGGGTGAAAGTTCTTCTTATCATACCGATTCGTTGGTTTGCTTTATTGACACTGTTTGATATATGGTTCTCGTATGATAATTTGTTGTCAAATGTAATCCCTATGTCTTTCTCTTCTTCAGTCGTTTGTATTGCTATATCCAAGTTCCCTTCCCTCAGTGTGTAGTTGTATCCTGGATTGGTTCTGCCAATATGAAGTACTTTACATTTTGCTGCATTGAATCTGAGTAACCATTTGTTGGACCAGGCTGATAGGGTATTTAAGTCGTTCTGTAATCTCTGCCTGTCTTCTTCATCTTTTATATTAGTGTAGATCTTTGTGTCGTCGGCAAATAATTTAATCTGGCAATTTATGGAGTTTGTAATGTCATTAATAAAGATTAGGAAGAGTACAGGTCCTAGTACTGACCCATGTGATATTCCGCTCGTGACTTCTGATGTACTGGATGTCCGCATACTCTTACTGCTTGTGTCCGGTTAGTTAAGAAGTTTTCAATCCAATTTCAATAACCCGAGATGTTATAGCTATTTAGTTTCTTCAATAATATTCTATGTGGAACAGTGTCAAATGCCTTTCTGTAGTCCAGATATATGACGTCTATGTTTTGATCGTTTTGTATATAGTTGTTAAAGTCATCCTGGACTTCAAGCAATTGTGTGACCCACGAATGTCCTGATCTAAATCCGTGTTGGTGGCTTCGGGTACACATGACTGGTTTCACGAAACCGTAATAGTAACTACTGGTATGGCAAAATGACACATGATGAAAAGAACACAAATTCTAGTGACAAAGTATTCTTTTTTCACACACTGATCGACGCGGCGAAGCGCGTCCAGTGGGTGTACTATAATCGTAGGACTCATGCATTTCTGCTGAACTGAACTAGTGCCCATGCGTTTCTGCTGAGTTGCACTGACGTTTGATCGCAAAATAAAATTTTAATCATTATCAAAGCACACACTTGGATAACACCGCCATAAACAGTTTCATACTATGATGTTGATCTCATATCGCCAATAAAATTAGAGATCTAATTGATAAAACTAAGAGGTACTGCTAAAGTATTTCTGCCAATTGGGTAACTAGATTTAGGTGGAGCTGAACCTTGAGAAATTTCAATTCCAACCAATTGACCGCGAAATGACCGTGACGTCATCGTAAACAAGGTGCCTAAAATCTAAATCGTACACGCCTCAGGCTCGCCTGAAGATCAGTTAATTCGGCTCGGAAGAGTTTTACTTTGTGTTGGGATTTAAATTTCAATATTCTTAGTTGCATGTATGCATATATTGATGTGTTTACATGCGAGCTTCTATGACGACTTGCAGGAATACTCGGATGTTGAAGTGGAGTGAAATTTCGATCCTCGATTCCCGCCGACGCTGAGTTCAACTTCAAGCGAGGACAGCCATTCTCCGAATTCTCGACTCATCGAAAAAATTCAATTTCTTCCATCTAAATCATAATTACGTGTTGGGCTCTATCATTTAAAGAAAATATAAGTATTACACGCCGACACACGAAGTCTCCACTTAAAATTTTGAAAAATAAGAGTTTTATCGGCATAAATCGATTTGAATGGGGAAATCCTATGTTAAATTTTGTGTCTCTTTTTCCGGGTTTTTTTTCATTTACCTTGAATTTACCTTGAATCTTCGGCCGAAGAAAGCGGTATGCTTGTATGGCCTCTTCGTTAATTTCTCAACGTTTCGTATATGTAAACTATCAATGGTGTTTGTAGCATTATTAAAATCACAGTGTTTACAGCCATTAAAAACATTGTATTTTAGTTAAATTTAAAATGGAACTTGTTTTCTCTTCCTCTCCAGGAGTCGTTAAGTGTTGATTTAAAAGTGTTGACATCAGGTGCACATGCATCTAGGCATAGTTCAGTGAGTTAATTCCACGTGTTTGTACAGCGTGGTATAAAGCTGTTTTTGGTTACCTTGTTGGTGTATAGGCGTTTCTGTATTTTCTTCTTGTGGCCTCTAGATTTGGTTCCTAGAGAAGGCTCCATGGATGTGAGTATTACTTTGTCAGTTTCAGATTGAATTTTATACATCTGGATCATGTCACTTCTTTCTCTGCGGTATTCTAATGTTGGTAGTCCAAGTTTCTTTATACGTTCATCATATTCCAATTCTTTAAATTCTGGGGTGGATACTAATTTTGATGCTCTTCTCTGGACTCCTTCTATGGCTATTTTGTTCTTCCTGAGTGCTGGATTCCAAATGGATGATCCATATTCCACCATCGGTCTAACTAGGGATTTGTATAGTATTTTAGTCATATCTTCGTCCATGTGGGTGAAAGTTCTTCTTATCATACCGATTCGTTGGTTTGCTTTATTGACACTGTTTGATATATGGTTCTCGTATGATAATTTGTTGTCAAATGTAATCCCTATGTCTTTCTCTTCTTCAGTCGTTTGTATTGCTATATCCAAGTTCCCTTCCCTCAGTGTGTAGTTGTATCCTGGATTGGTTCTGCCAATATGAAGTACTTTACATTTTGCTGCATTGAATCTGAGTAACCATTTGTTGGACCAGGCTGATAGGGTATTTAAGTCGTTCTGTAATCTCTGCCTGTCTTCTTCATCTTTTATATTAGTGTAGATCTTTGTGTCGTCGGCAAATAATTTAATCTGGCAATTTATGGAGTTTGTAATGTCATTAATAAAGATTAGGAAGAGTACAGGTCCTAGTACTGACCCATGTAATATTCCGCTCGTGACTTCTGATGTACTGGATGTCCGCATACTCTTACTGCTTGTGTCCGGTTAGTTAAGAAGTTTTCAATCCAATTTCAATAACCCGAGATGTTATAGCTATTTAGTTTCTTCAATAATATTCTATGTGGAACAGTGTCAAATGCCTTTCTGTAGTCCAGATATATGACGTCTATGTTTTGATCGTTTTGTATATAGTTGTTAAAGTCATCCTGGACTTCAAGCAATTGTGTGACCCACGAATGTCCTGATCTAAATCCGTGTTGGTGGCTCGTAAATAAGTTGTTTGTTTCCATGTGCTCCACTAGCTTCTCTCTGATTATTTTCTCCATGATCTTGCATACTATGCTTGTCAGACTGACCGGTCTGTATTTCCCCGGATTTTTTCTGTCTCCCTTCTTAAAGATTGGGCATACGGTAACCATCTTCCAGTCCTCTGGTATTGTTCCAGTTTCCATTGATGTATTAAAAAGTGTGGTGAGTACATGGCAGATTTACATGGCTGCTTCTTTTAAGATTTGGGGATGCATCTGATCCTCTCAAGGGGATTTTGAGGTGTTCAACTCGAGCAAGAATCTCAGAACTGTTTCGGGTGTCACAACTATATTTGCGAGCTCGACGTTGAGTTCAGTCTCTCCTGGGTCAGGAACTTCAGCATCATCTTCCGCTGTGTATACACTGCTGAAGAATTTGTTCAGTGTGTCTGCCTTCTCAGTATTGTCGATGCATAACGCTCCATTTGGTTTCGCTTTGGGGTTGTTCCTAATGTATCTCCAGAAGGATTTTGGGTCTCTCTTGATGTTATCACTTAATTTCTTCTCATAATATCTGTGTGCTTTTCTACATTCTAGTGTTGCGTTGTTTCTGGCTTTGCAGTAATTTTTATAGTTGGTATCTTGTCTATCATAGATGTATTTCCTTTTGTCTTTTACTGCTTTTAATGCTTGTGGTGTCATCCATACTTTTTTGTTAATCTTCTTATTTGTTGATGACTGTGGAATGTTTTTCTGAGTGGTTTCTGTTATTCTCTCCTTAAATAGCCTCCACAATTCTTCTACTCCCATTTCTTTCGGTTGTTCCCAGTTATATCCATTTAAATCCGATCTGACTGCATCATAGTTACCTTTGTGATAAGCCCTCTTAATTTGTTTATTATTTCCATGCGATGTGTAGCATATATATTTAAATTTAAGTAGTTGATAGTCGCTTTTTCCCAATGGCGGCTGGTGTGTTAAGTCTGATATCATCAGTTCCTCATTGGTAAATATCAAATCGATTAGTGAAGGGGTTTGTCCCTGCCTTTCTCTTGTTGTTTGTTGGACATGTTGGTGGAGTCCGGCATTTCCAATGTTTATCAGGAATTGAGATGGTGCACTGTCTCCACTCAAGTTGCAGTCGACATTGTGCCAGTCTATTTCTGGATAGTTGAAGTCGCCAGCTATGAGTATGTGAGATTCTTTCCTTTTGGCTGCCATTTATATGTGTTCACTTAGGTTTTTGTTGTTTGTTGGGGAGCTGTTTGGGCTTCTGTATATGCAGCCAATAAGTAGGTGGTCATTATCTTGTAGTGTTATTTTACACCATACAGATTCCGCTATATTGTTATTGGTTAGATCTTCCACCAAAGTAGCTCTCAGTTTCTCTGCTATGTATATTGCTGTTCCTCTTCCCGATTCCAACCAGTTGTTTTTGGTGAACATCTCATAGCCATCCAGGTTAAATTCTTCCTTCAACATTCCTCTACAATTTTTTGGTTTTATCTCTGTTAATAGAATCACGTCCGGTTGTTCCATTTGTATCATGACTGCAACTTCGTTTCTCTTATGGAGCATCGAGTCTATATTTGAATAGGCAATTTTTAAGTATCTGTCCTGCTTCTCGTTAAAAACATAGTATTGTGCAGCATTGGCTGTGTTAAAATGGTTAAAAATCTGTGTCGGAGGGGGTATCGTCTTCATCCTTCTTCTTGTTACAATACATACATATTTCATGTTTAAAAAGAATCAATTTCTCGAGTCTGAAAGCTTATTTCTTACACAATCCAGTTATTTTAAGATCGGATAAGTATATTACACATGCATTCAAAGTCCGAACTTCATAAATTGGATATTAGTCGTTTTATTAACAATTGTTTAGTTAGACCTAACTTTTTTTTTTAAATCGATGTTTAATAAAAATGTATTTCTCAAGTCTAAAAGACTATCACTTATTAAAATTAGTTAAATTAAGATTATGTAAGTATTCTAGATAGGCATACGAAGTCTCAGCTTAAAATTTTGAAAAATAAGAGTTTTATCGACATAAATCGATTTTAATGGGAAATCCTACATGTATGTTGACATTGTTGTTAATCAATTTTAGGGCTCTGCGAGTGTTTTCTGAGCTGCTCCATATTTGACCAGCTGTCTGCATGATATCTTTTGCTTTTGGGACTTCTAGTTGGTCACCTACTCAATTTTGCCCCACAGCCTAATACAACATGTATAATCGTGATATAGTACAGTTTTGAGTAACTTTTGACACATAACATGCATGTCTCGTAATATTCATTAATCTTTCGCCGTTTTGGCAAATTACGTCAACATTGGTCATTATCACTCGACAAATTTATTTCAGTCTATCGGTACCAACCCATATTTCCTCCATATAGCCTGTCAGATCCCCCCCCCCAATTAATTTTTCATCAGTGTAGTCGCATTAGACATTATGTGTATATGTTATCATGTGATACTAATTTCTATGGTATATCACTATATACTTACATCATTTGCTATTCCTTACTATAAAATTATGGCACCATCTATAGAAATGGAGATAGTCGCACACACCCCCCCCCCCCCCATTTTATAGTTTTCCCGCGACAGTAGAGTCGCTTTGAATTTTGTGTCAACATTGGCCTTTATTGCTCTACTAATTTATATCGATTCATCGGTATGAACCCCATATCCACATATAATCCACCCAACCTCTAATCCCAGCCCAATTTATTTTATTTTTTTCATCGGTATAGTGGCGTTACGTATATATTTTATCATTTGATACTTACATGTATATCTGCTATTACTATACCGTATACGTATATCGATTGCTATTCCTTTCTATATAATTCTGGTGCCATTTATAGAGATACAGATAATTTCTTACCCCCCCCCCCCCCCCCACAATTTTATATCATTGCCGCTACAGTACAGTCGCGATGCATTACATCATTACATGGCAACATTGGTCGCTATCGCTCTACTAATTTTTGTCAGTTCATCGGTATGAACCCACTTTTTCTCCATATAACCAACCCAACATCTAATCCCGGCCCAAATTATTATTTTTCTTTTCATCGGTATAGTTGTGTTACAATACATACATATTTTTTATCATTTGATTCTAATTTGCATTGTACCACTATAGAAGTTCATAATAAGCCAACAGTTGGAATCCCAAAAGAGAAGATTGGCGTTGCGCTTAGACATTGTTGATGATCTCTATGGTAAGCCAAATTGACATTAAATGGACAATATCGCTTAAGTGCAATAACTTAAGAAATCTCTAATTGCGCTTAACTTAACTTCTTAAGCGAAATAAAAATATTTCTCATTGCGCTTAAGCGCAATAAGAATATTCCTTAAGTTATTGTGCTTAAGCGCAATTAGAGATAACTTATTGCGCTTAAACACAATAAGATATTCCTCTGCAATAAGGCATATTCTTATTGCATTTAAGCGCAATGAGACATTCCTTCTTACGCTAAAGTGCAATGACATCCTTATTGCACTTAAGCGCAGTTAATATCTCCCTCATAAGATCAACCTTTTGCAAATAGTAGAATTATCCTATATTTGTTCCACCTATTTGTTATAATTGTACAATGGAGATGGACTACACCACTTGAATTGTAGGGAGTTTATGTACGTGTACTGTAGTGTGACTAATTGCGCTGAAACGCAATATTGCCAATAAGGATATTCCGTTAGAACTGCCATAAACAGAAATATTATCAATTTATAGACAAATGCTGTTCTTATTCCAATTATAAATATCGCATTAATTGCATGTTATTGTCATGTTACTGTGGTGTTAGTACTAGTACTGTGTGTTATGTAAACAAACATTACGGAAATACTATGCAATAAGCAACACACTCAACACCGAGGAAACCCCCCACTAACTGAACTTTGGTTAGAAATGCCACCAAGTTGTTTAAAACATAAAGGTTCTTATCATTTGCTAATCCTCGCCTCTCAACATTTCGGTGTTGAATGGATCACCGCGAATCACTCTCTTAAAAAATCGTCACGGTATGAAATTGCTTATCTCTCACGATTTACGTGCGCTATATAAACAAACGTTCAGCTCACACTGTTTTGTGGATGGTATCGCATTCATACTATGTTCCTATCATTATACTATACTTCTGGGGTAAATATACTCATTCTTTAGTTGAATTGACATTTATACTGCCATTCCTGATGACCCTCCAATAGCTTATCAATACCACTCAGGACAGTGGGTGTTTTTCCTCAATTAATTGAATTTCTTGTTTAATTATTATCAGTAGCAGTTCGTTGTGCGAAAGGCATCCATTATTATTTCCGAGAAACAAACCGTAAAGTCGAGGCATTGAATCGTCAAGAGTAGCGTGCCTTCAATATTGACCACCCGCCCACACTGTCCGGCTACTCACAAACGAAAACGACGCCACGTTGTTACTTTCATGAAGAAATTCACTTTAGAAAAATAGATGTAGTTCTATGACTCATTTTCATTTTCTCTCGTTATAATATTCTCAGAAGTGGGATCGCTGTGGGTTGAAAGAAACTAAATATTTTTCACAGGCCTCAGTGTTAACGTTTGGCCACGCCCACGCTAAATTCGCGAGTTTCGACGTGTACGATGCACGTGAAGAACAACCATTCAGACGAACCAAGCCTTTTACAAATTGTCAATATATCTTTCCACACTACCCCACTTTTTGGAAAAAATTTGAAAGCCTGACGAAAACCAATAACCAGCTACAATCTCCCGCCATTGTTTGTTTGGACACGAGCACATTACAAACTTGGGAAACCCCATATTTGTACATGCGATGGGTATTATATTATATTTATTTGAAATATTATACGCCATTCGCGTGCCAGAATGTTTTTTAACCCATATTCCAGGGGGGGGGGGTGAAAAAAAAAATTCCGGCACGTATGCCGGGGTGGGTGGGTGGTCAAAGCCACCAACAAGCAATTTTTTCCGCAACTAAAAGAAAAATTTCCTGCTTGTTTTTTAGTGTTTTGGCAATGAGTTGGGCTTCAAAACCACTTTGAATGAGAGAAATAATGTTATTCTAACTGGTAAACTGACTGCAGGCAGTTATCGTGTTGTATTTTGTTGCAAATTTTGAAATCCAAGATGGCCGCTGGCAGCCATGTTTTTTTGGCCGAATGACCTCAAAATGACTCATTCCTATTTACATGTCCATGTTAACATCCATGATAAATAGTATGCACAGAAATTCATATACAGCTGTTTACAGTGAATTCCCCCCGTAAATCTCTGTTTTAGTGCTAAAAGGGGGGGTGGGTGTCAAAAAATGGTCGGAAAAAACTGCCAAAAACGGAAAAAAAATTGGCGGTGGGGGTGGGTGGGTACAAAAAATGATCGAAAAGGAAAAAATGCCATATGTGCCTGAAATTTTTTTCCGACCCCCCCCCCCCCTGCATATTCGAGTAAAAACGACAGGGATGTAATTCTACTTATTTAGTGCCTTCTAACATGTAGGTCGGGGCAAATCAGGGATTCGAATCTTAGTAGGTTCGAAACAATCAAAGGGGTGTAATTATGGCCATCTGAAAATATTGCTCTTTCTTTCTTTATACTCAATGATCCCACATAGCTACTGGTCAAATTAGACACATCGCATCATGCCATTCGACAAGCTAAATGGGTGCATATGTTAAAACAATATCACGGTTTTCCTTGACCCAATTGATTTTATTTCATTTTGGGGCGACTTGTTAAGGGCAAGTATCTCAAACTTCTCAATGTTGTCAACTGTCAAGTAAGTTTTTTCTGCACACGGGATATCTGAACTAATAAATATCGCCGCGAAAAATTGGCACTTGGCGGAATAGGACTAAACACAGGGCCGAAAACCTACGTCATAATTTGCTCGAATATGGTGACAAAATATCACGCCATGTAACCTCAACATTCGTTTATCAATATTTTCAAAATATATCAGCAAGTTATTAGACGCATGAGCTGTGCTATCAACTCATCTCGGATACTGCAAAAACCGGATGTCGATCATATTTGCTGATTCAAAGTGAGCTAGCAACAATTGGTACATAGCTCATTCGCTAACTTGTTTGGTTGAGTCTTTTTTTATTATAAGCCAAGAAAACGAGGTATACTAACTCCGATGTGAGAGAAATTACCGCCATTTTTTTTAGCATTTTATGACGTAGATTCCCAATCAATTCAATTCACTTCTTTATTATCTCCGTCCACTAATTTGTGGAACTGGAGGGAGACATTTATATATTATCACGGCCCTGTAACTGGTCGGGGCGAAAGAACGAATCGAGTCAGAGTAGGTTCTAAGAGGTGTAATTATTGCAATCTGAAAATATCTATCTTTCTGTCCGACATTGAGCAGCGGTTGCATCTATCTAAAAAAAAGTTAGAAGCAAGCTTTGAAATAGTGTGTCTAACATTTGTAGACTGGGGTCCTTATATGGTGAATATAGTGACGCTATCCCGCACAGCAGGCTAGCGTTAACAAATTCACCCTCTGTGAAACTCATTCCGCTTAGGCCTTCACTGCTATGGGAGACCGGGGATCAGATTGAAGTTCCCCAGTTGAAGTTGGTGATGTTCACCCATTAGCCACTTGTTAATGCATTTTAATTTCTGCCAATTAGCGGACATATGAACTGAACAGAAGGGAAAAAGTAACTAAAAACAAAATTAATTTGAGACTGTAGATACTTCCCCGAGACGAGACATAAGCAGAATGAGGTCCACAAGGGGTGAATTTGTCGATGCTAGCACACTTTACGAGATAACATATGGGGACCTCTTTTGTAAATGTCAGACACACTATTCCATGCAAGGCTTTTATAGACGAAATAGAAGCAAGTTTTACTCGGATGTACTGTGAAAAGATTCGGCTCAGAAAATTAATCCAATTCAGGCTATCCCCATTGCTGCACACGATATAGGGGCCAGTCGCAAAATATATAGTTCACCGGTACTCTTAAATTACTTTATTGAAGTTCAACGAATAATTTATTTCGGCATAACGGTGCATTTACACTGCTATAGAACTGTACACACATCTACACGCAGACTAGTGCGAACGGGTTGATATAAAAATGCACACAGAAAGAAAACGGTATTCGTTCATGTGAGCAAAAATCGTGTCCGCTATACGTCACGGTCAACGCCGAAGCATTGCGACAGGCAAATCTGTTTTGATTAATTGTTACTCGGGCTTGGCGAATGTGTTTCAGTTTTCGTTGTCATTTCAACCCATGTATTTCGTATATTCAAAATGTGTCTCATCCCAACTTTGGTCAAAATTTCAAAAGTTAGAAATTTCATACCTGACAAAACATTAGTTGTAATTTCCAAACCAACAATAGGTTGAAAATGATATTGTAGTTTGATTTTCAAACATATTATGGGGGGGGGGGGCGTATTGTTTGTCGGACCCTCCCGTGGCCAGTCAAAACTGCATAGTCTCAGTTATAATGGCGTCGATTTTGGAAACGAGTACCAAGTGTTGATATACGATGTAAGATGTTATGACTGTGATAAGAACGACAGCTGCACTTATGTGGTAAGACATCAATTTCTTTTTTCTGAGAATTCTTATATTTTGACATAACTCCAACAACTCTTAAAGGGACACAATGCCTTCAAACCCCCTGTCTACGTGAGCGCCACTTAAAGGAACTCATTACATTCAATATTTTGGTCCATGTGACCACCGCTTAAAGGAACTCACGATCTTCAAACCCTCTGTCCCAGGGTGCGCCACTTAAAAAAACTGGTGGCTTACAAACTACAGGTCACCTTGCGTGCCGCTTAAAGGGACTCAAGTCCTTTAAACTCTCTGTCCACGTGAGCACCACTTAAATGGACTCATGGCCTATATACAAACGCTGTGTCCCCGTGAGTGCCGCTTAAAGGAACTCAAGCCCTTCAAACTCTCTGTGAGCGACGCTTAATGGAACTCAAGGCCTTCAAACTTACTTCCCATGTGAGCGCTGCTCAAGCGTCCTCGTGGCCTTCAAACTCTCTGTCCACGTGAGAGCCGTTTAAAGGAACGTAGGGACTCCAAACTATGTCCATGTGCACGAGTGTTGATTAGAGGAAATCAAGACCTACAAACTATATGTCCATGTGAGCGCCGCTTAAAAGAGACTCAATACTTTCAAACTCTCTGTCCTCTGGTGGAAGGTGGAGCGAACAAGTCAGATTTTATTTGGCTTAATTAGTTCCTTTTTACCAGAGCGTCGGTACGAGTGATCTGAGCGGTCTGTAACCTTAATTGGAAGCAACCGCCCTCGTGCTG
This sequence comes from Siphonodentalium dalli, assembly GCA_032622095.1. Taxonomy (NCBI): domain Eukaryota; kingdom Metazoa; phylum Mollusca; class Scaphopoda; order Gadilida; family Siphonodentaliidae; genus Siphonodentalium; species Siphonodentalium dalli. The sequence goes on along the minus strand of CP136063.1, from coordinate 162,626,384 downwards.
ATGCCGGCGAGTGAGACGGTTTTGGATTAGGCTTAGTGCGACGGACAATGGAGCTAATCCCTGACGCCGCGTTAGCAGCAATAGAGAGATCTCAAATTGCGGATATTGTTAGCTGGAATCTCCAGTCTAACAGAGGCTATTTGACTCTCTGTGTTGAATTCCGTACGGAAGATGCTGGAAACCAGAGATCTTCTACCCGGAGCAAGAACGCCAAGACCAGCCGTACCATGAAAGTGGAGCCTCCTAAGAAAAAGACGCCAGCTCGAAGGAGAAGGGACGCAGCCAGACGGGCGAAATGGAAGAAGAAGATGGGGGCGACCGTTGATCGACCGGTCACCCCTCCCCATGTGGCTCAGCCGTCCAAAGTCATAGCCGGCGGGTCGAAGTTGTCTGAGAGACGCCCAGACGACTCGACCTGCATGGAGACTGACGACATTGAACCAGCTAGCAGGGACTCCGTGGATCTGCCGGAGGTCCCTGCTGTCGTCGTCGAAGCTTGCGGAGACAGGGACGTGGATACCACCCCAGATGTTCCTGCCGCCAGCTTCGACGTGGAACTGGATAGCTTTACACCTCGGACACCGGATTACCAAAACATCCCGGTGTCCCCCAGCTTCACCAGCACCAGCACCAACAACAACAACATAGAGTTGATGGAGTTGATGGAATCGATGAGAGAAGCGCAAAAGAAACGTCAGGAATAACAAAGGAGACAAACCGAAGAACAAAGGAGACTAACCGAAGAAATTGAAATACTCTTGGAGCCGACATCTCGTCCTCCTCCTCCATCACCACAATCTTCAACAGAGAAGCCTAATCCAAAAAAGAAGAGAAAGAAGAAAAAATAGGAAATATCACCAAATTGCTATATTTTTTTCTATTTTTTCCCCCCATCTTATTCTAATAAAAGCAAAATCATGAGGGATTAAGGAAAGGGCCCTTCGGCCCTTTCGACAATCCCGGGGCTAGCTACCCCTAACCACCCATTAAAAACTCTCTGTCCCATTCGCTCGTCGATCGCCGGTCGGTTCGAGTCGAGTCGTCTGCATCACTCCACGGACTTACCTCGCCCGGTGATTGACGTGACAGCTCGGTGGATTATTATGGGTTCTTCCTTAATCCCCGCCGAGCTGGTCGATGTCCTCTCGTTACTGCTCGCGGAGTCTGCCTTGAATTGGAATATCCATTGTCAAGGCACCCGTGTGCAGTGTAGTTTTTTTTTTTATCCCCGCCAAATTGAAAATTTGCGGGGGATATATGAATGGGTTCCGCCCGTCCGTCTGTCCGTCCCGAATTTGTAAGAAGCATAACTTGAACAAAAACAGATTTAAAAGATTTTGGTATATGAGTTCACCTGACCATTACCTAGAATGAGTTCGCAAGCCATGTCTGGCCGGATATTTTACCGGAGTTATTGGACTTTGTTTATTATTTTTGTTGAATTTACCAAATAGCAAATAGACTACGTCACATGGCTCATTTCCACAAATTCCAACGGATTTCAAAGATATTTGGTATATGAGTTCACATGACCAGTATCTAGAATGAGTTCGTAAACCAGAGACGGTCGGATATTTTCAGCAGAGTTATTGGACTTTGTTTATTATTTTTGGTGCAAATGGGACGACGTCACAGGGCTAATTTCCACAAATGTCAACGGATTTAAAACATTTTTGGTATATGAGTTCACATGACCAGTATCTAGAACGAGTTCGCAAACAAAATCCCACTTCTTGTTTAGCACATACTGAGAACGCAAACATTATTGAGAATGCACTTCCCCAACTGCACAATTCGGCTGGGGATACCGTCGTCTGCGACTGTTTGTTATTATTGGGTCACACCTTGTGGTCCGATACCGTCCGAAGCCCATGGGACAGCGGATCGGCGGGGTAGAGCTGCAACCGGAAAGATAAGGAGAAAGAGCCCTTTCCATCATCACAGGGACACGGGGAGGGTGGCTATGTGGAGGCAGTGATCTGAGAGACCCCAGATCCACCTCCCCACTCAGCCACTGAACGGGACCACCCTTCAACTGCCAAGTTCGATGATTCCGATTCTAAGCAGCGGACTGACGTCACCCAGACATCTGCTGTCGAGACTGACGTCACCCAGACATCTGAAGTCGAGACTGCCGACCACTTTTTGCTATATTGTCCCAGATACTCGACAATACGAATTGAAATTTTCTCAGTATTAGCACAAAATTTGTGGAGATCTGATATTTTACTTAAGGGATCTATTTCATTTCCCAAAAGACTCAATAAGGCAACTCAAACATTTATACTAACAAGCAATCGATTTCGTTAGTCGCCAATTGTATTTCTGATATTCACAATAAGTAGCTGCTCGAATTTGATAGTCTTCAATGACACAAACAAAAAATGATATAGCAATAAATCATATACATGTATATAGCTAACAATGTAGCAATAATTTCAATAACTCGATCCAAAAAACAAAAACTAAAACAAAAAAAAATTAAATAAATTAAACAAAAAGCCATATTAAGGTACTGGCAAACTATTGACTCCACTCGACACAAATAGTTTAAAATTTTCCTATGTAAAACAATAACATGCATAAGGGTAGTGATCATTGTAAATATATGTTTTAATTGCTTTTTTTCCCTCTGTTCTCACCCAACTGTTCATTAATCTTCTTATCATGCTCTGTATCTCTTCCTCTCACTTAATCTTGACTTCCACTTCTCACTGAACACTATATGTAATCTATTCTCCTCTGAGGAGATGGCTCTATATAAGCATCTGATGCTTGTTGTCAAATCCTCTTCCTCCCTTCTAGTCTTCTATTCATACATGTGTCATGTTTTATAATTATATAATTTTGGGAAGAAATAAAATATTGTTTAAACCAGACATCTGCTGTGGAACCAACGATGGAGACGGAATATTCATTCCCACCACAGACGCCGGAATTCCACAGCCTGGGGTCTGCCATCATCACCACCAACAACAACACCAGCAGTAGCAGCAGTGGATTAACCTATTCTGCTGCTGAGGCCCAAGACATTATCAACAGTGAGCTGGAGATATAACTGACTCCAAAAAGTTCAGAGCAGAATACGAAGCCCAACAGCAACTACAACAACAGCTTCAAGAGGCTAGCCACTCCCAAGCATTAGAAAATACAACAACAGCAACAGACATAATACAGAAAAAAACTAAAAAGAATAATAATAATTACAACTTGTGTTTATGTTTGTTTAAATGTGTAAACAATTACAAGCCCCCATAAAATGTCCTAAGTGGGTTGTAGGGGAGGGGACACCCCTTCCAAATCCTCCATGGTCCCAAATCCCTAATACAAACTCTCTGTGCCTGTTAGCGCTATGTACCAAACTCCACTAAATGTCAGGTTTCTGTAACATTGAATGTATGCCGTAATAATTTAATTTATTTGTAAAATAATTGCTGGAGTTTATTAACAATTGCAACATGCACGTTTTGGAGTTATGTGACATTTCATCATTTCCAGAAAACATGTCCACGATATGCAGAAACTACAACTCCATCATACAAGAGTCCACTGACTACACAAGCGATAACTTCATCCTCCAATGGTCAACTGACTACGAAAGTGTCAGCCTCATCATACACGGGTCTAACATCTACACAATCAACAAGTGGAACAACATCTAAAGGTGGCTGTGAGCATAAATAAGACACTTCTATTAATTAGAAATATATTGAATAAAAATAATTATATCTCCACTTTTTTAAATTTCACTTAGGGTCTACTGGATTGACTGTGTCCGCATGACTATCCAGCCGCCCACATATATATCTCAGCCATGGGTTATAGGATCTTCATGACATTTGGTACAGACGTTCGTCAGCACGACTGCATTCAAAATTTTACCCATGACGCTGTACCCAATGACTTATAAGTTTATCGCACTCAAACAAGTCCATACTATGTCTTTAACAGTTAAAGTATGCGGTCGCTGATTGGAAAGCTGTGGAAAGTTCCATTGACTTGAATCAAGTTGTAGAAGAGTTATTTCTAGTATGCAGTTTGCATCATTTCAGACTGGGTCCTGGAATTTTAATTTATCTTTTCAGGCAAAAAAGAAAAACATCCCGACAAACGAGTGTGGTCTGAAAATGAAAAGAAAGCTATTGAACGGCAGCTTGGGAAATTTTTAGGGAAGAAGAAATCACCCAAAAAAGAGCAGGTTATGGAAGCACAGCGCAGAGAATCCATACTGCAGGCGCGACCATGGACTCAAATCAAATTCTACATAAACCATTATGGATGCCTCACTCTGAAAAAAACAAAAAACAAAAAAGAGAAAAGCAGCAAAGACCATTAATATAAATACAGTAATGCCCTAAATAAACGACTCCTTAACCACAGCAGAATTATTTCTAACTTTTCAGGATTTAGTCGGAAATATGGCCTGTTGACATTTATCGAAAAGCTCTCACTGAGAGCTTTCCGATGAATGGCAACAAGCCATATTTCCAACTAAATCCTGAAAAGTTACCCATAAATCTGCTGTGGTTAAGGAGTCGATTATTTAGGGCATTACTGTATGTATGTTGTTGAGTGTAATCATGCTATCTTTGTATTTGTTGGTATACGGATCTTTCTACCCTAAGAATCATCAAAGTAGAAAACAAAATTAATTTGCAGTCGGCATTTTATTTTCTTCAAGTAAAAGAAAAATAATAAAAGGTCAGCCGACCACAGTGTCCCCCGACAACGTGCCAAGTCGATGCCGCATTGTTAAAGAAATTTTAAAAAATGTAGAAATTTTCTAAGTCGAAAATGGTTAATAACTCCGTAAAAAAATAATTTTCATTTATATACATGTTGCACATCTCCGATATGTGGGCTACAATACTCTGAAGTTTCAAACATCTACGATCAAAACTGTAGGAGGCGTTGATTACACCATGAAGGTACCCTCATACCGAAAATTATAAAAAATGTTGAAATGTTCTAAGTCGAAAGGAGGTTAAAAACTCTGTCAAAAAATTATTTTGCCGTCATATATATTCATGCTGCATATCTTCAATATAAGGGCCAACAATATTCTGAAGTTTCAAATCTCTAGGATGAAAACTGTAGGAGGAGTTGATTACACCATGAAGGTACCCTCATACTGAAAATTATAAAAAAAATGTTGAAATTTTCTAAGTCGAAAAGGGTTAATAACTCCGTCAAAAAATAATTTTTCCGTCAACTATATACATGTTGCACATCTTCATATTATGGGCAACAATATTCTGAAGTTTCAAATCTCTGGGATGAAATCTGTAGGAGACGTTGATTACACCATGAAGGTACCCTCATACCGAACATTATAAAACATGTTGAAATTTTCTAGGTCGAAATGGGTTAATAACTCTGTCAAAAAATAATTTTTCCGTCAACTATATACATGTTGCACATCTTCATATTATGACCAACAATATTCTGAAGTTTCAAATCTCTGGGATAAATCTGTAGGTGGAGATGATTACGCCATGAAGGTACTCAAAAGTGTGACGGACGGCGGACAGTAACTACCAAGAACCAAGAGTGTACTATGTACATGTACTATCAAATAAAATTTTCTCTATTTGGCTCCAAATAAAATTAACCTCCCATTACCTGGCAAATTACCTTGTACACCAATCAGGAGGACCACTTCTGAACAATTGCAGTGCTAGAATAGTTTGACAAGTTCATTTAAACGTACTATTTGGTATATATAATATACCCATTCCACTATTACGTCTCAAATTTGTATGCATTCCATTTAGTTTAGGTATTTGTTTCTCTGTATACCCATTGTTTTTCTGTTGATCAAATGAATAATATAAATTCATATTCAATTTTATTTTTACATTTTCCATACACCTGTCCTGTTTTTAAAAACATTATCCACATACCAACAAATAAAAAAGAGTCTATTATTGGAAGATATTATTGGCCATTTTATTTCCTTTATACCCTCTGAAAACTAGGTGCAACAGCCACGATAAAATTTCGCGTTTGGCATAGTTATTTTGAACCAAATTCCTTGGCAAAGAGAAATATTGACAAATAGTCTGATATATTTGAATGATATACCCTATAATATTTTTTATAATTGCGAATATATTTGATGTCAGGCTGTTATGATTTGAAAATATTCATTGCGTGTGCTGTTGGACCTTGTTTTGTTTATGTTTAAACACTATTTGTTCCATATAACTCCATAAACCGATGCACATACTATACAGAAATTGTCATTCTTACTTCAAGTGGTTGACTCGTTTATATGAGACCTTTCCGGTAATCAGTCTGATAATCCCATCCCATGGCAGCAATGATTATGAAGGCTCCCGGTGTTGAGCTCGTATCTCATGGCAACAATGGTTATGAGGGCTCTCTGTGTTGTGCTCATATCTCGTTGACGAGTAGTTCCCCCAGGAAATGTTCAGATAATAAGTTACAACATTTATCTGAACATATTTATTTAATAGATAAGACTCCTTCTGTACTTGTATTATCTCACCTTTCTCACTGGTTGTCCTGCAGATGAATAATTAACAATTCAATATATACTTTTATAACTACGAGGGAGAATCTGTTTTACAAAAGGGCTGAATTTTATTTATTTATTACAATGGTGTTGTTACTCACTATAATGGTTATATAAATGTGTACTTGTGGTGCTTACTACTTATTGGATCATAGAAGGGTGATGTTGGGGTGTAAATTAAATTCATCCATAGTTATATATCCCTGACAACCAAACGGAGAGAAGTGACTTCTCCCAATTAGAAACTTTTTGGTTGGTCCATTCTCTTATGTATCTACCGCTTTCGAGTCTCTTTACCACAAAACTGTTAGATATCAGGGTTTTGCTATATTAGAAAAAAACAAACCATTCTAAACCATCACTGGATGCTCAAGGCTGCAGTGTTCTTTCGGATCTTCCCATCACCTTTCTTAACACTTCTTTGTTTGTTGGATTCGCCCATCAGTCATAGGCGTATACGTCAGAATGGTCTATGTTTCATTTGGAGGGATGTTCCTTAACTTGAAGCAGAAGACAAATAATACAAGTGCAGAAGCGTTCATATTCATTGGAGGGACATGTGCGGATAATAAATTCAACACACAGTTGTTTGATAAACTTATTATCTGAACATTTCCTGAAGGATAACTACTCGTCTATGAATATTTAGTAAATAAAGGGTTAATTCTGTTCACATCACTGCCAACATGTATTGTGATAACAGCATGGATTGAGTTACTAAAATGATTTCGACACTGTAAGTACATGTGTACCGGGTATGTCCGCTGGGTGAGTTGTGCCTGTACCCTGATATAACCCTGGTATATTTGCGCTTCACACAATGTGCACAACAGCCACAATGTCATTTAATTCAATAAAACACCCTCAAAACAAGTACATTCATTTCTTAACTGCAGCTTATATTCAATAACAACCGCAGTAATTCACATATAGTATGGTCGTCATGTACGGAATACATTGGCAAAGAAGCCGATTTGGTCACAAAATGTGCAGACTGGTTTGCAGAACGCACATATCCAAAATCCGCTAAAATCTGCTTTGGGGAAAATTCCCAATTAAACATCGTACCAATAAATGGTGAATTTCTGCGGTAGGTGCACCAATTAGTACTAAATTATTAATACATTGAAATATTATCAAATATACACCAACAATATATAGTCGTAAATGAGATTTACATTTTGTGGAAAATTGGATAGCTAGTCCTACAAGAGCACACATTGTGCGAGGAAGAATAATTACAAAGTATAAGATTAAAGGCACGTGAGGCCTTAGTTGTCGAAAATATTTACATTTGTTCCAATCACCGTAAACAGAAAAACATTAAAACGCATACAGTTTCGTTCATATGTACCATGACCATCGCGTAAACAGCATGTTATCATAAAGATTTACTATATTTTACCTAAGTAAGAGCCTGATTGTGTTACAGAAGATAGCACAATGCTGCTGGCTAATCACACACAAATGGCATAAACGCTCTTTATTCGTTCCATATCAGGAATTCACCAACAAAGAACGCTCTTTATGTTTACCATCATAATATAAACAAACACCAGAAAAGTAACTTTTTATGCTTTTGTTTACATAACAATGGTCAAATATATGACAATAACATACTGTTTATGCGATATTTCTTATTTGTATACGGACAAAGTCTGTCTACATTTTGTTGTTCTTTCTGTTTGTGGCGGTTTTTGACGGGTGGAAATATTTTCACAGGATACCCACCGCCAAGGCCAACCGTACCTTTAACTTATGATTTTGTATGTACGTTTTCTCTCTAATTTATCTCACGAGAGAGCAAGCGAAATCAGGGTCTCATACTCATATATGGCACGAAACGTGAGCATCGAAAACTATATATCCATTTGCCGTACCTTGGCCTATCACTGGTACACCTTAACTCCCAGAATATTCTGCATTTCCCATGTTCTCAATAATACTAACTTTTTTTTAGGTATTTAGTATAGAAATCGTTAAAATGCCTTACTTGGAAGGAATGTGTATTTTCAAATGCCCTGCCATTAGGAAATCGTGTCTTGTAGACTTCCAAATGAAACCACAACGAATATCCAGGGATAGGGAAAAGGCAACAAAGTTCATTTTAATGTCACTATATATATTCAATATTTGAAAATACACAAATATCAACAATGGAATTGTAAAATACATACAACATAAATTGGACGGACAAAAATCCAGATCTTAAAATGAAGAATTAATGGAATGAATATATTAAAATAAACAATCTCTTCAACCATGAGTACAGTTTCATCGAGCTGGACATATCTGATAAATGGAATAATTTTAAATACTCCTTTCCAAATTGAATTCGAATGGGGTCCAAATACATGTTACTATAAGACAGGCCATATACGAATATCAATGGGAACAGGTTGTTGATTCAATGGAATAAATATGCCATCATTTGGAGTTTTTACGACCCTGTGCCAATGCATAATCTTATATATGAGAGTCGACCATACATGAGGGTCGCCTCGCATACATGTATATAAGAGAATGCATTGGCCTAACAATATTTACCTTGATCTTGTAAGCCAGTGCATTCTCTTATATATGCGAGTTGACCATGCGAGGCAACCTATGGTATAAGATAATGCACTGGCACAGGGTCTTTAATGCTGCTTTGATGCTATTTTAGACCTAGTCCATCCGGTTACTCTTCTATAACAGACTTCACGCCCAGAATCGTGATGGGAATTATCTTGCTCACATGTCTTCGCATTTGGTCAAATGGAAGTTTTGCGTATATGTGACCCGCCATATCAAATCCAGTCGTAAGTCGGGATTTTTTTACCCTGTGCCAATGCATTCTCTTATATATGCGAGTCGACCATACATGTAGGTCGCCTCGCATATATAAGAGAATGCATTGGCCTAACAATTTGTAATCATTTTTTTTAAATAAATGTTTCTTACAATTTTTAGGACATAAAATAAAAAACATCCATTACCCTGCAGGGAGCCCCACACATATATAGAAGCATATAGAAGAGTTTCGTCTGCTCATGTTTGTCTGGGGCTCTGTATGGGTGAAATTATAAAATTGTTAAAGAATACAAGAAAAAATTATTAAGCCAATGCATTCTCTTATATATGCGAGGCGACCTAAGGTCGACTCGCATATATAAGAGAATGCATTGGCACAGGGTAAAAACAATCCCGACTTACGACTGGATTTGATATGGCGGGTCACATATGCACTTAGAGGGCAGCATTTCCCAAGCATCATGATATCAAACATGCATATATCATCACTATATCCTTTCTATCATGGATTAATAGTGGCAAGCCTTGAAAAAGTGTGTCTGTCATTTGCAGAATGAGGTTCCCAGAGGGTGAATTTAGTGATGCTACCCCGCATAGCGGGCTAGCATCACCAAATTCACCCTCTGGGAACCTCATTCTGCTGAGGTGTAAGCAGAATGAGGTCCCCAGAGGGTGAATTTGGCGATGCTAGCCCGCTATGCGGGATAGCATCACTAAATTCACCCTCTGGGGACCTCATTCTGCAAATGACAGGCACACTATTTCAAGGCTTGAATAGCGGACATGTCAGATGGTTAATATCATTCAGGGGTTTACGTGAATGCCCGGGCTCCACATGTATATATGTATTACGTATTGAAGTCAGTTATGGGAGAGCAATGGGCGGGACTCGGTCTAAAACAACATCATCCCAACCGATATCCCAAGCTGTTGTCGACCAAGAAGATTAGTCGACCGAGAAGACTTGTGGACCGAGAAGACTTGATCTAACTTTTCTATTGACCCAGAAATCAACACAAAAAAAGGAAAAGCATGAAAGCAAAAACCTCAAGTTCTGTTTCGCAACAAGTGCCACAGGGTCCGCGCTGGACCTAAATTTACATTTGCCAAATGAAAATATTTTTTGCAAAATTATTTTAGTAATTGCCCAATGTTTTCCCTAATAGTATCATGTTCTGCAACATTAAGTCTTATGTTTCAACACTCGCGGTTTGAACGACTTTTGATATCGATAGAAAAGTTAATCAATAATTAAATTCGCATCTCTATTGTGGTTTATCATACAACAATAAGCCAATCACCGAACAATTCAATGTTAGAAGGGTTTCTCCGTCAGAAGGGCACATCACAGGAGGATTATTAATCCATCCAACCATCAGTACTAATGCTATGAGATTAACTGCATCTTATATGTTGTAAGAGTTTCCTGAAATTAATGGTATTGATTGACCAATATTTGTCAAATTGCTTGAGGAATTAAAAAGTGACTTGCCAAAACTTTTGCCAACTGAAAATATTTTTTTCAAAATGTGAATTATTTTTGCCATTGGCAAATTTGGCAAGTGGCAGCGCGAACCCAGATGTGCCATATCGACAGTACCACAGTAGTCAGAAGGCTAGAAAATTGTGTTTCCCTGCAAACTGAAAGGCAGAGTTCAGTCCCGTCGGTACGCTGGTCTGACCACTACCATCACGTATACATAAAGTAAGGCAACCTTCGATTTTTTATTGAAGACTTTTGTCGCTTTCAATTCATTCTGCATTATTCTGAGAAACTGAACCACGGATGGGGTAATTTGTAATTGTATTACATCTTTTAAGATTAGAAATTTTGATGTATTTTCAATCAAGAATTCTAGGAGCCAAAGCATTGCATTTATTTTTTTTAATTTGGAGAGTATTTTTAATTAATTTTTGAATACTTTTGACTATATCTTGCCAATGTACTCTAGATTTAATTTTTGTTAGAAAGATGAGAAGAAATCTAAAACTTATCTTACAATAGCATAAATTTGAAGGGGGCCATTGAATAAAAATCGGTATTGGTTGCATTGCTGATAACAAAGGAAAACGTGAACAAATAGCTCCATCAATAAAAGATGACTTGTTTTTAAGAAGTTAGGAAGATTTTAGCTGCCACACTTCAATAGAAAACAATGCATTACATCTTGCCATCTTTAAAACATCAGAATTGTTTCAGTCCAAATGATTGACATCCTAATAATTGACTACAGCATCACATAGTGTTTTGATAAGGCAGCAGGACTCAGCACATATATGAATTAGCATTTGGTCATCAAGAGATGATAGCCAAGCCTGCAAATAAAGGGGTTTTCATGCCTGAGTTATGTCAGGAGGTGGAAAGTTTAGACAAACCTACAGAGAAATCTACTTAATTGTGAAGCTAAGTACACCACCTGAAGGAATATGTGACCCGCCATATCAAATCCAGTCAGAAGTCGGAATTTTTTTACCCTGTGCCAATGCATTCTCTTATATATGCGACTCGACCATAGGTAAGAGAATGCATTGGCCTAACAATTTTTTATCATGTTGTTTAAATAATTGTTTCTTTTTAGGACATAAAATAAAAAACATCCATTACCCTGCACGAGCCCCACACATATATAGAAGCACATAGAATAGTGTCGTCTGCTCATGTATGTCTGGGGCTCTGTATGGGTGAAATTATAAAATTGTTAATGCATACAAGAAAAAATTATTAAAATTGTAAAAAATTGTTAGGGCAATGCATTCTCTTATATATGGTCGACTCGCATATATAAGAGAATACATTGGCACAGGGTAAAAGAAATCCCGACTTCCGACTGGATTTGATATGGCGGGTCACATATATGCTAGCTGAAGACCACATCAAGCATATTATATAGCAATAAACATGTAAAAAAGATGACTTCAGTTATATTTGTACAAGGGAAGTTTTGAGAAGAGCATTCTCAGAAAGTATAAACAATTATTGGAAATTAATGACTGCCATATAGATTACATGATGTGAACTAGTAAAAGGCTCAAATGACTATTTATTGAAGAGCAACACTGCTTCAAGACCGTTAAAAGAATGTTAGTTTTTGCAGGAAAATTGTAAGCGTCCATTTTGAAAGAACTAATATAAATATTTGGGCTGAGATGAGTTTTATGTCATATATCCATAGCGCAATCCCCAGCTGACCACCTATCTCTAATACTGTGGCCTATTTACAGTGGATTGCTCCATGCTTGAATGATTGACCTGCATTCATAAATGTGTATTAATTGGACTGGTTCTTCAATGTAACAGTTCTTGCAAATGGATGCTTACCATTTTCCAGCACAAACTACATGCAGGGTTTCCGCTAGGGGGTAGGGGAATGGGGGCCGGTAGCCGTCAAGGGGAAAAATCCAGGTAAAAGTAGCCTGTTTTAGCACTGATTGAACTACTTTCGTTATATCGGCCAATAGAATCGTGTGAGAGTAGAAATGGCAAATTGTTTGGTTCCATTTCTGCCGAAGTGCCAAGCTATCAAACCTTATACATGTACCTGTAACTTTAAAACTAGTAAATTTATTAGATATAAATTAATTTACGAAGTACAGAACACCAGTAATTTGGATCCCGAGTTAAACGTGCTCGTTAATGTTAAAAGACTCACTGTGGAAGACCCAGCAGATATTTCGGATGCATAAACGTAATCGGAATATATTTTAGTAGCTGCAGTGTAAATATAGAAGGCTGATTACATATCTGGCCGATGAGTATTCTTTGTGGGCAGTGGTAAGATGCCTTGATGCCCGGTGCGGTTACTCCCACATTTCTCTCTCGCTCTATTACAAAGTGAACAGTATATTTTGCGGTATAAAACATGACAGGTACGATTAAAATACTGCTCTTTTCCATAAAATAACCGGGGTACTAATGGCAACGTAACTAACCAGCCTCAAAGGCATAGCTTCTAGCGATGTCAGTTCCGATCACTTCCTGTTTCAATTGTCTGTATAACAACGTGTTCAGAGTGTGTACACTCACAAGATATAAATTCACCTTTTAAAATTCCTTAGTACTATTCCAACAAAATTCAGAAGTTTTAAACATCTTTATACCTTTATAGACATGCAGTATGTCCTGGGGTATGGCAGGAGGGGAAAACTTGGCGAGGGGAACGGGGCCGTCAAGGGGACCCCCTGCCAGTATAGCGGAAACCCTGCTACATGTAACATTCTTTTAACAGTCTTGAAGCAGTGTTGCCCTCTATTAAATTGTCATTCAAGCCTTTTACTAGTTCATATCTTGTACGTTTCATGGCAGTGATTCATTTCCAATGTTTTATACTTGCTGAGAACTCTCTTACCAAAATGCTTGATGTGGTCCTCAGATTCATTCAAATGGTGCACAAGCTTAACAATTAAGTTGTTTTTTGTGCATCTAAACTTTCCACCTCTTGACATACATGTAGCTCAGACGTGGAAACCCTTAAGCACATTATAAATGATAGTTGGGATTTCTTCTGAAATTTTGTTCATGACTTGTGGATGCATGTGGTTTAAATGGAATGGATGATACAGCAAGGTATTTGATGATATAACATATGAATATGATTGATGATCTGCAGAATATGAGTTCAGGAACATAGCAAGATCTGTCTGAGATGTCAGGGGTAAGGGGGGTGTCTCAAAATTTTCAATTGGACTTTCCTCCAAGGAATCAAATTAATTTCAGCACAAGTGGTGTATGAGCGTGTTTGGAATATGAAAGTGTCAATGCCACTGTAGCTCAACTTGGAAAGGGAATAATTTAATGTATTACAGTCAATGAAGCGATTAGGAATGTGGAAAGTTGAATGTCTAATACTAGTTTATAGACATGAAGAGAAAAGTAAAATCCAAGATGGCTGCTGGCGGCCATGTTTTCGGCCGAATGACCCCAAAATGATTGTATCCCATCTACATGTCATCGTTAACATCCATGACAAATTTTATGACGATCAGACTAAAGGTACGACCTGTAGCCTATGCTAAAGAATTTAGTCATACAAAGAGTAAAATCCAAGATAGCTGCTGGCGGCCATGTTTTTTGGCCGAATGACACCAAAATGACTCGTTCCCATCTACATGTCATTATTAACATCTATGACAAATTTTATGACGATCAGACTAAAGGTACGACCTGTAGCCCATGCTAAAGAATTTAGTCATACAAAGAGTAAAATCCAATATTAACAACCATGACAAATTTCATGATGATCAGACGAACAGTACGACCTGTGGCCCATGCTAATGGATTAAATTTTGAAATCCAAGATGGCCACTGGTGGCCATGTTTTTTGTCCGAATGACCCCAAAATGACTCGTTCCCATTTACATTCCAATTTCAACAGCCATGACAAATTTTATGATGATCAGACTAAATGTACGACCTGTAGCCCGTGCTAAAGGATTTAGTCATACAAAGAGTAAAATCAAAGATGGCTGCTGGCGGCCATGTTTTTCTGCCGAATGACCCCAAAATTACTCGTTCCCATTTACATTCCAATTTCAACAGCCATGACAAATTTTAAGATGATCAGACTAAAGGTACGACCTGTAGCCCGTGCTAAAGGATTTAGTCATACAAAGAGTAAAATCAAAGATGGCTGCTGGCGGCCATGTTTTTCTGCCGAATGACCCCAAAATGACTCGTTCCCATCTACATGTCATTATTAACATCTATGACAAATTTTATGACGATCAGACTAAAGGTACGACCTGTAGCCCATGCTAAAGAATTTAGTCATACAAAGAGTAAAATCCAATATTAACAACCATGACAAATTTCATGATGATCAGACGAACAGTACGACCTGTGGCCCATGCTAATGGATTAAATTTTGAAATCCAAGATGGCCACTGGCGGCCATGTTTTTTGTCCGAATGACTCGTTCCCATCTACATGTCATTATTAACATCTATGACAAATTTTATGACGATCAGACTAAAGGTACGACCTGTAGCCCATGCTAAAGAATTTAGTCATACAAAGAGTAAAATCCAATATTAACAACCATGACAAATTTCATGATGATCAGACGAACAGTACGACCTGTGGCCCATGCTAATGGATTAAATTTTGAAATCCAAGATGGCCACTGGCGGCCATGTTTTTTGTCCGAATGACCCCAAAATGACTCGTTCCCATTTACATTCCAATTTCAACAGCCATGACAAATTTTATGATGATCAGACTAAATGTACGACCTGTAGCCCGTGCTAAAGGATTTAGTCATACAAAGAGTAAAATCAAAGATGGCTGCTGGCGGCCATGTTTTTCTGCCGAATGACCCCAAAATTACTCGTTCCCATTTACATTCCAATTTCAACAGCCATGACAAATTTTAAGATGATCAGACTAAAGGTACGACCTGTAGCCCGTGCTAAAGGATTTAGTCATACAAAGAGTAAAATCAAAGATGGCTGCTGGCGGCCATGTTTTTCTGCCGAATGACCCCAAAATGACTCGTTCCCATCTACATGTCATTATTAACATTCACGACAAATTTTATGATGATCAGACTAAAGGTACAACCTGTAGCCCGTGCTAAAGGATTTAGTCATACAAAGAGTAAAATCCAAGATGGCTGCTGGCGACCATGTTTTTTGGCCGAATGACCCCAAAATTACTCGTTCCCATCTACATGTCATTGTTAACATCCATGACAAATTTTATGATGATCAGACGAACAGTACGACCTGTGGCCCGTGCTAATGGATTAAATTTTGAAATCCAAGATGGCCACTGGCGGCCATGTTTATTGGCCAAATGACCCCAAAATTACTCGTTCCCATCTACATTCCAATTTCAACAGCCATGACAAATTTTATGATGATCAGACTAAAGGTACGGCCTGTAGCCCGTGCTAAAGGATTTAGTCATACAAAGAGTAAAATCCAAGATGGCTGCTGGTGGCCATGTTTTTTGGTCGATTGACCCCAAAATGACTCGTTCCCATCTACATGTCATTATTAACATTCTTGACAAATTTTATGATGATCAGACTAAAAGTAGGACCTGTAGCCCGTGCTAAAGAATTTAGTCATACAAAGAGTAAAATCCAAGAAGGCTGCTGGCCGCCATGTTTTTGGGCCGAATGACCCCAAAATTACTCGTTCCCATCTACATGTCAATATTAACATCCATGACAAATTTCATGATGATCAGACGAACAGTACGACCTGTGGCCCGTGCTAATGGATTGAATTTTGAAATGCAAGATGGCCACTGGCGGCCATGTTTTTTTACCGAATGACCCCAAAATTAATCATTCTGGTCTAAATGTTGATGTCAACAGCTATGACAAATTTCATAATGATCCGACCAAAGGTACGACCTGTAGACTGCATTGTTGACGCCTTACGTACACACGTACACACGGACGACGGACGACAAAGCCATGGCAATAGCTCAAACTTTACAAAGTAAAGTTAAGCTAATAACTGGTCATAATGCTTAGTTCATTTGAACTTTAGACATTATGAATCCTGATGCGAAACAGGAATAGGACTTTGTGATTCGGCACTTGTCCACAGATTCAAAATACAATATAGAATTGACTGTTAATCGAGTCAGTCCACAGCCAGTGCTTCGCTTATCTCCCAAAAGTTCATTGCGAGTTAGTTCCTTTACTGTGTTGGGTTGTATCGTGTGTGTTGGAGTCGCCGTGTATATAATTGAATAACAGTTTTCTTGTATAAAGTTTCAATTAAACGAAAATCATGATTGGGCAAGCCTTGAAATAGGGTGTCAGTCATTTGCAGAATGAGGTCCCCAGAGGGTGAATTTAGTGATGCTACCCCACATAGCGGGCTAGCATCACCATATTCACCCTCTGGGGACCTCATTCTACTTACACCTCAGCAGAATGAGGTTCCCAGAGGGTGAATTTGGTGATGCTAGCCCGCTATGCGGGGTAGCATCACTAAATTCACCCTCTGGGGACCTCATTCTGCAAATGACAGACACCCTATTTCAAGGCTTGTGATTGGGCAAAATGATTAAGGGTTTCGTTGTTAATCATGGATTTCAATACAACACTTTCAGTAGTCCGCTATTGTGACATAAGCCAATTACCATTCGGTGACCGTGTTCCATATAACTCAAAGATCCAATGCAATATATTACCACCATTGTCAAACAATTTTCAGAAAATAGGCACATACAAATGTAGTCATCGCAGTAAAACAATTAACTATTTGCCGATTGACAATCAAACATAGGCCTTTTTTGGGTCTCTTATGAGCGCTTTCTAACATTACTGTAGTGACACACCATTTGTTAATTTAGGTGAGAACATACTGGATATCATGGTGACACTGAATCACACCAACGATATCAACATTGAATCAAACTCAAATATTCACATGGCCCTATATAGGAGCTTTAGCCCTTCCATGACTGGAGCTTCCTGAAATATTGCGAAAACCCTGTGCCAATGCATTCTCATATATAAGCGAGTCTCCCATAGGGAGGCTCACATATATAAGAGAATACATTGGCCTAACAATATTTATTGACCGTCTTAAGCCAGTGCATTCTCTTATATATGTAAGGTTCCCTGGGAGACTTGCATATATAAGAGAATGCACTGGCACAGGATGTTAAATGCTGCGCCAGTGCAGCTCCTGTCATGAAAGGGTTAGAATGTTACCCCAACAAAGGGTCTAGCATCAGGTCTCATTATGATCAAATACCACATTCTCTCAGAGATAGAATTCAAAGTACCCTACACAATACTGTCACCGGGCTTCTAAATTGTCATATGTGCATTATGAGCCGATGAAAACCATTTGGCATACATGGAATCTAAGAATTTGATTACATAAGATAAGTCAGGGCACATATACATTTTTTAAGTATAAATCAGTATGAATGCATCTTTTCTGAAAAATTGTGTTCTGTAAAAATTGTGTACTAAAATGTTGAATCACAACATCTCACAATATTGTGATAAATAGTTTCTTAAATGTATTTTCGATTCCATGCCTGGTAGGATAAGCCTTATTGGATTATTTCCAAGGAGTATTACAAGAAAGCAAGAGACAAATCTAACATGTGGAAAATGTCAAAACTAATATTATGTATCACATCACTCGCTCATATTAATTTCTCAAATGTCATATAATACCACAAAAAAAAATTGGCATCAATCCAGAGAATTATCAAAAATATATTTTGTGGGATTACGACTATTTAGAAGCCCGAAGATGATATGATTGTAAGAAGCCCTCAATTCAGAAAGCTATGAATCTCAATATGTAAACATAAGCACACATCAAATCATGAAACTTGGCCCATCATATCTTGTTCTCCGCTCCCTCATTGTCATCTGTGCCATACTTTTCTAATAAAAGTTCATTATATTTTTCAAATATAACTGAAAGAGTCTTTTTGTCAGATGAGGAGCACCCATCAATAACTATCTTGTGATCGTCTTCAAAACTTTTAACATCAAACATTTCTGCAATCTGCAAATAAACAAAGGAAGAAATAGATTGTAATTAAAGATGAACTTTCTATTGCAAATTTTCTTAAAACAAAATCTACCATTTACAGTTTTTTAATGATCTCTAGGTCACACGTCAATGTAAATAAAAGGTTGTCGACCATGTGTCCCCTGAAAAGGTGGATTTTTCATAAGGATAGTTATTTTTTAACTATGTCAAAATTCATTGGACCATGACAGAATCCAAACTTGGCCTTTGTCTTCTGAAATTGGAACCAAGATATTCAGCTGAATTTAAAAACAATCAGATAACAAAAAGTAAAGTTATCATCCGGAAACCAAAATAATCGACAAATTCTATGTCGACAAAGACCATATCTGCGGTAAAAAAGGGCAGAGCGAACCCATATTCAAACTGAATTATCCCCCGCCAAATTTAAAATTATATAGTATATAGTAATGGGTTCCGTCCGTCCGTCTGTCCATCCATCTGTCCCGAATTTGTAAGAGTCATAACTTGAACAAATGTCAACGGATTTAAAAGATTTGTGGTATATGAGTTCACCTGACCATTACCTAGAACGAGTTCGCAAGCCAGGTTCAGGCCGGATATTTTTACCAGAGTTATTGGACTTTGTTTATTATTTTTGTCGAATTTACCAAATAGCAAATCGACGACGTCACAGGCCTCATTTCCACAAATCTCAACTGATTACAAAGATATTTGGTATATGAGTTCACATGACAAGTATCTAGAACGAGTTCGCAAACCAGGTCCAGCCAGATATTTTCAGCAGAGTTATTGGACTTTGTTTATTTTGTTTGGTACAAATGGACGACGTCACAGGGCTAATTTCCACGAATGTCAACGGGTTTAAAAGATTTTTGGTATATTCGTTCCCATGACCAGTACCTAAAATGAGTTCGCAAGCCAGGCTTTTTGACAAAATCCCACCTCTTGTTTAGGATATACTGAGAACGCAAACATTGTTGAGAATGCACTTCCCCAACTGCACAATTCGGCGGGGGATACCGCCGTTTGAGACTGCTTGTCTGTATTTGGAGCTGATAACCTCACATACCAAATTTGGCTCAGATCCGATCACACAAACTAATGTTATCATCCGGCAGCCTCGAATTGACAAATTCTAAGTCGAAAAGGGGCCATAACTCCAGCAAAAAAGGGCAGACCGAACATATATTCAAACATTACCTGTGTTTTGAGCTGATAAACTCACATACCAAATTTGATTTTCGATCTGATAGCCCAAAATATAGTTATCATCCGGAAAATTTCTGCACAGACAGCAGTCTTTGTAGTGCCGAAACACAGGCATTTGTTTGGTCCAAATGTTGTCCATTACTTGGAAAATAAAGCTTACTCAAGATTTTAGTTCCGTCCGATGTCAAGCAGAATAGCATCGACCACTCCATTGTGCAGAGCGCGTGTCCACGTTTGGTTATAACACCATCACTGTTCGGAATTGGCGTAGAAATGAACCATGTGTTTGTTTTCCAAATGATTAGTGAATGAGTAATCTCGGTTGGGATTCTCTGTTGCCAACGAAGAAGTTGAGAGATACAAGCAATCCATCAGTTAAACCGAAACGCCCAGTCAAATACTAACTGACTGTTCACCCAGTGCCTTGACTCAGTGGGTGGCCGATAATGTCAACCACAACATAGCAACTTATGATGGCAGGGGGGAATCCGTGGAATGGGGATGATTGCAATTTCTACACCTATGAATCCCCTGCCACTGACCATGATATGTGATCATGAGACTAAAGCGATTGAGGGTTGATGAGCTCGTGATTGATAAAGGAGTGTCCATCCCTAAATATGTTGATGTTATTGGCAAAGGAATTTCCAATATCAAACTGAAAACTCTTCTTTTTGGCCACACCCTACACCCTCCCATCTGATCACAGCACGGATCGCATGTGTCCCTCAGCATGTTTGTTCAGTAAGAGTGAAACACCTAGCTCGAACTGGTCAGGTTTCATGCAAAGTGCTTGCTCGGTGGATGACACTGGACGCTGAGAAAACAGATGTTCTGTTCCGTCCCATCATTTACTCTACACTCATGTGTGTTGAGGAACATGTACGTAGATTGAACACCCAAACCCCATGTATCCCTTTCGACCAGCTTGTGTGGTTCAAGGCGGTAAACACAATAACCTCTAATCGATGAACATAGTGTGTTGGCACGGAGGATTTCATACTGTAGTGAGCTTCATGGGGAATATCGCAACGATGATGAAGGGGTTGGTACAGTGACCCATGATATATTGAAAGACAGTGTCGAGGGTCTTGCTTGATCTCTATATACCTAGTTGATTATGCGCTTTTAAATAAGTTGATAGCTGAAGTTGTCCCAGTCGAGAAGGACGTCCGTTCTGCGGACAATGAATCGATAAGGGAACAAGATGACACAGCAGCATCACAAGTAAAACAGGCTGATGTCAACGTTAATGTTGGAGAAAACACGAATTAGCAAAGGCTCTTGACTGATTTCGTTCTAGAATGCAAATATTCACAGAAGGGAATTGAGACCATTCTTGGTAGCAAAGCTCTTCTCCATAGAGTGAAGTGGATCAAAAACTCAACATACAAGGAAGTAGCCATGCATTATCTGAAGTACGTCCGAACAAAGTTTGGCTCGAGTTGCATCGTGTTCGACGGTTCGGTCATAGCTCGTCTATTAAAGATCACGAACACAGCCGGTGATCTGCAAAAAGTGCCGACGTTCGGGTCACTGAAAAAACAGTGAGCCACAATAACCAGCACATTTTCCTCCCAAATGAGAAAACAAAAGAAAGTTCATCAAATTGATGAGGCGCCTCTTATCGGATAATGGGCACGCTGTTCACTGCAGTGGTGACGTTGATACGGACGATACAGATCTGATTCTTATTTTGAATCGTCACTGGAATTCGAACATGGCCGACAATCTGATGCTCGGAAATCTAGCAAAGGTGGTGCTGCCATATAGCAATTCGACGACACCGTGTGCAAGGCTGGATATGGGGATGCTGTGATACCACCTCTGCATTATTCGGACATGGGAACACGTGTATGTTCAGAAAGATAAACAAGTTTGCTGAAGTTCGCAAAATATTACTCATGCAGGAGTCTACATGTGTAGTTCAAATCAGAAACCATCGGCGAGGCCGACATGTGGCTTTACCTTGTGTGTGGTTGTAAGTAAGAAGACTAACTAAATACACTTCGCCATGCGAAGTTTATGGACATGGTATCTGCGTTAGAGCCCAAAACTCCTACGAACAGAAAGAGCGGCATACTATCACAGTCTCAGAGTTCATCTGTCGGTCATGAGTCGGAGAACACTGAATAACGACGTGTTGAATCATGAGGGATGGGGTTGGGGACTTCGTGTCGCGGAACTTGCCCCAGTTATGACTGACCAGAATGAAGCACAAGACGTATTGCTCAAGTCGGTACAGTGCAAGTGTAAGATGACACAAACAAAACATGTGATATGTGTGCACATGTTGCAAACATGGTCTCAAATGAGTTATCGCTTGTAGAGAGGCCTGCATTAATTCAAAAGAAATACTGGTAGGAGATGACGAGGATGAGGTTTGAGTATATTGATATATCTGGTACACAAGTGCCGAAATTATGACTCATTTCCATATTCTGGTCATCACTGGCCGATTTCTATTAACAAAATAAAAAATACATAATTGTCATTTTAGTGGTCATCTTTGTGGCCATCTTTGTGGCTCCCTGGGACCGATATTTGGTCAATATGACTCCCGTGGAATCTTCTGTCAAACGTGATGACATTTCTTCGAAAGCAATCTCATTATCTCTGCCTGACAAAGGACTAATGCTGTTTTGGAAATATTTTTCATTTTTGGCCGCCATCTTGGACGCCATCTTGAATGCTGAATTTTCCCCAAGGCGGATTTTAGCGGATTTTGGATATGTTATTCCCGATACTTTCCAACACAAAATGATACCAAAACCAGCTTTATAACAATTTTTTCTAGGTTCAACCTCCCGACGACCACACTATTAAGAGGTTGATTAATTAGAGCATTACTGTAGCTCTAAAAGGGATATATGCGAGCACCACCAGCACTTCATTGAAAGGCCCTGTGATGGTAAATATCTATACCAAAATTTCACTGAGATCCAATAAACGATGACTGTGATACTCAAGTAGACCGACAAACAAGACAGTCAATGATTGAGGAGTCGCTCACCTGACTGCAAAGACTGAGAAGACTGGGATTCTGAAGACAACAACAGTTAGTACTTGCCAAAATCAATGAAAACAAGTACTTCTAACCAGGGAAATAGCTAGATCAAGGAGTTAAATCTAAACAAAACATTCAAAAATTAAATTAAAAAAAATGTATAATTTAAAATAATGTTGTTTTTTTTAGTAAGAATGGTTATATGTTCAAAATTCTATGTCCTAAACATCTTATGATCAATGTTCATGAGAAGAATTTTTTTTAAAGAATTGCTATCGCGGGAAAGATTTATGTCCCTGGCTCCACCCACAATTGACCCCGTGATCAAATTTTAATCCCAGTCACACAAGGAACCTCCATACCAAATATAAGCTAAATCAGCCTAATAATGGATCTTGAGAAGAGGTTATTTTTAGAATTGCTATGGTGAGAAAGAGTTATGAACAAATCTGAATCCCAGTTACCCAGCTATTATCCTAACAAATTTGACCCCAAATGGTCTTGCGGTTCTTGAAAAGATGTTTTAAGAATTACTATGGAATGAAAAAGTTAAGTCTCTCTGGCTCGGCCCCTATTTGTCCCAGTGAGCCCATTTGAACAAATCTGAATCCCAGTCACCCAAAAACCTCCATACCAAATAGAAGCTAAATAGTCCTGATGGTTCTTAAGTAGAAGCCGTTTTAAGAATTACTACAGAGGGAAAGAGTTATGACCTTTTAAAGATACGGGCGGCGTTGGCAGTGAGTATGCTGTTAAAATATTCACCTCCATCAAAAACCGCCATAAATAGAAATAATAGTAAAATATAGACCGACTTTGTTCTTATACCAAATATGGCATAAACAGTATGTTATTGTCAAATGTTTTTCCATTGTTATGTAAACAAAATCAAAAAATGTTACAGAACCTGGCTTTATTTGTTACTGTTTTCCTGATATGGAAATAATAAAGAGCATTTATATCATTTGTGTGTGATTAACCAATAGAATTGCGCTGTGTTATGTAAACAGAAGCAAAACTTCTGTAACACGAGCAGGCGCTTGTTTACATACACCATCGTACGTCTTGACGACAATATACTATTTACGCGCTGATTATGTTTGGCATATGAACAAAACTATATATATTTTAATATTCCTTTTGTTGATGGCGATTTGAACAAATTTTTTCTTCTTTTTTCTTTGGTTTCCGGATGATAACTCAAGTTTGGACAGTTTAATTGAAAATTCTGTTTTTGTGAAAATCCCAGCCATACTAGTACACACACATGATTTACTAAAGGATAAGAAAGGAAGGAAAATTCGAGACCACAAAAGTGATAAAATAATTTCGAGCCAAGAGTTATCAACTCACGATCGTTCGAACCAATAAGAGCCAACACGGAACAATATAAACATTCATTCTTCGTGAGAACGATCAGGGACTGGAACAGTATAGAAGATTACGCATGCTCGGGGAATACAACAGGAGAAACACCAGAGTAGTAGCAACGACGCGACAACAGCCGAGAGGCTCCTGCGCCGGAAAAATACAGATACAGATACAGATTAATTTGAATATAAGAGTTTTAACTACTAGCTACAGGATATATCAGCCTTCCTGGCTAATAATATTTAACACAGTTGTTTTTAAATGGACATCGCTGATTCAAGCTTCCAAATTTTGTCTTAAACGGACATGGTTCATTCAAGCTTCCGAATGACATGGCTCATTCAAGCTTCCAAATTTTGTCTAAGTAATTTTGGAAGGAAGTATAAGATAGATTGACAAATAAACGAAATATCAACATACTTGTAATGGCTACATATGCTATATAGTATATTTAATGGCTACATAAAAATACTGTCCATGGCCATAGCCATGTTCCAGCTGTTTTAAATTTTTCCCACAGAAGTGAACACTCATTATTTCTACCATATCAGGAATAGACTACCACGGAATGCTCTATTCTGTTCAATGTCTTGCACATGACTGTTTGTTTGGGACCCAAACACCGTGTTTAAAGTTGTATTTCTTTAAATTCTTATGACTTCTATAGAAATGTAGATAAAATATTTATCGACCTATTTCGATACTGGGAAAAATTCAAAAGCATATACTATTAACTTCAGTATTAAGTCTATTTTGGAGCTCAAACTACCATGTGGCTTTAAAATCATCACTACCGTATACAGTACATAGATGTATGTGAAGTTCTTTCCTTGCAATCTGAAGCTTATTCATGGCAAATATTGATCTCTATTGTAAACATCATGTTTTTCCATGTTTTATTCAATAAAACAATAAATTACACTATATTCTAATAGAATCTACTTAGTTTTATTATTTTATAGTCAATTACAAACAAGGAGATGTACGCTTGGGGGTCGCATTCATATTTATTTTGAGCCTAGTCAAAAATAAAATAAAATGAAAAGCCACCCCCCCCCCCCCCCCCGCACCTATTTTGTTCTTGCATGTCACCAGAAACACAGGTATATATATTTTTGGCCTTATCATCCGGAAACCAGAAATTGACAGGATTCTAAGTCGTAAAAGGGCAATAACTCTCACAAAAATGGGCAGAGCAAACCGATATTCAAACCTGACCTGTATTTTGGGCTCATAAACGCACATTCCAAATTTGGTTTAGATATGATCACACAAACTGAAGTTTTCATCCGGAAACCAGAAATTGACAGGATTCTAAGTTGAAAAAGGGCAGAGCAAACCCATATTCGAACTTAACCTGTATTTTGGTCTGATAAACTCACCTATGAAATTTGCTTTTGATCTAATAACCGAAACTAAAGTTATCATCCGGAAACCATTTCCGGACGCACGGACGGACACCAGCTATTTTAATAGCCCCCAAAAAAATTATTTTCGGGGGACAAAACATTTCACACACATGGATTTGTATTGTGGTTTTAACCACTCACATAAAGGGTCATGATCAAAACCTCAATTCCTCTCA
The DNA here is from genome assembly GCA_032622095.1 of Siphonodentalium dalli. Classification (NCBI taxonomy): domain Eukaryota; kingdom Metazoa; phylum Mollusca; class Scaphopoda; order Gadilida; family Siphonodentaliidae; genus Siphonodentalium; species Siphonodentalium dalli. Next base: position 162,600,398 of record CP136063.1, on the reverse strand, counting down.
TGGTGAAAATTTGGCACTCTCGGCTACTATGTCTGTATTCTATATGTAAACCACATTAAAGGGGCCACTTATTTTGATAATAACTGTGTTATATTTTTATCAGTGAACTCATCTGCTTTTTCAGATAGAGGGCGTAAATACAGTAATCAAGAAGACATAGTATTCGACCATAATAAACCAAGCTGAATCCAGACGTTGTGAATGGACTATTCCTGCTGATTCGGTAAACCCTGCATCGTATCACAACCATGCCAGATGATATATCAAATACAAAGTAGGAGTCACAATTATTTCAAATTGCGATGAATCGTTGCAGTCTTAACAATTCAAATAACGTGAGTCATAACATACCTCACTTGATTTTTTAGCACCACTTTTATCTTGATATGTTACAAGCAGCAATACAGGGAGGCCATCAAGAAGACTGTCATTCAAGGCATTCTCAAATTCTGATTTTTCTATTTGCATTTCTTCTTCAGTTGAAGCACCGTTCACAACAAATATAACCCCTTGTGATCCTCGATAATATCTGTTCCAATATTTCCGCACATTTTCATTCCCTGTAAATAGAGTTATTGCTGATGTTAACCATTTGAGTGCCAGGGGCCGATCTCATCGGCCCTAAACCTACAAAATAAGTCAGTTAAAGAATATAAGAATAAATTATTAAAATTGTAAAAAATTGTAAAAAAAAACAAAAAACAATGGTCGAATCGCATATATAAGAGAATGCATTGGCACAGGGTATATGGGTTGATACAAAAATCGACCTGGCACTCAAAGGGTTAAATTAATGATGCATAATCCGAATTAATGCTCCCAAATTACTATTTCTTTGGCTTTGGGGGTAAAAAATATTTGAATCGAGTCAAGCAACCCTCCCATCGAAGCTCGGAATGATCAGATATCGATTTTTGAAATTTTTTATTTCTCGAGATGTGTACTCATTTGTGGCCTGGAAACAAGTCATTAAACCAACAGTCTCTGACAAAATTGTGGATGAAGATGGATAACTCTAAAATCAAGTGGTAATACGGCCAAATTTTGTGATACTCAAATGATATTACAGCCATATTTTGTTGAACAACATGTTGATAATTTTGGGAAATTTTATACCATAGTTGACAGTGGTTAGAATTTTGTTGTAATTAATCGATTCTAATAACTAAATCATATTTTGAAGAAATGTTGTTGTTGTAACTTGATGATATGGGGACCGTCTGATCGGATTGACTACCTGTAATCAATCTTATTAATGGCAAAAGAGGGTTTCCTCTGGAGGAAAATAAATGGAGGTTTTATGGGAAACTCCAAATATGACGCCACATCAGTAGAAACTTTGGGCTTTGGTTTCTGTGTATAGAAATTAGCAAATTTCTTGCAACTAAGAAGAATAAGCACTGGGGAGCTATATATATATATACATGAACCTATCTGAAAGCTGGCATCCATTTAATGTACTCAAGCAGCTCAGCTCAAACAAAAAGATATGTGAGAGGTACAAAATATAAATTAAAACATATTACAATTCTGATATGCCCTGTATAAATGTTTCCATACAACAATAAGACCCTGTAACAAGCATTACATACAGGGGTCGATTTAATTTTTTAAATGTGTATACCGAGGGTGGTAGCATTTTGCAGGACTGGGTAGATTTTGTATAGCATTCCCTACCAATACATGTTTTTTTCATTGTAAATTGGTTAGCATAAATTGGAAATTGTATCACAAATTGCGGTGTGATTCCAGTTAAATCAAGCCCTGGCTACTTCCCACTACATTGTAAACCAGTGCATGTCACTTAACTGACTGATAATGTGGCTCTCTTACATTGCAAGTGATACGAATCTTGTGGTTATGTTGATGGGTGATGGAAATTAACAAGGTAACAAATGATTCCTGCCCACTGTGTCTGGAACATGATACAGTAATTCCCTAAATAATCAACTCCTTAACCACAGCAGAATTATGGGTAATTTTTCAGGATTTAGTCGGAAATACGGTATGACTTGTTGCCATTCATTGGAAAGCTCTCAGTGAGTGTGTCTAACAATTGCAGAATGAGGCCCCTAGAGGTTGAATTTAGTGACGGTATCCCACATGATGTGCTAAAATCACCAAATTCACCCTCTGGGGACCTCTTTCTGTTTTGGCCTCAACTGCTATGGGGAGCTAGGATAAAATTGATGTTCCCCATAATATACCTTTACTAGTAGTGCAGAAGCAACATGTACTAGTAGTGCAGAAACAATGTCTATTAAGTTAGTAAAAACTATTAGTACTAATCTCTATGTTAATTATTCATTTGGTATTATGAGTTCCCACCTGATAACCAGGTTGATTTGATCAAATTGGAACTGTTCTTGTTTCTGTATTGTGTAATTTCACTTGAACTCGATCGAAATACCTACTAAAGTTTGACGGCTGAATGATAACATACCTGAGCTCAAACTATTTGAAGTTTTCACAGATGAAAGCTAGATGAAGCCAAACATACTTCACAGAACGATTCCAACTGTTAAACTTAAATCTTTTTGTAAACATAAATGTCTTATGTCAATATAAATATATAACTGTTTTGTATCTTGTAATGAATGATATGAATTGACACTATCCCACATGGTGGGATAGCATCACCAAATTCACCCTCTGGTAACCTCATTATGCTTAGGTCTAGGGCCCTGTATAGATTAATTCGAGGGTATGTTTGAGTTACGTATATCTAGGGCGTCTTTGATGAATTTAGTAAATTACTTTATTGTAGTTCAACGAAGAATTATTTGGAAATAACGATGTTAATGGAAAATATTAGATCGACGTGGGATATCTGGGTGATTGGCGACAGTGGTTCACACATGATAAGCGTTGATTGCTATTGAATAGATTCAGCGCGGGTTTCTCGATTGTTCTAAAGTGTGCTTGAATGCAAACGAAGATTTTAGCGTTCATTCTATGTTCAGCTTCTAAGGTGCCACCCTCCCACACAAATTTAGTAACGTAGATAATTATTTGATTATATTGGCTTTTGAAAAAGTTGATCATCAATACATATGAGAATATATATTGTGAAAGTTAGTTTCATTGTATGATGCATGTTTATAGGATTACAGGTTTTTTGTCATTATATTATGATAACAATATATATATTTGAAGCAAATGGCGTTACCCTGAATTTCTAGATTAAAAACTTTGTTTTCTATAATTTGTAGTTGTTATTCACTCGATCAAGTATGTTTGATCGGGTGAAACGAGTTAAAACATAATGATAGGGTTAACAGTTATCTGTGATAGTTACCTCCTAGTTCTTTTACCTCAATGACAGCTTTTTCTAGAACAACTGCTTTAATACTGAAACCTGAAATATAAGGAATAATGAAATTCCGAGGTGTTTTATATTGTCATATGTTGGTGCAAAAAAATGGGAGGAAGCTGTACAAGTGTAACAGGATATCCCCCTCCCTGGATATCTTCCCCTCCCCATGTATGACTAAAAAAAAGTTTCACTCATTTGATATCATTTGACCCTGAAATGGCCAGAAAAATTCTATTTGAGATTTAAATGAAAGTGTCAATGACACTACATGTAGCTCAACTTAGAACGGGAATAATTTTATGTGCTACAGTCAATGGAGCGATTAGGAAAGAAAAAAGTTGAAATCTCAAAGTAATACTAGATTATCATCAACATGAAGAGATATATATAAGTAAAATCCAAGATGGTTGCTGGTGGCTATGTTTTCGAATGAAATTCAAAAACATTTGATAGCTTCCATTTATAGATCAATATCAAGATTAATATGAAGTTAGGTGACTGTAGGGTTTGCCAAAGGATTTAGTCATGCAAAGAGTAAAATCCAAGAGGGCTGCCAGCAGACATGTTTTCTGGCCGAATCACCCCACAATCAGCAGATGTTTAACCCATACCTTGGCAATAGTAAATTACTATGATCGGAATCATAAAATAAGGGTTCTGATGTTGAATTATAGAGTTATGTACTACTATTATAGACAAATGTACATACCAGTAACACAAATTACTGGAATTTATGGGTCATATATAAGAGAATGCACTAGCACAGGATCTGTAATGCTGCACCAGCACAGGCTTGGATTAATGTGAAAAGGTGACCCGGACATGGAATACTTGGGATAATAGAGTCCAATTTAAGTTTACAATGATAATGTATCAAATTCTAAACAGCCATCAAGATAAGCCACATCACTGCTGACCCATCAATATCAATTATATAGCACTGAGAGCTGTCAACTAGTCACTGGCATCCTTTATGCTGAACCTTATCATCTGTATTAAACCTACATGTATAACATGTATAATGACCTCAGACCATATGTAGAGTGATATACTCAGCTGTGCATTGTACAATGTAGTAAAGATTTTCCAGTATACTGTTAATACCATGTCATGTGTCTTGTCAAAACATTTTTAATAAATTAGATACCATAGATTTCTTTATCTGCACATTGGCATAAGAGACATCAGAAAATGATATACATGTAGCCATATTAATAGTCCAAAGGCATGGGATGAAATTGGTGAATTTGGGTTTAATATCGATCCAAACAAATTTACCAGCACATATCACAAGATTTTGGACCTATTTAAACCAAATTCGGTCTTGTGACTCTGGGTACACTTGGCGGAGTTATAATGGTGCTAGTTTTTCAAATTTTGTCAACTTTAAAAAACAAAAAATTAAAATGAGCAAAGGAGTTTAATCTAAATTAAATTTAAAAAAAAAGTTTAATTATTTTTTAAAAACATATATTATATTATTATTTTTTTTAGTTATTTTTTTGTTGTTGGTTAAATTAAGCAAGGAATTCAATCTAAATTTTAGTTTTTTTTGTTTAAGAGCGAATAGTTTTCGTAAAAGGGCCATAACTCAGTTAAAAATAACCGGATCAAACCCATATTCAACACTCGATCTGTCTTTTGGGCTGAGAAATTGATATACAAAATTTGGTTCTGATCAGATAGAAAATATTGGAGTTAACACACCATGCGTCCATGCGTAAAGTGTCTATGGACAGACAGATGGATGGATGAATGAATGACGAGTGGTCAATTCGGACACTGACAATGTTTACCATAATATTTTACCATTCTATGGTATCGGTAAACATAAAAAGTTGTAGGCAGGTTCATAAAACAAAAAATTTAATTGATGCTAGCGCTGTCTTAACATTCTTTGGATGTTTTTAGCATACTAATAGCGAATTTGTGATAGCTGGATTGTTCGTGCTTATTGAACCATTTTTTAGACTCAGCAGCTTTGCTCCATTTGGAAAATCCTTCAGTAACGAAAGCTGGAATCTGATTGCATTTTCAAGGCGTCTGCTTTTGCACAGTAAAAGCATAAAACAGAGTCAGTAGCTTCTACATAATTTATCCATGGCCATCGCTTGTACCAAATTGATACTTAAGATACTTCCCAGAAGATGATGCCAAAGCAGAATTAGGTCCCTGGAGGGTGTATTTGGTGATGCTAGCCTGCTGTACAGGGTAGCAACACTAAATTCACTCTCTGGGGACCTCATTCTGCAAATGTCAGACACACTAAATTCAGGCAGTTTGTTTTAATTTGCTAGCAGTGTTGTTTACACAAGCTGCCAGATGACATATTATTCTAATCTAGATTAATGACCTGTGTCTCTCTCTGTCTATCTGCAGAGATATATCTGCAACTTTAATAGAACGGGTATTAAAGTTGGAAGCTGGAGATGATATCCGTTGGAAGGGATGTTGGTTGGGTGCAGGGTGGGGAGATGGGTCTGGGTCATGTGGGGGGGGGGGGGGGGGGTGGGTCTGGGCCATGTGGGAGGGGGATGGGTAATGCAATATTTATGTAATTTCATTAAAGATTAAAGTTTCATAACTCTGCAGATGTTATAATGGTGTCACTTTTCTCAAATTTTATAACAATTTTTGTTTTTTTGTTTTTGTTTTTGTTTGTTAAATTGAGCAAGGTGAAAATTCCAAAAATCTGAATTTAACAAAAAAAATTTGGAGTTATGTCACTGGCTCCGCCCACATTCGACCCAGTGACCTTATTTGAACAAATCTGAATCACAGTCCCCCAATGATCCTTTGTACCAAATATGAACCCACTCGGCCCAATGAAATTTGAGAAGTCGTTGTAAGAATTACTATGGTGGGAAAGAGTTATGGTCCTAGCTTCGCAACTATTTGACCGGGTGACCTCATTTGAACAAATCTGAATGTGAGTCACCTAGGGAACATCCACATCCACACAAAATATGAACCCATTCGGACTTATGGTTCCAAAGAAGATGTTTAAAGAATTGTTGACGGACGGATGGACGGCTAGACGGATGGACGGACGAGGAGTGATGACTATAGCTCCACCGGAGACTTCGTCTCAGGTGAGCTGCGCGCTATTCACGCTTTGCTTCGGGCACACACTGAGCCTCAAATGTGGCATCACCATCAAACAATGTAAATTAATGAAAGATACCGCCCACGCGATTATAAAATGAAAGTGTCAATGACACTGTAGCTCAACTTAGGTAGGGGAATAATTTAATGGTTGACAGTAAATGGAGGAATAGGAAAGGTGCTAATTGAAATGTCTAACCTGCGCCAAAGGATTTAGTGATGCAAAGAGTAAGATACAAGATGGCTGCTGGTGGCCATTTTTTTTGACCAATTGACCCCAAAAGGACTCGTTCCCATCTACGTATAATTGTTAACATCCATGACAAATTTTATGAAGATCTGACCAAAGCTACGACCTACAAATTTCATGATGATCAGACGAACAGTACGACCTGTAGACCGCGCCAATGGATTGAATTTTGAAATCCAAGATGGCCGCTGGCAGCCATGTTATTTGGCCGAATGACCCCACAATGATTCGTTCCCATCTACATGTCAATGTCAACATTCATGACAAATTTCATAAAGATTAGACCAAAGGTACAACCTGTAGCCCGCGCCAAAGGATTTAGTCATGCAAAGAGTAAAATCCAAGATGGCTGCTGGCGGCCATGTTTTTTGGCCGAACGACACCAAAATCACTCGTTCCCATCTACATGTCATTATTAACATCAATGACAAATTTCATGATGATCAGGGGAACAGTACGATCTGTAGCCCGCGCCAATGGATTGAATCTTGAAATCCAAGATGGCTGCCAGCGGCCATGTTTTTTGGCCGAATGACTCCAAAATGACTCGTTCCCATCTACATGTCAATGTCAACATTCATGACAAATTTCATAAAGATCAGACCAAAGGTACGACCTGTAGCCCGGGCCAAAGGATTTAGTCATGCAAAGAGTGAAATCCAAGATGGCTGCTGGCGGCCATGTTTTTTGGCCGAACGACCCCAAAATCACTCGTTCCCATCTATTTGTCATTGTTAACATCCAAGACAAATTTCATGATGTTCCGATCGAAGCTACGACCTGTAGCCCGCGCCAAAGGATTTAGTCATGCAAAGAGTAAAATCCAAGATGGCTGCTGGCGGCCATGTTTATTGGCCGAACAACCCCAAAATGACTCGTTCCCATCTACATGTCAATATTAACATCCATGACAAATTTCATGATGATCAGACGAACAGTACGACCTGTAGCCCGCGCCAATGGATTGAATTTTGAAATCTAAGATGGGCGCCAGCGGCCATGTTTTTTGGCCGAATGACCCCACAATGATTCGTTCCCATCTACATGTCAATGTCAACATTCATGACAAATTTCATAAAGATTAGACCAAAGGTACAACCTGTAGCCCGCGCCAAAGGATTTAGTCATGCAAAGAGTAAAATCCAAGATGGCTGCTGGCGGCCATGTTTTTTGGCCGAACAACTCCAAAATCACTCGTTCCCATCTACATGACAGTGTTAACATCCATGACAAATTTCATAAACTTCCTACCCAAACAACGACCTGTAGCCCGCGCCAAAGGATTTAGTCATGCAAAGAGTAAAATCCAAGATGGCTGCTGGCAGCCATGTTTTTTGGCCGAACGACCCCAAAATCACTCGTTCCCATCTACATGTCAATATTAACATCAATGACAAATTTCATGATGATCAGATGAACAGTACGACCTGTAGGCCGCGCCAATGGATTGAATCTTGAAATCCAAGATGGCTACCAGCGGCCATGTTTTTTGGCCGAATGACCCCAAAATGACTCGTTCCCATCTACATGTCAATGTCAACATTCAATACAAATTTCATGAAGATCAGACCAAAGGTACAACCTGTAGCCCGCGCCAAAGGAAATTGTTGACGGACACACGGACACACGGACGACGGACGCCAAACCATGGCAATAGCTCAAACTTACAAAAGTAAGTTGAGCTAACTAGTCAAAGCATTACCAAAACGAGAGCGACAACTACGGAATATCAAAATAGAACAGACGAATCCCGAAACTGATTCCGTTGGTTTACGAACCATGTGTCCCACAAGGTGGACTTTGCACGCAGGGGCAATTACGAGCATTTTACAGAACTACAAGTCGCTGTTAGACTTATGGGACTGGATAGATACTGAAACGAACGATACTCAGACCAAAGCCCAAGTTCAAGTTGTTGGATATCAGATGAGAAAGTACGACTTCTTCTTTGGGGCTTCATTGGCTGTACTCATTTTATCACATGCGGATTCATTGAGTGAAACCCTACAGAAAATGAAACTATCGGCATGTGAGGCCAAATCAATTGCTTCAATGACTGTCAAGACTCTGGTGTCAATTAGAGATGAAACTTCCTGGAAGCTTTTTTGGGAGAAGAATTGTTGAACTGCAAAGGAAACGAAACGAATAGGCGAACCGATTCTATCCCGCAAAAAAACGAGCACCAAAAAAACTGGAGTAGTGTGTAGGGGAGACACAGCAGCTGAATATCCAGAAAACCCAGAGTCTCACTATACAGAAGTATTTACTATGAATCTTTAGATCTCATTATCTCAACTATAAATGATCGTTTTGACCAGCCAGATTACGGTGTATACTCTGATTGCGAAGAACTTTTGTTGGCTGCGGTTAGCGGACGTGACTACGAAGCAACGCTTAGCCATGTGACTGACATTTTCATTGATGATCTATGTCCGTCGATGCTGAATACTCATCTCAGAACTCTGAGGAGTACTTTTGATGGCAACGCGCAAAAGTTACAACTCGTTCCCATCTACATGTCAGTGTTAACATCCATGACAAATTTAATAAAGATCAGACCAAAGGTATGACCTGTAGCCCACGCCAAAGGATTTAGTCATGCAAAGAGTAAAATGCTGGTGGCCATGTTTTTTGACCGAATGACCCCAAAACGACTCGTTCCCATCTACATGTCATTGTTATAATTCATGACAAATTTCATGACCATCTGACCAAAGCTACGACCTGTAGCCCACACCAAAGGATTTAGTCATGCAAAGAGTAAAATCCAAGATGGCTGCTGGCGGCCATGTTTTTTGACCGAATGACCCCAAAACGACTCGATCCCATCTACATGTCATTATTAACATCAATGACAAATTTCATGATGATCAGACGAACAGTACGACCTGTAGCCCGCGCCAATGGATTGAATATTGAAATCCAAGATGGCTGCCAGCGGCCATGTTTTTTGGCCGAATTACCCCAAAATGAGTCGTTCCCATCTACATGTCAATGTCAACATTCATGACAAATTTCATAAAGATCAGACCAAAGGTACGACCTGTAGCCCACACCAAACGATTTAGTCATGCAAATAGTAAAATCCAAGATGGCTGCTGGCGGCCATGTTTTTCGGCCGAACGACCCCAAAATCCGTCGTTCCCATCTACATGTCATTGTTAACATCCATGACAACTTTCATGATGTTCCGATCAAAGCTACGACCTGTAGCCCGCGCCAAAGGATTTAGTCATGCAAAGAGTAAAATCCAAGATGGCTGCTGGCGGCCATGTTTATTGGCCGAACGACCCCAAAATGACTCGTTCCCATCTACATGTCAATATTAACATCCATGACAAATTTCATGATGATCAGACGAACAGTACGACCTGTAGGCCGCGCCAATGGATTGAATTTTGAAATCTAAGATGGCCGCCAGCGGCCATGTTTTTTGGCCGAATGACCCCACAATGATTCGTTCCCATCTACATGTCAATGTCAACATTCATGACAAATTTCATAAAGATTAGACCAAAGGTACAACCTGTAGCCCGCGCCAAAGGATTTAGTCATGCAAAGAGTAAAATCCAAGATGGCTGCTGGCGGCCATGTTTTTTGGCCGAACGACACCAAAATTACTCGTTCCCATCTACATGTCATTATTAACATCAATGACAAATTTCATGATGATCAGGGGAACAGTACGATCTGTAGCCCGTGCCAATGGATTGAATCTTGAAATCCAAGATGGCTGCCAGCGGCCATGTTTTTTGGCCGAATGACCCCAAAATGACTCGTTCCCATCTACATGTCAATGTCAACATTCATGACAAATTTCATAAAGATCAGACCAAAGGTACGACCTGTAGCCCGGGCCAAAGGATTTAGTCATGCAAAGAGTGAAATCCAAGATGGCTGCTGGCGGCCATGTTTTTTGGCCGAACGACCCCAAAATCACTCGTTCCCATCTACATTTCATTGTTAACATCCATGACAAATTTCATGATGTTCCGATCGAAGCTACGACCTGTAGCCCGCGCCAAAGGATTTAGTCATGCAAAGAGTAAAATCCAAGATGGCTGCTGGCGGCCATGTTTATTGGCCGAACAACCCCAAAATGACTCGTTCCCATCTACATGTCAATATTAACATCCATGACAAATTTCATGATGATCAGACGAACAGTACGACCTGTAGCCCGCGCCAATGGATTGAATTTTGAAATCTAAGATGGGCGCCAGCGGCCATGTTTTTTGGCCGAATGACCCCACAATGATTCGTTCCCATCTACATGTCAATGTCAACATTCATGACAAATTTCATAAAGATTAGACCAAAGGTACAACCTGTAGCCCGCGCCAAAGGATTTAGTCATGCAAAGAGTAAAATCCAAGATGGCTGCTGGCGGCCATGTTTTTTGGCCGAACAACTCCAAAATCACTCGTTCCCATCTACATGACAGTGTTAACATCCATGACAAATTTCATAAACTTCCGACCAAAACAACGACCTGTAGCCCGCGCCAAAGGATTTAGTCATGCAAAGAGTAAAATCCAAGATGGCTGCTGGCAGCCATGTTTTTTGGCCGAACGACCCCAAAATCACTCGTTCCCATCTACATGTCAATATTAACATCAATGACAAATTTCATGATGATCAGATGAACAGTACGACCTGTAGGCCGCGCCAATGGATTGAATCTTGAAATCCAAGATGGCTACCAGCGGCCATGTTTTTTGGCCGAATGACCCCAAAATGACTCGTTCCCATCTACATGTCAATGTCAACATTCATGACAAATTTCATGAAGATCAGACCAAAGGTACAACCTGTAGCCCGCGCCAAAGGAAATTGTTGACGGACACACGGACGACGGACGCCAAACCATGGCAATAGCTCAAACTTACAAAAGTAAGTTGAGCTAACTAGTCAAAGCATTACCAAAACGAGAGCGACAACTACGGAATATCAAAATAGAACAGACGAATCCCGAAACTGATTCCGTTGGTTTACGAACCATGTGTCCCACAAGGTGGACTTTGCACGCAGGGGCAATTACGAGCATTTTACAGAACTACAAGTCGCTGTTAGACTTATGGGACTGGATAGATACTGAAACGAACGATACTCAGACCAAAGCCCAAGTTCAAGTTGTTGGATATCAGATGAGAAAGTACGACTTCTTCTTTGGGGCTTCATTGGCTGTACTCATTTTATCACATGCGGATTCATTGAGTGAAACCCTACAGAAAATGAAACTATCGGCATGTGAGGCCAAATCAATTGCTTCAATGACTGTCAAGACTCTGGTGTCAATTAGAGATGAAACTTCCTGGAAGCTTTTTTGGGAGAAGAATTGTTGAACTGCAAAGGAAACGAAACGAATAGGCGAACCGATTCTATCCCGCAAAAAAAACGAGCACCAAAAAAACTGGAGTAGTGTGTAGGGGAGACACAGCAGCTGAATATCCAGAAAACCCAGAGTCTCACTATACAGAAGTATTTACTATGAATCTTTAGATCTCATTATCTCAACTATAAATGATCGTTTTGACCAGCCAGATTACGGTGTATACTCTGATTGCGAAGAACTTTTGTTGGCTGCGGTTAGCGGACGTGACTACGAAGCAACGCTTAGCCATGTGACTGACATTTTCATTGATGATCTATGTCCGTCGATGCTGAATACTCATCTCAGAACTCTGAGGAGTACTTTTGATGGCAACGCGCAAAAGTTACAACTCGTTCCCATCTACATGTCAGTGTTAACATCCATGACAAATTTAATAAAGATCAGACCAAAGGTATGACCTGTAGCCCACGCCAAAGGATTTAGTCATGCAAAGAGTAAAATGCTGGTGGCCATGTTTTTTGACCGAATGACCCCAAAACGACTCGTTCCCATCTACATGTCATTGTTATAATTCATGACAAATTTCATGACCATCTGACCAAAGCTACGACCTGTAGCCCACACCAAAGGATTTAGTCATGCAAAGAGTAAAATCCAAGATGGCTGCTGGCGGCCATGTTTTTTGACCGAATGACCCCAAAACGACTCGATCCCATCTACATGTCATTATTAACATCAATGACAAATTTCATGATGATCAGACGAACAGTACGACCTGTAGCCCGCGCCAATGGATTGAATATTGAAATCCAAGATGGCTGCCAGCGGCCATGTTTTTTGGCCGAATGACCCCAAAATGAGTCGTTCCCATCTACATGTCAATGTCAACATTCATGACAAATTTCATAAAGATCAGACCAAAGGTACGACCTGTAGCCCGCGCCAAAGGATTTAGTCATGCAAAGAGTAAAATCCAAGATGGCTGCTGGCGGCCATGTTTATTGGCCGAACGACCCCAAAATGACTCGTTCCCATCTACATGTCAATATTAACATCCATGACAAATTTCTTGATGATCAGACGAACAGTACGACCTGTAGGCCGCGCCAATGGATTGAATTTTGAAATCTAAGATGGCCGCCAGCGGCCATGTTTTTTGGCCGAATGACCCCACAATGATTCGTTCCCATCTACATGTCAATGTCAACATTCATGACAAATTTCATAAAGATTAGACCAAAGGTACAACCTGTAGCCCGCGCCAAAGGATTTAGTCATGCAAAGAGTAAAATCCAAGATGGCTGCTGGCGGCCATGTTTTTTGGCCGAACGACACCAAAATTACTCGTTCCCATCTACATGTCATTATTAACATCAATGACAAATTTCATGATGATCAGGGGAACAGTACGATCTGTAGCCCGCGCCAATGGATTGAATCTTGAAATCCAAGATGGCTGCCAGCGGCCATGTTTTTTGGCCGAATGACCCCAAAATGACTCGTTCCCATCTACATGTCAATGTCAACATTCATGACAAATTTCATAAAGATAAGACCAAAGGTACGACCTGTAGCCCGGGCCAAAGGATTTAGTCATGCAAAGAGTGAAATCCAAGATGGCTGCTGGCGGCCATGTTTTTTGGCCGAACGACCCCAAAATCACTCGTTCCCATCTACATGTCATTGTTAACATCCATGACAAATTTCATGATGTTCCGATCGAAGCTACGACCTGTAGCCCGCGCCAAAGGATTTAGTCATGCAAAGAATAAAATCCAAGATGGCTGCTGGCGGCCATGTTTATTGGCCGAACAACCCCAAAATGACTCGTTCCCATCTACATGTCAATATTAACATCCATGACAAATTTCATGATGATCAGACGAACAGTACGACCTGTAGCCCGCGCCAATGGATTGAATTTTGAAATCTAAGATGGGCGCCAGCGGCCATGTTTTTTGGCCGAATGACCCCACAATGATTCGTTCCCATCTACATGTCAATGTCAACATTCATGACAAATTTCATAAAGATTAGACCAAAGGTACAACCTGTAGCCCGCGCCAAAGGATTTAGTCATGCAAAGAGTAAAATTCAAGATGGCTGCTGGCGGCCATGTTTTTTGGCCGAACAACTCCAAAATCACTCGTTCCCATCTACATGACAGTGTTAACATCCATGACAAATTTCATAAACTTCCGACCAAAACAACGACCTGTAGCCCGCGCCAAAGGATTTAGTCATGCAAAGAGTAAAATCCAAGATGGCTGCTGGCAGCCATGTTTTTTGGCCGAACGACCCCAAAATCACTCGTTCCCATCTACATGTCAATATTAACATCAATGACAAATTTCATAATGATCAGATGAACAGTACGACCTGTAGGCCGCGCCAATGGATTGAATCTTGAAATCCAAGATGGCTACCAGCGGCCATGTTTTTTGGCCGAATGACCCCAAAATGACTCGTTCCCATCTACATGTCAATGTCAACATTCATGACAAATTTCATGAAGATCAGACCAAAGGTACAACCTGTAGCCCGCGCCAAAGGAAATTGTTGACGGATACACGGACACACGGACACACGAACACACGGACGACGGACGCCAAACCATGGCAATAGCTCAAACTTACAAAAGTAAGTTGAGCTAACTAGTCAAAGCATTACCAAAACGAGAGCGACAACTACGGAATATCAAAATAGAACAGACGAATCCCGAAACTGATTCCGTTGGTTTACGAACCATGTGTCCCACAAGGTGGACTTTGCACGCAGGGGCAATTACGAGCATTTTACAGAACTACAAGTCGCTGTTAGACTTATGGGACTGGATAGATACTGAAACGAACGATACTCAGACCAAAGCCCAAGTTCAAGTTGTTGGATATCAGATGAGAAAGTACGACTTCTTCTTTGGGGCTTCATTGGCTGTACTCATTTTATCACATGCGGATTCATTGAGTGAAACCCTACAGAAAATGAAACTATCGGCATGTGAGGCCAAATCAATTGCTTCAATGACTGTCAAGACTCTGGTGTCAATTAGAGATGAAACTTCCTGGAAGCTTTTTTGGGAGAAGAATTGTTGAGCTGCAAAGGAAACGAAACGAATAGGCGAACCGATTCTATCCCGCAAAAAAACGAGCACCAAAAAAACTGGAGTAGTGTGTAGGGGAGACACAGCAGCTGAATATCCAGAAAACCCAGAGTCTCACTATACAGAAGTATTTACTATGAATCTTTAGATCTCATTATCTCAACTATAAATGATCGTTTTGACCAGCCAGATTACGGTGTATACTCTGATTGCGAAGAACTTTTGTTGGCTGCGGTTAGCGGACGTGACTACGAAGCAACGCTTAGCCATGTGACTGACATTTTCATTGATGATCTATGTCCGTCGATGCTGAATACTCATCTCAGAACTCTGAGGAGTACTTTTGATGGTAACGCGCGAAATATTCATAACTGTAACAACATCCTCAAACATTACCAAGAAATGGGGCATGGCCCGAGAAAGTTGATGAGAGAGGTAGTAACATTATTAAAGATCCTCGCGATAGCAACTGCCACGAACGCGACGTGCGAACGATCTTTCAGCACATTAAGAAGGATGAAGAACCACTTGAGGTCCACTATCAGTCAAGACCGTTTGAATCACTTGATGGTGTGTGATATATATAGAGAACGACTTGACAATATCGACATGAAAGTGGTTTCAAATGAATTTGTTCATGGGAATGATGCTCGTCTGGATATATTTGGATTGTATGACATTTAATGGACAACTATTGTGCATTCATAGCTATATGAATGAGAGACAGACATTGTTCTCTTCACAATTAAAATCAATATGAAATTAATTTGTTTGTTGAAGTCTTAAGTACAGTTGTAGTCAGAATAAGTGTCAATTTAAGCGATGGAATAATGTTAATTATTTTTATGGTTTTGGTCCGAAATATGGTACCCTCAATCGCGCTCTCCTTGATACCCCCCCTCAATATTTATAGCTTCCTATGCCCCTGTGATGAATGGAAGTCAGCACTACTCAACAAATGAAAATATCAAGAAAATGGGTAAAATTGAAATATTTGTACATATATTTATACCGTACCTGTTGTTGGTTGGATATCTTCCAGGGCATCCCCTGTTAATGTGGCTAAAAGTGATGATTTACCACCCCCTGATAATCCGAGACACAGGACACTGTATGTTGGTTTCACAGGAGGGTCACGCTGGCCAGTTACTCTTCGAAACAGCTGAAAAAGTCAAAAGAATAGTGATAGTGGAGTACTCAGTATGGTGGAGGTTGTTTCATTGAGGCACGATGATCCGCCATGATGGATGATAGAAAGTTTCATAGCATGAATCTACACATGTACGATAGGCTGAAGGAATCTTAAATTTTCAAGAATTAACTTAATACAAGGGGTGCGCATCGGAAGATGGTGCTCGTCAAGTTTTTTTCATTAAAGAGTGGATCTGTAGCAAAAGTATCATTGGTGGCCATGTTTTTTTTTTAAAGAATTTCGGAAAAAAAGGGAGGCTCCCATCTAGAGGTCACCCTGAAGATCCATATGAAGTTTTGTGACGATGGATGAGAAATGTGACCTGTAAGGTGTGCTAAAGGAAGAGTCATACAAAGATTAAAATCCAAGATGGCTGTGGGCAGCCATTTTTTTTAACAAATTCGGAGAAAACGGTAAGCACCCATCTAGAGGTCACCCCGAGGATACATATAAAGTTTAGTAATGATCGAATGAGGGACATGCTCTGTAGGGTGTGCTAATGGATTTAGTGATGCAAAGAGTAAAATCCAGATGGCTGCCAGCAGCCATGTTTTTTCAGCGAAAATTATTCAAATATGATAGCTCCCATCTAGAGGTGATCCTAAACAAGCCTGTAAAATTTCAAAACAATTCTTCAATAAATGCAGTCTGCATGGTGTGCAAAAGGATTTTGTGATGCAAAGAGTAAAATCCAAGATGGCTGCCAACAGCCATGTTTTTCATTGAAAATTATTAAAATCTAGCAGTGATCCCAGGCTCATATACAGAATATCGCTGAAATTGGTCAAAAGTTTGCAAGAGTTTGCGAACGATTAAAATCGCTAAAAAATAGACAAACTAAGTATAAACACTCGTATAAAAGATTGGACAAATCTGGTTTTCGAACTCGAGCGAGATATTGTTGCAACAGACCCATCCATCTGATAAATATCTAGACTTCCAACTGAAGAGGGGATCAATCCCCTTTTCGTGAAAATTCATTAATATTCATGAAGGCAATGTTTATACATATTGATCTACACACGTGCGCCTGAGGTGATGTAAACATGCAAGAGTAGTCACTCTTCCTCCAACCAATTCCGTGCAATAAAATGTGTGTTTCAAGGTTTACTTCACTATGCATGCAGAATACAAGTTTCGACATTCAGATGCAGCGAGATGCTATATAATAATGACCAATGAAATTAAGATATAGCGATGATTGAGCTGTACCGCATTAAATGTTGCATCATCTCCTTATTTAGAATATGCGCGTTACAATTTACGATATGATGACTCTAAGTTGTAATGATCTTATTTGGCATGTGATGTAATATCCATATATATGTTAGCGGAGGTTAGGAGAAAATACTAACTAGATTTAACCAGTTTTTATTATCTTTGCAAATACAATTTTATTATGTAAACTTGTTCTGTCTGACCATTCCCCAATTATGAAGAAACATGCTAGTTTTGATTTTGAACATATGATGTTTGGTCAGTTAAGATACGCGATGAGTATTTTATTCGATAACATCATGAGATTGCAGTCAAATACAACAGGTGTGGCTTGTATGAATAATTGAATTGGGCTATTCATTGGTCAAGCAACGCATCGTTCGCTGTGCAATGGCAATGGCAAGTTCAGAAAGTGAGAATCCGAATCTCATTTATTCAATGACACATGTAATTGTTTTATAATCACAATGAAATTTGTTCACAAATATGTTAAATACGTTGCGTAGTTATTGCGTACATGTATAGCTCCAAAATCAGACCATTCAGGCATTCATAAAGACGTCCCGACATCGATGTTGGGATCCAAGGCACCATTCCGTATTATTTACGACCACCTTCACCATGTTGTGTTTCATTAGCTGTCATCTCGTCAGCTTTTTGTTGCATTGACAGTTACACTGACCACGTTAAATTGCATTGATGGTTACAACCGTGTTAGAGTAATGCTACGACCGCGTTGCATTAATAATAAAACTGGGTTGATGGTCATTTTTCTGAAAGTGGTCTCATGGCAGTTCCAACATGATCGAGAGGGACACTTATTTTAAGAATATGTGTACAATTTACATTCACATGCATCGGTTATAACTTATATTTCCTGTTAGGTGCACCAAAGCCAAATTTATTTTTTGCCTGGATAAAAAATCAGGTGCACAATAAACTGTGCACCAGTGTTTTTTTTTTTAAATCGAAAGACCATATTAATAGTACTATCACAGGCCTTCTATAAAACAGTGACTGAGATCTCAATAAATAGAAATTTAATACATCTATTCTCTATAACTTAGTATAATAAAGAGACAGGTATGAATACAAAAGTTCGGAAATTTACTGAGATCGACGCAAGAGTTTTCAAAGTGTTTCAAAAACTTTTCAAATATTATACTTTACCACTATTTTATACTCCAACATGTGCTTCTAATTACGAGAAACACGAATCCAATGTCAAAATTGTCGTAGGACGCCCGCTTCTCGAATTATCCGTCATTTTAGATGGTATATTTCGACCATTATTTTGACTAAGATGGCTTCTACATGGTCACCTATAGGAAGCTAAGAAATGACATCACCAATGTTGGGTCTCACTAAAGGAAGGCCGTCAAATACCGGCGAATCCCGTAGGTTTAAAACAAAATGAGTTCTTTGTTATTAATGACACAAAAAATAAAAAACTGCGGCAAAACTAAAGCAGAGTGAGTAGGTAGATGACTGGATATTGGAAATCCAGCATAATTTTTATTTTTTTAAGCCGCTAGTCTACGTTGGACTTCAACAGTCTTCGGCAGACTTCTTTTGAGCGACCGTTTCAATTTCCAATTCATTTATCACGTGATTATATTATGGGTCGATATGCACTGAAAATGGCTGAAAAAATAAGTCATATTTGTTGAATAACAGACATGATACAGGTGAGATACATTGATTATGCCAACGGCATACGTTTCTTCAAAAATAGAGGCACCAGTTGCTGTAAAACCCCTGCAGTTTAATGGTAAATTCTGTAGATATTACAGTGCAGAAACCAATTCAGGTTGTAGACGCACTGGTCCAGGTGTAGTCCAACAAATTAGACTATTCGGGTTAAGATATATTTTCATATTTGGACATTTACGATTATCTTAACCCTTCTAGTCTAATAAAAGAGCTGAAAACCAAGTTAGCACGAATTTTGAAGCAGGTCAACACCAGTGACCACCGATATAACCCCTTCAAAATACCATTATATCTGAAATTTTCTACAAATACATGAGTCTTACCTGTAGCGGAGATAGTATTCTTTATGTTCAAACATAGAATGTGATATAAACGTTGTCAGAATTACAGATTTGTTAGTTTAATCTCTGAGTCGAAAACATATCACCATTTTCAAATACAGACGATAATGATGACGTCACGCTTCTAAAATAAAGGCCACACAATTTGATTACTCGTGAAAATCAATATATGCCGTGCAGATATGGAAATATCAACTGGGTCAAATTGTTGGCATTTATAGATAGCACATTAGCGCCAAATGCTGTTTGTTTGATAAATAACAATAAATAAGGGTCTGTTCGTCCGGTTTTGTTGACATTTTCATCATACAAGTGTTCTTATCAAAATTATACCATTGATATTTTTGTACCAAAAATAAAGATGCCTTTTCTTAAGTAAACAATATTTGAAGGGATATGGAAATTATTTTATTAGTTTTGAAATTCAAATTGATTAACCGGTTAACCGGATGCTTGGTCTTTCAAGCTTTCCGGTACGGTATGTCAAGATTCGACGAGAGTATGATATGCATGGGTAATAGTTATTATTATTAGTCACTTATGTGGATTATCTTCGTATTCCTGTGGATTTTCGGGTAAGTAAATCAGTTGTAATCGATGAATTCAACGACCACATGCCCCATGAAATGTTCACAAGTCGAAAACTATGACCAAAGCCGGAACATAGGCCTATGTTCGATATTTTGGCATCTGTATCTGTAGTTGTTACGTCCTAGTGACCAAAGCTTGCTTTTACAGATTATTACCGCTTTTTCCAGTAAAATGAGAAAACGGTAAATCAACGTTCAAATAAACAGTTGTGTTAATGTTTTCTACAGTACGTATGGTAAGTATGGTCATCCTATTATATGTTTAAAAGAATATATGGTCATTAATACGTCGAATATGTGTACGTGTTTAAACGTATATTGTAAAACTTGGAGATAAATTGAAGTATGTACCTGTACATACATAACCGTACCGAAAATAGTTGCCTGACTGTGTTAAATTGGAAATTACACAATTGGCAATAGACCGGCCGACATATAATATTATTATTGATACGGAAAACCTAAACATGTCTTAAGCGCACCGCACACGCTATATATAGGTAAAATCGTAGCGTGTGCGGTGGAAAATTGCAGGACATTTTGTCGCACGATAGGCCTCGCAAAGAATCAAATAATTTTGATTTTCTACGATCGAGTCGTACTATTTATTGGAAGTAGCCAATCATATTCAACTATTAATGTGTTCACGCGGCAAAATTAGTATTTAATATCTGCGATAAATACAAATATATACCTATAGCCTATATACCACTTTAACCCAGGATTGCATTCATGAGAAAGTAAACAACCAGGTCGTATAGGCCTGTACATGTACGATGCTAATAAAAACAGAAGTCGCTCGACTAAAATCGTACATGTGCGCACACAGAGCTTACAAATATCACATCTGTGTGGCGGCTACAAATTATATAGAATAATTGAACTCGTATACATATATGCATTTTCGTAGCTGTGTCATTCTCAATTATCAAAGCGAAGCTCGTTTTTATATGTATAAAATATAAGACCACGTGGCAGCGAATATATTCCCATCCGGTAATAAATTGCGCCCAAAATCCCATTTAGACGTCTGCTATGAAACTTCTAGACTTTCCAATTGTTGAAACTGAAGGCCTACTTGACACCCATCCGCTATAGCTTTCCTTGCGCCTTTGTACTGTATGTGGCTTGACAGCCAGTTAGCGTTTTTATCTAGCACTTACTACATATATACTTAATATATAGATGTCAACAAAAATCATTCACTCCGAAAAATTATAAGGATATAGATCCCATAATGTCTATAAAAATCAGCCTGCTCCTACCGTACTGACCCGCGTTTAGGCCCAGGGGGCCTTTGTTTTATTTGAGCTCAAAAATCCAAGTGGGCTTAAACCCGAATATGACCCTTTGCAAACCAAAAACCCCAAGAAATCGGGACAGTAAAACTGAAGAAAAAATAAAGTCGATCCAGCAGAGTTTCGGTGAAATATACACGTCTTCCAGATTAAATAAAGTTAAGTATAAGTTACTTTGAGAAAGTATTTGTTTCATTTTTATGTGTATATTAAAATATTACTTGTTGTCTTGTTGTATTGCCCAAAATTCCCATAAATGACAGTTTGTAAGCATCATGGGTCATCGGATTTTTCTGCCATTTCAGACAGTTGGGTAAATCCACTATCTATAGTCTATATCTATAGTTATTATCTATAGTTTATATCAATGTTCAGATAATTAAAAAATGTCAGAAAATTGTACAGGGAAATATTATGCAACATATAAGAGAGCGACTTAATCCGATTAGGATAACAATGAACCCATGCAGTGCTCTATTCATGGCCCGTTGTCTACAAAGATGTTACAATACAATAGTGACCAATTTAACAAAGCCAGTGAGTCTAGTTAATTAACGAAATGACGTTGTAAATACGTATACAAAAAAACACGTGTTTTAATGTTTAGAGTCATCGCTCCCAAACCGTTGACACAGATTAATGTTTATACTATAGACTATAGTCTATACCGTAAAACGTGAAAAATAGCAGTTTAAAATTTTTAAATAATGATTATTATATACTAACCACCGGGTACCAATACGACATCGGTATCTCTTTTTTTGAAGGCATCTTGTGCTGTTGTTGTTGAATGACAAGTGCCCCTTCTGCCCCATTATTATACCCACCGTGTGTTTACATAACCAGGGAATGAGTTCTTTTTGTGTTTGGCCACATGTAGGAACATACCGACATACAAAGAATATGTTTTTACAGTACTGTTGTTGACATGTGTGCGATGCACGCACGTGATTCTTTGAAGTGATTGATGTTTACCGCGTTCTCAGATATACGCCGTTAGCGAGTGGGTTTGATGTCTGTCGACGTTTGGTTTCCCCCAGGAAGTATAATTGAATAAACAAATGAGATTTTAAGATTCACTTTATATTATTTTATATATTATTATCACTTACCTACGAAGTATAACTTTCCATTTTTCGTGGCATTCTCGCCGTCACCGATCGTTTGTGAATATTCTTCCCGTTATATATTGGAATTATTTATTTGGGAAGTATCATTAGCAAATAATTACTTACCACCGCTGAAATTTAACAAAATATGGGGTGGGCTTAAACACGAATATACCCCTGTGCATGGAATTTGGTCAAAAGATATGGGTGGGCTTAAACACGGGCATGGGCCTTGAGCCGGGTACTAGCATGTGGTCTGGAACAATGAAACTGCGAAATAAGTTTGGTGTGGCCTAAACAATTTCCATGATTTCTGATCCTTTACGCATGCGCGTAATCTCAATACGGCGCGTAATCTCTCACGCAGACGATGTTGATATTTCTGACGTGTGTATTCTGATCAAATTTTAATGGATTAATAGTGACAAAAAATATGCTAGTTAGTTGAACTTAGTTCACCCTTACCGAACAGAATGGCTTATTAAGCCATCCCTAAGCCCTCCCTTAGCCATCAGAGACCAATGATGGCTAAGATAAACCATCACTATAGTTATTTAGCACTCATGAAGAATAAGAAGGTCTGTGATGGCTTAGATTTCTGATGATGGCCAAGGTGATGGCTAGTGGATGGCTTATTAAGCCATCAACATGGAATTATATTCACTAGCCATCATTATAATTACTGATGGCTAAGAATCTCTTGGATAACCATCAGACTGGAGAATTTTCAACATTCAAATGTTAGCCTTCATGAAATTCATAATGGTTAAGAAACCTGCAGTTCTCATGAGACTGCCATATGGCTGCCATGTGTTGGTCCCAACAGATAGAGGAACCTAAGTTCTAAAAATAGGTTAATTATGTTTATACACAGGCCTGATAGATGCATCCTGGGATATGGAGCCAACTTATATTCGAATTTTAACAGCTATTCACTGCTCAATACAGTTTGTTGTTCCAGTATTTTTTACACTCATGATGTTCTAGCGGTCTTATAAACTTGTGATTTCTTTAGTTGAGATTCATTGGACTTGTACTGTAATGGCTTCAAGATATGCTGAGCCTGGTATTTTAAAAGCTGTGAAAAAAGTATTAAAAATCTGCATGTTTATAAAATATTCTGCCTTAAAGATTCTGAGAGAATATATATCCTGCTGCGGCACTAAGATACAAATAAATCGGGAAATTGCATGGTAAGTACAATCCTCAGCACAATATTTTCTAATTTATTGGGCATGATATATGACACATTAAACATCTTGAAAGAAACATATTCATATTTAACCCTTCCGACGGGAGCTTCCTGAATTTTTTTGAAAATCCTGTGCCAATGCAATTCTCTTATATATGCGAGTTGCCCATAAGGAGCCTCACATATATAAGAGAATACATTGGCCTAAAAATATTTACCTTGACCTTGTAAACCAGCACATTCTCTTATATATGCGATCGAGGCTTGATCCCTATGGGAAACTTGCATATATAAGAGAATTCAGCTGGAACCAGGTTCTTTAATGCTGCACCAGCATAGCTCTCATCATGGAAGGGTTAAAAGATCTATCTTGACCAGCCTATTTTTACAAAAAACATGCAGGATCGAATCTTTGGCTGGCCCAGCCTAATGTGAAGATATTGCATGATTCCAGATACCGTACCATGCAGTGTGTCCAGGGGTACAAATGTAAATCGTTTCCACTGTATTTCCGATGAAAACTTGGCAAAACTTAACAAAAATAATGGACATTGATAATTATGTTGTTAAAAATTATTTTTATGATATAAAATATTATTTTAAAGATATATTCAGATGTTTTTTTATTCCCAAGGTTATTTAGTGACAAGGGAGACAATTCATTCTCAAATAGATGATGACAATGAGTTATCCCTCCCGAAGCAAGTCATATAACATATAGCAATCCTAAGCCATCACTAAATGTCAAGGGCTAACAATCCGATGGCTTACTAGCCATCGGCCTACATGTACTAGCCATCGGCCTACTAGCCATCGGCCTACTAGTCTGGTCGATAAAAGGTTTGACCTAGAAAAAATTTGGACTAAGTTGGTTTGTATACCATTTTGAAGAGGAGAATATCCTCTATAACATATCCAAAATCCGCTAAAATCCGCTTTGAGCATTTTTTGTAATCCAAGATGGCGTCCAAGATGGCTGCCATTTTCCTATAAGTCAGCTTGATGCAATTATAGTGAGAACATCTTATCATATGTATACACATGTATACATTTTTATGAAGCTAAGACATAACGTCACCTTTATGTGCCAAAATTGGAACTCCCCGTCCAAGATGGCCACCAAAATGGCGACAGGAAGTGGAATTTTTACGTTTTCTACTAATATTTTTAAGATAAGTTTCTGTGTTTTGGAACTGCTTGAGAATTGTGACTTTATTTTATACGTAGCATGTTAACTGACCATTGGATCAATGAAATATGCTGTTCGTGGGGTCCACACCCCCTCCGATCACTCAAAGATTCGATTTTACAAAACGCGGTATAACATTTCACAAAAGATCCCTATTTGGGATTCTAGTCATATTTCACCAAGAAGTTGAAAGAACTATACAATGTAAGTGATGCATTCTATATCTTATTGATATTCGAACACAACGGGACCAAAATTGTCACTTTGGCTGTCAAAATGGCTGCCAAAATATGGAAAATGGTAATTATTATCCCAGCGTGCCATGCAACCGCTTACAAGTTGTTGTGATGCACACAATTGACTATTCTGTCTTATATAGCTTGACTACTAACATTTCTGATGTACCTTGGGTATTCGTTACTATTTTAACCACTGAAATTTCCAGAATTATTCGAAATATTCTGTCACAAACCTGATATCAAAATCGGCAAAAAATCGCTGTTCAGGTTAGAGCCATTTTTTAAAAGTAAAATGGAACT
Source organism: Siphonodentalium dalli (assembly GCA_032622095.1). Lineage (NCBI taxonomy): Eukaryota > Metazoa > Mollusca > Scaphopoda > Gadilida > Siphonodentaliidae > Siphonodentalium > Siphonodentalium dalli. The sequence goes on along the minus strand of CP136063.1, from coordinate 162,574,911 downwards.
ATGTTTGGTATAAAAGATGTTTATTGTTTTGATATGTGTTACATGTGTCACACTCAGTTGGTTTAGACAAAATTACTCAAGATGGCTTCCAAAATGGCAAAAAAATTGGTAAACATTATTATATACATATACATATGTGTATATACGTGGTGTATATGTATACATAATCAATTGGGACTCACATGCTACTTAATCAACTAAATGTTCTATTATGGTTGTCTTGGTACCCTACGAGGCATGACAAGTTCATTTTTAGGAATGCAATATGGATTTTGCCAAAAACTTCCTTGTTTTTGAACGGAAATGGGCAGAACTGAGAGGGGTCATATTATGTGGCTATTCTGGCCCAGTAGGTATACATGGAGTTATTGTATTCATGAATGATGTGAATAGTTATACAATATGTGACTATATGATCATGGATGGGGTGTCCATGGTGAGATGTATAGGTGTATAAGGAGTAGCTGTATGGTGAGGTGAACATGTTTACAGTGAGTGGCTGTCTGGTCATTGAAGTGGTGTATGAGCATTATAACGAGAGCAGCTACAATGTCATGTATGTATATGTGGAGTGACTGTGTGGTCAGGGGTGGGCTGTACAGATGTACATTGGGTGGCTGTATTGTCATGGGTGGGCGTATATGTATACACATGCTGGATGTATGATAATGGATGGGTGTATGTATACATAGGGTGTGGTTGTATGGTTATGGGCAATGTGTATATGTGTACATGGAATGACTACACAGTCATTATTGTTTATATGTAGGGCCTATTGTATTGTCATTGGTGGTGTGTACAAGCATACAGTGAATAGCTGAATGTTCAAGGAGAGGGTGTATACGTATACAGCGAGTGGCTGACTTGTCACGGTTGAGCTGTATATGGGTCATTTCACAATCAAGTTGAGCACTTTTTCTCACCAACTGACAAACCATAAATCAGTTTTTTCAAAATTATTTGTTCATATTAAATTTTTCATACTCATTAGTCATAGTTGATGAAAAATATGCCATATTACCCTCTCTAGAATCAAATTATGTATTGTATGGCATGCAAATGGTTGAGTAGGGACTATTTCTGAACCCATATGACTCTATATTAAGCATTCTACACACTAGCTGTCAGTGGCTGATGCAAAGTTGGAAAATGGTCCGAGTAAAATACATGAAATAGCCATTGCATTGCAATATCAGCCATCCAACAAATGTTCTTAAATAAATTTGTTCACCAATTAAAATAAATTGTACCTCCAAAATTACCCAATTTTCAAACAGTTGCTCCCAATGTCAAAATATTTCCAAGTTTTTTTATTGATTTTATATTATACAAGTCAACTGGAGCACATACATTAAATATGTACTTGATTTCCTTCAATATTCTTGAAATCGTTTATTTTTAACCCAATTATATGCATGTATTTCGGAGTGGACATTTTGCGTTATTGTTGAATTTAAGTGGCTAGGGAGCTCCATGATCCTTTATGGTGAGTAACGATGTAGTTAGTGTGTGAATACCCCCACTATCTGGATACAGATGTAGTAAAAGTATAGATTTTCTTAATAAATTTCATGATGCAAAGCATGTTTCAGAGTGTGTTTCGGAGTGGACATTTTGTTTGATATATTAGTTCCATGGACTAAAACATATATTGGGAAAGATCTGAATTATTGTCGCATTTACTCTTTGCTATATTATTTTTGTCCACATGAACAGTATATATCATACACAACTGTACCCCGTTTCGGAGTGGACATCATAAAAAGCAAATTTTTGACAATAATTGTTTCTACAATCAAACAAGTGTTACACGATTATTATTTGGTTATTTTTGACACCGTTTTCTGCATTTGAATCAGTTGGTGATTTCTAGTCTGGAAAGCAACATAATATTTTCAAATTCACAGTGCATAAATTCTTTATCTCATATGTGAGTTCTGCATTGCAAATTTTGATAAAGCAATTTTACTGGATGTTGGTGTTTGACAGGGCAAAAGACATTCATGTTCTATTTATTATCTATAACATGACCATTTAAAATGTTCAGCTAAATGTACACATCGGTTAGACGACAGTAGCTGTCCTATAAATATACAGGCATGGCAACAACTTTCATTAGAGTGAGAAAAATGAAATGCTCAACCTGATTGTGAAATGACCCATATGTAAGTCTGAAGTGTACGAATAGCCGTGTGTGCGAGGTATTGGTATATCTAGAAGGGCTGTATGGCCATTGATGAGGTATATATATACACACGGAGTGACGCTGTGGTCATGGATGAGGTGTATATGTATATCATGAGTGACTATATGGCCATGTCACGGCCAATATGTATATAGGGATTGACAGTATGGCAAATTAATGGTGGGGTGAATTGATATACAAGGAGTGACTATGATCACGAATGTGGTTTATGTGTATACCGCGAGAGGCTGAATTGTCATGGGTCAGGTGTATATGCAAGTCTGGAGTGTATGAATGGCCGTGTGCGCGGTACGGGACATTGATATATCTAGAAGGTGTCGTAAGGCCATTGGTGAGGTCTATATGTATATACCTGGAGTGACTCTATGGTTTTGGGTTGGGTGTATATGTATATCTTGAGTGGCTATATGGCCACGGATGTCGCAAATATACATGTATACATACAGGGATTGTATGACCACGGGTGAGGCAATTAGGTATACAAGAAGTGATGAATGAGCATGGATCTAGCGAACGGGTATACCAGGAGCGACTGTATGGTCATCGGTGAGGTGTATATGTATATATTTAGTGGCTATATAGCTATGCATGTGGCAAATAAATATACATGGATTGACTGTATGCCTATGGTGAGGCGAATACGTATACAAGGTTACTTTATGTTCATGTATGTAGTGAATATATATACAGGTTGTGTGAGGTGTAGGAGTATACCTGGTGTGTATGCATGGTTATTCGCGGATATAGGGCCATGCGTTGGTGTATGGGTAAACCCAAGTGTGACTGTATGGTAATGGGTGAGGTGTGTGTCTATACAGCGAGTGGCACATGGCCATTTATGTGGTGTTCATGTATATATGGAGTGACTGCATGCTCATGTGTGATTTGTACTGGTGCACCTTTTGGTGACTATCGCTTTCCACAATAACTCAAGGATATGTTAATCGATAGAGGCAATATCAGAGTGTTCACATTAATTGCGTTTTATATGCAATGTGAAGAAAACTTTTTGCTTGAAAAAAAATGGTTCAAACATGAAAAGTGATTTTTTGTGCCGAGTTTGATGCTGTTTGTGATAGAAATATCCCATAATTCTGGTAATTTCAGAATAGTAAATAGTAAAAATGAATCAAGGTGCATAAGAAATGTTGGTATTCAATGTATATAAGACAGAATAATCAATTGTGTGCATCACCACAACTTGTAAGCGGTTGTGTGGCACGCTGGGATAATAATTACCATTTTCCAAATTCTGGCGGCCATTTTGAGCCAAAGTGACCATTTTGGTACCATTGAGTTCGAATATCAATAAAATATAGAATGCATCAATTACATTGCACAGTTCTTCCCACTTCTTGATGAAATTTGACCAAAATCCCAATGGGGATCTTTTGTGAAATGTTATACCGCGTTTTGTAAAATCGAATTTTTGAGTGATGGGAAGGGGTGTGGACCCCACGAACAGCATATTTCATTGCACCAATGGTCAGTTAATATGATAAATGCAAAATAAAGTCACAATTCTCAACCAGTTCCAAACCACAGAAACCTATCTTAAAGGTATTAGTAAACGAGAGGCCGATCACGATCGGCAGATGTTTAACCCATACCTTGGCGATAGCGATTAGCTATTTTTATAAATTTTATAAATCCTTACATCAACCTTTTCATGAGTGCTAAAGTTTCAACAATTCACACTTAATATAGTGATCATGTGAAAAATATTTAGTTATCACATTGTGTCAACAGGATTGGCGGAGGAAGTTAATATTTTTAAGCAAATAAACCAAATGACCCTCACTATGCAGGTTAGGGGTGTGTTCTTGTCAACTATGCCAAGAACTACATGTATAAACATAGTCCATGGAAATATTTGAGTTATCAAATCGGATAGAATAGGGTTAATCTTACCCAACCTAAGGAACTGATAAACACAAAATAGTCTATACAAAGCATGTCATTGGATTTAGAAACCCATACAATAAGTCAGTCTCAAGAATACCAGCACCATTAATATTACCCTGGAGCCCAAATGCAACTGAGGGAATTTCAAAATAAGACATTTCCTCTAATGATGAATATATAATTGGTGATTTATTGAAACCCTTACTGAACCTGGATCAAAGTGAAAGGGATAATATTATATCTGTCAATCGCATAATATGTGTCTATGGAATGGTTTAATTTTAATCCCAAATCCATGCAAATCAAAAGTGGATCACCATCAACCTGGACATAATATAGGAGAATGATCAAACGAAAAGCTTCAAAACCATATGATGTGTGGAGAGGGTTAATCATTTGCAATGACATCACATCATGGAACTGAGGAATGTGTGGATTAATTTTTGTCTAAGATAAGACAACAGTGTATGTAGACAACAATGTCTGTAAAACATCCCTACAAATTAAGTAACAATGGACTATTCCAATTTAATATTTTAGAATAGGTGTCCTATAGTGTTTACATAAACTTTAGTAATGAACCTGTTTCAGCAAAGGGGTTAACTTAATATTGCACAGAAAACAGCACTCCACCAGATAGCCATCAATCAATTTGACATTAATATGATAACAAATCCTGCCAGCCAGGAGTACCACTATCAGGCTTTATAGCATGTCCATAGACATAGTGATAATTAACTCATTTCAATAACACATGGTCTGCCAGATATGTTCTCTTAAAATTCCCAGCAGTAATTATTTGAATTATAAAGGGTCATAACTCTGTTAAAATATATCGGATCAAACCCATATTCGAACTCGATCTGTATTTAGGGGTGATAAATTCATATACCAAATTTGGTGCTGATCAGATGAAAAATGTTTTGAGTCATAGCAGCTTGGGTGAATTCTAAGTAAACATAAGAGTGAAAAGGGTTAATTAAACAATACCAAAAACCATACAGACTAAGAACGTGCTAAGAAAAACCTAGGTAAGAAATATGAGGCAGATCAGAAGAAATATGTTCAACTTATTGCATTGGATAGCATGTGTGTAAAGGGTTAATTATTTTCTAAACCGATCAACCAATCAATACCAAAAACTATACAGATGAGGGGCATGACATCATAAACCTACATATCAAATATGAACACAATCGGACAAAATATACTTTGGTTATAGCATCGGATTTTTGTTTTTTTAATTTTATTTTCGAAAAAGGGTCATAACTCCTTTAAAATAAATCGGATCAAACCCATATTCGAACTCGATCTGTATTTTGGGCTCTGAAACTCGCATACCAAATTTGGTTCCAATCAGATACAAAATGTTTGAGTTATGGCAGAATGCGTTAATTCTAAGTTGAAAAAGGGCCATAACTCTGTAACAAAATCTCGGATCAAACCCAAATTCGAACTTGATCTGTATTTTAGGCTGAGAAACCCATATACAAAATTTGGTTTCGATCGGATAGAAAATGTTTGAGTTATCGCATTACTCGTAAAGTGTCTACGGACAGACGGACAGACGGACCAACGACGAGTGGTCAATCCGGGCAACGACACTATGTTTACCATACTATGGTATGGGTAAACATAAAAAACGTAAAAATTCCACTTCCGGTCGCCATTTTGGCGGCCATCTTGTACGGGGAGTTCCAATTTTGGCACATAAAGGTGACGTTATGTCTTAGCTTCACAAAAATGTATACATGTGTATACATATGACAAGATGTTCTCACTATAATTGCATCAAGCTGACTTATAGGAAAATGGCAGCCATCTTGGACGTCATCTTGGATTACAAAAAATGCTCAAAGCGGATTTTTGCAGATTTTGTATATGTTATAGAGGAGAGCTTCCTCTTCAAAATGTTATAAAAACCAACTTAGTCCGAATTTTTTCTAGGTTGACCCTAAAATTTGAGTTTATCAACCAGACTATACTAGCCATCAGCCTACTAGCCATCAGTAGCATACTAGCCATCCATGCCAGCCTCTTCCTTCAGTACAATGATGCACATGCACCGTCAATCAAAATAGTAAATGAGCGAAGATACCGCCCCCTTCTCGTCTAGAAGAAACCACTCACGGCGATTGGTTAAAACCAATATTATAGAATTTGGGCTTCAAACCCGCCCAAAATACATGGTGTCCTTGCTTGGCCGAATTCCAAAAGTTATGTACTACGTGTGTGTGGACTTCGCTAAAATTTGTCTTGATGGTAAACCATATTCCATTTGTCAAGCGACGCAAGTGTCATCGGGAACAACATATGTATTTGCTCAACATAGTTGAATATACCGAGTTAGAAAAGGATACTGTATAGTATAGAACGCTTTTAGTTTTGGCATAGACTAGATAATGGTTTTATTAATTATCGGTATATACCAGAATTTGTCAAGTCACCGGAAAGAAATTGTCCGAATAGCGGAATTTAACCAGTGAATTTACTTTTCATTCCGAATATCGATCGAGCATGAGGTTGTCACTGGTTGAAAGGTTGTGTATGTTATTATTGACGTCAACTTGTCAAAATTAATGACAATGATGTGATTCTAGCGAACAGTGAGAAACTGTTTAAGTTACTAGTATCTGATGTTTTAAAAAACCGCGATTATATCGTTAACCGCGGTTTTAATTTCCAAAAATCGCGGTTTTTATTTTCGTTAATATCGTCCAGCCCTAATCCATGGCTTACTAGCCATCGGCCTACTAGCCATCGGCCTACTAGCCATCCATCTATCGAGGGCTAAGCGATGGCTTAGCTCATTTAAATATTTCGGCCTATAGGAGGGCTAAGCGATGGCTAATAAGCCATCATCTAGCCATCACCTAGTCTCGATGGCTAAATTTTGCATTAACCATCCATATCCTCTGAAAACTACTAGCCATCAGTAAGCCATCATTCCTTCTGCTTCCGAGTGCTAAGGCCTAAACAAAAAATACGTTGTTAGAAAAAAAAAGTTAACAACAAAAAAAAAGTTAAGCCTACCTACCTACCCTAATTTTTTTTAGCTCGTTAGCGGAAACAAAGGTATTATTTGTTTAGGCCTAAAGAATGGCTAACAGATGGCTAATGATTTCGGTAAGGGCAGTCATGATACTAAACATTCCAACAACAGGTACGGTATGTGTTTTTTATTTATGGTTTTATTTGTGTCATTGGACGTGAACAGTGTAAGTTTTAAAATACTAGTAGGGGCATGCCCTTGCCACATGATAACTCTTGCGGCTTCGTAGCGTTCAAAGTTTTCATGCCCATTGTTGGACGATGAGGGATTAAGACCACATAAATGTCCAAATATTAAAATACATGTACTAGTAGGTCTTAATCCGAATCGTCTAATTTGTTGGACTAGTCCAGGTGCTACCACAGCCAAGTAACTTTATAACCCTGTGGTGACTCCAGTAGTGTACAGGGGTCAGCCATTAATGTCCGCGCCCGATCGGACAGCATACTGCACAAGTGTTGTAATGGGGGGAAGTTGGCATTTTGCATTCAGATCTTTATTCAGTGATCTCAAATGAGACTTTTCAGCCTGAAAAACTTGGTACCTGACTGAGTTCTGATTTTTGTCAGAATACCCTGACCAGGTAACAGGTTGCGATCCCTGCATGGTCCGCTACTGCGCTAGCACGAGAGATCAGTACCGTACGCTACCTCTCGGCTACCGAATGTTTGAAAAATTGACTTTAACCTATTTTCTTGATCGATATGACAATTTTTTTTCCAAAATTCTTGATGCATACCTGTCCCATATATAATATATTAAGGTAAGTGGACTAATTACTTCAAAAATATATAATATCACTCAATTAACACTGTTTTAGTGTTTAGAATAGGCCTGTGACTGTGAGCGTGAGTACTATAATTAGCAGATTAGTATGGTACTAGTAGCTCCAGTTCAGACACAGGCCTTTTAAACAGTTATAATTGAGTAATATTATATATTTTTGAAATGAACCAGTGCGATGAGCGGTATGAGAATGCTTCGTCTTGTGGGTATACTGTATAAATAATGTATTTCTATTCTAATTTAATCTAAATTCTATAGACTATTTGCGACGAAAATAACACATACATATCGACCGAACAATCTTAAAAAACACGTCTTACAGAGTAAACGCAAATTCGCATGAATGCGAATGCCAGCTGTATATTGTCGCACATCCTATTTATGTTATAGTCGCTTCTGCATAGGCATTAAATCGTTGTTAATGATCCAAATGTTTAAACAAGTCGGGACTCGAAAATTGAAGGGAGATAATCAAACTTTCTAAATTCTAGAGGCAGCTTCTAAATCATGGTGCGGCACCTCGAATCTGACACGCTGGTCATCCTAGTCTTGATTGACAGCCGTCTTGTTCCAATAGTCTTGATTGACAGCAGTCTTGTTCCTAAAGTGTATGCTTGGAGTCCGGAAAATTCCCTGGTTATGGTCATCCGTGTAACGAGGACTCGGATCGGTAACAGCCAACCGACTTCCACAGAGGGCAGAGGCGGACTGGCAGATCGGGAGACCGGGAAAATTCCCGATGGGCCTGAGGCCTGACGTGGGCCGCCACATGTGTTGTTTAACCAGCCTAATTGGCTAATCGTAATTTTGTCATTTTAAAATGAACTTGTCAGCATCATATAACAATAATAACACCATGCATGTAAAGACCCCGTTAATCTCGAGATTTTAACGGTAACTCCCAGCTGTAAATCCCAAAAATAATTCTCACGTAGGCTTAGGCCTACGGGCCCTCCCGGACCCCCCCCCCTCCCAATTGAAATTTCCAACACAATAGGAACGCTTCAGTTGAGGCCAGTCTATAGATGCTAGGATTAGCGATTTTCTTGTTTAGTTTTCAAAATTTTCTCAACCCGGGCCGAACAACCATGGACAGCCAGTCGGTGTGTCCTGGTCTCTTGTCTGTAGCCGTAGGCTATGCATTTGTCTGGAGTTAGACCGCCAGATGTTAGAATTTATGCAATTTTTCAGCTAAAAATATCTGAATGGTCTTATACCGGGAATATATAGAACCATGGTTTAGGAATATATAGGATATTAGGCCAGAGCACTGATCGATATCAGGTGCAAGGGGGTGCAAATTGAATTATGCAAAAACATGTATTTGGGTCTGATTCTGATTCAAGGGGGGTGCAGTTGGAATTTCCCAAGATGGACACCCCCCGAACAGAGACCCTCCCCCACTCGGCAACTGCCTTTGGCAGATGGGCCGGTATTATATTCATTTCCCGGGCCTTTTTTTGTTTTGTCCCACTCCGCCTCAGTCTGGGTCACTTGGAACCGTGTTATTAAATTGTCTCGGGTGTTCAAGAAGAACGGCGCGTAAATGCCATTAAAATGCCTCTACCTACGTTTCATGACCAAATGATATTTGACTCATTTCGTGCCCATAACACTGAGAGGAACGTCCATGACTAATGTTGTTTCAGGGACGTGGACACGTGGTGGGGTTTTCACCATTAAAGACATATTATGTACTTGTTCTGGTCCGTGAAAATGATCAGTTTGTATCAAGGCGCTATATCAACCGGGGGAATGTAGTATTATACTAGCATCGTCGAAAATCTGAAGAAAATCGACTGTACCACTCCGAAAACATCGTCTGAACTATATATACGCGCTCAATTGTAAATATTTAGGGTAATGTGGGGAATAATTAATGAGACACATAATAGTTGGGGAGCCCGCATATGTTCTATTTACACTTTTGCGTACAAAAGGTTTGACCCCCTAAAGTTGGTACCAATAATGGAACATTCTGAAAAACCGATTTCTTAAGTTGCGCATTCCTGGGGTTTAGCTAGGGGCCGCTGAACCCCAAAAAGTGTCAAAAATCACTTCTATTTACACTTCCGCGTACATCAATGAATTTTGGTTTGATGATACTCCTAAGTGTACTGATTAAGAAAACACAACTTAAGAAAGGAATTTTCCTGGGGTTTTCAGATAAGAAAGGGGGTCCCATGCTGAACCCCAAAACGTGATTTTTCACTTTTTTTACACTTTCGCGTACATCCATAATTTTTGGTCTCAAAGTACTTTGATATATACTAATTATAAAAACACAACTTAAGAAGCAACTTTTCCTGGGGTTTTAAGATAAGTAGGGGGTCATCGGGTCACCCCTCAAAACGTAAAAAATCACTTTTATTTACATGATTGCATTCGTCCAACGTGTGTGTATGTGCGTACACCCCTGGAACGTTGCACTATTACAACCAATGCAACCCTAAATCGATACGATCAACGTAAGAAATATATATTCATGTCGTTTTCTGATAAGAACGAGACTTGTTACCCCCCCCCCCCCCCCCCCCCCCACAACCCGATCCATTTTCTAGAAATATAAGTGAGCCAGTTTTATGAAAATTATAGCGGGAAAATCTAGTAAAAGGTATACAAATGTAAATATTTTCGTGAAGCTAAGACATAATGACACTTTTTTGGGCCAAAATTGAAACTCACCATTCAAGATGGCCACCAAAATGGCCGCCGGAAGTTGAAAATATGACATTTTTTCACAAATATCTTCTAGATCAATCCATGCTGTTTGGAACTGGTTGAGTAATGCAATTTTATTTTGTGTTTTGTATATTAACTGATCATTGGAGCAATTAAATATGCAATTTTTGGGGTCCTAACCCCTTCCGATCCCTCAGAGATTCGATTTTACAGAACGCAGTACAAAATTTTACAAAAAATCACAATTGGGATTCTAGTCATATTTCAACAAGAAACGAAAAGAACATTGTAATGTAAGTGATGCATATCATTACCTATGAATATTCCAAATCTCTGGAACCATAAATCTTACCTTGGCTCAAAATGGCTGCGAAAATGGAAATATGGAAAATGGTAAATATTGCCCCAGGGTGTCCTGCAATCGCTTACAAGTTGTGGCTGATGTACACAATTGGCTAATCTGTTTTCTATACATTGCATACTAACATGTCTTATGCACCATGGACCATTTTTACTATTGTCACCACTGACATCACCAGAAATATTGGATTTTTCTCTCACAAACTTGACATAAATATCGGCAAAAATTCACTTTTCAGTGTTCGACCATTTGTTCAAGTAAAATGTAACTATCTTTGGATTGAAAGGTGTTTATTGTTTTTGGTCTATCTTAAATGTGTCACACTACGGTGTTTATAGACTAAATTGCTCAAGATGGCTTCCAAAATGGCAACCAAATTTGTAAAATGTTAAAAGTTAACATATCCCGAACAATATTCTCTGCGTTATCCGAAAAAGGTGGCAAATTGTGACTCACTTGGTTATTGTACGTCTTAGTTACAATGTAATTAACTGACAACTACGTTCTATTTTGTTTGTCCCAGTTCCGTATGGGGCATGACAAATTCGTTTTAAAGTTGCAGTATGGAATTTTGCGGAGAACCTCTTTTGTGATTCTGGCCAATTTATTGAAAGGAAATGGTCAGAACTTTGAGACGGAACTGAGATGAACCATGATATGTGGGTATTCGGGCCCATTATGATAAACATTTATCAACTGGATACAGGGTGGAAGCCAATATGGCAGCCAGGGACTTACTCTATGATCATAGATGATGATAATGGGTATACAGGGAGTTATTGTATGGTCATGGATGATGTGTGTGTATATAGGGAGTGCCCTGTTGGTAACGGTGGGACGTATATTTATATATGTTGTGGATGTGTTATCATTTGTGGTGTATGGGGAGTAGATTTATTATCATGGATGGCGTGTATGAGTATTGCAAGTATGGAACTTATGAGTGGTCGTATGTGCGGATATTGGTATATCTGGAAGGGCTCACCATTGGTGATGTGCATATGTATACCTGGATTGACACTATGGTCACGGGCATGGCGAATAGGTATAAATGTAGTGGCTGTATGGTCGTGAATGTAGTGAATATGTATACATAGAGTGACTATATGGTCATGTGTCGGGTGTAGGTGTATACCTGGTGTTCATGCATGGTGACTCGTGGCTGTATCGTCATTTGAGGTGTGTACTGGTATAACCAAGTATGGCTGTATGATCAGGTGTACTAGTACATGTACGTGTATAAAGTGGGTGACTATGTTGTCATTTGTGTGGTGTTTATGTACATATGGAGTGACTAGGGTAAAGGGTGGGTTGTACATGTGTACCTTGGGTGGCTATCTCTTTCCACAATAACTCAAGGATATGTTAATCAATAGAGAGGTCATGTCATATCGTGGAAAGCGATAGCCACCCATTATCACACAGTCATTACATATATACATAAACACCACAGACATAACAATATAGTGACCCACTGTATACATGTACACCTGACCCATGACCACGGATGACCATACAGCCACGCGTCACAATGCAGGCACACCGGGTATACTCATAAACATGACCCATAACCATATAGTCACTCTTTGTATACCCATTCATCTCACCATTGGCCATAGGGTCATCCCCTGTATACCTATTCTCCAAACGCATGGTCAAATAGACAATCAATATATACATCAACACCACAACAATGACCATAAAGTCACTCCGGTATACATATGCAAATCACCAATGGCCATATAGCCACTCGCTTCATACACATACACTCACCCATGTTACCTGGTATACTCCTTCACCTGACCTATGGCCATATAGTCACCCCGTATGTACCTATTAAAAACATTCATACACGATCATGGTCAATCCTTGTATACATATTCACCTCAACATTGGCCATGTCAATCCCTGTATCCCTATTTGTCACACCATAGCCGAATAGCCACTCAAGATATACTAATACACCCAGCCATGCCAGTATAGTCACTCCATGTATGCATATGTACCTCATCCATGGCCATATAGCCACTCGCTATATACACATATCCCTCGCCCATGACAATAAAGCAACACGTATGTGTACTGGTATAACCTACACATGACGATACCGACACGGGTCACCAAACAGGAACACCAGGTACATGTATACCCATACGCCTGTCACCACATGTATAGATGTTCATTACATTTATGATCATACAGTCACTACTTGTATACCTACATGTACTCATCTCACCATTAACCATACAGTCACTAGATGTATACCTATTCGACACACACAGTCATATAACCACTCGATATACATATGCAGCCCACCCTAGACCATAGATTCACTCCAGGTATACATGTAAACCTCACTAATGGCCATTCAGCCCTTCCAGATAAACAAAAAACCCGCACATACGACCACTCAAACAATCCATACTTGCACATACACCTCACACATGACAATTCAGCAATTCACTGTATAATCATACACGCCATCCATAATAATACAGCTAAGCCCTACACACCCACCAATGATAATACATCCACGAGATATATAAATATACATCCCATCCGTTACCACAAGGACACTCCCTATGTACCCACACGCTCGATAATGACCACTCAGCTTACGCCAGGTATTCATATTCAATCATGACCGTACAGTCATTCCATGTATACCTATACACATTACCCGTAACCATAAAATCACTACCTATTTATCCACACACCCCATCCATGATCATACAGACAACACATGTACATCCCACCCATGACCTTACAGTCACTCCATATATACATAATCAACACATAGATGACCATGTAGCTATATACATACACCACACCAATGACCATACAGGCACACCGTACTGGATATACACAACCATACACCATACAGCCACTCCATGCATACCGATTCACCTCACACCTGACCATGACCTCTCCCTGTATACCTAGATGCATCTTACCATGGACAACCCACTCATAACCATATAGTCACTCATTGTATACCTACTCACATCAGTCATGACATACAATAACTCCATGTATACATATTCACCTCACATATGACCACAGAGTAACTCCCTGGCTACGATCTTGGCATCCACACTGTATCCTGTTGACATTTGTTTTATCATAATGGACCAGAATAGCCAAAGATTATGACCATCTCAGTTCTGTCTCAAAGTTCTGCCCATTTCCTTTCAATAAATATGGCCAAAATCACAAAAGAGGTTCTCGGCAAAATTACATACTTTAAAATGAATTTGTCATGCCCCATACGGAACTGGGACAACTGGGAATAGAACATCTAGTTGTCAGTTAATAAACTAACACGTATAATAACCAAGTGAGTCACAATTTGTTACCTTTTCGGATAATTCAGATAATGTTCGGGATATATGTAAAAAATTAGCATTTTACAAATTTGGTTGCCATTTTAGAAGCCATCTTGAGCGATTTGGTCTATAAACAACGTAGTGTGACACATTTAAGATAGACCAAAACAATAAACACCTTTCAATCCAAAGATAGTTACATTTTACTTGAAAAAATGGTCCAAACCTGAAAACTGAATTTTTGTCAATATTTATGTCAAGTTTTTTTTAGAGAAAAGTCCAATATTTTTACGATGTCAGTGGTGAAAATAGTAACAATTAACCATGGTGCATCAGACATGTTAGTATTCAATGAATAGAATGCAGAATATCCAATTTTATACATCAACACAACTTGTACGCGATTGCAGGACACGCTGGTGTAATATTTACCATTTTCCATATTTTGGCGGCCATATTGGCAGCCATTTTGAGCCAAAGTAAGAATTTTGGTTCCAGTGATTTGGAATATTCATAGGTAATGATATGCCTCACTTACATTACAAAGTTCTGTTCATTTCTTGTTGAAATATGACTAGAATCCCAATTGTGATTTTTTGTGAAATTTTATACCGCATTCTGTACAATCGAATTTTTGAGGGATCGGAAGGGGTTAGGACCCCAATAATTGCATATTTAATTGCTCCAATGATCAGTTAATATACAAGACACAAAATAAAATTGCATTACTCAACCAGTTCCAAACAGCATGAATTGATCTAGAAGATATTGGCGGCCATCTTGGATGGTGAGTTTCAATTTTCGCCCAAAAAAGTGTCATTATGTCTTAGCTTCACGCTTCACGAAAATATATACATTTGTATACATTTATCTAGATTTTCCCGCTATAATTTTCATAAAACTGGCTCACTTATAGTTCTAGAAAATGGATCGGGTTGGGGGGGGGGGGGGGGGTAACAAGTCTCGTTCTTATCAGAAAAACGACATGAATATATATTTCTTAAGTTGATCGTATCGATTTAGGGATGTATTGGTTGTAATAGTGCAACGTTCCAGGGGTGTACGCACATACACACACGTTGGACGAATGCAATCATGTAAATAAAAGTGATTTTTTACGTTTTGAGGGGTGACCCGATGACCCCCTTCTTATCTTAAAACCCCAGGAAAAGTTGCTTCTTAAGTTGTGTTTTTATAATTAGTATATATCAAAGTACTTTGAGACCAAAAATTATGGATGTACGCGAAAGTGTAAAAAAAAGTGAAAAATCACGTTTTGGGGTTCAGCATGGGACCCCCTTTCTTATCTGAAAACCCCAGGAAAATCCCTTTCTTAAGTTGTGTTTTCTTAATCAGTATACTTAGGAGTATCATCAAACCCAAATTCATCGATGTACGCGGAAGTGTAAATAGAAGTGATTTTTGGCACTTTTTGGGGTTCAGCGGCCCCTAAACCCCAGGAATGCGCAACTTAAGAAATCGGTTTTTCAGAATGTTCCATTATTGGTACCAACTTTAGGGGGTCAAACCTTTTGTACGCAAAAGTGTAAATAGAACATATGCGGGCTCCCTAACTAGAAGGGCACAAATTATTAAACTAAAAGTTAGATAAATATTTCTAGTATGCATGCTATTACTCACACTAAGTCTTGCCTGGGAAGCACCAATTTATGAACACCATTGCTCCCCGTCGACCTAATATTGTTTTTGGACCAATATTTGCATATTTTTCTATTTTTGGTCAAAATTTTGGAATGAAATTGTCATCAGTTGGAAATTTTCCAACCTTAGGGGGGGGTTACAGGTTAGAAATTTCCAACACTTGGAAAGCTTGTGTCCTGATCTCTCCCCCGTGGCCAGTCAAAAACTGCTAGTTAATTTAAAAAAAACAATATTGTCATACATTTGGTAAGCATTGTCATTGGAATTGTCATCAGTTGGAAATTTTCCAACCTAAGTGGGGATGTCAGGTTTGAAATTTCCAACTCTAGGAAGGCTTGATGCTAGTCTAGATGGTAGGATTTTGCGATTTTCTTGTTCAGATTTCAACATTTTCGCACACCGGGCCGAACCATGGTCGGCCCGGTGTGTCATTGTCCCCGCGGCCAATAAAAAACTGCTAATTAGTTTAACAAAACAATATTTTAATACATTTGGTCAAACTTGTGGACTGAAATGGTCATCAGTTGGAGAATTTTCCAACCTGAGTATTAGGTTTTAAATTTCCAACACTATAGAATAGAATATAGAATAGAATAGAATTTATTACCATAAAGGACCCCGAGGGGTAACATGTAGTGCATAATCAAACTACACACAGTTGAAAGCAAATTCAAAAATAACATGTCTACTTGCATGTACTTATGAATACTTGCTTGTGGTGGGAAGAGGAAAGCTTTAATAGAGCTGACATAATTATGGTCAGAGATATTTAAATGAAGCTGAAATTGGTTAATTATAATATTTGTTTGGAATTACAGTGAATTAATACGTCAGATGCATTCAGATAAGACATTTTCCCAATCAGACAAGTGCTAAGCCAGCAGTATTAACCAACTGCAAGGGCTGGGATAAAACAACAATTTAAATATCACATGAATGAAATCAATAGTATGGCTATTTACATATAGACCTCTCAGTGTGCTTTGGAATTTTTTGTTTTAAATTTTTTTTTTATAAAATTTTTTATTGATAAAGAAGAATAATAACAAAAGAAAGAGACAAAATACATTCACTCATTCATGCTCTCTGTCCAAAACATGGAAAAGTTTCACTCTTCCATGCCCTGGCCTACTTTCTTACCTGTGACATGCAATTAGAAAATATTTAAAGCCACACTATGTGTTAGGACAATTTTAACAGTCATCGTTCAACTTAAAAGCAAGACCAATAATCGATACTAGGTACTACCTTGATATATTTTTTGCCTGAAAAGGACTTTCTTTAGCAACAACAATGATAATAAAAAACAATAGATTATTTGTTTGTCTTCAGAATAACTTTAAATTTCCCTTATTAACCGGCTAAAGTGGTCGATGGTTTGCAATATTTAAGGTTTGCAAATTCAATGTTCCAACACTATGTGCAGCTTTAATTGATTTAAGTTCTGAATTTAACATAAACAGTTTAATTAGTAAATTTAACCATATTGAGACCGTATTGTAAATATTGTGAATATTGCCTGGTTCGATAGCAAAGGGGAAAAATACACAACGCTCGCTTGAATTGCGTTTGGGACTGTGATTGTAAAATGTTGTGATGTGGTTAAGCATACCATGTATATATTGACGTTCTTGTGGACTGTATTACTGGACCAATAAGAATGAGAATGATCGCTCGGGTACCGGGTAATTGATTTATGCTGTGTGTTGTTCAGGGTCACTGTTAAGGTAGGGTATACTTTGAGTCTGTAAAAAACAGGGTTTTTAATATAATATAATATTATTTTATTTTTAAAGCATTTCGCAGTGCCAGCCACTGATTATCGAAGTCGTGATTCATGTTACATTTTGCGTTGTATCTCTCGCATTCATACCTAAATTGAAGATCGCAAAGGAACGGGCGAAGCGACAGCTGTGTCGGTGTGAATTTGGTCCTATATATATATTGTTTCAACACTAGTAGGAAAAGGCTAATTTTTGAATATCTGTATTCATGATCGATACCTATAATGATATTCTTTTTTGTTAGATCAATTGGAAATTGGTTGTTTCTTGTCCATGTTTTAATTTCTAGTATAAAGGTTTGGACGTGGGGACAATCCCGGAAAATATGAGATATGGTTTCCTGTACATTTTGACAGCGATTGCAAAAATCGTCGAGTCTAAGGTTAGCCATCTTCAGAAATTTATTGGTACTAATAATTCGTGTGTTTATTCTGAATTGGAGCCACTGTAATTTCGTATCGGTTGTCGTTTTAAAGGGCATGCTCAAATATTCTTCCCAATTTTCTATCTTCTCGCCTATTTCGTATTCCCATTTTTGGCATGCATTCGGCATATTTTTCCCATTTGTTAGAGTTTTGTAAAATAATTGCCCGCCTTTTACGTCACGGAGCATCGGAGCGAGATTGTTGGGTAGGAATGGACATGGCATACGGATTAAGCGTTGATTAAGAGAACTTGCCAATGAGAAAATCTGACGCTTTATGTTGTTGATTGTTATGAAATCGACGCGGATGTTGAAAGTTGCATATAATGTGAATGGGGAATGGAATTTATTATCTGATTGGAATAGATCATTTATATAATATATTCCCGCATCTTTCCACGACTTCAAGTTGATCGACGAACCTCCGATTTTTATGTTCGGATTATTCCAGATAGTTGAGGCCATAATATTATCATTTGCATTATTTAGTCGCATAAATTTACACCATGCGCGGAAGACGTCTCTCCAGAATGGATTTGCGAACTTGTCTGTTTGCTTTACAATATAATTTGCGTGGTATGTGAGAAGGAGTGGGTCGTTTAAGAGAGGGGTAGTATTACATAGTGAAGCCCACTTCGATTGTTTGCAAATCAAACGTCGTATCCAGGTAATTTTCATGGCGGCATCAAAGTTTTCAACATTAATCATCTTCAAACCTCCGTACATATGGTCAGCACATAATTGTTTTCTTTTTATTCTATCGCGTTTGGAATTCCAAATGAAATTATATAGACAGGTATTTAGGGCTTTCAAAAAGGCTGTATCCGGACTTGGGAGAGCTATAAATAGGTGTGTCAATTTAGGTAAGATTAGTGATTTAATAACTGTTATTCTACCTAAAGGGGTCAGGAGTCTGTGTTTCCAAATTTTTGTGGTCCTATCAATATCTTCGAGTTTATAACTGTAGTTTATATTCATGTTTGTTAAATTAGTGTCGAAATGAATGCCTAGAAAATTAAAGGTGTTTACGGTAGACAGGTTTAATTCCGAAAGCACTTGTCGTATTTTATATTGTGACTCAATCCCTATCCACGCTGCTTGACATTTTTCAGGATTTATGCGCAGACCCGATACCCGAGCAAATTCGTCCAGTGTTAAGTACGATTCGCTTAGACTATTTTCAGAACGTGCTTTGGAAGTTAGGGCTTCAATGCATGGTGCATTTCAAATCCTTCTTTGACAAACCGGCCCATTTCAATCAGCAGATCTAGATTCTCAATTGTCATCAGCCAATAAAATTTTGAATCATCACCAAGTTTTAGAAAGTTTTTGCAATATTTGGTAATTTTACTGAAAAGAAATTGCCTCGGTTTATCATAAAGAGGGCATTCTATAATAAAACGATGCTCATTCTCTATTTTGCCTAGGTTGCACCTAGTGCATGTCCTCAAATGCCTCGCTGGATTTTTACTTTTAATAATATGCCGTGCTGTTTCTATCTTGAGATTATGAGAACTTATTCTCAGTTGGCAGATGGCTTTTCTCATATCATTATTAGGTAGTGATAGATATGATTCCCTTTTGAATGTCTTTTTAAATGAGAAATACGTATCCAGTTTGCCTTTATTACTCGTGATATATGAATTTCTTATTGACTTCCATTCATTCAAAAAAATATGTCGCAGCTTGTTACGGACAATAGTTTTAACCACTGTCATAGAGTTAACTGCAACTATATTTTCTGAGAGTCCAAGTTTGTCAAGTATAGATATAATGGTTGAATACCAGGTTCTGATGTTATTTTTGTGATCAATCTTGGTACACTTAAAAACTTCAGATAGTAGATTTGATGGACAATGGTGCAACCAGTGTAAGTAACTAATTAATGTCTCAATTATTGTAAAATACATTGGAAACCGTCCAGTTCTGAAATCACTCCAATATTAAAGCTTTTCTTGTTAACATCAAGAAGATATTTAAAAAACCGGAGATGTGATTTGTCAGCTATTTGATCCCTGTATAAGTTGGTAAAAGGATTAAATCCTTACACTGAGTTATCAGGTGGGTCTCCCAATTCTGAAATGTATGTTCCCCAAATATCAGCACCATATAACAAAATCGGCTTTATTGTGTGATCGTAGATATGAAGCATTGTATTAATATTTGGAGTAGTACCCGATAGAATTTTACTCAGCTTAAAAGAGGCTTTTAGGAATTTGTTGTAGTGGTCTGTTTTACCCTGTATGAAGCGTCCACTGGCTTGGAAAATTAGACCCAAATATTTGTAACTTTGAACACATTCTATTTCTTGGTTGGAGTAATAGAATGTGCCTTGCATGCGTTGTCCACTTTTGTTGAATATAAGTACTTTTGTTTTACAAGTGTTGACAGTTAAACACCAATCATTGCAATATTTTTCGAGAAGGAGTAAACGCCTTTGTAGTCCTAATGCTGACGTGGAGAATAGGATCAAGTCGTGTGCATAAAGTAGGCAGCCAACCTCTTTTTCAGCCAATTTAGCTTTATCTGTACAAGAGGAGAATTGACCCGGGAGATCATTTACATAGAGATTAAAGAGAGTTGGGCTCAATGTAAATCCTTGTTTCACTCCGAGGTCGGAGCCAAAATATGGACCTATACTGTTACTGATTTTAACTGAGATTTCATTAGCTGAGTACATACTCTTTATTATGTCATAAAACTTGCCACCAATGTTATGATTAATAAATTTTGTGAGGATGCCTGGGTGACTAACAGTATCAAAAGCTTTCCTCAGATCAACAAAACAGCAGTAAAGTCTATTATCGTTGTTACAGGTATACCGGTCTATTAAGCACTTAAGGATAAACATATGGTCTGTTGTTCTAAAAAAAAATCCTGAAACCTGCTTGGTTATCTGACAGAATGTGATTTTGTTCTAAGTATTTGTTCAGTCTATCATTGAGGATTTTGTTGAATAGTTTCCCCAGACATGAGTTTATGGTAATGCCCCTGTAATTGTTAGGGTCTGAGCGATCGCCTTGCTTAAAAATTGGAATGATATAGCCTTTGGTCCATTCTGGTGGATAAACACTGTGTGAGAAAGCCAATTTAAACAGGTTTGTGTTGATAAAATAATCGGAGAACCGAATCACACCGTTTCGAAATATAGTTCTTCGACTATATAGACTTTTCAAACTTAAGGTTCAAAATTTATACAAATTTTGTTTGATTTTTTGTGTGCTTAACAAGAGCAGTATATTGCTCAGTTCGCTTAGTATATATCTTAATTTCGCGGAAGTCCACCAAATGTGGGTGAAATGTAGCACCATATTTATTATAATGCTCGTTGTGTTTACACTGTTTTAAACTTTGAGAGGGTTGTAATTCCCGTAATTTATTTAATGTATTACATTTTATCTTCAATGTTTACTTAATCTATTATTATTTTTTATTTTTTTTATTTATTGACACACATAATTACGATTACAATGGAGAATTAATCGTAATTTGCGTGGTTTTATAGTCGAAAACCTACGGAATGTTTTCAACGGAAAATGCCGAACACAGTTCGCGAGGTCAACTGAGTTCGCATACTTTAAAAAATATGTCAACATTACGGTAAATGTCTCTTTTCACATTAAATTACCGCTTTCAATTCACAACCGATGTGGGTTTCAGATCAAATATCATGTCTTCTCCGGAAAAAATCCGTTTATTGTCGCAATTGAGATATTTTATTTCATATAATTGTGGTTTTATTTGAGCGGGTCACTAACGCTTAAGTCGTGTCATAAGAGACCATACGGGACGAACTCGGACTAAAATCCAGCATCTCGCCATACCAATATTTTAGCTGGTTTTAGTACGAGAAGACTTGGACTAGGTCTATAGCAATTTTCTATAAACCCGATAAGTTTTGAAATAGTTGTCTCTTTTTGATCTGTTGTATGGGTCGTTGGACATAATGCGAGCTTTTAGTTCAAGTGTTTTGCGTCTTTCCTTTAGTGCACCGTCAAACCACATCTTGTTGTGAAAGGGTTTATTTGATTTTGGTGTTCTGAATTTCAGGGAAAGATTGGCTGTTTTTATAATGATTTTCTGTAAATCTTGAGTTGCTACGTTTATTTGGTGTAAAGATTAATCATGTTTTTGGAAATTGTCTATGTCATTTCGGATTGTGGGGCATGCAAGAGCATGCTGAAATTTTACTTTTGACTCCTCAAGCCAACTAAATTTCCCTGAGGCGTTATTTCGCTAAACTCTCGATTCAGAATCTGGATTCAGATTACAGATTGGTCCCCGTACGACTTGGTTCGGTAAAAGAACAGACCAGAAATTGGCAGAATCAGTAAACGAACAGACCGTAATCTAATTTCGTGGTAATCCGAATCTGGATTCGGATTCCGATTACGGACTCAAATGTTCGTAATGTAAACAAACCGAGATTTCGCCACCTCGGAGTTTAAAAACACAATAAAACATAAGAATCCGTCTCTTGTGTACAAATTAATGCAGAATATAAACGATCTTTATCAAAGAATTTTAAATGCGGAGACAAATTTGTTTTATTGAATGTAAACTGGGAGAATATTACTGAAATTAGCCAAATAATAACGCTATTGATAGTAACGCTGGGGGAGCACTTCGGTTGATGGCGAAGCAAAATTTAATCATTGTTGATTGTCACTTTCATATGTCCATTTCATAATTCCATCCATAAAATACCGCCCGAACGCATGTCGATTTCGAATTCGGCGGATACGTCACCATTGACCGAATTCATATGAACCTGCATGGATATGTCTTCTGCTGTGTTCGTTATTATAATGTTTCTTCTTATTCAAGAAATAGAAGGATTATATGATATCGATGGATTATCAGATACACGTATGTACTATCATCTAGTCTTATAGTAGTTGAAAAAAATAAAACAATGAGAACAATGCCAACCTATATATGGTGTCAAATTAATGTACAACTAATGTTGTATCATGCATGAAATTTCCGACTGCTGGAATGTACCAAAGTTTAGTTTAGATATATTTATTTCAAATATATGTCAAATTTAGATAACACATGATATATACCACATACATTTGTGTATACATACAAAGGAATTGGGGGACAAGTGCTGACTCACTTAAGGGTTCTCCCTCTCCCATATGTTATTACACTGGAAAAAAAAATTAGTAATGGCAAAGCAACATGACTACCAAAACAAGTTGAACAGATACAGATCACTGGACACCCCCTCTCCCGAGTTAGTCATAAGTTTGTATATGTATTTATTTAAAATCGGGTTTGTTTGTTGCGTTTGCTGGCTTGTACGTATCATTATTTGGAACAGTTAGTCAAAATAATCCTGATTTTCCTCACGTATGAATGACTGCACAGCTAAGCAAATTGTATCAAAGTTCGGGGTGGGGGTCGAGACACCCATCCAACCATGTCGTCACGCCCCGGCCTGTTCAACTGACAAGTTTCGTGTGTTCTTCACAACATGTTCGGAATTTGATTCAGGAGGCCTAGAGCTGTCACGTTTAGATATGCTTGCCCTCATCAATACACAAACTTTAACTTGAAAAAAAAAGATGCGATTAAGTCGGATTGGCAGAAAATTATGTGCCGTGTATATACACATAGCAGAAAAGTATGACTTTCACAACAAACATGAACTTAACATAAATTTATAAATATAAGATACAAATGATACTTGTGTCAAATACATGAGCCATGTTTGACGCTGGGAGAACATTAAACATAGTTTCGGAGACCACTTGGATTTCAAAATCTGACCTAGAATCGGGAATTATAGCCCCGCCCCCGTAATCGGCTTCGGATTCTGAATCCGGATTTTAGCGAAATAACGACTCTGGGGCTGAAATCGTTCCTTTTTGATGCCTGTCAGTTTTAGTTTTGCTACAAAGGAGGCCAAGAGTGTACAATTCAACTTGCAGTGACAATCTGATAGTGTAGTATGAATGGTGAAACCTGAAAGGTAAGAACTTGGTTAAATATTTCTTCAGATATTATCATATAATCTACCACACTGACACCATTTGGTTTGAAGCAAGTTGGACTACCAATGGAATCCCCCAGAAGTCTGCCGTTTGGTATCCGGAGGTCCAAAGAGACACACATTTCAATACTAGTAAGATCCTTCCCATGTTTGTCTAAAGTTGAGTCTAAGCTAGCTCACTGAATCACCCCCAATAATTTTGTCGATGTCATTAGTGTCCTCCCCACGAAGTCAGGTTCTTCCCCAGTTCGCGAGTTGAGGTCCCCGCATAACATAATGTGTCCCTTTTTTGCATAAATATCAGTTATGTCATGTTCAATACTGTCAAGTACATCAACATCCACTCTATTTGCATAGTTTGAGTTGGCTGGTATTATGTATGCTAAACATATATAAAAGTCCTTCATAAAATGGAGAAATTCTTGTCTAGCTTTACCCATTGGTAGTCCACACATGTGTTTCGCATTAGTTTTACACCTTCAACAAGTGAGAGTTTAACAAAAATGCCCAAACCACCAAAATATCTACCATTTGAAGAGATGCTTCTGCACACCGAGAAGTATTCATACCCAGGTAATGAAATTTGTTCTTCGGGACCAACTTGTGTCTCTGTTAATAGTACAATGTCGCACTTAGAAATTTGTTCTATGAAGTAGGGATCAGAATATTTTTTATAAATTCCAGAAGTCAGACCTACTATATTCCATGTGGAAATAACTAAGTTATGACTTTGAGTTTTATATGGTGATGGATGTCGCCCTGTGTATGAATTCTGGGTGTTAAGATAAAAGTTGCGATTAATATCAACAGTTTGAGGACTATCAGTACCATGATCCACGGTTACTCCCATCGGACCAGCTGTTGTGTTTGTGATAGTCATAATGTCTTCTTTTACTACTGTGATTCCAGAAATTGTTTGCATGGCCGCCACGTTCATTTTGCCTAATCGGCTTCTGTAAATGAAGCAGTCCCTCTATTTTCTTTTTATATTGTTAGCTAGGACCGAAACTCCTCCCCCGGATAAGTGGTAAAGGTCGTCCGGATTCAGTAGTTTCTTATTTGGTTGTCCATTGAACAGCATGTTGTTGTGTGTACACAATTTAACCTCCTTATTAGTTGCAAAGTCCCTTTGTAGCATTGCGTTCACAACGTTGACATTTGCCTGGTGAATAACATTGTCAGCTCGTGGTGTAGCTAGGGATATAACTTCATATATATAGGAAAACTTCAGTTGAGGCCAGTCTAGATGCTATAGGATTTGCGATTTTCTTGTATAGTTTTCAAAAATTTCTCACATCGGGCGGAACAACCATGGTCAACCCGGTGTGTCCTGGTCTCTTGTCCGTAGCCGTGTGCATTTGTCTGGAGTTATATAGACCACTAGATGTTAGGATTTATGCAATTTTTCAGTTTAAAATATCTGAATGTTCTCATACCGGGAATTTAGAACCATGGTTTATGAATATATATATGATATTAGGCCTGAGAGAACTGATGTGCAAGGGGGTGCAAATGGAATTATGCAAAACTTGTGTTTGGTCCGAATCTGATTCAAGGGGGGGGGGGGGTGCAGTTGGAATTTCCCAAGGTGGACACCCCCCAACGGAGACCCTCTAGCCACGTCCCTGGTAGCATTATGCCCCATACACGGGGTACAATGCGACACATTTGACATTACAACATCAGCATATATGTACCGAACTTAATAAACCCAAGACGGTCTGCAGTTTATTTTCTTTTGTGGATTGAAAGAATGTATAAGCGTTATTTAAAGTCATAGCAGCAGACCAATGAGACATTTTATTGATTTCTATGGCGGGTTAAAATAGCTCCATAAAGTTTGATTTCAGGAAAATGGCCGGGGCAGGGTTAACAATAATTATTTATGTTTTAATGTTTGGGAATTATCGAATATGTTTTTTTATTTCTTTTCTTTTGAACTAAGGATAAGATTTATTTTTCCAGGTTTGATTTGCGATATACCTAATGAGAATTTTTTCTCGTACTGGTTGTACCCGAGTGTCGCATTATTCCCCACAACCAGACAACCTGCCTCTCCCCCAATATGAGTGAATGTGAATAACAGGTGTACATAGAACTGATCAAATTACTATAGAATTTGTCTTACTTTACCAGAATACGCATGTAGCTTTGGTGGTAGTGGCAAGATGTTGTCGTTTTTACATGTACAAGACCTACCGAAAGTTAAAACCATTCAAATATGGGGGTCAACAAATGTGGGTACCCCTACTCCGGCCTTTCGCATGTGAGATTAAACAGTCATAATGATGTCGGTCCAATTGGGATGTCCACTTCTATGATTGGTCTTACTAAAACTAATAAATATGCGATTCAACTTCAGTCATGGAAAAACATATGGCCTATTAACAACCGTCTGTCGCATTATGCCTCGCGTCGCATTGTGCCCCACATTACCCTACTACTCGATTCCGGACGCATCTCGACGATAATGTAACGAATGCCACCGATAGACACTGCATTTAACTAATATAAAAGAATGTGTGTTGTTAATTTGGATATATATTTGTAAAAGTTACTACTTTGAACAGGATTGTTCTCCATTTATATTGATCACCATACCGGAGTGTTTCACACCACTTTAAGGATCAGGGGACCCAAAAATTTTGCTATGAATTTAATCGTGCAATATTCCTCATATTGTGACCCGCCATATCGAATCCAGTCGGAAGTCGGGAGTTTTTTACCCTGTGCAAATGCATTCTCTTATATATGCGAGTCGACCATAGGTCGCCTCGCATATATAAGAGAATGCATTGGCCTAACAATTTTTTACAATTTTAATAATTTGTTCTTGTATTCTTTAACAATTTTATAATTTCACATAATTTCACCCATACAGAGCCCCAGACAAACATGAGCAGACGACACTCTTCTGTAAGCTTCTATCCTATGTGTGGGGCTCCATGCAGGGTAATGGATGTTTTTTATTTTATGTCCTAAAAAACATGATAAAAAATTGTTAGGCCAATGCATTCTCTTATATATGCGAGGCGACCTATGGTCGACTCGCATATATAAGAGAATGCATTGGCACAGGGTAAAAAAAATCCCGACTTCCGACTGGATTTGATATGGCGGGTCACATATTGTGCAGCTATTCACAGTTACAAAATCTTTCCACTAAGTCGGAAAGTTTGATGAAGCAGTATAGCACTCAATGGCGCTCCAAGTTATAATATTCAGTATTGTGAGAAAACTAAGTGGAGCAATCAAAGCAATGATGTCTACGGGTGTGCGATTTCAATCATTGTTAGTCATGTTGGTGCAATAGGAATAAACAGTGTGCACACACAACACTGAGAGTTATTTAAGAAACGAATGTAGTGGGTGTGTGGTCGTTGGGGTACATTGTGTCAACCTTCGCGGTTTACACTTAATGTTCCCACAACGACCACAGCGCCATATCCCCCACTAGATTCATTTCTTATATTTATATAGCTTTTTGATGATTTAATTATTCCCATAAAAAAGCTGAGTGTATTTTTATTTAATTTCACCAAATGGCCGATAATTTGAGACTAGACCACTCAGCACATTAAGTCAGCCCGACTTAAGATTTCCAAACCTTTTGCTACATAGTCCAGGAGATATTGGTCTACCTCTGCACCCCCCGGACTCAACTTCACCCCACTAATTTTCTTTCTTAATGTCTCCTCTAATATTTTTCGGTTGTTAACAAGAAAAAAAAGTGGCCGCAGAGACTCCAGACAAGATGGCGTCCATCGTGGCGGCCATTTTTTTTATATGCACCAGGTCTCTTTGATCGCCGTTATAGTAAAGATGGTATCACATGCGGTCTTGTTTTCCGTTCGATTCGTTATGCTAATATACAACCCTTACAAATTAGCCAAAAATCCTATACCAGAATCCAATATGGCGGCCAAGATGGCCGCCGAAATGTGAAAATATGCTATTTTTCTAGCTCGAGTATCTCCTGCACATATATATGCATGGGTGTTGTTATGATAACAATCACATTAATTGATTCGAAACATTACATCGCGTTATTAACGTAGATTCGGCTTTGACCTTTGACCAATGTTTTCCCACAGAAACAAACGAAAGGTGGTGAAACGTCAGAAAAATAGCATATTTTCACATTTCGGCGGCCATCTTGGCCGCCATATTGGATTTTGTTGTCAGATTTTTGGCTAATTTGTAAGGGTTGTATATTAGCATAACGAATCGAGCGGACAATAAGACCGCATGTGATATCATCTTTACTATAACGGCATTCCAAGAGACCTGGTGCATATAAAAAAAATGGCCGCCATGATGGACGCCATCTTGTCTGGAGTCTCTGCGGCCACTTTTTTTTCTTGTTAACAGCCGAAAAAAATTAGAGGAGACATTAAGACAGAAAATTAGTGGGGTGAAGTTGAGTCCGGGGGGTGCAGAGGTAGACCAATATCTCCTGGACTAACACTATGGAGATCTCTGCACTATTGGGATGTAAACCGGGTGACCCAATATTATTGGTAGTTGACTAATCACCAAACAGGATTTAGTGTAACACAGACAGGCTAAGTAAATTTAAAAATATCTTTATTTATATATATATATATCTTTATTTTCCTCCAATAATTGAAGAGTTATATATGTAATTGATATCAACATAATCAACAAATCCATCAACATATAAAAATAAATGGAACATACAATAACTATATTATCAATTAATATAGGCGTACAGTTATAATCGAATTGATGATAGCGAAAGGAATAGACAACGTTTAAACACTCACCACACACTAACATACATGTACATATCCAGCTACTATATTTACCCTTAACATGACCAGCTAGCAAACACATTTTGCCACTCAGAACATCACCCTTAGTCCCTTGCCCACACAGAATAACAGATAGACATGCATACGTGTAAAATTGATATATAGACAATAGTTAACTGTCATCAGCGACGAACGAAGTTTCTCCTCGAGTGAGATGCGCAGGATTATTTTTCACGAGGCGTTAGCCGAGTGAAAAATAATCCTCGCATCTCACGAGAGAAGATGTTCCGATTCTGAATATTGACCTAAATGTTTCCGTTAAATTACGCGCAATGATAAGATAACAATCCAAATAAGGTAAATCGATTACGTCACTCATTCATGAATTTTTTACTATAGCCGCGCGCGCCATAGTATTTTACCCCGTACAAGGAACGTGACGTCATTTCATTGACTGATTTCTCTTTTTGCCACCAACTTCAAGAGGATTTTTTCCGAGGAATTTTTCAAACAAATAACAAACTTTATTGATTAAATTAGTAACTGTTTGGAATGTCATTGTGTGGATAAGCCTTCCTAGTTCTATTGGATATCACTGCTCACTTTCATTTGGAATATGCACTCGAATGTCAGTGGAATTTGAAGTGGAACTGCTTGAAGATACTGAAGTGGATATCAACGCTGTTTTCATTTTCTTGGTGCGAATGCACTTGTGGGAACAATTGTTTATCACGATTTCGATCTTTGGATTCCGAAGTGTAGCGTAACCAAAAATGTTTCCCAGTTGGTGTTGATCCTGCAAATTCACTGAGTTGGAATTTGATGTCGATAACTCATTGGTGGTCTGTGTTTTTGATATATTTTGTGTTATCTGACTATGCACTGGAACTGAGACAATTATTTTGGTGTAAGGGGAGTAACCCAAAACGTGCACTTCGAATTACGTAATTCGGAATGTGCGCGGTTGGGATAAATAGTCCGTCGTCGCTGGGAGTAGGATAAACCTCTGAGAGTAGGATAACATCGTGGCACTTCCGGGAGTGGGGATACGATTATTATTTTGGCAGAAAAAGTTACTGAAAATATAATAAACAGATATAGTTAAGATAAGGAAAGTGCCACATGATATATACTTTCACAGACAGACGAGCAGACACAATCATATAAAGCAAATAAACAGACAACACGACAGACAATCACATATACATGAACACGAACACTCATGTGGATACTATAATTATGATACTATATTTATATAGAAGAATATAATATAACTGACGAAATATTACATACACGTAAGACCACACCGGTAGATATTCGTGTGTGTCACGTGGCTGAGGCTAGACGTGGATAATGATACTTGTATATGTGTAGTACACGTAGCTGATAAAACATATTTAAATTGTCAGATTATTGATATAAACCCGCTCGTTATGCATCGGTCCACAAATGTTGATTGTAGTTATTTCCAAAGCTATATGATTCGATGTGAGACAAAAATCTTGTAAGTTAACTGCTATAGGTACAAGTAATATCACTAAAATAAGGTAATACTCATGTTATGAGTATTATCTTATTTTAGTGATATTACTTGTACCTATTATAGCAGTTAACTTACAAGCTTTTTGTCAATAAAACCAACAAACTCCTCAATTCTAAGCAAAATTGTCATGTCTCGAAAGAGCAGCATTATTGCAAAAATCAGGCTATCAACTATAATTTTTTATAATAATTTGTTATAATCAATGTAGCATAAATTCCACCGAACAATCAGGCGCTGTATAGCCTGTATACGTATGTGGTTTAAAAGTAAAGAGGATGTGGTACCGGGCGGGTGGTTCTTTGGGGTCTATCACCTCACAAAACCCCACGTCCCAGTAAAATAATCGCATTATTGGTAACTTTAAATGTCGTGCATGAAACAACATTATTTCGAAATTTAAAACTGTAACAGAGGCTGACATAGTTCCGATATTTCAATCTTTGTTATAAATTTGGGGTAAACTATGTGGATTCCAAGAGTAAAATATTTACCTACATATTCAACCAATTTTCTGATGCAATGGTCATGTCGAACTATTAAATGAGGTTTTGATCAATAATCCATTTATGCAGAACAAAATAGAGCTAGCACAAAATGTTTCACAAATAGAATTATACCCCGTGTTTACACGTAGAAAAAGTCGTACTCGCACAAGTTAGTCGTTTATAGACAAGAAGCGGGGACCTATACACATGTCCACCAGTAATTAAGCATGTCATTTTAGTAGCACCAAATATCTGGGTACGGTATATATACACATTGTGGAGAATCACGTGGTTTCGACTTGATGAGTATCACGCATTCAAAATGGCCGACACGTTCGCAAACGCGACCAGAAACGGGTGTGTCTTTTTACCGGATTCCGGATTCCAGATCCCGGATTTCGACCCGGATTTAGGTGTCTTTTTACCGGATTTCGACCCGGATTCGGGTATGAATTTCATGCTTGTTTTATCACACATTTAACCCATTAAAAGCCGTATCTGACACGCGGAAACTGGTTAGGAGGTGAGATTAAACCAATATAGGGCTGTCGTGCTCATTCAAACCGATTAATCGTATTTAAAGGTACATATCGTGCCCGGATCAGCATACTTCTTATTTTTTCATATAGACACAGCGTTTGGATTGATTTTACGTGACCATGATGGCATTTAAGGGAACACACCATGTCCGGATCCGAATTAATTATCTCGTAATTATTGATCATATTTAAAGGTAGATATCATGTCCGGATCCGGGTTTTTTCTCTCTCTTTTTTCCATATAAATTATCGTCTTTTTGATATATTAAATGTTACGTGGAACAAAGTTATAAGTTGATTTTGAGACGTTATACTAGGCTGTTGGATTGATTTCATGGAATGATTATCGCATTTAAAGGTACACACCATGTGCGGAACCGAATTAATTTCCACGTATTTACTGATAATATTTAAAGGTACAGATTATGCCCGGATCCGGATTTTACTTCTTATAAAGTAATGATTATTTAATACAATAAATGTAAACTGAGTCGCGTGGAACTAGGTTATATATGTTGATGTTTAGATAAGATCATTCCCGGATTCGGATACGAATAGTTCTTTTCTATTTCATATAAATAGTCAAGTATTTAATACATTAAATGGCAGCTGAGCCACGCGGAACTCAGTTTATTTGGAAACGGTGAACATGGCGCTTGGATTGATTTCACGCCAGAATGAGCCCATTTACAGACAAACTTTATGCCCGGATCTGGATCCGGATTTTATAGTGCCTTTTTCTAATTTCGACCCGAACCCTGATCTCAATTTTATGTTTATTATAACCCATGTTTAACACATTAAAAGACATTTCAGACCCGCGAAAACATGGCACAGGTTGCGTTTAACAGTAATATCATTGGGATTGAAATAAATTGACTTGCTTTTGTGAAGATTTTTTGTTCTCCAGCCCACAAAAAAACCTGGTGCAGTATAAATGGTTTATTGTTTTAGTTCGATTATAAACGATTATATTTGTGATACGAGTAGTATTACTATTGTAAATTCGATATTTAAGCCGGTTTAAGTGAGATAGATGTACGACTTGTATTAAGCGTTTTATGTCACGACGCCCGAATCGTTATAAAAACACGGATATCATATTCAACCCGTTGCATGTTCACCGTTTCCAAATAAACTGAGTTCCGCGTGGCTCAGCTGCCATTTAATGTATTAAATACTTGACTATTTATATGAAATAGAAAAGAACTATTCGTATCCGAATCCGGGAATGATCTGATCTAAACATCAACATATATAACCTAGTTCCACGCGACTCAGTTTACATTTATTGTATTAAATAAGCATTACTCTATAAGAAGAAAAATCCGGATCCGGCTGGATCCGGGCATAATCTGTACCTTTAAATATTATCAGTAAATACGTGGAAATTAATTCGGTTCCGCACATGGTGTGTACCTTTAAATGCGATAATCATTCCGTGAAATCAATCCAACAGCCTAGTATAACGTCTCAAAATCAACTTATAACTTTTTACCACGTGACATTTAATATATCAAAAAGACGATAATTTATATGGAAAAATAGAGAGAGAAAAATACCGGATCCGGACATGATATCTACCTTTAAATATGATCAATAATTACGAGATAATTAATTCGGATCCGGACATGGTGTATTCCTTTAAATGCCATCACGATCACGTAAAATCAATCCAACCGCCGTGTATATAGGAAAAAATAAGAAGTATGCTGATCCGGGCACGATATGTACCTTTAAATACGATTAATCGGGTTGAATGAGCACGACAGCCCTATATTGGTTTAATCTCACCTCCTAACCAGTTTCCGCGTGTCAGAAACGGCTTTTAATGGGTTAAATGTGTGATAAAACAAGCATGAAATTCATACCCGAATCCGGGTCGAAATCCGGTAAAAAGACACCTAAATCCGGGTCGAAATCCGGGATCCGGAATCCGGAATCCGGTAAAAAGACACACCCACCAGAAACGAGGAAAAGGGTAATAAACTAGGATATCACATATACTACATAGTATTTTAGTAGTTACATGTACGAGCATAATGCTATGCTATTTTTCAAACAAGCTGTTACCTCATCTGTGTCCAAAATGCTCAGTTGTTTGCTCTAACATTCTCACGGAAGTTGTCATCCAGTCGAAGGATTCTCATATATGTATGGACTGGTGCAGTTGTATTCCACGAACCTCCGACTGGCAACTTTGGTCAGAATGTTATAGAAACTATACTGAATATTTTGGAACAAATAAGCTATCAACTTTTTTTTCTCAAATAAACTAGAATATCCTTCTAACAATCAAAATGGTATATGTTTTGTGTCAGCTCCTCGTATATTATGTTTTTGCAAGTTTACGCTCGCTTCTTCCATTTTGAAATCGTGGTACTCGCCAACCTCGAAACAAAGTGATTCCACACCGTGCTATATACTTAGATAAAAATTACACCACTAAAAATTCATCTTCGATTATTAACGTTTCAAGATTCAAGTGTCATGTATACCCATAATTTTCACAACTTGGAGGATGAGGCGATAAAAATACAACAAAATGCAGAGAGATCATTGACATAGTATTCTAGTTTGGTGGACTATTATACGGAGGAATAATGCAGTTAACTTTGTTGAATCCAACCCAGACTGTTGATGTACATGTAACCGTGTAAGTAAATATATCAATGAATTCTTACCAGATTTGGTTTCGTATTAATTGATTCATGCAGATACATACAGTCGTCACCAACATGTGTAACGACGTCAGTGTAGGCAAAATTAAAATTGTCACATACATATTCGGATATAAACATTGGAATTCACAATAAACCAACTGTAAGAGAAAGGGCAAATTCTGGTTAACAATGTTAAATCGCATAAAAACATGATCGTCTCGTACTCGCGTTTGCCACTCCGATGGTAGCATTATTTCAAATTTTGATTTAATTGTCCGTTTGGACGATTTTTTTCAATTACTGTACTGTCCATACCGAATTTGCTTAGAATGTTGCATATTTTAAACAAGAAGTGGCTCATCTTATTTGCCTCGTCTGATTGAATGAGACTCTTGAAAAATAGAAACACCTTCTTGACTGTTATCGCAACATATACTCTATGATAACAGACAGTTAAATTGGGACATGCCGAGCAAGCTCTAGAGGAACCATCTAGGAAAGAGTTTGATTTCCACTGTACTTTAAAGAAATGGTCAGATGCAAAGACCCGTAGAATTGTTAAGAATGCTATTTAGAATTGTATATGGAATCGTTTTGCAGGATGTTATTGTTATTTACATATACTATTGTTGCTAATACTACATTGTTATAGTTGTCTCACTAAAATTCAGAAAAGTCCCTTCGTACTTGACTAATATTTTGCCTCAACGTGTAGGGGATAATAAATCTCATAAGCTCAGATATCCTGTGAAATTTAAGTCTTTGGGAGGGAACACTAATTATTACCAGAATTCATTTTTTCCCGCTATGGTAAAACAGTGGAATTCGCTTCCAGACGCGCGAAACGAGGAAACTTGAAACAACTAATCAGCTCATGTCAAACGTTTGCGAGAAAATCTTTTAAACCACCGGAATGGTTTAATGTGGGAGATCGAAAATCCAACATAATTCATTGTAGACTGCGAAATAATTGTAGTAACCTAAACTTTGATAAATTTCATAATTATATTCACACATCCCCTATGTGTACTTGTGGATACCACGAAGAAATCGCATTCCATTTCATTTTCATGTGTCCTCTGTACCCATTAGAGAGACAAATCATGCTTGACTGTTTTAATCGCCTTGGTATAAGAGTTTTAACAACAGAAAAAAGTACTTTTCGGTGACCCAAGCGTCTCTTATGAAACTAATACTGAATTATTCAAGATAGTACCAGATAGTACCGTCATATATCAATGCTACCAAGAGATTCGAAGAATGACCCTAATCGTATATTAAAACCTCAAACAGTGCTCATACAATTCAGATGGATATGTGGTAGAGAGTCCCTTGCTGTCGCCAGTGGATCACGGATGACTGTTTTTCTCCAAATTTACTTGCTTTGATTGTTTTTGTATCGTGCTGCAATTGTCGTCTTTTGTATGTATATCTATTATTTGTAACATTTGTAGGGAGAGGAGCAACCGTAAGTTTTTTAAATTGTGCTCCGATCCCTTAAGCTGAGATTAGCTTAATAAATATGTTTAAACTATAGTTGTCTTTTGTCAATAAAATGTAATATATACGTTCAATGTATCTAAGATATGTTCTCAAACAAGTGACTAAATTAAGTTCAAAGAGGCGAAACAAATGATGTTTGGCTAAAATAATGGCTGAATGAATTGCTGGGGCAGCGGTAACACTGGCACTGGCAGTAATTCGAAAATTCAAACCCAATGGCGTGGTGCAAATAAATTTCGGCCCGTCTGACCCCGAATGAAGGCTCCCAAATGGAGCTTGTTTCAGCTAGTTATTGATAAGCCAACACATTAAATGAATTATAAGAGTGACATTTCCATGCAGGTCATGTTGTGTCAGGCACGGAATTTCTAACTGTTGAAAATCTTTACCAAACTTGAGGTGAGACAACACCGCCCCGCCCCCACAATTCACCACCTGCTCCCAACTTTGGTGAACACGTTGAGCTATTAGAACGTTCCCAATTGGATCATCAGCAGTTAGAAATTCAAAACAGTAAATATGAAATTGTGATAAACTTTAATTTTCTCTGTGATAACACACACACGTACGCCATGTTTTAACATGTTTTTAGTTTTCAGTCTAGCAAATATCCAATGATCGTCTCTTACAAAGAGCGTCCATGCCTCAATCATCAAAAGCGGTAGGTAATAAAGAGCGTTCTCATATATGAACTGTTATCATTTTCGACGTATTACTTATGAATCAATGCGTCGATTGTAGAGAAATCTTGTGCCATACCAACGATATCACAGCCAACGGCCCTGGTGTACCAAATTAAAATCCGCTGATTAGTGTCATATAAATATGTTTGTTCGTGCTTTATTGTGTAACCTCTTGTCCGAAGCGTATAATATATACGTTATAAGAACGGCGTCCGATTTATAAGTGAAATAAAGATCACAAGCTCCCGGAGGGCGCGCGTGGTATTTATTTCGCTTATAAATCGGACGCCGTGCTTATAACGTATTTATAACACCCAATCAGCCCGAGAAACTTACAATCAGTGATGAGTTGCTCTTACCAATTAAATGTGTGGTCATTCTTACAAATCTGGTCCGGCGAATACCAATAATACTCCATAGTCGGTATTACATCTAGATAGCTCAACGCATTGTATTTGTGCCGAATCATGACATTTCAATTGACTTTTGTGTTAATCTATTCTATTCTTTAGTGCATTATTCCTATATATCGGATTTATTTATTCCACACATTCCCCACCGGATTTATAATATCACAGGCAACACATTCGACCAATGTAAGTTATTCAATGGGGTCCCCGTTTACCGACCTTTATTTACTTTAAATATATGTTAGTTGTTGTCTGCGCTGTAAAACGGTTTGTCGTTGATTGCATTTGTTCATTGTGTTTGTGGGGTGGCTACTAACTGTTCCACTTTTCAGGACAGTAACCGCTGGATTTCGCGGACAAATCAAATACCAATGCAACTCGTCAGAATACCCCCCCCCCCCTGATCTGAAGTTTTAGTAAGGCATAGACTCAGTATTACTTTAATTAATTATTTAATTATTAACGTTTATAGCTTTGACATACCGTATCGCCCATGTATTCCATGTCACAACGTCCCTGCATTTGCTTGTTGTGACAAAACATGGTGTCACAGAGCCCATATTAGTAATGCCACCTCGGCGGACAAATAATTTGTTTGAATGAACGGGAGTGCATAATTTGTCGACCAAGGTGTGCGCCGCGAATACAATACAATTCAATTCAATTAAGTTTATTCAGATCGTCAATATAGACATTACAGAAGAGTTGTATACATAAATACAATGTATATATCATTCAGGGATGTGGCTAGAGGGTTTCCGCTGGGGGGGGGGGGGTGTCCACCTTAGGAATTTCCAACTGCACCCCCCCCTTGAGTCGGAATCACACCAACACAACTTTTTTGCATAATTCCATTTACACCCCCACCCCTTGACTCGGAATCGCACCAACACAACTTTTTGCATAATTCCATTTGCACCCCCCCCCCTTGTACCTCATGGTCAGGCCTAATTTCCTATATATTCATAAGCCATGCTTCTATTTTCCAAGTATGAGAACATTAAGATATTTTAACCTGAAAATTGCCCCCCAAAAAAACAACTAGTGATCTAATTCCAGACAAATGCACACAGCTGCCGACAACATACCAGGGAACACCGGGCCGACCATGGTTGTTTGGCCCGGTGTGAGAAAATTTTGAAAACTATATACAAGAAAATCGCAAATCCTAGCATCTAGACTGGCCTCAACTGAAGCTTTCCTAGTGTTGGAAATTTTAAACCTCATGCTCCCCCTCAGGTTGGAAAATTCTTCAACTGATGACCATTTATGTCTACAAGTTTGACCAAATGTAGTAAAATATTGTTTTACTGAACTAATTAGCAGTTTTGTATTGGCCATGTGGATGGGGCAATGACACACCGGGCCGACCATGGTTCGGCCCGGTGTGCGAAAATTTTGAAATCTGAACAAGAAATTCGCAAAATCCTAACATCTAGACTAGCCTCAAGCCTTCCTACTGTTGGAAATTTCAAACCCTACACCCCCACTTAGGTTGGAAAATTTCCAACTGATGACAATTCCAATGACAATGTTGACCAATTGTATGACAATATTGTTTTCTTAAATTAACTAGAAGTTTTTGACTGGCCACGGGGGAGGGACCAGGACACAAGCTTTCCAAGTGTTGGAAATTTCCAACCTGTCACCCCCCTAAGGTTGGAAAATTTCCAACTGATGTCCATTTCTGTCAAAATTTGTTACCAAAAATAGGAACATATGCAAATATTGGTCGAAAAACAATAAATTCCCCCCAATAAATTGTTTTATAATCAAACTACAAGAACATTTTCAACCTATTGTTGGTGTGAAATTTCGTTGTGGCAGGTATGAAATTTCCAACTATTGAAAATATAACTCTCTGCAGGGGGGGGGGGTGAGACACCCCCACACCCCCCTCTAGCCACATCCCTGATATCATTACAGGTATACATGTAGAAATGGGGTGGACGATATTCTTTACATACACTGTTTAAGTTCGACAGGCTGCTGGTAGTAAGCCTCAGGGGGACCTAAATATCTCAAGGACCTTCCTAATAAATACTGACAGGTTTTTAACTGTCTTATGATTTCGGGAGTTAAATAGAGCGGCTAATTTATAAGTGTTTGGTCTTTGATAGAAGTAGGGTTTTAGATATTTTATTCTTAATTCGCTAAGTTCCCTACACTTCAGTACCATGTGATATTCATCGCCGATTTCGAGATTACATAGAGTGCAGATTCTGTCGGAATAATCGGTATTCGTCCAAGCACCGAATTCTATAGGGAGTTTGTGGTTTCTAGTGCGGAAAGCTAAAGTGTTTTGAACTGCTCTATTGTCATCAAGGGATAGGTAGTTCTCTCGTTCAAAATTTGACTTTATAATCCGATAAAATGCGAATTTGCTTGATTCGATATTGTTGCCCACCATTCTTGAATGTATATGTCACGTAGCTTACCGGAAGTTGTGCGATTGAAGCTTATCAAGCTTGGTACGTGTTGGTTGGTCCAGAGGCGTGTTGTAATCACGACAGGCAGTTTGATAGAACAGAGGACGACTTAACCCTTTACCCAAAAAAAACGGCCAAAAACGCCCAAATAAAGCTTCAACAGCCTAAAATATCTTCGGTCTGTCTCAATAACACCATACAAATATGGATATTATTGGAACCGGTTCATTGACCACATTGTGATGGTTACAGTTATGCCCTGTGCCAATGCATTCTCTTATATATGCGAGTCGACCATAGGTCGCCTCGCATATATAAGAGAATGCATTGGCCTAAAAAAACACTTTTTTAACACTTTTTACCATTTTTTCTTACATTCTTTAACAATTTTATAATTTGTTCTTACATTTTTTAACATTTTTTATAATATTTTTCTACATTCTTTGACAATTTTATCATTTTTAATATGTGTTAAGCCAATGCATTCTCTTATATATGCGAGGCGACCTGTGGCCGACTCGCATATATAAGAGAATGCATTGGCACAGGGTCGTTCTGTTGGGTAAAGGGTTAAAGATATTTACAGTAAATAATGGTCTGTCACCGGACCTCATTGGATAACTTCCATTGGTCGAGGGCTGATTGGCGAGTTATAATGATATCTAAATAGCTGGTGATTATCTTGACAGTAACTGGGAATATGTTTAATTTCCCCCTGTTAGTGTTATGCTAATATACAACCCTTACAAATTAGCCAAAAATCTGACAACAAAATCCAATATGGCGGCCAAGATGGCCGCCGAAATGTGAAAATATGCTATTTTTCTGACGTTTCACCACCTTTCGTTTGTTTCTGTGGGAAAACATTGGTCAAAGGTCAAAGCCGAATCTACGTTAATAACGCGATGTAATGTTTCGAATCAATTAATGTGATTGTTATCATAACAACACCCATGCATATATATGTGCAGGAGATACTCGAGCTAGAAAAATAGCATATTTTCACATTTCGGCGGCCATCTTGGCCGCCATATTGGATTCTGGTATAGGATTTTTGGCTAATTTGTAAGGGTTGTATATTAGCATAACGAATCGAACGGAAAACAAGACCGCATGTGATACCATCTATACTATAACGGCGATCAAAGAGACCTGGTGCATATAAAAAAAATGGCCGCCATGATGGACGCCATCTTGTCTGGAGTCTCTGCGGCCACTTTTTTTTCTTGTTGACAGCCGAAAAAAATTAGAGGAGACATTAAGACAGAAAATTAGTGGGGTGAAGTTGAGTCCGGGGGGTGCAGAGGTAGACCAATATCTCCTGGACTAACACTATGGAGATCTCTGCACTATTGGGATGTAAACCGGGTGACCCAATATTATTGGTAGTTGACTAATCACCAAACAGGATTTAGTGTAACACAGACAGGCTAAGTAAATTTAAAAATATCTTTATTTATATATATATATATATCTTTTTTTTCCTCCAATAATTGAAGAGTTATATATGTAATTGATATCAACATAATCAACAAATCCATCAACATATAAAAACAAGAAAACCATAGTCAGAAATGGTAACGCCACCAAGATCGTATTATTAGCCATAAATATAAATAATAATACAATTATTCTATAAACTAGCTTTCAAATTTTATGCGGGAAATTTGCGTACTTCCATATTTCAAGTTTTCCCGTTTCTCGTGGCATATATACATTACTTTCATCAAACTGTCTTCTTTATTACACAAGCTGATAGGCCCGACTTCACCCGGGCTGTTTCCCATCTGCTTTCAGGTGAAAGGTGCGATTTGACCTTCAATTGACTATTTCGAAAGTCAAGGTCAGGTCAGGGTCATGATTTGTCCAGTCCAAAACACCCCCACCCGTAGAAAACTACCCATAGGTATCAAATTTCGTCGAAATCCGTCCGTTTTACCCAACTTGACCTTTAATTAACAATTTTGAAGGTCAAGGTAAGGTCAGAGTCATGATTTGACCCGTCCAAAACACCCCCCCCCCCGACAAAAGTACCCATAGGTATCAAATTTCGTCGAAATCTATCCGTTTTATCCGAGTTGACCTTTGATTGGCCATATTGAAGGTCAAGGTCAGGCCGAGGTCACGATTTGACCCGTTCAAAACTCTCCTCGGACCAAAGTATCCCTAGGTATCAAATTTCGCCGAAATTTGTCCGTTTTACCCAAATTGACCTTGCATTGACAGTTTTAATGGTCAAGGTCAGGTCGGGGTCACGATTTGACTCGTTCAAAACACTTCCCGGACACAAATACCCATAAGTATCAAATTACGTTGAATTCTATGGAAAGCCGAGGAGGACATGTTGGTTGCTAATTGCTAGATATACGACGCGGTATTTTGAAGGTGTTTCAAACTAGGAGATAGAAGTATTCTGCCTTTCAAATGGTGATGAATTATAGTAGTTTATTCAAATTTTATGGCATAAATTGTTATTAAAACCGTATATACTATAAAAAATTAATGACTCGAAAATTAAGTGGGCCTTTAAACAAAGTCACAATTGCATTTAGGCTCATCTCATACTCGTCCATTCAGCGATATTCTACTGCGCAGTTTGTTATAGCCTCCAGTATTTATTGAGCGTTATAACCCCAACTGTTATAATTCGCCTTTAGCAGGCGTACTCTTGCCTCAGATTATTGAGATATTAGGTCACACATAATCACATTAAATCGCATCGTAACACAGCAATTGTGTGGGCTCCTTGGCGTGAATATGTAATGAGAAATAAGGTCATACGTAATGACATTAAACTCAAGAAAACCCTCGAAAACAAAACAAAATCACATTTAATATTTTACGTTATTTCCTTCATAAAAAGAATCTTCGTGATAATGAACCCTCTCGTTACTTTAGAATATAGAATTAACCTTAAAATAAAAAAAATCTTTGGAACACAGAACCTTCGGAATAACGAACCTTCGGATTGGTGAACCTTCGGAATAGCGAACATTCAGAGAAATTTCGGAATAGTGGACCTTCGGGATAGTGAACCTTCGGAATAGAGACATGCCCCCCAATATTCATATTATATGCCCAGAGTTCAAAGGTATGGACCCATAAAATTCTAAACTTGGCCCTTAAAATATTGAACTCCAAATTGGAGCACACACAGAACACCACTTAAGTCAACTGAACCTATGTCATGTCCCAATGCGGGAGGGTCCATATATACCACAACATTCATAGTATATGCCAAGAATTCAAAGGTATGGGCCCACGTAATGACATAAAATCTCAAGAAAACCAGCGAAAACAAAACAAAATCACATTTAATGTTCTAAGTTAAGTTATTTCCTCCTGTATCTGTATCGGTGTGCGCGCATGATCAGTTCGGATGTGAGCGCACACTCCATATCAAGAATCTTTGTGAAAATGAACCCTCTCAAATTAGTCTCAATACTTTAAAATATAGAATTAACCTAAAAATAACAAAAACCTTCGGAATAGAGAACCTTCGGAATAGCGGACCTTCGGGATATCAAACCTTCATAATAGAAGCATGTCCCCACAATTACACCGGTGACGTAAACACATGTGCCAATCTTAGTTGTACTCTCGTAATTATCGGTACGATGAAACGGTGACGGAATCTGACGAGGTTTGCCGAATGTACAATCACCCAGTGAATTATCGATCGACCATGCGATATCAAAAAACCAAAAGCTAGAAACACCACACTACGGTGGCGTAATAAATGGAACATACAAGAACTATATTATCAATTAATATAGGCGTACAGTTATAATCGAATTGATGATAGCGAAAGGAATAGACAACGTTTAAACACTCACCACACACTAACATACATGTACATATCCAGCTACTATATTTACCCTTAACATAGAATACACACATGACCAGCTAGCAAACACATTTTGCCACTCAGAACATCACCCTTAGTCCCTTGCCCACACAGAATAACAGATAGACATGCATACGTGTCAAATTGATATACAGATATAGTTAAGATAAGGAAAGTGCCACATGATATATACTTTCACAGACAGACGAGCAGACACAATCATATAAAGCAAATAAACAGACAACACGACAGACAATCACATATACATGAACACGAACACTCATGTGGATACTATAATTATGATACTATATTTATATAGAAGAATATAATATAACTGACGAAATATTACATACACGTAAGACCACACCGGTAGATATTCGTGTGTGTCACGTGGCTGAGGCTAGACGTGGATAATGATACTTGTATATGTGTAGTACACGTAGCTGATAAAACATATTTAAATTGTTAGATTATTGATATAAACCCGCTCATTATGCATCGGTCCACAAATGTTGATTGTAGTTATTTCCAAAGCTATATGATTCGATGTGAGACAAAAATCTTGTAAGTTAACTGCTATAGGTACAAGTAATATCACTAAAATAAGGTAATACTCATGTTATGAGTATTATCTTATTTTAGTGATATTACTTGTACCTATTATAGCAGTTAACTTACAAGCTTTTTGTCAATAAAACCAACAAACTCCTCAATTCTAAGCAAAATTGTCATGTCTCGAAAGAGCAGCATTATTGCAAAAATCAGGCTATCAACTATAATTTTTTATAATAATTTGTTATAATCAATGTAGCATAAATTCCACCGAACAATCAGGCGCTGTATAGCCTGTATACGTATGTGGTTTAAAAGTAAAGAGGATGTGGTACCGGGCGGGTGGTTCTTTGGGGTCTATCACCTCACAAAACCCCACGTCCCAGTAAAATAATCGCATTATTGGTAACTTTAAATGTCGTGCATGAAACAACATTATTTCGAAATTTAAAACTGTAACAGAGGCTGACATAGTTCCGATATTTCAATCTTTGTTATAAATTTGGGGTAAACTATGTGGATTCCAAGAGTAAAATATTTACCTACATATTCAACCAATTTTCTGATGCAATGGTCATGTCGAACTATTAAAGGGGTACTGTACGCCATTTTCAATAAATTCCCGGTGATAACAACGATCTATTATCGATACTATATAGAAATATAAGTAATTTGAGTCGAAGATGTATTCTGTAAACGCTCAGGTTAATAGGCTATCTTAAAATTTAATAATTTAAAAGTTAATAATTTAATATAAATTGATTTTATGGCTCCAGCCATAAAATGGCGTCTCTTAAAATTGGAATTTCCGTGTACAAAACGTAATCAAATTATAATTGAGGGATACTGGATTAATAAAACAATTGCACACACGATCGTTTGAAACATTATGCTTATACGGGGAGAAAACCCAAGCCACTCATTGACTAGTGACCATACACTAACTTAAATGAGTATATGGGACTACTAAGCATATAATATAATGTTTATTTGATTCATTTGGTTGAAAACTGTACAAAAATTACTCGACAACGACAATTTGTATTTTTGCATTCCGGTAAATTTGCCATCCGTAACAATACTTCGTACTCAACAGACTTTCAAAAAATGGAAAAGTTGTTACCTTATTCTCCGACTCGGGGATTATAGAAACCAACAACAACATCTTGGGTACAGTACCCCTTTAAATGAGGTTTTGATCAATAATCCATTTATGCAGAACAAAATAGAGCTAGCACAAAATGTTTCACAAATAGAATTATACCCCGTGTTTACAC
Source organism: Siphonodentalium dalli (assembly GCA_032622095.1). Lineage (NCBI taxonomy): Eukaryota > Metazoa > Mollusca > Scaphopoda > Gadilida > Siphonodentaliidae > Siphonodentalium > Siphonodentalium dalli. The sequence goes on along the minus strand of CP136063.1, from coordinate 162,530,016 downwards.
GTAGAAAAAGTCGTACTCGCACAAGTTAGTCGTTTATAGACAAGAAGCGGGGACCTATACACATGTCCACCAGTAATTAAGCATGTCATTTTAGTAGCACCAAATATCTGGGTACGGTATATATACACATTGTGGAGAATCACGTGGTTTCGACTTGATGAGTATCACGCATTCAAAATGGCCGACACGTTCGCAAACGCGACCAGAAACGGGTGTGTCTTTTTACCGGATTCCGGATTCCGGATCCCGGATTTCGACCCGGATTTAGGTGTCTTTTTACCGGATTTCGACCCGGATTCGGGTATGAATTTCATGCTTGTTTTATCACACATTTAACCCATTAAAAGCCGTATCTGACACGCGGAAACTGGTTAGGAGGTGAGATTAAACCAATATAGGGCTGTCGTGCTCATTCAAACCGATTAATCGTATTTAAAGGTACATATCGTGCCCGGATCAGCATACTTCTTATTTTTTCATATAGACACAGCGTTTGGATTGATTTTACGTGACCATGATGGCATTTAAGGGAACACACCATGTCCGGATCCGAATTAATTATCTCGTAATTATTGATCATATTTAAAGGTAGATATCATGTCCGGATCCGGGTTTTTTCTCTCTCTTTTTTCCATATAAATTATCGTCTTTTTGATATATTAAATGTTACGTGGAACAAAGTTATAAGTTGATTTTGAGACGTTATACTAGGCTGTTGGATTGATTTCATGGAATGATTATCGCATTTAAAGGTACACACCATGTGCGGAACCGAATTAATTTCCACGTATTTACTGATAATATTTAAAGGTACAGATTATGCCCGGATCCGGATTTTACTTCTTATAAAGTAATGATTATTTAATACAATAAATGTAAACTGAGTCGCGTGGAACTAGGTTATATATGTTGATGTTTAGATAAGATCATTCCCGGATTCGGATACGAATAGTTCTTTTCTATTTCATATAAATAGTCAAGTATTTAATACATTAAATGGCAGCTGAGCCACGCGGAACTCAGTTTATTTGGAAACGGTGAACATGGCGCTTGGATTGATTTCACGCCAGAATGAGCCCATTTACAGACAAACTTTATGCCCGGATCTGGATCCGGATTTTATAGTGCCTTTTTCTAATTTCGACCCGAACCCTGATCTCAATTTTATGTTTATTATAACCCATGTTTAACACATTAAAAGACATTTCAGACCCGCGAAAACATGGCACAGGTTGCGTTTAACAGTAATATCATTGGGATTGAAATAAATTGACTTGCTTTTGTGAAGATTTTTTGTTCTCCAGCCCACAAAAAAACCTGGTGCAGTATAAATGGTTTATTGTTTTAGTTCGATTATAAACGATTATATTTGTGATACGAGTAGTATTACTATTGTAAATTCGATATTTAAGCCGGTTTAAGTGAGATAGATGTACGACTTGTATTAAGCGTTTTATGTCACGACGCCCGAATCGTTATAAAAACACGGATATCATATTCAACCCGTTGCATGTTCACCGTTTCCAAATAAACTGAGTTCCGCGTGGCTCAGCTGCCATTTAATGTATTAAATACTTGACTATTTATATGAAATAGAAAAGAACTATTCGTATCCGAATCCGGGAATGATCTGATCTAAACATCAACATATATAACCTAGTTCCACGCGACTCAGTTTACATTTATTGTATTAAATAAGCATTACTCTATAAGAAGAAAAATCCGGATCCGGCTGGATCCGGGCATAATCTGTACCTTTAAATATTATCAGTAAATACGTGGAAATTAATTCGGTTCCGCACATGGTGTGTACCTTTAAATGCGATAATCATTCCGTGAAATCAATCCAACAGCCTAGTATAACGTCTCAAAATCAACTTATAACTTTTTACCACGTGACATTTAATATATCAAAAAGACGATAATTTATATGGAAAAATAGAGAGAGAAAAATACCGGATCCGGACATGATATCTACCTTTAAATATGATCAATAATTACGAGATAATTAATTCGGATCCGGACATGGTGTATTCCTTTAAATGCCATCAGGATCACGTAAAATCAATCCAACCGCCGTGTATATAGGAAAAAATAAGAAGTATGCTGATCCGGGCACGATATGTACCTTTAAATACGATTAATCGGGTTGAATGAGCACGACAGCCCTATATTGGTTTAATCTCACCTCCTAACCAGTTTCCGCGTGTCAGAAACGGCTTTTAATGGGTTAAATGTGTGATAAAACAAGCATGAAATTCATACCCGAATCCGGGTCGAAATCCGGTAAAAAGACACCTAAATCCGGGTCGAAATCCGGGATCCGGAATCCGGTAAAAAGACACACCCACCAGAAACGAGGAAAAGGGTAATAAACTAGGATATCACATATACTACATAGTATTTTAGTAGTTACATGTACGAGCATAATGCTATGCTATTTTTCAAACAAGCTGTTACCTCATCTGTGTCCAAAATGCTCAGTTGTTTGCTCTAACATTCTCACCAAAGTTGTCATCCAGTCGAAGGATTCTCATATATGTATGGACTGGTGCAGTTGTATTCCACGAACCTCCGACTGGCAACTTTGGTCAGAATGTTATAGAAGCTATACTGAATATTTTGGAACAAATAAGCTATCAACTTTTTTTTCTCAAATAAACTAGAATATCCTTCTAACAATCAAAATGGTATATGTTTTGTGTCAGCTCCTCGTATATTATGTTTTTGCAAGTTTACGCTCGCTTCTTCCATTTTGAAATCGTGGTACTCGCCAACCTCGAAACAAAGTGATTCCCCACCGTGCTATATACTTAGATAAAAATTACACCACTAAAAATTCATCTTCGATTATTAACGTTTCAAGATTTCAAGTGTCATGTATACCCATAATTTTCACAACTTGGAGGTTGAGGCGATAAAAATACAACAAAATGCAGAGAGATCATTGACATAGTATTCTAGTTTGGTGGACTATTATACGGAGGAATAATGCAGTTAACTTTGTTGAATCCAACCCAGACTGTTGATGTACATGTAACCGTGTAAGTAAATATATCAATGAATTCTTACCAGATTTGGTTTCGTATTAATTGATTCATGCAGATACATACAGTCGTCACCAACATGTGTAACGACGTCAGTGTAGGCAAAATTAAAATTGTCACATACATATTCGGATATAAACATTGGAATTCACAATAAACCAACTGTAAGAGAAAGGGCAAATTCTGGTTAACAATGTTAAATCGCATAAAAACATGATCGTCTCGTACTCGCGTTTGCCACTCCGATGGTAGCATTATTTCAAATTTTGATTTAATTGTCCGTTTGGACGATTTTTTTCAATTACTGTACTGTCCATACCGAATTTGCTTAGAATGTTGCATATTTTAAACAAGAAGTGGCTCATCTTATTTGCCTCGTCTGATTGAATGAGACTCTTGAAAAATAGAAACACCTTCTTGACTGTTATCGCAACATATACTCTATGATAACAGACAGTTAAATTGGGACATGCCGAGCAAGCTCTAGAGGAACCATCTAGGAAAGAGTTTGATTTCCACTGTACTTTAAAGAAATGGTCAGATGCAAAGACCCGTAGAATTGTTAAGAATGCTATTTAGAATTGTATATGGAATCGTTTTGCAGAATGTTATTGTTATTTACATATACTATTGTTGCTAATACTACATTGTTATAGTTGTCTCACTAAAATTCAGAAAAGTCCCTTCGTACTTGACTAATATTTTGCCTCAACGTGTAGGGGATAATAAATCTCATAAGCTCAGATATCCTGTGAAATTTAAGTCTTTGGGAGGGAACACTAATTATTACCAGAATTCATTTTTCCCCGCTATGGTAAAACAGTGGAATTCGCTTCCAGACGCGCGAAACGAGGAAACTTGAAACAACTAATCAGCTCATGTCAAACGTTTGCGAGAAAATCTTAGTTATTAAAGATACGGTTGGCCTTGGCGGTAGGTATCCTGTGAAAATATTTCCACCCGTCAAAAACCGCCACAAACAGAAAGAACATCAAAATATAGATAGACTTTGTCCGTATACAAATAAGAAATATCGCATAAACAGTATGTTATTGTCATATGTTTGACCATTGTTATGTAAACAAAAGCTTAAAAAGTTACTTTTCTGGTGTGTGTTTATATTATGATGGTAAACATAAAGAGCGTTCTTTGTTGGTGAATTCCTGATATGGAACTAATAAAGAGCGTTTATGCCATTTGTGTGTGATTAGCCAGTAGGATTGTGCTGTCTTCTGTAACACAATCAGGCTCTTGCTTAGGTAAAATATGGTAGATCTTTATGATAACATGCTATTTACGCGATGGTCATGGTATATATGAACGAAACTGTATGCGTTTTAATGTTTTTCTGTTTACGGTGATTGGAACAAATATGAATATTTTCGACAACTAAGGCCTCACGTGCCTTTAAACCACCGGAATGGTTTAAAGGCACGTGAGGCCTTAGTTGTCGAAAATATTCATATTTGTTCCAATCACCATAAACAGAAAAAACATTAAAACGCATAAAGTTTCGTTCATATATACCATGACCATCGAGTAAACAGCATGTTATCATAAAGACCTACTATATTTTACCTAAGCAAGAGCCTGATTGTGTTACAGAAGACAGCACAACGCTACTGGCTAATCACACACAAATGGCATAAACGCTCTTTATTAGTTCCATATCAGGAATTCACCAACAAAGAACGCTCTTTATGTTTACCATCATAATATAAACAAACACCAGAAAAGTAACTTTTTATGCGTTTGTTTACATAACAATGGTCAAACATATGACCATAACATACTGTTTATGCGATATTTCTTATTTGTATAGGGACAAAATCTGTCTACATTTTAATATTCTTTCTGTTTGTGGCGGTTTTTGACCGGTGGAAATATTTTCATAGGATAACCACCACCAAGGCCATCCGTGCCTTTAATGTGGGAGATCGAAAATCCAACATAATTCATTGTAGACTGCGAAATAATTGTAGTAACCTAAACTTTGATAAATTTCATAATTATATTCACACATCCCCTATGTGTACTTGTGGATACCACGAAGAAATCGCATTCCATTTCATTTTCATGTGTCCTCTGTACCCATTAGAGAGACAAATCATGCTTGACTGTTTTAATCGCCTTGGTATAAGAGTTTTAACAACAGAAAAAAGTACTTTTCGGTGACCCAAGCGTCTCTTATGAAACTAATACTGAATTATTCAAGATAGTACCAGATAGTACAGTCATATATCGATGCTACCAAGAGATTCGAAGAATGACCTTAATCGTATATTAAAACCTCAAACAGTGCTCATACAATTCAGATGGATATGTGGTAGAGAGTCCCTTCCTGTCGCCAGTGGATCACGGATGACTGTTTTTCTCCAAATTTACTTGCTTTGATTGTTTTTGTATCGTGCTGCAATTGTCGTCTTTTGTATGTATATCTATTATTTGTAACATTTGTAGGGAGAGGAGCAACCGTAAGTTTTGTAACTTGTGCTCCGATCCCTTAAGCTGAGATTAGCTTAATAAATATGTTTAAACTATAGTTGTCTTTTGTCAATAAAATGTAATATATACGTTCAATGTATCTAAGATATGTTCTCAAACAAGTGACTAAATTAAGTTCAAAGAGGCGAAACAAATGGTGTTTGGCTAAAATAATGGCTGAATGAATTGCTGGGGCAGCGGTAACACTGGCACTGGCAGTAATTCGAAAATTCAAACCCAATGGCGTGGTGCAAATAAATTTCGGCCCGTCTGACCCCGAATGAAGGCTCCCAAATGGAGCTTGTTTCAGCTAGTTATTGATAAGCCAACACATTAAATGAATTATAAGAGTGACATTTCCATGCAGGTCATGTTGTGTCAGGCACGGAATTTCTAACTGTTGAAAATCTTTACCAAACTTGAGGTGAGACAACACCGCCCCGCCCCCACAATTCACCACCTGCTCCCAACTTTGGTGAACACGTTGAGCTATTAGAACGTTCCCAATTGGATCATCAGCAGTTAGAAATTCAAAACAGTAAATATGAAATTGTGATAAACTTTAATTTTCTCTGTGATAACACACACACGTACGCCATGTTTTAACATGTTTTTAGTTTTCAGTCTAGCAAATATCCAATGATCGTCTCTTACAAAGAGCGTCCATGCCTCAATCATCAAAAGCGGTAGGTAATAAAGAGCGTTCTCATATATGAACTGTTATCATTTTCGACGTATTACTTATGAATCAATGCGTCGATTGTAGAGAAATCTTGTGCCATACCAACGATATCACAGCCAACGGCCCTGGTGTACCAAATTAAAATCCGCTGATTAGTGTCATATAAATATGTTTGTTCGTGCTGTATTGTGTAACCTCTTGTCCGAAGCGTATAATATATATACGTTATAAGAACGGCGTCCGATTTATAAGTGAAATAAAGATCACAAGCTCCCGGAGGGCGCGCGTGGTATTTATTTCGCTTATAAATCGGACGCCGTGCTTATAACGTATTTATAACACCCAATCAGCCCGAGAAACTTACAATCAGTGATGAGTTGCTCTTACCAATTAAATGTGTGGTCATTCTTACAAATCTGGTCCGGCGAATACCAATAATACTCCATAGTCGGTATTACATCTAGATAGCTCAACGCATTGTATTTGTGCCGAATCATGACATTTCAATTGACTTTTGTGTTAATCTATTCTATTCTTTAGTGCATTATTCCTATATATCGGATTTATTTATTCCACACATTCCCCACCGGATTTATAATATCACAGGCAGCACATTCGACCAATGTAAGTTATTCAATGGGGTCCCCGGTTACCGACCTTTATTTACTTTAAATATATGTTAGTTGTTGTCTGCGCTGTAAAACGGGTTGTCGTTGATTGCATTTGTTCATTGTGTTTGTGGGGTGGCTACTAACTGTTCCACTTTTCAGGACAGTAACCGCTGGATTTCGCGGACAAATCAAATACCAATGCAACTCGTCAGAATACCCCCCCCCCCTGATCTGAAGTTTTAGTAAGGCATAGACTCAGTATTACTTTAATTAATTATTTAATTATTAACGTTTATAGCTTTGACATACCGTATCGCCCATGTATTCCATGTCACAACGTCCCTGCATTTGCTTGTTGTGACAAAACATGGTGTCACAGAGCCCATATTAGTAATGCCACCTCGGCGGACAAATAATTTGTTTGAATGAACGGGAGTGCATAATTTGTCGACCAAGGTGTGCGCCGCGAATACAATACAATTCAATTCAATTAAGTTTATTCAGATCGTCAATATAGACATTACAGAAGAGTTGTATACATAAATACAATGTATATATCATTCAGGGATGTGGCTAGAAGGTTTCCGCTGGGGGGGTGTCCACCTTAGGAATTTCCAACTGCACCCCCCCCCCCTTGAGTCGGAATCACACCAACACAACTTTTTGCATAATTCCATTTGCACCCCCCCCCCCTTGGGTCGGAATCACACCAACACAACTTTTTTGCATAATTCCATTTACACCCCCACCCCTTGACTCGGAATCGCACCAACACAACTTTTTGCATAATTCCATTTGCACCCCCCCCCCCTTGTACCTCATGCTCAGGCCTAATTTCCTATATATTCATAAGCCATGCTTCTATTTTCCCAGTATGAGAACATTAAGATATTTTAACCTGAAAATTGCCCCCCAAAAAAACAACTAGTGATCTAATTCCAGACAAATGCACACAGCTGCCGACAACATACCAGGGAACACCGGGCCGACCATGGTTGTTTGGCCCGGTGTGAGAAAATTTTGAAAACTATATACGAGAAAATCGCAAATCCTAGCATCTAGACTGGCCTCAACTGAAGCTTTCCTAGTGTTGGAAATTTCAAACCTCATGCTCCCCCTCAGGTTGGAAAATTCTTCAACTGATGACCATTTATGTCTACAAGTTTGACCAAATGTAGTAAAATATTGTTTTACTGAACTAATTAGCAGTTTTGTATTGGCCATGTGGATGGGGCAATGACACACCGGGCCGACCATGGTTCGGCCCGGTGTGCGAAAATTTTGAAATCTGAACAAGAAATTCGCAAAATCCTAACATCTAGACTAGCCTCAAGCCTTCCTACTGTTGGAAATTTCAAACCCTACACCCCCACTTAGGTTGGAAAATTTCCAACTGATGACAATTCCAATGACAATGTTGACCAATTGTATGACAATATTGTTTTCTTAAATTAACTAGAAGTTTTTGACTGGCCACGGGGGAGGGACCAGGACACAAGCTTTCCAAGTGTTGGAAATTTCCAACCTGTCACCCCCCTAAGGTTGGAAAATTTCCAACTGATGTCCATTTCTGTCAAAATTTGTTACCAAAAATAGGAACATATGCAAATATTGGTCGAAAAACAATAAATTCCCCCCAATAAATTGTTTTATAATCAAACTACAAGAACATTTTCAACCTATTGTTGGTGTGAAATTTCGTTGTGGCAGGTATGAAATTTCCAACTATTGAAAATATAGCTCTCTGCTGGGGGGGGGGGAGACACCCCCCACACCCCCCTCTAGCCACATCCCTGATATCATTACAGGTATACATGTAGAAATGGGGTGGACGATATTCTTTACATACACTGTTTAAGTTCGACAGGCTGCTGGTAGTAAGCCTCAGGGGGACCTAAATATCTCAAGGACCTTCCTAATAAATACTGACAGGTTTTTAACTGTCTTATGATTTCGGGAGTTAAATAGAGCGGCTAATTTATAAGTGTTTGGTCTTTGATAGAAGTAGGGTTTTAGATATTTTATTCTTAATTCGCTAAGTTCCCTACACTTCAGTACCATGTGATATTCATCGCCGATTTCGAGATTACATAGAGTGCAGATTCTGTCGGAATAATCGGTATTCGTCCAAGCACCGAATTCTATAGGGAGTTTGTGGTTTCTAGTGCGGAAAGCTAAAGTGTTTTGAACTGCTCTATTGTCATCAAGGGATAGGTAGTTCTCTCGTTCAAAATTTGACTTTATAATCCGATAAAATGCGAATTTGCTTGATTCGATATTGTTGCCCACCATTCTTGAATGTATATGTCACGTAGCTTACCGAAAGTTGTGCGATTGAAGCTTATCAAGCTTGGTACGTGTTGGTTGGTCCAGAGGCGTGTTGTAATCACGACAGGCAGTTTGATAGAACAGAGGACGACTTAACCCTTTACCCCAAAAAAAACGGCCAAAAACGCCCAAATAAAGCTTCAACAGCCTAAAATATCTTCGGTCTGTCTCAATAACACCATACAAATATGGATATTATTGGAACCGGTTCATTGACCACATTGTGATGGTTACAGTTATGCCCTGTGCCAATGCATTCTCTTATATGCGTGTGAGCCACAATAGACCATTCCCGAGTTACAATGAATTGAAAGCTCTTCTGTGTTGGAGGTGAGAAACATACATCACGTGACAGCAAGGTATAGGGTTACTTTTGTAATCAAATCACTTTATATATCTTTATTGCCTCCACTTGTGGAGATTGATTGTTATACAATATTTACATATTAGTTTCAATACATAAATACATAATAGTGCATACCGTACTATATAAGTACTGCCAATAACGTTTACCATATATCTCACAACCTTGTGAGCGCAACAATAATCAAGTGGATATTTCGGAGAGAAGAAAGAAAAAAGAAAAAAAACACGAAACAATAAACAAAGGCTAAAACCAAACATGCACTGCGCATGTCCTAAGTGACAGACAGGAAGATGGATTGCTGCGCATGATCACACGAAGGAGGCTGGTGACCATTTGCGTGTGAGCTATGATGCATATGTAGTACATGTATATATGAGAGGTGATATCATCTTCGTTGAAGAAGACCTAAGTTCATAAGTTTAGAAGACTTGAGAAGAAAGGCTGCCGTCAAGAGAATGAATTCATCCCACACACCAAGGAACTCGTCTGAAACGATAATCGATACTCCGCCTATAGGATAATTGTGTGTAGGTCGGCATCTTGCAAAGAGTCTAAGAATATAAACAAATCAGTACCGAACATATCTATGATAATCATCCAATATCTATACCATAGAGCATGAGAGCCTGCACTACTACACCCGAAGAGTGCGTGATGAAGCTCGCTATTGTATGGAGAACCACACACCATACAAGTCAGATTGTTATCGTATATATATGTCGTCTTGTTCAACAGAGACGCGAGATGTTTCAACTCTGTCGATTTCCGTGGGTTGAGTTTTAGTGAGGACCAGATGCTCCAGCACAGGAGAGGGCTAGTGTGGATGGAACGGAAGACAGAGAGTATCTCGGCATCGCGGGTAGATAAGTCCCACTCTTCTGAGTATAGTGAGTTTACGGCCGTCCTTACAATGAAATTCCATTTCCTCTTGGCAGGAAAACCCCATAGTCAAGGAAGTCATGTAGGTACAGTAGAAGGTCATATTTTATAAGGACATCTGAAACATACAAAGAAATCAATTCCTCTAGACCAAATTTTGTCAGCGAGATTAGGGCGATATCATCAGGTGTGCTACATGGTATGCGGTTAATCTGCATGCCAAATCCAGACCGTTCGAGTGCGACAAGGAGCTCATCTATGTACACTAAATAGAAAACAGGAGAGGTAACGGCCCCTTGTCGCGTTCCTTGGCATATCTTTAGTGGTTCAGTCAGACAACCATTGAACAGAACACGACTACTACAATATTGATGCATATTGTGAACAATCCTAAGAATGTTCCCGCGCATTACGAATTGGCACAGCTTGTATATTAGGGCCGAGTGCCAGACTTTGTCAAAAGCCTTTTGCGAGTCTAGAAAGCATACGTATGCTTTTGAACCGAAATCACAAGCGTAACATATCGCTTCTTGGAGTACGAAAGACGACATGTTACAGCTATAACGCCTCTCTGAAATCCGTGTTGGAGCGTGTGTGGGAACCGTGCAGAGTTAGGATGATCCAGGAATCTCTCTAGCAGTACACTTTGGATATTTTGTTGTGTGTGCACAATCGAGAACATAAATTCCCTGTTTGTCTTGAAAATAATCATGTTGTCTATGGAGGCACATGTAGCCTATATGTTCCATTATATACACACATCTTCATTATGCATCTATAGTATTCGCGTAAATTGTCATGAGTTATAAATCATGAGTTTCTCTTGCAAATTATATATACTAAAACTGACATTTAAAAAAATACTTTATACCCCGAAATTCGCCAATATACAATACTCTTAAGAATCTGTTTACTCACCGACATTTCAACAAGTATAAAATATATATGCATTGTCCGCACTTGATTCGAACATATCCGCAAATGTCGCCTCAAAATAGATGTAACCATATACTAAGTTACCTTTGAATCGATCGACACATGAAAGAAACACACATACAGATAACAAACAATTCCGAAAACAGTGACAGAAACATTCCGATCTCTAGATTCTCTTCGCATTCAAATCCTGATGCTACTATTTTTATCAACATGTTTCTTCAGAAAAATGATAGAATGAAAACATTTCATTGGTTTCATGTCGTTATCCTCTGCAACATTTCTCCGTATGTTGATCGTGTATGGGACATGGCGTTTGATTTGGTGTTTACACGTCATTGCCGCGAACATATAGTTGTGTCTCAAAATATCTAATAGTCAATTGCTGCTCCACGATATGGTTGGGTTAGTCGTGGACGAACGGTGGATGCCACGTCGGATTCGAGGTTAACTAAACAAATCGGTTGTTGGTTGTTGGTTAAATCCCTGGCTGTCTCAGAAACTGTTGCGTACTGCCTATTCACTGCATGGAGATATCCCCCTGAAAAAAATATGCCAGATCCAGTGAGTCAATGGGTAGCCCTCAACACACACCCCACCCCAGAATGAACATTCGCTCTACTAAGATCGAGAATAAGTTTGTCTGTGTGGTGTAAGTGGTACTTAACAGGAGAAAATAATAAGCGCATATTCTAACAATATCAAATGCAAGAATCGAGGATGCACAGACTGCCCTCAGAACGTACCCCGTTAAGTATACATATAACACGTTCAACGTCAACCAATACGAATCAGTAGTCCCTTAACCTCATCCGCCAAAAATACTACCCGATCTTCTGAATTTGAACCATATACATGATATTGAACATCCCTCGGGTAGTATCCATTTTCACACACTCTTGAACTAAGCCCTAAACTCATACATTACATATACACAATATATGCACGGCTCACCCGAGGCCATCTTGCTATAAGTTATTACTTTCTGTATTTACCATACTGGGGATGACAGGAAGACAGTATTACCAGATTATGCCATCCCCCACAACATACGACAGAATTATCCACAATTTTCATCATTATTATGTATGTATTGTGTATGTATGTGTATTGGAAATAAAATATCCTATCCTATCCTAAGAAGAAGCAAAATTGTCATGTCAGTGTGTGCCGGATGGTCCCAGAACTGGCCATATCCAATCCAGAATCCGCAGGGAAACGGGAAAATTTATTCTGACCAAGTTTATACGTAACGCACGTCTAATTTATAGTGGTGGACATATTGGTACACCCCAATCTCAATTGACTCATCACTATATGTGTAACAAAAATATATAGAAAACTATAACTGACTTTCCGTATATTACAATTAAAACAATGTCATGGCTATTATGCATATATACATATGTTAAATGAAAGCAGTTGAAATATATAAAACATCGCTTCGGAAAGTAAATATAATTATCACACACGTCTCTGTGAAAAGCTACGATCTTCTACATCCGTAAATACCAACGAATATTGGAATTTCCTTTTATTTTGCGTCAAAAGGGAAGTAATACTTTCACGATTATTATGCCTCGTTCAAGTTATCCATGTCAGTAATTTGAATACTGAGTCTTGGACTATGAAATATCTATTTAAGAAATCAATTTCGCAATATCCAATATGTCCAATATGAGCTCAAGTAAGGCATCGGGTATCGATAATATAAGAGTGGAATATATTAGATTCGCTGCTGTTATGGGAGAATATCTAAAACTTATATTTAGCATTTTATTGAATAGTGGTGGTGTACACCGAGAGTGGGGAATAGATTAAATAAAACCACTCTATAAATACAAGGACCCATGAATTAAAGATCGAGTTTTAATCACCATCAACAAAATGTATAACTGAATATATTCTTGTGTATTTTCTTGTGAATATTCCTCACTATTTAAATATATTTGGGTCCGACAGGGTGATACGTTGCCACCTGTCTTATTTTCATTATGCACGAACGATTTAGAGAATCACCTTATGGCCTATCTTGGTGGTGGTTTCCAAATGTCCCGGTTGCATAACAACTTGCATTTCGGTTACCTGCAGCTATTTTATATGCACAGTACCTCGAGATCGATGTTACTTTTTCCCACGATGGTTAATTAGAGACTGGAATACGCTCATACTCATACACGTATTAATATATCTAGTACTCACCGTCCCTTGTTATCCTTCTCAATGAGGCAATGATCCGTCTGTACACGATAACAATGATTATGAGGACGAGAGCAAAAAGAGCGAGGACGCCGATACTAGCTGTCAGTGCGTAGATGATTATTTTCTCTCTGTAAATAAATACGATAGTAATCAGTGTCTTTACCCAATATCATTTACATGCATGGTTACACTTTCTTTGTTGTTATTCAATAATATTACTATTTAATAATATTTAATGTCAAAAATCAATATGAGTATTCGTTTCGGACATTGCGGTCTATTCGGTGAAAGTGTCTTTAAGCCCGTTTAGATATAATACGACCCGAGCAGCGCTCGGATCACTTTTCGACCCACTTTTTAAAACTGGACATAGGGTTATCCCTGTCATTTCCGGTCAATTTCCCGACTTTTCCTATTTCATACCCTATTTTAAATTTCGACCCAAAATTGTTTCGGTTCAATTGTTCGTCCTACATCACTGAAGATGTTCCCAGAATGATTTCCTCCAAATCCCTAGTTTTTTTCGGCTCGAGCAGCGTTCGAACCATCTTTTGACCCACTTTTTCAAACTCAACCCAACAGTTTTTGGCTCAAAATGTTTGGCCGATGCGTCTATGAACGAATTTGACGTCATTCCGGTAATTTTCGGATATATGATGAATAAGGAACAAAATTCACGTTGCTTTGTAAAAATTACAATTCATTGGACAATGTTCAAAATTCATATCGTAGAATCTGAGCAGTCATTTTCAGTCGTCAACTTTTATATTGCGAAATGTAAAAATGTTTGCAATCGTAAAAAAAAACCTATATTTAGAACAAAAAAGCTAGAGTAAAAAGTAAATTCATTTCATATGACACGTGTTTACCTTCCTCAATGCACCATATATTGGATATTGCATGTCAAGTTTTAAGGGGGAGACACGTTTTGCATTAATTCAGCCAAAAATGGCAAGATATTTTCAACATAGAATTTCTCTGGATATATCTGGCAAAAAAGCTTCAGTTTATCATATCATTATCTTCGTTGTATATAGAATCTGAACAATTATTGAGAAACAACCAAAACAGTGGATTTTAATACATTTGAGAGGTCGAAAATATTATTTTATTGTATATGTCCCTTTTGGTACCCAGAACTTCTAGAAAATAATATCACACAAAATTCCAATCATTAAATAGCTTATTGTCTTGGCTGTCTCTATGAGAGGAGGCTTCATTTGTATCATGATGTTGAGTTGGATTTTTAATTGCATAATATAGCATCATACCCACATATTGTATAAATCAGTCACAAATATTCCAGCCCAATGAAAACAAATTATTATATACAGCTGGTCCAATCAAGCATGGAACAATCATCTATAAATAGACCACAGTGTTAAGAGATATGATGGTCAGTTTTAACTTGGTTATGAACCCATGACCCCAACTCATCTCAACCCATTTTTTTATTCCTCAACAGGCATGATATGAAATTATCAAATATAGAACATCATTTATGGATAGTTGCCTTTGTAAATGAAAATAACCATTAAATTTCACATATAAAGTATAACTAAGTCTCCTCTCATGATCTTGAGATATGGTATTATAAATATATGAAATGCACTTTTGAAAGAAATTTATTTTACAGAAGTTCTTGGCACCAGAAAACAGTGAAATTTAAAATATGTTCATGGCATAAAAGTAAGGTAAATGAGGTTATAATATCCAATTGGTCGTTGGTTCTTAAATATTGTGCCACAAGAATCGCTCGTATACCAAATTTCAGAAAGAAATTCCTGGCAGATTTTGAGAAAATCCATCAATACCAAGACATTTTGGCAAATAAGTGCGTCTGATCCTTAAATTATTTTTAAAAAATAGCTTTTAGAAGATGGATGTTAGAACTTAGAAGTTGGAACAATTGTGACCTCGATGGCGCGCATTCTATATTTTAACAAAATGGGTCGCCATAAAATATGTTTTGTAAACTGAGCGATCCTTCCCGTTCATACTAAATACCGACCACAATCGACCGCAATCAACCGCACCGCCCAGCCATCGCAGCGATTAGTTTAGTCTAGTTTACCCATAGCATTCACACGTACATACAACATATTCCAAACCATTTCCAGACAACCTTGTAAGTTTCTGTAGCCGCGTTATTTGTCTGAAAGTTGGAATGGTTAGCTGATATTTTGGTACTATTTTTAATATACATGTAAACTCGATGCAGACAACTTTGCAAATCATAGGATTTAGACATCAGCCGGTATCAAACATTGACTTTAACCCTTTCATGACTGGAGCTTCCTGAAATGTTGCGAAAACCATGTGCCAGTGCATTCTCTTATATATTCGAGTCGCCCATATATAGGGCACCTCGCATATTTAAGAGAATGCGTTGGCCTAACAATATACTTTGATCTTGTAAGCCAGTGGGAGACTCGCATATATAAGAGCATGCACTGGCACATGGTTTTTAATGCTGCACCAGCTCAGCTCCCGTCATGAAAGTGTTAAAGGGAAAGCTCGCAGAAACAACTTTAGGACAACTCTTATGTCCTTTATGTTTACTTGCATTGTTGCTGAAGTCATAACGTTAGTTAAGTGGTTACTTTCTTATGAAGTAAAACTGCTTTTAAATGTGCCTGAGTTGCTATTTAATCTCTCAATGTGCATGACATTTTGCTCTGTAAATAAAAGTTATTTACTCCCTGTACGCAAATACAAAAAAACGCACCGATTACACTGCCCCAGGCCGGAGGAATGGAACTTTGGCACAGTTGTGGATATATACCCCGTTTCAAAATGAACCAATATTTTTGTAATAAAAAACTCCAAACCTGGTTTCTGCGGACGCACAGTCTGACAGACAATGGCCAATGTCTCGTGCCATGCATGGCAAAGATATATATACTGCAGAGTATCACATGTCCCATATCCATCCACTCGCTAATTGGAATATTATGCCAAGAAATGTGACAACACCCAAAATTCACGTTTTATCATCACAAATTAATTTGTTAAATTCGACTCACGTGCATAACGCGCATGATAGAAATGCTTATGTATATGTTTTGAATAATAGCTACGCATATCTACCATTCGTCTTAAGGAATTTATCTCATTTTGACTAATACCATATTTAATTGATTTTGAAATATCCCACCCCACCCTCGAAATTTCAACTTCCGACGATGATTTGGTTTAGTGATAGGCGGGTGTCCTTTAAATTTCAGTACTTTTCATGAATTTGAGTCGAAATCCTATTAGAGAATTTTCAATCACCTCGATGGTGCTATTTTTTGACATTAAAGGCCCAGCCATGTACCCATAAATTGTGATTTTCTGAAAATTACGCCTCCCGACAAAGATCCGGCGATGGACGGTTAATAATGGTCTCGCCTGACCTGAAAATGGGCCCGGAAGGCGTGAAAAAACATTGGTGCTACAAAACAACACATGTTGTGTCTATCAGTGCCTTCAAATTAGATGCCCTGAACTATATTCGAAAAATGAAAATGTTCTGCTTACAGGTTACAAGGAACTAATTATTTCCCATAGGCCGTATAATGTGAACGTTCTGTCCCAATCCACACAGGCTTAGTTTAATTGATACATTTCCCCTTCAATTCTGGAGGAACCAATCCTGGGACATAATTTGAATTCGGGGTACGGGAGCTTTTGCAGTTTAAATGTCCCGCTTTCACAACTACCGTCAATTCAGCAGTAAAATTTGAATAAAAAAAAATCACCTACCCCCATATAATTTCTCATCCCAAATTCCCACAATAATAAATACATTTCATATTCAATATCTACATGATCTGATCATGAAAGGCATATTTTACAATGTTATGAATTTAATTTTCTGAAGATTTTACACTTATCAGATGCCAGGGATTTATTAACCCGTAGAATAGTGTCCCTGTATTTTTTTCAAGAACGATAATTCAACATAATTAGTTCATTGTAACCTTAATTAAATTATTATTTTATCGGTCGTCGTGTCTGATTGTGTGAAAACTCATCTGGTGTATTGCTTCAAAGAGGCCCATCCCATGGCATTCCCCTGGTCAGGTGAGTGGTGACTCAGCTGTACCAATTTTCCTACATATCTTCTAAGCTGATAAGGAACGATATTTATTGCTCACAATTGCCCCTTTAAGTCGTCTGATGATAAACGGCATCTAACTATTGACACTCTATGGGTCAATTTACCCCACTGTTTCAATTTTCACCGACCAGATTGCAACCATCTTGGTTATATAATTATTTTATTTAATCAATAATTAATGACCTTTTAAGACATCTGATGTCAACGTGGCCTATCTAGTAATATTTTCCGGGTCAAATTATCTCTATATACAAATTTTCAGCTCCAATAGTCCAGCCGTTTCAGTATAAACGATCAGTGCGCGCAGGTATAAAAGCCAATTGCGTGAGCCTTTCAAGTTTGACACTGCGTGCGCTAGTAAGCCAATTGCTTGAGCCTTTCAAGTTTGACACATGTTTTAAAACTATCTTTTCGACATTTAAAGTTTAAAACCACGCCGTACACGGGCGCCGCCATTTTGAATTTCAAAATTTTACACACAAATATATCGTCACAAACCACACATAGACGAAGCAATTCGTGATATATGGCTGGTAATTAACATCTAACACCACTGGTAATATAATTTCTCAAGAAATTCCAGGAAAATTAGGAAATTACACTTATAGCTTTCTGAAGACTTATCCAGCTGCATGCACCGTGCCCCCCCCCCCCCCCCAAACACACCTATGTTGGCCGGGAGTGCCTAGCCGCAGTTCAACGCCACATAAAAAGATAAGGAGTGAGTCCTTCGGTGCTGCCACTGGAGAGTCACCTGTCTCCTAAGTAAGACACTTCCATCTATATAAACAATACTGACCTATAGCTAATTTGTGATATTTGAAAGCAAAGTCTATAATCACAAGAAAAACTTCCTAAGTCAATGTTAACATTCTCTGTGAGTGTCATAGGCGCTATTCTATTCTCATAGACAAAGCTGCACCTCTTGTCCAAATCACTCATTACTAATCCCCGAATACGGCCATGGCTGTTTCGAGGAGCAGTATATAACTATCCCAGAGTCGTTATTTGCTGGGAATCTGGATTCAGAATCCGAATCAGATTACAGATTACTCCCCGTACGACGTGGTTCGGTAAACGAAGGTACAGACCAGAATCAGTAAACGAACAGACTGTAATCGTAATCTCGTGGTAATCCAGATTCGGATTCGGATTCCGATTACGGACTCAAACGTTCATAATGTAAACAAACCGAGATTTCGCCACCTCGGAGTTTAAAAACACAATCTAACATAAGAATCCATTCCTTGTGTACAAATTATTGCAGAATATAAACGATCTATATCAAAGAATTTTAAATGCGGAGACAAATTTGTGTTATCGAGTGTAAACGGGAAGAATATTACTGATATTAGCCAAATAATAATGTTATTGATAGCAACGCTGGGGAGCGCTTCGGTTGATGGCGAACTTGAAGCAAAACATTGTCAATTTCATTGTCACTTTCATCATATCATGTTCATTTCATATATCCATCCATAAAATAGCGACCGAACGCATGTCGATTTCAAATGCGGCGGATACGTCACAATTGACCGAATTCACGTGAACCTGCATGGATATGTCTTCTGCTTTGTTCGTTATTATATGTTCCTTCTTATTCAAGAAATAATAGGATTATATGATATCAATGGATTATCAGATACACGTATGTACTATCTAGTCTTATAGCAATTTCATATTTAAAATGTTTTGTTTCGTTAAATGCAGTCGTTTTGCACAATATTCACTGTATAGTGCAGGAACACAGGCCTTTTTTGGCCAACGTGCTGTACAATAGTTGGAAAATATAGCTTTGCCCATGAAGCTAATGTTGTGGTCTTGTGATCGCACGTGAACTGCATCTCCCAATCTCACAAACACAACAGTTGTAAAGCTTATTCTAGGATCTCAGGACTATATAGTGGAAATGTCAGTCAATTTATTGATTAAGTAACCTCACGTACAAGTTCAAGGAACGTGGCTAGAGGTTTCCCATGGCAGTGCTCCGTCAAATTTCCGGCCAACTGCACACCCCCCCCCCCCCTTGAACAAAACATCAAACTCATATGTTCGCAGAATTTCATTTGCACCCCCTTGGAAATATCCAACCTGACACACCCTAAGATTGGAAAATTACCAACTTTTACTGGTTGGAAAATCAAACAATGAGAACAATTCCAATCTATATATGATGTCAAATTAATGTCCAACTAATGTTGTGTCAGGCATGAAATTTCCAACTGCTGGAAATGTACCAAAGTTTAGTTTAAACATATTTATTTGTCCAATTTAGATAAAACATGATATATAACACATACATGTTTATACAGACAATTGGATTGGAGAACAAGTACTGACTCACTTAAGGGTACCCCCTCTCCCATATGTTATTACACTGAAAAATAAATAATTAGTACTTAATGGCAAAGCAACATGACTAAGTTGAACATATATACAGATAACCGGTTTGCTGGCTTGTACGTATCGTTATTTGGAAAAGTTAGTCAAAAGAATCCGGATTTGCCTCGCGTATGAATGACTGTACAGCTAAGAAAATTGTACCAAAGTTCGGGAGAGGGGTCTCCACAACGTCTTCGGAATTTGATTCCGGAGATCTAGAGCTGTTAGAAATTCTTGCCCTCATCAATAAACACACTTTAACTTGGAAAAAAGATGCGATTAAGTCGGGTTGGCAGCTAATTAGGTGCCATGTATATACACATAGAAGAAAAGAATGACTTTCACAACAAACATGAACATTATAAATATATAGTCCAGGAGATATTGGTCAACCTCTGCACCCCCCCCCCCCCCCAGGACTTAACTTCACCCCACTAATTTTCTTCCATAAGGTCTCCTCTAATTTTTTTCACTTGTTAACAAGAAAAAAAGTGGCCGCAGAGACTCCAGACAAGATGGCGCCCATCATGGCGGCCATTTTTTTAAATGCACCAGGTCTCTTTGATCGCCATTATAGTAAAGATGATAGCACATGCGGTCTTGTTTTCCGCTCGATTCGTTATGCTAATATGCAACCCTTACAAATTAGCCAAAAATCCGACACCAGAATCCAATATGGCGGCCAAGATGGCCGCCGAAATGTGAAAATATGCTATTTTTCTGACATGTTACCACCTTTCGTTTGTCTCTGTGGGAAAATGTTAGTATGTTTGCGTCATGTTATACATTTATCATATAGAGGAGTCATTGGCGAACACATGGGGACCATAATATGCATTCATTGCGGGATATTTTTGTCCGATATCACGTTTTCCCAAATGCCGGTATCATAGGTCAAAGCCTAATCTCCGTTAATAACGCGATGTTATGTTTCGAATCAATGCATGTTATTGCTATTATAACAACACCCATGCATATATATTTGCAGGAGATACTCGAGCTAGGATTCCTCTTATACCTGAGTTGAGGAATATTTACCCAAATCCAAGATGGCGGCCAAAATGGCCACCAGAAATAAAAAATCGCCGAAAATCGCTGATTTTAACATCAGTGGGCATTATTGTCATGACAACTCCACACCTGCTTACTATTGTAAGTTGGGAACACTTAGGCGAAGAACTTTCCTTGTACCATATCCAAATAAAAGTCCCCCAAATCCAAAATGGCGCCCACAATGGCAGACAGATTTTGAATAATCACCGAAATTCCCTCATATTCACATCATTGGGCATTATTGTCGAGACAACTCCACCCATGCTTACAATTTAGTTGGACAAACTGAGGTGAAGTAATTACATTACATCTCATGCAAGAAATGGTTTTCCAAATCGAAGATGACGGCCAAAATGGCGTCCGAAATTTGAAAACAAGTCTACATTCCTTTACTATCTTAGGATGGGCGTTATTGTTTCGCGATTTCTATCCGCCATTACATGTTGATATGGAATAGTGACATGAAGTATTCATTAGGGTTTGGCAATTGATACTCACAGCCAACATAAACCATCTACTAGTTCAACTTAAAGGTATCAAAACGCATAACATAGCTCGTATCCTTCTGGAAAGATGAAACACCACAATTAATATCGCGATGTGGCATTTCGAAATCCAGTCTCCACTTAGCACCGATAATGGCCGTAAGCGTAGGTGCGCCGAATAGTTATATCAGAACAATTACATGACAACAGATTCTGATTTGCCACGTCACGTCCATACTTACCTGGACCAGCTTCCATTTCTTTGTCTGATAAATCTAGGTCGCTCACACCGACAAAGTATTCACCACTTCCTGGCAGTATGGTCACTCTAATCATAACGTTTCAAACAATTCATTTTCCGGTGTCTAGCTTACATAAAGGCCATCTCTATGTATGTGTCTCATACCCCAGGGATAACGACATGTACACCTGGCGAACCAGTTAGCTAGTCACCTCTCAATAGATGGTTCGTCAACTCACAATCTCAGCGAACGCATTGGCATATGTGGACAACTTCGACGGTGTTTCGAAGGTTGCTAGCTGTCTCATTCCCTTGGACAGATGTCTATCTGATAAGGAGAAGACCCTAGTGTACAGACTACCCACACTTCTTGACCATTATCCGAAGCAAATTGTGTGACGCCCCGCAGTTGTCTCGTCGAATATCTCCCAGCAGAGAAGAACAATGCTCGCGGTGCTAGTTTGTGGACATGCACCATGATAGTGGGAATGAAATGGGCCAATGTATTCACCACCCCTACACCTGGTGCATGTTTAAGATATCGAATGTCATGCGTGTCGGTTTTATTTGGTGTGGTAAGATTGTATTTCCACATCCGGTTCGAAGCCTTTCTGATTCAACTACGTACACTTTTGTCTGGATAATAATATGCTAGCCTCCCTCAAAACAGTCGGATGGACTAAAGGATAATGTCTTTATAGCATGAATGTATGCGTGTTTTGTTATCCTCTCTCAGGTTAGTGTCAGTATGTGGGCGGTATTATTCAAGAAAATGTCAGGAACTGTGGTGCATTTATTTCACTATGTATTTAAAGAACAAATTTACAGTGTCGATGGCAATGAGTGTGGCCGTTGGGGAACGCGACCTTTATGCTCATATAGCTTTATATATAACTTTAGAATATAGTAGTTAATGTATCATGCAGGAAAATGGTCGCATTGGTGATGTTACCAAGAAATCACTTGGTGTACCAACGTTTGTTGAACTGAATGCAAGAGCTCATCAACGTAACATTCCTCTGGATGTTCTTCGCGTTGAACAGTTCACCCTTTTGTTGATGGCATTTGTACTTTCTTGAACCATACCACCCAGCGTGAGTATGACATATCAACCAACTATCAAAGGTATCGCCTTTAAGACTACACCACAGTCTTGGTATACAGCAGTAGCCAATGGCATACTCCTGGTCCAGTTGTTTAAGAACGGCTTCCAAACGGATGGGAACATACAATCTTAGCATACAAGGAAAGCAAAGCCACACATGAGATCCTGTCTGAATCTAAAACATAACAAAATAAGGGGCGGTGCAGTCATGGTCCAATTTCAGTTCCACTATCATGACACATACCCACAAACTAGCACCGTGTGTATTGTTATCATCTGCTTGGATCTGTTCGGTGAGACGATTGCTGGACGCCAACAAGCTTGGTCTTATGATCACTTTCAAGGAGTTTGGGTATATTATGCATTATGGTCTTCTACGCCTTAGCAGAAATGCAACCGTCAAATGTCGGGCTTTCAACATTCGAAGCCATATACAGAAGTTGTCCGGGTAGACAGTGCATTAGATGAGTATGTGAATTGATGAACCATATATTGAGAAGTGGCTGTTTGGGAAGATCACCAGGTGTACACGTTGTTATCCCCATTAGGTCACCAAAGATGACAATACGCAGATAGATCCTTCTGAAAGCTAGTATACGCATCGACCGAATACCTTTATAGTGTACCGCACAAGATGACGCATATACCCCATATATAGCATCTGAATTATACCATAAGCTATACCACGAATGAAGCTCGCTAATAATTCCAAGCTTTCGAAACCAACACGTGAGCTGGACACCGGCATATGTATTGTTTGAAACATTCCTATTAGTTGCACACTCCTACAAAGAAGAGTAGTGAACTGTTGTTGTGAGTGAGATAGATTAATCTGACGAAGAGACGGAAACGATTCTAGATAATGCTGAATGTGGCAATTCAGAATAAGCTCAGGTACTGTTGTTTTGATTCTTGGAAGTCATAATATGACTAATTCGGCGCACCTATATACGGTTACGGCCAGTATGAGCCCTTAGTGGAGAATGGATTTTGAAATGCCACATTGCGATTGTGGGTTTTCATCCTTCCAAAAGGCTACGACTTGCATTGGAACTAATATATGGCTTATATTATGTACCGTTTCGTTTATACAAATCATTATTATGACAAAAAGTTGAAATTAGTATGTGATAATATCGGCTTCTTTTCAATTTGTGCCCGCCAGTTTGGCCGCCATATTGACTGTGAGTATCATTTACCAAACCCTAATGAATAATTCATACATATCAACATGTAATGGTGGGTAGAAATCGCGAAACAATAACGCCCATCCTAAGATAGTAAAGGAATGTAGGCGTGTTTTCAAATTTCGGTCGCCATTTTGGCCGCCATCTTCGATTTGGAAAACCATTTCTTGCATGAGATGTAAGGTAATTACTTCACCTCAGTATTTCCAACTCAACTGTACGCATGGATGGAGTTGTCTCGACAATAATGCCCAATGATGTGAATATGAGGGAATTTCGGTGATTTTTTAAAATCTGTCCGCCATTGTGGGCGCCATTTTGGATTTGGGGGACTTTTATTTGGATATGGTACAAGGAAAGTTCTTCGCCTAAGTGTTCACAACTTACAATAGTAAGCAGGTGTGGAGTTGTCGTGACAATAATGCTCACTGATGTTAAAATCAGCGATTTTCGGCGATTTTTTATTTCTGGCCGCCATCTCAGGTATAAGAGGAATCCTAGCTCGAGTATCTCCTGCAAATATATATGCATGGGTGTTGTTATAATAGCAATAATATTCATTGATTCGAAACATAACATCGCGTTATTAACGAAGATTAAGCTTTGACCTATGATACCGGCATTTGGGAAAACGTGATATCGGAAAAAAATAACCCGCAATGAATGCATATTATGGTCCCCATGTGTTCACCAATGACTCCTCTATATGATAAATCTATAACATGACGCAAACATTCTAACATTTTCCCACAGAGACAAACGAAAGGTGGTAACATGTCAGAAAAATAGCATATTTTCACATTTCGGCGGCCATCTTGGCCGCTATATTGGATTCTGGGTGTCGGATTTTTGCCTAATTTGTAAGGGTTGTATACTAGCATAACGAATCGAGCGGAAAACAAGACCGCATGTGCTATCATCTTTACTAGAATGGCGATCAAAGAGACCTGGTGCATTTAAAAACAATGGCCGCCATGATGGACGCCATCTTGTCTGGAGTCTCTGCGGCCACTCTTTTTTCTTGTTAACAAGTGAAAAAAATTAGAGGAGACCTTAAGGAAGAAAATTAGTTGGGTGAAGTTAAGTCCTGGGGAGGGGTGCAGAGGTTGACCAATATCTCCTGGACTAGACACAAATGATACTTGTGTCAAATACATGAGTCATGTTTGACGCTGGGAGAACATTAAACGTATTAATGGAGACCACGTGGATTTCAAAATCTGACCTATAATCGGGCATTAGCCCCGCCCCAGTCATCGGATTCGGATTCTGAATCCGGATTCCCACGAAATAACGACT
The DNA here is from genome assembly GCA_032622095.1 of Siphonodentalium dalli. Lineage (NCBI taxonomy): Eukaryota > Metazoa > Mollusca > Scaphopoda > Gadilida > Siphonodentaliidae > Siphonodentalium > Siphonodentalium dalli. The sequence continues at coordinate 162,504,623 of CP136063.1, read as the reverse complement.
CTGGATTGTACCAGACAGTCCATAGCAGCTAATTAAAATACACACAAGCAGCTGCTAAAAAATACTGTCCCCGAGTTGTATCTGACAACCCAGTACTGTCCCTGAGTTGTATCTGACAACCCAGTACTGTCCCTGAGTTGTATCTGACAAATCAGTATACCATCCATGAACTGTAATTGACAGTCCAACCAATAAGAGCTAATATAAAAACTGCTAATATACATGTCTGAGACCAAGCTATAAATATATATTGAGGAACCATTGACCATCCCTCTTGGTATGCAGACATCAGTACCATGCAGTCATCCAAGCAGATATTACAGGCCACTGTATTGAGCGATATGTTGGTGCGAATCCAAAACAGATAAACTTCTGTAATAAATCCAGCATCAAGTTACATGAGGAGATATCTTGGCTTCACACCACGTTACGGCGTAAGCTGAGGAAGATAAGTGAAAAATCAGAATCGGAAAGAGGAGCGCATATAGACAGTGTTACTATATGCATATGGCTAGGAACGTGTGATATCACACACAAAGACTTCAATAGAAAAGTAATATATCTTGCACAGCCAGACAAAGATACTGCTGTATTTAATATAATACATAAATATAAGAACTTCTTGCTGAAATACATCGATATGCAGAAGTCACACATATCATCTTAGAGGCACCCATCTACTCTATCAATATACATAACATTCTAAAAGGCCAGCACTCATCAGATGGATTCTCACTCGGCAAATTATGGGTACCTACTCGTCACGATTGGACGATCGTCTAGGTCTCTCTGCAGACAGTGATGGGTTAGTCCACCGACAGTTGAAACCCGCATCGATTGAGCGGGATGAGGCCGACGTTATGGCAATCATGAGCCACGTGAAAAATAACATGGTGAATCCATTTGAAATAACAGCTCATCCTGAAAATCTTGTGAACATTTCTTCTGGGTTGCATGCGTCCGTCGAAGTACAGTGTTCCCTCCTCTCTGCAGTTGAATCGGGAGAGAAACAATTGACCAAATTCATAAAACGCTCACTGACTAAAAAAGACAATGACCAGAATAGTCTCTATGCTCCAATTGAAAAATCAGGGTTAAAGACATTCACTGACATGATGAAGAAGTCAAAGTTGAAACTGGGCAGCGATAAAACTGTCAAAGCTTCAATGAATCCAGAAATAATATTCCGGAGAGCTTTGTCGTTAACGAGATCACGTAGTGACTTATCCCTCTCAACGGTCATGTCCCATCCTGTTGGACCAGTGCCGGCTTCTATCTTTCGTGCAGATGGATCAATGGGGAAAACCAATAAAAGTGATCTTGGCCATGAGCTAGAAAAACTAGTTGAGTGTGTTCCTCTCTCCCTACCCGCGATTCTACGAGCACGGTGTATATACGGGATGCCATGGCAAACATCCAGAGGATACCAGGAGATAAGTACAGATCTTTCTCAAACCTGGGCGCCGATTATTTAACATATCTGCTTGATGGCTTTGTCATGGCTGATACCATAGTAGATGTGTTTGATAGATATGACAATCCAGATTCTGTTAAAACTGCAGAACGTGTCCGTCGGAGTGGTGCATCTATGCCATCAGAAAAGGTCTACCAGGTTGTCTCCGAGCGACCGGTTCTACCGTGGAAAAAATTCCTCGGCGTTTCACATAACAAAGTGTCACTTTGCCAATATTTATGTAAATATGTTGTGGACCATGCCCCCAATCTAATGAAGAACCATCCGTCTCGAACATTAATACTGACTGGAGGATTTGAAGATGCGCTGATTGTCAAACGCGTAACGTGTGACGGTATTTCTGATATGGCGAGTTCTGCATATCACGAGGAAGCAGACACTCGTATTTTCTACCATGTGACACAGTCCATGTGAAGGGTCAGAACAGGCTATTCGCGTTGTCATCAAATCTCCAGATGCAGATGTGCTCGTGTTGGCAATTCACTACTATCCCAAAATACAGAATGTTTGCGAGTTGTGGGTGGAAACGGGTACTATTACAACTATTTCTGACAAACGCAGGTTCATTCCTGTTCATGACATATGTGACAATATAGGCCACGATATGTGTTCTATCTTACCAGCAGCCCATGCTATAACAGGGTGTGATTCTGTATCATCATTGTTTGGAATCGGGAAAAAGTCTGTTTTCAGTACCCTGATGAAACACGGTCCATCTAAATTTATAGACTTGATGTTTTTAGGGGATCAAACAAAAAACGAGGACGATTTAGTTAGCTCGGCCAGGTCTTTGGTGGCAGCACTATATGATCCAGGTGGAAAAGGGATATCCAGTCAGAATAATTTAAATGATTTGCGACTAAGACTGTCTAATAAATGTGATAAATCTATTGCCAAATTGCCCCCATGTGAGAGCAGCTTTAGACTGCATACCATGCGTTCACATTGGCAGATAAAAATATGGACCAATGTTCTCGAAACCCCATGTGGATCGCCATTGAACCACGGGTGGCAGAATGGTGATGGCGGCTTAACGCCTGTGTTGTTTGAAGGTCCAACTGCTTCGGAGATCTTGAAAGATCTGGTGTGTTCTTGTGCTTTGAGATCCAAGTGCAAGTCCACCTGTTCATGTGCTGACAATCGTTTGTCGTGCTCAAAGTTATGTAGGTGCTCAGGCAATGAGTCGTGTGGTAATACCTTCAACCGGCAAACAGAAATAGAGGCCGAGATTGACGAATAGTTGCCCAATATGTGAACATACAATATATGCATGTATATGGCTGTGCAAATTTGCGCAGTTATACCATTTGTTTTTATTTGACAATTGTTCTTTGACTTAACTAAATCAAATAAATACCATTAAGTGAAGGAAAATATCATTTCATAGCATACACTGAGAAATACTGCTTTAATTGGGTGGGGTGATGTTAACCGTTTACAACCAGTCAATTATGGGCGAGAATTACTTTAGTCATAAAGTGGCCTGTGTAGTATATACGTGTGGTAAATTAAAAACAAATTGCCGGATCGCTTGTCGTAGCATATTTCAAATATATCCATTGAAAGTGAGATAAAAAGTTGAAAAATTGCATTTTTTTGGTCAATTTTAAACATAAATTTCGCAAAACTTACTACATGGGTGGGTAATTCCGTATTTATCTCATAGGATACCCATAATTGTGCAAGATATATTATATCAGTACAAAAAACCGTGATTAGATAAATAGAAACAGATGGAATATCTCATTTCATTTAATACACTGGGAAATACTGCGTTATTGGGGTAGGGGTGATGTAAACCGATTTAACTAGCCACTTGTAGACGGGATTGACATTAGTCCTAAACAGGCTTGTGCAGTATATTCGTGGGAAGTTTTTAAAAAAAATAGCGGGATCTCTAATCGAAGGAAATTTCACAAATATCCCTTCAAAGGGAGACAACAAGTTGAAAAATAGCTAAATTTTGTCACTTTTTTTTTTTAATTTTGTCAAACTTACAACTCGTGAGTAAAGTGCCAAATTTAACTATTCGCATACCTAGAATATGCACTATATGTGACATCGGCACTAAACACCGCGAATATCATATGTGTTTATCCACTTCCCTTCAAATTTCCCCAAAATTGTAATTTTTGTCGATTTTTGACAATTTAACTCAAAAAATTCATCATTTGCATCTCTTTCATATTTCACACCGGGTCCTATCTGGTGCGCAATATCGTTACCTTCAAAATGATGTATCACAAGCCCGTGTGTGGTGCCGATGGACTAACGATTCCAAGTCGGTTCCGTCCGCTCTAGTATAACAAGTTATGGCTTGAGGTAGGTTGGCGGACCCTACACAGGCGTAGGGAACATCGCAAGCAATTTACACAATTATCAATGAAGACTCCCCTTTGTATCTGACATATCTCCTACCGGCACGCTCCAGAGAACGATCGGATTATAATCTTAGATTTCCAAATAAATTTTATTCCTATTTCGCTAATACTGAGCATTTTAAACAGTCATTTCTCCCATCTGTTGTTCTGGAATGGAACAAATTACCTGTGTATGTAATCAATGCAACCTCCATTTCTGATTTCAAAGCCAATTTAGGGATCATAGACCCAATAATAAAACCACCCTCTTATTTTTATACAGGAAAAAGGAAAATTAATACAATACACTGTAAAATTCGGAATCAGTGTAGTGATCTCCGTTCGGATATGTTTGAAAATCACATATCAGATTCGCCTATATGCCCATGTAACTTAGACATTGAAGACGCCAATCACTATTTTCATGCTTGCCCTTTATTTGTAGATCAGAGAATTTACTTTTACCGAAATTTAAGTATTAATGGCTTTCAATCATTAGAAGCAAATCATTTCTTATATGGGGTAAAAGGTATATCAAATCAAAAGAACACTACTCTTTTCCGCATTACTCAATCTTTTATAGCTAAAACAGAGCGTTTTGAACAAACCCATGTATGGTAAATTTCGCTATTCATCTTTCAACTCACTTGAGTTCTAGCGTTTTCTTCATAACCGAGATTGGAATACAGATGGAAACCCGACATCCGCAGCACACACACTCTGCACTCTTCTTTATAAACAGTTTGCTATATCTGCTATGTATTTTTATGTATGTTCCATGATTGTATCAGGAGAGGGGCAAGTTTGTAAGTTTTGTAACTTGTGCCCTGATCCCTATGTATATTTTTTATAAATACATTAAAATATGTTTAAAGTTAACCGTCCAGGAAAGAGTTTGATTTCCACTATACTTTTAAGAAACGGTCAGATGCAAAGACGCGTAAAATTGTTAAGAATGCTATTTAGAATTGTACATGGAATCTTTTGCAAGATGTTATTGTTATTTACATGTACTATTGTTGCTAGTACTACATTGTTATATAGTTTTCTTTTGTCAATAAAATGTAATAAATATGTTCAATGTATCTAAGATATGTTCTCAAACAAGTGGCTAAATTAAGTTCAAATAGGCTAAACAAATTGGTGTTTGGCTAAAAGAATTGCTAAAGGAATTGCCGGGCCAGCGGGAACACTGGCGTGATGCAAATTAAATTTAGGCCCGTCCGACCCCGAATGAAGACTCCCGAAGCGAGCTTGTTCAGCTAGTTATTGATAAGCCAACACATTCAACCAATTATACATGTAAGAGTGACATTCCAGGTCATGTTGTGTCAGGCACGGATAGATATATAGATAGATAGATAGATAGATAGATCTTTATTTGCACAATAATATACAATACATTAACAGAATATTAAACAAAATTATATTATTGCACAGGAGCAGCATGACCTAGCTGGCCGTCTTCCTGCTGCCCCTGAATGATAAGTGCAATATGAACATATGATGACGTATTTACAATTTCACACAGACTATTTTGTATTTGGATGGCCGGTTGGTGCCTACTTTAATATTTTATGTGGTCGTTTTAATCCAGAATGGGTTGAATTTTGAACAATGCTGTATTATAATAGAGATTTTGGACAAGTTTAAGAGATTGAAACAAAACTAGTGATGTTGTTGCGACAGTCCTGTGTCACATTCGCCGACAACACCGTGCATGTGACACGGGGCTATCTGGGATGTTCAGGGTGATAACTGGAGTGCACAATAATATGAGTTAAAAAGTTAACGTTGGTCAGATTATTGAGTCAAGTGGATTTTTGCCGTCTGCAAATGTAGCATAATTTGTTTGCACAGATAACCAATTGAGAATATTTACCTATTAGTTCCATAGACAATAACTTTTTGAATGTGTAATTAAATTTACATTTTTTTATTTTGGAATTTATCGAGTTCCACACTTTAGGAAATGAATGCTTTGGTAGGGCTTCTGAAAAACATGTTCTAGCTTTATTGCTTCTTAATTTATCCGCATGTCTAGTGTTAATCCCCGATTATTTCTAGACCAGTTGTACATAAAGACAGATGCATTCACTGTATATATATACCAAGTATATATATCTTTGAACATTAGGATATGTTCTTGTTTGAAGAGGGGTTATGTGTGACTCCTATATTTTGTGTTGCATACAATACGAATTGCCCTTTTTTGTAAGGTTGATAGTACGCCCGTGTGAATCGAATGTCCCCATATCGGGAGACCATAAATAAGATGACTATGGATTAACGACTGATATAGTGTTTTTCGTGATTATTTTGGTAGAAATTTCTTTACTTTGTTCAATAAGTAGAGAGTGTGGTAAAGTTTACGTTGTATCATTGATATATGGTTTTTAAAAGTCAAGTTTTCATCGATCAAAATGCCTAAATTTTTTATTGATTTTACTCGCATTTGATTCCCAACTCTAATTAGTTCCATGTTATTCAATTTCAGTGTGAAATTTCTCCACTTGTCCTCGTTGCCTCTGTGTGGATTAACATGAATTTACTTTTAGTTGCGTTGATAGATAGCTTATTGCAACAACACTATTCAAAAATGTTTTTTAGTTCAGCTGTTGATGATTTTTTTTTAACTGTTTCCTATCATGACCAGAAAAGTAAAGCGTGGTATCATCGGCAAATGATAGTAAGTTCATCGAGGTACATTTGGGCATATCGTTAACATACAGAAGAAAAATTATCGGGCCAAGAACAAACCCTTGGGGCACACCACACGTTATCTTCGCAAAACCGGACGTTTGACCAAGACAATCAACGTATTGTTTTCTCCCCTTTAAATAACTCTTAAACCATTCATTGGAAACCCCCCGAATTCCATAATATTCTAATTTTTTCAATAAAATATCGTGGTTAATTGTATCGAATGCTTTTGATAAGTCTATGAAAATCGCTAATGTAGAATCCTTCGTTGGCTTGTCATTATTTGTTGCTACATGAACTAGAAGGTGCATCAAATGATGTATGGTAGAGTGATTCTTACGGAAGCCATATTGATTTTTATGTAAGATTTCATGTTTTTCGAGAAACGAATAAAGCCTTTTATGCATGAGTTTCTCCAACAACTTCGAGAAAACGGGCAGAATGCTTATTGGCCTATACTTCGTTATTTTATCGGGAGATTCACTTTTATAAAGTGGAATTACTTTTGATATTTTCATCCTATCGGGAAAGATACCTTGTTTAAATGATAGATTGAATATATGCGTTAACGCTGGGGACGTTTCGGGTATGGTCTGTTTCATTAATTTTGATGACAGGTTATTGATATCTATGGTTACTTTTCCAGTGATGTCATTCGAGAGTTTCAAAACTTCATCTGTTGGGAACATGAAAATTTGTTTTGCATTGGAATCAGTTAGATAGTCGGAAAATGTCATTCCGATGTTACAAGGCACCTCGTCACTAGTTTTTTTTACCTATTTTCGCAAAATGATCGTTAAATTCTTGAGCTATTTTCTCTGGTTGCGAAATTATAATGTTTCCATTTGATATGTTTGTTGGTATTTTTGGAGTGTTATTTGTTACTTTAAGAGCGTCTTTCAGGATGATCCATGTACGTCGCATGTCAAATCTATTTTCGTGGAGAATATTGTCGTAGTATATTTTTTTGCTTTTCCTAATTAAGGATTTGTATATTCGACAATATATTTTATATTTCTCAGCGTTGTAAGAGCTTTTAGTTTTGTTATGTAAAGTTTATTCTTAACTAAGGAGGAGTTAATGAGACCTTTTGTCATCCAAGGTTGTTTCTTTATATATTTAGTTGGTGGTTTAGATCGGACCAATGGAAATGATTCAATAAACGCCCATATATATATTGAAAGAAAATTGTCATAAGCTTGGTTTGGTGAAGTACTATCGAAGACACGTCGAAAATCTTGTTGTTGAAGTATTGATTTAAATTTGTCTGTGTTCTCTTTACTCATTATACGTTTCTCGGTAGAACTGCTCGCTTTTATATACTTATGATCGTGATATTCGGAATAAAATGTCGCAAAATGGCCTGATACATCTGAGAGGATTATCCCAGTATCGGCACGGAAAGCATTGTTATTAGTAAAAATATTATCAATGAGTGTTGCCGAGTGGTCGGTTATATGTGTAGGTTTGGTAATTGCAGGTAAGAATCCATTTTCAAACATAGTTTCAATGAAGTTGTTAGTTTTCGTATGCGACTGAAAGTTAAGCAAGTCGATGTTGAAGTCTCCTATGAGATATGCTTTTGTTCCTGAATCATTTAATTGTTCGACCACACTTGAAATTTTATCTATAAATATATCGATATCTGCATGAGGGGCCGTATTTGGTCTGTAGATGGATGCAACAACACACGATGAGTGCCCCGAGTCAATTTCTATGAATATAGTCTCAATAACATGTGGGATGAATATCGTTAAGTCATCACGGATTTTATAAGAAAGTTTTTCATTTACGAAAATACCAACACCACCACGTCCATCATCGTCATCTGGCCGTGATTTGAATTGGAATTGATGATACCCAGGAAGAGAATATTCTTCTCGTATTTTGAATATTTCCGTCAGAGCTAGTATATCGATAGGATGTTTAGAGTTAGTTCTATCTGTTAGGAGATTTATAAGTGGATCCCAGTTAGCATTCAGGCTTCGGCAATTTAGACCAAGAATTGAAAAATCAGATTTTGAGACATCTATATTTTCCTGTAATTGCAACGGTGAGTAATAATCACAAGAGTGGTTAGCAGAGCTGTATGGTGAGCACATGTTAACATGTTCTCATTATCATCGTCTGGTAATCCATGCAATAAGGTTTTGAGATTTAAAGAGTTACTTCCCTGAACATCGCCCAGTGAGAATCTACATGTCATCAGTTTCAAAGATGGGGTTACCTTTCTTGTCCTGATGTAATCCAACCGAGCATTTATGTTGATGTGTATTCGAGAAACCCAACCGACCAAACATGCTTAATGTACAGATAACAGTTGATTCAAGTCCGTGATATAAAACATACAAATATAATCAAATTCCATATAATATTAACAAGTTCAATATAGTCAGGAGGCAAGCACCCCAAATTTTTTTTTTGCTAAACATTTTTAGTACCATATGCCAACATATTCTGGGTGGTAGAGTTTGGTCCACTGATTAACAAAAACATTGTTGGCAATTTCCTATTCTCGTGTTAGAGGTCAAAGGTCAAAGTCAAATGTATAGGTGATTTTCTGTCCTAGCCTGAATTTTTCAACATATAGAATGATATTTTTGTTAGTAAGGGCTATTGATGAATGATGTATTGTACCAAGGACCAGTGAGGCATGGTTATCTGATTGCTGGTGTGTCTGGGTTCTTGTGTCGTTTCCTTAGCAACGGTTGCTATGAAATTGTTTTTCCATAGCAACCAGCCTCAAACGGTCGTTTTTTATCCATGTTATGGCATCTAATACTGAAAATATGCGAATAATTATACTTTGTGATGATCTTGAGTGTGCTTGCATGAAAATACATACATTTAGAGCACAATACAGCGAATAATGTGGAGTGTACAGTATGGCCCAACATAGTAGGCCTATACTGTTACAACATATACATCCAATTGGCTGTAATTTGGCACTAAATGCCAATAGTGGAGTTTCTTAGGGATTGAATCTTGACTTTAGTGACTAAAGCATGAAACTTTAAAGATAACTTGCTTATTCATAGAGAAATTTTTTTGGAGGGGTGCCCGGGTGGGGGTCCTGTGTCGGGATAAAATCAGGTTTCCATGGCAACGGCATAAAATATCTGGAAACAAATTTTAAAAGGCCAATCTTGAGAACCAACAAACCATGTGTTTCAAGAAATGATGTTAACTTATAGTGTCAATAATGGTTCATCAAGCGGACTGAGTCACTTTGACATATATAGTCAAGGTCAATTGCTACGGTCAAGGTCATTCAAAAATGTGATATTTTGGTCTATTTTTAGCTCAACCTTGTAAAGTTTGAGCTATTGCCATGGCTTGGTATCTGCCGTCCGTGTGTGTGTGTGTTCGTGTGTGAGGCGTCAACAATACAGGCTACATGTAGTACCTTTGGTCTGATCATTATGAAATTTGTCATAGCTGTTGACATGGACATGTAGATGGGAACGTTTTGGGTCATTTTGGGGTCATTTGGAAAAAAACATGGCCGCCAGTGGCCATATTGGATTTCAAAATTCAATCCATTAACACGGGTTACAGGTCGTACTGTTCATCTGATCCTCATGAAATTTGTCATGGATGTTAACATTGACATGTAGATTGGAACGAGTAACTTTGGTCGTTCGGACAAAAATATATGACCGCCAGCAGCCATCTTACTCTTTGCATGACTAAATCCTTTGGCACGGGCTACAGGTCGTACCTTTGGTTGATCATTATGAAATTTGTCATTGCTGTTGACATTGGCATGTAGATGGGAACGAGTCATTTTGGGGTCATTCGGCAAAAGAACATGGCCTCCAGCGGCCATCATGTATTTCAAAACTCAATCCATTAGCACGGCTACAGGCCATACTGACACAATGACTCTCCATACCAAATATAAGCTGAATATAAGCCAGATGGAACTTGATAAGAAGACATTTTAACAATTATTATGGATAGAAAAGGTATGGTCCTGGCTCCGCCCTTGTAGTGTACATGGCACTCGATGACCATCCATACCAAATATAAGCTAGATAGCCCCGATGGTTTTAAAGATGTTTTAAGAATTAATATGGACGGAAAAATTTGACCCTTTTTTGACCCGGCGACCCAATTTGAACAAATCAGAAACCCAGTCACATGGGGACCGTCCACAATATATATAACTCAATTCTGACTTGAGGTTCTTGAGAAGAAATTGACGGATGTGTAGTGGCGACTATAGCTACACTGGAGACTTTGTCTCACGTGAGCTAAAAACCACCACCCTCATCTAATTTCTAATATGTAATGGGCCGATAACAGAGGAAGTTATTTTTAATGGCATGACTGTCAGATTCACAATTGGGAAGCAACATTTAAGCAATTTTTATAACTGCAATGCATTGTTTTGTTATATATTCCTTATTGCGGGAGACCTATGTTATGGTGGCCCCTTTTGGGGAGAATTCGTCCATAGTAAACCTGGGGCTATAACACAAACTGTCCTCGCTAGTCTATTACGCCCGGCCACAAACTGAGCGTAAGTAAATGGCGTCAAAACGAACCAAAAAATGTTGCTAAAATTTCAGATTGTGGGACATCTATCACATTTGTGGCACCTAGCTATTCGTGAATTCCTCCATAGCAACCATAGCAACTATTCGTGAATTAGTCCATAGTCACCATAGGGGCAAATCGCTGCCAAAAAAGTACCGGAGTAACCCATTATATCAGGCCACAATATGGGCGTAAGTATAGTCTGGCGTCAAAACCGACTCTAAACTATTGCAAAATTCCTGATTTTGGTAGACCTATGCAATTGGAGGTCCCTTTCAGAAAAGTACCCTGGTCGCCCATTTCATCCGGCCACAAATTGGGCGTAAGTAGAGTCTGGTATCCTAACGAACCCTAAAATATCTCTAAATTCCCAATTTTGGGGTGAATTCGCCCAAAACCACCATAGGGCCAAATTACTATCAAACGAGATGCAGATCACGATCGGCAGATGTTTAACCCATCCCTTGGCGATAGTAAATTGTTATGATCAGAATAATAATCTTTAAATGTTGAATTATAGAGTATACTGTTATGATTTAAAGTAGTATATGACAAATGTAAATAATAACCAGTAATAACACAAATTATTGGAATGTATGAGTCAATATAGAAGGGTTAATATAACATCTAAACTCTAGAGCCTGTCACCACTATCATAGTGTAAGCAGTTCTATTCATGTTGTTGCAAATTGCCATGTGAGATATCAAAATAATATAGTTATTTATTTAATGGAAAAGGTTAAAAGACATGGAATGGGTAAAAGGGGGTAAATCACCTATCTCTGCCCTGTTTGATCCAATGTAGTCCCATCCTACAAGGACTTAAAGAGCTCCATTGGTCTAGTTAAATAAATTCACATGGCTAAGTTGGGGTTAAAAAGATAGCTAAATCAATTTATCCAATAATTCACTAATCTGTGTCTCTTATACAGAGCTAACATATGAGGGCTATAAATAACTCTCAATAAACCATATTGTCTTTTTATCTCTCTCACAGAGAAGCAGGTATTCAGTAATTGTAAGTTACTTGGGTTATAATTGGATAATTCTTAGTTGAAAAAGGGCCATATCTCTGGTATAACAAATTGGATCTAACCCATATTCAAACTCGTTCTGTATTTTGAATTGAGAAACTCACATACCAAATTTGGTTCATATCAGATGAAAAAAGGGTGATTTATCGAAGCATGTGTGAATTATATGTCAAAGGGCCATAACTCCATTAAAAAAACTCGGATCAAACGCATATTCGAACTCGATCTTGTATTTTGGGCTGAAAACCCCATATACAAAATGGTTTTGATCAGGTAGAAAATGTTTGAGTTATCGCATTACACGTAAAGTGTCTACAGACGGACGGACGGACGGACACACGACGAGTGGTCCATCCGGACAACAACACTATGTTTACCATACTATGGTATGGGTAAACATAAAAACGTATCCGGCTAGCCCATTATTTCCGGCCACAAATTGAGTGTAAGTAGAGTATGTATATATGCAAACGGGCTCTAAACTGAAGCTAGACTCCCGATTGTAAGATACATATGTCATTGCTTCATGACCCATATTGGTGTGAATTCGTCCATAGCCGCCTTAGGGGCAAATTACTGTCAAAACAATTCCCGATCAATGGATATTTGGCCACTTTTGGGGTGACTCCGCCTACAGCGAACCTATGGCCAAATTATTGTCAAAAAGTACCCGGTTAGCCCATTATAGCGGCCACAAATTGGGAGTAAATAGAGTCTGGCGTCACAACGGAACCTAAAATGTTGCTATACTTTCCTGATTGTGGGAGACCTTTCTAAATTTTATAAAAATGTGTTTAGTCACGGATTGCCACCACACTTATACAATAACACCCCATGGTATGAGGCGTCTAATCGTGTGGCTTAAATCTGTCAACAGTGGCGTAATTCGATTCAGGGTGCACTGAAAGGGAGAGGGGCACCAAAATTGATACATAATATTTTTAGCGCCAATTTGCACCAAATTGATACACATTATTATCCATGATACGAGGAGTCTAATCTTGTGATTTAAAAACACGTCAAATCGGTGCTGTTTGGATGAGAAATGGGGTGGGGTGGCACTAAATTTGATAAAAAAAAATTTGTCGCCTATTATCACCAAACTTATAAATAACCATCTCCATGCAATCAGGAGTCTTATTGTGTGGTTTAAGGATGTCACAAGTTGGGATGCACAGAGGGTGAAAGGGACACAAAAAATTATAAACAATATTTAGCACCGATTTGCACAAGATTTATACATTTTCTTCTCCGTGATAGAGGAATCTAATCGTGTAGTTTAGATACGCCAGATTGGTGTCGTTTGGGGCGAGAGATGGGGGCACTAAATTTGATACGAATTTGTATACTCGCCAATTATATATAGCATTTTCTTGGTGAGCCTAAGTGTGTGGTTTAATGATGACAAACGAGGCGCCGCTTGAGTTCGAAATAGGGGCAGGAGTGTCACAAAAAATTATAAAATTTTTTTTTAGTTCTAACTACAAGCAAATTCATACACATTCTTCTCAAATAGTTTATGTTAAAACGGCCACATGTGGTGCTAGATATATTTGCGACTAATTTCTGTCTATGTGTGTCCTATATATGACACCACGGGGTACAATCGAGATGGCACCAAGGCGGTCTAAGAGGGGTAACATTTTACTAGGAAGATAATGGCGCAGGTTAAAATTTTCTAAAGTGACGCTGTTGGTATCTGGGGCAGAAAAAGTGGAGGGCAGCAAAAAACAAAATGATGTGATAGGTTTGTCACTTATTTCCACCAAACTTATACATAATCAACTCTGGGATATGGCGCCGTTCAAGTCAGGGGTGCACGGGGCCATCAACAATTGATTTAATAAACTATTTTAGCGCAGATTTCTGCCAAATTGATATAGTTTTCTTCTCCGTGATACGAGGAATATAATAGTGTGATTTAAAGACGTCAAATTGGTGCCGTTTAGCTGAGAGATGGGGGGGGGGTGTCATAACTATAATAATAATTTGTGTACTACCGATTATCACCAAACTTATATACAATCATCTCCATTATATCATGCATCCATGAGTCTAATGGACGTGGTTTAAATGTGTCAAAACTGGCGTCGTTAAAGTCATGCATGAGGAGGGGAGTTGCACCAAAGCTGATACAAATATATTTAGCACTAATTTCCACCAAATTCATACACGTTCTTCTCTAATGATACGGTGTATTAAATCACATTTGGTGCCGTTTGGGTCATGGATAGCGAGAAGAGATGCATTAGCATTGATAAAATTGCCATTCGACTATATCCACTGGTCATCCCCCAGGCTATCTCCATGTCGTTTTAAGTAGTTTTTGGCATTCAAATTTCACAATCTCGACAAATGGTGACAAATTTAATTCACTTGAACAATTATATCTTCTGAACTGGGAATGAGGACATTCATATAATGAGCCAGCAAACAATACATAGAAGAAAGCATTAACAGTATATTTATCATTCGATTTAAGAGATACACATTTTCTTGCAACTGAGAGAACTCGAACCGTCAGATGATTGCATATTAAATTGGCTAATATACATATATTATAACAAAATTGTCTGTTCCATTCAGTATCTTCGTGTTGATATGATAGCCAGGTGTCCCCAAAATCTTAGTCTAACCCACTAGTTTGATAGATACATCTCTGTATGTAAAATCATGTTGTCGTCTTTTATTTTTGCTGGCTAATGTGTTTATGATATTCATGTTTCATCTCATAACGTCTAACCTGCAAGCAGTTGTAAATAAATAAATACATCTTTATTGGTGGAACGGATTAATCGCGATAAACAAAATGACAATCGACAACGTGAGCCACTAATAATATTCTATGAGCAAGAATCATGTTTTGTGATGCTATTTGAGTATAAAATTGATGAGAATACGTGTAACACTTTGAGCAAGAGTATTCTCTATTCCCACCAAATATCCACATCATGCAGATGATTTCACATCACTTTAACCTGGGCAACGCCGGGTAACCCTGCTAGTTTATGATAAAATCGGAAATGAGCCGGAATTTCCATTTATTTATGAAAGTAAGCTATAGTCGCTATCCTATTGAGGGAACATTCCGCTTTCAAGCAGGAATATATCTTTTACCCCTGCTTCTGTTGCTTCAACATACAACCATGACTTTCGGACTATCGACCCACGAATAATAAGGCCATAATAAGGTGTACTATTGTTGGTTTTATTATTATACATGCTCTTATTGGCATATTAAATGTGCGAGTGAATCCAGTAATGAATACTAGTGAACTATATATGTAAATAGTAAATAAATTCTAATTTACACTGAAATTAACGTCAATTGTCAATATATATATAGGTCATTTTTATTAAAATTATGTGAAGATACGATAAACTGTAAAATATAGGGCCTATTAACAAAATGGATCGTAAAAACATTTGTCTGGGTATAATTGTCGATTGTAATACAATATGCAGATACTTTGTAATTATATGTAGATACTTTGTCATTATATGTAGATACTTTGTCATTATATGTAGATACTTTGTCTTTATATGTAGATACTTTGTCTTTATATGCAGATACTTTGTCTTTATATGCAGATACTTTGTTAATATATGCAGATACTTTGTCGATATAATTATGTAGATACTTTGTCTTTATATGCAGATACCCTGTCATTATATATAGATACTTTGTCTGTATATGCAGATAGTTTGTCAATATATGCAGATAATTTTTCGATATATGTAGAGACTTTGTCTTTATATGTAGATACTTTGTCATTTTATGTAGATATGTTGTCTTTATATGCAGATATTTTGTCGTTATATGCAGATATTTAGTATTTATGTGCAGATACTATGTATTTGTATGCAGGTATGCCTACCTTGCTTTTTGTGCAAATATCTGTTATTTTTTTCTTCATAAGCGAAAAGAAAACTAATATTATATTGATAGTTTTTCCGTGAAATTTCCGTTTCAAGAACACATGTTCATTCCTGCTTTTGTACGATTTCAGATGATGTAGGTTTCTTTTTCATGCGTTTATGTACGACCATGGAAGATATTCTTAACAAGAAAACGATAATCAGAAATGGTAACGCCATCAAGATCATATTATTAGCCATAAATATAAATTATAATATAAAACATATTGGTTACATTAATTCGCCGCCTCAGAATTCCGTTAAAACAACTAATCCTCCGAATTATTACAAACATCTACGGTTTATTACTGCAGGTTTCTTATTCACCACATCAGAAAGCTTCTAAATGCGGATCAAAAATCGGAGGTATTGTGTTCCCGCCAAGAGTGCATGGTCCAGCCATTGTTCATACCTAAACATCGAAAGCAATTAACGCGGTCATAATTGTTACATACTGCAACTATAAGACATCCAGCGGATACACACCCCACGAAAACCCGAAATGTGTTGTCCTGCGAGAAATCCCATCGCTATAGCTCAATTTGACACGGCCAGATTAGACTTCCTACAATATCCATAAACAAGATCATATATTATATACCCATGATTTTAATTATAGAATATAAAATATATTGGTTTCGCGAATGACCAACTCAAAATAACAATAACAACCAGCACCTAATTAACGAACCGGCGGCCGACTCGGCCGTCTCCGACCATGCACAACAATCAGTGGGCTGCAGAACGAAACTATCTATAAAAGTTGAAATATAAGACTTACAAATTATCTTTTTAATTTCTCTTATTGGTAATTGACATAGCTTGTCACAAACCAAAAATCAGATTATTGACATAATAATGTAAAGGACAATAAACGAAATTGAAATTCCCAAGTACACCTTTTACCGGTGACCGGTGATCGCGCAGTTCGACTTTTAAATAAATAAACCGGAAAAACCAAATTTCTATTTATAAAACACTCATCGGCCCACGTCTTTCTAATATTTGGCCACCAGTATACACGCGGGCGTGCTAAAAAGCTAAACTTGGATGTGCTAACTGATTTCAGATTTTAAGCGCATTTTTTCCGGAACATTAAGTTGCAATAAAAAAAGTGGAGCGCGTCACGGAACGGACCACGTGCAGAAAATTCCACGTATATCATAATTGACACAAAACTGAACTAATATGATTTGCATAATAATCTTATCGCCTGATAAATATACACATTAGGCAAATAGTAATAACAATAAATGGTGAACTTTAAATTCAGTCAGCCACCTGGAATGAGATCGGTTCCGTTTGTCTTCAGTCTTGACTTCCGCAAAATGGACAAAACATATAATATCATGGAACGAACGTATAATGAAAAGAATCCGCATATAATGACAAAGTATCTGCATATAATGACAAAGTATCTGCATATAATGACAAAGTATCTGCATATAATGACAAAGTATCTGCATAGAAAGACAAAATATCTGCATATAATGACAAAGTATCTACATATAATGACAAAGTATCTGCATATAATGACGAAGTATCTGCATATAATGACAAAAGTGTCTGCATATAAAGACAAAATATCTACATATAATGACAGGGTATCTGCATATAAAGACAAAGTATCTACATATAATGACAAACTATCTGAATATAATGACAAAGTATCTGCATCTAATGACAAAGTATCTGCATCTAATGACAATCGGCAATATAAGGCAGCTATGGCGTTCCATACTAAAAAGTTTAGTCTCAGTATATTATAAAAAATATTACTCGACATATGTAAGGGAGCCGATATGTGTTTATATAGGGGTGACGCATATTGGGAGGGAGCCAAATTACAAGCCCTTGTGGTTCATAGTTCGGGTTAATTTATATTAGTTTCAACATTATGAATATTCCATGTTCAAAAGGCTAACTTATTTCATCAATTATAACAGCATTATATGCATGCATGCGTGTATTCGCGTTTCCGAGTTGTTGAATAAAATAATTTTGAAAGTTATTTAGAGTTCACGTGTTTTCACGAAAATAATAGTAAAAATAGGGAAAATGCAACAGAACAGTTATTAGTCCAAGATATATAACTAAGAGAGGAAAAGAGAATGTATTCGTCAATATATATATTTTTGAAGCACATATGCCAAGTAACAATTAAATTGTGAACAATATGCAAAGTTTGGTATATTTGGCATAAAAATAAAACGGTTAAAGTTAGAATTTGGTCTCGTTGCTAGGGTAATTTAATTGCATAGCAACTGTTGTTATGGGCAACATATTTGACAACCCAATCAACATGAGAGGAATGGGGAGGGAAACATTAATGTGGACACAATGTTTCTGGCGGTCTAAGCCCTTTCACTCGAAAATGTTCCAAAAACATTTTTTTAGTCCAATTTATGCAAATTTGGCATATCTAATTTGACCTTGACCTTTGACCTCGACAGAGGTAACTAAAAAATTGCCAACAATGATTTTATTTATCGGGGTATCCCATAGCACATTATTAACATTGTTGGCATATGGTACTTAAAATGTTTAGCAAAAATTGTTCTAGCCACATTTTCTCTGACCTGCCTCCTGACTAATATATGGTGGGAACTATAGAGTAAGCGTGATACGGAATTTCCAACTGTTGAAAATCTTGACCAAACTATATGGGTGAGACAACACCGCACCCCCCACAATTCACCACCTGCCCCCAACTTCGGCGAACACGTTCAACTGTTAGAACGTTCCCAATTGAATCAGCAGCAGTTAGAAATTCCAAACAGTAAATATGAAATTGTTTTATTGCGATATACTTTAATTTTCTCTGTGATAACACATACACACGCACGCACGCACCCTCGCGTCTAGCAAATATACATTGATCGTCTCTTACAAAGAGCGACCATGATTCAGTCGTCAAAAGTGGTAAGTAATAAAGAGCGTTCTGGGAGAGCCGTTCTCATCTATGAACTGTTGTTATAATTTTCGACGTATTACTTATGAATCAATGCGTAGATTGTCGAGACACTTGTACCATACCAACGATATCACAACCAACGACCCTGGTGTATCAAATTAAATCCGCTGATTAGTGTCATATAAATATGGTTTTCGTGCTGTATTATGTAACCTCTTGTCCGAAGCGTGTTATTGTTATCTATATAGCTGGTAATTATCTTGACAGTAAGTGGGAATATGATTAATTCTCCCCTGATAGAGTGTTAAAATAGTACACAGCCATTGTGGCCAGCGGGGAATAGACTAGATAACACTCAATGGCAAACAATAGAAACATGGCGACTGCATTTGGTTTGAGCATGTTGTTATATCGGACCATTGTGAGAGGATGGTTCCCTGTTTTCCATAATAAACATATTGGATTTCTAATACGTTCAAATAGTGGATTGTTTAAAATAGTATTTAATAATACCGTGTCATTAAATATTATTACCATACTCATTTGTAGGCCGTTTTCAAATATGTTTTCTTGGAAGAATTCTTATACGAAGTCGGGAACAAACTGGCGCCGCATCGGAACGAACCGGCGCCGAAAATGACAAACGCACACATCCCCACGGATCGTGTGCGCAGTTACAATACTTGCCGCGAACATGTCTCAGACTCGAACTATCTAATAGTCAATTGCTGCGCCACTATCTGGTTCCGTTAGTCGTTGACCGAACGGTGGACACCACGTCAGGTTCGAGCTCAACTAAACCAATTGGTTCAGTTAAATCCCTAGCTGTCTCAGAAACTGTTGCGTACGGCTCCACAGCATTGATATATCCCCCTGAAAAAAATATGCCAGATCAAGTGAATCCATGTGCAACCCTCAACACACACCCCATCCCAGATGAACGTTCGCACTACTAGGACCGATAATATGTTTGTCTGTATGGTGTAAGTGGTACTTAACAGGATCACAGGAAACAAATATTGGCATGTCAGAGTGTGCCGTGGGGGTCCCAGAACTGGCTTTATGCAATTCAGCATCCGCGGGAAAATGGAGAATATTTTAATTGATTCTGATCAAGTTCATAAGTCAGGCTAATTATATCTCAATCTACCCATTATCACTGTTTGTAACAACACAATGAACACATATAGAAAACCATGACTGACATAGTAGAAACAGCCAATCACCGCTCAGTGTTAGAATCGAGGTCCTCATTTTAATATTCATTATGACCTGACCTCGATTCTAACACTGAGCGGTGATTGGCTGTTTCTACTATGTCAGTCATGGAAAGGTCAGGTCACAATGAATATTAAATTTAGGAACTGTGTCACTTGACAAATATCTTTTTTAAAGTTGGAATTATCGACAGATTTCTCCTCTATTAGAATTGTTTACTGACAATGTGTTGATTTGTATGAGTAAATAAATTATTAGCCGACAATAAATAACTAAATTCCAGATATTTAGTTGATCGTTTGACCGATTTTTAATGATAGTAAACTGCATGGGTGGTGAATTTCGACACACAAGCGTCCATTGCTGTCTGAGCCGGATCAAATCGAAAAAATACGCTCTCCGGAGACAATATTCGGTGGTTAAAATTTTATCAAATGCAACGTGTATGAATGTTTCTGATGGGAGTTTGTGGTATTTATTGAAAGATGAATTCTTTGCCGATCCATCCGTGTATATATCGTTATCATTACTGGTGTGAATGGGCTAAATTTGTGCGACTCCCGAGCGATGGTGAAACGTTGAATTTCTACAGAGCCCCTTGTCTATATAATGTTCCATTAACGCGAAGAAGGCGCGTATAGAGAGCGGCGTATATGGGCAGTGCAAAAGGGGGGGGCGGACAGCGGAGCGCGTTACAGGCCCCTGTGGCGACAGTGTGATTTGTCGCCCGGCACGTGACAGGACATGGGCCAATCAGAAGGGTAGAAAATAGGGAGGAGGTTAACAACGGTATTTGTCTTCATAAATGCAGATATGAAAGCCGATGAACTATATCTGATTGGGCGGGCTAGATATAGACTGTGGATTTATTTTAGGGTACGTTCATACGCTGGCAATATTGCACTGCAAACTGCAAAAATGCCAGCTGCAAAATTGCCAATACGGATTAATGTTTACCAGTTGTCAACAAATCAGCGTTAGTGGTGATCATGTACGACAGCGTTTTTTTTTTGCGTGATTGCTGATATCGCTGAGCTGACGCAATATATTAAGAACACAGTGCGTGTTGGTATTCTTAGGCCAGATAAAACAAGAAAACCATAATCAGAAACGGTAACTTCCTCAAGATTATATTATTACGCATAAATATAAATTATAAAAAAAAAATTTAATATATTTTTTTTAAATATATATTTTTTAAATATATTGGCCTCAGAATTCCGTTAAAACCAACTAATCCTTCAAATTATTACAAAAAACTACAAGTCTCTAAATGCGGATCAAAAATCGGAGTCATTGTGTTCCCGCCATAAAATCTTCAACAGTGGTCCAGCCATTGTTGATATCTAAACATTGAAAGCAATTAATGCGGTCATAATAGTTACATACTGCAACTATCAATCCAGCGAATTTGATATGATTGATAGAACAAACCACTATTATCATGATCGTGTCGTTATTTGTTTAAAATACGTATAAATTGACATATACGCACCCGTTCCCTCATTAAAATCAACATATTTCGACCATTTTAGGGAATCTCCGCGAATTCTGTGAACTCCGCAAATAGAGCTCAACAAACAGGGACCTACTGCGAATTGTCACAACAGGCTATCTATCAGTTGGTTTAATACTATTTCCCTTTTTACTAAAGTAAATTAACAAGTAACAATCGAATGACGATACATATATTTGTAAACAAGCATTGCAAATATTGTTATCGGGACGAAAAGTCGCAAGACTTGTTCCGTATTATGATGATCATGATCATGATATGATTAATAGAACAAACCACTATTATGATCATCGTGTCGTTATTTGTTGAAACTACGTATCAATTGACATATACGCACCCGTTCCCTCATTAACATCAACATATTTCGACCATTTTAAGCGACCTCCGCGAATTCGGGGACCTCCGCAAATAGACATCCGCAAACAGGGACCTACTGCGAATTGTCACGACCGGAAAAATGAAAAACCAATTATCTATTTATAAAAGCTCCACAGACACACGGCGAATTCGGCGACACACGGCGATCTAAAAATTGCCCACCAGTGTACACCCGATGGGCGTGCATAATGTCACTTGATATGTTGGAATGTGAGATCGCCACGGCCAGCTCCATCAATGGGATGCTGCTGATATAATTATGAGTACCATAAACGTCAACAGAAAACCGACGACTTTCCGACTTTCGAGAAAACCCATTGGTACCGCCTTGTATTTGGTCTTTTTTAACTGGTGCCACAAGCTTTCAAACTGTCTGTGGAAATTCCTAACCTAACATCCATGATTGGCAATTTACTCAAAACAAAATTACCACTGGATGCATGTAAGGTCACCCTTGTAACATACATACATTATTTAATCTGAATCTGAATTAACAAAGTTTCCAAGTATTGGAAATTCCCATCGTAACACCACTTATATGGTTGATAACTCTCAACTGATTGCTACATTTCAGAACAAATTAAACAGCAAATATCACACTTATACTGTTTGGTATATCAAATTATCATGCAGCACAAAATTCACACTATTTACTCGGAAATTTCCAACTAATGTTGTGTCATGCATGAAATGTCCAACTGGTGTACATTGGGGATCCACCCCTGACACACGTTCCAGGTGGTAAATATTGCCTTGATTGAAATATGTTTATGAAAATACTTCAAAATTTTCAAAAAATATATATTAACAAATTGTGCTATCTGGTGTTGTGGCAATGTCGACAATAAATGAGAAATTGTTCAAGTTCATTGAATTAAGCACATTTGAAACAACGAATACTCATACTGAGTCCGTGCCTCCATAAATGTTGTATATCTTTGGTGAAGTTGGCGACACTGTTTGTGTCCATTTTGCCAACCCCCTTCCCCTAGCTCCAACATTTCTGAAAAGTACCACTTTCGGAACTCTTTATACCACGTCAAGAGATTCCTCGCGTATACATGTATATGAATATGACAATAGCTGAGAACAAACTGTTCTATCGATGCCCCTCCCCGATACACAATTCGAATCAAGGACAACCCGGACACTTGTAATTATTGTTAGTGGCCTCGTTTGTGGGCACCGACAAAGAGGCTGAAGCCGTTATCATAAATCGCCGTTGATTGTTGTCAGCCAGCCACGACGGAGAACGAGCTGGTCGGCAGCATGCAAAAATTCCAGCTTACAAAACGACCATCGGGCATGGCATTTTTGCAGTTCCATTTTGCCAGCGTATGAACGTAGCCTATAAGCTCGATTATGACCACGTAAATATTGATAGTCATTTCATTAGAATTGCGTGTCGGTGTTATACGGGTTGGTAACGTTATTTATATATTTGTTAGTTTTAGTATGATGGTCCGGGCGTATAAATTCATGCTTACATGTTGTCTGTACCAGGTGCCATGTCATATTGAGCATTTGCAAACATCAACACATCGAAATTACATACTTGTTCTTCTCTATAGTTGATTGGCATAAACCAACTACCATGCACTCAGTATTACACTTGTCCGTTTGGATTCATTTTGGTGGCCATTTTGTTTCATGATTGTTATGTTCACATACACGTATACTTACTTAACACGGCCTGCTAGGCTATTATCACGACTATTCATTCACGATGGGGAATCACGGTGTTTCGAGTTGATGAGTATCACACAATAAAAATGGCCGAGGTGATCGCAAACACGACCAGAAACGAGGAAAGAGATAATGAACTAGGATAATGATATATTACACAGTATTTTGACAGCTACGAATTTAGAGGATCATATTATGGCCTATCTTTTTCCCACGATGGTTCGTTCGAGACTGAAATACGCTCAAACTTGAAACGAACACGTATATTATATCTGATACTCACCGTCCCTGGTTATCCTTCTCAACGAGGCAACGATCCGTCTCAACCGTCTGTGCACGATAACAATGACTATGAGGATGAGAGCCAGGACGCCGATAATAGCTGCCAGTGCGTATATGATTATTTTATCGCTGTAAATAAATAAGAAAGTAACCAGTGTCTTTACCCAATATAATTTACATGTATGGTTACACTTCCTGTGTTCATTTTCGAAATACACACACGTACATATTTACTATATGCGGTTATTTCTTATGATGCAATTATGCCTTTACTAAAAAATACGAAAGTGTCTTTATACCCCTTTAGACATATTACGTCCCGAGCAGCGCTCGACCACTTTTCGACCCACTTTTTCAAACTCGACCCAACATTTTTAGCTATGAGTGATTATGGGGTTATCCCTGTCATTTCCGGTCAATTTCCCGACTTTCCCTATTTTAGACCTATTTTCAATTTCGACCCAAAATTGTTTCGGTTCAATTGTTCGACCCACATAACTGAAGATGTTCCCAGAATAATTTCCTCCAAATCCCAAGTTTTGTCGGCCCGAGAAGCGTTCTGACCATCTTTCGACCCTCTTTTTCAAACTCACCCAAAAAGTTTTTGGCTCAAAATGTTTGGCCGATGCGTCTATGAACGAATTTGACGTCATTCCGGTAATTTTCTGATATAATGATGAATAAGGAATAAGGAACAAAATTCGCATTGCTTTGTAAAAACTACAATTCATTGGACAATGTTCAAAATTCATATCGTAGAATCTGAGCAGTCATCTTCAGTCGTCAACTTTTATATTACGAAATGTGAAAAATGTTTGCAATCGTTAAAAAAAAACCTATATTTAGAACAAAAAAGTTAGAGAAAAAATTTAATTCATTTCATATGACACGTGTTTACCTTCCTCAATGCTCCATTCAATTCAAGAAAATAAAAACTACGATATTCGATAGTTCATGTCAGGTTTTTAGGGGGAGACACGTTTTGGATTAATCCAGCCAAAAATGGCAAGATATTTTCAACATAGAATTTCTCTGGTTATATCTGGCAAAAAAGCTTCAGTTTGTCATATCATTATCTTCACTGTATATTATAGAATCTGAACAATTATTGAGAAACAACAAAAACAATGGATTTTTATATATTTGAGAGGTCGAAAATATTATTTTATTGTATGTCCCTTTTGGTACCCAGAACTTCTAGAATAAAACATAATATCACACAAAATTCCAATCACCAAATAGCTCATTGTCTTGACTGGCTCTATGAGAGGAGGCTTCATTTGTATCATAATATTGAGTTTGATTTTTAATAGTATAATATAGCATCATACCCCCATATATTATAAATCAGTCACAAATAGTCCAGCCCAATGAAAACAAATGTTTATATACAGTGTGGTCCAATCAAGCATGGAACAGTCATCTATAAATAGACCACTGTGTTAAGAGATATGGTGGTCAGCTTTAACTTGGTTATGTACCCATGACCCACAACTCATCTCAACCAATTTGTTTATTCATCAACAGGCATGACATGAAAATATAGAACAACATTTATGGATAGTTGCCTTCCTAAATGAAAATAACCAGCAAATTTCACAAATAAAAAATAACTAAGTCTCCTCTCATGATCTTGAGATACGATATCATAGATATACGAACTGCACTTTTGAAAGAAATTTATTTTACAGAAGTTCTTGGTACCTGAAAACAGTGAAATTTTAAATATGTTCATGGCATAAAAGTAAAGTAAATAAGGCTATAATATCCAATTTGTGGATGGTTCATAAATATTGTGCCACAAGAATCGGTCGTATACCAAATTTCACAAAGAAATTGCTGGCAGATTTTGAGAAAATCCATCAATACCAGGAAATTTTGGCAAAAGCGTGCGTCTGACCTTTAAATTATCAAAAATAGCTTTTAGAAGATGGAAGTTAGAACTTAAAAATTGGAACATTTGTGACCCCGATGGCGCATTCTATATTTTAACAGAAGGGGGGGGGGACCATAAAATATGTTTTGTAAACTGAGCGAACCGCCCCATTCATACTAAATACCGACATAAACCGAACGGACCCCAGCCCTCGCAGCGATGTGATTCGTGTACTAAATCATGTTGATATACCCACTGTAAAATAGAACATATATTGTTGGTGAATTCGATCAAGTTACACATAGTATACCCACATACGTATAACGTATTCCAAACCAGTTTGAGCCAACCTTGTAAGTTTCGAAAGCCGCGGTAGTTGTCTGAAAGTTGGAAT
Organism: Siphonodentalium dalli; assembly: GCA_032622095.1. Classification (NCBI taxonomy): domain Eukaryota; kingdom Metazoa; phylum Mollusca; class Scaphopoda; order Gadilida; family Siphonodentaliidae; genus Siphonodentalium; species Siphonodentalium dalli. The sequence continues at coordinate 162,478,328 of CP136063.1, read as the reverse complement.
GGGTAGGATAGATGATATTTTGGTACTCTTTTTAAAATACATGTAAACTGGATGCAGACAACTTTGCAAATCGTAGGAGAAAGAAGTCAACCGGCTTCAAACATTGACTTTAACCCTTTCATGACTGGAGCGTCCTGAAATGTTGCGAAAACCATGTGTCAATGCCTTGCGTATACTTCAGACGTTATAACATGATACATGAACATCATACACACATTAGTTCGCAAAAATAAAAGACGACAATTGGGTTTTACATATAGAGATATATCAATCAATCTAGTGGGTTGGACTAAGCTATGGAGGACACCTGGCTATCATATCTTCATGAGGATACAGATGTTTTAAAGAAATGTCCAGGTGCTCCTCTGTTCATGGTGCTATGTATTGGCTAAATATCCTCAGTTTAAAAGAAATGTTGCTGCGCACGTATATCAGCCACATGTGCCCGACACAGAGCGAGATTTTGAGTTGTTATGTTAGTCGATGAGTCTGTTCTAAAATATCCGCTGTATCGGGCAGATATACCCTTGTCAGATGTCAGTGTTGGAGGATCATGAAAAGCCATGTGCTACAGACTGCGTTTTCTTTTATATCAGAAGAAAATATATTTGTCAAGATTGTGAAATTTTCACGCCAAAAACTCCTTAAACGATATGGAGATGGCCTGGGTGACTATATATAACTTATAGGTGGATATTGGCGAATAGCAATCTTATCAATGATAGTGCATATCCTCTCGCCATCCGTGACCCAAACGACACCTAATGTGATTTAATTCATCGTATCATTAGAGAAGAACGTGTATGAATTTGGTGGAAATTATAGCGCTAAATATATTTGTATCAGCTTTGGTGCAGCTGCCATCCCCATGCATGACTTTACCGGCGCCACTTTTGACATATTTAAACCACGTCCATTAGACTCATGGATGCATGATATACTTGAGATGATTATATATCGGTTTGGTGGTAATCAGCAACTAAACAATTTCTTATCATAGTTATGATCCACCCCCCCCCCCCCCCATCTCTCACCCAAACAGCAGCAATTTGGCGTCTTTAAATCACACGATTTGTAAACTGAGCGATCCGCCCCATTCGTACTAAATACCGACATAAACCGAACGGATCCCAGCCCTCGCAGCGATGTGATTCGTGTACTAAATCATGTGGCTATACCCACTGTAAAATAGAACATATATTGTTGGTGAATTCGATCAAGTTACACATAGTATACCCACATACGTATAACGTATTCCAAACCAGTTTGAGCCAACCTTGTAAGTTTCGAAAGCCGCGGTATTTGTCTGAAAATTGGAATGGGTAGGATAGATGATATTTTGGTACTCTCTTTAAAATACATGTACACTGGATGCAGACAACTTTGCAAATCGTAGGAGAAAGAAGTCAACCGGCTTCAAACATTGACTTTAACCCTTTCATGACTGGAGCTTCCTGAAATGTTGCGAAAACCATGTGTTATATATGCGAGGGCGCCTCTCATATATAAGAGAATGCATTGGCCTAACAATATTTACTTTGATTTTGTAAGCCAGTGCATTCTCTTATATATAAGGATTAACTGTCATGTGGACTGTTTTTATGGAGATGTAACCGTGAGGTAAGTGGTCATAACTTGTGTAAAACCCGAAGGGTTTAACATACAAGTTATTACCACTTACCTCACGGTTACATCTCCATAAAAACAGTCCACATGACAGTTAATCCTTATATTTATATACATTTAGCGAAACAGCCACTTTTGTAAATGTATTTTAAATCGAAAAGGGTATCGTGACAAAACCAGCCCAAAATACCCCATAGCACCCTTGGCAAAAGTTAACAGGAACAATTGAAAGCCGATGATTTATTAAGTCAATCCTGCGCGAATCCAAATGCGCCCAAAACATTACGCGTTCGTCTTTCCAAACCCAAAATAACGTATCGATGTTGTTATGAGCTTGCGGTTATGAGCTGTTGCGCATTCACCGAGAAATAATTGCAACTAGCCACGTGGGCGTCGACCAATCGGAATGCTGGATTTAGTGATGATCACACTTATTATGTAAATATATATATATACTAGCAGGGTTACCTGGCGTTGTCCAGGTTAAAGTGATGTGAAACCGTCTGCATGGTGTGGATATTTGTAGGGATTAGAGAATACTCTTGCTCAAAGTGTTACATCTATTCCCATAAATTGTATATTTAAATAGAATCACAAAACATGATTCTTACACAGTCATGGAATATAAGTAGTGACTCACCTTGTCGGTTGTCATTTTGTTTATCGCGATTAATCCATCCCACCAATAAAGAAGTATTTACTTCAGACGTTATAACATGGACATCATACACACATTAGTTCGCAAAAATAAAAGACGACAATTGGATTTTACATATAGAGATATATCAATCAATCTAGTGGGTTGGACTAAGATATTGAGGACACCTGGCTATCATATCTACATTATGATACAGATGTTTTAAAGAAATGTCCAGGTGCTCCTCTGTTCATGATGCTATGTATTGGCTAAATATCCTCAGTTTAAAAGAAATGTTGCTGCGCACGTATATCAGCCACATGTGCCCGACACAGAGCGAGAAATTGAGTTGTTATGTTAGTCGATGAGTCTGTTCTAAAAAATCCGCTGTATCGGGCAGATATACCCTTGTCAGATGTCAGTGTTGGAGGATCCTGAAAAGCCATGTGCTACTGACTGCGTTTTCTTTTATACCAGAAGAAAATATATTTGTCAAGATTGTGAAATTTTCACGCCAAAAACTCATTAAAACGATATGGAGATGGCCTGGGTGACTATATATAACTTATAGGTGGAAATCGGCGAATACCAATCTTATCAATGATACTGCATATCCTCTCGCCATCCGTGACCCAAACGACACCTAATGTGATTTAATTCATCGTATCATTAGAGAAGAACGTGTATGAATTTGGTGGAAATTATAGTGCTAAATATATTTGTATCAGCTTTGGTGCAGCTGCCATCCTCATGCATGACTTTAATGGCGCCACTTTTGACATATTTAAACCACGTCCATTAGACTCATGGATGCATGCTATACTTGAGATGATTATATATCGGTTTGGTGGTAATCAGCAACTAAACAATTTCTTATCATAGTTATGACCCCCCCCCCCCATCTCTCACCCAAAGGGCAGCAATTTGGCGTCTTTAAATCACACGATTATATTCCTCATATCATGGAGGAGAATAATATATCAATTTGGTGGATATAGTGTAGGTAGTTAGCGTTTTGATCAATACAAGTCGGATAAAATCGGATTTACCACGAAATTACGAAAAACGAAATGACAAAGCCCATAATCGTCAAACTCAATTTGGTTCACAAAACAGGAACATATGGAAGGTATTCTGCAAGACATCATCATCATCTGGCCTCGTATTCGAAACACCAATACTTTGAAATTTGAAAATGCACTTTGTTTTAATAAACTGAATTGAACAATTCACTTCTCACAACCACATCTGCACAACTTCGTACACAATTTATTTTCGCCTGAAGTTGGGAACCAGGCCTTGTATTCTGTATAACTGATAGTCTGGTTCTGTAAGTTCACCAACAACGGTCACGTGTTGAGCTGATGTTTATGATTATTTGCGGGCATCGCCTGGAATTAGATAGCTACATGCTGGTAGTACTGCCACTATCAGTACAAGTAATTGATGATATTTCTTGTGACCATAGCAAATTTACAAGGGTCTTTTGGGTGGTAAACTATGGATAACACATTCTATTGTTGAACAACGGTATTTTGGGTGTTAAATTTACTATGATAAAAAAACAATTTAAACGATGTTTCTTTTTACCATAGTACAGGGGATTGAATAATCAATAGGCTGTATAAATTGTCACCGGTATTATTAAGTGTGAACACTTTTATGGGATGTCTCCGTTGTTAAAGACAGGCATGTATCTTGTGCAGCACCGAGTTGAATAATTTGAAGACATATAATTATACGTACATACCATGTACTAGATCTATTTATAATTCTGTTTAGCATTCTTAACAAATGAATTACATGTCGTTGTAATCAAAATTGGAACCGACAACCATAGCTCATCCTGATAGTCGCCAATAATCATGAATTGTCAAGTGTTAACTGGTGATATTTAATATAAAGGTAAACTTGTCAGTCAAATTCAAGTATGCTGATGCCCATGAAACAAAACTTCCATTTAAAACAATAATGATGTACTGTCCCGTGTGCCCGTGAAGTCAAATACTCATTTGAATTTTAACATGTTCATGTTGTATTATGTAAGCATATACTTCATGTTGAAGGAGATACCCAGCATGAAGCTATGATCCCCACTACATAACGTACCTGAGGCACTCCCGGCAGAAGGTTCCCCAGACACACCCGACAGAACGTACCTGAGACACACCCGGCAGAAGGTACCCCAGACACACCGGAGCTCATTTAAATTGTTGGTCGCACACATAAGACACACATAGAAGGTACATGAGCTTACTCGGCAGAATGCACCTAAGACACACATATAAGTGACCTGAGGCTCACCGAAGCTAATTTAATGTTTTGGTCGGACACATAAGACACACCTAGAAGCTACATGAGACACACATCGGTAGAAGGTACTTAAGACACACATAGAATGTACCTAAGGCACACCCGACATAAGGTACCTGAGGCACACCCGGCAGAAGGTACCTAAGGCACACCCGACATAAGGTACCTGAGGCACACCCGACAGAATGTACCTAAGGCGCACCCGGCAGAGGTTACATTAGGTACACCCGACAGAAGGTACATGAGGCACACCCGGCAGAAGGTACCTCAGACACACCCGGCAGAATGTACCTCAGACACACCCGCAGAAGGTACCGCGACACACCCGACAGAAGGTACCTATAAGACAAACCTATAACGTAACTGAGACACTCCCGGCAGAAGGTACATGAAGCACACCGACAGAATGTACCTGAGGCACAACGACAGAAGGTACCTGAGGCACACCGACAGAAGGTACCTATAATACAAACCTAGAAAGAACCCGAGACACTCCCGGCAGAATGTACATAAGACACAACTAGAAGCTACACGAGACAAACACCGGCAGAATGTACTAAAGCACACCCGGCAGAAGGTTCATGAGCCACACCAGGCAGTAGGTACCTAAGGCACACCCATGCAGCAGAAGTTACATGAGGCACACCCCGACACAAGGTACCCGAGGCACACCCGGTAGAATGTACCTAAGACACACCTAGAAGGTAACCGATGCACACCCGGCAGAAGGGACCTACTACACACATAGATACACGAGGCAGGCACCGAAGCTCATTTAAATATATGGTCGCACACCTATACCAGAACTATACCACGCCTCAGACAGACAAACATATACAGCTACATGTAGGTACCACATACAAGCATATAAATTGGCCCACCCTATACCACACCTATACCATCGCGATCTTCTATTCGCCTTTATGGAACGTTATGACTTAACAGTGTGTACGCAGGCTCACGGTGCGGGCTTACTCACGACCCTATACTCTTTAAGCTTGATGTCGGATCCCCTACATACATTGTATATCCCCTGAACTATAAGTTCTACTGTATTGTTGAATTGTATGGATTCAATACATTTTACGACAATAGAGACTAACAACCATCAGCGCCTGCGAGATAACTCTTACCTTGTGAGTGATTCATCGATGGAATTACATTCAGGAGATGATGACTCAAACGTATTTCCTCCGCCTGGGTAGACCAGTTTGTCCGTACGAAAGTAGTCCAAACCGTTATCTATTGACCATTGACCAACCTGATGAGAGACAAACAATATCGTCAGTAGATATATAGTAGCATTGCGGACTGCTTTTCAGACGTTAAATTGTTAGTTATATAGGTCTATTAATATTTGTTTTTCACTTTGGGAATCCCAAATTGGGATCGATATAGCCGATAAATATAAACACAGAACGACATGTCGTGTGTGAATGGGCTTGTCGATACCACACTGGTTGTAGTGTGGATGAATAGAACGAGGGGTGCAGCCCCGGGTTATAACCTTCCACGACGTCACCTGTGCAGTATCGACAAACCCATGCACACACATCTCGTGTGTTACTAGTCAAATCTACTAGGAAGTTTTAACACCCCTGTGTGGAACCCCACAACCACGGGGACGTTTGTATGTCAACTTCTCGAATGGATTATAAATAGAAGTGTTGTACAATTAATTGATGGGACATGTTTGTTATCATGGGAATAGCCACTGACGGAAGCACTTGGTGCGTTAATTTGCTTACTGACTGCTATAGGGGTTTGTTAGCTTAGCGTTCAGATCAAACTTTTGTACCACTCTGGCCACGAGCGATATATGAAAGAGAAAATCAGGCTCCTTCGAATTAGGACGATGAGGATTTTATTAGGGCATACTACGACATTTAGAACTATGGATATACAACAGTCATAATCATCGCATTCCCACCAGCATATTGGATTAGCTGGTCGGGGGCGGGAAAGCGTCACGTCCTCTCTCTCTCTCTCTAAGCTACATTATCACAAACTCTTTAGATCGTCCTCCGATGATTTCAATTGTCCGATCCCCATCTGGCGTTTATTGGTCGCCAGATGAATCATCATCGATGTATACTGTGCTGAGGTGATCATGAGTGCACAGGGCCACATCTCTGAGTGTTACACTTTTATTAATTTATTAATTTATTGCCCACCCATTCGTTTATGTTTACGATATACAGCAAAATACAGAAGATTTCAAAACGTTCAATAAATGTTTTTCTATTGTTCTTGAACAATACAAACAGATTACCCCAACAACGTCATTGGCGACGTCAACTTTAACGGAAATTTTCTGCACTAAATTATGAGGTATATAGTCTACATAACGCACACAGTTCAACTAAACAAAACAACATCGACCTCATTTTCAGTATTCAGATTGTACAACAAACATAAAACAACAAGGTTTGTGTGAACATATTAACATTATTGCATGCGTTTGTCGTGATGCGAGGTGAAACTCATCGCGTCACAAAAAAACTCATACAATGACGTTAACCAATTAACCACACTTGTGTCGTTCTATCTAGTAATCGCTTTTCGGTGCTCGCAATAACTCGATTAAACGTGAAATATATTCACACTCTAGCATGTATCTGACATTATGTATTTGAAACAAATTTACCGATGTCACATATGGAATGGATCGCTTCAGAAGAAAATAAGGGAACATTTTCTTCGATGTTGCACATTAAATTTAATACACGAAGAGCGTTTATCGCAGTATATCGTGTTTATTAACATGTTATAATCGCGGAGAGTGACAAAAGTGAGAGAGTACTAAATAAAATTTGAGGTCTGAAGATGACAATTAATTAAGCGCGCTTAAACATAATGTACTCATACTTGTATAGGCGACCACGCACACAGACTCATAACGAGATATACAAACTTAATACCCACCGGTATATAGTCCGGATGGCCGTCTTCGTCCAATTGGACGTTGTATATTTGGTAACCAACTGCTCCATCCCCTTTGGTATCAAAAATCTTCCGCTCAACATCATCTGAGTTCAATTCAAATCTAAGATTCTTCATTATCCCTACAATTAGTTCCGGGTGCTGCCTTATTGTGTTGCAGAAGTCCAAAGAAGTACAATGAATCTTCATGGCCCCGTCGACACCACGAATGAGAGCCTGTGCTGCCCGAATTGCAAACCGTGTTATCTGGTCATGTTCAGAAATCTTGCTCCGCCCATTGAAGCTATTCTGATAGTAGCAATGTGATCGTGTTTCTATCATTGACCGCAGCCAAGGATTCCTCGAAGCTTGATCGCCGAGTTCGGGTATCTGCTTGTTCACATATTCTTCGAAATGGTTCTTGAACGCGATCTCTACAGACACAGTCAACGAACCAACGAGTTTATTCCTGTTTGCAATAAACGCTCGTCTTGCACCCCAAGTTTCAGATCCAATAAGCAGGAACTCACCTAACTCCATCCCGTTAAAATAGACCATGGCATCCTCGAGTACTTTTATCCGAAGAAATAAAATAATCACCTTAGCCTTTGGAAAACGACGTAAATCATTAATCAGATGAGAAAAGTCCTTTGTTGTTGTGATAACTTCATAAGAATTAGCTATACATATATGCGATTTGCGGTGTCCAATAGTGTCTTTAATTGACTGGAAACCACCACGTCCATATGCATCGTCTTGGTACACGATTTGTATCATATTAAAAGCCATATCATCAATGAGTCGCAACATAAGCTCTACTTGTTGACTATCATCGGTTATTACTCTCATGAAATACGGATGTGTTTCACGGTCGCTGAGTTCGATAGCAGTTGATCCATAAGCCATCTGCACATACTTTAGTTCAGTTATCACACTGGACATCGCAATACTTATCACACTTCCGAGCGCTCCCACGAACCCTAATACTTTGTTCTTGATATCACCAAGGGGCGACAGTCCGTTCATCACAGCGAAGATCCGTTCCTGTGTGACCAGACCATTATTGCAGCTATTGATAATGATAAACCCGATTGTCTTCTTATAGAAAGCACTTGCTGCATCATTAGATTAAACTATACTCGTTTCGTTTATTGCAAACGCCAAAGCCTCCACGACTGCTCCTCCAGTAGTTGCGAACATATCGCCGCAGCCATACCCATCAACAGATGGATAGTACATCGGCGCAACGCCCACAACTATAAAGTCGCCATTCTGGAAATAAAACGCATTTGCTAGCTCTTTGTTGATGCACTCCGAACAAAGTTTTGTTGCGGGGCACTGTGATGATGGGTATTCAGCATGCTCTGTTCCATTCCTTGAATACGATTTGAGCTTCTCTCTGTACATCTTAAATGACAACTGAAAGCTCTGCGCCACCTGAAACAAACGGAACGTGGAGCTACCGCTCGGCTTTTGTCATTTTTTAAAGAAACGAGTAGTTATGAGAGTAGTCGTCGAAGGGGACAATCATGAGCTCGCATACAATCAATATATATGTTATACTCAGAATCACATAATTATGTGACATGCTAGCGGCCACCTTGGATTTTATTCTTTGCATGACTAAATCCTTCGACACACCCTACAGGCCACAACCCTTATCCCTCATACGATAATCACAAAACTTCATACGGACCTCCTGTGTGACCTCTAGATGTGAATCATCGATTTTTCTTTAAATTCGTTAAAATAAACATGGCCGCCAGCAGCCGTCTTGGATTTCAAATTTGAATCCCTCGGCACACCGTGAAGCCAGCTTTTATTGGAGAAATGTTTTTAAAATGTACAGGCATGTTTAGAATCACCTCTAGATGGGATATATCTAATTTATCCGAATTACGTGAAAAAGCATGGCCACAGAAAGGTGAAGCCTCGTTGATTGAACGGTGACGGGTATATGTGGGGAAATGATGAACATTTCCAAACAAAAAGTACGTTTTTTATTCTTTGCATGACTAAATCCTTAGGCACACCCTACATACCGCGTACGATCGTCATCAAGCTTCACATGGATCTTCGGGGTGACCACTAGATGGTATGGGAGCTATCAGTTATTTTTTCCGAAATTCGTTAAAAACATGGCCGCCAACAGTCTTCTTCGAGTTCACATGTGAGTCCATCGGCACACATACATGTATCAGCCCACATTGAATGGTGAAATAAAAATATTTTATCTACATAAACAAGCACTTTACTAAAGAATTTTGACGTTCCTTCTTCCTTATCATTCTATTGACCGCTCAGCATAAAATTAACGCCTTCCCAAGTTGAGTTAAAGTGTCTTTGACACTTTCATTTTATAATAACATTATTTCGACCCAACCACACCACAGTTACATGTAACTCGACAGGACCATAACACATTAATTTAGCAGGAATACTTGACCAGGGGTGAACCAATTGGAGGAGCACTCCACAAATATGTCGAGATTAACTCTTCGATTGGAAACTTTGATAAGATGTTCAAGAAAACTACACACGCAGCTCAATCTCTATTTTCATAGTGAACCCAGTGCCCGTGGCGTTACGTAAGCGCCACCTGAAACACGTTTTCAGTTCAGCTGAATTGGTCATTATATCGCATGTTTTCGCGCAAAAATACACACATGATCTCATAAACGTGCAAAAAGACAACAAGGATCTCCAAAATGTTCAACAATTCACACAGCATCTCAAAGTGTTATAAAAAATCATCATTACAATAATTATTTGTTTGTGATTTTCGAGTCACATTGCAACGGATTAACACAGTATAGTCCATCTGTGTTGAGTTTGACTGTCGCAAACGAACCAGACTTTTAGATGCTGGTGACGTTTTGCACATTTTGTGAGATCCTGTGCGTCTTTTTTCACATTTCGGTAGATCCTGTGTGTCATGAAAAAAATTACCAATTCTGCTTCAGTTCAAGCCAAATGGGATGAACATTGATGTACATAACCTAAATGCTACTCACATTCTGGAAACAATCAGTTGTCGGTGATTCTGTAATACATCGATAGATGTACGCCTCGTACTGAACTTGTTGAAAGTAATTTTCAACATCTCCATGGTCGTTGAACGTTATCTCCCGCCCGGTATTAAAGTAAGCATCAAAATTGAGGGGTGACAGGTCGACGGTTCGATGATTATTGGCAATGGTCATCAAATAATTCTTGTGAACGATTCTAAAATCATCACATAATGTCCCTACTTCTTCTGGATCAGCACACATTTCATTGTGCAATTCCTTAATCCACGTTGCTATGACAAATGTCGCCTCCACTGCGTATTTAATATACACAGATTGTGTCGAATTTGTGTTCACTTCCTCAGGGTTCGGTAACCAAGGATTATACTCGCGTTCATTTGTTAAATCACCGTACACCACACGCTCCCATTTGCTATCAGCTTCCTTGATCACTTCGTATGGGGGCGACATCAGAATCGACCCCAACGACAATGGGAAATTATCGTGGTTCACTTCACTCCGCAAGAATGTACTCAATAACATCGTTCCGTCCGATAGGATGAAGTTCAATGACTCGGTTCTGTTTTCGTAGTCGTTGTCACTGAAAGAGTCTATCAGAAGTCTTGCCCCTCTGCCTTGACCTATGAATACGATTCCCTCTATAATAATTTCTCGATTCATGAATTTTCGAGCAATCGATTTGTAATCCTTGGAAGACGCATATGGATCAATCAATTGCATTTCCGCAACACAAAGCTCGCTTGTTTTCGAAATGGAGAGTAGTTGATTCGCGGCTTCACGCCCATAATTGTCATCCTCATAAATGATTCCGAAATAAGACCACTGTAGCTGTATAATAAGTTCTGTTATGGCCTGCAACAGGGAAATACAAAAATTATTAGATTTCAAATTATGTTTGATAAATAGTCCAATATGTTGCCCAAATATACACAAATACCGTCTTAGATTTAATATAACCTATATATCCCCGCTATAACTAATCGATTAACTTGCTTGTTTATATAAGTATGTATAATGAGAGGCTAAAACAACAAACCGACGTCCATATATTTTTAGTCGAGTTTTTTTCCAAAACTCGACTTATAGTTTGATGAGGGACGGTGGGCGGCGGACGGGCGGGCGGGCGGGCGGGCGGGCGGGCGGCGTGTTTTGCTTATAACTCAACCGTTTATTGGTGTGTGAGTACATATCCATGCACGTAAGCTGCAGACAAAAAATCGGGTTCGTCCGCACATTTATTACAGAGTTATGGCCCTTTGAATTTTCAGCTCGTTAGCGCGATAACTTCAACAAACGTTATCCGATTTGATTGAAATTTGGCATATAGGTGTCTCCCAAGAATATCTCGGATGAGTTCGAAAACCGGCCTGGTCCGATAAAATTTGATAGAGTTATGGCCCTTAATTAGTCATTTTTCAAAAATGTTCAGCTCGTTAGCGCGATAACTTCAACAAACGTTATCCGATTTGATTGAAATTTGGTATATAGGTGTCTCCCAAGAATATCTCGGAAGAGTTCGAAAACCGGCCTCGTCCGATAAAATTTGATAGAGTTATGGTCCTTAAGTAGTCATTTTTCACGAATTTTCAGCTCGTTAGCGCGATAACTTCAACAAACGTCATCCGATTCAACTAAAATTTGGTATATAAGTGTCTTCCAATAATATCCTGGACGAGTTCGAAAATCAGCCTGGCCCAATAAAATTTGATTGAGTTATGGCCCTTAATTAGTCATTTTTCGTGAATTTTTATCTCGTTAGCGCGATAACTTCAACAAACGTCCTCCGATTTGTTTAAAATTTTGAATAGACATACTTGCCAACAATATTTCGGACGAGTTCGAAAACCAGCCTGGCCCGATAAAATTTGATGGAGTTATGGCCCTTAATTAGTCATTTTTCGATTTTACCTATTAATTAGTCTACCGATACTGATGCGCACCAATTGGCGGTAGCCACCGGCGGTAAGCATCTCTGATGCCACCTCTTGTTTTCTTTTTAGATAGTCGTGTTTATTTGTGAAATACTTCGCACTGCATGCCACCGATTTCAAGGAACACTTTACACTAATGAATGCAAAATTTGTCAATTCTCACTCTCGATGGTACCAATCTGGTTTCCATTTTAATAGAACTGGTCACCGTTACGTCCTAGTATTGCAAATTGCAATGAATATAATAGGACTCTGGTGTTGTGAGACATTTTATTTGCAGTGATGGTGGTGTTAATTGCGACATGACATATTTCAAAATACCGTCACCATATTGGCAGCCATATTGGTGTTAGTAGTTCATGTTGTAATCCCCGATGGCAAAATGTTATCTACATACAAATTATCTCCGCCCACGCTGCATTATTTTCTTCATGCCTTCCGAGATGACAAAAATAGATTTTGAATATTTTTTGGAGAAAAATAGGTAAATTTGATCAAACATTGGGGGCAAACATTGTAATATTTTAACTTTAACGTTCTAGTCGGTGGATCGGGATATATATTAAATAATAGTGTAGCAGTTTATCAACGCATGTTGTGTTATTTAAGCCATTTTGGTAAGTAATCGCACGTTCTTACTGATTTCACACTTTCCACATATACCGGCCACCATATTGGCAGCCATCTTCGGGTTAGTATGCCATTTTTTAAACCATGACGGAATGAAATTGCTGTATACGCCCATACTACATTCTTTTTCTGTTTTGCCTTCCGGGAAGATGACATAATGCGTTTTAGATTATGTTTTTGGTGGACAAAATCTAAAATTGATTAAAAATTCGAGTCGGTACGAAGATGGATAACTCTAAAATCAAGTGGATTTTTTGGGTCAAATATTTGACAAACTGGCAAAATTTCATTGTACAACATGCTGATTAATAACAGGTTTTTTGGCAATTTTATACTATAGTGGACTGTGGTTATCATTATTTTGGGGCAATTAAATGATTCTGATAACTATACGGAATTTCAGTAATTTCCTATGGTATAAAGTAATTTGGCATAACCGTCTTACTTTAGGTTTTATAAGAAACGAAAGACAACGTTTTGCTTGAATCGTCATATTCTTCTCACCCTAACAATTATTTGACGCCACATGACGCCATTACGAGCTTCAATTTTTACATGACTTTGTTAACCACTTGCTCACATGGCCAATTTTACACATAAACCATAATATGGATTTGTTCAAATCTCTAAATAGGATAATCAATAATAACGTGACCAGTGCTATTTTAGTATGTTGTGTATTACAGGCTTACAGCTGCACATGGGAACCACTGTTGCTCATCTGTTCCCCGAAAATCATTCCTGTCCCGTTTTATGTTTCACTTCGAATATGAATTTTGTTTACCTTCTTTTTGGACAAGATGGAGGCACCTGCGCACAAAAAGTTGAGCTGGACAACAATTTATTGGAGTGAGATTTATCGTCGTTCGCACTGATGCTCCGTATATAATACTCAACGATTATGTATGGAAATTATTTCGTTTCATGTTCTTAGTCATACTGAAAATGACACTGATCACTATCAGATCTCACATTTTTCTCTAGTGACCGACAAAACAGTGGAAATGGCTCTTGCATAAAATAGTCCTGCAAACCTACGATTGTGAAATAACGATAAAATACACATTTACAAACAATTCTCGACATGTGTTGTTTCAAAAGTTATATTTATGGCCAATAGAGAGTACATTTTCGCCGGACCACATGGGTTCCACTTCTTAGAAAATAGATGATCCCCTTCTTAGCTCCATAAATCCAGCACATTCCGCTTCTTATCGGTTATAAATGTTCCACTTCCAAGACAGAAATTCATTGAATTTTCATATGGAATCCTTTCGAAATGATGGATTTAGTGATTGTGAGTAATTTATATATTTAAAAGTGACAAAATGCTAACAAATATTGGGAAAATGACCCATATGATATATCACCCAACGTTCTCCGTAATATTCTCACTCATATAGACTCTCAACATCATGTGTATCTTGTGAATAATCATAATTTAGTATGTATAATTTCCACAAATTAATATCAGTAATATTAATTCATAATTCAGAATTACCGATGTTATTCCACGTACGTCCGGGCGAAGTACGGGTAATTAAAGAAGCATATCTCCATGCTATTGAAGTGAATCCTACAGATGAAATAATCTTGCTGATCAAAGAAGATGTAATAATGTCTACCATTGGAAGGGCGCTCTACCTGACAGTGAAATTCGGCGTGAAGTCATCATCGATCGCCCACAATCCATGTGCATATCATTTTAATGAAAACATGTCAGATATCAAAACGGCGAACGACTATATTAACGGTCCCAGTGCAAAGGTCGTGCGTGAAAATACACCGATGGAAGATGTACACTACAAGAAGGCTTTATTTAAAAATGACACAATCTAGGCTATATGGACGTCGGTATCAACATACAAAATTCGTCATATGGGAAATGAAATACATGATAACAGAGATGCATTATCTTATTCCGCAATTGTTTGGTGAACTCCGTGAAGCCGGAATATTGGATGACTGGTCGATGTACCTTCGACAGTAACTGTTATCGTTGGGACGATTATCACGGACAACATAGTTGTCTGACAGAAAACAAATAGGCCTGAATAATTATAAGTTATATGAGAATTTCGGGTTTATACCGTCCAATATGGTCATATGGTCTGTTTTCTCTCCAATCAAGCTCATGTGAGTATAATAACGGGTTTTCGAAGTAGGAGCGAATAGGACCTGAATCCGATGCGTTTTAAGCCCTCGTGCATTTGATTAATCATCAAAGAAGTGGAACAGCAAAAAAGTGATCATGGAAGCAAAAATCGTCTTTCTTCTTGTGGGACATTTTCGGGTGAAATTGCCCTGCATTTTTCACATGGAAGCGGTTTTATACATACGACGTGCTGATTTTCTGCATGTATAGCCAATGGTACATAGTTATTATAAATCTGAAGATTCCATTACAATATATCAACTGGTTTGCAAGAAATCAACTCGACATTTGTACATTTCATTAACACACGAATTTGATGAAATGCCACTTGAGCACAAATAAGAGTGAAATAACAGTTCGACATGGGCTGTATTCATTTATCATCCTCAAAAATACATATTAACTAACTCGCCTGCCAGGCATTTTTTTTCTCTCGATTTTCCACCTTTTCAACTTCCAAAAACATTTCAAAATCGGAATCGAAGGGGGACACGATCAAAGTCGAAGAGAAAGATAAAACGGGACAGGAATGATCTTCGGGGAACAGTTGAGCAACAGTGTAAAAACTCAATAACTTTTTGTCTGATAAGTGGAATACTTATAATTGATAAGAAGGGGAACATGATGGATTTCTGGAGCTAAGAAGGAGAGCATTTGTTAACTTTAATAGAAGTGGAACCAACATGGTTCAGCGAAAAAGTACTATCTGCCCATAAATACTTGAAACAACACAGGTCGTGAATCGTTTGTAAAGGTGTATGTTATCGTAATTTACAATCGCAAGTTTGTAGAACTATATATCTTATGCTTGCGAAATTTCCACTATTTTGTGGGTCACTGAAGAAAAATGTGAGATTTGTTAGTGATCAGTGTAAATTTCGGTATGACTAAGAATATGCAACCAAATAATTTCCATACATAGACGTTGTGTATTATCTACTGAGACTCGATGCGAACGGCGACAAATCTAAATGCGATAAATAATTGTCCCGCTCATCTTTTTCTATGCGGGTGTCTCCAACTTGTCAACAAAACAAAACAAAATTCAACTTCGAAGTGGAACATAAAACGGGACAGGAATGATTTACGGGGAACAGAATGATGCAATGCATAATACGGCTTCTTTGCAATAAACATCATGTTTATAGTTGATAGTAGTACGGGGATTCCTTTGGTGGCTGAGTTTCAGATTAACTGAAATAGAGTCACCAGGTAACATAGGGCGAGACCAGGGACATAACACTTTTCCTCAATAGCAATTATTAAAAGGTCTTCTTCTCAAGAGCACCAAACCTATTTAGCTTATAGTATAGTATGGTCCTTTGATGATATTATGAAATCCCTACCGACGGCTGGTTTACACGAGCAATAGTTTTGTCCGGTTTTGAGGGGCGGGCTATGGGCTTAGGGGGGTCATGGTGTGCATTTGGAAATATCAAGATGGACATACCCCACCTCTCAACGGAGACCCTCTACGTCCCTGCTTATAACTACTTGTTTTAATGTGATTTTTGACAAGTATACTGACTGTAGTGGTCTTCAGAGTCAACTCAGTCTGTGCAATCAGGTGAGCGACCCAACAGTCATTGATTACAGTTCGCGCACCGATTAATGTTCGACAAAAAGTACTGCGCGAATTTAAATACGAGTAAGATACGACAAATATTCTCGCCCATCAACAGGTTAAGTTAAAAGTAAACAATTGGATTTGAGCCAGAACCGTGCCGGGGCGAATCATATTAAATGCGCGAACGTACGACTCGCGAAAACGATGTAATTTACTATATCCATCGACCAATGGATCGCAGTATATTCCTGCGCCAGCGTGCAATATATGTAACCTACCTTTACTTGAATGTCATCAGACGGAACAACTCGGAAAAAGTTAGGATGCTCCGCTCGGTTTCCAAGAGAAGTAGCTGTGGTCGAATAGCCTATTTGAACATACGGGCGTTCTGGTGACAACAAACTGAGCAGCTTCGATATTTGTCCTGCCACCCGACTTTTGCCTGGACCAATGAAGCCTACAATGTACAGGTGTATATGTTAGAATAAATCAGCGATTACGTGAAATCCCCAGTGATTGCCCATTGATAACACGTAATGGCTGAAATTGTCACACTTTAAAAAAAAAACCGGCGTAATTTTACGGCACAATGCGCTGGCAATTTTTCTGCCATCACAATTGCTTTAAAATTACGGAATGTCCGTAAAAAAAAAGCTCAGAGTGATCCGATATCGATTTTTGAAATGTGTTATGTCCTGAGATATGTAATTTTGGCGGCCTGGCAAATATTCTTCAAGTCGACTGTCTCGGACCAAATTGCGGATGAAGATGGATAACTCTAAATCAAGTGACTTTGTTAGATATTTGACCGGTTACTGCATGGGGTTACACATATTCTCTCGTGTTTAATACGACACATACCTGACCGGTTGATATGTGGGGTTACACATATGACCGGTTACTACATGGGTATACACATGTGACAATGTTCTACATGGGGTTATGTGTGTGACTGCTTGCTGCATGGGGTTACACGTGTGACCAGTTAATACATGGGGTTACACATGCGACCAGTTACTGTATGTGACTGGTCACTGCATGGGGTTTGACATGTGACCGTTACTACATGGGGTTGAAAAAAATGTTGATAGGCAATTTTATACTATAGTTGACTTTGATTAGCATTATTTTTGGGCAATTAATCGATTCTGACAACTGAAGCGGCATTTCTAAAAATGATGGTGTTCTTGTTGTTGGAATCTGATTATATGGAGACCGTTGAATCTGATTGAGTACCTTTAATTTTACCCTAGGTTCGTGGTTGAGAATGTGTTCAGGACAGGCCAGTATATATATAGGCACATATATATACTCACCGTATAACCTGCAATCTAAACTCATATTATATGAACAGTTAGTTCTGCGGAACTCCTCCAGCACTTCCATGGTTCTGTCTACGGCAGCATGTTCATCTCCACATGTGTCGACTGCTAGAAAACCTGCAGACAAACGCTCTGTTGAGTGAAAGGTGTTGGCTTCATATGTTTTCCAAGATCCAGCGTGGAAACGCGCTAACCTATGGGATAACCGTCTGCGCGCGCCTATATGCGCGCGTTTTATTTAATATTTCCCATTAAACCATTCACTGATAGACAGCTATGGAATATTTGTATATTCCTCTATTTTTGCGTAATTAAACAACGCACATATTAACGATGAAATAGGGCAAGAAATACACATATTTTACAGTTAGTAAAACAAATGCGCGCGGAAAGGCGCAGACCGTTATATCGTAGGTTAGCGCGTTTCCATGATAGATAACTCTTGAAAAACATACGAAGACTATACTTTCAGCCTCATTTGAAAGCAGACGTAATGATATGAATACTATGGAGCCCCGCAGGTGACATGCTGAGAAACAAAATATTACAATTCGTGCGCACGAATTGCAATTCGTGGGAACGGACTCAGTTCGTGCGCACGAATTGTAATTCGTGGTCACGGACTCAGTTCGTGGGAACGGACTCAGTTCGTGCGCACGAATTGCAATTCGTGGCCACGGACTCAGTTCGTGGGAACGGACTCAGTTCGTGGGAACGGACTCAGTTCGTGCGCACGAATTGCAATTCGCGGCCACGGACTCAGTTCGTGGGAACGGTCTCAGTTCGTGGGAACGAACTCAGTTCGTGGACACACGACTTGTCGACTACGCTCTTTATAAACGCTCTTTATTAGTTATTTAATAAGTTATTTAACTCGCAGAAATGTTCCATAAGTCTCAGAGTCTTGCAGATTTTCAGTCAAAATTTCCAGATTTATAGAAATCCGGGTATCAGCTTTTTTAATAAATCATATCAACAGTCATAGACAACGTTGTTGTTGTTGTTGACATTTAGGTCATGGGGGCACCGAAAATTCTCACATTGCCGTAAAGAGAAAAGAGCGTTGTGTGTATTGAGTAAAGTCTAATTTTAACTAATTATAATTAAATTATTTTCTCGCCGTCAAAGTCCAACAATGTCGTTGTTGTTGGCATTCACGGCTTGGAGGCCACCGGAAGATTCGTAACTGAGATGAATAACTGACTCGAATATCAATTCGTGCGCACGAACTGAGTCCGTTCCCACGAACTGAGTCCGTGGCCACGAATTGCAATTCGTGCGCACGAACTGAGTCCGTTCCCACGAACTGAGTCCGTTCCCACGAACTGAGTCCGTGGCCACGAATTGCAATTCGTGCTCACGAACTGAGTCCGTTCCCACGAACTGAGTCCGTGGCCACGAATTGCAATTCGTGCGCACGAACGGAGTCCGTTCACACGAACTGAGTCCGTTCCCACGAATTGAGTCCGTGGCCACGAATTGCAATTCGTGCGCACGAATTGAGTCCGTTCCCACGAATTGCAATTCGTGCGCACGAATTGTAATATTTTGTTTCTCCGCATGTCACCTGCGGGGCTCCATAGAATACCAATGTTTCTATCACATAGTATACTACAGTACAAGTCATCTTATATAACCCAAAATATCACAAATAAATAGCCAATGATTGATATAATGTTCAAACACCCTTCAAGTTCTGTGTTGAATGCTATATAATATCGAATGTCCTTTCTGCGCTGAATGTTAAAATATTCAAGATCCATTCTGTGTTTATCTGGGGAATATGCGTTTATGTGTCTGAAATAAATAAAGTGTATGAACTCTACTTTTCATATAAGATTTCCCGCATTCTGTATATGTTTGTTAATTGGGAAATTCCCCTATATCCAAATCCAATTGCTCGACTGACGTGGGTGTATCCACCAATATAAATTTCCAACTGCACCCCCCCCCCCCCCCTCTGTACAAGACCTATGTTCGCGAAAATCATTGTGCACCCCATTGGGTTGAAACATTCCAACTGGTATTTTTTTCAACCCTGTGTCTGCAATTTTTTTAAGACCATCCCCCCCCCCCTTGACCTTTTCGCCATTAAATTTACATATAATTTCTGTCCACTTCGGAGCCTTAATACTTTTCCTGTTAATTTGTATGCTGGTGAGTCACAATACTTACCCAATTTCACGCCAGGTATGAAATTAGACTTGTTAAGTTCGTTGATTACCATTCGAACAGCCTCCAACTCGCGTACTATGTCGATGTTCAGTTTGGCGTCATCGTTTAAGGTTGATGTTGGACAGTGATCTGATGAAGTCAATTCAAATAATCCAACAATAACTGCATCGCCTTTAACACTGCTAGCCACCTTGGGATATGCCCCAACTGGACAAACGACAACAAGTATACCGACAAATAGAAGTCGAAGAACATCCATTTTGAAAATTCTGAAAGAGACGGTTGAAGTTAAGTTGCATACATTTGTGCACAATGTATATGATTTGAACATATTTATTGTGACCCACTATATACAATATATATTACACAGATTAAATATAACAATAATGGTATGAGTGTGGGCACAGAGGATCGGAGCACAAGTTGCCGAACTTATCGGAGCTCCTCTCCCCTGGCATTCAATTGCTAATAAATTCAAATATCGGAGATGGTTTTAATTCAGGTGTATTGTAGAAGTTAATGTTTAAGTGTGGCTGTTGGAGTGGCTGTGGTCTCGCAGAATTGGGGTAAGGGAAACTATAACGAGAAAATTCTGATAATTATTAGATTAAGAGATTAAGAGAAACGGTCTGTAGATGAGATAAATGATTGTACTGTCTCAAACAGGCGCGCATTTAGCTTTCCGCTGTAGTGTTGTACACCAAACAGGAGATCTTTTTCGGAGACAATAGTCACGTTAAGTTCATCCATACGAGCCCACATCCTATTTCGCGCTACTGCGCACAGAGGACAACTGAAGAAAAAATGGTTTGCGTCTTCACATGAATTACCACAAGTACAATTTGAATGGGCTGAGATGTAGTTTTCATATTTATCAAAGTTTAGGTCGCTACAGTTATTTCTAAGTCTACAGTGCAAAATATTTAATCTCCTTTGACCTGTATTGAAATATGGTGGGGGTTTCAAAGTCAGTTCTTTATTACAGAATGTTCTATACATGTTACTTATGATTTCGTCTTTACTTGGTTCTGAAGAGGGGTCAACCACTTTTTTGTTATCGGTAGTAGTTTTACATGATAGATTCCATTCAGCTATCATGGATGGGACGAAACTCGATTTGAAATGAGTCGTGTTCGTAAAGTAGTTTATGTATCGCAAGGGGTTTCTGATGGGGTATCGAGATGCTTCAGCGACGGTAGCTGGTAATAGATTGGTGAGGTAGGAAGGGACATGATGAGTAATTATTTTGTTCCAGGTGTGCATTTTATGGAGGTTTCGTCTTTCGCTTAATGGGGGCCATCCAAGTTCAAATAAGACTTTTTCATCTGACACCGAACGCGTGAGACCACTTACTATTCTACCAGCGTCTGTGTATAGGCGGTCGAGTTTCCGGAGGAGGCAATCGGGTGCATTATCCCAAACAACATCTCCGTACTCCATTATAGGAAGTACGTAAGTTTTGAACATTATCTCGAGGGTTTGTCTATTTACAAGAAATTTTATTCTCCTCAGTTGTGACAGTCTGGTTGACACTCGGCTACAAATTTCATTTATATGGGTGTCCCAATGAAGGTTCGATTGTATAGATACTCCAAGATGTTTATGACAGTCAACTTGCTCTATTTCGTTATCACCAAGTTCGAGATCCAAAGAATCTGTCGAGGGAGTAAGTGAGAACACCATTGATTTTGTTTTGTCTGCATTGAAAGTAACCAACCATTGTTTTGACCAACAAGAAACTCTATCCAGATCTTCAAAAAGTTCGCGTGTACAGTCATCAAGTGAAGGTTGGACACTGAAAAAGCAAGTATCATCTGCGTACATGCGAGTTAGGGAATGTATTGTCGTTGCTAGGTCGTTTATATACGTCAAAAATAAAAAAGGTCCAAGTATTGAGCCCTGGGGGACTCCTGCTGGGATACTACGATAATCCGAGAAAGATTTACCAACTAGGACGCGTTGTGATCTGTTACAGAGATAGCTATTCAACCAACTGTGGACATTTCCGGCTACTCCGAATTGTTCCAGTTTGAATAACAACCCCCTGTGCCAGACTCTCTCAAATGCTTTGGAAATATCGCAAAAAATTGCCGACGTATATGACTTCTCATCGAGGGCCTGGCACAGGGTGTGGTATATCTCGAGTAACTGGAAAGTTGTGCTATGTCCAGGAACAAACCCAGATTGGTATTGATATAGTATATTATTATTTGAAAAGTGGACCATTAAGTATTTTAGTACAATTTTCTCTAAGATCTTGCTAAGGCACGGGAGTAAGGATATTGGGCGGTAGTTTTTACAGCTTGATTTGTCATTTTTCTTGTATATAGGGATAACATTTGCTAGCTTCCATTGTGTTGGGAATGCACAAAGTTCAAGCGATTTTTCAAATAACGCTTTAAGGGGGGTGGCGATAGCTGGGGTTGTGTATTGGATCATTTTAACAGTAATTCCATCGTGGCCAGATGCTTTATTAGGTTTCAGGGTCCCAATAGCAGAAATAATATCATCGATAGTGATTTCAATGTCTGTTACTGTGTTACTACATTTCTGGGTGAATGTCGGTAAACTGCACGACCAATCGTCGAGTTCTAAATTTGAGATGAACGCACCGTTGAGCATTGTCGCTTTGGTGTGATCATCAAATACTAAGTTTCCTTTGTCATTAGTTAGAGGGGGGATAGCGCCCTTATGCTTAGTTTGCATAATATCCTTTATACAGTGCCAGAAATATTTTGAGGAAGGGTGTTCACGGACATTTTTTTGTAGTATTTGTTCATAACGGGCTCTGGCATATTTTTTCATATTATTGACAGTATTTCGAGCTTTTTTGAATTTGGACAAGTCAGTTTCCTTTTTTGATTTCAAAGCAATTTTACGCAGTCTATCTCTTTTCCGAATCATCGTTCTCAATTCTGAAGTGAACCAATGTTTGTCTTTAGGTCTTATTAAAACTTTTGATTGTGGAACAGTTTGGTCCATAATTTCGAGAAATTTGGTGGTAAAAATATCAGTCGCCAAGTCTATGTCAGGTGCTGTTTCGATAGCGTGCAACCACTCTGGATCATTAATGAGCTTTATAGCTTCATCGAATTTGCCTCTGTCATAATTCCTAACTAGTCGGGGGAAGGGGACATTAGAGTCCGAGTCATATTTTAAGTACCCAATGACCGCGCAGTGGTCTGATATGGATCTTCCAAAGTCAATCACTTCGGATTGACATGTAACATTGTCGTTCACGATGATGGGATCTAGTAGAGTGGAAGTTGTCGATGTCACTCTGGTTGGTGATTCAATGACGTTTCGCAGACTATAAAATGATATGGTTTCTCTGATTTTTGATAAGGGGTCTAGTGCGTTCGAATTGAAGTCGCCAGTTAGTATCA
The DNA here is from genome assembly GCA_032622095.1 of Siphonodentalium dalli. Lineage (NCBI taxonomy): Eukaryota > Metazoa > Mollusca > Scaphopoda > Gadilida > Siphonodentaliidae > Siphonodentalium > Siphonodentalium dalli. The sequence continues at coordinate 162,454,635 of CP136063.1, read as the reverse complement.
TGGGGATGTTAAAGTCAAATGCATTTGATATGGACTGATCCATCAACTCCCAGTACTTATCATTACAAAATTGATCAGAACGGTATGAGACACACAATAGATAGCGGGAGGCCCTGGATGTCAGCTTGAACCACAATATTGAATCATCGAATTCAAGGGAGGGTATACGTTCAAAGACTAGATGGTCAGCAAAATAAACTGCGATACCTCCTCCATGGCTCGAACCGTCATATCTCTCAGGATCAGAGAATCCTCGAAGTTGTATATTATGGCTAGGAAATGCTGCATCAATATGGGTTTCGGTGAAACACAAGATGTCGTAATCTTCGATTTCGTCGACCAGTCGCAGTAGTTTATGCCTGATACTTCTAATATTTAAGTGAAAGATCGAGAGTGTTTGATGTTCGTCGTGGGATCGATCAATATTATTACCATTATTACCAGGGCCAGGATTCAATTCTAAGGAACCACTGCGTACGAGAAGTAATGTCAAAAGTAAAATAAGTCTGATGGCGCTAATTCCAAACGGGAGCTTGATTGCTCGGAATTTTGGAGGCGACTGCGTTCTTTTCGGGAGACCGTTAAGTGAAGAAAACTGGAAAGTCCCTATTGAAATTCTCCACGTATTTAAATCAACTCCCATGGGGGATTGTGTTCAACGGTTTAATTATAAGAGGTTTCAATAGGGACTTCTGTATGAGTTTTATCCCGCCGCGAGGCCACAGACACATAGCCGCAATTGTGCAATTTGTGCAGATAGAGGAAGAAATGAATAGATGTGCAAAAATAATAGAAAAATTACACACGCTAATTGGTGTGCAGAACATATATATGAATGAGACAACTCAATCGGGATATGCTTATATGAATATCTATATATATAATATATGTTGGGGTGCGTCTCTTTGGCGGGTGGTGGTTCCGTGAGGTGAGAGTACGAACATTTATCGCGGGAATTAGGCTTACATATAAGGAGCTTTATACTAGCATCGTACTTGCCTGGGTAACTTAAACATCCAGGTCAGACAGGATATAATTACATAATATAACGTTCACCGGTCGCTAAAGTGTATAATATTTAAATTTCTAGACCTTCAAACGACATATTATATCGCTGGAGAGTCCTGAACATTAAATGCGTTCAATCTGGACAATCGACACATTCCCCTCCGAACCACCACCCACGACCAAGAAGACGCACCCGAGTGTAGCGAGGATTGAATTAAATATTGTTGAATTTATCGAAATAGCCGCTGGTGTGATATGAAATTTAGAAAAGAATAATTAAGTGTCCGTGCTTAATTAATAATTAATTAATAATCAATAATAATATATATACGCATAGACAAGCACATATATACACACATATATACATGTATACACACATACATATACATACATGCATACATACACACATGCATCTGGAGATTTACATACTCTGCATATATTGTGCATGTGCGCAAACATACATGCATACACATATGCGCACACCAGTATATATGTACATTGTAAGTGAGATTGAGAATAGCGGTAGTAAGTATAATCAGAATAAGAAAGTAAGTACTGGTACTAGCAAGTATTATTTTCACCTTCATATTACAGTCTCGACTCATGATTATTATTTACACACAATATTTTTGAGAGCAAGACTTAATGAAGTAGTTTGAGAAGATGTATTCAAAGCAGTGCCACTGTTGCATGTACCTCAATTAAGTTGATAATAAATAGCATGACCATGGTTATACACATGATGCGTTACTATTATTAAATTAAGTGAATGGTCTTCTCTATCTTTGATAAAAATAAAATTTTCCATGACAGTGACTTATAAGTGTGTGTATAAAAAGGTTTAGACAATCTTCAGATGCTAATGCATTACCAGTGTGTAGGTTAGAAATACATTTAAATAATATACACACATGTATATCAGATACAGCAATGCTCCAGCCAACCAACCCCACAACCGCAGCAGAATCACGGGCAACTTCTCAGGATCCAGTCGGAAATGCGGCCCGCCGCCTTCCATCGGAATGCTCTCACTGAGAGCCTTCCGATGAATGGCAACAGGCAGCACCCCCGACCATTACCCAAAAGAAAACCCACCCACAACCCGGCCGCGATCAAGAAGTCGATCAACTAGAGAACCTCTGCATCCGGAACACAATGTGCCCATGTGTAGGCACATGTACTTATATAGATATATAACCCAAATTAGAAAATGAAAATAGTAAGTAAACTTGAAATGTAACAGCGAATACTGGTAACTATAAAATTCAAGTTATTGTTGTCTCGAATGACATTTTTTTTTATCACTTACACATGTGTCAGGTGGATCTGGGATATAATATAATGTGCCTATCAATAGACACATAATAATGATAATATGTATAAATATGTAACTAAATTAGAATATAACAATAATAATTAGGTTTGGAATGCATCAGTGGGTACCGGTAAGTGTAAAATTCATGATTACGTCTACATGTACTCAGATTTATTATTATTTACACAAGTATCCCATAAATCTGGAATATAGTGTACCTATATATAATAGTACACATGTAGATGTGTATGATGACAATAGTAAGTGAATCTGGAATGCAGCAGTGAGTACTGGCACAGGTAAGTATAAAATGAATGATGCTGCCGCCTCGACTCAAATTTGTTATTAATCTGCAACTACATGTATATGTATATATTAAGTATAAAATTCATGTTGCTGTCACGACTGAGATTTATCATACTTTACACCTGTGTCTCGTGGATCTGGGATATAATGTGCCTATACATAGACACATATGTGCACAAATATGTAAATAAATTAAAATATGACAATAATAGGTAAGCTTGGAATGCATCAGTGAGTACCGGTAAGTATAAAATTCATGTTACTGTGTAGTCTCAGATTTATTATTATTTACACATGTATTCCATGAATCCATATATAAGTGTACACGTGTAGATATGCATAATGTAACCCAAATTAGGATATGACACTAAAAGTAAATCTGGAATGCACGTCGACCCAGATGTATTATTAACCCACAAATATATACACATATGCATATACATATATATACACATATATATCAATATATATATATATATATACATATACATATATTTATATACATTTATTTATTTTTATTTGTTTTTCATCGTTTGACAGAAATTAATCCTTAGCTATATGTCAGAAAAGAATGTCAATCGTCAGATTGTTAGAAATTACCTTTTATGACCATAATACAAAGTAATAGAAATGGAGACCTGTAATGGTTTCCATAAATGGTAGAGATCTGAGTATAAATATGTTATTGTATGTACACTCATGTATCAGTATCCTTAATGTTTACATTAATCCATACGGAATATAATGATAAGTTGCCATGACAGTATGCAGACAGTTTATCGGACTAAGTGCTATTAGAGTATTGTATAATGCATAATGATGTATGTAATATGGACAAAAAAAAAACACCTGTAGAACAAATCAAAATATGACAATAATAAGTAAGCTTGGAATGTATAAGTGAGTATCGGTAAGTATAAAATTCATGTTACCGTGTAATCTCAGATTTACTATTATTTACACATGTATCCCATGAATCTGGAATACAGTGTACCCATGTACAAGTGACCACGTGTAGACGTGCATAATGTAACCCAAATTAGGATATGACAATAATAAGTAGATCTGGAATGCTAGTCGACCCAGATTTATGATTAACCCACAAATATATACACACACATATACATACCACACATATATATATACATATACATACACATATATATATATATATATATATATATATATATATATATATATATATATATATACATATACACACATACATACACATACATACACCCATATACATACATACAAGCATATATATTTATTTCTATTTGTGTTTGTTTTTTCATCGGGTTGACAGAAATTAACCCTTAGCTATATGTCAGAAAAGAATATGTCAATCACCTTTAGTCATTAATGGCCATAATTCAGAGTAATAGAAATGGAAACCTGTAATGGTTGCCATAGATGGTAGAGATCTGAGTATAAATATGTTGTTGTATGTACATTCAAGTATCAGTACATGCATAGTATATACACAACATATACACTAAGATTGTTCAATGTTAATGTTTACATTAACCCCTAAGAAATATAATGATGAGTTACCATGACAGTGTGCAGACAGTTTATTGGACTGAGTGCTATTTGAGTATTGTATAATGTATAATGATGTATATAATATGGACAAAACACCTGGGACGTTTCGTCCCAAGTATTTTGTACATATATACGGTATACTAAATTATACGGTATACTAATGTAGGAAATTATACAGATTATACAGTATACTAATGTAGGAAATTTTGTTCGTAGAGATGAATATGAACAGAACTAATTCAATTCAGCCATGAATAGTACTGGAAGAGACCAGCAGAAATTAATATATTAATTAATTTCAGTTCATGAGTCACCACTCTCAGTCTGGTTGATAGCTGCTGCACGAATTTGTTCAGGCAATGGCTTTGTTACATCCAGCAGGTGTCGTTTGCCATCCTTATGTGTCTTGAAAAGGATTTTTCCATTAGCAGTCCAATAAGACTCCACCTTTTTGTCAGACTTAAAGGTGCTCAACATCTTCATAATGCCCTGTCTCTTTAGCGTTAAGTCCTCACATATGATGACAGGTGATAACCCTTTCAAAAGCCGTTTGCTCTTAAATATCACATCCTTCACTGGGAAGTAGGCAAAGCGAACGATGATGTTGATCACTTTGAGTTTAGTACCAGGGCGAAAAGCATCTAGATGCGGTTCATCACTTGATAAGTTTGGAGCTGCTTCACCTCTTGTTGATTGATTGGTGTGGTACCGGGGATTGTATGTATAATCTCTAGCCTTCCCGGGGGGGTGAGAATTTACGATGTCTGTACGAAGAACATCTATTGATAACTTTTTTTTGCAGAATTGTCGTATCATATTATTGGTGGGAAGTTTGTAAATGTCAGCCACATCACAAGTTATTGGAAAGTTGATGAATCTCAGGCTTAACTGTCGGCCATGTTGTTCTGCATCCTCGATATCATCCTCGGCTGATTTTTGGCTAGCTTCGATGTCTTTTATTCTTTGAAATAACTGTTTGTTTAATGTTTTTAATTGATTTACATCAGTTTGTAGTTTAGAGATTGTTTCTGTACTGCATTTCATTGCACTTTTTACAGCAGTTTCTACTGTAGAAGGTAGGGTTGCGAGTACCTCTTGTACAGCTTTCTTCACTCCCGAATTCACTAAGTTAACAAGGTCAGATTGAATTCCCTTTGTCACAGTTTCTTCAACTTTAGGGAGCAGCTTATCGTGGCAGCGCTCCATGAATAAATCTGAATTGATTGCTGAGTCAATAGCGGTTTGAACTAATTCAGCTAGGGATGGCGATTTTTTTGACGAGGTTTTTTGATTATTTGATTTGAGAGCTGCTCTGCGGGTGCGCGGTTTCCCCTGCGATGCAGTTAATATTTGGTCACTATCATACTCAAAGTCTTCAAAATAGTTGAGAGCCCCAAGGTCCTCGACCGAACCTCTGTGTCGAAGTGAACGTTGTTCAAATGGCGATATGTTGAAAGCAGTTTTCCTCTTAACAGAACTTATTTCAGAAATATTATTAGTGTCAATATCAATCAGATTTGTGTCTATTGCTGGCATTAGTACATTGGGGTCAATTTCTTCTCGTACCTGTTGTTTACCCGCCATCTCGACTACCTCGAAATTAGGAGATGTGCGTGCGCTATTTGTTGCAAAATACCAGTTTGTTTCTTCGTAGTGGCAACATATTCGTTATTCTCCACCAGACAGAGCGTATCCTCATTAATTAGGCATTCGTAAGATTTTTAAAGATCATTACACTCAAATAAACCCGAGTTTAGTTGCTGGTTGAAAAATTAAGTTTCACGTGGAACCATCTCGAGCACAATGTATATACATGCATATGTAGTACCAACAAAACTACGAATATGCAAACATATAGAATCCGATATTAGTTGTTTTAATTCTATATACCTGATGCTCGCACCCTCAATTATTTATTTCCGAAGCAATAATATACAGTGAGAAATCATTAAAGGTACTCAATCTGATTCGATGGTCCTCATATCATCAGATTCCAACAACAACATTTTTTGAAATGCCGCTTCAGTTATCAGAGTCGAGTAATTGCCCAAAAATAATGCTAACCACAGTCAACTATGGTATAGTCTAAAATTGGCCAAAACCTGTTATTTACCAACATTTGTTCAACGAAATTTTGCCGGTTATCAAATATCTGACACAAAAAAGCCACTTGAGTTTAGAGTTATCCATCTTCATCCGCAATTTGGTCCGAGACCGTCTTCTCGTCGAGTGTTTACAGGGCCACCTAAATTTATCGGTGGTGAAAAATAATATATTTCAAAAATCGATATCTGATCACTGAGCATTGATGGCTGGGTTCCTCTACTGGAATCAAATTCGGATTATACATCTGTAAATTAATCTCGCTGTGCACTGATGGCGTTGGTTGTGGGGTATAACTTAGAAATAAAAGTTACCAAATTGTGAAACTTTCCTCAAGAATATACTAATATTATATTATAATGATAGTTTGAATGCGATATTATCCACAAAACACACTTTGTGTTAGAGAAAATTAATATCGATTATGTTATGTTTTCGCGAAAAGTTGGTTTGTTTCTCATCAGAGAGTCCCGAATTTATCCGTATATTTCCGAAAATCGACGGCTATTGTCGCGTAAACAACAATCACGCGTTCGCACAACAACGCAACACAACGCCTAAACCTCCGTCAAGTTGGCTCTGGAGAAAACTTCACTATATACGATTTCTCCTTCAACGGATTTATTATAAACTGTCATAAATTTATGACATATCCAATTGATTTGACCGCATAATTATATATTATACGTGTATAATAATTTTTCGATCCAAACCATAATTGGAGCCCCCATTATATGAGACTATTGGCTTGACCACCTGGGTTTAATAACCCATTATCGGAACACATGACTCCAATTATGCAAATATTTCTATTGTTATGCAAATTGCCGCTAAGGAAACCCCCCTTTCTTATATTTTGTTCTTGAACGTGTCTTTATACTTCCTCTTTTGCTGTGATAGTAGTAATAGTAGTAGTAGTAGTTTATTGTTAACCTCCTCAATTTAGGAGAGCATATATACAAATGACAAATATATACATGTTATATAAATATGCATGCAAATGTTATTCTAATGACAATCCTAATCACAATATTAATCTTACAGTGTTTACGTCATGTCACACGCATGCACTCGGGTTCTGACATTTTCAAGTTTCAAGTGTTAGTGAGGACGGTGATAATCTAAAGAATTTAGAAATGGGAAGGCATACATAGAGGTTCCTGAATGCCAGTTGCCCTTTTAAAACCTGATTAGCAATATCACATGAGTGTGATCGAGCGAAATACAATTTCCAAATAAAATATTTGTTGGACATCAATGTTGAATATTGGAACTTGAGAATGTGTGTCGTCATATTACCTTCTCGGGTGAAATTAGACAAGGGATTTAGACATCGAATTCAGAAAGTAGGTTACATAATATGATAATGGCCTATTTAAGAAACTGGAAATAAATTAGCAATATCACATGCGTGTGATCGAGCGAAACAAGGAACTGGTGCAAGGAAATGAATACGCCCTGTCACTAACTCGTGGCCATACACCTATATTGGATCCACCAGGTCCGGTTCCGTGGTTTCAGAGATTCATCCAGTCCCCGGTTCCTTGGTTTTAGCGCTACAGGTTAAAGTTCTGGAGTAGCATTTCCATATATGGAAGTTTTGAATATTCATGACTTCCATATATGGAAATGCTACTCCGGAACTTTGACCTGTAGCACAAAAAGCACGGAACCGGGACTGGTGGATCCAATATGGCTGCGATTTAGTGACAGGGCGTATAAGGAGAACAAGCTGCGCATGAAGTAAAAATAGTTTCCGGTTGAGGTAACGGTTTCCAAACAGTCGATCATTTCGTCCCGCTTCTGAAACTGCAATGAATCGAAATACATGTAGCACACGTGAAAAGATTTCGGGACCCGCCAATTTTTTCTGAATTTTTATTATATTATTACTTCAAATATACTTCTTTCTGGTATATAAATATTGTAAATCCATAAATTGATTATTTGACCAAATTTTCCCAAATTTATTTCACGAAATTCACCAATTTCCCTTTTTCCGATTTTTTCCTTATTTTTAGTGTGTTGTTAGTGGAGGGTTTATGTACCTATACCAGCAAAAAAAAATTATAAAACCATAAATGCACTGAAGTATAGTGTTCGCGGATATACGAAGGTATTTCAAGTACATGTATGTATCCACATATTTTTACACGAAAAAAATGCGAAAGTGAATATTATAAATTAGGATTAATTTTGAGCGTAAACCACCAAGTCACTTTAAATCTCATGGGCGAATACAGATAACAGATAAGATGTCCGAATAAATTATTTCACTCACGCATCAACAAAATGTATACCACGATTCAACAAGCTCATTGTTGTAAATATGGTTACTGCTTGGGGCATTAAAAGTTATCGAAATATGATACTAGTATAAGTATTACGTGAAACTGACTCATAATTATAGACAAGAAAACGATAATCTGAAATGGTAACGCCCTCAAGATCATATTGTCAAGAAGTATTGTTTATTGTTATTATGCGATTAAGTGTTTCGTTCTGTTGTACGATCACCGCACTTATTCTGTATTTTAAAGATGCATAATCCGAATTAACGCTCGCAAATTACTATTCCCTTGGCTTCAGGGGTAAAACATAGTTGATTCGAGTCGAGGAACCCGCCAATCAAAGCTCAGAGTGATCAGATATCGATTTTTAAAATATATGATTTTTCACCACCAATAATGTTTAGTGACCCATATACAAGAACAAAATTGCGGATGAAGATGGATAACTCTAAAATCAAGTGGCTTTTTGTGTCAGATATTTTAAAACCGGCCAAATTTCGTTGAACAAAATGTCGATTAATAACAGGTTTTGGGCAATTTATACTATAGTTGACTATTGTTAGCATTATTTTTGGGCCATTAATCGATTCTGATACTGAACTGAAGCGGCATTTCAAAAAATGTTGTTGTTGGAATCTGGTTATATAGGGACCATCTAATCTGATTGAGTACCTTTAATTCATCTCCCGGTCAGAATTATTTCCGGTTTTAACAATAAATAAACGCTGATCAGAATCACTTGTCAATTTACTCAAATTCATGAAAAGTACGACATGGGTCATATAAAATAATGTGATTTGTCATTGGAATTGCATTGAGTCATCAACAATCGTAAAACTTATATATGGCTCATTCATATACCATGTTTATGTTGTCGCCAGAATTTCTAAATTGTAATATTAGCGTTTATATAATCAAAAGAAAAGGTAGCAAACATATCACACGGTTGCGACAATTTGGAAAATCTGTTTATTATTGATTACAAAAGCGAAATCGTTTTTAACGCCGAATTATTTCTTTGCCAACGAATCGAAACGCTTCATGTTAAAGCGCCATGTGACCGGAGCATACAGGCTATAACGACCGGAACAACTTGGTACCCAGATGGTTCAGCATATTTGGATGACCTCCCGTTATAATTTATTCTCATGATCCTGCCAAACAATAGCGTGCATTTTATTCGAATACACAACGAGTAGTTTAGATACATTCATATTTGTTCCACACAAACGAACCACGCCAAAAATCACCAACGGACCACATCACAAATCACCAACGAACGACATCACATGGAACAGGTGATCCCCAGTGATAGTCACCGGGAACAATCACTTTGAAACAAATGAAATAAGCGCGCAAAATAGTCTTGTATCTTTCAAATTTGAATTTTTTTATTAATACTACACTTTGAAGCGGGTGCACCTCTTCCGTTTGTTTCTCACCTGTCAGTGGTTTCCGTGTTTTGCTCGATGAATTCGTCAGTCAAAAATGTTCCATATATTACTTGGGGTTCCTATTTCGGCAACCCGTGCGCCATTATGTGTAATATGGGTGAAATATACATTTATACCATTTGCTCATGACATTATCCATAATCCACCAAGCGAATATTTCGGATAACGTAATCTTTTTAGACCGACATGAATCCCACTTAACTATGCGCCCTTGATTCACTGGAATGTCAATTGGTTCATTTATGTTTTCTACTGAGCTTTAGTTTACAGCATTATGCATGCCCCTTTGTAGTCGGATTCCTTATGTCATTTTGCATTTTTGGTTTGTTAAAAGCGATCTTAAAACGGATTATGTATGCCCAGTAGGTGTGTTTTCAGGATTGACTTGTTTCCATTCTTGAATTTTGGCGGGTCGTCCTAAATCGGGGTCAACATAATTTAGAGAGCGTTTCGTATTTACAGAAAACGGTAGATGGTGCCATCGGGCGTATGGTGATCGGTGCAATTTGAAACTTCTCCAAACTACTAGATATCACAGTTACATGTATTTTTGAAAATTGTGACGTGATCGGTTAATTCTTGTTGGCTACAGTTGTGATCAAAATTTAACACTGAGCCCTATGGAGATTATAGTAGTTTGGATAAATGGGCCATTTTGCGTATGACGATATACGCGTACTGATATTCCTAAACAATACTAAGTGTGAAACACAGACGTAGTTTTAAAAAGAATGGATGTGATCAGATGATTCTTGCTGGCTACAGTTGCGATCAAAATTTAACACTTAACCCTATGGAGAATTTCGTGCTATGCTCAAACGTTGATTGTAATATCACTTATTGGCAATCGTGCGCAACTATATATGTAGACTAACACTCGTGTTTGACCCACTGTAACTATCCGTGAGTTAATAGAAGCAATATATGATATAGTTATGCCTCAAGCTACAGAAATTGGCAAAAATAAGTGTCGAATGGTTTTGTAATATCGATAATATGCAGCATGTTGACTCAAACGAATATAGTCACAACAAGACTGTTCACGATGTGATTACATATTAGATTAGTCTTTTATTTGATACTTATCTGTCTTGATGTCCACTGACTAGTTTTTAAAACCACATCGTTGATCATAACGGGATGTAGTGTCCCAAATACATAGGTATAGATGGTCGTTGTCATTAACTCAATCGTTGTCATCGGAGTCTACCCCACGTGCACTGAGATAATATGTGTTTTCGCATGATTTGTGCTACTGATAAATGGACATTTCGGTGCAGCTGAGATCTTTACTATAACGGTATAGGTTTTGATTTCACACTTCCCATGCCAGTTACATTGGCCAACTTCAGGGGGCCTCGGTGGCTCAATCGGTTAGGGGTACAACTCCAAGCCGTTTCGCCCTCCAGCGCTGGCGATTAGGGTTCAAATCCACATGTCTCCATCGTGGACTTTGTAACTCGAAATCGTTATCTGATGGAGTTACCAGTTACTCGCCGATGGCCGGTGGTTTGCCGCACATGGTTGACGAGTTTATCAGCCATTGAAATCACTGTTAGATTAGTCGCAAGTGTGCGGATTTCCTCCACCACTAAAACTGGCAATGTCGTGATATGGCCTTAGTGACTAAAGCGACAATAAACCCCAATCAATCAATCAATCAATCATTGGCCAACTTCAGTACAGCGACTGAAACCCAATATTCACCATTAATATTCTGACCGCAGTTAATCTCCACGCTTCGTGTATAGCTGTGGAAATCAAGCAAATTCGAATTTCCACTAAAGTAGAGCTTAATGAGTAAAATAGATATCAACCATAGTTGCATTTTCCTGCAAATTCCGAATATGTGCTTAGTAACTTTTACTAATGAGCTATCGGAACCGGTGGCAAGTCTCCCGATCGTATAATGATCAGTGGCCTATGCAGAACATGGCTCCATATTTTTAGACATACATGTGCCCAACTTTGAACAAAACCAGCACCATGCAATTAGACACTGACCTACTTAAGGCAATACCAATGAATGATTAGTACACCATTGTGGCATTTGGTTAGCAACCGTTGCTAACCTTAAATAAGACATCTGGTTCACTTTGACAGCCAGGTATATCTCAAAATTCACATTTGGGTATTAACTGCATCGGAAACGCAAACGTTGACCCTATATCAGCTACAATTGCAATTTCCAGTGAATTCCCGGTAATTTCCTAGACTAAGGTTCTCGATCTTATAATAATCAATGGCCCATGGGGCACAAACATGTACAGTTTCATATCTGTGTCACCATCTGAACATAACGAATACCACCCAACTATAGACACTATCTAATATACGGGGAAATACCACGGCCCAGAGTGTTGATCGGTTCCAAGCCAAGTATATTATTGGGGGAGAACGATCCATTAAGCCTATGTCGATGGTTTGTTCACAACAGATGGAATCGTGATGCATTATGAAGGATGATGGAAGGGTCCCCTCACCTATGTTCTTCGACATAGTATTGTCCCCGCACTGTGTCACTTGCATATTACGGTGGTGTACTATATATAAGACCAAGCACATAATGCACATATATATCTTCTTATAAATAAATTATCTCTTAGAAAGTGTCCATAGATGTCTTGCCTATTTATAGTGACAATTTATTTTTTTCTTGTGGCAAAGGATTTGAGGGAGTGATTTGTTATGTTGACTAAGATGTTAATTTAGTATGTGAAGCATGTATCCCGGTGGATGTATCGACTGGACGGAGAAAATGTTTTCTTTATCGTCAGATGAACATAATTTAAACTCCAAATTTTGATAAACCCGACCGGGAGTTATAGAGCAACCATATATATATGCCCAGTAATATTTAGCAATACATATGGACATGATAACATTGTTTAACGTGTTTACACAATACCGCCCTATCCACATGTATATGGCTAAACATATCATTGGCATAGATGAGTTGTTGTAGTTGTTACATTGATGCTGATCGGGTTTCTCCAAATTTAATACTAAAACAGAATGATCCATAATCTACGGTGGCTGGTTTAGGACATGGGAAATTGTTTATTTATTTCGTGGCCACGAAATACTAATTCGTGGCCACGAAATTACTAATTCGTGGCAACGAAATACTAATTCGAGGCAACGAAATACTAATTCGTGGCCACGATATAACTAAGTTGGTGGCCACGAAATACTAATTCTTGCCAAGAAATAACTAATTCGTGGTCACGAAATACTAATTCGTGGCCACGAAATAACTTATTGACCTTTGTATATATCCAGATACCTTTACGGTATGGTTACACTTGGTGTTTTAGAAACAATGCGTACGATCGCAGAGAAGCTACTATAAACCCCTTATGGCGTGGGGCCCGGGCTCTATGGGGACATGAACGTCCGGTGTAAACTATAGCCCAGAGAGAACGGGGGAACAGAAAATGAGTGATCAGAGGGGTCCATATATATGGTACCATGCAATTTCCCCACCCCCATTTTAGGTCGAACACAGTGTGTTGTAGGGTGACCACTGAGACAAATTAAATATCCACCCGCTTTCACCATCCCCGATCCAAAATGGACGCACCAGATGGGATCAAATATGGCACCTTTACAATTTCTCCCCCTTAACAGTTTGGTGTGGTATAATTGGCGCTGTAGGGTGACCCCAAGATATACGGAATGTCGTGGTACCCTGCATGTGTGACCCGCCCCCAGGACGGCGGCATCTTTGGATCGGGTTGGTGAAAGGGGTGATTACTTAATTCGTTTTACGGGCCACACTACAACACCATTTATCTCAAATGGCCGTGACTCATGCCAAGATGGTGGACAACTACAATCAGATCATCTCTATCCGCTTCCATTACAATAATGGGACTGACGATCGTATATCACAATTAGTTATTTCGTGGCCACGAATTAGTTATTTCGTGGCCACGAATTAATTATTTCGTGGCCACGAATTAGTATTTCGTGGGCACGAAATTAAAAATATATTCTCATGTCCTAAAAGTTTTGACTGACACTTACATAAATATGACTCGCTGAATTGTTAGCACACAAGTCCGTATTATGCGGTACTTTCACCTGGCAATAAACATTAATTTTGTCAATTGATGAGAAAACAACATCAATCAATTTTACAACGACATCCTAAAACTTTAGTCTTGATAAACATTACATTTGTAGAATAGTTGACATTATCACTGAAGCACGTGATTGTGATGTATGTGATTTCCATAAACAAAGAAAGCCACTTACCGAACTTGCTATGCGTAATAGCATGTTTTGTATTACCAGGTCGACGGGGAAAACATAGAGGGGTACACAAACAAAAGCCTCACAAAAACCTGTTTCCACTAAAATATCAAGCTGGAAACAGGTAGATTCTGCAAATAGACACACTGGTGGTATAGAAACCGTTCTCACATCGCTTTTAACATTCCGAAAACGCGGGACCATTTTTTTCGACATAAGGAATCCGACTATGCTGATGTCGTTCTTATTTTCATTTGCAATAATATAATTAAGGTTACATGCATGACATATTCGAGCATGTTTAAGGGAGACCATGCAAATTCACATGAAATACTTATAGGTAGTTCAGTTGTTATAACACCGCATGCAACGAAGTTGTTGTGTGGTATATACTGGAATCAGCTTGTCCGTCGTCCGTGGATACAAATTTGTCCGGAGTTTTTCTCAGTCGTTTTTAATCATTTTCCGCGAAACTTGGCATGCACAGACATCAACCACCATGCGATTATGGCGTCTGTCGAACTTTTTTTGGTGATGTTATTCCACTTTTTCGACTTTTTCAAAATATATAATTTTATCCAAGCTTTTATTCCTACATTTTGCGATCAATTTATTTTTAACTTGGCACATATATTTAGTACCATTGGAATATGTACACCTGCGATTATGACAACGAGTAGTTTAGATATCTTCATATTTGTTCCACACAAACGAACCAAACCAAAAATCACCAACGAACGATATCACATGGAGCAAGTGAGCCCCAGTGCTATGCATGACGGGGGAAAATCACTTTGAATCAAATGAAATAAGCGCGCAAAATAGTATTTGTATCTTTCATATTTGAATTTTTTTATTACTACTACATTTTTAAGCATGCACATTTTCCGTTTGTTTCTCACCTGTCAGTGGTTTCCATGTTGTGCTGGGTGAATTCGTCAGTCATATGTTCCATAGATTACTTGGTATTCCTATGTCGGCAACCCGTGCGCCAAAATATGTGTATAGTGTGGAATATATATTTACACCATCTTCATATGACATTATCCATAATCCACCAAGCGAACATTTGGATAACGTACTCCTTTTAGGCCATAATGAACCCCACATAACTAGGCACCCTTGATTCACTGGAACGTCAAGGTTCACTAATGTTTTCCTATATACAATGAGCATTGGTAATCTCAAACGCGCCCTTTGTGTACGCTATTGGTGTTCTTATTTTCATTTGCATGTTCGAGCATTGATATTGTTATTGAATTACTTATAGGTAGTTCAGTTACCGTGTACCTGCATTGTATCACCAACCCGGAAGGTGCAACCAACCCAGGGCCCTGTACTATAGATTCCCAATAGCCGTGTTTTAACCTGCGGAGAACGGTGTGACTAATTACCGCCCGGGACCACCGGGACCGCCTGGGCGCACCCACGGGCCCGTGGAAACTATATCTCGACGTTATAAGGTAGCGACATACCACCTGAGGGAAACATAGAGGATTTTACTCGCTCGCTCGTCTCCGGCCGGTGTTATTAACCACACAAATGCCGATATTGGCTAAGAGAGCCAGAGTGTCTTCGTGTGTTTTCGGGCAGTATATATTGGTGATGCGTGGTAGTGCAATACACATGAGTGTGAATTCGAAATATTGACTTGTACCCGAAACGTCCGTCCAATGAAAAATAACAAAATCAAACAATCCAACCCCTAAATCACCGAAATCTATACTCTAATCATCAAACTAAATAGCCCTATTGTCAAACAGACGTTGTTTCACGAAGGAAAGCTAATTTGGGTGTGGTACTCAACATACATCGAGTTTAATAACGATTTTTGTCTTTTTTTCCGTCAGTTTTACAGATTTCTTTTCGCGGGAGGCCATTTTGAAAAGTGTGAAACAAACTCGAGAAACGCTGCAGTAAATGACTCCAAAATAAAATAATTTAATATCGATAACAAAAATGTTTTATATAATTCCTTATCTAGTGGGTATTATATATCCACCGCATGATTTTTGTCATTAAGAATGCCGGATATCAATTAAAAGAGAGATATTAAAATTAATTTAATAAAGTTCAAGTTAGTTTCGCTTTCAGTTTTGCAAAATTGCCTCCCGCGAAAAGAAATTTGTAAAACTGACGAAAAAAAAGGACATAAATCGTTATTAAACTCGATGTATGTTGAGTACCACCCCAAATTAGCTGTACTTCACGAAACAACGTCTGTTTGACAATAGGGCTATTTAGTTTGATGATAATAGTATAGATTTCGGTGATTTAGGGGTTGGATTATTTGATTTTTCATTGGACGGACGTTTCGGGTACCAAAAAATAAATTTCATTGACAACTTCGAATGATTTTCTATGCTCACTTGTTTAAAGTACGACGGAAAGCTAAACTTTAACCAAAAATATGATTACTTGGGCACATAATGCTAGAATTCCAGATCAATTTGATAAAGAAATTTGCTTTTGTGAGGATGATTTTTGACCTCCTATTTTCACTATCAGCCTTGATACTTACCTTTATATATATATATATATATTGTTTTTTTGTTTTGTTTTTGGCCAAATACCTGTGTTCTATAGTACTCGAGCAATTGTATTTTTGTAACCAAAACAGGACATTGTATTGTCTATTACATGGTTTATTCTATACATAAGATGTCACATTCATTGTATTAAAGGTAATTTCAACATGTCAGCCAATGTCGGTGTTTCTTGCTCGGTGTCCAGTTCTGTTCTGTCAATCTCGGTAGCTGGGAGTGACGTCACATCCTCGGGTGCACTCGGACCGGATAACCGGTACTCTTCGGGACCTAATACCGCTACATTCCCCCAAGCTTTGAAAAGAAGGCCCTGATGGAGGGGGTTGAAGAATTCGTCCATCCATCGTCATTAGTCAGTCCAAGATCCAACAAGACTTCTGTTACGTCATAGGCCTCCGTGGGCTCGGTTGCAGAGTCTTGTAGTCGACGCATGGGATCCTGAACATCGGATGACTGACGAACACTTGTAACTTGGTCGAGGAAGGCACCGTCATATGGATGGCTGGCAGAGTGGAATTTCTCAGCATCTCGTATCATCCAACTACCATTTTCTGTCATATCTGGTAATGTCTTCGCCATTGTATCGGTCAAATGATTGTCTGGCCAGCTTGTTTACACCGCCCAATGTCTTGGCTCCATTGGGTGACCAGTTAAGTTCTTGATCCGGAACGCATGTCGTAGTTACAGTGAGTTCCTTCTGTCGAACCGTATATAGGTGGTCTGCACTATGTATAATCTGGCTATGGTGAATAGCTGCTGACATTCACTTCTTGGTCCACTCGACCGATAACCATTGACTGGGTTCTGCGTGTTATGCTTCGTGGAATATGTACATCAATGCAGAGTGAAAGAGAAATCGGGGCCCGGCATTCTCAGTACAACATACAAATGGTGGTTCAATGTCGGTGTAGTATATCAGCTGGCCCGATATCCATTACCGACAACGCAACCCCAATGTTGGATTCACTCATTGCTGCATTAACTGTGAACATCATTTAAACGTTGCGAACAAGCATATGATTATGTTCAGTGGGTCATGGAGGTACATTTCCATACTGGAACCCGCATCATTCTGGCGGCAAGTAATGGTCTTAATAGTTTGCCATGGGGTCTGATGATACTCTGACCATGGCTGTGGATCTCTTCATTGTAGTTAGTAATTACGATCCACATCTGATTCGGTAGCATTTGCCACCCGGATCCCAAGGCCATTGATCTGGGGAACCTGCTTTATTTCGGAGCCAGGTGTGATCCATTGGATTCTGGCTTGGGTTCTCCCTGTATGTTTGGTCTGTTCTTGTTACATGTATGCAACCTGTACTTAGTTTGGAGATACAGGTAGACCTTTCTGGACTGTCCTCAATTGTCAATAGGTCATTATCCAGTTGATTGTTCGGCTGGTCGTATACCTGTATTAATGAGAACACATCGTTCACGATGCCAGGAGGCTTCATGTACATTGGGTGTTGTTCTGGCAGTTCATCGTCAAAGAAAGGTTGCTTGTTCATTTGACCCGCAGTTTCATCACAAGAGTCAAAGGGAACCCGGCTTAGAACGGTTGACGCAGCATCTAAGACAATAGCGGGTGATTCCAGAACTGTTGGAACAGCGTCTGAGATGTTAACGTCTGATTCCAGGACTGCCGAATCAGCATCAGAGAAGCCTGATGTGATCGAATACATGGTCGAGTTAAAGCCAATTTTCTCGAATTCAAGGAAGGATGTATCGCCATCGGATGTCAAAGACTCAAACTGTGTGATAAGAGCGATCTGGGCGTCTCTCAGATCGCCTCTGTCTCCACCTGACCATCCTTGCTGCTGAAGCAGAACTGCATCCTCTTCATAATCTATTGAATTCAGCTCCAGAGAAACGCTATCGTCCCATTCTAGGTTGACATCATAGGTTGGCGAATCTTCATCTTGTATATATCCTGTGTTGGCATCATGGTTGATATATGTCTCATCCGGTGATAGTGGTTTATGCTGAACTGCATTTCTTGAATAGAATGCATACTCATCTGGTGTCAGGAGTTGCATGTTTTCTATTTCAGACTGTACGTTCAGCAGTTTGTCGGACAAGATTGTCAGTTCCAGCACCAGTGTCCCTGGTTGTTCGCCGTTGGTAAATGGCCCAGACGCAGAAGAATTTACCTCCAATACTAAAGAGGGTGTCGGCATAATATGAAGACTCGTGGTTGTTGGATCTTCAGTCTTCAACTCAGAGCTGGAAAACATCAAAGTTGGATCTCGAGACTCGGATCTGGATGTCAACGTTTCTGCCAATGGCGATACTGGAACATCATAATCTCGGAAATCGAGACGGGGAGGATCCCTGTGCATTGAAGAAGACTCGGGAAACCATTCTTCTGAGGGTGGATCACTCTGCGCCGAAGAAGTTTGTCGGGAATCTTTGCCGACCTGAAGCTTTGTGACTATATTATTGTCAGCTACTTCTTCCCCAACTAATTCAATTGGGCTGCCCTCTACTCTCTTATTTCCATGTGCCGACTTGATGGCTATGGTTGACGGCTGATTGTCCAGTACTGCCGTTTTGGATGCCATCTTTTCTGATAATTTGCATCGTGGCAACTTTTTGACAAGTAAGCCAGATTGTTTGGATGCTGGCATGGTTGTAGGCCACTTGCCCTGCCATAGTGTCTTCTGATGTGTTGACCGTTTGATTAGAATGGTGATATGCAGGAACACTGTCGGTCTCTATGGAACTCGTCCATAATGGTTGGTTCTGTGTGGCCATTCTGGGTGCCATCTTCGTTTTCTCATCGCTGGCTCGCCCTTGAATAACCAGTACACTCGCATGATTAATCACATCTGCTTCTTCATCAGAATGTATCTCCTAGCCGCTTACCATTTGAGCTAAAGATGATAATGATACTTTAACCTCAAGATCTCGGGAATCGAGACGGGGAGGATCGCTCTGCATCACAGACTTGGGAGACATTTCTTCTGAGGGCGATACTGGAACATCATAATCTCGGAAATCGAGACGGGGATGATTTCTCTGTATCGAAGACTTGGGAGACATTTCTTCTGACGGCGATACTGGAACCTCAAGGTCTCGGGAATCAAGACGGGGAGGATCTCTCTTCGCCGAAGAAGTTTGTGAGGCTTTATTGTTGTCAGCCACCTCTTCCCTCTCTAAATCAATTGGACTGCCCCTCGCTCTCCCATGCCCATGTGTCGAGTCCGTGGTTATCGTCCACGATGGGGTGTCCATAGCGACCGGTTTGGATGCCATCTTTTCTGTCGATTGATTTGAAGTTTCGAGTGGAGGAATGTGAATGTGTGCCCCCAGTGCATCTATGCTCTCCAAAGCTGGTTGGCGATGGGTGGCCATTTTGGATGTCATCTTGGAGTTTCCATATTTGTCTCCAATATATGATGACTGGTCTTGGACGGCCATTTTGGATGTCCTCCTGGAATTTGCATCTTGGGCTCCAAAAGTGGAAAAATTCCGTTCACGTAATCTGCACGTTAAGCTATACAGTCTTCGACTTCCAAAATAGCCCTTATCAGCATAGTCTTCAACCAATTCCCGCATTTCGTTAATAGCGACACTGACTGACTCTTGCACCTCGTCTCGGAAATGACTTCTCAGCCCTTGGGGAATCTTCATGGTGGGATCAGCATCTTCACCTCTACTAGTAGTAGCATTCCTGTATATGTTCTGTAACTTCTCTTGGATTAGACAGATCATGGAATGGGTCTGTCGCCATTCTTCTTGTGTCTTATCTCCAAGTTGACGAATTCGCCCAAGCTTGGTCTTAGCTTCTAGGAAATTCATCGGCTGATCCTGTTCGCACAGATCTATATAAAGGTCCCACATCTCATCACTGACGCTGTAATATTTGCATAGGATATTTCTATTCTCCGCTTTTAATTCTTCCAGAAAGTAGACTACATTGTGTAGGACTGGACCGCCGATATTTTGGGCATGTATATAATCATCAACAAGTCCTGCACCTCCTTCTGAAGACAGTCTAACTCTTCCGATTCTTCTCGAAAACACGTTCTGTGATCCCCAAACTGGATGTCCTCTATCTCTTGGACCATTTCATGTCTCCATTCCTCATTCTTTCGCTCACGTCTTAGTTTATTGTTCGATTCTCTCTTGCCAATGGGTTTCAATGAGGGTGATTCGATGGGCTTATCACAATGCCCAACTGAGGGGTAATGATTTTCCAAACTGGAAATCTGTTTGTAAAACAACAGTATTTTGGAATTTATGTCCCTCCACTTTTGTTCTTTCTTATTCCTGAATTGAATCCAGAGTCTGATATTGTTACTTAAGTTCCTGACCACCTGGTAACGCATAAAGTTGTATCTAATATCAATGTAAATGCCTTCAAACTTCTTGTTGGATTTGTTCCATTCCTCTTCAACTTTCCCCCTCTCACGCTGTAGTTTGATAAATGTGGATGTTACGTTAATTCCACACAAGCCCCTATCCACATAGTCGTCAATTAATCTCAGCTTTTTTATCGCAAGACTGTCTGACTCTTTTTGCTCTTCTCGAAACCGTTTGCTCTCATGTCCATACAGGATGTTGATTATTTCGTCCAACCTTTCTAGTTTCAATTTCCCAATTTTTAAAACTTCATCATGGGAATCGAGGAGGCAGTCATCGCCATACATGGGAGTTTGATCTGGTAGGTTGTGACTTTGATTAGCACTGGACATCTTAATTGAACCCGCGCCTAAATAAATCAGGCGTAACAGGCTTATCAATTAATTTATTCCAATCCGATCAATCAGCGTCACGGTATGCAAATACCCAATTTCAAGCGTTTCAGAGTATGATTGGCGAATCAATTAATTAGTGCACTAGCTTTAGTGCAATACTACAAGTGATTTGCCCTCTAAACTTCTGAAAACTTTGTAGGTACTTGTAATTAATTTATATCAATTTAAATCAATACACAAAGGAAAGAAAACAATTGAATATTCCAACAAGCAATCTGAGCAGCTATCTTATGAATAATAAATAATATATAATGCACTTTCAATAGGAACGATTGAACCTAAACCGAGGTTCCAAAAATCATTCCCAGCAAATCTGCATCAGGAAAATACACAACACGGCTCAGAAAACTTAAGCAATATTCCTAGGAGAACAAAAATAATGGAAATAAATATACCTATTTTGATACACTAAACATGGAAATTATTACACAGAGAATACATAACTTATACTATTTAATAGAAAGCAATTAATTTAATACTGTGTAAATGTGTATCAGAAATCCACAAAAATTAATACATATCATCAGTGTCTCCAAAGTACGAATAACTTGTTTTGAGAACCTGATCCCAGTGACAAAAATATGTGAGACAAAAACCAATTACATTTAGGTTAATCAGCTCTGAAAGTAAACAATACTTATATTGGCAAGCTGATTGCAAAACTACTGGTAGATAAAGTGAATCAATGTGTATCAATTTAACTACAAGATATAGGCTGGCTTAATCCAGTCCGCTTCTTATGATATGAGAGTAATTTCTCTGGAAGAACGGCAGGATTATGTAAGAAATTAAGGTATTGAACGGTTATGCCCGCATCAATTTCTAAGTTTGAAGTTGATCATTGAATGAACAAGAAATATAGGTATTATGTATAACTGGCAAAAGAACAACTATAGGTAGTATAGACAACTATATATTATTCTTGAAGGATTCTGTTAATACAATGAAATATTTATTCAGTCAGCGAGTTATGGAAATATAGAACTTAACAGAAGAAGTTGTATACATAGGAATTATGAACCAATTCAAAAACATACGGAAAATGCCTACTCAAAATACTACAAAAATATAACTTTATCTGATAGGCTACACACAAATAATTAATTCATTTATCAAAAATAACCACATACAAAATATTAATTAAAAAATATGCATATATCCTAGAGGTGTATATAATTTATTGAAGAATAAATCAGGGTCTCATAAGTTAATAAACTTATGCAGAGAAACTGATCACATTGACATTAGAAATATTATAAATCAGTGTCTCAAGAGTAAATATACTCATACAGAGAAACTAATCACAATGGCATAAAAATATATAAATAAATGCGAAACTACAATTACCCAAATTTGAATTAAACGAGAAAACTCGCCTTAATTTATCAAAAGATCTGACTCAAATGTCAAAAGAAGTGGAACTCACGTTGAGCTGTGTCTTATACATGTGGACTGTCCATACAAACTCTAATATTTGACATCAGATAGAACAAGTAGTTTCATACTGATTTTACAAGAATTTACTTTCAGTTGAATACTGGTTGAGCTGGTGTAATTAATATGTTTATACTGGAAGCTGTTCAATTTAGTATATGAGCTGTCGAAGTTGATAAAATCACTGTCCAACCTCAACTCTGGATATGTTGATATCTGCATAAGGATGAACATGTAACTTTCAGGCTGCTTGGTTATCCATATTCAAATTAAACGAGTGACTCGCGTTAATTTATTAAAAGTCAAGAGCATGAAAATCATGTTGAGTCAACATTGAGAAATGTTGATGTCCAATTTAAACTCAGATATCTGACATCAAGTTGAACAAGAAATTTCAGGCTGCTTTCAAAGTTTGTCAAGAATTTTATTTCAGTTGAATCGTGGTTGAGCTGATATAATGAAAATTGTCCAATTTGTTGGGAACTGCCAAATTTATATTTTCAACACTGGTATTTCACTGGTATGACATCTAAATTGGTTTGATGGGTGGAACAGAACTAATCGTGTTGATAATTGATGAGTTGTGGCATGTTCAAATCAGTTGGCAGATTTAATGTGAAAAATAGGTAAGTTTATCTGACCGTAATTCTGTTGACACTGGGCAGCGAAGATGTCGATTACAATCTCATCTCTCCCCTGTCTTCAAAAATTGGCCAGCTAGCTGTGATGAAGAATTGATGTCCGGAAACTGTCTTTATGCTATTTTTAGCACAAAGCGGCACCTTCGAATTTTTGTCAGAAACGGCACAAGAAATGTCAATTTTACGCTGTTAAACATGTTGTCATCAATTTCCATCACTTAGAATATGAACTATATATATTTATCAGCATAAACACACAGCCGAACACTGAATATATAATTATCAGGATCGGAAAGTTGACGAAATTGACGAGTCATTTTGACGAATTTTTTCTCAACAAAATACACATAAATTTCCGTTTCCCCGCGTGGTCGACACTACAACGACGCCAATGTAACCAAAACAGGACATTGTATTGTCTATTACATGGTTTAGTCTATACATAAGATGTCACATTCATTGTATTAAAGGTAATTTCAACATGTCAGCCAAAGTCGGTGTTTCGTCACATCCTCGGGTGCACTCGGACCGGATAACCGGTACTCTTCGGGACCTAATACCGCTACATTCTTGTAAATGACTTGCATTGTTTATTGGAATTTAACAATAGTCTATTATTATTTTCCCGCGTTACTTGAATTTAGCGGGAAAATCGTGTCTTCTACCGGTCGATAGGATAAACAATTAATTATTGTGGCCACTGAGAATCGTGACAGTGGTGTTAATTAGTTGTGTTATCGATCGAAAGATCGGGTGGTGATATCAGTTCCAAGCATAGCGCTGAGCAGTATACAACTAAAATTACAAAAATAATTTAATTATTTATTTTAAATTTTCATTTAGTATAAGTATGTTGAGTTTTTTATTTATTTATGTGAACTCCTGACACCATCCGAGTTGCGTAGCAGTACATAGCGTGTACAGTTTCGGGAGAAGGTATAAAAGCCCCACACTTCATACCCATATGTTAATATTGGAAGAATCATTTTGCTATAAATATCAATGGTGACTCAACAGGGAAAATTTGTTTCCTCATTTTACTTATAAGAGCAAACATGGCTTTCTTACTTTCACTGCAGCGTCTCTTTTTTCCATCAATGAATGTACTCTCATTTGAAAACAACACTCCCAGATACTGATAGCTATTAACAGTTTCAACAGGTATTCCCCCTAAATAGAAACATTATTTTACCTGTTAATGAACTTACAGTGAGTGGGTTGCTACAGCTTTTATTTATATATTTCTCAAGGTCATTTAGGTAAATTGAGAAAGTATATGGAGATATTTACACCCTGACGTACTCCTTGTGAACAAGTGAACATTGGTGACATACTACACCCGACCATGACACATTACTTTATATCATTACAAATGTTCTTTATGACATTCACAATCTTCCCATCTAGCCCTGATGAAATAAGTTTGTACCATAGTGCTTCCCTTCATATGCTATCAAAGGCCTTGGACAAGTCTATAAAGGCACAGTAAAGGCTGCCACTAATTGTTCTTGTCAATTCAATCATAGAATTTAGTGTACAAATATTATCTAAGGTTGAGTATTTATTTCTAAAGCCAACTTCGTTCTCGGATATTTGATTTACTTCCAAAAATGTATAAACTCTTTTATTGAGTATACTGATAAATACCTTAGATAGGCAGCTGACTAGTGTTATGGGCCTGTAATTGTCAGGGGACTGCTTATTACCAGCCTTGTAAATTGGTCTGATTACACCTACACTCCAATCACTAGGGAAAAGTCCTGTTTTAATATCAAATTGAAAAGTTTTACATAAACTGGTTTCATTACATCTAGTGAACATTTTATATATTCAATAATTAATCCATCAAATCCAGGGGCTTTACAATTGATAAGTGATTGAATAGCTTTTTCAATTTCATCACAGTCAATTTCACAATTTAGTGAACTTGTATCATAATCATGTTCAGTAAATGTACAATTTGGCAGTTCACCCATGTCCATTATAGTATTGCCCGGGGCCTTGAAGTGGTCAGAGAAATCCTTTGCATTAGGCATATTTTGTTGAGATACATACATTAGTATCTATTTCTTTAATAAGCTTCCAGAAGTCTTTGGGTTTACTCATTCTTATATGGCGTATTTTATTAAGGAATTCAATATTATATTTGATTTTGCTTTTCGTGATTGCCATTTTATACTTGTGTTTACATTCTAGAAGTGATTCTGTCACGGACATGGAATTTATCCCAGTTAGGGAATTTTAGCTGACTCGGACGGAATTTCAGTGGAGACAACTGAGAGCCGTCAGCGGTGAATTATTAATCGGCTTTCTCTATACACAGAGATAGCTGTCCTATATTTAGAAAATCAATACTATTCGGCATCTCACATTCTGACTGGTCAATGTCGGATATAAAAGGCAGAATTTTATGGGGCTCTGGTTAGAAGTCTTCGGATTTCTCACCTGTCAAGATCAAGAGCTGAAATGAAGAGGCATCCCTCAGTGAAAATGATCATGGAGCACACGGTCAGCCAAATGCATTGGTAGCCCTTACTGTCGCCTAGCAGAAGACTGACAAGTGGTCGGAGGTGTCTTTTGAAGAAAGACCAGCGAGAGGCTAGCGATTTATTGGGAATCCCAGGTATTTGGTGACCAATGTGTGCCTCCATGACGTTTTTATTTGAGTTATGCAGATCGAAGATTTACGAGAATCAGTGAGCATCCATTTCTCATTTTGGCATCCCTCGGAATGGTTGGCTATTTCTAACGTCCTTGGGCGCCTTCTATTCCTCAAATTGTCACACAATGTTTGGTCTGCCAATTCAATGGAAACCCTGATTGTCTACCAGTGGAAGAATCAATTCATTGTGCGGTCATATGCAAAGTCTGTCGAAATGTTGGGTAGACCTAGTAACTGGCGGCCAAATATTGTGTGCCAAGTGAACGATTCTCATTTTGGTATCCCCTTGATTGATAATTTAAGTTTAATTGGCGCTCTTTTATGGGCGACCTCTCAGTTTGACTTGCTAATTTTTAATAGCTATTTGGTCTCCGATTGTCACTCCAACCTTGGACTGATGTGGGCAGTCGGCACCGAAGCAGACGATAGGGACGAGAAGAGGTATCCCTCAGAGAATTCACGGTCAGCCAAATACATTGGTAACCCTTACTATCGCTTGCGATATATTGGGAATCCCAGGTATTTGGTGACCAATGTGAACACCCGTTGCCGCATCTCAATGTGACGTACCTTGAAACATAAAAAGTATTCACTGAGATTGATCATGCTTGGATGGCATCCCACTCGCTGGACAACCTCCACAGCCAGAGAAGTACATGGGAAGACCAGAGAGCTCTTAAAGAATGATAAGGCGATGGACTTACTGTGGTTGGTATGTCCTGTGTGCGATCCAAACTTGGATGATCAGTGTTCATTTTTGATGGGATGACGTTTACAGAATTTGATCTAGGTGGCTGGCTGCCCACAACTGCCCTGATGGTTGGACGACAATTGAATCCCAAGAAAGTTGGCGTACCAGAGGAGCTGAAGTTGGGCGCCCTCACTGTGACACCACATGGTTAACACACTGAGGGCTTCCCACTTCATTTAGACGATATTAATTATAGAAGACTTTTCGGACAAGTTGACATCCCTGATTCCGGGTGGGCATCTCCGATGGAGCTCTTTTTGGGGTCAACCATCAGTGGCGGAACAGGCAGATATTTTTTGGATGACCAGTGATGATGGTAACCAGAAAGGTACACCTTTTGATTTTTGGGACACCCTCCTTGATGGTCGACCACCCTGGGTTGAGTGGCCGGACCGAATATCACAGTCAAAGACTCCGTCACAGATGGCAGGCACTCAACCCCGTGAGCAACTCATGATATGCTAACCCTCGGAATCCTATTCTTACGTGACATGTGTAGAGTTATTAACTAAGACAAGGCCGAATTATACCACTTGGTTGACGTGCCATACCGGAGTCACACCAACCTGGACACCCTAAGATCTTAGTATAGAAGACCGAGAGCTGTGTCTAGGCTGGATGTGCCGGTATGTGTCGCCAACATGGTGGGTTGATCAAATTTAAATAGAGAAACTGCGGCATGGTAACGTCTCCAGATGTGCGCCTTTTGTTTGACAAAGATGTGAAAGTGAATAATGATGCCGTAATGCCTCGGCTGTGTGGTTTTGACGGTGGGATCTAGGGCTAATAATACTAGGGCCAGGTGGGAAATGTGGTTTCTCCCCTTAGTATGAGGTAGAGCTGAGACTGGGGCCAAGACGGGAAATGTAGTTTCTCTCCCTAGTGGTCCCACTGTCAAAACCTATGCGAATACAAATTTTTCGTCAAACAAATGTTAGCGTCGCGGATTCCTTCCCTTGTGGTGCACAACTGGGCCTAATGGAAATTTACAAAGGCGAGGGTCCTAACCTATATATTATGATTGATCAATGATGGTATTCATACTATACAACGCCATTGACCACTTCAGGCTGGCGAATGCAGCAATTGTTTCTCTGCACATGGTCAGGTAAATAGGCGATTTCGGTCATGGAAGTCAAGGGGAAAATTCAAGACAAATAAATTGGTTGACAAATCGATATTTGGCTGCTGGTGTGCAGTTGGCGCGACATTCTA
This sequence comes from Siphonodentalium dalli, assembly GCA_032622095.1. Taxonomy (NCBI): domain Eukaryota; kingdom Metazoa; phylum Mollusca; class Scaphopoda; order Gadilida; family Siphonodentaliidae; genus Siphonodentalium; species Siphonodentalium dalli. Next base: position 162,426,344 of record CP136063.1, on the reverse strand, counting down.
GATGGACGGCTTGAGTGTCCGTGAATTACAACCTGACTGGGTTCTGCCCCTTAAACTGTCAGTAGACGGCACAGCCGCCCATCTAGATTGTTACGTTTTATTGCACATCATACTCAGTCATGGAACATAGCAGGTCGACGGAACATTTCTTTTTCTGGAAGTTAACATAAAAAGGGAAGCCATTTCTGGTTTTAAAGGTCCAAATTGAATTCTCGAGTGACATGAAAATTGGCAGGGATCTCAGCAAAGAATCTGAGGGGGCTCACTAGATTTTATTTGGTGTGCATGGGGAACCGAAGAGACTTATTTTGAAGGCACACTACCATTTGTTAGAATAATTAGTTTTCGGCTCGTGACCTTGGACATGTAATGCAGTTCCGATTAATTTGGGGAATTTGTGGTTACGTGGTCCGTATTTGAACCCCCGTGTGCGTTACAATTCAAGATTCTCATTTGTGTTAAATTTCGTGTAAATCTTTCTGGCTTTTTGATTAGGTTCTGCGAGAATTGGAGCAGTCGATTTTCTTTTAGGTTTTTTATTCCTTTTATTCCTAGTTCCAAGTACTGTCTTTGCATTTTCACAAAGCAAAGCAGATAACTTCTATGTAATATCGGTCACTTGAGTTTGGCATAAAGTTTCATTTTCTTCCATTTCTGTCAACGTAATAAGAAAATTACTTATTTTGTCATTGGAAAAATTCATAAGATAATCAGTTGCTTTGTCATGAGACCATGGTTTAACGACTGTTACCTGATTCTCTAAGGGACAGTTTATGATACCAGTACTATTACTTTCCATCTCAGAGTAAGGATTTTCGGATATTATTTCAATTACGACATGGGAGTGGGTGTCAGATAGAAAATGATCGTATTCAAGCACTGCTAAATCAGTAATTTGTTGTGTAGTCTCCGCGGTGCACACATCATAGTCAAGACTGCTCCTTTACTGGTAAGACTCCCAATCAATTGGTCACGTCCAACCATACCGTTACATATAAGCATTTCGGTAGTTTTGCATATGTCAACTAATTTATAACCATAGTTATTATAAGAAGTATCTTGTGTACTTCGGTTCAATGTGAATCCCTCCAAGACTCCACCAACAAACAGGCTGCACATATATGAGTTCTCTTTATAATCTACCAATTAACCTGTCCTCGTATTAAAGTCACCCATCAATACCAGGTTAGGTGTTATTTTCATTATGTCAGCAATCATACTTTCTAATTTCTGGAAATCCAGGGAGGTAAATCTACTGGATTCTGGAGGTATATAAATAGTCCCCATTACTATGGGCAATTCATTTGGGAGTGTGGGTAATTTTGATGTTTGCCTCTTTGGTATCTGGGATATTTTTCACAATTTCCTTCAATACACCTTTAACAAAAAGTCCCAGGCTCCCTGATCGATACAAAACCTATTTTTTCCTGTTGTTAATACCCATGGTTTGAAATCCTGGGACACTTATCACATCAGCAATGTCAGTTGTTGTCTCCTGGAGACAAAGTACATCAAACTGTTTTACAAAGTCAAGAAATTCTGGCTCAGTAGCCTTTGATCTTATACCACACACATTTAAGGACAGAACCCTCATAATTTTCCTCCCTGCGCACCCTTATGGCCTTAAAGCCTTACCAGGTTTGACAATAGCCTGTTTGTATGGTGGGGGCTTTTGGGGATTTATCAATTTATTGTTAATATAAATTTTATCATTAACAACTCTGGATTGTTCTCCATTTTCCTCTGCCGTTTTTGCCATAGGCAGTAACACATCTTTTCTATATTTTTGGACATCTCTTTGAAACTGTTCATTTACATATATTCTGTCATCTTTAGCCAAATTTCTTCCATGCTTCCGAACCAGTTCCTTTTGCTTGAAGAAGGTGAATTTCACTATTATGGGGCGTGGCCTGTCATTTACATCGCAGACTGATTTTATTTCTCCACCACGGTGTGCTCTGTCAATGAGAACTTTTACTTTAACTTTCAGCGTATGTTTTATGAACTCCAGAATCCCCTGTTCAGTCGACACACTGTTATTTCCATCATGCACCTCTGTTTCGTCTATTCCTATGAACATCAAGTTTTCCCCTCATAATCCTTCCCTGTAAATCTACCATTTCTTCTTGGTTCCCTCTTTTCCATAATAAACATATTGTGGATTGTTTAAAACATTAATAATAATTCCTGTCATTGAATATTATTACAATACGCATTTGTAGGCCGTTTTCAATTAAGTTCTCTTGGAAGAATTCTTACGAAATCGGGAACGAACCGGCGCCGCATCGGAACGAACCAGCACCGAAAATTACAAATGCACACATCTCCACGGAGCGTGCGAGCCGCAGTTACAATACATATAGTTAGGTCTCAGACTCGAACTATCTAATAGTCAATTGCTGCTCCACAATCTGGTTTGGTCGGACGTGGACGAACGGTAGATACCACGTCGGATTCGAGGTTAACTAAAGCAATCGGTTCCGTTAAATCCCTAGCTGTCTCAGAAACTGTTGCGTACTGCCCCACAGCATTGATATATCCCCCTACAAAAATTATGCCAGATCCAGTGAGTTATTTATGCATACATATGTTGAATGAAAACAGTTGAATATTGAGTTGGTCCAGCTGTGATTGTGTTCGTGTGCGCATAGTACATACAGAAAAGCTTTCTCGGCAAACAAAAAGCTTAGGAGCCAACATAATTATCAAGATTCATATAGCTGACGCTCGACCAACATATATAAAACATCGCTTCGGAAAAGTAAATATAAATATCACACACGCCTCCGTGAAAAGCTACAATCTTCTACATGTACATCCGTAAATTTATACCAAATAATATTGGAATTTCCTTTTGCGTTAAAAGGGAAGAAATACTTTCACGAATATTACGCCTCATTCAAGTTTTCCATGTCAGTAATTTGAATACATGACGTCTTGGACTATGACATATCTATTAATGAAATCAAATCGCAATATCCAAGAAGAGCTCAGGTACGGGTATCGATAATATAAGAGTCGAATATATCTGATTAGCTGCTAGCTGTTATGGGAGAATATATAGAACTTATTTTTAGCATTATATTGAAAAGTGGTGTTGTACATCGAGAGTGGGAAATAGGTTAAATAAAACCACTATATAAATCCAAGGACCCATGAATTAAAGGTCGAGTTTTAAACACCATCAACAATATGTATAACTGAATAAAAGCTTGTGTATTTTTTAATGTGGAATATTCCTCACTAATCAAGTATATTTGGGTCCGACAGGGTTATTATGTTTGCTCATAAGCTCTTCGTTTAACGGAGGATAATAAAGGATATATATATTTCGGTTACCTGAAGCTATTTTGTCTAATATAATATATACTAGCAGATTAGCCCGCCACTGGCGGGATTGGTCCCGCGTTGACCATACATAACAAGTTTCATGTCGATGTCACCGCTGACGACCGAGATATCGCCCAAGGTCATTTGTGGGTACCCGTTTCAAGGTCAATGTCACCTCAGGCGGACAAACTGACCCGACGAAAATCTCCCCCGACCCTTGGAACCCCTAAGTACGAAATTTCGTCTCGATCGATTGAGCCGTATTTCCCGTCCCGATTTGACCATTTTTGCTTCCATAGAATTTTTAACAGTGTATCGAAGATAATGTTTCTGTATGATGTAGGCGAAGTAACTCTAAAATTTCGGCAAGTATTTAACCCATCAATTCCAATGACGGTGGCAAGGGGAGGGGCGAAGGAGTGCTCGGACGTTCTCAGAAGCGGCCTTAGATAGCAAGTTTGGGCTGAATCGATCGAGCCGTTTTCGAGTATAAAGGATATACACACATACACACGGAAGTCTCAAAATATATAGTAGATATGCAGAGTACATCGCTGTTACTTTTCCCCACGATGGCTAATTCGAGACTGGAATAAGCTCATACTTGAAACCAACACGTAGTAATATACCTAGTACTCACCGTCCCTTGTTATCCTTCTCAACGAGGCAACCATCCGTCTGTACACGATAACAATGACTATGAGGACGAGGGCAAGAAGAGCGAGGACGCCGATAATAGCTGTTAATGCGTAATTGATTCTTTTCTCTCTGTAAATAAATACGAAAGTAACCAGTGTCTTTACCCAATATCATTTACATGTATGGTCACACATTATGTGTTCATTTTCGAAATACACACACGTACATGCTTACTATATGCGGTTATTTCATATAATGTAAATAAATAATAAATCCAGCCAAAAATGGCAAGATATTTTCAACACAGAATTTCTCTGTATCTATCTGGCAAAACATCTTTGGGTTCCTCATATCATTATCTTCATTGTATATATAATCTGAACAATTATTGAGAAACAACCAAAACATTGGATTTTCATACATTTGAGAAGTTGAAAATATTATTTTATTCTGTGTACCTCAGTGTGTACCTTTAGAAGAATAAATAACTTCACACACAATTCCAAGCACCAAATAGCTTATTGTGTTGGTTCCATGAGAGGTCAGGGTGCTTCATTTGTATCATAATGTTGAGTTAGATTTTGAATAATAGCATCATACCCCCATATATTATAATGAAGAATAAATCAGTCACAAATATTCCAGCCCAATGAAAACAAATGTTGATATATACAGTGTGGTCCAATCAAGCAGGGGGCAATCATCTATAAATAGGACAGCAAGCGTTAAGAGATATGGTGGTCAGCTTTAACTTGGTTATGAACCCATGCCCCACCACTCATCTCAACCCAATTTTTCAATCCTCAAAAGGTATGACATGAAAATAATTCTCAAATACAGAACATTATTTATGGATTGTTGCCTTTTTAAATGAAAATAACCATTAAATTTCACAAATCAAGAATAATTAAGTCTCCTCTCATGATCTTGAATCTTGAAATATGATATCATTGATATATTATCTGCACTTCTAAAAGAAAATTATTTTATAGTAGTTCTTGGTACTTGAAAACTTTTTTAAATTTAAAATATTTTTCATGGCATAAAAGTAAAGTAAGTGAGGTTATAATATCCAATGGGTCGATGGTTCTTAAATATTGTGCCACAAAAATCGCTCGTACAAAATTTCACAAAGAAATTCTTGGCATGGTGGCAGCGATAAAGAATATCCACCTAATGATTACAAGAAAACGGACAATACAACTAAAAATATCAGGCAGGCATTCTAAAGTACCCAACTTCGTGGCAAGTGACCGACAAAAAACGATATCGCTAAAGTGTCTCGACTTGAAATCCAGTTGAAATGAATTATTTTCACTGACGCACGGTTCATACTATGGCGAAAATCTATCTACAGTTGTGCAAGCCGATCATTATTTAACAACAACAACCATTATTCTTTGTGTTTGATGTTGCGATAAAATGTTCAGAGCCGTAGAGTAGACGGCTAAAAACACTCTGACACTGGATCTGGATATATACATGTACGTCCAAGTAACCATTTCGGTATGGTATAGGACGGGCGATGGACTATGTTACGGTGCGCCACCAGCAGCTTCTGTGGTGACAATATACATAGCTGCGCTGACGCTGATTTTAAAACTTCTTATGATTTGCATCCAGACACAATTTATTTTCGCCTGAAGTTGGGAACCAGGCATTGTATTCTTTATAACTGACAGTCTGGTTCTGTAAGTTCACCAACAACGGTCAGGTGTCGAGCTGATGTTTATGATTATATCCGGGCATCGCCTGGAACTAGATAGCTGCATACTAGCAGTACTGCCAATATCAGTACAAGTAATTGATATTTCTTGTGACCATAGCAAATTTACAATGGTCTTCTGGGTGGTAAAACTATTGTTAAAACATACTGTTGTTGAACAACGGTATTTTGGGTGTTAAATTTACCATGTTTTTACCATCATAAATTGTATAAGGGATTGAATAATCAATAGGTTATATAATTTGTCACCGGTGGTATTAAGTATGAAAACTGTTATGAGATGTCTCTATTGTTAAAGACAAGCATGTATCTTGTGCAGCACCGAGTTGAATAATTTGACGACATATAATTATACGTACATCCCATGAAATATATCAATTTATAGTTCTGTTTAGCATTCGTAACACATGAATTACATGAGAACCGGCAAACCATAATTCACCCTGATAGTCGCCGATATTCTTGAACAGAAGGTACCTATAAGACACACCTAGATGGTACATGATGCAAACACGGCATAATGTACACAAGACACGCCTAGAAGGTACATGAGGTACGCACCGAAGCTCATTTAAATATTTGCTCTCACACTGATACTAGAACTTTCCCACAACTCATATATACACACATACATGTACAGCTAGCTTACCTTAACCCTTTACCCAACAGAACGGCCCTGTGCCAATGCATTCTCTTATATATTTTTTTGTTAGGCCAATGCATTCTCTTATATATGCGAGGCGACCTATGGTCGACTCGCATATATAAGAGAATGCATTGGCACAGGGCATAAATGTAACTATCACAATGTGGTCAAGGAGCCGGTTCCAATGATATCCATATTTGTATGGTTCTATTGAGACAGACGGAAGATATTTTAGGCTGTTGAAGCTTTATTTGGCCGGTTTTGGCCGGTTTGTTGGGTAAAGGGTTAAAATGTAAGGGCAGTCTCCTCTATATTCCGCGCGAACTGTACTAAAACTGAGTCTAGTTTCGCTGATTCTGGTATATGTATCAATCAAGCTCACTCAGTGAGTATCTGAGCGATGAACATGCATGTATAATATACCAAATCGCGATCCTCTATTCGCCTTTATGGAACGTTATGACTTAACAGTAATGTAAGCACGCTCACAGTGCGGGCTTATACTCACGACCCCTACAATATTTCAGCTTGATGTCGGATCTCCTACATACAATGTATAGGTTCTATTGTATTGTTGAATTACATGGATTAAATACATTTTACAACAATAGAGGCTAACAACCATCCGCGAATCCAAGACAACTCTTACCTTGTGAGTGATTCATCGATGGAATTACATTCAGAAGATGATGACTCAAACGTATTTCTATGGGCAGCCATTCGGTCGGAAATTACATGAAATAAAAGTTAATGGTGGCTTGTAAAAACAATAGTCTCCATTTTTAAACCAATGGTCGTTCTTTGATTCTATAAGAGACAATTCCGTTTCAATATATATAGATTCAAACCAAATAGTCTCCATTTTCAAACCAATGGTCGTTCTTGGATTCTATAAGAGACAATTCCGTTTCAATAGATATAGATTCAAACCAAATAGTCTCCATTTTCAAACCAATGGTCGTTCTTGGATTCTATAAGAGACAATTCCGTTTCAATAGATATAGATTCAAACCAAATAGTCTCTATTTTCAAACCAATAATCGTTCTTGGATTCAATAAGAGACAGTTCCGTTTTAATAGATAAAGATTCATAATCAATGTTGACCGATGCAAAATTAATGTTCTATTTTAATTTAATAGCGTTCACTGTTCAACTAATATCTAATAACACACAATTAGTAAGATTCGCGCATATTCAATAAACGTACATTCCGTTTCAATGGCCATATTTTCTTAATCAATAAAGATATTTCAATATCCAATAGTCTCCATTTTCAAACTAATAGTCGTTCTTGGATTCAATAAGAGACAATTCCGTTTTAATAGATATATTTTCTTAATCAATAGAATCTATTTCAAAACCAATAGCCGTTCCTGGATTCAATAAGAGACAAATCTACTATTTCCGGTCAAACCAATGAATAATAATTGAAGATTATTAACATCCGTTTACAAACCAATGATCATTTCTCGAATTAATAACTTCCGTTTACAAACCAATGATCAATTCTTAAACCAATAAACGCTAGGGTCGCCACCAATCTCAAATTAACGCTAGGAGCGCCACCATGAATCTTGTTGGATTTACCAAACTGGAAATTCCGTGACGTCAACATGGGATACCCCCCTGCCAAAAAAAAAATGCATGTTCTCGAACATTTTCGCGTCAGAAAGTGACCCTGAACATGAAAACTGCGATGATATACGGACGGTGGACTATATCCTGTACCTGTAGCAGATACCGAAGATCCAATTGAGAGCTGATTTTTAATATTGTCATTATTATTGACCCAGAAGATCTGAATTAAGCAACCGAATTTGAGGACTGTACTAGTATCACTCATTCACTGTCAGTATCTGAAATCACTGTCAGTATTACTGTGATTATCACTGTTCCCAACTGACCTACATGTACCAGCTCAGAAACCAGATCATACAAAGCGTCACTCAATCACCATATCTTGGAGTCATGCTCTCAAACTATATGAAATGGTTGCCACAGATAGACAAGATCACGAAGAAGGCTAACAGCACGCTCGGATTCATCAGAAGAATACCTTAGGAAGGCACCATTCAAGAGTAAATGCGTAGCGTATGAGACACTCGTAAGATCGTCGCTGGAATACGCAGCCGTCATGTGGGATCCTCACCAGCAGCAGAACATCGACGCCCTGGAGAGAATACAGAGAGGAGCTGTACGCCTCATGACCGGCAATTACCAATCGAAGGACATGGCCAAACTGATGAATGACTGCGAGATAAGACCACTCGAAGAAAGAAGGAAAGACCAGAGGCTGGAGCTCTTTCACAAGATGGATAAGGGGCAGGTGTCGGCTGTAAACACTCAGTGTTTAATTAAACCAAAAAAGGTGGGCAGAAAAATCCGAGCCAAGAAATTTGCAGATTTCAGTGCCACAAATATAGTCTCAAAACAGGAATGTAATAATTCACTGTCCTACCGGTAAGAGCCACTGGTGACAAACTCTGCTGAATACTCAAATTCATTCTTCCCACGGACAATTATTCAGTGGAACACTCTAAACGAGATGGACGCATGCGAAATTCAAAATAGAACAGCAGCGGACAACTCAACAGTCCCGCAAAGAACATAATTCTCTCTCTCCCGGCGTTCTACACATCTGCGAGGATCATACGCGTACACCATCCAGATTCAGATGCAGGGATTGTCTGTCAAAATTCGGTGGAGAACTTAGGATGTGTTCGACAAGTACTAACAACAGCAGTATGAATATGATTATGTCAACAATAACAACAACAACATCTCTAACACCGTAAGATAATTGTTCGATCTACTGTGTAGTGCGTACTAGCACTGTACATTGCGACGACTTCTTCTGAAAACAACCATTGAGTGGAACCGCTTCAAACAGTCAGATGTTGATTCAGGCGATCCGTAATATTGAATGTCTGAAGGATTTATTAAATATGGATTCTATTTTCTAGACGTTTCATACGAGCGTCGTGGAATCGGATTCTGAACATTGCTGGAGTATTGATCAAGTAAACCTGACATTGCGGAGAGCACTTCAGAACTCAATCATAAGCCAACTAGAACAGAGGTCATGTCAACTTACAGGTTGCATTATACATGCATATATTGTGACCACATAAATGATATATACAACTGCAGTGACTTCTTCATTATTTCAGTATTTGATACCATAACCATGGTCGTTCCATAGTAATCCATACCATAATTTTTGGTTTTACATAACGGTAGGGTACCGGAATGTTTGGTTACTTTTTTTTATTTCGTACTTTGTAGAAAATCATTTATTTGTTTCCATATGTTGTGACATACATGTAGTAACATGGTACGAAATGACCAATTGATTTCCTACATGGTACGAAACGACCAAACAATAAGGTATGAAACTACCAAAAATATGGTACGTCCTGTACCCATTTATATCTCCTCGGCAAGGGGAACAACGAGACAGTGACCCTGTAGACTAGCAGCGCCAACATCGTTGGTTTGATATTAGGCCCTATATCACCCTGAGGTAACCTCATATCACAATCAGCCTGACGACGAAGGCTGATATGAGGCTACTGAGGACTGAAATCAGGCCTATAATATCAAACCAGCCAAGTAATACCCTACATCTATCTATTAATTACGGTAGTTCGCCTCGTAGTAACAGTGTAATATTGACAACTTTTTCTAATGAGTGACATCACAAAAAATGACATTTCATACCAGTTCCTGTATCATTTCGACAATTCGTACCTTTGAGTATACCGGTATTATTTTTTTTTAAATGACATTAAAGGTACTCAGTCCGATTCGATGGTTCCCATATCATCATATTTCAACAACAACACCATTTTTTTAAATGCCACTTCGTTTACCAGAATCGATTAATGCCCCAACAATAATGCTAACCAGTCAAATATAGTATACAATTGCCCAAAACCTGTTATTTATCAATATTTTGTTCAATGAAATTTTGCGGGTTTGTCAAATATCTGACACAACAAAAGCCACTTGCTTTTTGAGTTATCCATCTTCATCCGTCCTCTTTCGACTTTTTATTGGGCCACTACTAAAAATTATCGATGGTAAAAAATAATAGATTTCAAAAATCAATATCTGATCATTCTCAGCTTTGATGGGTGGGTTCCTCAACTCAAATCACATATGTTTTACCCGAAGCCAAGGAAATAGTAATATTCAAGTGTTAATTCAGATTATGCATCTTTAACTTTGGTTCATTTTGTTTCGAAAAAAAAAGAAAGAAATATGTTAACATGTAAATGTTGGGTTGTCATCATCACGAACGTTAAATCATGATCATGTTCACTCTCATTAAGTTAACACGATTAATATAATTTTTCACATGTACGAATGACCATTCATCATTTTTGGGAATCAATGAAACATACCAATATATGGTGTGAAATGACCAAACACATGGTACGAAACAATTAAATGTGTCATTCAAATCAAGGGTACAAACTGGCCATAGTAGGAAAAGTCGTTTGAGCCATCCAACAGACCTGGGTGAATCGCTTGGGCGATCGGTTTTCCACAGTAAGGATGCATCTTGGAAGAGGGGAGTCAATCTAATTAACTGTTCTATAATTAAAGGTACTCAACCCGATAAAACTGCTCTCAATTACTATTTCAATGGCTTCGGGGGTCAAAAATATTTGATTCGAGTCGAGGAAGTCACCCATCAAAGCTCAGATTTGTTAGATATCGATTTTAGAAATCTATTATTTTTCATTATCGGGAATACTATCTGGCCCAGAACTCAGTCAAAATTGCGTTAAAATTACCACTTGAGTACACATCCAGAGCAGATTACGGCAGTTATTGGTACTCATCTCGAGAACATAACAAATTTGAAAAATCAATATCTAATAACTCTGAGCTTTGTTTGATGGGTTCCTCGACTCGAATCAAATATTTTTTACCCCCAAAGCCAAAGAAATAGTAATATAGGACCCGCTGATCGGATTGTTGTTGTTGGAATCTGTTGAGATGGGGACCCTCTTTACGGGTTGAGTACCTTTAATATCTATAACCAATACTTAAAAACAATAACAATTTATTCTGATTTCTTTTGAAACACACAGAATAATTATTTACTGAGAATATTCAATATAAACATATACAAATTCTCAAACAAAGGGAATTTCAATGTTCAAGAAATTTAGAGTCCCCTCTTACTTATGGGAGTCCCTTTTCACATTTATTATTTATTTGCGCTCAAGCACAAATATTAAGCTTAAACATAAATCATTTGGGCTTAAGCGAATGTCATTTGCGCTTGAGCACAAATATGTGTCTATCAATTTGTTTGCGCTTAAGTGAAAATAATTTGCGCTTAAGTGTAAATGCTTTGCGCTTAAGCGCAAATACCTAGCACTCCTTTACTTCCCTCTGATTGTGAATGATGGAGTCCATCTCATAGTATATTATTATAGGCCCATAGTAGTAGCCCATACAGACTCGAAAGTTGAAAAGTCAAAAGCATCTCTGTCTCAGGTGTCCCAAAAATTGGTGCCTCATTCCCAAAGCTCTAGTATATTTTATTAAAGGGACATCTCCTGCACAAATATATACCATTTCCATGGTCATAGAAGGGGAATTAGGGGTTACTGGTGGCTTGCTTCCCTCGTGGTGTACATGTACTTATTGAATAGAAATAGGGGAAAAACATATTTTCATATTATCAGCATCCCTGTCCCTTAGAATTTGTGCCTCCATCCCAGAGATCTATTACATTTTATAAAAGAGACATATCCTGTACAGATATATACCATTTCCATGGTCATAAAAGGTACTGGTATCACTGGGGATTGCTTCCCTTGTATGATGGGCCTACAGGTATATAGAATTGAGTGCAAGTCTGCAAATAGCGTGTCTGTCATTTGTAGAAAGAGGTCCCCAGAGGGTGAATTTAGTGACGCTACACCGCATAGTGGGCTAGCATCACTAAATTTACCCTCTGGGGGCCTCATTCTGCTTAGGGCCATCAACTGCTATGGCAGTCCTAGGATAAGATTGAAGTTCCCCAGTTGAAGTTGGTGATGTTCACCCATTTGGAGCCTCGATTATGGATTTTATCTTCTGCAAATTAGGGGATATAGAAACTTCCCAGATGGGAAAACGTAACTAAAAACAATGTTAATTTGATACCATAGTTACTTCCCAGAAAATGAGGCCTAAGCAGAATGAGGTCCCCAGAGGGTGAGTTTAGTTATGCTAGCCCGCTATGCAGGGTAGCATCACTAAATTCACCCTCTGTGGACCTCATTCTGCAAATGACAGACACGCTTATTTGCAGGCTTAAGCGCAAATGATTTGTGATTAAACGTAAAATATTTGCACTTAAGCGCAAAAATTCATAAGTAATTGTATGTCATAATTTGCAAAGACTAGATTCATAACGGTGATATTTGGTTAAATTTCATACCGAGTTATGTATAATCGAATTATTGAGGGATCGCGGGAGGGACTTGGATCATACGAATGACATATATTCATTGCTCCAATTATCTCTTAACATGAGCAATACACAATGAAGTCACATTTCCGAACCAGTTCCATACAGCAGAACCTGATATAGAAGATATTAGCGAAAAAACGTCAAATTCCCTCTTTCAGCTGTCATTTTAACGACCATCTTGGGCGGGGAGTTCCAATTTTACCCTTAAAATGTGGCATTATATCTCTCAGAGTCATACGAACTGAATATGCCTAATTTTAAATTATATATTTCACGGTGAGATTAATTGCGACATTTATTAAATAATATAATCACAAAACGCTCTATAAATTTGGAAAACCCCTTAAAAAGAGGGGTTAAAGTGAAATTTCAGCGTGGCTCCATATCTAATATTAAAGAAGATGTACATATGTGCAAAGTTTCATGCTTTAGTAACAATTTGAACAACTGCCTTGAAAATTTGACTTAATCTACTCCACTATATGTCCTATATATTATAGTGAATATTTATCGTCGTTTGATTTGCACCGAGTGAACTCATATTCCAAATCGTCACATCGACATGACATTGGGAACTCCCATGTTTATTTCTATATTTCTGACGTCACGGATTTTGCGAACAAAATTGGTGGCCAGCGCCCCTAGCGTTAATTTACGAATTGCTTATAGGTTTGTGTTTTAATCATTAATTTCAAATGAGCTCATTGGTTTGACCTGAAATAATTGATTCGCTATTAGATATTAGTTTGATAACGATAATCATTGATCGTGGGAAATAGTATATTGGTTTTAAATATGTCTATTGATTATTAGTTTTACAATAAGGTCTATTAATTTTACAATAAGTTATCAGTTTTACAATAAGTTAATGATGGTTTTAGATATAGGTTTTACTATAAGTTATTAGATTTACAATAAGGTCTATTAAATTAAAATAGAACATTAATTTTGCATCGGTCAACGTTGATTGTGAATCTATATCTGTTAACACGTAATTGTCTCTTATTGAATCAAAGAACGACCATTGGTTTGAAAATGGAGACTATTGTTTTGAAATAGATTGTAGTTGTTTTTACAAACCACCATTAACTTTTATTTCGTGTAATTTCCGACCGAATGGCTGCCCATATATTTCCTCCGCCTGGGTAGACCAGTTTGTCCGTAAGAAAGTAGTCCAGACCGGTATCGATTGACCACTGACCAACCTGATGAGAGACAAATAATATCGCCAGTAGATATATAGTAGCATTACGGCGACTGATCTTCAGACGTTAAATTATAAATTATATAGGTCTATTAAAGATGGATTATCTCTTTCAATAACAAATTTGAAATAGTTGCGTGGGTATAAAATAATAAATATGAACTGAAGACAATTTGGGACAATTTATTTGTCTAATTTTAGAACAGACCATTCGGGTGATACCAATATAGCGATAGAGAGCATTAGGCTGCTCCTATATATGGCTACGTACCGAACGTCAAATGTCACAGATTGGTTGATTGTATTGTTTTATTCCATAGTTATAAGCGATAATGAGTATAATTAACATTTATTTGTGACAACATTACACAATAAAATTTCTGGTCTCTGTTGACAGTAACGACTATTGTTCGTTAGCTAAACAACCACACCTTTTAACACTGTGTAGGAACTGTTACATCGGAAGTCGTTCTATCGCCGGTATTGTGATGGTTCTTACCTGATTTGTTTCGGTTCCTATTGATTGAAAATAATCATTTTTGTGACAAAATCACGCATAATTATAGATATCTTGAATATATTATACTTTCCTGAATGAACAGAGGCTACAGAAGTGACGTGTTATCGAAACCTGAACTCTAGACCACAATTAACTCGGTATTAGGGAGTTAACACATAAATATCAACATGTTATCACTGAAAAAAAAGCCACGTGGACGCAATTTCTTTGTTTTTCGTGGCGTATAAAATATGAAACGCATTCTGAAGACAAAAACTGACTATAAAGTATACCCGTGTTATTCTTCTGTAAAATAGCTGAGAAGTATCCCGATAGGGGTTGATAATTGGGAGCTGTGGCCTCGTAATCAACACGGGTGCGTGTTACGGTTCTATTTCAAACCAATCATGGCTGTGGCGATTCTGTACATGATATTTATTCAAACGATTTCTGCACTTTGGTCCGAAAATCGTTTTGTGTGTCTGACATTTTAAACCAGATAATGACTGTAGCTTGTGTAATTTGCATAATAGAACATGTATATTAAGAAATAACACAATAATTACCCAATACGGCAGCTGAATACGGGAGATTAAGTGACATTAAATAAAATATTGAAAGTCCCGATGATTATAATATCATAATCATGCCCGCCTATATATTAATGACCAATGGTAATATAAATCTACTCTCAGGAGAATATGAGATGTTATATGCATTTACTTAATCTGGGCATTATTGAAAGACCCAGGTGTGACAATATTTCAATGCCAGAGGCATTATATTTCCTCATCGTAAGTCCGCCTGAGGGACAGTTACACATGTTTGTCGCCCAGACATGAATATAACTTATGAAATCACGTTCAACTAAATCATTGGTAGGTTATAAAGTGATTGGGTGGTGGGGGACTTGGGCAGGGGTGCTTAATTTGTGTCTATCTCCAACTTTGGTTAAAATGTTCAAACAGTTCAAAATGACGAACCGATCGAGATATCACAATTCGCAGTATTCGTCGTTGTTATTACTCGCACAATAGAATGTTCATTATATGTTTACGTTATTTGGGACCACAGATTATGAGGGGAATGGAACAACTAATCGAATTATCACCTAGATGGTTCAAAAATTGCGTTTTAACTGTCAAAAACTCGCGAAAATGTATAATTTGGATCATCATGAACCGTCACAAATCAGTCAAGAACCATCACAAATCGGCGATAGAACGATTTCCGATGTAACAGTTCCCACACATTGCCTTTTTAGACCAGAACATATTCTAAATAGAATGAATATTAATAGATAGAAGCATTTCCGGACAGGAGTCTTTAATTCAAATCTAATATTTTACACCCCGGTAACTATATAATAAATGTTTAAAAAGAGATAATCCACCTTTAATATTTGTTTTTAACTTTTGGAATCCCAAATTGGGATCCATATAGGCCGATAAATATAAACACAAAACGACACGTCGTGTATGAATGGGCTTCTCCATACCTCGGGTTGTAACCTTCCGCGAGTCACAGGTGCAGTATCGACAAACTCATTCACACACATCTCGTGTGTTACTAGTCAAATCGACTTAGGAAGTTTTAATACCCCTGTGTGGAACCCCACAACCACGGGGACGTTTGTGTGCCAACTTCTCGAATGGATTATAAATAGAACTGTTGTACAATTAATAAGTAAGATAACTAAATCGCGGTGAATCCGCCATTTGTTTTCCGGAGGTCAAAGTTAAGAAGTAGCATCTATTTTTGGCATATGGCGCCAGTCTGGGAATTCCCCAAAAAAATGGCAATAGTTCGTTACCGAATCGCAGGTGCGACAACTTCATAAAACTAATTAAACAATCACCCTGGATACATACGATACGTAGGTTTCGCGTAGTAGATGGATTGAGTGTATCACGTATATGTTTTAGCGTTAGTTTTTTATCGTAAATACTCGCTATTTATCAGTAAATTATGAGAAGTTCGTTGACAAAAGGGGGCGTCCATCGCTAAAACGTCTGAATGTCCGCATCGTCACCAGGTTCTAACTCTGTAGATGACATGGCCACAAAACAATTCTTAAACCCGTGGTTGCACTCAGAATAACTGAAATTATGCCATCAAATGTTGATAAAAAAAATTATCGCACTGTCGAATGTTTACAAATCCGTCGATGCTACTTCTTAAATTTGACCTTTTACCGGTGGGTTGGGTGAAATACTAGGAATCGGACCATATGGGACCATCGGCCATCTTGAAAATCGCGAACCAGTGGCAAGGCTTATTGTGGGACATGTTTGTTATCATGGGAAATAGCCACTGACGGAAGCACTTGGTGCGTTAATTTGCTTACTGACTGCTAGTGGGTTGTTAGCTTAGCGTTCAGATCAAACTATTGATATATAACAGTCATAATCATCGCATTCCCACCAGCATGTTGGTTTAGCTGGTCGGGAGCGGGAAAGCGTCACGTCCTCTATCTAAGCTACATTATCACAAACTCTTCTAGATCGTCCTCCGATGATTTCAATTGTCAGATCCCCATCTGGCGTTTACTGATCGCCAGATGAATCATCATCGATGTGTCCTGTGTTGAGGTGATCATGAGTGCACAGGGCCACATCTCAGAGTGTTACACTTTTATTAATTTATTAATTTATTGCCCACCCATTCGTTTATTTTTACGACATAAAGCAAAATACAGAAGATTTCAAAACGTTCAATAAATGTTTTTCTATTGTTCTTGAACAATACAAACAGATTACCCCAACAACGTCATTGGCGACGTCAACTTTAATGGAAATTGTCTTCACTAAAATTATGAGGTATATAGTCTACATAAACCACACAGTTCAATTAAACAAAACAATATCGACCTAATTTTCAGCATTCAGATTGTACAACAAATATACAACAAATATAAAACAACAAGGTTTGTGTGAACATGCATGTTAACATTATTGCATGCGTTTGTCGTGATGCGAGGTGAAACTCATCGCGTCACAAAAAAACTCATACAATGACGTTAACCAGTTAACCACACTTGGTTATAGCTTTTCGGTGCTCGCAATAACTCGATTAAACATGAAATATATTCACACTCTAGTATGTATCTGTACGGTGGCTGGATGAGGACATGGGAAATTTTATTTTTATCTCGTTTAAACGAGATAACTATCTCGTTTAAACGAGATAGCAGATGGGAAATTTTATTTTTATCTCGTTTAAACGAGATAGCAGATGTGAAATTTTATTTTTATCTCGTTTAAATGAGATAACTTATCTCGTTTAAAAGAGATAGCAGATGGGAAATTTTATTTTTATCTCGTTTAAACGAGATAACTTATCTCGTTTAAACGAGATAGTTATAATACAACAGTTACTAGTGGCCAGTCCAGACGGTTGCGCTCGTATATAGGTGGTACCCAAAACCCACCCCATATCCCATCACCCATAGTATATTGTGCGCCGCAGGCGCTCGTATATGGATAGTTACCCACCCACCACCACATCCCGCCACGCATAGTATCTTATGCGCCGCAGGCGCTCGTATACAGGTAGTTATCCACCCTCACCCATAGTATACTGTGCGCCGCAGGCGCTCGTATATAGGTATAGTTACCCACCCACCACCCATACCATCACCCATAGTATCCAACGAGCGCAGGCGCTCGTATATAGGTTGTACCCACCCACCAACCCATCACGTCACCCATAGTGATGGGATGGGGTGGTGGGTGGGTGGGTAACTACCTATATACGAGCGCATGTGGCGCATAAGCTACTATGGGTGGCGGGATGGGGTGGCGGGTGGGTAACTACCAATATACGAGCGCCTGCGGCGCACAATATACTATGGGTGATGGGATGGGGTTGTGTTTGGGTACCACCTATATACGAGCGCCTGCGGCGCATAAGATACTATGGGTGGTGGGATGGGATCGTGGGTGGGTACTACATATATATACGAGCGCCTGCGGCGCATAAGATACTATGGGTAGCGGGATGGGGTGGTGGGTGGGTACAAGTTGTTCCCTATCCATTACCGGTGCAACCGTCTGGACTGTACGGTGGCTGGATGAGGACATGGGAAGTTTTATTTTTATCTCGTTTAAACGAGATAGCAGATGGGAAATTTTATATTTATCTCGTTTAAACGAGATAAGGGAGATGGGAAATTTTATTTTTATCTCGTTTAAACGAGATAACTTATCTCGTTTAAACGAGATAGCAGGTGGGAAATTTTATTTTTAACTCGTTTAAACGAGATAGTTATAATACAACAGTTACTAGTGGCCAGTCCAGACGGTTGCACCGGGAATGGATAGGGAACAACTTGTACCCACCCACCACCCCATTCCGCCACCCATAGTATTTTATGCACCGCAGGCGCTCGTATATAGGTAGTACCCACCCACCACCCCATCCCACCACCCATAGTATCTTATGCGCCGCAGGCGCTCGTATATAGGTGGTACCCAAACACCACCCCATCCCATCACCCATATATTGTGCGCCGCAGGCGGTCGTATATAGGTAGTTACCCACCCACCACCCCATCCCATCACTATGGGTGACGTGATGGGTTGGTGGGTGGGTACAGAGACGTGACGACAGGGGGGTTTGTGGTGTCTCACCCCCCCCAACTTTAGTCAATATATTCGACAGTTGGAAATTTCATACCTGCCAAAAACATTAGTTGGAAATTTCACACCAACAATAGGTTGAAAATGTTCTTGTAGTTTGATTTTCAAACAATTTAATGGGGGGAATTAATTGTTTTTGGACCAATATTTGCATATATTCCTATTTTTGGTCAAAAGTTTGGAATGAAATTGTCATCAGTTGGAAATTTTCCAACCTTAGGGGGGGTGACAGGTTGGAAATTTCCAAGACTTGGAAAGCTTGTGTCCTGGTCCCTCCCCCGTGGCCAGTCAAAAACTGCTAGTTAATTTAAGAAAACAATATTGTCATACATTTGGTCAGCATTGTCATTGGAATTGTCATCAGTTGGAAATTTTCCAACCTAAGTGGGGATGTCAGGTTTGAAATTTCCAACTCTAGGAAGGCTTGATGCTAGTCTAGATGGTAGGATTTTGCGATTTTCTTGTTCAGATTTTAAAATTTCGGCCATGGTCGGCCATGGTCGGCCCGTGTGTCATTGTCACCGTGGCCAATAAAGTACTGCCAAGTAGTTTAACAAAACAATATTTTACTACATTTGGTCAAACTTGTGGACTGAAATGGTCATCAGTTGAAGAATTTTCCAACCTGAGGGGGAGTATTATGTTTGAAATTTCCAACACTATAGGAAAACTTCAGTTGAGGCCAGTCTAGATGCTATAGTATTTGCGATTTTCTTGTATAGTTTTCAAAATTTTCTCACACCGGGCGGAACAACCATGGTCAGGCCGGTGTGTCCTGGTCTCTTGCCCGTAGCCGTGTGCATTTGTCTGGAGTTAGACCATTAGATGTTAGGATTTATGCAATTTTTCAGGTTAAAATATCTGAATGTTTTCATACCGGGAATTTAGAACCATGGTGGTTTATGAATATAATTATAGGATATTAGACCTGAGAGCACTGATGTGCAAATGGAATTATGCAAAACTTACGTTTGGTCCGAATCTGATTCAAGGGGGGAGTTGGAATTTCCCAAGCTGGACACCCCCCCCCCCCCAACGGAGACCATCTAACCACGTCCCTGTGTGGGTACAACATATATACGAGCGCCTGCGGCGCATTGGATACTATGGGTGATGGGATGGGGTGGTGGGTAACTATACCTATATACGAGCGCCTGCGGCGCACAATATACTATGGGTGAAGGGTGGGTAACTACCCGTATACGAGCGCCTGCGGCGCACAATATATTATGGGTGATGGGATGGGGTGGTGTTTGGGTACCACCTATATACGAGCGCAACCGTCTGGACTGGACACTAGTAACTGTTGTATTATAACTATCTCGTTTAAGCGAGATAAGTTATCTCGTTTAAACGAGATAAAAATAAAATTTCCCATCTCTTATCTTGTTTAAATGAGATAAGTTATCTCGTTTAAACGAGATAAAAATAAAATTTCACATCTGCTATCTCGTTTAAACGAGATAAGTTATCTCGTTTAAACGAGATAAAAATAAAATTTCCCATGTCCTCATCCAGCCACCGTATATCTGACATTATGCATCTGAAAAAACTTACCGATGTCACATATGGAATGGATCATTTCAGAAGAAAATAAGGGGACATTTTTCTTCGATGTTGCACATTAAATTTAATACATGAAGAGTGTTTGTCGCAGTATATCGTGTTTATTAACATGTTATAATCGCGGAGCGTGCCAAAAGTGAGAGATTACTAAATAAAATTTGAGGTCTGAAGATGACAATTAATTAAGCGCGCTTAAACACAAGGTACTCATACTTGTTTAGGCGACCACGCACACAGACTCATAACGAGATATACAAACCTATAAATAAATGCCCACCTTTTTATAGATCGGACGGCCTTCTTCGTCCAATTGGACGTTGTATATTTGGTTTCCAACTGCTCCATCCCCGTTGGTATTAAAAATCTTCCGCTCAACATTATCTAAGTACAATTCAAATCTAAGATTCTTCATTATCCCTACAATTAGTTCCGGATGCTGCCTTATTGTGTTGCAGAAGTCCAAAGAAGTACAATGAATCTTCATGGCCCCGTCGACACCACGAATGAGAGCCTGTGCTGCTCGAATTGCAAACTGTGTCATCTGGTCATGCTCAGAAATCATGCTCCGCCCATTGCACTGGGCAGGGTTAGTTTTATTGAAGCTATTCTGATAGTAGCAATGTGATCGTGTTTCTATCATTGACCGCAGCCAAGGATTCCTCGAAACTTGATCGCCTAGTTCTGGTATCTGCTGTTTCACATAATCTTCGAAATTGTTCTGGAACGCCATCTCTAAAGACAAGATCAACGAACCAACGAGTCTATTCCTGTTTGCAATAAACGCTCGTCTTGCACCCCAAGCTGCAGATCCAAATAGCAGGAACTCACCTAACTCCATCCCGTTAAAATAGACCATGGCATCCTCGAGTACTTTTATCCGAAGAAATAAAATAATCACCTTAGCCTTTGGAAAACGACGTAAATCAATAATCAGATGAGAAAAGTCCTTTGTTGTTGTGTTAACTTCATAAGAATTAGCTATACATATATGCGATTTGCGGTGTGCAATAGCGTCTTTAATTGACTGGAAACCACCAAGTCCATATGCATCGTCTTGGTACACGATTTGTATCATATTAAAAGCCATATCATCAATGAGTCGCAACATAAGCTCTATTTGCTGACTATCATCGGTTCTTACTCTCATGAAATACGGATGTTTTTCACGGTCGCTGAGTTCGATAGCAGTTGACCCATAAGCCACCTGCACATACTTTAGTTCAGTTATCACACTGGACATCGCAATACTTATCACACTTCCGAGCGATCCCACGAACCCTAATACTTTGTTCTTGATATCACCGAGGGGCGACAATCCGTTCATCACAGCGAAGATCCGTTTCTGTGTGACCAGACCATTATTGCAGCTATTGATAATGATAAACCCGATTGTCTTCTTGTAGAAAGCACTTGCTGCATCATTATATAAAGCTCTACTCGTTTCGTTTATTGCAGACGCCAAAGCCTCCACGACTGCTCCTCCGGTAGTTGCGAACATATCTCCGCAGCCATACCCATCAACAGATGGAAAGTACATCGGCGCAACGCCCACAACTATAAAGTCGCCATTTTGGAAATAAAACGCACTTGCTAGCTCTTTGTTGATGCACTCCGAACAAAGTTTTGTTGCGGGGCACTGTGATGATGGGTATTCGGTATGCTCTGTTCCATTTCTTGAATACGATTTGAGGTTCTCTCTGTACATTATAAATACGACTGAAAGCTCTGCGCCACCTGAAACAAACGGAACGTGGAGTTACCGCTCTGCTTTTGTCATTTTTAAAGGTCCTCAATCCGATCAGACGGTTCCCGTATCATCAAGTGACAACAATAACAACAACATTTCTTCAAAATACGCTTTTGTTATCAGAGCTGATTAATTACAACAAATTAAAACCCACTAGCGTGTTATCCCTTTGTCCTGACACGGCTCTAATCCGGCAGATTTTTGATCGCATGAGTGTTATTGAACGCCCATGGTCATTATTTTAAGAATGCCCGTGACCATTCTTTAAGAATACGCCAGGGATTATTTGATGCTATATATACTCCCGTCGCGAGTCGAGAAAATAGAATAAAACTATACATAAAACGTCTGTCGTAACAGGGAGTCGGGCGTTGGTATGGGGTGGGGGTAATTAGTAATTAGTAATTTCCTACATTCGGTCAAACATTCGACGGGAATTTTCAATCTTAGTGTCAGTTTGGAAATCTTGAGGCCAGCAAAATTTAAAAATTAATTGTTCTAATCGTTGGCCAGTCAAAACCTGTTAATCAACTACAAATTACTTATAAATCAAACTAAAACAAAATGGCGGCCTGAATTTGTCTGTAGTTATACCTATAAATATATAGTCTAAGACTACAAATTTCAGTCAGGTTCGGATTTAAAAATGTTTAAAACAAAAAACAAATCGAGTCCTGAGTTTTTATGGAGTTAGACTTTTATAGATACTAGGATGTTCATGCTCATGTTTCAAATTGTTTCATGATTCCTCCCCACAATATAGGTACAGTTAGGAAATTCCAAGCCACGGGGTGGGAAGCAAATGAAATTACGAGACATTGCGAGCTCGGCCTGGTTAAAAGGTGCGGGATGCAGCTGGAAAATCCCCGGAACCCTCTAATCGCGTCGCTGATGACTAATCAACTATATATTGAACGATATATAGGCACTATTTACGCGATTGTATGCTGTTTCAAAGAAAAAATAACACAGGTTATACATTTGTGCACTGACCATTTGTTAACTTTTGGGGGTGATACTTAAAGGTATATGTAAGGTCATCGTGGTGGGGGAATAGTTGGAAATCATGCATACACTATGGGACTGATGGGAATTTGCTAAACCACGGGGGATGTCCCATGTCATGTAAGAATTGTCCAATAAAAGGAAATGTTATGATACCTTTCAGTTTGAAACATTCATTACCAACCAACGATGAAAATTTAAAAGAAATTTCGAAAATAAGCTATTTATGATCATTCTGATCACATTATTTTCGGATGTTTCTTGTGGTGCTGTATTGGTGATGCATATGTATAACGACCATTATTTTTCAGTTTTATTGCCTGATAAATGTCTTATGGAATGTTAACTTATTTTATGTCGAATTGGATGGGGCATCTATAAATCAAGAAAGAAAAAAATATATACAAATACAATTGGATAGAAATATATTGCTCACATTCACTGGCCGAATCCATAGCTCAACGGCAAACTTCGGAGGAAAGGTCACTCAACTGGCGAGTCCGAATTCGAATTAAATAATAATTGGAACGTGTTGCTTTTCGACGTGGACAACAATAGTGTCCATGCTGAACTGTGGGCGTATACTCAGGTAATCAAGACAGAGCTGTGGACCAGACCAAATGGATAGTTGACTCATATGACAGTTCAATGGATGGGTGTTAAGTTAGATAATATTCTCAGCGTCGGGAATTCGGTCAAGAATGAACTCGGTGCAAGCGCCTCGTTGATTCTTTTACCGAATCCCCTCTGCTTCGAATATAATGGTTACAAACACCTAATTATTTTCCATAGGCGACAGTGTTAACTAGAAGTCCCGCCGGCCATGGGTTAAGCCTATTTGAACTTCAAGTGGTCAATTTTCCCTTAGAACGTCATCCGCTGCACCAGACTGTGACAACAAACGCGCCCTTTTCGGTATTTTTTTTCTCAAACGATAATCTTGCATTTCCACAACTACCCCATTTACTGCACAAAAACCAGCAGCATAAAAATACCCAGACCCATTCCATAACTTCGGGACCCCATCAGACTCTTCCTGGACATCTAAAAATACATGATCGCCATATTTACGTAGGCTATGATTTTCTGTTCCAGCTTAGGGATATTTACCTCAATGATAATCAACCAATCAGCAGCCAGAATATTTTTGTATGCTGACTCGAGTTTCCATGACTGTAAGTGATGCAAATCAGACTTGGCTCAACAAGTTGACATAGTTCATGCATGCAATCTCGAGCTGGGACCTACAATTATTGTGGAATACCGGTACATTATTATTACCGAGGAACAGGTATTACCTGAGAAATATATTATAGCTGCAATGTTTTTGTCAATGTTATAAACTTCCATGTCAGAACATGAACACGTTCCCATGATTTGTTAGATTTGAACTGGTTGATTATGGTCTCTATACGGACGTAGTCAGAGTATATATTCGTGATATGCAATGATCTAGCCAAATATATAACCTCCCTGTCAGGGGGGGTCTGCAGATTTTTTTTCCAGACACAAGGCGGGTGGGTGGGTGTGTCGGGGCCAGAAAAGGTGAGTAACGCAATTTTTTTCCTTTGCTGAAATTTACTCATGCTGTCCTTTATTAATCGTAAATAGACTCTTATATACATGAATATATATCATTTAGAGCACATTTAACTCCATGTTGGGGGTCTATATATGGTCTGGGGTTCCAATAGCGGTACAAATGCAAGCATTCTGGCAAATAACTCGAAGTTGCCATTGGAATTCACACCAGATTCATTCCTTGGTGTGAAATAATATTGTTTGTGTGTATTGTGTAGCAATATCGTGACTGATTGGAGGTTCAGTGTCAGTCAGTATGCGGCTCGAAACTATGATTTGATGTCTGGAAGGACGAGTTGGCACTACATTGGTTAAACCCCATGTTTACATTTTGCATTATAATTATAATTACTCCACGTGTGTAGTGCGCCTGTCGCTCACAGTGGGGTAATCGTTTTACGGTGCTAAAGCCACATTATGCCAATGAGGTTCCATGACAATGATAACTTAGTCAGGCCATGCCTTTATTATTAATTTAAAAAAATTATATCGCCAGTTAAAAATATATAGGAACAAGTTAGGTAACCTATCTATTGAATATAGAGGTATCAGTTCGACCCCATTTTTCGCAGCCACATATAACTTACTCAATAAAACCTTCACTCATTCTGTCTCATATTTTAATTTTCAATCTGCCTGACAATCTTCCCATGAATGCTGACTATACGATATTGAGTTTTAATAAGGTAAAATCTCCAATTAACCTCGAAACAGGTTCGATACATTGTCATGAGCACCATGCATACCTACATGACCTAACTGTAATCTTACTATTATAAGTGGGGTATAAAATATAATTATTTTTTGTGTAATCATTGAGTCCAATGACCGACAACAACATACATAGACACGATAATGCCGACATAATATTGCTTTAGTCCCGTAAAACGGTTAGCCCCGTATTTTTAACAGTAGCAGTATACTATCGAAATAACACAAACATGTATAGTCATTTTTGTTTCGGGAGTTTTGTATTCGGTTTTACTTGTATAGGCAAACACACCTTATCAAGCGATATAGCAAGTACAAACTTGGCAACTTCGAGTTATGCTTGCCAGAATGCTTGCACTTGTACCGCTATTGGAACATCAAACATATATGGACCCCGGCCTACATGGAGTTAAGTGTGCTCTAAATGATATATTCATATATATATGAGTCTATATAAGATTAATAAAGGACAACGTGAGTAAATTTCAGTGTAGGAAAAAAAATTGATTACTCAATTTTTTTCCGGCCCGACACACCCATGTTCACCCACCCCACCTTGTGTCTGGAAAATGCATGCCATGAATTTCTTATGTCAGAAAAGAGATCATAATCCCACCGCTTCAAATCATGGGAACGTGTTCATGTTCTGACTGGGAAGTTTATAACATTGACAAAAACATTGCAGCTATAATATATTGCTCAGGAAATATCTGTTCCTCGGTAACAATAATGTACGGTATTCCACAGTAAGTGTATGTCCCAGTTCGAGATTGCATGCATGAACTATGTCAAATTGTTGAGCCAAGTCTGATTTGCATCCCTTAGTCGTGGAATATCTTCCGGGTAATCAATGCAATGTTTATTGCGATAACAACTCACAAACGTGGCAAACAATCATGCAATCTGGAATTGGTACCATGGCCCCTACTGTGAAATAGATTATTAAGGAACATGTATACTAACAAAGAAATATATTTCCCGCGTTGTGTGTTGAAAGCTATAACGTTCCCCGTCAGAATATAAAAAAGTTCCCATATTTTAGACAGGTGGAATACAATCTCTACATGCGTAGCCAGAGTAGAAATTAACGACATGGTCTAATAGTTGTCGACCATTCATATATTCTTTAAGAGAGAAATTTATTCAGCACATGCTTTGGAAACAGACAATCGTACATTTTACTATCATAATTATATAGGCTTGAAATACAAAGGAATCTCAACATAATTATTTATTTAATCTATTATTGTTATTATGTTCCTGTCTAAACCCCCTTTGTACTATAAATGCAATTTTAAAATAACCACCAATTTACTGTCAACATACAGGGATCATTGTCCTCACAGGGACAAATAAGATCAAACAGAAACTCAGGCATCGCGCATCGAAAAAAGATAGCGACACTGGAAAAGCTTGTGGGGACAAATACGTCATATCAAAATGGCGGCGCTTCCGGTCGAGATTGGCAGGTCGATTATTACCCATTACATAATGCTAACCGATGTCAACTATGGTGTTATTTATCAACATGTTGTACACACACAGTGTATAAACCATACAATCATCACATCGGAAGTTGCTTTCGAAAAGACGAAACATTCTATTTTTAGAACGTAAATGTGACAGAAATATCACAACAACACCACAAAATCCAGGTTTTAGACGGACACACGGTTGCACCACAGCAATAAACGTAAGTGTATATTGGACATACACATTTGCCGATCATAAACGGGCTCCATTTGAGCGAAGGACTCTGTTTAATAGATAAAAACGGCCTTTGATCACTTCAGAAAATAATTTTCTCGCAAAAAATCGCTCTTCAAATGTCATTTTAACACATATGCAGCATCTGTCGGAAATCCCACTATATTGCAACGGAAAAGTCGTTATGTGTGTAACATATATGGACATGCCCTTGGCTCGAGTGTATTCACAATTTGAAAGTAGAGAGTATTTATTTTGACACCCCACTAGTCAGTCTATGTACGCCTAGTTGTTTAAGTTGATGATCACTAGTTGCCAAAAATATGTACGCCAAGTTGTGATGATCGGATTTGTGTGCCCGGACGAACCCATGAATTAGGTTTCCATATTAGAGATACTCGGCCCCCGATGGTCATTATTAACCTACAGTCACAAGACGAAGGCACTGTTCCGTTCCACATCCGTTTTCCGATTCTGGGATAGGGACACACCCCCTCCAAACTGCTTCAAAAGACTATTTTACTCAATTTTCCTCATCTTTTCCGATCAATGTTCCGTATCATGATTATAGAAGCATTCTTACTTTTATTTACCAACAACACTGTAAAGTTACAAAACAATGGATTGACATTTTAAATCCAAGATGGCTGCTGGTGGCCATGTTTGTTTTAAACAAATTTTGGGGAAAAAATGGAGGCTCCCATCTAGAGGTCACTTCGAAAATCCATATGAAGTTTGGTGACGATTGGATGAGAAATATGACCTGTAAGGTGTGCTAAAGGATTTGGTCATACAAAGAGTAAAATCCAAGATGGCCAAATGGCAGCCATTTTTGTTTTACAAAATTTGGGAAAAATTCCAAGGCACCCATCGAGAGGTCACAACGAAGATCCATATAGAGATTGGTGATGATCGGATGAGGGATAAGCTCTGCATGGTGTGCAAAGAGTAAAATCCAAGATGGCTGCCAATGGTTTTTTGAATAGTCTATTTGAAGAGTTAAACGTACTCAATCCGAAATGTCGCTCGCAAATTACTATTTCCTTGGCATCGGCGGTAAAAGATATTTGATTCGAGTCGAGGAAAACACCCATCAGAGCTCAGAGTGATCAGATCTCGATGTTTGAATTCTATAATTTTAATTTTAGGTGGCCCAGTAAATAGTCGACGAGAAGACTTCTCTGACCAAATTGCGGATCAAGATGGATAACTCTAAAATCCAGTGGCTTTTTTGTGCCAGATATTTGACAAATAACAGGTTTTGGGCAATTTTATACCATAGTTGACTGTGATTAACATTATTGTTGGGCAATTACTCGATTCTTATAACTGAAGCGGCATTTTAAAAACAATTGTTGTTGTTGGAATCTGATGATATGGGGACCATCGGATCGGATTGAGTACCTTTAAGTGAAGAGTTTACATTTATTTTAAGAATCTATTATTGTGTTATGTTTTCATTTACATCAGGTTGAATACATGGTTTTTAATAGAACTATTTAAATATGAGCATTTCCATGTCAATGTGCATTGATAGATCCTTGATGAAAACATTTAGCAAGCTGACCTTTTTATTACCCCTTGGTGTCACCCCTCAGTATTAACTGATGGTGAACTCAACCCCCCCCTACCAAGAGTTAAGAGCATACCTATTACATAATAGAAGCATTCTTAAAACCTTTGTCCCATTATTTTTAAGAAAAATGACTCTAGGAAAAAATTGACAGGGCCAGGTAAAAATGTGTAAGCAAGGCTGCCGAACCAACCACCACCCCGCCTAGCGTTCGGAAAAAAATTGCAGACCCCCCCCCCCCCCTGACGTATACACAATTTCATCACAGAATACAACATATTGCCTCAACCCCCAAATACAGTTTTGTTACATGCGGAGTCGAATAAAACTCGATAAATGTTCATAGGAATACCTTGTCTGATTCAGGCAGAGTCTGTAAGTTCAATGACGTGACATTTCGAAGATATATTATAGTTATGTTGGTCGAAATGAACACATCATTACTCAGTCTGGAGTAAACTACATACCCACATATAATATGAATCTGAGTGTATGTTTACATAGACTGATCATTACTGTACGATTCCTGTACAACGTCGCAACTGGTATTGTCGTCGTACACAACTAGGCGTACATAGACTGACTAGTGGGGTATCCAAATAAATACTCTCTACTTTCAAATTGTGAATACACTCGAGCCAATGGCATGTCCATGTATGTTACACACATAACGACCTTTCCGTTGCAATATAGTGGGATTTCCGACAGATGCTGCATATGTGTTAAAATGACATTTGAAGAGCGAATTTTTACGAGAAAATTATTATCTGAAGTGATCAAAGGCCGTTTTTATCTATTAAACAGAGTCCTTCGCTCAAATGGAGCCCACTTACGATCGGCAAATGTGTATGTACAATATATACTTACGTTTATTGCTGATGTGCAACCGTGTGTCCGTCTGAAACCTGGATTGTGTGGTGTTGTTGTGATATTTCTGTCACATTTACGTTCTAAAAATATAATTTTTCGTCTTTTCGAAAGCAACTTCCGATGTGATGTTTGTACGGTTTATACACTGTGACATACATAGAACGAAACGACGTGTAAATGGGTTTGTCGATACGGCACGAGTGCTGTCACGGAAGGATAGAACGAGAGGCGCTTGCTCCTCGAGTTCTATTCTTCCGCGACAGCACGAGCGCCGTATCCACAAACCCATTTACACATCGTGTCGTTCTGTGTTTATTACACGCTTGGCGTCCTATAGATTCCGTGCATTAAAAATACAGGATTAAAGATTGATTTATGCTCATACAGGGCGTGTTTGTTAAGTGTGAAGATTCTTGTATTTAAATAGTTTCAGTTTCATGGTTGAGGCGAACGTCATGTACGTCATTTTACGTCAACGAGATGCGTATGGAACGTATGTTCCATACGGATTTGTAATTATGGAACAGCAATAACACTGTATTTCTAGGAACAAGCGTGTAATAAAACGAAATATGGCCGTATTATCATTTGAGTATCACGAAAATTTGCCGTATTGCCATTTGATTTTAGAGTTATCCATCTTCACCCGCAATTTTGTCCGAGACCGTGGATTTGACTGCTCTTTTCTGGGCCAGAAATAATTCCACATTAACAAATTTCAAAAATCGATATCTGATCACTCTGACCTTTGATGGGTGGCAAATGTCAGGCACACTATTTTAAAGCTTGATCTTTATCAGTCGAGATTACTGTCAATGTATGAGCTATCTGTACATAATACAGTACCAACCTTTATCATAGTCGAGGACACTGTCACTGTATGAGCTATCTGTTGATCGGGAAGATTTACTGGCCATTGAAGTTGGAAACTCTGGTTCCTCAACTGGAATCAAATATTTTTAACCACCGAAGCCAAAGAAATAGTAATTTTGAAGCGTTATTTCGGATTATGCATCTTTAAAGAAACGAGTAGTTATGAGAGTAGTCATCGAAAGGGACAACCAGGAGCTCGATTACAATCAATCTACATGTATATGTTTTACTCATAATCACATAATTATGTGACATAAGAATCAACAATTAAGTAGTACTAGTATATACATTCCACAATGGTTTAACATGGCGAGAACAAGCACGCGTTTCCATGGTTTAATTTGATATATATTAGCCACAGATGTCATGTATGTCAGGGTCATTATTTCGTTACATGTGTGGCATTTTTTCGAGCATTTCTGTTGACATAGTTTGCGAAGTAGCCCATGTCATGGGTACACAGGCATCGCAACGGGATGGAACTATTACGGAGATCCCTATTGAAATCGCTTGTAAATAAATCATTGCACACCATTTCTCATGAGTTGATATAAATACATGGAGAATTGCAATAAGGACTTTCTATGAATGCTTGAGGCTAGTCTAGATGCTAGGAATTTGCGATTTTCTTGTTCAGATTACAAAAATGCTATTAAGTTCAACAATATTTGACTACATTTGGTCAAACTTGTGGACTGAAATGGTCATCAGTTGGAGAATTTTCCAACCTGAGGGGGAGTATGAGGTTTGAAATTTCCAACACTATTGGAAAGCTTCAGTTGAGGCCAGTCTAGATGCTAGGATTTGCGATTTTCTCGTTCAAATTTCAAAATTTTCTCACACCGGGCCGAACAACCATGGTCAGCCCGGTGTGTTGTGTGCATTTGTATGGAGTTAGACCACTAGATGTTAGGATTTATGCAGTGTTTCCAGGGGGGGGTCGGAACAAAATTCCAGGCACGTATGATGATTTTTATTTTTTCCGGCCTCGGACCACCCACCCACCCAATTTCTTCCGTTTCCGGCCTTTTTTTCCAGGCAATTTTGGACACCCACCCTTTTGTTTCCGTTTCAGGAAGTTTTTTCCGGTCAGTTTTGGACACCCACCCCCTAAATTTGAGAAAATTATCAATTGAGCAACCAAATAGCTGATTATCCTGCATTATCATAATTTATTGCGCGATATTTGAATAGAACAGTGCATAATGAGATAACGATACTATTTGAATTTATCATATAAGTGTCATTAATCAAGAAATGTGTCAACATAATCACATTTCAAGGGATATATAGACAGAGTGCCAAAGTTTTTATTAACATTCATTTTCATAATATATAGTCACATGATCTAGTCACATAATCACATTTGAGTATTCTACATAATACATGGTACCGGTACAACAAATTTCAGATTATTTGATATTTGCTATGTGCTATACAGTAATGCCCTAATTAATCGACTCCATGAGCACAGCAGAATAAAAGGTAATTTTTCAGGATTTAGTCGGAAATATGGCTTGTTGTCATTCATCGGAAAGCTCTCGGTGAGAGCTTTCCGATGAATGACAACAAGCCATATTTCCGACTAAATCCTGAAAAATTACTCATTATTCTGCTGTGGTTATGGAGTCGTTTAATTAGGGCATTACTGTATTGCTGGAATCAAATTGTTTATCAAAACATGTGGAAATACAACTGTTCATCCCAGTTCATCCCAGTTTGAAGAATAATGCTAATACCAAACATAACCATGATATAACCGCGCTACTCTTCTTGGGGCATCTCAGAAACCAGAACTGAGGAAACATGTTTATAGCGTGTAATGGCAGGCTGGTAGCCACTGCCTGAAGTAATAGGCTTCGTAATAATTGGGAATAATATGGATGGGATAGCCCAATTTCACTTCTTTTTTTGCTCACGATATCAGTGACGATAAAATCTTCGTTACTGTGATTAACATTACAAGCTGATCCACATTAACATGGAAAACAAATGTGAAATTGTTCAAGCTGGCCTGGCTGGCCTTCAATTTATTTGTTAAGATTTTATGTTTTTACGTTGTCAAAAGTCTATTTTATTCCATTATTTATTATATCTTTATTTCCATGTCACATATGGTCAAGTGTGCTTTCATTTTATTACTTATTTTCAGCTGAGTTCTGCATAGTTATTCTTATTTTGTTGTATCAGTAGATGGAATCCTGATTAAATTTTTATTTTTCCAATAGCACAGTTTCTAGTTCTATCAAGTTGAATTTGGGTTATTGTTGGCCATTGTGCAACTGATCCAACTTCGGATAACCTCTATATGTAGTATAGCATTACTATTAACTATATATGACCCGTTTCTGTTCAAAACACAATCAAATATAGACTCAATAGCAGGAATGGAAAAAAAATTTGGCATATGGAAAAAAACTGCTTTTTGGACCCAAGAGACACCCACCCACCCCATCATACGTGCCTGGAAAAAAATTCTGACCCCCCCCCCCCCCCCCCCTGGTGTTTCAGATTAAAATATCTGAATGTTCCTCATACCTGGGAATATAGAACCATGGTTTATGAAGATATAGGATATTAGGCCATTAGGCATACGCACTGAGGTGCAAGGGGTGTGAAAATGGAATTATGTAAAACTTGTGTTCGGTCTGGTTCAAGGGGGGAGGGGTGCAATTGGAATTTCCCAAGGTGGACACCCCCCCGAAAGGAAAACACTCTAGCCCACGTCCCTGGCTCCATTAGATTAATTTTGCTATTGATATTACTCCTCGTACGCAGTGTGTCCTTAGAACTCAACCCGGGTCCTGATAATAATTTTGATCAATCCCACGATGACCATCAAATGATCACGATTTTTCATTTGAACATAAGAAGTATCAGACATAAAATTATTAGACTGGTAGAAGAAATAGAAGATTATGACATCTTATGTTTCACCGAAACCCACATCGATGCAGCATTTTCTAATGGTAATATACAGCTCCGCGGTTTCTCTGACCATGTGAGGTACGACGGTTCGAGCCACGGAGGATGTATCGCAGTCTATTTAGCGGATCATCTCGTCTTCGAACGTATGCCCTCTCTAAAATTTGACGATTCAATATTGTGGTTCAAACTGACTTGCAGGGCATACCGCTAACTATTATGTGTCTCACACCGTTCCGATCAATTCTGGAGCGGGATGTACTGGGAGCTTTTGACCATTCCATATCGGAAGCTTTTGACTTGAATATCCTTATGATCCTAACTGGCGTTGTTAACTCAAATGCAGTACTTAGACCCCTTATAAAAATATCAGAGAAATTATATCGTTTTATAGTCTCCGAAATGTTATTGAATCTCAAACCCAGGGTTACTTCGACTACATCCACTTTACTAGATCCCATCATCACCCCATGCATCCGGACATGCTCGTAGCGGAAGACATGCTCGTAGCGGAATAACCACATGGCCCGCGATTTGCACACCATTCACGGTTAGACATATGTTGCACCGAAACCAACACGTACCAGTGGTTGACGGTGGTGGTACTATTTGTGTCTATAATTTACCCAACTGTACATCAAACTTCTTTAAACATGGACGCAGTTTAATCCTATTTTACCGGGAAGTTAGGCCAAAAATTGTGGCAAAATTTGCATTTCTTACATAAAATTACGATTTATGTGGTAACAGCCCAGACAATATAGTCTTGGCATACATTGCTATTTCTGCGGATATTCCCTTAATATAATAGACAATATTTTCAGTCATGTTTCTACATTTTCCATAGTAAAACATTACCATATATGCAGGTCATAGCAAGAAAATATGGTATTCCCATAGCAGTGGTTTTACGTTTGCTATAGACATGCCCCAATATCAAGTGAGTGCCTCCATGGAAACGAATTTTTCGGGCACTAATATGATTGACATCGCAAACATGTCCAGTTCAAGATATCATACTTTGAGAGACTGTATGTTATATAATATGTCAATGCAAAGATTCATTAAAATTTGATAAAACTTATGTCGAGTAAGTATTTCAGGTCATAATTTTCGTATAAAACCCGATTATCGAACAGTAATATGCAAATTGCGGAAACCACAACCGCTCATTTTTGTAGACCGATTATCGCTGTTAACGTTTAAAGGCACGTGCGGCCTTAATTGTCGAAAATATTCATATTTGTTCCAAACACCGTAAACAGAAAACATTAAAACGCATACAGTTCCGTTCATATATACCATGACCATCGCGTAAACAGCATGTTATCATAAAGACATACTATATTTTACCTAAACAAGAGCCTGATTGTGTTACAGAAGACAGCACAATGCTACTGGCTAATCACACACAAATGGCATAAACGCTCTTTATTAGTTCCATATCAGGTATTCACCAACAAAGAACGCTCTTTATGTTTACCATCATAATATAAACAAACACCAGAAAAGTAACTTTTTATGCTTTTGTTTACATAACAATGGTCAAACATATGACCATAACATACTGTTTATGCGATATTTCTTATTTGTATACGGTCAAAGTCTATCTACATTTTGATGTTCTTTCTGTTTGTGGCGGTTTTTGACGGGCGGAGATATTTTCACAGGATACCCACCGCCAAGGCCAACCGTGTCTTTAAAAAAAAATCAAGGTAAAATAAACCGTGTTTTTATGAAATAACTTACGACAACTAAAGACGATGTGCAAATCGAGGGCCATGTGGTTATTCCGCTACGAGCATGTCTTCCGCTACGAGCATATCCGGATGCATGGGGTGATCATAGTGAATGGCAATCTTACATGTCAATATGAAGTTATTGACTTTGGAAGAGCCATATCAGATAACTGTGCGGTCATTTGGTACCTAAACTATAATTGAGGCAGTAATGTCCCCTTCTCTCGGCTAGTCAGGAATTATGCCAGAGGCAAGTTTGACGAAGCTACAAAACTCATGATGGACCCAGAGTGGTTATTCGCTATTGAAACAGCCCCGACATTGATTCAGCCACTACCTCAAAATTCCTTGATATTATGGACAAAACCGTCCCCCAATCCAAAGTATTAATAAGACTTAGTCCGGGAGCTGATATGGGGCACCCTTGTATACCCCCCCCCCAGGACTTTTAAGCAATGATAACACGAAAAAAAGTGGCCGTGTAGACTCCAGACAAGATGGCGTCATGGCCCAGTTTTTCAGACTAGGCCATAAATGTATACAAATGTATATATTTTCGTGAAGCTAAGACATAATGCCACTTTTGTAGTGCGTATTGAAACTCCTCATCCAAGATAGCCGCCAAAATGGTCGCCGGAAGTTGAAAATATGACGATTTTTCACTAATATCTTCTAGATCAGTTTATGCTGTTTGCAACTAGTTGAGAAATGTGACTTTATTTTGTTTTTTGATCATTGGAGAAATGAAATATGCAACTATTGGTGTCCTAGCCCCTTCCAATCACTCAAAAATTCGATTTTACAGAACGCGGTATAAAATTTCACAAAAAATCACAATTGGTATTCTAGTCATATTTCAACAAGAAATGAACAGAACTTTGTAATGTAATGAAGCATATCATTACCTATGTATATTCCAACTGATTGGAATAAAAATTGTTACATTGGCTCAAAATGGCAGCCAAAATATGGCAAATGGTAGACATTGCCCAGCGTGTCCTGCAATCGCTTACAAGTTGTGGTTGATGTATACCACTGACATTACCAGAAATATTGGATTTTTCTCTCACAAACTTGACAAAAATATCGGCAAAAATTAACTTTTCAGGATTGGACCATTTTTTCAAGTAAAATGAAACTATCTTTGGTATGAAATGTGTTTATTGTTTTTGGTCTATCTTAAATGTGTCACACTACGGTGTTTATAAACTAAATTCTCAAGATGGCTTCCAAAATGGGAACCAAATTTAGTACAAAGTTGATTTTTTACATATATCCCGAACATTATTCTCTGCGTTATCCAAAAAGGTAGCAAATTGTGACTCACTTGGTTATTATACGTGTTTGTTAATTAACTGACAACTGCATGCTCTATTCTGGTTGTCCCAGTTGCGTATAGGGCATGACCAATTCGTTTTAAAGTTGCAGTATGGAATTTTGCCGAGAACCTCTTTTGTGATTCTTGCCGTATTATTGAAAGGAAATGGACAGAACTTTGAGACGGAACCGAGATAAACCATAATCTGTGGTATTCTGGTCCATTAGGATATCAACTGGATACAGGGTGGATGCTAAGATGGCAGCCAATGAGTTACTGTATGATCATAGGCGAGGTGAATATGTATACATGGAGTTATTGTCACGAATGATGTGAATAGGTATACAAGAGTGACTATATGTTTATAAGTTGGGTGTCCATGGTAAGATGTATATCTATACAAGGAGTGGCGGCTGTATGGCCATGTATGAGGTGAATCGGTATACATGGAGTGACTGTACCCAGTACGGGTGTACCCGATGTGGCTGTAAGAAATTACTCATAATCCAATAAGCCCATATATCCTATTTTTGTCGACATAGTTTTCTCTAACCACGTTCTGGTTAAGTGGTTATGGTAATTTTCTATGATATTTATGGGTCCTGCTGATTTAGCTGTGATATTGGTGAGGCAAAATGGTCAGTTTCTCTTTTTTGTTTTTTGGAAAAGCCGCGATTTTTGCATGAAACATTCAAGAAGAGATATATTTTAAAATAGTTTGATAATAGGTGAACCACGATCGGAAAGACCATCTGATTTGTGAACGCTTTGCAACAACCAAATCGTGCATGCATTATTCAAATAGTTTAAGATATATGGAGAATATCCGCATAGTGCAGCTGAATAAAGGATTTGTTTGTGCAAGTATGTGGGCATCTATTGCAAGCACGAAATACGTTTCTACGGAGGCTGTCGATAACACTGAAAATTTTAATGAAAATTGGGGGAAAAAATGACAGAGTAGACATGTCGAAGTAGACTATTCATATACCTTACTCGTATTAGAATTCGTGCAGTACTATTTTTCGGGCTCCCATCGGTGCGCGATTTTCAAACTGAGCGAAAAAATAATACAGCTTCTGGTTTTTTGAGACACCAACATCGGTAGTTCAAACAACTTGTCTTTACTCGATAACAGTCTTCTGAGTCACCTCTATGGGAGGCCGTTTTCACTTTTATTAAATAATTGGACTTAAGCGCAATTGAAATGCGCTTCTGCTCAATTAGTTGTTCACAAGTGTAATTCAATTGCGCTTAAGCGCAATTCATTTAACATTATGTGGGAATCAATTGCGCTTAAGAGCAATTAAAACTCTGTAATTTCTATTCCACTTAAGCGAAATTGAATTGCGCTTAAGCAACATTATTGATCACCATAAATAAAAACCCCTTAATTCTTATAGAATAGTCTGCAGAAGACTATATCTGTCCAAACCTGATTATGAACCTCATTTGATCCTCGATGGGTGAAAACTTGTTATGGCTATTTGACTTAAGCACAATTGAATTGCGCTCAAGCCCATTTGGGTAGAAATGTAAGTAGTTGCACTTAAGCGCAATTGAATTGCATCGAAGCAGTCGACTGTAGTTGAGAGTTCTGTATACACTGTCGACTGATATAATTGTCGCACGTTTATCTTCAGAATTAAGGATTCGCGTTGTATTGTGATGTATGGCTTTCTGACATTGTCGTTGGAAAAATGTAACAGAGAAGCGTTGATTCAATGTGGATTGATATATTTATAGGTTAATGCAGACAATGACACACAACCATGATTATACATCACCACCACAATAAACTGAATTGAAATGACAGGAATATACTTATCCGAGTAAAAACTTCCAGCGGTCACACCTGGCGGCAAGTTATTATTTTTTCAAGAGACATCGTGAATCAGCTGTGAGGCTATGACAACCTAGAGCATAGAATAGACAATAGCAGGATTGTGAGATCGATATACATGTATGGTAACTTTCTCGATGTAAGAACTAAACTAGTAAGTCCCTTGAAGCACACGGCTTGATATTACCTCTAGCACGTGGAAGTCCATCTACACCGATATTTCTACTCCAGCATGTCTACTCAGTAACATGTTTCAACTTGTTTATTGAATTTCTCGATGCTATTTCGGGACAATGTGATTTTCTTAGCTGGCATTTAAACACATTTGCTGCATGATGCACGTGTTTTGGTCACTCCGCACATCAAGAGGCGTGCCATGGAAGAGAATGCAACCCATTGTTTATATTTTAAGAGAAAAATTAGCTAAAACAAATCAACGGTTAATTTCAGACCGAAATACAGAATACAGAAATTTACCTATGATCTGATATACATAAGATCACCAATCATTACTGGTCAGAAAGAGACCCAATACAAGTATGACTAATTGATATCGAGCCAGTCGCCACACAATTTACAACACACATACTCGTCTGAATAATCCATCTCCGCCATTTTGGATTGTCTACCCCGTTTTTACTCCGTTTTCTACGCCAAGGTCTGTACACATTGGTCTAGTAGCGGATGCCGTATCTGTCTATAGTAGACGGATAGAGGTGTGGTTTGTGTGATTGGCTTTATCTATATAGTAGAGATGGGTGGGGGTATATAAATGTGTTCTTGAATGTGTACAGAAAATGCAGGGCTTTCTTTCGAATCGTTCGAATTAGCCAAAGACATCTTAAATGACATTTTATGAAAATAGCTGTACTTTTTAGCTCAACTTGACAACGTCAAGAATGAACTATTGCCATGGGTTATGTTATTACTTTCACTTACTATGACTGGGTTACGTAATCTTTGCGACATCTGCTACAGTTACAGCACGGTGTGGCGCAATATGTACAACCCATCAAAATGTTCCGTTATTGTATTCAATGAATCTAAGGCGCGTGCAAACTAAACTGACCGTAGATGGCATATTGGACCATCTGTAATACCGGAAGTGGAAGAAGTTACCCATCTTGGTATTCCTTTAAATAAGTATGATTTAAATGGTACATTTGTAGATACAATTTGTCGCAAAATCAGGGGCACCTATCTCATGTTATCTAATGCTGGCCTTTACGCCGGTGGGATAACGCCACTGAGGCTAATGGGGTCGTTGTCGTAACGTTTTATACATAAATGCACACCGTGTGCATTTATGTACATAAATGCACACCAGTCTCAGTCGGCGCGAGATTGAAACGTTACCGTAAATAATTGCCGTCTGCTTCAATTCATAACTATTTTTCTTCCGAAGTTCTGATAAAGGCATTCTTTTGTCACAATTATCGAAATTGCAATAAGATTGGTCATCGGTCGCATATTTTTCTTCGTATTAAACAGGGACGGAAAGAACTGCATGGTTAGGTCTATTGCCTATTGTTTGGTCGATGAACGGAAGAAAATAAACTTACAAAAAATATCAAAACGTGTGCATTTATGTAGAAAACACTACGACAATGACCCCTGTCACATGCCACTACGCGAGACTGGTGTGCATTTATGTATACATAAATGCACACGGTGTGCATCTATGTATAAAACATTACGACAACGACCCCATTAGCGCCACTGAGCTGTAACACAATATACGAATCTATTGTCCTCTCAAAGTCGCTATTTGGCACAGAATTACTATGGAACCTGGCACATAAACATGAGGAAGCTCTTGAAAAATGCCATAGATTTTGTATGAAACAGGTTCAGGGTTTACCTACGCGTGCTAGAACAGTTATCGTCCATGGGCTCATAGGAGTTCACCCTATTATGAGCTATATAGATAAACGAAAACTATCGTTCCTTAGTTCAATGTGTAATCTGGAACAAATTAAAACGGCCCAGGAAATTTTCATTTTCCGTCTTTATCAACACGCACTTGCTCCAACTACTTCTTGTAAAAATTTCTCCTCCGATATCATGGTAACAATGAATAAATACAAACTGGTAGACTACTTGCGTCTGTATTTGAAGGAATCAGTATTTCCTTCTAAAGAGAAATGGAAACAATTAACTAAAGCTCTCATTAATGAGACTGAGAGCGCGGCCTGGTCCGAGAGAATTCATGCTGATAACTCCTTAATTCGATTCTCGAAGATTCAGACCACGTTCGAAGTCTCGCTTCTGTGGAAATTGTGCCGCCTGTTTCCAGAAAATAAATTGTCTTATTACAAAATGGCACAAATTATACAATTCTCCTGCGTTCCGTGTGATACACTGGCAGGTATTTGTTCACATATGCATGACCTGGCATTTATACCTGTATTGCCACAATATATATCACGAGAATCCCGGGTCGTACGTTGTGACTGGTCGAATTATTGACAATATTAGCAGGTCATGATTATCGCATTGTTGCAAATGAGATGATAAGTGAAGTATTAAGGGACTGTATACCAAACACACACTTTGAGTTGTAAAAGTGGTACGAAATAATGATCGTACGTGTTCGTCAAAACTATTAAGCGTAATCGTTTTGCGAAACGACTTTTTGGCCATACGGATAGACTTACGACTACGAATAGCTATCCGTATTCGTAATCGTAAACGTGAGGATGCGAAAGGTCTCTATTATTGTATTAGGACGTCGGCCAGTTAACATTGGTAACAATCTGCGCCGGGCGTTGGTCATTTTTTTTTTTACATAGTACGAGAAGGTATAGTGAAATTCGTCACCAATTATCCTTGTATCGCATAACACGCAAGCGCGGTCATTACGTTCGGTATTGTTCCACCGCCCCGTTTCTATTGGTAATTTATGGTTACGAGTTCGGAATTTGCATAACAGTGTTCGGTTATGGTCGCTAACTACATCAAGATAGGGTTCAAAATGAAAGTCGTGTTTGAAAATTCGGTATATTTTACCACGACTTGTGTTGTTCATATCACGTTCCCAAGAATCTCTTTGTTCGGAAATAAGGCAACATTTTAGATATGATACTATAGCTGATCTACGTTGGTGGCATGACCAGCACACCATATATATGCAGAAGATTACATTTGTATATCAACTCGTGAATATAACTCAACCAGGGGAAAATGCTATCATCTGTTCTGGCATCGCATAACATTGACTGTGACTGACTGACGGACTTCCGCTTTAGCGGGGACTGACCCCGACAGGCAATTTGATCATCTCGTAAGGGTGGGTCACCTCTTTCGGGGTGCTCCAGCCGATATGAGTGGTCCGCAATAGCCCCGGGTTAAAAAAACAAAAAAACATTGACTGCGTTAGATTCAGTAACATTTTTGGAAATCTTTCAGGTTCGCTATTTGTGACTTTGCACCAGTATTTAAACATTCTAGTTTTAATCAATATACTTAAAGGCAATTTCCCACTTTCGCCATATATCATACAATTTGGGGTTGATGGTCGTAGTCGAAGTCGTTGAACACTCTCCAATAAATCGTTATCATCGTATCCCCATACCTCACAGCCATATAGAAGTATTGGTACAACGTGTGTATCGAATAAGTCAAGTTGATTTCTTATTGAGAGGCAATGTTTGCGGGATTTCCAATGATGGAATACATGGCCCTTGTGGCTTTATCAGCCAACATTTTTTTTCGCGGGCATAAAAGAGCCAGATTTGGTAAACGTTATGCCCAGATAGTTAAAGTTGGTTACTATACATCTAGTTTTTGTCCTTTGAATATAAATTTCGTTTTCTTCGAGAGACTGCTCTTTGACATGTTAAGAATTTTGGTTTTTTCCACATTGACTGTTAGTTTCCATTTATCGCAATATTTTTCAAACTGATCTAATTGTGATTGTAGTGATTTAGGGGTATCTGCCATGATAACTGTATCATCGGCATAAAGAATCAAAAAGATTTTCAAGTAGCAATCTAATCTACTTTCAATTTCACTTTTCGTAAACCAATCAGGTTATCTTTTTCAAGGAATTGTTGCAGGTCATTAACGTATAATGAAAACAGAAGGTGAGATAAGATCAAGAAATGAGAATTAACTTGTAACATAAGAAAAAGTTATGTCTTCTCTAGTCTCAGACTTAAAAGTTTCACCATGCAGAAAGAACTACAGACATTTTCTTTGCGGCATGTCACATATTGCCAACAGTTGATTATTAGTAGCCTTACACCATTGTCAGAATTGTTTCATTGTATACGACATGGATCTAGTTCTTGCATACGCAAAGACATTGAAACCAGGCTCAAAGCTAGGTCTCCGCAGACTTACCCCCATCACTATCAAAATTTATGGGTCAGTTATTGGAACAGAGAATGGAGTTTCCTCCAGAAGAACTTGAACTTTCAAACATTCAATTTCTGAAGAAAGAACCATGTTATCCATATGTGAAACTTGTGACGAAGAACCAAAAGCAAACATCATAAAATACATGGCACGTTATGTTCGTGATGAAACATTAAAGGCACGCATGGTCTTCGTTATAATTTAGAAATAACAGTTACCAAATTATGAACATTTTCTCAAGAATATACTAATATTATATAGTATAATGATAGTATGAAAGCGATATTATCCACAAAACACGCTTTGTGTGATCCGAGCGTTTGTTTATATACATCACGTATATAGTGAGCGATAAGCAAAACACTCAACACATTGGCGATTTTTTAGGTGAGTGATTCACCGTGACTCATTCAACACCAGAATCTTGAGTGGCGAGGACTAACGAGCGATATTACTAGTTGTAAACAATTTGGTGGTCATTTCTAACCAAAGTTCTTTAGTGGGATCTCCCCGGTGTTGAGTGTTTTGCTTATCGCATACTCTTTACGTACTGATTGTTTACATAATATAGCGTTTGGTTACACAAATAACACAGGGTACTAAATGACAATAACATGCAATTTACGCGATAATTATTTAGTATTGGTATAAGAAAAAAGTTTGTCTATAACACCATATTCTTTCAGTTATGGCGGTTTTGACGGATGTAACTATTTTAATAGCAATACCGCCCGCCAAGATTTACCGTTTCTTTAAAGGCAAAATCCAAAGATTATATTCAGTTCAAGTCTTACTAGTAATTTGTATGTTTAATTTTGTTTTTAGACCTGGCGAATTTCTTTTTCAGCTGTGGTGGTGTCATATACATGTAGATATTAGTGTAGGCTGTGATTAGTTCGAAATGACAATACAAGTAAAACATGACAAATATGATAACGTTCTCTGTAAAAGTTGTCACCTGATTTGTCTGAAAAAATGTAAGCATGTTTGACAGATATGATAAATTGTTCTCTAAAAGCGATTAGTTGGTTTGTCTGAAAATTGTATTAATTTAAATGTACTTGCGGGACACTTTATTAGTAGCTATACATATTGATCATAACAAATTGGGTAATTCAAGTTCTCTTTGATAAGCATCCTGATGTCGCGGGGGGAGCTGCTTTTGTGCTTTGCCACGCCTGATAGAATAAAATTAATTGTCCTTTATTGTAATTTACTTGAACTATAATTAGCTTTAATAATACGATCTGCCTTAAATTATTATAAAGGGAGCTATATAATCGCTAGTTGGTGATCGGAAGCTCAA
Organism: Siphonodentalium dalli; assembly: GCA_032622095.1. Lineage (NCBI taxonomy): Eukaryota > Metazoa > Mollusca > Scaphopoda > Gadilida > Siphonodentaliidae > Siphonodentalium > Siphonodentalium dalli. The sequence goes on along the minus strand of CP136063.1, from coordinate 162,382,058 downwards.
AATTTAATGGAAATGAAGGAAAACATTAAACCTATTTTGTTAACCCTCTATTTAGAGACATGATTCCTGCATGTAACGTCAGTTGATGCCAGTGTGTTGTCGGTATATCTTCTGCAGACAGATATTGGCTTTAAATTATCAGAATCGTTATATAATGACGTCAGCTATACAAATGTATATATAGGGGTAATAACCTTGCGGGAGTCAACGTTCTAGTTGAACAAAGGTGATTAAAATGCAACATATATGGAATATATTGTACGTCCCCCGACAACCGTTGGCAGTTTGTAAGTTTGCTTTGCAGACATGTACTAAGCAGTCAAATGTATCCCATTCATATTTGACAGTTTGGGCGGTTCAATAATATCACGAGAATGTGACTGAAGATCCCTGTACATCGCGATAAGCAAAGGGGTTATTTTCAACGAATCGTGGAAACGATTCACCAAATATAACCTCTTTAATTAAGATAGTTACCAAAATAGCAGATATATGTATATAGTTACCCACATATTTGGATCACTCACGTCTTTATTACCTTACAATGAGATATCTTAAGGTTTTTTAAATATTAATTTTACCCGGTAACGTATATGTTGCAGCAACGGCATAATTATGGAGCAGATGCTAACAATTATTAACGGTGACAGTCTTAGAACCATTTTTTAAATATTTTTTTCTGATAAGATCGAAGATGCCCATCTATAATAAAACTCACTCGACCTCAATGAGATATTCAAAACATATGGTAACGTATGGTACAGACTTAAACAGAACCATCGCACTCGGCGACATTCCAACATTTCAACAAACTCATATATTGTTCGTATAAAGTCATTGAGGGGCTAACTTGTTAGTATTGCATGCATGTTATAAATCAAATAGTGTCGTGTGGAATCACGTTTGATATTCGGTAACCTGTGTTGCACGGATTTGGCGACAGCTGCTTCCGGTACTATATGTTCTTGGTCGTGACCGTGTCCTTAATGACGTGCAACGAATTTTACACAACAAACACACTCTCCAATCTCAACTAGAAAACCGGCCTCGACCGTCAGATATTTATACATTGTATGAGTCATTCTTCATAGAATATGGGCGATAGTAACGTATGTTATACATTTAGGCATATATAGGAGCAGCTCACGTCGCAGAAATTAATCAATCTCTGTCTTCCAACATATGAGGGTATCAACCCCCCCCCCCCCCCCCATTTCGGTACGCGTGATTCAGGGTGTTTTGAAGCCGTACGCGGGATTCATACCCCCGAATTAACTGGTAATCGGGTTCAAGCAAAACATCTTGGACGCAGGTTTTGATGGCGCAAAATAATATTTTGTGCTAATTACGCCACCGTAGTGTGGTGTTTCTAGCTTTTGTTTTTTTTGATATCGCATGGTCGATCGATAATTCACTGAGGCGTTATTTCGCTAAAATCCAATTCGGATTCTGGATTCAGATTACAGATTTGTCCCCGTACGACTTGGTTCGGCAAAAGAACAGACCACAAATTTGCAGAATCAGTAAACGAACAGACCGTAATCCTAATTTCGTGGTAATCCGATTTGGATTCGGATTCCGATTACGGACTCAAATGTTCGTAATGTAAACAAACCGAGATTCCGCCACCTCAGAGTTTAAAAACACAATAAAACATAAGAATCCGTCTCTTGTGTACAAATTATTGCAGAATATAAACGATTTATATCAAAGAATTTTAAATGCGGAGACAAATTTGTTTTATTGAATGTAAACTGGGAGAATATTACTGAAATTAGCCAAATAATAACGCTATTGATAGTAACGCTGGGGGAGCACTTCGGTTGATGGCAAATCATTGTTGATTGTCACTTTCATATGTCCATTTCATAATTCCATCCTTAAAATACCGCCCGAACGCATGTCGATTTCGAATTCGGCGGATACGTCACCATTGACCGAATTCATATGAACCTGCATGGATATGTCTTCTGCTGTGTTCGTTATTATAACCAAACATCAATCTCACAGGTTCGCAGAATTCAATTTGCTCTCCTTGGAAATATCCAATCTGACAAACACTAAGATTGGAAAATTACCAACTTTTACTGGTTGAAAAAAATCAAACAATGAGAACAATGCCAACCTATATATGGTGTCAAATTAATGTCCAACTAATGTTTGTCATGCATGAAATTTCCGACTGCTGGAATGTACCAAAGTTTAGTTTAGATATATTTATTTCAAATATATGTCAAATTTAGATAACACATGATATATAACACATACATTTGTTTATACATACAAAGGAATTGGGGGACAAGTACTGACTCCCTTAAGGGTACCCCCCTCTCCCATATGTTATTACACTGAAAAAATAAATAATTAGTAATGGCAAAGCAACATGACTACCAAAACAAGTTGAACATATATACAGATCACTGGACACCCCCTCTCTCGAGTTAGTCATAAGTTTGTATATGTATTTATTTAAAATCGGGTTTGTTTGTTGCGTTTGTTGGCTTGTACGTATCATTATTTGAAACAGTTAGTCAAAATAATCCTGATTTTCCTCACGTATGAATGACTGCACAGCTTAGCAAATTGTACCAAAGTTCGGGGTGGGGGTCGAGACACACAATCAACCCCTGTCGTCACGTCCCTGTTCAACTGACAAGTTCCGTGTGTTCTTCACAACATCTTCGGAATTTGATTCAGGAGGCCTAGAGCTGTCATGTTTAGATATATGCTTGCCATCATCAATAAACACACTTTAACTTGAAAAAAAGATGCGATTAAGTCGGATTGGCAGCAAATTATGTGCCGTGTATACACACATAGAAGAACAGCATGACTTTCACAACAAACATGCACTTTATAAATATAAGATACAAATGATACTTGTGTCAAATACATGAGCCATGTTTGACGCTGGGGGAGAGTTTCGGAGACCACGTGGATTTCAAAATCTGACCTAGAATCCGAAATTAGCTCCGCCCCCCGTAATCGGCTTTGGATTCTCAATCCGGATTTTAGCGAAATTACGGCTCTGGGTGATTGTAGGGCGAATGCATTGTGGGGCTTTTATTTATTTATAGAGTTGGAAATTCCGTTTATTTAAAAGTCGGAACTACGCGACCAGTAGGCCAAGTCCAGTAAAACGGTTCGTTATAGGTGCTGGTTGTTATTGTTATTTTAACGGAATTCTGAGTTGGTCATTCGCGAAACCAATATATTTTATATTCTATAATTAAAACCGTGGGTAATATATGATCCTCTTTATGGATAATGTAGGAAGGTAAATTTAGCTAAAGCGGTGGGATATCTTGCATTTCGGTTTGCGCTATAACTGCTCAATGTTTTAAGGTGTTACACAACGTCTGATAAAAAGAGTTCTATCTGGAATATTCACACAATTTTTTCAGAGAACATGCATAGAGTAAACATAGTCCTATCGGACTATCGTAAAGTAGTTCCGTTTAATTCGGGATTAATTAACCCTCAGACTGCCGAAACTGCCGACAATAAATTCGCTTGTTTGTGTCCCCCGAAAATCAAGCTTGCCTGTTTAGAGGTCCCATTTTCGTGGCTAATGGTGATAGAATCACAATTTTTCAGTCAAGTTCATGGATAAATTACATTACACTTAATCGGCTTATGTCCGCGGCCATAAACCTGCGTTTTGATAACAATTTATTTGAGACAAACTGTTGCGCGGGTATCAGTCGGCGCTTATCGGTTGAAGTTATTATGATCGTGCAGCCTGCACGTGCAACAAGTGTTCAAACACAACAGAAAAAAAAATACTATGTCAAATAAATAACGTGATCAATGGACAGACACGTTTCATTTCCGTGGGACACGAAAAAGCGAATTTAATGTCGTCAGTTTCGGCAGTCTGAGGGTTTTAATTAATCTACTTTACGATATCCCGATAGGACTATGTTTACTCTATGTTCTCTGAAAAAAAATGGTGTGAATATTCCCGATAGAACTATTTTTATCAGACGTTTTGTAACACATTAAAACATTGAGCAGTTAGCGCAATTTTCTGAAATTTCGGACTATTTCGTCTATAAAAATACGATGAGCAACTGAAAATGTTTTTCAACATTCTGGAAGGGTTATATGTCCATGGTAAAAATGTTTAAAATTTCACGCATAAACTATGACAGATAACAAAGTTATAATTAGTTTTATAGGCCCACCATAAATCCCCTATAATAAACGCATGCCTCCGTAAGCACATGGCTTTGCTGTGGATACTTTCGTTCCCAGCATGCATCATTCTCGCTATCTGTAAAATGTCTATGAACAATGGCTGCATGTGCCATGCACTCTTAGCTTTGATCCGCATTTAGAAGCATTCTGGTGTGGCGAATGAGAAACCTGCAGTAATTTATAAGCCGTAGTTCATTGTAATAATTTGAAGAATTACTTGTCTTAACGGAATTCTGAGGCGGTCCATTCATGTAACCAATATATTTTATATTATGATTTATATTTATGACTAATAATACGATCTTGGTGGCGTTACCATTTCTGACTATGGTTTTCTTGTTATCTGTATGAATGAGTGGGTAGAATAGCTTCTTGGGCATATTCGACCACAAATACTCTACTCCAATATCATGTCAGGTATAATGGATCATAATGTGTCTGTGTAACTTCTGCTGACATGTATCTGTCTGATATTCAAACAGTCAATTTGTATGTCATTTATCGCATATTATTTCTTAACATGTATTCAGGATTCACCCCCCAAACTTAACTGGTATTCAGGATTCAGGGGGGTGATACCCTCACATATGGCATATTTCGAAATTTGCCGTCGGCATTCTAGCGATACAAATGCACGGGGTTGTTGAGAGCCGAGTGGTTGACTTGGTTTCTCCACACATGCATCTTGTATCACCCCATATGCGAGTGGTTCTACGCTATACTGGCAAAACGCAGTACACGACTACTTGTAGAGTTTTCACATCTACAGCAAAAAAATAGCTCAGATCACGGGGATCGCACTCTCCCGATAGAGAGCTGAGCCGGTCTGCTTAAAATAAAATATAACTCATTTTATCGATGTCAAGACCCACCGGAATTTGAATTCAGGGGTGGATTATCCTGAAATTGTCATAAAAGAGGTGTCTCTCACCAGCCAATATGTATGAGATTAGCTAGCGAAAGATATTAGGTAATCGGGGTTCACGATTGGATAGCGATTGATTATTATTGACGGGATAATTGAAATATTTGTAGTGTTTTTAAAGAAAGTTTCCATAACCTCCCCGAGCACACGTCCCAATAGGAGAATTTGACTTATGTCCGACCAAAGTTGATAATTTGTGGTGTTGTATTGGCTCAAATACATTTACGTTTTATCCCATAGATACAGGGGGGGGGGTGAACAAATTTCTTCCGGCACGTATGCCGGGGTGGGTGGGTGGTCAAAGCCACCAACAAGCAATTTTTTCCGCAACTAAAAAAAAAAATTCCTGCTTGTTTTTAGTGTTTTGGCAATGAGTTGGGCTTCAAAACCACTTTGAATCAGTTTGAATGAGAGAAATAATGTAATTCTAACTGGTAAACTGACTGCAGGCAGTTATCGTGTTGTATTTTGTTGCAAATTTTGAAATCCAAGATGGCCGCTGGCAGCCATGTTTTTTTGGCCGAATGACCTCAAAATTACTCATTCCTATTTACATGTCCATGTTAACATCCATGATAAATAGTATGCACAGAAATTCATATACAGCTGTTGACAGTGAATTTCCCCCCGCAAATCTCTGTTTTAGTGTTAAAAGGGGGGGGGTGGGTGTCAAAAAATGGTCGGAAAAAACTGCCGAAAAAATTTGGCGGTGGGGGTGGGTGGGTACAAAAAATGATCGAAAGGGAAAAAATGCCATACGTGCCTGAAATTTTTGTCCGACCCCCCCCCCCCCCCCCCCTGATAGATAGTATAATAAAAACATATAGTGCAGCGGCCAAATCGAAAAAGAGCTCTAGTTTTCGAAATACCCCTTCCCACGGTAGAACAAGTTAAAACTAACTTTTTTAAAGGAGAAATATACACTCTTTACGAAAATGATAGTGAAAAATAACGGAATTGGTGGTGGCTATTCTCAAATTGACGATGAACGATACCCACCAGTGACTTTTCCCAGAAATTAACGATTTTGGTAAAGTGAGCCCTGCGGCTATGTCCTAAGTTATTTGCCCACATTGTTGGTGTTAAAATGACTATCGCATACCATATTTGTACCTGATATGCAAGAAGTGTTGATTAATTTGGATTTTCGTGCCATTTGGAGCCGAAACATTTATTTTTTGTTGAAAAATCGCTCATTTTCAAAAACATTATATTTTTAGAACATTATCATTCAAACGTTAATTGCAATAATATTGAAATATTTAGGTCATATGGTGTAGTAGTTATCTAACAAGCATATGAAGAAAAAAGTTAACAACAATTTTGAACGGTTTGCGAGATATTGGATTTTAGCTACCCCTCCCCCAAACACGTTTTTGGTCGAAAAAAATACATATTTTTGATAATGTCATTACAAACATTTTTGAATTGATCTGAATGGGACCCAATATGAATATTGTACTGAAAGTGTTGTCCAGAGATGCCGTTTAATCGATTACAGATGTGTTCAGACTTTCAGACCCCCAGTTACAACAACAACAATTATTTTATTGATAACAGTTAATTTTGCATGCATTAACATCGATGTTAAGTACTAAAACCTATTGTTATAAACAACGTGACCAACTATATAACATATGGCTCAGTAGTTATCTGGACAACACAAGTAGAAAGAATTTGACAGAAATTGAAAAATAACGGAATAGGTGGTGGCTATTGTCAAATCGACGGTGAGCGATACCCTCCAGTGACTTTTTCCAGAAATTAACGATTTTGGTAAAGCGAGCCCTGTGGCTATGCCCTAGCCTATTTGCCCATATTGTTGGGGTTAAAATTACTACATCATACCATACTTCTACCTGATATGAAAAAAAGTGTTGGTTAATTTAGATTTTCCTGCCATTTGGAGCCAAAATATGTATTTTTTGCTGAAAAATCGCACTTTTTCACAAAAATATTATTTTTCGAACATTATCATTCAAATGGATATTGTTATAATGCCCTAATATTTAATTCTTATGGTGATGCAGTTATCTGCCAAGCATATGCAGCAAGAAGTTAACAGAAATTTAGAACAATTTGCGAAATAATGGATTTTAGCAACACCTCCCCCAAACACGTTTTTGGTCGAAAAATTACATATTTTTGTTCAGAACTTTACCAAATTTCCCAATTGATCATACTGGGACCCAACATAATTCTTTTGCTGAAAATTGAGACCGGGGACATTGCTTAAGTGATTAAAGACGTGTTCAGGCTTCCAGACCCCAAATTACAACAACAACGCATTTTATTTGCTATTACATACAATAAGTGTCGCATATCAATCAACCAATCAATAGTTTATTCTCAAAAAACCAATAATGGTATACAGAGATTACAATAATTGGAGAACCCAGCATGTCCGACGTATAGATGCACAAGTACTCCATTCGCGTTTAAGATTGAAATGCAGTAGTTTGAACTATGGCCAATTGAGTAATCACATTAAAACGTACCCTCTCTGTCATTGCGGCAAATAGAAAAAGCATATCATTACTTTTTGGAATACAGTGGTCCTAAGACTGAACTTCTATGCGCCATACTGAATGTAATTTTATCAGAAATACTCTTTTTATGTACAGCAACTCAGTCAGCGCGAAAATATTAAAATAGTTGACGGGGTTCAGACATTTATCTCGAAAACAAAGCGATTTCCATAATGCTGCTATTTGTTAAAACTTCGTGAAAAGCATTGAAACCCTGCTGAGCGCGAAATTTACCACCTCCAGATCGTCTGTAATCTCACGGCGACGGGCGTATCAATGACGAAAACAACATTATATGTGTAGCATTGCGTCCAATCAGCTCCAACGAAACTATGTGTATATCATTGTATCCAATCAGTTCCAACTGGATTACATCCTAATTTTCCCCATACAATCTCCCTCCCAGATAAATTGTTTACCTCCGGATAGAACTACCACATACTTACATATCGCATAGTTTCGGCCACAATATATGTTGATATTGAATTCATAATCCCTTCAGTACATGATGTGTTCAAGACCTCAAATAGGGTAGGGGTACATACAACAGTGAACATTTGCAAGCCGCTTGTTGTGGAGTGCCACATGATGCAGACTTTCGGGAACCAACACATATATGTATATTCTGATAAAAACTAACCTTTGGCCAATCCCTCAATTAATATTGGGGTCATATCATTTCACCAAGACTTCAAATAAAGTAGGGGTCCTCAAAATTTTGCCTTTCTTATTTTCCAGTCACTTTTCGTTAAGTGCTCATTCTTTCAGAACCCAAATCCATATATTTACATTGTTTACGTCCTTGTACAATTAACTCGCCATTGTCCATACAGTCAATGATGATATCGTTCCAATCCGTGGTGTACGTGTTCTAGTCTTCAAATTGGGAAGGGGGTAATACAAACATTGAAAAATCGCATTATTTATTTTTCAGTCGCATTTTGTAAAGTGTCCCTGACTGTCGGGTATTAACCCTTTGAACCCGTAACACCGATATTTAGGTGCAAACGAACCGTGACTATATCCCGTAACACCGATATTTCGGTGCAGCGACGACATGATTCGGTAGCAAATTTATATATAGTATAACGAGCGTCAGACTCACTGATTTATATTTAAATTGCCCCCACATATGTCAGCGGCGCCCATGGTGCGTATGGAATGGTTGACCGTCAGTATCGGGTAGAAATATATGCGCATGCGCATAGCATATAATCTACAAAAACATTCGATATTTGAAGCGAACTCTGTCGCTATATTTACGCATATAATTTTGTGTTCCCCGTATGTGTACATAACAGACATAATTTAGACACACAATTTCAGTTTAAATTACCCTCGCGTATATTAACCAGTGTTCTGCTACATATGGGGAAGGGTCTATCGCAGATGAAGTTGATTTATTCGCGCATGCGCAGACTAGCGCAATGATAAATAAATGGTTTATAACGTATTTATACACGACATACCCACTAATATATATATTTAAATGGGCCTATTGAAGTCAGCGCTGGCAAAGGTGTGTATATGGATTGGCTGCCCGCTAGAAACGGGGTAGGAAAATATGCGCATAGCATATAATCTACAAAAACATTCGATATTTGAAGCGAACTCTGTCGCTATATTTACGCATATAATTTTGTGTTCCCCGTATGTGTACATAACAGACATAATTTAGACACACAATTTCAGTTTAAATTACCCTCGCGTATATTAACCAGTGTTCTGCTACATATGGGGAAGGGTCTATCGCAGATGAAGTTGATTTATTCGCGCATGCGCAGACTAGCGCAATGATAAATAAATGGTTTATAACGTATTTATACACGACATACCCACTAATATATATATTTAAATGGGCCTATTGAAGTCAGCGCTGGCAAAGGTGTGTATATGGATTGGCTGCCCGCTAGAAACGGGGTAGGAAAATATGCGCATGCGCGCAGGCTATAATTCATTTTTTTTAAATGCGTTTAAGTGAAATGTGGCGCTATATATTACATTTTGTTGCATGTTTCACATGTTAGTACATTAGACACAATCTAGACAGCTTACTTGAACAATGGGGCCAAGATATGTTACGGGAAATTACGTTGTTTCTGGTCTCTGTAATATCAGTCTCTATCGCATATCAAGTTAACTTACTCGCGCATGGTCAGGTATTTCTTAAATTTCACATTAGCATATTGGTTGCATCGAAACGCAATTCGCTGATGTATAATTACAACGTTATAAGCTAGAATTTGTTTATCATGCAAATTTCGGGTAGTTGCCTAGTAACCGTTTCTAAGGCGAGATCGGGTGGCAGAGTCTCCCGATCTTACAATGATCAGTGGTGCATGCTATGCGCATGCCGGCAGTTTCAGGTAGGTGTCCCCTTTGAACATAACCAACACCATGTGACTAGACACTGTCTAAAATGAGGCAAAACATACCACTGAATGGTTAGTGCAATGATGTCATTCGATCATTTGTGACATTTGCTTAGCAACCGTTGCTACCCTTAAATTGGATATTTGGGTCACTATTCTGGTCGGGTATATCTCAAATTTCACGTTAGGGTATTGCCTGCATCAGAAAACGCAACCACTGGGGTTGAATTACGACGCTATAAGCTATGTTTACATTTTCCAGTCAATTCCGGGTAGTTGCCTAGCAACTGTTACCAAGGAGTTGCGGCGAGGCAAAGTCTCGCGATCTTATAATGTTCGCTGATCCATGGGGGACAAACCTGTAAAGTTTCATACCGGTGTCACAATTGGAACATAATCAACACCATGCTGTTAGACACTGTCTAATTTAAGCGGAAATACCACTGGGAGCCCCGGGTCAGGGTGTCTATCACTGTGGGACGCCAGGGTTCAAAGGGTCAATCATTTCAGTTCGTGAGTTGTTCAACTTTAACACTTCAATTGTGCTAAAACAGCAAATTCGTCTTTCTTATTTATCAGCCACTTTGTGTAAAGCGACACATGCACAACCCATCCATACAAATTATGTATTGTCTTATAGAACTACATTCCCGTCACACTCTCGGTTAATATAGAGAATTAGAGATCATATAGCTTAATTTTGTAGAGTGGGTAGAGTGTTCTTGAAAAATATAGCAAATTCGCCCTTCATATTTGCCAAGCAAAGTGCCACACTGTTTCGGGAACAAACCCATCCATAAACATTGTATATTTCCTTATGTGGTATTTTGTACATGATTAGCTAAAATCGTGACAAACAACGATTATAAAATATCAATACTAACTTACCTCATCGTTCATCGTGTTTTTTTCTGATATAATGTGATTTTTATGTAGTTTTTATCGGTAACAACTTAAACATACTGTTTATAAGACCGGAGTATCATTCACATGGCCGGATTATCAAAATAAGGCCGAATTATACAGATACCCCCCCCCACCCCATGCTAATGTAGTCTCTAAACCGTTGCTTCAGACATTCGGACAGCTGCTATTTGGGAATTAAATGGATGAGCTACATAGTTGTGGTAGGAGTTATTGTAGTTATGAAAAGGATTATGTGCATTTTACAAACATCTATTAATGGTTGAGGTGTGTTTAATATAAAAAATCAGGGCACAATCAATCCCTATTTTCTTTGTAAATTTCAGATATAAATCTTATTTTTAACGATTGCTAATATTTTGAATCTGCACTGCGATTTCCACACCTCATGTACTAGTTTATTCTGTTAGATAAACGTTTATATATGTTTTTAATAAATTAAAAATAATAAAATATTTGGGGTTAGAGACGTGATTGGTGATGTAGGTTCCTGGCCCTGTGAATAGTGAAATCAATAAAACAATAACTTTTGACAGCAGAGATTGTCTTGAATTTGGGTTTTATTATTATTTTGTTGTTCATTAGGTTTGTAACTCTGATGTTATCTTTAATATATGTCAAGTATTGGGAGGATCCTATCTGCAGTATCTCTGAGAACCGACAAACTATTTCATCCCATAATGAATGGGTAACAATTTTACAGGAAGATAATATTTTAATTTAAAAACTTTAATATTCTGCCATAAGAATTTATAACTTTACAAAAATAATTTAGTTCATAATATATCAATAATGGTCATATATCACAATTTTTTTTTCAAAAAAGCACATGTGTTTGTATCAATTGTTAACATTCACTGACAAATATATGTAGGAAAACACTATTCAGAAGTAGAATACACAATGAACATTCATCATAATGCAGAACACATGTTTTCATTATCCATTATACATGTAGTACATTTTACTTTTTAGTTGATGTTTGTGTTCAGTTCGATCAACTTAAAGGGGTACTGTACGCCAAATGTTGTTGTTGGTTTCTATAGTCCCCGAGTCGGAGAATAAGGTAACAATTTTTCCATTATTTGAAAGTCTGTTGAGTACGAAGTCATGTTACGGATGACAAATTTACCGGAATGCAAAAATAAAAATTGTCGTTGTCGAGTAATTTTTGTAAAGTTTTCAACCAAATGAATCAAATAAAAGTTATATTATATGCATACTAGTCCCATATAATCATTTAAGTTATTGTATCGTCGCTAGTCAGTGAGTGGCTTGAGTGTTCTCACCGTATCATCATAATATTTTAAGCGATCGTGTGTGCGATCGGTTTAACAATCCAGTATCCCTCAATTACTGTTTTTGATTACGGTAATTCGTAATTTAATTGACGCCATTTTATGGCTCCAGTCATAAATTCAATTTATATCAAATTATTAACTTTTAAATTATTAAATTTTAAGATAGCCTATTAACCTGAGCGTTTACAGAATACATCTTCGACTCAAATTACTTATGTTTCTATATATTATCGATATTAGATCGTTGTTGTCACCGGAAATTTAATGAAAATGGCGTACAGTACCCCTTTAATCAACAATATCTATCAGATATCTTTACTGTAATCTGTCTAACAATCAAAACAAGTCTGAAAATAGTGTGTCTGACATTTACGGAATGAGGTCCCCAGAGGGTGAATTTAGTGATGCTATGCTGCACAGTGTGCTAGCATCACTAAATTCACTCTCTGAGGACCTCATTCTGCTTAAGCCTCTTCTTCTGGGAAGTATCGTTAGTCTCAAATTAACATTATAGTTTCTATATCCCCTAATTTGCAGAAGATAATTTGCATAATCAAGGTGACTAATGTGTGAACATCACCAAATACAACTGGGAAACTTCAATCTGATCCTTGGTTGAGATTGTGGTTTGAGGTGCTAACCCCGGGATGGTCGAATAGACCGAGAGGTCTATTCCTTCACCCCACTGATCCTTGGTCTCCCATAGCAGTTGAGGCCTAAGCAGAGTGAGGATCCCAGATGGTGGATTTGGTGATGCTAACCTGCCGGGTGGGTTAGCATCACTAAATTCACCCCCTGCTAGTGGGGACTTCATTCTGCAAATGTCAGACACACTATATCCAGACTTGACTCAAAACACTGGCATGATCATTTTTGTTCAAGATATTTCCATGAAACATGTAACTTTTTCATATTTTATTAAAAGTAAAACTGAGAACAATATTCAGGCTAATATAACAAATATAGCATGATTGTTTGGAAGTAAATATACAGTAATGCCCTAATTAATCGACTCCTTAACCACAGCAGAATTATGGGTAAATTTTCAGGATTTAGTCGGAAATATGGCTTGTTGCCATTCATCGGAAAGCCTCAATTCTGCTATGGTGAAGGAGTCGATTATTTAGAGCATTACTGTACATGTACCTATGTCAATTTTGTTCGATTAAGGCTTGTCTATACAAAATCACCATATTGCAGACAGACTTCTTTTCATTTGAATATCCTGACTGTTGCCGGAGTATTTTTAGTCCCGAAAACTGGTAATTACCGATATATTTCTGTTTTCATGCCAGTGCACTGTTTGTATTTCCCAAATCATGTGACATTTTAAATAGCAAAGATAATGATACAGTTGTATATGAATTGTTGTGACTATGTTTGCAATTCCGTCGTGTATCATTTGCGAAAATGTTACAACACTATGTAATGCTTCGATTGATAAACATTCTATAAACACGACATTGTTAACAAAATCAATGACATTTCTGGTATAGACATTAAATTTGAGTCGTAATTACAAACAAGATCTATGCTGGGCATGGTAAAATATGCACGGTGTGCTTTATGAACTGTACACAAACAAACAAAGGCAAAAATATACAGATCGAACCTATATTCAAACTTGACCTGTATTTTGGTCTGGAAAATTGACATACCAAATTTGGTTCCCATAAAATAAACCAAACTAAAGTTATCAACTGGAAACCTCAAATATTGAAAATTCTAAGTCGAAAAGAGCCATAAGTCAGTACAAAATAATCGGAACAAACCCAAATCGAACTTGACCTGTAATTTGGTCTGGAAAACATACATACCATATTTAGTTCTGATAAAATAACCCAAACTAAAGTTATCATCCGGAAACCAAAACGGCTAACAGACAGACGGACGCACCGACGGTACTGATGGACGGACAGACCAATCACATAATACAGCCATTTTTTCAAACAGGCATATAAAAATGCCAAACCTGTTGACCAGACCGATTGAAATATTTATGCCAAACTCAATATGACGAAATATCAGAAAATGTACGCTAGCATCACCAAATTCACACTATGGTGACCTCATTATGCATGGCCCCATCTGCTATGGGAGACCTAGACTCAGATATAAGTTCCAGATTGTGATGTGCACCCATTGGGCACCTTGATTATGCATTGTGTTGTCTCCAAATTTGGGGATATAGAGAAACTAAACTAAACAAGAAAAGAAATATTCTAAAGAAACTAAAAAAAACTTGTTAATTTGAAAATAAAGATGCTTTCCAGAGAAGATAAGGCCTAAGCAGAATGAGGTCCCAAGAAAGTAAAATTAGTGATGCTAGCCTGCGGGGTATCATCACTAAACTAATCTTCTGGGGACCTCATTCTGCAAATATCTGGCACGCCTGGCGTGGATCACAAATCCATACTGATCAACAGTTATCAAACCAGTAAATTTTCATTTAGCAAACACTTCTAAAACTAAAATTTAAAGTCAGTGATGTCTCTGCAAGAGATCTATATATAAAGCCATTAAAGGTACTCAATCCGATCATACGCTCCTAAATTACTATTTCTTTGGCTTCGGGGTAAAAAATATTTGAATCAAGTCGAGGAACCCACCCATCAGATATCAATTTTTGAAGTTTGTTATTTCTCGAGAGATGTAATAATATGTGGACCATAAACACGTGGTCAAACGGAGGTTCTCGGACAAAATTGCGGATGAAGATGGCTAACTCTAAAATCAAGTGGTAATACGGTCAAATTTCGTGATACTTTAGTGACAATACTTGTTTGTTGAACAAAATGTTGATAAATAACAAGTTTTGGGAAATTTGATACCATAATTGACAGTGGTTAGCATTATTTTGTTGCAATAAATCGATTCTGATAATTAAAGCGTATTTTTAAGAAATGTTGTTGTTCTATCTTGATGGTATTGGGACTATCTGATCGGATTGAGTACCTTTAAAATAAAATATGCGTACTCAGGCAATTAGATCTCAATTTTGAGATGAGGGAGGGAGGCTAATTAATTAAACAAAATTTATCAAAATCTGGATAACATACTCCAGAAACAAACAAAAATAATTGTTGCTCAAATCCAATATTTCTAACAGAAACAATTGGTAAATACTGTTTGACAAGGCATTTAAAAAAAAAAGAATTCAGTGATGAGGGATGTACATGAGAACGTGGAAATTTTGTTTCTTTGGTCTAAATATGAATAATTATTTACTCTCTTGCCACATTCAGATATAAGAGGCATCTATGTGTCCCACCAGATGAATGTCTGAATAGAATTTTCTGGCACTTCGATGTTCATGTATCCCACATCTGGATCATGGATTGTAATATTTACTCTTCGTCCCCTGGAAAATATGTAAAATTTTGTTCAAAATCATCGATAGAAACAATGACCAAATTACACAATCATTTTTATCCAATATTCCTATGTATCTTGGATCAATTGGCAAAATAAAAACAAAAAACTACAATACTATTATCCCACATTGGCTACTGTATGGTGTGGGACAGGATAAGTGACTTTACAAGAAGTTTTTAGCAGTAGTAATGGGGAAATGACACACATTTCTTTTGGTGAAATCATTAACCACTTCATGATGGGAGCTGCGCTGGTGCAGCATTAAAGATCCTGTGCCAGTGCATTTTCTTATATTAGCGAGTCTCCCAAAGGGAGCCTTGCATGTATAAGAGAATGCATTGGCTTAGAGGGTCAAGGTAAATATTGTTAAGCTAATGTATTCTCTTATATATGTGAGGCTCCATGAGAGACTCGCATATATAAAAGAATGAATTGGCATAGGGTTTTCACAAAATTTCAGGAAGCTCCAGTCATGAAAGGGTTAAGAGTGGAAATTAATATGTTACTCAAAAATATGCAAACAATTAATATTTTAACCTCACTATACTAAATACTCATTGGCGAGTAATTCTCATTTAGGTTATGTTCAGATAATAAGTTCACCAAACGTGTAATTTATTATCTTAACATTTCCCTTCAATAATTATAATTCCCTCTGAACTGTCTGAACTTTCTATTATCTGCCGTCTGCTTATATTTTCTGTACATCCCTCCGATTCAATAATAGACCATTCCAATACATACTTTATAACTGAATGGGAGAGTCCATTTAGTACAGAAAAGGTTAAAGATCTATTCGGCTTGCATACCTCCAGTTCCTACAAAAGAATTATTTAAAGTAAATCTCAGTGAGAGCTTTCCGATGAATGGCAACAAGCCATATTTACGACTAAATCCTGAAAAGTTACCCATAATTCTGCCGTGGTTAAGGAGTCAATTATTTATGGAATCACTGTAGTTCCCTTAGGAAATAGATGTTTGCTGAACTTACTATCTAAACATTTGCCACCAATGAATATAAATTCTTCTACCCTTGGATTATCTTTTTTTCTGGCTGTCGTCTGCTCATATATCCTTAACATCCCTCGAAAGGAATCATAGACCATTTCAATGTATACTTCTATAACTGAATGGGAGTATCCATTTAATATTGAAAAGGTTAATTGATGAGGTGGGAAAGAGAAACGTCTCACTTGTTATAGACAACTGTAACTCTTGAGTTGTCTGGATTGACCATTCCAACTGCTTCAATTTCTCCTATCTGTCCACTTAGACCGACTTGTTTGGCAGCAGGCTGGATGAATTTACTGAAATCGAGAACCAACCAAAATCTAAATTTCTATGTTCAAATATATAAAATATAGAGAATGCCTACACATTTTTTTTTTAATACCGAAATATCTCATGAGTGTCTGGAATGAAATGTTGAATTTTCATGAGTGGCTGCATGCAGCAAGTGAAAATTTGATATTTCTTTCTCCAACACGAATGAGATGTGTTAGGTATTCAAACAAATAACTGTAGGTATTATTTTTATTATACTATTAATGTTCCAAGTTGCTAAATTATGCGTCATTTTCACTTCTAATATGGTAGTACAACAAATTGAACAATGATCGGAAAGAAACAACTGAGCTCATTCTATTTGCGCTCACGTAAACCGCCGGCAAGTTACAGTGAAATAATGAAATTGTATTTCACTCAAGCCTGCAAATAGCGAGTCTGTCGTTTGCAGAATGAGGTCCCCAGAGGGTGAATTTAGTGACGCTACCCCGCAGAATGAGGTCCCCAGAGGGTGAATTTAGTGACGCTACCCCGCATAGCGGGCTAGCATCACTAAATTCACCCTCTGGGGACCTCATTCTGCGTAGGCCCTCAACTGCTATGGCAGACCTAGGATCAATTTGAAGTTTCCCAGTTGAAGTTGGTGATGTTCACCCATTGGGTGCCTCAATTATGGATTTTATTTTCTGCAAATTAGGGGATATATAAACTTCCCAGATGGGAAAACATAACTAAAAACAATGTTAATTTGATACCATAGATACTTCCCAGAAGATGAGGCCTAAGCAGAATGAGGTCCCCAGAGGGTGAATTTTGTGATGCTAGCCCGCTATGCGGGATAGCGTCACTAAATTCACCCTCTGGGGACCTCATTCTGCAAATGACAGACCCGCTATTTGCAGGCTTGATTTCACTGTGGCTTCTAAGAGATACATTCGACGATCTATGTTTCAGTCATTTTCCACTATTTTATAGGCAAGCATATAATAAAATGTATTTAACCCTTTGAGTGCCAGGGGCCGATGCCTGGGCCGATCTCATCGGCCCTAAACCTACAAAATAAGTCTGTTAAAGAATATAAGAATAAATTATTAAAATTGTAAAAAAAAAAAAAAAAAAAAATGTTAGGCCAATGCATTCTCTTATATATGGGAGGCGACCTATGGTCAACTCGCATATATAAGAGAATGCATTGGCACAGGGTATATGGGTTGATACAAAAATCGACCTGGCACTCAAAGGGTTAATATTAAATAGAATAGAGGCCTATGTTCACCATTTCCAGAAGTTGTTATATTTAATCATTATAACTACACCTTTAAATTGACATCTGTCTGAAACTTGCGTTAGGTGTCAGACAGAAATTGTTCAAACTTCTGTAACGTATATCTATGTCACTTTCAACAAGAATATACAATGTAGTGCCTGCATTTTTAAGTTTAAATGAAAGTGTCAACCACACTGTAGCTCAACTTGGGGAGGATTTAATTTTATGCTATGATAAAGAAGAAGGAAAGTAAAACAGATTCAGTAAAGGGATTGTATTGTGTAGTTGAAATTATTTTCATTTCAAACATTTCTCCAATAAATGTGGGCTGCAGGATGCGCCGATGGATTCAAATGTGAAATCTAGTCTGATGTTTGGTGATCAGCGGATGAAGTCTGAAGGGTGTTCCAAAGAACTTACAATAATTTCAGTGCAAATAACTTCATGACGCATGATGCAAAGAAATTTCACTTTCAAGATTTTCTAATCTAAGTTGTATTTGGGACTGGGAAACCCTGAAGGAATGGACCGATTTAAATAAAAGTCTAGTGTAAAAGGGAAGCGCTTGACAGGTGGTTGTTCACAGGAGGTATTTAATTAAGAAAATCACTCTGTGAATGGGTCATCAAAGACAAGTGGTCGCTCTATGGAGAGGTCGTACAAGTCAGGTTTTACAGTATTGATTTTGATAACAAACATGTTAAAATTCAGTTCTCGCATTCACATATTGACCAAGAAGACAATCTATCGGTAAAAGGTGGAAACATGAAGGATTTATTGTAGCTCATTGTTAATTTATCTAATCGCCCACCTGAAATGCCCCATTGCATAAAACATGGGTTGTTTGTAGAACTCATCACTGCTTTTGTTTACAATGATTGGACTGTCTACAAAATTGGAGACCCAGTTTGGTCCACCCTGCTCATCAAGAGCAATATTCCAGTCTGTCCATCCAGCAACCCAATGATTGAGATCCTGTGAAGAGAAGAATTTCAACTGTTTTAATTAGTTGTCTGATGAGCAGGGACAGAAGAACAGCATATGTGTACATGTGATTATGAGGTCAGTACCATGTTTCGTAGTGGAGTTATCACTGTTTTTTGATTTAGAAATTTTTCGCAACATGCATAATTTTTGTTCGAGCTTGTATGCCTTGAGTTTTATTTTCTAAAAACAAATATGTTAATATGGTTAACCTAAGTGTTCCCCAATTAAACTGCAGGGATATCCTTTGTCCCACTGGGACAGCCACGCTAAATCTGAGGGGCAGAAGATTATATGGGAGAAGGGTTGCATCCAGCTATAGATGGGGTCCAAGCACATTTGCAAAAATTCAAACTATGGGGCAGGCCTGAAAATATGGTGCCGGACATTTGCAGAATTTGATGACGCCACCCCGCACATATGGCTAGCATCACTAAATTTACCTTCTAGGGGACCTCATTTTGCTTAGGCCTCATCTTCGCTGGAAGGTATCTTTATTAACAAATTAACAAGTGTTTTTTAGTTTCTTTAGAAAATATCTTCTTTTTTTTAGTTAACTTTCTCTATATCCCCAAATTGGCAGAAGAGACAATGGAATGCATAATCAAGGTGCCCAATGGGTGCACATCAACATCTTCAACATTTGGGAAATTAAATATGAATTTATGTCTTCAATTGCAGATATGGCAATGCAGTATGAGGTCACCAGCGGGTGAATTTGGTGCTGCTAGCCCACTGAGCGGGGTAGCATCACTAAATGCACCCTCTGAGGACCTCATTCTGCAAATGTCCAGCACCATATCTGCAGACCTGCTCTGGGACCTTCTGATATTCTGGAAATTTCCCATCGAATGTAAGAATGAAAATATTGTTGTCGGAAATACACACCAAAGAAATATCTACGTGCATTCATGGAATACATAATGTACTCACAAGAGTACATGCTCAAATTATTAACACCTTAAAGGGACCCAATTCAAGGCACTTGCAGTGAGCAAAAGTACTAAATATATAAAAGTCTGCAAAAACATCCCTAAGAGGAAGATTGTGACATGGATTAACTTTGTTCTTATATTCATTATTGATAATTTTCCCATAACGAAATTTTGCTGTTGAAACTATTGTTATGTAAACAAAACTGTCGGTAATTCCACTGTAACAGTAATGTTTACATAACAATGGTTTTGACATGTGAAATCTCATTTGAGAGTTATTAATAATGAAAATAAGTCACGAAGTCAATAAATTTTTCATTAACTTTTTGATGAGACATGTAGTTGTTTTTACAGAATTTTATGTTATTTTACATGAACCCGCTTTGAAGGTTTTGAGTCCATTTTAGGGTAGGCATTTAGTGACATGTAGGTAGAGATGCCTCCCCATAATGGGGACCCAATTTTTTAAAATTAAGAATCTAACAGAACAATGCTGTTTTTCAAACAATGTAACCTTTCAACTGGAATTTCATGAACATATGCCATTCTCAAGGAAAAATTATGTGATTGACTTCGTTCTATTAGTATCAACAAATTGCTGATATTTTAATACATATAATTTATAAAAACCAACAGCTGACTTGTAAAGAAAACCAAGAACATTTCACAAAATAACTCAATGTAATTTGTATGTTTTGGATATTCTATTTATCACACTTGATTGATATTTATTATTTGTTTTAAATAAACTGACCATTGGCCAATTTTAAAATGTGATTAACTTTATAAATAAATGTCCAATGTACCTGTATAATACTATGTGCATATTTCTCTGCCCTGCTCCAGTCTCCTAGGGAAACTTTTTTGCCCTCCCAAGGCATACTTCCAGTACATGCTTCTGTTGCCAAGATGAATTTGTCTGGATAAAGCTTGTGAGTCACGTCGAGATCCAATGGTGGTGTGACAAAATCCCAATACCAATGAACACCAACGCCACTAACAAATGAACGTGCTGTGCTATTGCTGTATATCTGGATGAGAAATTGTCTTTCAAACAAGCCTTGAAATAGGGTGTCTGTCATTTGCAGAATGAGGTCCCCATAGGGTGAATTTAGTGATGCTACCCCGAGGGGACCTCATTCTGCAAATGACAGACACCCTATTTCAAGGCTTGCTTTCAAAACAGGTTTATGTTAACCCTTTCATGATGGGAGTGGAGCTGGTGCAGCATTAAAGATACTGTGCCAGTGCATTCTTTTATATATGTGAGTCTCTAATATATAAGAGAGTGCCACTGGCTTACAAGATCAAGGTAAATATTGTTAGGCCAATGTATTATCTTATATTTACAAGGCTCACTATGGGAGACTCGCATATATAACAGAATGCATTGGCACATGGTTTTCACAAATTTCAGGAAGCTACCATGGTGAAAGGTTTAAAGTTGTATAGTATAGCTACAGGCTACCTCCTGTTAGCTATCACATTATGTTTGAATGTCATACATTGATAATTCAGGATAATTTATTATTAATTATGAGTCATTTTCTTATCACCAGCAGTAAATGTATATTTATGAAATGGCTTTTGTACTTAAATAAAGGATTGCTATCCTGATGAATACAACAAAACATTATCGGGAAGCCACCCCTATTATGATCACAATGATCCAAGTCCCATAACCATCGCGTAATAAATAAGCCGAGAAATAAATAAATAATATCCCCACCGGTTGTCGGCTATCTCCCTCGCAAATCCTCATATGACGTCAAATGAGTAGACTAATTAAAAACATGGAATCGGAGTCAGAGTTAATTGTGTCTACCTATATTATGTCATCTGAGTGGAGATGTAAACTGTGGAATCGGCATGACCGTGTGAGTGTAATGGGATTACTGCGGGGCATGTCAATAACATTGTGTATACGTGGTGAATTGCCATCGCCCGGTGAGTTATCTTTACTTGTGATTTGTCATCAGTGCTGTTTGGAAAGTTATTGTTTTGACAAAAATGTAGAAGGCCAATTGAGCGGGGTAGATAACACTGTCGTGTGAAAAATAAAGCTAATAAAATACGAGCCGACATGTAAACTATATTTGGGTGCGTGTTCACGATGTTGTTTTAATTTTCCATATATATGCCCCGAGTGTCCCGTATATTCAAAATCATTTTTCGTTCATTCATTTGTGATAATGCCAAATAAATGCAGTGTTTTTGGCTGTGGCCGGTATAGTGACACTCAATTGGGTATAATTGTACATTCATTTCCAAAGGATGTTCGTTTATGTGACATTTGGCGGGATTTCTGTGGGGAAACCTGTTGCGCAAAATCAGAAACTATTTAAGTGGTCGCCGACGAAATGGTCCAAAATATATTCCGTCCACTTCGAATAACGTGAATACCCACATTAAACAAACCGACCACCGACGAGAATGCCATCCCAAGAACGAGAGGCCGATCACGATCGGCAGATAAATAACCCATCCCTTGGCGATAGTAAATTGTTATGATCAGAATCATAATCTTTTAATGTTGAATTATAGAGTATACTGTTATGATCTAAAGTAGTATATGACAAATGTACATAATAACCAGTAATAACACAAATTATTGGAATGTATGAGTCAATATAGAGGGGTTAATATAACATCTAAACTCTAGAGTCTGTCACCACTATCATAGTGTAAGCAGTTCTATACATGTTGTTGCAAATTGCCATGTGAGATATCAAAATAATATAGTTATTTATTTAATGGAAAAGGTTAAAAGACATGGAATGGGTAAAAGGGGTTAATTCACCTATCTCTGCCTGTTTGATCCAATGTAGTCCCATCATCCAAGGACTTAGAGATCTCCATTGGTCTAGTTAAATAAATTCACATGGCTAAGTTGTGGTTAAAAAGATATCTAAATCAATTTATCCAATAATTCACTAATCTGTGTCTCTTATGCAGAGCTAACATATGAGGGTTATATATAACTCTCAATAAACCATGATGTCTTTTTATCTCTCTCACAGAGAAGCAGGTATTCATTAATTGTAAGTTACTTGGGTTATAATTGGATAATTCTTAGTTGAAAAGGGGCCATATCTCTGGTATAACAAATTGGATCTAACCCATATTCAAACTCGTTCTGTATTTTTAGTTGAGAAACTCACATACCAAATTTGGTTCCTATCAGATGAAAAATGGTTGATTTATCAAAGCATGTGTGAATTATATGTCAAAGGGCTATAACTCCATTAAAAAAAATCCGATCAAACCCATATTCGAACTCAATCTGTATGTTGGGCTGATAAACTCATATACCAAATTTGGTTCCAATCAGATAAAAAATATTAGAGTTATGGCAGAATGCATGAATTCTAAGTCGAAAAAGGCCCATAACTCCATAAAAAAAACTCGGATCAAACCCATATTCGAACTCGATCTGTATTTTGGGCCGAGAAACTCACATACCAAATTTGGTTCCGATCAGATAAAAATGTTTGAGTTATGGCAGAATGCGTGAATTCTAAGTCGAAAAAGGGCCATAACTCTGTAAAAAAAAGTCGGATCGAACCCATATTCGAACTCAATCTGTATTTTGGGCTGAAAAACCCATATACAAAATTTGATTTGAGTTTGAGTTATCTCATTACACGTGAAGTGTCTACGGACGGACAGACGGCTCGACAGACGGACGGACGGACAAACGACGAGTGGTCAATCCGGACAACGACACTATGTTTACCATACTATGGTATGGGTAAACATAAAAATGCTAACTCCCGTAAAGAATATAAATTTGCCGCAGCGCCCAGTGTTGAGTATCACCATGACTCAATAAAGAGCGTTCCCTGTCAAGCGTATTCCTAATATGGTGTAAATAAAGAGTGTTTAATAATCCGGAAATTACTATGACTTTGACGGGTATATAAAGCATGTTTATCGAAAGTTCGGATACATGTATTGATGTAATTAGTAAATATTCACGACAGCTATTCTAAAACTTGTTCCCACTTTCCTTCACCATGGCTCAATAAAGAGCGTTCCCTGTTAAGCATATTCCTGAATATGATGTGAATAAAGAGCGTTTATATATGTGATTACTTTTTAAAACCGGAAATTGCTATGACTTTGACGGTTATATAAAGCATGTGTATCGAAAGTTCGTGTACTTGTATTTATATACGTTATCCCTCCTTCGAGGGTGTCATAAATGGATGTCCAAACGAACCACGGCCAATGTTTATATCGATGTAAGCGCACGCTTTTATAATGATATATTTTTATGCGTAACTGATTCAAAGATACAGAAAGATGTCAATAATATATGCACAAAGCCATATATACATAGATAAGCTGGCAAACAGTAAGGTTGCTTTGTTTTGATAGTAACGGGAATTCCCCTATCGCTACGTCATTGTCACGTGTTATATCATGTGACCGCACCGAACGGTGATCATGTTACTTCAATCACGTGACTTCGTCTACAACATAAGATCTTCGGCATTCTTCGGAATTGATTTTTTTTCATTATAAAAACAAAATTAGTGATCAAACACAAGATGATTTGGGCAAATTCGGATATTTTAATTATATAATATTGGTATATTGAAAGAAACTACTAAACATTTTTCAGAATAATATTCCTTTAAATAACTATTAATTTTGTAGATTGCATATCTCTGAATAATGACAAATTGCGGATGCAGATCTAGAACTATATACATGGAGAAAACAAATTTAAGCAGGAATCAAATGACCAATAATGCAACCAATTATAACAGTTCCCTGTTTTTTCTATTCTAGATATAGATAAATTAAGAAATCAAATCTTATTCGAGGTACAAGCTTTTCATATCTGTGTCGTTTTATTTTTTTGGTCAAATGTCATATTACACACAAGACATTAAAATGACATTTAGACATATAAAATATGTATACATAATATGGTAGTAGGAGCAGTTTGTGCCAGTAAATACAAGGAATATTGATATAAAGACTATATATGCTGATAAAAATTCACTTAAGTTATCGAGAATTATAGACAAATGCCCTATATTTTTTTTAAATATCAGGGAACATACTGACACAAACGCTCTATTTTTTCATGCAGAAGAAAAAGTTGGGTACAAATTTTTCTGAATTGCATGACTTGAGGTAATTTTTTATGGGGCATATAAAGACATGTATTTACATGCCTATTTTGATCTATTGATCATCGTAATGTGATGGAAGTAACCATTACTGAGCATAATATAATTTGAGGCTTCAAACTACCATGTGGCTTTAACCCTTTCGTTACTGAATTGATTCTCCCATTCACTTATAAAATTATACAATAGAATTGTCTAGTATTCATCTGGAGGGGTGTTCAGAAAATATAAGCAGATGCAAGTCTGGATTTAGTGTGTCTGACATTTGCAGAATGAGATCCCAGGGGGTGAATTTAGTGCCACTATTCCGCGCAATGGGGTAGCATCACCAAATTCACCCTCTGGGAACCTCATTCTACTGAGGATTCAAATTCTACGGGAGACCTATAATCAGATTGAATTTCCCCAGTTGAAGTTGGTGATATTCACCCATTAGTAACCTTGATTATGCAATATATCTTCTGCAAATTAGTGGATATAGAAACTGAACAGAAGGGGAAAAAATAACTAAAAACAATTATAATTGAGACCATAGATACATCCCAGAAAATGAGGCCTAAGCAGAATGAGGTCCCCAGAGGGTGATTTGGTGATGCCAATGCGCTGAACTGAATAGCAAAACTAAATTCACCGGTGCTATATCTCGGGTCGTCTTGTATCGATTGGCCTGAAATTTTGCGTGTCACATTCTAAGATGTGCCGCAAGACATTTTGTGCGCAGTCGGACATGAGGTTGATATATTTTTAAACACGCCAAAATCATGACAGAGTTAGAGAGACACGCGCACACACATACAGACACTTGGCTTTTATATAGATAGATGCTTACCGTTTTAGCCCAGGAAGGTAGGAAAAATCTCTGGTCATCCAAAATCATTAGCTTCAAATGACTAAGGCCGCTGTCCTTCAGCGCCGGTCCCAAATCACTTGCAATGAAGTCTCGCTGCTGTTCTGCTGTCCATCCCATGGTTTGGAATGAATAGTGTGGTATTTCTCCAGTAGAGGGCTCATTCTGAGCAGTTAGGCCCCACAAATGTAATTTATGTTTTGCATATTCCTGTACAAACCTGCAATATTTAGTAAAAAACAGTTATTCGAGATTCAAATAAAATGCTGGTACGTGACTTTGTTGGCAACAAATTGTGGTATTTGATGGCCAGAATGAGCCTTGTTAGCCCTTTTTATCCTTTTTCGGGTTGCATTCTGTTAATCGTGAGCTAGATAAACAACATCACATCAGGTAATCACTGTGCTGGAAATGGAGTAATATGTACTCCCCAAGTCAATTGACCCCTGTGTACAAATTTTCAGCTCCGAGGGTCAGCCATTTGCCAAAAAAAGTAATATAATAAAAAGATTTCTTGGCAGTTTGACAGTGAGTGAGTGTGGTTCACAACTTCCACATATGGTGATGCCTAGTTTAAATTGGAGTTCCCCAGCACGTGTCATCACAAATGTAACCAAACATCAATTTCCATGTGTAGTCTATTTGCATGAATAAAACATGATTACCGATTCACAAATACTAGTAAGTATATCTATGTATCCGCGCGACAACTATAACAAGATACCTTATTTTTAATTTTTTTTATGCTGGACAAAATTAACAGATTAAACAAAATTTAAATCTGATCACTCTTGAGCTTTGAGGGGTGGGTTTTTTTATCCCCCCCCCCCTCAACCGAAATAGTAATTAAGAGAAATAGTAACTTAAGGGACGTTAAATTGGATTCTGCATCTTTAATAACTCTCTTTATTACATGATCCTACTCTTATTCCATTCAATAAACCCATTCAATAAATTGTGATATGCAAAATAGTGCCAGGTGACCTTTGACTTCCGGTTTGCGTCTGTTTACATTCCGTACGCTATGTCTCAAAATACTATGGGTTACAATATTTTTCCAACAAACTCTAATGGGTGAAGAGTTTGAAATGTTATATCATTAAATACGTTAAAGAGTCTTTATTTATCTGGAACTATTTGTTTATGCGGGCAAACAACACATAGTTACGTGAAATGTTAGTTTAACATCCCATTTTTTTTATTCAAGTATGTTTCAGTGAGGTTTTTGATCATGTGATAAATAGAATCTACAACTCGTCCCCAGTTTATAGTGGAATTTACAAAATCATCCAGTAAATTTCGCTATAAACTGGGAACTCATTGTAGATCCTCCATATATATTATACTGGTACCTGACGAAGTACTGAGCCCATGTTTTATGGTATTTCCCACCTGCTTCACCGATTAACTGACCTCGCCCGGTCATGTTCTGATTGGTTTTCATCCAATAAGGAGCACTCCAAGGGCTGCCATATAATGAAAGATTTCTCTGACTCATACTCAAAGCACGCTGAATGAGTGGAATCTGAAAACAGGATTTAGTCGGAAATATGGCTTGTTAAGGAGTCGATTATTTAGGGCATTACTGTGCTTTAGTCATTTAACCCTTCCATGACTGCAGCTTCCTGAAATTTTTAGAAAACCCTGTGCCAATGCATTCTCTTATATATGTGAGACATGCATATATAAGAAAATGCACTGGCACTAGGGAGCATCACATATATAAGAGAATACATTGGTCTAACAATATTTACCTTCATGTTGTAAGCTAATTCATTCTCTTATATATGTGAGGCTCCCTATGGGAGACATGCATATATAAGAAAATGCACTGGCACTAGGGAGCATCACATATATAAGAGAATACATTGGTCTAACAATATTTACCTTCATGTTGTAAGCTAATGCATTCTCTTATATATGTGAGGCTCCCTATGGGAGACATGCATATATAAGAAAATGCACTGGCACTAGATCTTTAATGTTTCACCAGATCAGCTCCCGTCATGAAAGTGTTAAACCTTTATATACAAAATACTCATTTACAAGTATTTCCCCTAGGAAATGTTCAGAAAAAATATTTTAGTAAATCACCATAGGTCGTTTGTGGAACTTATTATCTGAACATTTCCCACCAATGAATATGAATCATTCTGCATTTCTACTATCTTTGTGCATGTCTAGATCTGTCGTCTGCTTATTGTATATATCCTAGAACTGTGTACCAGATTTAAAAATGCAGCTTTAACTCAATCGGTTCAGGCGTTTATGAATTATGCCCATTAGAAGTGAGGATGTATTCGATTTTGTGAACTCCTTGTGTGTTTGTTAAAGTGCGAGCTCATTTTTAATGTAGATGTTTTTTAAATATTCAGATAATCAGTTCAACAAATGACAATACATTTGTTGAATTTATTATCTGAATGTTTCCTCATAAGATTATGACTCCTTCTGCACTTGAATTATCTTTTTTGTCAATACTGTCATCTGCTCATTTTACCTGAACATCCCTTCAAATGAATAATAGACCATTCCAATGTAAACTTTATTAAGTGAATGGTAGAATCCATTCAGTATAAAAAGGGTTAATCAAACAACAAACCTTATATTTTAAGTCTTCTGGAGCAAGAGAGAAATTCTTGAGGTTGAAGTCACCGGGACTGTCATCATATGAATACAGATGTGTGGAGAAGTCACAGGAAGCCATTGGAATCCGGCCCACTGTATACTCTATGCCTGAAATAGTGGATGATTTATGTTGCAATATGTGTTTAGAATATGTTTTAATTAATTTAATTCCAGACAGAGCAATACTAGTATGTGTTTAGAACCGTTACGTTGCATATGCATTAAAGTGATGTAATACACTCTTCTTCAACAATTATTTCCTTATTGAAGTGGACATCGCTTGAAGCCACATTGTTGATTCTGCCTGGTTATGTAGTCAAATTGAACATGCTGTTCTGACTTATATTATGACTCATATGCTATGATTATATACACCAGGTCCACAGTATGAAACTGTTTTCATGAATGCATAGTGAAGTCGAACATAGAAATAAATTACGAGCAGTTTTCTCTTCTGTTGTTAATGCAGTACACTTATTTTACCAACGGATTTAACTGAACGTTTTCATCACAAGATTTACGATACCGACATTATCAAAATTATACAGTGGCAAATGACAATACAAAGAAATTATACAGTGGCAAATGACAATACAAAGTACAGTATTACCCTAAATAATTGACTCCTTAACCACAGCAGAATTATGGGTCAAATTGTCCAGGATTTAGTCGGAAGTATGGCTTGTTGCCATTCATCGGAATGCTCTCACTGAGATGGAAAAAAATAGGGTCGAGGGGTTGGTGGGTCTCAATAATGGCCAACAGTAAAAAATCATCATACGTGTCTGAAATTATTTTCCGACACTCCCCTGCAAAGATTTCATTTTCATTGGAACATTGTATCGTTCAGATAATAATATGGCTGTTTCTTGAACTTATTTTATATGAATATTACCTGAGGGAACTACTTGTCAATGAGAATTTATTAAAGAAATGGTTATAAGAAACACATCACAGCTTACCATCAGGAGAGAAGTACGAGCGGAGTAGATTATTTTGAGATCCTACTGATAAGCTTAATATGTTGATACCAGCTGCATCTGTAAACGCCCCACCAAATCCAATGATGCTCTGTCTAGTTAAGGTTTTGTTGAATACAAGCATGTCTGAAATGAATAATAAACATGTAGGACAATGGAAACAGGTAAGGTAATTGCCCTATCAATATTTTGCTGGCGTGTACTGATCAGTCCTGAAGTTTTTTGTAGGGAACACACTCAAGAGTCAATCACGGAGAAGCCGGAATGGACCCTTGGGGTGTTGCCTAATACTGTTTTCGCTCACATTTTTCTCTCATAATTCCCTTTTACCCACAATTCTTAGAAAAATGGCAGTTCTCGCATGACATATTAACAAAACAGTGAATTGGAAGGTTGCTATATTTTATAGCGATAAATGTTTTTAACAAAAACAGTGGATGATATGCCTCGTTGAACATTAGACCATGATGTCATGAAGTCCATTAACTTCATGAAGTCTGTAGTCAAATACCTGGAAATGTCACATGTGATTTAACCCAGACCACACATTGAGATTAACTCAAGACTCTTTCGAACTAAAACAAAATCTTTTATCACACTATCCAGCATTTATCAAGATGGATTCAAAACAGGTATGAACTAGCGACTAGCAATAATTCTAAGATAGTGCGATGTTGGTGGGGTTGCTGATTTATCTGTAATATTTTATTCAACAAACCTAATGCTATTTACAGACTGTCGAAAAGATTTAAAACTAATCTATTTTCTCCGGGTATCATTCACAAATATAGAATTTACATTATTTTGCCAGTCACTCTACTCTATACTAGGATATGTTTTCCTACAGACTTTTGGGGGAATGGGAGTTAAGAACCCAATAAAAGGCTACATATGGATAATCCTGTGTATTTTGAGAAAGGGTCTGCGGCCCGAACAATTGGGAAACAATTTTGTCATAGAGGCTAAAATTGGGAATTCCAGTAAACAGTAAGTAATATACAAATGTATCATCTGAACAAGCAACATTATTGTGTAAATGAGTGTAATTAAACTGCTTAAGCTTGCATACCTTCATTAACAATGGAAACAACACTTACACTAACACAGGTTCTATTCTCACAATGAACAAATTTAACTAAAATGATCAAATATGACTTGAAAAAGAATATATTACAATTTAACTGACTGTCAGATAACACAACAAACTGTATCATTAAACACAACTTAACATATGTAGTACTACTCTAACTTCACAAATACAAGTTACTACATGTAGATTAGTATGAATTTTAGTGACTACCTAAGAAAAAATATATGTACATAGAAAACTCTATTGGCTGCATAAGGACCGAAAGGACTTTATTTTGTCATTGAGTTGTACTTGTAATGACTGAAAATGTATAAAAAAATTGGGAATTTTGGGATCAGAAATTAGGAAAAAACATGCCTATTTCCAGTTGGGTAAGGGTCTGAAAAATGGCCCCTGGTGCTACCCAGGATTATCCCTGCTACATGTATATGATGGAATACATCAAGGGAAGAATGCTAGGCAAGAAATCCGACATTAGTCTAAACGCAGCAAAATTTAACATGTTCTGCATATGAAAGTCTGGTTATCATGGAATGACAATGACTTTTCTCGTATTTCAAACTGTGAATACAGGTGTCATTGATTTAAGGCCATTCAAATAAAGAATGTGTGTTCTCATGCAAATAGATCTCAATTTGGAGATGAGGGAGGGAGGCAATTATTTTTATATTTTTCTCAAAATCTGGAAAACATATTTCAGAAACAAAAAATTTCCTTTTCATTGTTCAAATCCAATATTTCTAATAGAAAATATTGAATAATATTTGACGAGGTTTTAAAAAAAAATGTCAGTGACGAGGGAGGTGCCTGAGAACATAGTTTGTATTTATTCGGCCTGAGTAGCGGAGCTAGAAGTGCCACATTCAGGTATTGGCCAAGAAAAAATTTACTTTATCTCAATATCTATGTGACGAGGCTTATAAATGTATAGAACTACAATAAACCTAAATATTGTTTGCTTGAATTGCCACTTTTGTGAATGTATGCATGTTGTTTCAAGAGCAATTTGAAAGGTAATATAAACCAGTCAATGATATAGAAGTATAAAAATTATATGGGCAGCTTACAGCTGCATATCTTGTACTGTATATACAAAACAGAGGACTTTTATTTCTAATGTCTAACAGCTAGTCATATTCTACTTGTGCCTTTGTTGTCACATAATAAACTACACCAAGTTTTTCTATACAATAATGGTATAATAGGTATTTATTGGCTCAGTTATTTTACCTTCCAAAACTGGAGCTTCCTGAAATTTTTTGAAAACCCTGTGTCAATGAATTCTCTTATATATGTGAGTCTCCCAGGGAGCCTCGCGTATATATAGTAGAGGCTCTTATGTCCATTTTTTGGCTCCCGTGTGCATTTAGTGAAGAAATATAGCCACTATGCTCATGATGTTGCTTGATATCTGGGGCACCAGAAAACAAATGTTAGACACCTGGGGGTCGCGACTGGGTGGTTTTATGACGTCATCAAGATGGCCGCCATCCAGCATTTCAGAGTAGGCACTGAATCAGTTTGATTAATAGCTAGTAGTGAATTTATGGTAGGAAATATAATATTTCTCTACTGTTGTGATACTATGATAACAGGCTTCACTTTGACAGAAAAATTGACCACATTTAACCAAGATGGCCGCCAAAATGGCGACCGAAGTTCGAGAAAATGATGAATTTTCACACATTTCTCTTAAAACATTCACGGTTGTTTGAAATCTGTGGCTAATAGCAACTTAATTTTAAATAAATTTGAACACCTAACCATTTGGACATGATAATATGTCATAGTTTGGGTCTTATTCCTACAAAATGTCGTCAAAATGTGAATTCATAAATATGCTATGAAATTTTACCAAATATCGATTTTGTAATTCAAGCCAAGTGTTAGCCAGAAAATAGCTGATTTTGATAACAAACATTTGCAACAGGTTTAAACATATAGATTGCCATATAATTACAACCAAAAAAGTGCATCTGTATTCAAGATGGCGACCAAAATGGTTGCCAAAATTGATAAATCACTAAAATTTGTCAAATTTTCTTTGATATCACTCCTAATGTGCGATTTAGTAAATATAGGTGAATATATTTGCTCCGTGTTGGCGTAATAACATGGAGATATGAAACAATATGAATAGTTTGTGAACAATGGCTGTTTATACTCAAGAATTCGAGAGAATGAAACGACGAAAATGAGATGAAATCATCAAAATGGCAACCATGAACAATTTCAGAGTTGGCATTGAGTCTGGGAGGAAAATTTAGATAGTGAAATGATTATGTTTCGCGACCAATAATACCATTGGATCACACTTCCTCTTAGCGGTGCAATTTGGACCTAAAAATCCAAGATGGCTCCCAAAACGGCGACCGAAATTATAATAATTGATGATTTTCCACACTCGCCTCTTAAATTATTCACAGCGGTTTGAAATCGGTGGCTACTAGCAACCTTATTTTGAATGAATTATACTATCTAATCATTCAACAACCATGATATGTTAGATTAAGATATTATTATCCACATGAATCTAAATTCAGGATGGTGACTCCAAAATGGAGAAATCACCCAAATTTGCTAGTTTTCATTGATAACGCTCCTAATGTGGGTTTCAGTGACTACTAGTAAACACATTTGTTCCCCTGTTGACAAAATGGAGAAATCATCCAAATTTGCTAGTTTTCATTGATAACGCTCCTAATGTGGGTTTCAGTGACTACTAGTAAACACATTTGTTCCCCTGTTGACAAAAGTGCCAGGAATGCTGATACAATATGAATATTTTGCGAACAGTAGCTGCTTATATCCGAGATTTCATGAGAATGGAAACAGAAACCATGAAAAGTAGATAAATTCATCTGATGTTGACCTATTTGAAAATATCCAAATCTGAATATATGCTGATTACATCCATCATTACATGTACAGCGGAAATGTCCTGATTTGGGTGACTCGACTGGAGAAAAATCCCTACCTCAACTATAAGGCTGTCGGTATTGAGCAATACTTTAATTACTTCCCCTTGATATCGCCCCCCTTATGGGGTTTGGCTAAGAATTTTTCACTTGACTCCCGTATCGCTCATGTAATGCCATCGTACTAAGTCAATTCTACCGAAATTCAGCTGCTCACGGAAATTAATTGAATGGACATCACACAATGCAGTACCCAAAAACAGTAGCGGCATATAATGCGTTGACATTACATACATCTTCCATGTTATCAAGCTTAATAATTAGTGTATACTAAGTCCAAATATAAGAATAGGAGCTAATATTTGTGTGATTCGTTCTTATTAATATACATATACGAAAACACAGGGTATACTTTTGTGAAACTGACATTTTTTACAATTGCTCGTCCTTGAATAACATCTAGTTCATATTATGTGTGCATCAGGGGATTACATGACAGTAATTGCTTTGTCGCAGACTACCAAACGAGAGCGTTCAGGTGTGAGCTATATCTGTCTTTTGCGAAGAAGAATATCATCGGCGGATTTCTACCAGACCTCTGCTTATTACATGCGATATATAGCGACTAGAGATAAATTATGTTCAGGTTCGTACCAAAACAGAAACTGTTGTGGAGCTATGGACAGCTCATATGCCAACCCACTGACTCCAGACCCAAGATTTGCGAAAGCGTGGCTGATTTTGATCGAGCTAGGGTAGGAAGATAGCCTCATATAATGAGTTCAATTGGTATACATGTGTATTTGAGTTCCACAGAGATAGTTTTCTGGATATCGCATATACTACAAGTTCGTTCCGTGTATGATCCCCATCTTCATGTGCAGAACTTATGCACTTATGTCATATTTGTCACATGTGTTATCGAAGTTCTTTCATGCTTGCGTTATGTATCATCAAAATGTCATACAAGAAACATATTCACACCAAATTTTCTTTAAATGCCTGCATTTCTGTAATTGTATCGGCTATCGGCAATGTTCCAGATAAAATTGATAATAATTTTCGCACCGATGCACAGTTCGACTTGGCTGTAGAGGCAATTCAACTCACCGACATGTTGGGGTACATGTATTATTATTGGGTGGAAAGTTTGTAGTATTCTTTCCAGATGTTTTATACAGGAACATTTGATATCCCACTACAATGAAATCAGGTCTGCAGAAAACCCAGGTCGTTAAACGTTGTAATATTATACCTTCCTGATCAATAGTTGAAGTATATTTCAGTTATGGACTCTTCAAATAGCTAACAATCCACAATATTCTCTCATTTCAAGAATAACATTGTTATCTATTACTTCCAACTTTTGCGCAGTATCTATATTCCAAGCTTGTTATTGGCCTACTTGTGGATCCGACTATTATGGTTGTACGGTTTGCCAGCAAATTCTATAAACTACATTTGTTCGATGGACAATTAAAGGATTTCGTTCGAGATTGCGGGGTTTCTGTGATTCGAAGATCTTTACCTTCTGTGAACTAACAGTTGATGTATAATGCTAATGAATGTCCCCATGTCGACGTTTTGCAAGAAATCTTAATAAACGTTCCATTAAATTATCTTGATGACCCGTCACTGTATTCATTAGTTCGATTCAGCATCATATGGCGTGGACCAAAGATGAGCTTCGGGTGTTTCGATGAAGTATTTCATCACTAAATATCCAGGCACTAGGCATAGGCATTTTGATTTCACGATATTGTTCATTGACAACCAGGAAGAAGTTGAGGTGCCGTTATTGTCACTTGCTGGACTCGACATGGAGAATGACAAATCTTAGGCTATTTTTGCCCGATACTGATGTTTTGACATATTCTAAAATAAACTGACAAGCATTAACTCGGTTACGTGCACAGTTCTGTTAGACTACATCGAAGTGAATATGCAATGTATCTGCTATGAGGTCAGCGGCCGTATTGACATTTATTTATTAAATCTGTATTATGGACTCTCAATTCCACAACCGAAAGAAACATTCTATATGGAGTCTCTTATATGCAGTTGGAGAGTTTTGTGGTGAGCTCTGTTAGCTTGCGAGATGAGTTTGTAAGTCAACTGTAGTTGCTGGGGTGAGTTGGTTGTAGTTAGGCTACCATCAATGTGACCATCTATTGGACGAAGTAACAAGAGTGATACATGTGCTGATTTACGTCTTGAGAAGTGTGACAATGTCTCAACCATTCAAACGAATTTCGGGTGATGAAACACAGATATGCCAAAAAGAAAAAGAAACTGAACAATGCAATCTCCCCTTATTGTATCTTATTAGACACAACTGTTTCATAATTAGATACGAAATAATGTTTGCACTAACATGTAATGCCTGTGTATTTCTAAGTTGAGCAATTATATTTCCCGGTGGCAGTATGATAGCAATGCAACTTCGACTTCGATGAAGTCAAGGTGTGATATTTTTCCTGAATCTTCTAAATTTTTGTGGTCGGGCGAAATCAACGTGGTCAACAATTAATCAAGAATAGGCAACGAATAAAGCAGATCTGCCCCAAACGAAATAATATAGCCATAAAGTTGGATTTCTGTCTGTATTATGACTGCAGGGATTCTTTTGCGTTCGAGTACTCGTTATGCCCTTATAATGATAGTCAGCACATATCTGGTTTGACTTCCTTCCCAGGAAACGGGCAGGATCGTTTAAATTATATTGGGCAATTTCATGTTAGGTTTCTAAGAGTCCATTCTGATATATTCTCGATTATAAACAAACTATGTTTGGTCAAACATAGTCACAATATACCTTAACATGATAGTATCTAATTTAGATTGGGCGAATATATCCAACTCATTTGCTAAATGCCGTTTGAGAATATAAACATTTGTCACATTTTATAACTGAGTTTTGGCGGCCATTCTGGCGACCATCTTGGGTCAAATAGATCAATGTCGAGTGTAATTGAATGACACTAACGATATTTAAAACTGTGTACACTTTTGTTTGTTTTATTATGCCTATTTATGTCCAATGTTAATCTAGAACCTCGAGAAACAAGTTTATTTGTGAAATTACATAGCGAATTATTTAATTTGCATTTTTCGGAGTATGGACAACAATTAGACACAAATTACAGCATAATATGTTTTCCAAATTACTTGGTGTCATGACTGATAAAAGCAAAGACAATTCCTACTCGCCACAGTTTTCAAATAACCGAAAATGATGTAAGTGGCATGTGTAACAATTCAACACATTTCTATATTTCTATATTTCGGTCGCCATTTTGACAGCCATCTTGGTATTTTTTATCAATCTTGTTCTTTCAAAAGAAAGCTCGGTGCAATTTTATCATTGCCGTAGAAATATTTTTCATTTTCTGTGTTAAATTTTCTTCCTCACTCAGTACCCATTCTGCAAATTTGTGTGGCTGCCATGAAGATGATTTGACTTAATTTTCGTGGTATAATTCTGTTGAATTCTCGGGTATAAGCAGCTGTATGGTTCACCAAATTTACAATTCATTCCATAAGTCCATGGATGTCCGCGAAAAAGTAGCACATATTCACATATATTTACTTTCCCCCAACACATGAGTGATATTACTAAAAATTGGACAGATTTTGGTGATTTCTCCATTTTGGCAGCCATCTTGGCCGCCATCTTAAACGAATATGCATTATTTTCAGTGTAACTATATGGCAATTTACATATTTAAAACATTTTTACATTATCTTCATCAAATTCAGTTATTTTCTGTTCAACTCTTGGCTAGAATCATATAATTGAATTTTGGTTAACTTTCATAGCACATTTTTGAATTCACATTTTAAAGATAGCTGGCAGGAATGAGATCCGAAATATGACATATTATGTTGTAGAAATGGTTGGATACTAGAATTTATTCAAATTTAGGTCTTTATTCGTTACAAATTTCAAACATCGGTTAATGATTCAAGAGGAAAGTGTGAAAAATCATCAATTTTCCGAATTTCGGTCGCCATTTTGGCGGCCATCTTGGTTTTTGGTGG
The DNA here is from genome assembly GCA_032622095.1 of Siphonodentalium dalli. NCBI lineage: Eukaryota > Metazoa > Mollusca > Scaphopoda > Gadilida > Siphonodentaliidae > Siphonodentalium > Siphonodentalium dalli. Next base: position 162,344,315 of record CP136063.1, on the reverse strand, counting down.
CCACTTTTTCTGTCAACTGGAAGTATGGGGTATTAGTTTCACGTCAGTGGTGAGATAATCAAATTTCTATAATAAATTTACAAGTAGATATTAATCAAACTGACTAAGTGCATACTGTGAAATTGTGTATGGCGGCCATCTTGATGACGTCATAAATCCACCCAGTCGCGACCCCAAGGTGTCTAACATTTGTTTTCTGGTGCCTGAGATATCAAGCAACGTCATTGGCATAGTCGCTATATTTCTTCACAAAGTGCACACGGGAGTACATAAGAGCCTCTACTAATAAGGGAATACATTGACCTAAAGATATACCCCTCAACCTTGTATGCCAGTCGATTCTCTTATATACGGAAGACTCATATGCATATGGGAATGCACCGGCACAGTATCTTAATACTGCAGCATGGCTCCCATCATGAAAGGGTTTAATGTTTCGACCAAAATAACCAAATACTAGGAGGGGTATATTTGAAACTAGCTATTACATATACTGGAATCACATTCGTTAAGATGTCGATCATTCAAGAATTATTTCTGGAGTCCGCCAATTTTTTAACAAGGAAATGGGAATTAATAATGAAATGAATGGGAGATATTATAGCAAAACTTCAAAACATATAACAAGAGGCTGATATGATGTGTCCTAATAAAACTTGTAAATCATTATTATCTATTGAAAATAATTCTAAGAATGTAATGGAAAGAAAACCAACCCTTGCTCCATGGCTGTTTACTGAAATGGCCATCTGTTTTGTTCAGTCGCAGTCCAACTTTGGTGGAAGTGTAGACTGTATACTGGCCTTTTGAAAGTTTTGAATATTTCACAACGGTATCACAGTATGTTGAATTGCAGACACAGACAGAATATCCTGGACCAAATAATTTTGTGGCACATGGTCTGTAGTCTGAAAGAAGAAGCAACAATACAATTGACAAGGCTGCAAATAGTGTGTCTGTCATTTGCAGAATGAGGCCCCCAGAGGGTGAATTTTGTGAGGCTAGCCCACTGTGCCTTTCACCATGCATTCCCACCCATATATCATACCAACCAGTGTTGTGCTCAGGCTTGGAATTATGGTGCTGTACATTTGCAGAATGAGGTCCCCAGAGGGTGTATTCATCCTCTGGGGACCACAGGCCCCTGTGGAAAATTACTAAGCTACCAATATAGACTATACAAGTTATACAATGGTATAGTATATATTGGTATTTTAGTCATTTTCCCCAGGGACCTGTGCTGGGGACCTCATTCTGCATGGCTTCATCTGCTAAGGGAGACCGAGAATCAGATTTAAATTCCCAGATGGTGAAGATAGTGATATGCACCCGTTGGGTGCCTCGATTATGCATTGTGTAGTCTGCCAATTTGGGGATATGGAGAAACTAGACTAAGAAGAAAAGTAACTTCCTGAAGAAGTGTCTAAAGAAACGATGTTTATTACAGATTTGTGTCAATAATTTTCAACTCAAATTTATTTCAAACAATATGTGCTTGTTTAGTTTAATAATGGACAAAACTATCACATTTCAAATCATAGATGCTCATATCGAAAGAATATTCAAGACTGGTGCTAGTTAACCCTTCGATGACTAGAGCTTCCTGAAAGTTTGCGAAAACCATGTGCCAATGCATTCTGTTATATGCGAGTCTCCCATAGGGAGCCTCACATATATAAGAGAATTCAATGGCTTACAAGTTGACTACTGTGAATCACAACTTTGCCATTTGTGGTGCAATTAGTTCTGGGTTCAACACTAATTCGCTTGTATTAATATAAGAGAATCACTGGCACAGCATCTTTAATGCTGCACCAGTGCAGCTCCTGTCATGAAAGGGTTAATCCAGGTACTCTATTTATTGACTGCCTGGCTGCTATGCAGTTCTTGACAGCGTGGTGGGAGATGGGGTCCTTTGTTCATAAAACAAAATTACATTGGGCTATTTTTTTGGCCCATTGGTGATAATTATAGGGCCATTTCATATTTTTTCCGGCAAATGACCCTGGTTGCGCGAACACTGACACTAACATGTAGATTTAAAAAAAATTGTTGACTGTTTTACCAGGGTCAGGAATGAACATTATAAAAAAAATTCTCGAAAATTCTGGCAAGTTGTAAAACATCGAAGTAAGTATTCATCATTTCTTCACCTATATAAATAACTCCCACAAAAAGGACAACTAATGAGTTATATATCAATTGTTTCTAGCTCTCTATGAATCCCGTCCACATATAATTATGGTATAAGTGTTCAAGTGACATCAATCCCCATTTTTCGAGGTTGTGTGAAATTTGAACGTCAAAATTGTAATAAAAACAAATGTGTTCGATATCGGTTTTTGGCAGCATTCGAAATGAGTTGTTAGGATAGCTCATTAATATACAGTAATGCCCTAAATAATCGACTCCTTAACCACAGCAGAATTATGGGTAACTTTTCAGGATTTAGTCGGAAATATGGCTTGTTGCCATTCATCGGAAAGCTCTCAGTGAAACAATTATTTAGGGCATTATGTAATTATAAATACCGTAGCTTGCTGATATCTCTGGAAAATATAAAAAAATTAATGTTGAAATTACCAGGTGTGATATCTTGCCACCATTTTCGTGCAAATTATGAAGTACGTTTTACTGGCCCTGATTACTATAATGTTGCAATGACCAAGTGTGAGATTAGTGTCCCTGTCATTTGCAGAATGAGGTCCCCAGAGGGTGAATTTAGTGATGCTATCCCACATAGTGGGCTAGCATCACCAAATTCACCCTCTGGCCTTTGGGGACCTCATTCTGCATGGCCTCATCTGCTATGGGAGACATAGACTTAGATTGAAGTTCCCAATTGGGGAATATTGTGATGTACACCCATTAGGAACCTCGATTATGCAATGTGCCGTCTGCCAATTTGAGAATATAGAGAAACTAAACTAAAAAAGAAATAGAATCTATTTGATGAAGTTTCTATAGAAATTTGATAATAAAGAAACTTTCCGGAGAAGATGAGGCCTAAGAAGAATGAAGTCCCCAGAGTGTGAATTTAGTGATGGTAGCCTGCAATGTGGGATACCATCACTAAATTCACCCTCTGGGGACCTCATTCTGCAAATGATGGGCACATTAAACTCAGACTTGGCAATATATATTCTTTATTGCCTCCTCGTGGGAGAGAGTGTACATGTAGAGCATGACAGTGTGTTTGATATTTACAGGTGCAAATTATACAATATAATAGGTACATATACAATTATTTGTATGGTCGTGCCGGCAATTCGGCAGAAATATTGTTCGTGGGATAAGCACATGCTTTCGGCGGGATTCATGATCTGATGGTCAGGAATAGTCCAACTTCGATAAAGATTTCATGCCCTGGGTTGAGATGAGATCCTGTATAATAGCGACGTTAATTGTTAGATATGACATGCGGAGAATGACATATGTATAAGCTATACTACCCAGATCGATTACCAGAACTTGTTAATAATCGAGATCAAAGTACGACCTCACGTGCATCACATAGTAATTTAATATGCGTGAGTTTTGTGTTGGGGTTACCCAAAATAAGCTAGTTAAGCAATGAGCAATTTGACGAAATGATCTGACTATGAACGCTCACAATGGTGACATTTAAGAACATAACCATTATCTACATTATGTATTTCGGTGGTCACATAATTGCGAAATATTCATTTAGTTATCGATTAACAGGTGTGGTGGTCTTAGTGTACGAATAGATCAATCTCATGACAGTGGTAGACATCTGATGTTAGTAAATCGATACACATATTATATTAGTCAATTAGGTGCTGTTCAATGTCTTCACGATTCTGCGAGAAAATAGCAAAAAATATGCTGTTTCAATGACTACATTGTCAATTGCTGGTGCCAACTCCACTGGAATATGCACACAGGAGCCACCGAGGATAATCGCCATCAATTGTTGAAGCGACATGCTGTCCAGGAACATATACATTGGAATACCATATTTGTCAATAATAAGGTTCCAATAATTATATCGCATCTGGATAATCGCATCCGAGCTACATGTCCAAATTACGTGCATCAATTCATTGTTGTATCTCGAACCACACTTAAGACACAGAACATTATTGTCATATGTAGTTTTATTGAGGAGTAAGGCCAGGTGTTTTAGTGCCACGGTGTGCGGACGATTTCTACGCATTAATTCCCATATGTTCCAGCTGTCCAGTGGATGCGGGTGACACTGTACCAACATAGCCAAGCTAGGCGTGGTACATGTAGAGTTGAACCACTCTGCACAATAGTTTTGTTCAACGGCCTGGCGACTGTGTTTTTTCCAGATATCATCAGAAGGGAATATTCCGTTATCTAGGAAATCGGTGATGAAATGTCTGAGGTTGTAATTCTGTCCAAGATTCGAAAGATGTCAGCGACAAACCCGGAAAATATCCTACCGAATAAAGTATACTGGTATGTTTTGAATAGAAACAACCTGAGTGGAATTTGATGTCCAATCGGCAGGTGGATTAGCTTCCCAAGAAAGGAGAGTTTTCTAATATGAATTTCTCTTTCTATCGGCATCAACCCGAGGAGTCCCAAAGCGAGATGAGTTGGGGATCTGGTAGGCAGTGATTGGCTGTGCTTGACACATGTCCGATACGATCTCTCCAGTGTGAGTAGTGCGGATGCTTTGTCCATGGGAAACAACTCAGATCCATACATTGCTCGAGGAATAACTACGTTTTTCAAAAGTTTAGATAGCACAGACGGAGAACATGAATGCAGAATACGTTTGCCAGCTAGTCCGAATTATGTGCTCCTCATTTTATGCGACATTTGCTTTGAGCGGATCGAGGTGATATCGAATTTTCCTTGAATTATGCCTAGGTGTGTGCATTCAGTAACCTCTTCAATTGTGTGTTCTCCAAGTTTCCAGGTTCTTGAAATATCGTGTTGTCTTTCAGTTTCGTTAAATATAACGACTTTACTCTTTGTGTTAGAAAAATTGAAGCTCCACTTCGTACTATATTCGTGACATGTGGAGAGCATTTTGTCAAGACCAGCTTTAGTGAGTGAGATTATAGCGATGTCGTCTGCTGTTGTTGGGGCAGCACATGTTATATTGTGAATAGTGAGACCTTCTGGTGAGTTGGCGAGTTGTTGAAGCAGTTCATTCACGTAGACCAGGTAGAAGAACGGGGAGCTTACGGCCCCCTGGCGGGTTCCTTGTGCGATTCGAATAGAGTTAGAAATATTTCCATTGCACACAACATGGCTACTGCAGTCTGCATGCATATCGCGGAAAATGCGCAACAGCTTTCCTCGAATTCCTAACTCATGGAGTTTGAATATAAGTCCTGCATGCCAGACGCGATCAAACGCCTTTTGAGAGTCCAAGTAACACACAAAAGCTCGAGATCCCATGTCCGATGCATAAGACACTGATTCCTGCATTATGAACGACGTCATCAAACAGCTCATATTCTTTTGGGGAAATGTGATGTCACTGAACTAGAACTGATGCGGTTCATAAGAATTGCTTCAAGTATTTTGTACAAAACCGGCAGTAAAGTGATGGCACGGTAACTATCAGGCAAATGCCGAGGTTTCGGGTCGCCCTTGAAGAAAGGTAATATGAGTCCAGTTTTCATGTCTCGTGGTATGCTTTCTAGACTAAGAATGCCAACGTACACAATAGATCAAGGAATGATTCAGGTGAGTGAAGCAAGTGTTCATTCACTATGTTGTCTATTCCACCAGCTTTGTTTCTGTTGAGGTGGCGAATAACAGTGTTGATTTCCAATGCGGAAATAGGCTTGCACAAGAATGAAGAGGTGCCCAGGATCTAGAATATCTCTCAACTGGTTACCTACATGTTCTTCGAATGACGGCTCCTTGTGTGGGGATTTGGAATATAGATGAGAGAAGTAGTCCCTCCATCCCGAAAGAAGATCAAAGGGATCACACACCATTTTACCGTTGAATTCCATTTCCGACGTAGTTGCTTGTTTGGTGTTATCAGAATTGAGAAGCTTCCAGAAAGCTGTTTGGTCATGGATTGCAAAATTTTCAAGGTTATCACAAAGCTGTTGCTTCAGCTCAGATGTTTCACGGCGTAGTACACGACGAAAGTTTCGCTTCGCATTCTTGTACATCATGTAAGTCGCCGATGCGGTGGAGTGTGACTTTCCGTCTTGAAACCATATTTGTCGACAATCCATCGAATGATTACGAAGGAGACTCAGTTCTTCACTCCAGAATGGTTTGGCATATTTGACGAATTTCTTGCGCCCAACAGCGACATCCGCTGCGTTTAACAAAAGTTTGACAAGATCTTGATATAGGCGAGGCAGGTCTGCGATGCACGAAATTGGGCTGTTAAGCATCTGACAGTGTGAGTTTATAAATGAGTGATATTTTAAAACATCGATGCGCTTCCAGTTGTAGAGTATCTTTCTGTGATGTTCGATTTCAGCCGTGTCGTTGTGGTAGTGTTTTGGTATTGTAAGCGAACATGTTACTGGGACATGACAAGACGTGTTGGTATGAGAATGGCAGGAATGACAGGAGCAAATTTTATCCGTCAAATTGAATACTACGATGGTATGGACGGGTGTAATTGCACGCACACTCGTCTCCCATGAAGCTGTGATTATTTTTCACAGAAAAACAAATAGTATATATGCGATGTTACTATAATCTATGAAAAAAACATGTTGTTGTGGATATAATATACAGTAATGCCCTAAATAATCGACTCACTGAGAGCTTTCCGATGAATGGCAAACAGGCCATATTTCCGACTAGATCCCAAAAAATTACCCATAATTATTCTGTGGTTAAGAGTCGATTATTTAGGGCATTACTGTAAATGTAGGGTTACTAATTTTGAACTATTAAGAAAATATCTTTACCATGTGTTTGGGCATGGATCCTATGAGAGAGATCCAAAGCACAAATCAGCAAGAAGATCACTGCAAGTAAGCGCTCCATTAATGACACATTTATTTCGATCCTTGTAATGTCCAGGTGTCAAAGTTGAACTTCAAGCATAGGTTACTCTTATCAGGAAATCAAACTTGTAACTTTTGAGATGGGTATCCATAAACATTCTGAAAAACATTTAAAAGATTGAATATTATAAGCTTGAATGGAAAAGTTCTAGTATATTAAATATTTTGGGTGTAACTGCAAAATAGTCATATATTAAAGTGATGTGAAACACTCCGGTAGGATGATCAAATAGAAATGGACAATAATCTTGTTGAAAGTAGTAATTTTTAGATATATTATATCCAAATTGACAACACGCACCGACATTATTAATTAACTGCAGTGAATCTCGATGTCAAAATCAATTTTTTTTGTTTATCGCCTACTGATGCATCCCGAATCGAGTAGTAAATATTTACAATTGAGCATTGTTCAGACGATATTCTTTATGGAGTGGTACGGTCGATTTGCTTCAGATTTTCGCCGATGTTGGTAGAATGTTACTTTCCTCCAGTTGGCATAGCGCCTGAATACTAACTTATCAGTTTCATGCACCCAAACAAGTGCATAATATGTCTTTAAACATGTAGTCTCTATTTCTAGACAAGTAACAAAGTAATTATAATTCTACGATCTTTCCTATACAGATAACTGTTATAAAATACAAGATCTGGTTCCAGAAAATAATGCCGATTACTGATAATAATCTATACTTTTATTTTGTACCATGTTTAGAAAATAATATAGGGTCAAAATAAATGTTTTCAAAGAAGCCATAAGTGTCATAGTTATGATTATTTAGCTTAGACCTGGAACAGTAAAACCTGTAAATTATTAATTAATTATTAATTAATATGTAAAGAAATTATTTTTACAGCGCAATTTGATTTTGCTTAAAAACAGTTGGGTCAGCACTAAATAAAGTTAGGCATAATATTACACTTAAGTGTCATTGAATTAAACTTAAGGATAATTCAATTATTCTTCAAGCAAAAACATATAATAGTCTTGCAAAATCATATAAAAGTCTATGAGCTACTATAGGGCAAATATGAGTTTGTTAGTACCAAACTTGCAGGCAAAATGCCATTGCGTTTTTTCAAAAGCTTGGTACATCTGGTCGTAGAAAACACATGATAGCAAGCTGGGGTCCAGTGCAGTCCACATCTTAATACCTCAAATAAGTACAGTAATCGCCTAACTGAAAAGTTACCCATAATTCTGCTGTGGTTAATGAGTCGATTATTTAGGGCATTACTGTACCACTACCATTACAAGTATAAGAAGTGTCTAAATGTTGGGGGTCGGGCACAAGTGGTCGTTTTTCATCTGATTTTAACTTTTTGGTGTGAGGTCATGACACTGAGCTTTAGCTGAAGGTCAACGTCAATGCAGGATTGATAAATCCTCATCCGAGTCATCTCATTCTGGGATATCTAGAATAATTATATTATACATGTACCTATTTCTGATGAAAGTTCATGAAACACAATAGCAGAGAAGAATTTATGGTATGGACTGGTACAGTAATGCTCTAAATAATCGACTCCTTAACTGCAGCAGAATTATGGGTAATTTTTCAGGATTTAGTCAGAAATATGGCTTGTTGCCATTCATCAGAAAGCTTTCCGATGAATGGCAACAAGCCATATTTCCCGACTAAATCCTGAAAAATTACCCATAATTCTGCTGTGGTTAAGGTGTCGATTATTTAGGGCATTACGGTATCTCTGGACCAATAAAATTGGCGAATATACACAGCATGTCATGCCAGAGCTCATTTAATCCTTTTCATGATGGGACCTGGGCTGGTGCAGCATTAAATATTCTCTGCCAGTGCATGCTCTTATATATGCGAGTCTGACACAGGAGCCTGCATATATAAGAGAATGCACTGGCTTACAAGGTAAATATTGTTAGCTAATGTATTCTCTTTTATATGTGTGAGGCTCCATATGGGAGAATGGCATATATAAGAAAATGCATTGGCACAGAGTTTTCAAAAAATTTCAAGAAGCTCCAGTAAATAACGGGTTAATGGTGTAGATACTACTTACGCCCTATTGAAAATTGACGTTATTAACCAAAAATTGTCTTGCTATTCATAAGGCAGATAGATTGAAGGCTGAAGCAAGGTATTAATAGTAGCAATTAAGGTACCTATCTTGCAAAAAATATTTGAATTGAGAAGAATGAGTCGTTTGAGGCACCCTAAAAGAATCTAAGAGATAGTGAACTTTTGTGGCTCATAAGCAGGGTTTCATAATGTCATAGGCCGAATTGGCCAATGGCCAAATTTTTTCAAAAATGACCAAAACAAATTTCATTTGGGCAAACTTTTTTACCCCCAAAATCGGAAATCTAATTCCAAAACCCAAATTGATTTTGTAATGGGAATGACATGAGAATCAAATTTATAGTCCTATCATCATCTGCTAATTGATTAGGTGATATAGCTTAATTAATGCAATAATGTGTAACAAAAGTCACTCGTGGCAGTGCATATCAAACAATGGATCACAATGAGCAGCCAAATACAATAAATCAGTATTAACACTAAATGAATAATTTGTCTGTCGACCATAAGGCTGAATCATGTAGAATCAGATTCTTACGCGATTCTGGAGAACAGTTATTAGGATTACTCATTCACTGAGGTGCCTCGAAAAACCAACGAGGGAACATTAACAACAGACAAGACAAGACAAGGTGGGTAGTGGTATATAATATTGTCAAGTAACAATGAGTCTAGACAAGTCATTTGAAGGTATGTACATAATTATATAATGTTTAATATATGTTAAATAAAACAAAAATATGCATTAATTGTGAGCTAGACTAGAAAATGAGGATTTAATTTGGCCAGTGTTTTTAATTTGGCCAAAAATATTAGAATTGGCAAAAAAAATGGTCAAAAGATTTTTCAGCCCCAGGGCAAACACTGCTCATAAGGCCTAACAAAGGTATATGTTTGTTTTGGGCACAGTCTTTTGATTCACTGATAATAAAAGTATAAAAACTTTAAAACAAATATTGAATTTCTAATATATATTACCCTCTATATGTATAGAGATACCATATTATATAGGGTACTTATAATACTAATATATATTAGAAATTCAATATTTGTTTTAAAGTTTTTTATACTTTTATTATCAGTGATTCCAAGGACTGTAGTTTTGGGTAATGAATGTATAGAAATAATTAGGGGTGGGCAGATGAATTAAAACTAGTTTATTTTTTTAATATTTATTTTTGAAACATATATATGGGATAGGGGGATGTAAATGTCCGAATATTAAAATACCCCTTGTCAGATTATCTATCTATCTAATTTGGTGGACTAGAGGTTATCTGATGATGGATGAACTGCATGCATATATGATGAATGCATGCTCATCCCATAAAATGATAAATGAATGAAATTGGGCGATTCATTCATAAACTCAGTGGGGAGAATGGTGGATTGGAATGGACTTAACAAACATTTTAAAAAGTCTTTATTTATATGTTTTCCATTTTATTAGATTCACAGATAGTATAACAATGTTCATAAACTCCTTTATTGTTTTAGTATCATAAACGCCTTCACATTGCAACATTTATGAACTGCCTAATATATATTTGAACTGGGAATTAGTAATTGGGAAATGATCTCAAGTTTTCACAATCTTTGTTTCGGTGAGCGTGAGAAGGAACCCCAACCGGGAAGGTCTGGATTTATGACCTTGACCGAATAATTTGTGACGTCACATTCAATGTGATTGAGTGCGCTGTCATTTCAAGTTCAAAACATGACGAAAATGAGCGATTAAAACATACGAATTAGTCTATATAATTAAATAATTATATAATAGGATCTAAATGCAACATGGACCAGTGAATATGTCGTTACATGGATTATATATGCTACCGTAAGTCACCGTAGATTTAGATTAAATGAACATTTTGCAGCGAAATTTGCGATTGTTTCGTTGAGTCTATTTTTAGCACTGTTTTACAGTAACACTCATTACAATGTTAAAAACAAACAAACAGCTAAATTATCGGAATTATTTAGGCCTATGGCAGTCGATCCAAATTGATGGCGTTTATGCATACGATCTCAAACAATGCCATAGATGAAATAGTTGTGTTGGAGCAATGTTGAGGTGGTGTGTAATGTCACCACGAGGATGGATTTGGGGGGGGGGGGTGATAAAACTGATAAACACTAAAAAGGGTAAATTCAAAATAATTATATGTTTATATGTTATATGTTTAGTTTATAGTATACCCCAGTCCACCGTGAACGCATCCTGGAACATTGAATTGTCAGTCGTGGTGATTAAATGAATTGGCACAATCATTTAAATCAGAAATGCTAATTAAGATCCAAATTTATGCTAAGATAAAATAATCTAATAATATACAATTTTGTCATTTTCTTTGAATATTTTCTTTTTTTAATCATGTTTAAAAAAACATATATATAACTAGGATTTAAATTTCTGAAATGCCAGAAATTTTATACTTCCATGGAATATTTAATTTTTAATGAACACAATCTTTATATTATATGGAAATTATATATTAAATAATTAAAAGAAATGAATGAGAAAAAGATCATAGACATGGATTGTAAGTTCAGAATTTCGACCTGTTGGTAATTATTAATGATATATGCGGATTTATTTGTTTAAACTGTCGTGGCGATTACTGCCCTTAGTCTCTTGTTACGATTGTTATAATGATACTAATATTATGCAATACGCCACAACCCTGGCTGCTAATTTATAACAAACACTCTCACACTACATAAGCGAAATACTACATACCACTGTAAGCCATGAAAGTCTTAAGATATATATCATTAATATAATGCTACGGCCGTGCAACATTCTATAGTCGTTCGCTCAAAAACTTAGAAAATCGCACTAAAGTTGCACATAGATACTACCCATCACATCCACTCGTCAATTTTGCATTATCTGGATTCGAGATTCCACCCCCCTCCCATTGAGTTTTGGTGGAATTTTTCAAAACGTGTGAACCATTCCTAACCGAGCTCTCCGTTGGGCAGGTTGCTTTTATAGCAGAGCGGTCAAAATTTGCGGGCAATCTGACAGTATACCGACGTACCTGTCCCTGCATTATATTAATATTAATAAATGTCCTAGTGTATACAGTCATCCGGTGGTATTTTCCTATTAACATGTGAATGCATGTAATATCGGGCACTTAATCCTGATTAACTCATTGCGCATTTATTTTAAAAGTTAGTACATGTCACGGAATTTGCCGAAAGCCTCGACCCACACCGATGCAAGCTCTCTGTTAAACGGATTGCTTTTAAACAACGACAGTCAAACTTCCAGGATGTATCTATTGTATACCGATGTACCTGCTAGCGCATTTCACTCGCTCCTTCATTAGCCTGTTTGAATTTGACGGGAATATTGGATAATTTCGAGTTTTGCCATATATCTATGGCAGCCTGTGTTCATCTGCATGTAGTGCGTATTACGCTATATCGCGTCGCCACTAGTAAACCCTTTGCTCTGAAACTTAAGAAATTGCACCAGAGTTGTGCGTTGATACCCCCTATCACACCCGCTCATCAGCAAAATTGTAACTCCGTATTTGATATTTTGAAGTATTTTTCAACTTTTGGTTTTTGTTGGAATTTGCCAATTTGAACCCACCTGAACACGAGTTCTCCGTTGGTCAGGTTGCTTTGATAGTAGAGCGGTCAAACTTTCGGATATTATCAGAAGTATATCGACGTACCTGCTCCTGCATTAGCTCGCTCCTTCATTAACCCGGTCGGATTTGGCGAGAAAAATAGGTTAGTGATACAGCACTTAACAAAACTTATTTACATTATAAAGCCTCGCTACGAGTAAACCTTCGACCTTAGCGCCAATTAAGCAGACATCAATAAGTTGCGCTTGGATACTATCTATCATATGCACTACTCAGAAAAATTTTAGCTCGATGTTTCATTTTTTAGACAATTTCTCCCCTTTGATTTTTGTTGGAATTTGCAAAAAGTCTGAACCCACCGAACCTCGCTCGCTGTTGGGCAGGTTTCTGTTATAGTAGAGCTATCAAACTTCGGGGGCCTACCTGTGAGATACCAGTATACCCGCTCCTGCATTAACCTTGCTCATCAATTAGCCCATTGGAATTGGCGCCAAAAATAAGTCATTTTCTTGTCCATGCTGTAGATCGGTAACGGTTGGGACAAAAAACTGATAAATGGTATATTCCGGTCCGAATCACTCTTCCCATCTGGAGCACGCAATAAAAATATTATTCCGCTGGACTTGTTGTTTTTTTTTTTTTTTTTTTTTTTTTTTTTTTTTTTGCTAAATCTGACGTTTACATCCGCCACCGGTCAGCCTGGTCTCACCACCCTCGGCCTGGTCTCACCGCCCCGACATGGTATCACCAACAGGCATGGTCTCGTCGCCTCCCCGATATGGTCTCACCCTCTCCCATGCTCCTTCATTAGCCAAATTATATAATATTCGATGGTCTGTAACTTGGACATTTCTCAACCGATTTACAAAATTCTTTCAGGAGGATCATTAGTACGTCCTAAAGATACATGGTAGTAAAAATGGTTGAAATCATCGCAAAAATAAAATTGCGAAAATTTCGCCCCCACCCTAACCAAAAAATGTAAGTCCGACCCTGTCCAAATTATTTTTGTGAAGTATATTGACAACGGCCAGCACTACCATAGAAACTAAATCCAGCTATCTTTCTTGCTATGTGAGAACAGGCGATCAGAACATTTCGAGGTTGACATATATATGGGAGATAACTCTGGAGAGGAAAGACGGACAAAGTTTTTGATGGGCTCATGATTCAGTGGATATCAAGATGTATGTATCGACCAAATTTTAGTGCTGTACTCCTTATATTTTCGGAGTTCTGAAAACACCAATTGTTCACATAAAGGGAGATAACTCTGCAAATCAAGTGAGGACATGATTCTCAATAGGCCTAAGCACTAGAGTTTGTATACATATATATACATACAAAGTTTTAGCTTTCTAACTCTTTTATTGACTGAGCTATGCTCATTATAAAATTGCTAAGAAGAATAATAATAATAATAGAGAAAAATAAAAATCACAAAAACAATATACTTCCATGTATAACATGGAAGTATAATAATAAGGCCTTTGTTTACTGTAACCCACCAGCCCCTATTTATATTCAGATATCCACCCCTACTAATTGTATTGCCTCCTCCCCCCCCCCCCAAATATTTAAAATTGTACTCAGCTCAGCTCTAATTTCTTATCACATTATTTTATCTCTGTTAAATTAGGTGCCAAATCATTTCAAAATTTGCAGATTTCTTTCTCTTGACTTACATCTGTATACACCCTGATAGTTTAAGAACCCTTTTATTTTTGTATTTAATGTTTAATGTGCAATTGGTACTGATATTAAAAAAAAAACTCCTTGGCTATGGGGTAACTTGATTGCAAAGCAAATAAAGAAGATACATGTAGTAGTTTTCAAGTTTTGGGGGTTAAGTAAAAACTTAAAAGTTCACACACTATGTGAGTATGTGTGGCTATAAATAAGAATACATTCCATAACATTAGATTAAAAATGTTCATAGATTTGTAGGCAAGATTCAACTAATGCCCATTGTTATTCCTCTTCAAATGAATGGGGGTTGCCTGGGATGGCACATGCACCTGAAAATAAGCCTAGAACATCAACCAAAAACATACACAGCATATTATAATGGGTATTGGAAATTATAATGAAGCCTAAATGATGGCAAATTATTTTGTAATCCATTTGTTTCTTTCCTTTATATGTCCCTGTATGGCCCAGACACTGCTGATGTCTGGGATACGCACACGCTGGGTAGGTTCCTCAATAGATGGAGTATTCACCCCTGGTTAAGTGGTACTGCTAATTTGCTATGCTGCTGGTGGGTCCTGCTGAATTGATATGATGCTGGTAGGGCAAACTGATGGTGTTAAAAAGTACTGTTATCTATACTAATACCACCCAATTCTGTTTCTTTGTTTGTCAATTAAATCAGAATATTTGCCATTGACATCATAATTAGATGTCTTAAAAGGGCACTAAGTATTCGTGATTAAATTTAATTAAATAATTAATTACATACCTGTACCTAAACCAGTTGGACCCATGGAGCTGAACATTGTTACATAGGCTTAAATTGACGAGAGGAATGTCATGTGATAGGTGCATTTGACCTCAGATAAATTAAAGGGGGGTCATGCGATAGGTGACCATGTCACCATATGACTTAAAGAGGTACTGATGTTCAATAAAGAGTATTTATTATTAGCTTAGACGATATCTGGAAAATTGGTACACAGAGGTAACTTGACCAAGAGATTGTCAAGGACATGTGACATGGATCACAGAAGACTTAAAGTGGCACTTAAACAAAACAGAGTGTTTTTCATCAGCTTAGAACATTTGTACACGGAGGTCAATTGAAGCCAGGGAGTGTCGTGGTGTAGGTGCTGTTGGCACCAGATGTCTTAAAATGGCACTATAATAAATTTAACTAGATAGTTAATTATATACCAAAAATGGTTGGAATCTGGTCATTGAAAATTGACCCAAGGAGTATCATGGAATAGGTGCTGCTGGTCTCAGACGACTTACAGGGGAAATAATAAAATTTTTGATTAAATAGTTAATCATATCCCCAAAATGGTTGGACCATGGTCACTGGAAATTGGTATGCAGGGGTAAATTGACCCATGGGGTACCATTGGAGAGGTGCCGACGGTGCTGTTGACCATAAAGGGGAACTTAAAAGTTTTTTAAATATCATATAATTATAAGCAATAAAGGGTTTCTCTTATCAGCTTAGACGATTTGTAGGAAAATTGGTATACATGGGTCACCTGACCAGGGGAATATCATGAGATAGGCACCTTTGACCTCATATGACATAAACAGGGACTAATAAATTATATTAGCATAGATGATCAACGAAGAGTGTTTATTATCAGCTCAATCCCCAGCTGGTGTTTTCTACAGTTGTAATTTCCACAGTGTTGGACCAGAGCGATTTGGAAAAAAAGACAGAGTTCGTATGAAACATCCAAGAACATGACAATTTTTAAATATTTTAATAATGGCTGTGCTGGTGCTTACAAAATGACAGGAATTGATATCTCAGATATGGTCGGTTTGTTACAAATAATACAGCCTTTAATAACATATATTGCAATATACAGTACCGGTACATGTTTTTGAATGTTTTATACATATAATGGCTTTTCCTCGATTTGTTCAGATAAACCAAAGATCATGAAAATAACAACAAGATAAGTTGAACGTATTAAACAGTACTTTTTCAAATCTTGACATCATTAGTTTGCATACCAGCATCATAGAAAGCAGGACCCACCAGCATCATAGCAAATTAGCAGGACTACTTAACCACTAACCAGAGGTGAGATTGTAGTTATATTTTTTATGATTGGTCTCAAGTTACCATATATCCCAGGTAATTTTCTGTGTACCAATTTACTCAATTAGCCAAAGCTTGGTTAAGCAAAAATATAAAACGGTCCACAAAAAATAAAATACAAAGCAGTCCCAGCTCAACAAAAATAGCCAATATGAGGTCTATCAGAATGTATAAAGAATTAAAGATAAAAATTTTTATAATGTTGATCAAGCTGGTACTTAATTTAATCGAGAGATAAAAGACTGTGACAAGAAATTTGAGCTTGGTGATTAGTACATTGGGGGGGGGGGGGGGGGGGGGGCGGGGGCAATTAAATTGGGGCAGAGGTCTAAATTAGTAGCGGTGGGTTACCAGAATCATTACTTATTTTTTTTTTATAGCCTGAACAGTAAAATAAAGTATATATATGAAAAAGACATCCCATACATGCTACTGCTGTAGTATTACGCTTACGCTAACACATGTCTGAATTACTTATTGCCATTACACCGGAACCCCTCCACCCCCATCGCCACCATTCATTTTCAAATAGTTTACATTCAGTGACTCCAGTATAGGGATGTTGGTGTAGATAGAGGGTTTTCATTGGCACCCCCACCACCACCCCCTGAACACTTTGGTAGAAATTATACAGATGGTACTTAAAGGTACTCAACCCGTAAAGAGGGTCCCCATCTCAACAGATTCCAACAACAACAATCCGATCAGAGGGTCCTATATTACTATTTCTTTGGCTTTGGGGGTAAAAAATATTTGATTCGAGTCGAGGAACCCATCAAACAAAGCTCAGAGTTATTAGATATTGATTTTTCAAATTTGTTATGTTCTCGAGATGAGTACTAATATCTGCCGTAATCTGCTCTGGATGTGTACTCAAAATCTATTCAAACAGACAAGGATGAATAACTCTAAAATCAAGTGGTAATTTTAACGCAATTTTGCATGAGTTCTGGGCCAGATAGTATTCCCGATAATGAAAAATAATAGATTTCTAAAATCGATATCTAACAAATCTGAGCTTTGATGGGTGACTTCCTCGACTCGAATCAAATATTTTTGACCCCCGAAGCCATTGAAATAGTAATTGAGAGGAGTTTTATCGGGTTGAGTACCTTTAAACATTTTCATACTTTTTGTCTTAATCTTAAAGGTACTCAATCCGAGTCCCCATATCAACAAGTTACATGTACAACTGAACAACATTTCTTCAAAATACGCTTTTGTTATCAGAATCGATCAATTACAACAAAATAATGTTAACGGCTGTCAACTATGGTATAAAATTTCTCAAAATGTGTTATTTATCAACAAAATTTGGCCATATTACCACTTGATTTTATAATTATCCATCTTCATCCGCAATTTTGTCCAAGACTGTTGGTTTGACGAATATTTTCTGGGCCACAAATAATTACACATTTCGAGAAATAACAAATTTCAAAAATCGATATCTGATCACTCTGAGCTTTGATCGGTGGGTTTCTCAACTCGAATAAATCCCAAAGAAATAGTCATTTGGGAGCATTAATTCGGATTATGCATCTTTAAAACAACAAATTTTACACTAAATTAAATTCTGTTTGGAAATTCAAGCTATCAGTTTCAGATTCAGAACAGTTTCAACTACATATCTGAATCTGTTTTTGGTCTGAAATTTCCAAAGGTGTACTTGTCACGTGTCAGGTACAAATTTCCAATTGTTGACATTGTTTACCAAAGTTGGATATTAGACAGTCATCTAACAGTGTCACACCCCCACCCCACCTCACTTTTCAAAGACCGTGAAGTGATGAGAAGTCTTAAATTAAAAATCCTCACCAATGTCACGATGTGACTGTCAGTCAGTCACTCACTGACTTAGTGACTCAGTGTCACTGACTCACTCGTCGACTGAAATTAGCAATAACAACTGATAACAATGTCAAATTAATACAAGTATCTAACTTTATTTTATTTAATCCTGGTTGGTCGAATACATCTGCTCTAAATAGATCGTGATTTTTATAACCGATTGTTAATGTTATTGAACATTCAGTTATTTCAGTATTCAGCTTTTCAAGTTCGAATCGGCATCTTCAAAACTTTGTTGATATCCGCGCACCGTTAATGCTGGATAGCCTGCGACGAAAGACCATCCTGTTAGATTTGTGCGCATGCGTAAATCTGACCTTCCCGGTTGGGGTTCCTTCTCACGCTTACCCTTTGGTGTTTCACCCCGGCACTCAAACGAGTGGATTCTTTGGCTTTTGTTGTCAATAATTCGTCGTAAAATAGATCAAAATATCTGTGTGTGGTTTTATACGAACGAAATCGACAGCCGTTTCGCGAAAGGTGAGTGATTCTTTTGAGACACTGAAGAATTGTTTTTTGTTTTTTTGTTTTTTTTTTGGGTTTACTGACTTCCGTGTTTGTGGGTGTACTTGTATTCTCTGCTCTGTTTGTGTTGGTAATAGTTTGGTCGTGCGTTACTGCGTATACGGGGATACACATAGAACGATGGATAAAAGTGGATCGGGTGGATTGATGATATGTGGTAGGCTGTGTTGCTCATGACAATAACATTATACGTATACATGTATGTGCACGTATATACGTCAATATTTTGCAAAGAAAGAACTCCAATAAATACATACCGGGACTGACCGGTACATAAATATACAACACATGTGGTGATGGGTGAGAGCCAGGCTGAGAGGCCAAGACCAGTATATTTGTCCTTTCTATATCGGCAGATCATATTCGTTTATGGGCATTTTTCAAAAAATGTGGCCGATTTGGGTATTCAAGAATCAAAAAATTATTTCAACGAGAAAACATATTTTAGCCGTTTTTCGTGGTTGAGGGTATCCAGTAGATCAGCGGATAGTAAAATGCAACCTTAATCACCCCTAGATCCTGTCCGAATCAGGTCCAATGACGATGCACACACACCTAGTGTCCCTACTGTTGCCATTATGTTTTTCAATGTAAATATGATTTTGAGTGATATAGATTTTGAGTGATATAGAGGTGGAAAATAACATATGCGCAACATGTGCATTGTGTGGTAATCAGAATTTGCAAAAATAAACACCAAATATGATGAGTATAAACGAGTTATGATAATGTATATGTGATATGCATAAATTTCCGATATCCAGGTATCGAGTTTTCTCGACCTGGAATGGTGTGCATTTCTGTTTGATTATGGCCATATATTTTTCCGAAGATTAAGGTAAATACTCCACAATTCTATCGGGATGAGGGAATCCAATTCAAATTAATCTCGATACGACAAAAAAACCTCGACGGTAACAGATGGGACAAGCCAATAACAGGAGAGACACTTGACGTAACAGAAGGGACAGTTTTATTATGAACATACTTGTGAAATATTATTTCCAACAATAAAACAAAATGTCACTTTCCATAAGTGAACGAGACCTAACTGGACCAAATGCGTACCAGACCTGGAAACAAAATGTATGAAACGATAGTCTGATGCATATTAGCCTATCATTTGGTAACAGGAAGGACTGGTAGTAACAGGAAGGACACATATATACCAAATGTGACCAACAACACAATATAGTATGCGATCCGGCATAGGATAACTAAAAGCTAACGTTCTGATCGTCAATATAGGTGCAATTGATGAAATTTATGATATAATACGCCGCAATTGGTCTCCGGTAACAGGAAGGACATTAGCGTAACTATAGCATATTGGCAATTCATATTTGTTGTCAGACTATAACCGTGGATTTATTTTTCGTATGATGTATTATTGCAGAACTGTGTGACAAGTTTAATTATAAACAGATCACATACTGGTAATGGCATATTGATACAATACAGAGTGACAATAAGCAAGACACACATGAACATTGTGTTTAAATATAGTATTGAAATGATAATACAATAATACATTTCGCACGATGTTCATTTGACACATGCGCAAAAATTTGATAAAATTACCTTCGTCCGACGCATACATGCGTACATCTGTTGTATCGTGAACAAAATATGTTTTGTTTGAAATTCCACTAATCAGGGGAGGGGTCAGGAAAAATTTCCGGGATGCTAGGCGCTTTTTTATTTTTCTGCCCTGTTGGTACTCACCACCCTCTAATTTTTTTTCCCATTCTGTGATAGGGATCCACCCCTCCAAACTGCTTCAAATGACTATTTACTCATTTCTCATGATCTTATCTGATCAATGTTCCATATAATGATTATAGAAGCATTCCTTCTTTTATTTACCAACAAGACTGATGTTTCAAAACAAGTCTCCAATAAATGTGGGCTGTATGGTATGCTGGTGGATTGACATTTAAAGTCCAAGATGCAATGTTTGTTGAAACAAATTTTGGGGGAAAACATGGAGGCTCCCTTCTAGAGGTCACTTCGAAGATCCATATGAAGTTTTGGTGACGATTGGATGAGAAATGTAACCTGCAAAGTGCGCTAAATGATTTGGTCATACAAAGAGTAAAATCCAAGATGGCTGCCAGCAGCCATATTTTTCATTATAAAGTCATTCAAATTTGGCAACTGCCATCTAGAGGTGACCCCAGATCTATATACCGAATATCGTTGAAATCGGTCAAAGTTTGTTCTAACACCTTTGTTTTATTTTATTATGTTTTTTAGAATATTCTATTTTTATTTGAAGAGTTCAGTGAAGAGTTTACATATTTTTTAAGAATCTATTTTTGTGTTGTTTTCATTTATATCAGTTGAATAAATCATTTTTATTAGAACTATTTCAATCTGAGCCTATCCGTGTCAATGTGCATTGATATATCCTTGATGAAAACATTTAGAAAGCTGACCTTTTTATTGCCACTTGGTGTCATCCATCATTATTAACTGATGGTGAACTCAAACCCCCTACCAAGAGTTACCTTATGTCCCATCATTTTGAAGACAATTGATTCGAGGAAAAAAGTTACAGGGCCAGGAAAAAATGTGTCAGTCGGGCTGCTGAAAGATTCACCCACCCACCGCCTAGTGTTCGGAAAAAAATTGCAGCCCCCCCCCCCCCCCCCCCCCCCCACCTGCTGTAACTGGCTTTAAAATAAATTTTGATTTGGTTACTAGACAGGTTTATATTGAACAACTTCTGACGTCTGCAGCATGGCAGGTGGTCATGTACAATGGTAGTGCACCTTTTACTACTAGTATGTTGATAGCTAATATCCAGTTAACACCGTTTGCTCATTGCTATTTGTTTACACACGAGTAGCGGTCTCGTTAAATACTGATTATAGTAAACTCTGTATATTTCGTGTATGTCATAGATGAATAATGGAATCGCTGCGGAATGATGGAGATAACTTTGTTTGGAATTAGAATATAGTACCTCACAATTAAATGACTTTTCACATACATGTACATGTACCTTGTGCATGACCGCTGTACCTTGTGCATGACCGCAGTAATTCAATTTCGTGAGTTTTTGAAATCATAGCATATCAGCAGGTCTACCAGCATCATAGCATATTAGCAGACCACTTGATCAGGTGTGTGTCTATATCTGACAGTTTCACACGGGTTTGTGTTGGGCATGGAATTGGCCCTAAGTGAATTTATGTGAAAAACTGTTTGATCATTGCAAATGAGCACGTATACTTTCATTTACTGGATCTCAATCAAGTATAATAGAAAACATTCTATATCAAAATGAGTGTGTGGAAGACAGAAATGGAAGGCGTTCTGCAAGGAAATACAAATACAATGTATATGTCAATTCACTGCCAAAAATAACAACTGTGTAATCTGTTGTCACTGCTGTTACCCGCAATGTCCCTCCTGTTACCACATCCAGCATTATCTGACTGAGACAGGAATGATGAGTAAAATCTGTGAAAATATTGATGTTATAAGCCAGGAACCAGAGCATGGTGATGTCAAAATCATTACGACATGCAAACTAATACTTACTCATGCCATTTAAAAAAAAATGTATGTGTTGCCCCACGGGGATCACATTGGACAAAACTAAGAAGACAAACATTTGTGTAACAATAAACTCACAGACCTGTATCTATCGGTAACAGTGGTGACACACTCCCAATGTACTCACCTGTCTGATGAATGATACTGTCAATTACGGGGAAATTAATTGCAACCGACCAGCGGATAACAGTTGCTTAGCCATGTGTATTGATGAGTAGTACTTTAGGTTACACTGGTGTAAACAAGGTTCCGAGTGACATCTAGCGGATGCGGGAGGAATATATAGGAGAGAATAAATAGACACGGGCCCTGATTGGTCATAGCCTTGTGTGCTTTTCACATAAAAAAATCATCACACCTCTTCCCTATGATTTCCCATAGGTAAAATAACCAATGGCACAGGAATTAACCCTTTGTAGTGAAGTTTGAATTTTTTGGTGTGGTCTAAAATATGACTGTATTTTTGTATGCGGTTCTGACACTAGTTACGAAAACATAACATTTAAAGGCGAATTCCCTGCTAGACAGACATGATTTTTTTGTGTAAAAAGTTTCCCAAAATGTCAATTTTTCAGATTTAAAGAAAATTTTGGACCCAACATTTATATTGCCAACACTATCACGCTAAAACGTTAGCACTGAGGCCTATGGAAAACATTTACACCAGTGTAACCTAAAGGGAAAAAATAGCTTTTTATCATTTTTGACTCCTGGGAGTCACTTTAAAGCAATTTAATGCATTTTACAGAGCCTGGTCTTTCAGTCCAATGAATATCTCATGCTTGATGTGGCTATTCTTGCTGCTGATCCTTCTTTCACTTACATCAGCCAAAAAAATAGTAAGATTTTTCATTAAAAATGCCAATTTTTCAAGTATTTTCAAAAAATTTCAAGGTGGTAATAGTCACATGATAATGCAAATGACCCATAATATGGGCATGTCAACGACACATATATCAATTGTTATAAGAACCTAATTTAACAAGTATTTTGGATTTTATAGCCAGTGATATACAGATATATATCATAAAAGTGTGTCATTTCCACTGGTGGGTATGGTCATTTGAAGGTTATTAGCACTAAAACTGGACACATTTAAGAAAATGCTTCAGCAATTCAAAGAGAGCATATCTTTATTCAACTAATTCAATATACACCCACATCCAGTTATCTTGGATCACCCTTGCAGACCTGAAAATGTCATATTTTATTCTTCAATGTACTGATAAAGTCATGCGCTTGATGCTCAGCTGATCAGATCTGGACTCAATGACCTCACATCACCAGAAGTTCTCTCATGGAAAGAATATTGAACAGTCTTCAATAGCTGATCCAAGTTTGCAACACCAGACCCCTAAAACTGAGTGAAAATAGAGCCTGAACATAACTGGTGGTGGAAAATTGTGCTTTTTTGATGAATAATTTGTTAAGGGGGTGGGGTTTAAATTGTGTGTGATAAATAAAGAACCACAGAAGTGATATTGTTTTTGAACACATTTTTTCATTGATGGGAAATTCTGAAGAAATGTAGGGAGTTACAATTATTCCGCGAAAAAGCGGGCTATCGCTTTAGGTTACACTGGTGTAAATAAGGTTCCGAGTGACATCTAGCGGATGCGGGAGGAATATATAGGAGAGAATAAAATAGACACTGGGCCCTGATTGGTCAATAGCCTTGTGTGCTTTTCACATAAAAAAATCATCACACCTCTTCCCTATGATTTCCCATAGGTAAAATAACCACTGGCACAGGAATTAACCCTTTGTAGTGAAGTTTGAATTTTTTGGTGTGGTCTAAAATATGACTGTATTTTTGTATGCGGTTCTGACACTAGTTACGAAAACATAAGATTTAAAGGCGAATTCCCTGCTAGACAGACATGATTTTTTTGTGTAAAAAGTTTCCCAAAATGTCAATTTTTCAGATTTAAAGAAAATTTTGGACCCAACATTTATATTGCCAACACTATACGCTAAAACGTTAGCACTGAGGCCTATGGAAAACATTTACACCAGTGTAACCTAAAGGGAAAAAATAGCTTTTTATCATTTTTGACTCCTGGGAGTCACTTTAAAGCAATTTAATGCATTTTACAGCGCCTGGTCTTTCAGTCCAATGAATATCTCATGCTTGATGTGGCTATTCTTGCTGCTGATGCCTTCTTTCACTTACATCAGCCAAAAAAATAGTAAGATTTTTCATAAAAAATGCCAATTTTTCAAGGTATTTTCAACAAATTTCAAGGTGGTAATAGTCACATGATAATGCAAATGACCCATAATATGGGCATGTCAACGACACATATATCAATTGTTATAAGAACCTAATTTAACAAGTATTTTGGATTTTATAGCCAGTGATATACAGATATATATCATAAAAGTGTGTCATTTCCACTGGTGGGTATGGTCATTTGAAGGTTAATAGCACTAAAACTTGGACACATTTAAGAAAATGCTTCAGCAATTCAAAGAGAGCATATCTTTATTCAACTAATTCAATATACACCCACATCCAGTTATCTTGGATCACCCTTGCAGACCTGAAAATGTCATATTTTATTCTTCAATGTGCTGATAAAGTCATGCGCTTGATGCTCAGCTGATCAGATCTGGACTCAATGACCTCACATCACCAGAAGTTCTCTCATGGAAAGAATATTGAACAGTCTTCCATAGCTGATCCAAGTTTGCAACACCAGACCCCTAAAACTGAGTGAAAATGGAGCCTGAACATGACTGGTGGTGGAAAATTGTGCTTTTTTGATGAATAATTTGTTAAAGGGGGTGGGGTTAACTTGTGTGTGATAAATAAAGAACCACAGAAGTGATATTGTTTTTGAACACATTTTTTCCATTGATGGGAAATTCTGAAGAAATGTAGGGAGTTACAATTATTCCGTGAAAAAGCGGGCTATCGCTTTAGGTTACACTGGTGTAAATAAGGTTCCGAGTGACATCTAGCGGATGCGGGAGGAATATATAGGAGAGAATAAAATAGACACTGGGCCCTGATTGGTCAATAGCCTTGTGTGCTTTTCACATAAAAAAATCATCACACCTCTTCCCTATGATTTCCCATAGGTAAAATAACCATTGGCACAGGAATTAACCCTTTGTAGTGAAGTTTGAATTTTTTGGTGTGGTCTAAAATATGACTGTATTTTTGTATGCGGTTCTGACACTAGTTACGAAAACATAAGATTTAAAGGCGAATTCCCTGCTAGACAGACATGATTTTTTTGTGTAAAAAGTTTCCCAAAATGTCAATTTTTCAGATTTAAAGAAAATTTTGGACCCAACATTTATATTGCCAACACTATACGCTAAAACGTTAGCACTGAGGCCTATGGAAAACATTTACACCAGTGTAACCTGGAAACCAATTTGCACTTCCTCATTCGCCAATGCCACGACTGTTGTATTATGTGTTTCTCTCTTGGTAACAGTAGGGACCACCAATCGTGGGACAGTTTTGTGACCTAAATTATGTTACTTGACTTGGTAAAAATTGTGCATATTTTGTGATTTTATGATCAGGCGTGTTACATATGATGCAAATTGTCTAATAAAGTGGTATTTAATGGTCATATTTTATACAAAAATGTCTGTTTTTGGGGAGATTTCGGAAAATGGGACAGGCATAATTGGCCATTTTGGCCATATTACGAGCCTCTGGATTGTAGAGATATCAAGGAGCGGATGATATACGGTCTGCAACAAGTCGACCCCATCCCATATTATATCTCAAAATAAAAAAATGTGATAATTAATAAACTTTTCTAAAAATAAATGGTGATGGACAGAAATAGGCCACTTTTTTGGAAAAATGCCCTTATATGTTATGATAATATGTATTATGCTACTTCAATATATCATCGTGCAGATAGGTTCATATTGGACCTAAATATTGACATTGGTTCATATTGGAATGAGCCCATATGCATACTAGTATAGTGGACGTATACCCGTTATTTCGTTAAATGGCGCGGTTCACAATGAAAACACATATATAAATCTGGTGTCTGCAATATATCCTCGTGCAAATAGGTTCATATTACACATAAATATTCACATAAGTTCACATTGGACCTATCCGATTATGAAATAGGCCCATAGTGAGCTTATTTAGTTTTTTTATATTGATTTAATTAAATGTTTTAAAATAAAAAAAATAATAATAATCTAACGCCGTTACCACTTCCGCTAGGGTACCCTGAGTCACCACACCAAATTTGTTTGAAATCGGACCAGCGGTCTGGGAGAAAATCCGGACAGACGGACAGGCATATCCTACTCTTCTATATATATACCGTACTTATATAGATATACACAGGACTCCGATGTAAAACAGTATTATTTCAACTTAACCGATTTTATTAGCTGGTTTACGCTGAAGGAATATTTTGCTTTATATACAACGAGACACTAACTTTATTGGAAAAAGTTGTTTGAGTCAGATAAGAAGGTACATGTATACCCATGCAGGCATTGGTATATATTCCCCCACCACAAACCCTGACTCAAACAACATTGTTCGGATAAAGTTAAATTCTTACGGTTTCATGAATATATAAAGCAAACTAAGCGATAAAATAATAAGGTGATAGTTTGACATATATATGTATAGAATCAAAATTATATGGGAGATACCGGGGCCAGGGCAGGGTGTGGTTGTTTGGCTATACATAATATGACTTAGTAAATTCCATAGCTACCTGGTATGATAACCCGGATACATTGGTAGAAATTAGCAGAACATAATGAAAGTGGACCGCGTTAGCCATGCAGTCATGTAAATGCTTATTTTTCGTTGTTTTCAGATGGATGAAATATGTGAAAAACTCGACGACGCGCTTCTAGAATACCACGATGTACTTAAAGCTACAATTGAGGAAAAAGCCCGACTAGAAACAACTATAAAAGCCGGGTTTCTACAGTTGTCAAGATCTCGGTATAACACAGGCGTCAAAGCAATCGGACTGCACCAGTTCAACAACCAAGAAATGCATCCTTTGTTCAAAGTGAACGTGAATTCTTATGATAATGGGAATACCACATTCTCCGTTGAGAAAAATACTAATTCAGTAACAAACTTGGAAACCAATGACAATTCTGACAAAAGCCCATCAGTTCGCAGAAGGCACACTGGAACTGTTGAAAATATCGGCTCTAAAGCCACGACCGATATAGATGAACCAACGGAAATCAGCACCAAA
The DNA here is from genome assembly GCA_032622095.1 of Siphonodentalium dalli. Lineage (NCBI taxonomy): Eukaryota > Metazoa > Mollusca > Scaphopoda > Gadilida > Siphonodentaliidae > Siphonodentalium > Siphonodentalium dalli. The sequence goes on along the minus strand of CP136063.1, from coordinate 162,316,709 downwards.
GCTCGTGCTAGTGATGAACAAAACGATCCGATAAAATCTTTTGGAGTTTTGGTTCCACATTCGTTAAGGCACAGTCAGAAGAATTTTCAAGAAGCCATTCACTCTGCGGCAAGACTTGCAGCTTTGAGATGTCAGCTTCAAAATATCAATGAAATATTCCTCAAACTAAAAGCAGAGAAAAATGCAATGAAAGCGAAAAAGAACGTTGCTGCTTGACGTCGTCTGGTTGATACATGTATTAATTCTGTGCAGCATTACATATCATGAGCCAGGCATTCTCTTATTATTGGTGCTTTCTGAAATTTTGTGAAAACCCTGTGCCAATGCATTCTCTTATAAATTCGAGTCTCCCCAATAGGAAGTCTTGCATATATAAGAGCGCAGGCACTGGCTTACAAGGTCAATGTAAAATGGTAAATATTGTTGTAGGCCAAGGCATTCTCTTATATATACGAGGCTGCCTATATATTGGGGACTCGCGTATATAAGAGAATGCATTGGCACAGGGTTTTCGTAAAATCTCAGGAAGCTCCAGTAATGAAAGGGTTAAACAATTAAATTAGATACGGAGCTTTTCGCTTCAATATTTGATCATATAAATTATAAAATAACAATTATTATTTTAGTATTTTGAAGAAATTTTAGACCCTGTCGCACTAGCTATAGTATATGGACACAGGTTTTAGAAATAAAATCTCTAAAAGTTATTGTCGCATGCATTTTCAATGATTGTGTCAAATTGTGCATCTATTCCATCAGTTCTTCTGACTATATATCTAAACGACCGATCTAATACATATAATATAGCCAAGCCTTGAAATATTGTGTCTGTCATTTGCAGAATGAGGTCCCCAGAGGGTGAATTTAGTGATGCTACCCCGCATAGTGGGCTAGCATCACCAAATTCACCCTCTGGGGACCTCATTCTGCTGAGGTGTAAGCAGAATGAGGTTCCCAGAGGGTGAATTTGGTGATGCTAGCCCGCTATGCTGGGTAGCTTCACTAAATTCACCCTCTGGGAACCTCATTCTGCAAATGACAGACACACTATTTCAAGGCTTGGTTATTATATATCAGATTGATGGAGAGTGCACAGACTCAGTGAGTGTTCATCGTTGCTTCAAATGTGATTGATTCAGTGATCGTGAACAAATTCTCATTTCTTATATCGAATTTTTTTAATTAGATATCAGATATGACATTTTTGCCCAAAACTTCTTGGTTATTGAACTAGGTGAATGTCGCTTCAATTTGTCCTTAAAGTGGTATTGTACACTAAATCTGGTCATTTGTGAGACCATGATCTCCTTTCATACTGGACAGAATATATATGCAACAAATGAATGCATTTGAGCTATGGATTAGTACAAAATACACTTATGTGGCATATGAACGATGCAAACAACATGTACCATTTATAAATATATCTAAGTTAAAGTATAATGCATCGATCGGAATGGCACTATATAGTACCGGTTTTGAAAATTATGGGTAACCTATAACCTACCAACTTTACCAATTGGGTCGTATTACCGATCGCTTGAGTTTCGTTGACCGCCCCATATACGAGAGAGATTAACCCATGCAATAGATCCCAATTCCAGTGGATATATACCGGCAAATTGAGCAAAGGCTGTTATATGATTACTAATTATATAGGTGATCAATTAAAGGTTTGTACTTATTCTTCAAGCCACCCTGGACATCCTGATGTTCGTGTTTAAGCATACACAGATACGATGACCAAAACAAGAGAACATCTTTTTAGCTCAACTTGACAAAGTAAAGTTTGGGCTATTTCCATGAGTTGTCGTCCGTCCGCCCTTTGGGACACCCTACATGCCAAATCCCTCGTCCGATCGTCCCCAAACGTCATATGTATCTTTGGGGTGACTTCTAGATGGGAGCTATCGATCGTTCCCCCAGAAATTCGTTAAACATGGCCGCCAGCAGCCATCCTGGATTTTAAATTTTAATCCATCGGCACTTTAGCGTCACTAAACTTCATATGGATCTTCTGTGTGACCTCTTGATGTGAGCCATCGATTGTTTCCGAAAACCTGGTTACCCTTTAGCACATTTTCAAAACATGCATACCCTTCAGCACGTTTTAGTTAAGACTGACCCCCGTGCACGAATGGAGTGAATGTTGGATGTATTTATAATTGCATCTGGTCCCATGTCCGTTCAAGCTGATAACTTCTGCATGGATGCATATTAATTTGGGTAAGGAGTTTGGCCATCAGGAGGGCTTTCAGTGTTTCAGAGAAATATGGAACCAATGTTAAATTGTTATTAGCATGTTCCAGAGTTCTTTCTCACTGTCATCTTGAAATGCTGATTTATTTTGTTCGTATCTCAGCCACATTCTTATATCATATAAATGGAATTTGGTAATGATATTGCATTAATTTTGGACTTGTTCTCGGTTGTTCTTGGTTGTTCTCGGTTGTTCTCGGTAAATAGGAGGTCCGATCGTGGGTGGGTGGGTGGGTGGGGGGGTCTTTCATAGAAGTGTCCAATGATGTTGCTCGCATTTCCCGTTTTACAATTATTCCCACTTTGTTCGTCTGGAAGTGTCGATTTTTGGTCAGTCACCGCAGATATCTCAAATCTCAACTCTCATGTATATAGATATATGGCACATGCATTGCGTGTCTTCTCAACTAACTAACGAAATCGCTGTGGAATGTTGTAGCTGACTATATTGTATAATATTGTCACGACTCGGCCACAGAGAATTTACCGGTATTGCCTTTTATGCTTGACGGGCGTAGATATAAGATTTTAAATCTGATCTTCCCTTGGATTATTATTCCTGTATACAGCGTAAGCTATATTGTATAGTTACAACGTATCTCTACTTGCAGCAGTATGTAGCTATAGGCCCTACATTATATAGCGTACGGTAATTATCTTGCGGCTTTGTATAGGCCACAACATATAATATAGGTCATAGCTATAAGTTATGCCTACCTATGGCTTGCAACTTTATCAGCTGCCTTGTAGTTCTTCTTCTTCCGCATAAGGCAAATCTCTTTTTAGAGTGTTTCAAGCCTGACGCATGCATAGTTACACTATAGCTAACTTGTATCTACATCTTAATTAACTTGTAGTTACAAATTAACAACTTTATAGCTGCAACTAATTATGCTATATTGTACGCCACATACAAAATTCGTTATCTCACATACAGCCATGTCGGTTTTTCACATTGCGTCGACGTCCAATAACGATACCCACTTATTTTGACCTACGTCGAGCAGTGGGACCGAGTGGTGGACGAGCACACCCAAATTGGCGGCACATTTGACTTTCCAGTTTTCGATGTATAAAAGAAAAAATGACAGAACTCGCACAGAGAGTTCTTTCTAGGCGTCTCTTCGAGGCTATAAATTGTGATAATCATGAGTAAGGGATAGCTATCAATACACCCAATGTCGTATACACTCAGGCTTGATCGGTACCACTGAAACTTCGCCGTTTTTGTGGTACCGGATTTTTCAGGTCAGGCACATTCTTATTTCTAGATCCATTTGGATCCATTGGAACTTAGTAAGTTTAAAGTTAGTAATCATGCATTATCATGGCTTACGCCATGTAAGATCCATCGCTGGTTCTGAACACAGGAGTTTGTCAGAATGATAATAAATAATAATAATAATAAATATATACAAATAATAATAAATAGTAATAATAATAAATAGTAATTAAAAGTATAGGAATGAATCAAGGGGATTAGTGATTTGACCTACAAATGTTTATTTATAAAAAAATTTACTCGAAAATAGGAAAGCCAAAACGTTATCGATTGTAGCGATCTTCAGACAGATTGCTATAATGCCTGTTATACATCAATATGAGTCATGACCGCATGTAACTAAAATTTAACTTCGCATTGACTACATCACCTATTTTCTGTTTGCAGCAGTCGTCCGAATATTTCGACCTAATTTAAATCTTTGAAATGTTACTGACACTGTTGCTCGTTTTCTCATCCCGACAGTGTTGTGTTACAAAGTAATTGAGTTCCGAACGACTCGTATTATTAATTCTTAAATTACGAAGATAATTGTGTACCATCCGCCAATAACACACAAGAAAAGAAGATGCATGCATCAGATCTCCCATGAACTATTTTACAAGATTTAACGACGTGGGAAAGTGTTATACATTGTTTATGTAATAAGTTCCATGATTGCGGAGATTTTGTCAGTATGATTTCCCCTACCCGATTTTTTCTGATGTAGGGCATTTGTTCATCTAATTTCACACATACGTCAATGGTTATACATGTAACATGTAACATGAACAGCCTTCATAATTGGCTACGGCAATCAGCATTGCCGAAGCAATTTGCTGAAGCAAACTGGGCCACGGCATACTGTTGCCGTAGCGGATTGCCGAAGCCAAACAATCTGAATTAAGAGGGCTGCATGAATAAAATAATATTGTCTATACCATTATACTTCTATAAAAGGGTACACAAAAAATTCACAATTAAGGCAATTGGTGAACAACAAGGCATTTAAAATACGGAGTAGGAGATTTTAAAACGTGCGTCGTTAAAACTATACACAGCGGTAAAAATAATTAAAACTCAAATAAACGTCATTGCACTTATATATCTGATTTGAACATAGGAAGTGGGTGCATGATTGCAACAGACATATAAAAAACAGTCGATTACTGGTTGTTATTTGTCAGTTGTCACAGACGGAAATGTTGCGTATTGAATTATATGCTCACATATATGTGTGCTTAAGTCATAATTTTTTCAGAATGAAATATATGTAATAAAACAGAAGTAAACAATTTAAAGCGGAAATCACATATTGCAATAGCTACATCGTTAATAACATTAACATGCCCTGGAAATATTCGGACAGCATGATGCAAACGGCAGAGATTCCTCGGCCCTTTTATTATCTGTGTACAATTTTGCCCAACACCGCCAACTAATTACGACGGATGTACCTGGCGGCGTGTCAAAGAAATCAGCGGACGGTTCGAAAATGAAACCTGGCGTCGCGGTGATATAAAGAGAACATAAGGTGATATTGCCAATGCCATGCTAAATGTAAATCACAGCGGTCACGTTGATGTATAACAGTCATAATAGCAATGAATATGGAGAGCGCCACGAGCGTAACGTTTTTTCAGGTTTCTAATTTTCGTGATACTAAAAATTAAAAAATATGACGTAAATCGCTAATCCCCTAGTTGCGCCCCTATTCTTTATATATTACTTATATATCTATATACCGCTATTCTCAAAGTAATTGACCAGAAAAACAGGGTGATACCCCGGTCATGACCGCGGTGATACCGGTAATAAATGGTAGCGGTATCGAGATGGTCATGGTGGTGGAGTTACGGTATTGGGCGATAATGATACCGCGGTCTTTTAGCGGGCACCGCATTAATTTTGTTGAATACCGCGGTGATTTTCATGGAACTCTTTGAGGGGAGGTATTTACTCACACATACTTGTTCGCGTTAACAAGCGGTATCAGTACCGCGGTATTGGAGGATACCGCGGTATAGTACCGCCATATTAACGGGGTGACACCACGTTATTGGTGGTCAATTACTTTAAGTATAGCGGTATATCTATATATCTATTATATTTTTTATTTACTATCATCTTGTCAAACCCCTGTGGTTCTGAACGATATGGGCGAGTAGATTTTCAATAAAAGCAACAATAATGACCAACGCACATGTATTTATGAACTAAATACTAATACAAGTGTGAAACAACCCACTCACCTACGACTACGTGTCATTTTATGATTTATCCTTCAAGACAGTTCAAGTTCAATTCCAACAAATAGCAGAATGTAAACACTGGTATGACATGTGTTCGTCTGCCATTGCATGTGACCCAGCATGTCACGAATCCCCCTGTGAGTTCCCCGTGCACATGTCAAGGTCATCACATCATGCATTCACACTGAGCGACCTGATATAATTTAAGTTGAGGGTTCTGTGCATGCGTAACATTTTTAGCTCAGGTTCCGGTGGAGCTATAGTCATCACTCCTCGTCCGTCCATCCGTCCGTCAACAATTCTGTTAACATCTTCTTCTTCGGAACCATAAGACCAAATGGGTTCATATTTGGTGTGGATGTTCCCTAGCGGGGCCTGATTTACTTTTTAAATTTTGCGTAGCAAACTGCTATGCATAACTGGAGATTGCATAGCACTCTTGAAGAATTGCATAGCAATGTTTAAATCTCTTGAAATGGACCCTTAAACATAATTTGTTGTTTGTTTTTGGGTTCATTTTGTGAGAAAAATGCTATACAATTATTGATATTATATAATATATATAATTTATAAATTAGATATCCGATTCTGAATAGTTGGAGCCCAAATTTCCCCAATAATATCAATGACTATCGTACCAGGGGCTAGACAATGGCAGGCATTGTCATACAGTAGGCGCTAGAACTAAAATATACTAGTAGGAATTTTCGTTCATGGGACCCCTTTCATCATATCACTGCTAAAATTCCTCAGTTCACGTAATCTGTGTTCACTTTCTGTGCATTCAATGCACGTAACAGCGGTGGCGCATTTATTGTCATTGTCAGTTTTGTATTAAGCAATGGGAAGTCTTGAACAGTTTTTATTTTTACGGCAGTAGAGTCTAACACTGCCAACAGAAATCTTTTTACTGTAAACAGAATACCACATGGTCCCATCAACCACTTTTGTTACAAATGATTTCATTGGTTGTCAAGGAACGACCACCCAATCAGAATCGATTTAATATAGCATGGTGCATGAATATGCACCATGTCAAATAATAGAGTTATTCCTCTTGCGTTGTAAATTATATCGACATCACGTCACCTCAGTCTGTTACAATCTGTATTCTGCAAGGCTACATCGGATCGTGGGTTTTGCATGCAAACTTTGTGTATCGCAATTCACGAGATGCAGGCTGATCTTGCGTCGTCAAACGGGTATATTGTATCGCAAATAGCGATGCGATACCGCTTAAATCATGCTTACGTCACTGGGTCAAATAGTTGCGAAAGCAGGGCCATAACTCTATTCCTCCATAGTAATTCAAGAACCATTGGGCCGATTTAGCTTATATTTGGTATGGAGGGTCCTTGGGTGCAGGGATGGATACAGGGATTTGTTGGGGACACCTGTTTTCAGGCCATGATATGCCCCTAGGGCCGTAGGCCCGAGATGGGGTGGGTACGGGAGGGGGTGTCCCCCTCCCGTTAGAGGGGGGTCCGGGGAGAGTTTTTTGAAAATCCAATGTATTGAGAGCGAATCTGGGCCTCTCTGACTGAGTCACCATTTTTAATTTTACTGAGAGGTAAATTTGATTAGTTTCTCAAGAGTAACTTTGTGAATTTTGTTATGTTATGATTGGGATTGGAAATGTTCATAGTTTATGGTGACGGTCTGATATCATTTTGTTCAATAGGTATTCCTGAACCCTGAAATTATGAAATTTTCATAAAAGGCACACCATACATTATACATTATACATATGACTGCAACAAATGATTGGGGAATTGTCAATCAGATTGAGTCTTAGTTATAAAAAAAAATCTGAAGGATGAATAACCATTAACATTTAATATCATTAGTAAATGTACCCATATGGTAAGTAGTAAAACATTTTTGTTGTAAAAACAGTTTTCTCCAATTAGTAATTCATCTTTATTAATTTCAAAATGACCACCATTATAACCTTGAAGTAAACAAAGATAGATAACCGTATAAAACGTATAATTGATTTCGTTCACTTCTTCTATTAATCTTAGTCTATATTCTCCGAAATGGCTAACCTCAATAAACGTATGTAAGTGGCAAAACAAACACATTCAAATTGTGGGTTCTATTTGAACGGATATTTCAATTACAAACATGTTGTGATAATAATTAGCACCTGCTTTTCTTCATTTTCGTCGAAGAAAAATGACTACACACGCGGCGATCTGATTGTCTTTTCATGGTCGATCAGTTTCGGTTCGGTTTACGCTTTAGTGTTCCACTTTTTAACGATACCGGGATCCCGAGTGACCTCCCATACAATGCCTCGAAAATTGGCAACACAATTAACCGATTAAGTTTAATTGAAAATTTAGCGCATTCTGACAGCAATTTTAATTAAAATAACTATCAAAAGAAAGATTCACTTATTTATCCATTAAAATAGATAGTTGAGTAGTGTATTTTATGATTTTGTATGTTCGTTTTATGTTTTATTCTGTAAAAAAAAAATAAAAAAAATAGTCGTCTAGAGTTTGGGCGCCCAAACTGGTTACCGGTATCAAAAGGTCCCTCGATCCATCCCTGCTTGGGTGACTGGGGTTCATATTTGTTCAAATGGGGTCACTGAGTTTAAATAGGGGCAGAGCCAGGGACACAACTCTTAAAAACAAAACATTTTTTTTTAGATTGAACCCCTTGTTCAATTTAACAAAAAACAAAACAAACAAAAAACCAACAAACAAAAATTGATATGAAAAAAAAGAGCTAAATAACACCATTATAACATCCACCAGGATGACTCAACCAAATTTGGTTTAAATCAGTCTAAACGCAAGCAGATACTCAGAACTCTATGAGATATGAGGAAGGTGTCTGCAATCACAGAATGTTTACTTAACACCATATAGAAGTCACATTGATTATAAAGTAATGAATGAAATGGCAGTGTTAACAAAATCTGATTGGAATGACAGCTCCTTTGATTAATACCCAAAAATTCTCTGCCTGTTTAGAGAGTTTGTATATCAATGACCCATGGCTTATGATAACAAACTCCCAAGGCCAAGTGTGAATGATGAATCTGACAGTTAGGCCAGTAAAACTAAATACCTGTTTTCTCAGGCAATTACATATGGGAAACTGGATGAGAAAGAAGGAGGCATTTTCTTAGCTTACCTGAGATGAAGAATTGAGACATATTTTGTGTGGATGGTCCATAGGTGGCTGGGATTCAGTTCTGTTCAAATGGGGGTCACATGGTCAAAAAGTGGCATAGCTAGGGACCTAACTCTTTCCATCCATAGTAATTCTTAAAACATCTTCTCAAGAATCATTGGTGCTATTTAGCTTATAATTGGTATGGAAGGTCCTTGGGTGACAGGGATACAGATGTGTTAAAATGAGGTCACCTGGTCAAATAAGGGCGGAGCCAGGGACATAACTTGTCCATCCATTTTAATTTTTAAAATGTGTTCCCATCAAGAACCATCAGGCCTATTCTGCTTATATTTGGTATGGGGGACAAGGATTCAGATTTGATTCAGAATTGGATCACTGGGTCAAATAGGGTCAGAGCTTGTGCTGGGCGGTTTTTAAGCATAAAAATACCGCGGTAATCTTAAAACCATACCGCGGTATACGATATTACCGATTATTTCAACTAATCTCTTAAAACCCCCGCTAAGTAGTGATCGTTTGGTACACTAGTCAACTGTTTTTGGAGGAAATTGAATAGCTTACAATAAATGAGGAAACACACACATCCAAATCTCTGTTTTAAAAAATTATGGATTAAAGGACTTATTCGCTCTAGAAACTACAAAACGCAATCGGAAAGCCCTCCCTGTTGTGATTAAAATGATCCAAGTCCCATTCCGATCGCGTAATAAATAACCCGTAAAATAAATAAATAATACCACCACCGGTATTCGGAGATTTCCGTGACTAAACTACGAGTGACGTACTTGTGGGGAGCGAATTAAAAACACAGATTCGGAGCCGGAGTTTATTATGCAGACTACGAGGACGTAATCGTAAGTCAGCCGATACTAAAATGCGGAGTCGTATGTGCGCGTGTGGTGTATAGATTACGTTACGCTTTGGCCGTTTATCTGGAATATAAGACAATAACTCTGTGAATAAAGTAATTAATAGCCCCTAGAATGGTTGTTGTTTTTGTAGCCATTAATAACTAACATGCCGTCACATGTCTGTTTTGGTAAATAGATGGCAGTAATTAGTGCTTTGATTGTCTCGCGTATTCATTCGGTGATTTGTAATCACTCAGTGACTATTCATCAGTGTCAGTCGCGAACTTGTTTGCACTCTAAAATGCCACAAAGTGAATAGAAAGAATTCGAACATTATCGCTCTGGTCATACATATATAAGAAGCGCCCAAATTTATATAAACACTGGGCTGAATAATGTTAACTCTATTTATGCGCCTTTGTTTTGTGTTTGTTTGTTGTTTTACTTTCGATATAAATATCCCGAGTATCTGTCATCTCCACATATTCCAAGATGGCTAGTAGATGTAGTGTGTTCAGTTGTGAGCGGGCTAGCGATCCATTATTTAGTACCTCCAAAAAGACAACACAGTGCGTAATTTAGAACGCTCTTTATTGTCTACCGCTTTTGTGAGACGGAAGCATGGAGGCTCTTTATATTTAATTGTCACAATACAAAATCACCCATGACATATCGAAATAGAGCACGTTCATAATTGAGAACGCTCTTTATTGTCTACACCGCGACGAAAACATGGACGCTCTTTATTAGAGGCAATCATTGGAGTTTTTCTATGCTAACAATTCAAAAAAATCCTCTCTAGAAAATATGTGACATCAAAACGTAAAATAAAACAAACAACAAACTGAAAAACAATGCCAGGCTAGCCTTAAATAAAAAAAATGTCGTTATGCCAAACTGCAGCCTAACTAATAATTATTGTAGTTTCAACAGTTTGTTGTGTATTCGAGTGAATTATTTTGTTTACTCCCTTATCGATCTTGACTGGAAGGATTTTAGCAAGCTGTTCACAGTCGTACACTTCTCCACACAAAATGTTTCGTGTGAAGAAACAGACAGGAACATTATTATGACGAATTTAAGCCATCATGATACATGTACTAGTACAATAACTACCACCTTTTTAATCACACCCATTTGTATTTAATTGCACGCATATAGCGCACAACTGGATGACACTAATGTGTAAACTAGCTTCCGAAATTGGTACCATACAACGAAGAATGAAGTACCGGTATATGGCCTAACTTGTATTCTTTCAGAAACGGTTAAATTTGTTTCGCACGAAATTCCGCTCGCTCATTGCATTTCTGCATAAATTAATCTCATTTCAAATAACTTTTATCGCATCAAAGTGCATTTTAGTCATCATTATTCGTTATATAATCCACATTCTAGCAAAGCCAGTTCATAATTCAGCACATTCAAACAGTTTTATTCCGTGATCGCTATTTATCGTAAAGGCTTAGGTAATTATCCAGCGTAATTTATCAACCAGTTACGCGATTGGCGGAATTATTTCAAGTTCCACCCACCGCTGTCATCGGTAAGTGTCGATGCAGATGATCGGTCATGTGACCGCGTTGTGGTCATGTGATCGCACTCACTTGACTGACTTCGGATATTTCCGCGATTTTTTTAATATCATAATAATATAAATACTATCTGCTCGATTTTGAATTTTCTTGGCGAAATGGGTCTGTTAGACATATATTATTAGTATTATGACGATAAAAAAATATTTTTTTGAGAGACTAATTCCTTTAACAACAGTGGCAATTGATTCATGACAAGGTATGCTGATCTCAAATACAGGTAATAATGGTGAATTATGGAAGTATCAATCAGTGGATACATCCAAGAGCTTTGAAATAACCCTGGCTGACTCACACAGAGCAATTGCTGTAAAGTTGATATTGGAATATTCTGCCGGGTGTGAATATGTATAATGTTTTTATTAAATGCCAAGAAATAAGGTGTACATATTACTTTCAAGGTATTTAACTTGTAGACTGTTATTCACTTCCCGGTTGAAGTATTATAAATGATGCATATAAATCCACGTTTCTGAACATGATTAATCATTCCCACTCGATAACACCCCGGGAAATAATGAGCTGTCCCACACATTCAGTGGTTTAAAAATAGCTCAGAATGTATGACCTGTAACCACATTAATACCGTCTTCAAGGTTTACCGATTATAGACAAAAATGACGGTAACGGTATTGAAAATCATACCGATTATAATCGGTATTCCGAAATATCGCCCAGCACTAGTCGGAGCCACGGACATAATTCTTTCCCTCATTAGTTATTAGTAGAGTTTTTTTCCAAAACTCGACTTATAGTTTGATGAGGGACGGCGGGCGGGCGGCGGCGTGTTTTGCTTATAACAACCGTTTATTGACGGATTTAAAAAATCGGGTTCGTCCGCACATTTATTACAGAGTTATGGCCCTTTGAATTTTCAGCTCGTTAGCGCGATAACTTCAACAAACGTTATCCGATTTGATTGAAATTTGGTATATAGGTGTCTCCCAAGAATATCTCGGATGAGTTCGAAAACCGGCCTGGTCCGATAAAATTTGATAGAGTTATGGCCATTAATTAGTCATTTTTCACGAATTTTCAGCTCGTTAGCGCGATAACTTCAACAAACGTTATCCGATTTGATTGAAATTTGGTATATAGGTGTCTCCCAAGAATATCTCGGTCGAGTTCGAAAACCGGCCAGGTCCGATAAAATTTGATAGAGTTATGGCCCTTAATTAGTCATTTTTCACAAATTTTCAGCTTGTTAGCGCGATAACCTCAACAAACGTTATCCGATTTGATTGAAATTTGGTATATAGGTGTCTCCCAAGAATATCTCGGACGAGTTCGAAAACCGGCCTGGTCCAATAAAATTTGATAGAGTTATGGCCCTTAATTAGTCATTTTTCACGAATTTTCAGCTCGTTATCACGATAACTTCAACAAACGTTATCCGATTTGATTGAAATTTGGTTTATAGGTGTCTCCTAAGAATATCTCGGTCGAGTTTGAAAACCGGCCAGGTCCGATAAAATTTGATAGAGTTATGGCCCTTAATTAGTCATTTTTTCACAAATGTTCAGCTCGTTAGCACGATAATTTAACAAACATCATCCTATTTGATTGAAATTTTGATATATAGGTGTCTCCCAAGAATACCTCGGACGAGTTAGAAAACAAGCCCGGTCTGATAAAATTTGATAGAGTTATGGTCCTTAAGTAGTCATTTTGTACGAATTTTGAGCTCGTTAGCGCGATAACTTCAACAAACGTCATCCGATTCAACTAAAATTTGGTATATAAGTGTCTTCCAATAATATCCTGGACGAGTTCGAAAACCAGCCTGGCCCAATAAAATTTGATAGAGTTATGGCCCTTAATTAGTCATTTTTCGTGAATTTTTAGCTCGTTAGCGCGATAACTTCAACAAACGTTCTCCGATTTGTTTAAAATTTGGAATAGACATACTTGCCAAGAATATTTCGGACGAGTTCGAAAACCAGCCTGGCCCGATAAAATTTGATGGAGTTATGGCCCTTAATTAGTCATTTTTCGATTTTACCTATTAATTAGTCTACCGATACTGATGCACACCAATTGGCGGTAGCCACCGGCGGTAAGCCACCGAAAACGAGACACAGCATCTCTGATGCCACCTCTTGTTTTTAAAACATCTTCTCAAGAACCATTTGGCATATTTAGCATAAATTTTGGTATAGAGAGTCCTTGGGTGACTGGGATTCAGATTTGTTGAAATGAGTTCACCAGGTCAAATAGGGGTGCGACCAGGGACATAACTCTTTCCCCATAGTAATTCTTAAAATGTCTCCTCCTCAAGAGCCATCAGTCCTATTTAGCTTATATAGAGTAACTTTTATGGAGGGTCCTTGTGTTACTTGGGACTGGGTTACAGATTTGTTAAAATGGGTTCGACCAATCAAGAAATGGCATTTGGTGTATATGGCCTATGGAGAGTTGGGATCAAAATTTGTTTGAATGGGGTCCACCATTACAAAAGGGGGGCATGTCAGGTTGTAACTTTGCCACAGTTAGGAAAGCTTGAGGTATCAGTGGTAAAATTCAAATATGTGCAAAGGAATTTGGGAGTGTGTTTGCTTCAGTTGGGAGGGAGCAGACTATGGACTATGTGGGGTGGGGTAATCTGGACAGTGGACACCCCACTGCTCAACAGAGACCCTCTAGGCTACATCCCTCTTGAGGACTACTTGTTTTTAAGTGAATTTGACAAGTACTAACTCTTATGGTCCTACAGTCTGGTGAGCGTTGCCACAGTCATTGACTGTCTTGTTACTTAACTAACCAATTCCAATTTGTTACACATGCATAGTGTTAACTTCCTTATAAAGTCATATGGGTTGCTGAATCATGTTCGGTGACATGCGCCGCATGCAGTATTTTGCAACGGACATATAGAGTTGTGTGATATGTCAGCTCCTCCTGCTTCAGCCATTTTACGAACTTTTTGTCAACATGTTTTCCGACTTTATTTTTGGATTGAATAATTCTGGAATTCTGGTAGGTGTTAATATAAATTGCAATATTGATAACATTAATGACAAGGTTACTTCATTATCAAAAATTAAGTGTATTTTTTTAAAATAGTTAGTCTCAACAGGCCATAGTTGAAGGGCTGTCTGACTTGAATCGAACATTAAGTTCATCAAGTCAGGTCTGGCTAAGGCACAGCCTGAATTCCACTATTATAATTTATAGGCCTTGTGGTATTCCATTAATATTATAGTTTTATATGACCATAACATATTCATGTTTCCTTTATTTGCGTCAGGAATAGAAGACGCCGCATACCAGTGCACAGCCAAATTTCACTCTTAAATACAGGCCTTCTAAACTGAGTGATAAATAATTAAAATATAATTTTAATTAATATAATGACAGAAATTAATATATTAATGAAATTTTAATTAATATAATTTTAATTAATATAATAATAAAAAATTTATGTGGCGTACATATAGCTTAATAAGTTGCAGCTATATTGTTAATTTGTAACTACAAGTTAACTAAGATGTAGATACAAATTAGCCATAGTGTAGCTACAAGGCAGTTCTGTCATTATATTGTAAATGTTTACCCATAAATACCGGTAGTTAACTATAGGACAATTTGCCCTTCTTATTGAAAATGCTAATCCATTTGTCACCCTTTGACAAATGTATGCCACCGATCTCAAGCCCATGCTAAGAACTCTATCTCAATACAATTCTCCATCCACCTCATATGCTACCAGATTTATGTCACCCGGGTCAATGTAAATTTGTCTGTAAGCTCTACATTAATAATCTTTCTTGTACATTAAACAAACTTTCTCTTTAATCAGTTACACTAAACTGTCAACTTTTGGAAAACAAAGTTAAATTCCTCTCCCAGATAAGAAGTTTTAGGAATAGATTCCTTAATCGCACTACCATCAGGGAAACAGATCCAGACTGACCCACCTCTCCATAGAGTTAGGCTTAGGACTGTATTGAGTGGATTGATCTTAAAATTGCCTTCAAAAGCATTCACCGGTAATGGATCAATATCGCATTTTGATGCAACTCTTTATCTATGTATTTCATGAAAATCTTTGGCTCTCCTATCATTTCGATGTCCCAAAATTTTTCCATTGAACTCTCTCGAACCCGAGAAACCTAAAGGAAATGCAAATTCCGAATTTGAACTATTTCTTCATCTTCATATCCCTCCAACATTTCTTTAATTCAAGCCAAGTTCAAATGAGTGCCCACAGGAATGTTACTTTCCTCGAAACTATATTTTCCAGAATTTCTAATAGCTTGCTGAATCAACACAATTTTCATAATCTCATTTAATGATTTCATACATGTATCCACTAACTTACTTTGATCGATTTCAGGTGAAATAGACGGTGTCTCGTCTTGAAATATAATGGGGTTGCCCAATCAAAGTAACCGAAATAAACCTTCATGCTTGGCGACATTGAGTCATAAAACATCTTGTCGGAAGCTCTTGATTCAGGATCAAAAGTGTTAGCCCTTTGATTAGAGCCCGGTTTAAATCTGCCATGTCACGAATTGATCACAAAAATGACTGGAAATACTGTACCAATACATTGTAATACGCGATGGCGCGATCGGAAAATAAAACAGCACCAAAAACCATAATACCGATTAGTCGATTACCAAAATGGTAACAGTTAATCGATTAATCGTGACAGCCCTAGTATCAATTTCGAGGAACCCACCCATGATCAAAGCTCAGGGTGATTAGATATCAATTTTTATACACCTTTTTTTGAAAAAGGTCGTATTATGTAATCCGTCTGTCCGTCTGTCTGTCGTACCGTCCGTCCGTCGAGCCGTCCGTCCGTTAACATTTTTGGTTTCCGATCAATAACTCCAGTTTGGATTATTTGATCTGAACCAAAGTTGGTATTTGTATTTCCCAGCTGAAGATACAGGCCAAGTTCGAATATGGGTTCCGTCCAATTATTTTTACATGAGTTACGGCCCTTTTTGTCCGCCGACCCAACGGGCTTGGAGGACTATTATAATCAGCACGTCCGTGTTTACTAATGACTACTTATGTGGCTAAGATTGTGTAAAATGGATATTTATGTGCATAACTTCCGTTGCGTGGCTAGCCACGTAACAGCTTTCAGATGGACGTTCTAAAATGATCTATTTGGCCTAATCAGCTTATTTAATTTTGTAGTCACTCAAAATTTGGAAAAAAAAAGTCCATCGATTTAGACATCCATGACCCGTCAATAGGAGATGTCGGACACTGACAAGACATTTATGTGGCTAGCCACCCAATCACGGACCAGTCAGTTTCTCCTATTCCACTGTCCCAGTTGCTGTGAGCAAGTTTTTGAGTTTTAATCAGCTTCTTCTGCTATAATTCCAACATGTTATGAATCCATAATCTGGAGTTTTATCTTGATAGCCACTTAAAATTTTATGGCTACTTGAGAAGCCACATAAAAACTAAAGCCACATTACCATTTCTAGCCACATAGGTCGAAGCCACATATCTACCCATTTGTTGGTACGTCCGTCCGTCCGTCCGTCCGTCCGTCCGTCTGCATGCGTGCGTCCGAGGTTTCCGGATGATAACTTTAGTTAGAGTGAACCAAATTAAATTAAATTTGGTGTGTGGGTTTACTAGCAGAAAAGACAGGTCAAGTTCGAATTCTGGTTCCGTCCGCCAATTTTCACCAGAGTTATGCCCCTTTTTCGACTTAGAATTTTACCGCCTGTTAACATTTTTGGTTTCCGACCAATAACTCCAGTTTGGATTATTTGATCTGAACCAAAGTTGGTATGTGTATTTACCAGCTAAAGATACAGGCCAAGTTCGAATATGAGTTCCGTCCAATTATTTTTACATGAGTTACGGCCCTTTTTCGACTTAGAATTTGACCGTCTGTTAACATTTTTGGTTTCCGACCGATAACTCCAGTTTGGATTATTTGATCTGAACCAAAGTTGGTATGTGTCTTTCTCCCAGCAAAACACAGATCAAGTTCGAATTCGGGTTACGCCCGCCAATTTTCACCAGAGTTATGTCCTTTTTTTACTTAGAATTTTTGCCAATTTGAGGTTTCCGGATGATAACTTTAGTAAATGTGTACTGAATGAAATTAAATTTGGTATGTAGGTTTACAAGCGCTAAAGACAGGTTTTTATGCGCAAACAACGGTCGTATCAAGCCGACGCTTAGAGGCGGACATGAGGTCTACCGACCTTTTATTCGACTTAGAATTTGACCGCATTTGGCATTGAAATTAGGGGTATATCAGATTTACTTCAAATGTAAGCTCAAAGTATTATTTTATTTTGCGGTAGTACAATTCAAAATGGCTAAAGGGCGTATTTTGCCACGCCCTAGCGATGCTCTTGTTGAAGTTTGCAATTTCTATTGTTTGTGGACCAGAAGCACATGGTCAAACGGACAAAGATGCGAATGAAGATGGATAACTTAAAATCAAGTGGCTATTATTACCACTTGATTTTAGAGTTATCCATATTCATCGCATCTTCGTCCATTTGACCACATGCTTTTCTGGTCCACAAACAATAAATATAGCAAAAATCGATATCTAATCACCCTGAGCTTTGATGGGTGGGTTCCTCGACTGGAATCAAATATTTTTTACACCCTAAGCCAAAGAAATAGTAATTTAGGAGCGTCTGATCCGATTGAGTACCTTTAAAGATACGGTGGCCTTCGTTGTGCGTATAGTTGTTAAAATAGTCACATCCATAAAACCACCATAAACAGAAAGAATATTATATAATAGACATATGTTGTTCTTATACCAATCATAAATATCTCGTACATTGCATGTTATTGTCATGTTTGTACACTTTGTTGACAAACATCAAAAACATTAGATAACCGTTTGTATATAGACAAACACCTGGAACTACTGGATCGTCCAATGAAAATGTTCCGTTGTGCTGTGGAAGGCGAAGATAAAATTATTGGCGCTATCAAAAATCGTATTCAAATCACACCAAATTTTATTTTAATCAACCCATTCTACCAGCTGTCAGTTAAAAATCCAGCTACTCCAGGTTGTTTCATGATTGGGAAATGTTCAGACAGAAAACGTGTAGATAAATATAATTGTTCTTGCAAAGAGATGAATATTTTTCAATCCAGTTCGTATTTTCTCCTAACCTATATATGGTAATACATACCAAATGAGGAATTTACTGTGAGCAGTTTTGTGAGTTGTACATGCAAGTTGTAGACACACCAAATGATGGGTTTTACAACCAACGTATAATGCACACAAATCTAAATAAGGAAATGGGGTTCAAATGGTGCAATATCATGACTTTGCTTATAAACAATCCACTGCACTTTTTGTGAGAAACTAAACAACACTCGACAGTCTCCGCCTGTATTTTCTCGGACACAATGCATGTTTTGTGTATAATATTGCAATCATATCGTCATTATGCTATACTATAAAGAATATTCTTGAGGAAATTATCATAATTTGATAAATGTTATTTATAAATTATAACCTACAACGAAGGCCGCCCATCCCTTTAATTTGGGAAAAGCTCCCATTAACTGCAGTGTTTTCTAGTGCCATTCATTTAAATTCAGAAAAATGCATTCCAGTATGGTGGGTACCATAGGGTAGCATTAATAAATGGGTTACTAAATAAATTAGTAGTTAGACTTCTTGATCGGGAGGTCGAGATTACATACCGATAATTTTATATAATTAAAATCCCCCGAAATTTATTTCTGACCACATGGTACATGTTCCTGTGAATATAAAATATTTGATTTAATCTTGTGTATTAACTAGTTTTTCACTGCAAACAAGGAGTAAAAACTAGTAGTTACACTGTCATGCTGTTCAGGGACCAGTCTAAAGGGAGACCTGGGAGACATTTTCTCCTTAACCCTTTCAGTGCCAAGTTTGATTTTTGTATCAAACCATATTTCCTTGATCATTTTTCAAATTTATTAGTTAAAATAATGTGCTACATTGAATGAAAGAGCTCTTAGAGCTCTTTCCATCAATGTATCACATTATTATAATCAATAAATTTGAAAAATTATCAAGGAAATATAGGTTGATACAAAAATCGGACTTGGCACTGAAAGGGTTAAAATGTGCCACTTCTCCATATTATATTTGTCTCAGGGAGAAGTTACTTCTGTCTCATATACCAGTATATATATCCCAACAGTATATTTAACCATACGACAAATTGACATTTGTTGAACTTATTATCTAAACATTTCCCACCAAAGAATATGAAACCTTCAGCACTTGTATTATTTTTCGTCATATGGCTGTCTGGTTAATTTTCCTGAACACCCCTCCAAATGAATAATGGACCATTTCAATGTATATTCTTATAACCGAGAGAACCCCATTCAAGTATATTTACTGATTAGAATGGTGTTCTCACTCACTATAATTGTTTTATAAATGAGCTCTTGTGTTGCGTTCTCGTAATAGTTAATGGATCATAGAACCTTGGGTGATGTTACTTCTCCCTGATAACAGTCCACTTCTCCCTAATATAAATTTACAAAGACAAGTTTGATCTTTTGCCATGGGTTGTCATCCTTCAAAATTTTCTATAGGCCACATCCCTCATCCGATCGTCACTGGATTCATATGGATCTTCGGGGTGACCACCAGATGGGAGCCATCAATTGTTTCGAAATTCTTGGATTTCAAATTTGAAGCTATTGGCACGGCATGCAGCTCTTACGCACCCTGGCTCATATGGACCCTGGCTGATACTGACCACCAGCGGATTCGGACCCTGGTTTATACGGACCCCGGCTCATACAGACCTCAATCAAAATATGCAATTTTATATATATTTAACTTTTCTGAAGTTTTACTTTCCAGTTCAAAATTATATTTATGAATTCTAATTTAACATATAATTATCATGATTGTCTTATCACATTGACAAGGTGTAACTGTGGACAGACTGCTCGTCAATGAGGATTACTGCCAGTAGATTGTTGAAAGAAGCCGCCAAGCTGTACGCTCCTGTATAAACAATACTCGTCTGGTGGAACATTGTTACATTTTTGTCGTGTCTCAATATATTCATATTTTTGTTATTTCAGTATGTATGTTGTCAGTATTTTAATTTATTTATATAAAGAAACATACAAATAAAATTGTATATTTTAATTGAGGTCATGAGTATGAGCCAGGGTCTGTATAAGCCGGGGGTCATATAAGCCAGGGTCCGTATCAGCCGGTGGTCCGTATCAGCCAGGGTCCATATATTGGAGAATTTGTTTTGAAAATTTATAGGCATGCATAGGTCCACATCTAGATGGGAGCTATCTAATTTGAAGGATCTTCTGGCCCCAGCGGTTGCATGACTAAATCTTGCCGTAACCCTGCAGGCTCCATCCTATATCCGATCATCACTAAACTTAATATGGATCTTCGGGGTGACATCCAGATATTGTACCAAGCATGTTATAGCAAGTAATTTGTTAATCGCTATATAAAACTGGTAATTATTATTATTATTATTATTACTGGAGATGGGAGATTGACTTTTTCTGAAATTTGTTAAAAAAACTTGGCCGCCAGCAGCCATAATTGATTTCAAATTTGAATCCATTGGCACACTCTGCAGCCTGCATTTACTGGAGTTGTTCACGAAAATTTTCAGGCATGTTTATGATGACCTCTAGATGGGAGCTATCAAATTTGAACGATTTATTATCAAAACATGAGCTTTACTGTTTGCAGGAATAATTTTGGCATGCCCTACAGCCAACAGTTTTCATTTGATTGATCCAATACTTCTTATGGCTCTTGGGGTTGAAATCTGGTATTACTTAATAAAACTTTTAAACTTTTACCATTTCAATATTGCTCCGTAGTTTCTATGCACTTCCCATAGTTAAGAAGGACTGAAATATCAGTAGAATTTCAAGTATAATATATTTTCTGTTAAACTTCAGATTAACAGAGAACCTATTAATGGTTGGAGCAGACCCAAACATGATTCTGCCAATAGAGGGAGCATCACCAATGCACATCGCTGCGGGGTTGGGACAAGAGTTTCTGCGATTGTTATTACGATACAGTGGAGATCCTAATGTCAGGTAAGATCCCCAGATTAAAAACAATTTTATGATCCCCAGATTAAATTTGTTTATGATGCCTATTTATTTATTTTCAAGATAAATGTTATTGCTTAATATTAATTGTTATTGCTTATGACATTTTTGCCCAGAACTGCTCGTTATCAAACTACCAATAGGTGATTATTTCTTCAATTTACCCTTAAACTAAGTAATATCATATTACGACATCACCAATCCGAATACTATCATTTTACAACATAAAAAATGTGAGTAATATGGTTTTATGACATACTGTAACTCTATGTGTCACGGCTAAATAATGTCAGGGAACACTGTCTGTTAATGTGTAGACATAGATTTTTGTGATGTCACTCATTTGAAAGAGTTATCGATATTACTCTGTTACTAAGACGCGATCTAATTAATTAATAGGAAATAAAATGGTTGGTTTTATGTTATTGGTATGATATCAGCCCTCGGTAACCTCATATCAGCCTTCAAACTTTGATCTCAGGCTGATATGAGGTTAACTCGGGCTGATATCTGGCCTAATATCAAACAAACCAAGTAATATCATCTAACTATACCAAGTGGATTGTATGAAAAGAAACATGTGAAATTCTCTACCCTAAAATGATGCTCCCAGCATCATGTTTTGACAGGTTTATAACATTGAAAAAGCAATATGCAGCTAATATATTTCTCAGTTAATACTAGTACCTGTTCCCCCTTCATGAAGGTAGCTGTGCTGGTGCAGCATTAAATATCCTGTGCCAGTACATTCTCTTATATATGCGATTCTCCCATAGGGAACCTCGAATATAAATAAAGGTAAATATTGTTAGGCCAATGTATTCTCTTATATATGTGAGGCTTCCTATGGGAGACTCACATATATAAGAGAATGCATTGGAACAGGGTTTTCAAAAAATTTCAGGAAGCTCCCGTCATGGAAGGGTTAATAATGTATTTCACAGTTGATGAAGGTCCCAGCTTGATATTGCATGATTTAGGTGACTTTTTAAAGATTGTTGAGCAGATTTTGATTTGCGTCGCTTACAATCATGGAATTTCTCTTGGGTAATGTAATGTTTATTGCGATATTGACTCTCAAAAGTTACAATAATCAGGCAATTTCGAGTTGTGACCACCCCTACTGTGAAATAAATTATTAAGGGACAAGTATGAATAGGGAAACATCAAAAAGTTCCCATGTGTTGAGTGGGTGGAATATGATCTCTACAGATGTAGCATGATCATCAGTTGGTGACAATGTAATTAAGTGAACAAAAAAAACCCAAGATTTAAATATTTCATTCTGTAGTTCCCATTTGCTGCAACTTAAAGTGATGTGAAACACTCCGGTAGGGTGGTCAAATATAAATGGAGAATAATCTTGTTCAAAGTAGTAATTTTTACAAATATTATATCCAAATTTACAACACACACCATCATTCTTATATATTAATTAAATACAGTAACTCTCGATGGCGAAATCGTTTTCGTTAGTATATCGGCGATAGATGCGTCCCAAATCGAGTAGCAAATATTTACATTTGAGCGTAGTTCAGACGATGTTTTCTATGGAGTGGTACCATCGATTTGCTTCAGCTTTTCGGCAATATTAGTAGAATGGTACATTCCTCCAGTTGGCATAGCGCCTGGATACTAACTTATCAGTTTCACAAACCCGAACAAGTACATAATATGTCTTTAAGTATTGAATATTTTTAGGGAAAGGCTTTTATGGAATTTTTCTAAGAATGATCATTGACCAAGTTTTATACCAATATCTTTCATACTTCAATAGTTTAACTCCATTTAAAGAATTTTCACTATAGCTGTATTTACAGATCTGTGGAAGGAATTACACCCCTCCATATAGCAGCGACCTGGGGAGACCTGGACAACGTTAAGCTGCTTCTTTATAATGGTGGAGATCCAAGTATTCTTGATCAGGTTGGTGTTCATTCTAGTTGACATTTTCACTAATATTATTATATCCCTGCAACAAAGTTAATACTTTCATGCCGGGAGCTGTGCTGGTGCAACATTAAGGATCCTGTGCCAGTGCATTCTCTTCTATATGCGAGTCTCCCATATGGAGCCTTGCATATATAAGAGAATGCACTGGCTTTCAAGATCAAGGTAAATATTGTTTGGTCAATGCATTCTCTTACATATGCGACGCTCCCTGATGGAGACTTACATATATAAGAGAATGCATTGGCAGGGGGTTTTCGAAAATTTCAGGAAGCCACAACCAAGAAATGGGTTAAGGGGGTACAGAGCATTTCGATGAATGGCAACAAGCCATATTTCCGACTAAATCCTGAAAAATTACCCATAATTCTGCTGTGGTTAAGGAGTCGATTATTTAGGGCATTACTGTATACTGGTGTCAGCTTTTCTGTACGTCTGTCTACTAGTCTTGTCTGAGCTTGTATTTCATCATTTTTGCACTGCTGAGCAGGGACCAGCCAGATGTTTAACCTGTTTGGTTATTAGGGTGAACTTGACAGGAAGAAGTTACAATGGCTGAGGTTCAATTTACTCCACAACATCACCCTTCTATGATCCAAAAAGTATTGTACAACACAAGAGCCCATTTATAAAACCTTTATAGTGAGCAAATATACTTTAAATATGCTATTCGGACATATGCATACAGCATACTGATATATGATGTAGAAGTCCCTTCTCCCTAGGACAAAAATAGGGAGAAGTGGCAAATTTTAGGGCGAAGGTGTCTCCCAAGTCCCAGCTACTGAGTTTAGTGTGTCTCATTTCCAGAGGGTGAAATTAGTGATTCTAGCCCACTATGCGGGATAGCGTCACTAAATACACCCTCTGGGGACCTCATTCTGCATGGGCTCATCTGCTATGGGAGACATAGACTCAGACTGAAGTTCCCAAATGGTGAATATTGTGATGTACACCCATTGGGAACCTCGATTATGCAATGTGTCGTCTGCCAATTTGGAGAAATAGAGAAACTAATCTAAAAAAGAAATATAATCTATGTGAAGAAGTTTCAATATAAATTTTATAATAAAGAAACTTTCCAGAGAAGTTAAGGCCTAGGCAGAATGAGGTCCCCAGAGGGGGAATTTTGTGATGCTAGCCCACTATGCGGGATAGTATCACTAAATTCACCCTCTGGGGACCTCATTCTGCAAATGACAGGCACACTATATCCAGGCTTGGACCTGAGCCAAATGCCAAGGCAGAAAGAAATTTTGTCAGCCAATTTTAGAGCCTGCCAATGTTTAATGCAAAATTGAAGTAAATTGTTGCAGATTTGTTTTCCTCTGCGGAAGTCTGCAGACGGCAAAATTCATTGTTGAATGCCCAAGACTACTGAGATAACAATTTTAAGCCAGACCCAACCAAAGTCTGCCATGATAATGGACGAAGTTCCAATTGAAAACTAAAGTTATACCGGTATGTGCAGAACATGCAACTATGCAGATCCTAGGCTCTATATCCAAGGAAATTGTTCTGGCCTTACCAATTTTATATGTCCATTTTTTTATAAAACAGGACGTACTTTGTTTTTGGTCTGTCTGTCTGTCCATCTGTCTGCCTGTTCATATTTAGGTTCCGGATGATAACTTTAGCTCCACTGAACTAAATGGATTTAAATTTGGTATGTAGGGTTCAAAGCAACAACATACAGAACATGTATGGTTTATGACTGCCCATTTTTACCAGAGTTATGACCCTTTGTTGAAACTTGGGCTCCATTGTCATTTCCCAGATGATAACTTCAGTTAATGTTACTGAATGGAATTATATTTCGCATGAAAATGTGTTAATCTAGCATCACAATATCAATATTGGTGGTCTATTAACCCTTTCATAATTGGAGCTGCTCTGGCGCAGCATTAGAGATCATGTGCCAGTGCATTCTCTTATATATGCAAGTCTCCCATAAGGTCAAGGTAAATATTTTTAGGCCAATGTATCTTATATATGCTAGGCCCCCTATGGGAAACACACATATATAAGAGAATGCATTGGCACAGGGTTTTCGCAAAATTTCAGGAAGCTCCAGTCATGAAAGGGTTAACCTCTTTGCTGCTTAATGATGTTATGATGTCGTGTGCTGAGCTGTTGACGTTGTTGCCATTTTCCAGTGGAAAAATATAATGGGAATATCACAAGAACCATAATACTGACTCAGTTGAAAGGATATTTTCGTTCACAATTGTGGAACATCATACACTGTTTGAAACTCTGAGATACAGTTATTCCGATGCACCAATCTCTGAGTTCCATTTATGAATAATGGCCTACTGCTAGTGTGCTGAAGTAGGTCCATAGTTACTACGGATCATATAGCTCACGGCATGCACTTTTACATCTGTAATAGGTTCGGATGTCATAGCAGCAATGAGCTTAATCAAATTGTGATAGGGATAGCTTTGATTTTAATTTCAGGAAGGCCAGAGCCCTATAAACCTTGCTAAGCAGTACGAGCATACAGACTGTGCTATCTTCTTACAGTATTACTCGGTACTGCTCTCAGCTGCAGACAGAGATGATGAAGAAATGAAGGATGAAGAACTTCCTAAATATAAATATAGAATGAGTATGTAAACCTTTATCAGTACCTGTTAAATACAGAACCATCTGATTACGAACTGAACTGATCTAGGCCAGTACTCAATATATGGTGCTGGACATTTGCAGAATGAGGCCCCCACAGGGTGAATTTAATGATGCTGCCCCGCACAGTAGACTAGCATCACCAAATTCAACTTGTGGGGGGCCTCGTTCTGCTTAGGCAGAAAGAGTATCATTACTATCTAATTAACAAGTTGTTTAGTTTCTTTAGAAGGTTTCTTTTTCTTTTTAGCTCAACTTTACTTTGACATTTTGGGGTCATTCGGTCAAAAAACATGGCCGCCAGTGGCCATCCTGGATTTCAAAATTCAATCCATTAGCACAGGCTACAGGTCGTACTGTTCGTCTGATGATCATGAAATTTGTCATGGATGTTAACTTAATATTGACATGTAGATGGGAACGAGTCATTTTGGGCTTTTTCGGCAAAAAAACATGGCTGCCAGTGGCCATCTTGGATTTCAAAATTCAATCCATTAGCATGGGCTACAGGCCATACTGTTTGTCTGATCATCATGAAATTTGTCATTTATGTTAATATTGACATACAGATGGGGAACGAGTCATTTTGGGGTCATTTGGCCATAAAACATGGCCACCAGCATTTTACTCTTTGCATGACTAAATCCTTTGGCACACCCTACAGTCCACTTCCCTCATCGGATCATCACCAAACTTCTATCAAATGTTTTTGAATTTCATTGGATAACATGGCCATCAGATCTAAAACTCAAAAAGTTCTTAAATCGCAATTTACAACTAATTATATACACAAAATGTAGCCCATGGAACAACTCTGAAGGAAATAGATGTTGTATTGCGGCATGATTAGGGTTTAATCACGGGAATGTGAATTTCCCGGTTCCCGGGTCCCATACTCATGATTTGTAGGAACCGGGAACGGGTTGAATTGTTTACACTTGGTATATCATACATCAGGGGACACCAATGGCACATAATTCTGTGTAATTTGTCCATGCACGGCGCACAATGCAATATATATGTTATATATCTGCAAATTCTACATAAAGTGTGAGTAGAATTGACCACGCTATTGTCTAAGGGTTATGGACTTAATGTTTGGTCTCATGGCCCATGCACAGCCATGACTTCAATTGCGGCGACGTTACGTCAGCAATCTCAGGCTATTCACGGGGCGTCATGTGCCCCGCGAGAATCGGTTCGAAATCTGCAGACGACCCAGCGCGAAATCGCACGTGTCTCGGCGCCCTTCCGGTCACAAATGTCAGGGTCGGCTCCAAACTTGAATTAAACAGCGACAAAGATGAGTTAATGCAGAATATAACACACAATGCATACTCCACAATGATTACTAGTATCGAATCAGTAGCTTTTATGGAGTATTATGCGATAAGATTTGTTTATTTTACATGTTTACAAAAGTCATTATTTCCAAGTGCATTTTCAATGGAATATTCCACCAATTTCCACGAGTGATTAACCGCAATTCTGGAAGCTACGCTTGAGTATACTGTTGCTCAATGTTAGATACATACATTTCCTAGCTCCCAAACCACAAGTAAGTTTAGTATTATACTTGTATGCCACAAAAAAATGACCCGAAAATGTCACGGTTCCCTTCCGGTCAACTGTTAGCATTTGGGTTCGCATCGGTTTGATCATGCCCCAGTTCCGAATCTGCACGTATTTAGTTTTCGCATTATTTGACCAGTATTTTCGTGCTCGTAGGAGACTTATCACGCATATTTTATTTCCATATTTACTAGTAATGACTAGCACCACATATAACACTATTTATACGGCGATATCTTGTTAAATGCACCTTGCTAGGCGACTTCGAAGCACGAACTATTATTTTATTTAAAAGGATGTCGTTTTTATGTGTAAACAATAAGTGGGAATACATATACACACCTGGCATTGATCCGATATGACTTGTGTTGCGTACACGTCGCTGAAATCATAATAGGCCTACTGTCTACATTATATAATGTATCGTCTCAAACTTACACAAGTTTGTTTCTGTTATCTGACCGAATAATGGTTGTTTATGCCTGTGTAGTTGCTTCATTTATATAATGTATAATATAAAATCCAGGGTATACCGGTATGTATAATGTAAGACCAGAACAATTATCTTTTCAGTTAGAATGTTGTCTTGTTTTTCTTAGTGGGCAAGGACAAACAAAGCAATCTGCATTATAATAAACATCCGTTTATTCATGTATAGTGATCTCCTCTTATAAACGCAACTTTCTCATCAATGTTTTAAACAGTAATAAAACCATAGCTCAATTCAACTAAATACATAGTTCAATTAGTCAGAATGTCTCATTTGTTCAAAATAAGTATGGATACAATCACACCCATCACTACTTAGGCTATATATTTTCACAGAACTGACGCAGCATTTCCATATTGATGATCAGGCATTATGCGCGTATAGAATAAAGTTCCACGTTTAAATTGGGAGTCTGTGTTAAATTTGTTCAATAAAAATCGGTAATGGTGATCATCTGTATTATCATGAAAATGCTTTTATATTTGAACCAGAATAGTCTACGTATTTCAATTTAAAAAGTTAACTGCATGTATAGTTGTCAAAATCGTAGTCCTACATTATGTGTCTGTATAAATATATCCTATAAACACGAATACAAATTGAAATAAATGTTAGGACCTCGATTATGTGGGCCTATTTAAAGATCTCCAAAAGTCCACCACTACTTGGGTGTCAGGTTTGTCAAGTTAAATGAATTTAAATCCTGCTATGCAATATGCATGGTGTATGCTTGGACATGTATATGAATCCACCAAACAGGCATAAACAACCATTATTGGGTCAGATAACAGAAAAAAACTTGTGTAAGTTTGAGATGATACATTATATAATGTAGACAGTAGGCATATTATGATTTTAGCGACGTGTACGCAGCACGAGTCATATCGGATCAATGCAAGGTGTGTATTTGTATTCCCACTTATTGTTTACACATAAAAACGACATCCTTTTAAATAAAATAATAGTTCGTGCTTCGAAGTCGCCTAGCAAGGTGCATTTAACGAGATATCGCCGTATAAATAGTGTTATATGTGGTGCTAGTCATTACTAGTAAATATGGAAATATAATATGCGTGATAAGTCTCCAACGAGCACGAAAATACTGGTCAAATAATGCGAAAACTAAATACGTGCAGATTCGGAACTGGGGCATGATCAAACCGATGCGAACCCAAATGCTAACAGTTGACCGGAAGGGAACCGTGACATTTTCGGGTCATTTTAAGATTCATTTTTTGTGGCATACAAGTATAATACTAAACTTACTTGTGGTTTGGGAGCTAGGAAATGTATGTATCTAACATTGAGCAACAGTATAATCAAGCGTAGCTTCCATAATTGCGGTTAATCACTCGTGGAAATTGGTGGAATATTCCATTGAAAATGCACTTGGAAATAATGACTTTTGTAAACATGTAAAATAAACAAATCTTATCGCATAATACTCCATAAAAGCTACTGATTCGATACTAGTAATCATTATGGAGTATGCATTGTGTGTTATATTCTGCATTAACTGACCTTTGTCGCTGTTTAATTCAAGTTTGGAGCCGACCCTGACATTTGTGACCGGAAGGGCGCCGAAACACGTGCGATTTCGCGCTGGGTCGTCTGCAGATTGCGAACCGATTCTCGCGGGGCACATGACGCCCCGTGCTATTGTTAGTGACACATGTAGACTGTACTCCTATATGCAGTTGCTTGAATGGGTGATGTATGCCGTAAATAGACTGTGATGCACATGCTGTTTCTGCTGATGTTGCATTCTAATTTCCGTGAGAGCAAATCGTTTCATGCCAGTTGCGAACTTGTGAGTCTTGTGAATGTCAGTGTAGAATAGAGTCCAGTTAGAATATTATAGTCGTACATTTCGAGCTTTCGTTATAACGCAAGTTACGCAACAAAGACATAATGTACAGCACAATGGCTACTAGACTGACAAGTCATTGGGTGACTTGGCGTTGCTCCGAGTGTACTTTTCAAGACTACATCCGACTCCCCATAAAATAAAAAATCAGGACACTAAAAAGTATTGGAAATAAACAGAAATTTCATCAAACTATATATGGACTGTCTATTTTGTATTCTCTTAAGTTAACATACAAAGACAAGTTACGAGATGCCATGAGAAGTTCACAGTGTCGGCAACAATTTGTTTGAAGTTTGGCAAGTCGGAACGATGGTTTTATGTTACGTTGTATACCATTATGTGGCCCAAGAAGGTCAAATATAACAATTTGGAATATCCATTAGGCCTAAACAAAAAATACATTTGTTTCCGCTAA
Source organism: Siphonodentalium dalli (assembly GCA_032622095.1). Classification (NCBI taxonomy): domain Eukaryota; kingdom Metazoa; phylum Mollusca; class Scaphopoda; order Gadilida; family Siphonodentaliidae; genus Siphonodentalium; species Siphonodentalium dalli. Next base: position 162,286,330 of record CP136063.1, on the reverse strand, counting down.
CGAGCTGAAAAAAATTAGGGTAGGTAGGTAGGCTTAACTCTTTTTTTTTTGGTTAACTTTTTTTTTCTCAGCATCTTTAAAAATAACTGTATAATACTTGTCAATAACCCAAACTATGCACTTATTAGCCCCAATCAGGTTAACCCAGATGACAGAGGAACTAGAAACTCCAATTCAATCTTACATATGCTTTAATATATACATATATACTAGTCTATATACTAATATAGTCTTTGATAATCCTAATATTTCCCATATGGTCTGGCGACAACTGGAGTCAGTCCAGCACCACTGCACTGTTCACATATTGGAGTGACTGTCTTGTACCGATCTCTTAATGATGGCTTCATAACACTACCTTCTCCTCTGCATTCAGTGAATAATCTAGGTATTTTTTGGCGACACCTTCTTTTGGGCAATGATATGCCAAAGTCATAACCTGAAGGCCTGGGCGGAGGAAGGTTTAGGAGGGGTGACCCCCTGCTGATGGTTCTCCCCCTGGAAAATGTTTGAAAATCCATTGCATTTAGAGCTAATCTGGGGAACTTTGAGTCAGTATTTTGAATTTTACTGAGAGGTCAATTTGATCAAGTTTCTCAAGCATAACTTTCAAATTTTTATATACTAGCATGTATGGATTGGAAATGCTTATAAGTTATTGTCATATATCTTTTGGTTCAATGGATTATGCTTATCCTGCTTGAAATGAGACTTACCATTATCACTATAATTCATATAATAGGCTATTTTATAAAATTCAAGTGAGACACATACATAATATACTACATGTAGTACAGAAACAATGTCTATTAAGTTAGTAATTACTATTTATAGTACTAATCTCTATGTTAGTCTTTCATTTGGTATTATGAGATCCCACCTGCTACTAGTAACCAGGTTGATTCGATCAAATTGTTAATATTCCTGTACTGTATTTGATTGAAATACTGAAGTCTGAAGGCTGAATGATAACAAACCTGAACTGAAACTATTTGGGTGAAAGCTAGATAAAGCCAAACATACTTTACAGTATGATTCCAACTGTTAAACTTAAATCTTTTTTTAAACTTAAATTTCTTATGTCAATATATATAAATGTTTTGCATCTTGTTATGATATGAATTGTGACCTAACTTGAAAAAAAAAAATTAAATAAAAAAAAGAAAATGTTTTTTTTGTTTGTTTTGGTCCTAATTTTTTGTTTTTGCAATGGCAATAAAAAGTTTAGGGTCGGGGGGTTAAAATAGGGTCGGTCGGGTTAGCGGGGGATCATGACACACCGGCCAACCATGGCTTGACCCGGTGTGCAATTTTTTTTAATCTGAACAAGAAAATAGCAAATTCCTAGATTCTAGACTCCTCATGCATTCCTAGATTTGGAAATTTAAAACCTGACACCCCAATTTAGGTTGGAAAATTTCCAACTGATGACAATATTTATCTAGTTCGGTACAAAACACATCGTTTAATAACATGTATGCTATTAATTTAATCGTGAAAAAGTGCAGGCATACATAGACTGTAATGATGCAAAAGTTAGTTTTTGTGCTCTCTGTGTTTCTTTAATGTTAAATTCACTGTATTATTATTATTATTCAAATACCACATTAAGTTATTTTACTGTTTAAATAATGTTTCATTGCTTTTACAATAAAACAATAAATTACACTATATTCTAATAGAATCTACTTAGTTTTATTATTTTATAGTCAATTACAAACAAGGGGAAGTTGGCTTGGTGTTCGCATTCAAATTTATTTCGAGCAAAGTTGAAAATAAAATGAAAAAATAAAATAAAATGAAAAGACACCCCCCGCCCCTATTTTTTTCTTGCATGTCACCAGAAACACAGGTATATATTTGTTTGGCCTTAGTTAATCTAAGTTATCATTATTACGATCCATGTCACCCAAACTAGCCAAATTGCGCATAACCTGTTATGTACAACTTGTGCATACAAGCCATACATTTCATGGCAATGTTCCAGGTTCCCGGTTCTGAAGGGGTTTCATTCCCGGTTCCTGTTTTTTCAATTCTCTGGCATATATTAAACTCTTGGCATGATATGATACATTGCATATAGAATATATATACTTTATCCATAGTATGGACCCTGAAAGCTAGAAAATGCATTTGTTTTTTTGGAACAATGGATAAAATGCGTTACTATTTTCAGCAATAAAAGCAAATGCAGTGATTGATGCAAAACATAAAATTAATTAACCATGGCCTATCTGCAAATTATATTAATATTTATATATATATTGTTTTCACTTCAAGTTTTCTGTTTACAAAGCGTTAAACCGGACATTGAAAGCGGAACTGGATTATATCGATTGCAGCCAGTGGGAATATGGTAATTCTGTGCTTCGTGATGGTGATCGATCGTCGAATTCATACATTTGTATTTTGTATCCGAAATTTATTGACACAGACCTGATATCAACCCCGGGAATTAGCTCAGGAAATAGGCAATACCTAGGTAAAAGCAGAGGTAATGCCTAGGTACATGTAAAATAAGTTCATTGGGTTACTATAATTTCATTATGTCAATCAGAAATACAAAATGACTTCCTTTCACTCTTCTTTGAATATATTGTTCTGCAATATCATCCATTTCTCTGGGGCATGGATTACCTGTATAAGGACACAGTTTGGGAGATGGTTTGGGAAATTGTACATATAACTATGATTTAGATGACAATAATTTGAGTGAATTATATTTAATCATACAGTATTGTCTATAATATCTTTCATAACTAAATTATAATGATATACAGTAATGCCCTAAGTAATCAATTCCTTAAACACAGCAGAATTATGAGTAACTTTTCAGGATTTAGTCGGAAATATTGCTTGTTGCCATTCATCGGAAAGCTCTCGGCTGTGTTTAAGGAGTCGATTACTTAGGGCATTACTTTAGCAAACCTGGGTTGTAAGGTTATTATTGATTTGTAATGGCAATATTGAAAGAACAGTTTATGTCTAGGCCGATTTATTCCACCTTGGAAATTTTTCCTAAATTCCCAGGGATTTTATATTGTAAGCACCAGTTGTATATTGATTAAAGGCACGGGCGGCATTCATTGCAGAAATATTCATATTTGTTCAAATCGCTATCAACAGAAGGAATATTAAAATATATATAGTTTTGCTCATATGCCAAACATAATCAGCGCATAAATAGTATATTGTTGTCAAGACGTACGATGGTGTACGTAAACAAGAACCTGCTCGAGTTACAGAAGTTTTTCTGCTGTTTACATAACACAGTGCAATTCTATTGGTTAATCACACACAAATGATATAAACGTTCTTTATTATTTCCATATCAGGAAAACAGTAACAACTAACGCTCTTTATGCTTACCATATCCGGATCTAAACAAAAGCCAGGTAACGTAACGTTTTTTGCTTACATAACAAAGGAGAAATAATTGACAATAACATACTGTTGATGCCATATTTCTGATTGGTATAAGAACAAGGTCTGTCTATATTTTACTATTCTTTCTGTTTATGGCGGCTTTTCACGGAGCTGAATATTTTAACAGCATACCCAATGCCAACGCCGCCCATATCTTTAAATATTGGGTTGATGCTGGTGTTATCTTGATTCCTTGCAGAACTCAGTCACCTTACAACAGATTTTGGTGCACAGAAATTCCAATGAAAACCACGATCAATTAAATAAACAAATGTGGTACATCTATCTATATTTATTACACAGCTGTTTCTGAAAACATACCGTTACATTGTCTTGGGCCTTGTCATATTCTTCATTCATGTGTGCAATCAGACGTAAATTACATTCGACCCGACAATGAAACCGGAACTATAATATTTACCATTATTTTGTACTTCATATTCCAGGAGAGAATCCAGAGAGTCCGGAATTCCAGAAGCACTTTTTCATGGGACAGCCTGTATCACTAGATGTTACGTCGCCAAATAATCCCTATATACATTGTAAACACATGTCAACAGAAGATTCTATTCCATCTCCAGACTCCACCCCAAAGTACCGTGCTTATAATAGGGAATCACAAACAAGCCAGACAATGTCAAACACATTACCACTCGACTTTGATTTTGAAGGTCAGGGCAATGAGAAAGATTGTAAAGTGGACGTATTCAAACGGGAGAGCGGTTGCAGTAATGTTTCGTCTGATTCTTTTGTGACTTGTCCTAGTGACGATGATGAGGCTTATATACCTCAAAGGAGGAGCGATGAATTTAATAAACCCGATAGCAGGGATTTAAGTTCAACAAAGGTTGCACCGAAGGTGATAAATAATTCAAGATCAGTTCTACATTCATCAAGTTATTCACCCACATCATATCAATCTTCAGCCATATCTAAAACTTCAAGCATATCATTCAAGTCATCATCTGTATCTCATCGATCACCGACTATATCCAACCACTCATCGAAGTACTTTACCAAAGAGAATGCTCTTAATTACGTAAATGTAAATTCTAACAATAATGAGTTTGTTCCTACACCACCTGACTGCTTTAGCTCCAAAGAATCGGGAAAAGAGAAACACAAGCTGTTAAAGAACAAAGTAAATAATTTTCAATTGACCAAACAAAATGAGCAGAATGAGAGGACTTATATCCTCAATAATGCAAACAAACCAAGAACTGCTCAAATTAATGAAACTTTTACTATAGAAGACAACAGAAAAGAAAGAAAATGGTGCCCGCCAACAGTCCCAACCGATTTTGATTTGTCTGATCTTGTTACTTCGGATGATAGTTCTCTGTATGAAGTAACACCTTTGAAAGCTCCCGCGGAGAATAAAAATTCACGTCGTGTTCCAGTTCCTTCGTCAAATGCCAACTTACTACATAAATTCAACAACGCTTTTCAGTACGACAGTGATATTATTACTGATGAAAGCGTTCTAGAACCTGTGAGTGATGATGACGCCTTGTTCAATGTTCAACTTGGACAGACCTTAGGGGAATTTGATCATGTTCGGCACCACATGTTAAGAGATGGGGACAAAACTCCAACAAATAAAGGAAATAAGGAAAACATTCAGAAAATCACAGACTATTTCAATAAACTTGATGTTTGTGGTGATATCAAATATGGACTGACCTCCGATGATTTGCTGGCTATAAAAAGTTCTGCTAGAAACAGGCGAAGTTCATGGGAAAGTCACTATAGTGATGTTTCAACCATCGACTATGTGTACACTGATACTGAAGAAGGAGTTTCGTTCATTGAGAAATGGCTTCCTTCTTTGGTAGATGGCGGCAGTAGAAGATCATCACTGGAAAGCAACTTTAGTTCCGCTAGTGCATGTGGCAGTGTTGATTCACAGAAAACGGACATTTATGACTGGCAGACATACAAGTCTGACTCAGATACAAGTGTGATGGACAGTAATACTGTGACACTAATTCCTGACTCACTGAGATCTCTATCCAATGATGAAATCCGCTCCCAGTTAATACTCTATGGAGATACGCCGGGTCCTGTTATTAATACAACGAGGCAGACCTTTCTTACGAGGCTCGTTAAGCTGTCACAGGATCCAGATATACCAAAGCTGCAGCTGAATGCTACTCCAGGTATGTTATCCCCTTCTCTACCGAATGGATTCTTCTATCAGTTACAAAAGTATACATTGGAATAGTCTATTATTCATTTGGAGGGGTGTTCAGGTAAGTTCAACAAAAGACTCATTTGTTGAATTTATTATCTGAACATTTCTGAAGTGAACTACTCCTCAATGAGTATTTAGTATAGAAAGGGATTATTATTTTTTTTATCCAACTCTGTCTAACTAATTTTTTTTTTTAAACATTTTAAAAATTGTGGTAGACATTGCTGGATTGAATTAATAATCCTGAAATTCCAGATGACACTCTGATCTTCAGTACCTTATAATTAATATAGGTTGTAAAATTCTCAAATTACTAATGATAGTACAGTACAGGGCAAAACAATAAGATGTGGCAAGAACTTAATACATGGTGACGATATTAAAGGGAGACTGTACCTAAATCCAGCTATTTATGGGGCCATCTACTACTCTATTCAACAGAAAATATGCAACAAATGAATGATTTGAGTCAGGGATGAGTAGAAAATACAATAATTTGAATGATGAAGATGTAAAACAACATAATTATAATGAAAATGAGTAAATAAGCCATGTACCCATTTTCGTTATAATATCAGATTGTTATACGTGTTTTTGTGTGTACGTGAGTGTATTTAACTCTCATTCATGACTCATTAATTCTTTTATTGGATATTTTATGTTGAGTATAGATGTAGGAGATGGCCCCATAAATGGCTGGATTTAGGTGCAATCTCCCTTTAAACATAACAAGATCAAAATTTTCAAAGTGCTGCTCATTAGTTTTTATAGGTCATCGAGAAATGATCTCAATCTTCGGTGACACTGAAAGATCTATATGGAGATATATAATAGAAGTTGTGTTGACATAATACTGAGGGTTTTTTTTTCATCTTTCACGATGATTGATGGATTTTAATGCACTTTACATGATTATTACCCCCGAAGAAGGGCATTGATTACCCATCTTCGCTTAGTAGGGAGCAATCCGAGCAGCTAATGAGAACATCAGGATTAGTATACTGACAATATCCATTGACTTGGGTACTCCGTTAACAGTACAGCTCCCCAAGGACTGTAGTATGGTGAAGGCAACCAAAACATTGATTGACATTCAATGGCAGAGAGTGGGATTTTATTAATGCCATTTCACAACACGACATTACGAGCTATGCACGCTAACCACTGGACCACAGCATCACACTGGAAATATTTCATATCAATTTAATGGTTAATGCTCTACACACACACCAAAGTTGCTCTTGCTTTTCACCAACATAACACACTTGTTATTACTATCTTTATATGTGGATACTTTCATAATTGTGAGCTTTGATCCTAATTATTCTATTCCTATACTTGTAACAAAAATTCCAGCTGACGTATTGGGCCTATTTGTTTTATTCAGACCATTCTGCTGAACTTCTGAAGGCGCTGAGAGGAGAAGAATTCGCAGATCTGAAGGAAATGAAAGAAAATGAACAAGCAATGGAGAAACTCTTCAATGATCCATGTAAACTTAGGAAATGGCGAGAAGGAAACCTCAAGTCATCCTTCTGTTATCTCCTGCTCGACCCAAGAGTGACAAAGAATCTCCCATACAGAGCTAATACTTTAGGTATATTGAACACAAGCCTTGAAATAGTGTGTCTCTCAACTTTGTTGAGCTATTCAGCACTTTTTGAATAAGATTTCTGTCTCCATTTGTGGTGAAAAAAAAGTTTGGCAAATGATTTTTTTTTTTAAAGGCCATTGGCCACTTTGGCCACCGACAGTGAGAACTCTCCTACAAGAGGATGGTAGCTATAATGTAGCTATAATTCAGATAAAATTTTCCTCTATGTATTTTTTCTCTACCATAGTAATGAAGCAATCTGATGATGGCAGTTTAAGGTGTCATAATTTACATAAGTACAATATAAAAGTGACTCCATATTCATCAAATAGGATTTGTCTTTCACAATGATTGATGCATTTCAATGCACTTTACATGATTATTACCCCAGTCATAGGGCAATGATTACCCATCTTCGTTAGTCCGAGCAGCTAATGAGAACATCAGGATTAGTATACTGACAACATCCCTTGACTCCAGGTACTCTATTAACAGTACAGTCCCCGCGACAACTGTAGTACGGGGAAGGCAACCAAAACTTTGATTGACATTCAATGGCAGAGAGCGGGATTTTTTTAAATGCCATTTCACAACATGACGTTACAAGCTAAGCACGCTAACCACTGGACCATGCGTTACACCGGAAATATTTCATTTTAATTTAATGGATAATGATCTACACACACACACCAAAGTTGCTCTTCCTTTTCACCAACATAACACACTTTTATTTCAAGTGCTGGGTAATGAAATTTTGCTATGTTTTTCTTTAGGTGACCTTGAGATATTCAGAACATTCATAGCTGCCATATTTTATGTTGGTAAGGGCAAAAGAGCAAGACCATATTGCCATCTGTATGAAGCTTTGGATTTCAAAGACAAGCACAAGGTAAATATTGTATGTGGATTACACATTTTGTATACAGTAATGCCCTAAATAATTGACTCCTTAACCACAGCAGAATTTCAGGATTTAGTTGGAAATATGGCTTGTTGCCTTTCATCGGAAACCTCTAACTGAGAGCTTTCCGATGAATGGCAACAAGTCATATTTCCGACAAAGTCCTGAAAGTTACCCATAATTATGTTGTGGTTAAGGAGTCGATTATTTAGGGCATTACTGAAACCACTACATTTCAGGAAAAATGGGGGGGGGGGTTGATTGATTTTGTCTGTCTGTCCAACCATCCATCCATCTATCTGAGCATATATCTCAGCCATGGCTTATCAGATCTGAATGAAATTCTGTATGGAGGTTCGCTGTCATGACTGCCTTCAAAAAGGGGCCAATGACTTTGTTTGCATTCTCCTTCTTGAGTTATCCTTCTTTGCTTATCTGGAAATCTTTTTTTGGTCTGTATGCACGGTTTTTTCAGGTGTGGTTAATCGGATCTCAATTCAACTTTCCATGATGTGTGTATCTCATTAACATACACCCTTTTAAAATTGGTGCACAAACTGCCCTAATTTAAATAGGAGTAAGGTAACTGAAGTCTGGTCTGTTTCAGGTGACGAATAAGAAGCCAAACCCAAAGGTGAAGCAGATATTAGACATATGGGAGGAGAAATTGGGCGTGATATCACTTCATTGCTTTCAAAATGTGATCCCCGTTGAAGCATATACCAGAGAAGCATGTATGGTGGATGCTGTAGGTATGTTATTCCAGTAGAGGCATATACCAGAGAAGAATGTATGGTGTATGCTGTGGGTATCTTATCCCAGTCAATAGAAGTTTGTATGGTGGATGAAATAGGTATGTTATCCCAGTTGATAGAAGTGTGTATGGTGGATGCAGTAGGTCTGTTATCCCAGTTGATAGAAGCGTATATGATGGATGCTGTAGGACCAGTAGGAACATGTGTATATTATCCCAGTCGATAGAAGTGTGTATGGTGGATGCTGATGGTACATGTTGAGTCTGTACTTCAATGCTGGAAATCACTGTGGATGCTGTAGGTATATGTTGAGCCTATGCTTCGATGCTGGAAATCACAGTTTGTACTGCGAATGCTGTAGGTATATGTTGAGCCTGTGCTTCGATGCTGGAAATCACTGTGTGTACTGCGGATGCTGTAGGTATATGTTGAGCCTGTACTTCGATGCAGGAAATCACTGCTGTCCTGATAGATATAAGGAATGTTAGCATTCATTCAGAGCCCCCCACTCTTTCCATGCTGTCTCTAATATTTAACCCTTTCTATACTAAATGGATTCGTCTACTCAATTATAAAAGTAAAAATTGGAATGATCTATTATTCATCTGGAGGGGTTTTCAGGAACAATTAGCAGACAACAGACAACACAAGTGCAGTAGGAGTCCTATTTATTGTATTGAATGGAAATGTCCAGATAATAAGTTCAACAAACAACCTATGGTTATTCGTTGAATTTATTATCTGAACATTACTAAGGGAACTTGTCATCAATAATGTGTATTTAGTAAAGAAATGGTAAAAACCTAAAAGTCTGTGTCAAGTACTTATGGCTTATTGGTGCGCACTGAATGTCATAAGTTGGATAGACTGATTTCTGGTCCAAAACTGTGACAGCACCAAACTTGGCAACCTGGTCCACAGGTTTACGGGTAAATCAACTGAAAGTAGAAACTCAAATTGTCAATTGTAAATTTTCATACCATGGAAAATAATATAACACAATGAGAGCAAGTCTGGAAATGGTGTGTCTGACATTTGCAGAATGAGGTTCCCAGAGGATGAATTCACCCCCTTCGGACCACATTCTGCTTTGGCCTCATCTTATGGGAAGAATCAAAAGTCTCAAATTAACATTGTTTTAGTTACTTTTTCCCTTCCCTGGGGAACTTCAATTTGATCCTAGGTCTCCCATAGCAGTTGAGGCCTAAGCAGAATGAGGTTCCCAGAGGGTGAATTTGGTGACACTAGCCTGCCGTGCGGTATAGCATTACTAAATTCACCCTCTTGGGACCTAATTCTGCAAATGTCGGACACGCTATCTCTAGGTCTGAATGAGAGAAACCTCTACAAAGTTATGCCATGGGAATGGATTCTTAGTGGAAATCAGCAACTAATAATTGACAGGTTTTTCTTGCCAGAATTAGGAGTAGGGGTGTCCGCAGCTATAACAAACCATCATAAGAGGGGTAGTGGGATGGACAGAGCTATTAGTTCAATAAATTTGGAAATGAGCTCTGTGAAATCGTTTTACCTCAATTAAAATGTTGGGGAAACAAAGATTTTTTTTAAACGTGGCCTTATATTACAGGTCTGGGTAAGCTTACAAATAAAAAGAAGGGTGATTACTATGGTCTACCAACAACCTGGTCAGCCAGAGAGAGAAGAAAGTTAGGAGTGTATCTACTGAAGAAAGCTTTACAGATCTTCCTGGCTGAGGGAGAAAGACAAATCTGTCCAACAGATATCAAAGTTGGACAGTAGGCTCAATTGTTATATATGTTATATGCTCACAAGTCTTACATATTTTTTATGTGTTAAATTGTTGAAATTGAAACCTTTTTGTGTCGCTTTAAATTGGCTTTCTTGTATCCAATAATTCCCCCTCACCAAAATCTGGAAATTCCTATAACATTATGTCAATGAACCTCTTTTTTTTCTTGAAAACATTCCCATGACAATCATTGTTGAAATAAGCTACCTATATGCCAGACAAACAATGTTTGATGAGTGGTGGTATTTTAGTAGCATGACATGTTTTTCCATAAACAATGATCAGTTACTCATGTGCACCTCTCATCCGTAAACTAGCAAGTCAAGCCGTTTGGGATAATTCTGTTTTACATCAAAGCCCTACAAATAAATACATGATGCTATATATCTTACGCTCATTTAGGATTATAATCTACTTTCATGTTAAATTGCGTATCAAATATTCAGTTTTATTGTATTTAATGCACACTGTCACTTGTCATGAGTTTGTATTCTTGTAAACATTGTGATCAAATATATTATACTGTCAGTTGACAACTCTTGTGGTGTTCAGAACAAATATGATATTTTCTATGTAATAAGCCATTTAGTGTCACAATTGTGACATTTTTTTAACAGTTATTGGGGATTTTAGGTGAGCTGGTCAACAATGTTAAACTCTGATATAGAAAGTTATATACGCAGGACTTTGATGTGCAACAGATTTATCCCAATCAATGTCACTAGCTGGTTTACGATTGAAATTTGGACTTCTTTCATCTTTATAAATTTTGCTAGAGCTACCAGCCTTGTGTCTTGAAGTAAAAATATGTGTAAACATGTTGTTTGATCATTGATTCATAAAACAAACATATTGAATGCTTTGTTTCAGAAATGATTTGTTTGCCATATACTGAGCTCAATATCTGAGACAAAAGAATACTGAATTTAACCCCCATATCAGACTGTCTGAACTTAGGTATACAAAATCATAGATTGTAATCATTCTTTGAAACTTTGAACTGTCCGCCTGTAAATAAGTTATAAAATATATTTTCTAAATACCATTTAGCAGTTGCTGTTTTAACATCTTTCTTGTTAAAAATTATTGACATTGAAAATGAAGTCAAATCTTTGATATGATTAAACATATGGTGATAGAGATCTAATTGATCTCCTCTATGTCTTCATATCCCATGATATAATTAAAAACATATTATGGACTTGTTCGGGTGCATGAAACTGATAAGTTAGCTTTCAGGTGCTGTGCCTCATTCTACTAAAATTGCCGAAAATCTCAAGAAAATCGACCTTACCACTCCATAGAAAACATGGTCTGAAAAATGTTCAGTTGTAAATATTTACTTCTCGATTCGGGACGCAACTGTCGCAGATAAACAAACGAAAATGATGTCGCCACAAAGAGTCATTTTATTTAATTGATACATAAGAATGACAGTGTGTGTGGTCAATATGGATATAATATTTGTAAAAATATCTATACCTTGAGCAAGATTATTCTCCATTTCTATTTGATCACCCTACCGGAGTGTTTCACATCACTTTATACTGAAGCATTCTCAGTATGTATATTCACATTCACTTTTATATATCCGTGCCTTGTGTATGTTTGTCACATTTGTATTTATATCCCCCCCCCCCATCCCAAAAGATTACATGCATCCGTATGTCCGTGTGTCCATCCGCTCATATATCTCAACCATGGGTTATTGGTATGCAGGTTCCCATCAGGAGTGTTTTAAAAAGAGGGTTCATTGACATTCACATTTTCCTTTCAAAAGTTATCCCTCTTTATTTTGCTGAAAATGTTTGGATTTCTGTCTGTCCACTCATATATCTTAACCAATTGTTTATCAGATCTCGATGAAATTTGGTATGCAGGTTTGACATCACAAGGGCTTTCAAAGAGGATTCATTGACATTCACATTTTCTGTTCAAACGTTATTCCTCTTTGTTTATCTGAAAATGTTGAATTTCCGTCCATCTGTCCGCTCTTATATCTCAATCATGGTTTATCGGATCTCAATGATATTTGGTTTGGCATCATGAGGGCATTAAAAAGAGGATACGTTGATGTTGTTCACATTTTCTGTTCTTTAGTTATCCCTCTTTCTTTATCTGAAAATGTTGGATTTCCATCAATCGTTCATTAGAATTGTCCAGTAATTTGTTCGTTCCTCACATTTTTTTTCACAATTTGGATTTCAACCTGCCCATATTTCAGTTTTCACCATGGGGGTATCTCAGCACCCGTGGTGCAACCTCTTGGTTTATTTGGCATAATCTCATCCATTAGTCATAATGGGAGATACTTGCTTTGTCTTAAGGGTTTTCAAGATCAACTGAAATTCTTTTATTGAGAGGCCTGCATATGTATACATTTGTCTCTCATAGAGATAAGAAATTGCTTGTATGTAAATCGGCAACTTAACCTCTTCGCTGCTATGCCGTCCGTATCTATTACGGACGTAAAAGTGCACGCTGTGTGCTATATGGTCCGTAGGTACTACGGACCTACTTCAGCACACTAGAAGTAGGCCATTATATATAAATGGAACTCAGAGATTAGTGCATCGGAATAACTGTATCTCGACGTTTCAAACAGTGTATGATGTTCCACGATTGTGAACGATAATAGCCTTTCAGCTGAGTCACTTTTATGGTTATTTTGACATTCCCGCTATATTTTCCCATTGGAAAATGCCAATAACGTCAACAGCCCAGCACACGACGTCATAACGTCATTTAGCAGCGAAGAGGTTAAATTGCTCAGTGGCTTATATATCAGATTTTTGTGCATTTCCACCTCATTTAATTTGTTGACTTTGTTGAAAACTGTGTAGTCAGTACATTACTATAGTGCTAATTTGTCAAATGAATTTTTTATTGATTGATTTATAGTTGATGCTAATCGAACAATGAACTTAATTTTCAATAAAATGTATGTTGTTATTTGTGTTTTTATATAGTACTGTTCACTTTGCATGAGTTCACGTAAGAATATTTGTTGAAATCTGGTCTAGAAACATACACCAAATCCTCTTGAGAATTTGATCAAAAAGTTTTCTTTTGGCAAAATTTTTGCAATGAGTTTGGAAGATCTGTCCATCCGGCTATCTATTGCATACAAATTTATGGCAAGCCTGAATTATTTAGCACATGGAAGAATGTCAGATGCAAATGGATGTGTGGGAATTTTTTAGCTCGACATAAAAAGTATTTTGCACATAATGTTGCAATCTCTACCAGAGCGCACCAGTCATACTTCCATTCTGACTAGCTGGCTGGGCACCATTCTGAGGTTTTCTATATTTAGCATGGGTTTTTCCAGCAACAAATGGCAAACCCAATCAAACAAAGTCAAATTTTCTTATATGTGCTTTGATAAGAATTCCCTCACTATTCAGCAAAATGGCAGCCATGCTTGTTGTTGTCCATGTGCATTTAGACATTTGTGTTGATAAAAGAATAGGAGAACCAAAGTACATCACTGTGACCATTTTGTGTGTCATATTTTTATGAGGAGGCAGATGTCCCAAGAAACAGAACATTAATAATGTTTAGCCTAATGAAGAAGGCTAGCACTTAATGACCATCATCAAATATCCCGGCCAGCCCTCCACTGGCCTGACACAATTTAGAAGCCCATTTTTATGTGTCAATGCAGCACTTTTAATTGAACTTGTATAATATGAGTGTCACCTATAGTAACCTTGGCTTATTTTTACATACATGTTTACTTATATGAGAGTTATGTTTTTGTATTAATTCTTGTTCCTATTTCTTCAATATTGATTTTTCCTGTGCGGAAATAAATTGATATTTTTGAATTATTTTGTATCTCTTTCTCTCAGGTTGTATAGTAAATCCAGTTCATCAAGTCTCTTTAAAGCTTTCGTGTTGTATTGTATATTGCTGTTAATATAGCCACATCCGATAAAACTGCCAGAAACAGAAAAAATTATTATATAAACAGATTTTGTTCTTGTAGCAATCATTTATATCGCTTACATTGCATTTTATTGTCATGTTTGTACGCTTTGTTATAATTATATACACAAAAGCCAAAAACGTTACAGAACCTGGCTTTTGTTTAGTAACAAAGCCTATGAACTTGACATTAACATACTATTTATGCAATATGTCTTAATATTCTTTCTGTTTATGGCGGTTTTAATGGGTGTGACTATTTTAACAGTAATACACACCGCGAAGGCCACCCATGCCTTTAACCCTTTCATGACTGGAGGTTCCTGAAATTTTGCGAAAACCCTGTGCCAATGCATTCTCTTATATATGTGATTCTCCCGTAGTGAGCCTCACATTGGCCTAACAATATTCACCTTGACCGTGTAAGCCAATGCATTCTCTTATATATGCAAGGCTCCCTATGGGAGACTCTCATATGTAAGATAGTGCACTGGCAGAGGATCTTTAATGCTGCCCCAGTGCAGCTCATGTCATGAAAAGGTTAAACCAGTAAGGTTTTATCACTTCAATTATGTTGAAGATAAGGAAGGCGTTGGCAGTTGGTACAGCTGGAAATTTATATAAAGTTTGTCAAACATGTATAACAAAGAAGACTTGAAATAAGAGTGTCAATGACACCAGCTCAACTTGGAGAGGGGATAATTTCATGTGCTACAGTCACTGGTGTGATTAGGAATGCAGAAATTGAAATGTCTAAGTAAGACTGGATGTCAACATGAAGAGATATATGAAGTTTGGGACACAGGGGTGTGTCGTTAAAATGAGTAGAATATAAATTTTAAAAATATTTCAATTTAAAATGAGCAAGCGAGTTTAAAAAATGCTTCGCTATAGACATAAGTGAGATCACAAAATTGAATACCGCTTCACTTCTAACGCCATATTCACAAAAACCTGAACCGTTTCTTAAAACTCCAATGCCAATCAATCGAGTAAAAGCTATATTTTCCAAAACTTCAAAAACATACACAGAACAAAAAATCCACAGAGCACCAGCAGATGGGTACCTCGTTATATCAGGAGAAAATATACCGTCCATTTCAAAAACTTCTTTATGTATCGACCGATCTAATGTTAATCTGCCCAAATCAATCAGATATTTGAATCCTAGTTGCCACTATTTTCCTGACAGCGATGTTTTTTTGTCGAATGACTACAATATGACTCATTCCCATCTGCATGTCAATGACAACATCCATGACAAATTTCATAATGGTCAGCGTTACACCTAATGGATTTACATTGTTTAATACTGAAAATCAACATGGCTGACGGTGGCCATGTTTTTTGGCCAATTCAACCCAAATTGTTCCCATCTACCGGTAAGTGGCAAATTTCATGATGACCAGACGAACGGTATGGCCTGTAACCCATGCTAATTATAATAGATTGAAATCCAAGATGGCCGTCGGCATATATTTGAGCCGATTGACCCCAATATGACTCGTTCCTATCTACATATCAATGTCAACATCGATGTCAAATTTCATAATGATCAAACTATCGGTACAGCCTGAAACCCGTGCTAATGGATTTACATTGTTAAATACTGAAAACGAAGATGGCTGACAGTGGGCATGTTTTTGGCTGAATGACTCGTTCCCATCTACATGTCAATGTCAACATCCAATGGGAAATTTAATGATGATCAAACGAACAGTACGGCCACTGGCAGCTTGTTTTTTGCTTAATGACCCAAATTACTTGTTCCCATCTACATGTCAACGTCAACAGCCATGACTAATTTCATAATCATTTGATTTTAGAGATATCCATCTTCATCTGCACCTTCATCCATTTGACCACGTGCTTCTAGTCCACAAACAATAGAAATAGCAAACTTCAAACATCGATATCTAATCACTCTGAGCTTTGATGGGTGGGTTCCTCGACTCGAATCAAATATTTTTTACCCCCGAAGCCAAAGAAATAGTAATTTAGGAGCGCCTGATCGGATTGAGTACCGTTAATATTGAAAACCAAGATGGCCGATGACGACCATGTATTTTGGCTGAATGACCCCAAAATGATTTGTTCCCATCTATAAGATATATCAGACAAACAATACGACCTGTAGCCCGAGCAAATGGAAAATGTCGACGGATACCAACCCATGGCAATATCTCAAACTTTATTTTGTCAAGTTGAGTTAAAAATAGAAAGGATTTGTTCTTATTTTCATTATCAATAACTCGTGACAAAATTACACATGCTGAAGCCATTGTTTACATACATTACCCACGGTGGGGAATCACTTGGTTTCAAGTTGATGAGTATCACGCATTCAAAATGGCTGAGGCGAGTGCAAACGTGACCAGAAACGAGGAAAAAGGTAATAAACTAGGATAATTATATATTTAAGAGTATTTTGGCAGCTACGATCATGTTTTACTATTTTTTCAAACAAGCTGATAACTCACTTGTGTCCAAATTCAGTTGTTTGCTCTAACATTCTGACCAAAGTTGTTAGTCGAAGGATTCTCCTAGATGTATGGACTTGTGTATTCCACGGACCTCCGACTGGACACTTTTGTCAGAATGTTTAAAGAAAACTACTTGAGTATTTCCGAACAAATAAAGTATCAACTTGTTTTAAAAATAAACTATCATATGTTCGTGACAGTCAAAATGATATGTTTTGTGACAGTTTCACATATATTATGTTTTTGTGTGTTTGCAAGTTTTGAATGCGTGGTACTCACCAACCTCGAGACCATGTGATTCCCCACCGTGATTACCATAACAAGGAAGCCAGTGTTGTGTTTTCAGCAATGAATAATAACTCTAATTGTGTCGGCACTTAAAGATACGGGCGGCGTTAGCGGTGCTGTTAAAATATGCAGCTCCATCAAAAAACGCCATAAACAGAAAGAATAGTAAAATATAGACAGACTTTGTTCTTATATCAATCGGAAATATGGCATAAACAGTATGTTATTGTCAAATGTTTTTCCTTTGTTATGTAAACAAACACAAAAAAACATTACAGAACCTGGCTTTTGTTTAGATCTGGATATGGTAAACATAAAGAGCGTTTTTTGTTACTGTTGGAATAATAAAGAGCGTTTATATCATTGTAGTGCGATTAACCAATAGAATTGCGCTGTGTTATGTAAACAGAAGCAAAACTTCTGTAACACGAGAAGGTTCTTGTTTACGTACACCATCATACGTGTGACGACAATATACTATTTACGCACTGATTTTGGCATATGAACAAATCTACATATATTTTAATATTCCTTCCGTTGATGGCGATTTGAACAAATATGAATATTTCTGCAACTAACGCCACCCGTGCCTTTAAGTCGTCTGATAATATTTTCTTGGTTGGCCCGTTAAAGCACAAGAAAACATTAGTTATAGCACTTTGCGTAAATATTCTGGTAAATACCGTAACAAGTAAAATTTGGACATTCGCAGAAGTTATTATTTGTTAGTTGAGCGGCAAGCCTTGAAATAGTGTGTCATTTGCAGAATGAGGTCCCCAGAGGGTGAATTTAGTGATGCTACCCCCGCATAGCGGGCTAGCATCACCAACTTCACCCTCTGGGAACCTCATTCTGCTGAAGTGTAAGCAGAATGAGGTCCCCAGAGGGTGAATTTGGTGATGCTAGCCCGCTATGCGGGGTAGCGTCACTAAATTCACCCTCTGGGGACCTCATTCTGCAAATGACAGACACACTATTTCAAGGCTTGTAATGAGCGGCGAAATTCCAATAACTTGATATTGACATCGCAAACGCCTTGCATGGCTTTAACTCTTTATTTCAGCCACTTGTTGAGCTGGTACCATCCTAATCAATGGCAGCTTTACATGTCACCTCTTGCTGAATGGGGGGTATAAACTATCAGATAGGATGTGAAATTATTAATATTTATTCTTATTAGTAAATATAATTGCATTGGTCGCTTATGTATAATATATTATATAAACTGGTTATGATGAAACAATTTAAATGGATATGATGAGGTCAATCTGGATAGATAGTATGTTGCATGAGTTGTGAATGAATGATGTTTTTTTTAGCACTGAAGAAATAATTTGAACAAAAAGATTAACAAGATTGGTCAATTAGGTTGTGGGATGAATATAATCCCTATATGATACCAATTCCACGAAAAATGAAGAGTGAAAATGATATAAGAATTGCCCAATGAATTAAGAAATTGAATATATTGTGGTGTTTTACATTGAAATAGGTGACTGTCCCATTTGTGTTAAAAGTGGCCAAAGGCACTTGCAGTTTTAAAGATATAACAGTCTTAAAACATCACCACTAAGAAGACACTGAGAAATAGATAAACATACTTCCTATAATCATTGTTAGTTCTCCAATAACGAAATATCGTGTGTCGAAACCAATGTTTAATATGTAAACAAAACTGTTACAGAGATTTGTCAACAAACATCGCTAATCGTGTAGAAAGTTCAAATATTTTAATCTGGACAGGTCTGGATGTGATTTTTTTATATTTTTTCAATGCTTTGACCTTTTGCAATGTCTATTAGTGTAAAGTTTTGATTAAACTTTGGTACATGTATCTTATTGGTCTAATTGGATGTTATCACTAATTCCACTGTAACAGTAATGATCACAATCGGCAGATGTTTAACCCATACCTTGGCGATAGTGATCAGCTATTTTCAGTTTGGACGCTAAACATAACTCCGTTTAAAAAAAATGGATCAAACCCAAATTCGAACTCTATCTATATTTTGGGCTGAGAAACTCACATACCAAATTTACATACATCTTAATAAAATGAGATATATCAGATGAAAGGTATTTCCGCTAAGGTATCAGAAATGTTGAGAAGGGTTGATTTTAACTATAAAAATCCATACATGTGAAGGGGATATAATAGAATGATCACATGAAAAATATACAAAAGCATAAAATTGATTACCAGGGTTAACAATTTTAACTCTATAAAATTAGGGGACTGTACCAGGTATGTAATTTGAATATTGCATTGATAGGCTAAACCAGAGAGCTATGTGGGAGTTGAAAAACCCTGGGCCAACACTGTCCACACACTATGGAAATGCAATAAACAACAGATGGCTATTAAAGTCATTTTATATGTGCAATACAGTGAGCATTAGATATCATATTATAGGACTGTGTTACTTTATAAAAATAGTGCTACACTATGGGGTTCATTCTGTCTGCTCAAATTCTGAGAACATCCATACAAATGAACAGTAGACTATTCCAATTTATACTTTTAGAATTGAATGGGGAGAGTCCATTGATTCATGAATTGGTTACACCTTTCACTGCTGTGCTGAACATATGATGGCTAAAAATAACTCTAATTCAATAATACAGGTTTATCTCTTATCTCTCTTAGAGCTAAACTGATATCACTGGTAATTAATTGTAAGCTACTATGGTTATATTGTAAGCATAAAAATCTCAAATCTATTCAATTCTTAGTTAAAAAAGGGCCATAACTCTGCTATAAAAAATAGGACCTAACCCATATTCAAACTCGATCTGTATTTTGAGTTGAGAAACTCAGATATCAAATTTGGTTCCTATCAGTTGAAAACTGGTTGATTTATCGAAGCATGCATGAATTCTATGTCAAAGGGCCATAACTCCGTTAAAAATAATCTGATCAAACCCATATTCATACTCGAACTGTATTTTTGGTGGAAACTAAAATACCAAATTTGGTTCCGATCAGATAAAAATATTTTGAGTTATGGCAGAATACGTGAATTTTAAGTCAAAAAGGGCCATAACTCTGTAAAAAAAACAACCCATATTTGAACTCGATCTGTATTTTGGCCTGAGAAACCCTATACAAAATTTGGTTCCGATCGGATAGAAAATGTTTGAGTTATCGCATTATGCGTAAAGTGTCTACGGACAGATGGACGGACGGACGAACGACAAGTGGTAAATCCAGACGTCGACACTATGTGTACCATACTATGGTATGGGTACACATAAAAAGCCTATCATCTGCATAGCGGAAATATTCAATAAGATATATGTATATAGCCCGTCCATTTAACAATAAATCTTGTTCGATGATGGTCAACTGCCAATTGGGTCACCCGTTTTATACCCCAATATCACACAGACCGTAACACGAACACGACGTCACAAAATGTTGACCTAATCACTAAAAACGGTCAGCAGAATAATTGGGCGTGCTTTTCAAAGTTCAGCCGAATTGCATCTGAAGCCAGTTATATAATTCGATCATGTTATAATTGGCAAGTGCTTGGAAATCTTATCTTGGGCTGACTTAATGTGCTGCGTGGGCTGGTATCAATATCAAATACTCGGCAGATTTTTTTTAAATAAATAAAAATATACTCCGCTTTTTTATGGGAATAATATCATCAAAAAGCTATATAAATATAAGAAATGAATGGTGTGGGTGTGTGTGTTATTGCAGGATGCGGCACTGTGGTCGTTGCGGGGCACATGGCAATATCACACAATGTGCCCCAACAACTACAACGCCATATCCCCCAATAACACACATACTCACTACATTCTTTTCTTAAATGATAATTAGTTCATGAATACAAACGAATACAAAGAACACATAATACCTGAAATCTCCACCCATTCTGATAATTTCTATTTTTGGAAATTGAATTTTGAACTGTTTAAAAGTTCTCAACAAATGTAAAAATCAAACATTTTGCTGAGACCTTTTGGGTGATGTGCCTGAGAAAATTTGTATTTATTTAACCTCAATACGTATTTGATATGCAAATGAAGTTATATGCTAGAAAATATGTTAACTGAAGAATTTCTTATTGAAATCGGAAAACATTAAGCCAGTGGCTGATATAGCATCACCTAAACCAACTGTCTTCACAACCTTCTTGCACACTAAAACTGGACTGAAAGTCAAGGAAATAGTATTAACATTTTCTGAAACAACAGGTTTCTCTGGATTGAAAGTTCTGCTTTTGCCTTTTGAATAAAGTTGATATTTTTTTGGTATTCTCAGTTCAACCTGTTCTGCTTTTAAGTTTGCAACAGTTACATCACATGCTTGAGGTCCTGCTGATCGTGTTCCAGCTGCAGTAGCTGCGTCAATATTGGTCCAAGAATTTCTGTAAACAACAGTCATGTGGAATGTTAGAGAGTGGAAATGAATCCTGGTCAAACGGTAGTTGTCATTTTTCTTGGAATGTCCATAGGTATCCATCAACCAAAGCAGGATGTCTCCAACAACATTAATTTCTGGCTGGCCTTCGTGTTCTGAGAAATAGTTTTTATGGGGTCCGTTTCCTGCATGTGCAGCGAATGTCAGTTCTTGTTCATTTAATCCAAGTGACTGGCATCCGGGTAGAATCTGAAAATAAAGTCAATAATTGTTTATACTTAGACCAAATAAATAATACCGTTTTTTCAGGCACCTCCCTCATCACTGAAATTTCTTTTAAATAGCCTCGTCAAACAATTTTTTCAATAATTCTGTTAGAAATAGAGGATATGATCAACGAAAATTATTGGTTTTTTGTTTCTGGAGTATGTTTTCCAGATTCTGAGACAAATAACAAATAAATAGACTCCTTCCCTCATCTCAAAAGATATAATTGCCTGAGAACACAGATATTTTATTTTAATGGCCTTAATAGTCCCTTGAGAAGAAGCAATAGGCTAACGTGTGAAATGGTGCCACATCAGTTCTGACACCCCATCAAAATATGCGTCATTTAGGCATCCTTGACTTTATATCCACTTATATTACCATAGACATTCAGAATTTAGCCTTATGTGGGCTGATTCACTATATTATGGGCTGATTTACTAATAATTGATATTTGCAGTCGGTTGAATGGACTAACATTTACCTCCACTGGTTATAGTCATCTCATTCCCCCAAAGTGATGCTATCCCACACCACGGGCCTAGCATAACCAAATTCACCCTCTGGGAACCCCATTCTGCTTAGGCCCCAACTGCTATGGGAGACCTAGGATCAGATTGAAGTTTCCCAGTTGAAGTTGGTGATGTTCACCCATTAGTCAACTCGATTATGCATTTTATCTTTAATTATATTTTATTTTTAAATTAGGGGATACAGAAACTGAACAGAAGGGGAAAAGTAATTTGAGACTATAGATACTTCCCAGAAGATGAGACCTAAGCAGAATGAGGTCCCCAGAGGGTGAATTTAGTGATGCTAGCTGGGGACCTCATTCTGCACAAATTTCAGACACACTATTGTCAGGCTTTGCTGAATCTCAATAGAAATCGAGAGTGATCCAGCTTCTTCAGTTACAAAGTGTCAGCTATCAAAAGCTGAAGTGAGCCATATATCACTCACTTACATTTAAATTGAGATGTGCTATCGTAGGACAAACTTTAGCATCAATGATGGGTGGAAAAACATTCCTATTAATATACAGCAGAAAACCTATGACCACTTCTGTCAAGTAAGTTACACGGTACAGGGCAAAATCTAAGATCCATTTGATGAAAGCTCTAAACACGATCTTTCTGATATCTAGCAAAATATCTGCGTTTCTCTGTAAAATAAATTTTTTTGGATTATATGAGAAAACTTCAAATTTTAAAGTGGAGAAAAGGTCTTCTTTGATCCAGCTAGCCAAGCTTCCAAACAATAGATACAGAAGGCACAGCATAGTTAAAAGTAAGATTTAAAAAATGTTGGTAATATCCACGTCTAACTAAGCCGCACCACATCTTGTGAACTCATTTACTATTGATCCCTTGATTGACTTTTATCCATACTGTTTATAATATATATATAATTCCCATCCATGTTAGTAATTCAAACATGATGCACTTGATATTCCCTAATGTAATCACCACCTGAGATAATTCTAATAATTTTGATTTCTCATTGACGAGTGATTACAATATTTAATTTCTATAACCCTAACAATGATCACCTATAAATATAGTCTTGGTGATATGACTTTTCTCATTGACGAGTGATCACTTGATTGAACTCTAGTGATTACTTTATTTTGTCCAATATATACCTTACTTGCATATTCGATATAACTCATCGATACAATGTTTGTGTTGGTAGGTAGCTGAGGTGCCTACATTTAACTCCTGTATCGCTTTACTTTAAAAATTAATCCACTAATGATTACTTGATTAATATTTTCATGCTGTTCATATAAATTTCCCATCCTTGTTAGTAATACAAACAAGATACACTTTAGGAACCCCTAATACTACATACCTATGATATCCTTAATAATGCGACATTTCTCTTTGGCGAGTGATTACACTATTAATGGTTTATCCATAGGTATCCATTTTTGCATTCTTTCGCCATCACCATCACTTCGCGTATGGTGTGACTGATCTATACGATGTTTTTGCTGGCAGTAGCGTGGAATTGCCCAAATACCATGATTCCCGCACACCTTATAGGGAGTGTTCTGTGCATTTCAGATTTATTTCAGTTTAGTTACCTCATGCTATATCTTTTAACATTTGGATAGGTAAACCAATTTAAAGTGATGTGAAACACTCCGGTTGGGTGATCCAATAGAAATGGAGAATAATCTTGCTCAAAAGTTTTTCTTTTTACAAATATTAATCCAAATTGCCAACACACACCGTCATTCTGATATATTAATTAAATGCACTGACTCTGGATGGCGAAATCATTTGTGTTTCTTTGTCGCCGATTGTTGCGTCCCGAATCCAGATGTAAATATTTACAATGTTTTCTATTGAGTGGTATGGTCGATTTCTTTGAAAGTTTCGGCGATGTTAGTAGAATGCTACATTCTCCAGGTTGGCATAAAGCCTGAATACTAACTTATCAGTTTCAAGAACAGGAACAAGTGCATAATATGTCTTTAGTTAGTTGGTTTACAAACCTGCCAACAACTTTTTTTTTACCGATAATCTGTCTTTTGCACATGGTGTTCAGTTTATGCAAGACTTCTAACCAAACAGTTGTTTATCAGTCATAATAGCATTCATAATACTAACTGGTATTTCAAGACTAATAAATTTGCTGTATCAGATTTTTATCGACAGATATCTATCACTCACTTGGCCAAAGTGCGCTGCCGTTAATTATAGCAGATACAAATTGTGAGAGGGGTGGTGCATAGGAGTGAAAATTAGTCACAAAATCGAATAACTGCAGTATAGATGTGATTATATTTTCCTCACCCTTTGCAAAATATGCTCCATAAATTTCTTGTTGACCATGCTGGCAAGTTCCAAATGGACTGGCACAGAAAGGGGCAACTGTGTGAGTGAACCTCTGATGAAGTTCAGCTTCTGCTTGTAAAATTCTTCATCCTGCATCTCAAGCAAATGAAGTCCAGCAAGGAGAATAGAATCAGGTTGATATTTCTCCATATTTTGAAAGAAATGCTCCAATTTTGTCATCCTGGAATTGGATTCGTCATTTGAGAAGATGAATCTATTTGACACACCCGTCTTTCTATCACCCCAACTCTCTCCTGCCTTGTATTCTACGATGATGTGGACTTCATCATATGTCATCTTGCTTTCACCCGAGACGAGAAGGCTTGCAGGCAGAAGACTGGCTAATTTTGGACCAACTGGACCAACTAACTGAACCTAAAATGATGGTACAGATATTGTATGGTCAGCACTGATAAAATATGTTAGAGATGCAGTTTAATACATGTGCATGCAAGTAGTACATGTACTGCCATTTAAAAGATTTTTTCTCTCTCTACATAATGGGCAGGTCAGCCCACACCATATTCGATATAAATGATGTCATTAATATAAAAACTTCTTGAAATATAATCTGAAGGGTAATAAGTCATGCATAATATTAGCATTGTTTACCATTGAAGAATTTCAAATCAAATAAATTAATTTGGATCATAAATTATAAATCAGAGAATTCATATTATAAAAGTAAATTTTGATAGCAAGGGACTTTAAGAAATTTACAGCAAAAAATTACCTGTCCTGTTTTATATCATAGATATCTCCATCATTTAGCACAGAAAGGATTATCCATGACACAATGTCTCAATAAAACATATCTTACCTCAACCTCTGGGAATAGCTCTTTAACTTTATTAGCCACAAGGGCTGCATTTCCACCAATGAAATTCTGAAAATGAGAAATAAATTCAGGTGAAAATTCCTCCCTCTGAATATCTGCTGACCCATAATAAAAGTATGCTTGTTTTTCCCTGACTCTACCTCCTTTAAAAAACCTCCCAACTAAAATATTTTATTGGCATCTCAGAGAAATATTATTTTTATTTCCAGTCATATGAAATAACACAAAAAATGTATGGAAAACCTGCTTTGTGTTTACCTAGAATGACAGGCATACTTCATTGTTTTATTCAAGATGAACAGCTCAGCTTTTTCAATCTTAAATATTGAAAAAAATCAGGATATGGCCTCATGTTGGCTCAGTGAAGTAAAAAAAAAAACACCAGTTGAGAACTTTCTCATGTTCTTTGTCTCAATATCATCCTAGGTGTCTTGTTACCTGGAAAATGTTTAGTTATGTTTTTTCAGGTGCATACACTTCTTACAGAAGTATAAAATAAATTGCCTACCTACCTACTCAACTCTTGCAGGATAAGGTAAGGTCAGAGGGAAACAAAGATATATATTTAATTAAGCAACAAAAAAGTACTGTACATAGATGTGTCCTATTTTGCATGAACGTGTATCCTTCTGCACTTCTATTATCTTTTCTGCTATCTGATTTTATCACCTGAACATCCCTCCAATTACAATAATTAATTCTGAATTACATGTAGGAAGTACAAGTAAATATTTATATTATTTGGTGTACTTTGGACATTGTCTATTCTGAAATGGTACAATGG
Source organism: Siphonodentalium dalli (assembly GCA_032622095.1). Classification (NCBI taxonomy): domain Eukaryota; kingdom Metazoa; phylum Mollusca; class Scaphopoda; order Gadilida; family Siphonodentaliidae; genus Siphonodentalium; species Siphonodentalium dalli. The sequence goes on along the minus strand of CP136063.1, from coordinate 162,259,881 downwards.
ATGTGGCTAGAATTGTTGGCAATAATAGTTTATTTTCACATTCTTCCAATTGGCATATACATGTTTATAGTTCCTGAGCATTCACACATCAAATTGATTCACTAGATTTAATTTCGGAGTTCTAACTGTTGTGAAAATTAATACATGTAGCCGTACCTGTGCACCAGCCACAGAGCTTCCCTGTTCAACAATTTTCATAAACATCTCTCTGTGATTGAAGATTCTTTCTGCTGCTGAGCCCTTTTCAAAGAAGAATGCAAACGTTTCCTGAAATTGCTGCAAATTGTTCATGACTTCATGATTTCTACTGTGACCTGGCTTGATTTCCAATGATTCCATGAATGGTCCATGTCGAACAATCAGATCCAAATTAGCATTTGTTCTGAAATATTGAATTGATATAGTTTAATATGAGGCAATAGCAATTTAATAGCCTGTTAAACGTACCTCTCCTACAACTTTGTCCTCAATATTGTAAAGAAAATAAAACTTTTTCGTACATGTAAGTTCACAGAAAATATTTGATGGCAGAGTTTCTTTTTTGCTTTTACCGTCTTTTCTCATTATTTATACAGTTTTATGAGAAGAAATGCCTTTAGAGCTAAAAAAAAGAAGACGTTTGTTTCTGCTAACAGGCTGGAAAACAATAGGGACGGTTGGCAGGCAAATTTTTTTTTTTAATCAATATTTTAATTTTTCTATATTTTTAACAATACGTGTATAATACTTTATATGAGCACACATTATGGACTTCTTAGTCTCAAGGTGGTCAACCCATGCGATATAGAAACAAGAAACTCAGATTCAAAGTTACAGATGATATATATTTCTTTCTTCATAAGAATATCAAATGCATTCCGCTGTGTGGTGATTTGCATAGTGTCATGTTCGATCTGTTGTTCCACGATCTCTCTAGACTCTATCACCGCAAACAAACTCGATATGGTTTATGTTGAATGCCGACAACTCCTTAACTTTCATTTCAACATAGCTAGCCATTGTTGCTGTTGTTGTGGTGTGAATTCTGTTTACTTTGTTTTCAATGGGAGATACGTATCTATTTATAGTAAGTGGGTATTTCCACTGGAAGCGACCGCCGTGCTTTTATCTCTGTTAAATGTGTGAAAAATTCACAGGTACCATTTTGGTTTTTAATCAGTTTTTCGATCGCAATAAAAAGTTTAGACTCTGCGCCTTTAAATAGGGTTGGTCGGGTTAGCGGAAACGCGTTTTTTTAAATTATTTTTTAGGTCTTATACAAACTTTAAGAAGAAATATCTTATTATAATTTGAGTAAAACTTATCGTATTAAAAAATCTTATGAAATTCCCTGACAATTCTGCTATTAGACGTTGCATCGACGTTGAAGTCGCATCTCTCGCGACGCCGTCTGAATGGCCCTTTAAGTTTAAGGCTTTATTGGTCTCTGGCTTCGCCCGAATCATCCCCTTCCCGTTTATAACACCCACCCCACTGCTAATCTTCTGAATCTATAAGACGGTTCTTTGATTAAAACTGTCCATGCATCAATCACTCGATGTTCATCACTGAGTGAAGACTTTGTCACTGGGTCTGAAGTTGCAGACTTTGATGGTTCAGTTTGTGGAACATTTCTTGTGGCTGTGGAACTGTAATTTTCTTTGAAGAACGTTATCAGAGAAGATGAATAGAAATATGCTATGACAACCACTGAACATGATAGTATGAATATTGAGGAGGCCCTAGTGAACATTTTTTGCAACTTGCTGAGATGTTTATGAATAGAAATCGATAAAATATATATAGGCCTAAACGTGGCCGGTTTGTTGTGGTTGTAGCCCAAGAACACTTCCGGTAGTAATGGATATATACTTGAGCAAAGATATAGTTCATCATTCAGCATTATTAAAAAACATATTTAGTTGCAAATGATAAATGTTAAATCATGTTTGAGATAAAGCCATGATAATTAAGGAGAATAACTTATTGGTAATGATTTCTCTTGATATCTTTAATTTAATGTTAAATATCCTTACACCAAATTCAGGTCAAGGTCAAAAGTACGCAATGGCCGAACAAGTTGTCGAACTTGAGAGCTGGAAAGGAGATTGGGGATTGACATCCATCGATCCCAGCTGTTTAGCTGTTTTGGTAAACTAATCATGACGAAAATATCAATATCTCGTTAGGCAGAATCGAAAATACTGTATTGCTTTTGCAAAATGATCATGTAACCTAATTTCGCGCGTCGGATTTCAATCAATGTTGTTGTTGTTGTTGACTTCCGCTATTCACTACCCGTTGAATAAGAACTCATGTGCTGTGTTCCCTCAGGTATTATCACTGCAATTACTGATACTCTCTACTTCATAACGGAAAGGTCGGATTTTCAAATTCTTTTCACTGTAACCGAAAGGAAGCCATGAACTGATGAACTGCCTTCTGCCATTCTGGATAATTTGCTGCATAGTCATATTTAAATAAGAGCTATCTCCAATCACTGAATCAGTGATCTGGCATTAATCATTCTTTTATCAACCTCTACTTCAGTCTGAACGAACCCCATCTCGATCTCATTCACGGGGCGTCATGTGCCCCGCGAGAATCCGTTCGAAATCTGCAGATGACCCAGCGTGAAATGGGAGCGGGTCGATTCGGTCCAGGGCTCTTTCGGTCTTCGACTTTTCGGTCCAGGGCTCTTTCGGCCGGGCTCGTTCGGCCGGGCTCGTTCGGCCCCTATTCAATTCGGGTAATTAGGTAGTGTGGGTGTTAATTGGACGGCATGTTAATTGCCTTTGATTTGGGACCGGTCTTTTGATGACAATGGAGATTTATGTTTGTACACGTTTTATTCGCAACAATAGTAATGGGTATACACACACATAGTAATTAACACTGCAACAATTTCGAACAATAACGTGAATATATGATGAAAGATATGAACATTTATTGATTAAAAACAAGTTAAAACAGTAAATATATACAGTTTACATGATAAAAACATCTGGTTATTTAATGATTAAAAACAAGATAAAACACATTACATAAAATACATTATTTATAAATATTAAAACATAGCGTAGGTCTTCTTCTTTATTCGTCTTCTTTGCGTAGGTCTTCTTCTTTATTCTTCTTCTTTATTTCTTGGATTGGCCATTCTTGTAGATCGAGTTCACATCTTTCAGGAATTCAGTTGTCTTGATGGTGCCGTCTTTGTATGATGCCCATATCGCCTCAAGGTCTTTGTCAATCTTCGTGTACTTTTGTTTTATGTCGGTCTCGAGGTCCCTTGCTGCTACAGCTACTTCGATATGTGCAGCTTCTTTTTGGAGCACTTGGATCAGCGGGTAGAATGACAATCTGCTCCCCTTCATGTTAAGTCGCCTGTGCCAAGCTGTGAAGAAGACGAAATTTCATTAAATTTGTTTGTACTTTTGTAGTTCAATAAAAATATGGTGAAGAAGACGAAATTTCATTAAATTTGTTTGTACTTTTGTAGTTCAATAAAAATATGGTGAAGAAGACGAAATTTCATTAAATTTGTTTGTACTTTTGTAGTTCAATAAAAATATGGTGAAGAAGAAGATATTTCATTTTGTAGTTTTAATATTTTTATTATATACATGTATTAGTATATATGTTCTTTAAATGAATAATGATTCTTACCTTCGATGTGGTTATTTGTTCTGACTTGGTGGTCAAATATGCACCATTCGCTGATTGCGATGCAGCTATTTCTCATCCACTGGTTTCCGATGTACTCCACGAATTCCTTCAATTGGTCGGTTCTGGCTCTTGTGGCTAAACTGTTGTATGTTGGCAGGATGTGGCTGGCTGGTAGGAATGGCAAAGCTAGGAACTGCTGGATGTACGCCTTGATTGGGTTGTTGTTTTTATAGGCGGTTTTCAAGCCGATGTCACCGACCTTCTTCATCACAGCCTGGCACCAGTGGAATACGCACCCTTTAATATCGCGACCAGGTAGTACCTCTCTTATAGCCTGCCATGCAGCGATCTCGTAATCCAATACAAATGAATCAACGTCAGGCTCCCCGATCTTGTCTATGATGGCCTGCAGCACCTCGATGTAGTCTGTCTTTCTACGCCGTGACATTAACACGAATACCAGTGGAAACTGTTTTTTCGTGTCGCCTTCTTTCACGAAGCAGTTTATTGACATCAGCTGAGCACTCGTTGTCCTAAATGGTTTCCCGATGATCTGCAATATAAAATAATAACACAATAATGATATTGTTTACATTTATGTTTATAGAATTTGAAAATAATATAAAATTATTTACGTCTTTTGTTTACATTTGAATTTTTGGTTTATATAAATTGATTATAATTTTAGATTTAATTACTATTGTACCATTAGAATGTATTAAATTATTAAATTTTACTAGTACCATTAAAATGTATTAAATTATTAAATTTTACTAACCCGAAAAGTACCGTCTATGAACCAACGCTTGGATCGTCGAAGCAAGTCAAGCTGGAATGGTGTCGAGTAAATCATGTGTCGGTGAGCGTTCGTGTTTATATCTGCTACCAGAAATTCACTGTTTGCTGAAGGATGGTCGGTAGGGTTTCTTCCACAGTCTGTCGAAGTATCGTTTCTAAGCTGTCGTCAGTGGGTGCTGATGCGAAAGTTGAAGTGTCGTTGACAACATCCATTGGTGTTTCGTGACTGCAACAAAAGATATTATTTATAATAATGTATATTATAGAAATAAAAACGAGGAACGGATAACGAGGAACGGATAACGAGGAACGGATAACGAGGAACGAACGAAGAAATTGCCTATATATACCTCTCTTCTCGCAGAAATGCTGAAGCAATTGTGTCGGGGCATCTGCTGCACACAAAGTTGATTGAAGACAGCCCCTTCATGGCGTCAAAATAACTTTTCTGTGTAACGCCGGTGTTACACAATCTGTGCTGCCACTGGCCGCATCTGTCGCAGGAAAGGGCGTGTTGACGTGGTCGGACATTCTTTGTACATTGGACACATGGATACTCGATGTCAGTGCTGGTTGGTAATACTCGTAAACTGTATCGTCGGCTCATTGTTAATCAAATTGAAGAACTAATGGGATATGGTGTTGGGGCATACACACTACCCTTAAATAGATGGAACAATGTTGTGATAGGCATGAACAAGCCTCACTTAAACAAACATGTTGTGATTGCATGAACAAGTCTCAACTCACCAGCTGAGTGATTCTCAACTCAGATCAATCACCGTTTTATCTTGTCCAAACAAACATGCCAGAAGCCGTTCTGAGTGTAAAAATGTAGATACATGTACCAATCTATATAGTAACATATATCTACAACTTTATTATCATCTTTCTCACAGACAAATCACAGGTAAGAATATTAAATCAAATCATAAGATCAATATATATAATATAAATTAGAGCAATGCTACCCTTTTATACACTTTAATCAAAATATTAAACGCTTTATTATAATAATAAAATAACATACAAAAGAAAAATATATATAAACATCCAAATATCCTACTGATAAAAACATTTTTAGGTGAGACTGTTCGGCCCAAACCATGGGCCGAACAAGCCCGGCCGAACAAGCCCGGCCGAAACAGCCCTGGACCGAATCGACCCCGACCCCGTGAAATCGCACGTGTCTCGGCGCCCTTCCGGTCACAAATGTCAGGGTCGGCTCCAAACTTGAATTAAACAGCGACAAAGGTGAGTTAATGCAGAATATAACACACAATGCATACTCCACAACACAGTCCCTAGGAATCACTGTTAGTTGAATAAAATATTATTTAATAATATTAAATCAATATATTATAGTTAGTTATTATATTAATATATATAGCTTATATCTATATAGTAGAGGTAATATATCTAGATCTATTTGTTATATTTTAATCAAATTTAATATTACATGGACAGTGATTCCTAGGACTGTGCTCCACAATGATTTAATACTAGTATCAAATCAGTAGCTTTTAATTTTTATGGAGTATTATGCGATAAGATTTGTTTTTTTTACATGTTTACAAAAGTCATTATTTCCAAGTGCATTTTCAATGGAATATTCCACCAATTTCCACGAGTGATTAACCGCAATTCTGGAAGCTACGCTTGAGTATACTGTTGCTCAATGTTAGATACATACATTTCCTAGCTCCCAAACCACAAGTAAGTTTAGTATTATACTTGTAAGTTGTATGCCACAAAAAATGACCCGAAAATGTCACGGTTCCCTTCCGGTCAACTGTTAGCATTTGGGTTCGCATCGGTTTGATAACAGAAACAAACTTGTGTAAGTTTGAGACGATACATTATATAATGTAGACAGTAGGCCTATTATGATTTTAGCGACATGTACGCAACACGAGTCATATCGGATCAATGTCAGGTGTGTATATGTATTCCCACTTATTCATTACTAGTAAATATGGAAATAAAATATGCGTGATAAGTCTCCAACGAGCACGAACATACTGGTCAAATAATGCGAAAACTAAATACGTGCAGATTCGGAACTCGATGCGAACCCAAATGCTAACAGTTGACCGGAAGGGAACCGTGACATTTTCGGTCATTTTAATATTCATTTTTTGTGGCATACAAGTATAATACTAAACTTACTTGTGGTTTGGGAGCTAGGAAATGTATGTATCTAACATTGAGCAACAGTATACTCAAGCGTAGCTTCCAGAATTGCGGTTAATCACTCGTGGAATATTCCATTGAAAATGCACTTGGAAATAATGACTTTTGTAAACATGTAAAATAAACAAATCTTATCGCATAATACTCCATAAAAGCTACTGATTTGATACAAGTAATCATTGTGGAGTATGCATTGTGTGTTATATTCTGCATTAACTCACCTTTGTCGCTGTTTAATTCAAGTTTGGAGCCAACCCTGACATTTGTGACCGGAAGGGCGCCGAGACACGTGCGATTTCGCGCTGGGTCGTCTGCAGATTTCGAACCGATTCTCGCGGGGCACATGACGCCCCGTGTCATTTATCATTTCTTCCCTTTCGACAGCATACAATGGACATTCCAGAATGAAATGGCACACCGTTTCCTTGTCACCGCATTCACAGCTTGTGGTGGTATCCTTTATGAATTTCCCGATGTGTCCCTTCAAGCTGGAGTGTCCGGATCTCAATCTGTTCATTTTATGTTGTATCTGTTCGTCATCGCTGATATGGTTCTTCACATATTTTACTGCCTCCACTACATTGGAGAATAGCTCTTCAGTGTGGCGTGCCTTTTGCAGATTTGACCATTGAAACTGCCATTTCACCATTATATTTTTCTGCATGGCCTTCTTCAAATCTGTCACTGTATTGTCAGTCTCTTTTAATTCCGAATCTATCATCTCTGATGCATGTGCTGCCTCTTTGGCCGCACCATCTGCTACATCATTTCCCTTGATATTAATATGGCCTCCAACCCATTTAATATGTACATCCGCTCCACTGCTGTGTATAGTGTTGAGTTTCCTGCGGCACTCTGTTATGGTTTGGAAATATTTCTCAGGAAGCCTGTTACCAGTCACTGCATCTATAGCTGATTGGCAATCACAAATGATGCAGCTGTTTCTAACTCCTCTGGATGTGATCCATTTCTCTATGAAGTTTATGGCAAGTAGCAGACCTCTTATCTCGCCGTGGTAGTTATTACTATCCTTGCTAACGGATTCTTTCAGTATAACTGGTTCTGAATTGAGGCCATCTAGGTATATAACAGCAGCTGCACCAGTTGGACCTGGATTTCCTAGTGATGACCCGTCAGTGAAGACCATGATGTTCTGATAACTTCCATTCAGGTATTTGGTTATGTCTTCTCGGGCTGCTTCCTTCTGAGATTTTGAACGAGTCGCTGCATTACCCAATTCGATGTCAGACTTTGGACTAGTTATGACAGCAACTCTGCACAGGAACATGTCTTTCTCGTACTTTGGCTGTGGCCAGATTGAATTCTGTCGTACCGAGCATGTATCTCGCCGCAGCATACATTTGCTTCATTTGAGAGCCTCCCTGTTTCACAATAGACTCGTCCAACATTCTCCTTAGCAACGATCCATCTGTCTGTTTCACTCGTATAAACTCTCGTGCTGCCAATTCCTGAAGCCTAAATCTCAATGGTGTTGTTGCTGTGATGACTTCCAGGGTCTCAGTTGGTGTTGACACCATAGCTCCGCTTGCAGTCAGAAGGGCTGATCGGTCAACATCTTCCAATGAATTAAGATGAGTCTCTTTTGTTGTCACCCAAGCCGGATATGCATACCGGTACTCTAACAATGGCCGGATAAATGTCTGGTAAAGCTGTAGAAACACCTTCATATTGGCTTTGTTAAATCTACTCAAGATGTTCAGAGCCTTTGTTGCCTTGATCTTCACATTCTGTACAGGTCTGTTCATCGAACTTCAGTTTTTCGTCAATTATGACCCCGAGGACCTTCTTATACGACACCCTCTTCAGTTGTTTTCTATTCATGTATATACTTGGCACCGTTGTTGTAGCCTCTGGGGAGAAGTGGATATAGTCAGTCTTGTCTGCATTTATGCAAATGTGCCATCTGTTACACCATTGTTGGACCTTTTCCAGACTTCCATTCGTTGATAGCTGCACTTCCTTAACATCTTTTCCTTCATTAAGAATGGTCATATCATCAGAAAAGTATGTTGTTATACAATTTCCCATTGTTGGCATGTCGCTTGTGTATATGATGAACAGAATAGGGCTGATGACAGACCCTTGTGGTAGGCCAATCTGTGTCTTTATCCACAAATTCTATTCTATTTCTAATTTCTTCCAACTTAAGTCTTAATCCAAGTTCCACCGCAAACGCTACGATTAAAATCGTAAGTGAGGAAAATCGCAGTTGGAGAAAAGTGGCTTTCCCACAAACGCTACGGTGCTGCGATGGCTGCAGCTATGATTTTACTAGTATGATTTTTATCCATCATGTGTCGTGAATAACACTGAATTGTGATCGGGCACGTGTTAGCATGTAAATTGTGAGACCATGGTCCATGGGCATGGTGACGGTCTGATGGTGATGGTCTGACATGTGACAGATACGATCGCGCGGGTTGACAAGATTACGCCACGATTTTCCTGGTAAAAATCGAACATTTCTTTATCGCTACATGTACTTGTGAGCATGTAAGTGGATGCTCCACCTGCGATTTTCCCCACTTAAGATTTTAATCGCAGCATCTGCGGTGGCACTAAATTATAGAAATTAATAACAACATCGGCTTCATCATTCATGATCATCTAACACACTTCAACCCAAAATTTCCTCGACGGGGAAGTCGTGTGAGATTGCCAAAATGCTGACTTGTTCTTTCACATTCCTAATGCCACAATGTTATTTGAAAAGTCATCTCTTTCACTGACAACAATATAAAGCTTGTCTGCTTGCCATTCTCTCCAATGTCATTTGTGTATGAAATGATAGCATATCTTATCTGACAGTGTTTGATAAACAAATAACAGAAATGTCTGGATAATATTTATTTGTGTCCTTCAATTCAATTTAGATTAGATTATTTCCTACTGGTACGTGCTGTGTTCTATGCAGTTGTATAGGCAGGTGTTACAATATTATGTTTATATAGGCTATTAACTCCTTTTCAGCTGTGATAATGATGTGTCTTATTTGTTAGAATACAGGAGAAATCGGTCCTTCACGAAGTCGGCCCCATCGAAGTCCGTCAAAGAGAAGTCGGGCCCCATATATAACAGAATCATTGTTTAAAATCATACTTTATTTATTTTATGAAACTGATAATAATAATAATGACAATATATAAATAACAAATTCAATTAACAAATTCAAACAACGTCGTTGTCAGTGATGGGTGCTAAAATATCTGTGATCCTTCATAGTGGCTGACTTGTCGTCAAATCTCTGTCTCTATACAACTTCCTTAGGTTAAATATTTGCCTCTGCACATGTGTGGTTTGGCTCCGTTGAATTCTACGCAGCCTCTTCTCCCTCACTTATTAATATACATTGCCTCGGGATGCAGAAGCGGCACCAGCACTTAGAATGGTAAGTTTGCACCGCCAGCTTTTCAGTTTAGTGTATGATGCCACCCTTCTGTGTCCTGATCGACATCATGAATGCGCACCGTGATGCTGGACCCCACGGCTTGAGGCACAACCAGTAGTGAGTAGTCTTGTATATATTTTACTACTGGCTCTACTTGCGCTGAATAATGAGCTAATGGCTTCGTTTGCTAAGCAGCAATCAACAGTATTTAGCACTTTCTTTCATTGTCTGTTAGCAATTATCATTGTTTTTATAACTGAGCCCTGTCGGTGACTGCCATTAAGTGAATTTCATTTTGTTATTACAACTAAGAAAACATTGCAGACTTCACAATTAGCCTACACAAACACTATAATAAATCAATCAAATTAAGTTCAATGGGGACCTCACAATAGGCAACATAAACACTATCTCAATAAAATTAAGCTGATTTAATCCCTTCTAATTAATGGGGCCGACTTCGCGTTGGGCCGTCTTCGTATGGGGTCGACTTCGCGCGGGACCGACTTCTCCAGATACCATTTGTTATGCTGATGATTTCAAGGAGCAATTATCAGAGGTGCCATGTTGATAATCCTTCCATAAATTTGTTTTGAAGGAAAATGAACTCACTTCAACTTCTATAATATACCCTTTGAAATTACTAGATCAAGGATCTTATAGATTGGGATTTATATTTGGTTCAAATAGGGGCAGAGATAGGAGATTTAACACTCCCGCACCCACCCTATATATGCTATGAATTCATGTTTGGTACTTTTTTATGTAGATTCCTATATTACATGTAATTTGATAATTTTATATACCTGTATTATCAGTAAGGTTTTTATAAATTTCCAAAGTTGGAGATCTTGAAGTACCAGTTCCCCTGCAACGAAGTTGGAAGTTGTGGGGGGGGGTATACTGGAATCAGCATGTCCGTCGTCCGTGGACACAAATTTGTCCGGAGTTTTTCTCAGTTGTTTTTTAATCATTTTCTTTGAAACTTGGCACAGACATCAACCACCATGGGAACCTGTGCTTTTATTCCTGCAATTTTAGAATTTTTTTTTTTTAGACTTGGCACAGATATTTAGTACCATGGGATCCTGTGCACCTGCGATTATGACGTTTGTCCAACTTATTTTGGTGGAGTTATCCCCCTTTTTTACTTAGAAAATGGTCGCAACATAGTCAATGTGACTACTAGTATTATCACCCATATGATACCCAAATATTCCAAATTGAAACTGCTATATAGTGGTGGCAAATATAGCAGCTGACAAAAGCGCATGCTAACCAGACGTCTTGGAAAAGTGACATTCAGCAACCAGAGGTATCGGTAATTGAAACCAGAAGAAAATTTTGTATAAAGTATATAGGTTGGGGTTTGGTTTTGAAATAAAACCGCACATCACTACTTGTTGCTTATAAATTTAAAATGTGTTCGTTTATTAAGAAACTGGCAATACATTCATTCATAACATGAAACTAAATTTTTTTTATTATTTGTTTCTTACTGACTGCTCTTACCTCTTGTGAATTATTTACATAAATCTCGGAACCAATTAGCTGTAAAAAAAAACTGACAATATAAAAAAATGGTGTTTTTTTAAGCTGTTTTTCTTAATCTTGGTGTTATTTCCTCGAAAATCCAGCTGTGACCCTTCTTAAAATATTATAATTAAATTTTTTTAAATTTCCCCAAGCCATGTGTGGCCTAAAGGTTCTAAGTTTCTCTGAACCTTGTTTGCAGGCCCCAATAATAGTGCAGGGGGGGGATTTCATTGAAAGTTAATAAAAGTGCAGACCCAAATAATAGTGCAGGAGAAACTCGGAGCAAAACATCAACAATTTTTACAGTTCGTGTAGGTCAAGTATAGGAATCAACATAGTACGGTATGTGTCATGTGGTGTTTTATTCAGTATTTAAATGTTCACATGTGTGTCATATACATGCATAAAGATATAAACTCATCATTTTGGTATCAGGCCATAATCAGGGTCATATAGAAATCTTGAGTTTGTGCTGATTTCAATTTTCATAGCCTGAAAATTAATAAACGTGCAGACCCAAATAAGCACTGAACTAGCAGGGGGGGGAATTTCCCAAGAAACTAATAAACGTGCATGCATGTTTATTTGGAGCCCAAGAGTACTGCTGTACCTATTACTAATAGTTTTATTATTCTATGAGTTTCTATCATTTTTCAGGCTTACTGTAGATTTTCCGGTGTTCCAGTAACTGTGAAGAAGTCAAACAACCCGATATGGTCTCCATCTGGTTAGTATTGATCCCGGTCTTTATGAAATTTGAATTAAGTTATATCTTTATATATAAAGTACATGTAGTTGATATTCGTAATTATTCAATCAAGTCACATTAACAGCCTTCATAATTGGCTACGGCAATCAGCATTGCCGAAGCAATTTGCTGAAGCAAACTGGGGCAAGGCATACTGTTGCCGTAGCGTATTGCCGAAGCCAAACAATCTGAATTAAGAGGGCTGCATTAATCAATGATGCAGGGTTTGGTATTAAAGGTACGGTTGGCCTTGGCGGTGGGTATCCTGTAAAAATATTTCCACCCGTCAAAAACCGCCACAAACAGAAAGAACATCAAAATGTAGACAGACTTTGTCCGTATATAAATAAGAAATATCGCATAAACAGTATGTTATTGTCATTTCTTTGACCATTGTTATGTAAACAAAAGCATAAAAAGTTACTTTTCTGGTGTTTGTATATATTATGATGGTAAACATAAAGAGCGTTCTGTGTTGGTGAATTCCTGATATGGAACAAATAAAGAGCGTGTATGCCATTTTTGTGTGATTAGCCAGTAGCATTGTGCTGTCTTCTGTAACACAATCAGGCTCTTGCTTATGTAAAATATTTAGGTCTTTATGATAACATGCTGTTTACGCGATAGTCATGGTATATATGAACGAAACTGTATGCATTTTAATGTTTTTCTGTTTACGGTGATTGGAACAAATATGAATATTTTCGACAACTAAGGCCTCACGTGCCTTTAAATGGCGACAATATATTCCGATGCTGACGCGATTTTCTATTAACCGAACACCCCTAAACCAAACAAAAGGGGACTGTCCATTAATTAGAATGATTAAATACCAGTTGCACAAAAATGCCATCATGACCAAGATAATGGCCTCCTGATCATTCAGCTCTGTACTTGTGTACTATGGGAAGTTTTGTACTGTGGCAAAGTGGAAGTCACCATGAAATATGGAAAGTTTTCAGGCTAAAATTTGCTAAATGACAACATTTCAAGCATTCATAAAATGTGGTTGCCTTACTACTAGCAACTGACCATGATTTGCTGAAGCAGATTCGTATTTTTGTACATGGACATATATGTATTATACATGTATCACATTCAGTGACATTCAATATTTATACTTCTTGCACAACAAACTCTCCTGTGTATTGTAGCTTCTAAAAATGACGAGCAATAAAGTTTTCTCATTATAACATCTGCATCAGAATTCATGTATATATTGCAAGTACTTTCTTGACAGGAGATCTGCCAGTTCTGAAGCACAATGGTACCACTCAAACAAAGCTGCCAAATATATTTAGTTACCTAAGGAAACAGGTATGATTCATTTCATGTTTACCCTGGAGTGGGTCCAAGGTTTGGAATTTGGCCACTCATTCATGGTTTATGGAATCAGAAATAGCGATTGAATGTCTACCATGCCAAGTTCATGACGGAGCTGCACTGGTCCAGAATTGAATGCCCTGTGTCAGTGCATTCTATTATATATGTGAGTCTCCCATACTAATAGGGAGCCTTGCATATATAAGAGAATGCACTGGCTTACAAGGTCAAGGTAAATGTTGTTGTGCCATGATATTCTCTTATATATGTGAGGCTCCCTATGGGAGAATTCATGCATTGGCACAGGGTTTTCAAACTTTTCACAAAATTTCAGGAAGCTTCAGTTATGGAAGAGTTAATAGCCTAAAAAATAGTTTTTGCTGTGAGAGCCTTTGATATATTCAGATAAAAATACATTCAGGATCAAAATGAAAACTTTTTCAAGACATGTGCAGAATTTATTTGACCTGAGGCTGATAGTGTATACCAAGTGACCACTTGAAGTCTTTATATGTACAAGGGGACGGCAGGATGAAAGCCTTCTTGGTTATGCTGTCCCCGATAACTCGTTATTTATATACTATATGTTTTCATTACAACCAGTTTGTAGGGGAGAGTGAGGTAATCACGAATGCGGGGCAATCCCGAATGGAGGGCAATCAGGTAGTTGCCATTGTCATGGCGGGAAAATATTTTATTGATGAGAAGCTGCCAGTAATGTTGAAATAAAGGGTGGGCCTGCAAGCCTTGAAATAGTATGTCTGTCATTTGCAGAATGAGGTCCCCAGAGGGTGAATTTAGTGATGCTACCCCACATAGCGGGCTAGCGTCACCAAATTCACCCTCTGGGAACCTCATTCTGCTGAGGTGTAAGCAGAATGAGGTCCCCAGAGGGTGAATTTGGTGATGCTAGCCCACTATGTGGGGTAGCATCACTAAATACACCCTCTGGGGACCTCATTCTGCAAATGACAGACACACTATTTCAAGGCTTGGGGACTGGTGATTATCCTCTTCAAATTAATACAGTTTAGCAATTGCCAGTTTTCATGTCTTCAAAATTTTGCACAAACTCAGATAATCGAATTTTAAGTGACGAAAAACAATGATGGCTAGCACAGGGAAGTTAATTATAGGGTGGAAACAGATCATCTTTACATGTTAAAATCAAACGTGTATAATTCCAAGATAGAGTGTCGGTGCAAGGGGTGGTGAACAGCCATGACCTTCTATGGAGTACATGTATTACCAAACATTGATTTGGCTCAATCTGGTACCATACTTCATGACCTATCCGTGAAAATATAGATTACCACTGTCGTGTTGGAATTAAATTTTATCTGAAAGAGCATTGCTCAAACTGTAGATACAAAAATCCTCACCAGCACATTTGGTATAGAAAACGAGATGCAATTAATCGGCATAATCATATTTTATTATAAAGTAGTTGTTTTGGGAAGGATGGAGTTTGGAAATGGAAAATTTCACGAAAATAGCAACTATACTTTTGAGGTTTAAACACTGAAAGTAGTTGGCCAGAGTAATGAAGTAGCAATATGTATGATAAACATGTCTGCACCACTAATGTCAATTAAAAATAACTTTAAAGCCTAATGAGAACATTTTCACATTACCAGAAGTTATATTATTGAGGAGGATTCCCGTTCGGGATTTCTCCAACTGCATGGGGCAATGGCAAACAAGGCCAATATTAACATAGGCCACAAAATTTTATAAAGAGTAAGTAAGCACTTTCTAAATTTCTGCAGTATTTGTCGACAGATGCACTTTGCACATGTGTCATGCCACAGATTAATATCTCGTTCATTATCTTTTTAGAGCCCTGGAAAGAAAGGTGTTTGGGATTACCCACTCTCCCCTACACATCAAGTTATAAATATTTATTCATAGTCGCTTCAACTCATGAATCATGGACTAGACACAGCTGAATCACAATAATCTGACATATATGAGTATCTACTAGTAATTGAAAAAATTGGCTCTTGAAATTTAGATTCTCATTGATTAATTTGGAAGGATTTTAAAGCTAAAATAAAAGAAACTGTAGTTAGAAATTATAATGATACAGCAATATATAAACAATTAAACATCCCTTTCTTATCTCCAATTATAAGACCTACCATATGCATATTCAGCACCATATCATCATCAGCTTTTTCTATCTTCCTTATGCTTGCAGCACTGGGGATCAGACTTTGATTTTACCAATAAAAAGAGTGCAGATATGATTGCCAACACATCCTTTCATTTTACTTTTCTTATCTTACTTTCAGCACTGGGGATCAGACTTTGATTTGACCAATAAACAGAGTGCGGATGTGATTGCCTACACATCCTTTCTTGAAGATAAGCTCCTTCCTGCGCTAGTGAGTATGTTCGTTTGATATTCCGTGATCATATTTCCTACCTTGATTCTCCTCCTTCATCAGACTGATTGGATGACATCATTTGTGGCGATTCTGGAATGGTCAGATACACAATGTACGATATAGAGCCATGTTTGGACACTTGCCTGCTATTAGGCTCACCCCCAAAGTTTTGAAAAACATTTGTTCAAGGGCCTAATCCTAGTTTAGACCCACGCCAATTTTTATACGCCCTTTTGAAAAAAAGTTCACATTATGTAATTAGTCTGTCCGTCCGTCTGTCGGAGCATCTCTCCGTGTCGTCTGTTAACATTTTTTTTTCCGATCGATAACTCCAGTTTGGATTATTTTATCTGGACCAAAGTTGGTACAGATCTGAACCAAAGTTGATATGTGTATTTCCCAACTAATGATACAGGCCAGTTCGAATATGGGTTCTGTCCCAATTATTTTTACATGAGTTACGGCCCTTTTTCGACTTAGAATTTGACCAATTTCATAACAATGAAATTTGTCATAGCTGTTGACATTGACATTTAGATAGGAACGAGTCATTTTGGGGTCATTCGGGAAAAAAAACATGGCTGCCAGCGGCCATCTTGGATTTCAAAATTCAATCCATTAGCACGGACTACAGGCCAGATTGTTTGTCTGATCATCATGAAATTTGTCGTGGAAGTTAATATTGACATGAAGATGGGAGCGAGTCATTGGTCATACTGTTTGTCTGATCATCATGAACTTTATCAATTATGTTAATAATGACATATAGATGGGAACGAGTCATTTTGTGGTCATTCGGCAAAAAAACATGGCCACCAGCAGCCATCTTGGATTTTATTCTTTGCATGACTAAATCCTTTGGCACAGGCTACAGGTCTTACCTTTGGTCAGATCATCATGAAATTTGTCATGAATGTTAATATTGACATGTAGATGGGAACGAGTCATTTTGGGGTCATTCGGCCATAACACATGGCCACTAGCAGCCATCTTGGATTTTACTCTTTGCATGACTAAATCCTTTGGTACGGGCTACAGGTCGTATCTTTGGTGGGATCATCATGAAATTTGTCAGGGCTCTTAACATTGAAATGTAGATGGGAATGTGTCATTTTGGGGTCATTCGGCCATAAGACATGTCTGCTGACAGCCGTCTTGGATTTTACTCTTTGAATGACTAAATCCTTTGGCACACCCTACAGTCCACTTCCCTCATCCGATCACCAAACTTCATATTGATCTACTAGATGGAAGCTATCAAATGTTTTTGAATTTCATCTTGATAATCTAGAATTACTTATACTTTTCAACTTTCCGCATTCCTAATCGCTCCATTGACTAACACATGAAATTATTCCCATTCCAAGTTGAGCTACAGTGTCATTGACACTTTCATGCTAATATTAATAATTGGTGACATCACAAAATCAGATATAGGCTATCTTTGACCCAAAGTGTTGGTTTGTTTGGCTTTGGTTCGTTATTATTGAACATGAAGTGGATATAATTATAATCAGCCCTTGAATTAGGTATTTTTCTTCTATACCATTGTTTTAGAATGGCACAAAATGCTATATTGGTATATATTGAAAATTGTAGGCAGGAAAATTATCTGATGTCCAGCGCCAACGTAATGGGGATGACTATTGGCGCCTTAAAAACAAATAAAATTAATTTTAACTTTGCATTGATCTTTAAACTATAAATCAAAATGGAAATTGCTATTACCATAAATCTAGTTCATGTCATGACATGGCATCATAATAGTATATTTCTATTTTTCGGCTGATCATATGACCTTTTTAGAAAGTCAGTGATATTACGTATATGTCAATCGGACCACAATAGCTTATAAATTAGGTATCATGCAAAATGTGACATAGTTTAGTTGGTAATGTTGATATTTTTGCTGTTCTCTTCGTTTATTTTTTCTATACGTTTATTTTTCTCTTTAATCTCTATCCACATATACATGGCAGAATACTGAGAAATCAAATCATCAAATTATTTTCAGCTTCACTTCTGGTGGATAGACAGTAAAACATTCGCTGAATTCACAAGGCCATGGTATTCTCGAGCGACACCATTCCCTCTAAAATTCTTCATTCCTGGAAGGAAACAACAGAAGGCATCATCACGTGTCTTTCTTACAAAAGGTGGAGAGAACGTCACAGACCACGAAGTAGAATCAAAGGTGAACTCTTATATCTAATCATGTCTAATGCTCTGTACTATTTTGGTGCTGGACAAAAAGACAGGCACCAATTGGTTGTTGTCTGTCAATAATTTTGCGGCTATGAAGTCTATGTTTTGAGTCACTGGACAATTCAGTGCAATACAAACATAATTCACACTGAAATTTGATAAGAACTGATGATCAATTGCGCAAATTAAAGTCTTTCGTCATGTTGAAAATTAAACATGTGCTTTCATTAAAACTCGCAACTGCACTATCCAGCGGCACAAGTATTGGAGTGTCAAATGAGACACATTAATCGATCATTTGTTCATTTTTTGTTTGGCCTATCATTGACTGAACAGATTCTTATTTCCAGCAATACTGATTTTCACTCTTCATTCCACTGAGAGTGGTATTCATATCTTCAAAGTTATTAGTTTTGTGAGACTCTAGGCTGCAGTTCTCCCTAAGATCTGAATATATTTTCTAAATCAATTTATATAAGTAGAAGTTACTCTCAATTGTGTTCTGTATTCTCATAAAACATTGCCCATTAAATTAAGTTTAAACTAAGTTTTTATACTAAAATTTCAAACTCCTTTATAACCATTAACAGATTTACAAAGAGGCAAAAGAATGTCTTAATCATCTATCGAACAAGCTGGGAGAAAAAGACTTCTTCTTTGGCAAATTGTAAGTTAATTAATTCATGAAAACTTTCTCAATTGAATTCCAAGAGATTGGCAGGTTTGAGGAGTGATATGAGAGAGCTGACAGCTGGTCGTCATCTGGTTCTCATTAGATCACTGTACTTAAGATGCTCTGTCCAATTAGATGCAATAAAACCACCATCTGTATGTTTTCTATACCAGCCATATTTCTGACTAAATCCTGAAAAATTAACCATATCTCTGCTGTTGTTGTTAAGGAGTCAATTATTTAGGGCATTACTGTAGATTGGACGCATGAGCTCATTAATAGGAGATTTTGGTGACCAGATATCGACTTTCAAAAGTTGTAACACATTTTGAATTTTGGTCACCCTCGCAAAATTTCAATGATCACCTCATATAAGAGCATCCATGCTTTCGTCGCCCAGAAATGGTAGATAATAGAGAGCACTCTGAATTATGAGCTTTTTGTGATCGTTTTCAACATATTGCATATATAGCTTATTTTATTTAACTCAAAGTAGTACTGTAAACCGGACCCTCTATAAACCGAATCCCTCTCCATACTGAATAAATTGTCCAGTCCCGAATTTAGCCAAGTGCATTCTCACTAAAAATTACCTCTGTAAACCAAACCTCTCTATTCTGAATATCGGACAGCTTTTCTAGTCCATAAGCAGTCCTTCCCAGGTGACGGGAGTGATTGCACTCGCACCTATACGCACTCGTAATTTTCAAATCACGGGTGCTAAAATTCACACCCATCCCTCATCTCAAAATACTAATGGAGACTGTAATTGTTGGGTCAATAGTGAACTATTTGAAGGTTTATTTAGATCCTTTACCATCTCAGTTCAACCATGGCATATTAAAGTGTAACTAGAAATAGGTCTATTCCACAATGACTTTTTGTTTTAGAAAAACCCAACTTACAATTATAGTATGGGTGCAATATTACACCCGTCTTCTGAATTACGGGAGCAAAAAATGCTCTCGCTGTGTTTTCCTCGTGGGAAGGACTGCATAAGTGAACAAATACATTAATTTTTACCTCGGAAATCTGAGGCGATACCAACCAAATACATGTGCGGTAGATTTGACATACTTGATGCTGAGCTCTTGTTGGCTTTGGCGTAGACAGGGGATCCTTTTGATATGCCTGTTTTGAAAAAAATGACGTATTATGTTATTGGTCTGACACGTCCATTTGCTTTTTTCGTTTCCGGATGATAACTTTTGTAAATCTGAACTGAATGGAATGAAATTTGGTATGTGAGGTTACCAGCCCAAAATACAGGTCAAGTTCGAATTTGGGTTCCGCCCGCCAATTTTTGCTGGAGTTATGGTCCTTGTCGACTTAGAATTTGCCGATTATTTTAGTTTCCGGGTGATTTTTTTTAGTTGTAGTTATCTGATTGTTTTCAAATTTAGGATATGAATTACTAATTATGCCCCTTTGTTGAAATATCCACAGGCATATTTGGTCATGCCCTAGCGATGCTCTTGTTAATTTAAAATTTCTGGTCTACATTCAACTCTGAGTGGTGGTTTTTGTGAAGGCTCATTAATTGTGACAAGTTGATTAAAACTGTATTGGTGACAATACACTACCATCTTGTAATTTTAGTGAATTAGTGTTTGGTTTGGACAGTGGTTGTAAAAATAAGAGGCCAACTCAAATCAATGATTGACGTAAAAACAAAGCGTCAGTGCTCTATTCTCTGTGAAGTCACCATTGTTCATTCAATGTGTGAAATAAGCATACAGTTATCTAATCAGACACCAGCTGTTATAATACGGTTCAAAGCATTCACCGAACGAAAGACTGCTAATTAAATCGGTACACATATACAAGAGTACGAAACTACTATACCTGTGCTACATTTGTCAGCTGCATTTTCAAAAAACCACGAATCACCATAAACTTATCGTTTCCATGTTTCCTGTCTTATCTAGACATGTATTATATCTAAATATTCCATGTTTTTAATTCTAAGATATACAATATCTTATCTATTATAGTTAAATTGATAAAAAAATAAGTTGGTTGTGCTTCGACAACTCTTATTAACGACATCAATACATTCCGATCCCAGTGCAATTGTCTATGAACCAAACTCCTCTCTAAACCAAACAGAAGGGCCGGTCCGAAGAGTGTTCGGTTTGGAGAGGTTTTACTGTAATTAAATGTGAAAAATATAATTTCACAAGAAAACAAACTCATTTAACCTTGCGAAGTGACCGTCGTCCAGTAAACATAAACATGAGTACTCATGGTCGTCGATTGAAAAAAACTCTATCATACCAGTAATTTGTAACTTAGAAAAATTATATATCGTGAGACAGCCAGTGTAAGATATAATTTTTAACTAACACATAATATGTGGCCACTTTCAATTTCAAAAACCCACATCAGTAATGCTGTTATAAAATCACATTGCTTGTGTCAGCATTTGGATTTCTAGAGACTTCGAAATGTGTCAAATGAGTCTGTTTGGTTGGTTGTGATATTGATATTGTCATTATGCCAATGTATAACTTATATTTGATATACAATGGATCAGTTATCACATATTTCAATATTATGGTGAATGCGATGAATTTTGATCTAACTTCAGCTTATCACTTCAAAAACCTGCATCTTACTTCATTGTTTTTTTGTTCTCCACTAATTTCAATACCTCAACTTATCTGACTTCAAACATACACATTTATGGCACAATATAATTTTTTTATATGCCCGTTTTGAGAAAAACGACATATTATGTTATTGGTCTGTCAGTCCGTCCGTTCATTCTCTTTTTTTGTTTCCAGATGATAACTTTAGTAAGTCTGAATTGAATGGAATGAAATTTGGTATGTGAGTTTGCTAGCCGATAAAAAGTTTGATTTTGGGTTCCACCTGCCAATTTTCACCTGAGTTATGGCCCTTGTTGAAATTACCACAGGCGTATTTTGCCACGCCCTAGTTTGTACTATCATTGATTATCCCCAATTACTTTGATGATATTTTTCAATTTCAGACCAACGTCTCTTGATGCCTTGGTGTTCGGCTACTTGGCACCTCTGATGAAAGCACCTCTTCCAAACAACCCGCTTCAGAATCACCTCAAAGCTTGCACCAATCTTTGTGATTTCTGCCTCAGGATACAAAACAGATACTTCCCTCCAGAACCAGAAGGTATGGCCAAACACAATTAATGTTCTGTTTCACAGATACCTCTTTTACAATTTGGACAGACAGAAAGGTTTTGATACGCCCATTTTGAAAAAAACAGGACGTATTATGTATTATAAAAGATTCTCGATTAAGATGTGCATTGTGTTCTGTCTATATCTCCAGCAGTTCAGTTTCATTCACTTCTAATAACAAACAGTGCCAATTTTAACTCTTTCATGACGGGAGCTGCGCTGGTGCAGCATTACAGAACATGCGACAGGCATTCTCTTATATGAGTCTCCCATAGGGAGCCTCGCATATATAAGAGAATGCACTGGCTTACAAGGTCAATGTAAATATTGTTAGGCCAATGTATTCTCTTATATATCCGAGGCTCCCTATGGGAGACTCACATATATAAAAGAATGCATTGGCACAGGGTTTTCGCAAAATTTCAGGAAGCTCCAATCATGGAATGGTTAACCCTTTCTATACGAAATACTCATTGATAAGTAGGAAATGTTCCAATAATAAAAAGACGACCAAAGATTGTTGATCTTATTATCTGTACATTTCCCTCATATATATAGGACTCCTACTGCATTTTTATTATATGTTTTCTGCTTATTTCTCATGAATACCCCTTCAGACGAATAATAGAATATTCCAGTGTATACTTTTATAACTGAGTAGGAGCACATGCACAACTACAATTCTTTGTATATATAATGTTGCAATAGCGAGCCAACATTGTGTTGTCAATTCCAGTAAATTAAAGATACCCTTTCCAAGTAAACACCCCTAATTACTATTTATTACTTCGGCTTTGGGGGGGGGGGGGTAAAAAATATATCGGCATTATACATTGGACTAACAATATTTACCTTGAACTTACATATCAAAGCTCAGAGTTATCAATATTTTCATTTTTTAAATCTATTCCCCACCCCCCTTGAATGTTTATCAGCCTAGCAAAAAATTCTACCGGAAATATATATATGAGCTGATGCCTTAACAAGAGTTCGGGAGGTCATGCAAGGTCACGGTTTGCAGTGACTTTGACAGATCCGAAATTATATTTGGAATAAAAGAGGATTAAAATTATCAGTAGGATAAAAAAAATTACAGTATCTTATTATAGTTAGCATGCGGATACATGTACATATGTATACGTATTCCCGTTATCATGTTTTATTCATGAAAATAGACATGTTATAATATATACCATGCTGATTACACATGAAAGAATATGTTTATGATGACACATGCTGAGGAATTCCAGTTCGAACCAGGCATCCCCATACCCGGAATTTGAGGTGGAGAAAATAAATAGATTAAATAAATCAAAATCTAATAAATCTCCGCTTTGAAATTTGAAAGGTAGGTTCCTCAACTCAAATCAAATATTTTACCCCTGAAGCAGAAGAACAAGGCTGCAAATAGTGTGTCTGTCATTTGCAGAATGAGGTCCCAAGAATGTGAATTTAGTGATGCTATCCCGCTTGGGACCTCATTCTGATTAGGCCTCATCTTCGGGGAAGTATCAATAGTCTCAAATTAGCATTGTTTTTTGTTACTTTAATACTTTTTCCCTTCTCTTCAGTTTCTATATTTCCTAATTTGCAGAAGATAAAATTCATAATTGAGGTGACTATAAATGTGTGAACACAATATTAAACTTCAACTGGGCAACTTCAATCTGATCCTAAGCTCAGAGTGATCAGAAATCGATTTTTGAAGTTTGTTATTTCTCAAAATGTGTAATAATATGTGGCCCAGAAAAACTTGCTCAAACGGACTCTCGGACAAAATTGCAGATGAAGATGGATAACTCTAAAATCAAGTGGTGATACAGTCAAATTTAGTGATAATTTAGTGATAATATGGCCATATTTTGTTGAACAAAATGTTGATAAAAAACAAGTTTTGGGAAAGTTGAGTGGTTAGCATAATTTTGTTGCAATAAATCTATTCTGATAACTAAAGCGTATTTTGAAGAAATGTTGTTGTTGTATCTTGATTATATAGGTCCATCTGATCGGATTGAGTACCTTTAACATATTATTTCCTTGCAGATATAGAGGCCAGAAAAAAATCAGAGGAAAAAGCTAGAAAGGAGCAAGACTGTGATGAAATAGACTTTCCAAACAGAAAGCGAAACATGGTTTTAGCTGCCCTTTTCGCAATCACATCAATGATTGGCTACGGCCTTATCAATGGACTTATACAAATTGTGTCAGGTGATGAGGAAATGGACCATTCAGATTCTGGCGACATCTATGATTCGAACAGACCAAATTATTATGACAATTTTTCAGGAAAGCCTCAAGAAAAAGAAGAGGATAATTAGGCTAATAAAATAAAATATCTGTGTTCTCAGGCAATTAGATCTCAATTTTGAAATGAAGGAGGGAGGCTATATATTTCCATTTTTTTTTCTCAAAATATGAAAAACATACTCCAGAAACCAAAAACAAATTTTCAATTATTCAATTCCTATATATTTTGGACAGAAAATATTGAAAAATATGTTTGACGTGCCGTTTTAAAGTAATATTTCAGTGATGAGGGTGGTACCTGAGAACACAGATTTGTTATATATTGGTGCTCTGTTTTTTAATACTACTAAACAAGTTGTCAGTAATTCAAGGCTTCTATAGCTCAACACTGAGATACAGTAATGCCCTAAATAATCGATTCCTTAACCACAGCAGAATTATGGGTAATTTTTCAGCATTTAGAAATATGGCTTGTTGCCATTCATCGGAAAGCTCTCAACTTTTAGGAGTTGATATCTGGTCACCAAAATCTCATATTAATCGGCTCATGTGTCCAGTGAGAGCTTTCCAATGTATGGCAACAAGCCATATTTCCGACTAAATCCTGAAAAATTACCCATAATTCTGCTGTGGCTAAGGAGTCGATTATTTATGGCATTACTGTACATGTCGAGACAGTTAAGGCACTTTAAAGGGGCTCAACCCCTTCGAAGTGGGTTCATGCAAAATAACATAAATTTTATAAAAGTCTTTAAAACAACTCATTAACAAATACGTGTTAAAATAGATTGACTTTGTTCTTAATTTTATGCTGAGACTTCAATCTGGGACATATGTTTTTTTAGCAAGCTTTCCAACGACATGTCACATGTCTCTCTACGGATCTGTTAGCTCTTTAAAAAGGAATTGAGACAGCAACCCGTCTTTGTCTTATATGTACCTCAGTGTTAGGAATTAGAAGAGATGACGCTTTGAGTCATTGTTGCTGACTTCAGCCTTTAAACCCTCGATGACTTGAGCTTCTTGAAATTTTGCAAAAACCCCTGTACCAAAGCATTCTCTTATATATGCGAGTCTCCCATATATATAATAGAATATATTGGCCTAATAATATTTATCTTGACCTTTTAAGCCATTGCATTCTCTTATATATGCGAGGCTCCCTATGGGAGACTCACATATATAAGAGAATGCACCGACACATGATCTTTAATGCTGCACCAGCGCAGCTCCGGTCATGGAAGGGTTAAAACCACACATACGACTTAATACATATCATTCTGATGTCAGAATGAAGAAAAGTGCAGCTAATACATATTACCTACAATATCAGGGCTTCAGCAAGCTAAACAAAATTGGAATTCAATTGTTCAAAAATTATAAGCTTGAGAAAAAAAAACTTGATATGATACCAAACAGTGGCTGTTTCAACAATATCCATGGAATTTTCATGGAAGCAATAAAAATTCATAAATTCTTCCTTGTGCAATTACTCATCTCAGTATACCAATTACTGTACTGAAGTCAGTAATTGCACAAGCAATTTACACTATTGAAGAACATGTATCTGTATTGATTTCAAATTGGCAGAGGAAAATTTCACAGTATCGCTTTTGTGTCTGACATCAACCATTTCTTTACTATATATTCATTGATGAATAGTTCCCTTAGGAAATGTTCAGATAATAAGTTCAACAAACAACAATAGGTCATTTGTTGAACTTATTATCTGAACATTTCCCACCTAAGAATATGAATCATTTTACTCTTCTATTTTTGCATGTCTGTCTAGAATGGATTAAATGCTCTTGCCTTAGATATATAATACATATATCTTCAAAATTTGAAAACATTTAAATATGTGGAGCTTTAAGAATTAGAATGTGTTCTGATGCAATTATTCTATGGTTATTTTTTATATTTAACAAGAATTGTCAAACTTGAAGGATATTATATAGTTGTTGTATAGATAATATTATTGAATTAAATTCTACAAATTTCTAAACAATCTCTCTTCCAATACACTTTAGGCACTATTTCTTCAATATAAAATTTCTAGATTCCACATTGTTGATAAATGGAGATTTCAGTTTTGAACTGTTGAACATTTCAGAATTAGATTACATTTGTTTTTCTTCACAGTTTATGATGAAGTGCCTTGAGGCGAGACTATGTGCATAATATAATTTACTGTAATTTGCTCAATAACTCAAAGGCCTTTCTCAGTGTTCTAAAACAACTGCGTCCACTTATTTATACGAACAAATATAATAACAAATGGTGTTCAGTTGTCCCCACCATAAGTCACTTATGGTGACAGTATACGACAGTGACAGAAAAAGCGCAAACCATTGAAGTCACTGCCATTCTTCGTATTGTGGAGTATCCACTCAGTCTCCCTGACTCTCAAGCCCTTTAACTGCTTACTATGTCCAGTACCAGTGTACACGTGGGTGGGGGATGGGGGGGTCTGCAAGAACATTCTGTGCAGAGTGCTGAAAAAACATTCCTTTTATATGAAATCACTCCCATCGTTTGTATACTGACAACTGGAATCATCCATAATTTATGCAAATCTGTCTGTGATAAGGACTATTCCCTGTTACAGATATAGTATGGACTTGTTCAGGTGCATGAAACTGATAAGTTAATATTCAGGCGCTATGCCAACTGGAGGAATGTAGCATTCTACTAACATCACTGAAAATCTGAAGCAAATCAACCAATCCATAGAAACCATCATCCGAATTACGCTCAATTATAAATATTTATTTCTCGATTTGGGATGTAACTATCAGAGATAAACCCCACCACCCCCACCTGGTATGCACAGCAAATAGTCCTGAATGGAATGACCATGCGAATTGACTTGTTGATGACTTTTTTGTTCAACTTGACAAAGTCAAGTTTGAGCTATTCCCATGGGTTGGCATCCATCCATGCATTCCTAAACAATTTACTTTAGCACACCCTACAGGCCACATCTCTCATCCAATCGTCACCAAAAATCATATGGATGTTCCGGGTGACCGAAATTCGTTAAAAAACATAGCCACCGGCAGCCATCTTCGATTTCAAATTTCAATCCATAGGCACACCCTGCCGTTGGCAGCCATCTTGAATTTTACTCTTTGCATGACTAATACTTTGGCACACCTTTCAGACCACATCCCTTATCCAATCGTCACCAAATTTCATGTGGATCTGCGAGCTTACATGATTAAGGAGACCTATGTGAGCAAATTTCATAATAAACATTGAATTAATTATCCAAGGGAAATTCTATAATTTTAAGGGAAACGAACGAAATCTGTTCCAGAAAGATTGCTTAAAGGTACTCAATCCGATTAGACGCTCCTAAATTACTATTTCTTTGGCTTTGGTGGTAAAAATATACCCTTCAAAGCTCAAGAGTGATCAGATATCGATTTTTTGAAATGTGTTAATTTTTGGAGATGTGGGTCACTTCCAAGTCTCAAACGGACAAATTGCAGGTGTAAGATGGATAACTCTAAAATCAAGTGATTATTATTGTTAATAATAACAACTTGATTTTAGAGTTATCCATCTTACACCCGCAATTTGTCTGTTTGAGATGTGGAAAATTAACACATTTCCAAAATCGATATCTGATCGCTCTGAGCTTTGAAGGGTGTGTCTCCCCCCCCCCCCCCCCCCGAAGCCAAAGAAGTAGTAATTTAGGGGTGCTTAATCGGATTGAGTACCTTTAACCCTGTCTATACTATATACAGCATCATTGATGATTGTCATTCAGCCAACCCACCTGGTCGGTACCAAAATGGCGGGAAAAATTGCCACTAGTATATTCCCATATATCCCACAGGTATGGTAGGAAATGATGGTATCTAAACATTTCCCTCAATAAATAGGACTCCTTTTGCACTTTTATTTATCTGTTGTCTGTTTTTATCACCTTAATAACATCCCTCCAAATGAATAATAGATCATTCCAATGTAGACTTCTATAACTGAATGAGTAAATCCATTTAGTATAGAAAGGGTTAGAGGGGCCCCAATGCCTAGAAGTGGTGTCCGGATGACAAATGAAGCAATATTCAACAGAATTTCGTAATATTTGGTACGTGGTTCACATTTGAAAAGACGCAGGCCAAGTTCGAATTTGGTCACGGTCCGATGTTTTATATGGAGTTATTCCCCTTTTTCGACTTAGAAATCGCTTTGTTTTGGGGGGGGGGGGGCGGTTGTTGTCCAGATGGTAAATTGAGCAATATTCAACAGAATTTCTTTATATTTTTACGCTGGTCACATTTGAGAAGACACAGGCCAAGTTCGATTTTTGTGATGGTTCGATGATTTTTGGACGGAGATATGCCCATTTTTCGACTTGGACATCATAATATTTGCATTTGTCTAAATGATCTTCAAAAGAATATCTTGATATTTGGTGTGTGGTTCACTGTTGAGAACATGCATGTCATCATCAAGTTGGAATTACCGATACAAGTACAATACGATACCATGCAAAGTTTAATAAAAATATTCTGAAAATTACTAGTATTATCCGGTATATTCAGATTAAAATATTTCAAGTGACAAATCACTGTAACAACTAATTTAAAATATTTTAACGTACTACGCGATTAACAATGTTTGTTGACAAATCACTAACAGTTTTGTTTACATAACAATGGTTTCAACACGTGACATTTCGTTATTGGAACTATCAATAATTTAATATAAGAACAAAGATTAGTCCGCCCGTCCGTCCGTCAGTGACCCATGTCCACACACTATTAAGTAGAGATATTCCTCGCAGTTCATAAATGATTCTCATCACTTTTTGGTCGAGTTGTGTCAAATAAAAGCGACGTTGGGTTTTACGCATATTGTATTGTATTTATTTCAGGCAAGATATGCCCATATATAGTCATACATACAACATATAATTACAAATTAAATATAAAGAAGTTGATTCCAATGATTGAATAGATTTGACCGATAGATCAGATCTGAGTTACAAATAGCATTCAAAATAGTGTTTACAGATTTATAAATTCTCACACGAAATCCATACACACCCTTTCGAATCAGCACTGTCAAAGAACACATTCTGTCACCTACAAACATCCCACTCGCACTACATGATCTCTCATAACCCATAAATTTTCTATATGCATTATTATAACAAACTAAGTTTTCTATAACAACGTTTGGTATAGTTAATCCAAAGATGAGCGCAATATAATGGAGATACGAACATTTTTAATAAATAGATTTTCACATTAGGCGAACATTTGTAAAAATTTCTAATAAGCATATTTGAGCGTGAGCATATAGACCGATATTGGCGCATAATATCATTATCATCGGAAAATTCGTTGTTGAGTATATGTCCGAGATACTTATAAGAGGACACGAACTTGAGTTCATTGCCCATTAAGTATAGTTTTGGAAATGACCGAATATGAAGAGATTTAGGGATAAAAGTCATCCCCACAGTTTTTATAATACTTTTAGTTAAATAAATCTTCTTAGCCTCGTGTTCACATATTCTCAACAAACGACGTAGTCCCTCCAAAGATGGTGCAATAATACACATCATCAGCATAACATAAATGATTGATATTTGCACTGCCAACAATGCACCCAACGTCACATGTATTCAGTCTTTCGCTAATCTCGTTGATATACACATTAAATAAATAAGGGCTTAATATATCACCCATTCTAACACCAGTCGTGGGCCGGAAGCATGTCGAGTATGTTTGTCCCCAGCGAACATGATACATCTGATTTAGAAACCAGACCTTACGGATCCGAATAATAGCTGATGGCACTGATCGTTGCTTTAGATGTCGTAGTAGCATTTCATGGTTGACTCGATCGAACTCTTTACTTGCGTCCAAGAAGCACATGAGTATCCTTAGAATTATAATGTCGTATCGCTTCTTTTAATGCAAATATGCAGCCGTCCGTTGAATGATCTTTTTTTAAACCAAACTGGTTAAAGATACGGGCGGCGTTGGTGGTTGGTATGCTGTTAAAATATTCACCTCCGTCAAAAACCGCCATAAACAGAAGGAATAGTAAGATATAGACAGACTTTGTTCGTATGCCAATAAGAAATATGGCATAAACAGTATGTTATCGTCAATTTGTTCCCCTTTGTTATGTAAACAAAAGCAAAAAACGTCACGTTTCCTGGCTTTTGTTTAGATCCGGATATGGTAAACATAAAGAGCGTTATTTGTTACTGTTTTCCTGATACGGAAATAATAAAGAGCGTTTATATCACTTTTGTCTGATTAACCAATAGAATTGCGCTGTGTTATGTAAACAGAAGCACAACTTCTGTAACACGAGCAGTCTCTTGTTTACGTACACCATCGTACGTCTTGACGACAATATACTATTTATGCGCTGATTATGTTTGGCATATGAGCGGAACTGTATATATATTGGTGTTCCTTCTGTTGTTGGCGATTTGAACAAATATAAATATTTATGCAACGAACGCCGCCCGTGCCTTTAAGCGCGATAACTCTTTCAAACGTAATTGAATTTTGGCAACATTGGGATCACGACTTCTACTCACGAATCCCTTGCATGCATGGTGATCTTGATAACAAGGGCTGCCTAAATGTTTTTTCTTTGTGGGGAGGGGGGTATAGTTGTTATCCCCCGGAGTGTTTACCCGGTATCTATTTCGCGGCGTAAACACGATAAATTTAACAAACATAATCCGATTTTTATCATATCTTCTATATTCGTGAATCTCTCGGGATGAGTTCGAAAACCACCGGTCCCTGGAAAATAGACCCAACCACCCAAAGACATATTGTGCCAGGGACATGTGGTCACGTGCTGTCGAAAAATGAGTCTTGGATTGTTTTCGGGAGGCAACTATATAAATAGTTACCCACAGTCAACGAGATCAACGGATATCTTTCTCAATGAAAACTATATTCGCGAGAAAAACTTCTGACAAGAGGTATATATAAGCACGAACCGATTTGTTTAGCGAAATGAGACACAATGGTAAACAGTTCAGGGGGCATAAATCCTAAAACAATCGGACAACATCTCAACAACTGGGTAACTATAGCTGCCTCCTGACACAACACGACACTCATTTGTTGAGAGAACATGACTGGTTTTCGAACCTTCCAAGAGATTCGTGAGTAGAAAACATGATCCGAAAATTATCGCGTTTATGTTGCACAATGAACACCCGGTAAACAACCCAGAAGTTATTACTCCCAAAAAATATATAATATTGGGGCAGGACTTTTCAACCCAACCCAAGAGTACAACTTATTGGCACGCGGATTTAGGCCTAAATGTGTTAGAGTTATCGCGCTTTTGTCATAACTCATGTAGACCATGCAGGCAGACGCAGTAATTTGCCAAATAATTGGTCATCGATAAAATTTGAAGTTAAACATTCATAAATTATGAGGAATGACTACGCAATCGTGTGGGTACACATGTATCAACAAGTCATCGGGGGTCAATAATAGCCAGGTTCAACAACACGTACTTGTAACTTGTAACACGCGTTGCCATTGCCAACGAAAGTCACGTGACCATTCCGCATACACGTACACGGTCAAACAATTCAGAAGTTTTGTGTCAAACGTGTAGCATTATGAAATGTGTAGAAAAAAGGAATAATCAAATCTATTGATAACCATACAAAAAGTAACTGAGCTATATATGATAGACGTTGTGTGTTTTTATCAGTTTATATTGCTATTTTGTTTATGGCCAGCTCAATTCAGGATTTGATTAATATGGAAGATGACGATCGTAGATCGCCTGCCCCATGAAACCTTAATTGCCCTTTCCTCGCAGTATGTTTTTAGTCAGCATATGTGCGAATGTAAGATCTTCTGTCGTGAGCAGACCACGATATTCAGACTGTAGGAAAATATAATGTGTCTGCGCGGAAAGATTATGCTTTGATTGAATCCAATTAAGCATATCGGCGATCGCATTGTGGACAGCTTGTCTCTACAACAGATTATTCTTTACAAGTTCTGCTAAGCCGATATCTGAAAACGTGTAGCTTTTAAAATAATGCGGCATGCATGTCTTAATTTAGGATTTATAAGAAACGAAAGACAACGCTTTGCGTCGATCGTCATATTCGTCTCATGCACCCAAAATATTATTTGACGTCATATGACGTCATGACTGTCATTCCTAGATCCAATGGTTACATGTATTACCTTACTCTGGTTATCACCCCATTCTCAGGTATCAAAATTGGACGAATATCTCTTCTCAAAAGGGGTGAAAATACTCTGTCAAAAATGTCGGCTTTATTTAAAAAATGACCCGATTTTGTCATCAGGTGCCTCAATAAGACCACGCGGTAAGAAAAAAAGTCCGCCTATCTGACAAATCCAACATACGGATCCCGAAAGTTAAGTGTTGACGGTAACCGAAAATGTAGGTCTCATAAATTCCCTCTCAATGCGACACCTATGTCCATATTTGCCTAGACTATGATTCAAGTATATGACGTCACCATAGTGAAACCACGTCATGGCACCAAAAGTTGAGTTCTCATAATATTGTTGATAATAATAAACAATGTTTTCCTCAACAAATTATCGATTTGATCATGTTCTGGTATCTACATAATAGGTCCATTTTACACATATAACAAGGTGATAATAGATGGTTCGCGTAACTTTTGCTGCCTTTGTGTGCAATTGTTGACTGAATGACGCAGCTGCTACGATACTGGCTAGAGCCCGAAGCCGCCATCGCACGCCGCCGCCGCCAGCCATATTGGCCACAAGCCGCCGCCAGCCATATTATCTCTAACGCCAGCCACATTTAAAAATCTCCGCCGCCGGAATTGTAAAATGGCTGAGCCGTGTGGTCTGCATGCATGGGCTTATATGTCAAGCACAAGTGTACTGTGAATCGCAAAGAACTAAACCGCATTGCCTAATATTGGCATAATCGCATGGGCACGGCATGGTTGTTATGTTATCAGAACACCGGGTCCCTTAATGTGGAATAGACTATCCCAATGCATGCTTTCATATAACTGAATGGACGCATCCATTCGGTATTGAAAGGGTTAAAATATAAATTGTTTATATCAACACGACCCAGTCTCAGACATCGCTGGCATTTGTCAATATATACACATAAGAATAGACAATAGTTTGAAATATTATATATCATTACTATCGGGTTCATCATTCAATGATGCATGCATATATCGCAAGATGCCAGTGATGATATCAGTCTGAAGTCGACAAAAGTCCCAATGTAACTTATACCGATTAGATGGGAAACTACATAGTATATCCATGCCAGTCCTTCGTGTATTTTCGCCATAATGGAAAAGCCCAACATCAAAAGATTACGTGTGATATTGAATTATACGGGTTCACCACAAACGCTAAAACAAACGGGGTCTATAACCGGGGATTAGGAACATTTCGGAAACGAAAATACGCTGACTGATAAAATCTCAGCCGGCTGAGCCGCCATATTTCGTCAGCCACGAACGTAGCGACTGAGCCGGCTCAGCTAGCTAACCAGCCACGAAATCCGGTTGAGCCAGTCGCGAAAACTATTTGTCGTGGCTTCGGGGTCTAATACTGGCCATCCCATAAACGATACTGATGATGGAGATGACGATTATAATGATGTTGATGGCGGCGACGACGACGATGATGATACAGATGATGATGATGATGCTAACGATGACGATGGTGATGATGACGCGCGATGATGATGATGACGGAGATGACGATTATAATGATGTTATATAATGTCGGCGACGACGATGATGATACAGATGGTGATGATGATTAGGATGATGTTGATGATGATGGCGACGATGATGATGGTGATGATGGAGTTGATGATGGTGAATGATGGAGATGATGGAGATGACAATTATAATAATGTTGATGGCGACGACGACGATGATGATACCGATGATGATGCTAACGACGACGATGGTGACAACGACTACGACTACAATGATAGTGATGATGACGATGATGATCAGGCGATGACAATGGTGGAGATGACGATGGTGATGATGACGACGAGACTGGTGTGACGACGACGATGATGATGATGATGAACAGTTTTGATGATGATGACGATGTATGGGAGTCACCGGGCTGTATGAGAAGAAAAAAACCGGGGTCGATGTATATATTGTATATACATGTATGTGATGTTTTTTTTCTTCTGTTCATCTTTTGTTTAAAAAAAACCTAAATTTTGTTTTCTCAATGTCCATGTATACAATATCTTGGATTAGAGAATAAACCATATTTATAGATGGGTTCGCATCACGTTGGCTGCATTTATGTGTCATTGTGTATTGAATGAGGCAAGTGCTCTGATGCATCCTACTTTTAGTGCGTAAACAATAATTTAGTCGAAATCAAACATATAACATAAACCCAATATACATACAGATATATAAAGATTAAAGGGACCCAAGGCACTCGCAGTGGGTAAATGTGCAATCAAAATATAAGTTTGTAAAACATCACCACTAAGAATAACACGGAGAAATAAATAAAATGTGTTCTCATATGCACTATTGATAGTTCTCCAATAACGAAATTTCGAGCGTTGAAACCATTGTTATGTAAACAAAAATGTTACAGTGTTACAGTGACAAAACTATTGCAAATCGTGCAGTAAGTTAAAATATTTTAGTCTAAATATGGTTTTCTGAATATTTTCCCATTCTAATTGACCTTTTCCAATGGTTACCCAATGTTTGATTAACTGTGGTATCTTTTTGTACCAATTGTACTTTTGTTAGTAATTCCACTGTAAAAGTAATGTTTACATAACAATGGTTTTGCGATGCGAAAAACTCATTATTGGAAAGTTCTATTAATAATGAAAATAAGAACAAAGTTAATTTATTTTTCGTGAAGTTTGTGGATGATAGTTTGATACAGTATTTTATAAAAACAATTATGTTATTTCGCTTCGAATGCCCTGACGCTCTTTGGACAGCAATCTATTAATAGCTTCTTCAAATATGCTACTGTTGAAATATAGCGCATTTATTTAAAAAAAACAGGAAACGTTAATTGTTTTAGGGGCTCGACTTAGTTTGGTTGTAAATTCACATGCGAGTGCCCTCCACATTGTGGTATTTAGTGATATGATACAAACTAAAGGAACCACATTCTGATATGCTCTCACCTCTAGCGAAATTGTCCGCAATCATGGACGCCTTGTCAGATTCCAAAAACAAAAGATATATTTTATAAATACATCTCTTCCCTGAAATATCTGTATAGTTTTGGTGGGTGTATAAAATAATAATATGAATGAGAGAAACCTATCCACACGGGCTTCTGAAAAAAAACCCAGCCCTGTGAATTAGGCAATACTAGTAGGCAATGTCCAGGTAAAAGTAGAGGCCTACACTTTAAATCGCGCTGGATAAAATTTTACCAAATGTTGGGCAATGTTTTTACTCAACGCGGGGTAACGATTTCCCTTCTGCGTTGGGCGATTTTTTTTTTGCAGCAACACAAGTCCTAATGACTGTCTGAATGTGAAGCACACCTCTAAATCATCTGCCATTTCAAAAATTATCTCTAAACCATACTTATTTGTTCAACCAGACAGGCGCAATATGAATTTTCTAAGAAACATTTGAAATGTGATTTCGATAGTGGATGCAGGTGCGAATTTAAATCTGGACACACATTTATTTTTTCGAAGAGAAATGTGGTCTTTTCATATATATATGCATCATAGCAGATATTAATTTCATTCACTTTACATATTTTATTTAGCCATTCACATTCGTCAACGAGTCTGAAGGGGGTCAACGGTGAATAAACATAGAGCAGTCAACACTATTGACAATTTCAAAATTGTCAATAAGTGAATGTGGATTCGCTGAGAATGAATTTTTTGAAGTAGGCCGAACGTCTCAGCAAGTGTGTATCTGTTTTTAAAAGTTCTTGCGAAATAGAGATGTGTCAACACTGATTTAAAATATCCATTTGAAATGATGGAGAGTTAACATCGATATGCAAATATTATGAAAATGGGGCGCCTATTAGTGAAACACTTCCACGTATTCGATTCCTGTCATAAAATCAAATACTCATTTCGATCCGCTCACTCCATAATGATGCGGTTCATTCAAGTGTCACTTACATTACACGCTCTCGTCTGCTCGAGTATTTACTTCCGGTTGCTGATATTTTCTTACTCCGCAGTTTCGGAAACATGTTTTGTTTGACGAGAAACCAGTCTAGTCTATCAGCCCTCATATTATGCGAATATGATCCTGTATTGTGAGATTGCATTTGTGCTCAGGGACGCGACTAACGGTCTCCGTTGTGGGGTGGTGGGGTCCAACTTGGAATTTCAATTTTCACCCCTTGAACCGGACAGATTTTCTAATCCTGAAAATTCCATTTGCACCCCCTTCCATTGGGTTGCCAAATTCCAACTAGTATCTTCGAACAGTTGGAAATTTCCAGCATGACACCCCTTTATGGTTGGACAATTTCCATCTGATGGCGATTTCAATAAAACAATTAGGAAATTAAATACTTTGTGTTTAACCTGTTTATGTCGACATACTGCGATAGGGATGGCTTCATTGACCTGTAATATTCACATAGGTTCATATTGGATTATTTTATTATGAAATAAACCCACAGAGGAATTATATCCGTTATTCCGTTTTATGTTGGGGGCCACAGCGAAACTCTATTACATCAGTTATTCTGGTAGGTTGTGGGTTGGTTTATTCGTGTTATTTTCCGCACATATTAAACTTCTAATAAGTCAGTATGAGTCGATAATGGCACTAAAACACTCTCATTTTCAGTTCATTATGGACTCAAAATGGTGCGACTCTACGCCGAATATGAATCTAAAACAAATCCTATTATAAGCCGATAACGTGCTGTTTTCGAGAGAACAAGCCGGGAAATTGCTCACAGCAAACGTCATTCGTAACCATTCGTTAACCATTCGTAACCATTCGTAACATACACATTTATATAGCCTATGATTTAGGCATCACAGATCCCGCTCATAATATCCCACATAATATGAGGATATAAGGCAACTACTACTCTTTAAAGAACCGTCTATGACGCTATTTACTATATTCACCACCACGTTTAATCGAAACCATAAAAGCCCTTTATTAAAGGTGCATGGTTTTACTTAATTTTGGGCGCCCGATCAAAGGTCAAACTCTGGAAAGTCGATATCTGATATCAAATAATTAGATCATTGTTTTCTGCTATCGATTGATGTTGCCAAATGTAGTCACTGCACGGTTCGCATTAAAAGCCCACGTAATTTTCGAATGCCCAGATCACATTATTTAAGAAATAAATACACGGTGTAGAGGTGTGTATGGTCAAGTTGTACCACAAAAAACTGATTGTAGGACGACGCGTAGCGGAGTCCTACAATCAGTTTTTTGTGGTACAACTTGACCATACACACCGATACACCGTGTATTTATTTCTTTTGTAATACGACTGAAAGTTTATGGTCACAATTCGACTGAATAGTCAACGAAATACTGCGCTTTTTCGGTCTCGGGTGAGAAAACATTTCGTGGTGTAATTCGTATTGGGCGTACTCGATTTATTTGCATGGAGTACTCTGGTAAATTGTTTGCGTAAATAATCGTTGTGATTGGCTAAAAAACGATGTGTTTTCAGCGGCGCCCGTGCCTTTCATTTAAATTGTACAGGAAATACGATTGGGGTGAAGGAGAAGATCACTCGATCTTTTCGACCATCCCGGGCGCTTCGCGCCTATCTACTCACTTTATTATTGCTGTCATTTCTGTGTTGAACGTTGTTGGGACAACGTGTATATGATCATCGACTATGGACCATTTTCTTTGCACAAAGCGATCTAAATGATCTAGTTTACTAAACTAATCTTATTCCCCTTCTGTACTGGTGAACAAACGCTTTCATTTCAACTTGATTCCGAAATATCGAATATGATCGAGATTCGAATCGACGAATGCACAGCCCGGCCCCATGGATTTATTTTGTCATTTAATATACTTATTAAGTAACTTTCTTTGGTCCTAACATATATCAATATACCATAACATCACTTGGACCATATTCATTGGCAACCAAACTGGTTTCAAGCGACAAATCGCTAGAAAATTCGCAAGATTGTCAAGATGCAAAATTCAAAGGGTTGCGGGTGTACTCCGTTGATGCCCCGTTTGCGCGGAGTTAGAAAAGACGGGAAAAGTCGCGTGCGGCGATCTGAATAAACCGATTTTTTTTCGTGGTACAATTGGAAAAAGTAGAATTGTAC
This sequence comes from Siphonodentalium dalli, assembly GCA_032622095.1. Taxonomy (NCBI): domain Eukaryota; kingdom Metazoa; phylum Mollusca; class Scaphopoda; order Gadilida; family Siphonodentaliidae; genus Siphonodentalium; species Siphonodentalium dalli. The sequence goes on along the minus strand of CP136063.1, from coordinate 162,221,228 downwards.
CACAAAACTGGAACGAGATAGCCATGGTAACTCGGGCCACTGGCCAATCAGGACATGGCTTTTAAGCATAGTTAGGCAGGGTCGTATTACAAATACAACATATTCATATATGGAAGAGGAACCAATTATATATATATTCCATCAGAAAATGGAACACATGTGGCCTAGGAGTGTCCCAGAATGCATCATAATTCACAACTGAGAGATAGAGTTATTCCCCTTTCATTGAGAATAATAGACTGGCAGTACAGATCAGATATCTTGCTAAAACAACATGTAATATGGAACATGTTGTGTATATAGTGTGATATATGGATATATGCTTTCTAGTGGTCTCCTTTAACCCTTTCTATACTAAATACTCATTGATGAGTAGTCCCTTAGGAAATGATCAGATAATAAATTTAAAAAACAACAATTGATTGGTCGTGTGTTTGCTCGTAGAACTTATTATCTGAACATTTCCCACAAATAAATAGAAATCCATCTGCAATTGTATTATCTTTTCGTCTGTCTGTCATCTGTTTTATTACATGAGCATCCCTCCAAATGAATACTAGACCTTCACATTGTATAATTTTATAGCTAAATAGCTAAATGGGAAAAACCATTCAGTGTAGAACGGGTTAAAATGGGCGCGATGCTTGGTTTGTTGTATGGCTGGACAGTACCGATTCAGGCGTTTGAAGATTGCTTGCAATCGGATGTTATTTATAGATTTCTCTTCGGTCGAATTCAGGTTCGATGATATGACACCAAATAAGTTAAAACTTACCTTTCACCTCATATACCAGACAAATAAAACAATAACATACATTCAATCAACTAAATTATTCGTACAAAATACATATAGTTGCCACTATAGCTTATGGCATAATTGCACGAGTTCGATTCCATAATGATAAATCTTGAGCCCGAAGTGTTATCTTTCCTTGATCTCAAGAGTGCCGTAAATTAAGGTCCAATAACACGCATGAGGTTTTGTGTTTATTACACAACTGGCTGCGTAATCTTGCTTGTGTTATAATGCTTTTATTTTAAAGTTGAGTTTCATTGTTGAGGCTAACGTTATGTACGTCAAGTGATCCCGACATCGCCCCATTCCACACACGCTTAAAACGATGACATGGGCTGAGATGGTGCGTTTTATCAATACAATGTACCATGATGATGATAATAAAAAGTGTATTTTCAAGAACGCTCGTTAAATTCATCGTGAATGAACACCCAAAACCATCGTTGTCGTCGTCATCGTCACGATAATGATGCTATATATAGAGATAAATATGTCTGGAAGTTTAGTCGACCAATGAGCAGCAGCTGTGAATCTAGAACTGATCGTGCACTCCTTCCAGAGGCTATATACAGACATGCTGTTGGCCATGCCCTTTGCCGAAAGTCAAGACGCGGATCGGCACACGTATCATAGCATCATCTGGAGATGGAGTCTCCAGCTGCGCATGTAGAGGTCGCGAATTCGATATCACGCGACACCATGAGACACCATTGTATGGAATTCACGCAACATAATGCACATACTGATCTCAATGAAATCAGCTTTCACCCCGTCCTGTGGGCGAGTGCGTTATGGCTCGTCTTTTAAGCAGCGATTCTCCGCATAAGGAGGAGTCCTTTGTTCATGTGGTACTTAAAATAACCCGACGAGAGTGTCATAGCGTACAAGTAGGTTGCATTTTATAGAGTGCCTTCCAATGTGAATTTTTTAATCAATTGATCGACCATGTATGCACAAACACGGAACATACACCAACCAAACTGAAACCATTCACCACCTGAAATGACACCTCAATGTCCCACCTAATTTTGCGAGTATGCAAAAAATGTGTTCTTGAAAAGTGAGAAGGGATTCAAGGGATCAAGCCAAGTCACCCACGTTGTCAATTTACTTGACACAACCTAACAAACTGGTCATAGGTATAATAGCCTGGTATATTATTAATGTTCTGGAGCAGAATAATCACGATGGAAAGCACCCGACTCCCTTTTATGCTTTACAATATAATGATGAATGTACGCATTCTAGAAAATGTGAAAATCCCCTGGCTAGAATTTGTAAATACTGAACTGAATAAACTGGGCATGTCATATACGTGGAGAAACCAAACAGTTAGTAGCACAAAAATGTTTGCCAATGCCATAAAAACCAGAACTATGGACATCTATATATCAGACTGGCGAGCATCTATGGAAAAATCAAATAAATATGCATTTTATAGATGCATAAAGCCAAATTTCGGCAGACCACGATATCTATCTCTCGACGATAACAATATCGTCCTGCCACTACTGAGATTCAGAACCAGAAACCACCGACTTCCTGTGGAAACTGGTTCTTGGACAAACACCCCATACTCAGAACGAAGATGCACTCTGTGTATGGATGAACTCGGCGATGAATACCACCTTGTTGTGAACTGCCCTCGGTTAACTGCCCTCAGAACTAAATATTCGAAAGCCTACTATCGCAACCAACACAATTAAATTACATGACCTCTTCGATACAAATAACAGAAAGATCATAGTAAATCTATCAATATATCTAAAAAAAAAAGGCCCAAACACTAATGATACACTCCTGAGGCTCAATGAAAAAAAACAAAAAAACAACAACAACAACAAATGCCCACCCTCATACAACATATGTACAGGGAATCGCCCCACATACATTATATACCCCCAATAATTATAAGATAACATTATCACATTATAAGATAGTATACACTCAATCAATATACCATGTACATGTAGTACACTAATAACTCCAACCTATATTGTGTATGTATATTATGTCACCTCACATTTATATTATGTAATATGTACACTGTTTGAAATTGAATCGCCTGTTATGTCAAATGCGACGAAAGGCGTAATAAACATCTGAATCTGGTTCAGCCACATGTACGTGTAGCTTGTAACGTGTCTTACTGTGGTATCTATATGGATGTACACATGGGGAAAAGTCACGCCAAACTTACACAATTATAGATATCGGCCCAACACCTAGCGAAACTTATGCACAATAGCCGGGTGGCGAAGACAAACTGCCTCCAATGCGACCATCGATATTTCACCCACTGCCCACATATATTGCGTCAGCCGCTCAAATGGTTATTTTAAGATTGGATTAATCCCCTTTGCTATATATTTTGTATGCTACCCATTGGACACAACAATTCTGAAAGTGTCTACAGACAACGTGGCCATGTGTCATGTAGGTGATTTTGCCTGGCAATGCCAATACAGGCTAAAAGTTACACGTATTACGTGTGACAAACCTGGATAATATGACTCGGAGCGGCTTAGAATAACGCCGAGGCGGTTCATGACCACAATTCAAATATCCGCGTGACATTTGGGCCTATCAAATGTGTACCATGCCACGAATCATTACTCTGGATACGCCCGTATAGATCATATTCCACCACGAAAAAATCTGGGAACTGTTTGTGGTTCAGACGGGGAACTTTATATCATTGAACAAATAACGTATAGGTACATGCATGTAATATATATTTTTGTTAATACCGTTTCCTTAAGAACGCATTTCGATGTAAGTGTAGGTCTTCTGTGTCTTGGGATTACATCATACATGAGACTTTTGTGAGGCAATAATTTCATTGAATTGATCACCGGGGAAATTTTCATGATTGTAAGCGAGACAAAACGCAATCGACTCACAAAATTCGCCTAAATCCTGCTAAATCATACAATCTCCAGCTGCGATCTTCAGCTATACTGTGGCATAAATTATTATTACGGAACAGGCATGCACATTGTAACTGAGCAATATATATTACCTGCGTTATTTTGGCAATATAATATAGTCTCTTGTCAGAACATCAAAAAGTTCCCAGACTGAACAATGGTGGAATATGATATCTACGGGCGTAGCCATAGTAAATATTCGGGGTATGATCTATATATATCTGATGCGGTTGTATGAGTCCAACCTGGCAGTATTTGGCATTTACCATTTACCATCAAACACGAAGAAGTTATTTGGTGTTAGATGCCGCGCTTCACGGGCCAGATCCAGAGCCCGAGTTTATTTTTTCCTTAATCGTACTTAAGTACTTATATAGATGCTTTCAGCTTCGCCGTATACTGATTGAAGAACCAAAATCCTATTTTACACCATAACACTATACACCATTACATGTTTTGTCGTTTTCAATATATTTAAATCTCAAATATAAAAAAAAATTCTTCAGGAAATCTCTAAAAAAAATTGATCTATTCTCAGGGAAACTGACAGATTCCCTAAATATTTAAATAAAGTCACGGAAGACCAGTTCGTACGCTGTGTATAATGTAAACAAAAAAATTTAAAGACGCCCATTGTCTGGAACATTTTTGGCTTTTGTTTAACGGATGCGACGATTTGCCACCGGTGCCTTTATGGAAATCTATGAGAATCTATAAATTCCCTGATTTTGACTGATTGCCTGTACCATATATATATAACACACAGTTGAAAATTGAACATATGCACGCGGGACCCATCATAATCTTAAAACATGTCTTGTTATCTTACTGTATAAGAACGGCGGACCCCGCCTAAAGATGTATATCGCAACCGGTAAACAGCTCTAAACACACTACAAAACTCTGTGCAACAAGAAATAGGAGTTTGTAAACTTATACTGTGACATTTTATCGTATCATATATAACAGTAAAAACTACTCGTCCAAGGTGGTCTTGTCAGTTATAAAGAAATACAATTATATTCAGTGGTGTCACAACTAAATAACACAACAAAAACGACCCCGATAGATGTTTTATCTTCAAAAATAATCACTGAATATTAAGACGCCCATTGTCAACTCATTACTGCAGTGCATCTTGTATAGAAGGGACAGCGGGGGTCGAAAATAGTCTGCGCAACGCCGCCCATGGGTGTCTTTGAAATGAAGTCATCTGCTAGCAGGGGTCGTGTCATGCTAATTCGGAAATTCCTCTTAATTGAAGAGGGGTCAATTGTTCGGCCGGACACTCGCGAGCCAGACGTACACTGAGACATGAAACGGGTTTTAAACAATGTGTTGGACATGTCGGGTATTCTTCGTGGACAACGGTCAGAAAAATAATCGGGTGTCCATACAATAGAGCAGTAAAAGATGAGTAATTAGCCAGAGTGAGGGACAAGTGACAGTCTGTGAACGGATGGGGGCAGTAATTCTTGTCAGATTGAATTAGGGTGAATAACTTTGATTGATATCAATGCCTTTGTGTTTTGAGGACTATCAAATCGTGTCATAAAGTTCTATCTAGAGAAATCTTTCGTTTTGAGGCCTGGAGTATAGTCTATTCGTGTCGGGACATAGACCTATTTGAACTCTACCCTTAACAGTGATATGTTTGAGTGAAAGCTTGTCGCGATGTCAGGATGAACAGTTGACATTCCACTATAAAATTATTTTTGCCGGTCCTGTTAGCATCCTTCTCCATAAAGGCGATGAAGTTACATGTATATATAAAAAGTAAATATTCATATACATGTATAATCACACAGCCTTCACATTCACACAAAGAGCGCCCCTAAGATTCGGTACAAATCGCCATATTACACGAACGTTTCCGCTGTTCATTAAGCAATAACTGAAGTGTACATTTGATAAAAAGCAATTAATCACGTACGATCCTTCAAGCCAAACACGCGCTCTCTGTGTTGCTAAATTGTGCGAACATTCATGCTCTCGAGTTATAGGGTTTTCCAATCAGCTGTTTTGACGCCGGTAAAACAAATATAGGAAATATAAGTATTGAGAACGAGGCCTTGAATTCCTAATTTTATTTTGGGCCCATTGGCGTTGCAATACGAATTAACTCTTTTAAATTTAATAACTCTGCCTGTCAAAACCCATGGATCTTCCATTCAATGAATTACGAAGAGATTAACACGAACTTTGTGTTTAATTACTCTGCCGGTCAAAACCCAATGACCCTAACTGATCTTCCGGTCATTCCTTATAATAATATACCAGTACATTCGCTGGCATCACTGAAAATAAAACTGGACATTTCCTGAAATATATGTATGAGTTTACCGGTACTAAAAGAGCTAATTCATATCGCAACTGATTTTCGCGTTGGGTAAAATGTACGACACGAAGTCCGTATAATCCAGACAGCAGCAGCAACAGCAGCAACAACAAAAACAACAACAACAACAACAGCAGCAGCAGCAGCACGAAGTCCGTAGCTTCCAGGCAGCAGCAGCAACAACAACAACAACAACATGAAGTTCGTAGCTTCCATTGAAGGCAACAGCAAAAACGAAGTCCGTTATAGCTCACAGGCAGCAGCAACAACAACAACAACAACAATAACAATACGAAGTCCGTAGCTTTCAGGCAGCATCAACACGAAGTCCGTAGCACCACCATCATCAAAGATCGAAGAAAGGGAAAATGCAAAGAAGAAAAAGAATGCTTGACAAAGACTATTGTCCATATTTTTTGTTTATGTATTTTATTATCATTAACAAACTCCAGTATAGAGTAAGGCAAAGTGTGTTGTAGTAGAGGAGCACCGGCCCTTTCAGATCATCCCGGCCCAAATCCCATAACCCCTAATATATGGTGGCTCAGTTGATGAGTGCAGGCCGACATAAGCTGTCCACCGTTGGCGAACCTGGTTCGGTTCCTGATTCGCGAATGAATAAGATATGGTTTATTGCCTCCTCGCGGGAGCGTCATTAATGTACATAATTTTTATACATGTTTACAGATATGCATTTATAACATGTTGCAACAATTTAATATAACAAGATATACCGATAGTCAAACACTGCATAACAATAAACATATACCTAAACGTACCACCAGAAAAGGTGTGCCATTTATAATAAGGTTTTTAAATTTCAATATACGATATCTGACAGCGAGATAACGTATGCTGTATGCATGCATGTGTGGAAACCATTTAACTCTTTCCATATATTTAGGAATTTACTAACAATATTCATCATATGGACTACGATAACCTTTAACTATAGTTGTGAGTAACTTCTCGTCCATGCAGTGGGAGACGATAACCTTTAACTATAGTTGCCCTAAGTTATTAGGTCTGACATCCCCTTTGCCATATTGGCATAAAACAAAACAACTGAGATGGGGAGGGGTAATGTATATCATAACTGTGAATAGTTCCCTAAGAGTGGATAACCTCTGATCGGTGTAAAAAAAAAAGGGCAGTTTGTCACTCGCTAAACATTCGTTGTTGGTTTCGATCCCAAGTGGTGTGATTTGCAAGTGAGATTTAACACTCTGTGCGGTCCTCTCCCTGAGATTCCGCACCCATTAATGTGAAAATGTCGTCATATTGTCGCTTATATACAGTCAAAAGGACGTTTGTCGTTTTGGGGCAAAATAGGATGTACACTCCCAAACATTTTCTCGCCACGACATGTGGTTTACTGATTTTTTCCAGACAAAAGGCGGGGTGGGTGGTTGGGTGGGTATATCGTGGCCGAAAAAGATTAGTAATGGATTTTTCCTATACATTTACTCATGCATTGTCCTATATCAGCCGTATATAAACTTATATAGCTCCCTATAGAGCCACTGGCGAGGTCCAGACCTAATTAACTGGACGAATTTAGTAAATTCCGCTATAAACTTGGGACGAGTTGTAGATTATATTTATTACATGATCCAAAACCTCGACAAAACAGAGTTAAGTTAATAAATTGGAAATTAACATCGGCTTCTATGAGGCATGCGATGACTTTTCACGTGACTATGCGTTATTTGCCCGGCTGAAAAGACAATAAAGCCAAACAAATGAAATCTAATTCAACTAAAAAAAAATTATTGAAAAAAAGGAAACAGGTATGTAAATGGCAGTACTATATCCTTTCGCGCGCGACCCTCTGCACGTCCAGGCCTACTCTCTTACTTGCGATATTAAGATAATTCGGTATTCAAATATCGGTGGTGTATGTCATGTAATTACAAATTGCGTATTACAATTATCTTTACTTGCCATTTTTTTCATTACAATTACAATTTCTTTCAAAATGAGAAGTAATGCATCGCCATCACCATTACCATTACTTTCAAAATTAAATGTATTACAATAACCATTACTTTCAGTAGAATTAGAATTCGTTTAGTGTAAACATATTTTATTCCAATCCTAATAACATATATAAACATTTAACAAACGTTTTGACAGTAATAAATAGAATGGAAAAGATGGATTGATTGGAAATGGGATTAAACAACAAGCCCAAAGGTTTTTGTTAAGTTTGCCCCCTTTATGTTTCGTGGATAGGGGGTCAGGTGGGAAGGCATATAAATATTATAATAATGGCAATGGTGATATCGAGAGGCAGGGGGAGAGAGAGAGAGAGAGAGAGAGAGAGAGAGAGAGAGAGAGAGAGAGAGAGAGAGAGAGAGAGAGAGAGAGAGAGAGAGAGAGAGATAGAGAGAGGGAGAGAGATAGAGAGAGAGGATAGAGGGATAAAGAGAGTGAAAGAGAGGGATAGAGAGAGTGAAATAGAGGGATAGAGAGCGAGAGAGAGAGAGGAGAGAGAGAGGGGGGGGAGAGACTGTGTGGGAGGGGAAAGTTAGGATGTTATCCAGTTGAAGCTGGTTGGATGCGATGATATATATATACTTTCGTTGGAGCTGTTTGGATATATACAATGATATACATATGCTGTTGTTTACGCCATACGTTTGGAGCCTCCCTACTTACCCTATAACATTTATATCTCCGACCCTAATTTTCTTTATCCAATTTCATGTTCTTTTATAAACAAAAATCTAAACTTTCGTCATGTGTTACCGATTGGAGTGAGACAATGATACAGCTAATTCTCCTTGTCATAAGCAATTTACACAATTATCCATATGCCAATGACCTTATCGGTTTATTTAAAAAATCGCACGGAAACCTGAGAAGTTTCTCGAATCTCCCACCATTCTTGTCCTTTATTTTATAATCTTATTCAATGCTTTCTTACGTCGCTTATGTACCTTTATGTGGAATATTTACACTAACTGTTTACTATTATTCAAACACAAAGCCCGTGCCCATTGAACTATGTGCCACTGCGGTAACCCCAGTCGCATCCAGTGCGTTTGAAGATTTTTGTCAGCTGCGCCTTGTCATTGAAGCAACTAAACACTTACCTCACAACCAAATTGAATGTCTAAAAATTAAACACCTTTTTGTAATTATATATTCTCATTTCAAATTCAGTATACATATTCAATTGTGGGGAATCTGTCAAGTTGTTGAACTAAATAAACTTATTAGAACTCAATCAGTGTGTGTTTACACGGAGCATAGGATTATTCTAGTGTCAGCGTTAACGTGCTTCATGTACACTCAAAGGCGGCGATTGTCATCAACTGTTTGTAAACTGTTTAGGACATGGCATTATGATCCCATGAAGGGCCCTGAAAGCAACATTTCAATAATTTCCAACAATGCATGCCGTCGTGTAGAATTATTAAACTTCAATAACCAATTTCTATATGTCGATTGATATGGTGTAAACGGGTCCTTTGCAATGGAAATGGATTAATCTCTCGCCCATTCGAACATTGCGCAATTGCGTTCGATAAATTCACAATACGCTTTCGTTTGAGACTGTTTTCGGTTCAATTGTGCAGTCAATTTACGGCGGTTTTCTAGATATAATGTATGTGTTTGTCTATAGAAATGTCATAATAAAACCAAACGGTAATCAGTTTGTAACGAAAACACCATTATCAATAGAAGCATAATGAGTTTATTAATTATCATTCATCCACTTAAATGCCGTGCACTGTAGAACCCACTTGCCCACCCGCATTGCACCCAGTGGCACCCATTGAGCGTAAGCTGATAGTACTTCTGTCACGGCCACCTAACGACACGGTGTAAGGAGCTATACCCATAGCACGTGGTATACAATTCAAAGCCATGAGAAAATATATTTGAGGTTAAAGAGTGCGATGATGCCACTTTTAAGATCTTTTGAATTTGTGCTCCTGTCAGTCTGTGAGATACACAGGCACCCTTTATATCACTTGTTCTTGTTCATTGCAAACCGACGCCTGATTTTCAACAAATATGAACCTAACAAAACAGCCCCAATTAGTTTACCCCATCCATTGCAGACGCATGGGCCCCAATTGACTTATGTTCTAAAAGGATACCTGCGACTGAAGACGAGTTCGTCCGGAATGCTTTTGACGCAACCCTTTAATTACTTATATTGGTTCTTAGTCAGAAACCACAGGTTTGATCATCGCCGACATGAATATTATTGCTAAGATCTGACTAACTCGTGCATATAAGTCGAAGGGAACATTGGGTTCTTTGGAATATATGGTTCCTGATATTGGTTTATCGTGAATTCGAACAAGATTTACACATACATGTACTTGTGCCATCATACACTTTTGGCAAAGTTGTTCACTGTTGCGATGAACGACCACTTTCAAGCATGTAACAAAACAGAGTGTTAATTGTACCATTATTCCTTATATAGTGATAATAAAGAGCATTTATGCGAAAATTGAAGAATATGAGACGATACATATTAAGAAGTGTTAAATTTTATTTGACTTAAATGGACATGACTCATTCGAGCTTCCAAATTGTGTCGACGTAAATTGGAAGGAGGTACCATATAAGGAGGTACCATATAAGATAGGACGACAAATACACGAAATATATACCGGCTGCATATATGCTCTAAATAAGATTTGCCATGGTCACTATCATTTTCCAGCTGTTTTCAATTGTTCGCACAGAAGTGAAATAAACGCTCTTTATTTCAACTATATCAGGAATATGTTCCATGCCTGCAAATGGCTGTTTTTTATTGGGAACCAAAGAGTATTTTTCACGACTTTGTGACACAACATGCTCGTAGAAAGGTAGATAAGCTATTGGACAAAAATTAAAAGCGAATATTATTAGGTGTATTCTGGAGCACAAACCACCAAGTGGCTTTAACCTTACGACCAACACATTACATGGCCTTTATCAAGTGAAATGCAGCACAGCAAAGTTTTAACGCTAGGATATAGGGACGTGACGACCACATTTATAAGCATAATTATGCATTCGTCCTTGGTTCTCACCTAAAAGTTGAAAACTACTGATGGATTGTCAATTCGGTTACTCATTTCAGAGTATATAAGAGTCCGCATGTAAGAAAATTGTGTCTACGTAATTTTAAAGGAGGTATAAGATAGGTTGACAAATACACGAACTATTGATATGCAGGCTTCATATGACCGGAAAGTAATTTTCCAATTCCAACTGATTCCACAGCCATTTTTCAGCTGGATTCAATGTTTCGCGCAGAAATGAAATAAACGCTCTTTATTTCTACCATATCAGGAATATACTAACACGAAACGCTCTGTTCTGTTCCATGCCTTCCAAATAACTGGGTTTAAAGGCACGTGCGGCCTTAATTGTCGAAAATATTCATATTTGTTCCAAACACCGTAAACAGAAAAACATTAAAACGCATACAGTTCCGTTCATACCATGACCATCGCGTAAACAGCATGTTATCATAAAGACCTACTATATTTTACCTAAGCAAGAGCCTGATTGTATTACAGAAGACAGCACAATGCTACTGGCTAATCAAACACAAATGGCATAAACGCTCTTTATTAGTTCCATATCAGGTATTCACCAACAAAGAACGCTCTTTATGTTTACCATCATAATATAAACAAACAGCAGAAAAGTAACTTTTTATGCTTTTGTTTACATAACAATTGTCAAACAAATGTCCATAACATACTGTTTATGCGATATTTCTTATTTGTATACGGACAAAGTCTATCTACATTTTGATGTTCTTTCTGTTTGTGGCGGTTTTTGACGGGTGGAGATATTTTCACAGGATACCCACCGCCAAGGCCAACCGTGTCTTTAAATTTTTTTATTGGTACACAAACATCGTCTTCAAAGTTGTATTTTATTACTTCAATGCGTCATTAAGTGACATATAATGCTCGTACAAATTAAGTTTAAGGTAGTTCAAGTATTTATCGACCTATTTCGATACAGGCAAAAAAATAAAAAGCGAATATTATTAGGTGTATTTTGGAGCGCAAACCACCAAGTGGCTTTTATACAGAAGCTTAAAGTCAAGAAATTATTGGTATTTGTAAATCGCTTAATGTCGAATCATACATTATCGCTGTATTAAAATAACTCCATATAATGTGCGTTAATTCGACCACACGCATAAATGCGAGCGGCCGTACGTCCCATCAAATATAACCATTGAGTACCATTAACGGTGTAATTCAGAATCTGAAAGACGTTGTTAACGCGCGATGGTTATGACGGATGAAGTGGATGGTTGTTGACACCCAACCAATATATCATATTAAGCTGTACCTGAGAGTGTTTGCAGCAACATAGACCTTACCAGCTGCACTATTATCCAAGTGTGAAAATCGATGGCAAGTGACACAAATGCTGTGTTCATCAACGTTTCTGAAACAAGAACTTTCACGCCATTGGCATCTGCCATACGAACGAATGTTTAGCGGAAATTTCCTTCTATTGAATATGTTCGATCGCGATCGGGAGATACGTCTTTATCGAGTGGTCTTGGTGTGTATTGTTCCCATAAGAGTTATCGAATGGCCATGAATCACGGTGCATAAAGCAAATAGCACCCCGTGAGTGGACTTTTAGTAGCGTTAAAAGTGAGAAGTTACGACAGCCGATAATTTTCACTTCCACTTTTCTTTTTCATTAGCATCTCTCAAAACCCCATATTAATACCCTTCGTAATGACAGTCATATACAGTAATGTAATCTATCCCATCTATTTATAGGGTAGGTTCATACACTCGCAAAATTTGCAGGCATTATTTTGCAGGCATTTCGGTATAGAAAGCTATACAAAGCCTACGATGTGCAAGAAACCGAATTTAAAAATGCTTATACAATGCCTCTGTACCACAGCTACATTCTTCAAATGGTTGTTGTGGCTTGTGTCAGCCGCAGATCTGTGAAAGCAGCTTAACCCTTTCATGTCGGGAGCTTCCTGAATTTTTGCGAAAACTCTGGCAATGCATTCTCATATATATGCGCGTCCACCATAGGTCGCGTCGCATATATAAGAGAATGCATTGGCCTAACAAATTTTAGATTATTTTTTATAATTGTTGAAGAATGTAATAAATAATGATAAAAAATTGTTAAAGAATGTAAGAAATAATAATAAAAAAAGTATAAAAATTGATAAAGAATGTAAGAAACAATTATAAAAAAAATCATAAAATTGTTAAAGAATATAGGAAAAAAAGGATAACATATTTTATAGAATGGATGTAAGAAAATATAATAATTTTTTATTTAAAGAATGTAAGAACCAAAATATTATAAAAAAATGATAACAAAAATAATAAAAATTGTTAGATAATGCAGGATAATGTAAGAACAAATGATAAAAAAAAAATGTTAGGCCAATGCATTCTCTTATATATGCGAGGCGACCGATGGTCGACTCGCATAAGAGAATGCATTGGCACAGGGTCTTTAATGTTGCGCAGTTCCCGTCATGAAAGGGTTAATAGTGAGTTATTTTGTTTATTATAAATTTGAAGTATTGAAATAAGCACTTGGTAAGTTTATTGTTTAGAATGTTGTAAGCATTTAAAGCCACATGGCGGTTTGCGCTCCAAAATACACATATTATTCGCTTTTGAATTTTTCTCAGTATCGAAATAGGTCGATAAATATTTGAATTACCTTTCTACGAGCATATAACCCAAAAAGACGCATTGAAGTAATGAAATATATACACCTGTGAATATGGTGTTTGGGTCTCAAACACAAAACAGCCATATGCGCGACATGGAACAGAAAATAGCGTTCCGTGGTAGTATATTCCTGATATGATACCAATAAAGAGCATTTGTCTTACTGCTTGTGAAAAGTTGAAAACGGCTGTGACTTTGGCAAGTGTTTTTCAGAGCATATTATGAAGCCTGTATATATATATCAATAGTTCGTTTATTTATGGATCTATCGTATACCCGTCGCTCCAAGATACGTAGAAAAATAAATGAGGTTCGAATGAGCCATGTCAGTTTAATAAATTTATATCAATTCGTTTTAGAGTACACGGATTATGGCTTCGAAGCCTGAATGCCACTAACAAAAACGGAAACTCCGAAGCATCGACCGAACAACGCGAATTGCGCGCATGTATGCTCGGTCGATTCGCCGAAAATTTGTCTGACATAAAAACATTCATTTACAGGAACTAGCGCTCGTGTTTAACACATTCCGTTCACCCAACAACACCCATCAAACGGGACCGGCGTTAAAACCGACCCAGCACTGGCTTGGGGTGGGGTGCAAGAAACTTCAGATCCACAAGTGATCATTAGCTCTCATCGAGTTGGTAAGGGCATATACTCACATATGTTCGCCCCCTGCTGTTCTGGCCTTTCTTCGGGAGTTGGGGACGGCTCAAGAACGCAATGTCACTGTCCAATATGTACATACATGTATACAATTTTAATAAAAATAAAGAAAATACCAACAAACCAAAAAAACATACAAAAACCGAAAAAAAAATCTATTGAATGTATCTTATGTGCATATCTCTTGTTAATAACCATTCACATATAGTGTCAGCTATTAAAGTCTACCAAACACTGTTTTTACCATTATTTTCTCAATACATGCTCCCACCTACGCCCGTGCCCCGGGGAGGATGGGAGGGAGAGAAAAATCGATTGCAGGGTACTCAGGCATAACTAATACAACTAACACCACATTTTAACCTTATAACCGGGCCTCATTTCAGCGCACCATACGACTCGCTCAACAACTACACAAACATCCAACTTAAAGGGACACCGAGGGCACCCCTCACCCTGTATTAAAGCTTGTGGGCTCTTCACCATACAACATTCAATTAAAATTTTGCAGCGTTCGGACATGATGATTTTCTATGTTCAGATATCCTCAAATCAACAAATCGTGGGGTGAAGGAAAATATCACTCGATCTTTTCGACCATACTGCTCTTTTATTTATCGACAGTGTGTGAATTGAGGGTGCGTACACAGGGCAAATATTACTTAGCTATATTCACCTGGAATGTTCAGTTGATTGTGTTATATGTTTTGTAAATTTGTGAACTTCGGAATATTGGGCGATTTAGAAGACACCTTGTTCCATGAACTATATATAGATCGCAATACATACCAAACTGACTATATAGTTTCATAGTATGATCCGGACTGCAAGTTTTTGCTATATAGTTCTTACGAACATTTGACATGGTAACCGACGATATAGAACAGTAGTCCACCCACAAGACATAATTAGCAAACACCAAACTCAATTTGGAATACATGCAGCAATGAAGCTGATTGCCTCCGCCCCGTTTATAAACTTGATTGATTGGTGGTTTATTCTGATCGAAGCATGAGCAGACCTGATCGGCCATGCCAAAACGCCTTCAGTTAGTTATCATATGGTGGCTCTTGATGATTTGTCATTTATACAAAAATAAAGGGTCAGCCGACCACAGTGTCCCCCGATAACGTGGCAAGTCGATGTCGCTTAGTTGAAGAAATTTTTTTAAATGTTGAAATTTTCTAAGTCGAAAAGGGTTAATAACTCCTTAAAAAAATATTTTTTCCGTCATCCATATACATATTGCACATCTCCAATATGTGGGTAACAATACTCTGAAGTTTCAAATATCTATGATCAAAACTGTAGGAGGAGTTGATTACATCATGAAGGTACCCTCATACAAAACATTATGAAAAATGTTGAAATTTTCTAAGTCGAAAAGGGTTAATAACTCCGTCAAAAAATTACTTTTCCGTCATCTTTATACAGGTCGCACATTTTCAATATATGGGCAACAATATTCTGAAGTTTCAAATCTCTAGGATGAAAACTGTAGGAGGAGTTGATTACAACATGAAGGTACCCTCATAGTGAAAATTATAAAAAAATATTTTTCCGTCATCTATATACATGTCGCACATTTTCAATATATGGGCAACAATATTCTGAAGTTTCAAATCTCTAGGATGAAATCTGTAGGAGGAGATGATTACACCATGAACGAGCTCAAAAGTGTGACGGGCGGACGAACGGACGGACGAAGCCCGTTTCTATAGTCCCCCTTTTCTTTCAGAACGTCGATCCATGAAATCATTATTGCCCAATATATGGGCAACAATATTCTGAAGTTTCAAATCTCTAGGATGAAATCTGTAGGAGGAGATGATTATGGATCGACGTTTACCATTTTAGAGTAGAACTCCTACACTTTTGTTTATTCAGTGTACCCACTTTCGGAGATAGCCTTTGACTTGACTTGAAACATATTATATTTGCATATAATACAAAAGGGATCGGGCCACAAGTTTTGTCAACTTATGAAGCCGCTCTCCCTATACAATTAAGCATACAAAATGTTGATAAGATGACAGTTGAAAATATTTACATACATGATTTTGTGATTTTTTGGGGCTTGGTATAATGCCTTCCAGAGCTTATTGCTATATGGGTTATGGTTGACATGGTATAGCTAATATTTGATGGAGTTTGTGTGATTATTTGTTCGTTTCAACTAATGTCAGAGCAGGGTTTTGTACAAAGAGGTATTTGCATCATACAATTTAGGCAGGTGTTTGTCAGCTACTCTGGAAGGCAATACATACTGTAGATTAATAATAGAGAAATGTTGGTTGAGTGGGAGAGTATAGGTCCATGCATGGGATTCAGTATAGATAGCATTTCATCGGGAGCGATGTTAAAGCTTGATCTGAGTTGATGGGCATTTCAATGTGACAATAGGGCCCGGGCCCAGTTTCATGAAAGCAACTTATGACATAGTTGGGACGTAAGATGGTTATAAGTTCAAACTTCAGTCATATGTGCGTTTCACGATCAAGTTCCTAACTTAATATTTATGGTCTTAACTTTGGTCTTAATTTTAAGTCTGATGTGAGGTGTCTTAAGATAGTCTTAAAGTTAAGACCTAAGTTATGTTCCGCCTTTTGTCGGAAATATGGATGGGATCTTGTCGTGTATGTTATTATAAATAAATTTAACAACTTGCGAACACGGAGGGATGTTTCGGAAATGGTAGTAATTAATAACCAGCTGACACGCTATATAGCAGGGACGTGACCAGTAGTTGCGCGATAAGCGGGGTGTGACCGGGGTCCATGCATGCACTATATATACTAACTGTAAACCGCAAAGACCGGACTATACATTTCTAATTGATGTAACAAAAATAATATAATTTCGAAGACTTGGACATTATTTGCGATTTAAATCACACAATCGTACTGCATACAGTACTTATCTTGTGACAATTGGTCCGAACATTTTCACAATGACTGACTGATACTCAGCTGTTTGATAACTTCTGATGTCGTCTTTTATTATTATATACTTTACTTTCGATATTACTAGGTTATAATTTGATTGTAAAATGTATGTTGTAAACCATATATATCGGCAGGATAATAACACATCACAACCCCGGGTATTTTATCATGACCCACCGACGTGAATCTCAGATCCAATGCATAACATTTGTTACATCTGCATCACGTTTTTATTAACTATGAAATATAAACATGTAATGTATTAGAACCTAATACCATGCAGCAACCCGAAAGGGGCTAACATATGCCCTTGTCTTAGTGGCATGTGCTATATATATGTGAATGTTCACCCCAGAGTTGTGAAGTATAAGTCCCTTTAATAACTTAAATAATATATTGGGGCTCGTTCTGTTTGTATATGTAATGGGTATTGTAAGCATGCAGAATGTGTGCATGGAATCTGACACGAAAACTTAGTTAAAAGGTGCGCCCACGCAGTATGCAACATGCAGTCACTATTCTGATTATCGCCATTTCTTTACAATATCATAAATGTGCCAAGACACGCCCTATTATCTGTCACCAGGCAATGTACCTATGCATATAGAACATACAGAACCAATATTTTCTGCGCATAGCTGTAATAAATTGTCGAGAGCCAGTCTAAAAGCGCGGGAACTTAACTTTCTACTTAAGATGGTCTTAAAATTGTTTTATGAAACGCGTTCGTGAAACGGAAAAGTAACATAATAAGATCCACCTTACATCTTAGATTAAAGGCACGTGAGGCCTTAGTTATCGAAAATATTCATATTTATTGCAATCACCGTAAACAGAAAAACATTAAAACGCATACAGTTTCGTTCATATATACCATGACCATCGCGTAAACAGCATGTTATCATAAAGATTTACTATATTTTACATAAGCAAGAGCCTGATTGTGTTACAGGAGACAGCACAATGCTGCTGGCTAATCACACACAAATGGCATAAACGCTCTTTATTCGTTCCATATCAGGAATTCACAAACAAAGAACGCTCTTTATATTTACCATCATAATATAAACAAACACCAGAAAAGTTACTTTTTATGCTTTTGTTTACATAACAATGTTTTTTTGTTCTTTCTGTTTGTGGCGGTTTTTGACGGGTGGAAATATTTTCACAGGATACCCACCGCCAAGGCCAACCGTACCTTTAAGTCAATCTTAAGATCATCTTAAGACCTTGCTTCATGAAACTGGGCCCTGGTTACTACCACAGAAAAGGTCAGTTTACTACGTTTTCAACTTTTCGATGAACAAAGACATGGACCAGTCTATGGCGCGAAATTCGACATCACAACTGTCTAAATTTCTAGTTCATGGAAGTAAAAGTACATTTTAATGACTTATTTTCATCTCAAAGTTGATATAACTGCTTAGTGAATGAAAATTGCTATCTAGCTGTCGTCTGTCATTGTTTTTGCAATTCTCGTGTTTAGTTGCGCGCACTCAATGTCTCGTGTTGAATAGACTGGTTCCTGGTCGAAAGCTGCAAAAATCTGAAAACGTAGTAACCTGACCCCTCCAATGTTACTATATATATACGTTCTGAGATGTTCGCAGTTTTTGGACCAGGAAGCAGCCAGAAAAACAACAACGATGACAGAGGGCAGCTTATATAGCAAATTTCATTTACTAAGTATTTATACAACATGTATTTACTTTGATATGAAAATTTATAATTAGTATATACTTCTATTGCCGTGACGTAGAAACTTATTGGCACTGTTGTTGCCGAATGTCGCGTATTAGACTGGTTCTTCTCCCAGTTGAACCATCAGCCCAATTCGTGGCAAACATACCGTTTCTGCCCCAATGTTCCATTCCGATCGATGCATGACCGAAGCAATGCAGACTGATAATCAGTGCATCTAGAAATCTGAAATAGGTTACGCTGGTGTACATACTGTTCGGAGCGACATCTAGCGGATGTGGTGGAAATTTTAGGAGATAATAAGATAGACATTGGGCCGTGATGGTCAATAGCCTTGTGCGTTTTTAGCATAAAATACATCACACCTCGTCCCTATGGGAATTATATATAGCTATTGGAACAGGAATAAACCCATTGTAGTGAAGTTTGAATTGTGTGTTGTGGTCTGGAAATGACATTATACTTTTAGTGCAAAAATTTAGAGGCTAATTCCCTGCCTGTCGGATATGAATTTTTAGCATAAAAAGTTATCTTTTAGATTTAACCCTTTCAGTGCCAGGTCCGATTTTTGTATCAACCCATATACCCTGTGCCAATGCATTCTCTTATATATGCGAGTCGACCATAGGTCGCCTCGCATATATAAGAGAATGCATTGGCCTAACAATTTTTCATCATTTGTTATTATTTTGTTAAATTTTAATAATTTTTTCTTATATTCTACTCTCTTTCAGAGCCAGACTTATTTTGTAGGTTTAGTGCCAGGGAAACTTACGTTTTTCATGGGCATCAAAATTATTACTATGAATACTTGGTGATAGATTTGAGTTATAACATGCCCCTAAGGTTTTAACCAGTTTGTTTTTAAATTTGCTATAGCATGCTTAAGCATCCCCAAAAAAAATTCAACCCCCAAAAAAAAAAAAACACATTTTTTAGGGGCACATTTTACAGACCGTAAATTAGGGCCGATGAGATCGGCCCATGGCACTGAAAGGGTTAAAGAAAAATCTAAACCAAGATTTTATATTTATATTGTAAACAGTATCCACTAAAACGTTTGCACTGAGGCCTATATATGGAAAACATTTACACCAGTGTAACCTATAGCTCAGAACTACACAAATCATCAAATGTCTACTCAGCGTGTGTATAGGGGAATGGTTGGTGTCTTGCACCAATGTTTTATACATTCAGTGATTATCACCGTCCATACATGAATGAAGAATATAATATCTTGGAACATTTATTGCCAATAATTCAACAATAACAAGAATATATTTAAAACAATACCTCGAGCACAATTTAATGCAAACATGATACAAATATGAAGGAAAAAGAAGACAAAGTAATAAGAAAGAAATATCAATTAGACCCGAAGTACCTCTATTGAAAAAAACACAACAACTGTAAATTTAAGTGCAATGTATTATGAATAGGTGTCATATCGGCCCGTTTCCGTGAAAATAAGCACATAACGAGCGTATTTAATCTAAATATACGCTCTATATGGACCTAAACGCGATTATTAAAACAGCCCATTATGGGACTATATATTTCCATACCAAATAAGCTCAATAGTTCGACCTTTTTATTCCGGTGGTAAATATAATGCAGAGACCACACATGGTTGATACAACCTGTATATAATATTAACATCTTGTATTGTTCTAATAATATGGCATTCTGATCTCATTTTAAAGACTTGTTGAAATTTTACAATTCACGAGCGTAGGAACATTGTCGTGCATTTATGTATAATATTAGTGCAATGCCTATTTTTTTTGTCAGGGGTCTGTATCAGAGGACCTGAGTCCACACAGTTTTGAACAGCTGAAATTTGTTCTCCAAATGCACGTTAGCGACTGAAAATTATTGAAGCAACGCCGTTTTCTAATGACTGCGAGTATACGACAAATTAAATAATTTTATGTATGGAATAAGATAGAATCAAATATTATATCTGCATTGATTAAATGCTTATTCTTAGGTATGAATGGTGTTAGAAATAAAAAGAAAATTGTTCGAGTGGCTCTGCTACGCCCGTAATGATAATATTCTACAAGTTCAAAATCTGTGAACTGTGTGAACATCTTACAGGGAACTTAACAACATCGAACAATTAACACAGGTAATTGATTTATATAAGTGAACTCATGTTCCTTAATAATGTATTTCACAGCAGGTGAAGAAGGTCTCAGTTCGAGATTGCATGATTTAGGGGACTTTTGTGAGCCAATTACGCGATAAACACTTAACTGATTACGCCGGGGAAAATTGTATGGTAAGCGCGCAAAGCTCCCTGTCACATCCTTCGTGTTTTGAAGTGGCGAACGATGATCTCTACGGGCACAGCAAGAGTTGAGATTCATGCCATGATACACTATATTATGGAATGTAGGTAGTTCATATGACACATATCACATATAGAATATATGAAGTGTTTGGAAAGAATCTTCTTTCGAGAATTAAATGAGTTATAATGTATTATATATCTCATGTTTAGCGGCCTGCATATGTGCCAAAGTGTAAACTTGCCCTTGCACAAGATGTTTGAGAATTTAACATGTTCTATACTAAATAGACGCTGATGAGTAGCTCTCTTATGAAATGTTCAGATAATAAGTTCAACAAACGTAAGTGGTTTCTTGAACTTATTATCTCTCAACATTTCCCACCAATGAATATTTTATTATCTGTTTTTTTGTCAGTTGTCTGCTTTTATTACCTGACCACCCCTCCAAATGCATAATAATGGTTGACTCTACATGTACAGTAATGCTCTAATTAATCGACTTCTTAACCACAGCATAATTATGGGTAACTTTTCAGGATTTAGTCCGAAATATGGCTTGTTGCCATTCATCGGAAAGCTCTCGGCGAGAGCTTTCCGATGAATGACAACAAGACATATTTCCGACTAAATCCTGAAAAGTTACCCATAATTCTGCTGTGGTTAATAAGAAGTCGATTAATTAGAGCATTACTGTAGCTACAATAATACTTTTATTTGATCTGGCGTCCTACGATTCAAACGATCACTTATATGATAAAGAACGTTCATTGTCAGCCTGTTCTCATGGAAAAAATCTCAGAGTGAACTTAATTAATGGGACTGAAATAAGCTCATATTGGCTTTATTTAGATGTGGAATACGCCCTATATGGAGTCAGGACCTAAACGTTCAACGAAATATAGGTACCATATGGACTTATTTCAATTAAAATAAGTTCAAATCGGCCTTATTTGATCCACTTATTCTACATTCCGCGGCATTTACCACCTCAATCGACTTACCAGATGTACGCTATTTATAGTGTGTTTCAACATGACCTATGTGAATATTTAGGTCCAATACGAACATTGTTGCACGAGGATATGTTGTCATTGTCAACATCGAATATGAAAGATCGTTAAGAAATCGCACAAATAGTGGGATATTAGTGTTTTATTGGTTGGTTGTACTGTACACACAGTTACAATAATATTTTCATTTGGTCCGGCGTCCTGCAATTCAAACGATCATCTATGATAAAGAACGTTAATTGTCGACACCGAATATTAAAGAGCGTTAATAACATACAGAGGATATATAATGAGTCGCAATTATAAGAAATGTATTAGTTATACTAAATTCGATTCTAGCCGAATCGCATTTAGTCGATGAGGTTTGAATACATTTCATATAGAATTGCGACGAATTTGAGATCCATTTTATCACATTTTAGCAAGAAAAAAACGATACAGAAACGGATGGTGTTAAACAAAAAAATAGTATTGGTTTCCTTATCACAACCAACGAGGAAGCATTGACATCTTGAAGAAAAACTATAGTTCCATTTTAAATGTGTCTTTTCATGTTGACAAAATTGTTCAACCACCCGTATCATCCATGTTTATCTCATGGTCCCTAAATAACCCAACACAAATAGAATTTCATAATTATATTCTAATTAACATAATAATAAAGTTCCGATATTAGCATCGAAACCATTGGGTTAAGCTCTTACGCCACTATGCGTGTCGATAATACACGTGTGTCTTACTATAAATATATATGAGGCCGGATTTATGGGACAATTATGTGATAATTAATTATTAATCGTATTGTTACTGCTGTTCTGGTGGGGTACTCGTGATTTATGTGAGTTACGAATGGCGTCAATTGAAAATAAGGTTCCTATTTTATTCACCTTGTCTAAACAAAATAGGATTGTAACTATTTTGGCATTAAATCAGATCAGGCATCTTTAGACATCAGAATAAGTTCACGGAAAAATATCCATATGGGAATAGAGCATCCAATGTCGATGATTATTTATTGACTCATACATTTTATTCTTTTTATTATTCATTTATCAGAATCCAAATTAGATTTGTTGATGTATATTATTTCGACATATTTTAATAAGCTATTAGTATAAGGATGTTAGACATAGAACAGAGATTCCCGACTATATATGTTATTCTAACTAGCACAAGAAATGTAAAGAAGTTGTTCGTATATATAGTATATATCTTATTCCGATTTATTTGATCATGGAGTTCTATAGAATCATCGTGTTAATACCAGTCGCAAATCGTCACCAATTTAAAAAAAAAATTGTCAGGCGCTAAAAACAAAACGTAAATATCACCAGGGTTGGGGTAATTGTAATTTTTAATTGTTATTCACTGTAATTCATTACTTTTTCTCAAGTAATTGAATGTAATCTGTAATTGAATGTAACAATTGTAATCGTAATTGAAAAGTAATTAATTACTTTGAAAAAATTCCATGAAATTCAATTACTTTTCAAATTACATGTAATAAATCGTCGGAATGTGGATATCTATTTGATACTCATATACTCTTACCAAAGGAATTACGAACTAATCGAATAGTCAGAAGGATACCGCTTGAATTCCCATTGACCAATTAATCAACTAATCATGTATTCTTTCACAACACCATGAGTCTTATTCTCCTAATACATCAACGAAATATTATACAGAGCTTTTGTGATTCCTTCGCCCACTAGCATCGAATTTAAAAAAATCTTCCCAAGTTAATATTTTATGCTTATTCTCATTGCATTAATTTAGATTTTCTTACTGGGTCTTCGCGAAGCTTGTGTGTTCCAAGTGACCTTTATTGAAATTCGACATGGGAATCTGTTTATCGGCAAAATAACGAAATTTATCACATAATTAGCCCCTAAATCAGCCCTCTTAATTTTAGTAATACACACTTTATTATCGACGCGCGCAGTGAGGCAAGAGCTTAACGCAATGCTATTGATGTCAATGCCCGAACTTTATTATTATGTTAATTAGAATATAATTATGATGTTCAATTTGTGTTGGGTTATTTAGTGTTGACTGTGAGATAAATATGGGTGATAAGGGTGGTTGAACAATTTTGTTTTTTTGAAGATGTCTTTACTTCATCTTTGGTTGTAATAAGGAAATCAACATGAATTGTTTTTAATCCCAGCCATTTCGAGGTCGTTTTCCCTTCCTAAAATGTGATTATGTGATAAAATAGATCTCAAATTCGTCCCAATTTTGTACGAAATTTATTAACCTCGTCCACTAAATTCGATTCGAGTCTCTGTAAAGCTCGACTCGAATCTAATTTAGTACAATCGGTTAATATATTTCGTATAGAATGCGACTCTCTTCAACCTGAATCAACGGATACAAAATTCGATCAGTGACGTGATTGTGATCATGTTTCTACAGACAAGTATTTGCCAAAGATTATTGTTCTTGGATATCTGGGAATTTTAGAAGTTGACATATATTCGTTTGGCTGAAAGTTGTATGGTCGAAAGAACATTCAGATTTAGAGCCGGCATATTTTGATCAGTTCATTGAACCATTCAAGATTACTTGAAAGACTGAGCGTAATTAAAGATGTCTGGTCCATCTTGAAGTGCAGAGTAAAGGAGGCTTGGCCACAACAATTATTATTTGAAGAGCCAAAGAGTAAATTTTACAATACAGTATGCAATAATATAAAGAGAAACATTCATAACATCAACCACAAAAAAGATGAATCATCAAATATCTAGAACACACATTCATGCAATGAAAATAAATCTCATTTTGTATTCTATAAAACACAAGATCTTTGAACATTTTTATAAAATATATATGCACTTAATCGCCATGAAATTCAATCAACATTCATAATAAATAACATTTCAAAATGAAATATGAGTACCAACCTAAAGATAAGCCACCGGCAAGAATTATTCGGTTGAGTATCTCTCGGCCCACACACATTTATGTTTCGCCGACCGTGATAGAGACGACGTATAGTCTCGAGATAAGATGCTGTCCATATCAAAGGGCCTCTTGACAGCCGCTTTCACTTCACAAGGCGAATTTACATTCCTGTCGTCATGTGAGTCCCCGGGTGGATCTTTACAAGGCGTCTGGGGCGTTTCGCCACTCGTGCGTTCGTTTTTCCATTCCTTAATATCATCAAATTGTTCAGCGCAAGTTTCGTCTTCATCGTCAACAGTAAGCAAGTCTATTCGTTCCGAGTCATCACCATTTTCCGAAAATGTTTTTTTTTCAGTATCTTCAGTTGTATCTCTTTCTGAATTTTCTCCGTTGCAGCTCCGGACTTTCCTTTGAGCTTTTCGCCGTCTGTAATCGCCTTTCTCAAAGTCTTCCATGCAGGCCGGGTGAACCGCCCAGAAATGTCCTTTACCGTTTGGGCTACGTCCTGACTTTAGAAAGCAGTCATTAAGAGACAGGTTATGTCTGATGCTATTCCTCCAACCAGGTCCGCGAGTCCTGAAGTACGCAAAGTTATCTAAAATCCATTGATAGATGTCGCTTAGAACTAGTTTCTTGTCTTTCACACTGAGAATTGCCATGGCGATAAGTCCTATATAACTTTGAGTTGGCTTCGGCTCGCTCGCAAAATATTTGAAATAAGGATATGAAAGAGTAGAAAATCCGTACGGATTCATCTGGACATCTTGTGGATTGAATCTGTGTTCCGGTGCGAATCTCGACAACATTGAAGCATTTTGCAAAAAACGCAAACTGTCCATGGTGTTGGCCTTCAGTCTATCCAGGGTTAACTCCGAGTGAACTGGATACTGTGGACAGTGCACATTCAATGGAAGTTGCATGTGTCCTGACAGCGAAGGTACCTGTAAACTAGCCGGATGGTACATTGCTTAAATTCGGCGTCGCTTCAAACGAAATATATAAGTTACAAAGTTGATGATTTCCCAGGGAAAAGTGTAATCGTTGACACGGGTAGATGAAAACTGTATACAATTGCTTGTAAACACAATCATATACCGTGGTCGATTAACGTCAGTGTAAAGCCCTCGCGTTCATTGGTCAGGAGATGAATGAATATTCAATAGAAATCAATTTGTCTCTTGTGTATAATACAGATTTCTATATAGGGACAAATAATTGTAAAACACATCTATACAACATTGTTAGTCGGTGTGCCTTGCTGTGGGTGGTCGCACAATCGGAGGCTCCTCCTTTGCATTTAGCTCTCGCCAATAGGGACTCGATAGGCGAGAGGACAATGTCGTCTGGTCGCTCATCGTCTGCTCTCGTATTTTTTCTTGAGCTGGTTTATACAGGAATTGCAGTTAAACATGTATAATGTATATTAATATACATAGCCATCTGTAATGCACTACCACTATACACGTAGGATACTCATAAAAAACATGTTATTATGGCATGCAGTTCGTACAGTGACTCTGGAAATGACTTGTTTGATATTGCTCAAATTATAGAATATATTTCATAAACATGAGTGATGATGATAAGTTCGATTATCTTCATAATGAAAAACGAGGACAAACAAATAACCAATTCCGTGTGCAACATGACCCGCTTATTCTTTTTAAGAAATACAGAATGTCAATATGGGGAAATAAACGTTGAAAGTATTAATTTATCTTCTACTGAGGAGTATATATCGTACATATGCATATTACATGTAGTTTATTTCAATGTTTAACTTTTCACGTATTAGCTGTTATTTTCAACTGCCTCCATTGGTGTATTGTAACACATCATCTTGTCTTATCTTATCTTCTGGCAAACACAAAGAAAAAACAAGCATACCATACTTGCCTATTCTATTGCGTGTGTATAACATCTATTTTGTAAACTTCATCTTTACACCCTACCCGTCAGCTTCCTACTGTGGGTATACATTTATACAGTGGGTGTAATTGTTCAAACGTAATTCCTGTGTTAAATGTTTATTCCCATAGCAGAACTACATCGTAGTTAACAAAATAGTTCCTATGTCACATTAATTTAAAATTGGAAGTTGTCATGATATAAATTAGACATAAGGAATCAAATGCAGAATTGTAACTTGATAGTGGTATATGATCTAGGAAACATATGAATGGTAATTCCAAGTGAATGATCGCGCAGAAACAAGCTGGCGTCATGATGTAAATGTATGTGTGCATGTGAAAATTTGGTGTTCTCGGCTACTATGGGTGTATATATTCTATATGTAATATAACACTGATAAGATCAATATAAGATAGGAAGATATTACTTATATTCATTTAATTTCTAAGTTTTTCCGCTTCTGTAATAAATTTACTTAAGGCGTAGTTGATTGTTTTTATTTTTGACCGAAAAATAATCCCAATTTTTGTATCATCATTCTAGCTGTGGAACCCCAGCGACACTTGTTCAATCTTATTTATTATTACAGACATCTGGGCGTTGAAACATGAGCATTGTAATATAAAATGCGTTTCATCTTCCACTGTGTTGCACAGTACTAATACTAATAGCAGTGTATTTTAATATTTACTTTTTCCACAAAAACAAGGAAAATTACGAAAATTTTCATTGCTTCAGTATATAATTGAGGAGTAGATGGAGAGGATCGATTTAAACAATAAGCTGCGACTCTTTGTAAGTATTTCCTCTAAATAATATTAAAATTATACAATATATCCACCACTCTAATTTATAGCATAACATCAACTCATATGTTACAATATGTAGATTAAAATATGAACATTCATCGTCAATGTGTGGCTTTCCTGCATGCATCATTTCTTATTTAATTAATATTTATTAATATTTTTATTATTAAAAAAAAAACGATATACACAGAGGATCTACATCGAGTCCCCAGTTCATAACGATGTTTACAAAACTCGTCCAGTAAATTAGGTCTCGACAGAGATGGATGAATCCTGAATACTAGCAAACAGAGATGTGTGAATCCTGAATACTAGCTAACAGAGATGGGTTAATCCTGAATACTAGCACACAGAGATGGGTGAATCCTGAATACTAGCTAACAGAGATGTGTGAATCCTGAATACTAGCTAACAGAGATGGATAAATCCTGAATACCAGCTAACAGAGTTGTGTGAATCCTGAATACTAGCTAACAGAGATGGGTTAATCCTGAATACTAGCTAACAGAGATGGGTGAATCCTGAATACCACCTAACAGAGATGGGTTAATCCTGAATACTAGCTAACAGAGATGGGTAAATCCTGAATACCACCTAACAGAGATGTGTGAATCCTGAATACTAGCTAACATAGATGGGTGAATCCTGAATACTAGCTGACAGAGATGGGTGAATCCTGAATACTAGCTAAAAGAGATGGGTGAATCCTGAATACTAGCTAACAGAGATGGGTGAATCATGAATACTAGCTAACAGAGATGGGTTAATCCTGAATACTAGCTAACAGAGATGTGTGAATCCTGAATACTAGCTAACAGAGATGGGTTAATCCTGAATACTAGCTAACATAGATGTGTGAATCCTGAATACCAGCTAACAGAGATGGGTGAATCCTGAATACCAGCCAACAGAGATGGGTGAATCCTGAATACTAGCTAACAGAGATGGGTGAATCCTGAATAACAGCTAACAGAGATGGGTTAATCCTGAATACTAGCTAACAGAGATTGATAAACCCTGAATTCTAGCTAACAGAGATGAATAAATCCTGAATACTAGCTAACAGAGATGGGTTAATCCTGAATACTAGCTAACAGAGATGGATAAACCCTGAATACTAGCTAACAGAGATGGATAAATTCTGAATACTAGATAACAGAGATGGATAAATTCTGAATACCAGCTAACAGAGATGGGTAAATTCTGAATACTAGCTAACATATATGGGTGAATCCTGAATACTAGCTAACAGAGATGGGTAAATTCTGAATACCAGCTAACAGAGATGGGTGAATCCTGAATACTAGCTAACAGAGATGGGTTAACCCTGAATACTAGCTAACAGAGATGGGTAAATTCTGAATACCAGCTAACAGAGATGGGTTAACCCTGGATACTAGCTAACAGAGATGGGTTAATCCTGAATACCAGCTAACAGAGATGGGTGAATCCTGAATACTAGCTAACAGAGATGTGTAAATCCTGAATACTAGCTAACATAGATGGGTAAATCCTGAATACCAGCTAACAGAGATGTGTGAATCCTGAATAATAGCTAACAGAGATGGGTGAATCCTGAATACTAGCTAACAGAGATGAGTAAACCCTGAATACTAGCTAACAGAGATGGGTGAATCCTGAATACTAGCTAACAGAGATGGGTGAATACTGAATACTAGCTAACAGAGATGGGTAAACCGTGAATACTAGCTAACAGAGATGGATTAACCCTGAATACTAGCTAACAGAGATGGGTGAATCCTGAATACTAGCTAACAGAGATGGGTTAATCCTGAATACTAGCTAACAGAGATGGGTTAACCCTGAATACTAGCTAACAGATGGGTGAATCCTGAATACTAGCTAACAGAGATGGGTAAACCCTAAATACTAGCTATCAGGGATGGGTTAACCCTGAATACTAGCTAACAGAGATGGGTGAATCCTGAATACTAGCTAACAGAGATGGGTTAATCCTGAATTCTAGCTAACAGAGATGGGTTAACCCTGAATACTAGCTAACAGAGATGGGTGAATCCTGAATACCAGCTAACAGAGATGGGTTAATCCTGAATACCAGCTAACAGAGATGGGTGAATCCTGAATACTAGCTAACAGAGATGGGTTAATCCTGAATACTAGCTAACAGAGATGGGTGAATCCTGAAT
Organism: Siphonodentalium dalli; assembly: GCA_032622095.1. Lineage (NCBI taxonomy): Eukaryota > Metazoa > Mollusca > Scaphopoda > Gadilida > Siphonodentaliidae > Siphonodentalium > Siphonodentalium dalli. Next base: position 162,191,042 of record CP136063.1, on the reverse strand, counting down.
ACTAGCTAATAGAGATGGGTGAATCCTGAATACTAGCTAACAGAGATGGGTGAATCCTGAATACTAGCTAACAGAGATGGGTGAATCCTGAATACTAGCTAACAGAGATGGGTTAATCCTGAATACTAGCTAACAGAGATGGGTGAATCCTGAATACTAGCTAACAGAGATGGGTGAATCCTGAATAATAGCTAACAGAGATGGGTGAATCCTGAATACTAGCTAATAGAGATGGGTTAATCCTGAATAATAGCTAACAGAGATGGGTGAATCCTGAATAATAGCTAACAGAGATTGGTGAATCCTGAATACTAGCTAACAGAGATGGGTTAACCCTGAATACTAGCTAACAGAGATGGGTTAACCCTGAATACTAGCTAACAGAGATGGGTGAATCCTGAATACTGGCTAACAGAGATGGGTGAATCCTGAATACTAGCTAACAGAGATTGGTGAATCCTGAATACCAGCTAACAGAGATGGGTTAATCCTGAATACCAGCTAACAGAGATGGCTGCGTACAGGTTCAGAAAATATAGAATATATACTTAGTGCTTTTACACTAATGTCACAGTTTTCTCATATTTGCTGACATAGTATCCATATATGACGTCAACACATCAAGATGTTTTTAGACTGAATTACATAAAATATGTTATTTGTTCTGGAAAACCAGTCTGTTCTCAGGAACCCCGCACATTATTTGCTTATATTATAACTAGCTGATGTGCCCGACTTCGTCCGGGCTATTTAGGGATTTCTTTGTGATCGCCTCCGTCGGGAGAAAGAAAAACTATTGTTCGATCGGTCCAGAAACATGCCTATATGAGCCTATATGAGCTAGGTCAAGGTCAATGACACGGTCGCATGTGAAATGGACCCTCCCACATTTCCCCCCGGGATCAAAGTAGGCCTACATACCAAATTTAAGTTGGATCGGTCGAGGTCCAGAAACATGCCAATATGAGCGTATATGAGCAAGGTCAAGGTCAAGGGCACGGTCGCACGTGAAATTGGACCCGCCCATATTGTCCCCGGGATCGAAGTAGCCCTACAAATTTGAGTAGGATCGGTCGAGCAGTTTTTGAGTCTATAAAACACACACATTCATACATACACACAGCCAGAACTTCCAAACTATTTAATAGATTTGCTTTAGGTCGATAATCTACTTAGAATCGCGTCATTTTGAGTCGATAATGAACTGAAAATGAGAGCGTTTTAGTCAATTATCGACTCATAATGACTTCATTATAGGTTAATTATGTGCGGACAATGACACAACAAACCCAAGTCATATACTTATCGGGTGTACGCTCCTCAAAATGTGTTTTCACTGTGACCCGCGCCATGAAACGGAATAATGGATATGATTCGATCAACTGTTTATTTCAGAATCAAATAATATCCAGTATGAACCTAGTTGCACATTATTATAGATAATGTGCGTATTTGCGTGAGGATATGTTGAGAAAATAATCAAAATCTGTGTAATGTGTTATAAAAGCTCGTTGTTAAAACCATAATACCGGTTACATTTGGCATATGAATCCAGAGTACCAGTTAACAGAGGGTGCGAATCCCGCGTATCGCCGGTACATGGCCTAAATCACGCGTACCGAAAGAGGGTGTGACACACTCATATTTCCTTGTGCCATACGCAACTCATTCGATAACATATTTTCGATTTCAGATGCGTGTTGGGTTCTGTCTCTGATAAATCCGAGCAATATATAGATAGACCCGCTGAATGTTTAAGCTGCTTTCACAGGCCTGCGACTGACGCAAGCGGCCAATGCATGCGGCCAATGCATGTGGCTATCGGGTAAGGCGCATGCAACCATACATGGGGTTGCCGCTGACGCAGTTAAACGCATCCGTATACATAATTATATGGTGGTGTTATGCTGTGAAATTAGACAGGGATTCTTTTTCTTATCTTATTTTATTAAAAATAAAACAATGGACAAGTGGGTTCAACGGCCATAAATCGTATAATATGGATCTCTAACGGACACGTGAGGGCAGATTTAAACGTCATGGTTCACTCGAACGTCAAAATTTAAAATTGTCTGCGTAATTTGGAAGGAGACATAAGATAGCTTGATATTTACGCTTAGTATTGATATACGGGCTTTATATGCTCTGAAAAATACTTGCCACGGCCACAGAAATTGTCTCTTATCATATATCAGGAATAGACTAACAAAAAACGTTTCTTTATTGTACCACGGCGAACAAAGTTCGAGACCCGAACTTTTTTAATTCGATCAACTCGATCGACTTGAATTAGAATTTATGTGGCCAAAAGAGTCCGTATTAGAACATTTAGCACATTCATTGACTTATGTTGGTCCCTGGAACCGGTCCGCGATGCAATAAAAGGGACAATAATTTGAACCATCAAACCGCCAAGTGGCCTTAAGATAATGTAGTCAAAGACATTAGTACAATGGATAGAACATTTACATGCCACAGCAGGGGGGGGGGGTGAAAAAAAAAATTCCGGCACGTATGCCGGGGTGGGTGGGTGGTCAAAGCCACCAACAAGCAATTTTTTCCGCAACTAAAAAAAAAAATTCCTGCTTGTTTTTTAGTGTTTTGGCAATGAGTTGGGCTTCAAACCCACTTTGAATGAGAGAAATAATGTAATTCTAACTGTAAACTGACTGCAGGCAGTTATGGTGTTGTATTTTTGTTGCAAATTTTGAAATCCAAGATGGCCGCTGGCAGCCATGTTTTTTTGGCCGAATGACCTCAAAATGACTCATTCCTATTTACATGTCCATGTTAACATCCATGATAAATAGTATGCACAGAAATTCATATACAGCTGTTTACAGTGAATTTCCCCCCCGCAAATCTCTGTTTTAGTGTTAAAAAGGGGGGGTGGGTGTCAAAAAATGGTCGGAAAAAACTGCCGAAAACGGAAAAAAATTTGGCGGTGGGGGTGGGTGGGTAAAAAAAATGATCGAAAGGGAAAAAATGCCATACGTGCCTGAATTTTTTTTCCGACCCCCCCCCCCCCCCCCCCCCTGGCCACAGGAAGATTTTTTCAAGTCATAGCATTTAGAAAAATCGGCTTCCGACTTTCCTCTAGCATGGAATAATAGAGAGCGTTCCTGTTTGGTCCATTCCTGATATGGTAAACATAAAGAGCGGTTGCCTTAATCATGTGCTAATATTGAAAACAGGTGGAAATGATTTTGGAAATAGTTTCAGAGAGCATAACATCTACTGTATTTCGTGCATTTATCGACCTATCTTTATCCATCCTTCCAATATTAAGTAGACATAATTTTGAGGTTCAAATGAGTCATGTCAGTTTAACGTTTATCGAATTAATTCTGCCACTCATTTATAAGAGCATATCTAAATAGATTGGTATATTATTCATCTGGTGTGATGTTCAGTAAAGCAGACCACAGGCAGACGAACATATAATGCAATTGCAGAATGATTCCTGTTAATAAACGACCGATTGTTGAACTTCCTCGTCTGATCAATTCCTATAATGGACCTATACTCGTTAAAGATATATACGGGCGGCGTTGGCGGTGGGTATGCTGTTAAAATATTCACCTCCGTCGAAAACCGACATAAACAGAAAGAATACTAAAATATAGACAGAATGTGTTATTATACCAATCAGAAATATGGCATAAACAGTACCGGCATGTTATTGTCAAATGTTTTTCCTTTGTTATGTAAACAAAAGCAACAAAAAAACGTTACATAACAGGGGGGGGGCCGGAAAAAAAACTGCAGACACAGGGAAAAAAAACTGTTTTCTTCGGTTTGGATACCCCCCCCCCCCCCCCACAAACAGCAAAAACTGCAGTTTTTTTCCACTGACCATTTGCCCCCCCCCCCCCCCCCCCCCAGAAAAATCAAATCTACCTCAGCCGGACAACAACTCGGTTTGACCGGAAACCGAAAAAAACACCGGAGTGTATATAATAAATTGTTACAATTCACGAGAAGGTGCTTGGTAACTTAGTTTAGATTATTATGACTAAAATGGTCATTGTCTACCAGTAGAACGCAGATTTGTACCTCGTGATGTCATGACATGTACACACATGTATATTGGTGATCGCAACGCTTTGTATGCACTTTAAAAAATAACAACTAGTCATTACCTTGACTTTGAAAAAGATGCAAATGAGGTGAGTGAGATACCAGCATATAACTGTTTTCTGATACCATTGGAGGAGAAATTGTTTAATACATGGGATAGTTCTGCAGTGAAAATTTGCCAGATCAGCGATCGCAGGGTAGAATTCTGCATTCGACTGGTAGACACTGACATAGTCGGCATTATTAAGAGGGTTAATGGGGTCAATATCACATGTAAACCAAGACAGTGGTTATCCAAAATTGTTTTATGTGGATTGTACTACTCATGTATATATGATTTGGATATTAAGGTTAATCCATATTCTATAAAATGAGAGAAAATTGAAGTTGTGAGTCTGAAAATACATATTTGGAACAAAATTACATGCAATTTTTTCCGACAACCCCCCCCCCCCCCTAAATGAATAAGGAAAAAAATTACGTTTAAATTTATGACGCCTAGGTACCCCCCCCCCCCCACCCCCCGGTACGTTGTGTCCCGCAGTTTTTTCCGCCCCCCCCCTGTACATAACCTGGCTTTTGTTTAGATCCGGATATGGTAATCATAAAGAGCGTTATTTGTTACTGTTTTCCTGATATGGAAATAAATTGAGCTGTGTTATGTAAACAGAAGCAAAACTTCTGTAACACGAACATGCTCTTGTTTACGTACACCATCGTACGTATTGACGACAATATACTATTTACGCGCTGATTATGTTTGACATATGAACACAACTATATATATATTTTTAATATTCCTTCTACAGATGGCGATTTGAACAAATATGAATATTTCTGCAACGAACGCCACCCGTGCCTTTAAAGATGGATTATCTCTTCATATAACAATTTTGAAATAGTTTCTTGGGTATAAAATAATAAGTATGAATTGAGGACCCATGTCCTGAAATGCTTCAATCAATTAACATTGATTTTATTTCGAATATTTTATTATAAAATGAGATGATTAAATGGGACACTTTATTGTTCTATTTTTAGACGATACCATGTAGCGATAGAGATCATTGGGGTGTTCCCATAGCCATTTTCCGAACGTCAAATGTCCCAGATTGATTGTTTGTAATGTATTATTACATAGTAATAAGCGACAATGAGTCTAATTAACGTGTATTTGTGACAAAAGTACACAATAACATTTCTGGTCTCTGTTAACAGCAATTACTATTGTTCCTCAGCTAAACAACCACAAGTTTTAGACCAGAAAATATTCGAAATATAATGAATATTAATCGATAGAAGCATTTCCGGACAGGGGTCTTCGATTCATATCTAATATTTTATACCCCGGTATCTATATAAAACATGTTTACAAAGAGATAGACCATTTTTAATGAGTAATTTAGTAAAGAAAGGATTGAAGAATGCAAGTAGCATCAAGAAATCTGTTTGTACATATTATTAACTAATCAAGTATACATTGGAATTATATATTCGTTTAGAGGGGTGTTCACGTAAAATAAGAAGACGACAGACAAAAACAATGCAACAACAAAAATTCATAATCATTGGTGGGAAATGTTCAGATAATAAGTTTTATTTAAAATAATCGATTGTTCATTTCACGGGTTGCTACTAAGTAATGCCACTTTTGTGCATCGGTGCACGTTAAACGGACATGGCTCGTTCGAGTTTCCAAATTTTGTCTACGTAATTTGGAAGAAGGTATAAAATTGGTTGAGAAATACACGAAATATTGATACACCGGCTTTACTTCATATCATGTGATCTGAACACATCGTGTTCAAAGATGTATGTTTTAAGACTTCAATGCGTCTTTCTGTGACATAAATAATGCCCGTAGAAAGGTATAGTGTCCACCTATTCCGATACCGGGAAAAATTCAAAAGCGAATATTATTAGGTGTATTTTTGGAGCGCAAACCGCCATGTGGCTTTAAAATTATATAATCACAAAATGTGTCTATAGAATCCCTAAAGTATAACTAGTATATTATAGTATTCATACTATGAACGTGTATGTCCTTTTGGCATCTGCGTTAAAAGTTCGTTTCAAAGGATGATAATCGAGAATTACAGTGCCCCTGTTGTTTCGCATTGACAATTCCATATGACCCATTTGTGTGGTACGAATTATATTGACGTCACACGACGTAAATGAAATGACGTTCGCCTAAACCATGAAATCGGACTATAAAGTAAAAGAATAATCAGTTTTTATTCATCACACATGACAAAACAAACACAAGAGGGCGAACGTATAATGATACGTTTGCAAACACTGTTTATGAATAAACCTTGTAAGTCTTTATTTTTCAATTAATTAATTAATTGATTGATTATAGGACGTGTGGTGTGTAATAAACACAGAATGACACGTGTGTTAACTGATTTGTCGATACGGCATGAGTGCCAGCGCGGAAGGATAGAACGAGAGGCCCACATTGATTGTATGAATTATAATGTTCCATATCCAGGTGTATTCTAAACAGGAATCCCCCGTGTATATATTTACAGTAATGCCCTAAATAATCGACTCCTTAACCACAGCAGAATTATGGGTAATTTTTCAGGATTTAGTTGGAAATATGGCTTGTTGCCATTCATTGGAAAGCTCTCATATTTCCAACTAAATCCTGAAAAATTACCCATAATTCTGCTGTGGTGAAGGAGTCGATTATTTAGGGCATTACTGTATTTCAAAGGAAATCTTACACCATTGATGTTATTCGTGTTTTATCCGTCTTCGTGGAATGTTATGTAGTTTCGACCTTTCTGTTTATCGCTTCTGCATGGACCCCATGTTGTGTATTTCCTTGCTAAATAACGACCCATCACACTTCTACTTGCATCGATACACAAATTGCGCCATCTTTATCTTGGTATTATTGACAATAATGTTGGGCACCATCTAAAATTAATTGTTGATCTACCAAATGTGCGAGGTTTGTCACAAATGAATTAGTTGTGCTAACTATAGTTAAGCCAATAGTTTGGTGTAAGCTCTCAATATATTTACACGAGGTATATACTATTAGAGCCTATATGAAACCTGCTAATGGAACTACCATGATATGCACTGGAAAGTGACATCGCGGGTGTTCCCTATATTAATCACTGGTATATGGCTCAATTGCATGGTCACTCTCATCGGTTTTGTTTCTCACAAATTTGTTTTCATAATTCTCATAAGATTATTAAAGCACAGCGAAAAGACACACCATTTTGTAAAGGTATGTGCCTCTGCACCACATTGATTTACTTTCCTCCCGTAAACAATACTAATAACTTACACAACTTCATATTCATAATCATAATCACTGTCATCTGTTTCCTGTGGAGAGGGGCTCCAACATGTTTTATGACTTGTGCCCCGATCCCATGTGCACGCACATGTTTAAACTGTTTAGTAATCAATGGTCACAATAAATATGTTCAACTCATTGTTTATTTTTGTGCGATAAAGTTACCAAGGTTCCTGAAATTGTTAGAAAGTTAACCAGGTTAAAGAGAATAGTGATAAAGTTCCCTTAGTTTATATTTTTCTCAATGGCGATGATACAATGCGTCTAAAACGAATATTCTCCTCTTCTCCTGAAATCTCCTCTTATTCTTAGAACCCAAAATATCCAAGAACTCATGTAATATCCTAATTATATATCTGCTGTCCGGTCCCGATATTAACGTAAACTCCCAGAACGAATTATTGGTGATACATGGGGAGAACGACACCATGTGCTTACTGTCGTGCCCCCTTTCTACCAGATATATAACAAATTAACATAGCCATTATAACAATTCCTTATGTATTTCCATATTCAATGTATTTTATGTAACATAATTATATATATATGGTTGATAAGTAAACACTGTTTAAACCAATACTGATAAAGTTACCCAGATAAATAAAATTTCATTTATAACAGCCAAATATTCATCAAAAATACCAGATGGATCGAGTGTTAATATTTCTTAATTTATGCTCAATGAGAGCTATCACTTGTCAAAACTGAACAGTATTTCCCCCAGTCTCTTTTAAATCGCTTTATATTGTGAAATTTGCTGAATTCTGGCAACTTGCATGGGTAACATGACAATTATCACCAACCGGGGTAACTTTATCACACACAAAAAAACTGTGACAGTTACCAATTCAGCGTCACTATGGCAGATTAAATTTCTTCGCCTCTTGTTCACGGATGTACAAAGTCTTGTCGGCCCACAACAGCTTGGGATATCGGTTGGGATGGGTAGGGTTCTCTATTCCGAAGGTTCATTATTCCGAAAGTTCAATATTCCGAAGGTTCCCTATTCCGAAGGTTCATTATTCCGAAGGTTCGCTATTCCGAAGGTTTTCTATTCTGGGCGTATTTAACCAGAAATCAAATTTGCACCCCCCCCCCAAAAAACACATGATAAATGAAAATTGTCCCAGATGTCGGTTATTAATAACAAGAAGACAGTATCAGTTTATCGTTTATTTTGGAAAGTTGAAAACACAGTGACTGCATGACTGAAATAAACTACATGTAAGATATAAGTCTGTCCGAACTGGCAATCTGTATTTGAAAGAAACATCAACATTAAAGTCAATACAAAGTCACAATTGCAGTTAGGTTCATCTCATACCCGTCTATTCAGCGATATTCTGCAACGCATTAAGCGATATATAGCCCCACTGTTATAATCCGCCTTTGGCTGGCGAATTCTTGCCTCTAAGATTATTGAGATATAACGTCATACGTAATGACATCAAAATGTATGGAAACATAACAATTATATGGGCTGCGTGACCTGAATATGTATTGAGAAATAACGTCATACGTAATGGCATTAAATCTCAAGGAAACCCACGAAAACAAAAACAAAATCACATTTATTGTTTTTATGTTTTAAGTTATTTCCTTCAGAAAAAGAGTCTTCGTGACAAAGAATCCTCTCAATACTTTAGAATATATAATTAACCTTTAAAATAACAAACATTCTGAATAGAGAACCTTCGGAATAGTGAACCTTCGGAATAGCGAACCTTCGGAATGGAGAACCTTCGGAATAGTGAACCTTCGTAATAGCGAACCTTCGGAATAGAGACATGTCCCCGGTTGGGGTGATGTAAAATCCCAACCGATATCCCAAACTGTTTGGGCGAGAATACTTGGTCTAGTTCACGGGTTGGTTTACTGAGATTGAATATCGTCGTTTAATCGTTATCACGGCGCTGTGAGCTATAATGTGTGGAGAAAAGACCGCGAAAAGGATTAATTAAAATCACTTCACTGCACGTAGAATCCACCGTGAAGCAACTGACAATCTTGTCCAGACACACGAACCGGGTTACCTTCCAATCAATTTCAATTCTTTATTCTCATGACCTATTTTTATAATACATAGGTATCGAGATAACATTTGTACACTATTTACATATAATATGGTACATATATATACATATTATACATATTATTATTATAACTAAATATAAACACATTATAAATAAATATAATAGCACTATCATTGCTATATATAACATTATTCATTTAAAGTAATAATAGACTTAGAAGTGTACATATACATTTATGCACACATACACAGTTATAAATTTATCAATAATGTATATGCCTTATATATACAAGGCGGTGCGTCAATTTATCTTTAAAATACCGTATAGAGTATTCTAAGGCCAAAACAATATATACCTGTGTTTCCGGTGACCCGCCCGCCCCTATTTCGGAGCTCCCGACGGCTTTCATTTTATTCATTTTGCAACAACAACAGATTATTATTATTATTATTTTTTAATTTTTTTTTTTTTTTAATACAAATACTAGTACACGCTCTAAAATTGGATATATATCATATGTCATATCTATTTAAAAGGGCATGATTTATTAAAGTGATGAAATTTTGTCAGAAATGTAATAAAACTTCAATTAAACTAGTACAGGATGGAAATATATCCATTCTATTGTGAGATATATGTCCTGTTAGAAGCCAAGATACTGCATTTCACGGGTTTAGATTTATAATTTTTCTCACGACGTGACGAACCATGGTCGGCACGCCGTGTCCGATGTCCCCAAATTAGACCAATATAAAGGCCTGCTTAAACAATTCTGTACTCTCTTTAAATTCACCGATCTTACTGAATATATTCCTCAAAACAATTATCCTTGAGAACCATTTTATAGTGTGCAAATATAGTTTTAATCATTGTAGTGCCCTGTTCGAAATAAAAAGTGATCCATTACAGGAAAATCGTAATTTTATTCCCAATGATTCAGAGATTTTAGAGACACTCGGTATAAATGCCGTTAATTATGGCAGATGCAAATCAAATGCAACAGTCTATATCACATTTAAACGAAAACATGTCTGTTACTCACCCTCAAGTTGGACCAAATATAGTAAAATATTGTTTTCTTAAACTAATTCGCCGTTTTTTATTGGTCACCGGGGGGGGGGGGGGGGTCATGACACACCGGCCAACTAAGGTTTGACCCGGTGTGCAATTTTTTTTAATCTGAACAAGAAAATCGCAAAATCCTAGATTATAGACTCCTCAAGCATTCGTAGATTTGGAAATTTAAAACCTGACACCCCAAGTTAGGTTGGAAAATTTCCAAATGATGACAATATTTATCTAGTTCGGTACAAAACACATCGTTTAATAACATGTATGCTATTAAATTAATCGTGAAATAGTGCAGGCATACATAGACTGTAATGATGCAAATGTTAGTTTTTGTGCTCTCTGTGTTTCTTTAATGTTAAATTCACTGTATTATTATTATTATTCAAATACCACATAAAGTTATTTTACTGTTTAAATAATGTTTCCTTGCTTTTATAATAAAACAATAAATTACACTATATTCTAATAGAATTTACTTAGTTTTATTATTTTATAGTCAATTACAAACAAGGAGAAGTTGACTTGGTGGTCGCATTCAAATTTATTTCGAGCAAAGTTGAAAATATTTTTTTCTTGCATGTCACCAGAAACACAGGTATATATATTTTTTTGGCCTAATCGCTATCATTCAACATTCGATAGTTCGCGGTTAACACTTTTAATAAAATCACATAATCGTCGTAGGCTTGTTGGATTTTTCTGATTAAGTAGTTCGCTCGTAGTGATTGTAATGTGGCGTTTGTCCGAAAACGTTATTAATAAACGGTACCTGGCTTTAGATAAGCTTTCGCACACGAGAAGGTAATGGAACTCGTCTCCAATTTTACCGGATTTGCAGAGTTGACATACGCGATCAGATGGTTCGGAGTTTCTCCAACGACCTATTTCAATCGGGAGTCGATGATTGCTGGTTCTAAATTTACGTGCGTGGACAACATATTGTTGACATGTGTTATGGACATTCAACGTCGTGATATACATGTATAAGATATTCAGTTTGTACATGCATCTCATGACGATGAATGTATAAAACTTCAGTTATATATGCATGTAACGTTTGTCGTGTTGTGACTCTTTCACACGTTGCTGTCTCGTTAGGATAGACTGGTTCCTTGTCCAAAACGTCGAAAGTTTCAAACTATTGCAACGCGAACATATCAGCCACACCATAGGCCGCCATGTAAACCACCCGGCGTCGTGATATGGCTGGTACAATTGCATGTACTGTATTCTTACCAATAACATTGCTGAAGGGTACAAGGGTTTACGTTCTTGAAAGTCTGGCGCCCATCAGCAGTTCGTTTTTCAGTTCATTTTAACTTTTCTTGGAACACAATTATTCTCTAACAGAAATCATGGCACACTTGAAATTAGTCAATTAGAATCGATATTTCAAAACCTTCAGCACATTTCCAAAACTTCTGTACCCTTCAGAACTATTTTTGGTGAGAGTGACCCCCGCAACATTTGTCTGTAAATATAGCATGCAATTATCTCTCGAGAATCAACAATAAAGGTAAATGTCAGTATAGCACCGTTACATGTGGAACTACATAAATAGAGGATCTCACATGAGTTTCTATTTTATACGGAATTTATCAACCGAGTTCACTAAATTCGATTTGAGCCGAGGTTTACCGATGCTCAAATAGAATTTAGTGAACGAGGTTGATAAATTACGTATAAAATAGAACGAGTTTGAGATACTTTTTATCACATGGTCATATAATCGCTTAACTTTTATCGAAAACAACAATAATTAACAGACAGATAACTTTGTCCCAAAGAGCAGCGTGACGTCATTGCACGCGACGATATTACACGTGTCTATTACGCTCGAATATTACATAGGAAAATAGTGCTAATCATGTGATAAATGTTATTTCTCATGTCGTTATAGCTTTCGTAAAGATACATTTTATACGCATGCTGTCGTTCATATTATGGCACCATTTGGATTTTTATGACGAAATGTCTGCAAAACATGCCAGCCAAACAGTGTGTGAACGCGCACTATAATGCCCAGGAATGTCTTGTCTGAGGTTTGAATATTATATGTGCCACTTTAAAGGCACGCGCGGTGTTCACTGCAGAAGTAGTCATATTTGTTCAAATCGCCATCAACAGAAGGAATATTAAAATATATATAGTTTTGCTCATATGCCAAACATAATCAGCGCGTAAATAATATATTGTCGTCAAGACGTACAATGGTGTACGTAAACAAGAACCTGCTCGTGTTACAGAAGTTTTACATAACACAGTTCAATTCTATTGGTTAATCACACACAAATGATATCAACGCTCTTTATTATTTCCATATCGGGAAAACAGTAACAACTAACGCTCTTTATGTTTACCATATCCGGATCTAAACAAAAGCCAGGTAACGTAACGTTTTTTGCTTTTGTTTACATAACAAAGGAGAAATAATTGACAATAACATACTGTTTATGTCATATTTCTGATTGGTATAAGAACAAGGTCTGTCTATATTTATAATTCTTTCTGTTTATGGCGGCTTTTGACGGAGCTGAATATTTTAATAGCATACCCACAGCCAACACCGCCCGTATCTTTTAAGGAGATTGTACACTAAATCCGGCCATGAAACTGTTTTTATGACTGGAGTTAATTATCAAAACGTAAAAGGGTACTGGACACTAAATCCGGCCATTTTGCCATGGGACCATGACTCGAGTCATAGATTCATTATAATTACCAGGTTGTTTGCATAGAGCACATGGGTGTATTTTGCACTAATACATGGCTCAAATTCATTCATTTGTTGCAAATTTCTGTTGAGTATAATAGGAGATGGTCACATAAATGGCCGGATTTAGTATACAGTCCCCCTTTAAACGATAGTATGTTACATGTACACTGAATCCAACGTGATTTTCTGTTGAGTATAAAAGGAGATGGTCCCATAAATGGCCGGATTTAGTATACAGTCCCCCTTTAAACGATAGTATGTTACATGTACACTGAATCCAAAGTGATTTTTCTGTTTAAAAAGGAGATGGTCCCAAAATGGCCGGATTTAGTATACAGTCCCCCTTTAACGATAGTATGTTGCACTGAATCAAGTGATTTTATTTTTCTCTCAATAGTTTTTACTGTTGGTATTATGAACATCGATCGATGGTCCATCGTGTATCTAAGGGCTTTGCGGAGGAAGGAGCAAGTTCAGTTGTATTGTTCATATTTTATATACGCTATTTCAGTTTCATACTCCAATATTCAATTTGCTTCGGGGGATTATGAATTTATGGAATCAGAACTCCCATTTGTATAGACAGCGGGGCGTAAGTGGTTGCATCCATCTACACAAATTCATGTTCTGGGTTACCCAGTGCTACGATATTGATGTTCCTATATTCTCAACGGTCTATATTGTTGATGCTCATAATACGGCGGAGAAAAACAATTATGGGAGGTGGAGTAAAGGGCGTGGTCGTTTCCGCCTCCAGCGTACTTTGTCTTAATAATGAAACAAATGGGCATTGACATGGAATTATACAGCATTTATACTGGCCCCTATGTTGTGAACAAAGTTTATATAAACATAAGAAAGAGCTATTCACAACAAATTGAACAGGGTCATCACCCATGCTAATGGCGTGCTACTAATGTAATGGCCATCGATCCGGTCATAAAGTTTTACTCATGTTAAAGTGGCTCGTAATGTTCAGACCTCAAATTGAAGATTCCCGGTCTGATTTGACCCTAAATAAACCTGGGTTTCCAAAAGCAAATATATCGCGTACCAAGCAAAACAACATACACAATATAATTGCTACCACCATCATTACTATTACAGCCACCCATACGTAAAATGAACAAAGGTTCATAAACTAAAACGCTCTTTATTAGCATCCGTTTTAGCGACATATGCATGAACGCTCTTTATAATGGCAGTACATTAGAATTTTTGTCAGACTGACAAAACTTCAAAACGTGTTAAAATTAACTCTTTCGGTATCTGCCTGCACCGACTGCTCACATTAAGGAGCTCATCGATCCGATCTAGTTATTTTCCGGTATATAACAAGTTCATATGGTGGTTTTATGGTTGATGACATGTACATGTGGTGGTTTTATGGTTTATAACACGTACACATGGTGGTTTTATGATATAACACGTACAGGTGTGGGGTTTTATGATATATAACACGTACAAGTGGTGGTTTTATGGTTTATAACACGTACAGTTGGTGGTTTTATGATATATAACACGTGCATGTGGTGGTTTTATGGTTTATAACACGTACAGTTGGTGGTTTTATGATATATAACACGTGCATGTGGTGGTTTTATGATATATAACATGTACAGGTGGGTGGTTTTATGATATATAACACGTACAAGTGGTGGTTTTATGATATGTAACACGTACAAGTGATGGTTTTATGATATATAACACGTACAGGTGGGTGGTTTTATGATATATAACACGTACAAGTGGTGGTTTTATGATATATAACACGTACAGGTGGGTGGTTTAATGATATATAACACGTACAAGTGGTGGTTTTATGATATATAACACGTACAGGTGGGTGGTTTTATGATATATAACACGTACATGTGGTGGTTTTATGGTTTATAACACGTACAGTTGGTGGTTTGATGATATATAACACGTGCATGTGGTGGTTTTATGATATATAACACTTACAAGTGGTGGTTTTATGATATATAACACGTACTCATGGTGGTTTTATGGTTTATAACACGTACAGGTGGGTGGTTTTATGATATATAACACGTGAAAGTTGTGGTTTTATGATATATAACACGTACAGGTGGGTGGTTTTATGATATATAACACGTACAAGTGGTGGTTTTATGATATATAACACGTACATGTGGGTGGTTTTATGATATATAACACGTACAGATGGTGGTGTTATGATATATAAGACGTACAAGTGGTGGTTTTATGATATATAACACGTACAAGTGGTGGTTTTATGGTTTATAACACGTACAAGTGGTGGTTTTATGATATATAACACGTACATATGGTGGTTTTATAATATATAACACGTACTGGTGGTGGTTTTATGGTTTATAACACGTACAAGTGGTGGTTTTATGGTTTATAACACGTACAAGTGGTGGTTTTATGGTTTATAACACGTACAGGTGGTGGTTTTATGGTGTCTAATCGGACAGAATATACTGAAGGTCTATTGAATGTGGTGACAGGGAAACAGGAGAAAAATAAAAACTTCAGAATGAACAATTCCCCCAGCTAATTTCACGCCAAACGTGTGGAGTAGTGTTAGAACTAACGAAAAAAGTGTGAAGGTACCAAACTACGGCATATTTCCCTAATATGCCTGATATCAACTTCTGTTTTTATTTTTGAAGCCACCCATGTGCTCAATATTTGCCAAAGTTTCACATATATATTGTCAGAAATCTTCATTATATTGCAATGTTATGTGAAGCCAAATTACTCTATTCTATTATAATCAACACATCATAATTTTAAAGATATTATATGTACCATCGTCTAGATTCTTAGACAGAACAGGACATTTAGCTGAATGTTAAACCAGCTCTCACGTGTCATACAACCGGTCTGATATAAAGAATCAACGTTTCAAATTTAT
This sequence comes from Siphonodentalium dalli, assembly GCA_032622095.1. Taxonomy (NCBI): domain Eukaryota; kingdom Metazoa; phylum Mollusca; class Scaphopoda; order Gadilida; family Siphonodentaliidae; genus Siphonodentalium; species Siphonodentalium dalli. The sequence continues at coordinate 162,174,909 of CP136063.1, read as the reverse complement.
TCTTTTTGGTGGCGACAGGAAGACGACCTGATAGGTCATGTCGTCTCCATATTGCATCTCTTTGTGTAAATCTTCTTGTATTTGTATTTTATATGATGCTTTGCTATAAAATAAAACATATTCTGATTCTGATTCTGAGTGAATATTCACAAACACAACTAATTAAATTAACATGCACGCATGCTCCTTCTGATGTGTTATGTACTCTAAAATATAGATGTTGAAAATATATTTTGTGTCACCCATTGTCACCACATCCAAATCAACTGAAAAATGTCGTGAATAGTTATGAATGGTTGTCGTTTTTAGTGAAACGTCCGGTTTCTGAATCAAGTTTTTGGACAATATAAAATAGTAGTTTGGACTATTTGGAACGCCACAGAGGACAGTCAGCAATTTGTGAAATCATATATAATCTAATCTTTCATCTAAATTGGTTCGGAATAATGGACTTTCGTAAAAGACGTGTAAGGGGTCCTTTACCTCTGTGTCACTATACATTGGGCTTTCTGTTATATAGTTATTGTATAAATCTTCCGTTATAACGTTTGTCGTGTTGTGACTCTTACATATGTTGCTGTCTCGTAGTGAATAGACTGGTTCCTGGTCCAAAACTTCGAAAGTATGAAACTTTATAACCCGCACATATCAGCCACTCTATAGGTCGCCAGGTATAAGTCACACAGTGTCGAGCTATGGCTGGTACAATTGCAGGTACTTTATTGGTACCAGTAATATGATGACACAGAATATAAATAGTATGACCACTCATCCGTGGGAACGAAGGAGGCCCAAACATTCCGGGGTTTTTTTTGTACCATATTTTCAATATTTAATAAATGTTTTTCAGATAGGCGAAACTCATAAAAGAAATGATAAGGAAAAATGACATGCGTGGACGCAGCGCATAGACTGTCTGAAACTAGAAATTGATACAAATCATTAAGCAAATTATCTGTGTACCACCAGAACACATAAAATACCTGGAAATAATTTCAGTACATATCAAAGCGGTGTTCACTACAACCGTTGCGAATTTTTGAATTGATGACATTTATTTTCATGTTTCAATATTAGGAGGTGGTTTGAGGGTCGAGTCTATGAAACTACTACGAAGTTTCAGTGGACACACACCGCCGGCACCCCCAGCTGCGTGCGATGGTCACTATTAACGTATGTGGACTCTACCCTCACCAAACTGTTCCACGGGCAGAAATGTATGGTGCTAAATAGATCAGGCCATGAATCTGTACTCTGGCTAACGCCCGTATAGATCATATTCCAACAGTACAAAACCTGGGAACTTTTTGAAGTGTAGACAGGGAACCTTATAAATGTACTTCAATGTATAAGTGAAGGTCCCAACTCGAAATTTCTGTGACTTTTGTGAGCCGATATCGCAATAAACATTAAAATAATTACACAGGAGAAATTCCATGATTGTAAGCGACGCAAAGCATTTTCGCTCACAAAGTCACTTAAATCGTGGAATCTTCACGTACAGTGACGTACATTATTAGGGAACAGGTAATAATAAAGAAATATATTTCCTGCTTTGTTTGTTCAATGTTATATTGAACATCAAAAAGTACCCAGGTTTTCTACTGGTGGAATATGATCTCTACGGGCTTAGTCAGAGTAGAGATTCATGGCATGATCTATAGTGATGGAGAAGATATTTCGATCTTTTCGAGCAAGTTTAAGCTGTTTGTTGGGGGCTTCCATTCACAACTTCGCGTTCTCAATTCAATAGGACGCACCCTGTCAGATTTGTATCTCCCTGTGCCTTTAGTCGTGTCAATATTCTGGGCTAATGTGTCACTCTCTAATTTGTCTGTTGTACTGCCTCTGTTGGATATGTCAGATAAATATGGGCCTTCATAAAGCGCCCGTTATAATATTACGCAATTAATGGAGTATTGATGAAGTCCCAAATTATATGTGAATTGGCTAGCAACATGCGATAAATGGACAACAATTACCTTCCTTATCCGCACGCCAAACTAAACACCGGGCATTTTGAACGGCAGGGTTCTAACGAGGTATGACAAAGGGAAAACGGCGATAACGTATTGTTGTACTTCAGTGGCCGCTAATTGTGTATCCTCCCCGACATTGTGGTGGGCGTGGGCACATCAACCCAGTGATATGTTAACAACATTATTGGCAGGACAGATCGGTTTGCTTTAGTAGCTATCTTATTTAATTTACGTATGCCATACCCTAAAAATATTCCATACATTAATATATAATCGCTTATTACTTACCAATAGTATTATTTCATGCATAATTATTTATATCCATATTTGAATGTCTACATGTACATGTATATGTATCCCCTCCCATCAAGTATATTCCCAGGTATATTCAGGTAAATATTTGATTCTAAAACTAACGCCGGTATAACATCCGCCATGGTACCTCGAGTCACCAAACGAAATTTAGTTGAAATACCCTGTTTGATACATGTAAATATGAAATTCTCGGGATATGAATTTGTCGAGAAATCTTAAGGTGTTACATTATCGAAATGCCGCAATGGGTCATTGGCCATTTACGAAAGTTGTACACACATTATTTTTGACAGAAATTAGTACTGCGTGGGTCATGTTTATTGTAAGAGGTTCTGTATGTAGGCTTATTTTGTTGGTTCTTTAATTGTCTGCAATATTCCAGACTGATTTCTCCTATCTTGGTGACTTGACATGTAGAGTCATCGATGTCTATGGTGCCTGGGTGTCGAAATTCCATTCCTGTTAGGCTATAAATCTACGAAACGGAAAACCTATAGTTTATGTGGCTTATTTCCAAAGTATTGTTTCATGAATTTCCGTTGAAACAGCTCGTATTCTTACAATTGAGGGTAACGTCTGGGAAAACGTTGATAAAAATAAATTAAAAAAGGGCGAACACAGGCTTTTTTTTCTAAATCGTGGTAATCGGACAATTGTTCAGGTCGCAACCGTGCAGTTATGACATTTATAAATCAATCAATGTGTAGATATAGGCATTAAATAAAGTAAACCTGAAGTTTTGCTATTGATGAGGCCCACACCTGGCTGTTGTATCTCAAATACAAAAAACTATTTTAGTTCTAGGTTAAATAGCCTTTATACTAGTGAAAATATAGCCAACGTATAGGTCATTTTAACCCAAACTGATAACATGTTGGTTAAAAACGTTTATGTCCCGTTTAAAATATTATTTAACAAATCATGCAAACAATACAAGCTTCTTCAATAACACCATAAAAATGGGGCTCGCAAATTACGTTTACGTATGATCATATTATATATAGATATACATCTTCCATAATTATGTAAATGAGACCAACTGTATGTGATACTCGTGAATGTAAACTTAGACGATGAGTTTATAATACTAAATTGAATTCAATTTGATTTAATTTATACTGTCAGGATTATATTTCTGAGATACACTCTGACCGAATATTACACTTTTAGTAAATTGGAACTCATGATATGAACATAACTTGTATTGCTAACAATATTATATTACAAGAAACTCCTATTATATCATTACATATTTCATTATCTCTCACTAGTTATGAATAGGCGCGGGCTTCCCGGGCTCGGTCATTTTGTTGGCGCAATGCCAACTGATATGTCTTTACATTGATTCAGGCGCATTGATACTATTTCGAAAATCCTCGCATGGCACCAACACCAGACAATGCAAACTGATTGCTTTATTCGTTACCGTTAAAGTATTGTCCAACTTCGTTGCACTAACTAAAATAGACCCAAAAAAGAGGCAAATTTGGGGTCTATATTTTCCGTCGCCAGCCCCAGAGCGAGCAATTCGTTGAATACGGTGGTGACGTGTCTCAGCCAAGGCTGTAAATGTATGTATATTGAAGCTTCTTTGAAGGATTTTGATTTGTTAAAAAGGCATGCAGCTCCAGTTTTTTTCATGTGATATACAAGATCTTCAACTTGTTATGTTGGGATATAGGATTTTATCAAACTATCTTAATAAATTTGATTCACAACGATTCGTAGATGAGTTGTCAATCAAATTTATCAAACTCGTTTCATAAAATCATATATCCCAACAAAACTCGTTGGAGATCCTCTATATTATATGCAACCGTAAAATAATAAACACAAATCTTGCATCTAACTCACTGAATGTACTCTGTACTACATTGAAGTGTAGCTTGAACAAACCATCTGTTTGAAGGACCACATAATCTCAAAGTAACTATACTCGCCAATAGTGTCACGTTCTGGGGATTAAAATAGGCTTGACATACATGTACATAGTTTTATTCCGCACCCGTTGACGTGAGGCATATTTCAATCCATTTTATTCTGGTCGTCTATAATAGACATTACAGATGTGTATACGCAAATGTATGGTCAATTATGGTCAATTACAGGTATACATGTAAGTGTTTGACCTACAAATATGTTTTCAACGGAATCCCAAACATTGAATACCTATTATTGTACACACACCTGTTGGATATAAGCCGGAACTACTCCGAATTAACGCCGTTGCCAAGAGTGATGCCTCACATAACATCAACGATCCTACACGAGTGATCCACAGATAATTGCCGTTCTAATCGCAATCGCAATAAATGTAGTTATATCATCGACTGTGGTGATATTCGTGGATTAAACTTGTCAGGCAAAATGGGTGTGGAATAAATACATAACACAACTTCCATCATATTAACTTTAGAATATTTTAGCGAACTCGTTGCGGGTGGCGCATAGTAACAGTTCACTCAAGCTCCGCTTTCGTGAAAAAATATACTTGCGCCGTCCGCAACTCTTTCGATAACAGATTATCGATTAAGATGCGCGTTGTGTTCTGTAAATTATAGGCCACGTAGAGAGCCTAGAGACCCCCGGAAAGCAACTGGTAAACTTGTCCAGATACACAAATCAGGTTATCTGTTCTGATTGTTGATCACAAATCCTCGCGTATAGGGGTCGCCATCACTGGACGGACGTCGTAAGTATTTTTGGCCTATAATGCGACATTCACACTACCAACGCTCAATTAGTCACTCTCGCTGGGTTTTTGTGATAAAGGTACACATGTTCTTAAAATCTGAAAATAAACGAGATTTAAGTGTCTTTGCTGAACGTTCGTTTGGTTTTAAGCAGTTGCTTTCAGTTTTAAATTGTTTGAACTCCTCTAAATTGAAAGGTGCAGTCCCTATGAAGTATATTAACAAATGTATCTTTGATATGTTGTCATGCAGTGTAACACAAAAATACCCTGACGACCGTAGATGAACATGTGTACCTTTATCACGATTTTCCCAACCTGGGTACATTTATCACAATGTTCAGAACTTGGGTACCTTTATCACACACACACAAAAAACGATGAGAATGATCAATTCAACCCAACTGGACCACCGATTCCCCTTCGATGGGACCATCTCGAAACTCACATTTAGGATATTTCAACCAATTTTTAAATTCTAACTAAACGCCCTGTCCTGAAATAAAAAATGACGTTACATTGACAGCCTTGAAAAGCGTAGCCGTTTTCCAGCTCTTTAAATATGCCTTGTGTTTGATTCACATGAATTCTGTTTTCTTTCTCTGGTTTCTCTCTTGTGTGGCCGGCTTGTTAAACAGTGTTATTACTCATCCAATTCAGTCCGCAATTCAACTTACATAACGACGAAAACAAATTTCAATATCACACAATCTGATGTGGCAGACATGTCATCGGCAATGATAATGGCCTTGTAGTTTGTCGTAGTTACCCTCAGTTTGCCCCCAAATTAGCTGCCATGTCCAGCGCAGCACCAAATTAAAGTTCCCCACCTACATCATTGTCTTGCAAAATGTCGATGAGTCCATTTGAGAGTCATTATCAGTGATCGTAACAATAAGGTATTGTCCATTGAGTAGCGCCAAAGAATTACCCAATATCAACAAACTAAATAGAGTGGAAATGATGACACCGCAACACACCACATGCTGGTTTGATGGTCTCGAGAAAAGGAGCATTCTGTGGGAAGTTTTGTAATGGGGGAAATACCATAAAGAGGGTGACATGTCGAGGCGTATCCGTCGGAGGTGACAGGTTTGAAATCAGCGTGAATCTGTTCTTACATGGAGATGCCACTTTATGTTTTAGTTGTTCTTCTTTCAAGGCACTTGCAGTACATGGGTAAATGTGAAAATATATATAATTCTGTTAAAACATCCCCAATATTAGAAGAACATGGAGAAATAGATAAATTGTGTTATTATATTCTTTATTTATTGTTCTCCAATAACTAAATGTTGCTTGTTGAGACCATTGTTGTGTATTGACCTCTTACAATATTTACCGCCAAGTTTTGATTAAACTTTGGTATCTTTGGACTTTTTATCTGTAATTCCACTGTAACAGTAATATTTACATAACAATGGTGTTCATATGTGAAACTGGAGTCATAAATTCATTTTCATTATAATTACCATGTTGTCTGAATCGTCCATAGAGCACACGAGTGTATTTTGCACTAATCCGTGGCTCAAATTCATTCATTTGTTGCATATATTCTGTTGAGTATAACAGGAGATAAGGTCCCATAAATGGTCGGATTTAGTGTAAAGTACCCCTTTAACCCATTTCAAAGACATTTAGTCCCTTTCAATTTAGAGCGAATGAAAGAGCGAAGAATCATTTTTTACTGATATTATAATCTGGTTTGATTTCTTTGTGTTTATCGTATAGTTTCCGAGGTGACATTACTGAAATACGATCTCGTATTCTGGTATCAGCCCTCCTTCAATCATCTGATAATATTGTCTTACATAAACTTTGTGAATACATAAGTGGCGAGGCACATGTGAGGTCACCCCCACCTTGGAATTGAACTGAATATTACACATGATACCTGCGGTAATATTTCAAATGCAACCATGTATACACTTGATTGTTCACACCATAGTGCACCATTGTCAAATTTGTATGATGTATTGATGATTCTTATGCCACATCATATATGTGATTCTGAATAAACATATTGAAAGGTACGCGTGTTTCAAAAAGCTTAGAGTGAGCAATCATAAGTTGCATGCAGGTAGAGGTTGGAGGACACCTGTTGGAAACATGTGAAGCAAATGAAGTTGAAACCGAAGAACACATCATGAGATGTGAAAAACATAACTTTTTGCCGAACAGATTTTTCACTGAAGTAAGATTGCACCAAACAAATTTCGCAAACATGCATGGATGAAAACCGAAGCAATTGTTATCGGATTTGTAACATGGTTAGGCAGTTTTCCACAGACAAGTGAATCATCGATCAATAGGGCCATTCGGGCGAGCCGCCAACAGAGAGCGGTGCGGTCGGTGCCTTTTTTATTTTGCGTACCTGACGGAACCGGCCGCAAGTTAGGGGTTAACATTGCCGTTTCCGCTTGAGATATCGACTTGTACATACAGGTCTATCCTGCACGATAGTGCATGCTCCACCTCGCTCGGACCCCTGGGGCCGGTACGATCGGCTTTTAAAAGTACCCCATAGTATAAATAACTTGGACTATACATAAGCCCAGTTAGTCAATACGACACACGGAGCTTATCAAAAGTGTGGTGCCATATTTGCTTCACCATCTCCATGGCGATATATACCTAATCACTTCTCGCACAAACAGTAGCACATAAGTGCTTTCCACAACTATTTGTTTTCTACAATTATTTTCATACAGCGATATGAATAATTAATTGAAATGTTTGACTAAAACAATCATCGTTCGATGTCAGAATAAATATTTGAAGTGCAATACGAAGGAAATCTCTAGCCATGCATTGTCATATCACGAGCGATGAACACGTTGCACCCGATAGCCCAATGGCATTCAAAACGCTACTCCGTGTGTGCTCCCAGCAGGCACAAAGTGTGAACCCTGATTTTCCAACAATCATTTATTGACATTGTCAGGACCTTTGTGCGCTATAGGCATGGGCTCATAAAAAATGCAAGCGTGGCATTTAAATGTATCGAAGTGTCTAAAACTACGGCCGCGAGTACGGCATCTTATATTTTGCCACGGATATTAATTTACGCCGTGACGTAAATGAACTCTAATTAATGACGCCTGCAGGTTGGTCACAGACTGGTACTGAAACGTACATGTAAATCATTGCTACTGACAGTCTATGGGTTTTATTAGGCTAATTCGCCCTTCAGATCAGTTCTCTCTCTCTCTCTCTCTCTCTCTCTCTCTCTCTCTCTCTCTCTCTCTCTCTCTCTATCTCTCTCTCTACTCTCTCTCTCTCTCTCTCTCCTTGTTTCAGGCTTATGTTATTTCAATGAATCGTTGATGTTATAAGTTTATTACTGAATCAACTTGTTCGAGCGATACATATTTATTACATATCTATCAACGTAATTCGCATGATCGCACGACGTTCCAGACGTGTGATAATTCTCAGAATCGCACTAGTGCAATCTGTCGACGGAACTATTTCATTCAGTGTTGTTAGACTGGCTTTCGCCGTTACTATTTTTACTTTTTCAACTTTTCAACGCAAGGGCGACAACCCACTTGCCGAAATCGCAGCACGCTGATTGGGTTATATTTTTGGAAAATCTGGGAAAACCCAATTAACACCTTTGCGCGGGTCAAGATGGGTCATGTTCACTCGCGGATAGAAGGGCTCCCTGTCTGATTGTTGCGTTAACCTAAAATGCCGTTAACACTCAATTAAATTCACAATTTCTGTACCGGAGATTGACGACTGTGAGTCAACTTACTATAATACGCAGATATGTAATAAAAATAGAACCGCATGAGTGTCTGAACTTTGATGAAATTATCGCACTCGATTTGTTGGCGGAACGCGATACCTCTCGTGCGGGACTGCGTCCCGCACTCGAGGTATCGCTCCGCCAACAAATCTCGTGCGATAATTTCGTCAAAATTCAGACACTCATGCGGTTCTATCTATATCTAACTGATAAGTCTTGTTCCCCTTATAATCCCTGTTTGTCATATACATATTATAAGAAACATAGAATATCAAATATGGTTTCTTTCAGTCTTTCAAATATAACTTAAAATCGCACGACGCCAATGTATGGGTCAGAAATGTGTACATTTATGGAAGACATATTTTCTTATCCTCAAAATCGATGCATTCTTTATAATACCGGGATGGATGGAGCACTGGCACAGTATGATGTGTTTATTGTTCCATGCATGAGCGCGATTCAATGTACATGTAACATAATGCTGCTCGGCTCCCCATGCCGTATCCCCGACACTAACTATTGCCTCGGATTAGAACCAATGATGCACGGAGTAATCTATAGTGTTAGCACCCGTGGACAGAAACCAGTTGCATACCTAACATGGTGGTGTGCTCATCCTATATAGTTTCCCAGAAGCATTATAGATGTATTCCGGAGTGTGTTGCCAGTGCAGTTCTAACATATAGAGCTTTTCCCACTAATGCTTCACTGCATGGTCGTGATAATAAAAGCTAACAGTGACGTTGTCGTAAGGTAACCCTTCTTGCGCTAGTTTTTACCTCAACTTGACGAGCTATGGCCATGGGTTGGCATCCATCGTCCGTGCGTGGTTCCGCGCGACTGTGCGTCCGTCAACAATTTCCTTTGGTACACACTACAGGCCACACCCTCGTCCGGTCGTCACCAAACGGCATATGGACCTTCGGGGGTGACCTCTAGATGAGAGCAATCGATTTTCCAGAAATTCGTTTTAAAAAACTGATCGCCAACAGCCATCGTTGATTTCAAATTTTAATTTTAACTCTGCAGCCAACATTTATTGGAGAAATGCTTTGAAAATATACAGGCATATTTATCAAATTTGAACGGTCTTCTTGGATTTTTACTCTTTGTGTGACTAAATCTTCGGCACACCCTACAGGCCACATCCCTCATCTGATCATCACCAAACTGCATATGGATCCTCGAGGTGACCTCTAGATGGGAGCCATCGATTGTTTTACCGAAATTCGTTTTAAATAACTATATATATATACTTATCCAAGTGTGTTAACCAGTTGCGTAAATGTTTTACAAACGGAAACACGTTCGGTAGCAAGATCTTTCACCGGCATAGATCACTACGCCATACCGCATGGAATTTCGCAGACGTAGGCTGTACAATGATGTGGGGAAGTACTTAGATGTAAATAAAACATAATTATGAAGTTCAAGAATTTTCGCAGTAATGTTATTTATATTATGAATTAATTTGACTGTAATTTTGCCGGTAGGGATGAGCGAAGAGGTTTGTGTTAAACTTTATTTCCAATAAATTGATCGATGAAGACGGTCGCTAATTTTGAAAAACCTCCCACCCCTTTTTTTTTAATTAACACAGTGTTAATGTCTTTGCCTTTTCACATATGCGGTTATTGCGCCTCAAAAATATGTCAATCACATGTTTGTATTTATTACTACTACAGCTATTGTATCGGCTTAATTCCTGTAAATAATTATGCTAACGGGTAGCTAAACGGGATTCCAGTTATTGTCATTCACTCGAACCCTGCGTGATGAAAAAAAGTCTATAAACACATCAAAGGAAATAAATTCCACCTGATATGTTCCCCCTGGTAACATCAGAAGTGGTTGCAACGGAATACAATGGAACTTTGCATAGATGTAAGGGCGCATGAATTATTAGTATATACACATATATATTACAACATAGATTCAAAGTAACCATAAATATGTTTAATTCGGGCAGAAATGTAAAAGATACTGTAATTTGAATGGTATCTCCCCCTAAAATAGAATTCAATTTATCCGAAATGTTTCCGAATTTGTCCGAAAATATGTCCAATTTGCCCGAATTTTGAGCTTTCAACCCCCCCCCCCCCAGCCCCCTGGTCCGTACGGCTATGGAACCTTGTGGAACTAGTATATTATATCTTAAGAACACATCTTATGACTAAAGATAACATGGTGAGTGGCTATATATTTGAATTAATAGGGAGATAATTCCCAGTGAACTGTTATGCCGAAAAGGGGGGATAATTCCAATAAAACTGTTGGACTGTTTAACAATGAACAGGTTCCCATAGTGGTATTTGTGCCAAGTTTCAAAACAGTTGAACAGGAAACGAAGACCACAAGTTCGTACAACATTATGAATGTATATATCAAGTTACAACATACAAACTACTTCACAACAAATGTGTATACAACATTATGTATTTCTTAGTTGAAAGGGGGGGGGGGGATAACTCCACTAAAAAGCGTCCCAAAGAGCGCATCGTCAGATGGTTCCCATGGTGGTAAATATCTGTGCCATGGTACAATATATTCACCGGAAAATCTAAGATAAAAGCTGCGTTTCTGGTGTATAATAAATGTGAAATTCATTTCCATTATGCTGAGCAATCAGTATACACCAAATGACTCGAAAGGGGAGTATAGTTATATTGTCCAGACCAGGGGTACAAGGTGGATGATCGAACGGACGGACAGTCAATGAGATCGCGGAGACCTCTTACGAAAGTGTAGGGGGCATAATAAAATCCTAATACCAAGCACAAATGAAGCATTTTTCGCGTCTATAACCTCAGTAGAGGAAGGATATCCACACCAATTTCTTGCAGAAAACTATACATTAACTGCCACAAAACAAAATTTATTCAATCTGAAGAATGTTTGATGAAACATGTTAAAACCCAAGATAGGATTTAAAATATTGGCGATTTCTATGTTGGGGGGGGGGGGGGGGTGGTCACCCGAGCCAAAACGAGTGAAAAGTACCCGAATTCCACAAAAACAAACATGATGTTATATATAAAGTATGCAACGCTATCCAAAAAACTTCAAAGCTTACAAGCCTTATAGGGCCAACAAGATAACTCCCAATTTACCTGTTACGCTTAGAATGTCCACTAAATAAAACAACTCGACAAATTCAGCTAACTCTGTCTATACTAAAGCATCATTAACGATTATCGATATCCCAGATGAAATGTTCAGATAATAAGTTCAACAAACGGTCATAGGTCGTTTGTTGAACTTATTATCTAAACATTTCACTAAAAAATAGGACTCTTCGAATGAGTCTCCTTCTGTGCTTTTATTTATCAGTCGTCTGCTTATATTACCTGTACTTCCCTGCGACTCCACAATGGACCATTCCTATGTACACTTTTATAACTGACTGGGAGAGTCCATTTATTATAGAAAGGGTTAACATATACCAAGTGGAAACAGTAATATCGACATGATGGCTCACTGCCTTTATAATTATGTATGTATGCTTCAATGAACTCAATCGTGAGTTAACACGCATTAGAGTTGACAAACATATTTACAATATTTACATATAACGCTGTATCATCATCAGTGTATATACCATCATCGACGTTATCAACATCATCATCATCATCATAGTCGTCATCGTTATCTTCCTCATTAAAATCACCATAATCATCATCTTCATCATCATAATAATCACCAGAGTGGTTATCCTCATCGTCATCATCGTCAACATCATCATCCATCATCCTCATCATCCTCGACATCATCGTCAACATCATCGTCGTCTCGCCACTACCGTCATCATCATTATCATCACCATTATCATCATCAACATCATCATCACCATCATCATCAACAGCAACAACAACAACAACACCATCATTAACATCACCATGCCATTCGGTTCTTCAGAGTGTTGCTCTAGATATTCTACAGAGCAGGGCAGGGTTGGGGCGATTGCATGCCAATGTAATCGATTACGATTACAATTACTTTTGATTTACATGATTAAGATTACGATTACTGATTACATTTTTTCGAATGTAATCGATTATGATTACAATTACTTTAGTAAATGTAATCAATTAGTTTTTGATTACATCTGATTACAATTGTTAGTTTCCAACCATTTTGATCGCATAGGAATAAATAATGAAATAATTAAAATTAACATATACAATTTGATTGAATAAAGACATCACTGCATAACATGGAAACAAGAAACGACTGAAACAATAGAAAGAAGCAACCAATAAACATATAAACTTTTTACAATTACATGTATTGGAAAGGTTTCATCATGAAGTTATGCACAAACTTATTGGGAATACATTATGTTTTATGTGTATTTATTTATGTAAATATATTTTTAATTTTCTTACATGCATTCAAACTAACGCATACTATTTATGAAAATATCACCAGAAGCAATTATAAATTATTTGCATGTTCTGTTAGATTCAATACTCAACATAATGAAGATAACACTAAGATTTATTTGATGATCATCCGTTGTTAATCCTGATGAGGATTAAATGAGGCTTAACTCCACGAGTGCAGTAAATCACAAACCAACTAATTAGGTCTACCGATGTACATCACACCTGCTTTGTTCAGTTAATTAGCCCTATTGTACCAGTGTGACTCTACAGCCATTGTCTGCAGTAGTCAATTTAATCCTAATTTAAGTCGGCTATCCTATTTATTCATATTAGAACATATCATTGTCTGTATCACAAGTTTATTGCCATCCATGCTGTATTCAACAATTGTGTGTTGTTTTCTGTGTCCACTGCCAGAATGTACATACACACTGTACCACTAACATAACACATGAGAAAATTTTACTAACTTTCTAACATGTTGTTTGTATATTTGCACACAGTACCACATTATGAGCCTATGAATATCCAATAGCCATCCATATGGATATTTTAGAAAAAGTAATCAAAAAGTAATCAAAATGTAATCATGATTACAGGTACATTTGAACGTAATCGATTACGATTACGATTACTTGTAATCAAGAAATGTCATGATTACTGATTACAGACGATTACTCCAAATTGTGTAATCGATTACTTTGATTACGATTACTGATTACGATTACCCCAACCCGGGAGCAGGGTCGTGTAGGCTCTATATGTTCTACAGAGCGGGGTCGTGTAGGCTCTTAGACTGAGAAAGGGACTCGATGTTGGTCTAAAATTTACAATTTACTATTTACTAATTTACTATTTACTATTTACTAATTTACTATTTACTATTTACTAATTTACTAATTTACTATTTACTAATTTACTAATTTACTAATTTACTATTTACTATTTACTAATTTACTATTTACTAATTTACTATTTACTATTTACTAATTTACTAATTTACTATTTACTATTTACTAATTTACTATTTACGATTTACTATTTACTAATTTACTATTTACTATTTACTAATTTACTATTTACTAATTTACTAATTTACTATTTACTATTTACTATTTACTAATTTACTAATTTACTATTTACTATTTACTAATTTACTATTTACTATTTACTAATTTACTATTTACTATTTACTAGTAACTCTAGTTATCTTCATGCAATTTAGTAAATCGTTGGTTTTAATTTTCTACACTAGTGTGTCAGGGGTGTGGCAAGCAGGGGTGGGGACAGCATTCTGTTACAAGGGTATATGACCAGAATTTTGTAGTAACCCTTTCTTTACTAAATACTCATTAACGAGTAGTTCCTTTTTGCAAATGTTCAGATAAAAAGTTCAACAATTATAGGTCGTTTGTTGAGCTTATCATCTGAACATTTCCCTCCAATAAAAAGGAATCCTTCAGCACTTCTAGTATCGTTTCGCTTGTTTGTCGTCTGTTCATTTTTCCTGAAAACCCCAATTAATAATAGTCTATTCCAATAAATACTTGTATAACTGAATGGCATGATCCATAAAGGGTTAATTTCCCTTTGCGCGCATTGAAGAGTTCTCATGCTGTATTTACACGAATTTTCGATCGAATTATCTTACTTCTTATTTGTTGGGTGCATCTGAATGGAAAATGTACTCAACACCAGTTTCCAGAGGCGTTCTACTTAACAACACTTATGCGATTGCGCTCATTATATGAATACATTCTTCCCGACACGAACCAGTTGAATGCGTAATTGAGCTACCGGAAACAGAACACATAAGTACTTTCTGTTTCAAGGTGCATTGCGGGCATTAAAGGGAAGTCAGCCTTGTTAAACAAGGTTTCCAGTCGTACAATTCTTAATTATCCCTTCTGACCAGCGCTTTATATAAGTACCTATATCGAAAATAAGAAAGACGGGCGCAATTAGGTAGTCTATTACGGCTGTCGCTCGGGTTCAGAAGGGAAGTAATTATAATAGTCTTTGCGTGCTCAATGTTTAGGATAAACAGTATGGTCCAGTGCTTTACCCATAACGGAGTTTTAATTGCCTATGTATGTTTTACAATAACATACAAACAATACCAGGCTATGAGTTGAATTTATTTCTGAATCGCTGACTGTTGTGGTAAATAAAGGAACGTGTAATTTCTTAAGACCACAAGAGAGTTCGTTCCGTGCGTTCGATTCAGTGTTTTTGAATTAACCCAACTGTTTAATAAGATAAACAAAATTTGATCAATAACGGATCGTAAAGTTGTCGATAATTTGACGGCCCTCGAAGCCTGTGTAGGATTATATAGGTATATTATATTTTTTTTTTCCGAGAAACCTGTATCATCACTCTTGCCCTCTTTATTGCCCACACGCAAGAAGACTATGACAATGGATGTTCAGTTCCCCGTACTAAGGTTCCTCCCTGCATTGCTATCGGTTTCCCATATAGCCGTACGTGCCAGGTGGGCTGGGGGACTGTAGCCCCCCCCCCAACGTTTTGAAAGATAAAAATTCGGAAAATGCAGGGGGAATTGTGGCAAATTACAGTATTTTACGTATTAATGCCAGAGTTATAGAGATTTAAGGTTATATCGAATCTATTTTGTTATATTTATGTGTATATACAAAATATTCTACAAAACTGTGTTACAACCATGAATATATCTTGTAAAAGATTTCGGGCAAAAAGTCAGAGCGCCCGTATAGCTAAGGTTTTCCATAGGCAATGTCTAGTTTATTTTATGTTCTCCTCCATGTTTAAAGAAGTATTCAGAGTTCCAGACCAAATTCTACGAAACCTATTTTACGTTTTATTTTGATTCAAATCTTCTTATAAATCCTGAAAAAATTTGGCAAAACAAAATCTTATTTGGCAAAAATAAAATTCTGGGCCAGCGCCAACCCTGAATTCAATTGTATGAAATAATATGTTTGGAACAATAAGCGCTGCAAAAAAGACCCTAGTTTGTTCTATAGGGAAATTTATATGCATTTATTTCATGCATTTTCGATGTTTTATGGACACCGAAAATTATTTTGTTAATTTTTCAATAACAAAATGATATTATTTTGTATTTATTGGTCCAGTTTTAATTATATTTATTATTAAGTTGATGGAAATCACCACTAAGAATATTTTGATCAATGTTTGTGCTACCCCCCTCCCCAACCCTAACACAAACGGTGCCACGTTGGCATCTTTAAAACCACACCATTCGACTCCTCATATCGATGATAATTAAATTTGGTGGAAATCGGCGACACAAAAATGTCATCGATTTTGTTGTCCCTCCCCCTTTTTCCGTCCCTGACACCAACAGTGTCACTTTAGTAAAATTTTAGCATGCACCATTATCTTCATCGTAAAAGTTACGCCTAGTTATGACCTATCTATATGCCCCCCCCCCCCCATTATGTCTATATAACACAAACAGACAGACATTCGAAATATATATATACTTTACGACTCTGGTGGCAACAGCGATATATTATATACAGGGCCTACCGGCGGGTATATTAGATTGGTATATCATAATTATGGTATACATGAAATTTCAGTACATGTATGCATCGCGGAGATATAATTTGTGTGCAAAACACTGTGCAAAACCCTTATTTTCTCCCAGATGCTCTCTTACACTACTGATGGTCTTAGAAATGTCGTACATGTATACGCGTTGTTTGACATATTTATATCGAAAATATAAACATCGCTCATGTTATGGGTGTGAAGGCGATTGGTTGCTGATTACATATTTATTTGTATCAATTGGGTTAAATTACTAGAGTTTGACTAGAATGATGTGTGAATTCGTATTGCTCTTCAATTCAATTCAATTTATTATAAATTATCATCGTATAACAATACATATTGAGAAGAAATGTGTTATAGTGCATGCAATTCACAATGATATGTATGGATATATTGGGGATATTTATGTATTCATAAGAAATGTTGGCGTAATTTGGCAGCCATGTGTATATATTTCGTCCGGGGGTTGGGTGGGGTGGATGGGGGGGGGGGGGTAACACGTTGTTAAGCCTCAGGAGTGGTTTATCTCACGCTGTGCCTTTTTGATAAATATTGATAGTTTTTTCATAGCTTTCGTACACTCTTAAAAAAATAGGTACTTCAGAGTACCTACGTAGGTACTAAGCTTTGTCACAGGGGGGGTACCAACTGTCTGGTACTCTGGGGTACCAAAAGTGGTACTCTGGAGTACCAAAAGTGGTACTCTGGAGTACCAAAAGTTTAGGTACTCTAGAGTACCAAAATGATTGGTACTCTGAATTACCTTATAAATATTTAGATTCTATCCGGGCATTGTGCATATAATACCAACTCTGCCTTTATGTCACCGAATTCATGACGCACACGACATGAAGTACCAAGAAATACACGCTTTCTTGACACACCCATTATATTATATGAAGTACCGAATATAAAGACAGGTACTCTGAAGTATTTAGGTACTATGCATAGTACCTAGCAATTTGGTACTCCAGAGTACCAAACATATAGGTACTAAGTGGAGAACCTGGCCAGATACCAAGCACTCGAAATTACGAAACATGGCCGACGGCAAATTTAACAATGTGGCAATTTAGATTCCGAATGAAGCTATGGCGTTTAAACATTGAATAAAGTACAAAACCACTCCATTACATAGTGATAATGAAATAATCCGAATTATACATGCATTACTTTTATTAGTATAGAACCTTGATCGTGATTTTGTACTTAAATCAAAGTTTAAGATCTCGATTTCAGGATTGCCTGTTCCCTGCATGTGTAGTAAAATTGGTCTGAATGTCCAAAAGTAATTTCTTAATTTGTGTGCAATAATATTAAGTAAACATAAATCAAACATCTTGGAACTGGTCTGGATGAAACACCGATCGATCTAGAATAGCCCGATAAATAAAAAAACTACCTTGCGATAAATCGCAAACCTTTGCGATTCGCAAACAACTTTGCAACAAGTGCCGGTATATATCAGATTTAGTGTAAAGGTTTTCGATTGATTACAAAATGTTTGCGATTAATCGCAATGGTTTGTGATTTATCGCAGATATATTTTCATGCATTGGCTTTAATGGACTTGAATCGTATAAATATAAATATAATCCGACAACTTCAACAGGTCTGGGTAAACCACCAATCGATCTATAATAGCATGGTTGGGCTAAAATAGACCGATCGTTCTTTGGCAGCAAGCATGCATGTGGTATAAGGCGAGCAAACCTTCGCGATAAATCACAAAACAACATTGCGAAAAATTACAAACACTTTGCGATAACGCGCAAACCTTTACGATAAATCTCAGACATCTTTACGAGGACTCTCAGACTGCGTACTGGGTGATTAAATTTTGCGAATTATCGCAAACATGTTTGAGATTTGTGGCAAATTTTTTGGTGCTAAAAATATCTTAATTTGTGTGTAAACATTATAAATCAGCCATCTTAAACAGGTCTCAGTGAACAACCTATCAATTTATAATTGAACGGTCGGGCTAAAATAGACCGATCAGTCATTCACAGCCAGATTCAAGAATGTTCAGAGAAGCAAAACTTTGCGAAAAATCACAAACACCTTCGTGATAACACGCAAACCATTACAATAAATCTCAAACATCTTTACGATAAATCTCAGACTACGTACTCTGTGAATAAATTTTTTTATCAATCGCAAAGATGTTTGAGATTTGTCGCAAAGATTTTTTGGCACTAATGGGCTTCTGTGAATATTATAAATCAGAAATCTTAAACAGGTCTGAGTGAACCTATCAATCTATGCCCGGTCGGACTAAAATAGACCGATCAGTCATTCACAGCCAAATGCATGAGTGATGAGGGAGCAAATCTTTGCGATAAATCACAAACACTTTTGTGATAACACACAAACCTTTACGATAAATCTCAAAGATCTTTACGATAACTCTCAGACTACGTACTGGGCCATTATATTCTGCGATTTATCGCAAAGATGTTTGAGATTTGTCGCAAAGGCTTTTTGCCGATAATGGGCTTCTGTGAACATTATAAATCAGACATCTTAACAGGTCTGAGTGAACAACCTATCAATCTATAATTGCCCGGACATGCTAAAATAGACCGATCGGTCATTCACAGCCAATGGAACAAATCTTTGCGAAAACTCCCAAACCTTTGTAAATAGTGTGCGATAAGCAAAATACTCAAAATTGGGGAGACCATTACGGTAACTTTGGTTAATTAACGGTTGTTTGAAAAATACCGCTATAGCGCTCACTAGTCCTCGCTACAAGGAGATGTTGAATGGGTTACCACAATTATTATCACTCTCCAAAAAAAATTGCCACAGTGTTCAGTGTTTTGTTTATCGTACACTTCCAATGCGCTGTATGAGTAAATGAACAAATACTAAGATACATGTAACACAAAGAGAGTTTAATGTATTTAATATATGATAAAGTTAGGTAAAGCCATAGCTAATAAATTATTCTCCATTCGCATCTATGCGTCAATAAGTCAACACTTGGCATTGCCTGATCACCAGAGCCATATAATGTAGAATTTCGCTAATATGGTTTCCAGTTACAGTGTATGGATGAGGTTATTTCCTAGCAAAGCGGAAATGGCCGAATCGCTCAGAATGATAACCACACATGTAGCCAGACATGTTTTGATAAGAACATGAAGCATCTGGACATTGGAATGGTCTACATGTTCATGTATGTATACAGCTAAGCTCTAATTGACCACTCCCCCTTAACGACATTGGCCACCGATATTACGAGTAGTTGCGAATGATGGTCAGTGACCAACTTTGAATGTTAATTAAATCATAAACAAATTATTAATTGAAATATTGTTTTGTGTATAGTTAATATGGTGCATGGCGCTGATGAAAAGGTGGACTGGGTGTTTACAAGGTGTCCATGTGATAAATTAGTGCGAAGTACAGTGGTCGCAAAATATTATACTGTAAGATTATCTGCGGTTGCCACATATCAACCACTTGACCATGGTTGAACGGCGGTATGGTATAACCGATGTCATTAATGCCCTACAACCTTGTTAAAGTGGGGGTGGGGTGATCAATTAGAGCATAGCGGTAGTACGTTACTAAAAGCTTGCGATTGCGATTGATTCAGTTATAACGTGGAGCCCAGAATTGGATCCATATCTCCGAGATTATCCACCATTCCATAAATATATCAGAACAGTATCACAGGCGTTTCGATCGAAAGAATAGCAGACTCCGTAACTGGGCGACATATGTCATGGCGACATGGTTCTCAAATCACGTTTCGATGAAAATTGAAGAATATTATCTGTCGTCCTTTGCACAGGTACTTGTACGTTATATCCATCAAACTTGTTGAACTGTGACGTCATGACTCTGACTAATTTCTACAGAATCGGATGTCTCGTAAGGGTCCTACTATACGCAGCAAGTCCCTGGATATGCAGCAAGTCCCCGGTAAATGCAGCAAGTCCCTGGTAAATGCAGCAAGTCCCTCACACCTAGGGTGGATTAGTGGAGTTGTTGATGAGTTTAATCAGTGTTTTATTATCCATTTGATTTATGATCTGTGGCAGTTGATTAGAATTGATTGGAAAACTTTATCCCTTTATTTGTAGATTTTTATATATAAAATAAAATAGTTTTTCTAAGTTTTATTAAGTTGCTATTTCTTTTATTCTACTTACTATTTAATATAATTTAATTAATATGATTTATATATTTTTTGTGATTAATTATCATTGAACAGGTGTTTGTTTTTGTAGGACAAAGGAACTTTCTGGCAGTTTCTCCTTTGAAGCTCATTTGAAGATTTGTTTGTTTTCACTGCGTAAACACATGATAATGATGTGTCTTCTTCAATCCCAGTTCAAATGTTCCGGAATTTGCACCAGGTCCCGTTACTTCATCTCCGAAAGGGGGAACTTTCTAGTCAGCCCCCAGTCACTGACCAGTGTAGTGACAACGACATAATATCCGAAAACAATGTTCCTTTAGTAGACAGTGGTATGTTGTTACATACTGGTAAGTTCTTGCGCGTGGCTCAAATCATAGATTTCCTATCTTCCACGGAAGAACTTTTATCCAATATTCCGATTGGAAAGAAGGAGAATGTTGCTTTTAAGGTAGATGACAGAAGTGTGGACATGTCGCGGTGTGGACAATTTTGATATTTTCTTCATTTTTTTTCAATTTCTGTTTATGTCAGGCGTCCATTCGTTTTTATTCACGATTCTTCACCCCATGTGTACTATTTGAGCAATTTTGGTAGTCTCCCGACATATTTTCTAGTTCCTTTGATAGAACAATTGTACACGAGACATCAATTTGCTCGTTTAAGGGAGAACCACCCATACATAAATGCGCACGGTGTGCATTTATGTATAAAACGTTACGACAACGACCCCATTAGCGTCAGTGCGGGGAAAAAACCAGGACATCGAAAGAGAAAACGAACGGCAAAGACAACCACAATCCCCCAAAGCAAAGTTCCCAGGACAGGAGAGTGAAATTAAACAACATAGAGATAACATGTATCCAAATATGTTTTTATTCAATAAAATCTTCCCAAACGAATGTCTCAATACCTTGGTTTTTCCCTTTCATTACTGGCCACATATATATACAATTTATTCTAATAAACTTTTCTTTCAGCTCACTGTTATATATATATATGTATATTTTTAAAACTGTGCTCTATTTTTCTTTTGTTGCTATTCTACTATTCTCATGTTACTTGTTCGCATTTACCAATAAAAACATCTAAAAAAATCCAACCCTGAATTTTATCATTCAATGATTCAGTCCCACAATTCAGTCCAATTCCCTTCAATAATCTATCAGTATTACGATCAAATTAAAGCCCTTTGATTAAAGCCCTTTGTAATCAGCACCTCCACTGATTAAACACATCGTTGTGTAAACACGCATGGCTAATTCGCCGTAATCCACCCTAGGTGTGAGGGACTTGCTGCATTTACCAGGGACTTGCTGCATTTACCGGGGACTTGCTGCATATCCAGGGACTTGCTGCGTATAGTAGAACCGGTCTCGTAATCATAGTCACCAGTGGTTGACGCTTGTGAGTTAATTCGGGTTTATAATGTTGTGAAACTTAAGTATCTGTCTTTTGTAATTCACAATACTTTTGTGTTGTGCATGTAACACCACTGCACTCAATGACTTTTCAATTCGGTCTGGTTCGGTTCACCGAAAATTTGCTCTTTCAATAATGTAAACGCCCGTTATTTTTTCGGAGGTTATATATCATCTTGTCCCGTCCATGTACAACCATAATCCACAGAGTGCTGACAATATTCCAGGTTATTGAGAAGCCAGTTAGGTCCAATTTCACACACAAAAAATATGTTGATGAATTTCAGAGAAGTTACTTCCCTAATCTTAAATCCACCCAGCGAGCGAACAACGTACCTAGACACTGGCATGATACTAAGGCGTGTAAGCCGACTCCGACGCAACATAAAATGTCTAAGTCTGAGGTTTGTTTGTCTCTTCGTCCATGTTTATATACTGTGAAAAATCTCAATCGTCTCAACTTGAAGTGATGAACGCCGCCATTTTATCGAGATCGGCTAGTACCAAAAGAATTATATCACGTGATGCCATCACGTGGGTAACACTTGGCCCGGGTACCGAGATCGCGCTAGTGCCAAATTAATTATCACGTGATGCCATCACGTGGCTAACATTTGGGTTCCGAGAGTGGATAATACCAACATACGTGGTACTATATCAATATTTAGAACCAAATTCTTCTCGGTACCCGTTGGTCTGGTACTAACAGACATATTGGCACTACCTTAGTACCTATATGGCTTGTTATTTCTAAGTGTGTACCGCTAGAGTTAAATAGTTCATGAAGTTTCATTACGTTATAGGTCGACTGCAGTAGTATACGGTTTAATATATTTAAATCTCAGATCTCTTAACTGCGGTCATATAAGAATGGTGTGGTATTCGTCTCCTAGCGCTTCCATACCTAAGGTGCATTTCCAATCAGAATACGGGGTATTTATCCATGAACCGCGGTTTCCACTGGCAATTTGTGGTTTCTTATGTTCTGAGGTAAAAAAAAACATCATTTTCAAAGGCCGACACAACTAAATGACCCACGGTCATTCGCCACCATTGACTATAGTCTTTGATAGGATAGGATAGGATAGGATAGGATATTATTAGTTATCTTCGGCAACATCGGGGGTACATGGAGATTTAATACCTGGATGTCGATTTTGAACCCCGAGGCTCCGCCTCGGGGTTCAAAAAGAGACATCCAGGTATTAAATCTCCATGTACCCCACGATGTTGCCGGAGATTATACAGATAACGATTTTGTCCCAACAACAATAACCATGTCTCCTTAATTTAAGTGTGTTTTTCATAGGTTTTCCGATTAATTCACACCAATAAGAATAATTCAGTAGCTGACCTAAGGACCCGGCGTCAGGTGACGTCAAATTCGGCGTGCGAGAGCAACGTCACGATTGGTGGAAACTGCCAGTTCAAGGGTCATTCATATACCCCCGATGTTTCACGTGCTCATATACCCCCGATGTTTGGCGCACGTTCTCTTATACCCCGCTGTCAAGGGTGGCGGGGGACATGGTGATTTAAACGTGGCTTTGTAGCCAATCTGATTGCTAGTTACAACCGGATGTGGGGACAAAATATTTTATTTCAATATACACATATTAATACATGGTATATTTTACAGATATTGTATTGTATATATTCGAGGGGGTGTCATAGTCAGGCTAGACTGTCTTACTGCGACCCCCTTAAAGACACGGTTGGCCTTGGCGGTGGGTATCCTGTGAAAATATCTCCGCCCGTCAAAAACCGCCACAAACAGAAAGAACATCAAAATGTAGATAGACTTTGACCGTATACAAATAAGAAATATCGCATAAACAGTATGTTATGGTCATATGTTTGACCATTGTTATGTAAACAAAAGCATAAAAAGTTACTTTTCTGGTGTTTGTTTATATTATGATGGTAAACATAAAGAGCGTTCTTTGTTGGTGAATACCTGATATGGAACTAATAAAGAGCGTTTATGCCATTTGTGTGTGATTAGCCAGTAGCATTGTGCTGTCTTCTGTAACACAATCAGGCTCTTGTTTAGGTAAAATATAGTATGTCTTTATGATAACATACTGTTTACGCGATGGTCATGGTATATATGAACGGAACTGTATGCGTTTTAATGTTTTCTGTTTACGGTGTTTGGAACAAATATGAATATTTTCGACAATTAAGGCCGCACGTGCCTTTAAAGATGAATAGATGTTATGATAGGCGGTCAAGACTTCTTGTACAATGCACGGCTATATAATTATGTTTCACATGATGGTTGAATTTAAATGGATTATATGCATGGATGGTATGGGGGTATTTGATTAACAATTTGCCAATGTGCAGCTTCCTTCAGTGACAGATCTCTGGTATGTATAGTATCCCGGGAATGCACATTATAAAACATGTCTATTGCGTTGTAAATGAGAAAGCTTGTTTCCCCAGTTAATTAATAGGGCATTTTAATAATCCATGTTTCCACATACATGTTCATAAGTAAAATTGTGTTTCCGAAAGAACCCCATCTCCGGACTGTGCGACCGGACATGAGTTATATGTGTCTTTCAGCTTCGTCTTTCGGAAATGGTTTGAAGAAAGTTTACAGAAATATTTTCGCACGTCACTGCATGACTCTGATAAAAATAAATCCGATTAAATGGACTTTTAATGGGCAGTATTATTGCCCACTTATTTATTTTTCTTGTAGGGTATATATATATCTATGTATAATAAAACACGAAGCTGTGACGGGTGGAGTGGTTTAGCCTGGAACCAATATAACTATTATACGTCTATACAGTATTGGTTCCTGGTTTAGCCTGCCCGAGTAATACGAGTCTCAGCTGTCTGGACGTCGACGCAGTCATGTCTGTATAGTTTTGAGCACCGGAGAAGATTGTGACGTCGTGGTGTGAGTTGTAATGGTATTATGTCTTTGCTGGTTTCCAAGAAGCAAACTTTCACAATTGTTCTAATATGAAAGATTTATTTTAAAAAAACGAAAATTTATGTGCAAATTAAAAGTGGATTATCTCTTTGTAAACATGTATTATATAGTTACGGGAGTAATATTAGATATGACTCGAAGACTCCTGTCCGGAAATGCTAACGAACAATAGTGGTTGCTGTTAACAGAGACCAGAAATTTTATTGTGTAATTTTGTCACAAATAAACGTTAATTAGACTCATTATCGCTTGTAACTATGTAATAAAAGAATACAATCAATCTGGGGCATTTGGCGTTCGGTGCGTAGCTATAGGAACAGCCTAATGCCCTCTATCGCTATCACCTGAATGATCTGTTCTAAAAATAGACAGATAAAGAGTCCCAATTAATCATCTCAGTTCATAATAAAATATTCTAAATAAAATAAATATTAATTGATAGACGCCTTTCCGGACAGGGGTCTTCAATTCAAAGTTATTATTTTATGCCCACGCAACTATTTCAAATTTGTTATTTAAAGAGATAATCCATCTTTAAGCATATATATGGATTTAAAAAAATATAATTTGTGGAACAACTTTATATTAATTAGCACATAAGTCTGTTGTTGAATTCTGGTGTGAAAATTACAAGGGCTGGAAGATGAAAGTGCTATCTAGTACATGTTCTGATTTAATAGCCATGTTTAGCCACACGTATGTACCTTGTAACGTATGTTACTATGATATTGCTATTGGGGATGCACTTGGCGGTGAAAGTCATGTGATTTTACGGCGCCAAACCTACAAGTTTATATAGGTATCTTCCCAAGGTGTGTAGGGAAACCTATAAACCCTAGAGGGTGACGAAGACAAGCTGTGCTCACCAATACGTTTAATAGGCTTAAAATAAACTGGCACCGCTCATCCAAATACTGCTCATTCTGTTATTAGAAGATTTGATTATTCCTTGTTGCTACAAGTTTCGTGTGCACAATATTTCTAAACTGTT
The DNA here is from genome assembly GCA_032622095.1 of Siphonodentalium dalli. NCBI lineage: Eukaryota > Metazoa > Mollusca > Scaphopoda > Gadilida > Siphonodentaliidae > Siphonodentalium > Siphonodentalium dalli. The sequence goes on along the minus strand of CP136063.1, from coordinate 162,148,702 downwards.
TGACCGTGTACATGTTGGCGGAATGATCACGCAAACCATGCAGTAGCAATGGTACGTAACACACGCTTAAGTTACACGTGCATGAGTGTGGCTAAACCTGGATATATAATAGTTCAAATAACTCTTTATATGGCAGGCAAAATTTCTCTAACAACAATTTTTCATGGAAAAAAACATGTTTTCGTAAGTTAAAGACATCCTGTGTACTTATATCAATGAATAAAACCAATCAGTTGGTATCCAAACATTGGAAGAATGTAGCAATGAACTAAGATTGTCGAAAGTTCGAACAATTCGACTAAAACATTTCAGAGAACACAACGTTTGAACTACGCATAAATAAAAATATTTACCACTTTATTCGGGACGCTTTATTCTGCATAAACATTACATCGATGATTGCACCAATAATAGTCACTGCGTATAAATCGTTTATAACGAATGAAGCTGTTTTTTTTTTACTATATGGATATCAAATATATGAAAATAACTTATTTTGGCATGGGTATATGTGACCCGCCATATCAAATCCAGTCGGAAGTCGTGATTTTTTTTACCCTGTGCCAATGCATTCTCTTATATATGCGAGTCGACCATAGGTCGCCTCGCATATATAAGAGAATGCATTGGCTTAACAATTTTTTATCATGTTTTTTAAAAAATGTTTCTTACAATTTTTAGGACATAAAATAAAAAAACATCCATTACCCTGCAGGGAGCCCCACACATATATAGAAGCACATAGAAGAGTGTCGTCTGCTTATATGGGTGAAATTATAAAATTGTTAAAGAATACAAGAACAAATTATTAAAATTGTAAAAAATTGTTAGGCCAATGCATTCTCTTATATATGCGAGGCGACCTATGGTCGACTCGCATATATAAGAGAATGCATTGGCACAGGGTAAAAAAAATCCCGACTTCCGACTGGATTTGATATGGCGGGTCACATATGTCTTATTCCGGTCGAAACACCTCCGCGGAGTGTTTCACATCACTTTAAGTTGTCACCAACAAGAAGAACATGACGAAATCGATAAACCTTGTTCTTATATTAATTATTGAAAGTTCTCCAATAACGAAATTTCGAGCATTGCTTTGTAAACAAAACTATAACCATCCGTCCGGACATTGTATCCTATATTTTACCGCCCCATCCCCAACCCCGCCCATTAAACTGACAAAATTTAAGACGTGTTAAAACTTCCTCTTTTCTAATTATTTTCTTATATAGAATAGCTACATATGGTTGTTTTGAAGCCACTTGGTGATTTGCGCTACAAAATATAGACCTAATACTTTTTTGCATGTTTAATTGTTTCCAGGTATCGAAACAAGTCGATAAATACTTGAACTATACTGTGCATTATGTCAAATAAAGCCATGGCATAATTCCAGCTTCCAAATTATTTTCAATAGTTCGCACAGAAGTGAAACAAACGCTCTTTATTTCAGCCATATCAGGAATAATAGACTAACACGGAACTCTCTTTTTTGTTCCATGTCGTGCAAATTGCTGTTTTGTTTGGGACCCAAACATCGTGTTCAATATTGATATTTTTATGACTTCAATGCGTCTTTCTGTGATAAATAATGCTCGTAGAAAGTTAGTTCTAGTATTTATTATATGACTACCACTAATCCCTTACAAATACCACTCTTGTTTGGCGATAAATTCCGAGCAGTCGGAAAACGCTTGTCTGGTCGTGAGCCGTATCGGTATTCTATGAATATTCCGTATCAGTATCCTTTGAATTCCGTATCAGTATCCCGTGAATTTAGGTCACCGGAAGTTTGGAACTATTTATCAGGTCTGTTCAGGTTTGCCAGGGTGATGACATGGGATGGTGTAACGAAGTAGTTTTGCCCTTTGTGACATGGGATGAACCAAAAATGTGTCATAAAATAAACGCTTTATCGGTATAGTGAAGTGATATGGGCTGCAGTATCACGTCTCGTTGACGATGTCAGATCGCCGCATCAAACTCGCTGCCTGCGGCAGCTCGTTTGATACGGCGATCTGACATCGTCAACTCGGCGTGATACTGTAGCCCATATCACTTCACTGTACCGATAATGTGTATTTATCAACATATTTCAATACCGGGAAAATTTCAAAAGCGAATATTATTGAGGCGTATTTGGAGCTTTAAGTGGCTTTAACGTATAATTATCGATTTGTTTTATATATCACATGCACGGGAACATGACCGAGATGTAACACAAGCGATCATAATTTCTGGCTTCAAACCACCATGGTGCTTTATATTGCATAATTTCATTCGGATCACAGATGTTAGCTATAGGTTCAAATTTTCAGTAGCATCAAATTTAGTTCTGCACATGTCCAGCACCGAGTGTTTGATTGGGATTTATCATTATTTCAGACGCTAGATATGCCGTATACGTTATTAGCGAGTTTGCGATACCTGTCCGACGGGTACGGGTACCGGTGAATCGGTGAAATTGGAACTGGTAGATGTATCCCATTGACCTGTAATCTTTCACTAAAGTTTTCTCACTCAAAAGTACATGAATTCTATGAAAATTAATAGAAGTCAGATATGCATTAATCTATTTATTGCAAGATTTCATGGGCAAATCTCATGATAAATCTGTCATTTAAGCCATGTTTTATGTTCAAAGTATCGAGGCGGCTTCTAGCACTTAGATAACTACGGAACGCCAATATGTTCACTAACAACTGTCTTCACTGACATCTCAAGATTAAAGGTACTCAATCCGATTCGATGGTCCCCATATCATCAGATTCCACCACAAAAATAATGCTAGCCACAGTCAACTATAGTATACATTTGCCCAAGACCTGTTATTTATCAACATTTTGTTAAACGAAAAGAGCCACTTTGTTTTAGAGTTATTCACCTTCATCCGCAACTTGGTCCGATACCGTCTTCTCGTCGACTGTTTACATGGCCTCTAAACATTATCGGTGGTGAAAAATAATAGACTTCAAAAATCGATATCTGATCACTCTGAGCTTTGATGTGTGGGTTCCTCTATTCGAATCAAATATTTCTACCCCCCCCCCCCCCCCACCCACCAAGCCGAGGAAATGGTAATTTGCGAGCGTTTATTCGGAATATGCATGAGAGTGAGTTGACGGTGCTCGACACATGGACGTGATTATAGAGGGGGGGGGGGGTCCGCTGGGCCGACTAATAAGAGCAAATTTGTTGATCTGAACCTGGAAGTTGCACAATCATAACATATAGTGGTCTAATGCCAGGCAACTTCACGCCCTGGTTTGTTTTTTCTTAAATTAATTATCAGTTTTGACGGGCCACTGCATGGAGGGAAACCAGGATACACCGGGTCGACCATGGTTCGGTCCGGTGTGAGAACATTTTGAAATATGAACATGAAAATTGATAATCCTAGCATCTATAGACTGTCCCCAAGCTTTTGATTTGTTGGATATTTCAAACCTAATGTTGGAAAATTTCCAGCTGTTGGCCATTACAGTCCGAATTTGTTTACCAAAAGTAGGAAAATATGCAAATGTTGGTCTAGAACAATAAAAATTCCCCCCACTAATAAATTTTTGGGAAAATCAAACTGCCAGAATAATTTCAACCTATTTTTCGTGTGAAATGTCCAACTGACGTGTTAGGTACGGTATATGAATTTTCCAACTGTTGAACAATTTGACAACAGTTGGGGTGAATTTTTTTTGAAAATGTTACTAAAATGAGTCAAAGAAAGATACCGAACCCACTGTCGCCTCGTCCGTGGTGAATGCAAATCATTATCCAGAGGTCCATCACATAACCATAACGGCAAGTACAACGTCGGCCAATAAAGCGAATGCGAATAACAATTTCTCTATATCAATTTTGTTGCGGTTGGCTCACCATACATTACAAGTCGATGTGTTTAATTATACCGGTAAAACAGTTTGCGATTACAAAACGTGTACCAGTACCCGTTTGAAATCGCAAACTCGCTATTAGTGGAGCAAAGACCAGACTGATGGATAATTTCTTAGGGAAATCACCCCACTGCACGTAGAAACCACCGCAATATCGGAAGTCAACTGAAAAACTAGTCCAGATACACGAATAAAATTACAATATTTGTGTTGGAACTAGTATCGCTGGATGGCTTGTTGGCTGGTGTGCCATGTACTTTACAACTGAGCAACCAGAACCCCCACTCGAGTGGTGATATGTTCTCCTGAAATGAAAAGCATACTATATTATATTACCGGTGCTACTCTTTCTAATGTGAGATGGACTATCAACGACAGCCCTTGGTTCATAAAATCAGATCAATACAATTGTCCGCCGGTTCGTGTTACACAGTGTACAAATATTGATATTTTTAAATAACGCTCAATGTGGAAGCGACGCAACATCCCTCAATCGCGAACACCTTGCAATGTGCTGCAAGCGTCCCCAGTCAGCAGTCTATTGAACATTCTCTGTCATTATTCAGCTCTAAAAGAAGGACAATGAGGATACAACACGATGTGGAACTGCCGTCTCATTAAAATATAAAAACTCGTGTTCTTCTGAGTTGTAATTGAGGTGTTGGCTTGATTTACATACTTCCTGGTGTTTTCCCATTCTTGTTCGGATAAGCAAATGGGTAACACAGCGACCGAAGACTCAATTCCACAGACAGAGCAATGGTCAAATAGCAGACCATATATAATGTTGTAATCATAAACATACATGCGCTCATTCGAACTTCTAAATCGACGTAATTTGGAAGGAGTATAATATATGTTGATAAATACACCAAACATTGCAGCTGCATGTGCTCTGAAAAATTCTTGCTAACGCCAGAGCTATTTCCCAGCTGTATACAATGTTGGCACATATGTGAAACAAACGGTCTTTATTTGTACCATATGAAGTCTAGACTAACAAGGAACGCTCTTTTTTTTACACGCCGAAGAATGTTCGGGACCCAAACGTTCTCAAAGCTATCACTATAATTAATCTGTCTATGGCATAAAGAGGCCGTAACAAAGGCGAGCATAATTTTGACCTTAAACCACAAACTTGCCTTTAACTATGATTCACATACGAACCATGTACGAGGGATCCTTACTGTAATTACCGAAACGTAGATCGTCGCTATTTTGGGGGAATAGAAATCGTGGCTAATTATTTACATTATTGTACATATTATATGAGAATCAAATAGACAGAACACAACGCGCATCTTAATCGAGACTCTTTTATCGAATGAGTTGCGGATGGTGCAAGGATATATTTCGCGAGAGCGTAGCGAGAGCGAAATATAACTTTGCGCCGTTCGCAACGAGTTCGATAAAAGATTCGAGATTATTATGCAAGTTGTGTTCTGTATTTATTCTACACCGTTCAGTCAGATAAAATAAATCCATGAATGTCACATTCATTGTTACTATAGCTACCTTTATTCTGACCAGTCCGTATGGGGGATCACCGGGAGCGGATGATCGACCGTAATGTCTTTCTTGGTGACAACGTCAACGAGAATAGTTCCGGCTTGTATTACACTAGAGGTTACCCTCACACCATAGCAAACACCAGTTGCGTATGGTTGGGAATAAAAAAATAGTGGTCATAAGTTCCGAACGCAACTCACACGCAACTAATAAGTTTTATAGGTTTGAAGTACGCAACAAGCACGCAGGTGATCGCAGACACACGCAGAGTAAGTTCGGAAATTTTGAACATGTTCAATAAATCTCTGCGAATGCCTGCGATCAATTTATACGTAACAGGGACGCAACAGGTACGCTACGCACGCAACACGATCGCAACAGGTACGCAACTCATAAGTTATGAACGCAGGTGATCGCAGGTCCAAATTTGAGGTATCTGGCCAGGTTTTGGTACCGTACATGTTTCGAATGTGTTGCGTACCTGTTGCGATCATTTTGCGATCGTGGTGCGTGCCTGTTGCGATCCTGTTGCGTGTGTAGCGTACCCCCAACATATTGTGCTTATTCCCAGCGTATCCCCAACCTATGCCCTGCGTATCCAACCTATTAGTTGCGTGTGAGTTGCGTGTTAGTTGCGTACTACATGCGTGTTGAGAAATGGTATAAATAGTGGGCCTTTTCTAGATCCGTGTCAGTTGTTGGTGGACCTCCGAGGTGACAACATGGAGCTACCACTTTATGGGAGGCCAAATTCACATTTAATAATTAATTGTGCTTAAGCGCAATCAATTGCGCTTAAGCGCAATTCATGGTTATATGTAACAAAACACCCCTGGTGAATAAATAGGTTTCTCCATAACTTAGCATTAACTCCTATTGACATGTCACTTCTTGGTTTCATTGGTTTGGATGGGTAGGGAGCTAGCCCAACTTCTTTATCAAAATGGCTGACTCGCAATAGTATCACCTTCTGTTTTAGTTGGAGCGATTCGTGATAGCATTATATTATCTTCGGTATATATTAGTTGGGGCTACTTGCAATAGCATTACTTTCTGTATTAGTCGGGGCGACATTGATTTTCTTCAATTTTCGAGTATACAGGCACACCATATGAGGGAAGCAAGCCCTCGTTGACACCACATTCACACTATATGATCATGAAATACTATAGATTTGTGCAAGAGCTGCTGATTTAATAAGAAATACTAGAGCTTCAGGACTGAGACACCAAAGCTCCAGTAATTACACACCATTTTTTGGACAGGGATGCTGATAATATGAAAATAGGGTTTTTCCCCCTGATCTAAGTCAATAAGTAAACCATACAGTAATGCTCTAATTAATCGACTCCTTAACCACAACAGAATTATGGATAACTTTTCAGGATTTAGTCGGAAATATGGCTTGTTGCCATTCATCTGAAAGCTCTCGAGAGCTTTTCGATGAATGGCAACAAGCCATATTTCCGACTAAATCCTGAAAAGTTACCCATAATTCTGCTGTGGTTAAGAAGTCGATTAAATAGAGCATTACTGTATGTGGTAAGAAAGCCCTCATGCAGTGACACCGCATGCATGTATAGGATATTACCATAGTAAAGGCTAAAATCTGTGCAAAAATACATTAAAAACATCATACAAAACATTACTAGAGTTCCGGGAAGGCGATATCAATTCTTTGGATAGAGGGATGCTGATAATATGTAATTAGGGGATTCTCCTTGTTGAACACATACTCACAGTTTGACTGTTGAGTACAGGTCAAAATTAGCCCAATGCTCATCTTGTGTTGCTAGGTGATACACCAGGTCATGCTAATAGTTTATGGGTAGGTTAGATAGTAGTCACAATTACGCGTAAGCGCAATTGATTGCGCTTAAGCGCAATTAATTGCGCTTAAGCGTAATTAATTACGCTTAAGCGTAAATGCCATATTTGCGCTTAAGCACAATATGTGGTATTTGCGCTTAAGCGCAATTGATTGCGCTTAAGCGCAATTATTTGCGCTTAAGCGCAATTCATTATTAAATGTGAATTTGGCCTCCCATACCCCTTGCTGTTATTGGACATCAGTTTAATCTGGTCAATTTAGCACTCCAACACATACAGAATAGAATAAACAGAGGGGGAGAAGAAGAAGAAGAAGAAGAAGAAGAAGAAGAGTGTGGGTTAGACCATGGATTAGCAGGCGCCTTGACTTTGGTCTCTACGACCAGCTTCTGGTGGAGCTCCGGAACGAGGACCATGGTGCATTCAAGAACTTCATGAGGATGCCCCCAGATATGTACGATGAGCTGCTACGGAGAGTTGGTCCTCGCATCACCAAGCAAAACACCAAGTACAGGTTGCCCCTGAACCCTGGCCTGAAGATGGCAGTCACTTTGCGGCACCTGGCTTCGGGCACCCAGTACTCCGACATGCAGTACGGATGGAGGGTACCAGACAACACCATCAAGTCGTGGTCCGTGAGGCCTGCCAAGCCATCATTGCAGAGTACCTGGACGAGGTGATGACCTGTCCCACCACTCCTGAGGGATGGCGTGCCATATCAGACAACTTCATGAACAGGCGGAACTTTCCCCATACATGTGGGGCCGTAGATGGGAAGCACCACGTGGCATGCAGGTGTCCCCCAACAGTGGATCCATGTATTACAATTACAAGGGGTTCTACTCTGTGGTTATCCTGGCCCTCGTAGATGGTGATTACAAATTTATCTGGGCAGACTTGGGTGGTCTAGGTTCTTCATCAGACGCCCAAATCTACAACAACTGCGAGTTGAAGGAATATGTGGAAGGGGATAACATCGGATTTCCAAGACCAGATCCTCTAACCAATGACACACAGGATGTACCCTACTACTTCATCGGAGACGATGCATTCGCCCTCAGAGAGACCATGATGAAGCCCTACGGACTCCGTGGTATGGATGATAACCACAGGATCTTCAATTACCGGCTTTCCCGTGCCAGAAGTGTTGTGGAAAATGCCTTTGGCATCCTAGCCAACAGATTCCAGGTTATGCTTGGCACCATGCAGCATCTTCCAGAAAATGTCAAGATCGTAACCAAAACGTGCATTTGCCTGCACAATCTCATGAGGATATGCTACCCTGGTCTACAGAATCAGCAGCTCGATCGTGTGGAGAACAACGGTGTAATCATCGCTGGAGCCTGGGGAGATGGAAGGGATATGCTGGACAGCCAGGTAGTTGTTGGGCCAAACACTGCAACCAACAAAGGAAAGAAGCAGAGGAACCTCCTCAAGCACTGGGTCAACTCAGAGGCAGGTGCTGTTCCCTGGCAAAACAGCATGATCTAGAGGAACCTATGTTGTTGTAGTGACTGTTGTTGTAGTGAGATTGATGTATATACTGTATTGTTGTTCCGTAACATGTTATAACTTTTTATTTATATCATCAACTGAAACATAACACAACATAACACAACAGAACACAACACTGCCAAAAAACACACAAGTAGAAAACTAAAGCAGTCCTAAAACACTAAGTACTCCTAGAGCAAGCAGTCCTGAATCCTAAAGTTACTGGAGTGTTCAGCAGATCACCATCCTCCTGATCCTTAGCAGCTGCACTCGGAGCTTGAGACCCTCCGATGAGTGAGGACTTGTTGGAGAGGTTGCTCAGGCTGGTGTCTGTCTGCTGCTTGCGCTCTTCCCGCTGTTGCTGCTGCAGTTGCTGCTGTTGCTGCTGCTGTGGGAAGACTGTCTGTGCATAATAGCTGCTCAGTAGTCATTGCTCGTGGAGTCCCAGACACTGCCTTGTGGAGGGTTGGATTGCCACTTGTGGGGAGGAGGCTGGTAGTTAGGGTACACACACGCACCAAAGGAGCCGGGGCTGGTGTGGACAACGGCCGACCTGGTGTGTGGGTGCTGGTGTTGGCTCCCTGGTCACCGGGTCGGCGATCAGACATCGACTGCATGTCACCTACCTCCTCCTCTCGGCAGCATCTTCCTCCATGGACTGTGAGTTGTTTGTTTATCACCAGCCTGGTCTTCTTGAAGCGGGCCTTAGACATGGTGAGGAGGCTGTTCTGGACATACTGTCCAAACACCTCTATCTCGTTGGTGGGCTAGTCCATTGGCTTGGCGGCAGTGTTCGCGCTGTCGGTAGCCAAATTAGCCAATGGCTAATCTTTTTCGAATTTGACTAATAAAAATTTCATTTGGCTAAACTTTTGGCTAAACTTTTGTTTACCCCAAATGGAGACTGAAAGCATGGAGTCAGAAAGCTAATTAATAAAAGCGCTCAATAGATCGACATTGAAGACGAAGTTAGGTGACGAAAGTATTTCATTATTTTCGTACTTATGAAATATCGTTCATTAACAGCAAAATGTAAGCTCTAACATTTAGTGAAAACATATTTTTATTTCCAAATCTAACATAATATACAGACAGGGTTCGCGCTGCCACTTGCCAAATTTGCCAATGGCAAAAAAAATCTCATTTGGCAAAAGTTTTGGCAAGTGGGTTTTCAATTATGTAATGTGAACGATCTAGTCCGAAATCATCGAAAGTGGGAATATATCACCGACTGAACAAAGGGAAACCCGATCGCGGACAGTACAAAGGGAAACCCGATCGACAACTCTATCAACCATGCGAGCGATCACAAAGTGATATGAAATCAAAGTGTGCATTGACGCTGGTATATAAGCAATTTGTTCGTAACAGGCTGTTTTAATCTCGAGAAAGATTACGTCACTCTTCACGAAACAGCAAAAGGTCATTATTTTATTTTAATCCCACAATCCCCCATTGTCTGTCTGTCACTCATAGGGCTCCTGCACAATGCATGTTTATGATGACATTGCATTTATGACGGTCGAGGTTTATGAGCACCAAGTGTAAGACAATACCTTAATCAGCGAAATGTTGGCGGCGAGCTCATTCAGAAGGTCAGTGGAGTCCGTGACCTTCTTCTGGAGGGCTTCTACAGCTGCCCTGTAATAATAATATAATATAATATTCATTTATTTCAGATAAACTATACATAGTATAAATATCCATACAACTAGTAAAATATATAAACAATATGTACAATTAAGGTTTGATATGCATACCTGTCTGCGGCGTCGAGTCTGCGCTTGGTTGCCACCATGGAGGTGCACGTGAGTTCCAGGTGAGGGGTGGTTTCACCGGTGGCTCCATCTGCAGCTTCTTCGGCGCACGCAGCCTCGGCATCCGTGAGGTCTCCTCCGGTGTTCTGGAGAGCTGTCCGGACACTGACGAGGGGCTCACGGCGGTGCCGAATGATGCCCTTCAGGAAGGTGAATTGGGTATTGATCCACGTCTCCCTCTCGGTCATTGAAGCAAGCTCCCTTGCACCAGCACCGCTCTTTAAATCTTTGTCAAGCTTCACACGGATGTCACGCAATGACCGGAACCATCACTGCAAGTGGGCGCCATCTTTGATCTCATCGTGTGAGGGGTCCAGCACCTGGGCCTGATCTTCCAACCTCTTCAGCCTCTTGCCAGTGTCTTTGTAGGCGTTGAGTTTTTGGATTCCACACCATTGGGTTCTCCCTCAGCCACTCAACCATCAGAATCTCTCTGGCCTCGCTGATGGTAGCAGATTCTTTGATTTTCCTGGGCTTGGTGGGGTTGGTCACCTTCTTCTTCTTCTTGGATTTGGGTGGAGAACCAGAGCCATGTTCATCATAAGCAATGACTGCTACATTATTTGAATGCTGTGATGAATTGGAGGAGTCACGAGTCAATGGTTCTGTAGGAGGAGGAGTTGGATACCTGGACCTGGACATGGCTCTGGTTGGGGTCTTGAGGAGGGCAGGGCGGCATCAACATGCGGCACGCCTCTTCCTCTTGCTGGCTGTTTTCGGCCACGGCCACGGGAAGCTGTTTCAGTAGTGTTTACATCACTTTTGGGGTCACTTTTATCTGATTTCTTGGTAGCTTTCCACATGTTGACTCTTCGATGACCAAATCAGTACTGAAAAAAATAATGAATCGGCTCAGCTTTTATAGGTTTTTATCACGTGACAGATATTCGCAATTACCACGCAACTAGCACGCAGGTCAAACGCAACTTGTAAGTTTTGAACGCAACTCAAACGCAACTCATAAGTTCTGCACGCAACTCACACACAACTCGTACGCCGGTGATCGCAGATATTGGGGGATCATAAGTTCAGTTCGCAACCCACACACAACCCACACGCAACCCACACGCAACTCACACGCAACCCATAGGTAGAATAGGTTACAAATTGACAAAATTGTTTATTTCGCTTGTGTTTCGTGCGTATACAAATATTTTTTACACGCAACTCATAGGTTTCAGCATACGCTATGGTGTGAGGGTAACATAATATGTATGCAATGGCTGCCATTCCGTTGAATACATGTGACTCACGTCAATGGGTGTGGAACAAAGAGAGATATGCTTCGGTAATTTATACTTGAATAGTAAACTAGAAACGAAGACATTATTAGAATGTTCTCATTATATAACTCTCCAGATGAAAATATTGCCATATTTGCACAAGTACAGTTTGTGGTTGAATACCGAAATATCTCATGAGTGTCTGCCATGGAAAGAAACACCGAATTTTCACGAGCGGCTGCGAGCCGCGAGTGAAAATTCGATATTTCTTTCCAGACACCAATGTGTTTACGGTATTCAATCAAAAACATATAGGTATTCTTTTTATTATATGCGCATTATTACTGCTCAAAGTTGCTAAATTATCCGGGATTTTCACTTTTAATACATATAGTACAGCAAATTTTCAAAAAATACTCGGAGAGAAACATCTGGTTGACCAACATTTCTAAAAAAACAAAACAAAACCAAAAAAAAGCTACAGTGAAATAACGAAAGCTGCAGTGAGATAATGATATTGTAGTCACTATATGGCTTCTAAGATATATTAAAACGCCGATATACGTTTCGGTAATTTTCCGCTAGTGTATAGGTATAGGCATATAATAAAAAAGTGTATTGTTATAACAAAACGATTCAGTAACTAATCGCTTAGGGATGTTTTGCAGCATGATTCTAGATAAATGTACAAGGAAACTCCAAGGTTGTTGAAACCATATAGACTCATTCATATGGAGCCATATCAACCATTCAAAGCCACTTTACATGGCCCGGGGGACTGGGGGTTCAGGCACAAACGAATCAAAATGTCTTGTCGAAAACGATATGGAATAATCCAGCAATTACTCTCTATGGGCGATGCATCAATTTCAACTCATGGAGGGCAAAGGGAGTAATTTTCATGATAAGCACATATAATATAAGAACGAACTTTATTACTTTAACCAGTATCACTCGACAAATATTGGAAATATCGAAAAAAATTGACCAACCACTGAGACGAATTGCTAGCCCGTTTCTTCCAGACAATTTGGTAACTATTTTACGCGACCGAAAAGGTGGACGAGCATTTTACAGAATTCTCAATTCAACTTGCCCACTCCCAAAATCATGCAAAAATGGGAACAAGAACTAGGTTTAATAAACTCTTGGGACACTCATTTTAAGCTACCGTTCACCACGACGCCTGACACTAAACTGCAATGGTTACAATATCGAATAAACATTCGAGATCAAGACAACATTACCAGCAACTGAGCTATTACAGTAACTATTCTTAGAAACATCATACATATTGCCGCTAGTGGTACGAAAGTAGGCCAGACACACACACGCATAATGCATGTGGTCGTCTGGAACGCGTGCGCCAGTCAAATGTATGCATAAATGTAAGTTGGTTTGGTTACCCCCCCCCCCCCCCCCCCCCCCACACGGCCCACTGATAAATGTTTGAATGCACACCTATTTGTAAAATGACCGCTTATGTGTGTATATCTTTGGATAATAAACATTTAAACAAAAACAAAAACAATATATATAGGCTATATTATAGATTATAGCAGGGGAAAATACAACTAAACTTTCAGATATATCGGAGTTGATAGCCATTGTCTTTAGTGGATCGTGATATGAAAGAACACCCTGATCTATCGTGATCCCACGTCTACTTCGAGGTACCGATACCTACATTTATTACATGACTATCATTGTTCTTTCCCCAGTACCACTATAGTAAAGCGATCATTTCCCGACCATCGGATCAGCTACAGTTTGATCCGATGTCATACCACCCTTCTCTATATCGCATACTGCGCATGTCCGTAAACACCAGGACTATTTATTATACAAAAACAGTTCCTTCTTTATTTTCGTTACTAGTCAGTGGCCTCAATGTGGGTTCATTTCATAATTAATGACATAAATTGTGGTTTTTAAATAAAAAGATTGTTATCGATGCAGTGAATTGATCCGGGCTTCGCGTTACGTCTCGTTGAAAATGTCAGCTCGCTTGATCAGACTCGACGCATTCGGCGGCTTGTTTGATCCAGCGATATGACCTCTTCAACTCGACGAGATACTTCAGGCAGATCAATTCAATTCAGCGATAACACGTATATGAACAAGAAAACCAATGTCAGAAATGGTAATGCGCTCAGGATCATATATTATATACCCATTATTGTAATTATAGAATTTAAAATATATTGGTTTTGCGAATGACCAACTCAGAATTCCGTTAAAATAACAATAACAACCAGCACCTAATTAACGAACCGGCGGCCGACTCGGCCGTCTCCGACCACAACCCCCAGTTGGACAAGATACTGGCTCTATGACGCTCCGACGCTCTGCTCTGTTCGCCGTCATGACGGCGTGCATAGTGTAACGACGTAGCCTCATAGAACGAAAAATGTCTATAAAAGTTGAAATATAAGACTTACAATTTATCTTTTTCATTTCTTTTATTTGTAATTGGCACAGCTTATCACAAACCAAAAATCAACATTATTGACATAATGTTAACGACAAAAAAAAAAAAAATTCCCAACTACAACTTTTACCGGACTCGGCCTCCGGTCGCAGTTCGACTTTTAATCCTCTTAAAAAATCCCATTCTATAAATAAAACACCCATGCGCCCAGGCGAAACAAGAATCTCTACATCTACTATATATTTTGAAACTTCCCTATATATATGTGTGTATGTGTGTATATCCTTTATAGACTCGAAAGCGGCTCGACCGATTAAGCCCAAACTTGCTATTTAAGGGTAAAAAGCCACGGGAAGTGTCATCGCACCGCTTCTGAGAACGTCCCACCATCCTTGGAATTGATGGGTTAATGAGGTTAATGATCAAGAGCGTTCGTTTCTGCGGTGTCCTTGTTAAAGAGCGTTTATATACACGAGTATAAATACGGCTCAATTGAAACTGGGGATATCGAGACTAAATTTCGTATTTAGGGCTTCCAATGGACGGGGGAGATTTTCGTCGGGTAAGTTTGTCCGCCTGAGGTGACCTTGACCTTGAAACGGGTACCCACAAATGACCTTGGGCGATATCTCGGTCGTCAGCGGTGACCGAGACGGGGAATATTTTTGTCGTGTTATTTTGTCCACCCAACATGATTTTGACCTTGAAACGGGCTAATCTGCAAGTTAATATATACACGCGGAGCGCGCGTATATAATTATACTTCATACGAAGTACACACCACCGAAATATATGGCTCTCGGAGATGGCCAACATATTAGCATCCGCTTACTGCAAAATTCTCGTTTTATATTTATATGTATTTGTTAACTCTGGAATAATGTACTATTGGAAATTAAATATGTTAATACCAAATGTTGCTGACACCCTTATACACGCGTTTCCGGTTGGGGTGGGTGGTGTTTGGGGGGGGGGGGTGCTAACGGCATAATTGAAAATAACCAAACGAAATCGAGATATAATTGGAATTACGAATAGCTAATACTGTAGTAAATTATTTGGACGGTGCAAAAACCTTTTCGCAGAATAAACGACAACATATATACGAGACCGTTTGGTTTGTGAGAAAATATATTCTGCTGTTGAGAAATATTTTACCAGCACCGTTTTTTTTTCAATGTTATAAACTTTTCGGTCACAACATCAAACGATTCCCAGGTTTTGAACTGGTGGAGTGTGATTTCTACGTCGGCAGCCAGAGTAGAGATTCGTCGCATGGTCTAGGTCGATCCGGTTTAGCTGGTGTAAATGATTTATATAGGCCTCAGTGCAAAAGTGTTGGTGTATACTGTTTACAATATATATTATAATAATAGATCCAGATTTGTCTTTAAATCTGAAAGATTGACATTTGTGGTAACTTTTTATGCAAAAAAAATCATATCCGGCAGGCAAGGAATTCTCATTTCAATCTTGTGTGTATCCGACGGGCAGGGAATTCGCGTTTAAATCTTGTGTGTATCCGACGGGCAGGGAATTCGCATTTCAATCTTGTGTGTATCCGACGGGCAGGGAATTCGCGTTTAAATCTTGTGTTTTCGTGTCAGAACCGTACTCAAATATAAATGTCATTTTTCAGATCACACTACAAAATTCAAACTCCACTGCAAGGGTTAATTCCTGCGCCAATGACTATTTTACCGATGGGAATTCATAGGGAAGAGATGTGATGTGTGTTTATGCTAAAAACACAAGGCTGTTGGCCAATAAGGGCCCAGTGTCTATTTCATTCAATAATTTCCTCCAGCATCAGCTACACTGGTGCTCAACTGCTCCTATGAGATAACTTCTTAGCAGTTTTATGTGCCATTTCGTTTCGATTAGGTTCCGCAGCGATTCCGATTTTTTATTGTTTTTTAGAAGTTGAAAAGATCGGCAAAGTGATAACAATGGCGAAAATGTGAGTTCCCGACCACTTAACCAATCGTTGGAAACCCCGTAATGAAATTGCCATGTGGATAGATGGTTTATGATTACCTTTATACGTTATTTCTGACATTTAACTGTATTTCCATGTCAATCCAATGGGGAACTAACTATCGAGTCATTTTGCTTTCGAACCATTCAGTATAATAAATTGAAACTGTCTGAAAATCTTCCTCAGGTAGCCCTAATTGTACATACACACAAACAGCATTCTCTCTTGTTCGCTTCCTTGTATAAAATGGCCTGTAAATTCACTCCAAAATGTTCCATTTCTTAGCCGACTTTCGGTTTCTGATCACTTCTTAGTGGTTCCATTTCTCAGCTGATTCACAAACTATCTATTGCTATGCTACAGCCCAATTCGTGTCACATTAAGGCGCTAGTTACTTTGTATGATTTCCTACGACTACTAGGATCTTCAGCAATATCCCACGTAACATTTGATACATATATGAGCCGATATTCCCGGTCTAGTTGACAATTAAATTGCGATTACATAATTATGTGATGGTTATGCATATTAACCGTTAATGAGGACACTTGCAACTTTTTTTTTATATAATTCGCTTATAATGGACGTATAATGTAGTGAAATCGTATCTTGCATCGTGTCGTTTATTTATAGATTCATGCATAGTTATATAAAAGCCGGATCCATGACAAATTTTATGATGATCAAACTAAAGGTACGACCTGTAGCCCGTGCTAAAGGATTTAGTCATACAAAGAGTACAATCCAAGATGGCTGCTGGTGGCCATATTTTTTGGCCGAATGGCCCGAAAATTAATCGTTCCCATCTATATGTCAATATTAACATCCATGACAAATTCCATGATGATCTGACGAACAGTACGACATGTAGCCCGTGCTAATGCATTGAATTTTGAAATCAAAGATTACCGCTGGCGGCCATGTTTTTTGTCTGAATAACCCCAAAATGACTCATTCCCATCTACATGTCATTATTAACATACATACAGCCACTCAACCATCAGAATCTCTCTGGCCTCGCTGATGGTAGCAGATTCTTTGATTTTCCTGGGCTTGGTGGGGTTGGTCACCTTCTTCTTCTTCTTGGATTTGGGTGGAGAACCAGAGCCATGTTCATCATAAGCAATGACTGCTACATTATTTGAATGCTGTGATGAATTGGAGGAGTCACGAGTCAATGGTTCTGTAGGAGGAGGAGTTGGATACCTGGACCTGGACATGGCTCTGGTTGGGGTCTTGAGGAGGGCAGGGCGGCATCAACATGCGGCACGCCTCTTCCTCTTGCTGGCTGTTTTCGGCCACGGCCACGGGAAGCTGTTTCAGTAGTGTTTACATCACTTTTGGGGTCACTTTTATCTGATTTCTTGGTAGCTTTCCACATGTTGACTCTTCGATGACCAAATCAGTACTGAAAAAAATAATGAATCGGCTCAGCTTTTATAGGTTTTTATCACGTGACAGATATTCGCAATTACCACGCAACTAGCACGCAGGTCAAACGCAACTTGTAAGTTTTGAACGCAACTCAAACGCAACTCATAAGTTCTGCACGCAACTCACACACAACTCGTACGCCGGTGATCGCAGATATTGGGGGATCATAAGTTCAGTTCGCAACCCACACACAACCCACACGCAACCCACACGCAACTCACACGCAACCCATAGGTAGAATAGGTTACAAATTGACAAAATTGTTTATTTCGCTTGTGTTTCGTGCGTATACAAATATTTTTTACACGCAACTCATAGGTTTCAGCATACGCTATGGTGTGAGGGTAACATAATATGTATGCAATGGCTGCCATTCCGTTGAATACATGTGACTCACGTCAATGGGTGTGGAACAAAGAGAGATATGCTTCGGTAATTTATACTTGAATAGTAAACTAGAAACGAAGACATTATTAGAATGTTCTCATTATATAACTCTCCAGATGAAAATATTGCCATATTTGCACAAGTACAGTTTGTGGTTGAATACCGAAATATCTCATGAGTGTCTGCCATGGAAAGAAACACCGAATTTTCACGAGCGGCTGCGAGCCGCGAGTGAAAATTCGATATTTCTTTCCAGACACCAATGTGTTTACGGTATTCAATCAAAAACATATAGGTATTCTTTTTATTATATGCGCATTATTACTGCTCAAAGTTGCTAAATTATCCGGGATTTTCACTTTTAATACATATAGTACAGCAAATTTTCAAAAAATACTCGGAGAGAAACATCTGGTTGACCAACATTTCTAAAAAAACAAAACAAAACCAAAAAAAAGCTACAGTGAAATAACGAAAGCTGCAGTGAGATAATGATATTGTAGTCACTATATGGCTTCTAAGATATATTAAAACGCCGATATACGTTTCGGTAATTTTCCGCTAGTGTATAGGTATAGGCATATAATAAAAAAGTGTATTGTTATAACAAAACGATTCAGTAACTAATCGCTTAGGGATGTTTTGCAGCATGATTCTAGATAAATGTACAAGGAAACTCCAAGGTTGTTGAAACCATATAGACTCATTCATATGGAGCCATATCAACCATTCAAAGCCACTTTACATGGCCCGGGGGACTGGGGGTTCAGGCACAAACGAATCAAAATGTCTTGTCGAAAACGATATGGAATAATCCAGCAATTACTCTCTATGGGCGATGCATCAATTTCAACTCATGGAGGGCAAAGGGAGTAATTTTCATGATAAGCACATATAATATAAGAACGAACTTTATTACTTTAACCAGTATCACTCGACAAATATTGGAAATATCGAAAAAAATTGACCAACCACTGAGACGAATTGCTAGCCCGTTTCTTCCAGACAATTTGGTAACTATTTTACGCGACCGAAAAGGTGGACGAGCATTTTACAGAATTCTCAATTCAACTTGCCCACTCCCAAAATCATGCAAAAATGGGAACAAGAACTAGGTTTAATAAACTCTTGGGACACTCATTTTAAGCTACCGTTCACCACGACGCCTGACACTAAACTGCAATGGTTACAATATCGAATAAACATTCGAGATCAAGACAACATTACCAGCAACTGAGCTATTACAGTAACTATTCTTAGAAACATCATACATATTGCCGCTAGTGGTACGAAAGTAGGCCAGACACACACACGCATAATGCATGTGGTCGTCTGGAACGCGTGCGCCAGTCAAATGTATGCATAAATGTAAGTTGGTTTGGTTACCCCCCCCCCCACACGGCCCACTGATAAATGTTTGAATGCACACCTATTTGTAAAATGACCGCTTATGTGTGTATATCTTTGGATAATAAACATTTAAACAAAAACAAAAACAATATATATAGGCTATATTATAGATTATAGCAGGGGAAAATACAACTAAACTTTCAGATATATCGGAGTTGATAGCCATTGTCTTTAGTGGATCGTGATATGAAAGAACACCCTGATCTATCGTGATCCCACGTCTACTTCGAGGTACCGATACCTACATTTATTACATGACTATCATTGTTCTTTCCCCAGTACCACTATAGTAAAGCGATCATTTCCCGACCATCGGATCAGCTACAGTTTGATCCGATGTCATACCACCCTTCTCTATATCGCATACTGCGCATGTCCGTAAACACCAGGACTATTTATTATACAAAAACAGTTCCTTCTTTATTTTCGTTACTAGTCAGTGGCCTCAATGTGGGTTCATTTCATAATTAATGACATAAATTGTGGTTTTTAAATAAAAAGATTGTTATCGATGCAGTGAATTGATCCGGGCTTCGCGTTACGTCTCGTTGAAAATGTCAGCTCGCTTGATCAGACTCGACGCATTCGGCGGCTTGTTTGATCCAGCGATATGACCTCTTCAACTCGACGAGATACTTCAGGCAGATCAATTCAATTCAGCGATAACACGTATATGAACAAGAAAACCAATGTCAGAAATGGTAATGCGCTCAGGATCATATATTATATACCCATTATTGTAATTATAGAATTTAAAATATATTGGTTTTGCGAATGACCAACTCAGAATTCCGTTAAAATAACAATAACAACCAGCACCTAATTAACGAACCGGCGGCCGACTCGGCCGTCTCCGACCACAACCCCCAGTTGGACAAGATACTGGCTCTATGACGCTCCGACGCTCTGCTCTGTTCGCCGTCATGACGGCGTGCATAGTGTAACGACGTAGCCTCATAGAACGAAAAATGTCTATAAAAGTTGAAATATAAGACTTACAATTTATCTTTTTCATTTCTTTTATTTGTAATTGGCACAGCTTATCACAAACCAAAAATCAACATTATTGACATAATGTTAACGACAAAAAAAAAAAAAATTCCCAACTACAACTTTTACCGGACTCGGCCTCCGGTCGCAGTTCGACTTTTAATCCTCTTAAAAAATCCCATTCTATAAATAAAACACCCATGCGCCCAGGCGAAACAAGAATCTCTACATCTACTATATATTTTGAAACTTCCCTATATATATGTGTGTATGTGTGTATATCCTTTATAGACTCGAAAGCGGCTCGACCGATTAAGCCCAAACTTGCTATTTAAGGGTAAAAAGCCACGGGAAGTGTCATCGCACCGCTTCTGAGAACGTCCCACCATCCTTGGAATTGATGGGTTAATGAGGTTAATGATCAAGAGCGTTCGTTTCTGCGGTGTCCTTGTTAAAGAGCGTTTATATACACGAGTATAAATACGGCTCAATTGAAACTGGGGATATCGAGACTAAATTTCGTATTTAGGGCTTCCAATGGACGGGGGAGATTTTCGTCGGGTAAGTTTGTCCGCCTGAGGTGACCTTGACCTTGAAACGGGTACCCACAAATGACCTTGGGCGATATCTCGGTCGTCAGCGGTGACCGAGACGGGGAATATTTTTGTCGTGTTATTTTGTCCACCCAACATGATTTTGACCTTGAAACGGGCTAATCTGCAAGTTAATATATACACGCGGAGCGCGCGTATATAATTATACTTCATACGAAGTACACACCACCGAAATATATGGCTCTCGGAGATGGCCAACATATTAGCATCCGCTTACTGCAAAATTCTCGTTTTATATTTATATGTATTTGTTAACTCTGGAATAATGTACTATTGGAAATTAAATATGTTAATACCAAATGTTGCTGACACCCTTATACACGCGTTTCCGGTTGGGGTGGGTGGTGTTTGGGGGGGGGGGGGGTGCTAACGGCATAATTGAAAATAACCAAACGAAATCGAGATATAATTGGAATTACGAATAGCTAATACTGTAGTAAATTATTTGGACGGTGCAAAAACCTTTTCGCAGAATAAACGACAACATATATACGAGACCGTTTGGTTTGTGAGAAAATATATTCTGCTGTTGAGAAATATTTTACCAGCACCGTTTTTTTTTTCAATGTTATAAACTTTTCGGTCACAACATCAAACGATTCCCAGGTTTTGAACTGGTGGAGTGTGATTTCTACGTCGGCAGCCAGAGTAGAGATTCGTCGCATGGTCTAGGTCGATCCGGTTTAGCTGGTGTAAATGATTTATATAGGCCTCAGTGCAAAAGTGTTGGTGTATACTGTTTACAATATATATTATAATAATAGATCCAGATTTGTCTTTAAATCTGAAAGATTGACATTTGTGGTAACTTTTTATGCAAAAAAAATCATATCCGGCAGGCAAGGAATTCTCATTTCAATCTTGTGTGTATCCGACGGGCAGGGAATTCGCGTTTAAATCTTGTGTGTATCCGACGGGCAGGGAATTCGCATTTCAATCTTGTGTGTATCCGACGGGCAGGGAATTCGCGTTTAAATCTTGTGTTTTCGTGTCAGAACCGTACTCAAATATAAATGTCATTTTTCAGATCACACTACAAAATTCAAACTCCACTGCAAGGGTTAATTCCTGCGCCAATGACTATTTTACCGATGGGAATTCATAGGGAAGAGATGTGATGTGTGTTTATGCTAAAAACACAAGGCTGTTGGCCAATAAGGGCCCAGTGTCTATTTCATTCAATAATTTCCTCCAGCATCAGCTACACTGGTGCTCAACTGCTCCTATGAGATAACTTCTTAGCAGTTTTATGTGCCATTTCGTTTCGATTAGGTTCCGCAGCGATTCCGATTTTTTATTGTTTTTTAGAAGTTGAAAAGATCGGCAAAGTGATAACAATGGCGAAAATGTGAGTTCCCGACCACTTAACCAATCGTTGGAAACCCCGTAATGAAATTGCCATGTGGATAGATGGTTTATGATTACCTTTATACGTTATTTCTGACATTTAACTGTATTTCCATGTCAATCCAATGGGGAACTAACTATCGAGTCATTTTGCTTTCGAACCATTCAGTATAATAAATTGAAACTGTCTGAAAATCTTCCTCAGGTAGCCCTAATTGTACATACACACAAACAGCATTCTCTCTTGTTCGCTTCCTTGTATAAAATGGCCTGTAAATTCACTCCAAAATGTTCCATTTCTTAGCCGACTTTCGGTTTCTGATCACTTCTTAGTGGTTCCATTTCTCAGCTGATTCACAAACTATCTATTGCTATGCTACAGCCCAATTCGTGTCACATTAAGGCGCTAGTTACTTTGTATGATTTCCTACGACTACTAGGATCTTCAGCAATATCCCACGTAACATTTGATACATATATGAGCCGATATTCCCGGTCTAGTTGACAATTAAATTGCGATTACATAATTATGTGATGGTTATGCATATTAACCGTTAATGAGGACACTTGCAACTTTTTTTTTATATAATTCGCTTATAATGGACGTATAATGTAGTGAAATCGTATCTTGCATCGTGTCGTTTATTTATAGATTCATGCATAGTTATATAAAAGCCGGATCCATGACAAATTTTATGATGATCAAACTAAAGGTACGACCTGTAGCCCGTGCTAAAGGATTTAGTCATACAAAGAGTACAATCCAAGATGGCTGCTGGTGGCCATATTTTTTGGCCGAATGGCCCGAAAATTAATCGTTCCCATCTATATGTCAATATTAACATCCATGACAAATTCCATGATGATCTGACGAACAGTACGACATGTAGCCCGTGCTAATGCATTGAATTTTTAAATCAAAGATTACCGCTGGCGGCCATGTTTTTTGTCTGAATAACCCCAAAATGACTCATTCCCATCTACATGTCATTATTAACATACATGACAAATTCTATGATGATCAGACTAAAGGTACGACCTGTAGCCCGGGCTAAAGGATTTAGTCATACAAAGAGTAAAATCCAAGATGGCTGCTGGCGGCCATGTTTTAGGCCGAATGACCCCAAAATTACTCGTTCCCATATCCATCTACTTGTCAATATTAACACCCATGACAAATTTCATTATGATCAGATGAACAGTACGACATGTAGCCGGTGCTAATGGATTGAATTTTGAAATCAAAGATGGCCATGAAAACTTTATGATGATCAGACTAAAGGTACGACCTGTAACCCGTGCTAAAGGATTTAGTCATGAAATCACTAAGACGCGGACCGTACCTGATTTCCAGAACTAAGATGTGGAACCATGGATACTAAGAAGTGAAACCCACGTGTTAGCCCGAAAATTGGCTATATAGCATATATCCTTTTATCACATAATTTGGCCATAAAAGCAGTTTCATAATTATCGGTAATAGACACGTTTAATATCAGCGCGTGCGATGACGTCACATCGTTCTTCAAATGACTTGCGATCGCTGCAGTTTATTATCGTTGTTTTCGATGGATATTTCGCATTGCTTCGCGTTTATTTGATCATGTGATAAAAAGTATCTCACACTCGTCCTATTTTATGCGTAATTTATCAACCTCGTCCACTAAATTCTATTTGAGCCTCGGTAAACCTCGGCTCAAATCGAATTTAGTGAACTCGGTTGATAAATTCCGTATAAAATAGAAACTCATGTGAGATCCTCTATTTATCACATGATTAGCACTATTTTCCTATGTAATATTCGAGCGTAATAGACACGTGTAATATCGTCGCGTGCAATGACGTCACGCTGCTCTTAGGGACAAAGTTCTTTGTCTGTTAATTATTGTTGTTTTCGATAAAATTTAAGCGATTATATGAGACCATGTGATAAAAAGTATCTCAAACATTTTATACGTAATTTATCAACCTCGTCCACTAAATTCTATTTGAGCCTCGGTAAACCTCGGCTCAAATCGAATTTAGTGAACTCGGTTGATAAATTCCGTATAAAATAGAAACTCATGTGAGATCCTCTATGTAACATCTGACAACATAACACCCATAAATCATTACTTGACGTGCTTGTGTAGTATTATTTCACCTGGTGTGGTCGCGAAACTATTTTATCTTAGAAAAAATAACGATTTTGTCAGTCAACTGCGTAAAATGGTGTGAATTTTTGGTGATCAATGTTTCTTTTAGTGTAAACAAATATACTTGTCATACCAATTTCAGTACATTATATATATATCTTTATTGCCTCCAGTATTGAAGATTTAACAAGACATAGTATACATGAATGTAACATAAATACATTTAGCAATCAAGAAGTAATGAAAAGACAGACAAGAGAACAAACTACCGAGGAAAAGAATACCATTCTAATTGTATGTACACGAACACGAGCTTACATATCACATCAACAGAAAACACACACCCTCTCGACCACACCCGTACGCATATACAATCTAACACATGGCGCAGACACAAACACAACCGTACATACATACGTTATGATGCACTGTCACAACAGCACACCATAAGCAGGTGCATACAATTACAAAAGGAACTCTAGTTGGAGTTGGATTCGCTTAGAAGAATCTCTCTCCCCAAAGAGTCAGCAAACGCAATGCCCTTGCTCGACAATAGCTCCCCTATAAATGTATGCACCCATTAAGTGGAATAGACTATATGTAGGATGATGTTGCGACAGTGCAAACGCTAGCGCAAGAAAACATATACACACACGTATACACCCTCACACACACACACACACACACACACCCACACACACACACACACACACACACACACACACACCATCACACCCTCATATACACATACCTATGCATACATATATATATAATGATTTATTAATTTATTCATGTTTATTTAATTTGTCGTCTTCGGATTTTATGGACAGGACAGAATGTGGTACATTTAAGTACGACTTATGGTGAACACCCGTAACGTTCAAACTTCAAAGATCAAAGGTTGTTTAACACAAACCGTCATGCGTAGTGGCTGAGAGTTCGACATAGCGCCTCCAAATTAAGTTTGTGTGAAGAACAATGAATCTCGTAAACTTTGATGTATCCTCAACTTGCTCAAGAAATGTGAATATATCACGTGGAAGATGTGTGAGATGGAGCAATACGAGGTCGCTGTTGCTGAGACTCGTGGCCCATACGAATAGCGGTATGCCGAAACGATCAATCATCTGGTACCACATTTCGTTTCTGTGGGAATGCATAAGTGGGCTACTGCATGAGATAAGTGCGTGCTCGATAATATCAGAGTGTGACTGACAGCATAATGTGCATGTGTTTTGTTGAGAGAATGCGCTTCCTGCGATGAGCTGACCGACTGTGATAAATGCAATCTTATGCATAGGGTATTTACGACATGTTCTCCATAAGTGACACATAGTAGGGTTTGGTTGAATTTCTCGAAAACGCGCAAATGAAGTGTCACAATTTGTTCTCTCTGTCCATTTCTGTACGCATTTGTCGTTAATCGCGGTTTTTGTAATGCGTTTCCATTCGGATTTCAGAGGAAATGAGCAGAAATGAGCATACTGATGCATATGCTCGGATAGGTTGTATTCAACAAGAGTGTTGTTAATGTCGCTGATGAAGGAATTTGGGTTTTCCAGTTGTCCCGTGAAGTACATGTGAAGTCTTGTGACAAAAATTTCCTTGCAAGCTTTGCCAGGAGGCATACGGCATAGGCTTCCAAACAAATTGAGTTTCCTGGCATCAATCAATGACTTGATAGGATGGATGCCAAGCATCCCCAAAACGATATCAGTGCGAGCACGTACAGGAAGTCCCTGGATATGCTTGAGGCAGAAGCGATGAATTTTCTCAAGAGTTGACCAATGGGTTTCTGATAGACCACACAATAGTTCAGATCCGTATAGACCCTTTGGAATAATTATGGATCTGTAAAGAGTTTCGCAACTTTGAGGGGTGATTCCACCTGCATACATACCAGCATTGCTCAGCATGAAGTAGGTGGATCTTATTTTGTTGACAATACAGTCGATGAACTCACGAGCGAAGTCGCTTCTATGCAACGTTATGCCAAGATGGGTTATGTGATCAGTTTCGTCTACATACCCGTCACCAAGTTTCCATCTCCTTGGATGCACAGGCAGATTCTTCACTTTTTCATTGAATACAATGGTTTTACATTTCTGTGCGTTGTATGTAAACCGCCACAATCGGCTATACATTGTGCAAATATCACAGAGGCGTTGTAGGCCCACGTTACCGTTGTTTGGACAACACCCTCCATTTTTCTAAAAAATCGACTATGACTGTCAACAAAAATCAGTTAAGAAATGTCACATAAAACTGCTAAGAAGTGATCTCATAGGAGCAGTTGAGCACCAGTGCAGCTAGATGTCATAATATTTACACCAGTGTAACCGCTGCTTCGTATAGCGTGTGTGAACATCATTTAATTTCTGTTCGAATTGAGTCACGGATGGTGTATGTATAGCGTCGAGACAATAAATTATTACCCGTTCTAAAACACTTTCCAATCTAATACCCCACCCCAACTCAAGTTTCCAAGGAAATTGTAACATTTAAAGATGCATAATCAATTACTATTTATTTGGATTCGGGGGTACAAAATATTTGATTCGAGTCGATGAACCCACCTACCAAAGCGCAGGGTTATTAGATATCGATATTTGAAATCTATTATTTTTCACCATCGAGACTTATTATCAGCCCAGTAAAAAGTCGGCGATCCGACGGTCTCGGACCAACTTGCGGATAAACATGGACAACTATAAAATCAAGAGGCTTTGTGTTGATAATAAGGCCAGATATCGTTGAACAACATTCTGATAAATAACACGTTTCGGGCAATTTATACTATAGCTGACAGTGGTTAGCATTATTTTTGGGCAATTAATCGAAAAAAAATTGTTGTTGATTAAACTGTGTTTTAAAAAAAACATCGTATCAAACCGATATTCGAACTCGATCTGTATTTTAGGCTGATGTTGGAATCTGTTTATATGGGGACCATCGAATCGGATTGTGTACCTTTATCCCTTTCTATACTGAATAATAATTGATGAGTAGTGTTTCATTGAGTCGTTTTTTTGTTGGAAGTAGTTATCTAAACATTTCCCATCGCACCAATTAATATGAATTCTTCTGCACTATTATTTTTTATCCCCCGAAAAATTAATTTTCGGGGGACTATAGAAACGGGCTACGTCCGCCCGTTCTTCCGTCCGTTCGTCAGTCCGTCCGCTCGTCACACGTTTGAGCACCTTCATGATGTAATCATCTCCTCCTACAGATTTCATCCCAGAGATTTGAAACTTCAGAATATTGTTGCCCATATATTGAGGATGTGCAACATGTATATAGATGACGGAAAAATAATTATTTTTTGACGGAGTTATTAACCCTTTTCAACATTTTTTATAATTTTCTGTATGAGGGTACCTTCATGTTGTAATCAACTCCTCCTACATTTTTGATCGTAGATATTTGAAACTTCAGAGTATAACATGTTACCCACATATTGGAGATGTGCATCATGTATATAGATGACGGACAAAAAGAGTTTTTTCTGAGTTATTAACCATTTTCGACCTTAGAAAATTTCAACATTTGTTTTAATTTCTTTAACAAAGCGGCACCGACTTGCCACGTTGTCGGGGGGGGGGGGGGGGCACTGTGGTCGGCTGACCTTTTATCGTTATGGCTGTCGCCTGCTCATTTATATATATCACTAACATCACTCGAAATGAATAATAAGGCCATTCCAATGTATATAAGGATTAACTGTCATGTGGACTGTTTTTAAGGAGATGTAACCGTGAGGTAAGTGGGCATAACTTGTGTAAAACCCGAAGTTATGACCACTTACCTCACGGTTACATCTCCATAAAAATAGTCCACATGGCAGTTAATCCTTATATTTATATACATTTAGCGAAAAAGCCACTTTTGTAAATGTATTTAAATCGAAAAGTGTATCGTGACAAAAACAGCCCAAAATACCCAATAGCACCCTTGGCAAAAGTTAATAGGAACAATTTCTCTTCATATTGAAACCCGATGTATTAAGTCAATCCTGCGCGAGTCCAAATGCGCCCAAAATATTACGCGTTCGTCTTTCCAAACCCAATGACGTATCGATGATGTTATGAGCTTGGTGTTATGAGCCGTTGCGCGTTCACCGAGAAATAACTGCAACTGGCCACGTGGGCGCCGACCAATCAGAATGCTGGATTTAGTGATGACAACACTTAGTATGTAAATATACTGTTGTAGCAGAACGGGAGCATACATTTAGTAAATAAAGGGTTAATATAATGCATGTGGGTTCATGGCGATTCTCGAAGCTTCGCAAAAGGGCGGGATTTGCACCGTATATGCACATGTATACCTAAATTAACAACACATTTCAGCTGTCTAGTATGAATCGATCCGTCACATTCATGTTGCCTCAAATTTTGAGGATATTGTGTCCAATATACGGGGACTCATTCTCTGGACGCGTTTCTCGTTAACATGCAATAAAGAGCTCCAGCGCACAGCACCAAGATGAACAATATGCGGCAAATGAGTGGGATGTTCTGTTGCCTCCCCTGCAAGCTAATTAGTCCAGCAATGTTGACATACAGCATTGAGTTTCGGAAGTACGTACAAGGGGGATAATTATAACGGTGTCGAGAGACCACAATAGAAAGCACCTCTCGACCGACAAGCGACCCTCTTCTACACCCATCCTCCGTGAACAAAAACAATACAAACTCAGCCCTTAATAGACTGTCGATGCGGACCATTGTTTTTGTGGCATTCTCTTGCCCAGGGTTAGCTGATAGAAGTTTTTCCTGTTGATCGGCAAACCATTGACGCATAGCGCGATGATAACGATTTTAGGCGCAAAATATTTACACAGCAATGTATAAAAGCCGTTGGTAATAGCTATTCAGGAACATGATACTCAATGGATTTAGGGATCGAAGACGAAACTCTTGAGATGAGCGCCTTTTGTAGATTTATCTTCTAATTACCTATACCATGTCTATGTTAGTACACGCACGTCCGATGGAAAGTACGTAACATTTACACCGGTATTCACCAGAAGGGACTACGTCATAAACTGAGAGTTTATTTTTGGTAGAGATATAACGATAGAGGTATCCTAGCGCCACTGTCATTACAAGGGATTGTCGCATAATATCTCCCCTGGTCCTTCTAATATCTATGATGATGGTGGGTCCTGCTGAATTGCTGGTACGGCAAAGCGACGCTGTTAATAAAAAAGTTACGTTATTTGTCCCAATCTGTCATTTTTACGGTGTTATCTGAGCAAAAGCCATGCAGTATATGTATGAACCATTCAATTTAAAAATATTTTAATAATTGTGGCGCTGGTGTCTGTAAAACGACAGGGATTTATGGCTGTTTGCAATAACCAACGCAGCAATTGTTCAAATAATTCACGATATAAATGTTTTTAATGTTTTCTACACATATGTTCCACAATGGACAGTACATTCGAGGTTAAAGCTTCATTATGGGTTCCTGTGCCCCAACAAATGTGTACACATTTTACACAATATCCATTACATTTTATCTGAAACAAAATTGTGCAGAAATGACACATGACACAAATGTGTCGGTGGAATTCCTTCAACGTTGAATATGAGTGAATATGTGAGTGTGTCATAGCTATCAGATGAGATGTGTTCTATTGGAGACACCAAACTCGCAAGGCTACAACAGAACCAAAACAATGGCATCAGATTAAAAAAATATTTATACACTGTGTTTGTGTCAAAACTGAACAGCTCATAATTGTTTAGCACAAAGTTTTAAATCTGCTGCCCGATTTTTAATATGGTGGTGTGTACGATTGTTGTGTCTCAAATAGAACATATTTAATCTATTAACTATATATAATATACTTACATATTCACTCATATTCAATGTTCAGAAAATTCATATGACATGTATCATTTATATACAATTTTGTTGAAGATAAAATGTAACACATATGTGTGTAGAATTTATACACATTTGTTCTAAGAGTGTAATTTTAAATAACATAGTTTTTTTTTATCGTTTTGTTCCACCCACTCCCAATGATCAAATATCTCACAAAAATAGCTGCGACGTCTATAGTGAGTATGGGGCGTTCATGCTGTGTTTCCTGCGTTGTATATATGAACCGCGGAAAACCAGTTATTTTGTCAATAACAGATATATTTAAAAATATATTTTACATGGTGGCGCTTATTATAGTATTTGAACAACGACATGGATCGCCGTCTCATCTTTGGCGGTTTGTAACAACCAACACAGCATTGTTCAAATAATTCACGATACACACGTTTGCAATGTTTTATACAGAAACTATGTCTCAATTTTACCGTAAATATGTTCCGTGAAGAACATCACAATCGCGGTTAAAGCTGCATTATTGGTTCCAGAGCCCCAGCTAAATGTATTTTAACATAGTTTTGATCGTTTTGTTGCACTGAAGAAATGTTTAAAGCCAAATGTGACGTACGAACTAGACATTTAAATACCAAAGAGTATAACTGTGTCATTATGGAAATATCATCATCATCGCCATCAACAACAACTGAAACATCAACAACAACAACAACAAAAAACATTGAAGATTATTCAATATTATTTAACTTGGGGCTTATCAGCTGGAGCATAGTCTTTGCAGGCAAGCCCCATTTTCCAAATTTAGAATGCCATCTAAAATATCAATAGCTGCATGTTCTGAGCTAGTCCAAGTCTTCTCGTACTAAAACCGGCTAAGATATTGGGATGGAGGTGCCGGTCTTTAGTCCAAGACCGCTTGTATACCAATCCTATGACACGACTTACGCCAACGATCTGTGGCGGGAATTTGTGGTGTATTTTACTCGATTTACCTAGCAAATCAATACATGATGCTATATACATCGGAAAGGCTTACATCTTATGGTCATAATGGTGTATAATAATCTAACTTTAATGTTAAATTACACATAGAATATTCCGGTTGATTGACACAAACATCGATTTGTTTCTCTGTTTGTTTACGTTTTAACCGAAAGCCGAAGTGGTCCGAATAAGTTCGGCATAATCCGCTGTTTGTTCTGGGAATTCTACTTTCCGTTTCTATATATAGCGCGGGTTTTCCGAACAAAAATGGCGAAAACCGATCGCCCGAAAGTCCAGTTTTCTATGTGCTTTCAGAACAATTCCCGCACTAAAAACTTAATGACATAATGGAGGATCAGAACGGTAGTTTTTTTGACAATTTTCGCAAGCAACTTGTCAAAATTGGAGCAAATTAGAACTCTTGTGTCTGACTTGCCAAGTTGCCATGCGTGTGATGTGCATTTTGACATCTGTGTTGATAAAATAATCGGAGAACCGAATCACACAGTTTCGAAATATAGTTCTTCCGTTTTAGTGGGACTTTTCAAACTTAAGGTTCATTTATTTAGTGTATTACATTTATATCTCTAATTTGTTTAATTAATCTATTTATTATTTTATTTATTGACACACATAATTACGATTACAATGGAGAATTCATCGTAATTTGCGTTGTTGTCCAAAATCTACGGAATATTTTCAACGGAAAATGCCGAACACAGTTCGCGAGGTCAACCGAGTTCGCATACTTTTAAAAAATTGTAAACATTGAGGTAAATGTCTCTTTTCGCATTAAATTACCGTTTTAAATTCACAACTGATGTGGGTTTCAGATAAAATAGCATGTCTTCTGCGGAAAATATCCGTTTATTGTCGCAATTGTGATATTTTATTTCATATAATTGTGGTTTTATTTGAGCGGGTCACTAACGCTTAAGTCGTGTCATAAAAATGCATGGGCCTGGAACTCGGACTAAAGACCGGCACCTCCATCCCAATATCTTAGCCGGTTTTAGTACGAGAAGACTTGGACTAGTTCTGAGCTAGTATATTTCCTGGGCAGGAGACGATTCCATGACACGTCGAAACATTCACATTCTAGTAAATAATGCAGCTCATCTCCAATCTGCATGTATTTTAGTATACGAAAAGACAAATCGGAGATGAACCATACACAGCGGAGAAAGTCCATGAGATATGTTTGTAGCATTCCATCAGCCGTTCTTCATCGGCAGGCGGTGATTACAAGTACGGAATTGGCAAAGAGTTCGAGGTAATTTGTTCTTAGTATCCCAATAGCCCAAGTATGTCTTTCGAAAGATCTAGACCTTTAAATATATCTTTAATTTGACTAGAGGTTTCAATGTGCTATGATCAGATGCCACGGAATTGACTGTTCAGACTACATTTGAAGTAAAGTACCATTTGTTCTGAACATGTAATATATCCCACATTTAACAAATCAATCTGACCAGATTTTGTTAGAATATTTTCACTTTATCTATCGATTGGGACTATACGGAACACTGAATACGTCTTCATGAGCAAGTGTTCATTTATTGATAAAGGGACACCAGAAACATGCCAGCTGTGGAATCAACTTCAACAACTTTGAAACAATGTTGATATGATTTTACAATGTCCAGTACGGGTGCAGGACGTTTCGGCACCTGGGTTTTCCGCATTTGGTTGTTTCGGCCCAAGCACTTGGGTGTTTCGGCACTTGCATGCTATTTGTGATATGATTATAGTATATGCAGTCGAACAGTTTTAGATGTAGTCATACATGACTTCATTGTTCAACGGAGAAGGAAATCCCAATCGAATTTGACAGACGTAAAGACCACATCAGCCAGCTATGAGCGCTGTTTGAAATAAAATATACGAATCGTGAGTTGTCCAAAGAACCAACATGAACCACCGTGACATTTTAATGATTTTTCTGAATCGGATTTTCGACATACACAACCCAATTTTACCCATCTTATACACATCACTTGTGTTCAAGTTCCATGTGCACATTCATCCACTATGATTATGTAAAATGGTCAATTATCTATTTTGTAATAATTTGTTCTCAATAAATATGTTGAAACCCGATGAGGTATTTGGTGGAAGCAGGAGGATACTATAGCAGTTTTCGTATGCCAGCAGATATTCGTGACAAAGATCTTTAAATGCATGGATGACCTTCGGTTTTGCTGTTAAAATAGTCACATCCGTTAAAACCTCCATAAATAGAAAGAATATTAAAATATAGACAGACCTTATATTCTTATACCAATAATAAATATCGCGTAAATAGTATGTTATTGTCAAGTTCGTACGCTTTGTTGTGCACACAGAAGCCAGTTTATGTAACATTTTGGCTTATGTGTACATAACACCGAGTACGAACTTGACAATAACATAATATTTACGCGATATTTATTATTATTATAAGAACAAAATATGTCTATATTTTAAAAGTCTTTCTGTTTATGGCAGGTTTAATGGGTGTGACTATTTTAACAGCATACCCACCGCGAAGGCCATTCGTGCATTTAAAAACCGCGTCGATCTAGTTCGATTACGGTAAGTATCTGAAGACAGCGACTCCAGTGGTGGGAAACGAGGGTTGAGCAAATTTCGTTTTAATTTTAAACTTGATATACGTTTTCCGTTAGTTTAGATAACAGTTTATAGGGTATCTAGGTGCATTACTGGAGAATTGGTTATGGTGTGATTAACGATATTTGCATCCTACAGCCACACATTATGCGTGCTCGGTGCAGCGGATCGACATCTCTTGGTGCTACCGCGGCGTATGACATTTCAATAGTTCATTGCAAATCGGTCATTAAATATTAATTGGTGGGTCGGTGATATATTAACGCAACTTTTAGAAATGGGTTAGTCTATTCAGAATGGTAATGTGCATAGCACACCAGTCGTTCGTGATACGCCCATCGAAGTGGCTCAATTAATGTTGATTGGTGTTCGATGCAATATGTAAGCCAGGGTAGGGGAAGTTAACCTGCATGAATCATATCTAGGCATACGTGGTTTAAACATAGTTATTGCAACAAATATTACAAGGGGTTGGGACACAAGTTATAACAACTCAAAGATACGGGCGGCGATGGCGGTGGGTATCCTGTTAAAATATTCAGCTCCGTCAAAAGCCGCCATAAACAGAAAGAATAGTAAAATATAGACATACCTTATTCTTGTACCAATCAGAAAAATGGCATAAACAGTATGTTATTGTCAATTATTTCTCCTTTGTTATTTAAACAAAAGCAAAAAAAACATTACGTTACCTGGCTTTTGTTTAGATCCGGATATGGTAAACATAAAGAGCGTTATTTGTTACTGTTATCCTGATATGGAAATAATAAAGAGCGTTTATATCATTTATGTGTGATCAACCAATAGAATTGCACTTTGTTATGTAAACAGAAGCAAAACTTCTGTAACACGAGCAGGTTCTTGTTTACGTACACCATCGTATAAGCCTTGACGACAATATACTATTTACGCGCTGATTATGTTTGGCATATGAGCAAAACTATATGTATACCATAATTGGCTATGCTACTGTGTGTATAACACCTGTTTTGTAAATTTCATCTTTACACCCTACTGTGGGTATAACAATTCCTACTATTGGTATAAATTTCTACTGTTGTGTAAATGTTTCAACGGCACTTTATGTGTTAAAAGTTTATACCCCATAGTAGAAAGACCCGTCATTTGACCTCTGGTGACCTCGCTGTCGAAATTTAGCCCAATTTTTCGTCACGCCCGCTTCGCGAAGTAAATACACAATTTTTCCGACTCAAAACACACTGAAATGCGATAAGTGGTCTAAACACAGAGATATATATACTATCCAATTCCATTTACTGGAAAATGACACATTAAAGTTAGTTTAAAGATGTTTTATGCTAGGTGCATGCACCGACAAAGTACACGTTTTATACAGGTCGGCGATAGCTGTTGAAAATGTAAACAAAACAAACGCACGTGTTCATCTGCCTTTCCGTGTTTAAAGCGAACGACGGCTTACATTTTGACAACAACGTATAGATTGTTAATGGTATCTGCAATGTGGGAAATCTGAATGTGTGTTCACATCAGCTGACTGATGCCCAAGAAAGTGGCGGATCACCGAATTTCCTAGAAATATGTATTACTACGCGTGACCCCACATTCATGATAGCTTAACATATTTGGGTCACTCGATGCACATACATGTTAACAGTCACCAACAGAGTAGCAATACATTTACGAAGCGACCGAAGAATAATAATTATGGTATAAACAAAATACACCCATAGTAGCCGAGAATAAAACAATTTCACCACTCGTGGAATTGTGGTTTTAACCACTCGCCAAAGGCTCGTGGTTAAAACCACAATACCACTCGTGGTGAATTTTTGTTATTCTCGGCTACTATGGGTGTATTCTATATATATTTTAATATTCCTTCTGTTGATTTGATGGCGATTTGAACAAGTATGAATATTTCTGCAACGAACGCCGCCCGTGCCTTTAATGCAGTTCCCCTCCCAACAATATGTACGCAAATGTTTATATGTGACCCGCCATATCAAATCCAGTCGTAAGTCGGGATTTTTTTTACCCTGTGCCAATGCAATCTCCTATATATGCGAGTCGACCAGGTCGCCTCGCATATATAAGAGAATGCATTGGCCTAACAATTTTTTATCATTTTTTTTAAATAACTGTTTCTTACAATTTCTAGGACATAAAATAAAAAACATCCATTACCCTGCAGGGAGCCCCACACATATTATAGAAGCATATAGAGGAGTGTCGTCTGCTCATGTTTGTCTGGGGCTCTGTATGGGTGACATTATAAAATTGTTAAAGAATACAAGAAAAAATTATTAAAATTGTAAAAAATTGTTAGGCCAATGCATTCTCTTATATATGCGAGGCGACCTATGGTCGACTCGCATATATAAGAGAATGCATTGGCACAGGGTAAAAAAAAAATCCGACTTACGACTGGATTTGATATGGCGGGTCACATATAACATAACTAGTAGAATATAATGTACATGTTCTAAGAATTTGGTGATGACTGCATGATGATTTGTGATTTGTGATCACCGGTCCCGTGGTCCCCTCCTATATATAGACACCATGCCATGCCTTGGATATAGTTATTAATGGTTATCGTTTATGTGAATCGTTCGGTATCTAAAATATATTTTGAACAATGCAAAATAATACTTGGCTAGGGCGTTGTGGGATATGTTGGTCTCCTCTGATGAAATGGTCAATAATTGTGAAAGCATATTCAGCTAATCTGTCATATAAATTGTTTCTTTGCAGTCGAAATAACGGGCCTTGGAACTGTAGTGCATCCTCGATTAAGTGCCACAACTACGCATTGGGTTAAAGGTACGGTTGGCCTTGGCGGTGGGTATCCTGTGAAAATATTTCCACCCGTCAAAAACCGCCACAAACAGAAAGAACAACAAAATTTAGACAGACTGTGTCCGTATACAAATAAGAAATATCGCATAAACAGTATGTTATTGTCATTTGTTTGACCATTGTTATGTAAACAAAAGCATAAAAAGTAACTTTTCTGGTGTTTGTTTATATTATGATGGTAAATATAAAGAGCGTTCTTTGTTTGTGAATTCCTGATATGGAACGAATAAAGAGCGTTTATGCCATTTGTGTGTGATTAGCCAGCAGCATTGTGCTGTCTCCTGTAACACAATCAGGCTCTTGCTTATGTAAAATATAGTAAATCTTTATGATAACATGCTGTTTACGCGATGGTCATGGTATATATGAACGAAACTGTATGCGTTTTAATGTTTTTCTGTTTACGGTGATTGCAACAAATATGAATATTTTCGATAACTAAGGCCTCACGTGCCTTTAATGTGCACAGCGCACCAGTCCGTCATAATCCTCCCAGCGAAGTGGCTCAATTAATGTTGATGGCTGTTCGGTGCAATATTTAAGCCGGGTCGGGGAACTTAGCCTGAATCATTTCTGGGCAAGCATATTTCCCGTGGGTCTATACATGTAGTGGCTTAGTTTCGTGGTGAAATCAAGTATCAACTATGAACTGCCATAGAGTCCTTGAAATAATGTTTCAAATTTTGTAATTTGGAAGGAGGTATAACATAGGTTGACAAATACGAAATATTGATATACCTGTTCAATATGCTGTGAAAAATACTTTCCATGGCCACAGCAGTGAAACAAACGCTCTTTAATTCTACCACATTAGGAATAGACAAACACGGGACGCTCTTTTCTGTTTCATGCAGTGCACTTAGCTGTTGTTTGTTTGGGACACAAACACCCTGTTCAAAGTTGTATTTTTTATGACTTCAATGTGTCTTTCTGTGACATATCATGCTCGTAAAATGGTAGTTCAAGTATTTATCGACCTATTCGACCGATACTGGGAAAAATTCAAAAGCGAATATTATAAGGCCGTGGCTAAAGAGCGGTATACCAAACGATAAAGAGCGGTATACCTGATACGCTAAAGAATGGTATACCGCTCTTCATCGTTGGCGCTAAAGAACGGTATTTAGTGACAAACGCCAAAGAACGGTGTACCTGTCATGCACTCAAGAGTGGTGTATACGGGTATATAGGCCTACCGCTATTAATTTAGCTATACATGGTCCTGGCGCGATAAAGAACGGTCTGACATTATCATCCATACTGCTCGATCTTTAGTGCCCTCATCGCTAAAGAGCGGTATACCGTTATTTAGCCCTCAGTGCTAAAGAATACCGCTCTTTAGCCACTCCGATATTATAAGGTGTATTTTGGAGCGCAAACCGCCATGTGGTTTTAAAACCCAAATTCAGCCAATCGACCGACTATATGTAATGTCATTATCACAGAAACGCATGCAAGTTGACATTGTCCATGTACTGCAAATATTGACATACTTTCAACAATGTAGGAGATAAGAGCAAATCCGTAGTCTCTTTTAAAAGCCGACGGTAATCTATTCAGAGTTACGCCTTTCGAAATCCGATATCGAATCGGTGGCCGATGTCGATATCGAATCGAATCGGCTAACCATCGGCGCACAACATTCATGTAGGTCCTCAAATTATGTCGCGGGTTTGTTCCTATATAAGGCGTCAAGAAATTTCATTCTTGTGCAATGTATATTTTATACACATTGCGATTAAGGGTTAGTAATTAAACTAATCAGGCAATTCTTCAAGGATTGTCCACTTATAAACGGACAATCCTTACCTAAAATGGTCATTAATAAATGGACAATCCAACCACGCGTGGCACGCGAGCTTGGGATTGTCCACTAAATGAAGACATGTATAGCTAATCCTGCATGTTAGCTTCATATTTAATATGAAGGGCAATAACTCTATAAAGAATGTTAATTTAATAAATAACGGTGATTTGTATGAGAAGAAGTGTTTTTGACGAAATAACGGAGATATTTGAAAAGAGTTTTTGACGAAATAACGGAAATATTCGAAGAAGTGTTTTTAAAGAGCGTAAAGGCGGATATCTTGTCAGCTATATTGTGATTTTCATCTCATAACTCGTTGGCATAACCGATATAATGTAGCAGAAACGAGGTGGGGTGTAAACACAAATGTCAACACGGAGGTTCAGGGATTGTCAACGGGGATTCGCTATGCAGATATTACAACAAATATATCACGGATGGCACTGCGGTTCGTTGGCGTCTCGGGAAGTGCACTGGTGTTGCCTGACAGTGTGACCATGCATGGCTCATTGGGTGTGTGGAAAATAAAACAAACTGCATTATACTAATTCATGCATGGCACCAAGGCGAATGTCAGTTTTATACAACAAAGTTTAGCTTCCAAGGTTCAGACATGTACAATGGATGCTATGTCCCCATTCGAAACTATAAAACCACCATCTGTTTTCTACCCCAGAAAATAATTAGATCGGATCCTTGATCCCATTACTATGAGGTTTTTATTTCCTCATATTGACACGTGCACGTTTTGAATTTCCGTCAGCCTATAAAAAATTAATATGATCGCCTCTTATGAAGAGCGTTCCCCAAAATGCAATCGATAATAAATAGCTTTCGCGATCGCTTCAGAAGTACAACATTTCCTCGCGCAAATACGCACATAATCGACATATAAAGTGAAATAGGTGATGTGATTATTTGATTCTGAAAGAAGCGACAATGGAGTCATATTCGTTATTTCGTTTCATGGCGCGGGCCACAGTGAAAATACATGTTAAAGAGTCTATATCTGAAAGGCCATGAATTGCTTATTTGTGTCATTTTCCGTACATAATCTGATTATAATCGACTCATTATCAGTCTAAAACATGACTAAAATGCTCTCATTTTCAGCACATTATCGACTCAAAATGAGGCGATTCTAATCAGAATATTTACCTAATCAAGTTAAATTATAAGCAGGTAATGTGCGGGTTTTTGAGAGAACAGGCTGAGAAGTAATTCTTCCGGATGATTTTTGTGGAAGTTCACGATGCCTAATGCGATGTGGATGATGGTGATTGCAAGTATTTTTTTATTTTATTTTTCAAGATTGAAGCGGAAAAGGCTTGGGCCACTCTGAATTATTGGCATATCGGACCGTGGATATTTAATATTTCAGATCATGACAACACATTTGTGTGTTTCTATAATTCC
This sequence comes from Siphonodentalium dalli, assembly GCA_032622095.1. Lineage (NCBI taxonomy): Eukaryota > Metazoa > Mollusca > Scaphopoda > Gadilida > Siphonodentaliidae > Siphonodentalium > Siphonodentalium dalli. The sequence goes on along the minus strand of CP136063.1, from coordinate 162,108,702 downwards.
GCATTTCAAGACTTTATTTAAAGGGGGGCTTTACACTAAATCCGGCCATTTATGGGACCATCTCCTATTTATACTCAACATATATAATATATGGAAAAAATGAATGAATTTGAGCCAGTGACGAGTGCTAAATACACTCATTTACTTTATGGAAGATGTAAACAACATGGTAATTATAATGAAAATGAGTTCAAGGCTCGAGTCATTAACTCATTTTCATTATAATTACCATGTTGTTTACATCGTTCAAAGAGCACATGCGTTATTGCACTCAACCATGGCTCAAATTCATTCATTTGTTGTATATATTTTGTTGAGCATAATAGGAGATGGTCCCATATAAATTGACGTATTTAGTGTACATGCAGTACCGCTTTAAAACTGATATTAATGGACATTACTCAAAGTACAAGCCATTGACTAAATATAGTAGTAGAATTAAAAAATAATAAAAGTATAAGTCTAAAGGTACGTTCATACACTGCTGACAAGTTTGTACGGCATTTTTTTCAGGCATTTTCTCATATATAGAGCATTTAGAATGCATATTTCCCAAAGCTAACAGCTATATAAATAAAATATCGGTAGTTCCACATGTAACGGTGCTATTAGCACATTGCCTTAAAATAATTGTATGGTTGATTCTCGCGATATAATATCAGGGTATTTGCAGACAAATTTCGATAGCTAGCACTATAGTTATTTTACTTCTCATGTAGTTAGTTGTGGTATACAGATGCATTTCGTGAGCATTTTTGCATTCGGTTTCTGGCACATTGTATTTGTCTATAACGAAATGCCTGCATAAAAATGCCTGGCAAATTTGCGAGTGTATGAACACATTCAACTTTACCCCATAAACGCTATAGCGTTATGCCCAGCTGAGATTTTAATGGATGTTCGATTGTCGCTCCAATGTCCAGGACGTGTTAGTCAACGGAAAGGGTACTAATGACCTGAGAGATACCAATGTGGGTTCAATTAGTATCCAGGTTCGATTTGATCAAGTTACCCCTGTGTATTTTTGCATACGATATAACGGTCTGATTGGTCTTCACACGGGCTTGACCATTGCCGCTTGTTAATGTATACACATTTACAAATATTTCTCACAACGCTAATAAGCATTTTAAATAAGATATGTGGATCTGCTATTGTTCTCGGCGTCAGCGCTAGTTGCATCTAACAAAATAAAATCAATCCTCCGTTTTGTAGACACATGCGATAGAAGGTCTAATTGTTACGAATGAACTGGATGACCGAGCGATTTCACACATGCACGAACATTCTCTTGAATAATGAATGGACGTCAGTAATATTTCTAAATTAAACACTCTATACCCAAGTGTTTGTATAAACAAAATCGCCCCATGTTAATAATTGTTCCAGAGATGTCGGCATGATATGTAGCTTTGGTGAATTATGGCATTGTAGTTTACTGAACGGATTCTGATGGCAGATTCAGGGTGCATTCACACACTGGCAAGTTTGCACGGCATTTATTGCAGGCATTTTCTAATAGAAAACCATGTGGTTGCCAGAATATGAAAGACAACATGCATATAAAATGCATAGTTACCAAAGCTAACAACAGCAGATGTAATATTTTATGTGGTTCCACATGTAACGGTGATACTAGCACATTACCTTAAAATACATGTATAACATGTACCCACGAGTCAACACCAATCAACTTGAGTGTCCTGGAAATTATCTCTTCACCAATTCGAAAACTCACTTAGTTATTATACCCGGAAATACGATACCACAATGCCGTCTATGGTTAGATGTCGTACTGATACGCAGTACACATGAAACACAGTTCAAGGATTTAAAATCTGAATTAATATATAAAAATGAACATATATTCGATTTATTCGAGTGCATATGGTGTACGAAAGACGTGTAAATGAAGTGAGCGAGATGTGAGCGAATTGGAAGAATGTCACTTGATATATAATAATGTGTACCTATGTTTATATTTACATTCCTTCATTGATGTCTGTTCATTCCAATTAAAAAAAAATACATGTATTATTGATTCTTGAGAGACAATGCTATGCTCTTTACAAGCAAAATATATAGTGTGAAATACATAGTTTTAACTTCTCATGTATTATAGTTAGCGGTGGTAGAGTCGCATTTTACAAGCATTTTCGCATTCGGTTTCTGGTACATTGTAGCTTTCTATACCCAAATGTCTGCAAAAGAATGCCTGGCAAATTTACAAGTGTATGAACGTACCACCAGAACGGGAACGGGGCAACCCGACGCAGGGACAACCGGACCCGATTAACACAGAGCAACCCGACACAGGTACAACCCGGACCATGTACAACCCGGCCCAAATAACGAATAAATTTTAACTTTCTCAACTTCATTTAAAACGAGAATAAAATACATGTGGAAAACACGAGGATAGATATTTGTAGTTGTGATACATACATGTACGTCTAAATGGAACGGAATATATTACGATTTAGTGACGTCGTCAACGTGACCCAACATGAATAACAATATAGATCTATATATACCAATATGGAACCGGTAAATCACATTTCTGAATTTTAAAAAAACTGTTCATATGTAGCGACAACATAAAGAAATCGATTAATTAATTCGTGTTTTAAAATATGAATTTTACATTTCGAAGAAAATATGAAGAAAAAATAATTAATACGACAAAAATATATAATCAAAACATGAGACAACCCGGACCGGAAAACGGGACAAACCGACCCAAAGTACAACCGGGTCGGATTGTCCCTCCTGTGCCGGGTGGTCCAGCTTATCGTCAGAACAGGAAGAAAACAATTGGTGTTAAAGTACGTGACATTCATAAATGGTGGTCAACAATATCTACATCAGACAAGTAGCCGTTTTACCGGATCCTAAGCCTAACTTTGAAAAATAGAATCACCTATCTCTAGATGATAACATATTATACATGTATTTAGTTGGAAACTGTCGAGCTCGTCCCGTATAGGGCCAACTCGGTCCAGTCGACCTGGGCCAGCTCGTCCCGAGCCAGTTTGAGATCAAAGTTGTTTTTCATTGGTGTCTTTTTGCTTGCTTTCTCTCTCTCTCTCTCTCTCTCTCTCTCTCTCTCTCTCTCTCTCTCTCTCTCTCTCTCTCTCTCTCTCTCTCTCTCTCTCTCTCTCTCTCTCTCTCTCTCTCGCGCGGTTTTAGCAGTGAGATATAAGTGATATCCGATAGTGAGATATAAGTGATATCACATGCACTGGTGAACTTTCTGATGTATTGACATTAATTGGGGGGCCATAGGCAAGTAACTAAAGTATATAATAAACAGAATATCCACACTTTTTCAGTGGATATGGGTTAAATCTCATTCGTGATGACAAAACATTTGAATTTCCACTCGTGGCTAAAGCCACTCGTGGAAATTCAATGTTTTGTCATCACTCATGCAGGAGATATAACCCATATCCACTGAAAAAGTGTGGATATCCTCTATATGTTATATATACTTCAATGCGTCTTTCTGTGACATATACTGATCGTAGAAAGGTAATTGTATCGAATTATTTCGATACCGGGAAAATTTCTAAAGCGAATATCATTAGGTGTATTTTGGAGCGCAAGCCGACACTGGACCTCTTTATAAGAAACGATCATCGGAATTTTTGCAAGGCTGATAAACAATCAAAACCTGTTAAATTTCCTCTTTATATAGAAAGTCGATATCTGACAATCAAAACATCTTATATATTAATGGACTCATGGGCGCAATCTATAGTTACTTTTTGTATATACAGTAATGCCCTAAATAATCGACTCCTTAACCACAGCATAATTATGGGTAACTTTTCGGGATTTAGTCGGAAATATGGCTTGTTGGAGATCTTTCCGATGAATTGCAACAAGCCATATTTCCGACTAAATCCTGAAAAGTTACCCATAATTCTGCTGTGGTTAAGGGGTCGATTATTTAGAGCACTACTGTACAACGTATAGATGGTGGTTTATTGTGTTACGTACGTCGGACAGTGAACTTAAACTAGTACACACATTGTTTTTGTTTTCAGAGAGAATTTTAAAGATCCACACCTCGATTGTATGGATATCTCGATAATCACGGTAATGAGACGGTCCTACAAAACGAACAGTCCTGGTAATAATAGTGTGATAACTCGAGTGTGTACCGTGCTAATATGCCTTCCACACGATGATGTGCGACATCACACGACGTTGTTATTGTTGTTGCAGTACGAGATATCGAGGGGATTGTTACATGAGTGACTCATTTGCACCTTCAAAATTGCCCACGTACTTTGGAAGGAGGAATAGATCGGTCGATAACAAGACCACCGCCAAGGTCGGAACCAGGTTTCGCGTAAAAATACGCTCTTTAAAAAATCGTCAGTTGTGGGTTGCACCCCACAATTTACTCAAACAAAAGATCGCACCCCACAAGTATTCATGGGCATGTGCAGTCACCCCACAAGTATACTTTGGCCAGTACGTCTAGCCGTGCGTCCGCAAATACCGTTTTTCTTTGGTTTCCGGATGATAACTCAAGTTTGGACTATTCAATTGAAAATTCCGTTTTTTGTGGGTCGTTCATATCAAAATACAGGTCAAGTTCGAATTTGAGTTGGATCCAATGATTTTTCCCAGAGTTATGGGCCACCTCCATGGTGTATAATAAACTCCTCCTACAGTTTTGATCGTAGATATTTGAAACTTCAGAGTATTGTTACCACATATTGGAGATGTGCAACATGTATATAGATGACGGAAAAAACATTTCTTTACGGAATTATTAACCCTATCGACTTAGAACATTTTAACATTTTTTTAAATTTCTTTAACAAAGCGGCGTCGACTTGCCACGTTTTCGGGAGACACTGTGGTCGGCTGACATTTTATTGTTATTCAAGCCTGTGTGGGGTCTTTTCATAATTCGAACCATGTGGTAACGGACAATTTCGGGTAACAGAAACATAAGATTTTTTTGGAAGCAGTTATCTTTATGTTAACCAGATAGGAACTGTGTAATATATACAATTTAATATGATCGATAATTATGCGTGTTGTAGGTAATAGTCTAAAACTGAGACATAGTACTCCCCACCCGGTCTGAGATTTTTGTATAAACCGAGACCTGAACCTGGTTTCGCAGTAAAGATACACTTTGGTAATTTGATTGTAAATCATACGTGCGTTTAGCTGCTTTACAGTGGAGTGTATAATCAGCTACTGTTTCTTGGTATTCAATGGACGCATGGGTGTTTTGTTTATAAAAATGTGGATTTTTGGGACACATTAAAAGTTGTAGTGCGACCCCGACGCCGAGTCCGCTAAAAGGTGTAGTTGGGAATTTCAATTTCGTTTATTGTCGTTTACATTATTATTTCATGCGGCGGGTGTCTCTCGAGACATGCTTGATGGACCCATGGTTTGTTATTCGCATGCCAAGAAGTGCGAGCCGATTAATTATAACGGGAATTCGTGCGTTAACCATTAGCGCGCTGCGCGTTATGTGTTTCTATTGTTCTTTAACCTGCTTTGTTGCATTGTTATTTGAACATCTTTCGTTTATTTTCACGTGACATAAATCGGAATGCTATCTATTATTATACTGCACGGGGATTTGACGATTGTATGAGAAGTTTAATTCGAACATGAATCCTACGAGGTGTTTGTATACATTGGTGTTTATCATGTTATTTAATATCGTTTAGTGAACTTTTTAATTTAGTTATACGCGACAAATATCGGCATGTTATATTCTAAATGAATTGGGATGGTAATTATTAACCAATTCCCACGTTACTCCTTCGTGATCTTTGTAAATATTGACTTTTCATTCTTTGTATGCGGAATATATCGGAGCTATGACTAGAGATGTTATTAAGAAAAAGCGAATATCATTAGATGTATTTTGGAGCGCAAACCGATACTGGACGATCATTAGAATTTTTGCTAGGCTGACAAACAATAAAAAACCTGTTAAATTTCCTCTTTTTTAGACAGTCGATACTTGGCAATCAAAACCTCCTATATATTAATGGACCCATGGCTCGATCTAATTAATTCTGATACACAGTAATGCCCTAAGTAATCGACTCCATAGCCACAGCAGAATTATGGGTAACTTTTCAGGATTTAGTCGGAAATATGGCTTGTTTAGTCGGAAAGATGGTGGTTTATTCTGTCATACCGGACAGGGCATCTTTAAGTACAAGCACTGTGTTTTCCCCTGAGAAATGTTTAAATGCGTTGCCGGCTAGACCTATTTTAGTTTTTGCGGTTCCAATCCATGCACATTTCCAAAAGTGATATTCACTTTTGTCCAACTCGAAATTTATCAGGTTATTTTTGTGCGCGTTTCTTTATATTTTTTGTATTAGTGTCATTTTTTCTTGATGATCTCATATTTAGGTTTTTCAATTTGGCGAAAGTTTTGTAAAAATGGCCATAAATATTAAGAAGTGGGCTTCAAGTGGCCAAAAAATAAAAACTGGCAAAAATAATTATCCAGCCATCGTTGAATGTTTAGCCCTTTCGTGATGGGAGATGCGCTCGTTCAGGATTAAAGATCCTGTGTCAGAGCCTCGCATATATAATGCACTGGCTTACAATGTCAAGGTAAATATTGATAGGCCAATGTATTCTCTTTATATATATGCGATGCTCCCCATGGGGGACTCGCACATATAAGAGAATGCACTGGCACAGGGTTTTCGTAAAAATGCAGGAAGCTCCAGTCATGGAAAGGTTAAAGATCAACGGTCGGATTTGACACCAAATTAGTCAAAATTTTCTAAGTTAATTTTCTGCTCAGTGGACAGAAGAAAAATATTTTGATGGAACACATTTCATTGTCATCCAGGAAATAACACTATGTTTACACTATATTGAGACCTCGATTGTATGGATATCTCGATAATCACGGTGAATGTGACGATCCCACAAAACGAACAAGGGATCTTGCTAATATGTCAAATCGAGAGTGTATCCTGCCTGCGCCGTTTTCTGTCCTACTTCACGACGTTTTTGTTGTTGTTGTTGTTGTTCGAGATACTGGGGAGCTTGTTACGGAAGTGCCCAAGCTGATTATTAAAGGCACGTATGGCATTTGTTGGGGGTATTGCTGTTAAAATAGTAAAATCCGTTAAAACCGCCATAAAGAGAAAGAGTATTAAAATATAGACATATTTTGTTCTTATAGCAATCATAAATATCGCGTAAATAGTATATTATTGTCAAGTTCGTACGAACTTTACAATAACATACTATTCACGCGATATTAATGGTTGGTATAAGAACAAAATATGTCTATATTTCAATATTCTTTCAGTTTATGGCATTTTTAACGGTTGTAATTATTTTAACAGCATACACACCGCGAAGGCCATCAGTGCCTTTAAAAACGAACTCTGGGTTCCAAACTTAAACATGTTTAATTTAATGAAAGTTAAGTTAATTTAATATTATAATTTAAATGTCCATAACTTATTTCAACTTTCAAAATGGCCCACGTACTTTGGAAGGAGAATATATATTTGTCGATAACAGGACCACCGCCACGGTGGGACACTATATATATATATATAAACGCCCGTTGGCTGGCTTGTTTGATGTGTATATATATATCGAACTCAGTAAAGCTGTCGACAACATGCACATGCAATACCGTATCTTTCTCCGTGCCTTCATCCCACCCATCTCTCTCCCTCCTCTCTCTCTCTCTCCCTGTGATGCACTTTATTACAGTTACTCTTTCACTTATCTCCCTCTTCCTGAAAATATCTCCCCACCTCTCTCCCCAATCCTCTATCCATCTCTATCGTTTGCTTAATTTCAGTCTCTCTATCGATCGCGTTTTTGTATCACTCTTCCTTCTCAATATACAAAACATATGAAACTAGAATGCACTCAGAGAGATGCCAACGTGCGCAAAAATGTAATAAACAATAATTTAAAAAATAATTTCACTGTATTTTACTTAAATTATTTAATTAAATTTTATGTTAGCAAAAAAAGACAATTACCATTTCTCATTTCATCACAGATAAAAGGCAAATTACTATATTAATCATTTAAGTAATTAAAACCAATTCCATGTTGCAGAAAGGATGAGACTTTAATATCGATTACATTTTTTTCAGCGGCATATTTTCATTTTCATTTTCCGATAGTCAAAGTTGACCAAAGGAGCAATTATAAGAAATAATTAATACTATTTGTGTAAATATTGATAGCAGCCAATATGCAACAATAAATATCAATAATACTGTTGCGCGAGCGCACGTAACAATCCATCAATTATACTGTTAGTTACTTGTACATAGCTATATTGTTATAACATGTTTCCCGGCTCTTGTCAACGTTTGGTTCGTTTATATTCAGTGTTTTGACAATGGGTAGAGGATGTTATTTTAAGTGACAGCACTTGTCATTCCATCCCTTTTGCCCTTCTATATGTTTATATTTTGCATTGAGCAAATAAAATATGTTTAAACCGTTTTTTAGATTTTGTTTATTCGTTTTTTATTTGTACAATAACAAATGATATATAACAACACAAATATGGACAAGTACAAATGATACGTATATATATAGTACAGGAGCGACATGACCATGACCCGCTGCCACTGAATGAAGATATATACACCTACAGGCTGGCTGATGAATTTAAAGATGTATTCAGGATTGGATACCTCTAGACACTGCACGGGTATGATTTATAAAGTATATTTCTGACAAGGCCAGTAGCGTTTTGTCATTGAACAGTTTTACTATAATAGAAACACATTTGCATAGGTTATAAAATTATCAAACCAACTATTTTCTGTCAATTTAATTGTCCCCCAATTAAGTATCCATTTAAATTACATTAATTCTAGACTTGACTGTTGATTTTTTACCCCACAACTTAAACGTGTGTTATGCATTATGGTGTTTATCAAGCAAGAATGGTTACACGATATCAAAACCCCCAGACAGATTCCATAACTTATATTTATCAGACGAAAACCTTTAAAATTGAAAATTCATAGTATAAAATGGTCCATAAGTCTGGCGAGTATCATTGGACAAATCGCTTATTCAAGAACAGCTTGTAATTTGAGCCATTTCAGTCACATACCAAGTTTGATGGTGATCATTAACCAACGGAAAATAAAGAAAACGCCAATTTCAAAGTCGAAAAAGGACTATGACGCTGGTAAAATTGGCGGACGGAACGGAACATCGAACATCGAACTTCACCTGCTTTATGGTTTCAAATCTGCATACCATGCGCATTTCATTCTATATTCAGTCAACATTAAAGATACGGCGGCGTTGGCGGTGGGTATGCTGGTAAAATATTCAGCTCTGTCAAAAGCCGCCATAAACAGAAAGAATAGTAAAATATAGACAGACCTTGTTCTTATACCAATCAGAATATGGCATAAACCAGCATAAACAGTATGTTATTGTCAACTATTTCTCCTTTGTTATGTAAACAAAAGCAAAACACGTTACGTTCCCTGGCTTTTGTTTAGATCCGGATATGGTAAGCATAAAGAGCGTTACTTGTTACTGTTTTCTTATATGCAAATAATAAAGAGCGTTTATATCATTTGTGTGTGATTAACAAATAGAATTGCACTGTGTTATGTAAACAGGAGCAAATCTTATGTAACACGAGCAGGTTCTTGTTTACGTACACCATCGTACGTCTTGGCGACAATATACTATTTACGTGCTGATTATGAGGCATATGAGCAAAACTAATATCTTTTAATATTCCTTCTGTTGATGGCGATTTGAACAAATGTGAATATTTCTGCAACGAACGCCGCCCGTGCCATTAACTGAATCATCCGGATACCGAGAAAACACGAATTTTGAAAGTCTAACAAGGGCATCGCTAGGGCGTGGCAAAATATGCCCATGGTAATTCCAATAAAGGGCCACAACTCTGTTGACAATTGGTTGGCGGAACCCAAATTCGAACAGCACCTGCATTTTGGGCTATTAAACTCACATACCAATTTCATTCCATTCAGTGCAGAGTTACTAAACGTTATCATCCGGAAACCAAAAGCTAACCGAAGGACGTCCCATTTTTATTTTAAACTGGCGTACATGTATAAAAAAGGTACTTTACTCTTGTAAAATTGGGCGAAAGGAACCCTAAATCGAACTTGACCCAATTATCGCCTAATCAAGTTGCATATTGTATAAATAAAAATGAATAAAAATTGTACGTTGTTTCACAACTCACGGATAGAGTTACAATCGTAAAATTCATACATGTAGAGCCAATATTTCGTTTCGCAAATATAACGACGACGATTGTGAGTATTGAACACAGCAATGTATGGATACTCGTGCGTAGTGAGATTTTAGCTTTGCGTGTTCTATACCATATTATAGTTGTCCGAGTGTTGATAATTGATGGATGTATGATACAAGACTAATTGACTGAGGTACTCTATCTTTAAATAATCACACACCCTCTACATTCACATAATTAGCTCCCATAAGAATCAGAAGAAATCGCCACGCGATATATACACGAACTTTTACTGTGTTCATATATATATAGCTACAGATGGAACAACATAATTTTTACTTCGCACGTAGTTAGCTGTGGAACAGTTGCATTTGATATGCTTGTTTCCGTTCATATTATGGCACCATATCGTTTTCTACGATGAAATGCCTGAAAATCATACCGTGCGTGTTGTTGTTGGTAGTTTTGAAAACTTGTAAATGTTATTAATGTTATATTAAAATGTACTGGTATATGATTATAAGAAATTACTTGAAGATCGTTTGGGGTCATTGGTTTTTACGTGCATAGTAATTAAACAAAGTTCGTGTGAATCCGTTCGGGATTCACATACTTTGTTTAATTACTCTGCCGGTCAAAATCCAATTACCTCAATCGATCTTCAAGTCATTTCTTATTAAGTTTTTTTGGTAGAACCCTAAGAATTTGATACTATATCCGCTGTGACGGTCAAGACATCGCGGCTAACTTCTAAATTAGAACATGCGCATACTTTAATGACGAAGTACCCTAAACGTAGTGACTTTTGCGAAACATCTCTGATAAGCCAACTGAATGACGCATAATATTGGCTCTATATGACGCCCTGAGGTGCGCCCCGCCGTGTACGATCGAACACAAAATCATTGAAGATGTATTTAATTTTATAACGAAATGCCCCTTATATATGCTGATTTGAGAAATTAACTCTTTTGTGTGATGAATTTGGAATATAATGGATTATTACTATGGCAATTATTATTATTATTATTCAGCAATTCAAATTGATCCTCAAAAATGAAAAAAAATAGATTCTTGTTACAAAATATGCAACTTGATTAGGCGATACTTTGACTGAAGATCCCAGTAGTAACAGTTATGTATAATAATATTCACCCAAATTGGTAGCATCCTATATATATACATGTATAGAGTAGTTTTCATTTTAAAGTTTTAAGCGGCAATCAAAGAAATAACTGCATCAATGTTGTAATATTACTTGTACTTATTGCTTTGTGTCGCATACTGCCTTAGGGCGCATTCATACACTGGCAAGTTTGCACGGTATGGGTTGCAGGCATTTCATCGTAGAAAACGATATGGTGCCATAATATGAACGGAAACAAGCATATAAAATTCAACTGTTCCACAGCTACTGCGAATAAAAACTATATGTTGTTCCATCTGTAGCGATGCTATCGGAATTTGCCTGTAAATATCACACAATTATCTCGCAAGAATCAATCATACAAGCTATATGCGCGTTTCCGTTCATATTCTGCCACCATGTGATTTTCTATAACGAAATGTCTGCCAAACATACAGTGCAAACTTGCCAGCATATGATGGTACGTTCATACGCTGGCAATATTGCACTGCAAACTGCACAAATGCCAGCTGCAAAATTGCCAAAACGGATTAATTTCTAGCCGCTGTCAACAAATCAGCGTTAGTAGTGATCAACGACAGCCGTTTTGCGTGATTGGTGATCTGTTTGCAATATATTAGAACACGATGCGTGTTGGTATTTTTAGGCCAGTTAAAATAATGTCACTTGACATGTTGGAATGTGAAATCGCCACGGCCAGCTCTCTCGCTGGGATCATGGGATGCTGCTCATATATGAGTACAATAAACGTCACCTAGACAGGAGATGGTGGGTCCGCACTTGGCTCAACGAAGATAACCGACGGATTCAAATCTTCCCGGGTATCATCCCAAACTCCAAACGTGTCATTCCAATAATTTTAGTCACAAACTGGTTGGTCTTCATGTTAAGCAAAACAATAAGTTAAGAAAAACGGGGGGGGGGGGGGACGTGGTGCTGATGTTAAACAAAACAAAGAAATCAAATAAATAGTAACACATGTTCATCAAAAGCACACAATATATTGTTTTTCAAATGGCATGAATAATTATATAGGCTCGTATATGCTTTATCAATGCCAAAGACTAACATCCCATTATCCCTACTGTTAGACCCCACCCCACCATCGCGACACAAGCAGTCACTTTTAGATCACTACAATTACATCGATATCGCAGTCTGGGTAGATGGTGTTGGCACGTATTCGAACCTCAGCTTGATCTGAATTGAGTGATATCTCACCGTGCCATTCTGATCGATTCATGACCATTTCGATAACAATTGAGAATTTGTACACGCTCACTGAAGTAAGCACATTTGAAGCAATGCATGGATACTCATAGTGAGTCCTGCCACCACCTGCCCTACAGCTCCCACATTTATGAATCGGGAAGCATTACTTTTGGTACTCTTTGAGTCTTTGCATCACGCCATATCATCATATCCTCATATAACGGAGATCCGTACACATGTATAACAATATAATTAAGTGTGTATGAGAATCACAGAAAACACACCCCGATCACATTCGATCGTATCAAGGACGGTACAGACAATCAATTATTGTTAGTGGCCTTGTGTTGTGGCCACCAACAGAGAGGAATACGCCGTTATCATATATCACCGTTGATTGTTGACGACCAGCCACGACCCAGCACGAGCTAGTCGGTAGCTGGCAAAAATGCCAGCTAACAAAACAAAACAAAACAACCTTTGCAGCTGGCATTTTTGCAGTTTGCAGTGCAATATTGCCAGCGTATGAACGTACCCTGAACGTACCCTTTACATTCTTGTTTATGCTCATAAATGTTATGTTATGTAATGATAAACATAAAGCAATTAAGACGGCGTGTAGAGTGTAACGACGTAGCCTAGTCTAGTCTATTCCACGTATAGTAGAGCAAAAACATCTGTCGGAGAATGTAGGCCCGTGGAATACAGATCGATAAACAGATCAAGCATTCCATGGTGGAGCTCTCGATGAAAGAGAGGTAACGCTAAAATGTGCGAGGAAATCTTTTGAATAGTGGACATCCCTGCCAATGTATCAATACGGGAATACGGGTTTGTGAAGATGCGGATAGGAAATAGGCACATACCGGAACTCTATACGGTGTGATCTAGACATCTATATTATACTTATAGCTGGAATGATAGTTTCTGGGCACTCCCACTCTCCCCCAAATGCAAAGGGTTTTCTATTCAAGTTATTACCAGTACATGTAAATATTCAATTCATATCAATTTATTTCAAATGTAGGTATTACACAGAGCGTTAAGTGATTATAAATTAAAGGGGTACTGTACACTAAATCCGGCCATTATCATAATCTCCTATCATAATCCTATCCTATGATAATCAACAGAATATATGCAACAAATGAATGAATTTGAGCCATTGGATGAGTGCAAAATACACTAATGTGCCATATGAACGATGTAAACAACATGGTAATTATAATAAAAATGAGTTAATGACTTGAGCCATATATAGTGTTTTGGTACATGTATAACCAACATATATATGATATCGGTATATGTCAGAAGGGTGAACTCACGGTGGGGAATCATGTGGTTTCGATGTTGGTGAGTACCACGCATTCAAAATGTCCGAGGGGAGTGCAAACGCACAAAAACATAATATATGAGGAATTGACACAAAACATAGTATTTTGACTGTTACGAGCACATGATAGTTTATTGTTAAAACAAGTTGATACCTTATTTGTTCGGGAATACTCAGTAGTTTTTTTTATAACCCCCCGACCACAGTTGCTAGTCGGGGGTTCGTCGAACACACCACTCCATACATCCAGGAGAATCCTTCGACTGACAACTTAATTTGTCAGAATATTATAGCAAACAACTCTGAGTTTGGACACAAATGAGGTACCAGCTTGTTTGAAAAATAGTATATCATAGGCTAGCAGCTGCAACAATACTACGTAATATATCATTATCCTAGTTTATTACCTTTTTCTGCGTTTCTGATCGCGTTTGCGATAGCCTCAGCCATTTTAAATGCGTGATATCCATCAACTTGAAACCACGCGATTTCTCACTGTGGTACTTGTTTGTCAGGCAATGTAGCCCCAAGAGTGCCAGAAGATGTGAGGACCTTTTTGATAAAGATTGAGAGATTCTTGGTAATTTTTCTGTTGCGACTGTTAAATGGCGCTGCTAGCTTGTGTGCGTTTGGTTTCCGATAATAATATGGTGTCAGGTATTGTACGCGTATGTCTCGGAGTTCAATACATTTATGGTGACACGACACGCGTCGCCTATTTCTGAGTCAGAAATGTGATCTGTGAACGATGTAAACAACATAGTAATTATGAGTTAATGACATGAGCCATATATAGAGTTTTGGAACATGTATAAACAACATATATATGATATCGGTATATGTCAGAAGGGTGTACTCACGGTGGGGAATCGCGTGGTTTCGAATGTACATATATATGGCTCACCGAAAAGTTCATAGAACTCATTTCAGGTCGATACATGTTGTAAAGTAAGATTCATCAACATGCTGAATCCCAATCAACAATAAAAGAAATACACTGGTAGATATTCAATCAGTTTTATATTACAAAATTCGAAAATTTCAAAGGAACGGTCATATTACTAGAAGTGTGCTTTATGGTAAAGGTTCTGGTGACCTCAGTTGGAGATTTTAAAGGGATATTGTAAGATTATGCCAGGATAAGTGGGTAGCTTATATATTTATAGAAATAGTTAATCAAAATTGTTAATCATATCAAAAGAACACGGAAGACCAGCCATTTTGTTTCATAGAAGCTATTAGAGTTAAGGAAGCAGTAGTGGCAATGAAACTGAATGAAACTTTTGTATGAAATGGCTAATAGTTACAGGAAGTAACAATAATTGCGGTTAATAAAACAAACGTTGTTGGAATAGGAGGCGGACGCTTAAATGGACTAAATTTGGAGATAGATAGGGGTTGGTGTCAAATATTTGATGGATGAAAATTACACGGAACGGTGGTGTGTCACAAAATTCGGAAGCAGAAAACTGAACCTTGTGTATGCACTTTTTATCCGCCCCCCCCCCCCCGGTTAGAATGTTAGAATGGGAAAATATGGTTTGAAACCGCCACAGCGATTCAAATTGCGCACGGATTAGTTGAACTTCTAGTTAATGTCTATGTAATTTTGGACGAGATATATTAAAACAGACCTAAATGAAACTTTCCGACGGAATTCATCAGGATACAGCGCTGATAATACGTCCTTCGTTTTCCCATAATAATAGACAGCCTTCGCATAAAGAACTATACCATTGATAAGAATTACGCATAGCTAATAGTGTATAGTCGTAAAGTTTTCGGACGGTTAAAAATCTTTTTCGCAGTATGGACAACTACTAGTCCGTTTGTAATAAAACAGTACTGTTCAGACTTGCCACTCACAGTAAGGTAGTGTGGTTCTGTTTTTCGTGATCATTTTGTACTTAATTGTGTTGTTATCATGTCATCGTCAGCGGTAGGTTAAATTGCTCGCACGCAAAGCTGGCGTGCCAATACTGGCTTCTCGAACCCGCAATCGTATAATGACTTATTATATATGCCAAAACGACAGCTGATAGAAAAAACACAAATTCTAGCGATTATTACCCTATATTCGTAATTCTTATCAGTAGTAGTTCATTGTGTGAAACGTGTCGAATTTACTGAAAATTGCATCCGATTTAGAACTGCATTCATCATCGATCATCCTGCAAAAGAAATTGATTTTGCAAAGTTGTGCAGCTGGCATGAAATGCACACTTTCGATTGATACATTCCCGAATGACAGACTGTGTACATTCGATTGTTTTATTGCTTATTTTGGGTCGCGAAATGCCTCGAGTTATATGATGACAAATTGTACCTTTTTGGGAGTGACTCCGCCTGGACAATTTTGAATAATTCAAACATGTGGTTTTCTCCGTTTACGGTCACTGGTTGTTACAACATGTAAATGTGTATGACATATACTCCGGTATAACATATTGCATTTTCGTTCCCACCGAACCATCCTCAGGAGAAAAGAACCGATAGGAAAATAAGAAAAAGTAATCTTCCATACCAGATGTCGCGGGCTCAATTCCCGTTTAACCTGTCAAAGTTGTTTTCGCTAACGCGATGGCGAATTTCACAAAATACTAAGAAACAAAATAATTATTTTCAAACTGAGACCCACAAAGGAGAAGAAACACAATTTACTGCGTATTAGGTGTGGAAGTAATTTCGATCGTTCGCGCTCATCCAGTCCCTTATCTTCTTTGATTTGATTAGGGCTCCCGAGAACGGACTGATAATTGGACAAATTTAATCAGGAGTATGAAAACTAATAGCTACGTTTTATAGATGTGTGGAGAGGGAAATTAGTTTGAAGTATCCACCGCTCCCTTCCGTCGAGGTGTTTGATTCTTGGCATATCCGGGCTTTCCTAATGTCAATAACGTCAGACCCTGTTTTGTTTATTACCATCAGTTTGGTTATTGCAACAAATTGCTGCTACTATTCTTCAACCCTTCTAAGTTCGTTTGGCTTGTGAATTAAAACGTGTGCAATTAAATTTGTCCACCTTACCGAGCATACAAGGGAGCCAGAATAATCAAAAATGTTCTATTAAAGCCACGTGGCGGTTTGCGCTCAAAAATACACATACTATTATTCGCTTTTCAATTTCTCTCAGTATCGAAATAGGTCGATCATTATCTTAACTCCCTTTCTAAGGGCATTATTTAACAAAAAAAGACGCATTGCAGTAATGAAAAATACAACTGTGAATACGGTGTTTGGGTACCAAACACAAAACAGCCATTTGCGCGACATGGAACATAAAAGAGCGTTCCGTATGGGATGCCAAATTCACATTTATTAATAATTGTGCTGATTTGGCCTCCCATAGTTCCGTGGTAGTCTATTCCTGATATGGTAACAATAAAGAGCGTTTGTCTGACTTCTGCCGAAAAGTTGAAAACGGCTGAAAAATGGCTGTGACTTTGGCAAGTGTTTTTCAGAGCATATGAAGCCGGTATATCAATAGTTTGTTTACGTATCGACCTATCGTATCCGTCGCTCCAAATTACGTAGAAAAAAAAATTGGGAGGTTCGATTGAGCCATGTCCGTTTAAACCATTCTATACTGAATGGATTATCCCATTCAGTTATAAAAGTATACATTGGTCTATTGTTCATTTAGAGGGGCGTTCGGGTAAGACAAGCGGATGACAGACATACACACATATATGAGATTGAGAAGGGAAGACACAAACAGCCCCCGTCAGAAATAGAGGATAGAATATGTCTTGTCTGTAAGACAAACTCGGTTGAGACCGAATCACACTTTGTAATGAATTGTCCGGCATAAGAAAACATTCGCATTAGTTGTTTCGCAGCAATAGGCAAGTATATATAACCGATTTCCATAGAATGACAGAAGACAATAAATTTAATTATATAATGGAATATAGGCACATTGATACCATAAATATCATATGCGACATGATCCGGCCCTTCTTTGAAAAACGGCAGAGTTTATCAAGTGCATAATAATTATAAGAACTTATGAGTGACTAAATTGAATATAAATTTTGACTGAGTCGGTTTTTTGTTTAATTCATGCTATTATTGTACATGTATGTTTTATATTATGTTATATGTTTGCAACTGCCCATTGATGTGTTATTGCAATAAAATCTTGTATCTTGTATAATACAAGAGCAGAATTATTCATATTCATTGGTGGGAAATGTTCCAGATAATAAGTTATAACTTATTATCTGAACATTTCTCAAGGGAACTACTCATCAATGAGTTTTTAGTATACTGTTTTTTTATGAACAAGACTACCCCTGCCAATGATTAACCGGCAATACACGGGGATCCCATAGAATTCCCCGAAATATTTGCATACGGTGTCAGATATATCAACATGAGCATCACTAGGACGTGTACAAAATACGCCCGTGGTTTGTCCAAAATGTAGACATGAACAAAGGCCCATCTGATGTGACGGTGCAAAGACAGAACTCAAAAACAAATTCAGTTCAGACAATACTAAAGTTATTACCCGGAAACGAAACTTGAGTGCAAATTCCAACGAAAAGGGGCGTAACTCTGGTCAAAATTTGGGGTGGAACCAGATTTCGAACTTGACCTGTATGTTGTGCTAGTAAAACCACATACTAAATTTCATTCCATTCAGTTCATACTTACTAAAGTTATCATCCGGAACGAAAATTGAGTGCTATATTTCCAACAAAAGGGCCGAAACTCTGGTCATAATATGCGGGCGGGATCCGAATTCCAAATTGACCTGTATTTTGTGCTATAGTAAATACAAATACTAACTTTTAGTCCAAACTTACTAAAGTTATCCGGAAACGAAAATAAAAGCGAACGGACGGCTCGACGGACGGGCGGACCAATAACACAATACAGTAATGCCCTAAATAATCGACTCCTTAACCACAGCAGAATTACTGAGAGCATACCGATGAATGGCAGCAAGCCATATTTCCGATTAAATTCTGAAAAATGTACCCATAATTCTGCTGTGGTTAAGGAGTCGATTATTTAGGGCATTACTGTACGTCCTGTTTGAAAAAAAGGCGTATCAAACTCTAAGCTGCCAATACATTTGGGTCCTGAAGTATATTAACCACGTTTAAAGACACGGTTGGCCTTGGCGGTGGGTATCCTGTGAAATTATCTCCACCCGTCAAAAACCGCCACAAACAGAAATAACATCAAAATGTAGATAGACTTGGTCCGTATACAGATAAGAAAAATCGCATAAACAGTATGTTATGGTCATATGTTTGACCATTGTTATGTAAACAAAAGCATAAAAAGTAACTTTTCTGGTGTTTGTTTATATTATGATGGTAAACATAAAGAGCGTTCTTTGTTGGTGAATACCTGATATGGAACTAATAAAGAGCGTTTATGCCATTTGTGTGTGATTAGCCAGTAGAATTGTGCTGTCTTCTGTAACACAATCATGCTCTTGCTTAGGTAAAATATAGTAGGTCTTTGTGATAACATGCTGTTTACGCGATGGTCATGGTATATACGAACGGAACTGTATGCGTTTTAATGTTTTTCTGTTTACGGTGTTTGGAACAAATATGAATATTTTCGACAATTAAGGCCGCACGTGCCTTTAAGCACCACTTTTAAGCGATTCGTGACCTTGATACTTCAAAGTTTGCATTGCATTCTAGTTCACATCGGATCACAATTATGCAATGTTACTATGCAAATGGATTGTATAAAAATCTAGCCGGGGAAATATATATCAGATATTCAAACATGATATCTCATATGAAGGCTATCTAAATACATCAAAAGAATTTAAATGAACTATACTTTGTAAATTTAGAACATCAAATCATCATCTCCCAGTGGAGACCGGTCGCCGGTATGGTACATGTCTAAGGGAACGAAGTGCTTGAGCGCGAGAGAAAATGTCATATAACAGAATACCTGAACAGACCAAACATTTCAACAATTGATGAACTACTCAATGTTCAAAAGTTCAAAACCAATGTAAAATGCGGGGGTCTATGCAAATGTATACATATATACCATTTTAAGAGGTTCGACGAGGATCTGGTTGACATATACCATCTGAACTATTTATGTATTGCTACGTATGAAACCTTGAATGAATACATATACTATTCTACTCGTAACTAAATTATATCCAATGCCGCCATACATTTGTACATATTGCATATACTTGATACCGATTTTTGTATATAGGTTATGTTAATCTCCATACGCATCTGTCATGTGTCATGAGAATAAATCATTGCATTGCATTGTAAATTTATTAATATGTTTGGCTATGTAACTATGTTCCAACTTGAATGCGGGCATTGCAAATAAACAATCAGTCAAAAGATTGAGGCACGTATGTTTTTTTTATTTATGCTGGCCACTTTTGGGTCACGCAACCGTATTTTTGTTTACAATTTTTGTGACATAATTTCAAAAAACCAAACACCGAATTAAGGGATTCACACGAACTTTGTTTAACTGCTCTGCCGGTCATAACCTAATGACTCAAATGGATCTGCCAGTCAATTCTTATCATTTAGGCTAGAATTCTTATCATTTTCTTCACCATCATCATTGCAAATAAAACTGGACATTTCCTTAAATTTCTCTATATTTTTTGCCTGGAAACTCTCAAATGGAGTTGAAAGTCTGGCGACTTCAGTTATTGCCTGATGAACGACGGAAACGATCGTGTAACCGTATCGCGATCAGTACTGATTCTTACGGAAGCTAATTGTGTGAATGCAGATGGTGTGTGATTATTCCTTCACGACTTAATTTAACTCTCAAACTTATAGCTATGTTTTATAGAATTGTGGGTAGGGAAAGTATATCAATCGTAGAAAGTCATGTAAGATTTGTATTATTCAGTTTCATTCTGGCCAATTTGGAACGAACACAAACCATTTGTTGTTACTATTTTGTCAGTTTTTAACTAATACTTTCAGACAACCACACTTTTTTGAACGGACATGCTTCATTTGAACTCCCAAACTAATAGCTTTGTTGTATGGACGTGTGGGCAGCTGGTGTTGGGGAGGGAAATCAACGGCTCCCTTCCTCGAGGTGTTTGGTTGGCTTTGGCATATTTTATTAGCAACTCGCTAATTGAATTAGGGAATAGTCTTTCTGACTTATCAACACCCCTCTCCGACATACAATAATATACAAAGGTGTTTGATACTTCGGGCTTTCCTAATGTCAGTAACACCATACCCTGTTTTGTTTATTGCCATCATTCCGGTTTTGTAACAAATTGCCGCTAATATTCTTCAACCATTCCAAGTTCGTTTGCCCCACGAACTCAAACGTGGGTAATAACATTTGTCCGCTTTAGTTCTGAGTATGACAGACAGACAGATGCTTTTATTCCTCCATTATTGGGGATGAGGGGTATACAAACAATATACAATGTTAGGTATACGTGGTACAAAATATATGTAATATTGATTACACGATCATCAAATGTCATAGCTTATATTGGTTATTATCGCACACAACCAAGACTGAACATCATGCATACCAAGACTGTTCGTCGTGCACGTTTTGTATGAACCCAAGCAAGATTTGCAAAGCATATTCACAACAGAATATATATGGAAGTGTTCTTTTCATTTAAACATTGAAAGATCTTGAATGTCACATATCGCATATAGAATCCGACTTGCTCGAGTTATTTAGAGAAAACAAACTAGATTTTAAAACCTGGAATAAAGCTCGCTTTCGCTCCGTTGAGTAACGGGGATCACAATAGGTCGTTAAATACTTTATACCACGTAAATATTTCTTCAAATGATATCATTTAGATGACACAGGTCCTGACTCAAACTAGATGTGTGACTGATCCATTTGACTAAGGATATCACACAGTGCAACAACAAAGGTAGCCATATTAAAAGGAGATGGCTCTTGCGATCCCCAAATTATGTATTGACCAGGAAACAAAGGCATACAAGCTTGCACAAAATTACATGATTGATTGGGGATTTAACGTGGTTTAGCTGCTATGCCATTTCACGATCAAGAACAATATCAGGTATAAAAAACGACCCCCCCCCCCGTGTGGGCCCAGGGTAGAATATTTCTACCGCCCCACTGCGAGGGTAATGAATCCCCTAATGTTGAACCTTGTTTGCCGTGGTGTGCATGCCGTGAGGTGTGGTATAGATTACTGGTGGTACATTGGCGACCGTACCACGTGGGGCATCGACCAGGGGGTACGGCTTAGTTAGTGGTCCACTTTGGTCCTAGATCTCTTCATGACGGGTGGTTGAGTTGACCCGGCTCAATCAACCGGCTAGTCAAGCCTCTCCACAGTGTTTCAGATTCAATTTGCGTTAGCTGTGGTATTGTTCGTCTGATGTTTGAAATACTTTTTCTGTTATTTTTTCACGTATGTTTCCGTTCTCTCGTGTCTCTTTGGTGTTCGTTCTGCTTGTTGTTTAATGTTGAATCCTTAATTTCACGCCCGTCTCACTGGGGGTGTATCAGATGGCTGCTACATGCAGTGGCTAAACGCGGGATCTATGCAAATGTATACATACCATTTTAAGAGGTTCGACGAGAATCTGGTTGACATATACCATCTTAACTATTTATGTATATATTGCAACGTATGAATCCTTGAAAGAATACATATAATATTCTAATCGTAACTAAATGATATCCAATGCCGCCATACATTTGTACATATTGCATATACTTGATACCGATTTTTGTATATAGGTTATGTCCAGTTTTATTTGCAATGATACGCATCTGCCATGTGTCATGAGAATAAATCATTGCATTGCATTGTAAATTTATTAATATGCTTGGCTATGTAACTATGTTCCAACTTGAATGCGGGCATTGCAAATAAACGATCAGTCAAAAGATTGAGGCACGTATGTTTTTTTAATTTATTCTGGCCACTTTTGGGACACGCAACCGTATTTTTGTTTACAATTTTTGTGACATAATTTCAAAAAACCACATCTGTTTAATTAAGGGATTCATACGAGCTTTGTTTAACTGCTCTGCCGGTCATAACCTAATGACTCAAATGGATCTGCCAGTCAATTCTTATCATTTAGGCTACTAGTATATTCACTATCATCATTGCAAATACAACTGGACATTTCCTTAAATTTCTCTATTATTTTTGTCTTGAAACTATCAACTAGAGTTGAAAGTCTGGCGACTTCAGTTATTGCCTGATGAACGACGGAAACGATCGTGTAACCATATCGCGATCAGTACTGATTCTCACGGAAGCTAATTGTGTGAATGCAGATGGTGTGTGATTATTCCTTCACGACTTAATTTAACTCTCAAACTTATAGCTATGTTTTATAGAATTGGAACGAACACAAACCATTTGTTGTTACTATTTTGTCAGTTTTTAACTAATACTTTCAGACAACCACACTTTTTTGAACGGACAGGTCTCATTTGAACTCCCAAACTAATAGCTTTGTTCTATGGACGTGTGGGCAGCTGGCGTTGGAGATGGAAATCAACGGCGCCCTTCCTCGAGGTGTTTGGTTGGCTTTGGCATATTTTATTAGCAATTCGCTAAACTGGATTAGGGAATAGTCTTTCTGACTTATCACGTCCCCTCTCCAACATACAATAATATACAAAGGTGTTTGATACTTCGGGCTTTCCCAATGTCAGTAACATCATACCCTGTTTTGTTTATTGCCATCTTTCCCGTTTTGTATCAATTTGCCGCTAATATTCTTCAACCCTTCCAAGTTCGTTTGCCCCACGAACTCAAACGTGGGTAATAACATTTGTCCACTTTAGTTCTGTGTATGACAGACAGACAGATGCTTTTATTCCTCCATTATTAGGGATGAGGGGTATACAAACAATATACAATGTTAGGTATATACGTTGTACAAAATATATGTAATATTGATTACACGATCATCAAATGTCATAGCTTATATTGGTTATTATCGCACACAACCGAGACTGAACATCGTGCATACCAAGACTGTTCGACGTGCACGTTTTGTATGAACCCAAGCAAGATTTGCAAAGCATATTCACAACAGAATATCTCTGGCAGTGTTCTTTTCATTTAAACTTTGGAAGATCTTGAATGTCACATATCGCATATAGGATCCGACTTGCTCGAGTTATTTAGAGAAAACAAACTAGATTGTAAAACCTGGATTAAAGCCTGGAATCAAGCTCGCTTTCGCTCCGTTGAATAATGGGGATCAAAATATAGGTCGTTATATAATGACTGTCCCATTGGACTAAGGGTATCCAACAGTGCACTTGGGCAAAGGTTGCCATATTTAAAGGCGATGTCTCTTGCGATCCCCAAATTATGTATTGACCAGGAAACAATGGCGCACAAGCTTGCACAAAATTACATGATTGATTGAGGACAACGTCGTTTAGCCGCTAGACAATTTCACGATCAAGAATAGAATCAAGTATCAAAAACGATCTCCCATGCAGGGCCCGGGTGGAATAGGCCTACCACCCCACTGCGAGGGGAAAGTATCCCCTTGCCGTGGTGTGCATCCCGTGAGGTGTATAGTGTAGGATTCCGAGTGGGACATGGGCGGCCGTACCACGTGATGCATCGATCTGCCGGTGCAACTTAGCTCATGGTCCACCTTGGTCCTACATCTCTTCAAGGCGGGTGGTTGAGTTGACCCGGCTCAATCAATCGGTTAGTCACGCCTCTCCACATTGTTTCAGATTAAATTTGCGTTAGCTGTTGTATTGTTTGAAATATTCTTTTCTATATTTTTTTCGTATGTTTATTTTCGTATGTTTATTTTCTGTCCTGTCTCTTTTGGTGTTCGTCCTGCTGATTGTTGAATCCTTATTGTTCACGCCTGTCTCAATGTGGCGGATGTACTGGGAGGCTGCTACATGCAGTGGCTAAACGGGTCGTGGCTTCAGCTATATGTACCAGTCTTTGTCCCGACCATAATTCGAAGGGTAGTCCGCGGTGGCTGCTGGGCTAACGTTTTGTTATTTTATATGGCAACTCACACACAAAAAATGACCTGATCCTGATCGTAAAAATGATGACTCACGTAGTTCCAATGATGCTGGGGTATTCCCAAAGCATCAGATTGAACTTTCTTTGAACATTCAACCAGGATAGAGCCAGTCACTGGCCCGGTCCTGATCGGTTTGACAGATTTCAATTGTCCAGCAATACATTGAAGTGTCTTAGCAATGACACATACAGAAGTTCTCTTTAACTCTTTTAACAGTCGGGTCGAAGCTAAGAACAAAAAGTACTGGGGGAATACCCGAGCATCATTGGAACTAAGTGAGTCATTATTATTACGAACGGGTCGTGTTTTTTGTTTGAGTTGCCATATACAAGCAAAAAAATCGACAACTAGCCCAGCAGCCGCAGCGGACTACCCTTCGAATTCTGGTCAATTCTGACCAAAGCTGAAGCGGTGACCCGTATAGCCACTGCATGTAGCAGCCTCTCGGTACCTCCTCACAGTGAGACAGACATGAACAATACAGGATCAACAGTCATCAGGACGAACACCAAAGAGACAGGAGAACAAACATAATACATGGAAAGCAGCAAACAGTACTTAAAACATCAAAAACGAACAATTCTGGAGATTCGACTAGACGATTGATTGATCTGGGTCAACTCAGCCATCCGTCTTGAAGAGATATAGGACCAAAGTGGTCCATGCGCTTAGATGTACCCGCAGGTCGATGCCTCACGTGGTACGACCACCTTCGTACAACCCAGACCCATACACGACACCTCACGGGATGCACCCCACGGTAAACATGGTGCCACATTAGGGGATTCTTACTCCTCGCAGTGGGGCGGTAGGCCAATTCTACCCCAGGCGCACACGGGGGGGGGGGGGGGGGGCACAAAATTACGGAATTGCGTACGTTGTTAACATTTCTATTTCGAAAGGGGATAAGTAAGGAAGCTCGAATGCATCTCATGATTGCATATGCACAGGTTCCAACGATGGTCAATACTTGTTCAAAGTTTCAAAGCTACAGGACTGCAAAAAATAAATTTGCTTTAAACAGGGGCGGGGGTCGGAAAAAAATGTCAGGCACGTATGCTGATTTTTTCCTTTCGACCCTCGTTGGGACCCACCCACCCCCGCATCCTTTTAACATTAAAACAGATATTTGCGGCCTAAAATTCACTGTAAAACAGCTGTATATGAATTTATGTGCATACTATTTGTCATGGATGTTAACATTGACATGTAAATAGGAACGAGTCATTTTGGGGTCATTCAGTAAAAAAAAAAACTTGGCTGCCAGTGGCCATCTTGGATTTCAAAATTGAATCCATGCGAAGGGGAATAACTCAACTACAAAAGTCGGACCGACTTCATAATCGCAGGTACACAGGACCTCATGGCACTTTATACATGTGCCAAGTTTCAAGCCCGGAGAAAGTAGCGTCGATGGCCGGACGGCCGAGCTGATTCCAGTGTACCATAATATCGTCGGGTCATAACCCCATAACGTCGGGTTGTAAAAAAGAAGAAAAAAATGTCTTTCATTATGAAACAATAAAGAGCGTTCCGTGTTACAATATTCCTGATATGGCACAAAATAAAGAGCGTTAGTCTCACTTCTGTGCGACAATTTTTCATAATTTAAAGGCACGTGAGGCCTTAGTTGTCGAAAATATTCATATTTGTTCCAATCACCGTAAACAGAAAAACATTAAAACGCATACAGTTTCGTTCATATATACCATGACCATCGCGTAAACAGCATGTTATCATAAAGATTTACTATATTTTACCTAAGCAAGAGTCTGATTGTGTTACAGAAGACAGCACAATGCTGCTTGCTAATCACACACAAATGGCATAAACGCCCTTTATTCGTTCCATATCAGGAATTCACCAACAAAGAACGCTCTTTATGTTTACCATCATAATATAAACAAACACCAGAAAAGTAACTTTTTATGCTTTTGTTTACATAACAATGGTCAAATATATGACAATAACATACTGTTTATGCGATATTTCTTATTTGTATACGGACAGAGTCTGTCTACATTTTGTTGTTCTTTCTGTTTGTGGCGGTTTTTGACGGGTGGACATATTTTCACAGGATACCCACCGCCAAGGCCAACCGTACCTTTAACGAAACAAGGCAGTCATCAAAATACCTTTGAATTGTTTCGCTTTACAAGGGAACTTCATTTGAATGATATTGTTGACATAAATTTCAAATACGTGATATAGCATCATAAACCATATATAAAGCATGGAGAGTGATGCTAAAAATTATCTTCAACGGGATACACATTTTAAAGTTTGGAAACTCAGTCGGGACGCAGGTCCAGTGCAATCCAGAATTAGAAGATAAACAGGTATGTATACATTTATTAATTACAAATATCAAAATTCGATCACATGTCAAATTCATGACCCGATAGACTCGGAGCTACCCCACTGAGTTCGATTCTCACTCGCCTAATGTTTTCCCTTTCCCATCTGTTCGGACGTCTTGAGTTTTCATGAGATCCGAAGACGCAATTTAGTAGACAAAGCCCCAGCATATGGCCGCTCAGATCTAATCTATGAACGTTACTATTCCATAGTGATGGGAAGAGAACTCTTTGGTCCCTTATAGGCTCCTTGTCACTTTCCATTTGAATTAAATCGCTTTCACGCGTAATTAAAATCTCTAAATACAAAAATAACTCCGCGCTCATGCCCGACCCTTAATGATAAACTATCATGTTTCTTAACAATTTGAGATTTTGTCACCAAATAATTACCCTTATTACAGTATCACATAATGGAATGCCGACCCGCTGAGAGATCTCCATGTGCACCAGTACACACTTCTGTAGTAAGACATAGGTTTAGTAAGATTTCGAAAGCATATTACCTGGGACTAATATAGAATGTTATATTAGTCCCAGATATTACAAAACCACAAGGCCTGGTATGTATTATTTAAACGCATTCTAGTATACACGTTTAAGATTAACCATGTTCAGCCACACGCACGTGTAACTTGTAACCTGTGTTGTCATTGCCAACGGAGGTCACCTGACGCACGTGATAATTTGGCCAACACGTACACGGTCAAAATGTTTAGAAATTTTGTGTCCAACGAACAGCGTAAGAAACTTGTAGCGAAGAGGAACATTCAAAGCTTGTGATATTCGAATGAGCTATTAACGCTGTTCCTGCAGTTGTACTGCGCGAAGTGATATTAACCCTTTCATGGCGGGAGCTGCGTTGGTGCAGCATTAAAAACAATGTGCCAGTGCATTCGCTTATAAAGACTCTGTGCATTCTCACATATGAAGCATTGTACATATAAGAGCATGCACTGGCTTGCAAGATCAAGGTAAATATTGCTAGGCCAATGCATTATCTTGTATATGCGAGGCGCCCTATGGGCAACGTGTTGGTTTGGCGCCGTAAAATCATCTGATTTTCCCGCCATGCGCATCTCCAGTCTGTTCTCGTTAAAATAAGCACACAACGAATAACAAGCGAAATAAAAATGATACATTGCATCTACATAATAGTTCCATAGTAACACACCTTACAAGTTACATATATGTGTGGCTGAACCCGGCTAATTATATCATTCATGAAGATAAAACATCTATAGAAATACACCGGGTGTCATTACTATAAAACTTATACAAGCATAATATAGAAGACGCTGCGATGTAAAATAAACCCTTCTACTTGACGAATTTATGTAATAGCTCTATATATATATAGTGTGATAACAAAGGCAAAGGGTAATATATTACATTCTCCTCATTATGTAATTATAGATATATGGAAGTATCTCAAGTTTCTAAACTAAATTTATATATATATCAATTCGAACTTGCCTTGAACAATAAATTATATAATTTTTATTTTGTATCTGCCCCGCTTTCGTAATGTCAGCAATTGCGGCGACCCTCTTCTGTGTGTCGGCGTAGCAGAGGGCAGAAACATTATATAAACACTCTCTTTCCTCAATTAAAAGTTCCTCATTTGAAGAAGTCCAATGGGTTGAATTTGTTGCTTGTGCGCATTGCCAGGGACACGCCACGACTTTCCTAGTAAAAATCAAACATTGCTTGATCGCTACGAATTTCCTGCGGTGGCACATAATCAGCAATACTACATCACGGTGGGGAATCACGTGTTTTCGAGTTGATGAGTATCACGTATTCAAAATGGCTGAGGCGATCGCAAACGTTACGAGCAATGAGGAAAAATGTAATAATGACATACCACATACAATGTAGTATTTTGGCAGCTACGAGCATATGCTATACTATTTTTCAAACAACCTGATACTTCATTTGTGTCAAAACTCAGTTGTTTGCTCTAACATTCTGATAAAAGTTGTCAGTCGAAGGATTCTCCTGTAGATGTATGGACTGATGTATTCCACAAACCTCCGACTAGCAACTTTGGTCAGAATGTTATAGAAAACTGCGGAACAAATAAGGTATCAACCTGTTCCAAAAATAAACTAGCATATGTTCGTATCAGTCAAATTGCTACGTTTTGTGTCAGCTCCTAATGTATTATGTTTTTGCACGTTTACGCTTGCTTCCGCCATTTTGAATGCGTTGTAAACCACGTGATTCCCACATTGGACACACATTAGTAAATTGGTGGACACATATATACGTATATCTGTTTTCGAGATTGTTGCCTGTCCGTGGCTTTTTGCATGCTATTTTGGTACAGTAGTGTGCTAAATTTAGCAAGATACTATACAAGTATAGTGGTGTGCTTAATTTATCACAACACTACACAATATAGAACACAGTGCGCTATATCGGCCAATCAGAAGGCACCATTTCTGGATGAGGTGAAATATAGTGTTATAATTATAGCCACCGGTGCAGTATATTTTCGAATAAATCGAGGGGCACCACAGGTTGAGCCTGGGATACTCGACACCATCATTGGAACTTCGTGAGTCATCATTCTTTCGATCATGACGCGGTTTTTTGTTTGTTTTTTGGTTTGAGAGCAAAATAAAAATCGACAACTATAGCCCAGCAGCCGGAGCGGACTAAACTTCGAATTTTTGTCTGGACAAAGGCTGGTACATATCTGAAGCTGTTACCCGTTTAGCCATTGCACGTATGTAGCAGCCTCCCGATACCTCACCACAGTAAGACAGGCGTGCATAATACATGATTCCACAGTCATCAGGCCGAACACCAATGAGACAGGGGAGAACAGAAATATCATACATGAATAAAGAAAACAAAACAGAAAACAGTACTTCAAACATCAGACTAACAAAACAACAGATAGCAAATTACGAATCCGAAACACTTTGGAGATGCGTGACTAGCCGATTAATTGAGCCGGGTCAACTCAAAAGACTCGGAAGTATTCATACACAGATAATACCATGGCTTCTATAAAGTGCGTGCATACGGGTAAAATTATATCCATGGGAGGTTTATTCGTGATGAATGTTACGTGAGCAAAATCGTTGTCATTTCCGTTTTTTTAAATTTCATTAGCCCAATCAGAGCCCGTATTTTCCCGCCGATAGATGTCGCGTGCAAACAACCCTCGGAGACTACTCCCCTATTCCACAACAGACCAACCAGACCGTCGCATTGTTTGACAATATTGCCAAGCGTGACAGAAAATTGCTTCTCATTGTTTATTCGCAGGCCCGAGTTAGTAATGGCAAATTTACGCAAATTCGCGAACAAATATAATTTACATCCTATACTTGACGCAATTTTCCACTTCATTAAGGGCCATTTTGGGTCGCTATCTCTGTCCGCGGGCATTACGGAAACCCGGAGACTCGATTATTAGATTTGGCGCTATTATCTGGGAGAAGTCGTTGCTCACTATCTAATCACCCTGCTATTGATAACATTATGTTTCCATTGTATGAACGAGCCGACGGGGTCTAACTGAATACATATAGCCATTAGTTCTTCCGAAAACGCAAATCAACCGTCGTTACTCCGTCCGAGGAGCCGAATTGTTTTAATTGTCGTCAGTTATCACTTTCCCGCAGGCTCGCTATATGTGACTTCAGATATTTGATCAACGATCCTATTCACCTCATTTGGAGCTTGGTTGGTTAGGGTTTTAGCGTAACTTCGCCATATTGGTGACAGGCTTATTTGTGGATTTATATCCTAATGGCACTGTAACAGCATATGACTGCGCGTAAACCACCCAATATGGTAACCGATGGTACAAGCAATTGACAAACTTCCCAGGTATCCCAGGTTATGTATACCCTCTGTGTGTGAAACCAATTCCGGCTTATCGGAAGTCAAACTAGCTTGTCGTCCAACGTAGTGCTATGCAACTCTCAGACTGAGTTTCATCAATGGAGAAGAGTGGTGAAGTTTCAGATCAACAGATTGCAGAATACATAATATAGTGTAAATGTTAACATGCGCCACATCCGATTATCGTAAGACCTTAAGGCAGCGTAAATGACGCTTATTTTAACACCGATGGTCATGGGGAAATAAAAAAAAGGATTATGTCAGAAAATAGAAACTAAGGCATTATAACTCGCACTTATCCATTATTGGGAAAACTAGCGCTTAAACTAGTGTTGATCTTCCGGTATATGTGATATTGGTATAGTAATATCTAACACTTATTTCAAAAGGACATTTCCTATTTTTCAAGAGATATCCCAAACATGAAGATCACAAGACGGCAATTTTAGCGGAAATAACGACACTTTTTCTCAACCGAAACTATCGTTCTATGAACACCACAGCATTATATAAGGGTCCGTTGATCAAGTTGATATTGGTTATGTTATAATCTTCAGTGGAGGCAACACAGCAGAATGACGGTTCTATGTTATTTTAAAACTTCTGCCTCGATTCCTTTAGATTTTGCTAATCAAATATATGTTTCAACCAAACCAACACAGATATATAGCGCGTATCAGGATTGCGTGGCTCCTTTGAACACAAGCGCACCTTCCATGTTTACCATAACTATGAGTAAAATGATGTCTAAATAAAGAGTAATTGATCGCGTTTTAGTCAGTGAACTCAACCGGCGTCCGTTCGAATGACTAATCCGGTTAATCTGAGACAGAGTGTCGCACCAGCTTCATGTTATGCGCTGGTGGAACGAACTATTTGATACAAGTCAATGTCAAACGTAGTGGGTCCTTGCTACTCAGTCACTAATT
This sequence comes from Siphonodentalium dalli, assembly GCA_032622095.1. Taxonomy (NCBI): domain Eukaryota; kingdom Metazoa; phylum Mollusca; class Scaphopoda; order Gadilida; family Siphonodentaliidae; genus Siphonodentalium; species Siphonodentalium dalli. Next base: position 162,076,578 of record CP136063.1, on the reverse strand, counting down.
TATTAGACGATATCGGGGATACGTGAATTCGTTATCCAGATAGCATCTTTTTTATGATGATATCTTATTCAGTAAATATAATCATTCTTTGTGGGCAATTACGAAACAACAAAAAGCAACAGACGATGTTTTGTATACAAATTTGAATTGATTAAATCGGATAAATCTGAATGAATTTGAAGCGTGTGCAGACGACATCCGAGTACCGCCTTTGTGTGTGTGGTCCTGTCGTTCTCGTGTGAGGCAGAGCTGAGGATATCTGATCGTCTGGATAGTTTAAAACGACTCGTCAGCAAAGACAAACTAGTCGATTTATCTCACATGCATCTTATAACCCAGTCTACGTTAACTACAGACCCACATATAAGTAGTGGGTCTGATTACCTGTCGTATACATACTATTTCCCGAACGGCGGGATTCCACGTCAGTAGCGCCAATCAGAACTCATTATTAGTAGCCCCAAGATAAAAGTGTCCAATCGAAGGTATTGACGAAATGCGATGTGACGTAATTTGGGGGAAACCTGCACGCTTCCGAAAAATGACATTTCGACGAGTTTCCGACACCCCCAGTATGTCAGTATGACTGAGCTTATGTTTACACAGACTGCTTATGCCCATACGAAAAGACCAAGCATCGCTTAATGACAACGTAATCAAAGAGATTTGCCGACGAATGCTTGCAATGAATACATGTAGGTCAATATATAGCTGACAGATATGATGTACTTCTGAGTGAGAAAACATCAATGAAAGATTGCCGGTCATTGTGACATATCTATCCGCTCCAACTTCCTACAGCTTTATGTGCCGCATCGAAAGTACAACATGTGACCATGACAACGTTCACCCATTTACCCTTCCCGTCGGACGCGTATCACAATCTCGCTACTATAGTAATAGTTGGCGGTTGTGTCAAGTATTTATATGAATTTTGTCTCGAAATTTTGCAACACGTTTTGTTCATGGCCGCTCGACTGCGAGGAGGTACCGTGGTGCTAGATATTCAGTGACTAAACGGATTACCTCTTCATCTAAATCTTTAGCCGACTAATATGTATGGGTAGTCCGAGGCGGCTGCTGGGCTAGGCGTCGAATAGTTGTTTGTGACATGGCAACTGAATAACGTAAACAACGTAGAACTGATTATTCGCTAAGACTTATTGATGCAGTATCCTAAATACTTAGTTTAGATCCTAGCGTTAACAGTTTCTCTGTAGTTGTCAACGATAAGTAATGCTTCAAAGCAATAATAGTGGACAATTCAAATATATCACGCTCATCAGGTCTGGGCCAGTAAATTCCTATCTCCTGATATAGTGTTCAGAGAAAGTTCAATCTGACGCTGTTCTTCGGTCAACATCTCGTGCACAAACACATGTGTTGGTTACTCCTCATATGACATTTAATAGAAGCAATCCTAGTGTTGGAATCTGCGATATATTTGAGTACGAGATATTGACTGAGCTGGTTAAACCGAGAGTCACAAATAAAGGCTATAGGATGCGAAAAACCATTTATTGTAAAAATGTTTCTAAACAGCTATGTTCTAAACTTCAGTCGGCTTAAACTCTCATCGTAGTAGAGATTTGGATCTATGAGGCTACAGCTATCTGCATTTCATCAGCTAGTTTGTGGTGTTTTAAACGTATGGGTATGTCCAATAGAACCTACAAGAACAACGAATTAGATGTGCACTGCGTTCTTCCCCAGGTCAGGGCACACGGATTACTGTCTCAGTGCACTGTCAGCAGTATAACTCCGAAATACGAAAGCCGAAAAACAATACCCGTCCATCACTCCAAATTAATAATAAACCATTCCAATGAACACTTTATTAACTTGGTGGGAGAAACCATTTAATATAGAAAAGTTCATATACCACTATAGTGTACCAGTAGTGCTTCAGTTCAAAATCTGTACCACAGGAAATTGAATGTTAGATACATCTACTCTAGTTGGGTCCGTTGCTACATGCTAATGGTCAAAATCACTTAAACTTTACGGCACACAGAAACAAAGGTTGATATTTAAGATTGAGTTAGAAAGACACAAGCTGTAGATGTGAATTGAATCTTTGGTTGATTGAGAGACGACCTTCCTGGACACCCACCAACTGTCAACATGATGATGTTGAAAAGGCTCACATAAGATTCGTCAAGTATGTTTTCGATTCCAAATAAGGCGTTGTGAGCTACAATTGACTATTTAAATGTGAATCTTTTGTAAGTTGGGTGTCATTATTTGCTATTGATCCATGTGTAGTAGTATTATAATATATATTTAAATCACGTGACTATCTAAGCCTATTCCACGTTTGTGATTGTGTACTTGTATTCACTATTACCGATAGTTCCGGCCACAATGAGATAGCCCGCTTCCACAGTTTAGCACATAGTCTATCGTTTGGGTATCCAGAAATTATTTTTAACATGCACACTATTCTGGGGAGGTAATTTGAAAGTCATCTCCGCCTCGCTGGAAAAGATCAACATGTTTTGTCCGAAATGTCTTTGTAAGCAACTGGAGCACAATAAATGATCGTAAGCGAACTCTTTGTGTTATTTGTGATGTTTCCCATTGTTTTGTATGACGTTGTATCATGTTCCTGTCGACAATATTTTTGTCAATTTCCCAAGTTCGCACAATGCTAAATTTTCGAAACGAATCTTCCGTTTGTTTTCAATTGAAAAAGTATTAAATTGTTCACTTGTTAACATGACCGGATTCTGAATTGTTTGACATTATGGGATCTGGGAAAGCATGAAGAATGTTCGATAAAATATAATAAATATTGCACGGCTTGTCGTCGACTATGCCAAAATAGTGGTCCTCGGTGGGGGAACTATTCCTCCCCTCACACCACACTATTTTGGTATAGTCGACTCCATGCCGTAATATTTCAACATATCCTCACAGAAATACGCACATAATCGACCTATAACGTGAAATAGCTACATGATGTAATTAATTTATTATGAAATCAGTGTATAATGGAGTCATACCAGTTATTTCGTTTTATGTCGCGGGCCTCAGAGAAAAAACGAGCATACACCTGAAAAGTGGTGAGTTGGCTTATTTCTGTCATTGTCCGCACATAATCTGCTTTGAATCGCCCACATTGTGAGTCGATTATGTGACTAAAATGTTCTCATTTTCAGCACATTATCGACCCAAATTAAGGCGATTCTAAGGCATTATCTACTTAACACGTTATATTACAAGTGATTCCGCTGATCGGAGGTAACGCCCCCGACTATACAATCAGAGAGGATTTTACTTATTTTTGTGCAAATACTTATTAAATGGCACTTTGTAAAGTTATGTTATTCATGAGTATTTAGTACGAATGTTGTTCTATATTAGCTTCAAATTTGGTCTGGTGCCACAAAAATAGAAGGAAAACTGAATTTTCTAAAAAAAAAAAAAGAAACAAGTCGAAAAAGGGTCATAACTCTCACAAAACTTATCCGATTGAACCGAAATTTTACCTTGACGTGTATTGCGATATTGGTAATACACAAAAAAACGGGTTTTGCAAATAAAAAATCCAAAATCAAGTTATCATCTGGAAACCAAAAATAGTAGCAGAAAACCTGAATTATCTAAGTCCAAAAAGGGGCGTAACTCTGGAAAAAATGGGCGGACGAAACCACCGCTATGGGGAAATCTTGTCCCCCGGCTGGTCTATTGGCATACCAAAGATCAACTGAATTGAATTAGCGAAACCAAAGTTATGAGTTGAAACGTTCGTATGCCACAGAAAACTGAATTTTCTAAGTCCAAAAAGGGGCGTAACTCTGGAAAAAATGGGCGGACGAAACCGCAGTTATGTGGAAATCTTGTCCCCCCCCCCCCCCCCCCGGCTGGTCTATTAGCATACTAAAGATCAACTGAATTGAGTTAGCGAAACCAAAGTTATGAGTTGAAACGTTCGTACGGACGGACGGAAGGACGGACGGACGGAAGGACGGACGGACGGACGGAGGGCTCCACTATATACCCCCAAATCTCCATCGGAGATCGGGGGCATAATAAACAGATAATGTGCGGGGTTTCGGGAGAACAGTCTGAATATTTATATCGACAGAAACGGCGACCAACTTGGTCCGCAATATTTCATCAGATACTGGCTTCAATTACGATTCTAAGTTAGATTAGGACCAGGAATGCAACAAATAGCACAGTAATTAGTGCTCGTACAATTTACTGGGGCCTTATGTACATTGTGTTCCAATTTACTGCGATGACTCAAAATTGTTCAAATATTTTACCGAGAACTCCTTCACCACCGTAGGGTTTTTAACATTCGCATACTGTTACCACGACGCAGCCATTAGCGTCCGATCCATATGAACAATGCACTAGAGGAGGAGCAGAGATAGGTAATTGTTGTCAGTGTGTTGAAAATACGAAACGCCCATGTCTGCATTTTAATATTTGTTATTGTACTTTGTTTGCTTTAATGGTCGTTGTTGCTTTCGAATATAAGGACTTTTGCGCATGTAACATTCAGTAAAATGTTAAAGTGATGTGGAACACTCCACTGAGATGTTATTTTCATAAATTGAATATCCACATATAGGTAGAAAAAAGCGTCATTGTTAGAAACAAATTACATGCAGTAACTACACTGTTGACCGAATCATAGGCGAATGATTATCACCTGATAATTCGTCTAGAATAAAGTAGTAAACATTTATATTTGTGCTAGGTTCAAGTGTTGTGTTCTCTTAAAGATACGGGCGTCATTGGCGGTGGGTATGCTGTTAAAATATTCACATCCGTTAAAAACCGCCATAAACAGAAAGAATAGTAAAATATAGACATACCTTGTTCTTATACCAATCATAAATATGGCATAAACAGTATGTTATATTGTCAAATGTTTTTCCTTTGCTATGTAAACAAAAGCAAAAAAACGTTACAGAACCTGGCTTTTGGTTAGATCCGGATATACTAACACAAAGAGCGTTATTTGTTACTGTTTTCCTTATATGGAAATAATAAAGAGCGTTTATATCATGTATGTGTGCTTAACCAATAGAATTGAGCTATGTTATGTGAACAGAAGCAAAATTTCCGAAACACGAGCAGGCTCTTGTTTACGTGCGCCATCGTACACCTTGACGACAGTATACTATTTACGCGCTGGTTATGCTTGGCATATGAACAAAACTATATATATTTTAAGATTACTTCTGTTGATGGCGATTTGAACAAATATGAATATTTCTGTAACAAACGCCGCCCGTGCCTTTAATGGTCGTTGTTGCTTTCGAATAGAAGGACCTTTGCGTATGTAACATTCAGATAAATGTTAAAGTGACGTGGAACACTCCACTGAGATGTTCAGAGCGGAATAACATATAGTTATGAAAAGTTAGTTATTTTCATAAATTGAATATCCAAATATAGGTAGAAAAAAGCGTCATTGTTAGAAACGAGTTACATGCAGTAACTACACTGTTGACTATCACCTGATAATTCGTCTAGAATAAAGTAGTAAAAAATTATACTTGTGCTAGGTTCAAGTGTTGTGGTTGTAGGAATTTTCGACAATCTTAGTCGAATTTATATTCTTTAGGTTGAAACAGGTTGAGATAGTGTTTGGATACTAACTTATCTGCATGTTTTATTCACTGAAATAAGTCCACAATATGTCTTTATTGATTAGTTACCAAACTGTAGAATTTTGGGGTATAATACTAGCGTCTGGATAACTGGTTGTATTCTAATTTTATGGGCTGTTTTGAATAGCGTGATTATCTTTATATTAAAGCCACATGGCGGTTTGCGCTCCAAAATACACATAATATTATTCGCTTTTGAATTTTTCTCAGTATCGAAATAGGTCGATAAATATCTGAACTACCTTTCTTCGAGCATTACGTAACCCCAAAAAGACGCATTGAAGTAATGAAAAATACAACTGAATACGGTGTTTGGGTACCAAACACAAAACAGCCATTTGCACGACATGGAACAGAAAAGAGCGATCCTTTGTAGTCTATTCCTGATATGGTAGCAATAAAGAGCGTTTGTCTGACTTCTGGCGAAAAGTTGAAAGCGACTCAAAAATGGCTGTGACTTTGGCAAGTATTTTTCGGAGCATATGAAGCCGGCATATCACTAGTTCGTTTATTTAACTACCTATCATATCCGTTGCTCCAAATTACGTAGAACAAAAATTGGAAGTTCGAATGAGCCATGTCCGTGTAACTTAAGGACTTTGCTAACCCAATTTTCCCCAAATTTGATGGAGTCCAAAATAAAGGTTTATGTTCACTTTTATTAGTGATTACAGTAAACAAACCCATTGCTGCAACATTTTAAGAGTTTAACTCATGGTAGATTATGTTGGAATTCAAAATGTGAAATTTATAGAAGTTTTTAAAATCAATTTTTTCGAACCCAAATTCAACAAACACAAAGTCCATATCTAAGAAAAAAATATGGCAATGTGTACTGAACACTGTGAAGAATGATGAACAATAAAGATATACTCACATTTCTTCAGTTTTATTAAGATTTTTTCGCTTGGAAGCAGTTGTTTACAAATGGTAGATTTCATTGCTCAGAAAAGCTATTTGGGAACTGAATTTGATGGGTCAAGTTAATGTTCACTCAAGCCAGCTGGGATTATATATATATCTTTATTATCCTCCATATATGGAGATTCATATATAAATTTTATATTATGAGAACAAACACAATTTGGTACATAACAGTGTATCATAAATTTAAGATTACAAACATATCTACAATACATGTCTTAATATGTATGATGAATCATCTACACGTGCACATATACACACAATAATGCATCACATAAAGTAGACATTCCACTCTACAGTCATATCGTACTTACAGACAGAGAAATGGCATACTCCGAGACGACCAAACCGGAGTTGGACCCAAATCAGGGATCTCTCTCTCTGGAAGACCCACAAACGCCAATGCCTTTGTGCAGTCTTGCCGACTCGGAGCCTACCACTTCCCAAGCACCACTCGTGTACATGTATATATACAGCCGTATCGTACTTACAGACTTACATACGACAGTCAGACATGCAGGCATTATACGAGACAAACAAACAAACGGCAGACATACATACAGACAAATGTACTTACACATGTAAAACAATACACAGATACATGTGATATGAACAATTACGCACACGCTTATAACTGCATGTTATGATCGAGTGTATATGAAGGTTTGTGAGTCTAGTCAGGACTTGGCGTCAGTTGATCAACATATACTCTCCAGAGGAATGCAGCTTAATTTCTTCACAAAAAAGTCTGTTAGTTCATTTTCTTCTTCGGGATCACAGTATATGTTTTCATGTAGACATGTTAGCAGAACGCGCGTTTTGGATTCTGCATCCAGTTTGTCATACTGCATATAAATGTCTACATGAAACAAGTTTAGTAGCTCGAATTCAAAGGTATTTCGATCGTCGCAAATGGAAGAACATTCGATTAAGGCATGTTTTACAAGATCTTTGTGCTTGTTGTTACATAATACGCATGTTTCTTCATTTGTTTCCAGGATACAAATAAGGCGTGCAATAAGTAGATATGATTTGTTATGGGTTGGGTATATGCGACAATTTTCCCATAGCCGGGACATGCATAACGTTGGGTGGACGGCAGAAAACCTGGCAAGTCGAGCATCCTCATTTACGCTCATGTCCCAATATTCTCTGTTAACTTTTGACCATGATTCGTTTATGGCACATTTCCATGTGGATTTCTTAGGGAATATTGAATTTTCGATGTAGTTCTCAAGAGCTTCGGTCATGTCATATTTGTCAAGAGTGTTAAAGGCACGTGAGGCCTTAGTTATCGAAAATATTCATATTTGTTGCAATCACCGTAAACAGAATAACATTAAAACGCATACAGTTTCGTTCATATATACCATGACCATCGCGTAAACAGCATGTTATCATAAAGATTTACTATATTTTACATAAGCAAGAGCCTGATTGTGTTACAGGAGACAGCACAATGCTGCTGGCTAATCACACACAAATGGCATAAACGCTCTTTATTCGTTCCATATCAGGAATTCACAAACAAAGAACGCTCTTTATATTTACCATCATAATATAAACAAACACCAGAAAAGTTACTTTTTATGCTTTTGTTTACATAACAATGGTCAAACAAATGACAATAACATACTGTTTATGCGATATTTCATATTTGTATACGGACACAGTCTGTCTAAATTTTGTTGTTCTTTCTGTTTGTGGCGGTTTTTGACGGGTGGAAATATTTTCACAGGATACCCACCGCCAAGGCCAACCGTACCTTTAATGATGTCAGACATATAACTTGATGATGAACATGTACTGCCAACGATGTACTGATATAAGCGCGTGAGAAATACTTGTTTCACAGTTTTAGAAGATTTTAAGTTGCACAAAGAACCGAAGAATAACATTGTACGTTTTTCGATAAGTGACACCATAGACGAGGTTCCGACTAATCCTTGCGCAATAACCGTTTTTGTACGATGATGAAGGCCCTGGTAATACTTTAAACAGAATCTGTGTGTTCGTTCCAGGCGATCAACGTGTTTTTGGTTAAAATTCCAGAGAAGTTCAGACCCGTACAGCCCTTTAGGTATGACCACAGACGAATATATCAACGAGCAACTTGTTGGGGTCATACCACCCGGGTAAAGGCCGGCGTTGTTGAGCATCATAAACGTGCTACGAGTCTTAGCGCATATATGCTCAGTGAATATTCCATTAAAGTCATACTTATCAAGATAAATGCCCAAATGAGTTATATTAGTGGTTTCTTTGACATCTGAGGTACCAAGGTTCCAAAGTCGATCCTGACGCGAAAATTCGGATTTTGTTTCATTAAATACCACTACAGCGCATTTATTTGGGTTATATCGATGCCGCCATTTGTTACTGTAGTCGTAGCAAATATCACATAGTGCTGATAAACCGCATTTGCCGAGAGACAGCAGAACCATATCGTCTGCATGTGTTGGGGACGTACAGTTTACACCGAGCATGTTTAAGCCAAACGGCGAGTTTGCAAGGATAAGTATCAACTCGTCAACGTAGATCATATAGTACAAAGGCGAGAGGATTCCTCCCTGCCTGGCTCCCTGTCGCACATCAAACCACGTTGATAAAACGTTGTTATGACGAATGGAACAGGTTACATTACTCAGAAGTTCGCGCATCAATCGAAATAAGTTTCCTGTGAATCCGCATGTGTGCAATTTGTATAACAATCCGTTAACCCAGACAGTATCAAACGCTTTCCAGACGTCTAAAAATAGGCTATACAACTTTTGTTTACTATCGGATACATATGCGATACATTCTTTCATTACATATGACGTCATTGTTGCGCTTATACCCTTTTGGAAACCGTGCTGAAGCGGATGTACATTAAGTAATTTTGGGGCGTATAATTCTATTCTAGTTTTTAAAATCTTTTCGAGTAACTTGTATAAAGTGGGCATCAGCGTTATAGCTCTATAACTATCAAAGTCAGTTCTGGATTTTGAACCACCTTTGTATAGTGTAATGATTACACCACGTTTCATCTGTGAAGGGATAATTTGTGTCTGAATCATGACTGTCATAAGATTGGATACCGTCTGAGTTAACTTATGGCTTCCATATATCAGGTGTTCATTCGATATGCAATCCCAACCGGTTGCTTTTCCAACACTCAGACTGCGATAAACAGAAAGTAATTCAAGTGAAGTTACACAAAAGAGTATGTCATTATAATTATCACCATACTGATCGCTGGTGGTTTTTCGCGTAACAATAAAGATATACTCACATTTCTTCAGTTTTATTAAGATTTTTCGCTTGGAAGCAGTTGTTTACAAATGGTAGATTTCATTGCTCAGAAAAGCTATTTGGGAACTGAATTTGATGGGTCAAGTTAATGTTCACTCAAGCCAGCTGGGATTATGACCAGCAGGTGCTGATTCATGAGAATATTATATCCTGATTCATGCTGATTGGTGACCTAGTTTCTGGGCTATGGGGTACCCCATATTGGGGATTGCACAGTTCTTTTGTCAAGAGATTCACAACACACCACTGCCAACAGATATTAACACTTAACTGTCACCTCACTACAAGTGATGTCAGGCAAGTTACTCAATAATTTGTAAACAATTGGTTCTTAGTAATTTATCAAAGAATGCTTGATAAATATGAATATTATTTTATTGTTCATCATTGCCATATTTTGTTCTTTGATATGGACTTTGTGTTTATTGAATTTGGGTTCAAAAAAATAGATTATAAAAACCTCTATAAATTTCACATTTATTATTTCTAACATATTCCACACTCTTAAAATGTTGCATTCGTGGGTTTGGTTACTGTGATTACTAAAAAAAGTGGACATGTCTTATTCGAGCTTCCAAATTTTGTCTACTTAATATGGAGAGAGGCATGAGATAGGTTGAACATTCACTAAATATTGATATACCGGCTTCATATGCTCTGAAAAATACTTTCCATGGTCACAACATTTTCCAGCTGTTTTCAATGCTTCGAGCAGAAGTGGAATAAACGCTCTTTATTCATACCATATCAGGAATAGGCTAACACGAAACGCTCTTTTCTGTCGCATGCCATACACATGGCTCTCGTTTGTGTGGGACCCCAACACCGTATTGTTAGATTCTTTATGTCTTCAATGCGTCTTTCTGGGATATATAATACACGTAGAACGATAGTTTTAGTATTTATCGACGTAGTTCGACACCGGGAGAAATTAAAAAGCGAATATTATTATGTGAATTTTGGAGCGCAAACCGCCAAGTGGCTTTAATACGTTGTGACGTAAGCATGTGTTAGAAGTCTACGATTGATATGGACAACTGAATTGAAGTTTTAATTTGTAAAATTTCGGAAGCTGAATGTTGGCATGCTTATAAGTAACACAACTCGACACTCGGTTAGAACCATAGCATACATCTTTGTGGGTGTCATACTATCTTAGTGGTAAATCGCTCAAGAAACTACCAAATATGCGACCGATATCTTCATCCCAGATCAAACTAAATTAGCCACCTCAGTGGTGACAACTGTATCAATAAGATTCGGATGTGATTGGCTTATGCCATACGTGGCCCAGACGCCTCTTAACCACGGCTTTTGTAATGTTTCAAAAGCGAAGATAAACTTTACAGAAAGTAAATAATCTAAAGATGACGGGTCTATTAGTCCACTCCAGTGATCGCTGGACCCGTGTCAACATTTTCGCCTCTCAGTTCAATGTCAATTACTTCCGAGAGTGGACAGCAAATTGGACGAACGTTAATGGCATGCTAACATTATCACTTGCTTCTATTGACAATTATCACTTTATTTGACCACAGAATTCCTTGTGAGATGCGGTCGCGAGCTTCGGACCATAGACCGATAAATTAATGGATAGTTTAAGAGCTTATAATAACTTCCTTTTATGCCATGATCCGCGGAATATAATTGAGTTATTGTCGACAGTGTGATGGTTTAGATGCTTGATGATTTTGTTGTGCCCTGCGGTGTCTCGTGGGCCATATTGCACAGACAAAGACCACAGGAACAGCCAGAAGGGCTGACACATGAATAGCCCAAATGACTTCCATTTCCAACAGTATCGCCTGCTGGGATAAACGGAGGAGCGTTTGTTCAATACACATTCTCCATACGTCATTAGGACCCTCTTGGTTTTCTTGAGATATTTTGCGTCGTGTGTGTCCGAAGTTTGAAGTAAAACTGGAGCCAACAAGCACTTGATTCTGACATTCGAATAGGATTACCATTCCAGACAATGATTTTACAACTAGTTGTCACTGTGCGATTCCGCGAAATAAATTACACCTGACAAATATTCATGGATACGTTCATGACTCACAATTTGATTTCAGCTATTATAAAATCCATGACGTATGGTTCCACGTCATGGTATTTCAAAGCCCACATAATGAACGACCCATCGATATACAATCCTTGAAAGAGTGTGTCTGACATTTCCAGAATGAGGTCCCCAGATGATGAATTTAGTGATGCTACCCCGCACAGTGGGCTAGCATCATCAAATTCACCCTCTGGATACCTCATTCTGCTTAGGCCTCAATTGCTATGGGAGACCTGGGATAAGATTTAAGTTCCCCATTTAACGTTGGTGATGTTCACCCATTAGTCACCTCGATTGGGCATGTTGTCTTCCGCAAATTAGATGATATAGAAACTGTACTGAAGGGAAACAGCAACTAAAACAATGTTAATTTGAGGCTAAAAACTTCACAGAAGATGAGGCCCAAGCAGAATGAGGTAATCAGAGGGTGAATTTGGTGATGCTATCCCGCTGTACGGAATAGTGACTATACTTTTACATATTTACATGGCATCGGGCACACGTTTGTAGATTTATGTATCGCAATGATAAACATTGCCTTATTGTGATACATGAATATTAAAGTGTTTTCACAAAAAAGGGGATTCCCCCTTCATCTCTGAAATCAGTTAGAATGCCAGTGTCGCCAGACTTAGTTGAAGGTAATGAGACGGAGTTTGTGTATTTTATCAGACTGGTTTACGTCAAATGAAATTTGGACTAGCTATTATAGTGATACGCGTGCAATTTATTTCGGAAGCAACCATATCGCACTCCAAGTAATCGGTCGCGTATCCACTCCCGTTTGTACACGATTTGTGACGACAGTATTCGATTTATAAAGCCAGGAACGTATTCTCGCGTCGGATTATCTGATGTGGTTAATTTGACTTGTCGGGATTGTCAGAAGCAATGCACGCATCTTTTGTCGCAGCCTTTTACTGCTCATCATTCTCGCGACAGACCCATTAGAATATTAGCGAGAGGAAATCGCCATTAAATATCTAATCTTACTAGGAAAAATAAATAATAAAATATTTTCCAAACAAATGACATGGCACACGTGTGTTTTCCGCAACGTAATGCGATTAGTACCGTATTAAGATAGGCTTTTCTCTGATAAATTGGACGCTAATCTGAACGCGGACGGAGTTCCGGGTCTGTGGATTGATGGGACGATACATTCGCGGTGGACATTCGTCGCTGCGTTCAGATTAATTTGCGAGTAAATGTTTATTTCCTGTACAATTTAAACTGAATACAATTCCAGTAACAGGGCGACGTCTATATTGGACCAACAGTCTATGCTGTCCTAGTAAGTTTAAGTGTGTCATTCCACGAAGACTCACAATAACATGCATAAAGTGGCACATAATAGTCAAGCGCCAAATTGAAAATCGTAAGTTACTGGGTTCTATCACAACTATGATCAATAAATGATCAACTAGAAATATTCCTCCAATATTGCAGTGACCTTAATGGTCCTTTTACTACAGCATCTCAGTGAGCATGTTGCAATTTTTCGTTCCCGGATAACATTAGCTGTATCGAAGATAATGAAATGGGATTTATAATGTAGGCTCACCCCCACAAAATACAGTTCGAGTTTTGGTTACGGTCGCCCAGTTATAACGGGGTTACCTGTCCCGGTGTCTAGGGTTTAGATGTTGAATTGGCCGTGTCGGGAACATTGATAACAATAACTAGTTCATAGATCTTCATACTTTATATATGTATAAGTCTTTCTCGATAAGCACAGTACATAGGTGGAAGAACAGAGGTATTGGTATAGTAGCAAGGTTGTCGGACAAGTGAAGCTCCCGCTTCAGAGCACGGGTAGTTATTCCCACCTCTGGTGTATCATGCCTCTTAAATAAGGTCCGAGATACATGATACACTTGGATATGACGTGTATAACTATATACTGTCTTATAGAATGATACTGGCTTTATCCACCCTAACTTATACAATGGTTGCTACCAGTCATAACCACTTAAGAATGTGATCTTGTTAATGATGCGTGTGTGTTTCTACACTATATATAATCTGTCTTCTATGTATTGTGCTTATCTATACAATTAACCCTAGCAGTTACAATCACTGGGGAAAGGAAGTTTATCCTAGATTCCAGGAACACATATAACAACACATAACTATCGTATGTACTATCGGACAGACTCCCCTCGCTACAGAAATTTGTAACTTCATGTAGTTACAAATTAAAAGTGTGGTAAAAGTCCGAGTGTACAGAAGATAGTTGGAATCTAGGATCTATAATCGCGAACGCGAACCTAAAAAAAATCAACACATGGATATTCATACATAAAAACTCAACAGCAAACGAAACGAGAGTTATTTATCCATGGCGAGTCTGGTTAACAGGATGTCACTAGGTTACTGGATTAGCATCGAACAGTAAGTCACTGGAGCACTGGTTTATCAGCGAACAGTTTATTTATCCAAGAATGTCTTATAGAAGTTCTGGCTTGGCGGGTATACATGAGATATGTGTCCAATAGATAATCGGCAAACGATTCTATCCAAGGTCGGATAATCAACACCATGTAGAACACTGGTGTGTGAAGTAGAGAATAATCACACATGCAGGGTACAGTTAATTGACAGCAACAATTAAGGATGATAAATGTTATTGTCCGTGCGGCGTGAGAATGTGTAGTAACCGATATATTCATCAGTTGGGAAGGTATATGTAGCTTCACAGGATATCGTCTTTGACATCTCTGGTCTTAGTCAGCAAGCGACGTGGAGTCAATGACGTAACGTGTAATGATCGGTGTACATGTAACAGCAGTGTACAGTTGCGATCAAATGTCAATTCTTTTATGCCAATGTATATCAAACGTATAGTAACATCACATCAGCGATAATCTGGCAGCATATGCGTCATTGAGGTAATCATCTAAGGAACTGTGACGATGTCAGCGGTGAGAAGACGACTGTATAGGAGACGTCGAACGAGGAAATGCAGCAACGAGTGTTCATTGTGGACAGTCGGTGGAATAGCTATGTCCGATAATCTTGTGAGGACAGTGTCATGAACGGTCGAAGATTAGCAGCGGTGTCGCTAGATGTGGTTGAACACCAATGTCTGGTCCGGTCTGCGTGTCTGGTATGTCAGCACGGTGTATATTGGATGGTCCATCGCGTGTGACGTCATTTGCCTGACTTACAGTACCAACCATTGATCGTGTTTGGCGAACCCATTTAGTTCGACATAAATGACACGAAGTCTAAATAATGTGTTTGTAAAAAGACCACAATAAACCCACAATAGCTAATAAGCATCTTGAAACCAAAATATGTCCAAAGTACGAATCATGAAACAAAATCAGTGACTCGCCAATGCAATTTGCATTTTCATAAATTTTGAACCTGTTCGTAGAGCATTTCCATAAAATGTAAAGAAAAATGGTCATGCAATAAATGAGGGATATGAACATTAAGGGAATTGGGTTTATGATCAATAAAATGTGATCGTAGGAATTAAAAAATATGTCTTGAATCATGACATTAAGGGGAACCGCTAGATATATGTATATCAGGCCATAAAATTTCATAAAAAATGTATAATTGTCGCTGAAAACAATTGCTGTGCGATAACCAAACATGCCTGCCGCGACGATATTTATAATCAACAATCGTGTAATTATTTTGGTGTGAAATTATTGTTAAAATCGGGTGAATTAGCGTTCACCATTCCAGTAGAATTAGAACCAATCAGTAGATGATTGCGATTTCGTTAAACTATTCACAGCTATTTATGAACAATCACGTGGTAATGAAATACCACATACATGTACTTCTCGGCGATCTATATCATATTATATTATATTGTCATATTTATCATTGTAAACTAAACTCAATATGCGGTTTACAGAGTGAATAAAATAGTATTATACTTGTGCTTGGTATAATCCATCGAACGACCATTCTTATTTAATAACGCTTAGCATTCCGTTACCAACACCCGGGTTAAATATCCCTGAATATCTCAAGTCAACCCAGGAATCCGAGGGTTGCGCATACCACTCGAAATTCCGCTATACCTATATTCAATCCATCTGGGTAATGCATCGTGTGCACACGAATTGGATGCTAAGGATGCATGGTCAATGACGATTAATGATAATCTATTTTTTTATTAGTATGACAGCTACGATTGAACGTTGTATTGTTTGTATGGTCAATTAGCAACTCATCGCGGTGCTGACCTATACAATAACCTACATAACACGCATGTCAGCTGAGTTATGGAGTCTATGCAATACTCATGCTGGTCAGTTCAATTGTATGTGCAAATTTATCATCTCAATAGCTTTACACGATATTCCTGGACCCGTTGTCCAGATACATAAATCAAGAAAACCTCATGCTTGGTATACAGAAAAGTTTGCATGTGTTGTCGGCACGTTATTTAAGCGTGCAGTGGCACAATGTTGGATATATTTATGTTATACACGCGTAGACTATGAATATTAAGATTATGATTTAAATCATGTTTGTGATATTTAGTTCAATTGTTTATCATTTCTATTCCTTTGTTATACGGAAAGTGAACATTCAGGATTTTGTTATACATTGTTTGTTATTCCGTCAGGACTACAATATATAATGATTTACGGATGCATAACTGTTGCACATTTATACTGGTAAGTATGACTTTAATGGAATCCTGATATTAATTCTGTCGGACAAATTGTCTATTTTGTTTCCCGTGTGCTTATAACACGAATGATATCATTCACGCCTGCTTGTGTAGATGCATCATATGAACGCGAATTTAAATCGATATCCATGTCAGAAACAGTTGTTTGTACATATGGGTTTATGTTATCAGAGGCAACATTTTCAATTTCTTCAGTTTCGGCCGCAAAAGCATCTGAATTATTATTGTTTTGCTCATTTGCGCGCAATCTGTCCGTGACGAAACACAAGTTCTGGTTTACTGCTACGGCACCATTGTCCCGGTGTCTAGGGTTTAGATGTTGAATTGGCCGTGTCGGGAACATTGATAACAATAACTAGTTCATAGATCTTCATACTTTATATATGTATAAGTCTTTCTCGATAAGCACAGTACATAGGTGGAAGAACAGAGGTATTGGTATAGTAGCAAGGTTGTCGGACAAGTGAAGCTCCCGCTTCAGAGCACGGGTAGTTATTCCCACCTCTGGTGTATCATGCCTCTTAAATAAGGTCCGAGATACATGATACACTTGGATATGACGTGTATAACTATATACTGTCTTATAGAATGATACTGGCTTTATCCACCCTAACTTATACAATGGTTGCTACCAGTCATAACCACTTAAGAATGTGATCTTGTTAATGATGCGTGTGTGTTTCTACACTATATATAATCTGTCTTCTATGTATTGTGCTTATCTATACAATTAACCCTAGCAGTTACAATCACTGGGGAAAGGAAGTTTATCCTAGATTCCAGGAACACATATAACAACACATAACTATCGTATGTACTATCGGACATACCTCCCTGTGTTGGAATTCGAGATCTGACAACATTCGTGTCAATTAATGGACTGAAAACAATATATGACTCACAAATATAAATTAACTTCGATTCGGGGGTTTGTCTGATTAATTTTACCAGGTCTATTGTCCTATCGTTCATTGCAATGTTACATGTAGTTGTGTTTGTTTTGTTTTGTTTTCCCGTTACCAGATTTTCTCCGTGCAGTGTTGGTTTTGTTTTCGTCACCAAACAGTTTGTTACTATAGGGGAGCGAATTCCGTGTTTTACATCCAACATGTTCTACAATTTTCGCTTCAGGCACTCTAGTCGAAGCGGAGAATACAATTGTAATTGTCGCACAACAATCATATTTTTGGATTATCAAGAGCAGGTGAGGTTAAATGAAGCAGGGGTTTGATATTAATTAGGCTTTAATGACGTACCCGTGTCATAACAGTGGGGGTCCCCTAGTCACCAGTATCAGGATTAAACGGCATGTACAGGGGTCCACAAATGAACAATCGGTGACGAACTAGACCCAATATGCCGAAAGGACAGCGCGTGTAGCAAACAATGTTCGATTAATCGATTATATTCAGAGTTAATTATACGCCATATGAGGATGCCGGTTTAGGACAAGGTACGCGATTGTGTCCTCTGTTCTTTCTGTCGTTAATTATCTCATTGTTAGTTGGCGTGATTTTGTTGATATGTGACCCGCCATATCAAATCCAGTCGGAAGTCGGGATTTTTTTTACCCTGTGCCAATGCATTCTCTTATATATGCGAGTCGACCATAGGTCGCCTCGCATATATAAGAGAATGCATTGGCCTAACAATTTTTTACAATTTTAATAATTTGTTCTTGTATTCTTTAACAATTTTATAATTTCACCCATACAGAGCTCCAGACAAACATGAGCAGACGACACTCTTCTATGTGCTTCTATATATGTGTGGGGCTCCCTGCAGGATAATGGATGTTTTTTTATTTTATGTCCTAAAAATTGTAAGAAACATTTATTTAAAAAACATGATAAAAAATTGTTAAGCCTATGAATTCTCTTATATATGAGAGGCGACCTATGGTCGACTCGCATATATAAGAGAATGCATTGGCAGAGGGTAAAAAAATCCCGACTTCCGGTTGGATTTGATATGGCGGGTCACATATATCAAATTCGTCGCCTCTAACCCCGGCATCTCAACTCCACGTATGTCAACTCCACGTATGCCAGTTCCCCTTCGTTCAGGCCGGCTTGGGACATAAACATGCTACATTATGACATACCCGATGTTCTAACGAATGCGTTTCACATCGCATATATAGTTCCAATGTTACTTTAAAGATACGGGCGGAGTTGGCGGTGGGTATGCTGTTAAAATATTCAGCTCCGTCAAAAGCCGCCATAAACAGAAAGAATAGTAAAATATAGACAGACTTTGTTCTTATACCAATCAGAAATATGGCATAAACAGTATGTTATTGTCAATTATTTCTCCTTTGTTATGTAAACAAAAGCAAAAAACGTTACGTTACCTGGCTTTTGTTTAGATCCGGATATGGTAAGCATAAAGAGCGTTATTTGTTACTGTTTTCCTTATATGGAAATAATAAAGCTTTTATATCATGTGTGTGTGATTAACCAATAGAATTGCACTGTGTTATGTAAACAGAAGCAAAACTTTTGTAACACGAGCAGGTTCTTGTTTACGTACACCATCGTACGCCTTAAAGACAATATACTATTTACGCGCTGAATATGTTTGACATATGAGCAAAACTATATATATTTTAATATTCCTTCTGTTGATGGCGATTTGAACAAATATGAATATTTCTGCAACGAACGCCGTCCGTGCCTTTAAAGACGTTGTGGACCTATTTCAGTAAATAAAACCGATAAGTTAGTATCCAAATACTATAGCCATCGGTACAATGTAGCAATAAACTAACAATGTCGAAAATTCCAACCGTACTGTATACATAGAACACAACCTTTGAACTACGGACAAATGTAAATATTTACTACTTTATTCAGGACGAATTAGTGGGTGATAAACATGTACGGCAATGATTCCGCCGAAATTATATATAATATATTTACTGCATGCAACTCGTTTATCACAATGACACAGTTTTCTGCCTATTGTGATATAAACTTATGAAAATAACTAATTTTGGGCATGAATTCATTCTGAATACTACCACATCACTTTAAGCTAGTGTACATGTATATTAGCAATTCGCCATATGTGCATAATGCTGCACTTGAGCACAGAGACGTGGCGACAGGGGGGTTTGGGGTGTCTCAACCCCCCCCCCCCCAACTTTGGTCGAGGAGGTACTCATAAGTCAGCACTTGTCCTCCAATCCCATTGTCTATATAAAAATGTATGTATCATTTCCTATATGTGTTATTGAAATCAGACAAATAAATATGTTTAAACTAAAACTTTGGTCGAAATTTTCAACAGTTGGAAATTTCATACCTGACACAACATTAGTTGGAAAATATTCACACCAACAATAGGTTGAAAATGTTCTTGTAGTTTGATTTTAAAAGTTCTTGTAGTTAGGTTTAAAATTTCCAACTCTATGAATGCTTGAGGCTAGTCTAGATGCTATGATTTTGCGATTTTCTTGTTCAGATTTCAAACTTTTCGCACACCGGGCGACCCATGGTCGGCCCGGTGTGTCCTGGTCCCCCCCCCCCCCCCCCCCCCCCCCGTGGCCAACAATAAACAACTTCTAATGAGTTTAAGAAAACAATATTTTACTACATTTGGTTAAAATTGTTGACTGAAATGGTCATCAGTTGGAAAATTTCCAAACTAAGGGAGAGTATGAGGTTTGAAATTTCCAACACTAGGAAAGCTTAAGGTCTGCAGTCTAGATGCTAGGATTTTGCGATTTTCTTGTTTAGTTTTCAACTTATTCTCACACCGGTCTATTGCCCGTAGTCGTGTGCATTTGTCTGGAGTTAGACCACTAGATGTTAGGATTTGTGCAATTTTCAGGTTCAAAATATATAATATTATCATACCGGGTAGATAGAAAAATGGTTTTATAAATAGGCTATTAGGCCTGTGAACACTGTGTTAGGATTTGTGCAATTTTCAGGTTCAAAATATATAATATTATCATACCGGGTAGATAGAACAATGGTTTTATAAATAGGCTATTAGGCCCGTGAACACTTAGGTGCAAGGAGGGAATGAAATTATGCAAAACCATTGGTCTGATTCAAGGGGTGTTTTGGTTTGATTCAAGGGGGTGCAAATGGAATTATGCAAAACCTTGTCTCTGGTCTGATTCAAGGGAGGGGGGGTACAGAATTATATTATTTTATATAGAATTATCAAGGTGGACACCCCTCCAACAGAGACCCTCTATAGCCACGTCCCTGCTTGAGCAGGAGGCAGTCGCCCCAAAATGCATGCTGCTAAACATTTTTGGTAAAATCTGCCAACATATACCCTCGTTGACAGAGTTTGGTCCACCGATCAAAAAAACCCTTGTATGTACCACTCTGTATGAGATGTTAAATTCAAAATGTCATACGCGTTTCTGCCCAATGTGAGATTTGTTAGTTTCATTTCTTCCCATTTAGAACATTGGGTCCGCTTGTATACATGTAGGTCCTAAGCTTACATGGCTTATATTTGATGTTTCCAGGAGTGACAATATAATAGAATAATAAAATATACTTTATTGCTTGGTCGCTACATTACATATGATAATGGAATGTCAAACAGACAATGTAAACAAAAAAATAAACAAATACAAGTAAGCATTAATGTCATGGTGCATTAATATCTCCCCCGATTGTGGGGTGAATATGTTAACTTTCTCGTTTATTCCTGGCATCGTTGATGTATTTACGAAGAACTCTATTTATTATGTTATTTTCTGCATTGTATAGAAATTTCAAATTCGATTTATTGCTGTCACTAATTGTGTAATAAATTCTCTATCCACCAGAGGTGGATTTATAAAGTAAGGGGTTCTTCTAAATTGAATTTCACTCGCCCGATGAATTCCAGTTTATTTTAATCCATAGCT
Source organism: Siphonodentalium dalli (assembly GCA_032622095.1). Classification (NCBI taxonomy): domain Eukaryota; kingdom Metazoa; phylum Mollusca; class Scaphopoda; order Gadilida; family Siphonodentaliidae; genus Siphonodentalium; species Siphonodentalium dalli. The sequence goes on along the minus strand of CP136063.1, from coordinate 162,055,120 downwards.
TCGATGGACCAGAGCTCAGATTGTTGTATTCAGAGCTGTGCCCTTTGTGTAGCTTTCATTGAGATAACTTGTTTCAAGTATATCATATAATTTATTTATCGAAACAAGTCATTTGACGTTTGGTTCCGATTTGAGATGTGTACATGCTGGTGTAATCTCTCGTCATACTCGTATTTTTTTTTGGCATTAAAATGTGAGTCTATTTGAGTTTTAAATTCGCCCAAGGTAGGTGCTTGAACAATCAAGTCCGGGAAGTTGTTCCGTGATATGATTACTCTGTTTGGTGACTCTCGTCCGTGACATCTGCTACACGAGCGCTATGGGATGTAAATTTGTGTCAGCCAGTCTGTATAAGTAATTATGAGCCGACAATGACACTAAAACTCTGATTTTCAGTTCGTTATGGACTCAAAATGAGGCGATTCTATGCCGAATATGAACCTAAAACAAATTTTATTTTAAGTCGATACGTGCTGGTTTCCCGGAGAACAGGCTGCATTATCGGCTTTGTTACAGCGACACATATTGTATCACATTCACTATATATATTAATATCAGACGGGCCTTTATTATCAAAGGTCGATGTCTAAACCATAGGCTATATTTATACCATTATCACATTATTTATAAGTATCGATATACTCGCATCCAAAACATTAAATCATTACAAGCATCTACAAGATTAATCAAGAATTGGGGTCGTTACCATGCATGCGTTGGAAAACTTTTTAATTCTACTTATCAGAATCGCATACCACACTTGGACAAAAAGTGCTGAAGAGTACCCAGGTTTTGAAAATTTGCTGAAATGACGTTTAGTTTTTTCATTTGCCATGATTTCTTTTACAGAATAATTGTTTACGTTCAACGAAAATTAAACTGAACTGAAAACAAACCTTCGGGGACATATTTGAAGGCACTGCCTTAGTGCCGATAGCAAACCCTGTCTATCATTCAGCACATTTTCAAAATCGGTGCACCCTTCAGCACGTTTTAGGTGAGAGTGACCTCTCAGCCTGTTCTCCCAAACCGCACATTATCTGCTTATAATAGAACTTGTTTTACGTTGATAATCTGCTGAGAATAGCCTTGATAATGCTGAAAATTAGAGCGTTTTACTCACACTATCGACTCATAATAAGGCGATTCTAAGCAGATTATGTGCGCGCAATGACTTTTTAACATGTGTTTTCACTGTGGCCCCGAGCAAGAAAACAAAATAACGGATATGTCTCCATTATCTGCTTATTTCAGAATAAAATAATCACATTATGTACCTATTTCAATTTATAAGTCGATTATATGTGCGTATTTGGGCGAGGTTATGTTTGGACCTATTCAGCCATATACTGTGATCATAATTAGAGAATTTGTTCTTCGGTTTTAGAATACTTTATCTCTTCCCGACAATGCTTCTGACAACAACAAAATTTTCTATGATAAACTTTATGAAGACGCGTTTGAATTATTATTACTCGTCAAACTCGTCAGAAACATCTTGGGTCAGACATATTTCGCATCAAAGTGTTTTAAAACAGATGTTCAATAAAAAAAATCACCCACGTATCACAGCTCATCAGAGTAATGTTCTAAAATAGTTATATTTCGTGTGTGGAAAATATAGGACAAACTATTATTTCCTAGTTACGGAAACTTTTGTTGACAGAGTCGCAATTATTATTTCATCATACCTCTAATAAATATTGAATGTTCGGGGAAGATGTACATCTTTATCATATTTATGAACTTTACAACCTGTGTTAATCGTTGGATATATGTATGACAGAAATCTATTTTCCTATGAAAAAACTGTAAACAGAATATTCATGTTTTATTCAGATATATTTATGGCCTTGTTAGAATAACATTCGTAGTGACGTTTGGTGCGGAACTACATTTACATTTGTACTGATTAAAACGACTTTGAAGAAATAAGTATTTCCTTTCTCAAATATTCTTTGTGTGTGACTTACTTCGTGAGGGTCATGCGTTTAAATAATATTACTAGGCCAAACCCATGCACCAAACCGATTAAATGTATGTCTAAGTGACTTGCTGTATATGACACCTTTGTTTTGAATATTTAAAATGAACATATTATTTGAAAATATAAAAGTATTTTTTGTTAAAACTACATGCAGCTTTAGTTTGTGCTACCCGTATAAATTGGAACCCACCAATCCATGCCTTAAAGTGACATTATAAATGTTGAATTATATTAATACTCAGCATTGAAAACATTAGTAAATCGGAATTATATTTCCAAAGTATATAATAAAATGCTACACAAAGTTCCATTATCAATTATATGGTCACTCATGGACACATCAACGGAAACGGCTTTTGGGAATTACAGTGCAAATCGCCCAGAAGCGATCTGCACGTTTTGTATGTTACTATGTGGCTGGAAAATAATAGGTAGAAAAACACACTATATTGTTCAGTACTGGAAAATATATAAGAGTGGAATTATTTTTTAAATGAGACTAAAATGTTTGTTTCCAGCCATTACACGCGACAACTGCGACGATTTGCTAGTCCTATATTTAACCTCAAACACTATACATGCAGGCCACTTAACGTAGGGTAGAAAGCTTATTCTCCTGGACGATTGGTCACCAATTCCCTAATAACAAAATACGTGTAAATATGCCTTGTTCTAAAACTTTAGAAATATGTGTACACGTTAGTTCCATCATTACATATATGTACATCAAGGACGAATTGTTTTCGTTTTTATTATATTCTTTTCCCCGTAAATTTTATAAGTTGATGATCTATTCCTTGTATATTAATTTGTATACATTTATTTGAAAATGAATTAGTTACGGCAAAAATCATCCAGTTGCCGATTAAGTCCCCTATAGATGTACCGAACAACTGTGTGTCTCCGTGGAGTTTTCAACTACAAACAAACATGTTTAAAACCAAGGAAACAAAGATAAAAAATACAGTTAAAACTCGCTTACTTGTGCAAATTAAAATTGCAAAATATGTTGCAATTTTGCGCAAGGAAAACAACAATCGGATCATTTGAATCCAATCTACACTGATAGAAAATAATCACTTAACAGAATTTAATAATTTGATTTTTATCAGCAAAAATATTTTGTCCTTTAATTCCATCAACCGAAACGTTTAGAAAAAAAGTTTCCGCTCGCGAAAGAATATGAAACAGCCGATGAAAGGCTATCATTGTTGGGTGTGACACGCGTATTGTAACGCAAATAGGCGATTTGACGACGAATTCAAAAGATGGGAGGCGCCAGGGCGTCATCTTCCTATTCAAAGTCAGTGGATTGACAAGACAAGCATGTCCCACGTGAATCGATAACGTTCACGGCCGGGTCTCGTCATCACATTTTTTATTCATGGATACATAATTATACTTTGTCAATGCCTTCGGTTCATCAGTTACTGTTAATATCGAAACATTTGCTATCACCGAAACTAAATATCTGGGATTCCGTTAGGTGTGATACGCGAATTACCAGATGGAGCGATACTGTGTAAACCCTGCTTAATATTCATGAACGCTGGAACCAATAGCAGACTCGTATCGATGGTCTTTACGTGCTAAGTTTATGATAACTGAACCGAAGTTTATAAGCAGTTTGTGGACTCTAAAGGGGGATTTGTCACACAGTTTGGTTACAGTTTACAAGCTTTGTCAAACACTGGGACAGTCATGTTTGGTTCGGATGCTCAATCTTTGATGTCTTATGGATTTAAAGGGAACTCTTCGTCAGTTATTCACCCGCTTGGGATCAATCGGCCATATCTTCCGATGGATATGCATAGACAGACTATGTTGGACTATAACTCTAGGATTCAATGCGGACTTAGAAATTATGGATCATCACTTCCTATCACCGGCATAACGGGTTCACCTTACACTGACCCATATTCTCTCTACTTCTACAGACACGATCCTAGAATGAGGATTCCACACGAAGATCCAAAACCTAGTCACAGCTATATCGGACTGATTGCAATGGCTATTTTATCAGTCAAAGACCACAAACTCGTTCTCAGTGATATTTATCAGTGGATTTTGGACAACTATCCATATTTTCGAGCGAGAGGACCAGGGTGGAGAAACAGTATAAGACATAACCTATCATTAAATGACTGCTTCGTGAAGTGTGGGCGATCTGCAAATGGGAAAGGTCATTATTGGGCGATACATCCAGCCTGCTCGGATGACTTTCAAAAAGGAGATTTTAGAAGGCGAAGAGCCCAGAGGAAAGTTAGGAAGCACATGGGACTGGAAGTTCCCGACGACGAAGACGACAGCCCGTGCCCTTCGCCGTCAACGACGCCGCCCATCAATGAAATCAGCGTGTCCGACGATGAGGCCGATGGGCTGAAAATTCAGAACGGTGATTCGAAGGCAAGTCCTCTGAATGAAAGTGGTTCATGCAGTTTTAATGTTGAAATGAATGTTAATGAAGGTGTGAGCGATGACAGACCTAAAATAAACAAGCCGTGCGACAAATGTCGTCCGAAGAAACGAATGTTCGATGTCGAAAGTTTACTCGCCCCAGACGATCCGAAATTATGCACGTGCACATCTCAGATTGAAAGTTTGGAATCGCTCCCTGAAGAAAACGAAACGAACCGCAATTCAGAACGAGAACCTGGAGAAGTAACCGACAGCGATAAAAATATAGAACAATCTTCGGAAATACCTGCGACAAGACTTGGTGACTTGAAGTGCAATCTTAACAATCTTAACCGCAGTTCTGGATTTGATTCAAATTCCAACGTCACGTGGTCAACTATAGGTAATTTTATGTATCCAGTACTTAGCGTTCCATGGCCGAGATTTTCAACCCAGAGAGACAATAATGTGAGTTCTTCAAACATTGACAATGCCACATAATCTGGAAGATTTTATAAATGTCACTATTTATTAATAACATTCAGAATACTATTTCCCTTATACTGTGTGTGCCCTGACAATCCACTATATATTTTTTCTTTTTGAGATGTTTGTTTGTTGTTGCTGTAACTCCTTGAATATAGACATTTTGAATTTTACAACATGATACATAAAATTAATTATTCAATATATCCAGTGTTTCGTTTTAGAGTTCCGAATATTGAAATATGATACGATTGTAAAGTTAAACGGACATGGCTCATTCGAGCTTCCATATTTTGTCTACGTAATTTGGAAGGAGGTATAAGATAGGTTGATAAACACACGAAATATTGATATACCGGCTTCATGTGCTCTGAAAAATTCTTGCCATGGTCACAGTCATTTTTCATCTGTTTTAACCTTTTCGCACAGAAATGAAACAAACGCTCTTTATTTCTACCATATCAGGAATCTACTAAATGGAACGCTTTTTTGTCTTCCATGACGTATATATGGCTATTGATTGTTTGAAACCCAAACGCCGTGTTCAAAGTTGTATTTTTAATGACATCAATGCTTCTTTCTGGGGCATATAACGCCCGTAAGAAGGTAATTTAAGTATTTATCGACCTATTTCGATACCGGGACAAATTCAAATGAGAATACTTTCGGGGTATTTTGGGGTGCAAACTGCTAAGTGGCTTTAAATGTCTAATCTACTCCAACCACATGTGCGAATAAAAAGACAGAAAGACGAGCTGAGTTCTGCGCGTAAGATAAAACGTTGAACCGAAGGACTTATATTATAGTAAGTTTGGTGTGTATGTGTTTGTATCATGTGACTCATGTAGGTAAGGGCAACATTAGAGTCATTAGAGTTGCAAAGGGGCTTCAGGCTTTTATATTAACTGTAACAAACCCTAATTCTTCTTTTTAATAACTTGATATTGGCATATATCAAATAACATGATTGATTTGAGAAGTAACTCTCTCGTTATAGAATTGGATATATCGTTTATATCGTTTCAATGGTTAAGACAATAACAATTACATAATTAATTGTACTATAAAATGACTCTGTTTTTGTATATATTAGCTTACTTCGTATGCCGCGTCTGGTTTGTAGCTAATATTCAGAGGGTTATTTATCATTTGAACCTCCAAAATATGTCTATACGGAGTTTGAAAGGAGGGATTAGATATATACACGAAATATCGATATAGAGGTTTTATATCCTCTAAAAAATCGCGAAAGGCTCAGCAAATCTCCGTTGTTTATATTTTTTTTCGCACAGGAGTAAGATAAACGCTCTTTATAAAACAAACGCTCTATTTTTATCACATGATCAGTCATGGACTGACGAAGAACGTTATTTATGTTTTATTATTTCATTCTGAAAATAAAAGTCGGGGCCGACGTGTTTCTAAATTCGGTGATTTGAATGTCTGAGTGATATAGTATGTCCATACACAATAAGTTAACGTATTTATCGAATTATTTTTGTTATCCCCAATCAATATTATTTCTCATAAACCTATACATACATAGGTATGTAGATAATAACAGTTAAATATATACAATATGTACATAGGCATGTGAACTTCCGGGTGAAAAATTTTGTATACATGGATTACATTACACAACCTTCATCGCTACATATATGTATAACACTGTAACATGTATATGAATATTGCGAATATAATTAAGCATATAAAACTAAATAGAATCGCGGCATGTAACAAAAAGGCAGAATTTCACACTTCGAATCGCCATGGCGAACATAAGCGTGACATAAAATTTTAATTTAATTTTAATGTACATGACTACAGGTGTATTTGTCCAATTTGACACCCCTAAATTACATTTTCTTCGGCTTTGGGCGTTAAAATATATTCCAGTCGAGGCATCCATGCTTCAGATCTCAGATATTATAGATTTCGATGTTTCTATTTATTTTCTCCACCTTGAGTGCCATATATGGCGATGACTGGTTCAAACTAGGATTCCGCAGAACGTGTCATTATGTGAACATACAGTCAAATCTTCTTTAATGTGTGGTAGCCTTGGTGTTATAACATGTATACAGTCTATTACCATGCATCAAATATGATTACTGCATGAATCGGGTACCGGTATAAGTATATCCATTTATTATATTTGCTTGCCTATTAAAGATACGGGCGGCGTTGGCGGTGGGTATGCTGTTAAAATATTCATCTCCGTCAAAAACCGCCATAAACAGAAAGAATAGTAAAATATAGACATACTTTGTTTTTATACCAATCAGAAATATGGCATAAGCAGTATGTTATTGTCAAATGTTTTTCCTGTGTTATGTAAACAAAAGCAAAAAACGTTACAGAACCTGGCTTTTGTTTATATCCGGATATGGTAAACATAAAGAGGGTTATTTGATACTGTTTTCCTTATATGGAAATAATAAAGAGCGTTTATATCATGTGAGTGTGATTAACCAATAGCATTGCGCTGTGTTACGTAAACAGAAGCAAAACTTATGTAACACGTGCAGGTTCTTGTTTACGTACACCGTCTTGACGACAATATACTATTTACGCGCTGATTATGTTTGGCATATAAACAAAACTATATATTTATTAATATTCCTTCTGTTGATGGCGATTTGAACAAATATGAATATTTCTGCAACGAACGCCGCCCGTGCCTTTAAATAGCAAAAAATTACCGAAACGTAGATAATCGTATGTATATCTCTTAGAAGCTACAGTGAAATACGATTTCGTTATTTCACTGTAGCTTTCGTTAATTCACTGTAGCTTTTTGGACATCTGGGTCAATCCGTTATTTCTTTCCGAGTATCGTTCAGTTTGTTGTACTATTAAAAGTGAAAATGAAGTATAATTTAGCAACTTTGAGCATTAAACGGATATATGGCTCATTCGAGTTTCCAAATGTTGTCTACGTAATTGTGAAGGGGGTATGAGATAGGTTGATAAAAAAAATACACGAAATATTGATATAACGACTTCATATGATCTGAAAATACTTGTCTCGGTCAAAACGGCTGTTTTCAATTCTGCGCACAGATGTGAAACGAACGCTCTTTATTTCTACCATATCAGGAATATATTAACACAAAACGCTCTTTTCTGTTCCCTGCCGTGCACATGACTGTTTGTTTTGGGACCCAAACACTGTGTTCAGGTTGTATTTTTTATTACTTCAATCATGCAATGCGTCTTTCTGGGACATATATAATGCCCGTTGAAGGGTAGTTCAAGTATTTATTTATCGACCTATTTCGATACCGGGAAAAATTCAAAAGCGAATATTATTTGGTGTTTTTGGAGCGCAAACCGAAACGTAGATCGAATAACTACTAATACTCGATATTTGATTCGATACTGATATCGGTGACGCGATTCCAGATCAACACCGCATCGGACCGCAATTTCCGAATCAGAATTAGTTGGTGTCGTTATCTTGTTTTGCAACTGGATAGAACATGATAAGTTAACCACATTCATAAAACACCTGAATTGTGTTGCTTGTTTCAGAAGTTGTGTGCTGGCTTTAATTAGGCAAATATGTTCAATAGAATACCTACATTTTTGTGTTTGAATACCTGAAGCATCTCATTCGTGTCTGGAATAAATGTCGAAATTTCACTCGCGGCTTGTAGTCGCTCGTGGAAATTCATATTTCTTTCCAGACACTCATGAGATATTTCACTCAACACTCAACAAAAACTGTACGTATTCTCTATGTATCCACATGCCAATTATCACAAGACACTACATTTTGTTTTTGGCAATATTTTGGGTCGTCTTTTATTCCGAGAATGATTTCCGATCATTAGCCGCCGCTAATTGTGAACATGCGTCCCCCCCCCCCCCCAACTAAAGTTACTGCATCCGCGCATGGCCGTATATACTTCCGGTGGAATTCTAGCTATATTCGACTGACAATAGTTCGAGATGGAGAAAATAAATAGATCTGAAAAATCGAAATCTAATAGCTCCGCACTTTGAAGGGTAGGTTCCTCGACTCAAATCAGATATGTTTCACCCCGAAGCCGAAGAAATTGTAATTTAGAGGTGTTAATGAGTTCAGGGCATCTGTCAAATATGTTACTCTGGTCTGGAACCCTGGATACATGTTTACTGAAAATTTAAGAGACTAAAATTAAACTTATAAAATATATTATTTTAGTCCGAAATTAGTTCACAAGTTGGTATTTTACTCAGAGACTTAGTCGTACGGACCATGGGGCTGGAGGGCTGCAGCCCCCCCCCCCCAAACGTTTTGAAAGCTTAATTTGGGTAATTTTCTGGCAAGTGGAGATACTTTCTGTCAAATTCGGGCAAATTGAATGATATTTCAGGTGAGAATTGTGAAAAATTCGAGTATTTTTCACATTTCTACTAGAATTATGCATATTTAAGGTTAATTTGAATCTATTTTGTTATATTTATGTGTATATATACAAGGTATATTCTATAAAAACTATTTTACAACCATAAACATATAATGTACAAAAATTCGGGGAAAACGTCTCAGTCCCCCTCAAAATTCGGGCACCCGTCCGGCTATGATCACAGAGTTGTTAAATGATGATATTCAATCCGATTTGATATTCGTTTTGAATTTTTCCCGGTATTGAAATAGGTCGATAATAGTTGAACTACCTTTTAACGGACATTAAAGGTACGGTTGGCCTTGGCGGTGGGTATCCTGTGAAAATATTTCCACCCGTCAAAAACCGCCACAAACAGAAAGAACAATTTTTTTTAGACAGACTGTGTCCGTATACAAATAAGAAATATCGCATAAACAGTATGTTATTGTCATTTGTTTGACCATTGTTATGTAAACAAAAGCATAAAAAGTAACTTTTCTGGTGTTTGTTTATATTATGATGGTAAATATAAAGAGCGTTCTTTGTTTGTGAATTCCTGATATGGAACGAATAAAGAGCGTTTATGCCATTTGTGTGTGATTAGCCAGCAGCATTGTGCTGTCTCCTGTAACACAATCAGGCTCTTGTTTAGGTAAAATATAGTAAATCTTTATGATAACATGCTGTTTACGCGATGGTCATGGTATATATGAACAAAACTGTATGCGTTTTAATGTTTTTCTGTTTACGGTGATTGCAACAAATATGAATATTTTCGATAACTAAGGCCTCACGTGCCTTTAAATGTCCCAGAAAGAAGCATTGAAGTCATAAAAATATAACTTTGAACACAGTGTTTGGGTTCCAAAACAAACGAACAGCCATGTGCACTGCGAGGAACAGAAAAGAACGTTTCGTGTTAATTTATTCCTGATAAGGTAAAATAAAGAGCGTTTGTTTCACTTTTTCAAATTGAAAACGGCTGTAAAATGGCTGCGATCAAGACAAGTATTTTCAGATCATATGGAGCCTGTATATCAATATTTCGTGTATTTATCAACCTATCTTATACCTCCTCCAAATTACGTAGACACAATTTGGAAGGTCGAATGAGCCATGTCCGTTTAAATATGTTTCGAACGTCGGAAATTATCAGATCACCTACATGTATACTATAGGGCTTGCTGATACTCGATATTTGATTCGATACTGATATCGGTGACGCGATTCCAGATCAACACCGCATCGGACCGCAATTTCCGAATCAGAATTATTTGCTGTAGTTATCTTGTTTTGCATCTAGATAGAACATGATAAGTTAACCACATTCATAAAACACCTGAATTGTGTTGCTTGTCTCAGAAGTTGTGAGTTGTGAGTTTGCCAATCCGTGATTTCCCTTGATAATTACCATTTTCAACCTGAGTGAATATAGAGTTATAGCCTCAGATGGATTATACGATTGTTTTCCAGAGTAAAACGACCACTACCCGATTCGATTCGAGGTTAGATTTGATGGCGAAATCGGAATGGTGAATTGATTCGAGGTAAAAATCCCCGATTCCTGCTGAATTGATATGATGCTGCTACGGCAAACTGATGCCGTTACGAAGAAGTATCGTTATTTTTCCCCTAAGTTGTAATTTTCGCGTTGTTTTATAATCCGAATGATTTGAGAAAAAGCCAGTGTCTGTCTGAAATATTCAAGAAAATATATATTTTTGAAATATTTAATAATGGCTGCGCTGGCGTTTGCAAAACGACTTATAGCCATCTTGATTATAGTTGATTTGCAACAACTAATAGTATTAATTTTTTCGCAATATATATATGTTTTTGAAAGTTTGATGCACATTAAGGCTTTCCGTGGATATGTTCCGAAAAAAGTGACGGTATTTATTCTTAACAGCACCAGTTTGCCCGAACAGCACCATAGGCATTCATTCGGACAACCATCAACATCATATCACATTAGCAGGCAGGGCCATTTGACCAGGATTGATCGATGTACATGATAAAGAGTATTCTTCATACCCATTAAATATGCTCGGTCCGTTTTGACACAAAATTTAACAAACTTTCCGAAGTCGTAGAACGGCCTCATTTTCACACCGGTTGTCTGACATCTGTGAAATACTAGACAATAGTCCGAAAATGACTGTTTGCACGTTTTTGTTTAGATATATATAAAGCATGCAGATCCGCATTTCGTGTATTTATCGATATATCTTGTCCTTATATATATGTCGCTAATGACAAGTTTAATGCAAATTTCCGAGGGGCTGTGCATATGTGTTTCCCAAAATGTATCATACGGTAGGTCATTTGAGAATCCTCAGCTATCCATATAAACCCTTTTAATATTGAATGACGATTCCCCCACTCAGTTATAAAACATACATTGTAATTCGATGGCTGTTTTTTTTAAAGCAAGTACCGAACTCATTTTTATATAGGGTTCTTCGTCTTCATTGTACATTATTAGTTATCTTCGGAAACATCGGGGGTACATGGATATTTAATACCTGGATGTCGATTTTTAACCCAGAGGCGGAATTGAAGGGTTCAAAAAGAGACACCCAGAAGTTCCAAAATATATAATAGACTAGCCGATGTGCCCGACTTCGTCCGGACTATTCAGGGATTTCTTTGTGATCGCCTCCGTCTGGGTAGAATATACAGCGTCTGGACAAACTATTGTTCGAACGGTCCAGAAACATGCATATATAGGCATATATGAGCGAGGTGAAGGTCAAGGACGCGGTCGCACGTGAAATTGGACCCGCCCATATTTTTGTTTCCGGGATCAAAGTTGGCCCTATACATACCAAACTCGAGTCGGATCGGTCGAGGTCCAGAAACATGCTATACGAGCGAGGTCAAGGTCAATGTCAAGGACTCGGTCACACGTGAAACTGGACCCGTCCATGTTGTTCCCGGGATCAATGAAGGCCTACGTACCAAATTTGAATCGGATCAGTCGAGCATTTTAGAGTCAAAAGACACACACACACACAGACAGACAGACAGAGAGACAGACAGAAGTTCCAAAATATATATTAGACTAGCCGATGAGCCCGACGTTGTCCGGGCTATTCAAAAATCAAATTTCAAGTCGATAGCTCCACCCGTTTCCGAGATCTGGTCACATAGCAAATTTCAAGTTGATAGCTCCACCCGTTTCCGAGATCTCGTCTGCGCATGCGCGAAGCTGGCGTCGCACGGGCTCGGCGACCCAATAAAATTCGTATCCGGGGCAAGATACATTCACATACCAAATTTCATGTCGATAGCTCCACCCGTTTCCGAGATCTGGTCTGCGCATGCGCGAAGCTGGTGTCGCACGGGCTCGGCGACCCGATAAAATTCGTATCCGGGGCAAGATACATTCACATAGCAAATTTCAAGTCGATAGCTCCGCCCGTTTCCGAGATCTCGTCTGCGCATGCGCGAAGCGGGAGCCGCACGGGCTCGCCAATACGACGTTGACGACCGCCTGGTCAAACTACCCACACGTACCAAGTTTCGTCCCGATCGGTCGAGAATCGTAGATTTGTATCAATGACATACATACAGACAGACAGACAAACAGAGGTCTTCAAAATATATATGAGACTAGCCGATGAGCCCGACGTTGTCCGGGCTATTCAAAAACCAAATTTCAAGTCGATAGCTCCACCCGTTTCCGAGATCTGGCCGAAATTCGTATCCGGGGCAAGATACATTCACTTACCAAATTTCAAGTCGATAGCTCCACCCGTTTCCGAGATCTGGTCTGCGCATGCGCGAAGCTTGCGTCGCACGGGCTCGGCGACCCGATATAATTCGTATCCGGGGCAAGATACATTCACATACCAAATTTCAAGTCGATACCTCCACCCGTTTCCGCACGGGCTCGCCAATACGACAACGACGACCGCCTGGTCAAAGTACACACACGTACCAAGTTTCGTCCCGATTGGTCGAGAATCGTAGATTTGTATTAATGACATACATACAGACAGACAGACAGACAGACAGACAGAGGTCTTCAAAATATATATGAGATTACCGCTCGAATGCCCGATCAACAGAAACATGGGAACAAAATATTCCGGAAGCATTGGATTCGTTATTACAACGGACCATAACAATGCTTGTTTCTACATTGTACCATATACACAATTGAACGCAGCACAGATAATACGCGGAAAAAGTAATCCCATTTGCGTGATGACAGGGATCAAATAGGCTCATGTTTTCGAAGCGCGTCCGTATTTGTGTGACTGTTTTGTGTTTATTATATGAAGAAAACAAGGATGATTGTCATCAAATGGAATTATGATTAGAGTTCGTAATCGGCTTGTTGACTAAGGGATTATGTCCCAAAGCTGAACACTCACGGAAACGAACAGGCATACTCACGCACGAGGCGAACAGGCATACTCACGCACTATCTAAATACCCATCTGATATATTAGAATACAAAACTGTCCGCACTTGATACTACAAGAAAAATAAACTAACAGTCCACACCCTCATGCAGAGCTAATAAATATTCCTATTCCTATTTATTCTATCCGCGTACCATATCAGAATTTAACCTGTTACCACCCTCCACAAGCACAACTGAAGACAACAAAACATTCAAGTCACAGCTCTCATCATCATTGATGCAGTCCACAATGACCAAAAGAAAACGTCGCAAAAAATATTGAGAAATAGTCACTGGCAGCTGTAAATAATTTTACTCTCCTTTTAATATCATGAAATGACCAAACAAATCATAAAAAGAGAAAACAATTAAATATATCGACCACCACAATGTATGCGCTCAACAATCAATCTCACCATCATTTTGACTCAAACTAACACCATTGAGTCCCACATTGTCTTGTAATTTAAAGCCACATGGCGGTTTGTGCTCCAAAAAGGCATAATATTCGCTTTGGAATTTTTCTCATTATCGAAATGGATATAGATAACTATCTGAATTACCTTTCTACGAACATTATGTAGCCCAAAAAGACGCATTGAAGTAACGAAAAATAAGCATATGAACAAGATGTCCCAAACACAAAACAGCCATTTGCACGACATGCAACATAAAATAGGGTTCCGTGGTAATCTATTCCTGGTATGGTCTCAATAAAGAGCGTTTACCTGACTTCTGGGGGAAAAGTTGAAAACGGCTGAAAAATGGCTGTGACTTTGGCAAGTGTTTTTCAGAGCACATGAAGCCAGTAAACCAATAGTTTGTTTATTTGTCGACCCATGGTATCCATCGCTCCAAATTAGGAAGAAAACAAATGGAGGTTCGAATGAGCCATGCCCGTTTAAACTGTCCTCCGGGCGGCTCATAACTGTCAGTAAACGACAGCGAGCTGTCATGTGAAGAAGAAAGAAGAACCACGATGCGAAAAGCCAGATTGCAGTGGTCGATCATTGGTCAACTGGTTCCGAAAACGAACTGCGATGTTCAACTGAGACAGCTGGGTTCCTACTAGATCATGCCATGAATGTTTACTTTAGCTATTCCAGAAGTGATCACATTCCACCATTACAAATCCCGGGAACTTTTTGATGCTGTGACATGGAAGCTTATAACATTGAAAAACTAGTACGGGTATTTCTTAGTTATTACCTGTTTCTTACTAACGTACTTAACTGTAGCTGAAGGTTCCAACTTAAAAGTGTACGATTTAAGTGACTTTGTGAGCGATTTGGCTTTGCGTCGCTTACAATAACGGAATTTCTCCCGGTTAATTAATTTACTGTTTTTTTTTTTTTTGCAATATCAGCTCACAAAAGTCGCAAAAAAAACATGCAAACATGAGCTGGTACCACCCAGTAGATTAATGAGGAACAAGTACTAACAAAACATATATTCCCTGCCTTATTTGTTAAATGTTATAAAGTTCCTTGTCAGAACGGGTCAGAACATCAAAAGGTTCCCAGGTTTTTGTACTGGTGGAATATGATCTCAACGTGTATAGCTGAAGTAGAGATTCATGGCATGATCTTATTTCCTACATGTATCACCACCAAGTGTGGTTGGTCCTGCTGAATTGTTATAATGCTGGTAGGGCAAACAGATGCTGTTAAGAAAAAGTATCGTTATTTTTTCTCTAAAGTCGTATTTTTCGATGCTCGGATAATCTGAACATAATTATCCAGAAAAAAAACCAGTATGTGTATAAAAAATTCAAAAACATATATTGAGACATATTTTAATACTTGTTGTATTCATGTCGTTATGCGAACACCAGCGCAGTCGTTACTACTTATTTCAAAAATATATGTTCTTGGATGTCACATTGGCTTTTTCTCAAAATTAGCCAAACACCAGGAAAATGACATCTTATGACAATATAAACGAAACTTTTTCGTAGTTGTATCAGTTTTGCTCTACCAGAATCAGAGCAATTCAGCAGGACCCACCAGCATCATAGCACATTAGCAAGACCACTTGACCAGGAGAGTATATGATGTTAGTGAGTCCTATTCCCTGATGGGCGTTTAATAAAACGTACCCATGCATAAACGTACTTGGGCAGAACGAACATCATTGGACAACACATACCAATGTGTCTGTATGAAACGTTCGAGGGTATATTAAACTGGCTGTGTAACTTGTCACAAATTGGTAGCGCGAGTCATTGGATTGGAATCGCTTTGTGATAATCCCTGTGCCAATGCATTCTCTTATATATGCGAGTCGACCATAGGTCGCCTCGCATATATAAGAGAATGCATTGGCCTAACAAGTTTTTACAATTTTAATAATTTGTTCTTGTATTCTTTAACAATTTTATAATTTCACCCATAATTTACAGAGCCCCAGACAAACATGAGCAGACGACACTCTTCTATATGCTTCTATGTATGTGTGGGGCTCCCTGCAGGGTAATGGATGTTTTTTTATTTGATGTCCTAAAAATTGTAAGAAACATTTATTTAAAACAATTTGTAATACATTTTTTAATTTCTGTATTTTAAAGTTCACTATGTGCTAAATTGTAAATACCGCACAGAAACACAATTTGAGAAAAAATACAGGTTGTTTTTCTCTTGGGTTGACTTTTAGTGTGCCCGATGGTGAATGTGGTGCCGTAACTTAATAATTATACCACGGTTTACACAAAACTCTTGTCGTCCTTACAATGAATGAGGACGATTTGGAAACAAAGAGCAATTTTACTCAAGACATTGTTCCACAGTTATAATGCAACAGACGAGAATATAAGAACATCTTTTGTCTTCCTAAGAAGACCAACGCACTCACATATTTTTCTCTTTCAGAAACCACCTCGCATTTTATTTTAAATCTAACGAATTGGGATATGTTGAATGAGTATTTCAATCTTGGGTTTGCCTGCAGTGTACAGTAATGCCATAAATAATCGACCTCTTAACCACAGCAGAATTATGGGTAATTTTTCAGGATTTAGTCGGAAATATGGCTTGTTGCCATTCATCGGAAAGCTCTCAGTAATACTGTATTATCGTTTGAAAAAACTGAAACAAATCATACGCAGACCTTTGATTTCCGTGGGCCTTCCAGTTGTTCACTTGCTATTGAGCACAAAATCCCTATATTATTAACAATTGCTATACTAGATACTCATTGACGGGTAGTAGTCTCTCAGGAAATGTTCAGATAATAAGTTCAACAAACGGCCATTTGATCGTTTGTTGAACTTATTATCAGAACATTTCCCACCAATGGATATAAATCATACTGCTCTTGTATTATCTGTTTTATATCTGTCGTCTGATTTTATTATCTGAACACCCATCCAAATGAATAATAGATCGTTCCAATGCATACTTTTATAACTGAATGGGAAAATTTATTTAATATAGAAAGGGTTAAAACCCTTACAGCTATGACGAAGTGGGATCGATTCCCGATTATCGCTGATTGGCAACCAATGCAAAGGGATGGTAACCTGTTTTTTGTTTGTGTATCTGGAAATGTTTGACAGTTAATTCCCAGTGAATCGGCGGCTTCTAGGATTCATGCTGGTCGGAACAGTTTTCGGCAAATTGTTTTGCCATTTTTCAGAAAATATTGAATCATGGAGAAAACCGAAACTAAAACTGAAATAATAAGAGACCTTTCGCAAAAATCACTATTACGATTACGGATAGGATATATTGTCCTAGTAAGGTTGACACCATCACAATTTACCTACGATGGCTAATTGGTGAGACGGCATATGCCCCACTTTATTTAGTTACACATATATTTGATGGAAGAAGTAATGTGTGTCTCTTTCAGACCCCGTGTTCTTATCCGCATGTAATAGGCCACACGGATAATGTTAGGGCGCCCCCGGGTAGGACCGATGGCACATTCTTGACAATCTGCACACAATTAAACTGCGTGGGGTATATTTTGTCTCACATAAGAAACCCCGTGCGTAAAGATCGAATTTTGGCCGTATACTGGCAGGATATTTCCGTATCCGTAATCGTATTCGTGTTTTTGCGAAAGGTCTCTATTAATGATAAGAAACACGTACAAAATAACTGGAAACAAAATACGAGTTGAATAAAAGTGATAACGAAAATGTGTACGGATGGGAACCGCCAAAATTGAAATAGGTCCAACCGGCAATTCACATAAAGAACACTGCTTTTATCTATATTGTCTTATTTTGCAACCACAATGCAGTATCGTACTGTCACTTCATTAAGAAGGTACACAGTTCAAGCAGCTAATGGACTATAGCCTTGGCACCTTTTGGCAAATTAAATCAACGACAGCGTGAACCATGGTGGTTTCCACATTCATCATATAGGCAGGGACGTTGCTAGGGGGTTCAAACGCGGGTTGCACGAGACCAATACCATTTCCCACTATATAATATTTGGTCTAATAAAATTTCCAACTATAGGATTTGGTTTTGAGTGATGCAAATTTCTTATATTGGCTTAATGGCTTAATAATTTGGGTTTCTATATGTTCTTTTTAAGAGTATGGACTGTGTAAATAATGACACTAGTAACAAGAATGACATAGCATTGATCCATGTTTATGTATTGGGTACACTGTGCATGCAGTACATTTACATGATATTAATCAGAATATGGTTGAGGAACGAATACGAGTTACATGTATTTAAATTCCAAGGTGTCACAAGTTATAACTAACACAATGGTATCAAGTGTGCATACTGACTGATTGTTATATTGTGAACGCTGTCCTCAGAAATATATGGAGGTTTGACATTACTATTTGACTGGTGACCATTAATTTATGGTTAGTAAAACGTACCAGTCTGAACTGGAAGGAAATTCTTTCCTTTCAATTTCATGTATGTGTTCAGGTAATGAACATTATTGGAAGTTATTTACTCAATTGACTGTGTATTAACTTGTAATATTGACATTACATTGCTACTTTGTAGGAAACATTTAAATAAACTGATTAATATACTGCTATGAGAGGAACTAAATGTATAAGTATAAGTACAACTATTGGAATTTGAGTCATGAAATTTCCAAGTATTGAAAATTATGGTCCTCATTGGAGGGTGAGGCACCCCACACCCCATGTCGCTACATAATATAGGTGGTAGGATAACTGCATAGCGGAATTAGTCTTCCGCCATGCAAGCAATTACAAACTCTGTGCTATCGCGCGGATGCTAAACGAATTTGCATACTTTAATGCCCTAAATAATCGACTCCTTAACCACAGCATAATTATGGGCAATTTTTCAGGATTTAGTCGGAAAAATGGCTTGTTGCCATTCATCGGAAATCTCTAGCTTTCCGGTGAATGGCAATAAGCCATATTTCCGACTAAATCCTGAAAAATGACCCATAATTCTGCTGTGGTTAAGGAGTCGATTATTTGGGGCATTGCTGTACTTTTAGATGATGCAGATCTCCAAGCATGTCGACTGCAATCAAATACATGTATCCATTCACTAAAAAATAACTATTAAATTTGTCACGGTAACTGCATAATGGCACGACCCTGGTAGCTGTAACCAGGAAATACACTGAATCAAATATGTGCGTTTTGGGTCAAATGTTATGACAATTTAGAAAAAAAACATGGCCAACCATATTTCTTCTTAGACTGAAAGAGAATCATGGGTACATGTCAATTTCAGTTTTTCTTTTCATCAATCAGACAGGCATGCAGTTGTGACAATTCTAAGAGGATACCTGGTGGGCTTGTTGGTAGCAGATCCACGTAACCCTATATTACTTTATTGTTGGGAGACACTCATCTTTTCCTTGTATCCATCTGTCAATCTGGACACTTTAATATGAGTTAGTATATTACAATTTTGAAATAGATTCGTACACAAACGCACACACCTCTGAATGGGCGTGCGATTAAGATTAATATGAATCGTACGTGACCCGTAGTGGAGCAACCACACATTATGTCACAATTTATGTGCCTCAAATTTGCCTTTTTTTCGGCGACATAACGCTAAGAATAATTTATGTAACATCATGCAGTGGTCACGACGGAGACGACATTCCAACTTGACAAGACATGTCGTGCATTGTAAAATTTTGTCTGGATTCTCGTCATGACTTCTTCATTTTTCGTATTCATTAAGCGAACCAACGAAATTGGTCTAAATGAAATTAATAGACCGAAATCACATGTGAATTCTTCGTAAGTTGTGAAGTAGTTACTTTCAATTTTATCGCGATGCTTCATTTCCAATTCCGCGTTTTTTGCAATTTCCACACGGTTGCTAACCGGAAGTCACGTGACAATTTCTCCAAAATCTATACCCGCTATCTTGAAAAATCAATGATGGATATAGAAACAAATATATGACGTCATTCACCTGCCTTCGGTATAAGCACCCTTGGTGGTTGCTATAATTAAGCATCACGGAAATCGTTTGCTGAGTCTATATATATAAGACTTAGTAGTCCAGTGCATTTATGAGAAAATAGGGCTGAACCTCAACATAATTGCAACACAAAAGATTTTGTTTTATTTTGGTTGGGAGCATCATAGAGTATACTCAGCTAAAAATCAACAAAAATCTGATCATGCGAAATGGCCTTTTTGAGGCAAAAAGTGGCGAAAATGATGAAAAATGGAGATTAACATTTTTTGTTAATAACTCTTGATGTAAACATACAATTGTTATATTTTCACAATGATAAACTGTGGTACAGTTTTATCCAAGATTTTGTATCATTTTATTCTATAAATATTGATTAAATTTTCGAAATTTGGGTCAAAAAGTTGAAAAATTTGCCAAAATTCAGTGAAAACTGGAAGTCTACAATAACTCTTGATGCAGTTGTAAAATTGTCATAACTGGGCTTGGAACTATTGTTATATAGTTATATCCACAATTGTGGGGTTTTCATGTTGTTACTACAAGCAAATAATCAAAATATTTTAGGGTGAAAAGATGTAAAAATGACAAGAAATCAGAGAAAAATGTAATTTCACATTACATGTTTATGCATTAGAAATTTGCCATAGTTGGACTTGGACTGTTGTCAGTCAGTTATATATGAGATTTTCCATCAATTGGCTGTGGTGTCAATGATGCTAAGTTGTCCATATCTTGTGGCAAAATAGTGAAAAAAGAGAAAACATATAGAAATTCATTAAAAAAATATAGAATTTTGAAATAATAAACAGTCTGGATATATCGTTCTGATTTTCAGTCTAGGCCTCCATTTCACTGTTGTCTAAAGGCTGTGTGTTCGAACAGTCAACACCTTGGCATTCCCCACAAGACATAGAACACATAATTCCATGTTTTCGGCATGTGCACCTATTGCTTTTGCAGTCCGTATTACATTTACAACGAATGATGTTCAGTAGTTCTTTTGGAGCTGGTGGTTCCTATCATTTGATAGGATTAAGCCGCCCATCCTTAACCTGCCATCCCCAATCAGTTGGCTCAAAAGTAAGCCCCTTCCAACACTGCACCTGGTGTATGTAAATGGAATCCTTTTCTATCTAAAAGTATGACACAGCAGTTTACATCACCTCTGGTCGGCGCTTTGGCAACAGTGATAAGCCGCTGAAACAAGAGTTGTGGGTCGATGTGTGCAACGTCGTTGTCGATCTTGTGAGACGGAGCACTCATTATTATTGCTTGGGATTTTCGCTTGAAACATCTTTCCCTCACATGTTCATAAGGATCTTCGTGCCTATTAGTTCAGTGCATTTATGAGAATAAAGTGCCAAACCTCAAACTAATTGCAAGACAATGTTTCTTAGCAGGAATAAGTCTATTAAACAATTATAAACAACATACTAAAAATCTAAAAGGATCAAGAAAGGCGAAATTTATCAATTTTGTGAAATACATTTAGTAAAATTTGGTAAAATACCTATTTTATAGCTTTTCAAGGATGTTTATAAAAAAATTCATTTCACATGTCCTTCCATTTATATATTCATTTTGTTGAGTACACAATCCTGATTACAGAACAGAAAACATTTTCAGATATGTTGAGAATTTTTCGAGTTATGCGCCTCCAAAATTGGGAGTTTGTCTAATTTCGGAGCCTCAATTTCTGAAGAATTAGCTAAAATCCATATTTTAGGGTCTAGTATTTTAAAAACTAGAGAACAATGAAGGGATATCTTACTGTTGTATTAGTTGCCTCACTATATTGTGCACAACAAATGATTTCTTTATGCATCTATGATCGAGAAGACAAAAATATTCTTAAACAAACTGTGTGTTCCATTGTATGGACTTAGCCAAATTTGCCTTGTGACACAGAACTGGTGTGATGAAATACCATATGTGAGGTCATACAACTCAATAAATTGATATCCATATGCCCTGCATTTCTCATAACCTCTTACGTATACTAGGTTAAATACACTGTGCTGGAATTGCTAAACACATATGTGCCATAATCAACTTATGGCCATATGAATCCTTTGTATTGTCTCTTTTCCAAAAATGCCATTTTGGACTGTTTTGTGGTGTTTTTGTCCATTTTAAAGTGTTTTTGTGCACAAATAGTAAACAACAATGAATACAATTAGTGTTTAATGTATAAAATCATTTGAACGTTCCTCCTAAAACACTTATTGTTGGAAATAATATGATTACATTGGTTATGCCAATCAACAGTCACTGGATTCACATATTTTTCAAGAAACTGACTCCAAATTTTAATGTTGATAATGGGGTAGGTGAAACTTGTCACCATATTCTAGTCATTGGAGACAAAGGGTTGTTTTATTCCAGTTTGTGCAGATTATTCTTGCATGGTAAACAGTTTAGTACTTTAATAATTAATAGATGTTTATTTAGAACTTTATCAGCATGTTATATAGGACCAGCCCGAAATAATGATTCGCCATTTCGCCAATGAGTTACAACAAAAAGGATCGTAGCTCTAAATATGAACATCAAAACAGGAAGCAGTTTACTCTGTATGAAAGAATAAGGTTTGTAGCAGCTGGTGATGTTAAAGTGTCATGCATCCAGGTCCATATTTTCTAGAATTTGTCAATATGGTTTCCCCTACCCCATTTTTCAGATATTCTACTTTGGCATAAGTTTCCAGAAAAATTAGTGAAATTCAGTGACATTCATTGACATATCCAACATAAGGCATTTATTTCAACACTAAAGTGTTTCAGGAGGAAAGTTCAAATGATTTTGCACATTAAACATACATTGTTTTTACAATTTATACACAAAAACCTTTAAAAATGAACAAAAAACGCCCCAAAATGGCGTTTTTAGATGAGTCAATTCTAAAGATTCATAGGGCCATAATTTGATAATCTACACCATGATTTGGGAAATTCTTTTACAATGTGTTTAACGATGTATACTTAAGTGATTATGAGAAAGACAGGGAATATGGATATATAATTATTGATTTGTATGACATCAAATATGCTATTTCATCACGCCGTTTTCTGGACCCAGGCAAATTTGGCTGTCCATACAATGGTGGAAAACACATTTTGTTTAAGAATATTTTTGTCCTCTCAATCATAGATGCATAAAGAAATCACATTTTGTGCACAAACTAGAGAGGAAATGACTAAAACAACAAGGAATCCCTTCATTTTTGTTTATTTTTTAAAATACAAGACCATAAAAAATGGATTTAAACTAATTTTGAGAAATTGAGCCTCCGAAATTAGACAAACTCCAAATTTTGGAGGCACATAACTCAAAAAATACTGAACGTATCAAGGAAAGGTTTTCTGTTCTGTAATCAGGGTTGTGCACTCTACAAAATGGATATATAAATGGAAGGACATGTGAAAGGAAGATTTTTTATAAACATCCTTAAAAAGCTATAAAATGAGTATTTTACCAAGTTTTGACAAATTTATTTCACAAAATTTATCAATTTCGCATTTCTTGATTCTTGTTGATTTTTAGTATATTATTTGTGATGGGTTAAAGTACTTATTCCCACTGAGAAACTTTGTGTTGCAATTATTTTGAGGTGAAACCATAAATGCACTGGACTATTAGCCCTTCGCCAAGTGTACATATAATTTTGGCAAATCCTATACATTTAAGCCACTCTTGTCCTTTTATTTATTATGACGTGACAGCTCGAGTCCTGCCGGGAGGAATAAACAGTTTATCAGGAAACCTACATGTATATATAGTGTACAGTTCGATGTGATTCGGTTTATGCGAATGAAACCTAGCGCCGACATAGAGTTACGTGTAATTTGTTTGCTGTGGACATTATTTCACGAAGAAAATATAGAGAAACAAATATTTTTAAAAGCTTCCATTATTCATTGCGAGAATCGATTACTCTTCATCATTGCGCTGATGCTATCGAAACTTCGAATCGCCACATAACTGTTTGAATTTGAGAGAATGACCAGAATCTAGAACGACAAGAAGAAGCGAGGAATGTACCAGCTTCTGTGTGCGAAGAAGATCATACGTATGTGGAATTCGATCATCCTGTCTCTGCCGGTGACAGGTCTTCAATAGTATGATTCCCTCTAAATTGGAGAATATGTGTATATCTTTGATTATTGTGCTTATTGCAAACACCTAATTAGGCAACTAAACATCGTTACAAATATTCGTTATAATGTCCTATAGAATGTTGTCGGTTCAAGAGTACTGCCGCGTTTGTTGGTACTTCCAAACCCTCGTCGCGATGGGACTGGCCTGTTTCACACGTACCACATTATAATGTGAGTGTTGCCTTATATAGGGTACCTTTTTTGCAGGCATTTTCTCATTGAAAACCATATGGTGCCAGAATATGAATGGCAACATGCATGTAACATGCATATATACCAAAACCAACGACATCAGAAGTGACATTTCGGCAGTTCCACATGTAACGGTGCTACTAACACATTTACATTAGCATACACGTATGGTTGATTCTTGCGAGATAATTGTATGCTATTTACTGGCAAATTTCGATAGCATCGCTATACTAGCGGAACTTCTTAAAGGCACGTGAGGCCTTAGTTATCGAAAATATTCATATTTGTTGCAATCACCGTAAACAGAAAAACATTAAAACGCATACAGTTTCGTTCATATATACCATGACCATCGCGTAAACAGCATGTTATCATAAAGATTTACTATATTTTACATAAGCAAGAGCCTGATTGTGTTACAGGAGACAGCACAATGCTGCTGGCTAATCACACACAAATGGCATAAACGCTCTTTATTCGTTCCATATCAGGAATTCACAAACAAAGAACGCTCTTTATATTTACCATCATAATATAAACAAACACAAGAAAAGTAACTTTTTATGCTTTTGTTTACATAACAATGGTCAAACAAATGACAATAACATACTGTTTATGCGATACTTCTTATTTGTATACGGACACAGTCTGTCTAAATTTTGTTGTTCTTTCTGTTTGTGGCGGTTTTTGACGGGTGGAAATATTTTCACAGGATACCCACCGCCAAGGCCAACCGTACCTTTAAGAAATGGATGTCGATTTGCTTGCGTTGGATAGCGTATGGATGCAACTTGCATCCATACTCTATGGAACGCAACAAAATCAACACCATTACTTATATTTACACTCAACCGAGTCATCTGACAGATTAAATGAGCATTAAGCTCCCATATCCCATCGTTATTCCCGTGACTTGATGCAAGTTCCGTCTATACACTAAAAAGGATGCAAGTTGGTGTCAGCGCGCGACGTCATGTGACGTAATTTCGACCAACCAACTTCATTCATGTTCCACAACGTGAATGCATGTGTGAGTGCAAATATATAGTTTTACATCTCACGTAGTTAGCTGTGGTACAGGTGCATTGTAATATGATAAGAACGTACTACGTTATTCGAAAACTTACTCCATCCAAGGCCATGATATGTAAATATACAATTAGATTAGATAAATAATACCGGTAATTGTACCCGCACAGGTTGATACTTTGAAGTATATTCTAAAGTCGCATGCATGTGCCGGTTTAAATCCGGTTTCAATGGTTCCGTGTATTTATATTTCACGGACATGTATATACCGGTATATAACAATTGAATGTATGTTCCACGCACTGTTACTGAAAGCATACATATCATTTGGACCGTATTGGTTAAGACATGGATGGCCTTCGTTATATGTTATAATTTAGGAATACCAGTTACTAAATTATAATACCCTGACCCTGTATGTTGTAAAGAATATACTTATATTATACTATAATACTATGATAGTATGAATGCCATATTATCCGCAAAACACACATTGTGTGAGTCGATCGTTTGTTTATATACAGCACATAGAAAGTGAGCAATAAGAACAACACTCAACACCGAGGAAATGTGTTTAGGAGACTTATTCGCGGTGACTCATTCAACACAAAATCTTGAAAGGTGAGGGTTAGCTAGCGCTATACTGATATAAACAATTTGGTTGAATTTCTAACCAAAGTTCACTTAATGCATGGGGTATATCTGGCGATTAGTGTTTTGGTTATATCATACTCTTTATATACTGTTTGTTTACATAACATGGGGTTCATATACATGATTTAGAAATAGCATTTAATACAACGAATAGTTATTTAAGTCAGGCATTTAGGTTCATTGTGCCTCTGTATATCTGGTGGGCTAAGTCCTCATTTTGGAAGATTTGTAGGACTCTATATATCAGCCATTTATTAACTCTGAAATATGTTTGTAAAAGTAAAACATAAAGTGATCCAGACAGACTGGTGGACAAAACAAACCAAAGCACTGCCACTGATGGTTATTTAAACCAAATATCCGGCTACCACCTTTGACCAAAAAATCTTAACAAAATATGTACCATGCAAATTTCCATTGCGAGCTATTTCTGAATACTGAATAGAACCTGGTATAAAATTGTCTACTGTGAGGGTTTACGAGCAGATAATTTAACCCATTCACAATACAAACCGTTCATAACACCATGCATACATGGCCTCAATAGCCCGAAGACGAGTGTGACTCGCCACACAGTAGTATTTCAACCAGGCTACACTCATGATTCATTCAATGAACTGGATATTGCATGTACACTTCTGCTACAGTGATTGGTACTTGATAGCACCAATGATATGATATTATATCCACATCGCGATTCAATTTAGTCTTTTAGACTTGGAAAAATTATTGAAATTTCAGCACGCAGTGACGAATGGTGACCTTGTATAATGATAATTTTGTTGCTCATTTAAAATAGCATCCTATTCCAGGCCTAAGCTAAAATAAACACTCTGTAACAAATAAATTTGGTACCCGGAGATGTTCCAAAAACAAAAAAAGGGCACACTATCAGTTCAGAATATGCATTGCATGTACGCAGAAAAACCCATTTCAAATGAAAGTGTCAATGACACTGTAGCTCAACTTGGAAAGGGAATATCCCATCGTTATTCCCGTGACTTGATGCAAGTTCCGTCTATACACTAAAAAGGATGCAAGTTGGTGTCAGCGCGCGACGTCATGTGACGTAATTTCGACCAACCAACTTCATTCATGTTCCACAACGTGAATGCATGTGTGAGTGAAAATATATAGTTTTACATCTCACGTAGTTAGCTGTGGTACAGGTGCATTGTATAAACATTTTGCATTCGATTTCTGGCACATTGTAGCTTTCTATACTAAAATTTCAGCAAAAGAATGCCTGGCAAATTTGCGACTGTATGGGTGTTGCCTTATGCGATGACAGTTTTATTATATGACGCCCAGTTTACAATAATAACCATTTAATCACCTAAGTAGATATCCCAAGCAGTTAGATAGTTGAAGTGAGTGACTGGAGTGAGGTTCCAAAATAAAGTGAGTAGATTGAGTTCATAAAGTGTCATCAATTCCATAGAAATGATTACGCGATGCTCGTTAAGACTTTCTCCCAGAATTGATTCCGGAAGAAAATCAAAGGGTGAACATTCTATGTTGGATTTCGTACAGATGAATGCTAGCGTTGTTTTCAAAATCCCATGACCACATTGAAACCGCCGTTAATTTCCTATATATGTGATTTCTTTCATTGAATTTTGAAATGAAACAGCCTGAAACAGCCAGAGATATTTCAACCTGTATATGTTTCGAAGAAATACCATAGCTGCATTGATTGTTTTGTATTCACAACTTGAAGGTATTCTGCATTCGTGAATTCAGTCATCAAACAGTATGCCCAAGGGCTAACATCCGGAATCTCCCTAAACCCTCAATGTTAGGGTATAATTACATTGAGAAAGCTCTTATTTCGACCGGACATAAGGTCCTCTTCAGTCTGGCATCAGCGCACTCCAGCGTAATTAAATTTCATTTAAAGAATCTGTGCCTCGCATATGCTTCGATTGGAGTCTTTGATTGTATTAGAAGAGCTGAGATTGGTCTTCTGCGTGGATTCCGAAATACAAAACTAATAATGGTCTTATCGGCGTATCTTCGCATGCGAGCAAATCCATTCGTGGTTGAAAAAGAACAATATTTTGAAAACAGGATCCGCATTTCGCAAACCACTGCGATCGCTCATATAATGGGTTCATTGATTACCTCGAATAATAGGTGACGAACAATAGGTAACAGTTAGCTACGGAATTGGAGACGGGTCCGGATGTGTCTACTGCTGAGAAACGGGAAGTACGAGGCCCAATGGAGTTTTTGTTCCGATAGGAAATAGGTTCTCTCGTTTGTTCTCCATCGGTTGATAAAGGTCTTGTTGTTTCACTCACATCTCGCTGTGGATCACAGATACGAAAGGTTAGAAGGCACTACATGTTTCCATAGGCATCGATTTTTACGTTTTGCTACGACCACGCTAAATGCGCTGGCTCAGAAGGGCGTGAAAACCAAACGTTACGTCACGTGCTCGGAGGAGTAATTTTCAACTTTTCAACATATGCTTTTCAGACTTATTCACTTGTTGCACAGCATTCAGTAGCAACTACCCAGCCGTATTAACCCTTTACCCAACAAACCGGCCAAAACCGGCCAAATAAAGCTTCAACAGCCTAAAATATCTTCGGTCTGTCTCAATAAAACCATACAAATATGGATATCATTGGAACCGGCTCCTTGACCACATTGTGATAGTTACAGTTATGCCCTGTGCCAATGCATTCTCTTATATATGCGAGTCGACCATAGGCCTAATTTTTTTTTATAATTTTATAAATTTTAATGTGTTAAGCCAATGCATTCTCTTATATATGCGAGGCGACCTATGGTCGACTCGCATATATAAGAGAATGCATTGGCACAGTGCCGTTCTGTTGGGTAAAGGGTTAACTCGGCACTGTTTGGATACGAACGCATTCGAGGCTAGTAAACTCCCACGTTTTACATGCCATGGGAATTATATTTCTTCAACTTGTAAATTTATTTGAAATAAATATGCATCAATCGTGTGCCAGATTTTTTGTTTACTCTTATTCTACATATTTAATTCCTTCTAAGTTTTAACCGAAATGGTCAGATTTGCATCATACAATGATAACAATCGAACGACATGTTCGATGACATTTGCCTTGTTATGAACATAGTTATGAACATCAAATATATCAGACAAGCATCAACCATGCATGCAGTCGCATTTAATACCCCCGTACATGTATACACCAATCGGAAGCGTATACTCTAGTTACGAGGTTTAGCTCTCTGCAATTTGGAATACATCACCACCCAAGACGACCTGCCCAAATAAATTAAGATTTGCAATTTCTGAACCCAACCTAGTGACTGCCGAACCAGGAAAGTCCATGTTGACGCGTGTAATTTCCCGTTAGCATCTTGCCTGCAGTATGACATAATTTTTCCATGGAAATATCGACGAAATCAGCAGATTTGTGTAATCCGTGACCAATATACGTCAAAGACTTCGTCACACGGTACAAGTGTAAGCTACAGGAAGGACATGTGAAAGAATTCAAGAGATCTATATTTGATGACTCAAAACGAGATGGCCATAAAACTAAACTCAGAACATATAGATTGTTTAAAAATGATTATGTCTTAGAGACTTACTTAATAAACACAACATCTTTAAAAGATAGGATTAGTTTTAGAAAACTCCGTGTTAGCGATCACAAACCTGCCATTGAAAAAGGTAGACATCATCAGCCTATAATTAAGGAGGGGAAGAGACTGTGCCTTAAATGCAGGACCGGTTCTGATATACACTATTGCGATCTCAGAGATGAACTTTTCCAAATTGTTGGTAGATATCACAGAAATTTTACAAGTATGTCAAACGGTCAGAAATTTAATCTTATAATGAAAAATGATAACCCTGAAATAAGCAGCAAAATCAGCAACGTGGTCCGGCGCTTCTTTGATAAGCGTTCTGAATGAATATTATGCTTGCCATCACACAATAAAATAAATATAGCTAGACATACCATGTTCTTGTGTACAATTGTTTATTAATTGTTTATTGTTTTATTATAAATTTATTGTTAGCATACTGCCTTTATTGGTGTTTATACAAATAAATCGTATCGTATGTTGGCCCGAGTTCTTCTTTCATGACGCATACCTTCCTTGGTGTGCTATCTTGATGCTGCATCGGTGCATTTACAATTACTAATCAACGCTTATGATCATCTGCTATAATTGATTATGTGATACAGCTTAATGGATAACAAAAGGCACTCATGGCAGTGGACTATCAAACAATGGTCCACAAAATGCAATAAAACAGTAATGAGGATTAACACTAGGTCTAATTAATACTTTGTCTGTCATAATGCTGAATGGTGGGTAGTGTGGTATATTGTCAAGTAACAACGGTGGGGTTAAGGAAGTATAGTGGGCAAAAAATATTGTGTTCGCGCTGGACCGAAAAATCTTGCCGCCAAAAGTTTAGCCAAATGAAAATTTTATTATCCAAAAAAACTTTGGCCAAAGTTTTTTGCCAAATTAAAAAAACTTTGGCAAAAATAAATCCTCATTATCTCGGCGCTTCACAATTAATGACTAAAATATTTGTTTAAACTTTATTTGTTAACTAAAACAACACAAAAACAACTTTCAAAACAATATTAAGCGAACATAGGTATGTATACGTTATATCCCACAGACAGATCAATTCATGTAAACCATTAATACAAAATACGGCGGGATTTCACATCCAACCATATGCAAAATGCCCGGTGAAAATAAAAGTAAGAAATTTTTCATCGTGGAGACGTCTGCTTTGGCTATGGTTGTTATTTGTATTTCCTTCATGTTTTTACTCTCCTTCAACATTTGTTCAGATGCACTGTGGGAGTTGTTACCTGAAACGAAATTGGCAAACATTAAACTAATATTCTATATAATTATAATCATACATAGCGTTTAACTCGCACGTCACCGGGACGTCAAAGCGGACATGGAATCGTTAACCTTTACTGGACTCCTTTCGCATAATGAACAACGACAGATAAAAATCGTGAATAGGGTACTACGTCACTACAATTTGTGTTCTTTCTATCAGTTGTCGTTTTTCCATATCCGTAGTTATGATTACGGTTTCAAGACGCCGATAATGGACACGAGAGCTTATTGTGTATAATCACCGAGCCTGCCATTGACTATGACTTAATAACAACATTATTCAATACAAACTAATCACAGCACACTTAATCGCATCACTTTACTGCTAATGACAAGAACTTTGAAAGGCACTATTTTCTCACAAAACGATTCGTAGTCGTCAATTCTGCGAAACGGTTCTTGGACCGCCCTCAAAATGTACGACTACTATTCGCTATTCGTAATTCTTATAATGTCGTAGTTCATTTTGCGCAAGGTGTCCAAAGCGATTGTTAATCTTCGGGCGTCATTCTAAACACAGTAACGTGCCCACTTTTGTCATGTTCCGGCAGTCGCAACAAACCAATATATACACGTACACGATATACTAATGTAACTTTTTATAAATTAGAGACCCTGTGCCAATGCATTCTCTTATGTATGGGAGTCGACAATAGGTCGAATCGCATATATAAGAGAATGCATTGACCTAATATATATTATTATACTTCCATGTTTTAACATGGAAGTATATTGTAATTCTTCTGGCTTTTATTATTATTATTTTTATTCTTATTATTATTCCAATAACACCCTTATATCTCAGGAATGGTTGGACCGATTCACCTGCGGTTTTTTTCTTCAGTATAAAACCTTGGAAGATCTCGCTAAATGGCCTATTGAGAATTTCGTCCGACCTTGACCTTCGGAGTTATCGCCATTTTCTTGATTTTTGGGGGTTTTTCGCGCCACCAAAATGTCTTGCAAAATCGAGGTTTGATTTCTTATATCGCCGAAACGGCTTGGCCGATTGATTTGAAATTTGGTACCCGCATAGCCATTGAGTATATGAAGTCGATGTACAAATAGGGAATTTCGTCTGACCTTGACCTTTGGAAACAACGCTCTTTATCGGTTTTATTGGTGTGAGGAGATCTCCTCCTAAACGGCTTGATATATCGGGTTCGGACTTTTTTCATTATTTGCGCATATATGTGTGTTATGAACCACCGAAATATAATAGGGTTCGCACTTCCGGTTTAAAAGTTCGCTACTGGTCGAAGGATAAAACAACGCTCTTTATATGGAATCCAGACAGGTTTGAGATATTGAGTTGGGACTTTCTGCATGCTGTGCAGCAAACACTGCGCTCTCGAATGATATATATCATTAACGGATATTACTTCCGGTTTGTGAGAACGGGCGTGTGGGTGTGTATCTCAAAACTATTTTGGCGCAGATTTCCATGAAATTTGGTGGACATCGTCACTAGGTGCCGCTGATCACTATGTCACTTTAATTTTTAAAATCGGACTTAGACTTCTAGAGTTATGGCTGCTTAAAAACCTGATTTTTATGGGGTTTTCGGACCTCTAGACTGACTTGCAGAATTGCAAAATCGATGTTTGATTTCTTATATCGTCGAAACGGCTTGGCCAATTAAATTGAAATGTTGTACCTACATAGCCATTGAGCATTCCCAGTCGATGCACAAATAAGGAATTTTGTCGGACCTTGACCTTTGGAAACAACGCTCTTTATATGTTTTATTATTGTTAACGTATCTCATCCTAAAAGGCTTGATATATCTGGTTGGGACTTTTTTTCATTATTTGCGAATGTACATGTGTTACAAACCACCGAATAAGAGTCCCCCTTCCGGTTTAAAATTTGACCCTGGGTCGAATAATAAAAGAACGCTCTTTATACGAAACCCAGAACGGCTTGAGATATTGAGTTGGGACTTTTTGCTTTATGTTCGTCCAACTGTGCGATGTATACAGATAGATATAGTTAACGGATTTCACTTCCGGTTCTGGAGAACGGGCGTGTGGGTATGTATCTGGAAACTATTGTGGCGCAGATTGTGGTGAAATGTGGGTTATATAATCTTTATTTGCCGCTGATCAATATTCCACTCGAATTTTTCAAATCTGACTTTAACTTCTCGAGATTTGGCTGCATAAAAAACCTGGTTTTTGGGGGGTTTTCGCGCCACCAGAATTACTTGGAAGTGGAGGTTTGATTTCTTATATCGTCAAAACGGCATTGCCAATTGATTTGAATTTTAGTACCTGCATAGCCATTGAGTACATGCAGTCGAGCCGCTAACATGAAAAGTTTTATGACCATGACCTTAGGAAACAACGCTCTTTATCTGTTTTATTGTTGTTAGCGCATCTTCTCCGAAACGGCTTGACATATCGGGTTCCAATTTTTTCATTATTTGCGCCTGTATGTGTGTTCTAAAATACTGAAAATTGACAGGGGTCGCACTTCCAGTTAAACAGTTTGCTACTGGTCCAAGGATAAAATAACGCTCTTTATACGGAATCCAGAAGGGCTTGAGATATTGAGTTGGGACTTTTTACATTATGTGCATCAGCGTCTGCGCTCTATAATGCTATATTACCTATATACGAGTGCCCGCGGCGCATAAAATACTATGGGTGGCGGAATTGGATGATGGGCGGGTACTACCTATATACGAGCGCCTGCGGCGCATAAGATACTATGGGTGGCGGGATAGGGTGGTGGGTGGGTACTACCTATATATGAGCGCATGCGGCGCATAAGATAATATGGGTGGCGGGATGGGGTGGTGGTGGGTACTACCTATATACGAGCGCCTGTGGCGCATAAGATACTATGGGTGGCGGGATGGGGTGGTGGGTGGGTACTACATATATACGAGCGCCAGAGGCGCATAAGATACTATAGGTGGCGGGATGGGATGGTGGGTGGGTACTACCTATATACGAGAGCCTGCATGCGGCGCATACGATACTATGGGTGGCGTGATGGGGTGGTGGGTGGGTACTACCTATATACGAGCGCCTGTGACGCATAAGATACTATGAGTGGCGGGATGGGACGGTGGGTGGGTACTACCTATATATGATAAGTTTTACTGATTTCACTTCCGGTTTGGAAGCACGGGCGTGTTGGTATGTATCTCAAAATGTATTTGGTGCAGATATTGATGAAATTTGGTGGATATAATCTGCGGTTGCCGAGTATTGCTATGAGCTACAGTATCACCATACTGGCATGTGTCTCCTGAAAACTGACGCTTTATCAGGTGACACAATTTACCGTCATTGGCGAACATGGAAGTATCGAAATTGCTGTGCAATTACAGTTTCATTCTAGTTATTTTTTATAATTGTTAAAAAAGTAAGAACAAAATGAAAACAATTATAAAAATTGTTAAAGAACGTAAGAAAAATTGATAAAATTGTTAAAGAATGTAAGAAAAATTTATAAAAAATTATAAAGAATTGTTAGACCTATGGTCGACTCGCATATATTAGAGAATGCATTGGCACAAGATATTTAATGTTGCGCCAGCGCAGCTCCCGTCGTGAGAGGGATAATTAGATACGACATTTTTTGTCCAGAATGGCCTGTTATTGAACTAAGTGAATATCGCTTCAATTTGCCCTTAAACCGAGTAATATAATTTTTCGACAACACCAATCCAAGTAATATCATTTTACGATAAACGAGTTATCCGAATACTATATGGTTTTACGACATGCATAACATCTACTTTGCTGCTAGCTAATGTGTAGATATCGATGTTTGTGATGTCACTCATTTGAAAGAGTTGTCAGTTACTAAGAGGCGATCTAATTAATAAATATATGATATTACTTGGTTGGTTTGATATTATTGGCCTGATATCAGCCCTCGGTAACCTCATATCAGCATTCGACATTCGGTCTCAGGCTGACATGAGGATACCTCGGGCTGGTATCGGGCCTAATATAAAACCAACCAAGTAATATCCTCTAAATATACTATAAAAAGACTTAGCAAAAGTCACAGGAATATATCAGCACTTTACGACTTTCGGCACAGAAGTCATACAAAACTATACGCTTTGTATTTTTACCATATCAGGAAATGATTTACACTGAAAGCTTAAAGATGCATTATCCAAACTAACGCTCCTAAATTACTATATCTTTGGCTTGGGGGGGGGGCGTAAACATATTTGATTCGAGTCGAGGAACCCATCCATCAAAGCTCAGAGTGATCAGACTCAGATATTGATTTTTTATGTTTGATATTTCTCGAGATGTGCAATTATTTGTGGCCCAGAAAAACGTCGTCAAGCGGACAGTCTCTGACAAAATTACTGATGAAGATGGATAACTCTACAATCAAGTGGTAATACGTTGAACAAAATGTTGATAAACAACACGTTTTGGGAAATTGTATTCCACAGTTGACAGTGGTTATCATTATTTTGTTGCAATTAATGAATTCTGATCACGAAAGCACATTTGAAGAATTGTTGTTGTTGTTGTATTTTGATGATATGGGCACCGGCTGATCGGATTGAGTACCTTTAAGAAAAATACTATCCTTTTTTCTTGTCGCGTTTTAGGTATATATTTATAGAGTACTTATTATATAAGTGTTTCGTATTTTTATCAGGCCACTATCTTCATCGAAATGTGGCAAATCAATACATTACATTACTAAGTTTGATATAATCACTGAGGATTACAAGTAACATTAAATGAATGTGGGATATGTCCCTATGGTAAAGCCCAGATACGATGAGATACCTATACCGATAATTATACCCCCTTATTAAAAAAGGGGATATACTTTTTTGCACCTAGCAGTCCGTGCGTGCGTCCGTCGACCCTTGCGCGAGTCCCTACGTTCGTCCGTCCGATGAATGTTCATGTCATAACTTCAAAAGTTTTAATCGGATCTCAATGAAATTTAGTATGGATGTTCACTACCATGAGGACATTCAATGGAGGGTCCCATCGTTTTGTTCCGATTTTCCATGCTAGAGTTATTTATCTTTCTGTATCTGGAAATGTTGGCTATTTGGTCAGGTCAGGTCATAACTTAAACAGTAGTCCTCGGATCTCAATGAAATTTGGTATGGATATTCACCACTATAAGGAGATTCAATGGCGTGTTCAATCGTTTTGTTTATGTTTTTCGTTATATAGTTATTTATCTTTGTTTATATGAAAATGCTTATTTTTGGGTCCATCTGAGTATATCAGTCATAGGTTATAGATATGCCCACCCTATGCGGTATGCCACCGGACGACAGTCCATCTCTTGTTTTCGCTGGCGTTTTATATATACTGTTACGACATTCGCGAACGATGTCTCATAACGATTTGCCAAGACGTAACTTGAGATTATTTGCACGCAAGTGGCATGTAAATAAAAACGAAACCACTCGAAGTCTGCCATCCATAATGAGTTGTCCTCATAACCGCTGACACGAAGAAGTTATTATAACTCCATTCAAGAAAAATGTGGAGTTTACAGCGGGGGTATCAAGAAACAAATATCATTACACATCCAACATCTCAGATATTTACAGGCAATATTTCCAAGTTGCTGAAAGGAAAATAGACATAGCTCCGAGACTTGTTTGCGAATCCGATACACTGCCTCGGGGGTAATTTATTTGACGCCTCGAAGTTGTCTGAGTATAAAGAAATTCTACGCCAGGTCGATAATTTCAAATTCAGTAATTTGTTTTATTTATAGAGAAAAAGTGTGTAAACATACGAAGTAGATGTATTAATTTTCGCAACAAAGAGTAAACTGTTGAATAATATTTACCAAATTTTGCCGACACAAAAGCAGTATTAGGGTATTAGTTAAGTGTGGAGGCTCTAGCGCGGACGCACAAAAGATGGGCGGAGAGTTCCTCCGCAAGCGCAAATAGTGCCAGGCTGAAGATTCCTGTATTCTAGAATGAATATTGAGCGCCACAATCGAGGTTCACTCCAGTTTATATTGAGTGTTTCTATTTTTGTTGAGACATTAAATTAATTTTAAGCAAATAGAGTGCCTGCATAATTGATATCTTTGCTGGCAACAAACAGCATGACATCTAAGATAGGTGTAAATACTCCCCGACGCAAACAGCTATTTCAATACTGGTGACAGTCATTGTCGTATAACTTTTGATGATATGTATGTTAACCCCGGTTTCCGGAAACACCATGAAAGCTATGTTTATGGCATACTGGTCAAAAGAACTGGAAGATAAAAGTAAATGTCAGCTTTACCGTTATATCAAAGATGAATTTGGCATAGAGAGATATCTGCTAGAGTTACTCGATGAACTGAGGGAAAACATACCAAGATTCAGAACAGGAATAATCGCCTCCCCATTGAAGCCACGAGCTGGAAGAACTCAGAAACCCTACCATTATGCAACATGTATGGAAACGGAGATGTAGGGGACGAGTATCATTTTGTTTAGTATGCTCCTCACGGCGCAAGTACTACCACGAATACCCAACCTTGCAAATATTTGTAAACACAAGTAACAAAGCAGAGCTTGTTCACTTGGTCTAATTCCTAGGAGAAATATTGAAAAGGGCTTCCATGAAAAGCTAGAAAGCGCTGACATTGAATAAAATTTGTATACAATAGTACGCATATATAAGAGTGCCATCTCACCACCGACTTCATACATACGCGATATAGCTATGCACATTGTTTTTGTTTGTTTACACCAATCATGTAAATGCATGTATTTCTATTTCGTATACATCCAATTCCAAAATATGGACGGAGAGAATAAACTATTGATTGATTGATTGTGGAACGACAAGGCTATCGTCAATGCATATGTTCATCTTCAGTTTTTTTTATGAAGATGTATTTCCATCTTGATTTTTTAGAGCATACAGTTTAACCCTTTCTACACTACTCATTGACGAGTAGTTCCCTAGGAAATATTTAGATAAGAGCATCGCTTGGGCGTCGCAAAATACTCCATTTTGTCATTTCGAATTGTACTACCGCAAAATAAAATAATAATTTGAGCTTACAAAGAAAATCTGATATACCCCTAATTTCAATGCCAAAATGCGGTCAAATTCAGTCGATGGTCGTAACCCATTTTAAAATAATTGGACAAAACCTATATTCGAACTTGGCCTGTAGTTTTAGTTGGGAAACACACATACCAGCTTTGGATCAGATAAAATAATCCAAACTGGAGTTATCGGTCGTAAACCGAAATGTTATGAAATCGGTCAAATTCTAAGTCGAAAAAGGGCCGTAACTCTTGTAAAAATAATTGGACGGACCCCATATTTGAACTTGGTCTGTACTATTTGCTGAGAAATACACATACCAACTTTGATTCAGATCAAGTAATCCAAACTGGAGTTATCGATCGGAAACCAAACATGGTAACGGACAGTCGGACGGACGGACGGACACTGTTTAAATTATACGAGCTTTTTTCAAAAGGGCGTACAATAAGTTCAATAGGTCGTTTGTTGAACTTACTATCTGAACATTTTGTATTATCTGTTTTTCTGTCTGCCGCCAGCAGCTTGTATTTCCTGAACACCCCTTCAAGTCAAAATGAATAATATAATGTTCCAATGTATATTTTATGATTGAATGGAGGAATCCTTTAAGTATACGTAAGGGTTAATTCATGTTTATCTTTTAGAAAGGATGTGATTTTTTGAATTCTCTGTGCTGAATATTTTCTATTACCAGAAAAGAGGATTTTTTTGGAATATTGTACTATTACATATGTGGTTGGCTTAAACATATTTTATTGTAACCAAACTATTGTACATTCTTCAAGGTACAGTAATGCACCTAAATAATCGACTCTTTAACCACAGCAGGATTATGGGTAACTTTTCAGGATTTAGTCGGAAATATGGCTTGTTGCCATTCATCGGAAAGCTCTCCCCGAGAGCTTTCCGATGAATGGCAACAAGCCATATTTCCGACTAAATCCTGAAAAGTTACCCATAATTCTGCTGTGGTTAAAGAGTCGATTACTTAGGGCATTA
This sequence comes from Siphonodentalium dalli, assembly GCA_032622095.1. Classification (NCBI taxonomy): domain Eukaryota; kingdom Metazoa; phylum Mollusca; class Scaphopoda; order Gadilida; family Siphonodentaliidae; genus Siphonodentalium; species Siphonodentalium dalli. The sequence continues at coordinate 162,016,114 of CP136063.1, read as the reverse complement.
CTGTATGAAGGTGGAATAAATTAATGGTTATAACAGGTTTTGGCTGTAAGCATATAATGCTTATCATAAGCCATCTCTTACACATATGAAATATTGAATGGTAACTGTTTCATGCTGACAAACATAGAATGTGCAATATTCGATGTTTACATATGAATGTATATATTGATTGTATATATGTTATTAATTGTCTAAAATGTGTAATAAATGTGTATAACTCAAATAATAATTATAATGCGCCTGGTTACCCCCCCCCCCCCCCCCCAATCAAAGCCGGTTTTTGGCAAGGGGTTACACAGCTGTGAAGTGGTACTCCGAAAAGTCTTATCAAAGTCAGAAAAACCTAACCGGAAATTCTCTTTAATTTTCTACGTCAAAAAAGGAATAATGCTTTACTTCTATAACGAAATTAATCGTTGCGCTTGAAAAACTACTTCAATGGGCCTATTCGAGACAAATATACGAGAAAATATTCTTGATGTGGCCGGAACATGACAACTTAAGCGATAAATTAGTAGGTTTAATCACCCCTTGGCGGTTTGCTTTCTGAATTTATTCTCACCTTTTGTATTATCCGGTCCGGTTATGGGCCAACATAATAGGTAGAGAAATACGTTAACACTTAGATAAACGTACCATGTTTCGTTTTATATTCGGGGATTCGATCGTGAAAACTGTTTGTGAAGTCGCCGGCGAGTTCGCAAACTGTTTTCGTGCTCGAATCCCCGAAAATCCAACGAAACAGGGTACGTTTATCTCCATTTTGTAATTCAAGCCACTAATTAATTGAAGCTTTTTATCCGTAGTACATGCCATGAAGTGAGATATCATTTTTCGGTAATCTCGGAGAACATGCCATGGATTTACTCGAAACAGTGCCCTAACAACTTCCTGTCAATGGTATCTATAGTAAACATCTGAGCGGTTGATTCGATTTCGCGACTCCTGGCTGCGCGGTGACGTATTTTACCCACGTCATGACGCGGTGCTCCATTCAAAATTTGTTAACCGACCAGAACCGATGCCGATGAATCGGAAACTAAAGTTAGGAACTCACGACAAATCAGAATGAGTGTTTCAGAGACAAACTTGAATTACTATTTTTCATATATACGACGACCGCGAATGACGATTTTGACTATACTTGATAAAACTTAAGATAAACACTATTGTATAGACGTTTGTTGTTGTTGTTGTTATTGTTGTTGTTGCTGCTGCTGCTGTTGTTGCTATTGTTATTGTTTCAGTGTATTGCTGTGGTTACGACAATTATGATGATTAGGACGACGACGAAAACTACGATGACGACGATGATGATGATGATGATTATGATGATGATGATGCCAGAGAAATCCACGAGACGATCGATAGCGACGCTGGTAGAGCTTGACAGTCTCTTTGGGCGAGTAAATCGCCGAACGGCATACAATATTTTATGTAATTCGGTATCATACATCTCGATATACAAGATACAATAAAAAATAATTTATTACAAAACACCTCAATGGGCAGTTGCACGATACTGATGAGTATCATATACATAAATAAGCAATACATAAATAAATTATCATAACAAACACAGTTCTTATCAACATTCCCTCAACAATTTCTTCAAGTTGTATTATTGCGTCGAAGGAAGAATAGCCGGACTATGTTGTAAACCTTGTTAATTTAATATAATCGTTTCTCACCATCAGTGCAAATTTATCTGCGTCATTCAAATTATTGACTTCACTGTCGTAATTTCGCTGGAAAACATGTAACTAACGAGGCATAGTAATTATGACGGTAAATTATCACCAATCACCACCATAGTAACCCATCATACCTACCATGACATCGATACTCTGGTACGTATGACAACATGCAGCCAATGTCCAATGTTGAAAAGACCCATGGCCGTTTAAGGTCCAGAGCCACATATGTGACCCGCCATATCAAATCCAGTCGTAAGTCGGGATTTTTTTACCCTGTGCCAATGCATTCTCTTATATATGCGAGTCGACCATAGGTCGCCTCGCATATATAAAAGAATGCATTGGCCTAACAATTTTTTACAATTTTAATATTTTTTTCTTGTATTCTTTAACAATTTTATAATTTCACCCACACAGAGCCCCAGACAAACATGAGCAGACGACACTCTTATATATGCTTCTATATATGTGTGGGGCTCCCTGCAGGGTAATGGATGTTTTTTTATTTTATAACCTAAAAATTGTCAGAAACATTTATTTAAAAAAAATGATAAAAAATTGTTAGGCCAATGCATTCTCTTATATATGCGAGGCGACCTATGGTCGACTCGCATATATAAGAGAATGCATTGGCACAGGGTAAAAAAAATCCCGACTTCCGACTGGATTTGATATGGCGGGTCACATATTGCATAAATCCAGACATATCATAATATCAACAGGATGATCTTATGAAAAACCTTGAATGTCACACATCGTCCTGTTCGTTGTATATTGAATCTGAACAATTATTAAGAGAAGACAAAAACATGAATTCTAAAGACATCTGGTTGACTTATGTCAATGAATAAATTGATAGGTTAGTATCCAAACACTATCCCCATTGGAAGGTTGTAGTAATGAACTAAGATTGTCGGAAAAAAAACAACTATTGAACTACGTACGCACAAATGTAAATATTTACTACTTTACTCGGGACGCATTATTTGGCATTAACCCTTTCAGTGCCAAGTCCGATTTTTGTATCAACCCATATTTCCTTGATCATTTTTCAAATTTATTGATTATAATAATGTGATACATTGATGGAAAGAGCTCTAAAACAATGATTCCAGATTAATAAACACTGCGTGTGATTTGTTTATAACAATGACGCTGTTTTCTGGATATATGGATATCAAATTTATGAAAATATCTTATATTGGCATGATTATTTTATAATCCTTTCTGAACACGCAGTGGAGTGTTTCACATCGCTTTAATACATTTGAGAGGTTGGAAATATTAGTTTCGTTTGTGTCCCTTTAGGTACAAAGGACTTCTAAAATAATAATTTCAAGACAGCATATTATAGAACTTATAGCTTAGTATCTTGGCTCTATGGAATGATGCTTCATATCATACACCCACATATTATGTATCAACCCATATTTCCTTGATCATTAGAGCTCTTTCCATCAATGTATCACATTATTATAATCAATAAATTTGAAAAATGATCAAGGAAATATGGGTTGATAAAAAAATCGGACTTGCCACTGAAAGGGTTAACAGAAATGTGAAGATTACGAACCATGAGAGAGAAATAGTTTATTACTCCATATCAACGGAGATTACATATAATACACATATATGCAACAATATAATCTTGCATATAATTTGTTAATACAAGCTCAGAAGCTATAGGCGTTTAATACAAATTTGCTAAATGTCAGTGTAATTATACAACCAGTATAGTGAACAATGCTGAACTCAGATGCATTTTGGTATTAAACGCCAACATACACAATGGGACGAATGTATAGTGGAGAAGATACGTAAAAAACGGCTAAAATATATGTATCCGCAATAAAATGTATATCCAGAGAATTGTTCGCCATGAATCACGTAAGGGTACGTTCATACACTGGCAAGTTTGCACGGTATATGGTTTGCAGGCATTTCGTCGTAGAAATCGATATGGTGCCATAATATGAACGGAAACAAGCACATAAGATGCATCAATACCACAGCTAACTACGTGCGAAGTAAAAACTCTGTAGTTCCACCCGTAGCGGTGCTACCGAAATTTGCCTGTAAATAGCATGCAATTATCTCGCAAGAATCAACCATACAAGCATTTGAAGGCAAATGCCAGTAGCACCGTTATACAAGTGGTACTACAGAAATTTTACTTCTCATGTCGTTCGCTTTGGTAAAGATGCGTATATATATTCCGTTCATATTCTGGCACCATGGGATTTTCTATGACGAAATGCCTGCTGCAAAACATACCGTGCAAACTTGCCAGCGTATGAACATAACCTAAGAACGGGCAACACCCAATTCCTTGCGCGATCATCGCGGTGGATGTAGACTCGTAATAGATCCCTGAAGCGTCGCGCGTTTCCAGAACACATAGAATCGAACCCCGGAAGGTCCTCAAATTAGGTGCTAACATCTGTTGGGAATTTCCAATGATTGCTCAAATATTGATATCGACCACAGAAGCACGATGTCGTAGGAACGAGCAAATACCTCTAATCGGTGATAAATGCTCAACAAATCAGGTTATAACACTTCATCAACGATCTTTTTGATTATAATTGCGGGATTATTTCCCAGCAGGAATCTCGCACGCTCCTCGGAAAACCACAAGACACACATTAACGATAACGACCATGAGAAAATCTCGTTTACAGACCCGCTAAAAGCAGTCATTCTCATATAAATGTACCGTGATTCGCAGGCGGAATCATTATATCAATTCAATTCCCCAAATCCTTTCTGACGAGCATCACACCAAGCGGCGATGGTCAGAAATTGAATTTCATAGTTGCAGTGAATATTGATCTTGCCAGAGATGATAATGCGCGAAAACAATTAACTCCGGTTTTCGACGGGAAATTGTTTTTTTGTTGGTGATTTCATGCAACTCGCGTCGTTTCATCGTGTGTTAGTAATTTTGCGCGCATGAATATTAGAGCTAACATAAATTGCATTCCAAAATGTCTATTCTTGTTCGCCGCAAATTTCAATAATCTAGAAAGATTGTGAATATATGTATTATGTTGTAATTATCCACATACTTTGTAATATCCAACATGATGAAGAGTAATTAAATTGAACTGAAGTGCATTTATTTTGAAAGTCATGACCGAAGTAAACATCAGAATATCAACGGCTTCGCACGACAAGTATAGCTACATGTACTCATGAACAGGAACCACATACATGGCCGGGAACCTATATTCATAATATGCTGGAAAATGGCAGCAAGATGTTATGGAAATTTTAACATTCGTTGGTTGTAGTGGCGTGAGGTCGCAAGAGCTATACTCGTCCTTGACCTCGACCAATGGTATACTCGTAGGGCGCGCATTTATAATCCCAAATCGACTCCACCCACCCGCATGTGCAATTGGACTAATATATCAAGATGTTCCACCCACTTTGGTGTTCTATAGAAACCACTCGAAAAAGACCCGCTGATTAGTTGAATATAACGTGACTGCCAAATCTGAGGTGAAGGCGAGTATATATAGCTCTTGCGACATTAACCCTCTATCTTCGTTTGTCTATAGTTTAGAAATCAGGATTCAATTAGACTAATGAGCTTTCCTAACAACTCATCTCGGATATTGCAACAACCGGATATATAAGATTTGTTTTTTGTGAGGTTTTGGAGTTCACATTCACAACCTCGAAAAATTGTGACCGAAGTCACTTAAAGATACGGGCGGCGTTGGCGGTGGGTATGCTGTTAAAATATTCACCTTCGTCAAAAACGTCATGAACAGAAAGAATAGTAAAATATAGACATACTTTGTTCTTATGTCATTTAGAAATATGGCATAAACAGTATGTTATTGTCAAATGTTTTCCCTTTGTTATGTAAACAAAAGCAAAAAACGTTACGTTTCCTGGCTTTTGTTTAGATCCGGATATGGTAAACATAAAGAGCGTTATTTGTTACTGTTTTCCTGATATGGAAATAATAAAGAGAGTGTATATCATTTGTCTGTGATTAACCAATAGAATTGCGCTGCGTTATTTAAACAGAAGCACAACATCTGTAACACGAGGAGGCTGTTGTTTACGTCCACCATCGTACGTCTTGACGACAATATACTATTTACGAGCTGATTATGTTTGGCATATGAACACAACTATATATATTTTAATAGTCCTTCTGTTGGTGGCGATTTGAACAAATATGAATATTTCTGCAACGAACGCCGCCCGTGCCTTTAAACACTTATATATTTTCAACATTACTATTTATATGGTGATGGTATTCATAGTGCACCAGCAAAAATGATATAAAGCTCATTCGCTATCTTGATTGGTTGAATTATTTATATATGTGAAGAAATTGATGAATATTCGCTTCGATCTGAGACATATTTGTGCCATGTTTGAGTAAATTATGACGTAGATTCCTAGCCCTGCTGTAACATAGAAATGGTGTTGCAAAACAAATTAAGCTTATTAAATATATATATAACTTTGAGCTATATACACTCAATGACAACGCCATTACAGTAATCAAAACAAAACAAAACGTTCAGTTCAAACGTGTGGGTTTGATTGTTTGAGTGGCATCCAGTATTTTGTGTTATTTCTATATATGGATTTTTCTGCGACAGAAACACCCAATGCTTGTTATACATTATAAAATTATGTATTCTCATTCCATTCTTATATATATACAGTAATGCCCTAAATAATCGATTCCTTAACCACATCAGAATTATGGGTAACTTTTCAGGATTTAGTCGAAAATATGGTTTGTTGACATTCATCGGAAAGCTCTCAGTGAGAGCTTTCCGATGAATGGCAACAAACCATATTTCTGACTAAATCCTGAAAAATTACCCATAATTCTGCTGTGGTTAAGGAGTCGATTATTTAGGACATTGCTGTAGGTCTCTTTGTACTCACCCAATGTGCTGGACCATACTACCACCCATAAATATTGACCTATCTACAGCTGTAAATCATGTAAGTATTAGCAGGTATGTTCTAACCACCAACGACTGAGCCGGTCGCTTGGTGCATTGTGAATTCTGTATTCACCCTAATGTTATATCCGCTCATACTTTCGGTGTTTAATTGCCTGCCTTCAAGAAACTTAGTTTTTGTCAAATCATAATGTACTGAAATGTCGATTTGTGTAATAATGTTGGAAATTTATCAATGATTATAACACAGTTTTTTCATTTTGTATGACAGTCGTCATGTTTTTCACAAATGAAGACAAATGGAATGTATTATTGCATATGTCAGCGCTGTGAAAGCAATCCAACTGTGTGGAAATTCGATATTTCTTTCCAGACACTCATGAGATATTCGGTATTCATACACACAAACTGTAGGTATTCTCTATTTATTCGAAATCAAACACAAAGCATAGACACTATAGTCTATACACATATATACAGATAGACACAGATTAAGAAAGAGGATTGGGTAACAAGCTCTATATATTGTCAAAAATTCAGACAGGTTGTCAACAAATACGAGGAAAGTTGTTATTCGCAATCACCAGTCTCTTCGTCTAACTGAATTGTTATCGACCACCCCTTGTTACATGTGATGATTGAGTTTTATAACATATAGACCCCCCCCCCCCCCCGCTGGTGGTCTGACGGATTATAAAGTGTGAAAACTGGACTATATGGATACATTTCTTGTATGTCTCACCGATCCTTAAGGCAGGGAAACTGAAGATATTTAAAAGATGGAAGGAATGTCGACTTTGTCGTATCAGTGTTCAGTGTGTCAATAAAAGCTAACAAAGCATTGATTAAGTTTTACGGTCATGGCTCATTCGACCTTCCAGATTCTTTAAACGTAATTTGGAAAGAGGTATAAGATAGATTGACAGATACACGAAACAGTTATATCTGCTCTGACAAATGCTTTCCATTATCACCAGTGTGATCACAACCATTTTCCAATGTTTTAATTTGTTCGCACATAAATGAAATAAACGCTCTTTATTTGTACCATATAAGGAATAGACTAACACGAAACGCTCTTTTCTGTTCCATGCCGTGCAAATGGCTATTTTTTGTTTGGAATCCAAACATCGTGTTCAAAGTTGTATTTGTTATATGACTTCAATGCGTCAATGCTATTACAGAAAGTTCTTTCAAGTATTTATCGACCTATTTCGATACCGGCAAACATTCAAAAGCAAATAATATTAGGTGAATTTAGGAACGCAAACGGCAAATTGGCTTTATGAAGTGTAAGGCTGTCGGTATTAGCCACATAGCGCACAAATAATCTTATCTCACGGAACGATATAAAACAACTTTATTCAAAGAATGCAATGTTTATGTCACCTATATATACTCTGTCTCAATACGTTCTGTCTTATGTATCTGTATGTACATATGCATTGTCTGTGTGTTGGAATAAAATACGTTTATTCATGCAACATCTGATACGATGGTTTGGTCAACGCTGTCTTCGAAATCGTCCTGTATTTCTGTCAACGAGGCAGGTAAATCTCCGCGAGTTGAAACCATCTGATTTTGAGATAATACCTATATATACATATATTACTTCAGCAAAATTAATGTGTAAAAACTATGTTAATTACAAAGTATTGTATTCCATATTTTCTTAACTGTACACACGATTCACCCATATCTGTTGAATTTGTATTCAGGATTCAGTGGAGGGGGGGGGGGGCACCATCCTTGATTATAGTCAAGTTCCTATTATGTTCACATAATTGTTCATTCACCATCTTATATAATATAACGATCTGGTTTGGCTCAGAATAAAAATATTAAGTTGACTATTATCCCAATGATTTTATGCATATGATACATATACAGGCGGGTATTGGGGCTTTTGGGAAATATGGCAGTAAGTTGTTAGATACTATATATCATGTCCGTCATTCTTTATCTCGACAGCCTCACAAGATGTGATTTTTATGCTCTGCTCCGAGGATCCATGCATCACATGACAGATTGAACACTGCCGCGAGCAGATTATAGATACATCGGCATCATTCCTCCTGGCAATGACTAGGTCGATTAGAGGATCTGCTAGAAGATGATCTACAAAACTTACTTCCGACCATACGGATGTGAGATACCAAAAACATAGCATTCTTTACTTATATTGTATCTTCCTTTAAGCTCAGAATGTATCGCATTAATATCACACTGTAAACAATGTAAAACTTGGAATCTTACTTACTATATATTCACGGCATATCAACATTGATTCAACTTGCGCCTCCTACAACATTTTTTTTTGTCACGCACGACATTTTATTACTTTCCAAAGTTTATAACTCACTTCGTCCTACCAATGCCAGTCGGTCGCATGTACCGTGAGTATTCTCCTTATACACTGATGCATAGGCAAGCATTCTGAGCTTAAATACATTCAATATTCATGTTCTTTCTATAAGAAACAGTATCACTATATACTGTCTTCTTTACATATTAGTGTAATACATTCAATATCTCCATAGAAAGAGGCAATAAAGGTATATATATATGTTACATATACAGGTGGATATTGGTGCTTTTGGGAAATATGGCAGTTGTCAAATACTATATATATCATGTCTTGTAGTTGACTACCCCAAGTTGGTCCCCCCTGCATGGAGTGGTGTAGTTCGAAACCAGAGTAAACTGATACAATTTTACAAACCGCCCAACAAAGGGTTAGGGTACGTGCATACACTGGCAAGTTTACACGGTGTGGTTTGCAGGCATTTCGTCGTAGAAAACTATATGATGCTAGAATGTGAACGGAAACAAGCATATAAAATGCATCTGTACCACAGCTAACTGCGTGAGAAGTAAAATCTCTGTAGTTCCACATGTAGCGATGCTACCGAAATTTGCCTGTAAATTACCTGCAATACAATAATACAGGTATTTGAAGGCAAATGCCAGTAGCACCGTTACAAGTGGAGCTACCGATATTGTACTTCGCATGTTGTTAGCTTTGGTTAAGATGCATGTTATTTGCATGTTTCCGTTCATATTCTGGCACCATGTGGTTTTCTATGACGAAATGCCTGCAAAACATACCGTGCAAATTTGCCAGTGTATGTACGTACCCTTATAGGTAAGACCTGTAACAATTGTTATTATAACGGTTGCATTTTATCGGGAGGGGGTCAATGTGTTGCACATTTATTGCGATCGCGAAATAAACTAGATAAAGCGCTTAACAAATTCTTTACAAAATACTTATTGACGACGAGTAGTTCTCTTAGGAAATGTTCAGATAATGAGCAATTGTATATGTTATTCGGGGGGGGGGGTGCTGTTATGTAATCATGAGTTATGGGTGGATCCACATGCTCTTGGGGAAAATATTAAAATACCAATATAGACGATACGAGTAGTCCAGTTTGGTATTTTTCCTCAGGATCCCTGTGCCAATGCATTCTCTTATATATGCGAGTTGACAATCGGTTGCCTGGCATATATAAGAGAATTCATTGGCCTAACAATATTTACCCTGATCCTGTAAGCCAGTGCATTCTCTTATATATATACGAGGCGACCTATGGTCGACTCACATGTATAAGAGAATGCACTGGCACAGGGTCTTTATGCTGCGCTAGCGCAGCTCCCGTCACCAAATGGTTAAATTAACTTCAAGAGATTATATATTGCACGACATTTATCTCTGCCAACCACGTCTACTCAAGCGGATAGACTGACATTGTTCCGAGTAAATGTTTATACATGTATCTCGTTATGACGTCTGCTCATAAGCACATAAGACGTACCGTTTACTATTTATGAAGCATGTACAGACCCCTGGGACAAAATAGATATACATTATATTCAGTATCCTAAAAAAAATGAGTTATTACACCAAGATTGTGAGCCCAATTGTGTTCAGCTTTAAATGCGTCAAACTTAAAATACTTCACCGTGACCAGTGCCGTGAAGAGATATTTAGATAAAACTAAACAAAGAAGGGTAACTCTAGAACAAAATGAAATTACTTCATGAATGCAATGTATCTTTGATCTGAACACATATTTATTTTCTCATTATTGTTTACTGACCCTTCCGCGCCACATCACGAGATCGTATTTATTGAAAAAATCAGTTTCATAAACCCGGAAGCAAATTAAAATTTTCCAAAACCAGCCATTTTGTACGAGTCTAGTGTGAGTACTAGTTATAGTTCTTATGCAACACGATGTATATATTTATAAAAATGAAATAAATACACAAAGATTAAATTAACACGAATGCCGATTTGAAAACATACATATGGACAAGAATATAACTTCATAAATATTTAGAGCTTATATACATTATTTCTTCGTTATGTATTTGATTTATATTTGGCCAATGACAAATTAGTGTTACGTCATTTCAGCTAACTTACAAAATGGCTGGTTTTGGAAAATTGAAATTTGCTTCCGGGCTTATGAAACTGATTTTTCCAATAAATACGAAGAGGGACGATTCCGTGATGTGGTGTGATTGGTTTGGGTGGGTCAGTAAACAATTCCGCTTCTAATGATGTATAATATATATATTCTACTTATCGTTGAGTGTGTTTTTGAAACGCGTCGGTGTAAAAATCCTACTCTTTGACCTAGTATAGCGGACACCATCTCGAACGAGTGATTTTAACAGCCGGTTTGCACCAGATCTGTTCTCATAACCGAAGTTTTTCTGAACCAATCTTTACACGGGATACGTATACAATTGAAGAGTAATAAAATATCTTTCTACCTATATTTATGAGGCATTTATGCAACAAAAATTATTTGGTGTAATTTGAACCTGTTTGTGGACTTTGAAAAAATGATAACAAATTAGGCCCGGCCAAGTTGGATACCTTTCTATAGGATTAAGTATTATCGGGAGTGGGGTAAAAAAAAAAAATATATGGGGACCTGTGTGTATGATGTCCACTGGAGTGGCTATGGAAGTTGTGAATCGCTGTGTGCGAAAGGATAATACGACGAGAGGTGTTTAGGCAATATGAACTGAGTTATCAATTCATACAATACATGATTATATGTGTCGTTGTCGTCTGCTTTTGTTACATGAACATCCCTTCAAATGAATAGTAGATCATTCCAATGTATACTTTTATAACTGAGTGGGAGAATCCATTAATTTTAGTAAAGAAATGGTTAAAGCCACGGGCGGCGTTCGTTGCAGAAATATTCATATTTGTTCAAATCGCCATCAATAGACGGAATATTAAAATATATATAGTTTTGTTCATATTCCAAAAATAATCAGCGCGTAAATAGTATATTGTCTTCAAGACGTACGATGGTGTACGTAAACAAGAGCCTGCTCGAAGTTTTGCTTCTGTTTACACAACACAGCTCAATTCGATTGGTTAATCACACACAAATGATATAAACGCTCTTTATTATTTCCATATAGGGCAAACAGTAACAAGTAATGCTCTTTATGTTTACCATATCCGGATCTAAACAAAAGCCAGGCTCTAACGTTTTTTGCTTTTGTTTACATAACAAAGGAAAAACATTTGACAATAATATACTGTTTATGCCATATTTCTGATTGGTATAAGAATAAAGTCTGTCTATATTTTACTATTCTTTCTGTCTATGGCGGTTATTGACGGAGGTGAATATTTTAACATGTTCAGCATACCAACCGCCAACGCCGCCCGTATCTTTAAACATATATAAATGAGAATCAATCCTCTGTATATTCAGCACAGAATGACACCAAAAGTGTTAAAATTAGTTGTCCATAGCAAAATATATTTGCCCCGAGAGATTGATTGTGTGTTGCTCCAATGAATGGAGATTTGACACCGAGAAGATGCACATTACATTCCAAGCATGGTTAAATTTTACTTGTGGGGTCCGGAAACTCACTCTACTCCTCCGCCATAGGATGCAGGATTTTGGGAGTTTGTGAAATAGTGCCACTTCGGGAGTGCTAACATTAATCGAGAGTTGGTTGTTTCCTGTATACATACGAAAAGCATATTCTTTGGTGGGGAATGTTAAGATAATAACTTCAACAAACGACCTAGTTGAACTTATTATCTGAACATTTCCGAAAGGATAACTGCTCATCAATGAGTATTTCAAATAGCTAAACGCAGATATCCCCCGGCCACACCGTCCCTTTGTATATAATGATTTTCCCGCTATGCCGGCTGCTGAAGACCGTACCAAAGCACAACCAAATTGGGATGATCCACACCCACGTTACAAGGTGAAATGTTTATACGGGAACAACAATCACAAATTTATCAAGTCCAACCGGAGCCATAAATGTAACTCTGGTAAGAATAAGCGGACGAAACGCGTATTTTTGTTTTTTATTCCCAGTACAATAACGGGTCGTTCAAGGAATATTAGCGAATTCCGTTACCATGGTTACGGTGTGCAGAAATGGCTTGTTTCAGCATTGACCATTGTTATATGAACAATTTGTTGACAAGCTGTTTTTGGTGCCATTTTGTCGGGCAGAATCTGGGAAACAATATATCCAAAATCCGCTGAAATCCGATTTGGGGAAATTTCTACTGCTCTTTGAAATTGGGTCGTATTTATAGCTTTTTGTGTCAATTTTGCTGTTCCTTATTAGTCCAGCCAATCTGATGGAAAGAAACACCCAACCGTGAACAATTGATATGCAATGTCTTTTGGTGTGTTTGAATGTGACTATACCAATATAATAAGATAACCAAAATCCCCATGAATCCTAGTGTTGGAAAGTCGTCATTTTTGGGTAAAAAATCAGGAATATGTAAAAAAAAAAAAAAAAAATGGTGAAAATTGGGATTTTCTGGTTGAGAGTCGGATTTTAATGTGAATCTATATTAAATTGGTAACAAGCTGTTTCAGTGTTATTTTGTCGGGCAGAATCTGGGGAACAATATATCCAAAATTCGCTTTGGGGAATATTTACTACATATCTTTGAAACAGGGACCTATTTATGGCTTTTTTGTGTTAATTTTTCAGTTCCGTATTAGTCCAGTCAAACGGATGGAAAGAAACGCCCAACCGTGAAAAAATTTGCTGTGCAATAACTTTTGGTGTTTTTGAATGGGACTATCTATTATATATTTTGGAAGATCTGTTTGTGTGTTTGTGTGTGTGTAATCGATGGACTCGAAAATGGCCCAGCCGATTTCGATGAAACTTGGTATGTGGGGGTATTTTCGGGCCACGAGCAACATAGGCCTATTAATTTGTTCGTGCGAGGTCAACTTTTCACGTGCCGAGGTCAAATCTGTTTTTACGCCGTTTTGCGCTAATATATTTCAGTTCGGTGCTCACAAATCGATTCGATATAGCGCGAATAATAAATTGCCAGTCATATAATTTGCACGGTTAGAATCTGTGGCGTTTCATCTTTCCAACGATATATGGGCATTTTTCAAAAAATGTGGCCGATTTGGGTATTCAAGAATCAAAAAAAAATTTCAACGAGAGAACACATTTTAGCTGCTTTTCGTGGTTGAGGGTATCCAGTAGATCAGAGGATAGTAAAATGCAACCTTAATCACCCCTATATCCTGTCCGAATCAGGTCCAATGACGATGCACACACACCTAGTGTCCCTACTGTTACCATTATGTTTTTCAATGTAAATATAATTTTGAGTGATATAGAGGTGGAAAATAACATATGCGCAACATGTACATTGTGTGGTAATCAGAATTTGCAAAAATAAACACCAAAATATGATGAGAATAACAAGTTATGATAATTTATATGTGATATGCATAAATTTCCCATATCCAGGTATCGAGTTTTCTCGACCTGGAATGATGTGCATTTCTGTTTGATTATGGCCATATATTTTCCGAAGATTAAGGTAAATACTCCACAGTTCTATCGGGATGAGGGAATCCAATTCAAATTAACTTCGATACGACAGAAAAACTCGACGGTAACAGATGGGACAAGCCAGTAACAGGAGAGACACTTGACGTAACAGAAGGGACAGTTTTATTATGAACATACTTGTTGAAACATTATTTCCAACAATAAAACAAAATGTAACTTTCCATAAGTGAACGAGACCCAACTGGACCAAATATGTACCAGACCTGGAAACAAAATGTATTAAACGATAGTCTGATGCATATTAGCCTATCATTTGGTAACAGGAAGGACAGGTAGTAACAGGAAGGACACACACATTCAAAATATGACCAACAACACAATATAGTATGCGAACCGGCATAGGATAACTAAAAGCTAACGTTATGATCGTCAAATATAGGTGCAATTGATGAAATTTATGACATACACGCCGAAATTGGTATCCGGTAACAGGGAGGACATTAGCATATTATAACTATAGCATATTGGCAATTCATATTTGTTGTCAGACTATAACCGTGGATTTATTTTTCGTATGATGTATTATTGCAGAACTGTGTGACAATTTTAACTATAAACTGAGATCACATACTGGTACTGGCATATTGATACAATACAGAGTGACAATAAGCAAGACACACATGAACATTGTGTTTAAATATAGTATTGAAATGATAATACAATAATACATTTCGCACGATGTTCATTGACACACTGCGCAAAATTTGATAAAATTACCTTTGCCCGACGCATACATGCGTACATCTGTCGTATCGTGAATAAAATACGGTTTGTTTGAAATTCCACTGTAATCAGGGGGAGGGGTCAGAAAAAAAATCCGGACGCTAGGCGCTTTTTTATTTTTCTGCCCTGTTGGTACTCTCCACCCCCTAATTTTTTTCCCATTCTGTGATTGGGATCCACCCCTCCAAACTGCTTCAAATGACTATTTACTCAGTTCTCATGATCTTATCTGATCAATGTTCCATATAATGATTATAGAAGCATTCCTTCTTTTATTTACCAACAAGACTGTAATGTTTCAAAACAAGTCTCCAATAAATGTGGTCTGTATAGTATGCTGATGGATTGACATTTAAAGTCCAAGATAGATGTTTGTTTGAAACAAATTTTGGGGAAAACATGGAGGCTCCCATCTAGAGGTGACTTCGAAGATCCATATGAAGTTTGATGACGATTGGATGAGAAATGTAACCTGCAAAGTGCGCTAAAGGATTTGGTCATACAAGGAGTAAAATCCAAGATGGTTGGCAACTCACATCTAGAGGTGACCCTAGATCTATATACCGAATATCGTTGAAAATCGGTCAAAGTTTGTTCTAACACCTTTGTTTTATTTTATTATGGTTTTTAGAATATTCTATTTTTATTTGAAGAGTTCAGTGAAGAGTTTACATTTTTTTAAGAATCTATTTTTGTGTTGTTTTCATATATATCAGGTTGAATAAATCATTTTTATTAGAACTATTTAAATCTGAGCCTTTCCGTGTCAATGTGCATTGATAGATCCTTGATGAAAACATTTAGCAAGCTGACCTTTTTATTGCCACTTGGTGTCATCCCTCATATTAACTGATGGTGAACTCAAACCCCCCTACCAAGAGTTAAGTACATACCTATTACATACATGTAATAGAAGCATTCTTAAATCCTTTTGTCCCATCATTTTGAAGACAATTAACTCGAGGAAAAAGATTACAGGGCCAGGAAAAAATGTGTCAGTCGGGCTGCTGAAAGATTAACCCAACCACCCGCCTAGTGTTCGAAACAAAATTGCAGACCCCCCCCCCCCACTGCTGTAACTGGGTTTAAAATAGATTTTGATTTGGTTACTAGACAGGTTTAGATTGAACAACTTCTGACTTCTGCAGCATGGTCATGTACAATGGTAGTGCACCATTTACTACTAGTATGTTGATAGCTAATATCCAGTTAACACCGTTTGCTCATTGCTATTTGTTTACACACGAGTAGCGGTCTCGTTAAATACTGATTATAGTAAACTCTGTATATTTCCTGTATGTCGTAGATTAATAATGGAATCGCTGCGGAATGAAGGAGATACTTTGTTTGGAATTATAATATAGTACCTCACAATTAAATGACTTTTCACATACATGTACCTTGTGCACGACCGCCGTAATTCAATTTCGTGAGTTTTTGAAATCAAGCATATCAGCAGGTCTACCAGCATCGTAGCATATTAGCAGGACCACTTGATCAGGTGTGTGTCTATATCTGACAGTTTACACCGGCTTGTGTTGGGAATTGGCCCTAAGTGAATTTATGTGAAAACTGTTTGATCATTGCAAATGAGCACGCATACTTTCATTTACTGGATCTCAATCAAGTATAATAGAAAACATTCTATATCAAAATGACTGTGTGGAAGACAGAAATGGAAGGCGTTCTGCAAGGAAATACAAATATATGTCAATTCACTGCCAAAAATAACAACTGTGTAATCTATTTCAACTGCTGTTACTGCAATGTCCCTCCTGTTACCACATCCAGCATTATCTGACGGAGACAGGAATGATGAGTAAAATCTGTGAAAATATTGATGTTAAAAGACAGGAACCAGAGCATGGTGATGTAAAAATCATTACGACATGCAAACTAATACTTACTCATGCCATTTTAAAAAAATTTGTCCATGCTGTTACCAAAGTGTTCCCTACTGTTAGAATTTAAAAGGTAACAGTAGGGACAGTAACAGTAGGGATGTTTCGGGTTTATAAAGGGGATTCCCATCGGTCGTCCACTGTTATGTAACACAATGTATGTGTAGCCTCACGGGGATCACATTGGACAAAACTAAGAAGAGAAACATTTGTGTAATAATAAACTCACAGACCTGTATCTATCGGTAACAGTAGTGACACATTCCCAATGTACTCACCTGTCTGGTGAATGATACTGTAAATTACGGGCAAATTAATTGCACCGACCAGCGGATAACAGTTGTTTAGCCATGTGTATTGATGAGTAGTACTGGAAACCAATTTGCACTTCCTCATTCGCCAATGCCAGGACTGTTGTATTATGTGTTTCTCTCTTGGTAACAGTAGGGACCACCAATCATGGGACAGTTTTGTGACCTAAATTATGTTACTTGACTTGGTAAAAATTGTGCATATTTTGTGATTTTATTATCAGGCGTGTTACATATGATGCAAATTGTCTAATAAAGTGGTATTTAATGGTCATATTTTATACAAAAATGTCTGTTTTTGGGGAGATTTCGGAAAATGGGACAGGCATAATTGGCCATTTTTGCCATATTACGAGCCTCTGGATTGTAGAGATATCAAGGAGCGGATGATATAGGGTCTGCAACAAGTTGACCCCATCCCATATTATATCTCAAAATAAAAAAATGTGATCATTAATAAACTTTTCTACAAATAAATGGTGATGGACAGAAATATGCCACTTTTTTTTAAAAATGCCCATATAATATGTATGTATCCGTTTTAGTTATCTGCCTCAATTATTAAGAAGAAGTGATACGATCTTCTATCAGGGTAAAAAGAATGCGTAACTTCTATGACGTCGTCAGAGGTCATAAAGTTAGATTACGTTAACTCTCACCCTGCCGATGCATTTGACTGTGTCGCGTTAACTCATCACCGGCCGAGGTAACCGCAAATGACATTGGGCTATATATCTCGAAAACGGGTGTAGCTATCGACTTGAAATTTAGTATGTGAATGTATCTTGCCCCGGATACGAATTTTATCGGGTCGCCGAGCACGTGCGACACCAGCTTCGCGCATGCGCAGACCAGATCTAGGAAATGGGTGGAGCAATCGACTTGAAATTTGGTTTTTGAATAGCCCGGACGAAGTCGGGTCACCTTCTAGTCTATTATATATTTTGGAAGATCTGTTTGTGTGTTTGTGTGTGTGTTTGTGTGTAATCGATGGACTCGAAAATGGCCCAGCCGATTTCGATGAAACTTGGTATGTGGGGGTATTTTCGGGTCAGGACCAACATAGGCCTATTAATTTGTCCGTGCGAGGTCAACTTTTCACGTGCCGAGGTCAAATCTGTTTTTACGCCGTTTTGCGCTAATATATTTCAGTTCGGTGCTTACAAATCGATTCGAAACAGCGCGAATAATAACATGCCAGTCATAATAATGACACTATGAGAATCTTTCGTGTTTCCTCTTTCCAACGATATATAATATGTATGTATCCGTTTTAGTTATCTGCCTCAATTATTAAGAAGAAGTGGTACGATCTTCTATCAGGGTAAAAACAATGCGTAACTTCTATGACGTCGTTAGAGGTCATAAAGTTAGATCACGTTAACTCTTCTCCGGCCGATGCATTTGACTGTTTCAGACGTCTTGGCGATATCTCGGGCACCGATGGTAATTTATCTTTACGTTGAAACTTGATAATTAATGAGCGTGTGTATATGAGGCGCGTTTATATACTTCAGTGGAAATCAAATCGGGTTAAACTGGCGGATTTTTACGGACGAAATTTGATGCATAGGGTATCTCGGTATCCGATGGGCCGATTTCCCGGTATCCGCTGGGCCGATTTCCACCATTTTTGGGGTGTTGGTCCACCTGACCTTGACCTTCAAAATGGTCAATTCAAGGTCAAATCGGGTAAAACCGGATGGATTTCGACGGGTACTTTTGTCGGGTACTTTTGTTCGGGCACTGTGTTTTGGACGGGTCAAATCGTGACCCCACTTGACCTTGGCCTTCAAAATAGACAATTCAAGGTCAAAGTCGGGTCACCTTCTAGTACTAATATATTACCGTATCCAAAATCCCCTTGAATTCCAGATGGGAAATTCGTCATTTTGGGTCAAAACACTAGAATATGTAAAAATAATGGTGAAAACTGGAATTTTTTTAATAAACAAATCTGCCAATCATAAACGCTCAATCGAGTTCCCTGGCTGCCAAATGTGACCAAATAATAACTTACCCAAAATGTCCATGTGTTTCATGAAGGGAAAGTCGTTAATTTTTAATAAAAATAAAGAAAATATGCAAGAAAATTGTGAAATTTTGAATTTTTGTCCGGGAACCAGGTCGGCCAACGTGCATCCCCCAGACTGGAGCCCCAGTATTAAACCTATTTTTTCGTTCGTAATGATGTCTGCTCATACTATGTTGACGCTAATATGTGGCCGTGTATGTACCAGGCAATATGGCGGCCATTTCCCGGAGTGTACTACCAATAACTTCAATGTCCTCTAAATTTATTAATGTGACAGAAACCTGCAACAAAAACGCATTATTCGTGTTGCCATAGTATATGCCTACCAGTTCGTGCCTAATTTGACTCTAAAACTATAAAATGGCGAATCACAATCCGTTATAATATGTCATATCCCGATGATTTGACAATTCGGTGTCTAAAAAAGTTTTAAAAATGACAGCGAGGACAAAATAATTTTTGTTGACATTCTATCGCAAATTTCGCCGCCATTTTGGGACACTGTAGGGACAAATTCTCGGCATATAGCTCATTATTATCGGATTAAGATCCCATATAATTTACTGTGGTCCTAGCCATTCGTCTAAATGGAAACAATCTAGTGAACTTTGGCGAAAATTGCCCAATTTTACTACTTTCAGAAGCCATTTTGTCCCTATTTTGGGAAGTGATGACATCTAATGAGTATTCAGTACACTGGTGTGTTCGATTTGCGGTTATTCTGGGCATTAAAATAAGAATAGATTTTTCTTCGAAATTGAGTACATCTATTTGAGGGAAACTGAAGGGCCCCAATTCCCACTCCTCGTGATATGGCTCACAATTGCCAGACATTGATTTAAAATGGTATATGTTGGCACAAACGATCTGTTGAAATTTAGCGAAAATTGTCCAATTTTACCACTTTCGGGCACCATTTTGACCGCCATTTTGAATTTTGACAATCAAATTAAACACGAAATGATATACGTCTGTACTAATATGTTTATGTTGCATGTTCCTGCCATCTGTATAACTTTAAATTAAATGCCATTCAAGTGTATATTTCACAAGGAACGAAAAATCATACATAAAAACCACAAATAGGACCTTTTTTTCAAAATGCTCTAGAAAATTTTCCCCAAAGCGGATTTTGTATATGTTGTTCCCCAGATACTGCCCTACAAAATGACAGCCTGTTAACAATTTGTTCTAGGTCCAATGCTTCAACGACCAGACTAATAGGCGTGCCATGTCTGGTAGGTCTGACTCTGAATATACCACGTGCAGAAGGCAAGCACTCACATTGTATACTTTAAACACTGACAATTATATTACCACAACTAATTATATTCCATTCTCGCCGACGATTGGTTCAAAAACCTATTTGAACTTCAAGTTGTCAATTTTCCATTAGAACGTCATCCGATACACCATTCGGTGCCAACAAACGAACCCTTTCTGGTATTTTAATCTTTCACTTCCACAACTACACATGTACCCCCATTTACTGCACTATAAAGCAGCATCAGCATAAAAATACCCAGACCCCTTCCATAACTACGGGACCCCAGACTCATCACGGCCATCTAAACAAAATGATCGCCATATTTACGAAGTTACGAAGGCAGTGATTTTCTGTTCCCGCTAATGTAATTTCCCCTTGAAGATGATAATCAACCATTCAGCAGCCAGATTTGTTTTATGCAGACTCGTGTCCCCCCCCCCCCCCCCAACACTAATTCAAGAGGAACAACTCTATATAATTTGTTGCCTGTAACCAAAAATGCAAGGGAAATCGAACTTTCAGCATGGAAGATGGGCCAATTATACACGAAAATCTGTTATGTGATGCAGTTGAAACATAGTGGTCATTGGCCATTATATTGCCTCCCAGTGGGCATTTAACCCGTGCACATACCCCGTATTAAAATGAACCAAAATGTTGTTATAAAACAACACCAATAATCGCGTCCTGATATCACTGGAAGCACAGTTTAGCAGAAGTGGAATAAATGTCTCGTGTCATGCATATCATCAGACATATATACTGCAGAGTATCACATATCCATATCTAGCATCTCACTAATGTGAATATTATACCAAGAAATGTGACCACAACCACAATTCACGTTTTTTCATCATAGTTTAATTTGTAAAATTCGAATCGTGTATTTAACGCACACGACAGAAAGGCAAATATATATACGTTTTAAAAACTATATTTAGTTACGCATGTCTACTATACGCCTTAAGGAATGTATCTCATGTCCACCAAGGCCATATTTAATTGGATTTTAAATACTCACCACCACCTCGAAATTTCACCATTTGCCGATGATTTGTTTCAATGATAGGCGGATGTCCCTTTAAATTCCAGTACTTTTCAGGCATGTGAGTCGAATTTCTATTACAAAAACGTCTATCACCTCCATCGGTCAAGTTTGGACAATTACGCCTCCCAATAAAATTGAAGTTCCGGTGACCGAGGGTTAATTATTGTTTCGCCAGATCTGGAAATGGGTCTGAAGGTCGTGAAACGCAATATCTCAACATATCTCACAGTGATGTCTATCAATGCTTACTAATTCCATGCCCTGAACGATAGTTGAAAAAAGTCAATGTTCTGCTATAGGTTGCAAACAACTAATTATTTTCCATATGTGACAGTCTTAAATATACGGGCGGCATTCGCGGTGGGTATAGCTGTTAAAATAGTCACAGCCATAAACAGAAAGAATATTTAAGAAATAACTCTTGTTTCGATTAAGGTTATGCAGTTATAATCGAAAAACGCGCGTTATAGAACATTTGTCTTCAAACTTGTATAACGCATAACCTTAATCGAACCTTAATCGAAACAAGAGTTATTTCTTATAATTTAATCCGTCATTTCACAGGAGAACCACCAAAAAGTATGTTGGAAGTATAACGAGCGTACAACATTAAGACTATTTCCGACGAAAAAGACACGCTAAATTGAAAGAGACACCTGTCACTCGAAACTGCTGCTCATCGAGTGATGAAATCGCGTCGGAAATTCAGCGTTTTGCTTGGTTATAGTCGCAACTGATCACACATCGCATGAAACCGTGCAGTTGCACGTGGGTTTGATACATGACACAAACCCGTATTGGTTTTAATTTCAGTATTTCACTTCTTTGCAATGTTCAATCTTGTTGATTTGTCTGGATACTTGTGCACTGAATATTAGCATCTGGTACGGTTATTGTCAATGCAGTCATACCCGAAGGAATTATGATGCAGCACGGAAGTTTCATGTTAAATCGTAGGAAGTATCGAACAGTTTCCAGGCACATTTTAGACACGCGCCGGGTTTTGGCGTGGTCATTAGACGCTGCTGTCATTTCTGTAGCGGGGAGAGTAATTAAGAAATTTAGGTTCTCGAGAAATGACGTAAATGGCCAAGTGTGTGTCAACCAATTGTTTTTGCAGTATTCCGTGGATTGACAGCTTATGAAAGTTATGATTAAATTATTGTATAATAGACAGATGTTTTTCGTATACCAATCATAAATATCGTGTATATTGCATGTTATTGTCACGTTTGTACGCTCTATTATGTAAACAAACATCAAAAACGTGACAGAAGCGTTTGTTTATAGGGAACACTCGGAACTACCGGATCGTCCAATGAAAATGTCCCGTTGCGCTGTGGAAGGCGAAGATACAATTATTGACGCCATCAACAATCGCATTCAAATCACACCAATTTTTATTTTAAGCGACCCATTCTACCCGCTGTTAGTTCAAAATCCAGCTAATCCACGTCACTTGATGATTGGGAAATGGTCAGACAGAAAACGTGTACATATTATAATTGTTCTTGCAAAGAGATATTTTTCAATCCAAGTTAGTCAGTTAGCAATAATACCAAATAAGGAATTTACTATGATAGTATTGTGAGTTGTAATTTACTATGATAGTATTGTGAGTTGTAATTTACTATGATAGTATTGTGAGTTGTAATTTACTATGATAGTATTGTGAGTTGTAATTTACTATGATAGTATTGTGAGTTGTAATTTACTATGATAGTATTGTGAGTTGTAATTTACTCTGATAGTATTGTGAGTTGTAATTTACTATGATAGTATTGTGAGTTGTAATTTACTATGATAGTATTGTGAGTTGTAAGTACATATCACAATAATAATGAAAACTATTAAAAATGAGACGCACCAAATTAGAGTTTTTACAACCGACGTATAATGCGCGCGAATCTACAAAGGAAATGACGCAATATCGTGACTCTGTTTATAAACAATTCACTGCGCTTTTTCCGAGAAACTAAACAACACTCGACCTGCATTTTCTCTGACACAAAGCATTCCTGTCATCATTATGCTATACTATTAGTATATTCTTGAGGGAATTATCATAATTTGATAAATATTATTTATAAATTATAACATACAACGAAGGCTGTAACTGTAAGTACCGCCGGCGATGGGTTCAGAAAATTTGAACTTGTAAGTGTCAATTTTCCCTTTTAATTGGCATTTTTTTAAACTAAAATCTTGCATTTCCACAATTACCATATTTACTGCACAACAAGCAGGAGCGTAAAATGCCCAGACCCCTTCCATAACTTCGGGACCCCAATTGCCACATTTACGTAGGCTATGAGTCTCTATCTCCACTCGGGTAATTTCCCCTCAAAGATAATCGACCAATCAGCAGCCGGATGTTTTGTTTGTGCTGACCGAGTCTTCCAAAACAAATTCAAGAGGCGAAACTCTATATAATTAATTTCTTGTTTAGCCCAAATATTGATATTAGTGTTGAGTGCGAGTCGCTCTTGCGAGAAACGTGGGAGCAACCTCAAAGAACACGGATCAACATTGATGAGAAATAGAGTTAACTCTCTTGGTATGTTAGACGGCAGACACTAATTAAGTAGAAAGGTAGATTTGCGCATCTTTGTCTTAAGTGTAATACGAGTTAAGACATGACATTTTTATGTGTGGAATGATTTCGCGTTCCACACAAAATGTCAGACCAACTTGCATCCACACTCTATGCAACGCAAGCAAATCAACATCCATTACTTAAATATTTGACATATTTTTTTCATAAAATAAGCCAATTGAGCGTATACCGTTATTTCTCTAAATGTCGCGGACCGCAGTGAAACCACATTAAAAAGTGCGTGCATCTGGTAAGTCGTCTTGATGAAAAACAATAGATTTAATAGTTCCAATATGAGTTTATATCATATTGAAATAAGCTCTATACGGGCAGAATTTGAACGCCGCAGTTTACGCCCTTGTGTGTATTTTTTTCTCAAATACGCTCTATATGGACTTAAATACGACATTCAAAATAAGCCCGTATTGTGCTTATTTTTACGAGAACAATGCTGTATCGAGAAATGCAACATATCCTCGAGCAAATAATCGACCTGTAATATGAAATAGGTAATTAATGTAATTATTTGATTCTGAAATAAACATATAATGGTCCCATCTATAGCCATTATTTCGTTTAATGGCGCGGGCCACAGCGAAAACACGTGTTAAAGAGCGTACACATGCAGAGTTTGTGTCATTGTCCGCACATAATATGCTTAGAATTGCCTCATTCTGAATCGATAATGTGACAAAAACGGTCACATTTCAGCATATTATCGACTTAAAATTAAGCGATTATAAGCAGATTATCTACCTAAAACTACTTCTATTATAAACTGATAATGTGCGTCTTTTCGGGAGAACAGGCTGAGAATTAACCTTACGAACATTCTCAATGTCAAACTAACAATTTGAAGGAAACTATAATTATCATTAAAACCAGTGTACCACTGTTCACCCTCACAATATGAGAGATACGTTCTTGTGTAAAACAGTGGTTTAAACACAATAAAAACATCAATTTTCAAGATGGTCGTAGGAAAGTTTGACAGGAAATATTTGCTAAAACGCACTATATTATCTAGCCTATGAACCAAACTAGGGTTTGCGTTCAGTTTACTATCTTAAATCATAAATGTCTGCGAGAAAGTAAATAAAACATTTTTCATGGCATATTTTAGTTTCTCGGTGGCCATTTGCAGAACTGTTTTTTTTTTCGTGTAAGCGCACCAGACTAATTTAACCCTTTGTTTACTATATACTCGCTGACGGATAGCTCCTTTTGGAAATGCGCAGAAAATAAGTTCAACAAACTTTACAATTTATCACCAATAATACAATATATCTTCGCGAAAATACGAACATAATCGACGTTATCGACCTATAAAGTGCAATAGGTACATACTGTGATTATTTGATTCTTAAATAAGCAGATAATGGAGTCATTTCCGTTATTTCGTTTATGGCGCGGACCACAGTGAAACACATGTTAAAGAGCGTACACCTGAAAAGTCGTTATAGTTGTATAATTTGTGTAATTGTACGCACATAATATGCTTAGAATCGCCTCACGAGTTGAAAATGTGACTAAAACGCTCCCATGTTCAGCACAATATCGACTCAAAATGATGTTATTCTTAGCAAATTATCTACCTAAAACAAGTACAATTATAAGCAGATAATGTGTATTATCGGGAGAACAGGCTCAATAATAGGAAGCCTGCTGTGGAGGACTTACAAAAAAATCACAATTGGCCAGCTGAAGAGGCCATGGATTAATTAATCAGCAATCGCTATTGTATTTCTGTTAAACTAATTTTATTTGTTAAATCGGTTTTCTCCAATCCGTAAATATTTCGGGAAAATCCTTCATTTCCGATATTGCAAATATTCTGGGTAACCACCAGTTGATGTCGTATTTTACAAATTATGTTTCTGAAAGTGAATTCCCAACAAAGTCGTCATGGAAAAGTATAGTGCGCAAGGCAATATCTGAATATTCAGAACACGGATGGAAAAGCGCGGTGATCGGTGACAAATCACTCAGTCGCTTTCATGTTATACACCCACAGTTATCAGTCTCCCATTTGTGGCGTTGCTGTCGAAAGTTCCCTAGACACAAAATGGCATACCTGACTGTGGCCGGTATCATGGCTTGTACTGAGTCCGTGTTTGTAACTTGCAACAAATGTGGTGTTGCTTACGATGATCTCCCTCAACACGTCATCATTAACTGCCCCGCCATTGCGGAATATCGAAACGACATATGGTATGAGTTAATGAACCAGTTCAATATTCAATGTATTCTCAAACTAGACAGCCTTTGCCCAGATGTACAATTGAATGTATTTCTCACTGCACGTCCACCGGAGTTATTTGATTTAATTGATGAAGCTGACTTATTCACAGACTTTGTAGTATGCAGTACGTATTGTTTGTGGAAAGCTTATACCACGCAATCTCAAATATTACCGACATGCAGTGATGATAGTAATAATTCATGAATATTATCAATGAGGACGCCGATAAAACGTCGGTAACTGATGTACATGCTCTATTTCACATCCGCATGAACACATGTTTGTGTATATTTATATATGTTGACCCGTATATAGAGTCGGTTTGAATGATCAGGTTAGCATATAACGAATGATGTATGTCCGTCGTGTGTGAGTATATGTGTGTATGCATATATGTAAGGGTGTATTTGTATGTGTATAAGTATGTGAATGCATGTGCGTGCATACGTGTGTGGTGTTTCTATATATATATATATATATATATATATATATATATATATATATATATATATATATATGTATGTGTGTGTGTGTGTATGTATGTATATATATGTGTATATATATGTGTGTATATATGTATATATATATATATATATTTATATATATATATATATGTGTGTGTGTGTGTGTGTATATGTGTATGTATGTGTATGTATGTATGTAATTGTGTATGTGTGTTTATATGTATGTATATGCGTATATATGTATGCATATGTGTAGTTAAGTATGTAAGTTAGGGCCATCCTGTATGTGCGCCCGTGTTGTTTGTAACTGCACGTGGACGTTTAGTCTGCGAGACTACACAGGTGTTCTGTTTGTGTTGTATCCATTTGTTAAAAAGTTTATGTGCTTTTCATGTCAATTCTCTTTTGTCAAACAATGTATGCATATATATATGTAACCTGTAATTATGTTATTACTGCTCTCCGAAATTGGAGGAAATAAAGGTATATATATTGTATTTCTGTTAAACTAATTTTATTTGTTAAATCGGTTTTCTCAGGCCAGGAATATATTTGTTATGTATAGAGTACAGCTCGTAGAGTACAAGCAAGCTTGACTTTTGCATCCCTATTTTTAACATTCACAAAATAATTATTAATCTGTCCATATATTTCCATGTATTTTCATCGCAGACAGATTGTAGAATTTTCAGTGCGCATTTTGTTGTCTCATAAGTTTTTTTTTGCTGGTCAAATTATCTTCAATAAATTGCCATGCTTCCAACTGTGCAAATCTTAAAATTTCTTCTTAAGGAGTAACTTGTCATAATTATTTGTTTCGAAAGCATTGGAAAGCAGACACACATGGTGTCAGATCAAAACAATAGTTTTTTTTCCCGAAAATAAACTGAAGATTCGTTTCGATAATTTAATAGTGCGATCTTAGTAAATTGATAACAATATCGAAGCGATATTGTGATCAGCGGAGAAAGGAACATGATAAATCGTCACATCAAACATGGGGAAAACATCACAAATAACATACAGAATTTGCTTATGATCATGCATTGTGCTCTAGTTGTCGATTACATAGCAATTTCGGGAAAAAATGTTGAACTTTTCCAGCGAGGCGGAGATGACTTTCAATTTACCTCCCCGGAATATTGACTATGCTAAATATATATTTCTCGATTTGCCAAGCGATATGTGGGTGTGTTAAAACTAGGAAGCCCATTATCGTGTTGTAGAGGAAACGATGGATAACAGGGAATGTCACAGACTTATCATTAGCGTGCAATATAAAAATAGGTTTATATAGTTTTTTGTTGCTGAATTTACATTACTCAAGTGTGACCAACATTTCGCCACATGGTGTCAAAATGGATTGTATTACCTCGTAACATTCTGTTCTTTATCGATGGTGCCTTCTTTTTCTTCTGACGAGGCTTCCGGTCTGATTTTGGATGCCTCCAGTCCCCTCCCGGTAGAGAGCCATGAAAAGGGCTGTGCCGCGCCGGACTGGAAGTCCAAAATCAGCTAGTATCCGCCTTGCCCAGCTCACACAAGGCGCGACATGCATGGAATCCAGAATTGTAGTGATATCAATCGGAATTAACGGTGGCGTAGTCACCCTGAGAGGTGGCGATCCAAGCTCTGGTGGTCCGACTGAATAAATAAATGATACAAATGTGTATGATGATGAAGTGATTTGGGGGGCTAGCCCCGGGATCTTCGAAAGGGCCGAATGGCCCTTTCCTTAACCCATCATTTTCAGCTTTATTAATCAAATATAAAAAAGAAGCATTTTTTGGAGATGTTAAATGAGTGATTCTTTTTCACCGATGACGTAGGTGGAGATGGAGATGGCAATGGTGGATATTCCTGGCGGGTCTTTTCGCATAATGCCAAAGCTGCGTCCATTTTGTCTATTCTGGCACAGATGGCGTCTCTCTGTTGTTGTCATGCTGATGGAGCTGATGCTGTTGTTGGTGTTGTTGCTGGAGGTGGAGATGGGGGACACCGGGACGTGATGGTATTCCGGTGTCCGAGGTGGAAGGCTGTCCAACTCCATGTCGAAGCTGGTGGCAGGAACATCTGGGGTGGTGTCCACGTCCCTGTCTCCGCTCGCTTCTACGACGACAGCAGGGACCTCCGGCAGATCAACGGAGTCCCTGCTAGCTGGTGCAATGTCGCCTGTCTCCATGCAGGTCGGGTCGTCTGGGCGTCTCTCACACAACTCCGACCTACCGGCTGTGACACTGGACGTCGGCTGAACCACGCGGGGAGGGGTGACTGGCAGATCAACTGTCACCCCCTTCTTCCATTTCACCCGTCCGGCGGCGTCCCTTCTCCGCCTAGAATGCGTCTTCTTCGGAGGCCCTTTCGTCATGGTACGGCGGGTGGTATCGGCGTTCCTGTCCCGGCATCTTCTGTCCGGAATCCAATGCAAAGGACCAGATAGCCCCTGCTAGCCTGGAGTTGCCAGCTAACAGTGTCCACTATCCGACTGCTTTGCATTGCAGCTAATGCGGCGTCGGGGATTAGTTCCATAATCCGGCCTGAGCCTAATCCAAAACCATCTCACTCAGGCCGGCGTTAGCACGAGGGCGGCTGCTCCCCGAAGGTTACAAATCCACACAACTCACTCGTGCTAACGTCTGGTGATCGGAACAGCAAGCACACAACAAAGCAATATATCGTGTGTTCCGCTCGACGAACACCAAATGTGTATCGGGGAAAATGAGCCATATACATGTATACGACACAAGGTCTTAGACTAAACCCTCACCATCACAATTAGTCATCCAATTAATCTTTTGGCCTAATCGATATCCCGTCATAATTATAAACGATGCTTTGACACACTTCAGTCAGTCAATTAATCTACTAGGCCTAAACAATGTCTCGTCATAATTATAATGTGCGTCGCGCCAGATGGATTTCCACCCGGAAGGGGTCAGTGATGAAGATAAACATTAACGTCATATTGAGTTAAAGAATAAAAGATACGGGCGGCGTTGGCGGTGGGTATGCTGTTAAAATATTTACCTTCAACAAAAACCGCCATAAACAGAAAGAATAGTAAAATATAGACAGACTTTGTTCTCACACCAATCAGAAATATGGCATAAACAGTATGTTATTGTCATTTTTTTCCCCTTTGTTATGTAAACAAAAGCAAAAAACGTTACGTTATCTCGCTTTTGTTTAGAACCGGATATGGTAAACATAAAGAGAATTATTTGTTACTGTTTCCCTGATATGGAAATAATAAAGAGCGTTTATATCATTTGTGTGTGTTTAACCAACATAATTGCGCTGTGTTATGTAAACAGAAGCACAACTTCTGTAACACGAGCAGGCTCTAAATATTCCTTCTGTTGATGGCGATTTGAACAAATATGAATATTTCTGCAACGAACGCCGCCCGTGCCTTTAAAGTCATATTATGGACTTGTTCGGGTATGTGAAACTGATGAGTTAGTAGTCAGGCGCTATGCCAACAGGAGGAATTTTAATGTAGCATTCTACGAACATTGCCGAACATTTCAAGCACATCGACAGTACCACCCCATAGAAAACATTGTCTGAACTACGCTGAATTGTAAATATTTACATCCCGATTCGGGACGCAACTTTCGGCGATAAAGTAGCGAAAATGAGTTCGCCACCGAGTCACTGAATTACATTAATATGTAAGAATGACAATGTGTGTTGTCAATTTGTATATAATATCTGTAAAAATAACTACTTTTAGCTAGATTATTGTCCATTTATATTTGATCACCATACCAGAGTGTTTCACATCACTATAAACGAGGTTTCCGTGACACGTGATTATATGTTGTTCAATTGAGTAAATATGCCACTAACTGGTGCATGACACATATTACAGTATACGATATAGAAACACGTACATGATTTCATAATTGGTGACAACTGCATTTTAACATTAAAGTGATGTGAAACACTCCGGTAGGGTGATCAAATAGAAATGGAGAATAATCTAAAGGTATTAGTTATATTATACAAATAGTATATCCAATATATATGACACACCATCATTCTTATATATTAATTAAATGCAGCTACTCTCGGTGGTGAAATCGTTTTCGTTAGTTTATCGCCAGTAGTTGCGTCCCGAATCGAGAGGTAAATATTTACAATTGAGCGTAGTTCAGACGATGTTTTCTATGGGATGTTATGGTCAATTTGCTTGAAATTTTCGGTGATGTTAGTAGAATGCTACATTCCACCAGTTGGCATAGCGCCTGGATACTAACTTATCAGTTCCACGCACCCGAATAAGTTCATAATATGTCTTTAATAGCGACGAGACAAATGATGGCTATACATAGCTACAATGCGAAATGGCAATAGCTGGACCGACTTCGTTTGGGGCCGACTTCGTATGGGGCCGACTTCTCCGGGGCTGAGTTTGTTTTGGACCGACTTCGTAACGTGCATGGCCGACTTCGTTTTGGACCGACTTCTCCTGTATTCCTTAGATAGTGACTTGAGATAAAATATTACCATATGGCAAAGCTACTAAAACGTCGTTAAAACAACAATAAATGATATTGTCGACATATATTTGTATTAGCAACATATCATCGTGTTGATATATTTTCGCGAGTGAATAATCCATGCACGTAGACGCCGTTAAGTTTGGTTATGTATATGGCATACCGACTAAAGACCTCACAGGTTGGCTTCCGCGTCCAGTTTACGTCATCCGCACCGTGTTAATTTTTTCGCGATTCAATCATTGACGTAGATGCCGTTAAGTTTGGTTTTATATATATATCTCGGGACCCGGCTAAAGACCTCACAGTTTGGCTTCCGCGTCCAGTGCCGTTTACTTCATCCGCGCTGTGTTATGTGGCTTGACACCAATACTTTGTTCGACTTTCCTAATCTTGGCAACCGTGAAACTCAACAGGCGACGGAACGAGTCTATTTAGAGGTGAAATTTTAGGCGAATTACTCGGTTCTCGGGTCGACAGAAACATATGAGTTCTACCCCCGCGTAAAATATTCCATTAATAGAGAAAAATACACAGGCAAGCTAGATGATAAAAACGCACAACTTCTGGTAAAATTCCGAATGCCAAACCATCATCTTCCAATTGAAACTGGAGACTGCATGGGTTGGTGCGAAAATATGCCCGACGGGATACATGTATGTTACCAACTGCATGTACTAATTGTTTGTGGCAATTTGTCGCTCGAGAGGAAGAAATGTATAGCCCCATATTACTATACTAATCCTACAATGGACACATTATAACTGTTGATAAATATTAGGAAAGTACAGGTATAATGTGTGACGTAGAAACATGTATACGGATTAGTAAAACAACTTTTCAGAGAAAGTAGTAAAATATATGTGAAAACCCCAACCCCGTAAAGATTGACTGATCAACATCAAATACGCACATAATCGACATATAATGAGAAATATGTACATAATGTGATTAATCCGTTATTTCGTGTTTATGGCGCGGGCCACAATGAAAACACATGTTAAAGAGCGTACACCTGAAAAGTCGTATAAAACGTATAAACATATAAAAGTAGTACAAGAATAGATAATAAATATAGGAAATAAAGAGCACGAAATTACCAAGGATCCACATCGAAATATGTAAAGTAGCTTTTAAAATCAGATTTGCAGTGATAAGATATTTAGAATAATTGATGAATCGCCCATGAATCTTTATCAATGCGTCAAGTTGATGGTCGGGTGGGTGAGACAGAATGTCATCATTCACACAATCGACAGCCTTGATCCACAAATACTGTTAACCGTTTCTCAACAACTATGCGGTCAAATTTTGAAAGCCCAAAGATGTACCTCTTTATCTGAGAGTCGAAACTTGAGTGACTTTGGTGATCTTTGTTTCGAAGCAATCGGCGATTTTTTCTTTTTGAACAGTAGGATCAAGTTGCATAAATTGTTTCGGAGGAAATGTCTCAACGACAGAAGCTGTATCCACAACCTGCACTACATGTTCTGGATCAGGAATAATATCAGTATCCGCATCTTGTGTTGCTACAGGTAGTGATACAATGACGAGTTTGGTTTGACTCTGTGTCTGAGTGCTGACATCAACACACTTTTTGGTAGACACGAGTTCTGAGTATGTGACCTGCGGAATGCATGGTCGGGGGGGGGACTATTTTCTTAGCATCTATATATGACAGATGCTTCTCAGCTTTACATCATTGAATCATGAACTCATAGTTCCAAATGGGACATGGACGATCTATAGCAACATGTGTACATTGACAGGTTGAACATTTCTTAAGATTCGTACACTACTTGTGATCATGACCAGCAATAGAACATCGTGCACGTATGGTTTCTGTACTTTTACAAATGTTCCTGGCCATGGCCATACCCCTGACATTTAAAACATCGCAACGGGTTTGGAAAATATGTGCTAAAATACATCTTCATATACACTACCTCCAATGCCGGTGGATGTTCGCACCGATGGAAGATCAGAAGATAACTGTTCAACTGAACTTTTTGACCACCAACAGTCAGGTAGTATTAGCCACTAGTATTGGAGCCACTGCCACCACTATTATCAGAGGAGGGAGCATCCTTACCTGTAAAGTCCAATGACAGGTGTATCACAGAATCGGATCCCTCCAGTAGCTGACATGTCAGCTATTGGAGGGATCCGATTCTGTGATACACCTGTCATTGGACTTTACAGGTAAGGATGCTCCCTCCTCTGATAATAGTGGTGGCCACGATGTTTGCAACTGTACTGTATGGGATATATTCAGAGCCGATACAACGGAAACCAAGGAACGCGATTTGATTTCGTTGTCAAATTACAGGAAATGCAACATTTAACCAATAGTCACTTCGAAAGTTTTAAGTATGCGTTGGAGTGTGCACTATACAATAATTTAATAATGTTGTGATTGATACTGACCCTTGCTTTTTGTGAATGGGGAGAATGGTTTTTACTTTGGAATTTCAAAACATGGGCACTTTGATGTCTATCATATCATGGTACGTAGCGACTCCTTTAATCATATTCGTCGAAGCCAAAACCTTTTCCATATATTCGCCGTGGTTAGTGTATGCCAATATACAGTACAAGAGACTGTGCTATATAAAGACCCATCAACAAAATCTTCGTGCTGACTCCTTACCAGATTGTATAAAAATGAGATTAGCGGAAGAGAGCTTGTCCAATTCTTTATTCTTCCCTCAAGTTTTCACAGAGTTATGGAGTTATTGAGGCACGAACTCAGTATGAGTGTTCATTGATTCTTGCTTAACTCAGTGAGCGTGAACAAATTCTCATTTCTTATCGAAATGGCCATGTGTCGATCGGAATGGTACATTGAGATGTCCCTCAAATCAAATTAAGCTTGAAAATCGGTACCGATTTTCATCCATGCCGGGGTTCGAACCCGCGCCCACAGTCCGCAATACTTGCACGAACGGACGCTAGATGGCATGACCTATTTGTGCCATTACGGTCGACCTGGTCTATTGATTACATTAAATTTTATTAAATTTAATTGCAATTCGAAATGGAAGGAAATTAAAGATGAGCTTCTTCCTGATCAAAATTGCACGCACAGACATGATCTCAGTCCCATTGTGTTCCACCTAAACATAGTGAAATTAATGAACCTCATGACAAAGTCCCAAATTGCCGGACCAGAGCGGTGCGAAATGTACAACATAGAATGGCAAAAACGAGAGTTTTGCACATGCTCATATTTTGATAAGGTTCATCAACACAATTCTTTTCATCCAGTTTGATTCCATAATATCGGCACAGATTCACGATCCTGCAGCAGACATGGCTCTCGGATATTGTCAAGGCACAAATTGTGCACGACCCATGTGGTTGCAATAACTAAAACTCATCGTGCATGACCGACAACAAATGCATCAACCGTTATCCCAACCCATTTTTTCAGGACTGTGGATGGCAACGTCTGCGATACTCACAGAGAAGCATGCATTAAGCGGGAATGCTCTGATACGATACCCGATGGGATGTAACTTTAATGGAAGCCTCGGCAATGCATTCAGGAACAAGCCTGAAGAATTTCCTTTGCCATTATTTTATAACAAGTGAATTTACTGATCCGTCAGTACTATGGCAGAAATAGCTCGATGATTTTAAACACCAGTCCCAATTAAGATACTAGTACCCGGAAATGGAAATAGCTTACAGCGATGAAATATACAATGCTGCTTTAATTTACAAAGAAGACAATGATAACACTAATGGAGTCGACGGACTGCATACCGTTGATCTCCCTCAAACTGATCGAAGTGAACGGACAACTTAACCATCGACGTATTAAGTGAGACAGTTGCTATTGCTGACACTCTACTTCCGGGAGATAGCACAGCCCATTTTGCCTTTAAACTGCCACTGTAACTGGCCACTGATGATGGACCCGTTTGCAATATTTCAAAGACTAGCGCAAGTTCTCATAACTTAATGCTTGATTGTTTGGGATTAATGCACCACGGCACGTAAGAGAGCTTTGGGTGCAATTGACATAACATTACAAGATTTATGGAAATCAAATGCCCCGACGTGGGGGTGACTAATTTACGTGTTGTCTGATGACTTTATGCAATCTTTATCAGGCATTCCAAGGGGTACGAAAGCGGATGAGATCCAAACTTGTCTCACGTCTCACGTCAAAGTGCATTTGAATTACTCAGACATACACTGGGTTAACGGGGACACTCACACAATCATTGGATGACTGTGACGATTCCCTTGTGTCCAAGTGGTGTCCATAGGAAAGTGAGACTTACCTACTTTCTCACTTGGCAAGTGCCAAGGTGAACGGTCTTGTGAGCCGAAATTTACCTTATCGAGCTTTGTAAATTTCATATTGGGAATTTTTTTCCCATAATGTGAATCGGAAGTGATCACTTGATCATTGCACTGAGGCTTTGAAGGCACGGGCGGCGTTCATTGCACAAATATTCATATTTGTTCAAATAGCCATCAACAGAAGGAATATTAAAATATGTATAGTTTTGTTCATATGCCAAACATAATCAGCGCGTAAATAGTATATTGTCGTCAAGACGTACGATGGTGTATGTAAACAAGAACCTGCTCGTGTTACAGAAGTTTTGCTTCTGTTTACAAAACACAGCGCAATCCTATTGGTTAATCACACACACAAATGATATAAACGCTCTTTATTGTTTCCATATCAGGAAAACAGTATCAAAAACGCTCTTTATGTTTACCATATCCGGGTCTAAACAAAAGCGAGGTTCTGTAACGTTTTTTGCTTTTGATTACATAACAAAGGAAAAACATTTGACAATAACATACTGTTTATGCCATATTTCTGATTGGTATAAGAACACGGTCTGTCTATATTTTACTATTATTTCTGTTTATGGCGGTTTTTGACGGAGGTGAATATTTTAACTGCATAGCCAACGCCGCCCGTATCTTTAATTGAATGCTTACAATGTACGAGGAGTCGGGAGGCAATGACCCAACAGACAAGCTGTTTGCATTTGGAGTCTGGTCATCAACATTTTCATTAGCACTAACATTGCAATTGGTTTTTGCTACTTTTACCTGATGTCAGATTACACAATACGGGATCTGCTAGTTCCTTCGATTTGTCTTACTGGGCAGACCTATATTCGTCCATTGTGTCGCCAGGATCTCAAGCTGTCTTTGGTAACTGGTACCAATAATATTCCTATGGGCTTCCAATTTCATATGAGCCCTATGTTTTGGCCTCACACATTTATTTGATGCACACTCAGAATGGATACACAGCTTTCTCAAACTGATGTGATTTTAATACTGGATCAGATACAGAAGTTTCATTGTCAAAATGCTTTTGGTCATTTAAAATTATGTTACAGTCAGTATTTTTATAGAATAATTACTCCCTCCATTGATAGTCAATGTCCCGGATTGTATTTAAGTTATAACCAAACTCATGACTGACATTCATGTAATTCCCATTGGAGTTGCGTGACTGATCCAATTCCAAAATGGTAATTATCAGAGGCAAACCATAGGCCATAATCCATATTGGTGCATTTGGAGTTAATTCGGAATGCTTCCCTGTGTAAATATTCCCACTGCAACTCAATCAACAAATCATCTACCCAAGTAAGATACTTCTTCATCTTGTGTGTGGATTCACAAATCGGCGGAAATACCCCCGATTCATGTAGCAAATTTAGAAAAAAATCGAAACGAAGCAATTTCATTTATTAAATGTGCAAGATCACAGGACAACCGCTGTAAATGTTGGAAAACTTTTATTAATCATTCCACAACTAGGGCTGAAAATGTGCCTCCTTTAGTTTGGCAGGGGAAAGTGTTGTCGGACGAAGACACATCCGAGGTGCTAAATGGCTACTTATGTAGTATATATAGCATCGCATATTTCGATGTAACAAAACAACACCAGCCAACATCGGATGCTGCTAATCTGACCAGTCAGTGATTTAAAAAATAACCGAGCTGGAAGTTTATAATGCTCTAAAAGAAATGCAACCTATGGAATCCTATTAGAGCCACTTGGTAATGGCGCTTTCGGCACTTTCGGCGCGATGCGCCGAAAGCGACAAAAAGTGCGCCATTAGTAACGCGCCGAAAGCGACAAAATATGCGCCGTTACGGCGCACTATTTGTCACTTTCGGCGCACTTTTTGTCGATTTCGGCGCGCGCGCCGAAAGCGACAAAATGTGCGATATTAGCGCATGTTTCGGCGCGCCGAAAGCGACAAAATGTGCGCACATTTTGTCGCTTTCGGCGCGTTACTAATGGCGCACTTTTTGTCGCTTTCGGCGCGCGCCGAAAGCGCCATTAGGCGTACTATTAGGTCCACTCCCTAATGGCGCGCGCCGGAAGCGACAAAAAGTGCTCCATTAGGGTATGTTTCGGCGCACATTTTGTCGCTTTCGACAAAAAGTGCGCCGAAAGCGTCATTAGCAAGTGGCCCTAATATGATTCCATAGCAACCTGATGAGGTATCTGGACCTGATTCGTAGTAGCCCGAGTATGTTAACCCTTTCAGTGCCAGGTCCGATTTTTTTATCAACCCATAGTACCATGTGCCAATGCATTCTCTTATATATGCGAGTCGACCATATGTCGCCTCGCATATATAAGAGAATGCATAGGCCTAACAATTTTTCATCATTTGTTATTATTTTTTACAATTTTAATAATTTTTTCTTATATTCTTTAACAGACTTATTTTGTAGGTTTAGTGCCAGGGAATCTTACGTTTTTCATGGGCATAAAAATTATTACTATGAATACTTGGTGATAGTTTTGAGCTATCACATGCCCCTAAGGTTTTATCCAGTTTGTTTTTAAATTCGCTATAGCATGCTTAAGCATACCCAAACAAAATTCAACCCATTTGTTTTTTTTTTAGGGCCGATTTTACAGACCGTA
Organism: Siphonodentalium dalli; assembly: GCA_032622095.1. Taxonomy (NCBI): domain Eukaryota; kingdom Metazoa; phylum Mollusca; class Scaphopoda; order Gadilida; family Siphonodentaliidae; genus Siphonodentalium; species Siphonodentalium dalli. Next base: position 161,977,543 of record CP136063.1, on the reverse strand, counting down.
AATTAGGGCCGATGAGATCGGCCACTGGCACTGAAAGGGTTAATTAAAGAACTGCACGTGCTAGAGTGAGCCTCTTTCCAAAATCTTCTTTTATCCGGGAATCATACTTTCCACCGGAATGGAAACGCGAAAACATTGTTCCAATATATACATAAGAAAGGAGATCGAACAAATCCAGCGATTTATACAAGCCTTGAAATAGGGTGTCTGTCATTTGCAGAATGAGGTCCCCAGATGGTTAATTTAGTGATGCTACCCCCGCATAGCGGGCTAGCATCACCAAATTCACCCTCTGGGGACCTCATTCTGCAAATGACAGACACCCTATTTCAAGGTTTGGATTTATATATCTCCAATCGAATAATATTCTAACTGAACGTCAGAACGGGTTTGTTCCACAGCCGACTCAACTCAACCAGTTATGTGACATATTTGACAAATTTGGCAGATCTTTGGATGGGCGCGATATTCGATTAGTATTCTTTGATATAAGTAAACCGTTTGATAAACATTGGCACGAGGGTCTGCTTTTTAATTTCATGCAATAAGAATTCCCAATAACAGATACTGGCTGGAAACTTTAAAATCACGACGTGAAAAATACAAACTGAAACTAGTATACGGTACCAGTCAGAATAAGTGGTATATTGAGGCGCGCCTTTATTGCGATATTGAGCGCGCTTAATTTCGAAAAAGGCGCGATTAGAGCGCAATACCAAAAATCTGTTGCGCTTATTATTGCGATATTGAACGCAAAATATTGCGATATTAAGCGCCAAAACTTTCATATAAGCCCGACAGTGTTATATTTATAATAGGTAACTACTGTGCATATAGTGTACATACATGTATAGCATTTATAACTATAATTATATACAAATATAAAACATTGTCTCTCTATTTATGCAATAAACAATATATTTGCTTTAAATGTCACAATTTTGAGCGCGCGATGTCGCAATATTAAGCGCGAAATATTGCAATAATATCGCAGGTGGCGCGCTTATAAGCGTTTCTGCTTGCAATATTATTGTGATATTGGGCGCGAAAATAGCGCGTTTAATATACCACTTCTTTTGACTGATATGGTGTATGGCCAGGCACCAATATATCAAAGAACTTAAGTACATCCAACTTACAGTCAGATATCGGGGCGTATCACCAGACAAAGTAGCTGTTTTATGGTCCCAGTTTTCGATAATGAATATCACAGAAGATCCTTCCTTCCCCACAGCAACCACTTTGGGAAACAACCCCGACACAAGCAGGAATGCTAAGTATTCTATTGTGACATTCTCAAGGTCATTGAATTCTAACCGGAATATGATCCCTACATGGTTTTACTACGGCTGAATTGGTCATTGTCGCATGGTTTCGTGCAAAAAGACACCCAGGATGTCCCAAAATGTGCAAAAAGACACCCAGGATATCAAAGTCTCACCATTGTCACCAAACAACGGGAATTTAGATTAGTCGTCTGCTATTTATTAATATTATTATAATAAATATTTGTTTGTGATCGGAGTGAAATATCAAGTTCAACGGAATTTAAATGGGCATATATATACCGTCCGCTTTGAGTCTGACTGACAGCGCAGTTCCGCATTAATAAATAGCAGACGACTAACCTAAATTACAGTTGTTTTGTGAAACTTTAAGATCCTGGGTGTCTTTTTGCACGTTTGTGGCATCCTGGGTGTCTTTTTGATCTTTTGAGAGATACTGGGTGTCTTTTTGCTCGAAACCATGCGACAATGACCAATTTAGTTTTACTATGCCTATACACGCGACGAGCAGCTATTGCATTCCCTACTTAGACTGCACTATAGCCACTTAAATTACAACACATGTTCAAACATTGTTTCCAACACATCCTCGCGCATATACGCACATAATCGATCTATAATGTGAAGTAGATACAATGGACATAATGTGATGATTTTATTCTGGTATAAGCAGATAATGGATGCATGCATACCGGTTATTTCGTTTTATGGGCGGGCCACATTGAAAACACGTGTTTAAAGAGCGTACACCTCAAAAGTCGTGAGTTGGCTTCTTTGTGTCATTGTCCGCGCATATATAATCTGTTTAGAATCGCCTCATTATGTGTCGATACTGTGACTAAAAAGCTCTCATCTCAGCACATTATAGACTCAAAATGGGGCGATTATCTACCTAAAACAAGTTTTATTATAAGCAGATAATGTGTGGGTTTCCGAGAGAACAGGCTGTTGTTTCTGACCAACCAATTTGATGTTTAGTTGCGGTGAGCTAAAGGATACAGACCATTATTTGCATGTACTAGAATGTGAAAGATAAGACCCATAAAGAGATTTAATTCTAACCATATTGGCTGGCCTTGGTAACATTACCACCGTGATGCTACTCCGTGGTTCCATTGATTGATTGTTTGATTGATTGGGGTTTAATGTCTGTCAGCAACTAATGCGATATCACGACATTGCCAGTTTTAGTGGTGAGGAAATCCACACACTTATGGCTGATCTAACAGTGATATCAATGGCTGATAGACTCATTGACCACATGTGGCAAACCACCAGATAACGATTTAGAGTTTCAATTCAACTTACAAAGTCCACCATGGAAACATGTGCATATGAACCCTTATCGCCAGCACTGGAGGGCGAGACAGCTTGGGGTTGTACCCCTAACCGACTGAGCCACCTAGGCTCGTCCCTTGGTTCCATTGAACTCTCATTTGACGATTATATAACCATTTTCAGAGAAGTACAAATTTGAATTCTTTGTGAATCTCAAACATCACTCTCTAATTCTCGCCTTTTCTCTCATTGATCTCATATTAATATGTCCAATACCGACTCTATTTCTCTGTCTCTTATTCTCACTTTCCTTTATTCGCTGGAACTTAATATTGACAAACATATCGAACGAGCATTTGTCGAATCCCCTCCACACCATAACTATGTATTATATTATATTTAATTTGTTATGATTTATTGGATTCAATACTGTTTACACGAACATTGGTGGTGTTAAGTAGATTCGAAGTACGAAGGCAATCAGGGATGGTCGTGTGACGTAAGTATAGGCTGTAGTTATAGTGATAATTCACGATCTTTTATTTATCGTGAGTTTAAGATGTATTAGCCATGCCAGCTACGTACGAAATAAATAAACGATGTTCCTGTTATTGTGCAGAACTACACCGTATATATAAAACACAAGAACGGCGGCGATGCTGCTTCGATTTGACCAGAATTGCAGACTGTGTGCACTGCACAACGAGTTAAGGCCGAGGATTCTGAGTTACTCAGTGAGTTATAATTTTAATATGAGCTTCATTCGTGTTACCAAAGGATGTGGACGTCGCCAAACGACCGTGTCGAAAATGATTGCTGAAGCGACCTCTATTAAAGACAAACTTATATCACAGGTTCGCATATTATTTATAAATGATCCCCCGATGGGAGATAATTACAGCACAGAAGACAATCGATCGGACGACAACGATACAGACGAAAGTTGCTCATATGTTAATCTCGGAATCAGAAATTTGACAGGTGAAACAACTGGTTTCGACAAGAATGCATTCATACGCCCGACCGATGTCGAATTCGTTGAATTCCACTCGGTTGAGAAACGTGACAAGAAAAGGCCCAGTTCACCGCGGATGGCCGCTAGATCATGGTCGAAGATCACAGGTGTTGGAATTCGGACATCTACATCCGACCAAGAGAATAAAGTTCCCGAGAGTTTCCGCCGGGAGAAAAGCAGAATCGACTCCGCGGATAATCTTTATGCAGACCTGCCTGCTTGGTGGAAGGATATCTAATCCAGAACTAACAAGAAAACCATAGTCAGAAATGGTAACGTGCTCAAGATCATATGTTATATACCCATGGTTGTAATTATAGAATATAAAATATATTGGATTCGCGAATGATCAACTCAGAATTCCGTTAAAATAACATTAACAACCAGCACCTAATTAACGAACCGGCGGCCGACTCGGCCGTCTCCGATCACAACCATCAATGGGCAAAAATTATCTATAAAAGTTGAAATATGAGACTTACAAATTATCTTTTTAATTTCTTTTATTGGTAATTGACATAGCTTGTCCCAAACCAAAAAATAACATTATTGGCATAATAATGTAAAGGACAATAAACTAAATTGAAATTCCCAACTACACCTTTTACCGGACTCGGCCTCCTGGTCGCGCAGTTCGAATTTTAAACCGAAAAAAAAACAATTATCTATAAATAAAATGTCCATGGGACCACGGCTATCAAGAAATTGCCCAATAGTATACACGCGGTGCGCGCGCTTACTAACTTTATTTTCGGAAGGTCTGTTAAGGCTATACACTTCGGGGAGTTCGACGTCGGATGGTTCGCGAGACAGCCATACCGTCATTGTCTTCAGTCTGGACAATAAACGAAAAATTGGGCAACGGAGCTGTTTGTTCTAGCTTCATGAATGACAAATAAAAAAAATTCGGCGATGTTAGTAGAATGATACATTCCTCCAGTTGCCATAGCACCTGAATACTAATTTGTCAGTTTCACGCATCTGAACAAGTACATAATATGTCTACCGTTTGATTTCCCGAAAGAGACAATTCGCTATTCAATATTTTAAAAAAGAATATTTCTTAGTATGTTTTTGAAAAACATTTTTTTTATTTGCCAAATTGAATTTTGTTGTGTTTTAATTTGGCTCTCATGTGCCTAATGATATTGCCAGCACGATTATTAATTTTGGAGAATATTCCCAACGATTACTATTATTTGACAATAAGACTTAGATTGAATTTGCCATCACTATTATTAATTTCAGCATAAATTCACACCCATCACTATTATTAGGCCATTACGATTATTAGGCATCTAAGAGTAAAACCCTACTAAAATCACTCATATGACTGGGAAATTATCTCCTTTAGTTCAAATGACAGTTTAACCCGTTTCAGAAGCTGTTTTAATTGAAACAATTGTTAATACAGGCAAATATGAAGATTTTTTTAGAGTACTGGCTGATAGTCATTGATTTTGTCTACCACATACATGCATTGGAGTTTCCAGGTGAGTGTACGATGAGAGTATGCTATGAGAGTATGCTAGGTCTACCTGGCTGGTCAAATTCAACACGGCTAACCAGGGCTAACTGGGAATTATAATGCATCGATCAAGTGGACAAATACAGTAACCCACCAGGAGCTGATAGATGCACACAATCTCGTCGCGTCAGAACTAAACTGTTCTATCTCCATTTTGGCCGGAATATGGGATATTGGTTTCTCCCACCCCCTACACACTTTAGCACAGGCAGCCAGTGTGAGATAGCTGGGTGAGATGTCCCTGTCTCACATAACACGTGACCATCTATCTCACACCACCCTCGTGACTGCTTTACCTATTGAATTAAGAGCCGGAACTAATTTAACAATCCATCATCATGTTTTGTGTGAACTAAAACAGATCAAAACAATGGCGACCAACCAGTTACGCTTCGCGTTTCAAGTAAATAAATACGGACGAATTCGTGGACGCTAATACAAATGGAGATAAGCCTCAACTGTTAATCACGAAAAACCTTCAACATAACCTGACTTGCAGACACAGAGTAAGTCAGAGTTGCATATATAACGTGAAATATAAACGACTAATTTGCGAACATATTCCATAAAACGGAAGACCCCAAGCGAAACTGGCACCACTGGCACACAGATTGGTGGAAGGATATCTAATCCAGAACTAACAAGAAAACCATAGTCAGAAATGGTAACGTGCTCAAGATCATATGTTATATACCCATGATTGTAATTATAGAATATAAAATATATTGGATTCGCGAATGATCAACTCAGAATTCCGTTAAAATAACATTAACAACCAGCACCTAATTAACGAACCGGCGGCCGACTCGGCCGTCTCCGATCACAACCATCAATGGGCAAAAATTATCTATAAAAGTTGAAATATGAGACTTACAAATTATCTTTTTAATTTCTTTTATTGGTAATTGACATAGCTTGTCCCAAACCAAAAATCAACATTATTGGCATAATAATGTAAAGGACAATAAACTAAATTGAAATTCCCAACTACACCTTTTACCGGACTCGGCCTCCTGGTCGCGCAGTTCGAATTTTAAACCGAAAAAAAAACAATTATCTATAAATAAAATGTCCATGGGACCACGGCTATCAAGAAATTGCCCAATAGTATACACGCGGTGCGCGCGCTTACTAACTTTATTTTCGGAAGGTCTGTTAAGGCTATACACTTCGGGGAGTTCGACGTCGGATGGTTCGCGAGACAGCCATACCGTCATTGTCTTCAGTCTGGACAATAAACGAAAAATTGGGCAACGGAGCTGTTTGTTCTAGCTTCATGAATGACAAATAAAAAAAATTCGGCGATGTTAGTAGAATGATACATTCCTCCAGTTGCCATAGCACCTGAATACTAATTTGTCAGTTTCACGCATCTGAACAAGTACATAATATGTCTACCGTTTGATTTCCCGAAAGAGACAATTCGCTATTCAATATTTAAAAAAAGAATATTTCTTAGTATGTTTTTGAAAAACATTTTTTTTATTTGCCAAATTGAATTTTGTTGTGTTTTAATTTGGCTCTCATGTGCCTAATGATATTGCCAGCACGATTATTAATTTTGGAGAATATTCCCAACGATTACTATTATTTGACAATAAGACTTAGATTGAATTTGCCATCACTATTATTAATTTCAGCATAAATTCACACCCATCACTATTATTAGGCCATTACGATTATTAGGCATCTAAGAGTAAAACCCTACTAAAATCACTCATATGACTGGGAAATTATCTCCTTTAGTTCAAATGACAGTTTAACCCGTTTCAGAAGCTGTTTTAATTGAAACAATTGTTAATACAGGCAAATATGAAGATTTGTTTAGAGTACTGGCTGATAGTCATTGATTTTGTCTACCACATACATGCATTGGAGTTTCCAGGTGAGTGTACGATGAGAGTATGCTATGAGAGTATGCTAGGTCTACCTGGCTGGTCAAATTCAACACGGCTAACCAGGGCTAACTGGGAATTATAATGCATCGATCAAGTGGACAAATACAGTAACCCACCAGAAGCTGATAGATGCACACAATCTCGTCGCGTCAGAACTAAACTGTTCTATCTCCATTTTGGCCGGAATATGGGATATTGGTTTCTCCCACCCCCTACACACTTTAGCACAGGCAGCCAGTGTGAGATAGCTGGGTGAGATTTCCCTGTCTCACATAACACGTGACCATCTATCTCACACCACCCTCGTGACTGCTTTACCTATTGAATTAAGAGCCGGAACTAATTTAACAATCCATCATCATGTTTTGTGTGAACTAAAACAGATCAAAACAATGGCGACCAACCAGTTACGCTTCGCGTTTCAAGTAAATAAATACGGACGAATTCGTGGACGCTAATACAAATGGAGATAAGCCTCAACTGTTAATCACGAAAAACCTTCAACATAACCTGACTTGCAGACACAGAGTAAGTCAGAGTTGCATATATAACATGAAATATAAACGACTAATTTGCGAACATATTCCATAAAACGGAAGACCCCAAGCGAAACTGGCACCACTGGCACATTTCGTAACAGGTAAACAATAGCCGCTTCACAAATGACGAACGAAATAATTCCACATTCGAACAGTTGTCATCGTTGCAATAAATCGTCGAACGCGTCTAACTAACAGTAATGTTGTCTGTCAAATATTCACATGTTTCCGTTTCTAATGGTATCGATATGGTCATTTCCGATGACAAACACGATTAGTCCAGTTGTATATACTTCATATCAATACGCGCATTTCTCGGAAATTATGCAGGTGCAACGATGTGACGTATCCATGTCGTTTTCACAAGACCGTGTCGATATCACTCTAACGTATTAACCCTGCGCGCACGGGTAACGCGCTTTGTTTTTACAGTATATACCTTTGGTGTGGTATATACCGAAATCATCCAAGTTAATCACGAATATCGCATCAGATTTCTGCCCAGATATACCGCTACGAAGCTACTGGAATGTGCCAAAGATTGGTATAAAACAAAAAATCGAAATGAGGCTCTTGGGTTGGGAGAAAAATGATCAATCGTGACCTGGGGTGTGGGATGGACAAATCTCACCCTCGGAGCCAGATATTTGGTCCGGACACTCGGCAAGCCTCGTGTCCGGCCCAAATATCTGGCCCCTCGGGTGAGATTTTTCCATCCCACACCCCATGTCATGATGGATAATATTAATCTTTCGATTCGGTGTGGGATTTCCTGTCCGAATATCAAATATTGAATATATACCAAATTTGAATGAGAGGCTGTGTAAATCTGTTCCATCTAAAAAAAACTCACTTGTTTGATAGTGCTATAGTGTTCTATCTCCACTGTGGATCAATAAATCTATTTATTTTGTACCACGTGATTAAATAAATTTCAGTGCCAAAATGTTCTATCTCTGACCTTCAATAGAAAGCAATGGGACCCGAACTTTGCAGATTGCTAGCTAAGTGACTAGTTGGAAATAATGCTTTCCCACTTATAGGTATGAACATCTTATCTCTAGGATAATTATTTTGTTAAAATAACACAGAAAATGGCGTGATTTGTGATTTCTGCACGTTTGTATGATTAAAAAAAACACAAAAACCACTATAGCACGGAATAAAATTGAAAATTTTACGCAAATTGTTCTATCTCCAAAGTGTTTGTTCGTGATTACACCCAATATATCATATGTTTTGTCCCGAAACTCGTCATATAATAGTATTTTTACACCAGCTATCATATCCGCTGTGTATTATCTTCCAAAACAGAATGAGAACATCTGAACCGGGGGGGGGGGGGTCAAAATTTTGAACTCGATTTATCACAAAAATGAATATATGGAGATAGAACACTTTAGTACTGACGCGACGATGTCATGTGACACAACACACTAGTATCTTATACTATAAGTTGTAAAATGCAACACATCAACTAAAAGAAACACTACAATTGTTTGTCACTGAAAGGTATATGCATCCAATTGTCCAAAAAAACAATTATAATTTTCACAGCATATCACCAGCATAATTTTCACAGCATATCACCTGCATATCCAGTGAGATATCATTTTCCCCTGAAATCTATTATTTTATACATTGCTGATATCTGCAAACCTATTTCATATGCTTATATGGGCACAAAAGGTCTTAAGTAAACAAAAATGTTACAAAATTGCACGAGGTTGTAAAAACCCAAACACCCCGGAATACCTTCCTGCAAATTTGTTATTACTATCCGCCCCATCCCACCCCCATTTTGTCGTTTTATTGTTGTTAACTGAAGGGAAAAACAATAAAAAAAACATCAAGTTATTAAATCAGTTGTTAGCTGAAGGGAAAAACAATAGAAAACATCTAATTATTAAATCAGTAGTTCATGGTGTCTACATTGGGGATGATAGTGGGGTAGTGGTACTTGGGTTTGGGTGTTATCCATGCCTACAGGACGCAATGTTTACACTACCGGTAGTTAAATTGACTAGCTAGTGTGAATGCATTTAATATTAGGTTTTCTCCGCACAGGCTCCGATATGGGGTTCAAAATTTTAAGAGCCCATCATAGAAAATGTGTATAGGCCTACACATTTGTATTCTGGGCATTTAATATGGATATTGGGAAATATTCTGACCCTCCTGTATCTGGACATGACTGTGGTATAGCTGACTTAGGTTTTCTCCGCACAGGCTCCAATTTGGGGTTAACATTTAAGGGCCATTCATAGAAAATGTGTAGAGAAAACCTAAGTCAGCTACACTCCAGATGCAGGAGGGTCAGAATATGTCCCAATATCCATATTAAATGCCAGAATACAAATGTATAGGCCCATACACATTTTCTATGAAGGGCTGTTAAAATTTTGAACCCCATATTGGAGCCTGTGCGGAGAAAATCTAATATGAGATGCATTGACTCTAGCTAGTCAATTTAACTACCGGTTGTGTAAACATTGCGTCATGCAGGGATGGATAACACCCAAACCGAAGTACCACTACTCCAATATCATCCCCAATGTAGACACCATGAACTACTGATTTAATAATTTGATGTTTGCTATTGTTTTTCCCTTCAGTTAATAACAATAAAACAAAATCGGGTGGGGGTGTAATAACAAATTTGCAGGCATGTATTCCGGGGTACGTGGGTGGGTTTTCCGAGAGGCAAAAAATATTTCTTTTTACAACCTCGTGCAATTTTGTAATATTTGTGATTACTTAAGACCTTTTGTGCCCATATAAGCATATTTGACATTTGTAACAGTTTAAAACATAATAATATAACTACAAAATTTGCCAGATATTTGATATAAGTAAACCGTTTGATAAACATTGGCACGAGGGTCTGCTTTTTAATTTCATGCAATAAGAATTCGCAATAACAGATACTGGCTGGAAACTTTAAAATCACGACGTGAAAAATACAAACTGAAACTAGTATACGGTACCAGTCAGAATAAGTGGTATATTGAGGCGCGCCTTTATTGCGATATTGAGCGCGCTTAATTTCGAAAAAGGCGCGATTAGAGCGCAATACCAAAAATCTGTTGCGCTTATTATTGCGATATTGAACGCAAAATATTGCGATATTAAGCGCCAAAACTTTCATATAAGCCCGACAGTGTTATATTTATATTAGGTAACTACTGTGCATATAGTGTACATACATGTATAGCATTTATAACTAACTATAATTATATACAAATATAAAACATCATCTCTCTATTTATGCAATAAACAATATATTTGCTTTAAATGTCACAATTTTGAGCGCGCGATGTCGCAATATTAAGCGCGCGATGTCGCAATATTAAGCGCGAAATATTGCAATAATATCGCAGGTGGCGCGCTTATAAGCGTTTCTGCTTGCAATATTATTGTAATATTGGGCGCGAAAATAGCGCGTTTAATATACCACTTCTTTTGACTGATATGGTGTATGGCCAGGCACCAATATATCAAAGAACTTAAGTACATCCAACTTACAGTCAGATATCGGGGCGTATCACCAGACAAAGTAGCTGTTTTATGGTCCCAGTTTTCGATAATGAATATCACAGAAGATCCTTCCTTCCCCACAGCAACCACTTTGGGAAACAACCCCGACACAAGCAGGAATGCTAAGTATTCTATTGTGACATTCTCAAGGTCATTGAATTCTAACCGGAATATGATCCCTACATGGTTTTACTACGGCTGAATTGGTCATTGTCGCATGGTTTCGAGCAAAAAGACGCCCAGGATCTCTGAAACGTGCAAAAAGACACACAGGATGTCCCAAAATGTGCAAAAAGACACCCAGGATATCAAAGTCTCACCATTGTCACCAAACAACGGGAATTTAGATTAGTCGTCTGCTATTTATTAATATTATTATAATAAATATTTGTTTGTGATCGGAGTGAAATATCAAGTTCAACGGAATTTAAATGGGCATATATATATACCGTCCGCTTTGAGTCTGACTGACAGCGCAGTTCCGCATTAATAAATAGCAGACGACTAACCTAAATTACTGTTGTTTTGTGAAACTTTAAGATCCTGGGTGTCTTTTTGCACGTTTGTGGCATCCTGGGTGTCTTTTTGATCTTTTGAGAGATACTGGGTGTCTTTTTGCTCGAAACCATGCGACAATGACCAAATTTAGTTTTACTATGCCTATACACGCGACGAGCAGCTATTGCATTCCCTACTTAGACTGCACTATAGCCACTTAAATTACAACACATGTTCAAACATTGTTTCCAACACATCCTCGCGCAAATACGCACATAATCGATCTATAATGTGAAATAGATACAATGGACATAATGTGATGATTTTATTCTGGTATAAGCAGATAATGGATGCATGCATACCGGTTATTTCGTTTTATGGGCGGGCCACATTGAAAACACGTGTTTAAAGAGCATACACCTCAAAAGTCGTGAGTTGGCTTCTTTGTGTCATTGTCCGCGCATATATAATCTGTTTAGAATCGCCTCATTATGTGTCGATACTGTGACCAAAAATCTCTCATCTCAGCACATTATCGACTCAAAATGGGGCGATTATCTACCTAAAACAAGTTTTATTATAAGCAGATAATGTGTGGGTTTTCGAGAGAACAGGCTGTTGTTTCTGACCAACCAATTTGATGTTTAGTTGCGGTGAGCTAAAGGATACAGACCATTATTTGCATGTACTATAATGTGAAAGATAAGACCCATAAAGAGATTTAATTCTAACCATATTGGCTGGCCTTGGTAACATTACCACCGTGATGCTACTCCGTGGTTCCATTGATTGATTGTTTGATTGATTGGGGTTTAATGTCTCTGTCAGCAACTAATGCGATATCACGACATTGCCAGTTTTAGTGGTGAGGAAATCCACACACTTATGGCTGATCTAACAGTGATATCAATGGCTGATAGACTCATTGACCACATGTGGCAAACCACCAGATAACGATTTAGAGTTTCAATTCAACTTACAAAGTCCACCATGGAAACATGTGCATATGAACCCTTATCGCCAGCACCGGAGGGCGAGACAGCTTGGGGTTGTACCCCTAACCGACTGAGCCACATAGGCTCGTCCCTTGGTTCCATTGAACTCTCATTTGACGATTATATAACCATTTTCAGAGAAGTACAAATTTGAATTCTTTGTGAATCTCAAACATCACTCTCTAATTCTCGCCTTTTCTCTCATTGATCTCATATTAATATGTCCAATACCGACTCTATTTCTCTGTCTCTTATTCTCACTTTCCTTTATTCGCTGGAACTTAATATTGACAAACATATCGAACGAGCATTTGTCGAATCCCCTCCACACCATAACTATGTATTATATTATATTTAATTTGTTATGATTTATTGGATTCAATACTGTTTACACGAACATTGGTGGCGTTAAGTAGATTCGAAGTACGAAGGCAATCAGGGATGGTCGTGTGACGTAAGTATAGGCTGTAGTTATAGTGATAATTCACGATCTTTTATTTATCGTGAGTTTAAGATGTATTAGGCATGCCAGCTACGTACGAAATAAATAAACGATGTTCCTGTTATTGTGCAGAACTACACCGTATATATAAAACACAAGAACGGCGGCGATGCTGCTTCGATTTAACCAGAATTGCAGACTGTGTGCACTGCACAACGAGTTAAGGCCGAGGATTCTGAGTTACTCAGTGAGTTATAATTTTAATATGAGCTTCATTCGTGTTACCAAAGGATGTGGACGTCGCCAAACGACCGTGTCGAAAATGATTGCTGAAGCGACCTCTATTAAAGACAAACTTATATCACAGGTTCGCATATTATTTATAAATGATCCCCCGATGGGAGATAATTACAGCACAGAAGACAATCGATCGGACGACAACGAGACAGACGAAAGTTGCTCATATGTTAATCTCGGAATCAGAAATTTGACAGGTGAAACAACTGGTTTCGACAAGAATGCATTCATACGCCCGACCGATGTCGAATTCGTTGAATTCCACTCGGTTGAGAAACGTGACAAGAAAAGGCCCAGTTCACCGCGGAGGGCTAGATCATGGTCGAAGATCACAGGTGTTGGAATTCGGACATCTACATCCGGCCAAGAGAATAAAGTTCCCGAGAGTTTCCGCCGGGAGAAAAGCAGAATCGACTCCGCGGATAATCTTTATGCAGACCTGCCTGCTTGGTGGAAGGATATCTAATCCAGAACTAACAAGAAAACCATAGTCAGAAATGGTAACGCACTCAAGATCATATGTTATATACCCATGATTGTAATTATAGAATATAAAATATATTGGATTCGCGAATGATCAACTCAGAATTCCGTTAAAATAACAATAACAACCAGCACCTAATTAACGAACCGGCGGCCGACTCGGCCGTCTCCGATCACAACCATCAATGGGCGAAAATTATCTATAAAAGTTGAAATATGAGACTTACAAATTATCTTTTTAATTTCTTTTATTGGTAATTGACATAGCTTGTCCCAAACCAAAAATCAACATTATTGGCATAATAATGTAAAGGACAATAAACTAAATTGAAATTCCCAACTACACCTTTTACCGGACTCGGCCTCCTGGTCGCGCAGTTCGAATTTTAAACCGGAAAAAAACAATTATCTATAAATAAAATGTCCATGGGACCACGGCTATCAAGAAATTGCCCAATAGTATACACGCGGTGCGCGCGCTTACTAACTTTATTTTCGGAAGGTCTGTTAAGGCTATACACTTCGGGGAGTTCGACGTCGGATGGTTCGCGAGACAGCCATACCGTCATTGTCTTCAGTCTGGACAATAAACGACAAACTGGGCATCGGAGCTGTTTGTTCTAGCTTCATGAATAACAAATAAAAAAAATTCGGCGATGTTAGTAGAATGATACATTCCTCCAGTTGCCATAGCACCTGCATACTAATTTGTCAGTTTCACGCATCTGAACAAGTACATAATATGTCTACCGTTTGATTTCCCGAAAGAGACAATTCGCTATTCAATATTTTTAAAAAGAATATTTCTTAGTATGTTTTTGAAAAACACTTTTTTTATTTGCCAAATTGAATTTTGTTGTGTTTTAATTTGGCTCTCATGTGCCTAATGATATTGCCAGCACGATTATTAATTTTGGAGAATATTCCCAACGATTACTATTATTTGACAATAAGACTTAGATTGAATTTGCCATCACTATTATTAATTTCAGCATAAATTCACACCCATCACTATTATTAGGCCATTACGATTATTAGGCATCTAAGAGTAAAACCCTACTAAAATCACTCATATGACTGGGAAATTATCTCCTTTAGTTCAAATGACAGTTTAACCCGTTTCAGAAGCTGTTTTAATTGAAACAATTGTTAATACAGGCAAATATGAAGATATTTTTAGAGTACTGGCTGATAGTCATTGATTTTGTCTACCACATACATGCATTGGAGTTTCCAGGTGAGTGTACGATGAGAGTATGCTATGAGAGTATGCTATGAGAGTATGCTAGGTCTACCTGGCTGGTCAAATTCAACACGGCTAACCAGGGCTAACTGGGAATTATAATGCATCGATCAAGTGGACAAATACAGTAACCCACCAGAAGCTGATAGATGCACACAATCTCGTCGCGTCAGAACTAAACTGTTCTATCTCCATTTTGGCCGGAATATGGGATATTGGTATCTTTCGATTCGGTGTGGGATTTCCTGTCCGAATATCAAATATTGAATATATACCAAATTTGAATGAGAGGCTGTGTAAATCTGTTCCATCTAAAAAAACTCACTTGTTTGATAGTGCTATAGTGTTCTATCTCCACTGTGGATCAATAAATCTATTTATTTTGTACCACGTGATTAAATAAATTTCAGTGCCAAAATGTTCTATCTCTGACCTTCAATAGAAAGCAATGGGACCCGAACTTTGCAGATTGCTAGCTAAGTGACTAGTTGGAAATAATGCTTTCCCACTTATAGGTATGAACATCTTATCTCTAGGATAATTATTTTGTTAAAATAACACAGAAAATGGCGTGATTTGTGATTTCTGCACGTTTGTATGATTAAAAAAAACACAAAAACCACTATAGCACGGAATAAAATTGAAAATTTTACGCAAATTGTTCTATCTCCAAAGTGTTTGTTCGTGATTACACCCAATATATCATATGTTTTGTCCCGAAACTCGTCATATAATAGTATTTTTACACCAGCTATCATATCCGCTGTGTATTATCTTCCAAAACAGAATGAGAACATCTGAACCGGGGGGGGGGGGGTCAAAATTTTGAACTCGATTTATCACAAAAATGAATATATGGAGATAGAACACTTTAGTACTGACGCGACGATGTCATGTGACACAACACACTAGTATCTTATACTATAAGTTGTAAAATGCAACACATCAACTAAAAGAAACACTACAATTGTTTGTCACTGAAAGGTATATGCATCCAATTGTCCAAAAAAACAATTATAATTTTCACAGCATATCACCAGCATAATTTTCACAGCATATCACCTGCATATCCAGTGAGATATCATTTTCCCCTGAAATCTATTATTTTATACATTGCTGATATCTGCAAACCTATTTCATATGCTTATATGGGCACAAAAGGTCTTAAGTAAACAAAAATGTTACAAAATTGCACGAGGTTGTAAAAACCCAAACACCCCGGAATACCTTCCTGCAAATTTGTTATTACTATCCGCCCCATCCCACCCCCATTTTGTCGTTTTATTGTTGTTAACTGAAGGGAAAAACAATAAAAAAACATCAAATTATTAAATCAGTTGTTAGCTGAAGGGAAAAACAATAGAAAACATCTAATTATTAAATCAGTAGTTCATGGTGTCTACATTGGGGATGATAGTGGGGTAGTGGTACTTGGGTTTGGGTGTTATCCATGCCTACAGGACGCAATGTTTACACTACCGGTAGTTAAATTGACTAGCTAGTGTGAATGCATTTAATATTAGGTTTTCTCCGCACAGGCTCCGATATGGGGTTCAAAATTTTAAGAGCCCATCATAGAAAATGTGTATAGGCCTACACATTTGTATTCTGGGCATTTAATATGGATATTGGGAAATATTCTGACCCTCCTGTATCTGGACATGACTGTGGTATAGCTGACTTAGGTTTTCTCCGCACAGGCTCCAATTTGGGGTTAACATTTAAGGGCCATTCATAGAAAATGTGTAGAGAAAACCTAAGTCAGCTACACTCCAGATGCAGGAGGGTCAGAATATGTCCCAATATCCATATTAAATGCCAGAATACAAATGTATAGGCCCATACACATTTTCTATGAAGGGCTGTTAAAATTTTGAACCCCATATTGGAGCCTGTGCGGAGAAAATATAATATGAGATGCATTGACTCTAGCTAGTCAATTTAACTACCGGTTGTGTAAACATTGCGTCATGCAGGGATGGATAACACCCAAACCGAAGTACCACTACTCCAATATCATCCCCAATGTAGACACCATGAACTACTGATTTAATAATTTGATGTTTGCTATTGTTTTTCCCTTCAGTTAATAACAATAAAACAAAATCGGGTGGGGGTGTAATAACAAATTTGCAGGCATGTATTCCGGGGTACGTGGGTGGGTTTTCCGAGAGGCAAAAAATATTTTTTTTACAACCTCGTGCAATTTTGTAATATTTGTGATTACTTAAGACCTTTTGTGCCCATATAAGCATATTTGACATTTGTAACAGTTTAAAACATAATAATATAACTACAAAATTTGGCAGATCTTTGATATAAGTAAACCGTTTGATAAACATTGGCACGAGGGTCTGCTTTTTAATTTCATGCAATAAGAATTCGCAATAACAGATACTGGCTGGAAACTTTAAAATCACGACGTGAAAAATACAAACTGAAACTAGTATACGGTACCAGTCAGAATAAGTGGTATATTGAGGCGCGCCTTTATTGCGATATTGAGCGCGCTTAATTTCGAAAAAGGCGCGATTAGAGCGCAATACCAAAAATCTGTTGCGCTTATTATTGCGATATTGAACGCAAAATATTGCGATATTAAGCGCCAAAACTTTCATATAAGCCCGACAGTGTTATATTTATATTAGGTAACTACTGTGCATATAGTGTACATACATGTATAGCATTTATAACTATAATTATATACAAATATAAAACATTGTCTCTCTATTTATGCAATAAACAATATATTTGCTTTAAATGTCACAATTTTGAGCGCGCGATGTCGCAATATTAAGCGCGCGATGTCGCAATATTAAGCGCGAAATATTGCAATAATATCGCAGGTGGCGCGCTTATAAGCGTTTCTGCTTGCAATATTATTGTGATATTGGGCGCGAAAATAGCGCGTTTAATATACCACTTCTTTTGACTGATATGGTGTATGGCCAGGCACCAATATATCAAAGAACTTAAGTACATCCAACTTACAGTCAGATATCGGGGCGTATCACCAGACAAAGTAGCTGTTTTATGGTCCCAGTTTTCGATAATGAATATCACAGAAGATCCTTCCTTCCCCACAGCAACCACTTTGGGAAACAACCCCGACACAAGCAGGAATGCTAAGTATTCTATTGTGACATTCTCAAGGTCATTGAATTCTAACCGGAATATGATCCCTACATGGTTTTACTACGGCTGAATTGGTCATTGTCGCATGGTTTCGAGCAAAAAGACGCCCAGGATCTCTAAAACGTGCAAAAAGACACCCAGGATGTCCCAAAATGTGCAAAAAGACACCCAGGATATCAAAGTCTCACCATTGTCACCAAACAACGGGAATTTAGATTAGTCGTCTGCTATTTATTAATATTATTATAATAAATATTTTTTTGTGATCGGAGTGAAATATCAAGTTCAACGGAATTTAAATGGGCATATATATATACCGTCCGCTTTGAGTCTGACTGACAGCGCAGTTCCGCATTAATAAATAGCAGACGACTAACCTAAATTACTGTTGTTTTGTGAAACTTTAAGATCCTGGGTGTCTTTTTGCACGTTTGTGGCATCCTGGGTGTCTTTTTGATCTTTTGAGAGATACTGGGTGTCTTTTTGCTCGAAACCATGCGACAATGACCAATTTAGTTTTACTATGCCTATACACGCGACGAGCAGCTATTGCATTCCCTACTTAGACTGCACTATAGTCACTTAAATTACAACACATGTTCAAACATTGTTTCCAACACATCCTCGCGCAAATACGCACATAATCGATCTATAATGTGAAATAGATACAATGGACATAATGTGATGATTTTATTCTGGTATAAGCAGATAATGGATGCATGCATACCGGTTATTTCGTTTTATGGGCGGGCCACATTGAAAACACGTGTTTAAAGAGCGTACACCTCAAAAGTCGTGAGTTGGCTTCTTTGTGTCATTGTCCGCGCATATATAATCTGTTTAGAATCGCCTCATTATGTGTCGATACTGTGACTAAAAAGCTCTCATCTCAGCACATTATCGACTCAAAATGGGGCGATTATCTACCTAAAACAAGTTTTATTATAAGCAGATAATGTGTGGGTTTTCGAGAGAACAGGCTGTTGTTTCTGACCAACCAATTTGATGTTTAGTTGCGGTGAGCTAAAGGATACAGACCATTATTTGCATGTACTAGAATGTGAAAGATAAGACCCATAAAGAGATTTAATTCTAACCATATTGGCTGGCCTTGGTAACATTACCACCGTGATGCTACTCCGTGGTTCCATTGATTGATTGTTTGATTGATTGGGGTTTAATGTCTGTCAGCAACTAATGCGATATCACGACATTGCCAGTTTTAGTGGTGAGGAAATCCACACACTTATGGCTGATCTAACAGTGATATCAATGGCTGATAGACTTATTGACCACATGTGGCAAACCACCAGATAACGATTTAGAGTTTCAATTCAACTTACAAAGTCCACCATGGAAACATGTGCATATGAACCCTTATCGCCAGCACTGGAGGGCGAGACAGCTTGGGGTTGTACCCCTAACCGACTGAGCCACCTAGGCTCGTCCCTTGGTTCCATTGAACTCTCATTTGACGATTATATAACCATTTTCAGAGAAGTACAAATTTGAATTCTTTGTGAATCTCAAACATCACTCTCTAATTCTCACCTTTTCTCTCATTGATCTCATATTAATATGTCCAATACCGACTCTATTTCTCTGTCTCTTATTCTCACTTTCCTTTATTCGCTGGAACTTAATATTGACAAACATATCGAACGAGCATTTGTCGAATCCCCTCCACACCATAACTATGTATTATATTATATTTAATTTGTTATGATTTATTGGATTCAATACTGTTTACACGAACATTGGTGGTGTTAAGTAGATTCGAAGTACGAAGGCAATCAGGGATGGTCGTGTGACGTAAGTATAGGCTGTAGTTATAGTGATAATTCACGATCTTTTATTTATCGTGAGTTTAAGATGTATTAGCCATGCCAGCTACGTACGAAATAAATAAACGATGTTCCTGTTATTGTGCAGAACTACACCGTATATATAAAACACAAGAACGGCGGCGATGCTGCTTCGATTTGACCAGAATTGCAGACTGTGTGCACTGCACAACGAGTTAAGGCCGAGGATTCTGAGTTACTCAGTGAGTTATAATTTTAATATGAGCTTCATTCGTGTTACCAAAGGATGTGGACGTCGCCAAACGACCGTGTCGAAAATGATTGCTGAAGCGACCTCTATTAAAGACAAACTTATATCACAGGTTCGCATATTATTTATAAATGATCCCCCGATGGGAGATAATTACAGCACAGAAGACAATCGATCGGACGACAACGATACAGACGAAAGTTGCTCATATGTTAATCTCGGAATCAGAAATTTGACAGGTGAAACAACTGGTTTCGACAAGAATGCATTCATACGCCCGACCGATGTCGAATTCGTTGAATTCCACTCGGTTGAGAAACGTGACAAGAAAAGGCCCAGTTCACCGCGGAGGACTAGATCATGGTCGAAGATCACAGGTGTTGGAATTCGGACATCTACATCCCGTCAAGAGAATAAAGTTCCCGAGAGTTTCCGCCGGGAGAAAAGCAGAATCGACTCCGCGGATAATCTTTATGCAGACCTGCCTGCTTGGTGGAAGGATATCTAATCCAGAACTAACAAGAAAACCATAGTCAGAAATGGTAACGTGCTCAAGATCATATGTTATATACCCATGATTGTAATTATAGAATATAAAATATATTGGATTCGCGAATGATCAACTCAGAATTCCGTTAAAATAACAATAACAACCAGCACCTAATTAACGAACCGGCGGCCGACTCGGCCGTCTCCGATCACAACCATCAATGGGCGAAAATTATCTATAAAAGTTGAAATATGAGACTTACAAATTATCTTTTTAATTTCTTTTATTGGTAATTGACATAGCTTGTCCCAAACCAAAAATCAACATTATTGGCATAATAATGTAAAGGACAATAAACTAAATTGAAATTCCCAACTACACCTTTTACCGGACTCGGCCTCCTGGTCGCGCAGTTCGAATTTTAAACCGGAAAAAAACAATTATCTATAAATAAAATGTCCATGGGACCACGGCTATCAAGAAATTGCCCAATATTATGCACGCGGTGCGCGCGCTTACTAACTTTATTTTCGGAAGGTCTGTTAATATATATATATTGTCTTCAGTCTGGACAATAAACGACAAAGTGGGCATCGGAGCTGTTTGTTCTAGCTTCATGAATAACAAATAAAAAAAAATCGGCGATGTTAGTAGAATGATACATTCCTCCAGTTGCCATAGCACCTGAATACTAATGTGTCAGTTTCACGCATCTGAACAAGTACATAATATGTCTACCGTTTGATTTCCCGAAAGAGACAATTCGCTATTCAATATTTTTAAAAAGAATATTTCTTAGTATGTTTTTGAAAAACACTTTTTTTATTTGCCAAATTGAATTTTGTTGTGTTTTAATTTGGCTCTCATGTGCCTAATGATATTGCCAGCACGATTATTAATTTTGGAGAATATTCCCAACGATTACTATTATTTGACAATAAGACTTAGATTGAATTTGCCATCACTATTATTAATTTCAGCATAAATTCACACCCATCACTATTATTAGGCCATTACGATTATTAGGCATCTAAGAGTAAAACCCTACTAAAATCACTCATATGACTGGGAAATTATCTCCTTTAGTTCAAATGACAGTTTAACCCGTTTCAGAAGATGTTTTAATTGAAACAATTGTTAATACAGGCAAATATGAAGATTTTTTTAGAGTACTGGCTGATAGTCATTGATTTTGTCTACCACATACATGCATTGGAGTTTCCAGGTGAGTGTACGATGAGAGTATGCTATGAGAATATGCTATGAGAGTATGCTAGGTCTACCTGGCTGGTCAAATTCAACACGGATAACCAGGGCTAACTGGGAATTATAATGCATCGATCAAGTGGACACATACAGTAACCCACCAGAAGCTGATAGATGCACACAATCTCGTCGCGTCAGAACTAAACTGTTTTATCTCCTTTTTGGCCGGAATATGGGATATTGGTATCTTTCGATTCGGTGTGGGATTTCCTGTCCGAATATCAAATATTGAATATATACCAAATTTGAATGAGAGGCTGTGTAAATCTGTTCCATCTAAAAAAAACTCACTTGTTTGATGGTGCTATAGTGTTCTATCTCCACTGTGGGTCAATAAATCTATTTATTTTGTACCACGTGATTAAATAAATTTCAGTGCCAAAATGTTCTATCTCTGACCTTCAATAGAAAGCAATGGGACCCGAACTTTGCAGATTGCTAGCTAAGTGACTAGTTGGAAATAATGCTTTCCCACTTATAGGTATGAACATCTTATCTCTAGGATAATTATTTTGTTAAAATAACACAGAAAATGGCGTGATTTGTGATTTCTGCACGTTTGTATGATTAAAAAAAACACAAAAACCACTATAGCACGGAATAAAATTGAAAATTTTACGCAAATTGTTCTATCTCCAAAGTGTTTGTTCGTGATTACACCCAATATATCATATGTATTGTCCCGAAACTCGTCATATAATAGTATTTTTACACCAGCTATCATATCCGCTGTGTATTATCTTCCCAAACAGAATGAGAACATCTGAACCGGGGGGGGGGGGGGGGTCAAAATTTTGAACTCGATTTATCACAAAAATGAATATATGGAGATAGAACACTTTAGTACTGACGCGACGATGTCATTCATATATGTCATGTGACACAACACACTAGTATCTTATACTATAAGTTGTAAAATGCAACACGTCAAACTAAAAGAAACACTACAATTGTTTGTCACTGAAAGGTATATGCATCCAATTGTCCAAAAAAACAATTATAATTTTCACAGCATATCACCTGCATAATTTTCACAGCATATCACCTGCATATCCAGTGAGATATCATTTTCCCCTGAAATATATTATTTTATACATTGCTGATATCAGCAAACCTATTTCATATGCTTATATGGGCACAAAAGGTCTTAAGTAAACAAAAATGTTACAAAATTGCACGAGGTTGTAAAAACCCAAACACCCCGGAATACCTTCCTGCAAATTTGTTATTACTATCCGCCCCACCCCACCCCCATTTTGTCGTTTTATTGTTGTTAACTGAAGGGGAAAACAATAAAAACCATCAAATTATTAAATCAGTTGTTAGCTGAAGGGAAAAACAATAGAAAACATATAATTATTAAATCAGTAAGTAGTTCATGGTGTCTACATTGGGGATGATAGTGGGGTAGTGGTACTTGGGTTTTGGTGTTATCCATGCCTACAGGACGCAATGTTTACACTACCGGTAGTTAAATTGACTAGCTAGTGTGAATGCATTTAATATTAGGTTTTCTCCGCACAGGCTCCGATATGGGGTTCAAATTTTTAAGAGCCCATCATAGAAAATGTGTATGGGCCTACACATTTGTATTCTGGGCATTTAATATGGATATTGGGAAATATTCTGACCCTCCTGTATCTGGACATGACTGTGGTATAGCTGACTTAGGTTTTCTCCGCACAGGCTCCAATTTGGGGTTAACATTTAAGGGCCATTCATAGAAAATGTGTAGAGAAAACCTAAGTCAGCTACACTCCAGATGCAGGAGGGTCAGAATATGTCCCAATATCCATATTATATGCCAGAATACAAATGTATAGGCCCATACACATTTTCTATGAAGGGCTGTTAAAATTTTGAACCCCATATTGGAGCCTGTGCGGAGAAAATCTAATATGAGATGCATTGACTCTAGCTAGTCAATTTAACTACCGGTTGTGTAAACATTGCGTCATGCAGGGATGGATAACACCCAAACCGAAGTACCACTACTCCAATATCATCCCCAATGTAGACACCATGAACTACTGATTTAATAATTTGATGTTTGCTATTGTTTTTCCCTTCAGTTAATAACAATAAAACAAAATCGGGTGGGGGTGTAATAACAAATTTGCAGGCATGTATTCCGGGGTACGTGGGTGGGGTTTCCGAGAGGCAATTTTTTTTTTTTTACAACCTCGTGCAATTTTGTAACATTTGTGATTACTTAAGACCTTTTGTGCCCATATAAGCATATTTGACATTTGTAACAGTTTAAAACATAATAATATAACTACAAAATCACCATATTTATGTTACTGGGACCTCGCTGGTATTTATGTCGTGAAAATAATTATTTAGATTTCGTTTTACAAAGCCTTGTCAATCTGTGACTGTAATGCTTTGTCTAAGTTTTATTTGTTTTACCAGTGGCTCCGTATGACACAATAGGTTAATTAGCTGGGTCATACATGATATGGTATGGATTAACAGCGCCAACCCTGCCTGAGATTATGCGGTTTTAGACCAAAATTAGTTAAATTTGGGGTGATGGGTGTCAAGAAAATATTTGTTTTCTGAAGGTTTTGGGATGGTGGATCCCCGAAAATACCAGATGCAAAAAAAAACAGCATACCTTCCTGCAAATTGTTTACTACCCTTTCCCATGAAAAATTATAAAATGAAATTGTTTCTCATTGAGTCTACATTGTTGAACTTGAAATTCCCACCCGTGGATGCTACATTATACATACTTTATAGTATATACAATATAAAAAATCTCACCCCACTATAACATTATTTGTCACAAAAATGAAATGTAAGTTTGTCATAGACCATTTTTTTTTTGGTGGAATTCACATCATGAATGAATTTTTTTTTTTTTAGTAATGGTGAATGCTATACAAACAAGTTTTGTGAGGTTTAGTGCACGGTGAGGGTGGGATGAAATTATTCAAGACTGAATTGTTGAATAAAGGGAAGATATTTTCAACCACTGACACTATGAGTTAATTATTTATTTTTTTGTCAATGCTGAACCTGACCGGGTTGAAAGACAAAATTGGAAAACGAAATTTCTACAGTTGAGTAATTTTTAACAAAACCACACTGAGAGGGGTGGGGTTGGTGATAGACAATGGTGCTTCTTAATATAATCCACTATATCCCAAAAATTAACATGAAATTAAATTGTATTGAAATAAATTTAATCATAATGTTTTTATTATTCTATACTAGAGTCTAGACTGCTAGTAATATCATACTGGAGTGACTATGAATTTCGTTGTGTTAATTTGTACTGTTCATTTCAGTGATCTCACTGTGATTCAATTCAATTCAATTATTTATTGTCTAACATCTATATATAAGACATTCTAGACAAATTACAAATAAATATATACAAATAATATATACAGTCACGTGTGCATCATCACGCATAATATAATCATAATACATTGAATTAATTTCCGTGTTCATTTAAGATCTTTCTAAGATGTATTAATCTATAGTCATTTAATTAACTTGATTAGAGCTGCATAGAGAACAACACAGGAACAATATGTAATATTTTTGCTGCTAAATTTATTGTGTACAATAGTCCCAATCATTACTAACAAATATACATACTCCTATATTCATTATTCGACATGTATGAGACAACATGAATTCGTGTGCTTTTATCACTAAAATGTGGACCAAAACAACGGCTGCTGTAGTGTGATAACACCTCGCCATGGTTATAGAAGCTTGCATTTTCATAGATATATGTCTTGTTGATACATGGATATGCATTGTTTAGAGATATATACCTATAATTTGACCAAAAAAGCAGTTAAAAAGTGCTCAAAAACGCTACGTTTCATCTCCGATAAGACGTTACATCAGTTAGACTCTTCCCGATAAAATATGTTACATTTCCGAACCGACGAGCTTATTCATATGATCTTAGTTTGTGTTTTTTTCCGTGTTTTTTCGGTGTTTGATGCTGCCCGATTTCTTCTAGCACGAAAGCAGTGATTTTGCATCATTGCAAATTGTCATAAATATAATTATGACAGCATTGATAACTCGTGAATGATGGAATCCCCGAACGATTATGCTACTTCCACTGATACGAGGTGTCATGCATATATCACATAGTTCTATATGTAGCCAAATGGCGACGGAAGGATATGTGGGACAACATTATATAATTACGACTTTTCAATCACGCTCTATTTGACACTGGAGAGATAATCAGTAATTTATTTATTTAATATTTCCAAATGAAATCGTCATACTATTACATAATTGGTACCGCACGAATGGGAGAATCTTCAATGGTTATGCTATTGTGACCACGCTATTCAACTGAAACTGATACACGATGTCTTAACCATATAGGCCTATATACGTGGTTATATTCGTAATGTCGTATAATATTATTAACGCCCATCGGGTTTATTCTGGTGGGCAAATTTTAGATCACCATGTGTCAGCGATTGCGCCGTGTGTCTGTGGAGCTTTTATAAAAAATAGATAATTGGTTTTTCCTTTTTCCGGTTGTCACAATTCGCAGTAGGTCCCTGTTTGCGGATGTCTATTTGCAGAGGTCCCCGAATTCGCGGAGGTCGCCTAAAATGGTCGAAATGTGTTGATTTTAATGAGGGAGCGGGTGCGTATATGTCAATTGATACGTATTTTGAACAAATAACGACACGATCGTGATAATAGTGGTTTGTTCTATCAATCATATCAATTCGCTGGATTGATAGTTGCAGTATGTAACTATTATGACCACATTAATTGCTTTCAAAGTTTAGATATCAACAATGGCTGGACCACTGTTGAAGATATTATGGCGAGAACACAATGATATTTTATCGCATTTAGAGACTGCTGGTGTGGTGAATTAGAAACCTGCAGTAATAAGCCGTAGTTTCTTGTAATAATTTGAAGGATTAGTTGTTTTAACGGAATTCTGAGGCGGTGCATTCATGTAACCAATATATTTTACATTTTTTTTTTATAATTTATATTTATGCGTAATAATATAATCTTGAGGGCGTTACCATTTTTGATTATGCTTTTCTTGTTGGCTCTAATAAACGTTCTTTATTTGTTTCAGAACGGGTCAAAGATGTGTAACTCTTTATATTGAACCATGATTATGCAATTAGTACTTCCGATTTCTAACTAAAACAGTTAGCATTTTCATAGAATACGAAGGATCTTTTCTGTCAATGGCATTTTATGCAATAGGGCAGGGGTAGGTTTTTGAGTACATCTAATAACAAATTGATATATTAAGATTCGTTTTACGGTAGCGCGTAGAGTTCTCTTATCCTGAAAATAGATTTTTTGGAACAGGGCCTGGCGGCAATTTCATGTAGTGTACGGTAACATATAAAATGTAATTTGAGGCCGGTTTAAACCATGTGCGCAAAAGTGAAGAGTTCAGATTTGTTCACGTCATACGTGGCTGTGTCTATATATTAAAATATCCCGACATAGATAGCAGTAATATCTATATCTATATTTGCGAATGTCTGTCTGTCTGTCTGTCTGTCTGTGTTCTATAGAAATTCACAGGGGACCATCTAGATGGTGCCAAAGGGGTCTACTAGGAGTAGCTTTTTACGAGAAAGATAATGGTCGGGGTTAGAAATTTCTAAAGTGACGCCGTTGTTGTCAGGGGCAGAAAATGTGGAGGGGCAGAAAAAAAAATTGTCGCCGATTGCCACGAAACTTATATATAATCATCCCCATAATATGAGGAATCTAATGGCGTGGTTTAAATATGGCAAACATCGCGCCGTTCGCGCCAGGGGTGCCCGGAAGGGGGGGGGGGCATATATTTTTTCTGTCGCCGTTTGCCACGAAACTTACATATAATCATCCCCATGAAGTATCCAACTGTGTGGTTTAAATATGTCAAAAGTGGCGTCGTTTGAGTCAGGGATGAACGGAAGGGGAGAGGGGCACCAAAATTGATCAAACTAATTTTAGCGCCGATTTCCACCAAATTGATATATTATTATTCTTCTTCATGATACACGGAATCTATTTGTGCGATTTAACAAAGCCAAATTGTTATTTTTGGATGAGAGATTGGGAGGGGGTGGTCACTAAATTTGATAATAAGTCGCCGATTGCCACCACACTTATATAAAATCATCCCATGGTATGAGGAGTCTAATGGTGTGGCTTTTATCTGTCAAATGTGGCCTCATTCGAGTCAGGGTTGCATTGAAAGGGACAGGGGCACCAAAATTGATGCACAATTTTTTTAGCGCCAATTTCCACCAAATTGATACACGTTCTTATCCATGATACGAGGAATCTAATCGTGATTTAAAGAGCCATAGTGGTGCTGTTTGGGTGAGAGATGGAGAGGGGAGGGATTGGCACCAAATTTGATAAAAACAATTGTTTAGTCGCCGATTATCACCAAACTTATAAACAATCATCTCCACGATATCAGGAGTGTAATCGTGTGGTTTAAGGATGTCACAAGTGGGGCCATTCGAGTCAGTGGTGTATAGAGATGAGAGGGACACACACAATTATATCTGTATGTTTAGTGCCGATTTCCACCAGATTGATACATATTCTTCTCCGTGATACGAGGAATCTTATCGTGTGGTTTAGATACACCAAATTGGTGCCCTATGGGTGAGAGATATGGGGAGCTTAAATTTGATACGAATTTGTATACTCGCCAATTTTCACCAATTTCATATATATGCATCTCTAATCTCTAACGAATCTTAGTGTGTGCAGCTTGAGTCCGAAATAGGGACTAACATATTTTTAGTACCAATTACCATCAAATTCAGACACGTTCTTCTCAAATGATACAAGAAATACAATCGTGCTGTCTGTCTGTCTTTTTGTCTGTCTGTGTGCGTTCTATATATAACTTCACGCGGTACAATCGAGATGGCACCAAGGCGTTCTAAGAGTGGTAACTTTTTACAATGAAGACAATGGTGCGGGTTAAAATTTTCTAAAATGACGCTGTTGATGGGAGGGGAAATAAAAAAAATATGGTGAAATAGTTTTGTCGCTGATTTCCACCAAACGAATACATAATCACCTTCGCAATATGGCGTTGTTCGAGTCAGCGTTGCATCAGCAATTGATTTAATAAACTAAATTCCACCAAATTCATACACGTTTTTCTCTAATGATAGACCATGAATTAAATCACAGTTGGTGTCGTTTGCTTCACAATCAAGGTTTCACACAATGAGCTAACAAAAAGAGATAACTAGAAGAAACATTGAACGTATATTTATCATTCTATTGAAGAGATACATATATTCGTGCAAACTGAGAGACCTCGAACCGTCAGATGATTGCATATATATAATAACAAAATTTAGTCTGTTCCATTCAATACAGTTTCCACAAAAACTTACAATTTGTCGAGAGATATGGAAGGCCTGTTCAAAAATAGTGGCCACAGTGTGCAGTCAAATATAGTTTCTTCTGATATACAAGAAAATGCAGTTAGTAGCACAAGACTTCTCAGGATCCTACCAATACTGACATCTGACAAGAGTTTTAGAACAGACTCATCGACTGACATAAACAACTCAAATTCTCGCTCTGTGCCTGGCACATGTAGCTGATATATCTGCGCAGAAACATTTCGTTCAAACTAAGATTATTTTGCCAATATATAGCACCATGAACAGAGGAGCACCTGGAAATTTCTTTGAAACACCTGTATCTTCATGGAGATATGATAGCCAGGTGTCCTCGAGATCTTAGTCCAACCCACTAGATTGAATGATACATCTCAATATGTAAAACCCAATTATCATCTTTTATCGAACTAATGTGTTTATGATGTTCATGTATCATATTATAACGTCTAATGTATACGCAGTTGTAAATAAATAAATACTTAATTATTGGTGGAACGGATTAATCGCGATAAACAGAATGACAATTGACAAGGTGAGCAACTACTTATATTACATGACTGTAATAATCATGTTTTGTGATGCTATTTGAATATACAATTTATGAGAAAACGTATAACACTTTAAGCAAGAGCATTCTCTATTCCCAACAAATATCCACAGCATACATTAACCTGGGCAACGCCGGGTAACCCTTCTAGTATATACATATATCCGAGTACTATATAGTAGGCCTATATATGTCTTAGCATATATTTAGTAGACATATTGTCACCTAAGCACGCCACAAAGACAGAAGAATAATGCGACACGACATCATACAACAATAACCTTAACTAGTGTGTGCCAACCAGAAGTAATCATAATAAATCGCGTAAATACCAAAATATAGCGACTGAAAGCAAAATAGTGTCATTTCTACTCAATAATGTAGGGTAATTTGCATACGTGTGTGCTTATATTGAATAATAACGTTGACATACATTCAAAAATATACTCCGAATATGGTCGATTTTTGCCGTATTGATCAAGGCGATGTTTGGAGAAGAGAAGTGTAGCGTATCAAATTATCAATTATCGGAACATGAGAAAAGTAGCGTGCCTAAAATCGGAAACGTAGCGTATGTGTATTGGTTTCAAATCATTTTTCGCTATATAAACGGGCAATATAAGTGGAAATTTTATGACATCACAAATGTAGATATGCAGAACAAAATATATCTCGCCTCAAAACATCCAGCTGTATCTTATTCACAGAAGGGATTGAGTTTGTTGTGGGATTTTACAAATGAGCACCCAAAAATCGAGCGATAAATGACCAATGTGTTACAATTAAGAAACAGTTCTGTGTTATAGTAAGGTACAGATCATTGTTAAAGCAGTCCGATCATATATGTTAATTGATTTTTCAGAAATAATTTATGAATACTGAAAAAACTTACCATTTTGGCGAAAATATGCTGATTTCCACATCATTATCGGGTGTGAAGCGTAGCAAATCGGAATGTGCCGCGCAGCGTTTATCGGAAAGAGGCGCGTTTCTCGTGTAACAGATGAACCCCCCGTGGCTCTACTGTAGTTATAATACCATTTACTGCCGAGTGAGTTGACTGTGAGTGGGATGGATCAACCGCATATGCATACACTGTTCTACATTTCTGAAAATACGCGTCGATTACTGGCATAACATCACATCAAAAAGATACCTCTTTGATCGCCCCCCCTCAGTGCACCCCTGTCGCAATAAAACATCGCGTCATTTTGACCTGCACGTGAACAACATGATTCGGTCCACTTGCTAGCTTAGTGACCTAGTATCACAGATGTGATTTTATTCTCATGCAATGTCGCTGTTTGTTTCTCTCTTCTAATTCACCGTTTGTTCGAATAAGAGAGAAATTAAAAGAGAATTAGTTATCTAATCACGGAGTAGGTATTATATTGTTGTTCGTGTCTGTGTAGTTGTCATGAAGTGTCTAATTTACCGAGACTGCTTAGACTTTAAGTTAGAGACTTGAATTGAAAGATGAGAATCGTGGTTTGTTCGAGTTTTGACGTCACTAGGTCACATCTGTTCGAAAATGTTTGGCTTTTTCTTTTCGCAAGGTTTTTGATTTAAAGATTTGTTCTAAATATGACAATACGAGACAGTTCTTTCGTCAACACCAGTCTCGCATGGGCAGCAACTATAGAATGCATCTAGGTAAGTTATCTTCTGTATTTGTATTCGCGTGCAGGTCTAAAGACGGCCCACGGCAACAGGGATGTCGATTTGATTTGCATAGATGGGTGGGGGTGGCACTGAGTTACGATTAACAATGTCAATGTTGGTTAGCTGACGCTGGTGTGTACACATACTTTGTGATGACTAATGTTGTATTACAAAGTTCTAACTTATATCTGCATTGCGGCTGTCTGTGCAGAGAATTGTTTACCTTTAACTCAACTTTTCACAATGTTAACAACGCATTCTGTTGTAATCCGAGGTTTCGTCATCGTAAGTTGCACCATTCCATCTATTATCTGCTTCCAATGAGCCTAGTGAGAATTCGCAGAATTTCAGAATCTCACACCCCACACTCATTACAATGTGAGTGTGACTGAGTTTGATTGACGAGGCACATACTCTCGTTTATAAGCACATCGGTTCCATCCCGTTTTCAGGTTTTGCAACGTAAACATCCTAAATTCATATTATAGTTGACTCTTGATTCCGTTGTTCCCATTACAGTTGACCGCGATTATCTAATAACTTGAAGAAAAAAAACATTTCGTAATTCGCGCATGTAACACTTTCCAAACTGGTGGAACGCTCGGTGAATCGTGACTACTATAATGCTTTCATGCCAATGGACTTCCTGTTGCATGTCCGCGCATGCGTACAAATGCCTTCCTCGGCCGGCCGGTATCAACTGCCTACCCTGATGTTGCTCCATAACGTTGTTACGACACAGTTACGAACTGCTGGAGGTCAGCTGGTCCAAGTTCTTGTAATAATTCTTGCCCGCATATTATTAAGTTTATCTGTCTAGTAGAGGATGCTTTATCTGTCTACTAGATGGATAGAGGTGTGGTTTGTCTGATTGACTTTATACGTATGATATAGAGGGGTAGGGTGGATAAAGGCGGTAGCGTGGTGATCGTCGCTCTAAACAATCCATGAATTTGTTATTCATGAAGCTTTGTTATTCATGAAGCAAGAACAAACATCTGAAATGCCCACTTTGTCGTTTATTGTCCAGACTGAGACAATGACGTTATGGCTGTCTCATGAACCATCCGACGTCGAACTCCCACGAAGTTTACACAGACCTTCCTCTCAAATAAAGTTAGTTCGTTCTGGATTAGATATCCTTCCACCAATCAGGCACGCCTGCATAATGGTTATCTGGGGGGTCGGCTCTACTTATCTCCCGCCGGAAAAGTCTGCTTGTAGCCGGTGGAGTCAGCTGCACGGGAACTTTATTCTCTTGACGGGATGTAGATGTCCCAATTCCAACACCTGTGATCTTTGACCATGATCTAGCGGCCCTCAGCGGTGAGATGAGGCTTTTCTTGTCACGTTTCTCAACCAAGTGGAATTCAGCGAATTCGACATCGGTCGGGCGTATGAATGCACTCTTGTCTGAACCAGTTGTTTCACCTGTTAAATTTCTGATTCCGTGATCAACATATGAGCAACTTTCGTCTGTCTCGTTGTCGTCCGGTCGATCGTCTTCTGTGCTGTAATTATCTGCCATCGGGGGATCATTTAGAAATAATATGCGAACCTGTGATATAAGTTTGTCTTTAATAGAGGTCGCGTCCGCAATCATTTTAGACACGGTCGTTTGGCGACGTCCACATCCTTTGGTAACACGGATGAAGCTCATTTTAAAATTATAACTCACTGAGTAACTCAGAATTATCGTCGTAATATGTTGGATCGGCCTTAAATCGTTGTGCACACATGCAGTCTGCAATGATGGTCAATTCGAAGCAGCGGCACCGACGATCTTGTGTTTTATATATACGGTGTAGTTCTGCACATTAACAGGAACAACGTTTATTTAGCTGGCATGCCGAATACATCTTCAACTCGCGATAAATCAAAGATCGTGAATTATCACTTATCAATATAACTATATATATACAACCTAACTTACGTCACGCGATATCTACTTAACACCGCCAATGTTCGTGTAAACAATGTTGAATCCATATAGTTCATATTAGTCTAGGCGGTGCCGGGGGTTGACCGTCGCACATCGGGGGAATTTATGCGACCTTCATTTTCTTATGGGAAAATTACTCTAGCCGAAATAGGTGACAAAATATAACTTTTCACTATGTGTCATAGGGTACCCTACCTAAAAAATGACATATTTTCATAGGTTAACAGGCATTATTAACCAATTGGTTAACAGTGCATCAAAATCGGAAAGATTGTAAACATTTTTGCATATTATGGAACGAATGTAGACACTTATTCAGATTCAACATCGTTTTTCTGCTTTCGTTCTGATTTGGTGA
Organism: Siphonodentalium dalli; assembly: GCA_032622095.1. Lineage (NCBI taxonomy): Eukaryota > Metazoa > Mollusca > Scaphopoda > Gadilida > Siphonodentaliidae > Siphonodentalium > Siphonodentalium dalli. Next base: position 161,943,649 of record CP136063.1, on the reverse strand, counting down.
CCTCATGGTAAAGAATGTAACGAGGCGCGTCAAAAAATGCATGGCGATTCAGATAAAGTTTCGTGTGTCAACTCTGTACAAACATAGAATATCTGCCAAATACTTCCAAGTTATATACTTTTGGAAATCGTAGGGTATTCTCCAAGTAATAGACAAAAACTTAACCCTCCCCCAATTTCACAAATAACAACATAGATGCGTCCATGCAGTTTGTGTCCAACAAATAACATTGTCATATGGTGTAGAGCCTTCCGGGACACTGACAATGTAAAACATCGTTCAAATCCTTGATTAGGAGGGTAATCAAATCCAAGATGACCGACAATGTTTATTTTGACACTCTATACACCAGATGTAATCTAACCGGACTAGAACATCGCGAGTGCTTTATATAATATGGCATTTTATTGGATGGAGTCTGTATCTTAATACGTATAAGGCAACTGGCTACGTAAAACCGATGATGGAGACCAAAATGGCCGCCAAAATAAACAGACCAACTTTACCAACTTTCTGAGTTGCAAGAAAACCGCATGGTATGACTGTTGTAGCTTATTTGTTCGTACATATATGTCACTGTGGTCAATGTGATCCGTATCTGAAGAAACTAGGGGCATTAAGATAGTAACTGTTCATTAGTTTCTCGAAATAACGACATCATATAATGTCAAATTGCCTAAATAGGACCGAATTTCAACCTGACATCCATGCATTTTATGGTATATATGTCAATGTTCTGCTACACGATGCTACAACTGCAAACATCCACATTAATATAGCAATAATGGAAGCCACAATTAAAACATACCAATGCACTAATAATTATATATCCAATTATCAATAAATAAAGGAGTTGTTCCATGCCAGTAGCACATTAGTCCCGCAATCATAAACCGTCTGGAGATAACGGACCTATCTCAATTGCCGATAATTGCGGATGTGTTGTTTATACGACAATGTTGGGCAACTTTGTTCACATTATCTCGCTAATGTTGTCAACTGCTTACCATGGTGGTTGGTTTCTACGTTCAAAGAAGTGATGTTCCAATTTAGACCGAACTAAAATTGTTTTCTCTACATTTCTTCGGGGTGCCACCACGAACGGAAATGGGTGTTTGCATAAGCAGTTATCATTCCTATTTTTTTAGTACTTCTCAACTCTGAGGATTTAGACAACATTAAACGTTTACAGGTTCGTTGTTAATACTTATTTTATGAACTATTCGCAGTAGCAACCGATGGTTTAAATCAATTGCCCACCAGCGTACTATATTCATGGGTGTCTCAGTAGTGGTTGACGAGTTAATTCACAGGTTTGTGCCCTCACTTCCACATTATTTTATTTCACACCGGCAGTCCAAGATTCACGTCGCTCTCGCAATATATTACTACATCTATTGAGCTTTTTGTTATGATGTTCATCCATTTTCGTTAAGAGACGAAGAAATAATAAGTTTCTACCATATTTTATATTGGATAATGCCTACCAATTCGTAGACAAATTCGTTAGACATTTAACCACCGATAACATTATTTCACCATGCTAGTAATTATCAGCACTGAGTAACATACATCTAGCGGATCTACACAACCGGGTGACACGATTAAGTTGATATGTGGATGTTATATGAACATAATTTAATCATTAGCTGTCAACTCGGGGAACACTATAAAACAGTAGGTTGGCACGTGTGCCACAGTGGAATAACGGATACAAACGAAAACCGGAAGTCGCAGAGTCCGAGGCGAGGAATTTGTGTTGTCAAAGTTTGCAGACATTTTCTGACACCGTTTTTGCTTATAGTAAACACATTTAGACACCACTTCTAAACAGTTTAAGGTAAGTGAATATTTCGTCATTAGTAATCGACCCCCGACGATCATTTAGAATCAGGTGTCAGTGCTTTATCAAGGAAAAATACCATTTAATCATCGCCGCACGACGATTTCTTCCACAAAATATCCCAGAAAATATAAATTTTCACAATCATCTCAGCAACTTTTCGCCACAACCATTATACCGATCGAAGCGCCTGTCCTCCCACAAATGCATATATTGAGTATTGTCATGGAATGTCTCAGTATTCCAAATTTCCTATTAATATACGGGTACCCGCTTCAAAATTACTGTCCGGTTAGTCCTGTACACCCCGAAATTTAGTCGCGATCGACCAAACCCGGCGGGCAGTTATTGGTGTTCACTGGAGTCGAACTGGGTTATTTGGTTGGCTGTATTTATAAGAAAATAATTTCAGTACTATAGAAGCTACAATGTCATCCCCAACCCGGGCTGTAGCTACAAGATTGTTCGGGGTGGGGTCGGGATATATTTTTCAATAGTTTGATATTTCAACCAGTATTTAGACGTTTGGAACATTCGAATAATTAATTACGTTCAGTCAATTGTCTGACTCAAATGGTAACCAGTTGAAAAAATTCCCACAATGGGGCGGTGTTAGGTTGGAACTTTCCAACAGGTGTAAACATTGAGGTAGCAGTTGGAAAATTCAGACCGGTGGGGTGCGAATGGAATTTCTCGTACTTTTGAAGCTGGTAACATAGACCATCTAGCCTCGTTCTCTGGCATCAATGCTTATACATATTCTGAAAATGAAATGAAATAGAAACAATGCAAGATATTTGGGATAATTGGCATATTGGGCATAGGCTAGCGCCCTCTGTAGGCACGAAACGCTGAATGAATACCTGGAAAGCATATCCAAACTAATATTGCTTATTCTGTTGGGCTAGTGATGTATGTGGCTACATGCGAAATTGGGTATCAAGCTCGACAGAACTGGTCTTATTTACGACCAATTCTGTATACGTTGAAATTATTATAAACTGTTGACAAAAGTTAATGTCAGCTCAATTCCTCACTGTTTTTGAAAAAAATGAAATTCCTATATCTACATTAATTAATATGATTATTTTGAATCAATACATGGAGAAATCCTACTTTCAGTCAAACAAAGGGCTTTTCCTCGCTGTGGTTTACATTAAAAGTGTACGCCATATTAGATAAATGGGTGTAATTTAGTTTATGGCCTTGTAATATTTTCGTTATAATAACCCTTCATAATAATGAACATTCATAAAAAAACACGACTCCTATCTGAAATCGGTAATTATATGGCATTTATAACTCGTTTTTGTTTTCCCACTGAAAATTTTATTGGAATACATAACACAGAAAATAGAATATCAAATTTGTTCACTTTATTCATAAATAAATCGGCATATGGCAATACAAATGCGCGCACATACCACATTGTAACAAATCACAAATATTATCTCTCTCCCCATTAGTTTCATGCATGCAGCATCCACTTTAAACAAAAAATTTGAACCTATCTCTTAATACTTTTATTAGCAACCGAATGCCAGAGGAGAGGGGCTCTGATAAGTTCCGCAACTTGTGCTCCGATCCTCTGTGCCCACACAACTATCTATGTCTATAATAATATGTGTAATTTCTATATATATTTGTGGGTCACAATAAAATGTTCAATAAAAAAAAATTAGTTTCATGTCATTGTGACGACAGGCCGCACATATAGTACCACATGCACACGAGCATAAAAAAGATGTTCTCGACTAAAAGATTATATATGGTAATTGGAATACCACAAGTGGGCAACGCATGTAAACACTGCCCAGGTGCCAGAAAGAAGAAATACCCATTTATTGATATCCAATCAGATAATGAGGACAATTTTAAAGGGCTTTCCATAATTCCATAGTTATAATGAACTGCAAAACCTGTTTCATATGGATATAGAATCAATATCATATATTTCCCTTACCCCCATTTCGAAAGGACAATCGTCGCATCGTTGTAGTTGCATGTCCATGCATTCGTCTGTCTGTTATGCCACGTTCACGCAGATGGCAAAAATCGTCTGGCAAATTGCCATGAAATTCCTCATAGATGGCTATTTTTTATTTTTGGGTGACAAATTTTGGAATTACAGAATATGTGTTAAATATTAGAGCTGTGAAATACATGGCTGATTCTTGACAGATATTTGAAGGCTAATTTAAATCAATTTATAGTCAGTTGCATAATCTCCCTGCATGCTACTGGTAAATGGTAAATTAAGTAGTTTATCGTTCATATCCTGGCATACACCATCCTCCACGACGAAATGTCCAAACAATTTTGGTGGTATATTCCTGATTTGTTACGCGAACCTTTAGTTACAAACGTTCACTTGGATGTTATAGAATTCCATGGCCAATTGCCTCATAAAAGCCGCCAGCCTTTGTCTCACAATGGTCACATCTGAAGATATGTTGGCATGTCGTCAGAAGTATATAGCACCTGGAATCACAAAATACTGTCTTTTTCTTGCACTGGAAATTGGGCCAATATAAAAATGGCTATATATATATATATACTAGCCGATGAGCCCGACGTTGTCCGGGCTATTCAAAAACCAACCGACGTTGTCCGGGCTATTCAAAAACCAAATTTCAAGTCGATAGCTCCACCCGTTTCCGAGATCTGGTCTGCGCATGCCCGAAGCTGTCGTCGCGCGGGCTCGGCGACCCGATAAAATTCGTATCCGGGGCAAGATACATTCACATAGCAAATTTCAAGTCGATAGCTCCACCCGTTTCCGAGATATGTATATTGCCCAATGTCATTTGCGGATACCGGAGAGTTAAACGCGATCACGTCACGATCTGTTGACGGCGTAATAGATTTACGGAATGTGTTTCGATGACCAAAGCATGGTCCTGCGTTCTTCCCGATAATTAAGGTAGAAACTTTAAACGGACACAGGCGTGTGATACATCGTTGGGAAGAGGAAGCGCCACAGATTCTAACCATGTAAATTATATGACTGGCAATTTATTATTCGCGCTATATCGAATCGATTTGTGAGCACCGAACTGAAATATATTAGCGCAAAACGGCGTAAAAACAGATTTGACCTCGGCACGTGAAAAGTTTATCTCGGATCTGAAATCTGATGAGCTCATATTGACCGCCTGGTCAAAGTACACACACGTACCAAGTTTCGTCCCGATCGGTCGAGAATCTTCCGAGATCTGGTCTGCGCATGCGCGAAGCTGGCGTCGCACGGGTTCGGCTACCCGATAAAATTCGTATCCGTGCCAAGATACGTTCACATAGCAAATTTCAAGACGATTGCTCGACCCGTTTCCGAGATCTCGTGGGCGCATGCGCGAAGCGGGCGCCACACGGGCTCGCCAATACGACAACGTCCACCGCCTGGTCAAACTACACACACGTACCAAGTTTCGTCCCGATCGGTCGAGAATCGTAGATTTGTATCAATGACAGACAGACAAACATACATACAAACATACAAACAGAGGTCTTCAAAATATTAGCTCCACCCGTTTCCGAGATCTCGTCGGCGCATGCGCGAAGCGGGCGCCACACGGGCTCGCCAATACGACAAGGTCGACCGCCTGGTCAAACTACACACACGTACCAAGTTTCGTCCCGATCGGCCGAGAATAGTAGATTTGTATCAATGACAGACAGACAAACATACATACAAACATACAAACAGAGGTCTTCAAAATATATATGAGATACTAGCCGATGAGCCCGACGTTGTCCGGGCTATTTAAAAACCAAATTTCAAGTCGATAGCTCTACCCAGCCCGACGTTGTCCGGGCTATTCAAAAACCAAATTTCAAGTCGATAGCTCTACCCGTTTCCGAGATCTGGTCTACGCATGCGCGAAGCTGGCGTCGCACGGGCTCGGCGACCGTCTGCGCATGCGCAGAGCTGGCGTCGCACGGGCTCGGCGACCCGATAAAATTCGTATCCGGGGCAAGATACATTCACATACCAAATTTCAAGTCGATATCTCCACCCGTTTCCGAGATCTCGTCTGCGCATGCGCGAAGCTGGCGTCGCACGGGCTCGGCGATCCGATAAAATTCGTATCCGGGGCAAGATACATTCACATAGCAAATTTCAAGTCGATAGCTCCACCGGTTTCCGAGATCTCGTCTGCGCATGCGCGAAGCGGGCGCCGAACGGGCTCGCCAATACGACAAGGTCGACCGCCTGGTCAAACTACACACACGTACCAAGTTTCGTCCCGATCGGTCGAGAATCGTAGATTTGTATAAATGACAGACAAACAAACATACAGACAAACAAACAGAGGTCATCAAAATATATAAGAGACTAGCCGATGAGCCCGACGTTGTCCGGGCTATTAAAATCCAAATTTCAAGTCGATAGCTCCACCCGTTTCCGAGATCTGGTCTGCGCATGTGCGAAGCTTGCGTCGCACGGGCTCGGCGACCCGATAAAATTCGTATCCGGGGCAAGATACATTCACATACCAAATTTCATGTCGATAGCTCCACCCGTTTCCGATATCTGGTCTGCGCATGCGCGAAGCTGGCGTCGCACGGGCTCGGCGACCCGATAAAATTCGTATCCGGGGCAAGATACATTCACGTAGCAAATTTCAAGTCGATAGCTCCACCCGTTTCCGAGATCTCGTCTGCGCATGCGCTGCATGGGCGTCGCACGGACTCGCCAATACGACGTTGTCCGCGCTATTCAAAAACCAAATTTCAATTCGATAGCTCCACCCGTTTCCATGAGCCGGACATTGTCCGGGCTATTCAAAAACCAAATTTCAAGTCGATAGCTCCACCCGTTTCCGAGATCTGGTCTGCGCATGCGCGAAGCTGGCGTCACACGGACTCGGCGACCCGATAAAATTCGTATCCGGGGCAAGATACATTCACATACCAAATTTCAAGTCGATAGCTCCACCCGTTTCCGAGATCTGGTCTGCGCATGCGCGAAGCTGGCGTCGCACGGGCTCGGCGACCCGATACAATTCGTATCCGGGGCAAGATACATTCACATAGCAAGTGTCTGCAAACTTTGACAACACAAATTCCTGGCCTCGGACTCTGCGATTTCCGGTTTTCGTTTGTGTCCGTTGATCCACTGTGGTGTGCGGGCATTTCTGCCATGTACGATAATCCGAGAAGTTGCGATTGGTGCGCGGGCTGCAATTGCAAGCTTGTTTGTCCACTGTGACAGTATCGTTGGATTCAATTGACCCGATGAATCAAATGATGAAACCAAGTTTCTCTTCAGCTGGATACGTGATTGTTCCCAACACATAATTGTTTATCACAAGTAATGTATAAGTGCCATGGGAATATATAATTGAAAACTCGACGAATTTTATTAATATTGGGACTAAATTAAAAATTATAAGAAATAATTCTTATCTCGATTTAATAAGGTGGTCCATTTCAACTTTTGAACACACCATGCACCACCGAATATATATACTCTTATTATTAACTGACAGTGTGAACGAAAGGTAGTGCTATCATAGAATATACAATTTATATGGGTAGTTTGGTTCCCGAAATCCTGGGGTACTTTACAAAAGGCGGTTGGCAAATACGAAAGTTTAATTTTCTTTGAGCACCCTACCACATTTGAAGTCTTAAACACACCACGAATTGAACGGATATGATCTCAATATTAACAGAGGGAGTCGACAAATGGTAGTTATGTCAGGAAATACACATATTTAAAGACATATTATGTACTTGTTCGTATGCGTGAAACTGATAAGTTAGCATTCAGGCGCTATGACAACTGGAGGAATGTAACAAAACAAAACAAAACAATTTCACATTTCGGTAATATCGGATTCTGAAGTTTTGGAATTACTACATAATTTAAGTCCATCCAAGGCCACCGGACCTGACCTCATTCATACAATATTTCTAAAAGATGGTGCCCATATCCTTGCTTCTCCTCTGACTCATATTATAAATTTATCAATCCATCTGGGCCAGGTCCCAAATGAATTGAAAATGGCCAGGGTTGTACCCATATACAAGAAGGGTGACAAGACACAGGCTAGAAATTATCGTCCCGTATCAGTGCTAAATTTATTTAGTATCCAAAGTTCTAGAGAAAATCGTTTACAAACAAATAGAAACATATCTAACAAATGCAGAACTTCTATATGGCCATCAATCAGGCTTCATACCTGGTTACTCCACAGATACTTGTCTCCTATATCTCACTGACCACATTCGTCAGGAAATGGACAAAGGAAATATGACAGGAATGGTTCTAATTGATCTTCAGAAGGCTTTTGATACCGTCGACCATGAAATTTTACTGTCAAAACTTAGTGCAATTGGATTTGATAAAATATCTCTGACATGGATGGAGTCTTATTTAACAAATAGAATGCAAGCAGTAGATATATATGGTACGCTATCCAAATTTGAACGTATCACCTGTGGAGTCCATCAAGGGTAAATATTAGGCCCCCTTCTTTTCCTACTCTATGTGAACGATGCTAGCCAGGCTGTGGATTGTCACCTCCTTCTATATGCGGATGACTCTGCCCTTTTGATTTCAGGTTGTGATGTCCGCGCTATTGAGCAGAGGCTCAGTTCAGAAATGAATAAACTGAAATTATGGTTGGTTGACAACAAATTGTCCTTACATTTAGGGAAAACAGAATCAATTCTGTTTGGGTCTGGAAAGAAACTTGTAAAACACTCTGAACTGAGTGTCTGCTGCGATGGCGTTGACATCGCACCAACTAAATCTGTTAAATATCTGGGGGTGTTCCTCGATCAGAGGCTTAATGGTGAAATGATGGCAGAGCATGTTCTAAGTAAGGTAAATGCAAAACTGAAATTTTTGTACAGAAAAGCAAACTATCTGAATGAAAAATGCAGAAAACTTCTAATTAATGCTCTTATTCAATGTCAATTCGACTACTCAAGTGGTGTTTGGTTCTCTAGTCTGACAGTAAAAACCAAAAAGCGTCTTCAAGCATCTCAAAACAGACTTGTCAGATTTATCATGAAACTAGATCGCATGACTCATATTGGTTATAATGAATTTAAACATGTTAACTGGCTTCCAGTGAGTGATAGGGTTGACTTCAGAAAAATACTGATGGTACTAAAAATCTCGGAAAAGAAAGCTCCAGCATATCTAGATAATAATTTTGTATTAGCTAGTACTCATTGTACATATGTAACTCGACCAGGGACCCTGAAATACTCATTACCCTCTGTAAAATCCAAGGGCATCCACAGTTTCTATTATACAGGAGCGAAACTGTGGAATGGTCTAGATAAAGTATACCATACTCGTACCCCTTTTGATCTCAAACACTGGAAATTTTGCATTAAACAACACCTACTAGATAATTGACGAAAAGAGAAGAAAATCCATTTGCCTTTTACTAGGAACAATCTATTTTATCATCTTTTAACTAGAATTTCCTCAATACAGCAGTTCAACTTATATTGTAATGTACGATGACAGTATTTGGCCAGTTGCATATATTGTTACTGCTGTCTGTATTTCGGGTTTCCATCTTTCGGTCATGGACAGACCAGTCCAAAGCCGGCCATACATGGCAGTGGTGCGTATATGCAAGTGGCGAAGGGCTGTTGAAGTTGCATTACTTGCGTATTGACTTATTTTATTAGCTTTTCCTCTCCATATAAGTCTCGTTCTGAAATGGCTTTTATTTAATTTATATTTTAAATACTTTTATACATTGTGCTCCGAAGTTTTGAACTTCACTCACTGCCCATGTGCCGAAAGCCACCAGGGACCGCAATGGAATTAAGTTCTCATTTAGAGAACTTTTTGCGTTATCCCTGATGGTCTCAGGTCACATGAGTATTTCTATTTTTATACAGATTTCTGCCACATAATTTACCTTATATTCTGACGGCAACTTCTATAAAATTAATGAATTAATTCATGAGAAAATTGATATATCCTCTTACGGTATATATCAATTATTTACACAGTCTGAACTCTAACTGTCTCATCAGAACCCAACATATAACATATTTATATTTAATATAAACTATTATAATTATAATATGTTTATACTGTTGTGTATTATGTTGATTCAACTTGTAAACATACCCATAATGTATTCATGTACACATGTATAACCTGAACTATCAAAATAAATCTAATCTAATCTAATCTAACATTCTACTTGCTTTTCCGAAAATTTTAAGCAAATCGACCGTACCACTCCATAGAAAACATCGTCGGAACTACGCTCGATTGTAAATATTTACTACTCTATTCGGGACGCATCTATCGGTACCCGACAGCCAGGGACACTTTACAAAAAGCGACCGGAAAATAAATAATTCGATTTCCACTGTTTGTATTACCCCCTGCCCAATTTGAAGACCAGAACAAACCACGAACTGGAACGATATCAACATTGACTGAGTGTATGGACAATGGGTTGTTGCATAATAAAGCACACAATTTACATAGATGGATTGGTTTCAGAAAGCATGAGCACTTAACGAAAAGTGACTGGAAAATAAGAAAGGCAAAATTTTGAGGACCCCCTATTTTATTTGAAGTCTTGAAGACACCACATGCTGAAATTATATGATCTCAATATTAACCGAGGGTTTGACCAAAGGTTAGTTTTTATCAGGATAAATATATGTGTTGGTCACAGAAAGCCTACACCATGTGGCACTCCACAACAAGAGACTGGCACATGTTCACTGTTTTATGTACCCCTACCCTATTGGAAGTCTTGAACACATCATGCACTGAAGGGATTATGCTCTCAATATCAACATATGTTGTGGGCGAATGGCTATTACATCTATTGGAAGTCTTGAACACATCATGCACTGAAGGGATTATGCTCTCAATATCAACATATGTTGTGGGCGAATGGCTATTACATCCGATACTATACGATATATAAGGCTGTGTTGGTGTCCGACAGCCTGTGACACTTCACAAAAAGCGGCTGGCAAATAAAAGTAATGCAATTTTAACTGTTTGTGTCACCACATACGCTATTTTAAGTCATGACAACACCACGAACTGAAGGGATATGCTCTCAGTTTTAACTGAGGCTGTGTACATAGGGTAGTTCTATCAGTAGGTAAACAATTATATGGGAGTGAGAGGCTGTATGGGAAAATTGAGGATGTAATCCATTTGGAGCTGATTGGATACAATGATACACATTTCGTGGGGCTCATTGGATATACTGATATACAGATAAATTTGTGTACGTCATTGACACGCCCGTCGCCGTGAGATGTCAGACGATCTGGTGGGGTAAAATTCGCGCTCAGTAGGGTTTCAATGCTTTTCACGAAGTTTTCACAAATGACAGCGTCATGAAATCGCTTTGTTTTCGAGATAACTGAACCGCGTCAAATATTTTAATATTTACACGACGACGGAATTCCTGTGATCCGCACAAAATAAAAGTATTTTCTGATAAGATAATATTCGGTATGTTGCATAGAAATTCAGTCCTAGAACCATTGTATTCAGGACATTCCAATACGTAACGATGTGCTGTTTTTATTTTGCCCACAATGATAGAGAGGGGGCGTTTTAATGTGATTACTCGATAGGTCATAGTTCAAACTACTGCATTTCAATCTTAAGCGATAATGGATTACTTGCGATATGCGACCCTTACTGTGGTAGTGGTAAATACAATGTTGTTGTTGTAATTTGGGGTCTGCAAGCCCGAACACGTCTTTTATCAGTTAGGCAGTGTCCCCGTGCCAAATTTTCAGCAAACGACTCATGTTGTGTCCCATTGTGATCAATTGGGAAATTTGGTAAAGTTCTTAACAAGAATATGTAATTTTTCGACCAAAAAACGTGTTTGGGGAGGGGTAGCTAAAATCCATTATTTCGCAAACCGTTATAAATTTCTGTTAACATTTGAATGATAATGTTTGGGGAAAAAAGAGGTATGATATGATATAGTAATGTCAACCCCAACAATGTTGGCAAAAAGGTTAGGACATAGCCACAGGACTCGCTTTAACAAAATCGTCAATTTCTTGAAAAAGACATTGGTGGGTATCGTTCATCATCGATTTGACAATAGCCACCACCTATTCCGTTATATTTCACTATCATTTTCGTGACCAATATATATTTCTTCTTCAATGAAATTTTGTTTTAACTTGTTCTACCGTGGGTAGGGGTATCTCGAAAACTAGAGCTCTTCGATTTGGCCGCTGCACTATAAGGATTCAAAATCAATTATTTTCTAGGTCGTCTACTCAGGTGATTGCACACAATAGCGAGTTTGCGATACCCATCAGATGGGAACGGTACGGGTGAATTGGCGAACATCGTCACGGTCACTTGGGTACTTTCAATGCAGCACATAAATACACCGGAGGAGTCAGGTGGGGGGGGGGGTGGAAAAAAAATCCGGCACGTATGCCGGGGTGGGTGGGTGGTCAAAGCCACCAACAAGCAATTTTTTCCGCAACTAAAAAAAAAAATTCTGCTTGTTTTTTAAGTGTTTTGGCAATGAGTTGGGCTTCAAAACCACTTTGAATGAGAGAAATAATGTAATTCTAACTGGTAAACTGACTGCAGGCAGTTATCGTGTTGTATTTTGTTGCAAATTTTGAAATCCAAGATGGCCGCTGGCCGAATGACCTCAAAATGACTCATTCCTATTTACATGTCCATGTTAACATCCATGATAAATAGTATGCACAGAAATTCATATACAGCTGTTTACAGTGAATTTCCCCCCGCAAATCTCTGTTTTAGTGTTATAATGGGGGGTGGGTGTCAAAAAATGGTCGGAAAAAACTGCCGTAAACGGAAAAAAAATTGGCGGTGGGGGTGGGTGGGGACAAAAAATGATCGAAAGGGAAAAAATGCCATACGTGCCTGAATTTTTTTTCCGACCCCTTCCCCCCTGGAGGAGTACCTATATATTGTCACGGAAATCCATTCAAATATTCGTGCGTGTGGAGAATCTGATATGTTTGCTTTGTTAGAATAATCTCGTTATGTTCAGTGACAGCTACAACGAAAATGGAAATAACAGTATTAATCGCTCTTTTTTTTACTAATGACAACAGCAGCCACGTCCCCTGACCCATAAGTGTGTTAGTAGTATGCAACCAATGCCCAGGTTTTTACAAGACATTCTATTGTAGTAGCCAAGTGCTCTGCCCAATCAAACACAGTCAATCAAAAGCAACCAACCGCGGTCATCGTGATTCTGATTGATGAACTGGCAGATAGACTGACTGAAGTCGTTCAATGGTAAAGTAGTCTGCGCTATTTAGACACGAGAAATTATATTATGCATGTATAGATGCTAATTTAAAAGTAATAAAATGTTATCCAGCTGTACATGTGTGAATTAGAAGATAGATGCCATACCGGGGGTCCAACATTGAAAATTAGTGTATATACTATCATAACCACAAATATATCATCTTCATCACCATTATCATAATCTTCTTCATCATCATCATCATGTAACTAATACTATTTGTTTGTTAACTTACTAATGCGCTTATGTTACATATTGATGTATGGCCAAGGCATAATAAAACATTGAAACAACAAACGAATATGGAAGACAATGCTTTTATTTATTAATTGTGAACACGTAATGGTTTGTCTTCTCCCTGTGTGCAAGGCCAGTGTTGTACTTGGAACCCCTGCCCATTCACATCTGAATGTGGTCCCACTGTGCACGCAATTCTGTGAACTCTTAAACTGCTTGCGTCAGAGTAACACAGCGTACATTCTCAGCATGAGCAGCCAGAGTTTCCACCGCATGATTTTGCATGACGTTGCGGGTACTCTTTAGCGGTAAACGTTTTCCGACGCGACTTACTTTTATTTGGACATGAGCCAGTTTGTATATTCACGTGTGTCTGGAACGCCGTATTCTTGTAAAATGATTTTGTTCTTAATGACAAACCCATGAGGTTAAAAAAAAAAAAAATTCGTTGAAGTGTTACCCGGAAAGAGAAACAAAAAGACTTTTAAATCAGGAAAGCACTTTGGACGTTTGCAAAATTTCCGCCCCAGTCTTCAACCGCGACAATAGGTACTTTCACAAGAAATTATACCGATTTGCTGATACTCATAAAATTCTCGACAACAATTATTTAAACCCATAATTTGGCGTTTTTGTATGATTCTAACACACGACAATGACCTTTTCCTGTCAAAGTAAAGTACATCTTTCCGAATAGCTCCATGATGACATGGACAATTGAACACGGTTGTGATTATATCAATATTTAGTCAGAATTATTTCCTCAGACTGTAAATTTTTCCAAATAATCATTTCAAATCACGATTTAAATGGGCCAGATAATTTCTACCAACGAGTGATAATCCATCTACATAATATGTGGTTAATTGTTCTTCTGGGATATAGATTTGCACTCATTTTAACGATGTTAACATTCGAACCTTCCTCCATCGCACGGGATATGCGTGAACGGATTATCTCGATCGGTGGCCGTGTTGGTGATACTCGGGTGACCGGTGTGATAAAGCGATAGAGATTTGGAACGGGTAGTGTCCCATTGACAGGTAACCTTTCACTACGATTTTCTCACTCAAAGGTTCACGAATTCCATGAAATTCCAGTCAGCTATGCATTGACCTATTTATTGCAAGATTTCATAGGCAAATATCATTGATATGGTTGTCATTAATTTTAAGCCAGGTTCTATGTTCAAATTCTCGATGCGGCTTCCAGCACTCAGATAAATATATAAGGCCGATCTTTTCACTAACAAATTCGTTCACTGCATTAATGACATGTTGTGGTTAATAGAGTGAGTTGGTGGTGCTATAGACGCACTTGACCAATTGCAGGGACGTGGCTATAGATGGTCTCCGCGTTAGGAGGGGGGGTCCACCTTCGAATTTATAACTACACCCCATATCAAATTGCACCAGTTTGCGCGTAATTCAATTTACACCTCCCGTTGGGCTTTGGTTTTTCCCAACCGGACCCTCACAACCGTCTGGATGGTAGCATATTCTAAATGAATCAGTAGTCTTTTTGTCAGTGGGGGTGGGCATAATCCACTGGGCCGACCATGCCGTACAAGAAAATGTGTAGATCTGAGCATGAAAAATCATAATATCCTAATATCTAGTGGTCTAACGCCAGGTAAAATTCACCCCAATTTGTTTTTTTCTTAAATTAATTATGACTGGTCACTGGGGAGGGACCGGATCGACCATGGTTCGCCCCGGTGTGAGAAATTTTTGAAATCTGAACATGAAATTTGCTAAATCCTAGCATCCAGACTGGCATCAAGTTTTCCAATTGTCGAAAATTTTGAGACCTGACACCCCCAAAGGTTGGACATTTTCCAACAGTTTCTGATAGCCATTTCAGTCCAAATTTTGTTTTACCCAAAATAGGAAAATATGCAAATGTTGGTCTAAAAACTACAAATTGTTCACTAATAAATTGTCGGAAAATCAAACTACGAGAACAACTTCAACATATTGTTGGTGTGAAATTTCCAACAAATGTTGCGCCAGGTATATCAAATTTCCAACTGTTGAACATTTGACCAAAGTGGGGGGGGGGGGGGGTGAGACACCCCTGTCGTCATCTCCCTGTCTCAACCCTTTGTACAAGGACATCAATATATCGTGGATTTATCCATGTGTTGCACATTTGAATAAAACCGTTTAATTAATTTTATCGTATGTAGGTGGGACTGATTTCTCATTTTAATATATATTTACCATCTGAACGGACATGGCGCATTTAAACCACAATACTGGT
The DNA here is from genome assembly GCA_032622095.1 of Siphonodentalium dalli. Lineage (NCBI taxonomy): Eukaryota > Metazoa > Mollusca > Scaphopoda > Gadilida > Siphonodentaliidae > Siphonodentalium > Siphonodentalium dalli. The sequence continues at coordinate 161,928,022 of CP136063.1, read as the reverse complement.
GTGTGTTGTAGTGGGGATAATATAGGTCGCTAATGACGCGAAATACCTATACATACTCTACAAAATCTAAGCATAACCAGAGCGAGTTTCAGCTGTTTTCTGTGTTACGCACAGAAGTGAATAAACGCTCTTTATTCAGTCCGTATAATAAACAGACTACATATTAACGCCTTTTATAAATATTCCCTTGCCCGTGCAGACCCATCGATCTGTTGAAAGATTCCAGGCCAATGTTTACTTAATATGACTAAATATTCTCCAACTCAAATAAGGGATAAATTCGGTCTAAAATCTGACTGAAAGTACATGTAGGACATTATATTTGATGAAACTTTCCACAAATGGTTTGTGGTACCAGAGACATCAAGTGTGCTAAGCACTCTGCTGTGAGGTGAAATATGGCTGAGTGAGAACGAATTGAATGGAAATAGGGGCACTTTTCAAAAGTTGAAAAAACACAGGTAGAGTGATCAGTCATTCGACTGTGCCTCGGTCTCCCACTTCTCGCACGTGCTCGGATCATCTGTTGGTACCTCAATTACCTACATGGTGGGAAACATGGTTTACTGAAAAATGACTTCAAAGAGACTTATTTCAATAACTCTGTGTTGCTCACGGCATGAAACTTCAAAGTGTCATTCCAAAGGAATGTGGTTAGACTGAATGGCCTGGCATGCAGCGGGCACATTCTGTCCCGAAGATGACACGCATGTTAATGTGGACTCACAGTGTAACTTTTGGACCACATTTACAGCCATAACTTGTATGAACAATGGAACACTGGAGTGACTGTCCACTCTTCGCCAGTGTTTTTCAACTTTTGAAAAGCACACCTCTTCCATTCAATTCGTGCTCAGTCGGTCATAACAATACTCACAGGACCGTGCCTCGCACATGTTGTGTCTCAGTTACCACTAAACATTTGCGTAACGTTTCGTCAAAATCCATCCAATATCTCGTAAAATATTACCGAATATATTAGGGGGGACTTTCTTTTTTTTAGGTGTCTATATCATAATATCTTTTTTATTGCAGTTGGCTCACCATACATTACCAGTCGATGTGATGAATTCTGCCCGTAAAACAGTTTGCGATTACAAAACGTGTACCGGTACGGGTATCTACGCGTACCAGTACCCGTACCGGTTTGAAATCGCAAACTCGCTAATAACTACCACAGCTATGTACATTATCTGATATGTGTGATAATCGCATGCTTGCATATATGCTTTCGGTCAGATACATATAAATGTTCCACGCATATCGTACAATGTATCCTGGGGAGAAATAACAGAATCATAAATATTTGACATATATCAGATAAGTAGCTTGTTCCATTGCAGAAAATTGGCGATCGTGCGAAGGAGCTGCTACTTATTGTTCGTGTTAAAAGTACTCCACGGCTAGTATATTGCTCGAGAATGTCTTACATACACCTGCAGCGGATATACTATATTTTGATTAGATAAGCTTTGTGCAGCAAGGAGTGGTCTTGTGCGGGTAGTCGCTGGGTGGACCAACTAATTCCGCGGCTATGGCTGGTAACATGTGACCAACGAGTTGTCACCCCGTTGGTTGACATGGATCAGCATCAGCGAAAGGGACAACTTTAGTATCATTCTAATGACTGAGCAACTGAGTATATGACATTTTGAAGACGTCTTCCAACTGCGTGGCTTTCTAATCATTTGTACTTGAAATTTCATCTTTGGACAATGGCCTACATTGCTCCATACTGATATAGAAATTGGATTACATAGTTTTAACCAATTCGGGTACTGTACGTGAATCTAATAGTTGTGTACGTGTGACGGAGAATCGTGCGATACATACAGTGTGAGACCAACTTTCATGATTCCAAAAGTCATGGGATTTAACACAATCAATAACCACGCCCCACACTTACCATTCTCATTTAAACCATTAGCATTTACAAATTAGGGGTCAGTTTTGATAATATTCTACCTGTTCCAATCAAACACTGAAAGTTGGTTCTGTGCAACATGCTTGGGTGAGCCCCAAGTCACTTGATATTATTTCAAACGACCAATGCCTTGTATAACGTTAAATACTGAATGCATATAATGAGTTTAAATATATTGTGATAGCAACGTGAATCCTGGGCAGCCGGTAAGATATAAAATAGTATGGAAGCGAAGGCATATATCTAACTCGCCAAACTCATCAGCCACTACTCAGACATAATATGATTTATAGTACGTTAGCAGGACAATAATTAACTATTCGTCGTCAATGTGTATTCAATTAAATAATTAATACACCTGGAACCGTGTATATCAAGTGCCAATAGTTTTATCGGATTCGGATCACATTATCCACAGACATACATGTATACACGAATGAATAAGCTACAAAACTCATAACAGTCAGATGCTGTTGCAACTCAGAAGCCGGTCGTTTTATCGGAAAATTTTGTGTTTTATGGCCGCCATTTTGGTCTCCATCATCGGTTTTACGTAACCAGTTGCCTTATACATATTAAGATACAGCCTCTATGAAATAAAGATCAGTTACACTAAAGCACTTGCGATGTTCCAGTCCGGTGTGCACACTCGTTGTGTAAAGAGTGCCAATATAAAACTTGGCGGCCATTTTAGACGCCATCTTGTATTTTATTACCTTCCTATTAAATCTAGGATTTGAATGAAATCTTACATTCTCCGTGTACCCGGATGGTTCTACCCTGTATGACACTATAACATGTGCATTGTCGATGTTTTATTGGACAGAACCTACATGGATGCATTTAAGTGGATATTTGTGAAATTGGGATGAGGGTTAAGTTTTTGTCAATTAGTTTACCAATTGGAGATATCAGGAATATGCCACACTCAGTGATATGTGACTAAGATTCTGTACTTCCTAAAAAATTGAGCGGCGAATGCTGGGTGTGCATCAACAATAATTGTGACCCGGAGAAAAACCAGGGTTTCCATCGGCTACAACAAACGAGGAATAACTCTATCCTAAGTGAATATTTACGCGATCAACGTTGTATAACTCTATATATTTTGTTCATCAAAAGCAGCTTGGTGATATATGGGCGATGGGGCCCTCAAACACAGCTAGGACTTCATCGTTTCATCAACGAGTTTGCTCAATTATAGTAGGGAAGGGGAATAACTTTGTTGTGAAATAGCCATAAAGAGGCGTCCCCACATGTAACAAACAACTAATTATTTTCCATTGGCGACAGTGTTAACTATTAGAACCGCCGGCGATGGTTTGAGTCTAACTGAACTTCAAGTGGCCAATTTTTCATTAGAACGTCATTCGATATATCAGTCGGTGACAACAAACGCGCCCTTTTCTTGTTTTTTAAATGATAATATTGTATTTCCATAACTACCCCCATTCACTGCACAAAAACTCACTGACACCACCTGACGTACTCGACCATCTATATAATGATCGCTATATTTACGTGGGCTATTATATTCTGTTCCGCCCACGGGTTGTGTCCAAGAATGGTCGCGCAATGCCGATCCCGGACTGATATCGTTATAGAACCCCCTGACTACGATCTAATGTGCTTAATTTACCCCCAATTTTGTGTCCGCCCATCCGTCCTTGGTCGGCGCTCATTTTAGTGAGTGGGAAATATTTGTTTGGATGAAAAATTTTGTAATTTCTAAATCCAAGAAGGTCCACCACACTGAGGAAATCAATGGATAAAACCCAGTGCATCCTTTCGCTCATATTGACCTACATGTATAACTATTCCAAAGATATTAAAATAAAAATTATGTGTGTAGGTACTTGAGTAACAAATCCAAAAGTTAAACACAGATGGATGGTCTAAACACCTCAAAAAAAGAAGGTCCCCCATAATAAATTCGGTAATATTTTATGAGATATTGGATGGATTTTGACGAAACTTTACGCAAATGTTTAGTGGTATCTGAAACACAACCTGTGTGATGCACCGTCCTGTGAGTTATGTTATGGCCGACTGAGCACGAATTGAATGGAAGAGGGGTGCTTTTCAAAAGTTGCAAACACTGACGAAGAGTGGACAGTCACCCCAGTGTTCCATTGTTCACACAAGTTGTTACTGGCTGTAAATGTGGTCCAAACTTGACACTGTGAGTCCACGATAATATGCGTGTCATCTTCGGGACACAATGTGCCCGCTGCATGCCCAGATCATTCAGTCTAACCACATTCCTTTGGAATGCCACCTTGAAGTTTCGTGCCGTGAGCAACACAGAGTTATTGAAATCAGTCTCTTTAGAGCCATTTTTCAGTAAACCATGTTTCCCACCATGTAGGTCGTTGGGGTGCCAACATATAAGGGTGTTCCATCCGTGCGAGAAGTGGAGGACCAAGGCACAGCCGAATGACTGATCACTCAACCTGCGTTTTTGCAACTTTTAAAAGTGCCCCTCTTCCATTCAATTCGTGCTCACTCAGCCATATCTCACATCACAGCACAGTGCTTAGCACACTTGATGTTTTTGGTACCACAAAAAATGTGTGGAAAGTTTCATCAAAATCCATTAAACATCTCTGAAAATATTACAGAATATATTAGGGGGGCTTTCTTTTTTGAGGTGTTTATTTCTAACAAGGGAAATAACTCTGACAAAAAGACATGGACAAAATCCTTGTCTATTAGCATTCCAAACAACATTCAAGTCTTTTTGATCATTGCTACTAGAGTTAAAATGCAAACTGTCGGTACAGAGTGAAAAATCAACATAATTATATCTCCAACAAGGTTCGAAACTCTGGTAACAATAAATGCAGGAACCCCTAGTATAAGTGGGTATCCTTTTCCTCTAAACTGGGCTATCAACATACCAAAGCACGACCAAACCCGGTGGCCCATCCATACAAGCTGAAATGTTCGTATGGATGCAAAATTCACTTATTTCCAAGTCAAACAAATTCCGTAACTCTGGTAAACATGAATGGGCGATACCCGTAAAATTTAGCTAATCTGTACTATCCGATGGTATACAAGCTGAAATGATCGTACATGTACTCAATTCAATTCAATTTATTAGTATCCTGATCATCAAAATAGATATAACATATAACAGAAACATATTGCAAAAATCGATGCAAATATAATTGTTGCATGGATGCACATGTGGATATAATATAGTTGTATACAGTGATAGTGTCTTGATATGTATATAATTATATTTATCTGATAGATATATCGGTTTATTGTGTTCGGTGTTATCGGTTTCGTGTTCGGTTATTGGATATGGATTTTGAATGGTTATATATAGGAATTAATGCAGAGACAAAATTCGCTCATTTCCAAGTCAAACAAAGGCCGTAACTCTGGTAAAACGAATGGACGAAACCCGTAGTATGTGTGCATCCTTACCCCCAAAATGTACCAACAAAAGAGGTTTAACAGCTAGTTTGAATATGCCGGTCCTACTAAAAGCCGACCGCACCGACCGCACCTCCCCCAGTGGTCCGAGCGAGATGTGACAAGCACTATCGTGCAGAATAGACCTGTATGTACCAAAGTCCCAACACCCATGTCGATTGCTTGAGCGGAAATGGCACTGTTAACCCCTAACTTGCGGCCTGTTCCGTCAGGTACGCAAAATCCAACATGGCACCGACCGCACCTCCCCTGGCTGCCTGACCACGGAAATGGACATCATATCATGCAGCGAATACCCCTCTGCGTCCATTGGGCGATTGGGCTAGGCGCTAGCTGCAGCTGAAGTGAATAAATTCACCCATACGTTGCTGTCGAATAAACTATGAATGTACGTAAAAACGCCGAATATAACATTCGCCGACCGTACCGCCACCAGAGGACCAAGCGAAATGGTGCATGCACTGTCGTGCAGAATAGACCTGTATGTACCAAATTTCCAATCCCCAAGTCGCTAGCTTAAATGGAAATGGCACTGTTAACCCCTAACTTGCGTCCGATTCCGTCAGGTACGCAAAATGAAAAAAAGGCACAGAACGCACCTCCCCTGGCTGCCTGACCACGGAAATGGACATCATATCATGCAGCGAATACCCCTCTGCATCCATGGCCGATCGGGCAAGTCGCTAGCTGTAGCGGAAGTGAATAAATTAACCCATGCGCTTCTGTCGAAATCGCTATGATTGTACGCAAAAACGCAGAAAATAACACCCACCGACCGCACCGCCACCGGCGGACCGAGCGAGATGGGGCATGCATTATCGTGCAGAATAGACATGTATGTACAAAGGTTCCAATCCCCAAGTCGATCGCTTGAGCAGAAACGGCACTGTTAACCCATAACTTGTGGCCGGTTCCGTAAGGTATATACGGAAAATCCAAAAAGGTACCGACCGTACCTCTCCTAACTGCCTGACCACGGAAAGGGTCGTCGTATGATGCAGCGAGTACCCTTCTGCATCCATGAACGATCGGGCAAGTCGCTAGCTGCAGCGGAAGTGCATGTATTAACCCATAGGCTGCTACTGTCATTAACCATTGGACTATAATAGTGACTTGAAGCATTTTGTTTTATAATTTATTTTTGCATGCTTCATTAGGAAAAAGTCTCAGTGGAACATCTTCGACACAATACATAATAATTATTTGCTTTTTAATTATAGTCCTTGGAACTTACATGATTCATCCCTCTATCTTTTCATTGATATTTTATCACTCAGCCCATGTAAGTTGTCGAATATCGGTGTTGGTATATACATGTAGCAGGACGAGAATACACATGCACTTTGCCAGTATCTAAGTCCGACTTACATACACTAAGTCGTCGTTGTCAGCATAAGATGGGTTAAAATTCGGACTGCATGCAGAACTCAAGCCAGGCATTTGCACGATATAATTTCGGTACGCATGTGCACGAGTGAATACTCCGGGACGACAAAACACAACCCCAGGGAGTGGGGCAATTTTCGTCTGTGAGACAATTTGCCTCCATACACTTGCCCGTCCCCCATATATGCACACCCCCCACCCTCTCACAGTTTACACGAAAACATTCCCATTATAGAGTTCTCACTTAAATAGTTTGTTGAAAAGTGAGGTATGGTATACATATATATATAAACGACGATCATGATGAATATATATCTTACGTTGATAACAGTGATCATGATATACTAATTATTATAACCAATGACATGCATGTACAGATAGTGTTTATTGTGATTCCGCTCGAGCTCTCGACTTGGGAAATTGCAACTTTGGTACATACAGGTCTATTCTGCACGACAGTGCATGCCGCATCTCGCTCGGTCCCCTGGTGACGTTGCGGTCGGCGAGTGTTATTGTTGGCATTTTTGCGTTCATTCATAGCGAATTCGACAGCAGCGTATGGGTTAATTTATTCACTCCCGCTACAGCTAGCGACTTTCCCGATCGCCCATGGATGCAGATGGGTATCCCCTACTTGATATGGTGCCAATTTCCGTGATCAGGCAGCCAGGGGAGGTCCGGTCGGTGCCCTTTTGTATTTTGCGTACCTGACGGAACCGGCCGCAAGTTAGGGGTATATATAAACAGTGCCATTTCCACTCGAGCTATCGACTTGGAGATTGGAGCTTTGGTATATACGGTTCTATTATGCACGACAATGCATGCCCCATCTCGCTCGGTCCCCTGGTGGCGGTGCGGTCGGCGGGTGCTCTTTTCGGAATTTTTGCGCACATGCATAGCTTATTCGATAGCGTATATATGGGTTACTTTATTCACTTCCGCTACAGCTAATGACTTTCCCGATCGCCCATGGATGCAGAGAGGTATTCCCTACTTGATGTGGTGTCAATTTCCGTGATCAGGCAGCCAGGGGAGGTCCGGTCGGTGCCTTTTTGTATTTTGCGTACCTGACGGAACCGGTCGCAAGCTAGGGGTAAACAGTGCCATTTCCACTCGAGCTATCGACTTGGAGATTGGAGCTTTGGTATATATGGTTCTATTGTGCACGACAATGCATGCCCCATCTCACTCGGTCCCCTGGTGGTGGTGCGGTCGGCGGGTGTTCTTTTCGCCATTCTTGCGCACATTCATAGCTTATTCGATAGCGTATATATGGGTTAATTTATTCACTTCCGCTACAGCTAGTGACTTTCCCGATCGCCCCTGGGTGCAGAGAGGTATTTGCCTACTTGATATGGTGTGAATTTCCGTGGTCATGCTGCGAGGTGAGTTGCGGTCTGTGCCTTTTTTTATTTTGCGTACCTGACGGAACCGGTCGCAAATTAGGGGTTAATAGTGCCGTTTCCGCTCAGTCTTGGGGATTGGAACTTCGGTACATACATATAATGAATGCCGCATCTCGCTCTGTCCCTTGCTGGTGGGTCGGTCGATGGGTGTAATTTTCGGCGTTTTTGCGTACATTCATAGCAAATTCGACAGAAGCTTATGGGTTAATGTATTCACTTCCGCTACAGCTAGCGATCGTCCATGGACGCAGTGGGATATTCGCTGCATGATATGATGTCCATTGCCGTGGTCAGGCAGCCATGGGAGGTGCGGTCGGTGCGTTTTTAGATTTTGCGTACCTGGCGGAACCGGCCGCAAGTTAGGGTTAACAGTGCCGTTTTCGCTCAAGCTATCGACTTGGGGATTGCAACTTTGGTATACAGGTGTGTTCTGCACGATAGTGTATGCCCCATCTCGCTCGGTCCCCTGGGGGAGGTGCGGTCGTGTGCGGTCGGCTTTTAGTATAGGACCCGAATATGCATATAATCTTACCACAAATACAACATATATTATCTCTGTAAACTATGTGTATTGCTTTAATTCTTCATCATTGTGGGGATATTATTATATGTATATATATATGATTAGGTATACGTCCGCGGTTAATGAGCTTAAGCCCTCAATATACAAGGACAGTATGGACAGCAGATTTTGTCCAACTTTTCGTGGTTTTTGGAAAGTGGTGTTCAAATGATATTTAGACCCCAAACAACAGTTAATAAATATGGCATTGGCTATATAGGCTTAAGCTCATCAGCACAGTAAGTCTGTATATACCAACGCACATGCCTCTTAAACCACTTTCGTTGACGCGTCTGTCAACCGTCCCTCCTTCCGGGCATATATCTCAGCCATTCGGATCTGAATGAAATTTGGAATGGAAGTTCGGCATCGTGAGTACATTCAAACGAGCGCCCAGTGACGTTGTACGAATATTCTATTATATAGTTATTCTTCTTTGTTTTCCTAGAACTAATAGCTTTATGTCAGTCCTTGTTTATTTTCCGTCCTGGCCATGTTTAAATTTGGCACCACGATGATATGGCAGCACCTGAGGTGCCACTTCTTGTTATTTCCTGTACGTAAAATTCTCTAATTACGTACAGGACGGTATAGTGTGTGTAAAGAGTGTGCTATTAGAAAAACACTCAACACCGTGCCGATTGTTCTGAGAGAGTGAGTCACTGTGATCCACTCAACACCAAGAGCATTAGCGAACGCTAGAGAGCGCTGTTGTGTGGGGTGAAGGAGAAGATCACTCGATCTTTTCGACCATCCCGAGCGCTTCGCGCCCAACTACTCTTTGTGTGACAAACATGGTGGCGTGACAAACATCTCATGCAGGGATGTGGCTAGAGGGGGTGGGGGTGTCTCACTCCAACTTTGGTCAAAAATGGGTTGAAAATGTTCTTGTCGTTTGATTTTCAAACAATTTAATGGGGGAAATTAATTGTTTTTGGACAAATATTTGCATATTTTCCTATTTTTTGTCAAAATTTTGGACTGAAATGGTCATCAGTTGGAAATTTTCCAACCTTAGGGGGGTGACAGGTTAGAGATTTCCAACACTTGGAAAGCTTGTGTCCTGGTCCTCCCCCGTGGCTAGTCTAAACTGCTACTAAATTTAAGAAAACAATATTGTCATACATTTGGTCAACATTGTCATTGGAATTGTCATCATTTGGAAATTTTCCAACCTAAGTGGGGGGGTGTCAGGTTTGAAATTTCCAACTCTAAGAAGACTTGAGGCTAGTCTAAATGCTAGGATTTTGCGATTTTCTTGTTCAGATTTCAAAATTTTCGAACACCGGGCCGAACCATGGTCGGCCCGGTGTGTCACTATCCCTCCCCCGTGACCAATACAAAACTGCTAATTAGTTTAACAAATCAATAGTTTAGTACACTCGGTCAAACTTGTGGACTGAAATGGTCATCAGATGGAGAATTTCCCAACCTAAGAGGGAGTATGAGGTTTGAAATTTCCAACACTAGGGAAGCTTCAGTTGAGGCCAGTCTAGATGCTAGGATTTGCGATTTTCTTGTATAGTTTTCCAAATTTTCTCACACCGGGCTGAACAAACATGGACGGACACAATGTCCTGGTGTCTTACCCGTAGCCGTGTGCATTTGTCTGGAGTACGCTACTAGATGTTAGGATTTATGCAATTCTCAGGTTAAAGTATCTGAATTTTCTTATACCGGGCATATAGAACAACATAGTTTATGAATACATAGGATATTAGGCCCGAGGACTAATGTGCAAGGGGGTGCAAACGGAATTATGCAAAACTTGTGTTTGGTCTGTGATTCTGTCTCAAGGGGGGGGGGGGTGCAAATGGAATTATGCAAAAAGTTGTGTTGGTATGATTCCGACTCAAGGGGGTGTGCAGTTGGAATTTCCCAAGGTGGACACCCCCCAACGGAGACCCTCTAGCCACATCCATGATCTCATGTGTCGCCCATATGCAATAATAAAGTGGATCAATATGTTTTTTATTGAAAATTTAATAACTCTGTCGTGATGGAATGAATACTTTTCTTCTCTAAATCTTGTTGTCAATTACTTGTAAGTCGAAGTTATATACTGACACTTAAAGGGGAGAGAATCCAATTTATCCTCGTAACAATTGCTATCCATATGAATGTGTATCTATTATCTATAACATGTATACCCCGACTGCTATATTATTAATTAATCTCAAACACTGTAGATTGTTTGAGTGTTTCTCATTAAACTGTTTAATGAGAAATAAACATATATTTAATAGTCATTGATTGATTTATATATATAAATTTATATATATATATATATATATATATATATATATATATATATATTTCTTTATTTCCTCCATTAATGAAGAGCTTTTACAGAGATATACATGTAACATATACACAGTTCAAAAGAAAAAGACAAGAAAAGCACAAATCATACAAGACGGAGCATAATGGGACAGTCATATGAAATACAGAGTATTAAGACAACGCATCGCACTTGTTATGTACAATATGTATATGATAACGAGATCGCAAACCCAATCACACGTACAGCGTATTCGCAGCACTCAGACAGGTATCTGCGGATCCGCTATACGCATATACACCCCTCTCTCTCTATCTCTGTCTCTTACTCCCATATCTCTCTATTTCGCTCTCCGCTATATCTTTCTCTCACACACGCGTGCACCATCGCACACACACACCCTCTCTCTCTCTCTCTCTCTCTCTCTCTCTCTCTCTCTCTCTCTCTCTCTCTCTCTCTCTCACACACACACACATCCTCACCACACCATCGCACCCACACTCACACACATACATCCTCACCCCCCCCCCCCCCTCTCTCTCTCTCACACACACACACACACACCCACCCTCACATTCACACACACACACACCCTCACACCCTCACACACACCCCACCCTCACATACCATCACATACTTCCCACATGCACACGCACACAACACCCCGTGACAGTTCACACTCTTTTACATAGTTATAGGCTTGCTTGAGATCCCGCCATTCGACGCATAGGTTTACCTATTTTGTTGAGTGACTTCGACCTCATAAAAGTTCTGTACAGAGTTCAACGCCAAATCATGCATCATTGCTGAAGCGGGCGTGTGTTAGGCGAAGGCCGAAGTGCTAGCTGTTGGCTATAACTGGAGCTTGGCCATGTAAAATATCCTGTCAAAGATTTGACACCATCGTACTGTATGCCTTCCAAAGTAAATGTGTGTGGTGCACCATGAAAGAAACGAAACACATGGGCTCGTCGATGAATGAATAAAGTTCGCCAGGTAATTTTGTTAGATGAAGAAGTACTAGTTCATCATCATCGAGTTCATCTGTCCAGAGGTAAAACAATAAGCCAAATCTGTCAATTAGCTGGTACCACATACCATTTCGAAGGATGCATAATGTACGGTGATTACAGTAAATTAGAGCATGCTTAATTACATCATGGTGAGTCATATTGCATAACATACATACAGTTGGTTCACATGCATGTAGAACTGTGGCAGATACTAATTGTGCAACTGTGAAAAAGGCACCCTTTCTATCTGGGTAAATGCGACAGCATCGCCACAAAAGGGACATTTGCAGGCAACTACATGTATGTATTTCCCCGAAACGAAGAAGGGATGGGTCATTATCTATGTTGCGCTTCCAGTCGAGTTCACGTTTGTTATTAACTTCAGTTTTGAGTATACGGGACCATTCTGATTTTGTTGGAAACATGCCGCGATAGGAGAATTGGTACAAGTATTGAAGAATGTTATATGACATGAAAATACGTTCAATGTCGGAGAAGAACGAGTTTGGTTGACGTACTCCCCAGAGAGATGCGAGTGTAATCTTAAGGTGAAGATTTCTCTGCACGCTTTGGTTGGTGGTAATCGACAAAGACTACCAAAGAGGCTGAGTTTACGAACATCTATGTTTGAGCAGATAGAGCCTAAGCCCATAAGACCAGATACGATGTCAGTTCTAGCTCTCATCGGCAATGCTTGAATTCGCTTCAAACAAAATCGGTGAATTTTCTCGAGATCTGATATGTTTACTTGAGACATACCGCAAAGGAATTATGTCCCATACAAGCCTTTTGGCAACACAATTGATTCATATATGATTGCACACCTTGATGGTGTGGTACCACCAGCATAGAGCCCGGCGTTGCTCAAAAGAAAGTATGTAGATCGGATTTTATCTACTACCACTTCAACAAATTCCTTTACAATTGACTTTACTAATGTGAATACCCAAATGTGTGATTTCATCAGTTTCGGATACAATTCCATCCCCAAGATACCATTTGCGATTTAAGGCACCGTTTTGACGTACGTTTTCGTTGAATACAATGACTGGTTTTCTTTGGGTTATACCTGAATCTCCACTTTTGGCTGTAAGATGAGCATATATCTAATAGGCGCTGTAAGCCATAGTTCGATAGCGACAGCAACATCATGTCATCCGCCTGTGTGGGAGAGGAACAATTTGTGGAGATAAGCCGGAGACCACAGTTGGACGCCTCGATTTCATATAGTAACTCATTGATGTGATGTACAACATGTATAATAAAGGGGACAGTATTTCACCTTGTCTTGTTCATTGTTTGATTTCGATTGACCTTGAGATGACATCTGAATGTTTGACTACACAAGATATACCGCTAAGAAATTCGCGTAGAAGTAGCCAAATTTTACCTTTGAAACCACAGCTGTGTAATTTGAGAAGCAAGCCATCAATCCAAACTGTGTCAAAGGCCTTTTGAACATCTAGGAAGCAAGAAAAAAGCTTGTTCTTTTGTTCACTGGTATAACTTATACTTTCGTGTAACACATATATGACGACATCAAGCAACTGACCTCTTTTTGAAACCCGTTTTGAAGTGGGTGTACTTTGATTAGATTTGGTGTGTTACGTTCCATGCGACATAAGATTACCTTTTCTAAGGTCTTATACACGACTGGGAGAAGGGTTATTGCTCGATAGCTATCAAAATGTGATTTCGGCTTATCTACACCCTTATAGAGAGACACCATCATGCCCTTTTTTGCCATCTGAGGTATGTGTTGAAGTTCTATCATTTTGCTGAGAACATAAGATATACATTTATGTAAAGATTCTCCCCCGTATACAATATGCTCATAGCAGATCATATCTGGTCCCGGGGCTTTGCCCAAGTTCATTTATTTGAGGACAGATATGAGCTCATGTACTGATACGGGATAGAGAAGCCGTTTGCCAGATGCAGTACCGACATTACACCCATGTGTGTTAGAAGCAATATCATCAACATAATTAGTGACATAATCGTAATGAGCTGCATCAAATGTGGTAGATTCAAGAGGGTGATATAACATTTCATAATAATCGGCCCATGCATTTGTGATTTCTTCCGGGTTTCTAAGTGTGACATTGTTGACTTCAAACAAGTTGTTAGTTTGTGCCCTACAGTTGGACTTCCGTTGATTAAAAAGTCGGAAAAACTGCCCCTGGTTAAGTTCGGCTGCATGATCGACCATTTCATTTTGGCTACAAAGAAATCTGAGGTTCGACTGGGGTTTAATGTCGCTTCCAGCAACTAAGGCCACATCACGACATTTCCAGTTTTAGTGGTGGAGGAAATCCGCACACTTACAACTAATCTAACAGTGATTTCAATGGCTGATAAACTCGTCAACCATATGCGGAAAACCACCGGCCATCGGCGAGTAATTGGCAACTCCACCAGATAACGATTTCGGGTTAGAAAGTTCACGATGGAAACATGTGGATTTGAACCCATATCGCCAGCGCTGGAGGGCGAAACGGCTTGGAGTTGTACCCCTAACCGATTGAGCCCCCGAGGCCCCTTTGAATATTGAAATATAGGTGGCATTCAATGGACTCTGGGCAGTACGTCCGTGGTCGCTTAATTGCTTAGGTGTGAACGACCATCATAACTAAAAGAAATAAATTCAAGTAATGTTCTCCATGTCCACTCAATCAGAGACGTGGCGACATGGGGGGGTTGGGGGTGTCTCACATTCTGATTCAAGGGGCGGTGCAGTTGGAATTTTCCAAGGTGGATACCCCCCCCACACACACACACGGATGCCCTCTAGCCACGTCCCTGCACTCGATTCACACAATAAGCTGCATTCCGTACAGTTCCGGACATTAATAATTGCCCCAGACCCCCGAGGCTGCCGTATCAACCTCCGACGAGTGGTGTCGTCGACTTTATAGACACAAACCAGTCCGGTATTTCGGCGCACTTGTTGATAATTCCTCTCCGAAACGCACAATAACACCATTATTTGCCAACAAGGCAACTATATCTCAAATGAGATACATGAATCACCAAGGCACTCATATGTCATTCCTTTCCACTTCGTGCAAGTACATCATGAGCCACCATGGCTATCAACCTCTAGCGAGAGGAGACGTCGACTGTATAGACACGTCGTTATATATGACAACTATCAAGCAACGAGGTTGCCTTCACAAATGCGATAACACAGTCATATGACATTTAAACAAACATCACTCCATCGGCTAAATGTAGCCAAATCTGCATTAAATCAGACCCCGAACAAGATATGTATCAAAAGCAGAACTTACCTCAAACATCAGGAGAAATCTATGGAATCCTATTAGGGCCACTTGCTAATGCCGAAAGCGACAAAAAGTGCGCCATTTGTAACGCGCCGAAAGCGACAAAATGTGCGCCGTTACGGTGCACTTTTTATCGCTTTCGGCGCGCCGAAACATGCGCTAATATCGCACTTTTTGTGCGATATTAGCGCATGTTTCGGCGCGTTACTAATGGCGCACTTTTTGTCGCTTTCGGCGCGCACCGAAAGGGCCATTAGCAAGTGGCCCTAATAGGATTCCATAGAAATCATCTCAATCGTCTGAACGTCACATCGTTTCGTCCGAATAGAATGACGGCGCCGACGAGGCGAAATTTCCAACTGGAACCACTATCATTACAGACAACAAGTATATATAAAATTAAAAAAATATAGCATACAATACATTGAACATGTCGTTTACTAATGGTCATAAATCTTGATCTATACATAATTTAAATTGTCAAAATGGGTGCCACCCGCGATCGTGGTCTGACCCAAACAGGAAGTGCCATGTCATTTCGTCACTTATATATACGCACTACATCAGGTTATCTCCCTTGTTCTTCACTATTTTAGAATTACCACACTTGATCTCTAAACTTTCAGAGTTACTAACCTTATTGTGCGAATGCATTAACCCATCGCATGGAGAAAATAATTCCCGTTTATATAATTCAATGACTTCAAACATAGGAAATTATATTTTTTGTAACCACTGGTTGGTGTAAAATGGTCAGACGGCAGGTGATATTTGCAAATAATTGTGATATAATTTTATATTTTTGAAACGCGGATGTTTTTGTGCATTGCACACATATCACTGTGGTACTACTGGTCAGTTTGTCATAACATGCATGCGTATTGACCTGAATATTAACTACCAGAAATAATGAGAAAATATAAGACCTCGTTAACGACTGTCTGAAGGACTTGTGATAGTGTTTGAAAGTGGACTAAATCCTAGACTTAATGATAGCAGTCCTGGTACTTCTGCAATGACATGGTACAAATTTTGCTTAAGTTCAATAGATACACATCTCAGCTACGTGAGTATAGTGTCCAATGTAACTTGGTGATGCATAAACTGTTCTTTTTTTTTTTTACTAAAACAGACAAAATCATACTAAGAAACGGCGCAACAGCACACAACTAACGTGATATAATTCAAATATATTGATGTTTCCTAATTAATCTTTGACAAAATTAATGTTAATTGGAGAAAAAAAGCATCACATTTTGTTTTACATCGAATTACCCGCGCACCTCCTCCTTTCATGTATCTTGATATGTGTTTTTTTTTTTTTGCAGACCCCCCCCCTCCCGGATCACCGTAAATCCTGGTGATGTATCCTGGTGATACACAGTGGACTCATAGTGCACGGAGTACACCCGGGGTTTAGTGTGTTGCTTATCGCACACTCTTTACATACTGTACGTCTGTATCCATTTCACTAAATTACGCCTTAGAACTATGAAATAATCACCAACACTTCAAACGATATGCGGCCCTCATCCGGTAAAAAGCCTTCACGATGGTAATGCACTTCAGTAATGCACCAGGCTGCCATACCTTGCTAAATCTTATGTCAACATAACAAAAAAATTGCTTGATTCTCGTCACCTACCGACCATTTTTTTTTGTCCCCTCAAATTGTTTTATTTGGATAATTTTGAGGTAAACTTTTGTTCTTATGCCTTAAAGTTATGTGAAACACTCCGGTAGGGTGATCAAATAGAAATGCAGAATAATCTTAAAGTGATGTGAAACACTCCGGTAGGTGATCAAATAGAAATGCAGAATAATCTTAAAGTGATGCGAAACACTCCGGTAGGTGATCAATAGAAATGCAGAATAATCATAAAGTGGTGTGAAACACTCCGGTAGGGTGATCAAATAGAAATGCAGAATAATCTTGTTCAAAGTAGTTGTTTTACAAATAGTATATGTAAATTGACAACACACACCGTCATTCTTATATATTAACTAAATGCAGTGACGAATGTGTCGATGGCGAAATCGTTTTCATTAGTTTATCGCCGATAGGTGCGTCCCGAATCGAGTACTAGTAGTAAATATTTACAATTGAGTATAGTTCAGACGATATGTTCTATGGAGTGGTACGGTAGATTTGCTTGAGATTTTCGGCGATGTTAGTAAAATGCTACATTCCTCCAGTTGGTATAGCACCTGAATACTAACTTATCAGTTTCACGCACCGGAACAAGTGCATAATATGTCTTTAAAGATTGTCTATCTCTACTAAAGCTTGCAAGTTGTTATAACGAGTTGTCGGACGTTATAACGACTTGTATAAAATATTTTACAATTCGTTACAACAACTTGTTATAACTTGTAAACGACTTGTTTCATATCTATAAGTCCACAAGAGTTGTAAGTCGTTATAACGAGTTGTGTATTTGTATATTTGGGGGTGCGGTAGTGTTTCGGATGGCCCTAACGAGTTGTGTATTTGTATGTTTGGGGTGCGGTGGTGTTTCGGATGACCCTAACGAGTTGTGTATTTGTATATTTGGGGTGCGGGGGTGTTTCGGATGACCCTAATGAGTTGTGTATTTGTACATTTGGGGGTGCGGGGGTGTTTCGGATTACCCTAACGAGTTGTGTATTTGTATATTTGGGGTGCGGTGGTGTTTCGGATGGCCCTAACGAGTTGTGTATTCGTATATTTGGGGGTGCGGGGTTGTTTCGGATGACCCTAATGAGTTGTGTATTTGTATATCTGGGGGTGCGGTGGTGTTTCGGATGGCCCTAATGAGTTGTGTATTTGTATATTTAGGGTGCGGGGGTGTTTCGGATGACCCTAATGAGTTGTGTATTTGTATATTTGGGGGTGCGGGGTGTTTCGGATGACCCTAATGAGTTGTGTATTTGTACATTTGGGGGTGCGGGGGTGTTTCGGATGACCCTAACGAGTTGTGTATTTGTATATTTGGGGTGCGGTGTTGTTTCGGATGGCCCTAACGAGTTGTGTATTCGTATATTTGGGGGTGCGGGGTTGTTTCGGATGACCCTAATGAGTTGTGTATTTGTATATTTGGGGGTGCGGTGGTGTTTCGGATGGCCCAAATGAGTTGTGTATTTGGGGTGCGGTGGTGTTTCGGATGGCCCTAACGAGTTGTGTATTTGTATATTTCGGGTGCGGTGGTGTTTCGAATGGCCCAAAATGCGCGTTCGTACTATCTCTTCCTATAGCAACTTTTATATAGTTTCATGGGTATTAAAATAATAAATATAAATCAAAGACCCCTGTCTGGAAAGTCTTCTATCAATTAATATTGATTTTATTTCGTAATGTTCTGGTATAATATTCATATAATCAATCGGGGACATTTGCAGAAGGATTATTATACATTAGTAGGATATGTTCAGATTATAAGTTCAATTATAGGTATATAATTGTCGTTTGTTGAACTTATTGTCTGAACATTTCTAAAAGGAACTACTGGCTAATGGGTATTTATATAGTATAGAAAGGGTTATGAATAAAAGTTTATCCTTCTAGGAATTTCCGCTTGGAAGGTAATCGGATAGTGGAACATTAACCTTTGAAATAGTGCACTCCAGTGTACGCAGCATTACTCAATTTATCGTGATGTCGAAATTGTAAATGTATAATATTATAACGGGGACTAAGTGTCAACCAGACTCGTTCTCAAATAAAGATGATATCATGGTAAAAGTAAAAAAAAAACCAAAAAAATACGCCCGCCCCAATTCTTCGAAAAAACGTTGGTAGAGAATCCAATAATTTATATATATTGGCCTTACGGTATGCATTCGTCATGCAAAGGGGCGGACGCTCTTAGTTAGAAAGCCAACGCTTAATGAAGAACAAGTGGTTCTCGAGTGAAATGACTTTCTGTCCTATGTATACGTCGAATTGTTTCTTTTAGAAGAATGAATACATTTAACAAGAACATTCCTCAGAGAATAATCTTCCCACACAGGAGTTGATACGAGACTCTTGGCCAAAAGTTCACATCAAACTGAGTGGGCTGTTAACATTTGCGGAGGATAGGAATTCATGAACGTAATTCTGCGTAATTTTAAAATGACGATTTAAATTGCCATAATTGTTGTTATTGTGTTGGAGTTTAGTTTCTATAAAACGGCTACAATTGTGATTGCAATATGCGTTCTACAAACTCGGGGAAATAACGTGCACGGATACACTTTGATTGAGAGTTTCACAGATTACTGAAGCAGTATGGTCGCCTTTGGATACGAGCTCATCGTTGCGATATTCCTGACGGGGTTTTTGGACATCATAACAGCGGTACCGCCTTTGCCGAAGTTTTGTGAACGTGATGGGCGATTGTTCTTAGAACGAACTCATTTTCGCAAGAAAACACAAATGGGGTGTGAGAACTGCTACTGTCCACAAGGGGGCGGAACCCCGAATTGTGCACTGGTGACATGTGGGATTCCGTTTTGTGCATATGGAGTGGAATACAAGTCCGATACGTGCTGTCCAACGTGTCGAAAACCTGGCGGTTAGTATGCATCAATACACATGGTTAAAGTGACGTGAAACTCAGGTAGGGTGATCAAATAAAAATGTAGAATAATCATGTTCAAAATAGTATTATTTTACAAATAGTATATCCAAATGAACAACACACACCATCATTCTGATATATTAATTAAATGCTGTGACTATCGGTGGTGAAAAAGTTTTCGTCAGTTTACCGCCGATAGTTGAGTCCCGAATCGAGAAGTAAATATTTACAATTGAGCGTAGTTCAGACGATGTTTTCTTTGGAGTTCTACGGTCGATTTGCTTGAGATTTTCGGCGATCTTCGTAAAATGTGACATTCCCACAGTTGGCATAGGGCCTGAATACTAACTTATCTGTTTCACGCACCCAACCAAGTACATAATATGTCTTTAAATTGGTCAAGTTCCGTTGATGAAGCAGTATGCCATGAGTGACCTCATACTACCTTGTACCACCAGATCATTGCGATGCTATGCGTTACCATGGCGATCTGTTTAAAAAGTTAGGCCCTGTCAGCGAAAAATAAACGCTCTTTAAAATGACTTCTTCGGCTTAAAATGGGCATATGAATCTCGAGTACAAGTTAATGGGGGAACTGTACAGTAAATCCGTCCATTTATGGAACCATTTCCTATTATAGTCAACAGAATATATGCAACAAGTTAATGAATTTGAGCCATGGGTGACCCGGCAAAATACACTCATATACTTTACGAACGATGTAAAACAACATGATAATTATAAACTCATTTTCATTATAAGGCAGAGTCGTTAACTCATTTTCATTATAATTATACCATGTTGTTTAAAGCGTTCATAGAGCACATGAGTATATTTTGCACTCATACATGGCTCAAATTCATTCGTTTGTTGACATATATTCTGTTGATTATAATAGGGATGGTCCCACAAATAGCCGGATTAGTGCACAGTACCCTTTTAACAGAGGGGTATGAATCATGTGCACCACTTTAAAATCACCCCAAATCGTACCAGAGAAGGGTCATACACACACAAGTTTTAAACATAGATATAGATAGTTCGTTTGCCTCGATTTTATACCAAATAGACGTTTATAATCATTATGAGCCCAATTTGGATAAACAAAATAACTGTATATTTGATTATATGTTTTCAGGAAATCAGCCTGCGTAATTGAATTTGTATATATTCAGATATCACTAATAATTTGGTTTTATCTCTTTGATGTAAGTCACGTGCCAACTTCCAATGTGCGAGATTTGGAGATCCTTGTTACTTTAACCCTTCCATGACGGTCTGAAATATTGCGAAAACTCTGTGCCAATGCATTTTCTTATATACGCGGATCTCCCAAAGGGAGCCTCGCATATATAAGAGAATACATTGGACTAACACTATTTACCCTTGTAAGGCTCACCATGGGAGACTCGCATATACAAGATAAAGCACTGGTACAGGTTTTGTTTTTTTTCTATTTATATAATTTATGTAAACTATATACATTGACGTCATGAAAACATATATGTAAGTATTACAAAAACAATCATGTTATTAATTATAGTGACATCACAGGTGGGGCGGGCGGGGTCCTTGCACATTAACCATAGTCAGAAATGGTAACGCCCTCAAGATCATAGTCATTAGGCACATATTTACATTATAATATATAGTATATTGGTTTCATTGAGGCACCACCTCAGAATTCCGTTAAAACAACTAATCCTTCAAATTATTACAGAAATTACGGCTTATCACTGCAGGTTTCTCACCCACTACTCAAGAAAGCCTCTAAGATACTTCGCAATATGACCTTTAGTCTACATTCCTACTGAGACATACTTCCGCAGCAATGTTGTATTATGCATTGTGTTGCCGCAATAGAATTAAAAGTGTGGCCCAGCCATTGTTCACACCTAAATGCCCAAAGCAATTAAGGCGGTCATAAAATTTACATACTGCAAAAAGTCTAACGGTTACGCAATATACGTTTTAATCAAAGTTACCCCATAGCTTCTATTTTTTTTTTTATAAATTGTATTCGTCAAAAATAACACAAGTAACGAATATATAAACATAAAACAGTTATAAAAATACAAGACATTTATTATATAATTATGTTACTCTTTGACTATTATAAATTATTAAACGGTATATATCATATATAAGATAAGATAAGATAAGTTTATTGACAATTACACCCACACGGGGCCGATGTCACAACATAAATAACAATAAATATATATGATACAATAATTATACACAAATGTAATCATAATTAAAATGAAAAAGTATCATGCTTGTTGTTGAAAATCTGGTATTTCACTCCTTTTGTGGAAAAAGAGACGGACCATGTTACAGATGATATTGCACGTTTCTGTTTTATCATTTCGCAGTATGAAAATTAATTTTTGTGCATCAGTCATATTAGTAAACTTGTGATTTATTTATTTCGTCAGACATTGTTGATTAATCATTTCTTATCGAAGTTGTTTCCGTTACCTGTTTACCGTTGTTCTGATTTTGTATTTGTCGTAATATTTGGCGGATAAACACCTGATGTCTTTGTTATTTTACAAATCTTGGAAAATATCCCCAGAAAAAAAACATTGGATGTCACCTTTTGTGTTATATTGTGCGAATAGGACATTACTCTTCGTTTTACTATAATTTTCTAAAATAACTCGCATCGCGTGAAACGCGAAATGTGTTGTTCTGCGAGATATCCCCATAGCTCCATTGGCACGGCCAGATCACACCGGCATATACACCCATAGGGCGTAATAATTTGTGACGTCACAAAATCAGATATATAGTCTACATACGATCCAAAGCGTCTGGCTTTTGTTCGTTATCATTTCTTTACGATGCGATACGATTTATTTGCATAAACACAAATAAAGGCAGTATGCTAACAATACAATTCATAACAAAACAATAATTAATAAACAATTACACGTGAACGTGGCATGTCTAGCTACATTAATTTTATTGTGTGATGGCAAGCATAATATTCATTCAGAACGCTTTATCAACCTTGACCTTCGTTCGTAGGTAACGTACCTCCACTCCCACCGAGGCTTATTGCGCCCAACTTCGACCTGGATGATCTCTCTCCGAGGCCACCTGGTTACAATCCATGGAACCACCCGAGATATTATGGCCCTCCTTCGCCGCCAGCGGATCCACCAACAGACTTGGACGTCCCACCAGTGTCACCCTCCGTAGCAGACGATTCAAAGAACGGGCCGGGACCTCCTGCGTTTGATCCAGCGGCTGTGAGTGGCCCTGCAAGTCCATCAGGCCATCCCGCAGTTTATTCACCAGCAGCTGCCAGTAGTGGTAAACATTTAGTTCACTCAATATTTCCCTGTGCAGACTGAGAAATGAATGTGGCATACTTACAAGCTTATAAACTTCGAAACCACATATACGAGTAGAAGAGACTAAAGTGTGTGTGTAATATTACGGAATGTCATGAAGAGAATGGATCGTTTTGTTTTCGAATAACCCCTGCAGTTTCACATCATAATAAGTCTAAATCTTTGATTTTATAAAATACATCACTTCCGTGGACACAACAACCTTTCGACATATCGGTTATGAAATGAAACAGGTCTGAAAGAATTACTAAAACAGGCGCCGAGAGCGACGAGTAGGTTATATAATAATAATTTCGATAACATTAAAACCCCTTTCTATACTTAACAATCATTAATGTGTAGTTCAGATAATAAGTTCAACAAACGACCATAGATCGTTTGTTGAACTTATTATCTTAAATATTTCCTCTAATGAATAAGACCCCTTCTGCATATACATTGTATATGTCGTCAGCGAATTGTTCCTAAAAAAAAACCTTCAGATGAATAACAGACCATTCCAATGTTTACTTTTATAACCTAGTGGGGGAAATCCATTTAGTATAGTGAGGTATTCATGTGGGGGGAGGTTTATCTAAGTGGCCAGCACTTGTCCCCTGATCCCGTTACCAATGCATTGCGAATATATATGCGTGTTTATTTTTGGTAAATAAATATGTTTAAAGTGATGTTAAACACTCCATGCAGTAGGTGATCAAATAGAAATGGTGAATATTCTTCCTCAAGTAGTTATATTTTACAAATATTATTCCAAATTCACAACACACACCGTCATCATGGTCATTCTTATATATTAATAAAATGCAGTGACTCTCGGTGGCGAAATCATTTTCGTAAGTTTATTGCTGATAGTTGCGTCCCGATTCTAGAAGTAAATATTTACATTTGAGCGTAGTTCAGACGATTTTTTCTTTGGAGTTGTACGGTCGATTTGCTTCCGATTTTCGGCTATGTTAGTAGAATGCTACATTCCCCCAGTTGACATGGTACCTGAATACTAACTTACCAGTTTCACGTACTTCGAACAAGTACATACTATGTCTCTAAATCATCCACAGCAGTCAGTAGTTCTGCAAGTGAACCAGGACCTCCCGGACTGCGTCTACCACATGTGAATAGACCTACAAGGAGGGACTATAAAGGGATATCCGGACCGCCTGGATCATCTTGGACTGGAAGCTCCTCTGCTTATGATTTAGCAGTTCACTTAGAACGAACGCGCAAAGATAAGAAAAGACCATGTAAGTGTATACATGCATGTAAATAACGTGTTTGGTAGAAAATTCATAACATATTTCATGGGGATACTTTGCATTAGCTTGGCACGGCAAATCCAACCTGATGGGATCTTCCTTCGTGCGACTAATGTTGTTATGTCATCTCTAGATCACATTATCAAAGCATGAACAGTGAATCCAAATAATTGTAAGATATTAATTTTCCTAATTTAATTCGGGTAAGCGATTTGCAGCATTCTTGATTTTTAGGAACTATCTGTTCTCGATAACAAGAGAGATCATTTTTCGGAAAATTAAAAGATAACTTGGACAATTGCCATATGTTCTTGAATGTTTCACACAGACACTGGCTTCTGCTCAAATCACTTGGATTAGCCAAACACCGCGAAAATGACAAATTTAGGAAAAATGTCGGTACTTTTTCAGTTTGCCCTAACAGCATCATAGCATATTCAACAACACCCATGCACCAGCGTCACAGCAGACTAGCAGTATCAGCGTCATAGCAGACTAGCAGAATCACTTGACTTGTGTAGATTTTGCATTCATTAGATCGAACCAATTTGGTAATTTATCTGTTTATCAGATATCGAATTTCAAAATTAGAGATAGTTTCGCCTTGTTTTTTATTTTTGGTGCATGGGCGATCAACAAGTCAAATTATCATCTCTGATAATGATTGTCCTTGCTTTAGTTGCACGAAAGTGGTATAGGCATGACTGTTGAATCTTGAAATTTTGCGAAAACACTGTGACAATGCATTATCTTATATATGCGAGTCTCACACATAGGGAGCCTCGCATATATAAGAGAATACATTGGTTTAACATTATTTACCTTGACCTTGTGAGCCATTGTATTCTCTTATATATGCTAGGCTCCCTATGCTAGACTCGCATATAAGAGAATGTACTGGCTCATGGTCTTTAATGCTGCACCAGCGCAGCCCCCGTCGTGAAAGGGTTACGAGCGTTCTTAATTGTTAAATTTTTTTTATTTGATATTGTGATTTTATTTTCGGATGATTTTGTCGCGTGATTTCGAGGTTGGCGAGTACCACGCATTCAAAATGTCCCCGGCGAGTGCAAACGCACAAAAACATAATATACGAGGAACTGACACAAATTATAGCATTTTGACTGTTACGAGTATATGATAGTTTATGTTTAAAACAAGTTGATGCCCTATTTATTCGGAAATATTCAGTAGTTTCTATAACATTCTGACCAAAGTTGCCAGTCGGAGGTTCGTGGAATACACCAGTCCATACATCTTGGAGAATCCTTCGACTGAAAACTTTGATCAGAATGGTAGAGCTAACAACTGTGAGTTTGGACACAAATTGTGTATCAGATTGTTTGTATATTTATTAACCCATTTCACCACTGATACTGTGGTATTCGAGCATACATGAAGCCACCGACCCGCCCGACCCCAATATCCATTACAATTAATTATACATTAAGCCTTTACAACGGGAAGGACGGGCCGGCGTATATATATATGGTACATGCGCAGTTCACAACAGAGAGGGGAGAGGAGTTCTCAGCGCACGTGCAAGTCGTTCTAAAGCATTGAGGAACCGGTTTATTCACACCTCATTGGAGACGATAAACAAATAAAAAAACACACACAAAAAAACCCAGAAAAACATGGCGTATTATGCATACTGTCATGAGGTCAGAGTTATATTTATACATATGTTTATGCATTAGTTCTATATCATCCTTAATTTTACACGACATCTATTTCTTGCTTGATTTCGCTCAAAGTTATATATGGTATTTTTCACATTTGCACCAGGAACATCTCTCCGCCTGCATATCAAAAAATGGTTAATTATAATCATAGAAACAGTAGGACTAACATGTCAGTCATCAACATTATATATAATAGTCATATTCAAACATATATATGTAGGTATTAAATTGATAATAAAAGTTTACACTTTAGATATGTATTAGGGGCTCCATACTTTTTACTATTGTTTATTTACTAGAACAATATCCATGATATTTTGTCATACATTAAGCCTGACCCTTCGACAACATACCACCCCATTCCATTAATAAACATCCCTAGTTTGCAAGACGAACACGCACACACAACGTTTACACAAAACTGGGTCAGACGGGGCCAACAAGAATCGTGCAGCAGTAACAACATTACTTTTTCGTGCTGATCCGTTGACCTGGAGAGTAAATTGGAAGCCACCCATGCACTCGTGTCACGTCGTTGGGGAGGTTTCACTGTTGCTGAATAAATGTGTGTTGCGCGTTGAACGTTTACTATACTTTAAAAGTTGCATCTCGGATTTAAACGTTACATCTCAGGTTTTGTGGTTTGCATGCTTGTTACCGTGACACATGAGAGGCGGTGGACGGATACTTATATTCGTGTTGTTCTACTTTGGAAAATTGTCTGGATTTTGTGTGTGTGTTTGTCAGCATTAAGGGAGTATCGTCGTCGTCTAATGAGAGTGCATGTCTGATTTGAAAAAAAAAGAATGGCGCGTATGCGGGCACGAGTGCTGTGGGGTTACCGTAATTTCAACAATATCAACTCCGCTAAAAGTAAGTATGTACTGATTAAATTACTTGTACAATTTTTTCAGTAGAATCAAGTGTAAACAAAAACAAACAAAATATTTTTTTGCTTTTGTTACAACAATATGATGGAGCCCCGGATACTCTGAGGATCAGGTGACCCTGATTTTTCATCGCAAGATAACATTTTTAATTTGTTTAATGCTTTTTACAATAAGTTGTATCTGTTTTGCGTTGATGGTTATATACGTTTATTCTGCAAACAAGAGCCACGAGAGCTTTACGTATTTTTCGAAGCGATTCAAAATAAGGTCGCTTGATCCCCAGTTTCGAGTTCATTAGTTTTTCGGGGGTTTGGAGTCCGGAGATTTCATTTACATGATTAAAGCTATTTTATCGAGATCAGCAACGACAACAACAACATTGGGGTTTGGTTGAATTGGGACAAGCTTCACCATGTCAGGTTCATGGTGGTTAGTGTGTGACAAACATCTACACATATAATGTGGATTATGAACAGGTCATAGCATCGGGATTTCAGATATAAGATTATTTACTTCAGAGACTACTCTAGCAATTCCGCGTGTAACCCGTGGTTTTCGGTTGTTCATCAGTTGATTCAACTTAAACATGTTGGGTCTTGTGTAGTAGTACGGAGCAATGTATCTAGATCTGATGGAGTTAAAATTCGGGCATTTAAGAAGAACATGAAATTCGTCTCCGATCTCAGAGTAATCGCAAAATGTGCACGTTCTGTCCTCTGCCAGCGCTCTAGTCCAGTCACCTACTTCAACGGGTAGTCTATGGTTACGTGTTCTAAATTTGATTAGTGTTAGCGCATCGTTTGTATTTAATTTTGTTATATAATCTTCTTCTTTGAATATTAGTTTTATTTCTCGGTAAAATGAGTATTTTGTTGAAGAGGACAATGTGTTCCGCCATTGTATGATGTAAGTGTCTTCGAGTTTTCGCTTTGTAACCTCCAGAAACGATCTCAATGTTCCAATTGAATGAAATTTCCACACCCCGCTCATGCCAATATCATGTAATAATTTCGATACATAATTAATCCAATTAGATTTATGGTTTTTGAAAATATCTGTCTGATTCAATTGACTGCACAACCTCCAGTACATAAGATAAGAGAGTTTGTCGCGTTTACCAGTCACCAGTCGTCCCCAAAAGTTCAAAATTCTTTGTTGAATTTTCAATGAAATAGGGAATATACCGAGTTCTCCATAGATAAAAGCAGTGGGTGTGGTCTTTTTAAGTCTAAGTATGAATTTTAGAAACCATAATTCTAGTCTTTCAACAATCGCTAGACTTCCAATACCCCATATTTCAGATCCGTAAGTTAGGATTGGGACTATCGTTTTCTCATATAGATCTATAGTACACTTTAAAGATAGTTTCAAGTTCCGGATCTTACCAATGAGTCCGAACATCGCTCGTTTAGCTTGCTGACATCGTGTTTTCTTTTCTTCGATGAATGACCCGGTGGATGAGAAAGTGACGCCGAGATATTTATAATGTTTTACCGTCTCTAAAGGTCGAGAGTCAATAGTAAACTAAATCTTGGTTGTTTTTTTTCTACCAAATATAACTACCTTGCTTTTGGCATCATTAATGACAAGTTTCCATTTTTTGCAATATTGGGCATAGTCATCTAGGGCCGATTGCAGACCGGCTGCAGTGTATGACATGAGGACCGTGTCGTCTGCGTAAAGCAGACAGAAAAGCTTTAGCAACGGTAAACTAGATCCAACTTTAGGGTTAGTGATTAGTAAACCATTCTGTTGGTTCTGACTGAGGAAGTTCTCTAAATCATTCGTGTATATGGAAAATAGGATGGGTGAGAGGTTTTCACCTTGTCTAACTCCGAGTTCGCATGGGAATAAATCAGAAAAAGAGTTATTTACCGACACGCATGACTTAATACCAACATACATATTTACTATTACTTTCAGAACTCTGCCTTTTACTCCTATGTCAAAGAGTTTTCTCCATAAACCAGTTCGCCAGACTTTATCAAAAGCTTTGGATAGGTCAATGAACGAACAATAAAGGTTTCTTTTCTGCGTTTTCAGTAAATCAATCAAACAGTTAATGGTGAAAATGTGATCTGTGGTCGAATAATTGGAACGAAAACCAGTCTGGTTTAAATGTGTTCAGGTACAAACTGTGTATCTTCATCATTTTGGTTACTGTTAAGGTTGGCAAAGAAATCGTGGAATTCTGATAGTGAAGGCTTAGTTGCAGGTTGTCGCGCTTTTCTCGATGCACCCAATAACCTCCAATAGTCGCGAGAATTTTCTAATCTTGTTTTAGATATACTTTTGCTTAGGTTGTTTTGAAACTGTCGTTTACTCGCTCTAATCGACCTCTTATATATTGTCCTAGCTTCCAATAGGCGAGAATGGTTTATGTCATTTTTGTTTTTCTTATAATTTGTGTATGCTTTTTTATATTGTTTTCTAGAGCTTGAGCAGTCATGTGTAAACCATGGTTTCGGTTTGCTCGGGCGTCGAGTGAAACGATTTTTATTTTTAGTTTGTTTTGTCCCAAAGGCGGTGCTTGCAGCATCGCAGTAAATTTCTTTTAGCATGTTATTTAGAATATCTATATCATTCTGCCTTATATCTGCGACATCTTTCATATTCACGCTCCTGCCAAACTCCGCGATTTTTTCGGCATTGAGATTTTTAATAAATGTTGGTTCCTTGTCCGGAGATGGCGAATTAATAGTTCGCGATTGTATTAACCGTCCTGCGTACGGTTGATGTGTTGGAATGGTTCGATTAATAAATTGGTTCTCAGCGCAATTAGCATCTCGAATGTCAATCTCACAAAAAACTGCATTATGTACATCAGACAAGAGATCATTGAATTCACTTATTTTGAATTCTGAAATAATTGGTAGAAGGTGATACGAACTCAAAAGATAGTCTATGACACTAACATTCTTACACGTAGGGAGACCGATACCAGCGTCCATTCCAATCCTACCATTGGCTATGAAAACTTCAGCACTTTTACACAAGTTTATAGCCGAAGTTATTCGTCCGTTTGTCCAGCGAGTGTCTTCTAGGTAGTTCAATCGGTGGGGCTAGGTCATTGTGAGTTTTATCGGGCATTATATAATCGATCAAACGAGCTGTTCTGGCATTAAAATCACCAAAGATTAGAATGTTTTCCCCACATGTTTTTGCCTCAGCTATATTTCTGAATATCGTATCGAAACAGTCTTTAGAACTATATTTTGTACCCTCAGGTGGTACATACGCATTTCCGACCAGTATGGAAGTTTGACCCATAACGACTTTCAGCCAGACAATATACTCACAGTAGCCTTCAAGTGGTTGTACGAATTTAACTAGATGTTCAGCGACGAGGATACAGAGACCACCAGAGCGATATCGGGATAATGATTTTCTATTTTGAATAATTATCGTTGAATAGCCAGGAATTTCAATTTTGTCTGCGTTGTCGGTTTTGGTTTCCTGGAGGCACAGAATATCATGCAATTTCACAAAATCAATAAATTCTGGATCATCAACCTTACTGAGTATCCCCCCTGCGTTGAGAGAACCAATTTTCAATCTCACATTTGATCTCCTCGCCCCAAACCCCTATTGTGATGAAACGGGCAATCACTGAGCGGCAGTTAAACTATTGGCAGCTGTCGCTCCTGGATTCGAACCCACGGCACATGGTATGCCATTTACGTCGTTTTGTGCGACAGATGACACAACGTGTAGTTGCGTGTTGGAGGTTTGTGAACTTCCAGCCGACATATGTGCGTATACATTTGATTTGGTGGGGCTTCCCAAAGCTGATCCAGTGCGGGAACGCTGGACAGGCTCATTACCCTTAACAATATGAGCCCCGCCCTTCACGGGTCACTCACCCGCTGCGTTCCCACAGCGGGCGACGCGGCCGCGGGCCCAACCCAGCGATCAGGGGGAGGTGCGAACGAGACGGGAACCATCGGGGTCGACTGAGATGTGGACGGTCCGAAGTTCACCGGTGCGGCGAAGGGCAATGCACTTGTGCTATAACAGGGCCACCCGACGCAACCCCCTGTGTAGCTCCAGGCCGACCCATCTCAGAAAGGGCATGGGAGCCAACCACATTCCCACCATGCATCGTAAGCGAAGGCCCCATTGTGAAATGTTGGTCCCATTTTGAGTTTTGCTGTGTCTCCAATTGTTGTGAAACATAATCCATTGGGAGTTTTGACACAGAAGTGGTGGGTTTGTCCGCATACCAACGGTAGTTTGGTGGATCGTAAGGATAGAATTGCCTATTGTTAATAAATAGCCTATCTGAATTAACCCGAGCATTGTCACCTCTTTTGCGGGCATCTTTAGCCAAAGGAAATAACACTTGTTTCCTATATTCCTGTAGCTCACGGGGGAATTGGTCATACGCGAACACATCCTTAATTTTTCCGAATTCCCGTGTAGCTCGTTTAACCAATTCCTTGTGTTTGTACTCCGAGAAACGAACAATTAGTTGCCTGCATCTACCAGAATTTTTGGGCCCCAAACGGTGTACATTACCAAACTGGATACGTTCATCAATATCCAGAGTATCCGTTATAAATTCTCGAATAACTTCCTCTGTGTTTTTTTCCTCAGTCTCGGTCTCCAATATACCAGAAAAGATCAAGTTATATTTCATACCACGAGACTCGAGATCGATCACTCGCTCAGACGTCTTAACCTGTTGTGTGGATAATCTAGTTAATTCGTCGGCAATCATGTTTTGCTGTCGAGCTAAGCCTTCAATAACACGGCCAACATTTGTCTGCCTATCACTCATGCAGTCCAAGGCACGCGAACAGTTTACACTTTGGGTTTTAACATCATTCATTTCTAGGGTCATATTTCCAACATACGCTTCGACGTTTTTGAGTCTCTCACCAAAGCTCTGAACATCTTGTTTCACCTCATCTAGGGTATCTAAGCGTTGGTTCATGTACTGCAGTAAATGTATAATATAATCAGATTTGCCACTCCCTTCCAGCTGCTTTGTGGTTACATTTGGATCGACTTCAGCGGGGCGGGAAAATCCCGGTGGGCGAAAGTTATTATGAATATTTATCGGATTGAGTCCACACTGAGGTGCATCAAATTTAGGCAGAAAAGGCAGACTTTCGCTTGACATAGTTGCTTCGTCCAATATTGCATGGGTTTGGGATAAGATTGAAACGGTCTCACCGATAGTTGTGGAGTCTGTCGTCTCTGTATTGTCAATGGCGATTTCTTTGGCCGGTGGTGGACTTGTCAATTCCTGACTAGCTTTCCGTTTTTGTCTGTCGATTTCTTCGGCCATCTCAGGAAAATTATAACCGGGTTCTCACAAATATCACATACAAACTTCGATAGAACATAGATTGATATAAATTGAATGTTTTAAACTATTAGATTGAAGTGGATGATGAATTTCTCTGAAATATTTTCGGAGCGATTTCTCAGTCCTCCCTGTCGGTCGCTGCGCATGACCGGAAAATAGTATAGCATATATGATCATAGCTGCCAAAATACTAAGTCATATATCGTCGGTGGGCATCCAAAAGGACGTATACTACTTTTTGCAAATTTACAGGAGAAGCAAAAAACTGAATAAATCTCAAATGTGTTGTCAAAATAACAAGAATTTTGTATATATAATAAGAGCACACGATAGGGAAGATACTCACTATGGTTAGAGACGTAAAATAGTCGCTTTTTTTTTTTTTATATTTATTTTTGTTGACATGTCACCAATTTTCGACATACTTTTTTCTACATACGAGGTTTTGGAATAGCGGCGGCAATTATTTTTTTCAATTCCATAATGTCCTATGCTAAACAATAAAGCTTGATTATCTCGCTTCACTTGAGTGTATCAGAACAGATCTGAAGTTCCCGCGCCTTCCATTTGTGTGTTTGATTATCAATACACTGAATACTCTGACCACCAAGGATGTGTCTCCAAATAAATAAAATAGTTGTACGATATTTTGGAGAAAAAAAAATTCAGTCACCCAACCAAAATGAGATTATATATTATTTTGGAAATAACAACTCAATAATGAGGGGAAAAGTATTTATACGATATATTATCCTATAGTTTATTGCCTTTTTCATCGTTTCTGGTGGCGTTTGCGATCGCTTCGCCATTTTGAATGCGTGATACTCATCAACTCGAAAACACATGATTCCCCACCGTGTACATACATGCCTGAGTGAGACCAGTGGTGGTAGTCACCAGCACTTCCCATATTTGATCATCCTGTTGCATAACATTCTCTGATCACTTTCTAGTCAATTTCATCATCAACACTGCAAAACCGTCTGCAGGTCCAAAACGCCAAGTACTAACAAGGAACATTAAAGCCATCAACTCTCACGATTTCTCGGCCAGTCTCTCAAATGCCTTTAAATGCAACGATTCCGGAACATGCAATGAACTAGCCTCACGTTTCAACGCTAAACTAAGCTCTCTGATTGACGATTATGCCCCTCTGAAAACGCGCACTACGTGCGACCGCCTTGCAGCGCCATGGATGACGAAGGAAATTATTGAATCTAAGCGCGCAAGAAGAAAAGCCGAACGCAAGTGGAGATCATCTAAGTTGACAGTCCACCGAGAAATATTCATGGATAGTAGTAAACATGTGTGCAACTTAATTAAAGATGCAAAAATTTGTTTCTATAATGACTCTATAACACAGTGTAAATCAATGAAAATGTTGTTTAATTTCACAAACTCTATGCTCGGCAAGTCCAAATCAACCGTACTACCAAATAACCACGATACTGCTGACTTACCAAATGTGTTTGCGCAATTCTTTGATGATAAAGTGGTGCGTATAAGATATCGCATAGAAACAAATATTGATGCTGAGTTTGCTGAATTTACCGGGAATAAACTAAACAACTTTTGCCCTCTAACACAAGAGGAAGTAAAATCCCTTATCGCAAAACTGCCACCGAAATCCTGTGCCAGCGACCCTATGCCAACTCAGTTGATCCGGGAACACAGGGAAGTGCTGGCATCAGCAATAACATCTATATTTAATTCATCTCTAAGACATGGCGTTTTTCCTGACATTTTTAAGCATGCAATTGTTAAACCACTCCTGAAGAAGCCAAGATTGGACCGGAACAATTTAAGAAATTACAGACCCGTTTCAAACTTGCAATTCATCTCTAAAATGTTAGAACGTGTCGTGTTGTATCAACTTCGTGATCACTTGGATAACAACGAACTCAATGAGCCATTCCAGTCTGCATACAGAAAAAATCATAGCACAGAAACGGCCTTAATATGCATCACAAGTGATCTCCTCAATGCAGCAGATGAAGGCCTTGTAACAATTGTTGCCTGTCTGGATTTGTCCGCCGCGTTCGACACAATTGATCATTCCATCCTTATTAAGCGGCTCTCTTCCACATTTGGTTTATCGGAAACTGTTATCGATTGGTTCCAATCGTATCTGACTGATCGTACACAAAAAGTACAGATTGGCGACACGTTCTCGGAACCTAAATTGCTTAACTTCGGAGTCCCGCAAGGCTCGGTTTTAGGACCTGTTTTATATTCGATGTACGTCAAGCCGCTCGGTGATGTATATAATTAGATCCAATGGTGTTCGTTACCACGTGTATGCTGACGATATTCAAATGTACCTTTCTTTCCCGCCTTGTGACATAATTGAAAACTTGAAACAAATACAGGACTGTATATCTCATGTAAAATCGTGGATGGAAATTAATAAACTTAAGTTAAACGAGGGAAAAACGGAGTTGATGTTATGTGGAACCGATTACCGCATTAAACACACTGATGTTCACCATATTAAAATAGGTGATTCAGATATTCAGTTATCATCGTCTGTCAAAATTCTAGGTGTTGTTTTGGATAACACACTATCCATGAACTTACGGGTCAACTCAATGTGCAAATCCATGTTTATGGAACTTCGTCGCATCTCGCAGTTACGGCCATATTTAACACAGACATGCTCACAGACCCTTGTTTCTTCATTTGTATTTTCAAAACTAGACTATTGTAATGCCATTCTCGCCGGCATCACAACTGAACACTTGGATAAATTGCAAAAAGTAATTAATGTTGCTGCAAGGATTGTTTCCCGCAAACCAAAATTTTCACATGTAACACCATTGCTACAAGAACTACACTACCTTCCTATTCGTGCACGCATAGACTACAAGTGTGCGTCATTCTGTTATAAAAAATCAGAATCTAGTTCAAGTATTCTCCCTGAGTGTATTGCCTCAATATTTTGATAAACTTTTAAGTATGTATGTTCCACCTACGAATCTGAGGTCAAAGGCACAAGCTCTAATGGATATTCCATCAAAAAATTAAAAAACTTATGGCGATAGAGCATTTGATTCGTATGCGCCAAATGTTTTGAACTCACTGAGACACGACACAAGATTTGCAAACTCTCTGACCGAATTCAAAACTTTGTTAAAGAGTGAATTATTCTGTGCTCACTATGGGGAAGCTACCTCAGATGTGTTGTTTAATTATTTTGATGTATGTGTATATCTATAGGTATGTGGTGTGTATAGATGTATGTATATCACGTGTGATAGAGGGCAGGGTACTAGTAGGAATGTAAGCGCTCTGGGCCATATGGGATAAAGCGCTATATAAAAACTATTTATTATTATTATTATTATATTTGACATATAAAATTCTTGTTAATTTGGTTTCATCTCGGATTGAACATCTAAATACTCATTGACGAGTAGTTCCTTTAGCAAATGTTGAGATAATATGTTCAACAAACGAACTTAATATCTGAATTTCCCACCAAGATTAAATTAATCCGGTTTCATGTTGACCAATTGTTCGGAGTTCTTCTGGATTTCTTGTATAGTCGCTTTCTTGTAAAGAAACAATCGAAAAACTATTGTTTCTGTTGATGTCGTTTAGCCCACGTGACTGTGGCTTCCCGCCAGGGTCACATTAACGCCATAGTAACACCAATGAGACGTAGGTGCAGCTGAGCATGACGCAAAATAGTGAATAAGAACGAGACAGGAACATACTTTAACGCATGTCAGCCTGATGCTGTTGTATATAGATATCAAATGGTTCTATTATACTGCTATATAGAATACCACCAAGAATCTGGTAAAACAAAGAACACGTCGTTATGTATCACATGCAGCACACCCCCGCAAAATATGATATATGTCAAAATATATGGTCATGTCAAATAGATGTCATGGGCACTTGGGAATCACATTAAAGGACAAATGAAGTTTTGATGTGTGATTCACTCCGTAATTCTCACGGGGACACGAACCTGTCACTCACTGCTCAGTGATTCGGATCGATGCCCTTTATGAACGCTAACCCACATTACCTTTATAATATAGTACTTTTTTTCCGGAAATGGTGTTTTATTTCGCTATTTTCTCTGCCGTGTTCACTTCATTGGCTTGTCAATCGACCGACGCAGTCATACCACGTAGCTTCATTGCTGTCACAGTCCAATTTGCTCCGGTCTTCCGCACAAGTTCACTGTTTTCAACGCGGGGAATCTAGCACTAACATTTGCAAAGGAATTGAAGGACCTTGCGTCTGTGGTTTCAAATTCCATGCTGACAAGGTTTTCAATATTAGGAAACAGCCAATTGACATGATAAGAGTATCGTTATTCTTGTTTCTATTGTTTGGATATATTATATGTGGATATCCAATTCTGAATAAGAGAAATTCGGTTTCAGATTATGTCGAGCCAGGACATTGTCTGCACAATGGTGTTCAGCATCCGAGAAGAGCCTGGTTCCATATTCGAGGCTGCGGCGATTGCTGGTGTCCGTCAGTTGGCCCCCAAGCACGGTGCTACCGGAAGCGAGGTCAACCCCGCAACGATTGTCCACAATTCATCCAAGTTGTTCAACCGGAATGATTAATCCGGAGGGTAAGTTTTTTATTTGAGTGTATTGTGCACCCCACCCCCTCCGGATCCCGGCGGAGGCTCTGGACATTTAGTCCAAGAATCTGCCTTGCCGTCACTCCGTATACAAACATTTCACCGTGCCATTCGGGTGTGGATTATTTGATTTGTTGAAGGGTCAGGAGACTGGAGAACAAATTATGTCTATCAAAAATTTACAATTAACAGCACGCACAAAAGTTGCCCCAACTCTAAAACATACAAAAAGCAGTAAAACATTGTAGGCGTCAAATGTATATTAAAAAAAAAAAAAATTTACCTTGAAAATGAGATACAAAATGTCTTGGTTTAAACAATTGTATTCTAGCATCAATTAATACATGTATACATCAAACAAGACATTGAACAATATGATTTAGATAATTTGACAATTTGTTATGCCCCTTTTTCGACTTAGAAATTTGTTTGTGCATCTGCAATGGAAATCTGTTATTTTTAGTCGAGTTTTTTTCCAAAACTCGACTTATAGTTTGATGAGGGACGGTGGGCGGCGGACGGTCGGGCGGGTGGGCGGGCGGGCTGGCGGGCGGGCGGGCGGCGTGTTTTGCTTATAACTCAACCGTTTATTGACGGATTAAAAAAATTGGTGTGTGAGTACATATCCATGCTCGTAAGCTGCAGACAGAAAATCGGGTTCGTCCGCACATTTATTACAGAGTTATGGCCCTTTGAATTTTCAGCTCGTTAGCGCGATAACTTCAACAAACGTTATCCGATTTGGTTGAAATTTGGTATATAGGTGTCTCCCAAGAATATCTCGGATGAGTTCGAAAACCGGCCTCGTCCGATAAAATTTGATAGAGTTATGGCCGTTAATTAGTCATTTTTCACGAATTTTCAGCTCGTTAGCGCGATAACTTCAACAAACGTTATCCGATTTGATTGAAATTTGGTATATAGGTGTCTCCCAAGAATATCTCGGATGAGTTCGAAAACCGGCCTCGTCCGTTAAAATTTGATAGAGTTATGGCCCTTAATTAGTCATTTTTCACGAATTTTCAGCTCGTTAGCGCGATAACTTCAACAAACGTTATCCGATTTGATTGAAATTTGGTATATAGGTGTCTCCCAAGAATATCTCGGATGAGTTCGAAAACCGGCCTCGTCCGATAAAATTTGATGGAGTTATGGCCCTTAATTAGTCATTTTTTCACGAATTTTCAGCTCGTTAGCGCGATAACTTCAACAAACGTTATCCGATTTGATTGAAATTTGGTATATAGGTGTCTCCCAAGAATATCTCGGATGTGTTCGAAAACCGGACTCGTCCGATAAAATTTGATAGAGTTATGGCCCTTAATTAGTCATTTTTCGTGAATTTTTAGCTCGTTAGCGCGATAACTTCAACAAACGTCCTCCGATTTGTTTAAGATTTGGAATAGACATACTTGCCAAGAATATTTCGGACGAGTTCGAAAACCAGCCTGGCCCGATAAAATTTGATGGAGTTATGGCCCTTAATTAGTCATTTTTCGATTTTACCTATTAATTAGTCTACCGATACTGATGCACACCAATTGGCGGTAGCCACCGGCGGTAAGCCACCGAAAACGAGACACAGCATCTCTGATGCCACCTCTTGTATCATTTTAATTTAATGTTTACTGACATGTGAAGCATCTTAGTGTTTTAAAAACACGTCGGGTATCCTTAATCCCATTGGGACAGTCACACCTCTAGTTGTCTTCTGTAATTCTATGGAAATCGGTTATAAAAACTCGCCTATTGCTGCGAAACAACTAATGCGAAGGTTTTCGTATGTCGGACAATTCATAACAAAGTGCGATTCGGTCTCAACCAAGTTCATCTTACAGATAGGACATATATAGTCTATATGCTCATTAGATTTAAAATAATTGGATCGCTTCGCTATTTGCAAAAACTTTGGTAGATGTGCTCTTTCTGTTTCCGCGTTACGAATTTCGTTGATTGCAATGAATTCTCATGTTGTATTCGCTTGACATGGGGACAATTAGTTGAGGAAGTTTTGACTAATATGGTGTCAAATCGGATAGGGCATCTTCAGTTCTTCAGTATCAGAGGCAGAACGAATTACCATTTCGGTGACAAAGAGTAGTCCTTTTTCCCTCCAGACGTTTTTGTGTGAAAATATGAAGGGAAATTTTAAGAAAACATAACGTTTTTAAAGATACATAATCGGAATTAACGCTCCTGAATAACTATCAGATATCGATTTTGGAAATCTGTTATTTTTCACCACCTGGAATTGCGTTGAACAAAATGTTGGTATATACATCGTTTTGGAAAATTTTATACTGGAGTTGACAGTCGTTATAGCATAATTTGTTAGTAATTAATCGATTCTGATAACTAAAGCATCTTTTGAAGAAATGTTGTTGTTGTTGTTATCGGAATCTTATGATACGGTGACAATCGAGTCGGATTGTGTACCTTTAAGCATTATATCGACTAGTTCGTTTGGAAATATTCCGCGTAGCTGTATATTGATATATCGCCTTCCAAATTATGTATATATATACATAACTTAAATGTTCAAACGAGCTATGCATAGCTAGTGGACTTAACTCTGTCTTGCATTTTGCACTCAGGGTTATATCTGTGACATACAAGGATGCACGTACCAAGTAGAAGGAGTCAAGACATTACATGCACTGTCGATATACAAAATGCATACATTTTCATTCTTAATTGAAAATTGGTTAAAGGGGTAATGTACACTAAATCCGGCCATTTATGGTACCATCTCCTTTTATACTCAACAGGATGTATGCAACAAATGAATGAATTTGAGCCACAGATTAGAGCAAAATATGGAGTCATATGTTGTTTGCATCGTTCATAGTGCACCATGTGTGTATTTTCCACTAATACATAGCTCAAATTCATTCATTTGTTGTATATATTCTTTTGAGTATAAAAGGAGATGGTCCCAGAAATAGCTGAATTTAGTGTATAGTACCCCTTTAAGGCATATACTCATGCTTCGATGAAGATCTTTCTTGTTCGAGGTACTTCTTGTCAGTGTCGCTATAAACTGGACATGCGGATTACGGAACCCTCTGACTACCTATGTAATATAGACCCTCAGACGACCGAGCCGTCGAACTATCGAACCCTCGGACTTTTGAACCCTCGGACTTTTGAACCCTCAGACAAACGAACCCTCGGATCAGTCCTTCCCAGGGGACGATGCAATTGCTCTCGCGTCCATACGCTCCCGCAATTTTCAATTGATGGGTGCTAAATTTACTCCCGTCAGTTCCGTCAAAATTGAGCGTGTGTACTACATAATCTTTAGCCCGTTCGCGTGATAATGATAATGATAATAAGCACATTACGGGCTTGATTTAGTGAGCGAAATGAGGTCATATTGACATTATTTAACCTCAATATACGCTCTATATATGCATGGACCTAAAACGGTTTTATTATTTAACCTAGTTTTTATCATCGACACGACTTACGAGATTCATCGGGGGGGGGGCTAGTAAACAATTTGCATGAAGGTACAGCTGGAAGGTATGCCGTTTTCTGCATCTGACATTTTTGGGGACACACCACCCCCAAACCTGCAAACAAAATATTGTTTTACTCCCAATTTTGTTCACACCCACCCCCCAAATTTAATTAATTTTGGTCCGAAACTGCATAAAACCATACGTATATTGCTCCTACCGCTGGGAACTTATCACATTTAGTCCAAATGATAGTTTAACCAGTTTTAGCAGCTATTTAAGGAAAAATTAAAATTAGAATTTTTCAAATACTGACAGATAGGTATTTTGTCTACCACATACATATATTAAGAGTTTCCAGGTCAGTGTGCGACGAGAGTATGCTAGGTCAGCCAGGAAAGGCATAATATCAATCCAATTTTACAAAAAATAGTATACATATCCAGTTAGATACAATTTTCGCATGCAAGCTATTACATGAACCGAACATTTTTAGCTGATAGCATTTTTTCAGGACAGTGAACTCAATCTTGACTTTCGAGTCACTGCTGACATTTTGTAGACACGTCCGTGACATATCAGTTGTTAAGCTCCAACTAGAGTTGACATATTTTGAAATTTGATAAACACAGAGAGGAGATTTGCCAGGCTGCAATTGGAACTATTATTTGATCAATTGCTGATATTAGCAAGCCTATAGGTCCACACAGGATACACACAATTCAATATTTTCTAACTATTTTCTGATTAGTCTGTCAGTCCACACAGGATACACACAATTCAATATTTTCTAACTATTTTCTGATTAGTCTGTCAACCAGCTCATCATTATACCATACCACTTTTGTTAGATTATAGGGGCACACCTACTATTACACTAAATTATAAGCTCATAAGCAGTTATTTATACCATACTTGGATGATTTAGGTGTTGTGGGAGTAATAGAATTAGACATCTGAGTTTATAGATATGCAAATAATTCACTGATTGACTCGATGCACTGACGACAGTTATTGTCTATAGCCATTGATAGCCACATTAATGTTTCAGACAGTTGCTCGCTCTTTTTACATGCACACAATGATCTAGGCTTAAAGGTCTTAATTACATCAGGAAAAGTATATTTATTTCAGTTTTACATTTCTGGAAGCTATTCATGTTTACACTACTGTTGAATATTCTCAAGATGGTCTCAATGTTGTTTCATAAGTTCACCAAGGAAAAACCTAATTTATTTCGGTCATATATTTTCTAAACTGTTTTATTTACAAGATTGTTCAAGTTTCCACACTAGTATCCAGTCTATTTTTACTTATTATTTTGTTGAAAATATATGATTCCAGATCTCACTAATTTTTTTTCAAAAAAATGTTCATGCCGGGTTCTTTCCGAATGGTGTCCGGAAAGGAAGTTTTGTCACCTCACCGTCCCATATGCAACATGCCAGAGCCACTATAAGGACCATATGAGCTACCAGTAACATAATATGGTGTTTTTACAGTTATAATATGTTTTAAACTGTCACAAAATGTCAAATACAGGCACAAGCGGTCTTCAGTAAAAAATTTGCATGAGGTTGTAAAAAAAACTCGGTTTTTTTTTGCCTCTCTGACCACCCACCCACCCCGGCATACATTCCTGCAAATTTTGTATTACCCCCTCCTTGATTTGCGCGGCATGGAACAGAAAAGAGCGTTCCGTGTTAGTCTTTTCTGATATAGTAGAAATAAAGAGCGTTTGTTTCACTTATGTGCGAAACATTGGAAACTGGTTGTGACCATGGCAAGTATTTATCAGACCATACGAGGCCGGTATATCAATATTTCATGTATACCAGTATGTGTCAATCGATCTTATACCTCCTTCCAAACAGACAAACATTTGGAAGCTCGAATGCGCATGTCAGCTTAACTCGTCTAATTCGTCTTTTTCAGGTCTGAATCGTCTTCTTGACTAGTTCCTTTCTAGTCGCTTGGACTACTCGCTGCTCAGTCTACATAGTGTCGAAGCACAGCTGACATGCGTTGTCAGAGTATGGTCGATGCGTTGCATCAGAGATGAATAATTTTATGTTTCATTGTTAATAAAACCCATGTTGTGAGTTTAGCAATTTCGTTATTCTCGTTTGTGTTATTCGTGGCCTACGAACTGCAAGACATAGTTCAGTCCCCTGTTACGTTGGTATGACCACTGCCACCACGTATACATACGTAATTAAATCTAACATTTTGTAATTTAAGAGTTTTGTCATTTACAATTTATTCTGATTTGATCTAGCCAATTTCCAAATGAATATGGACAGTTTTTTTTCTAAGGATAAGCATAGCAGTCTTTAAAGATAAGGGCGGTGTTGGCGGTGGGTATGCTGTTAAAATATTCAGCTCCGT
This sequence comes from Siphonodentalium dalli, assembly GCA_032622095.1. Lineage (NCBI taxonomy): Eukaryota > Metazoa > Mollusca > Scaphopoda > Gadilida > Siphonodentaliidae > Siphonodentalium > Siphonodentalium dalli. The sequence continues at coordinate 161,885,213 of CP136063.1, read as the reverse complement.
CAAAAGCCGCCATAAACAGAAATAATAGTAAAATATAGACAGACCTTGTTCTTATACCAATATGGCATAAACAGTATGTTATTGTCAATTATTTCTCCTTTGTTATGTAAACAAAAGCAAAAAACGTTAGGTTACCTGGCTTTTGTTTAGATCCAGATATGGTAAGCATAAAGAACGTTAGTTGTTACTGTTTTCCTGATATGGAAATAATAAAGAGCGTTTATATAATGTGTGTGTGATTAACCAATATAATTGCACTGTGTTATTTAAACAGAAGCAACGAGCAGGCTCTTGTTTACGTGCACCATCGTACGTCTTGACGACCATATACTATTTACGCGCTGGTTATGTTTGGCATATGAGCAAAACTATATATATTTTTAAATTCCATCTGTTGATGGCGATTTGAACAAATATGAATATTTCTGCAACGAACACCGCCCGTGCCTTTAACTGATAAAATGAGATTCCTCACATTCTGTGTACGTGGTGGCAGGGGACTGAACTCTGCCTTGCAGTTTGGTATAGGTATTGTGCTAAAACAAATAGGCATGTATTAGAAACGCTCTTTAATAATAATATCATTGACGAGCAGTTATCCCATATAGGAAATGTTCAGATAATAAGTTCAACAAAATAATGGCAAGTCGCTTTGTTGAACTTATTATCTAGACATTTCCCTCAATAAATAGTGCTCCTTCTGCACTTTTATTGATCTGTCGTCTGATTTTATCATATTACCCCCCCCCCCCTCCCAATTAATAATTGACCTGTCAGATGTACCGTACCCTTTATAACTGACTGTGAGAATCCATGTAGTATAGAAAGGGTCAATGTAAAGGGAAACCACAGAGGTTCTTTATCCGTGTTAACCACTGGATATTTTGAAAGCCCGATGTTTCTCCCCCAGAAAACAATAAAGAGCGTTATATGTGCGTTTCTTCTTGATATGGTAACAATAAAGAGCGTTTGTCTCCCTGTGTGAAGTTGAAGGCAGTTTAAAAAGCTATATGAGCCACTCTTATCTGACAAGCCTTTCATAAACTGGTGTACATGTATTATACACAACCTTTGAAAACATCATTAATGGCGGGACAGTTAGAAACAAAATTCCTGTATTCTTTTATGCGTACACCATAGACCAAGTTTTCTCGGTCCACAACAGCTTGTGATATCTCGGTTGGGTTAATGCTGTTTTGGACCTAGCCTCGTCCCGTTATTCTACTGTAACAGACATTTATTTGTCACTGTTCTATTAGACACCAAATTAGTCAAACTTACCTCATGTAATGTTCAGGTTACCAAGCAACAAGCTGATCATCCTATAATCCCCGCTGCGGGCAGTAAACCCCGGTGCGGGCGTCAGCAAACCACCCCTCCCCAAACACCCACCCCTGAGTCCACTTAACCATTCCATGTCTGGAGCTTCCTGAAATTTTGCGAAACCCCATTTCGTTCTCTAAAAAATGATAGGCTCCCTGTGGGAGACTCACATATCAGGGCTTGTCTAATCGATTAAATTTAGAAGTTTTACCAACCAATGGAGGACATATATAATAGCAATACCTATTTATGCTGCGACAGGAGTTCAGAGAAAATTCATATATCAGTTCTTGAAAAAAAACACAATCTTAGTCGAGCGCATTCGGAATTTCGGGGTAAATTTAAGTTTCATTCAGCAAAACTTTCACTGCAAACACTTCTCGAGAATATTTTTTGAAAACGTGGAACAATCTATATGGGACACTCTACCCGTGACGTGTTTTGATACTAAAAAACCCAAATCCCTTTCCAGTAACTCGAATAAAGACATATTTCCAAACATACCGTACATCGATAAAGTAAAACGTAATGCGGGCAGGAGTAAACTGTGATGCGGGCAAAATCGTGGAGTATCACATGCAATTGTCAATATTTAGTAGATTTAGTAGATTTAGTTTCCTAAACTATCTATAACAATGTAACGTTGACAACACGATGTCCAAATTTACCACCACGCACTCATCTTGGAACTCAAAACACAGAAATTTGAAAAATTGAAGCTTATTCTCACAATTCATCGAGCATTTCGTCACTTTATGGAGCTTTATTCGTCGAACTGTTGACATTTGGCTGAAGACGGGTTCATCAAGCACCTCGTGGATCCGGACTTGTGTCCGAATAAAAACAATTAATGACAAAATTTTCCTCAAAACAAACCTACCTGTAGTCTTAACTCGTGCCCGCTACGGGGTTCACTCAATATTTGCCCGCAGCGGGTATTATAGTATGACAAGCGTGAGCAAGAGATAAAAGAAAATCACTTACTATCACCAAACCTTTTAATGCACAGGCACAGCTAAAATACACAAAAGCAACCATCAGATTTACGTTGAAAACGAGTTAAATATCATAACTGAAAACACTCTTTATTACTCACTGTTTGGGGGACATAGTATATAGTCACATATGTCCGATTTGGGGTTTCCGTGGGAAAATTATGAACAGATATGGAGACCATGCTCATGAAATCAGTATATATGGTATCTACTTCAGAAAATTGTCGCGAGTGGGTGGTCTGATGACGTCACAAAAATGGCCACCATGATCACTTTCTTAAGTTCGCTATTGCTGGTATTCATGATCAAAATATAATTTCCATATCAAACAGGGGGAGTCTGCGACAAAAGGTCCAGACAAAGAAACGGGGTGGGTGGGTGGTTCGATGTCGGAAAAATGTGTGATGCAATTTTTTTCCAATCAACATATTTATCAAATATTAATTTTGTGTCTATTTTCTAAGTTGCACAAGAATTTAACTTTAATTATCGAAGCAATCATTTTTGCATTGTCTGGAGTTGTAATGTGCGGCTTTATGGTAAAGTATTAATCCGCCTGATATAATGTAAAGTCATTTTGTTGGCGCGATGCCAAGTTGGCGGGAAGCACGCGCCTATTCGTCACAAGTGAGATATAAGGAAATACGTAATGGCTTTTTAATGATATCATAGGGGTTTCATGTGATATATTACTGAATGACCTCTGATTTAGATAATCCACAGTGGAGTGATTGATATCTCAGTTTAATTTGAAAACTATATGCTGTGCCGTACGAGTCTCCAGTATTGATAATATAAATAAGACTGTAACACATTTATAATTGTTGTGAAACGAGCTTCCGACCCTTCCATGTGTCTTTCTCACGTTTAATTAGAATGGCAGCTAATGTGGCGGAAAGGTCAGAATTTGACTTTCGATTATAACATACCATTCACCATATATAACCGGAATATATGTTCAAGCATGTTAAATATATGGAATAATGTCAAAATATAGTAGGATAATATAGTATTTTAATAGAGACCAACAGGGTGTGTGGAGAGAATAGTGAATTTGCTAACTTCAGACGATGTCAGCTACCAACGTTCAAATGATGAATGTGATCGCTAGACGTTCTTCCATACCGGTATCGATAAAGATTGAGTATATCTACACATACAATAAAAGGTCTAGCGATGGAATCAATACGGTTACTGTGACTGGCTTTTGAGGCTAACAATTCTCAATCTAACTGTCACCACTGGAAATGTTATCCCACTTGGGGAAATTGACCTGGGACATTGTTCATATATGTTAGCGAAATTTCATGTTGCTTATTAATCATGATATACCACCGGTATGAGGTGTGGTTGGTGAACCAGGTTGGATATTCGAAATACACGGAAGCTTTATGACGTAATAACCGTAAACGTATTAGTAAAATTAATCCTTGTATTGGTATACGCTCTGTGATTGGAATGGAAAATCGACACAAAATTATCAGACACCGCTTCTACCCACAATATGTGCATGAAGATATTTTAACGATTGGCTCATGCTTAAACTGCCCATTGTTTACCTGCCCGTACTAAATGCCGGTATATTTCCAAGATGGGATCGTTACTAATTTGAACTAGAATTCAAGAATTTACTTGTATTACAGCGATATTGGCATAGTTTTTTTTATATTACTACATGTATATAATTAGTTTGTCTCATATGCAAGTAGCGTTTCAAGTCTATCTTGACCACCACGCAGTTAACAAAGTGGCACTGCAATAACCAAGTGCATATTTTGAATATAACTTTTAGAGATGCTTTACCATTGGTGTTGTGTATATTAGGCCATTAAAGATGTACATTGCACATCGCTTTTCGAGACAGCATTCTGGAGGGTACGATTGTTACTTGAAAAGTATACGTTATTATGTTTCCTGCCAGGCTACAAGGTGTCATGTTCCCGGTCTGGAATTTATATTCAAACGAGCCGCTCCAACGGCGAAATTGAATATAATCTACAGACCGGGGACACGACACCATGCACACTGGCAGAAAACAGAATAAAGAGGTTTGACATATTTCCGATAATGGCTGACAATGGTGGGTCATTGACTGATAGGATCTTGAAATGTTTATCAGACTATTAATTAACTGTGCATATTCTATAAATATATCGTTACAAAAACAGAAACCAAAATATCAATGGATAGTCTAAAACTCTTAGTGCCAATATACCGAAGATGAATGTAACTTGCATGTGTACATTTGTCACAATTTGCATTTGGCAGCATGTGAAACCTGATGGAATCTCACGTCACGAGAGCTGACAACAGTATACATGTTGAAGTCACGTACGTACATACATACATACATACATACATAATTCATACATATAGCTCGCACTGAACCGGTCCAGAAGGGGTGGTCCGACCGGTCCGATGCAGCCGTGGGCCGGTAAACAATACAGGTGGCGTAACTCCTGGGAAAATCGGACATGACTAGTTTTCAAATTCATCCAAGATATTCACGATTTGAAGCCATGATTCAAATTTTGTCAAAATCGGATTGCGTTTGTTAAAGATACCACACTGACGTTGTGACAGGGACAGACGGACAAATGGCCACCGTCGTCCACAACTCGACCAATAACTAATGGCCTCAACAAAAAAGAAGGCCTTCGAATTGGGGTCACGCGAAATAACATACAAGTCTGTAAAACAACTTATCATCAACATGTACATGACAAAATCGTTTCACCTTGTACTTATTTGCATTATTAAAAACTCCAATAATTGAGATTTCAAAGATGTCAAAATCATTTTGTCATGTAAACAATACTGTTAAAGTGGAATTACGTCTAAAAGTCGCATTAGTGAAATAAGATAACAAAGTTTAATCAAAATTTGACGGTAAACATTGGAAAACGTCAAAGCATTAAAAAATTATTTTAAAATTCATATACAGACTAAGATATTTGACTTACTACAAGTTTATCTATTTCTCGGTTCTTCTTAGTGGTAATGTTTTACAGACTTTTTTTTTTTTTTGCACATTTACCCTCTGCGAGTGCCTTGGTCGGTCCCTTTAAGAATGTAGCGTCACAGCAGTTACATCAGCAAGACCGCGAGATACCACAATGGTCAGCGCTAACCTCAGTCCAATGATGTGCAGGCAATGGTGACATCACTGTAGACACGTCAGGCAATATTCTATAGTATTAGCTACAGGCACGTTCTTTCACGTATGGCATGGCATAATTTGCAGGCATTTTCTCATAGAAAACCCTACGGAACGGAAACATGCATATAAAATGCATCCCTATCACATCTAACTACATGGGAAGTACACACTATGTAGTTCCACTAGTAGCGATGATATCGACATTTCTCTGCAAATAGCATGCAATCAATCATACATGGATTTTAAGGCAGTGCATGTGTTAGCACCGTTATATGTGGAACTACCGAAATGTTACTGCTCAAGCTTTGGTAAATATCTTTATTTTTTATATGAATGTTGCCGTTCATATTCTGGCACATAGGGTTTTCTACAAAAAAAATCCCTGAAAAAAAATGCCTGAAAATTTGCCAGTGTGAACGCACCTTTATGGACGGTAGAAATTACTCGTTGATTCAATGTCTCGGGTAACACAATGCGATTACCCATCATATTGGCCTTATACTCATGAACTAAGATTATCTCTAATTGTGTAAATTTGGAAATATCAATATCACAATTATGCCATTTTCCACTTTCAATGACAGCGTTCAACAATTAAGGGTCAGACAAACAGTCTCACGTGGATTTTTGTTCAGTGTCATGGCATTTGGAACAGCTTTTCTGACGAGGAAATTCACAAATTGCTGAATTTCTGGATCAGCAGATTCTATGGAATGTTTAGAGAGAAGGTCGGTCGGATTGTCTAAACAACGTATGCATATGTTAGCGAGCTGGAAATTGTATCCTTCTTTACGCATAAAGAACAGCGCCCAAGATGAGTCGGCAATTCTGCATTAGTATTACAAAGCAAACCAATAAATGACTGGTGGTCAGTGAAACAGTTACATTTGACCCCTAAATAAACAACTGGAAATTATCTAAACTCAAAACTATTGCTAGGACTTCTCGTCTAATAAATATATATATATAAGAGTAGGATCTGTTTATCTGTCTGTTCGCGATTTTCCTGCCATATGCCTGGACCGATTTCTACAAAAATGTGTGCGGTAATTGGACAGTGAGTACGTGTTGAAAACCGAGGCAACAATTTGGCACTGAAATTCAGCATCCTCAGATTGCTCCGAACGTACTTGCGTAAAGTGGGGCTTCTGAACATTTGAAAACATTCAATCTCCTACTGATCAATAGACATATACTTCGCTGAGAAATGCTAGCCAAAGAATTCAATGGAGGAAGCGCAAAATTCGGTCTTTTAAACCATTTCTATCAGACGTTCAGATGTGGCCAAGGACAGTTAAGATGCCTTGAACATGTCGTGCTCAAATACTAAAATATCATCAGACACCAATCATGCATGTACTGCTGGATCTTGCTGTACAGGTTTTTGGAACATTTTAGAAGCTGTGTTTATTCCAAAAGTGATAAAGATGAAAATACCCGAAAAGGCCCATGATGTGACTCAGAAAGAACCACTTTGTGAAACATTTTTCGTAAATCATTTTTCGAAGATGTTGTTGCCGAGTTGAGTCTGACAAGACCATCAACGGTTGGAGTAACATGCCGCTCTCGCTTGATAGCAGCTGGGACTAGTATACATACTAGTCCCAGATAGCAGCGTTTGTAATTCTCATATCCAGTTATCCACGCATATGCATGCGCACACTGGATATCGAGGCTTTGGAACAACATCCTTTATGTCAAACCCGGCCAATTGGTTGGTGTTTCTACCTTTTCGGTAACACCATCATGTTCTAATTAATCTGGCAAGCTCTTGCTTAACATATTCATGTATATATATATTATATGCTACACTTTTGGATCACGGTGCAACATTCGCATCAATTGCAAGAGAAACTCGTTTGTTTGTGAACTTGACAATGCCACAGAAAATATCTGGATGCTCAGCCATGTAATCCTGAACTATATATGGGGTGATTTGAGAAATTGGGCTATTCTGCTAATTTATCAGATTCAGTTGCATGTATACATATATTATAGAATTGCTTATTGGTGGTTATAGTGTTTTATTAGCAATGGCTTCCTGGCAGTTGTTAATCTGATGATATATGTTTAGAAGGCCCATTTTTGAGAGACTTCACAACTAAAGAGAGTTGACTGCCCAACATCAGTGACATCTAGATTGTTCTGAGATCGAGAATGATCCATATATGTTAATTTTGCAATCAGCTTCCCAATAACTGTTGTAAAAATATATATTTTCTTTAAAGCATGCACAGTACAAATTGTATGGTATATCAGTGGTACACACGAAATGCATGTGTATTACATATAATCGCGATACATTATTATATGGCCAAGTGCAGTCACTAACCACAGTTATGATACGATATCAGGTCACAGTGGCATAGAATACAACAATTTCGTGATTACGATCACCAATCTGATAGTCATGTTGACTCAAAGTGGGCACTGGTGCAGTTATATGTTTTCATAAATAGCAGTTGCAATATGTAATAGATTTTACTTCTATAATAATGGTCAGGTTCTGCTTATTTCTCATTAAAACGTGGCCTCAATCCCATGAGTTTTCAGTAAATTCCATTTTACTAGAGTTTAAAATTATTGAGGTAATGGAGAAGGTGGCTTAATTTTGTCATTTGCTCAAATGAAAAGTTAGACATACTATGGACTTGTTTGGATGCGTTCAACTGATAAGTTAGTACTCAGGAGCTAAGCCAACTGAGGGATGTAGAATTAAACTAACATCGCATAAAATCTCAAACAAATCGACCGTTCCGCTTCATAGAAGACATCATCTGAACTACGCTCAATTGTAAATGTTTACTTCTCGGTTCGGGACGAAATATCGGCGACAAACTAACGCAAACGATTTCGTCATCGAGAGTGACTGCATTTATTAATTAATACAAAAAGAATGACGGTGTTTGTTGTCATTTTGGATATAATATTTGTTTAAAATAACTACTTTGAGCAAGAGTTTTCTCCATTTCGATGTGTTATAACCAAACCGGGGTGTTTCATATCACTTTAACACAAATAACGACAAAGCGACTCAAGCTCTGGATCTGTTGGGAATGTATTTTCGTGAAACATCTCTATACAATATACTACCGACTGCAGAGAAGACCGTGACCTTGAGTAAATAGGCCAATGACCGGAATCAATAATATACGTAGTAACGTACAGGTGTGCTCCAATTAGTTATTCTTTAATTACTACACTGCGACAGACACATATTGACATCTTCCGTGTTTACATGTCACATATTGACACGAATATATTATTTGTTGTGTTCGAAATGTGGGTCAATTTATTTACTCTACATAATATCGTAGAAATGACAACACCAAGGAAATTGCAGGAAGACTCGCCGGGGGCATTCAAAATTGCTAAAATACTTTTTTTTTACACTCTCTCTTGTAAACTATTTACTTATATAAATAGGAGATATAGCACAGTAGCATGTTATATTGTATGCCTCCGAAACATGCCGAGCATTGCTCTTTGAACATGCTCGGGACTATACAACACACCAGGCACCTATTTTTAGAAGCAAATTAAATTTTTGAGACAGTGCAATTGTTTTGTTTTTTGTTTTTTTTACTTTTATAATAATGGATATTATAATAAAATTTGCAGTCTCAAAAATTAAATTTGCTTCTATTTACTTATAGAATTTAAAAGTCCATATGTATAAACCATTTAAAGGTACTCAACCCGTAAAGAGGGTCCCCATCTCAACAGATTCCAACAACAACAATCCGATCAGAGGGTCCTATATTACTATTTCTTTGGCTTTGGGGGTAAAAAATATTTGATTCGAGTCGAGGAACCCATCAAACAAAGCTCAGAGTTATTAGATATTGATTTTTGAAAATTCTTATGTTCTCGAGATGAGTACTTATAACTGCCGTCAATTTGGTAACATGCTCGAGATTTTACGCCAAAATTCTATTCAAACAGACAAGGATGGATAACTCTATAATCAAGTGGTAATAATTGACTACGTACTGGGCCAGAAAGAATTCCCGATAATGAAAAATAATAGATTTCTAAAATCGATATCTAACAAATCTGAGCTTTGATGGGTGACTTCCTCGACTCGAATCAAATATTTTTGACCCCCGAAGCCATTGAAATAGTAATTGAGAGGAGTTTTATCGGGTTGAGTACCTTTAACTGTTTTAAAGCATATTTTTAACTGCAAAAGAAATTGTATTATTGTAGCGGTTGCGGTGTAAATATAGAAGGCCGATGACTTCGCTGCACGAGAGGTCTACATCTATTGGTCAGATTCGTTAGGCGATTTGTCCGATCACCGAAGTTAAGCAACTACGAGCTCGGTTAGTCCTTGGGTGGGTGACCGGCTTGTGATTCCAGGTGCAAAACTTACTTTCAGTGCGACTCCTTATAAGGTGTCGTCTATGGTCATTAACTAATGTAACGTCACAGTGCAGGCGCCATGCATGGGCGTTAAACGTCAACGCATTCAGACAAAGGCGATAGAGTTTTTTAGTTCTGAAAAACAAGATGGTGGATAAGCACCGATATTGATTTCATATGGGGTACCGACGCCATCATCGACCTAATATGGGTTCATCCACCGTCACTATTTATCGACGCTGATTGGCAAATCGCAAGATCTGACATATATGATACTATAATTAAGTTACAGGACTCTTATAGTTGGCGGATTCGGTTTCATGTGAGGGGAAGTGATATTAATATCGGACGAGGCGCTAGATGAGCCCGGTATTAATCTCGCCGAGACTCACATGACACCGTATATATATATCCGGCAACCAAGAGTCGTGTAGTTAACGCTTATATCATGTTTTCCATGTGAGAAATTGAATTGGCGAAATGATTGATATTAGTCCAGGAGATCGGGAGGTAGTGTTGCTCATATTGACGGACAAGCTGCGACCATGTTATTTTTAATGTTTTAGGTATGGTAATGGAGAAAAATCATGATAGCAAGAACAAATTTGTAGCCTTCTTTGTTTTTTTTCGATTTTTCGGGCATTTTTCGACATTTTAAGCCCAAAATTTTCATTTTTTTTTCAATGTGTAAAGATTTCATTTTATGATTTTGGTGATTAAGTTGAATAGTAATTGTGTTATTAATGTTAAATAACTAATTGTGCTGAAAAAATTGAAGAATTTAAATGTTTTTTTTCTCAATATTTTACCATTTTTTTTTTACCTTTTTACGCAAAATCGTCCAAATTGCAACCATTTCATCTTAGTATGATTTTAAGGTTAGAATTCGCCATAATTATTTTAATATTGTTAAATAATTTAAAACTTGGCTTCTACAATGTTTTTAAATGGATTTAAGAAGGTTTCTACTTGTTTTCTAAGTTGATGGGGGGGGGGGGGGGGGGGGGTCTAATTCAAATCCAATTAAACATTGTACTGTTCAAAATTAGATAAATTCCTTAAGGCGTATGGTAGATATACGTAACTAGTTTCCAAAACGTATACATATGCCTTTCTACCCTGTGCGTTATGCACGCGAGTCGGATTTTACAAATTAAATTATGATGAAAAACCCTGAGTTTTGGGTGTGGTCACATTTGTGGTCATAATATTCCGATTAGAGAGTGGATGGACATGGGGCATGCGACACTGTGCAGTATATATGCATATAACAAGCATGACATGAGACATTAGTATCTTTTTACTAAACTGTGCTTCCAGAGTTATCAGGAATCGAGTATCGGTGTTATTTCTTACCCCCCCCCCCCCCAAAATGGTCAATTTTAAAACGGGGTATGTGGGTCAAAGGAGCACTGGGAGATAATAGGATGTCCAATGACTTCTATATTTCTATCGTATCACGGTAAAGCTTTTTTTTGTAAAATTGGCGCAGTTTACACGATCAAAGTTCGATTTTCTTAACAATTATATGTTACAAGCAACTAATTATATAGAGTTACGCTTCTTGAAACTTGAGTCAGCATAACAAAACAATCTAGCTGCTGATTGGTTGATTATCATTGAGGGAAATATCCCTAATCGGGAACAGAAAATCATAGCCTACGTAAATATACCGATCGTGTATGTTTAGATGTCCAGGAAGAGTCTGGTGGTATCCAGAAGTTACGGAAGGGGTCTGGATATGTTTATGCTTCTGATTTTTGTTCAGTAAATGGGGGTAGTTGTGGAAATGCAAGATTATCGTTTGAAAAATATACCGAAAATGGCGCGTTTGTTGTCACATACTGGTGCAGCGGATGACGTGCTAAGGGAAAATTGACCACTTGAAGTTCAAATAGGCTTAACCCATAGCCGGCGGGACTTTTAGTTAACACTGTCGCCTATGGAAAATAATTAGGTGTTTGTAACCTATAGATACGAAGCTTCGGTACATTAATTATTATTTATATATTACTATATTTAAATCAGATTTATGCATAGTCGACGTCGAAACAAAAACATGAATGTACCGATTATTCGTGACATTCAAGTTAAATGTTCAATAATTGAAAATTATACTGTGACTGGTTCATTCAACATGAAGTTAATCAAGGTGTATCTTTATTAATAAAAGTATACAGTACTATCAAAATCAGAAGAAACATGTGACCCTGGGTACTTATCTCCCAGTGCTGTGGCAAAAAAAAAATTGACAATGCATTCTTAAACCCAGACCTGTGGCGGTTTTTTCATCCAATGCACCGAAGCTTCGTGCCATGTACCGAAGCTTCGTGACGTGTCAGAACTCCAGGAATATACCACCATATGACATCATATGTTACCGGTAAAAAACGTTTGAATGGTCACCAGAAACCCGGATATTAATAATTTCAGATCATAATTAGCATCGCATTATATATTAACCCATCGAGTAATATGTCATGACACACTATATATTACACCTACTATATAACTGCTCCCTCCCTGACGGCTGACACAGGCGCTACATATAAAGCAAGTTTATCGATGTCTACTTAATGAGAGTATACAGTTCCGTCAAAATCTGGCGAAAATGTGACCTCGCATCGTTAACCCCAATCTGTGGCGATTTTTCATCCAATTCACCGAAGCTTTGTGACACGTACCGTCAAATGGCATCAAACGTTGAATGGTCACCATAAACTTTGATATCAGTCATTTCAGATCGTAATTATCATGGAATTATATATTAACCCATGGTGTAATTATGTCAAAATGACACACTATATTACATCCACCCTATATAACTGCTTCCTCCCTGACACAGTGCTACATACAAGAAGTTTATCCATGTCTACTTAATGAGAGCATATAGTTATGTCGAAATATGTCGAAAAATGTGACCTTGCATCATTAACCCCAAATCTGTGGCGGTTTTTCATCCTATGTACCGAAGCTTCGTGACATGTACCGAAGCTTGGTGACGTGTCAGAACTTCTAAAATATACCCCATCGGGACATCAAATGGTATCAAACGTTGAATGGTCACCAGAAATCTCGATATTAGTCATTTCAGACCATAATAACATAGCATTATATATTAACCCATCGAAAAATATGTCAAAATGACACACAATATTACACCCCACACCTATAAAACTGACTTAGGGGTCTGGTCTGAAAAACGGCGGCCATGATGGACGCCATTTTGTCTGGAGTCTATACGGCCACTTTTTTTTCTTGTTAACATTGCTTAAAAGTTGAAGGACTTAATAAGGAACAAAATGAGTTGGGAGAAGTTAAGTCCCAGGGGGTGCAAGGGTACCCATATTAGCTCCCGGAGTAGTAGTAGTAGTACTATGACGTCGCCGGAAAATTCTTTCATTTTCGGTCGTCGGGTAGGTCAATAAAAACACGTTTTTTCGCCAATTAAGCTACAAATTCATCACTGCTATCATGGAGTTTCGTAATCTACATATATTTTACTACAAAATTAGACCGGATAGCACTTGTCCGTCAAAATGAGCAACATTTGTTATTTCTTAGGTCGATCTCCTGGACTATATTCATTTCAACGCAAGGTGATTGCAGGCATATTTGACTACAGGAATCGGGGGGGGGGGGGGAATCGACGAGGAAATACTCAATCGTGCTATGTTGGTAAATTCCGATACATTTGCAGTGCATTTGTGGAAAAAATCTGTTTCAATGATAGAACTCCGGGCTGTTTCTGCAGCCTATTTCTACCCCAATGCTTTGCCGAAATATACATGCAGTATTTATGGAATTCAACCCGGCAAATGTCGAGGTATTGAGCGAATATAAATGCTACTATACCAACCGTTCTGTCAAAAATAAATTGAAACTCTCAATTTCTGTCGATTTCGTGATAGAGATTGCAACATAAAACTAGGAGCTGCGCAGTTGTATTGTCGTAGAAGCGCGGTTGGCAACCCATATGCGCGTTTCCGAATTGTCGGTGTGGATATAATTTATTCGAATCTTCGACCCCTCACGGGATATGAAATCATATTTAAAACAATTAACAATGGTCATCTCAGCATAACAATTAAAGGTACGGTTGGCCTTGGCGGTGGGTTATCCTGTGAAAATATTTCCATCCGTCAAAAACCGCCACAAACAGAAAGAACAACAAAATGTAGACATACTTTGTCCGTATACAAATAAGAAATATCGCATAAACAGTATGTTATTGTCATATATTTGACCATTGTTATGTAAACAAAAGCATAAAAAGTTACTTTTCTGGTGTTTGTTTATATTATGATGGTAAACATAAAGAGCGTTCTTTGTGGGTTAATTCCTGATATGGAACGAATAAAGAGGGTTTATGCCATTTGTGTGTGATTAGCCAGCAGCATTGCGCTGTCTTCTGTAACACAATCAGGCTCTTGCTTATGTAAAATATAGTAAATCTTTATGATAACATGCTGTTTACGCGATGGTCATGGTATATATGAACGAAACTGTATGCGTTTTAATGTTTTTCTGTTTACGGTGATTGGAACAAATATGAATATTTTTGACAACTAAGGCCTCACGTGCCTTTAACAGTATAAATTATATAGTGAACATATGTACATTTATAAAATGCATTTTGATAATGTTAAAGACATATTATAGACTTGTTCGGCGACAAACTAACGCAAACGATTTCGTCATCGAGAGACACTGCATTTAATTAATATAAAAGAATGACGGTATTTGTTGTCCATTTAAATTTGGATATAATATTTGTTAAAAATAACTACTTTGAGCAAGAGTATTCTCCATTTCGATGTGTTCACCATACCGGAGTGTTTCATATCACTTTAACCAGCATTGCTGAACATTTAAGAATATTCCAGTATTCTCCAGGATTGTCTTTACGTATGTTTAGTAGGTTAGCATGCAAATTGTTGTTAAACGTTTTTTTTCTCTCGTCGCATTGAGTGTTTGTGATCATGAGCTAATTCTTTGATTTTGGTTCGAGATTCAGGAGTATTAATCTTTGTAAGTTGCTTTTTGGCTTTTTAAGAAATATACTCGTTTTGTTTTGCAATCATTATTGAACCATAGTTGATGAGAATTTCGCGTTATCTTTTTTTTTTTAATAAAATGCATTCATTTGCAATTCTCAGCTGTTTGGCTGGTGTTATAAATATTCCATTTAAATCTGCTACCAAGTGATCTATCACATCTGTTGTAATCTCTGATTTCTGAACTATAGTTAATTGTTCTTTTACTTTACTGAACTAATTGTTTGTGAATCAAAACTATTAGCATAGATTTCAATGAATTTTGATGTCCAATGTGCTCTCAAAGGTAAATAATCAGGTAAAAGTATGTTCTTGACGAACCATTATCTTCGTTCATATCAAAGTTGGGTTGTACATGTGAATCACTTGAATTTGAGTGTTTGAGTGAGTTCACACAAACATTGACACATAATCCCCCGTGAACATATGAAAGGCATTCATCAAAATAATTGATTTAAAAATTGACCGGTGAAATCTCTCTCGCCTGTGTCTGATCCAAACCGACCATTAAGAAACAATATTAATTTTTTTGCGACCATTATTGTTACCAAACGCTATCCCTGTTACATCGAAATCTAGGCAATCCATGGGCTATAAACTTATTCTCCTCAATATACACATCCTGTAATGAAATAACGCTGATACTGGTCTCGTGAATAGAGATGTTATTATTTATCTCAATATTTGATGATATTGATAACATGCAGCTCATTAGAATACTACATGCTTATCATATGCATGCACTACATGTACCTGATTCATTATCAAAATTATTCACACATATTGCGGATATCCATAGCTATAATACAAAAACAAAAACAAAAGGTAATCTTTACCGTGAATTTAAAAGGACTAAAAACTCAAAAAGTGCAATCTCAAACAAAGCCCGAGAATTATGGAATAGCTACCCCACAGACTGCATAATACGCATTACAATTAGTAGCCCAGAATACCTCAAATACTTAAAAGATTACTTTATAAGAAAACGAGTATAATAAATTCAGCCGTATCAACGACCTACTCCATATAATCATTATATAAATGATTTAAATTAGTAAGCATAAGCTAAACTCTCACATGTCTCAACATAAATGAGGTCCACTGATTGTACAGCCACATCCTTAGACATTCACTTAAAACATATTAAATTGTCCTTGGATTTAAACGGACATGGCTCATTCGAACCTCCGAGGAGTCTAATTTTTGTTCTTCGTAATTTGGAGACGGATATACGATAGGTCGATAAATAAACGAACTATATGCTCTGAAAAACACTTGCCAAAGTCACGGCAATTTTTCAGCCGTTTTCAACTTTTCGCCTGAAGTCAGACCTACCCTATTTATTGCTACCATATCAGCAATAGACTACGTACTACGGAACGCTAGCTCTTAAATAGCTGTTTTGTGTTTGGGACCCAAACACCGTATTCATAGTTGTAATTTTTCATTGCCTCAATGTGTCTATAAGCCATACCTTCCACAGAGCCCCGTTGTTATTGTGTACAATATGCACTGATACTTTGGATACCAATAAAAATCACTTCAGTTCAGTTCAGTTCGATTAGCTGATTGTTGTTGTTGTTGTTGATTACGGACTCAATTCTTCGTAATGGAAACAAACCGAGATTTCGCCAACTCGGAGTTTAAACAGACAATAAAACATAAGAATCCGTCTCTTGTGTACAAATTATTGCAGAATAAACAAAATATATCAAAGAATTTTAAATGCGGAGACAAATTTGTTTTATCGAGTGTAAACTGGGAGAATATTACTGAAATTAGCCAAATAAATAACGCTATTGATAGTAACGCTGGGGGAGCACTTCGGTTGATGGCGAAGCAAATCAATGTCGATTTCATTGTCACTTTCATATGTCTATTTCATAATTCCATCCATAAAAAACAGCCCGAACGCATGTCGATTTCAATACGTCACCATTGACCGAATTCATGTGAACCTGCATGGATATGTATTCTGTTTTGTTCGTTATTATAATGTTTCTTCTTATTCAAGAAATAGTAGGATTATATGATATCGATGGATTATAAAAAATACACGTATGTACTATCTAGTCTTATAGCAATTTCATGTTTAAAATGTTTTGTTTCGTTAAATGCAGTCGTTTTGCACAATAGTCTCTGTATAGACAACAAACACAGGGATTTTTTGGCCAACATTGGTTGGAAAATAAAGCTTTCCTCGTGAAGCTAATGTTGTGGTCTTGTGATCGTAGGTGAACTGCATCTCCCAATCGCACAAACACAAATGTAAAGCTTATTCTAGGATCTCAAGACTATATAGTGCAAATGTCAGTCAATTTATTGATTAAGTACCCACACGTACACGTTCTAGGGACGTGGCTAGAGGTTTCCTCAAATTTCCGGCCAACTGCACCCCCCCCCCCCCCATTGAACCAAACATCAATCTCACAGGTTGGCAGAATTCCATTTGCACCCCTTGGAAATGTCCAACCTGACACACGCTAAGACTGGAAAATTACCAACTTTTACTGGTTGAAAAAATCAAACAATGAGAACAATTCCAACCTATATATGGTGTCAAATTAATGTCCAACAAATGTTGTGTCATGCATGAAATTTCCAACTGCTGGAAATGTATCAAAGTTTAGTTTAAACATATTTATTTCAAATATTTGTCAAATTTAGATAACACATGATATATAACACATACATTTGTTTATACATACAATGGGATTGGAGGACAAGTGCTGACTCACTTAATGGTACCCCCCTCTCCCATATGTCATTACACAGAAAAAATAAATAATTTATAATGGCAAAGCAACATGACTACCAAAACAAGTTGAACATATATACAGATCACCGGTCACCCCCTCTCCCGAGTTAGTCATAAGTTTGTATACGTATTTATTTTTAATCGGGTTTGTTTGTTGCGTTTGTTGGCTTGTACGTATCATTATTTGGAGCAGTTAGTCAAAAGAATCCTGATTTTCCTCACGTATGAATGACGGCACAGCTAAGCAAATTGTACCAAAGTTCGGGGGGGGGGGGGTCGAGACACCTCAAGCAACCCCTGTCGCCGTGTACGTCCCTTTACAACTGACAAGTTTCGTGTGTTCTTCACAACATCTTCGGAATTTGATTCAGGAGACCTAGAGCTGTTAGAAATGCTTGCCCGCATCAATAAACACACTTTAACTTGAAAAAAGATGCGATTAAGTCGGATTGGCAGCTAATTATGTGCCTTGTATATACACATAGAAGAAAAGCATGACTTTCACAACAAACATGAACTTTATAAATATAAGATACAAATTATACTTGTGTCAAATACATGAGCCATGTTTGACGCTGGGAGAACATTAAACATAGTTTCGGAGACCACGTGGATTTCAAAATCTGACCTAGAATAGGGAATTAGCCCCCCCCCCCCTTTCCCCCGTAATCGGCTTCGGATTCTGAATCCGGATTCCCACCAAATAACGACTCAGGGAATTGTCAGAACTGACCCATTTCCCATTCCATATTTTGTGAAACCAAGTTTCAAAGGTCAAAACGAAAGTAGATTTTCTATGATTTTGTGCCGCTCAATTTTATCGCTAAGTGCGAATAGGAATCACTTTGTCACGAGGTATAATTTCTTGTAGATAATAAGACTTCTTCTTTTTCGCGTTTAGTTCTTAAATAACTGAATCATGAGTCGTTTGACGAGTTATTATTCAACTTGGAAGAAAAGGTTACATTATTATGGCACGAAATTAGGCGATATTTTCAGGCGCGAGTTCAAACAATGATCAATCGAAAGATTAATGAATTAAAGACAAATATTATCCATATAGAACACAACGCATATTTGGGAACAGTAAACGCATGTTTGGGAACAGTAGATGGCAGGTAAAATGTGCAATTAGATAATAGATATGTCAGTTGTTGTTGTTGGCATCATAATCATCTGTACTGTAGCTGATTAATGTCACTGGTGCATTAACTGCTGGTGCTGTATTCACTAGGTGCTATACTCTGTATGTGTAAAGATATGTCAGCAGGTCAGTGTCTCAATCTCTCACTCTCAGTGCATAGCTCTTGACAATGTAATGTATGTTGTTGGTATCTCGGAATTAATTTTTACAACCACTCTTTGTTGGTTGAACTTGAAGCCAATCAAAGTCCCTTGTGCTTGATTTGTTTAAACGATTAGTTGCTGTTGACTTGAATTTCGGCGATAATCGAATATCGATCGACTAATTGCCATATTTCCCAGAAAAGACTATTGCGTTGGACCCTAAGCTAGGCTAATGCCAGGGGTCGTTGTCGTAACGTTTTATACATAAATGCACACGGTGTGCATTTATGTAGGCCTATACATAAATGCACACCAGTCTCAGTCGGCGTGAGATTGAAATGTTGCCGTAAATAATTGCTGTCTGCTTCAATTCAGACTATTTTCTTCCGCAGTTCTGATAAAGGCATTCTTTTATCACTGACGAAACTGCAATTAAATTGATCATCGGTGGCATATTGATCTTTGTACCGGTATTAAACAGGGACCGAAAGAACTGCATGGTTGTTTGATCGATGAACTGAAGAAAATGAACTTACAAAAATATCAACACGTGTGCATTTATGTAGAAAACAAAACGACAATAACCTTGTCACGTGACACTATGCGAGACTAGTGTGCATTTATGTATACAGAAATGCACACGGTGTGCATCTATGTATAAAACATTAGGCCAAATAAAAAAGATAATATGTTTCCGTACATCGACCGACCCTAAAAATAACCCGCCGACCCTAATCTTTTTATTGATATTTTGAGAAAAAGTCAATTTTTTTTTTTTTTTTTTTTAAATGTTTTTACCGCCAATGCTCATAAATATTGATAATCATTAGGTGCAAAACACATGGTTTCTAACATAAGCCTGTGATAAGTGACATGAAGTGTGACAGTTGTCTCAAAAGCCACAGGTGTGTGATGGGTTGTGGATTGATAGGCATGAATCTTGCAATTTTAATTTCAAGAGAGTGGATCTCATGCCTGCTTTACCATTATGCCTTGTTTGGGACTTATGGAACATATTCATGAGTTCCAAATAAACATTCATGCCCATTTATTATTTTCTTGACAGCATGAGAAATGTACATTTCCATTTCGTTTGACACTTAATATTCAAACAACAACACTTCATTGCTTCACCCACCATGTTTCTTTTGCACACATTTAAAAATGCTGGGTGCTATCTAAAGGGGTACTGAATCTGCCAATTATGGGACCATCTCCTTTTATACTCAAGAGAATATATGCAGCAAATTAATGCATTTGAGCCATGGATTAGTGCCAAATACACTGATGTGTTCTATGAGAACGATGCAAACAACATGGTAATTTATATGACTGGAGTCATAAATTCATTTTCAATATACTTACCATGTTGTTTGCACCATTCATAGAGCACATAAGTGTATTTGGCATTAATACATGCCTCAAATTCATTCATTTGTTGCATATATTCTGTTGAGTATACAAGGAGATAGTCCTACAAATAACCGGATTCAGGGTACAGTACCCCTTTAATATATTATTTTGTTCAAAATAAATGTTTTGTTTTGATAAACTTGCTTTTATAATTGACACCAACTAATGCTACACAGGTTTTGAAAATGTGCTGAACAGTATATTCGTGTCTTGTCATGATTTCTGTTAGAGGATCTTTGTATAGGTTGCAAGGAAATTTAAAATTAACTGAAGACGAACTGCTGGTGGCTGCCAGACTTTCGGGAACACACTTAAAGTAACTGCATTAGTGCTGATCACAAACCCTGTGTACCCTTCAGCAGATTTTCAAAACCTGTGTACCGTAAAATACCCTTCAGCACTTTTATTTGATGAGTGACCCCCTTCAGCCCAACTGACATCTTCAACAATCAGGCAGAATATCCCATATGAACAATTCAAATATATAGGTTCTATAATATTTTCGGACTGTCGGAGAATATGAAGCCCCATCCCTCGTGAGTTTATGGCCAAAATCAGTATGTGAATACTGAAACACACTATTAAGAATAACAGCAAGTTTGATATCTTGTTCAATGTTAATGTATATTTCCACAAGTAATACTTTCCCTACAACACAAGTAGGCATTTTATGTCATTTCGGTCGAGGTAGTTCAATATTTCTGCAGCTGGAAAAAAATATCAAAAAATAATTAAAAAAAAACATTTTCCTACCTACCTACCCTAATTTTTTCTCTCCGTTATCGGAAACATATTATCTTTTTTATTTGGCCTTACGAGTCGTAATTTACGACAACGATCCAAGTAGCAACCCTAAGTATCTATATAGATAGATACTAGTAGATAGAATTATTTTTAATGGCTAATAGATTCATAACAAGTAGACAGGTGAGCATAAGCACATATACAAAAGAGCAATACAGAGACAGAGTGTGACATTCATATAGTATAGATATAAATATAACAGGAATGCAGCTTGACAGTTCTACAGAGTGACAAGATAGTGAATTATCCCAGCTTAGTAATAACTACAAAATAAATGCTCATACCTTAGGCCTAAAAAAAAAAGAAGACGTTTGTTTCCGTTAACGAGCTGGAAAAAAATAGGGACGGTGGGCAGGCAAAACTTGTTTTTATTAAATATTTTTCTATATTTTTAACAATACGTGTATAATACTTGATATGAGCCCACATTATGGACTTCTTAGTCTCAAGGTGGTCAACCCATGGAATATAGAAACAAGAAACTCAGATTCAAAGTTACAGATGATATATATTTCATTCTTCATAAGAATATCAAATGCATTCCGCTGTGTAGTGATTTCCATAGTATCATGTTCGATCTGTTTTTCCACGATCTCTCTATCACCGAAAACAAACTCGATATGGTTTATGTTGAATGCTGACAACTCATTAACTTTAATTTCAACATTTATGTCGAACGGCACCTCACTTTAACCTTACTGAAGTCAGTCTTATCCGGGTGGATTAAAAAGAAGAGTTCTTCAATTTTGGCTTCGTTGTTTATCGATCTGATCTCTTTTTTGCTTCTGCAGTGTACACATTAGTCCAGATAGATAGCCACAACAACGTGCTGGCCTACGGAGGTAGCCATTGTTGCTGTTGTTGTGGTGTGAATTATGTTTACTTTCCAAAGCACTGGCTGTTTTCAATGGGATATACGTATCTATTTATAGTATGTGGGTATTTCCACCGGAAGCGACCGCCGTGCTTTTATCTCCGTTAAATGCGTGAAACATTCACAGATACCATTAATTTTTTTAAGTCAGTTTTTCGATCGCAATAAAAAGTTTAGACTCGGCGCTTTTAAATAGTGTCGGTCAGGTTAGCGGAAACAAACGTCTTTTTTTTAGGCCTTATATAAAATATGATTATCAACCCATGCTATCCCATCCTCCTTCCTCAACAGGACTGTCATGTTGCTTAAGAAATACTAGTAAGATAACAGGAGATAAGTAAGAAATGAAAGATAGAGATGGAGGTCGAGACTAGAGAGATAGATATAGAAGTAGAGGAGAAATATACACATGAATATACTCGGTCTGACAAGTCATGCCATAAATTGTCATCAAGGAGCGCACAGGAAAGCAAGCCAAAGCTCACTTATTTCCAATGTGGTCCATAATGGTAGCCGATCACATGACTGACCAGGCCACAACACAAGTTCTCATAAGGTCATAATATTAATAATATACAAAGTCTGACTCAGATTCCTCAGTACCTAAAATTTGATCAAATAATTCCTGTTTTATTAAGTGATTCCAAGTCTGAATTAGTTTGATCTTGTATCAGTCACTGCGTTGTCAAAACAATAATAACATATCTATTGCAACTAGGACATAGAATGTCATAGATCAAAGGTGATATCATGAATCTGGGTTTTCCGTTGTTAAAATGGTATGATTTGGCCTAAATGCAGATAACTCTCTAAAATGAAATATGTTGATAAAATTTAGAGAAATTGCTGATTTTTCCCTCTTATGATTATTGTATTAAAATTGACAGGTTGGTGGCAGCAAGCATGTCACAATCTAACAATCGGTATGACCCAGTGGACAACATCAGAAAGAACTTCAATGTCAAGTTTTTAGATTGCGCTGCGAAAGGTGATGTTGAGGAGGTTAAGAGATTTCTAAAAGGTGAGAATTATGTGTCAATCAAATTTAAACTGCATGAGTCCTCAAAAGATATATGTTTGTTTCCATTATTAAACTAGAATGCACTCACTTGAGCTGCCTATACTTGCACCCATCACACATTTGGCATGTTTTGTGGTATCTTTCCAACAGCAGTTTGAACCACGGGTGCTGGGCCCTCTTTTGAGAGATCAATAGAAAATCTAGATATCAAATTTCAGTTCATCCATCGCTGAAATATTTGTGTGTACGGACAGAATATCTGTTATCTCCAGTTGATCTATTACACTAATGATGGTCTTAGTAATGATGTACGAGTTGTTTGACATATTTACAGAACAATATAGACATCGCTCATATGAAGGGTGTGAATACGATTGGTTGCCGATGATGCTATATATTATATGCCAATTGGGTTACATTTACTAGTTTGACTAGTATGCTTTGTGTATGCCATTGCACTTCAGCGGCAAATAACGTCAAAGCAGACTTTCATTTTTGAGGCGCGCGATCGCTCTTGCGCACCATTGCGCGCCTGAAATTGAATACCAGCGAGCGATCGATTGCGCACCTAGGCCAAATACAGCGAGCGAAGTTGGCCAAACCTGATAACGATATTTTCAGTGTCTACCCAGACGAGATTGGTTAATAATGTGTCCCATTTTCCGTTTTATTACCGCGTTGTGAGAATGCCTGTGTGATGTGTCTCGAGATCAAAGGTGCCGCGACCTAGTTACCAATTCCACAACTTTCCATTCACAGTGCGGTGTCAATCAACCCGCCCGACGTTTGATCACCGACACCAGTAAATTATTTGAGGTCACACGGTGTCGAATGCACAATCTGTCTGAATGATTCGAAGCTAAAAATACATTTGAATGATTTCTATGTATGGCTTATGACGTCACATAAATTCCTGGAAAATCAAAGCGAGACCACGTGGCCGGGAGAAGTTGATATTATTCTGTCAGCATGGAATTGGAGTATTAAATTGATTCTTTATTAATAATTATGTAGTATAGGAGCATGTACAATATAAAACATAGTGTGTAACATTCACTTGTGCTTATGGATAGTGGATTAAGCAGTGTTAAACCATCAAAGAGATTCACTGGACATCGATCGTGAGTTAACTAATTCAATTTACGCGGCATTTATGAATGTATTTCGGATTTCCGGCAATCCGCTGTTTATTTTATCTTGATAGAAACTGCGCGCCTGGGCCCAAACCAGCGAGCGAGACTATGCGCGCCTTCATTTTCTAAAAATGAAAGTCTGGTCAAAGTCAATTTTAAATTCCGACCCAATTAAATAAAAGACACGCAATCATTGGTTAGTCTTTGATTAACAATGTGTCAATGTGAACATACCCTTACGACTGATCTACGGTCTTCGGGAACATATCACCAAAATGTCAATTGCGTTGAGAATCAGAAAGCTTGTTTTCCCAGTTATTTAATAAGGCGTTTTAATAATCCATGTTTCAACATATTTTTCAGTACAATTTTCTCTCAATAGAACCATGCGCTCGACTGTTTGGCCGGACATGGTATATATGCACCTGCGTCTTTCGGAAATGTTTTGAACGTCGAAGAATGTTTCCAAAAATTTGTTCACACGTCATTTTCTATGGGAAAAAAATAAAAATCCGCACGCATCTTTTAGACTCGATCTAAACTGATTTTCCGAGTTTCAAGTTACATAAAATAGGCTTCTAATGGGCAGTACTGGGCAGTACTATTGCCCACCTTTTTTTCCATGCAGGGTATATATATATCAGTTTAGTCTGCCCATGTAATAACATGTACGAGTCGTCTCAGCTGTCTGGACATCGACGCAATCATGTCTGGTGTTTTGCGCGCCCATGTAGCTTGTGACGTCCTGATGTGCGTTGTGATGTCATGGTGTCTTTATCAGTTTCCAGAAAGCAATCTTTCAATATTGATCTTTTATGAACGATTTATTATCAAAATAAAACCAGATAACAATGCAAATTTAGTATAAATGTGGATTTAAATTACAATTGGTGCAATCATTTCATATTAGCGCATGTGCATTCTTTACATTCTGTACTTCCGGTATGATGTAACATATTCGTGGACAGACAAATAAACAGAGATCGGGACCGAAAACATTACTTGCGTCCATCATAGACTGGCGCAAGTAACGACGGTAGAAAAAATTAGGGGCGAGTCAGGTGTGTACTGTGTAGAAATTTATTTTTTAATTTTTTAAACGTCTATATACAGGATAGAATAATTCTGAATTTACACCTATTATGACCAGGCCTCAAAATATTGTGCCAGACATTTTCAGAATGGGTTCATCCTCTGGGGGGGCCTCATTCTGCTTGGCCACATCTGCTACAGGAGACATAGCATAGATTTGAGTTTCCAGATGGTGAAGATGTGCACCATTGATACTTTCTTCTTTCAAGGTGGTGAATCTGAATTGCAGTTTTCCTTGGTTTTCGTGGGTTGGTTGCGTGCTTGTCCTGATGTTGGTTATGTCTAACATTTTCAGGATCATTTGATGTTAATGTAACAAATGAACGTGGATGGACAGCTCTGATGTTTGCAGCAAGAAATGGTCATGTTCCTGTTATACAAGCCCTGCTGGAAAGCAAGTAAGCTCTTATTGGGTACTCTCACTCTGGTATCAAGTGATGACCTGTAGTTTTATATTATATAAAAATATCCTTTTGCAACTAACTCTATAGAGGCCTCTGGATTCAGGTTTTCATTACTTTCTGTCTACCTTACTCATATTTAAATTCTTGCAATACTATTTTTCAGTGGCTTTTTTGTGTCAGATATTTCACAAACCGGCAAAACTTTGTTGAACAAAATAATTTTTTCACGCGTGCACACGGTGCTCGAATTCAAATAGTGTGAATTCAAAAAAATGAGTGAAAAATAGTACAGCGCAAATCTAAATGCGAGTAAGGTATTGATACCTACATGTATCTCTTGCTTGTATATTTATAGGTGTGATATAAACCAATTAAACAGCACAGGGCAGACGGCATATGATATTTCAACTTTCTGGGACCAAACCAAAGCTTCGACAATTCTAAAAGACCACACGCTGATAGCATCTAATTCAGCGGGGGAGGTGAGGAACTACTTCTCTATGAATCCGTTGGACAAAATGTCGGAGAAGCGGAAGGACAGCGACTGGATTAATAAAATCATCAAAGCAAATTCAACAAAATTCATAGCATATTCCAACTTGGAACCTCTTGTTGTAGAGAACCAGGCAAAGCATCGAAACAAGGCCCTGTATCAGCTTGCCTTACTGAACTTCAAAGACCTGGAGTTTCATTTAGAGACGAAACCTTTGGTTCTATTTTTAGGATGCTACAGCAATGATTACTTTCTCTTCCAACAACGCGCAGATGTCGATATAGAAGAAGAAGGGGCGTGGTTTGCTGTCGATACATCCAGTATTGACGAAAGTAAATTGACGTCGTTAGTGCCAGGTTCTTCCGTAATAAATTCCTACCCAGGAGCATTGACTTTAACACCTGTTCATGCAGCTATTTTTGCTGAAGGTAGAAGTTTGATGTCTTGGCACGATCGTAACCCATTCTGTGCAACATGCGGAAGTACGACGACATGTGAAGATGCTGGATACAAGAGGAAATGTGTTAACGAGGAGTGCAGGAGTAATAACGGTGGGTGTGATTCAGCTCATGTTACTCAGAAACACGGTTGTTGCTTACAGGGGCTTTTATCCCCTATGTTTTGCTACACCTACCTACTGTGCATATACGCACCCTTGCTATATGCCATAGTATTAAAGAAAAGAATATGGATGACAATGCGAATCTGTCCGATTTACCATCTCCTGGAAAACTATTAAATTTAGTTGAGATATCCGAGATGTTGACACGGATGGATCGGTGGAGAATACCTCTTAACCCTTCCATGACTGGAGCTTCCTGAAAATTTGCGAAAACCGTGTGCCAATGCATTCTCTTATGTATGCGAGTCTTTCATAGGGAGCCTCACATATATAAGGGAATGCATTGGCCTAATAATATTTCCTTTGACCTCATAAGCCAGTGCATTCTCTTATATATGCAAGGCTCCTTATGTGTGACTCGTATATATAAGAGAATGCACTGGCACAGGGTCTTTAATGCTGTACCAATGCAGTTCCTGTCATGAAGGGTTAAAGGAAAGAAAAAGGATTACAATGCAAATGGTAAAATTTACCATCCCTCCGAAAACTATTAAATTTAGTTGATTTATCCGAGATGTTAATACGGATGGGTTTGTGGAGAATTCCTCTTAACCCTTTGGCGAGTAGAGCGACATTTATTTCGCCGTACGGTTGGCAGGTGGAATAACATTTATGTTGTTTATAGTAGTTCTAGGGTAATATGTTACTGCGCAAATAAGTTTGAAATAACTTTGAAAAATCGTCTCCTGAATGGGAACTTTCCATATATACCATGCGGATGAATATTATTTATATTATTTACATTGATTCGTGCATTTAATAATTTTGTTTGTATGATTTATGTTCTACAATAGGCTAATGTTACAACAGTACTCAGATTATTTGTAAAAATATATTCACCCATGAATATGATATCACATATATGCATACTCAAGGGTTAATACATTAACTCCGACTGAACTCTGTTTCTATACAAAGCATTTGATTTATTTTCCCACATCAAATATTGTTTTTAAAGATACATCAGGTGATCCGGACCTCTAGAGCCTGAGTGCACTGATTGGTTTGGATAAGCATAGAAATCTCATGCGCCTCAATCATGCATACTAAATTAAAAACGGAGGTGACAAAATTTAAGACATATTATGTACTTGTTCGGGTGCATGAAACTGATAAGTTAGTATTCCGGCGCTATGACAACTGAAGGAATGTAACATTCTACTAACATCGCCGAAAATTTGAAGCAAATCGACCGTACCAATCCATAGAAAACATCATCAGAACTACGCTCAATTGTAAATATTTACTACTCGATTCAGGACGCATCTATCTGCGATAAACTAATGAAAACGATTTCGCCACCGAGAGTCACTGCATTTAATTCATATATAAGAATTGTATTGTCAATTTGGATATATTATTTGTAAAAGTTACTCCAAAATTCTCCATTTCTATTTAATCACCATACCGGAGTGTTCCACATCACTTTAATGTAGCACAAGTTGACAACAATGATTGCCTTTCAGGAATTCACAATACATGTTACCCCAGAGTTGACCCTTCAGTGATTATGCTGGTCGTATCGCCTGATGGGAAGAAGGCCTTACTCGGGAGACAGAAGAGGTTCCCTCCAAACATGTGGTCATGTCTCGCTGGATTCATGGAGCCAGGTAAGATGAACTACCTTAGTGACAGAGAGTTTCAACAGCCTGTTCAAACAGCAAATGGGCAGATGCCAAGACTTAATTCATTTAAAACATCCATATGTTGTATTGTCTGTGTTTTGATGTTCATATGTATGTTATGTATTACAAGACACTGTCTTGTAATACATAACATACATGTGAACATCAAAAGACAGTGTTTTCAATATCTCACTGAGAGCTTTCCGATGAATGGCAACAAGCCATATTTCCGTCTAAATCCTGAAAAATTACCCATAATTCTGCTGTGGTTAAGGAGTCGATTGTTTAGGGCATTACTGTATGCAGTCTCTCCTCTAACGCAGTTTAGCCATTACATAATCAACAGAAATGTATCTAAATTTCTAACTGTGGTTGAGTTTTGAATTTTTCCAAAAGTTTGGATAAATTTGCAAATAGAATTTTGTTATGAGGTTCTCTTTGGGTGATGACTGAGGTGCCTGAGAACACAGTATTTTTAATATACAACAGGATATCTTACCGGTAGGTTGTTTGGCCATGATACCAGATGATACAGGAAATTATCATAATACAAAAAAAAACAACTATTTTTTTCTTCAGGAGAGTGCTTGGAAGATACATGCAGGAGAGAAGTGCTAGAAGAGAGTGGTATTGTTGTTGGTAATATTGAGTACCATTCCAGTCAGCCCTGGCCCATGCCTGCATCCCTGATGCTTGGGTGTATCTCTTATGCCAAAAGTGATAAAATCAAGGTATGAAATGCAAGTCTTTTTGTGCATGTAACCCCAAGCTCTGTAACTCTTATTTAACCCTTCCATGACTGGAGCTTCCTGAAATTTTGCAAAAACCCTGTGCCAATCCATTCTCTTATATATGTGATTCTCCCATAGGGAGCCTCACACACATAAGACAATACATTGGCTTACAATATTTACTATGAACTTGTAAGCCAGTGCATTCTCTTATATATTTGAGGCTTTCCATGGGAGACTCAAATATATAAGAGAATGCACTGGCACAGGATATTTAATGTTGCACCAGTGCAGCTCCCGTCATGAAAGGATTAAAAATTACAACACAATTGGGAAGCTCATATAGGAGGCTCTACAAAACTGCTAGGCCACTCTGTTGTGGCCAGGGCAGCCAAAATTGTTATGAAACTCATATCAGGAAAACTCAGGCATCCCAGAATACTTTATAGATAAGACAGCTGAATCACACCAATAAGAAATTATCTTTTTCTTCTCGCTTTGCAGTGTGTAATGAAAAATAATATCGCTAAGTTCAGTTGAGACCCGTTGTATACATCGCTCCAAACATGGGCCTCGTCAGACCAATTGGTATGAAAATGACGAAGTCCATGAAAGCTTGACTGGAGCACGATGTATAAAACAAACTGACTCATCAAAATTACTCTGGCATGATCCATGTGCAACACGTTTGGTGCCGACATGCTACATGTCTGTAGCTCGATGATGTGTTAAACAACATGCCCTATTTTTAGCAAGATTGAAATATCCCTGGACCATGGGGCTAGCGCGACCTGTATCTTGCACATCGTATAAAACAACATCACAGATGTGTTGACCAATGTCATTATAATATACTAAAATGAAGTTTACAGTATGGTGGCAGATATGTATTGACAGAAAAGAGGATGTTTCACGAAATTTTGAAATAAATATATTTTGCAGAGATATATATACGATTAACCCTTTTACAACGGGATCCTGTGCCAGTGCATTTTCTTTTATATGCGAGTCTCCCATAGGGAGCCTCGCATATATAAGAGAATGCTCTGGCTTACACGGTCAAGGTAAATATTATTAGGCCAATGTATTCTCATATATCTCTTATATATAAAAGAATGCATTGGCCCAGGGTTTTCGCAAAATTTCAGGAAGCTACAGTCATGGAAGTGTTAAGGAATTCAGGGGGAGGGAGTTCAAAATTACCAATTTAAACTAACGGGAACATTTTCAAGATTCACTGCATATGTATTAAAGAAATAATGAGGGGCATTTTATAGGGCAAAGTCTGAGGACAATATAACGGCGTATTATCATGAACTTCCCTTTGAATAAGATTATAGCAGACAGCATTTTATAGAAATGATAATATTATTTGAAATATATGATTACTAGCAGATTAGCCCGCCACTGGCTGGATTCGTCCCATGCCTTTGTCAGAAACATGACTATATGAGCGTATATGAGCAAGGACACGGCGCCTGCGAAATTGGACCCGATTTGACCTTGAATTGACCATTTCGAAGGTCAAGGTCAGGTCGGGGTCATGATTTGACCCATCCAATACACTCCCCGGATAAAAGTACCCCTAGGTATCAAATTTCGTCGAAATCCGAGTTTTACCCGATTTGACCTTGAATTGACCGTTTTGAAGGTGAAGGTCAGGTCATGGTAACGATTTGACCCATACAAAACACTCCCCGGACAAAAGTATCCCTAGGTATAAAATTTCATCGAAATCTGCCAATTTTACCCGATTTGACCATTTTGAAGGTCAAGGTCAGGTCGGGGTCACAATTTGACCCGTACATGACACTTCCCGGATAAAAGTACCCCTAGGTAGCAAGTTTGGGCTCAATCGGTCGAGCCGTTTTCGAGTCTATAAGGGATATATATATATACACACAAAGTCTCAAAATATATAGTAGTCTAGCCGATGAGCCCGACGTTGTCCGGGCTATTCAAAAACCAAATTTCAAGTCGATAGCTCCACCCGTTTCCGAGATCTGGTCTGCGCGAAGCTTGCGTCGCACGGGCTCGGCGACCCGATAAAATTTGTATCCGGGGCAAGATACATTCACATAGCAAATTTCAAGTCGATAGCTCCACCCGTTTCCGAGATCTGGTCTGCGCATGCGCGAAACTTGCGTCGCACGAGCTCGGCGACCCGATAAAATTCGTTTCCGGGGCAAGATACATTCACATAGCAAATTTCAAGTCGATAGCTCCACCTGTTTCCGAGATCTCGTCTGCGCATGCGCGAAGCAGGCGCCACACGGGCTCGCCAATACGACAACGTCGACCGCCTGGTCAAACTACACACACGTACCAAGTTTCGTCCCGATCGGTCGAGAATCGTAGATTTGTATAAATGACAGACATACAGACAAACATACAGAGGTCTTCAAAATATATATGAGATGGCAAGGCTGCCTTTACGTATAAACCAAACGTATGTTCGATGTGACACATTATTGGCAAGCCAGGTGAAGACAGTACAACCAATGTTCTTCACCACATATAAAACAGGCCTGAAATTCACCTCCCTAACAAGGGTGGTGTAGCCCCCCCCCCCCAACCCATCCCCTGGTGCCACCCCTGACTGGCACTTGGCATATTGGTAAACTTCTTGTTATTACCAGGTGAAGACAGTACGACCAATGTTCTTCACAACATAAAACAGGCCTGAAATTCATCAATTTTTGTATGTTTTGACATCCAAGCCTGCAAATAGTGTGTCTGTCATTTGCAGAATGAGGCCCCCCAGATGGTAAATTTAGTGACGCTATCATGCACAGCGGGATAATTCACCTTCTGGATTCTCACCCTGCTTAGGCGTCATCTTCTGGGAATCATCTATAGTCTCAAATTAACATTTTTTTTAGTTTCCTTTTCTCTTTGGGAAGTTTCTATATCCCTTAATTTGCAAAAGATAACATGCATAATCAAGGTGACTAATGGGTGAAAATCACTTCTTCAACTGAGGAACTTCAATCTGATCCTAGGTCTCCCATAGCAGTTAAGGCCTAAGCAGAATGAGGTTCCCAGAGGGTGAATTTGGTGGTGGTAGCCCACCATGCATAAATTCACCCTCTGGGGGACCTCATTCTGCAATTGACAGACACACCATTTGCAGGCTTGTTGACATCTGATTTCCCAAATTACATATATCATATTTTGAAGCTTCAAATAAGCCATGTATATTTAAGGGGAGACTGTACCCCAATTTCAATAAATTCCTGGTAACAATGGTGATCTAATATAGTTAAAAATTGTTAATTTGAGTCGAAGATGTCTGCTGAAAACATTCAGGTTAACAGGCTATCATCAAAATCAAATTGTAACCACTATTAATTAACGGATGTAGATTGGGTAACATTTAACATGCATTGTGTAAAAATCTATGTCGAGATGGGGCGTCAACTCAAGACATCTGCTGATTATAGAATAAAATAATAAAAATATCTGGGACATATATGCATCTAATGTAACATTTTATTTGATATATTTGCCTGAAAATTGTACTAGAATATCTTGATGAGAGCGTTCTATTCATTGAATTCCGGTTTTGCTGCCATCCATAAAATATTTATTCTCATCGATTCGTACTTCTGCCGTACCATACTGAATACAGTGAAAGTTGACAGATTTTGGTCGACTAACATGTTTTATTCCAGAGCGTTGGCCATAGCTACTGGGCTGACTATTGCAGATCTCCCCAATGGGGGATGCTAACCCTCCCTAACAAGGGGTTATCTACCCCCCCCCCCCCCCCTGACTGGCACTCACACTTGGCATATTGGTAAACTTCTTGTTATTGCTTCAATAATCCCTCAAATACAGGAAATTTGAGTACAATTTCCCTTTAAATCATTGATCTTGGTATTTCAGCTGGATAATGATGAATTGGAGGATGCGCGGTGGTTTTCCCGTCCAGAGGTTGTGCAGATGCTGACAAAACAGCACCCCCAGAAACTGTTCACTCCACCAGAACAAGCAATTGCGCACCAGATTATTAAGACATGGGTGCGGAGGACAGCCAACCTGTGATATCAATTGATTATATTTGACAGCTTTATTTTAATGATGTAGTCAGTCGTAACCGGTGGTAACCTTTTACTTATATCAAACCATTTCATATGCAGCAAATAGATTATATTGCAGTAGCCAGGTTTTAAGACCAGTAACATTTGTTGCCAGCTTTTCGCTGGCAAGCATATTAGTTATCAAATTTTCAAATCTCATTATTTCCCCCATGTGTTAAACAGCTTTTTTGCTTGTGACCAAAATGACATCCATTGTTTCTAAAGTCATCATACAAATCAATTCAACCAAAGATTCATCATTTTTTGGCTTTTGGGTTTGTATAAATTATTTATAATTGTTTCCGTCAAAATTGTCTGCTAAGATTACGTTATTTCTCTTTGTATGTGGGAATATGAAAAGCTGGCTACAAATGTGCAAGCCTGCAAATAGTGTGTCTATCAATAGCAGAATGAGGTCTCCAGAGGGTGAATTTAGTGATTCTATCCCACACGTGAGCTAGTGTCACAAAATTCACCCTCTGGGAACCTCATTCTGCTCAGGATCAGATTGCATTTCCAAAGTTGAAGTTCACCCATTAGTCACCTCTATTACTGTCTATTGTTCATTTTATCTTCTGCAAATTAGAGGAGAATGAGATCCCTATAGGGTAAATTTTGTGATGCACCCCGCTGTTTGGGTAGTGTAAATTCACCCTCTGGGTACCTCATTCAGCAAATGACACACACACTATTTGCATGCTTGCACATTTGGTCTGGGTTTTAAGGAAAATCGGGAAAGGAAACATGTTTCCTTTCCCGATTTTCCTTAAAACCCAGCCCAAATGTGCAAGCATGCAAATAGTGTGTGTGATGTCATAGTTATATTCTGAAGCAGCTTTACTTGTTGGTGGGGGTTAAAGGTACTCAATCTGAACAGATGGTACCCATACCATCAAGATACAACAACATTTCTTCAAAATACGCTTCAGTTATCAGTCAATTTATTGCAACAAAATAATGCTAACCACTGTCAACAATGGTATCAAATTTCCCAAAACTTGTTATTTATCAACATTTTGTTCAACAAAATATAGCTGTATTATCACTAAAGTATCACGAAATTTTACCGTATTACTACTTAATTTTAGAGTTATCCATCTGCATCCGCAATTTTGTCCGAGACCCTCCGTTTGACCATGTGTTTCTGGGCCACAAAATATTACATATCTTGAGAAATAACAAACCCCCGAAGCATCTGATTGGATTGAGTACCTTTAAGACATAACCTCTTCGCTGCTAAATGATGTCATGTGCTGTGCCATTGACGTTTTGGCCTTTTTCCATTTTTGAAAAATGTAATGGGAATATCACGAAAACCCTAAAACTTATTCCATTGAAAGGCTATTATCTTTAACAATCCTGAACCATCATACAACGTTCAAGATACAAGGGCTCCGATGTGCTCACATGTTGAAGCAGGTCCGTACTCAGTTCGGACGTATAGTAGCCAAGAGGTTAAAAGTAGGGCAAAACTGCTCTCCTGTGCAGTGGTCGACGGCTTTGTCATATTGGTCTTTCTGTATTCTCAATGAGCAATATTTAAATTTTCACCTTTTAAATTAATCCATTTTCAATTTGTTTTACAATTACTTACATGTCAATGTTTAATTCAGGGATTAATATTTAGATAGTATATGCATGATTTTATTAGATAAATATTACAGATCAATCTTCGTTTCGGTTTTATCCCAGATATTGGAAGTTTTTGTTTTTTTCCTAAAATAAAAGTCATACACGTAGACCCACTCTGGTAGGCATGGGAAGATATGGGTCTGGTCGCAATAGGATACATATCCTGATACAAGGTTCATGTTACCAAGAAGTGAATATGCCAAGTCCAAGATAAAAATCATCTGTGCTGCTGCTATGAAGCCTTGTTTTGGTATGATCGATACCGGTTGGTTGGGAATAATTTCTTCACATTTGTTTTTTCAAATTTCAGTTTAAATATTTTCTAAACCTCTCAAAGTAGTTAAATTGTCAGTTATCGCTGACACTGTAATGGTCATTAAAACCAGTCATGAAACGATATGCACACTGAAGTGAGGTGCCAAATAATTGTGTTGGGAGAATTTTTCAAGCATCACTATTGTTTGGTAAAAAGAGATTGAAATTGCCATAACCACATATTGAATGCAACCAAAAATTTCACCAATCACTATTATTAGGCACCTAAAGGTACACAGTAGTCCAAACAGCATTTGGGCATATCGGGACAATATATTATTGGATACATGTATCTCAGCATTCTGTATCTCAATTCATTGGTTGTATCGCCCATCCCAACATTCCAGGTAGCTGGAACATGTCCTGCTTTTGAAATACAGACTACATTTGGGGAACTCCCCCGCTGTTCATATCTTTTATTACTCCCCTTATAACAAAATGCAAAAACAGCCGTATTATGTGATTGGTCTGTCCGTCCGTTAGCAGTTTTGGTTTCCTGATAATAACTTTAGTTTGGGTTATTGTATCTGAACTAAATTTTGTATGCAAGTTTTCCAGACCAAACTACAGGTCATGTTCGTATTTGGGATTGGCCCGATGATTTTTGCCGGAGATATGGGCCTTTTTCGACTTGGGAAAACTAATTTTATGTCATTATTTTGGTTTCCAGATGATAACTTGAGTTTTTATTATTTGATCACAACTAAACTTAGTATGTGGCTCAGTCATACTAAAATACAGGTCAAGTTAGTTCGAATTTGGGTGCGGCCCAATGATTTTTGCCAGTTCTGTGCCTTTTCCAACTTGGAAAATTCCCTATGGGAGACTCACATATATAAGAGAATGCATTGGCACAGGGTTTTCACAAATGTCAGGAAGCTCCATTCATGAAAGGGTTAGCAACAGTCATGGAAGGGTTAAGCAATGTATTGGCGAGAAGAGACTGGACACAGACTGCTGCAGAACTACTTTAATCACAACATATATTAAAATACAATCTTCAACCCAGTTTGAACTGAAAGACAGAATGAAGATAAGAAATCTAGTTCTGATGGCTAGCTCACAATTTCATAAATTATAGTCAGACAAATAGTCACATACAATGATAACCATTATGACACTAATTAATATCGTCTGTTTCTACTAACATCGTCGAATATCTAAAAAAAATCAACTGTCCCACTCCATCAAAAACATTGTCTGAACTACGCTCAATTGTAAATATTTACTTCTTGATTCAGGATGCAACTATCGGCGATATACAACCACAAATGATTTCAAAATCGAGAATCACTGTATTTAATTAATATATTAGAATGACAGTGCGTGTTGTCAATTTGTATATGATATTTGTAAAAATAACGACTTTAAGCAAGATCATTCTTCATTTCACCCTTCACCGGAGTGTTTAACATTACTTTACATGAGCTACAAAGTTTGTAGTACTTTGTCTTTGAAAAATATACCCACGGAGAATAAGCAGGAAGGCCAAAGAATGATTGAGACGGAATTAAAACAAATAAAGTAGTGTACACCGTATTTCAATAGTAATGCCATGTTTTTCCTGAGACAGCATCGTCAACAGAATTGGGAAAACATTTTCAAAGTTATGGGTGCATTGTAGAGTTATAGGACACAACTCAGTACAATCACCTTCAGAGCAATTTTGCATACTCTGCTTGTGATGGCATTTTATGATATAAATTATGATAAAATCAAATTTCATAGCAAGAGGATAATAATTGCCATACAAAATTGAATATTTTTTGAAATGTAACAATTTTCATTTCAGCTTTAGAAGTCAGCTACTTTTTACTGATACTTAGACATAAATGTTTTGTTCAAAATTTGGGAATTCAAGTCTTTAGAGTCAATTAAAAAGAAATTTTGCTATACAGTTCTAAATGATGTTCTCACAAATATAATAAATCCAAATAAAATTGAGAAGTTTTCTAAAATAGTCCCAGGAGGGGTTGAAAATTGTAGTTTATTTTTTTTAAATAAGGTCACATGATATTCAGCTCCTGTTCAGAATAATCTTGAGGGAACTGAATTTCATGTGATGCAATTCAATGTAACAATTAATGATGAGATCAGAAAAATTCAACATCCATCACACTCGTACATTTGCTGGTTATTTTATATTAATGACAAGAAAATCATCATCAAAACTGAAAAAAATCTGATTTGTATTAAAGACTGTATTTCTTTTTCATCTGAAAGAATAAGTTTTTACTAAATATTTCAATTTAACACAATTTCAATAGAAATGAAGAACAAATTGTAACAATATTAAATTTTTTCAATAAATGACACAAATTTAAAAGGGAATTCTGAACTTTAAAATATATTCTCTTTCCATTTACATGTACATACTACCAACATACATGCACATTAACTTGGTATAAACATTTTGCTTAAACAATAGTTTCTTTAATTCTCAGACAAATTTTTTAAAATGCTCAGTACTAGCAACCAGTAATACTATATATATACATGTACATGTACATGAGGGTGACAGATGTTGAAATTTACTGCCATTACATATAAAAGCAACCTATAATGTTCAAAGTTAACTATAAGTCCAGAATTTGATCGCTTTTAGCACATCAACCGAGATCAAATTGGCTTATAAAATATATTATACTCATACTGTCTATACTTGCTATCGAAAATCCATCTGTGGTGACAGTAATGTTGTCAGCTAAAAATTACTCCAACGAAGAACGTTTCACGTAAGTTTTTCCTAATATGGTAAAATTGAAAATTGCTGATGTCACGTCACTTCCGATTGATCAATATAGAAAATAAAAACGTGACGGAATGATGATTCATGGATACTTTCCTCTTTCAAGACGTGAATTACATATGTGTATAATATAATTTAGTCTTGAACATCATTGGTTGCTTCAAGGTAACAGACTCGTCAGAAGTTCCGCTAGTAGCTTGTATGGATTAAATTGTTCTTTTCCGAACATATCCAATCATATGCATGGTTCATTTTGATTTGGAGATAGGTAGGAGTCATATTAGAATCGACTATCATGTTAGACCCCTCATATTTATAAAGTTAACTGATTGCCATAAAATCTTTAAAGGTACTCAATCTGAATCGATGGTCACTATATCATAAGATTCCAATAACAACAACATTCTTTTAAATGCCGCTTCAGTTATCAGAATCGATTAATTGCCAAAAAAATAATGCTAGCCACGGTCAACTATGGTATAAATTTTCCCGAACCATGTTATTTATCAACATTTTGTTCCAACTAAATTTGGCAGGATTGTCAAATATCTAAAACCCAAAGCCAATTGATTTTAGAGTTACCAATCCTCATCCCCAATTTGGTCCGAGACTGTCAGCTTGACGAATAGTTGCCATGCCGCCAAAAATTACATATCTCGGGGGGGAAATAACAAATTTCAAAAATCGATATCTGATCAGTCTGAACTTTGATGGGTGGGTTCGACTTGAATCAAATATTTTTTACCCCGGAAGCCAAAGAAATAGTAATTTATTTGTGCTTAACCAGATTATGCATCTTTAAACATCAACTTCTACTCATTACTATACTGCCCAAGTGTTGTTCAAAATCGGTGTAACGAGATGATTCCTGGTTGAAAATATTTGTTGTATTCTCTCCTATTCATTGTCACTTTGATATGCTGTCATTTATCTAACAAGCTACAAGGGGAACCTCTCTAGCATCTCCACTACTAGTCTCTGTATTATGCCCATGCAGTCCCTTTGAAAAGCCGATGATAATATTATAAGATTTATGTCTGTTGATCACTCCCGAGATTTCTGTTCTGGGAAGACGTGGCTTTCCCCAAGATGACAAAATGAATCGTTTCCAAATGCGGAGTGCGTACCTGGTGTAAATGTTTGTGAGAATCAATAGTATTTAGTAGTAGTTATAAAAACAACAAGATGCAAAAGACTAATCGGTCATTAATATCGTTGCCTGATTAAAACATGAAGATGATGTCTACTAGATTGCGAGGAGTATAATACAGTAATGCCCTAAGTAATCGACTCCATAACCACAGCAGAATTATTGGTAACTTTTCAGGATTTAGTCGGAAATAAGGCTTGTTGCCATTCATCGGAAAGCTCTCCCCGAGAGCTTTTCGATGAATGGCAACAAGCCATATTTCCGACTAAATCCTGAAAAGTTACCCATAATTCTGCTGTGTTTAAGGAGTCAATTACTTAGGGCATTACTGTACATTATTCATATCACCTGTATTCTGTATTATAAAATTGTTTATGTATCTCTATTCTTGGGAAAATTGTCAATGTGTCATTGATATCGGCTTTTTATAGATATTGGATTCCTCTTTGCAACGAGCTCTTACGTCACAAACCAATGAAACTGTGCCCAGTCATGGCATGACCAATGCAATGGAAGGAAATCAATCCCATCAATACAGAAAATAAAATATGTATGAGAGATCCGTGGATGTAAATCTGATAAGATTAACGTCGGCTTTTCAAAGAGACTGTATTATGCCTATATTATCTTCAAGTTTGTGATAAGATTATGTGAGATATAAACTCTTTTGCTTAGAATGAATACCAGAGTCACTGAAGTCTCGTCAAATTCAGATTTTCTCAATTGTCACACTCTAATGGTTTCCAGACACTCCAGTTTATATTTTAACCTCAACCTTCAAGCGATTTTACAGAGGTTCTGTGTCTTGGTGGAATACTCTATTTGGTTGTTCTGAAACTACTCTGGTATCTCTCATCACTTGGTATTAGATACAACTTTTTGGTGAACATCAGGGACCAGCTTAAAGGGAGTCTTGGGACTCAAAAACCAGTATGCGTAAGTAACTACAGCATATTTAAACTGTTTTTTCTTATTATAATAATGTATTTACTCATTATAATGATTTTATTATTGTATAATACTTATTGGATCATAGAATGGTGATGTTGGGGTGTAAATTGAACTTGAGCCATTATGACTTCTCCCTGATAACAGCCTACTTCTCCCTAATAGTCAAGTAGGGAGAAAGGATTTCTCCCAATTTAAAACCTCTCGGCTGGTCCCTGGTGAACACTATAAGTTTCTACATACATTAAGTTCATGATGGACTACACAAGTTATTTATGTCCAGTGAAGGATATCCAATTCCAGTCCCATTATGCAAATACATATCATTTACCATCGTAAGTGAATGTTCAGAAGACCACGATTCAATCGTAAGTGGAACTTTATGTTGTGGGTAGTAACCGGTAGTTGGACTGCGCATGCTTATGACAAGATCGCGAGTAAAAAATTAATATTAAGCAATGTTTGATTTTAGATGCAAAATCGTGGCAGATTCTTGGTTACTTGTATTTGCGACAGAATCGCAGTCGTGTGTACGTAAAAATCGTAGACAGAAAGATGGAAGGGTAATCAATCACGTGATAATGAACAACCCAATTTATCCTCGATCATCTATGACGATATCACAATCGTGAAAACAAACTATCAACGATTGTGTCGGGCCCAATTCCTCCACTTTCAATTGAATCGTGGTAGTCTGAACATTCATTAAAGACAAAGCTTTAGAATACAACTATGTTAAACTAGAAGGACCAACAGGAATAAATAAATGCAAGAGATGATTTAGAGCTTATTGAGACTTTCTAGGAGTGTTAAAATAATTGTGATTTCATCCTCCAATGCTGCATCAAATCAGTTATATAAGGAATAAATTCTTATGAAATGTTAATAGTAAACTCTGTATTTTTCGTCTTGTTAGGTAACAAAATTCCAGCAGAAGTATAGCATAATGGGGCTGGAAATAGTTCTTCAAATAAATTTGAAATAATGGCAGTAATTATTCTGATCTCACCATGTCGGAAATAAATACATCAAATTTTTTTGGGTCAAACATCAACAAGGACCTACTCTCCCAGCTCGACAAAAGTTCCAAATCATAACAGGCTACAAAACTTTACAAGTAATTAAAGGGCACTCAATTCTAAAATTCAGGGCCAATTTGCGGAATTTTCAAACTTCTTATCCAATATGCCCAACAAGATATGGTTAACTGCAATTGGAATCATTTAAGAGTTTATCAGGTGGTGCAAATAGAGCTGCCAATGCTGCTCAAGATGCCCTATGGCAGTTCAACCACTTTCCAGCCTTGAATTGTCATTTGTCCAATTCAACGCTATTCTAGGTTTTCAAGGCCCCGCTGGCTCCCTGCAGAACATTTCCAACGAATATATTGATTGTGTGCAAGAATATTTCCGACTGATACTATCACAATTCTGCTAAGGCTCACGGTCGCTCACCTTGCTAAACTTTATTACTTGTTATAAATAAGTTGGTCCAGGTTTTACAAAATATAAAGTGAAGGTATTGGCTCTCCGGAATCAAGTAATTTACCAGCTGAACTTACAGGAAAATTTAGGGCTAAAAGTCGCAATATTTAATCATGATAAATTGTACCATACCGAATATTGCTTGGTTGTTAGCTGGAATTAAAATGTTAGCAATATTGAGAAGGTGGAGGGGACTTGTGACATCCAGTCTATAAGTTGTCCTATGGCAGTTTACATGGACTTGTTCGGGCGCGTGAAACTGATAAGTTAGCACACAGGCATTATTCCAACCTGGGGAATATAGCAATCTACTAACATTGCCGAAAATTTCAAAGAAATTTCCATAGAAAACATCATCTGAACTTCGCTCAATTATAAATATTTACATCTGGATTCGGGATGCAACTATAGGCGATAAACAAACACAAATGATTTCACCATCGAGAGTCATTGCATTTAATTAATATACCAGAATGATGATGTGTGTTGTCAATTTGGATTAATATTCATAAAAAACTATTTTGAGCAAGATTATTCTCCATTTCTATTTGATCACCCTACCGGAGTGTTTCACATTACTTTAACAAATTGTTCATTATCCTTGGCCACAAGGAATTCAAGAACCTTTGCATGGATCTGGGAGAATGGGTTACAAAGCATAATTAAAACAATGAATAACGAAGAGATCAGTCAGAAAAAACAATTGAAAACAATAAAAACAGAACATTTTCATTCATGGAGATCAGTTTGTCATCATCTAAGCTATTCCGTAGCACAGCACAGGTCCAACAGTGTAATAGCCCTCTTCTTCAACCCCACCTAATAAATCAAGCATGATTTCGATATATATTAAATGTCTAGAGTGATCATCATCGTCAAGGTAAAGAATGGGAAGCCAGCATTCTTGAATGAGTACCTAAAGTCTAGATAACTCCAGCTGTCATAACCCATACACAAAAAGTGTGGAAATGTAATATATTTATCACACTGAAATATCCACCACCGGAATAATAATAATGTTATGACGATCTTGATATTTGCTTGATATAATGGCATACTAGTAACGTTTATTAACCTACTTATTTCTGAATGGGTTTCCTCCATCCAGCTCTAAAAGTTTAGTTAGAATGGACTATTAACTACTCTATTGCTCATTTTAAAGGATATTCAAATTAAAACGATGTGTAAAATTAGACACGCTAGTTAGTACTCGCTTCTGTATGAATATAAATAAACACATTAACTGGATTACTGCATCTGATGATATAAAATGAATACGCCAAGGAGAAATGTTCAAAAACATTATTGCAGAGTAAATGACAGATGTTTACGTGACAAGAAGCTGGGTACCCAAACTTTACTGACGTGTTACCAATAACCACTCAAGACATGATAAAGAGTGCATGGCTCTGTCTAATTAGCGTGCGCAGCCTGTGCAGGTTTATATAAAAGCGATACAGAATGTTAACCAGAGGAAAATGAATATATCTCATATCAATCATGTCCAGAAGTAAAATGTATTAAAAACGGATTCAGGGTTCCAAACCTCCAGTTATCTAATTTTACATTGTTTTCTGTTTTTTTTTCTGTTGAAAACAAAATATGACATGATATAAACTGGACCAATAAATACCAAAGAACTAGACGAAGAAATACCGAAGTATTGGACCAAGAAAAATACAGAAAAACATAATTTTCTTAGTGAAAAATTAATTTTTTGTGTCTCTAAAACATCAAAACTTTATGAAATAAATACATAGAAAATTCAATATCGAACGAAATAGCATCTTTCTTGTAGCACTTCTTGTTCCAAACATGTTATTTTATACAATAGAATTTAAATAAAATGTAAAATAGGTTTCGTAAAACTTGGGTCTGAAACCCTGAATACATGTACATCAGTAAAGAGCAGCTCTTCAGTTGAGTGAGTCATTGCACGAAGCATTGAGCCTTTTACACACAACCTTTCAAATTTAGCGTCTTTGTACTCAGCTTTTCTGGTGCTGACACTTTAGTATCAAGTGTCTCCAAATTCCCACATAAAATGAGACTTCAAACTGGTTACCAAAGGGAAAGCTCTAGAAAAGAATGGATACGAAAATTCTTGATTTGAAAAGCTATGTTCAAAAGAGATTGA
Organism: Siphonodentalium dalli; assembly: GCA_032622095.1. Classification (NCBI taxonomy): domain Eukaryota; kingdom Metazoa; phylum Mollusca; class Scaphopoda; order Gadilida; family Siphonodentaliidae; genus Siphonodentalium; species Siphonodentalium dalli. The sequence goes on along the minus strand of CP136063.1, from coordinate 161,841,559 downwards.
TGCCTTGTTGCAAGGAACCCTTCAACCACAATTCACAGGAACATTCTTTATATCACATATCACAAAAGACCTTTTCTTTATGTAAAATTTCATTACAATAATGTGCTTCAACACAGTTTTGAACAAGCACATGCAATATCAAATGTGTAATGTCAAACCACTAAATGGTTGACAGTGGAGTTCTGAAATGTTGGTAAAATTCTCAAAATCAACAAATGAAGTACCAACATGTAGCTTTACCGTAGTTTAACTCTAGTTAGCATAAATAAGTATGTTCATATATTGTACATGTATATATTTACATACTAAGTGTTGTCATCACTAAATCCAGCATTCTGATTGGTCGGCGCCCACGTGGCTAGTTGCAGTTATTTCTCGGTGAATGCGCAACGGCTCAATAACACCAAGCTCATAACAACATCCATACGTCATTGGGTTTGGAAAGAAGATATTTCATTGAAAAGTACGATTTGAACTGGTGAACCAAGATCATATTGAAATTACTAACCCCCCCCTATTCTCTGGGCATCCATCATATCTTAATGTTTACATTGTGTGCTTCCCTGTGCATTTCAATCATAACAATGGCTGATGTTCACATGTGAATTGGACATTTTTGTTCATGAACCTTAATTTTCATGCAGAGTGGAGTTGGAGTTAAGTGCAGCAGCGCGGCATATGAATGCTGCTATATAAAGCAATGATATAATGTAACCAAAATACAGAACATTGCAATACATATCAGGATTAACAGGCATGCAAATTTCATGGTAATTTTCATTGTCTCCCTGGATAACTCTTGGGATACATGTGGTACAAATTACTGCTATAAATATAATTTTAAAATTTCTTATCTTAAATTTTGAATATAGAATATTAATATATTTCAGTGAAAGTTTCCTGCCAAAAACTTATTTGAAAACAGGCTGGTGTAATATTAATGGTTGAACATTCTGTATCACTGTTTTTCCTGCCTCAAATGTAAAATGGGAATCAACAAAACAAAACACAATTAAATGCACTAAAGGCAACAGCAATTTTATGGTCTGGTTTACGAACCAATCCCACAACAATATTCCCAAGATTGCAAAAAAAAAAAAAAACCCCAGTATTAACACGTTGACTGCCGACTACGAGTTATCTCATACTTTTTTCATGTAATAGAATGTTATGGGAGTAGGCAATTAATGTATTAAACACTTTTTATTAATTGGTTTATGTTCAGATTCAATAAAATATGAATCAACTTAAGTATTGTTGACGAAAATATTACTGTAATGCCCTAAATAATCGACTATGACCCTTTAACCACAGCAGAATTATGGGTAACTTTTCAGGATTTAGTCGGAAATATGGCTTGTGCCATTCTGACTAAATCCTGAAAAGTTACCCATAATTCTGCTGTGGTTAAGGAGTTGATTATTTAGGGCATTACTGTATTGTTGACGAAAATATTAGATGTCAAAGTCTTTCCTTGTGTTTTCTCCTTATTTTCCGTTATTAACAGATTTAGGGAAAGATATATCAGTTTATTTATATACTCAGTTTATTTGTATAATTTGAATAAAACATATTATTTCTAACAATCTTCTGAAATTCATGTACATTTACAAAGTTTGCCTATTGTTGGGGTGGCGATGACTATTTTTTTCTCTCCTGCATCTATCAACATTTTATCCCAGAAAAATATTTGTAAACCAGTCTGTAACATTGAAGTGGCCTTACACAGCTTTGTATGCAATTTGAATTGTTTGTTGATTTGTTGTTTCTGAGTGAGAAATAATTTTCTGTTTCTTGATAATTATTTCAATGAGTGCCATCAACTTACGCCAATGATCTATAAATTAATATGCAACAGAAAACCATAATTTTCTTAAGAGAATATACTGTCGTAAAGAATTGCCATGGTGCATTTTAATAACCAACCATCAGGCTGTTGTGAAAAAAAAACACAAAATACATCAATAAGTTTCAAAATTGCATAGTTCAAGTGATAACTTGAGGTTTTCACACCTTCATTGTTTAAAAAATATAGAAAATGTAAGTAATTCTACCGAGACATTGCACAGTAGGAGAAAGCCGAGATGCCATTTTAGAGTTATTTAGATTGTTATTTATAATGACCTGGCAATTCTTTATTATGAATAAACAATCATGCATAACGTGGTTATTTTTAAACTGGTGGAGCGCCAAGTCTTTGCATGCATAGCTCGGCTTTTAGTGTGACTTATTGGTCGCGCCAAAGAGTAAATGATGAAAACAGAAATCAGTCAGGCTTTCTCGCTTGCTATATGTTTTCTCCATGCGTGCGTGGATCCAAATCTTCAAACTGAGTAGATGCTCGCTGCGACCATGTTTTTATCAGTTGAATGTTAAGTGAACTCAATTTGAAGCTTTGAACAGGCAGATAAAGCAGCGCTCGCTTACAGACCATCTAATTCTGTTCGCCATAGCAATAAACTGGGCCAATGGTGATAACTCCATACTCATGGGGGTCTTTACCTGGTAGGAAACAGAGAAAAAACAGAATACAAGTTATAAAAATTGTTGGTGACTCAAATATTCAATAGTGACTGAATTAAAACAAACCATTTGTTCTGTCTGTTGCAGCGCTGTAAAACTAATTAAACTGTTTCTGCAGATGCATCTTCTCCTAGCAACCGTAAGCTCCTCCCACTAGTGAATATGTGGGGAAAGCACAATTAATATGGAATGCCAGTTCCCAAGTACAGTAATGCTCTAAATAATCGACCCCTTAACCACAGCAGAATTATGGGTAACTTTTCAGGATTTAGTCGGAAATATGGCTTGTTGCGATTCATCGGAAAGCTCTCGCCAAGAGCTTTCCGATGAATGGCAACAAGCCATATTTCCGACTAAATCCTGAAAAGTTACCCATAATTCTGCTGTGGTTAAGGGGTCGATTATTTAGAGCATTACTGTACCAATATTGTGACATTTTTAAACAAATGCTAACCATGGTTTTCAAGCCACAATTGCACAACCAATTAAGTTCGATCCATAACTTCGGATAGGATAAGGTAACTCAACTGCATCACTTGATAATCTGCTTGATATTGAGTTTTTTTTAAAACCTTTTCTATACTATATACTCATTGATAAAGTAGTTCCCTTAGGTAATGCTCAGATAATAAGTTCAATGAATGGCCATAGTTAATACTTCTAGTCGATTTTCTTTGTTTCATCTGTAGAAATAAACCTAGACCATTTTGTTTAACTTATTATCTGAACATTTCCCATCAATGTCTAGGATATTTATCGAACGTCTGCTTGTATTTCCTGAATATCCCACCTTATGAGAATAATCAACTATTCTAATAATATACTTTTATAACTGGGTGGGAGAGTCCATTCAGTAAAGAAATGGTTAAACAGGAAGAGTTCCACAAAGGTTGTTTTCCCCAAGGATCCATGAGTGGAATGAAACCAGGCCTGAGAGTATTGTGCCATACATTTGCAGAATGAGGTCCCCAGAGGGTGAATTTAGTGGCACTACCCCGCAGTGGGCTATCATCACTAAATTCACCTCTGGGGACCTCATTCTGATTATGCCTCAACTTCTCTGTATCTTTATTATCATATCAAAGTTTTTTAGTTTCTTTTGATAATTGATTAATTAGTGTTTAACACCATTTCAGCAACAAGGCAATGTCACGACAAGTTGTTTCTTTAGAAACTTCTTCACAAATATTCTTTTTCTTTTTTTAGTTTAGTTTCTCAATATCTCCAGATTGGCAGATGACACATTCCATAATCGAGGTGCCCAATGGGTGCACATCACAATATTTGCCATCTGGGAACTTAAGTCTGAATCTAGTTCCCTCATAGCAGATGAGGTCATGCAGAATGAGGTCCCCATAAGGTTAATTTGGTTATGCTAGCCCACTGTGCTATGCTATTTCAAGTTCTTTACAAATAAAGGAAGTAATTCAGACGAAACTATTTTGGAAATTGGAGGTTCAGACAGAACAAATGGCTTAAAGATATATACATGTACTATCCTAAAACATTGAAAAAAACAGTACCTACCTTCAAGATGTAAAACATAAACTAATATAAAGCTAAGATTAGAATAAGAAAGCTATAGGATACATATGGAAGCAAAAGCGAATACATCTAATAGGCATATAAAAGCAGTTCGTGACATAGATGTTGCAAAGTGATGTTGTTAAAATGCAGATGAAATGTGAGGATAAGTGAAGATGTCGAGCAAATTAAACATCTTTTTCGGCTATATATTCATCGCATGTAAAGATAAATGAGCGTTCAGACGAATCCATTGTGTGCGTTGCGTTGTACAGTAATACCCTAATTAATCGACTCCTTAACCACAGCAGAATTATGTCAGGATTTAGTCGGAAATATGGCTTGTTGCCATTCATAGGAAAGCTCAGTGAGAGCTTTCCGATGAATGGCAACAAGCCATATTTCCGACTAAATCCTGAAAAATTACCCATAATTCTGCTGTGGTTATGGAGTTGATTAATTAGGGCATTACTGTAATTGGAGTACAGACAATAACAAAGGCATTCAGACGGCTGCATCCGTTACGTTATATCCATTAACGCTACGACGATTCTGGTTTTCAATCGATAAAAGATGGCAGCTGTCTGCGAAGTGAAGGAAATTTGACTTATATATATATGTCAATAAAGATTTAGTTGCATGGTATTTGTTATAATGTTAAAACTCATTTATAACAAATAGATTGATATTGCATTTATTCCAATTTCTTAGCTGCAATCGGAAGTTCTGCGTTATATAACGCAATGTACCTGTGTGAGTGGTTTAATGCAGACAACGGATCATGTTATCACAACGGGCCATCACAACACAGTCATCTGAACACTACTTAAAACTTGTTTGATAGTCAAACGTTATTATTTCCATATGAAGCTTGAAATTCACAAATTAATTTAAGTTTGACTACTGACCCTTTGAGTTGAACTACCAGTATATGTTTCTAACATGTTGAGAAGTTTTAGTAGCTGGAAGTAGTATAACATAATTGCATTGCTGTTTTTAGTTGGTCATTTCAAATGGACATATTTTTTTTATAATGCTCGACATCTTCATTTGACAGAGAATGGTGACCATATCCATACCTACATTGTCCACATCCGTTTTCCATTAATAATCTGAAGTATATTTCTAGATTCCTCCAAATTATACACGTTTACTACAGTGACACAAATTTATTGTACAGTTCAGTTTATGATATCCATCTTGAAAGGCGAATCATTTAAGATTTTAAAATTAAAAGTATCTAGTTACCTTTAAAATTTAACTTATTTAATTAAACTCTTTGATGGCAATTTTCGACAAGTAAAAACAATCAAGCCATCCATGATAAACTGAAACTTGCAACTAATCTACGAACATTGTCTATTACTGGACATAGTCAACATAGTAAATACTACTCAAAGAACATCAAATAGTTGCATTAAACAAATGCATGGAATGGTCGGTTTTCACATTTCATTGATTCTGTCCTATTTTGAGAGCCAACCCTCATTTATGCGATATAAGAATTTCATAGAAATAAAATCATTTGATAAAAATCAATCTTAATTTACACCGAAAAAGAGAATCTCTCTTTAATAGAAAATGTTAATTTTTTGTAGCATTAAAAACTTTACATGAGGGTTGGCTTCAAAAGTGAGACAAAACTTTTGGTCGTTGATCCTTTGATGACGGTTTATTCTGGTCAGATCTCTCCATAGCATCGTACTGGGCCAATTTCATGTTGACCATACTCCCCATCGCCACCTGATAAATTTAATCTCAGTATTAGACTTGAGCAAACCATGCAGCAAAGAGAATACAAAGCCAAAAATAACAGGACAGAAGGGGCTTGAAAATCTAGTAACGTAGTGCAAACCAGTTAACCGTTTATGTCAGAAGAATCCAGAGAATCACATAAGAATTTCCAGTACAAAACCAAGATATGCACCAACAATATTAGTTCGAATAGAAGGCATCACCTACGTCATATTGCTCAAAAATAATCAAAATCCGGAATCCTCAAGGGAATTAAAGCCACTTTTAGCATATAGATAAGTCTCTGAGCACTAATTTTACTATGGCACAGGGCGGCAACTAAGTGCATGTAAATTAATAATTAATTGAATTCTATGATTGAGATTTGCTCACGAGATAAGGCTAATCAAAGAATATTCATGAGTGATGAAATTGTCGACGTCAAACGCCTACATAATGCTAAAGGCACTTTCTGTTTCCAGGTTGGTATTTTAAATTAAAAATTATGAAAAGACAACAGATATGGCGAAATACTAAAAAACAACATTCTTCAATCAAAATTAAATTTTAATGTTCAAGCATTTACTAGAATTTAAATGGATTTAAAGTAAATCTTGGTGCTGTTTTGTTGGGGTGGTTTCTTTTGCAAATATGCACATGCGCCATGCCATCAACAAAAATAAATCTTGAATGAACATGTTAAGAAAATTCATGCTGTTTCATTTATAATTAGCAAACGACTTCATAAAATGCACTTTCCTCTGTCGTTTATTGTTGATAATACAAACGGAATGGACAAAGTTGCAGGACGTATAGCAAACACTAAGACAATTATCAATGAGACGATACACCATTAGATACCCATGATTAACTTCCATCTACTCTTCGACTTACTAAGTACAATATTTTTGTGAAATGAATAAAGAACGCAAAAAAAATAAAATAAACACATCATATTCTGCTAAAAAACATCTAAATGCACAAGTGAAGATTATTCAATAACCTCTAATCGTGACAAAAAAAGACTTATTTCAGTGGAATAATCTGAGGATGAGCAGCGGAAGAACCCAATTGAGAAGGCATATCCAAAATTGTCTCGAAGCGAAAAACTGACAGTGCATACTTGTGCACATGGACTTATAAAATGCTCCTAAACTGACCATAACTATTAGTTGTCTACGACCAATTGAACTGAAGTATTTAAATTGAACCAAAGCTACCAAAGTAAGAAACTATGACCATGTTGAATAAGATAAGCATTACATTACTGCAGCCCGATATATTGATTAGCAGCGTAATATGGACAACACATTTTTGGACAAAATAGATTTAAAACTGAAGAAATAAGGGTGAAGATGGTGGTGGCCTGTTTATTATAAACCCACATGTATATGCAGACTATAACCGGTATTTATCCACTTTGTGTGTGCCGGTGGTTAGCCGTAACCTGCTGTACAACATTATTGCTGGGGTTGTTGGATTAATCGTCAATTGAATTAGCCATTTACATACCTTGTCGGGTCGATATTGCTGTTAGGGTCAGATTTTATGTTTGAGCTATAGGGTCAGATTTTATGTTTGAGCTATGTGATAATACCTGAAACAGACACACTTTCTATACTAGAATTTGCTCAAGAAGAGAGTGAGGAAAATCACACATCATCCATTAGAAAACTGCTGTGTAACGTTGTGCATCCAAAAAATGCAATAATTAATCAAATCTATTGTGATCACATTGTGGGAGACTATTATGGTCAAATGTCGACTTTTAAAAGAATTATGGTCATATACCAATACAATAAAAGATCAGCTGACCACAGTGTCCCCCGAAAAAGTGGCAAGTCGATGCCGCTTTGTTAAAGAAATTTTAAAAAATGTTGAAATTTTCTAAGTTGAAAAGGGTTAATAACTCTGTAAAAAAAAAAAAAAATTCTATCATCTATATACATGTTGCACATCTCCAATATGTGGGTAACAATACTCTGAAGTTTCAAATATCTACGATCAAAACTGTAGGAGGAGTTGATTACACCATGAAGGTACCCTCATACAAAATATTATAAAAAATGTTGAAATTTTCTAAGTCAAAAAGTTTAATAACTCTGTCAAAAAATAATTTTTCCGTCATCTATATACATGTTGCACATCTTCAATATATGGGCATCAATATTCTGAAGTTTCAAATCTCTAGGATGAAAACTGTGGGAGGAGTTGATTACACCATGAAGGTACCCTCATACAGAAAATTATAAAAAATGTTGAAATTTTCTAAGTCAAAAAGTTTAATAACTCTGTCAAAAAATAATTTTTCCGTCATCTATATACATGTTGCACATCTTCAATATATGGGCAACAATATTCTGAAGTTTCAAATCTCTGGGATGAAATCTGTAGGAGGAGATGATTACACCATGAAGGTACTCAAAAGTGTGACGGACGGACGGACCCCGTTTCTATAGTCCCCCGAAAATAATTTTTTCGGGGGACAATAAAATGATCATCTGTGATAAAGCGAGTGTGTGTGAGTTTATGAATTATGTTGTCAAACTGATGACCAAATTTCAAAAACCGTGACATCAGAATGCATGACTTGCCGATACTAAATATGGAGCGTGATTTGCTTGTGTTTATCTTGCATATAACCATGTGTAAACAAGCCTGAGTTTAGTGTGCCTGTCATTTGCAGAATGAGGTCCCCAGAGGGTGAATTTAGTGATGCTATCCAGCATAGCGGGCTAGCATTACCAAATTCACCCTCTGGGGACCTCATTCTGCTTAGGCCTCATCTGCCATAGACATAGACTCAGATTGAAGTTCCCAAATGGTGAATATTGTGATGTACACCTATTGGGAACCTCGATTATGCAAAAAAAAATGTGTCCTGCCAATTTGGGGACAAAGAGAAACTAAACTAAAAAATAAATAGAATCTATGTGAAGAAGTTTCTATAGAAATTTTATAATAAAGAAATTTTCCAGAGAAGATGGGGCCTAAGCAGAATGAGGTCCCCAGAGGGTGAATTTAGTGATGCTAGCCCACTATGCGGAATAGTGTCACCAAATTCACCCTCTGGGGACCTAATTCTGCTAATGACAGGCACACTAAACTCAGGCTTGTAAAAGACATATGTTTAGCTCATTGCATATCCTTTATATACGTAATTTAGCCATTTCCATCTATATAGTGAGGGAATTTTTCAGGCCGGTGAATAAACTGAGGTGATCACTAACAAATCTTGAACACTCAAATTGTGTGTGAGTTCAATGCTTACGTCAAACAGTAGTGAAAGTTGAATCATCCAGTGAATTTATTGTGGGTCTAGATAATTATCATAAACAAAATGATAATTGGGATAACTGGGGTTATGCATGCATTTCTGGGACGGCACTGATATAGTATTTATTTAAGTCCGATTAAAAATATGAAAGCAAGACTGTAAAGAGTCTCACATATTGCAAATAAATTTCAGCCATTGTCTTAATCTTGTTTCCAGAATTAATTCAAAATGGCAATTCATATTTGAAATTGAACCATAACTGATACCAAATACATGGAATGGAAGACTTTGATCAATAATTGAAATCAAACTATGCAACTATTAAATTATCCCAGATTGTTGATACAATGTGACTTATACTCTACAAATATACAAAATAAAAGTTTTGAAGATCAGTGGCCATCGGTCAACTCTGTCAGTTAGATGAGGGTAGTGATGTGTAACTATAGTGATTTAAAAACTGAACTCAGTAAAGTCTTGTATGCGGTGCTAGTTGTCTAAGGCGCCATGTCGCAGCAGGTGATTTTAGTTGGTGTGAAATAAGTGTAGGAAACTCACTGCAGTGACAAAACGCAGTGACAAATTTTGTGCAGGGTGAGTTTTTATCAGTATATTCTCTCTTAAAGATGGCAATTGCAAGTTCTCAAAACATTTCTTGCTACATAAATTAAATCAATGCGAGAAAATATTTCCAAGTAACTTCATCAAATAATTCTCAGAAACAATATCAACAATGAATCCAGGAAGAGGAAAGTGCATTTCACCAAGTGTCAAAAAGTCAAATTGCATAATCTTAAAAACATGCCTCACCAAAATAATAAGCCATAATAAGTACTTATTTGGCAAAGCTTTCAACCATAGACATTCAGAACTTGATTGAATATATGGAATTGACACAAATTTTCACACATTGATCTGCTCTAAAAACCTGAAAATATTATAAAGACACAATATACTTTCTGTGTATAGATCAAGATGGGCTGTCCGATTTGACACCGATTTGCCATTCATGGGAAAGCTCTGAATGGCAACAAGCCATATTTCCGACTAAATCCTGAAAAATTGCACACAATTCTGCTGTGTTTAAGGAGTTGATTATTTAGGAAATTACTGTATGGTTTTATGGTGTCAAATCAGACAGGGTATCTTTAAGATTATAATTTCTGGTCTATACAAATTGGTTGATGTTAACCTCTTCTGTATTTGTATACTGGTAACTAGTTGTATGTTTCATATATGTGATATTACTTTCTATTCAATCAAGAATGAATGCTTATGGTAAAAAACTTCCCCCAAACAAGTGTTTGGCTTAATTAAGACTCTCTCCATTCTGCTGTCCTTCCTTTGGACGGACAGTGGTCTAGAGTCAGTAAACCATCAAACCTGGATCGCTTGATAACCATCATGAAAGATCTGAGCGATAGGATTGCATGGGAGTTCAATCATCATTTGTCCTCGCCTTAGTGATAAGAATATCTCTTTACAAATCTTATTTCTAAAAGCTAATGGAGGTGCGAAAGGGTTCGTTGGTTAACATTTAGAATGGAATATGTGATCAATAAATTCTACATAATGCCTTCCTCTTCTCACCACACGATAACCTACACCTACACCTAGTTTCGTTGCTAATAAAAATATCAATACTGCGAAGGTTAAAGGCGATAATTATACTCCCAGTTGATCCAAAGCATCAGCTATGTTCACGGTGGGGAATAAATAACATGGTTTCAAGTTGATGAGTATCACACATTCAAAATGGCCAAGGCGATTTCTCAAATACGACCAGAAAGGAGGAAAAAGGAAATAAACTAGGATAATGATATATTACATAGTATTTTGACAGCTACGAGCATACACTCTACTATTTTTCAAACAAGCTGATACCTCATTTGTGTCCAAAATCTCAGTTGTTTGCTCTAACATTCTGACCAAAGTTGTTAGTCGATGGATTATCCTAGATGTATGGACTTGTGTATTCCACAAACCTCTGACTGGCAAATTTGGTCAGAATGTTATAGAAAATACTGAGTATTACTGAACAATTAATGTATCAACTTGTCTTAAAAATAAACTAGCATATGCTCGTAACAGTCAAAATGCTATGTTTTGTGTCAGTTTCTCATATATTATGTTTTTGTGTGTTTGCACATTTTGAATGTGTGGTACTCACCAAACTCGAAACCATGTGATTCTCCACTGAGTAAGTTAGAAGCTTATGGTTTACAGACTACCGGCAGAGAATTGTTAGAGTCAATGCATTACATATGAGATAGTAGGTGCTATCACAATATAGGCAGGGCGAAGGAAAACATGCAGGTTGTCAAGATAGTTAGGCTGATTCATCCTCAGGTCATCAGAGGTTTATCTTTCTTGTTAACGTTAACTAACAAAATATCATTCACTCACTTAATCTGGTCCATTTTGTTCACACTTATAGTTACACGTTCTCAGGCAGTATTATTTCAGCATTAAGGGCGGTCTGTATTCATATTCACACAATTAACCCTTTCATGAATTCCTGAATTTTTGTGAAAACCCTGTGCCAATGCATTCTCTTATATATTCAAGTCGACATAGTTCACCTCGCAAATATAAGAGAATGCATTGGCCTAACAAATTTTATATTATTTTATTATAATTGTTAAAAAATTGTAAGAAAAATGATAAAAAAAATGATAAAAATTGTTAAAGAATGTGAGAAAAAATGATAACATTTGATCAAGAGTGTAAGAAAAAAAATGATAAAAAATTAAAAAAATTGTTAAAGAATGTAAGAATTTTTTTTTTAAATGATAAAATTGTTAAAGGGATACTGTACCCAAAATGTTGTTGTTGGTTTCTATAGTCTCCGAGTCGGAGAATAAGGTAACACATTTTCCATTATTTGAAAGTCTGTTGAGTACGAAGTAGTGTTACGGATGGCAAATTTACCGGAATGCAAAAATACAAATTGTCGTCGAGTAATTTTTGTACAGTTTTCAACCAAATGTATCAAATAAAGTTATATTATATGCATACTAGTCCCATATACTCATTTAAGTTATTGTATCGTCACTAGTGAGTGAGTGGCTGGAATTTTCTCCCCATATCATCATAATGTTTTAAACGATCGTGTGTGCGATCGGGTTACCAATCCCGTATCCCTCAATTAATTTGATTACACGGAAATTCGTAATTTAATTGACGCCATTTTATGGCTCCAGTCATAAATTCAATTTATATCAAATTATTAACTTTGATTTTAAGATAGCCTATTAACCTGAGCGTTTACAGCATACATCTTCGACTCAAATTACTTATGTTTCTATATATTATCGATATTAGATCGTTGTTATCACCGGAAATTTATTGAAAATGGCGTACAGTACCCCTTTAACCCTTTACCCAACAAACCGGCCAAAACCGGCCAAATAAAGCTTCAACAGCCTAAAATATCTTGGGTCTGTCTCAATAGAATCATACAAATATGGATATCATTGGAACCGCCTCCTTGACCACATTGTGATAGTTACAGTTATGCCCTGTGCCAATGCATTCTCTTATATATGCGAGTCGACCATAGGTCGCCTCGCATATATAAGAGAATGCATTGGCCTAAAAAAAAAAACTTTTTTTAACACTTTTTACCATTTTTTCTTACATTCTTTAACAATTTTAGAATTTTTAATGTGTTAAGCCAATGTATTCTCTTATATATGCGAGGCGACCTATGGTCGACTCGCATATATAAGAGAATGCATTGGCACAGGGCCCTTCTGTTGGGTAAAGGGTTAAAGAATATCAGAAAAAATGATAATTATTTTTAAAGAATGTTAGAAAAAAAATATAAAAAATGATAAAAAATTGTTAAAGAATGTAAGAAAAAATATAAAAAATGATAAACAATTGTTAGGCCAATGCATTCTCTTATATATGCGAGGCGACCTATGGTCGACTTGCATATATAAGAGAATGCATTAGCACAGGGTCTTTAATGTTGCGCCAGCACAGTTCCCATCATGGCAGGGTTAATGCTGAAAAGAAATCTCTGAGGGATGAAGAGATGTAAATCTGATCAGATTATTGTCAGCTTTTCAAAGAGACTGGCTGGCCTAATGTGCTATATTGTATTCTACTGACATAGCCACCAGGAGCCATGGTAAATGGGGTGAAGGTCATCTCATAAGCCTACATTATCAAGAAAGATAACCCCTGATAGACCAACAAGGATGAGACTTAAATTAAATTAGAGTACTGAAGGCAGATTTAGATTCTGTAGAGTTTATGGTAAATTACCATAATGTGCTCATTCAATGGAAGTTAGCATACAGTTCTAATAATGAAAAAGTATTGAGACCCAACATGCAAGCCTACAAATAGTGTGTATCTCATTTGGAGAATGAGGTCCCCAGAGGGTGAATTTAGAGATGCTCTCCCACACAGCAGGCTAGTATCACCAAATTCCCTATCTGGGGACATCATTATGCTTAGGCCTCATCTTCTGGGAAGTATCTATAGTCTCAAATTAACATTGTTTCAGTTAATTTTTCCCTTCTGGGAAGTTTCTATATACCCTAATTTGCATAATTGAGGCGATCGACTAATGGGTGAACATCACCAACTTCAACTGGAGAACTTCAATCTGATTCTTAAGGTCACCTATAGCAGTTGAGGCCTAAACGGAATGAGGTTCTGAGAGGGCAAATTTGGTGACTGACGCTAGCCCACTGTGGGGATAGCGTCACTAAATTCACCCTCTGGGTACCTCATTCTGCAAATGACAGACACACTATTGCAGGCTTGTTGACACAACTTATCATGCTTAAAGAGATACAACATCACCTTCTCCAGTATTGGCCATCGCCATCTAAAAATTGCTTATCTAAAGTACAGATATTCTCAAAATAATTGTTGTCCTCTGTAATAAAGACATTCCCAATGGGGATAATTGTAAAGCAATGCAGGAGGTTCTAAGTTCCAACACAGTGAGTAAGCATTGAAAGTGTATTGCTCCATGCTGAATGATGTTGTTCATCGTTGACGTGTTTTTCACTGTGTTGAGGAATATGGGCATCGTATTGAGGCAATGTTGAAATTTTGTTTCATCAATGTTTTGATAGTCATTAACATTGATGGTGTTAAACAAACTCCATACAGTGCCCTCTACGCTATCGCTGCGATATATCACTGCCACAATGAGTTTACTTTGCAGATGATAAATCTATTTTTACATATCGTCATAGAACTGTATTTACTACTATTTAGTCACCTATTATCTTGTTTTGACCACCAATTTTTTTTTAAAGTTTGTAATAATGGTAATTCTTTCGGTATTGATAAGAACAATATGAATTGAGCCAGACATAGACAATTTTAATCCTAAAACATAAGAACTAAAAACACATAAGAATTCCTTACCAATTAATGTCATTATGGCAGTGGTATCTCAGCGGAGCGATGGGAGATAACTCTGCCTGGAGTTTGGGTGTTAAATTAAAACATGGGCAGGAAGGAGCCAAAAGTTTAAAACATAACATCGACATTTCCAGGTAAACAGAGAATACAGTAATGCTCTAATTAATCGACTTCTTAACGACAGCAGAATTATGGGTAACTTTTCAGGATTTAGTCGTAAATATGGCTTGTTGCCATTCATCGGAAAGCTCTCGGGGAGAGCTTTCCGATGAATGGCAACAAGCCATATTTACGACTAAATCCTGAAAAGTTACCCATAATTCTGCTGTCGTTAAGAAGTCGATTACTTAGAGCATTACTGTAACTCTAACCCCCTAAATATGAAGAAAACCATTTATACCCTCCTTTGAAAGCCTCAATGAAGTGAACATTAAGTGAATATTGACTGTATATTTTTTATGGAAAACAAGAGCATTGCTGGGGCATGACTAAATACGCCTGCTAGTTTAATACTTGTAAAATTGTTATTAAATCAGTTGAATTCTAAGTTGAAAGAGGTCCTTAAATTTCATGTAAAAAAAATAATTGCACGAACCAATATTTGAAATTAGCATGTTTTTTTGGCTGACAAAAACACATACCAACATTGTTCTGATCAAATAATCCAAACTGAAGTCATCGGCCAGAAAACGAAAATGTTAACTGATGGACAAGTGGACTGATTACATAAAATGATGGTTTTTCAAACAGGAGTATAAAATTTGAAATGAAAGAGTGATTTTGTGTGGCCCAATACTATATCATGAAAAACATCTTTATATTCTTTGATTCTTGCTCAAAATTATGGAAGACCAAGCCTGGAATATGGTGTCTGTCATTTGCAGAATGAGGTTCCCAGAGGGTGAATTTAGTGATGCTACCATGCACAGCAGGCTAGCATCACCCAATACACCATTTGGGGACCTCATTCTGCTTTGGCATCATCTTTTGGGAAGTATCAATAGTCTCAAATTAACATTGTTTTTAGTTACTTTTTCCCTTCTGTTCATGCAGTTTCTATATCCCCTAATTTGCAGAAGATAAAATGGATAATTGAAGTGACTATTGGGTGAAAATCACCAACATCAACTGGGGAAATTCAATCTGATCCTAGGCCTCCCATAGCAGTTGAGGTCATGAAGAACGAGGTCCCCAGAGGGTGAATTTTGTGATGCTAGTCCACCGTGCAGGATAGTTCCACTAAATTCACCCTCTGTGGACCTAATTATGCAAATGACAGACGCCATATTTCCAGGCTTGTGGAAGACAATATAGAATCACAGTTGGGGCAGTAAGAGATAGCATTCAGCTTAAAAAACGCATATATTCAGGGAGAATCTCAAACGGCATTCTATTCTATAAAAGATTCATAAACCGAGTGTACCAAATTTAAATTGAGCTATAATGACCTGGAAAACCCATAGGGCGCCTCCCATATGGAGCCTCGCATCTATTAGGGAATACATTGGCCAAACAATATTTACTGTGACCTTGTAAGCCAGTGCTTTCTCTTAAATATATGAGGCTCCCTATGGGAGACTCACATATATAAGAGAATGCACTGGTGCATGATCATTAATGCTGCACCAGGGCAGCTCCCATCATGAACCCAGTCATGAAAGGGTTAAAAGAGCAGGCCCAGTTTAATGTTGGTCATTACTGGCATCATACATATCTGAAAGGCCACACGAAATATAATACACAAGGCAAGGTTTCCACAGGTCAGAACTAATGAAATTCAATACCACTTTACAAACATTTTCAAGGATTTCCAATACCCTATATTCCAAAATCAAGGCAATTTCTCAACAATTGTTTTATCCTAAATGCTGAAAAGGTTCAATGATTATTGTTATTTCATCACAAGCAAGCCCAAATCACAAAAGCAACTCCCTTTTTCAACATTAAAGAACTCATTTCACCCTTGTTATACTAAATACCCATTGACGATTTTCAGATAATAAGTTCAACAAACGACCTATAGTGATGATGCTAATAGTATGGTGTATGGGTATGGCGGTATGTGCTATATAATATTATTTTTCAATGGTCGGCATGGCGATATGTGCTATATAACATTATTTTTCAATGGTTGTTTGTTGAACTTATGATCTGAACATTTCCAACCAAAGAATATGAATCCTTCTGCACTTGTATTATCTTTTTGTCATACTGTTGTCTGCAAATTTATCCTGAACACCCCTCCAGACCATTCCAATGTATACTTTTATAAGTGAACAGGAAAACTATTTTGTATAAAAAGGGTTAATTTTACTGAGTGCAGCCGGATATCAGTGTGGCATCTGCACAAAGTTGCTTACTGAATCCAGTGTACAGTAATGCCCTAATTAATCGACTGCTTAACAACAGCAGAATTATGGGTAACTTTTCAGGATTTAGTCGGAAATATGGCTTTTTGCCATTCATCGGAAAGCTCTCCCCGAGAGCTTTCCGATGAATGGCAACAAGCCATATTTCCGACTAAATCCTGAAAAGTTACCCATAATTCTGCTGTGGTTATGGAGTCGATTAATTAGGGCATTACTGTAGCTCCCAAGGGTGTATTTAATAATAAGACATCAATGTTCATTTTATCAACAAGATTGATCAGAAAATGGGAATTGCTCTTGATGACAGTATATTGGTTACTCTCACCTAATTTTTCTATCAGATTTGATGGAATATTAGCAGAGAACAATTCTGTTTTCAAAAAATATTTTGCCAGTAGCCCCAAAGCCAAGGAGGCAGTTTTTCTAAAGAGGGGCACCATTAAGATTTGAAAGTAGATCATATGGTAAAAGTGATCAAAAAGTAGAAAAAATGTTCAATTTAATTTTCAAAGAAATAATTCTTGCCAAACTAAAAGAATGAATCTATTTCACTTTCAAACAATATGATAGACACTTTCTTCCAGACAATTCAGATTTCTACACAATATATGTATGAAAGTTTGAAAGGAAATAATGTTTTGCCTATTTTGCCCCCCCCCCCCCCCCCCCTTAGTGAACAGCAGGATGAACAATTTCTCCTTCTGCCTCCTGTTTATGAGATCCCTGAAAACTGGTGAGAATAACCAATTGAGCATTAGTGCACTATATTTGCATCACCATGTCCTTGGCCTGATGATATTACCTGTGTCTCCTGCCATGAATGCCACAATTGGGAGATCTTGTTTCTTTGTCACCTCTCCTGAATCTTCTCTCAGAAGATTGTCATTCTTGTCGCAGTTGCATCGTAGTTTCGGGTCGTCAGCGCATGAGTTGTCTATTCCGCAGGCGCAGCCATCAGAACCAGGAATGCCACCTGGGAAGTAATCAGCCTCGGCTTCTGTCCGGTTCAACCAGTACGTCGTTCGCGTTTGGAGCGTCGGGTTATGGATCACGGCTCCACGGCACTCCCATTTCAGAAACTGACTGCATTCGGAGGACATGTCAATAATGGAGATCATCTGGTCTATCGTCATCCAGTAGTCCACAATAAACTGGTACGATCCCTTGCCTTCATATCCTTGAATTCTTGTGCTCTCTACAGAATTATGACCTTCAAGGATAGGTGTTTGTGAATATGAGCCCCGAAACAACCTTATTAGGATCAAATTGTCAATGCATAAACTCGTTTGCCTCCAAATTATATACAATTACCACACATATGCATTAGCGGGAAGAGCTCTTCAGTTGCTAGGAGACACAGAGTCTACAAAAAATTTCAGTACATTATGATTTTACAACAAATAAGTTGTTTGAACACAGGAAATTTAACACTGAAAGTATGAGCAGATAAAAAAAGTAGGGTGAACAAAGGATTCACAATGCAGCAAGCAATGGGTCAATCTGTCTATCATCTGATATTTCCTGAACATCCTCTCAGACGGATAATAGACCATTTCAATGTATACACCCCTGGTCAAGTGGACCTGCTAATCTGCTATGATATTGGTGGTCCTGCTGAATTGCTATGATGCTGGTAGGGCAAACTGTCATTTTCGCGGTGTTTGGCTAATCCGAGCAATTTGAGAAAAAAGCCAATGTCTGTATGAAACATTCAAGAACATATTTATTGTTGAAAAATTCAAGAACGGCTGCGCTGGTGTTTGCAAAACGAGGTGATTAGCCATGTTGATTATAGTCGATTTGCAGCAACTGATGCAACCAGTATTAAAATATTTCGCAATATGTATGTTGTTTTATACACATAGTGGCTTTTCCTAGATATGTGCAAATTATCCGAATACCGCGAAATTGACGACTTGAGAAAAAATTATGGTACTTTTTCTTAACAGCATCAGTTTGACCTAACAGCATCATATCAATTCAGCAGGACCCACCAGTATCACAGCACTTTAGCAGGACCACTTAACCAGGGGTGGTATACTTTTGTAACTGAATGGGAGAATCCATTCAGTAATAAAAGGATTAATCTTTACCTAAGATGGTCACTCCGATTCCGTCATGACTTTCCATGTCACATTCGGCTTCTTCTTCAAAAAAGTCACTTCCATCTTCATCGACATCAAGCCCTACTTTTACTCCACTGTCCACCATTCCCAGCCTTTTCAAGTGTCCACATGTTGGTTCTAGTGAAGGAAAAATTCAACTAGAGGTGTGACTGTCCCAATGGGACTAAGGATACCCCCCATGTTTTTACAATACTAAGATGTTTCACATGTCAGTAAACATTTAGTTAAAATAATAAAATAACAGTTCCCATTGCAGGTGCACAACCCTAACCCTAATCTTAAACCTATTGACCGAAAAAATTTAGGATTAAAAGTTCTAAGTCGAAAAAGGGGAATAACTCCACAAAAAAAAGTCGGACAGACATCATAATCGCAGGTGCATAGGTTCCCATGGTACTAAATATCAGTGCCAAGATTAAAAAACATTGTCCTTAAAATGTAGGAATAAAAGCTCGGACAAAATTATGCATGTTACAAAACAATTTCTAAGTCGAAAAAGGGGGATAACTCCACCAAACAATGTCTGACAGACGTCATAATCGGAGGTGCACAGGTACACATGGTACTAAATATCTGTGCCAAGTTTAAAAACAATTTACTTAAAAATGTAGGAATAAAAGCTCGGACAAAATTATACATGTTGCGAAAATTTTCTAAGTAAAAAAAGGGGAGATAACTCCACCAAAAAAATTCCGACAGATGTCATAATCGCAGGTGCACAGGTTCCCATGGTGTTTGATGTCTGTGCCAAGTTTCACGGAAATTGATAAAAAAAAACGACTGAGAAAAACTATGGACAAATTTGTGTCAACGGACGGACGACGGACGAGTTGATTCCAGTATACCCCCCTAACTTCGTTGCGGGGGGTATAATTAGGAAATTGATGTTGATTTTCTTGCATTCATTGGTGTGACATTTTATGTGGAACGCAAGCAAGTCAGCAAAAAGTGTGTCATTTGCAGAATGAGGTTCTCATAGGGTGAATTTAGTGATGCTATCCTGCACAGCAAGCTAGCATCACCAAATTCACCCTCTGGGACCTCATTCTGCGCATTTTCCCATAAGAATTATATTTCCGTTCTAACTTTTACACTCTTCAGTTAAACACCTGTCACACTCCGCTGTGATCAGGCAGGCGCTTGCATTGGGCTGAAAAAGTATCATAGCGCCAAGCTAAACGCATTAAGGTCTCCAAAAACCGATTGGTGATGCAGTGGACACTGGCTAGGATGGGAGAGGGTCCTCATGGTCGCCCGTGAGCGACAGAGCACCGCGCTTGTTTTGTGCATGCACAGAACAAGCGCAGAGGTTCAGCGTTCTGACCAGGGTGCAGTACTATCACCATGGCAGCTCAAAGTGAGCGACATGAACATCCTGTTGACGTAGCAAGGATGCATACAAGCTACCCGTGGTCATAGCAAGAAAGCAATCTTGTCCTCTTCGACTGCAGTAAGCTTAATCAGACTCTCACTACAAGCCTTTCCCATCCTTATTACACCCACTTCATCTCTCTCCTGAATTATTGCGCTCTTACTGCGCGGCCACGAGGCATTATGGACTGGTTCCCACTCACAGAAGGTCCACACGGTCCTGCCACTGCGACTATGGTGCTCGTTATACGTCCAAGAAAATGGCGTTCTTCCGATATTTGCAGCAGGTTTACAGTATGATCCCACTTTGAAATGCGATCTGCACAGGAATCCGATGTATTCCGTCATGAATGTGGCATATATAGATAGCATGAAATATGCAATAAGAATAGTGCACGTAAAGTGGCACCCAAATGGAATCCAAAGTATTCCATATATATAATTATGTACTACATGTAAACAGGCATATAAACAACCATGGAAATGATGATGTCAGCCTCCATAGGTCATGCCATTCAAAAATAAAAAAGCACATATATTATGCCGATCTATTTAGTCACGCTGTTCCCTGATGAAATTCCGGATTATCACTATCATACTATAGTGGAAAAGTGAATCGAAACATAAGCTCAATTTAAATTATGACTATCCGAGCGATGTAGGAACATGGAATATGGACAACTTAAGTCTATTGTTGAGTATATTCCGACAACCCAAAAATTCAAACTACGAATGGAGCGTGCAGGAGGCTCTATTTATACTCTCCGTGCCCAAGAAGAGAATGTTTTGCAAACGTATTGAGAACGTACTAGCAATGCAATTACAGCGACTTGGATGCACTAAGAATGTTTACAGCATAGAGGAAGCGCAGTGAGAGTGCATGAGAGCATGAGACTTGACAACTTGGAATGCAATGGGTCGTACTAAGAGTGCAATGAGAACGTGATAAGCGAGATAGGAGCATACCTTGTTTTAAAAGATTGACAATTTTGGACAGTTTTCCACACTCCTCCTGCGTGTTACTTATATTTTGATACTCTTTCAGTGCAATGCAAGCACCAGCCTGATAGCAGCAAAGTGTGGTAGAGGTTTTATAGTAATTATAGTCGCCCATCAGTTAAGTGTCGTGATAAACCAAAAAAAATAATAATGAAAGTGTTTAATGACACTGTAGCTCAACTTGGGAAGGAGTTTATTTTTTTCTGACCAACCCACAGCAATAGCTGAAACTTAGGAATGTATGCTTGAATGTATGCGTCAGCTGAATGTTCTCTATTGTATTATCAAGTATAACCAGTATTTATGTATGTAAAATCATCTGATTGTTTCAATAAAAAATAAATAAATAAATAAAAAAAGGAAGAGAATCCTGTTTGCTTTCTTGATTGCTTCCGTTTAACCCTTTCAGTACCAAGTCTGATTTTTGTATCAACCCATATTTCCTTGATCATTTTTCAAATTTATTGATTATAATAATGTGATACATTAGAGCTCTTTCCATCAATGTATCACATTATTATAATCAATAAATTTGAAAAATGATCAAGGAAATATGGGTTGATACAAAAATCGGACTTGGCACTGAGAGGGTTAATTGCTGGTTAAAATTGAGATGCTAGTCAGTATAGAAACCAAGGACTTTTTCAAACTGCTACAAGTCATAAAATATGGATTCACTGGATTGTTATGTCCAAAGTGGATGACGTGTATCACGTCCAAGTTGAAGGTGACTGGGCAATCAATCGACCATTTACATACTTAATCGATAGATGACTGTTAATTAACCCTTTCATGACGGGAGCTGCGCGGGTGCAGCATTAAAGATCCTATGCCATTGCATTCTCTGATATATGCCAGTCTCCTATAGGGAGCCTCGCATATACAAGAGAATGCACTGGCTTCCCAGGTCAAGGTATATATTGTTAAGCCAATGTATGAGGCTCCTAGGGTTGAAACGATTAATTGACTAGCTGTAGTCGACGCTGAAATGTCAGAATGTCGACTCTGAACGTTTTCAAGATCGATTCCGGCATAAATGGTGTTAACTGCGCGTAAGTTACGGTAAGTATAACGTTTGGTGGCACCTGGAATTGACAGTGTTACTAGTATAGACACACACGGTGACCCGACTATTAATTAAAAGAATGAAATTGACAACACAATGTCTCACTCGTCGTTGGAGGTCAGAGACATCACTGCGACATGAAGGCAATGATTGACGCGGCTTTATCGTTTGTCGGAGACCGCTTTTATCTAGACACTGTATATTTCAATTGATCTCGCACCGTCGGGTTATGATGCGACGCTGTGTGAAGGTCGCTTAAGGTGACGTCATTGGTGCTACCGTATATAAATGATACTGACATTAAGAACTGGCTATCGTATTCTACAACGTAGCCTATACTATAGGGCGTATTTAGTCGGAACATTAACATTTTATAGTGACACCGCTCGGCACCGGTTTATTGGTGATCACGTGACTAAACGAAATCTCGAACGCTGATATTAAATTTAAAACCTGTATAAATGATCGTGTTTCTAATCATTATCCACCACAGGTCTAATTATATAATTACATTCAGTGTGTTGGATAAATATCAAGATGTTTACTGTATTATTTCCCAAATAAATTGGTGTCTGTGCAGGGTAATGCGCTACGCAATAGACCGTCATTGCATCAGTCATCAGTGTACGCCACGTACGATGAATTTTCCGTACCATGTTATGTTTGAAAGTTTTGATATCGGGTACCGACTAGTCGACGCAATGCTACTTTTGGGTCTCGACTAGTCGACTTTGAAATTCACTAGTTGTTTCAACACTAGAGGCTCCCAATTGTTTTTTTGCATAAAAATTCAGGAAACTCCAGTCATGGAAGAGTTAATAGATAAACTATATAATTTTATGTCATCAGAAAATATTTTACAGAAACAGTCGAGATCATTGCCATACAGAACACTGCTTTTTACATCTAAGAATATGGAAGACTCATCCTGAACAATAACTCTTTCCATAATATATACACAATAGAGACTTACGCAAGGGCAGACAGGGAAACTCATTACATGCTTCTGTTTCATTTTGTACTCCCACACACGGCGCTGTGAGATCACCGTATGATGTCATGTTACAAGTTCGTAATCGTGTTCGTTGTCCAGTCCCACATGTTATCGAGCAGAGCGACCAACTTTCCCATGTCGTCCAATCACCATCAACTGCAAAGAAGAAACAAACCTATAAAACCAATCTAAAAGGAAACTTTAACATTCAATATGAAACGTAACATGTCAGCTAAAACAGTAATGCCCTAAATAATCGACTTCTTAACCACAGAAGAATTATGGGTAACTTTTCAGGATTTAGTCGGAAATATGGCTTGTTGCCATTCAATGGAAAACTCCCAGTGAGAGCTTTCCGATGAATGGCAACAAGCCATATTTCCGACTAAATCCTGAAAAATTACCCATAATTCTGCTGTGGTTAAGCAGTCGATTATTTAGGGCATTACAGTAAAACAGTAACAAACCTAAGACTTAACTCTTCCATGAATGGAGCTTCCTCGAATTTTGGAAAACCATATGCCAATCCATTCTCTTATATCATATATAAGAGAATGCATTGGCCTAACAATATTTACCTTGACCTTGAAAGCCAGTGCATTATCTTATATCTGCGAGGCTCCCTATGGGGAAACTCGCATATATAAGAGAATGCACTGGCACAGCTAGGATCTTTAATGCTGCACCAGAGCAGTTCCCATCATGAAAGGGTTAAGTCAATTTAAAACCACAATAAATGTTAAAACTTTTGTTATACCAAGTTACAAAAATAGAATTGAAAATGCATAGTCCTCTAGGTTATTTATCGCACTTTCTGATGTACGAGCATGTCTGACCGCGTGATAGAGATCTCTCACTCAATGGACTTGTTCCCTAAATTTATTAAGCAAAATGCCTTAATTAGTAGACAGAACAATTATCTACGGCCATCAGTGCTGGAAACTCTGACAAACAAGTGTGAACCAAACCAAAGTCACTGTTCCGGTATTTTCCCATTAACATCTATACCAAATAGCCCTGAATGGACAACAAGATTCTGATGTTCAAAGTGGGCTCATGGGAAATAACATAAAAAACTATCATCAACAAGTACATTAAAAAATAGATGGACTTATTTTCGTTTAATATTAATAACTCTCCAATAATGAGATTTCGCATGTCAAAACTATTGTTACATAAACATTTCTGTTACAGTGGAATTACCAATAAAAGTCCAATGAAGGAATGTTCGGACGAGTCAGTTGCGTACGTTGCTTTGTTAAGATCGTTGCGTTAATATGATCCGCTGTCTGTCTTTAATAAGTCGTTCACATGATCGCGTATGTTGCATGATAACGGGGAGCTTCCAATTAATGATTGAAGCTAATAAGTTTGAAATTGGAATAAATGCAATATTGCAAATCAATCTATCTGTAATAAATTAATTGTTCGGTAATGTCATACCTGTCAAATACAAATATTAACTGACATATATTGACATAAATAAAAGTCTATTTTCCTTCGCTTCGAAGACAGCCACATCTTTTATCGATTGAAAACAATAAATTTCATGATGCAATGTCATGTATATTGACATAAATAAAAGTCTATTTTCCTTCGCTTCGAAGACAGCCACATCTTTTATCGATTGAAAACAATAAATTTCATGATGCAATGTCATGTATATTGTCATAAATAAAAGTCTATTTTCCTTCGCTTCGAAGACAGCCACATCTTTTATCGATTGAAAACAATAAATGTCATGATGCAATGTCATGTATATTGTCATAAATAAAAGTCTATTTTCCTTCGCTTTGAAGACAGCCACCATCTTTTGTTGATTGAAAACAAGAAATGTCATGATGCACGCCATACAAGGTATGCTTTACGTTGCATTGAAAGTAGAATCTGTCTGTCTTGTACGTTAACCCATACAACCTAACAGACACATCACAGTCATCTCAATGCATTGATGTTATCGTCTGTAATCCAATTTCAATATACAGTAATTCCCTAATTAATTGACTCCTTAACCACAGCAGAATTATGGGTAACTTTTCAGGATTTAGTCGGAAATATGGCTTGTTGCCATTCATCGGAAAGCTCTCCCTATGGCTTGTTGCCATTCATCGGAAAGCTCTCCCGGAGAGCTTTCCGATGAATGGCAACAAGCCATATTTCCGACTAAATCATGAAAAGTTACCCATAATTCTGCAGTGGTTAAGGAGTCGATTAATTAGGGCATTACTGTAATGCACGCAAAAGACTCGTGTGAATGCTACTTTAGACTAATAAGATAACAAACTTTAATCAAAACTTGACAGCAAACATTGAAAAAGGTCAAACATCGAAAAATATTCAGAAAATCATGTTCAAATTTAAATCCATTAAATCCCACTATTTATTCAACTTCCATTGAACAAATGGAGTTCAAATCAGAAAGTTCGAATCCTCACTTTTTTAAAACCAAACATTCTAGTTTTGGATCAGTAAACCCATTCATGGTGGGGGTGTTAAAATCCCGTTATTTTGCTGGTCAATTTGTGTTAATATCAATTACGTTAACATGTGAAACTGACAAGTTTGGTTGTGGAAAGAAATTTATAACAGACTGTTCCGTCAAATAATGATATGCTTGTGACATCAGAGGAATATATAGGCAAAAGGAACATTATCAATGAATACAGAACAGTGTGGCTATTTGAACTTCAGAGCTCAGTAACAAGACATATCACATACATGTATGTGGAACATCGCTCGGTTGTCTGTGGTACATATACATCAACTGCATAATGTTATTGTGCACCCATTTGGTCCACGGTGTTGATTTAAAAAGATCCAATAGGAATCTTACACACAAAGTACGGTTTTATCTCAGTCATAACACCATTTATGCACAATGAATTTTAATAGAAAATTAAAATTATTAATTATGCAAACACTACACTTCGAAATAGTTACAAAAGACTGGGGTTTATAAAACGAGCATGTTCAGTACTTCATAGTTCTCTACTGATCGTTTATGTCGGTGATATCCGGGGTCAATAAATCAATATGTTCATAGGTTTATGAACACATTGAATCAGGGAGCGTGTCTATCGTATTAAATGGTATGGGAAAATCGGAAGCAATATTAGGTGTATGTAAATAATAACAATGGTTTCAACATACGAAATCGCATTATCGGAGAACTATCAATAATCAATATAAGAACAAAGATTATCTATTTGTTCCACGTTCTTAGTGGTAATGTTTTTACAGATTTTTATATTGTTTGCACATTTACTTGCTGTGAGTGACTCGGGTCCCTTCCAAAGTAAAATATCTTATGGTGGCCAAAATTAAATTTCTCTCTAAGTCTGGCCCATGGATGGGATGCCTCCCTCTTAGGCCGATATAAACTAGAGGTGGGACCATCCCAGTATAACTATAAGGATACCCCCCCCCCCACATAGTGCAAATGGGCTAAATTAACGATAGCCATATTAGCATATTCTGAAAAGGAATACAAGCTCGCAAAATTATACATGTTGCGAAAAAAAACTAGTCGAAAAATGGGGATAACACCAATAAAAATGTTGGACGCACCTCATAATCGCAGGTGCTGTTTTCCATGGTACTAACTACATGTGCCAAAAGTTTAAAAAAAATTAACTGAAAAATGTAGGAATAAAAGCTCGGATAAAGTTGCATCCATGAACGGATGGACAGACAGACAAGCTGATTCCTACATATCACCCTCCCCCATGACTTCACTAGTGGCCGTATAATAAATTACTAGATTCTCCTCGATTCTCATCCAACTTATTTGGAAAACTGAGGTGAGTAAATTTTATTTTTCATATCTCATTCTTGGTAACATAAATGGTTGTGGACAGTTCTAGAAATAAATTAAAGCAGTATCCTACCTTATACATTACAAGATGATTTAAATTGCCCAATATTATAAATATAGAGTGATATTATTAATGGGTCATTGCAATGTAATTTGAAGGTTAAGGCATGAGAAACAAGAGCACGCCGTCGGGGGGTGGCATAAAACGCCCGTTTCTGGAGTATAGTGGGGCAAGGTTTAATTCATTTGTTTGAAACCTTTGATTTAAGACGAAATAATATTTGAACTTGATCTGTATACCAAATTTGGTTCAGTTCACTCGATTCAATCTAAAGTTATCATCTGGAAACCGAAATCAGGTAAAATCTAAGTCGAAAAAGGGACATAACTCAGTCAAAATCATGTGGACGAAACCCATATTAGAACTTGAACTGTATTTTGGGGTGGTAAACTAATATACCAAATTTGGTTCAGTTCACTTGATTCAATCTAAAGTTATCATCTGGAAAGCGCAAATCAGGTAAAATCTTTTGAAGAAAACATGATTTGGTGTTAAGTCTAATGCTATACGGAAGCAATTAGTTCTCGCGAAGAAGAAATAGTTCCGAAAGACAAAGTATGCTGTTGAAGATTCCGGCACAGCTAAGTCGAAAAAGGGACATAACTCAGTCAAAATCATGTGGACGAAACCCATATTAGAACTTGATCTGTATTTTGGGATGGTAAACTAATATACCAAATTTGGTTCAGTTCACTTGATTCAATCTAAAGTTATCATCCGGAAACCGCAAATCAGGTAAAATCTAAGTCGAAAAGGGGCATAACTCAGTCAAAATCATAACCCATATTTGAACTTAATCTGTATTTTGGTGTGGTAAACTAACATACCAAATTTGGTTCAGTTCACTCGATTCAATCTAAAGTTATCATCCGGAAACCAAAAGCGGACGGACGGATGACGGACGGACAACCCATTTACATAATATGACCTTTTTTTCAAAAGGGCATATAAAAAGTAAATATTATCCAAATAAAACTAGAGTGAAGTTCCCAGTAGGAATAAGGATACCCCTATGGCAGTCGAGAAAAATTGCAAACAAATTTCAAATCAGCCTCTGTGCCAAGTTTTTAAAAACTTGACTGAAAAATGTAGGAATAAAAGATGAGACAAAATTATATCCACGATCAGACGAACAGATGGACAAATACATCATCATATGCTCTGACATACCACAATGACAAATACCTCAAATTTCCAGAAATGCATTGACATAACAACAATGGTAGAATTTGTCAGTAAAACATGCGGAAAGGACTCACATTTGTTCCAACGTTGCTTGGACAAATAGCTTGTCATATTATATGAACAACTTTACTATCAGGATTCAGACAAATAACCATGATCTTGTTGCAAAAATGACCGAAAGCTTGTGAGAACAATCCTTTAAGGGACCCAAGGCAATGTGCCAAATTAATAAATGTCTGCAAAAACATCGCCTCCAAGAAGAACATGGCGAACATAGATAAAGTTTTGTTCTTATATTCATTATTGATAGTTCTGCAATAATGAAATTTCGTGTGTTGAAACCATTGTTATGTAAATAAAACTGTTACAGTGATTTGTAAACAAACATCACTAATTGGGTAGTAATTTCAAATATTTTAGCCTTGAGTAAGATTTTCAGAATATTTTACAATGCTTTGACCTTTACCAATGTTTACCGCCAAGTTTTGATTGAACTTCGATATTTTATTGGATTAATTGAACTTTTATTGGTAATGCCACTGTAACAGTAATGTTTACATAGCAATGGTTTTATATGCAAAATCTTGTTATTGGAGAGTAATTAATAAAGATAATAAGAGCATAGTAGATCTATTTTTACATGTACTTGTTAATTACACTTGTTTTATCAAATGTATGTTATTCCGCATCAACCCACTCAAGAGATCGAATCCCTTTAACCCTTTATATACTAGAGCATATTTGATGAGTAGTTATCCCCTAGGAAATGTTCAGACAATAAGTTCAACAAATGAACATCGATCGTTTGTTTAACTTATTATCTAATCATTTCCCTCAATAAATAGAACTCTTGTAATTTTAGTCATCTGTCTTCTTCTTATATTAACTCTACATACCTGCAAATCAATAATAGATCATTCTGATGTACAATTTAACTGACTTGTATATAAAAGGTTAACATGTGGATCTTCTTTGATTCCTAACATTGACAAATAATTCTGAACAACTCATGGGCCAACTAGAATTAATTCAGAACCTAAAATCAATTGTTTTTTTTATCGCCATAACAGTACCAGACTATGTTTTCCAAAATATAAATTTGATAATGTTTCGGAAATAAAAATAAGAAACACACACTCAAAATATGTATCAAAACAGCAAAGAAATTATATATATCTTCAAACAATTCAGATAACATAACTACTATTTATCACAGTTAGACACAGCCTTAAACACGTATATTATCGTCACGTGCAGTGACGTAAGAGCTGTGCCATGATGTTGATTTCAATGCCGGAACTTTATTATTATTTCATTAGAATATAATTATATTTGATTTGTGTTGAGTTATTTAGTGGTGGCTTTGAGATAAACATGTGTGATACGGGTGGTTAAACGTTTTTTGTCAACATGCAAAGACACATTTGAAATGAAACTATATTTTTTCTTGAAGGTTTCTATACTTCCTCTTTGGTTGTGATAAGGAAATCAATGTTATTTTTGTTTTAATCCCAGCCATTTCTAGATCGTTTTTCCTTGTTAAAATTAGATTATGTGATAAAACAGATCTCAAATTTGTTGCAATTCTATACTATATTTGTTAACCTCGTTCACTAAATTTGAATTGAGCCCCACTAAAGCTCGGCTCGAATCGAATTTAATGCACTAATTTCGTAAAGAACTGCAACTCATTAGAGATCCTCTATATAATAGACAATTATATAATTTAAGTTTTTTCCATTTGGAAGAAATCTAAATATTATTCTGAGATAAGTAAAATTAAAAATTAAATATGATTGTATTAGTTAGAAATATTATTTGAAATATATCTCACACTGACATGATTGATAGTCGGCAAAAAATTTATTTTGTTTGTAATCTATACTTTTATTATATATGCATGGCTACAATTTTGGAAATACTATTTGTACCTCTGAGTGCCAGGGTGTACAATGTATATAGCAGAAAATTGAAGAGATGTTTTCAGATACTAAATAACAGATTTTATTAGGAAATTTAACTGTTGATTTTGATTGTAATTGTTAATTGTTGATAAAGATGGTCTATCTCTTCTGGGTTGCAATTACAACAATGACATATTTTTTTATAAATCCCAATTTCAAGACAACAAAGGCCATTTTGTGAATAAATTACAGATAAAACTGAAGATTGGATATATTATTTGTCTATAAATGCATAATAAAGTGATTTATTCTATTGTAAGATCATTATCATATAGTTGAAAAGCAAACTATCGTGATTGAGGGTGCAAACAAGGTAGAGTTCTCCTTCTTGGTATGCTCCGAACGTTTTCGTGGAGATTTCTGTTCTAAAAATACCCCCAAAAACTGTCCCATGATGTGATAAGAAATTCTACATGAAATTTATATTAATTGATGTGAACTTTTCTGGACAGGTCACAGGTGTTCTCGATTTATATCTATTATTTATATCCTGTAATCTATACAGCACTTTCTGGGAAGAGATAGACCATCTTTAAACTATATGTTTTTTAATTAACCCTTCCATGACTGGAGCTTCCTGAAATTTTGCAAAAACCCTGTGCCAATTCATTCATTATATATATACGAGCCTCTTATAGGGAGCCTCGCATATATTAGAGAATGAATTGGCCTACCAATATTTACCTTGATCTTGTAAGTCAGTGCATTCTCTTATATATACAAGGCTCCCTATGGGAGAATCACATTAAAAGAGAATGCACCATCACAGGATCCTTAATAATGCACTAGTGCAGCAGCTCCCGTCATGAAAAGGTTAAAACAAGATTCCATCATACAACCATCAGATCGTGAAGTCTATTTTATGTTATGCACAATACCAATTTTACTAATTTAAGCTGATTTAACATATCAAAATGTAGCTCTTTCAAATTTAAATTTTTTTTTAAACACACTATTGGTAGATGTATCTTGAAGAATAATAGCAAATTATTAACTTATTAACCCTTCCATGACTGGGGCTTCCTGAAATTTGGCGAAAAATCCTGTGCCAATGCATTGTCTTCTATATGCGAGGGGCTCCCATAGGGAGCCTTGCATATATAAGAAAATACAATGGCCTAACAATATTTACCTTGATCTTGTAAGCCAATGCTTTCTCTTATATAAGTGAGCCTCCCAATGGGAAATTCAAATATATAAAGCACATCTCTCATAATGAAAGGTTTAATAGCATAAATAAGCCTACTCTATAATAATAGATGTATTGTCAACTACAGCTCGGCTTTTTGACATAATAATTCTTTTTTCAGATTTTCTGCCTCGAAGATGAAATAGATTATGTTTTTCTCGGCGTTGTCTGAGGTACCATAGTTCTTTTTTCCAAATTGTGTTATTCAAGAAAAATGGGGCCATTTACTAAATTTATAAAAAAATATAAATGATAATATCACGACGATTTGAAAAAAATCTTTAAAAGTTTTTATATCTGGTACATTCCCTGAAAAGGTTTTGGTGAGAAATTCAAATTGTTTGATCAAAATCCACAACAGTGAAAAAGAGCAAAAGTTCAAAATCTCGTGAACACAATATACAGTGCAGTAAATCCTCATTACAATGTGAAAATACCGAACACATATGTATGAAATTACACCAAATTCACACGATAAAAATATTCATATTTATTTTTACACACAAGTGAATTAAAGATTGTAGGCTCAACATTCTAAAGCATGAGGAGTCCTTTTTACATGAAAATTATATCACAGGTTTCATGTTCCCATCTTTCTAAAGATATAAAGATGAATGTGAAGACTTATTTCAAAAGACAATCAATGGATAGTCGTAATAGATTGCAACATTTATAATAGAGGTGAAAATTTAATCTAGTGAAGGTATACCACAATGCATTATCACCTAATCCCATTCCTATTTCAGTCATTCCTGACTCGCAAATTATTTTTTTGAAAACTATTAGTGGTTCGAGCTACTTTTCTGACATCATAGCTCTGAAATTTAGGATCAACAGGGAAAGTATATGTGTGATACCAATGTGATGAGTAAAATGGAATAGTGCAAAAGTTTGAATTACTTCAATAAAATTTCAGAATTGAGTGGCATCAAATTAGTATCAGATTAGGTGACAACACTTTGTGTATGTATGTTTCATGCTGGGAACTGGGAAAATAATAGACTATAGATCTATCACAACTCAATTACTAGCTATATGCCAAAAGAAGAATCTAAGTTTAATGTTAGTTCTTTGTGTGTGATCAGTATGGTCCACACTTGATTGATGAGCGTGCCTTTTCTAGAAGTCCTGGCCTTGAATGGTTCCAACACCATTGATCTTAACCATTGATCTAAATTACTCAGTTATCGTAAGTGTGATCCAAAGGGACCATTCTGGTGATGGAGAAATTAGAACACTTGATCTCTATCCAAGAAATTTTCTGGCCTCTTGGCCTTCGACCGCTTGATGTATAAGCAGTTTGTTAAAAATTAGGCTGAATTCGTAAACACATGCAGCTAGACAGTGAATCCATCCTTGTGTTGAATAAATACAGAACACAACTAGCATCATAATCTCAAATCTTTTACCAAAGTCATGGTTATATACATTTCACTCGAGCTCCATCCCCGTGAGATATATTTTTGAGCTGTATGCAACTCATTATGTAAAAGATTCACGATTAATATGTGCATTGTGTTCTGTCCATTAAAATCACATTTTGCAAGCAAAAATGTTTTCACTTGTGTTGCTGGATGGGAACAATTAAGTTACTCAATTCCACTGTAAAATGCAGATAAACAAAAAAACTAATAATTTACATGCATTCAACTTGTACAGTGTCATCGATGAGCTTGTCCAGTTGGGTTTAACCCAATCATGATGGGAGCTGCGCTGACGCAGCATTCAAATCAGATGCCAGTGCATTCTCTTATATATGCGAGTCTCCCATTGGGAGACTGCAATGCTTACAAGGTCAAGGTAAATATTGTTAGGCCAATGTTTTCCCTTAAATATGCAAGGCTCCGTATGGGAGACGAGGCTTATTTAAGAGAATGCATTGGCACAAAAATTTCAAGAAGCTCCCGTCATTGAAGGTTTATGCAACGGAGTTTTCCACTAGTGGGAGGAGCTTACGGTTGCTTGGAGACAAGGAATTTGCAGAAAAAGTTTAATTAGTTCAACAGTGCTTGTCCTTATGATATAAAACACTGGAGAACATACATTCTTTTCACCCTTTATTGTGAAAATTAGGACAAGTGTCACGCAAAATGAAAACCAGTGTTATAATCATGAACGAATTTCATTGCGCAAATAGAAATTTTAGTTCATTATGATTTGACAATGAAAAAGTTGTTTGAATATAGGCAATTTTAACACTGAAAGTATATAGGTGGATATCAAATTTAGAATGAAGAAAGAATTTTTATTGAAGCAAGCGATCGGATCAGTCGTTGATTATATTTGGTAGAAAATATCTGATAATATATTTTGATTGATAGGTAACTGGAAATGTCCATCATGACATGCCGATGAGACAAATGAAAGTAGCTCAAATGAATGCAACTTGTACAGTGTCATTAATGAAAGCTTTTCTAGTTGGGTTTAACGATTGTGACATGCTAATGGGACAAAAGGTGAAAGTTTTTCAATTTATTTTGCTAACTGGGACAAGTTTATTTTGCTCTGATATACAAATCATCATGCAATTGACTGTTATGGTGTCATCGATGAAAGCTTGGGTTTAAGCAATGGTGACATGCCAATGGGACAAATGAATGTAGCTGAAACATGGTGTAAAAGTTAATAATAACAGTCCACAGATTACTGAAAACAGGGACTATGGCCTAAGGAAGATAACTCTCGCAAGCTGGTGAGTAAACCAATACTTCAATTACCATGCATAGTTTCAACATTAAGGCTTGCTGAAGCAAAAATGAAAAGAAGAAGGTACTCTGATCAGTATGAAAGTAGGGACTATTCAAGTCTGGAAATAGTGTGCCTGACATTTGCAGAACGAGGTCACCATAGGATGAATTTATTGATGCTACCCCACACAGTGCTTATAGCCCTCATCTTCTGGGAACAAAATATAGTCTCAAATTAACATTGGTTCAGTTATTTTTTTAATATATCCTTTTTCTACATCTCTTAATATTTGCATAATCGAGTTGACTAATGGGGGAACATCACCAGCATAAACTGGAGAACTTCAGTCTTATCATAGATCTACCATAGCAAGAGTGGATTAAGCAAATTGAGGTTCCCTAAGAGGGTGAATTTGGTGATGCTAGCTGGCCGTGTGGGATAGTGTCACTAAATTCACCCTCTGTGGACCTCATTCTGCAAATGACAGGCTTGGGACTACTTAATGGTGGGGGGAATAGAAGTGTTGGATGAAGCAACTCATATAGCATCTTGTTATACACACTCGGGCAAGGGTCTGTCCCACAATCTTCTTCAGTCCTGTTTTTCCCTGGACACTTATCGCCACCAAAGAATGGTCCAACGCAGTCACGTTCCCGGAATCGTTTGCTTCCTCCGCAAGTAACCGGACAGTTACTCCATCCATTCCATTCGGCCCAGAATCCGTTCTCTATAAAATTAATGGAGAAAATGGAAGTGAGAAAACTTATGAAATTTAAATAAAACAATTTGGAGTAAATTTAGTTCTACTTTTTCAAAAAATTGTTTTATTTTATCTTATATCTGGACACAGCAACATTTAACATCTTCACTGCTAATGACATCAGCGCATCATGTATTGATGTAGTAGACTTGTCTGATAGTGGTACTTTAAACCAGAATACTGATTAAATCAAAGGATGATTAGAATGCACTGTTCTCAGTTAAATACACACACTTAAAATCTGAAATAATGACATGTACACCGGTACCCAGTTCTGAGTAAACCCGACTCGAATAATGGTCTGGAGAAAATGCCTGTGTCACCTACATGTATTACCAAATAACTTCTCATGCAATCCATACAGTATGATGCCACAGCACATGCATAGCTTTACCAATGACAGATATCACCTGTATAATTACTATCGGATGCTTCAAACTGGCACTATTTTTAGATATGTGGCAAATAATTTTTCCATCTATTTTCATTTTAAAAAATGAGCTTTCATCTGAAAGAGAAGTACAGACCCTGAAATTTAATAACTGGCCGTTCAAGGTCAAGAGGTTGAAACTAAAGCTCAAAATTTATTTTTTACGGCCTGTCAAAATGACAGGCACCAAATGGATGGTGTTGGTCATTTCAAAATGGTAAATGTCCAATTTTCAGATGTACTGTATGAGACACTATTAAAATTTCCAATTGACTTATAATTTGTTAATGATGTGCACATTTTAGTTAAGTTATGTTATCGCCACCTAGGAAAAAAACCCATGTTATTTTTGTTTTCAAAAGTTCAAAAAATTTACGTCAATTAATAAATACACATGCAATTCACAAACGACATAATTATATTCACTCTGAAATTATATTTTACTTTCAATGTCCTAATTGGCCAGTAGTGGCTCTTTGGAAGCACCCAAACAGATACAGATTGTTTAAAAAATTTCATTGGACAAATTGTCAGACAGATACAGAAGTGCACTGGACATAAGCTATTTTTCGTCGGACAACGACCTTGATCGTCCACTTATTTTGAACCCTGGTTGAAACCTACCAAAAATGTTAATATGACGGAGCGAAATGCTTTCGTACCTGCCCTTGTTACAGATCCTATATTTATTTAATAAACAATGGGTATTTACTGTGACATTTTGTTGATAGTCAGAATGTATATTATATTGACAGGCTGAAATTGCAACAAGAATTGCTAAATTATGTCAAGGTTTGGAGAAGTAATCTATTTAAGAAGATGTCATTAATAGGAAAAATGATAAGCTGACATTTTTTTCTGAAAATAAAGCAGGTTGTAGGAGGATAAACATGGATAAACACACAAACATGATACCCCTCACCAAGGGAATCATATTACCCCTCACCAAGGTATATATTACCCCTCATCAAGGTATATATTACCCCTCACCAAGGTATATATTCATTTCGGAATGTGAAGATGGAAGGAGTAATGGAATTGGATTAAATAATACAAGGATGATTAAAATGACAAATATTCAAAGGCAATGACAGTGGTTCTCAGTTGCAAGAACTACATAGTCAAAATTATTTAACTATTTTTATAAGTTAAAAGGACTCAAGGCATTCTAACCTGGTTCATGCGAAATAACATAAAAGACTCTAAAACAACTACCATCAACAAGTACAGTAATGCCCTAAATAATCAATCCCTTAACCACAGCAGAATTATGGGGTAATTTTTCAGGATTAAGTCGGAAATATGGTTTGTTGCCATATTTCAGACTAAATCCTGAAAAATTACCCATAATTCTGTTGTGGTTAAGGATTCAATTTTTTAGGGCATTATTGTACATTTCAAATATAGATTGACTTTGTTCTTATTTTCCCGTTCCCAGCCACCCTGACAGTTTTATTACCTATATATAGGAAATAACTTGTGAGCAAATATTATCATTGACTAAAATCAAGTAATACCTTCAGTTATCACCTGTGATGTAGATGTTGAAATATGCATGGTTTTGTTGTTATAAGTTAATTATATAACTTCATAAAATTCTGGTGACTGGGTGTTATCGCGCACTGTACCGACAGTATAATAACACTCTACCTCGAATTACAGCACTACCAACACCTGTAGAAATAGTTACATCCATTCATCCACAGTCAATATGATGCATCATACTGTAAGTTATATGTAGGTTATATATGTTATTAAGCATGGTGTATATATAGTGATTGTGATAGCAGGGATGAGATTTAGGTTATATATGTTAGCAGAAGATGGTTTAGCTTATAGCATCATGGTTGTCAGAGCAACAGGGATGAGATTTAGGGTATATATGTTAGAAGGAGATTGTTTAGCTTAGAGCATCAAGCATGGTGTACATAGTGGTTGCCAGAGCAACAGGGGTGATATTTAGGGTATATATGTCAGTAGGAGATTGTTTAGCTTAGAGCAGCAAGCATGGTATGTACAGCAGTTACAAGAGAAACAGGGATGAGATTTAGGGTATATATGTTGGTACAGGTTTGTTTAGCTTAGAGCATCAAGCATGACGTATATATAGTGGTTGCCAGATCAACAGGAATGAGATTTAGGGTAGGATAAAACATGGTATGAATACAGTTACAAGAGAAACAGAGATGAGATTTAGGGTATATACATGTATGTTAGTAAGAGATTGTTTAGCTTAGAGCAGCAAGCATGGTATGTACAGCAGTTACAAGAGAAACAGGGATGACATTTAGGGTATAATGTCAGTACAATATTGTTTAGCTCAGAGGATCAAGCATGGTATGAATACAGTTACAAGAGAAAAAGGGATGAGATTTAGGGTATATATGTTAGTACGAGATTGTTTGGAGCATCAAGCATGGTATGAATACAGTTACAAAGGAAACGGGGATGAGATTTAGGGTATATATGTTAGTACGAGATTGTTTGGAGCATCAAGCATGGTATGAATACAGTTACAAAGGAAACAGGGATGAGATTTAGGGTATATATGTTAGTACGAGATTGTTTGGAGCATCAAGCATGGTATGAATACAGTTACAAAGGAAACAGGGATGAGATTTAGGGTATATATGTTAGTACGAGATTGTTTGGAGCATCAAGCATGGTATGAATACAGTTACAAGGGAAACAGGGATGAGATTTAGGATATATATGTTGGTACAAGATTGTTTAGCTCAGAGTGTGCAGCGGCAGAATTCGCTTTTTGGCGACTCACGCAGCAGTATTTTCCAAAAGTCATTCGCAGCAGAGCGCTTGAAGCGTTTGTGGGTATGGCTGTGTTTGGTTTTGGTTCCAGATTTGCAGCTGCGTTTGCTGCAAATATTCTCTGTCAAAGTAAAGGTTATTGAACATGAGTCCAATGAACGAGTAATATAAATATAAGTGGTAAAGTAGCAAGTCTGTCAAGATATAATATGGGCATACATAAAACATAATTAACCCACCAAAATGTGTGTAAAAAGAGTACATGTACGATCCTGTGCCAGTGCATTCTCTTATATATACGAATCTCCCATAGGGAGCCTCGCATATATAAGAGAATGTACTGGCTTACAAAATCAAGGTAAGTATTGTTAGGCCAATGCATTCTCTCATATATGAGAGGCACCATATGGGCGACTCGCATATATAAGAGAATGCATTGGCACAGGGTTTTCCCCAAAATTTCATGAAAGGGTTAAATTTCAATTTTTTAAATCTATTTTCTACACCTGGAAAACCATATATGGTGATGCCTGGTTGGAACTGGAATTCCCCAGCATGTGTCATCCAAATATAAACAAACATCATTCACATCTGATCAGCATGGTATTATAACATTTCTATTTTCATGCATAATACATGATAACTGATTCGGGTATAAGCATACCTACAGTAATGCCCAAAATAATCGTCTCCTCAACCACAGCAGAATTATGGGTAACTTTTCAGGATTTAGTCGGAAATATGGCTTGTTGCCATTCATCAGAAAGCTCGCAGTGATAGCTTTCCGATAGCTCTCACTGAGATGAATGGCAACAAGCCATAATTTCTGACTAAATCCTGAAAAGTTACCCATAATTCTGCTGTGGTTAAGGAGTCGATTATTTAGAGCATTACTGTATGTATCCACATGCAAACTATCACAAATACTGCTAAGTTTGTTTCTGGCGATCATTATCCTCGTCTTTTATTTCGAGAATCATTTCCAATCACCAAGCCACTGCTAAACGCGACCTTTTGTAACCACCCAAACTCTCGTTATGGCACCTGTGCATGTCCACATATATTGCAATGCCCTAAATAATCCACTCCTTAACCACAGCAGAATTATGGGTAATTTTTCAGGATTTACTCGGAATATGGCTTGTTTCTCACTGAGAGCTTTCCGATGAATGGAAACAAGCCATATTTCCGACTAAATCCTGAAAAATTACCCATAATTCTGCTGTGGTTAAGGAGTCGATTATTATTTGATTATTAGGTCATTACTGTATGCTATAGAGTTGATCAGAGTAAGTTCAATAAGCCATAGGCCATTTGTTGAACTTATTGTCTGAACATTTCCCACCAATTAATAGGATTCCTTCTGTACTTAATGTTTTCTGCTAATGACTCTGTTGTATGCTCATATTATACCAGCGATATTTCGTTGCCTAACTTCATCAATCTATTCAGCGCTTTTTCAATTAGATTTCTGTCTCCATTTGTGGTGGAAAAATGAAATTTTTTGAGGCCATTGAAATAAAGTGGCCATTGGCCACCGAAAGCATGAACACTGCTGACAACTCACAGGATATTGCTTAGTACTGGTTGAGAACACTGCTTATCACATAGGTTGATAATCCGGAACTAATTCATGTAAATTTAGATTGCAGCAACCTATCGCCTCTACCATCAGTTAGCGTGTGAATAACTAATAACGGTAAGCTTGCGCCTGCTGCCTGGAAGGGAAAATTGCCTCTCCTCCTATCAGCTAGTGCATGAATAACACTATGCTTGTGCCTGCTGGCTGCAAAGGAAAGTCGTCTCCCCTGCTATCAGCTAGTGCATGAATAACAATATGCTTGCGCCCGCTGGCTGGAAAGGAAAGTCGTCTCCCCTCCTATATCTATCAGCTATGGCAAGAATAACAATATGCCTGCGCCCGCTGGAGGGAAGGGAAAGTCGCAGCTGAAGAAAGATGTCCATATTCCACAATGCCACCTTTTCCAAACAACTCAATAAGTTTATTAACCCTTTCATGATGTGAGCTGCGCTAGACCCCTATGTCATTAAAGATCCTGTGCCAGTGTATTCTCCCATAGAGAGAATGA
Organism: Siphonodentalium dalli; assembly: GCA_032622095.1. NCBI lineage: Eukaryota > Metazoa > Mollusca > Scaphopoda > Gadilida > Siphonodentaliidae > Siphonodentalium > Siphonodentalium dalli. Next base: position 161,801,235 of record CP136063.1, on the reverse strand, counting down.
ACTGTCTTACAAGGTTAAGGTAAATATTGTTAGACCAATGTATTCTCTTATATATGCGAGGCTCTCTATGGGAGACTCACATAAATAAGAGAATGTATTTGGCACAGGGTTTTCGCATAATTTCAGGAAGCTCCAGTCATGGAAGGGTTAAACTGAGATTTATGATGACTCAAAAACCATCTATATTCTTGGGTGTATGGACGTCAGACTAAAGTTCTTATGTTGGAATTTCAAAGGTTTAACTGACAATAAAAAATATCTTGAATGACATAAGAGTTTTCTGTCTTTTTTGAAAAGGGGAACATTTTAAATAAATTTAAGTAAATCCTATATTTTATAACTGGGAAAATACAAAGGGTTAATGTGATAAATGAAAGATTCTGGAGAACAATTTTCCTTCCTGGCAAATGAATTTCAGCCTTACTTTCCCTTTTAACCCTTTTCATGATGGGAGCATCGCTGGTGCAGCTTTGAAGATCTTGTGCCAGTGCATTCTCTTATATATGCGAGTCTCCCATAGGGAACCTCGCGTATATAAGAGAATGCACTGGCTAACACAGTCAAGGTAAACATTGTTAGTCCAATGCATTCTTTTATATATATATATATATGCAAGGCTCCCTATTTTGGAAAACTTGCATATATAAGAGAATGCATTGACACTGGGTTTTCGCAAAATTTCAGGAATCTCCAGTCATGGAAGGGTTAATTCGATGACAATGAGGTATTTTACCTGGCAGCATGGTGGGTTCTATGACTACCGTGACTATTCAAAGGGAAAGCATAATTAGCAGCAGGTTTTAGGCGGGATTTTGACTCACGCCACGGTGTCTTCCAAAAGGCATGTCTTTTCGTTCTGAAGAAGCTATTCTTGCGGCTGCCGCTAAATGGGACTTAAACAGTGAAATATAAAATTTGTGATAATATTAACATGTCTCTTGCCTCTCCACCACTGTTTGCCACAATCTGGGACCAAAACATTGAAACAACATGACACTCGTGATAATATTAACATGTCTCTTCACCACTATTTGCCGCTTTTCTGGAACCAAAACATAATATTTTTTTTAACCAAAATACGTATCTCCTAATAAGTATCTTGGACACTGAATGAACTAATGGTTATATACTTCTTGCTTGCAAGATCCCAGAAGAATTTTTTTAAATTGTTTCAAAGTACCTATAGTTCGCACATGGTCAAACCTGACAGGTTCAACTTCCAACTGACCATGTGACAGTCCTTCCGCTATATATTGAATGAAAGGTAAGACAGTGGTCTTTTTAGTTTCCCCCTCTTTGTAATCGATGTGTTTGACTGAGTGCGCAGGCGGGAATGTTGATTCCAACTGGGAGGGCCCTATGAATTCAGTGTCCATAAGATACTTATTAACCCTTTGAGTGCCAGGGGCCGATATTATCGGCCCTAAACCTACACAATAAGTCTGTTAAAGAATATAATAAAATATATTAAAATTGTAAAAAATTGTTAAAAAAAAAAATATATATAAGAGAATGCATTGGCACAGGGTATATGGGTTGATACAAAAATCGGACCTGGCACTCAAAGGGTTAAGAGATACATATTTTGGGTAAAAAAATATGATATCTCCATCAAAGATATCTTGGACACTGAATGGACTAATGGTTATAATTAAAATTCTTGAATAGGAGGAGGCCATGACGCAGATAATCAGACTAGGCCAACGAAACCCACCTCCTGAAGTGGAAAAGATTTGCATCCTGTAACTAGACCTGTGTAAAGATAGACCCTTGTGTCCCGTTTGAAGTAGCTCAGATAACTCCAAAAGCAACTGAGCCTCCGAAAAGGAAACAGCACGTACTTTATGTGCCCTAATGTTCAAACAGCGAAGGTGTCTAGGAGAAATATTGGTCATAGGCAAGGGAGATAACTCAATCATGCATGGACCTAATAGGACAAAGTGAACTCTTGATCCAGGGATTGAAGACCATACCCAAACAGAGTAGAGGAAATCTTGCAAGACATCAGCTGATGAAGAGAGACTGAATCACGCAATCCATGACGTAAAATCTGACCAGAATTAGAATCACGATTTTAAGTTTATTACACCGGCTCAATCGCTGAATAAATGTACTATTGTGATCATCACAAAATTGAACAGATTCGAAGGCCTGAAATTCTAAGACTTGTCTCAACAATACCTTGAAAACCCGTCGGTTTGAGGTGAGAGAAAGGGGTTGACTTAAATTTTAGTCATTAACAGTCAGGGGCGCCGGAAGCATCCAAGGGCAGGGGGGCAGAGCCTACAAAAAGGGCACTTTTCCGCAAAAAAAAGGCATTTTCTCCGCAAACTCGGGAAAATAACCATAAATTCATTGCGGCAAAAATCCCTATTTTAATGGTATTTGTCGGTTTTTATGACCGTTTTGTGATAAAATTGACAGCTGACCCCCCCCTCTTCAGGCACCCCTGTTAACAGTCCTTGATTGTAGCATGGGGCCTGAGTAATTGAACATGCCCAACAATCAGTCAGACAGAGGAAACCTCAGGTGAGAAAATGAGATGATCTCGATGGGAGTCTTGTGTGAAGAGTTAGTGCTCCTTGGACGTGGTGTGTTCAAAGTTGGTAGTGATTCCAAAATGACATTGTGAGCTATGTCACAAGTCTCAGAAATCCACTGCATTAAGGTTAATTGCCATGGGAAATCTGTACTTAGGTCTAGAGCTTGGTGGACAGAGCACGTCCCAAGATCTGAGAGAGGATGATTTGTCAAATCTGACCCATCGGTATCTGGTTACAGAAGGCAAAGGTTGACTGCATGGACTCCTGGTCTTATCGGGGGAAAGATGGAAATGGGGTGACATGATTGATCATGGTGAGCCCTGTGGTTAGCTTGTATTAATTGTCATCAGTGACAATACAGCGAGGCGGGTTCTCACCCAGCCGGCGGTCTACTGTGAGTTTGCACACCTCAGTGGGTTCTTAAACCATGTTCAATTTTCGAGTGGTACACTATTTAAATCTCACACCGGGGTGCAACCCCTGAGCAAGGTCACTTGCACTTAGTCAGCTTCACACCAATCATGCAAGTCAGCTTTGTCATACCTGTGAGAATTAGAGGTTCTGCTCCCATTAGATTGTGACGTCACGCATAGTAACAGTCTTGTAAGAACGCTCGAAATTTTAACGACTAAAAGTGAAACAAATCGACGTCAAGAAGCACAACACATACAATACATTTGGCAAATGGATTTAGAAGTACTATGAAGTGGAACAGTTTGAAGTTTCCTAAAAAATTGTTCGTTTCCTGAGGACTTGTGAGTAAAATGGGACAAAAAAAAAGATCAGAGACAGATTCCCGAGAAGCTATTTCAATAACTTCTGGTGGAAATTGCGGGACTTGTGATGAGGAAATTCGAGGAACAGACAATAACTTACACTGTGGTGACTGCAAAGCTATATACCACGCAAAGTGCCAAAATATAAGTAATTCGGACTTTAAAGTGATATTGAAAAAGACCACATGCATAAAATGGTATTGCACAACTTGCAGAGAAAGCGATAAGCGAAGCGATCTGGATGATAGACTCAAAGCAATAGAACAAAAGCTAGAACGCAGTCTCGGCAACAATCGAAATGACGAGAAAATGAACGAATTACAAGAAAAATTGGACAAAGTTCTTTCACTGATGGAGAAACAACAATTAGACCGGCAACATATCTCAGATGAGATTACCGAGAAAGTTGAACATCGCATAGAGGATGTGCAAAAAACATTTCAACATCAAATACAATGTCTCGAGGATAAAATGAAAGAAAAATGTGGTATAAATCGAGCAACAAATGACGGAACTGAGAATTGAAATGGAAGAACTAAATAAACGCAAGAGAAATATAATCATTTCAAACATCCCAGAGAGTTCTCATTCCGACGAAAAATGATCTACGAACAAGACAGAGAAAAGATTATAGGCATACTGTCAACCGTTCACAGTGACTATAAATCTACGGAAGTGGCAGAAAACTTTGTAAGACTAGGAAAACAGAAGGAAAATCAACCAAGACCAGTGAAATTAACAGTAAATTCAGAGGAAATGAGAGACACATTGATTAAAAAAGCTGTGGAGTTCAACCGAATTAGTGATGCGAATCCGAAAGATAAAAATTATTTCAACCGTGATCTGACCAAAAAGGAAAGTGAAAAACAAAAATCTCTTCGCGACTAACTTAAACAAAAGAGAAGTGAGAACCCCCGAGAGCGTTTCGTTATTCGGAAAGACAAAGTGGTTAAATTTTCATCATCGAAATGACTTTCATCTCTGGACAACGGTAAGAAGAATATACATAAATTGGCAAAATGGAACACTAAACCAGTTTGTTTATACACAAATGCTGATAATTTGGTCAATAAAAGGGACGAACTGGATATTGTTATCGATGATGTTGAACCTAGTATTATATGTGTCACCGAAGTGTATCCAAAAAACTCAAAAACAACAATAAATCCAAGCGAGATGCAAATAAAAGGCTATGACATGTTTATCGAAAAAAATCCAAGTAGAGGCGTTATTATGCACATTCACGCTTCTTTATCGGCACAATCAAGTGAAGCATTAAATGTATCTGAATTCCAAGAATCTGTGTGGTGTGAGTGGCGAGTAGGACAGGATACTGTATTAGTTGGATGCATATACAGGAGCCCTAGTTCGGAGAAAGCAAATGACAAAGAAATGGCGACACTGTTCAAGAAAATAAAGAAGTAAAACCCTAGAAATTTGCTAATTGTCGGAGACTTCAATGAGCCGGAAATTGATTGGAGCACTGGACATTCTCCAGGTGATAGCGGTCGAAAACTTCTGGAATGTTTATGAAAGGGTTTCCTAGTACAACTAGTAACTAAGCCAACGCGACACAGGCAAGGGCAAAAATCTAATTTACTCGACCTTTGCATAACTAACAATGAAGATATCGATCGTTAAGGAGATAATTCACCTTAACCCACTTGGACATAGCGACCACGATACGCTAGAATTAAAATTGGACCCATGTATATTCGAAGCAGAGAAATCACCACAGACGAATCGTTACTTGTTTAACAAAGGGAACTACGATGCTATTCGACGGTCAATTCAATATGAACCATGGGATATTCTTACTACTATGGATGTATGCACTGGCTGGGAAAAACTTTATAAAAAACTAGGGGAACTTATGGAGGAACATATACCAAAATCCACCCGACAAAATATAAAGAAACAGAAAAACAAGTGGTCAACAAAAGATGTGCTTAGTGCAATCAGACAAAAAAGGCAAGATTACAAGAGATACAGGAATGCGAGGGGTGAACAGACTTACAACCAGTACAAACTTTCTAGAGAGAATTCAAACAGGATGATAAAAGAAGCGAAGCTGAACTATGAGCGGAAACTGTCTCGTGAGTGTAAAAAAAATCCGAAATCGTTCTGGGGATATGTCAGCAGCAAAACAGGAACCAATCACGGAATAGCGGACCTTCAAAACAAAAAGAATAACACGATGGCACGAAAAGACAAAGAAAAGGCGGATATATTAAATGATTTCTTCTCCAGCGTGTTCACTAAAGAGAATCTGACAAAACATTCCAATTTTGGATGACAAAACAAACGGAAAACACATTGTAGATATACAAGTTACATCGGCAGCTGTAGAAAAGAAACTGAGAAACCTGAACCTATTCAAAAGTTATGGCCCGGACGGTATATCACCTCGGATCTTGAAAGAAACTGCAGCAGAGATCAGTAAACCGCTCTGCATTTTATTCAATAAATCATTCGAAGAAGGAAAACTACCAGAGATTTGGAAAAAGGCAACAGTTTCCTGTATATATAAGAAAGGTTCAAAATCCGACCCAAGTAACTATCGACCCATGAGTCTCACTTGTATATTATGTAAGATTATGGAATCGTTTGTCAGTGACGCTATCGCCGCACACATGGAGCATTATTCCTTATTCACTGGGTGTCAACACGGCTTCAGGAGTAAACGTTCATGTAAAACACAACTGTTGGAATATCTGTCACACGTTACATCAGAACTCGACAGAGGCGAACCGGTAGATGTGATATACCTAGACTTCCAAAAGGCGTTTGATACTGTGCCACACGAGAGGTTGATTCACAAACTGAGAGCATATGGAATACAAGGCAGTCTGATAACATGGATTCGAGACTTTCTAAGTAATAGAATACAGCGTGTTAAAGTAAACAGTGAGTGTTCAGAATGGATGAGTGTTACAAGCGGAGTTCCACAGGGCACTGTATTGGGTCCTATTCTATTCATAATATTCATCAATGACTTACCAGATAGTGTTAAAGGGATATGCCATATATTTGCTGACGACACTAAACTGGTAGGCAACCCTAATACAAGTAACATCCAAAACAATATTGATGATGTGTGCCAATGGTCAACAAATTGGCAACTTAAATTCAATTCCTCAAAAATTCACGTGCTGCACTTTGGATTCAACAACCCTCGGCATCAATACAACATGACCGATTCGACAGAAAGACCACCAATTCTAGTGAGCGAGTATGAAAAAGATCTGGGAGTGACTATTGATACGCAACTAAAGTTTGATTGTCATATTAACAGTGTGTGTAGTCGCGCATATAGAACTCTGGGCATAATCAGGAGAACTTTCGTCAGTTTAGAACCAGATACATTTAGCTACTTGTACAGGTCTATGGTGAGACCAATACTGGAATATTGTAATACGGCTTGGAACCCTCATCACAAGAACAGAAGCATAACCATGATTGAACGGGTGCAGAGGCGAGCAACAAAAATGGTCCCGAAATTTCGAAAATTAAGTTATAGAGACAGAATGATAAACCTCGGTTTGATGTCTTTGAAATATCGCCGATTCAGAGGTGATATGATAGAGACATACAAATACCAGAATGAGTTATACAACGTGGACAAGAGTAAACTGTTCAAGCGAGCAGAGTACACCCGAACAAGAGGTAACACTATGAAATTGGCATATTCGAGATCATCGAAGGATATCGGGATGTTCTTCTTCTGCAACCGAATTGTTTCCAGCTGGAATGCCCTGCCTGATTATATTGTACAATCACAAACACTAGCAGAATTCAAAACTCTATTGGACAATCACTTCCGCCCAATACGGTACGAATATGATACAGAAGGGATGGATTGCCATGCAGTAAAATAACGTTTGATATAATCCGGAACTAAGAGTCATTCGACTCGTTCTGTGTATCTTGATGTTATGTTATGTTATTAGGGCAGTGCCTGCAATGGCTGCATGCAGCCATTTCATTGGTTGGCTAGTGCAAATAAAGAAGGTGATATTGTGCAAATAATCAGTTTTATGATCGTGACTTGTCTTTGACAAGTAACGATGGGGTAGCCATGGCAAGAAACCGTTCTAAAAAATGGTATGTGTAGCGTTAGAATGAACCCAGATCAACGTCACTTTCAAAGTTTTCTAGCGCAATTGTGGAAGTTGTTGTTGACAAATTATATAACAATTATCAAAGGGGGACACCCGGTATGAAAAATAATACAATGCTATCGTAAACAAAAACAATTTGTTTATTAAACCATAGCATGACCTCAACTTACTATTAAATTGTTAAAACATTTTCATATAAAAAATAAACTGGACCTGATTTCTTTCAGACAAGTTCAAAGCGAAATACCACCTATAGAATCATGTCTGACCTAAAATATGTGTTAAATACCTAAGAAATAGCTATATAAAACCATAAGCAGCACAATAAGCTATAATCCCCTTATACTTCCACTTCTTGCATCTTGTGGTTGTATCTTTCAAACATCGAAATGCTAACTATTATAAATTTTTGACCATTTTTTTTCATTGAAACTCACCTTAAATTATAAATTATATTTTAAAAATAGTAACCGAATCACAAAAACTATCAACCAATACGAGTGGACTCGGAGAGGATTATTTACACACGACAGATTTTTGTCTGTTTCCGGGGTTTCAAATTTCAAAACATAAGTTCCGCGAGAATAGGAAGCTTCAGGTCCATTTTATTTTTCATTTTTGGCAAACTTGGCCACCCCTGCATGGTATTTACACCAACCGATGTCGCAAGCTATGACGTAATGGATTAAGTACAATTTGGGTAATGTCATTTTTGCGGCAGAATAGCCTTTCCAAATTGTTCACATATATTTGAATAACAGTTCCATTGATGTATTATACAGTATAATTTCATATTTAGCCTTTTTGACCAAAACCCTCATGAACACTATAAGAAATCATTTAGATTTGTCTTGAATTAAATGTGACGTTTGTTTTAACAGATGAATTTAGAAATAGACTTGAGTCTAATTCAAAATTGAATTTGAGTCGTCAGTAGTGCGACGTATGTTCCAAGGGTAAAGGACTGTTGATCAATTGTAATTCCCAAAAAAGGAAACACATGTCACTGCACGAAATTACGAAACGTCCTGTTATCATTATCTATATCATCAAGATAACGTTCATAAAATTGAATAAACATGAAAACAATGACTTATCTTGCATGTAGAAGAAATTAAAAAGACCACAGTCTTACCTTTCATCGAATATATAACCTGTTGGGTTTGACTATGTGCTTACGATAGGTACTTCTAGGATCTTGCAAGCAAGAAGTATATAACCATTAGTTTATTCAGTGTCCAAGATATCTTTGACAGAGATATTGAAACAACATGACATTCATGATAATATTTACATGTATCTTCACTCTACACCACTGTTTGCAGCGATCTGGGAGCTAAGCATTGAAATAACATGAACTGGTGATAATATTAACATGTCTCTTCACTCTTCACCACTGTTTGCTGCTATCTGGGACCGAAACATTGAAACAACATGACATTCATGATAATATTAATATGTCTCTTCACCACTATTTGCCACTCTCTGGGACCGAAATATCGAAACAACATGACACTTGTGATAATATTAACATGTCTCTTGCCTCTCCACCACTGTTTGCCGCCATCTGGGACCGAAACATTTAGACAACATAAAACATTTGTGATAATAATGTGATGAATGAAAAATTGTAGTGAATTTATTAAAGTGATGTGAAACATTCTGCTGAGGAGTTCCAAACTAACTAACAAATAATCATGCTAATATATGTATTTTCATTAATTTTATATCCAAATAGTCAGAAAACAGCTTCATTGTTATAAATGAATTACACGCAGTGACTATTATTGAAGCAATCATTGAACTAATATTCATGCCCAATAATGAGTCTCGAATAAAGTAGTGAATATTTACATTACATCAAAGTTCACCCTTTGGTTGTTGGAATTTTCGACAATCTCAGTTCATGGCTACATTCTTCCAATGAAGACAGTTGGTTTTATTCAATGAAATACAGTAATGCTCTAAATAATCGACTCCTTAACCGCAGCAGAATTATGGGTAACTTTTCAGGATTTAGTCGTAAATATGGCTTGTTGCCATTCATCGGAAAGCTCCACTGAGAGCTTTCCGATGAATGGCAACAAGCCATATTTCCGACTAAATCCTGAAAAGTTACCCATAATTCTGCTGTGGTTAAGGAGCCGATTATTTAGAGCATTACTGAAAGTCCACAAGCCTTGAAATAGTGTGTCTGTCATTTGCAGAATGAGGTCCACAGAAGGTGAATTTAGTGACAATACCCCACACAGCGGGCTATCATCACTATCTTCACCCACTGGGGACCTCATTCTGCTTAGGCTTCATCTTCTGGGAAGTATCTATAATCTCAAATTAACATTGTTTTAGTTAGATTTTCCCTTCTGTTCCGTTTCTATATCCCCTAATTTACAGAAAATAAAATACATAATCGAGGTGAATAATAACTTCAACTGGGGAACTTCAATCTGATCCTTGGTCTCCCATAGCAGTTGAAGGCCTAAGCAAGTATGAGGTTACCAAAAGGTGAATTTGGTGATGTTAGCCCATTGTGCGGGATAGTGTCACTAAATTCACCATCTGGGACCTCATTCTGCAAATGTCAGACACTATTGCAAGGCTTGAAAGTCCACAATATGTCATTAAATAAACGCTAATGTTGAATCAATACATTAGGGTTCATGTTCTTATTGAACAAATTCCATGACTTTTTATGGATTTCCCAACAATTTTCCTTGACTGCAAAAGCGATATAGAACTCCCAGAGAAGTGTGAATTTTTCCAGAACTTTTCCATAGTGAGATAAAAAGGTGTTTTTTTCCATAACTTTTATACGCCTGAGATGCTATTTATTTGAAAATTCAGAAACTTTCCAGGATTTCAGACTAGTGAATGAATTCTGACCATGCAATATTAACCTTTCTATACTAAATACTCAGTGATGAGTAGTTCCCTTAGGAATGTTCAGATGACCACATTTCAATTGTAAATGCAAAGTTTTCCGTCGTGGGTAGCAGCCGGTAATTTAATAGTTGAACTGCGCATGTTCACAACAAGATCGCGAGTAAAAATAAATATCAAGCCCTGTTCAATTTTAGATGCGAAATCGTGGCATGTCCTTCGTTACCTCAACTTGCGAAGGAATGAATCAGTCGTGAATATGTAAAAATTGTAGATGGAAAGATCGTAGGGTAGTCAATCACGTGGTTAACCATAGCTTAGAACACCCGACAATATCCTCATCTGCAACAACATCGCAATCGTGTGAACAAACCGGATTCCTCCAAGTACGATTCGCTCACTTAGTAAATGTTCATATAATAAGTTCAACAAATGACTTACAGGTCATTTGTTGAACTTATTATCTGAAAATTTCCCACCAATGAATATGAATCATTCTGAAAACTCTTGTATTATCTATTCTTCTGTGTGTCGTCTGCTTTTATTAGTTTACCACCCCTCTAAAAATATAATTGACCATTCCAATGTACAGAATCAGTATTCCAATCAGTATAGAAAAGGTTAAAGGCACATATTGAAGGTTTGTTTAGATATATTTCACATTGTATTCTATATGATTAGCAAGAGATAGCTCTACAATATAGATGCACAATGTATCAACTTTGAACAGTAAAAAAAAAATTAAAACAAGAAAACAATGATTGCTGAAACAATGAAGACTGATTTGAGGCTGTATACTTTGTGATGAGAAATTTCCCTGAAAATCTCTGTAAGTATCACATCAAGACTGTTGACAATTGAAAACAACTTTACCTGGACAGCTCTCGGGACGGCATGTCTGGGTTTCAGATGTTGCTCCAATACATGGTTGACCACCATGCTGAGGGGGATAGCAAGTTCTCGTTCTTTCCTGAGTGCCCCCTCCACATGTAACTGTACACCATCCAAACTCCGTCCAGGGACTGAGTGCTCCGTCGACTATAACAAGCACATTGTAGTATTATTTCAGTTCGAAGATACCGGTATAACAATCACATCGTATTATTATTTCTGCCCAAAGCACATAATAAATGTACGGTATTATTATTTCAGTCCGAAGATTATAACAAACACATCGTATTATTATTTCCACCCAAAGAACATAATAAACGTACGGTATTATTATTTCAGTCGGTAGATGGTAACAAACACATTGTATTTTTCCAGTTTGAAGACTATAAGAAAGGTATGGTGTTATTTTTCCAGTCTGTGGACTATAACAAATGTATGCTATAATTATATTTACCTTACTTTAAATGCACGATAGTGTAATGCCCTAAATAATTGACTCCTTAACCACAGCAGAATTATGGGTATTTTTGCAGGATTTAGTCGGAAATACGGCTTGTTGCCATTCATCGGAAAGCTCTCACAGAGATTTCCGATGAATGGCAACAAGCCGTATTTCCGACTAAATCCTGAAAAATTACCCATAATTCTACTGTGGTTAAGGAGTCGATTATTTAGAGCATTACTGTATATAGGAATATATTCAATTAAAAATGACGTTTTGTATTTCTGAGTATCCAAAAGGACGTCTCCCATACCATATGGATATGATATTGTCAATTCTTGTCATTTATATAAATTGTTTGTGACTGAGAGAGTCATTGTCACAGGCAATACAAAATTTGGGTACCCAATTTTCTGATTTAGCATTCGAAAAGATAATCACGATAACTTATTATAATTACCATAAAAACGCAAACACGTAACATTAGAAAACGGGACTTTAGTATTAACCCCTCTATGATGGGAGCTACGCTGGTGCAACATTATAGATCCTGTGCCAGTGAATTTTCATCACATATAAGAGAATTCACCGGCTTACAAGGTCAAGGTAAATATTGTTAGGCCAATGTATTCTCTTATATATGCGAGGTTCCCAATGGGAAACTCCCATATATAAGAGAATGTATTGGCACATGGTTTTCGCAAAATTTCAGGAAGCTCCAGTCATAGAAGGGTTAAATGTTTTCAACTAGAAATCGATTGTAAGTCTACATCCTAAACCAGGTAAAGGCAACAATACAGCACTAAGTTTGAATAAAATACTGTGAGTCAAGCTGCATCATAATGCAGAAATAAACTAACATGTGTGTGTGTATTCCTTGAGAATACGACACTGCAGGAATATTGAGTTGTTAATCTGAAGACACAATTTGAAGTGATTGCCTCAAAAAGGAACCAGAATGGATAAGAGCAAGCCTTGAAATAGTGTGTCCGACATTGGCAGAATGAGGTCCCCGGGGGGGTGAATTTAGTGATGCTATCCCGCTGTGCAAAGTAGCATCACTAAATTAACCCTCTGGGGACCTCATTCTGTGAATAACAGACAAACTATTTCAAGGCTTGGACAAGAGATGATATTCAATCAAGATAAACATCAGAATAGTTACGATTCAAGAAGAAAATATGAATTATATTTAAATAATTCAAAGCGATCATCAATATCAAGTGAACCATACATCAAAGTGAATATTTGAAAAGTGACATGCGCATAGAGACAAATATTACTGTGAATAGTAAAGTGAATATAGTTCTTAGGACATCAGAATGACAGTCATACATAATAGAACCTAGCTACAGAGTGTATTCTTACAAGCCTCTTGTTGCAGTTTCCAGTTTCTGCATTCACACTGATTATCAAAACATGCTGAATTGTACTATAGAATCTATATATCTAAGTTATGATCAATGTGCAATTTAATCATGACAATCTAAAAGCATTCTGTTTCTTAATTCATGTCTCACTTTTTTCAAAAAAAGTTTTGGGTATAAAGGTTGGAATAAAAAACAGAAATAAATGGGGATTTCAAATGTAGGGTTGTAATAAATAATGGCTCTATTTTTTGGAGCCCTTATATATTTAAAAGATGCCACCATGATCCCAAAAACAATGATTAGGCCACAAAAACATTGCTAGATTTTCATCCAAATACTAATTCAAAAGTGGGATGAGCAGGCAAATTATACGCAATATAATTATAATGTCAACAAGTCAACTGATAATTTCATTGATGATTGGATGTCATCAAAATCAGTACCAAATATCACTGAATTCTCTGGAATTCTCATGAAATATGCAGGGTTCCCTCTGTCGGTGGTCAAAATTCGGCCAAAAAGTTTCAAGGCTATAGTAAGCAATCACCACTTACATTATTATAAGATCTCCATAAAACCCTTAATTTGTTAACCTGAGCTGGTGCAGCATTAAAGATCCTGTACCAACTCATTCTCTTATATATGCAATTCTCTCATAAGGTTAATACACTGCTAGAATGGTGTACTTTTTAATCAAGTGACAATACTTGGATGCAAGCCTTGAAATAGGGTGTCTGTCATTTGCAGAATGAGGTCCCCAGAGGGTGAATTTAGTGATGCTACCCCGCATAGCGGGCTAGCATCACCAAATTCACCCTCTGTGGACCTCATTCTACTTACACCTCAGCAGAATGAGGTTCCCAGAGGGTGAATTTGGTGATGCTAGCCCGCTATGCGGGGTAGCATCACTAAATTCACCCTCTGGGGACCTCATTCTGCAAATGACAGACACCCTATTTCAAGGCTTGCTTGGATGGCCATTTATCAGACTCATGGCTAAACCCCCCCAAACCCACAGGAATTCTGTATATGAACCATGGAGGCATCTTTAAATATTATGAAATTGTCATTCTAACCGGGACATCCTTGAGTGTTGCATGGCTGAGTTTGATCAGCTGGCCCAGGGCAAGACTGACCACCATGTAACGTTCCGATGCATGTCCTGTGTCGTGAATGGTATGCACCCCCACATAAAACAGGGCATGGTTCCCAGTAACTCCAGTTGTCCCAATTACCATCAACTGAAACATTCAAAATCATGCTTAAGTTAATGTGAACACACAATAAAGCCAGACCAAAACATTTTGTTGCAAATACAATGAAAAATGGAAAAAAATCCCTTATAGTGGACAGAAATTATAGATATGCTTTTGAATAAATTTTTTTACATACAAATTGACCCAAAACAAAAAGGTCACAATTTGGCATACAATTTAATTTTTAAAACGTGAAGGATGAAATATCAGTACTGAAATTGGTCTGGCGTTATCAAGAACTTGCCAGTTTCCCAATCAAAACATTGCCAAAAAGACAAATTAGAACTGAGACTTAATGAAAGCTTTAAATTCATAATGAACCAGAATGAGCAACAAGATTAAAGGGACCTAAGACACTCGCAGTGGGTAAATATGCACAAATAATAAAAGTCTGTAAAAACATCACCACTAAGAAGAACATGGAGAAATAGATAAACTTTGTTCTTATATTCAGTATTAATAACCCTCCACTAACAACATTTTGCATGTTGAAATCATTGTCATGGAATCAAAACTATTCCAGTGATTTTTGTAAACAAACTTCGCTAATCATCATTCAAATATTTCAGTCTAAATATGATTTTCAGAATACATTTCAAAGCTTTGATCTTTTCAAATGTTTGCTGTCAAGTTTTTATTTTGTTTTATTGATTAATTAGACTCTGATCGGTAATGCCACTATAAGAGTAATGATTATATAACAATGGTTTCAATATTTGTAATCTCGTTATTGGAGAGTTATTAATAATGAAAATAAGAATAAAGTTGATCTATTTCACAAGTACTTGTTAATGACAATTGTTTTACAGACTTTTATAAAATTTATGTCATTTCGTATGAGGCCACTTCGAAGACCTTAAGTCCCTTTAGTCGTGATTCTGCTGAACGTGATTTAGCTACAGTACTCATCTCAAGTTGAAACCATCATTTCTGTTAGGTTGGGAAACTGTCAAGTTCTATCATTTATTAGCATAAAGCATATGTGAAGAATATTTAAAATATGTATAAATTTTAAGTGGTCAAAGAAATCATATAGCCACGGATAAAAGAGAAGAATTTCAGACGATCCGACAATTTCTTATTATAATTCACCATTGTAATTCAAGTTCAATACAGTAATGCCCTAAATAATTGACTCCTTAACAACAGCAGAATTATGGGTATTTTTGCAGGATTTAGTTGGAAATATGGCTTGTTGCCATTCATCGGAAAGCTCTCCCTGAGAGCTTTCCGATGAATGGCAACAAGCCATATTTCCGACTAAATCCTGAGAAGTTACCCATAATTCTGCTGTGGTTAAGAAGTCGATTATTTAGGGCATTACAATATATGTCGCTAAAACATGCATAATGATCAGGCCTGAGAACATGGTGCCTGTCATTTGCAGAATGAGGTCCCCAGAGGGTGAATTTAGTGACGCTATCATGCATAGCGGGCTAGCATCACTAAATTCACCCCCAGGGGACCTCATTATGCTTACTTCTGAGAAGTATCTAAAGTCTCTTTTAGCTTTTCTGTTCAGTTTCTATATCCCCTAATTTGCAGAAGATAAATTGCATAATTGAGGCAACTAATGGGTGAACATCACCAATTTCAACTGGGGATCTTCAATGTGATCATAAGTCTCCCATAGCAGTTGAGGCCTAAGCTGAGTAAGGTCCCCAGAGGCTGAATTTGGTGATGCGAGCCCTCTGTGTGCGATATCGTCACTCAATTCACCCTCTGGGGACCTCATTCTGCAAATATCAGACACATTAATATCAGGCTTGATATTGATAGGTTGATAAGCAGTAATTTAGTTTTCTATTCACCAGCCCAATGCTGGTTTAACAGATTTTTAATGTAGCACCTTGCAATTGATGCTGCAATCAACATCCCTCGGAAGTGTTATCGCACCTACAAGTTGTTTATCAATCTGCAAAGCAAATTTCAGTTCCCTCACTAGGCTGGTCTGAGCACTGCCACCACAATATAATTGTTAAAATATAACATTTTTTATTTATTTATTTTATTGTTGGTTACAATTCATTCCGATTTAAAGGAAAGGATATCTCACCTCACGGCATTTAATGCTGATAATAAGTACTTTTTGCGCAGTTTCTCTAAATTATTTAGTGAATTGAATTACAATGGAGATAAACAAACCCTGCTCAGTTGGATATTCAGAGATTCGATCATAAAGTTTGTGAATCAGTTGAAACCCCGAATATCTTAACTCAACAGAATACATTTATCTTCTCATTATTTACCTTTTAGGCCAAATAAATAAAAAATTCCGTGTCTTCAGGCACCTCCCTCGTCACTGAAATTTTCTTTTTAAAAAGCCTGTCAAATTTTATTTTCAACATTTTCTGTTAGAAATATTTGATTTGAACAATGAAATTTTTTTTTTCTCTTCTTGAGTATGTTTTCCAGATTATGAGAAGCAAAATAAATAGCCTCCATTTCTCATCTCAAAATTGAGAAATTATTGCCTGAGAACACAGATATATTATTTATTGGCCTTAACTTAAGTAATCACAATAATAACATGATTTTATTGTGGGCAGTTAGAAAAGTTGTTAGAACCTGGAAGCCCAAGAGTTCCAGCTATACCAGGTTGAGTGGTGTGGTGAATCAAACACCAAATAATTCTCAGAATAGTGAGTTCAAGGTACATTTGTATGTAACATGTATTGCTATTGCCATTGCAAGTCATATGGCACATGTGATCATTGTGACTAACGATATAAGGTCATTCGGTCGAGACGTTTTTCTGACAGATACATTAATGCCCTAAATAATCGACTCCTTAACCACAGCAGAATTATGGGTAATTTTTCAGGATTTAGTCAGAAACATGGCATTTTGCCATTCATCGGAAAGCTCTCAGTGAGAGCTTTCTGATGAATGGCAACAAGCCATATTTCCGACTAAATCCTGAAAAATTACCCATAATTCTGCTGTGGTTAAGGTGTCGATTATTTAGGGAATTACTGTATGTAACTAGTACCAAAGAGCAATAAACCCATCTTCAAATAACCAAGGAGATAATTTTCAATGAGCAGTAATATATATGCTCCGTAGTAATATGATCTGGATAGAAACTACCAATTTCCCATAACCATTTAGGTTCCCTGTTAGCACTCTGAAATCATACAACAGCTCATGCAATAAAATGAAGAACAATGATACCAAGATATGCAAATCAGTTGTCTATATTTCACTCAATAATTCCCTAAAAACACATGAGATATCTCTCTTTTGTTCGACATAGATGTTTACTATTAATGATCATATAGATATAAATGATACCAAATTAAATATTTAATCATTTCTTAGACCCCAATAATAGATCTGGGAATGGCACTAGAATGACAAAACATTGTAAAACGATTGTTTTGTACAATAGAGCTACCTCGGTATCATTCTTGCAGCCACATGGCAATACAGACAATACAAATAATATTAATATAACAAGCAATATACAAAAAGCATTATATATCAGAATGAATCAACATCCAGTGATTGGTAAGTCACATGATTGGCGTTTCTCCAACATCAATGAGAGAATGAACATTATCCCCTACCTACTAGCAAGAAAATTATGGGAGAATGTCAATTTTGAACTTCAGACTTCCACAGACTATAACTTTATATACGTGTCATAGAAAAATATTGTCCATACATCTTGCTGAGATCAAATTTGATCTAAAACATTCTGAAACATTCCAGAATGTTTAAGCACTCCCCCCACAAAGACCTCAAGATTGAGATTGACTCATTGCTCATAGTTCGTCATTTCTAAGATTCAAATACATACCGTTAAGACAAAAAAGTTGCATAAAGACACTTTGTCTGATTTAACCCTTTCATGATGGGAGCTGCGCTGGTGCAGCATTAAAGATCATGTGCAGTGCATTCTCTTATATATGTGAGTTCCCCCATAGGGAGCTTCGCATATATAAGAGAATGCACTAGCTTACAAGGTCAAGATAAATATTATTAGGCCAATGCAATCTCTTATATATGCGAGGCTCCCTTCGGGAGACTCGCACATATAAGAGAATGCATTGGCACATGCAGGGTTTCCACAAAATTTCAGGAAGCTCCTGTCTTCTTCGGCTTCGGGGAGTGAAAAATATTTTAATTGATTCGATGAACTGACCATTCAAAGCTCAGTTATTAAATTTAAATTTTTTACATCCATTTATTTTTTACACCTCGAATTGTCAGCCAGGAAATATATATGGACATGCGTAGATGCCATAGCGAGAGTTGGCAGGTCATGTTTAGCATAGTATTGAAATGGTTAAATCGGACAGGGTATCTTTAATGTCTAGTTTTGTAATACCATAAATTTTCCAGACCATTGCCGAAATGGGGTATATTTTTCCAAAACCTTTCCATAGAGTGAAAAAAGGTGCCATTTTCCAATACTTCTTCCATGCATGAAGATAATTCTAATATCTTCCAGAATTCAAAACTAGCGAATGAACCCTGTCAGATACATAGCCCCAAAAAGGAAAGCCAACTAAACATTATTACAATTTTTCAGAAAATTTTAAATGTTGGTGTTGGTCCATTGAGACAGCAAGCATACCTGTAAGCCACCCACATGCAGACTGTACATGCTAATTAATTCATGCTGAAAATTCTAATCTATTCATGCTGAAAATTATAATCTATACATTCTCAAACACATGGCAAGAATTAGCGAACAGTTAATTTTATTCGTTCTGAAAAAATGTTGAGCTGCAAAATAATTGATTAGGCACATGCATTGAGAGCCACCATCAATTTTGCTTGAAATAGAAAACACATGCATTTGGAGAACATTTGCCTGAAAATTGAAAGTTTTGATCAATTGTTGTCTGAAATAGTGAAACTCTTTATTTATATAAACAATCAACAACGATAGAGGACATAACATTGTTGGAAATGGTCTATAAATTTACATACACAATATTTTCTTGGCACAATTCTTGAAAAGAATTGAAATCCTACCTTTCATTTCTAATAAAGATTGTACTAAATCTGCTATATACTTATTTCACCTCTAAGGGTCAGAATTTTGCCCATAATATTAATGTGAATAAATTATTATATTTCATTTTATATCTACTGCAGAAATTTTATTTAAGAAATGGATGTTGATTTGCTTGCATTCCATAAAGTATGAATGGAAGTTGGTCTAACATTTTGTGAGTAACGCGAAAGCGTTCCACGCATAAAAATATCAGACCAACTGGCATCCATACTCTATGGAATGCAACAAAATCCATTACTTATATTTACACTTAACCGAGTCAACTGGCAGATTAAGCACCCATTTCCAATGGTATTCTTGTGACATGATGCAAGTTGCGTCTACTCAAAAATGGATGCAAGTTGGGGTCAGCGCGCAACATCATGACGTAATTTCGACCAACCATGTTCCACAGCGCAAATACTGTTTGTGTAATTATACTTGTGTAGGCAATTTATGAAGATATAAATGAAACTTAAATCTGTCGGTTGTCTCAAAGTAATAACAACCAGATCTCAAAGTATGGTGCTGGATGTTTACAGAATGAGGTCCCCAGAGGGTGAATGTAGTGACGCTACCCAGTACAGTGGGCTGGCATCACCAAATTCATCCTCTGGGGACCTCATTCTGCATTGCCATTTCTGAAGAAACTAAAAAAACTTGTTAATTTGTTAATAAAGATACTTTCCAGAAGATGAGGTCTAGGCAGAATGAGGACCACAAAGGGTGAAATTAGTGATGCTGGCCCACTAAATTCACCCTCTGGGGACCTCATTCTGCAAATATCCAGTACATAATTTGAGGCCTGTTTGTCTCAAAGTAATAACAAACAACTGTGGCATTTAGTACGGATAATATCTGTCTTAAGTGTTTCTGAGGTAAAAACCCTACCTGTATTATATGTCATGTCATAGAACATACCACAATAGTTTGAACAGATGGCCCTTTGTACAGTAATGATAGATTTGAAGTCGACAGGAGTTAGAGAGCTATCATGCGAGGCTTAACAGACAGCACAACATGAACATGCAACCATGCAAAACAGATCGAATTTTCCTATGTTTCACTTTGACTAGTGATGAACAAGCCTGCCAAATAAGGAATAAAATCAATATGCTTCCACGGATTATTGCACACCTGCGACTGAAAAAGCACCTGATGCTGCATCTTAGTCTGTTCAATAATTTTGAATTACCACAATTATGCATGGAAAAATGATATTGGAGACACACATCATGAACAATGTGGTAGTTGACATCACTTCAAACAAAATTGCTTGGAGAAATCTTATTTGAGATAAAACGTGTAATAAACACAGAACAACAGACATGTGTTATGGATGACGATTTATGGCATTCATGCAATCACAGAAGGAGTAACACTCGAGACTTTTGTTGTGTGTTCTTTATGCCATTGCACTCATACCATAACACATGAGTGTAGTCCTTTGCAAGCCTGCAAATAATGTGTCTGTCATTTGCAGAATGAGGTCCATAGAGGGTGAATTTAATGACCTATCCTGCATGGCAGGCTAGTATCACCAATTCACCCTCTGGGAAACTCATTCTATTTAGGCCTCAAATGCTATGGGAGACCTAGGATCATATTGAAGTTCACGATTTCTGCAAATTAGGGGATATAGAAACTTCCCAGAAGGGAAAAAGTAACTAAAAACAATGTTAATTTGAGACTATAGAAACTTCCCAAAAGATGGAGCCGAATGAGGTCCCCCGAGGGTGAATTTAGCCCACTTTGCTGGATAGTGTCACTAAATTCACCCTCTGGGGACCTCATTCTGCAAATGACTGACACACTATTTGCAGGCTTGGTCCTTTTTAACTTTCCTAACCTGGATTGAGCATCAACTGATCCTAAATTTTAATGAAATAAGGTAATGCCCTAAATAATCGACTCCTTAACCACAGCAGAATTATGGGTAACTTTTCAGGATTTAGTTGGAAATATGGCTTGTTGCCATTCATAGGAAAGCTCTCATTGAGAGCTTTCCAATGAATGGCAACAAGCCATATTTCCGACTAAATCCTGGAAAATTACCCATAATTCTGCTGTGGTTAAGGAGTCGATTATTTAGGGCATTACTGCAATTTGAATAAGTTTCAACTTGACAGCAGTGCACCACCAGCCATCTTACCGGGACAGTGGAATTCATTGCATAATTGGGATTCAGTATCGGAACCCGTGCAATCATTTCCATTGTATTGGGCTTCAATCTTAGTCCGACTTCTTGTCTGCGTTCCGTTACCGCAAGTCAAACTACACTCTTCCCACTCTTCAAAGGTCGTCCACTCGCAATCAACTGAGAATTGAATTGATAAGTTAATGACATTGTAGCTAAAACTGATTGATGGATATTTATATCATATCAATGTAATAGATGAAATTGGGCTTAAAAGTAGTCATGCAGTTGCATATCTATTTTCCTAAATACCCCTATAACTTTGTTATGGGGGGGGGGGTCACAAAAGTGGTATTATTTCACACAGGTTCTATGAAACTGCCATTTTAATACCAAGGTTTGGCTCATGCAAATATTTCATTCGAGATTCGATTTGAATCACAGGGCTCTAATCTAGATGAAGACATTCAGTTACATAATTCCCATTCATTTGTTTTACAGATGTTCCCAAGCCTGGAAATAGTGTGCCTGTCATTTGCAGAATGAGGTCCCCAGAGGGTGAATTTAGTGAGGCTATCCCACGTGGTGGGCTAGCATTACCAAATTCACCCTCTGGGGACCTCATTCTGCTTAGGCCTCAACTGCTATGGGATACCTAGGATGATATTGAAGTTACCCAGTTGAAGTATTGATGTTCACCCATTAGACACCTCGATTATGCATTTTATCTTCAGCAAAATAGGGGATATAAAAACTGAACTGAAGCGAATATGTATCTAAAACAATGTTGATTTGAGACTAGAGATACTTCCCAGAAGATGAGGCCAAATCAGAATGAGGTCCCCAGAGGGTGAATTTGGTGATGCTAACCCACTGCAGGGTTGCATCACTAAATTCACCCTCTGGGGACCTCATTATGCAAATGACAGACACCATATTTCCAGGCTAGGAGATACAATGTGTACCTTTCATTCAACTTCTGTATTGCATACTTATTAAATTAATATATTCTGATGAAAGACCCACCGATTCCAATTCGTTTATCTGTGGGAGTGTCCAGATATTAATACGTTAAACAAACATCTTAAGGCTGAACATTGCTATACATGAATGAATGGGAATTATAAACTACCCATTGGGGTATGTCCATTTATTAAAGTGATGTGAAACACTCCGTTTTGGTGACAAAATAAAAATGGAGAATATAGTTATTGCTAGATATTTTTTTATACAAATATTATATCCAAATTGACAACTCACACCATCATTCTTTTTTATTATATGATCATAAACTTTCTTCTAAAAGTCCCATACTAAATGATGGGCAAAAGAAGTTGATAAATCACGATATCTACCTGGTTGTTCTATAAATAGGCCAGATGAGTTAATAACAAGATCACGCGACGTCATGAGTTATTAATATGAAGTAAGTTCATGACAATGTAGTGACGTTTGGTAATATTTTTCATCATACATGTATTGTTTATTAACTTTTGACTTGTTGAAAAACATTGTTGTGCATTTTATGGATTTATATATATGGGTCAGTAAGGTAGTTCAGGCCTAATGGGCTTGATACCATTGGTGGATCATATAATAAAACACTTATTGCATGGTTTCGAGGTTGACATGAGGATTTATCAATCCTTGGAAGTTAATATTCACCTCGGCATGTGGCCTCGGTGAATATTAACTTCCTCGGGCTGATAAATCCTCATGGCAACCTCGAAACCATGCAATAAATGTATAATATTAATTGAATATAGAGACTCTCGGTGACGAAACTGTTTTTGTTAGTTTATCGCCGATAGTTAAGTCCCGAATCAAGAATTAAATATTTACAATTGAGCATAGTTCAGATGATGTTTTCTATGGAGTGGTAAGGTCGATTTGCTTGAAATTTTCAATGATGTTAGTAGAATGCTACTTTCCTCCAGCTAGCATATTGCTGAATACTAATTTATCAGTTCCACGCACCCATGAAAACAGTTATGCATCAAGTAGCATTCTGGAATGCTCAATGTTATTAGCAGTACTCATGATGATCGACAAGTCTATGTACTTACCCGGACAGTGTTGGGTGTTACATGATTGTGTTTCCGAGTTAGTTCCGACGCAGTCATTTCCTCCGTGTTGTGGCTGTACACATGTCCGTTCCCTTAGTTGTATTCCTCCTCCACATGTTACATTACATTCCTGCCAAGCGAGCCAGTCCTCCCATCGTCCATCAACTGGAAAAGAAAAAAAAACTTACCTGTTACATTACAGGATATAGTGCTGGTGTATCATTAAAGATCCTGTACCAGTGCAATCTCTTATAAATGCGAGTCTCCCATAGGGAGCCTAGTATATATGAGAATGCACTGGCTTACAAGATCAAGGTAGATATTGTTAGGCCAATATGTATTCTCTTATATATGCGAGGCTCCCTATGGGAGACTCGCATATATAAGAGAATGCATTGGCACAGAATTTTCACAAAATTTCAGGAAGCTCAAGTCATCCAATGGTTAAGTGATTATTGGAGGCTAGATTTCAAATCAATCTCCAACATTCAAAAAGTATATAACTAAGTCACAGTCTCAGTATCAGGCCTAAATATATGGTGCTGGACATTTGCAGAATGAGGACCCCAGAGGGCGAATTTAGTAATGCTACTCCACACAGCAGGCAAAGTATCTTTATTATCAAATTAAAAGTTTTTTAGTTTCTTTAGAAATTTTTTTCTTTTTCAGTTTAGTTTCTCTATATCCCGAAATTGGCAAATGACACAATGCATAATCGAGGTGCCCAATGGATTCACATCACCATCTGGGAATATGATTCTGGGTCTAGACTTCCCATAGTAGATGAGGCCATGCAGAATGAGGTCCCCACAGGATAAATTTGAGGACATAAGACCGTTGCGCCGGGTAGAGTTACTAAATTCACCCTCTAGGGACTTCATTCTGCAAATGTCTGGCACCATTTTTTCAGGCAGTCTCAGTATGTACTATAAACTGTGTGACGTAAATACCACCTGTTTTCATTTCCAGGAAGATCCAGATATCACACCGACTATCATACCCTTGCCACCCCTTCCTCGTGTAATATGCAGTTCAATTTCAAGCCTGATTTTAATTTTCCAAAGGGTTTAGGTCAAAATGACATACACAGTTATGATTGGGTAATTAATTCTGAAATTAAGATGCTCTATTTGAAATATTTTAAATGTTAATTTGTCACTGGTATGTGGGTCTCCATTTCTGTAACTATGGATCAGTCAAGGTATGCTGACAATGACATTGTTAAATCATTAAAGAGCTAAATATTTGATGTAGAATACATTGATGAACTTGCTGTTAACACTTCCATGACTGGATCTTCCTGAAATTTTGCTAAAACCCTGTGCCAATGCATTCTATTATATATGCGAGTCGTCCACATGGAGCCTTACATATATAAGATAATACATTGGCCTAGCAACATTTAACTTGATCTTGAACTTGAGCGAGTGCATTCTCTTATAGATGCGAGGCTCCCTATGGGAGACTCACATATATAAGAGAATGCACTAACAAATGATCTTTAATGCTGCACCAGAGCAGCATCATTGAAGGGTTAAAGCTAAAATATTGATAAATCAACCTGTTATCCCTTCATCAGACACACTATTTCCAGACTTGAATTTATGTCAGACTGAGTACATCATAGACTGAGGCTGGCATTCAATAAAAACATCATGGTCACTTGATGGTACAGTAATGCCCTAAATAATCGACTCCTTAACCACAGCAGAATTATGGGTAATTTTTCTCAGTGAGAGCTTTAATGATGAATGTCAACAAGCCATATTTCCGACTAAATCCTGAAAAATTACCCATAATTCTGCTGTGGTTAAGGAGTCGATTATTTAGGGCATTACTGCACCATGATGTTTTTATTGAATGCCAGCTTCAGTCTATGATGTACTCAGTCTGACATAAATGAATGTCTGGAAATAGTGTGTCTGATGAATGGATAACAGGTTGATATATCAATATTTTAGCTTTAATCCCTTCAATGATGCTGCTCTGGTGCAGCATTAAAGATCATTTGCCAGTGCATTCTCTTATATATGTGAGTCTCCCATAGGGAGATAAGTTGCTGAGAGGAAAATCGCTCCGGCTAAAACAAAAATGTTCTTTGTTTCCGCTAAAGGACTGAACAATATTAGGGTCGGTAGGCAGGTACAACTTGTTTTTATTTCAGGCAAGTCATCTTAGATTATAATATTCTATATTCTTTTCGATAAGGCCTCGTTGTTTTGTTATTCTTATCAGCTGCAAT
Organism: Siphonodentalium dalli; assembly: GCA_032622095.1. Classification (NCBI taxonomy): domain Eukaryota; kingdom Metazoa; phylum Mollusca; class Scaphopoda; order Gadilida; family Siphonodentaliidae; genus Siphonodentalium; species Siphonodentalium dalli. The sequence continues at coordinate 161,775,503 of CP136063.1, read as the reverse complement.
AAGGCAAGACATTTATTAGCAGCATGGCTAAAGAGTATTGTCTCTGAGGATGGAACATACCCACATGGGGAGACAAAAGCTATCCAAATGCCTAAAGCAACCGTTCAGAGATTACATTAATTATGTACAATAATGCTCTAAATAATCGACTCCTTAACCACAGCAGAATTATGGGTAATTTTTCAGGATTTAGTCGGAAATATGGCTTGTTGCCATTCATCGGAAAGCTCTCACTGAGAGCTTTCCTATGAATAGCAACAAGCCATATTTCCGACAATATTCTGAAAAATTACCCAAAATTCTGCTGTGGTTAAGAAGTCGATTATTTAGGGCATTACTGTAGGTTCCTGGCATGGATTATGATAAGATGAGCTTAGTGTTGAAACGATTAGTTGACGAACAAGCCCAATATCGACTCTGTATCTTGCAGTCGACTAGTCGGAACATTGTAAATACTTCCCATAATAAGAATTGAAAGATTATAACATGGGTACACTTGTCGTGGAGTATTAAAATCACAAAATAGTCAGTTTGCTCAAAATGTAACAAATAATTAATTGGGTCAAGTCAGGTGCTCCAAGTTCCATGATGGTGAATTTGACAATCAATGATTAAACTCAAAGGTCACTAAACAGTGCCATTGAACACTGTCTTGTTGCAATGATTGACAGCCTTGACGTTCATTGACAACATTGTAACATGGTGTAACTGTGTTCGTAATAAATCGTTATTGATAAACAACACATTTTCAACTAAACATTGGATTATTTATTCTTACTCAAAACACACTACATGTTTTGTTATCACTATCATCAAGAGTTCAGCTTTGGGGGACTCGGAAGTAACTATATTGTTGTATAGAACATTAGAAATCTTGGAAAAACATTCGGGACTCTGTTTTAATAGAACTTTTTTACGAACGGTTGAAGAACACCGGTTTATCGAAATGTGATTAGAGACACCCGATTCAGTAGCATGCGAAAAGCTGATATTTTACAATCTTTTAACACCTGTTACAGTAATGCCCTAAGTAATTGACCCCTTAACCACAGCAGAATTATGGGTAACTTTTCAGGATTTAGTCGGAAATATGGCTTGTTGCCATTCATCGGAAAGCTCTTAGTGAGAGGTTTCCGATGAATGGCAACAAGCCATATTTCCGACTATATCCTGAAAAGTTACCCATAATTCTGATGTGGTTAAGGGGTCGATTACTTAGGGCATTACTGTATGTTCATCTTTTGCTATCAACATCTGTGAACATATCATTACATGAGTTTGTTAAAAAATTTAATCAATTATGAAGATTTTTATCACATGATTTGATGTTTTTCCACTGAATTATTGTCTTTTAAACAGCTCTTGTAATGGGAAAAATTGCGACAAGGAGAAGAGGGAAATAAGGATATATCATGGGCATCGCTATATAATTCTCGGCCACAGGTACCGACTAGTATACTTCAACTCGACTTTTGGGGTTTGACTTAAGTCAACTCCAGAATCCCAGAATCGTTTCAACACCAGATGAGCTTTATACAATTTTCCTCTCAACAACATGCTCCTGCCTGCTATAAGTCAAATCAGGTTTAAATGCTCAACCACAAAAAGAATCATTCATATTTATTCTAAAATTTAATCATCTTCAAAAATACTACTTCAGTCCTTGGATAATACCATATAGTACAATAAGACCTGAATGATTATCAATTCATGAAAAATGTCATAAAATTTGACCTTGAAACTACAACGATGTAAATTGTTTAAAAAAACAGCAGAAATTTCTACTAAAAGCACTGCTAAACAAGCCTGGAAATATGGTGTCTGTCATTTGCAGAATGAGGTCCCCAGAGGGTGAACTTAGTGATGTTACCGCGAACAGCGGGCTAGCATAACCAAATTCACCCTCTGGGGACCTCATTCTGCTTTGGCCTCATCTTCTGGGAAGTATCAATAGTCTCAAATTAATATTGTTTTTAGTTACTTTTTCCCTTCTGTTCAGTTTCTATATCTCCTAATTTGCAGAAGATAAAATGCATAATCGAGGTGACTAAAACTTCAACTGGGAAACTTCAATCTGATCCTAGGTCTCCCATAGCAGTTGAGGCCTAAGCAGAATGAGGTCCACAGAGGGTGATTTTGGTGATGCTAGTGAACCATGTGAGATAGAGTCACTAAATTCACCCTCTGGGGACCTCATTCTGCAAATGATAGACATCATATTTCCAGGCTTGTTAAACAACTGAAATTACTACTAAAAGTTAATAGTAATAGACACCTTTTTCATTTTGAACAACGACAGATAATAATTAAGAATAACTATTTGTTGTCGTAATTTTTTTCTGATGATTTTTCGCAGAATTGACAAGACCGTTTGTGAGACAATAATGCTTTTGCAGAATGAGGTCCCCAGAGGGTAAGGGGATTGCGGCACTATGTGCCGTGATTATTTTGTACTTAATTATGCTGTTATTCAGGTCAAAGTTTAGCGCTTGGTGTTTTGCAAGGATCTCATGTTTCATGATGACGATTGATTTCATTGCCACTAATAGATAAAAATTAAGGCCACATGCGATCACAATTTATGGACATAATCTCAGGGTCATCTCCCACATTGAGGAGCTGAGATACGATCGCGAACTAATTACTATATGATGTATTTGTGAGTTTTGTTGAAAATCCAATCCTGTAATCGCATTTGCGTAACAAGTAATAGGGAAAAAACGAAACGAATATAAAGAAAACAAAATCTAGTGAGGTAGTAACCTACTTGTATATAATTATTAGTCGTCATTCAGTATGCGAAAGGTGTGTAATAAATCAAATTTTAGTAAATAGAGCACTTTGAAAGTCAATCTTTTCTAAACATGAAACAATCTCTCTCTGTTCTAAGTTATTTTTGAAAGCTTTAACCCTTTGGTGGTTTGAATGACAACTTTTCAGCACACAAATGCAAAACTACTTTCCTATTAGCAAGAACAATGGCGACTTTGTCAAATATATTTCATTATATAGATTAACTAAACATTTATAAACAGACATGAGGGAAGATTAAAATAGTGATATATATTGTCATGATGTGCAGTGTCAATTTTATCAAATATAGATGATAATTCTACATCAAGTGCAAAATACAGAGGACACCAACAGTAAGATGTATAAAGCTTGTGAGTTTCCATGAACTACATGTATTTCCAATTAAAACACGTCAATATAACAATAACATAATTTTGGAGGAGATTATAGTTTATTAGCAGCTTGACAGAAATGATTAACAGACCAACATCCTATCAGAACCCGAGACCAAGTCGATGGCAGCTAATATGATGAAGAACTGTCAATAATTTCTAAAGAGACGCTAATAGAACCGTAATGCCCAAGAAACCCATGTTTTTACAATTATTACAACCCGTGTACCATGACCTAAATATTGCCTTGTTGCATGTCATTTGTTCCTGAAAAATTAGTCAAATAGTTCATCAAAACAATTTTTTAAATGGTTTACAAATGAAAAAATTGAAACGTACGCCAGATGCGGCTTATCATTTTTGGAGATAATTTCAGCTGTTATGTCTGTGATGACATTGTTAAATTAGCGGGCAGAGGGCCGTTATTGAGTAAAAATTTCATAGGCCGCCACATCAGGGATTATAAAATTTTGTCATACCAGTAAAACTCTAAGGGAATACCATGTGAAGTGGTAATAATACTTTTCACAGTTGTTGGAAATTCTTATCAAAATCCGCTTCTAATACCCTGTGACTCGGATGGCAATTACTTGTTTGATTGTTCGGAGGTCAAATTGATTTAGAGTTGCAAAAACTGGTCTGGTCGACTGTAAATTGGCCAGATTTCCAAACGTGTCTATATTATTATTAAAGGGATGGTTTCACAGGCCTCTGGGGAAAATACAAGATTTACCAATATATACTTTACCAGTGACAAGGTTCACAAGTCCGATTTTAGGAAAAACACACCATCTATCATTATTCCTAAAAGATTCTCAAAATCGTTCATCTCAGTCACAATATATTTCAATTTGTCTTATTGGCCATGAAATTTCATTTCTTTTGGTGTATATTTTGATAGTATCAAACGAAGGGAAGACGAGGTATCGTACCGAAAACTTGCAAAATGTACTAGATATTTGTGAGTAAAAGGGTCGTCAGTTTCCCTGTCCACCTAATATCCTCAATAATTATAAAAATTGTCAACTCAGCCAAAATGTTCCCTAGTGTATGATATAGGGCATACAGTTTCGTTTCATTTGATATATAACTTGATGGAGTGAATTGGAGCGAAGTCGACATATCGTACGGGGAATTCGCAAGTTCGGCAATTGTGATTGTAATTTGTAATTGTATTATCACTGGATACCGGACACCCAAACTGGCGACTGCAGTTTTGTGACTGAGATGAATGATTTTGAGAATCTATGAGGAATATGATAGATGGTATAGTATATATTGGTATATCTGGTATTTGTCCCCAGGGGCCTGGGATGGTTATGCATTATTATAGGCAGATTTGTATAAGAATTTCATAAATATTGAGAAGGCATGTCGTTTTGATACCACACAATTATCATCTTATAGAATTACACATTGTGACTGGTACTGTTCAAACTCCCTAAAAGTGGAGGTAAGAAATTATTTACCCTGCCAAACTATCCAGCCCAAGTGGACTGAGGGCCAGTGAATATATACACACACAGACAGAATACATCCAATACCAACTCCTGTTTTTTATTTGGGTATATATCTTAACTTAACCTGAGGGTTCTCAGATATCAACTACATACCCAATCCCATGGAATTCTGATTAATATTATCAGAGATATGATCCAGATACATTGACATGCTCATATATTCCCCACGAAATATTTTGGGGGGACAATAAGCACATGCAGTTATGATAGCTAGGGTACAGATGCTGAAAAATAAGAGCAAATATGGTTCAAAAATGATGATTGAGAGAATTAACCCTTTCATGATGGGAGAGCGCTGGTGAAGCATTAAAGATCATGTGCTAGTACATTCTCTTATATATACACGAGTCTCCCATAGGGAGTCTCGCATATATAAGAGAATGCACTGGCTTACAAGGTCGAGTTAATATTGTTAGGCCAATGTATTCTCTTTTATATGCGAGGCTTTCTATGGGAGACTCGCATATACTATATAAGAGAATGCATTAGCACAGGTTTTCGCAAAATTTCAGGAAGCTCCAGTCATGGAAGGGTTAAGTGATTGGAATGTGAAGACCTGGATTACTGAAAGGAAAAGCAGTGTTTATTAAGATATGAATCGCAGCGCAGAAGTTAGTCAAGCTGGTATGTCATAAGAAATGCTATGTCAAATCAGTCTAGGGATGTTGGGTGTCCAAAGATAAGGAAATTTGTGATGAGGAGTTTCTTAGAAGCAAGCTATAGCTCATGGAGTAATCACATCTTACCTTGATGCAGAAACAAGTGGAAGAACAACAGCTGTCGCTTGTTATATCTATGTGTTATGCAATCCTTTTGTTAAATTTAAGCTGCAGTAGCATTCCATCTGTTTTATATCCATGTATGCACACTTGCTATTTAGGTGAGTCAACACTTTCATGACTGGAGCTGCACTGGTGCAGCATTAAAGTTATGTATGCGAGTCTCCCATAGGGAACCTCCCATATATAAGAGAATGCACCAACTTAAAAGGTCAAGGTAAATCATATTGTTAGACAAATGTATTCTCTTATATATGCGAGACTTGCATATATATGAGAATGCTTTGGCACAGTGTTTTCGCAAAATTTCAGGAAGCTCCAGTCATACATGTAGAAGGGTTTATAAGATCTCACTGGTTTATGATAATGTACATACTTAATTCTGAATCCAGGATGGAAAAACAATTTCGATATGCATGTGGTCTTAAATTCACAACAAAGTTGTGTCAAGTATGAAATTCCCAACAATTAAACATTTTGGCAAAAAATTTGGGGTGTGGCACATCCCTGATTATATACTATCCATTATGTACAGTCCCCATCTACCCATCAATTATAATTCATGGTTCGCCTATAAAAATCGCCAATACAAGTATTCAAGAATACATTATTGCAGTTGGGTGAGACCTAAAGGGTAACTATTAATGAGCAAATGTACCCAATGAATAGAATTTTGACACCTGTAATGCTTATCTGCCTCGGTGCGTGTGTGGAGAGTCTGCGGTAACTTAAACCAGGTAAATACGTGGCCCATTTAGATCGATAACCAGTGGACAGCGTACTGCATGTGAACAGTACCTAGGTCTCAAATATTGTGTTGGCTCTTGATTTTGTGGTTTGGCCATACATGTACCACGAAATCATCAAAAAATAAACCCCCACAAATTAAAATTATTTTTACAGTATTTTCTGTCACTGTGGTTTGTAGAGAATGGAGATACATAAGACATATTCATTTCACATACAGTAATGCCCTAAATAATCAACTCCTTAACCACAGCAGAATTATGGGTAACTTTTCAGGATTTAGTTGGAAATATGGCTTGTTGCCATTCATCGTAAAGCTCACTGAGAGCTTTCCGATGAATGGCAACAAGCCATATTTCCAACTAAATCCTGAAATGTTACCCATAATTCTGCTGTGGTTAAGGAGTTGATTATTTAGGGCATTACTGTAATTAAGTTCACAGAGAACACGAATTTGAAAAAAATATAGATGAATTCTCTGAATTAACTATGGGGTGTCAGATATACATTTCTTCAAAGTCTTGAAATAATTTAGCGATAATTTTCTACTGTTTCAGCCAGTCATCATGACAGGCTCAATCCAATTTCAGTTCACGCCTTCTGTCAGTCAGTGTTCCATCATACTAAAAAATATTATCATAGATAAAGTAAATTTCGATAACCATAAAAAGTTAAAGGGCTTTCAGATGTCTTCACATCTTCAGATAAAATTGAGTTCTCCAAAGATCACTTACTACCTCTGGTTTTGACATCTCTGTGACTGATCGTCAACTAAGGAGTCAGAGTAGGTGTTATGTGGTCCCCATAATCTGACCAAACGTTCCATCTGCCATCAACTGTAAATGTATGTAGCGTTAATTGTCAGTTGGCAATCCCATAACGTATTCTATGATGTTTAAGATCTGTCAAAAGGACAGGTACAAAAGAATTTCAGCCAAAAATGCTGCGATGTTTCAATCTGTCAATAACCATGACAGGCCAGTAATTTAATTGTTTGCCTAATACAACCAAATCAGTCTCATTTTAGAATTTTTTTTACAGCTGCCCAGATCTATTCAAATCTCTGGACTCTGAAATTCAAATTTTTTAATACTTTTTTGTAATGCAAGAGATAGTAATGAATTTTTTTTTTTAAAGTGGTATGTGCTTCAAGCAATAAAGTTTTACAGATGTGAACATGCCGTAACTATTAATAAACTATAAGTGTCTTGGTGTTGACTGGCTCAAACATTCAGCCAGGATGTTAAACATTCACATTAAACAAGGATTCCAGCGAGTGTTTTAAGCTGTTCGCAAGTGGTTATTTTCCCCCACATACTAGCAACAACCATGCTATTTTTTTCTTTGTGACCGAGCTAAGCAGTTTTATCCATTCATTTTTTGTGTTCGCAGCAACTAACAGAAGCTTAATGTGTTAAGTTTAGACTAGTTCCTGTCACTCCCAATATTTATAAATTATTAATATATGAGATATCAAATGGTCTTTATAGCTATAGCTAGCTATAAAGTTATTTTAGCTAGCTATAAATCTATTTTAGCTTATCAGAACGCCATAATACAAAGATTATCAAACTATCCATTGTACACAGAAAAGAAATAAAAACATCAGCTTCAAAATCTAAAAGAACTATATTCTCTAAGTATTAAGCATTAAGTGTTTTGCCTTAAAGAGTTTCAGAAGGATATTAAAACTATGATGGTTTAATTTTCTTGACCAATTTGAAGGTGAGGATAGATGTTGGGTGATTTTAAAGTTTCCGGAGGCCTTCAAAACAAGCAAGAAGATAATTACAATTTCATTATTGGAATACAGTAATGTCCTAAATGTCTAAACCACAGCAGAATTATGGGAAATTTTTCAGGATTTAAGACTTTCCGACTAAACATGTTCGGTGAGAGCTTTCCGATGAATGGCAACAAGCCCTATTTTCAACTAAATCCTGAAAAATTTCCCATAATTCTGCTGTGGTTAAAGGGTTATATACTTCAGGCATTAATGTATGCAACAAAGTCATTATACCATCTAAGAAATCGAAATGTAAAGTCATTTGAGCACAGGTACTAGTCACTAGTCATGCGACAGTGAGAATTTTACAAACATGTTCGATACTGACCAGGACACGATTGTGTATTACATGACTGTTCCTCACTGGGTTTTCCTATGCAAACTCGGCCGCCATAAAGAGGCTGTGTACACTCCCTAAAACGATGCTCAGTGCCGCCTCCACATGATGCGGTACATTCAATCCAATCATTCCAATCTTTCCAAACACCATTTACTGTAAACACCAAAGTTTCAACAGATCAAATTAACACCAGCAATAATATCTACATGTGGTATAACTAAACAAGTAGTAGAACTTAGCTTCATATTTGAAATTTTAATTAGATCCACCGTAGTTTTTTTGAACAGCGAAGGGGAAACCAATCAAGTTTTAAAATAATATCAGGCATATTTTAATACTATTATATAAGAACATAATAATTGGTAACAAAAGGGAAAAAATATATCAGTTATGCTAACAAATTATTAGAATTTTCCCCATGTTTAAACTTTTTTAGCTTGAAGATAAATTGCATAATTTCCCCATCAAATTACTTATAAAATCTAACAAGACTGATGTTAAGCTTGCTGGTCTAGATGTTTTCAGGGTTTCACGCTATTTTTTTTTCTTTTCAAAAAATTATTCTAAGATGTATATTTATTCTATGTATAACATCTTTGGGCCATCAACAACTGCTCATTTATTTTCACTATAATATTCATCTTCTTTTTTTTCTTTTGGAAGACTTTTAAAAATTATTTTCTGCAGGTTTTTTTGGGGTTTTTTTCTTTTCTGTTGCATGTTTTCAGTAGGCATGTGAAATCCATACATATTATTCGATTGACTAGAGACATCCAGAGCACCCAATCATATATTTGTTTTAATATAATATGGCAGATGTCATAGTTACAGAGGTAAATTGAATACACCAAAGGTGAAAGGTGAACTGAGCACACTTCATTTAAGTAAGAGAAAACATACAAATTATTCCAATTCAACTTTGAGTATGCGCAGTTCGTCAATATGCAGCTACAGAAACATGAGGATATGACAATTAAATTAGGAACCAAATTTATCAACGTATAAAAATAAGGAATGGGAGATGAATCGAATAGTGTATCAATTATGTGATGAAACGGATCTATAATCAAATTTGTGAAGAATGAATCAAGATGCATCAAAAGTTTAATGAATCGCCACAGGGCTAATGTAGTCAACTCCATACAGACTTTACATGGGATAAAGTTAGGTATGAAACCCTGAATACACCTTTTCATTTTAACATCCGATGAGTATGCCATGTCACCTGACAGACCACAAGTCTCAAATTGATATTATAATCTAAGTTATGTAGACCGAGCCTATAGTTTGTGAAATTGCTTCTTTCGTCACACTTGGTTACTAACCAGGACATTCCTGTGTATTGCACGGTTGTACATCGACGGATTCCCCCATGCAGTTTTTGCCACCGTACATTGGTTCTACACAGGTCCTATCTCGAGATTGGGTTCCACCACCACAAGTTACATTACACTCCCCATAATCTGACCAGTCATTCCATCTGCCATCAACTGTAAATGTATGTAGCTTTAATTGTTAGTTGGCAATCCCACAACGTAACCTATAACATTTAAGATCAATTAGTATCTATATTTTACTTCGCCAGATGAAGCATTAAACAGAGTTATATTGAATCTTTACAATCAAGTACAGTAATGCCCTAAATAATCGACTCCTTAACCACAGCAGAGTTATGGGTAATTTTTCAAGATTTAGGCGGAAATATGGCTTGTTGCCATTCATCGGAAAGCTCTCAGTGAAAGCTTTCTGATGAATGGCAACAAGCCATATTTCCGACTAAATCCTGAATAATTACCCATAATTCTGCTGTGGTTAATTAAGGTGTTGATTATTTAGGATATTACTGTAGATAATAAGTATAGAGGATTTAAAATCTAATTTACCATTTCTATACTAAATGGATTCCCCCATTCAGTTATAAAAGTATACATTGGAATGGTCTACCATTCATTTGGAGGGGTGTCCAGAAAAAATGAGCAGACAACAGACATACACAAAATTAATACAAGTGCAAAAGGATTTATATTCACTGGTGGGAAATGTTCAGATAATAAGTTCAACAAACGATAGGTTGTTTGTTGAACTTATTATCTGAACATTTCATAAGGGAACTACTCGTCAATGAGTATTTAGTATAGAAATGGTTATTAACTTTTTTTACAATAGAACTTGATTTTAACATTTTTAAAGACCTTGGAAATTTCTATTGAAAATTGATTCAGATAATATGACAAGTGGAGAGATTTATAATATTTTGATATTAAAGTTTTCAGAATACACTAAGATGAATTATTATTTAATTAATAAACAAAAGCCCTTAATTATTTAATAATGGAAAGAGCCAATCACAGATATGATATTGAGCCAATCACAGATATGATATTTGACAAAATAAAATGTTTGTGAGAATGGAGTTATACATATTGAAGGTATAGTAAAATTTGACTGGTCATAACCTTCACAATGAAACTTGGATAACATGATTAAGATCTCCATTATAATCAGAGTACTGACCCGGGCATTCCTGATTGTTGCAAGATTGGACATCCCTCTCTTGCCCTTCACAATCTTTCCCACTGAACTGAGGGGCGATACAGATGTGGGTTCTAGACTGAACGCCTCCCCCACAGGAAACGTCGCATTCATTCCAGTCTGTCCAGTCATCCCAATGGCCGTCAACTGTAATTCGGATATTATATCTCCTTACTCATGGAGTCATGAGATATGGGGGAGAAAACCTGGAAACTATTATATGTGATGATAGTTAGATAGATAAGATTGCTTTTGTAGAAATTAATCTTCAAAACTAGCATTAATAAAATACGATGTGTGAAAGTAACCTTCAGATTCAAAACCAAATAGTCGTTCCCAAAATATCTCTATCCTGGTCAACAGTCATTACGGAGTTTGATAAAAGTATCACACAATATTGGCAAATAAAATTATTTTCCAAAAAAAAAAAACATCCGATGTCCAAGCAACTCAATAGCTGTACAGAAGCTTAAGTTTCCTGTCCCAATTTTATTTGAGTTCAATATTCTTGTCGGATACAAGAAGAAAGAAAATCTAGTTAACTTTATTGGCTGAGAATGTACATGAGATCACGATGCCAATTTTGTATCCAGTTACCCTTTTGGCTGCTTTACATCATTACTGAGTAGATGTAAAATATCACGCTGTGAGCTCTATGTCCATACTGAGAACGTACCTACTTCAACAAACTAGCCATTATTCATAACTGGAATTCAGTTTGAAATACTGTATGATGTTCCAGGATTGTGAATAATTAAATAATCTTTCAATGAAGTAAGTTTTAGGGTTATCATCATATTTCAGTTATATTTATATTTTTCATTAAAAAATTGCCATATGTCAAAGACCCAGCATACAACGACATGACTTCTTTTAGCAGTGAAGAGGTTATTTTTCACTGAATTTCTTCTTAATTATTGAGGACATATTAAAAGCTTTTTGGAGCCTGATGTTATAATGAATCAGCACGTTACAGACCAGGGCATTCATTAGTATTGTAGACTTGTAATTCCACTGACTGGCCTTGACATTGTTGTCCCCCGTACAGTGATTCAGTACATGACCGTTCGCGGCGTTCCGAACCACCAGGGCAGGAGACATTGCACTGACTCCACTAAAACCAATCCCTCCAAAAACAATCAAGTGGACATTGCATGATCACCCATCAATCACCGAAAAAATAGATGTCAATCTTCAACAACCACCAGTCACTCCTCTTACATACATCATGAATTCAATAAACTATATACATTAAAGGTACTCAATCTGATTTGATGTAACCCATATATTCAGATTCCAACAACACAAAAAATTTAAATGCCGCTTCAACTATCAGAATCGATTAATTGTCCAAAAATAATGCTCACCACTGTCAACTATAGCATAAAATTGCCCAAAACATGTTATTTATCAACATGTTGTTCGACGAAATTTTTCCTTAATATCAACACAAAGCCTCTTGATTTTAGAGTTATTCCTCTTCATTCGCAAAGGAGAATTCTGTTACATAGAAATATCGCGATCAAAGCACATATTAACTAGAATTGTATTAATGAGCCACAAGTATGTTCATCCCTTTGACTTTAGCAGCCAAATTGGTGACAGGGGTGCATGGTGGTTGTCTGTTTCTTTGCGCATACGCAGAGGCTAATTTTTCGAAACGATTATCGTTTATTGTCGGCAAAGTAGATAAGCCGCAATATAGTATTCATGTCTTACATATTGAAAGTGAAATAGACTGTCTCGCCGAGATACCTTGTGACATATTTCACCACGTACTAACTAGTTCAATTAGCATATATATTTGTAGAATTGTCGTATAGTTGTGCATGTAGATATCCCAGGAAAGAGCATTTTGTGTTACATTGTCGGAAACATATAACATCAAGTGCCTTGGGTGGGGACCATCAGGGTTCAAAGGTTAAGGAAAGATCTAGTCCTGCATATTTCGAGCATTTATTTGGGAAATTTATTGGTCAAAGATGGATTTAAACATGGTTTCCATACCTTCTTTTGTGGATGTCGATAAACGCATTGTTTCGCTGAATTTGCAAGAATCTTCCAGAAAACAGCGTCATATTATGAGAGGTATTGCAATGAAGGGAAGGTTTGAGGAAATGTATGAAAGTTAAATTTAGGTAAATGGGTATAAAAGAAAGCTATTCTATTTCAAACTAACAACAAGATACAGTAATGCTCTAATTAATCGACTCCTTAACCACAGCAGAATTATGGGTAACTTTTCAGGATTTAGTCGGAAATATGGCTTGTTGCCATTCATCGGAAAGCTCTCGCTATTCTATTTCAAACTAACAACAAGATACAGAAATGCTCTAATTAATCGACTCCTTAACCACAGCAGAATTATGGGTAACTTTTCAGGATTTAGTCGGAAATATGGCTTGTTGCCATTCATCGGAAAGCTCTCGCCGAGAGCTTTCCAATGAATGGCAACAAGCCATATTTCCGACTAAATCCTGAAAAGTTACCCATAATTCTGCTGTGGTTAAGGAGTCGATTAATTAGAGCATTTCTGTATGTTATGACGAAAAGCATGCCATCTGTGCAGGGAAGAGGTATTTTATGCAGTTCAATAATGACCAGGGGAAGGGGGTGGGGATGTAATAATATATACATCACAGACAAGCAATTCATCCTAAAGTGCTGTAACTTACATGAAAGAATCTGAAAGTTCGTAAGTAAATAAATGACATCTTTGCAGGGTAAACATTATGTCAAGCATGGGGACACAGTTTTATATTTTAAAGCTATTGTTCAAAGGTGCTGTAACTTACATTGATCGGCAGGATAATCTGAAATTTCGAAAGTAAGTACATGCCATCTTTGCAAGGTAAAGGGTAAGGGAAGCCAGGAAAGACATTATACAGTAATGCCCTAAATAATCGACTCCTTAACCACAGCAGAATTATGGGTAATTTTTCAGGATTTAGTCAGAAATAAGGCTTGTTGCCATTCATTGGAAAGCTCTCACTGAGAGCTTTCCGAAAAATGGCAACAAGCCATATTTCCAACTAAATCCTGAAAAATTACCCATAATTCTGCTGTGGTTAAAAAGTCGATTATTTAGTACATTACTGTACACAGAGGGAATGCTAAGCCTGGGGAAACAGTCATCTCAGTACTGACCGGGGCATTGGTGAGTATTACACCATTGTTCCTCAGATGATGGCCCATCGCAGGAGCGCCCGCCATATAAAGGTGTGCTACATGATCTATCGCGGCGCTTGATGCCACCATCGCAAGAAGCATCACAATCATGCCACTTTGACCAATCATTCCAAACGCCGTCAACTGCAATAATCAGCAATGAATTATGTAAAAAATGGGATGCGCGTCTGAAATAAACTTGGTCACTAAATTAAATGTTAAAACAGAAACATGCAAATAATTTCTCAGAAATGGTTAGTTGGGTGTAGAAATGAATGGATACGGTTGGAAATTGAATTTTTCCAGATGCCATAAACATGCATATAATATTTTATATAATAAGTGGTTCGGTGGAATGACTGATACAAAATTCATAAAATGGGTAGAATGAAAGCCCGGAAGAAATGTTTTCATCAAACATAAACATGCATCTGTTCTCTGGTTTGGGTGCAGCAACAAGGTGGGATAAGCATGGTCAATACAAAATAATATGTATAATGTATATGAAAGTGATGTCGCATTGCTGTACTCTATTTCCCCCCAATATGATCCTCCCAGTTTTCATCTCATATCGCAGTAACATTGCCATAATAATACGCCTGCAGATTTGATGTGATATGGACGTCTTCAGAATAAACTTTTAATTTCAGGCACAGTTAAATATTGCCCTTATTGAACTGAGTAAGTGCTTTATTTATAAATTTAAGAAACGTAAATCAAGAATGTAACTTAATGGAAATATGATACATAATTTGCAAAACATTCCAGAAAAACATTTAAATTGCGAGAAAGTAATTAAATGATATTAATTTCTGATAATATGTAGATGCCAGATGAATGTTATCATTTATATAATGATTCAACAAAAATGAGCTAAGGCACATAGCCAGAGCTTCCTTTTCTGAAAACGTAAATAACCCATCCGAAGGGTGAAATGAAAACAACACAAGGGCAAAATATTTGCACATACAAAACCAAAAAGCATACAACAACTATTTATTCAATAACATAATTGAGCAATATATACATGAAGTGAGATATTATTATGACTTGCTTGTCTTTTAAGAACAATTTGGAACATTTTGATTGTAATTCTCAATCATTGTCTAGAACGTATTTTGCGATTTGGTTTTGCAAGGCACTTTTATTAACAAAAACTTGGACTACAAAACATCGGGTGTAGTTAGAACAGATACGAGAGGTTGATCTACTCTTTGTCAAGGTCACAAGAATGGTGACGATGCATGCAGGTCAAGGTCAACTCAGGATCTGAAATAGACACACAAAAGAAAGATACGAAATAGTAATGCTATGATTTTATATAAGCAAAAGTTAAGGGCAGTTTCAAATGGTCATAGGATTTCAACTGCAAAACAAATTTTGGCAAACTTGCAGAATTTGTTGAATTTTTATTGCAGTCAAAAACCATGCCCAAATTGAATCCACCATCTATGATTTATATTTACATACTCAAATAAATAACAAATTAATTTTTTTTATATCATTCATATTAGTTATTCATCTTGAAGGAATCTGGTAATCTCTCAATTAATTCACTCACAATACAGTAAAACCTCTCCAAACCGGACCCGCTATAAACTGAATCACTCTCCATACAAACAAATTGTCAGGTCCCGAATTCACCCAAGTGCATTCTCACTAAAAATTACCTCTGTAAACTGGAACCTCTCTATTTCGAACATCGGATGGCTTTTCTAGCCCATAAGTGAACAAATACATTCATTTTTAACCTCCGGAATCCAAACGCGGAAAGCATTAACAACTGAACGCATGTGTCGTAGATTTGACACACTTGATGCTGAGCTACTGTTGGCTTTGGTGTAGACTGGGGATCCTTTATAAGTTGAAATTTCTGTCTACATTCAACTCGAGCAGTCATTTTTGTGATGGCTCATTCGTTGTGACAGGTTGATTAACCCTTTGAGTGCCAGGTCCGATTTTTGTATCGACCCATATACCCTGTGCCAATGCATTCTCTTATATATGCGAGTCGACCATAGGTCACCTCGCATATATAAGATCGCATATATAAGAGAATGCATTGGCCTAACCCAAAAATTAAAAAAAATTTAATTTTTTTTCTTCATTTTTTTTAGGGCACTCTACAGACCATCATAAATTAGGGCCGATGAGATCGGCCCCTGGCACTAAAAGGGTTAAAACTGTATTGGTGACAATACACTACCATTGTGTACTTTTGGCGAATTAGTGTTTAGTTTGGACAGTGGTCGTAAAAATAAGAGTCCAACTCAGTGCAATGATTGTTGATGTAAAAACAAAATGCCGGTGCTCTATTCTCCGTGAAGTCACCATTGTTCACTCAATGTGTGAAATAATCATAGTTATCTAATCAGAAACCTGCTGTTATAATCTGGTTCAAAGGATTCGCAGAACAAATAACCGCTAATTAAATCGGTACACATATACAAGAGTACAATACTAGTATACCTGTGCTACATTTGTCAGTAACATATCCAAGAAACATGATTCACAGTAAAAATTATCGTTTCCTGTCTTATTTATACATGTAATATGTCTTAATATACTATGTGTTATCTATTGTTATTTATATTTTATTTGGGTACTTTGTTGAATAAAGTTTAATTAATCAATAACGAGTTGGTTGTGCTTCAACAACTCTTAGTAACGACGTCAATACATTCCGATCGTTGTGTGATTTTCTATAAACCGTACAACTCTCTAAACCGAACAAAACGGCTGGTCTGAAGGGTGGTCAGTTTGGAGAGGTTTTACTGAACAAATTTGCCCAAAACAGATTCACTACGGAAGCCAATTGAGATTATTATTATCACACTATAAACTATATAATGGAGAAAGAGGAAGCAATATTAAGTGTATGAAAATATAGAGGAATAATAGATCAGGTTCATAATGAAGGTGTCAATGACACTGTAGCTCAACATGGTGAGGGGATAATATCATACAAAAGTCAAATCCAAGATGGCTGCCAGCATCCATGTTTTTGATTGAAAATCATTCAAATTTGACAGCTCCCATCAAGAAGTGATCCTGAACTTGCCTGTAAATTTACAAAACATTTCTCCAATAAATGTGAACTGCAGATTGCCACCAATGATTCAAACGTGCAATCCAAGATAGCTGCTAGCAGCCATGTTATTTAACAAAATTTGAAAAAATATGATTGCTCCCATCTAGGTCACCCAAAGATCTGTATTAAGTTTGGGGACAATCGCATAAGGGAGGTGGTCTGTAGGATATGCGGAAATATTTAGTCATGCAAAGAGTAAAATCCAAGATGGCCACCGACTGCCATGTTTTTAATAAAAATTCAGAAAACTTTAATTGCTCCCATCTAGTGGTCACCCAAATGATCCATATGAAGTTTGGTGATGATTGGTTGAGGGATGTAGTCTGTAGGGTGTGTCAAATAATTTAGTCATGCAAAATATAATTTTTAAAATGGGAAGCCCTCACTGAACTATATGGATTATATCTCCGGCCTTGTGTCATCAGGAGGGTTGAAATTTATTGCCCGTTTATTGCCTACTCTCGGTCAATCAGTGCTCAGATTAGCCACGCACGAATGCGCCCAGTGTAACTCCCACGTTCCGACAATCTATCTGGTCAGTTTTATTTCCGACTCAATCATGAGATTTGCGAGTCGCGGGGTTGGGAATGGCACCACCATGGGAGGGATCTATGATAGTTCAGATCGGGCTTCCCTTAAGGAAAAATTAATTATAATTTTAAAAATTATATTTTTCCGCCAAGGAAAGCCCTCACTGAACTATATGGATTAGAATGCAAGCCCAGGAGGAGGCACAAGCAATAAATTTAATATCCAGATTTGATGAGAATGTACTCTGCCAAAACCGATTTCATGTCAATGTGATTTAGTCATGAATCAGCTATGATGTGTTATGTGAAAGAGCTCATACGTTTAAGATTCCGGCACTGCTCAAACTTGTACCCCCCCCCCTTGTTTTTTTGGAAGAAATGTCCCAAGTAGTGCCATACCAGTCGTGCTAGTGAGAAATCGAGCAAGTAGAAACATCTTCTTCTTTCTTTGCGTCATCCTCTTCTCGTTGTCATGTGATGAGATTGTTGGCTGTATATATACCTTTCAAAATTGTTAAATTGATAGCAAAATGACGGTACGTGGCAGCGAGTCTTACCCATCCAGAACAGCCTCCAAAGGCGCAGATGCTGGGGCTTTCCCGAATCAGCGATGTCAGCACCCTACCTGCCACTGGTCCTGACTGCTGTAGCAGGACCATTGGGGGGAGGGGGCAGAACCGAGCATGCCCGAGGTAAAGACTGGCATGGTTGGTTTTTGTTAATTCAATTTAAACAAGATTTGACCTGTATCCTGTGATGAAGGTTGTACAAGAGATCACCTCAGTCGATTTCATTCACAAAAGAGCGGTCCTAAGATTCTAGCTCATCGTTGACAAAGCCATTAGACGCATAGAAGGCATGTCAGTCCTCCTCCCCTCCTTAGTCAAGAGACTAAGGAAGAGAAGAAGACTGTAAAGATTATCTTTTCATCTTATCTTCATTCACAAAAACGCGTTTCCGAGGAACGACAGAATCCTCGACCACTGTCGGCCCAAGATTCTAGCTCATCGTCGTCAAAGCCATCAGACGCCATGAGAGGCATAGAAAGCATGTCAGGATCGACGCCAGCAACAGAACAGCTCGCATCAAGTTGAGATATGGTACTAGAGGGAGGCCCACTCTGGGAATGGGTCGAACGAGTAACAAATGCTCTCTAATTTTGAGTTAAGGTGCTATTGCCCGCCCAATTTCCCCCCGGAAATCCTGGTGTACAATTAGGTGCCCAGGGAGAATATGCTGCGCCCCAAGTCCAGAGGGTAAAGTTGGAATGATCCATTTGACCAGAGTAAACCCCCTCCCACGAATCCCCCAAATGCGGGTGGTCCTGATCAAGTTGGCATAAATGTCCAAGACATACCACTACGATCCCATGACGGCAGAGGAGCAGGCCTGGACATATCCCAAGGGAGTATGATTCCAGGGGGACAAGACCCACTCTCATGAGGGAGTGGGCCACGGCACAGTGGGGACGAGTCAGAAGGCCAGTTGGCTGGCGCGCTATTTGCGGCATGGGACGAGTCTTCCCCACCAGAACAGCTGCCAAGGTTCAGTGGCCGGGGCATCAGCCCGGGAAGATTGATTGCCCGAATCAACTTTTGCAGCACACTGGCTACCACTAATCGCTGCCGAAGCAGGACAGGGGGGGCCCGAACTGGTCCTGCCTGAGGTAAAGACTGGTACGGTTTGCTCAAATTGTTTAATCATGGACCAACGGGCCCTCACCCAACTATGACAATACAGCGTATTACATCGGTTATTTCATGAGCAACCCGCACGGTGTGTGTGGCCATCAAAGTCGAATCTCGTTCGACGACAAGCAAGACTAGACATTCTGTTAGTTATTAGCATGCAAGGGTAATATACAAAACATTTAGTTAGTTATTGTAAAACAGGGTTAATAAGGCAAAAGTCCTTCAGTTTCTTGGCCCCACATGATCTTACCTGCTATAAGTTGAACCGCAGGTAAGATACTGTCTTTTCTCGTGTATTGAGGATGATGAGTTTCGATTTCGCATGTGCAAGAACATAGCGGTGTCCTTGCTTACGGTGAGGAGAATGTTTTATACACTTTCGGAAAGTCCGCCGATGGTGGAGCAGGCCTGGACATATCCCGAGGGAGTATGATTCCAGGGGGACAAGACCCACTCTCGTAATGGAGTGGGCCACAGACTGTGGGGAAGAGTCAGAAGTCTCAGTCCTTCCCAGGAGACAAGAGCAATTGCTCTCGCACCCGTATGCACTTTCAATTTTTTAATTCACGTGTGCTAAACTTGCACAAGTTTGTCCCTCATGTCAAAATGTTCATGGTCACTGAAATCGTGGATTCCATATTAAACTATTTGAATGTATATTGAAAACCTTTCCATCTCAGTTAAATAATGGGAATGTGAAAGTGCAACTGGACATATCTAGGTCTATCCCACAATGACATTGTATTTGAGAAAAACCCAACGATTATATTACGGGCGCAATTACATCCATCTTCTGAATTGCGAGAGCAAATAAGTGCTCTTGCTGTGTTTCCTCGTGGGAAGGACTGAAGACTGGTTGGCTGGTGCGCTGTTGGCGGCACACAACGAGTCTTCCCCCACCCAAATGCTCAGGTGCTGGGGCGTTTGTCCTTGAAGATTGGTTTTCCGAATCAACGATGGCAGCACCCTGCCAGTCACTGCTACTGGGCAATGATCGTGCAAATATAAAGGCTTCTTGCGGAACGGCGCTTTATGTTTGTGATGATACAAATGCTTTCATTTGTGATATTCTGTTAGGTATTCTATTGGCCAGATAATCATTGGATATGTAGCAATAGAAGGAGAAGAGCCATGTTTCGGACTCTGGAAATTGGCAGCAGTCGTGCACAATATAAAGGCTTTTGATGTAACTGCGCTTTATATGCGGGACAATACAAATGCTGTTCTGTCTGTTATTTGGCAGATAATCAATTGGATATAAGGCAATAGAAGGAAAAGAGCCATGTTTTGGACTCTGTTGGAAATTATATTGGCAGAGGCCAGGTGCAATATAAATGTATTTCCTGTAACCATGCTTTATATGTGAGTGAAGTCTATTTGTCACATGATTGGTTCAATATTATATGTTATTAGAAGGCAAAGAGACAAGTGATGGACCTATTACTGCTGGCCATACCATGTTTCATGCTCACCATTTGTACGGTATTGTGGCGATGAGGCACTGATACCGTAATATTTCCTTATTATTGGACCCAATTAATTTGAGTATATCGACAAACACTAATGTCTGAGGATAAGAGGTCAGATGTTGTCTATTTGGTTATGTTGATCACATGCAGTACATCGCAAATATAGACAATGTTAATTGAGAACCTATGGATGTGAAATCATCTGCCCGATGAGAAGAAGTATAAACATTGATGTACTTGAAAATTTTCATGACACTGGCTAGCCAATGAATCATTTCAATACTTCGACCATGTCCTGCAAGAACAAGGCGCTCGGAATGGGAGACACAGTATTACTTTTGGTACCAAGTTCACATTGGATATGATGACTTGGCACAAGTAGGCCAGTGGGCTCTCATCAAGGCCCTCATCCCAGATGTCTCCAAAGATTTCTTACCACGGACGGAATTATCATTGGATAGTTAAGCAAACTGTAGCTGAACGGTCAGGTTAATATGCTTACGTATCTTTGTAGACTGAGATCAGGGAATCTCATGCAGCCAAAGCCAAGCTGAATAAAGTGATTGCAAAGAAACGGACACAAGTGTCACCGAAAAATGACAGACTATGATTGATGGCGATTTTCTTTCGATAATTGAAATGAAATTCCTTTGTCGCCAAATCTTGTGTATCATATTATTCTAGGCCCAAATCAACCAATCACCCGATGCGTAATAACCTGACTCTGTCAGTCATACTGTACATGCATGTGAAGAATGAGACACTATTTATTATAGCGACACAGCATTATTTGAACAGGTCATATAATACTCTACATATTATAATGAACATAATCGCTTAATAATGATTGTTCTGATACAATGAGTTATAGGATATGGAATCGCAAGAAACGAGTCATGATTTTCCAATAAATACCTTGAAGTCGCAGTAACATTCGCGATAATGTTGCAAGTATCCAAATACAAGCAACAACAACAAATACAAGCCCGCATGTTCATTCATTCTGGCTAGCTTAGATTTGTAGGTATTAATCGTGAAAGCACAATTAAAGATAACGACCTGTTGGATATCTATAATGATGTCCTTAAGCTCTATGATAATCATGTCCAAAATGTCAGTTGAGTTCCAGTTGCTAAACGACAACATTACAGTTCGTTCAGGCAAAAGACTATTTTCTTTTTTATTCAGTCATGTATATTATTGCCAAAGGAGACATTTCTGTCCTGGGCAACTTACTGTGAACTAACAGAGCTGTGTCATGTATGCTTTAGCAGTATACATGATATGAATTTAGCTATGAGTCGACTTCGTGAAAATTGAAATAGAACATGTGCAGCACAAAATTAGGAGACTTCACATACCGTTCCACGTGGCGTCCGAAATCGGACGAGTTATCCCATCGTATATGTTGCACAATAATGCAATATATGTGTTCCACAAGTAAATTATGTGAGGCTGTAGTCATTGCCAAAATGGCTAGCTATGTCGAATTTTGTAAAGTGAATCCAATCACTGAATTTTGAGACGACATTGAGTTGATAAAAAACACGGATTTTTTAACATATTACGTAACGCCTACTATGAAACGAAAAGTTTCTGTGCGTTTATTAACGACCAGTAGGCAACGGATAAATTGCAAGTTTGTTATTAACAATAAATATTGAGTTGATAAACTCGCAATTCAGAAAAATACTCCCTTTAGTAACCATGTCTGATCGACAGCAGGAGGAAATAAAACTGACCAGATAGATTGTCGGAACGCGGAAGTTACACTGGGCACATTTGTGCGTGGCTAATCTGAGCACTGATTGACTGAGAGTAGGCAATAAACGGGCAATAAATTTTAACCCTCCTGATGACACAAGGCTGGAGATATAATCCATATAGTTCAGTGAGGGCTTTCCTTGGCGGAAAAATTAAAATCAATGTTTTTAATAACAATAAATGTGAGCCCCAGAGTGTACCAATAAATTCAAATGTGAAATCCAAGATGGCTGCTGGAGGCCATGTTTGTTTTTTTAAATTGCAAAAAATAGATGGCTCCCATCTGGAGGTCACCATGAAGTTCCATATGAAGTTTTGTGACAATCGGATTAGGGATGTGGCCTGTAGGGTGTGCTAAAGGAAATTGTTGATGGACAGATGGATGCAGCACGCATGCACAGAAGACTGATGCCAATTAACCCTTAACAATAGCTCAAACTTGACTTTGTCAAGTTAAGCTAAAACTGTGTGTTTTCTAGGATAACATTTGAAAACTTTGTCTTCACCGGCTGATATCGGATGTGACAGATGCTGGTGTAGACATAAATCTAGTTACATTGCCACCCCCTATACTGCGTCAACTGTGGCAGCGACTTATGCAAGCCTGCAAATAGTGTATCTGTCATTTGCAGAGTAAGATCCCCAGAGGGTGAATTTAGTGGTGCTATCCTGCACAGCAGGCTAGCATACCAAATTCACCCTCTGGGGACCTCATTCTTCTTAGCCTCATTTACTAATTTACTCATTTAATAATGTTTTGTGGGATTTTCCTATATTGTATGCGCATTGGAACTAATTTATTGTGGAATGCATTTGAAATGAATTTTATAATAATAATAATAATATACTGGAAAGTATCTATGGTCTCAAATTAACATTGCTTTTAGTTACTTTTTCCCCTTCTGGGAAATTTCTATATCCCCTAATTTACAGAAGATAAAATGCATAATCGAGGTGACTATATATAATGAGTGAACATCACCAACTTAAACTGGGAAACTTGAATCTGATCCTAGGTCTCCCATAGCAGTTGAGGCCTAAGCAGGATGAGGTTCCCAGAGGATGAATCCAGCGATGCCATGCTTTGTGTGGTCAGCCAGGTAAACTACACAACTAGAACTATCGATCAAACAATTTTGACCGAAGACAAGTATTCCGTTTACAGAAAATTCCCACATAAAATTTCATAATATGAGTATCTATCAAAACATAATTTATGTATCTATCAAACATAATAACATTGGAAGTGAGAGACCCTGAAAAGGTCAGACAAACATGGCTTTCTTTACAACTCATAATTATAATACTGACAACCAAGAGTCATCGATGATAAAATTATTTCATATCATAATGCTCAAAATAGGTGGAAATCATCGACATTTTTGGTTCATTCTAATACTACAAGCAAGCTAGGATAATGTTATAACCGTTTGTTAACAATCTTAATCAGCATCTATCACAAGCAATATCACTGGCTGATGGAAATAACTGAAGCATTATCATCTTTTTTATCGGTTATACAAAGTCAATTTTCCGTTTCTCAGGCCAAAATGTTTTGAGAAAGCATGCGAGCATTCGGTTTTTAGCTAATTTATTTATTTCTGGGACACACCCGAACTAAGCATTCCACCCCTTGTTCCCGGTTAGCTCTGGGTTTAATTTCAGTTGCCCGCAGCCATTATTACACATATTAAACATAATGGTTACAAAAGTTAGTTGACAGATTCTATGTGATTTATTTCATATAAAAATCACCCAATAAAGTATCATTGACACACCGGTCGTGTATGATTCGGAAATTTTAATCCGAAAACAGGCATGTTCGATCTCAGTTCGGAGCAAGTTTGTGTAAAAACATACTACATTTATTTCGTAACGATTATAATTTTTCCACATATAACAAGTTTAATAAAAAGGTTGCATTTGCAGGGTTTCGGGACCATGTGCGCAGGTCTGAGAAATGGGAAACTGACTTTGCATGGCATTATTTGGAAATTACTTACAAACTTAGACAGTGATTATAGACTTGAGAATGAGTCATTCCTCAATGATTTGTAAGTAGGCCATAAATTTATTATCTCACACACCACCCCCTAAATTTAGGCATCACAGGTTATTTTTATCAAAGGGAAAATCTGAACATCACCATTTGACATTTCATTGAAAGCCCTTGAGATGGTGAACATTCATATCAAATTTCCTTGCGATCCTATAATGTGTGGCTCAGATACTCAAGCAGGCCAATGAAAATTCCTCTCAAAGCCCTACTGATGTCAAACAACCATACCAAATTCCATTCCAATCTGATGATTGGTTGAGATATCTAGAAAACCAATATTTCAAGATAAAGAGTTAAGAATAACTCTAAAACAGATAATGCAAATTTGGGCCCTTTTTCTTAAATTAATCGAACTTCCATATCAAATTTCACTGAGATCCGATACAACAAAGGAGGATAACTTTAGAATGAAAAACACAACATCTTAATATTGGGCCTTCTTTTGTAAGCACTCCTGATGTCAAACATCCATACATAATTTCATTCAGATCTGATATCCTGTGGATTAGATACATGCCAGGAAGAACAGACATATGTAATTCAGTATACCAAGCCGGTCTGGATATTGTGTGTCTGAAATTTGCAGAATGAGGTCCCCAGAGAGTGATTTTAGTGATGCTACCCCACATAGCAGGCTAGCATCACCTAATTCACCATTTGGGGACCTCATTCTGCTTAGGCTTCATCTTCTGGGAGTTATCTATAGTCTCAAATTAACATGGCTTTTAATTACTTTTTTCCCTTCTGTTCCGTTTCTATATTTCCTAAATTGCAAAAGATAAAATGCATAATCGAGGTGGCTAATGGGTTAGGCCTAAGCAGAATGAGGTTCCCAGAAGGTGAGATTTGGTGACCCTAGACCGCTGTGCAGGATAGCATTACTAAATTCACCCTCTGGGGACCTCATTGTGCAAATGCCGACACCCTATAGCCAGACTTGACACTTGACTAGAGACCCGCTCTATGATGCTACGTCGTTCCACTTTGTACGCAATCATGAGAGACGAGTAAAATCCATCCACCATCATTACATCACCGGGCAAAATAATTTAGTACAAGTCTTGATGTAATAATTTCCAACTGATATCATGACAATCCCTCTCTAGAGGTGACTGTAAACAATGTAACTTG
Source organism: Siphonodentalium dalli (assembly GCA_032622095.1). NCBI lineage: Eukaryota > Metazoa > Mollusca > Scaphopoda > Gadilida > Siphonodentaliidae > Siphonodentalium > Siphonodentalium dalli. The sequence goes on along the minus strand of CP136063.1, from coordinate 161,749,711 downwards.
AACTGTCTGTGTGCTCCATTTTGCAAAACAACGATTAATAGGAATCCAAAAAGTTACATGAAACATTTTAGCAGCAAGATATCTATGTTCATACAATAATTTTTTAAGTTTTCGGGTTACATTGATGCCCTAAATAATCGACTCCTTAACCACAGCAGATTTATGGGTAATTTTTCAGGATTTAGTCGGAAATATGGCAACAAGCTATATTTCTGACTAAATCCTGAAAAATTACCCATAATTCTGCTGTGGTTAAGGAGTCGATTATTTGGGGCATTACCGTATTTCAGTAGTGGTTTATAGCTGTCGGAGCGATCGGCGGCAGCTCAAAATGTTGGATAGCAACCATGATGCTCTTTTCTGGTTGGTTGGGGAGTATCTCCCATGAGACCATTTTCAAAATGGCAGATGGATTGTACTGGTCTCTTAACAGAGCAGTGTCTGAGCATCATAGAGCCAGCAGCTAATATAGTCTAATCTTCGAGTGGGGGTATACTATAGTTATAGTAACAAACTAACCAGGACAGTGCTGCATGTTGCATCCCTTCACGTGGATCTTTGATCCATCGCAGTTTTTTCCACCATATAAAGGAGGGACACATGATCGTGTGCGAACTTTCGAGCCGCCGCCACAGGTGACACCACAATCATTCCACTGTGACCATGGCATCAGATATCCATCAACTGTGGATAATAAGACAACGATTTCATTACTGAATAGATTCTTTGATTAACCTTTTCATGATGGGAGCTGCGTTGGTGCAGTATTAAAGGTCCTGTGCCATTGCATTCTCTTATATATCTGAGTCTACCTATTGTCTCCCATAGAGAGCCTCACATATATATATGAGAATGTACTGGCTTACAAGGTCAAGGTAAATATTGTTAGGCCAATGTATTCTCTTGTATATGCGAGGCTCCCTATGGGAGACTCGCATATATAAGAGAATGCATTGGCACATGGTTTTCCCAAAATTTCAGTAAGCTCCAGTCATGAAAGGTTGAAGTAGTAAATGCACTCAGTGTGGGTGCATGGGATAGATCACGAAAACTAACTTTTGAAACAGAAATTGTCTACTATAAATGGTGTCAGACCAACTTTTAAATAGAAAACCCACAAAAACTACTGCATCATTTCAGTCATACTCTCTAACCATTGAAAATAACACCGCTCCAAGAAATATGCTCAAGCATATCATTAAAGTGACCCTACTCACTGGGACAATTGTCATCATTACAGTCACGTGTCTGTGAGAGAGATCCTCCTCCGCAGGCCTTGCCACCAAACTTCGGCTGATTACACAATCTGCTTCTTGACTGCTGACCCCCGCCACAGGTCATGTCACATTGTGTCCACATAGACCATGCACTTAGATAACCATGAACTGTAAATTAAGGAGACACTGTGCATTTGTTTACTCAATGACAAAATTGACATGCATGCAAATAGTAGTGAATATTTCATATACAAGATATTATTATACCTCACATTAACCTTTTCATTTAGTGTTGAAACGATTAGTTGACAAACCAGCATCAATGCCGATAGCTCCCGATATTGTTTTATCTTGTCGTCAACTAGTCAGAACATTGTATATACTTCTCATTATAAGAGTTAAAAGACTATAACGTAGGTACATGACACGTTGATCAAACACTTGTCATCGATTTGACAGTGTTAAAAACGCAACATAGTCAGTTTGCTCAAAATGTAGCACATAATTCTTGCACCCATAGTGAGGCGATTGGGTCAACAGGTGCTCCAAGTTCCACAATTGTGAATTTGACATCAATGATCAAACTCAAAGATCATCAAACGGTGCCATTGTGACACTGTCTTGTTGCAATGATTGCCAGCTTTGTAGTTCGACGACTACATAGTAACCTGGTGTAAATGTGTTCGTAATAAATCATTATTGAGAAACAACACGTTTTCAACAAAACATTGAATTTTTTGTTCTTACTCAAAACACGCTACATGTTTTGTTATCATTATCATTAAGTCGTTCAGTTTTGAGGGAAACGGGCAGGGGGGGGGGTCGGAAAAAAATTTCAGGCACATATGGCATTTTTTCCCTTTCGATCATTTTTTGTACCCACCCACCCCCACTGCCAATTTTTTTTCCGTTTTCGGCAGTTTTTTCCGACCATTTTTTGACACCCACCCCCCCCCTTTTAACACTAAAACAGAGATTTGCGGGGGGAAATTCACTGTAAACAGCTGTATATGAATTTCTGTGCAGACTATTTATCATGGATGTTAACATGGACATGTAATATAGGAATGAGTCATTTTGAGGTCATTCGGCAAAAAAAACATGGCTGCCAGTGGCCATCTTGGATTTCAAAATTTGCAACAAAATACAACACGATAACTGCCTGCAGTCAGTTTACCAGTTAGAATTACATTATTTCTCTCATTCTAAGTGGTTTTGAAGCCCAACTCATTGCCAAAACACTAAAAAACAGCAGGAATTTTTGTTTTTAGTTGCGGAAAAAATTGCTTGTTGGTTGCTTTGACCACCCACCCACCCCGGCATATGTGCCGGAATTTGTAATTATATTGTCGTATAGATCATTAGACATATAAGAAAAACATTCGGGACTCATAGTTTCAACAGAACTTTTTTTGTCAATACGATTGGTTGAAGAACACCTGTCTATCAAAATCCCATGATTAAATACACCCGGTTCAATAGCATGTGAAAACGCTGATATTTTACGATCTTTTTATACCCGTTATGTTGATCTCTTGCTTTCAATATCTGTGAACATATCATTACATGAGTTCATTAGTCAATTTAATCAATTATGAAGATTTTTATCACGTGATTTGATGAATAAACTGACGATTTTTCCACTGAATTATTGTGTTTAGAACAGGCTTATAACGGGCAAAATTGCGACAAGGAGAAGAGGAGAATAAGGATATATGGGTATCACTATATAAATCTCAGCTGCATGTACCAACTGGTCGACTCCGACTTAACTTTTGGGGTTCGACTAGTTGACTCCAGAATCTGAGAGTCATTTCAACACAACTTAAATGACGGGAGCTTTACTGGTGCAGCATTAAAGATCCTGTGCCAGTGCATTCTCTTACATATGCGAGTCTCCATATATAAGAGAATGCACAGGCTTAAAAGGTCAAGGTAAATATTGTTAGGCCAATATATTCTCTTATATATAAATTTCAGGAACTCCAGTCGTGGAATGGTTAAGAGACTGTTAATTATCAATTGGATTCTATTACTTATTTCACAATGTTTCCTTCCCAAGAAACATTGCCAGTCAAAACTTTTGCCACTCAGACCGAGATGTCCCAAAGTAACTCACAGAAACATCCGAAGACAGTGTTTTTTATTTGACAAAAACGACTTTCGAATTCTAGTAGAACATGGACGCCAAAAATGTTTTGCGGATGTTTCATTTTATGACATTACGAAAACAGTGTATACATGTAGGCACACACACTCCTATAAAATCTGAGTTTTAGTTACCGTACTGACCCGGTTCAAAGCCCATGCCCGTGTTTAAGCCCACCCATATATTTTGGCCAAATTCCATGCACAGGAGTATATTCGTGTTTAAGCCCACCCCAAATTTTGTTCAATTTCAGCGGTGGTAAGTAAGTATTTGCTAATGATACTTCCCAAATAAATAATTCCAATATAACGGGAAGTATATTCACAAACGATCGGTGACAGCGATAATGCCACGAAAAATGGAAAGTTATACTTCGTAGGCAAGTGATAATAATAAATAAAATGAAATAAAGTGAATCTTAAAATCTCATTTGTTTATTCAATTATACTTTCTGGGGGAAACCAATTGTCAACAGACGTCAAATACAAAAGAATGCAATCGCTAACGGCGTATATCTGAGAACGCGGTAAACATCAGTCAATTCAAAGAGTCACATGCGTGCATCGCGCACATGTCAACAACAGTACTGTAAAAACATATTCTTTGTATGTCGGTATGTTCCTACATGTGGCCAAACACAAAAAGAACTCATTCCCTGGTTATGTAAACACACGGTGGGTATAATAATGGGGACTTGTCATCCACAACACCCCAACAGCAAAAGATGCCTTCAAAAAAAGAGATACCGATGTCGTATTGGTACCCGGTGGTTAGTATATAATAATCATTAATTAAAATTTTTAAACTGCTATTTTTCACGTTTTACGCTATAGACTATAGTATAAACATTAATCTGGGAGCGATAACTCTAAACATTCAAACACGTGGTTTTTTGTATACGTATTACATCGTCATTTCGTTAATTAACTAAACTCACTGGCTTTGTTAAATTGGTCACTATTGTTTTGTAACTCTGTGTAGACAACGGGCCATGAATAGAGCACTGGGTTCATTGTTATCCTAATCGGATTAAGTCACTCTCTTATATGTTGCACAATATTTCCCTGTACAATTTTCAGACATTTTTTAGTTATTATCTTTGGCTTCGATGACGACGGCAAAGTTGTGTTTTAATTATATTGTTTGAACATTGATATAAACTATAGATATAGACTATAGATAGTGGATTTACCCAGCTGTCTGAAATGGCAGAAATCCGATGACCCATGATGCTTTACAAACTGTCATTTATGGGAATTTTGGGCAATAAAACAAGACAAGAAGTAATATTTTAATATACACATCAAAATAAAAAAAATACTTTCTCAAAGTAACTTATACTTAACTTTATTTAATCTGGAAGTCGTGTATATTTCCCCGAAACTCTGTGTTGGATCGACTTTATTTTATGGATCTATTTCTTCAGTTTTACTGTCCCGATTTCTTGGGATTTTTGGTTTGCAAAGGGTCATATCCGAGTTTAAGCCCACTTGGATTTTTTAGCTCAAATAAAACAAAGGCCCCCTGGGCCTAAACGCGGGTCAGTACGGTAGTAGCACATGCATGATAAGTTCTTTGCCTTTGATGTCGCGCTGAGATTTGCTTTTTACCTGATGCAATTTTGCACAGTTACTGTCATGGCGTGTGTGCAATTTCCAGACACATTGGGCTCATTGGCAATTCTGGGTAGTATTTAATAGTAAGGGCATGTGTATATATAGCTACATCTGGATGAATGAGAGCATGAGTATTCCCCTTAAATCACTGGACACTGACAGTTTATAACTGTGTTCAGAGTGGATGTAAAGTAGTCATCGTAATTTCACATTTATCACTTGTTTACCAGGATGTAATTTAGGGCGCATATCTGAACGATTAATCGACTAACCGTTGACTATAACGGTTGATTAGTCAATTCTGAAAAATAATAGTCGTGGCAACCTTAGGAGATATTTGTTCCTTTGAGAGACATACCGCAATGTTCAATGTTCCCCTGAAGTCCAGTCATAATGTTTTTGTATTGTACTGTAATGCCCTGAATAAGTCAATTAGTTAGGCCAATACTGTACAGTAATTCTCTAAATAATCGACACCTCAACCACAGCAGAATTATGGGTAATTTTTCAGGATTAAGTCGGAAATATGGCTTGTTGACATTCATCGGAAAGCTCCGACTAAATCCTGAAAATTACCCATAATTCTGCTGTGGTTAAGGAGTCGATTATTTAGAGCATTACTGTACTGGAGACTCACCTGTAAACCAAGTACCTGGCTTGGGGTAGAAATGTATAATGGAGTTTTCCATACCTTAATTAATTAGTGGGAGGAGCTAGGAGATAAGCTGTCTGCAAATATATTATTTAGTTTTACAGTGCACGCCAATATGCCATAATGCTCCCGAGAACATACATTTTTTACGTCTTTAATTGTGAACAATATGACTACACTGTCACGCAAAATGAAAAATAGAGTTATAATCATGATTGAATTTCCAACATCTTTACACAAATTGAAATTACAGTAAATTACGATGTGACAACAAAAAAAGTTGTTTGAATAGAGGCAATTTATTTTATAAACCGAAAGTATATGCAGCCATCAAAATTATGGTGAACAAAGAGTTTTTTCTATGCAGCAATCGACCGGCTCAGTCACTGATTGGCAGAAAATATATGCTAATAATAATTTGATTGACAGCTGCGGAACGCTCCATTGGGAAGTTGCACCCAAGCTGGCTGCATGTCCATTTAAGGGTAATAATTACCTGGGCATTTGTGCGTGTTACACTGTTTTGTTTCTGACAGCTTTCCATTGCATGCCGCACCACCATTGGCAGGAGCATTACAAAATCTATTCCGTGTATGAGTTCCACCATCACATGAAGAATCACACTGATTCCAAGGCGACCACTGTCCAAGATAACCATCCATGCGAGCTAAATGGATGGAAAACAGGGATTATAATATACAATCCATGTGTGTTAAATGGATGGAAAACATGGATTATAACATATAATCCTTGTGAGCTAAATGGAGAAAAATCAGAGATGATATCATCTTCATCTAGACAAAATAGAGTTATTTGCCCTCCTAGAGTAAATGTTATGAGCAACAGAGAAGGAACATAAAACAATTAATCCTTTCATGATGGGAGCTGCGCTGGTGCAGCATTAAATATCCTGTGCCAGTGCATTTTCTTATATATGTGAGTCTCCCATAGGGAGCCTTGCATATATAAGAGAATGCACTGGCTTACAAATTCAAGGTAAATATTGTTAGGCCAATGTATTCTCTTATATATGTGAGACTCCCTATGGGAGACTCTCACATAAAAGAGAATACATTGGCACAGGGTTTCGCAAAATTTCAGGAAGCTCCAGTCATGAAAGGGTTAAATATGCTGCATTTAGTCGATAAACTTTATTGATTTGGGTATAAAATAAAAATTTTGAGTCCGAAAGACCAGTCAACTAGAGACTCTCTCCTTGGAACTGAGTTTTTTTTCCAATTATTTTCAATGAATCGGGACAGAAAATGTAACTATTTAAAGAACATTACAACAATTACACTAATGCCCTAAATAATCGACTCTTTAACCACAGCAGAATTATGGGTAATTTTTCAGGATTGAGTCGGAAATATGGCTTATTGCCATTCATCGGAAAGCTCTCAGTGAGAACCATATTTCCGACTGTGGTTAGGGAGTCGATTATTTAGGGCATTACTGTACATCTTTTAAAAGTCTTTTAAATGAGAAACATGTGCAACAACAGATGTTTCTCTGCTGTATATTTGTAAATAATTGAAACGTCTCTGGAAAATTGATAGTGTTTCATAGAGGATTAGATGTTGATAGCGCTGCTGGAAAGACAGCAACTTTCATTTCTACTACATACTCATTGACGAGTAGTTATAATAATAAGTTCAACATACGACAACATGTCGTTTCTTCAACTTAATATCTGAACATTTCCAAAGGAATAACTACTCGTCAATGAGTATTTAGTAGCGAAAGGGTTAACAAGCGAGACACTTATGACTATTTACCTGGACAACTATGTGCATTACACTGCCGATATTGCTGCTTCATGCCTTCACACGTTTGTCCACCAAACCAAGGATTGTAACATGTTCTCTCCCGCATCTGCATTCCACCGCCACAGCTAGCATTACAGGTCTGCCATTCCGACCAGTCACTCAATGAATCGTCATCTGTAAAGACATAATAACAATGGACAAATGCACTGCTGGGGCATGGCCTAACGCTTTCATGATGGGAGCCGCACTGGTGCATCATTAAAGATCCTGTGCCAGTGCATTCTCTTATATATGTGAGTCTTCCATAGGGAGCCTCGCATATATAAGAGAATGCACTGGCTTACAAGGTAACGATAAATATTAGGCAAATGTATACTCTTATATATGCAAGGCTCTCTATGAGAGACTTGCATATATAACAGAATACACTGGCACAGGGTTTTCGCAAATTTTTCAGGAAGCTCCAGTCATGAAAGGGTTAATACGCCCATTGTTTGCTCATAATAATTTACATAAACAAAAACTGATATCTGAAGTTGAAGAACAGTCTAAAATCCAATATAAAATTTGAACATGGATTTATTATGAGAAGAAAGGATGCAGCCACAAAAAATGGTGGTGCTGTCAGTGCATACAGTAATGCCCAAAATAATCGACTCCTTAACCACAGCAGAATTATGGGTAATTTTTCAGGATTTAGTCGGAAATATGGCTTGTAGCCATTCATCGGAAAGCTCTGAGAGCTTTCCGATGAATGGCAACAAGCCATATTTCCGACTAAATCCTGAAATATTACCCATAATTATGCTGTGATTAAGGAGTCGATTAATTAGGGCATTACTGTATTCCACTAAGTTGTACAAATACTGATTATTTGTATATGTATGTCCATCAACGGCAAAATTTCAAAATTTGTCGTTTGACACTATAATCAAACTTTACCTGTGTCTTCTTGTGATTAAACCACATATGAGATTTTGAGTCTATTACATAATACGACTGTTTTTCAATAGGCGTATAAATATTCTGACTGGATAACATTGCCTGATGAGAATTTAATGACAAGAGACCAAGGCTCCAGATAAGTGGTCTGACACTGACAATTGTCAGATGCCAAATTCGAATTTTTATAGGTTGTCAGGCTCTGCTTTGAAACTGTCTGACATAATGTCAGGTTGAAATATTGACATATTATTAAGGAAAATATCATTGGTAATGTGATATTTTGCAAAATAAAAATTGATATAGTGTGCTGTTAAATGAAATTTATTCTATTGGAGAGTAGTTTTAATTATTTGTTTTGCCAAAATCTGGGTTTTCAGATGTATGATTATTAGAACTTGGATGTCTACAAAATATTGGAATAGGAAAATTTATGGAACAAGTTTTTCCTCCTGGTCGAATTATAACATACTACTGTCCTGCGTTCCATACAGTCATATGTTCGTAATGATAGGCCTACCCTTACATGGTACTAGTAACAGCGCTGGGATCAGAGCAATTGAAGATTTCTATAACCTTAGAATTGAGCATGAAATTGGCAAGCATGTTTGATGTTGTCGCCAGGGTGGGTAGATTTGCATTATGTATAGTGAAATAAAAGGTCGCAGACCACATGTCCCCCGACTCGAGTGGTAAACTTCATGATTGGATTTGTTTGTAGGATACTATTTGCAACAATGTTATACAGTATATAGATGTTGCAAACCACCGCAAAATTTCTTGGACAAAACAACCCGATGAACAAATGCATGCAAACACGAAAAAAATGATATTTTTGTATTAGCTATATAGATGTTGCAAATCACCAACATGTTAGGAACAATATCCCAGAGTTTCAAATCTCTACATTTAAAACTGTAGGAGGAGTTGATTACACCATGAAGGTACCCAATCTCATCCAAAAGGCAAAAATGTTCAAAATTTTCTAAGTCGAAAACCCCCCAAAAATATGGAAAAAATGATATTTTTGATTAGCTATATAGATGTTGCAAATCACCAACATGTTAGGAACAATATCCCAGAGTTTCAAATCTCTACATTTAAAACTGTAGGAGGAGTTGATTACACCATGAAGGTACCCAATCTCATCCAAAAGGCAAAAATGTTCCAAATTTTCTAAGTCGAAAACCCCCCCAAAAATATGGAAAAAATTATATTTTTGATTAGCTTTATAGATGTTGCAAATCACCAACATGTTAGGAACAATATCCCAGAGTTTCAAATCTCTACGTTTAAAACTGTAGGAGGAGTTGATTACACCATGAAGGTACCCAATCTCGGACGCACGGACACACGGACGCACGGACGCACGGACGGACGGACGAGGGTCATTTCTATAGTCCTCCGACGGAAACGTCGGGGGACAAAAAGTGACAATTGAGAAGAGGAACATAATTGGGGGGTACTAAATCATTATTAGTTTTACTTGGCATTATTTCGGGTGATAAGAAAGACATGTCAGGCCTCATTTTGAGATGTCAAACCATGTCTATTTGGTGCCTGACAAAAAGACAGGCAGTCAAAAGTTATTTTAAGGCTTGCAAGAATAAATAGATAGTATACTTTCCTTATGTCACTCAAAGCAAATATCTTTGCATACAATTTTGCCAAGTATATCAATATTTAATATTGATGAGGGGCAAGTAGCTTTCTATTATGAATTTTCCATAGACTGGATATCATATCTCAGAACAATAATCTTGTTAATGGGTTAATTCTGCCAAATAAAATATAATCCAAGAAAGCTATTTGTAGCCATCAGCCTGGCCATGATATATTCTTGCAATAAAAAATAAGTACCATTATGTATGAATTAACTAAAAAGATTGTTATACATGTACCTTAAAATTAGATTTCCTCAACATAATATACTCATTATACTGGTATTATCCTGTTAATAATAAAAAAAATACTCAAATCGTTCATTAAAATATTTCAAGTTAGATTTCTTGTTGACCATCAATTGGGATACAAAGAATATTTCTGTGTACACCATACTTACCTGGACATTTAGGTTTGTTACACATTTTCGTATCGCTGAATTCTCCATCACAAGGTTTGCCACCATGCTTTGGTTGGATACATGTTCTGTGTCTGGTCTGCATGCCCCAATCACATACAGCGTCACATTCACTCCATTCCAACCAGTTTCCCATGTGCCCGTTAACTACAGAACACAGAACAAAATCATTACTTTTGTTATTTTACAGCTAAATATGTTGGTTATATAACAAATTTGGTTGAGTGGTAGGACAAACAGGCAGGGTTAAAGGTAATGTGTACAGTAATGCCCCAAGCAATCGACAGTGAGAGCTTTCCGATGATTGGCAACAAACCATATTTCCAACTAAATCCTGAAAAGTTACCCATAATTCTGCTGTGGTTAAGGAGTCGATTACTTAGGGCATCACGGTAATAGAATGCATTACATCTTTTTAAATAATGAGAAGTAATTTGTAATGGACCCTTTTTGTTGCATTTCATGTAATTAACAGTAAGGCTTAACCTCACAACAATTCATGTAAGGCAATTATTGATCTTTTACTTTTATTCAAATGGTAAATGCTACCTACTCTTCAGGTGGTTTATAACTTTTTAATGGAATACAAGCAGTTGCCGATGGTGTTCTCTCTCGCCTTGGTGGGCAAAGTTGGGGATGGGAATTTTCAAAATATGATAAAAAATAACTGAAATCAGTTAATACTTGTTTTGAGATTGGTTAATATTTGTTTTAGTTCGGCCTTAAAATTTTAATTGCAACGCCAAAAAATTACAATCAAAGGGCTGTAACTCTGGTAAACATGTACAGTCAGGCCTAGTATGCTTGAACAAATGATAGTTTATGGCTTGGAGTTCAATATACAAAATTATTGGACTATCACTTACCTGGGCAGGGATGAGCGTTGCACTCCTCAGAGTCAGAAAGTTCACCGACACACTCAGCTCCATCAAACAACGGTTGATTACAAAACCTGGTTCTGGTCCTGGATCCACCAGCGCACTTAACATCACAATCACCCCAGACTGACCAGCGGCTCATGGTGCCATTAACTAGAAAGAACATGATAAATAAGAAAAATAACTGTCTATAATACATATATGTGACCCGCCATATCAAATCCAGTCGTAAGTCGGGATTTTTTTTACCCTGTGCCAATGCATTCTCTTATATATGCGAGTCGACCATAGGTCGCCTCGCATATATAAGAGAATGCATTGGCCTAACAATTTTTTATCATGTTTTTTAAATAAATGTTTCTTACAATATTTAGGACATAACATAAAAAACATCCATTACCCTGCAGGGAGCCCACACATATATAGAAGCATGTTTGTCTGGGGCTCTGTATGGGTGAAATTATAAAATTGTTAAAGAATACAAGAACAAATTATTAAAATTGTAAAAAATTGTTCGGCCAATGCATTCTCTTATATATGCGAGGCAACCTATGGTCGACTCGCATATATAAGAGAATGCATTGGCACAGGGTAAAAAAATCCCGACTTACGACTAGATTTGATATGGCGGGTCACATATAGACAAATAATTTAATCATAAGCTGTCAATTATCCACAGAATACTATAAAACAATTGGTTGTCACACATTTAGCCATAAAGTTATATCTCGATAACATAAATTTCTTGATTACTTCTGCTAGTGAAATGACAGCACTCATAGCAGCATCGTGCCATATGACCACACCTATATACTGCATGCCTAAGATGTACATGGAAACTATTCGATACTTTTTGTGATATAAACGAGGATTCCGATGTTGCATAAATAATCCTTCAGGTAGTACTGCTCAGCCATTAAATTTACTGCTAATTACCCATCAGTACTTAGGTGCATAAGTACCTAGAAAAATCAACAAGACTCGATCAAGCTAACATTTGCAAAGAAATGTACTTCAGAAACAAACAAATCGTGTCACAATACATGCAAAATATTTCTGGAACACCTGCTGCGACAGTGGAGCGATCAGTTGATCAATGAGTGTACACTGTTTACTAGAAAATCAAAAGCGACCATTTCATGACACCAATTGATCACTGATAATTGGATGTTTGATTGACAGCGTTCGTATCAGTTTTGGTGTGTGTCTTTTCGACGGCAATAATATCAAAGTTTTACACTTCTTTTATACTTATACCTTCTATTATGGTGGTTCTCTTGTGAAATGATGGATTAAATTATAAGAAATAACTCTTGTTTCGATTAATTTTATGCGTTATAACTAAAAAGTTTGAAGATATATATACAATTCATCTTTAAACTTTTTGGTTATATAACCTTAATCAAAACAAGAGTTATTTCTTAATTATCTACAAAAGATTTAATGCTGCTATTATCATAGAAGACTTGCCTGTACCTGGCTTGGGGTAGAAATGATCAAATGGGAAGTTGTACTTGTTTTAATAGAAATGGAAGACTAATTAATTGACAAATTTTATAATTACATTTCATACTAAAAATTTTCCAACTAACTCTGTGGTTCTCATAAAACAATCCATTAAAGTGATTAACCCTTTACCCAACAGAAGGGCCCTGTGCCAATGCATTCTCTTATATATGCGAGTCGACCATAGGTTGCCTCGCATATATAAGAGAATGCATTGGCTTAACACATTAAAAATTGTTAAAGAATGTAAGAAAAAATGGTAAAAAGTGTTAAAAAAAGATTTTTTTTAGGCCAATGCATTCTCTTAAATATGCGAGGCGACCTATGGTCGACTCGCATATATAAGAGAATGCATTGGCACAGGGCATAACTGTAACTATCACAATGTGGTCAAGGAGCCGGTTCCAATGATATCCATATTTGTATGGTTCTATTGAGACAGACCGAAGATATTTTAGGCTGTTGAAGCTTTATTTGGCCGGTTTTGGCCGTTTTGTTGGGTAAAGGGTTAAACATTACAGCAGGGTGATCGATTAGAAATAGAGAATAATTTTGTTCAAAATAATAATTTTTACAAATTTATATCCAAATTGACAAAACACACCATCATTCTTATATATTAATTAATTGCAGTGACTCTCGATGGGGAAATCATTTTCGTTAGTTTATTGCAGATAGATGAGTCCCGAATCGAGTAGTAAATATTTACAATTAAACGTAGTTCAGACGATGTTTTCTATGGAGTGGTAAGGTCGTTTAGCTTCAGATTTTCGGCGATGTTAGTAGAATGTTACATTCCTCCAGTTGGCATAGTGCCTGAATACTAACTTATCAGTTTTACGCACCCGAACAAGTACATAACATGTCTTTAAGTTATGAAATATAGATCAACAAGACTTTTTCTTTAATACATACATATTACTGAAAAACTCGGGTGATTAGGAAACCTGTATTGCATGGAGACTGACCATGCCAAATTGGAAGTTCTGCTGGCTATATGATATAATGATACTACTCATTTGAAGTCTGTTCCGTGATTTTAAAATATTTTATGTACCCAGGATTGAATTCACATGGGGTATTTTGTTTTGTTGATACTGAAATTTGTCTGAGAATTATTCAAGAGACCTGCAGCCAATTACCTATACTCGTAACCTATATATTCCGGTATTGTTAATTTATTGTCAGCTGATGACCAACCAGCGCTCACAAAAAACACTTCTGGTAAAAAATATTGTTATTATTGGAAATCGTACAAGAGGATCATTACTCCATCTCATTTTTTTGCAACTTCGATAATTTAGTATAAATTTACACATGTGCTAAGCTTCAAGGTATTTCAGGATAATCTTGTAATGTCATGACTCCATCTCAATATGGTTAAGTTTTGGGAAAATCCACCCTCTACCACTGTCAATCTTGAAAAGTTATGGAAGTCAAGAAAAATTCAAGCCTGCAAATACTGTGTCTGTCATTTGCAGAATGAGTTCCACAGAGAGTGAATTTAGTGGGCTAGCATCACCAAACTCACCCTCTGGGGACCTCATTCTGCTTAGGTCTTATCTTCTGGAAGCATCTATAATCTCAAATTGGCATTGTTATTAGGGACCGTCGCGAAATGCAAAAACCGATACCGACCGATAACCGATACCGACCGATGACCGATTGTAATAAATTCATCGGTCATTCTATCTGTTCCATCGGTCATTCTATCTGTTCCATCGGTCATTCTATCGCTTCCATCGGTCGTTTCATCGGTAATTCTATCGGTTCCATCGGTTATTCATCGGCGACTGATACGACGACGTTACAGCGACGTAACAGCGACGTCGGAAAACACGGGTGTCAGTCGTGTTTTGGCGACGTCGCTGTAACGTCGTCGTATCAGTCGCCGATGAATAACCGATGGAACAGATGAATAACCGATGGAACCGATAGAATGACCAATGAAACGACCGATGGAAGCGATACTCGTGCATATAACCTTGAAATCTATGCTTATAAAGTCAATTCGAATGACTATCGCGCTGAGCATAATATACATATTTATCCATGCACTGTAGTTTATCTATAGTTATACACGCAAAATAGTGTTTGAGAGAAATCACTTACTATCATAGCCTAGTCCGATAGGCCTAGGTCTCAATCCGTAATTAGACATGTATTTATACCCATACCGAGAAAGAATTTAATTGTGTTTATAAATGAATGCGTCATACTTTATCAGTTTATTTGTATAATCGCTACCTGACTTCCCCGCATTCAAATGACGGCAACTTAATAGACTCGATTGTGAAGTTTTATGAAAACTTTCGGACAGTTGTCAAATGACCAGCTGTACGTAATATGTCCTTCTGCATTGAAAACGATTGCATTGATCTTTGCCGACGAATCAGTCATGTTCGCGTGCTTACCGGAATACACATCTATTACTGTGCCACTGTGGGGTTCCTTTTAGGCACAAAATATTTTCGTTTTAATTATCTCAATCAAACACTCAATAATGCCATAATCCAACAATTTTATTTTAGAGGTTTTATAAAATATATGGATCATTGAAAGTGTAATAAAATGTTACTTTATAGTTCGGAAGCGCCCCACCCGGACATTTACCGACCGGAAATTTCCCCACCCTGCTAATAAAATGCAGACATCAAACAATGTTTTGACTGATCAGTAAAGCCTAGTCAGTGAGGCCATCTCAAGCGATGTCAACTCAGCCGATGTAATGTTTTGACAGACACGAAAGCGTGTTCTGACAAACATGAAAGAGTGTTTTGACGATAGTTTGGGACATCAACGCAGTTAAAACAATGTTGTGACAATTATGATCACAGTATGAATTCTAGTGAGTGAACTCTAGACAGCTATATAACCTTATCAAAGTTATCATGGAATCCCGGGGCCAGCCGCCCCAAAACACTCACTAAAAAAAAAATTAAAAAAAAATTGAATCATATCTTCAATCATGGAACTGATTAAGAACAATCGTGGTGGTGACAAATTATGTTTCGAAGGTCATGCTTATACCAAAAAGAAAGTCAACAAATCGTCAATAAAATGGGAGTGTTCGCAGTGACGAGCTCTCACATGCAAGGGGTGTGTCACAACTGATGACGAGGTAAGTCTCAATTTCCACGATGTTAATTCATTTTCTGAGAAACAGACATAAAGAGCGTTCTTAGTTAATTATCCAATAATATGTGCGCAAATTTCCATAAGGAGCATTTAATTTGATATGTTTTTAATATGTAAAAACTCAAACATCGGGGCCTCATTACGCACTGTCTTTAGGGAATTTCTGTATAAAAAAATGTTGTTTCGCTGCGAGAACATGGCGGACACTTTTTGTCCAAAAAAAATTAAATATATATATATATAATCTTGCGGAGAAGAACAAGCTTGCCGAGTTATGTATAAAATATAAAAATTTCACGTCCTCACATTTGCTGGGAATTCTACCCTGCATTTGGGTCTGCCAGCTGGTCAGCACGTTTATTTGGAGCCCGAGAGTAGTACCGTACCGGTACCTCAATATTGGAATGATAACACGGAAACATTGATTTGGTATTAACTATTTTATTTTATTTATTGAATTACAACTAGATACCTATCCATCATTGGGTGTTTCGTTACCGTTTTTCCTTCGAAGTTTGGTGGACGGCTTGAATCCTTCCGTTGTGTCTGTGAATTTTCAACTTACCTGAGGCTGAGAAATAGACCTCAATGGGCTGGAATTTTACTCCATCTTTGGGTTAGCCTTAGCCTACCTGTGTTTAAGTTGCGTTATACACCGAAAATTACGGTATTATTACTATTTACTTGTGTGTAACGGTGATTAATTGAATTTTTCTAAAACAATGGAAAATTTCCAATTTTGGTCTGTAAAGACACATTTTTCTCAATTTGAACGGACCCTGACCCATTCCCAAAATAGGCAAAAATCCCTGGGCCCGCGCACTATAGGCTTAGATCTCAATCAGTAATTAGATATTTATTTACCCATATATATACGGTAAAATAATCGAAGAATTGAATTGTGTTTATAAATGAATGCGTCATACTAGATCGCCTCATGACTTCCCGTTCGCGAAGTGTAATATTTCTTACGGAAGAATATTGACCTATATAGATTTTCGCGCAATCACAGCAACTTAATAGACTCAATTGTGAAGATTTATGAAAACTTTCGGACAGTTGTCAAATGACACACTGTAGTAGGGCCTAGTGCATTGAAAACGATTGCATTGATCTTTGCCGACGATTCACTGTCATTGAATGTATAAAAATCGGTGCCAGAATTTTCTTCAGAATGAAAAATAAAGAGCGTTTCTGCGTGATGAGGTATTTTTCGGCCGCGAAAGATTTTATGAACCTAAATATTTCAAATACGTTCAATGTCGTAGTTACCATAAGACAAAGCCGCGGCAGCATGCAAGTGGACCTTTGATGAAACTTCAAAGGGAAAATCGAGGAGAAAGTGACATGTAATCATGTTCACTCAAACAAGAGTTACGATGTAGCAAATAATGTCGATTGCAACACAGTCGACGTCTGGGTGTATTCTGCCTGATGCACCTGGCATTTGAGATATACAGACGTGCGCAAAAATAACGGAGATTAACAATTTCCCATTCAAGGGTTTTACTCACTTTTTGTGGCAATATACGTAAACAATACTTTATGGATATATATAACAAAATAAAATTATGCATGGTTTATACACCAATTGAATAAAGCGTCCACATGATTTGTTTATGTGGATTTGCAATAGACCGGATATATAATATTTATAAATAATATTACTTTTTCCTTAAGGGAAGCCCGAAACTGAACTATATGGATTACGTCTCCGGCCTTGTGTCAATCAGGAGGGTTAAAATTTTATTGCTGTGCCGATCCCACTCACACCCGTGTCCAGATTAGTCTCGCATGAATACACCCGCATTCTATCTATTGTCTAGTCAGTTTTTTATTTCCGACTTAATCATGAGATTTGCGAGTCGCGGGGTTGGGAATGGCACCACCATGGGAGGGATCTATGATAGTTCAGTTTCTGGCTTCCCTTAAGGAAAAAGTAATATTATTTATAAATATTATATTTTTCCGCCAAGGAGAAGCCCTCAACTGAACTATATGGATTAGAATGCAAGCCCAGGAGGAGGCACGAGCAATAAAGTTAATTAATATCCAAATTCGATGGGAATGTACTCTTCCGAAACAGGATTCATGTAAATGTGATTTAGTCATGAATCAGATATGATTATGTTACGTGAAAGAGCTCCCAATTCAGATTACGACATTGCTCAAATGTGTACCGCCCCCCCCCCCCTTGTTTTTGGAATAAACATCCCAGGTAGTGCCATATAATTCATGCTAGCGAGACAACCGAGCAAGTATAACTTTGCTGCATCCTATTCTCTTTGTAATCTTCTTCGCTCTCTCGACAGTTCACATTATGAACTGATGTCACATGCAGCCATTGTGTATGCCATAAGATATCAGAATGCTTATGATACACCAGGGAGCAAATTAACTGGAATCGCATCGCGATTTGCCACTGAAATGTGGATACCGGTAATAGCGAGGAATGTTTTATACATGTATGATGTTATAAAAATGCTATCTAATCATGTCAATGTGAGATTATTTGCTAATCAGATATCGAAAGTAAATTGCTCCCTGTGATACACAAACCAGATATAAAAATGATATGCTGCAGATATCATAGCGAGGTATGAGGTTTCATTATATCATGCCACACATCTGTACTCCAGCCTCGTATAATGTAGAGAGCAGGGAACGCCATCATGATCCAAGGTATCATTGCATACCAGTATATATGGGATTAGAGAACACCACTGAGGACTTGATGAACAAGCATAGAAGCATCAGTGATCTATGATGGCGCACATAATGAGTGTCGGGTACATTTCGAAATGATCAAATGTAGCAGAATGATCAAAATTGCAAAATGACCGGTGAAGGAGTGGCCTGGAGGTATCCCGAAGGTATTACGATTCCAGGAGATTGGACCCCATCGTGTGGAGATGTGGGCCACTGCACCGTGGGGAAGAGATAGAAGGCTGGTTGGTGCAGCTCTTGGAGGCACGCAGCAAGTCTTCCCCACCCAGATCATTCAGCCTTTCTTTCCTACCGGTGAAGGAGTGGCCTGGAGGTATCCCTAAGGTATTACGATTCCAGGGGATTGGACCCCATCTTGTGGAGATGTGGGCCACTGCACCATGGGGAAGAGTTAGAAGGTTGGTTGGTGCAGCACTTGGAGGCACGCAACAACAAGTCTTCCCCACCCAGAACATTCAGCCTACCGGTGGAGGAGTGGCCTAGAGGTATCCCGAAGGTGTACGATTCCAGGGGAGTGGCTGGACCCCATCTGTGGAGATGTGGGCCACTGCACCGTGGGGAAGAGGCAGAAGGCTGGAGCAGCTCTTGGACTCTTCACTTCCCCACCCAGAACATCCTCCAAAGGCTACAGTGCTGGATCTTTCCTGACTGAGATAAATACTTGTACTTATCGCGAATTGTTGAATTAAATGAAGCAATATAAGATATCAACCTGTATCCTCATCCTGTACAAAATCACTTACCAGCGGAACATCAGAATCCTCGTCCGACAGTGTGCCTGGTGACCCACTGTCGACCCGCGATTCTTGCTCATCGTCGTCAAACCTGCCGACGCCACGCGATGCAGAGAAGCATGTCAAGATCGACGCCAGCCAACAGAATTGGCTGCATCAGGTTGGGATACCAGACTGTGGAAGAGGCCTACTCTGAAATGGTTCGACGCAAGACAAATGCTCTTGCATTTGGGATAAGTAGCTATGTCCTGTCCAAGGTCACCCCCTCAAATTCTGGAGCATCATCAAGCTGCGCCCCCAAGGCCAGAGGGAATAAGTTCTGATGAGCCATTTGATCAGAGGACGCCCCTTCCATGGAATCCCCCAAATGCAGGTGGTCCTGACCAAACTGGAATAAATGTCGATGACATACCACTATGATCACATGACGGCGGAGGAGCAGGCCCGGATGTATCCCGAAGGTATTACGATTCCAGGGGATCGACTGGACCCCATCTTGTAATGATGTGGGCCACTGCACCATGGGGAAGAGTCAGAAGGCCATTTGGCTGGTGCGCTATGTCTATGAGAGCAAGAGCGTCACGTGACAACGAGTCTTCCCCACCCAGAACAGCCGCCAAAGGCTACTCCCAGGTGCCCAATAATTGTGGTGGCCTATAAACAGATCTTCGTGGCAGGAATCCAGGCCGAAATCAAAATACTGATGGAAATTGCACTCTATGTGGAATAATAGTATATCGATGTGAATTTTTTCGAAATTTAATAATCGTATTGCCACTACCATTAGGCACCTGAGAGAAAGGTGCCGGAGCAATCGCCCGTGAAGATTGGTTTCCCGAATCAACCACTTGCAGCACCCGCCTACCATTGGTTCACACTGTCGTAGCAGGACCTGGGGGGCCAGAACTGGTCCTGCCCGAGGTAAAGACTGGTACGGTTGCTCAAAGTAGGTAATCATTGACTAATATGCCCTTACCCAACTATAACAAGTAATACACCCGTGAATGAGCAACCTGCACGGTGTGTGGCCATCAAATTCGAATCATGTTCGACTGCAAGACATGCTGTTAGTTATAACAAAGCAAGGTTAATATACATAACACAATACAACCTAGGTTATTGAGTATAAAGTAAGGTTAATATAAAATCACGTTATATCCCTGGCCACGTGATCTTACCTGCTATGACAGGTAAGATACTGTCTTTTCTCGTATATGAGGACGATGAGTTCCGAATGCACATAGGCAAGAACTAGGCGGTTTCCGTTAGGAAAGTGCGCTTACAGCGGACGTGAAGATACGAATGCCTTCATTTTCGTCATGATTGTATCGAATCGTTTTGTCACATAATCAGTGGATATGTGACAATAGACGAAGAGCCATGTCTTGGCCGGTTTCGGAAATATATTGGCAGTAGATGTGCGCAATATAAACGCTGCGCATGTAAGCTCGCTTTAGACATGTAACAATACAAATGCAGTCCTTTCTGATATTCTGCGCAATATAAATGTGTTGCATGTAACTGCGCATCATACACGAGTGAAAGCTATTTGGCAGAATATCGTTTTGATATATGTGGAAATAGAAGTTAGTGAGCCAAGTGATGGTCTCTACTGGAAAGACTATTGGCAGTGAATCTGGAGCACGTGACAATATGTATTCTATCTATTTCGCTGTTTGCAGTTATCATTCACTGATGAAACTGCAAAGTATGTCGGTATTGGGATGAAAACTGTTCACCATATGTAAGCATACTAGTAGTCAGTTCTGACAGCATACATGAGGCCCTGATACCATATGATTGTCATGTACAATGTATGGAACTATTACGGCGTGCAATACATTATTGCAAGCTCGCCCATGCCGAGGCATATTAGAGCCTACGGTAAGATGGCTTAGTGTCAGGCTACAAAGTTTTCACTTCATTGCAGTTGGTGAACAATAGTTCGTAGTAACCCAAACGGTACATACATGGATGTAAAGAATGCAACACAATATTTAGAACGTCAGACAACACATCAATTTGAAGTGTGGTTATATATGTGATAACGAATACCATCCCCCTGTTACGGAGTGTTAGTAACTATTGTACTGATGATACAATGAGTTATATGATATTTAATCGTGATAGAACAGGCAGAATTTTCTAAATACCTTGAAGTCGATGTAATGTGTTATTACATTTGCCATGTGTCTAACAAGACCATGCGCTCATACATACTGGCGGGCGTAGATTCGCAGGTATTGATCGTTAAAACAATGTTACAGATCGCTCAGTCGAAAGAAATGTGAATTGTCATCTGATAGTGATAACAAGTACTATCTTTCGTATGTATTCATGTAAATTATTACAAAGGAGGATATGGCTGTCCTGTGCAACTTTCTGTGAATTAACAGAGCAGTGCCATGTATGATTTGGTAGTATACATTAGGATACAAAGCAACGGAACTAACGAAATAACCGAAGCGAGTCGACGGAAACTTATGTAAAGTGAAACACGTGTAGCACGAAATTAGGAGATATCGCATACCGTACTACATTGCGTCCTCAATTGTAAGTCATGATAGTCATCACGCCGTATGTGTGGCACAATATGCACTATGTGGTTTCGCCACAAGTAAGCTATGTGCTTCTTTAGTCATTGTCAAGATGGCCATCTTAATTCCAATTGTTGGAAGATAAAGCCGTCTTGAGGAAAACAGAAAACACGGAAACAAATTACGGATACAGTGAAACGAAAAAAGTTCCCGTTTCGGATGTGAGAAATATTAATTAACTATCGGGTACAATAAATTGCAAGTTTGTAATATCAACAATAAATATTGAGTCGATAAACTCGCAACACAGAAAGATACAACCTTGAGAAAATAGAAACGATCCTGTCCTGGCGAGGAGGAATAAAAACTGACTAGACAATAGATAGAATGCGGGTGTATTCATGCGAGACTAATCTGGACACGGGTGTGAGTGGGATCGGCACAGCAATAAAATTTTAACCCTCCTGATTGACACAAGGCCGGAGACGTAATCCATATAGTTCAGTTGAGGGCTTCTCCTTGGCGGAAAAATGGATGATTAGAATTGTGCTAAATTAATCGGTCTTCAAAATCGAAGATCAGATAAATTGCTGACATCGTAAAATGTCGCACATTTCCAGTTTCGGGCGCTCGTAGTTAATTTTCACTGGGCAATGGATATGCCACATATGGATTGAGAATATTACAGTTGTATTTAATATGCTCATTTGTCCATATAATAGCCACTCGAATAAAACATGGGAATAATTTAATTTACTAATTCTCGGTTATGGTGTCAAAGTATACCACATTAGAACAAAATATCGGTAAGCTCCTCCCACAGCCAACCAATTAAAGCAGAGAATAAAATCTCACTAAATAATCCGGGATTATTGACAGGTGTATGTCGACGTGCATGATGGCATGCGCGCGGGAACGATGCATCGGTATTTTTATGTTTGACAACAAAGTCCCATTAAAATCGTTAGATCGTTGAAACAGTGGGGTTAAATATAAATGTGATTCGTCATAATGACCACAAAATCCGATGTTATGTACGAATTTAAATTTCCTTTAATTAAAAATACTCGAAAAAAAGACGATACAAACCAGAAATCTATCCCCGGTGTACATGCCGTTCGGCCGCAGTGTACTTGCCGTTCGGGACACAGCAGTTTAATTCTATCTGAGATAAATTTATTTCACTATCGAGCGTCACTGTATTTAATTAATTTGGATACATTTGTAAAAATTACTACTTTGAGCTAGATTATTCTCCATTTCTATTTTATCACCCTGTCGGAGTGTTTCAAATCACTTTAAGACTAATTTAGAGGACAATTAATTGTGTTTATACAATGTTTTGTCATAAGAACACTGCATTTAGCGGACAGTTATGATTGTGTTTACAAAACATTTTTCCATGCACGTGCGCCGTCTCGTCAAGGAAGTCCTTGTATTCCCGCACACAAGGATTAATTGAAGTGATAATGAAAGTCAAAATAGAATTCAATATGATTTTTTTTATAAATACGAATAAAATATCCCATACAAATCCCAACCAAGAATTATTATATGACGCGTCCACATAAGACAACTTCAGACAAGTCGTCCCAAACACAAAATCACCGTCGGGGCGAGTTATCTCCCGTCTAGTTGCTCCGTTTCCTTCGTGGACACATGCATTCGAATGCTGGTAGCTGGTGACGGATTATTACCTGTACGTTTATCTGGATGCGAAGAGCGATAGTCATAGCACCGCATGGCTTACAAACATGACGTTATGGCGTCGTAATTTAAGTCCATCGGTCAACCATCGGTTATTTTGAACGTCGTCATCGGTCGACCGATGTACGCCATCGGTCAAATGATGTACGCCATCGGTCGAACCATCGGTCGTTTTTCACGTCGGTCGGATCGGCTATCGGTCGGTTATCGGTCGGTATCGGTTTTTGCATTTCGCTACGGTCCCTTAGTTACTTTTTCCCATCTGTGAAGTTTCTATATCCCCTAATTTGCAGAAGTTAAATGCATAATCGAGGTGACTAATGGGTGAATATTACCAACTTCAATCTGATCCTAGATCTCCCATAGCAGTTGATGACTAAGCAGAATGAGATTTCCAGAGGGTGAATTTGGTGATGCTAGCCTGCTTAGTGGGATAGTATCACCAAATTCACCCTTGGTGGACCTCATTCTGGAAATTACAGACACACTATTTGTTGCCTTGATGAAAACCCTGGATATGTTTTGGAAAATTCATGGAACTTTTCCAAGCCTGGAAGCAGTATTTAAATATTGTAAAACTTTCCAGGAGATCGAGACTTGTGTAGGAACCCTGGAACAGTCATACGCTCTCACCTGGGCAGTCTTGTGGATTACATTCCTTGAAGCCCTTTAGTTTTCCTTTACATGGTTCTCCTCCATGCTCGGGTTCTCTACACGTTCTTTGCCTCATCTGAGTACCACCACCACAAGTAAGGTCACAGTCCTCCCAAGCTGCCCATTCGTTCATAACACCATGAACTACAATATAACATAGAGTAATGCCCTACATAATCAACATCCGATTTACAACCATACAGAAATGCCCTAATTAATCGACTCCTTAACCACAGCAGAATTATGGGTAATTTTTCAGGATTTAGTCGGAAATATGGCTTGTTGCCATTCATTGGAAAGCTCTCAGTTAAGGAGTCAATTATTTAGGGCATACTGTGTAGAGTAGATTTAACTAAACCCAAAGTCAATTTTGCATGGTTTAGAAACCCCACATGTGTACAATTTTTATCTGCATTCAAACAGTTTGGAATTTTTTTACTTGGTACAAAATAATCGTGGTATATCTTTTATATTGTATATAAGAGAATGTATTGGCACAGGTTATTGCAAAATTTGAGAAAGCTCCAGTCATGGAAAGGTTAAGATGCTATGATAAACTTACCTGGGCAAGGGACAATGTTGCATTCTTTTGATTCAAACGTATCACCCACACATTCTGTCCCACCATACATGGGCTTGTTACAAAATCTGTTTCGGAACTGGATTCCACCTCCACAAGGAACATCACATTCCTCCCACTCTGACCAAGGGGTCATGGAACCATTAACTGAAAGATAAAAGTATATAAATAACTTAAATAATCTGTATCAGAGATGCAGGGTCGAGTTTTGATAGCTATGCGAAACATGGGCTTGAATTGAAAATGCATTAATCGTATCTCGCTGTCATACACAACACTGTTGAAGATTTCTGACATTCACATAAATGAACTAATTAAGGACATTTAACTATGCCTAAAATATGTGGACCTGGTCAGTTTTCGAAATCGATTAAGACATTGTTGGGCAAATCTCATATACTGAATACCAACAAAATCAGTTGATATCTGTTCAAGTTTCCTAAATTTCCCGAATGTAATATTGACTGACAACAGAGTCCAATGTATTTATTTTTATTGGCCTATATTTGTTTTTGGGTTGGGATGGGGCTAATTAATACTTACTGGGACAAGGCTGAGAGCCACAGCTCTCAGATTGTGAAAGCTCTCCCACACACTTCGCTCCACCATGCTTTGGTTGGTTACAAACTCTGTCTCGGGTCTGTCTTCCACCACCACAACTCACATCACATACAGACCATGGTAACCAAGGTTTCATAAAGCCAGCAACTGAAAATATCAATTAAAAAGAGATGCAGTAGATGGCTGAAGGATATATACTAAACTGAAATATAATACTGTAAAATACATCAGATTTCAAAGTGATGTGAAACACTCTGCCGTGATGTCCACAACAGATCTAGTGTAGCAAACGATCTTGCCCAAATGAGTTATTTTCATGATTTCAATATCCAAGTAGGCAAAGTTTTATTTACTGATATTATGTCGGCAATATGTCTTCAACCTTTTGGAGTGTAGAACAACATTTATATTGTCACAACATTTATGTCATTTTAAATAATTTTATGATAGTGCCATATTTGCGCACACATAAGGTTGCAAAATCAGCCTGGAAAATGAACAGCATTTGTAGTCTGGATATATGTAGACAGAGGATTAGAGTGTTAAAATTTTGAGCAATACCACTTTAAATTTCACAATCCGAAATATAACAAGTATTAATTCCAGATAAACTCTAGAACGAAAGAGTCAGATAAAATGACTGAACACTCCATTGAATGTCATCATAGTAGTCAAAATTCATACCAAATTTCATTGAGATTTGACCACAAGTGTTCAAATTATGACCTTTTTGTTTAAAGAGGGGTATACATAAGTCCACTGTTGTAAATGTTTGCAGCAATATGCCATGGTAACACTATAATTGACATGTTGTATATACCTTAATAACTTATGTAAACACAAATAATATGGACACAATTTGTCTGAAATAAAGATATATATATAACTAGCCGATGAGCTCCGACGTTGTCCGGGCTATTCAAAAACCAAATTTCAAGTCGATAGCTCCACCCGTTTCCGAGATCTGGTCTGCGCAGGCGTGAAGCTGGCGTCGCACGGGCTCGGCGACCCGATAAAATTTGTATCCGGGGCAAGATACATTCACATAGCAAATTTCAAGTCGATAGCTCCACCCGTTTCCGAGATCTCGTATGCGCATGCGCGAAGCGGGCGCCGCACAGGCTCGCCAATACGACAACGACGACCGCCTGGTCAAACTACACACACGTACCAAGTTTCGTCCCGATCAGTCGAGAATCGTAGATTTGTATAAATGACAGACAAACAAACATACAGACAAACAAACAGAGGTCTTCAAAATATATATGAGACTAGCCGATGAGCCCGACGTTGTCCGGGCTATTCAAAAACCAAATTTCAAGTCGATCTATTCAAAAACCAGATTTCAAGTCGATAGCTCCACCCGTTTCCGAGATCTGGTCTGCGCATGCGCGAAGCTGGCGTCGCACGGGCTCGGCGACCCGATAAAATTCGTATCCGGAGCAAGATACATTCACATAGCAAATTTCAAGTCGATAGCTCCACCCGTTTCCGAGATCTCGTCTGCACATGGGCGAAGCTGGCGTCGCACGGGCTCGGCGACCCGATAAAATTTGTATCTGGGGCAAGATACATTCACATAGCAAATTTCAAGTCGATAGCTCCACCCGTTTCCGAGATCTCGTCTGCGCATGCGCTGCACGGGCTCGCCAATACGACAACGACGACCGCCTGGTCAAACTACACACACGTACCAAGTTTCGTCCCGATCGGTCGAGAATCGTAGATTTGTATAAATGACAGACAAACAAACAGACAGAGGTCTTCAAAATATATATGAGACTAGCCGATGAGCCCGACGTTGTCTGGGCTATTCAAAAAAACAAATTTCAAGTCGATAGCTCCACCCGTTTCCGAGATCTGGTCTGCGCATGCGCGAAGCTGGCGTCGCACGGGCTCGGCGACCCGATACAATTTGTACCCGGCGCAAGATACATTCACATAGCAAATTTCAAGTCGATAGCTCCACCCGTTTCCGAGATCTCGTCTGCGCATGCGCTGCACGGGCGTCGCACGGGCTCGCCAATACGACAACGACCACCGCCTGGTCAAACTACACACACGTACCAAGTTTCGTCCCGATCGGTCGAGAATCGTAGATTTGTATAAAGGACAGAGAGACAGACAAACAGACAGACAGATTGTTTCAAAATATATAAGAGATTATACTTCATAAGTTGTAACTGGAGGTCTGGACCCATGATTGCATCTTCAAAGTTTTTCAGCCAGTGATTGTTTTAGACGAATGGAAAGACAGAAGGACACTATTCATTTCACCAGTCCCCCCCCCAAAAAAATAATTTGGTGTCAAATAGACAATTATGCTATACGGTATTGCCCTAAATAAACGACTCCTTAACCACAGCAGAATTATGAGTAACTTTTCAGAATTTAGTCGGAAATATGGCTTGTTGGCATTCATCGGAAAGCTCTCACTGAGAGCTAGCCGATGAATGGCAACAAGCCATATTTCGGACAAAATCCTGAAATGTTATTCATAATTCTGCTGTGGTTAAGGAGTCGATTATGTAGGGCATTACTGTATATTTACCTGGACAATTATCGGTGTTACATGGTTGAGATTGTGACAGGTCTCCCACGCAGTCATCTCCTCCATACATTGGTTGTTTACAAAATCTGTCGCGGGTCTGTCTTCCACCACCACAACTCACATCACAATTCTTCCAGTCTAACCACACGCTCATGGAACCATGAACTGAAAAAATGACAAGATTTAACTCTTTCTATACTAAATACTCAATGATGAGTAGTTCCCGTAGGAAATGTTCAACTAATAACAGGTCATTTGTCGAAACGCCTGGGGTTAAAAGAAATTTATATTGATTTCCTTATCACAACCAATGAGGAAATAAAGACACTTTCAGGAAAAATACAGTTCCATTTTAAATGCGTCTTTCATGTTGACAAAATTTTCAACCAGCCTTATCACCCATGTTTATCTCACAGCCAACACTAAATAATCCATAATCGAATAATTATAGTCTATATTAACATAATCTAGTCTAAATTAACATAATAATTTCCAGCATTGACATCGACATCATTGTTCTAAGTTCTTACATCGCGCCAATAATACATGTGTGTCTTACTAAAAAATATGAGGCCAGGTTTAGGTGCTAATTATGTGATAAATACTAATTCTGCTCTTTTAGAAAGACATTATTTCTCTTTTATTTTCATGAGTGACAATGCAGACAAATTCTTTAAATTACAATTTTCTACTTTCAAAGATAACCTTTTGCATAGAACATTAGGCTATCTATAGCTATGTGTCATTCAAATTTGAAAACAGCATTACAAGATATTATCATTTTAATTGTGATAAGTTGCAGATGTTCCAGATCTGATTAGTTACTTGATATAGAGACATGATGCCATGTGGGTATCACAAAATAACCCTATTGGTAAATGTCAAAAATTATATATTACATATATATAGAGGATCTACGAGTACCCAGTTTATAGCGGAATTTACTAGACAAGTCCAGCAAATTAGGTCTGGACCTAGCCGTTGGCGAGGTCCAAACATAATTTACTGGACAAGTTGTAGATTCTATTTATTACATGATTCATAAAACATACTTAAATCAACAAATGTGATGTGAAACCAACATCGGCTTCTGTAAGGCATGCGATGACGTTTCACCTAACTATGCATTGTTTGCCCGCCTAAAGATATAGTCCCAGATAAATAGAGACTCTTTGATGTATTTAATGACGTATATTTAATGAAATAACTTTTCAAGCTTTTCATTCATACGAGTTTGTTGGAAAAATATCGGAAGCCATAGTATTATGAGATGTAGCGTACGGAATATAAACAGACAAACCGGAAGTCAAAGGTCACCGGTCACTATTTCCTGTTATGCAACGAACGTTTAAAGGTACTCAATCCGAACAGAGGGTCCCCATCTCAACAGATTCCAACAACAACAATCCGATCAGAGGGTCTTATATTACTATTTCTTTGGCTTTGGGGGTAAAAAATATTTGATTCGAGTCGAGGAACCCATCAAACAAAGCTCAGAGTTATTAGATATTGATTTTTGAAATTTGTTAGTTTCTCGAGATGAGTACTAATAATTGCTGTCAGTTTCGTAACCTGCGCGAGATGTGTACACCAAAACACAATTCAAACAGACAAGTATGGATAAATCTAAAATCAAGAGGTAATAATAACGCAATTTTGACTGAGTTCTGGGCCAGAAAGTATTCCCGATAATGAAAAATAATAGATTTCTAAAATCGATATCTAACAAATCTGAGCTTTGATGGGTGACTTCCTCGACTCGAATCAAATATTTTTGACCCCCAAAGCCATTGAAATAGTAATTGAGAGGAGTTTTATCGGAATGAGTACCTTTAATATCTAAATTTATAGAATGGGTTTAATGAATGGATTAAGGGTAAGATCATGTCATAAATACATTTATTCCACACCCATTGATGCGAGGCACAATTATTCAACGGAATCCCAACTATTGGATACATATTGTTGTATACCACAAGTGGAAAACAAGCCGAAACTTCTTCGAGTTGACGTTGTACATAACGTTGATGAAAGCAAGTGGAGTTTGTCTGTCATCTGCCCATATACAGGCCAATTCAATATATATGTGGAGTTTGTCTGTCATCTGCGCAGCTATATACAGGTCAATTCAATGTATACATTTAGAAGCTAAACCAAAGAACCCATCAAGGTATCAAAGAAACAAATCAGACTTTTATTGGATGAACCTGATAACCAAACCAATATTTAAACTAGATATGTATTTTTGGCTGAGAACACACAGTACCATTTTATAATTTTGTTTGTTCCCACCAAATAATCCAAACTGGTGTTATCAGTCATAAAACCAAATGTTAATGGATGGCGAGATGGAAAGACAGACTGATAACATAACACAACAGTTTGTTCAAACTACATTATATGAAGGTGCTCTATTTACCTGGACAAGGGTTGTTATTGCACGCCTGCGATTTTGACAGATCTCCTGTACATGGAGCCCCTCCATACAAAGGTTTGTTACAAATTCTGTCGTGGGTCTGGGTTCCACCTCCGCAACTAACATCACACTGTTTCCAATCCGACCAAGGACTCATATAACCATTAACTGTAATATAATAACATGCATAGAGAACATAATATGCCACATAATTTCATCAAAGAAAATGGAATGCGGTCTCTGGGTGAGTCGCCTCAAGTGACCTAGTGCTTATCTTTACGAGCGCGAGAATGAATTGGCACAGGGTTTTCACAAAACTATCAGGAAGCTCCAGTCATGAAAGGGTTAAATGTTTAAATGATCAAAATGTGTGTGAAGCAGCAGGCCCCCTCCAATGCTGAATGTTTCAGCTAGTCTATATATATATATATATATATATATATATATATATATATATATATATATATAAATGAAAGTGTCAATGACACTGTAGCTCAACTTGGGAAGGATTTAATTTTTTGCCGATCAATGAAAAGATTGATAAAGAAGTAGTCAGGCTGAAGATCCATATAATGTTTGATCATGATCGGATGAGGGATATGGTGTGTAGGGTGCACCAAAGGACTTAGTCATACAAAAAGTGAATTCCAAGATGGCCACTGGTGGCCATCTTTTTCAACAAATTTCCGTCAATATAGGAGACTCCCATCTAGAGGTCACCCCGAAGATCCAAATGAAGTTTGGTGATGATCGGACGAGGGATGTGGTCTGTAGGGTGCGCCAAAGGATTTAGTGATGCAAAGAGTAAAATCCAAGATCGCTGCCGGCGGCCATGTTTTTCATCGAAAATTGTTCTAATTTGATTGCTCCCAACTAGAGAAGATTCTAAACATGCCTGTAAATTATCAAATTAATTCTCCAATAAATGCAGGCTATGGGGTGTGCTGATGGATTCAAATTTGAAATCCAAGCTGCTGGCAGCCATGTTTTTTTAACAAATTTCGGTAAAAATAGGAGACTCCCATCTGGAGGTAACCCCGAAGATCCATATAAAGTTTGGTGACAATCGGATGAGAGATGTGGCCTGTAGAGCGTGATGAAGGATTTAGTCATACAAATAGCAAATTCCAAGGTGGCCATTGGCAATAGCTAATACTTTACAAAGTAAAGTTGAGCTAAAAATGCAACAAAGCGATCAGTTTTACTTTGAAACAAACATTTTCAATGCACAGAAATGATCGGTAATCAAGGACACACCATAAACACTCTAGGTAAATTCGCCCCGGGAACAATCGACTTGCGCAAAAGTCTTGAAATAGGGTGTCTGTCATTTGCAGAATGAGGTCCCCAGAGGGTGAATTTAGTGATGCTAGCCCACTGTGCGTGGGTAGCATCACTAAATTCACCCTCTGGGGACCTCATTCTGCAAATGACAGGCACATTATTTCAAGGCTTGCGCAAATGTTAACCCTTCCCTAATTCCTACGCCAGTGATTCTTCCACTTACAACTTTATGGAGAAATACAAGCAACAAGTAACTAAGGCGTTGTCACGAATTGTCCAATCAGAGTCGAGGAAAATGTAAGAGAAAAATGGATATGTAATTATATCGCAAATGTATGAAGGTGTTTTATTTACCTGGACAAGGGTTGTTATTGCACGCCTGCGATTTTGACAGATCTCCTGTACATGGAGCACCTCCGTACAAAGGTTCGTTACATATTCTGTCTTGGGTCTGGGTTCCACCTCCGCAACTAGCATCACACTGTTTCCAATCCGACCAAGGTCTCATATAACCATTAACTGTAATATAATAACATGCATAGAGAACATAATATGCCACATAATTTCATCAAAGAAAATGGAATGCGCAGGCCCTTCCAATGCTGACTGTTTTAGCTAGTCTATATATATATATATTTACATACTAAGTGTTGTCATCACTAAATCCAGCATTCTGATTGGTCGGCGCCCACGTGGCTAGTTGCAATTATTTCTCGGTGAATGCGCAACAGCTCATAACAACATCGAAACGTCAGCTCATAACAACATCGATACGTCATTTGGGTTTGGAAAGACGAACGCGTAATGTTTTGGGCGCATTTGGATTCGCGCAGGATTGACTTAATAAATCGTCGGGTTTCAATTGTTCCTGTTAACTTTTGCCAAGGGTGCTGTGGGATATTTTGGGCTGGTTTTGTCATGATACACTTTTCGATTTAAATACATTTACAAAAGTGGCTTTTTCGCTAAATGTATATAAATATAAGGATTAACTGTCATGTGGACTGTTTTTATGGAGATGTAACCATGAGGTAAGTGGTCATAACTTGTATGTAAAACCCTTTGGGTTTTACACAAGTTATGACCACTTACCTCACGGTTACATCTCCATAAAAACAGTCCACATGACAGTTATCCTTATATATAAGTATGATCGGTCTACCTGTCTGTTCGTGATTTATCTCCCAGACCCTTGGACCAATTTCAACCCACATTGGTATGGTAACATGGGGTACCCTGGCAGATGTTATAACCTACATTTGTTTTTTCCTTTCGAAATTTTAATCTAAAAAAATTATTATAATTTTTTTTATTTAAACTAGATTTCAAATTCCCGGCGGGAAATTTGGATACATTCATATTTCAGAGTTTCATGCTACCAATTTGCAATCAGCGAATAGTGGAGACCATATATTCCGAGTTTAGTGATCATCAGACCAGAAACAAAATTTAGCCCCATTTTGACCCCCTTCCGCTGACCACGTCCCAAATGTTCATACCATCATGAATTGATACTGAATTGAGCTGAGAATTGTTTCCTGTAAACACTTTAATGTAGGAATGTAACTGACCTGGACATGGGTTACTGTTGCAGCTACGAGATTCTGAGATTTCTCCAATACATTCCGCCCCTCCATGCTTCGGCTGATTACAAAATCTGTGTCTGATTTGGGATCCGCCACCACAACTCACGTCACAATCCTCCCAGCTGTCTGACCAGGGACTCATAAAACCATCGACTGTAAACAATAAACATGCATTCAAAATAAAACACAATAATCGATTGTAAACAATAAACATGTATTCAAAATAAAATCTAGAACAGAAAACCCCAAAAATATGATTAAACATTCAATTGATTGCCCTCATAGTAGTGATATCCATACTAAATTTCATTGAGTTTCGTCAACCAGTGGTGAAGATATCTGCTCGGACAGAATCCAAATAAACAAAGATGAATAACTCTAGTTCGGAAAAAAACGATTGACAACTCCGTTCAATGCTCTCATAGTAGTGAACATCCATACCAAATTTCATTTGAGTTTCGTCAACCAGTGGTGAAGATATCTGCTCGGACAGACAAAAAAAACAAAGTTCCAGGTAAACAAAGATGAATAACTCTAGATCGGAAAATCTGGAAAAAATGATTGACAACTCCGTTGAATGCTCTCATAGTAGTGAACATCCAAACCAAATTTCAATAAGATTAGTCAACCGGCGGTGAAGATATCTGCTCGGATGGACAAAAAAACACATTTCCAAATTAACAAAGATGTATAACTCTAGAACGGAAAATCCGGAAAAAACGATTGAACACTCCATTGAAGGCACTCATACTAGGGAAAATCAGATGAATAAATGTCTGATGGATGGACATACGGACAAGGTCAATCCAGTATACCCCCATTCTCTTTGATTGAGGGCGAAGATTGAGCTGTGAATTGTTTCCTTGAAAAACTTTAATGTAGGAATGTAACTGACCTGGACATGGGTTACTGTTGCAGCTACGAGATTCTGAGATTTCTCCAATACATTCAGCCCCTCCATGCTTCGGCTGATTACAAAATCTGTGTCTGATTTGGGATCCGCCACCACAACTCACGTCACAATCCTCCCAGCTGTCTGACCAGGGACTCATAAAACCATCCACTGTGAACAATAAACATGTATTCAAAATAAAATCATCGACTGTAAACAATAAACATGTATTCAAAATAAAAATAAAATCATCGACTGTAAACAATAAACATGTATTCAAAATAAAAAACTAGAACGGAAAACCCGAAAAATAAAAATGATTGAACACTCAATTGATTGCCCTCATAGTAGTAAACATCCATACCAAATTTGATTGAGATTATTCAACCGGTGGTGGAGATATCTGCTCGAACAGAAAAAAAACAACATATTCCATTGCAGATGAATAACTCTACAATGGAAAATCCGGGAAAAAAAACGATTGAACACTCTGTTGAATGCCCTCATGGTAGTGAGTGATGTATTGAAATACAGCTAGCTTTATGTGGCGTGGTGACAATCATAGACTTTAATTGTTGTATTAAATATGTTTTTGTGTAGGATTTCTCTATTTTGTACATACTACAATATCGTTACGTCTTAGAGCCTAGCAGGCTGCAATGACAAAATGATATTTTGTTATTTGTGTAGGATATTTCTATTTGAACACGCACTGGAACTAACTGATTGTGGAATGCGTTTGAAATGTATTTTATAATAATAATAATATAACATCCATACCTAATATCATTGACATCTGACAACCGATGTTTGAGCTATCTGCCCAGACAGACAAATAGAACTGACATACGAGAGTGCATGGGGGTACAATTATGACACTGAATTGCGCTGTCAATTGTTTCCTGTAAACACTTTAATGTAGGAATGTAACTGACCTGGACATGGATTACTGTTGCAGCTACGAGATTCTGAGATTTCTCCAATACATTCAGCCCCTCCATGCTTCGGCTGATTACAAAATCTGTGTCTGATTTGGGATCCGCCACCACAACTCACGTCACAATCCTCCCAGCTGTCTGGCCAGGGACTCATAAAACCATCCACTGTGAACAATAAACATGTATTCAAAATAAAAATAAAAGCATCAATTGTAAACAATAAACATGTATTCAAAATAAAAGCATAAATTGTAAACAATAAACATGTATTCAAAATAAAAACTAAAATGAAAAACTGCACACAAAAAACTATTGAACACTCAATTAATTGCTCCCATAGTAGTGAACACCCATACCAAATTTCATTGAGCATCATCAACCGGCAGTGAAGATATCTGCTTGAACAGAAAAAAAACTACATTTTCAGTTAAACAAAGATGAATAACTCTAGAACGGAAAATCCGGAAAAAACAATTGAAACTCTGTTGAATGCCCTCCTGGTAGTGAACATCCATACCAATTATCATTAACATCCGACAACCAGTGTTTGAGCCATCTGCCTGGACGGATGGATGGAAGGAACGGACGGACGAGGTCAATATAACCCCCATTCTCTTTGGGGTGTATATCTATGACAGCTTTGAATTGTCTCCTGTGAAAACTTTAATGTAGGAATGCAACTGACCTGGACATGGGTTACTGTTGCAGCTACGAGATTCTGAGATTTCTCCAATACATTCAGCCCCTCCATGCTTCGGCTGATTACAAAATCTGTGTCTGATTTGGGATCCGCCACCACAACTCACATCACAATCCTCCCAGCTGTCTGACCAGGGACTCATAAAACCATCGACTGTAAACAATAAACATGTATTCAAAATAAAAATAAAATCATTGTTTGTAAACAATCATGTATTCAAAGTAAAAATAAAACCATAAACAAAAAACATGTATTAAAACAAAAAAACATTTACATAGCCTGTATGCATTAAATCCTGTTTGGTGATTGGTCAACTGCCAATTGGATTAGCTGTTTCATACCCCAATAACACACAGACCATAACACGAACATGAACAACACATGCTGCATGGGCTAGTCTCAAATTCTCGGCTGATTTTACATCGCCATATCCCCCAATAGCATACACACGGTGACACCCACTAGATTCATTTATGAAAACCATCAACTATAACATTTATTCAAATAAAAATACAATCATTAACTGTAAACAATAAACATGTCATGTATTCTAAATAAAAAGTGCTCCAGAACATTCTTAAAAATCATTGATATTTTTCAGAATATAACAAAAGTTGTTCACCTTAAAGCCTCAGGCATAAAAGTGGGTCTACACCTGTAATGTGATAAATCAACATATTTACCAGGGCAAGGGTCACTATTACAGCCTCGAGATTCATTATCATCTCCCTCACACTCTGCTCCTCCGTGCTTAGGTTGGTTACAAAATCTGTCTCGGGTCTGAGTTCCGCCTCCACAGATGACATCACAATCCTCCCACTCTGTCCAGGGACTCATAGAACCATCAACTAGAAGAAAAAATATATATCCATTTAATTCAAATATCTCATCCATGCTCATGACAAGGTATATCATGAATCAGGAATCACCCGTAGAGATAATATTCCACCTGGCTAAAACATGGGAACATTTTGATGTTCTGATGGGAAACATTGAACAAATACACAGGAATCAAGCCTGAGTTTAATGAACCTGTCATTTGCAGAATGAGGTCCCAGAGGGTGAATTTAGTGACACTATCCCACATAGCGGGCTACCATCACTAAATTCGCCCTCTGAGAACCGCATTCTGCTGAGGCCTCATCTTCTCTGGATAGTTTCTTTATTATCAACTTCCTATAGAAACTTCTTCACATAGATTATATTTCTTTTTTAGTTTGGTTTCTCTATATCCCCAAATTGGCAGACGACACATTGAATAATCGAGGTTCCAAATGGGTGTACATCCCAATATTCACCATTTGTGAACTTCAATCAAGATGAGGCCATGCAGAATGAGGTCCCCAGAGGGTAATTTGGTGATGCTAGCCCGCTATACAGGATAGCGTCACTAAATTCACCTTCTGGGGACCTCATTCTGCAAATGACAGGCACACTAAACTCAGGCATGCAGGGAATATATTTCTTTTCTGAAAATAATCCTTGCATCTCTCGAGAGGTGATAAACTGTATGCTACTCAGAACAGTTAACTGTTGTGTCTATTATATACTCTATACCAGTTTGTTATGACCCAGACCATAACGAAACACATGATTAGACCTAACGAGTCCAATTACATATAAATAACAGGACCAGACCTGTTTACTTTCCCGATTTCGGCGGGAGTCTCCCGATTTTGTGTCATTGCTCCTGTGTTCCCGATCGGGAAACGAAATCTCCCGATTCAAACGATAAAACCAAAAATTAGCCAATGGCTGTATTAAGCAATAAGCCATGCATGCTATAGTGTTACAAAGCAATTAGGAATATATCGCCTGCGAGTCAAACAGTGACAAAATGTTGACACAACGTCGACTCTTTTGTTTAACAGTGTTGAGTAAGTAAATGCAGTCTTCAATGTCCAGACAAGGATTATAATATATCAAACAAGAAGCCTTTCTTTTTTGACCACACTTAACAAAGTGTTGGTTTCTGCTCGTCCCGACCAACTGCTTTAAAACCGCCGACTCAAATTATTATATTGTTCGTTTTTGTGTCGGTGAAAGTTCCGTTTCCGTCATTTTGGTATTCCGTGTTTTGTATACGCAATGATAACATAACGCGAATCGAACGGACCTCAAACAATTATGTAAAAAATTCAACGATGTTATCCGATAGCACCATTTTATAGTGTGCAACTATAGTTTTAATCGTTGTATTGCCTTGTTCAAAATAAAACGTGATCCATAACCGGAAAATCGTAATTTTATTTCCAAATGATTCAGTGATTTCAAGGCCATAATTGTGGCAGATGAAAACCCAATGCAACAAACAGTCTATATGACATTTAAAATGAAAAATATGAAGTTTTTTTACACGATGCTGACATTGAAAAAAAATCTCTGATTTCTGAGGACAAATCTCCTGATTTCCAATTTTGAAAGTAAACAGGTCTGAACATTCTTGGTGGCTGGAGTGTTATCGTTGCACAATTACCACAAATTGTGGGCCAATAAAATGTACAGGTCTGAGTTTATCACACACCAACATATATCTATTATTTGATCATTGCCTCATATATTTTTACTCTCTGATGCGATCTCCAATTATTTTGTCACATTCACATTTATTATGTTTTATTTTTCTGCAGATGCATTTTGAGTTTTTCCAGTTGAAATGTCAAGGTCATCATAGTTTAAATCATGTGGAGCGCTTCATCTTTCCATGCTTTAAGCAGAATGACTGCAATTTTTTTCTTCAAAATATGACATATGTTGTGCATTTTAAAGCCTCAGACATGAAAGTGGGTCTACACCTGTAATGTATGATAAATCAACATATTTACCAGGACAAGGGTCACTATTACAGCTTCGAGATTCATTATCACCTCCCTCACACTCTGCTCCTCCGTGCTTAGGTTGGTTACAAAATCTGTCTCGGGTCTGAGTTCCGCCTCCACAGATGACATCACAATCCTCCCACTCTGTCCAGGGACTCATGGAACCATCAACTAAAGAAAAAATATATATCCATTTAATTCAAATATCTCATCCATGCTCATGACAAGGTAGATCATGAATCATGAATCTCTATACTCTGGTTATGCCCGTAGAGATCATATTCCACCCGCTCAAAACCTGGGAAATTTGTTTATGTTCTGACAGGGAACTTTATAACATTGAACAAACAACACAGGGAATTAATATATTTCTTTACTGAAAATAATCCTTGCATCTAATGACAAGGTAGAATATGTCATGAATCACTACTCTGGCTATGCACGTAGAGGCCATATTCCACATGTTCAAAACATGGAAATATATTGATGATCCGAAGGGAAATGTTATAACATTGAATCTTATTTCATTATAACAAAATCATATTTCTTTAAAACAAAATCTTATTTCATTTAACGAATACTATTTTGATATATCAAAATCTTATTTTGTTTTAACAATATTTTATTTCATTATATCGATATCTTATTTAATTTCAATGATATTTCGTTATAACAAAATCTTATTTTTTTAAATTTTATAAGATAACAAAATAAAACAAGGCGTGCGCATTGGAAGATGGCACACATTAAGATTGGACAAACCTGGTTTTTGAGATATTGTTGCAACAGACCCATATACCAGATATGAATGAAATCGGTTGACGTTTGTTTGAGTTACCGCGCTAACAGTCTCATGCCCGCCTGGAAATCCAGACTCCCTGAGCAATCGATCTCTTGAGCATATCAGCCTCACACATCAAACATATGTTTGATATTTTGTTGTGTCGCGAGGCATATTGCTCAGGTCTGTGGTGTAAGCGAGCAATATTGCTCAGCAAAGCATAATGGAAAAGTGTGTTTCCACAACCAGTTTGACAAAATTGTTCTCATTCAAATGGTGTCATGAGTGTACAACTCAATCTGGAAGAAACGAAGAATATATCATTCGGTTCGGAATGTGACTGATATTTAGGCCATTATTTTGAATATCTGTATTTTTTGTCACCGAAGCAGTTAATGAAGGCATAGACAAATTGGGCCCTCCCCATCATTGAAAATAAACATGGCACAGTGTGTGGGTACAGGGGAGGAGCAGGTATCACTTTCTATGTTTATGGTGATAGAAAATCACACGATAACAGCCTGGAATCAAAGAGTGATGAGTCGAATTGCTCAAGTCTGCATCACGTGCAATCCGGCAGTCCAGATGTAGTTTGTCATGTGATGGTAGACTGTTTTCATAGAGATTGAACACTATAGCCATATTGCTTGTGTCATTAGAAATGACACAGGATGTTTATTGCTGCACCAATGCAGCTCCCGTCATGAAATGGTTAAGCCTAATAACCTGATCCATAGAGAATCGAATGATGTATGAGCTTTATGTACCAATGAAGTCATGAGGGTGACGCTACATACAAAAGTCTTGATAAACAAGATGAATACTGCAACCACATTTGAAAGTGTGTCCAGCTGTCTCAGATGATAATCACTGACTGATAATGGAAGGTTGTGCTGGTGGTTGCAATAAACAAAACTATTGCTAACAAGGTTATGACAAAATCATTCAAGTCACATTGAGCAATCCAATTTCATAAATAACTGTCACTGAAGTAATTGGTTTATACACAAAACATCACAATAGAAATGTGCTTCATATTCAACAGGGAATAGAAATTTGGCTTTTTAAGTTTTAATGCCATTCATCATTTTGTTTAAACGTCACAAAAGTTAGACTACGACACTAAAATTATGGAGTCATTTGTTCAAAGTTTCAATAAATGTAGTGAAAATTGACATCGCACTGGAGTGAACATGAGAAGACAAGGCATATTGCTGAATGATGAAACATAATCTTTTTTTTTTTTAAATAGGTGACCAGTGCTTTTAAAATATTTTACAAGATAACAATGTGCAAGATAAGATTGTTGTAAGATATGTTTTTAATTTCCACTACCAATCTATTCCGAAAATTCTTGTCTGAAATTTGCTGTGCATGTGCAATCACATAACTAAAAGATATGCAAAACCTAGTGTTTCTGAAGTAGAACATTTTGTTCAAAATGTGGGAGTAGGTAAGGTATGGTGTCATCCCTCATATATTCATTTGTATATATTCTCTCATCTTCCAAGACAATAGGGATAAGTTGAAGACTTTGTCCAATAAGAATCATTTTCGGGATGATGTACATAGAAATATAAGTGTGCATCAACATAGGGACAGAAATAGAAGAATACACCCCCCTCAACAACGGTTATATTTAAATCAAAACATATACAGTGGATAAGGGGAAAAACTAAAATAGCAGTCCTTCGATTTTGAGGCGCACTATTGCTCTTGCATGCTATTGCGCACCTGGAATTGAAATGTATCAGGTAAAAAGTTGGGCGCCACTATCTTGATTAGGTTTACTCAATGATTTAATAAAATACTTCACAGTAAGGTTTGGGATAACAATGATTGTCATAGATTTTATAGCATCAAAGTTTATACACTGGAGTGTTTGTTTTTACCCGCAATGGTATGTGCATACTGTTCAATGCGTGCGTGTGTCGCAGACAATCAAAGCTATCATATGTGCATACTGTTCAAAGTTGTCTCTTTGATTCCATTTGATGATAGCTTTGATTGTCTGCGTGCATGTCTGCATGCATGTTATGCAGACAATCAAAGCTATCATCAAATGGAATCAAAGAGACAACTTTGTTAAAACATCAATTATATTACCTCAACGCTCAATACTCGTAATCATGTGGTGACAGTTCAGAGTCACAATTGAACAGACACCAGTCCTTAGAAAACAGGAAAGTGTAAACGGTACGGATTACATTTATTTTGTTTGAGGTTTAATTTGATTATAATTGCACAAAGCAATGTTATTTGAGTGTTTTATATACAAGTTTACATGCATATGCATCGGTTATCACTTATATTTCCCGTTAGGTGCACCAAAGCAAAATCGAGCGCCTTGATCCAAAATCAGGTGCTTAATAAACTGTGCACAAAATCGAAGGACTGAACAAGGTCAATGATTGTAAACTGTAGATTAACTGCATCCGCAAATTCCACAGAGATGATTGAGCGCTGGCGCTTGTTCCCTGAAACAAAAGGAGAAAGCGCTAGAACTTCTCCATTAATTATCCTTTGAACCAGGGTTACTAATGATATAATTCAACAAGAATCCCATCAGAGATGCAGGGTCAAGTTGCAATAGCTATGCCAAACATGGGCATGGATTGAAAATGCATTAATTGTAACAGGCTATCATACACAACACTGTTGAGGAAAAGTGAC
Organism: Siphonodentalium dalli; assembly: GCA_032622095.1. Taxonomy (NCBI): domain Eukaryota; kingdom Metazoa; phylum Mollusca; class Scaphopoda; order Gadilida; family Siphonodentaliidae; genus Siphonodentalium; species Siphonodentalium dalli. The sequence continues at coordinate 161,707,624 of CP136063.1, read as the reverse complement.
ATACCAAATATCCCACCGGGAACCAACCTCGCCAAAGTTAGTGTGTATTCGCGAACAAATTAACTAATTAAGAGCTGTAACTCCACCCATAGTAGGCGGACCTTACCAGTTTTCGAAATTGGATCAATACATTTTGTTGAGCAATTACCGAATATGGATAAAAAAAACAAGTTGATAATTGTTTAAGAAATCATGCAATTTCGATGGAACCCAAAATACGACCGCTTGGTCGCGGTATTATAAAAACATGTTTCTGATCTAGATATTCAGTCATCACCCGACAGATAGCGACTTGTTATAGTATGGTATTTGCCGGAAAATGGGACCCTTTTGATGTCTCATCGATTGGAACAATATTGGTTCGGCTAAGTCATAACAGCAGATTCACTGCACATGCTTACTGCATATATTCAAAATGCGGCACCTTTAATCTACAATATTTTATGTCCGACGTTGTAATAGATATGTTGTTTTGACAACACGGTGACTGATACAAGATCAAACCAATTCCGACCACGTGTTCACTTCAATCTTAACTGGGGGCTGGCTGGCATATTGTTTATTTTGTTCTGGATTATGCCAATATATCAGTCAGAATTCTAATCAAGTCATTGACTCATAGTCACACAAGCACACACCCCTAAAGTAGACCAATGGGTACATGGTATAGCGGAATAGCTCGCTGAACATTGCGTAAAATGTTACAGTTGTGATATTATCTGGGGAAAAATAGACTGCGCATGTGCCAGAAGTTAGGAAGCTTGTTGCATCCAGCTGTATCGAAGTCTCTCTATAGTATTTTATGACCGTCACTTTGTCAGGATCGCTTGCGAACATAACTTCAATGCCACAATATTATATGACATGAGTGATCATGATACTTATATGCCACTATAAGCTGTCAACATCAATAAATAAAATGATAACTATGCATGTTTTAATAAATTTATGATGACAAACAGCTGTGAAATGGGCAGATCATCGATGTCTAAGAAAATACATTGATAATCCTGTGTGGGTTTTTGATCATTCTATATATAGAGTAGGTGTCGACTAGTCGACTAGTAGTTGACTAAAAGGCCACAAAACAGTCGACTACGAAGTACCCTAGTCGTTTCAACACTATTGATATTTGTTCAAGTTATCACGCTATTGTCATCTGTAGATGCCCGTCGGATTGCGAACTGACCTCACCAAACCATATGTCAAGTTAAAAAAAGTAGCACATAACACAACTGTTTTTGGTCTCACAGCAGTAAATAAATCTCGACTGCCTGACTTTAGTGTTGAAATGACTAGCAAATTTCATAATTGACTAGTCGACAGCCCTTAGTTGACACCAAACAGATATAGAATATGAAAATCCCACAGGATTCTCACACAACATTCATATTGATCATTATAATTTATCGTTGTTGACAGGTGATTATTAAGTTTTATGCTCAAAAGTGGTTTTCGTACGAGCAGACTTTGACTTCACCACTGAAGTTTATCACAATATTATATTGTGATAAACTTCAGTGGTGAAGTAATGTTCATGTGCGTTCCTGACAAAGTGACAGTCATAGATGTAGATAGTCCATCTGCTCGTATGAAAACCAACTAAGATATTGGGATATCGAAATGCTGTTTTTCGTCTGAGACTGCCCTTAGTCAATTACACAAATCAATACCTGATGTATATATCGGAAAGAGTGACATCTTATGGTCATAATGGTGCATAATAAACTAACTTTCATGTTAAATTTCACAAAGAATATTCCAGTTTATTAGGACTAATATTGGTTTGTTTATATGTTTGTTTACATTTTAACTGAAAGCCGAAGTGTTCTGAAGAAATTTGGCATAGTCCGAGTTTGTTTTGGCGGAAACAAATTTCTGCATGGTGATAACAAACAAGATTGAAGCCCCCATGTTTAGTCAAATGCTGGTTGTGTTTACAATGTTTTAAGCTGTGAGAGGATTGTAAATTTCCGTAATTTCTTTAATTTATTAGATTTAGATCTTTACTGTTTACTTTATCTATTTATTTATTTATTTATTGGCAACAACATATACAAATTATGATTATTTACAATGGAAAATTCTTTGTCCTGTGCGTGGTTGGGAAGCAATTTCCCACATTTATAGGACGTTCATAGACGGACTGGGATACATGCAAATGATGCATGTGTTTAGGGGCTAAGAGTAAATGTTCCAATCTTAATTTTCACAGGAGACACTAGCTCTGGCATAATGGAATATGCATTGTACCATTGATTATCAAATGCAAGATTATTTTTTACCAACAATAAATTCAATTAATTGAGGAAAAACACCCAATAAACAAGAGTTTATTAAATTTTTTAATTTATAAGATAAACTGCCTAACTGATTCAGTGCCATGTTTCCTATGATTTACATTGGTCAGTGTGCCAAGTTTACTGGCAATTTCCAGGCAATTTGGATGCTATGAGTTTGAGGATACGTTACTCCACAAAAAAAAAAAACATAGCTCGCTGATATCAGACATGTCAATAGTAAATTACCCCAGCATTAACAGTCAGTTGGTTGAATGTTGTAATCGGGAGGCAATATGATGGTTTCCATGGCAATGGGTGTTAGTTTTACCATTTTTTTGTCGCAATTGTGATATTTGATTACATTTAATTGTGATTCGATGTGAGCTGGTCACTAACGCATAACTCATGTCATATAAAGCCTATAGGGGCGGTCTCGTACTAAAACTAGCATCTCGCCATCCCAATATCTTAGATGGTAATAGTACAAGCAGTCTTGGACTAAGATGTAAACATACTTCGAAGTAGCTGGATTCAGCGAGCTTCCTAATTTCCAGTGCATGCGCCGTCTAATAAACAAGTCTGTAAATGTTGCAATTGCCCATGCATATGCGCGCTTTGAATATGCAAACACGTGGACTGTAACTTTTGCTTTTAAGATGTGACATAGTTGAATAAGTGTGAAATCCGAATTGTGCTGCTTTTCCGACAAATAACAGGTCGCAGATTTTATAATACCCATAATTGCGACTGTACAGGTGGTTGTATTATGGAGTCCACGACGATCGCATCAGCAAAACTAATCAGAACATATCAATTGACAAGTCATACATAGATCAAAGACACAGGGCATTGAATATGAGAACATGTGTATGGTAACATCTACTCTTAAAAGGCAACATAGTTGAAAATGCGACATCAGAATTGTACCACTTTTCCAACAGATAACACACGCTGATTTTATAATACATAATCGTGCAGGTCATATTTGGTGTCCACGACGATTGTCATCATTTTATTTACACAGAACGAAGATAATTATTGAGGTACTGTCATGTATATTGCATGTAGTGATGATTATTTCCACTGAAACTTTTATATATACCTTTCTAGGGAATTTCTAGGCAATTAGTCAACTAGCAGATTAATAATCGATTATTGCCAAAATTCTAGTCGACCTCGACATCCAATCGTTTCAACACTACAAGACATTCAATTTAATGTATGCTATTGCACTTGCACACACCATTACAACAAGCAATGCACAATTAAGTACGTGTGAGGTGATAACTTCTGCACCCATGACTTCGCAGTTGCAGCATAATTTGACATGCAACTCAAACAACCATTCTTCATCAAAAGCAAGGAGTTTACAGTGTGGATACTATTCGCAAGCATACTACATAGAGGCAGAAAGCTCAGAATAGTCCCAATAACAGGAACCGGGTCATCCTAATATTTGGTCTATTTCCAATATTTTTGGAGGTATACAGGCTCATCCAAACTAAATCCATCTCTATACTATACAGTAATGCCCTAAATCATCGACTCATTAACAACAGCAGAGTGAGAGCTTTCCGATGAATGGCAACAAGCCATATTTCCAACTAAATCCTGAAAAATTACCCATAATTCTGCTGTGGTTAAGGAGTCGATTATTTAGGGCATTACTGTATCTAACATTCACTGTTAATGGACAACAAAACCATGAACACTCTTTATCATGAGTGATCTTTTTCACTTTTTTGTGTAAAAGTTTAAAAAAAAAAAATGACAAAACTGGCTCTTTTGAATGTTAATATGTAATCATAAAAATCTCAATTAAATGGGATCATAGGTTTGCTCTCAATATTTTCTGTTATACAAAACATAAATGATCTTCAAGAGGTCTAATGATAAACGATATTGTAAGTAGTAACATACAATATACAGTCAGATTGGCCATGTACTCAAGTTTCAATCTGTGCGAAATGAGTATGTTTCTATAAATAGAAACGAACAGTATGTGAGTAAGACGGCTACTGGGGTATTATCAGAAAATAGTTCAGCAGTGTGCAGCCAATCAGAGCATGAGAAATTCATGTGAGAGGTGATATTTGTTTATATGTGATGCTTTTAGCATATGGCATAATTTTAAGAATTAGTGAACGCATAATAAGCCTAATCTGACACAACACTTGTTAGAAATATGGTGCTGGACATTCTCAGAAAAAGATCCCCAGACTTTAGTGACGCACTTCCCATATTGGGCACCTCGAGTATGCATTATGTCATCTGCCAATTGGGGATATAGAGAAAATAAACTATAAAAAAGAAAAAAACAATTCTAAGGAAACTGAAAAAACTTGCTAATTTGATAATAAAGACACTTTCCAGAGAAGATGAGGCCTAAGCAGAATGAGGTCCCCATAAGGTGAATATAGTGATGCTAGCCCACTTTGTGGGGTATCACCACTAACTTAACCTTCAGGGGACCTCATTCTGCAAATGTCCAGCACCATATTTTCACGCCTGAGCACATAATAAGCCTCTAACACAGCACTGTATCTGTGAGATCCATGCAGTAGCTAGAACAACACATGCAAGCGATGAACATAAATATAAAAGAAAATTTTCAGAAATATTTACCAGGACACGGGTCAGCGTTACAGACTTGAGATTCCGAGAGATCGCCAACACATTCTGCTCCTCCGTACGTGGGTTGGTTACAAAATCTGTCTCGGGTTTGAGATCCACTGCCACAGGATACATCACAATCCTCCCACTTGGACCAAGGACTCATAAATCCGTCAACTGAAAAAACATTCATGAGACTGAAATCCCTCGAAACAAAATAAACGAGAGCTGGGCGACAGCCGATACCACACATGGCATGCCACCGAGTATGGACATGTGATCCAGTTTACCCACAATTCACTTCATTTTGTGAGGGTATAATTATTACAGTCCTTCGATTTTGAGGCGCACAATTGCACTTGCATGCCATCGTGCCATTGGATCTAAAAAGAACTGCACAAAAGATGAAAGTCTCATGATTGGTCGAGTTTACTCAATTCTTAACTGATATAATGCAGCACAACAAGGGTTGGGTTAACGACAATCGTCAGAGAAGTCATAGCATCATAGGTTATGCAATGAAGTGCATACTATTCAACATATGTGTGTTGCAGACAGTCAAAGCAATCAAAGAGACACTAAGCTGTTGTCAAAACAATCACTGATTGTCATTCATTAGATACGTATGCTAATGCAATTTTGAGCCTTACAAAGTTTATCGGGCACATACGAGGCTTGTGGATGATGTTTTATTTTATAGTTCCAGTTTCAAGGTTGAAGCAACCGTCATTTACAGTAATGCTCTAAGTAATCGACTTCTTAACCACAGCAGAATTATGGGTAACTTTTCAGGATTTAGTCGGAAATATGGCTTGTTACCATTCATCGGAAAGCTCTCGCCGAGAGCTTTCCGATGAATGGCAACAAGCCGATTAATTAGAGCATTAGTGTAACTAGAGGTGTGACTGTCCCAATGGGACTAAGGATACTCCCCCCCCCCCCCCGTTTTTAAAATACTAAGATGTTTCACATGTCAGTAAACATTTAGTTAAAATAATAAAAAAACAGTCCCCATTGCAGGTGCACAACCCTAACCCTAATCTTAAACCTATTGACCGAAAAATGTAGGGATAAAAGCTCAGACAAAATTATGGCCATATAAAATGAAAGTGTCAATGACACTGTAGCTCAACATGGAAAGGGAATAATTTAATGTGTTACTGTCGATGGAGTGATTAGGAATGTGGAAAGTTGAATGTCTAATACTAGTTTATCAACATGAAAAGATATATATATACATGTATATAAAAGTAAAATCTAAGATGGTTGCTGGCGGCTATGTTTTCCAACAATTCAAAAACATTTGATAGCTTTAGTCATGCCAAGAGTAGAATCCAAAATGGCCACTGGCAGCCATGTTTTAATGCCGAATAACCCCAAAATGACTCGTTCCCATCTACATGTCCATTTCAACAGCCATGACAAATTTTATGATGATCAGACTAAAGGTACGACCTGTAGCCCGTGCTAAAGGATTTAGTCATACAAAGAGTAAAATCTAAGATGGCTGCCAGTGGCCATGTTTTTTGGCCGATTGACCCCAAAATTACTCGTTCCCATCTAAAAGTCAATATTAACACCCACGACAAATGTCATGATGAACAGTATGACCTGTAGCCCGTGCTAATGGATTGAATTTTGAAATCCAAGATGGCCGCTGGCAGCCATGTTTTTTTCATAATGACCCCAAAATGACTCGTTCCCATTCCAATTTCAACAGCTATGACAAATTTTATGATGATCAGACTAAAGGTACGACCTGTAGCCCATGCTAAAGGATTTAGTCATACAAAGAGTAAAATCCAAGATGGCTGCTGGCGGCCATGTTTTTTGGCTGAATGGCCCCAAAATGACTCGTTCTCATTTAGATGTCATTGTTAACATCCATGACAAATTTCATGATGATCTGACCAAAGGTACGACCTGTAGCCCGTGCTAAAGGATTTAGTCATACAAAGAGTCAAATCTAAGATGGCCGCCAGCGGCCATGTTTTTTGGCCAAATGACCCCAAAATTAATCGTTCCCATCTACATGTCAATATTAACATCCATGACAAATTTCATGATGATCAGACGCACAGTACGACCTGTAGCTCGTGCTAATGAATTGAATTTTGAAATCAAAGATGCAGGGGTGGCGCCAGTGGGGGGCATGGGGGGGGGGGGGCTCTAGCCCCCTCGTCGGGGAGGACTTGTCGGGGATTTTCTATATGTAAGTCGGTTGTGTGTATAAGATGAAGTAATCATGTACAGAATGTCAGTGTGGGAAAGTGTCAGAGAGAGAACATACAGTGGAATATATCCCACACAAAATATTCATGGCACATGTTCCCATTAAATCCGGGGGTATTCCCCTGTATTGTTACACCATCAGCGTTTTAGTGGTAATGAAAATCTATTGAAACATGTGTGCTTTATCATTGCTGGCTACTCTGGCATTCGTCACAATGGCCACATTGGTCTATAGAACCATTGAGTACCTACAGTATGGCCACATGTTAGCTATATCCCCGACAGTGAATTTGAGTGAAACACCATGCTGGCACTTGCAACTAATGAAATTAGAAATTAAAATTTAGAACTGACACAGAAGACAAGTGGCCTCCCTGGAATATAGGAATTTTCACAACAATTCATGGGTTTTAATCTTCGAGTTATCTCATCTGCTAATTATGGCTGATGTATTGCTAAACTTTATGACGACTCCCTCGCATTTTGGCCCGGAACCATCATGTGTCATGTGTTACGTTCAGATATATAAGGAGCAAGGAATTAATTTACTATAATTACTTCAATATGGTTTTGTTCATTGGTTCGCCACACACACTATGTGCGCTCATTTCACATACCAACAGGCAATATGGTGTAATTTAGTGTAGGCCCCCTGTCGGGGATTTTCTGGTGCCACCCCTGCAAAGATGACCGCTGGCGGCCATATTTTTCGGCCAAATGACCCCAAAATGACTCGTTCCCATCTACATGTCATTGTTAACATCCATGACAAATTTTATGATGATCAGACTAAAGGTATGCCCTGTAGCCCAATGAGGGAGGCAGGTATATGTTATTATTATTTATTTCAAATTTTTCAGATGAAGGAGGCAGGTTTTTGTTTATTATAATTTTATTTTAATGATACCATATAACAAAACACTCCTTATTAAAATTTCTGATCCATATAACATGGAAAGCCTTACTAGTAGGTGGTGGACAGAATACATGCAGCTAAATGATAATAGATCTGAAATGGGAAAGGATCCAGTCAGTCTGACACTATATTCCATTTGAGAAGGAATTTATATATGCAATTAGAAATGATATGGAAGCAGACAAATTTTATTATTTTTTAATTTTTGGGGTCATTATACCCAATGAAATGTTCAAACAATTTGGACAAAGAGCATGCACGTTCTTCTAATTTATCCACATGAGGGCATGAGGGTCTATAAACCATGCAGTGCATTGCAGATCGTGTTAATAAAATTCATGACAAAGCTCTGGACACTGTCTTTTTGAAATCCAAGTGTTCTCATTTCATTGAAACACACTAAGTCTCTCGATATATCATCTCTTCTTGGTTTGAAATGCGGTACTTTCCTTCTTTATTAGAAGTTCAAAATCTTTCTTTTTTTTACATGAATCTGACACCATGTCACCAACATAATTTGGAACTGTAACATCAATGTCATCCTTTTTTATAATTATTTCGATATGTATGTATCGACCGAACATCCGAACGTTGTTGCAACATCAGAGGCATTTAACTGTTCATCAACACAATCAAAGTCCGATGTTTTCAAGTTTGAAACACGAACTTGAAACAGTGTGAAAAGTGATTTCAGAATTGTTCGCCTGAGTTTCCGCTCGGTATTCAGTAACAATTATCAGTTTGTTTTCGCCAATAACCTTCTCCAGAAGGAATTGAAAAGAATGTGTATTAGGGTATGATACAACTGTCCATGGTACAAGGTGTTGAATAGGTGCTCCCAGCTTCTTTTCAAACACGGCAACATTTATTATTAAAGAGCGTGGCCATTTTTCATACCGGAAACAACGAGGTGCGCTCGATCTCGCAACCCGAAATCCGATGTACTTTTACCACCAAAGAGGCATAACTCTATATACCTACATTGCTTTCATCCTGCCAATCTCAACAGTGAAAATTGGGAATGCGCGGTAGGGTAGTAAGCTTATTATCAACCGGCAATACAAAGTGCCAATGCGCACAGTTTTTTAAGACGCGGCGGTCCTTGAGAAACGAAATTCCATTTTTATATGACCTATGCATGTTGCGAAAATGTTCTAAGTCGCAAAAGGGGAATAACTCCACAAATAAAAGTCGGACAGACATCATGATCGCAGTTGCACAGGTTCCCATGGTACTAAATATCAGTGCCTAGATTAAAAAACATTGACCTAAAAATGTAGGAATAAAAGCTCTGACAAAATTATGCATGTTGCAAAAAAAATTCAAAGTCGAAAAAGGGGGGATAACTCCACCAAAAAAACATCCTAAATGCAGGTGCACATGTTCCCATGGTGGTTGATGTCTGTGCCAAGTTTCACGGAAATTGATCATAAAACGACTGAGAAAAACTGCGGATAAATTTGTGTCCACGACGGACTGATGAGCTGTTCCAGTATACCCGCCCCCCCACAACTTCGTTGCGGGGGGTATAATAAAGTGTCAGCTATTTACAAGCTGGAAAATATGGACATTTGCAGTATGAGGTACCCAGAGGGTGCATTTAGTGATGCTACCCCGCACAATGGGCTAGCATCACTAAATTCATCCTCTAGGGACCTCATTCTGCTTAGGCCTCACCTTCTCTGGAAACCATCTCTGTTATCTAATAAAGTTTTTTAGTTTCTTTTTCTTTTTTAGTTTATTTTCTCTATATCGCAAATTAGCAGACACAATACATAACTGAGGTGCCCAATGGGTGCAAATCACCATCATATGTACACTCTTTATCATGAGTGATCTTTTGACTTTTTTGTTTAAAAAAAATAAATATATATTTTATATCATACGAAAAAACTGGCTCTTTAGAAAGTCAATATCTTACAATCATAAAAATCTCAATTGAATGGGATCATAGGTTTGATTATTTCAACAAGTAATGTACAATATACATTCAGATTGGCTGTGTATTCATTAGTTTCAATCTGCATGAAATTAGTATGTTACTATAAGAGAAAAGAATAGTATGTCATTAGGACGGCTACTGGGGTAATATCGGAAAATAGTACAGCAGTGTGCAGCCAATCTGAGCATGAGAAATTCATGTGACAGGTGATATTTGTTTATATGTGATGCTTTTAGCATATGGCATAGTTTTAAGGATTAGTGAACGCGTAATAAGCCTCTAGCTGACACAATGTTAGAAATATGGCGCTGGACATTTTCAGAAAGAGATCTCCAGACTTATTGACGCATTTCCCATATTGGGCACCTCGAGTATGCATTATGTCATCTGCCAATTGGGGATATAGAGAAAATAAACTATAAAAAAGAAAGAAAAAACTTTCTAAGGAAACTGAAAAAACTTGCTAATTTGATAAGAAAAACACTTTCCAGAGAAGATGAGGCCTAAGCAGAATGAGGTCCCCATAAGGTGAATATAGTGATGCTAGCCCACTTTGCGGGGTAGCACCACTAACTTAACCTTCGGGGGACCTCATTCTGCAAATGTCCAGCACCATATTTTAACGCCTGAGCACATAATAAGCCTCTAACACAGCACTGTATCTGTGAGATCCATGCAGTAGAACAACACATGCAAGCGATGAACATAAATATAAAAGAAAATTTTCAGAAATATTTACCAGGACACGGGTCATCGTTACAGACTTGAAATTCAGAGAGATCGCCAACACATTCTGCTCCTCCGTACGTGGGTTGGTTACAAAATCTGTCTCGGGTTTGAGATCCACCGCCACAGGATACATCACAATCTTCCCACTTGGACCAAGGACTCATAAATCCGTCGACTGAAAAAACATTCATGAGACTGAAATCCCTCGAAACAAAATAAACGAGAGCTGGGCGACAGCCGATACCACACATGGCATGCCACCGAGTATGGACATGTAATCCAGTTTACCCACAATTCACTTCATTTGTGAGGGTATAATTATTACAGTCTTTAGATTTTGAGGTATACAATTGCACTTGCACGCCATTGTGTACCTGGAATGGAAAAGTACAGACCAAAAATTATGCGCCTCATAATATTGGTTGAGTTGACTCCAATTCGCAACTGATAAAATGCAGCACAGTAAGGGTGGGGTTAACAACAATTGTCAGAGAAGTCGAAGCATCAAAGGTTATATAACGAAGTATTTTTTAATCACTATATACTGTTCAATGTGTGTATGTTGCAGACGGTCAAAACGACCAAAGCAATCGAAGAGACACTGTTGTCAAAAAATCATTGATGGTCACTCACTAAGCATGTGTGCGCTGATGCAAGTGCGAGATAGATTCCTACTCCGAGTCACAATGAAACAGACACCGGACCACACAAAACTATAATTAGGAAATGGTACGGGTTACCGAATCAACTTAACGACTTAATTAACATTGAAAATGTGATCCCACTCGGGAGCCAATGCTGCGAAACAATCCCAGAAAAAGAACTTTTTGAACACTTTCGTTTTGTTTTAAGTTTTATTTTTATTAAAATGGCACAAAGCAATGTTATTTGACTGCATTATAAACCTGTTTACATGTACAAACATAAGGTTATTTCCCGGTAGGTGGACCAAACCAAAATTGTGCGACTGGATCCAAAATCAGGTGTACAATAAACTATGCGCTTGCATTTTCAAAATCTATCTATATATTAAATGGATTCTTCCACTCAGTTACAACAGTGTATATTGGAATGGTCTACTATTAATCTGGAGGGGTGTTCAGGATAAATTATTAGATGACAGTAAGACCAAAAGATAATTTTAGTTAGAAACAGTGTAACAATTGGCGGTTCCCAATTGGAAATAGTATGTTGTTTTCCTATTTTTAACCCTAAAATTCCCAATTTACCAGTGAATTTACAGGAAATTCTCATTGTTTGTGAAGAAAATATATCTCTTCATGTCATGAAGATTTTCAACTTTTAGTTTATAGTTCTGGTTTCATGGTTGAAGCAAACGTCATTTACTTCATGTGATGTCAACAGGATGCATATGGAACTTGTTTTATAAATATGGAACAGCAGGAAGACTGTAATTCTAGGAACCAACATGTCATAAAGTGTCAGCTAGTTATAGGCCTGAAATATGGTGCAGGACATTTGCAGAATGAGGTCCCCAGAGGGTGCATTTAGTGATGCTACCCCGCACAATGGGCTAGCATCACTAAATTCACCCTCTAGGGACCTCATTCTGCTTTGGCCTCATCTTCTCTGGAAAGCATCTCTTTTATCAAATAAACAAGTTTTTAGTTTCTTTTTCTTTTTTAGTTTATTTTCTCTATATCGCAAATTGGCAGACATAATACATAACTGAGGTGCCCAATCGGTGCAAATCACCATCTTGGAACTTAAATCTGAGTCTTGGTCTCCCATAGCAGATGTGGCCATGCAGAGTGAGGTCCCTAGGGCATGAGTTAGGTGATGCTAGCCCACCGTGTTGGGTAGAGTCACTAAATTCACCCTCTGGGAACCTCATTCTGCAAATGTCCTGCACCATATTTTCTGGTCTGGTTATTTACCTGGACACATTTTCTTGTTACAGCTTCTGGATTCTATAAGATTGTCTAAACAATCAGCTCCGCCGTGTATTGGTGGTGTACACAATCGTTGTCTGGTCTGTAATCCTCCTCCACATGACACATCACATCGCTCCCACTCTGACCACGGACTCACTGAACCATCAACTGTCAATGATAAACCTAATTTAGCATCCAGTAGTCTAGGTACACAATTTTTTGGTGCATTGATTTTAAGATAACATTTTAACATTGAGATGAGGGATGGAGACAATTTTTTTTCTTTTTTTTTTTCTCAAAATCTGGAAAACATTTCAGTGATGAGGGAGGTGCCTGCGAACATGGTAATATTTATTTATATTATGGCTGTATATAGTTAAATCTACTTAAATTAGAGCAAAACACTTCGGTCTCTTTGTCCTAAATTAACTCAATTGAATGGGTCACTTCGAGTTTTGTTTAGGATCATTTCCTTGACCGAGCGTTTATAAGTTTGTGGAGCTCCGTGGTCCAGTTGCTAGCGCGTCGGACTTGCCTTCACTGTCAACACAGTGAGATAAGTCCTAATGTGAGTTTCACACACAGTGGCTAGGCCGAATTGATCGATGTGCAATTGTAGGATTGTACACTATTCTTATTTCGTGCCGAGTTGTGACCCTTGAGCAAGGTCACTCATACTATGTCTGTTTCTTAACAATCATGCGTTCAAAAGGGTACTGAATTACGAGCAGTGAACTATCTTGTCAGAATGCTAGCCACATTGTGGATGTACCTCCCAGTAGATGGTTACTCAGTGTTCAGGCACATCAGGGTAATAATTGTCCCACACATTGGAATGGGGTACCTGTAGAATGTGTGTAATAAATGGATTGATTATTTTATCAGGTATGACGACGTAATCAGGCTTGAGTATATCATAACTAATCACCAGGGCATGAACTCTGGTTATAATCAGGCATGAGTACATCATAACTAATCACCTGGGCATGGATTCTGGTTACACTGCTGTGACTCCAAAAGCTCGCCAACACAATCTGCTCCACCATACATGGGTTGGTTACAAAATCTGTCTCGAGTCTTTGTTCCACCTCCACAGCTAACGTCACAAGTGTTCCACTCTGACCAACGACTCATAGAACCATCAACTGTTTAATCATAATAGCATAAGTATGATAAGTGACAAGTAAAAATGTTCAGATAATAAGTTCAACAAATGACCATATGTTGTTTGTTGAACTTATTATCTGAAGAATTCCCTCTGATAAATAGGATCCGTCTGTACTTATATTATCTTTCATCTGCTTATTGTTCTCGAAAACCCCTCCAGTTGAATAATAAACCATTCAGATGTATAATTTATAACTGAGTGGTAGAATCCATTTAGTATAGCAAGGGATAACATACTTGAATGAACATGGCTTGGTTGAACATTCAAATTGTGTATAGGTAGTTTTAGAAGAGGACTTAAATAACACAAATCTATGGGAGGTTTGTTTGAACTGAACAAAAAAAAACAGGTTTTGTCTCTCTTATATTTTCATTAACCCTTTCATCATGGGGTTCATTACAGGAGATGCACTGGTGCAGCATTAAAGATCCTGTGCCAGTTTATTCTCATCTATATGCGAGTCCAAGGTATTCTCTTATATATGTGAGGCTCTCTATTGCAGACTTGCATACATAAGACAATCCATTGGCAAAGGGTTTTCACAAAAGTTCAGGAAGCTCCAGTCATGGAAGGGTTAACCTTCAGGTTGTCCAATTTTGTCAAACTGAACTTTTGAAATGTCAAATTGATGATGAACCAAACCCAATTTAATTGAGATCTGATAACCAGTGGCTGAGATATGTGCAGCAACGAATAAAAAAATCAAGATTTCCGGATAGTCGAAGAAGAATAACTCTAGAATGGAAAACACGAACAATATCATTTGCCCCTCTTTGGAAAGCAGTCATGATGGCGAACCTGCATATAAATTTAATTGAGATCTGTTGAACTATGGCTGTGATATCTATACGGATAGGAAAAAAAACACAAGATTTCTAGATAAACAAAGAGGGATAACTCTAGAATCTAAAACAAGAATGTAATTTGCCACTCATTTGAAAGCAGTCATGATGGCAAACCTCCACACCAAATTTCATTCAGATCCGATAACCCATGGCTAAGATATAAGCCTGGATGGACTGGCAAACAGTTAGACGTGAGCATACTCACTCGGACATGAATTTCTGTTACAATCCTTTGTTTCAGAAAGGTCACCAATACAAGCAGCTCCGCCGTACATGGGTTGGTTACAAAGTCTGTCTCGGGTCTTTGTTCCACCTCCACAAGAAACATCACAATCCTTCCAGCCTGACCAATGACTCATGAAACCATCAACTGGAAAACAAATAGAACAACTAATGTAAACGATTTAAACGACAACAGCAATAGCCTGGTTAACGAACCCCAAACTTGTTCCTCAATATTGTATAATTGTATGATTGGTTTATGTTCATGCTGACTAAAATACGAAGTACAATAATGCCCTAAATAATCTACTCCTTAACCATAGCAGAATTATGGGTAACTTTTCAGGATTTAGTGAGAAATATGGCTTGTTGCCATTCATCGGAAAGCTCTAACTGAGAGATTTCCGATGAATGGCAACAAGCCATATTTCCGACTAAATCCTGAAAAATTACCCATAATTCTGCTGTGGTTAAGGAGTCGTTTACTTAGGGCATTACTGTATAGGGCACAATCCATCAACTTTCTCAAGGATCGTCTACACCATCATTATCCTGGCCTTTCTTGTATGCTATTTCAAAGCATATCAGTTTTTGATATGATTGGCTTATTTAGTGTTGATTATGGAGTGCAATATCAGCCCTCATAATTTGCTACGGCAATAAGCAATGCCGAAGACAGTTGGTGAAGCAAACTGGGCCACAGCAAAGGGTTGCCATAGCAGATTGCGGAAGCCAAACAATCTGAATCAAAATGGCTGGCAACATGCACAGGGTTTTCACAAAACTTTCAGGAAGCTCCAGTCATGGAAGGGATAAAGAATAATATATTCACCTGGACATGGGTCTGTGTTACATTCCTTTGAGTTTGTCACAACACCAATACATTCAGCTCCCCCATACATAGGCTGGTTGCAAAATCTGGTTTGGATCTGTGTTCCGCCTCCACAATTAACGTCACAGTCACCCCAGTCTGACCAGGCACTCATTATACCATCAACTATTGAGAAAAAACAACAATATATCATGAGAATGCAAAATAATAGATTAAAACCACTTTTTGTATTTATCAACCTATCTTATACCTTTTTCCAAATTACGTAGACAACATTTGGAAGTCATGTCCATTTAAAATACTGGCATATTCCATCACTTTAGTGTATGAGCTTTGATAGTGGAGATCAATTAAGATTCTTAAGAGGAGTTCCTATCAGGCCTGAATTTAGTATGTCTGACATTTGCAGAATGAGGTCCCCTGAGATGGTGAATTTAGTAATTTCACCAAATTCACCCTCTGGGACCTCATTCTGCTAAGGCCTCATCTTCTGGGAAGTATCTTTTGTCTCAAATTAACATTCTTTTTAGTTACTTTTTCCCTTCTGTTGAGTTTCTATATCCTGTCATTTGCAGAAGATAAAATGCATAATTAAGGTAACTAATGGGTGAACAACACCAATTTCAACTGGGGAACTTCAATCTGATCCTAGGTCTCCCATAGCAGTTGAGGCCTAAGCAGAATAAGGTCCGCAGAGGGTGAATTTGGTGATGCTAGCCTGCTGTTAAATTCACCCTCTGGGGGGCCTCATTCTTGGTTCCTATAGCAGGCAACCATCTATAAGCCTGTCAATGGTCCTTTCTACAGCTGTCAATCAAATAATTATTAGCATATATTTTCTACCAACCAGCGACTCACTTGCTGCAATTAAAATTCTTTGTGCACCCTAATTTTGATTTCCACGCATACATTTCATTGTTAAATTGCCTATATTCAAACTACTTTTTTGTTATCAAAAATTCCTATTTATGCCATGAAGTTGGACATTCATCCATGATTATAACATTGGTTTTCATTTTGTGCGGCACTTGTCATAATAAAATATGAAAAGAAAGTATGTTTTCCAGAGTATTATAGCATCAGGACAAGTGCTGTTAACTCTTCCATCACTTCCTTTCTTAAAGGCATTCTCTATAGATACATTTTTTTCAGATAATTCCAGGTCATTTCCACTTTATCTGGCATAACTAGAGGTGTGACTGTCCCAATGGGACTAAGGATACCCCCCGTGTTTTTAAAACACTAAGATGTTTCACATGTCAGTAAACATTTAGTTAAAATATTAAAATAACACATTCCCATTGCAGGTGCACAACCCTAACCCCTAACCCTAATCCTAAACCTATTGACTGAAAAATGTAGGAATAAAAGCTCGGACAAAATTTTGCATGTTGCGAAATTATTCTAAGTCGCAAAAAGGAGAATAACTCCACAAAAAAAAGTGGGACAGACGTCATAATCGCAGGTGCATAGGTTCCCATGGTACTAAAAATATGTGCCAATATAAAAAACATTGACCTAAAAATGTAGGAATAAAAGCTCGGACAAAATTATGCATGAAGCAAAACATTTTCTAAGTTAAAAAAAGGGGGATAACTCCATCAAAAAAGTCGGACAGACGTCAAAATCGCAGGTGCACAGGTTCCCATGGTACTAAATATCTGTGCCAAGTTTAAACAAAATTTACCTAAAAATGTGGGAATAAAAGCTCGGACAAAATTATACATGTTGTCGAAAAAGGGGGATAACTCGTTGCGGGGGTATAATGAGAACACTTATTTAAAATTCCTAAATAGTACTGTATCTGGACTTACTTTTTTTAAGTGTCACCTTTATCTTAGTCACATCACAAGTGCAAAGGTGTAAGAAAGGAGAATTATAGATGGCACATTCAAGCCAAAACATGCAGATGGAAGGAAAAGAGACAATTTGATTCTGATCTACCAAAACCAATGCACAGGTTTGATATCGAGTAGGAGGGAGGGTCGTACCTGGACAGTTGTTTTTGCCACATATCATCTTCTCTGTAATATTTCCGATACATTCCTTGCCTCCATGTGATGGAGGGTTACATACTCTCCACCGTGACTTGGAACCTCCTCCACAACTCACGTCACAAACATCCCATTCAGACCATGGAGTCATGTAGCCATGAACTGCAACAAAATTCAGTCAAATAACATATATATCTATACAGTGGCCAGAAAAGAATGGTAATAGTAGAGATCTTCACCTAGAAATTATAACCCCTAAGACTTCATTAATTCTCCATAGATGTTGATTTGTTTGTGTTCCATGGAGTATGGATGTTGATTTGTTTGTGTTCCATGGAGTATTGATGTTGATTTGTTTGCATTCCATGGAGTATGGATGTTGATTTGCTTGTGTTCCATGGAGTATGGATGTTGATTTGCTTGTGTTCCATGGAGTATGGATGTTGATTTGCTGGCGTTCAATGGAGTATGGTTGTTGATTTGCTTGTGTTCCATGGAGTATGGATGTTGATTTGCTTGTGTTCCACGGAGAATTGATGTTGATTTGTTTGCATTCCATGGAGTATTGATGTTGAATTGTTTGCATTCCATATAGTATTGATGTTGATTTGTTTGTGTTCCATGGAGTATTGATGTTGATTTGCTTGTGTTCCATGGAGTACTGATGTTGATTTGTTTGCGTTCAATGGAGTATTGATGTTGATTTGCTTGTGTTCCATGGAGTATGGATGTTGATTTGCTTGTGTTCCATGGAGTATTGTTGTTGATTTGCTTGTGTTCCATGGAGTATTGATGTTGATTTGCTTGTGTTCCATGGAGTATTGATGTTGATTTGCTTGTGTTCCATGGAGTATTGATGTTGATTTATTTGCATTCCATGGAGTATTGATGTTGATTTGTTTGTGTTCCATGGAGTATTGATGTTGATTTATTTGCATTCCATGGAGTATTGATGTTGATTTGCTTGTGTTCCATGGAGTATTGATGTTGATTTATTTGCATTCCATGGAGTATTGATGTTGATTTGTTTGCATTCCATGGAGTATTGATGTTGATTTGTTTGCATTCCATGGAGTATTGATGTTGATTTGTTTGTGTTCCATGGAGTATTGATGTTGATTTGTTTGTGTTCCATGGAGTATTGATGTTGATTTGTTTGCATTCCATGGAGTGTTGATGTTGATTTGTTTGCATTCCATGGAGTATTGACGTTGATTTGTTTGCATTCCATGGAGTATTGATGTTGATTTGTTTGCATTCCATGGAGAATTGATGTTGATTTGTTTGCATTCCATGGAGTATTGATGTTGATTTGTTTGCGTTCAATGGAGTATTGATGTTGATTTGTTTGCATTCCATGGAGTATTGATGTTGATTTGTTTGCATTCCATGGAGTATTGTTGTTGATTTTCTTGTGTTCCATGGAGTATTGATGTTGATTTGTTTGCATTCCATGGAGTATTGATGTTGATTTGTTTGCATTCCATGGAGTATTGATGTTGATTTGTTTGCATTCCATGGAGTATTGATGTTGATTTGTTTGCGTTCAGTGGAGTATTGATGTTGATTTGTTTGCATTCCATGGAGTATTGATGTTGATTTGTTTGCATTCCATGGAGTATTGATGTTGATTTGTTTGCATTCCATGGAGTATTGATGTTGATTTGTTTGTGTTCCATGGAGTATTGATGTTGATTTGTTTGTGTTCCATGGAGTATTGATGTTGATTTGTTTGTGTTCCATGGAGTATTGTTGTTGATTTGTTTGCGTTCAATGGAGTATTGATGTTGATTTGCTTGTGTTCCATGGAGTATTGATGTGGATTTGTTTGTGTTCCATGGAGTATTAATGTGGATTTGTTTGTGTTCAATGGAGTATTGATGTTGATTTGCTTGTGTTCCATGGAGTATTGTTGTTGATTTGCTTGTGTTCCATGGAGTATTGATGTTGATTTGTTTGCGTTCAATGAAGTGTGGATGTTGATTTTCTGGCATTCAATGGAGTATGGTTGTTGATTTGTTTGCATTCAATGGAGTATGGATGTTGATTTGCTTGTGTTCCATGGAGTATGGATGTTGATTTGCCTGTGTTCCATGGAGTATTGTTGTTGATTTGCTTGCATTCCATGGAGTATTGTTGTTGATTTGTTTGCGTTCAATGGAGTATTGATGTTGATTTGTTTGCGTTCAATGGAGTATTGATGTTGATTTGCTTGTGTTCCATGGAGTATTGATGTTGATTTGCTTGTGTTCCATGGAGTATTGATGTGGATTTGCTTGTGTTCCATGGAGTATTGTTGTTGATTTGCTTGCATTCCATGGAGTATTAATGTGGATTTGTTTGCATTCCATGGAGTATTGATGTTGATTTGTTTGCATTCCATGGAGTATTGATGTTGATTTGTTTGTGTTCCATGGAGTATTGATGTTGATTTGTTTGCGTTCAATGAAGTGTGGATGTTGATTTTTTGGCATTCAATGGAGTATGGTTGTTGATTTGTTTGCATTCAATGGAGTATGGATGTTGATTTGCTTGTGTTCAATGGAGTATGGATGTTGATTTGCTTGCGTTCCATGGAGTATGGAAAAAAAACTATGGATGTTGATTTGCTTGCGTTCAATGGAGTATTGATGTTGATTTGTTTGTGTTCCATGGAGTATTGATGTTGATTTGTTTGCGTTCAATGGAGTATTGATGTTGATTTGTTTGCATTCCATATAGTATTGATGTTGATTTGTTTGTGTTCCATGGAGTATTGATGTTGATTTGCTTGTGTTCCATGGAGTACTGATGTTGATTTGTTTGCGTTCAATGGAGTATTGATGTTGATTTGCTTGTGTTCCATGGAGTATGGATGTTGATTTGCTTGTGTTCCATGGAGTATTGTTGTTGATTTGCTTGTGTTCCATGGAGTATTGATGTTGATTTGTTTGCATTCCATGGAGTATTGATGTTGATTTGTTTGTGTTCCATGGAGTATTGATGTTGATTTGTTTGTGTTCCATGGAGTATTGATGTTGATTTGTTTGCATTCCATGGAGTATTGATGTTGATTTGTTTGCATTCCATGGAGTATTGACGTTGATTTGTTTGCATTCCATGGAGTATTGATGTTGATTTGTTTGCATTCCATGGAGAATTGATGTTGATTTGTTTGCATTCCATGGAGTATTGATGTTGATTTGTTTGCGTTCAATGGAGTATTGATGTTGATTTGTTTGCATTCCATGGAGTATTGATGTTGATTTGTTTGCATTCCATGGAGTATTGTTGTTGATTTTCTTGTGTTCCATGGAGTATTGATGTTGATTTGTTTGCATTCCATGGAGTATTGATGTTGATTTGTTTGCATTCCATGGAGTATTGATGTTGATTTGTTTGCATTCCATGGAGTATTGATGTTGATTTGTTTGCGTTCAGTGGAGTATTGATGTTGATTTGTTTGCATTCCATGGAGTATTGATGTTGATTTGTTTGCATTCCATGGAGTATTGATGTTGATTTGTTTGCATTCCATGGAGTATTGATGTTGATTTGTTTGTGTTCCATGGAGTATTGATGTTGATTTGTTTGTGTTCCATGGAGTATTGATGTTGATTTGTTTGTGTTCCATGGAGTATTGTTGTTGATTTGTTTGCGTTCAATGGAGTATTGATGTTGATTTGCTTGTGTTCCATGGAGTATTGATGTGGATTTGTTTGTGTTCCATGGAGTATTAATGTGGATTTGTTTGTGTTCAATGGAGTATTGATGTTGATTTGCTTGTGTTCCATGGAGTATTGTTGTTGATTTGCTTGTGTTCCATGGAGTATTGATGTTGATTTGTTTGCGTTCAATGAAGTGTGGATGTTGATTTTCTGGCATTCAATGGAGTATGGTTGTTGATTTGTTTGCATTCAATGGAGTATGGATGTTGATTTGCTTGTGTTCCATGGAGTATGGATGTTGATTTGCCTGTGTTCCATGGAGTATTGTTGTTGATTTGCTTGCATTCCATGGAGTATTGTTGTTGATTTGTTTGCGTTCAATGGAGTATTGATGTTGATTTGTTTGCGTTCAATGGAGTATTGATGTTGATTTGCTTGTGTTCCATGGAGTATTGATGTTGATTTGCTTGTGTTCCATGGAGTATTGATGTGGATTTGCTTGTGTTCCATGGAGTATTGTTGTTGATTTGCTTGCATTCCATGGAGTATTAATGTGGATTTGTTTGCATTCCATGGAGTATTGATGTTGATTTGTTTGCATTCCATGGAGTATTGATGTTGATTTGTTTGTGTTCCATGGAGTATTGATGTTGATTTGTTTGCGTTCAATGAAGTGTGGATGTTGATTTTTTGGCATTCAATGGAGTATGGTTGTTGATTTGTTTGCATTCAATGGAGTATGGATGTTGATTTGCTTGTGTTCAATGGAGTATGGATGTTGATTTGCTTGCGTTCCATGGAGTATGGAAAAAAAACTATGGATGTTGATTTGCTTGCGTTCAATGGAGTATTGATGTTGATTTGTTTGTGTTCCATGGAGTATTGATGTTGATTTGTTTGCGTTCAATGGAGTATTGATGTTGATTTGCTTGTGTTCCATGGAGTATGGATGTTGATTTGCTTGTGTTCCATGGAGTATTGATGTTGATTTGTTTGCGTTCAATGGAGAATTGATGTTGATTTGTTTGCATTCCATGGAGTATTGATGTTGATTTGTTTGCATTCCATGGAGTATTGATGTTGATTTGTTTGCATTCCATGGAATATTGATGTTGATTTGCTTGTGTTCAAATGGAGTATTGATGTTGATTTGTTTGCATTCCATGGAGTATTTTGATGTTGATTTGTTTGCATTCCATGGAGTATTGATGTTGATTTGTTTGTGTTCCATGGAGAATTGATGTTGATTTGTTTGCATTCCATGGAGTATTGATGTTGATTTGTTTGCATTCCATGGAGTATTGATGTTGATTTGCTTGTGTTCCATGGAGTATTGATGTTGATTTGTTTGCATTCCATGGAGTATTGATGTTGATTTGTTTGCATTCCATGGAGTATTGATGTTGATTTGTTTGCATTCCATGGAGAATTGATGTTGATTTGTTTGCATTCCATGGAGAATTGATGTTGATTTGTTTTCATTCCATGGAGTATTGATGTTGATTTGTTTGCATTCCATGGAGTATTGATGTTGATTTGTTTGTGTTCCATGGAGTATTGATGTTGATTTGTTTGTGTTCCATGGAGTATCGATGTTGATTTGTTTGTGTTCCATGGAGTATTGATGTTGATTTGTTTGCATTCCATGGAGTATTGATGTTGATTTGTTTGCGTTCAATGAAGTGTGGATGTTGATTTGCTGGCATTCAATGGAGTATGGTTGTTGATTTGTTTGCATTCAATGGAGTATGGATGTTGATTTGCTTGTGTTCCATGGAGTATGGATGTTGATTTGCTTGTGTTCCATGGAGTATTGTTGTTGATTTGCTTGTGTTCCATAGAGTATGGATGTTGATTTGTTTGCGTTCAATGGAGTATGGATGTTGATTTGCTTGCATTCCATGGAGTATGGATGTTGATTTGCTTGCGTTCAGTGGAGTATTGATGTTGATTTGTTTGTGTTCCATGGAGTATTGATGTTGATTTGTTTGCGTTCAATGGAGTATGGATGTTGATTTGCTTGCGTTCCATGGAGTATGGATGTTGATTTGATTGTGTTCCATGGAGTATGGATGTTGATTTTCTTGTGTTCCATGGAGTATGGATGTTGATTTGTTTGCGTTCCATGGAGTATGGATGAATGTTGGTCAGATATTTAATGTGGAACACTTGAGAACATCAGAACCACTTGCATCCATACTCTATGGAATGTAAGAAACGCAACATCAATTTCTTATATTTACACTCTACTAGCTGCCTAAATAACATTTGGAGCTCAATTTCAATGATATTATGGTTGCGCGCTGCAATATAGAAACAAGTTAGACCTCATGTGTGATGTCATGGTGCAATTTCAACCAACGTTTCAACAATCTCAATCCTGCATTAAAGTTCCACAGTGTAAATACATGAAAGAGTGTAAACCTTGTAATATGTTTATGGATTCAGGAAATTTGGTGATACTCTGAGAACTAGTTCCAAGTTTTTGTTGCCATAAAACAGCTAGAGAAATCTGCAGGGACAATACTGATTCAAAGTCTCTTTGGCTTACTCTTCTATAGCAGACTTTACACCCTGATCCAGTGGTGTGAATTTTCATCCATTTTAATCGACTTTATTATAAAAATAAATACAAAATGCTATATTTATTGGAATAAGTGATATACTACGACTATAATGATGTAGAGAATACCAAAACTGTTACGAAGTTCGCGAGGTCAATTGAGTTTGTATTCTTCTGTAAACATCGCGATAATATATATTTTTCCTATTATATTACTACTTTCAGATGCCAACTGTTGTGGAGTTCAGAAGATACATTATGTTTTCTATGCAATAAACTGGGTTACTTTCATAATTGTGACATGTTGTTACCAGCATTTGTAATTTTAGATCAGCAGGTGATTTACTTTTAACCCTTTGGCGAGTAGAACGACATATGTCGCCATATGGTTCGCAAGTGGAACAACATTGATGTCGTTTCAGGAAGTGTCATTTTTATGTAGACATAACTTCAATTAATCATCTGATTTATAAATGAATGTATAGGGAGATATTTTGATAAATATAATGTCCCAATGCATAAGTGCAATAGATTATGATAGCACACATCAATTAAATCAAATTATTGGACCCTTTTGACTCAAATTTTTTAATAATTACTGCTATGACATTGACATTAAACTCACTCATAATGTCATGTATATGACATTATAAATACTCTCCAAAGGGTTAAAATCCGCTATAGAAGAGTAAGGCAATCGTACATCGACATACAGTAATCCCCCAAATAATTGCCTCCTTAACCACAGATGAATTATGGGTAATTTTTCAGGATTTAGTCGGAAATATGGCTTGCTGCCATTCATCAGAAAGCTCTAGTGAGAGCTTTTCAATGGCTGGAAGCCATATTTCCGACTAAATCCTCAAAAATTACCCATAATTCTGCTGTGGTTGAGGAGTCGATTATTTAGGGCATAACTGTAAACCAGTACTACACCTACCGATTCACTAGCTGGTTTACGTCGAAGGAAACTTGTACTACCTGAGAACATATCATTTCTTTATTTTGTGTCTTTTAAGAACTTTTAAGGTCTCAAAAAATTCCAAGACAATTGTTTTTAGAATATGATCTTATCATAATGGGTAGATATTTGAACTTACCAGGACATTCATGGACATTACATGGTTCGGTTTCCACCAGTTTATCATCGCATTCCATCCCACCGTATGCAGGTGGATTACAGTTCCTTGTTCTGAATCTATCTCCCCGTCCACAGCTAGCATCACAGTCTGTCCATGGCTCCCATTGGTCCATATACCCATCAACTATAAACAAACACAAACAGTATATAGATGTCCCAGAACCATGGATTTACAGCATGCCTAAGTAAAATTATGTGTCCCTGATGTATTGCTCAATACTCCCTTTGAGTGATGTCGGATATGACAAACTGCATTTCAGTAAGTGTATGATATAAATTATGACGTGCCCGCTTTAGCAGGCTGCTGGGTTGAAAGTGATAAACTCTTTGCCATCAATGGTTTGAGTTTCTCATGACAGCACCAACCCAAGTCGGCATTTACTCAGCTCATATGAGAATGATCGGTCAACATTATGACTTTACTCTCTTTGCCCGAGCCGTTCACAAGCCTTGTAATAGTGTGTTCGTCATTTGCAGAATGAGGTCCCCAGAGGGTGAATTTAGTGATGCTGGAGACCTCATTCTGCTTTGGACTCATCTTCTGGGAAGTATCTATAGTCTCAAATTAACATTGTTTTTAGTTACTTTTTCCCTTCTGTACAGTTTCTATACACCCTAATTTGCAGATGATAAAATGCATAACT
Source organism: Siphonodentalium dalli (assembly GCA_032622095.1). Classification (NCBI taxonomy): domain Eukaryota; kingdom Metazoa; phylum Mollusca; class Scaphopoda; order Gadilida; family Siphonodentaliidae; genus Siphonodentalium; species Siphonodentalium dalli. The sequence continues at coordinate 161,681,959 of CP136063.1, read as the reverse complement.
GATGTGACAGATGGGTGAACATCACCAACTTCAACAGGGAAACTTCAATCTGATCCTACGTTTCCCATAGCAGTTGAGGCCTCAGCAGAATGAGGTTCCCAGAGGGTGAATTTGGTGATGCTAGCCCACAGTGCAGGATAGTGTCACTAAAATCATCATCTGGGGACCTCATTCTGCAAATGACAGACATACTATTTCAAAGCTTGGTCATTGAGGTTATAGGAAACACATATTTTGGAGGTGATTTGCATAAATTATGCTGAATTACAGCTCTAAAATTAAATGTAACAGGAAAGATACAAGAAGCTACAATCACCTGGGCAATTTTTTCGGTTACATTTCTTTGATTCTGTTAATGGGCCATCACATTCAGCACCACCGAAAATAGGCTGATCACACATTTTGTCACGAGTTTGAATCCCACCATCACATGACGCATCACAATCTGTCCATGCTGACCAAGGTGTCAAGTTGCCATCAACTGCAAAACAGGTGCAGAACACAGTAGTAATCTCACAAAACGAAATGTCGTTACCAGCTATACCAAAAGATTGTCAGTTATTTAGAAGATAAATGCAATCTATTCAATTTTTATTATGTGACGGTGTAATTTAGACCTAGTTTATATACAACTAATACAAGTTAATACTGACAACTAGCAGCTAACATATTCATCCATATCACCGGTATTTACGACATCCCGTTTACCCTCTCTACTTCGCTGTTTCGATCCGTCCCTGTAACTATTACTCTGTCACTTTAGCCCAATGCTAAATGCTCTAGTACTGCCACTTCAAATAGTACAGGTAAGCTCGCAGCTGATTGGATGACACACAGCCGCGCGTAAATTATCAAAGGTCAAACATTTCGCGGGGTTTCCAGATTGTTTTACCTGTCTATCAGAAAGTAATTGTCTTCAAGTTTGAGTTTATTTTGTCGTAAAAATGTCGCCAAGTTTTGATTATGGTTGAACGCAGATTATGCTGACATAGTGGCCTATGTCTCATTGAACTGGGCCAATTCTATGCCTATACTGGTATATGATAACACTCTCTGTGTTGTGTGTGTTAGATGTATTATCAGACTATGCCAGTCTGTGGATGATGTTCGATTGTATGTGCTGATGGTGATGATGATAATCAAGATGTGTTATTCTTATAAATGAATGAATAAATGCTATATGAAGACTTCAAAAGGTAATATGAACTTTCCATTGACCCTGCCCACCAAGACTGAGATTCATTGACAGAGCCCATACTGCCAAAGCTAACTTTATAAATTTAATGTCAAAGGCTCGAGGACATTAATACTTAAATGGACCCATAGTAACCCTCTGACAATTATACGCTTGCTCCTAGAAGTATAATGTTACTGTTGTCCCATATTTACAAATCTGTATGGAACATATTCCATACGCAGTTCCATACGCATCTCATTGACGTCAAATGAGGTTTGCCTCAACCATGAAACAGGAACAATAAAATAAAAGCATTATCACACGTACATGACAAAACAAGCCATGTACCATGAAAGCCTGTATTTTTTAATGCACAGATTCTAGACGGATGACATGTAATAAACACAGAACAACGCATGTGTGTTAATAGGTTTGTATATATGGCTCTTGTGTGATCGCGGAATGATAGAACTCGAGGCTGTGCCTCTCATTCTATCCTTCTGAGCTAACACTCGTGCAGCATGACATATCAACAAACCCATTAATGCACTCGTGTCGTTCTGTGTATGTAGAAGATACATGCCTGATTATAATTTTCCGAAGGGTTTAGGTCAAAATGACCTACATGATAACAATTGGGTAGGTCATTCTGAAATTGAGTAGGTCAAAATTGAGGAAGCTCGAAGCAATATTTTAAATATAAATTTATCACTTTCTATGTGTTTTTTGGAGAAGAATTAGGTCAATGGTCAAAATTCATATGTTGGCATTTCTTTCCATAACTTTCTTAAAGACCAAGATGTAGACGAAAAAATCCATACCAAATTCGACACAATATCACATATAGTACGAAAAAGAAACCCCTGACTCTCCATGTATAATCTTAGGAAATTGAACACTAACTCATTTGACTGCAACTGTATAATACAAAACCATTATAGTTAGTAAGAACACGATTATAATCAGTAAATGTACTTTAAATATGCTATTGGGACACATGAATACTGGTATATGAGAGAGAAGTTACTTCTCCCTGGGACAAAAATAGGTAGAAGTGGCACATTTTTGGAAGATGTCTCCCAAGTCGTCAAAGGCGGGAGTATACAATGGAGCAGAGAAGAAATTAAAGATAATACCTGGACATGGATTGGTAGCACACTCTTTAGTCTGTATCAATTGACCATCACACTGCTTCCCTCCATGCATTGGCTGCTTACATATTCTCTCCCTTGTCTGCTCGCCACCGCCACAAGAGGCATCACACTCGTCCCATTGTAACCATGAACCCAAAACTCCATCAACTGAAATAATAAGCAAACAATTGTACTTATTGTAGGACACGAATAACTGTTTTTATTTTACGCTCAACAACGATTTATCAAAAAAAATTGTGGTTTAATAAATTTGATATCCCCCAGATTGAAGGGGATATAGAAGTTTACACTTCACATTAGCTTGCGCGTGCGTGATTCACTTGCAATGTACCAATGCACTATCATAATATTTCAAAATCTTTGTTAATTAGCCGTGTTATCGTTTACTATTATTATTATAGTTGTAGTAAGAAATAATTTTTAGGTTGAAATTTGACACAATTATAGGGGAAATAAATAGAAGAATACGGGAACTATATTTCTCTATTCTGCGGATGGTGAAGTGAGCAAGTCTGTGCCTTCTCTTATATCTGCGAGGTTCCCTATGGATAATGTGAGACTCACATATATAAGAGAATCCACTGACACAGGATCTATAATGCTGCACCAGCGTGACTCCAGTCAAGAAAGGGTTAAGACCCTGGGGCTTTGCATATTACGAACCTGGACAGTTTTTCATATTGCAGTTCTTCATCTCAGATAATCCTCCTTCACATTGTTTACCACCATTGATTGGCTGGTTACAATGTCGGTCTCGGGAGTGGAATCCGTCTCCACAACTCACATTACATGTCTTCCAGGCTGACCAAGTGCTCATGAACCCATCAGCTGAAAGGACACACACAGAAATTCAAATATAGAGAATAGTGAATGAGTGGACATCAGATGCGTACTGATCCATGCTCACTATTGAGTTCTTTCACAGATTCCATTCAAGACCATTTTGAGACAAATTTTCAGTTTTCAAATTCAAGGCCATTTCTTGGCAATAATCAAGTTTTTTCAAGAACGTCAATTATGAGTTTGAGTGTTGTATGCATCATCGAAAATCAAGGCTATTTAACCACAGGTCTTGTGTGATCATTTGCTGGATTCAAGGCAGCCTGATGAAACACACACTTTTGAGCAAACTACGCGCTCCAGAGTCTCAAACAAATAGCAAATCCCATTATAATTCCAAGCATTATGTTTCAGCCAATCACAACATTCCACCTTTGGTCACTTGTTCAACTTATTAAAATATTTCCCTCAATAAATATGACTCCTTATGTACTTTTATTTATCTGTTATCTGCATTTATTACACGAACACCCTTCCAAATGAATAATAGACCATTCCGATGTACACTTTTTTAAATGACTGGGAGAATCCATTTGGTATAGAAAGGGTTAAATACCTGGGCAATTTTGTTCATTACAGCTCTGTGTTTCCGACAGTTCTCCTTCACACGGCTGACCCCCATAGAGAGGAGGAATACATGTCCTATCTCGCGACTTGGATCCACCACCACAACTAACACTACACTCCTCCCAATCTGTCCACAGGCTCAAGGAACCATTAACTACAAAGAAGAATGTAAGTCAAACATCACTGAGTACAATAAACCCACTCAAGTTCCTATAATACAGGGTTGATTGGGGCTAGGGTTTGAAAATTATTCAAATTCTTTTCAAATTACTACCTGCATGTTACTATAGTGCAGAAAATTTTCATTCTTTATATTGCCAACAATGATCTGACAATCTTATTGGCAGGGGATTCAAAACTGAACCGGACATCAGCTATATGTCTCAGCAGCACGAGTCTAGAAAGGCTAGTACAGACCACCTGATTTTATCATGGGAATGATGTTTTTATATATAGCATCAACAGAATCCCAAATTGGTTATTACATCAGAATCCGGGAGTTCATAACTACCGATAAATAAAAAATTAGGAACAGACCAAAAAAAGTTTAGATGCAGCATGCCTTTTAGCGACGTGGGCATGCAGTGCCTGAGAACATTGTATCCAAAAATAGAAGTAGGGGAATTTCATATGGTGGCCTGTAATGCACCCAGTCGGCACCCAGTCGGCAGAGAGGAACCGAGCAGTATATAAGCAGAGCTGGCTGGGCCTAGAATGAGTACCCTACATTTACCGGATCAATAGTGTCTATAATTGCCCAGAATGCAATTTTCTGGCAGGATAAATAATCGCATTCATCTAGATTATATATCAAAATCTAATGGAATCTACAAGATAAAGATATTTGGTCACATGTCCCATAAAAGACGAAGAAAATAAAATAATCAAATCCTAGTTACCATAGAAACCCTACCTGGACAATTTTTTATGTTACATGTTCGTGGTTCAGATGTATTTCCTTCACACTGTTTTCCGCCATACATAGGTTCAATACAGGATCTGTTTCGGGCCTGAGTTCCACCTCCACACGTAACATCACATGTTTCCCAGTCTGACCAAGAGCTCATGAGTCCATCAACTGTTTGAAAACAGAGAGAAAACATGTTATTCTGCAAAGAAAGCCATTACTAATACTGGTGGCCTTCAGTGATGCCCTAAATAATTTACTCCAGCAGAATTATGGGCAATTTTTCAGGATTTAGTCGGAAATATGGCTTGTTGCCATTCACCAGAGAGCTCTCATTGAGAGCTTTCCGATGAATGGCAAAAAGCCATATTTCCGACTAAATCCTGAAAAATTACCCACAATTCTGCTGTGGTTAAGGAGTCGATTATTTAGGGTATTAGTTTGCTCATGGTTGATTCCAAATAAAGATATATTTTCTGAGTTAACATTATTGTGAATGTTCTTTACAAGTAGTAGTTGATGAGAAAACATGATTTTATGGTGTTATAGTCGGGGAGCCAATAAGGTCCACCTGCACCCCCCCGATGATTACAAATAACCTTATTTTTATTGTTCCCTATGGTATCCAGATAAAGAATCCGGAATTCACCGAAAAATAAAGGTGGCCCTACTGGGTGCTAGAGCCATTTGAATCCAAGATGGCCGCCATTTCCTCTAACTCCGACCAGATGTATTTAATCGTTGTAATAGATCGGTTGTTAGCAAAAGACACAGACAAAATGTATGCCATTTTGTTGGTATGATGTCCTTCTTCAAAATGACGGCAAATAATTTCGAAAAAAATTCAAAATGGCCGCCGAAAAATGACGTCATATGCACGAAAATAGGAAATTTAATTAATATTTCACCATATCTTCCATTTTTCTTCACATTAATCATTAGTAAATGGCAATGTTTTTGAAACAGTCGTCAAGCGTGATATTATAGCGTCATTTTAAGACATTTGCCATTGACGAGGATTCAGTAATAGATACAGAAAGAGGATTTGAAAAATAGGGGTGAAATTTTCGATTTTTTTTGCAAGACGATTTTGATGTATTTAATCGTTGTAATAGATCGGTTGTTAGCAAAAGACACAGACAAAATGTATGCCGTTTTGTTGGTATGATGTCCTTCTTCAAAATGCCGGCAAATAATTTCGAAAAAAATTCAAAATGGCCGCCGAAAAATGACGTCATATGCACGAAAATAGGAAATTTAATTAATATTTCACCATATCTTCCATTTTTCTTCATATTAATCATTAGTAAATGCCAATGTTTTTGAGACAGTCATCAAGCGTGATATTATAGCATCATTTTAAGACATTTGCCATTGACGAGGGTTCAGTAATAGATACAGAAAGAGGATTTGAAAAAGAGGGGTGAAATTTTCGATTTTTTTGCAAGACGGTCTTGATAGTCATTTTAACGACAAACCACACAGGATGTTAATATAGAATGTCAACAACTATGTGCTTTATTTTATTGGACGGATGTTTTACTTCAATGGGAATGAAATTGGTGTAGAACATTTCCAAAATGGCCGCCGAAAATATGAAAAATGGTAAATATTGTCCCAGGGTGTCCTGCAATGGCTTACAAGTTGTGGTTGATATATACAATTGGCTAATCTGTATTATATACATTGAATACTTACATGTCTGATGCACCATGGATCATTGTTTCTATTGTCACCACTGACATCACCAGAAATATTGGATATTTCTCTCACAAACTTGACATAAATATCGGCAAAAATTGGACAATTGGACAATTTTTTTAAGTAAAATGCAACTATCATTGGTATCAAAGGTATTTATTGTTTTGGTCTATCTTAAATGTGTCACACTACGGTGTTTATAGACCAAATTGCTCAAGATGGCTTCCAAAATGGCAACCAAATTTGTAAAAAGTTATTTTTTTACATATATCCCGAACATTATTCTCTGCGTTATCCGACAAGGTATTAAATTGTGACTCACTTGGTTATTATACGTGTTAGGTAATTAGCTGACAACCACGTTATATTATGTTTGTTCCAGTTCCGTATGGGGCATGACAAATTCATTTTAAAGTTGCAGTATGAAATTTGGCGGAGAACCTCTTTTGTGATTCTTGTCATATTATTGAAAGGAAATGGGCAGAACTTTGAAACGGAACTGAGATGAACCATAATATGTGGCTATTCTGGTCCATTATGATAAAACATATCAACTGGATATAGGGTGAATGCCAGGGAGTTACTATATGATCATAGGTAAGGTGAATAGGTATACAGGGAGTTATTGTATGGTCAATGGTGAGACGAGTACATGTATGTATACAATGAGTGACTGTATGATCATAAATGTAATGAATAGCTATGCAGGGAGTGACTAAATTGTCATGTGTCAGGTGTATGAGTATACCCGGTGTTCCTGCTTGGTGACTCGTTGCGGTATGGTCATGTGTAGGTTATACGGGCATACACATGTGTTGCTATATGGTCATGGGCGAGGGGTATTTGTATATAGCGAGCGGCTATATGGCCATGGATGATGTGCATATGCATACATGGATTGAATATACTGACATGGCTGGGGAGTATTAGTATATCTTGAGTGGCTATTCTGCTATGGTGTGACAAATAGGGATACAGGGAGTGACATGGCCAAGGGTGAGGTGAATATATATACAATGATTGACCATGATCATGTATGAATGTTTTGAATAGGTACACACGGGGTGACTATATGGCCATAGGTCAGATGAAGGAGTATACCAGGTGCCACGGATGAGGGTATGTGTATGAAGCGAGTGGCTATATGACCATTGGTGAGGTGGATATGTATACCAGAGGTGACTATATGGTCATTGTTGCGGTGTTGATGTATATATTGAAGGTCTATTTGACCATGTGTGTGTGGAGAATAGGTATACATGGGATGACCGTATGGCCAATGGTGAGATGAATGGGTATACAAGGAGTGACTCTATGGTTATGGGTCATGTTTTGGATTATACCCGGTGTACTTGCATTGTGACGCATGGCTGTATGGCCATCCATGGTCATGGGTCAGGTGTACGTTTATACAGTTGGTCACTATATTGTTATGTATGTGGTGTTTATGCATATATGGAATGACTGTGTGGTAATGGGTGGCTATCGCTTTTCACGTTTAAAGTTCCCCATGTACACAAACACTATCAAGGTGGAGAACTCTTTGACATGACCTCTCTATTGATTAACATATCCTTGAGTTATTGTGGAATGCGATAGCCACCCAAATTATACATGTACAACGCATCCCATGACCTCATATGTACATACACACCACACAAATGACAATATAGTCACCCACTCTATACACGTACACCTGACCATACAGCCTTATTTGGCTATACCGGTACATGCCACAAATGACGATACAGCCATGAATCACCATGCATGAACACCAGGTATACTCCTACACCTGACCATATAGTCACTCTATGTATACATATTATTTCACATTCACGATCATACAGTCACTCATTTTATACCTATTCATCTCACCATGGACCATACAGCCACTACATGTATATCTATTCGCCATACCCATGACCATAGAGTCAATTCAGATATACATATACACCTCACCCACCAATGGTGAGCCCTTCCAAATATACCAATACCCGCACACACGACCACTCATAAGTCTCATACTGGCATATACACCTCACACATGACAATTAATCAACTCACTGTATACTCATACACGCCATCCATGATCATTCATCTACACCATATACACCACCGATGATAATACATCCACAACATATATAAATATACGACCCACCCGTTACCAAAATGGCACTCCCTATATAGCCACACGCTCGTCAATAACCATAAAGCTTATTCCAGGTATGCATATAACTTCAATCTTGACCACAGGCATACCATGTGCACCTATACACATTACCCATAACCATAAAATCACACCCTATTTATCTACGCAATCCATCCATGATCATACAGACAGCACAAATATACATATACACCACATGTCACAATACAGCCACACACGGTACACATATACATCACGACCACCACGACCTTACAGTCACTCCATATATACATAAACAACACACGGATGACCATGTAGCTACTCTCGTTATATCTATAAACCACAGCAATGCCCATACGATCACATCGGCCACACACAATATACCGTACAGTCACTACATGTATACCGATTCACCTCACACATGCCCATACAGCCACTCCTTATATTCCTATGCATCTCACCATGGAAACCCCACTTTGAAGTCACAGCCACAGTCTCTGGACGCACTACATGTTTCTTATGTATATACCGCCCGCCACCAAACAAGAAGAATGAACTAAAAACTGCAACTTTTATTTCTGATTTCACAGACCTGATTGATAAATATGTAGGATACCAACTCCAGCTCATCATACTTGGGGACTTCAATTTCCACTATGATTCTAACACTAACACAGCCGTTGGCACTCTAAAGTTTCTGATACATGATTCTGACATGAAACAACTTGTGTCTTCGCGGACGCACAGGCACAATCACATTCTCGACTGGGTTATCACGCGTGACAGTGATCCGCCCATCCAGGACCTCACCGTTAGTGATGTTGCTTTCTCTGATCATCATGTTATATCATTTAAGATGGATATCGCGTGCCCACCGTGTACAAAGAGAACGATTACTACACGGAATTTCAAATCTATTGATCACCTGAAACTTGCTGGAGACATTGTTAGTAGTATTTACAGCACCCCAAAAAAAACTCCATTGGAATGGTTTTTGAATCTCCGCTCCATTCTGGACGAACATGCACCATCGGTTACGCGGACTGTTTCCAGTCGACCCGTCGTCCCTTGGTTTTCAGACGTTATCAGGGAAGCGAAAGTACAGTGTAGACAGGCCGAGCGAAGATGGCGCAAATCTAGACTCACAATTCATCGCCAAATTTTCGTTGAAAAGTCTAATCAAGTAGACACACTAACCAGAAACGCTCGTACGGAGTTCTATAACTCCAAAATCACGAGCTCCAAATCATCAAAAACACTCTATTCAATTGTCAACGAGCTGAATGGGAAGAAAACTAAGCCAGTCTTACCTACCAACGTACAAGATTCGGAATTGCCTGATGCATTCGGTGACTATTTCATTAATAAAATCCATAATTTAAGATCTATGCTCGACAAGAGCAACGTCCAACCTGAGTTTGAATCATTCACTGGAACTTCAATCAGTAAATTCGAGGAAGTGACGTGCGACCACGTTAGGACAATTATTCTTTCGTCTTCACCTAAATCGTGCAGTCTGGACCCAATACCTACAGACCTCATAATTAAACATATCGACTTCATGATAGAGCCATTGACCAACTTGATTAATGCGTCACTTTCTAGTGGTTCGGTTCCCGCCTGTTTTAAAGAAGCAATTGTGATTCCTCTCTTGAAGAAATCGGTTTTCTCGATCCTGATACTCTAAATCACTACAGACCAGTCTCTAACCTGCAGTTTATATCAAAAGTCTTGGAGAAAATTGTTCTGTTTCAACTCAAAACGCACCTCAATAATAATAAACTATGGGAACCTTTCCAGTCTGCTTATCGCACAGGGCATAGCACTGAGACCGCGATGCTGAAAATAACATCTGATCTTCTTGTTGCGTCTGATGAAGGTCTCGTTTCTATTCTGTGTTTGTTAGACCTTAGCGCAGCGTTCGACACGATTGATCACCAAATTCTGCTACATCGACTAGAAAGATCATTCGGCATTTCCGGTACTGTCCTACAGTGGTTCGTTTCTTACCTAACTGGTCATCAACAGAGAATACAAATTGGCAATCTGTTATCAAAGTATTACAATCTTGATTTTGGCGTGCCCCAGGGTTCTGTTCTAGGACCAATTCTATACCTGCTTTACACCAAACCCATCGGTGCTGTTATACGATCTCAAGGCATATGTGTACACATGTATGCAGACGACACACAGTTATACCTTTCCGGCAGACCCGATCAAGACTCATACCTAGTGAATAGGATCGAGAGCTGTCTTTCCTCTGTTAAAACCTGGATGACCTCCAATAAACTGATGTTAAACAACGACAAAACTGAAGCCATGTGGGTTGCAAAACCATCCATTGTCAACCAATTGTGCATTACATCACTGCAAGCAGATCGTGACACTATTATCTTCTCTTCGTGTGTCAAAAATCTAGGAGTCCATCTCGATCAAACACTGTCTATGGAGACACATATCGACCACCTCTGCAAGTCTATATTTTTGGAACTGCGACGCCTTGGCCAGGTCCGCAAATATCTCACTGTTGACGCAGCAAAAAAACTTGTTGCTTCGTTTGTTATGAGTCGTCTAGACTACTGTAACATATTATTATTCCGGCTCCCTGATTCGCAAATCAACAGACTTCAACGCTTGCAGGACACCGCCGCCAGAATTGTACTCCGAAGAAGGAAAGGCTGTAGCGTAACAACCATGCACGCCGACCTTCACTGGCTACCTATCAAAGATCGGATACAATTCAAAATAGCAACATTTGGTTTCCATCGGATGTTTGTCTCTGAATCCCTTCCCGAATATATTAACAGTCTGATATATCCATACACTCCCCGGCGAACACTTCGTTCTGGTGAATCGTCCCTTCTCTGCCCTCAAGGTGCAAATCTTTTGACCGTCGGCGACAGAGCTTTCTCTGTAGCCTGTCCCGACATTTGGAACTCTCTACCAAATGAAATGCGACAATCTTGCTTGCTAACCGATTTTCGATCTGCTTTAAAAACTCACATATTCCGACGACGCTACCCCGACACAAAGAAAACTAACAAAATCTGATTATATATAATTCCACATATCTATTGATTATTTTCCATGTGCATTTCTTGTGTATTTATATAATGTGTAAAGCGCTTAGGGCCCCTTGCGGGGGATAGGCGCTATATAAATATTATTATTATTATTATTATAACCATATAGTCACTCATTGTATACCTATTCACATCATTCATGACCATACAGTAACTCCCTGTATACCTATTCACATCACCTATGATCATACAGTAACTCCCTGGCTGCCATATTGGCATCCATCTTTTATCCAGTTGATCACTTTTTATCATGATGGGCCAGAATAGCCACATATTACGGTTCATCTCAGTTCCGTCTCAAAGTTTTGCCCATTTCCTTTCAATAATATGGCCAGAATCACAAAAGAGGTTCCATACTGCAACTTTAAAATGAATTTGTGATGCCCCATACGGAACTGGGACAAACAGAATAGAACGTAGTTGTCGGTTAATTAACTAACACGTATAATAACCAAGTGAGTCACAGTTTGCTACCTTGTCGAATAACGCAGATAATAATGTTCGGGATATATGTAAAAAATTAACTTTTTACAAATTTGGTTGCCATTTTGGAAGCCATCTTGAGCAATTTGGTCTATAAACACCGTAGTGTGACACATTTAAGATAGACCAAAACAATAAATACCTTTGATAACCAATGATAGTTGCATTTTACTTAAAAAAATTGTCCAACACTGAAAAGTTAATTTTTGCCGATATTTATGTCAAGTTTGTGAGAGAAATATCCAATATTTCTGGTGATGTCAGTGGTGACAATAGAAACATTGATCCATGGTGCATCAGACATATAAGTATTCAATGTATATAATACAGATTAGCCAATTGTATATATCAACCACAACTTGTAAGCCATTGCAGGACACCCTGGGACAATATTTACCATTTTTCATATTTTTGGCGGCCATTTTGGAAATGTTCTACACCAATTTCATTCCCATTGAATTAAAACATCCGTCCAATAAAATAAAGCACATAGTTGTTGACATTCTATATTAACATCCTGTGTGGTTTGTCGTTAAAATGATTATCAAGACCATCTTGCAAAAAAATCGAAAATTTCACCCCTCTTTTTCAAATCCTCTTTCTGTATCTATTACTGAACCCTCGTCAATGGCAAATGTGTTAAAATGACGCTATAATATCACGCTTGATGCCTGTCTCAAATACATTGCCATTTACTAGGATTAATGTGAAGAAAAATTGAAGATATGGTGAGATATTAATTAAATTTCCTATTTTCGTGCATATGACGTCATTTTTCGGCGGCCATTTTGAATTTTTTTCGAAATTATTTGCCGGCATTTTGAAGAAGGACATCATACCAACAAAACGGCATACATTTTGTCTGTGTCTTTTGCTAACAACCGATCTATTACAACGATTAAATACATCAAAATCGTCTTGCAAAAAAAATCGAAAATTTCACCCCTATTTTTCAAATCCTCTTTCTGTATCTATTACTGAACCCTCGTCAATGGCAAATGTCTTAAAATGACGCTATAATATCACGCTTGACGACTGTCTCAAAAACATTGCCATTTACTAATGATTAATGTGAAGAAAAATGGAAGATATGGTGAAATATTAATTAAATTTCCTATTTTCGTGCATATGACGTCATTTTTTGGCGGCCATTTTGAATTTTTTTCGAAATTATTTGCCGTCATTTTGAAGAAGGACATCATACCAACAAAATGGCATACATTTTGTCTGTGTCTTTTGCTAACAACCGATCTATTACAACAATTAAATACATCTGGTCGGAGTTAGAGGAAATGGCGGCCATCTTGGATTCAAATGGCTCTAGCACCCAGTAGGGCCACCTTTATTTTTCGGTGAATTCCGGATTCTTTATCTGGATACCATAGGGAACAATAAAAATAAGGTTATTTGTAATCATCGGGGGGGGTGCAGGTGGACCTTATTGGCTCCCCGACTATTATACAACTGTTTGGAAGAAAATTACTAGAAATCTTGCTCATACGACCTTTTGTAACAGTTTGTTTTGACGATTCCCTCGTCCTTGTTAGTCCCTATCACTCAGAATAGGAGGATACGCCCTCTGGCCATACTCTTCAAAACAATCCAATCAGAATTATCCTACCAGGAACGGTTTCGAGAATAAATTATACGACATTTTAGAATTAACGAAAAATTTTCATGGGGAACCCATATATGACATTTTAGACCACGAAATGTCCCTGAAAAACACAAAAAAATGGTATCAATACTTGAAATATTGACAGGTTATCTGACGAACCTATGTAATCGAAACCATAGATTCCGAAAATGCAAAAAAAAAGTTTTGCGCCAAAGAGGCAGGTACGCCCTTTTATAAGACCACCAACGGTATGTGGCCTCTGTACATACCTGGACATTCATTAATGTTACAGTCCTGCGTTTCTGATGTTTCTCCATCACACGGCTGACCACCATAGATAGGCTGGGTACATGTTCTATCTCGAGTTTGTGAACCACCGCCACAAGTAGCATCACAATCATCCCAGGCCGACCACACACTCATTTTACCATCAACTGAAATTACATGCAATAAATTTAACCTATTTCAATACTAAATGGATTCTCCTATTCAGTCACACAAGTTTACATTGGAAAGGTGTATTATTCATCTGGTGGGGTGTACAGGATAAATAAACAGACGACAGATAACAAAAGTGCAATTATCCCGACAGAGACGACATGCCAAGACTTGTCATGGATTGAGGAATCCTGTCTGGATTCTGGCCCACAAATCCAAAATGACGTAAATGATGTCAGAAACTTTGTCATGACGTCTTCGCTGGTTTTCATTAATCTAACAAACAAAATTGATCAAAATGAAACTAGTAGGCCTAAATCACATGAGAATTCTTCGTAACTTGTGCAGTAGCTAATTTAATTTTCATCACGATGGTCCATTACCGATTCCACGCTTTGGTAATCTCCACACAGTTGCTAACTGGAAGTCACGCAATCTTTGAAAAATTACTGATGGATATATGAAAAATACATGACGTAATTCACCTGTGCCTAAGGTACAAACAACCACGTGTGCCTGCGGCGCGCTGGTGGTTGCTACTAGAACTAACCACAGAAAGGAAACAGGATTATGCAAGTTATAAATAAAAAAAAAAATTTGTGATCGAGGTAGGTATTTATCGATAAAATATTTATTTTAGTCCCATATTCTTTATGCTATAAAAATTATGACTTATTAGATAGTGATTTATTTTTATAGAAATAAGGCATTGGTACATCTTGGTGTTGTCGGCTTTTTCTCTGAAAACTTATGTCAGATAAGTAGGGATATGCACTATTTATGTACATTTTATATATTTATTTATGGCAGGACATAAATATTCTTGAGGAGCAGGTTTATTCGGGGGAAGAGGCTTTCCCTAAGAAATAAACTATTTTGTTTATATGGCCTGTGTTTTTATTTTCAAATCTGCAGGCCTTGAAATATTGCCGGTCATTTGCAGAATGAGGTCCCGAGAGGGTGAATTATGTGATGCTACCTCGTACAGCAGGCTAGCATCACCAAATTCACCCTCTGGGGACCTCATTCTGCTTAGACCTCAACTGCTATGGGAGACCTAGGACCAGACTGAAGTTGAAGTTGGTGATGTTCACCCATTAGTTGCCACGATTATGAATTTTACCTTCTGCAACGTTATCTACTTAACATTGTTGTTAGTTATTTTTTCCCTCTGTTCAGTTTCTATATCCCCTAATTTTCAGAAGATAAAATGCATAATAAAGATGATTAATGGGTGAACAACACCAACATCCAACTGGGGAACTTCAATCTGATCCTAGATCTCCCACACCAGTTGAGGCCTTAGCAGAATGATGTTCCCAAAGGGTTAATTTGGTGATGATAGCCCACTGTGTGGGATAGTGTCACTAAATTCACCCACTGGGGACCTCATTCTGCAAATGTCAGACATGCTATATCCAGGCTTGTCACAAATATTAAATCTAAAATAGATGTTGGAACACCAACCTGGGCATTCTTTAACATTGCAATTGCGTGTGTCCAATAGATCGTCTTCACATGGTTTGCCACCGTGAAGTGGCTTATTACAAACTCTGTCTCGAGACCGAGTTCCACCACCACAGCTAACTTCACAATCACTCCACCCTGACCACGGCTTTGGGAAACCATTGACTGCAATGATAGAAATTAATTTTATGGGTGCTTACAGTGTAATTTACCCTTTCATGACGAGAGATGTGCTGGTGCAGCATTAAATATCCTGTGTCAGTGCATTATCTCCATAGGGAGCATCACATATATAAGAGAATGCACTGGCTTACAAGGTCAAGGTAAATATTGTTAGGCCAATGAATCCTCTTATATATGCGAGGCTCCCTATGGGAGATTCGAATATATAAGAGAATGTATTGCCACAGAGTTTTCAAAAAATTTCATGAAGCTCCAGTTATGGAAGGGTTAACTAGACCCACAAATAAATAATAGGTCTGATTACCTGTTGTTGACTTTCTATTTCCCAAACCATGGGATTCCACATCAGTAGAGCCAATCAAAACTCACTATTAGTAGCGCCAAGATAAAAATTGTCAAATCGAAGTGATTAAGTGTTGCGATGCGACATAATTTGAGGGATGCCTGCATGCACGCTTCGAGGAAATGACATTTTGATGCAACTGGAATAGACTCAGTATGTGAGGAGGACTCTGAGTGTATGGTTACAGACTGGGGTGGCGAGCATTATTATTGTTATCATGATGACATGTACTATATGATATCCTCATGGTTTTGGCAAAGACCATATATATGCGTTATGATATTCATTTTCGACCCGTCCAATACAATCAGTGGACAAAAGTAACCCCACGTATCAAATTTCATCAAAATTCGCGATTTTACCTTGAATTGACCCGATTTCAAGGTCAAGGTCACGTCACACGGGCAAATGAATAGGCTTATGAGACTCCCCGGCCGAAAGTACCCACACATACCAAGTTTCATCGAAATCCCGTGATATTCGGGCGTTTGGCCTTGAAATGACCCGATTTCAAGGTCAAGGTCACATCGCACGTGCAAATTAATAGGTTTATGCCACTCCCCGGCCGAAGGTACCCCCACATACCAAGTTTAATCGAAATCCCATGATATTCGGGCGTTTGACCTTGAAATTACCCGATTTCAAGGTCAAGGTCATGTCGCACGGGCAAAATAATAGGCCTATGTCACTCTCCGGCCGAAAATATCCCCACATACCAAGTTGCACATACCAAGTCCATCGATTACAGACAGACACACAGACAGATCTTCCAAAATATATAATAGATAATTTATACACAAAGGTGTGGGTGCACAGGGGATCAGAGCACAAGTTACCAAACTTAGTGAGGATCCTCTCCCCTGGCATTCAGCTGCTGATGAGTAAAATCGACGGTGTTCAGGAAAGAATTTGATGAGAGCATTTGTTTGTTATTTGTGGGGAACGGTGTCCAACTAGTGTCATGGAATCCAGGCGAATTCGCGAATGTCTATAATTATGCAAGTTGAATTTGGCAAATTAAACTAATCGACTTCTTAACCACAGCAGAATTATGGGTAATTTTTCAGTGAGAGCATTCCGATGAATGGCAACAAGCCATATTTCCAACTGAATCCAGAAAAATTACCCATAATTCTGCTGCGGTTAAGGAATCGATTATTTAGGGCATTACTGTATATTAAAATAATCGATTACATTATAATTAATCTTTACCTGGGCACTCTTCGATGTGGCAATTTTTTGTTTCGGATATTTCCCCAGAACATGGCTGCCCACCATAGAGTGGAGGTTGGTCACAAAATCTGTCTCGGGTCTGGGTTCCACCTCCACAGCTAACATCACAATCGTCCCAGTATGACCAGGAGCTCATAAAACCATCAACTGGAGAATACAAGGCTAAACATGAGACAATTATATCCTAACTTTTCCCAAGTGGAGATATGTGCGATGAAATTGTGCGGTAAGATGACTTCACTTGTGTTTGGACAACATTACATCACTTAAGGAAGAAGATTGGTTATGTGTGAAAATAAATTATCCAAGATAAACACCAGTATCAACTAATCCTTATATGTCAATCAAGATTAAAAATTGTGACCCAGAGAGAGCATCTGGGACCCAATCCAGTAAGACACGTGAAATCCAATGGATTTTCGGCCTCCAAATACTGATCCCACTAGGTTTGAACACGAAGAAATTTTAAGGCATTTTATCTTCTGCAAATTAAGGGATATAGAAACTGAACAGAAGGGAAAAATTAACTAAACACAATGTTATTTTGAGAATATAGATACTTCCAAGACGATGAGGCATAAGCAGAATGAGGTCTGCAGCGGGTTAATCTTGTTGTGCGAGGTAGTGTCATTAAATGCACCCTCATATATTGTCATACCTGGGCAGTTTTTCTTATTGCATGCTTTAGAATCTGATAAAGTTTCATTACAATCGTCTCCTCCATACATCGGTGGATTACAAAATCTATCTCGGAACTGGAATCCACCTCCACAACTAACATCACAACTTCCCCAATCAGCCCAGGTACTCAACGATCCATTAACTGAAATACAATAATGCAATAACATCATCACTTTTTAAATCAATTATTGAATAAATTGATACAGTAATGCCCTAAATAATCGACTCCTTAACCACAGCAGAATTATGGGTAATTTTTCAGGATTTAGTCGGAAATATGGCTTGTTGCCATTCATCAGAAAGCTTTCAGTGAAAGCTTTCCGATGAATGACAACAAGCCATATTTCAGACTAAATTCCCAAAAAATTACCCATAATTCTGCTGTGGTTAAGGAGTCGATTATTTAGGGCATTACTGTACATGATTCACCAGTTTTTTTCAACAAAACAGGAGCAAGGGACTGATTGTAGGACATAAACTCGTAAATCAGTTATTATGGACTAATTATGGTCAGGAGCTACACATTGGACACTAATGTGATACAGACCCTGGGTTTTACCAAGCTCCTGTGTTGCTCTGAGCAATATTGCTCATAGTCTGTGTATGCTTCCTCTGAGCAATCAGACTCGCGATGAATCGGACTAGCACATCAAACATGTTTGATATTTTGTCGAGCCGGAGCCTGATTTCTCAGGTGTGCGGGGTATACAGGCCAGATTACTTGGCCAAGAGTAATGGGAACAATGAGATTAGGCTTCCCTCAATGAGTAAATGTAGGCGATCAGCTGGTGATATTATGGCATGTGATTTGGAAGTAATTAAAGTTACAGCTTAGCAGGATTGCTTAAGTCTGCACCATATCTTGGCTACATTTAGAGAGAAAATGAAGTAATAGTAGGGCATTTCTCTCAGTTTAACCCTGGGTCATAACTCTGGCAAAAGGGCCATAACTCTGGAAAAGAGTACTGACAAAACAAATCCTGGGTCATATCTCTGGCAAAGGGCCATAACTCTGGAAAAAAATGCAGACAAAACCTGCACTATGAAGGACGGACAGACGGATGAAGATCTCCACTATATACCCCCAAATCCTCAATTCACAAATTTCAAAGTCGAACAAGGGCTGTAACTCTGGCAAAAATTAATGGTCGAAAACCGTAGTATGTGGGTATCCCTTCCACCAACCTATCACCATGCCAAAGAACAACAAAATCAGACAATTAACACCCGAGTTACAGGCTGAAATGTTCTTTCGGGTACAAATATCCATGTCAAACAAGGGCCTTAACTCTGGTAAAAATAAATGGATGAAACCCATAGTATGTGGATATCCTTTCCCCCAACATATACTATCACCATGCCGAAGGACAAGGGAATCCAATAATAAAGACATCCACAGCATAATGTTTGATATGGATGCACTGACGCGTTAGTCCAGCAATGGGCCATAACTCTGAAAAAAGTGCGGACAAAACCTGCACTATGTGGAGATCTTTCCACAATGCTCGTCTACTGGCATACCAAAGGACAGACAGATGGGCGGAGGTCTCCACCATATACCACCGAATCCTCCCTCGGAGGGTTGGGAAGATAATAATTGGGAGGAGATTACAGTTGCTAGGAGACAAGGCATCGGCATAAATAGTTTAATGAGTTTTACAGCACCCATCTATAATACACTCAAGAATAAACATTCTTTTTGTATTTAATAGTGAAAAATATCACGCAAAATGAAAAATAGTGTTATAATCATGGATGAATTTCCAACATTATTACATAAATCCAAATTTTAGTCCATTATAATTTGACAACAAAAAAGTTGTTTGAAAATAGGCAATTAACACTGAAAGTATGCGTGGATATCAAAATTGGTGTGAAAAAAGAAATTTGATTAAAGTCGAGGAACCAACCCATCAAAGCTGAGTGATCAGATCTATATCGATTTTTTAAATTTGTTATTTCCCGAAATATGTATTTTTTGTCGGCCTGGCAAATATTCGTCAAGTAGACAGTCTCGGACCAAATTGCGGATGAAGATGGATAACTCTAAAATCAAGTGGCGTTGCGTGTTAGATAATTGACAATCCGGCCAAATTTCATTGAACAAAATGTTGATAAATAAAATAATTTGGGCAATTTTATACTATAGTAATAAATATATTATATTTAGGCAATTAATCGATTCTGATAACTGAAGCAGCATTTCAAAACATGTTGTTGTCGTTGGAATCTGATGATATGGGGACCATTGAATCTGATTGAATACCTTTAACATTAGATAAAAATCTAAGTATCATAACCAGGTAAATAATGTTACCTGGACAGTGTTTCTTGTTGCATGATCGGGACTCGGACAGCACTCCTACACAAGCATTGCCACCGAATTGAGGTTCGTTGCACACTCTTTGTCTCGTCTCGACACCTTCACCGCACGAGACATCACAGTGTCCCCACTCAGACCACAAACTCATAGAGCCATGGACTGAAATGTAAAGTGTAACCATAGATTGATAGATCAATAATTAGTAGTTAACATAGTTATGAGCATCGCAACTAATGCTAAAACAATGGATATTTCTAGTAGTATTACACATTGCATATCTTTCAAACATTATTATTATTATTTCAATCAAGAATTATTTCAGTCCAGATACCTAACATCCCAATAATTGACTCTAACATCACATAATGTTTTGGTAACAGTCAGAATGCATTCTAGCTGCAACTTATCAGGATTAAATCATGCTGACAAGATCCATTTACACGTTGCCAAGTACTGTTTTAACATATGACTTGTGTGAAGCAGTTCCAGTACAAGCGACCTTACTCAAGGGTCACAACTTAGCGCGAGGTTTGAACAGCGTACGATCTGACAATTGGAAGTCAATTTGGCCAATCCACTGTTTGGTGAAACTCACAATGACCATTGGTGGGCTGAAAACTCATGTTGATGTGTCGACAGCAATAAGTCCAACACGCTAACCTCTGGACCACAGAACTCCAACTAGAATGTAATGACCCAATCGAGTTGAATATTTACAACCTATGTAGCTACATTAACACATACTATGACATATATCATAGAGCCTGTGTTCTGGTTGGTCACATCTGGTCATGTTTGATTAATTTTAAGTTTGATTACAACTATATAGCACACTATGATAAAATTAAACATGAATTTCATCATTATTTTATCCCAAAGTAAACAGATGTAATCAAAAGATTTGCTATGGGAACTACAGTAATGCCTGAAGTATATGACCCTTTAACTCTTTAACCCTCAATGACGTGATTTGACGTGATTTGACGTGTCTAACGGGTACCTGTGACGTTGCCCGGGACAGCCCTCAAATGTAACGTCAAGGTAGACAACAGGGCGTAATTAGCAGCGAATTTATTGCTCTCGCTTATTGATAATTTTATTAGACATGTTGTTACCGCGAATTTCTTGAACAGCACCGAAAGTTACATTTCAATGCAAATTGTATCCGTTATTCTATAACTTATTACCAGCTAAATTTTCATTGTGAGAATCACGCCTATACAACGGAACTGGTCGGTCTAAATCATGCAGGAATGGATAAAATTTCATTTTTATTTATGCCAAACTTCCTCGGAAAAGTTGACAAAGTCACCAGAAAAAGTTGAACAGACGGTTCGTTTAGGGGGAAATCCTTGTGATGAAGGGAATACACATCCCATCTCCGATTATAATTTAAACTTTTGCGGAGAAAACAAAAACACGTTGTTTATTTATCTGGTGCGATGGTATTACTCGTCTCTTAAATATGAATAATCCCTACGATTCCCAATATCAATAAAAAATAAAAATAAATCCAACTTCCTTATTTGGGTGAGGCTTGATTCTGCCGTCACTGGATTGGTCCGGCTCTTCCATCAATTATACAGGCTCTTCCAATAACCTCCCGATTGATCCACTCTTCCGGTTTGCAACAACACACACACACGTGGTTTTCACTCGACCGAAGTTGAATTAAGAATCGCAAAGTTGGTTCAAACGATATAATTATTCAGAAAATGGCAACAAGAAATAGATCTTTGGTTTGTTCAGGCGGATTTGGAAACATTAGAAGACAATTTCAGTACTGATACCAGTATGTTGTAATACCTGGGTACCGGTATGTCATTGAAAATGGAATAATTATTTGCACCCCCAGCCGGGATTGAAATGGATTATTCCATATTAAACTGCACTTAGCGACATAAACTTCCCGCTACTTGACCATAAATCGACAAGGTGTTGATCTGAACAGTAATATGTCACAGTATTCATATTCAATAAAGCATAAAAAACTGAATATACACCGTTTATATAAACGAAAAACTTGCCATGCAAACCAACACGTCAAATCACGTCATTGAGGAATAGGTAGCCACGTCAAATCACGTCATTGAGGGTTGCGCTAGAAAACTATTTGAGTGTTAAAGAGTTAATCACAGCAGAATTATGGGAAATTTTTCAGAATATAATCGGAAATATGGCTTGTTGCCATTCATCGGAAAGCTCTCAGTGAGAGCTCTCCGATGAATGGCAGCAAGCCATATTTCCGAATAAATCCTGAAAAATTTCCCATAATTCTGCTGTGGTTTAGGGGTCGATTATTTGGGACATTACTGTAGTCGTCAATGAGTATAATTAAAGTGTTAATGACACTGGAGCTCAACTTGGAGAGGAGATAATGTCATATATTACAGTCAATGGAGCGATAAGGAATACGGAAAGTTCTGAACAACCTCTCATGGCAGATGAGACCCTACAGAATTAGGTTCCCAGAGGTTGAATTAGTGATGCCTGAAATTCTGTGGAATTTTTGCAAATGTCCGGCACCATATTCTCAGGGCTGAGTATGTCCACTTACAGTAATGATGCCCTAAATAATCGACTCCTTAACCACAGCAGAATTATGGGTGAGAGCTTTCCGATGAATGGCAACAAGACATATTTCCCACTAAATCCTGAAAAATTACCCATAATTCTGCTGTGGTTAAGGAGTCGATTATTTAGGGTGAGAGCTTTCCGATGAATGGCAACAAACCATATTTCCGACAAAATCCTGAAAAATTACCCATAATTGTGCTGTGGTTAAGGAGTCGATTATTTAGGCATTACTGTAGTGCTTACCTGGACAGTTCTTATTGTTACACTGCATCAGTTCAGTGTCATTCCCAGTGCAAGGGAGTCCACCGAAGAAAGGTTCATTACAAGACCTCAATCGAGTTTTAGCCCCGCCACCACAGGTCACAGTACACGTCATCCACTTAGACCATGGCGTCCATGTCCCGTCAACTGGAATAAAGAACAATGATAAAAAGTGTGATGTTAAGGGCATGTAGCCCATGCTCATGGGGCCGCAAGTTCATTATAATATTTGTTATGGTCATAATAAGCCTGATAATATATTGCGGAATTAAACCCTTCCATGATTCCATATGACTGGAGCTTACTGAAATGTTTTGAAAAACCTGCGCCAATGCAATCTCTTATATTGGCGAGTCTCCCAAAGGGAGCCTGGCATATAGCCAGTGCATTCTCTTATATATGTGAGGCTCGTTATGGGAGCATCATCCGATGCATCTTTAAAGATAATTATAGAATTATTTCATTGAATAAAACCAACCAGTTAATAGTATCAAGACGCTATATTCACTGGAAAAATCAACTAAGATTGTCAAAAATTCAAACTGCATCGACTGTACGATTTCAGTGCTTAAAATCTGACGATAATCAGAATCATGATTCTTAGTTTGATTCTTGTAAAAGCAGCTGATTCGCTGTAGAAATTCTATATTTTGATTCTTGCGAAATTTTATGGATTTTTAAAGCCTGGATTTCCGAGAACACGACATTAGAACTGCGCACAAAAGTAAATATTTACTACTTTATCCCGGATGAATTATTGGGTGATAAACATACGGCAATAATTATGTGCGCATTACGTTTATGTTTATATAACGATGTTGTTTATGTCTACTTGGATATCAAATTTATGAAAATAACTAATATGGCATGATTAAATACTGTTCCATTCTGAACCCTTCACAAGAGTGTTCACTTCACTTATAATGACAGGTCTAAAACAGTGCGGACGCATGTGCGGACAAGGGGGAGAAGAGATGTTGTGCAAAGGTTATGGACAACATTATTAGCAATGATTCTGAGGATATCTGGGAAGAAAACATTTTCCGTTCAGCGAAAGAGAAGATTAAGATTTTAGTAAATATTTTTTACACCAAATGACAGAGAATTTCTTACTAAAATAAAGGAGTTTGAGTTTCTATATGAAATAGCACTGATTTGATAAATGAAAATTACATACCTTTGTTTACCAACACAATCTACCTTCTGTATTAGCAGCAAAATGCATAGTCGTAATAAAAATGTTCCAAAAAACTTTCTTCTTTCTTCATCTTGATAAAATTGCAAAATTCATTGATATCCATTCTACGGCAATTGTTGATTGGGAACCCAATCACAAGCCATGCCATGAAAAAAGATAAACATGCCACAGGAAAAGCGGAAAGTCTGACATAATACAAATAAAACATATCCTGAAAACAACACATTATACTCGCATTCACCCTACACATTCGAAAGCCAAAACATAATCAATGAAATTAAAAATTTGAGATCCATGCTCGAAAGTTATTGCTCACCAATCTGCTTAATGCAATCCACAACTCAACTATATAATAACCAAAGACATTGTAGATAAAATCCAAGAACATGCTACGATGGTAAGTGGTTGGAAAAAAAAATTCTCAAGTCTATCAGAATGTAAGTTAATATGTTTCAAATTCTATTTCAAGTCTCTAAACAAAAATAATAAAATTAGCCACTTTGAAAGAAAATTGAAAAAGGTTGACTGAAAAGGAAGATGATGGATATTAACCCTTTCATGACTGGAGCTTCTTGATATTTTGCGAATACTCTGTGCCAATGCATTCTCTTATATATGAGTCACCCATAGGGTGCATCGGATGAATAAGAGAATACATTGGCCTAACAATATTTACCTTGAACTTGTAATCCAGTGCATTCCCTTATATATGTGAGGCTCCATATGGGAGACTCGCATATATAAGAGTATGGACGGGCACAGGGTCTTCAATGCTGCACCAATACACCTCCCGTCATGAAAGGGATAATAAAATAGCTTTGAAATTGAACAACGCATCCAATAGACCTCTGAAAATGTCATGCAAACAAAATTACAAATTTCACATACAAAGACAAGGAGAATAAGAATAATATGCAAGCCTTGAAATAGTGTGTCTGTCATTTGCAGAATGAGGTTCCCAGAGGGTGAATTTAGTGATTCTACCCCGCATAGTGGGCTAGCATCACCAAATTTACCCTCTGGGAACCTCATTCTTCTGAGGTGTAAGCAGAATGAGGTCCCCAGAGGATGAATTTGGTGATGCTAGCCCGCTATGCGGGGTAGCATCACTAAATTCACCCTCTGGGGACCTCATTCTGCAAATGACAGGCACACTATTTCAAGGCTTGGATGTAACCACTTTGTTTCCCCACAAAAACAAATATCACAAGTTATATTGTACACTGAACACAAAATATGATAAGTGAAACACTCATACACAGATATCATCCGTGACACATGCATGACAAGAAGTTCGAAATATATCAATTTTTTGACATTTCAAATTAAGCCAAATTATAACAATTGTTGCCATGTTCCATTAAATTAAAGCCAAATCAGAAGACGGACTCAGCGGCCAGAATCAGCCAAGTAGCAATCTTATCTGATACTGTTATTGACTTTACAGAGCAAAGTGACAGGTTCCAAATATACTCATAAAGTAAAGTTGTTTAGGGCAAAAACAACTTATATTTATCCTACAAATATAAATTTCTCAACTATATTCGATACATATATGTCTAATTATGAACCTATACAATTGGCTATGTAGATTATATTTCCAATCGACTTTCCAAATGGTGTATGATGCTAATGTTAACCAGATTCCACTTCTCAAACTGGGCCCACAACATTTAAACAGGCATGGCTCATTCGAAACCCAAAATTATGTATGTATATATCATTTGGTAAGAGGTATCTCAAAACATATCTAAGTGGAAGATTTCCAAACAAATTACCAATAAAGTATCACTTTTTAATGAGTTTGAAAAAACAATTCATCCCAACGGTCGTAAATTAATCGGATATTTCAATCCGGAAACAGGCATGTTCATACCGATTATAATATTTTTTCCGACTTATAAAATGCAAATAAAAAAGTTGCAAGCACAAGGTTAAGGACCATGCAGGCAGACCTGAGAAACGGGAAATTGTCTTTGCATGGCCTTAAGACAACGTAATATACATTTTCCAGAAAGTCGAGCTTTATTCCATATTCAATTCCGGAAATTCCAATAAATACAAAATTGTATAGTTTTGTTTGGGGTGTTTGTGTTCAAAAAGTGTTATGACTTCAATGCGTCTTTCTGAGACATATAACGCTTGTAGAAAGGTAGTTCAGGTATTTATCAACCTATTTCGAAACAGGGAAAAATTCAAAAGCAAATATTATTATTTTCGAGCACAAGGTGCCATGCGGCTTTAATATATCTGATTCCCCCATCTGACTTTAAATCATTCCATTCGATCCAAAAGTTAATTTGATTCTTAGAACGATACTCATCAAGATGTGAGCTGCAGGAAATGGAACATGGCAACAAAAACTCTAGAGCCAGCAATGGTTCTTTTTTTCCTACATTATATGTTTTGTTCCACTGACTGAACCTGAAATAGCAAATTTCAGATTAGAAAACATGAGAGAATTAAATCATGCAAGGTTACCATACCCGGGCAGGGATGTTCGTTGCAATTCTGAGAATCTGTTTCCGACCCTTCACAATCAACTCCACCATAGAATGGCCCTGTTTTGTTCCGATGTCTGTACTGTGTTCCACCGCCGCAGGGAAAATCACAATCTTTCCAATTACTATAATCGTTCCAGACACAATCAACTGGAAGTAAAGTCATAAATAATACTCGCAAATGATTTTTTGAAATTGGAAGCAAGAATAATCTATTATGTAAAAAAATTAATGAGGCTTCCAAGAGGTAGTAATGCCCTAAATAAGCGACTCCTTTACCACAGCAGAATAATGAGTAATTTTTCAGGATGTAGTCGGAAATATGGCTTGTTGCCATTCATCGGAAAGCTCTCTGCTGTGGTTAAGAAGTCATTTATTTAGGGCATTACTGTAATAGTCACTTTTCTTCTGCTACAATTTCTATTAAATTCCAACCATGTGCCCATTGTGACAGGGGCAGACTATAGTGCTAGTTTAGTAAATTATAAAGTTATTATACA
Organism: Siphonodentalium dalli; assembly: GCA_032622095.1. Lineage (NCBI taxonomy): Eukaryota > Metazoa > Mollusca > Scaphopoda > Gadilida > Siphonodentaliidae > Siphonodentalium > Siphonodentalium dalli. The sequence continues at coordinate 161,654,578 of CP136063.1, read as the reverse complement.
ATGTTGTGTACAGTATGTGTTTTTCTTGTATGAGTCCAGGTTGTGGTGAAAAGTCATATTGGGCGAGACACGCCAGTGTCGAGTCCAATATGACTTTTCACCACAACCTGGACGAGTACAAGAAAAACTCATACTGTACACAACATTGTATAATGACATTTTTATTATCCATCTGTATGTTTATCAAAATTTTGAGAATAAAACTTATGTGGTTATTTTTGGTATTAGTCGGCACTTAATTCTCCATAAAAGCCTGTATTTTGATCATCAGAAAGCATGATTTGGAAAAGTAAACACGGAAGTGAGAAAAAAAAACTCAATGCGGAAGTGAAGCATCTGCTAAAATCCATCAGTGTTGCGCACGCTTCACATTTCGCAATAGAATTAATTTGTGACGTCACGGAGTCCAATAACGAGAGGCCGATCACGATCGGCAGATGTTAACCCATCCCTTGGCGATAAAAATTTAATATGATCGGATAAATGAGAGTTTTGGTGTTGAATTATAGAGTATACTGTTATGTACTATTATAGACAAATGTACATAACACAAATTATTGGAATTTATGGGTCACTGGCATTTATATAAGAGAATGCACTGGTACAGGATCTGTAATGCTAAACCGCCACAGCCAGCAAGCCCATGGGTTAAATGTGTAGGTGTGACCTGGACATGGAATACTTGGGTTAAGAGAGTCCAATTTAAGTTTACAATAATAATGTGTCCTAGTATACAGATAAGCAACCTCACCACTGACCCATTAATATCAATTATATAGCAGAGCTGTCAAAATATCACAGGAATTGTTTATGTTGAACACTGACCTCTCTATTAAACCAATAACAATTATAATGATATCAGACCATCTGAAGATATAACTCTGCAGCACAGATGTCCAAGTCTACTGTTAATATCATGTGATGTTTATTGTTGAATCTTTATTTTAAATTAGATACCATAGCCTTCTTTTAAAATCAGATTATTTGCACATTGGCATAAGAGACATCAGAAAATAATATAGCCTTATCAATAGCTAAGTAGTCCAAAGGCAATTGGTGAATTGGATTTAATGTTGCTCCACACAGATTTACCAGTACATAACACAAGATTTTGGACTGATTTAATCAAATTTGGTGTGGTGATTCGGGGTACCCTTGGAAGAGTTATAATGGTGTTAGTTTTTCAAATTTTTTTAATTATTTAAAAAAATTAAAGGGACACATTGGAAATCTTTTTATGAACTTTTATCATAATCATCAATATCTAAATGAAAACAAATGACAATGTCAATGACATTTTTTTATTATTACCGTAAATTTCGGTGTATAAGTCGCATCTTTTTGACCTGAATATATAGCCCAGAATATTGGTGCGCCTTATACAACGGTAACTCAAAATCGGGGTGAAATCTTGACTCATTTTCGGAGAGTTTGAGCCACGAGCGGTAAGTACACAAGTGTCGGGAGACAAGGAGATATTCACAGTAAATATCGGCGGAGATTCAGCCACAAAACGCTCCATAAAGACGGATAATATTCATTGAATTAAAATATTGAAAACAGTTATCTTACTCTTCATTATTATTAACTTTTATTCCCAAAATCCCGGAAAGAAATATTAGCAAATTCACAAACAGTTGGCGTCCTTGACCTTACTGTGTAACAATTCTCAGTGGACACGTGCAAAATTGACCCACATTCAATGACGGCGGTGTCATCGCTTTGATGTCTGCAGTGTTAATTGCGACATAGTAAACTGTTTGGAAGCTGCCAGTGCACGTGGCTCTAAACTGCTACCATATTACGTCACATCGGAATGTTTATTTAAAGCCCGGGAAGGAATAGAATGAGAATAATAAAACCCAGCTGACTCCAAATATTTTAACGAGGCTTCAGTGCGAATTAGCCGCGAACTCCTGTTAAATTGATATTACATAAACATTATTTTATGCTGTACGCTCTGGGTGCAAACATTTAATCCCCACATTGAGTATATTTGACACTTAATACTGAGGAGTGCATTGCATCACTATTAGCCCAAAGCGTTTGCATTCATGATCCGCGACAATTAGGCGACACCTAAATTAACGAGGCCATTATCCTAAAACAACAGTAAGCCGAGTCTCAATTTTATATTCCTATAAATGATAGGATATTTTGTGTCTTTCCTCATACCGTAAATTTCTATATATATTCACATACTTCGATCATTATGGATAAACGTGGGATTAAGCGCAAACGTCAGAGTTACGAAACCAGATTATTGATAACGAGGAAAGTGATGACGAAAGTGAATGAATGTTATTGTTGTTGAAATGTCCGTTTTGTGCATTCCGTGTATTAAATCATTCAGTTCCCATTCCATATTTTTATTGTTTGTCTATTGCAAATGTCGTTCGTTTTGATAAATTGTGCTGTGCTATGAATTGTTATGTTATACTGTGTGTTTAAATAAATCATTCTAACGTAAATAACTTTCTTTTCTCCATTTCTTCTCCTCCCAAATGTGATGTGTGAATACTTGCTCTCAATACTTACCAGTACAATACTTACCATGCACGGAAGTTTTCTGAAATTCCAGCATCTAAAAATGGGTGCGTCTTATACAAAGGTATTTCACAAAAGGCAGGATTTGGGGTTGAATAGTGGGGGTGCGTCTTATACACGCACGCGACTTATACACCGAAATTTACGGTATTATAAAAGTTTTTTGGATTTTTTTTCTTCGAAAAAGGGACATAACTCCTTTAAAATTAATCGGATCAAACCCATATTCGAACTCGATCTGTATTTTGGGCTGTGGAACTCACATACCAAAAAATGTTTGAGTTATGGCAGAATGCGTGAATTCTAAGTTGAAAAAGGGCCATAACTCTGTAACAAAATCTCGGATCAAACCCAAATTCGAACTCGATCTGTATTTTGGGCTGAGAAACCCATATACAAAATGGTTTCGATCGGATAAAAAATGTTTGAGTTATCGCATTACTCGTAAAGTGTCTACGGACAGACAGACGGACAGACAGACAGACAGACAGAGAGACAGACAGACGGACGAACGACGAGTGGTCAATCCGGGCAACGACACTATGTTTACCATACTATGGTATGGGTAAACATAAAAAGTGATATGCACAGTCGGGAGTCCAATATGACTTTTTCCAGGACTATCACGTGGCGGCTTTTGCCCAATCGGAAATGGTGTTAATTAAGGGATGGATAATAATATATTTTACATGATTTTCTCATGTTCTGATTTGTTGGACACTGCTATACTATTTTCCACTAGTATCCTAGTAGGATTCCTAAGCTCACCTCCAATTTGTTTTCTATTTACAGTAACAGACTCATTGACAACTGAAGACAGAGTCAATCTGAAGAGAGGCTCCACCTATGTTGTTATAACTTGTGCTCCAATCCCCATTCGTTGATCCTATATTTATATTATGGAAAATTTGTTTGAAATGTATATTTGGGGTGTTCAATAAATATGAAACATGAAACAATACCATGTATGTTACTTGTTGCAACATTGGCTTATCGTTGGACCTATTTTGGAAATATGGCTTGTTGCCATTCATCAGAAAGCTCTCGGTATGAATGGCAACAAGCCATATTTCCGACTAAAGTCGGAAAAGTTACCAATAATTCTGCTGTGTTTAATAAGTCGATTATTTAGGGCATTACTGTAGTAAATGCAGCAGATTTTTCCTCAACCCATTCTACACTATAAAGTTATTAAACAATGTTGTGTACAGTATGTGTTTTCTTGTACGAGTCCAGGTTGTGCATATTGTCAAGTCCAATATGACTTTTCACCACAACGTGAACGAGTACAAGAAAACACATACGGTACACAACATTGCATAATGACATTTTTATTATCCATCTGTATGTTTATCCAAATGACATCACCCGGAGTCCCGATAATTTTCATAAAAGTCATATTGGACTCGATTCAAGTCCAATATGACTTTTTCCCAGATTATCATGTGACGGCTTTTGCCCAATCAGAAATAGTGTCAGTTAAGGGATGGATAATAATATATACTCATTGGTGAGAAGCTCCCTAAGCAAATGTTCAGATTAAAATGTAAATGATCCTCATACTCACTGGGACATTCATGTGTGTTACAATCTTTGGAGCTTATAAGGTCGCCATTGCAGTCATTCCCACCAAAGGCCTGACCCAGGCAGGTTCTGTCTCTCATTTGTGTGCCTCCACCGCAAGAAACATTACATTCTCCATACTCAGACCACTCAGAAAACTCTCCATCAACTGAAATAATGGGATATTGTCATATACATTACGTCCAAGAATGGATATAGTGTGTCTGACATTTGCAGAATGAGGTCCCCAGAGGATGAATTTAGTGATGCTATAATGCACAACGGGCTAGCATAACCAAATTCACCCTCTGGGAACCTCATACTGCTTAGGCCTCTACTGCTATGGGAGACCTATGATCAGATTGAAGTGCCCCAGTTGACGTCGGTGATGTCCACCCATCATATAGTCACCTCGATTTCGCATTTTATCTTCTGCAAATTATGGGATATAGAAACTGAACAGAAGGGAAAAAATAATTACTATCTAAAAACAATGTTACTTTGAGACTATAGATACTTCCAAGAAGATGAAGCCTAAGCAGAATGTGGTCTGCAGAGGGTGAATTTGGTGATGCTAGCACACTGTGCAGGGTAGCATCACTAAATTCACCCTCTGTGGACTTCATTCTGCAAATGTCAGACACAAATTAAAGGTACTCAATCCGATCAGAGGGTCCCCATATCATCACATTCCAACAACAATAACATTTTTTGAAATGCCGCTTCAGTTATCAGAATCTAATAATTGCCCAAAAATAATGAAAAGCACAATCAACTATAGTATAAAATTGCACAAAACCTGTTAGTTATCAACATTTTATTCAACGAAATTTTGCCGGTTTGTCAAATATCTGACACAAAAAGCCACTTGATTTTAGAGTTATCCATCTTTACCCGCAATTTGGTCCATGAAACTCTTCTGTCTATTGGGCCACCTCCAATTAAAATAATAGATTTCAAACGCCGATATCTGATCACTCTGAGCTGTGATGGGTGGGTTCTTCGACTCATTTCAAATATTTTTTACCCTTGAAGCCAAGGAAATAGTAATTTGCGAGCATTAATTCAGATTGAGTACCTTTAATTTCAATGTTTGTTCATTTCCACTTCATCGATAGACAAATATTGGAAATGTTCATAAATTTCACTAGATTTTTGGAAACAATAGTCTTAACCAATTTATACAAATAAACTGAGGAATTTCTTCCCAAACAACAGTTGAAATCAGGCCTGAAATAAGATGCCTGTCATTTGCAGAATGAATTTAGTGATGCTACCCCGCATAGTGGGCTAGCATCACCAAATTTACCCTCTGGGAACCTCATTCTTCTGAGGTGTAAGCAGAATGAGGTCCCCAGAGGATAAATTTAGTGATGCTATCCCACATAGCGGACTAGCATCACTAAGTTCACCTTCTGGGGACCTCATTCTGCTTAGGCCTCATCTTCTTTGAAAAGTTTCTTTATTAAAACAATTTCTATAGAAACTACTTCACATAGATTCTATTTCTTTTTTAGTTTAGTTTCTCTATATCCCCAAATTGGCAGGACACATTGCATAATCAAGGTTCCCAATGGGTGTACATCACAATATTCACCATTAGGGAACTTCCATCTGAGTCTTTGTTTCCTCCCACAGCAGATGAGGCCATGCAGAATGAGGTCCCCACAGGGTGATTTTTGTAATTCTAGCCCGTTATGTGGGATAGCATCACTAAATTCACCCTATGGGGACCTCATTCTGCAAATGACAGGCACACTAAACTCAGGCTTGGCTGAAATAATGGGGGGGGGAGACACAAAATGAAAGACTTTATCATCTACAATTTAAAAATGGCTATAAAATTAATGTTGTCTTAAGTTGCTGTATGCAAAGTGCATTTCTATGGAAAATTGTCTCATGATGGGTTGCATTTTAAGATAGGTATATTAAGACAGTTCCTAATACAATATTGCTACCGTACATAAATTTTACATTAATGACTGTTTAGATCCCCACCATGCCTCAAAATATGTTGCTAGACATTTGCAGAATGAGGTCCCGAGAGAGTTAATTTAGTGACGCTACCAGCATAGTGGACTAGAATCACTAAATTCACCCTCTGGTGATCTCATTCGGCTTAGCCTCTTTCGCATATGTGAAAATATTGTCCATAATATCGAAAAAGTTTTGACGTAAATGTGCAAAAACAAAATGTCGGAAATGACGAAAAATAATGCGATAACATCGAAAGCGACTGGCCATAAAAGTGCGATAACGTCGAAACCACAACAGACCAAAATTTCCGTAAAATGTCGAAAAAGTCGCGACGTCGAAACATTGATCGATATTCGCAAACAACGAAAAGTTGACGAAAAGTTAAAACATCGATACGATGTTGTCGCACTTCATAAATTCGTGGATTTATTTTTGCCTTCTGCGTAATCAGATGCCAGCTGAATTTTGATTGGCTGAATTGTGTGAAGGAAAATAAATTTCAGCCAGCGGCCATACAAACAACTCTATGCAGTTAACACACAAGTACAACGACTTAACAGTTCGACTGTTTTGATAGCTATGAGTTCGCACGAGTCCTAATTAAACAATAGTCAACCCATTCCAAATGTGTGAAGGGGTGACATTTAGCAAAAGGCTATACAAACATATAGGCCTACTGACATATAATGATGTATGTCGGTCCTCACAACTATGTGTGGACTGTGCGACAGTTTTGTTGTTGTTGTTGTCGTGATGTCTTCTCAATTAGTGAACAATGGTTTAACTCGTTGGACAAAACCAACACATCTGATATATGAAATTCCAAAATGAAGCGATTTGATGTCATAATATCAGTTCAATCATGGCTAGAAACAGTGATGAAATCGAATAGATCTATCGTTAGCGGACATATACGCAGTTGGGAAAATATTAGACCAGCAGTTTACACAGGTCGACAGTACGAAGAAGTTAGGGTTTTCACAACCCCAGGTATCACACATCTAACAGAAAAAAGATGAAATCACACAGAAATTTGAAACCAGCTGCACCCACCCACAATGGGAGTGACAACCGTCCATCCAGCATTTGAAGCAATAGGCCCGATATAGAACAAGCCCTCATCACATTGTATCAACACCAGACACATATGTATAGAGAGAGGGCCATACCCCATAAGTTCATTGTTTTATAATGGTATGTATATCATTATCCATGTTTTTATTATTCATTCAATAAAGAATCGAGAAAAACATAACACTCAACTCCTCTGCCAGTCAATGCTACCCACAGACGAAACTAGGGTTGGCCTGGGAAATTACAGTGCTAAAAATAGCACAACATAACACGTGCAATTCGTGGAAATTCCAAACTATTCTAAATGTTTTATATTAACTTAACTTTGTCGCATCTGATCGCTGATATATATTGAATAAAATGTGTAGATTTGAAATAAAAGTCGCCGACGAATTAATCATGATAACGCTGCGCTCCGATATCTATCTAACAATGATTTCATACTTAAATTGCGAAAATGGAAGCATTGTTTACAACAAAACCACCACCGGGTTTATGGTACTTTCAGAATGCCATAGACTAAAACAAGAATGCAACGATGCCGTAAACATTAAAATATGTGTCCACATTAAAATATGTGTCTGGTCTAGAAAGACAGATTGAAACTGTAGAAATTAACTCTACGTGGCATACGGAAAGTATACTATAAATCGGGGTTGTGGAATAATTTATTGTCGTCCTCGGCTGTATTCTTTTATTCATAATAGTTCGCACAATTAATTGGTGACAGTTTACCCAAAATGAAGACAAGTTACATAATCACACACAAAAACGATTTTCGAAATCAAAATTTGCATTGTTTACGGTACCACTCTGCAGTATTAATGCGACGGTGTAGCAATTATTGCACGAGATTTTGGGGGACTTCAACCTGTACTGTACATTTACTGTAAACCAGTGATACAATATCACTGCTGTAAACCCACGGATTTGCGGCCACCGTGTGACATCAAAACGTAGGAAATGATTGTGTAGGCCTATCCTATTATATAAATTGGGTCTGGGAATCATTTATTTGGGACTAGTTCATTATTAAACGAAGTTTGAATTGTCTGATATTAACCAAATCGGGGATTTCAGTAGATCGGAGAAATTTACTAATAGGCCTACATATATAAACTCCGATCAAATCGGAATTGTTTTCATATCGGAGAATACTCCGATTAAATCATTGGAATTCTTATGAGAAAAACTTTGATCTGAGAAATTTCAGCATGGACACCGACATCTTCCCGTTCGCGACACATCGGTATAAAACTGCGACTATGGAGTATTTATTGAACACAAACTGTCCTGCCAATCATATCGACACAACAGCAATATTGACGGAAATAATGCTGCGATCTTGACGAAAACAAACACTGCGAAAATATGTCGAAACAGAACAGCGAACATTTGAGCAAAACTGCGAAACAAAACTGCGATAATTGGGAAAACATCGAACCAAGACAGCGAAAATGACGAAAAATTGACGAAAACGTACAACGTTACGGCGTGCGATAATGACGAAAAAACTCCGATAATGTCGGAAAAAACAACGTCAATGATGCCACATTTTTCGCAGTTTTATCGCATTTTTTTGGAATATGCGAAATAGGTTTTGACATGCTCCCATAGGCATCATTTTCTCTGGAAAGTATCTTTATTATCAATTTAACAAGTTTTTTAGTTTCTTTATAAGCTACTTTAGAAAGATTCTTTTCCGTTTTTAGTTTAGTTTCTCTAGATCCCCAAATTGGCAGACAAATCAATGCATAATCGAGGTGCCCAATTGTTGAACATCACTAAATTCACCCTCTGGGGACCTCATTCTGCAAATGTCCAGCACCATATTTTGAGACCTGATCCCCACTATTTTCCATTGAATTAGCAATCAATCAATCAATTTAAACAGTTTATATTATCTTTGTGTGGATCACCATTTGCTGCTTTATGTCTTATGATGGACATATATTTATGGACACCTTTAAATATATACTCAATACAGGAATGATAAGCATTCAGTAAACTCCTATCAATTGGCAAGCACTTACCATTATAACTAAATCTATATCCAGTCTTGTAATGTTGGAACAAGTTGTGCTTAATGATGAGGTCACAGGGGTACTGGTGAAGGGGAATCTTGGTACTTTGTTGAACTTTGAGAATGTTAAGCCTAGATTTAATTATTTATGGATCACCCGACACATATCAGGCTCTTAAAGTAAACTGTCTGACATTTTCAAAAGTGACAAATATTGTGGAAATTTTGAGAGAAACAAATGCTAATTTCTAAACACTTTATACAAAATTACAATACAATTTTGTTTTATTTATTTTAGTAATTTTCCAGTTCTTGTAACAAAACAAGTTTTCCTCTTCTCAACTGTCACACATTTAACTCCACTGACATTTTAGTGTAGTATCAGGTTTTTTTTATAATACGGGAAAATCCATTATTTAAAAACTTCCTGCATATTGTGTGTTTCTTTTTCACGTTTATTGTCCATGCCAATCAAACTCATGACCATATTCCCGGCAAATAACTCACAAAATTACTGTCGGACAAAATGCCAGGCTCAAATACAAACGTACAGATATTCGCAGTTTTGCACTAGACAATGTCTGATGTCAGCAGTTCAATACAGGTATGGACTATCATATAATATTATATCTCACGTAACTTTCTCGCGTTCTGATTGGCTGCCTACTGCCATACTATTTTACGATAGTACCCCAGTAGCCCACCTACTCACCTACTATTCTTTTTCTATTTATAGTAACATAATTTGTGTTTACACAATCGTATTGCCACCTGAACACATGGTCAATCTGAAACTTTCCTGCGTTACACGTAGTTTTTGCTATATCAGTATATCATTAGACTTCGAGAAAGACCGATTTCCCGGTAGATAATCGCATTTGATCCTCGTTTTCAAATACGCATGATAATTGTAGACATGCACTTCCGTGTTGAATCCCAGAAAACGCGCTTCGATGCAAGATAAAATTTTCTCGATTATATACTGTAAATTCGTTGTGGTGAGTTAATAAACGTATATACATGTGTAATATAATCGTCACTTTATTTATCTCTGGCTCAATTGGGTGTTAACGCAAGATATTGCTCATGTCTCCTCAAATTTAATTTGTTTTCTCCGGTGATATTTTCGTAACTCAATTCTTTCAAGACCGATTTCGTAGCCGGAATTAACTATGTGCATACTGAGACACTGTTTACTTTACTTATCGGCTGCTATCAGCTACTTCAATTATTGAGTTTGCCTGTCGAAATGAGTGATCATAGATTTGCAGAAAATATCAAAACAAAAACACAACAAAAAACACAACAACACCACCACCACCAAAAACACAACAAAATACTAAACAAAAACACAACAAAAAACACAATAACAAATGTTCGATATAATATAATAAATAATGCATGACTTGTCGTTGACTATGCCAAAATAGTGGTCCTCGAGGAGGAATAGTCCACTCGCCTGCGGCTCGTGGACTATTCCTCCTCGAGGACCACTATTTTGGCATAGTCAACTCCAAGCCATGCATTATCTATATAATATTGATATTGGCATTGCTGGCATTGGAACAGGATAACTACCCCATTTCTAGAACATAACTGTGTTAGTGTGGCTCATGGGGCCATTGTCATAAGGCATCTATCACATTCATAGTCAGCTTTTCAAATCGATCACAAATGTAGCCAGCTTTTTACAAGCGATCACATTTGTAGCTAGCTTTTCAAATTATATCGTTTATGATGCAATAATTATATCCCTTACGGAGCATGAAGGCTTAATAAGCCTTCAACAAGGATTCGCCAAGGATTCGAGTGCTTATGTCAATCACAATAAGCATTCGCTTAGGACTCGAGTGCTTATATCGATCACAGTAAGCACTCGCTTAGGACTCGAGTGCTTATATCGATCACAGTAAGCACTCGCTTAGGACTCGAATGCACTCCCTTTAGGACTCGAGTGATTAAGATGCAGTGCAGGTATAAGCACTCGATAAGGAATCGAATCCTTAGGTCTCCCACATAAGCACTCTGGAAAATGAGGGCTTGTGGCGAAGGCTAACATTTTCTGTTAACTAATAAAATTTAGACTTCAGCCAGACATATATGACTCTAAAATCAGTATTCAAATTAAGGCTTCAATATATTGTTGGCCTCTTAGCCCTCGATGCTCGACTTAGAATATTTCAATACAAAACTGTTCTGAATCTGAAGCTGCAAATTAACCAAGTCCAACATTGAGAAATATATGGAAAAATTAATAATTATTTGGCAAATTTGTAGTTTTAACAATTTGTTTGGCAATATACATTTGAAAATATTCAGAATTTGTCAAGCTTTCACATGGTGTAAATATTGTGGTTTAATCCGAATTTTAATAAATTAAAATTAATTAAATAATTAATACAATTAATAATTTTTCAACTTGTAGGACCCCATATGGAAATGTCATATAGGAACCTATAGGAATCATATTGGAAATGACGATTCACATTAGGAAAATTATAGGACCGTATTTCCTATAGGAAAATTGCCATGGATTATCCGATAAGAACATTTTGAGACATCCTAAAGCAATAAATAATTTTATAGGAGATTTTTCAATTTTCTCAAGATCTCTATATTTTTCTCAAGATATGTTGGCCCACTGATAATTCAGAACAGCTAGTCTATATCATCCAAGGTACCAATTGAGAAAAAGCAAAGCCCAAGGGGGAGGGTGCAATTTGGGGGTTTGGTGCAAGGGAGGAAATGTAGTTGGAAATTCCAAGGTGAACACCCCCTTGCCCAATGGAGCCCCCCTAGCCACATCCCTGTATAAGTCTGATTCATCTCATTGCCAGTGTCATTGCCAGTAATAAATCACTTTAACATTGTAATCAATCCTACTATTTAATTGGGACAACTGCTTTACTCTGTGTCTATGAGTACCTGTTATGTAATCACCCTGACTCTTGCCCTCCATGCAAATTGAGACCAGATGGAATTTTCTCAAATTCACAAACTGGATATATAGCTCACAATGGGAAGTCAAGGTTTATATTGGTTTTCTTTATGTCACATTCAGGATTATTTACTGATAGTTTAAATTCAGGTGAGTATATACTTTGCATTTATTTTATCAAATTATAACATATAGGATGATGTTTATATTTATACTTTATTCGTAATTTAAGTATTATAAATCACTGGCAATTTAATTTATAGTTAATAACATTTTAAATTGACAGGTCTCCAAAAAATATGAAATTTTGCTGAGGTTGCCTGACAGATACAGGTCAATTAATTGTCAGCATTACAATTTGCATGGAGTTACAAAAATAATGTTGGGGTCAGCAAAGAAAATAATTATACCATCTATTTAACTGTTATTTAAAAAATTCAGCATTAAATAGATGCATAGTATCATAATTTTTCTGTGACTTTAAAATAACTGCTCAATTTTGTGTATTGATTTTTAAACTGACAATCTCCATCTGTTGACAATTAACTGCATGAATTGATATTTGGGTAATTTACTAAAAAGGTTGTGTGGACTTCTGGTGTTTTATGAATTTTCAGTGTACATAATCTATTTATTATTCATAATTAATTAATTATTAGTATATGCATGGTAACATAAATTTCAGAGGAAGATAATGTTGGCATATTGAACAAGTACATTATACACGTCTTGTTTGAACCTATGGTAATTTAAATGCAGGGGAGCCAATGGGTTCCAAAACTAGTAATATAGAGCGTTCTTATAATCACGTGATTGGATACGGGACGCGCCGCCATGTTGGATGCTGTATATCCTATAGGCAGCCCTCATAATTGGCTACGGCAACCGCGGCAATGCCGAAGCCATTTGCTGAAGCAAACTGGGCCATGATAAAGGGTTGCCGTAGCAGATTGCCGAAGCCAAACAATCTGAATTAAAAGGGCTGTATAGGAGCAATATTGATATATAAGGAACCTATATGAAACCATATCGCTGGTCCAATGCTTTCCTATTTAACAAGAAAATGACAGCAAAGGGCATTAATGCAAAAAGTAAGTTAAATTAGCATTATAAAACTAGCAAATTATATTATAAATTGGATATCTTATTTTATTATTATTTGAACCATTTCCTTCCAGTTAATGCACACATTTAGAATATCTAATCAGCTATCTAATCTCAATTTTGGATATGCCTGCATAATGATATCATAAACTGATTATCACTCAAAGGTTGGTTTATCGGATGTTAAATCCACAAAAAACATCACCAATATCATTTTTTGGGCATTTTAATAGTTCAATGCAAGCTAAAAATATTAATATTCAGTCCAATACAATTTTGATAAATTTACAAACAACTGTATCATTCACATAACTCATTTTCTGAAACATAATAATATCATTTCAGTTATTTCTGATGTAAACATAATTTAAAATTTGTTTACTATTTCTCATTTCAGAATTTGAAAACGACTCCCAGAAAAGAAGACTGAGACTGCATGCATTGCCAGTGTAATTGACATATATCCTAAACAATTTATTAGCTAGGGGCGACACAGCCGGAGCCTGAGAGTACAGAAATCAAATTGCATTAAACATGGACATGATAGTGACAGCTAACATAAATTCTTGATATACATACATGTATATACTCAAAATTATTCATTTCACAAATATAAAATTGTTATCACTTCATAATTGTTTTGTTATTTCTAGCATCTCCAGAATGGATATCCAATTTTGATGACACGACCCATATTCCCATGCATCCTGCATAGAGTTATCCCTCATTTCCATGCAGTATAGGTAACTCTATAGCTATGAAAACAGGCCATCATTTCACCATAATCTTGAGCATTCGGGGACCAATTTAAGGATTCGAGACATGGTTCGTAAGGCTTCATTTAAGCCTTCATCATTTGCATATAAGGCTTCGAAGCCTTAAATATAAGCCCTCGAAGCCTTATATGCAAATTATGAAGTCTTATTTAGCCTTCGAGTGCTTACGGGAACCAATAAGCCTTCTATAGGGTCGACTTATTTAAATGAGCTAAACCCTCGAAGGCTTAATAAGCCTTCGAGTGCTTATGGGAGTACTTAGCTCATTTAAATAAGTCGGCCCTATTGAGGGCTAAATTCTGTTTCGAGTGCTTAAGTTATTTTGCCTGTAACTGGCCCATTGCATTGATTGAGATAAGGATTCATTTAAGTCTTCATTGTAAGCATTCGAATCCTTCCTGAATGCTTACCGAGGGCTTGTGATTTCGGTAAGGGAAGTGATGCCATCATGTGAACATGCAACTAAAATGGCAACATCATGCTCCAAAACTGGGTTATTTTATTACTTTATAGGAATAGAACACGATCAATTTCATGACATTAGGTATAGAAATGATTAACTAATATTTAATTTATTTCCTCCCCTATAAATGTGTATGTTGTTCTTCATTCATCAACTCAAGATTGTGATTAGCCAAACAATTAGTCTCGTTCATCAGACCAAAATGAATACGAAAATCTGGCTACGTTTGTGATCGATTTGAAAAGCTGGCTATGAATGTGATCGATGCCTTGTGACAATGACCCCATCAGCCTCAGTGTGAAGTTGTGAAATGACATGATGCATCCGTGAAGGGTGACAATTCCATGTGTTATTAGAGTCACAATCACAATCATTACACGGTCACAGATTAGTGTCACAGAGTGCAAACATTCATTTCAGTGTCCGACAAGCAATCAAACATCATGCGGTAGTATACAGTGGATACATTTACATTGATGATCAAGCCTGCAAATAGTGTACCTGTCATTTGCAGAATGAGGTACCCAGAGGGTGAATATATTGCACTATCCTGCAAGGTGGGCTAGCATCACCAAATCACCCTCTGGGAACCTCATTCTGCTTAGGCTTCTACTGCTATAGGAGACCTAGGATCAGATTGAAGTTCCCATTTGAAGTTGGTGATGTTCACCAATTAGTCACCTTTATAATGCATTTTATCTTCTGCAAATTAGGCGATGTAGAAACTTCTCAGAAAGGAAAAAGTAACTAAAAACAATGTTAATTTGAGACTATAGATACTTCCCAGGGCATAAGGCCTAAACAGAATGAGGTCCCTGGGGGGGGGTAAATTTAGCGATGCTAGCCCATAGTGCCGGATAGCATCACTAAAATTACCCTCTGGGGACCTCATTCTACAAATGACAGACACACTATTTGCAGGCTTGTGGATGATTCAAGGACTCTAGAAGCTATGCATTACAGAGTCTAAAGGATTTCATTATCAGTCACATTATCGCCTCTATAGATACAGTGATGCTCTAATTAATCGACTCTTTAACCACAGCAGAATTATGGGTAACTTTTCAGGATTTAGTCGGAAGCCATATTTCCGACTAAATCCTGAAAAGTTACCCATAATTCTGCTGTAGTTAAAGATTCGATTAATTAGGGCATTACTGTAGCTCCTCCATTCAGTCCCTGCTGTATGACATCACAGCGGACAAATAGTTTTACTATTGACAGAATGATATCCAGACCTGTTACCTTCAAAAAATATTTTCCGGGAGATTGGTCACTCGTTTCCGTGAGATTGGGGTCACCGTCCGGGAGATTTTTTACATTGGACTCCTTTTGCATTTTTTAATTTCAATAAAGAAAAAATTCAACAAAATTCTTATTATATCTATCACACAGAAACATGCAAGTTTGATAACAATTAACAAAGTATTCTTCAGGAAAACAGTTATTGTGCAGTTATACATTTTATTGTCTGAATTTGTCTCATTTATAGAGAAAACATTGCAGGCCACGACGTATCAACAACGATAAACTACTTTCGGTTTCATTTACATCTCACGAGATTTCAACTGTCATGTTAAAAAGTACAATTCAGGAACGGACTTGTAAAGTTTAAAATCTAGAACGCATGTTTCTTTTGATTTTTATCATACCATTTCAAGAGACCACGAGTCCTTCAACTTTGAATCATATCGTCGGCATTTTGCCTGTCTTTCCGCAGAATCAGACATTTAAAATATATAATGTATTGTCGCCAATTTACTGAGACATATATAATTATAAATGACCATATATGAAAACAGTCTGGCATAGTTAATATTAGTTTTATAACGTGAGGTTCATTCATCCTTTGTTTGTTAAAACATGTGGGTGACAAACCATTTATTGCCATACTAATTACCCGCGGCACATTCAAATGGCAGCTACTCCAAGCAATCGTGTAACAGCAGTGTCTGCACCGGATGCTAAACAATCACACCCGGGCAGGTAGTCTCGCATATTCTCGCTAACCGCGTTATAATACAATGAAAACGAAAGTAACTTTTTATTATTTTTTTGTTTGATCAGATTGTTTCAAACCGTGAGATTAGGAGGTGTCGCCGTGACACCGTGAGATGCATGGTGAAAGCGGGAGTCTCACGGCGAATCCGTGAGAAGTAACAGGTCTGATGATATCTCCTTTCTCTTTCATTTTTGGTGAATAAAAAATACAGATGTTTATAACTTTTGAAATTCTTGGAAATACTTAATTCTATTCACCTTGCTAGCTATTATTGGTAAATTCTGGAATCTTCAAATAGATGTGTTTCAGTGTTTAATTACTTGTCATAATCTTCAGATTTGTAAACACTGGGTGAAACTAGCAATGTGACAGGAAATTTATTGTGCTATTTTTAGCTATGTGTTAAGAAACTGCGGAATTCCGACAATTGCCTGATTGGCTTCCTCACTTTACTGTTCAGTGTTGTGATTGGCTGACATAATGATTCTTGGTGGTAATGGAATGCCCAGCTATTTTCTTTAGACTCTGTAATGCATAAATTGGTAAATCATTTTTGCCTTTGAGATCTGTAATCTATGAAGGCAAATAAAAACTTGTAACACTATAATGACTGAATCTATGACACAGTTGTCTATATTTTCTATCCAGAAACGCATCTAAATTTTTTGCCAGAATCACGTCTAAATTTCCCTGCCAGAATCCTATCAAATTAACACTTCTAATACCACGTAAAACAGTTTGAGATTAACATACCAGTTTTATTGAGTTACAGTTCTGTTACATCTTAGCAGAAGATTTTCAACAGTTTATCAGAAAAGTGTTAGCCTGCACAATTTGGAATAAAACCCATAGCCTTAAAATTACAACTACATATTGTAAGTCTATTATGGTTATAGCCCTGACTAAATGAGTCAGTAATGCGGAAAGTGTTGCCTTTGTAGGTTTTTCAGAGCTATTTATCATGGAAACGCGCCGACATATGAGATAAACATCTGTGTCTTTCCATGCACATTTTGTTTAATAGTAAATATGTTTAATCCTTGCAGTCCTGTTGGAAAAAATAGAGGAAAATACAAATCTTCCATAACTGTGTATCAATAAATGTATTAAAGTGGACTATTAACCCTTTCAGTGCCAAGTCCAATTTTTGTATCAACCCATATTTCCTTGATCATTTTTCAAATTTATTGATTATAATAATCTAAGAGCTCTTTCCATCAATGTATCACATTATTATAATCAATAAATTTGAAAAATGATCAAGGAAATATGGGTTGATACAAAAATCAGACTTGGCACCAGACCTGTTTACTTTTAAAATTGGAAATCTTGAGATTTGTCCTCAGAAAGAGGGAGATTTAGTGAAAAATCTGGAGATTTTTTTCGATAAGAGTATCACAAAAAAAAATTCGTATTTTCTTTTAAATGTCATATAGACTGCTTGTTGCATTTGTCGCCAAATATATTCAGTAACATCAGGTAATATCGGTGAATTTAAAGAGAGAGCGTATTGACATAATTGTTTGAGGTCTGTTCGATTCGCGTTCTGTTATTGCATATATAAAACACGGAATACCACAAATACGGAAACGGAACTAAAACAAACAAAAAGTTTAAATCGGCAATATAATAATTTGAGTCGGCGGTTTTAAAGCAGTCAGTCGGGACTAGCAGAAACCAACACTAAGTGTGGCCAAAAAAGGGAGCTTCTTGTTTGATATATTATAATCCTTGTCTGAACATTGAAGACCGCATTTACTTACTCAACGCTGTTAAACAAAAGAGAGTCAACGTTGTGTCAACATTTTGTCACTGTTTGACTCGCAAGCGATATATTCCTAATTGATTTGTAACACTATAGCGTTCATGGCTTAACGCTTGGTACAGCGGTCGGCTAATTTGGGGTTTATCTTTTGAAATCGGGAGATTTAATGGTTTCCCGATCGGGAGCACATGAGAAATGACACAAAATCAGGAAACTCCCGCTGAAATCGGGAAAGTAAACAGGTCTGCTTGGCACTGAAAGGGTTAAAGAAGATGCATGCGGAAAGGTGCAGATGGTTATCTCATAGGTTAGTGCATTTCCAGGATAGATAATACTGAAAAATCTACATAGACAACATTTTCCGCAATTAGTAACAAACGAGCCCAACTCATATATTGAATCGTGATGTTAATTCATGGTTGTGACTGTCAACACTACCGATTTGACAAACGAGAAAGTCACTTCAAAGTCGCACACTGGTACAATGATCACTACCAGGGCCGTTACCTGGGCAGAATCTAAGGAAGCAATCTTCAGTTGATGTGTCATTGCCTTCACAAGAGAGACCACCATGTTGTGGCTCCTGGCACTGCCTCTGCTTCTGACGTGTGCCATTACTGCAGCTAACACTGCAGTCAGACCACTCATCCCACTCTATCCATTTTCCATCCACTAAAAAATTAATATTGATTGTGTGAGAGAACAAACCAAAAATAATAAAAGGCTGCTTGCATGGCCATGCATCCCCCCAAAAAGATGGCTTTTTATTACAACTGGACCTGATTGCATGGAGAGTGGCTTTTTAGAAATTAAAAAAATTATTCTGGCAACAATCAATGGATCAAACTTTGCTTCCAACTGTCTACATTGTTAACACATCTAGTATTATTTGCTTGGACATCAGAATAAGCAGTAAAATTTTAGTCTAAAATGGGCATATCTGTGTTAACAGTGAACAATGGTATTTCACCAAAAGCGGTTTATTACCAATATATACTCACAACAATAACAAGTGTATCATAGTTGCCATAAAAGCAAAATACCAATTTTTGTTCATGGCTGCTAAGTTTTAACAGTGAGTGAGTGTTGATGACAAATTCCAAATATGGGGATGAATGATTCGAACTTGAACTCCCCAGCATGTGGCATCACAAATGTAAACAAACATCTACTTTCCAAGCCTGAATTTAGTTGCCTGTCATTATCAGAATTAGGTCACCCAGAGGGTGAATTTAGTGATGCGACCCGCACAGCAGTCTAACATCACCAAATTCACCATCTTGGTACCGCATTCTGCATTGCCTTATCTGCTATGGGTGACATAGACTCAGACTGAAGTTCCCAAATGGAGAATATTGTGATGTACACTTATTGGGAACCTTGATTATGCAGTGTGTTGTCTGCCAATTTGGGGATAAAATGAAACTAAATTAAATATGGAATCTATGTGAAGAAGTTTCTATAGAAATTTGATAGCAAACTTTCCAGAGAAGATGAGGCCTAAGCAGAATGAGGTATGTAGAGTGTGAATTTAGTGATGCTATCCCGCTGTGGCACCTCATTCTGCTTAGGATTAAAAGTCTCTGGAAAGTATCTTTATTATCAAATTGACAAGTTTTTTTTAGTTATTTTAGAAACTTCTTTAGAAATTTCATATTTCTTTTTTTAGTTTCTCTATATCCAGCTATATATATCCCCAAATTATCAGACAACACAATGCATAATCGAGGTGACCAATTGGTGCACATCACCATCTTCACCATATGGGACTTAAATATGTGTCTAGGTCTCCCATAGCAGATGAGTCAATGCAGAATGAGGTCCCCAGAGGATGAATTTGGTGAAGCTAGCCTGCTGTGCGGGGTAGCGTCATTAAATTCACCCTTTGGGGACCTCATTCTGCAAATGTCCAGCACCATATTTTGAGGCCTGGTGCCATCTTAGGGTTCATTCCCATCAGATGTCCTAAGTCTAGACAGGTAAGGTGTACTTTAGCTTATTGCAGAGCTATTTATCGCCCATTTGTATTCACCAATTAGCCCATCCATGGGACAGTCACGGCTGACAGGTCCATTCCAATCAATCAACAGGCAAATATGTACAATCCAAAATATAGAGATGTGTAAGCACTGTAGACCGACCTTACATGGCAAACATGCAATTTTTTAGGAAAAATTCTTGATGAATATTGAATACTCTGGGTTCTGTCTGTTTTTGGTATTTGTAAAAGGAGATGCGGAAAACACAGAAGACGAGATAAAACGTAATATTAAAAATATCAGTGATCAGGGGTCTAATTGTTATTGTTTATATTCTACATGGTATGATCCCTTCTATATTTAAAGTTTGTAATGGTCAATGAATTCATCTCTTGATAAAGGATAATGGTTTCACCACGTGCAAGTTACATAAAACAATAAATAACTACCTCGTCAGCATGAGACATTAAGCCAGTGCATTGGTTGAGTGGTGCCCTTTCGGTGCCGAAATATCTGGAGGTCCAATTTCTCAATACTGTCACTACTCAAAGGTGTATTTATGGACATGTTGATGAAGATAAATATGATAGCCAGATCCACGAATTCCCCACGAAATAATTTTTTTATTAGAAACTACGAAAACTAATGCCGACCAAATCAAAGCCATTCACAGTACTTTTTTTTAAAATATTTTTTATTCCGATCGACATGAGAACAGACCATGACATACATGAATTATGACAGTATGGAATAACAATTTTTACTGGTTTATTTAGTTTGATCATTTGATTAATGTTTTGGGTATCTCGTACAGTAGTTAATTTGATGTAAAGAGTTTGTTTTAAAACAAATAAATCATGAGTGAGATTGATGTCATGGCTTAATAGGTTTCTACACTGTAAAGTTACAGCAATTCCACATGTGAAAGTGATTAACAAAACATTCCCTGAATGAACTTTTAGTTAATTCAATGACTATGAAATGGCAGAAAAGAAAAAAAGAAATAGTGAATAGTTGAAGGAACTCTGGGCCATACATATTCCCCATATGGTATACAGACAATATCACATACAGGGCCATGCAAAGTCCTGAATTCCTGATAAAAGAATCTAACTCACTGCCTGTGAAAATATTGAATTTTTAAAGACGTTATACTTCCCCGGGAATGTCTATATAAGGAGAAAGGAGAGAAAGCACCATTCACAGTACTTACCTGGGCAGAAATGAGTATTGCAATCCTGAATCTCGCTACCATCACCATCACACTCCTCTCCGCCATGTTTCACACCATAACACGTCCTGTTTCGAACCTGTGTGCCATTTCCGCATGACACTGTACACTCAGACCAATCGATCCAATCGGTCCAGCTTCCGTCAACTCAAAAAATATAACAACATTGAATTGACCTTTTGTTTCAATGAGCTCTTTTGCATGAATGGCAGCCACATACATATAAAAAAAGGTTGATTTCAAATAATAAATAGCATGATATTATTATTATTATTATTAGAGATCTGATCTGCGTTTCGCATTGATTTGGAAATCACACTGATTTTTTATGCTACTAATCTCCATTTTGAGAGCATATATTACTGCACTTACAATTCTTTAATATATGGCAGAAAAAGAAAACTTCTTTGAAGAATTTACAAGCACAATTTCAGCATTGTGTTCTTTTTTAGGTGATTCTTGTCATCAAGTTATTTTTTATATATTTTAAATCACAAAAACAAGAAAGGAGAACGATCACACTTAATGAAAGTAAACACTAAATAATACTTAACTTTTTTTTGGATTTGGGAAAAATAATGAAAATTATCTGATAGGAAAATTGTTCTCTAAATATATGTTTTTTAAATGTTACAGATTTCGTATCTGAAGAGCTTCACTCCTAAAAAGCATCAGTTAAATCTGTATAAAACCACAGAATTACACAGCGCGTTGTGTGCAATTTCTATAATCGGAAATCATATTTTGAATCACTTCGAATTAAAAGTGTTGGACCAGAAACACACGTTAGATGCATTATCATATACAAATGCAAACCACAGCAAACTAGTCATTCTTTCAGAGCTACAAATATTTGGTTGCGGTAGATTTTTATCAATATCGAGCATGATATGATAGTCTCCTAGAATAATAACCTTATCCTTCATTGCTATACCAAATGGATGATGCCACTTACATTCAATGATTCAGCAAATATGTCTTAACTGAATGTTCTAGGCCAGTGATGGCATATATTCAGAGCCTTGGAATATATAGCTTCAAAAATGCCAAAGAAAATGTGTGATACAACAGGGTCCAACAAAATTAATTGCATCATTAGTACAAAGAAACTATTTCAACAATTTTCTCTTCTTATCATAACAAGATATATTCTTCTTGGATGAAGTTATGACATTATTTAATGACCTGTAATTGTGAGCAATCCACGCACCAGATTTGAAAAAAATCAGATAACTAAAGTTATCATCCGGAAACCAAAATAATAGGCAATTATAAATTGACAAGGACCATAGCTCTGTTAACAATGGGCAGCCCACACCCATATTTGAACTTTTTCCTGTATTTTCCAATGTGCAATACACACACAAAATTTGAAAATAATCAGAGAACTAAAACTAAAGTTATCATCCGGAAACCAAAATAGTCTGCAAATTCGAATTACCATAAGGACCATAACTCTCGTAAAAATGGGCAGACCTCACCCATATTCGAACCTAACAAGTGTTCTAACCAATAAGCTAACATACCAAATATATTTTAATTTCATTTTTCACTGAAATTATCATCCAGAAACCATCTGGGGTGAAGCAGAGACGGACTCACACACAGCATTAGGAACCCGGTGATTTTTATAGTTCCCCCCAAGTTTAATTTTTCGGCGATAAATATGCAACTAGTTGGGTCATACTGAAGAGAATTCCACAATTACTTCACTTTGCATAACTTAATTGTCATACTAACGCCCCTATAATCAAGCAGCACAGTTAAAGAGTTGAAGTTAAGTTCTGAGAAGAATGACTTTCAATCATATTAATACATACCCTTGTTCACAAGCATTCTGTCATCATATGGTATAAAATATAAATACTATAGTAAACCGATTCATGCAAATAGAAACCCATAATCGGTTCATGCAACTCAACATTAACCCTTTCATGATGAGAGCCGCGCTGGTGCTGCATTAAATATCCTGTGCCAGTGCATTCTCTTATATACGTGAGTTTCCCATAGGGAGTCTCGCATATATAAGATAATGCACTGGCTTACAAGGTCAAGGTAAATATTGTTAGGCCAACATATTCTTTTATATATGTGGGGCTCCCCATGGGAGACTCGCATATATAAGAGAATGCATTGGCACAGGGTTTTCACAAACTTTCAGGAAGCTCTAGTCATGGAAGGGTTAAAAAAATCTAAATAGTTCAGGGCTGAAACTATTTTTCATTATATTGAAGAAATGTCAAGAAAATGCCATTGGAGATGTTGATATCCTGATGTCAAATGAGGTCATGACTGGTAATGCCACATATCTGGAATGGCTTCTTCACATAAGCTGTTTAGAGAAGCCATTTAACAGACTCTGAGAACATTTTGCTGTGCAATAAGTTTTTAATATGAGGTTATAAAGAATGAACCAGCCCTTGAAATGAAATAGCCTGATTAAAATCCAGGTGGATTCAGTTCAAATTCAGAACGCTAATCAAAGATAGTAGATTGGAAATAATAAATGAAAAGTATTTACATACTCGTAAAATAAAATTATTGCAATGAGGGATCTAAATTTCACTATATTCAGTGACCATTCGTGCAACCCGGTGTAATGTTTTAATACATTAAATTGCCATGCAAGTTACATTGCATGCTGGGGCCAATTTTGTACAGGTGCTCCAGTGAATATACTGCCATGCTGTCTTAAGGTGAAGTTTTATATTACACAAATAGAAATGTACACATTGGGCATCGAATGACAGTTATTTTTCAACAGAAAGTTATGCATAGATGCACTGTAAACACTTAAACAGGGTTTCTGCCAGGAGTTGGGGGAGTGGAATCCCTATAGCTGCTCGGATAAGATCTCAGTCCATTCAACCAACTGCGATTGTAATTAAATTTGAATATTTGTTGCTGAAACAGGCATTCTGATTGGCCGAGAGCTGCTAACTTTAGTTTTCGATTAACAAGCATCAGTCGTTGAAGTGCTGAAGCATACACAAGAGCACTGTGTCATTGACAACATGCCAGAAATCACGTAATATAGTCAACCAGAATGTTGTTTTCTATAAACGCGGTTAACAGGAAGTTTTTCCACATAGAACGTATCCATAGATTTTCATGTCATAAAAGTAAAGTAAATGAGGTTATAATTTCCAACAAGTTGATTGTTCTTAAATATTGTGCCACAATAATCGCTTGTTTCAAATTTCAAAAAGAAATTCCTGACAGATTTTGAGAAATTCCATTTTAAATACAAGGAAATGATGGCCAAAAGTGCATCTGACCCTTAAGTGATTTTTAAATCTGAGTTGTGGCCGGAAATGTCCTGGGAGGGGGGAGTAACTATTCTATCTATAATACATCAACGAGAATTCTTTTGTATCAGCAGAAGTAATGTTACTGGAGTAAAAAAATTAACCAGAAAACAAACCTAAACTGAAAGGCTAGCGCATATGCAGAAGTAATGGGAAACTCATTTAATATTCCTACTATCATTTTATTTGCTTCATATGTCCTTGCAGAATATCAGCAGAATATAATATATAAAGTGGTCTATAATTACACAAGATATGAAGTCAATTATGGGAATGATTGAGTCGATTGTTTACATCAAGATTGTTCTTCTTCAATCAATATTAAGCCTTTCTTCAGCTTTCTATATTAAATACTCATTGACGAGTAGTTATCCCCAAGGAAATGTTCAGATAATAAATTCAACAAATTAACATAAGTGGTTTGTTTAATATATTATCTGAACATTTCCCCAATGAATAGGATTCCTTGTGCTCTTTCTATTGTCTGATCATATTTCCTGAACATCCCTCCAGATGTATAATAGACCATTCCAATGTATACTTTTATAACTGAGTGGAAGAATCCATTTAGTATAGAAAGGGTAAAAAACCAAATTTGAGTTTTTGAACCTGCTTAAGATGTGTATTTTAGAACAAAATGTTGAACCCTGCACTCCTGATGTCATTAATGTCAAAATATAATTTCCGTGATTACCTTCAGAGTTGTTCTGCAATTTACATCTCATTTTGCATTCAATCTATACATGTGGATGTTAGGTATTGAAATAATTTTATTGAAACAATGAACTTCACATGCTTTCAATTCTTCTAAGAAAAAAGACTTCAGTTTTTGGTATCTCAATTTGAATGTTCATGAACTTCAGTCCATTGAATGTAATATTGATATTGTGAAATTTCTTGCAAAATTCAAAACTGTGAATAAAATTACCAGTTTAATCAGAAACGTTACATAAATGAGCTTCCCATTCTTCTTTCGCAGCTATAGTTAATAAATTCCAATACATTACCAGGGCACGGGGATGTGTTACATAGCTGAACCTCAGAGCTGGGGTCGGGGCACTCATCTCCACCATAGAAAGGTCCTTCGCATGTTCTTGTTCTATTCTGATTTCCTGTTCCACATGGAGCAGTACATACACTCCACTGTCCCCAATTCTTCCACACACCGTTAACTAAAAATATTAAGGTAGTTTATTTTGTCAATATTGATAGCTGTGGAATATTTTTCAAAAAGTTAATCTTTCACACACAAATATATATCTTCAAACTAATTGATACATTGAAACATTTTTGTTAATTATTTCTGGGAAAATATATCGTTTGTATGCGTCTTAGAAATTAATCCTTTGTAGGAAATTTGAATTTAGCAGTGTGGTGTGAAAAAGTGGCATTATTTTTAGTGCGATTCTGACCCAAGTTACAAAAACACAAAAGTTTAATGGCTCTCAGCGCAAAATATAATTTCATAATTTTTAACCAAAAGACAATACACCACATCTTTGCATCGGGTACATGTAGACACCTATAATGAACGCAGGGATGTGGCAATGGGGGGGGGGGGGGGGTAACTAACCCCTCAAAGTTTGAAAAACAGTTGAAAATTTCATGCTTGAAACATTAGTTGGAAAGTATACACCACATATATGTTGAATTTGTTCTTATTGTTGATTTTCTGACCAGTAATGATTGGGGAACTTGTTTATAAAATGGCCAACAGATGGAAATTTCCAACCTTAGTGGGGTGTTTGCGGGTACCAGTTTGACAGTATCAACCCAACAGCGGGGAGCAATTGAATACAGAATATTGTGAACATGGTAGTTTAGTCTGGTTCACGGGGTGGGAGTGCAGTCACGATACCCTTTAGCCTTGTCACAGAAAGAGCATAATTCTCTAGTTGTTTCTGTGTTGATACAGTAATGCCCTAAATAATTGACTCCTTATAACCACAGCAGAATTATGGGTAACTTTTCAGGATTTAGTCGGAAATATGGATTGGTGCCATTCATCGGAATGCTCTCGCCGAGAGCTTTCCGATGAATGGCAACAAGCCATATTTCCGACTAAATCCTGAAAAGTTACCCATAATTCTGCTGTGGTTAAGGAGTCGATTATTTAGGGCATTACTGTAATTCACTTGTTGTTTCTGTATTGATATTTACCTGGGCAGTGATTAGTGTTACAGTCCGTATCTTCACTGCTTGCACCAGAACACTCTGCACCTCCATATAACGGACCATCACAATCCCTCTCACGAGTCTTTGTACCATTTCCACAAGTCAAAGTGCACTCAGACCACGGCTTCCAGTCGTCCCAAACTCCATCAACTAAAACGGAAAAATCTTATATAATGTCTGATTTTATCAGTCAGACAAAACAAAGCGAGAGTTCATACTCTGTAATTGATACAAAATTTATGTACTTTATCGCTTTCACGACGGGAGCTGCGCTGGTGCAGCATTAAAAATCATGTGCCAGTGCATTCTCTTTTATATGCGAGTCTCCCATATGGGATCCTCGCATATATAAGAGAATGCACTGGCTTTCAAGGTCAAGGTAAATATTATTTGGCTAATGCATTCTCTTATATATATGTGAGGTGCCCTATGGGCGACTCGCATATGTAACAAAATGCATTGGCACAGGGTTTTCGCAAAATTTCAGGAAGATAAAGTTGTGAAAGAGGATTAACCTCTTCTGCAGCAGCGATATCATTATATTTGCTCATGTCTTGAATAGCTTGTAATAAATTATAATCAAACCACTGGCCATTAAAAAACTATAATCATGCCTGATAGATATTAGTTTTTCTATTAATGAGGAATTAATAGGGCTTAATTGGAATGAAACTTAATAACTTTTTGTATCAAAATTGAGAACCAACCCACATGTCAAAATCACAATGCCTGGGTTAGGACGCCACATTGCTGGAATAGAGGTATTTCATGTTTTTCCTCTTGTCCCTGTTTCCAGAAAAAGTCAATCCATACCTTACTCGTATTTAGATTTGCATAGATTTGCATAGATGAGTGTGCAAAAAATAGTACTATGCAAATTTAAAACTTAGCGAAAAATAGTATGACTTCCAAGTTTACCTGATCCACAGAGGAATAAGAGGGTTACTGTAATGAGTAATGGTCCAATTCTAATGTGAATTTAGGTAAAATGCAATATAAATGACTTAAGGTGAACACATTCAATCAAATGGAGTGCCAATACTCCAAATAAAAAAAAAGTACTTATACATTTTGTAAATAATGGATGCTTCAGATGACGAAAGAAATCATTCCACTTTTGAAAAATTCTCATCATTGTAATACTTCGCTAAACTAACATTCCTTCTGTCATATAAGCAGAAATATATCCATTTTCCTATTTGAATTTGTATGGACAATTTCCATGGCAAATAAAAATGGCTATCAATAAGTGATTCTCAAAATTCATACAATGTGCTATTATATGATGTAGCCATGTCAATTTGACTGGCAATGCAAATCAAACATATTGACCCTGCTCGCTCGTATAACACGCTTTGTTTTTTTTCTCCTGAGTATATACCTTTGGTATAGACCTAAATTATCCATGGTAATCATGAATATTGCATCGTTAAAAACCTACTGAAATGTGCCCAAGACTGGTAGAAAACAAAAACTCAAAATGAGGATCTTGGGTTGGGAGAAAAATAATCCATTATGACCTGGGATGTGGGTACCGGCATGGAAAAAAATTGAACCCTCGATGCTAGATATTTGGACCTGACATGAGGCTTCCGGCCCAAATATCAGGCCTCTCAGGCGAAATATTTCCATACCAGCATCCTAGGTCATGATGGACAATATTATATATTCACCACGGAGGTGATGCCATGTCATTTCAGATTCATCAAGACATGATCTGACCAACTTCATGCAATCAGATCAATTTACCCTTTCTTTTCTACAGTAATGCCCTAAATAATCGACTCCTTAACCACAGCAGAATTATGGGTAATTTTTCAAGATTTAATCCGAAATATGGCTTGTTGTCACTGAGAGCTTTCCTATGAATGGTAAGAAGCCATATTTCTGACTAAATCCTGAAAATCCTCACTGAGAGCTTTCCGACGACTGGCAACAAGCCATATTTCGGACTAAATCCTGAAAAATTACCCATAATTCTGCTGTGGTTAAGGAGTCGAATATTTAGAGCATTACTGTATATACTCATTGATCCCTTACAAAATGTTCAGATAATAAGTTCAACAAACAGCCATTGTTGAACTTTTTATCTGAACATTTTCCACCAATTAATATGATTACTTCGGCCCTTTTTTTTTATCTTTTCTTCAGTCTGTCCTGTGCTCATTTTTTCAACACCCCTCCAGATCAATAATAGACCATTCCAATGTATACTTTTATAAATGAAGGGAGAATCCATTTCATAAAGAAAGGGTTATAGCTTGAGAAAATGAATGGATGCTAATTACTAAAAGGAAGGAAATATCTTACGTGTGGTTCCATGCAACAGTGACACATGCTTGACTAGCAGAAATTGTATGGGCAAACCCACATATAAGTATTAATAGTGTAATTTGTCCAGCTTCCTATTTTCTTTTGACAAGAACAATGCATGACACAGATTGATACTCACTAGTCTAATTCAGAAATGAACAAAAAACATTGTATGGAGAAGATCAAAATCTTACACCAAGCCTGCAAATAGTGCGTCTGTCATTTGCAGAATGAGGTCCCCAGAGGGTGAATTTAGTGATGCTATCGTGCACAGCAGGCTACCATCACCAATTCACCCTCTGGGGGCCTCATACTGCTTTGGCCTCATCTTCTGGGAAGTATCGAAAGTCTCGAATAAACATTGTTTTTAGTTACTTTTTCACATCTAGGAAGTTTCTATATCCCCTAATTCGCAGAAGATAAAATGCATAATCGAGGTGACTAATGGGTGAACATCACCAACTTCAACTAGGGAACTTCAATCTGATCCTTTGTCTCTCATAGCAGTTGAGGCCTAAGCAGAATGAGGTCCCAAGAGGGTGAAATTTGGTGATGCTAGCCTGCTGTGTGGGAGAGCGTCACTAAATTCATCTTCTTAGGATCTCATTCTGTAAATGTCAGACACACTATTTGCAGGCTTGGTCACCTTTCCTACACTATCATTCCTGTCATGGTTTCTTGGTCGAAATTAAAGAGGAAACTCATGAGATGAAACATAACGACATGCGGCAGGTGGTTGGTGAAGAAAGTTTTACATGTGAAACATTTCAAGCTTTACTATCCATTAAAGTCTCATATGGTATGTGATTTATCATGCTGTTAACTCCACCAGTCACACCACATATCACAGGGTTTCCACTAGGGGTTGGAGGAATGGGACCCTTATAGCTGCTGATGGAAATACATTGGCCTAACAATATTTACCTTGATCTTGTAAGTCAGTGCATTATCTAATATATGTGAGGCTCCCTATGGGAGACTACGAGGCTCCCTATGAGAGACTATGAGGCTCCCTAAGGGAGATTCACATATATAAGAGAATGCACTGGCACAGGATCTTTAATACTGCACTAGCATAGCTCCTGTCATGTAAGAGATGACAAACTGAAGTGTTGTAAAGTTGTTGTCATCTGGCACTGCATAAAATTTATATTGTAAGTTCAGTAAATTTTGAGACGAAAACATAAAAGTTAAATCCACGGATAAAATGATTGTACTGACAATTTTGTTCCGCCAGCAACAACAGTAGAGAAATTTTAACGGCTTATCTATTATGGGATAGTTATGGAAACTGGTCATTGTGTTTATAATTGGGAGTGCTTAGTGCTTAGTTATATTCTTCAGATTCACAATAATATAACCTGTGGATTGGGACGGGAAATATGTCGGAGGGGAACTATATGGGTTAGGGGAAAAGAAACCCCAATAGGGAACCACTGCCCCTAGCGGAAACCCTGCATAACACTACTCGTAACAATAATTAATGCAGGACAAACACAAGGTGTAAACAATGAACATCACTGTAATAATTTATTCTCAAGTTTATTTCAAGTTTTATAGGCAGAAACATGCTAAAACGAATCTTCTTAAATTAGTGTAAACAGGAATCTCTGAAGTGAATTATTTCCTAACTTGTATTATATCTTGACATTACATTTCCACCAATATCACTTAGATTAACCCTCTCTTTACTAAATAATTATTGATGAGTAGGAAACTTTCAGATAATAAGTTCAACAAATGGCCATTTTTAGAACTTATTACATGAACATTTCCCACAAATGAATAAGAATCTTTCTGCTCTTCTATTATCTTTTCGTCTGTCTGTCATCTGCTAAATTTTCCAGATCACCCCTCCAAATGAATAATAGACCATTCCAATATATACTTTTATAACTGGGTAGGAGAATCCATTTAATAAAGAAAGGGTTACGAGGTAGTGGATTTAAAAAAAAATCTAAATCACATGATAAATGCAAAGCTTTAAATAAATCTACGTACAAATGCATATTTTTGTAATTGTAAACATAACAATTAACATATTCTGAAGAACAGATGCTGACAGATGAAAATAGCGATTCTCATATCCATCAAACTGAGCAAAGCTAAGAGTCTTCAGACAGCAACTTATAGAAAGTTAATACACCAAGACTGCCCTTCAAATCAGACTTACAGTAATGCCCTATATAATCAACTCCTTAACCACAGCAGAATTAAGGGTAATTTTTCAGAAATTAGTCGGAAATATGGCTCTCACTGAGAGCTTTCTGATGAAAGGCAACAAGCCATATTTCCGACTAAATCCTGAAAAATTACCCATAATTCTGCTGTGGTTAAGGAGTTGATTATTTAGGGCATTACTGTAGATAATGTTGATTATAATTTTGTAACTACATAGCATTACGATAATAACAAAGCACACATATACAGTCTCCAGTATTGCCTGTAGAATTCATCTTACTTGGACAGTTTTGGGTTTGACAAGTAGTTTGTTCTGAATTGTCACCAGTGCAGTTGGAGCCACCGTACTGTCCATATCTACAGTCACGCAGCCGAGTCTTACTGCCGCCACCACAACTAACGGAACACTCAGACCATGACTTCCAATCCAACCATGTGCCATCAACTGAAATGAAAGTGTCAATGACATTGTAGCTCAACTTAACAGGAGCCATGTCCATTTCAGTAGTAAATTAAAACAGACAAATGCACAAACATCAGCAAAATGGCTATTATTATGTCATAGTTTCAAAATGATATTTTTATGGAACAATGCTACGTACTTGGACAGAACTGTGTGTTGCATTCTCGTGTATTCATGGTATTACCATCACAGTCGTTACCTCCATGGAAAGGTCCTTTACAAGTTCGCTCCCTCATTTGGATACCACCAGCACATGTCACGTTACAGCTTCCCCAATCAAGCCAATCATTCCATTTGCCATCAACTAGTGAAACACATAGGAGAGAATACTTAGGAAGAATAGAATATTAAAGATGGTCTCTCTCTTCCTAACAATGTTTTATATAGTTTTTGGGGTATAATATAATAAATATGTATCGAAGACACCTGTCTGGAAACGCTTCTATCAATTAATATTGATTGTATTTTGTCAAGTTGAGCTAAACAAAATTTTAAAAGTTCTAAACTCAGTCACCAATTTATTTGCAATTAGAAATTTAGATATGTTTCTGTTGATGATGTAATGGCTAATTGCATTGGACGATAAATTGCTAGGAAAACTGTAGGATTTCCTTAAATTTATCCATTTATTTATTACTTTCCAGAATAAAAAGATAAACATTGAGATCCGAGCACTACTGTTCAAGTTATGACATAAACAGACATTGCAAGGATGTATGCACAGACGGACGCATGGCCGGACGGACAGGTGCAAAATAGTATACCCCCATTTTTTAACAAGGGTATAATAAAAACAAGGGTTGTGCATCAAAGATGGCTCTCGTCAACTATTTTTTCCCCATAAGAGTGAATCTGTCCAACCGAGAATTACTAAAAATGGATGAACTAAAGAATCATAACTCAGAACTAAGGATGATACATAACTCCGAAAAAAAATTGGACAAAAATAGTTTTTGAACTCAATCAAGATATTGTGAAAGATACATATATACCAGGGTTTCCGCTACTACGACAGGCTGGCCGTCCAGCGGCCTCATTCCCCTCCCCAACCTTGGCTTAATATTGGCCACAAAATAGCCACAGACCTAGCTCAGCCCCATGTTTACACAGGACGAGTGATCACAGACACTAATGAATAACAGATTGCGAGGAATACTGCACTTGGTGCCTGAATAAGACATGATCAGTAGCGCAGACCAGGTGCACAGTTGACTACACCATCCTGGGTAACGCTTTGTCGGCGAATGTTTAGTAGTAATCATCCTCTCGTGTTTTAATTTACAGTAGATTTCTGTCTATAAGTCCCAACTTTCTGACCCACTATTTCCCCTCAAAATGCGCATTATACATCGGTAAGTCATTAGGGGGCTGAGGTCTGAGGTGAGGTCTGGCAGTCACTGCGACGAACAGTGCAGACAATTTACCTCAAAACAAGATCTGTATCAAAGAATTGTTTAATTAAAAATAAAACAATTAAAATATTAATAGTTATTATCAGTGTATTTATTCCCTATCCAATTAATACAATTATCAATTATACGAATCCAGCATGAGGTCATCTCCGTCTGAGGAATGTCTTGATTTTACACCAAATTGTTTTGATTGGTACTGTAAATAAAATACAGAACGCATGCAGAACGTGCGTATAGCACATGACATGAGCTGCGCTCATTCTGTCACACTGGTTACTGCTGGAGTACACTTGCCACTAAGTGTGACAATGTGTCTTTTGTCAACTGCGATAGTCCCTTTGATATCGGCTTAAATTGCTACTGTTATAAAAGTCGTTGTATCCACTGTATATTGTGGTGCTTACATGCTTTTAGTTCATTAACTTGAGATCAAAGAAAGACAATCTGTTTTAATTTGGTTCCTGTACGAAGCTTCAATGTTCCTGCTTGTTGTCTCAAGTGCAAGGAAATGGCTACTTTTCAGTGATAAACATCCAAATTTTCTCCCGATTCTTCCCAAATACGGCCACATTCCCCAACCCCTAGCGGAAACCCTGCATACAGTAATGCTCTAAGTAATTGACTCCTTAACCACAGCAGAATTATAGGTAACTTTTCAGGATTTAGTCGGAAATATGGCTTTTCGATGAATGGCAACAAGCCTTATTTCCGACTAAATCCTGAAAAGTTACCCATAATTCTGCTGTGGTTAGGGAGTCGATTACTTAGAGCATTACTGTATACCCAATATTGATTGACGTTTGTTCAAGTTATTGCGCTCATGGTAATCAATTGTTAAAATAGATAAACTATTAAAAGGACTGAAACTCAGATAAAAAGAATCCTACAAACCTTATTTTCTAACACAATCGAAATATTGTTGTGAAAGATCCATATACCTAACATGAATGGAAGCAGTTGACGTTTGTTCAAGATATCGTGCTAATGGTCATAAAATTGCTAAAAAAGTAGACAAACTAAGGGCCGTAACTGAGGTAAAAAGAATCGGAAAAACCTGGTTTTCGAACTCGATTGAGACATTGTTGTAAAAGATCCATATACCAAACATGAATGGAATCAGTTTATGTCTGTTCATAAAATTGCTAAAAAATAGACAAAGGGCCATAACTCAGGTGAAAAAAATTATTGTGAAAGATCCATATACCAAATATGAATGAATTTGTTTGACGTCTGTTCAAGTTATCACGTTAATGGACATAAAATTAAGTGCCATAACTCTGGTTAGAAAGTTAGTGCGAAACAATCAATAAATGGCTATGTTATATAGGTTTAGGGCTGCCCGCCCAGACACCCGCCAACCGCCCCTCGTCAAACCATAAGTCTTGTTTTTTTTTAAACTCAAGTAATAAAAAGACTTCGTCCCTCATCCAACATCCTCTATATAATTACCTGAGAACACAGGTATTTATTTTTAATGGCATTAGGCCAATATAAAAATATTGATAGATTCTCATCATATCCCGACCCTATTTTCGGTCCCCTCCTTAACCCTTTCAGTGCCAAGTCCAATTTTTGTATCAACCCATATTTCCTTGATAATTTTTCAAATTTATTGATTATATTAATGTATCACATTATTATAATCAATAAATTTGAAAAATGATCAAGGAAATATGGGTTGATACAAAAATCGGACTTGGCACTGAAAGGGTTAAATTTATTTATTTTGATAATTTTTTCTCATGCATTCGTTTAAACATAATTGTTCACAAATCAGAATGTCGGCTTAAAAAACAAACAATTGAACAGAAAATAATACACTGGAATAGGATGATGGTATGCTGTAATTGAGAATTGGACAAC
Source organism: Siphonodentalium dalli (assembly GCA_032622095.1). NCBI lineage: Eukaryota > Metazoa > Mollusca > Scaphopoda > Gadilida > Siphonodentaliidae > Siphonodentalium > Siphonodentalium dalli. Next base: position 161,619,421 of record CP136063.1, on the reverse strand, counting down.
AAGCCTTTGCTTGCTCAGTCTCCTCTGTGGTGAATTCAATATAACCTACCTTCAAAAAGTTATTGATGAGTGGCTGAAGCAGGAAGGATGGGAAATTTTTATTGGTTTTCTCATACATTAGGCTTCAATAACCCTTTAACCCTTTCTATACTAAATAGATTCTCCCAGTTAGTTAAAAAGTTAACATAGGAATGGTCTATTATCGATTTGGAGGGATGTTAACACATTGAGTCCGGCTTCGAGTTATCTCATACTACACTATATTCCAGGGTGCCACTACGAGTTATCTCATACTACACTATATTCCATGGTGCCACTACGAGTTATCTCGTACTACACTATATTCCAGGGTGCCACTACGAGTTATCTCATACTACACTATATTCCAGGGTGCCACTACGAGTTATCTCGTACTACACTATATTCCAGGGTGCCACTACGAGTTATCTCGTACTACACTATATTCCAGGGTGCCACTACGAGTTATCTCGTACTACACTATATTCCAGGGTGCCACTACAAGTTATCTCATACTGCACTATATTCCAGGGTGCCACTACGAGTTATCTCGTACTACACTATATTCCAGGGTGCCACTACGAGTTATCTCATACTACACTATATTCCAGGGTGCCACTACGAGTTATCTCGTACTACACTATATTCCAGGGTGCCACTACAAGTTATCTCATACTACACTATATTCCATGGTGCCACTACGAGTTATCTCGTACTACACTATATTCCAGGGTGCCACTACGAGTTATCTCATACTACACTATATTCCAGGGTGCCACTACGAGTTATCTCGTACTACACTATATTCCAGGGTGCCACTACGAGTTATCTCGTACTACACTATATTCCAGGGTGCCACTACGAGTTATCTCATACTACACTATATTCCAGGGTGCCACTACAAGTTATCTCATACTACACTATATTCCAGGGTGCCACTACGAGTTATCTCGTACTGCACTATATTCCAGGGTGCCACTACGAGTTATCTCGTACTACACTATATTCCAGGGTGCCACTACGAGTTATCTCATACCACACTATATTCCAGGGTGCCACTACGAGTTATCTCATACTACACTATATTACAGGGTGCCACTACGAGTTATCTCATACTACACTATATTCCATGGTGCCACTACGAGTTATCTCGTACTACACTATATTCCAGGGTGCACTACGAGTTATCTCATACTACACTATATTCCAGGGTGCCACTACGAGTTATCTCGTACTACACTATATTCCAGGGTGCCACTACGAGTTATCTCATACTACACTATATTCCATGGTGCCACTACGAGTTATCTCATACTACACTATATTCCAGGGTACCACTACGAGTTATCTGGTACTACACTATATTCCAGGGTGCCACTACGAGTTATCTGGTACGACACTTTATTCCAGGGTGCCACTACGAGTTATCTTGGCCATTACGAGTTATCTTGTGCTTTATATGGGATCTAGATGTTCTGTAGAAATTTAAGAACTTGAGTTCCCCACGTAAACATGAATTCAACCATCTTAGGAAGCTCAAATATATATGTGATGTGAGTGATACCACTGCATCTCTGTAATAAAGCAACCTAATTGATGCTGAAATTATGGTTATACTGACGCATTGGCCCCTAATTCCATTGTGCCAACTAAATTGGAATTTTATGATAAGATCCACAAAAGCCCCTAACATTATGCATTCCAGAATAACTAGTTAGTTTGTGTATTTGTATAGTAGACATCAATTTTGAAGTAGCCTGATCACACATGTAAGATTGTATTTGTCAAAATTTAGGTACGAGATAACTCGTAGTCGGCACCCATCACCGCCCATCTAAACCAGAAATGTGGGACACGATATTCCCCAGCTGTGAGAACAAGTTATGTCGTAATCAGAACTAGCGCAGGTTACTCCAAAAGGTAAAATAAGTACATGTTTATTATTAACAATATTGAACATGATCATCTGATGAAGTACTCATGAGAGGCAAAGTGTGGTTACAAGATAAATCGTAGTCGGCACCTAGCCAAAATACCATGATGACGTTGCTCTGTGCCGACTACCGAGCGCAGGTTACTCCAAAAGGTAAAATAAGTACATGTTTATTATTAACAATATTGAACATGATCATCTGATGAAGTACTCATGAGAGGCAAAGTGTGGTTACAAGATAACTCGTAGTCGGCACCTAGCCAAAATACCATGATGACGTTGCTCTGTGCCGACTACCGAGTTATCTCATAGTGCGAATATGGCATGTTTTTATGTGATCCAAGCTGATACATGCCCAGTTTTGGGGTTTGAGGGTGGTTATATGGTGCAATCTACCTATTTAATACATAATCTAAAGTTGGCACCTTGGAATGTTACACTATAGGGTTCCGGCACTCAATGTGTTAAGGTGATAAAACCAGACAGACAAATAAAAGTGCAGAAGGAGCCCTATTTATTTAAGGGAAATGTTTAGATAATAAGTTCAACAAATAACCTATGGTCGTTTGTTGAATTTATTATCTGAACGCTTCCTATTGGATAACTACTCATCGATGATGCTTTAGTATAGAAAGGGTTAATCAATTGCTGTAATGCTAATAATGGCATCTAATGTGTGATGCAATGTACCAACTGAGCCAGGCATCAAAATATGGTGCTAATCATTTGCAGAATGAGGTCCCCAGAGGGTGCAGTTAGTGATGTTACCCCACTACCCTGCATCACTAAATTCACCTTCTGGGAAATTCATTCTCCTTAGGCCTCATCTTCTCTAAAAAGTATATTTATTATCAAATAAACAAGTTTTTTTAGTTTCTTTAGAAACTTCTTCACAAAGATTTTGTTTCTTTTTTAGTTTACTTCCTCTATATCCCCAATATCAGACAACTCATTGCATAATCGAGGTGTCCAATGGGTGTATATCACAATATTCACCATCTGTGAACTTAAATCTAAGTCTAGGCCTCCCATAGCAGATGAGGCCATGCAGAATGAGGTCCCCAGGCCTCCCATAGCAGATGAGGCCATGCAGAATGAGGTCCCCAGAGTGGGTAGCGCTGAGAACTGAGCCACTATCAGATGGCCATGTTCTCTCTTCAATAATGATCTTCTTTTTTATAAATACCTTTTATAAGGCTGCTAGCAATTTGCCCCATTCGGTCCATGTGGGTTCGCTTTGAAAGCACATTTTTAAAATGTTTCTATTTAGTCCAGCATTCACGCTCGGCTGAAGAATCTTTTAGCCAATTCTGATATTTTTTTTGCCAATTTTTTTTTTATTTAACATCTAACATTCTACACAATTATGCCCATACATTCTTATACCATGTATATACTTCTTTCATCCCACCATTTGTTTCTTGACAAAATACCACTACCAACCATCTACCATTCAGGCTGCCTCATGACAGACAAAGGATTCATTAGTGTTAATTCTTATTACTGTATTATTGCATTTGGTTGCCCACTGTTTGATAGTGCACCAATGTGAGTGCCTTTTGTTACACATTAAGCTGTATCACCTAATCAATTAGCAGATAACCATACTATAAATTTCATTCCCATGTTGATTCCGTTACACACTTCACGTTTTAGAATTAGATTTCCGATTTTGGGGTACAAAAATTTGGCCTGACAACGTGAACCCTGGTTCAGACTGAAGATTTTAATTTCATGCTGTAGTATCAAAGTTGAATTCTGCCAACAGTTGAATTATGAGAATAAAACAGACATGCAGATGCAAGGCACATAACGAACAACATAATAAAAATGTGCTCAAAGCAATTTGGGGGAGGGGCCACTGCACAACTATAAGCTTCTATGGTGGCCCGATCCAAATTATATATAACTCCGACGCTCACTTACTAATCACATCACACAGGGTTTCCGCTAGTGGATGGAGAATGGGAGACCCCTCTAGCCACTGGGGAAAATCTCAGTCCATACAACTAACCGTGTGAATATCGAGTGATTATTAAAACACCTCCAAATTTAGGCCTAATGATAGCTTATCATCAATTAAGAAATGGTTGTTGATTTGCTTGCGTTCCATAGAGTATGGATGCAAGTTGGTCTGACATTTTGTGTGGAACACGAAAGCGTTCCACACTTAAAGATGTCAGACCAACTTGCATCCATACTCTATGGAACGCAACACAATCAACATCCATTACTTATATTTACACTTAATCGAGTCAACTGGCAGATTAAAATAGTTTTAAGCGCCCATTTCCAACGTTATTATCGTGCCTCAGTGCAAGTTGCGTCTACACTAAAATGGATGCAAGTTGGGGTCAGCGCACGACGTCATGTGACGTAATTTCGACCAACCAACGTCCTGCATTCATGTTCCACAATACGAATGCATGTGTGAGTGTAAATATAGTAAATACAAGGCTGCAAATAGTGTCTGTCATTTGCAGAATGAGGTCCCCAGAGTGTTAATTTAGTGAGGCTATCCCAGACAGCAGGCTAGCATCGCCAAACTTACCCTCTGGGGACCTCATTCTACTTAGGCCTCACCTTCTGGGAAGTATCTATAGTCTCAAACTAACATAACTAAAATCCATAATTGAGGTGACCAATGGGTGAACATCACCAACTTCAACTGAGAAACTTCAATCTGATCCTGGTCTCCCATAACAGTTGAGGCCTAAGCAGAATGAGGTTCACAGAGGGTGAGTTTGGTGATGCTAGCCCACTGTGTGGGATAGCATCACTGAAATATGTCTGCACTTTGGATATTCTACTATGCAGCACTGTATGATAGCCTGATATTTTACCTATGATTTATTGATAGAATAGTCTACAGCCCCACACTTAAAATACATTAGGGGTGGGAAGATACACCGATGCACCGGTGTATCGCGATACGGTAACACACGATGCATGCACCGATACAAATCCTTAAATATCGTCGTATTGCGATACACGTATAATTCATAATAAATGATTACTGTACGAAAACTTTGAAAAGCATAGTCACTTGATCGGCTATTAAGATATATCGAGAGTTTCAGTCCTAAAACAAAGTTAAAACAAGACTTCGCATGTGCATATATAGCTTCGCGCGAAAGTGATGAAACGTACTATAATGTGTCCGTGCTGCACGTGCATCGCGTGTTTGATTAGAGCCGGTGCATATTTACGCCACATGGCACAATTGATATATAACTTCCCGTTTCGGTTTCGGAAGCACATGTCACGCGCGCTCGCAGCTGACGCAATACTGCCTTCTAAATATACCGGTACTTTCCGCGGTACCCTTCATTTTGACCGCGTAATCGCGTGTCACTCGAACTCAATTCGTATAGTTACGAGTCCAGTGGTCTGAATCTAGTACATTGTATTTAGAGTTACTCCTCTTACATTGGCAGCTCCGCGTTTTGTGATTTATTAACAAGTGATTTTAAGCACGATCACTTAGACACTTACGGACTTTCTTTGTGCAAGTCTTGATCTTGTATTTACTGTTTAGAGTAGATCAGACTCATAATAACTATTTACTTGTTTGAAAGTTGTTTCAGTTGCATGTAGGCACAGTAATGCTATTTGCCCTAATAAGCTTGTGTTTGAGTTGTCATGTTTGATTTGATTAAATTCTGAAACAATGTCTGGAGTGTATCTATGTAGTATGTATATATGTATCTAGATACGCACTCGTATCGCGAACGGTGTATCGAGATACGTATCGTATCGTGGCACTAGCGTATCTTCCCACCCCTAAAATACATGCCAGTTATTTTGTCATCTAGATCAACAATGTGTGATGTTGGTTTGTGTTATGGTGTGTTTTATTAAACAGGATTTAGAAATAACTGCATTAAACATGTGGAGTATTTAATACTACTGCTTTAAAAGATAATGATATCGAACTATATAAGTTGGTAAATGGTATGTGTCATGAAATACACTCTTTTTTTTTAGATATATTGCATTGGCATAAAATAAAACAATATAAGACCGAAATTCATAAAATCCTAGTTCTAAACACTATTTAATCCATGCTGATGACCGTTGAACTTATTATCTGAACATTTCCTTCTTGTAAATAGGATCCCTTCTGCACTTAATTATCTATCATCCTGTGTCATCTTATTTTTCCTGAAAAACCCTCCAGATAAATAATAAACTGTTACAATGTATACTTTTATAACTGAGTGGGAGAATAGAAAGGTTTAATTAGAAATAAAAGCTAATTCAAGCTAAAATGGGCTAAATTCAAGCAAAAATGGGCCAGATTTCACAGAAGCATAGATGTGCAGCAGCCCTGGAACACAACAATCATTCATCCACATGCAGAAATTTGTATAAAAATGTGTTGTACGGTTACAATATAACAGTCACCAATCAAAGCTCTCCTATATGCTACAAATCCTGGGGAAAAGTTTTGAAATAAATACTTCAAAGTCTTGAGATTTCTCAGTGCAAAATTTCGCTAAAGTAACGCTCATCAAAAGGCACAGAATAACTGATTTATTTTATTAACATTAAATTGGTGTCTTAACCCTTTCTATACTAAATACTCATTGATGAGTAGTTGTCTTAGGAAATGCTCAGATAATAAGTTCAACAAACGAACATAGGTCGATGGGTCGTTTGTTGAACTTATTATTTAAACATTTCCACCAATGAATACGAATCATTCTGCTGTAGTATTTTATATCTTTCTGTCTGTCATGTGCTTTTATTACACGAACACCCCTCTAAATGAATAATAGTCTTTTCCAATGAATACTTTTATAACTGAACGGGAAAATCCATTTAATAAAGAAGGGGTTAACCAGAAAATTGCATAGCATCTGTATTATTTTAGATAGCAATATTATTACCGAAAACATATTTCAAAAACATATATCGAACATATTTTTCGAGGGCGCAAATGCTGATTAGTTTGTTGTTGAAAGTGTTGTCCTCATCTTCAACTTCTGAGCTTTCACAGGCTTTATAGGAAATTTAAATGGAGGTGAGAATGACCCAATGGGACTAAGGATACCCCTGCAATGCAGTTTAAGCTAGCCGTGGATACCCCTGCAATGCAGTTTAAGCTAGCCGTGGATACCCCTGCAATGCAGTTTAAGCTTGCCGTATTAACATATTGATTTTATAAAATAAAAGACACAATGAATATAAGCTTGGACAAAATCATCAATGTTTTGAACAATTTCTAAGATGGAAAAAGGGAAATAACTCCACTAATAAAAGCTTGATTGAGCTCATAATTGCAACTGCACAGGTTACAATAGTGGTCAATATCTGTGCTAAGTTTCAACAAGCAGTCGCAGACGGCGGTATTCCCTGCCGAATTGTGCAGTTGGGGAAGTGCATTCTCAATAATGTTTACATTCTCAGTATGCGCTAAACAAGAGGTGGGATTTTGTCAAAAAGCCTGGCTTGCGAACTCATTTTAGGTACTTGTCATGGGAATGAATATACCAAATATCTTTGAAATCCGTTGAGATTTGTGAAAATGAGCCCTGGGACGTCGTCTATTTGCTATTTGGTAAATTCGACAAAAATAATAAACAAAGTCCAATAACTCCGGTAAAAATATCTGGCCAGACCTGGCTTGTGAACTCATTCTAGGTAATGGTCAGGTGAACTCATATACCAAATATCTTTGAAATCCATTGAGATTTGTGGAAATGAGCCCTGGGACGTCGTCTATTTGCTATTTGGTAAATTTTACAAAAATAATAAACAAAGTCCAATAACTCCGGTAAAAATATCTGGCTGGACCTGGCATGCGAACTCATTCTAGGTAATGGTCAGGTGAACTCATATACCACAAAACTTTGAAATCCGATAACATTTGTTCAAGTTATGACTCTTACAAATTCGGGACAGACGGCTCGACGGAACCACGGACGGTGCGACAGACGGACGGACAGAACCCATTACTATATCCCCCGCAAATTTTTAATTTGGCGGGGGATAATCATTTACCAGAAAATGAAGGGATACAAGATCTGACAAAATTATACATGTTGCAAAAAGTAAAAAAAGGGGTTAACTCCACTAAAAAAAGTTGGATGGATCATATAATCGCAGATGCATATGTTCCAATGGTATTTAATATCTGTACAAATTTTTTTTAAATAAAAATAAAACACTTTTATTTGCAAATTAATTCAAAATTTTATGTGAGTTCAACATTCAATATTTAGTTTATCTACAATTGGAAAATTAATTCTCTGATAGATATGTAATGGCGTAAATGCATTTGAGAATAGATTTTATAGATTGCTTGAAAGATTGCATTAATTTATTCCAAAAAATTATCCATACATCCAATACTTGTGAGAATTCTTGGAAAAAAATTAATAAAATTCCTCCCTCCCTCATCCAATTTTTCTTATGAAATTGCCTGAATTTATTTTGAATGGTCTTAATCTAATTAATAACTGAAAAATCTCAAGACTATCACTCATATATATATATTCTTGATAAAATCTCAATATTTAGTCACTATATTTACTTGGGCATGGAGCATCATTGCATGTTTGAGTTTCTGAATCTTGTCCGACACAATTTTTACCACCGTTCTTGCGTCCATTGCATGTCCGAGTCCTGGTCTTCGTTCCTTCCCCACAGGTTACTGAACATTTCAGCCAATCACTGTATGATGTCCAAACACCATCATCTGGAACATATGAGCAAAAATGACACTAGAATACTTGTAACTGTCTTTACAAGCAACCACACCTGTTCCGAACCGGATAACCATTTATGCTCAGCAGGCTGTGTGGTGTTGGACATTTGAAGAATGAGGTCCCCAGAGTCGTTATCTCGTGGGAATCCGGATTCAGAATATGGATACAGATTACAGATTAGACCCCGTACGATTTGGTTCGGTAAACGAACAGACCAGAAATTGGCAGAATCAGTAAACGAACAGACCATAATTTCAATCTCGTGGTAATCCAGATTCAGATTCGGATTCCGATTACGGACTCAAATGTTCGTAATGTAAACAAACCGAGATTTCGCCACCTCGGAGTTTAAAAACACAATAAAACATAAGAATCCGTCTCTTGTTAACAAATTATTGCAGAATATAAACGATCTATATCAAAGAATTTTAAATGCGGAGACAAATTTGTTTTATCGAATGTAAACTGGGAGAATATTACTGAAATTAGTCAAACAATAACGCCATTGATAGTAACGCTGGGGGAGCACTTCGGTTGATGGCGAAGCAAATCATTGTCGATTTTATTGTCACTTTCATATGTCCATTTCATAATTCCATCCATAAAATACCGCCCGAATGCATGTCGATTTCGAATTCGGCGGATACGTCACCATTGACTGTGGGTAAGGAGTCGTTTATTTAGGGCATTAATTTACCTGGGCACTCTTTGATCTTGCAGTCTCTTTTTTGTTGGTTTTTTCCTTGACAGGGAGTTCCATGATGTTTAGCTTCCGTGCATGTTCTGATGCGAAATTGGGATCCTAGTCCACAGGAGGTATCACATGTACTCCATTCTCCCCAAATCTTCCATACGCCATCGACTATAAGAGTTAAAGTGAAAAAAAATTTAAAGATACATAATCCGATTTCACGCACCTAAATTACTATTTCTTCGGCTTCGGGGGTAAAGTATATTTGATTTGAGTACAGGAACCCACTCATCAAAGCTCAAAGTTATCAGATTTTGATTTCACCACATCAAATATTTGGCGGCCTAGCAAAAAATCTTCTCCAAATGAACTTCTTCCAGAAATATATGGACATGTGCAGAAGCTGTCATGAGTGTTCTAAAGGTCACGCTATGTAATAGTTAGCTGTGACTTTTTTCATGGCGATCAATGCTATCGAAAATAAATTTTGGAATGAAGACGACGAAAAGTAATGCCAGCAACAACAAATAAGGTAACTTGTGATAGTTGACATGTGGATACATATACCTATACTTATTTACGAATTGGTAATCATGTCTTAGTCATATGCCTGTATTAATCCCAACAAAGAGCCATAAGTCTGGTGAAAAGCAACAGGTGGAACCCAAATTTGAACTTGACCTGTATTTTGGGCTAATAAACTCACATACCAAATTTAATTCCATTCTGTTCAGACTTTTCTAAAGTCATCATCCGGAAATGAAAATTGAGTGTAAATTATAAAACAAAAAGGCCCATAACTCAGGTGAAAATTGTCGGGTAGAACAAGAAATGGAACCAGACCTGTATTTTGTGCCAGTAAACCACAGTTGTTGGCCATTATATATAAGTAGTAGCCCTAGAGTAAGAATAATATAGAAAGTTAGGAAACAACATGTAAAAAAAAAATTTTTAAACCCACCCACCTCCCATGTTGCACTCGAAATCTCATCAAAACAACTACGCTTCGGACATGCATAACTACGTATGCAAAACTATCGAATATCGATAATCACACTTACAATACATTTCTTGAGAGGTATATCCAGAAAAACAACTTTTATCAGGTGAAAATAATCAAAATCACGATAAAATTTGTCTCGACACAACATCATTAGCACGGGATTGTTAGGATCGATAACTCTTCCGAAAAGTCGGTTGAACTCGGTTCGGTCAAAAAGGCGAAATACATTAAGCGGGCCAACCTTTGACTTGTCCCCGGAGTATAAACCTTGCCATCGCTCTATCGTTGACGTCGTCGTTGTATGGGTGGGGGGGGGGGGGGTGGGGCACGTCACAAGACGATGGTGTCGCGAAATATGCATTGTGATATGTTTTGATGATCAACTCTTTTCAAAAGTAAATGTAATCGAATATCTACTTGACTAAATATGGGTGAGTGTGTGGGCAAACCGTGCATTTAATAGCTGGATGTAGAGTGAGCGCTCAAATCTTCGCCGGCTTTCCAGCACACACGAGAACAGTCGAGAAACATGTGCTGAACTTGTTCAATGCAACCTGACGCTTTTCGTGCGTGAACTGTCGACAACCACACAGATTTGCATCATCGTCGTCGACCCAATAATTTCTTTGAACACCCGTATCACCCGTATAATTCTTCGTTTTACCAAGCGGACCCGACAGATAAATAAATAGGCATACCCGTTGTTTCCAAAAGCACATCAAGTCCCACTCATCAACTATTGTAACTCTAACTTTTTCTCCGCAGATATGCATGGAAATCCCCATTCACAATCTTTCACTTGAGATCCCCCTTAATGACCGAAATGTATCAATAACTTACCTTAAAAGGTGAGTTTTCCCTGTACCACATTGGCCAGTGATTATGAGGTTGTGTCCATCTTTGGCAACCGTCAGACTTCTCAATTGCTCTCGATTTAAGACCATGGTCAATGCATTTGCTAAAATATTTCAGTTGTACTGGAGACTGGAGACGTATACGGTTGTCGACAGACAACAGTTCACGCACGAAAAGCGTCAGGTTGCATTGAACAAGTTCAGCCCATGTTACTCGACTGTTCTCGTGTGTGCTGGAAAGCCGGCGAAGATTTGAGCGCTCACTCTACATCCAGCTATTAAATGCACGGTTTGCCCACACACTCACCCATATTTAGTCAAGTAGATATTCGATTACATTTACTTTTGAAAAGAGTTGATCATCAAAACATTTCGCAATGCATATTTCGCGACACCATCGCCTTGTGGCGTGCCCCCACCCCCCCCCCCACCCATACAACGACGACGTCAACGATAGAGCGATGGCAAGGTTTATACTCCGGGGACAAGTCAAAGGTTGGCCCGCTTAATGTATTTCGCCTTTTTGACCGAACCGAGTTCAACCGACTTTTCGGAAGAGTTATCGATCCTAACAATCCCGTGCTAATGATGTTGTGTCGAGACAAATTTTATCGTGATTTTGATTATTTTCACCTGATAAAAGTTGTTTTTCTGGATATACCTCTCAAGAAATGTATTGTAAGTGTGATTATCGATATTCGATAGTTTTGCATACGTAGTTATGCATGTCCGAAGCGTAGTTGTTTTGATGAGATTTCGAGTGCAACATGGGAGGTGGGTGGGTTTAAATTTTTTTTTTTTACATGTTGTTTCCTAACTTTCTATATTATTCTTACTCTAGGGCTACTACTTATATATAATGGCCAACAACTGTGCAGTAAACCCACATCCCAAAAATTTATTCCATTCTTTTGAGACTATCTAATGTTATCATCCAGAAACCAAAATCAGACAGACCAATAACATATGTCCCGTATGAAAAGGGCATATAAAAACAAACAGTAATAAAAGCATCATCCTGCACCCCACTCCCACCACTGTTACAATATTACAGCAAATGAACAAAGTTGTAACAAACTTGAACAAGGCATATACATGATATGTTAGGCCTAAAAGAAAAAAATCTTTATTTCTGCTGACCCAACTGGCCCAGTTTTAAACCCCCCCAGTCTATATATTTTATTGAGATCTGTAAATCTAAATGGATGTCTTTTTTTAAAAACATTTCATCAAAAACCTGCAATTTTTTTAAAAGATGGGCTGCTTACCAATTAGGATCAGTGATATACTTTATGTATTGTATTATTGTCATACAAGAATTGACCTCATTTGGGAACTTTATGTTAAAATGTTCCTGTTTATAACCAAAAACAAGAGCATTGCTAGGGCATGGTAAAAAAAATTGTAATTAATTATTTAAAAAAAAAAAATTATTATATTTATTTTTTAGTATATTTTTTTTCTTTTGTGTGTTAAATTGAGCAAGGAATTCAATCTTGGTTTTTTTTTTAAGAGTTATTTTTTTTTTTAAACTCCGTAAAAAAAATTGGATCAAACTCATATTCGATCTGAATTTTGGGCTGAGAAACTCATACAAAATTTGGTTCTTATTGGATAGAAAATGTTTACGTTATCGTTTGCGTGTCTATGGTCGTACAGGCGAACAGACAGATGAACAAACGACGCGTAATCAATCCAGACGTTCAACCTATGTGTTCCATGGTATGGGTATACATAAAAACAATTTAGAGCTTCCTTCCTCATAATGCTAAGAGTCTTGCCTCATTACAATTGAATCAACCAGGTCGGCTCCCCTGATGAATTATTTTACGTAATCACCGAAACCAACTGATTACTCTCTATTTGTCGCATTTAAATAGCAGACCAATCAGCAACGCGAGAGTAGGAGACAGGCAACTTGAAAAGTTCAATGGTGGGAAGAGCTTAAATTATTATTGTCGTCGTGTGAATTTGGTGTATCTTGTTATTTTTATCCACTTTTGAGCTACTAGAAGAGTAACATGGAAATTGAACGCTAAATACATATACATATTAATAACTTTAAGCTCACCTGGACAACTTCCGAGATTGCATGACTGTTGTTGGTAGGATGGCCCAACACACATTTCTCCACCATTCACGGGATCAGCACATTCCCGAGTTCTGTTCTGGATGCCAGATCCGCATGTTAGAGAACACAGACTCCAGCTCTCCCATGGTTTCCAATAGCCATCAGCTGCTCATCGTTATTGTTGAACATTTTCAAACAAAATGTTATAACAAACTGCAAATTTTATTTTCCTGAAGAAATTACGGCATCCGTTCCCGAGTTGTTCAGGAAGGGTGCTAATGAAGATGTCATTGTTATTTGAAATCCTTGCCATGCTTAGTGGGTGAAAACATTCAATTTACGTGAAGATAAAACGGAATTCTGGGAAGTCTATGGCTGAAAGTAACAGTCTGAATGGAAAAAGGAGGTCATAATTTTTTTTTCTTTCTTAATAATTTACAAAATTAAATGAATTATAGAAGGAAAAATTGCAATTAATTTCTATTTAAAAATCAAGATGTGAATTTTAATTGTGTGAGGTTCACTTTTAGTTCAAACTCTCCCAGAATGCAGTTTTGTACTACTAAGCAAGCAACACCTAGAACATCCAATAACAATCATGCAACATGCTCAGTAAGATCATTTTTAATGGTGAGTAGAGAAAATATAACTGAAATGCTACTGAAAAGTAGAAGCTTTCAGCTAAAATTTCTAGCATGCTATAGTATCACCTTATGTTATTTTTATATGAAGAATTATTTTAGTTTCAAGCAGAAAAGTTAATAGTACAGTGAAGGACCACAATGGCTCTCAATGTATGGTCTATTTTAGTTACCATGCAAAGACATATTTTTTTCAAAATGTTTCAGTGTATTAAGTACATAAACAGGAATACAATAAGATATTGACACAAAGTTTGAACTCAAATTCCATCTTCCCTATGTTTATCATCCATCATTCAGAGATTGTAGCAATTTAAGACCCAAATGAATCTTTATTTTTTTTCAATTTTACTCTGGTTTACTCAATTAATTTTGAGTGAAAAGCTACTACATTATTAACCACATACTTCTGAAAATGTGTTCCCTCCACTGTACAATTTGTATAGAAATCAAGATGCATGTTTAAATACAGATATATGTGCACAATATCTAGAGCTGTTGACCCCACAGCAAACATCAAGTGAACCACGGACAACTGGCAAAGAAATACCAGGGCATTCATGTTCGTTGCAGTCCACGGTCTCCTCAGCGTCTCCAGTACAGCGGACTTCAGGGTTCTCACACTGTCGGGTGCGTGTGCTCGTTCCACCGCCGCATGAAACCGTACATTGACTCCAGGCTGCCCAGTCTAACCAATTTCCGTTACCTACAAGTTTTGATGACTTTTGTCACATAATGAGTGTCAAATGTTCGCTGCGGCTTTTAATTTTATGCAAAGAAGCTGTAGCGCATATTTTATTAATCTAACAGATGTTAGCTTAATATAAATTAGTTTAAAAAATTGTATTTCTAATGGCATATGATTAGTAATTGAAAGTAAATAAACACAATGATTTGCTGTTTCAAAGTGTGTTTTCTTGTAACCAAACCTTCGCCAGCGCAAATACAAAAGCTTGCAGGCCTGAAATTATGGTGCCATACATTTGTAGAATGAGGTCCCCAGAAGGTGATTTTAGTGACGCTACCCCGCACAGCTGGCTAGCATCACTAAATTCACCCTCTGGGGACCTCATTCTTCTTATGCCTCATCTTCTCTGTAAAGGGGACCTCATTCTTCTTATGCCTCATCTTCTCTGTAAAGTTTCTTTACAATAAAATTTCTATAGAAACTTCTTCACATAGATTCTATTTCTTTTATAGTTTATTTTCTCTGTATCACCAAATTGGCAGATGCCACATGCATAAGTGAGGTTCCCAATGGGTGTACATCACAATATTCACCATTTGGGAACTTCAACCTGAGTCTATGTCTCCCTTAGCAGATGAGGCCATGCAGAATGAGGTCCCAAGAGGGTGAATTTGGTCATTGCTGGATAGTGTCACTAAATTCAGCCTCTGGGGACCTCATTCTGTAAATGACAGACACACTAAACTCAGGCTTGTGCTAAGCGGGCTAGCATCACCAAATTCATCTTCTGGGGACCTCATTCTGCAATGAGAGACCTAGACTCAGATTTAAGTTTCCAGATGGCGATGTGCACCCATTGGGTATCTTAATTATGCATTGTGTCATGTGCCAATTTGGGGATATAGAGAAATTTAACTAAAAAAGAAAAAGAAACTTTTTAAAAACATTTCTAAAAAAAACTCAAAAAATTTGTTAATTTGATAATAAAGATACTTTCCAAAGAAAATGAGGCAAAAGCTGACTGAGGTCTCCAAAAGGTGAATTTATTGATCCTAGCCCACCTTTAAGATTTCACAACACCATCAAATTATTATCATTTTGTTCCTATTTTTTTCCCACTTAAGAAAATAAATTTAATCTGAAGATCCTCTTATTTAATTGAAAGCTGTTCAATAATTATATCAAAACTTCATCATTTGCAGATAGAAAACTAATTTGTTTAAGTCGTGTTATTTTGCTCTATTTTACTTGTTGTAAAATGAATCTAGAGTAAGTTTTAGCATGGGATATGTAGGATCTCCAGTTATTCCCACCACTTATAGGGATGCAAGGCACTCACAGTGGGTAAATGTGCAAAAAAATATAAAAGTCTGTAAAAATATCACCACCAACACTTTGTTCTTATGTTCATTATTGATAATTCTAAAATAATGAAATATCGGGCGTTAAAACCTGGTCATTACCGATCAAAGTCCTATTAGATACCAAAGTTTAATCAAAATTTGACGGTATACATTAGAAAAGGTGAAAGCATTGAAAAATATTCTGAAAATCATATTCAGACTAAAATATTTTAACTTACTACACATTTATTGATGTTTGTTGACAAATAATGGTAATAGTTTTGTTTGCATAACAATGATTGTTAAGCAAACAAAACTATTACCGTATTTATCAACAAACATCGCTGAATGTGTAGCAAGTTAAAATATTTTAATCTGAATACGATTTTCAGAATATTTTTCAATGCTTTCACCTTTTCCAATGTTTGCTGTCAAGTTTTTATTAAACTTTGGTATTTTATTGAGCTCTCATCGATAATGCCACTGTAACAGTGATGTTTAAATAACAATGGTTTCAAAATCTTGTTATTGGTGACGTTATTAATAACGAAAATAAGAATAAAGTCAATCTATTTTTACATGTACTTGTTGATGATAGTTGTTTTACAGACGTTCATAAAATTTATATTATTTCGGATGAACCCACTTCGAAGGCCTTTAGTCTTTTAAGGTTTATATATATTTTCCCTTCAATAAGTTCTGATGATTGCTGTAGGTTGTTTCTAGCAGTATAAATTATGTCACTATCGGTGCAAAAAGCGCAACTAGTCGCACTATAGCTGGATGGTCGCAGCCTCTAGTTCATGCAGGGAAGGCAGTTGAGAGGGGAAAGAGTAAAGTGTAATGATATCAAGAAGTGTCAAGCCATAGTTGTCAAGAAAGAAATGATGTTCTTCAATAAATAGTGAACAGCTTTCAACAAGAGGCAAGAATGGAACTCACAGAATGTGTGGCAACCAGAAATTGAATGTAAATAAGACGCCGCTTGGCAACATGTTCCCAGAAAAACATAGCTTCTTTTTGTCTTTTTAATATGTACATGGGTAGGAATTAAATGCTGGCACATTGTAAATATCCTTACACAAACAGCATTATGAAGTAATATAGGAACATCAGTAATCAAATAATAGGAATTTTGCGAACAACAAGTTCCCATTCAAATGGCTAACCCCAAGCACGGAAACACAAATTCCTCATGAGGTACATTATGGTATTCGTTTGTTGTGATATCAAGAGAAAATTTATCTTGCAGTTCGTATCGATTTTAAGACAAGTTTCAAATGTGCAACATTTATGCCCTAAGCCAAAAATATAAATTAATTATGTTGAGGAAATATGGAACAGGTATGAGTTAATGCACAATGAAAATGAATGGAAGAACGAAATTGTTTTGATATTTTCTTCCATCCCGAACATATCATAGCAGTGTGTGTATACCCCGAAGACATATCCCATCTTTGTATCCAAACATAAATCAGGCACAAAAATTGACCGATAAACTTGAAGACCATTCGAACTTCGATCAAATCTGATATGGAGGCCATTTGCATTTATAATGCATATGTCTTGCCATACACTACTCGCTTCATGTAACTCAATTAACTGCATCCATCTTCCAAATGCAACTATCGACCAGACGCGAACTGCAGGTCACGAACTGTGAAATTGAACCACAATATATTAGTGTCATTTTCATCCAATTTATGATTTATGATTTTTCAGGATTTATTCGGAAGTATGGCTTGTTGCCATTAATCGGAAAGCTTTCACTGAGATTCGGAAATAAGGCCTGTTGCCATTCATCAGAAAGCACTCACCGCGATCTTTCTGATGAATGGCAACAAGCCATATTTCCGACTAAATCCTGAAAATTTACCCACAATTCTGCTGTGGTTAAGGAGTCAATTATTCAGGGCATTACTGTAGTTCACAACCTGCCTATTAACTATAGGCCATAGACACATCACCTGTAAAAGCTGTTCAACACAAATTGAAGAAAGCGTTGATAAATAAGATGACTGCGGCATCAGAAAATCAAAAAGAACATAGAGTAGATATGTTTGAGATCAACAAGACGAGGATATTTCGATATAAAAAAAATGTGGAAAATTTCAGAATCAATTATGCAAAATAAAAAGTAATTCAATGATATTTGAGAAGAAATCATTGTCAAGCATTGTAAAAAGAAGTCAAAGATTAGAGGATAGTTGGAATTCTAATACAGGATATATAGTCATGGAGGAGGAGTTAGGGTGTCTATGTAAGCATAACAACACATGCCCGTGTGTATAGTCTACAAAAGAGAGAAATCCTTTAGACTGAAGTTGAAAGAATGACAATCATTATCATCATTAAATATCCATACAAACTGAATTAATTAACTATTCACAACAGGCGTAGAATGTCAGAAATATGAATTAGAATGTCTACACTAATATTTAATTTAACCCTTTCAGTGCCAAGTCCGATTTTTGTATCAATCCATATTGATACAAAAATCGGACTTTGCACTGAAAGGGTTAATATCACCACCTAACTTGTAAATAATATGTGTAGTAATATTATTTAACATGAACGAAAAACATTGACAAGCTTTATATAATCAACGTTGACAGTTTTAACCCTTTCATGATGGGAGCTGTGATGGAGCAGCATTACAGACCCTGTGACAGTGCATTCTGTTATATGCGAGTCTCCAATAGGGAGCCTCCCATATATAAGAGATTGCACTGGCTTACAAGGTCAAGGTAAATATTGTTAGGCCAATCTATTATCTTACATATGTGAGACTCTCTATGGGAGACTCGCATATATAAGATAATACATTGGCACAGGGTTTTCGCAAAAATTCAGGAAGCACCAGTCATGGAAGGGTTAATCACACCATGGTCAACAAAACTTCACTAACACTAAACAGGAGACTTTGTTTTTCTATTTCAAAACATCAGATGAACTTTGTAAAGTAAGACAAGCCTGGATATAGTGTGTATTACATTTGCAGAATGAGGTCCCCAGAGGGTGAATTTAGTGACGCTATCCCACACAGCAGGCTAGCATAAACCCTCTGGGAACCTCATTCTGCTTAGGCCTCAACTGCTATGGGAGACATAGGATCGGATTGAAGTTCCCCAGTTGAAGTTGATGTTCACCCAAAGTCACCTCGATTAATCAATTTATCTTCTGCAATTTAGGGAATATAAAAACTGAACGGAAGTGAAAAAGTAACAAAAAACAATGTTAATTTGAAACTATAGATATTTCCCAGCAGATGAGGCCTAGGCAGAATGATGACCCCAGAGGGTGAATTTGGTGATGCTAGCCCACTGTGTGGGATACCATCACTAAATTCACCCTCTGCGGACCTCATTCTGCAAATGTCAGACACACTATTTCCAGACTTGAAGGTAGACCAGAAAGAACTTTTCAAGAAATAAAAAAACAGGTGTGTTTCCCCTATTAGGCACAATAAAAGATGAAACAGTTAGCGACATATGTATCGACTATGAAATGGACTTGAGCTCGAAGTTTTAATGGAAAAGAGTGATCTACGAAAAATCAAATTTAACATGTCATGAATAAAACCATTCCACATTTCATTTCTTTAACTCTTTCATGACGGGAGTTGATCCAGTCAATAGTTAATGACAGACAATTGTGTATGTGATGGTTGTAAACACCAAATCGTCCTTTAACCCTTGCATGATGGAGCTGCGCTGGTGCAGCATTAAAGATCCTGTGCCAGTGCATTACCTTATATATGCGAGTCTCCCATAGGGAGAAAATTTCAGGAAGCTCCAGGGATGGAAGGGTTAATATCAATGTCAACGGCTACCCAGATAGGAAACTCGGAACACTTTACCCACACATCCCATCTGCTGCAGTTATGAAAAACATGGCAATGGACAATTTCCCACCAAATATATCACAATTCTAATCTTATAACTTTATAAAATATTATTTATTTTTATTTCAAACAGTTTTCATTAAAACAATTCCACAAATCTTCTCATCAATCTTCTCATTAAATAAGAATGACCTAATGGTAGCGTACTCTGAAAACATCTCATCTTTACACTATTCTGTCATCTTAAATGGACCCAAGGCACTCAAATTGGGTAAATGTGCAAAATATAAAAGTCTGTGAAAACCTCCCTTTACCTTCAAGTTTTTAATTAAACTTTGGTATCTTTTTTGACTAATTGGACTTTTATTGTCAATTTCACTGATACAGTATATGCTTACATATCAAGGATTTTGAAAAGCGAAATCTTATTATTGGAGAGATAGTTATTAATAATAAAAATAACAACAAAGTCAATCTATTTTTCATGCACTGTTGATGATAGTTGTTTTACAGACTTTTATGTTATATTGAATGAACCCACTTTTGAAGACCTTGGGTCCCTAACCGCATACGCTGCGATTGCTGCAATTTTAATTCGTAGGTGGGGAAAATCACTGGTAGATCACCCACTGCCCATACGCACGGCAAGACCGCAGATATATCGTAGCATATCGTAGCGATCAAGCAATGTTTGACTTTTACCAGGAAAATCTTGGCAACACACGCAAACAACAAATTCAACCCATTGGACTTCCTCAAAGGGGACACTTTTAATTGAGTTCAGGCAGGAAAGGGAGTGTTTAATGTTTCTGCCCGCTGATATGCCAACAGAGAAGAGGGCCAAGTTTCTGGTCACCGCATTTGCAGACATTGCGAAGGCGGTGCAGAAATTGACAGGGTAAAAATAAAAAATACACAAAATATAATTTAATGTTCAAGTTAAACTTCCATGTTAAAATAAAAAAATAGCCTAGTGTTTAGTTTAGATAACTTGAGATTCATGCCATACATCTATATGAAATATAACCCTTTGCCTTTTTCGCTTTGTTTTCACACCAGAGAACTATACATAACTTTTCTCTACCAGCGATTTCCGACCATCTGAGATATAAAATCGCAGCATCTGCAGTGGCACTTACCTGGTATATTATTTACCAACATGATTAGGATCTAGCATATGATTTTTCACCCATGCAGTTTATATTTTGTCAGTTATTTTGGCGCCATGTAAACTTTCACAAACTTTGTTGGAGACCTAACAATCTGGCATCTATTGTGGTGTTCCTTAGGCATTCAGTTATGTTATGGGAAACACACCTAATTTAGACTTTAATATGAATATAGTTACAATAAATCAAGTTAAAAATGTAAGAGTCCATACCTGGGCAGGTTCCTAGCTCGCACGGTTTGAATTCTTCTATTTCACCATCACATGGAAGACCGCCATTGGCTGTTGGTGGGTGGTTACATTTACGGGTTCGAGTTTGTTGACCACTTTCGCACGTCACTGAGCAATCACTCCAAGATGTCCACAAGCTCCAGTCTCCATCAACTGAAGACATTAGAACCCATATTGCATAATTTTTAATGAAGGTTTTCTTGAAACGTGATTCACATCTAACATGCATTACGGCTAACAATATTAAACATACAGTAATGCCCTAATTAACCCTTTAACTGTCCACGTCGCATTAATGCGACAGCGGTCTATTGTGGTATTGTATTGACTCTATCACACTAGCAAGTGGTCTGTAACAGAATCTAAATGACTTAAAATTGTACTGGTCTGTAACGGAATCTAAATGACGTCTGTGAAATGGAAATTATGTAAACTTCAGGTTTGTTGACATATCCGGAATAATTTTTGACATTTCATCGTCTGTTTGTACTTTCATTATGTCTTCTAATCACCGAAAGCGCTCACTAAATCTACACGAGGCTGTCGATTATATACTGGCCGATCGCGGCAGTGGTAGTGAGCCTGAAGAAGCAAGTTCTAGCGGATGGCATTGGCCGGATGATTTGAGTGACGGTGACGGCGAAGAAGAAGATCAAGATCAAAATAAGGAAAATCATAGTGACAATGACGGAACCTATCGGCCCAATGTATCCAAAAAACAAAAAAGAACAAACCAGAAAAAAGGTTAGGAAAACCATAAAAAAAGATAAAGACAAAAAAGATGCAGATCTCAGTTTCGTGAACAATGGAAAATCCTGGAGAGTGACGACCCTGAGGCTGATTATCAAGATTGGATACAGGCTTACGATGTTGCTCCTGCTGGATATTGTGGACCCCAATGTGGACCCCAAACTATTATTGGTGATGACTTCTTCGAAATGTTAGTAACGCAAACCATTTTATACGCCGAACAGTATTTGAACACTGCGACTTTGAAACCAAATTCAAGATTCCACAAATGGCGAAGAAACAAACATTCACGAAATGAAGGCCTTATTTTCCCTTTTTCTTTCGATGGGAATTGTTGAAAAACATGAACTGGAGGATTATTGGGAGACCAATTGGCTATACGAGACACCTGGGTTTGGCAAAGTCATGACGGGCAAGCGATTTTCACTGTTGATGTCATTTTTTCACTTCAATGACAACAGTTTGCAAGTACCGAAAGGTGATGCCACACACGACAGCTTGTTCAAGATCAGGCCGATCATCGAAGATATCTTTCCGAAGTTCAAGGAACTTTTCATTCCGAAAAAAGAACTTGCACTCGATGAACAAACCATTGCGTTCAAAGGTCGTAGCGCGTTAAAACAATAGAATCCCAAGAAACCAGACAAGTGGAAACGTTATAAGGCTTTTGTCCTTGCGGATTCCAAAACATGATATGTCCTGAAATGGCAGTTCTATACTGGAAAGTCTGAAAACAAAGATATCGAGCCATTTACATTGCAAGTTGTAAAAAGTATAACTACCGATTACTTGGACAAAGGACATATCGTGTTCATGGATAGCTTCTACTCGAGCATTGATGTTGCGGAAATCTTGGCGGAAAGAGAGACCGGTGTCTGTGGGACAATCGGCATACGCCGCAAACGCCTTCCAACACAGCTGAAGCCGACGAATACCCCTCTAATCCAGGGAGATCCACCGGTATACTTCCGACATGGTAAACTGTTGGTGTTGGCATGGCAGGACACAAAGCGTGTCCATATGCTATCGTCTGTCCACAATAACACGAACGTCAATAAACAGATAAGGTGCAAAACAACCGAAACAGGATACCGTGACATTCTGAAACCTCGTGCTGTTGCGGATTATAACCAACATATGGGAGGTATTGATGTGGGTGACCAGAGGAAAAGACGTATAGATTTCCTCATCGTTCCAGGAAATGGTACATGCGTATATTCAATTCGGTCGTTAGTACAGCCATTGTCAACGCTCACATACTTTACAAATTGTTGGTCGCTGCTGATAACAAGACTGACTTGAAAAAATTCCAGGAGGAAATCTGCATTTCGTTGTTAGACGGACACTCCCTTCGAGAATCCAGGCCGGGCAGACCGATGACAATGGATATTCCATCGAGGCTGACGGAACGTCATTTCCCTGGATATGCATCACCAGGTCGAAGACCATATTGTGTGGTTTGTTCTGATAGGTCAGTCAGGGATGGATCCAGTGATTTTTTGGGGACACCTGTTTTGGGACCATGATATGCCGAAGGCATATCCCAAGGGCCGTAGGCCTGAGATGGGGTAGGTCGCCCCCTCCCTTATGTGCAGCATTAAAGATCCCGCATAAATGCACTGGCTTACAAGGTCAAGATAAAGGCCAATATATTATCTTATATATGCAAGGCTCCTTAGATGGGAGACTCTCATTTATATAAGAGAATGCATTGGCACAGGATTTTTGCAAAATTTCAAGAAGCCCCAGTCATTAAAGGGTTAAAATAGTTTTCACTGGACACTTGATTAAGCAAATAAAGGCTCTATATCAACTGTATATTTATGATTTGCATTGCATGTTGTTGAATTATAATAGAAGATTTCCTTCAAAATATTGAAAATTCAGCTTTAATAAAACTATCCACTTGCAATTTAGGGACATTTAGGCCACCAGAGTTTGGGTCCCCAAACCTGTAACAGGTATCAAAAGAGCCCTGGATCCTTCCCTGAGGTCAGTGTCAGGTGGCCGAAAACAAACGTCATTCACGTGTATGAAGTGTAATGTTGCTCTCTGCCCTGTAGTGTGTTTTGAACGTTACCACACTACGAAGGACTACAAACATGCCATTTGAATGTATAATCTATTATGATCTGAATAAAAATATAAAACAACAACACTCTCAATTACTGGAGGGGAACTTCTTGGTTCAAATTGTAGACTTTGTAGTACTGTACTTACATATGATACAAATGTTTCTATTACACTGGTACCAGTATGATGCATACCATGTAATATGTATATATATATACTCCTACATGCCTAATAATAGTGACACGACAAATATTAATTTCAGCCTATAATTCCAACCATCTCTATTATTGGGTCATCACAATTATTAGGCATGTAAGAGATTATATATGCATGCTGCTGCCTTGTAACATACTGTAAAACATGTATCCTATAATAAACCTAGATACATGTGGATACATGCTGCCTGACAGCATGCATCTACATATGTCTAGGTTTATTGTAGGATATTTTAGTATGTTACTAGTGCAATCTACAATGTATCATACATGTATGTTACAGGTACTAGGTATATGTATTGGGATTTATATCAGTAATCACAAAGCAAATCCTCCATTGAGATAACAAAATGTACTAGTTAGTACATGTATAAATGGGAAGACTGATATTATCATCTTACTGCATGGATCTTCGACACACACCATATGAGGGTATCACCCCCCCCTCCCCCCTGAATCCCGAATACGAGTTAATTTTGGGGGGTGAATCCTGAATACGAGTTAATTTTGGGGGGTGAATCCTGAATACATGTTAAGAAATAATATGCGATAAATGACATACAAATTGACTGTTTTAATATCAGACAGATACAAGCAGAAGTTACATAGACACATTATGATGCCGGTCGCGTTATGAGGCCGTTATGATACCATTAATGATACTTTATGATCAGGGATGTGGCTAGAGGGTTTCCGTTGGGGGGTGTCCACCTTTGGAATTTCCAACTGCACCCCCCCCCCCCCCCCCTCTTGAGTCAGAATCAGACCGAACACAAGTTTTGCATAATTCCATTTGCACACCCCCCTTCCACCTCAGTGTTTAGGCCTAATATCCTATATCTTCATAAACCATGGTTCTATATTCCCGGTATGAGAACATTCAGATATTTTAACCTGAAACATTGCATAAATCCTAACATCTAGTGGTCTAACTCCATACAAATGCACACGGCTACGGGCAAGAGACCACGACACACCGAGCTAACTATCATTGTGAGAAAATTTTGAAATTTGAACAAGAAAATCACAAATCCTAGCATCCAGACTGGCCTCAACTAAAGCTTTCCTATAGTGTTGGAAATTTCAAACCTCATACTCCGCCTCAGGTTGGACAATTCTCCAACTGATGACCACAAGTTTGATCAAATGTAGTAAAATATTGTTAAAATTATTAGCATTTTTGTATTGGCCACAGGGGAGAGACAATGACACACCGGGCCGACCATGGTTCGGCCCGGTGTGGGAAATTTTTTTAATCTGAACAAGAAAATCGGTAAAATCCTAGCATCTAGACTAGCGTCAAGCATTCTTAGAGTTGGAAATTTCAAACCTGACACACCACTTAGGTTGGAAAATTTACAACTGATGACAATTCCAATGCCAATGTTGACCAAATGTATGAGAATATTGTTTTCTTAAATTAACTAGCATTTTTTGACTGGCCACGGGGGAGGGATCAGGACACAAGATTTCCAAGTGTTGGAAATTTCCAACCTGTCACCCTCCTGAGGTTGGAAATTTCCAACTGATGACCAGACCATTTCAGTCCAAATTTTTTGACAAAAAATAGGAAAATATGCAAATATTGGTCCAAAAACAATTAATTCCCCCCCCCCCAATAAATTGTTTGAAAATCAAACTACAAGAACATTTCAACCTATTATTTCCAACTAATGTTTTGGCAGGTATGAAATTTCCAACTGTTGAAAATTTTGACCAAAGTTGGGGGGTGAGGCCACGTCTCTGTTTATGATGGCATGGTGGTCGAATATGCCCAAGAAACTATTCTACCCACTCATTCATACATATAACTAGCACAAAATATTATTTTGCGCCATCAAAACCTGCGTCCAAGATGTTTTGCTTGAACCCGAATACCAGTTAATTCGGGGGTATGAATCCCGCGTACGGCTTCAAAACACCCTGAATCCCGCGTACCGAAAAGGGGGGGTGATACCCTCCCATATGCCCATATTTCCATAGCATCAGTAGTGATCAAATATATACTACATTTATGTATTTTCACAAAAAATATGAAAATTCTAGTATTTTCCAATGACATTTTGGTGCATAGCAACGGTTACTAAGTAATGATACCTACGTTGCCACATGCATATACCAATAACAATACTAATATATAGTAATAATAATAATAATGTATGTATCCCAGATAATATCAAACGTTTCCATGTGTTTTGGTTTTTATGCATTCATATGTAGTTTTGTACCAGTACATGCTGCTTGTTCTAATGTTGGTCACATAGAATTATGGGAAATTATTATGACTTTCACAATAAGGGTAGCTCCATGGCAACTGTTACAACACTTCAGTGACCAGCCTTCCATCAATCCCAATACTATAGGGGGTCATCAAAATATGATTTGGTCTTCAATTATGTTATACTAGCAGGTTAGCCCGCCACTGGCGGCATTCGTCCCATGGCTTTGTTTCAGAAACATGACATTTTTGAATATGAATTTAATGTTTTTTAAATTTAATATATTTTGTTTCTGAATTGTTTTTTTATTGTTAATTTTTTTTAATTTTAAATTGTTTTAATTAAATTGTAAATTGTTTTAATTAATTTTTTTGTTTCTGGCGGAAAAATTTACCAGTAGAAATCCCCCCTTCCTAGGAACGACAGACAACGCATTCTTTGTTTCGTGAAATCTCTCTACGATAACATTGCATTGAATTTAAAACAAACGCTTCCCGTCGGGAAATCTGTCTGCATAATATTTTGAGTCTGCCGTACCCGTCGTAATGTCGTGAAATCTCTCTGCATAATAGATAACATTGCATTGAATCTGTTGTTGGCATTCAGGGCTTCGGGTCGTTGTTGTTGGCATCACGGCTCCCCGAAAACTCTCACATTGCCGAAAACGTGTATTTAGTAATATCGTTGTTGTTGATATTTACGGCTTGGGGGCTATTTTCTTATTTAGCAAGTTTGAGCTCAATCGGTTCGAGTCTATAAAGGACACACTCATATATATGACACTTCCCGTGGGTAGCAAGTTTGAGCTCAATCGGCATTCCCTGGAATTTCCCGTAGATTGGCAGATTCCAGTAGCTTTATAACGGTATATCTGGGGAGAAATCTGATGCTATATTCGTGATTATCTGGGATGATTTCGGTATATAACTATATACTGTAAAAACAAAGCGCGCCATCCGTGCTCGCAGGGTTGGTCAGAAACAAATGTTTTTTAAATTTAATGTATGTTCCGTATATCTCTCTGCAGATGCAAATAACGTTGAATGGCAAACAGACGCTCTTTATAGAGATGCGTCAAAAACAAACGCTCATTAAATAATCACTTGATTAACCCACGCCGTGCCTTTGCGGTGATTTGAGATTGGAGAACGGGTGCTCTGAGCTTCTCTAAACCGCGACCACGGTCGTGTCGGTGGGATTTTACATTTAGATGGGAAGTTTGAACTCAATCGAGCGAACCGTTTTCGATTCTATGAAGTACATACACACATATATACGAAGTCTCAAAATATATAGTATAGATCAGGCACTTCCAAGTCATATTCAGTCCAAAAATAGGCCGAAATTTAGTATTTTCAATGCCAGATATGTGCCTAGCAACGGGCTCATGGTTGCTAAGGAAAGACACCCCCACATAACTGACCCACCATCTGAAAATGACTATTGACCTATATGTAACATATATTTCATAATTATGTCACCATCCATACATTTGACAACAAACACATGCACTACAATATCAGCCATAATTTACATTAATTTATGTAATATATCTAAATTAAATGGACGGTTAAAGGGTTAATCGACTGCTTAACCACAGCATAATTATGGGTAACTTTTCAGGATTTAGTCGGAAATGTGGCTTGTTGGCAACAAGCCATAATTAGGGCATTATTGCATGTTTGTTATGCAAAATGCCAATGACAGCACTTCGCCACTTCCATAAAGTAACAAACAAAATATGGTGCTGGACAATTGCAGAATTGGGTCCCTAGAGGGAGAATTTATTGACTTGACCCATCACCAAATTCATCCTCTTTGTAAATTTAAGTTCCCAGATTGTAAAGAAGGTGATGTGCACTCATTGGGCACCTCAATTATGCATTGTGTCGTCTGCAAATCATATAGAGAAACTACACTAAAAAAGAAAAAGATATTTTATGAAGATGTTTCTAAAGAAACTAAAAAACTTGTTAATTTGATAATAAAGAAACTTTCCAGAAAAGATGAGGCCTAAGCAGAATGAGATCCTCAGAGGATGAATTTGGTGACACTAGTCTGCTGTGTGGGGTAGCGTTTGGGGGACTCTCTGTGGACCTCATTCTGAAAATTTCCAACACAATATTTTGAGGCCTGGTACAAAAAATGAATATTTAGTTAGTTAGTTGGGGTTTAATGTCACTTTCAACAGAGATGGTCATATAGTGACATAAGAAGCAGACCTAAATTCAGGCTGTATGGCAATCATTTATATCTCCTCCCACTTTTAGAAGGCTTCTGCTTCAGGCAGTGACTACTGTGGTCCTATTCTTTATGCCACAATGGAACATGTCCCAAGTATTAGACTATGTATAAAAGGTGCCATCATACTCACCCGGGAACCACATAGTATAGATAATGTATGGCTGTGACATAAAGAGAATACATTGGCCTAACAATATTTGCCTTGACCTTGTAAGCCAGTGCATTCTCTTATATATTGGAGGCTCCCTATGGAAGAGTTGTATATATAAGAGAATGCACTGATACAGTATCTTTACTGCTGCACCACCACAGCTCCCATCATTAATCACCACAGGGACAGCCTATTAATCAGTGTACATTAATTTTTTATTCTGGAATAGAAATTTGAAATCGGGAGATTCTGTTTCCGGTTCGGGAGAGCGGGAAAAGAGGATTAAAATCGGGAGTCTCCCACGAAAATCGGGAGGGTAAACAAGTCTGTGTGTGACACTTATCATAATTTTCACAATTAAAAGCAAAAATAATGTATTTTCTCGGGTGTATTATAGCACAATGACACACGCTATTTAACTAATTAAAACTCTTTCTGCAGATACCTTGTCTCCAAGCAACTGTAAGTTCCTCCCACTAGTGAATAAGAGTGGAAAGCTCCATTGATGTAAATGCATTGAAAATGATACACTGTATAACCTGGTAAATTAATGCAACATATAAATTTATTATTATAATTAATGATTATTTAGAGGATATTTCTTGGTTGTTTTGATATTGCGCCAGATATCAGCCTGAGATAACCTCATATCAGCCTGAAACCAAAGGCTGATATCAGGTCTAATATCAAACCAATCAAGTAATATCCATTTATTAATTAGATTGCCTCTTAGTAACTTCTTCAAATGAGTGACATCACAAAATTTATATCTACACATTATTTAGCAGTGAAGTAGATTTATGGCATGTCGTAAAACCATATTACTCGGATTTCTGATGTCGTAAAATTATATTACTAAGATTGGTGATGTCGTAAAATTATATTACTCGGTTTAACTCTTTCACCACCGAATGTACAGAGGTAAGTTATCCAGGACACCAGGTTTGCAGCAGTTTATATGGAAATTCTTTGTCTCACATGTGTGGCATTCATACTGGTATTTATAGAAGTGGTAGGTATGGACACCCATATATTGTCATGACCAGTGACAACTGCCCATCAATTTGCAATACCTGCCGATGGATGACGTCATATAATTGTGATTATATCACCATGGTAACGCATGCTATGCGTGAACAGGTGCGTAAATACCTTTGAACTCAATATATACTGTTACAGTTAACTTTATTTGCAATATTTCACCACATAAAATATATTCACCAAACCCACATTCAAATTGTTAGCATTATATCCAACATATTTCGTATTTTTAGCATATGTGGTGATTAAGAATGTAATTAGAAGGTGTACAATGAAGATTATGATGAGAACAGACCAACAGTATGCACAAGAAGACGATATTTAACTAAAATAGACCCATTATCCCGCATTTAGGCCCACGTGTATATTCAACTGTGCTTATGCTAGTGAATTATGAGTAACTTTCCAAAAACAACTGCCAATGATCTCAATGCATTCCAAAAATGTTTATGCATGTCAATGTCATGCTCACAACATGCACTCGCAGCTATTACTATTGAAGTCGCACTATTGCGTGGCACGGTGAATTTCGTAACATTGCGTCGAAAATAGGAAACACTAGACGGACGCCACAAAGAAAACGTCGTTAGAAAGGGCAACACTCTTCTTTATTTCATAAACGTGTGTTATCAATATGTGTTTGTGATAAACAATAACAAACTAAATCAATCTGCACATGTGTATCTGATTAAAAGCACCACAACTGTCAGCATTTCTACGTCAACATTTTTGGGAAAACCCAGGGAAACCCCAAATTAGTAGTTGTGATGTCATACATGTGCTGTCTATATTTAGTCCGGGAACATCTCAGTGTGGCCGTATTTGTCAGGTCTGCGTGTTCACCAATCAATTAGTATTGATACAGACTATCACCCAAATAATATCTAAGTCGCCAGCCAATAAAATCATTCGCATATCCCCGTAAACATGGTATTATTGAGTGTTATTCTCGAAAACCATTCTCTGTCCGCTAAAGCGGGCTATGGTGTTGAACGTAAATTACGTCGTGCCCGGTAAAGCGGGCTGCGATGTTGAAAGAGTTAAGGGCAAATTGAAGTGATATTCACCTGGTTCGATATGTTCTGGACAAATGTTGTATCTAATTAATAATATCTAATACTATTTACATATGTCGTATCTAATTAATAATGTCTAATACTATATACCTATGCATTTGACTCCAGCAGCCACGTCTCCCCCGGCACACTCAGAGTTTAAGTCCCAAGGGTTATGATTGCACTGCAGAATTCTCGTCTCATCTCCATCACACGCCAAGCTGTTTATGGCAAAATCAAGGATAGCAAGACCGAACTCACCATCTGTAACAGCTGAAATTCATCATTTAATTATGCACTAGTGTGGATTGAAGGATAAAGTAAATGTTTCATAACATTCATCATAAAAATAAAATATAGTTGTCAAATGAAGAATAAATCAAATATGCCTGTAATACATAGAAAATACCTACAGTTTTTGTTTGAATATCAAATACCGAAATATCTCATGAGTGTCTGGAAAGAAATATAAAAAATTTCACGAGCGGCTGCTTTCCAGACACGAATGAGTCTCAATGAGATGTTTCAGGTATTCAATTAAAAACTGTAGGTGTTCTTTTTATTATATGCACCTTATTAATGCTTAAAGTTGCTAAGGCCTAAAAAAAAATGACGTTTGTTTCCGCTAACGAGCTGGAAAAAAATAGGGACGGTAGGCAGGCAAAACTTAAATATTTATATTGTTCTATATTTTTAACAATACGTGTATAATACTTGATATGAGCCCACATTATGGACTTCTTAGTCTCAAGGTGATCAACCCATGGAATATAGAAACAAGAAACTCAGATTCAAAGTTACAGATGATATATATTTCTTTCTTCATAAGAATATTAAATGCATTCCGCTGTGTGGTGATTTCCATAGTATCATGTTCGATCTGTTTTTCCACGATCTCTCTATCACCGCAAACAAACTCGATATGGTTTATGTTGAATGCTGACAACTCCTTAACTTTCAGTTCAACATTTATGTCGAACGGCGCTGACTCAGCCGATGTACGGCACCTCACTTTAACCTTACTGAAGTCAGTCTTATCCGGGTGGATTAAAAAGAAGAGTTCTTCAATTTTGGCTTCGTTGTCTATCGATCTGATCTCTTTTTTGCTTCCGCGGTAGACACATTAGTCCAGATAGATAGCCACAACAACGTGCTGGCCTACGGAGGTAGCCATTGTTGCTGTCGTTGTGGTGTGAATTATGTTTACTTTCCAAAGCACCGGCTGTTTTCAATGGCAGATACGTATCTATTTATAGTATGTGGGTATTTCCACCGGAAGCGATCGCCGTGCTTTTATCTCTGTTAAATGTGTGAAACATTCACAGATACCATTATTTTTTTTAAGTCAGTTTTTCGATCGCAATAAAAAGTTTAGACTTGGCGCTTTTAATAGGGTTGGTCGGGTTTTTTTTTAGGCCTAAATTATGCAGCATTTTCATTTTTAATAGCACAACAAATTAAAAAATACACAGAAAGCTACACCTAGTTGCAGGGGCGCCAGAAGCACTCGAGGGCAGGGGGGGCAGACCTCCAAAAAAAGGGCATTATATTTTTCAGACCACTAAAAAGGGCATTATATTTTTTTCTTCATAAATATATATGTTGTTAAATACATACTTCGAATTATGTTTATTCGTCAGATAATGCTCATATAATATATACAGACAAAGCTATATACTGCAACATCAAGTGTTCAGAACGGTAAATCACAGTATTTTCCAAAATTATTGACCAATCATAATCCGTTCTCTTCCGATTCCGTGCTTCTGTTCGACTGTTTCCACCGAACAGGCATGTTCGACTGTTTCAAACGAACAGGCAATACTAAATACCTGCCTTCGGAAAGTTGGCATGATACTATGATACCATCTGTTCGAGTCGGGCGCTATGTTCGAGGAGTCAGATCGCATAATGGTATCTTGGCACATGCAGAATTCAAAGAAATCCCAGGTGGCTTCTTGACATTTGAATTGAAGAAATGTGATGAATCACCTATAGGCTTCTTGCCACGGAATTCATATTATATAACACGATATCTCCGAAAAGGGAAATCTATCTGAGCTCCTGTGGAGTTATCCGAGATAATTTCAATGATGTATCGAGTCAGAATTTGAACGGTAGCAAGGCAATTAATACCCCCTCATGTTACACCCCCCACTTGAAGTATAGGTAAACTGTATGTTATTCCTAATCGGGATTTGTGTGCATTTTACACGACGTTATATCTCTCAAAAAGGCAACTCCTGCCCCCTCCCAAGCTTAGTAAAAAGGGCAACCCCTGCCCCCGCTCGCCCCCGTAGGCTGAAGGCTGCCCCCGCTGCCCCCCTCTTCCGGCGCCCCTGCCTAGTTGACACACACCAGTTCAAAACCCAGTAAATTTTTCTGGAAATTATTCTGTCATAGAACTTTATAACTTTGAAAAGACAATGTAGGGAACATATTTCTTTGTAAATAATTATTCCTCAATAATCTACTTCACTGTACCAGCTCAATAGTGCATTAGTTCAGTGACATTTGTGAGCAGATTTCACAATAAACATTGAAATGATTGCATGGTCAAAATTCCATGATTGTCAAGCAAAATAGGCTCACAAATGTCATCTAAATCATGCAATCTCCAGCTGGGACCTTCACATACTGTACTGTTAAACACATTATTGAGGAACAGGTATTAATTTACAAATGTTACCTGCATTGACTTTTGAATGTTATATAGTTCCCAGTCAAAATTTTAAAAAGTTCCCAGGTTTTGAACTGGTGGAATATGAATGAATCTCTACTGGCATAGCCAGGGTAGAGTTTCATGGCATGGCATGATCTATACCTCCAGCAGAGCCAGAGAAACCCAGCTGTGAACACAGGATCTCTGCAGCTGCGTCCGTCCAGACATCGGCGCATACCATGCCATACTGCTTCGTCTCTGCATTGTAGATTTCAACTCTACCATTTCCAAAGACCTCACTACCAGTCAACCTCACAATAGCTGTAGGTAAGAAATAGGAATCAGAATCAGATTACTTAATTTCATGACATAATATAAAATATAAACATAGACATAATAAGAAAAAAAGAAGTGATATGTCATGTGGAGGCAACATTACCTATCCATGTCATCTTCCTGTTGAGCACGTTGACAAAGGTTAATCAAATACCTATGACATCGTGCTTTTTAAAACAAAATTTGTTGAGTCGGAGTTTGTCATTTAGGTTAATTTGTTGGATCGATGGAGTGAAATAATGTGTATACTTGAAATTAGGAGATATAATGGATGAGAAATGCATTAAGTTCATTTTTGAAGTAGATATATATTATCAGATTTTGTAAGCAATTTTGAGACAGGCCACATAACTCAACTTTCTCTTGCCAATCTGTGACGTCACAAACTATGGGGAGATAAGTCAAGACATTTTCACTATCAAAATGCTGAAATGTTGATATATCTGCAGACAGACGCGGTAAAATATCGAGTTAGCGGGATATGTTTTTTCTAACCAAACCGGCAATCAATTAAATTCAATTTTAACCAAATGATGAAAACCGTTGCATTCCACCTTTACTAGTAAGCGAATTGTCATTTTTACAGCCCTCATAATTGGCTACAGCAATCGGCAATGCCGAAGCCATTTGCTGAAGTAAACTGGGCCACGGTAAAGGGTTGCCGTAGCAGATTGCCGAAGCCAAACAATCTGAATTAAGAGGGCTGTTTTTACCAAAACATGTAGGCATTCTCGCATGTCAATCAAAACAGTGAACAGTGCTGTATTTGGAAACATGAATAATAATTAGCCATCGCAAGCTGGAGAT
Source organism: Siphonodentalium dalli (assembly GCA_032622095.1). Taxonomy (NCBI): domain Eukaryota; kingdom Metazoa; phylum Mollusca; class Scaphopoda; order Gadilida; family Siphonodentaliidae; genus Siphonodentalium; species Siphonodentalium dalli. Next base: position 161,584,670 of record CP136063.1, on the reverse strand, counting down.
TCCCCATTCATCTCTGAAATCATTTTAAGAACCGGAATCTCTAGACCCAGTGTTGATTGTAATGAAATCTTAGTCTGGTTTCAATGAGACTAAAGGAAAGCTAAATATATATATGAATCATCATACCATCACACAGCATCCCATTACAGAATCGACTGTTGTTGGTTGGACCCTTGCAGAATCTGTCTACATTTGGAGATCCACCATCGGTACAGCCTCGGATACGTTCCTTTGTTCCTCGGCCACATGTTATATCTGCGGAGCAATCTCCCCAGGCTGCCCAGTTGTCCCATTCTGAATAAAACAACAATCAATATAACTCAAGAAAGAAATCAGTACATGCACAAATTTATGTAAATTGCTATAGGTGGAAAAGGGGGATAACTATAGTAAAGAGCTCTGATCGGTCACATACAGTAATGCCCTAAATAATCGACTCCTTAACCATTATGGGTAACTTTTCAGGATTTAGTCGGAAATATGGCTTGTTGCCATTCATCAGAAAGCTCACAAGCCATATTTCCGACTAAATCCTGAAAAGTTACCATTATTACGCTGTGGTTAAGGAGTCGATTATTTAGGGCATTACTGTAATTGCATGTGCACAAGTTCTGATGATGGTTAATATAGACCAATAAATGAAGTAATACCAGCTGGGACAAAATTACAGGGTTGCAAACAAGTTTATAAGTTAACAAGAGCACGCTGTCGGGCGTGGCATAATACAACCGTTTCTTGAATAGAGTTGGGCATGTAGACAGAACCTATATTTGAACTTGATCTGTATACCAAATTTGGTTCAGTTCACTTGATTCAATCTAAAGTTATCATCCGGAAACCGCAAATCAGGTAAAATCTAAGTCGAAAAAGGGGCATAACTCAGTCAAAATCATGCGGACGAAACCCATATTTGAACTTGATGTGTATTTTGGTGTGGTAAACTAACATACCAAATTTGGTTCAGTTCACTCTATTCAATCTAAAGTTATCATCCGGAAACCAAAAGCGGGCGGACGACGGACGGACGACGAACAACCCATTTACATAATACGACCGTTTATTCAAACGAGCGTATAAAAATGAACCGGACAATAATGTTTGGTTCATTTTAATCATAGCGTTACTTCCCTGAATCTTGTATGTTCCAAGATGAAAGAGACCGAAAGATTGCCAACAAGCCTATTTATTATAGCTAGATGGCACGTGACCTGCTACGTCATGATTCAAAACGTACTTATGCTATTTCGAACCAAAATAATACATTTTAAAACGGGTCTCATAGATCCCTTCTTGGTGAATAAAAATGAATAGTATCATGCTAAATTGAGCACACTACTCTACCAAACTAGCATGCAAAAAAGCCATGAACAGAGGCAACAATCTCGAAAACAGATATACATATATGTGTCCACAAATTTACTGAGGTGTGTCCAAATGAAATAAAAACATTATTGTGATAAATAAATTCACAGAAACGACATCAACTTGCAAGGCAACATTCAGTTGAATTCACCTTGCATTAGTTTTGGGTTTTCGTGCATTCAAAACAAAACCTCAATACTGCACGTTTTGGTTTATTGTACTTGATTTCAACACATTCTTGCGGCGATTATGTTTCTCTTAAACTGTTGATCGGTAAGCTGATAATCATAGTGTATTTTTTCTCAGTAAAACGAGTGTACATGATTTATTTTAGGTCTTATGAACTTAAAGGGAATTTGAACAGTCCAGCAGTTGTTGCCTGTTGGTAGGATACGGTTATGTAGTATGCATGATACAAGTTTGATTTGTTCAGTGAAATATAATAAATAGAGAATGTCTTGTCATTGACTACGTGGGTATAGTGCCCAGTGGGGTGGGTATAGTTCACTCTGCTTTGCGTTGTGAACTATACCAACCCACTGGGCACTATACTCATGTAGTCAACTCCTTAGCCATGCTATATTTATTAAATAGAATATGCGCTGCTTAAATATTGCTTATACAATATGCTGAATTTACTGGTCTCCTTCAAATGAAGGCCCAACACCCCACCCCCCCCCCCTGCCGCTTTTCATATGAGATAACAATACTTTGATATAGTGAGAGGGCTGTAATGTTATAAGTATTTTGGTTTTAGGAATCAGAAATAATCTGATATGGAATATAAGCTAACTTAAAACTCACTTGGACATTCTCCGTTGTTACATTTGTCAATATCCACATTTTTGCCAAAGCAATCGTATAAGTTGAGCTTTTCTCCATTGAGGCGATTCTGACAGTGACGTGTCCGTATGTACCAGCCGTTACCACAAGATGTTGAACATTCGCCCCAGCTGGCCCATTCTGACCACTCAGGTGTTCCATCTACAGAAAAAGAAAGAAACTAAAGCTCAAGCCACGGCATCATACTGTAAAATCCTTTTAATTTGTGGGGGGGTCTACTATTCGTTTGGTCCAACCATGAAATCAACATCCTTCAAAATAGTTGACTCTGAGTTGGTAGAGTAAATACCAATATACAAGATGGAAATGAAGATCAGGCATTACATCTGTATTCGAATTGTCGTTCAATGGGTGGGAGAACACACCGAAGATGAGATGAAACGTAATTGTTTTTAAATATCAGTCATTATAAAAATTTATATTTATTGTTTATATAGTACATCATCTGAAGCTGTCAACAATAGATTGTATAAACAATGCGAAATGAATTGGTATCTTAATAAAGGCTAATTATAATTGTTTGACCAAATTGCAGGTTACACAAAACATTAACCCTTCCGTGACTGGAGCTTTCTGAAATTTTGCGAAAACCCGGTGACAATGCATTCTCTTAATATATATGTGAGTCTCCCATAGGGCACCTTGCTATGGCTTGCATATATGAGAGAATACATTGGCGAAACAATTTTTACCATGACAGTGTAAGCCAGTGCATTCTCTTATATATGCGAGGCTCCATATGGGAATCTGGGAAATGTAGCATTCTGCTAACATCGCCGAAAATTTCAAAGAAATCGACAATAGCACTCAGAGATAATCGTCTGAACTACGCCCAATTATAAATATTTACATCTCGATTTGGGACACAACTATCGGCGATAATCTAACACAAATGATTTCGCCATCGATAGTCATTGCATTTAATTAATATATGAGAATGACGGTGTTAATCGTCAATTTGGATTAATATTCGTAAAATAACTACATTGAGCAAGATTATTCTCAATTTCTATTTGATCACCTTACCGGAGTGTTTCACATCACTTTAAATATAACGACACAAGGAAAACATGTTTGAAGGGCTTGTGACTCTTTTAAATTAAGCAGATGTTAACTTGTTGTAAGTTTGCTGTGTTATAATCACACATTTGTTCTAAGGGTGACAAAACATGTGTCAGATGGAAGCTCAGTCTGGAGTAAACTACATACCCACATATAAAATATAGTATCAGTATGAATCTGAGTTTATGTTTACAAAGACTGATGGAAGCTATAACAAATTCTAAATATCCATCCCATTTTTTAACAAGGCAGCACTGTATTGCTATAAATTGAAAAGAAATTATATACCATAGTAATATGTTGATATGCAAGGCTTATAGAATGACCCTGGCATGATGTTAATGAGGGGTAATGTCATACATTACAGTCAATGGAGCAATAAGGAATGTGGAAAGTTGAAATGTTTAACAATACCAGAGGTCAACGAGAAGTGCCATATGAAGTTTGCAATCAATTGGATGAAAAAGGTTGGCGTGCTGAAGTATTTAGTCATGCAAAGAATAAAAACCAAGATGGCTGCCAGCAGCCATTTGTTTTTTAAATCGTTCAAATTTGATAGCTCCCATCTAGAAGTGATCCTAAACATCCTAAATGTGGGTTGTAGGAAGTGCCATTGGATTCAAATGTCAAATCCAAGATGGCCACTGGAAGCCATGTTTGGTTAACAAATTTCAGAAAAAAATTATGGTTCCCATCTGTAGGTCACCCGAAGGTCCATATGAAATTTGGTGACAATTGGATGAGGGATGTGGCCTGCAGGATGTGGTGAAGAATTTAGTCATGCAAACTTTGAAGTCAAGATTAAAATCCAAGATGCCGCTGGGGAGGGGGGTGTCAAATTTGTCAGCTTGAGGTACCATGCAGTTGAAAAGTTCCAACCCAAGATGGGGTGCAAATTGAATTGGAATTATGTGAGTTTGTGTCTGGTTCAGGGTGGTGGGTGCAGTTGAATCAAGGGAGGGGGTGAACTTTTACAGTGGTTGTAAATTTACAGCCCACTTTCATAGTCCGATTATGATGTCAGTAATATAATATTCAAAGTTATATCCACCATTGTTGGAACATACGTGGGGCAGCCTAATTGAAATTTAAAACAGTTAAAGTTAGATCTGATTTAGACCCTGAGTGTGTTGAGCATCGAAATTTGATAACCCCAAAATCACCTGGAGCCCCAGTCAAATGACAGAAATGAAAATAAAAAAATTGATGGCTCCCATCTAGAGGTCACCTCGAATATCCATATAAAGTTTGGTGATGATCAGATGAGAGAAGTGACCTGTAGGGTGGCCACAGATTCAGTCATACGTACAAAAACTAAAACTCAAGTTGGCTTCTGGTAGCCATGTTTTTCAATGAAATTTGAAAAAAATTATGGCTCCCATCTAGTGGTCACCCAAAAGATCCGTATGAAGTATGGTGACAATCGGATGAGTGGTGTGGTCTGTAGGGTGTGACAAAGGATTTAGTCATGCAAAGAGTAAAATACATGATGACTGCCGGCAGCCATGCTTTTCATTGAAAATCGTTATTTGATAGCTCTCATCTGGAGGTGATCTTGATCATGTCTGTAAATTTACAAAACATTTCTTCGATATATACTGGCTGCAGGGTGTGCTGATGGATTAAAATTTGAAATCCAAAATGGTTGCTGGTGGCCATTTTTTTCAACGAATTTCAGAAATAAACAATGGCTCCCTTCTAGAGGTCACACCGAAGATCCGAATGAAGTTTGGTGATGATCAGATGAGAGATGTGGCCTGTAGGGTGAGTCAAAGGAAATTGTTAATGCATGGACCAACGACGGATGCCAACCCATGGCAATTAATAGCTCAAACTTTACAGTTGAGCAAACTAAATGGGCCATCTACCTGTCTGATCCTGTCAACTAATCTAGCCCATGTGTGCCGAATGATTTAGTCATGCAAAGAGTAAAATCCAAGATGGCAGCTGGCTGCCATGTTTTTTTTATCAAATTTCAGAAATAATCGAATGCTCCCAATTATATATAGGGGTCACCAGGAAGATCCATATGAAGTTTAGTGGTGATCAGATGAACGAGGGATGTGGTCTGTATGGTTAGCCCAAGTGTTTATACAAGCAAAGAGTAAATTCAAGATGGTTGCGGCCGCGGCCATGTTTTTCATTCAAAATGTCTAAAAATTTGATAGCTCCAATAGGTGATGCTAAACATGCCTGTAAATTTTCAAAACATTTCTCAAATAAATGCGGGCCGCAGGGTGTGCCGATGGATTTAAATTTGAAATCCAAAATGGCTGCCGGCAGCCATGTGTTTTATAAACGAATTTCAGAACAAACAGTAAATGGCTACCATCTAGAGGTCACCCTGAAGATCCATATGAAATTTGCTGATGATCGGATGAGGGATGCGGACTGTAGTAACGTTGAGCTAACAAGCACGGGTCATCTACGTGTCTGGTCTGTCTACTAATCTAGCCCACGAGGGCCATGTACGTTCAGCCAAATGCAAGATGGTTACGCCAACAGCCAGACACGTACGTTCCGGGCGGTACTAATCCCCAAGTAATTACTGAGACTGGGTGATCTCGAGAGAATTGAAAGTGGGTTTCAGACCAGTAAACTGTAAAGTGACGACAATACTTCTAATTGGACAAGGCCTGCGATTGACTCGTAAAGTTGAAAGTTACCGCAATTACATTTACTGGAAATCGCATAAAAGCGCGCGAAAGTTACAGGACTATGATAAAACACGTAACAGCATTCCGATTATGGAGGTTGAGGATGAACGACGGAATGGAACGAAGTCGAGAAATTAAAACCCATATTATGGAACGGATAATTGTGAGAGGTAACTTTTTCCATCACAAACAATATCTAAAAATGAACTGGGCACACAATGAAGACGCATCTGCAAGACACATATAGGTACATATTCATGAAATACTAGTGAAAAAAAAATTCTATTATTGTGCGTATGTAACTAATTTTCGTAGAGATCATTTAATCTATCAAGAGCGGGAGTTTTATCATAACTATAGTGACCGTGGGTAGTCGGTTCATTGTTCGATGGTGTCCAACTTCGAATTTTTAACCTATCCCTCCACCGATCCGGCGATCCAGACCAAAATGTCAACACAATAACATTTCATTGGAAGCAACTTGGATAAGAATTTCCAACTGGTAACCCAGATTTTAGAATGGCACGTGAAGTTCCAACCTACATGTAGATGTAATTCGTAGCAGCCATTGTCCTCCAATGTGAGGTATGTTGTGGGGCTGTGTATACCTGGGAAACAGAACGTCGTTTGGTGGACAGGTTAGAGGAGCATGATAGAGACATCAGACTACATGATTATAAACCGATATACGACCATTTTAATTCGGCAGGACATAGTGGTGTGACGAATCTGAAGGTGGCAGTGTTGGAGTTTGTGAATGGTGGAAAACAGGAGCGACTTGTTCCGGAAGACATGTGGATGAGAAAGCTGGGGACACGCGAGGGGAATGGTTTTAACAAGAAGACGAGTCACACCACACCTATATTAATTTTGATATAATAATTATGTAAATTCCACAGCGCCATCGCTGGCGTTTCCATGGACGTCGCAGCGTAGTGTGTACGACGTCACCGTAATAACGGACCTGGTTCATTCTGTAATTGATTGCTGTACTGTGAATATGTAGTTCTAATATTTCGAATGTCCCGATGAAGGTCCAGCTAGGGCCGAAAGCTTGACATTAAAGAATTATAATGTTACAGTTTACATCTAGATGGTTGGAAATGCTCGGGAAATTTCAGTCTAAAGCTTTAAAGTAACAAATTTTCGATTATTTTTTTTAGAAACAACTTATTTTCACTGTACATATTTAATTAAACTATTTCAACCTATTTTCTGTACTGTCGATGTCCAGCTGCAGATGTTTCAGACATGGAATGAACTTGAACAGCTTGAACAGCTTTTATACTCAACAGAATAGATACAACAAATGAATACATTTAAGTCATGTATTATTGCAAAAGACACTCAATGTGCTCTATGAAGGATGCAAACAGCATGGTAATTATAATGAAATTGAGTTTATGACTCAAGTCATAAACTCATTTTCACAGTTTTGCATACATTCTGTTCGGTATAATAGGAGATGGACCCATAATTGGCGGTGTACAGTACCATTTAAAGCAGCGTAATAATATTCTCCAAGTCTCAAACTTAAAATTGAGCAATACGGGCCTTAATAACTTTTAACCTGTTAATTGGACCGTGGTATAGTATTCTAGCTGGGTATAACCATATACTAAAGTACAGCTATATTCAAGTCCAGATAATTAAATTAGTTCATCAAAACGACAATTTAGAGTGAAAGTATATCGGGGGTCCAAACTCTTAGAGATTTGTCTTTAAAGAAAGATCAGATCTAGTTCGGGAATTTCATACCTCTTTTTTTCTCACAATAAGTATTATCAACTCCATACCTTCTATGTCACATTGTTTACCGGACCACCCACTGGCACATGTGCACATAGCTTCCAGGTGTCTCTCAACGGATCGCGTTGTCACACACGTTCCACCATTCTTGCAAACACCTGGCTTACATGGCCCCAATGCATCCTGAAAAAAAAATTGGAAAACTATAAACACCAATTCGACAATAAAAGGACTGCAAACACAAGTGAATCATGAAACAAGATATTAAAGGCACTCAATCCGATCAGACGCTCCTAAGTTTCTATTTCTTTGGCATCGGGCAGGGGGGAGGGGGAGGGAAAAGTGCCATGACAGTAGGCTGAATTTTTTTTTTCGCCTCTTGGGTACCCACCACCCCCCATATTTGAAGAAAACTTTTTTTTTCCAATTTCATGCGGGGTACCCACCCCCTTTTTACCTCCAAATCCAGCCAAATCACCCCTTATTTGAAGGAATTTGTTTTCCAATTTCATGCAGGTTACCACCCACGTTTTACCTAAAATATGTAGTCTCACACCATTTAGGCTTGGTATTTGTTTCAGTTATAAAGTCTGAGAACAGATAAGAATCGTATAAACCTGCAGCACCCATTGTTATCCTGTTTGTTTTTGTTTATCAATTGATTCATGACTTGTAAACAAGTTATATGAACATTTTACCATATTTCCAATGCTTGTCTGTAATCACTTTAAATACAACTGTATCGAAAATATAATATACAAATTTAGGCAAAACATTTATGCTAAATAGTAATGGACCCACACGATCTTATACCATCTGACAACATGGCGTTTAACAGATTGATCAGCATTCATATGGCTTTGATGTGAAATTGTGTCAAAAAAAACAAAACAATAAATTAAACTAAAAAATCAAACAAAAATCTGGATGTCGTTTTAAATAGCATTCAATACTTTCTAGCATGATTGGATTTCCATGTTTTGCTCTTATGCTGTCTGATCAGGTCTAATGGTGGATACACCCGATCACACATGCATGTAATCTATGTAATTATCGTGTATTTTTGGCGTTTTACATGGATCATACAGACAATGCAATATGTGTCCACTGACAACCCAATCATTGCCAACGTGTTGACCGCACTTGGTTCTAGTTCCAATTAAGTCGGAATATAGGTAAACCGCTATCTTATATAGTCCGAGTCGCCAGGCCACTTAAAATATTTGTTCGTGGGATAACCCATATGGTGGACGTTCTATTTAAATAATTACCAATCCTCTATTGATATTCATAGCAGTGGTGGATCAGGATTTCCACCAACTTGGGGCTATATGTGATCCCGAAAGCTACCAGACGGTGTGGCTAACTCTGAACTATTCAACTAAAACATATTATATTGTTCAATATTGAGCCTGTATATTCCAGACGTGTCGCTTCTGTTGTTTGTGCATTAATAAAATGCCAGATATCACATAGACTTGGCTAATTTCCACATCCGTAAGAGAAGACGTGTTTGGATTGGCCTTAAATGTCCTGACAGCAGACAGTTTTACTTCGCTTATCACTACTCACTTGTCTGGCCTGTTAACAATGAACCTCTTGAGCGCAGGTGACTGATGTTGTCAATTATTGGTGGTGTGGCCATGTAAAATACATGTATTTTACATACATACATTACATGAATGTGTGTATCCACCCTAATGAGTAAACATTAATGATATAAATGAATAGCTTTATTCATTTGTATTTACTTTAATCATGGGTGTCATAACTGTCCATTTTCATCTTGAACCAGTGGCGTTGATACTTGACAATGTGATCTGATGCAAAAGACGAAATTGTGAGTGTTGGTTTGTAACCGGGATTTCTGAGAAGCATTATGCCTATATCCACACTAACTATCCCCCCCCCCCCCTAAGCCCTGACCTAAGTGGCAAACATACCATAACAATGATGCTGAACACTTTGAAGCAATTATATTGCAGAAATGTTGTAAGAGGAAAAAACTGTGACCACTTGGAAAAAAGTGACTTTTTTCGCGGCTGAACCACCCACCCACCCCGGCCTACTGTATGGAAAAAAGTGAATGACCCCCCCCCCCCCCCCCCCTGCATCGGGGGTAAAAAATATTTGATTCGAGTCGAGGAACACACCCATCAAATCTCAGGGTGATCAGATATCGATTTTTTGAAGTTTTGTTATTTCTCGTCGAGATGTGTAATAATATGCGGTCTCGGACAAAATTGCGGATGAAGATGGATAACTCTAAAATCAAGTGGTAATACGGTAAAATTTTGTAATACTTTAGTGATGATACGGCCATATTTTGATTCTGATAACTAACGCGTATTTTGAATAAATGTTGTTGTTGTTGTTGTTGTTGTTGTTGTTATATTTTGATGGATGAGAACCGTCTGATCGGATTGAGTACCTTTAATTTTGATAACAATCAAAGAGTGACGCATTTGGTAAAAGGTATAACGAAGTTATATAGTACTAGCAGGTTAGCCCGCCACTGGCGGCAATCGTCAGAAACATGACATTTTTTTATTTTTTAATTGAATTTTTTGTTTTTCAATGAGTTAATTGTATTCTACCCGATTTGACCTTGAATTTTTTTAATTAGTTTTTTTAATTAATGTGTTAATTTAAAATTATTTTTTTTCAATGAGTTAATTGTGCCTTTTTAATTTACTGGCTTTTTTAATTAAATTTTTTTTTTTTCGATTTGACCTTGAATTGATCATTTTAAATGTCAAGGTCAGGTCGGGGTCAGAATTTAACCCGTCCATGACACTTCCCGTAGGTAGCAAGTTTGAGCTCAATCGGTTCGAGTCTATAAAGGAGACACACATATATATAATATGTGGGTACCCGTTTCAATGTGAAGATCACCTCGGGCGGAAAAACTGACTCGATGTGATCTTCACCGTTCCTAGGAAGCACTAAGTACGAAAGAATCACACAACACGCTCATGTCTGGATACATACGCTCACGCCCGGACACAGACGTAAGAATCACATTACACGCATACGCTCTTTATCAACGACACTGCGGATACGAACGCTCTTTTACTATCAACGCGATTATATAACCCCACAGTGCCGTTTTTTTGTGACTGGGAGAATGTGTGCTGGGAGCTTCTCCAAAACGCCGCGACGACCATTCCCGTGGCTTTTTACCCTTAGATAGAAAGTTTGAGGTCAGTCGGTCCAGCCGTTTTCGATTCTATAATGCCATCTCTCAAGAAAGTCAAATTAAACATATATATCTTATACCTTCACGTATATATGTCAATCTACATGTATTGTACTTTTCGTGTTTGAACATCGACGAACGAGACTATCACGCATTTAAAACTCCGCATCATCATCGATGTCATTACATAGAATATATCTAGCTATCTATCAGTACTTAAACATCATGCGACTAATACGGCGAATGGCCATGATGGCATTAGCAACAGGGTGCAGACAGAGAACACCAGTTTGCAAGCCACTTACATTGCTATTTAAATATTCCCCAAAAAAAATCGGTTTTCCCTTCGATGTATGTAAGATGCTGTAATTCCTATATTAAAAAAGGAGATCGTCATGATGCAAATTTGTATAGACATATACTACGTCTATTATGTCACATTGCTGTTTACCAACGCATTCCAAGGTTCTTGAACAAATTGTTTATACAAATTGTTAATCATCGTCTGCGTACGAACGAACTCCTCTGTGAGCACCAGTCTTGATTAGTTTAAACAATATTGTATTTGAACTAAACAGAACAGAATTACAAACAATAAATACATGACATATAATTATAAATTGTTCAAAAGAGGATTGGGCAACAAGCTTAGGGGCTTTTGTTAAGTCCTATCCTCGGAAAATAAATGTTACCCCCAGGTATCTTGGAATAGATACCATTGGGGTATAGCAGACGGGTTTAGTTCTGTATGGTCCGAATAATAAAGTTTAGATGAAGGGAAAGGAAAGAGAAAGGGAGTGCAGGGCACTGCAGGCAGTGGTTGAAAAGGGGTATGTGAACTTACCATTAACAGCAGGATAAGATATGTCACGGAGAAATAAGAGAGGATTGTATCATGTTAAATTGATCACCATTTATCGTCACAAGCCAAAGAAGAATCTAAATTCAAAACAAATTTGATCACGCTACGATCCAATTGGAGGGAACTTGAAAACGACGGGTTATCAGAATTATTTACATTCCATTAATGAGCTGTTTAGTTAATGTATATAATAAGTATTTAATAAGTGACGATGTGTGTATGTACCAGTCTTGATTCCTTCCATGACAAACATGCAATGAACTATTGACATTTATGTCATGTATATTGTGTTTTGTGACCTTTAAAAGAATAATTTGATACTGTTTTCGTATAACTCGGCTTATTTCTCAACCTGGAAGGATGCGGAATTAATTATGCTGTCACTCATAGAAATAATAATTATTAAAGAGAAACTGACACAATTGGTGTCCAAATATGTCCCAGATATATGTTAAATAGTCAATTTTATGAATTTATATCACAATATCACCAACGTAGACTAAAAGCTAAATTTTTCTATAATATACAATATTCTTTCTGTTTATGGCGGTTTTAATGGATGTGACTATTTTAATAGCAATACCGACCGCAAATTAAATGTATCTTTAAATGTAAATTACCGTATATTTAATTAGAACTGCATGGGCTTAGTTGTGGCACACATGATTGGGTTGTCACCGGACAAACATACACGGCCTGTATAAGTTCCAAGTAAATAGCCAAATACACGATAATTACAGAAATGACACACATACTTAGTGGGTATCCATCCTTAAAGGTACTCATCCGTTCAGGTGGTCCCCGCATCATCCATATACAACAACAACAACAGTTCTTCAAAATACGCGTTAGTTATCAAATCGATTAATTGCAACAAAATAATGCTAACCACTGTCAACTATGGTATCAAATTTCACAAAAACGTGTTATTTATCAACATTTTGTTCAACGAAATATGGCCGTATTATCACTTGGGTATCACGAAATTTGGCCGTATTACCACTTGATTTTAGAGTTATCCATCTTCATCCGCAATTTTGTCCGAGACAGTTGGTTTGACGACTGTTTTCTGGGCCAACAATAATTGTACATCTCAAGAAATAACAAACTTTAAAAATCGATATCTGATCACTCTGAGCTTTGATGGGTGGGTTCCTCGACTCGAATCAAATATATTTTACCCACGAAGCCAAAGAAATAGTAATTTTGGAGCGTTAATTCGGAGCATTTTTGACTGGAAATATAAAATAAATGGTAATGACTGCACGTATTTTTGTTATCTTCATGGGACCAACTATAGTCGTGCTGTCATATTGGTTGTCTCGAGATGGAATTTGACGCTGACCCTCATAACATAAATGGGTGAACCCTTTGTATACTAAATACGCATTGATAAGTAGTTATCTCAGGAAATGTTCAGATAATAAGTTCAACAAACGTATTATTTGAACATTTCCCACCAATTAATACCAATCCTTCTGTATTTTCTATAGTATATTATCGTCTGCTTAATTACATAAAAATCCCTCTATATGAATGATTATAGACCATTGCAATGTATACTTTTATGAAAGAATGGGAGAATACATTCAGTATAGAAAGTGTTAATTACTCTTGTGGTATTTACACTCACCGCGTCTATACTGAAACTGTCCCTAATGTGGTATTCACAATCTTCGTCGTCCCGTAAATCCGCGGGGATGACGTCATGTGTGGCACCGTTCAGCTCACAAACCCGGTTTGATTTGTCGTAGTTAAACGACTCACAATCGGGTTCCTTGATGCACGAATACGCGCACTGCGTCACCATGAGCTGATTTCTGCGCACACCTATGACATGACCCCATAGTCTCTTTCCGGCCGAATCATAATTTTCCTGGTTTTTAACCCATTGCCACTGGGCTCCGTTCGTAGTGAATGAAATGTGAAAACATGCAAAAGTTATGAAAATGAAAAGATACAATTGAGTGCTCGGTGGAAATATGTACTTCATATCTCGGAATTTCGCGATGTTACTGATTTGGTCGTTCCGTTCCTCGGTTTATATACCCCTGTGCAATTCATACGCCATTTTAAATATTCATGCATTATCGACGTATTAGTTGTAAGTTACCCTACGAGACAACAATTGATGAGAAGTATATACGGGTGTAAGGCGGTAATGAATAAATAATGAAACTAGCCCATAACCATATGTGACCTCCAGGTATATATATAGGTGATTAAGGCCTGGATACACATTTTCATATCATCGCATAAGAATTGCAAGATCAGAAAATGCTTTCACCAAAGACGTTCTTAGAATTATATATATAAGCAACGAATAGTCACTGCACTGCATATTATATTTGAAGTTGATGTTGATGAAGATAAGAGCCTGATGCTAATTAAGGTCCACACAATGTTCAAATCTCAAGATAAAGTAATTATCGCTTACAGTGATGTGAAACACTCCGGTAGGGTGGTCAAATGGAAATGGAACATAATTTTTTTCAAAGTAATTATTTTTACAAAGAGTAGATATCCAAATTGACAACACATACAGTCATTCTTATATATTGATTCAATGCAATGACTCTCGTGTGTGAAATCGTTTTCATTAGTTTATCGCAGATAGTTGCGTCCCGAATCTAGAAGTAAATGTTTACAATTGAGCGTAGTTCAGATGATGTTTTCTATGAAGACAGTGGTACGGTCGATTTGTTTGAGATTTCGGCGATGTTACTAAAATGCTATTAGTAGAGGCTCTTATGTACTCCCGTGTGCACTTTGTGAAGAAATATAGCGACTATGCCAATGACGTTGCTTGATATCTCAGGCACCAGAAAACAAATGTTAGACACCTTGGGGTCGCGACTGGGTGGATTTATGACGTCATCAAGATGGCCGCCATCCAAAATTTCACAGTATGCACTGAGTCAGTTTGATTAATATCTACTTGTGCATTTATTATATAATTTTGATTATCTCGCCATTAACGTGAACCTAATACACCATACTTACACTTGACAGAAAAAGTGGCCACCATAAACCAAGATGGCCGCCAAAATGGCGACTGAAATTCGGAAAATTGATGATTTATCACACTTTCCTCTTGAATCATTAACCAATGTTTAAAATTTGTAATTAATAAAGACCTAAATTTAAATAAATTCTAGTATCAAACCATTTCTACAACATAATATGTCATATTTCGGATCTCATTCCTGCCAGCTATCTTTAAAATGTCAATTCAAACATGTGCTATGAAAGTTAACCAAAATTCAATTCTGTGATTCTAGCCAAGAGTTGAACAGAAAATAACTGAATTTGATAAAGATAATGTAAAAATGTTTTACATATATGAATGCCATATAGTTACACTGAAACTATTGCATTTTAGTCTAAGATGGCGGCCAAGATGGTTGCCAAAATGGAGAAATCACCAAAATCTGTGCAATTTCCATTGATATCACTCATGTGTTGGGGTAAAGTAAATTTATGTGAATATGTGCTACTTTTTCCTGGAAATCCGTGGACTTATGGAATAATTTGTAAATTTGGTGAACCATATAGCTGCTTATACCCGAGAATTCAACAGAATTATACCACGAGCATTAAATAAAATCATCATGGCAGCCACACAAAATTGCAGAATGAGCACTGAGTGAGGAAGAAAATTTAACACAGAAAACGAAAATATTTCTACGGCTATGATAAAATTGCACCAAGCTTCCTTTTGAAAGAACAAGATTGATAACAAAAAATCAAGATGGCTGTCAAAATGGCGACCGAAATATAAAAATGTGTTGAATTCAGTGTCACACATGCCACTTACATCATTTTCGGTTATTTGTAAACTGTGGCGAGTAGGACTTGTCTTTGTTTTTACCAGTTATGACACCAATTACTTTGGAAAACATATTATGCTGTAATTTGTGTCTAATTGTTGTCCATACTCCGAAAAATGCAAATTAAATAATGTGCTATGTAATTTCACCAAAAAAACTTGCTTCTCGAGGTTCTAGATTAACCTTGGACAGAAATAGGCATAATAAAATAAACAAAAGTGTACACAGTTTTAAATATTGTTAGTGGCATTCAATTACACTCGAGATTGATCTATTTGACACAAGATGGTCGCCAGAATGGCCGCCAAACTCAGTTATAAACTTTGACAAATGTTTATATTCTCAAACGGCATTTAGCAAAGGAGGTGGATATATTCGCCCAAACTAAATTAGATACTATCATGTTAAGGTATATTGTGACTATGTTTTACCAAATATCGTTTGTTTATAACCGAGAATATATCAGAATGGACTCTTAGAAACCTAACACGAATTTGCCCAACATAATTTAAACGATCCTGTCCGTTTCCTGGGAAGGAACTCAAACCGGATATGTGCTGACTGTACTGTATCATTATAAGAGCACACCGAGTACTCGAACGCAAAATAAATCCTACAATCATAATACAGACATAAATCCAACTTTATAGCTATTTTATTTCGTTTGGGGCAGATCTGCTTTATTCGTTGTCTATTCTTGATTAATTGTTGACCACGTTGACCCGGCCAAAATGTTTTAGAAGATTCAGGAACAATATCACATCTTGACTTCATTGAAGTCGAAGTTGCATTGCTATTATACTGCCACCGGGAAATATAATTGCCCAACTTAGAAATACACAGACATTACATGTTAGTCCAAACCTTATTTCGTATCTAATTGTGAAACAGTTGTGTCTAATAAGATACAATAAGGGGAGATTGCATTTTTCAGTTTCTTGTTTTGACATATCTGTGTTTCATCACCCGAAATTCGTTGGAATAGTTGAGACATTGTCACACTTCTCAAGACGTGAGTCAGCACATGTACCACTCTTGTTACTTCGTCCAATAGATGGTCACAGTGATGGTAGTCTATCTACAACCAACTCACCCCAGCAACTACAGTTGAATTACTAACTCCCCTCGCATGGCTAACATCAGAGCTCACCATACAACTCTCAGACTGCATATCAGAGATATAGAATGTTTGCTTCGGTTGTGGCATAGATAGTCCATAATACAGATCTAATAAATTGCAATACGGCCGTTGACCTCATAGCAGATACATTGCATATTCACTCCGATGTAGTCTAACAGAACTGCACATAACCGAGTTAATGCTGGTCACTTTATTTTAGAATATGTCAAAACATCAGTATCGGGCAAAAATGTTTGTTATTCTCCATGTCGAGTGCAGCAAGTGACAATAACGGCTCCTCAACTTCCTCCTGGTTGTCAACGAAAAAATATCGTGAAATCAAAATGCCTATATATGCCTTGTGGCTGGATATGTATATTGATGAAATACCTCAACGAAACACCAGAAACTCATCTTTGGTCCATGCCATATGATGGTGCATCGAAGCAAGTGAATACAGTGACGGGTCATCAAGATCATTTAAAGGAACGTTTATTAAGATTTCTTGCAAAACGTCCACACGGGACATTCATTATCATTATACCGCAACTGTTAGTTCACAGAAATTAAAGATCTTCGAATCACAGAAACCCCTCAATCTGGAACGAAATCCTTTAATTATCCGTCGAACACATGTAGTTTATACATAGTATATATATATGTAGTACATATAACCACAATAGTCGGATCAACAAGTAGGCCAATTACAAGCTGGGAATACAGATACTGCGCAAAAGTTGGAAGTAATAGATAACAATGTTACGCTTGAATTGAGAGAATATTGTGAATTGTTAGCTATTTGAAGAGTCCATAACTGAAATAATTTTTTGACTTCAGCTATTGCTCAGGAAGGTATAAGAATTCAACGTTTAACGATCTGTGTTTTCTGCAGACCTGATTTCATTGCAGTGGGATATCAAATATTCCTGTATACAACATCTGGAAGGAATACTACAAACTATCCATCCAATAATAATACATGTACCTCAACATGTCGGTGAGTTCAATTGCCTCTACATGTACAGCCAAGTCGAACTGTGCATTGGTGCGGGAAATTATTATTAGTTTTATCTGGAACATTGCCGATAGCCGATACAATTACAGAAATGCAGGCATTTAAACAAAATTTGGTGTGAATATGTTTCTTGTATGACATTTTGATGAAACTACATAACGCAAGTATGGAAGAACTTCCGACAACACATGTGACAAATATGACATGGGGGTATCTAATATAAACTTGATGCATGCATCAGTTCTGCACAGGAAGATAGGGATCATACACGGAACGAACTTGCAGTATATGCGATGTCCAGAAAACTATCTCTGTGGAACTCAAATATACCAATTGAACTCATTATATGAGGCTATCTTCCTATCCCAGCTCGATCAAAATCAGCCACGCTTTCGCACATCTTTGGTGTGGAGTCAGTGAGTTGACTTATGAGCTGTCCGGTGCGAACCTGAACATAATTTATCTCTAGTCGCTATATATCGCATGTAATAAGCAGAGGTCTGGTAGAAATCCGCCAACGCTATTCTTCGCAGAATACATATAGAGCGCACATTTGAAGGCTCTCGTTTGGTAGTCTGCGACAAAGAAATTACTGTCGTATATTCTCCTGATACACGCAATTTGAACTAGATGTTATTCAAGGACGAGTAATTGTAAATATTCTCAGTTTCACGAAAGTATACCCTGTGTTTTCGTACATGTATATTAATAAGAATGACGAATCACACAAATATTAGCTCCTATTGTTATATTTGGACTTAGTATACACTAATTATTAAGCTTGTTAACATGGAAGATGTAATGTCAACGCATTATATGCCGCTACTGTTTTGGGTACTGAATTGTGTGATGTCCATTCAATTAATTTCCGTGACCAGCCGAATTTCGGTAGAATTGACTTAGTATGATGGCATTACATGAGCAATACGGGAGTCAGGTGAACAATTCGTATCCAAACCCCATAACGGGGCGATAGCAAGGGGAAGTAATTAAAGTATTGCTCAATACCGACAGCCTTATTTTTGAGGTAGGGATTTTTCTCCAGTCAAGTGACCCAATCAGGAAATTTTCGTGGTTTCTGTTTCCATTTTCATGAAATCTCGGATATAAGCAGCTACTGTTCGCAAAATATTCATATTGTATCAGATTGTATCAGCATTCCTGGCACTTTTGTCAACAGGGGAACAAATGTGTTTACCAGTAGTTACTGAAACCCACATTAGGAGCGTTATCAATGAAAACTAGCAAACTTGGATGATTTCTCCATCTTGGTAACCATCTCAGTCACCATCTTGAATTTAGATTCATATGCATGATAATATGTTAATCTAACATATCATGGTTGCCGAATGATTTAGTATAATGTATTCAAAATAAGGTTGCTATAAGCCACCGATTTCAAACCGCTGTGAATAATTTAAGAGGCGAGTGTGAAAAATCATCAATTATTAGATTTCGGTCGCCGTTTTGGGAGCCATCTTGGATTTTGAGGTCCAAATTGCACCGTCAAGAGGAAGTGTGATGGAATGGTATTATTGATGGCGAAACATAATCATTTCACTATCTAAATTTTCCTCCCAGACTCAATGCCAACTCTGAAATTGTTCATGGTTGCCATTTTGATGATTTCATCTCATTTTCGTCGTTTCATTCTCTTGAATTCTTGAGTATAAACAGCCATTGTTCGCAAACTATTCATATTGTTTCATATCTCCGTGTTATTTCGCCAACACGGAGCAAATATATTCACCTATATTCACTAAATCGGACATTAGGAGTGATATCAAAGAAATTTGACAAATTTTAGTGATTTATCCATTTTTGCAACCATTTTGGTCGCCATCTTGAATAGAGATGCACTTTTTGTTGTTGTAATTATATGGCAATCTATATATTTAAACCTGTTGTAAATGTTTTTCATCAAATTCAGCTATTGTCTGGCTAACACTTTGGCTCGAATTGGTAAAATTTCATAGCATATTTATGAATTCACATTTTGACGACATTTTGTAGGAATAAGACCAAAGTATGACATATTATCATGTTCAAATGGTTAGGTATTCAATTGTATTTAAAATTAAGTTGCTATTAGCCACCGATTTCAAACAATCGGGAATGTTTTAAGAGACATTTGTGAAAATTCATCATTTTCCCGAACTTCGGTCGCCATTTTGGCGGCCATCTTGGTTAAATGTGGTCAATTTTTCGGCAAAGGTGAAGCCTGTTGTCATAGTATCACAACAGTAGAGAAATATTATATATCCTACCATAAATTCACTACCAGCTATTAACCAAACTGACTTGGTGCCTACTCTGAAATTTTGGATGGCGGCCATCTTGATGACGTCATAAATCTACCCAGTCGCGACCCGCAGGTGTCTAACAATTGTTTTCTGGTGCCTGGGATATCAGGCAACATTATTAGCATAGTGGCTATATTTCTTCACAAAATGCACACGGGAGCCAAAAAATGGACATAAGAGCCTCTTCTATATACATTCCTCCAGTTTGCATAGCATCTGGACACTATATGTATCAGTTTCATGCACCCGAACATTTCCATATATACTATGTCTTTAAATGACATTCTAGCAA
Source organism: Siphonodentalium dalli (assembly GCA_032622095.1). Classification (NCBI taxonomy): domain Eukaryota; kingdom Metazoa; phylum Mollusca; class Scaphopoda; order Gadilida; family Siphonodentaliidae; genus Siphonodentalium; species Siphonodentalium dalli. The sequence goes on along the minus strand of CP136063.1, from coordinate 161,564,376 downwards.
TTAAAATGTGGCGACAAAATGTTTACAGACTCTATATCCAACGAAAAGTCTTACTGAAGTGACAAACGGTCTTTTTCGTTTTTTCTTCTATCCGAAGCAGAGAGGATGGGGTCAAACATTTTGCCGAGCTCGTACGATGGGGTGGCTGCATGGTTGGTTAAGACGACCCAAATAATAACTCCAAACAAATTTGTTCTTCATATTTTTCAACTATTTTTGGCCTTAAAACTTAGAGACAATGTAATTTTAACATAAAATTGCGTTTATTGACAGTCAGTATATATTGTTTCTTGTTGTAAAATGACAGATACCCGGGTATCTGTCAGTCAATATATCACTCCGAACATAAAATGCATGGGCATATGACATGATGAGTACATTTCTGTGGTGCCACCACATGTAGCGACGCTAATAACGATTGCCTTCAAATGCATGTATATATGCTTGAATCTTGCGAGATAATTGCATGCATGCTATTTATACGCAAATTTCGATAGCATCGTTACAGGTTGAACTAAATACAGATTTGTTAATGTTCACGTACAGTTATAGTTGTGGTACAATGTACTGATGCATTTTATAAGCATTTTTTTCATTCGAATTCTGGCACATTATAGCTTTCTATAACGAAATGCAGCATACCTGCAAAAAATTATAGGCAAATTATTTTTTTTGTGTATGAACGCGGCTTAAATTGCATGCATGTGCCTATAGTCGTGCCAGTATTAGATCCATCCAGCTCGGTTTTTAGTACTACAGGTCAATGTTCTGAAGTAGCATTCCATATACGGATTTTTTTCATGAATATTCAATAATTCCATATATGGAATTCCACTCCAGAACTTTAACCTGTAGCACTAAAAACGGAAAGGGGCTGGATGGATCCAATATGGCCGCGACTCAGAGACAAAGCATATTGCAAATCAATGTTGTTGCGGGTACACTGCGTACCGCATTGCACCACAAATCTGGCATATAGTATTGCGTGCTGCGTTACCGTGTACTTGATCATCGTACTCCTGCTAACATAAATAAAGAATGAGCATACTGTAAGATTTCGCATCCCTGAGGACAATATATGAAGGCCCAGAATACCTAACATAATTAAGTTGTCAGCCAAGATCCATCGCATGCTTATACACTATATGCATATTTAAAGAACCATCACTCAATATTCACCATCCCTTGTTTCTGCACAATTTTCAAGACATAGTTCAGTCCCCTCACTACGCGTATGAAGGATTATGCACAAGCTCCATGCAGAGTTCAGTCACCTACACATAATGTGAAGAAATTGAAAAAATTATTTATATGAGACTTATTATGTTACAATTCATTCTGAATTATTCTGAGAAACTGAACTGTCCATATTCATTCGAAAATTGTTTAGATCAAGCCAGAGTGAATTGTAACTGACAAAACACTTCAATAAAAAATGGTAGATTTAATTCAGAAAATACACATGCCGACAGCGTTCAGACAGCGAGTGGACTGAACTGCTTTGCAGCTTGGGTCGTCGTACATGGCGTTGTGTGCAGCTTGGTTCTGCGGCTAAATCTCCGAAGGGGCACAGTCGACAGGGAACAAACCCATTGCAGAGGAAACCAGTTATGTTTATGGATTTAGAAGACGTTGGATAGGCGTAACATGATTGGTATATACATAATTAACGCGTGTATTGGTATTGTTTGTGAAGGGATACACAGGCTGGAAGTCTTGGATCAGACAAAATTATATTTATTACAATATTCCATTCATCGATCGTATTCCACATAGTCAATTTCAACAGAATATCACGAGGTAGTATAATACATAAATATATATAACATTAATAAGGTCGTTACAAGAAAGTGTGACGAATTAGACATGTGTAGCGGTCGTGATGTATATCTGGAAGGCCGATGACTTCTTTGCACAAGAGGTCGAAATCTCTTGGTCGCAGTCGTTAGACGCTTTGTGTGATCACCGAATTTTAAGTCGCGTGGCGTTTTGCGCTCCCAAATAAACCTGATAACATTCGCTTTTGAACAATTGTTCCCGGTCGAACTCCACGCAGCGCCCTCTCCTTTACCACTCCGATAGATCACTGCCGGAAGGTTGGTACTTTGCGGACCAATACATCTATTTTTACGTATCATCGGAACTATATATCTAGTCACCTATTATGTTATTTTGATCACCAACAGTTTGAAATAATGGTAATTCTTTCGGTGTTGATACGAACAACATGAACTAAGCCAGGCATAGACAATTTAACTAAGAACTAAGATCATGTAAGAAATCCTTACCAAATGTCCTTTTGGCAGTGGTATCTCAGCGGAGCGATGGGAGATAACTCTACCTGAAGTTTGGTTCCCGGTATCGAAATATAGGTCGCTAATTGGCACTCTGATGGAGGACCTGTTTGAGGTTGGCATTGCGGTGAACCTCAAAAAGAAATAGGGGGTGGTGTTGCGGCCCCGGTGAAAATATTATATAGAAGGCCGAATATTCTATAAAAGGCCGATTACTTTTCTCCACCAGAGGTCAGGATATCTTGGGCAAAGTCGTTAGACGCTTTGTGTGATAACCGACGTTAACCCTTTCAGTGCCAAGTCCGATTTTTGTATCAACCCATATTTCCTTGATCATTTTTCAAATTTATTGATTATAATAATGTGATACTTTGATGGAAAGAGCTCTTAAACTGATCAAGGAAATATGGGTTGATACAAAAATCGGACTTGGCACTGAAAGGGTTAAGCAACGTTGATCTCTGTTTGTTAGTCCCTGGATGGGTGACTGGTGGCGATTATGTGTACTGCTAACTTTCGGTGCGACCCCGCGTTGCTCTCTTGTTCCGTTACACATGCATACCTATGTCAAGCATAATTATATTCAAAATTGCAAACTTTGGCATTAATTTTGCCCCATGTCCTGACCATGTTGGAACCATTAAACCACTGCCCATTATTTATTTAACACATATACTACATGTGTAATATACATAATTGGTATTAATTATATCCAACAAAACGTATATTATGGGTGGGAACACAATTATACACGAAGAAAATTAGACCAAGTCTCCTCGGTCCTCAACATTTGGGTTATATTGGTTGGGTTGATGCAAATGGGTTGATGCAAAACAACATCAACCAAATCGGTATCCCAAGCTGTTATGGATCGAGACGACTTGGTCTAGAAGAAAATTTATGTCAGTGTATATCACATGAATAATTATATATAATGCCATACATGTTCTGATATATGGCTGAATAATATTGGAGACATGTTATAATAAATTAAGTTTTTTTTATCCCTTTCTATACTAAATGGATTCTCTCATCCATTTATAAAATTAAATATTGGAATGGTCTATTATTCAGTTGGAAGGACTGTATTTTTGAACTTATTATCTGAACATTTCCTAAGGGAACTACTCGTCAATGAGTATTTAGTATAGTAATTATTTAATTATTATAACAAGTCTAAAATGTATCTCCAATATTCTTGAGCCATGTATTTCACATGGGACATAACTCGTTCAACGTGAAGAATGCTGGGCTGGGTGATATACAGTCAAGTGGTCATTTTTCAGGGACCAATCAGATGCGTATATGCTCCGTCCTCCAATAACCTTCCACCACCATCACCACGGTACAGGATATCAATTTGTCCCCGACAGTCTCTTCGACGTCTGGTTAGCATGCTCGTCGATACGATATGTCAAAGGTTACTTCTTGTTGATGCCTCAAAGGTGTTCCTTCCACACAAAATTCATACCTGAATGGAAATGAGGAATGTCGAACAATTATGATAATGTCACAATTTCTCGAGTAAAATTGATACAGTCGTACACCAGGAAGTGATTGTGACACGGATGCGTATGATCTGCGCCATGCATGTATAGAGACTCGGATGTGAATATATATGTTCAGTCTAAAACACCTAATGGTCACTAAAATGAAATTGTCTCAATCCAAAGGATAACCATGTATTCATATGGCGCGTGTACACATGTGTACCGCCATGCAGTTCGTGAAAGAATTTTTTTCTGATAGGAATGAAGTAGTATTGTTTGCGACTAAATTTAAAGCCATGCTTTAGCTGAATTGTGTGTATTCTGATCGGGTTGGTAAGGTTTCCGCTGTCTCGATCGCACTTTGCGTATTGTATATTAGGCAGCTCATCGCGCCACAAAATACCGCAAGAAATACCACGACATGCGACCACAATACACTGCCGAAAAAAATTTCTTAATAAGAAAATAATTACTTGAAACAAGAAAAACAATTACTTGAAACAAGAAATATTAAGAAAAAAATTAATCTTATTTTGAGAAATATACCCCTCAAGTCTGCTACGTTAAGAACATTTAAGAAAATCCCACCAGACAAGAGATAGTTTTCTCCAATAAGATATAGATTTAATCTTGAAACAAGAAACAATTAAGAAATAAATATTTCATTTGAGAAACAATTTTCTTATTAAGAAAATGGTTTTCTCAAATGAATGATATATTTCTTGGCTTTTCTTGTTTCAAGATTTTTTTTAGAGTTGAGAAATTCGTTCTTTAAAAAGTTACATTTTCTTGCTAAAGAAAAAATAATTTTCGTATATTTCTTACTCTAGTAATTTTTTATTGTATTTCTGGCGCCTGCATGAGACTTATTTTTCTAGCTATTCTCCCTAGAAAATAAAAAAAAATTCTCATAATGAGAAATTATTTTTGGTAGTGTATATGCCATCCATCAGAGCTATCCTGTATAAATTTCACATACACTCATCATCCATAATGGTTACACGTCTATTTTGATATGTATATACGGTGGCTGATTTAGGACATAACATTTTTTTCCCGACATAACATTTCGAAATTTCGACATAACATATCGAAATTTCCACAATATATCTCGTTATCCAGAAATTTCGAGATATAAATAATTTGTTATATCCTAAATTTAAGTTATGAGTATTTTTTCTTAAATTTAATAGTGGATGGCCGTTGTCTTACATGAGTCCGTCTTTTGCAGATGTCACTATCATAGTTCGAGCAGTATACTGGTTTTCGCCTCTTCCCCAGCCAAATATTAGCCCAGCATACTTCTCATATTTGATGGTGAGTGAAGTTATGTCACCAACGGCAGCTGGAGATGTCGCCACATGATCATATTCCACGCCTGGTTCGAATGCTTGACTCTTTGATCTGGTTTAGAAAAAAACAGAATACTGGGTTACAGACATTTCGTGTACAATTTACCAAGACTAAGTCAACTCGTACCCTGAGTCACTGATTTTACAATTCCAGACCCTAAGTCAAATCACCAACTTTGATAAACTATAAGTCATCTCGTACCCTCGTCTACACTAACCGACCGTGTGCTTAGAAGGTGTCATGCCAATCTAAGGTGGAAATATAGATCTGTATGTTGCCTAAATACAATCGCTCTACATAAACATGGTCAGACCTCTCGTCGAATACTGTAACTCTGCATGGAGCCCACATCACAAATATCAAAGCATTGTGTTAGAGAAATACAAAGAAAAGCAACCAAAACAAGTTCGTCAAATCAAAACTCTATGCTACCGAGACCGAATGATAAGACTCAATCTGATGTCGTTAAAATACCGAAGGTTTAGAGGAGATCTAATCGAGGTATATAAACTGTTAAATGGTCATTACAATATCAATGCCTGTGACCTATTAGAAAGGGTAGCAGGGTAGTGTCGCAAGAGCTATACTCGTCCTTGACCTCGATAAATGGTATACCCGTAGGGCGCGCATCTATAGTCTCAAATCGACTCCATTCCACCCGCATGTGTAATTTGACTTATATATCAAGATGTTCCACCCACTTTGGTGTTCTAGAAACCACCCGAAAAATACCCGTTAATTAGTTGAATATAACGTGACTGCAAATTCTGAGGTGAAGTTCGAGTATAGCTCTTGCGACATTACCCCTCTACCATTAGAAAGACATTCATCAGGAAGAACAAGAGGACATAATAAAAAGCTACAGATGCCCATTGTTAACAAGGCCATAGGAAAATATTTCTTCACGCAGGGTGGTAAATAACTGGAACTCTCTGCCAGACTTCGCTGTTGAGGCTCCAACACTCGATCAATTCAAAATATACATAGACTCACTCTATTATATAAAATACGAGTTCGACAACAAGACTTAGTAATATGTCCAAGTAACTCACAAGTAAATATCGAATGACGATACATATATTTGTAAACAAACATTGCAAATAATGTTATTGGGACGAAAAGTCGCAAGACTTGTTCCGTATTATGATGATGATGATGATGATGATGATATGGTTGATAGAACAAACCACTATTATGATGATCGTGTCGTTATTTGTTTAAAATACGTATCAATTGACATATACGCACCCGTTCCCTCATTAAAATCAACATATTTCGACCATTTTAGGGGACATCCGCGAATTCGGGGAACTCCGCAAATAGACCTCCTGCAAATTGTCACTTACCGGGAAAACCCATTATCTATTTATAAAACGCCCAGCGAACCATAGCTATCGAGAATCTATAGGACAATACACACACGAGGGCGTTAATAAATATATAGTAGCAGTTTATCAAACCGACGATACTGTGTGTCGTTATCACGGATAGCAGATACTAGCTCTGACACAATCTGACGGTTATTGATATACCAAACAAATCCACGTGTTTATACATTAAAGTGATGTGAAACACTCCGGTAAGGTAATCAAATATACAGGAAAAAAAAATTTGTTTTAAGTAATTATTTTTACAAATATTATATCCAAATTGACAACACACACTGTCATTCTTATATATTAATTAAATGAGCAACCGTCGATGGCAAAATGGGTTTCGTTAGTTTATCGCCGATGGATGCGTCCCGAATCGAGTAATAAATATTTACAATTGAGCGTGGTTCAGACGATGTTTTCTGTGGAGTGGTGTGGTCGAATTGTTTCAGATTTTCGGCGAGGTTAGTAGAATGTTACATTCTTCCAGTCGGTATAGCGCCTGAACACTAACTCACCAGTTTCACGCACCCGAACAAGTACATGATATGTCTTTAAAGGTACGGTTGGCCTTGGCGGTGGGTATCCTGTGAAAATATTTCCACCCGTCAAATACCGCCACAAACAGAAAGAACAACAAAATGTAGACAGACTTTGTCCATATACAAATAAGAAATATCGCATAAACAGTATGTTATTGTCATATATTTGACCATTGTTATGTAAACAAAAGCATAAAAAGTAACTTTTTCTGGTGTTTGTTTATATTATGATGGTAGACATAAAGAGCGTTCTTTGTTGGTGAATTCCTGATATGGAACGAATAAAGAGCGTTTATGCCATTTGTGTGTGATTAGCCAGCAGCATTGTGCTGTCTTCTGTAAGACAATCAGGCTCTTGCTTAGGTAAAATATAATAAATCTTTATGATAACATGCTGTTTATGCGATGGTAATGGTATATATGAACGAAACTGTATGCGTTTTAATGTTTTTCTGCTTACGGTGATTGGAACAAATATGAATATTGTCGACAACTAAGGCCTCACGTGCCTTTAAAGCAAGTAATAGTCACATTTTTAGAATTCAGTCAAACACATTTTGAATTTTTCCCAAGATGCTTAACTCTGAAAGATCCTTACTGGAAATCATTTTTCTCCATTATTGCATTCGATCTTTTAAGATGGAACAGTTAACCCTTTCTCACTCAGGCTATTCTAAATATTCATTGACGAGTAGTTATCCAATAGGAAATGTTCAGATAACAAGTTAAACAAACGACCATTATAGTTGAACTTATTATCTGAATATTTCCATCCAATAAATTTCTGCACTTTTTATTATCTGTCGTCTGCTTATTTTTCTGAAACCCCCTCCAAATGAATAATAGACCGTTCAAATGTACACTTTTATAACTGGGTGGGAAAATCCATTCAATGCAGAAAGGGTTAACTTACTCTGTTAGCTTTATCCACCCAGTGTCTCCGTTTGTGCCGTTTAGTCGAATGGATAGCTGGCCTTTCGTTGCTTTGGTTTTGGTAGATGACTTAACCTCAAAGCGGTATTGGTGTCCTGTAATCCAGTATATTGTGGCATATTTATCAATGTACATTATACATCGATATAACTTTCGTGATATTTATAAGTGTGATTTAAATAATCACGAGATATGTTTATCAGTGACTATACTAGTACAAGCTGTACTATAATTATGTCGGTAGTACATAAATACATGTAAACTCATGTAACATTTTCAAGATAGGTTCCAACCTATAAGCAACCGTTATGGTTATAGGTCAATGCTGAGTACCATGTCCATGCGTAATCGAATTCCAAGATAGTTATTTGTGAACCCAGCATGCGCGTTGGGCTTTTAGTCACATTAAATCGGCCACACCATTACAACGCAAGGTCGCGCGCTATACGAACCAACGATTATATCGCATGTGGCCGATCGTATAAAACTGGTCAACATTTCTGACAACCATCTCATAACTTTGTATTAAATTTAGAAATTATTGTTCAACCATGTCGTGTACGTGAAGCAACCTTCTGATGATTAAAAGCCGGTTATCGCTGCAGGTTTTTAGGTCTAAGGATTACATCAAATTACAGCAATTGCCGAGGAGTATACTCATATATCGGTAGCACTTTGGATGTTTCATTTAATTGTATTGAGAGAATATAAAGTTATGAAATTGCAGATTGTACAGCATATCTCTTTGAGTTTGGAGAAATGTTCATGGTTGACAACATTTTAGGTGGATATGTCGAACAAATTTCCTTTTTTTTTTTTTGCCTCACGGTTCCGAAAATCGCGTATTTTGGCAATCTTTGCATCAAAAATGACATATCCTGGGATAAAAACACGGGATATAACTCTTGCTACACCCATTCAAATTCTAATTCTGTATCAAAATATGAAAGCCTATTGACTGTGCTCACTGCAACTCAGGCATATATACATTGCATGTGCATCATGGGTTGTGGGTTCAGATTTCATTTATTTTTCTATGAATATATTCCCCTCCCTCCTTACTGCACTCACCCTGCCGAAACTGTGGAGTGTCAACATACATACTGCTTTGTAGTACACGTATTTTTTTTTTAAACAAATTCAACAAACAGTGCATTACACAATGTATTTCCTCGTATTTACAAGATTTAAAGAGAAAATATGTATGTATTTATTTGTATTTGTCTGGTGGCAGACTTTGGGAAAAGATCGCCTTTTAAGGTTAAGTTGACAGCTAGAACATGCACCTTCGCGTTTTGGTGGCACAATCATGGTTACTCTATATAGACTTGAAGTGGTACCATCCGTTAGTGTAATTGAAGGTACTCAATCCGATCAGCCTGAGGGGGTCCCCATATCATCACGATACAACAACATTTCTTCAAAATACGCTTTAGTTATCAGAATCGATTAATTGCAACAAAATAATGCTAACCCCTGTCAACTATGGTATCAAATTTCCCAAAAACTTGTTAATTATCAACATTTTGTTCACGAAATATGGCCGTATTATCACTTGACTATTCACCAAATTTGGCCGTATTACCACTTTTCTTTAGAGTTATCCATCTTCATCCGCTATTTTGTCCGAGATCGCCCATTTGACGACGTGTTTCTGGGCCACAAACAATTGACCATTTCTAGAAATAACAAACTTCAAAAAGAGATATCTGATCACTCTGAGCTTTGATGGGTGGGTTCCTCGACTCGAATCAAATATTTTTAACCCCCGAAGCTAAAGAAATAGTAATTTAGGAGCGTTAATCGGATTGAGTACCTTTAATACAATATAGTTATTTAGCTTTTTTGATAATGGATGTCCATTCTAAAAAGGAGGACTGTGCCCTAAATCTGGCCATTTATGAGACCATCTCTTTAATTAAAATTAATGTATGACTCCAGTCATAAATTAATATTCAATATATGTACCATGTTGTTTGCATCGTTCATAGAGCAAATGAGGGTATTTTGCACTCATCCATGGCTCAAATTCATTCATTTGTTGCATATATTCTGATCAATATAAAAAGAGATGGTCCCATAAATGGCCGGATTTAGTGTACATTACTTCTTTATGTCCCACGAGAACAGGAAATTAATTCTAGGACCATCGATCTCACCGCAATATGGGGAGTTGCCGAGTGTATCCAGGTACATCTTTCCTCGGGACGGATACTGGTCCGCATAGAACCCCATGACGGAACACCCAGATTTACCACAGTCAAGACAGTCTCCCTCCTCAAACTGGCTCTGAAAAAAGTGGTAAATTTGTTACCTAACCTCTCAACATACAACAAAATACTAAGGCATGCTCTAGAGGCAGACCAAATGGTGCAACTGTTTGGCAAGATAGTGGATGGGCTGGTCTCAGCTATCGATACCAAAGGACTCTTGAGACCAAAACATCAGAGTGGTAGGAAAATAAAGGCTAACACATTCGACGGCTTCAGTGCAAATAACTTTGCCCAAAGCCTGGAGTGTGTCAACTCTAAACCGTTCGAGTTAATTGAGGCCGATCGCACAGAATATCGAAATTCCTTCTATCCTCGGACAATATACTTGATTGGAACCACCTAGAAGAGGATTCTATGCGCTCTCAACTTCCATCGAAACAATGTCCAACACCACGTCTTAAGTCTCATCCCGTGTGCTAATACATCCGTTAGGATCCTGCACTGAAACCATATACAGATACAGATATAGTTTCCGACTTGTCTTGGATATATTCTAAAAGCGCGGACGTTCTCCACAAAAACAACACGTCGGCAATCCACTCATCCCCGAATAAATATAATGTTATTTATAGTTTGATATCCCCATTGAAAGTGGGGATATTGAATTTTCAATTTTGGGAAAATCGAAATAAATCCGATCATTGACTTGAAATTTCCGACAGAATATATATCCTCATGATATCTAACTTAGAAATGCCACATATTACAATCCATTTGATAATATTGTCAAATTTTGTATAGATCTCCTTAGTTGGAAATTCACCAATTCAGAATACAGATAATAAATTTCCATATCTGCGAAATGGAATGTAATATAAATTGCCCCTATTATATGACACAGCTCATGGATAAAACGGTATATTGGTCAATAGGTCAGAGAAACGTTGGAGTCCATGTTAAAATCACAATCTTATCAGCTTTACTTTAAATTAGTCACAAAGACCTTGCTAGTTTGTTCTCGTGACATGGTTGTGACCATGGTGGTGCTATATATAATTTGTGTGTGGTGAAATCTTATCTTTTAGCAGAATTGGAGAGTCCGTAAGGTGGAGACGCACGTTTTGAATAAATCGAGCCAAAATTGCAATAGATTTTCCACACACAAAAAAAGAATTTCTCTGGATCTATCTGGCGAAAAATCTTGAATTTCACATATCATCTTATCACATAATTTGGCCATAAAAGCAGTTTCATAATTATCGGTAATAGACACGTTTAATATCAGCGCGTGCGATGACGTCACGGCGTTCTTCAGATAACTTGCGATCGCTGTAGTTTATGATTGTTGTTTTCGATGTATATTTCGCGTTGGCGCTTGTGTTTCGTTCTCGACCGAGGGTCCCACGGCACCGAGGCTAAAGATGGCCGAAAAGAGCTTTGCTTAGGGCGAAGTCGATGTGTCGTTCTTGCTTCGGGTTTATTTGATCATGTGATAAAAGGTATCTCACACTCGTCCTATTTTATACGTAATTTATCAACCTCGTCCTCTAAATTCTATTTGAGCCTCGGTAAACCTCGGCTCAAATCGAATTTAGTGAACTCGGTTGATAAATTCCGTATAAAATAGGAACTCATGTGAGATCCTCTATATCTGCATTGTATATAGAATTCGAACAATTATTAAGAAATGATAAAAACAATGATTTTAATACATTTGAAATGTTGATTTATTTTTATTTTATGTCCCTTTCGATACCAAAAAACTGCTAGAATAATTAATAATTTAACACAACACTCCAATCACCAAATAGCTTATTGTCTTGGCTCTACGAGAGGAGGCTTAATTATAATATTGAGTTATATTTTAGTCGCATAATATAGCATCATACCCCTGCATATACCCCCATATATCATAATGAAGAATAAAGCAGTCGAAAATTATTCCAGCCCAATAAAACCTATGTTGATATGCAGTGTGGTACATTCGAGCAGGGATCAATCAACTGTAATTAGGCCACAGCGTTAAAGAGAATATGGTGGTCAGTTTTAAGTTGATTATGAACCCATGACCGAGAACTCATCTCAGCCCAATTTTTCAATGATCAACAGACATGACATGATTTCCCATAACATAAAATTAAAGTAAATGAGGTTGTAAAATCCAATGGGTTGGTGGTTCTTAAATATTGTGTCACCGTAATCGCTTGTACCAAATTTCACAAAGAAATTCCTGACCGATTTTGAGAAAATCAATTTTGAAATAGCAGGAAATTTTGGCAAAACGTGCGCCTGACCCTTAAATTAATATATTACACTTAAATTACAATCGAGCAACTGTCATATATTTCACTATACATAGTATATAGTCCGGTTGTGGCACCTGGGAAGAGCATTCAAATGGCATTTTGTTTAGAAATATATAGTAATTCCCAAAGTAATTGACCACTTAACCACAGCAGAATTATGGGTATTTTTTTCAGGATTTAGTCGGAAATATGGCTTGTTGCCATTCATCGGAAAGCTCTCGCCGAGAGCTTTCCGACGAATGGCAACAAGCCATATTTCCGACTAAATCCTGAAAAATGACCCATCATTCTGCTGTGGTTAAGTGGTCAATTACTTTGGGCATTACTCTACTTACGTAATTCTTGCACGGATATGCTGTGAATGGGCATGGTGAGTTGATACTTTCCGTGAAGATGACATGTGATCTTGTGTGACTGCACGATGTAGCTTTACTTGCACCTACATATTAAGGAAACAATTAATATAAAATTCGACATGATCGGAGCCTTCTTTGCCAAAACAAATGAGAAACTTACAGCTCACGTATAGAAGCGACAATTGATAGCGACATGCAATGTTGCAGATATATCAGGATGTATACCGATAATTTAAAAGGTATATAATATTTATATAATTATGTAATTTTCATAATGTATTTAATGATCATCGCCATTGTGCAACTGCCAATTGATGTGTATTGCAATAAGCATATTGTATCTTGTATACGTATGTGGAAACTATTCTAGTTATATATACACACCAGAGAAGTTAACAAAATACATGTATGTTATACCGATCTCTTCTGTGGTGTGGTGTAAACATTTAAGAAATGAATGTAGTGCATGGGTTAGTCCAAGTCTTCTTGTACTAAAACCAGCTAAGATATTGGAATGCGCCCAATATCTTAGCTGGTTTTAGTACAAGAAGACTTGGACTATGCATGGGTGTGTGTTATTGGAAGATATGGTGCTGTTGTCGTTGTGGTTCATTGTGTTAACCTATGTGCCCCCAACGACCACGGCGCCGTATCCCCACAATAACACACACCCACTACATTCATTTCTTATATTTATATAGCTTTTTTTAGATTATTTATTCCCATTAAAAAGCTGAGTGCATTCTGATTTATTTCACAAAATGGCCGATAATTTGAGACTGACCCACGCAGTACATTAAGTCAGCCCGATATAAAATCAAATTGTTTATTTGGTATAGAATCCAATTATAAGATTATCACCATTACATATAAAGGACATAACAAAAGGATATCACCATTTATACCACGATCGCCTATCTTACTATATAAATAAAGCCATCTGTTTAAATTTAACATTTAATCAACACCTGTTGATTAAATGTGCCTACTGTTGATTAAACTTCGCATAGTGGATTAAACTTTCTCCATATAATTTGAACGGAAAAGTGTTTATTTAATTTGATTGATTTATTGTTCCACCAATAATACATGGTATATGACAGGTACATGATATGAATATAACATACATTAGTCAACAATATATATACATATATACAAAGATGAATTTTACCGAACTGGCTAAGTGGCACTGGGTATCAAATTCGATGAATAATTTCAGTGCAGTAGTATTTTCATTCATTTTTTTTTTAAACAATGAAACGGGATTTACACAGCATAACGGAAATACTAACTCTTTCCATTATGTTCTGTACCTCCAGCTTCACTGCTTCCTTCGTGTGATATTACTTTTTATCCGTTTGAATGCAAGTTTGAGAAATATGCAAAGTCGTTTTATATAGTATTGCCACGTTACATATAGTGAGTAAATCGTGGAATTTCTCTCTAACGGGATATTTCCAATAATATTGTGGGATGTATTTCTCTCTGAGGTCTTTAATTACGTCACATTCTAAAACAAAATGGAATTCATCCCCTAAAACACCACATATTTTGCAATTGTTTTCACTTTTGTTAGATTTCCATCTGCACATTTCGTTTGGTAACCTATGATTAGATGTTCGGATTTTTGTCAAATGTTCTGACAAATAAAATGGTAAGCGAATTAGATATTTACTGAAACTTGGATAAGGTTTAATGGCGTTATACAATTGTCCTCTGCTGGACATCGCATTGTAAAGATCGTGTCATAAACTTCGCAGAGTGGATTAAACTTTATCCATACAATTTGAACGGAAAAGTGTTTATCCATCGCATTGTAAAGATCGTGGGATAAACAAAATATACGCACAGTGTTTCTGAATAACAAGTTCAATCCATACGAGTGGATTAAATTTGTTATTCAGAAACACTATGCGTATATTCTATATGTATATAGGATTTCCAAACCCTTAATTACTATGAGGTGATCGATATAAATAATTTGAAAAGCACGCCCAATTATTCTGCTGACCGCTTTTAGTAATTAGGTCAGATTAGCTCAACCATTAACTTCCTGTTCTTGTTACACTCGAGATCGACCTCTGCATTGTTGGAATGTAAACCGAGTGACCCAATTGACAGTTGACCAATCACCAAACAGGATTTATTGTAACACGGACAGGCTATGTAAATATCCGGGATTGCAGGTATAGACACTAGTGGTGTATGCACCCCCGATGTTTGAAATGTACCACCACCTTTTGAAAAATAAAATACGGGTATGTATTTCTGCCCTCCGGTTAACTTGAGCTTGGTCTGGACACCACCCGATGTCACATGTTGATCGACGTTATAACGTCACATCAGCACGGACAAAAGTGATTCTCTGTAACTATATATACTTGGCCGCTCTCACTGAAATGTTGAATGGTCGTGTATTTCGGCGCCCCGGATAACATGGACTGGGTTATGATTCCCCACAACTTCGCGTTATGACATCATATGCGCACGGGAATCGCGGCTCTATGAAACTTCTGGGCGGATCTTACTGAAATTTCATGTGGTCGTGTATTTCGGCCCTTCGGTTAACATGGGCTGGTTACGAAATGGCCATTTGTATCGATCGGAATGGCACATTGAGATGTCCCTCAAATCAGATAAAACTTTACAATCTGTCCCGATTTTCGCGCATGTCGGGGGGGGGGGGGGGGTGGGTAGAACCCACTTCGATAGCCAACATCGTCTATACCAGAATGCGATGATGGTTTCAGATGACAGAGTTTAATATCAATGCTTGCAAATTTGGCCGAAACTGGAAGGCGGGTAAGATCGGTGTGTCAAAAATCTCAATAAGTATCTTATAAATAATATTCATATTCGGTTGACTGTGTGTTGTGAACAGACTTCCCGAAGTACATATTTTGAGCTTTCATTGCTATAATACGTTTGGTCCTGGTAATGCAAAAATGAAGAGCGTTCGTTGCTAGTTTGGTCCTGATATGGTAAAAATAAAGAGCGTTAGATTCGCCGTATGGATTGAAAGTTGAAAGTAGTTTCAATCAATTAGTTTTTTTCTTTTCAAAGAATATAAGCATAGATCTGATCGATTGATAGGATTATGCATAATCTATATATCAGACTTTGACCACAAGAACGCAACGCGTGCTAAAATATATAATTATGCATGCCTATAAATTTTTTTTTATATTATTTTATAGTTTATATTATCGTAATATGAAACGTCCGACTCGGTTAGCTGATTGGATAGTGTTTAGATTCAAAAGCATCAAGCTACAGTAATGCCCTAAGTAATCGACTCCTTAAACACAGCAGAATTATGGGTAACTTTTCAGGATTTAGCCGGAAATATGGCTTGTTGCCATTCATCGGATAGCTCTCGGTGAGAGCTTTCCGATGAATGGCAACAAGCCATATTTCCGACTAAATCCTGAAAAGTTACCCATAATTCTGCTGTGTTTAAGGAGTCGATTACTTAGGGCATTACTGTATCATGAAATTCACCATCGATATTCCCATGGATGATGTTATTGAAGATTCCGGATACTAAATCCGGACATCCTCGCTGGTTTTCGCCTCCGTTTACGTAGAAATCGACGTCTCCGACTTGTTGGATCATTCCGAATCCACCTTCGAGCAGGTTGGCGCCGTTCGTGTGGATTACATCAACGAGCTGAGCATCTGCTGGGTCCAATCTGAGGATGTCTGGCAGATATTGGTATCCCGGTTGTGCTGGGTCCAGACCTGTGAAACCACCATATATATACGGATCAATATTAGTCTATAGTAAAACAAATTTGTTAACAAATATTAGCATTCAATATACAGGCTAATATTGCATACCAATCTGACGCCAAAATTGCGTCACTTCAACCAAACAAGCAAGTATACAGGCTAATATTACATGCCAAAATTACTTCACTATATATACAACAAAACAAGTAATAATAATAATAATTTTTGACAACAGTTTTCTAGCGGAGATATTTGAAAATTTGAAATGTACTGTCGGCTAGTACTTCTTAACACTTTTCCTTTATTTCAGTATATATAATGTATATAGGTCCTCATCAGGTGGTCTATCGTGGTCATAAATAAACTACAACATACATGTATATGACCCCACAGACGTGGTATCTGACTACAGATTCGGAAGGGAGCTTAATAATAAACACCGTCAATTAAACAAGTTATAAAATCAGACAGGTAAAATGGTTTCAGATCCGATACAACAAGCAAGATAACTGAGTCGCTATACCATATTGGATCCATTTCACCCCAAATCGTGCACATATTATAGGTATATATAGTCCCCTAGTATATTATAGCCACTGCATGTGCGCGGACGTAATGATCACCAATCGACTCGATTAGGCTACTGTCTAAATCTCTTTAGGTATAAATGTTACAGAAATTATGTAGCCAATACACCATCTTATATAACGTTTAGTAACTTTAAACTGAACGTTAGTGGTTATAGACTATATACGCACCACAATCAGTAGACTACACAGACAATCAGTTAAAATGTTATTGTAATTTTAATTGGACTGCGTGCTGTGCCATACAATCAATGAAGTATGATAATCATATATAAACATAAATCATAAAATAGATAGAGGATATCTAGTGTTTTTGAGTGGATACCGAAAAATATGTCATGAGTGAGCGAGACAAATGTTTATTTTCGCGAGCGGCTTGCCGCGAGCCAAAATAAACACTTGTCGCGGTCACGAATGACATATTTTTCGGTAACCACTCAAAAAACACTAGCGGTCAGATGCTCGTAGCCTGTTTATATATAACTATGGGTATATGCCAGATATAACCGTACAAAAACACCGCCGTTCTTTTGACCGTGTATTTATCTATGGTGTGTGTGCCTGTGGTTGTCCGTAACCCGATGCCCGGTGTTATTGCTTTGAAAGGTAATCATGTTCGACTGGTGTTGTTAGATTGGTAATGAGATTAGCGGTTTCTATGTCTTGTCTGGTCATATTTACTGTTTGAAATTTGTCTGGAATAGACGCAACGCACTTCTTATACTAGAATTTACGCAACAGGAGCGTAGATAAATCGCACGTCGAGTTGGTTTCTAAGGGTTTTTAGTTTTGTGGTTATGAGAGATCATTTCCCCCCTGATATCTGCTCCATATGTGGTCTTCTCCTTTAAAATATCTATATGATTTCAAACAGGGGATATCCCCGACGTAGGGGGCTATACGATTCCCCGACAGGGGCGGGCTTTAGCTACTCGGGTTGACCATATCAGATCTCCCCGACGGGGGTGTCGATCCCTCCCCGACAGGGGTGGGGATTTAGCCCCCTGACTCCTCCCGGGTGCCACCCAACATAATTTAGTATCGATTATTTCTGGTCTTAAGTGAATGCAAGACCGCGCTCTTAGCATGGGCTGCCAAGCAGGGGGCGTGTCGACATGGGTGGTTATGCAGGGATCTTACCCCCCCCCCCCAACTGTAGTCAAACCTAATGCAACATTAATTGGAAAATTAAAACCAAAATTAGGTTGAAATTGTTCTCGTAGTTTGATTTTCCAACAATTTCTTAGTGACGAACTTGTTGTTTTTAGACCAACATTTGTATATTTCCATTTTCATTTACAAAAATTCGGGACTGAAATGGCCATCAATCAGAGACGTGGCGACAGAGGGGTTTGGGGGGGGGGTGTCTCACCCCCAACTTTGGTCAAAATTTTCAACAGTTGGAAATTTCATACCTGCCAAAACATTAGTTGGAAATTTAACACCAACAATAGTTTGAAAATGTTCTTGTAGTCTGATTTTCAAACAATTTATTGGGGGGAATTAATTGTTTTTGGACCAATATTTGTATATTTTCCTATTCTGGTCCGTCCCCCGTGGCCAGTTAATTTAAGAAAACAATATTGTCATACATTTGGTCAACAATGTCATTGAAATTGTCGTCAGGTTTGAAATTTCCAACTCTAGGAAAGCTTTAGGCTAGTTTATATGCTAGGATTTTGCGATTTTCTTGTTCATATTTCAAAATTTTCGCACAACGGGCCGAACCATGGTCGGCCCGGTGTGTCATTGTCCCTCCCCGTGGCCAATACAAAACTGCTAATTAGGTTAACAAAACAATATTTTGCTACATTTGGTCAAACTTGTGGACTGAAATAGTCATCAGTTGGAGAATTTTCCAACCTGAAGTGGAGTATGAGGTTTGAAATTTCCCAAACTATAGGAAAGCTTCAGTTGAGGCCAGTCTAGTTGCTAGGACTTGTGATCTTCTTACATAGTTTTCACTTTTCTCACAACTATGGTCAGCCCGGTGTGTCCTGGTCTCTTGCCCGTAGCCGTGTGCATTTGTCTGGAGTTAGACCACTAGATGTCAGGATTTATGCAATTTTTCAGGTTAAAATATCTGAAATGTTCTCATACCGGGAATATAGAACCATGGTTTATAAATATATAGGATATCTGGCCTGAGCACTGATGTGCAAGGGGGTGCAAATGGAATTATGCAAAACTGTGTTTGGTCTGATTCTGATTCAAGGAGGGGGGGGGGTTCAGTTGGAATTTCTCAAGGTGGACACAACGGAGACCCTCTAGCCACGTCCCTGTCATCAGTTGGCAATTTTCAAATCTAAGGGTGAGTTTCAGGTTAAAAAATTCCCGGAATTGGAAAGCTTGAGGCCAGTCTAGATGTTAGGATTGTCCAATTTTCATGTTCAGGTTTTCAAAATGTTCTCACATCGGGCCTAACCATCTGTTCTGTTCCATAGCCAGTAGTTACTTGCTAATTAATTTAAGAAAAAAATAAATCGGGCTGTAAATTTGTCTGGCGTTATACCACTAGATGTTAGGATTTTTTAATCTCATACTGGGCCGAACCATCCTTTTCATCCCCCTGTATGGCCAGTGTGGCCACAAGACAACTGGTCCATTTAGAATAGGCTACCATTTAGTAGTCTATGGGGGAACATTTGGGAAAAATCAAAGCACCGGAGGGGGAGGTGAAAACTGAATTACGCAAACTTGTGAGTTTGGTGTGGTTCAATGGGGTGGGTTGCAGTTGGAAATTCCAAGGTGGAGACCACCCCAACGAAAACCACCCAGCCAAGTCCCGAGTGCCAAATATCCCAGATTCAACCATGCAGGGGTGCCCCTCGCGACTTAGTTTCTGCTTTCGGCATAGGCCTATTTGTTTTCTATCCGAGAATACACTGAACCGGCGGCAATATATTAACCATACTCTTAATGAAAAGGCTTCCGTTGTGATCAGACGGTAACGTCGTGCTGCAAGGAAGACGACAATTGTGTTGCAGAAATGATACGGAATTAAGACCGATTGTCAAAAAACCCAACATCAAAATACACAGGGCAAGGCTTATCGATCCAAACTGTGGGGTGTGTTTTCATTGTGTATTTCTCGCATATACCCATGGTTATATATAAACAGGCTACGAGCATCTGACTGCAGATATTCTTTTTATTATACGCATTTCCAAAGAAATTCACCATTTACGACGTTAAATGATCTCACAATGGATGCATCATTTTTGAAGCCATCAGCTGATCGATGCCTGTTCACGCAATGCTACTTCACCATCCGCAGAATATGAAAATATAGTTCCCGCATTCTTCCCTTTATCCCCCCCCCCCCATAAATATGTCGAATTTCAACATAAAATAGATTTTAATTATAACTGTAATATCAGTGAATATAATATAAATTAGAATATTAAAATGGGTTCTTTCACTTTGTCTTTCTTCAATAGTACGAACCGGAAATAGTATTGGTACACGCAAGTGAATCGGTCGCTCGGTCGAGCTAGTGTGAAAGTATATTCTTCTATATCCCCTTATGGGTGATATCGATGTTTATCTAAACGCGTATTTTTCTATAATTAACTGTTGAGCGTATAATATATAGTATGTCCGTATATATATATACATATATATATATATATAGTACGTGTAATAGATAGAAACGCATGAGTGTCTGAATTTTGACGAAATTATCGCACGAGATTTGTTGGCGGAGCGATCGAGAGGTATCGCGTTCCGCCAACAAATCGAGTGCGATAATTTCGTCAAAATTCAGACACTCATGCGGTTCTATTTTTATTACATATCTACGTATTATAGTAAGTTGACTCACAGTCGTCAATCTCCGTTACAGAAATTGTGAATTTAATTGAGTTTTAACGGCATTTTAGGGTCAACGCAACAATCAGACAGGGAGCCCTTCTATCCGCGAGTGAACTTAATTGACCCATCTTGACCCGCGCAAAGGTGTTAATTGGGTATTCCCAGATTTTCCAAAAATATAACCCAATCAGCGCGCTGCGATTTCGGCAAGTGGGTTGTCGCCCTTGCGTTGAAAAGTTGAAAAAGTTAAACTAGTAATGGCGAAAGCCAGTCTAACAACTATGAATGAAATAGTTCCGTCGACAGATTGCACTCATGAGTGTGATTCTGAGAATTATCATACGCCTGGAACATCGTGCGATCATGCGAATTACGTTGATAGATATGTAATAATAGTGTTTGAGTGCGAATTCACATTTCATCAGCAATGTTCGCCAACCAATGTTGTCATTAACACTGCAAAGCATATACTATTAGGAGCATATTACCAGTGATTCTTCGGACACGACCCCCGAGATCGTGACCAGCATATCCCATAATGTGTGCCCCAAGACTGTGACCAATCAGATGGAATTTGTGTAAAGATGCTCCTCTTGCCTCAAACTCCTTTAATAAGAAGCTGATTTCCTTGCCAACCAGTCTCGTGTTCGCCACAGCTTGGTTGTAAAATGGGAAAATGGCGCCTTTGCCCCATCCGACCACTATCACGTTCATCTCTTGCCTCTGAATGTGAAGGGTAAAAACAAAGCGAAATGTGATCACCCCCGTATTCGTGGTATCGCCAAACCAGAGGGTATCGCCAAACCAGAGAACATGGGAAAGTCATTTTCACGTATATGATATGGGGATATGTTTGTTTCTCATCGTAAGACAGACAACGAACAACGTATGTGTATGTCCACATGAAGCAGGAGTATTTATTCACCCGTTGTCAATCAGTTTTCCCAGATCAAACCATTTAATATTTTTTGGCGAATTTTTTCAATAAACCATTTAATATTTTTTTGCGAATTTTTTCAATAGTATTTTTGCTTTTGCTCACTCAAATTTTCGAGAACATCCACCCACTATATAGTATAGTTCCTGGACTTCCACGCTGCCAAAACAAATGCCGGTATATAGTTGAATCTGTCAATGAAGCATAGGATTGAACAGAATTTAAAAAAATCAGTGTCGTTCTCAATATCCGCGCGATATCGAGGGACCACTGTCGGCCCAGATAGATGTCAACGTCGCAGACGAAGATGTCACAAAACGCGGATCTTCTGTGCAGTAAATATGCGTAGTAGTTAAGGAGTTCTGGTGAGTTTTCGGGTGTTTTTATGTGTATCTGAGACTGGATCAATTGCATGGACTGCGAATGTCATCTGAAATATGAATCCATAACATATTCGAAATATTGAGTACATATCTATTAGCTGTTATGTACAATCATGAAGGTATTAACGTGTTCCACAGTGAAGTGTTTATTACCAATAGCAGTAAGTATGTTGTATATATAGTATGGATATACCCACATGGTAAATCGATAACCTAAGGCCCATTCTGGGTTCATATATGTAACTGTTAATTGCTTTGAGTCATTACTTTCAATTGTGTATTGGCAATCGCATTGTGTTACACCACTCATATCCAAATGCCAGCCACTCCGGCCCCCATGCACCAAAACCCAAAAAAACACGCAATTATACGAACGAATACCCCAGTCTGACGCACCAACCAACACCCACGTACGTCCATACTGCGAAATACACGAGGAAAAAAGCCACATGCACACACCCTATACCCCACCACAACAAACACAACCCACCCACCCCACCCCATGTGCACGTGTAGACGATTTCTGATATATATTGTTTGCATGTGCCACGATTATTTATGTATGTACATGTATGTATTGTGTACTAATATTTAGACTGTGTCATACCGAATACGTCCGGCGATTGGAGAATAAACGTTGAGTCTGATTTTGTTTATACATGGTGATGTAGCTTGGTAAGCTGATTACATGTGCTACATAGACACAATAAAGAGGTGACAGGCCCATCGACACCAAGATGAGAAGGCACACAAGTGTGCCACACATAATACATTGTGACCACATGTGTACGGATGTTTAGGATTAAAATAGAATCGTTACAATATAATCTGATGACTCTTAAAAAAGCCAGAATTGTATAAGTTGTAGCTATACGATATATGTTATTGTCGCGTAACGGTCTACTCGAGTGGGAACGAGTCATAAAGTCTGCAAAAATAAACATGAGTATAACAAATCGTTGATACGTCGTAGGCTAGCGTTTCGTCCTGCATGTGTGGTCTATATACAAACTCCAAGCATGTTAATACTGAACGAATATCCGTTAGGCTGCATGCATATATACGAACGACAGCATTCACATGCGTGTGATCAGGGCATCGCGTTATCATTCATTCACCTTTTTGAGATCGCAAATCTGAATGCTGAGATGGATGTTCAATTAATTTCAATTGAAATACATTCATAATAGATATGTACACAATATTTCGAATATGTTATGGATTCATATTTCAGATGACATTCGCAGTCCAATTGATCAGTCTCAGATACACATAAAACACTCGAAAACTCATCAGAACTCCTTAAGTACTACGCACATTTACTGCACAGAAGATCCGCGTTTGGTGACATGTTTGTCTGCGACGTTGACATCTATCTGGGCCGACAGTGGTTCCTCCATATCGCACGGATATTGAGAACGACACTGATTTTTTAAATTCTGTTCAATCACATGCTTCGTTGACAGATTCAACTATATACCGTCATTTGTTTTGGCAGCGTGGAAGTCCAGGAACTATAGTGGGTGGATGTTCTCGAAAATTTTAGTGAGCAAAAGCAAAAACACTGTTGAAAAAATTCGCAAAACAATATTAAATGGTTTGATCTGGTAAAACTGATTTACAGCGGGTGGATAAATACTCCTGCTTCATGTGGACATACACATACGTTGTTCGTTGTCTGTTTTACGATGAGAAGCAAACATATCCCCATATCATATACGTGAAAATAACTTTCCCATGTTCTCGGGTTTGGCGATACCCTCGGGTTTGGCGATACCACGTACACGGGGGGGGGGGGGTGATGATGTCATATTGGACAATGTTCACGAAGTTCCACTTTCGCTCGGAAACGGATGCACACGTTGTTCGGTATATATATACATCATGATTATGACAATATACGACACGGGTGGTTGAACCGCACCGAGACAACCATTGCGCGGCCTTATGATGACAAGACTTGAGTTCAATTCGCTCATCGTGCGAAACTACATTTTATACTGCCTCTAGTTTTCCATTTGTTTACTTTTGTATTGGCCCAAAAGAAGTTTTGTTGGACACTTTATAATGATATCCGCTGCGATCGTTTAAGGGGTTGCCATTTTTATATCAGCAGGGTTCGCGCTGCCACTTGCCAAATTTTCCAAATGCAAAACTAATTCACATTTGGCAAAATTCATTTTAATTTGGCATAAATAAATTGGCAAGTGAGTTCTAATTCCACAAGGAAGTGAAAGTTATCCATTAAATAACTGGTCACTCTATACCACCACTATCCGGGCTAATGCAGGGAAGTTACCATGCACCTCTGTCAATAGGTATAGTTAATCTGACTATAGTATAGCTGAAGGGGTCACTCTCACCAAAAAAAGTGCTGAAATAAGGGTACACAGGATTTTCAAAATGTGATGAAGGGTATATACACAGGGTTTGAAATGTCGTTCTAAAGGCATTCAGTTTTCGTATCTTCCATTATTTCTGTTAGAGAATAATTGTTTCGTTCCAATGAATATTAGAATGTACTGAAAACAAACTGCTAATGGGCGCCAGACTTTCATAAACACAATTTAAGTAATGGTGTTCGTGTCGATCACAAATCCTGTGCACCCTTCAGCACATTTTCCAACCCTGTGTACCCTTCAGCACTTTTTTTGGCGAGAGTGACCCCTTCAGCTATAGTATATTCTTAATAGAGCGCCATGCACGCAGGGACATGAGGAGCGATAGAGATAATCACACATCTTATCCCCTTTCTTAATTTATTTGCAGACCTTCTACAGGTATGTGACGAGTGATTGGTGTATTGCATGTTTTCTCGACAGTTTCAGACTGTGTATATATATGGGGACATCCTCAAAGGGAAGCCCTTATTTTACCGGTTGGGAAGCGTATCAGTCTGAACATGGGTTCGAATGTTGGCGGCAAAAATAAAACAGTTTCATTTAGCAAAAGTTAAGTTTGGGCTAGCTCAGACCTTGATCTATAAGGTGAGGGAATGAGGTGAATGTGCTTTTCTGATCGCATAACGGCCAATTCTTAAATATATACTAATCTGTTCACCAGCAATGCCTCTACAAATTCCGATATACAATGTATAATCTTGCGCTGTTCATACTAAGTAAATATGCCCGCGCACACCGTAGCATGCTGACACTCTATTTAGGAATGTATTAATACAATATAGTTTCACCATCCAGAGGCGATTTGACACTGTGCGCATATAAGACATTACCCCCCATTCATATTTCGGCGGGTTTTTCTCCAAATATATGAGCTCCATGGTTATAAAATTTGATACAGGTATTTATGATCTGAAAAATCATCCACTATGTGAAAAGTATAACAGTGCGGAAGGTGCATTTTGCGATTGAATAGGTGACAATTGGAAGAGCAATGGAGAGTTTTAAAAAATACATCAGTAATTAAGTATACAATAGCATAGAACGTATATATGGAAACCACATATCAGAGAACAATTTCCATCCACTCAGGCTTACCTTCTTAAGAAATTCGTCTTTCATTTCATGCGTCCACTTTTTTTGTATATTTTCATTAAATCCATGACAAATGAATTTCGTTTCGTGCGAACTGTTGAAGAACGACGAATCAATTAAAGTGTCGTTGTCGAATAACAGTATTTCGGCCTCGTTTGTGGAAGGATTCCGGAGAGTGAAAAGTTGAAACGTCACGCTAATCATCTGTGGCGAGTATGGAAGATCGTTTCCAGCATTATCGAATGGGGGGAAGTTACCGAAACACCCCAACTCGGGATAGCACACAGTGGAGTTAGCCGGAGGAACCGCAGTTATTTTCACTGTCGTTCCTTTGGAAGTTGAGACTGGGGTTACGGTTGTAAAGTTAGATGTCCCTGTATCGCTAGTCGTTGAATTGTTTCCCGAAACCTTGCTCAATATGGGCAACTTCGTCACTGTTTGGCTTTGCTTTGTCGGGATCGTAGGTGGTGTTGAAGCCTTTGAAATGCTCGATGACGAACTCGTCTTTGAGGATTTGGTTGCACCAATTGAGGTTGTAGTGTGACTGCCAAGTGTCACGTTAGTAGAAGTATGTGGCTTTCCCGTATGTTTGGTTGTTTGTTCACTAGCTGTAGATCCACGATGTAGTGTTGCGGTCGTTGTCACGTTAGCCAATAATCCCGGAATCAAAGCCCCTACGTGAATATATATATAGAGGATATTATAACCGACATGAATGTATATATCAAAGCGCGGGACATTCAGATTCCACTGTATACGTATATGTTGAATGTCGTTCGGATGAGACTATAAGAACCCAACAAAATGTTTATTGCTCTATAGTCTTATATAGTGCATGTCTTTTTGGATTACGAAAAGCATGTTTATTATTAACAAAACTAGAAAGTGTCAACGATGAACACTGGTCTTTTTCTATAAGCTTATTATCGGATCCACTGCATGTCCACTTACCGGACCCCAGATCGCGTCATGTGATTTAAAGTATAACGTTTGTGAGCGGTCCTGCATATTCGTGACATGGTTATGGATGAGAACAAAAGAAGCAATACTGATTACATCTTATATGGGTATGTACAAATAATCATGAGATGATAAGAAAATACATACGTAATTTATAGTGAAAACGAGGTCAGCATCAAGGCACTAATTTCGACATTACTTACATAGGCATGATATGTACAATGCGACCAGTTTCATGGCTAACATATCCAAGTGACCAGCACGCAACGTCACAAGATTCTACACAGTTATATCGACAAATTTACCAGCTGAGATATGAACATTATTCGGTCACTTCACCACCGTGACAAGACAAATCACATTCTATATGAACCGTCATATCGTAAATACATGCCACCTGCGTGTTCGCACACTGATTCCCAAGAAAGTACAGACTCAATATGAGTGTTCATTCAAGTTGGTTCAAATGTGCTTGTTTCATTGAGCAATTATAAATTCTCATTTCTTATCAAAATGGCCATGTATCGATCGGAATGTCCTCACCTCAGATACAGTTTGAAAATCAGTCACGATCATTTCGAACCAGGAACAACCTCGTCTGTCGTTCGCAGACTGTGATGATCTTGTCCACAATCCAATCACATCGGCTACTGGGATATCCTTAAAAGGAAGGCCTTTCACCTACTTAGCCAATGATTCGGAATCTACCCATATTATGCACGTATAGAATACGGTCGTTCTTATGGTGTTAAGTTTCTGCCGACAATCAGGTCTGTTGAAATTTTGAAGCCCAAAAGAACAATTTCTTTGACAGTTTGACAAATTTATCATTTCTGGGCGTAAACTTGCGGTTATTTTGATACCGGTACATATTGTCATTGTGAGTTATGATATATACATGTAGGCCTATATTATAACTTGTGATCAGCTGCAGGTCTAAGAAAACAATCACTCTGAAACAGTATCGTCGCACGCGGTGTGTTATATTTTGAACTTCCGTTCCATTAAACGCGGTACATTTCCGTACCACAGTTCTGTTCCGTGTCGTGACGTAATAAGAAGGGAAATAACCGAGCAAACGGAATTTTACTAGAGTCAAGGTCGCACGAAGTGACAACAGTCAAACTTTCAAATATTATTTCAAGATATCAACTTGATTGTGAGTCATGCCAGTGATAAGAATGCAATTGTCACTTTTTAGATTAACTTATTAACTTTATTTATTTGTCATGAAATATTTCTTAATCATTAAAATCGAAGCGATATTTGTCGATTTGACCGTGACGTGGAAATTCCCAAATTGCCAAAAGTTGGGAAAACCATGAATCGCATGATGACTGACTCACAGTGAGTCACTGAGTCTGATGTCACTAGTCTATTGTCAGTGATGAGATAAAGACAAATTCAACACTATAGTATAGTTTAGGCCCCTGCAAAGTTTCGAGATTCAATTTGATTCATGAATCCCCCCACCCGATTCGATTTTATCCTAGGTTTCGAATCACCCTCTTCGTAAGTTCGCATTCAGATTCTTGACAATCTTGATTCTTGTGTCAAGTTGTGAATTGTGGTGATATAACTTTATATTATTATAAGTTATAACTAGTATTAATAGTATTATTATAAGAACACTAGATTGATCATTTGAATTTTGATGAGGCAAAAAATAAAAGATGCTATGTTTCCGTACATCGACCGACCCTAAATTTGGCTAAAAATAACCGGCTGACCCTAATATTTTTATTGATATTTTTTACTGTTTTTACCACTAATGCTCATAAATATTGATCAACATTAGTGTGCAAAACACATGGTTTCTAACATATGCCTGTGAAAAGTGACCATGAAGTGACAGTTGTCTCAAAAGCCCCAGGTGTGTGATCCATGGGTTGTTGATTGATGGGAATTAATTTTTCAATTTTAATTTCATGAGAGTGGATCTCATGCATGCTTTACCTGTATGCCTTGCTTGGGACATATGGAACATATACTCATGGGTTCCAAATAAACATGCACGCACATTTATTATTTTCTTGGGAAATTTCCTCCCTGCACAGTGCTTATTTGAGTCTGCAAGTTTTTAATTTTGAGGCTATGAAAATTGAAATCAGCACAAACTCAAGATTTCTATATGATTCTGATACCAAATTGATGAGCTTATAACTTTATGCATGTACATATTCAAATATATGGCATACATGTGAACATTTAAATATTGGAATTTTTCCCTGCACTATTATTTGAGCCTGCACTTTTATTTGGAGCCCGAGAGTATCTGTAGGAGCACTATCAACAGACATGGTGTGTGTATCTGTATATATACATGTATAGAGGTTATCACCATATATGTTAGGGGTACAGGCCGTACAGCTACTGTTTCCAAAAACCAGGCATGCTAGGTTGGGTGTACTGGCTACCTCCAGACAATGGGATGTAGTCGTCACAATACAAGTAAGGTATAATGGCGGTATTATGGGTAAAATTCTTATAAAAGTTAGTGACATCAATTTCGTACCAAGTTTATAGCCAAATTTATGAAAATGTGGTATGTGAATAATAAATAACATACTTAAGCATGAAGTAAGTTTGATCTTTCATCAATCTTAATGTCTATTTCCACTGTGTTTATCAAGTAATACTTTCCCCACAACACAAGTTGGCATTTTATGTCACTTCGGTCGAGGTAATTCAATATTTCTGCAGCTGGATAAAAAATATCAAAATAAAAAAAAATCCCTACCTACCTACCCTAATTTTTTCACTCCGTTATCGGAAACATACAATCTTTTTTTTTTGGCCTGATGCTTTGTTCCCTATAATGGCTATATCAGTATATGTTTCAATTATTAATATTATTACCAAAAACACACAAGAGAAACAATTACAAATGTGGTAATATTTTTAAAATAGCCACTTTTTCCGTCGCTGATCATGAAAAATAATTGGAGAAAAAAAATATTTCCCAGTGATCGAAACCAAAAGTTCCAGGAAGAGATACACCAATCTTAAATGTTCTTTAAAATTTCACAGTATTTGACCCTTTCATGATGGGAGCTGCGCTGGTGCATCATTAAAGATCCTGTGCCAGTGCATTCTCTTATATATATGCGAGTATCTCATATGGAGCCTTTACATATATAAGAGAATGCACTGGTTTACAAGGTCAAGGTAAATATTGTTATGCCAATGTATTCTCTTATATGTGCGAGTCTCCCATAGGGCACAGGTTTTTCCCAAAATTTCAGGAAGCTCAAGTCATGGAAGGGTTAAACCTTCACATCATTTTGAAGTTTTGAAATAGTTCTTTTGTTCCAAGACTCAGGAATTTCTGTTCTAGTTCTTCCCTCATTGTTGACAGAATTGAGAATCTGGAGATTGCACCTATTGCTGTTCAGTGCTGCCAGTACCCCCATAGAAACTGTGAGATATTGCATTGTAAGCCGGTGTTCAAACATTTTATATGCAGAAAGTATGCATCATTTTTTCAAGCTCTGCATGTTCTCTTTGACATATATTGCGTAATTTTTGATGAAATCCATCAACCACCATTTGTTTGTTTTTTTAATTTGGCACAAAACAAAAGCATATTTGACATCAAGAAATCTCTTTGGATTTTTCTGTTGGCAGTCATTTGAATTTATATATCATAGTTGCAATGGAAACTTTCTACTGATCCACTGTTTAAAGCCTCCCTTTTAAGAGTCAACACATTGATTTTTCATTTGCAAACTGTCAGAAAACATAGCTTGAGAGCAAGAACAGCTGTATGCACTCAATATAACAGAACATTTATTGGTTTATAACATGTGCACTGAAGATGCCCGACCATTGGTACTAATAGTTGGATGGGAGATATATTTGTTTTGGGCAACTGACTCATGAAATTAATAGTTCAATATGCTGGAGATATTTCCAAAAAAAAGGTAACTTTCTTTGATTACATTTTTATCCAGGGTGTTAGTGTTCCACAATTTGTTATCTATCATAGCGCTATACCCAAAGCGGAAGTTCTGTAGGCAATGTCTGATATTAAATACAAGTGGTGATGTTTTGGGCTGACTTTTTTGTTTGTGCTGCCCTCCTGCCCCAAGACCACTCACCCATATTTTTTTTAATATTTTTTTTTAGACATTTTTGCGACTGGTGCCAAAATAGGGTGTCTTTCAGCTGTGCCCATTAAATGTCGTTAAATTTAAAATTTAAAATTTATTTAAATTGGGTGTTGTCATTACTTTTTCCATGCTTATAAACTTACACCCACACCTTTCAAAAATGTCATCTCAAAGAATATTATTGTATTTAAGGAATGTGTGCTTGATCTATTGAATACTTCTAAGTATTAAATTGCAACCATAAGATTAAAAGAGCCTCAGACTAGGATAGAACACATAAAGCACATATATTAATTTGATCTCTATTACCTTTGGTTTTAATTAATTAATATACGGGTATTGCTAGCTACAAATTCACCCCTGGTCAAGTTGTCCTGCTAATTTGTTATGATTTGGGGGTCCTGCTGAATTGCTATGATGCTGGAAGGGCAAACTGACGCTGTTTCCAAAAAAACACTGTCATTTTTTTATTAAGTTGTCAACTTGTCATTTTTTCAGTGTTTGGAGAAAAATCCAGCACCTGTATGAAACAATCAAGAACATATATATATTTTTGAAAAATTTAATAATGGCTGCGCTGGTGTCTGCAAAACGAGAATAGGATCTTGGTTATAGTCAATTTGCAACAACTAATGCAACCAGTATTAAACTATTTTGCAAAATATTTTTTTCAATGTTTGATACACATATTGGCTTTTTCTGGATATGTTCAGATTATCCAAACACCTTGAATATTGTCAATTATTTAGGTCATTACTGTATAATTGTAATTTCATGAACAGTGTTTATGTGATGTCCACTCCTATATAATGATTGTGAATGTGGAAATAATTGCATCCATTACCTCAAAGCAAAACAGGTTATCAGCGGGTATGTTTGTTCTGCAACAAAGAAATCCATAACTCAACTCATTTCTTGTAATGAAACGTCAAATGATTGGTGTCATAAAACTCGTTTTGGTTTCCAATCTATTGACAAGAGAGAACAATACTCCCCTCTCCACAAGATCCATTAGAGAGGCGTTCAATTGTAGGAAAACAACGTGTTCCCCGATTCAGTCTCTCATTTATAACTGTAGTGGTCGCTGTGTAAATATAGAAAGCCGATGACTTAGAACTCTTGGTTACAGTTGTTAGATGCTTTTTCTGATCACCAAAGTTAAGCAATGTCGAGCTCGGGTTAGTCCTTGGATGGGTGGCTGGCTTGGGATTCCAGGTGCTGCCAACTTTTGGTGTGACTCCCGCACTCCTCTCTCTCATTCTGTTACAGAGCTACCATGCATGTCTTGATTGATAGTTTCTATTAGCTCTACTTTACTAATACTACTCTATCATGTGTCTAGACTAGAGCAGATAAGCAGAACCATGCTGTTCGAACTTCATCTAGCTAGAACAGCAAGATTCCTCAAATCTCAGTAATTCTAAAAATCAACCATTGACTCTGACAATTACCAATGGACTTTTATGTCAGCAAATTTTTATCCATGATCCGCTATCAGATCTAGCTACCAATAACATAGCGCTGTCTTTAGACGAAGGGTTAATATTAATGATTTTTTTCCCCCCACATTCATGGTCCTGAAACGTGAAAGTTCAACTGTTTGATATGTGTTAGGCAACTGCAATATAACCCTTTTCATGACAGGAGTGGTGCTGGTGCAGCTTTAAGATTTTGTGCCAGTAAATTCTCTTATATAAATGTGATTCTCCCATTGGAAGCCTCACATATATAAGAGAATGCACTGGCTTACAAGGTCAAGGTAAATATCATTAGGCCAATGTATTTTCTTATACATGTATATGCGAGGCTCCCTAGCTCAAATATATAAGAGAATTAATTGGCACAGGGTTTTCGCAAAATTTCAGGAAGCTCCAGTGATGGAAGGGTTAATAGCCTGGTTCCCCATCCTATAACTTGTTTTCACATGTTAAAAAAATTAAACTTTTGTCTCACTGTTTTTATATGTTCATTTTCACTAAAATGTGAAGCATGAAGTGAAGATAATAGTTGATGATACATTCTTTCCTTTGCTTGCTCCTTCTTTTCCGTCTTTTAATCTTTTATAGGAAGTAAGACCTCTGTTCATTTTAATATTTTGAATTAAACATTTGTTGTTTTCAAGCATCTTATGAAGAAAATTTCAAATATGTGTTTAATATTTGAGTGGCGATGGAATATTTTTCACTTCCTGCATCTACTTTTGTTCCACTCGTAAACCTGACTCGTTATATTGTTGTGGCCTCACAGACATACTTGTGTTAAACCCTTTCTTTATTAAATGAATTCTACCACACAATTATAAAAGTATACCGGTACATTGGATTGACCTATTGTTCATCTGGAAGGGTTCAATTTTGAGGAGGACAGATAATAAAAGTGCAGTTCTAAGGAGTCCGTTGCCAATTTATTGGAGGGAAATGTTCAGATAATACGTTCAACAAACAAATTACAGTAGTTTGTGGACTTATTATCTGAACATTTCTTAACCATTTCATGATTGGAGCCACGCTGGTGCAGCATTAAAGATTATGTGACAGTGCATTTTCATATATATACAAGTCTCCCATAGGGAGCTTCGCATATATAAGAGAATGCACTGGCTTAAAAAGTCAAGGTAAATATTGTTAGGCCAGTGTATTCTCATATATATCTCTCCCTATGCATTGACATAGGGTTTTTGCAAAATTTCAGAAAGCTCCAGTCATGGAATGGTTAAGAGAACTACTCATCAATAAGTATTTAGTATAGAAAGGGTTAAAGTGATGTGAAACACTCCTGTAGGGTGATCAAATAGAAATGGAGAATAATCTTGTTCAAAGTAGTTATTTTTACAAATATTATATCTAAATTGACAACACACACCGACATTCTTATATATTATTTAAATGCATTGACTGCCGATGGCGAATTTTTTTTTCATTAGTTTATCACCGATAGAAGTGTCCCGATTCGAGTAGTAAATATTTACAATTTAGCGTAGTTCAGACAATGTTTTATATGGATTGGTACGGTCGATTTGCTTGAGATTTTCGTTGATGTTAGTAGAATGCTACATTCATCCAGTTGGCATATCACCTGAATACTAACTTATCAGTTTCGCGCACCCGAATAAGAACATGATATGTCTTTAACTTGTTAGATCAATTGAAGTAATTACGGCAGTTTGTAGACTTATTATCTGAACATTTCTTAACCATTTCATGATTGGAGCCACGCTGGTGCAGCATTAAAGATTCTGTGACAGTGCATTTTCATATATATACAAGTCTCCCATAGGGAGCCTCGCATATATAAGAGAATGCACTGGCTTAAAAGTTCAAGGTAAATATTGTTAGGCCAGTGTATTCTCATATATATCTCTTCCCTGTGCATTGACATAGGGTTTTTGCAAAATTTAAGAAAGCTCCAGTCATGGAATGGTTAAGGGAACTACTCATCAATAAGTGTTTAGTACAGAAAGGGTTAACTTGTTAGATCAATTGAAGTATTAGTATTAGGATATTCGCTGATGGGTAGTTACCTGACTGGGCTGGTCATTGAACTAATACTATCTGAACATTCATACAAATGAATGACTGGCAAGCTACAGTAATGCCCTTAGTAATCGACTCCTTAAACACAGCAGAATTATGGGTAATTTTTCAGGATTTATTCGGAAATATGGCTTGTTGCCATTCATTGGAAAGCTCTCCGCGAGAGCTTTCCGATGAATGGCAACAAGCCTTATTTCCGATAATTCTGCTTTAAGGAGTCGATTACTAAGGGCATTACTGTATATGGTGTTTCTCTGATTGTCATCTGCTAATATAGTCTAAATTTCC
The DNA here is from genome assembly GCA_032622095.1 of Siphonodentalium dalli. NCBI lineage: Eukaryota > Metazoa > Mollusca > Scaphopoda > Gadilida > Siphonodentaliidae > Siphonodentalium > Siphonodentalium dalli. Next base: position 161,529,677 of record CP136063.1, on the reverse strand, counting down.
CAGCTGAATATCCCAGAAAATAAAGAATAGACCATTCTAATATATACTTTTAGAACTGATTGTGAGAGATACATATTCAGGAGTGAGTGAGTTTGTTTATTCGACAGTAAATGTTCATACAAGTGCCTTATTTCCACTGTGGTCCTGTGAGTCGGTTGACTCAAATTTGATCAGGTAATTTTTCACACACCTGACATAATGTTGAGATTCTAAAGCAGTATTGAACTCAGTTAAATTGCCATTTGAGCCTCTTTTTTAGTTCAGATCATGTACTTTTTATGGCAGTTATTCATTTCCACTCAATTTGTATACTTGCTGAGAACATTCTTCCCAAAATGTCCCTTCTAAAACTATGATCAAAGTCATCTTTTTTGACATTTTTATTGTTATTCAATATGCTTGATGTGGTCTTCATATTGCATGGGTGTGACTAAACTCCACCCGGACTGCCCCTGTGGAGTATAGGGGTGATTTTAGGTGCAATATATGTGCATGGGTGTCATGGAAAGCCACTCACGCACGGACAGGGGTCGTGACCACACAGAAGTGTCGCTATTAACCCTCAAAATGCCGGCATCAGCGAATATTTTCGCCGCGAATGAAGCTAACAGCCCGGACCGCCCCTGTTGTGTCTAGGGGTGATTTTAGTGTCCATATCTGTGCGCGGGTGTCAATGAAACCCACATACGCACGGAGGGTGGTCACGGTCAAACATAAATACCGATATTAACCCCTAAACTTGCCAGATTCAGCCACAATTACAAAATTTTGCCCCCAATAAGAAAACTCGCAGCCCGCCGAGCCCGGACCCCAGTAATGCCCTGTACTTCTAATAACTCCTTACATATATGTTGCAGAACTACCCTCGATTACACTCATGAAAAAACAAGAGCGAACCTCCAACAAAAGCCGGGCAATTAACCCCAAAAATGCCGCCGTCGCCGAATATGTGTACCGCTAACGAAGCTAATGGCCCGAACCGCCCATGTTGCGTCTATATGGGTTATTTTAGTGTCCATACCTGTGCACAGGTGTCATAGAAACCCACATACGCACGGAGGGTGGTCATGCCTGCACAGAAGTACCGATATTAACCCCTAATCTTGCCAGATTCAGCCAGAATTACAAAATTTTGCCCCCAATAACAACAATTCACAGCCCTCGTAATTCCCTCGTATTTCAAATAACTCCTTACATATATGTTGCGGACCTACCCTCGACTACACTCACAAAAAAACAAGGGCGAATCGGCAACGAAAGCCGGGCAATTAACCCCCCCAACATCGCCGAATATGTTTACCGATAACGAAGATAACAGCCCGGACCAACCCGGACCGCCCCTGTTGCGTCTAGGGGTGATTTTAGTGGCCATATCTGTATGTGGGTGTCGTCGAAACCCACATACACACGGAGGGTGGTCACGGTCAAACAGAAGTACCGATATTAACCCCTAAACTTGCCAGATTCAGCCAGAATTACAAAATTGTGCCCCCAATAAAAGAACTCACAGCCCGGACCCCCGTATCGCCCTCGTACAGCTAATAACCCCTTACACATATGTTGCAGAACTACCCTCGACTACACTCACGAAGAAACAAGGGCGAATCGCCCACCAAAGCCTGGCAATAAAACCCCAAAATGCCGCCATCGCCGAATATGTTTACCGATAACGAAGCTAACAGCCGAGACCATCCCGGACCGCCCCTGTTCGTATAGGGGTGATTTTAGTGTCCATATCTGTGCGCGGGTGTCAATAAAACCCACATACGCACGGAGGGTGGTCACGGCCAAACAGAAGTGCAGATATTAACCCTAAACTTGCCAGATTCAGCCAGAATAAAAAAATTGTGCCCCCAATAAAAGAACTCACAGCCCGGACCCCCGTATCGCCCTTGTACAGCTAATAACTCCTTACACCTATGTTGCGGAACTACTCTCGACTACCTTGTTTCTTCGTGAGTGTAGTCGAGGGTAGTTCCGCAACATAGGTGTAAGGAGTTATTAGCTGTACGAGACCGATACGGGGGTCCGGGCTGTGAGTTTTTTTATTTGGGGCACAATTTTGTAATTCTGGCAAGTTTAGGGGTTAATATCGGTACTTCTGTTTGACCGTGACCACCCTCTGTGTGTATGTGGGTTTCGACAACACCCACACTCAGATATGGCCACTAAAATCACCCCAAGACGCAAGAGGGGCAGTCTGGGCTGTTAGCTTCATTCGCGGCGAACATATTCGCCAATGCCGGCATTTTGAGGGTTAATAGCGACACTTCTGTGTTATCGCGACCCCTGTCCGTGCGTGAGTGGGTTTCCATGACACCTCTGCACATATATTGCAACTAAAATCACCCCTATACTCCACAGGGGCGGTCCGGGCGGTGTTTAGTCACACCGTATAGCATAGACAATTAACAATTAAATAGTTTTCTGTGCAGGCCCATCTAAACATTCCACTTCCTGACGTAGCTCAGACGTGGAAACCCCTTAATGTACACACATGGTTGCAGACAGGAGAGTCATTAGCATCGGCTTCCAATACGACAATTTGCCTAGCACTGTCATCCCTGTACACATTCAGAGGAGGGAGATACAAAATTTACCCAGTTCATTTTACGATGTGTCTGAGATTCTTTTGCCCCTGAAATAATTTTCAGAGCGTTGAACATGGCATCGATTTATTGATTTGTGATGCTCATGATACTGGGAATGCAGATGGCGACCGATACATGTTGGATTTGAAACCCCGACCATGTCGATACAGTCAAAGCTGTAGCTCAGAGGTCGGTCCATGAACTGATCAAATTAGCTACAGTAAAGCCCTATATAATTGTCTCCTTAACCAGCAGAATTATGGTAATTTTTCATAATTTAGTCGGAAATATGGCTTGTTGCCATTCATTGGAAAGCTCTCACTGAGAGCTTTCCGATGAATGGCAACGAGCCATATTTCCGACTAAATCCTGAAAAATTACCCATATTTCTTCTGTGGTTAAGGAGTCGATTATTTAGGGCATTACTGTAAAAGCTCCTCTGATTATGGGAGATACATTCAGGAGTGAATGGTTAACGCTATTGGCTGACTGATCATTAGCTATGCAAACGATTGCTGATACTTGTCACAGGAAGCTAATTTTCTGTGATGACAGGTAACCATGGCAATAATTGCACGATATTAACCTGCAAATTGATTATATACTACATGCATGTTTACCAGGCTATTTATGTGACATCTGGACAGTGCTATCAGGCAATCATCTCCCATCTCAATGACATACCTTTAATTGTTATCAATAATGAGTCTGGTCATATTATATCATAGATCAAATCAAATCCCAGCCATTATATCTCTGGTTCACCATTCCCTGCTGTCATTGAGCTTTGTGTAGGAGCTTTCAGCTTTGATCTCTTGAGGATTCAAATATACCTGTCATTCTGACATATGTCATTGCTATGTGTGCATCTAGGATTAAATGAAATGGGCAATTTTTGTTGGGATGTAATCATATCAGGATGACCATCGGGTGCGGCAGGACCTGAAAAGGTAACATAACTTCACACTTTACTTAATTATGGTTACTGCAGCCATGTTAGCCCATTAATGATGGGAACTGCGCTGGTGCAGCATTAAAGACTATGTGCTAGTGCATTCAATTCTCTTATATATGCGAGTCTCCCATAGGGAGCCTCGCATATATAAGAATGCACTGGCTTACAAGGTCAAGGTAAATATTGTTAGGCCATTGCATTCTCTGATATAAGAGAATGCATTGGCACAGGGTTTTCACAAATTTTCAGGAAGCTCCAGTCATGGAAGGGTTAATTTGTGTCAGCTATCGGCTAAGCTGAAGCAATTGCAGAAGCAAAAAGAAATTTCCTGGGCTATTTTTTTTAGCCATTCCAAGTACCTGGCAATGATAATGGACCAAATTCCATTGGTAAACTGAAGTTATACAGTAAAACCTCTCCAAACCGAACACTCTTCGGAACGGCCCTTTGGTTTGGTTTAGAGAGGTGTTCAGTTTATAGAAAATTTCACTACGATCGGAATGTATTTACGTCGTTACTAACAGTAAGAGTGTCCAAGCACAACCAACTCATTATTTAACTTTATTCAATAAAGTAACGAATAAAATATAAATAACAGATAAAACACGGTACCGGTATAATAAAAATTAAAACATGGTATATTAATAAGACATAATACCGGGTACATGTACCTTTATATAGATAAGACTGGAAATGATAAATTTTACGGTGATTCGAAAATGTCACTGAAAATATTAATGTAGCGCATGTAATATTGTAGTTTTGTACTGTTAAATAAGCATGCCGCTGGATTTAATTAGCGTATCTTTGTTCGAAGATCACTTTGAACCGGATTATAACATCATGTGTCATATTAGATAGCTGTGCTTATTTCACACATTGATTGAACAATGGTGACTTCACAGAAAATAGAGCAGCGACACTATGTTTTTACACCAATCATCATGCTGAGGTGGACTCTTATTGTTATGACCACTGTTCAAACAAAACACTAATAAAGCTCGCTAAAAGTACACGATGACAGTGTATTGTCACCGATACAGTTTTAACCAACCTGTCACAATGTATGAGCCAAAAACGACCGCTCAGAGTTTAATGTAGACCAGAGATTGAAACTTATAAATGATCCCCTGTTTTCATCAAAGCCAATAAGAGCTCAGCATATAGTATGTCAAATCTACAGCATGTGCGTTCTGTTGGTGTCGATGTCCATGTTCGGATTTCAGAGGTAAAAATTAATGTATTCCTTCACTTATGGAGTAGAAAAGCCGTCCGATGTTCGGAATAGAGAGTTTCCGGATTACAGAGGTAATTTTTTGTGAGAATGCACTTGGGTGAATTCGGGACCGGACAAATTGTTCGGAATGGAGAGGGATTCGGTTTATAGAGAGTCCGGTTTGAAGAGGTTTTATTGTATGTGTAGAGTCTCTACACATACAATAAAACCTCTTCAAACCGGACTCTCTATACTGAGTATGCAACCCTGGCATTACCCTGCAGATCCTATTTTTTTTTAAAGGAGGAAAACTTTCTGGCCTGGCAATTTTTTAGTCTCGGCAAATTTATTCTAATTAACAGGGCTGGTTACTAATTGTTTTAGTGGACGCTGACTCCGGGCTTGTCACTGCATCCACCTCACCAACACATCAACTATAGAGACTCGTCTGTTTGAGAAATTGATTGTTTTTCAATTCAGTCTTGAATAGCGTGTCCGTCATTTGTAGAATGAGGTCCCCAGAAGGTGAATTTAGTGATGCTATCCCGCATGGTGGGCTAGCATTATCAAATTCACCCTCTGCTTAGGCTTCAACTGCTATGGGAGACCTGGCCGGGATCAGATTGAATTTCCCCAGTTGAAGTTGGTGATGTTCACGGATTAGTCCCCTCGATTATGCAAATTTATCTTCTGCAATTAGGGGATATAGAAACTTCTTGGAAGGGAAAAAGTAACTAAAAACATTGTTAATTTGAGACTATAGATACTTCCCAGAAGATGAGGCCTAAACAGAATGGGGTTCCCAGAGGGTGAATTTGGTGATGTTAGCCCGCTGTGTGGGATAGCATCACTAAATTCACTCTCTGGAGACCTCATTTTGCAAATGACAGTCACACTACTTGCAGGCTTGGAAGTTGAACTTCACCTCTTGGTTGGCCCAATATTTATCCAGCCTGTTCTTCAATTGATTCATAGACATAGATATATAAGTATTTATCCATCGCTCACTACCTCTATTGCCTATATAAAGCCTGCCTAATAAACGTTACGTTTATTACGTCAAAGTAGCTTTATTAGGTCAACGCAGCTTTATTAGGTTAGTACTACTTTTATGACGTAATTCGATATGCAAATTGTGCAGGTAACTAGGGACGTGAACCGGCTTTAATGACATCACTGTGATTTCAGAACATTTTTATCGTACATAATTCACTAAAATAATTCGTAAAATGATATACGTTTTAGCTCTAAAACATCTATAATCACCAGAACAAGGTCTGCTTAGAATAACTGTAAAAAGGCCAATGAACTATTTCGCTCTAGGCTGCACTCCGGTTTTTGCACGTCATAAATTCTAATTAGTTTGCTTGACCTAATAAATGTAATGGCGTCATCGAAGTAACGAAAGTAAAGATGAGGAAAATGACAGATTTACCTCACAAAAGCAATTTTTGTGCGATGGATAAATAAAATATGTAGCTAATGTTGTCGCTTAAACTATTTATGTCCGCTCGGGGGATTTGGCATCTATTTGACTCGGCAGAGCCTCGCCCAATAGATGCTCAAATCCCCCTCACGGACATAAACAGTTTAAGCGACGACACTAGCTACATATTCTATATATAAGTATACAACTTCTTTAGGTAGGTTGTTCCATATAATTTCCATTAGTAATAGACCATTACTCTGGCTGAATGAATATTTCCTTGTGTTGTAATATGATCCCTCCAAGTATAATTTATAATTGTGTCCTCTAGTTATTTTTCCGGTACTTGTTGTGAGTACGTCTCCGACTTCTGTTGAAGATTTTAAAACACTGTATCATGTCACTTCGGTGTCTTCTGTATTGTCATGTTGGGATAAAAATTAATATTTATTTTATGTCAATATTTTGCTATATAATGCCCCGGTTCCATATTCCCGATTTTCTGTCCCGAATTAGTATATTCGGCACCAATTCGGGACCAGACCAAATCGGCAGCATTCGGGAGAATTCTGGACGAGTTTTATTCCAAAAGCCGCCGAACTTATGACAAAATTTAATCGTCCCGAACATTGCCGAGTATTCCAGAATTCTTCCGAATGTCTTCCCGAATGATAAAGAATTATCCCGAACTGATACCGTAATTTCGTGCGAGTAGCTGCCGAATTACCCAGATTACTACCGACTTGTTGCCGAATACCCCGAATCAATGCCGAACTGGTACCGAATTGATGCCGAATAAATACCGAATTGGTATTCAATTGCTGCCGAACGTCCCGAATCGAGGCCGAATGTTGCAGATACACCGGATATCAGTATAAAAGCAGCCACACATCGCGAATTCGGGAATAAGCTACCGAATACTGCCGACTACTCCAGAATATCCACCCGAATATTGCCGACTACTCCCGAATAGGTGCCGAATTGCTCCCGAATTTCTCCCGATGATTGACAAATCGGGAGCGATTCGGCTTGGTTCCCGATAGTTTTGAACATTTCAAAACTGTCGGGAGCGGGCCCAGAATCGTCCCGAATCGACCCCGATAGCACCGATATCCCCGATCATGTTCGGGGGTAAAAATTCACTGTACCGACTCGTCCCGAACTTACTCCACGATTTTTGCAAAATTATGATTCGGGAGTCATTCGGGAACATTCGGGGTGGAAAATCGGGGATGTGGAACCGGGGCTTAATGCAGCTCTCATAATTGGCTACGGCAATCAGCAACACCGAAGCCATTTGCTGAAGCAAACTGGGCCATGGCAAAGGGTTGCCGTTGCAGATCGCCGAAGCCAAACAATCTGAGTTATTAGGTCTGTATAATGTGATAATCAATTGGGACATTTTAAAATTATTTTTAGAACAGACCAGCAGGCGATCTCAGATAGAGATAGAGTTTTCCCACTTGCTATGCCCCACGAGCCATAAAATGTCCCAAATTTATTGTATGTATTATACCAGAAAATATTTGAAATAAAATTAATATTAATTGATAGAAGAGTTTCCAGACAGGTGTCTTCGACTCATATTTATTATTTTATTCCTAAATGTGTTTAGGAAGAGATAGACCATCTTTAAATTTTCAGACTTGGAATCCCTATATCTAATTATAGCTAGCTCTCATAGGGTAGTTTTTATTGACCAGCAAAAACAATGTTCAATTTGGCTGAGAAGGAACCCAGCTCGGATTTACAGATGTGAGGCCCACTGAGTAATACCTCAGTTTCAATTGATTCCTAAGCAGAATACAGAATAAATATTTCATTAAGAGAACATCTGCATCATTCTACCTAATGATGTGTGTCCGGAGGGAAGCAAACAAAACTAATTGTCCCAGCACGAGAAATCGCCTACAGCTAAGTTCGTTCTTGTTTCATCGTTTGTTTTACAGCAACAAGTACCTAGAAATCAATTTGGTGACATTTTGCATAATGTTTTAATCATGTTGCAATTTAAATCTCTGTTTATACATTAAATCCATTAATGTTATGTGTAGATGATGAATTAACAGTGTGTATTTTTATTTAATCTACCAGTGCATTTAATTGTACCTGATGGTTCACCCTTAGGGGTACCTAGGAATTAACTTTGTTCATTCATCTGTGTGTCCATCTGTCCGTCTGTCCTGATTTGAGTACCATCACAGTGTAATCAACTCCTACTAGATCTTTTTTCTAGAGAAATCAAACTTTTGAAAATTCTGGCTGATATTCTGAAGATGCAGAATGTAAAAAGGTGAACTTTAATGACTATATACATGAGTTTTATGGTAAATATTTATGGTGCTCTTGTTTTATTAGACATAGATTGTTCAAACCCCAAAATTATGTACGCATAATTTGGTAAGAGGTATCTCAAAACATACATAGTGTACGCGGAAGATTTTCAAACAATTTGGTCGATATAGCATTGAAAATAATGTTTGGTTTCTTATATTTTCAATAAATTTTTGTCTGGGCCATGTAAATAAAATTATGCTTTCATTATACACTGGTTTACAGAGATACAGTAATGCCCTAAGTAATCGACCTCTTAACCAAAGCAGAATTATGGGTAACTTTTCAGGATTTAGTCGGAAATATGGCTTGTTGCATTCATCGGAAAGCTCTCGTCGAGAGTTTTCTGATGAATGGCAACAAGCCATATTTCCGACTAAATCCTGAAAAGTTACCCATAATTCTGCTTTGGTTAAGAGGTAGATTACTTAGGGCATTACTGTAAAAGAATGTTTCCTGATTTATTGATGGCTTTGTATCAAATCCACTGAAACTTTGAGATTGTTCTCCTGAGTATCATACCAATCCGAGTTGAATCAGAGGCGTCTGAGCAGGGGGCAGAGGGGCGGCAACAATCCCTCCTGTCCTCCACCAAGAGGGGCACAGGGGGGCACAAGTATGCTTTCATTCTTCATAGATTGGAAAGTTATTCTTCATATATCAGCTAAAGTAGCATTTGTGATACTTCATGTGGCATCAATGGGATGCACATGGAACATGTGTTCCATATGGATTTGTAAATTCTAGGAACAAGCGTGTAATAATATGGTGTAACACCAACATAGGGCTTCAGTTACTCCTCCAACCTGAGCATTGGGGAGGGGACGGGTTATGGGGGTATATATGAACCAGCTTGTCTGTCCTATGTCTGTTCATCTGTTTGTCTGCCCACCTGTCTGTGGATGCAACTTTGTCTGGGCTTTTATTTCTACATTTTTTGGTCTATTTTTTTATACTTGGCACAGATATTAAGTACCATGGGAACCTGCGCAACTGTGATCATGAGGTTCGCCATACTTTTTTAGTGCAGTTATCATCCTTTTTCGACTTAGAAATTGTTCTCAACATGCATAATTTTGTACGAACTTTTATTCCACACCCATTGGCGTGAGTCACGTGTATTCAACGGAATCCCAGCCATTGAATACATATTAGTGTATACCTCTAGTGGAATACAAGCCGGAACTATTCTTGTTGACGTTGTCGCCAAGAAAGATGACGTACATTACGTCGACCATCCACTTCCGGTTATCCCCCAATAATTACTGGTTATTTGTCAGACTTAAAAATCACAATAAAGGTGGCTATAGTAACAATGAAGGTGACTTTCATGGATTGAACTTATCTGACTGAACGGTGTAGAATAAATACAGAACACAACTTGCATCATAATCTCGAATCTTTTATCGAACTTGTTGCGGACGACGCAAAGATATATTTCGCTCGAGCTACGCTCTCGCGAAATATATCCTTGCGCCATCCGCAACTCATTCGATAAAAGAGTCTTGATTAAGATGCGCGTTGTGTTCTGTCTATGTATTCCTACACTTTCCTTTCAATTTGTTTAAAACTTGGCACAGATATTCAGTACCATGGGAACCTTTGCGACTGCAATTATGAGGTATGTCCAACATTTTAGTGGTGTTATCCCCCCCCCCCCCCCCTTTGACTTAGAAATTTTTATAACATGCAGAATTTTGTCCGAGCTTGTATTTCTTGTTTTGTTTTGGAAAAACAAATATTGTTAATTTGGCTACCCTTAATTTAGCCCGATTGCACTGCAGGGGGTATCCTTAGACCCATGGATTGGGACAGCCCACTTCTACTTTTGATTCGATTTATGTTGATCGACCTGAAATATATCTTAAATTTTATTGGGAAATTGATTGATTTTTAATTGCAACTCTTTTCATTTCTTAATTAGAATAAATATTTTCTAGAGATTCAGCACATGATAATTATTTGATGAAAACATTTCTCACCATGACAACTCACAATGTTGAATCCTCTCTTAGTTCCATGGGCAATTAACTTCTCTGGGTAGCTGCATCTCACAGATGGGGAAAGTACTCAATCATTGAAAAATCAATTTTCTTGGAGAATAAAAAAGCCACAAACAGCATTTAATTAGTATATTGGAAATAAATTATTCAGCGGGTTTCAGATGTCACGAAAAGGCATGAGAGGTAGCGTTCGAGGCACCCATATAACATGTAATATTCACGACATAGGTAGCCTATGATCAATACTGCCAGTTATCTAACGGGGAAAGATAGATTCCATTTACAAATGTTCCTTTACTAATGTGTCTACATTCCTGGGATCTTAATCAACTATGCAGAACAATGATTTCAGGTAGATTTAAAAATTCTCTTTCACTTTTGAAATATATGTCTTCATTTTCATATTCAGTACTGAAGTCAATTACTTATATATATATATTTTCTGTTTCTAGAATTATTATGGTTCACAAAATAATACAGTCATGAAAATTATCTTAAAGGGGCTGACCCTCATTGAAAGTTTAATTGATCCAAGATTAGTACATACAGTAATACTCTAAATAATCGACCCCTTAACCACAGCAGAATTATGGGTAATTTTTCAGGATTTAGTCGGAAATATGACTTGTTGCCATTCATCGCAAAGCTCTCCTCGAGAGTTGATTACTTTAATAGAGCATTACTGTATGTTGGTCATCTCTATTCTCTGGAAAGCTAATTTGAATTACATACGTCATGTATATACCATTTGACTCGTCAATGGGACATTGGTTACATTTCACAAGAAAACCAATGTCAGAAATGGTAACACGCTCAAGATCATATATTATATACCCATGATTGTAATTATAGAATATTAAATATATTGGTTTTGCGAATGACCAACTCAGAATTCCGTTAAAATAACAATAACAACCAGCACCTAATTAACGAACCGGCGGCCGAAAACGAACCGCGGCCGACTCGGCCATCTCCGACCACAACCCCCAGTGGGCTGCAGAACGAAACATGTCTATAAAAGTTGAAATATAAGACTAATACAAATTATCTTTTTCATTTCTTTTATTTGTAATTGACATAGCTTATCGCAAACCAAAATCAACATTGTTGACATAATGTTAACAAAAATAAACAAAATTAAAATTCCCAACTACACCTTTTACCGGACTCGGCCTCCGGTCGCAGTTCGACTTTTAATCCTCCCAAAAATTCCCATTCTATAAATAAAACACCCATGTGCGCAGGCGAAACAAGAATCTCTACACCAGTATACACGCAGAGCATGTGTAATGAAAGAAAAATATTTAGATTTCCTGCACAAAAATGAGTCCCAACATTTTGGGTTTTATTTTAACACAGACCTGCGATTATATCTCAGGGAAATATATGAATTTCTGGATATTTATACTGTCAATTATCATTTAGAAATCACAGAACCATTGTGAATTGAGGATACTCTAATTAGATCCCAGAGAAAATAAATACAAATATATTAACCCAGTCATGACTGGAGCTTCCTGAAATGTTGCAAAAAACCTGTGCCAATACATTCTCTTATATATGCGAGTCTCCCATAGGGAGCCTCGCATATATAAGAGAATACATTGGCCTAACAATGTTTACCCAGTGCATTCATTTATATATGCAAGGCTTCCTATGGGTGACTGGCATATATGAGATAATGCATTGGCACCTGTTGGCACAGGATCTTTAATGCTGCAGCCGTGGCTCCGTCATGAAAGGGTTAATAAAATTTATCTTCAGACCTTAATATTCCCCCAACTGTTTAACCCTTTACCCAACAAACCGGCCAAAACCGGCCAAATAAAGCTTCAACAGCCTAAAATATCTCTGGTCTGTCTCAATAGAACCATACAAATATGGATATCATTGGAACCGGCTCATTGACCACATTGTGATAGTTACAGTTATGCCCTGTGCCAATGCATTCTCTTATATATGCGAGTCGACCATAGGTCGCCTCGCATATATAAGAGAATGCATTGGCCTAAAAAAAAATCTTTTTTAACACTTTTTACCATTTTTTCTTACATTCTTTAACAATTTTATAATTTTTAATGTGTTAAGCCAATGCATTCTCTTATATATCCGAGGCGACCTATGGTCGACTCGCATATATAAGAGAATGCATTGGCACAGGGCCCTTCTGTTGGGTAAAGGGTTAAGGAATAATGTCCATTTCCAAATGTAATTACACAGTAGACATTTGCCTCATAAATTTTTTTATAAAAGTTTGTGCAGGTTAGGCAAATGTCTTTAAACTATGTAATGATATTTGGAAACAGAGATTATCCCTGTTAGTTATATCTCAACAGAATATATCAACACAAAAGTGCATTTTGAGTTGGATTTATCGTTAAAAAATGGGCACTTTATTGTGACAATGCCATAATTGTAACATATGCTCATCTGTCACATTGAAGTGATCCACCCCTAATGTAACTATTCTATTTAAATACATTTGCTCTTTCTAGTTGATAGAAAAATACTGCAGAAAATGAAGCGGGTATAATTATTATTATAAGTCAGTAAATACATTTCCAAATTACGTATATGCACCAAAATAAAAAATGAGAATGTAATTTTTGTCATTGTGTATCTATGTTTATATTTCCCTGAGAAACACTGAAATGTTATCACATTTATATCAAGGAAATATTAACTCGGAATCGATTATCTTTGAAAATTGAATGCAAGGATTTAAAAAAAATTAATAAAAGTTTGTTTTGCCCTGATTTGACTAAAATACACCAATCCTTAAAGGCACGGATGGCCTTTGTGGTGGGTATTGCTGTTAAAATGGTCACTTCCATTAAAACTGCCATAAACAGAAAGAATATTAAAATATAGACAGACTTTGTTCTAAAATACCAATCATAAATATCGTGTAAATAGTATGTTATTGTCAAGTTTGTATGCTTTGTTATGTAAACAAAAGCCAAAAATGTTACAGAACGCAGCGTTTACATAACAAAGCGATCAAACTTTTCAATAACATACTATTTATGTGATATTTATGATTGGTATAAGATTAAAATATATCTATATTTAATATTCTTTCAGGCAGCTCCAGCCATGAAAGGGTTAAAATTTATCATCTTTTTGCTTCCAGCTATCTGTCCCTCACCATGGGAGACACAGCAATGGGTGCTCCTCTTGGAATGACGAAAGGTTCCAGTTTGTTCGACATTCCAAACAGACGGAATATGGCGCCACAAGGATCCAGTATAACTTCATTCGCTTATGAACCTCGAACAGAGGAGGGTATCAAGATGACAAAGAAGGTGAACATACATGTATATGAACTATTCACAATTTAAAGGACCAGACACAGTGCTGAGGCCTCAAATGCTATGGGAGAGCTATGATCAGATTGAAGTTTCCCAGTTGAAGTTGGTGATGTTCACCCGTTAGTCACTTCGATTATTAATTTTATCTTTTGCAATTTAGGGAATATAGAAATTTCCCAGAAGGGAAAAAGTATAACTAAAAACAATGTTAATTTGAGACTAGATACTTCCCAGATGATGAGTGCAGCATTAAAGATCCTGTGCCAGTGCATTCTCTTATATATGCGAGTCTCCCATGGGAGCCTCATATATAAGAGAATGCACTGGCTTAAAAGGTCAAGGTAAATATTGTTAGGCTAATGAATTCTCTTATATATGCGAGGCTCCCTATGGGAGACTCGCATATATAAGAGAATGCATTGGCACATGGTTTTCGCAATATTTCAGGAAGCCGCAGTAAATAAATGGTTAATAAGCCTTACCTTTTTAATATTTAAGTATATATATGCTTTTTTTTTACAGGTCCATTATGAGAACACATACCGGCTGGAACCTCCTGCCAAGTTCAGAGCCGACAAAGTGAAGCCGATCATTGAACATGTGCTCAACACAAACCTCACCAGTAAGTTTCTCTATTTATTACATGAACCTACCCTTATTCCATTCTTTAAACCCATTCTTTAATAATGGTATACAACGGTCATTGTATAACAGGAAATAGTGCCAGGTACAGCCCTCATAATTGGCTATGGCAATCAGCATTGCCAAAGCCATTTGCTGAAGCAAACTGGGCCATGGCAAAGGGTTGCTGTAGCGGATTGCCAAAGCCAAACAATCTGAATTAAGAGGGCTGCAGGTGTACCCAAATGTATTATTTTTTGCGCAAACGTGACCTTTGACTTCTGGTTTGTTGTCTGTTTACATTCCATATGATATGGATGACGAATGAAGAAGATTCATTGTCTGTGACTGATATTGATATAGTTTGAAATGTTATTTTATTAAATATGTCAAAGAGTCTTATTTATCTGGGACTATTTTTTTACGTGAGCAAACAAGGCATAGTTACGTGAAACGGCATCACAGTCCTTCTAGAAGCCCCTGTTACTTTCACATCCCATTTATTAATTTAAGTATGTTTTTTTTTGAGGTTTTGGATCAAGTAATAAAAAGAATCTCCAACTTGTCCCCAGTGTATAGTGAAATTTACAAAACTCATCCAGTAAATTAGGTCTGGACCTCTCCAAAGACCTAATTGACTGGACTTGTTTTGTAAATTTCGCTATAAGCCTATAACCTGGGGATGAGTTGTAGACTTTATTTATTGCACGCTCGCATTTTTGAAAAATACCTCTGAAGGTTTCAAAACATTAACAAGAATTACTACACATGTGTATGAACTGATTAACGTTATTACATGAGTTTGTTGTGACAATACAAAATGAGAACCAGTTGAAGTTGTATCACATGGTAGTAAAGAATGCACTAAAGAATGCAGTAACTAACTAGAATGCACTCAGAGAGATGCCAACGTGCAATTACCATTTCTCATTTCATCACAGATAAAAGGCAAATTACTATATTAATCATTTAAGTAATTAAAACCATAACATGTTGCCGAAAGGATGAGACTTTAATATCGATTACATTTTTTTCAGCGGCATATTTTCATTTTCATTTTCCGATAGTCAAAATTGACCAAAGGAGCAATTATAAGAAATAATTAATACCATTTGTGTTTTAAAATATTGATAGCAGCCAATATGCAACAATAAATATTAATAATTAATCAATAACGATCATTTTATGTAATAATAAACTCTTCAAACGGTGTTTGTGTCAACAAATGCGTTTTGTTTTGTGTTACGTCATTCGTCGTATTTGACCCGGAACTCGGCTGAAGGTTAGGCTATTCAGCCTATTGCGTCGAATTACGAAATCGCGTTTTGAATGTCTCTCTTTTCCCGTACGATAAAAATAGGTCTTCGCACGAACCAAAAATGATAAAACTTCCCAATTATAAGTAAAAATACCCAAATGAAGGAGTCTATGTAGGTCCCGAATGAGTCTATAGATTCTTTGATGTAGAAATTGTAGGTCGATCTATTTTTGTCATAACTCTGACGTATTTTGACCTGGGAGAAAAAATCAAAATCGAGGCTCACTACGAGTATGCAAGTTTTAAATATAGAAACAGGGAATCCCGACAAATGACGATATCGGCAACAAACAAATAATCGAAAACAACACATAAAATAAACATAGCAAAAACGCGGCACAGTAAAAATGTCAGAACGCCACGAGGTTTTACGTCGTTTTTGGTGACGTCATGGAGTGAAACGGAGTAGGGTGACACGTACCTACCTACGAATCTGTCTGATCGCATTCCTGTTGCGCGAGTGCACGTAATTAAACAGTTCACACCACTGTGTTTATTACACACCCTGGAGACTGATAGTAATTTATTTAATTGAACAAATTAGTCATTAAGATAAGATCAAGTATATAATCTCTTAACGGTGAAGACATTTTCCATTAGAGTTGACGTTGTCGTCAAGGAAGTTATCAACATAATTGGTCTGTGTTTTCCAAGGACATGATGCATAATTTCAATGTATGTTTTGAACATTGGTGTATTTTGCTGTATTTCGCAAAAATAAAACCATGGGTTTACAATAAAGATCAATATGTTGACATTCTTGTCATTGTCTACTCTTATGGAAAACATCTTCACTAATGTCTCGCTCTAGGATGGCCATCAACATGATCCAATGGTATCATTATATAATATAACTCTATAATTCGTTGGGAGGTATTCGGAGGAAAATGAGTATGCAGGGTCCTATGATTAATTATATTTTCACATAAAAGCCATTCTTTCTTTGAAAGTGTCCAAACTGTTCAATATATAGATGATCTACAAGAGTTCCCAGTTTGTAGGAGAATTTACAAAACAAGTCCGTAAATTAGGTATGGGCCGAGCCTTTGGTGAGGTCCAGACCTAATTTACTGGCCGAGTTTTGTAAATTCTGCTATAAACTGGGGACGAGTTGTAGATTATATTTATTACATGATCCAAACATCGATAAAACATACTTAAATCAACAACTGGGACATCAACAAATGGGACGTGAAACTAATATCGGCTTCTATAAGGCCTGCGATGACGTTTCATGTAACTATGAGATGTTTGCCCGCGTAAAGAAATAGTCCCAGATAAATAAAGACGCTACAGTTGACGTTTTTAATAACTTTTCAAACTCTTCATTCATTGGAGTTTGTTGGAAAAATATTGGAATCCATTGTATTTTTAGATGTAGCATACAGAAAAAACAGACGACAAACCAGAGTCAGAGGTCACCTGGCACTATTTCATTCTATGAAACGATCGGATGCTGCATATCACAATTTATAGAATGGGTTTATTGAATGGTAGGATCATGTAATAAATTGGACATTATCATCTTCAAATTCCATCAAATTCATAATTTCTTATGTATAATTCATATATTTACAGGTAAACAAGCCTATTAAGAATAGATTTTTTTCAGACATGAAGTACGATCCTATTGAATGTGCTATGCTGACAAAAAGTCTTGCTGAAGAAATAAAACTAAAAGTGAAAGATCTTAACTTCAAAAGGTAACTCTATTAAACATGTTACTACATGAGATTCGTTTTCCTCTAAATATATATTTACATTTTGATTGGAACCATTGATTATAACAATTAGAGGTTAATACTTGGTTAGTTTGATATCGACCGAGATATCAGCCCGAGTATATCTGATTGTTTTCAAATTTAAAACAGTATATGGAAGTAAAAAACAAGTCATGTTCGAATTTGGGTTAAGTCCAGTCATATTTACTGCAGTTATGACCCTTGTTGATCATTTTAGTTTCAGGATGATAATTTCAAAGACTTGGAAATTATTTATTATTCTGGTGTTACTGATTATTCTGGTGTCTATTCAAATAATAATATGTGTATTAACAACATAGATTGTTGGAAACAAAGTTTGATTCAATGATTGTTCCCAGAATCAAATTTTTCATTTCTAAACAAGAGCACCGCCATGTTGGTATATTATGCCGTTGGCTCGTTTCAAATTGCATATCATAAAGTTTCAATCAAGCAAAAATTATTTTCAAACCTGCATACCATTTCATTTCATTCAGTCAACATTATTACTGAAGTTATCATCCAGAAACCAAGAAAATTTCAATTTCAAGTAAAAAAAGGTCGACAACTCTGGTAAAAATAGGTGAACAAAATCCAAAATCCAAAATGAGTCATATTTTATGGTTGTAAACCTGCCTCCTACCAAATTTCATTCCATTCAGTTAAAATTAACTGTAGTTATCATCTGGAGACCAAAAAAAACCTGAATTTCAAAGTCGACAAAATGGGCGGACACCAAATTTTAACTTGGCCTGTATTAATATGTGGCAGTGAACCTACCTATCAAATTTCATTCCATTTAGTTCATTAGAACTAAAGTTATCATCCGGAAACGAATTATGAACGAATGGAGGCAGACTACAAGATTACATTCTTACATATAGTGGCTAATATTTGGCATATAGTATTTATCTTATCCATTCTTTGCTCTGTTGATAGCATAGGTCATATTATGAAGGATATTAAGTACATAATCTCACTTTAATGTTTATTTTTAGGTATAAGATTGTCTGTGATGTGATCATAGGAGAGGTCAAGGATCAAGGCGTGAGGATCGGAAGTAGATTTCTCTGGGATGTTGAAAGAGACAATTTTTCCTCGGCTTCCTTCTATAATAAGTACCTGTATGCTGTTGGTAATGTGTTCGCTGTTTATTATGAGTAAAATTAACTTCCACAACAGCTGTCCACAAGAT
This sequence comes from Siphonodentalium dalli, assembly GCA_032622095.1. NCBI lineage: Eukaryota > Metazoa > Mollusca > Scaphopoda > Gadilida > Siphonodentaliidae > Siphonodentalium > Siphonodentalium dalli. Next base: position 161,510,965 of record CP136063.1, on the reverse strand, counting down.
TTGATGATGATCCAGATGAACGTATTAATTCTGTGAAGCAAGATACAGTAATGCCCTAAATAATCGACTCCTTAACCACAGCAGAATTATGTGTAATTTTTCAGGATTTAGTCGGAAATGTGGATTGTTGCCATTCATCGGAAAGCTCTCAGGGAGAACTTTCCGATGAATGGCAACAACCATATTTCCGACTAAATCCTGAAAAGTTACCCATAATTCTGCTGTGGTTAAGGAGTCGATTATTTAGGGCATTACTGTATTTCAGAAAACCTGTTCTTTATTAGGTGATTGATTTGCGGATATGGAAACTTAACCCATTCTGTACTAAACGAGTAGTTATCCCATAAGAAATGTTCAGATAATAAGTTATAAATGACCATTGAACTTATTATCTGAACATTCCCCACCAATGAATACAGGGCTCAAAATGTTCTTAAATTTCTACTTATCACAGGGGACAGGTAGAATTATTTCTTGCCTGTCACCTGAGAATTTTGCCTGTGCATACCGGTACCATATATGTGAGATCATGTGGGATAACATGTCTTTGAGGAGTGAACATGACAGTAATTCCCTAAATAATCGACTCCTTAACCACAGCAGAATTATGGGTAACTTTTCACGATTTAGTCGGAAATATGGCATGTTGCCATTCATCGGAAAGCTCTCAATAAATTTATAACATTTAACATTATAACTGTATTGGGGAATTTTGAAATAATTTTTAAATTATCCACCAAAACTGGCTATTTAATAATCTGACACAATTGCGATGTAATTCTTTCTCATTTAGGAATTTAGGGATACATGTACTGGTGGGCTTGATAGTAGTATGGTAAATTCCAGCAAATCAATTAGTAAGTATCACACTCGGACTAACAGATGTCTCAATCCAACATAGATATTATTCTATAATTCAAACAAAACCAGTAGATTAGTCTACATGTTACCCAGGAGTTGGCAGAACTTTACCAGAAGCAGTGACCTGTCACTGACAGGTGGACAGGTGAACAATTCAAGCCCTGAATGAATATGATTCCTTCTTCACTTTCTATTGTCTGTCGTCTGCTCATATTTCCTGAACATCCCTCCAGATGAATAATAAACCCTTCCGATGCATACTTTTATGACTGAGTGGGAGAATCTATTTAGTATAGAAATGGTTAATAATAGCAGTTTCGAGCGGCTATTACACTCGTGGAAATTAAATCATACACCACACTATAAACAAAAGGAATATGTCTATTTTATTGTCATATTAATGATGAACATTGACTACATCACTAGTTACAGTAATGCTCTAAGTAATCGACTTCTTAACCACAAGCCATATTTCCGACTAAATCCTGAAAAGTTACCCATAATTCTGCTGTGGTTAAGGAGTCGATTACTTAGGGCATTACTGTAGTCTATTTTATTGTTATATTAATGATGAATATTGACTACATCACTAGTTAACTTGCTTCAGAAATGAATGTTAAATGCTTCAATATTTATTGCGAAACAACTTACTGCAGATGGGCTTTGGAGGACATTGTTTTCGTAATTTACCCCCTAAATGTGCCCCAAATCCAGGTGAAATCCGACCTGATGCATAGCTCCCTGTAAAAGGAAGACATGCACTTAACATTATTTCTTTAATAATAATGAAGATGCACTTGATAATATTTGATTGCGAATTATCTTAAATTATTTTGAATTGGTAATTTATTCAGTGCAAAATAAAGATGGAATTATTTAACTTTTTCTGTTTCACAGAACATAACTTCTGGCATTTTTAATGTTTCCTTTGAACTATTCTCACTTCCATGAGGCGTATCAATATTATGATGAAGATAACAGCCGATTGTAATGTTGTTCATGTCCTCAGACAAAGTTATCCTCAATACTAGTCAGCCTTTAATCACTAGTCTTCAATGTTGTTGAGCCAATGTGATAGTCATAATACAACAGCATATGAGACTCCATATTGAACAGAACAAAAAACAAGTTCCTGGTACTAATAATGACTAATTGCAGAATGCAGATATTTGTCACAACCAATTTATGAGAAAGCCAGGGACTCAATCCCTTCAAAGTGGGATCATGTGAAATAACATAAAAGTCTGTAAAACAACTATCAGCAACAACTACAGTAATACTATAAATAATCAACTCCTTAACCACAGCAGAATTATGGGTAATTTACCCATAATTCTGCTGTGGTTAAGGAATCGATTATTTAGGGCATTCCTGTACATGATAAAATAGATTGACTTTGTTCTTATTTTTATGATTAATAACTGTACAATAATGAGATTTTGCATATCAAAACCATTATTATGTAAACATTACTGTTGCAGTGGAATTACCAATAAAATTTCAATTAGTCCAATACGATACTAAAGTTTAATCAAAACTTGACACTAAACATTGGAAAAGCATTGTAAAATATTCTGAAAATCATATTCAGACTAATATATTGGAACTTACAACATGTTTAGCAATGTTTGTTGACAAATCACTATATGACAGTTATTTTTACTTAACAATGGTTTCATCATGCACAATTTTGTTATTTGAGAACAATCAATATTGAATATAAGAACAAATTTATCTATTTCTCCATTTTCTTCTTATTGGTGATGTTTTACAGACTTTTATATTTACACTATGAGTACCTTTGGTCCCTTTAAAGGTACTCAACCCGATAAAACTCCTCTCAATTACTATTTCAATGGCTTCGGGGGTCAAAAAAATTTGATTCGAGTCGAGGAAGTCACCCATCAAAGCTCAGATTTGTTAGATATCGATTTTAGAAATCTATTATTTTTCATTATCGGGAATTCTTACTGGCCCAGTACGTAGTCAATTATTACCACTTGATTATAGAGTTATCCATCCTTGTCTGTTTGAATAGAATTTTGGCGTAAAATCTTGAGCATGTTACCAAATTGACGGCAGTTATAAGTACTCATCTCGAGAACATAAGAATTTTCAAAAATCAATATCTAATAACTCTGAGCTTTGTTTGATGGGTTCCTCGACTCTAATCAAATATTTTTTACCCCCAAAGCCAAAGAAATAGTAATATAGGACCCTCTGATCGGATTGTTGTTGTTGGAATCTGTTGAGATGGGGACCCTCTTTACGGGTTGAGTACCTTTAACCTCTTCACTGCTATGACATCCATAACTATTATGGACGTAAAAGTGCACGTCGTGTGCTATATGGTTCGTAGTACTAGTACCTACGGACCTACTTCAGCCCACTAGAAGTAGGCCATTATTCATAACTCAGAGATTGGTGCATCAGAATAGCTGTATCTCGAAGTTTCAAATAATGTATGATGTTTCATGATTGTGAACGGTAATAGCCTTTCAACTGAGTCAGATTTATGGTTCTTGTGATATTCCTGTTATATTTTCCCACTGGAAAATGGCAATAACGTCAACAGCCCAGCACACGACGTCATAACATCATTTAGTAGTGAAGAGGTTCAAACTATAAAAATTATGACGAAATATTTTGAAACCCCTGAGGAGGGGGAGGTATTTTCTCTACACTAACTGATATTGTAAACCCCTCAGAAGGCGGAGGTATTCTCTCTACACTAACTGACATTGTGAGTCCAAAATGTTGATGTATTATGGCTAGGTTTGTTGTTTACTTTTAAAAGCTCTCTTTTGAGTGCCTAAGAATTGTTATTTCATGGATCCATGAGGAAAATAATAATTTTACAAAATTCAGAATTTAAAAAAGTTATATTTTGTTTTATTTCAGTTGTTGTAATTGTTTTATTGAAGAATAAATGGTTATTTATGGATGAGTATTCATGTTTCCTATCTGCCAATTATTCCAATAATATATATATTGTGATTTCAGATCAAAATATGCGGCATATTTTAATCTCAAATAACAAGATATTATGCCCTTGTGAATATTTGACATTCGACTATACAGTAATGCCCTAAATAATCAACTCCTTAACCACAGCAGAATTTTGGGTAACTCACTGAGAGCTTTCCGATGAATGGCAACAAGCCATATTTCCGACTAAATCCTGAAAAATTACCCATAATTCTGCTGTGGTTAAGAAGTCGATTATTTAGGGCATTACTGTTTGCCCGGAAAATCTTATTTCTCACATCATCACAGTCAGATTCTCCAATTTTAACTCTGTCATAACGGGAGCTGCGCTGTTGCAGCATTAAGGATCCTGTTCCATTGCATTCTCTTATATATCAGTAAATATCCCACAGGGAGCATTGCATATATAAGAGAATGCACTGGCTTACAAGGTCAAGGTAAATATTGTTGGGCCAATGTATTCTCTTATATACAAGGCTCCATATGGTTCCCCATGTTGCTATCTGCCAATTGAATATATAATTATACCCCCATCCCAAAAGTTGGGGGGTATACTGGATTACATGCATCCGTCCATCTGTTGGGGCATCCATCCGTCCGTCCGCTCATATATCTCAACTATCGGTTATCAGATCTCGATGAAATTTGGTATGTGGGTTTGGCATCAGGTGGGCTTTCAAAAGATGGTTCATTGACATTGTTCAGATTTTCCGTTCAAGAGTTATCCCTCTTTGTTTATCTGAAAATGTTGGATTTCCATTCGTCATTCGTGAGAATTGTCAAGTAATTTCACAATTAGGTTTCAGACCTGCCCGTATTTAAATTTTCACCTTGGGGGTATCCCAGCACCTGTGGAGAAAACCTCTTGTTTATTTATGAAAATAACGACTTTATTCTCTATTTCAATTTGATCACTCCAGAGGAGTGTTTCACATAACTACAGTAATGCCCTAAATAATCGACTCCCTAACCACAGCAGAATTATGGGTAACTTTTCAGGATTTAGTCGGAAATATGGCTTGTTGCCATTCATCAGAAAGCACTCACTGAGAGCTTTCCGATGAATGGCAACAAGCCATATTTCTGACTAAATCCTGAAAAATTACCCATAATTCTGTTGTGGTTAAGGAGTCGATTATTTAGGGCATTGCTGTATAATACAGTATTTAGTAGAGAATCTTGTGTGTGTGCATCAACTTCTCAGCATCTTGATCTCTGCCGAGATATTATGTCGAGCTTTCTCTTCATACTTGTCGTGGAAGAGTTTCGTGCTGTAAATTTTGTTTCTCTCTAGAAACTTTTCCATGACCTGGAAAAAACATGTCACTTTAAAGGCCCCTAAATTTTCGAATGCCCAGATAACATTACATAAAATATATTGCATATTATTTTTATACCATTGGAAGAGGAACCAAAAATATATATATTCTACCGAATACAGAACATCTGTGGCCTAGGTATGTCCCCCGTTATCCCAGAATGCATCATAATTCACAACTAAGAGATAGAGTTATTCCCCTTCCATTGAGAATAATAGACTGGCAGTTCAGACCAGATCAAAATTAAGCACAGAAACATGTCGGTACCTTATTTGACAAAACAACATGTTCATAGTTTAATCGACCGAATAAATTGATAATACATGTACAATGTTTTGGAGCTTCCTCTTTCAAATGGTTTATAATATGGAATATGTTGTATATAATGTGATCTGGTGGTTCGAAAATTAAGTGGGCCTTTTAACCCTTTACCCAACAGAAGGGCCCTGTGCCAATGCATTCTCTGATATATGCGAGTCGACCATAGGTCGCCTCGCATATATAAGAGAATGCATTGGCTTAACAAATTAAAAATTATAAAATTGTTAAAGAATGTAAGAAAAAATGGTAAAAAGTGTTAAAAAAAGTTTTTTTTTAGGCCAATGCATTCTCTTATATATGCGAGGCGACCTATGGTCGACTCGCATATATAAGAGAATGCATGGGCACAGGGCTAACTGTAACTATCACAATGTGGTCAAGGGTTAAACACCAAAACATAACTACTTGGCCAATCACATCCATCTGGATTGACACCTTTTCAATACAATATCTGTAGGGAGCCTCATATATATAAGAGAATACATTGGCCTAACAATATTTACATTGACCTTATAAGGCAGTGTATTCTCTAATATATGCAAGGCTTCCTATGAGAGACTTGCATATATACGAGAATGCACTGGCACACTTCCCAGTGATCATGCAACATTGAATCTTTCATCCTTGTTTTCATAATTTTAAAATCCCATGTCATGATAAATTAACAGATATATAGTAAATAAACACAAGAAAAACCAAAATAATACAATTATTACAAACATATTAGTCAATAAGAGCATGATTTTCAGTTTTTATTTACCTGAGGACGTTTTTCTCTGAATGCTTCTTCAGAAATGTGGATATACTCCTTTCTGATCTGCTCTGCATACAATTGGTAACCTGTAGGGAATTATATTATAATTAAATGCATTGCCTCATGAGAATATACCTACCGTAGTAAGTCTGAGGGTATCTCAATTCAATATCAACTTTTAGGCAAAAGAAACTGTTATATAATGTTATCAGAGATTAAGCTATATGGCAAGCCTTGAAATCGTTTGTTTGTCATTTGCAGAATGAGGTCCCCAGAGGGTGAATTTAGTGACAGGCAGCATCACTAAATTCACCATCTGAGTACCCCATTCTGCTTAGACCTCATCTTCTGGGAAGTATCTATAGTCTCAAATTAACATTGTTTCTAGTTACTTTTCCCCTTCTGGGAAGTTTCTATTTTGCCTAATTTGCAGAAGAAAAAATGCATAATCGAGGTGACTAATGGGTGATCATAACCTGAACTTCAACTGGGGAACTTCAATCTGATCCTAGGTCTCCCATAGCAGTTGAGGTCTAAACATAGTGAGGTCCTCAGATGGCGAATTTGGTGATGCCAGCCCACCGTGCATGATTGCGTCACTAAATTCACCCTCTGGGGACCTCATTCTGCAAATGACAGACACACTATTTTGCAGGCTTGTACAGTAATGCCCTAAATAATCGACTCCTTAGAGCTTTCCGATGAATGGCAACAAGCCATATTTCCGACTAAATCCTGAAAAGTTACCCATAATTCTGCTGTGGTTAAGGAGTCGATTATTTAGGGCATTTACTGTATATGTAGGGGGTATTATTGATAACTTACCACTCGGTTCTCTTCCTAGAACAGAGAGATCCATGTCCAGAAGATAATGTAAGTCTGAGTCCGCAAACTCATTTGAGTTATGCTCCAGTGTCTGATGGGTTGTTGTAGCCATTATCCAGTCATATACTATCTTTTCATCTCCATTCTGTGCCTGGGTCAAGAGTATTGCAATATACCATTGAGTTTAAAGGTACTCAAACCGATCAGACGCTTCTAAATTACTATTTCTTTGGCTTCGGGGGTAAAAAATATCTGATTCGAGTCATGGAACCCACCCATCAAAGCTCAGAGTGATCAGATATTGATTTTTGAGGTTTGTTATTTCTATTGTTTGTGGCCCAGAAGCAAGTGGTCAAACGGACGAAGATGCTGATGAAGATGGATAACTCTAAAACAAGTGGTTATTATTACCACTTGATTTTAGAGTTATCCATCTTCATCCGCAACCTTGTCCGTTTTACCACGTGCTATGGGCCACAAACAATAGAAATAACAAACCTCAAAAATCGAGCTTTGATGGGTGGGTTCCTCGATTCGAATCAAATATTTTTACCCCCGAAGCCAAAGAGATAGTAATTTAAGAGCGTCTGATCGGATTGAATAGTGTTTCACATCACTTTAAAAGTTCCAGATATGTTGCAGTTCAAATATTAATAAAGAGAGATTTGAATAGCATTCATGAGACAATTTAACACTATATTTTCCAAGCCATTTTATATATTACTAGCCGATGAGCCCGACGTTGTCCGGGCTACGTTGTCCGGGCTATTCAAAAACCAAATTTCAAGTTGATAGCTCTACCCGTTTCCAAGATCTGGTCTGCGCATGCGCGAAGCTGGCGTCGCACGGGCTCGGCGACCCGATAAAATTTGTATCCGGGGCAAGATACATTCACATACCAAATTTCAAGTTGATAGCTCCACCCGTTTCCGAGATCTCGTCTGCGCATGCGCAAAGCTGGCGTCGCACGGGCTCGGCGACCCGATAAAATTCGTATCCGGGGCAAGATACATTCACATACCAAATTTCAAGTCGATAGCTCCACCCGTTTCCGAGATCTTGTCTGCGCATGCGCGAAGCTGGCGTCGCACGGGCTCGGCGACCCGATAAAATTCGTATCCGGGGCAAGGTACATTCACATAGCAAATTTCAAGTCGATAGCTCCACCCGTTCCCGAGATCTCGTCTGCGAATGCACGAAGCGGGCGCCGCACGGGCTCACCAATACGACAACGTCGACCGCCTAGTCAAATTACACACACGTACCAAGTTTCGTCCCGATCGGTCGAGAATCGTAGATTTGTATAAATGACAGACAGACAGACAAACAAACAGATAGACAGACAGACAGAGGTCTTCAAAATATATATGAGATGAAGGTTTTAGCTTAATAATGTGGTGCTGTTACATTTTGTTGTTTTGGGTACCCATCTTGATTCTATGCTATATAAATTATAATCTATGATACATCTTGCAGATATATCGCAGAAAAAATGTCAGACAAACTATTAACCCTTTTATACCAAATGGATTCTCCCACCCAGTTATAACAGTATATATTGGAGTGGTAAATTATTCATTTGGAGGGGGGATGTTCAGGAAAAAAGAGCAGACAGACAGAAAGATAATACAAGATTCTTATACATTGGTGGGAAATGTTCAAACAATTGTTTGTTGAACTTATTATCTGAACATTTCCTAAGGTAACTACTCACCAGTGAGTAATTGCTAAAGCATGGGTTAATTGGGATGGGGTTCATAATGAGTCTGGGAGCTCAGCTGGCACAGCCTTAAAGATCCTGTGCCAGTGCATTCTCTTATATAAGAGATTGCACTGACTTACAGAGTCAATGAAAATATTGTTAGGCCAATGTTTTCTCTTATATATGCGAGGCTCCCTATGAGAATGTATTGGCACAGGATTTTTGCAATATTTCAGGAAGTTCCAGTCATGGAAGGATTAATATTTTTACTGACATCGAAAATTGCTCAATCAACTCTTACTTTAATAATTCCACCAAATTTCCATATCCAGCTGCTTCAATGGCTTTCAATCAATACACAAGGACCTTCACAAGCCCATACATGTAGTTAATAGAGCTATGGTTGGAGAATTTTAATACCTTTGCTTCCCAACATTCCTTTACATATTGTAGGAAGAGATCTGCACTAGCTTCCTCATTATTTCCAGCCTGTGGGTCATAGATGACACTGAAAATGAGTAAAAATACAACAAAATAGTGAATATATATATATTGACGGCCAAAATTCACATTAAGGAATGATCCTGGTTTCAACGGTCAAAATTAGTAACTCTTTCAGAATAACAACAATTTAAGTTTGAACATATAATTCACTTTAATTGACAACATTGGAGGCCAAAAGTATGAATCCTCTAAATCACTCCTAAACTCATATTAAAACTCATAGGTGAGGAGGTGTGCATGAGTGTGAATTGATTACCCCCATAATTTTAAATTAGTTGGTTACTTGGCACCTATTGGTGACAAGTTAGCTATGCTGCTACAGGAATCCACCTCCTTGTCAGCCAAATTTCCCATTTTGGGAAATTCCTTTACTCCCCGCTATTAACTTAAATCTTGTCCTTTATTCAAAATGTTCCAACCATTTTAAGAAATATACAATTCCCAACCATCTGTTTGATAAGAAAATTCCAGTTTGGTCTCCCAAGTCAGAAATTCATACTAAGAATTTGTATTAATATTGGATTTATTTTACTTGGAAATCAATAAATTTGCTTGGGCCATTATTTCAACTAATGGCTGGGATGTTAAACTTAGAAATGTTTGTGTTAAAATAGACAGTCGATTTTCCAACTTAAAAATATTTGAAATGCTGTAGCAAGCAGTGAGACACACCTAAACACCCCTGCGCTACATCATTGTCAGTAGGTATGTTTCCAGTTTAATTATTCTGAGTTGTCTCTCATCAAGAGCTCATTTCTCTCAGAATGGCGGTGCAGTTGGAAATTCAGTATCAATGTTAAACCTCTCTTATCTGCAGGTCTAATTGACATAATTATGTTTGCTAATTCCAGTGTATTCCACAACTGATATAGTAAAACTAACATTTAAAGCCACTTGCAGTGGAAATCAATTCCATTGCAACTAATTGACTAAAAATGTGAATTTACATCCAGGATGTGACAATAAGTGGTTTGAGAAAGCATGGTAATTATAATGAAAATGAGTTAATGTGTTGACTGAAATGGCCATATGAGGTTGGAAATTTCAACAGTTTGAAAGCCTGCATGAGGTACCTATTGTAAAATTACAACCCAAGATGGCGCAAATGAATCGAAAATCGAATTCGCAAATATATATATATATATATATATAGACCTGACGTGTGAGTTCAAGTTTTCCATTGCAAAACAACTCACTCGTGAAAGAATATTGCACAAATGACATGAGGCTGTTGCTTTACCAAGCCAAAACAATGTTGTGTGTATTGCATGCACATATCGCTGACATGGTCCAGTGTGTGATAAAATCTCTGTGGCTCAGCGTATCTTTCACATATTTTCTGCCACCAAAGATCTATGTTATTCTCCGAAACGCCGAAATGTTCGTTGGCATTGTTCCACAAATTCTTTAAAGCCTGCGACATTGTGTTGCGTGATGTTTGTAATTATCGACGTGCCACGACGAATGTTGGAATTATCCTCATCTGATTTGTAAATACTCGAACATGGCGATTCCAAAACTGAAAGGTATAATGAATTCACTGAACAGTTCTCCATATACAACCATTCTCGGGTTTTAACTAACTCGACAAACCGCCGCTATCAAGGGGAGAAGTTCGTTTCAATGAACACACACATATATAGTTAGCATATATGTATGTTATCTCGTGCAATTTCTGCGCTGGATTGCATTCACCAAACCTCTTTAAACCATGCGTTACGAAGATTTAAAGGCCAGTCATCGATATTTATATCTCCAATGCTTGCTATTTTTAACCGCTATTCATAGAGTGATATCGATTGCTTGTGTATGCGTAAAAAAATATATATAAACAGAAGCTTCTTAAAGCGTGATGCAAGTTCATGTAAAGGTCTCATTAATCAATGGTCATCACGGTGGTGATTAGACCCGGCCACTGCATTCCTATCTCCATATAGTACCGTATATGGCTCAAGCGACATGTATTTTAGTGGCCAGCAAAATGATACAAGCATCATTAGAATTTCATAATTCTTATGTTAAAACAAGACAAGAACGTAAATATAAGTTGATCGTGTTTGTTGTCATATTTATCCACCCCTATTGGGGTATTATTAATTACTATAATCTCGACATTATAGGATGAAAACACAAAGACAATGTATACCTAACCCTTTACTAAATACTCGTTGACGAATATAGTTCCCTCAGAAAATGTTTCGATCATAATTCAACAAAAGACCCCATCAGTTCACAGCCGTCGTTTGTTGAACTTATTATCTGAACATTTCCAACCAAAGAATATGAGTCCTTCTTCACTTTTGTATTCTCATCATACTGCATGTCATATGCTTATTTTTTGTTGAACATTCCTCCCATTAATACTGGGCTAATCCAATGAATTCTTTTAAAATTGATTGGGAAATCCATTTACTAAAGACGGGGTTAACCCACAATCGGCACACCTCGTCAGATTCCGTACCGTTCCATGCAGAGGTCATAGGTCGCGAGGAGTCCAGAATGGGTTAACCCACATGCGACAAGCGGGTTTTCATTTGCTTTGAAAGGTTTCAACTACAAAACGGTAGAATGTTATCTCTTCACCAATTTAAAATTCGAATTTAAAGCTGCAACGAAAATCAGATTGGGCCACAAATGGTTTGTAACGTTGTCCGCCGACTACCCCCCCCCCCCCCCCCATTTGCACTGGACTTATATGCGCCGCCCCTATGAACGCGCCTGATTTCGCGTTCATGGTAGTTATACTATAGTATATATAGAATTAAACTTTTCTTTAACATGATTTCCTCTAAACAAAAATTGCATTTCTCTTAAAGGGGTACTGTACGCTATTTTCATTAAATTTCCGGTGACAACAACGATCTAATATCGATAATATATAGAAACATAAGTAATTTGAGTCGAAGAAGTATTCTGTAAACGCTCAGGTTAATAGGCTATCTTAAAATTTAATAATTTAAAAGTTAATAATTTGATATAAATTGAATTTATGACTGGAGCCATAAAATGGCGTCAATTAAATTACGAATTACCGTAATCAAAAACAGTAATTGAGGGATACTGGATTGTTAAACCGATCGCACACACCATCGCTTAAAATATTATGATGATACGGGGAGAACACTCAAGCCACTTACTGACTAGCGACGATACAATAACTTAAATGATTATATGGGACTAGTATGCATATAATATAACTTTTATTTGATTCATTTGGTTGAAAACTTTACAAAAATTACTCGACAACGACAATTTGTATTTTTGCATGCCGGTAAATTTGTCATCCGTAACATGACTTCGTACTCAACAGACTTTCAAATAATGGAAAAATTGTTACCTTATTCTCCGACTCGGAGACTATAGAAACCAACAACAACATTTGGCGTACAGCGTTGGTTCGAACACGTATGGGCAGCCAAATTAACATATACTCAAATAAATTGCAGATATCTCTAAATCGATTTGGAGAGCTCTTCAATTAATGCCCTAACTATTTAGGACACCAAACCATTTGAAGATATCTCTAAATATTTGAAGATATCTCTAATTGATTTGGAGATATTTCTAATTAGTTGGAGATATCTCCAAATATTTGAAGATCTCTTCAAATCATTTAGAGATATCCACAAATGCATTTACGGAGAAGTATATTCGATTTATCCACTTATCCATAAATCATTTATAGATTCTCCAATTCATTTAGAGATATCTCTAATGTATTTAGAGATATCTCTAAATGATTTGGAGATATCTCCAATGGCTCTTCTTTATTACGGATAAGTACTTATTTGAGGAGCAGTGCAAATTATTTAGAGATATCTCTAATTCGATTTGGAGATATCTCCAATTCATTTGGAGATATCTCCAATTATTTAGAGATATCTCCAGATATTTAGAGATATCTTCAAATGAATTAGAGATATCTCCAATTATTTAGAGATATCTCCAAATCGAATTATGGAGAAGTATTTTATTTATGGATATGTGACATATGTTCAAAAAGAACTTATTCTCAAATGAATTAGAGATATTTTCAAATGATTTAGAGATATCTTCAATTAATTTGGAGACATCTCTAATTCATTTAGAGATAAGTCCAATTCCAGGTTCCATTATGGATATCTGCTGATTTAGAGATATCTCCAAATATTTAGAGATATCTCCAAATATTTAGATACATCTCCAAATCATTTAGAGATATCTCCAAATATTTAGAGATATCTCCAAATATTTAGAGATATCTCCAAATATTTGAGTATATGTTAATTTGGCTGCCCATAAACACGCCTCGTGTCATCGAATTCATGAAAGATGGAATTGAAGCACAACAATCTCAGCAGATATGGAATATAATGATCAGAATCTACTGTAATTCAGTCTATAAAGAGAGTTAGTGTGGTAAGTTGTAAACATGTCTTTAAGTTTACTTATTGATCAGGGTGGCTGATGTGGCCCAAAGTGAAGCTTTTGGTTGGTAGCTATTGCTGCGTCGCCGTTCCTCTGCTCCTGTGTCCTCGTGTGTCGATATTTTATTTTTTTTCATGTTGGCATATTTTGTTGCACAAGTAAACGCTTTCGTAAATTGAGGCCCCCACCCCATTTTTCGTACGCCGTATTCCATGCCCTGTTATGAGGTACGTCGTATTCCGACCCCTCCGTTAGGAGGTATTCGGTATTCCAAAAATACCGGTATTCGTACGCCGACCTTCAAAAAAATTAAGTTTTCATATATTTTTATGTATTCCATATGGCTGTTAACTGGTATTCCACCCTCTGTGTTAAGTGGTATTCCGTATTCCATGGGGGTGGGGGCCTCTAAATTGCTATAACGCCAGTAATGGTGCCCACTTTAGGTTCATGATAGGTCATGCCATGAATCTCAACTATGGCTAACGCCCGTAGAGATCATATTCCACCAGTACAAAAACTTGGAACTTTTGACTGGGAACCTTATTGTGTTTGGCCAAGTTTTGGTTCCTCTTGACCACAACCCCCCCCCCCCCCTCATGGGCCTATTTGCTCAGAACAAAATGTTTGACCCCACCCCCTGGGTAGGTAGGATTTTTTTTTTTACTACTGTATACACGGAGACCGGTCCAGCCTATACATGTAGGTTTGAAATGTTTTATTAACACTTCCATGATTGGAGATTCCTGAAATTTTGCGAAAACCCTGTGCCAATGCATACTCCTATATATGTGAAGCTCCCTATGGAAGACTCGCTTACATAAGAGAATGCACTGGCACATGATCACTAATAATGCAACCACGCAGCTCCTGTTGTGAAAGGGTTATTATGTCACGTCAGGGCTTGAATTTCACCTGTCAACCCCTTCCTGACAGATCACTGCTTCTTGATGACAGGTAGATTATTGTGCTATGATTGTGTCATCATGCACCTGTGATCGTAGTCGAAAATCTACGGGATTCAATGTATAGTCAATTTTGGACTACTGTGATCGGTGCCTCCATGAACTTAATCTACAGACTTTGTCGGATAAAGAAATCTCTCGCTAGTCTGAGTTTGATATTTCCAGATAAATTTGCTGGGATTTACCGCATAGTCACTGTTGTCCACCAGTATCCCTTAATTTCTAAACTAGACTGTGAACGAGAAAGAATACACTGGGTGAGGCTATTAAATGCCCAGTTTTTAGGCCACCTGAGACGAAGTCTCCGGTGGAGCTATAGTTATCACTCCTCGTCCGTCCATCCGTCAACAATTCGTTGAACATCTTCTCCTCTGATTCCATTGGACGGAATGGGTACATATTTGGTGTGGATGTTCCCTAGGTGACTCCCATTCAGATTTGTTCAAATGAGATCACTGGGTCAAATAGTTGCGAAGCCAGGGCCATAACTCTTTTCCTCCTTAGTATTTCTTAAAACAACTTCTTGTCTAGAACCATTGGTCCGATTTAGCTTATATTTGGTATGAACGGTTCTTGAATGACTAGGGTTCAAATGACGTCACCAGGTTGATAAGTTGAGAAACCAGGACCATAACTCTATTCCTCATAGTAATTCTTAGAATGACATCTTCTCAAGAAAGATTGGGCCGATTTAGCTTCTATTTGGTACGGAGGGACCTAATGGGTGACTGGAGTTCAGATTTTTTTCTTCAAATTGGGTCACTGGGTCAAATAGGGGCAGAGCCAGGGACATTTTAAACTCTAAATACAAAAACTTACATTTTTGATCTTTGATTTTTTTTAGACACACCACAGCTCCCCCGACCCCCCCCCCCCAACCCATGTCCCGGCCACACCATACCATATTATCTCGGCCTACTTCACCCCATTAAAATCCTTGTTTTGATCACAGCTGTAGGAGTTTGTGCCATCATTAATTATCTCCATGTCAACAGCTCTCCAAGACATACTCATACTGTTAGCTGATAGTGGCTTTATGAATGGAATTTTATCCTGTGTTTATCTCAGATACAAATTACCTGTTTGACAGATAAAGTTTATTTTTACTATTAATATTAACCATTTCATGACCAGAGTTGTGCTGGTGAGAGCAATGAAGACCCTGTGCTTGTGCATTCTCTTATATATGCTCCCATGGGGAGCCTCCCATATAAAAGAGAATGCACTGGCTTTCATGGTCATGGAAATTTTGTTAAGCCAATATAGTCAGGCATTCAAATAAATCATGGATGTCATATTCTTGCAGGGATGTCCCTAATGTGTTGGGGGAGGGGTGATTTACAGATTTGTTTAATGAAATGTAATTTTTGAGCTCACATCTTCTCTAAATCATAAGACTGAATGGGTTCATATTTGGTGTGGATGTTCCCTAGGTGACTCACATTCAGATTTGTTCAAATGATTATGAAGCCAGGGCCATAACTCTTGCCCTCCATAGTAATTCTTAAAAACGACTTCTTCTGCTGTACCATCAGGTTGAATGGGTTCATATTTGGTATGAATGGTCCTTGGGTGACCCGGAGTTCATATATTTTTCAAATTGGGTCATTTGTTTTAAATGGGGTCACCTGGTCAACTACAGTTTTCCTCTTAATATGCTTCCTTCACACGGACCATCAGGTCTATTTTACTGATATTTAGTATGAAGGGTTCTTTGGTGTCTGGGATTCAAATTTATTCAGATGGGGTCACCAGATTAAATAGAGTGGGACCAGGGACATAACTGTATGTCTCTATAGTAATACATAAAATGTCTTCTCAAGAGAGGTTGGACTATTTAGCTTACATATAGTATGGAGGATCCTTTAGTGACTGAGATTCAGATTTGTTAACATGAGGTGAACCTGTTAAGAAATGACGGGGCTATGGGGACTTAACACTTTTGTGTCTAATAAAATCATTAAAATACAAAATTCATTACAACATCTACCTTGGAACTACCTGACTGATTAATCTGACATATATATGGTGTTTTTGGGTCCATGGATAATTGGGCTTCAAACATGTCTAAATAGTTTTATAAAAAGGTGCTTGTGAGATTGGAAATTTCCAACAATTGAGAAAGTTTGAGACGTCGGTTATAAAATTCCAACCTAAGACTTGGGAGTCTGGAGCCCGGTCAGGAGGGTATATGTTGAGCTGGAGGGGGGTGGGGGGGGGGGGGGGTGATCAGTAGTGTTCCGCTGGTAATTTAAAGGTAGATATTCACTGATCGACATGAAGCCTCTCTAGCCACATATCCTGTTTAGATCTACTTCTTTTAAAGTGATTATGAAAAGTTCTGAATGTTATGGTCTCCAGAGTCCAAGTCTTATTATCAGTCTTTGCAGTCTGGTGAGCTACCCACAGTCTTTGACTGTCTTGTTGTGGAGAATCTAACATTTTCTAAGTTCAAAATTTACAATATGTAGTTATATATATTGCTTGTAATAAATATTACTAGTAAGTGTATACAGGCAGGTCACGCATACACAATGCATATGAACATTTTAATCAAAATTTGCTAAAGTCAGCTAGATACTGTCAGCATGTACATGTAAGAGTTTTTCGGGTTACAGTCATTTCGTACCCTCGCAATTTCGTACCCTACCAACTCGTACCCGATTTGGTCATCTCGTACCCTCTGGTCGTGAGTCATTTCGTACCCTGTGAGTCATCTCGTACCCTCCTTCAGAAATGACAAGAAGAGCACCATAACACCAGACGATGCACTCTAAACGATGGACGAAGCCTAACATAACATCGTTTGGCATTCTGGTGGGCTTCTGTGTCATTTCATGGAGGTAAAACATGACATGCAAGGGCAGGAAAATACTCACGAACAGAAGCTACGAGATGACCAAATCAGTTACGAGTTAGCAGTTACGGAAGCCCCCCCCCCCCTAAATCATTCAATATACATACCATCAACCATAAGCTATGCATGATTATCATATTGGCATTTGCAGATGTTGCATACCTGAATCGTCCAGAACTGGTGATGAAAACAAGGGAAACAACGTCAAGAGTGAATTTGGTGCGGGAGAATATGTTATCTATCATGTATTACCATTAACTTTATCACATACAATTTGGGACCCTCAGTCTGTGGGTACTAAATGACCAACATAAAATATTAATTCAGTTCACAGACCATTTATAATTTCTTTTTAGAAATGGTTATACAAAATGTTTGTTTGACAATTTTAATTGGGTCTCAAGACTTTTTATGAGCAATCTATACATTGAAAATACTTTAATTTAAACTACTTTGTTTTATTTTAGACGAAAAGAGAAAAGTCAGTTGATAGTAAACATACCGTATGGATAGATGTGAATAGCCCCACAGTCCATAGAGCAATGGCAGCATTTTCTGATATTTTACCGCGAAATCACAAGTCACGCCTTAAACCACGCCCACTAACTAACTCTGATTCCCATTGGTCATTACAATATCTTGTCACGTTAAGGACAGGTGTCACACCACTCTTTGTCTTCATCTAAATGAACACCTCCCAAGATGGGGAAAACCTCTAATCCTCATTATGTGGTGTTCAAATAAAGTTATTTACATAAAAACAATGATTAAAAATGATATTGAAGAGGTTAAAGGTACTCAACCCGATAAAACTCCTCTCAATTACTATTTCAATGGCTTCGGGGGTCAAAAATATTTGATTCGAGTCGAGGAAGTCACCCATCAAAGCTCAGATTTGTTAGATATCGATTTTAGAAATCTATTATTTTTCATTATCGGGAATACTATCTGGCCCAGAACTCAGTCAAAATTGCGTTAAAATTACCACTTGATTTTAGAGTTATCCATCCTTGTCTGTTTGAATAGATTTGGAGAACACATCCAGAGCAGATTACGGCAGTTAGTAGTACTCATCTCGAGTTTACAACAAATTTCAAAAATCAATATCTAATAACTCTGAGCTTTGTTTGATGGGTTCCTCGACTCGAATCAAATATTTTTTACCCCCAAAGCCAAAGAAATAGTAATATAGGACCCTCCGATCGGATTGTTGTTGTTGGAATCTGTTGAGATGGGGACCCTCTTTACGGGTTGAGAACCTTTAAACTTAAAATATGCGTTTATCGCTGGATTTGGAAACTAAATTCACAAGATAACTATCACAGAAAACTTCCACCGCCGACTTATTCTCGTTATTTTATAAAAATGTTAATGCATTTTTTGTTTCATTCGAGGTTCTAAGTTGTAACTGAGACAGACAGTCCAGAATCATTCCAAAGATTCAATGAATAAATTTTAATTTATATCCATATGCATTCTCTCTTCCTATTTATAATAAGATGGCAAATATTACCTGCAGTATATTGAACCATAAAATATATGATTTAAAAACAATAGTGTATCTATTTATCACTACATACACAGACAT
Organism: Siphonodentalium dalli; assembly: GCA_032622095.1. Taxonomy (NCBI): domain Eukaryota; kingdom Metazoa; phylum Mollusca; class Scaphopoda; order Gadilida; family Siphonodentaliidae; genus Siphonodentalium; species Siphonodentalium dalli. Next base: position 161,491,874 of record CP136063.1, on the reverse strand, counting down.
ACATATACATAACAATCACTATTTTAAAACAGCATGACCTGTTGTCTTTTTCATCATTCCTAACTTCTACCTGATAAACGATTGTTATGTATATGACGTTCTTGAACTGTTGACAATTCATCGCATGGTTTGTTTTTGCCCCTAAACCCCGCGATTAAAGCGAAACACAATCACAGTCATAAAATATTTACCGACTTCATAGCAATTAATCTTCTTTTTTTTGTTAGCTAAAATGACAGTATTTATCGTGACGGAAACGAGAAACGAGAAACGCTCTTTAAGTTTCAAACTTTACTTGTCAGGTTGAGCTCAAAACCAGGTCAGTCCTGAAGTAAAGAAATTTAGAAAACTAGGGTAATGAATTTTAGCCCTGAAATGGTCCTAAATCAATTTTCTACTGGAAACGAGTGAAAAACATCTCCGAATACTTAGATATGAGATACTGAGAAATGAAATTACATTAATGGAACTATCAACAACCAGAAATCTGAGTGTTGGTATACTGGAGTGTTTCTAAGTGAACGTTTGCAAGGAAAGTCGGGTAGTTTCACCATATAGGTATGTTAACAACTGGAAATAATTTAATCGGGCATATTAAAACAATGAAAATTGACATCAATTGACCATTTAATGGCTGGTAGTCAAAAACCTGGGGTCAGCATATCTGAAATGAGCAAATTTTGCTTATTTTTATGATTGTATGCACTGCTATAGTGAAATAGCATTGAAAGTACAAGGTGAGAGGAGCCAGTCTAACACTTGTTCTCTCACTAACAGGCTCTCCAATAGTTTTTGTTACCATTTTGTGTTGTAAACTTGTACAGTAATGCCCTAATTAATCGACTCCATAACCAAAGCAGAATTATGGGTAACTTTTCAGGATTTAGTTGGAAATATGGCTTGTTGCCATTCATCGGAAAGCTTGTTGCCATTCATACTGTAGCTGGTGAATTTAGAGACATTCCTCAACGGTCAATGAATCAGGGATCAAATACCATAAATGACAGGAAATACAGCTACAGTAATGCCCTAAGTAATCGATCCTTTAACCACAGCAGAATTATGGGTAGTTACCCATAATTCTGCTGTGGTTAAGGGGTTGATTACTTAGGGCAGTACTGTAGGGGTGCAATTGTATTACTGGAATCCAGATAGACAATGGAAGATTGAGACTATTTTCCATTGGGAAACAATAATACTGGTATTACTTTAATATTCAAACCATCTTGTTTACAACAATGAACTGATTGAAATCCAATTATATGATATGAGTTTCAATTCTGGAAGGTAAGCATTGTTTGTCCACTTTTGCTGCCTTTCACTTTCTGGTACGTCAGACGAGGCTTCTTACTCATCCAGTATGAGTGGCTGTCATCGTTTGTGAGGTCAACTGTGAATAATTAAAAGCTTTTGCTAGTGTATTATAATCATGGCAATACCTGTAAGGCTATTGAAATATACATTGTTATATTTTCATCAAAACTGTATCTTACAAGATAGCAATTGTACCTCCCCCCCACTCCCTGATAAAACATATTATAACATTGTCAAGATGCTATTTAAGAAATGACTAGCTTGAGTGTGTTTTATTGAAGGGTATAGTGCTGTGGCGTTGGGCGCACAAGATGTGCTCCAATGGCCGCAGGGACATACCCCTCAATAAACTACATTAATTTCTTATATTTAAATAGCTTTTTCCTGATTAATTTATGTAAACTCAGCTGCATTTTTGCCATCTATAATCTGTCTGCAGTTGATATTATACCATGCAGCACCATAAGTTAGCTAAATATTCTACCTGTGAATTTATGGCAGCATGCACACTTAAAAAACACATCCAGTTATTCTATCTACCGCTTTTAGTCATCTAGGTTAACAAGATGTGCTGTCGGTTCATGTTATGGTGTGTTTTATTTGGATATAAAATGCATGACCCAATTGGCAGTTGACCAATCACTGAACAGTATTTAATGTAACACACATAGGCAATGTAAATATTACACTCTCAGTACTGTGTCATGACGCCATTGACTGCATTGTTTGGTATCCTTGTTCCATTTCAACGAAGAAATCTGTGGGGAAGTGGTAGGCCTAACAATTTGTTTCATTGTGGTTTTGGCATTAACAGGCTAGTGCAGAAATTGAGAAAATATAATGTAAATGCAACAGTTAACTACCTAGTTTAGTAGCCTACAAGGATTATTTTCATGAGGCATCTCACTCAAGGAGTAAAATTGTACTCTACTCAGAACGGTCAAATATTGTCTATTTAGTACCCAGTTAAAATAAGTTATTAAACCCATTTATTACTGAATGGATTATTATGTTCCACAGCCCAGAAAGCCATTTCGATTCATTTGACAAGTCCAACAAACAGCTGAGGCCTCTCTTCTACAGAAATTGCACGACAAAAGTGAAAGTGAGGAGTGTTGCTAGCTTACTTTGAAATACTTGAAAAATTACGTTCTAAGTCTTTGGATTCTATTATGCATATATCACAGTGGTTCATTAACCCTTCCATCACTGGAGCTTCTTGAAATTTTGCGAAAACCCTGTGCCAATGCATTCTCTTATACATGTATATGCGAGTCTCCCATAGGGAGCCTCGCATATATAAGAGAATACATTGGCCTAACAATATTTACAGTACCTTGATTTTGTAAGCCAGTGCATTCTCTTATATATGTGAGGCTCCATATGGGAGACTCGCATAATAAGAGAATGCACTGGCACAGGATCTTTAATGCTGCACTAATGCAGCTCCCGTCATGAAGGGTTAAAGTACCTTATATTCCTCAGGGTTAACGCGTATCATAGCATTTGTTTGCTTTTGCAAAAATCGACATACATTATGCTAACAAAAATAAACAAACAAGCACAAAACAAAATAGACTTCTATTCAGAGAAATTTACTTGTGCTTATTTGAAGGCCATAATTAATTTGCTCGTACCCCCACCAGAGCTGTTAAGTTTCACGGATTGTCTGTGAGACTCTCGGATTGCCACGGCAATTCCGCAAATACGGATAACCTCCAATATCTCCCGGATTCAGCAAAACCCCGCATTCAAATCCCAAAAAAATGATGTTTTCTTATTTTTCGAATTCGTTAAATTGCCGGGATTTCCCAAATGACAGGGATTTCCTTATTTCCGGTACCGTAAATACCCACTCATCAACTTTCGCTGTTGATGTTCCCTCTGATGGAAGACTGATATTAATTGATTTTCACACTCTGGTGAAGCCACTCTGTGGCCCACACACATAAAAGGGTGTTGTTATAGTATACAATATGTATAATCACAGGTGTGCAGCTGTATTGTTAGTCCTCACTGATGAACAGTTCTTAGTAACGGATTAGTGGTGCGCATTGTGAATGGAATGTGTCCATTTCGTTTGCGGGTAAAATTGTGACACGTCAATTTGTACTTTCGTTTTGACCCATTCATGTCCGGTTATAACCTTTGTCACTCGGGTTCGTTTTTACTTATTTTAAACGAAGTTTGTGCTTCTTAAAATTTGTTAATAAATTGTGGAATGTGTGCATTTCTTTTGGGGGTTAAACAGTAAGATGAGTCCATTTTGTAGTTTATTCTGATTATGTACTTTCGGTTTCGCGCATATCTGGCTGTATCCGGTAAAATTCTGAGTATTTTTCACTTAGTTTATCCGAAGTGTCTGCTTCTTTCTCTTCAATAAATGGTGGTATCTCCCACTCACAGCAGCTCTATTACAACTACCAACAGGACATTCTTTACCATTGTATTTAGGTAAAAAATAAACACAAACAGAAACTCATAAAACTATGTAATCTTCATCATAAAAATGATTTTTGGAACATGAACATATTTGGGCATACCTCCCGCAAAAATCTCCCGGATTGACATTTTCAAAATTTTTCAGGTCTGACCCCCACCCATTATATATATATCTGTGAAGTAAACTGATACTTGCCTTTCATCTGTCCATCTTTGTTAGATATCTGCAATGGTGCAAACATAGTGAGTAAAGAGCCATAACATGGGGGAAAAATAATAATTTAATAACGTCTGATACTGAGGCCTAGTCAAATAGCACAAGATTCACAACATATTTCTTCAATAAATGTGGGCCGCAGGGTGTGATGAATTCAAAATGGCTGCTGGCAGCCATGTTTTTCAAAAAAATTCTGAACAATTTGAATAGCCCCAAAGATCCATATGAAGTTTAGTGATGATTGGATGAGGAATGTGGCCTGTAAGGTGTGCGAAACATTTATTCATGCCAACTGATGCAAAGAGTAAAATCCAAGATGGCTGCCAGCTAATGTTGGGTGGTTTCCCGATTAATCAGCCATACCCGGTTAAAATTTCAATATCGCCAGTAATATCGCCTAAAATAAAATAATCGTAATATAGTCGGCAATCAATGGGTGCCAACCAATCATAAGCATGTGATCCCGTATGCGGCAATCCCAAGTCACAATGCGCAATTCTGATATCGAGTGTGAGTGCATTGCTGACATGCATGGGCACGACAGGGCGAGGCTTACATGCGCAGAATGGTTTTCGTTTGCAATGACTCGAATCAAACTCCATTTACTCCAAGCTGCTTACTTTTCACGAAATTCACGCATAGTGGCAGTGTTATATTAAACTGTAACTGTGATTAAATATTGTTCATATTATGTTATAGAAATGAAGTTTAATGAACCTTCATCGTAAGCTTCGCGTTATCGCACTGCACATTATAAAATCATCGGACATTTGCCCTATTTTCGTTCATACCTCACACTCTGAGGTGACCCAAATCTGCTAAAGTGTCGGCAAAAGATTTGATTCGAGATTCGATTCGATTTTGAATTATCATCATGATTCGATTCGAGATTCGATTGGATGTTGAAATTGCTGATTCGTCGGGGCCTAGTACATTGGTAATTGACACTGTGTTATTTTATTACGCAACTCTTAGAAACACCTGCTTTGATACAACATTGCAAAGACACGCCACTCACTCACTGTTGTGAACACATGTAGATGCATTGCAGCATGAAATCAAATCATGGAATTTTAGTAACTCGCCCAAGCAAGGACACCATGTATTTTGGGCTCTAATTCTATACAATTGGCTTTAACCAATCGAAGTGAGTGATTTCTTCTAGACGAGAAAATGGCAGTATCTTCGCACTGATTGGCAGTGCATGTGCATGATTGTGCTGAATGAAGAGGCATGGCATTCGTCGATATATCCTCATCAGTCGTCGATTCAAATTGATGACAATTTCATTTTTGGTGCATTCTCTTGTAATATTTGCACAGGAAAGTCGGAGGAGTTGTGTAATATTGTGAGCGAAAAGGGGAAGTATTCTTGGTTTTCACATTCCCTTCCATAATTTTGTTAGTCGTTTCAGATATTGTTTAATATGATGATTGAATATTGAAAAAAATCAGGACCCGGGATATTGTATTGAACGAGCGATCAGGTGCTGTGGTGTCCTGATCTGGGTGATATGATTCTGATTTCGCATCCGCAGTACATAATACTTTTCTGACAGTATTATTAAATTATGTGTTTATAATCCAGATAGTCAGCTAAATACACTTCCCTTCCATTGGACACATGTTGTGAGAAATAATTATTTAATGACTCTAATTCAACATTAGCTCCCATCAAGAGGTCACGCTGAAGATCCATGTGAAGTATGAAAGTCTCTGATATAACAATAGGCTAACTAATCAAGTAAAGGTCTACTCAAGTGGAAAAGGATTTTGACAAACTGTTGATACAGTAATGCTCTAAATAATCGACTCCTTAACCAAGCAGAATTATGGGTAATTTTTCAGGATTTATTCGGAAATATGGCTTGTTGCCATTCATCGGAAAGCTCTCACTGAGCGCGGTATGATAAATGGCAACAAACCATATTTCCGACTAAATCCTGAAAAATTACCCATAATTCTGCTGTGGTTAAGGTGTCGATTATTTAGAGAATTACTGTATATATCGTTTTGCCCTCTGAGGTCTCAGGACAAATTTAATCCAGATAATGCTAAACGAATAGCTAAATTAAGACTGCGTGCGTTTGTGGGTGATCAAGGCCTTAGTCTGAGGAAACTCACAGTGGTTCTCTCTGGGGATGGTGATGGAGTATCAAGGTCCATCGGCGGCGAATCATATTGCTCCCATTCCCTGATCATCACAGACTTCTTCTTCGGTGTATTACTGGCATGATAGGAGAAGCTACCTTTATCACTATTTGTCTTCAAAATTGAGGGTGGTATTTCAGATCCCGGTGTCCCAATTATAAAATTATTATCACCCATGCACAGTCCTTTTGTTTTATTGCCATCGTTATCAATGCAAGATCTGACCGCATTTGCAGGCACTCTCAGTGAAGCTGGATTCATGCATATGCTGTCTGTATTTGAACTTTCCTGGTTTCTGCTCAAACATCCTCTGTCTTCATTCCTGGACCGAATATTTTCAGGCTTATATGTACTGGTGTCTGCAATTCTTACATCTATTCCATTGCGAGTATCTGTTGGAAAACAACATCTCATTAAAGATACGGGCGCGTTGGCGGTGGGTATGCTGTTAAAATATTTGCCTCTGTTAAAAAATGCCATAAACAGAAAGAATAGTAAAATATAGACAGACTTTGGTCTTATACAAATCAGAAATATGGTATAAATTTGTATGTTATTGTCAAATGTTTTTCCTTTGTTATGTAAACAAAAGCAAAAAATGTTACAGAATCTGGCTTTTGTTTAGATCCGGATATGGTAAACATAAAGAGCGTTATTTGTTACTGTTTTCCTGATATGGAAATAATAAAGAGCATTTATATCATTTGTATGTGATTAACCAATAGAATTGAGCTGTGTTATGTAAACAGAAGCAAAACTTCTGTAACACAAGCAGGCTCTTGTTTACATACACCATCGTACGTCTTGACACCAATATACTTTGCATACCCTTTTGATGCAATTCCCCACACATTTCAATATGAACAGCGCTGATTATGTTTGGCGTGTGAACAAAACTATATATATTTTAATATTCCTTCTGTTGATGGCCATTTGAACAAATATGAATATTTCTGCAACGTACGCCACCCATGCCTTTAACCAATTCATGACAGGAGCTGCGCAGCTGCAGCATTAAATCCTGTGACAGTGCATTCTCTTATATATATGTCTCATAGGGAGCCTCGCTTATATTAAGAGGATGCACTGGCTTACAAACTGAAGGTAAATATTGTTAGCCCAATGTATTCTCTTATATATGTGAGGCTACCTATGGGAGACTCGCATATATAAGAGAATGCATTGGCACAGAGTTTTTGCATAATTTCAGAAAGCTCCAGTAATGGAAGGGTACCCCTTTCTTTGCTCAATACTCATTGACCAGTTATTCTTTTAGGAAATATTCAGATAATAAGTTCAACAACTGGCCATAATCTTGAGTATTTCCTACCAATGAATTACAATCCTTCTGCACATCTGTTTCTCTATCCATCGTCTGCTTATATTTCCTGAACATCCCTCCAGGTGGATAATGGACCATAGGATTAAGAATTTTGGTGTATTAGAACCAAATTGAAATGCACGGCAAGCTAGCATCATCAAATTCACCCTCTGGGAACCTCATTCTGCTTAGACATCAACTGTTATGGGAGATCTAGGATCAGATTGAAGTTCCCAGTTGAAGTTGGTGATGTTCACCCATTAAAAACCTTGATTATGCATTTCATCTTCTGCAAATTAGGGGATATATCAACTGAACAGAAGGGAAAAAGTTACCAAAACTAATGTTAATTTGAGTCTATAGATACTTACCAGTATATGAAGCCTAAGTAGAATGAGGTCTCCAGAGGGTGAATTTGGTGATGCTAGCACACTGTGCGGGTTAGCATCACTAAATTCACCCTCTGGGGACCTAATTTGGCAAATGTCAGGCACCATATTTCCAGGCTTGGATATGTAGACATGTGCTGAATTATCATACACTTATTTCATCAGGGATAGCTTTCTGAAATACTTCATTTCTCAAAGCTACCCTTTGTTCTACTGGAAGCATCTTTGCTTTATAAAATAAAATAACCATCCTCTTTGCCTTTACAAAGATAAAGCATAAACTTAAAGGCACGTGAGGCCTTAGTTGTCGAAAATATTCATATTTGTTCCAATCACCGTAAACAGAAAAACATTAAAACGCATACAGTTTCGTTCATATATACCATGACCATCGCGTAAACAGCATGTTATCATAAAGATTTACTATATTTTACCTAAGCAAGAGTCTGATTGTGTTACAGAAGACAGCACAATGCTGTTGGCTAATCACCCACAAATGGCATAAACGCTCTTTATTCGTTCCATATCAGGAATTCACCCACAAAGAACGCTCTTTATGTTTACTATCATAATATAAACAAACACCAGAAAAGTAACTTTTTATGCTTTTGTTTACATAACAATGGTCAAAAATATGACAATAACATACTGTTTATGCGATATTTCTAATTTGTATACGGACAATGTCTGTCTACATTTTGTTGTTCTGTCTGTTTGTGGCGGTTTTTGACGGGTGGAAATATTTTCACAGGATACCCACCGCCAAGGCCAACCGTACCTTTAATAGAACGATTTTGAACAGCTTGAAGCCTTTAAAGGTACTCAATCCGATCAGACGGTCCCCATATCATCAAGATACAACAACAACATTTCTTCAAAATATGCTTTAGTTATCAGAATCAATTATTTGCAACAAAATAATGCTAACCACTGTCAATTATGGTATCAAATTTCCCAAAACGTGTTATTTATTGACATTTTGTTCAACAAAATATAGTGTTAATATCACTTGAGTAACACGAAATTTGGCTATATTACCACTTTATTTTAGAGTTATCCATCTTCATCCACAATTATGTCCGAGACTGTCGGTTTGATGACGGTTTTCTGGGCACAAATAATTGCACATCTCGAGAAATAACAATCATCAAAAATCAATATCTGATCACTCTGAGATTTGATGGGTGGGTTCCTCGACTCGAATCAAATATTTTTAACCCCGAAGCCAACGAAATAGTAATTTAGGGCGTTAATTCGGATAATGCATCTTTAAAGAAAAGCCAACATGGAATGGCTTGAGAAGAGACAATGCTGGTGTGAAAATTGTGGTAAACTAATATACCAAATTTGGTTCAGTTCACTCAATTCAATCTAAAGTTATCATCCAGAAACCAAAAGCAGACGGACGACGGACGGAAACCCATTTACATAATACGACTGTTTTTTCAAACAGGCATATAAAAAGTGGGAAAGGGATCATAATCATTGGTGGGAAAAGTTCAGAAAGTATGTTCAACAAAATATAATAAGTTCTTATTATCTGAACATTTCCTAAGGGATAACTACTAATCAATGAGTATTTAGTGCAGACAGGGTTAATAAAATGACAACATGTAAGATCTCATAACAGGGTTACAGGATAATTCATATATGAAAACAAAAACAAAACAGTTGATCCATGTTTCACGTTCTTCGTGATATTAGTTTCGCTGACTGCATATAGTTTTTGACATGTCACACTCCAAATGCTGCATTTGTCTTTATAAGAGTAAATACTGATATTATGATTTTTTTTTTTTATACCTTGCATACCCTTTTGATGCAATTTCAATACGAACATATATTTAGTTCATCAGTTCAGGTAAAAAGATAAAAACTTACTTGTGTCCGAAGTTACTTGTGGTCGAATCATCGGCTGTGCTAAGCCAATGTTGATCTTTTGTCCAGGTGTTCTTCGAGACAAAGGACTTGGATTGTTTGCAGATTGAATGATTTGTTTCGCCACTGACGACAAATCTTTGTTGAACCTGTTCCATAGTTTTCCTGGTAACATCTCGTTGTGAGCAGGAGAGTTTTTGTTCATGTCTTCATCATTAAACTGTTGATTTCCATCGAACGATGAATGATTTAGTTCCCTGGTCTCCCTAATCATGTTTGAATGGACTTTATTTTGAAAACTAAATTTACTAAATTTTACATGATCACTTTCCTGTTCAGATGCAGGTGCTACTGATACTTCATCCCACACATTGCTGCATTTTAATTGATTTTTGCTAGTAACGTCATTATGACAACCTGATCTATATGTTTTGACGAGATCACTGATATACGAAGAGGATGCTGGGAAGGTCTGTTGCACTGTTCTTCTGGAGTCTTTATCAAAGGTTTGATTCTCAGAATCAGAGTTATATCTTGCATCATTTTGTGGAACCAATCCTTGATTTTGTTCTGTGCTGGTTTGTTGATTCCACCGACACTTGAAATCTTCTATATTTGGTGACATGGAGCTTAAGTTAACAGTAATTTCTCTACTGCCTTCTCCGTTGTTATCATTGAGGTACTGCGAAACAGAGCTGGATGTCTGTATGTCTTCTATCACAAGAGAGCTGTTACCTGGATAACTGTTTAGCCTGGTGTCATAGGGCAGTCTGTTTCCATTATTTGGATAACTATTCAGACTGGTTTCGTTGGAGAGGCTGCTTCCATTATTTGGATAACTGTGTATGTTGGTGTTATTGGACCTTCTATTTCCATTATTTGGATAGCTGTCTATGCTGGTTTCATTGGACAATCTGCTTCTGTTATTTTGATAACTGTTCCCGTTATTTGGATAACTGTTTTGGCAGATGTCATTCGACAGTCTGTTTCCGTTATTTGGATAACTGTTTTGGCGGTTGTCATTGGACAGTATGTTTCTTGGATAACTGTTTTGGCTGGTGTCATTGGGCAGCCTGTTTCCATTATTTGGATAACTGTTTTGGCTGGTGTCTTTGGACAGTCTGTTTCCGTTATTTGGATAACTGCTTTGGCAGGTGTGTTTGGACAGTCTGTTTCCATTATTTGGATAACTGCTTTGGCAGGTGTCTTTGGACAGTCTGTTTCCGTTATTTGGATAACTGCTTTGGCTGGTGTCTTTGGACAGTCTGTTTCCGTTATTTGGATAACTGCTTTGGCTGGTGTCATTGGACAGTCTGCTTCCATTATTTGGATAACTGATCAGACTGGCTTCTGTTGATATACTATCTTGTCTCAATGATGAGTTTGAATCCTGATTTGTAGAATATTCTACTGGTTCTGTAAAATACAAGCAAAAAATTTATTGCTTCATTTTGGTCAAAGAATAAAAAAGAGAGGGGGTGGCCATAATTTAAATTTATATGAGAATTGTAGATACCAACTATGGAAAGGAGAAAATGATAACTTGATGATATAAAACATAAATGTAACAAATATTATATGACACAGTCTTTAGGCACATACCAATATAGCAATCCAAATTGACCCTAGCCAAAACATTTCAAGCTAAATAAAAATACTTGAATAAAAAAGAACATTAGGACAAATAAATGCAAGTACTATGTTCTCATATAGTGGGGTTTACACCAAAAATGCTGACAACAGATAATACAAATGCAGAAATGGTTGTATTCACCAATGTTAGGCACATATAGGGTTATCAATTTAGCAATCCAAATTGACCCTAGCCAAAACATTAGTCCAAATAAATACAAGTACTATGTTCTCATATAGTGGGGTTTACACGAAAAATGCTGACAACAGATAATACAAGTGCAGAAAGGGTTGTATTTACCTATTTATTGGAAGGTAATGTTCAGATAATAAGTGCCTCATCTATCACCCAAGGATGGCCTCATCAATTTATCCATTATTTACAAATTTAGATAAATTTCTATTCATGATATAATGGCATAATGGCAATGGAAGATGAATTATATATGATTGCTTTCAAAATGGAAGGGTTTTTTCCATCTAGATATCTAGATATCCATTACTTTCTTGAATTCTTGGAAAAAATAAAAAGCCTCCCTCCCTCATCCAATTTACCACATATGGCTGCTGGAGATCACAAGTGTTTATTTTTAAAGTCCTAAAATGGAATTACAAACCATTATTTAACATATTACTTCTTTCTAGTATATCCTGAATATCCATTTCTGCAATGGCAAATTGATTAGGCTTATTTGTTGCTTGCGAGTAGTTAAACAAGGAGTCTTGGCTGTCTTCTGGTTCCTCAGGTTGTTGTCTAAAGTTGAATGGAGCAATGGCAGATGTTTCATTCCGCAGTCTAACTGAATCAGTTGACATATGGGGAGCTAAAAACAAATTTAAACAATTTATCAACAAATAGATTTATTGGGTTATAAATTTTGTGAAGTATGCTACTGGAGAATGTCAAAGCTAATTCTATATTTTTGTGAAGGATTTGCACCCATTATGGCCTCCAGCCAGTTAGTGCTTTTATATCACAAGTCCAACTCCGTAAATTGTCAATACTTGGTTGTCCCACCCAGTGGATGTATATCTTCTGTTTGCCAGAGGACTTTCAATATGACTGGTCAGGTCACATTTTTCTCACTCCTCAACTGAACTAACCATATAGTAGGCTGTCTTCGACCTAATTATATTGCACTTTACCTCTTGTGAACCTTAACAGAAGTTTTGAGGTTAACTCAGTCTGAATGAACCCAGATTTGTTAACCCTTTCTTTTCTAAATGTTATTTCCCACTCAGCTTTAAAAGTATATATTGGAATGCACCATCTATTATTCATATAGTGGGTTTACACGAAAAATGCATATATTCAACAGAATATATACAACAAATGAATGCATTTGAGCCAGGGATGAGTGAAAACTACAGTTACATGCTCTATGAACGATTTAAACAACACAGTAAATATAATGAAAATGAGTCTATTTTCGTAATAATTATCAGGTTGTTATACATGGTCCTTTGTGTACGTGAGTTTATTTAACTATCATTTTTAACTCATAGTAATTCTTTAAATGGATTTTTCTGTTGCGTTTAGTAGGAGATGGCCCCATAAATGGTTGGATTTAGCTACAGCTTTAAACGAATACCAGGGAATCCTATTACTTTCAAAAAGTATTATGTAAGTGTCAACCAACCAAAAATTGCAGAAGAACGCAGCCGAAGCCAATCAGTGTCAATCAGTGAAATTTTTAATGTGAAACCTGGGCAGTGACATTACAAGCCCAAAATAGCGGTGGTACTACAATGGATATTGGAATGTTTCTGTCAGGGTTCACTTAGACTGGACTTAACCAATTTTTATACTTTCACAAGCAACTAACAATAATAATAATTTATTCCTCACAGTTGAAGCGACATGTATTCAATGTAATCCCATACATTGAATACATATTGTTGAATACCACAAGGGGAATACAAGCAGGAACTATTTCACTTTGACTTTGTTGCCAAATAGCTATGACGTACATGACGTCAATGATCCCCTTTGGGCGATGCACAGATAATTACCAGTTTTTCATCAGACTTAAATCACAATAAAGGTAGTTATAGCATCAATTGTGATCATATTCATGAACTAAACTTATCTAACACAAGGGGTGTGAAACAAGCCTGAGTTTAGTGTGGCTGTCATTTCCAGAATGAGGTCCCCAGAGGGTGAATTTAGTGATGCTATCCCGCATAGCGGGCTAGCATCACCAAGTTCACCCTCGGGAGACCTCATTCTGCATGGCCTCATCAGCTATGAGAGACATAGACACAGATTTAAGTTCCCAAATGGTATTTGAGATGTACACCCATTGGGAACCTCGATTATGCCATGTGCTGAAAAATAAATAGAATCTATGCGAAGAAGTTTCTATAGAAATTTGCAGAGAAGATGAGGCCAAAGCAGAATGAGGTCCCCAGAGGGTGAATTTAGTAATGCTAGCCCGCTATGTGGGATAGCATCACTAAATTCACCCTCTGGGGACCTCATTCTGCAAATGACAGCCACGCTAAACTCAGGCTTGGTGTGGTATAAAATACAGAACACAACTTGCATCATAATTGAGAATATTTTATCAAACTTGTTGCGGACGGTGCAGTCACATTTCACTCAAGCTCCACTTTTATGAAATATATCCTTGCACCGTCTGCAGCTCATTCGATAACATATTCTTGATAAAGATGATGCATGTTGTGTTCTGTATACAGTAATGCCCTAATTAATCAGGTGAGAGCTTTCCGATGAATGGCAACAAGCCATATTTCCAACTAAATCCTGAAAAGTTACCCATAATTCTGCTGTGGTTAAGCAGTCGATTAATTAGGGCATTACTGTATGTCTCGAATGAATCAAAATTAATATCTTAGCAGCTTATGTGGGACATATTTTAAACCTTTTTTCAATCTTACATAACTCTTTTTATGCTATATACTCATTGACGATTAGTTCCCTTCGGAAATGTTCATACAACAAGTTCATGTCATTTTGTTGAACTTATCATCTGAACATTTCCCTCCAATAAATAAGACTTGTTTTATTTTCTGTCTGCTTATTTTTCTTGAAAACACCTCCAGATGAATAGTAGACCATTCCAATGCATACTATTATAACTGGGTGGGAGAATCCATTTAGTATAGAAATGGTTAAAACAAATTCCAGACTAAGATTGTAACATTTTCAAATGGCAATAGCTCAAACTTTACAAAGTAAAACCACTCATCTAAACAGTATCAAATCATGTCATTCAACATGTATAATAATCTTTATGGAAAAATTCATACCAACACTGTCTTGATCTTTTGTTTCTATGTAATCCTGAGTGGAGTCCACTGGAACTATGATATCCCCATCAGTGTGGTCTTCAGTTTTTTGCATAATACAGACTTCTCCAGAATTTACATTAATATGTTGTGCCGTATTTATTGGCTGTCCAACTTCCGTTCCGATTTGCTGTTTGTGTTTGTCAAAACTGGTGTAGTTATTGATACTCGTGCTATCAATGCTTTCAGTGAGTGTTTTGATCTCTTGACTATTGATGTTAGTTGAAAGAATTTTCTTTTCTTCAGTTTCTCTGAGTCCCAAACCAGCATTATAATTGATCAGGCTATGAAAATCCTTGAGAACAAAATAATTATTAGGATAGGATAGGATAGGATATTTTATTTCAATATACACATATTAATGCATAATACATTTGACAAATATTATATTGTATATTCGAGGGGGTGGCATAGTCAGGCTAGACTGTCTTACTGCCACCCCCTTAAAGATGAAAAGATGTTACGATAGGCGGTCAAGATTTCTTGTACAATGCACGGCTATATAATTATGTATCACACAATGGTTGCATTTATCTAGATTATATACATGGAGGGTATACGTCTAGATAAATCGCTTATTGGTTACTCGATGGTTTGTCTCTTTCTTGTCAGTGGGATGTTCCTTGAAAGTCGTGTAGGAATGTGCTGAGTGAGGTTGTGGAGCTACATGGAAAGTTCTGTAATTAATTAGGAAACTGTTTAATATCAGAAAGTTTTACAGAATTTCATTCTCATAGTAAGACAAGATATACATGTAAAGTTGTTACAGTAATGCCTAAATAGTTGACTCCTTAACCACAGCATAATTATGGGTAACTTTTCAGGATTTAGTCGGAAATATGGCTTGTTGCCATTCATCGGAAAGCTCTCAGTGAGAACTTTCCGATGAATGGCAACAAGTCATATTTCCAACTAAATCCTGAAAAGTTACCAGTAATTCTGCTGTGGTTAAGAAGTTGATTATTGAGGGCATTACTGTAGGTCATGGCTTGCTTATCAGATTTAACATAATAAATAAACGTTTCTGAAATTATATATCATTCCTTGACAATAGAACATATTTTCAAGATTTGTATACTGATCGAGACCAACGCAATGGAACAGGAAACCAGGAAAGATTAACCCTTTCTATAACAAAGCACCATTGATGAGCATTATCCCATAGGAAATGTTCAAATAATAAGTTCAACGAACGACCATGAACTTATTATCTAAACATTTCCCTCAATAAATAGGGTTCCTTCTGCACTTTTATTTATCTGTCGTCGGCTTTTATCACCTTAACATCCCTCCAAATCAATAATAGACCATTCTGATGTACACTTTATAACTGACTGGGAGAATCCATTTAGTATAGAAAGGGTTAAAATGTGCAATAAGATAAATGCGGTTCTGTGGAAAATCAGACTCTTGATAGTTCTCCCAGTGTTATTATGAGAAAATTACACTCCTTAATAAGAAATACCTGTTTGAACAAATGTCATTGTTTTAATTTGTCAGCCTCCCCACCAGAGTTTTCACTTCTTTTATTATGGAATCGCTTTAATCCACTCTCCACAATTCAACATGAGATATATAAAAGTGGTCTTGCAAGTAGAATTGAGCATTTGTGTATGCCGAACATTTCAAAGGTGGGTACAGAATATTGACAACTCTGATGTTCGACAGCGATCTCTAGGCACACATAATTGCTGACACTGGAAACCCAGAAGAACTCAAAGGTGACTTTTAATAGTTATTATAATGTTTGCAAAAGGATCAAGTTCTCTCATGCTCACCCTGATAAATTGTCTTGGAATTTTGCAGAACTCTTTTTCCATTTCTGCCAGAGATAGTTGTAAAATTCTTTTCAGCGGCAGCTCCTTTAACATCAGTTGTGCACTGAAAAAAGTAAGTTTTTCTAGTGAAAATGTAATTATGAATATTCATGTAAACTTGGGTCAGTGATCTATAAATGGGAATTCTGCTCAAGTAGTTGAATGGTTATCTCCCTTCACCCCTTCTTTACTAATTGGATTTTCCCATTCTCTTATAAATGCATGTATACATTAGAACAGTCTATTATTGGGGAAATATAAGTACATGATATTTAAAGTGCAGATGCTTCCTATTAATTGTAGGGAAATGTTGAGATAGGTGGCTTTTTCGGACATTGGCTTTTTTTTTAAGAACAAAGAATTCAAATTCTGGCAAAATTTGACTCAAACTAGACGATGACCTGCAAACCAAGTATCAAGAGATTCTTTTGAAGAATGCACAATTCATCATGGAGACAACACAAATGTTATTTCTAACTGGAATAAAATAGAACTTGGCCTAAGACTTCTCAAATGAGAACCACATGCCAAATATCAAGAAATTCTGTTGAATATTACTCGTTGTTAATATGCGGAAACACGAAAACATCCCTTTCTAAGTCGAAACAGGGGCAAACTCCATCAAAAATCATCGAACCATGACCAAATTCATACTTGGCCTGGATCTTCTCACATGTGAACCACAAACCAAATATCAAGAAATGCTGTTAAATATTACTCAAGCTACCATGAGACACGGATGTGGACGGACGCATGCATGCACGGCCGGACTTGCTAATTATAATAGTCCTCCGAAATTTTTCAAGGGACAACAAAAGACCTCAACATTTCTAAGTTATTGTAAAATCTGAAAAGATACAACAAACGCCAGGATACTACCGGTACTTAAAAATTTACTTTAACCCTTTCATGGCGGGAGCTGCGCTGGTGCAGCATTAAAGATCCTGTGCCAGTGCATTCTCTTATATATGTGAGTATCCCATAGGGAGCCTTGCATATATAAGATAATGCATCAGCTTACAAAGTCACGGTAAATATAATTAGGCCAATGTATTCTCTTATTTATGCAAGGCTCCCTATGGGAGACTCGCATATATAAGAGAATGCATTTGCACACAGGGTTTACGAAAAATTTCAGGAAGCAGAAAGGGTTATGAAAGGGTTACAACTGGTGCCCTCTCTGTATTGTTTGTGAGGTATAATAATAATGTTAAGATAGAGGAAACAGTCAAGAACGAGGTGTTTCGGTCACTATGAAACATTTTTTTGTCCATGAACAGGGACAGGAATTGTTACTATATTTAGAACTAATAATAATAATAATGCAAACATGTATTCAAAAGGAGTGTCATAGAAATATTTGTAGTTGGAAGTGTTGCTGAGAAGAGATACTAGTATACATAATTTGGTAAGATAATTTGAGGTCGTTTCATTTGTGCTGTTTCAAATTTTTAAGAAAATCTAGAGTGGTCTTCGCTCTGAAACGTTTATGGTCCTACATAATTTAGATTTTCATTAAAAGCAGGTGAAGTCAGCAGACAATTTCATAAATATTGCATCATGTTTGGGCACATTGAAATTGGACAAAATAGGCTTTATTGACACTTTCATGATGGGGGCTGCGCTGGTGCAGCATTAAATATCATGTGGCAGTGCATTCTCTTATATATGGAAAATATATAAGAGAATGCACTGGCTTTCAAAATACAAGGTAAATATTGTTAGGCCAATGTATTCAGTATTCTCTTATATATGCGAGGCTCCTTATGGGAGACTCGCATTATAAGAGAATTCATTGGCACAGGGTTTTCGCAAAATTTCAGGAAGCTCCAGTCATGGCAGGGTTAATAGCAATTCCTCAGACACAAATAAATTTGTTGCAGATAAGACAATCAGTATATTTATGTAATTCATATAACTGCATTTGTTCTGAGTAACTCCAGTTGGTTCCATATCATTAATTACTCAACATGATTTTGTAGCCTCTGGGGAAAATTGCTTTACTGAAACCTTTTTAATACTGGTGTAAATGATAGACTAAGGTACTCCAATACAAGGCAAGAAGGGAGCCCAGATTGAAACCCAAGCTCAACCCTTGACCCTCCAGGTATGACGGCATGAAAGAGAAAAGAGATATTATTCTGAACTAACCTGAATGAAGAGAGACTTGGCTGACTGATCAGGAATCTCTCCTCCTGGAAATCAAATCAAGTATAGAAAACTTCAAAAAGGTCAACTAGAGATTAAGTCGCCACTAAACATAATGTCTGTGTTGTCTTGTAATTATGCAAGATTGAAGTGATGCATGGGAGCTTTTTAGGCCATGCAAAATCAAATCCATTTTCTTAGTCCTGTGCGCATGCTCCCGAAACCTGGTGGGTGCAACCTTTTTATTCGAGTTCAATCTGTTCGGAAAATTTGTTATCGGTATGAAAATATTGTAGTACGGTTTTTATACACACATCCCATATCCCTGATTCAAATTTCGTGACTCGGGTAAATATAATTGGATGAAATCCAGATTCGAAATTGCCCTGTATTTTTGGCTGATAAACACATATACCAACTTTGGTTCAGAGTAATCCAAACTGGAGTTATAAGTCGGATACTAAATTGTGATGAAATCAGGCAAAATCTAAGTAAAAAGAGGGCAGTAACTCATGTAAAAATAATTGGATGAAACCCATACTCTAAATTGGCCTGTATTATTAGCTGGAATACACGCATACGAACATTGGTTCAGATAAAATAATCCAAACTGCAGTTATCAATCACAAAACAAAATGTTATGAAAGCAGGCAAATTCTAAGTTGAATAAGAGCCATAACTTATGTAAAAATAATTGGACGGAACCAATATTCTACCATGGCCTATATTTTTAGCTAGGAAATACACATACTGTTTTTGGTTCAGATCAAATAATCCAAACTAGAGTTATCGGTCGGAAAACAAATATGATAACAGATGGACCGATTACATATAATACAACTGTTTGCACATGGAACTTGGATAGTGCCATAATTACTACATATTTTAGTCAGTATTAAAAAGAACATCTGACCTTTGACATCTGATGCTTAATCCACTGTCTGTTTTCCCAATCACATGCGTTCCATGAACCACTCTGGCAAATCCGATCATCACATATCTGCCGCACTGATCTGGCAACTCCATCAGTGGTCCTACACACAAGAATCTAAAAACATGCAAGAAAATGTGTGTCACCTTCATGTGGGTGAAAAGAAACAAGCCATGGCTCACCATTTTAATTTTTGAGAGAATGGTATTCACTTGAACCACAACCAGGAACCTAGGTCATAATTTGCTCGAAAATTAAAGAAAGACATCATGCCTGGAAATTTGCGTTATCTATATTTTCCATGATATCAGTAAGCCATTAGACTAATGAGCTATCCCAACAACTCATATTGGCTACTGCAAAAACTGGACATTTGTTTTTAAATATGTAACGCTTAATACCAAATGCCGCAGAACACCAGGTGACATGATTTGTCGGCACCCCCTACAGTAATGCCCTAAATATTCGACTCCTTAACCACAGCAGAATTATGGGTAACTTTTCAGGATTTATTCTGAAATATGGCTTGTTGCCATTCATCGGAAAGCTCTCACTTTACCGGTATGTAAAATTCTTAATCAGTTGCATGCAACCACGTTTTGCACAAACAAACTCAGTTGAGAGGAAGTATACATTACACAGAGTTGAAACAAACTAAAAAGGAAACATTAATATTATATGAAACAAATACAGGAATATCAAATACATGTTGAAATGTGTCTAGCTACATTTATGGTCAGTAGTTCATCCATAATCATTTAAATTTTTGGTAGGCAATAAAAAGGGCCATATATTTATGACGGGGAAATTGTCTGAGAAACAGCACATTAATTTTGTTTAGCCTAATGCACAACAAAATAAGAATATAACATGAGCAGATATTTGGATAACATCATATCTAAATATAGGTCGGGCATGTAAGGTGTGTAATAAGTGTAGCACCACATGTGTTATAATTTAACGTCTTCACTGCTAATGACGTTATGATGTCGTGTGCTGGGCCATTAACATTATGGCCATTTTCCAGTGGAAAAATATAACGGGAATATCACGAACTCCATAAACTGACTCAGTTGAAATGCTATTATCATTCAAAATCGTGGATCATCATACACTGTTTGAAACTTCCGAGTTAGTTGTTCTGATGTACTGATCTCTGAGTTCCAGTTACGAATCATAACCCAGTGCTAGTGTGCTGAAGTAGGTCCGTACTCAGTATGGACATATATATAGCACACATCATGACATTTTATGTCCGTACTCAGTACTGATGTATAGCAGCCAAGAGGTTAATAGCCCATAATTTATGGCACTCTTGCGAATGCTGAAGAATTACATTAATGCTGAAGAATAACACTATCCAAATGCCATCAAACTTGTGCACGATGAACGTAACCCAAGAACAATCCGATTAATTTGGCGTCTACATCCTATAATCTGTCATCACATTCAGGGGCGATAGGAAGACATTCAGTTATGACTATATGACCCCTAACAATAAATATGCCTATTCTATTAAATTTATTTCTATTTGTACTTTCATTTGTATATTGTAAATAAAGTTATCATATATTCTTGCACCATAATTTTTCGGAAATAACTAATATACAAGTGGAGTTCTGTGTATTTACACAACTACTTTTGTGTGTCATATAGAAGTGCAGGATGGAATAAGTGAAGGGTAGAAATTTCTGAAAAATGTTATAATAGTGCAGGGCCTAATAAAAGTGCATTGTGCAAACATAATAAATAGCTTGAACAAATCTATTTGGAGACTTGAGTATAAAGCAAGTATTCGCAATTGATGTGATTAAAACTGATACATGCATGGGAAAATTGATTCTCGTTGTCTACATGCCCCATGTGCGCAACATCTTCAATAAAAAAAAATCAACATTTTTTTTTATTGAACTATTTGTATAGCATAAGCTTATCTAAATCAGAACAGAGCCATCAATTTTATTTAAAACGTGCAGACCCGAATAAGCATCATGCAGGGACACATTTTCTCATAAAATTAATAAACATACAGGTACCTTTATTTAGCAGTATATAGCCAGAATGTTTACCAGGGGTCAATACTATAACTTCTATACATCTGAAGTACAATATGGCAAAAATGAAAGTCAGCTAGTAGTTTATAACCCTAGACCACCTATATTGATATCGTGCGAAGATAATGTATCAATAATAAGAATCCAATTACAAGAAACACATGCGACGTGTATAATTGACGATTATAGTACTTGAAATTTTACTGTCTTGGAAATTATAAGTGTAGAATTTTTATAGTATTGGCCCCAGTTGAGTAAGTGGCTGCAGGCAGGCCATCAATATCAGAATTATTTTGAACTTCAGAAATAAAATTCAACACAGACCTTGACTTTCATGTCATATTGCTGATATGAATTTCCAAAAGTGGCAAACAGTCTGTGAATATTTTTCTTTGCTGAATCCATATTTGTGGCGCTGAAATAAGTTAAATGAAATGATATCTTTAATCTCCAAATTGATTAATGTCTTTAACTCTTAGTATATTCAAAGGTTCCATAACTTGGCCAGCATTTTAGTACCAGTGGCTCAGTTGCTAGTAAGGCACATTCAGCCAACATAAGCTGCCCAGCACTGGCAATGCTAGTTCTGTTCCATGCAAAGGAAGGATAAATGCGGCTCTTTCAATACTCTCGGCTTTATGCTATTTTCTCAACAGGTTATGAATTGTTTCAAGCTTTTTGGCTTCCATTTTATTATGGGAGGCACCCCCCCCCCCCCCCCCCCCCCCACTGGCTCAGTAGTCATGATTCATGGCGCATTAGGCCAAATAAGTTGTCCAGCAATGACAAAGTTTGAATCCCGATAACCACAGATTTGTGATCCACGCACAGGAAAGAGAAGATTACCTCATTTGTGTATCTGGATGAGTTTGTCAGTTGCTTTCCAGGGGTCAGTGAATTCCATGTATCAGTCACAGGGATGGGGTGAATCAATGCCTAAAGTAATTGATTACAATACAAATACTTTCCAATTTGATGATTACAAATACAATACAAATACTTTTTCCAGCTGATGTAATTGATTACAAATACAATACTTTTCTAAAAGTAATCAAATACTGGCAGAGTGATTCCACCAGGTGACCAAATTCAGCTCACAGAAATTAATACTAAACAGGGTCTTTCCTCCATACATAGAACTGATGCCTAACAATATTTGCCTTGACCTTGTTAAGCCAGTGCATTCTCTTATATAAGCGAGGCTCCCTATGGGAGACTCGTATATATATAAGAGAATGCACATGCACAGGAACTTTAATGCTGCACCAGCGCAGCTCCCATCACAAAAGGGCTAATATATATATCACTTACAATGTATGTGGCTGCTTGTCATGGGAAATTATCAGACAGCATTCAATGAATTTCAAACTCAATCTGGCAACCCTAGCAATCAGTGCTTCTAGGTTCCAATTCTCCTTCAGCTCACTCAGAGCCTGGACAATGATACATGTTGTCTCATCAACGATTATGTCGGAAAACTGTAGATCAGTGCTACTGATGCTCCCGTAACTCCTCTCAACGATCAGGATATTATATCTGAAAGTAATCAATTTATGATCATCAATACGCAATTCGGAGCAAGGACCAGCCTAGAGGGCGCCTTGAGATACATCTTCTCCTTAAAATTTGCCACTTCTGACTTCTCCCTATTTTCGTCCCAGGGAGAAGTGACTTCTCTCTCATAAACCAGTATGCACATGTCCCAACAGCAAATTTAAAATATATTTACTGATTACAATAGTGTACTTACTCATTATAATGGTTTTATGAATGGGCTCTGGTGTTGCATATTACTTATTTGAGCATAGAAGGGTGGTGAGGGGGAGTAAATTGAATCCCTGATAACACTCCACTTCTCCCTAATAACCAAACAGGGAGAAATGACTTTTCCCAATTTGAAACCTCCAGGCTGGTCCCTGATTCAAAGAATCATATGGGCTAGATACAGTAATGCCCTAAATAATCGCCTCCTTAACCGACAGCTTTCCGATAAATGGCAACAAGCCACATTTCCGACTAAATCCTGAAAAGTTACCCATAATTCTGCTGTGGTTCAGGAGTCAATTATTTAGGGCATTACTGTATATATCTTATATTGTCTTAACGCTTTCTTTACTCAATGGATTTCCAATTCAGCTGTAGAATTGTACATGGGAATGGTCTATTAGTCATCTGGAGGGATTATCAGGAAAAATAAGCAGACAACAGTCAGACGAACAGATAACACAAGTGCAGAGGGAATCTTATTCATTGATCAGTGCATAGCGGATAATGTTCAGATAATAATTTCATAATATTAATAATATGGCCATCTGTTAAGTTAAACCCATTCATGATGGGAGCTGTGCTGGTACAGCATTAAAGATCATGTGTCAGCAGTCCTTCCCAGGAGACGGCAGCGATTGCTCTCGCACGTGCATGCACTCGCAATATTTAATTAACGGGTGCTAAAATTCGCACTCGTCCCTCTTGTCAAAATGTTCATGATCACTGTACTAGTTGATTCAATATTGAACTTTTTGAAGGTATATTTAGAACCTATCTCATCTCAGTTGAATAATGGGCATGTGAAAGTTTAGCTGGGCATAGGTCTATCCCAAAATGACATTTTGTTTGAGAAAAACCCAACTTACGATTATATTATGGGCGCAATTACACCTCTTCAGAATTGCGAGAGCAAATAAGTGCTCTCGCTGTGTTTTCCTCATGGGTAGGACTGTGTCGGTGCATTCTCTTATATATGCGAGTCTCACGTAAGGAGCCTAGCATATATAAGAGAATGCACTGGCTTACAAGTTCAAGGTAAATATTGTTAGACCAACGTATTCGCTGATATATGTGAGGCACCCTATGGGTGACTTGCATTTAATAAGAGAATGCATTGGCACATGGTTTTCGCAAAATTTCATAAGAGCACTTAACTCATCAATGATCATTTAGTATAGAAAGAGTTAATTAACCTGACCCCAGCACTAGTCCTTCGATTTTGAAATATGCAGGCGCACAGTTTATTTGGTGCCTGATTTTGGATCCAGGTGCACAATTGTGCTTTAGTGCACCTGACAGGAAATATAACCAATGAATGTTCATAAATTGTAAACAGGCAAATAATACATTCAAATAATATTGATTTGCACTATTTTAATAAAATAAAACTTCAAACAAAATACAAGTGTTCATTGTTGGTTATACTTCACCACACAGTTCCTTACTGGGATGTTTTGTTCAGCGCCGACTCCCGAGTGGGTTCGCATTGTTACTGATAAGTCATCATGGTGAATTGGTATCCTGTACCATTTCCTCTTTCCCGTTTCGTATGGACTGGTGTCTATTTCATTGTGACTCAGAGTCAGATTCTATCTCACACATGCTGACTATGTAGTGAGTGATGATGTCACAATATCAATGATTGTCTCTTGATTACTGTGATCGCTTTGATTGTCTGCGACCCACATGCATTGAACAGTATGCACTGACCGTGACAGATTCAAAAAACAATTTGTTCTATAACCTTTGAAGCTATGACTTCTCGGCCAATCATTGTTAACAAACCCTTACTGTGCTGCATTTTATTAGTTAATTATTGAGTAAACTCAACCAAGATCGTTCAATTTTTGTGCACTACTTTTCAATTCCAGGCGTGTAATAGAAATTATGCACCTCAAAATCGAAGAACAACCTAGCACAAAACTGTTATTGCATAGGCAATCGTCATATACCTTGATTCCAGCAGCTGTAGTAACTGAGTCATGTTAATGATAGTCTCTGCTCCAATCAAGATGACCTGTAAACTAGATGAAGGTAGTTCTGATGGAGAATCCTTCTCACCTGCAAACAGTAACACTATGAAATGAGGAAAATGAGATTTAAATTCAATACATGGTTACCGGTATCTAAACATATAGAGTTACATTACCAGGAAACCAATTTCTAAATAATAACCCTAGAATAAAAATGCAAACAAAACAAATTAAAACTCGTAACCCATAACTGAGATATTTGTACAGACGGACACAACATCAGCATTTCCAGATAAATGAAGGAGATAACTCCAGAATGGAAAATGCAAACAACACAGGTTGACATTTCATTGAAACCCCTTGTGATAGTGAACATACATACTGAGATACATACGGCTGAGATACTCAGGCAGATGAGAAAAAATCATTATTTCCAGATAACCAAAGATGAATAACTCCAGAACGGATAATGAAAACGAGAGGCCGATGTTTAACCCATCCCTTGTGATAGTAAATTACTATGATCGGAATCATAAATTAGAGTTCTGATGTTGAATTATAGAGTATACTGTTATGTACTATTATAGACAAATGTACAGAACACAATTATTGGAATTTATGGATCACTCACATATATAAGAGAATGCAATGGCACAGGATATGTAATGCTGCACCAGTGCAGCCTTGGATTAGATGTGAAAAGGTGACCCGGACATGGATTACTTGGGTTAATAGATTCCAATTTAAGTTTACAATGATAATGTATCAGATTCTACCAACAACACAGCCATCAAAATAAGCCCACCACTGCTGACCCATTAATATAAATTATATAGCAGAGCTGTCAACTAATCACTGGCATTGTTTATGCTGAATGTTGGCAACTCTATTAAACCTATAATATTTATAATGACCTCAGACCATCTGTAGAGTGATATAATCAGCTGTGCAATGCAGCAAAGATTTTCTAGTCTACTGTTAATAATAACATGTCATGTGTATTGTTGAAACATTAAAACAAAAATTAGATACAATAGCTTTCTTTATCTGAACATTGGCATAAGAGACATCAGAAAATGATATGGCCATATTAATAGCTAAGTAGTCCAAAGGCATGGGGTGGAATTGGTGAATTGGGTTTAATATTGCTCCAAACAAATTTACCAGTACATAACACAAGATTTTGGACTGAATTAAACCAAATTTGGTGTGGTGACTCGGGGTACCCTTGGCAGAGTTATAGTGGTGTTAGTTTTTCAAATTTTTTTAACTTAAAAAAAATAAAAAATTAATTGAGCAAGGAGTTCAATCTAAATTAAATAAAAAAAAAATTATTTTTGGTTTAATTATTAAAAAAACAATATTTATTAAATTTTTGTGTTATTTTATTAAATTGAGCAGGGAATTCAATTCTAATTTTTTTTTTTTTTTTTTTTTTTTTTTTTAAGATTGAATATTTTTCGGAAAAGGGCCATATTCGAACTCAATTTGTCTTTTGGGCTGAGAAATTCATATAAAATTTTTGATTCCGATCAGATAGAAAATGTTTGAGTTATTGCACATGCGTAAAGTGTCTACGGACAGACAGACAGACAGACAGATGAATGGACGGACGGATGGACGAACGACGAGTGGTCAATCCGAACGTCAACACTATGTTTACCATACTATGGTATGGGTAAACATAAAAACAGTTTCGTTGAAAGACCTTATGATGATGAACATCCATACCAAATTTCATCAAGATCCTATAACACATGTTGGAGATTCTCAGGTGGATGGGCAAAAAATAAATATTTCCAGATAATCAAAGATGAATAACTCAGAACTGAGAATGCGAACAATACAGTTTGACACTTCGTTGAAAGTCCTTATGGTGATAAACATCCATACCAAATTTCATTAAGATCCTATAACCTATGGCTGAGATATTCAAGCAGACTGACAACAAGTCAACATTTCCTGATAAACAAAAATGAATAACTTTCTAGAATGGAAAACCCAAACAAACCGGGGGTAATCCAGTAAACAAACCATTTCTTTCAGTCATGGGGTGTAACTAGCAGAAACTGTTACATGTGGATTTTGATCCATTCATGCTGCCTCATGAACAAACTAAATATCATTCAAACGTGACCTATGATGACTGACATACAGAGATGAAAAGTTCGCACAGATGCAATTTCACTCTAAGGGCCATAATTCTGCAACAGATGAATGGACAAAACGAGTTCCACATGAATATCCCTTCCCCCATGGTGGTTGATTAGTATTTAAAATATCATTGAAACGGACCTGTGATGACCGAGATAGAGAGCTCCAAACTTGTTTTGGACTGACAAATGGACGTAACTAGGGCCCTGCGAATCGGGTGTTTTCATTTCGAATCGAATCTCGAATCAAATCAGGCAAGCGATTCGAAATCGAATCGAATCTCGAATCGAATCATTTTTACTGAGCCAATCGAGTTCAAATACATAGAACATCGAAGAAACTCCTAAAAATGCCTGGTGATCATCGATGTAATGCAATATGCACAGATTATATGCCCTTATCTACATACATCTATGCATTTTCTGTGCCTAAGCAATCGTTGAGTGCAGATAAGAGCATACATGCATGATAGAATCAATGTCGACGTAAATACAGACAAGCGTACTGCGTGATGCCTGTTTCATTTCATGGAATACTTTTCGCGACATTTGCGATAATTGTGTTGTCTGACGCTTGAACTGACAGACTTACCGGACAATGTTTACAAAAATACTCAGGACTTAGATTCAGACTTGCATTTACGCAAATCAAACAAAGATCTGAAATTTGGCATACATGTGTGTTATGGAATTCCCATGATTCCTGGAACGACACTAGCACACAGCCTTGTATGGCAATTTTGTCAATTAGTCATAGATTAGTTGGCGAAAAGAGGGGCATCGGTGGCTCAATCGGTAGGGGTACAACTCCAAGCCGTTTCGCCCTCCGGTTCAAATCCGCATGTTTCCATCGTGGACTTTCTAACTCGAAATCATTATCTGGTGGAGTTTTTGCCAGTTACTCGCCGATGGCCAGTGGTTTGCTGCACATGGTCGACGAGTTTATAAGCCATTGAAATCACTGTTAGATTAGACGTAAGTGTGCTGATTTCCTCCACCACTAAAACTGGCAATGTCGTGATATGGCCTTAGTTGCTGAAAGCGGCATTAAACCCCAATCAATCAATCAATCAATAGTTGGCGATAAAATTACCTGTCCTGCCATCGGACATATCGGTACGTACGTTTAAGTCGTTTACTACATTATTATAGTGATTTTTCTTTTCTGGTATAAGAGCATTGTGGTCTGTAGAAAGCACGGAAATGCACCTGTCACCAAAGATTCGACGAAATCCGAATCATGGTAGCCGATTTCGAATCGAATCGAATTAGATGAACGATTTTGGATCGCATCGAATTGAATCGCAGGGCCCTAGACATAACCCATTTCTATATCTCCCGCCAAACTTTGCTTAGGATAATAATAACATTATTAGTAATCGCATAAATACTAACCTGGCTGTAAGCTTTTGGCAAATCTGATCATTCTAAATCCCATAAAAACCAAACCATTCTTTGAGCATTCATCAGTCAAAACTGAATTATTGTCTGCCCCACACTCAAAATCCACCAAGAGACCAAATTCAGCCCATGGAAACGCTGGGTCTAATTGTCTCTCCTCAATGATCAAGATCCTCAATTTCTTCAACCTACAAAACATTAGTGGACACTTGTGACATCCTGCAACAACTAAGCATGTTTTTTCCCACCATTTTATCATTAAAAAGTTATTGTAAGACTGTCAAACATAGGTGTAATTCATTTATTCATCTTGAAATGTTTGAGAAATTCTCCTCTATTCATCATTACAAAACAATTTCAGCCTATGGGTCATAGCTGTCTGTTAAAAAAGTTGTGATATAAATAGTCAGTGAGCACTCTTAAAAAATTACATTTGTTTTATTGTCTAAAACATTGTCAGATATGGATTCAAGTTCCATAAAATTCACAAATTCTGCATGGTCTAATGACATGAACAAATATTAAGCCCATACAAGTTTAGGCCGAGGTGTAGAATTACATTGATTTAAAATCACACTCTTTATACGCTGTATCTTTTAAAAAATACATACCTGTGTTCTCAGGCAATTACTTATGGGAATTTGGATGAGGGAGGGAGGCTTTTTAGTTTTTCCAAGAATTCTAGAAATAAATGGATGAATAGGTAATTTTATGGTAAAGAAATCCTACAATTTTCCAAGCAATGTATATAATCTATCCTCCAATGATTTTTAACCATTATGTCTTCAACAAAAACTTATAGTAATGCCCTGAATAATCGACTCCTTAATCCTGAAATATTGCCCATAATTCTGCTGTGGTTAAGGAGTCGATTATTTAGGGCATTACGGTATCTAAATTGCTAATTGTGGATAAATTAGAGAATGAGTTTTGAACTCTTAGAAAATTTTTGATAAATTTATATAAAATATTTTGATGAGGCCCTCTTTTGGGTGAGGAGAGAGTTCCTGTGCCTGATAACACAGTGTTTTTATTTATTTTGCCTAATATCACATACATACCAAGAAACTTATTGGTTAATATCTAATAAACTTTATTGGAGACCTGACTGATCTGTGGCTAATATGCATCCTAAAAAGTCAGAATTACCTCATTACTATTTCCTCAGGTGACATCTTATCTGGAACAATGAACGCAGACATGTTACAATTTTCTGATAAAGTATTTTTCAGACACTCTTTCAAGGAAAGCAGGTTTCTCTTAACAAGAAGAAGAATCTGTAATTTAAATAGAATACACAAATTTGCAAATTTCAAAATTATAATATTTTAAGAGTGATCATCAGGATGTTTCGAGAGAGGTGTTACAAATTTAATTTGTAAAAACTCGAACATAAGAAAATTGAAGACCCAGGTTAATTTGAGGCAGCTTGATAATCCGATAAAAAAATTTGTATAACTGAACGCTCATACTTATACTTCCAAAACTCTTCAGGCATAATTAATTCACATTCATGTATTGGTGAGGTTTAGAGTTTGGTTGGTGAAAACTCACATCACCACCAATTATTATGGCCTGTACTGTAGGTAAACGAATGGTGTTCTTTTTATTAAAATTATGTAGCTTTGCTTAGCTCTCATACCTTAGCAGTATGGGCCAATAGTGAGTTAGTAAGGTGCATACTGATTTGGGCCTGTGATGTCTAATGATATCGAAGCAGGTTCGATTCTCGTTAGTGTGGATTGGTGTTCCATACAAATGGTATCTGGACAAGATTGTCAGTTGCTTCACCCTTTCTATACTAAATGCACTCAGTTATAAAAGTATACATTGGAATGGTCTATTATTCATCTGGATGGGGTTTTCAGGAAATATAGGCAGATGACAGATAATACAAGTATATTTTAAAGAAGGCCTTATTGGAGGGAAATATTCAGATAATAAGTTCAATGGATATTTGTTGAACTTATTATCTGAACATTTCCTAAGGGAACTATTCGCCAATGAGTATTTAGTATGAAAAGGGTTACCAGAGTTCATTGGTTTCTATATACAAAAAGGGTAGTTTAATCAGGAAATTAACCCTCAAAACTGTATTTCCTCCCCACTAAAATTTTAAGTAATGATATAGGAGCCCTCACTAGCTAGGCCCTGAATCAGTTAGCCAATATCGATAACAAAAAGAGTCTCAAGTTTTACATGTAGTAATTGAATAATTACGATTGATCATAAAATGCTAGGCTGTTTCGGATGTTCATTTCTTATTGGTGCATTTTTTATGTTACCTCAGCGAACCAGCCTCTCATAATTTAACACAATACGTCTGCTGTGATAAATATCCCAGATGCAATGACTTCTATTCCATCGTCACTGTGGGAAAAATTCACAACAATGAGTCAATGATGGGGAAAATGGAACATTTGAAAATATTTGAATTGGGAGTCCAACACCAAATTACACCAAACTGAATCTCGAATATTCCCAGGGTTTAACCCTTTACCCAACAAACCGGCCAAAACCGGCCAAATAAAGCTTCAACAGCCTAAAATATCTTCGGTCTGTCTCAATAGAACCATACAAATATGGGTATCATTGGAACCGGCTCCTTGACCACATTGTGATAGTTACAGTTATGCCCTGTGCCAATGCATTCTCTTATATATGCGAGTCGACCATAGGTCGCCTCGCATATATAAGAGAATGCATTGGCCTAAAAAAAATCTTTTTTTAACACTTTTTACCATTTTTTCTTACATTCTTTAACAATTTTATAATTTTTAATGTGTTAAGCCATCGCATTCTCTTATATATGCGAGGCGACCTATGGTCGACTCGCATATATAAGAGAATGCATTGGCACAGGGCCCTTCTGTTGGGTAAAGGTTGAAACAACACTAAAAATTCCCAACTAACCTTGAGCTGTGCACCATTTGAAACTGAATTTTTCTCTGACATCCACTCATTGATCTTTCCACACATGGTGTTAATTTTGGGATGATGTATCTTGATTTCATTGAACCTGTATTGCCACTTGAAGATATCCTGTCTCATTACACACAATATATCTGGAATGAGAAATAAGATGGGTACTCAGGAAACTGAAATATGGTTAACAATGAAAAATATTGAAATTCAAGATTGAGAATTGACACCAGTTTAATCGAAAGACTCTATTTCCATGGCATTCCCAAAAACTATATGCATGATTATAGTTACTGGAATCACTTTCTTTCTGGATGTCCATGAAACATCGATCATATCATCTTTAGCAGATGTTGTACGTCACATTGAAATAAAAATATGTTTTTAACCCTTTCTTTATATAAGATGAGTAGTTCCCTTTAGGATATATTCAGATAGTAAGTTTGTTTAACAAACTACCATAAGAATAAGAATACTTCTGTACATTATCTTTTCATCTGTCTGATGCCTTTGCATATTTCTTCAACATCCCTCCAAATGAATAATAGACCATTCCAATATATACTTTTATAACTGGGTGGGAGAATCCATTTACGTAACTAAAGAAAGTGTTAAACATCAACTGTACTAATATTGTGTCCAAAGATGTAGAGATATTATTGTAGTACATACCTTTCAAATTATCTCTATACTTTTCATGTACAGCATTGAGATGACTGATAACAGATTCCAAACAGCAGTTTTCCAGTAGATCCACGCAGCAAACAATGGTGTGCAGAGCAATCACATAACTTAGTCTGTTATCTTCATCTAAAACAGGATAACATAGTGTACAGTAATGCCCTTGTTGCCATTCATCGGAAAGCTCTCACTGAGAGCTTTCCGATGAATGGCAAGCCATATTTCCGACAAAATCCTGAAAAATTACCCATAATTCTGCTGTGGTTAAGGAGTCGATTATTTAGGACATTGCTGTACTTGTACTTATTCCCATACACAGCAGGTCATCAGTTATACCTCTGAGGTAAATGAACGAGCTGAATCCCTTTTACAGGTGCTGTTCCAGTTTCAGGATGGCCTTCAAATATTAGTTTTGCACAAGCCTTGAAATAGTGTGTTTGTCATTTGCAGAATGAGGTCCCAAGAGCGTGAATTTAGTGACACTAGCCCACACAGCGGGCTAGCATCACTAAATTCAATCTCTGGGGACCTCATTCTACTTAGAGTTATGGGCCTATTTAAAAAAAGAAATTTCTAATCTTTGAATATTAACATTGAATGTTATGGATTTTAGATTCCTAACTGAAAATAGCTAATCACTATCGCCAAGGGTACTGAGTAGTGTAACATTCATGTTATTTTCTCTTTCTATCTTCTGGGAAGTATCTATAGTCTCAAATTAACATTGTTTTATAGTTACTTTTCACCTTCTGCTCAGTTTCTATATCCCTAATTTGCAGAATATAAAATGCATAATCAAGGCGACTAATGGGTAAATATCACCAACTTTCAACTGTGAAACTTCAATCTGATCCTAGGTCTCCCATAGCAGTTGAGTCCTAAGCAGAATGAGATTCCCAGAGCATGAATTTTTGTGACGCTTGCCAGCTGTGCGGGGTAGCGTCAGTAAATTCACCCTCTGGGAACCTCATTCTGCAAATGACAGACACACTATTTCAAGGCTTGGTTATCCATACTCTAAAGGCCTTTGCAGTTGGAGTTGTGAGCCACGTGTCACCTGTGATCTCTGCATTTGACGCTGAATTATAATGCTATATCATTGATGCATTCAGGATAAAAAATTCAAATGCAAGAATATGGACAAGTTTGTGTCATTTACAATTACCAAGAGTGACAGAGATACCGGAAATGGATCTAACTTGTCACGGCTGTTCGTATAGACATATGTGGTTGCTTCAAATTAACTGATTGAATAAAAAATTATAATGCAATTATATTAGCCTTGGAATATCTCATCCTCTTTAGACTTAATAATTAATAGGTGCAACTATTATATGTATGCAGTTTGGCCGCGATTGAAAGGCTAATAATGTTACATATGGCACAGATATTAATTTACATTTTTTAGAGAATAACAAAAAAATGTCCAAATAATTGGGACATAAATGTATGCAGTTTAGTAGGGGATTCCAGCATGAAAACAGTTTTTAGATGAAACAACTGCATCTATATAGACAAAGGCCCAGATGGCCTTTGCGGTGGGTATTGCTGTTAAAATAGTCACATCTCTTAAAACCACCATAGACAGAAGAATATTAAAATATAGACAGGCTTTGTTTATAACAATCATAAATATCATGTAAATAGTATATCATTGTAGTTTGTATGCTTTATGTAAACAAAAGCCAAAATTGTTATAGAACCTAGCTGGCTTTTGTTTATAAAACACAGCATAAGAACTTGACAATAACATACTGTATACATATGTATGTGATATTTATGGTATAAGAACTATTAAATATGTCTATATTTTAATATTCTTTCTGTTTATGGCAGTTTTAACAGGTGTGACTATTTGAACAGCATCCGTGCCTTTAATCAATGAGGAAAATTAAGCTAACTGTAGGCAATCATCATTTTTTATACTATTTCAACAATGGTCACCTTTATCATCACCGTTGGAACATGACGTCTGTTGCACTTCTTTCATAAGGAAACGTGTTTCATCAGAACTAAGAGAACTAAACTGCAGCCCTTCCTTCAATGCTCCATAGCTTCTGAGTTTTGTCATCATTCTGTTTCCATAATCATTCAAGTCACTCAAAACCTCCAAATGTTCTCCTGAAAAGGAAAATGAACTGCCAAAAACATTTTTCAAGAATTAATTTCAAATAAATGTAAAATCCAAGATGGCTGCTGCAGTCATGTTGTTTTAACAAATTTCATAAGTATTTGATGCCTCCCGTCTAGAGGCCACCCCAAATATCCATATGAAGTTTGGTGATAATAAGATAAGGGATATGGCCTGTGGAGTGTTCTGGAGATTTAGTCGTGCAAATAGCAAAATCTTTTCCCATAACTCAACAAAAATTCAATGGGCAAAACGCGGTGTACTTAAATATCCTTACCCCATGGTGGTGCAACAGCATACCAAAGATCATTCAAATCAGACCACTGATGACTGAGATATAGTGCTCCAAATTTCGGACAGACGGATAATTATCGTTTACGGGGGATAATTACATACATGGAAATATATATTTTAGCAGCGAGTAACCACATAACTTCACCTCAGACCACATTCTCTGTTACTCTATGGACTAAGAATGATTTGGAAACCCTTATTGGTGTTTTCTATGAAGTTTTAATAATTTTTAAAATACCTATGTCATGAGGTTATGTGGCAACATATATGTGGCAACTTATATTCATTAAATATTTGTTATTATTTATTTAAAAACTGTAAAATAGAGAACAGTATATTAATCAATTTGGTTTTAATATTATTTCAAGTCACAAAAAGACATTGTATCTGCTGGGTGGGCAGTGCAAACAGACATATATATTAGCTGGGTGTGCATGGGCACAAAAAAGCGTTTCATTAAAGGAATATTATTCTGAAAATTTGTTAGTATTTTCTTTCAATATACCTATATTATATAATTAAAATGCCCAATTTGCTCAAATAATCTTGTGTTTGATCGCTAATTTTGTTTTTATAACAAACAAGAGCACGCCGTGCGGGCGTGGAATAATACGCCTGTTTCTGGAGTAGAGTGGGGCAAGGTTTAATTCATTTGTTTGAAACCTTTGACTTAAAGGAATACGGTCCTGAAAAAACAATATTATTTTCTTTCAATATACCGATAATATATATATAAAATGTCCATTGGGCGCATATAATCTAATATTCGGCCGCCAATCGTTATTTTTATAACGATTAAAAAAAATTCCGAAGTTAGCCGAAGATTTTGTTGTAGACGAAGTCACGTGATCATCAGCCCGATCACGTGATTGTCACATGTAAACAGAAGCATAGCACGTGATCGATCACGTGGTAACTCATTGACAACGCATAGATACGCGACGGCGGTATTTTAAGTTTGCATGTAGTCGATCGCGGCCTTTGAAGATTGTCGCGTTATCACACTGCGAATGCAAAACTTCGCCGAAAACATCGCCTTTCTCGTAATTAAATGTCTTTATCGTGTTATTATTACTATTATTATATGTATCGCGATGTGTTGTTACTATAAAGCCATGCCCGTATATTATTCAGTTTTGCGCGCATTTATCTATATAAACGCGTGCTCGTGTTTATATATATTTTTTCGTTACCGGAATAGTCCAAGTTATATTATATATGCATATCAAGATTGCATATATACGCGAAGACTTGCACAGTTATTAGGCAATTATCATCTCATTAGTCGTGTGTCAATAAAGAGCGTTTCGTTTTAATTTATCGTAACGCGGTAAAACAACACAAAATTGGTTTATTGCTGTCGGATTTAATCAATTATAATCAAGTCATTCAATATGATATGATAAGTTCATTTTTCCTTGGTTATGAATCATGTATATATTTGGGCAATATGGTGTTTATATATATTTCGGAATATTGCTTCCCCCACCCCAAAACAATCTAGCCGACTGTCACTGATGGAAATTCACTGCATCTATGCATGGTTATTGGCCTATAAAATTAGCACTCTAGCGATACGGTCTATTGAATAAGGTCATAAATCGACCTCTATGTGTCAATTACGCATAACAATAGGGTTATAAAATATATAAATGTTCGCCGTGGTTCGTTTAAACATCCAATCATATATAACACTTTTTGAAGGAGGGATAATAATCCGGTTTAATATGGAATCACATATTCAAGTGCTCTTTATTCGCAATATATCGTAATAGTGAACGCTCTTTATTGCGTCAAGGTAAAGGGACTCGACTTAGAACAGTTGTTCTAGTGATTGTTTACTGATTACAACAATACAGGTCAATAGCCTACATGTACATGAACTTCCGATATGCATGCTTTATATATCCTTCCATCATTGTCATAGCAATTTCCGCTTTATTAAACTCTTTTTATTCGTACCATATTAGGAAAACTCTTAACATGGAACGCTCTTTATTGAGCCATGGTGAAGGAAATGGGGACTCGACTTAGAATAGTTGTCATCGTGAATTATTCATCAACATACTCCCCACTTTAACTGCAATTGTATGTATTCGTAACCATGACTGACTCGTCAAATTAAACGCTCTTTATTTGGTATATGTAATCGGTTTCTGATTTTGCGCAACGGGTTTCCCACAGAAATCCTGCCAAATGTCACGTAAACAAACATCGGTTGGAAATGAATACAGCATATGCCTAACTGAGAGTCACTAGAATGAATGAATGATTGTAAATAGAGAGTGAAGCGAAGCGCCCGGGATGGTCGAAAAGATCGAGTGATCTTTTCCTTCACCCCAATGATTGTAAATACGGGACACTCGGGGCATATATACGGAAAATTAAAACAACATCGCGAACACGCACCCGAATAAAGTTCACATGCCGGCTCGTGTTTTTATAAGCTTTATACGAAAGTGTTATCTACCCCGCTCAATCGTCCCTCTATATTTTTTGTCAAAACAATACCGTAACTTTCCAAAGAGCACTTAAGACAAATCACAAGTGAAGATAACTCACCGCGCGATGACAATTCACCATATAGGTAGACATAATTAACTCCGACTCCGATTCCCTGTTTTTAATTAGTTTACCTCGCTTGACGTCATGCGAGGTTTTGCGACGGAGATAGCCGACAAGCGGTGGTGGTATTATTTATTTATTTCTCGGCTTATTTATTACGCGATTTTTATGGGACTTGGATCATTGTGATCACAATAGGGGTGGCTTTCCGATAGAGTTTTGTTGTTTCATGAGGATAGTAATCCTTTAAGACAAAATAATAACAAAAATAAAATCTAAGAAATAAAAAGGGGCATAACTCAGTCAAAATCATGCGGACGAAACACATATTCGAACTTGATCTGTATTTTGGGGTGGTAAACTAATATACCAAATTTGGTTCAGTTCACTTGATTCAATCTAAAGTTATCATCCGGAAACCAAAAGCAGACAGACAACGGATGGACGGACGGACAACCATTTACATATTGCGACCATTTTTTTCAAACGGGCGTATAAAAACAAAAAATTCTGAAGATCTTATGTTCTAGACAAAATCACGTGATTGGAGTCGCATGATCAGCGGTCGGTGTGGTCACATGATTTAACATATGACAAAGACGTAGCGATTAGGGAAATTCCTGTTAATATCAAGCTTCTGCGATTTTGACTTCTTATACATATTTGAATTTATACCAATTTGTCACTACCTTATGCTGTTTGCCAGTTTATCTATGTATATAAGGCATGGGCATATGTTATCAACCTCTTTGTGTCAATTACGCATAACAATAGCATTGATGATTATAAAAGATATAAACATTGGCCGTGGTTCATTTGAACATCCAATTATAAGTAACACTTATTGAAGGAGGGATAATAATCCGGTTTAATAAGTAATCACATATACAAACGCTCTTTATTCGCACCATATTGGGAATAGGCTTAACAGGAAATGCTCTTTATTGAGTCAGGGTAAAGGGAAATTGTGACTCGACTTAGAATAGTTGTCATCATGATTATTTACTAATTATATCAATACACGTAATACATGTACCCAAACTTTCGATATATATGCTTTGTATACCCGTCAAAGTCATTTCCGGTTTATTAAATGCTTTTATTCATACCATATCATGGAACACTCTTTATTGAGTCATGGTGAAGGAAAGTGGGGACTTGACTTAGAATAGTTGTCATCGTGAATATTTACTCAATTATTTATCAATGTACTGCCCACTTTAACTGCAATTTTATGTTAAAGTAATCATGCCCAACTAGTAAAATTAAACGCTCTTTATTTGGTATGTGCATTCGATTTTTATCGATAGGTTCGATTGGATATACTCACGACTGGACCTAATTGAGAGTTACTCTACCAGCCACAGTCGAAAACACTGCATTTATTTGGCATTGTCACGAATGAATGAACAAAAAATGATTGTGAATATACTGCACACTCGGGGCATATATATGGAAAATTAAAACAACATTGTGAACACGCACCCGAATAGAGTTCACATGTCGACTCGTGTTTTTATAGGCTTTATTTTTTACATGACAGTGTTATCTACCCCGCTCAATCGGCCTTCTATATTTTTGTCAAAACAGTAATTTTCCAAACAGCACTTATGAAAAATCACAAGTGAAGAAAATGCACCGGGCGATGATAATTCACCACGTATACACAATTTTATTGGCATGCCCCGCAGTAATTCCATTACACTCACGTGCTCATGTTGATTACGCTTTTTACATCGCCACTCAGATGACATCATATATGTAGACACAATTAATCCTACTCCGATTCCGTGGTTTCTAAGATATACATGACAATCTACGTTTTGGTAAAATTTCCGCATATAATAAACTGTTTTTATTCTGATTCCTGCAAGCATTTATCTCAATTTATTTCTGAGGAAACTGACCTGTGAGACGACTTTCATATATTTGTACTTTATGGCAGTCTGCCTCCTCGGATTCTGCAGCAACAAGGACTCCACTCATTTCCTTCACTGGTACTTCTACAATGAATTTTTTTACAGAAAAGAAAGGATATGTTGTATGAATGTGGGATGCTCATTCAAATCTTAAATTTGTTCATGTCAGATTAAAAATTATGATTTGATATAAATAGTTACATCTCTCATAATTAATTGAACATAGGTTTAACCTTTTGATGAGTAAAAATACTTGCTGACAATTAGTACACTTGGTGAATGTTCAGATATAACTACAGTAATGCCCTAAATAATTGACTAAATCCTGAAAAGTTACCCATAATTCTGCAGTGGTTAAGGAGTTTCTTTGGAAACGCATATAATAAAATGAATATCTAGTGTTTTTAAGTGGATACCGAAAATTATGTCATTCGTGAACGAGACAAAAAGAACACATCTGTCCCGCTCACTCATGTTCTGTGCCTAATTTAGAATGAATGGGAACCAAGAGAGCAATATATGCGCATAATAATTCAGTGTTCCTTGTCATGTCGGTCATGGCTGCTACACTATTATGTTATTTGAAAAATTGTTCTGTCATAGATATAAATTTCTGAACTATTTTAAAGATTGTTTTAAGCTTTTCGAAGTTGTTTCTTTCAGTGCAGAATCGAGAATCAATTTTCTAAAAGTTCAAGTAAAACATTTGTTTATTTGTCACTGGTATATCGGACAATGAAATAATAAATGAGAAGCTATTTCTTCTGTTACACATGGACATAGAGGACTTGGTTAATTAATTAACACTTAATTAAAATTACACCCAGGGTGAAGCCTACAGGGATGTACTGACGATGGGCATGAGTAATGATAATAGTGATAGATATAACTTGAAAATATTTTCTAGGAAATATTGTTTTCTAGGAAATATTGTTCAGGAATGGCATATTAAAATGTCTTTCGTGAGCATATTGATATTAAATATGTTCACGACAAAGAGGGGAGTCTTTTATATAATGTTACCCTTCAGTGATTTTGTTTTTTTCTTTGTTGTAGCTTTGCTTCTCATTGCTAGGAAACCATCCAGTGGATCAGCACAAGTTATAGTCATATTTCTATTGGTATCTCTGCCTTCCCCAACTGACAAAATAAAGATAAACTTTCTTATTTATAGTGCCTCCAGCATGACCCCATGTCTCCGTTTTGCAAAAATATTTTCTCCTTCTAGCCATTAGATTTCCACCATAAGCTATCTAAATTTATAATTGTGGATAAATAAGAAAGTAATCTTATAAGTTTTTCTTGGTGAATTTAAAAACAAAGAGTTGTGACTGACGCTTCTTCTATGAAGTAACTATAATAGTCCTATTTATTTCCATAATCTAATCTAATAAAAAATGCTCTTACATGATCATGTCAGAAGTTTGAATTATTATAAATGTTTTTATTACTATTAGAGCCTCCTCACTCAATCAGGTATAACACTGAAAAATATATAATATCTTCAATAGGTTAACATGTAACTTAAAGGGAGACTGTACACTACAGTAATGCTCTAAGTAATCGACTCCTTAACCACAGCAGAATTATGGGTAATTTTTCAGGATTTAGTCGGAAATATGGCTGGTTGCCATTCATCGGAAAGCTCTCGCCGAGAGCTTTCCGATTATGGCAACAAGCCATATTTCCGACTAAATCCTGAAAATTACCCATAATTCTGCTGTGGTTAAGGAGTCGATTACCTAAAGCATTACTGTTAATCCGACCATCTATGGCACCATCTCTTTTTATACTCAACAGAATATATGCAACAAATGAATTTGAGCCATGGATTAGAGCAAAAAACTTTACAAACAACTATACAAACAACATGGTAATTATAATAAAAATGAGTTTGTGGTGTAGTCTGTTATGACCGGATTTAGTGAATAGTACCCCTTTAAATCTAGAACTTGCCTGTTGGTGATATGAATCGTGAACCTTGCATCACAGTTGGTTTCATATTTGCTATATCATTCCTTTGTACCATCATTGTATTAATGACATCGTGTGAACGTGTCTCGTTATGGTAAGTCAAACGTTCTAGCATCGGATCCTCCCAATCTTGAATTGAACAAAATTTGTATTATGTCATAAAACTGAGACAGCATATTGACCCTTTCATGAAGGAAGCTGCGCTGGTGCAGCATTAAAGACCCTGTGTCAGTGCATTCTCTTATATATGCGAGGCTCCCTCTATAAGAGAATGCACTGGCTTACACAGTCAAGGTAAATATTGTTAGGCCAATGTATTCTCTTAAATATGCGAGACTAAGATTAAGATGTTGAGTTCCAAATAAATATTTTACAGTGTGAGAACAAATGTATCATTGTATATACAGTCCATTTCACTTAATAGCATATCCTCCGTGCAAAGCCTTTGAATTCGATTAAGAGAATATTAAATTATGTGAAATCCATGTTTCAGCAAGAACACATGTTCTGTATGTAGTCCTCATCAAGATCAAGTTCACTTATTTTCCCCAAACACCTGCAATCGCTTATTTTCTTATGTATCATCATTTATATTAAAAACAATACCAACAAAATGAGAAATTATATGTACTAATATATAAATGTGAATAAAAATGTTTATTTGTGTATACTTATTGGTGTTTTGGGAGCTTTCGCATCCTATTGTGAAATTTTATGATGAATCACAAGTGTGTTTTCTTTTGGAAAATTGGAATTCCCATGATGATCACATGCCGAGCGTGTGACCTGCTGGTGTGCTATTTTTAGAATGGGGAATTTCCCAGGACAATCTAAGTGTTGCATGTGGTTACAGTTGACTGATAGAAGAGAGGAGTAGATTTGTTTTTCTCGATTCTTTACTGAATAATAATTCAAACATTAG
The DNA here is from genome assembly GCA_032622095.1 of Siphonodentalium dalli. Classification (NCBI taxonomy): domain Eukaryota; kingdom Metazoa; phylum Mollusca; class Scaphopoda; order Gadilida; family Siphonodentaliidae; genus Siphonodentalium; species Siphonodentalium dalli. The sequence continues at coordinate 161,449,567 of CP136063.1, read as the reverse complement.
TAATGATATACATAACAATGAAAATTAAATGCATTTACGGAATCCAATCGACGTATTCTGTGATCTTACATTGACACCTCGATCTGCTTGGACATCACTGGGTCAACCTTCTTCTGAAGATATTAGACCACACCCCATTTGAATTCTTCATCTTCATTGTTGGGATTCTCTTCGAACCACTGTCGCCCATTCATGATGCCTTCTCTGAACTGCATATGAAGTAGCACAGGCGTTCTGTGGGGCATGTCATTTTATCATCAGATCAGTCATTGGCGGTTTTGTCACAAGAGCTTCGGATTTTCGTTGCAATTTCCTAGTCGGTGAGCAGGAGTGATGAACTCAGCTACCTCTGCAGCATTCATGCTGGCTGGCAGGTCGATGTCGAGTACCAGATGGTCGATGCCAGGTGTAGACTCGGGTTTGGGTGTTTCGGGGAGCCAGAATCCAGCTTTGCTGAAGCAGTTGATAATGGTCTTGTTCTTTACGTCAGCCCATGCTCAGTTTAGCATGAGCATGGACACTAATAACTCTATCTTCTTAGCAATCTGCCCGGCTGTTGAATTTGGGTCGTTGTTTATGGAGTCAATCAACTTGCATACCATCTGCTTTCTGTATAGCACCTTCAGATTTGAGATACCTTGGCCACATGGTTGAATCAATGATAGGGTATTGGCTGGTAGGAATTCAACTGTCATGTTGGTTAACTCGGAGCCGCAATCTGGTGGGTGGGTAGGGTAGTTATGACGTACATCTCATTTCTGTCGGCACATAGAATTGTCGAAAACTCAGATCCACTCATTCCAGAGGTCTGCTGTCATCCAGCTGTTAATGTTGTTGCAGTATGTCATTGGTAATTTTTTCTTACCTCTGAAACAACTAGGCTGCTTTGACTTGCCAATTGCTAAAGCCGCTTTCACACATGTCCGTTTCTCGGATGCGTTTCCTTGCGTTTCTAATCTTTTAACGCATCCGGAAAACGCATCGGTCGAAATAGTGAAGCTAGCCACACATGCTTGTGTATGCTTTTTTAGAAACGCAGGCGAAACGCAGCATTTCAAGTCCGAGACATGAACAAAAAGAAACGCATCCGGCAAACGCACATGTGTGAAAGACCCAGTGATATTATCACTGTTTTGACCGATGCGTTTTCCGGATGCGTTAAAATATCAGAAACGCAAGGGAACGCATCGGAGAAACGGACATGTGTGAAAGCGGCTTAAGGGCTTTCTCGTGTCAGTGTCTGTCATGTTGGAAGCTACAAAGAGGTGTAACTGCATGTCTTTGGCTTTATGCCACAACTGCAGTCATCTGATTTCCTGGTAAGGGTGCCTTTTGGCAATACTCTATAGTACACTCCTGTCTCATCGGTGTTGTAGATGTCGAGTCAGGGTAGTAGTTTCTCTTTCAACCACTGGTCTTTGGTGTCAGCATCTTTCTTTTCACCATGGAATCTCTTGAATTGGATGTTGTTCTATTCTTCCATCTTGAAAGACAAAATGTGTCAGCTTGAAGTCAGTTTTGTTGAGCAGCTTGGCGACGTCTTCGGATATTTGCATCAAGTGTCTCAATCTAGGGGGATGTCTCTATGTATGGTGTTGTCAAACCATGTGGTAAGGGCTTGCCCAGTGTTCTACGTCAGATATTTGTAGTTAAAAACAATAGCATTTATTTTATCTGTTGTGTTTTTATAAATTTGTTAATTCGCAAATTTTTTCTTTTGTTGCAACTAAAAATAACAAAATGCTCTTTTAATGTTGATGCACACCCTTTGATTGCTAAACAGAGCAACCCTACATTTAAGATCATAGCAACACTTTGATATAAGATAATAAATGAGCAAAAACATCTGGATATACTGCATTATAGCTGACAATGGCAACTATTCCAAAATAAATATATACAGTAATGCTCTAATTAATCGACCTCTTAACCAAAGCAGAATTATGGGTGAGAGCTTTCCGATGAATGGCAACAAGCCATATTTCCGACTAAATCCTGAAAAGTTACCCATAATTCTGCTTTGGTTAAGAGGTCGATTAATTAGAGCATTACTGTAATTTAAAAAATCATGGGCACTCACCATTTATGAGTGTATCATTCTTCTTGAATGTTTCCTTATAGTCGAGAGTCATCATTGGAGTACCACCAGGGGCAAATATTTCTATGTTCTTCACACGAAACACAGCATCTTTTGAATAAAGCACTGGATCCCACAGCAAGTTCAGTTCAGCAGTACCAACACCGACCTCATTCTTCAAATCCATCAGATCTTTTCCAGCAGCCACGGCAGAATATGATGGATCCATTTCTGTCTCCATCTTTGGTTCTGAGAAATGAAATATTTTTAGAAGTGTTGGATTGCTGAATGCAAACTGAAAGTTTTTGGTGAATGTGCATCTTCAATATCACAACAAATTACCTCTTTCAAATTGTTTGCAAAATTTTAACCCTTCTATTAGAAGCTGCTAAGTTCTCAATATTGGGAATCACAAATTCCTATAAATTTCATGTAAATAAGAATAAAAATATAAAAAAAGAATTTAGAGTTCATAGATTATATGGTACATCAGAACATATATTTAGAATTGTTTTAATTTTTAGGACATCAGTTTTCGTTTCCAGCAATGTCTTTTCAAGAACACCCTAAAATAGCTAAACAGATAAACCATGCAAATACAAATAAAGCAAATATAACCAAAAAAATTAATATAATTTTCATTAGAACAAATGCAGATGACATAACCAACATATTTCTTGAATAGATGAAACAGGATAAAAAACAATAGAATTAAAACACTGCAGCGGAGGAATGCATATGAGAATCCCAAATGATAACTTTCTCAAGATGCTAGCTCCAAGCTGATTTCTTGATCATAACTTGGAGAAGAAAGAAAAAGTAGAAGTATGTATCAAAAGAGGTATGATGAGAAATTATCAATATACTTTCAGATACCAAAACTTCCAAAAACATTACTAGGATATGTGCTTTTTTTTTTTTTTTTGCCAAATTATAAATAATTTTTTTATTTGACAATTGGCAGTGTAAACTCTGAATCTAAAACAATATTACAAACCACGTAGCTGCATCACTAGATTTGATGTAAATATTTCAACATAATTTCAAAATATGAAATGCTGAATAAACTTCACATGCATAAATGCAGAAATATAACAAACCCTGTAGCTGCATTGCTACAATTTCTGTGAAATATCGCTCCTTTTTGAAAATGGATTTTTCTATGTCCATTTTACATATGTCTGTTAATATTTTGCTGAAATTATATTCAAGACATTTTGTGTGCTGATTTTGGTGAATAAAATTGATAAGTGAGTACTCAAGCACTTTGCCCACTGAAAGAAAGAAGCTTTAAACTAATATTGCGGAAAATTTCAACCACACATACCAATCGTACCATTTAAAGGTACTCAATCCGATCAGAGGGTCCCCATGTCATCAAGTTACAACAACATTTCTTCAAAATATGCTATAGTTTAACAGAATCAATTAATTACAGCAAAATAATGCTAACTGCTGTCAACTATGGTATAAAATTTCCAAAAACGTGTTATTTATCAACATGTTGTTCAATGAAATATGGTCTATTATCACTTGAGTATTACGAAATTTGGCCATATTACCACTTGATTTTAGAGTTATCCATCTTCATCCGTAATTTTGTCCGAGAGTCAACTTTTTCTGGGCCACAATTAAGTATACATTTTGAGAAATATAAAATTTAAAAAATCGATATCTGATCACTCGGAGCTTTGCTGGGTGGGTTCCTCGACTCGAATCAAATATTTTTTTTACCCCAAATGCCAAAGAAATAGTAATGTATGGATGCCCAGAAACAGGCGGAATAATCCAAAGGGATAGTATCATCTCTGTTACAGAGATACCCAGAATGTTGCAGTTGATTTTTCTTGAAAAAAGAATTATTGAATATGACATTCAAAATAGATGGTATCTCAGGATAATAAACTAGATAAGAGTTAAATTATTCTGTACTTCTTTGTCACAAGCTAATAATAGCTTGCCGTATATGACTCTTATACGGAGTCCTCGATCTCAATCTCAAAACAGAATCATAATTTATCTTTATCATTTTCTTCTCTTACTCAGTGAAGATTAGCTGAAATACAGGCATTTATAATGACATATGTGAGCTAACAGTCCTTACCAGTCATCGTTTTCATCAATAGGAATCTCATCTAAACATGGTAGCTCAACAGTGATACCCAGCATGTCATCAGTACATCTTGAAAATATTGGTGGTTCCAATGACGCCTTCAATATGTAATCCTCAGTACAGTCATGACCTGTGTAACAGAAGTATTCATATAATTTTGATTAAATTAAGAAGTGGAGGAGGTCAACTTAAAAACATCACACACCCAACACAACTTCAGTGTGTATGTATAACTAAAACCAAGCCATATGACATTTTAAACAATATATTGTGTGCAAGAATAATTACGACTGATGTAATCACGATGTTGCTATGTAGGCTTTCCTTGCTAACCTGTTAATTGTAATATATGTAAAACATGTAAAATCAATTAACATATCAAATCAAGTCATTCTGGAATAAGCAATCACATCATTGAGAGTTGCGCTAGAAAACCCTTTAAGGAATTATTTAAAAAAAAAAAAAAAAAATTCTCTTCATAATACTAATTATATTTCGCCAAGAAAATTCAAAATCGAGCAGATATTATTTTTATTATTTTGACAGATTTTGATATAAGAAAAATCATGGAAGTTTCCAAAGATTTTACTGAGGTAAGTCACATGACTGATTAGAGTGATCACATGACTAAAACGCAGTCACGTGACTGACCAGCTGATAGGTGCAGTCACATGACTGTATTTACTGGCAATATATATCACATGTTTTCTAATCAGTGACAGTGGTGGCCGGAGGTTAAAATAATTAAATAATTCTGCCAATCGCACATGTTGATAATTACATATGAAATATTGCAACCTCTCTGTTAAAATGCCTTATACAATAAATAAATTGTGATTACTAAATAAAAACTGGTTGAATGTGCTGATTATGAACTGGATTTGCTAGAATATAGTGCGAAATGAAATTGAGGTGTTTCTGCAAGAATAAATTAAGTTGGGCCTTCTGGCTTCTTCTTCTTCGATAAGTATGGTACAAATTTCGGAAGCTAATTTATACAACTGAAATATTGTCATACTGTTGTGCATCATAGGAGTGCAATTAAAAACCAATGGGGCGTGATTAAAAAGGTGTTCGTTAAAACATCATGATGGCTTATATTCGTCATAATTATATCTCTCTGTGGACAGTTTGCTAAAATCCCTCCAGACAAGAGATTGCGTAAATAAAAGAATTAACTCTAATACATAACAGACTGTCGAAACTATAATAATTATTAAATAGCACTTTGGCATGTTTTGTTTTCTAAATTGTAGGCTAGCTATATTTGGCCAGCCATTGTTTTTGTTTGTTTTTTCCATTTTGTTTTACGTTTTGATGGCAGATATATTGACTTTCAAGAGAGGACGTTTTTAATTGTTGTCAGCTTAGAAAAAAACCCAATGATCACATCTAATAAAGTGCGTCCATGCTTTCGTCGCTTAAAAGTAGTAGACAATAAAGATCATTCTCAATTATGATCATTTTCGAGGTATCATGGGTGCATGATTTTGTATGTGGTATTGTGTCATCTACTATATAATTTGAGAACTACGTATATATATGTGTGTGTTTGTCCTTTGAGCTCAATCGCGCCAGCCGTTTTCGATTCTATAAAGGACAAACACACACATATATATACGTAGTTCTCAACTTCCCATCTAATGGTAAAATCCCCGGGAATTGTCGTCGCGGCATTTTGGAGAAGCTCTGTGCACTCATTCTCCACTCCCAATCACAAAAAACGGCACTGCGGGGGTTAATCACATGATAATTTAATGAGCGTTTGTATATGACGCGTCTCTATAAAAGAGCATTTGTTTACAATTCAACGCAAAGTTATCGCTCGAAATTTAGCATCGAAAAAATTTAATTTCTTTCATCAAAAACATAATTACATGCTGGACTCTGTCATTTTAAGAATATGTAAGTATTACACACAGACACACCAAGTCTCAGCTTAAAATTTTGAAAAATAAGAGATTTATTGACATAAATCAATTTTAATGGGAAATCCTGTGTTAAAATTTAGCATCGAAAAAATTTAATTTCTTCCATCTAAAACATAATTACGTGTTGGACTGTGTCATTTTAAGAACATCTAAGTATTAAAAAATTCAAAATTCAAAATTGGTCACTTGACCTCCCCATGAATATCTTCTGGGAAATTCCAGGGAATGCGTGCCCATTATGTGTGTCGCGGTCGCGCAATTTTAACACTTTCGAGGTAAATACACGTGGTTGTGAATTACATCACGTGGATCCAGGCGGAAGTTAACCTGACCCATCCGATGCCGCGTATGTTAGTGATACCGGAGTTATAGCGTGCACGTTATGTTTTTTGACTGACCGCAGTGACCGTTCCGCCGAATATGAACATGTTATCAACTGTTACGGCAGTCAATTGCCGTGGTGAATATTGAAGCCTACAGCGATTGCCACGGCAATGCCGATTGCCGTGGTGAATGTATGTCCTTTATAGACTCGAACCGATTGAGCTCAAACTTGCTACCTACGGGAAGTGTCATGGATGGGTTAAATTGTGACCCCGACCTGACCTTGACCTTGAATATGATAAATTCAAGGTCAAATCGGGTAAAACTGGCGGATTTCGACGAAATTTTACACCTAGGTGCAGCATACATGTCTCGGAAGCTGTTGCAATTGCTTTTTCGAACAAAGCCATGAGATGAACCACGCCAGTGGCGGGCTAACCTGCTAGTTTTAATATAAAGAGCTTTCGTAACCCAAAAGCGGTAGACAAAAAACAGCATTCTCAATTACGAACAATATTGTCTTTTTCGATGTATTAGATAATGTGTGATTTGTGTGTGGCATGGTGGCATTCGAATATACGAATCATTGAGAATTTGGAAATAGCATTACCTAAAAAAAAGTAACATATGAAACACCTAATTATATCGTTAACCCAATGTTTTTATAATGTTTGGGTGCTTCTTATGACAAAGTTGATGCAGTAATCAGCTGCTGTTACTACTCACTTTGGTCCCATTTTATAGCGCAAACAATTTCGCCGGTTGACACTGATGAATAGTTGCTGAGTGCATGACTTTCAAATTTAGGACTAAGGTAACATTAGTTTTTCAGCTTATTTATTATGGATAATTTTAATAAAAATTGGGAAGGCTTTCCCATTGCATTTGGTGGTTTCTAGACCAAATAAATCTTTAAAGAGTTAAACATGAACAAAGTACCAAGTCGTTCTCTATTGATCTCATAGCCTGCAATGTCTCCCATATTGTTATTGACACATAGAACTATACACTAATGCCCTAAATAATCAACTCCTTAACAACAGTAGATTTATGGGCAGTGAGAGCTTTCTGATGAATGGCAACAAGCCATATTTCCAACTAAATCCTGAAAAATTACCCATAATTCTGCTGTGGTTAAGGAGTCGATTATTTAGGGCATTACTGTATCTCCTTAGAATATAGCAGAGATATGGAGGCACAGACTCAGTATGAGTGTTCATTGCTTCATATGCGCTTAACTCAGTGAGCGTGAACAAATTCTCATTTCTTATTGATATGGCCATGTGTCACATACTAACCAATATTGTTCATTTCAATGAAGTCACAATTGTCTGTATTCAGTGCATTAAATGGAGATGAGTCGAAAGGCTCGATACTGGACAGAAAATGTTTCTTTGATGTTTCCTGAGAGTGCACCTTCTCCAGGTCATCAACTGTGAAAATTATAAAGAAGTGTTGAAGCAGGTATAGTTCGGGAGCTGATAGTGTACTCCTGCATCACCCAGGATTTAACTTCAAATTGTTGACAGCAGACATCAAATATGGCTGCCGTTTTTCAGAAGTGGCATCAAATCAGTCTGATAATTGTAGAGAGAAGATCTTGTCAAATGTACATAATTTTGTGAAGCCACTGAAAGTGCAAAAATTGACAATTTTTCAATAATATCTTCTACATCAGTTTTTGATATTTGGAACTGATAAAAATTGTAACTTTCCATCATCTCTGTTGCCCTCAATAATCATAAATTATACAAACTACTGAGTAAATACACTGCATGCCAGGTCCAGTTATAGCACTATCCTATTCTTGTTTTCGACACTTTCACCACGAGGCCCTCAATGCACCTCACTCATGTGAATGCCACAGTGATACAATACCTTTGTTCTCGTGCAGTTAGTGTCAGATGCAGAGATCACAGATGACACACTACTCACAATGGTGCCTACATGGGCTTTAATAAGCAAAACAATCGTACAATTTTACAATTGGGCCAAAACTTTTGGCAACATTGTGTACAGTTGTCCATTGTGGGTGTGAGGTAGAAAAACTAATAATATTACAAATATATCCATAATTATTCAAGATAGAACCTGAACCATTTATGCCTGAGTTCACAGTGATATTCTCAAACCAAAAACCCTTCACTAAACTAAAATCTAGTAAGTAAAATGATAAAGATTAACAGGTCAAGCTACATACATATTGTAGGTTTGGTTGTCCCCTCATTATTTGGTGAGAGCAAGCTTATTTCTTCCCTTTGGTCTTCTATAAATTGAATGCTTCGTGAAATCTGGGGACTCATTATGTCTTCTAGAATTCTCTAAAAATGTCAATACAAAGTATATATAGAAACCATTCTAAAATCTACCACATTAACAATATATATTGAAAAATTTGAAATGCCATGGCAACATGTGGAATCTAACAAGCCACAGCATTAATTGTTTCCCAATTTCGAGGGCTGTTGTGTGAAACTGTAAAGAGATAGGTATGAGTGATCATGAGGTATTACTACCTGCCATCAAAAGGAAAAGTATGAGATGTTATTCCCTGCAAGAGGGTCTGTGAAATGAAATTGATTCAACTAAATACTGTGCAAATTAAATACATGTGTGAGTATAGTCGACAGCTTTAAAAAGTTATCTGAGAAAACAACAAAATATTCAGCAATTTCTAAGTCGAAAAGGGGCATATCCCTGTCAGAAATGATCGGACCAGACCCAAATTAAAAATTGACAGGGACTTTCACTGTTTACTAAGTTTCATGAAATTCTGTTAAATGATATTCAAGTTATCATCCAGACAACATCCTTTCGGACAGACGGAATGACAGACACCGGGGCCGCTTATTTCTATAGTACCCTAAATCTTTTTTTGGGGGACAATAATCAAGATATTGGAATGGGTCACTTATACCAGTATTCAGCCCTCATAATTGGCTATGACATTCAGCAATGCCGAAGCTATTTGCTGAAGCAAACTGGACCATGGCAATTAGGGTTGCCAAAGCAGATTGCAGAAGCCAAATAATCTGATTTAAGAGGGCTGCAGTATTTGATGGATACAAAGGAAGTTCATTTGTAATACTGGATGTAATTCAGAAATATACTAGGCTATCAATGTGAGAAAACCATAGAAGCACCACACCTCTTCATTTTTGAAAGTATGTTTCTCAAAATCTTCTCCATGTCTGTGATCTTCCTGGATTTTGTCGGCACCTTTGTCAAAATTTGTGTCTCTGAAAATATTGTAGAGAAGTTTGTCACAGATATAAGTTACAACTGAACATTACATTTTCATTAAATATGTACTGATTGGGTTCTTCTTTCTTTTTTAAGAGTTTTTTTTATAGCATCTCCTATCATGATACGAATTACATGTTTATATCAAGTGAAAATCAGTTACCTAACTGATTAGAACAGTGTTGTGCTAATCCAGATAAATTAGCCCTTAGACCAATAGAAGTAAATCACAATGAAAAATATAAGATGGTACAGATGGTCAACATAATTAAAAATAAATGCGAGAGAATTTGTTGGCAACAATCAAAACGAATGTCATGCCTTACATGTACAACACCATAGTTGGAAATTTCAGACCAAAAATAAAATAAATTTTTTCAGATAGTTTGACTTTCCACCAGTATACTAGTATAGTGTGATCGTTTTTCAAACCAAAAGTTGAAAATTTTCAATAATGTTTTTAACTGAAATGGCCATGGGGGGGGGGGGGGGGGGGGGGTATTTAGGTTGTAAATTTCTAACAGTTGGAAAGCTTAAGGCACCAGGCAGTTATAAAACATCCCAGATTTGGAAATTGTGGTCTGGATCAAGGAGGAGTGCAATTGGAAACCCCTCAAGGAGAACCTCCAGCCACAGTCCTGTTTGTTTTCATATGTACTCACATGTCCAGTAGAAGTTTGGAAACGTTACATTCTTCCTCAACCAAAGGGTCTCTAACTGGGTTAGGCTTTAATCTACTCAGCAGCTTATTTGCAGATGGAATGTTACAAATAGCTTGTTGCTGAAAATCACCTGTTATCACATCTTCTAAGTAGAACTTATTTCCTGAAAAGGATGTACATCTCATTTTGTATCGACACGTCATGTGACACATGTGACATCACATTAGTCACACTATGTGTTGACCATTACTGCCTCTTAATACCCGGGAAACCTGTGATACTGTGCAGAGAATGCCCCTCATAGTGGTATTAATATAAAACCATATGACATAGCTAATGGTCAATGATTTAATGTGTGAGTGGACTGAATCGATCTCTTCAACAATCGCCCCATCATGTTCACTCAATCCTAAACACAGATGCATGACACCTGTCCACCAATGACCAACCCAAGACACCTATATACACCTACAGTAATGCCCTAAAGAATCGACTCCTTAACCACGGCAGAATTAAGGGTAATTTTTCAGGATTTAGTCGGAAATATGGCTCATTATTACTGTATATAAAAATATATAAATTTTTATGTTATTATATTGTTGTTTATACACATGTGAATATCTTAATTGCTATGTATTGTTTAATGCCCATACATGAACTTCTCTTCTTGTAACTATGTTGTTGGGTCAGAAGAATAAATTATCTTATCTTAAATTATCTTATCTTATCCAAAAAGAAGCCATGTCCACATATATAAAAAAAAATTGAAATTACCATTCTCCAGCTCATCTTTAAAATCACTCAAAGCAATCTTTTCATAGGCTTCTTTATATACATCAGGAACCTTAATGTCATCAATATCCAAGAGAAAGATGTCATCATCTGAGAACCAGGAATCTGGATTGGAACTTGGAACAACCTCACCTAGCTTGACCTTGGTATACACTGATATTCTGAAATATTCACGATTTACAGAAAATGACAGTTGTTAAGTGAAGGATGAAAATATGCTCACAGTTAATCCTATGATTTATGATTGTAATTCTAGTTGAATATTTGTTAAATTGTTCAGATTGGTCAAGAGCTGTTAATTTTAGATTCACCAACAACACCCGCTGATGTGTGAACAAATTTGAATTGAACACGATTGGCGGTGAGTGTCAAAAATGTCATCACACAGCAAGGAATCATGTAATCGAGAGCAACCACAAAGTTGTTCACTTTTGATGCGAGTCATCATTGATTAACATAGAATGGGACTAAATTTATCTAGTTATTAAAGGGTTGAAGTAGTTTCTCTAGAGATAGAACTTCTAATCTAACCCTATTAGCTGAGCAGCCTGTATACATCCATCGGGGGTATATCCGCACATCATGCTGAACTCTTTTTTTTACGATATATATAAATCCTACAGTGGTTCAAAAGTTTTCAGTCAGAACACAGATATTTGCAATATATTGTTTTTGGCCACCAAATTCATCCTCTGGGGACCTCATTCTGCATGGCCTCATCTGCTATGTGAGGCCTTGACTCAGATTTATGTTCCAAGATGGTGATGTGCACCCATTGGATACCTTGATTAATGTTTATGCATTATGTCGTCTGCCAATTTGGGGATACAGAGAAACTAAACTAAAAAAAGAAAAAGAAACTTTCTATAGAAACTAAAAAACTTGTTAATTTGATAATAAGGATACATTCCAAAGATTATATATACATTATTTTTGGCCAGGCCTCAACATATGGTGCTGACGTTTGCAGTATGAGGTCCCCAGAGGGTGAATTTAGTTAGCATCATCAAATTTATCCTCTGGGGACCTTATTCTACATGGCCTCATCTGCTATGGGAGACCTACATGTAGACTCAGATTTAAGTTCCAAGATGGTGATGTGCACCCATTGGGCATGTCGATTATGCAATGTGTCGTCTGCCAATTTGGGGATATATAGAAAACTAAACTAAAAAAGAAAAAGAATTTTTTTAAAAGAAATTTCTAAAGAAACTAATACATTTTTAATTTGATAATAAGGATACATTCCAAAGATGAGGCCTAAGCATATTGAGATCCTGAGAGGGTGAATTTGGCTCTGCAGACTTCATTCTGCAAATGTCCGGCACCATATTTTGAGGCCCCATACCAAGATCTATTCTTTTTCATCTTTTTCTGTTCTGTCTTACCTTGAGAATGACTCAGGGTTATCCGCTTCACCTTTACAAAAACACTTCAGATCACGTGATACATTCTCTCTACCACCGACTGTTTTCAGGAATTCCGTGTCGACTTCCGCTGCAATAAACAATTTATAATAGCATCTCAGTTAAGTGTTTTTCAGAGCTGGGAACCTTTGTACTTTGTTCGAAAATGGCAGCCAGATGTCTCATATTGAAGTCAGTATTCATCTTTTTCTTCATCTATATAAATAACTCAACCATAAAACATAGCGATTGAGCTACAGTAATTCCCTAAATAGTAAATACATGTAATCGACTCCTTAACCGCAACAGAATTATGGGTAATTTTTCGGAAATATGGCTTGTTGCCCTTCATCGGAAAGCTCTCAAGCCATATTTCCGACTAAATCCTGAAAAATTACCCATAATTCTGCTGTGGTTAAGGAGTCGATTATTTAGAGCATTACTGTATATGTCAATATTCTGCTGTGGTTAAGGAGTCGATTATTTAGAGCATTACTGTATGTGTCAATATCTCACTGAGAGCTTTCCGATGAATGGCAACAAGCCATATTTCCGACTAAATCCTGAAAAATTACCCATGATTCTGCTGTGGTTAAGGAGTCAATTATTTAGAGCATTACTGTATCTGTCAATATTTGCTAGCTTACTATGAATCCTGTCTCTATATAAGTATGACTGTTGTGAAGATATATGTTCAAGAGACTTCAGCCACATTTTTCGAGGTTGTGAAATATCTACAGTAATGCTCTAATTAATCGACTTCTTAACAACAGCAGAATTATGGGTAACTTTTCAGGATTTAGTCGGAAATATGGCTTGTTGCCATTCATCGGAAAGCTCTCGCACAGCGTGTGAATGTGGGAAACATAACTTTTATGGAGCAATGTTATGAGAGCCGTCAGAAATAAAAATTTACTCTACACAGAAGGAAACAATCAAATTAGCCTGGACTACAGTCATAGTTGAGAGCTTTCCGATGAATGGCAACAAGCCATATTTCCGACTAAATCCTGAAAAGTTACCCATAATACTGCTGTGGTTAAGAAGTCGATTAATTAGAGCATTACTGTACTTAAAATTAAATCTGTCCGATATCCAGTTTTTGCAGTTTCCAAGATGATTTGTCAGGATATCTCATTGGTCTACTAGCTTCCTGATATCTTTGGAAAAATAGAGAAAAAACAAATGTTTAAATTGCCAGGCATAATATTTTGCCACCATTTTCGAGCCACTTACTTCCATAAAAGAAAGATATGTCAGAGATATGAAAATTCTGTAAAATAGATATTTTTCCATTTATTTAATTACTAGTATCATATAAGAAATATAGTATATAATAGACTGCAAGAAAACACAAAATAGGTGTGCAGAAAAAAAAATCATATTCATCATGGCATACTAATCTCAGAAGAAAGAAGCCATTGCATGGTGATGTCGGTAAAAGAAATCTGGGGAGATATACTCTTTCTTTAATACCGTACCTCTTTTCCATGGAGTCCTGAAAACATTCCCATTGGCTGTACTCTGATGTGGATAAGCATTAACCTCTTCCAGATGACTTGGCACTGTTAATGTTGAGTTGTTCAAAAACCTTCGTTTCTGGGACAAAGCCTAAAGAATAAATTTTTAAAAGCATGAAAAAACAGAAACACAGGATAGTGCTGGGTGGTATAAAAATACCACAGCAATTCTAAAATATAGAACGTAGTATACATGTACCTAATTACTGATTATTTCAACATATATTCAGTAACTATAAAAGGCAAAAAAAGTAACCAGATCAAATCTCACACTAACAAGATAGGCCAAATTGTAATTAACTGGAAATGAATTTATCTAAATGCGGATTTTTGGAATTTTTCATTCATGCATGGATACAGTAAGTATATTAAATCTGGGATTATGAAGGAAAGCAGTTAGTACACAAATTACTGATCACTCCTAATCTGAAAATCAATGTTGTACATACAGTAATGCTCTAAATAATCGACTCCTTAACCACATCAGAATTATGGCCAGTAACTTTTCAGGATTTAGTCGGAAATATATGGCTTGTTGTCATTCATCGGAAAGCTCTCACTGAGATCACTCCGACTAAATCCTGAAAGTTACCCTATTCTGCTGTGGTTAAGGAGTCGATTACTTAGAGCATTACTGTAAGGCACTTAATACATGTGGGAAACATAACTTTTTATGGCGCAATGTTATGAGAGCCGTCAGAAATAAAAATTTACTCTACACAGAAGGAAACAATCAAATTAGCCTGGACTACAGTCATAGTTGAGCAGTTTTATGGGGTACTTTACCTTCAAAATATTCATGCAAACCGCGACTTCGGTGTACCGATTAAAACAAAATCGACGGGTAACGGTGACGATATTGAAATTCTTACTGCATATATTAAGTATACCAAAATACTGCTCAGCACAAACACAAGATACATATAACTTTACAAATCTAAGATTTGTATTAATATCTATGAGTGTATCAAAAAGAATACTAGTGATGGATTGGTTTCGGTTTTTAAAAAAAAAACGAAGAACCGAACCGATCGTAATTGAAAACGAGAGGCCGATCACGATCGGCAGATGTTTAACCCATACCTTGGCGATAGCGATCTTTTTATGAGTGCAAGAATTTCAACAATTCACAGCGTACTATTATTTATTAGTTTCATAGTGGAATCAGACATATTGAGCAACTTGCTCATTTAAACACAATAGGAACATGGATATGACATTCGATTTCAACCTATTTGGTCACTCCAACAGATACATGTATGTGTGATAGATTGATAAAGATAATTATACCCAAACACAGTCAGACAGATGCACCATAGCTGTTAAAGATATAATTGTTACAATATTAACATCATAATAACTCTATTTATTTACTTCTTACAATGGAACTTGAGTCATAACAGATTATGTTGTTGTGTTAGCTGCATAGGGATGATTGAGATTAGAGACCAACAAACACCTGAACATCTATATAAGTGAGGGGTGTATGTATAGACCTTGATATTGGTTGGATATAAAATATTTTAATACAGAATTATCAGATAACTAAAGGAGAGATATGAGAAGGGTCAAATTGAAAATATTAGAGTCATAACATTGGATCGCGTACAGTATACATGTACCTATGGTTAATTTTATTCTAAGCTGATCATTGGAAAGATACAATGTCTGTAACAGCAGAAATATTCAAGAATACCAGAACCATTTTTATTATCCTGCAGCCCAAATGCAATAGAGGGAATTTCAAAATAAGATATTTCCTCAAATGATGAATATTCAATTGGTGGCTTATAGAAATTCTTAGTGAACCTGGCCCAAGGCGAAAGAGATAATTTAAAATCTGCCTATCAGATATCATGTGTCTATGGAATAGGTTAATTTTAATCATGAAATACATGCAAGTGAAAAGTGGATCACGATCAACCTGGACATAGAATAGGAGAATGAACATATAATGTGTGGAGAGGGTTAATCATTTCCAATGACATCATATGATGGAACTAATGTGTGGATTAATTTTTTTCTCAAGATAAGACAACAGTGTCTCTGTAAACAACAATTCTCTAAACAGCCATGCTCCAGAACATCCTTCACATGGACAATGGACTATTTGTATTAATGCCATGAACATGTTTCAACAGGTTGGGTTAAATTACTATTGCACACAAACTGGAGTAAATTATCATCAATCACTTAAATTTGACAGCCTCTGGAGGCAGCAGTGGTTTAGCAAAGAGTATCCAGTGTCATTTTCTGATTCCAATAATGCAGATTACTGTGTAAAGTTGTTTGTCTTAAATTCTCACAGGGCATATACAATAGGTAGTAAATTACTTGAATTATAAAGGGCCATAACTCTGTTAAAATATATCGGATCAAACCCAAATTTGAACTTGATCTGTATTTCGGGGTGAGGACCACATGTACCAAATTTGGTGTAGATCAGATGAAAAATGTTTTGAGTCATAGCAGCTTGCGTGAGTACTAAGTAAACATAAGTGTGAAAAGGGTTAACAAAACGATACCAAAATCGATACAGATAAAGAACGTGCTAACAAAGACCTAGGTAAGAAATATGAGGCAGATCATAAGCAAATTGTTTGACTTAGATGCATCAGATAGAATTTGTGCATAGGGTTAATTATTTTCTAAATCGATCAACTGATCGATACCAAAAACTATACAGGTGAGGGGTGTGTCATCATAAACCTACATTTCAAATATGAACACAATCGAACAAAAAACACTTGGGTTATTGCATCGGATAGCACATGCCCATGTGTGGATGCAAAGTGTTAATAATTTCTAAACCGATCAATCGATCTATACCAAAAACTATACAGGTGAGGGGTGTGTCATTGTAAACATGCACATGAAATTTGAACATGATCCGATAAAAGATACTCCAGTAATCGAATCGGATAGCAAGTGTCTACGGACAGACGGACGGACGGACAGACGGACAGACGGACAGACGGACAGACGGACGGACGAACGACGGATGGTTGATCCGGACGTCAGCATTATGTGTACCATACATGGTATGGGTACACATAAAAACGGAAAAACGGTTCCCGATTTTAAATCCGGCCAATATACTTTTTATCTTCTGTTTGTGGCTTTTTCCTGTTTAAAAAAATGGAAGCGTCTGCTAACTCGAAGACTAAACCAAGTAAATTGTATGAACATTTTGATCGTCTGGACATTCCGATGTGACGTAATCTGGTAGAAGTTTGCAGCCATGTGCAGCTGTAAACTATGTCGCAACATCACAGACATCAAAGCGATCACACCGCAGTCATTGAATGTGGGTCAATCATGCACGTATCAGGAATTGTTACACAGTCAGGTCAAGGATGCCCACTGTTTGTGAATTTGCTGCTGTTTGCGGTTGAATTCTCAGATACTAATGCATTAATATGATAAATATGTTGTAAACATGTCAGAAAGGGATAAACAGTGAAGATGGGGGTGTTTATTTTTTTAAATACCGAATTTTATCATCTTATCGCGTTGGATTCAGTTTGCGTCGGCATTTTGTCCCGTTGTTTACATGTGATTGCAGTTCCTTCCTCAAATATTCAACGTTATTGGGACATTATTGACTCTAATTACAGTTACTTTGAAAGTATATACTCAAATTGTATGTATTTCAGTATAATTTCACTATTTATTAAAAAAAAACGAAAACCGAACTGAAACCGAGGTTTTTTCTCCCACTAAAACTGAAACCGAACGTAAAAAATCAAAACTGCCCATCTCTAAAGAATACTAGTTATCACCCCCACAGGGTGATTCGCTTAAAGGTACTCAATCTGATCAGAGGGTCCTATTTTACTATTTCTTTGGCTTTGGGGGTAAAAAATATTTGATTCGAGTCAAGGAACCCACCCATCAAAGCACAGAGTGATTAGATATCGATTTTTGAAATCTATTACTTTTCAGAGATCTGTCCCACAAGTTAGCAGAAGCACGTGCTCAAAACGGACAAATTGCGGGTTAAGTTCCACCGCAGACCACATTCTCCACATTATGCAACTAAATACATATGCATGGCATGTATCTCAATTTTCTAAACTAACAATTTGATGTTGAAAGTTCAAGTGAAATTGAATATTTTTTTTATTTTGACATTTTTGTACCTGTCAACTCAACAGGCTCAGCTGCCCCAGCCCTTTTAATTCAGATTGTTTGGCTTCGGCAATCTGCTACGGCAACCCTTTACCGTGGCCCAGTTTGCTTCAGCAAATGGCTTCGGCATTGCCGATTGCCGTAGCCAATTATGAGGGCTGCTGCCCCAATTGAATTTCAACAATTGCGGCAGCCCTCTACTCCTTGTCTGATGTGTGGTATAGGCCTGCACTGCCTGCCGTGCCACATCTCCACCAATGTGGCCTCGTTTTTGTAAGTGCAAGAAGTTTGTAAACTTTGCGCCATTTTTGAATGTTTTCTTTTCGTGATATTTACAACATGACAAGTGCGACAGTCGTCATGTGACAGCTACGATCGCGCGCGTTGCCAAGGTCACGCCACGATTTTCCTGGTAAAATCAAACAGTGCTTGATTGCTACGATTTGGCTACGATATTGTCGTGGGCATGCGCATTGGATGCTTCCTCCTGCGATTTTCCCCACTTACGATTTTAATCGCAGCGTGTGCGGTGGCACTAAGATGGATAACTCTAAAATCAAGTGGTTATTATTGTTAATAATAACCACTTGATTTTAGTGTTATCCATCTTACACCCGCAATTTGTCAGTTTTGAGCACGTGCTTCTGCTAACTTGTGGGACAGATCTCTGAAAATTCAAAAATCGATATCTAATCACTCTGAGCTTTGATGGGTGGGTTCCTCGACTCGAATCAAATATTTTTTACCCCCAAAGCCAAAGAAATAGTAAAATAGGACCCTCTGATCGAATTGAGTACCTTTAAATAGTTTTAGTCACCCTAAAACAATAGAAGTTATCCTCTAGTTGGACACTGTTTTCTAGTATTGATTGCTTAAGGTGCTAGGTTTACCACTCACAGCCACTAAAGAACTGTATATGATGTATATAGTCAGCAAAAATATATCACAATGTCGATACATCCAGCTCCAGCTATGTCAAAGTCTGTCTATGTATCTATGACTCACTTTGCTGGGAATGCACGCGAACATTACTTTTGGTATGGAGGTATAATGATAAATATGCATGTTCTAATAAATTTACAATGGCATACAGCTGTGAAAATTTGCATTCACCCTTATCGAAAGCAAATGCGTTTCCTTAGTCTGAATCATGTAGCATTAACTAACCAAATGAGGAGCGAATGGACCAATCCGTGATAACCTTAGATTTTGAATGCTACCTTAGCGGTTTCTTAGTCTTCATATAGGTCGAAATAATTATGAGCTTAGTATTCGAATTGTAATTTAAGCTTAGCATTCTAACTTCACCTCATTTGCATAATTACCATTCAGATGGATCACGTGCAAACACTTGAAATGAGCAGATCCTCGATGACAGTCAATGTCTAAAAAGATGATGGCACAAACTTTGATAATCAGATCAACAACAAGCAGGAAAACACCAAATAGATTCTCGTTCTTTCATTTGAGGGGACGTTCAGATGATAAGTTCAATAAACAGCCTAAGTCTGTACACTTATTAGCTGAACAAACTTTCAAATGAATGAGTGGAAAGTTCTTCCCAGGAGACAGACAGGTGACATAAAGAAATCAAATAATTACTAAGCAATCAAGTTATGATGTATATACAGTGTATTCTTTCATGATATCATGCCAGTATGGCAATGCTCATGCACATTCATGATGTTAACATCCCAGTTGGGTGTAATACATGTAATTCATAAGCAATTCATCATAAAGACAAACCTCTTCAAAGTAGTCTATTCCCAAGTACTTTGGCATGTTTATGTGTTGTTCACATGTACTTAATTCTTGCGACCATTACTTTTTGCATCAACCTGAAAAATGACCCATTTGAAAAAATAAGATAGAATTGGTCCATAAGTCAGGTAAAAAAAATCTGACAAATCTGGTTTTTGAAATCAATTGACATATTGTTGTGAAAGATCCATGAACCTGAATCAATTGAAATTGATGGCTAATGAAATGAGCAAATCCTCGATGACAGTCGATGTCTAAAAAAATGATGGCACAAACTTTGATAATCAGATCGACAACAAGCAGGTGCCTAATAAACGTGAAGGCCTAATAATAGTGATGGATGGGGATTTAGGCTGAAATTAATAATAGTGCTGGCAGTTTAACTCTTTGTCTCAATACCAATTAATAGTGATAATGGCGTTGGGATTTTTCTCCAGAATCAATAATTGTTCTGACACTATTATTAGGCACCTGGGGATACTGAGAATGGATATATACATGTCAGGCCTGGCCTTTTAAGGCGGGCGATCGCCCTCGCCCGCCTCCGCCCGCCTGAAATTAAAATAAGGAGGGCGCCTATCGCCCTCCTCGCGTAAGTATAATAAAAAAAATAAAAAAAATAAAAAATAAAAAAAAAAAAAAAAAAAATTCAGTGTTGGTATCTTTTAATAAGTATATAAATATTATGGTTTACATATGCATATACATGTTAAGCGCAATTATTTTACAAAGACGGGGGATCCGGACTGGGAAACTCGTGGTTAATAAATGTACAGTAACGACATGGAGACCTCACGGGTACTAAATTTACAGAAATGACCAGGGGGCCTCGCTTTTTTGATTATTTCTTTTTCACATAACTTTGATCATACAATGATTAAATTAAATATTATTATGAAATATAAATCATAACACGAAATTTGTATGTGTTCTCTGGGTTTCTGCTATCTTTTATTTTCCTACTCTTTATGACTATATCAGAAACTGCCAATACAGCAGAGTGCTCTACCTATCATTAGCTTATGTCAGCTTCCGGTGGGTAAGACATGGTACCTCTAATTGTGGACTCTTCTGCTATAGGGCATCCCCCCTTTACTCACATAATGTGGGTCACACAAAACTACATTTTTTCCCTCAAGAAACACTGAACAAAATCCACAAATATATGCCAGAATCGCTCTCAGGGACACTACATATTAAAAATTTCCCGTGGGAGGACCCCCGGACCCCCCTAATCATGAGAGGGGGACACCCCCTCTCAAACTCACCCCCGCTCGCCTCTGATGATGCTTCGCATCATATGGTCAGATAAAATAGCCCTCCTGGGATAAATTAAGGAGGGCGATCATTGCCCTCCTTCCAATTTCAAAGGGCCAGGCCTGACATGTATATACAACGAGTCCCCAGTTTATAGCGGAATTTACAAAATGAGTAGTAAATTAGGTCTGGACCCACCCTTTAGCGAGATTATATTTATTATATGATCCAAAACCTCGACAAAACATACTTAAATCAACAAATGAGACGCAAAACTAACATCGGCTTCTATAAGACATGCGATGACGTTTCACGCAACTATATATGTACGTGTTGTTTGTCCGTGTAAAGAGATAGTCCCAGATAAATAAAGATTCTTTGGCTTATTTAATTGCATGTGTTTAATGACATAACTTTTCAAACTCTTCATTCATTATAGTTGGAAAAATATTGGAAGCCATAGTAGTTTGAGAACGTTTAATATCACAATTTATAGAATGGAATAAGGGTAGGATCATGAAAAAAATTTAAATTTAGAATATGAGTAAGCATGTAACATCAACTCATATTTATTGGTTTGAATCTTAATATTACCAAGATATCAGTCTGACTAGTTTTATTGCCACTAGACTCACTATACAAATTAAAGACATATTATGGACTTGTTCGGGTCCATGAAACTGATCATGCAGTTAGTATCCAGGCGCTATGCCAACTGGAGCAATGTACCATTCTACTAACATCGCCAAAAATCTGAACCAAATTGACCATAGAAAACATCGTCTGAACTACGCTCAAATGTAAATATTTACTACTCGATTCTGGATGCATTTATCGGCGACGAACTAACGAATATGATTTCGCCATCGAGAGTCACTACGTTTAATTAATGTATAAGAATGACGGTGTGTGTTGTCAATTTGGATATAATATTTGTACAAAGATTGGACAAGATTATATTCTACATTTATATTTGATCACCCTACGGGAGTGTTTCACATCACTTTAAGGCTATCACTCACTTTCAACGCCTTTTCACTCTCAATCCTCACCACCTTATCTAGTCTCAACACTAACTTTTTGTGTTGTTTGCTAAGAGCAAAAAACATCAATTGTTGTTATGTACATGTAGCTCTATAAACTCAAAATCAATATAAATGGAACTGGTTGATGATGCTTCACTTTCAAGTAATATCATGATAATGGTCATAACATTGCTATACATAGAAACTCTCGTATGACAGTTGGGGTAGCCCAGATTTTCTGTGTGTGTCTGTCGACATGCAGTTTATAAACTGACATCCCACATCTTGTTAAAATCCATCAAAATCAAATGGCTAAGTTATGGAGGATTAATTAGGGTGGCCCAAATGCACACCAACCTGCCGGCCCACCAACCATCACTCATCATATCATAAGTCGACTATATAAGAACTTAGTAAGAAGAGCTGAAAATGAATAACTCCATAATGGAAAACCAGAACAAAACAATTAAACACTCCATTGAATGTCCTCATAGTAGTGAACATCCATACCAAATTTCATAGAAATCCGACAACCTATGGTTGAGATATCTGCTTGGGACGGTCCAAAAACCAAATATTTCCAGATAATTAAAAATGAATAACTCTGGACGGAAAACCCAAATAAAATGATTGAATGCTCCATTGACTGTCCTCACAGTAGTGAACATCCGAATCAAATTTCATTGAGATACAACAACCTTTGGCTGAGATATCTGCTTGGACGGACACAAAACATTTCGAGATAAATAAAGATGAATAACTCTAGAAAGGAAAACCCGAATAAATTATTGAACACTCCATTGGCGGTCCTCATAGTAGTGAATATCAATACCAAATTTCATTGAGTTTTGACTACCTACGGTTGAGAAATCTGCTTGGGCGGACCAAAAAAACAATATTTCCAGATAAATAAATTGAAGATGAATAACTGGAACGGACTACACAAATAAAATGATTGAACATTTGACTATCCTCATAGTAGTGAACATATATTCCAAATTTCAATGAGATGCGACAACATGTGGCAGAGGTATCTGCTCGGACAGACAAAATACCAACATTTCCAGATAAACAAAGACTAATAACTCTAGAACAGAAACCCGAACAAAACGATTGAACCCTCCATTGAATGTCCTCATTGTAGTGTGCACATCCATACCAAATTTCATTTAAATCCAACAACCGGTGGTGGAGATATCTGTTCAGACAGACAAAAAAACCAGATAAACAAAGATGAATAACTCTAGAACGGAAAACCCAATCAAAACAACTGAACACTCCATTGAATATCCCCACATTGCGGTTTTCAAAGTCAATCAAGACATTGTTGAGCAAGTCTCATATACCAAATATCAACAAAATCAGAACTTTGATATTTGTCCAAGTTATCGAACTACAGTAATGCTCTAATTAATCGACTTCTTAACCACAGCATAATTATGGGTAACTTTTCAGGATTTAGTCGGAAATATGGCTTGTTGCCATTCATCGGAAAGCTCTCCCTGAGAGCTTTCCGATGAATGGCAACAAGCCATATTTCCAACTAAATCCTGAAAAGTTACCCATAATTCTGCTGTGGTTAAGGCGTCGATTAATTAGAGCATTACTGTAACACGATAAACATTCATAACAATGAACTAATTAAGGACCATAATTCCAGCCACAATACGAGAACCTGGACAGTTTTCGAACTCAATTAAGATATTGTTGAGAAAGTTATTGCACTTACACCAACTGTAGACACCCGTCGCCTGCTCGTCTGCGAAATGACATCATCAAACAATTTCAGTCATCGAAAAACTTGACCAAAAATAATAATAAAAAAAAAAGTCACTGATGAAAGTGACTATGACCCCATAATGATGCAACTCATGAGCGAATTTATACCCAGACCTCCAATAATTTGTAATGTTGCGTTTCATGAAGTATTTTTTAATATAATGCTCAGTCGACCTTGACCTTTGACAAACCACAATGCACACATATCGCGACACGCTGTCACCATTAGATTAACCATCATGCCTTGTTTCGTTGAAATCATGTGATGTACAGTGTACTTGTTCACATTAGTGGACACAAAGAGTAGTGCCTGATGATTTAATCGAGAGAACGACCTTGTCTTGCGACCTTGACCTTCAACAATTGGAAAACAAATTGAGCATGACACATCATCTCCTCATTAGGAACAACTATGCCAAATTTAAACAGAATCCAATGAAGCATTGTGATGTTACGGAGTGGGCACAAAGGGTGCAATAAAATATGACTGGTGCAGATGAAGTATAAGTTTGAAAGCACTGTGTGACCTTGACCTTTTACAAACCACAATGTACACATATCGTGACACATCATCACCTTTAGGTTAACCATCACGCCTTGTTTCATTGAAATCATGTGACGTACACAAAAGTTATGGAGTGGACACAAAGGTAATGTCTGCATGTTGACTTGAATGAGAATGACCTTGATCCATGACCTTCACCTTCAACAATTGGAAAAATCTGTTGTGCGCGACACATCGTCTCCTCGTTAGTAACAACTATGCCAAGTTTTAACAGAATTCAATAAAGCATCGCGATGTTATGGAGTGGACATGAAGTCTAAGTTTGAAAGCACCCTGTGACCTCGACCTTTTACAAACAACAATGCACACATATCGCAACACACCATCACCCTTGGACTTAGGTTAACAATCAAGACTTGTTTCATTGAAATCGTACACAAAAGTTATGGGAGCGGACACGAAGAGTTGTATCTGGTGCCTTAATTGAGAGAAAGACCCTGTTATGTGATCTTGACCTTCAACAGTTGGGGAAAATTTGTGCGCAACACATCGTATCCTCATTAGGAACAACTATGGCAAGTTTCAACAGAATCAACTAAAGCAACGCGATGTCATGGAGTGGACACAAAACATCTTATGGACAGACAGACGGCCAGACAGCTAGACAGACGGACAGAAAAGACAAACACTATATGCACCCAAATTTTTTTTGGGGGGCATAAAAAAAGTAGGCCTAATTAGCGTATTGGCCACAAGCCCACAGCTTAATAGTAAAATTATAACGGTTTGCACTCACAATAAACTTAAAGTGTCAATGACACTGTAGCACAACTTGGGAAGGAGTTTAATTCTTTGCTAAGCAATGAATAGAATGATAAAGAAGAAGGAAAGTAAACTAGAGGTCACTCCGAAAATCCATATGAGGTTTGGTGATGATCGGATGAGGGATGTGGTCTGTCAAAGGATTTAGTCATACAAAGAGTAAATTCCAAGATGGCCGCTGGTGGCCATGTTTTTTTCAACGAATTTAGGTCAAAATAGGAGTCTCCCATCTAGAGGTCACAACCAAAGATCCATATGAAGTTTGTTGATCATCAGATGAGACATGTGGTCTGAAGGGTGTGCCAAAGATTTAGTCATGCAAAGAGTAAAATCCGAGATGGCTGCCGGCGGCCATGTTTTTCATTTAAAATTGTTCTAATTTGATAGCTCCCATCTAGAGGCGATCATAAACACGCCTGTAAATTTAAGAAATCAATTCTCCGATAAATGCAGGCTGTGGGGTGTGCCAATGGATTGAAATTTGAAATCAAAGATGGATGCTGGCGTCATGTTTTTTAACAAATTTCAGTCAAAATTGGAGGCTCCCATCTAGAGGTCACCCAAAGATCTATGAAGTTTAGTGACGATCGGGTGAGAGATGTGGCCTGTAGGGTGTGCTGAAGGATTTAGTCATACAAAGAGTAAATTCCAAGATAGCTGCTTGCAGCCATGTTTTTCAACAAATTTCAGTCAAAATAGGAGGCTCCCATCTAGAAGTCACCCCGAAGATCCATATGAAGTTTGGTGATGATTGGATGAGGGATGTGGTCTGTAGGGTATGCCGAGGCGTTAGTCATGCGAAGAGTAATATCCAAGATGGTTGCCGGCAGACATGTTTGAAAATCGTTTGATAGCTCCCATCTACAGGTGATCACAATTGTGTCTACAAAATAAAAAAATTATCCGGTCATAAACACGGGCTGTAGGGTCAATAGGGTGTGCCGATAGATTCAAATTTTAAATCCAAGATGGCTACTGGCAGCCATGTTCAAGGGTGGATCCAGGAAATTTGAAAGGGGGGGGGCCCATTAATATAGGCATATATGATGCGCAGCAACATCCGAGCCGTGAAGCGGCGAGCGTGGGAGGAAAGCACGAGAGGGGGGGTCCCCCTCTGGTATGTGGGGGGTACAGGGACACCCCCCGGGACATTTTTTGGATACTACATTCAAAACATATATAAATTTGATGTGTTCCAATCTGGGTATGCACACATAAAACACAATCTCAGTTTATGTAGCTTATATGGAGCTAGTGACAATTAAATTTACTCGGATCAAGGGATGTATCAATGTTACTGCACCAGGACTGGGTACATCACACAAGTGGGCAGTACTTTATAAACATGGCCATACGGTATGCTATATGGAGAGTCGTGCAGTGAATGATAGAACATTAAAGCTCCTGTTGTTTCACACCAGCGATATGTCCTCAAAATCTATGGCAGGGATGTACGTGTCAACACTGCGGATTATGTGTTCAAAATACTACGAATAGGTCAGCTTATTATGTAGCTGTGCATGCTTACAGCTAGTTCAATTTGTGCAATGAAATGGGCCCGGGGCTACCGGGTGGACCATATGGTTTGGGCCGGTGCATTGGATAAATATTTCAATTCAATCATGGCTTCTGATGCGTTTGTGCTGACAAATTTGACACCACAGTTATATTTGCTATATCTATGTTTATAGAAAAACTTCGGGCGCCTAAAACTTGACGCCGGGCCAGATATTTTCCGATGCCCAGAAACAAAATGTCAACAGAAATATTTTGCTCTGCATGGCGAAAATAGTCCATGTGGGGCGCGCCCACAACGCATGATGTTGTTTTCGCCCTTGCATGGATAAATAGGAGAGGGGCAAGTTTGTAAGTTTTGTAACTTGTGCCCCGATCCCTATGTATATTTTCTAGATACATTAAAATATGTTTAAGTCAAATCCATCCACAGTTGAAATAATTGTACTTGAGTCAGATTAATGTAAATTAACCGCTGTGTATATGCATGTACGTTAGCAATATTAAGCGCAGGAACTTCGGGCGCTGATCGGAGACAAATGGTGCCCAGACACGTGCCAAAAATTCCTTGCTCTGGCGGAAATAGGGGGGGTGGGCGCCGAGAGCGCCGGATGGTATAGATCCGCCCTTGATGTTTTTCATTGAAAAATTTGATGGCTCCCATTTATAGGTCACCCTTAAGCTACATCCTAGAATGAAGTTTGGTGAAGATCAGAAGAGGGATGCAGCCTGTAGGTCATGCCGAAAGAAATTGTTGAATGGACGGACGCCCTCCGATGCAGTGATGCCCCAACGGATGCCAACCCATCGCAATAGCTCAAAGTTTACTTTGTAAAGTTCAGCTAATCATGTATGCAAATACAACAATGATATACATATAGGCTACTCAAAACATGGGACAATTCAATCCTAAATATCGAGACAACCGACCAAAAATACCCACGAGTCGTTGTGTCCCTGATTCAGTGGGTTCCACTCGCGAACCCTATGCCATGGCGACATATGATATGATAGTGTCTTTTAGTGATATCTAAATGGCGACAGTCACTGAGAGTCTCAGATAGGCAGACTGATGTGATGAGTGGTGGAAAGATGGAGAGTGAGAGACAGACTAGAGTGAGAGACAGACTGGCCGACGGACATACAGTTCAGTTCAGTGTACATAGGAGATCCCTCCTATAGTATGGAGGGGTATCTTTTAGTGATTACTAAATGGTTAAAAAAAAAGACAGACAGATGACAGACCCTGAGAGTCTAGACAGACAGACTGATGTTATGAGTGATGGAAAAACAGAGAGTGAGAGACAGACTGACTGACGGACATACAGTTCAGTTCAGTGCAGGAGATCCCTCTTTCAGTTAGGAGCGCCGCACACATGGCAGGTTAAAAATAAATATAAACCTAAGATACTTAGGTTTATATTTTATACAGACTAACAGGCAGACAGACAGGTAGACAGACTGATTGACAGACTGACTGACGGGCTGACTGACAAACAGACTGACAAACATGTATACAGACTGACGGATGGATATGCAGACAGCCTGAGTGAGATTACTGTCCTGAGTCAGTGAGAATGAGATTCATCATAAAAAAAGACAATCAATGATCAATCATTCATTCACTGAATGACACATCACCGTGAGAAATATATAAAATTTTAAATTAAACTTAAAGAATAAAGTTCGTCAATCCAATGTCCAGACTGAAGCAAACTGGGCCACGGCATACTGTTGCCATAGCGGATTGCCGAAGCCAAACAATCTGAATTAAGAGGGCTGAGACTCCATTGTATGGAATTAGCGTATTAGTGCCACCAAACAAAAAATACTATCTCCTAATTATGAGATAGTGTCTCCTAATTATGAGATAGTATCTCCTAATTAGGATATATTATCTCCTAATTAGGACTTAGTATCTCCTAATTAGGACTTAGTATCTCCTAATTTAGGACTTAGTATCTCCTAATTAGTCCTGATTAAGAGATAATCTCCTAATTAGGAGATACTAAGTCCTAATTAGGACTCAATGAGACAATAAGTCCTAATTAGGAGATAATACTTTAATAGTATTACTAGTAATAATAGTAATACCAGGGGCGCCGGAAGCATCCAAGGGCAGGGGGGCAGAGCCTACAAAAAGGGCAAATTCCGCAAAAAAGGGCATTTTCTCTGCAAAATCGGGAAAATAACCATAAATTCATTGTGGCAAAAATCCCTATTTTAATGGTATTTGTCGGTTTTTATGGCCGTTTTGTGATAAAATTGACAAAAAATTAATATTCCTTGTGAAATTGGTGGTATTTGGACCAAAAGCCACATTTTGCTATAAAAACATGAGATTAAACACACAAAAAGCATTTTCTGTCTCCAGAAAAAGGGCAAGTCCTGCCCCCGCTCGCCCCCACCCCCCCTGGTCAAGGGCAGGGGGGTCAGCTGCCCCCCTCTTCCGGCGCCCTTGAGTAATACTAATATTATACTATAACTATTTTATTACTCAGTCATAATTAGGATATACTAACTTAACTAAGTCCTAATTAGGAGAAACTAAGTCCTAATTAGCTGATAATATCTCCTGTTATGAATCCTAATTAGGATATATTAATTCCTAATTATGAGATACTATTACTAATAGAGGAGCGGTATTGACCAGAATTTTTTTTTTATAATTTTTTCTTTTACACACGGAAAAATTATATATCATATGAAAGTAGAAGATGTAGGCTTCATGTTCCGCCCTGCTGTAAAATGTGAAAGTGGTGCCGTTGCCATGGAAACAGAATGTAAACAATGTAGACACAGTTTGATATTAAACCATTTCCGCAAATGGTAAAAACTAATTTAAGCCCATTCTAGGACAGGAACAGACGTTGAAGATCATTTATTGATGATTTGTCCACTATAACTATGTTCCAACGATTCCAGTATTAAATAGGATGCACATATAGGTTATACGGGTCTTTATTGACATTTTGGGTTAAAAATGGTGATTTTTGCAAAAAAATGCGATAATTTTGGAATTGGAACATGTATTGAATACTACATTGGTTACAGTAATAATTTATGCATTATTATGATGGCATCATACGTGTACTTAAAATTAATTTGGATAAAACTGCCGAAAAGGCCCAATACCAAGAGAAATACCTGTTACTATGGAAACGATATTTAAAAATACAAAAAATGCCGTTATTGGAAAGAAATGAAGACCTATAACCCTTGCGACACAATATAACTTTTTGAAATTTGTTTTTTATGACATGCACTTTTAAACCGGACTTTCGTGTTGGGTAATTGATGCGGTTTATTTAGCTGTTGCCATGGAAACGGACCAAATATCGCCAAATAATGATGTTTTTTCCCCATAGAGCTGACATTTAAAGCATGTAATTTTATGAAGCAAAGCGTATTATGACAACCCGTTATAGATGTCTCAAAACTTTTTTCAAAGATTACTATTTCCCAATTATACCAGTAGTAGCTAGGATGCACATATAGGATATGAAGGTTTTATTGCCATTTTGGGGTAAAAACTGTTAATTTTTGCAAAAAATGCGACAATTTTGGAATTGAAACATTTATTTGATACTACATTGGTTACAGTAATAATTTAAACATATTATGATGGCATCTTACGTGTGCTTTAATCTAGTTTTGATAAAACTGCAGAAAAAGTCCAATACCCTGAGAAATACCTATCACCATGGAAATGATATTAAAAAATACACAAAATTTCATTATTGGAAAGAAATGAAGTTCTATAACCATTGCGACACAAATTAACTTTTTGAATAATGAATAATGATGTTTTCCCCTATAAACTGGACATTTAAATTGTGAATTTTATAAAGCAAAACATATTGTAACAACCTGTTATAGGTATTTCAAAATCTTCAACTCATATATATATAATACAATAGGGGATAAGAGCACCCCTAAGACGACTTTCCTGCAGGTTTGCCAGACAAATTTACCATTATGTGAACGCACCCTGACATGGTACTCATCAGACTCAGAGTCCACGTGTTTTGATCATTTTATTCCCAATTTCTCAGCTGTTTCTGTGGATCTAGAAGAAAATTGTCTAAATAGTGATGTGTTTTGCACAATTTTTTTTATTCTTGGAAATTGTGTGAAAAATTACGGGTATGTTTAAAAACCAACACCACGTATCTGGAAAATGCCATGATAGGATTTTAAAAGATTCGCTGTCTGGGAATTATGAAACTGATTTGAAAGCAAATAGTTGATGATTATAAGCTACATCCCTAAATAGTAATCAAATGTGAACCTGCATGATTAAAATGGGTCAGGCAGTGTGGTAATAGTGAGGATTGCTATGCAAATGCGGTGATATGGTGCGCCATAGCTGCATTATGTCAAGCTCAGGCAATATATGCAGATAATTTGTCAATATATGTGGTTAGTTAAGTCAATATATGCAGCTACTTTGCAAATATATGCAATATATTCCAATATATGTGGTTAGTTGGTCAATACTTTGGCCATTAATTTGGTTAGTTAGTCAATATATGTAGCAAATTAGTCAATATATGCGGTTAGTTAGTCAATATATGTTTGTTAGTTAGTCATTATATGCAGTTACTTTGTCAATATATGTGTCAGTTAGTCATTATATGCAGCTACTTAGTCAAAATATGTGGTCAGTTAGTCATTATATGCAGCTACTTAGTCAATATATGCAGTTTATAGTTAGTCATTATATGCAGCTACTTAGTCAATAAATGTGGTTAGTTAGTCATTATGTGTATATAATTAGTCAATAAATGCGGTTAGTTAGTCAATATATGCATCTACTTTGTCTAAGTAGCTGAATATAATGACAAACTGACCAAATATATTGACAAAGTAGCTGCATATAATGACTATCTAACAGCATATATTGACTAAGTAGCAAAATATAATGACTATTATTAAACTGATCACATATATTGACTAAGTAGTTGCATATAATGACTGACTAACACACATATTGACAAAGAAACTGCATATAATGACTAACTAACCGCATATATTGACTAAGTAGCTGCATATAATGACTAACTAACTGCTTATATTGACGGAGTAACTGCATATAATGACTAACTAACCTCACACGTTGACTACGTATATACACATAATGACTAACTGCTTATATTGACTAAGTAGCTGCATATAATGACTAACTATCCGCATGTATTGACTAAGTAGCCGCATATAATGACTAACTGACCACATATATTGACCAAACAGCTGCATATAATGACCAACTGACCAAATATTGACTAATTAGTTGCATATAATGACTAACTGACCACATATATTGACTAAGTAGATGAATATAATGACTAACTGACCACAAATATTGACTAAGTAGTTGCAAATAATGACTAACTAACCGCATATATTGACTAAGTAGCTGCATATAATGACTAACTGATCGCATATATTGACCAATTAGCTGCATATAATGACTAACTGACCACATATATTGACTAAGTAGCTGCATATAATGACTAACTGACCATATATATTGACTAATTAGCTGCATATAATGACTAACTAATCGCATATATTGACTAAGTAGTTGCATATGACTAACTGACCGCATATATTGACAAAGTAGATGCATATAATGACTAACTGACCACATATATTGACTAAGTAGTTGCATATAATGACTAACTAACCGCATATATTGACTAAGTAGCTGCATATAATGACTAACTGATCGCATATATTGACTAAGTAGCTGCATATAATGACTAACTGACCACATATATTGACTAAGTAGCTGCATATAATGACTAACTAACTGCATATATTGACAATGTAGATGCCAATAATGACTAACTGACCACCAATATTGACTAATTAGCTGCATATAATGACTAACTGACCATATATATTGACTAATTAGCTGCATATAATGACTAACTAACCGCATATATTGACTAAGTAGTTGCATATAATGACTAACTGACCACATATATTGACTAAGTAGATGCATATAATGACTAACTGACCACATATATTGACTAAGTACTAGTAAGTAGTTGCATATAATGACTAACTGACCACATATATTGACTAAGTAGATGCATATAATGACTAACTGACCACATATATTGACTAAGTAGTTGCATATAATGACTAACTAACCACATATATTGACTAAGTAGCTGCATATCATGACTAACTGATCGCATATATTGACTAAGTAGCTGCATATAATGACTAACTGACCACATATATTGACTAAGTAGCTGCATATAATGACTAACTAACTGCATATATTGACAATGTAGATGCCAATAATGACTAACTGACCACAAATATTGACTAATTAGCTGCATATAATGACTAACTGACCATATATATTGACTAATTAGCTGCATATAATGACTAACTAACCGCATATATTGACTAAGCAGTTGCATATAATGACTAACTGACCGCATATATTGACTAAGTAGATGCATATAATGACTAACTGACCACATATATTGACTAAGTACTAGTAAGTAGTTGCATATAATGACTAACTAACCGCATATATTGACTAAGTAGCTGCATATAATGACTAACTGATCACATATATTGACTAAGTAGCTGCATATAATGACTAACTGACCACATATATTGACTAAGTAGCTGCATATAATGACTAACTAACCGCATATATTGACAATGTAGATGCCTGTAATGACTAACTGACCACAAATATTGACTAAGTAGTTGCATATAATGACTAACTAACCACATATATTGACTATGCAGCTGTATACAATGACTAACTAATCATCTATTATATATTTTGGAAGATCTGTGTGTCTGTGTGTGTGTGTGTGTGTGTGATCGCGATGGACTCGAAAACGACTGAGCCGATTTCGATGAAACTTGGTATGTGGGGGTATTTTCTGTCGGGAAGTGGCATAGGCCTATTAATTTTCAGATCCGAGCTCAACTTTTCACGTGCCGAGGTCAAATCTGTTTTTACGCCGTTTTGCGCTAATATATTTCAGTTCGGTGCTCACAAATCGATTCGATATAGCGCGAATAATAAATTGCCAGTCATATAATTTGCACGGTTAGAATCTGTGGCGCTTCATCTTTCCAATGATGTATCACACGCCTGTGTACGTTTAAAGTTTCTACCTTAATTATCGGGAAGAACGCAGGACCATGCTTCGCTCATCGAAAAACATTGTGTAAATATATTACGCCATCAACAGTTCGTGACGTGATCGCGTTAACTCTTAACCGGCCGATGTCGCGTTAACTCATCACCGGCCGAGGTATCCGCAAATGACATTGTGCTATATATCTCGGAAACGGGTGGAGCTATCGATTTGAAATTTGGTATGTGTATGTATCTTGCCCCGGATACGAATTTTATCGGGTCGCCGAGCCCGTGCGCAGACCAGATCTCGGAAACGGGTGGAGCTATCGACTTGAAATTTGGTTTTTGAATAGCCCGGACGAAGTCGGGTCACCTTCTAGTATATATATATATTGATAAAGTAGCTGGATATATTGTCAATGCAATTGCACATTTTGGCAAAATAGATGTATATATTGACTAACTTACCACATTTATTGACCAAGAAACTGCATATAATGACTAACTAACCGAATATATTGACTAATTTGCTACATATATTGACTAACTAACCAAATTAATGGACAAAGTATTGAGCAACTAACCACATATATTGGAAACGTAGCTGCATATATTTGCAAAGTAGCTGCATATATTGACTTAACTAACCACATATATTGACAAATTATCTGCATATATTGACTAACTAACCTCCAATATTGACAAAGTAGCCAAATATAATTGCAAAGAGGCTGCATCTATTGACTAACTAACCACATATATTGATATATTAACCGGATATATTGCCTGAGCTTGACATAATGCAGCTATGGCGCACCATATCACCGCATTTGCATAGCAATCCTCACTATTATCACACTGCCTGACCCATTTTAATCATGCAGGTTCACATTTGACCCAAAGGGGTTCGGATGTGATATATTCCAGGAACTTGTTATGCCGTTATTCTGAGCAAGTACAGAACTTCATTTCTTTCCAATAATGAAATTTTGTGTATTTTTTAATATCTTTTCCGTGGTGATAGGTATTTCTCAGGGTATTCGGCTTTTTCTGCAGTTTTATCAAAACTAGATTGAAGCACACGTAAGAAGCCATCATAATATGTATAAATTATTACTGTAACCAATGTAGTATCAAATAAATGTTTCAATTCCAAAATTATTGCATTTTTTGCAAAAATTAACAGTTTTTACCCCAAAATGGCAATAAAACCTTCATATCCTATATGTGCATCCTAGCTACTATGGGATAATTGGGAAATAGTAATCTTTGAAAAAGATTTTGAGACATCTATAACGGGTTGTCATAATACGCTTTGCTTCATAAAATTACATGCTTTAAATGTCAGCTCTATAGGGAAAAAACATCATTATTTGGCGAAATTTGGTCCGTTTCCATGACAACAGATGAATAAACCGCATCAATTACCCAACAAAGAAGTCCGGATTAAAAGTGCATGTCATAAAAAACAAATTTCAAAAAGTTATATTGTGTCGCAAGGGTTATAGGTCTTCATTTCTTTCCAATAACGGCATTTTTTGTATTTTTAAATATCGTTTCCATGGTAACAGGTATTTCTCTTGGTATTGGGCCTTTTCGGCAGTTTTATCCAAATTAATTTTAAGTACACGTATGATGCCATCATAATAATGCATAAATTATTACTGTAACCAGTGTAGTATTCAATAAATGTTTCAATTCCAAAATTATCGCATTTTTTGCAAAAATCACCATTTTTCACCCCAAAATGGCAATAAAGACCCGTATAACCTATATGTGCATCCTATTTAATACTGGAATCTTTGGAACATAGTTATAGTGGACAAATCGTCAATAAATGATCTTCAACGTCTGTTCCTGTCCTAGAATGGGCTTAAATTAGTTTTTACCATTTGCGGAAATGGTTTAATATCAAACTGTGTCTACATTGTTTACATTCTGTTTCCATGGCAACGGCACCACTTTCACATTTTACAGCAGGGCGGAACATGAAGCCTACATCTTCTACTCTCATATGATGTATAATTTTTCCGTGTGTAACAGGGGGGGGGGGTCGGAAAAAATTTCCAGGCATGTATGATGGGGTGGGTGGGTGTCTCTTGGGTCCAAAAAGCAGTTTTTTCCATATGCCAATTTTTTTTTCCATTCCTGCTATTGAGTCTTATTTTGATGTGTTTTGAACAGAAACGGGTCATATATAGTTAATAGTAATGCTATACTACATATAGAGGTTATCAGAAGTTGGATCAGTTGCACAATGGCCAACAATAACCCAAATTCAACTTGATAGAACTAGAAACTGCGCTATTGGAAAAATAAAATTTAATCAGGATTCCATCTACTGATACAACAAAATAAGAATAACTATGCAGAACTCAGCTGAAAATAAGTAATAAAATGAAAGCACACTTGACCATATGTGACATGGAAATAAAGATATAATAAATAATGGAATAAAATAGACTTTTGACAACGTAAAACATAAAATCTTAACAAATAAATTGAAGGCCAGCCAGGCCAGCTTGAACAATTTCACATTGTTTTCCATGTTAATGTGGATCAGCTTGTAATGTTAATCACAGTAACGAAGATTTTATCGTCACTGATATCGTGAGCAAAAAAAGAAGTGAAATTGGGCTATCCATCCATATTATTCCCAATTATTACGAAGCCTATTACTTCAGGCAGTGGCTACCAGCCTGCCATTATACACGCTATAACATGTTTCCTCAGTTCTGGTTTCTGAGATGCCCCAAGAAGAGTAGCGCGGTTATATCATGGTTATGTTTGGTATTAGCATTATTCTTAAAACTGGGATGAACTGGGATAAACAGTTGTATTTCCACATGTTTTGATAAACAATTTGATTCCAGCAATACAGTAATGCCCTAATTAAACGACTCCATAACCACAGCAGAATAATGAGTAATTTTTCAGGATTTAGTCGGAAATATGGCTTGTTGTCATTCATCGGAAAGCTCTCACCAAGAGCTTTCCGATGAATGACAACAAGCCATATTTCTGACTAAATCCTGAAAAATTACCTATTATTCTGCTGTGCTTATGGAGTCGATTAATTAGGGCATTACTGT
Organism: Siphonodentalium dalli; assembly: GCA_032622095.1. NCBI lineage: Eukaryota > Metazoa > Mollusca > Scaphopoda > Gadilida > Siphonodentaliidae > Siphonodentalium > Siphonodentalium dalli. Next base: position 161,412,489 of record CP136063.1, on the reverse strand, counting down.
ATATCACATAGCAAATATCAAAATATCAAATAATCTGAAATTTGTTGTACCGGTACCATGTATTATGTAGAATACTCAAATGTGATTATGTGACTAGATCATGTGACTATATGTGGTAGAGCACAGGGGTGGGTCTTAAGTGAACCATCAGTCGCTATATCACAAACATTTATGGGCTCTGAGTCTAAACATCTGGCAGGGTCTATGAAAACACTAAGCCTACCTTAAAAGTCTTCATCATGCATTTAATTGAATAATCAAGCAATACCGAACGGAACACATCCAACAAGCATCACAACATGGATAACATCACAACACATCTTTATAAACAGCTTGACAGCAACATCACAACATCACATCGAGCATCAAACATCAGACATCAAATCGAGAAAAAGGACCCATCCTTTGGAAAGCATAGGTCAGATGTCATAACGTAGTATTACTTCTTAAACGTATTAACATTCTTCGAGCATGAAGAAATTAGGATAACACTGCGAGTGTTATACGATATTGCGATGCGTACACCTTGGTGACGAAATACGGACTGAGAAAGCGCGGTAAATAAGCTTACCTGTGATTGGCTAAAACACCTTAGTTAGATCTAATACTGGGCGCTGAACTAGACAGAGGAAGACTTAAGCGGGTAAGAGATTGGGCGTAGATAGAGATAGTAAATAGCAAAATACAGATCAGCAATGAGACATAGGAAACGGGGAATGTACAGAACGGAATAGCGCGAAATGGAATGAACCAAGTACGCGCAATGAAATGATTACAATGCGGCTATAAAATGTATATTAGTGAGTTAGGTTTAATAACTTAGTTAGTATACATGTGTAGCATGTAATAAAGGCATATACTGATTTGGTATATAAAATAGCACGGTCACACTCTCCCCTCTGTTGACAAAATGACTCCCTAGTCATTTAAACCAATACTGAAAGGAAATATCGCAAATAGACATGACTTTCAAACTCTGCAACTGATAATGGAAAATTATCATCTATAACATTCTCATACACAGAGATAACCTTGACACCGCCGGACCTATCTTCAGAACTGAAATCAAATATCAGCATTATATAACTGCACTTAATCAACAGTTACTGAACTGACTCTTCACTATCTGGCGTAGACAGTAAACCACGTGAATATATCACACAATACCGCTGAAATGGAATCACCACTGATTCACTGTGACTGGTCTAACTGAGAACTTCAGTCATGAATACACAACAATCAACACAAATATGTTAAAATCATAATCATATATAGAAAGGAACACTTTATCACCTCACAGAGTATATAACAAAAAAAAAATAGAATTCCTTGAAAACTGGTACCTCATATGAGTCGTAGCTCTACACTGGATCGTCAGCTGGAATAAGTGGAAATATCTCTGATCGTACGAAGATGATAAGTGATACCTAACAATACATAATATCAATACATAATTTATAAAAGAATCAATTTTAAAAACAACTTACACAACAGGACAATGCCTATGTCCAATGTATACACACATCATTGAAACTGACATATCAGTAATATGGAATCACTGAATATAAGTGAGTGAACTGAAAATGAAAATCTTATTCATCCAAGATAGTCTTCAGAATGGACTGAAGAACATCTGGAGCTACCTTGGTGCAAATCTGATTTTCCATAAGCTTACGCAAAAGCTGATTCTTATATTCATCTTTTCCACCTGAAATGGGCTGAATATTATTTGAAATATAATCACCCATCCATGATGGAGGTTTCTTTGCTCTGCTAGATTTTCTAGGTACTGGTTTTGGTATGGACTCTGAAAGAGAAATTATTTCTCTATCTCCACTCTGACTACTACTCGAGGCACCATCATCACCTGAAACATTCGCTTTCGCACCATCAACAACAACAGTATCTTCTGCAATAGGTGCTAAAGGTACACGGACAATATCAACAACTTCATCATCATTCTCATCAGCCTCATCATTGCTATCACCTGTGGAACGAAGTTCAAGTTGACCTGTCGAATCCTGTGTAGCTGAAATATCAACATTACTGTCATCACCGACATCAGTTCTAACTTCCCTGAACTCATCTATTTGAGTGCGGTCGTCACCACAGGAAGAAGAAATACCACCAGCTTCCAATCTCGCAGGAAAGTCGTCACCCCGACGAGATGGAGCTGAACTGTCCACTGCATTAGGAGCAGATTTTATACCTGCAACGCCCTGTGGAACAAACAATATCACCGATTCTTCATCTGAACCATCTATATGGTCTGAACCATTAATATGGTTATCACGAACTTCATCACGTGAAGTAACACTACCAGTACCTGAAATACGACGTTTCCGCACCTTAGGCTCTGGTGGCCGTACAGGTGGGATAAGAGGATCTACAATTGGGGCATCAGCATCTCTCTGTTCAAGAGGAGATTTAAGGCCTGTGTCGTCATCTGGAAAGTCAAAGGGTAAAGAACCAATAGGCAACAAGTGGTTCCTATGTAAAGTTCTTTGCTTTCCACTGTCATCTTCTAAATTAAAAACAGGAATGTCAGAATTAGGTTGAGATTTAACAGTATAAACTTCAGAATCATATTTATCTGCCAATTTATGTCTGCCTTCGAAAGCTAATGTCTTTACTAAGACTCTATCACCTACATGTATAGTTGCACCACGAAGCTTTCGATTATAATATTTGGCATTACTACTCTGAGCACCAGACATAGATTTGGATGCTAATCTGTAAGAATCAGAAAGTCTCTGTCTAAGGTCTGAAACATAATCACAATAAGAAGTTTGATCAGAATCAGGTTTATTCAGACCGAATAAAACATCAAGAGGTAACCGTGGTTCTCTTCCGAACATCAACTGAAAAGGAGCAAAACCAGTAGTTTCATGCCTAGTACAATTGTAAGCATGAACAAGAGGACCTATATGTGATTTCCAGTCATGTTTCTGGTCAGGATTAAGAGTACCTAACATACTAATAAGTGTGCGATTAAATCGCTCTGTAACACCATTCCCCATCGGATGATAAGGAGTAGTTCTGGACTTCTTGATGCTGCAAAGCTGACAAAGTTCAGAAATAAGTTGAGATTCAAAATTAGCACCTTGATCACTATGAATACGTTGAGGATAACCATAATGAATAAAGAAATTGTTAAACAATACATCAGCAGTAGTTTTTGCAGTCATGTTCCTTGTAGGATAAGCCTGTGCATATTTAGTAAAATGATCTGTCATAACAAGAACATATTGGTAACCACCTTTAGAACAATCAAGAGTAAGAAAATCAATACAAACAAGTTCAAGAGGTTGAGAAGTAGTGATGGATACTAAAGGGGCTCTGAAATTCGGATTAGTTTTAACTCGAATACATCTATGACAATGTTTTATCCAATCATCGACAGCACTGTCGATACCTGGAAAATAAAACCTTTCTTTCACAAGTGAAACTGTTCTGTCACGACCTGGATGTCCTATATCATTATGTAATGATTTAAGAACAAAAGTAATCTGTGAATATGGTAAAACAAGCTGAGTGGTGGTTTTACCATTAAAAGTGGACTCTCTATAAAGAACTCCTCGCTGCAACCTAAGCTTAGAAAAATGTCTTAAAAATGCTGAATGAAGCTTAGAAGGGGGAAGGGACTTTCTCTTTGGGCAACTATTTCTTCTCACGGCTGATAACCATACGGACAATACATCATCTCTTTCCTGCAATCTTCTCCAATCCCTATAATTCATTTCATCAAGATCATGGCCTACATCATCTTGAATAGAATTTAAAACATCAGTGCTGCAACATAAACTTTCAACAAAAGGTTGCTGAACCTGTAATGAATTACAAATAACTTGTACTGAATCATTTGTAATAATATCTGGAGGAGGTGTATCCAACCTGGATAAGGCATCTGCATCGGTATTAAATTTACCGGGTCTGTAAACAATATCAAATTTAAAAGAACCTAAGGCTGATAACCATCTCTGTCCAGTGGCATCTAATTTGGCTGAAGTTAAAACATAAGTTAAGGGATTGTTATCAGTATACACTACAAAATAATTACCATATAAATAGTCATAAAACTTTTCTGTAACTGCCCATTTTAAAGCTAAAAATTCTAACTTATGTGCCGGGTAATTCTTTTCTGCTGCTGTGGTTCCTCGGCTGCCATACGCAATAACTCTCTTCACGCCATCGATCTCTTGGTAAAGGACACAACCTAAACCATGAAGGGACGCATCAGTATGGACTTCAAAGGGCCTGCTGTAATCGGGGTAACCTAAAATGGGGGGATTAGAAAGACGATCTTTCAAAGTATCAAAAGCAGACTGCTGCTCATGCTCCCATTTCCATTTCCCTGTAAAAGAGGATTTAACCTTGTTCTTTGGCTTCTTTGTATTTGTAGGGGGAAGTAAATCTGTCAAGGGCTTAGCAATCCTGGAAAAATTTGGACAATATTTTCTGTAGTAACCTGCAAAGCCAAGAAATGATCGCAATTGATCAGAGTTCTTGGGAACTGGCCAGTTGACAATTTTGTCAACTTTCGCAGGATCTGTCTCGATACCTTTCTCTGAAACTACATGGCCTACATATGAGACACGGCGCATGAAAAATTTACACTTTGCTGGAGCCAGTTTCAAACCACATTCTCTGAGCCTGTCAAAAACAAGTCTAAGTCGCTCCAACATCTCTGGAACAGATTTTGACCATACAATGACGTCATCAACATAAATATTACATATTTTCCTGTTAAGACCATCGAGGCAGTCTTCCATCATTCTCTGAAAGCTAGAAGGACTATTGTTCAAACCAAATGCAAGTCTATTATATTCATAGAAACCTAGACCTCCAACAGTAAAAGCTGTTCTCTCCTTGTGCTCCTCTGCAATCTCCAATTGATGAAAACCAGATTTGAGGTCAAGAACTGAGTAGTACTTGGCACCTGCTAAGTAATCAAAAAGGTCTTCAGGTCTAGGGAGTGCATAATTATCTGGAATAGTGCGTTTATTTAAAATTCTAAAATCTGTACACATACGAAGGTCATTTGAACCCTTCTTCCTAACTAAAACAACATTAGAAGAATATGGACTGTGAGAACGGCGTATAATGCCGGCAGCTAACAACTGGTGAAGATGATTTCTCACTTCATCAATCATGCTTGGAGGTAAACGTCTCGGACGATCCTTGAAAGGCGTAGAATCATACATGTCGATCCTATGCTTAACTGCACTGTAAAAACCTAAGTCAAGATCATGCTGTGAAAAAACATCTGAAAATTCTTTGATAAGATTCAATGCAACAGATATATCCTTTACATCATCAAGAGAAGAAACATCAATAGTAATTTTATCAAGAAATGAAGAGGTAGTCTCTGAACCTGGGGAGGTTTCAATATCTTGCTCAACAGAGACTGGCTGTACCTGACAAATAACAGAGTTAGGTGCTATACTAATAGTCCTAGAAGAAATATTTGACAAGTGAACATCAACAATATCAGTGCTCTTGAAATCATATTTCACAATATATGGACCTATCTCTAAAAATTTGAACCGTTCATCATCTGGAAGAGGCTGCAAAATAGCACATGTGGGTTGGTAAGGAATCTCATGATCAATAAAACCAGTAACAACTTTCTTAGTATTAGGATGGAGAATAACATGAGTATTCTCAGCAGACTTTACATGACCTAGAACAAAGTTGTGTTTAGCAAGTTCTTTCTCTCTAGAAATCATGCATCTGAATGCCATAAACCAAGATGATGACAAGTTTGCATTCTGTAAAAACCTGTTACCATGTGCATCTTTGCACAACTGCATGAGTTCTGAAAGAATATTAGTTCCTAGCAAAACTGGTACTGACATGTTATAAGAACTGTTTGGCACTACAAGAAAAATAAACTCTTTGCCGGAATCTTGTCCTAAAGAAGGAACTGTAATAGGACACTGAATGTATCCAAGATAAGGGAGTTTCTTGCCATCAGCACACTCTATATTAAGTATAACAGACAAGGGCTGCAAAGGAATATGTTTCAAGAAAGTGCTGTAAAATTGCTCGCAAATTGTGGAGCAAGTCGAACCTGTATCAACAAGAGCCTTAGTATTGTAACCTGAAACAGTAATATCTGACTCTGTAGCATTTCCATTTATACAATGTTCCTTACTGGAATCATTAACAAATTGAGATTTGTTAATAAATCTCCGGGATCTATCCTGTGGACGAAAACATTTATCTCTATCATAGTAGCGATAGTATCCACCTTTCCTACAACCAAACGCTTTATGCGTCAAATCACCACATTTCCAACATCCGGTGTATCTACCAGATACATACTCTCCTTGTAACCTATCATTTGTGGGATTACTATAATCATTTCTCACATCTGAAACATTATTTGCCTCCTTCTGAAAATAATGAACATTATCGCTTCTCTCCGTATACTGCATTCTGTGATTCCTATTCCGATATCTCTGCGCACGCTGTCTGGAGTAAGAGTTATAACCACTGTTATAATTATCATTTCTGTAATAATCATCATTGCTGTAATTATTATCGTAACTATTTTCACTATTTCTCTTCAACTCCTCTATCCGAACTGTCAATTCCAATATCTCAGCCTGTATCTTCAACATAACTTCCTCTGAAATCTGTGACGCCATCTTTCACTAACTCGCAAATAGCTAGGAAAAATTTGAAAATATTTCAACCACGATCGACCTACAAATTCTAAGAAATATCTCTGAGAAAAAAAACAAATGTCGCTTTAACTAACTGGAATAAAAAATAATTCAAGTCGAAACCTACAAGAGAATTCGGGGAAAAAAAATCACTAAGTGTAAAGGTCAAAGTAATAACCTTGCTGAACGCTGAAAACGTCAAGTGAAAATAGACTAAACTCAATATCTGAAAAACCGACGCGCTGAAACTTATACAGAAAAACCTAAGTATTTTCTGCCTACTAACTCAGAAATCACTGAAAAACAAAATTCATTTTGTAATTAAACCTGCGGAAAAAAAAAATTTCTGCGGAAAAATTTAATTCAAGAAAAATTCTCAAGTCCAACTACGTAAGAAAATTTCTGAAAAATATAAATTTCTCAAGTTTGCTGTAAATCAGAACACTGTAAGTCACCTACAATTTAACTACCAAGCTAATACCTACAAATCGCATCAAAATTCAAAATTAATCTGCGATTAAATATTCAAGTCACCTATTTCCGCTTGCTATCTGACGTCAACTGAAAAAATTTCAAAGTCAGATCTAACCTGATCAATCACACACTACAAACTCAACAATGGAAAAATAAATTAATTTTCCACGACGTCACCAATAAGTCACCTAATTTCAAGTTAATTGTGCCGGCCGGCGACAAAACTGAAATATAATCAATCACGTGTTGACACAACAACACAAATGAATATTAACATTCACCGTCAACGGAAAGTTGATTCGAAAAATTATTTTCCGAACTTGCTCTGAAAAATCACCTATTTTCGAGCTATATACTCCACCGTCAACTACAAAATTCTCAAATCACAATTCACCGTCACTGAAAATCAATAAAGATTTTTACAATCACCTATTGTCGCACTATAAATTCACCGTCGTCTGAAAATTTGAACACAAATTTCACTTCCGCTTGCATGCTAAGTGTGGACTGGCTGAAAATTTGCAAGTTTTCTTGCCGACAACTGCTACTAACAGGCCTTAATATTCCCCACAACTCACAGCGTTTACCGATGTCCCCAAATTATAGAAATGTCCCCAAATTAGAAGGCACATTTGACAAAATGTCACCGCAAAATCACCCTTTTTATGACCTGTTTGTGTGTGTATATTGCTTCATTTGACCACAACAAATCAACTTTCTAACTTTTTTCAGGTTCACATATACATGTACATGTAGTTAGATTAAATTAAATTTTAATTGGAAATACCCATGAACACTGTGTTGGTGGACTGCTTGGTGAACTTTCAAGCACCATACATCTATAAAATGGCATTGTTGATGTCAAATGATCCAATATTCCCAATATTCAATAAATTGTGACCTACAAAACTTGAAAATGTAAGGGTAATATAACATGCTGAAATATGCTGAAACAAGCCCAAGTTGCCAGGAAATGACATGGGGGGCCATTGGTTCATTTCTTTCACCTTTCATATGCTTCATAAACAATCAGACAGCCCCCATTTTAGGCTCACTTTAAAAAAATTTCTCCCCGGGGAAAACCCCGTACCCCCAATAGTCACTAGGGGGTACCCCCCCCCCCCCTCCTCGCAAACCCACCACCTCGGTCCCCCAAAATGTCCCCAAATTAGCCTAATCTAAAGGCCTGGCTACTAATTAGTTTGGTTAAGTTAACTTCCACCTAATTAGTGTTGTGAAGAATTTAATTCATGCACCTATCTGATGAAATGAGATGAAAGCAAGCGCGATGCGTACTCGGCTCACAAAAAAAAAAAAATTCAGTGGGAAAGAGGGTGTGGCAGGGGAGGGGTCAGGGTTGACTCACTGTTAACCTGAGACTCCGACAACTGCAGACTCCGACACCAACTTACCATGTCACGACTATCAACAAACCAAGATGACAACACCTGCTTGTAATACCAGAACTAGTTGGGACAATTTGTCCAACACCGGGTCTGAAAACTACTAACTTATTAATGCAAAGTCAGAATTGCATTGCATAATGTTGGAGACAAAAGGTATTTATCACACCGTCACAAAAAAGTGACATCCGAATGTCAAGAAATTTGAAATATTCTCAACCAATTTCGGTTTCAGAAAATCTCTGGTAATATGCAATGATATTCCCCTTGCAATTTATAAGCTGACATTTGGCCTACATGTATGCATTTATCAACAGATGTCACTTTATGACAATATTTCAGTCAAAGAATAAACTTTGACAGCAAACAATACATAATGTGTGGCTGGACTGATATATTATATACCTAACTACACCTATAGTTACCTAAACAAAAGCTAATAATTAGCTTTAAAGGCTACTAAAGTTGATCAGAATATTTGAAAACAAACTCACGTGTTACTGTTTACATTTTTGTGTTCTGACCAAAATGTGACCCAGTTGAAACGAAACGAAACCACGGACTACAAAAATCCGGAAAACACAACTTTACCGGGTTTCAATTTACCAAAATCCGGACCACAAAATATTGGCAGAGTAACAAATCGAATTTAAAGTTTGGACTTTGCCCAAACGCTAAAAACGACTAAACAGAGCTGACAATACAAACATTTAGACATAATTATAATATTAAAGGAATACAGCCACACCAAAACAATGTGTTTACAAATTTCACTGATTAACATGAAAATTTTACAGAATTTATCAAATTTTCAACAGAATTTATGTTTTTATGCCTTTTTAAGCATAAAACTGTTCAATTTGTATTGTCTCTTCCACTCCAACGCTGAATATCTCCAGAAATCCTGATTGTCATTTTTTCACAGTTTTTGAAGCACGAAAACACGAATTTCTACAAAGTTCCAATTTTCACACCAATTTCAAAAGTTCCACACTATAATCAGAGCTATAGCTATACGAATGGGCGCCATTGTGGTAGAGCACAGGGGTGGGTCTTAAGTGAACCATCAGTCGCTATATCACAAACATTTATGGGCTCTGAGTCTAAACATCTGGCAGGGTCTATGAAAACACTAAGCCTACCTTAAAAGTCTTCATCATGCATTTAATTGAATAATCAAGCAATACCGAACGGAACACATCCAACAAGCATCACAACATGGATGACATCACAACACATCTTTATAAACAGCTTGACAGCAACATCACAACATCACATCGAGCATCAAACATCAGACATCAAATCGAGAAAAAGGACCCATCCTTTGGAAAGCATAGGTCAGATGTCATAACGTAGTATTACTTCTTAAACGTATTAACATTCTTCGAGCATGAAGAAATTAGGATAACACTGAGAGTGTTATACGATATTGCGATGCGTACACCTTGGTGACGAAATACGGACTGAGAAAGCGCGGTAAATATATAAGCTTACCTGTGATTGGCTAAAACACCTTAGTTAGATCTAATACTGGGCGCTGAACTAGACAGAGGAAGACTTAAGCGGGTAAGAGATTGGGCGTAGATAGAGATAGTAAATAGCAAAATACAGATCAGCAATGAGACATAGGAAACGGGGAATGTACAGAACAGAATAGCGCGAAATGGAATGAACCAAGTACGCGCAATGAAATGATTACAATGCGGCTATAAAATGTATATTAGTGAGTTAGGTTTAATAACTTAGCATGTAATAAAGGCATATACTGATTTGGTATATAAAATAGCACGGTCACACTCTCCCCTCTGTTGACAAAATGACTCCCTATACCAGTCATTTAAACCAATACTGAAAGGAAATGTCGCAAATAGACATGACTTTCAAACTCTGCAACTGATAATGGAAAATTATCATCTATAACATTCTCATACACAGAGATAACCTTGACACCGCCGGACCTATCTTCAGAACTGAAATCAAATATCAGCATTATATAACTGCACTTAATCAACAGTTACTGAACTGACTCTTCACTATCTGGCGTAGACAGTAAACCACGTGAATATATCACACAATACCGCTGAAATGGAATCACCACTGATTCACTGTGACTGGTCTATCTGAGAACTTCAGTCATGAATACACAACAATCAACACAAATATCACATAGCAAATATCAAAATATCAAATAATCTGAAATTTGTTGTACCGGTACCATGTATTATGTAGAATACTCAAATGTGATTATGTGACTAGATCATGTGACTATATATTATGAAAATGAATGTTAATAAAAACTTTGGCACTCTGTCTATATATCCCTTGAAATGTGATTATGTTGACACATTTCTTGATTAATGACACTTATAAAGTTATATGATAAATTCAAAGAGTATTAAAATAAGACTAAGAGATAGTATTTTTGTTAGGCCGGGTACTAAATTAGTACTACTAATACTAGTAATAGGCTTCCAATGTCCATAGGCACCATTGCTGTTAGTAATTACTATACGAGGCTTGTTCTCAGAGATTTTCAAATTCACACCGTAATTAACCCTTTCAGTGCCAAGTCCGATTTTTGTATCAACCCATATTTCCTTGATCATTTTTCAAATTTATTGATTATAATAATGTGATACATTGATGTAAAGAGCTCTTACGGTATAATCCCCAGTTTTCTTCGAAAAAGTGGGGACATAATACTATTAATAATAATTCACACTTTATGAAATGAATGTGGGCAAAGCGGTAATAAAAATAGAAGATAACAACTAGACAGCTAGAGTTAGAACAGCAATTTCGTCGTCTCCTGTTGGATCCGTCTGCATGAATGGTCAAGGGGACAGAACTCCATTGTAATTTGTATTTGACACTGACAGATTAAAAATGTGGTGATGAATTGGCATAGTCTAGTTCATCGTTTAGTTAAAGGAACGATTAGGAACGTCTGCTGACAACTACATGATGCAGAGTCTATCTCAAACAAGGATTTCTTTTTAACTGAATAATCTGGACACAATTTAAATTTGTTTGAAACAATTGCAGATATGTATATACAGTTTCGTTTCACTATCTAGTTCAACTTTTTAAGTGCAATCACATGATGTTGAACCAATTCCTTCCGGGTTTGGGCAAATTGGGGGATTGTTGAAAGGTTTCGGTATTGAAATTTCGATGTTTTTCGAGTTGTTACAATGAAATATTGATTAACTCTAATTGACTGATATGTCTGTAAACAAGGACGAAGAGGATGACGCAAATGCTGCTTCAGCAGAAGAGAAACTTAGGCTGTTGTTCAAGAAAAAGTATGCAGACAATATTATAAATGATGTCTATGACAAAAGAGACTTGGAAAAGTTCAACAGTGATGATCAATTCACATTCGCATACATTCGAAATGTGGCAGCTCTGGATAGCGCATTGCTTCTTGTCCATGATTCGTTTGTTTTTAGGAAAGAATTTGTCGTTAATGATTTGACTGAAGATTTCTTTGATCAGTGGATATGGGAGAAAGGTGGTGCATATTACCATAACAGGGATAAAGATGGTCACAAAATATTGTTTGTGCGGGTCAAGTTGCATCAGAAGAAAGATGTGCATTTACTTCGGTTGACGAAGCAATTCATTGCATATTGGCTTGAACAAACTTTCAAAGAAGATCCCAATGAACAAATTACAATTTTGTTAGATATGGATGGAGCTGGATTAGCTAATCTTGACATGGAATTGATTAAGTTTATTATAAACTGTTTCAAATTCTATTTTCCAAAAATGCTTGGTTACATGATAATCTATGAAATGCCATGGCTGTTCAATGCTGCGTGGAAAATAATAAAACAGTGGCTCGAAGAAGAGGCTGTCGCAAAAATCAAATTTTGTAAAAAAGCAGACATTCAAATGTTCATAAGTGTGGATCAGTTGATGGAACATATGGGCGGCACAGACAAATATGAGTACAATTACATTCCACCTGACAGTGAAGCAGATGAAGCAGAGGTAAGCACAGATACTGCTGAAAAACGAAGAGTGACATTCTCTGAACAAGAACCAACTGTTTACAAGAGTTTCAGTAATGATAGCTTGAAAGATGAAGTTTCCCCGTCCAAGCACCGTGCCAAACCAAGTCTGAAGACTGGATCATCAACAAATAAGAAGAGTGCACTTACCTGTAGAGATGGCAAGTCATATCAGGGGAGACTCCTGAGCATCAAACCTTCAGACGAGCTGGAATTCATTGTTGATGAGTCAGGGAGGAATGATAAAGAAACAAATGACACTATAGCATTGACCAACAGTTTACCTTACCCCATAGCTTACAAGGTGAAAACAACATCACCAGAAAAGTACCGTGTGAGACCAAGTACTGGCATAGTTGGCCCTGGTTCATGTATAGAGGTTAACGTTCAGCTGCTCCCAGGCTATGGAGTCTCAGCTAGTAAGGACAAGTTCTTGATTATGGCTGTTGAAGTAAATGATGAAGAAACAAATGATTCTGTAAATGAAGTATGGAAAAATGGCCCAAAGGAATCTGTGATGGAACACAGATTAAAATGTGTCACTGTTAAAACTGGGACCGGATCACAAGAAGTAGAAGTTAGCAGAAAGGATGATGCTGCTGTCAATAGTCAAGTGACAGCATTGTCAGAAACTGTACACCGTCTAGAGAGAAAAATACTGGTTCTGATGGTACTTCAATTTGTGATTCTATTCATACTGGTATTGAGCTTTATGAGGCAAACCCTAAGTTCACCTCCAGATACCAGGTACAGAAATGACGACCCAGCCTGGGGTACATGTTCTGACAAACCATAAGTACTAGCCCATTACATTTTGTTTATGAAGAGATTTTCTTTATACCAATTAGTTACATGTTACATGATGCATAATTAAAATAGTTAAACTGTTGTTTATTGGTTAATTAACCACTGCAACTCAAAGAATATTACTACATTTAAAATGATCAAGTTAGGTCACATGAAATCATTACAAATGATATATAAAGCATCCGGGTATTGTGCCAGGTATGCATTTGCCACTACATGTATATATTTACATACACCTGATATTGCTTCCACATGTTTTCCATATAAGTGTTAGGCCAAAAAAAAAACCCTCTTTGTTTCCGATACCCTGCCTGGTTGAGAATTTCTTTCCTGCCTCAATTTTTTTTTTCAATTTTCTCCAGAAGGCTAGTCAAAAGTTACCTGTTTACATAGTGTCAATGTGAATATTTATTGTTTTTTCCCCAATCCCGAAAGCAAAAATAAGTCAGTTATTGGTAGAGATCATACAGCAGAGTGAATGAATTCAATGGACAGCATGTTTTTACCCAATGCTTGGCTCATTGATGCACATTGATCTACCATATTCCATGGGGCTGTAACTACACTATTATATCACTTACGGCTGAAAGGTTTAAAAAAAAAATCCCTGTCTGCTTTTAAAAATCCCTGCCTGCCTGTCTGGAAAATTATCCCATTGTTATCGGAAACAGGGAAGTTTTTTTATTTTGGACTTACAATAGCCATGCCCTCTTATGAGACATTGTAGCCACAAACCTATGCCAGTAACCGCATTTACCACCAACCATTATCTAGTTCAACGTCATATGACTATAACTGTAAAAGGTTGGGGTAATCCAACTAGAAATGGTCAGACATGAGCGACCAATAGGCTGCATGATTATTCATCACCTTTGGATTTGGCAATGTTCCAGAAGGAATCTGTATTGGTCTACCGTAGTTTATATTTAAACGTACTCAATCTGATCAAACAGTCCCCATATCATCAAGATACAACAATAACATTTCTTAAACTACAAGGTAAGCTTTAGTTATCAGAATTGATTTATTGCAATGAAATAATGCTAACCACTGTCAATTATGGTATCAAATTTCCCAAAACTTGTTATTTATCAACATTTTGTTCAACAAAATATGGTCGTATTATCACTTAAGTATCACACAATTTTGCGGTATTACCACTTGATTTTAGAGTTATCCATCTGCATCCAAAATTTTGTCCAAGACCTTCCGTTTGAGCACATGTTTCTGGGCCACATTGTATTGCACATCTCGAGAAATAACAAACTTTAAAAATCAATATCTGATCACTCTGAGCTTTGATGGGTGGGTTCCTCAATTCGAATCAAATATTTTTACCCCGAAGCCAAAGAAATAGTAACTTAGGAGCGTCTGATCGGATTGAGTACCTTTAGTAGAGTTGATAAATTGGGAGTTTGGGAAATTAGCCACTCCACGTACTCCAATGAAGTTAAATAAATAATGGGAATGATATATAGAAAATCTTAATTCTTAAAGGTACTCAATCCGATAAAACTCCTCTCAATTACTATTTCAATGGCTTCGGGGGTCAAAAATATTTGATTCGAGTCGAGGAAGTCACCCATCAAAGCTCAGGTTTGTTAGATATCGATTTTAGAAATCTATTATTTTTCATTATCGGGAATACTTTCTGGCCCAGAACTCAGTCAAAATTGCATTATTATTACCACTTGATTTTAGAGTTATCCATCCTTGTCTGTTTGAATAGATTTTGGTGTACACATCCCGAGCAGATTACGGCAGTTGAAGGCAATTATTAGTACTCATCTCGAGTAAATAACAGATTTCAAAAATCAATATCTAATAGCTTTGTTTGATGGGTTCCTCGACTCGAATCAAATATTTTTTACCCCCAAAGCCAAAGAAATAGTAATATAGGACCCTCTGATCGGATTGTTGTTGGAATCTGTTGAGATGGGGACCCTCTGTTCAGATTGAGTACCTTTAACTTTTACATGTAGCTCTTAACTTTTACATGTAGCTCGACTTTACTTGTAAAGTTGGAGTTATTGCCATGGATTGTTATCCATCATCCATGTGTGTGTTGAGACGTCCATCAACAATTTCCATTAGCACGGGCTACAGGTCATACCGGTATCTTTATGAAATTTGTCATGGCTGTTGACATGTACATGTACTAGTAGATGGCAACGAGTCATTTGGGGTCGTTCGAAGAAAAAAACATGGCTGCCAGTGGCCATCTTGAATTTCAAAATGCAATCCATTAGCACGGACTACAAGCCATACCATTTGTCTGATCATCATGAAATTTCCCTTTAGTTTATGTTAATATTGAAATGTAGACGGGAACGATAATTCGATTCATTTTTGGGTCATTCGGCCAAAAAACATGGCTGCCAGTAGCCATCTTGGATTTTACTTGGATAGCTAGTATATGCAGTAGCTCTCAGCATCTGAATGATTACTCAGTATATTTGTCCACATCGATGCATTATATTTGAATTTAACCACCCAGACTGACCAACATGTAGCATACTCTGGTCATGCCTGGACCTGGAAACAAACTCTTCATTCATGTATGTGGTAGACAAAAGACCTACATGTAGATGCTAAAACTAGTTAAACCATCATTTGGACTAAATGTGATAAGATTTCAGTGGTATGAGCAATATATGTAGGTTTTTATGCAGTTTCGGACCAAAATTAGTGAAATTTGGGGGGTGAATGTCCAAAAATAGGGAGTAAATAATATGTTTTTGTATGTTTGGCAAAAATGCCAGATGCAAGTGCATACATTGTAGCTTCCTAACTTTGTACTACCCCCCCCCCCCCCCCCGGTAGAAGTTAATATTAACATTTTGATGGGAAAGAGTCATTTTGAGGTTATTCGGCCTTAAAACATGGCCCCAGCTGCCATCTTGGATTTTACTTTTTGTATGACTAAATCCTTTGACACATGCTACAGTCATACCTTTGGTTGGATCATCATGAAATTTGTCATGGATGTTGACATGTAAATGGGAATGAGGACATTCGGCAAAAAAACATGGCTGCCAGCAGCCATCTTGTATTTCATGTAATATTGACATGTAGATGGGAACAAGTCATTAGCAGAAGGACGGGTCATTCGACCATAATACATGGCTGCTGGCAGCCAGCCATATTGGATTTTACTCTTTGTATGACTAAATCATTTGGCACGGGCTACAGGTCGTACCTTTGGTTGGATAATCATGAAATTTGTCATGGATGTTTACATTGATTTGTAGATGGGAATGAGTCATTTTGGGGTAATTAGGTTTGATCAATTTTTTTTACGGATTTATGGCCCCCCTTTTTAGCTCACCTGAAATGAAGTCTCAGGTGGAGCTATAGTCATCACTCCTCGTCCGTCCATCCATCTGTCCGTCAACAATTCTTTAAACACTTTCGGAACCACAAGACCAAATGGGTTCATATTTGGTGTGGATGTTCCCTAGGTGACTCACATTCAGATTTGTTCAAATGAGGTCTCTGGGTTAAATAGTTGCGAAAGCAGGGCCATAGCTCTATTCCTCCATAGTAATTCTTAGAATGACTTTTCAAGAACCATTGGGCCGATTTAGCTTATATTTGGTATGGAGTGTCCTTGGACGACTGGGGTTCAGATTAAATTCCTTGTTCAATTTAACAAAAACAAAACCCAAAAGAAATTATTTTTAAAAAAAACAAATGCTAATTTAAAAAACAGATGATTATTTGAAGTTATATCTACATGACTAGAGCATCGCTAGGGCGTGGTAAAATACGCCCTTTAGCCATTTTGAATTGTACTGCCGCAAAATAAAATAATACTTTGAACTTACATTTGAAGAACATCTGATATACCACTAATTTCAATGACAAAATGCGGTCAAATTCTAAGTCGAAAAATGGCTGTAACTCATGTCAAAATAATTAGACAGAACCTATATTCGAACTTGGCCTGTAGTTTTAGCTGGGAAATACACATATCAGCTTTGGTTCAGATCAAATAATCAAAACTGGAGTTATCGGTCTGAAACCGAAATGTTATGAAATTGGTCAAATTCGAAGTTGAAAAAGGACCATAACTCATGTAAAAGTAACTGGACGGAACCCATATTCGAACTTGGCCTGTATCTTTAGCTGGGAAATACACATACCGGTACCAACTTTGGTTCAGATCAAATACTGGAGTTATCGATCGGAAACCAAAAAAGTTAACGGACGGACGGAGTCAAATTCTAAGTCGAAAAAGGGCCGTAACTCATGTAAAAAAATTGGACGAAACCCATATTCGAACTTTGCCTGTATATTTAGCTGGGAAATACACATACCAACTTTGGTTCAGATCAAATAATCCAAACTGGAGTTATCGATCGGAAACCGAAATGTTATGAATTGGTCAAATTCGAAGTTGAAAAAGGACCATATAACTCATGTAAATGTTACTGGACGGAACCCATATTCGAACTTGGCCTGTATCTTTAGCTGGGAAATATACATACCAACTTTGGTTCAGATCAAATAATCCAAACTGGAGTTATCGATCGGAAACCGAAATGTTAATAATTGGTCAAATTCGAAGTTGAAAAAGGACCATAACTAATGTAAATGTTACTGGACGGAACCCATATTCGAACTTGGCCTGTATCTTTAGCTGGGAAATACACATACCAACTTTGGTTCAGATCAAATCATCCAAACTGAAGTTATCGATCGGAAACCAAAAATGTTAACGGACGGACGGACTGATAACATAATACGACCTTTTTTCGTAAGGGCGTATAAAAATGATACTTCCTGAAACGACATATTGGTTGTTCCACTCGCGAACCACACGGCGACATATATGTCGTTCTACTCGCCAAAGGGTTAAAAAATGTCATTCACAATTACATCTGATAGTGTCTTTTAGTGATAACTAAATGGCTGAAATAAACAGACGACAGGCACTAAGGGTCTCAGACAGGCACACTGATGCAATGAGTTATGGAAAGACGCGGAGAGTGAGAGACTTACTAGAGTGAGAGACAGACTGGCTGACGGACATACAGTTCAATGTATATAGGAGATCCCTCCTTTAGTGTGGATGGGTATTTTATAGTGATAACTAGATGGCCAAAACAAAAAAAGACAGACAGATGACAGAAAATGAGAGTCTCGACAGACTGATGTGATGGAAACAGAGTGAGTGACAGACTGACTGACGGACATACAGTTCAGTGTAGAAGATCCCTATTTCAGTAAGGAGCGCGCCCCGGCACTCATGGCAGGTTAAAAATAAATATAAACTCATGGCAGGTTAAAAATAAATATAAACCTAAGATACTTTGGTTTATATTTACAGACTAATATCGCAATCCTGATATGTTAACCCTGTATGCTATTCCATATTAAACTCGAAATCGGTATGCTATTCCAATTTTCTCGTATTCTATTATAATTTTCAGATTTTAAACATAATTGGCAAAAAATTTGTTGTTAGTATGGAGATGCGATTTCGAGTTTAATATGGAACGCAGCTAAACATTTAAAGTCATGGAAAATATTAATAGAATACGAGAAAATTGGAATAGCATACAGGGTTAACATATCAGGATTGCGATACTAACATGCAGACAGACATGTAGATAGACTGATTGACAGACTGCCTGACATACAGACCGACAAATATGTATACAGACTGACGGATGGCCATTCGGACAGCATGAGAGTGAGATTAATGTCCTGAGTCAGTGAGAATGAGATTCATCATAAAAGACAATCAATGATCAATCATTCATTCACTGAATGACACCGTCACCGTGAGAATTATATAAAATTTAAAATTAAACTTAAAGAATAAAGTCAATCCATTGTCCAGACTCCATTGTATGGAAGCGTATTAGTGCCACCTAACATATTAGTATCTCCTAATTATGAGATAATATCTTCTAATTAGGAGATATTATCTCTTAATTAGGACTTAAATTAGTATCTCCTAATTAGGACTTAAATTAGTATATCCTAATTAGGACTTAGTATTGCCTAATTTAGGACTTCGTATCTCCCAATTAGGACTTAGTATATCTCTCCTAATTAAGAGATAATATCTCCTAATTAGGAGATACTAAGTCCTAAATTGGGAGATACTAATTATGAGATACTAATTTAAGATATTAATTATCTCTTAAGACTTAATCAGGACTTAGTATCTCCTAATTAAGAGATAATATATCCTAATTAGGAGATACTAAGTCCTAATTAGGAGATACTAAGACCTAATTAGGAGATAATATCTCCTAATTAGGAGATACTATTAGTATTACTAAGTCCTAATTAGGAGATACTAAGTCTAAGTCCTAACACAGTTGGTAGAGTTGCTGCTCTTTATATTAGGATACCAATTTATAAACTCATTAAACCCTTATTTTTGGGACTTTATGTCCAGTAACTGTTGTCCTAATTAGGAGAGAATAGTATTAATACTAAGTCATAATTAGGAGATACTATCTCCTAATTAAGACAAATAAACAGTATTTTTTTTGTTAGGTGGCACTAATACGCTTCCATACCGTAGGCATAACCATTGCCATTAATATTACTAATATTAATAATAATAAGTAGTATACTACGGTATACTCCCCAGTTTTCTTGGAAAAGGTGGGGGTTTAACCCTTTACCCAACAAACCGGCCAAAACCGGCCAAATAAAGCTTCAACAGCCTAAAATATCTTCGGTCTGTCTCAATAGAACCATACAAATATGGATATCATTGGAACCGGCTCCTTGACCACATTGTGATAGTTACAGTTATGCCCTGTGCCAATGCATTCTCTTATATATACGAGTCGACCATAGGTCGCCTCGCATATATAAGAGAATGCATTGGCCTAAAACAAATATTTTTTTAACACTTTTTACCATTTTTTCTTACATTCTTTAAAGGTACTCAACCCGTAAAGAGGGTCCCCATCTCAACAGATTCCAACAACAACAATCCGATCGGAGGGTCCTATATTACTATTTCTTTGGCTTTGGGGGTAAAAAATATTTGATTCGAGTCGAGGAACCCATCAAACAAAGCTCAGAGTTATTAGATATTGATTTTTGAAATTTGTTATAAACTCGAGATCAGTACTACTAACTGCCGTAATCTGCTCTGGATGTGTTCTCCAAATCTATTCAAACAGACAAGGATGGATAACTCTAAAATCAAGTGGTAATTTTAACGCAATTTTTACTGAGTTCTGGGCCAGATAGTATTCCCGATAATGAGAAATAATAGATTTCTAAAATCGATATCTAACAAATCTGAGCTTTGATGGGTGACTTCCTCGACTCGAATCAAATATTTTTGACCCCCGAAGCCATTGAAATAGTAATTGAGAGGAGTTTTATCGGGTTGAGTACCTTTAACAATTTTATAATTTTTAATGTGTTAAGCCAATGCATTCTCTTATATATGCGAGGCGACCTATGGTCGACTCGCATATATAAGAGAATGCATTGGCACAGGGCCGTTCTGTTGGGTAAAGGTTTAATACTATAAATAATAATTCACACTTTATGAAATGAATGTTGGCAATGCGGTAATAAAAAATAGAGGATAACAACTGGAGTTTGAACAGCAATTTCGTCATCTCCTTTTGGATCCGTCTGCATGAATGGTCAAGGGGACAGAACTCCATTGTATTTGACACTGACAGATTAAAAATGTGGTGAGGAATTGGCATAGTCTAGTTCATTGTTTAGTTAAAGGGGCGATTAGGAACGTCTGCTGACAACTACATGATGCAGAGTCTATCTCAAACAAGGATTTTTTTAAACTGAATAATCTGGACACAATTTATATTTGTTTAAGAATAGTTGCAAATATGTAATGTATACAGTTTCGTTACAATATATGATTTCCTCTTCCATGTAAATTACTATATAGTATCATGTAGGACCATTAATGCCTTATCCTATATCTGATGACTGTTGGACATGAATATTAAGCAAGTTTTATCACTTTATTTCACCAATCAGCATCAATCAATACTTTCTCATATGTTCTGTCTATCTATTTGTTTACTTATTGTTTGTCTGTTTATCTAAATTACTCTACCCCCGAGTCCACAGGTGAAGGTGACTTGATTGTCAATAAACTTATCTCATCTATCTAGTTCAACTTTTTAAGTGCAATCACATGATACAGAATCAATTCCTTCCGGTTTTGGGGGATTGTTGAAAGGTTTTGGTATAACAATTTTGATGTTTTTCGAGTTGTTACAATGAAATATTGATTAACTCTAATTGACTGATATGTCTATAAACAAGGACGAACAGGATGACGCAGATGTTGCTTCAACAGAAGATAAACTTAGGCTGTTGTTCAAGAAAAAGTATGCAGACAATATAAAAAATGATGTCTATGACAAAAGAGACTTGGACAAGTTTAACAGTGATGATCAATTCACATTCGCATACATTCGAAATGTGGCAGCTCTGGATGGCGCATTGCTTCTTGTCCATGATTCGTTTGTTTTTAGGAAAGAATTTGACGTTAATGATTTGACTGAAGATTTCTTTGATCAGTGGATATGGGAGAAAGGTGGTGCATATTACCATAACAGGGATAAAGAAGGTCACAAAATATTGTTTGTGCGGGTCAAGTTGCATCAGAAGAAAGATGTGCATTTACTTCGGTTGACGAAGCAATTCATTGCATATTGGCTTGAACAAACTTTCAAAGAAGATCCCAATGAACAAATTACAATTTTGTTAGATATGGATGGAGCTGGATTAGCTAATCTTGACATGGGATTGATTAAGTTTATTATAAACTGTTTCAAATTCTATTTTCCAAAAATGCTTGGTTACATGATAATCTATGAAATGCCGTGGCTGTTCAACGCTGCGTGGAAAATAATAAAACATTGGCTCGAAGAAGAGGAAGTCGCAAAAATCAAATTTAAAAAAAAAGCAGACATTCAAATGTTCATAAGTGTGGATCAGTTGATGGAATATATGGGCGGCACAGACAAATATGAGTACAAATACATTCCACCTGACAGTGAAGCAGATGAAGCAGAGGTATAAGCGCACCAACAGATACTGATGAAAAACGAAGAGTGACATTTTCTGAACAAGAACCAACTGTTTACAAGAGTACAAAAATGAAATGGCGTTGTTTAATTGTAATTGTCTTGCACTGCTGTGTTTAATTGGTTAAAACTAAAATTCAGTTTGTAACGTATTTCATTGGTCACTATCACAAATAGCAATTGGCAACATTACTATAGCAACAAGCATGTCCCCTTCGGCTTTCTATGGAAAGCCGAAGGGGACATGCTAGTTGCTAGTTATACTATAACCAATCAAAATCAACGTTACGACGCTTTTTCAGGTGTTTCAAACTAGGGGATAGAATTATTCTGCACGGGCTCCAATTTGGGGTTCAATATTTTAAGGGCCATTCTTAGAAAATATTTATGGGACCATACCTTTAAATTCTTGGCATATGAACGTTGGGGTATATGTGAACCCTCCTGCATTGGGACATGACACGGTATAGCTGACTTAGGTTTTGTCTAAGGTTGGCCCTTAAAATATTGAACCCAAAATTGGAGATGGTGCAGAAAATCCTAAGTCAGCTATACATGTGTCATGTCCGTTGATTTTTATTATAGTATAACTAGCAACTAGCATGTCCCCTTCGGCTTTCTTTAGCTTTCCATATAATGTAAGACATGTTAGTATGAGTGACGTGATTTGATTAAATATCCATACCCAGCTTGCGACAGGGCATTTTTTTTTTGTAGATTTGGGGTATGTGTAAACATTTTCAGATACGAGAGTCCAGTCGTTTGGTGAACTTTGGTCGCCCATATATAACAGGACATACACACAATGAGTTACTATTTATTATATATATCTCATATATATTTTGAAGACCTCTGTTTGTCTGTCTGTCTGTCTGTCTGTCTGTCTGTCATTTATACAAATCTACGATTCTCGACCGATCGGGACGAAACTTGGTACGTGTGTGTAGTTTGACCAGGCGATTGTCGTTGTCGTATTGGCGACCCGTGCGACGCCCGTGCAGCGCATGCGCAGACGAGATCTCGGAAACGGGTGGAGCTATCGACTTGAAATTTGCTATGTGAGTGTATCTTGCCCCGGATACGAATTTTATCGGGTCGCCGAGCCCATGCGACGCCAGCTTCGCGCATGCGCAGACCAGATCTCGGAAACGGGTGGAGCTATCGACTTGAAATTTGGTTTTTGAATAGCTATCGACTTGAAATTTGGTTTTTGAATAGCCCGGACAACGTCGGGCTCATCGGCTGGTATATATATAATTTGGTTAGAGGCGACCAAACGGTTGGTCCATCGAAGCTGAAAATGTGTACATATGGGTAATTTGACCCTGTGGATCTTATTTGTTGAATCCCGTTGACATAATATGTCTTAAAAGGGCACTACTAATTAATTTAACTGAATAATTCTATACCCCAAAATGATTGCAATCCGGTCGGTGGAAATTGAAACACGGGGATAATTTGACTCGTAGAGTGTCATGAGATATAGCCTATGCCGCTGACATCGGACAACTTATGGAGAAAATATGTTAGGATTGTGCTATTTTCAGGTTCAAAATATATGAATATTATCATATCGGGTAGATAGAACCATGGTTTATAAATAGGCTATCAGGCTTGTGAACACTTATAGGTGCAAGGAGGGAATGAAATTATGCAAAACATTTGGTGTGATTCAAGGAGTGTTTTGGTTCGGGGGGGGGGGGCAAATGGAATAATGCAGAACCTTGTTTCTGTTCTGATTCAGGGGGAGGGGGTGTAGTTGGAATTACCCAGGTGGACACCCCCGACGGAGACCGGTGCTCTAGTCACGTCCCTGTGACATGGGCATTGTCATGAGCTAAGCGCCTTTGACATCGGATGACTAAAATGGGGACTAATAAATTATATCACGATCAATAAAGAGCGTTTGTATATATATATATATATATATATATATCTACAATATATTTTGAGAACTACGTATATATATATATATATGTGTGTGTGTGTATATATGTATGTGGGTACTTCATAGAATCGAAAACGGTTGGACAGATTGAGCTCAAATTTCGTATATAAGTGTAAAATCCCACGGACACCGTAGTTGTCGCATTTTGGAGAAGCTCTGATCACCCTTTCTCCACTCCCAATCATCAAAATCACCGCGAACGGCACTGTGGTGGTTAATCAAGTGATAATTTAATGAGCGTTGTATATGACGCGTCGCTATAAAAAGAGCGTTTGTTTGCAATTCAACGCAACGCAGAGATATACGGGAACAATATTTTGAGTGCTCTCCACATGCTCGATTGAGTTCAAACTTCCTATCTAAGGGTAAAATCCCACGGACACCGTAGTTGTCGCGTTTTGGAGAAGCTCTGAGCACCCTTTCTCCACTCCCAATCATCAAAATCACCGCGAACGGCACTGTGATTCTTACATACTCAGGGCTTCCTAGGAACGCGGATCGGGTCAGTTTTTCCGCCCTAGGTGATGTTCACATTGAAACGGGCACCCACAAACTTCCTATCTAAGGGTAAAATCCCACGGACACCGTAGTTGTCGCGTTTTGGAGAAGCTCTGATCACCCTTTCTCCACTCCCAATCATCAAAATCACCGCGAACGGCACTGTGATTCTTACATAATCAGGGCTTCCTAGGAACGCGGATCGGGTCAGTTTTTCCGCCCTAGGTGATTTTCACCTCGAAACGGGTACCCACAAATTATATATATATGTGTGCATGTGTCCTTTATAGACTCCAACCGATTGCGCTCACACTTTCTACCTACGGGAAGTGTCACGAACGGGTTAAATTGTGACCCCGACCTGACCTTGACCTTGAAAATGATCAATCCAATCGGGTAAAATATTGAAAACCCAAAAATTAATTTAAAAAAATATATATATATTTAAATTCAAAAATTAAAATTGTCATGTTTCTGACCAACCACGCCAGTGGCGGGCTAACCTGCTAGTATATATATATAGCTATATTGTGATATCAATATTATAGCCTAGATGCTATGAGTGGAAATTGGTGCACAAAATTAAATGACTCGGTGTGTGGGATGTCACGGGATGCCTACGTGTTATTGATCTCAAATGACTTAAAGGGGCACTAATAATTAGAAATAACTTTGTCTGGAGAGTCATGCAGTATATGTGCTGTTTATGCCAGATGACTAATTAATAATTATTAAAATGATTCGAAGGGCCACTAATAAATTACGCTTTCGTGATTCTTCAAGCAATGGTCCGAGCAACACATGTAGGGTACCCCTGCTAGTAGATATACATAAAGTATATATTTAAATTTAAAGAAATGTCATAATGCATGCATATATTACATGTAGGGTCAGGCATAACAAAGTGTTTATTATGACCCACACTTCTCTATAACAACGCTATTGTCGCACATACCCGCATAAATCTGACCAGATATTTCTCCTAACTGCCTGAATAACTCGCCTTCATGATCACGGGGATGCATTATATGTATTAAAGACTGGATATACTGATCGCACGTGATCGACCCCCCCCCCCCCCCACAAACTCAATGTATCACTCTACCTGATGCACCCTGGACAAGGCTATAAGCAGAGGCGGACTGGCCGATCGGGAGACCGGGTAAATTCCCGATGGGCCGGAGGCCGGAAATTTTTTGATTCCACGTGATTTTCTATCAAGCGAGAATCCGATGTTTTTTTTACGGTTTGTGGGGGGGGGGGGGTATGTGGCTGGGCCGCAAATGAAACCGACGTGGGCCGCCACATGTGTTGTTTAACCTGCAGCCTAATTGACTAATCGTAATTTTGTCATTAAATGAACTTGTCAGCATCATATAACACCACGTAAAGACCCCGTTAATCTCGAGATTTTAACGGTAACTCCCAGCTGTAAATCCAAAATAAATTCTCACGCACCCCTCCCGGACCCTCCCCCAATTGAAATTTCCAACACAATAGGAACGCTTCAGTTGAGGCTAGTCTAGATCATGGTCTAGATGCTAGGATTAGCGATTTTCTTGTATAGTTTTCAAAATGTTCTCACCCCGGGCCGAACAACCATGGGCAGCCCGGTGTGTCCTGGTCTCTTGGCCGTAGCCGTGTGCATTTGTCTGGAGTTAGCCCGCTAGATGTTAGAATTTATGCAATTTTTCAGGTAACAATATCTGAATGGTCTCATACCGGGAATATATAGAACCATGTTAGGCCAGAGCAATTAGGTGCAAATTTAATTATGCAAAAAGATTCTGATTCAAGGGGGGGCCCAACTGATCGAGTGAGTGTGAGGTATATGTGGTGTTTATAGACACTCATAATTAGTGTTGATCGAGTGAGTGTGGGGTATATATGGTGTTTATAGATACTCATACTTAGTGTTGATCGAGTGAGTGTGGGGTATATGTGGTGTTTATAGATACTCATAATTAGTGTTGATCGAGTGAGTGTGGGGTATATGTGGTGTTTATAGATACTCATAATTAGTGATGATCGAGTGAGTGTGGGGTATAAGTGGTGTTTATAGGTACTCATAATTAGTGATGATCGAGTGAGTGTGGGGTATATGTGGTGTTTATAGGTACTCATAATTAGTGTTGATCGAGTGAGTGTGGGGTATGTGTGGTGTTTATAGATACTCATAATTAGTGATGATCGAGTGAGTGTGGGGTATATGTGGTGTTTATAGATACTCATAATTAGTGTTGATCGAGTGAGTGTGGGGTATATGTGGTGTTTATAGATACTCATAATTAGTGATGATCGAGTGAGTGTGGGGTATATGTGGTGTGCAGTTGGAATTTCCCAAGGTGGACCCCCCCAGAACAGAGACCCCCCCCCCACTCGGCGCTCCGCGCCTCGGCAGATGGGCCGGTATTATATTCATTTCCCGGGCCGGTTTTTTTTGGCCCAGTCTCTGGCTATAAGGTCTCAGCTGCATGGGCATGTACACCTTGAACGTTTCAATTTTCCCCTAGACCCAGACAATTATCTAATATATATTTGAGGAAAGTTTGTGTGTGTGTGAGGGAGGGTGTGTGTTTGTCTGTGTGTTCGCGATGAACTCGAAAACGGCCGACCCGATTTCGATGAAACTTGGTATGTGGGGGTATTTTTGGCCGGGGGGGGGGGGTGGGGGGTGGCATGGGCCTATTAATTTGTCCGTGCAACGTGACCTTGATCTTGAAATCGGGTCATTCCAAGGTCAAACGCCCGAATATCACGGGATTTCGATAAAACTTGGTACGTGGGGGTACCTTCGGCCAGGGAGTGGCATAGGCCTATTAATTTGCCCGTGCGACGTGACCTTGACCTTGAAATCAGGTCATTTCAAGGTCAAACGACCGAATATCACGGGATTTCGATGAAACTTGGTATGTGGGGGTAACTTCGTATGGGGAGTCTCATAATCATATTCATTTGCCCGTGCGACGTGACCTTGACATTGAAATCGGGTCAATTCAAGGTCAAATCGCCAATTTTGATGGGATTTCGACGAAATTTTATACATAGGGTTATTTTTGTCCACTGGGTGTTTTGGACGGGTCAAATCGTGACCCCGACCTGACCTTGACCTTCAAAATAATCAATTCAAGGTCAAATCGGGTAAAACCGGATGGATTTCGACGGGCCCGTTTGTCGGGTACTTTTGTCCGGGCAGTGTTTTGGACTGGTCAAATCGTGACCCCACTTGACCTTGACCTTCAAAATGGACAATTCAAGGTCAAAGCCCGGACGAAGTCTGGTCACCTTCTAGTCTATTATATATTTTGGAAGATCTGTTTGTTTGTGTGTGTGTAAACTTGTGTGTGTTTGTGTAATCGATGAACTCGAAAACGGCCGACCCGATTTCGATGAAACTTGTTATGTGGGGGTATTTTCGGCCGGGGGTGACATAGGCCTATTGATTTTCAGATCCGAGGTCAACTTTTCACGTGCCGAGGTCAAATCTGTTTTTACGCTGTGTTACGGGACTTTCATTTGAGTTCGGTGCTTACAAATCGATTCGAAACAGCGCGAATAATAAAATGCCAGTCATAATAATGACACTGTGAGATCTTTCGTGTTTCCTCTTTCCAACGATATATAATGCGTATGTATCCGTTTTAGTTATCTGCCTCAATTATCAAGAAGAAGTGGTACTATCTTCCATCAGGATAAAAACAATGCGTAACTTCTATGACGTCGTTAGAGGTCATAACGTTAGATCACGTTAACGCTTAACCGGCCGGTGCATTTGACTGTTTCAGACGTCTTGGCGATATCTCGGGCACCGATCGTATAAATTTATATTTACGTTGAAACTCGATAATTAATGAGCGTGTGTATATGAGGCGCGTTTATATACTTGAGTGGAAATCAAATCGGGTTAAACTGGCGGATTTTTACGGACGAAATTTGATGCATAGGGTATCTCGGTATCCGCTGGGCCGATTTCCCGGTATCCGCTGGGCCGATTTCAACCATTTTTGGGGTGTTGGTGTTTGACCCCACCTGACATTGACCTTCAAAATGATCAATTCAAGGTCAAATCGGGTAAAACCGGATGGATTTCGACGGGCACGTTTGTCGGGTACTTTTGTCGGGCAGTGTTTTAGACTGGTCAAATCGTGACACCACTTGACCTTCAAAATGGACATTTCAAGGTCAAAGCCCGGACGAAGTCGGGTCACCTTCTAGTCTCATATATATTTTGAAGACCTCTGTCTGTCTGTCTGTTTGTTTGTCATTAATACAAATCTACGATTCTCGACCGATCGGGACGAAACTTGGTACGTGTGTGTAGTTTGACCAGGCGGTGGTCGTTGTCGTATTGGCGAGCCCGTGCGACGCCCGTGCAGCGCATGCGCAGACGAGATCTCGGAAACGGATGGAGCTATCGACTTGAAATTTGGTATGTGAATGTATCTTGCCCCGAATACGAATTTTGTCAGGTCGTCGAGCCCGTGCGACGCCAGCTTCGCGCATGCGCAGACGAGATCTCGGAAACGGGTGGAGCTATCGACTTGAAATTTGGTACGTGAATGTATCTTGCCCTGGATACGAATTTTATCGGGTCGCCGAGCCCGTGCGACGCCAGCTTCGCGCATGCGCAGACGAGATCTCGGAAACGGGTGGCGCTATCGACTTGTTGAAATTTGGTATGTGAATGTATCTTGCCCCGGATACGAATTTTATCGGGTCGCCGAGCCCGTGCGACGCCAGCTTCGCGCATGCGCAGACGAGATCTCGGAAACGGGTGGAGCTATCGACTTGAAATTTGGTATGTGAATGTATCTTGCCCCGGATACAAATTTTATCGGGTCGCCGAGCCGTGCGACGCCAGCTTCGCGCATACGCAGACCAGATCTCGGAAACAGGTGGGGCTATCGACTTGAAATTTTGGTTTTTGAATAGCCCGGACAACGTCGGGCTCATCGGCTAGTCTATTATATATTTGAGGAAAGTCTGTGTGTGTGTCTGTCTGTGTGAGCGCGATGGACTCGAAAACGGCTCGACCGATTTCGACGAAACTTGGTACGGGCACGTAATTCGACCCAAGGACAAACATCGGCCCATCCATTTGTCCGTGCGGCGTGACCTTGACATTCAAACCGGTGACCTTCAACCTGTATCTCGTCTCCTGCTGGGCCGATTTGGACCAAATTTGGTATGTGGGGACAGTGTGAAGCGCCGAGCCATTTTCGTCACGCCCGAATGCCCGTGCGGCGTGACCTTGACCTTTCAAATGACCTTGAACCCGTATCTCGGGATCCGCTGGGCCGATTTCCCCCATTTTTGGGTATTGGTGTAGGTTGACCCCGGGGGGTAACACGGGCATGTCCGTCTGTCCGTGCGACTTGACCTTGACCTTCGAGTGACCTTGAACTCATATCTCTGGATCCGCTGAGCCGATTTCCACCGAATTTGGTGGAAACGGGTAGTATGAGGCGCTGAGCAATTTCGTCACACCCGGATGCCAGCTAGTCTAATATATATTTGAGGAAAGTCTGTGTGCCTGTCTGTGTGAGCGCGATGGGCTCGAACACGGCTGGAATGATTTCGACGAAACTTGGTACGGCTAGGTAGTATCACCCGAGGACTAACATAGGAATATCCATTTGTCCGTGCGGCGTGACCTTGACCTATAAACCGGTGACCTTCAACCTGTATCTCGGCTCCAGCTGGGCCGATTTCGACCGAATTTGGTGTGTGGGTGCAGTTTGAGGGGCCGAGCATTTCGTCGCACCCGGATGCCCGTGCGGCGTCACCGTGACCATTCAAATGACATTGAACCCGTATCTCGGTATCCGCTGGGCCGATTTCCACCATTTTCAGGGTGTTGGTGTAGCTTGACCCGAGGAGTAACACGGGCTTATCCGTTTGCCCGTGTGGCGTGACCTTGACCTTCGAGTGACCTTGAACTCATATTTCGGGATCCGCTGAGCCGATTTCCACCGAATTTGGTGGAAACGGGTAGTTTGAGGTGCTGAGCAATTTTCTTACACCCGGATGCCCGTGCGGCGTGACCTTGACCTTTCAAATGACCTTCAATCCGTATCTCGGTATCCACTGGGCCGATTTCCACCATTTTCGGGGTGTTGCTGTAGATGGGGATGCTAATAAATTTCGTCCCGCCGAGATGCCCGTCTGTCCGTGCGGCGTGACCTTGACATTCGAGTGACCTTGAACTCATATCTCGGGATCCGCTGAGCCGATTTCCACCGAATTTGGTGGAAACGGGTAGTATGAGGCGCTAAGCAATTTCGTCACAACCGGATGCCCGTGCGGCGTGACCTTGACCTTCGAGTGACCCTGACTCTCTATCTCAGGATCCGATGGCGTCTGTCCGTGCGGCGTGACCTTGACCTTCGAGTGACCTTCACTCTCTATCTCAGGATCCGATGGAACGATCGGGATGAAATTTCGTAGGTAGGGATGGTTCGGGTAGCCAAACATTTTCAACGGGTAGCGGCGTGACCCTGACCTTTCAAATGACCTTGAACCTGTATCTCGGTAACCGCTGGGCCGATTTCCACCATTTTTGGGGTGTTGGTGTAAAAACAAAAACACAACGACTCTCCCCGTCAGGACGGGTACCCAGCTAGTCTAATATATATTTGAGGAAAGTCTGTCTGTGTGAGCGCGATGGACTCGAACACGGCTAGACCGATTTCGACGAAACTTGGTACGGCTACGTAGTTTCACCCGAGGACCAACATAGGCCTATCCATTTGTTCGTGTGGCGTGACCTTCACCTTCAAAACTCATATATCTGGACCCGGCGTGATTGTCACCTATGCAGGGAGGACAACTCTATATTCATACGTGGACGAACGTAACACACAGATATTGTCAATTTGCAGGCTATTAAGAATCGTGTATCTATCCAAAAATATAGCATTTACAATAGATATTGTCAATTTGCAGGCTATTAAGAATCGTGTATCTATCCCAAATATAGCATTTACAATTTCTGATATATAAATTTTGTTACAGCTGATATTCTTAAGTCTATTGTGGAATCATTTATATTTTTATGCTATATTATTTTCCACACACCTCGCTTAGTGCCAAGTCGTGTAGAGTTACCTCTCGGGTAACAGTTCGCCAAATATCATCATCGTTATGGTCTGGAATCTCATCCAAGAGCCTCGATTCTCATCCACCACTCCATTTGGCCTTTTGGCTAAGATCAAAGTGTAGTATATGTTCCGCGCTGGCCGTGAGCAGGGTCGCTATGCTTTGATCGAGCCCTTACGGGGTGATACGCCCCCCACAGGTGGTTCTTCCCACCCGAAGGGACTTCCACTGTTTGGGTTCGCAGCCTGGGGCCGACAAGCGGACCTGACTGACTGACGGACTTCCGCTGCAAAGCGGGGACTGACCCCGAATGGCAATTTGACCATCTCGTAAGGGTGGGTCACCTCTTTCGGGGTGCTCCAGCCGATATGAGTGGTCCGCAATAGCCCCGGGTTTAAAGAAAAAAAAAAGAAAAAAAAAAAATTCTCATCCACCACTCCATTTGGCTGGGGTTCCGGACCATAGGGGTGGCGATCATTCGATCGCTTCTCGGCTTTTTGGCTCGAGCCCGTGCTGTGAGATACGTCCCCGACGATGGTCACCCCATCGGACGGGACTTCCACGGTGTGGGTTCGCAGCCTGAGGAGGACGAGTGGTCGTGACTGACTGACGGACTTCCGCTTTAGCGGGGACTGACACCGACAGGCAATTTGACCATCTCGTAAGGGTGGGTCACCTCTTTCGGGGTGCTCCAGCCGATATGAGTGGTCCGCAATAGCCCCGGGTTCTAAAAAAAAAAGAAAAAAAAAAGATTCTCATCCACCACTCCATTTGGCTGGGGTTCCGGACCATGGGGATGGTGATCATTCGATCGCTTCTCGGCCTATTGGCTAAGATCAAAGTGTAGTATATGTTCCGCGCTGGCCGTGAGCAGGGTCGCTATGCTTTGATCGAGCCCTTACGGTGTCATACGTCCCCCACAGGTGTTTTTTCCCACCCGAAGGGACTTCCACTGTTTGGGTTCGCAGCCTGGGGCCGACAAGCGGACCTGACTGACTGACGGACTTCCGCTGCAAAGCGGGGACTGACCCCGACAGGCAATTTGACCATCTCGTAAGGGTGGGTCACCTCTTTCGGGGTGCTCCAGCCGATATGAGTGGTCCGCAATAGCCCCGGGTTTAAAAACAATTTTTTTTTTTAGCTGAAATGGCTTCCAGAATGCCCGAAATTTTGGTTAAAGCCGTGTCGAATATCCCGGTGGCCCCCGAGCCGTGAATGCCAACAACGGCATTGTTGGACGTTGACGTCGAGAAAATAATTAGTTATAATTAGTTAAAATTTACTATATACACACAATGCTATTTGCTCATTACGGAATAGTGAGAATTTTCGGTGCCCCCATGCCCCGAATGCCAACAACAACAACAACGTTGTCTATGACTGTTTATATGATTTATAAAAAAAACTGATACCCGGATTTCTATAAATATGGAAATTTGGACTAAAAATCTGCAAGACTCTGAGACTTACGGAATTAATGGAACATTTCTGCGAGTTAAATAATTTATTAAATAACTAATAAAGAGCGTTT
This sequence comes from Siphonodentalium dalli, assembly GCA_032622095.1. NCBI lineage: Eukaryota > Metazoa > Mollusca > Scaphopoda > Gadilida > Siphonodentaliidae > Siphonodentalium > Siphonodentalium dalli. The sequence goes on along the minus strand of CP136063.1, from coordinate 161,378,990 downwards.
ATAAAGACCAGTGACCTTCAACATCTATCTCGGCTCCTGCTGGGCCGATTTCGACCAAATTTGGTATGTGGGGGCAGTTTGAGGCGCCGACAAATTTCGTCACATCCGGATGCCCGTGCGGCGTGACATTGCCATTTCAAATTACCTTGAACCCGTATCTCGGTATCCGCTGGGCCGATTTCCACCATTTTTGGGGTGTTGGTGTAGTTTGACTCCAGGAGTAAAAGGGACATATCCGTTTGCCCATGCGGTGTGACATTGACCTTCCAATGACCTTGAACTCATATCTCGGGATCCGCTGAGCCGATTTCCACCGAATTTGGTGGAAACGGGTAGTTTGAGGCGCTTAGTAATTTCGTCACACCCGGATGCCCGTGCGGCGTGACCTTGACCTTTCAAATGACATTGAACCTGTATCTCGGTATCCGCTGGGCCGATTTCCAAACATTTTCGGGGTGTTGGTGTCAATGGGGGATGCCAGTGAATTTCGTCCCGAGATGCCCGTGCAGCGTGACCTTGACCTTCAAAATGACCTTGACTCTCTATCTCAGGGTCTGATGGGGCGATCAGGATGAAATTTCATAGCGAGGGATAGTTCGGGTAGCCAAACATTTTCAACGGGTAGCGGCATGACCTTGACCTTTAAATGACATTGAACCTGTATCTCGGATCCGATGGGCCGATTTTCTCCATTTGGGGTATTCGGTGTAGATGGGGATGCTAATAAAAAAACAACACAACGACTATCCCCGTCAGGACGGGTACCCAGCTAGTCTCATATATATTTTGAAGACCTCTGTCTGTATGTATGTTTGTTTGTTTGTTTGTTTGTCTGTCATTTATACAAATCTACGATTCTCGACCGATCGGGACGAAACTTGGTACGTGTGTGTAGTTTGACCAGGCGGTGAACGTTGTCGTATTGGCGAGCCCGTGCGGGCGCCCGCTTCGCGCATGCGCAGACGAGATCTCGAAACGGGTGGAGCTATCGACTTGAAATTTGCTATGTGAATGTATCTTGCCCCGGATACGAATTTTATCGGGTCGCCGAGCCCGTGCGACACCAGCTTCGCGCATTGCGCAGACGAGATCTCGGAACGGGTGGAGCTATCGACTTGAAATTTGGTATGTGAATGTATCTTGCCCCGGATACGAATTTTATCGGGTCGTCGAGCCCGTGCGACGCCAAGTTCGCGCATGCGCCAGTCCAGATCTCGGAAACCGGTAGAGCTATCGACTTGAAATTTGGTTTTTGAATAGCCCGGACAACGTCGGGCTCATCGGCTAGTCTAATATATATTTGAGGAAGTCTGTGTGTCTGTCTGTGCGAGCGCGATGGGCTCGAACACGGCTGGACCGATTTCGACGAAACTTGGTACGGCTACGTAGTATCACCCGAGGACTAACATGGGAATATCCTTTTGTCCGTGTGGCGTGATCTTGACCTTCAAACCGGTGACCTTCAACCTGTATCTCGGCTCCTGCTGGGCCGATTTCGACCGAATTTGGTGTGTGGGGGCAGTTTGAGTGGACGAGCATTTCGTCGCACCCGGATGCCCGTGCGGCGTCACCTTGACCTTTCAAATGACCTTGAACCCGTATCTCGGTATCCGCTGGGCCGATTTCCACCATTTTCGGGGTGTTGGTGTAGCTTGACCCGAGGAGTAACACGGGCTTATCCGTTTGCCCTTGTGGCGTGACCTTGACCTTCGAGTGACCTTGAACTCATATCACGGGATCCGCTGAGCCGATTTCCACCGAATTTGGTGGAAACGGGTAGTTTGAGGCGCTGAGCAATTTCCTCACACCCGGATGCCCGTGCGGCGTGACATTGACCTTTCAAATGACCTTCAACCCGTATCTCGGTATCCGCTGGGCCGATGTCCACCATTTTCGGGGTGTTGCTGTAGATGGGGATGCCAATAAATTTCGTCCCGCCGAGATGCCCGTCTGTCCGTGCTGCGTGACCTTGACCTTCGAGTGACCTTGAACTCATATCTCGGGATCCGCTGAGCCGATTTCCACCAAATTTGGTGGAAATGGGTAGTATGAGGCGCTGAGCAATTTCGTCACACCCGGATGCCCGTGCGGCGTGACCTTGACCTTCGAGTGAACTTGACTCTCTATCTCAGGATCCAATGGGCAGTGTTCACGCTGTCGGTAGCCAAATTAGCCAATGGCTAATCTTTTTCGAATTTGGCTAATAAAATTTTCATTTGGCTAAACTTTTGGCTAAACTTTTTTTGAACCCAAATGGAGACATGGAGCCAGAAAGCTAATTAATAAAAGCGCTCAATATGTCGACATTCAAGACGAAGTATCGTACAAAATATCGTACAAAGGGAAACGCGATCGACAACTCTATCAACCAAGCGATCACAAAGTGATATGCAATCATCTTTAGTTTTCACAAGACGGACATTCAAAGACGCATGGACATTAAACCGACCGTGGTTCAATTATGACAATGTGAAGAAAGCAATGTTTTGTGCATTGACGCCGCTATATAAGCAATTTGTTCGTAACAGGCTGTTTTAATCTGGAGAAAGATTACGTCACTCTGCACGAAGCAGCAAAATGTCCTTATTAATTTTTACATTTAATCCCCTAATCCCCCATTCAGCCCATTGTCTGCCTGGTCACTCACGGCACGCCTACACAATACATGTTTATGATGACATTGTATTTATGATGGTCGGGGTTTATGAGCACCAAGTGTAAGACAATAGCTTAATCAGCCAAATGTGAATCACGACAGATATTTTGTGGCTATTTGTCGTCAATACCGATACAGTCAAAATAATATGCATGCTTTTATGACAGATTGTAATTTGATAATGGCGTAAATAATATAAGTTATTAGTTTCCAGATGTCACTTAGATATTTTCGCAAGGATAAATATTTAATGATTTAAAAAAATATATTGATAATGACATTAAAAAGGACAATCCCCCCCCCCCCCAAATCACTCTTTCACATAAACATTAATCAATTTTTAATAAATTATATATATATAAATACTTCTAGTTCATCAGAATTATTTAAATTATTGTGTATTTTACCTGTGTCTGTTAGATTTTACGTTTTAGTCATTAATTGTGAGCCGACCAGAAAACGATGATTTAATTTGGCCAAAGTGTTTTTTAATTTGGCCAAAAAACATTTGGCTAAAGTTTTTTTCATTTGGCTAATAAAATTTTCATTTGGCTAATCTTTTGGCTAAAGTTTTTTTCGGTCCAGCGTGAACACTGCCAATGGGACGATCGGGATGAAATTTCGTAGGTAGGGATGGTTCGGGTAGCCAAACATTTTCAACGGGTAGCGGCGTGACCCTGACCTTTCAAATGACCTTGAACCTGTATATCGGTATCCGCTGGGCCGATTTCCACTTTTTGGGGTGTTGGTGTAAAAAAAACCACAACGACTCTCCACGTCAGGATGGGTACCCAGCTAGTCTAATATCTATTTGAGGAAAGTCTGTCTGTGTGAGCGCGATGGACTTGAACACGGCTGGACCGATTTCGACGAAACTTGGTACGGCTACGTAGTATCACCCGAGGACCAACATAGGTCTATCCATTTGTTCGTGCGACGTGACATTCGCCTTCAAAACTCATATATCTAGATCCGGCGTGATTGTCACCGATGCAGGGAGGACAACTCTATATTCATACGTCGACGAACGTAACACACAGATATTGTCAATTTGCAGGCTATTAAGAATCGTGTATCTATCCAAAAATATAGCATTTACAATAGATATTGTCAATTTGCAGGCTATTAAGAATCGTGTATCTATCCCAAAATATAGCATTTACAATTTCTGATATATAAATTTTGTTACCGCTGATATTCTTAAGTCTATTGTGGAATCATTTATATTTTTATGCTATATTATTTTCCACACACCTCGCTTAGTGCCAAGTTGTGTAGAGTTACCTCCGGGTAACAGTTCGCTAAATATCATCATCTTTATGGTTTGGAATCTCATCCAAGAATCCATTTAGCTGAAATGGCTTCCAGAATGCCCGAAATTTTGGTTAAAGCCGTGTCGAATATCCCGGTGGCCCCCGAGCCGTGAATGCCAACAACGGCATTGTTGGACGTTGACGTCGAGAAAATAATTAGTTATAATTAGTTAAAATTTACTATATACACACAATGCTATTTGCTCTTTACGGCAATGTGAGAATTTTCGGTGCCCCCATGCCCCGAATTCCAACAACAACAACGTTGTCTATGACTGTTTATATGATTTATAAAAAAAACTGATACCCGGATTTCTATAAATATGGAAATTTGGACTGAAAATCTGCAATACTCTGAGACTTACGGAATTAATGGAACATTTCTGCGAGTTAAATAATTTATTTAATAACTAATAAAGAGCGTTTATAAAGACCAGTGACCTTCAACCTCTATCTCGGCTCCTGCTGGGCCGATTTCGACCAAATTTGGTATGTGGGGCAGTTTGAGGCGCCGACAAATTTCGTCACACCGGATGCCCGTGTGGCGTGACCTTGACCTTTCAAATGACCTTGAACCCGTATCTCGGTATCCGCTGGGCCGATTTCCACCATTTTCGGGGTGTTGGTGTAGTTTGACTCCAGGAGTAAAACGGACATATGCCCGTGCGGTGTGACCTTGACCTTCCAATGACCTTGAACTCATATCTCGGGATCCGCTGAGCCGATTTCCACCGAATTTGGTGGAAACGGGTAGTTTGAGGCGCTTAGTAATTTCGTCACACCGGATGCCCGTGCGGCGTGACCTTGACCTTTCAAATGACCTTGAACCTGTATCTCGGTATCCGCTGGGCCGATTTCCACCATTTTCGGGGTGTTGGTGTAAATGAGGATGCCAATAAATTCCGTCCCGAGATGCCCGTGCAGCGTGACCTTGACCTTCAAATGACCTTGACTCTCTATCTCAGGGTCCGATGGGACGATCAGGATGAAATTTCATAGGGAGTGATAGTTCGGGTAGCCAAACATTTTCAACGGGAAGCGGCATGACCTAGAGGTACTTTTGGACGGGGGGTCTTTTGGACGGGTCAAATCGTTACCCCGACCTGACCTTGACCTTCGAAATTGTCAATTCAAGGTCAAATTGCGAATTTTGAAGGATTTAGACGAAATTTTATACCTAGGGTTACTTTTATCTGAGGAATGTTTTGGACGGGTCAAATCGTGATCCATACATGACCTTGACCTTCAAAATGGTCAATTCAAAGTCAAATCGGGTAAAAGCGGACAGATTTCGACGGGTACTTCTGTCATGTACTTTTGTCCGGGGAGTGTTTTGGACGGGTCAAATCGTGACACCGACCTGACCTTGACCTTCAAAATGATAAATTCAAGGTCAAATCGGGTAAAACCGGACGGATTTCGACGGATACTTTTGTCCAGGGTGTTTTGGACGGGTCAAATCGTGACCCCGACCTGACCTTCAAAATGATCAATTCAAGGTCAAATCGCGCAATTTGCCGAAAGGCAGATGGGAAACAGCCCGGACGAAGTCCGGTCCATCAGCCAGTAGGCTATATTTCTTTAAAAATCTGAAAACATTGTGCGACGACCGGGAAGTCGTATGATATTGCCAGGACAGTAACTCAAAGCCCATTTCAACAAAAATATAAATAAGAAAAGGCTTTATCTGACAAAATAAAAAAGTGATAAGAAAATCATATGCAAATCTAATATTGGATTCTATACCAAATAAACAATTTGAATAAACAATTTGAATTTTATGCAGAATAATTTCGTTTCGTTTTATTTGGATTTACCGTTAAGTATTTTCATCTGCCGACAGAAAAAAGGAAAGAAGAAGTGGTTTCGTATTTTATTCCGAATTAAACAGTGATATCGGTCGAATATTGTGGTATAACCGATTCATTAAACTATATTGTAAGAAAATATTAGTAATTCGAATAGATACATGTTATTATCTTTGTTCAATGATATTAAATTTTAGTTTCTAAAAGTTCGGTTGCGTATATTCGATGTAAACAAGAGTCAAGAGCACGTTGTAAATTGTAATGTAAATATGAAATCACGGACTCAGTATGAGTCTTCATATCATAGTCCTTGGGTTTGTCAGTACCAAACTGGCGGGCAAATTCCAAATGGAATTTTTGAGTAATTTAATATTTTAGCTGTGACGAGCTATCCAGCTTGGCAAATGCATTTTTTTGGTCTGAGACGAGACCAAATATAAAAAGTGTTGTGCCTTTGTGGTTCATGTTTCGTGCCAGAACAAAATTTAAATAGGGTAGGTAGGTAGGGTTTTTATTATTTTTTTTATTTACAGAGATGGTCCCTTGAGTAGCGACAACAGTGTTCCGGCCATTTCCGGTTTCTCAATCTGTGAATGAGGAAAACGTGTCTTTTTGCAGAGCTCAAAAGTGATATAAATTCAGTAAATTATTGGATAAACTACTTACTTTTCTGTCTAAAATAAGTAAATGGACAATCGGAGTGTGCACCAAACAATTGTAATTGAGTTTCAGGTGAAATATTGTCAACTGTAAGTGAAATAAATTCCGTTTGACTTTTGTTGTGTGGCCACCATTTTGATATCGATAAATGACCCCATCGAACTTTGCTTTGATTTTGTAACAAGTTATACATTAAAATTTTAGAATACAAATAAATGACAATGCATAATAAATATTGGCATTAATGTTGGACAAGGTTGTATTCCATGTTATTATTTTTTTGAAGGTAATAATCGTCTGAAACGGTAGCCTATTTTCGTGCATAAAAAAGTTGAAGGAATCGTCAGTAACTTCCAGTAACTCACGTGCCATATTATTGGTAATCCAATTGGCTATGGAATGCATATTTTTTTTTTTTTTTGGCTAGCATTTTCATTGTGTTTTGACTTAGTAAATACCACTACCCTACAAGAATCAACGTTATTTGCATTGTGCGGCAATGGTATGGAGGAAATAGTATGAGAAGTTCTGCCCGCATGACTATGAATTAAGTTCTCTAGCCACAGTAGTATTCTTTAATGTGCATTAACTGCCCAAATTATCCATTTGATTGATTATAATGATCTGGCTCGCGCCCAAATTTTAATTTGATTGGATACGGGTGGTGTTAAGGATCTGGCAAGCGCCTCCAGCGGAAGTTCTGCCCAAATTCTGGGGAAACGACAATGCTAGTACATATAGTAGGCCTACACCACGTGTTGGCGACAACAGAAGTCTGGTCAGACCTGTCACTGAGCAAACTTGTAGTTTTTGTAGCGATTTAAAGAGTATAACAAAAGTATTAAATAAAGCGTTGAACAAGCAACACACCGGGATGTGAACCAGACAATTGTAATTAAGTTTGAGGTGCAATTTTGTCAAAGATAATATATTGACACAAATTTAGTTTAATTTAATAGTGTTTACATGGTGGCTGTCATTTTGACGAATGACCAAATAATTATTTAATTATGTATATAACCATTTAAATAATTAAAATGTTGGGGGAATAATAAGTAATAGTGCACAACGAACATTCATATTAATCATAGACATGGTCAAATTCCAAGCTTAAATTTTTTTGTATGTAATAATCAGCTGAATAGATAAACCTATTTTCATGCATAAAAAAATGAACAAATATTCAATAACTGATCATGCCATGTAATTGGTAATCCAATTCGCTATGGAGTCATAACTTTATTTTTGTAGGCATTTTAATCGTGATATGACTTAGTTAATGCTGATGTCCTTCAAAAATCAATGCTGTTGACATTCTTCTCATATCCTTCTCAAAGACATTAACATTTGCCTCAAGAATTTGAAGAAAATAATTGATTGTTGTGTTGATAATATGAAATCATTGTTTACATTGTTTGAGCCTGTTCATGTAAATCTGCGGGTCAAAGAAAGACCAAGATTGAGGTACTACATGTATTCTATGATTTAGGTACAAGATACACATCAACTTTATTTAGGTTAACTGTACCATGTGATTAGTTACCAGGACCCCCCTCCACATATACCGATATCAACATCAAATTCAATGTTGATTGTTCGGCAGGAGTAGTCCCTTTTTTATCGAAACAAATAACACATCTAACTCAAATGTTAGTCAATTTTCCTTTATGAAAAGAAAGTATGTGGTATTTTCTTAAAACTATTCTAGCAAATACTCATTGATGAGTAGTGACCCATAAGGGAATGCTCAGATAATATTCAAGTTTAACAAATCAAACGATAGCTTGTAATTGTTGAACACTTCCCTAAAATGTACTTTAATTTGTGTTATACTTGCATCTGTTGTCTGCTTATATTTTCCTGAAAACCCACCAAATGATTATAGACCATTCCAATGCACTTTTATAACTGAGTGGGAACTTCCATTCAGTACATGTAAAAATGGTTATGCGATAATAACTGGAGTCTATCATGTCCTTCTATACGACCGGAACTGTACAACTCAACTTCTCAAGATCACCTTATAATGTATTCATCCGACGCCAGTTTTATTTATTGTAGTCTGGATGCTTGGGCACATGAAGTTGCATTACAGGATAGTTTTGTATTCTGTAATAAAAATTAACCATTGGTGTTGCCCAAGATCTGTTACTTTATATACCTGGCGATTGTCTTCGTTGTTGTCTCATGTCAATCAACCTCCGGGTTAAATTTAACCACATGTGCTGATGATTTCTCATGCATATACAAGTTTTCAACAAATCATTCTACATTTATTAGTGTTATTGCTGGAAACCAAATATATAACATACAATCTTCACATATCATAACTGAAAAAAGACAATTGATCTTACAAGCTTTTTGTCCCTTAATACACCACCACGAACAACAGACTAATGTAGGAGACATATAACTACACTGAATTAAGAGTGGAAAGCACATTAGCAGTGTCTACAGACATTATTTGGCAACTTCTGGGTGACATAATGAGTTGACAGATTTTTTTTTCCGAAGTCCGAATTAAAAAAAATTGGCAAAAAAAATATATTCATAGGAATTTTTTGTTGTTGCTTTCTATATGATGGTAGATGTCTTTGGTTATGAAAAACATTGAAAATTTGATCACCACTTGATTTTTTTCAAAAACTTGTGTTGTCGCTACCTTGAGTATAATCACAGTCCCTAGGAATCACTGTTAGTTAACTCTTTGGTTGCCAGGGGCCGATATTATCGGCCGAAATTTGGGGACGTTAAATTACCAGGGCCGATAATATCGGCCATAAATGTAACGGTAATTATTTTGGTCACAGCTGTATGACAATAAAAAAAAATGTATTGATGTTTATTAAAAGTAATTTTTTAATTGATTCTAATTAAATTCCCCGTTATTTTAAACAGTTTTACCACTTTATAGACTTAGAAACATAAAATTTAGTAAAAATTTGGGGACTTTAAAATGCCGCGGGCCGATAATATCGGCCGTAAATGTAACGGTAATTATTTTGGTCACAGCTGTATGACAATAAAAAAAAAATTATTGATGTTTATTAAAAGTAAATTTTTAATTGATTATAATAAAATTCCCGTTATTTTAAACAGTTTTACCACTTAATAGACTTAGAAACATAAAATTTAGTAAAAATGTTCGAAACTACGAAATGACGTCATACAAAATGTTGGACGTTGTGCTTATGATCTCAAGAAGACTCGTCTTCAATTCATATTTTGGATTCTAAAACTTACGATGACATCGATATAACAGTTAGTTTAGTGTGCAATGGTATTTTTGTCTTTTATTTCGTCGTGTCGTCGTACCGAAGGAGTAATCCAGACAATATATTATGTGGGTACCCGTGGGTACGAAACGTCCAAGGTACCATTCGTCTTGTTTCCGCAAGCGGAAGTGAACTGATGTCGCTTACAGAATACATCGCGACCGGGTATATACACGAAGAAATTGCATTTTACACATGCATTCGCTCTTTTGAATATGATATTTGTTTACCGTAAGTTTCAATAAAGATGATCTGCATTTTACCTATTGTTGTCAGTCCTTTTGCAGTCTATTTAGACCACTTTTCTCAACGATTGAGTTGCCCATTTTCGTGGTAAACAGTAAAACTCGTAAATTGTCAGAACCGAACGACTGAGATACCACGAGAGCATCCATAGCTGGTCAAAAATCGTGTAACTTGATTAAAAAAGTCCTGAAATATTTTTTATATTACTGGTATGGCAATAGTTAATTTTTTTGTTGCAATTTTTGCAACCTCAATGCAGACGTATTCCGCGTTCTCTTTACCGTGTTTACAAATTTCTCAACACTGGTATAAAATTTGCAATCATGAATAATCAATCTGATTCGGAGTCCGACCTTTCTGACAGTGATGTTAACGACACTAGTGGCGAATCCTCTGTCAGTGATGAAAGTGATAGCGATTGTGATGATCTTTCGAGTCCTCCAATTGATTTCAATAGGGTTTCGGGGATCAAAAGTGTTGGTCAACTGCAGTACGAGTTTTCAGAAGAATCTGGGCCGATTGATCCTCCGCCTCGTGATGCTCGTCCAATTGTCTATTTTATGATGTTTGTCACAGTGAATTTCTTGATGATGATTGTTACGGAGACCAACAAGTATGCAGAGCAGTATATAACATCAAAGTTACCAAATGCTTTTAAGCCCAATTCAAGAGTCCACCAGTGGTATAAGACATGTTTAACTGAAATGAAAGCTTTCATTGCAGTAATCTTGAATATGGGTCTCATCAGAAAGCCATGCATGACTATGTATTGGAACAAAAGCAATCCATCACAATCCACTCCATGGTTCCGTCAAGTATTCAAGAGAAATCGCTTTCAGAACCTCCTTCGATTTTTTCACGTGTTTGATAACGGAAGCAATCCAACAGTAACGGATCCATCGCACCCAGAGTATGACCCTACTGCAAGATTTATGCCAGTTGTTAATCATGCAAATTGTGTGTTTAAACAAAAGTACATACCAAATAAATTTGTAACAGTCGATGAAAGTCTGGTCGGAACTCGATCACGGATCGCCATTCGCCAATATTTGCCTAACAAGCACCACGCACGTTTTGGTATAAAGCTATGGATGATCTGCGAATCTGTGACAGGTTACTGCATGCACTTTTTCCCTTATTTGGGTAAAAATTGAAGATCACCATGTTGAGGTTAACCAGCCCTATCAAGTTGTCATGCAATGTTTGCGTATGACCAGGTTACTCAACAAGGGTTACCATGTTGTTGTGGACAATTTATTCACATCAGTTAGGCTAGCCTGGGACTTAATTGAACAGGGTACATTCTTAACTGGCACCACTCGTAGAAATAGGAAGGACTTGCCTCATGCTGTGAAGGTTTCGAATCCAGGTTTACTAGAAAAGATGTATTGGATTTGTGAAAAGGGAAAGATAATGATTATATCTTTCAGAGAGAAAAAGAGTCAGAAGAAACCAGTGATCCTGGTTTCCACCTCCACTATTTCCCGGGACACAATATCTAAGACAGGAAAAACAAAACCTGAAATTGTCAATGAATATAATACCAAGATGTCAGGTGTAGACATGAATGATATGATGCTATATGCATACCACAATGAACGAAAAACAGTGAAGGCTTGGAAAAAGGTTGTTTTTAATATTATTTCGAGAATGGCTCTAAATGCTTATATTATTTATAAAACAAATACTTCAGATTGTCCCAAATTGAGCCATGTTCAATTTATTGCCAGCATAGTCGACGACCTGGTCTCTGATCATTTGTCTTGTCAGACTGAGACACCTATCTCCAGTGACAATGAGGCAGTTGGCATCGGTCTTCGAAGGTTACCAGGTAAAACTGAGAAGGAGTGTTCTGTGTGTTCAGATCGAAAGCAGGGTGTGAGGAGAAGGACGAGAACAGCATGTGCTTATTGTGGGAAAGGTGTGCATCACGAGTGTGTGCTTAGGCATCGGTGTGTTAAGGCGAGGGAATCATAATGGTAACCGTTGTGAGACTGATGTCAATTAGCTTTGTCCAAACTCATTGATAGTTAGATAATTACACAATAGTAACCAAGTCACTCATGTGTACAGTAATGCCCAAAGTAATTGACCACTTAACCACATCAGAATTATGGGTAATTTTTCAGGATTTAGGCGGAAATATGGCTTGTTGCCATTCATCGGAAAGCTCCAATTCTGCTGTGGTTAAGTGGTCAATTACTTTGGGAATTACTGTATCAGAAATAATGTGCATTCCCCATCATAAATTGTAACTTGAATTACATTGAAGTTAACTTCCAGATTTCATGCAAACAAAGTTGGATGACTGATATACTTGTAGTACATTATAATGACAACATCGTTATACATAATTGCTCATAGACAACTTGTATATCATATACTGGAATGTCAATACGACACAATAAGTTAATTATATTGCCACTGCCCCCCCCCCCCAATATACCACGATGTTGGTACTTATATATATTTTTATATATGCAGAGTTAATGCTGAATTATGTAGCAAATGTAAAAAGACATTTACTAAAATTGACTGAAACTAGAGTCTGACTTGCAAAATGATCACAGACTTCCAAGCCTTCAAACTCATGTATAGTATATCTCTTGCGAGATTAAAATCACACTTCCTGTAAAACCCATGGAGCCATTAAGCTATATATTAATGTGCATCTTTTATCTGAAAATTGAATTATAAGATAGGAAAGTATACCGACAAAATTCTTTCATTATATTTTCAAAAACTTTATATGGCAGTGATCAGCAGTGATATTGATTTATAGTACAAGTATCTTTCTAATACACGTACCGAGAAAGAATCATTCTTCGTGCAAATTTGTGGAATCTGTAAATCTATTGAAATGGTTACGTAAATTTGGCAGCTATGTTTGACCATATCTATTATAGAACTAGTTCAATGAACTTGTATACTACAGATAGGGTTAAGACAACGACTGCTTAATCAAGCCTGAGAATAATTTGCCTGTCATTTGTCAAATGAGGTCCCCATAGTGTGAATTTAGTGATGCTATCCGGCATAGTGGAATGGTATCACCAAATTCACCCTCTGGGGACCTCACTCGGCATGGCCTCATCTGCTATGGAGACATCATTGCAGATTGAAGTTCCAAAATGGTGAATATTATGGTTCTCATATTCTAAAACTGTACAGTCCACGACAATAAGTTTTTTATTGAAATGTAGCACAAATATTTGTTTCTGAATCTCAGACAAGTAGACTTATACATACAGTTTATTGTTCATTATTTATTGTTCATTAATAATCTCATGTATTTATTATGCATCATTCATGCATACAATTCCTGAAAGTTGAGTTGACTTTAATTTTAAATATAAAAGACAACTATTAAAAAGTTAATTAGTGCTTGAAATATAGGTTCATTTCATCAAAGATTAGGTCACAAAAAAATGCTAGATTATCATACAACTGTTTGTGAAAATTGGGGACATTTACCGACAATGAGGTAAATATTTATTTTTATTGTTTCCCACACATGATCATGGACAGTGCTCGAAATTATACCGGGTTTAATTTAACATGATAGACATTCTACTTTATGTCATACCAATTGTTCCAAACCTGCTCAGTTTGATTAAATTTGAGTACTGACTTATTGTGATGTATTTCAATTCAATAAATTTGAAGAAAAAAAAATCACCCAAAATTGTCACAATGAAAAACTAAAGGCGGGCACTAAATTATGTTCGTAAAGGATGAGAATCTAGCTTTTTTTATTGGCCTTAGGAACGGGGAGAAACAAGTTAAAACAAAGCAACAGTAATTGTGTTGTGCCACACTTGTAATTTGTAGTGAGTATAAATTCATTGACAATGAATTATTATTCGCCAATTTGAAAAAAAGGTTGTTATATGTAGATTGGTTGTTTGTCCGTCTTCTGATCGTCTGCATTTGGTTTCATGGATGATAACATTAGATTGAATCGAGTGAACTGAACCAAATTTGGTATGTTTGTTTACCAAACTACAGATCAAGTTCCATTATGGGTTTCGTCCGCATAACTTTGACTAAGTTATGTCCCCTTTTGACTTAGATTTTACCTGATATGTGGTTTCCAAATGATAACTTGAACATAATTTGGTATACAGATCAAGTTCAAATATGGGTTCTGTCTACATGCCCCACTCTACTCCATAAACGGGTGGGCGTATTATGCCACACCCCGATGGCGTGCTCTTGTATACTTTATTAACAGTATATACTTGTGATGAAGCATGATTGACTGTAAAATGTAATAATGTACACCCCGGTAACTGAGTTTTTCTAGAAATGGATTCTCTTTGCAAGCCCTATAAACTAGTGGCTAAAGTTCTGTTGGAACTGTCATTCACAATCCTCTTGAGAATCAACACAAAACCTTTGCAGTGCAGTATATATCATTTGGACATGCATAACTGTTTCTAAGTCTAGATTGTAATATTAATTTATTTACCAATTGGCTGTTCACTGAATTTAAGTTTGACCACTTATGCACTGTATAAAGTAATAATAACCCCATTGCTTGACAAATTATAAAGTAAATATTTTCAAGAGGCACTGTAAAAAATTTAACCAGTGCATGGTTTACATTTATATCTGATGTTAGTCATCACAATAATTGGTTACCAACATGTAACCTATATCAGATAGTACATGCAACCTGGAAAGTTACAGAATTTCAAAAAAATGTCCTCTCCCCACATTATCATGGTGGTAGAACCCGACCCTAAATTGCTTCACAAGTATGTAAAATAGAAGAATGAGTCCAGAAAGCTGTGTGGTCCTATAAATCATTTAGATGATTTGCTCTGAAGCAGCATACGGTAAAATTTTGTATCTTCAAATATTGGGGATATAGTTATGCACATTTACAGACAAAATTCAATAATAAATAAAGGTGAGCTATGAAAAATAATAAAGTTAATCTATCCAAAGTTATTTGTTTATTATGCATTGTTTTTTTAAATATCAGTGAGGTAGGGACATGCCTGCATGAATTGATATACCGATACTAAAAAAAAAAAAAAAAATATAAATAATTTCAATTTTTTTTCAAAATCATCCCACTCCTGCCACCATTTATTTTAATGCGGCTGTGACTGAGAAACAGATAGTTAGTTGTGGATGGCCTAGGGAATTTAAATAATGTCAGTAATAAATTTAACTGCATTATAGGCATCAGTAAGCCAAAATAGTTAGCTATATACAGCTATATAGGTCATTTTTTACTGGAATTATGTGAAAAACAATGTTTTAGAGTTATCTCCCTTTGATAGCAAGGAGTTATGCCCCTTGATGTTCTTGATTTTTTTGGGGGGGGGGGCAAAATAATCATCAACATATATTATACTAACAATCCGCGTACTATCCCATAAAATTTTAAATGTTATTTTGTCAGTAGGAGATTGCTATTGTATCGCAATTTTACAAGAAAATTGTGGTTTTTCTCTAATATCTCTGGCAATTTAGGTGTAAAACTAGCCCGGCAACGAAAGAGTTAAATAAAATATTATTTAATAACATTAATTGATTAAATCAATATTTTATATTTAGTTATTATATATATATTATGTACAGTTTGGAAAGTAAAAAGTTTGTATACTGCATTTTCATTGGCAGATGATTTGCACGAAAATACAGAGTACACATTTTTATGCCACACAAACATTCGCTAATTCTGAGTTTATATCATCATATTCCGTATTTTTTTCTTGAAACGATGGTGTATTCAGATTGTTAGTATCTTTCCCAACTTACGAGAAAATAGCTGTTAGTTACTCGAATATTCTTTCAGGTGCAAACTCGGTGGAATTCTTTACGATTTGGGAACACATGTCCATTCTCTAAATAGCAAATTACTTATTCGCAACCGGTATTTGTTAAAACACGTGTGACATGCAGCCAGTGCTTGAGTACGAAATCGGCTTTGATTACGCGAAATATGGGCCGTGAATTTGGCTCTGTGTGCCCCTCCCCGCGATGTGTTGACCATAGGTGCCAAATTGTACTCGCGAACAATGTGCATGCCCAGTCTATCGATAGGAGGCATTAAAGCACGGATGACTTTCCCGGTGGGTATGCTGCTAAAATAGTCAGAAGCCTCCCATAAACAGAAAGGATATTAAAATATAACTAGACATATAAAATATAAAATATTAAAGCTCGTGGGCTCTTCCCCATACAGCAACCAATTCAACTCAACTTTTGCCGTGTTCAGACATGATGTTTTCTATGTTCAATATCCTCAAACAACAACCGTGGGGTGAAGGAGAAGATCTCTCGATCTTTTCGACCAATCCGGGCGCTTCGCGCCCTCCTACTCTCTTCTCTCTTCACAACTGGAAACAATATATATACCAACGGACAAAACTCACACGGATTAATGAAGGTTTTATCCGCCGGTCGTGGTTCTAAATGGACGTGGGGCATTGCTTCTTGCTTTGGTGGCATCCGTCTCATGCGCAGTATTGGCTCCGTGGTCCAGTGGTTAGCGCGTTGGACTTGTCTTCGCTGTCAACACAGCGAGGCGAGTTCGCGGCTGGCTGGTGGTCTGTTATGAGTTTCCACACAGCAGTGGCTTGGCCGACTTGAGCGATGTGCAATTGTTGGATTGTACACTGTTTGAATCTCGCGCCAAGTTGTGACCCTTGAGCAAGGTCGCTCGTACTGTGTCTGCTTTGCACCACCCATGCATTACAAGGGTACCTGATAATGAGCAGTGAAAGATCTTGTCAGTATGCTAGCCATATGGTATCCTCGCATACTCCCGGCTGTACCTCCCCCTGTCCCCGGGGAGCAGTAGATGGTTACTGAATGTTCAGGCTCATCAGGGTAATAATTGTAAAACTTTGAGCGCTTTGGGCCTCATGGGAAAGGCGCTTTACAAATGCTATACATTATTATTATTATTATTGGCTAACACATACTGTGCATGGGTATATATGTATCAATCTCACAAACAATACAAGCGCTCTTCATCGGAATTATATAAGGCATTCAAAAGTGGGTTGTATGGGAGGGCCAAGGGCCCTTTCAAATCTTCCCGGGTATCATTACAAACTCCAAAGTTGTGGTGACGGTCTCGATCTGTTTGACCATCTCGGGCGCGAAACAAACTACTCTCATTATGTATTGCACGGGAAAGCAGGGTGTTCTACGCGTTGTGCATACGCCACAAGCACACACGCGACCTGTCTGCATCCTACCCTATTACCGACCAACTAGTTTTGCGATAGTAAAGAGCGATGTAATAATAAATAAGCAAATTTTAACTTACCTAAGCAAAAACGTCTTTCCTGTCCCACATTGGCCCGTAACAATTATGTTATGCCCATTTAGCACTTGGTGTAAACAATACTCCTGTTGTTTGTTGAGATTCATTTCAACTTGAGAGCATATCGGAGAGAAATGGTGATGTGGCGAAGAAACACGCGCCCAAATGGTCAATCATGTCACGTGGAATGAGGTAATTAGTGTTAATGCACGCTTGTGTAACCATAGGGTCAATGAACAACTTTCATACCGGGGTGTACTAAAAAAAGAAAGAAGACACGAATAAGGCAAATCAAAAAAATCGAGATTAACATACCATGCCGACCCTATTTTAGTACCCTCCTAAATGGTTTTTTATTTGCATATCTTTTATGTAAATTTCTCTCTTATGCCCGAAATTTATGTTTGGAAGAATAATATAAATAAAACTAATAAAATACTCGCCCTTCCGCCCCATTTGAAAATAAAGTTGAATGTAAGTCCAGCAATTTATTGTCATCAAAAGACCGCTCCCAAATCAAAGGCAATTAACATGCCGTCCAATTAACACCCACACTACCTAATTACCCGAATTGAATAGGGGCCGAACAAGCCAGGCCGAAAGAGCCCTGGACCGAAAAGTCCAAGGCCGAGAGAGCCCTGGACCGAATCGACCCGCTCCCCTCTGTATCTGTGATTGTTATGTGCTAGGAACCAAGACTGGATCCTGGATTTTACAGGACTTGGCAAATAAGAACATCGCGATGGTCGGATAAACAAATTTATATGTTTTGAATAGAATAAAAAACACCATTCGAATTTTAATTATCAACCCGATATCACCATTTCAACATTAGATGTCCGGGATCCGTTTCGTATTTTAGTCAAATGTTGCGAATTCGCTTTAAGGAAGTGTCAATAAGAGAGACACTACCGCGTCAGCAAAAAATGATTTTCACCAATTCCATAAATGTGAATTTATGCTGATATTTGGATGGAAAATCACGATTTATGTACAACTCAGACCAGGTAGAGTTGATATGACCCAACGAGCGCATTAAGAACAATTAACTTAATTGTCACATGTCAATTGTGGGGAGAAAAATGCAATTTTTTCAAACGAAAAATCCAATTGTTCGTTTTAGTGATAGAGCACAGGGGGTGGTCTCTAGCCAATGAGATGATTGTTTACATAATAACAAAATCTGAAGTTGCCTAACTGCACCTGTTATCTGTATAGTAGAGGTAATATATCTAGATCTATTTGTTATATTTTAATCAAATTTAATATTACATGGACAGTGATTCCTAGGACTGTGGTATAATTATGCCAGTTGGTCACTTATTTACAAAATGTATTGACTATTTCAGAATCTTACATGTACATGTACATATGAATTATGATATTTGTATCCATGATATTCAGAAACTAGATATTAAAATATACGTTATCTACCCTGTGTACCGTATCAAGATGTTATACAAAATTGGTTACTTGGACGTATTTATCCAGATCCAGATCCAGAAGTATGAGTTGTGTTCAAATGTTATGTTATAGAAAATACTGCATTGAAAAATGTGGATATGTAGATCCATCCAAGCATGTTATGATTTGAGAATTATTGCACACATTTGTTATGGTGTAAGTTATAAGATGAGTCTGCCACCTAGGGTCCTGCGAATTGGATATTTTGATCGAATCGAATATCGAATCGAATTCACGAAATCGAATCGAATAGCGAATCGAATATCGAATCGAATCATATCTGTGTGTTGCATTCTCAATTAGGTATGTTTTGTCAACGATTAGATTATTTGTGAAACGTTCTATGAACTACATGCATGAAGTTCCATCAGAACTTATGTGGCGATAAACCGTCGTTTGATATACTATTAACTTCAATTTATAATTGTCAAGAAAACAAAGCAGATTAAAACGTCCATGCGGCCATCACAACGATTAATATATTACCACTAAACGGATTATCAAACAAAAATCACACGAAATTTCTACAGTTTGCATGTACATGCAAAATTGCAAATCGGCATTCGGAAACACCCGTTGTTATAAACTTGAAGACGCAACAACAGTCGCAGTGTAGCCTCTTCATGTATTGGTTGGTGCTTCTTGAACAGATGATTCCATAGATGGGTCATTGTCCCAGATGCTTGCGATTTATACACCATGCATGTTGCATTCATCACACGTGCCTGCAGCTTTATCACGTTTAAAATAAACATGAATGATGGACGACATTTTGTCCATTGTAAAAGAAAACTCCGAAACTGAAAGTCAACTTCAAAAGAGAACAGTGCCAAAATGCACTTTTCGACACCAGGAACATGTGTTGTTTACATTCTCACCCATATTACATAAAGCGGAATCGAATAGACGATGGATAACGCTGTCTTTAGTCGTCCTATCGTGGCTAATTGTTGGCTATGTACAATAAGAATTATAATGTGCATATATGCATAATTTTCTGGAATTAAATGCCACAAACAGCTAAGATCGACATGTGTACTTGTCCTGAAACAGCCTACTTTTCCGTCATAGTATATTCGAAATTTTGAGTTGGCAATTTCGACTCGAATTCGAATCGAATATCGAATCGAATATCGAATATTCGCAGGAGCCTACTGCCACCTAGCCCATGCACCATTAGAAACTCATGCAATAGATGTTCAACTCATTAAACACACATGGACTGGTCTATAGACCATTTTACAGATAACCATTTTGACTGTTGCATGCCGGGACAGAAACTATCCAAACACAGACCCATGCTTATTGGCGGGTTGCATTTACTGTGGGAGATTTAGAGTGGGTCTATTAAACTAATTATAACTTTGTCATCTTTTATAGTTTTTGCGTGAAATTTTAAACATATATCAGGGACATATACCCCTTCTAGAATGTTAAAAAACATTTTCAGTTGCTCATCGTATTTTATTGATTTTATGCTACGAAATAGTCCGAAAATTCAGAAAATGCGTTAACTGCTCAATGGTTTAAGGTGTTACAAAACGTCTGATAAAAATAGTTCTATCGGGAATATTCACACCATTTTTCAGAGAACATAGAGTGAACATAGTCCTATCGGAATATCGTAAAGGAGTTTCGTGTATTTTGGGATTATAATTAACCCACAGACTGCCGAAACTGCCGCCAATAAATTCGTTTTTTCGTGTTCGAGGAAAATGAAACTTGTCTGTTTAAAGGTCCCATTATCGTGTCGAATGGTGATAGAATCTCCATTTGTCAAGTTCGTGGATAAATTACATTACACTTAATCGGCTTATGTCCGTGGCCATAAACCTGTGTTTTTATAACAATTTATTTGAGACAAACTGTTGCGCGCGTATTAGTCGGCGATTATCAGTTGAAGTTAATAATCGTGCAGCATGTGTAACAAATGTTCAAATGCAACAGAAAAAACTACGTCAAATAAATAGCGTGACCAATGAGCATTCACAAAACAATATACATCAGTTTTGAAAACGAGTAAAACGATTATAAATGAAAACGCTCTTTATCGTGTACCGGTGCTTTTGTGCAAGAAGGTTTTTTAATGGACGCAATCATTGGATTTTGTTCTAGGCTAAAAAAAAACAAACAATACAAAAACGTGTTCAAATTTCCTCTTTTGAAAGTTGATAGCACGTCAAGTAAAACATCATGGGGTGTTGTTACAGCCTATTATGATTCTTTGGTGAGCACGCATGCACAGCAGTGAACACATATTTTGCCAAATTCATGTATATCACACTTGTTTAGTGTACATGACACGTCGTCACTTTCGGTGAATTGTTGAAACACAAGTGAGCACATCCAACGAAAGTTTTATGGAGTATATAAATTAGAAGCATGGTCAGTTGATGAAACAAAATAAAAATGAACTTCAGCCGATGTACAGACAGCGAACTAAAAACCTTCTTAAACGACTGTGGTGTTCCGTCAACTAGACGATAAACAGATCGATCTAGATTGAAAACGACATATATATAATGACCTTCCGAGTATACTTCGAATATAACTCTAAACTTGAAAGTTTTTTTGTAGAAAATCAACAAACATATAGTACATGTACGAATATTCATATCCAATTAAATAATACTCACGTTTCTGGGTTACGTCGGTCATTATGCAACCGAAAGCTGCACAGCGATTTGAAGGCATTTTCAATTTATGATTTTGTTTTCTTTTCTTCTTTTCTTTATGGGGTTTGGGATCGAACCCGGGAAGATTTGGAAGGGGCGGATCCCCTTCCCTACAACCCACTTATGACATTTATTCAAAAACATGTAATGGTATAACATTAACATGAGGTGGATGAACGTGATATGAAAATGATCTAGATAGCTTATTATTTGTTTTTGGTCTTTGCTTTCTTTTTCTTTCGATTTTCTGATGTTGTTGCTGGTGTTGTTGTTGTTGTTGCTGATGTTTTCAGCTCCATTTCTTCTCTCTGTTTGCAGTCTGCCTTGTGTTCCGCAATGAGCTTTTCTCCAGCTGCCTGAGTTGCCAGCACGCCTCGAATGATGTCAGCGTGAGAGAGAGTGGAGCCGCCGCTGATGTTGTTGTCGGTGGTGGAGATGGGGGACACCGGGATGTGAAGGTACTCCGGTGTCCAGGGTGTAAACGTGTCCATCTCCACCCAGAAGTCAGCGGCAGGAACGTCCGGGGTGGTATCCGCATCCCTGTCTCCGCTGACTTCGATGACGATAGCAGGGACCTCCGGAATGTCGTCGGCATCCCTGCTTCTGGTGGTAATATCGTCAGCTGCGACGTCGGTGGAGGCCAAGTGGGGGGAGCTGGGCGTCTCTCAGCTCGCCCCTATTTCCACTTGGCCCTCCTGTCCGCGTCACGTCTTCTGCGGGAGGGGGTCTTCTTCTTTCTCCGCCTCCCCTTGTCTCTTCCGTCCCCAGGTAGCTGGTGATCTCCAGCTACCGGGTTACGGCCGACAGAGGGTCCTGAAAAGGACCGTGTCAGTGTAAAAACCCGGTAAGTCAAAAACAAGTCAACCTGGCTACCTGACCTGTGTAAATTCCAGGCCAGGCAATCCAGGTTGATTGAGCTTAGCACGAGGCTGACTTCGGCGGGGATTATTGACGAATACATTGTCCTCCGAAGCCAGTAATCCGATCGCTGGTGGGCGATGTCCAGGAGCGCTCAAGCCGGGGACGTCTTACCCACCGGCGGTCGGAACTCGAATTATGATTTTGTTCTCCAAACCACGTTGCATATATCGCAGACAGTGGCGGCATTTTCAGACAACTTTTGAAGAAACCCTAGCATATGGATTAGGTTCAACCTAATCATAGCAAGGGCTTCGTTTCATACAGTTAAACAAACAAACGGCAACAAGACCTCCACTAGTGTGTTGATAACTGTTGTGAAAACAATACTAATTCGTCCTGCTGAGCAACCATCACAATAGAAATGAAAGATTATCACCTCTCCCTCTCACATGCTTCAGTTGTCAGTTAAAACACGAAGTTTTTCATAAAACAGTTTCATTTTCGTGAAACGCATGCGAAGCCAGATGTGTGAAGAGCGAATTTATTGTCGGCATTTTCGGCTGTCTGAGGGTTAAGTAATCCCAAAATGCACGGAACTTCTTTACGATATTCTGATAGGACTATTTTTACTCTATATTCTCTGAAAAATTGGTGTCAAAATTCCCACTAGAACGACTTTTATCAGGCGTTTACTAAAGCCGCAAAATATTAACAAGTTAGTGCAATTTTCTGATTATTTCGTAGCATAAAATCAATAAAAACACGATGAGCAACTGGAAATGTTTTTGAACATTCTGGAAGGGGTATACGTTCTTGATATATGTTTAAAATTTCACGCATAAACTATAACAGATTACAAAGTTATAATTAGTTTTATAGACCCACCCTAAATCCCCCATAGTAAACGCATATGGCCGTAAAAAGCACGTGGCTTTGTTTGGATACTTTCGTTCCCAGCATGCATCATTCTCGCTATCTGTAAAATGGTCTATACACTGAGAAAATTGGGAGAGGTGAAACAAGTTGGTTTGCAGCTTTCATGGCTCATTGGGTGTATGACACCAAATTGTTACATCACCAAGAGCGATTGAATGAAGGGTTCAAATTCTGCATGAATTCATGTCGACTTAAGTTTGGATCCAATACTCCATTTGGATCTCCAATTCATTATCTGGATGAGTTGCGGGCCAGTTGCCAATGGCAAGTGCTACTATTTTCAGTAATATACTAGTTTGTGTTTACCAACCAAATATATGAATGTGTCCTGGTGGTTGGCATAGTACCAACTGAGAGCGAATACTAAATATTAGTAATTGTAGTAAATTATAGACCAATTCAGCATTATTACTACTGCAGGTGTACTTGGGCGAAATGGCGTATGCAATTGGGTGATAGAGCAATCTACAACGTATAAGACCCCCAGTGAACTGCTTGAAGTTTTAGTTGCAAACAAAATCTTCTCATCTTCAAAACTATAAAAGTTAGCACGGTCCGTCTTTTAAAAATGATGACCTTTGTAAGTCTGCAAATGCTTTTCAAGAATGCCAATTGACGAACATATCTCTCATTCTAATTAATCAAAATTGTTCGCTTTCTCAAAATGTTATCAGTATATCCAATTGATGATTCCCTAAATTTAATGATCGGTTAAGAAAGACACTGGATATATTACTGTCATGTCATGGGGAGATATGATACGACTAGACCAAAACAGGGAGTTACAGTAATGCCCTAATTAATCGACTCCATAACCACAGCAACAAGCCATATTTCAGACTAAATCCTGAAAAGTTACCTATAATTCTGCTGTGGTTATGGAGTCGATTAATTAGGGCATTACTGTAGGCTAATATTTCACATTCTGAAACCCTAAATAATAAACTTAGAATGAGGCATCTTAACTCTTTCACTGCCATGCAACACCACAGACAGATCTGCTACTGCCAAGCATACTATACATGTACATATATCATATTGCTGCTAAATACATATGGATTGTGTATTTCTCAATAAATTTTGTATCTGCCGAGTTATTTTCATGAAACTTGGTATGCATGTAGGTATTGGTCTGGGGAATCGAAAACACGCCCCCATTCAACCATAGTCACGTGACCACGATCACGTAACCACAAACAAGATGGCCGCCACCCCAAAATATAAGACAATTTCAGTATTTCTCAATAACTTTTGTATTTGTAGAGATATTTTCATGAAAGTTGATATGTAAGTAGGTATCAGTATCAGTATCTAGTCCGCCAGTATCATATTTCACGTGACCATGATCATGTGACCACAAAACAAGATGGCCGCCATCCCGAAATATAAGATAATGTTAGTATATTGCTGCTAAATACATATTGATTGGGTATTTTTCAATAATTTTTGTATCAGTTCTGTAACGGTATGTTTGTGAAACTTGGTGGACAAATAGATATTGGACTTGCGAATTGAATACACTTCCCAGTCTGCCAGGGTCACGAGACCGTGATCACATGAGGGTCACGAGACCGTGACCACATGATCACAAAACAAGATTGCTGCCACACCGAAATATTAGGAAAATTCATTATTTCTCAATAACTTTTGTATCTGCAGAGATATTTTGACGAAATTTGGTATGTAAGTTGGTGTTAGTATTGAGAACCGAAAACAAGTTAGTATATTTATGCTAAATAGATATATTATTGGGTATTTCGCAAAAACTTTTGTATATTCAGAGGTATATTCCTGAAACTTGGTATGGAGGTATATATTGGTCTCTGTGGAATGGAAAACACATCCCACACCAGGAGGGTCACGTGACCGCGACCACTTAATCACAAAACAAGATGGCCGACATTCCGAAAAATAAACAATAACCCGTTAGAAAATTTATTACATCACGT
This sequence comes from Siphonodentalium dalli, assembly GCA_032622095.1. Classification (NCBI taxonomy): domain Eukaryota; kingdom Metazoa; phylum Mollusca; class Scaphopoda; order Gadilida; family Siphonodentaliidae; genus Siphonodentalium; species Siphonodentalium dalli. The sequence continues at coordinate 161,353,856 of CP136063.1, read as the reverse complement.
ACACTGTTTTCACATAATACTATAGAGTTACTTCCCATGGATTGATGTTACGGGACGCAGGTGCCAGGATTCGACTCAAGTCGCGATCGGCAGTGTATGTAATTCGACTCAAGTCGCGATCGGCAGTGAAAGAGTTAAACCTTGTTTCACCCACAAGAATGCCAAGATGAGTGATTTGAAAATATGAAAATATTAAATCCTATGATCGAATCAAATCGAATCACCAGCCTGATTCGCAAATCAAGTCGAAGCTCAGCAGGTCCATTAAAAGTACTCAATCCGATCAGACGCTCCTAAATTACTATTTCTTTGTCTTCGGGAGTGAAAAATATTTGATTTGAGTCGAGGAACCCACCAATCAAATCACAGATTGATCAGATATCTATTTTTGAAGTTTGTTATTTCTCAAGATGTGTAATAATATGTGAATCAGAAACACATGGTCAAATGGAATGTCTCAGACAAAATTGCGAATGAAGATGGATAAAGTTTCTAAAATCAAGTGGTTATTAAATATGGCAAAATTTTGTGATACATGTACTTAAGTGATAATATGGCCATAGTCTGTTGAACAAAATAATAAGTTTTGGGAAATTTAATACCATAGTTGACAGTGGTTAGCATTATTTTGTTGCAATAAATCAATTATGATAATTAAAGCGTATTTTGAAGAAATGTTGTTGTTGTTGTTGTTGTTCCATCTTGATGATATGGGGACTGTCAGATCGGATTGAGTACCTTTAAGTTATCCACTGGCTCCATTTCCATGGAATTGCTCAAATTACCCATTGTCCCTTACTGTTAATATACCCTTTATATACCAAATACTCATTGACAAGTAGTTATCCTTCAGGAAATGTTCAGATAATAAGCCAGTCTTTGTAAGCTTTCATATGGATACTGAGTCATATTCCCATCAACTTTTCATTTCTCGGAAGGCTTGCGGTATTCCCATAATTATGTCACATCACGTCACATTGATAGTTTCGATTGGACTCCTTTATTTTGGTACTACTAATAGTGAGTTCTGATTGGCGCTACTGATGTGGAATCCCAGGGTTGGGAAAAGAAAACTACATGTATATGAAAGGTCATCAGACCCACTATTTTATATGTGGTGTGTGTAGTTTACCCCAGACTGATAATAAGCATGGTGATTTGTTGAACTTATTATCTGAACATTTTCCTCCAATAAATTGGACTCCTTCTGCACTTGTGTTACCTGTTATCTACAGTAATGCCCTAAGTAATCAACCTCTTAACCACAGCAGAATTATGGGTAACTTTTCAGGATTTAGTCGGAAATATGGCTTGTTGCTCTGTGAGATCTTTCCGATGAATGGCAACAAGCCATATTTCCGTACTTATTTTTAACTTAAATTGTGATTCAATGCCATAGATTTGTAGATTTATCAAACTTATTTTGGCAATTTGTATGTATATTAAAGACGAATACTTAGATAATCCAACTCTATGATATTAATACTAATATGTTGCCCTGTTTCCAACAGAATAAGATGACCAGGTTTGCCAGAGCAGATGTCAATTCGTTATCAAAGAGAAAAGTACATGATGCATCATCTTGGGAAGAAATGAAGAAAACAAAAACCTCTAGTGTTGAATCTGAGCCAAAAGCAAAAGAATTGAACAAGACTGATCACCAGCAAGAGAAGTCACATATCAAAGACAGAGTGAGTGACAAAAATGTTTAACCCTTTCAGTGCCAAGTCCGATTTTTGTATCAACCCATATTTCCTTGATCATTTTTCAAATTTATTGATTATAATAATGTGATACATTGATGGAAAGAGCTCTTTCCATCAATGTATCACATTATTATAATCAATAAATTTGAAAAATGATCAAGGAAATATGGGTTGATACAAAAATCGGACTTGGCACTGAAAGGGTTAATGTTACTTAGAACTACATCTGTCTAGATTTGGTTTTGATTATAACTGCAGATTTATGTAGTTTCTAAAGCTTCTAAATTTGGCTGGTTCTTTTCTCACATGAAAATATAGATCATGTTTGAATTATGTCCATTTTCGACTGTCATTACTTGTGCCAGTCTATGCTGGATGCAAGTAATGTTTTCAGTCTGTCCGGATCTCTGTTTATTTGTCTGTTTATTTGTCTGTCCTTCCGCGAATATGTTACGTCATACCGGAAGTACATAATGTAAAGAATACACATGCGCTAATATGAACTGGTTGCACCAATTGTAATTTAAATCACATTTAAACCTAATTGTTATTGTTAATATCTGGTTTTATTTGGTAATAAATTGTTCATAAAAGAACAATATTGAAAGCTTGCTTTCTGGAAACAGATAAAGACGCCATCACGTCACAACGCACATCAGGACGTCACAAGCTACATGGGCGCTCAAAACACCAGACATGATTGTGCGTCGATGTCATGTTATTACACGGGCAGGCTAAACCGATCCATCTGCCAAAACCTAGTGTCTTATTATAAATAGATATATATATATATATCTACCCTGCATGGAAAATAAAAGTGGGCAATAGTACTGCCCATTAGAAGCCTATTTATGTAACTTGAAACTCGGAAAATTAGTTGAGATCGAGTCTAAAAGATGCGTGTGGAATCTCCTTTTTTTTTTTCGCCTGAACAAATTTCTGGAAACTTTCTTCGAAGTTCAAAACATTTCCGAAAGACGCAGGTGTATATAAACCATGTCTGGCCAAACAGTCCAGCGCATGGTTCTATTGAGACAAAATTGTACAGAAAAATATGTTGAAACTTGGATTATTAAAACGCCTTATTAATTAACTGGGAAAACAAGCTTTCTCATTCTCAACGCAATTGACATTTTGATGATATATTCCCGAAGACTGTAGATGAGTCACTAAGGGCATGATCACATTGACACATTGTTAATCAAAGACTAGCCAATGATCGCGTGTCTTTTATTTAACCCTTCATATGAGCGATGTCTATATTGTTCTATAAATATGTCAAACAACTCGTACGGTATTACTAAGACCACCATTAGTGTAATAGATCAACTGGAGATAACAGAGATATTCTGTCTGTACACACAAATATTTCAGCGATGGATGAACTGAAATTTGATATCTAGATTTTCTATTGATCTCTCGAAAGAGGGCCCAGCGCCGGTGGTTCAAACTGTTGTTGGCAAGATATCACAAAACATGCCACATGTGTGCTAGGCGCAAGTATAGGCACTCCAGTGAGTGTATTCTAGTTGAGTATTCTGGTTTTCTGGGGTGTAAACATTAGTTATTGATGGTCTTCTGATTGGTATTAATTGATTTGAATGTTAATGCCCCACTTATTTCTGTGGTTGTTGAATTGTGACCAGTGACGCTAATGAGGTCGTTGTCGTAATGATTTATACATAGATGCACACTGTGTGCATTTCTGTATACATAAATGCACACCAGTCTCGGCACTGTCTCGCTAGTGTCACGTGACAGGGGTCATTGTCGTAGTATTTTCTACATAAATGCACACGTGTTGATATTATTTGTAAGTTCATTTTCTTCCGTTCATCGATCAAACAACCATGCAGTTCTTTCGGTCCCTGTTTAATACTAAGAACAATATGAGACCGATGATCAATTTTATTGCAGTTTCATCAATGTGTGCTAAAAGAATGGCTTTATCAGAACTTCGGAAGAAAAATAGTTATGAATTGAAGCAGACGGCAATTATTTACGGCAACATTTCCATCTCGCGCGCACTGAGACTGGTGTGCATTTATGATTAAAATGTTACGACAATGACCCCATTAGCACCAGTGACCTTTTGATTGAATCCACAATCTGTAAAAATTTATAGAAAAGTCAGTAAATAACAAACCATTATTTACTGTTATTGCAAAAATTTTGTTTTACCCCAAATCACAGAGAACAGATTATGGTCCTGCGAATATTTGGTATTCCTAATGATATTTGATTTAACCTGTGTATTCGATCGATTCGACAATCTCTGTTGAGTATTTCTATTAACTTTGCAAAGCTATTTCTGTCGGAATATTCCTCACACATGAATGTGATCAGGCGAAAAGCAGTGTTAGGTAAGAAGCACACATCTGTGACATTGCCCTAGAGACTTAATCACCCCCTCATGATGAGAGTAGTTTCTCTTGAGGGTCCCTTTCAGCTTGCTGACCAACTGCCGTCTTAGAATGTCTTTGAGTGATTACAGATAATACATATTATGAAGAAATACACATGAAAACAGCTGAGGAAAATGGAAGTCTTCATGTGGATCTTTTCGAGCTTGATGATCAGACTGGAAGACTTACAATGACTTCAAATTGTGAATTACTAAGCTACTAAGAGGCGACATCTCAGCATTCCAACAAAGATCTTACAACATGGAACTTATAACATGTGCTGTCCGTTTCCGATTCCTTGTGGGGAATACTTGTGTTTCTAAATATAAACAGATTATATAGTTACTTCATTTCAAAGTCAATTCTCTTTGTCAACAAGTACTAATTATATGACCCCATACTGAATTAGTTTTATGTCATAGATTCATATTTATTTCAAGAATTTCGGGGAGCTAATGCAAAAATTACAACAATTTATTGAATGCAAACTAAACAATTTATAAACTTCTGATTTATATACAAGGAAAGGTTATGATAGGTTATTTACCGGACTCAAAACGTGGGGGTTTTCTCATTAATCGCTGCCGGTCATGAGCTGATATATTTGATTTGATATTCAACTTGATTTGCGAATACTGTGCAGTTTTCGATTTGGTATTCAATTTGATCCTATTTGAATATTCACAGGACCCTAGTACAGGCACAAAATAATGAAATTACAAGTAGTTTGGTTTTTGCAGTAGATATTTGAGTTTGTATTTCTATATATTATTTTATAGGTTTGCTACAGATGTCAGAAACCTGGCCATATAGCAAAAGATTGTGATAGTTCTACACATCATAAACAAAAAGAAAGGGAACAGAAAGATGCAGAGGAATCATCATATAAACAGAGATATATGAAGTATACTAAGAGTAATTCCAAACGAGAGCTTAGGAGAAAATGGAGAGCCAAAGAAAGATCAGACAAGACGGTCAGTTGAACTCTGCCATTGTATGGGTATGAGTATACATGGTGTGGGTAAACATTATGATAATACCGACATCTGGATCAACCATCCATCGTTTGTTTGTCTGTCCGTCCGGGTGTCTGTCCTATCTAGTATCTAGGCATCTAGTACCTGTATGGCACTGTTCATCTATAAGGATCAAGGTATTGATTGATTAATTGGTTTTGAAAATTATATTAACTCTTCCCACCCACCCTGTAGATACATGCTATCATTATCAAACTCAAATATTGTCTAGCCAATATTAATTATCTGCAATGTGCAGCATATTGCTGTACTGATTCAACTAGGCAGAACATACTAAATTAACACTATCACTCCGAACTGGTTCATTAATGAACACCCAATAAAACACCTATTAAATATTCTGTATTTGAAAATTCCTAAAATCACCTGCATCTCAGTTACTAGTGGTTCAAATTATCCACGATAATCAATTATGCACTTCAATAGGCCTGGCAATGATAGCCTGACCATTGTCCAGGTTTATAAGTGAAATTAATTAAATGAATGACAACATATGTCTGGAATTTAATTTGTTTATCGTATGTCAGATGTGATTATTGACTTGCTAATAAGCATGGCCAAGTGTGTGGGGTCTAAATGCTACATGTGGTGATCATGAGTGCTATGGTATTCAGGATTTCTGTTACTACAGCTCAGCATCCATGGAATGGCCTCATTCTCCTCGCTGATGATATTTTTTAGACATACATGTACCTAAAATCGATAGCAATCTATCATAAAAAAATCGGACTGCAACAGGAGTTCAAGGGTTAAACAGAATACTGGTGAAAAAGCGGGTCAATTGAGTGCAGTACAAAACTACAACACAATGTTTGGTGTGCAGTCAAATAGTGATGTTTAGTGATGTTGTATACAGCATAATACACATATGAAAATGTCGCGGTAACATCAAAGAATGCTGGACTGCTGAATACACGGATGTTTTCTGCACAGGATTTCTGTGGATGAAACTACTCATGCTCGGAGATCAAAGTATGGGGCCCCAAGCACAGACGCATAAACAACGACGGACGTGTTCACATTTACTGCCAAAGCTCTACTATATTTCATGACACGGTGCTAAAACCCTGTGCATAACAGTAGTCCTAACTATAGTTGTTGGACTAATGCAGACTATTGAACAAGCTACTGTTTCGAGTTTGAACGATTTACGCCGCTATAAATATCTTCTGTACTATGAGTGCACAAATAGTTTGACAAGTGACAATATATATCCGTTCGATTTCATTTTCACAGAAGCTACTGGTTGAAAATCTTGGAAATTCTTAATTCAATTCTCCTTGCTCGGTATTATTAGTCAATCGATATACATTTTTTAGTGTTTAATTATACCTGTCGGAATCTTATAAATTTGTAAACTCTGTAGCTTGTTCATTTGTTTAGTCTTCAATCATGCAGATGTCGGTTTCACAGGCATAAAATTACATGATTAATGCTCTGGGTACCATCAACAGAATTACACCCACAGAAATGATCAACGTAATATGCGTAGCTTTGGATTGCTTTGTGAGTATCTCAGGTGCAAGGAAATTACTACTTTTCAGTGACATATACATATATAAGTCACATGCTTTTCATAAACAAACTTCTTTGGGTCAATCTGGTCATCCTGTTGGAAATTAACCCTTCCACCACACTCACTTGCTGTCTGATTTGATAATTAAATATTTTTATTTTTTCTAAATTTTATCCAATTGAGTTTATATTTCATTTCATGGTTTATGGTGACATCTCACTGACCTTGATGGAGTTTAATATCATTTGGTTTATAACTGGCTTAGAAAATATTAGCCCTGTCCGCTCAATCCATAAACACATATCCAATATAACTCAAATATTTTTTTGTCCAACCATTTTCATAATTGTCAACTATGAAATGCTCTTCACCTGTATAAATGTTGGTTTCCATTGTTTGGTCGGTTTTGAAATCTAGTCACAGATTCTGATAATGTGATAAGAAATCATGATCCCAAAGACATACTTTGAAAGACTCACATAATAGTCAGAACTTGTGAACACATCGTCATGCATTCTTACAATGTGCAGTGGCTCTTTGTCCGCGTGGATGAATACTTGGCAAAATTGGATTGAATCTAATCATGATTCTATACCCAAATCGAATTGAAAATTGAATCAAACAAATAATTCCTGAATCCAGGGTTTCTGTTGGTACAGCTCAGCATCGGTAGGAAAGCCTCATTCCCCTCGCTGATGATCTGTGAGTCATATGTGTACCTAAATTCAATTGCAATCTATCTTAAAAAGAAATCCGGCTGCAACGAGAGTGCTGCGGTTAAACAGAACTCTGGTGAAACAGCGCATCAATTGAGCACTGTGTTACCGGTACTACGAACCCTTTTTAGTTCAACCATGCATCCGTCCATGCATCAACAATTTACTTTGGCTCACCCTACAGGCCGCATCCCTCATCCGATCATCACCAAATTTCATATGGATATTCGGGGTGGTCTCTAGATAAGAGCTATCAAATTTTTCTTCCAAAATTCATTAAAAAACGTGGCCACCACGGCCATCTTGGATTTCAAATTTGAATCCATCGGCACACCCTGCAGCTTGCATATATCAAAGAAATGTTTTGTAAATTAACAGGCATGATTAGGATCTCCTTTAGATGAGAGATGAAAAACATGGCTGCTGGCAGCCATCTTGGAATTTACTCTTTGCATGACTAAATCCTTTGGCACACCCTACAGACCACACCCCTCATCCGATCGTCACCAAACTTAATATGGATCTTCGGGGTAACCTCTAGATGGGAGCCATCGATTATTTCCGAATTTCGTTAAAAAACGTGGCCACCAGCAGCCATCTTGGATTTCAAATTTGAATCCATCGGCACACCCTGCAGCTCGCATATATGGAAGAAATGTTTTGTAAATTTACAGGCATGATTAGGATCTCCTCTAGATGGGAGCCATCGAATTTGAAATTTTTTCGATGAAAAACATGGCCATAAGCAGCCATCTTGGATTCTACTCTTTGCATGACTAAATCCTTTGGCACATCCCTCATCCGATCATCACCAAACTTTATATGGATCTTAGGGGTAACCTCTAGATGGGAGCCATCGATTATTTCTGAAATCCATTGAAAAACATGGCTGCCAGTGATGTTCTACAGCGTAAATACACATATGAAAGTGTTGCGGTAACATCAAAGAATGCCGGACTGCTGAATATTGCACTAGTTAACAATAGTATAGCAAGAAATTTATTTCACAATAATATGAAACATGTTCCAAACCAATCTTTATAACAGGAATTAATAGTAATAACACAATTCAAAGTACAGTCAATAATAGTTTCGTTATCCCGCCTGGAGCCCCCGGCACAAACGCTTAAACAACAAGTGCACGTGTTCACATTTTCCTGCCAAAACAGATACAGTAATGCCCTAAATAATCGACTCCTTAACCACAGCAGAATTATGGGTAATTTTTCAGGATTTAGTCAGAAATATGACTTGTTGCCATTCATTGGAAAGCTCTGTGGTTAAGGAGTCGATTATGTAGGGCATTACTGTATGCACAATACTGAATTATATTTCATAACACTGGGTTGAAACTCAGCACATAGCAGATTGGCTTTCCTTTGGGTGTTCTGGTATAATCACTTTCATGCAAAAGTAATTCATTGTAACGTATCACCAATTTTACTGGACATTGTGTCAAAAATAACGATCGAGACAATATAATATTAAAATCTAATATTCAATATAATTGCAGATGATTACCATTTTCTCAATCACTATTTCTGCTGGGATCAGGCCTCAGGCTAGGGGTTCAGAACAGGGAGACTTGAAGTCTCCCTCCAGGAAATTTAGGGAGACTTCAGGAAATTTAGGGAGACTTCAGGGAGAAATTTTCAAAATTTGCTTTATTTATGACATTAATAAATAAGATAAAACAACAAGATAAAACTGTTGTTAGTGTTGACTTTATCTGAAGAAATGATTAATTATTGACTTCATAACAGTTGACATAACTTTTAATATCTGAATTGTTATTATAAATTTTAATTTTTTGGAAATGGCTTTTGGCCACTGCGGTAATGTGGGTCTGTTAAAATAAACAATAAGGACTAATTAAGGAGGTGTAAAAGCTTTTATTTTTTTTTCGAACGAGTTTATTGTTGAGTAGCATCAGTGATGTCTGATGATAATCCGATTAAAGCAATAAACTTGACAAGTTTGATAGCTGTGTCAGAAAAAGGTGTTGATTACTAGTAATGTGTTCTTAACAGAGACCAGTTGAGCTTATAATATACACCAGCAGGTTAATTAAATACCTGCATTGCAATTAATTTGCAACCGTTGACAGACGTATATTGCGCACGTGGCCTGAGCGATAGATTGACAACAATATTATTGTAATTTGCAAACACATAGTTTTGACACAAATTAATCCTTTTTAAATGAGTTTGGATAGTAATAGTTTATTATGTAGATGTTTTATTTAACTAAGAACATTAAAAGTACTTCCAATGCACATTCAAACATCTGTGTTTAATAAAGCAAGCATGTGTTCTTGTTTGTAAACATAATAAATATCCAATTCCAAAAAGTAAAAAAGTTGGATTGGGAAACGGAGTCCGACACAAAATACTTTTGTAAAATTGAAAATTCATAGATATGTTTTAGTTTAAATTCAAAGACAGTATTAGTTGTTCACATTGGCTACTGCATGAGTGGTGGTGACCATGTATGGCACAGTATGGCTATACAATTTGCGGTTACAAAATGACCGACGGAACAAAGTAAGGTCTAAATTCCAGTCTCCTTAAAACGAACCAGTAGCTCATCATAAACTTCGTTGGTCAGAGCAATTTGCCATTTTCAAAAGCACACAACCTGATTAGAATATGTGGATAGGGTACACCATGTATAATTGATAAATATAATGCCTCGTTGGCACAATTAAGTCTATCTAGATATATTTATTTTTTTGCAAAACGAGTCAGATTTTCACCGGTAAAATTACCGTAAATCCTAAGCTAGTTTTTGTCAAATTTTGAAGGCGACTTCGTTTTCGCCTTGCGGACATCCGAGGGCGACTTCGCCAGCCCAAGGGCGAGAATTTCGCCCGAGTCGCCTCCTAGCTTGGGGCCTGGCTGGGATGTCCAATAACTTAGCCTCACCAGTCTGTTTGGAATGCAGACTATTGAACAAGCTACAAGTTCCATACATGTGGTTTGAATGATTTCGTTGCTATAAATAATCTCTACAGACATTCCCTGAAGTATATGTATGACATCACAGTGCACAAATAGTTTTACGATTGACAGACTCATATCTCCTTTCGTTTTCATGAATTCTTGGAAATATTTAATTCAGTTATCCAATACCCAGTACCGTTTGGTCAATTCATAGATGCTTTTAAGTGTTTAGTTACTGATGGGAATCTCTAATTTTGTCAACAGTCAGTTGTGTAACGCATAGCTTATTCAATAGTCTGCAATCAGACGACGATCTGACGTGGTAATTTCATGATTAATGTCTGGGTATCGGGCAATAAAATAAAATATAATGCACCCACGAAAATGTGAGTATCTCAGGTCCAAGAAAATAGCTACTTTTCAGTTACATCCATGCATATTTTATCCCAACGGGGCAAACCATGCTAGCCCTGTGCATCCCCAAAATGCCTTTAATATACGGCCTCATTAATTTTTTTTCCCTGGTGGAAACACTGCCGAATCACAACAGGGACGATGCCAGACTTATTCAGTTTGAAGTCTCAATTGTGATTTTTTTTAATTTAGCATTTTACTCCTCAAGCATAATTCCAATAAAATGTTCAGTGTTAATGCAGACTGTTCGTGAAGGTTGTATATGTAAAATTTCAGGGCAATCTGATACATCTTTGGAGAGATATGGACCAATAGGGGTTGAACTTACTTTTTTTTAGGTGTTTATGTTAGGAATCAACTTTTTAATCCTTCCATGACTGGAGCTTCCTGAAATTTTGCAAAAACCCTGTGCCAATGCATTCTCTTATATATGCGAGTCTCCCTACATTGGCCTAACAATATTTACCTTGACCTTGTAAGCCAGTGCATCTCTTATGTGACATATACGATGCTCACAATGGGAGACTCACATATATAAGAGAATGCACTGGCACCTGTAGTATCTTTGATGCTGCACCAGTGCAGCTCCTGTCATGAAAGGATTAAAACTAACTTATTGTTGTTTTGTTCTCATTTACAATTCCAGATCTGTTACAACTGTAGGACACCAGGGCACACAATGTCTGATTGTCCAGAGAGTAAGAATGATATTGAGCAGGGCACAGGAATTTGTTTCAAATGTGGTTCAACTGAACACATATCAGCCAAATGTAAAGTGAAGGTTGCTGCAGGTGAGCTATCGATTAATATTTACTTTCTGTCTGACAATAATTGCAGTGAATTGTAGAGTGAACATCAAAGAAACTGAGTTCAATCATGCGTGCATATGTAGCAACTGAAGAGTTAAAAGTTCAAAGCCTACAGTATTTTACATTGTAATTCAAGTTGAATATTTGTCACTAAAACACCCATTCTGATTGGCTGTTGGTCTTCAATTCACCAGGATTGCCCGCTGATGGGTGAACAAATTTGGATGGAACAAGTTGCGATCAACAACGTGCATCAAAAATCTCATCGCGCAGTCAAAAGATGCGTAATTTAGCACAACTGAAGAGTTGTTTACCACAGATACAGATCGAGTAGAGGCACTAATTTCCTTTTATGAATACTGACCAACTGCTAGTGTGCTGAAGTATGAGGTCTGTCGTACTTAGTATAGACATAGAGCATACAGCTTGACATTTTACATCCATACATATAGCAGCTAATATGTTAGTTATCAGTTGGCTTGCTCAGAAGCTTAAAAAATTGGTGAAGCCTGACACTTATTTGTGTGAAAAAGTATTTATGGACAAGGTATTACATCCATTGTATTTTCTTTTACAGGGAAGTTCCCATATGCTAAGTGCTTCATTTGTGGAGAGATTGGACATCTATCTAAACAGTGTCCAGATAACCCAAGGGGTCTCTATCCATCAGGTAAAACATTTCACCATTGTTCTAGATCTATCTGTCTACCTCAGCTCTTCCTTTTGAAGAATTTTTATCTCTGTCACCCATGAACGCTATTCCATCATATTTCAGCATTTACATTCACCGAATACTGCTTCCGAGTTTTCCATAGTGTTACAATAGCCGTGTCCACTATAAACCTATAACTACAGTGCTGTTGTTTTCCAATAACCACATAGATCTGCCTTTTGGTCAATAATTAGTGTTAAATATTTATTCTGGGCTTTTCCAGAAACACATTACCAAAGCTATTAAATACACGAAAACATGTTTATTATAGTCTATTTATACATATTTTTGCTGAATCAATCATATATGTCTCAGTAAATTCTAGGGTTGTTTTTTCTGCTGTACACCATTATTGAGAGATTGGCGACCGAGGTAATTCCAATGAAGTTTAATAAATAATGGGACTGATAAAAACAATCCTAATTTGTAATATATTCAGGTATAGAAATATAAGTAATAAACGGCAGATTCAACATTGTCATGGGTTTTGACGGCCAGAAAAATTCAGCATACTGCATGAACCGCCATTAATTTCTAAAGTAGGCTCCCCATCTGTCTTGACTGTCCCATGGTTGGACATATAAAGAGTAAAGACATGCATGTTGATTGCATGCCTAATTCTTGTCCAATTTAATTGTTCATATGGGAAATTATTTGCATGCTTTATACTAAGCATCATATTTCACTTTTTAACCCTTTACCCAACAAACCGGCCAAAAACGCCCAAATAAAGCTTCAACAGCCTAAAATATCTTCGGTCTGTCTCAATAACACCAAACAAATATGGATATCATTGGAACCGGTTCATTGACCACATTGTGATGGTTACAGTTATGCCCTGTGCCAATGCATTCTCTTATATATGCGAGTCGACCATAGGTCGCCTCGTATATATAAGAGAATCATTGGCCTAAAAATATTCTTTTTTTTAACACTTTTTACCATTTTTTCTTACATTCTTTAACAATTTTATAATTTTTTCTTACATTTTTTAACAATTTTTATAATATTTTTCTACATTCTTTGACAATTTTATCATTTTTAATATGTGTTAAGCCAACGCATTCTCTTATATATGCGAGGCGACCTATGGTCGACTCGCATATATAAGAGAATGCATTGGAACAGGACCGTTCTGTTGGGTAAAGGGTTAATGGTGAAATTGCAAAACACTGTTAGTATATGTGGTGGAGTTTGCTGAATAGCTAACAGCAAGATGTTCATATTCAGTACATTCATACAGTTCACTCCTCCTGAAATGCCCTACAATTAACTGTGTTAGCGCTGATCATTTATTGAGTTGTGCTTGAATAAGCGCTATTTTAAGGGGGGGAAATCTGGCAAAAATGCCAGAGATTTAAAAACCTGGAAATTTGGGCCTTAATCCTATTTTTGCAATTAGCAATGTGCTTAGTGTGTGCCTACATTATTCATAATATCGCAGACATAGAACTTGCTTGGGTTATTTGACAGTCGAATAATATACACACTTATCATGCAAGTTTGGTTGGAACTTATGGGTAGGATAAGCGAATGTGCTTACCTGAAATCGCTCATGTTCACTATGTAGTTAAAGTGACGTGAAACACTCCATTAGGGATGAACAAATTGAAATTTTTACAAATAGTAATCGAAATTGACAACACACACCACCATTCTTATATATTAATTAAATGCAATGACTCTTGATGGCGAAATCATTTTTGTCAGTTGCGTCCAGAATCGAAATGTAAATATTTACAATTGAGCGTAGTTCATACAATGTTTTCTTTGAAATCTTCGATGATGTTAGTAAAATGCTACATTCCCCAGGATGGCATAGCACCTGAGTACTAAAAAGTCAGTTTTAGGCACCCGATCAAGTCCATAATTTGTATTTAACGCTATATTTGGTATATGGTTATTTGGAACATATTCCATGTACGCTCTGTCCTATTGTGCTCTTATCTTCGTACTATGATTTCTGAAAAGTGCCATTTGTCGCTTTTATTGGCACTAGTTCAGAGGGTGGATTAGATTTCAGATTTCAAGAGAACATCTGTGCCAAAGAAGATATCTGAATTTTACTATGTTGGTTTCAGGTTACAAATATTTTCTTCTAATTTCCAAGCTAAAATGGGTCAAAGTTGACAACATAAATGGATTTTAATCAAACAAACAAAATCTGTTTATTTATCCTTGACATGTGTTGGTATTGCAGTACTAGGACGTAATTTATTTTCACGTCCATCAATTTCATTGTTTCCCCGCATGTTTTGTAGGTGGATCTTGTAATGAATGTGGATCAGTTGAACATTTGCAAAGAGACTGCCCACAGTTTCTCAAGACACAAGGTAATCAGTTTGATACATATTATCAATTTATAATATTTTATTTTTCTCATTGCATTCATCTTTAATGTAAAATTGCAGTTTGTAGTATAAATATGATGCTATTCACAATTCAATACAATACCACTAAGGTATTTAGATGGCTGAGATGCGTTCGTTACATTTTATCCATTAACACACTCAATGGTGAGATTCTATTTTTAAAGACAAATGTATCTCTTCCACAATTACAACAGTATAATTTTTATAAAACCTGGTATTAAGACTGCAAATACATTTTTCTGTGAAAAAAAACAGACAAACTCAAGATTGGGTATACAGTGAAACCTCTCCAAACCGGACCCTCTACAATCCGAATCCCTCTCCATTCTGAACGAATTTTTTGGTCCCGAATTTACCCAAGTGCATTGTCACTAATGATTACCTCTGTAATCCGAAACCTCTGTACTCCGAACATCGGACGGCTTTTCTAGTCCACAAGTGAACGAATACATTAATTTTACCTCCGAAATCCGAATGCGGAAAGCGATACCAACCGAACGAACGCACATGCGGTAGATTGACATACTTGATGCTGAGCTATTGCTGGTACATGTCTGGGGATCCTTTATAAGTTTAGATGTCTGGTTAATTAAAACTGTTTGGGTGACAATACAAACCAACGTGAATGAACCAGTGATGCACAGCCTAAAAACAATAAATAAGAAAACTGCGTTTCCAATTTTGTGTAATAACGGTACAGTACTTTACGATTTAATACGTAAAATACCCGGCCCAGACACATTATATATCTCAATGTTTTGACAATATCCTCATTGTTTACTAATTGGCAGCTGGATTCAAACTCAAGTGATTTTATTTGTTAATAAGCAACCACTATTTAAAGTGACATTAGACTCTATTCATCAGTACTGTATTCACTCTTCGCTTAGCGCATACAACCTCAAAGGATTAATGGAGATCTTTTGTGACATAATTATGGGCACAATGATTAATGCAAAGATAGCAGTTTATCCAATTGTTTACTTGCAAGCACCAACAGACATTCACATTACGTTGTCAATGGACATCACGTATGTAATTTTCCTGCCTCCAGTTTTCAATGTACACTATTAAGGGTTCATTTAGGGAAGAGTTGATTAATTAGTTAACACAAGTAGGTATAATTTAGGTGCATTTTATTATAGCCATGTATTATCTATTGGTATTTATATTTTATTTGGTACTTTATTGAATAAAGTTAAATTAATCAACAATGATTGGTTGTACTTCGAAAACTCATAGTAAGACGTCAATACATTCCGATCGTAGTGCAATTTTCTATAAACCGAACACCTCTCTAAACCGAACAGAAGGGCTGGTCCGAAGGGTGTTCGGTTTGTAGAGGTTTTACTGTATTATTTATCTATAAGGGAATAATAAAGTTCCTGATGGTGCAAAGAAAAATATCTGACATTTTGCCTTGGTGGAGGGGGCCAACAAGATAGAGTTCTCCCGCTTGCTACACTCCAAATGTTTTGGCGATCCTCACGGAAACGTTTGGAGATAGCAAGCAGGAGAAAGGAGAACTCTATCTCTATATGAGATCGCCTGAAGTTTCATGGCCGATGTTCTAAAAATTGCCCTTAAACTTTCCTAAATTGCATGTACCAGATATACCAGAAAAATCACTATCAATTGATAGAATCGTTTCTCGATAGGGGTCTTAGATTCATATTTATTTTATACCATTTATTATTTAAAACTTGCTTGGAAGAGATACACCATCTTTAACCCTTTGAGTGCCAGGTCCGATTTTTGTATCAACACATATACCCTGTTCCTGTGCCAATGTTAGAATGCATTGGCCTAACAATTTTTCATCTTTTGTTATTATTTTTTACAATTTTTTACAATTTTAATAATTTTTTCTGATATGCTTTAACAGACTTATTTAGTAGATTTAGTGCCAGGGAATCTTATGTTTTTTTATGGGTATCAAAATTATTACTATGAATATTGGTGATAGTTTTGAGTTATAACATGCCCCTAAGGTGTTATCCAGTTTGTTTTTAAATTCGTTATAGCATGCTTAAGCATACCCAAAAAAATAAAATTCTAGGGCCGATTTTACACACCGTAAATTAGGGCCGATGAGATCGGCCTGTGGCACTCAAAGGGTTAACACAAGCGCCAATGCATAACATATGATATGGCAATTAAATGTGTGCATTTATGAGAAAAAATACTAGGTGTTGGGATTGGACATTATTGAATTGCAATATTGCATTTATTCCAATATCGAACTTATCAGAAACAACCAAATGCTCTGCGTTATAATGCAGCACTCCCGTGTGAATGGTTTTATGCAGACAACGGATCGTGTCATCGCAACGCAGTCATCTAAACACTACTTAACCCTTTCTTTACTAAATATTCATTGAAAATAAGAACTCAGGAAAATTCAGATAATAAGTTCAACAAACATCATTTGTTGAACTTATTATCTGAACATTTCCCACCAATTAATAGTAATCATTCTGCACTTGTCATATCTGTTGGTATGTCTTGTCGTCTGTTCAATTTTTCCTGGCCACTCCTCCAAATGAATAACATTCCAATGTTTACTTTTAGTGTAAAGAAAGGGTTAACACACTGAACACTGAGGTCTCACCTGCAGGGTTCGCGCTGGCCCAAAATTCCCAGGTGCCAACACTGTTGCCAATTGCATTATTTTTATAGCCACTTTATACTTTCTGTTGCCACTTTATATATTTGGTGCCACTTTTGAATTTGTATTTGGACTATCGGCAATGTCTGAATGTCCGAAGAAATCAGTAACTTTCTTCATTTTAGAAGGATGTTGCGTGTCTGATGCATTGTTGCTGAAATTTAACTTGCGCTTACGATTCATATTTGCTGTATGTCAGTTTACGAAGGACATATTTATGATAATTTATCTAACACCTACTATCAATACACAGCTTCCTAACGATGTAGACTCCATGAAGCCCTTTGTTTGGCTAATGTTTGTCAAATTAGAGTCAATAGCCGTGCTTAGTGTTATTGTCAAGTAGAAATTCGAAACCATTTCACCACAGCGATAAAATAAGTCGATCTGACATAAGCCGCGAATCTATTATACCCTTTCATTTGGGACCCAATTAGCTATGTTGCGACCGGATATCGATGTGTGTTTTGTTTCCGACTGATTGACTGCAAGCTTTATTATATGCCTGATGGGTGCCAAATGCCAAAAAGCAAGGTGCCCCCATTTCATTTTTTTTATAGCAATTTGCTAAATTGGCAATGGGCAGCGCGAACCCTGCTCACCTGTGAACTAGTGACACATCATGGTCATTGTTTTGAAAATCTGAATTCTTGACTTTCAGGTATAAGCGACCAGAAGGTGGATAGAATACAGAATGATCAAAGTGTGGACCAAGAGATAGACACCAAGGAACCTGCATTCGCAGACAAACCACCAAAGAAAAAGAAAAAAGTTATAAAATTTTAAATAAAATATTATTTATTTAATATTGAGGTTCATCTTCCACAATAATTGGGTCAGTTATTATACCCCTTGTTTCTCTCACTAAAATAAGAGTATTGTTTAGTGATGGTTTTCAGCCGTTCTGCATGGGGGAATTTAACCCTTTCATGACAGGAGCTGCATTAAATATCCTGTGCCAGTGCATTCTCTTATATATGCGAGTCTCCCTAAGGGAGCCTCGCATATATAAGACAGGGTTCGCACAGGTGCTTAAAGTCATTAAAAGTGCTTGAATTTGATTTTCTATTTTCAAGGCCCTTAAAGCTGCTTAAATTCTCACCCTAATACCACTCAGGTCATTAAAAGTGCTTAAATTCTGGTATAAGACCGGGCCTGGGGAATAAACAACAAGGCATGGGCGGTCTTATAACTAGAAAACTGTTATCATCGCCGATATGATTGTAAAAATCGAACGGAACATTGCGGCGGAAGTGAGGGAGACATCGCGTAATCGCTAAAAATAGCATCGTTTCCGATACGTACGATTTTTCAATAGTACGAAACTGTGTGCTCTCCGCAAAGCATATGTAAGCTTCGCTCTGATTGGAGGGAAAATTTACACCAGCCAATCATGTAAGTTAATAGAAAATTTAACCGGCTGAACAAATAAATATGCCGGGAAAGTGCAAGTTCAATGTCGAATGGTGTAAACAAACAAAGTATAAGCAGTGGTTGTCGCCCGATCAAGACATTCATTCCGCAAAATGCGTAATATGCGCGAAAACGTTCACAATAGCCGGTATGGGCGAGGCGGCCCTGAAAAGCCACATTTTGTCGAAAAGACACATCGACCGGAGTCAAAAGTTGAATGACATTTCGGTGTTTATGAACAATGCGACGAATGCCACGCCCACAACGTCCACAAACTCCACATCGATATCAGTTTCATCCACATCCAGAGGCCCAACAGTGACACCATTTGTGAGAACAGAGGAAGTGGTCAAATCTGAAATCTTGTGGACGATGAAAGTTGTTGAGTCACATTATAGCTACAACAGTTCGACACACACCACAGAACTGTTTGCGAAGATGTTTCCCGACTCCAACATAGCAAAATTGTTTTCATGTGGCGATCGCAAAACGGCATATCTCACCAAATATGGTTTGGCGCCATATTTCAGACAGCAAATGACTTCACGTCTGAAGGACGCCGATACATACGTCCTCCTGTTTGACGAAAGTTTAAATTCAACCCTACAAAACAAACAAATGGACATACACATCAGACTCATGGATACCTCTACAAATCTAGTGTCTAGTATCTATTTCGACTCCACATTTATGGGACACGGGCGAGCGGATGACTGCCTCAAAGAGTTTGAACACATCACACACAACTTAAATCTGTCCCAGCTCCTGCAAATTTCAATGGACGGCCCTAACGTAAATCTGAAATTCCTCAAAGTTTTTAAAACCAAGGTCTTTACGGAACATACTGACAAAACTTTGGTCGACATTGGTACTTGCAGTCTCCACACCGTGCACAACTCATTTATTTAATATATAATAATGTATATTGGGTATATAATTTATATTATATGTGCGTGTCTGAAAAGTTCAATGCTTTTAATTTTTCCTTGGGTTCTTTTCTGTTACTTATAGGTTTTGAAACAATACATATGAGGTTCTGTGATTGAACCATCTCCCAACCACCAATAACAGCTTCAATCAGTATATATACACCATGTCTTAGTATTTAAACTGATTTAATTAGTAAATTAGCTTATTTAATTGTAGTGGAGCCTGCAAATGTACATGTATGTGAAGTTATCATAATCAACAAACAATATTTAACATTTTGTTTTCCTGTGATAGTGTTAAAAGGGTGCTTGAAAAGTCATTAAAAAGGTGCTTAAAAGTGCTTAAATTTAGTTTTTGGGAACCTGTATGAACCCTGATAAGAGAATACACTGGCTTACAAGATCAAGTTAAATATTGTTAGGCCAATGTATTCTCTTATATATGCGAGGCTCCCTATGGGAGACTCCCATATATAAGATAATGTATTGGCACAGGATTTTCCGCAAAATTTCAGTCATGGAAGGGTTAACAAGACAGTCAATGACTGCGGAGTCGCTCACCTGACTATAAAGACTGAGAAGACTTGGACTCTGAAGACTACAACAGTCAGTAATTGTCAAAATCACTTAAGACAAGTAATTCTAAATAGGGACACAGCTGATGGTTCTCAGATGAACAAGGCTTTTCACCTTAAAATTTTTAATTGCACACCACTGACAAATATCAAACCACTAACCCTTTTTAAACAAGACAACCAGGCCACAGTCCTAAGTTCACAAAATTCATTTTGCACATCCCTCTTAGAATGAAATTTTACAACTGTTACCGGTACTTCAAGCACTCAAACTTGGAAATTTCCAACCTGACATCCATAAAGTTAAAATTTGTGGCCATTTCTTCCTACAGTTTAACCCAAAGTAGGAAAATATGAACTGTTACTGGTTGAAAAATCAAATTTACAACTAATGTATCAGGCATGAAATATCTAACTGTTAGAAAATTTTGATCAATAGTAGGGGGTTTCAATACCCCAACCCCTCTACACTTCCGCCCCATTGCCCCGACCCATGCAGCTTAGAAATCAATAAGAATCTACATATTATTGCTCCAGTATCAAACAGCATAGATACAGGTAGGGTGGATGGTTGAGAGTTAAATCTCTTATCTCTGCCCCTATTTGAACAAACATGAATCCCATCTATGAGATCCATTCATCTAGTAATTTCAAACGGTAGATTTTAAGAGTTGAACTGAACTGATTTTCCTAAAAAAAATCCTAAAATGACCTCAAAACTGAACAAATCTGAACCCTGTCACCGAAGGACCCTCCATACCGAACATAAGCTAAATAGGCCCGATGGTTCTTGAGAAGAAATTGTTTTAACAGTTACTAAGGAGGGAAAGAGTTATGGCCCTGGCTTCTCACCTATTTGACCTGATGAACTCATTTGAACAAATCTGAATGTGAGTCACCAAGGGGACTTCCACACCAAAATATATAAACCGATTCGGTCTTTAATCTTCTGGAGAAGAAAACAATTGATGAACGGATGGAATGACATCCTGACAGATGGATGGATGGGAGAACAGTCTGACAGAGGGACAAATTCAATCCAATATGCCCCCACCCAAGTTTTCTTTGCAAAATCAGGGTATAATGAGTTCAACTGGATACGTGGTGGTTAATGACAATAATATTCGAACAGCCAAGCCTGAATATAGTGTCTGACATTTGCTGAATGAGGTCCCCAAAAGGTGAATTTAGTGATGCAATCCTGCAAGATGGGCTAGCATCATCAAACTCAACCTCTGGGGACCTCATTCTGTTTAGGCCTCAACTGCTATGGGAGACATAGGAACAGCTTGAACTTCTCCAGTTAAAGTTGATGTGTACCCATTGGGCACCTCAATTATGCATCCTATCTTCTGCAAATTAGGGGATATAGAAACAGAAGAGAAAAAGTAAGTAAATATGTCAATTTAAGACCCTTTTTACTTCCCAGAAGATGAGGCCTGAGCAGAATGAGGTCCCTGGATAGTGTATTTGGTGATACTAGCCTGCTGTGCAAATAGTGTAATTTTTATTAACTAGTTTAAAAAAAAAAAAAATGTTTTTTGTAATGTTAAATTGATCAAGGAGTTTAATCTGAATTTTTTTTTTTTTAGTTATGTCCCTGGTTCCACCACTATTTGACCCAGTGACCCCATTTGAACAAATCTGAACCCCAGTCATCCAAGGACCCTCCATACCAAATATAAGCTAAATCGGTCCAATGGTTCTAGACAAGAAGTCATTTTAGGAATCGCTGAACTAAATGGTTTCCCATAGGCGACAGTGTTAATGTTTCGGCCAAATTCACTGAATTGAAGCCTGCAGGCCATACCAGTAATGTTTACCCAGCTAGATTGACACCAGTTGATCACGAAAATGCAAGAAAAATCATAGGTCATGTGTTTACTTTTTTAAATAAATCACCAACTGTATGACAGGGCTATCCCACATCCAAATTTGATCTGGAAAAACCCAGAACTACAACAGCTAGTTAAATAAATTTCCCATTCACAAAAATCCATTCCCCCATTAATTCACCAGTTTAAATTATTTAGATATGATGTACAAATCAACTAAACGCGATGTCATCCTTTAATAATGTGTCGCATGTATCAGGTGAAGGTCATTCTTCAGTTACCTTCACCTTTAGCATTCCACGGTGTACTCACTCCTCGACTGGAACACATTTAGCTCCCTGATTCCTCTAAGAATTACCATGGAGGAATAGAGTTATGGGCCCGGTTTTGCAACTAATTGACCTGGTGACCCCATTTGAACAATTCTGAATGTGAGTCACCTAGGGAACATCCACATAAAATATGAACCAGTCGGTCTAATAGTTCTGGAGAAGAAGACTATTCTTGACGGATGGACAGACGAGGAGTGATGACTATAGCTCCACCAGACTGCTCCAGGAGCCAAGCAACTGATGGTTATAGTACATAAATGAAACACTCCATTTGGGATGTTCAAAATTGCATTGCGAATTGACTTAATCAACCCTTTATCACTGGGTTATCAGTGCACCTTCACCTCATGTTACAACATCTGTGTCCCTATCTCACTTTTTACCGATGAGAATGCCACCTAGGGGAACATGTCTCTATTCCGAAGGTTCGCTATTCCGAAGGTTCACTATTCCGAAGGTTCGCGATTCCGAAGGTTTGCTATTCCGAAGGTTTTTGTTATTTTAAAGGTTAATTATATATTCTAAAGATTTGAGAGGGTTCTTTATCACGAAGACTCTTTTTATGAAGGAAATAACTAAAAACATTAAAACAATAAATGTGATTTTTTTTCCGCGGGTTTCCTTGAGCTTTAATGCCATTACATACGACGTTATTTCTCAATAAACTTAGAGGCAAGAATACGCCAGCTAAAGGCGGATTATAACAGTGGGGCTATAACGCTTAATGAATACTTGATCGCCATAATATACTACGTAGCAGAATATCGCCGAATAGACGGTTATGAGATGAACCTAACTGCAATTGTGATTTTTTATTGACTTTAAAGGCCCACTTACTTTTCGGGTCATCGATTAGTTTTTTATAGTGCCTTGATATACGGTTTTAATAACAATCTATAGCATAAAATATGTTTAAAATACCATAATTCATCACCATTTGTAACGTCTTTGTCTCAGAAGATGCCCGTAGAGAAATAGAAAACAGCTGAAATCATAAAAAGATTCCCCGTTATGGGTACCAGAATGCAACATAATGCATTTTCAATTGAAGGGGAATAAATCTATCTTTAAAATATAGAGTTATTTCCCCTTCATTGAAAATGATACACTGCACAGCAAAACCAGATGGAACTTAAGCACAAAGACACGTCGGCAACTCACCAAAAACAACATGTTCACAGTTTATTACATCGAATAAGTTGATAATGCAATGCTAGAGAGCTTCCTATTTCAAATGGTATATAATATGGCATATATTTTATATATGTCATCTGGGGTTTAGAAAATTAAGTGGGCCTTTGATGTTGATGTTTCTTTCAAATACAGATTGTCAGTTCGGACAGACTGTATCTCTTACATGTAGTTTATTTCAGTCATCGTGTTTTCAACCTTCCATAATCAATGATAAACTGATACTGTCTTCTTGCTATTAATAACCGACATTTGGGACAATTTGGGAATTAGAACGGGGTGTATAAATGTACTAGTATATGTGAATACTAGTATTTTTTATTCCTCGTGTTTTTGTCGGGGGTGCAAATTTTGATTCATTTCTGGTTAAATACGCACAGAATAGAAAATCTTCGGAATAACGAACCTTTGAAATAGCGAACCTTCGGAATAGCGAACCTTCGGAATAATAAACATTCGGAACAGGGAACCTTCGGAATAATGAACCTTCGGAATAATGAACCTTCGGAATAGAGAACCCTACCCGCCACCTAGTTGTCTAATCTGTTTATTCTAAAACAAATACAAAGGTTTTTATGGTTTTATTTAAAAGGCATTTTTACAATTTGTAACAACAAAATACATATATTAGTACCCATATTAGTACAAGAATGGTAAAAATACTGAAATTACTCATATATTAAATTTTTTCGTATATTCAGATAAAATGAATGAATGGTTGAGATTGAGATCTAATTTACATATGAAATGATGAGCAATAGGGAATATACCACACTGAAAATATCACAAAATCATTCCAATGTCCATCAAAGTATTCCTGTATGATGCCATACTGTAAAAGCCTGTTAGTCATGTTTTACTCCGTTTCATTCCCGTTTGATGCTCGTGCCGATTTAACACCATAAAACCACCATCAGTATGTTTTATATACCATAAAATAATAAGATCAGACCCATGACCACATTAACCTGTTCACTGCTGAATGAAGCCACAACATTGTGTGTTGGAGGAGTTGGTTCTTGTTAAAACAAGCATGGACAAAGACACTCGCCAGCAATTTTTTTATTGATAAGTGTCTTTGACAACTTTCTTATTGATAAGTGTCATGTTCTACCAACTTGTTGACTTAATTGCAGCCCACTACATCTAGAATTTCAATATCGGATATATGACTACCAATCTAAATACGGTAAGAATAAAAATTTGTGAGTACATGTAATCAAGACCAGTGAGAGAAAGGGAGTGTTTGTTGTGAGTCAGTTGGAATAAAAGGGCGAGTGAAAGAATTAATAAAAATTATAAAAATAAAAAAAACATTGTGTGCTCAGCCGTTTACGTTATGGCGAAAGACTGACTCCAGTGAACAGGTTAATGTGCTCATTCATGGTCCTGGAACAAACTGTTTCAAATGTCGAGATACAATCATTCTGATGCAAAATTTTCTGAGTTCCAGTTATAAGTAATGGCCAACTGCTAGTGTGCTGAAATAATTCCGTACTCAATTTGGATGTATAGCACACAGTGTGTGTAACATTTACATCAGTACTCATAGCAACCAAGAGGTTAATAGGTTTTGATAGTCAGATATCAACTATCAAAAGAGAAAGTTTTAACACATTTTGAATTTTTTTCAGCCTAGAAAAAATTATAATGATGGCCTCTTATAAAGAGTGCCGTGCTTCCGTCACCCAAAAGCTGCATATAATAATGAGTTTTGTGATGGTTGACTTATGGGTGATTTTGTAGATTTTCATGATGCCTTTGTGATATGAATGCTGGTGATTCCAAGTATTTTATATTTTCTTTTGTCTGGTAAGCGGAAAATTTACTTAGGAAATTATGATTTATTTGGTATTAAATCGGACCATGGTTCTTTAAAAACAATGCGGACTGCTCTGAATTTTTCCTTTAACCCTTTGAACCCTGGCTCCCCAAAACGATCGACGCCCTGACCCTGGGCTTCAAGGGGTATTTTGACTTATTATGCCCCCAACTTGAAGTCGGCGGGTATATAGTCGACGTCTCCGTCCGTACGTCCGTACAAACATTTTGCATTATTGTTCAGCAACCGCTTGGCAGATTTAGCTGTTATTTGGTATGGTGATAGAGCAGCATGGGGGAACAGCTACATGCATAGCACGGGTTTCGTCCACCCATTTTCACCAGAGTTATGGCCCTTTTTTTACTTAGAAAATTCAATTTTGTCAGTCCGTACAAACATTTTGCATTATTGTTCAGCAACCGCTGGGCAGATTTAGCTGATATTTGGTATGGTGATAGAGCAGCATGGGGGAACAGCTACATGCATAGCGCGGGTTTCGTCCACCCATTTTCACCAGAGTTATGGCCCTTTTTTTACTTAGAAAATTTAATTTTTCTCTTGTTTTTTGGGTTTCCAGATGATAGCGTGAGCTTTGGTAGTACGATTGCAAATCCCGTATTTTTGTGGATCAGTTATATGAAAATACATGTAAAGTACGAATTTGGGTATGATCTGATGATTTTTGCCAGAGTTTAATATGGCCCTTTTTTCAACTTAGAAAATTTGAATTTTCGCTTGTTTTTGGGTTTCCGGATCGCTTGTTTTTGGGTTTCCGGAATTTCTAGTACGAACTTCTTTTGGAATGGTCATATATACCTCCTCGGATATCCGCAGTTTCGTCCATGCTTAATCCGAATTGCTACGGTCGGGGGCAAATGCCACGCGACAGCGTACCTCTTGTTGTAGACTGTGTTCATGCGCATGATGCTGTATTGTATGCATTTACAACATTGGAAAGATTATTAAATTCTGAATTCAGCACATCACAATCTATTATGTAATATAGCTGGAACACACATTGGGAGTTATAAATACCACAAGAATATGTCACTAAAGTTTCTACCTATAAATATATAAATTTTGTAGATAACTTATGAGCCATATAAGGCGATATGACCTAACGCGAAACGAGAGGTCGCGAGAATCAATATGGCGGCGCCGTTATTGCAGAAATGTGATAAAATGGAGACTGTATCCGTTTTTTTTTTAATCAGCCGATACTTCGTTGTGCGAAACACAACCTCGATAATTTTTGGACAGCTGAAACAGTTATCTAATATATATTTTGGGACTTCTGTCTGTTTGTGTGTGTGTTTTGGACAGGTCAAATCGTGACCCCGACCTGACCTTGACTTTCAAAAAGGTCAATTCAAGGTTAAATCAGGTAAAACGGGACGGATTTCGACGAAATTTGGTAACTAAAGGTACTTTTGTCCGGGGAGTATTTTGGACGGGTCAAATCGTTACCCCAACCTGACCTTGACCCTCAAAAAGGTCAATTCAAGGTCAAATCGGGTAAAACGGACGGTTTTTGACGAAATTTGATACCTAGAGTTACTTTTGTCCGGGGGGTGTTTTGGACGGGTCAAATCATGACCGCGACCAGACCATGACCTTCAAAATGGTCAATTCAAGGTCAAATCGCGAATTTTGACGGGATTTCGATGAAATTTGATACATAGGGTTACTTTTGTCCAGAGTGTTTTGGATGGGTCAAATCGTGACCCCGACGCGACCTTGACCTTCAAAATGGTCAATTCAAGGTTAAATCGGGTAAAATCAGACTGATTTTGACGGGTACTTTTGTCATGGGAGTGTTTTGGACGGGTCAAATCGTTACTCCAACCTGACCTTGACCTTAAACATGGTCAATTCAAGGTCAAATTTGGTCCAATTTTGAATGCAACCGTGTCCTTGCGCATATACGCTCATATATTCATGTTTCTGGCAAAGAAATCCCTAAATAGCCAGAACGAATAGCCCGGACGAAGTCGGGCCCACCAGCTAGTAATATTAATTTTATGAAACACTATTTTATTTTTCTTACCATTTAGTATTTATTGAAATATAAAAAATAAAGTGCAGCACTGCGATGTCGAAGGTAGAATGAGATTACATCATGGCCAGAAAACCAGCCATTCGCATATATATGCAATTACGTTCTTGCCAGAATGCCGGCCAGCCGGGTTCAAAGGGTTAGTATCTAAAAAAAAAAAAAAGGAATCCCAATATTGTATGAGAAATAAGTGTGAAATAAGTATTTAAACATATTAAATTAGTCAATGAAAAAGCTAAGATGAAATGGAAGCAAATAAAGTATGGCACAAATCAATATATACAAAAAATTCTGGTCCAGCCAGCCGAACTATTATGCAAACAAATGTGATAATTGTGAAAATATTTAAAAGTTAAATCTATATTTAAAAATGGTGCAAACCAAGATTAAAGAGATATATTCATGATTAAAACTAATGAGAATTGGCAATCATAAAGACCGACTACTATTTTCCAGTTGATGTGAAATTAACCCTTTCTTTACTAAATACTCATTGACGAGCAGTTCCCGTTTAAGTAGTGTTCAGACGAGAACGCTGCATTGGTCCGTAAGTTGCATTGACACCATTTGTTGTCTGCGTTAAAGTGTTGTTCAAACCGGTGCGTATGTTGCATTATAACAGAGAGCATCCTAATAATAATTACAGCTAATAAGTTTGATATTGGAATACATGCAATATTGCAAATCAATAATCTCATAAATTATTTTACAATAATGCCCAACCTGTCAAATCCCAACAACTACATTAACACTTTATTGACATTAATACAAGTTTTCCCTCGCTTCGAATAGCAAACAAGAAACATCATCATGCATGCCATATAAGGTATGCATTAAGCTTTCTGTGCATAGAATCTCTGTTGCGTGCATTAATGGATACAACATAGCGGATGCTTCCCAACCATCTGAACGCCTTAATGTTATTGTCTGTAATCCAATTTCAACGCAACATAATCGTCTGGATGCTACTTAAGACATGCTCAGATAACAAGGCTGTTTGTTGAACTTATTATCTGAACAGTTGCCACCAATGATTAAGAATTCTTCTACACTTGAAATAGTGTGTCTGTCATTTGCAGAATGAGGTCACCAGATGGTGAATTTAGTGATGCTACCCCGCATAGCGGGCTAGCATCACCAAATTCAACCTCTGGGGACCTCATTCTGCTGAGGTGTAAGCAGAATGAGGTCCCCAGAGGGTGAATTTGGTGATGCTAGCCCGCTATGCGGGGTAGCATCACTAAATTCACCCTCTGGGGATCTCATTCTGCAAATGACAGACACACTATTTCAAGGTTTGATACTTCTGCACTTGTATTACCAATTCTTCTGTCTGTCATCTGCTCCTTTCTCCTGAAAATCCTTCCAAATTAATAATACACCATTCCAATATATACTTTTGTAACTGGGTGGGAAATTCCATTTAGTAAAGAAAGGGTTACCAATGATATAATCATTCATCTTATAATATCTCACAGTTCCAACTCTGCCCCATAGTATATTCTGCCCATAGTATATTCTGCCCCATAGTATATTCAATGAATCGTTCTGATTGGCAGTATTTTTTCAGTATTGTTGCCAAAATGTACATTTGAAGCAGGCTTTTAGTATAAGTTTAGTATAACAATAATACTCCAGATGAAGGAATTTAACATGGAGGAATAATTATCAAATTTAAAATTCCCATATTCACTTTGGCTAAAAAAACAAAATCTCCGGTGAAAAATCATCAAATGTGTGTAAAACTATGTTAAAAACCATAAATTTGTTTCCAGCCTTTGAAATTTCGGGGTATCGATAGAGGACATTTTTTTGTCTGATGTCAATAATGTAAACTTGTAAAAAGTGTAGTCAATTGGAGTCGCAGTGAGTTTCAATGAACAAAAACATATAATTTATTTCAAAATTTGCAAATATTATCCTGATTTAAAGCCGAATGAAGTATTCAAGTCTAAGAATTAAAATGTTCACAGACACAAACAATTTGACAAACCACAAACACAGAGAAAATGAAAAATAAACTTTGTTCTTATACCGAACATTTATTTTGTCCCAGTTAGATGAATCAAGATTTAGTTCCCAGAAATGTTTTTTAAATTGCCAGAATCTAAGAATTTAATGCAATAAGGTTTGTGTGTATTTTATTATCTCACTGTTCATAGTTTGTAATAATAAACATTTTAACTCCTTGATCTGCTGTGAATGCTTCAACAGACTTCAGACAAAACTTTAAACATATGAAACAGCATACACATATAGCCTGAATGCTCCTTAACCCTTTACCCAACAAACCGGCCAAAACCGGCCAAATAAAGCTTCAACAGCCTAAAATATCTTCGGTCTGTCTCAATAGAACCATACAAATATGGATATCATTGGAACCGGCTCCTTGACCACATTGTGATAGTTACAGTTAGCCATGTGCCAATGCATTCTCTTATATATGCGAGTCGACCATAGGTCGCCTCGCATATATAAGAGAATGCATTGGCCTAAAAAAAAATCTTTTTTTAACTCTTTTTACCATTTTTTCTTACATTCTTTAACAATTTTATAATTTGTAATGTGTTAAGCCAATGCATTCTCTTATATATGCGAGGCGACCTATGGTCGACTCGCATATATAAGAGAATGCATTGGCACAGGGCCCTTCTGTTGGGTAAAGGGTTAATCAATTCAACAAGTTAAAGACTATCACAAGGTTTAACTTGTCTCCACTTAATATACCTGTAACAAAATAATCAAATCATCAAGAAAGTTAAACAACACGAAATTCAATATAATAAAGAACCCGCCTGAATGATTCTTCAAATCATCTTTTCAATAATCATATAAAAATATCTGTTTTACTAGTACTGACTCAATCACAATGAATGTACCCAAGATGCGGAGGAAAATGTGAGGTATAAAAGTTTATCTCATAACAACGATTCATTGCTTTGTTCACTTCTTTTTCAAAGGAAGGCTACATGTATCTCTTACAGGGTCGGAATCTACATCATAATTTGCTCAAAAGATGGTGGCAACATATCATGCCTGGCAATTTCAACATTCGTTTTGTTTCTAATAATAATATTTCCCCGCCCTCAAGATGTTAGCAAGCCATTCAGACTAATGAAATAACTCAACAACTCATCTTGGATACTGCAAAAACCTGATATCGAAAAAATATGTTTTCAATGATATTTTGGCATTCAAATTTCACAACTTTGAAAAATAGTGACCGAAGTCACTTGAACAATGATATCTTCTCAACAGTCATATTTATATGGGGACGGGATTTATGGTGAGCTAGTAAAAACTGATACATAGCTCATTCGCTATCTATTTTGGTTGAGTTACTTATGTAGGTGAAGAAAACAATGAATACACACATCGATGTGAAACATCTTGCCATCATTTTCAAGCATATTATGACGTACATGTATGTTCCAGACCCATTACAGACCCATAAAATTATATTAATACTGGATCTGCATTACAATCACATGCCACTTAAAGATATATTCCTAGGTTCCTGGCATTTTGTATACCATTTCCAATAAGTAAAAGAAAAATATTGAGTTGAGGACAAATAGTCAAAACTATGTATCATCAGATATTTATTTTTTTACCCACTTATTTATGGTATCAATCTTCGTCAGTTCTCAGCAGTATCTTCACACAATTTGCAATCAGATTGTCTGATCAGTAAGATTTTGTCACCACCAAACAGATAATCAAGCTATCATTTCCAAGCCGACAAATCATCTCTTGTTGGCACTTATATATGGGAATGTGAGTCTAATATGTGGTTTCTGTTGTATTTTCTCAGACGATTAAGCCATTTATGGTTAAACAAATTTTGTTGTTGTTGCTATCCTACTGGATGGAACCCTGAATATATATTTAAATATTAAAATAGTTCTAAAACTACATTCAGTTAATAACTACAGTAATGCCCTAAATAATCGACTCCTTAACCACAGCAGAATTATGGGTAACTTTTCAGGATTTTGTCGGAAATATGGCTTGTTGCCATTCATTGGAAAGCTCTCAGTGAGCAAGCCATCAGATGAATGGCAACAAGCCATATTTCCGACTAAATCCTGAAAAGTTACCCATAATTCTGCTGTGGTTAAGGAGTCGATTATTTAGAGCATTACTGTAACTCTTGATCAGAGTTCCTGTAGTGGCTATTCTCCCCAGATTTTAATCATAATGGTGGTCAGGTTCAGGAATTTTCAACGAGAATGAGGCTGCAATATAAACTGAGAGTCCAGAAATCTGAGACAATCATCAACATGAATACTGATGAAATACTTGGCTTCTCTTCTCCAGGGCCACAAGTGCAAGGGGCCAATGAGGCAATTTCTTTTTTGGACATGTTGAATTTAAAACATCCATTTAAAGGGAGACTGTACTCAAATGTTGCTGTTGGTTTCTATTCTCTGCTTCCACAGGGGCCTGTAACGCGCTTCGCTGTCCGCCCCCCCTTTTGCGCTGCCCATATACGCCGCTGCTATATACGCGCCTGCTTCACGCTAATGGTAGTATAATAGGACAAGGGTAACTGTAGAAATTCACCTTTTTACCATCACTTGCCGATCGAATAAATTTAGCTCATTCACACAAGTAATGCCTCATATATAACCACGGATGTATCGGCGAAGAATTCATCTTTCAATCAATAGCACAAACTCCCATCAAAACCATTCATATACATAGCATTTGATAAATTTTTAACCACCGAATATTGTCTCCGAAGACCGTAAATTTTCGGATTGATCCGGCTCAAAATAAAATGGACGATATCTTCCTATAACTTCACCCCCGCGCGGCTTACTCATTTTAATATTCATTATGACCTGACCTTGATTCTAACACTGAGCGGTGATTGGCTGTTTCTACTATGTCAGTCATGGAAAGGTCAGGTCACAATGAATATTAAAATTAGGAACTGTGTGACTTGACAAATTTTTGTTTTAAAGTTGGAATTATCGACAGATTTCTCCTCTATAGAAATTGTTTACTGACGATCTGTTGATTTGTATGAGTAAATAAATTATTAGCCGACAAGAAATCCCTGAGCGCTAAATGTTTAGTTGATCGTTTGGCCGATTTTTAATTATAGTAAGCCACGCGGGGGTGAAGTTATAGGAAGATATCGTCCATTTTATTTTGAGCCGGATCAATCTGAAAATTTACAGTCTTCGGAGACAATATTCGGTGGTTAAAAATTTATCAAATGCTATGTATATGAATGGTTTTGATGGGAGTTTGTGCTATTGATTGAAAGATGAATTCTTCGCCGATACATCCGTGGTTATATCTGTGGCATTACTTGTGTGAATGAGCTAAATTTGATCGATCGGCGAGTGATGGTAAAAAGGTGAATTTCTACAGTTACCCTTGTCCTATTATACTACCATTAGCGTGAAGCAGGCGCGTATATAGCAGCGGCGTATATGGGCAGCGCAAAAGGGGGCGGACAGCGGAGCGCGTTACAGGCCCCTGTGCTGCTTCGTAGAAAAGGTCACCAGATTTCCATTATTTGAATACAAAGTACCCAGCGAGAATACAAACTATGTTACAGATGGCAGATAAGCCGGAATGCAAAAACAAAATGTTGACATCGAGATATTTTTGTAGTTTTCAGGCAAATGTATCAAATAAATGTTATATTATAAACAAAATAGTCCCAGATACTTACTAATTTTATCATATAGTCAGCGAGTGGCTTGAGTACACGCCACGTATCAAGATATTTTGCTACACGATGTGTGCCAAATTTTGTTCAATCCACTAACTAATTAATTTGATCACGTCGTTACACGTAAATTCGTAACTTAGTTAATGGCTTCTGTTATAAACTAAATTTATATTAAATTACTAAATTTGATCTTAAGATAACCTGTTAACCTGAACATTTAAAGACATCTTCGACTCAAATTAATTATTTTTCTGTATATTATTGATATTAGATCGTTGTTATTACCGGCAAATTTATTGAAATTGGCGTACAGTCTCCCTCTAAAGCCCTGTGACAGTTCGAATCCTGAAATTTTAATCCTGGATTTTGTTACATCCTGGTTCAGTTCCGTGGATCAAAATAGGTCAATAATTTAAATATGTTAAATACTTTTAAACAGACTTTTATGCAGACTTTGTATGCCACAAAATGTCTTAATTAATGGGGGATGTACACTAAATCCAGCCATTAATGGGGCCATTTCTTATTAAACTCAACAGAATATATGCATCAAATGAATCAATTTGAGCCATAGATGAGTGAAAAATACACTCATGTTATTATGACTCGAGCAATAAACTCATTTTCATTACAATTACCATGTTGTTTACATTTTTCATAGAGCACATGAGTGTATTTTGCACTTGTCTCTGGCTAAAATTCATTCATTTGTTGCAAATATTCTGTTGAGTATAATTGGAGATGGTCCCATAAATGGCTGGATTTAGTGTACAGTCCTCCTTGAAGTCATATAATTTAGAAAACAGTCGTCCTTCTTAGTCTATTCCTGATATGGTAGAAATAATGTGTTTGTCCAACTTCTGTGCTACAAATTAAAAACAACTGTAGATATGAAATGAATTTGGCCAGTTGTTTCAGAGTAGATAAAGCCTTTAGATAGATATTTCATGTATTTATCGACCTATTTTTATCCCTCCTGCCATATTACATAAACATAATTTGTAGTTTCAAATAAACAAAGTTTGCTTAACCCTTTCATGACGGGAGGTGCGCTGGTGCAGCATTAAAGATCCTGTGCCAGAGCATTCTCTTATGTACGCGAGTCTCCCAAGGGAGCCTTGCAAATATAAGAGAATGTACTCACTTACAAGGTCAAGGTAAATATTGTTAGGCCAATGTATTTCTTATATATGCGAGGCTCCCTATGGCAGACTCGCATATATAAGAGATTGCATTGGCACATGGTTTTCGCAAAATTTCAGGAAGCTCCAGTCATTGAAGGGTTAAGAATGATGTTGCTTCGTTATCTTCACATCATCTTGTTTTATCTAGAATAGAATAGTTGCTGTTTGATCTAGAATAGAAAAGGTCCTTCATGAGGAATAGTTGCTGTTTGATCTAGAATAGAAAAGGTCCTTCATGAGGAATAGTTGCTGTTTTATCTAGAATAGAACAGTTTGTGCTGCATGAGGAATGTTATAATTATGTTATAAAAAATACCAAATCAACCCTTACGTTAAGAACCTAACCCAACTGGGGTTTATAACAATCTTTAATATTTTGACTCCTTTCAATTTAGACCAGGAACGTCCATTTAAAGCCTTCCAAAAATACAGCTAGTTTGCAACGTTAGGCCAAGCAGTCAATTTCCTATTTCTCAGGACAAAAAATTATGAGGATTATGCATGGTTTTTAATTATTTTTTATATATTTCTGGGCCATATTTGAGGAACCATTCCACCTCTGCATTGGCTGGGTTTAGTGTCAGTTGCCCGTGGCCAATATTTTCCGAAAAGATGTCCATAAAAAGTTAGTTGATAGATCCCATGTGATTTATTTAGTCAAAAAGGCAATACAATCACATATTTAACACTTGGTCACCAATTACAGTATTGAATCGGAAATTTGAATTGCGAAATGTGTCTCGATTCCATGCAAGTTTGTAGTTTGTATAGAAACGTACCACAATTATCTCATACTGATTTAAATTTTTTCCAACATTACAAATAATAAAGTTGCATGTGCTGGATTTTGGGACCATGAGAACTGGCCTCAGGAACAGGAAATTTACTTTGCGAGTACATGCAGCAAAATTATTATTCAGAACTTGGATGTTGGATTCTGCATATTATGGAGTATGACTGCATTTTGATCATATAAATTATGTGCAGCACCCAGGTGATGTGCGAAAATATATAACGAGACTATTTAGCCTGCACCGGCCGTTCTAGGAAGAGTTCGCTGTCCTGAGATATGATCGGCACATTGTTTTCTCTGTGGAAGTTCACCAAGTGGCTAATGCTGTCGAAGATGTGATCCTTTGTTCGAATCTGAAATGATAGGAGGAATATGGTTCAGATACCAGACAAAAAAAGCTAAATGTTATGGAAATGTATACCATTTATATTGCGCCTTTTAATCCTTTCAATTCTAAATACACATTGACGAGTAGTTATCTCATAGGAAATGGTCAGATAATAAGTTCAACAATCGACCATTGAACTTAATATCTGAACATTTCCCTGCAAAAATAGAACTCCTTCTGTACTTTATTATCTGCGGTCTTCTTATTTTTCCTGAAAACCACTCCATATGAATAATAGACCATTCCAATGTATACTTTTATAACTGAGGGGGAGAATGCATTTAGTATAGAAAGGGTTAACTTGTAGACAGAGACTGAGTTGAAACTGATGGAATACATGTGGTAATCAAACTCTCAACGAAATGGAAAATTCTAAGTTCATGAGAGGAACACGAGTTTCATATTTTATTTATCATGTGACTCAATTTGAGTCGATTTTCATGTGAAATACTACGTCGACATGGCAGAAATTGGTTAAACTAAAAATATTCAGCGCATGCCAGAGACACGTACGTCACAACAACATTAGGAAGTGAATGCATATGTTTCTGCACATAAAACTTAGTTCCGTGGTTTGAGGCTAGTTACTGTTTCCCAAAACATGTTGTTAGAATTATATATGCCACATAATTGTTTAGATAATATTTAGTGAAGTATAAATATTTGCTTCAGAATATTTAAACCATAAGACCTAACTTTCCCCCCCCATCACCATGGCAACTATCACTAAATTCTCCAAACCTGCAAGTTTGTTGACTTCCGAGTACAATCCCCGGAACTGTTATCATGCCTGAGTTTAGTGTGCCTGTCATTTTCAGAATGAGGTCCCCAGAGGGTGAATTTGGTAAAGCTATCCCACTACACACAGTGGGCTAGCTTAACCAAATTCACCTTCTGGGGACCTCATTCTGCATGTCCTCATCTGCTATGGGAGACATAGACTCAGATTGAAGTTCCCAAATGGTGAATATTGTGATGTACACCCATTGGGAACCTTGATAATGCAATGAGTCATCTGCCAATTTGGAGAGAGAAACTAAACTAAAAAAGAAATATAATCTCTGTGAAGAAGTTCCTATAATAATAGAAGAAAATTGATAATAAAGAAACTTTCCAGAGAAGATGAGGCCTCAGCAGAATGAGGTCCCCAGAGGGTGAAATTGGTAATGCTAGCCTGCTATTCAGGATATCATCACTAAATTCACCCTCTGGGGACCTCATTCTGCAAATGACAGGTACCTTTTTCTCAGACTTGACTGTTATCGAGGATTAATTTGGAAAAAAACAAAGACATTTTAATTTGGTACCACAGACAGCACAATATGGATTTATATTTCTTTCGGAATCAGATTATGAATGTATTAATCGGTGTTTGAACGTTGATTTTAGAAGGCATTTAGTCTCTTGTTCTTGCCAATGCCATTCATGAATGTGAACATAATATTTTCTGCTTTTTTTGAATGTTTTCATTGAACACAATACAGATTATTGAAAGTTTAGGTAAGCGAATAAATTATTCTTTTCGTTTCTCACATATTATTAATGTTATTGTTAGTTTGTCACATTATGAATGTTGGGAACAGCATAGGTAGACTTATTCATGGTCGCTTCGTCAACAAGACTTTAATAGTGCCGATGTATTTTGACATGTTCTATTTACACTTGCATGTATTTAATCTAGAACATTACTTTTAGGTGATAGCCAATCACAAAGTCGCTATGGAAAAATTTACCAATCAAATAAATGTAAGGTGTTATTAGTTACTACTATATTTCTGTTCATATTGGCAGAGGTTTGTTCTATAACAGCAAATATTATTACAGAAATTGCCCCGTATGGGCTGATATTCTTTACTCTTGTATAGTAATGTAAACCAATATATTTGACAATTTGGTCAGACAGGTCAATAAAAATATTAACATCAAATTATGCATCACAATTAACTAACACCACATTTATATGGAAATACAAGCTCAACATATCCATGCAAAATATTTAAGCTTGCTGTTTTCAATGGGTATATCATCGCTAGTCTGATTTCCACTTCTTGAGACTGCACATTGAAATTGTATTGAATTTTACTGAAAATACAGTATTTGCAGGGGTATAGTTGCAAAAAAAAAAAAAAATCACTGTTTCTTGCAACGATCAGTCAGAAAGGCATGACATTTTGTTTTATGTCATCATTTCAACACCGGCAGATAAAGAATCAGATGTGTCATGAAAATAAGACAAAGTCTTTCAAGACCATCACTAGGCCATTAAAATTGTCATGAAATGACCAATGAGAAAAGAGATCACATAATAGGAGATTTGGTGATCTGTAGTGTTGAAACGTAGGGTTGAAACGATTAATCGACTAGTCGTAGACGACGCTGAAATGTCAGAACGTCGACTCTGAATTTTGCCGTCGACTAGTCGGAATATAGTGCATTAGTTGCATGTATAACATTTTTAAGATCAATTCCGGCATAAACGGTGTTAACTGCGCGTAAGTTATGGTACGTATAACGTTTGGTGACACCCGGAATTGACAGTGTTACTAGTATAGACACACACGGACCGGTGACCTCGACTATTAATTGAACGAATGAAATTGACAACACAATGTCTCGCTCGTTGTTTGAGGTCAAAGAGATGTGGCAATAATTGACGCAGCTTTGTCGTTTGTCCGAGACCGCTTTTATATACACTGTGTATATTTCAATTGATTAGGTTATGATGCGACGCTGGGTGAAGGTCGCTTAAGGTGACGTCATTGGTGCTACCGTATATAAATGATACTGGCATTAAGAACTGGCTATCATATTCTACAACGTAGCCTATACAATAGGGCGTATTTAGTCGGAACATTAACATTTTATAGTGACACCGCTCGGCACCGGTTTATTGGTGATCACGTGACTAAACGAAATAATCTCGAACTCTGATATTAAATTTAAAACCTGTATAAATGATCGTATTTCTAATCATTATCCACCACATGTCTAATTATATAATTACATTCAGTGTGTTGGATAAATATCAAGATGTTTACAGAATTATTTCCCAAATAAATTGGTGTGTATGAAGGGAAATGCGCAACGCAATAGACCGTCATTGCATCGGTCATCAGTGTACGCCATGTACGATGAATTTCCGTACAACGTTATGTTTGAAAGTTTTGATATCGGGTACCGACTAGTCGACGCAACGCGACTTTTGGGCCTCGACTAGTCGACTCTGAAATTCACTAATCGTTTCAACACTATTGAAACGATTAGTCGACGTGTACTAGAATTTCCACAATAATTGATTATTAATAAGCTAGTCGACTATATATATAGATCGTTGTGGACCCCAAATACGACTGCTGCATTGTCATGATTACAGTATAATAAATCCGCAACCTGTTATTTGTCGGAAAAGTGGCACAATTCTAATGTCGCATTTTTCAATTATGTCGCATCTTAAAAGCAGAAGTTACTGTATACACATTCGGATATTCAAAGCTCGTTCATTTTGATCTATGTCCGAAATGGCAATTTAAATGTTTTTATTTGTTTTGGTGATGCAGTCATTGATACAAAATCAAACAAATTCCGACATGACCAGGTGCATAGATCCAAATCTGTACACAAACCAAAATTATCTATAACCGCATATACTGCACATTTTTTATATTATCAGACAGATATTAGACTGTGCATGCACCGGAAGTTAGGAAAATCGCTGCATACAGCTACTTCGAAGTATGTCTATATCTACCGGTATGACTATCACTTTATCGGGAATACACACGAACAGTACTTCACCACTGAAGTAAATTCCAATATTTTATTGCTCAGTTTGATCATAAAACATGATACTCAACATCGATAAATATAATGATAAATATGAATGCTCTCATAAATTTACAATAACAAACAGCTGTGAAAATTTGAAATCAGATCAT
The DNA here is from genome assembly GCA_032622095.1 of Siphonodentalium dalli. Lineage (NCBI taxonomy): Eukaryota > Metazoa > Mollusca > Scaphopoda > Gadilida > Siphonodentaliidae > Siphonodentalium > Siphonodentalium dalli. The sequence goes on along the minus strand of CP136063.1, from coordinate 161,314,414 downwards.
CGATGTCCAAAACCTCAGTTTGAGAATTTTCAGGTTTTATATTGTTGGCGTTGACTAGTTGACTAGTTAATCATATAATAATAATAATAAAAAAATTCCCTAGTTGTTTCGACACTAGTGATATAGGTTCACTTCTATTGACACAGACCCAATATTGGAAGTTCCATATGGATGGCTATTTAATAATGGGTTGATAATGGACCATCATCTTTTAATTTGGGAATATGTTGCCTCAGCATATCCAACATATCTCACAACAAAAATAACTGAGTTTCATCATAAATCACATCCAAACCTTTGGGAAAAGTGGTACCATACAGCCAACATATAGAAGTCAGTTATCAAACTGACTAGACAACTAGAATTAACCAAAATATTGTGGTAAAAGTACTGCTAAATTTAGACTAATATAAAATTCATACTTGTAGCACATAAACTGAATAAATGATAAATTATAAAAAACATATCATGAAAATTGAAAGAAAAACATTTTGTTTGAAATAATTTTTCATTTGATGGATGTTCTTCATGGTGGGTATTACTGTTAAAATTGTCACATCCGTTAAAACTGCCATAAATAGAAAGAATATTAAAATATAGAGGGACTTTGTTCTTATCCTAATTAGAAATATGGCGTAAATAGTATGTTATTGTCAAGTTTGTATGCTTTGTTATGTAAACAATAGCCAAAAATGTCACAGAACCTGGCTTTTGTTTACATAACACAGCATACAAACTTAACAATAACATACTATCTACACAACATTTATGATTGTATAAGAACAATATGTCTATAATTTAATATTCTTTCTTCTGTTTACGGCAGTTTTAATAGGTGTGACTATTTTAATAGCATAACCACCACGAGGGCCATCTGTGCCTTTAACCCTTTTCCCAACAGCACATGTAGTTAAACCACGTCATATAGCCAACGTCAACAGGTATGAAGGTAATTACGTGAGCCAACAGGAATTTGACGTTATAACATCATTGGGTGTTTCCCCATACTGGCCACAGGTAAATGTGCCATGTGTATCATCCGATATGCAACAACAAGCATGCTTTCACTTAAGACTTAAGTTAAGTGTCATCTGTGAATACGATAATGCATGGAAACATAAACCAATAGACGAACTAAATATGTGCATATAAACAACCGTTTATCTTCATTTTATCACAAATGTGAGTCAAAAATGACATTTTATGCAAATTTACGGTATGCCTATGCGAGTGTGTCCTTTAAGTTTGTTTACCCACGGATTCGTGTCCTGATTGAAAAAAAAATAATTCATGATTTTTGAAAACAAAAAAGCGTATTATAAATAAAATAATTAAACCAAATGTCTTTATATATGATGTACATTAATCATATAAACCATGATTTGACAAAGTCGTAAAAAGACTTCCGATAAAAGCGCAAATTATTAGCAATTACGTCACGTTGCTTTGTGAAAGTTTGTAAATTTTCGTGCAAAAACCACATGTTCAAAGTCACTTTTTGTTGATTCTAAGAATGTTTTCATTGACAACCAATGACATCAATGATTAGAAGTTTGAACTGATTTCATTGGCTCAAGTTTAGGGGTGGAGTTTCCCCATTGATGCTAATTAGATGACAGAAAACCAGAGCGAATTGTTCGAAATGGCTGTGGGCTAACTTAGTAAGACGTCGCCAGCAGGTGCTCGAATGTGTCGCTTGGGATATTCTTTGTTTTATCGACATTGCGTTGATATAAGTACATTATTACTTTATAGTCGGTAATTATATATGCATACACGCAAAGAAGCTTCCCAAGATGAATTTGAGATATCTGCATGTCAACTGTAAACTCGCCTTTATTTAGAAGCACCCGCATTGGGCTGACTTGATGTCAAACCAGGAGATATTTTTTTTTATTGATTTCTTTCTCGATCGATCAGGGTCCATGGTCTTTTGCGCGGTATATTTGAAATCTTGAACAGATGGATATATAAAAGTAATATCTCATCAATTTATTATACTAAATTTGTAGATAATATATATAAAAAAGTTTTAATTATGTGTTTAGAATCCCGCCGATAGCACAACAACAGCCGCGTCCGTAGTTACATTACAACCGGAAATAATATTCCGATGCTCCGACATAACATGATTTCGCAGAGTAAATTTGTGCAATAAATGCAGAAAGATCCACTTTGAGTCATCAATTTGGAATTGCAATGTTCGAGTTCTAAAATTAAACAACAATTGTGACACTTAATGAATATGTTTCACAACATTTGGTTTGTTGAGAAGTTCACCTACATTAAATATTGATCAAATTTCGTCTTCGTCGAAAATTCGCTACCAGTGAACCACATGTTTCTGTTTCGTTTGTTTTCATTTTGTCAGCCAATACGAGACTGAGAACATACTCTATGTCAACATTTAATATTTAGGAAGGCAAGTTGGAAATACGTGCCTTCGTTATGATGTTAGTCCATTAAAAAAAAATATTATTATAAAAATCTTTTTTCACGTTCACGGATGAAGTGACAATCATAATGGAACTCGACAGGAAAAACATCCCAATGGCCAGTTCCGCAACTGTCACGCTGAGATTTTGCTTAGCTGTGGCCGATTTAATTACGGCTGGGGAAAATGTTCATATTGCACTATTTGGAAATATAAAATCACCACTTAAGAAATAATACATAATCCAATATAAATATCAAGTTCAAGTTGTCATATTTTACATAGATTACCCTCGCGGCCACGCATAACGCAATCAACAAGGAAGCGTCTCTGACAACAACTTTTTCGTTTTCGTCGAAACCACGTGGGTCTATTTCGTTTGTTTTCATTTTGTCGGCCAAAACAGCATTCTAAGTAAACATTTTGCAAATCTAAAGCCTAGCAAAGGAAGAAAGGATTTAATATGTGCCCTTCATGATCTTAACCATCAGCAGAACAAAACACAATCAATGTAAATCGTCATTATTACTCTTTATTCGAGTCTCAAATCCGAGTGTTGAAAATGCAAAAATTAAAGACGTCAAAAGACGATACGGACGCTACAACAAAAGACGTCAAAAGACGATACGGACGCTACAACAAAAGACGTCAAAAGACGATACGTTGGAATAAGGGTTAAGTCAATCATAGTTCAAATATCCCAAAGTAAATAAGACAAAAGCAGTAGAATAAATTAATACTTTGACGGAAGCCACGTGGACAACATTCAACCAAAATCAACCACAACATTCTTTTAAATGTTCTAATTATATTGTGTGTGAAGTTTTTCAATGCTCTGCTTAAAATGTGGGCAGAAAAATTTATGCATGCATTTACTACCGTAAAATCAGTCATGTCTGCCTTCTGTGTATGATTAAAACATTTCTCTTATCTAACTACCTAGATCATGCCATGAATCTCTACTTTCGCTCTCACATAGAGATCATATTCCACCAAAGTTCTGACAGGGACCTTAATAACATTGAAAAAAATAACACAGTAATATATATTTTAGTTTATTCATCTTCCTTAATATTGTATATTACAGTATGTAAAGGTTCCAGCTCAAGATTGCATAATTTAGGCAACTTTTGAAAGTCGATTTCGCTTTGCGTAGCTAACAATCATGAAATTTCTGCACATGATCAATTCAATGTTTATCACGAAATCCACTCAAATCATTTAATCTTGAGTTGGGAACTTCACGTACTGTGACTACAGACCTTCTCAAAAGTAATGGCCCTCCCGACCGCGTTACGACCGCGTTGGAGTAACGTTACGACCGCGTTGGTCCAACGAGGTCGTAACGTTACTCCAACGCGGTCGTAACGTTACTCCAACGCGGTCGAGGAAACCGCCAACGCAACATAACGCGGTCGGCACGACCACCAACGCAACAAACGCGGTCGAGATAACCGTCAACGCAACAAACGAGATCGGGAGAATAGCTTATCAACTGTAATAATAATTATTGAATAACATTGTAAACATGAACTTTGAGACATGAACTCATTTTATTAAAAAAACATTAAATTGAAAAGAGAAAATTAACGACGGCCACCAATTTAAGTTTCATACAATTTTCTGATAGGAAACAGAACGAAGTGTTGTAATCAATCGAGACGGTGACCGTGTGTTTGGCTTGGGTGATGCATGATTTATTGGTGATGTTTTACATTTACATTTAGAATTTTTCTGGAAAAAAATAATAAATAAATGCAGATCACATCGATCGCGCTGCACGAATTAATAGAGATGCAATTGAGATTTCTAACAAACAAAAAACTTTGAGTTCACGTCGCAATGTACATGTACGTGTATTCTTTGAATATTTAATATTCAGCGTCACCTCCTAATAAAGGTCAATAACCTGTACGCCAAGGGTCCGATGTCATTTGAAATCTTTGTGAGGGTATGATAAAACACACATCTACATTTACACGCACGTTCGTAATTGACACATGGATATACATGTACAGTGATGCAAATAATTTAGAATATTAATTATCCATGTGTTGTGAAATACATGTAAAACAAACAGCGCTCAGATTTGGTTACCAGTGATTTGTCACTTTAACCAAAAGACCCCGGATCAAAAGCATGCCGCGAATGATTGACAGCGGTGTCAATAGACGCAAATACAATACAGGGCGTGTCTTCGGTAAAGTGGAGAGTGATACCATGCGACTCAAACGGAATTCTCGATTGAAAACGTGCTGTCATAACTTCGTCGGTTTTGATTGGCTAGTGACCACTCGATGAAGTCTTGTTCAGGTGTTACTTTATTCATTGATGATGAAATAACGAAATCATTCGTATTCAATGGTGCTTCGAAGAGACCAACAATGTTTAATCCGCTATTGTGGAGGCAAGCATATGATAAATATTAACTTTCTTTTTACCGTAGGATATATAAGTTGAATAATATTGTTAACTTCAGTTTTTTTTTCACCGGAATTAAATCACTGCAATTAAATTATTTATTTGTCTTCATCAAATATTTGAAAACAATGTACAATGTACATTTGAAGATCCAAGCGCCGTCCGACGCAGTAGATACGAAATTAGACAAACAAATTTTTGTTTCTAGATTTCCGGGTTATAAAAGAAAACTTTAATATAGTCACCATCAATTATTATGTCACAGAAATCGCAAAAAACACACACAAATGTCCACCGTTTTATTATCGATCTATATCTACATACGTTTGTGGTTTTACATTGAAAACGAGTACAAACTATCATAATTTAAACGCTCTTTATTACATACCACATTTCGGTGTAAACATGGACGCTCTTTATTAGAAGCGATAATTTGAATTTTTTTGCAAGACTGACAACAAGTGAGTTAAATGTATTCTCTTGAAAGCCGATATCTAGTCATCAAAAGCTCATATAATAAAAAGTTCTTTTGTACATATATTTACAGTATTCTCCGAAATTCGTTATCATTTCTACTGACAAGTACATCGTAAAATATTAACAATTCAAATCACAAGTCGACACATAATGGCTTACCCATTTGATTTCAAACGCCGATGCCGGACAAAATATATACGGTAATTTAATGTCCCGCTAAAAAAAAAAAACCCACACACACACCACCACCAGATAATTTTCTGTAACTCCACCCATATTTGAAAATTGATTGATATGTGTACATGCAGTATGTAAAAATCGGCATGACCGCCAACGCAACAAACGCGGTCAAGTTGACCGTCAACGCAACAAACGCAGTCGAGATAACCGTCAACGAAATGGAATGTTTCCAAAATAATACAATGTTGTTTGCGTGACGAGAGTAATGCATTCTGATTAGTGTTAAATGTTTTACATATAGGCCCACATTTAGATTTTTCCGGGAAAAAAACTAATAAATAAATGTAGATCACGTTGATCACAACGCGGTCGAGTAAACCGTCACGCAACAAACGCAGTCGATATAACCATCAACGAAATGGAACGTTTCCAAAATAATACAATGTTGTTGACGTGATGGGAGTAATGCATGATAGATTTGTGTTAAAATGTTTTACATATTGGCCCACATTTAGATTTTTTCCAGGAAAAAATAATAAATTAATGTAAATCACGTTGATCGCGCTGCACGAATTAATGGAAACGTAATCGAGACTGCTAACAAACAAAACATATTGATGTCACGTCGCTATGTACATGTACATGTATGTGTGTTATTTGAATATTTAATATTCAGCGTCATATCCGTTTAAATGTCGATTACCTGTACGCTCATGTATAGACCAAGGGTATTGTGTCAGTTCCGATGTCGGCCGAAACTGTATGAAACAATAAAGCGCGTTTATATACGCCATAAACAAACGCCATGAAAAATTCCAGAAATGTTCACGACGCTTGTTATGTATACCACCATACACGTGCATGTAGCATTAAATAAACCAATAATCATAAAATAAACACGATTTGTGATTTATGTCGAAGAATACCATGACTTGATTATTCGGACTTTCATTAGCCTCTTGTCGGTAGTTCGTAAAATATTATCCAGATATCAGTGCCCCTTTAATACAAGGAAAACATAACTTCCCCATCGCAAACCTCTATTGGACCACGCACGCTGCTGAATGGTGACATTGTCTCGTTCTTTGAAGTTATTATTAAATTTAGATCAAAGGAATTTCTGCAAGATATTTTTATACCATGTAGTAACTTTGTGAAGATGACTCCTCCTACCAGCTTGTATTCTTTATTGATTGACTGTGATTCAAACACAGAATTCTCGACTGGACACGTGCAAGCATAACTTTGTCTGTTTTGATTGGCTAGCGGACATCGTGTGCCACAATGATCACGCAATGAGGCCGTGTCACTTTCACGATGATGAAATAAACTTACTCAACGTGGCTTCGAAGAGACGTTACATGTTTCAGTAATTGTCCGCTATTGTATTGGCAAGCATACATGTACATGTATGGTAAATAACTAAATATTAACTTTTACTTTTTACCGTACTAGTAGTATATATAAGTTTAATAATTCAGTTAAATTCTGTTTTTCTCACCAGAATTAAATCACTGCAATTCAGTTTCTTTATGTGTCCTCATCAAATATTTAAAAACAAAACATATACATTTGAAAACGTGTGTGCGACGGTGCGTTGATCATTAGCGCAACGTGTTTAACGTAAACGCGGTCTGCGTTAAACTTCAACGCAGTCTGCGTTAAACTTCAACGCGGTCCGTTTATGTTCAACGCGGTCATAACGTATCAACAACGCGTTATCAACGCAAAAACCGCGTTACGTTGGCGTTACGACCGCGTTACGACCACGTTGAGGACCGCGTTAAAAGGGCCACTTATTTTGAGAAGGTCTGTATGTTCTTAAGGAACAGGTATTTAACTGAGAAGTGTATTACCTGTTTACCTATGCTATTTTTTAATTGTTATGAAGTTCCCGGTCAGAACTTCAAAAAGTTGCCAGGTTTTGAAATGGTGGACTATGATCTCTACAGGCATATCCAGAGTACAGATTCATGGCATGATCTACTAACTGCCTGGTATGGAGTTTGCGCTTTGAGGCAAGATTTGAAAATTGGTTCCATGATAGATATGCCAACATGCAGGTAAATAGAACTAATGAGAATAATATAGACAATTGATGGAGAAAAACACACAACCAAAATCTGTAACTACACCATTACACTTCATGCGTAGATTCATGTCCCTTACCTCATTTTGATACTGCAAACAATAGCACAAAAATTAATAGTAATATGGGTAAGAAAACGGTAAGCAATAATTATCCGCATGTGCCTATTGTGATATATAGTAGTGATGTAGATAGTGTAAAACCTCTCCAAACAGACCACCCTTTGGACAAGCCCTTCTGTTCGGTTTAGAGAGGTGCTCGGTTTATTGAAAATCGCACTACGATTGGAATGTATTGACATCGTTACTAAGAGTTACCGAGGCACAATCAATCCATTGTTGAATAATTTAACTTTATTCAATAATGTACGGTATGTACAGAATAAATTATAGATAGCAATAGACAAAACATGATATAATAAGAATTAAAACATGGTATATTAAGACATAATATATGTATAGATAAGACAGGAATCATGGAAATTATAAATTTTACGGTGATTCAGTTTCTGAATCGCTGACAAAATTGATGTAGCATAGGTATTGTAGTTTCATACTCTTGTATATTAGCGATCTTTGGTCGGCAAATGCTTTGAACCAGATTATAACAGGAGGTATCTGATTAGATAACTATCAAGTACTGATACATTGTTTTTACATCAATATTTGTGCTGAGGTGGACTCTTTATTTTTCCGACCATGGTCCAAATTAAACACTAATGAAGCTTGCTAAAAGTATATGATAGTTTTAATCAACCTGTTACAATGAATGAGCCGTCACGAAAATGACCGCTCAGAGTTGAATGTAGACCAGAGATTTAAATTTATAAAGGATCCTCAGTCTTCACCAAAGCCAACAAGAGCTCAGAATCAAATATGTCAAATCTACAGTACGTGCGTTCGGTTGGTGTCAATTTCCATGTTTGGATTTTGGAGGTAAAAATTAATGTATTGGTTCACTTATGGACTAGGATAGCCATCCGATTTTCGGAATAGAGATTCTGGTTTACAGAGATAATTTTTAGTGAGAATGTACTTGGGTGAATTCGGGACCGAATTATTTATTCGGTATGGAGAGGGATTCGGTTTATAGAGGGTCCAGTTTGGAGAGGTCTTACTGTATATGAGAAAAGGATTTAAAATTTGAATTCTCAGAAAGTTTAATTAAAATTTGAATGGAGCTGAGAGTATGACAAGAAAAAATACCATACAAATTAGATATGACCATTTGGTTAATGAAAGGGTTAATGTTTATCTATGTTTATGTGTGTGTGTAATAATATCAATGGTGAACTACATGAAGCTTGTGTATAAGATACACGCATGTATCCACAAGATATACTCATACAATGCACAGGTGTGTTATTGGTATTTATTCTGTCATTGTGCATGTACCCATGTTTGCAGGTGATCTGAATGGGCATAATTATTTGACAGGGTCATCATCTACTAAGGGACTGATAGAAAGGTGAAGTGATCAGAGATTTATCTTGTTGAGTCAATGTTGCTGTCTGGGTCACATTTTATGGAGTTTGAACAATGGTTGAAATAGACGCTGTTTCCTATAGGATGTTTTTGCGTAACAGGAATGTGAAGAATGGCCGATATCTAAGGGGTATCAAGAAATACTATACTACACTGGGTATCCACGGTTACTATACGTACTGTTCCTTCTGGGTCAACAAGCAGCAGATGTTTGACCATGCCATTCTTTTTACCGCTCAGAACGTACTGTCCGGGGCTATTAGCACTCTCTCGAACCAGGAAATCTCCATCATTGGGTAGTAACCTATCAGTCTGAAACATAGTATATATGGACTAAAGTCAAATTCACACTCCAACATGTTAGTCTTATACAGAATGAGTGAGGGTGATTTAATTGTTTTACCAGTTTGTACAATTATGTTTAATTAACAATACTGAGTTTGAACTGTCGGCATGTCTGCTTAGTAAAATAAAAAGATAGAAAAAGAGACTGAGATCTTGATTAAATATTAACATGTCAGGCAAGCCCTGTTAACCCTTTACCCAACAGAAGGGCCCTGTGCCAATGCATTCTCTTATATATGCGAGTCGACCATAGGTCGCCTCGCATATATAAGAGAATGCATTGGCTTGACACATTAAAAATTATAAAATTGTTAAAGAATGTAAGAAAAAATGGTAAAAAGTGTTAAAAAAATATTTTTTTAGGCCAATGCATTCTCTTATATATGCGAGGCGACCTATGGTCGACTCGCATATATAAGAGAATGCATTGGCACAGGGCATAACTATAACCATCACAATGTGGTCAATGAGCCGGTTCCAATGATATCCATATTTGTATGGTTTTATTGAGACATACCCAAGATATTTTAGGCTGTTGAAGCTTTATTTGGCCGGTTTTGTTGGGTAAAGGGTTAATATCTCTAACAGCTGCAAGCCTGGATATAGTGTTTCTGACATTTGAAGAATGAGGTCCCCAGAGTGTGAAGTTAGTGATGATATCCCGCATGACCAAATTCATCCTCTGGGAACCTCATTCTACTTAGGCCTGCTATAGGAGACCTAGGATCAGACTGAAGTTCCCCAGTTGAAGTTGGTGATGTTCACCCATTGGTTACCTCGATTATGCAATTTATCTTCTGCAAATTAGGGGATATATAGAAACTGAACAGAAGGGAAAAAGTAACTAAAAACAATGTTAATTTGAGACTATAGATACTTTCCAGGAGATGAGACCTAAGCAGAATGAGGCCACCAGAAGGTGAATTTGGCGAAGCTATCCTGTTGAGTGGGATAGCGTTACTAAATTCACCCCCTGGGGACCTCATTATGCAAATGTCGGACACACTGTATCCAGTCTTATCTATCTTAATATGAATATTGCAAAACCACATTTTGCCAATTCAAATCATTTGCAGGTGTTAGCTAAAACTGTTGTTACTAAATTTGTCAGTTGTTTGTTTTATTATGCCAGAAGAATTACATATTTATTAAATATCTGTGCTTATAATATAATAGCTCAATATGAAATATGCACACATTTCTTTTAGCTAGGTGCAGTTGTAGGGGAAAAGTGTTGAAGCTGGTTGAACATGGCTATTTATATGTAAAAACAGCAATATTTTATTTTGCAAAAACAGCATTTATACTTTCAAATGATTGTTCTGTGTTTGGGTTATCACCCTTTGATGTCTGATCAGGGTTGCCTTGCTAGTCATATTTAGCTATAATAGTTAAATATAGCTATTATACCTATAAATAACTCATTTATCAAATCATAATACATACTGTATACACCTGTCAGTAAGCCCATCCCTGAGAATAAGCTCAGTCTATATTTTTGCTCCCAAAAAAATCATGGCGTCCTTGTAGATAAGCCCACTCCTATTTTTAGAAATTTGAGAGCAAAAATACATTGATATCAGGTTAACTCTGAATGTAGATGACAAAAATTAAGGCACAGACATAGCATAACTCCAGTTGTTTTCCAGTGTCGATGTTTTTGGGTATGCTTAAGCATGCTATAGCGAATTTAAAAACAAACTGGATAAAACCTTAGGGGCATGTTATAACACAAAACTATCACCAAGTATTCATAGTAATAATTTTGATGCCCATGAAAAATGTAAGATTCCCTGGCACTAAACCTACAAAATAAGTCTGTTAAAGAATATAAGAACAAATTATTAAAATTGTAAAAGATTGTAAAAAATAATAACAAATGATGAACAAGAGCTACGCTGGGCATGCAATTATACGCCCTCTCTTGGGTCGGCGGAAACTGGTAAAAAGGGGCATAACTCTGGTAAAAATTGGCGGACGGAACTCAAATTTGAACTTGACCTGTGTTTTGGTGGGAGAAAGTAATATACCAAATTATCATTGAATCCGATAAGCTCTAGTAAAGTTATCATCCGGACAACAAATTTCAGGGATTTTCTAAGTCAAATTACGTCAAATAAGGGGCATAACTCCGGTGAAAATTGGCGGACGGAACCCAAATTCGAACTTGAGCTGTCTTTTCTCCTAATAAACCCACATACCAAATTTGATTGAAATCGGTTCACTCTAACTAAAGTTATCATCCGGACAACAAATTTCAGGGATTTTCTAAGTCAAATTACGTCAAAAAAGGGGCCATAACTCTCGCAAAAATTATCGGATTAAAACGAAATTCGGACTTGAGCTGTATTTTGATATATGTAATCCACAAAACATTCCAAAATCGAGTTATCATCCGGAAACCAAAAAACATAAGAAAAACTGAATTTTCTGAGTCGAAAAAGGGGCATAACTCTGCCAAAAATGGTCGGACAGAACCCAAGTTCGAACTTGACCTGTGTTTTGGTGGGAGAAAGTAATGTACCAAATTTGGATTAATTCCGATAAACTATACTAAAGTTATCATCCGGACAACAAATTTCAAGGATTTTCTAAGTCAAAAAACATTAAATAAGGGGCATAACTCCGGTGAAAATTGGCGGGCGGAACCCAAATTCGAACTTGAACTTACTTTTCGGCTAATAAACCCACATACCAAATTTTACTAATTTTGGTTCACTCTAACTAAAGTTAACAGACAGACGCCCGCCCAGACGCCCGCCGCCCGGACGCCCGGACGGACAGACCAATACTATAATACGGCCTTTTTTTCAAAAGGGCGTATAAAAATTGTTAGGCCTAAGAGAATGCATTGGCACAGGGTATATGGGTTGATACAAAAATCGGACCTGGCACTGAAAGGTTTATACTACCGGCCCCATTGTGTTTCAAAAATGCAGTATTACAATAAATAAGATCTTTGTGTCTTATTTTAAATATTTGCTCTATTAACCTAACAACAACTATGTTCATTAAATAAAATAATATACATCATGATTCATATAAAACATGATATTAGATCAGCACTATGAATTCAAACTAAGAACACTGATGGGTGTATACAGTACCATATTTCAGGTCAATAAAATGATGGAGATTTAACGTGAAAGTAGGCTTAGAGTACATACTTCTTTTCTGGAAATTGGTCCATGGTACCACTCCTCCGCCCACAACGAATTGCCCTCATCATTGTCTGGTAGATTTGATTGAAATGGTTCTGAAATGAACAGAAGTTATCAGAACTTTCTTGCCATGTACATAGTCGAGTCATATAATATTAACCCTTTGGCGAGTAGAACGACATATATGTCGTCTATCGGTTGAGGAGTAGAACGACATATATGTCGTTTCAGGAAATGTTATTTTATGTAGACATAACTTCAATAAATCATCTGATTTATAAATGATTTGTATAGGAGTTATTTTGATTAATATAATGTCCCAAATGTATAAGTGCAATCGATTATGATAACACACGTTAACAAAACATGCACATAAATTAAAACAAATTATTGGACCCTTTTGACCCGAACTTGTTAATAATTATTTCTATGACGTTGACGTTAAATTTACTCATGACGTCATGTATATGACGTTACAGATACTCTCCAAAGGGTTAAAGTGATGTGAAACACTCCGGTAGGGTAATTATATAAAACTGGAGCATACTCTTGCTCAAAGTAATTATTTTTACAAATATTATATCCAAATTGACTACACACAACGTCATTGTTAAATATTAATTAAATGCAGTGACTCTTGATGGTGAAATCAATTTTGTTAGTTTATTGCTGATAGATGCGTTCTGAATCAAGAAGTACATATTTACAATTGAGTGTAGTTTGGACGATGTTTCCTATGGAGTAGTAGGGTCCATTTGCTTGAGATTTTTGGCGATGTTAAAAGAATGGTCTCCTCCAGTTGACATAACACCTGGGCACTAACTCGCATCAGAACAAGTCCATAATATGTCTTTGAAGATGCAGCATCTGATTTTACACTTAATTAGTCAGAATTTCCTAAGCCAAATTTCTGCTAATACCCAGAAAATAAAATATATCGCAATCAAATCATTAGTATGGGCATCACAAGAAAATCTAAAAATTAGGTAAGAAGAAGAAGAATGTAGCATATATTTAACCCTTTAATTATGGGTGCTGCATCGGTGCAGCATTAAAAATCCTGCACCAGTGGATTCTCATATGTATGCGAGTCTCCTGTAGGAAACCTCGTCTATATAAGAGAACGCACTGGCTAAATATTGTTTGGTAAATAAAATTACGTTTTCTACGACATATATGGCGAAGAGTGCTATACAGGTTCAACCATATCGTGTATAAGACACAGTAAATTAATTGATATACAAACATTGGTACACTCTAAGTCATCTAAGATGTCGCAAATGTAATACTGATTTACCTATGAGATAACTCATAGCTGGCACCAGCGATGAACACTGGTAAATTCAGTCCCAGGTGCCGACTACGAGTTATCTCATAACTCGTAGTAGCTCTACAACACGTTTCAGCATCATATAACCCAATTTTGGTCGACTAAACATTTGTATAAGTCACGATACATGAATTTATATATACAAACTTGTGCACTCATTACCAGGGAACTGAACTTGCATGCATGGTAAACAAGCCACAGGTATTCGCTTGTGCCTATACTTGATGAAGGGGTGACTCGAGCTTCCAACAGCCTCTAGCACTATATTCGTATTCGTCCACTCTCAGAATGTAACCATGCAGTTATAAAACCAGTTGAGTAAGTTCGAGATGTGTAATAAACATAGAAACAAAGCTGATGATCAGATTAGTTAGAATTTATAAATTAGCGAACTCAAGCATGGTTCTGATTTCTAACTAATCTCAAGATACATGTAAGTGTTGTTCTATTATATAGTATATAGCCAAAATTGGATAATTAGTGAACCTTGCAGTGGTTTGCACCCACCCCTCAAACACTGGGGTGTATTATCAGTATAGGTTTATATAGCTTCACGTGAGACTGGAAAACTCTAGAGCTAACTGGTTACTGATCTATGCAACGAAAACCCTCTATAATGTCCAGCAAAGTTCTATTTGCACATGTCTACCATGGGTGAGTGATGTACGGAAGAGATCATGGTGAATTGGAGTGTCCTTGCAAGATTTAAAACGGCACCCCACCCCTTTATTGGGGTGCAGAAAGCGTTGTATCTGAAGCCATTCTAATTATACATATACAATCGACCAATGGGATCGTTGGGTATGTATTTGCACGTAAACTGACGTTGCTTCTGGTTTCTGTTGTTATTTATGTGGTATGGACATCACTACTAGTTAAATCGTAGTAGCAGTCCCCATGGAACCGTTTACTACGAGTTAACTCGTAGTGGCAGCGAACGTGTTAATCTATATACCAAATTTCATAAAATTATGTCCAATATTATAAAAATATGATAAAATCATCTGGACAACAAATATTTCAGACAGACAGAATCTCTAACCGGGACATGTAATATATATATTAAAATGATCATCAATAATTTTTCATGCTACAATCAATAACCACTGACCAATGTAATTAGCCATTTCGGATATTTAAATGCTAGTCTTGTCAAGTTGAATGATAGAAAATTGTAAATACCAGATGTGAAGCTGCAAGAGCAACTCTTGGCATGGAAAGCTGAATTTCATAACATTTCTGAAAATTATGTGAGACATTACAAAATTATCTAAACAGAAATATTATTGAAGAAAATTCCAACCAAAAATGAAATAGAACCAGCAAAATTTCTGACAGATTATGATGTTGTAAGAAGCAGGTTCAATGGTCTGACCCTCCTGTAGATTTAGGCCTGTTTGGAAGAGAAGAATGTTGAGATAGAAGGATGCATGCTGGTAGTTACCCATATTGAAAGGATCTAATGTGCCATTAACTGGAGAATCATGCGATGAGTGTGTATTATCATAGGCTTTAGATTCATTTGGAATGTCGCCATTTTCTGTCGGCTCATTTTTCTGTGCTGTAAAAAGATCAAGATACATATTAGTATGACAATTACCACAAAAAGACCATACATGTATTGAGAAGAAATATTGAAAAGAGTTGGTGTGAAGTAAATCATGCAAGTGAAAGCAATTCGGCTGGAGGTTGTGTATGTGATGTGGAATCTAGGATTATACTCGAAAATAGGGCAACTGTCCTGAAAGGTAATTTAAATTTTATTATTAATTGCATATGCAGGCATATGTGGAAATGATGGGGGGGGGGGAGCTAACTGATGAAAACAATGGAAATTGTGAGAGCACACCAAAAAGATACAAGATATTGAGCTTCTAAGTTCTTGTGGACGGACTCAAGTGCAGATGGACAGCTAGACTGAAGGAGCCCATTTCTCCCCCCACCCCCCCCCCCCCCCCCCCCCACACCAAACTTTGTTTATAGACCCGTATTTTTTATTGGGTAACAGTGAAAATAGGTCCTGACATAATATATCCAGGATAGCCTTACTGTCTGAGGGATATCAGAATGTCAATGCTTTGTCATAAAAACAAATATATTCAGTGTGTCTTGATTAATTTCGCAGAGTAAATTGTGCATAAGTACAGTGTTCATTAGTTTTAGTTCTAAACAGCGCTGTATGTAGCTAGAGGGTCTCCGTTGGAATTGTACAACTGATACCACAAGCTTTAATAAATTTTGGAAATTTCCAACCTGACATGTTCCTTTTTTTTACCGGCCAACCGCATTGAATCCCAACTATCCATGGACCCAACACTCCAAATGTCAGATTAATCATTCAGGTGGTTCGATAGCAGATGTTGTAATGAGATTTATATATATATTTATATATATGATTTCATTGGACAAATGAAAGTGTCAATGACACTGTAGCTCAACTTGGAAAGGGAATAATTTAATGTATTACAGTCAAAGGAGCGATTAGGAATGTAGAAAGTTGAATGTCTAATACTAGTTTATAGACATGAAGAGAAAAGTAAAATCCAAGATGGCTGCTGACGGCCATGTCTTCGGCCGAATGACCCCAAAATTATTATATCCCATCCACATGTCATCGTTAACATCCATGACAAATTTTACGACGATCAGACTAAAGGTACGACCTGTAGCCCGTGCTAAATGATTTAGTCATACAAAGAGTAAAATCCAAGATGGCTGCTGGCGGCCATGTTTTTTGGCCGAATAACCTCAAAATGACTCGTTCCAATCTACATGTCATTGCTAACATCCGTGACAAATTTTATGATGATCAGACTAAAGGTACGACCTGTAGCCTGTGCTAATGGATTGAATTTTGAAATCAAAGATGGCCACTGGCGGCCATGTTTTTTGGACGAATGACCCCAAAATAACTCGTTCCCATCTACATGCCATTGTTAACATTCAGGACAAATTTTATGATGATCAGACTAAAAGTACGACCTGTAGCCCGTGCTAGATGATTTAGTCATACAAAAAGTAAAATCCAAGATGGCTGCTGGTGGCCATGTTTTTTGTCCGAATGACATCAAAATGACTCGTTCCAATCTACATGTCATTGCTAACATCCATGACAAATTTTATAATGATCAGACTAAAGGTACGACCTGTAGCCTGTGCTAAAGGATTTAGTCATACAAAGAGTAAAATCCAAGATGGCTGCTGCGGCCATGTTTTTTGGCCGAATGACCCCAAAATTAATGGTTCCCATCTACATGTCAATATTAACATCCATGATAAATTTTATGATGATCAGACGAACAGTACGACCTGTAGCCTGTGCTAATGGATTGAATTTTGAAATCAAAGATGGCCACTGGCGGCCATGTTTTTCATCCAAATGACCCCAAAATGACTCGTTCTCATCTACATTCCAATTTCAACAGCCACAAAAAATTTCATGACGATCAGACTCAAGGTACGACCTGTAGTCCGTGCTAAAGGATTTAGTCATACAAAGAGTCAAATCCAAGATGGCTTCTGGTGGCCATGTTTTTTGGCCGAATCACCCCAAAATGACTCGTTCCCATCTACATGTCATTATTAACATTCATGACAAATTTTATGATGATCAGACTAAAAGTACGACCTGTAGCCCGTGCTAAATGATTTAGTCATACAAAGAGTAAAATTCAAGATGGCTGCTGGCGGCCATGTTTTTTGGCCGAATGACCTCAAAATGACTTGTTTCCATCTACATGTCATTGTTAACATCCATGACAAATTTTATGATGATCAGACTAAAGGTACGACCTGTAGCCTGTGCTAAAGGATCTAGTCATACAAAGAGTAAAATCCAAGATGGCTGCTGGCGGCCATGTTTTTTGGCCGAATGACCTCAAAATGACTCGTTCCCATCTACATGTCATTGTTAACATCCATGACAAATTTCATGATGATCAGACTAAAGGTACGACCTGTAGCCTGTGCTAATGGATTGAATTTTGAAATCAATGATACTGGCGGCCATGTTTTTCATCCGAATGACCCCAAAATGACTCGTTCCCATCTACATTACAATTTCAACAGCCATAAAAAATTTCATGATGATCAGACTCAAGGTACGACCTGTAGTCCGTGCTAAAGGATTTAGTCATACAAAGAGTAAAATCCAAGATGGCTGCTGGCGGCCATGTTTTTTGGCCGAATGACCCCAAAATTAATCGTTCCCATCTACATGTCAATATTAACATCCATGACAAATTTCATGATGATCAGACGAACAGTACGACCTGTAACCCGTGCTAATGGATTGAATTTTGAAATCAAAGATGGCCACTGGCAGCCATGTTTTTCATCCGAATGACCCCAAAATGACTCGTTCCCATCTACATTACAATTTCAACAGCCATAAAAAAATTTATGATGATCAGACTAAAAGTACGACCTGTAGTCCGTGCTAAATGATTTAGTCATACAAAGAGTAAAATCCAAGATGGCTTCTGGTGGCCATGTTTTTTGGCCGAATGACCCCAAAATGACTCGTTCCCATCTACATGTCATTTATATTAACATTCATGACAAATTTTATGATGATCAGACTAAAAGTACGACCTGTAGCCCGTGCTAAATGATTTAGTCATACAAAGAGTAAAATCCAAGATGGCTGCTGGCGGCCATGTTTTTTGCCCGAATGACCCAAAAAAGACTCGTTCCCATCTACATGTCATTGTTAACATCCATGACAAATTTTATGATGATCAGACTAAAGGTACGACCTGTAGCCTGTGCTAAAGGATTTAGTCATACAAAGAGTAAAATCCAAGATGGCTGCTGCGGTCATGTTTTTTGGCCGAATGACCCCAAAATTAATCGTTCCCATCTACATGTCAATATTAACATCCATGATAAATTTTATGATGATCAGACGAACAGTACGACCTGTAGCCTGTGCTAATGGATTGAATTTTGAAATCAAAGATGGCCACTGGCGGCCATGTTTTTCATCCAAATGACCCCAAAATGACTCGTTCCCATCTACATTCCAATTTCAATAGCCACGAAAAATTTCATGACGATCAGACTCAAGGTACGACCTGTAGTCCGTGCTAAAGGATTTAGTCATACAAAGAGTCAAATCCAAGATGGCTTCTGGTGGCCATGTTTTTTGGCCGAATCACCCCAAAATGACTCGTTCCCATCTACATGTCATTATTAACATTCATGACAAATTTTATGATGATCAGACTAAAAGTACGACCTGTAGCCCGTGCTAAATGATTTAGTCATACAAAGAGTAAAATCCAAGATGGCTGCTGGCGGCCATGTTTTTTGGCCGAATGACCTCAAAATGACTTGTTTCCATCTACATGTCATTGTTAACATCCATGACAAATTTTATGATGATCAGACTAAAGGTACGACCTGTAGCCTGTGCTAAAGGATCTAGTCATACAAAGAGTAAAATCCAAGATGGCTGCTGGCGGCCATGTTTTTTGGCCGAATGACCTCAAAATGACTCGTTCCCATCTACATGTCATTGTTAACATCCATGACAAATTTCATGATGATCAGACTAAAGGTACGACCTGTAGCCTGTGCTAATGGATTGAATTTTGAAATCAATGATGGCCACTGGCGGCCATGTTTTTCATCCGAATGACCCCAAAATGACTCGTTCCCATCTACATTACAATTTCAACAGCCATAAAAAATTTCATGATGATCAGACTCAAGGTACGACCTGTAGTCCGTGCTAAAGGATTTAGTCATACAAAGAGTAAAATCCAAGATGGCTGCTGGCGGCCATGTTTTTTGGCCGAATGACCCCAAAATTAATCGTTCCCATCTACATGTCAATATTAACATCCATGACAAATTTCATGATGATCAGACGAACAGTACGACCTGTAACCCGTGCTAATGGATTGAATTTTGAAATCAAAGATGGCCACTGGCAGCCATGTTTTTCATCCGAATGACCCCAAAATGACTCGTTCCCATCTACATTACAATTTCAACAGCCATAAAAAAATTTATGATGATCAGACTAAAAGTACGACCTGTAGTCCGTGCTAAATGATTTAGTCATACAAAGAGTAAAATCCAAGATGGCTTCTGGTGGCCATGTTTTTTGGCCGAATGACCCCAAAATGACTCGTTCCCATCTACATGTCATTTATATTAACATTCATGACAAATTTTATGATGATCAGACTAAAAGTACGACCTGTAGCCCGTGCTAAATGATTTAGTCATACAAAGAGTAAAATCCAAGATGGCTGCTGGCGGCCATATTTTTCGGCCGAATGACCCCAAAATGACTCGTTCCCATCTACATGTCATTGTTAATATCCATGACAAATTTTATGATGATCAGACTAAAGGTACGACCTGTAGCCTGTGCTAAAGAATTTAGTCATACAAAGAGTAAAATCCAAGATGGCTGCTGGCGGCAATGTTTTTTGGTCGAATGACCCCAAAATTACTTGTTCCCATCTATATGTCAATATTAACATCCATGACAAATTTCATGATGATCAGACGAACAGTACGACCTGTGGCCTGTGCTAATGGATTAAATTTTGAAATCAAAGATGGCTGCTGGTGGCCATGTTTTTTGTCCGAATGACCCCAAAATGACTCGTTCCCATCTACATTCTAATTTCAACAGCCATTACAAATTTCATGATGATCAGACTAAAGGTACGACCTGTAGCCCGTGCTAAAGGATTTAGTCATACAAAGAGTAAAATCCAAGATGGCTGCTGGCGGCCATGTTTTTTGCCCGAATGACCCAAAAAAGACTCGTTCCCATCTACATGTCATTGTTAACATCCATGACAAATTTTATGATGATCTGACCAAAGGTACGACCTGTAGCCCGTGTCAAAGGATTTAGTCATGCAAAGAGTAAAATCTAAGATGGCTGCCGGCGGCCATGTTTTTTGGCCAAATGACCCCAAAATTACTCGTTCCCATCTACATGTCAATATTAACATCCATGACAAATTTCATGACAATAAGACAAACGGTACGGCCTGTAGCCCGTGCTAATGGATTGAATTTTGAAATCCAAGATGGCCACTGGCGGCCATGTTTTTTTTCCGAATGACCCCAAAATGACTCGTTCCCATCTACATGTCAATGTCAACATCCATGACAAATTTCATAATAATCTGACCAAAGGTACGAACTGTAGCCCGTGCTAAAGGAAATTGTTGATGCATCACGCACACACGGACGACGGATACCAAGCCATGGCAATAGCTCAAACTTTACAAAGTAAAGTTGAGCTAAAAAAGTGATGTCCCCTTAGCCATGCCATTTCTTGACCAGTCGACCCCATTTTAACAAACTAATTCCCAGTCACCCAAGGACCTCCCATACTAATAGAAGCAAATAAAGATTTACTATGGAGGGAAATAGCTAAATAAGCCAGATGGTAGTCATGATGGTTCTTGAAAAGAAGACGTTTTAAGAATTACTATGGAGGGAAAGAGTTATGTCCCTGGCTCCGCACCTATTTGACCTGGTAACGCCATTTGAACAAATCTGAAATCAGTCACCCAAGACCCTTCCACACCAACTATAAGCTGAATAGGCATGACAGTTTTTGAGAAAACGATGTTTTAAGAATTCATATAAAAGGCAAAAGTTATGTCCCTAGCACCGCCCCTATTTGACCCGGTGACCTCATTTGAACAAATCTGAATCACACTCACCTAGGGATTAAACACACCAAATATGACTCTATTCGGACTGGTGGTTCTGGAGAAGATGTCTATGGATGGACCGACACCCTATGGGTGGACAGATGGACGGACGATGGAGGAGGAGTGATGACTATAGCTCCACCTACATGTGTAAGTGAGCTAACAATACAAAATAGGACTGTTATATTTAATGAATTCAGTTTTTTTTTTGTAAAATAACTAATGGTGACATTGCATAAAAAAGTCTCATGAATCCCCATCACCAATTAGACTATAATGTACTTTCAAACAGTATCTTTAAAAAGCCAACGACAATCTTTTAGATTGATATCCATTTGTTTATATTGGGAATATTCGCTGAAGCATGGGGCATGAAGCAGACAATGGATAATTTCATTAGCTCATGTACCTTTGTTAATGTCCATTGTATGAGTGACCGACAGTTGGCAATAACAAAACACAGCTTCATGATTGTTATATTTAAATAGTGAGATTGATGGTCAATCACATGTTGTGTTGACAATTTTCCATTTCTTAGCATGACACAATGAAGATTATAATAAAAATTACTCATCACTATCTACGAAACATCAACTTTAAAGTGATGTGAAACACTACGGTAGGGTGATCAAATAGAAATGGAGAATAATCTTGCTCAAAGTAGTTATTTTTACGAAGATTAATCCAAATGCACAGCACACACACCATCATTCTTATAAATTAATTCAATGCAATGAGTCTCGAAGGCGAAATCATTTGCATTAGTTTATCGCTGATTGTTGCATCCCAAATCGAGATGTAAATATTTACAATTAAGTGTAGTTCAGACGGTGATATCTATGGAGTGGTATGGTTGATTTCTTTGAGATTTTCAGTGATGTTAGTAGAATGCTACATTCCCACAGTAGGCAAAGCGCATGAGTACCAACTTATCAGTTTAATGCAACCGAACAAGTCCATAATATGTCTTTTATCAACCAACCAGACCTCAAAATATGGTGCGAGGTCAAATGAGTTCGTATTTATGTAAACATTGTGATAAAATATATTGTTCACATTACGTTACTACTTTCAGTTAACAACTCTTGTGGAGTTCAGTACAAATATAATATTTTCTATGGAACAAGGCTTGAAATAGTATGTCTGTCATTTGCAGAATGAGGTCCCCAGAGGGTGAATTTAGTGATGCTACCCCGCATAGCGGGCTAGCATCACCAAATTAACCATCTGGAGACCTCATTCTGCTTACACCTCAGCAGAATGAGGTCCCCAGAGGGTGAATTTAGTGAGAGCTTTCCGATGAATGGCAACAAGCCATATTTCCGACTAAATCCTGAAGTTACCCATAATTCTGCTGTGGTTAAGGAGTCGATTATTTAGGGCATTACTGTACTAATAAACACCCAGTCCACCTTTCCCTCGAAATAAACCAGCAGCTGACCTAGTGAAATCAGTTGGGATAATGCTATTTTACGTTGAAGCCATATGAATATCGGGGTTTTAGTGTTGTTTACCCGCTCACTTAAAATCCCCAATAACTGTAATAAAATGTCACAATTGTGACAGTCACAATTGTGACAGTAAACCAGTTTATTCCATAGCAAGCCTTGAAATAGTATGTCTGTAATTTGCAGAATGAGGTCCCCAGAGGGTGACTTTATTGATGCTACCCCCGCATAGCGGGCTAGCATCACCAAATTCACCCTCTGGGGACCTCATTCTGCTGAGGTGTAAGCAGAATGAGGTCCCCAGAGGGTGAATATGGTGATGCTAGCCCGCTATGCGGGTAGCATCAATAAATTCACCCTCTGGGGACCTCATTCTGCAAATGACAGACATACTATTTCAAGCCTTGTTCCATAGAAAATATTATATTTGTACTGAACTCCACAAGAGTTGTTAACAGAAAGTAGTAACATAATGTGAAAAATATATTTTATCACAATGTTTACATAAATACGAACTCATTTGACCTCGCGAAATGACAGCGTGAATTATATGTAAACAAACCGAGATTACTTGTAATAACATGGCATATCCTATGCAATTTAACATGAAATTTAGATTAAAATACAACACTATGACCAAAGATGTCACCCTTTCTGATGTATTGATTTGTAGGTATAATCAATTAAAGGCCCACTTAATTTTTGAACCCCCAGATATGCCATATTACATACCATTTGAAAGAGGAAGCTCCAAGACATTGTATTTTCAACATATTTGATGTAATAAACTGTGAACAAGTTTTTTTCCCCTTATATATCTGTTCTGTGATCAAGTTTCTGCACAAAGTCAATTATTTTCAATGGAAGGGGAATAACACTATATATTTAGATATAGACTTATTCTCCTTCCATTGAAAATAAACTATAGTTTGAATTCTGTTGCATTCTGGGAGCCATAAGGGGGGGGAATGTTTTTATGATTTCAGCAATTTTCTATTACTCTATGGGCCACTTCTGAGACACAGACGTTCCAAATGTTGATTAATTATAGTATTTTAATCATATTTTATGGGATAGATTGTTATTAAAACCGTATATAAAGTCACTATCAAAAACATAATCGGTGACTTGAAAATTAAATTGGCCTTTTAAGTGACAAAAAATTCGGTAACTCGATCAGGGCGTAAAGTCTGATATACAAAGATATATACATGCACATGGAACAGCATTATGCCAACCAATGTCATTAGCTGGTTTACGTCGTAGGGAACTGGGACTACTAAACACCACAATTCTGGAAAAAGACATGCACCACAATTCTGGAAAAAGACATGCACTACATGTATAGAAATTAATTGGGATTGCCCTAATAATGTGAATCTGAAAGATTGTCATCAGTGTTTAACACTTCCATGACTGGAGCTTCCTGAACATTTGTGAAAACCTATACCAATGGATTCTCTTAAATATGCGAATCTCCCATGTGGAGCCTTGCATATATAAGAGAATACATTGGCCCAACAATAGTATTACCTTGACCTTGTAAGCCAGTGCATTCTCTTATATGTGTGAGGCTCCTTATGGGAGACTCACATTTGAGAATGCACTGGCACAGGATCAGCTATGCTGCACCAGCGCAGCTCCAGTCATGAAAGGGTTAAAATAGACTGTCGATATAGCATGAGTTGTTAAGGTCCTTCCACAGAGCATTTGCCGTGCGGCATGCTTCGTGATTCATCTAATTAGAATACACAGGAGACAATGAGTGCTTGCAGATGGCATCTGACTTACAGGCGAATTGCCAAGTCCACAGAAAACACTGCCGCAGAATTATATCACTTTCCTAATCTGGCGGTGCGGAACAACGTAATTTGTCTGCAGTTGTTCGGCTAATTGCAACATTTACAATGACGATAAAGAATGAAGACACTGGAAGCACAAGAGTTTTTGGAGTCCATATAGAGTCGACATATCAAGTTGTAGACGTTTCAAGACTCTGTACAAAGTGTGCTTCATTAATGTGCTTCTTCATGTAATTTATTTTGTTTGTGTTAAATTTATGTTTTGTTATCAAAAAAAGTTCATATAAAAAATAGTGTTCCTACTTCAATTCTATACTGAAATGTAATTGTAATTGAATTACATTTCAAAGTAATTTTATTAATTACATTGTGAAATAGATGTAATGGGAATTGTAATTGTAATTGAAAAATGTTGAAGTAATTGTAATTAATTACATTCACAAGTAATTGCCCCAAGCCTGGTTTTGGACTGTGATTGTGCATCACTGCACTATGCAGTAATTATTAATAAAATAAAAGGCCGCTCGGCCACAGTGTCCCCCGAACCGGTGGCTTCATTTGGAGCGGAGGCTTTGTAGAAGTATACTATATGAATAAGACACTTGTGCATTGTCTCATTACTGACATGCATACAAATAACCAAATCTTAAAAAAAAATCCTAAAGTCAAAATATAACCTCAAATTGGCACAAAATGAAGAAAATTACAAGAAAAATTGAATTTTCTAAGTCGAAAAGCCCATAACTCTGAGAAAAATCATTCGAACTTGGCCTGTATCGTGATATGACTGATCCACATAAAAACGGTATTTGCAATTAAAGGATCCAAACTTGAGATATCACCCGGAAACCGAAAAAATGAGAAATTTTCTAAGTAAAACAAGTCGAATAAAAGGTCGGTAGACCTCATGTCCGCCTCTAAGCATCGGCTTGATACAACCGTTGTTTGCGCATAAAAATTGGCATGGCGCATGCATGGCGGAACACGAAATCGAATTTCTTTTGTGCTAGTGAACCTACATATAACAAATTTAATTTCATTCAGTACACATTTACTAAAGTTATCATCCGGAAACCTCAAATTGGCAAAAATTCTAAGTAAAAAAAGGACATAACTCTGGTGAAAATTGGCGGGCGGAACCCGATTTCGAACTTGACCTGTGTTTTGCTGGGAGAAAGACACATACCAAATTTGATTTAAATCTGATTAACTCTACTAAAGTTATCATCCGGACACCAACTTTTGGGGTTTTATGACGGGTCGGCAGACAAAAAAGGGGCCATAACTCTCGCAAAAATTATCGGATTAAACCGAAATTCGAACTTGAGCTGTATCCAAAATCAAGTTATCATCCGGAAACAAAAAAACAGAAGAAAAACTTAATTTACTATGTCGAAAAAGGGGCATAACTCTGCCAAAAATGGTCGGGCAGAACCCAAGTTCGAACTTGACCTGTGTTTTGCTGGGAGAAAGTAATATACCAAATTTGGTTTGAATCAGATTAATTCTACTAAAGTTATCATCCGGAAACCAACTTTCAGGGGTTTTCTAAGTCAAAAAAGGGCCATAACTCTCGCAAAAATGGGCGGAGCAAACCCATATTCGAACTTGACCTTTATTTTGGCCTGATAAACACACCTATGAAATTTGCTTTTGATCTAATAACCGAAACTAAAGTTATCATCCGGAAACCATTTCCGGACACACGGACACACGGACGGACGCACGGTACGACGCACGGACGGACGCCGGCTATTTTAATAGTCCCCCGAATTTTTTTTTTTCGGGGGACAATTAAAATATGTGAATAACAAACGTGAGATAAACGGAAATATACTGTAACCGCAGTAGATGCCGAAAACGTCAATACACTTTTGCTGTGCGGTATGTGTGGTATGCCGTGATAATTGAGGCAAACACCGTGTGGAAGGGCCTTTAGAAAAACTTGCCAGAGTATTCCAGTAAATATGACCAATCAGAATGCGACATGCTGCAGGATACCCAGAAATATTAATCAATCAACGTGCAATAGGTGTGTGGTTTGTGCTCTTGGAAATGTTTGTGCCAGTGAAAATATATAGTGAAGGTTGAGAAAACCTAATACCTGAGTAAAAGCCATCTGATAAATCATATTCGGATTCTGAAATGTACAACGAAAGAAGACTATCAATGACTGCTATTATGAGTGATGACTCCAATGACTGAGAGAGGCTAGTCCTTTAAAATCAGCATGTGTCAATATCAATCCTTAACCCTTTACCCAACAGAACGGCCCTGTGCCAATGCATTCTCTTATATATGCGAGTCGACCATAGGTCGCCTCGCATATATAAGAGAATGCATTGGCTTAACACATTAAAAATTATAAAATTGTCAAAGAATGTAAGAAAAAATGGTAAAAAGTGTTAAAAAAAGATTTTTTTTAGGCCAATGCATTCTCTTATATATGTGAGGCGACCTATGGTCGACTCGCATATATAAGATAATGCATTGGCACCTGTAGGGCATAACTGTAACTATCACAATGTGGTCAATGAGCCGGTTCCAATGATATCCATATTTGTATGGTTCTATTGAGACAGACCGAAGATATTTTAGGCTGTTGAAGCTTTATTTGGCCGGTTTTGGCCGGTTTGTTGGGTAAAGGGTTAAACAAAAAATAGTTCTAAACTCTTCGTAAGCACACAATATACAATCAGAACTATATCTTTATTGGCTGTCAGAAGAATCATGTATTGGCAAGCCTTTTGATTGGTGGAATTTGGGCACATCATGACAAACACTGAGCATAAAAGAATAGTTTGAAAATGGATCGGAAAATTACTTAGATCTCATATAGAGTTTACAGGATTTTTGAGACCCATTATTTTGGTGTTATAAGGTGCATTTTTAAGGGTTATATTTGTGGAAGAATTTCATTACTGAAATATTTATAGAATAAGTTAGTAAAACATGCATCTTGCCTAATAAATTATTTTTCAAGTTATAGTTAAACATATGTTATTCTCTTCACTTGGCAATTTTAATGGCATCATTTGTTATCTTGATGTATCATTTAAATACGCAAATGAATAATGGAAATAAAATGTGCAAAAACTGCTTAGGGTTTTATTTTGGGCACTTTTTACAGATTTTGGGCACATTGTTTACCAATGTGAATTTAGGGGAGTCTTGAGGTCTGGCTATAGCAAATAAAGAAGAAAAAGTTAATGACACCTATATAATTACAATATCGAACTCAATATATTTTTGCAGAGCAAAGTACTAATAAGTTTGATCTCCATACCAAATTTCAATTCAACAGTGCCATTTTCTGTGTCACTAACAGAACTGTCCACATTAGATGCACAAATATCACGAGAAATCGCCAAGATGCCTGCTAACAGTTTCAAAGTAATGAAACTATGTTGCTTGATATAGAATCTGTCTTCAAATTTCATAGTTATCACTTCATAAACATAACTGAAAACAGGTTATTTATTTATTGTGGAATATGAGATACCTACATGGACATTTGGGATTGTTGTATATTGGAGAATGAGATGGAATATGAGATACCTACATGGACATTTGGGATTGGTGTATATTGGAGAATTGATGGAATATGAGATAACTACATGAAGATTTGGGATTGTTGTATATTGGAGAATTGGTGGAATATGAGATAACTACATGAAGATTTGGGATTGTTGTATATTGGAGAATTGATGAAATATGAGATACCTACATGAAGATTTGGGATTGTCGTATATTGGAGAATTGGTGGAATATGAGATAACTACATGAAGATTTGGGATTGTCGTATATTGGAGAATTGGTGGAATATGAGATAACAACATGAAGATTTGGGATTGCCATATAATGGAGAATTGATGGAATATGAGATACCTACATGAACATTTGTGATTGTCGTATATTGGAGAATTGGTGGAATATGAGATACCTACATGAACATTTGGGATTGGCGTATATTGGAGAATTGGTGGAATATGAGATACCTTCATGAACATTTGGGATTGTCGTATATTAGAGAATTGGTGGAATATCAGATAACTACACGAACCTTTGGGATTGTCGTATATTAGAGAATTGGTGGAATATCAGATAACTGCACGAACCTTTGGGATTGTCATATATGGGAGCTGCAGTAGTAATATCGTCTGAGAAGTCGATGAGCGGTTGTTCGGAGTCAGTATTTGGAACATCATAGTGACCTGTCAGTGTACCTGGATTGCTGTCTGGATCTTTAACTGAGGAATATGTACCATCACTAACCTAAGATAAATATAGATGATTCCAAAATATTAAGTGCTAATAAATTAGGTCAGGATATTGTATAAACATGTAATTACAGTCTAATGTGCATAATAAATAGACAATTGTTATTATTTTATACCAATAAAAAGATAACAAAAGATTGAAATACTAAGTCTTGAGGTGTTAAGATAATTAATTTTGAGAAATAGGAATACACTGACAAGTATGCAGCCATAGAATTTACAATGTTACAATCAGGGACTATTAACAGTAAAAACATTTTACTATTTAGCCATATAGTAGAATACTACTGTGATGAAAGCGGGACACTTTTGTTACTGAGTTGATTGCTTTTCATGAAAATGGTGCACCCCGAAGTATTGTACATCAATATGATTGTCCATGCAAACTCATATTCATGCATACTGTTCTGACATGAAGAAATTATGGAAATAAGGAAGCCAATAATTAACCCTTTCATAGCGGGAGCTGCACTGGTGCCGCATTAAAGATCCTGTGCCAGTGCATTCTCTTATATATGCCAGTCTCCCACAGGGAGCCTTGCATATATAAGAGAATTCTTTGACCTTGACCTATGGGAGACTCTCATATATAAGAGATTTTTTTGGCACAGGGTTTTTGCAAAATATCAGTAAGCTCCAGTCATGAAAGGGTTAAAATATTAACTCAGTTTGTGACAGTAAATCACTGAAATAAGAGAAACATTCATAAAAATATCATGGCTATTTCCAAAAAAGTGCTTGTTACCAAGATAGATATACTGTTATACATACTGGAAGATTGGAGGGGTGGAGATCATACTCTGATGGACGGCGATGTTCAGGTGACGGAGGCTCCGCATCAGGTCTGTCATTGTAATATTCAGATTCCTCACCCCATTTCTCCTGGTCAAAACTCTGGTTTTCGCCCCTGCATTGAAATAAATATAATAATCCTTTCATAACTGAATATTTACTGATGGGTAGTGACCCGATTCCCATTCATTTATTTTAGTAATGAAAATACAATGTAAACTCCTGTCAACAAGCCAATGCTTACCATTATAATTGAAATAAATGCTTTGTCTCAATAAAAAGAAAGGAAATCTTGAGTCTTCAGTTGCAAGTAGCCCAAATGAGTTATAAAATGACATACCATCAAATATATGTTATTCTCATCAATAGAACAGTTTATGTTACTTGAATTACAGAAATGTTAATAGACTCACTTTTCAGGTATTGTAACAGCTTTGGGTTGGTTTTGAAGATACACTTTAAATCGAAGTTCGAATGCTTGACCAATGGTTGTGATAACATCTTCTGAGAGCCCACCTCCACATTCCAGGACATGACAAGCTCTTCCGCTGGTATCTTTTGCCACAAATGCTACAAACTCCAGTGTTTCCTGTTAAAAGAGTAATTAAATAAGACATTAATTCAATTGTCTTAACCTCTTTGCTGTGTTATACGTCCATACCAGGGTTGGCACTGGACCAAAATATTCTCCTGCCAAAATGTTTGCCAATGAAATGATTTTTTGCCAAATTTAAATGTGGGTATAATTGAAGGAAATTCTCGTTTTTTATCTTTGCTATAAACTTTTTAAACTAACCACATACACTGGTAAAATGAGCTGGTAAAGTAAGTTAGTATTATTAATAAATATCAATGTAGCAATAAATATCTAAGCGACACCCGAAATCTAATATTGCTACATAGTCATCAAACTACAAGTATATCTCATCAAAGCACACATATTATTTATACCTGACACAAAGATTGATCAGAACCGTTTCAAAGCTTGAAACAGTGTATGATGTTCGACAACTGTGTATGATAATAGTCTTTGCATAGGGACAGTTTTATTGCTATTGTGATATCCCCGATACATTTTCCACTGGAAAATTGCCATAACGTCAATTTAGCAGCGATGGGATAGCTCATCCAGCTATATATAGTGGACATATTATGTGCTGCTTATTTACATAGAACCAAACTAATAAGTGAGTACCCATGCACATTTTTCCCAATGAAAAATGTAGCATTCAACTAATATTGCCAAAAATTCCAGCCATGCCGATTGTACCATTTCAGAAACCACAATTTCTGATCTATGCACAATTGTAAAAAATTTCTTCTGAATTTGAGATAAATTTTCACCTATTAACAAAATGTAATGATTCCTCCAATGGAGTTGCTGAAAACAATTCATATATAAGAATAAATTTGGATACAAAATATATGAAAAATATTTACTTTATTATCTATTCCCATTCGATCACCCAACAGAGAGTTCCACATATATAATATTATGTTAAACCGAAATTCCATATATAGAGGATCTCTAATAAGTCGCAATTCTATAAAAAATTTAGTAATCAAATTTAGTGGACGAGGTTAATAAATTTTGTATAGAATTGCAATGAATTTGAGATACAATTTATCACAGAATCACATTTTAGCAAGGAAAAACAAAATGGCTGGGGTTAAACAAAATTAATATTGATTTCCTTATTACAACCAAAGAGGAAGTAAAGACACCTTCAAGAAAAATTATAGTTCCATTTTAAATGTGTCTTTTCATGTTGGTACAATTGTTCAATCACCCTTAGGCCAAAACAAAAAAAGTTTTTTGATTCTCCGCATAGCCGCGTCTGGAAAAACGGCCCGTGTTGAACCATTTTATTACGATTTTCAATTTGACCGAAGCTGTCAAATGATAACACGAAAATAGGAAACTAGAAAAAAGAAATTAGTTATGTTTCAAACATCGAATATGATAGACATACAATGGTGTATGTGTTGGTATTCAAAAACAGACACTAGGCAACGATAACTACCAGGTATATTGTCACCACAAGCTGCCCAAACCCCAAGTTTATTAAGTCAAATGTGTTCAAATATTTCGGCATTTTATCAATTTGAAAAGGAAGATAACCCACTTTTCGTGCGGTAAACAATTCTGAGATTTCCAATTTCGGGAACGCAAACCGGAAAGAAATATGGTGCGTATTGGCGATGTGTATGCTGGTTTAATATAATAGTATTTGAAGTTTTTATGGCTAGCATGTATAGTACTATAGTATAGATGGATAAATATTAAAGTATATAGATAGATATAAATAGATATATACTATAAAAACTACATACATATATCAAATATATCAACAACAGTAAATTGAAATATACATTGTATATATATATATCATTCTGGTAAATCCCTATATGATGTACGGATAGTACAATGTCATATACTTATGTCATTCTTTATTTCAGATTTGATGTACGGGTAGTACAATGTGATAATTGGTCATTCTTTATAGTGGAATACATTAGTTTATATCAAAACAATGTTCTCCTTACATTTTCTTACTGTGGGAAGGTATAATAACCCATGCTAACTATGGGCATTATCCCCATAACAAAAATAAAAAATAAAAATAAAACCCTAGCTCCCTCATCGATTCTCAAAAAAAATTGCCTGAGAATCAAAACACTTTTTTTGTTTGTACTTATCACCCATGTTTATCTCACAGTCAACACTAAACAACCCAACCCAAACTGAACAACCCAACCCAAATTGTGAATATCATAATTATATTATAATTAACATAATAACAATGTTCCGGCATTGACATCGATATCATTGCCCTAAGCTCTTACATCACTGCACATGACAATAATACACATGTGTCTTACTAAATCACTTAGCAAGGGCTAGTTATGTGAAAAACTGGATATTTGCTCATTCATTTTCATTTTTGTTCATGCATGACCATTTGGTAGCCTATCTGATTGAAAAAATGATCACAGAATATCAGATTTTCATTTAATGTCACCATAATATTGTGCAACATGAGTGATGTTATACAGAACCTTAAGGTTTTAACCCTTCCATGACTGGAGCTTCATGAAATTTTGCCAGAACCCTGGGCCAATACATATAGGTTATCACCACCATGTGTGTTTCTGAGATCCGTGTTCAAGTCGAGCTGCCTTCTCTGGGCAGTCTATAGACAGCCCAGAGAAGGCAGCGAGACTTGAATACGGATCTCGGAAACACACAGGGTGATGATAACCAATTTATCTTACAATTCGTCCCATAAAAATGCAATAAAACTCAATTTAAAACAGGAACTATTTTATTACGCGCAACACACAACGTACACAATTTTCAGCATGCGACGTTGTGATAAGTCAAATTCTAAGAAATTCACGTCACTATTCAATTTCACTTTGGCTGGAATCCGATTCAATGAAGAGGCGACGATATTTTCGTTTCATATGTTCGACATAATTGTCACTTTTAACAGGATAATTGTATTATTTTATGGTGCAATCTCCTTGGATAGTGATAGTGTTGGCGAGAGGCATTGTTGGAGATGACTGTCCATTCAGAGTTTTGGTGAATTTTGAACTTTCCGACACTTCGCACTAAAATAACCCATTAAACTTCATTTAGAGGAAATGCAATAAATCACGGACTTTTCGTAATTATTCTGTTTTATATCCTTAACATAAGATAAAATTAATATGATTTTCCCTTCTGTATTTTATCGAATAAAAAATGCGTTCAGTAGCTTTGGTCAAGACCGTACTGAATTACGGGGAATTCCCTACTTCGCTAAAATAGAAATTGTCAAAATAGTCCGTATTCGTGCACGCTGTAAATAATGTGTAAACTTCGTTACTTTTTCGATTTCCAAACATTTTTGGGTGGTTATTTTGAGCTTTTTGGGCCCTGTCTCCACATTTTGTCAACTTTATTGAACTAATTATTGATTATTTTACATTCGTAGCACACGAGTATATTATTTTACGACTTTTAGTTGGTTATTTAGACGTTTTGTATTGAAAACAAGCCAGTTGTCGAAACGCACGTGCACCAGCTGTTGCCATCCACGATATCCTTGTTGCCATCCAGGATACAAGATAGGAAACCGCCTAGGCGTTTTCGCGTGTATTTGATGAAATATAGCTATATTGTAAGATAAATTATCTTATATATGTGAGTCTCCCATGGGGAGCCTCACATATATAAGAGAATACATTGGCCTAACAATATTTACCCTGACCTTGTAAGCCAGTGCATTCTCTCATATATGCGAGGCTCCCTATGGGAGACTTACATATATAATATAATGCACTGGCACAGGGCCTTTAATGTTGCACCTGTGCAGCTCCTGTCATGAAAGGGTTAACTTCAGAAAACTTCTTTCTTTTCAATCAAATATGTTGTTTCTTATAGGAGGTGAAACATTGGAGAATATACTCACGGAGTCTCCACCAGATGCAAAAGAAATTCCAACCATGGCAGGGTTAGAAATTACCTGTAATAGAGAACACGTAAAAGTAAATCTCACATATATTTACAATTATGAAACAAACTGACCAATATGTATAATGAATAATGCAGATAATTACAAAATATTGGAATTAAATGATTCAATATAATTTCAAATAAGCTTTAAAACTACATTTGACCAATCTGTTGGCATATCACTTTCCGCTACTGGTGTAGTTGTCATGCGTTTAAGATTAAGTTAACCCTTTCTATACTAAATAGATTTTCCCACTTAGTTATTAAAGTATGCATTGGAATGATCTATTATTCATCTGGGTGTTTTCAGAAAAAATAAGCAGACAACAGATACAAGAAGTACAGAAGGAGTCCTATTTATTGGAGGGAGATGTTCAGATAATAAGATCAACAAACGGCTGTTTGTTTAACTTATTATCAGAACATCCCATACCATTTCCTCATACCCATTTCATACAGGCTGGTGTCTTTTTCATTGTGACTCGGAATCAGAATCTATCACACACCAAGGTACACACGTGCTTAGTGAGTGATGACATTTCAATATCAATGATAGTTTTGACAACGTTGTCTCTTTGATTGCTTTGATTGTCTGCTACACACTCACATTGAACAATACGCTCTCAATGTGATGGGTTAAAGACACTTCATAGTATAACCTTTGATGCTATGACTTGTCTGACGATCATTGTTAACCCACCCAATACTGTGCTGCATTTTATTAGTTAAGAACTGAGTCAACTTGACCAAGATAATGAGGCATGCAACTTGTTGAGCACAATTGTGTGCCACAAAATCGAAGGACTGCCAACCATCTAGTGACAGGTTCATCTCACACAACTTATTACATCAAAATCACTAAAATCTCTTTTGGATATTCGGCATGTCTCAATGATGTTTTACCTTAGCAGTGAGTCAGATGATGGAATTCAATACAAAATATCTTTATTAACCCTTTCAGTGCCAAGTCCGATTTTTGTATCAACCCATATTTCCTTGATCATTTTTTAAATTTATTGATTATAATAATGTGATACATTAATGGAAAGAGCTCTAAGAGCTCTTTCCATCAATGTATCACATTATTATAATCAATAAATTTTAAAAATGATCAAGGAAATATGGGTTGATACAAAAATCGGACTTGGCACTGAAAGGGTTAACTCATGTACTGAAGCAGTCTAAATCAAATTAGACCGTGTTTCATTTCAATCAACTTACAGTCTAACGACTTTCATGGTTAAAATTATTTCAAACGGGAGAAACTGAGTCAATATGCAGCGAGCGATGAGTTGATTGACCAATGAATAGCTTCCCGCAAATCAATTAATATTAACTTATTCACACAAGCCACACCTGCGGTATTTGACTGTATCCCATGAAGTTGTCGATTAAACTATCCGTTATCATCGCGCATCTTAACTGACCAAACGCTGTATAGCCTGTATGTTCAAAATCTGAGTCTGGATATTTATCAGACTGCTACTGGAGGGGAATGAAGTCAGATCGACATTGGAAACAATTATTTGAAATTGATTCCACTAGTCTCCATGATCATGACAAATTTTCTTTGGTTGATCATGATAATTATTTGGGACTTACTTCTCCAGTCTCCATGACCATGATATTGAGATGTTCTGTGGTTATGGTGAGGTTGACATTGGAACCGGCATGTCTCATGTTGGGCTGTTCTCCCAACATCTTCAACACTTTCTTGTCAGGCTGAAATGAAACACGCCTCATCTTCATAAGTGAAGGATTGTGTAAATGAGATTTGAATGATTGTTAATGTCATGTTTTGGGAGGGGGTTGGGGAAGGGGGAATTTGTGGAAGTGGCAGTGGAACTAGCTTTCAACATATGTTGAGCAGGCCTCAGCTCACAAGGCGACTCGGGCGAGATTGTCGCCTTACTGTCGCTGACTTCGCCCTATCATCGCTCTAAGGCGAAATCGAAGTCGCCTTCAATTTTAGGGGGATTTTTTTTCTTTTTTTTTCTTAATTTTTTTTCTAGTTTTTTCCCCCAGACATGTCTGTATATAGATGAATTGTGGCAGCCATCCCAAAAAGAAACAGACGATTCAGAGACAAAGACCCAAGTGTTTAAAATAAAAAATAAAATATGACCTATTGTTTTGTGTTGTTATTCAGTCGCCTTTGTTCGCTTTGCGGTAATGAATGTTAATCACGAATGTTTTGACACGCTGAAAACACGATATGTTCGCATCTGTGTTGTTACTGACCATCGTGAGTGTCACAAATAAATGTTTTAATTAACTTAAAAGACCGCCTTCCCGCTTTTCAGATATAAAAATAATTACGCAATTGTCAGAGTATGTACGGAAGTTCGTTTCGGTGACGCTTCGTACTTTTTGAAGAGACCGCGTTCCACTTTTTGAAGAGACCGCTTCCGTAGCCGTAAATAAATGTCAAGTTTATTGCTTTAATCGGATTATATCAGTGATGTTGGCATCAATTAAGGGAGGCCATTAATTAATAAAAGCTTTAGCAACTCCTTTGTTAGTTAGTCCTTATTGTTTATTTTAGCGGACACCCACATTACAGCAGTGACCAAATTAAACTTAAAAAGTTACATGCATCATCTGAATCCTGATCTAGTCCACAAATCTGACGTTAATTATCAGAGCACGGCTGAATATTTGATTAGTTGGGTCCACCAACTACATCTGATCATGATTCAGACTGTTAAATGTATAATAACAATTAATTACACTAATTTCAGATAAAGTCAAATTTTTTTAGTTTTATTTCTTATTTTAACTTTTTAAATTTGTTATTGATGTTATAAAATAAAACGATATTTCAATTTATTTGAAAATTGTCAATTTTTGGTAGTCTCCCCACTTCTCCCTGAAGTCTCCCTAAATTTCCTGAAGTCTCCCTAAATTTCCTGGAGGGAGACTTCAAGTCTCCCTGTTCTGAACCCCTAGGCTGAGGCCTGATGTTGAGTCTTGTAAAATGTTTATGCACTGAATCGTCTGAATGACAACATTTTGATCTGACTATGAGCATACAGGTCTGTAGAAAATGACAATAGATAATATTTTGTCAAATTTTATCTCATCTGACTATTTAAGCCTTATGTTGCATGACATTTACTATTTCCTCTTCCTCATATTAGCACACACACTATCGCTGGGTATATAGAGGAATCTATTTTGATCAAGTATGCTATTCCAGGGAATTCATTTTAGACAATAACCTCTGTAGAAACTTCAATATGTTTTGTTGGTAAAGTCTCCGCAATCGACCATTTGAGTATAACAAATGATCGTAAGAAAATTTTATATGTAATTTGGTATGTTTTCCCTATGATTTATAGATTTAGCCAATTCCTTCCTTCACTGATCAGAAAATCACCTCAATAAATTCTTAAATTCGCACAATGTTTGTTTTTCCCCCGAAAAGAATTTTCTATCTCTTTTAACTTGTTCTTCAATAGTTAGAACAATTTGACTAGACTAATTTACCACTATTGAACTTTATAAAGTGATAATTATTTGGTCTTGGGAAATCTTGATTAACATTCAATTAAATATAATAAATCTTGCATGGCTTGTTGTTGACTATGCCAAAATATCAGTCCTAGTAGGAGGAATAGTCCCCTCGACTCTACCTCAAATTATATTCTTCCCCTCAGACAACTACTATCCCAAAGTCAACTTCGATCCAGGCAATAATTATATAATAGTATTATTACTATACCTTTCGTTTTTTGTTCGCCGTTTTCAAACCGCCAGCCTCTGCTAGCTTGTGAATAGCTTCCCTGTGTAAAAAAAAAACACACTTTGTTACTTTCAGCAAGTAAATTGATTCTTAAACTGAAATATAAAGCTGTGTTTCCTAAGCAAAAATGTTGAAGCCATTACATGGGAAACTCCAACTTTAGCCGGAGTGATAAATGCTTGTTGCTTGCAATAAAAACCTGAAATTTGAGGGATCACTATCCAAAGCTGCATATTAGAATCCATCTGCTTGCTTTTCCTGAACACTCCTCCATATGAAAAATAGACCACTCCAATGTATACTTTAATAACAAAGTCGGAGAATCCATTTTGTGCAGAAAGGGATAATTAATTGATAACGATTTCAATCACATATAGCCACACATAGGAATATTATATACTCTCATCTACCGATAACATGAATAAGGCAATGCTATAAGTCTGTGTTCCCATCTACAAGTCAAGTCTCAAATGTAATTAGATGACCTATTATGTTGAAACTCCATTTCCACAGACTGGGGACCAGAAGTAAGTGGAAGGGGTGGGGCATAGATTCATTGAACTGTATCTGAAATATAAACCCAAACCATATAGACAATATATATAGGCCTGAAATTAGTACAGAATAGGCTTTCAGAATATGATACATAATGCCCATATTATTTGGGGTACCAAGAGTTATGGCCCTTGATTTTGTGACTGAAAATATGACTTTTACCGGTATGCACAAAATTACCAAAATATTGCATGATCACCTATGATGGTTCAAAGGACTCTGGCTTCTAACATCAAAATAAATTTTTAATGCAGTAAAAATAAATTGACCCAATATCTAAAGCCAGTGCTGACTACGGGTCGGGTCAAGGTCACTTGCACTTAATTTTTTCATAAGTCTAGGACACTTTCTAACATAAACAAATTCATATCCAACTTTGTCTTATATATACCTACCACATGCATGGTGCCAGAAACCACGGTATATTTATAAAATTACCCCTACTGATAATTAAAAACTGTGGAGTGTTACCTGAGATATTTATGATTTAGATGAAAATGTCAAGCGGAAACCATGTCTAATGTCTCCTTGCATTCTTTGCCTGACTATAAATGGGCTGGTCACTGGATTGTTTTGTATAGACCATTCTTCTGCATGTTTATATACCATTTCATAAATTTGAGGATACTTGTACCCAAAAGAAAAAAAAATTGCGGTTTCATCGTAGTCTGGATATTAGTCTACATGCCTCAAAATATGGTGCTGGACATTTGCAGAATGGGGTCCCCAGAGGGTGAATTTAATGACACTACCCCGCACAGTGAGCTAGCATCACTAAATTCAAGTTTTTGAGTGTCTTTAGAAACTTCTTTAGAAAGTTTCTTTTTCCTGTTAACTTTAGTGTCTCTATATCCCAAAATTGGCATATGACACAAAGCATAATCAAGGTGCCCAATGGGTGCAAATCACCACCTTCACCATCTGGGAACTTAAACCTGTGTCTAGGTCTCCCATAGCCGATGAGGCCATGCAGAATGAGATCCCCATAGGATGAATTTGGTGATGCTAGCCCATTGTGCAGGGTAGCATCACTAAATTAATCCTATTGGGACCTCATTCTGCAAATGTCAAGTACCATATTTTGAGGCTTGGTATTAGATCACTAAGTTGTGAATGAGATTATTTCTTGAAAATATAATAGAAAGTTTCCACTTGAGAAATTCCAGGAGGATGACTGCTACATTACTTAAATACTATGAGACTGATGCCTACCTTGCCAATTGTGTTCTGATACCAAACTCCAATGACCTCATTGACACATTGACATCTATGCTGCCGATATACTGTAAGAGAAATTACAAAAGTTAAAATTACAATGTGAAACTTCTAAATAAAAAAAAATCTGTATCCAGGTTTCCTGTTTAGAAATGTTGTTGTAGATATTCAGGGGGCTTAAAGGGGTAGGGCAGTTTACTCAAATATTGTTGTACATAGACATACAGTGAACTTAAATGAGGTTCAATTTGATTTAGTATTTTTAGGCAGCACAATGGTATTCAATTTCCTCAGCAGGTACTGGACCCTTAGTTTTAATTAAAATCAGACTCCCAAACAAGCTCCGCGTACCAGAGTCTGAAGGATTTCACTGTGTCCACATTACCGCTCCTATAAATAACTTCTCCATGCAATCCATGCAGTGTGATGTCACAGTGCACAGATATACATGTATCTTTACGGTATCGTTTTAATCCGCTGCTTCAAAATGGTGTTAACTTTTGAAATTCTTTGAAATATGCAATTCTATTCTCCTTTCTAGTTATTATTGGTCAATTCTGGACTCTTCATAGATGATTTTAGTGTTTAATTAGCTGTCATAATCTCTAATTTTGTAAACACTGTGTGAAATTATCAATGTAACAGAAAAATTATTGTGCTATTTTTAGGTATGTGGCGAATGGTTCCGACAATCACCTGATTGGCCGCATCACTTTACTGATGAGTGTTGTGGCTGGCTGACACTGACGTAATGCTTGTTGGTGGTAATGAAAATCAAGCTATTTTCTTCAGACTCTATAATGCGGAGCTTGTTCGAGAGTATGATTTTAATCAGAACTGTTGGCCCTACTGTAAATACCCT
This sequence comes from Siphonodentalium dalli, assembly GCA_032622095.1. Lineage (NCBI taxonomy): Eukaryota > Metazoa > Mollusca > Scaphopoda > Gadilida > Siphonodentaliidae > Siphonodentalium > Siphonodentalium dalli. The sequence goes on along the minus strand of CP136063.1, from coordinate 161,273,596 downwards.
AATTAATCGACTCCCTAACCACAGCAGAATTATGGGTAACATTTTCCCCGAGAGCTTTCAGATGAATGGCAACAAGCCATATTTCCAACTAAATCCTGAAAAGTTACCCATAATTCTGCTGTGGTTAAAGAGTCAATTAATTAGGGCATTACTGTATACCCCAGTCTAGAGGAAAGAACTCCAGGGAGCAAAACAAATTGAGCTTCAGTCCTGATATAAATTACCAAGCAAATTCACATGCTCTATCGAATAAATATAAAGCGTTGGTGCAGCATTAATGATCCTGTGCCAGTGTATTCTCGAATATATGCAAAGTCTCCCATAGGAATCCTTGCATATATAAGAGAATTCAGTGCAATTCACTGGCTTACAAATTCAAGGAAAATATTGTTAGGCCAATGCATTCTTTTATATATGTGAGGCTCCCTATGGGGAAAGTCACATACTAGTATATAAGAGAATGCATTGGCATAGGGTTTTTGCCAAATTTCAGAAAGCTCCAGTCACAGAATGGTTAAGAAAACAAGAGTATGGTAGCTGGCATGGTATGGGCTACTATTGAATAACAAGGTGAGGAAATGCTTTTCATAAAACTTAGTCTAAGATTAGTCTACGGTAATTTCACGGATCCTGTCATAAATACAATCTATGTTCATCACTCTTGGTGGATAAGAGAAAACCGACAGTGGGTGTTATTCAGTAATTTAATGCCACACATAATGTTGGGAATAGTTTTATTTAACAATAGCCTCAACATTAATATCTGACAAGAATGAACTTCATTCTTGTGACTTTTTGAATGTTCTAACCACTGATATATAATACTTATACATGTAACTTCAAAATTTGAAGAAGGCTCATGAAGACAAATGTTTGAGCAATCATAATTATCAGACCATGAAAGGAGCATTAAAATGTGAGAGACATCTATCTATATAAATGCCAAGTGTTTGTCTGTGTATCTGTCACAATTGTCCTCAAATGACTTAAAGAGACAATAATAATTAGCAATAAAGCGCATTTATTATCAGCTTAAACTAATTCTTCACACGATGTTCCTGCATGTCATGTTTGTCACCAGTCATTTTTGACAAGCAATCCCCTAGTACAATGATAATTAATCATTACCCTAACACCATAACATATCCCTGAATCTTTGTCGAGTTGAGAATCTGCGTGTATCCATCCCTTGTCTGGCTTGTTAAGGAAGCTCCCACTTCGAGTCCATTCAGGGTTCGACTTCTTGCTCTTGTCTTTCTTTAGCCGCTCTAACACACCAGCCATCCTGGAAAAATTCAAAATTAGCCCATTCATTCATATTCCATCCAGTATAAAACAGCAATTTCCTAAATAATCGACCCCTAAACTACAGCAGAATAATTGGAAATTTTTCGGATTTAGACAGAAATATGGCTTGCTGCCATTCATCGAACAGCTCTTGGTGAGAGCTTTCCGATGAATGTCAACAAGCCATATTTCCGACTAAATTCTGAAAAATTTCCCATAATTCTGCTGTGGTTAAAGGGTCATATAATTCGGGCATTAATGTACTTTGAAATTTGTTATTTTCAGAACAAAAGTCGAATATTTTCCTACTTTTGGTCAAATTTTTGGACTGAAGTTTAAAGGCCCACTTAATTTTCGAACACCCAGATCACATTATAAAATATATACCATATTATATTCCAATTGAAAGAGGAAGCTCCAAAACAATGTATTTTCAATTTATTCTATGTAATAAACTGTGAACATGTTGTTTTTGTTGAGAAACCGATGTCTGTTCTGTGCTGAAGTTTCTATACAAAGTCTATTATTTTCAATGGAAGGGGAACAATTCTATATATTTAGATATAGAGTTATTCACCTTCCATTGATAATAAACTCCAGCTTGAATTCTGTTTCATTCTGGGAGCCCCACAACAGGGGAAATAATTTTGTGATTTCAGCTATTTTGTATTACTCTGTGGGCACCTTCTGAGACACAGACGTCCAAATGGTGATGAATTATAGTATTTTAATCATATTTTATGGCATAGATTGTTATTAAAACACTAACCAAGGCACTAAAACAAATCTGTGACTCGATCCTTAAGTGGGCATTTAAAGTAGACCTACCAGATGGAAAATTCCAACCCAAAGGCAGGGGGGTGCAAATGTAACTCCTCTGACTTGGAAATTTCAATCTGGTTCAGTAGGAAATTCCAAGGTGGACACAAACCCACATCTAACAGACCCTCTAGCCACCACGTCCTGTCCTTATGATGTTTGTTGAGTTTATCTTAACATCCCAAGGAATTAATGACTGTGAATTAATATTTTTCTGCTTATGATATCAAATCATGTCTACAAATGAAGAATATGCCATTTTAATGTACAGGTATTCACGTACTATACATGAACAAGTGATATCATATCTGATGATATTACAATAGAGAAATGACAAGACATACATGTATATGTTCATATGGCAAGACGATTTGACCCAAAATGGGGTTTTATTGATAAATTGTGTGATGTTTTGTGGTACAAATTCCTTGCCCTTAGGGAAATTTAGGAACAATTATCATTTGAAAATAAAATGCATCCATTTATTTATACATACAAAATAAAATCTTTCGATAAGTTAGTATTATCAGGGCTCGATTTAACTGGATTCACATCGCAATCTGCGATGCAATTTCCAATTTCTGCTAACCAATTAACATGAAAAACATATATTGGTAGGTAATTCTATACAAATCTACCCAGTACTACAAAATGCAATACAAATTAAAAAAATTTAAATGACCCCTGAGTATTTATACACGGTATATTAAAGAAGAAATGTTACATATTACATCTTTCTATCATCACAGCATACATAATAATTTGACTGTATCAGGGTTGGGGACAAAGAGCCACTAATTAATCTGCCATTAAGATTCAACAGATTAACCTATTGTCTTATAATCCTTGGTCATAAAACAGCAATCATCATCTTTGAATGTCTGTTTTTTTCAAATTTGTAGGTTTGGTAATGACTTCCGAATGTGTTTAAAAAAAATTGATTCTGGGAACAATCATTGAATCAAACTTTGCTTCCAACTGTCTGTGTTGTTAATGCACCAGAACAGTCAGAACACGAGAATAATCAGTAAGTTCTATGTCTGTGAAGTTATCATCCAGAAACCAAAAAAGTCAACAAGGGTACTAACTTCGGTAAAAATGAGTGGACTGAATCCAAATTTGAAGGTCACTTGTAATTTTATGTCAGTAATCCATATATCAAATTTAAAAACAATCAGATAACTGAAACTAGGTTATCATTTGGGAACCAAGATAATTGACAAATTATAAGTCAACTAGGGCCATAACTCCAGTAATGAATGTGTCAATAACACAGTAGCTCAACTTGCAGAGGGGATAATGTCATACAGTGTACATTATACATGTAGCCAATGAAGCAATAAGTAATGTGGAAAGTTTAAATGTTTAAAGGTGCATTAATCCAATTGAATGCCCCATACTTTCTATTTCTTTGGCTTCAGGGGTAAAAAATATTTGATTTGAGTCGAGGAACCCACCCATCAAAGTTCAGAGTTAAAAGATATAAATTAAGATTATTCTCAATTTCTATATGATCACCCTGTCGGAGTGCTTCACATCACATTAACCCTTTCTTTACTAAATACTCATTTACAAATTCCTTTATGAAATGTTCAGGGAATAAATTTATAACTTAATAACTTATTATCAAAATATTTACAGCCAATGAATAGGAATCTTTCAGCACTTGTATTATCTGTTCATATGTCTGTTGTCTGCTTCTATATTTCCTGAACATTCCTCCAAATGAATAACAGATCATTCCAATGTATACTTTTAACCAAGTGAGATAATCGACTCAGTAAGGAAAGGATAAGCATATTATCATACTAATATCTCTTACCTGTCCTTAACACCTGAATACATATTAGATACAATGAATCGGTTGTATTGTAATATTGAATTTCCATACATAAGGAACTATCCAAACTCTATCTGAACAATGTTCCATCTAAATTGGAACATGAACTGTCACACTCACATCTTCACCTCGCTGCTACCACATAGACTAGGAAGCCATCTACACTATGTAAATACACCCACAAAGTTAGTGCATTAATACCAACCTAGATCCAAACATTTTGATATCATTATCCAAAATTTAGACCATATGATAATGACTAACAAACAAAACAAATATTACATTGTTGTCCATGAACTGCTAACAACTACCGGTAAATGAATTGTGCATCCGACAATTGCTGTATAAAACACTTAACTATTAACTTCTGTCATGTAATGAAGCAATCAGCCAATTATGTTAATTTATAAAATAACAGCATACCGGTAATCATGTACTACATGTAAATGAGTTTAGTCAACGGGTTGTCCTAAAGTGCTGCCAAGTTAGATAGTTCTGCTAATTTACCTACAATGTTGGTAAAACAGACTGATGTTATTTAATTGCCTGGTTTTATAATACAAATCCACAATACAAAAATGTCCTCAAATTGTGAAAAATAAATCATGTTAACCCTTTGAATCCTGATGTCCTGAACATTAAAGTAGTCCCCACCCTGACGTTTATATAGTGTTTCCAATGATATACATGTAGCATGTAATGCTACTACCTGAATGTCTACACGCACAACCTTTAATATGACAATCTACTATGCTAACTGAACTAGTGTGTGGTGAAATATGGTGCATGACATTACAGCGACACATTCTATTCCACTTTCAATACCGGTATACATGTACATGTATATTATATTATGGCTCCCTTTGATTAGTCTTGTCCTTTGCCAAATATAAAAAGGTTTCTCTAAAACCGCCTCTGTGTATGCACGAATAAACAGACCCCCCATCAACAATTTGGCTGTTAAAGTTAGAGAGATGAACATATGACTCATTATTAGTACAAAGTAGCACAATTCTAGTTAATGTGTGCTTTGATCGTGATATTTCTGTAAAAATTCTTCTCCATACCTAATGATAAAAAGAAACTTTTTTCTCAAAATACTAGTATGCCTCTGTGCATGTGCGAAGAAACATGACTTGTGTGTGCAAAGTACATGGTAGAAGTACATTACTGGTTGATATGAGCATTTACTGTGCTGTATTTCCATGTCATAAATATCTTAAGATTTCCAAACCGGTATTCCGGTCTCCTGAGTTATAGGAATATAAGGATTGGACCGGTATTCCAGTCTCTAAAGTTCAAAGGGTTTAAGATGCCTGGTCCAATTAGACACCACGAAACCACAATCTGTACTTTTTCTATTACCCGAAAATAATTAGATCAGATCCATCAACCCATTAATATGAGGTTTTGATGGCCAGATATCGACCCTCAAAAGAGGAAGTTTAAACACATTTTAATTCTTTTTGTCAGCCTAGCAAAAATTACAAAGATCGTCTCTTATCATCAGTTTGGTTCGAAAATGTGGTTCTTGAAGTGAAATCGCTTTTCAGCGGAATCAAATTCTACGGATCTGATTACATCAGAAAAGTTTTTGAAATATATCAGTTTTTTTCTATTGGTAGATTTGTTTGTTCTAAAAGGTCATATAAGTTACATGTAGGCAAACAAAAAATGTACTATGTGGACCAACCCTCCATACCAAATATAAGCTAAATATGCCCAATGGTTCTTCACTCGCGAGAAATCTATTTAAGAATTACTAAGGGGGAAAGAGTTATGGCCCTGGCTTCGCACCTATTTGACCTGTGAACTTATTTGAACAAATCTAAATGTGAGTCACCCAGGGAACATCCACACCAAAATATATATACCCATCGGTCTTTAAAGTGATGTGAAACACTCTGGTAGGATGATCCAATAGAAATGGAGAACAATCTTGCTCAAAGTTGTTCTTTTTACGAATATTAATCCAAATTGCCAACACACACCATCATTCTGAAATATTAATTAAATGCACCGACTCTGGGTGGCGAAATAATTTGTGTTTGTTTGTCGCCGATTGTTACATCCTGAATCCAGATGTAAATATTTACAACTATACATAGTTTTGACGATGTTTTCTATTGAGCAGTATGGTCGGTTTCTTTAAAATTTTCAACGATGTAGGTAGAATGCTACATTCTTCAGGTTGGCATAACACCTGAATACTAACTTATCAGTTTTAAGAACTCGAACAAGTCCATAATATGGATCTAGAGAAGAAAACAATTGTTGATGGGCGGACAGAAAGACCGACAGATGAACGGAAGGACCGTCTGACAGACAGATAGACAAATTCAGTACAATATATCCCTCCATTTTTCTTTGCAAAATCAGGGTATAATGAGTTCATCTGGATAAGTGGTTGTTAAGAAAATAATATAGGAACAAGCCAGCACATTCATTTTGTGTCACGGATCTTTGGTGTTTAAAATACATGCCTAACAGAATTATAAAATATAAACTGAAGTTTTATTACGAATTCCAGGATATTCAAAGAACTAGAAGTTCAATCTAAAAAACATTATATTTTCTTGAAAAAGGCCCATAAAACCTTTAAAATAAATCAAATCAAACCCATATTCGAACAAAATTTGGTTCTGATCGGATAGAAAATGTTTGAGTTATCGCTTTATGCGTAAAGTGACTATGGACTGACAGATGGACAGATAGCTAGACAGACAGATGATGGACGAACGAATGACGCAAGGTCAATCCGGATGTCAACACTATGTGTACATGTACCTTAGACATAAAAAGGAAGATACCAACACTTTTTATTTCAACTTACGGGTCCTCAGCAGTGTCACTGTCATCACCATTGATACTAGCTATAGACTCATAATCATGATCATCTGACTCATCAAGATCAGTATGCTTACAGAAACCCTTCAACACCGGTCTATTAGAAGCACCAGCCACAACACAAAACAACATTTTTGGCCAAGTTTTTTTGACAATGAGAAGCAGCAATGAGCCAAATAATTTAAATTAATAATAAATCCAGTATTCTTGAATAATATTCAGCAACTACATAAGTAATTCCAAGTCAGAATGCCAGAATTTTAAAAATCTCCTATAGAAATATCACATTTCATAGAACTATATGTACTACTATCAGAACAAAATTCCAATTTGGCACTTCTTATCACCAACATTTATCTTTTCTTAACTGGATCCTCCTATCATGAAAAAATAAACAGAAAAGCCCCTTATGTTCTGGAAGTCTAATGTGAATAAGTTGTCCAATTGTTTGCAATTAATCCATTGCTTCTGTTTAGGGTGACAATGAGTCAATACAATCGTTTTAATGTTGTTTGATCCTATTGTGTTTGTGGGTCTTAACAAAATAAATCTAAAATCTCTTCATTGAAATAGTCCTGCTTGAACAAGTCAATTTGGAATGAAACAAAACAACTCAGTTGTGTGTTATTTTGCTTGCTGATTTTAACCAGCCAACTTGCCAAGTGCCCATAGTTCACAATAGTTATACCTGTCTACTGTACAAACTGTAAAAAGGTGCATAGTAGTTAAATATATGTATCAATCTAAAAAGATAATTTCATAGTTAATAGCACAAAACTATTTGAATAAACCAAATACATGCATCAATTTGCCCTGGGGTAAAATGAAACAACTTAAGTCTGCAAATAGTGTGTCCGTCATTTGCAGAATGAGTTCCCCAGAGGGTGAATTTAGTGATGCTACCCCACACAGCAGGCTAGCATCACTAAATTCATTCTCTGTGAACCTCATTCTCCTTAGGCCTCATCTTCTGGGAAGTATTTATAGTCTTAAAATTAACATTATTTTTATTAACTTTTTCCCTTCTGGGAAGTTTCTATATCCCTTAATTTTCATAATCGAGACTAACGGGTGAACATTACCAACTTCAACTGGAAAACTTCAATCTTATCCTTGTATAGATCTTCCATAGCTGTTGAAGACTAAGCAGAATGATGTTCCCAGAATACACAGATGGTGAATTTGGTGATGGTAGCCTGCTTTATTGGACAGCATCATTAAATTCACCCTCTGGGGACCTCATTCTGCAAATGACAGACACACTACTTGCAGGCTTGCAACAATTAACCAGCTGTATCAAATCTTGACTGAAATCTACAAATGACTGAACCCAATATCATTATCCCCGAATACATATTTCACGCCTCAACAAACGACTTAATATAATCTAAACTGTCTGACAGTCTATAAAGGCTAGTATTTGTAAAAGTCAATCCTGCAAATAGTGTGTCTGTCATTTGCAGAATGAGGTCCCCAGAGGGTGAATTTGCTGACGCTATCCCACACAGCGGGCTAGAATCACCAAATTCACCCTCTGGGAACCTCATTCTGCTTCTGTTCATTCAGGCCTAAGCAGAATGAGGTCCCCCCAGAGGGTGAATTTGGTGACGCTAGCCCACTGTGCTGGAAAGCATCACTAAATTCACCCTCCCGGGACCTTATTCTGCAAATGACAGACACCATATTTGCTGGCTTGGCAGAAGTACATGTAAGTTTGAATCAGTGATATTACAGGGAAGTCTGTTGGCATTCAATGTTAAAGATGTATTCAGTGATTCTGAGACTTCAGTATAGTTTCTCAGTATTAAAACAATAAACTTCTATGTGGAAAGACCCCATGTCTAAATAAAAAAAAAGACTGTGAAAGATTGTTGATTGTCAACCGACTGACTGGTTTAAAATTACTTCAAAACGTTTTGTTCCACTCATGAAATTGAAAAGATATATAATATTTTCTTTGACCCATATGTGGTAACTATTAATAGAAACCTGTTTAATTAGAGCACCAAACAGTTTTAAATTTTAAATTACACAGGGAAGGGGTGGGTGGGTGGTTCGAGGTCGAAAAAAAAATTGTTCAAACTGTTTCTAGTCAACATATTTATCAAAGATTAATTAGAAAAAATCAAGATATTTGAATTATATCACTTGCATGTACGGTAGTTGAGTACAGTGATTACTGATGCATCATTTCTGAGTGCTGAAATTAATAATAGTGATGGCAATTTCACAATCTCTATGCTAAATAATAGTGATTGTTGGAATTTTTCTCCAAAATTAAACATTGTGCTGGTGATATTATTAGTCCCATGAGAGTATGATTATGATACTATGTCTCTATTAATAGTGACCAAAGAACACTGTATGCATATCAGGTTGGACACTTATATTATACATGTTACTGATCTACAATGTATGCACATGTACACATAGCTATTAAGTTGGCTGATTTTTTACTTAACTTTAAACCAAAATTTGATTCTTTTCATTACAGAGGCACAAGTAATGTTATATTTAAGCATTTATTCCACTTTCAAACACTATCACATGTACTTCAGACAGTGGTTAACAAGATCTTTTCCTTTCTCGGTATTTCTGCTAGTCAATAAGTAAGTAAATAAGGACACTGCAATTTAATAGCCTGGTTTACTACGAACACCACCGACAACTTTTTTCATGGCTTACAAAAAACAAAACAAAAAAGATTTGTCTAAAGACACCAGCTTCTGCGGCGATGCCTCCTGGTTCCACGTGAAACAGTCAGACAGACGACTCATATCTTAGCAAATTTGCTTATCTTCCATACTAAACCTAAGGAAATGTACTAGCACATCGTGCAATCAATTTACGCACATTAAAGTGATGTGAAACACTCCGGTGGGGTGATCAAATGGAAATAGAGAATAATATTTTTCGAAGCAGTATTTTTTACAAATATTATATCCAAATTGACAACACACACCATCATTCTTACGTATATATGAATTAAATGCAGTGACTCTCGGTGGCGAAATCTTTTTCGTTAGTTTATCGCCGATAGATGCGTCCCGAATCGAGTAGTAAATATTTACAATTGAGCATAGTTCCGACGATATTTTCTATGGAGTGGTACGGTTGATTTGCTTCAAATTTTCGGTGATGTTAGTAGAATGTTACATTCCTCCAGATGACATAGCGCCTGAATACTAACTTATCAATTTCACGCACCCGAACAAGTACATAATATGCCTTTAAACATGTGACAACGCTTTTGTGTTTTAGTATATGTACTGTCAAGGTGCCTTGTGCTCTTGAAAACAAAACAGACATCTCTCAAATCAATTAGACAGTATATTTGAGACTGAACTATCATTATCCTATCACAATCTACAGTAATGCCCGAAGTATATGACAGCACAAGCACAGCATGAATTACGGGAATTTTTTAAGGATTTAGTCGGAAATATGGCTTGTTGCCATTCATCGGAAAGCTCTCACTGAGCTTTCCGATGAATGGCAGCAAGCTATATTTCCGACTAAATCCTGAAAAAAGTCCCATAATTCTGCTGTGGTTTAGGGGTAGATTATTTATATTTATACTATGTAACAATGTATATAGTCTATCTAGATATAATATTGTAATGAACTTAAAAGGCAATTTATTTTATATTCTTTTATTTTATTTTTATTTATCATATGGCCTAGCAATAACAGGAGTCAGACTGCTCTTAGTACAAATGTCGCATATACAATGTAGGAGTGGCTGTCTTGAATCTTTTGTCTTAGGGAAGCTTTCGCCACACCACTACCTTCTCCACATTGGACACAAAAATACTAAGTCAATACCTCTATAAAACTGATATAAACTTTATTCTAGTAGTTGAAATGATTATTTACAAATTATAGTCAGGACTATTATATATGATTGATTCTTGATACAATTTAAAACATGCCTGTAGAATTAAGTAGTTATTCCAGGTTATTCCACAATAACATGTTGCGTTAAGCTTGAGTTCTCTGTATTTGAACAATATAGACCTGCTAAAAAAAATCCCACCTCCCTGCACCTTCCCACAAATCATCAATGTTTCATACTGGGGTTACATGCTTTAGTGCCTTACTATCAGAATATTTAACAACAGATTGTTGAGAATTTGTATGAAACAATCAATTGTCATATATGTCCAAAGCCATTTTATTTCTATTAATCAACACCCCAAACACATCAAATTGAGTTAATAAACATATTCAATACCCATCAGTCTAAAAGACTTTGGGTTAAAGTTGCCTATTTTTGAGGAATCGTGTTTTTGGATGTTTGTCAGCCCACTATCCCTGGTTTGGTGTTTTGTGAGTGCGATTTTGCATGTTAATTAGGCTAAGGCCTAAAAAAAAAAGACGTTTGTTTCCGCTAATCCGACCGACCCTATTTTAAACCCCCGACCCTAAACTTTTTATTGCCATTGCAAAAAAAAACAAAAAATTGGACCAAAAAAAAAACCAAAAAATTAATTTAAATTTTTTTTTTTTTAATTTAGGTCCCAATTCATATCATAACAAGATGCAAAACATTTATATATATTGACATAAGAAATTTAAGTTTACAAAAAGATTTCAGTTTAACAGTTGGAATCATACTGTAAAGTATGTTTGGCTTTATCTAGCTTTCATCTGTGGAAACTTCAAATAGTTTCAGTTCAGGTTTGTTATCATTCAGCCTTCAGACTTCAGTATTTCAATCAAATACAGAACAGGAACATTAACAATTTGATCGAATCAACCTGGTTATCAACTTATCAGGTGGGATCTCATAATACCAAATGAAAAAATAACATACAGATTAGTACTATAAATAGTAATTACTAACTTAATAGACATTGTTTCTGTACTACATGTAGTATATTATGTATGTGTCTCACTTGAATTTTATAAAATAGCCTATTATATGAATTAGAGTGATAATGGTAAGTCTCATTTCAAGCAGGATAAACATAATCCATTGAACCAAAAGATATCTGACAATAACTTATAAGCATTTCCAATCCATACATATACAAAATTTTCCAAAGTTATGCTTGAGAAACTTGATCAAATTGACCTCTCAGTAAAATACAAAATACTCACTCAAAGTACCCTAGATTAGCTCTAAATGCAATGGATTTTCAAAAAAAATCCAGGGGGACAACCCCCACCATCAGCAGGGGGTGACGGATCACCCCTCCCAAACCTTCCTCCGCTCAGTCCATCATTGCCAAAAAACAGGTGTCCCCCAAAAATACCTAGATCCTTCACTGAATGCGGAGGAAAAGGTGGGGTTGTGAAGCCATCATTAAGAGATCGGTACAAGACGGTCACTCCAATATGTGACAGTGCAGTGGTACTGGGCTGACACCAGTTGTCGCCGGACCATATGGGAAATATTAGGATTATCAAAGACTATATTAGTATATAGACTAGTATATATGTAAATATTGAAGCATATGCAAGATTGAATTGGAGTTTCTAGTTCCTCTGTCATTTGGGTTAACCTGATTGGGGCTAAGAAGTGCATAGTTTGGGTTATTGACAAGTATTATACAGTTATGTTTAAAGATACTGAAAAAATAAAAGTTAAAAAAAAAAATAAAAGTTAAGCCTACTACCTACCCTAATTTTTTTCAGCTCGTTAGCGGAAACAAATGTATTTTTTTTTTTTAGGCCTAATGACTCATTGAATTGAAACGAGCAACTTAAACTAATAGAAACTGGAAGAATAAAGTCAAGTTGGGAGAATGAGATTGGTAATTTTCAGACTGTAAATTGGGAACTTTGGAATTTTTTTTATTTTGCAAATAAAAAGTTTACGGGGGGCCATCTGGCAAACGGGAGGGAGGGTTACCGGAAACAAAGGTATTTTTAATGCCATGTCAAATTATCTTCTTGGACACTGACAAGCCTTGAAATAGTTTCTGTCATTTGCAGAATGAGGTCCCCAGAGGGTGAATTTAGTGACGCCATCCCAAAATGGCTGCTGGCGGCCATGTTTCTTATCAAATTTGGGGAAAAATTGATGGCTCCAATTTAGAGTTCACCCCAAAGATCCATACTCGAAGATCCATATGAAGTTTCATGATGATCGGATGAGGGATAGTCAAGTTGAGCTTAAAATGGGTTGGGAGGGCAAATTTTTATTTTTTTATTTTATTTTTCCTGACATAAATGGTTATGGTCAGTTCTAGTAAATTGAAGCAGTATCCTAGCTTAATACAAGGTGATTTAGATGCTCCAGTTGATCAAACGAGACTGATTAATGTGTTATCGAAATGTTATTTGGCAGTTAAAGCATAAGAAAAAAGTTCACATCAAAATTATCTAAATAAAAATAAAATTGAGGAGGGGCCTTAAAATAGTGTTGGGAGGGGATGTACATTGTACATGTAATTCTAGCAATTTTTGTTATATTGGCCTAAAAAAAACCATGTCTTTAACCCTTTCAGTGCCAAGTTCGTTTTTTGTATCAACCCATATTTCCTTGATCATTTTGCAAATTTATTGATTATAATAATGTGATACATTAATGGAAAGAGCTATAAGAGCTCTTTCCATCAATGTATCACATTATTATAACCAATAAATTTGAAAAATGATCAAGGAAATATGGGTTGATACAAAAATCGGTCTTGGCACTGAAAGGATTAATATATGTTGTCAAGGATGGGTCATAAATATAGCAATTCTACCTGCATATGGGATCAAATGACTACTACATCAATATATAGCAAAATAAATGAGTAGATTACAATTGGTTATACAATGTAGAATGAGGATTCGAGAGTACATGTACTGAGGTTTACCCAATCGGGGCTATCAAATCCTCAGACCATCGAATGTATTATTTTTTCAAGTTAGTATAGCAATACAGTGCTGGTTCTAATGGTATGGACATTTAGAAATGGTTATAACGGTAGCTTTCATCACTGCCAGTTGTGTCACCCTTGGAACATATGTGCCAGCAAGATCATGACAAATAAATGTCTGCCATTGCTTAATTCAAATGATAGTCCAAAAATATACAGACAAGTTTTTAATTAACATTTATATGGATGTAGCTGAACAGTGGATTGGAATACAAGATATAATAAACCAGGCATCTGATAATTTATGGTGATTTTTTTATTCTATACAAACTGTTACACTGATAAAACGAGTACATCCATTTAGGACCCATTTAATTTGTATTGATGACTTATTTTGCCAGTGCAGAATTAGCTGATGGCTATTATAAGAAAAATGAAAATTTCAACATGGACAATGGAGGAAAGTGGTTGGATAGACACATTGCCATTGCTTTGTCAGCCCAAATGACTCTAGATGCCAGGATTTTCCGACTATTCACTCTGAATTAAACGAGAGGCCGATCACGATCCGCAGATGTTTAATACCCATACCTTGGCGATAGCGATTAGCTATCACTGATAATTTTTCAAAGATATGATCACAGGAATCCATACATCAGTACCAAACTTGAAATCAAAAGCTCAAATAATTTGTCTTAAGAAGGGGTTAAAGTATTTGGGGTGGGGAGGAGTAGTTTTAAATCTCATAACTCTGTCCCTATTCACCCAAAGACCTCTCACTGTGAGATTTCAACGGTTTAGTGATTTCGGAGGATATGTTTAGGGGTTTACTGTAAGTTAACACATTGGAAACAAAAGTGATAAATCCCTATCTCTGCCACTTTTGGCATGCCAGATATTCAAAATTCATTCACTTCTAAAGACAAATTATAATTTGTTGACAAGCCAGACTGCTTAGAACAACATACATGTATGGGATTCCATCTCATATTTAAATTGTACTTTAATTACTACCCCCACCCATCTCCCCAGTTGTTATTTATTTATAAAACATGGACAGATAAGATCATATAGGTATGATATATTGAGGAATGCTTATATTGTTAGATACATGCAAGATTAAGTGTTTCATAACAGGGGTTATGGTTTTCAAAAAATATATGTAGTTAATACAATACAAAAGTGTTATCTATATAAAGTTATAGACATAATATGATGAGGATGCTGGCCCATATGGCCCCTAAATCGAAACAGATTACCATAGTTCATATAAAGAAAGTAAGTAGCCCTCAATCAAATAGTTTTACAAGTAGCTTGGAATCCAAAATTCAATCAACCATGATAATATGAACAAATGGGAAAATAAGGTTCCTGGAAATATTAACAACATCTACCATCTTGAATTTCAAAACAAGGCATCACCTACAATAGTCATGTAAATTTATCTGCCCGTTACCTACTATAAGCCATTATTTTAATTTCAAATTGAAAGCATGTGTCTGACGGGTTAATATATTTTTCAAAAATCAATTAATCAGTCAACACCAAAATCATTAGAAGTGAATAGTGTGCAAAGATAACCATATATAAGAGATATGAGGAAGAGTCCATGTACATTATAGCAAGAGTCTCATACTGCCATTAATCAATTTGACAGATAGGATTAAACAATTGCCAGCCAGTGAGCAGTTGTTTATCTTTACCTTCATCTAACCACCCCTAGAGGTCTGAACCATAGGTCATCACTCAATTAATAACATATTTCACTTGGAATGACATCTATTAAACGTACTCTCATACCGGTATACTATGGATATTTGATATTGGTAATTTATTGATATCATTATATTACATGCAACTATTGCAATAAAATCTTATTTTCAAAACAGGACATCACACCTAATTAATGGTATAAAATTCAAACAAATGAAAGTGTCAATGACAAATTTTTATCTTTTTTTATATATTTTTTTTTTATTATTATAAAAGTTAACAAAAAAGTTATATATAATAACTTCTCTTTTTTTAAATTGAGCAAGGAGTAGAGTTCAATCTAAAAAAAAATCCAAATAGTTTTTTTTTTCACATTTTTTTTTTCTCGAAAAAGGGTCATAACTCCTTTAAAATAAATCGCACCAAACCCATATTTGAACTTGATCTGTATTTTGGGCTGTGAAACTCACATACACAATTTGGTTCCAATCAGATAAATATGTTTGAGTTATGGCAGAACGTGTGAATTCTAAGAGAAAAAAGGGCCATAACTCATTGAATAAAATTCGGATCAAACCCATATTCGAACTTGATCTGTATTTTGGGCTGAGAAACCCATATACAAAATTTAGTTCTGATCGGATAGAAAATGTTTGAGTTATCGCATTACACGTAAAGTGTCTACGGACATATGGATGGACGAACGACGAGTGGTCAATCTGGATGTCGACGCTATGTGTACCATACTATGGTCAGGGTTCGCGCTGGCCCAAAATTCCCAGGTGCCAACACTGTTGCCAATTGCATTATTTTTAGAGCCACTTTATACTTTCTGTTGCCACTTTTTTCCGACCAATATTTTTTGGTGCCGCTTTTGAAGTTGGTTATATATATATATATATCAATTGTTGAAAATTCTTCGTGATTTCATTTCTGACCATTTATGAAATGCCTTGCCAAAGTCAAATCCTTCAATGGCAATTTTCATGAGTACATTTAAGTGAGGCACTGACAGTCTATTTCTTAATCTCGTCTTAATCAGGTTCTGATACGAGAACGCCCTCTCACAATCAACTGCGGAGACCGGAACACAATAAAGTGTTTCCACGAAACCTCGTGACATTGGACACTAGTATGTTGCTCGGTTTAGGTGGTGTAGCACGCGTCGATGTTAAATCAACTGCTGTATTTGGACTATCGGTAATGTCTGAATGTCTGAAGAAATCAGTAACTTTCTTCCTTTTAGAAGGATGTTGCTTGTCTGATGCATTGTTGTTGAAATCTAACTTGCGCTTACGATTCATATTTGCTGTATGTCACAGTTTGTGAAAGCTGAGTTACGAAGGAATTTGTCTAACACCTACTATCAATACACAGCTTCCTAACGATGTAGACTTCAGGAAGCCCTTTGTTTGGCTAATGTTTGTCAAATTGGAGTCAATAGCCGTACTTAGTGTTATAATCGAGCCTTTCACCACATCGATAAAATAAGTCGATCTGACATAAGCCGCGAATCTATTATACGCTTTCAATTAGGACCCAATTAGCTATGTCGCGACCGGATATCGATGTGTTTTTTGTTTCCGACCGATTGACTGCAAGCTTTATTATATGCCCAATGGGTACCGAATGCCAAATGCCAAAAAGCTAGTTGCCACTTTTTGTAGCCAATCAGGATTTTTTTGGAGCCATTTAATTTTTTTTATAGCGATTTGCTAAATTGGCAATAGGCAGCGCGAACCCTGACTATGGTATGGGTACACATAAAAATAATTTCCCATGCACCTGCCCCAACCATGGGCGCCCCAATGGCTCCAAGGACATTCCATATGTATGTCAGGGGCCCCCATTCCTGATCATTCAGTAACATTTCTACATCTTTCAGATAAAAGGAATTTCATTATTCAAACACACTTTTTCCCGCATGATGTACGAACTGATAGAGTTCATGGCAAAGTCTTGTCCTTACACAATTTGAACCGGTTTCAACTAAATTTTGTGGGATGAGTCGATGTAAGGTGGCGGATGTTATAATGTGGTTAGTTTTTCAAAATTAAATTTTAAATTAAAAATAATTTTTTTATGAAAATAAATTTAATATATGTTCACAAATATTTTTTTTAATGTTTTTTTTTCCCCTTAAATTGAGCAAGGAGTTAAATCTAAAAAAAAACATTTCTATTCGACCCAGTGACCCCATTTGAACAAATCTGAACCCCAGTCACCCAGAAACCCTCCATACCAAATATAAGCTAAATCGGCCCAATGTTTCTTGAGAAAAAGTCATTCTAAGAATTACTATGGAGGAATAGAGTTATGGCCCTGTATTCGCAACTAATCGACCTGGTGACCTCATTTGAACAAATCTGAATGTGAGTCACCTAGGGAATATCCACACCAAATATGAACCCATTCAGCCTTGTAGTTCTGGAAAAGAAGTCGTTCTAAGAATTACTATGGAGGAATAGAGTTATGGCCCTGCTTTCTCAACTAATTGACCTAGTGACCTCATTTGAACAAATTTGAATGTGAGTCACCTGGGGAACATCCACACCAAATATGAACCCATTCAGTTCTATAGTTCTGGAGAAGAAGACGATTCTTGGTGGACGGACGAGGAATGATGACTATACATGTAGCTCCACCGGAGACTTTGTCTCAGGTGAGCTAATGAATGGAACAAGACAGTCAATGACTGTGGGGTCGCTCACCAGACTGCAAAGACTGATAAGACTGGGACTCTGGAGACCATAACAGTCAGAACTTTTCATAATCACTTTAAAAGAAATAGCTCTAAACAGGATATGTTGCTAGAGAGACTTCACGTATGTAGATTGGTGAAAATCCACCTTGAAATTACCAACTGTACACTACTGATCACCCCCTCCTCCTCCAGCTTAACAAGTCCCCTCCGACCGGGCTACAGACTCCCAAGTCTTAGGTTGGAATTTCACAACTGACACCTCAAACTTTCTCAATTGTTGGAAATTTCCAATCTCACAAGCGCCTTTTTCTAAAACAATTTAGACATGTTTGAAGCCCAATTATCCATGGACCCAAAACACAATACATGTATGTCAGATTAATCATTCAGGTGGTTCCAAGGTAGATGTTTGAATGAATTTGGTATTTCAATGATTTTATTAGACACAAAAGTGTTAACTCCCCATAGCCCCGCCATTTCTGGACAGGTTGACCTCATTTTAACAAATCTGAATCTCAGTCACTAAAGGATCCTCCTGATTGCTTCATACTAGTCTATATGTAAGCTAAATAGTCCAACCTCTCTTGAGAAGACATTTTAAGAATTACTATAGAGACATATAGTTATGTCCCTGGTCCCACCCTATTTAACCTGGTGACCCCATCTGAATAAATTTGAATCCCACACACCAAAGAACCCTTCATACATATGATAAATATCAGTAAAATAGACCTGATGGTCTTTGTGAAGGAAGCATATTAAGAGGGAAACTGTCCTTCGTTTGGCCCCTATTTGACCAGGTGACCCCATTAAAAAAAATCTCAATTGCAGTCAAGGAAGAACATTCTATGCTAAATAAGCCAACTAGTTCTTGAAAACATATTTTAAGAATTACTATGTAGTGAAATAGCTACACTAAGTCTCTGGCTGTGCCCTTATTTGACTTTGTGATCCCATTTTCCCAAATCTGTCACCCAAGGTAATTTCATACCAAATATAAGCAAAATAGGCCATTTGATTCTTGCATAGAAGACACATCATGAATTACTATGGAGAGAAAGAGTAATGTAGCTGGCCTTGCACCTACTTGACCTGGTGACCCTGATTGAACAAATCTGAATCACAATCACCAAAGGAGCAAGCCTGCAAATAGTGTGCCTATTCCTACATTGTATGTGCCTGGCCTCAAGCAACACAATGTATTATACAATCAAGCCTTGAAATAGTGTGATAGTGTGTCTGTCATTTGCAGACTTTAGTGACGCTATCCTGCACAATGGGCTAGCATAACTAAATTCACCCTCTGGGGACCTCATTCTGCTAAGGCCCTCAACTGCTATGGCAGACCTAGGATAAAATTGAAGTTCCCCCAGTTGAAGTTGATGTTCACCCATTGGGCACCTCAATTATGAATTTTATCTTCTGCAAATTAGGGGATATAGAAACTTCCTAGAAGGGAAATGTAACTAACAATGTTAATTTGATACTATAGATACTTCCCAGAAGATGAGGCCTACGCAGAATGAGGTCTCCAGAGGGTTAATTTGGTGAAGCTAGCCCGCTGTGTGGGATAGCATCACTAAATTCACCCTCTGGGGACCTCATTCTGCAAATGACAGGCATGCTATTTGCCCTGTTGAACAATACAATAGGGAATTAATTACTTCTAGCAGATCTCCAGGGAATGTTTATAAAATGTCAGATTTCACTTGATTATATCAGTGATGTATATATCATTTACCTTCATGGTTATATGTAGGCATACCACACATACAGTTAGAGCCAAAGTAAATGCCTCTTATTAATGATTCTCTGACCTCATTCTGCAAATGTCAGACACACTAAATTCAGGCAGTTTGTTTAAAATTGCTAGCAGTGCCAGTATGTTTATACAAGCTGTCAGTGACATATTATTCTAATCTAGATTAATGACCTGTGCTTCTCTCTGTCTATCCACAAAGAGATACCTGCAACTTTAATAGAACAGGTATTAAAGTTTGGGAGCTGGAAATGATATCCGTTGGAAGGGATGTTGGTTGGGTGCAGACCACTGCAGGGTGGGGGTGGGTCTAGGCCATGTGGGAGGGGGGATGGGTAATGGAATATTTCTGTAATATCAGAAGATTAAAGTTTCATAACTCTGCAGATGTTATAATGGTGTCACTTTTTTCAAATTTTATAAAATTATTAAAATATAATTTTTTTGTTTGTTAAATTGAGTATGGTGAAAATTCCAAAAATCTGAATTTAAGTTATGTCACTGGCTCCGCCCACATTCGACCCCGTGACCTCATTTGAACAAATCTGAATAACAGTCCCCCAAGGACCCTTTGTACCAATATGAACCCATTCGGCCCAATGAAATTTGAGAAGAAGTTGTAGTAAGAATTACAGAGTTATGGCCCTGGCCCCGCAACTATTTGACCCAGTGTCCTCATTTGAACAAATCTGAATGAGAGTCACCTAGGGAACATCCACACCAAATATGAACCAATTCGGTCTGACAGTTCCAGAAGAGAAGATGTTCAAAGAATTGTTGACGGATGGACGACGGATGACTATAGCTCCACCGGAGACTTCGTCTCAGGTGAGCTAATAAGCAAACATCTCTGCTACATGTATATGCAAATAAAAGTGTCAATGACAATGTAGCTCAACCTGGAGGGAAGTAATTTCATGTGTTACAGTCAATAGTGCAATCAGTAATACTACAGACTATGTCAACATGAAGAGATACATGTATATAATCTAATATATATTTTGGAACATCTGTCTGTATGTGTGTGTCTCATAGACACATTTTTGCGTGTAAATTATCAAAATATTTGCCAAAAACATGTCGTCTAGTTTACAGAAACAAATTTACTATTCTGATAATATACAGACGAATCATTTGAATACAGGTAAATAAGATTTTTCTGTCATGTTGACACTGATCCTGTTGCAGCGCCAGCATCAACCTAAAGCCAATATCACCTCCTGCATTGAATATATACAGATAGATCCATTGGAACATACCGGTAGTAGTATGGCTTACGCCATCTAAGTTCCATCGCAAGTTCTAAATGCTATGATGCGAGTATGATTTCTATAAAAATAACAATTATGACCAACGCACACGTATTTATCAACTAAATACTAATATAAGTGTGAAACTATGCACCCACCTACGTGTCATTTATCCTTAAAATCCGTCAAATAACACAACGCAAACACTGACATGTCTAGCATAACATGAATCCCCTTGGAGTATCCGAACGTTCCGCAATCAGGTCGAGTGTAACTACACTCTGCACATGCATACCTTTTGTTCTACTAACCCTATTATGGGTAACTTTACCAGTTTTTTTGTCACATATTATTTACCAGTGCACTGGTAGTCACATGATGTTTAGGACCGACCACTCGGCCATGTTACAATATGGTTTGAACTTTCTGTTACCGACTGGATTTTTTTATTAAATAATTTACGGAATTATACACACTGTTTAAATATAAATTGCAATAATCATTATTATATATTGTTAACATTAATGATTATGTTAGTTGATTCTCAAAATTAAGTGCATTTAAAAAAAATTAGATAGTCGCTCATGCTCAAGAGCGATGATGGTCCGACCTGAGGGCATTAGCCCTGTTACTAGGTCGGAGTCTGAGATACAGATACAGTCAGTAACAGTGTCAGTGTTGCGACTGTCAGAAGATTGGGACCTTGGACGATTGGGACCTTGGACGATTGGGACCTTGGACGATTGGGACCTTGGACGATTGGAACGATTGGGACCTTGGACGATTGGGACCTCGGACGATTGGGACCTTGAGTCAGGACGATTGGGGCCTTGAGTCAGGACGATTGGGACCTTGAGTAATTGCTTTCTTCAGTTATATATAAGAAATTATAAGTACGGTATATTAGTTTAAAATCAAATTTTATTTATGTAATGGAATTAACAAATATAATAATGATATAATACAAAACAATAATAACGATGGTATTTGATTATCTTATTGGTCGTTGAACTGGTGGAGAGCATACATCTTATTGGTCGTTTGATCTCTCGTTCCGCCGAACGGGTGCATATAGTTTGGAAATTTCTTTTAGCAGTGATGACGATTTCTTTCGAGTCGTAGCTGTCCCACAGTTTAAAGATTCTTCCCTGCAATTCTTTAGTATCAGCTTTTTGTCTTCGGCTCAGCTTCCCTTCGCTGACCATCTTCACTTGTACAGGAATCTCCGATGCCTCTTGGTATAGTAATGTGAGTAGCAAATAGAACGGCAGGTTGTTGTTAGTCGCCCGTTGGTTAAGTCTGGTGTGTCATCCCTCGACGTCATTGTTCGTTCTAATACTGCGCCCAAACACACACCACTCCTCGGCTCTGGGCTCCACACTGTGCTTTCCAGCCACGTTGCCTTGACATAATCCATAAAGGTTACCATCTGATGTGCATTGCCACCTCAAAGTCCACGACGAAAGATGTTACGTTGGTGTTTTCCATGTGACTCAGCACAGCCTGTATAACCTTCTTGTAATCTTGCTTTGTTCTTCTAGACAACAAAACGAAACAAAGAGGCAGTTGTTTCATGCTATCTCCCGATCGGACGAAAGCGTGGATGGTAAAGAGTTGTGTGAAAGGCTTGTCGACGGCTGCCGTTAAGTAAACATTGATAAACTGTACTCACTGTGAGTCTATACTTACCGTACTAACACTAACCCAATATAATAATTATTTAATAGGATTGTATAAATGAAATATGAAGGTATAAACATATATTAACTTGAATAAGGTCCCAATCGTCCTGACTCAAGGTCCCAATCGTCCGAGGTCCCAATCGTCCAAGGTCCCAATCGTCAACTTAAGGTCCCAATCGTCCAAGGTCCCAATCTGGATACCAGTGGTGGCACTGGTGGCAGTGGTGCCACCAGGCATCACCGTTCGATGAGTCATTTACTTAGCCTGGGGCAAAACAGTCTATAGTTACTATAATAGTATAGGCTACATGTACATGTCACGGCTTGCCAATACTTGCTGACGTAATCATATTACTAATCTATTATCATCATGGTATTATTAGAACAACTTGTTTACGTTCCGTGAACTTCAAGTTCAATCAGTTGAACCACCTGTTTACAGTTTAGGCTGTTTGTTTCCTGAATCTCAAACAAGTCAAACTGAGTCAAAGATCATCTGATTTTGAAATGTAATTTTAGTCGAGATTTCGATAAATTCGTTTAAGCGGAATCAGATCATGGGCGAACATTAATCGGAATGTTACATTCAATCAATTACCCAAACATTAGACAAATAATTAGTACCTGAAACAGCATTGAAGTTACAACAAAAATATTACAAAATTCACAAAACAAACGTCGCTGTCAAACAGGAAGTAATTTGTTCGCCTACAGTTAGGTCCCTTTGCAGGTGCTCGGTTCAAGTCGTAAAACTCCGCGATTGTTTCCGTGAGGTTCAATTGACCAATCAAACTCACTTATCTCAATGAATTCCGCCAATCACGCAGCTGCATTCAAATGACGAGACCTCGCGTTCTCGTTTTAAAAACGCGCCCACCTTGGTTACGTTTTTCTTTTTCGCGTGTAAATTATCGAAATATTTGCCAAAAACATGTCGTCAAGTTTACAGAAACAAATTTACTATTCTGATAAATATACAGACGAGTCATTTGAATACAGGTAAATAAGAATTTTCTGTCAGGTTGACTTAAAAAGTTAGTGATATTTGTGTTCGGAGTGTCCTGGATGTATCATCCGTTTTCGATGGTTCTTTTTTTCATTGTTTACATCTGATGATCTGGACAAAATTGTCCAGCCAGGTACGAAACCACACAGACAGGAGGTTCGTAACCCTCCAGATGTGAGGTTCAGTTGATGTCCTACATAACCTTGGCGTTTACATGTATAACAGCTCTCAATGTAGATGACTTCCTCTTCCTGATAGTGATACCAAAAAATGAAGGCAGGAAAATCACTGCAAGTTTTCAACATCATTGAACATCATCATGTCACATGAATCATGATGAACATCTTTTCCGGACTTTATTTCGTAACAGTAACAACATTGGGCCAAAGAAAAAAAATACTTATGGTTTGGATTTCCCTACCGACCCTATTTTAAACCCCCGACCCTACAGATTTTTTCATGGTTTTCAAGAAAATCTATCGAATTAAAAAAAAAAAAATCATATTAAAACACATTTCATCATCTCTGACAGAATAGCTTCAAGTTCAGTAGGTTCAGTTCATAGTAAAAGTATGATGCAATATTAAAATTTATACAACAATAATCAAAAGTAGTTTTATGTCAATCTTGGATCATAAAATGCGCACATGAAAAGTAATAAGAATGTCAAAATAAACAAAATAAAATTTCAGGCCTACCTACCGACCCTATTTTTTTCTGCTTGTAACCTAAACCAAACGTTTTATTTTGTTTGGCCTTGTCAAAAAGGAGGTTTGCATTAACCAAAGCCAAAGGACATTTCAACTCTGACAGGCGTACTAGCTGCGACCAATACAAACACTCCTTTTTCGCTAAAACGACAATCGATTGGTACAAACTTGATCATTGATGACTTGTGCGCGCCAGTGATCCAGAGGAATTCCTAAGCCTAAGGGCACTCCACAACTATCGCAAGATCACTGTTCCTGGAGATTTCCATCCATCGCAGGATCAGACGCGTTCCTCCCTGTGCACCTAAGGCCAGCATTAGCCCCTGCACGGACACCCTACTAGTATACAGATAACATAAGTTTATCCGATTATCTTATCTATTATAGTGTTTTATTTCATTTATACAACAATGCATATATATACTCATGCTCTCATTCATACCGATGTAGATCAGTATAAACATGCCCTTACTATTAAATACTGCCAAGAATAGCTGATGTCATGAGCCCAATGCTTCGCATTAAGTCTGCTAAAAGAGAGAAACTGATAAAAGGCGTGCACTGAAGTTAACAAGGACAAAGGTAGACTGGCTTTTGTGGGTGTGATAGGGATGCAGTTACATACATTTACTGGCATACACGTTACTGTCACCATTTTATTCCTTTAATACATACCTCTTTGAACAGTGCATTTCTACACATGTGCTACTGAGTATACAGACTGCAAGACAACTGAGACAGGGCACAATTAGGAAGAGATAAGAGATGACTATACTTTAAAATAACAAACTTTAATATGCCTATTTATTTCAAGGAAGCTGAATTGCTTTTGCAGCACTGTAGTAACATACGTCATACTAGTTACTAGTAAGGTACCTTTTGACCACAAAATTTATTAGATTGGGAGATATGTTATGTTCACTAAAGCCATATTTCTCACTTCCTGTGGAAATATTACCTTATTTTACCACATCAATGTGCTGTGATTATCACATATAGTATCACTATTATATAAAAGGAGGGAATAGCCCATGTCGATGACTGACAATACGGGGACCTCATAATGCATCGCCGACATGTGTATCGCGATGCACCCCTACAGGCCTTCGATTTCGAGGCGTGCGATCGCGCACCATAACACGCCTGAAATTAAATCTTGGCGAGTAATTAATCACACTCCTCGGCGCACGATTGAAAAAGGGTTTATGATAACGATCAACCTAGTTTGCTGGAGAAGATTGACGGACACGACGGAAGTAATTGTTTTAAGTTTTGCGCCTGCGCTAGAACATTCTTATAGTCCGGTGCGTTTAGCGATGTCGTCACATTCGTCTGTAGGTCTGAGGAATTCTCGGCTAGATATTGTTAGGTCAAATAAAAAAGATAATATGTTTCCGTACATCGACAGACCCTAAAAATAACCCGCCGACCCTAATCATTTTATTGATATTTTGAGAAAAAGTCAAATTTTTTTATTTTTTTTGTTTTTATTTTTTTTTACTGTTTTTACCGCCAATGCTCATAAATATTGATAATCATTAGGTGCAAAACACATGGTTTCTAACATAAGCCTGTGATAAGTGACATGAAGTGTGACAGTTGTCTCAAAAGCCACAGGTGTGTGATGGGTTGTGGATTGATAGGCATGAATCTTGCAATTTTAATTTCAAGAGAGTGGATCTCATGCCTGCTTTACCATTATGCCTTGTTTGGGACTTATGGAATATATTCATGAGTTCCAAATAAACATGCATGCCCATTTATTATTTTCTTGACAGCATGAGAAATGTACATTTCCATTTCGTTTGACACTTAATATTCAAACAACATTTTACTGGTACACTTCATTGCTTCACCCACCATGTTTCTTTTGCACACATTTAAAAATGCTGGGTTCTATCTAAAGGGGTACTGAATCTGCCAATTATGGGACCATCTCCTTTTATACTCAAGAGAATATATGCAGCAAATTAATGCATTTGAGCCATGGATTAGTGCCAAATACACTGATGTGTTCTATGAGAACGATGCAAACAACATGGTAATTTATATGACTGGAGTCATAAATTCATTTTCAATATACTTACCATGTTGTTTGCACCATTCATAGAGCACATAAGTGTATTTGGCATTAATACATGCCTCAAATTCATTCATTTGTTGCATATATTCTGTTGAGTATACAAGGAGATAGTCCTACAAATAACCGGATTCAGGGTACAGTACCCCTTTAATATATTATTTTGTTCAAAATAAATGTTTTGTTTTGATAAACTTGCTTTTATAATTGACACCAACTAATGCTACACAGGTTTTGAAAATGTGCTGAACAGTATATTCGTGTCTTGTCATGATTTCTGTTAGAGGATCTTTGTATAGGTTGCAAGGAAATTTAAAATTAACTGAAGACGAACTGCTGGTGGCTGCCAGACTTTCGGGAACACACTTAAAGTAACTGCATTAGTGCTGATCACAAACCCTGTGTACCCTTCAGCAGATTTTCAAAACCTGTGTACTGTAAAATACCCTTCAGCACTTTTATTTGGTGAGTGACCCCCTTCAGCCCAACTGACATCTTCAACAATCAGGCAGAATATCCCATATGAACAATTCAAATATATAGGTTCTATAATATTTTCGGACAGTCGGAGAATATGAAGCCCCATCCCTCTGAGTTTATGGCCAAAGTCAGTATGTGAATACGGAAACACACTATTAAGAATAACAGCAAGTTTGATATCTTGTTCAATGTTAATGTATATTTCCACAAGTAATACTTTCCCTACAACACAAGTAGGCATTTTATGTCATTTCGGTCGAGGTAGTTCAATATTTCTGCAGCTGGAAAAAAAAATAAAAAAAAAATAATAAAAAAAACATTTCCCTACCTACCTACCCTAATTTTTTCTCTCCGTTATCGGAAACATATTATCTTTTTTATTTGGCCTTACCAACATGACATATTTAAATTAATACCACCGTGCATCCCCATCACCAATGTGAGTCTTTCGTGACATAAATTTGGTACCATGTGTTGCGTTCTAAAAAAAAGCTGCCCCGATGAACTGTGAAGATGAATAGAAATTGAAACTTGAGTTCGGGGCAATCAAACATTATTTTTTTAAATATCGATAGAGTTCACACAACAGGAAACTCTCACGTGGTTACGTGGTCTCTGACCGAATTTCATGACAACTTACATCCAACGGAGGCATTACGACGCAATTCGAGAATGGAGTTTTAATTACTTCAATGTGAAGAATACATGTGTACAAGATGAATCACAATGGTGATAAAAATTTATTTAATTTTGAGTCTTCGTTCGTTATTTTATACCCCCGAAATATCCACCAAAATCACACGCCTGGGTTTCAGGTTAGGCGAGTGACAAACCACACTCCTGCATTTTACAGAATTGAAGGACTGCCCCTAGTAATAGTATACACACTGACTACATCGTTGATCAAATCCCAGTGCCTGAAACGGCTGGCAAAGAAACCTGTTTGTTTTATCTGACATGTTAACTCCAGTATTAATCCCGACTTGTACTATGAATACCAGTATCGATACCGAGGTACCGTATGAGCCCCATGAACTAAGAGAATGCACTGGCCAACAACTTAACGCGGTCAAGATAAATATTGTTAGGCCAATGTATTCTCATATATATGCGAGGCTCCCTATGGGAGACTTGCATATATAAGAGAATGCATTGGCGTAGGGTTTTCGCAAAATTTCAGGAAGCTCCACTGAGTAAAGATTAGTAAAGTAAGGCTGCCTGAATATGCTACCGTTATCGTCACAACACATGTTCACTGACACCACTGTGTACATGTAGTTGCCGTTTGATTGCTGTGTCAAAGTCTTTTAAGTTATTTGCAGAACTTTGAGCACCTCGGCCAAACGGCAACTTTAGTAGTACTAGTATGTGTACACCAGGGTTAACTTGCCGGTATATGTTGAGTCTTTTTTTTAGTATTTAAGATTTTATTTCTGAACAATGGATTTTAAAAATAAATAATTAGGCCAAATAAAAAAATACCTTCGTTTTCTTTTCTTTTTTAATTCTCATAACGCACAAGGTAATATAAGCCCTTCCTTAATGTATTGTAAATGGGAATAAAATAAAGTAACACCATTTAAGACTCATTTGAGTTTTTAAAAAATAGAGATACAGATATACTATGTTATAATGTATTAATGTATATATAGTCTATCTAGAATTCTAGATATAATATTGTAATGAACTTGCAAGGTACCGGTACTTTATTTTATATTCTTTTATTTAAGTTTTATTTATCATATGGCCTGGCAATAACAGGAGTCAGACTGCTTTGTACAAATCTCACATATAGGAGTGGCTGTCTTGAATCTTTTGTCTTAGGCCTAAACAAAAAATACGTTTGTTTCCGCTAACCCGACCGACCCTATTTTAAACCCCCGACCCTAAACTTTTTATTGCCATTGCAAAAAAAAAAAAAAATTGGACCAAAAAAAAAAAAAAAAAATTTTTTTTTTTTTTTTTTTTTTCAATTTACGTCCCAATTCATATAAAAACAAGATGCATAACATTAATATATTTATATATATTGCCATAAGAGATTTAAGTTTACAAAAAGATTTAAGTTCAACAGTTGGAATCATAACGTACTGTAAAGTATGTTTGGCTTTATCTAGCTTTCATCTGTGAAAACTTCAAATAGTTCAGGTTTGTTATCATTCAGCCTTCAGCAGACTTCAGTATTTCAATCAAATACAGTACAGGAACATTAACAATTTGATCAAATCAACCTGGTTATCAGGTGGGATATCATAACACCAAATGAAAATTAACATAGAGATTAGTCCCCATCTCAACAGATTCCAACAACAAAATTTTATCAAAGGTCACTTGAGTTATCAGAATCGATTAATTATCCAAAAATAATGCTAACGACTGTGAACTATTGTATATATTTGCCCAAAATGTGTTGTATAGCAACATTTTGTTCAATGTAATTTAGTATCGAGAGTATGTCGGTCGGCTTTTTCGGTAAACTTCTGGGACAGAAAGTATTCCCGATAATGAAAAATAATAGATTTCTAAAATCGATATCTAATAAATCTGAGCTTTGATGGGTGGCTTCCTCGACTCAAATCAAATATTTTTGACCCCCGAAGCCATTGAAATAGTAATTGAGAGGAGTTTGATCGGATTGTGTACCTTTACTAGACATTGTTTCTGTACTACATGTAGTATATTATGTATGTGTCTCACTTGAATTTTATAAAATAGCCTATTATATGAATTAGAGTGATAATGGTAAGTCTCATTTCAAGCAGGATAATCATAGTCCATTGAACCAAAAGATATCTGACAATATCCTATAAGCATTTCCAATCCATACATATAAAACAAGAGATCGACTGTCGTCCGGTGCATACCCTCTTAGCGCATGCCGCCTGATTTGGGCATATCTATAACTTATCATTGCTATACTCAGACAGATGGACCCAAAAAATCAGCATTTTCATGTAAACAAAGATGAATAACTATAAAACAAAAAACCAAAACAAAACAGTTGAATGTGCAATTAAATTTCCTCATAGTGGTGAACATTCATTGAGATCCAAGCATTACTGTTCAAGTTATGACCTCAGAACAGATATCGGATGGACCAAACAGCCAACATTTCCAGATAAACAAAGATGAAACACTCTAGAATGGAAAATCCGAACAAAACGATGAAACCCTCTATTTAATGTCCTCATAGCAGTGAACATCCATACCTAATTTCATTGAGATCCGAGTACTACTGTTCAAGTTATGACATGAACAGACATCGGATGGATGTACGGACGGACAGACGGACAGGTGCAAAACAGTATACCCCAAAAAAAATTCCAGAGTTATGCTTGAGAAACTTAATCAAATTGACCTCTCAGTAAAATTCAAAATACTGACTCTGCTCTAGATTAGCTCTAAATGCGATGGATTTTAACAAATTTTCCAGGGTGAGAACCGGTGGCCCCCACCATCAACAGGGGGGGGGGGGGTCACCCCTCCCAAACCTTCCTCCGCTCAGGCCTTCAGGTTATGCCTTTGGCATATCATTGCCCAAAAACAGGTGTCCTCAAAAAATACCTAGATCCTTCACTGAATGCGGAGGAGAAGGTGGTGTTCTGAAGCCATCATTAAGAGATCGGTACAAGACGGTCACTCCAATATGTGAACAGTGCAGTGGTGCTGGACTGACTCCAGTTGTCGCCAGACCATATGGGAAATATTAGGATTATAGAAGACTATATTAGTATATATAGACTAGTAATATGTAAATATTAAAGCATATGTAAGATTGAATTGGAGTTTATAGTTTCTCTGTCATCTGGGTTAACATGATTGGGGCTTAGAAGTGCATAGTTTGGGTTATTGACAAGTATTATACAGTTATTTTTTAAAGGTACTGAAAAAAAAAAAGTTAACCAAAAAAAAAAAGTTAAGCCTACCTACCTACCCTAATTTTTTTCAGCTCGTTAGCGGAAACAAACGTATTTCTTTGTTAGGCCTTATGGAAGCTTTCACCACACCACTACTTTCCCCAAACAAATATACTAAGTCAATACCTCTATAAAATTTATATAGACTTTATTCTAGTCAGTTGGAATTATTTACAAATTATAGTCAGGACTATTATATATGATTGATTCTTGGCATAAATTAGTACATGCATGTAGAATTAAGAAGTTATTCCATAGTAACATGTTGCGTTAAAGCATGAGTTCCCTGTATGTGAACAATATTGACCTGCTAAAGCAATTCCCACCTCCCTGCACCTTCCCACAAATCATCATGTTTCATCCAATTTTCATAACTGGGGGTAAAATATGCTTCAGTGCCTAACTATCAGAAAATTTAACAACAGATTGTTGAGAGTTTGTATGAAACAACCAATTGTCATATATATCCAAAGCCATTTAATTTCTATTAATCCACATACCCCAAACATTTCAAATTGAGTTAATAAACATATTCCATACCCATCAGTCTAAAATACTTTGGGTTAAACTTAAAGTTGCCTATTTTGGCCCACTATCCCTGGTTTGGTGTGTTTTGTGAGTGCGATTTTGCAAGTTAATTAGGCTAATGACTAATTGAATTGAAACCAGCAACTTAATCTAATATAATAGAAACTGGAAGAATAAAGTCAAGTTGGGAGAATGAGATTAGTAATTTTCTGATTTTTTTTATTTTGAAAATGAAAAGTTTACGTGGGACCTTCTGGGGGGGGGGGGGGGGGGAGTACCGGAAACAAAGCTATTTTTTTTATGCCTTATCAGTATAATAATTTTGATTTCCCGATTATGAAGTCAATCCACAACAGTTTTCTCGAGCATGGTGGCACAAGTATTTGTGTTTACAAACTCAATTCCTGATAGACCTGTTTTCCCGCAAGTGGGATCTGTTTAGCGACTAGGGTGTCCTACAATGAGTGGTGTCAACTCAAATAAAGCAGACTATAACCATAATTTCCATATCTATATATGTACACAATTATATTTGTCAACAAATATTTTCACAGGCATGTTATGCTTCCTAAAGAATTGGCAAAATTGGTGCCAAAGACACACTTGATGACCGAGACTGAGTGGCGGAGCATAGGCGTGCAGCAGAGTCAAGGGTGGATACACTACATGCGACATGATCCAGGTACATTTAACTTCATACACCCAACCCCTAACATGAAATTTGGTAAATGTACACCAGCCCTTTCCATGAGAAAAATTATGCAAGAGCAACTATTTTGTCCAGCAATTCAGAATACTTTGTAAGTTGCACCTCAGTGTGGTATAGTCGTTATTTGGGTTTTTATAGGCCCTTTTGAAAAAAGGTTGTATATGTAATTAGTCTGTCTGTCTGTTAAAAAATTTCTTTTTCCAACTCCAAACTCCAGTTATAACTATTTGATCTGAACCAAAGTTGGTATGTGTATTTCCCAGCTAAAGATGCAGGACAAGTTCGAATATGGGTTATGTCCAATTATTTTTTACATGAGTTACAGCCCTTTTTCGACTTACATGTAGAATTTGACCGTCTGTTAACATTCTTGGTTTCCAACCGATAACTCCAGTTTGGATTATTATACCCCCACTTTTGAAGAAAATGGGGGGTATACTGGATTGACTGCGTCCGTCTGTCCGTCACGCTTTCTCCCTCCGTGCGTGCGTCCGTCCGACCTCATAAGTCGAACAACTATGAACCGATTTCAATAATTTTTTGTATGCAATCTCCTTAGGACGGTCTCTCCGCATGATGCTAATTACGGTTCGGTCCGACTTTGGTTTTTCAAGTTACGCCTCTTTTTCGACTTATTTTGACTTAGAAAATTCTGTCCGACTTAATAACTTTAACAAATATGAACCGATTTCAATAATTTTTGGTATACATGCTTCTCACAATACCCTCTCTACATGATGCGGCTAGGGATTGGCTCAGACTGTTTTTCGTAATATTACACTTCATGTTCGACTGATTTTGACTGACTTAATAACTTTAACAAATATGAACCGATTTGAATAATTTTTTCTGTACAAGCTTCTTGTGACATATTGATATTATTAGTCCGAATTTTTCTTTAAAGTTAAAAATCTTTTTTGTTGAGTTTACGGATAATGCGGGTTGAATTTGCCACAGTGGGGGTATGCTAGCACTCGAGTGCACACCTCTTGTTTGATCTGAACCAAAGTTGGTATGTGTATTTCCCAACTAACAATACAGGCCAAGTTTTAATATGGGTTCCATCCAATTATTTTTACATGAGTTACGGCCCTTTTTCAACTTAGAATTTGATCGATTTCGTAACATTTCGGTTTCCCACTGATAACTCCAGTTTTTATTTTTTAATCTGATCCAAAGCTGGTATACATGTGAATTTCCCAGCTAAAACTACAGGCCAAGTTGAGGGGTATATCAGATATTCTTCAAATGTAAGTTCAAATTATTTTTTTATTTTTTACGGTAGTACAATTCGAAATGGCTATTTAAATGTTCTCAGGTAGTGTCATTATGGGATTACCCTTTAGTGCCCACTTATGCTAGATAATATCACATGTCCTAAATTAAATTGAGATTGAAAATACTCTAAACAAAATACAATTGATTTACTAGTGCAGCACACAAGATAAATTTTGACTGACTTTAATAAGGCCAAAGAAAAAAAGATACTATGTTTCCGTATATCGACCGACCCTAAAAATAACCCGCCGACCCTAAACTTTTTATTGATATTTTGAGAAAAAGTAAAAAATTTCGCAATTTTAATTTCCTGAGAGTGGATCTCCTGCCTGCTTTATGTCTTGTTTGGGACTTATGGAACACTATCAACAGACATGGTGGGTGTGTATCTGTATATACATGTAAAGAGGTATCACTGCATATATTAGGGGTATACATGTAGCTACTGTTTCCAAAAACCAGGCATGCTCGGTGGGCGTACTGGCTACCCCCAGACAATGGGATGTAATCGTCACAATACATGTACGGTATAATGGCGGTATTATTGGTAAAATTCTTATAAAAAGTTAGTGACATCAATTTTGTACCAAGTTTATAGCCAAATTTTTGAAAATGTGGTATTAGATATAATAAAAAACATACGTAAGCATGAAGTAAGTTTGATTTTTTTATCAATCTTAATGTATATTTCCACTGTGTTGATCAAGTAATACTTTCCCCATGGCACGGGTTGGCATTTTATGTCACTTTGGTCGAGGTAGTTCAATATTTCTGCAGCTGGATAAAAAATATCAAAATAAAAAAAAATCCCTACCTACCTACCCTAAATTTTTCGCTATGTTACCGGAAACATACAATCTTTTTTCTTTGGCCTAACATGAGCAAATTTTAGCACCTGTGTTGTGGCTAAAACGGTTACGGGATTTTCATGACCAGTTAACTGTTTGAATTAAACGAGGTTAACCTGTTAACCATGGTTATGCTGGGCTATATTAACGTATTATTGATATTAATGTCTATATCATAACATGTTGTCTATTAATCACAACAAATGATTCAACTTAAGTGAAACAAAGGCCGACATGTTCAGTTATAAATCGAAAGCAAACGCCAAAATTGTTCTATGAACCTTTCGCACGATGTAATGGAAATCGGCAAACCTTGATGATTTCCGTAAAGCAACATGTATTACTAGTATTAAATAGTATATGTACCGACATGTGTGCACAACTTGCCAAGAAAATATGCTATTTGCAATTGACAAGATTGGGTTAGTAACAAATAATCTGCACTGCATATAATATCAGGTCGCTCTTGCATCACTACTCTTGAGTGCCTAATAAAAGTACAGGTTGGAAAATGTCGCATAACTGAATAATATTACAGGGCGGAATAAACGTACAGACTGGAAATATTAGTACCATACATCCCAACAAAACGCACCATCTGACTGGTTTACTGATGCCATGTGACAGAAATAGTTTCGATGGATAGCCAGGTCTGTGAATCTACAGTGTGCTGATCACTGTCTATGAATAACACAATTTAAGATTGGTGAATTATTTCTTTTGGTTAATTTAATAAACGTACAGGACCAAATAACGATCGTACAGGTGGGAATTTTACCTCGATTTTAATAATCGTACATGTATGTTTATTAGGCACTCAAGAGTATCTAATTAAGTAATCTGTGGGGATTTCAATTTTGTGTGCACAGGGACCCTCCGTAACACTTGATTAGAGTCCAACTTGGACATGGATTATATAGACTACTATGCAAAATACATCATATCATGGTGTTAAAAAGTTAACTTTAAAGGGGAAAATATGAGCAATAAAGAGTGTTCCTTATGTACTATATGGGTCAATTTCTTCCCATGTTTT
This sequence comes from Siphonodentalium dalli, assembly GCA_032622095.1. Lineage (NCBI taxonomy): Eukaryota > Metazoa > Mollusca > Scaphopoda > Gadilida > Siphonodentaliidae > Siphonodentalium > Siphonodentalium dalli. Next base: position 161,238,288 of record CP136063.1, on the reverse strand, counting down.
AATTCTCATTGACCGTCCAGATTGCAACCATTTTGGGTATATAATTAATTATTTAATTGAATAAATTATTAGTGCCCTTTAAAGGGGTACTGTACCCCAATTTCAATAAATTCCCGGTGACAATAGCGATCTAATATCAATATTATATTATAAAATAACTAATTTGAGTCGACGATGTCTACTGAAAACGTTCCGGTTAACAGGCTATCGTAAAAGTTAAATTGAATTATTTAATATAAATTCATTTATGGCTGGAGTCATAAAATGGAGAATTATGCCATTACGAGTTACCGTTCTTGAAATCGCATATGTTGCGTGTCTTTTATCGACGGCCGTTCGCGAACATTATTGAGTTGCAAACAAAACATGTTACCTGCAAAAGAAGGCCCGTTATAACCGATTCGGAAAAAAGGAGAAAGAAACAAAGAGTCATAAAGCGTCAAGTATTTTACAGGGAGTGAGATTGTTCGATGGAAGAGATTGAATGCACCAATCGAAGCTGTGAGCAATGAACTTCCGGTTCTTCCTGCGACCGCGTCTTCTCCGGTGAAGGTAAAAAACATGGCGCGTAGTTTGAAATCGTAATATTTTTGTTTCCAAGATCAATATTTTCTTCGCTAAATTAGGTTTGTACGAAACTCATATAACACGAACACAATCTAACTTGAAAGTTATTTCAATGGGAGTAAATACAAAAATCGCCTATCCTTGTGTACAGTACCCCTTTAAGACATCTGATGTCAACAGGACCTATTTAATAAGATCCCCCAGGTCTAATTACCCATGTGTAAAAATGTTCAGCTCCGATTAGGGTCCTGCGAATATTCGATATTCGATTCGAAAGTCAAATTCGATTCGAAATTTCCAACTCAAAATTTCGAATATATATGGATGAAATTATTAGCTGCTTACAAACATGTACACACGTCGATCTTAGCTGTTTCTGTGCCATTTAATTCCCTAAAATTATGAATATGTGCGCTTTATAATTCTTATTGTACATCACGAATGTACGCATGCTATTAAATATATTTATGGCCAGTAATTAGCCACCAGATTAGGACCACTAAATATGTCTGAATTCTAGCTTTGAACATGGTTGCCAAAAGCTCTGAAATTGCCGTTGGACCGACGACGCACATAAATTATAATAACTATGAGACTGAGCAACTGCTAGCGTTATCCGCCGACTGTCTAGTGTCTATCTCAGGTTCCGCGTTATTTGTATGTGACATCGTTGATGATGTAAACTTCATGTGTTTCAGGGGTTGAAAAGTGCATGTTGGTGGAGTTTTCTTTTGAAGTTGACTGTCAGTTTCGGAGCGTTCCTTTGGCACTTGACAATAAGTCGTCTGTTATTCATGTTTATTTTAAACATGATAAGCTTCTCAGGCAGTGCAAGAACTTACACGTGTGACGAATACAACATGGTGTATAAATCGCAAGCATCTGGGACAACGACCCATCTATGGAATCATCAGTTCCAGAAGCACCCAGTACTACATATTAAAACAGGCTTCCCTGCGACTGTTGTTGCATCTTCCAGTTTACAACAACGGGTGTTTACGAATACCCATTTGCAATTTTGCAAACTGTACAAACTTTGCGGGATTTTAGTTCCGATAGGCTGGTTATATATTAATCGTCGTGACGTCGACAATAATCAATTGAAGTTAATAGTATCGCGATCGACGGTTGATCGCCACATAAGTTATGATGGAACTTCATGCAAGTTCATAGAACGTTTCAAACATCATCTAATCGTTGGCAAAACATGCCTAATTGAGAATGCAACACACATGTATAATTCGATTCGATCAAAATCTCCAATTCGCAGGACCCTAGCTCCGATGGTCCAAATATTTCTGCATATTATAAAGCAATCGGTAGATAAAAGCCAATTGCGACAGCCTTTCAAGTTTGACACTGCGTGTCGCTAGTGGCACCTCATGTGACTTCACATGAAGGAAGATTAAAGGGGTACTGTACCCAAGATGTTGTTGTTGGTTTCTATAATCCCCGAGTCGGAGAATAAGGTAACAACTTTTCCATTCTTTGAAAGTCTGTTGAGTACGACGTAGTGTTACGGATGGCAAATTTACCGGAATGCAAAAATACAAATTGTCGTTGTCGAGTAATTTTTGTACAGTTTTCAACCAAATGAATCAAATAAAAATTATATTATATGCATAGTAGTCCCATATACTCATTTAAGTTATTGTATCGTCACTTAGTCAATGAGTGGCTTGAGTTTTCTCCCCGTATAAGCATAATGTTTCAAACGACCGTGTGTGCAATGGGTTTACTAATCCAGTATCCCTCAATTATAATTTGATTAAGTTTTGTACACTGAAATTCGTATTTTAATTTACGCCATTTTATGGCTCCAGCCATAAATTCAATTTTTATTAAATTATTAAATTTTAAGATAGCCTATTAACCTGAGCGTTTACAGAATACATCTTCGACTCAAATTACTTATGTTTCTATATAGTATCGATAATAGATCGTTGTTATCACCGGAAATTTATTGAAAATGGCATACAGTACCCCTTTAAAGATACATACTATATATAGATATAATCCATAATGGAATTTTCAATCGCATGACTCAGCAATGTCAGCATACATGTAACTTCAGTTACGGGTGGCCTTGGGCAGTATCACAAAAATCGGGTGTGCCGATGGATTCGAATTAATATGAAATCCTAGATGGTGGCGGCCATTTTTTTTTAACAAATTTTGGAAAAAAGTTGATGGCTCCTATCTAGAGGTAACCCCGAAAATCTGTATGAAGTTTGGTGATGATCAGATGAGAGATGTGACCTGTAGGGTACTGGGTATGATAACAGAAATTGTTGATGCACAGAGCATAACCCTCATCCATATCTGATTTATACTGGGCCATAAAATGCACCCAGTGGGTCATATTTTAATGCGGAGTCCTGACTACTAATCACTTCTGAATACCTAGGCTTTATCATATATTAAAGACATGCTATGGACTTGTTCGGGTATGTGATGCTATTAAGCAGGGTTTCCGTTAGTACGGCTCAGCGTCCGTAGGACGACCTCATTCCCCTCGCAGATGATCTGTTTGGTTCATACATGTACCAAAAGGATCAATAGCAAAATGCTGTAAAAAATCCTACTGCAACGGGAGTTCGGGGGGTTAACAGAATACTGGTGAAAAAGCGGGTCAATTGCGCACAGTGTGTTACCGCCAAAACTACAGCGTAATGGTTGGTGTGCATTGAAATAGCGACGTTATATACATATATGTACAGTGTAATACATGTCGCGGTGACATCAAAGAATGTCGGAGTGCTGAGGATGGATATTTTTGTGCACAGGATTTCCGTGGATGAAACAAATAACTAAATTTTCGCCCAACGGGACGAACCATGGTCTTCCCGTCGAGTTATATGTTTCCCCAATACGGACTCATTAAAATCCCCCTGGCAGAAACCCTGTATTAAGTCAACTGGAGGAATGTAGCATTTTAGTAACTTCGGTGAAAATTTCAAGCAAATCAACCATACCACTCCATAGAAATCATCGTCTAAACTACCCTCAATTGTAAATGTTTACTTCTCGATTTGTGACGCAACTATCTGCGATAAACTAATGAAAACGATTTCAATATCGAGATTCAATGCTATTAATTAATATATAAGAATGATGTGTGTTGCCAATTTGGATATAATATTTGTAAAAAATAACTAATTTGAGAATATTTCTCCATTTCTATTTGATCACCCTACCATAGTGTTTCACATCTTTAATTGTGGTGCTTGAATTATAAATTTTTATATTCATCTATTTTCAGAGCCGCACATTCTCTTATTTCGACGACCAGTAAATTGATAGTGACTTGGGACAGTACGGATGACCATTGTTGGTTAATTAGTTGTCTTATGATTCCATCATCTCAAGACTCTTAATGCAGAATCATGGGATAATTCGTAGTCGTCAGGATCACCCGATCGTCTTTCATGCTTACGATGCCAATGTGAGACACTATCGATTACAGGGCTGTTCAAGCACATTCAAACGGTGGGAATCAACAAGGATATATTGAAGAATGGATTCAATGGAACTGCTTCATCCATATATAGTGCTTCATCATAAACTATTTGTACATGTAAAATGAATGTGTGCTTGTTGTTATTATTGAGGCGATTGTGTTTAAAAGTTGAATACATCAGCAAGAGAAATATAGCATATTCAGGTTGTATATAAATTGTCATAGAATTGAAAAGGGTCTTGACGATAAAATGTGAATTTAATATTGACCCTTTCTATACTGAATGGATTCTCCCATTTAGTTTGAAAAGTATCCATTGGAACTGTCTAAATATTCATTTGAAGGGGTGTTCAGATATTAAATAAAACCAGACGACACTGTCACGACAGACAGAAAAACAGATAATACAAGAACAGAATGATTCATATTCATTGGTGGGAAATGTTCAGATATTAAGTTCAATAAAGGTCATTTGTTAAACTTATTATCTGAATATTTCCTTAGAGAACTACTCATTTTTTAAGTATTTAGTATAGAAAGGGTTAACTTCTCTTCAATATTGTAATGAAACATTGAGATTTGTTGAAATCTTCCACATTTATACACACAAGTAATTCAGGCCATTGTGTCAAGTAAGTTAATCTACATATATGTAGAAAAATTTAACTTAGTCCAAGTCAATTTCCCTTTTCTCATGCCAAATAAATTTGAAAAGCATGCACGTGATGTTATTTCTGGGGCAAGCATTCCACCTCTGATTCGACTTTTATGTCCAATACATCCCATACAAATGTCCGTAAAAAGTTTGTTGACAGATTCCTTGTGATTTATTTCATCTAAAATTGCCTAATCTAGTATCAATGACAAATTTGGACTTAGATTCCCATTTTTCACATTTTATTCAGAGAGTTTGAACATAGTTACCCACAGTAATAAATCTGAAATTGTGAAGAATTTGTATAAAAACATACCACAATTATTCATACCAATTAAAAGTTTCCCAGACAAAATAAACATGAATAACAAGTTTGCATGTGCTGGGTTTCGTGACCATCAGGGATAATTTTCATGAGAATCAGGGAAATTGACTTTGCATGCCTTTACCTGTATCTACATATCTTGGAATGCTTAGAGAAAGAGCAACTGAGCAAAAAATAAACATGGACAACATTCTGAATTAGTTACTAGTATCAATGATATACTTTAAATATGTTAATTCGATAGCTAATCCAGGATTATACCTTCTGGGGTTCTTAATAATATTTGCTATTTCATAATACTACTGGTTTATTGTCAGTTTCCATTCGTAGTATATTTCTAATTATTCAAATGGAAATGGAAGCTGCATTTAAATAGGCTTTAAAAATACAATAGTTGTTATCTGAGAGTAGTGCTATTTATGGTGGGAAGAGAGAGAGCTCACTGTTTAAGTCTGGTAAAATGTGAACTGTTAATTAGAGCAATTGTTCTTCTTCCATGCCAACCTGAGACATACTTTAAATAATAGATGGCGGCAGAGACGAGCCAAACCATTTGTCTGTTTTCATGTATGTAAGTTTTACACCTACACAAAAAGTAAGTTTCCCCCCTATGTATCTCCTATGTTATTCACCCAATTATTTTGAATGATTTGAGAACATGGTAAATGCAGCTCACATTGTGGGAGTTAATTATCCAGATGGTTTTATAAAAAAATTCTAATTGCACTTGATTGGAAAATTTGCCATTTTAAAAATCACACTTTCAACTTTGAAGCTCAATAGAATAGCGTATCAATGGGCTAACTGGGTGAACAGTGTTTGTTAAATGTCACAGACCTTATTACTGCATGAGATGTTCGTGATCTTGACCAGTTGTCACTCATGGAATTTAGGGGCATGATTCTGAAACCAGTTTCTTGAAATGCCGCAGAGTTTTCGTGTCACATTTGGTGAAACACCTAATCTTTGTCACTTCGTGCAACCTGTTTTACAGGGTTGTTTGCCTTCAATAAATCTGTGGCGATAACACTTGCTTTATCTGCCATAATGCCCAGGGGTCCTTTCGAGTGAATGTAGTGGACCAGATATGGGGGTGCTCAAATTCATTCCACTTAATTCCCACGCAGTAAAGGCTGCTGACACTTAACAACATGTGATTCCGTTGAGGGTCAGATTGAAGGTTAGAAATCATCGGGATAATTAACTACTGTGCTGTATTTACCATGTTCTCAATTCATTCAAAATTTCAAAACGATCAGTTGAATAACAATGGAAATATAAGCTATTATATGAGGGGGGAAATTACTTTTTTTGAGGTGTTTAAAAATAATTAACACTGACATCCGTAGAACATATGATTACTGAATGTTGTGATAATAATTTACACTGACATCCATAGAACATATGATTACTGAATGTTTGGTAATGTCCTAGATCATGCCACGAATCTCTACTCTGGCTAACGCCCATAGAGATCATATTCCACAGTACAAAACCTGGGAACTTTTTGAAGTTTTAACAGGGAACCTTATATAGTCAAAACAATAAAATGCGGGGAATATATTTCTTAGATATTATCTGTTCCTTAATAATGCACTTCACTATAGGTGGATGTCCAAACACAAAATTGCATGCTTTTCTGTGACGATATTGCAATAAACATTTTATTAATTACCCATGAGAAATGCCATAATTGTCGGCAACGCTAAGCAAAATCGCTCAGAAATTTGCTTAAGTCTTGAAATTTCAAGTTGGGACATTCACCTGCAGTGAAGTACATTATTAAGGAACAGATAATGACTAAGAGATATATTCCCCACGTTATTTTTTCGACTTTATAAGGTTCCCTGACAAAACTTCAAAAAGTTACAAGGTTTTGTACTGGTGGATATGATCTATACAGGCATTAGTCAGAGTAGAGATTCATGGCATGATCTAGTAATGTACTAGTCTTTGGCAATTTGATTTGGAAAGTGGAAATTTCTTGCATTAGTCCATTCTATTCCTTCATATTAGTTGTCATCTTGTTATTTTTTCTTCAACTAATTTCAATTTTTTTTAAAGGGACAGGTCCATTTTGACTGCACAACCGGTCAAAATTATTATCATACACTATTGTTAAAGGGACTAAGGCACTTGCAGTGAGTAAATGTGCAAAAAATATGTCTGTTAAAACTTCACAAATAAGAACACGGAGAAATAGATTAACTTTGATATTACATTCATTATTGATACTTCTCAAATAAAACAATTTTGTGTGTTGAAACCATGATGTAAACTGTTGTGATTTGTCAACAAAAAACATCACTTCAGAATTGTGTAACTAATAAGAGAAAATATTTTAGTCTGAATATTATTTTCAGAACATTTTTCAATGCTCTTACTTTTTTAAATGTTTACCGACAAGTTTTTATTAAACTTCGGTATCTTATTGGACTTTTGTTTATTGACCGGTAATTACACTGTCCATAACTATATCTTTTTTACGTAACAATAGTTTTGACATGCAAAATCTCATGGGAGAGTTATTACTAATGAAAATATTAAGAAAAAAGTCATGTTCTTGATATTTTACAGACTTTTATGTTATTTTGCAAGAAATCACTTCAAAAGCCTTGAGTCCCTTTATAAAAATGATTTGATTAATATGTACAGTTATAGATTCTGATATTTACGCTATTCTGTTATCTGTACATGACCGGGGTTGTTTAGACGCATAATGAAACAGATGGATTGATAGAAGCTAAATATATGCAATATAGGAATTAAATATATATGGAAATGGATTGTATATATATATTTATAATCAAACTGTAAGCATATTTTTGTAATGAAACCAATCACTATCAAAACTTGATTGATATATGATAGTAACTTGAACCATTAGTAGTATTAGATTTGCAAACCATTCTTGTCCCTTTAATATTCTTATCTACCTTTATGTGTCAATTATGTACAATGTCACAATCCACAGGATTCATAATTCATTGAAATCCATCACCAAGTATGTTTGAAGGTTTTGTCAAAAGTTTTGTCAAGTAAGAAGATGGTCATTTTGAAACCTATTGCTCAAGGCATTCACAATGAGTATTGATAATGAAATGTTTTAAGACGCAGAGGACTTTATAAAATAGGCAGATTTTGCTCTTATATTATTATTCATTATTCCAGTTTACAAGAATTTAGTACCTTGATAATCATTGTTTGGAAAACAATAGTTGTAAAAGAAACCAGTTTTTTGTACAAAATATTCAAGAGTTGTCAGCTAATAATTGGGGTGATGTTCACAGTTGATATAAGAACAGAACTTGTATATTTTGTCATGTTCTCAGTCTGTAGTTTTGTTTGTGCCTATGAAAATTCAAAATCATATGTTTCAGGAAGACTTATTAAGTTTAATATTTAGAACTCATTTCTAAATAAAATTTGTTCTTCAAAAGGGTATTATCATTTTTCCAAGATGATTAACGGGCACTATTCTACCCTTAGCCCAGGGTCTTTCTTGGGGAGGGTACTTTCAAATTCATACGGATACTATTTTATATGTGGATATGTAGTTTACGCCAGACTGACACCCCTCCCCCACCTCTTTCCAGACTGTATACTATGTTTATTTATACAGATAGCTGTATAATATCCAACTTTTGGCCATGTTGATTTCCAGTCGCAGTATATGTAGAGGATATTTTAGTGTTTTTATACGCCCGTTTGAAAAAACGGCCGTATTACAGTATTGGTCCGTCCGTCCGGGCGTCCGTCCGTTAACCTGTTGTCCGGATGATAACTTTAGTTAGAGTGAACCAAATTTAATAAAATTTGGTATGTGGGTTTATTAGCCGAAAAGTAAGTTCAAGTTCGAATTTGGGTTCCGCCCGCCAATTTTCACCTGAGTTATGCCCCTTATTTGACGTTTTTTGACTTAGAAAATCCTTGAAATTTGTTGTCCGGATGATAACTTTAGTATAGTTTATCGGAATGAATCCAAATTTGGTACATTACTTTCTCCCACCAAAACACAGGTCAAGTTCGAACTTGGGTTCTGTCCAACTATTTTTGGCAGAGTTATGCCCCTTTTTCGACTCAGAAAATTCAGTTTTTCTTATGTTTTTTGGTTTCCGGATGATAACTCGATTTTGGAATGTTTATACGCAAAACCCGTTTTTTTGTGGATTACATATATCGAAATACAGCTAAAGTCCGAATTTCGTTTTAATCTGATAATTTTTGCGAGAGTTATGGCCCCTTTTTTGACATAATTTGACTTAGAAAATCCCTGAAATTTGTTGTCCGGATGATAACTTTAGTTAGAGTGAACCGATTTCAATCAAATTTGGTATGTGGGTTTATTAGGAGAAAAGACAGCTCAAGTTCGAATTTGGGTTCCGTCCGCCAATTTTCACCGGAGTTATGCCCCTTATTTGACGTAATTTGACTCGGGGGAAATCCCTGAAATTTGTTGTCCGGATGATAACTTTACTAGAGCTTATTGGATTCAATGATAATTTGGTATATTACTTTCTCCCACCAAAACACAGGTCAAGTTCAAATTTGAGTTCCGTCTGCCAATTTTTACCAGAGTTATGCCCCGTTTTTACCAGTTTCCGCCGACCCAAGAGAGGGCGTATTTTGCACGCCCAGCGTAGCTCTTGTTAGTGGATATTTTTGGTATCCACTCAAAAACACTACATTATACATATCCTCTTATATATTGTGACTGGCAATCACGATTTTCTCACAAACAGACTAGAAATCTTCAATTCTGCGAAAAGGTCAGAAAGAAATGCGACTACAACCAGCTACAGTTACAGTAATGCTCTAAATAATCAACTCCTTAACCACAGCAGAATTATGGGTAACTTTTCAGGATTTAGTCGGAAATATGGCTTGTTGCCATTCATCGGGAATTTCTCAGTCGATTATTTAGAGCATTACTGTAACTATTCATAATTATTATCTGCAGTAGTTCATTGTGCAAAATGTGTCAACTGTCACAAGACGAAGTCCGCACATAATTATTATGCTACCATTGTTACTTCTGCAAGGGATGGTCGCATTTGTTAGGGTCCATATAAACCAACTCGTCCCAGCAACTAGGCAGTTTTCGAGTCACCGATTATTTTGTTTAGAGTACCTTGTTATGCAGTTTTAATAACAATATATGACATACATTATGATTAAAATACTATAATTCATCACCGTTTGGAATGCCTGCATCTCAGAAGGTGCCCATAGAGTAATAGAAATTAGCTGAAATCACAGAAACATCCCCCCTCTCGCTCCCTGAATGCAACATAATTCAAACTAAGCTATAGTGTTATTCCCCTTCAATTGGCAATAATAGACTAGCATTACAATCCAGATAAAACTTAAGCACAAAAACAACATGTTCAGTTTATTACACCAGATAAGTTTACAATACAATGTTTGGAGCTTCCTCTTTGGTATATAGTATGGCATATATTTTATATAATGTGATCTGGGGGTTCGAAAATTAAGTGAAAACTCAGAAATATTGAGTTGCCATGTAATTATCACACTGAAAATCAAGGCATGTAAACATGATTCCTTTTGTTTTTGGTGGCATGTCGACTGAAACCCATTCTGAAGATGAACACTTGAGTATAATGTATACCGGCCTGCATGTGTTATTCTTCTTGGCTAAAATAGCTGAGAAAATATCCCTACAAGGGTTGAAATTTGGAGCAGCAGCCTCATAATCACAACTTGTGAGTGTTACGGTTCTATTTCAAGGAAATCATGGCTGTTATGGTTCTTTACAGACTATTTATTCAAACGATTTCTCCATTGGACCGAATATAATTTTAATCCCAATAATGACTGTAGTGTGTTATCTACGTAAGCCAACAGATATGTTAAGAAATAAAGAGTAAAGCTATCGAGTATAACAGAAGATTAAGTGACCTTACCTTCAATTCGAGAGGCAGAGACAACATATTGAAAGTGGGTAATACGATCATATATAAACATGCTCGCTCATATTATTGACCCAATGAAATTGGACATCTACTGTCCGATATCCTGTTCATTATAAACGGATCCAAAGTTTGTCTATGTAATTTGGAAGGATGAATAAGATTTGTTGCAAACAGCACGAAATATTGATATATTGACCGGCCTCGTACACGTTTGCTCTGAGAACTACTTTCCATCATGCACAACCATTTTCCAGCTGTTTACAATTTTTCGTAAAGAAGTGAAACAAACGCACTTTATTTCTACCATATCAAGAATAGACTAAAACGGAACGCATTTAGTGATATCAATAACTCGATTATGTGATATCATATAATGTTGGGTAATCACTGATATCACAAAGTGTAAGATATCACAAACTGGAATTGGTGATATCATAAATTCATTTTGTGATATCACAAAATCGAATACATGATATCCCAAAGTAACTATGCATTTAGTAATATCAATAATTAGATTTTATGATGTCATAAAATTATTTAATGATATCAAAAAATGTTGAAGGAATAGTAGTCCAGCTATGCAATTTTCTATTTATTGATATCATAAAATGAATTAGTGATGTCACAAATTAAATGTTATGATATCAAAAACTTAATTTATGATATCACTAAATGCTTACTATTTCGTGATATCAATAATTCGATTGCGTGATATAAAAAAAAATTATTTATGATTTCACAAATTGGAATTAGTGATAACTTAAAATCATTTTGTTATATCATAACCTATTTAATAATATCATATATTCGATTCTGTGATATTCATTTAGTGTAGTGATATCATAAATTTAATTTTTGATGTCAGTAAATAGGTAATACATAAAAGAACGGCGCCACATACGCCGGCTTTAAACTGTTTTCATGCTCGAATATCCAACTCAACTGAGTACGTATATATCCTAAATAAACATGCACTCTGTCCACTCAGGCATTTCAAGTTTTATACACCGTTTTCTATGGTAACGGTAATTGGCTATCTGCAACGAGTGACCATATTCAAATACACAACGAGCGTTCCTCTGCAGTTAAGTGGATGTAGTCGTGTTTCAGGTACATTATTCGCCATTTGAGTCTTCTCCTTGGTCCCTTCTCCCGCTGCATCGGCAGATCGATAGCTCGTCGTTGATGGTAAATCCTTTCGGTGGCGCAAAATATACAATCTCTGTACCAGACTTGTTCCTGGTTCCCGACTATTGAATCCTCGGACCAATGAACACTCGGATTATCGGACATTGAACCCTCGGACTATCGACCCTGCATGTATATGTGGAACTATCGAACCCTTGGATTATATATCAGTTCAGTATTGCAAATCCCTCCTTTGATTGCGAGCACCCCACACATGACAGGTTTAAAATAAATAAATGTACATCAGCTCAAGCCCCATGCTTTGCTAAAATGTCATATTACTCATATGGAACCCCTCAGATTAACCACAGGAGACTGGAATTTGGTCAAAAACCCTCATTTATTGGCGGAGCCATCACCCGGGACCGCAGGTGCTGGTTCCGCCAATAAAAGGGTTTTTGACCAAATTCCAGGCTCCTGTGGATTAACGTACTGTCCCCATGCATCATGCATATAGCCACAGTAGAGATTCATGACGTGGTCAAGGTCGGCGTGAAACATCTCACTACTCTGGCGGCCGCATCCCCATTAATAGAGTCGCTTATGTCCGATTTTTGGCTCCCGTGGGAAATTCTTGAACAAATATAGAGACCACGCTCATGAGCCAGTATGTGGTGTCTACTTCAGAAACAAATTTGTTAGACTCCCTGTGGTCGCGACTGGGTGTTCTTTGACGTCACAAAGATGGCCGCCATGCTAATTTTCTTAAGTTCGCTATTGTTGGATTTCATGATAAAAATATAATTTTTATATTACATATATGACAATCCTTTAGTACAGTGTTACCGAGAACGCCATGTTATATTTTTTTTTTTTAAATTGTCCTCTCGATCAAAGATGGCCGCCAAAATGGCGAGCGGAAGTGGGTCACTTGATGATTTTCCGCACATGTCGTCTACATCATTTCCGATTGTATCGAACTGGTGACGATTAGGGAATATACGTCTCTTCAATCTTGATAACAATTCACTTAGTCATCACAATAGTTGATTTATTGGATCATAACCTTGATTTTCTGCTCCAAATGCGATGTTTTAAAGGAAGTGGTCGGGGGGGGGGGGGGGGGGGGGGGGCTGATTTTTTGTTTACGATACATGAGGTGGGGGTGGGTGGGTGGGTACCCGAGGCCGGAAACTGTTTTTGACCATTTTTTTTCATTGACATATTTTCAACTGTTTTAAACATATTTGTTTATATGTTGTGGCTTGTTGCAATATGAGAAGCACTAATACATTCAATATTGTTATAATCACCCCCATAAGTTGATATAAAATGGAAAAATAGTGAATATTGTGGGGGTGGGTCCCAAAATTTTCATTGATTTGTTTTGCGCGCATTTTTTTTTTATTGTGTCTGTTTCAGCTTGCTTGGCAGTTTTTATATTGAAAATTGTCTAGTTCACGGTGTAGTTCAATAAAAAAAAATACTTCAGATAGCTCTAGGGTAGGGTGAACTTAATGCAGTCTGACAATATCAGCTAATAACTCATGACAGAATATAGTCCAAGTCTTCTTGTACTAAAACCAGCTAAGATATTGGGATGGCGATGCTGGCGTTTAGTCCAAGACCGCTTGCATACCAATCCTACCACACGACTTACGCCCACGATCTGTGGCGGGAATCTGTGGTGTATTTTACTCGATTTACCTAGCAAATCAATACATGATGCTATATACATCGGAAAGGCTTACATCTTATGGTCACAATGGTGTATAATAATCTAACTTTAATGTTAAATTACACATAGAATATTCCGGTTGATTGCCATAAACATCGATTTGTTTCTCTGTTTGTTTACGTTTTAACCGAAAGCCGAAGTGGTCCGAATAAGTTCGGCATAATCCGCTGTTTGTTCTGGGAATTGTACTTTCCGTTTCTATATATAGCGCGGGTTTTCCGAACAAAAATGGCGAAAACCGATCGCCCCGAAAGTCCAGTTTTCTATGTGCTTTCAGAACAATTCCCGCACTAAAAACTTAATGACATAATGGAGGATCAGAACGGTAGTTTTGTTGACAATTTTCGCAAGCAACTTGTCAAAATTGGAGCAAATTAGAACTCTTGTGTCTGACTTTCCATCCGTGTGATTTTCATCCATGTGCATTTTGACTTTTGTGTTGATAAAATAATCGGAGTACCGAATCACACAGTTTCGAAATATAGTTCTTCCGTTTTAGTGGGTCTTTTCAAACTTAAGGTTAAAAATTTATACAAATTTTGTTTGATTTTTTGTGTGCTTAACAAGAGCAGTATATTGCTCTGTTCGCTTAGTATATATCTTAATTTCGCCGAAGTCCACCAAATGTGGGAAATGTAGCACCATATTATTTATTCTAATACTCGTTGTGTTTACACTGTTTTAAACTTTGAGAGGGTTGTAATTCCCCGTAATTTATTTAATGTGTTACATTTATATCTTCAATGTTTAATTAATCTATTTATTATTTTATTTATTGACACACATAATTACGATTACAATGGAGAATTCTTCGTAATTTGCGTTGTTGTCCAAAATCTACGGAATATTTTCAACGGAAAATGCCGAACACAGTTCGTGAGGTCAACCGAGTTCGCATACTTTAAAAAAATTGTAAACATTGAGGTAAATGTCTCTTTTCGCATTAAATTACCGTTTTAAATTCACAACTGATGTGGGTTTCAGATAAAATAGCATGTCTTCTGCGGAAAATATCCGTTTATTGTCGCAATTGTGATATTTTATTTCATATAATTGTGGTTTTATTTGAGCGGGTCACTAACGCTTAAGCCGTGTCATAAGCGAGCATATAGGGCGGTCTTGGACTAAACGCCAGCATCGCCATCCCAATATCTTAGCTGGTGTTAGTACAAGAAGACTTGGACTAGACAGAATATTACAATAATTATTATACTTCATGACAGTCTCTTTACTCATACAGTTAGTTGATGCGTGAGTGTAATGTATGAAATAAGTATTTGTATCAGTGTTTGTATACTAAAATTGATTATTCTCATAATGTATCAGAATAATGTATAGTTAATAATATATAGTAGGCACAGGTATACTGTAAATAGAAGACCAAATTGGAGTTATCTTCCATACACCAACACAATGACGTGACGCTTACAGTGACCTCGTCTCCACAGTCACATGTCACTAAAGTGCACATCCGTGTATATGGATTTGGCACTAAATTGACCATTCCGCGTTCAAACTCAAAGGGTTAAACATTATTTTAGGCCTAGTCCTAAGTCGTAATGCGAGGTCGGGTCGGTGGTCATGCAGGCATACATAAAAGCTAATTCGTACACTGGTTCATATGCACAATTTCCTTTTTGGTATTACTATAGGCTCTAGGCCTACTAGTTGATGCTGGTTGATGTCTGAAAAAAAGATAAATTTAATTTTGTGTAATTTTTCATTATATTATAGGCCCTAACACTGGCCCTAGTTATTTTTTGTTGTCATTCCAGGGGATTCAAACATATTTTTCATCTACTCACACAGATGAATAGGCTGGGTTATAAATTTACCAATATAATCACATCATATTCTACCTTTGTTGATTGCTTAGAGTTCAATTTAGTTGAGATTATCGCTGATTACTGCTAATTATCGCATAATTATCAGCCAAGACAATATTTGTCTTGCACATGTTTGTAAACAGGAAGTAACATTTAATTTGGACTTTCAAAGAAGGGACCAATATAGAGCGGTTGGTCGTTTTTTACAGAGGGGACCAAGATGAAGCTTTGGGGTTCTTGGGTGGTGTCTAAAATTTTATGAAAAAAAAATGCAAGGAAAGGGTGGGTGGGTGTAAACAAATGGCAATGTAAAAAAAAAACACCCCCACGTCTCGCAACTTTTTTACGCCCCCCCCCCCCCCCCCCCCCCCCCTTGAAGTGGTATGAATTTCGCCAAGATATACTTTTTTTTTATTTTTTAAGAATTTCCTAAAAGAAAATTAGAATTAATCGGTGATGGAAATGTACAGGATCATTACATAATGTATATACATAAGCTGGATCCAGAAACTGTCAACTTTATCCAAGATGGCTTTCAAGGTGGCGGCCAAAATGCGATAATATTTTAATAATTTTACCCTCTTTCACCCTATTACGTTTCTGTCATGTAGAAGGTGAATGTTGTGGACTAATTTGCTTCTTCCAAATGAATAATCAACAGTTTGTGACACATTCCCATTAGTCGTCTTACCGCGATTAGTCGAAATGTGAGTTCATATGACAATTATTTTCCAAATAAGCATCGTGAAAATTCGCCAAACATTATATTTTTTCTATACGTCATGTCCATACGTAACAAGTCCAACACAGGAGAACGATATCTCGGTGTTAGATATGTGAATTAATGCACTCCGGTTAAGATAATCCAAAGTTATTAATATCTTTATTGTAGTCGAGATGGCCGCCAATGTGGCGGAAATATCGAAATTTTACATTAAAATATATAGATTTCCGCAATATATCCCAGCGTGTAAGAATGACACATATGTATATCATTATCATACATGGGCTTTCGGTGAGAACATACCATTTACTATATAAAACCGAAATATATGTTCAAGCACGTTAAGTATATGTACTTGTGCCAAACTCGATTCTGATATTATATAAATGTTTTAATCGAGATCAACATGGTATGTGGAGAGAATAGTGAAGTTGCCAACTTCAGGTGCTGTCAGCTACCAGCGCTCAAATGATACACTTGATCGCCATACGTTCTTCCACATCGAAAACGATGACTAAAAGGTCTAGATTCCTGTATATATCTTAACAATGACTGACTTTTGAAGCCTGAAATTGAAAATATAAAACAGGAAATCGCCCGGGGCCTTGTTAAGATATTATAGCTATGTTTTAATCTTGTTCATTTCACCATGATACATGTATACCGCCGGTATAGGCTTGGTTGGTACACGAGGATTGGATAGTCTGTCAACGTTACACGGAAGTTTTCTGACTTAATATCCATAACAATCTTCATAAAATGAATCCTTGTATTGGAATGGAAAATCGACACAAAATTATCAGACACCCGCTTCTACCATTCTGGCAAACATGACGATTGCCTCATAGTTAAACTGCTTCTTGTCACAAGCGCGTACTATAAGTACTGGTACATTTCCACGTGTGCATTAATATGACGACCAAGATGGGATCGTGACAAATTTGAACTAGAACACAAGCAATATATTTACTTGTATTGCAGTGATATTAGCAAATTTGTGTATTACTAAATGTATGTATAGAATTAGTTTGTCATATACAAGTAGCGCTAATGTGTATCTAGACCATCACGCTCTCGTTAGGTGGGGTGTATATGAAATGATTGCCAGAAATGACTCACATAGGCATGCACAGTTGATGTCGACTCCGGTCCACGATGAAACGTATACCTATTGTTTTCCATTCACATTCTTTCGTCATCTAAACTGCAAAATGGGTATACAGAGCAGTTGCGTAGTCCCTGTTGATTTCGATAAACTGCAAAATAACCATTAATCTATCATAACCATTGCCAAGAACCACTTTCCTGTTGAACTGATGTACAGACGCAATGCATTGTCCCACTAAACTCTTCATATGACTAAATCATATAAATCAATATGGGACATCATTTTGCTGTTTACTATGAATGGTCCATACCAGCCTACTGTGTTTAAAGACTACTACAAAATATATCTTTTGTATGTCGGGTGAATCACGTTGTGTGGCTACCACCAATTAACTGAACACGAGAAAAGCTAAGAACCAGACACACCACTTCGTTCGGTGTCGGGAATCTAGCCTGTTGAATGATAATGTTCATTTCAACTAAATAAACATGTCCTGTGAGGTCAATAACTTATAGTAACTTCACCAAATGACTCCACATATGCTATGAAAGTGGTTGGACTACTTTGTTGAATATCATCATCCAGATTTCAGAACCTGGTATTCATTATATTTGATTTTAATCTTGATCCGGGATGCTACCCCTTATACGAATATATTATCCACCTATGTGTCTATTCTAGTTTTGATCTGCCGTGGTTATCAATACGATTGAAACCTGCTAAGTTCAGCTAAACGAGTTTCAAATGGTGTTACGATGGAACTTTTATTCAAGGTAACTGCGCAACTAACAGTAAGATAAGCATGCCAAATGACAGTCATATAATTAATTATACTCTGTTTTGTGTTTGTAAACAATGGTGTGTTGTTTCTTGCTTGCCATGAAGAATCATGGTATAGCTGAGAAGTACAATCCCCAATTCATAGCTATCACAATAAACAGTTGTGTATTGCTACCTCATATGATATACTATAGGCATTTTCGACTGAGGAGATGTCATGAAAAGAACTAACACACCAAATCGTATCTGCATCACCAGTTGCCATTTGATATGGTAAGCACCAATATGTCTCAATTAGTACTCCGACTTAGAGCATATAGGATAGCACAGAAGGATAGACATTGGGATGGTTACACTTGTCCCTCAAGCTAAGATGGAAGTATACACATACTTTCTAATTTCACATAGAGAGTTGGATTTAATATCAAGAAATTTGAAAACATGACGTATGCATTATGGGACATCCGTTAATTTGTATAAGAAATTAAAACTATGCGCATTTACTTAAAAGTAGCCGATTAACCTAATTCCCCATGATGGAATACCAGGGCGACATTTGGTGGTGTAGCGAATACTGACTTTTGCATTTTGACTGCCATTTTGGTAGCCATCTTGGATTAAATTGAACAGTTCTGTTGAAGTGTGATAATAATTCCGTATGTGACACGAATATTTATTTCCCCTCACTGAATTCTGCTCATTTCTTTAAATCTATTGCTAGAATATCGGAATTGATTTTTGACAAAAACTCTAATTCAGTTGTATAAAGTGGATTTTTGACAAATCGAACATGTTTTATACAATAAAATTGGTGTACTTCATTACTGATGCAATGAGTAAACCGTGAATTGTCACAATTCGCAGTCACTACTAACCGGAAGGTCATCTACATGATATTCTTGAAAATCGCAAAATTGTTGAATTTCTTGTGCTGTTTTGGCAGCCATCTTTGACTGAAATAACATTTCCCCGTGACTTTGGGTACTGTACTTTGAGAACTACTATTGATGAATTGCCCTTACTGAAAAAAAATATACAATTAAGAAATATGCGCAGAATTCGTCAGTTCTTACTTCTTAGGACAACCCTACATCTGAACTGAACTGACAATGACGTCATCTTTGTGACGTCATAATTCCCGCCAGTCGCGGACCCATGAAGTCTAACAATCTTTTTCCGACAAAGTAAGTGATACCCTATCATAATATCATAGTCTCTACATTTGTTCAAAACATTCCCACGGAAGTACATTAGCGACTCTACTACATGTGGTTGGCGAGCTAGGTTGTCATTGGCATTACAACCACCGACGTCACAATA
The DNA here is from genome assembly GCA_032622095.1 of Siphonodentalium dalli. NCBI lineage: Eukaryota > Metazoa > Mollusca > Scaphopoda > Gadilida > Siphonodentaliidae > Siphonodentalium > Siphonodentalium dalli. Next base: position 161,218,721 of record CP136063.1, on the reverse strand, counting down.
CGCGTTGAACACTGGGACTGGTCTTGATCTGTGCCACGGTGACGCTGGTGAAAATAAGGGATTTGCTGGTGAAAGTAAGGGATTTGCAAGACAGTCCGGATCGACACTCCAGATATACGTTCGTAGGCTGCTAAGATGACAGGCGGGTCGGAAGCAAAAACTAAAGAGAAACCATGCATCGCAGCCATGGAAAGAGGTATGAATACAAATTATTACAATTTATTGATTACTGAGTGACCAAATAATAGCGTGCAGTCTCTACTTCAGTACTTGGGATGGGTGAATATTATGGGCGGCCATTCGATTGGCAGTTACATGAAATAAAAGTTAAAAGTAATGTGAAAGCAATTACATGCATCGCACATTCAATATAAGTCTATCCCGTTTTAATAACAATCTATTTCAATCCAATTGTCTCCATTTTCAAACCAATAGTCGTTCTTAGATTCAATAAGAGACAATTCGTTTTAATAGATATAGATTCATAATCAATGTTGCATGTTATTAGATATTAGTTGAACAATTAATATAAAGTTATTATACAATGTTGTGTACAGTATGTGTTTTTCTTGTACGAGTCCAGGTTGTGGTGAAAAGTGATATTGGACGAGACACGCCAGTGTCGAGTCCAATATGACTTTTCACCACAACCTGGACGAGTACAAGAAAAACTCATACTGTACACAACATTGTATAATGACATTTTTATTATCCATCTGTATGTTTATCAAAATTTTGGAAATAAAACTTTTGTGGTTATTTTTGGTATTTGTCGGCACTTAATTCTCTATAAAAGCCTGTATACCGTATATTGATCATCAGAAAGCATGATTTGGAAAAGTAAACACGGAAGTGAGAAAAAACTCAATGCGGAAGTGAAACGTCTGCTAAAATCCATCAATGTTGCGCGCGCATCACAATTTCACCGATTCATTTCGCAATAGAGTTAATTCGTGACGTCACGGAGTCCAATATGAAAAGTCATATTGTACAGTCGGGAGTCCAATATGACTTTCGGGAGTCCTGTACATTCCGTTTCAATAGCCATATTTTCTTAATCAATAGACATATTTCAAACCAATAGACGATTTCCCACGATCAATGAGTATCGTTATCAAACTAATAGACCTTATTGTCAGTCTTATATTTAATAGATATAAATTATCACCAATGCACAATTAATGACGTTCTATTTCAATTCAATAGGTTTCGTATTCGAATCAATATCTAACAGCGAAATCAACAATTATTACCGGTATTAATGATCCAATTTGTCAAACCAATGAAGATGAATGTAAAACTAATAACTAAAACCATAATTAACGCTAGAGGTCTCTGGTGGCTATATTGAAGAAACTTTGTTCCAAGCTGCAAACACGTACATTTTCTAACATCAAATAATATTATTCGTTAGCTAGCGGCTATATATATACTGCAGTGTATACAGGCCCTGTATTACAGGGTACATTTAAAAAAAACATCAGGACAGTCCTGAGGACACCCGCGCGCAGCAATCTCCGGGAGTTTATATATATTTATAGGCGCTAGCTAATGAATACTATTATTTGATTGACTTAATAAATATCATTTAAGGATTCCTTCTGGCATACGGGGACATATATCTATATAGTGAATATTTACCGTCGTTTGATTTGCACCAAGTGAACTCGGCGCATATAATTGATAGAACAAGCCACAATTATGATGATCGTGTCGTTATTTGTTTAAAATACGTATCAATTGACATATACGTACCCAGCATTCCCTCATTAAAATCAACATATTTCGCCCATGTTATATATGGGATCTCCGCGAATTCGGGGACTTCCGCAAAGGGATCTCCGCAAATAGGGAGCTACTGCAAATCGTCACACCGATATGACATTGGGAACTCCCATGTTTATTTATATATTTATGACGTCACACGAACAAAGTCAAGCTCCAAGCAGAGTTCAGGCCCCTACGCATGACTTACCACTGCCCACACCTACACGGAATGTGAAGAAATGTCGCATTTATTTATTTGAGACTTTTGCAGGTTACAATTCATTCTGCATAATTCTGAGAAACTGAACTGTCCATATTCATTAGAAAGTGGTCTAGATCAAGCCAGAATGAATTGTAACTGTCCGTGGCCGCTGATGCATGGGAAGAGATCACCGCGGCATAGAATTATCCAATCAAGAGAATTGACCGCGCTGCATGATATAGATGGACCAGTGTGGGGGTTTACATGCACCACTGAATTTTTTCAGAAAACATTTATATGAACGCCTTGAGCTGAGAAATTTAATCCTAGTTGCCAAATCATGCAAGTATTGGTTGACCACAAACTGTTTTATTATTATTGAGAAAGTAGTAGGCCTAACTCACGTTACCGTTATTCCATTGGAGTCGTGTTGCAAATAATTTATTGCTAAAAAAAATTTAATGCACAATGCGAACGCATATGTATTAACCATTGGTGTTGCGACAGGGGTGGGGTGCTTCACCATCTCAACTGTGGTAAACAATTTCTACAATAACCAAATATATGTTGAAATTATTCTAATGGTGAGTTTCTACAACCAGTGTTTGATGTGCTAATTGGTTTCTAATCAAATGTATACGCATGCAAATTTGCACTAATTAAACTGTCCTTCATCAAGATTGTTATCCTTAAACTGTGTCAGTAAAGCAATTTCCAACAGCTGAACATTTTCTGTACCAGTTGGAAAATATCAATCCGGGATGTAAGTGGAATGTCATGCAATGGACGTGATATAGTGTCGCTCTGGTTTAAAAGGGTGCAGTTAGAAATTCAAAGGAGAACACCAAGCAGACCGCGTAGCCACGTCCCTGTTGGTTTAAACATGTTTATTCCAACAAACGTTATACAAGGGATTGAGACGCAAGTTCTCAACGTGGTGTAGCCCCACTCCTAACAATTTATATTACACACACGTTTAACCAAGACGAGATAAATATAATGTACATGTGATGCGAATATTGGTGATGACTCAGGATGATGATTGGTGATTTGTAACTGATACCTGTTCCGTGATCTCCGATATAGACATCATGCCATTTCGTGAATAATTATGAATGATTATCGTTTAAGTGAACCGTTTGGTATCTGAATGATATTTTTATGATAATGTTAAAAGTTTATTTCCACTTTTTCACAACTTGTGTGATATTTCGTACACTCCCATTTTCATAAGATTGTTTTGTTTCTTTTATATATACCACTATTATCATGGAAGTGCTCACGGTGAGTGTGTATCATCAAATACAGATAGAAAATTTCCTGATTTTATTATATTGTGAAATCTTTTGGTTTTTTTTACCCAAAATTCAAATAGGTTCCCACTTTCGATTGTTTTTCAGTTTTGGACCGAAACGCTATCAAGTCGGCTTGGTGTGCCTGACTATAAAATATCCAATAGTAAATTAAAAACAGTTTGCATGAGGTAGTTTAGACAATTCCGTCTCAATGGGGTATACTTACCAACAATGAAGACACTAACACAGATCGAATGATCATAGTGGTATCAATTTAATTCACTAAAATACGAAATGTTAAAGTTTCAATACGGGGGAAAAAAATATAGCAAGATATTACCGCAATCAAATGTCATTGCTGCAATTTTGGTTTTACCGTATACGTATATATAATCCCCCACCCTCGGATCATGTGGTGTGGCAACCGGAGCGGTTTGTCGCAACACTAGCTCTAACAGTTTATTGCTGAAGCTCTTAATCTCGTGGATTATGATGGGCTCATTCTTGTTATCAGTAACGGCGTAACCCCACCCTTCTTGTCGAAATTAAAATTAACCGGAACATACTGATAAACGCAAAAATCGGCAACATTAATTAACACCACCAGGTGTAATATGTGGGCCAAATTATAAAAATCCGTGGTCTCATGTAGGTTATGTGGTTTTTCCAGTGTATTAGTTTAAAGTCGAACTTCGCGATCAGGAGGCCGATCACCGGTTTATTAGTTTAAAAGTCGAACTGCGCGACCAGGAGGCCGGTAAACGGTGTAGTTGGGAATTTCAATTTAGTTTATTGTCCTTTACATTATTAGCGAGTTTGCGATACCAGTTGGACGGAACGGGTACGGGTAGATCGGTTACCTTGGGTACTTTCGATGCAGCGCATAAAGCGGTAACGATTAATTCAATGAAATTCCAGTTAGCTATGCGTTAATCTATTTATTGAAGATTTCATGGGCAAATATCATAGATAAAGTTGTCATTTAAACCCAAGTTTTATGTTCAAATTATCGAGGCAGCTTCTAGCACTTAGATAAATGCGGCACGCCGATATTTTCCCTAACAACGTTGTTCACTGCATTAATGACATGTTGTGTTAATTGCGTGAGTTGATGATGCTATAGACGCAGTCTCGACACATTGCAGGGACGTGGCTATAAATATCCGCGCTAGGAAGGGTGCTCACCTTGTAAATAGATTGGATCGCTTTAAAAACTGTAGTACTACCCCGAATGCGGTTATTTTGGGACGCGTTAACGTTGTACTGCGACCCCGAGTCTGGTAAAAGCTGTACTTGGAATGTCCAAGTTCGTGAAAGTTCTATTGACTATGCCGATGATTTGAGAAGCTTTTTTGTTTTAGGATATTGTGGAAAGGCTAATCTGGCCATATCAAATTGAGCTATAGCGATGGGATATATCGCAGGACAACACATTTCGGGTGTTCGTGGGGTGTGTATTCGCTGGATGTCTTAAAGTTGCAGTATGTAACCATCATGACCGCGTTAATTGCTTTCGACGTTTGGGTATACTGAACAATGGCTGGGCCATGTGCTCTTGGTGGGAACACAATACCTCCAAGTTTTTATCCGCATTTAGAAGCTTTCTGGTGTGGTGAATGAGGAACCTGCAGTAATAATCCGTAGTTTTTTGTAATAATTTGAAGGATTAGTTGTTTTAACGGAATTCTGAGACGGTGCGTTCATGTAAGCAATATATTTTATATTATAATTTATATTTATGGCTAATAATATGATCTTGGTGGTGTTACCATTTCTGACTATGGTTTTCTTGTGTATACATATTGCGTATAGGCGCCTATAGTCGTGGCCCCACACTTGGTCCAGGGTGGTTGCGATTCATTTATCTGGTCATTGCCATGGTTGTACTAAATCTGACATTTCAGCGCATATATCGACGGGACCGTGTGCACATTCCGATCGAGTTCAGTTCCATGCTAAATATTCGAACGATTAATACATTTGCATGAACATATATGAAATCTTGGTCACAATAAATTCATCGCGGTGCGCATGCAAGCGGGGTCCAAGTATACGTTTGTCATTGACAGCCGGCCACAGTGATTGGGTGTGGCGTAAGCGCTAGCATTCAGCCGTTATCAAATAAACTACCTGGTTTATAAAATAAACTCAGTTGGAAAATACGGCCCCTGTGTGGATTGATGGATTCATATGGAGGGTTATTATGGTCACAATCCTAACTTCACATTTTAATTTTAATTCTTATATTTTAATTCTAACTTAACATTTTAATTCTTATATTTTAATTCTTATATTTTAATTCTATTTACATTCTATTTACATTATATTTACATTCTATTTACATTCTATTTACATTCTATTTGCATTCTAGAATCATTCTAGAAATATTCTATTAGCTCTAACTTAATCTCTTAATTCATACTAAAAAAAATAATTATAACTTAACATTTTAATTCTTATATTTTAATTCTAACTTGATATTTAATTATAACTTCATATTTTAATTCTTACTTTATATTGTAATTCTTTTATTTTAATTGTAACTCTAACTTTATATTTCAATTCTTACTTAATAGTTTTATTTTAATATTTTAAATCTACTACAAAAAGGTCTAATGTTGGAATTAAAATATAAAAAATCAAGTTAGAATTAAAATGTAAAGTTAGAATTAAAATATAAGAATTAAAATGTTAAGTTAGAATTAAAATATTAAGTAAGAATTAAAAGATTAAGTTAGGGTTAATAGAATGTTTCTAGAATAGGTGTCAGACCGATTCTCCGAAGACCTATTACTACGAAGGCCCACAACTCCGAAGACCCGATTCTCCGACGGCCCACAACTCCGAAGACCCGATTCTCCGACGGCCCATAACTCCGAAGATCCGATTCTCCGAAAGCCCATAACTCAGAAGGGCCGATTCTCCGAAGACCTATAACTCCGAAGGGCCGATTCTCCGAAGACCTATAACTCCGACGGCCCGATTCTCCGACGGTCCATAACTCCGAAGGTCCGATTCTCCGAAGGTCCGATTCTCCGAAGATTTTGTTTTATCGGGGTATTATCGTTTACTAAATAGTGTACAGTCCAGTGGCGAAGCCAAGGGGTCCCAAAATTCCTACTGCCCCATTAAACCTCTACTTGCTATTTCAGACAATATGGGCCCCTACCAAAACATGTCCAATGTCATGTAAACGCCCGGAAATCGTTCATATGGCATCAAAATATTCAAACTTTTCCTACTGCCCCCACCTAAATGGGAATCCTGGCCCGCCACTGACTATACACCAGATACTATAACGTTACGTTGGCCCATGAGATGCCAGAGTAAAATGTACAGGGGTGAACGGGGAAGAACTTGTCCTTTTTCATATATAAAATGAACTTGATTGCATCAAATCACCCCAATGCAGTCGGATGTGCACAGTTTAATCATATGAATTGTATTAAGACGTACATTGTGGCAAAATAATTTTATTTCTTACATAAATTTAAGCATTCTGTGGAAAATTAAGGCTTGTCGCACACTACTGATGGTGTAGATATCACCTTATTATAATACATAGTTAACGTTTCCAATATATGAGGGCCCCTTCCCCCCTTTTCGTACGCCGGATTCCACCCACTTTGGACCCGTACGCCGGATTCCAGACGTCAATTTGAAGCTGGACGCCGGATTCTAGGGTTAATTTGAAACTGGACGCCGGATTCCAGTGTCAATTTGAAGCTGGACGCCGGATTCCATGGTAAATTTGAAGCTGGATTCCGGATTCCAGGGGGGGGGGTATATTATCTACATGTACCCGGTGCACACCAGTGGCGGAGCCAGGGTTCCGATTTAGGGGTGCACATTAATTAACATATGTGGGGGATATGTGCATATGATATGCCGAAAGTATATCACGAAGGCCTGATTTGGGGATCGAGCGCATGCATGGGAGGGGTGGCCCTCAATCGTTGGTCCGGGGGCTCCCCTGGGCAGGAACACTGTGAATATTTGAATGCCTAGGAGGGATTTCCGGACGTTTACATGACATTTGACATTTGACTCCGCCACTGGACTGTACACTATTTAATACGCGATAAAACATGATCTTCGGAGAATCGGACCTTCGGAGAATCGGCCCTTCGGAGTTATAGACCTTCGGAGTTATGGGCTTTCGGAGTTATAGGCCTTCGGAGTTATGGGCTTTCGGAGTTAGTGTCAGTCAAAACTTTTAGGACATGGAAACATTATTTTGTATTAATTCGTGGCCACGAAATAACTAATTGTGATATACGATCGTCAGTCCCATTGTTGTAATGGAAGCGGATAGAGATGATCTGGTTGTAGTTGTCCACCATCTTGGTATGAGCCACGGTTGAGAAAATGTAAGGAGAACAACACCGACACTGTCTTTAAAACAGCAGCCTTTGCCTTTTTGTTTGGTGGTGGTGAGTTCAAACCATGTATGGCCCGTAAAACAAATTAAGTAATCACCCCTTTCACCAACCCGATCCAAAGTTGCCGCCGTCCTGGGGTGGGTCACATAGGGCACCCACGACATCAGTATATCTTGGGGCCACCCTACAGCACCAATTATACCACATAAAACAGTTAAGGGACGAAAACTTGTATAGGTGCCATATTTGAACCCATCTGGGGCGGCCATTTTGGATCGGGGATGGTGAAAGCGGGTGAATATTTAGTTTGTCTCATCAGGGGTCATCATACAACACACTGTATTCGACCTAAAGTGGGGGGGGGGGCAATTGCATGGTACCATATATGGACTTTTTCGCTCGAATGGGTTGAAGGTGTGAAAATTTAGCTTGCTTTGCGAGCCACCGTACAACACCCTTTATTTGATCTATATCGGTCAAGTGACCGAGAAATAATGTGTACCCTATTTGACCCCTTCTGAGCGGCGACCATTTTGGATCGGGTATGGTTGAAAGGTGTGAATATTTATAAGTTTGTTTTGGGCTCACCCTACAAAACCCCTTATCTGACTTAAATCGGCCAATATGCCGAGTGAAATGGCATTCCCATTCGATCCCTTGTGGTAAAAACTAATGAATATCCAGTTTGTCTTGGAGCCACCTGACCTGTGTTTCCCCGTTCTCTCTGGGCTAGTTTATATCGGACGTTCATATCCCCATATAGCCCTGGTCCCACGCCATAATGGATTTATAGTAGCTTCTCTGCTATCGTACGCATTGTTTCTAAAACATCATCAAGTGTAACCATACTGTATAAAGGTATCTGGATATATGCAAAGGTCAATCAGGTATAATTCGCCACGAATTAGCATTTCGTGGCCACGAAATAAAAAATAAAAAAATTCCCATGTCCTAAACCATCCACCGTAGCTTATGGATCATTCTGGTTTAGTATTAAATATGGAGAAACCCGACCAGCATCAATGTAACAACTACAACAACTCATCTTTGCCAATGATATGTTTAGCCATACATGTGGATAGGGTGGTATTGTTTAAAAATGTTAAACAATGTTATCAATTCCATATGAATTGCTAAATATTGCTGGGCATATATAGATGGTTGTTCTATAATTCCTGGTCGGGTTTATCAAAATTGGGAGTTTAAATTATGTTCATCTGATGATAAAGAAAACACTTTCTCCGTCCACTCGATATACATCCCCCGGGATACATGTTTCACATACTAAATTAACACCTTAGTCAACATAACAAATCACTCCCTCAAATCCTTTACCACAAGAATAAAAATAAATTGTCAGTATAAATAGGCAAGACATCATTCTCTGGACACTTTCTAAAAGATAATTTATTTATAAGAAGATATATATGTGGATTATGTGCTTGGTCTTATATATAGCACAACACAGTAAGATGCAAGTGACACAGTGCGGGGACAATACTGTGTCGAAGAACATAGTTGAGGGGACCCTTCCATCATCCTTCATAATGTATCATCACTCCATCTGTTGTGAACAAACCATCGACTGAGGCTTAATGGATCGTTCTCCCCTCCCCCAATAATATACTTGCATGACTTTGAACCGATCAACACTCTGGGCCGTGGTATTTTCCCATAAATTAGATAGTGTCTATAGTCGGATGGTATTGGTTATGTTCAAATGGTGACGCAGATATGAAACTGTACATGTTAGTGCCCCATGTGCCATTTATCATTATAAGATCGAGAAACTTAGTCTAGAAAATTACCGGGAATTCACTGGAAATTGCAATTGTAGCTGATAGGGTCGTAATTCAACGTTTGCGTTTCCGATGCAGTTAATACCCAAATGTGAAATTTGAGATATACCTGACCGTCAAAGTGAACCATATGTCTTATTTAAGGTTAGCAACGGTTGCTAATCAAATGCCACAATGGTGTACTAATCATCCATTCGTATTGCCTTAATTTAGTCAGTGTCTAATTACATGGTGCTGGTTTTGTTCAAAGTTGGGCACACGTATGTCTAAAACTATGCAGCCATGCTCTGCATAGGCCATTGATCATTATAAGATCGGGAGACTTTACCACTGCTCCCGATAGCTCCTTAGTAACGGTTACTAAGCACCTACTCGGAATTTGAAGGAAAATGCAAATATGGTTGATATCTATTTTACTCATTAAGCTCTACTTTAGTGGAAATTCGAATTTACTTGATTTTCACAGCTATACACGAAGCGTGGCGATTAACTGTGGTCAGAATATTGATGGTGAATGTTCGGTTTCAGTCGCTGTACTGAAGTTGGCCAAATGTAACTGGCGTGGGAAGTGTGAAAGCAAAGCCTATACCGCTATAGTAAAGATCTCAGCTGCACCAAAATGTCAATTTATCAGTAGCACAAATCCTGCAAAAACACAGATTCTCTCAGTGCATGTGGGATAGACTCCGATGATAATATAATATGTAATCACATCGTGAACAGTCTTGTTGTGATTATTTTCGTTTGATTCAACAGGCTGCATATTATCGAAATTACAAAACCATTCGACACTTACTTTTGCCAACTACTGTATCTTGAGGCATAACTATATCATATATTGCATCTATTAAATCACGGATAGCTACAATGGGCCAAACACGAGTGTTAGTCTACATATTCAGTTGCGCACGATTGCCAATAAGTAATATTACAAACAACGTTTGGGCATAACACGAAATTCTCCATAGGGTTATGTGTTAAATTTTGATCGCAACTGTACCTAGCAAGAATCATCTGATCACATCCATTCTTTTTAAAACTATGTCTGTGTTTCATACTTGGTATTTTTTTTAGGAATATCAGTACGCGCATATTATAATACGCAAAATGGCGCCATTTATCCAAAGTACTAGAATCTCCATAGGGCTCAGTGTTAAATTTTGATCACAACTGAAGCCAACAAGAATGAACCGATCACATCAAAATTTTCAAAATTACATGTAACGGTCATATCTAGTAGATTGGAGAAGTTTCAAATCGCATCGATCACCATACGCCAGTTGGCACCATCTATCGTTTTCTATAAATACGAAACGCTCTCTAAATGATGTTGACCCCGATTTAGGCCGACCCGCCAAAATTCAAGAATGGAAACAAGTCAATCCTGAAAACACACCTACTAGGCATACATAATCCGTTTTCAGATCGCTTTTAACAAACCAAAAATGCTAAATGACATAAGGAATCCGACTAATATATGGTTTCACCTACCCCATTTTCCCGATATTGAAATTTGGAGTCAGTTTCCAGAAAAAGGAGTGATATCCAAAACAGTTTTTCTTGGTACTTGGTTGTTGTTGTTGGGTTTCGGTGGTTCCTTTTCTTGCTTCGGATACTTCGCGCAGCATGTGAAGGAACAACCGAAAGCGATAAAACCAAACGAAGCAAGCGAAATAACAATGATATGTTTCTTTCGCTTTAGTCGTTTGATTTTTTTTTCTCGCTTGCTTCGTTTGATTTTTTCGCTTCCTTCGGTACCTTCGTTGTGGAAACAGGACACCATAAAATATGGATCTATATATTTATTGATTGTATAACCTCAAGAGAGGAAATTACTATATCAAGTTAGACATTCCTTTATTTTTCCATAAGACCATAAATAAATGGATTTTACATAACAAACAATATCTAGACACGAAATTGCGTTATTAATTTTAATCTAAGAACAAATTGATTTACGTTCGTGTTCTTTGTGGTAATGTTTTCACAGACTGTTATCATTTTGGAATATTTATCCACTTCGATTTTAAGGCCTTCAGTCCCTTTAAACGTCCACCAATTTAATAAATCTGGTAACACGAACAATGTCAAATGCCCGTGGTCCACTAATATACCATCTCATATATATTTTGAAGACCTATGTTTGTTTGTCTGTTTGTCTGTTTGTCATTTATACAAATCTACGATTCTCGACCGATCGGGACGAAACTTGGTGCGTGTGTGTAGTTTGGCCAGGCGGTGGACGTCGTCGTATTGGCGGGCCAGTGCGGCGCCCGCTTCGTGCATGCGCAGACGAGATCTCGGAAACGGTTGGAGCTATCGACCTGAAATTTGCTATGTGAATGTATCTTGCCCCGGATACGAATTTTATCGGGTCGCCGAGCCCGTGCGACGCCAGCTTCGCGCATGCGCAGACCAGATCTCGGAAACGGGTGGAGCTATCGACTTGAAATTTGGTATGTGAATGTATCTTGCCCCGGATACGAATTTTATCGGGTCGCCGAGACCGTGCGACGCCAGCTTCGCGCATGCGCAGACGAGATCTCGGAAACGGGTGGAGCTATCGACTTGAAATTTGCTATGTGAATGTATCTTGCCCCGGATACGAATTTTATCGGGTCGCCGAGCCCGTGCGACGCCAGCTTCGCGCATGCGCAGACCAGATCTATTGAATAGCCCGACAACGTCGGGCTGGGTAGAGCTATCGACTTGAAATTTGGTTTTTGAATAGCCCGGACAACGTCGGGCTCATCGGCTAGTCTACTATATATTTTGGAACTTGCCTGTCAGTCTGTTTGTCTGCGTGTGACTGTGTGTGTTATATATAGACTCGAAAACTGCTCGACCGATCCGACTCTAATTAGTATGGTACTGGTATGTAGGCCTACTTTGATGCGGGGAACAATAGGGGCGGGTCCAATTTCACGTGCGACCTTGTCGCTGACCTTGACCTTGACCTCGCTCATATACGCTCATATAGGCATGTTTCTGGACCTCGACCGATCCGACTCAAATTTGGTGTATGTGTACTTTGATCCTGGGCACAATATGGGCGGGTCCAATTTCACGTGCGATCGTGTCCTTGTCCTTGCTCATATACGTTCACATAAGCATTTTTCTGGCAAAGAAATCCCCAATAGCCCGGTAGAAGCCGGGCACACCAGCTAATACGTAGCCGAGTACACTATATATACACCGATAAAACTGAAACCATGGCCAGTATTCGTTGTTGTGAGACTGTTCCTCCTTGCGGTATACAATTGTATATTATGTAAATATCGTTTCTTTATTCATAGGACCTGGTCCTGGGAGATATGCTCTGCCGTCGACTTGTGGATACCCAGAACATGACTTCACAAGACACACGAAACCAGCCTATTCCTTTGGGAGAAGATTGCCTATAGACGGAAGTAAAAACAGTTCACTGCATGCTATATATACTCTTTTCCTTAATCTAAATTGTGTTAAAAGTTGGCTTTGGTCATCCGTCCTCTCCTATAATCCACCCATATTTCTTGAATTAGTGGTCCATTCTTTATTCTGATATTCTTCAATCAAAAAGAGCAACTCCTATGAGATCTTATCTGAGCACTGCATGACTTGCATTTTGTTGGGACATATATTAAGGGCGTTTTGCATAAATGGCATGCAAAAATTGCATACATTTTCAACAAAGAATTTCTCTTGATCTTTTCGGCGAAAAAACTTGAATTTCACATATCATCATAATCATTGTATATAGAATATGAACAGTATTTTTAAAGACATCTTATGATCTGGTGCAAGGAACTGATAAGTTAATGTATTCAGGCGTTATGCCATGCAACCTGGGGAATGTAGCATTCTACTAACATCCCCGAGAATTTCAAATAAATCGACTATACCACACCACAAAAAACGTCGTCTGAACTACGCACACTTGTAAATATTTACATCTGGATTCGAGACGCAACATACTATCTGCGATAAACAAACACAAATGATTTCGCCGTCGAGAGTCATATTGCATTTAATTAATTAATTAATTAATCCATCAGAATGATGGTGTGTGTGTTGTCAATTTGGATTAATGTTCGTAACAATAAGTACTTTGAGCAAGATTATTCTCCATTTCTATTTGATCACACAATGCGGAGTGTTTCATATCACTTTAATACACTTGAGACGTTGAAAATATCATTTTCATTTTTGTCACTTTAAAGGCACGGGTGACGTTCGTTGCAGAAATATTCATATCTGTTCAAATCGCCATCAACAAAAGGAATATTAAAATATATATAGTTTTGCTTATATTCCAAACATAATCAGCGCGTAAATATTATATTGTTGTCAAGACGTACGGTGGTGCACGTAAACAAGAACCCATGTTACAGAAGTTTTGCTTTTGTTTACATAACAGCGCAATTCTATTGGTTAATTGCACACAAATGATATAAACGCTCTTTATTATTTCCATATCAGGAAAACAGTAACAAATAACGCTCTTTATGTTTACCATATCCGGATCTAAACAAAAGCCATGTTCTGTAACGTTTTTTGCCTTTGTTTACATAACAAAGGAAACATATTTGACAATAACATACTGTTTATGCCATATTTCTTATTGGTATAAGTACAAAGTCTGTCTATAGTTTACTATTCTTGCTGTTTATGGCGGCTTTTGACGGAGGTGAATATTTTAACAGCACAACCACCGCCAACGCCGCCCGTATCTTTAATGCTTTATATAGGTACCAATAACTGATAGAATAATTAATAATTTCACACAACAATCCAATCACCAATAGCGTATTGTCTTGCTCTGTATGAGAGGAAGCTTCATATGTGTCATAAAGTTGACTACAAAAAATTAATAGCATGATATATAGAGGATCTCACGTGAGTTTCTATTTTATACGGAATTTATCAACCGAGTTCACTAAATTCGATTTGAGCCGAGGTTTACCGAGGCTCAAATATAATTTAGAGGACGAGGTTGATACATTACGTATAAAATAGGACGAGTGTGAGATACCTTTTATCACATGATCAAATAAACCCGGAGCAACGCGAAATATTCATCGAAAACAACAATCATAAACTACAGCGATCGCGCTGATATTAAACGTGTCTATTACCGATAATTATGAAACTGCTTTTATGGCCAAATTATGTGATAAAACATATTATACCCAGATTATTACAATGAAGAATAAAACAGCCACTAATATTCAAGTACAACTAAAACAAATGTATTAAGTTTCCTCTCATTATCTTGAAATATAAAATCGTGGATACATCTGAACTTAAATTTAAAAGAAAGTCTATTAAATGCCCATTTAATGTTCGAACCCCCAGATCCACGCCCGATAACCCTATAGGCTGGTGGCTGTGGGTAGGCATATTGCTGTAGTGATATTGCGTGGCGGGTTTCGCAACCAAGGTATGTTTTAGATTATTATTGATCAAATACGCTGTAAAAGGTCAGATTGTTTTATCACGTCAGATGCAGTAATGTCTGATTTATAAGTTGAACTTCTTGGTAACAATTTGGCATTGTAGAATACGTTGTTTGAAGACAAAATATCTCGGATTTTGTCGACTTTTTCAAACTTTCAAAGTAAACAGACTCCCAAATTTGCTCAGCATGTCGATTTGTCAGTTATGTTCGTGGATACATGTGGTATAGTATCTCAGTGACAATACAAACATGACTGCGAACTAAAATAATGCATTTTTCAGTTAAAAAAAGCTATTTGACATACTGTCCCGTCAATATTTTGTGGTAGGCATATTGAATAGCCAAACACCGAGAGGATAGACATATGGCAAACACAGACACGCATGTAGCACAATGATCAATATTGGTTTAGTCTGAGAAAAACGCTTTTGTGATGCTATATTATTCACAGTATTGTAAATTCACATCGTCCATGAGTCAGGAAACATACACTACTTATTTCCAAAAACTAAATACTGGCAGTTGTAATGTAAAACGTTTTAACTGTGACAAACTTGCAAAATGGGGTTTTAATTGAAAATGCGGAAAGTATAGCCCAAACTATTCAGCATATTTTAATGTAATATAATGAGCCATGCCAGCTTTGTGCAGTTTTCAGGCTGAATAGTCATGGTCCACTACATATAGATAATATAACTACCATTTATAGCCGGTTTTATTTTTGGCGTTCTGCGAAAGAATGGCGTTCATATATTTGTTTTTTTCTCTTCGATCAGAACGATTCATGTCTTCGCCGGTTTATGGAATATAAACCGCACACAAATAAATAACAGCATACGATGCTATTAACAATAATTCAATGTCCCGCCAATGCTAAATGTAGCTAATAGTTATACATAATTTTATGTGGTATCAATATAGGTAAATACATTGGGCTCAGAGAAATGTCAGGTGCGAAAATTAGGGTACGCTAGAACCTGTATAGCCAGAGCATACATATAGTGGACCTGGACCATGACCCAGTTATGCCGCATATATACATAAACAGGAGCAACGAGCAATAATACAAATGTGTGTGGGGCGTTAACTTAATTGAGGGGGCGCTGTTGTCTCATGGAGGAATCGCCGTGAGATTTCGTGTGCATTTATAGTGGTAAATGTTTTTGTCAATACCGTGGGGCAGGTTTTTGGGTGGGTCTAAAATTCACTGAGTACGATATCATATCGGAGAAATGATCACCTCAGAAAAAAAACATCGAGTTGTCATCGCGGGATGATTTCAGATTTTCTGACATTTAAATCTAAGATATTATGTTTCTAAATGCAGAAATTAGTCAATAAATCTGATAAAATGTATTAAAACTTAGAAATAATTAGTATTTATTCAGTTTATTATGAAATAATAGCACAAATTTGAGCGGGTTTTGCAACTTCCGTTTAAACTGTAATGCATATCTCAGAAATGGTTAACGAATGGTCCACGAAGCCAGTAAGATAATCCTCTTACTTTCTGGATCAGAAATCACGTAATTTTAGTATCACTAAGCAAACAAACCCATCAGATTTCGAAATTAATTATATAATTTTTTTTGCAAAGTAACATATAACATGATCATTTAGTGGTATCAATCCATTTTATCTGTCAATAAATCATGTAGACCTACTATATATTGCATTACTGCGGGGACCTACGCGAATTGAGTGACCTACGGAGACATACGCAAATCTAGGGACCTATTGCATAACGCAGTACCCCGTTAGAAGGCCATTAGTGAAAGAGCCGACACTTCGTACCTACTTCATACCCAACCTGCCCCACGGTATTGACAAAAAATGCCAACCATTTATAGTGGTCCAATTGTATTTATATCTGACTCAGGCTCCGCTCAATTATCTATTTCAGAAAGAAGCTAAAATAATGTCGGAACCAGAAGAAATAGAGCCCGATCTAGATGAATCTTTGTGTTAATTTTCTTATATTGATCAGTGTGTAGCCCATACAATATCTTTACCAACGTATTCAACACGTATACAATACGGAAAACGTCGACGTCACGAGTCACAAATTACGTCAACATTATCTTTTGAACAAGAACTACAAACTTTATTAATAAAGTCGCCTATCAGTTTGATAAAAATGGTTATAAATTACGACAGAAACGAATCAATAAACGCTAAATCTCGATGTTGAATAGTTCTAGTGGGTGTTTAATAAAACACAACCACACATTATGTGTGCGTGGTGATAACATTCAATTATGCTGCAAGTTACAACTCGCGAATCATCGTTGTAACGTTGTAACATTCCGCGTAACAAACTCGTGCGTTAATTTTCTCGTCATGCACACACATATGTGTTGTTCTGTCTATTTTATATGAATGAATAATCATTCCAGATTGTATTTATAAAATAATATATGCCAGAAGTTGTTTATTGTTGGCTTTAAAGTGATATATTGGAGCTTGGTCAATATTTACCACGTGCCTATCAACAATGCCACTTGCCTATCATAACAAGTTTGTGCTTTGCCATG
This sequence comes from Siphonodentalium dalli, assembly GCA_032622095.1. NCBI lineage: Eukaryota > Metazoa > Mollusca > Scaphopoda > Gadilida > Siphonodentaliidae > Siphonodentalium > Siphonodentalium dalli. Next base: position 161,201,302 of record CP136063.1, on the reverse strand, counting down.
AGCCTATCTGCGGAGGCAATATGCCTGTCATAAATTTGTGATATGACACGCAGGAAAATCGATATTTTTCCACGAAAAATATGTCTTTTATTGTGGAGTTTGGTTTCATTGTATCAACGGAATGTGCATCTAGTGACATGTGTACATGAAGCCTACATATCGAGATTTCTACCATTTATATTAAGTAGTTTCTTTGATAAACGACAAAAACCGGTTGTAAAATTCGACAAATTAAGTAATAAAAAATATATCTAAAGGCACACGGCTATCACAAATGGTGTGTGAATACACCAGTCATGGTCCTATCTAATGCCATAAGCGTTCTCGCCGGGTGGATTCCAGAATTTATGTTTTCCCTCAAATTCTGAGCACACGTGTGAAAACCGCCACACAATATCACTACAGCAATATGCCTACCCACAGCCACCAGCCTATAGGGTTATCGGGCGTGAGATCACATTATATACAATATATACCATTTGAAAGAGGATGATCTAAACCGTTGTATTACCAACTTATTCGGTGTAATAAACTGTGAACATGTTGTTTTTGTTCGCGTTCAAACGTGTTTTCTGCGCTTAAGTTCATCTGAACTGACTGCAAAGGCTATTATTTTCAATGGAAGGGGAATAACTCTATAGCTTAGTTTGAATTATGTTGCATTCTGGGAGCCATAATGGGGAAATGTTTCTATGATTTAAGATATTTTGTATTACTATATGGCCGCATTCTGAGACACGGGCGTTCCAAATGGTGATGAATTATAGTATTTTAATCATATTTTATGTCATATATTGCTATTAAAACCGTATATCAAGGCACTATAAGAAAAAATAATCGGTGACTCGAAAATTAAACGGGCCTGTAATTGCTGTAAACAATGATAACTGTTCCATGTTCCCTGCATGTTCTGCCTCTAACATGTTCTTTCCTCCAGCAATTTACAAGAAAATTTGCAGTCCCGGACCAGTCTATCGCGTGGAATCCCGGATTACAAGAAATGGCGTGGACGGTACACCATGCTATTCCATGTTGGGGCGACAGAGGGATCACAGTTAGTATATACCTTACTCGTATTTAAATTCGCGAATTTTAAACTGAGCGAAAAATAGTACGACTCCCAAGTTTAAAGGTACTCAATCCGATAAAAGTCTTCTCAATTACTATTTCAATGGCTTCGGGGGTCAAAAATATTTGATTCGAGTCGAGGAAGTCACCCGTCAAAGCTCAGATTTGTTAGATATCGATTTTAGAAATCTATTATTTTTCATTATCGGGAATACTATCTGGCCCAGAACTAAGTCAAAATTGCGTTAAAATTACCACTTGATTTTAGAGTTATCCATCTTTGTCTGTTTGAATATATTTGGAGTACACATCCAGAGCAGATTACGGAGTTATTAGTACTCATCTCGAGTTAATAACAAATTTCAAAAATCAATATCTAATAACTCTGAGCTTTGTTTGATGGGTTCCTCGACTCGAATCAAGGCACGTATGATGATTTTTATTTTTTCCGGCCTCGGGGGACCCACCCACCCAATTTCTTCCGTTTCCGGGCTTTTTTTCCAGGCAATTTTGGACACCCACCCTTTTTTTTCCGTTTCAGGAAGTTTTTTCCGGTCAGTTTTGAACACCCACCCCCCCTAAATTTGAGAAAATGATCAATTGAGCAACAAAATAGCTGATTATCCTGCATTATCATAATTTATTGCGCGATATTTGAATAGAACAGTGCATAATGAGATAACGATACTATTTGAATTTATCATATAAGTGTCATTAATCAAGAAATGTGTCAACATAATCACATTTCTAGGAATATATAGGCAGAGTGCCAAAGTTTTTATTAACATTCATTTTCATAATATATAGTCACATGATCTAGTCACATAATCACATTTGAGTATTCTACATAACACATGGTACCGGTACAACAAATTTCAGATTATTTGATATTTTGATATTTGCTATGTGATATACAGTAATGCCCTAATTAATCGACTCCATAACCACAGCAGAATAATGGGTAATTTTTCAGTTTTCTCCCTGAGAGCTTTCCGATGAATGACAACAAGCCATATTTCTGACTAAATCCTGAAAAATTACCCATTATTCTGCTGTGGTTATGGAGTCGTTTAATTAGGGCATTACTCACTGTATTGCTGGAATCAAATTGTTTATCAAAACATGTGGAAATACAACTGTTCATCCCAGTTCATCCCAGTTTGAAGAATAATGCTAATACCATACATAACCATGATATACCCGCGCGACTCTTCTTGGGGCATCTCAGAAACCAGAACTGAGGAAACATGTTATAGGGTGTAATGGCAGGCTGGTAGCCACTGCCTGAAGTAATAGGCTTCGTAATTATTGGGAATAATATGGATGGATAGCCCAATTTCACTTCTTTTTTGCTCACGATATCAGTGACGATAAAATCTTCGTTACTGTGATTAACATTACAAGCTGATCCACATTAACATGGAAAACAATGTGAAATTGTTCAAGCTGGCCCGGCTGGCCTTCAATTTATTAGTTAAGATTTTATGTTTTACGTTGTCAAAAGTCTATTTTATTCCATTATTTATTATATCCATGTCACATATGGTCAAGTGTGCTTTCATTTTATCGCTTATTTTCAACTGAGTTCGGCATAGTTATTCTTATTTTGTTGTATCAGTAGATGGAATCCTGATTAAATTTTATTTTTTCCAATAGCGCTGTTTCTATTGTGCAACTGATCCAACTTTTGATAACCTCTATGTGTAGTATAGCATTACTATTAACTATATATGACCTGTTTCTGTTCAAAACACATTAAAATAAGATTCAATAGCAGGAATGGAAAAAAAATTTGGCATATGGAAAAAACTGCTTTTTGGACCCAAGAGACACCCACCCACCCCATCATACGTGCCTGGAAATTTTTTTCGACCCCCCCCCCCCCTGCCAAAGCCAAAGAAATAGTAATATAGGACCCTCTGATCGGATTGTTGTTGTTGGAATCTGTTGAGATGGGGACCCTCTTTACGGATTGAGTACCTTTAATCTAAACGGCAGTCCATATGAAAATATGAAATACAAGAGCGCTATGTTGCTGAATTTACACATATTATGAACGGTTGAATAGACAATTACGCCTGTACATGTATGCATATATTTTTATTCGACCAACCGCTACCAAGACCATTGCTCGCAATGCCAAGCGACAAATCATGGTACTATATACATTGTTGAAATACTTGTATAAGAAATAGTAATATTCCAGGTCGCCACAATATTATGATGTATGGCGTTACTAGTTTATTGTCTTCATGATGTAAATCCGCCACGATTGCGTTTAATAGACACAAATACTATCCCCAACAATGCATGTAATGTCTGTATGTAAAATACATGTATCTCACATGGCCACACCAATAATGACAACATTAGTCACCTGCGCTCAAGAGGTTCATTGTTAACAGGCCGGGGGCCTATACTATAGAATACAATTTTTGTAATAGCAGGCTTATTTGAGCCGTACAGAAGGTGTCTAGTACTATGGACCACTGTAATCTAACAGCGAACGCGATTTCTTGTATATCACAAAAAGACGGCAAATAGAGTACTATCGACCACCGTTCGTTGAACGCACATCTAAACATTTGTGATTTTGTCAAGGGAAATTACTCTAATGATATATGCGAATGATATGGCAATGCCTATTTGTGTCAGTCGGTGAGTGATTTAATTGATTGGTGAATAAAGGTACATTATGTGTGACTAGTTTCCGATACTTGGGTTATTTTGACCACAATTGCGCACGATGAAAAGTATTTTTTTCAGTATCGTGTGGAATACTTACCATTTTCAGATGTTTTATGTTAGCAAACACACACATCGGTTGTCGTTCAAATGGCCACATCAACTTTATATAGCAATATTACCAAGGATGGAACCTAATTTATCTAGCTAGCTTTGTCTGGCTGAAATATTAGTGGGAACATCTAGACCTTAATAGTTGAAAAGTTTGAGGTAACATGCAGCTGGAAAAATTCAACCCATGATGGGGGTGCGATGGCTGTTCTCGGACTTGGTATTTTCGACCTGTGTAAAGGATGGGTGTTCATTTGGAAATTCCAATGTGGACCAACACTCCCTCGTCCAGGGTCTCCGGGGACATCCAACCTCGATTTTAAAACATATATATACGTGTACCTTCGCGCAAAGATCGTTTATACGTTTTGAGCCCAAGCCCGACAACTGTAACTCTTTAATTCCATTCATAATTAAAATCTAGGCCGCTGACATGGCTATCTCCTTTCAAATCCATTGAGCGTAAACCACAATTGAGATTCCGTGACCACATTACAAAGAACATGTATCCAGCTAATCGCACTCACCATTTTCCGCACGGATAATCGTCGTGAAAAATCAATAATGTAGCCTGTGCAGTTGTAATCTAATAATGAATTTTCACAAAAATGGTAACTCAATAGTATTCATTTTCTAGTTATTTTAGTATTTGTATCCGTTTGCCTTCCATGCAATGGTCCCAGAACACAGGAAAACGCGTCGTTTTGAACGTAGTATACACACACTTGTCCCCGGACCCCATACGAGGGTATCCCCCTCTCATGCTCTTCCCCACTCGCCGCTTTGTGGCACGGATGATGCTACATGGCGCCCTCCTTCTCAAATTTTCTGGAATCACCGGGGGGGGGGGGGTCGGAAACAATTACAGGATACAAGGACCGGGTGGGTGGGTGTCCCCGAGCCCGGAATGCAGATTTGTTCTGATGTCATGCAATTTATTTCCAAAATCATTTCTAAGACATATTACAGCTTCAAAATGAATTGAAACAATCAGATTCATATAGTAGTGCATGTTATAGCCTTATACAAGTGAGGGGGGGGGGGCTCTATATTTTAATTTTTTGTCCACAAATTCTCCCTTTAACAGTTGAAACCATGGGGTGGGTCCGGTTTTGGTCGAGGAAAAAAATTGCAATGAAAAAAAAATCCATTCTCATCTTTTCTCATAGTTTATCATGGTTTTTTAAAACTTATTATACATAGAGGATACCTGCGTGTTTTGAGTGAATACCGGAAGTATGTCATGAGTGGTCACAGTGAGATATAACATATAAAACTGTATACAACTGCATACAACATAAATAATGTAACATCAGTACAACAAAATACATAAATAGTAACTAACATAGAAATTCATATCGCAGTTCTTGGTTCCCTCATTCCTTGAAATCCCACTGGAAATCCTAGTACTTTTAAATAAATACCGGTAAAGTATGACCCATTCATTAGATTGATTTGCTGTCAAAAAGACAAAAAAACGCTCGAAGTAAATGGTTGGTGTCGATACATGACTACAGTGACTTAAGTCACATAATAACTTGTTGTTCACTGATTGGAGCATTAAAAGGCTCCAGATTCAATCTCAGAGAATCTAATTTTAAAAATTTCCCGGGGGAGGCCCCCTGACCCCTCCCGTATACTCTCACCCCCCCCTCAGGCCTTCGGGAGATGCCTTCGGCATCTCCTGCTGGGATACTACTCGCCTCGACATTTTGTAGGGGAGCTACTCGCCACTTGCCTAGAATGATTTTAAGGGGAGCTCCTCATTGCTCACTAGTGATTTCACCATATGGAGAGGACTGGAACTGTGTTTATTTATATAGGAGATATAGCACAGTAGCAATGTTATATTTATTGCCTCCGAAACATGCCGAGCCGAGCTGGCCCTTAGAACATGCTTGGGACTATACAACACACCAGGTGCCTATTTTTAGAAGCAAATTTAATTTTTAAGACGGTGCAATTTTTTTTGGATTGGGTGGGATTCGAACCCCGGCCCATGACGGCGAGCACGCCTTGCGACTCAAAGTCCGACGTTAATACCACACGACCAGAAGCTCAATTGGCCACTGTACTGTGCTCTATCTCCTATATATACTATAGAGACCTTAAAATGTGCATATACATGTAGTTTCCTAAGTGCGACGTCAGAATACAGCGGCCATTTGAGCTTCCTTTTTTTGGGGTTGCTTCGGTGGCCATGTGTAAAGCCCGAAGCCGCCATCGCATGCCGCCGCCAGCCATATTGGCCACAAGCCGCCGCCAGCCATATTATCTCCAATGCCAGCCACATGAAAACATCTCCGCCGCGGAATTGTAAAATGGCTGAGCCATGGCATGGACTTATATGTTAAGGACAACTGTACTGCGAATCACAGATAACTAAACCGCATTGCCTAATATTGGCATTCTCGTATGGACACGGCATGGCCGTTACACTTTCAGAACGCACGGGGCCTCTCATTGTGCATGGAATATACTATTCCAATGACTGCTTCCATATAACGGAGTGGCCAGGAGCATCCATTCAGTATTGAAAGGGTTTAAAGTATAAATTGTTTATTTCGACACGAGTCACACGACTCAGTCTCAGACATCGCTGACATTTGTCAATATATGCACATAACCCATAGAAGAGAATAGAAAATAGTTTAAAATATTATATATCAATGCTATCGGATTCAGCATCAAATGATGAATGCATATATCGCAAGATGCCAGTGATGATATAGCCGTCTGAAGTCGACAGAAGTCCCAATGTAACTTATACCGATTATATAGATGGGAAACTACATATAATTAGCAATCCCTGCCAGTCCTTTACTGACTCCTTCATGTACTTCGCCATAATGGAAAAGCCCAACACCAAAAGAATGCCCGTGGTCTGGACTTCTACGGGTTCACAACAAACGCCAAAACTAGCGGGTGTCTATGACCGGGGATTAGGACAATTTCTGAAACGAAATACGCTGAATGATAACGTCTCAGCCGGCTGAGCTGCCATATTTCGTCAGCCACGAATGTTGCGACTGAGCCGCCTTAGTTAGATAACCAGCCACGAAAATTGGTTGAGCCAGCTGTGAAAACTAGCTGTCGTGGCTTCGGGTCTAGTCGTGTGGTATTGACGTCGGACGTTGAGTCGCAAGGCGCGCTCGCCATCATGGGCTGCGGTTCGAATCCCAACCAATCAAGTAGATGTATAGCCTCCACATAATCCTCAGCACATTGAGGGCGATGGAGTATCAAGTAGATGTGCAATCCCAAAAGAATTTGCACTGTCTCAAAATCAAATTTGTGTTTATTTAATCAAATTGTTGGTGTTTTTACCTTACACATGCACATATTTTTAACATATTGCTAATAAGGGACACAACTATCCTGTTAAAATTGGTATTTTACCTTTATAACCATAAATATTTGGGGTTTTAAAGGTTTTGTCACTAGTTTTGTTGGCATATTTTTCAGCCATGTGCTTTGTTTGTTTATTTTTTGTGGGTGTACTTGATCAGCGTTCTCTCAGTTCCGGTTCAGACACAATGAGAGACCCTTACCCAGTGTTCGCGCTGTCGGTAGCCAAATTAGCCAATGGCTAATCTTTTTCGAATTTGGCTAATAAAAATTTCATTTGGCTAAACTTTTGGCTAAACTTTTTTTTTACCCCAAATGGAGAATGAAAGCATGAATTTTTGGCAAGTGGGTTTTCAATTCTGTGATGTGAACGAGCTAGTCCGAAAACATCGTAAGTGGGAATATATCGTCGACTGTACAAAGGGAAACCCGATCGCGGACAGAACAAAAGGAAACCCGTCACTCTGTACGAAACAGCAAAAGTCATTATTTTACATTTAATCCGCTAATCCCCCATTGTCTGTCTGGTCACTCACCTGGCTCCTGCACAATGCATGTTTATGATGACATTGTATTTATGACGGTCAAGGTTTATGAGCACCAAGTGTTAGACAACAGCTTAATCAGCCAAATGTGAATCACGACAGATATTTTGTGGCTATTTGTCAAAACCGATACATTCAAAATAATATGCATGATTTTATGACAGATTGTAATTTGATAACGGCGTAACAATATTAAGTTATTAGTTTCCAGATGTCACTTAGATATTTTCGCAAGGATAATTAATATTTAATGATTTAATCAATTAAAAGATATTGATATAAAACAAAAAAATAATGACATTAAGAAGGACAATCCCGGGTCACCCCCCCCCCCCCAAATCACTCTTTCACATAAAGATTAATAAATTTTTAATAAATGATATATATAAAAATATTTCTAGTTCATCAAAATTAGTTTAAATTATTGTGTATATTACCTGTGTCTGTTAGATTTGACGTTTTAGTCATTAATTGTGAACCGACCAGATAACGATGATTTAATTTGGCTAAAGTTTTTTTCATTTGGCTAATAAAATTTTCATTTGGCTAAACTTTTGGCTAAAGTTTTTTTCGTTCCAGCGCGAACACTGCCCTTACCCTGCCAACAACACATTATTTAGTAGAATTTACAAGATTTTCATCAATTTTGGGGGTCGGTGTCCCATACCTGGGTGGAAAAAACTTACGGTCCCGGGTGGGTGTCCCAAACCTGGGTGGAAAAAACTTACGCTCCCGGGGTGGTGGGTCCACAAAACTGAAAAACACAAAATTTCCACCTTGTATCCGTGATTTTTTTCCTGACCCCCACCCACCCCCATGGAATCACCCCTGTAAGTAAATACTCTAAATTGTTTCCCGTTTATTTTTATGCAGTTGATCTCTACACGCCGTCACCACGCGCCTACTTCCCGGAGAAAGTCCACCCTCAGGGCGAGCGCCACGCCCCCAAATACTCCATGAGTACCAGAACGAGGTACAGGAAAAGAGATTCGAACCCAGCTCCCAGCAAATATTCACTTCCACGATCACTAGGCTGGGGCTTGCCAACCAAGCACTCAGCTCCCGCTTATTCGATGGTCTCGAGGTCAACAATAGGCAGTTACCTTGAAGATTTAGCTAAAGCGCCTGGTCCTGGTCAATACAACGGAACACACCTAGATCAATTCAAAGAGAGGTCTCCGTTGTACTCGATGAGGAGTCGCAGCTTCATGCCAGGAGACCGGACGATGAAGCCGGGACCAGGAGCTCACAAACCAGAAGCAGTAAATATCAACAGACCGACGGCACCTGTGCCTTCTATGGGAATACGTCACTCGGAGTTCATCTGTCCACTCATTGTTGAAATATGCGATTGATCTCAAAACATGGACTTTTTGGACAGCGCCTTGTTTTAAAACTTGGCTCTTGTTGAACTATGTTGTCACCAAATCTCAAAATGTGAAGAAGTAATAAATGACGTACAACAGAATACAAATTATATTCTTAAATGCACACAATCCGATTCGATGGTCCCCGGATCCCAACAGCAACAACATTTCTTCAAAAGACGCTTTGGTTATCAGAATCGATTAATTATATACCAAACAATAATTATAACCACTGTCATATATAAAATTTTCCAAAGCGTCTTATATATCAACATATTGTTCAATGCAATTTGGTATCGAGAGTATATATATGTCAGTCGGCTCGTCGAATATTTGCTAGGCCGCCAAATATTCCAGGTGGTGAATGGTAATAGAAATGGTCATGCAGCGGTATGTGGTATACTATATATATAGCCTTTAAATATTACTTCGCAGGAGTCTTGTGCAATAACAATACAGTGAGAATAGTGGAGTAGCTTAACAAAAAATCGTTCACTTTTGGATTAAAGCATGAAACTTTCAGGGTTGGTTGGGTATGTGGTCCACATCAACCAGTTATCTGGTTCCTGGATTTTGGTGACCCTTGACCTTCAAATTGACCTTGACATTTTGAAAATTGGAGATTTAGGGGTATCTATTATGTATCAGATATAATGGCTATACAAGCAGTCGCAGACGACGGTACCCCCCGCCGAATTGTGCAGTTGGGGAAGTGCATTCTCATTAATGTTTGCGTTCTCCGTATGTGCTAAACAAGAGGTGGGATTTTGTCAAAAAGCCTGGCTTGCGAGTTGCGAACTCATTTTAGGTACTGACATTTGTGGAAATTAGCAATATGACGTCGTCCATTTGCACCAAAAATAATAAACAAAGTCCAATAACTCTTCTGAAAGTATCCGGCCGGACCTGGTTTGCGAACTCGTTCTAGATACTGGTCATGTGAACTCATATACCAAAAAACTTTGAAATCCGTTGACATTTGTGGAAATGAGCCCTGTGACGTCGTCCATTTGCACACACAAAAAATAAACAAAGTCCAATAACTCTGCTGAAATTATCCGGCCGGACCTGGTTTGCGAACTCATTCTAGCTACTGGTCATGTGAACTCATATACCAAAAATCTTTGAAATCCGTTGACATAAAATTTTGTGGAAATGAGCCCTGTCCATTTGAACACAAAAATAATAAACAAAGTCCAATAACTCCGGTAAAAATATCCGGTCGGACCTGGCTTGCGAACTCATTCTAGGTAATGGTCAGCTGAACTCATATACCTAATATCTTTGAAATCCGTTGAGATTTGTGGAAATGAGCCCTGTGACGTCGTCTATTTGCTATTTGGTAAATTCGTCAAAAATAATAAACAAAGTCCAATAACTCCGGTAAAAATATCCTGCCTGACCTGGCTTGCGAAATCATTCTAGGTAATGGTCAGGCGAACTCATATACAACACATCTTTGAAATCCGTTGACATTTGTTCAAGTTATGACTCTTACAAATTCGGGACGGATGGACGGACGGACGGACGTCATGACATACATACGGACGGACGGAACCCATTCCTATATCCCCCGCAAATTTTCAATTTGGCGGGGGATAATTAAAGGGTATATAGGCACTGGAGATTGTCGAAGCGATACCATAGATGTCCGCCTTTGTATCCCCATTCAATTTGTCTATGATAATCTAAAATGGCCGCCATAATGGACGCCAAAATTAAAAAAAATTACGTTTTTTCACTAATATCTTTAAAATCAGTTCCTGCTTTTTTGGAACTGTTTGAGAATTGTAACTTTATTTTGTATTGGTTATGTTAATTGAACATTGGATTAATGAAGTATGCCATTCGTTGGCTCCCTGCCACCTGCGATCCCTTAAAAATTCGATTTTACAGAAAGCGGTATAAAAATTCACCAAAAATCAACATTGGGATGCTATGTCATATTTCGTCAAGAAATGGGAAGAACTGTGCAATCTAAGTGACACATTACATTTCGTATGAATATTCCAACTCAATTGTAACCAAATTGTCACTTTGACTCAAAATGGCTGCCAAAATGGCGGCCAAAATGGCAGTCAAAATATGGAAAAAATGTAAATATTGCCCCAGCGAGTCATGCAACCACATACCAGTTGTGGTTGATGAAACAAATGACTATTCTGTCTTATAGATATCGAATAGTACTATTTCTGATGCACCTTGGTTAATTGTTACTATTTTAAACAATGACATTACCAGAATTATTGGATTTTTCTATCACAAGCTTGACATCGAAATCGGCAAAAATTCACCTTTCAGGTTAAGACAATTTTCTCAAGTAAAATGGAACTAGCATTGGTATCGAATGTGTTTATTGTTTTGATCTGTCTTAAATGGGTCACACTGATCTGTTTTTGGACAAAATTACTCAAGATGGTTTGCAAAATGGCAACCAAATTTGGTAAAAATAAATAGTTTTTTATATATATCCTTAATATTATTCTCTGATAGAAAAGGTAGCAAATTGTAACTCACTTTGCATTAACCATGCCAAATTAATATTAAAGGATGCAGTATGGAATTTTTCCAAAACTTTTTATGGGATTCTGACCATGTTTTTTGTACGGAAATGGACAGAACTTTGAAACTGAACTGAAAGGGGCATTATTACGAGGCTCATTGGCATCGAAATGACTAATGTCAGGAAAACCGTTTCCCCCATTGTGCATACAAACCACCATCAGGATGTAGAACTCTCTGACATTACCTCTATATCGATTAACATATCCCTGAATTATTGTGTAAAGCGATACCCACCCAAATTTACACATGTACAACCCACCAATAACCATACACTCGCTCCATATATACATAAACACCACATAAATGACCATGTAGCCAATCGTTTTGTACACATACACTTCACCCATGACCATACACCAGCACTTGACTATATAGCCATGCAGGTATACCTCTACGCCTCACCCACGACCGTACAATTACTCCATGTATATATATATATTTGCCACACCCATGGACATGTAGTCACTCAAGCTATACATAAATACCACACCCTCAACAATAGAGTCACTCCAAGTATACATATACACATCACCAATGGTCATACAGACATTATATATGTAACAATACCCCGCTCACACACAGGCTTGCATATACACCTCGCTCATGACAATTCAGCCACTCGCTGTATACTCATACATTCGTGGTCATAAGGTCAATCATTTGTTTACCAATTCACATCACCATTGGCCATATGGTTATTCCATATTCACATATTGGTCACACCAATGGTTATATAGCCAGTAAAGATATACATATGCACACCACCAATGCCTATAAAGTCACTCCAGGTATACATATACATCTCACCAGTGGCCATGCAGCTTTCAGGACATACCAATACCCAGAACATCACCTCACCATTGGCCATACGGTCACTCCCTGTATACCCATGACCATATAGCAACTGAAGCTATACATATACATTCATGACCATTGTCATTCCAGTTGTGCGTATACACCTCACTAATTGCCATACAATCCTTCAAGACATACCAGTACCCTGTACACCACCTCACCAACGGCCATGGTATCTCCCTCATACATATTTGCCACATACATGGCATATAGCCACTCAAGATATACATATACACGCCACACATGGCCATATAATCATTCCATGTACACATATTCACATCAGCATTGAATGGATACACCAATACCACACGGCCATGTGTATACTCCAGACTTGCATATACACCTCACGCATGACATTTCAGCCATTCGCTGTATACTCATACTTCCGATCCATGATCACACAGCGACTCCATGTATACATATATACCCCATAATGACAATACACCAACAGCAAAGATGCATATACATACCATATACACATATGATCACAATGACACTTCATATATTCCAACACGCTCGCCAATGACCATCAATCTATACATGTATGCATATAAACTTCAACAATCATGACCATACAGCCAGTCCATATGCACCTACAATTATTATACCCATAAGCATAGTCACTCCTTATTTATCCATACACCCCACCCATTTCATACAACCAACACATGTATACATATACACCCCTCCATGACAATAAAGCCGCCCAATGCACACCTGTACATTTCACACATGATCATAAAGTCACTCCATATATACATAAACAACACACAGATGACATGTAGCTACTCTTGTTATACCCACACACCTCTTCAGTGACTATACAGCCACTCCACGTATACCTATTAGCACTCCTTGTTTACCTGCATCTCACTGTGAACACCACACCATGACCATATAGACACTCCTTGTATAACTAGTCACACCATTCATAATTATGTTTCATGTATACCTATTCACATAACATGTGACCACAAAGTCACATACTGACTACCATTTTAACATCATGTTTTAAGTTGATCAATGTTGATCAATTTGTGAGAGTAGTCACATAAACTGGTCCCGCTCAGCTCAGTTTCGAAGTTCTACACGCCCATTTCCGTTCAGAAACATGGCCAGAATATCAAAATAAGTTTTTTGGCAAAATTCCATACTGCATCCTAAATGAATTTTCATGCCATTTTTGCAGTCATTTTGAGCCAAAGTGCAATTTTGGTACTAATGAGTTGGAATATGCATAAGGAAAGGAATGCTTCACTAAAATTGCACAGTTCTGCCAATTTCTTGGTGAAATATGACTAGAAATGCCAATGGTGATTTTTGGTAATATTTTATACCGCTTTCTGTAAAATAGAATTTTTGAGGGACCAGAAGGGTTTCTGACTTCATGAATGGCATATTTCATTGCCCCAATGATCAGTTAACATGAACAGTACAACATAAAGTCACAATTCTCAACCAGTAACAAACAGCATAAACTGATCTTAAACATATTGAGAAAACAAATCAAATTTTCCACTTCCGGCTGCCAATTTGGCGAACATCTTGGACGGTGAGTTCCAATGTTACCCTATAAAAGTGGCATTTTATCTTATCTTCACAAAAATGTATACATTTTATAAATATGACAAGATTGTCTCACTATAATTTGCATCAAACTGACATAGTGACCCGTCTGAAAAACGGCGGCCATGTTGGGCGCCATCTTGAATTTAACGGGTTCCACTTAACCGAAAGCTGGAACCAGCTGGATTATGATCGGGATATAGTGGACAATATATGTGCGAAGTTTGGTGCTTTAATCCGGAAGTGAACGATTCTTCTGTTATTGTGGGCTAAGGGACTCCACTAGAAGTCCGTCCTTGGATAAAATCAGTGAGATGTTGGTAACGGTTATTTTCTATATTACGAAAAGGTCGGGGATTCCTATAGTTTTTATTTAAAGGCCCACTTAATTTTCGAATGACCAGATTACATTATACACAACATATCCCATATTATATACCATTTGGAAGAGGAACCAAAAATATATATATTCCACCAGAATACGGGACAGCTGTGGCCTAGGGGTGTCCACCAAGTGATAGATATTCTCAGATTCATTCCAAGACTTCCCCCTTTTTAACCCAGAATTCAAACTAACAGATAGAGTTATTCCCCTTCCATTGAGAATATTAGACTTTATAGTAGTCTGGATCAAAATTAATCACAGAACACACCTCAGTACCTCGACAAAATCAATGTTCCCAGTTTATTCGACCGGATCAGTTGATAATGCAATGATTTGGAGCTCCCTCTTTCAAATGGTATATAATATGGAATATGTTGTATATAATGTGATCTGGTGGTTCGAAAATTAAGTGGGCCTTTAAAGTTTATATGTTACATAGTTTTATCAGAAAAAGGTAATTAGTGTGTCTCAATAATTGCGCATTCAAACTGTTATCCACAATAATACTAAACTGGTGGTTTAACCCCT
Source organism: Siphonodentalium dalli (assembly GCA_032622095.1). Taxonomy (NCBI): domain Eukaryota; kingdom Metazoa; phylum Mollusca; class Scaphopoda; order Gadilida; family Siphonodentaliidae; genus Siphonodentalium; species Siphonodentalium dalli. The sequence goes on along the minus strand of CP136063.1, from coordinate 161,186,279 downwards.
TCTGTGCTAAATTGATGAGTAGTTATTAACTTATTACCTGATCATTTCCCACCAATTAATATGAATCATTTTGCTCTTTTGTTATCTTTTCGTATCAAAACTCCCCTCAAATGTTATCCTTTTATAAGTGAATGGGAGAACTCATTCATTATATAAAGTGTTAACTAATTTATTGTCTGCATGAGCAGTGAGCACTGTATATGTGTCATGTGGTTGAATTGGATGTCGAAGTGCCATACCAGTACTAACATGCCAAGCTGTAGAGTTCAGAGTTGAAGCAGAGATAAGTCCCATCGCTACGCTATGTCTGACCGCTGTCGGCATGTGTATTTTCTTAATCAAATCTAACATTTTTTATTGAAGTATTTTGTCAGTTACAATTCATTCTGGCTTGATCTAGACAATTTTGAAATAAATATATATGGACAGTTCAGTTTCTCAGAATAATGCAGAATGAATTGTAACCTACAAAAGTTTCAAATAAATAAATGTGCGATTTCTTCACATTATGTGTAGGTGGACTGAACTCGACATGGAGCTTGCTAGCATGCATGCATGCATGTTCCAACAGTTCCATCCCATGGACGCAAATATAACAATATGTGTAAATAGAGACTGAACCGAGAAGAAGAATTTATTATTTGAGCCCACAATTGTTATGTTCACCGTATGTCGTTTTAATATCGAAATATAAACATAATTAATTTGAATGTTAACGAATTATATAATTAAGCGAATACATAACATACAAAAAAACTTTTAAAATACATCGAAAAAGAATAAAATAAATTCATTACAGAAACTGATAATATATAAGATGAAATAAACACGAATCGCAGGTGTCATCCACTCATTAAAACAAGTTAAATATATGAAGGGAATAAAGGAAGGAAATAAAACAGGAACAAATCTCCACACTGTCTTCGCCTGTATCGCATAAAATGATTGTACATGCACATAGCGTGTCACATACGTAAACGGATACATTGATTAACATCAACTAATGTCTATAAGCCAATACACATGTGTGCCGCATATACATTGTGAATTAAAGGGGTACTGTACGCCACATGTTGTTGTTGGTTTCTATAGTCTCCGAGTCGGAGAATAAGGTAACAATTTTTCCATTATTTTAAAGTCTGTTGAGTACGAAGTCATGTTACGGATGACAAATTTACCGGAATGCAAAAATACAAATTGTCGTTGTCGAGTAATTTTTGTAAAGTTTTCAACCAAATGAATCAAATAAAAGTTATATTATATGCATACTAGTCCCATATAATCATTTAAGTTATTGTATCGTCGCTAGTCAGTGAGTGGCTTGAGTGTTCTCCCCGTATCATCATAATATTTTAAGCAATCGTGTGTGCGATCAGTTTAAAAATCCAGTATCCCTCAATTACTATTTTTGATTACGGTAATTCGTAATTTAATTGACGCCATTTTATGGCTCCAGTCATAAATTCAATTTATATCAAATTATTAACTTTTAAATTATTAAATTTTAAGATAGGCTATTAACCTGAGCGTTTACAGAATACATCTTCGACTCAAATTACTTATGTTTCTATATATTATCGATATTAGATCGTTGTTGTCACCGGAAATTTAATGAAAATGGCGTACAGTACCCCTTTAAGTAAATTCGTATCATTGGATTTATAGTTCAATTTTTTAAAACATGCATCGCTGTACAACGCCTTGAAAATTAACCATGAATTGAACTCGTATTATACAGAAAGCACTGTTGTAGATATGTTTTGAAATTCGCATATCGACATGCTTGTCTTTCAATATATTCGTATTACGAATAAACCAATTAGGTGTAAACTCGGTTACAAGGAAAAACACTATACAGGTAGTCTTGAAATTCACATTTCAACAGCGCTCAACCAATCCCTAAACTAACCTAGTGCTTATAACTTCCTGCATATTTTCCACAAATGGTGATGTTTTTCTATTGATAACTATGCCATATATTCTGGCAAATAGCGGCTGCCGAACCCATCAACCAACACAATGTTCATCCTGAATAATCTGCTGGCCCCGTGATCTTGTTCACGTGATTATGTGAAGAGTCCACCGCCTCCGGTCAAAGGGCTGGCCTGTCCACCCATGTTTTGATTATTCATCTGACCTGGTACTTGGTTAACATTAGTGTTAAATCCCCCTTGGTTATTCTGGAATCCATCGTTGAATCCTCCCATGCCTGGATTCTGTCCAGCAAATCCTCCCATTTGTCCCATCATTGGTCCCCCTGGTCCACCAAAGCCAGGGCGGTTGAATTGTGAGCTCTCTGGTTGCATCCACACTTCTCCAGCGGAAACACCGATGGTACAGCAAGCTATCACTCGTCCAGCATTGCCGTTCGTCCTGCTCTGTTCGTTCTGTCCAGTTCCACCATCATCGTGTCCTTGTCGGATCTGAATTTAAGTACAACAAAGAATGAATAACCGTAACCGTCATGGAGAACTGTCATTTTAAACTACATATTTACAGTTTAATACCGTCTAATACGAAATGGATTCTGCCACAGAGTTACAAAAGTATATATTGGAATGGTCTATGTTCATTTGAAGGGGTGTTCAGGATAAATTAGCAGACGAAAACAGACGAAAAAATAATACAAGTACAGAACAATTCATATTCTTTGGTAAGGAAATGTTAAGATAATAAGTTCAACAAATAGGTCGTTTGTTGAACTTATTATCTGAACATTTCCTACATGAGAACTATACCCTCATGCAGTGAGTAATTATTATACAAATTGTTAACATTCATATCTAAAACATATTAAAGTTACTAAATCCGATCAGACGCTCCTAAATTACAATTTATTTGGCTTCAGGGCCGGGGGGGGGGGGGTAAAATATTTGATTCGAGTCGAGGAACCCACCCATCAAAGCTCAGAGTGATCAGATATCGATAATAACCACTTGATTTCAGTGTTATCTATCATCCGCAAGACCTTCCGTTTTACGTGTTTCTGGGCCACTTATAACTGCAGATCTCGAGAAATAACAAACTTTAAAAATCGATTTCTGATCACTCTGAGCTTTGATGGGTGGGTTATTTCTCGAGATCTGCAGTTATAAGTGGCCCAGAAACACGAAAAACGGACGGTCTTGCGGATGATGGATAACTCTGAAATCAAATGGTTATTATCGATATCTGATCACTCTGAGCTTTGATGGGTGGGTTCCTCGACTCGAATCAAATATTTTTTACCCCGAAGCCGAATAAATAGTAATTTAGGAGCGTCTGATCGGATTGAGTATCTTTAAGCGTGTGTTGATATATGTATCTATAGAGCCCAATTTCCATAGAGCCCAATACTCGAAGTTAATGTGTCTACAGCTTCAGATTTTATTTACACAGTTCGTCGTATTCGACATATACAGACAATTTCAATTTCAGTGCATAATATGCGACAAATATGTGACCCGCCATATCAAATCCAGTCGGAAGTCGGGATTTTTTTTACCCTGTGCCAATGCATTCTCTTATATATGCGAGTCGACCATAGGTCGCCTCGCATATATAAGAGAATGCATTGGCCTAACAATTTTTTATCATTTTTTTTAAATAAATGTTTCTTACAATTTTTAGGACATAAAATAAAAAACATCCATTACCCTGCAGGGAGCCCCACACATATATAGAAACATATAGAATAGTGTCGTCTGCTCATGTTTGTCTGGGGCTCTGTATGGGTGAAATTATAAAAGAATACAAGAAAAAATTATTAAAATTGTAAAAAATTGTTAGGCCAATGCATTCTCTTATATATGCGAGGCGACCTATGGTCGACTCGCATATATAAGAGAATGCATTGGCACAGGGTAAAAAAAATCCCGACTTACGACTGGATTTGATATGGCGGGTCACATATATAGATGAGTATGAGAAACAGCATAATGCATACATGTGGATTACTCACATAACGTTTAGTGTTTTATATGTGATTGTGCTACAGATTGAGCAGTGCTTATAGTATTCTGACGCAGAGAATGTGCGATTTTATGTGGTTCGTGCCGGGGGGGGGGGGGGGTCGGTCAAAAGTAAAAACATATCACGCTGAAAATGGCCTTAGTTACCCTTGGACTACACAAAAAAACAAAAAGAATGGGGAAAAAAAATTGGAATTTATTTTTTCAAATTTATCCCATTTTTAGGTGCCATGCCCACTACAATGAAAACAGAAATAATGAGTTTCAAAGCAAATAAAACCAATAACTTATACCTAGTATGTACATGTGTGGCCACTGAAGACATAGCAAAACTCAAATTTCTTGTATCGGTGAAAAAAATGACAAAAAGTGGATTTTAAAAAAATGGTCCGGCCGCGGGGGACCCACCCACTCTAGGCCCTATATGTTGCAATTTTTTTCCGACCCCCCTCCCCCTGTTCGTGCTAATATTTATGTAACAATGTGCAGTCATCTTGAGTTCATCATGTTAAAATGACCTGACGATCCCCAAAGAGGCGTAGATGACAGGATATCAACAAGCACTTTCCAGTTCCTTGCAAGTGAAGCGAAGCAACTATAATGAGGATATACTGAGTCATCCCGACTGTCCAGACTACAATGGCCCCCACCATTCGTAATCATACACATATTTGGTAAGAAATTCGTGTACATTAACCCTGCAATGATTGGAGCTTCCTTGAATTTTGCGAAAACCCTGTGCCGATGAATTGTCTTATATATACGAGTCTCCCAAGTGGAGCCCCGCATATGTAAAAAAAATAATATACATTGGCCTAACATTAGTTACATTGGCAGTAAGTCAGTGCATTCTATTAAATATGCGAGGCTCCATATAGAGACTAAATAAGATAATGCACTGGCACATGATCTTTAATGCTGCAACAGCGCGGCTCCCGTCTTGAAAGTGTATAATACTTACCACAAATGCTCTACCGACAGCACTGTTTGTTCCTGGGACGAGCGTCACGTGTCTGTCGGTGAATGTGATATACATGCTTCCCTCTTGATTCTGTACCAAATTTCCAAGGTCACCAGCGTGTCGAGTCCTACAAAACAGAAGACAAACTCGCAGGTCTATACTGTGATCTAAGAAAAATGACACTGAGTGATTGAAATAAATTACAAGTGGAACACGATTGCTCGACAAATACGTATATCTCGGAGCTTTTAGCTACTGCATGTTCAGCCGAGGTGAATCATTTTAGTGTAACATGACAGTCAGACCGACATGGCCATCTGCATTACTCCAGATATAATACTTTAGTTATAGTTGGTTCGTCAGATTTCAACTTTTATAGTTCCGCTGATCTCTTAGCACACAATCGAACTATAATTGTTGGATAAATAAATTTGAAATAACCACCGGGAACCACTTAAAGGTAGGGTTGGCCTTGGCGGTGGGTATCCTGTGAAAATATTTCCACCTGTCAAAAACCGCCACAAACAGAAAGAACATCAAAATGTAGACAGACTTTGTCCGTATATAAATAAGAAATATCGCATAAACAGTATGTTATTCTCATATGTTTAACCATTGCTATGTAAACAAAGGCATAAAAAGTTACTTTTCTGGTGTTTGTTTATATTATGATGGTAAACATAAAGAGCGTTCTTTGTTGGTGAATTCCTGATATGGAACTAATAAAGAGCGTTTATGCCATATGTGTGTGATTAGCCAGTAGCATTGTGCTGTCCTCTGTAACCCAATCAGGCTCTTTCTTAGGTAAAATATAGTAGGTATTTATGATAACATGCTGTTTACGCGATGGTCATGGTATATATGAACGAAATTGTATGCGTTTTAATGTTTTTCTGTTTACGGTGTTTGGAACAAATGTGAATATTTTCGACAATTAAGGCCTCACGTGCCTTTAATGGTTTCTTTATTTGGTTCTTTGACAACTTTTTTAACAGTGTCATATAATTTTATCAGCTGTTTTCAACTTTCTGCACATAAGTCACACAGACGTCCCTTGCTTTACACAGTCTCTTTAAAAAGCCGACGATATAGGATCTCATCTGATATCGGCGTTTGAATGACTGCGTTTTACCGCATCGACAAAGGACTAACACCTATAACGCTTTTGAATTATAATGTTCCGCGTATAAATGAGGCATACTTGTTCTGTACGGAAGCCTATTAGGGCCATTTAATTTTTGTTATATATTCATTAAAATATTTCCTTTTTACTTTCTTTTTTTACTTTCCACCTGGGAGATAACTTTTCTCCCGGGAATTAACTTTTCTCCCAGGGAGATAACTTATCTCCCAGGGAGAAATCTTTTCGTTCTGTGACTTTAATTATATTTTCCATAACAACTCGTCTGAGAATGGTATCTCATGTATTTGTCGAGATAGTTTGAACTATGTATCGTGACTAAGCGAAATACTATTATGTATCATTATATAACATTGATCTGAATATTGAAGATATCTACAGTCGCTGCTTTAAACGGACATGTCTCGTTCGAACCCCAAAAAATTATGTAAGAGGTATATTTCAAAACAAATTCATTGATATAGCGCTGAAAATATGTGGGAGTTTTTTTCCTTATATTTTTTGATAACTTTGAGATCGTTTCATAATTGTGTCGGGTTCAAATTTTTAATCGGCGGTCGCGTAAAAATGCACATGTCGACCATGGGAAGAACATCTACAGCTGTCTTAGCTCTGAAACGTTTATGGTACTACGTACTTTTGACGACATGAAAGAAAGAGAAAGCAGTGCGTGAAGTTTTTTAATTGTGTTCGAAATTGTATTTTGTTTTTATGACTCCATAGCGTCTTTCTGTGACATATAATGCTCATTGAGAGTGCCTTTCACTTTCCACACAGCGGTGTACATATAACGCTCTTTATGTTCACCATACCAGAGGACGTATATGAGTACGCTCTTTATATTGGAATGACCATTCTAGATATCATATCTGAAGGTTATGAGAGGAAACATTGTTTCTTGATTCAAGAAATTTCATTTAGAAAGTCAAGATGTCATTCTAAATGAATATAATTATGAAATTTCTTGACAACCCATACAATATACGTATAGGCTATTTTTTTTTTCAGTTTGACCACTTTTGACCACCCACCACCCCAGATTTCTACTAATTTTTTTTGTAAGTTTGTATTGTACACTGTCAAAAAGGATTTTCTTATTTTGAGAACAAAAAAACTTTTAAAAATATTATCTTGGGAGTGAGTATACCTAGAAATTTTTCTTACATCAATATTTTCTAATGTTTACAAAATTATTTTCTTATAGAAATTAAAATTCTAACTATGAGAATATTTTCTAAGAACTGTTTAAATATTTTTCTCATATGTTCTAATAGTAAGATTTTTTTCTTAAATCCTTGAAAGTGTTTTTCTCAGATAGGGTGTCTGTCATCTGAAGAATGGGGTCCCCATTCAGAGGGTGAATTTAGTGAAGCTATTCCGCAAGGCGGGCTAGGATAACAAATTTCACCCTCTGAGAACCTCATTCTGCTTAAGCCTCAACTGCTATGTGAGTCCTAAGATAAGTTTTTAATTTCCTCATTTTAAGTTGTTCACCCATTAGTCCCATATATTGGGCATTATGTTCTGCAAATTGGGGGATATAGAAACTTCCCAGAAGGGAAAAACTAACTAAAGCAATGCTAATTTGAGACTATAGACACTTCCCAGAATATGAGTCCTAAGCAGAATGAGGTCGTCAGATGGGAGACTTCGGTAATGCTAGCTAGCCCGCTGTGCGGGATAGCATGACTAAATTCACCATCTGGGAACCTCATTCTGCACATGACAGACACACTATTTGCAGACTTGATTGTGCTCAAATATTTGTGGCTGCTTATTTATCACTGCAATATATGAGTGTATGTTGTTATATTATCCAAATACATATTTAACTCAACATTATGGCACAAATGGCTTCCTCTCTCAGAACCAAGACAATAAGACAATGAGCTATTTGTGGAATTTTTAATTATTCTAGCAGTAACTGTTATTGGTACCTAAGAGGACAAAACGAAAATGGTATTTTCAACCTCTAAAATAATAAATATGTATGTATAAGAATCCATTATTTTTGTTAAGGTATTTTCTTAAAGGGGCATTGTACACTAAATCCGACCATTTATGGGACCAACTCATTTTGTACTCAAGTGAATATATTGCAAAAAATGAATGAATTTGAGCCATTGACTGTAGTGCAAAATACACTCATGTGCTCAATGAACGATGCAAACAACAGAGTAATTATACTGAAAATGAGTTTATGATTCGAGTATATGGGTCCATAAATTGCCGGATTTAGTTTACAGTACCCTTTGGGCATTGAATTAAATTTGTTGCTAGTATTGTGGAATACACTTTGAATGGTTGACCACAACAATTCACCGCGCACACGAGCAATTTATTCATCTTTATTATAATTACCATGTTGTTTGCATCGTTTATAGAGCGCATGGGTGTATTCTGCACTAATCAATGGCTCAAACCCATTCATTTGTTGGATATATATTCTGTTCAGTATAAAAGGAGATGGTCCCATAAATGGCCGGATTTGAACAATGTTCAGATTATATATACAAAAGAACAGTCCCCTGGGGAAAATACCATCTATATACCAGAAAATACCAGATATCCCAATGATATATCACATAAAACACATGTTATATCATTAAACAAGCCATTACACATTTCCTAATCTCTCGCTAGTTATGAATAGGCACGTGCTGCATATCACTTGGCATCGCACAAACAAAATGACCGCACCGCGTCTTTACATTGATTCAGGCGGATTAATACTATTTAGAAAACCCGCGCATAACACCAACACCAGACCTTGCTAAATGATTGCTTTGTTCATTAAAGTTAAATTCTTGGCCAACTTCTTTGCACTAACGAAAATAGACACAAAACAAAGAGGCAAATTGGGGGACTATATTTTCCATCGCCAGCACCAGAGCGCAATACTGTCGTATACGGTTGTGAAGCGTCGCAGCCAACGCTTTAAATGTATGCATTTTGCAGCTTCTTTTAAGGATTTTGATTTATTAAAAAGGCATAAAGCTTTAGTTTTTTCATGTGATATACAAGATCTTCATCTCGTTGCGACTCAAAAATATCAAACTTATAAAATCTTATATATCCCAACATAACTCGTTGGAGATACTCTATATATATTATACATAGTATATACATAGTATATATATTGGTATATCCGGTATTTCTCCCATGCAGGAGCCTGTGTATACAAGGTATTGTATTTTACCTGCTATTTCTGTCTCCGTGCTGTCGTGCTCGTCTTGGGTTGAAATGTTGTCCGGGGTTGGAACAGTCTCCGTATTCCAGAATATGTATCCCTCTGTCTATCTGACCATTCCGGAGGAACGGCAACCCCCAAACATTCACCCTGATGGTGGTGCCGCCTCCCTGCCTCTGTAGAGAGATAGAACTATTTATGAGATTTCGCAAAACTCAACGAGTACGTCATCAAATTATGCGCACGTTATCGTCAAATTATGCAGCCGTTCTATAACTGTACATATAGCCTTGTTATAGGATAATAATTTCTTCAGTGTGTACCAAATCATCACGTTAAAGACACAGACACTCAGTTACTTACCTATTTTGTATCACACCAATATATATACTTATATACATGTCATACTAGAGCGCGCCAGTCACACTTCCTTTCAGACTCTATCACCGACTGGATACCAGTCTATGGTTAGCTCAACTTTATTTTGTAAAGTTTGAGCCATTGCCGTGGGTTGGCGTCCATCGCCCGTCCGTGTGGCCGCCATTGCGTCCGTCTGGCTCACCCTATAGGCCGCACCCCTCATCCGATCATCACCAAACTTCATACGAATCTTCGGAGCCATCAATTTTTCCCCGAAATTCGTTAAAAAACATGGCCGCCAACAGCCATCTTGGATTTCAAATTTGAATCCACCGACTCAGCCTGCAGCCCGAATTTATTAGAGAATTGTTTTGATCAAATTTGAACAATTGTCGATGAAAAACATGGCCACCTGGATTTTACTCCTCTTTGCATTACTAAATCTTTTGGCACAACCTACAAACCACATCCACCACCAGATCTGTATATGGATATTAAAAATTCGTTGAAAAGCATGGCTGCCAGCAGCCATCTTGGATTTTACTCTTTGCACGACTGAATCCTTCGGCACACCCTACAGCCACAATCCTCATCCAGCGAATTTGTACATTTTTCGATGAAAAACATGGCCCCCGGAAGCCATCTTGGAGTTTACTATTTGCATGACTAAATAATTTGGCATCCCTCATCCGATCGTCACGGGGTGACATCTAGATGGAAGCCATCGATTATTCCCGAAATTCATTTAAAACATGGCTGCCAGCGGCCATCTTTGATTTTACTCTTTGCCTGACTAAATCCTTCGGCACACACTTCAGGTCACATCCCTAATCCAATTGTCACCAAACTTCATATAGATCTTCGGGGTGTCCTCTAGATTGGAGCCATCGATTATTTCCGAAATTCGTTATAAAACGTGGCTGCCAGCAGCCATCTTGGATTTCAAATTTGAATCCATCTCACACCCTGCAGCCCACATTTATTGGTGAAATGTTTCAAGTGAAAATAATTTCATCTACAAGACCTTTACTGTAACATTTTGGCTTTCCATCTTCTTTATCATTCTATTCATTGCTCAGCAAAAAAATTAACTCCTTCCCAAGTTGAGCGACAGTGTCATTGACAATTTCATTTTCTATATTTAGCGCTGCATGTTTTTCCAGCAAAAAATGGCGAAATTCAAAATTCCTATGTGCTTTGAGTAGAATTCGTTCACTACAAAATTAATGACGGAACGGAGTTTAATGCGGGAGGTCTTGTTGGTGATTTTACATATCATACTCTATAGTCTACATTCTATCATCAAACGAGTAAAACAAGTCATCAACAAAGACCAGCACATGAGCCCGTGCAGCGCATCGATTCACATAGCACTGGGATGTGCACCACATGCACAGAGTATCCTAAATTGATCAGCCTATATATAGCCTAGCGGTACACTTGACAATTCAAGCATTCAGTGTTTATTGCTTGCTTGTTTTATTTGTTAAGTCGTTCCTCGTTTAGATCGTTTATATTGTTTTGATATTTTAAAGGCCCACTTAATTTTCGAATGACCAGATTACATTCTACACAACACATCCCAGATTATATACCATTTGGAAGAGGAACCAAAAATATATATATTCCACCAGAATACGGAACAGCTGTGGCCTTGGAGTGTCCACCGAGTGATAGAGATTCTCAGATTCATTCCAAGACCCCCCTCCTTGTCCTCCCAGAATACACTAGAATTCAAACTAAGAGATAGAGTTATTCCCATTCCATTGAGAATAATAGACTTTAGAATACAGTCTGGATCAAAATTAATCACAGAATACACATCAGTACCTCGACAAAAACAATATATTCCCAGTTTATTCGACCATATCAGTTAATAATACAATGTTCTGGAGTAGTGTTCGGTATTCGACGGATTTCGGTATTCGAATATTCGGTTCGAATAACGAGCGAATATTCGAATAGTATTCGAATATTTAGATAAATTATAAAATTATATAGATAACATATTTTGGAACCAATTTATTAATTAATGAAATAGCATATTTATCCAGGCACATGCTATACGCAAAAAAAAGAGAGAAAAAAAAAGTCTTTGGCTTAATAGCAAGAGTTTATCTGTTTATGAAGTTCAAGTAGTCAATGTCCCATGCATGGCTTAAAGGTTCTTGTTCAAGAAGTGTAACATTCAACCAGACATTAAACCATATGGCATTATATTGAACCAGATATTCAAAAGATATGGGTTCCTTTCAGAACTCATTGAATTGACATTCAACGATATGGCAAGCGACTTTCAAACCATATGGCATAGCAAACAAAACAAAACGATGCCTTATAGGTCCACTTCCTATGACCACATGCACGCACGGTCTGGTTTACCCCTAGCCAATAAAATTATTTCGACGCCAATCAAATCAGAACGTTACAGTTACGTCATATTAATTCGTTTATGGTCAGTGGAAAATAGACTATACTTTTAACTTTTAAACAATTACCCGGAGATTATTCTCGAATATTCGAATAGTCAAATAATTATTCGAATATTCGAATATTTATTTTTACGAGCGAATATTCGAATATTCGAATATTCGGACCGAACACTATTCTGGAGCTTCCTCTTTCAAATGGTATATAACATGGAATATGTTGTATATAATGTGATCTGGTGGTTCGAAAATTAAGTGGGCCTTTAAGTTGATTTATCAGTGTTGTTAATATTGGGAAAAAATTATTAAAAAAATATGGTTCAACATTTTCACTTGTCTTAATTTAAATAATAAACTACAAGAAATCAGAAACATGAACGTATTGCTGTGCATGAATGCAGTTTATAAATGGAACAATCGATTGTCAAGTGACTTACCCTTTCTCTGAAATCGACTCTACCGCTAACTTGTCCTGGGGATGCCTGTAAATACAAATATTATTGTTATAAAACATAATTGTTATCATTTATCCAATGCGTCGACAAAAATAAACGAAATTTACGAGAAGGCGCAAAATTAGAAGATCTAATATCGGATAAATATTAGAGTATATTAAAAGGGTCCGTGCCAGGTTTGCAATTCTTAGCAAGAACAATTTGTTTCGATCGGTTCCACAGTTGAACCAATCGCTTATCAGTTGGTTATACATGTGATGTGTGTAAACCAGTCAGACGTGCATGGGTATGGTTCCACACCTTCCGAATGAAGAATCGACGAAGAACTTGAATGATTGTTCCGCCCTTGAAAGAGAGCATGTAGAACCAAATATAAGGTTCCTGAAAATATTTTTTTGCTGTGTAGTAATTTACAGTACAATATAATTTACATTTGAACGCTAAACAATTATTTCTAACAGACGAAATAAATAACGTCATTTCGGACGATATTTCAAACCATGTGTACCCTTCAACGAACTTGTTTATACCATTCACGTGCAGGACGTTTTTGGAGAGAGTGAATTATCCCTCCCCCCCACGTTAGATTCGCTTTAGCAATAGGCTATTTTTTGGAACAACATTACTTACCATCCCGAATCCACCCATGGTTGACATGTTGAAGTTGCATGACCCAAATCTGAATGATCTCTCCATAAAGGCCTGGATTGGATTAGAATCTGAATTCAAAATGTAACTGTATTATATATTATAGCAACTATACTTTCCGTTCGTAAATCGGACGACATACAAGTTTTATGCAGGTAAATATTCCTATATATTTATGCATTTACGGTACAGTATGAAAGTGTATACATGTACATGCATGCGACTGTATACAGCATACTTGGGATTCACCAAGGTAGAGAACTTGAGTACTTATCACCCAATATGTGTCGGTATACCATTAACACGTCAGATATATAGTACTTGTTTCTTACTTTAAACACAATTTGATTGTGATTCATCAAATTACAAACGGATTTGGGTACAAGTTACAGAAACTTACAGAAGACACCTCTCCGAATAGAAGGTTGAATTACAAATTTGTGAACAAGATGACAGACTGCATGTGTATACTTGTGTTGTGTTACATGGGCCGAAAAAAAGAAGATGCCACACATGCACTGGCACACAGCAATTGGTTCAAGTTTGATATTCATAAATTATGGTTGACCAATTTAGAGTAAAGTATTTGTATCTGCATGTCACATTATTTGGCAGTACAGAAGAAAGTGCATGCCACGTGCACTCTCAGCAGATAGTCCTATTTGTGTATCCATACCGACAATAACATATTTTTGGCTATCGGCAATATAGTTAGCGTACACAGGACCATGAAACTACGTCACCAATTGTGTCTCTAACCCAAAGCGGTTTTGATTTTAAATGTGTTTATAATATATATAAACTTTGTCTGACGGGATAAACTAGTACATGAGCTGCGGAAATTCACAATGAACATAAAAACAGTAATCATTGAAATCTCATATTTAAAACTGAAATTTACAACGAAAATAGGTATCGATTGGGTTCCGACTTTGAACATCAAACACACCTCAACCATTTAAAGTGATGTGAAACACTCCGGTAAGGTGATCAAATATAAATGGAGGATAATCTTGCTCAAAGTAGTTATTTTTACAAATCTTAAATCCAAACCCCCCCCCCCCCCCATTATTATATATTAATTAAATTCAGTGACTCTCGATGGCGAAATCGTTTTCGTTACTTTATCGCCGATAGTTGCGTCCCGAATCGAGAAGTAAATATTTAGAATTGAGCGTAATTCAGGTGATATTTTCTCTATGGAGTGGTACGGTCGATTTGCTTGATATTTTCGGCGATGTAGTAGAATGCTGCATTCCTCCAGTTGGCATATACTGCATTAATACTAACTTAACAGTTTAACGCACCCGAACAAGTCCATAATATGTCCGTAACATGCACCTAACCCCTTTCACCCGTATAATATACAATAACTCCTGCAACAATAATCCAGTTCAACCCCTGCATGAGTTATAGATACCAGCTGTATCAGAACTTCGTATGCGCCTCGTAAAAATAATCATCGCATCTCACTCGAAGAGAAAAACTGTACGCTACTCAGAACAGTTAACAATAACTGTCTATTTATTTCGAGCGCTTAGAGTCACGGGGGGGGGGGGGGGGGGACTGCGACGTGAGGATCGGTGGCATTCCGATAAAGAGACGGTGGAATTCCGATAAAGAGACGGTGGGTTAAATCCGATAAACGAGACGGTTCGCTTTCGGCGACAAGCGAGATTTTCTTCGTGTTTGGGCATTCAAACGGAATTGCCGTGACAAATCAGGTTTCATATCATCATATCGTTATTTAAGTTACTAATATCCATCAAAATCTAGACGATACAGTGACTAAATCCAAGAGAATAGCCATTTAAAAGTCACGCGACGGTTCGTTTTCCGATAAAAGACACGCGACGGTTCGTTTTTATTGGAAAACGAACCGTCGCGTGACTTTTAAATGGCGATTCTATTAGTTTTACTCACTGTAGCGTCTATATTTTGATGGATATTAGTAACTAAAATAACGATATGATGATATGAAACCTGATTTGTCACGGCAATTCCGTTTGAATGCCCAAACACGAAGAAAATCTCGTTTGTCGTCGAAAACGAACCGTCTCGTTTATCGGATTTCCACCGTCTCTTTATCGGAATGCCACCGATCCTCACGTCGCAGTTCTCCCCCCGTGAGAGTGTTAGAGTTCTCCTTCTTCGCACGCTCCGAACGTTGAATTGCGAGTATTTCCGTTTTAAAATAGCCAATAAAGCTGTTGCGCTGATATGATGAGTACAGTACAGGTGCCATCGATAAGCGAGATCACTGAGTCGCGGCCGTATTGGATTCATCCAGCTCCGATCCGTTGTTTCACAGATTCATCCAGTCCCGTTTCCCTGATTTTAGTGCTACAGCTAGGTCAAAGTTCTTGAGTAGCATTTCCATATATGGAAGTCATGAATAATTCACGGCTTCCATAATTATATGGAATGCTACTCCAGAACTCTGACCAGTAGCACTAAAACAACGGAACCGGAGCTGGATGAATTTCTGAAACCACGGAACCGGGTCTGGTGGATCCAATATGGCCACGAGTTAGTGACAGGGCGTATTAATGTCTATTATTTTATAACACGGAATCTATATATAATTTTTTGGGAAGCGATTGACCATCTTTAAAAAAAACAGAGATATATATATTAAACAAATATACCCCCCCCCCCCCTCTGAAATGAACAGCATTCCGTCTGAAAAGAAAGCAGTGTTTTTACGGTTAATGAAACAAATCTAACATTTGCTCTTTCTAAATTGTAAAGCACATGTTTCATCGGTCTTTAATGCTTCTGTTAATTTTGGTGAAGTGGGTTGGTGATGGGTTTTCACGAAATTATATATGAAACTAAGTTTATAAGATTGGTAACAAAATGGTCATATGTCTATTTGACAGAAACGAGATTATTTTAAGTCGAAAAACGCCAATTCGCACATCAGGCATCGATATCAGTCATCGGTAGACTATATAACATTCTACATCGCAGGTGGGAAATTTTGTCTAATGATAGCCTAACCATAATCATTCTGTCAATATGCTGCAATCAAAACACCCGCGCGACTTATTTCGTAAGACTAACGGTCGCATTTAATACGGACTATACGATAGTCCATTGTATGTCTCCCTTTACACAAAAGAAATCGATGGGAATTGGTGCGCGGACTTCGTGTCTTACAATATGCATGGGATCATATTTCCCAGTGATACGTACAGCGACCTACTGTCTGTCGAATGACGAAGTGTGGCGACGTCATTCGTAATTTAACCATTGCACTTACCTATGAATGGGTCGAAACTATTGACTCTGTTCATAAGACTTCCGAGTCCACTAGTAAAGGAATCTCTGTTAGAGTTGAATGGCTGTGTCCTCATCTGCATTCCAGGGAACCCCCCAAATCCCCCTTGTTGTCGGAAGGGGAACTGGGCCGATGCAAAGGCAACAACTGTTGCCAGTATTATTAGTATATTCATGGTGATTCCGTGCCCTGTCCCCTCTATTCCACGATATGCCCAACAGTTTGAAGGCGCAGACTAAACGAAAAGACCAATTGAAAAATCACATATAATTTGTATTCTGAAGGAGTGACAATCTATTACGTCAGGAGTGTCCAAATAAATTGATTGGTGTGGAAGGTGCGGCACGCTGTCCGTGGTTAGGACCATGTACGTTAATTGTGTGTTTGTCGAGAAGTTCAATTGCCATATACAGGGACAAAGGGACTTACTTAAATTAGAATTAGCGACTCTCAACCCTGAAGCCTCAAGATAGAGCCTAATAATCTCTTGTTTTAGTTAATGGGACACAATGACTTCAAAGTAACATGAATTTGATAAAAAAAAAGTATATGTAAAAATATATATTTTCGTTATTAATAACTCCAATAACGATATTTCGTATGTCAAAACCACTGTTATGCAAACATTACTGTTACAGTGGAATTACTGATTAAAGTCCAATTAGATACACAAGTTTAATCGAAATTTGACGGCAAACATTCGAAAAGGTGTATGAGCAATTGAAAATATTCTGAAATTCATATTTCGACTAAAATAAGTAACATGCTATTAGCGATGTCTGTTGACATAGACTGTGCTGTAACAGTTTTGTTTGCATAACAATGGATTCAGTTGACACGCGAAATTTCGTTATTGGAAAACTATCTATAATAATAATTTATTTCCCCATGTTCTTCTTGGTGGTGATGCTATTGTACAGACTTAATATATCTTGTTCACATTTACCAACTGCGAGTGCCCTGTGTACATTTAAGTTCTGGCCTACCAGGGGACCAATGTGTACCAACAAATACATGTCATATACTAACATACGGACTTTGTATTGAACGACTTAATGAACTAATATAAATTTGTTTACTGCTTTCAAAATTTAGCGCAGACTTAAGGGAGGCGCGTTCTCTTTATGTTTATCAAACAGAAAGAAAATAACAGAGAACGCTCTCTATGGTTACATACTTAATAGATCGTATGTAAGTATTTACTGTATTTAACGACATATTTTTATCGCGTATTACCTTAACATTCCCCCAAATGAATAATAGATCATTCCAATGTACACTTTTAACTGACTGCATGGGGGAATCAATTTAGTATAGAAACGGCCAAATAGCCTTCATAACAGTGTTACCTACAGTTTATTCTCATTATCATATCACACATGTAATTAGAACAATAACGAATTTTGACCTCCGGAACGTGACAAAAGCGACGAATTACAAAGTTTGTTCTTAAAGAACAATGGTCCGATTTGATCGAACTACCATGCATTGGTGTACGTTTTCTTTACTAGAAAAATAATATGATCGTGCTGACGAGACCATTAACAGGGGGTTCAGACATCGACAACGTCAATCTCAACGCTTTCCTTCTTGGTAATACAATGGTTAAAGGTACTCAATCCGTAAAGAGGGTCCCCATCTCAACAGATTCCAACAACAACAATCCGATCAGAGGGTCCTATATTACTATTTCTTTGGCTTTGGGGGTAAAAAATATTTGATTCGAGTCGAGGAACCCATCAAACAAAGCTCAGAGTTATTAGATATTGATTTTTGAAATTTGTTAATTGCTCGAGATGAGTACTAATAACTGCCGTCAATTTGGTAACCTGCTCGAGATTTTACGCCAAAACTCTATTCAAACAGACAAGGATGAATAACTCTATAATCAAGTGGTAATAATAACGAAATTTTGACACTCTTCTGGGCCAGAAAGAATTCCCGATAATGAAAAATAATAGATTTCTAAAATCGATATCTAACAAATCTGAGCTTTGATGGGTGACTTCCTCGACTCGAATCAAATATTTTTGACCCCCGAAGCCATTGAAATAGTAATTGAGAGGCGTTTTATCGGATTGAGTACCTTTAAAATATGATCGTTGTACTCGCCTTAAATGTAAAACGGATGCACGCTTTTGTAGATTTTCGTAATTATTGTCATACAAAAATAATATTGGTGATTTCACTATAATTCGGTGTTAAAAGACCGTGCATTTTTTAAACTGAAAATTGTGTCGCTTTAGATAGCCAATTTTCAATATTCCTAACAGAAACAACGAACAAAAGCCGAAGAAACTGGTGAACATAAAATATACTGGCACTTGGAATATATTATTTTTAATTGATTTTATAATACTATGAGACAATAAAAGTTATATATATACTATTTTAGAACACTTTTCGACGGTGATCAAATGTGGCTTACTATGGAACAAATCAATGTTTTAATACCTTTAAATCGATATGTATGGCGCCACTATATATTTCTCGCAATTGAGTGGGGTGTAAAAATACAAACTTGGATGTGATTAAAACTAATTTCGTTAAATTATGTTCGTTTATGGGATTATATCTCCATTTTAAGAATTAAGCGAAACATCCATCTAATTAACAGCGGCCCCAGTTCGAACAGTGCTTGTCAATTAGTTCGAAAATTTAATCAATATGACATACTATTCCGGTAATTAAAATTATACCTATATCAATTAAACCTATATAATTTGATTGATGACCTCTCATAATTAACGTCATGCATTTTATAAGTTGCATGGGTATTTTATCACAACAGGCTAAGTTTAACGCAATTAAGTCTATATAAGACATATTATACATAAAAGTAGCACAGTGTATCGATGTAGATTTCCGCTATAGTCTCTAAGAAGTTCATATTTTAAAAGACGACTTCAGGTCATAAGAAATCGGACATTTGGAATAATTTTACTCTCGACAAACAGAACAAGAAAGTCAAATTCAATGCCAATCCCGACCATATTCAGAAGTATTGCGGCACACAACTATACTAAGCTGTGGACTTCATGAAAAATAAGAATGAGACCATACCCGGGATGGAACTGAGATATCTCAATATAGAGTGTCACAAATATAACCTTCACTCGGAACACTATTTTCATTTACTTCTGTAGTATTACAGCTCATAGCAAATTATTATGGTGCAGTTATTGGTTCTTTAAAAAACGAGACATATATATATACTGCACGTTTTCGCATTATACTTTGTCCCAAACATTCGAATATTATTAGAATATTCGCTCGTTGAATTGGCCGAATATTCGAATATCAAAATTGGCCGAATACCGAACACTAATCAGAATTCCTTCGAGTAGGATTAACCTGACAATAATAATATTCAGTGCAAAAGTACCGAGAGAAATCATCAAGACTCATACTAAAATTTACAAAGAAATTATATTGAATCTAACAATAGTAAACTCAGTGTTACAGACGAAATATATCAGGAACACATTGCGCGATCACTTGCCACGAGCCAATCGACACGATGAGTTGATGACGACACTTGATTAATCGATGCTTGGAAGTCTGAGTGACAGCGTGCCATTTTTAAATTTATGTGTCTTTCTCGGACATAATTCAAGTTTTTCGCTCGTTTTACTTCTACCTTCTATTTATGTTCTCCTATGAAATGACGGACTAAATTATAAGAAATACATATCGTATCGATTAATGTTATGAGTTATACCCGAAAAGTTTGAAGACATGTTTCAAACTGTTCACTTATAACAGCATTATAACCTTAAAGGTGGATTATCTCTTTGTAAACATGTATTATATAGTTACCGGGGTATACAAAATTTGATTTGAATCGAAGACTCCTGTCCGGAAATGCTTCTATCGATTAATATTAATTTTATTTCGAATATTTTCTGGTCTAAAGAGGTATGTTTGTTCAGCTAACGAACAATAATGGTTACTGTTAACAGAGACCAGAAATTATAGTGAGCAATTTTGTCACAAATAAACGTTAATTATACTCATTATCGCTTATATCTGTGGAACAAAACAATACAAACAATTAATATGTGACATTTGACATTGGTTGCGTAGCCGTAGGAACAGCCCAGTGCTCTATATCGCAATACGGTCTCATCAGAATGGTCGGTTCTAAAAATAGTAACATAAATGGGCCCGATTTAATATTCGAAATAAAATCAATAGTAATTGATAGAAGCTTTTCCGGACATAGGTCTTCAGTTCACATCTATTATTTTATACCCACGCAACTATTTAAAATTTGTTATTTAAAGAGATAATCCATCTTTAATCGAGACAGGAGTTATTTCTTAAATCACTGATATGGATCCATTCAGTATATAAATATTGAGCTCAATCTAAATGTCTAGAATGAAATAGTACACAGACACACAATCAATGCAGTTTGGGTGAGTCTTTGAACATTGTTTATTGATTGCGCATGACTGTGAAATTTTTCTGCTTCAGCAACAATAATCCCAGTCGCTTCTTCTATCCAGAATTCCATCCTTGTCCCGTACATATGACATTGGTCGGTCATAGAATCGCCGAACTTCTTATACATTCTACCCATATCGTCAAATTCTTGCCATGGAGGCACATCCGCATGATCTTGGTGCAGATTCCTATGAAAAAATAACAACATTGAAAATACTGTGTCTGTCTGGTTACAAGTATATAAAAATATCTGCCAAAATATATGAAATATATTGTTGTCGAGGCATTTCAAAATGGATTTTCTCAAAATCTGTCAGGAATTTCTTGGTGAAATTGGATACAAGCGATTACTGAGACACACTATTTAAGAACCACCGACCCATGGATATTATAACCTCATTTACTTCACTTCTATGGCATGAGAAAAATATTTAAAATTTCACTGTTTTCAGGTACCAAGAACTTCTGTAAAATATCTTTTTTTCCAAAAGTGCAGTTCATATATCCATGATATCATATCTGAAGATCATGAGAGGAGAATTATTTTTTCTTGATTAGTGAAATTTAATGATTATTTTCAATTAGACAGGAAACTACCCATAAATAATGTTCTATATTTGATCATGTTCATGATCAGTTAAACATTGGATTGAGATGAGTTCTGGGTCATGGGCTCATAACCAAGTTAAAGCTAGCCTTGGGGTTTAAAATTATTGTCCGTCTATTGACTACTACCGGTCGATCAGCGCTCGGATTAGCCACGCATGAATGCGTCCCGCGTAACTCCCGCGTTCTAACAATGCAATCTAGTCAGTTTTATTTTCCGACTCAATCATAAGATTTGCGAGTCGCGGGGTTGGGAATGGCACCACCATGGGAGGGATCTTTGGTATCTGTTATCAATGTGACCGAATTTCAGTTCATTGCTCCCTGCTTGGAGGACCACCTGCATAACAACGTTTGTTTCCACTGGGCTGGGATATTTATGACTGCTTTATTCTTCATTATAATATATGGGGATGTGATGCTACATTATGCAAATAAAAATGTATAATAACTCGACATTATGATACACATGAATCCTCCTGTCATATGAGCCAATACAATAAGCTATTTGGTGATTGGAATGTTGTGTGAAATTATTAATTGTTCTAACAGTCCTGGGTACCAGAAGGGACCAAAAAGAAACTAATATTTTCCAACTCTCAAATGTATTAAAATCCATTGCTTTTATCGTCTTTTAATAATTGCTCAGATTCGATATACAATGAAGATGATATGTGAAATTCAAGATTTTTCACCAGATAGATGCAGAGAAATTCTTTGTTGAAAATCCCTTGCCATTTTTGATTGAATTTATGCAAGACGTGAATCCCCCCCCCTTGGGCCCCAATTATTCGAAACATAGCTTATTTCTCACACGGAAGCCCCACCCCGGGCCAGGTATGATAAGTAAATATTTTCTGATGAGTATAGTTTCTTGATTCCCACCGTATACAATGTTCGTGTAGGCGATCTAACCCTCAAAAAGTGTCGTCTCTCTATACACATGATTGGCCTATACTGTTTATATAATCGATAAACTGTCTTTTTCCAGAGGTAAATTTATATTAAACAAATTATTAGCATGCTGTTTCGTCTGGGTGTTATATATAGTAGGCCTATATAGAATTTTCTACCTAGTAAATATATAACAAGTAAATATAATTGACTAGCTACAATTGAACATATGCTTCGAGAACCCTATACTATATATAATCCACTTAAATTATATATCTTCGTATCACTTCACTTCAAATATAACTTATATTCACATAACCATAATTGTGCATACTGACCCGCTCTTAGCGAACTCTGCCCAATATGCCATCATCTGCCTTGATATGTCTTGTTCATCCCATCCAACGGTGTAGTTATTGACTCCATAGAATTGTTCCAAGCCGAACACAAAAAAGATCTCGTCTGCATGATTGGCGCCATTGAGCCAAGCAGGTCTGAATTCTATGAAACCATGCTGGGGTTCATGCGAGAAGAGATACTGATATGTTTTGGACGTCCCCTGTCGACTGTGTTCTATTGCCGTTTTAATAGTCGGACCTACGAAGGCAACATCACTGTACACATCGGTGGCAAAATTCCTCTGATCGGTACCATTGTAACGATTGCACAAAGCCTCAATCAGCTTTGGACTCTGAACACCAGCCCTGTCCCTCATGATAGCCGGATATATAGTTTTGCATGCTTCTTCCTTCGATATAATCTGATCAGGATCAATACCTGTAATTTCTTCCTTAGATTTTAGTGTTATATATAACAACCCTCCTTCCTTGCTGTTCACTCCCAGCATGTAATCAGTTTCTGAAAAGACAGACAAACCTTCGCTATCAGATGCTTGAATAATGTTTTCTGGTGTGTCCGGGATGAAATCGCCATCGACAACTGGTGTGAAATGAAGTTTGAATGATAAGTTTTCGTCCGCTGATGCTGCGTTTGCGGCGGCCAGCAACTGTTCGAATGACCTTGACCGAAAACATTCAATAACAGCTGTTGGTAAAATGTTCGGAAGCTCTTCAATATCTGTGCATCTTAGACTCTTTGCTGTTTTCCAAGTTGTAGCAACCATGTTGTTGTAATTTCCAAACAACGACATTGGAGCCCCGCTCTGGCTGATTGCCCTCTGAAATAGTCCTTTGTTGTGAGGAGAAAACAGATGTAATCCAACCGCCATACTACCAGCCGATTCACCAAATAGAGTCAACGAATTTGGATCGCCTCCAAACCGTGCAATATTGTCCTTGACCCATTGGATAGCTTTGTGTTGATCCCACATCCCATAATTCCCGGGATAATTTCGATCTCCAGAAGACAGAAACCCGAAAATTCCGAGCCTGTAGTTCAATGTAACAACAATGACGTCACCAAAGAGAGCAAGTGCAGAGCCATCGTACATCACACCTTGACCAGCAACAAATCCTCCGCCATGAATCCAAATCATCACGGACTTCGGAGAAGACTGTTTCATTTCATGTGGGACGTAGATAT
Source organism: Siphonodentalium dalli (assembly GCA_032622095.1). Taxonomy (NCBI): domain Eukaryota; kingdom Metazoa; phylum Mollusca; class Scaphopoda; order Gadilida; family Siphonodentaliidae; genus Siphonodentalium; species Siphonodentalium dalli. The sequence goes on along the minus strand of CP136063.1, from coordinate 161,162,371 downwards.
TCAACAGTAAGCAGTCCTCTGATTGGTTCTTGTTTGGAATATATTTTAAGTCATTGCCCAAAAAATTCTGAATGCACGAAGGGCCAAATCGCGTGGCGTTGACTACACCAACCCAAGGGTCGAGATCTACTGGTTTTTCAAACCGAAGTTTTCCGATTGGCGGTTTTGCGTAAGGTATCCCAAGGAATTGGTAAACTGTTTCATTATAGGCACCGGAAAGAACTTCCAGTCCCTGGATTCGCCCCTTTGTAGTTGTGACTTGAACAGTTCCATTTATGAACCCACCTTCAGTGCAGTGAATTATGCAAATGCTTAGAAAAGTGATGAGTTTTTCTCTATCCCAGTGTGCCATTGTTAAGCTCCACACAATCAACAGCAATATAACAAGGCTGTGTATATATACTCTCGGTGTTCATGAGAGGTTTCCTCCTCGATGTAGATATTATGATATATATACTGGCCAGGAAGATTCTTAAACAAATAAAATACTGCAGTTGATATAACAAAGAGAAACAAACTGTATATACGCATTGTTTGGAATGAGAAATCTCCCGTTGATCCAGTCACCACAATGCATCATGCACGGTCACAGTCCACCTTGACACATAACCCTGCACATGTTGAGATGACATGCATATATGTAGTTATTTGGTCGCGTGCACGGCTCGTAATTGTTGATAAATTAGTTCTTGTCCAGGCCACCAATATACACATTCATTCATAAAATTGGAACAACATAATTATATTCCGCAAATATATTTCCAAATTATTTTGTGACCTATGTGCTTAATTAAATCATATTTATGAAGGCATGGCCTCAGTGTTCAGTGCTTCAGATATGCTTACTTAGTGAGCGTGAGCATACTCTCATTTCTTATCGAAGTGACCATGTATCGATGGGAATGGCACAGTGATCATGCAAGTTTGTCTCCGTGTGGCCCCATGGTTGAATAGGTCTATCACCCCACTGCGAGGGGTAATACTCCCTTAAAGTGGAACCATGTTTGCCGTGCATGGGTGGATCCCGTGAGGTGTGATATAGGAGTCCCGGTGGTACTAGGGCGGCCATACCACGTGAGGCATCGACATGCGGAAACGGCTTAGCTCATGGTCCCACATCTCTTCCAAGACGGGTGGTTAAGTTGATCCTAGCAAAGTGTTCAAGAACATTGTTCATGGGAGCCTTCCATCACCCTTCAAATTTTATAATGACTCTATCTGTTGCGAACAAATCATCGACTTGCTAAATGGATCACTCTCCCCCAACAATATACTTGGGCTTTGAACCGGGATCAACTTTCTGACCCGTGGTATTTTCCCGTAAGTTAGACAGTGTCTTTTTTCGGATGGTGTTGGTTATTTTCTAATAGTGACACAGATATGAAACTGTACATGTCTGTCCCTCCTGTGCGACTGATTATTATAAGATCGAGAAACTTTGCTACCGGTAACTTCTTGGTAACGGTTGCTGACATTGGCAACTATCGGGAATTGACTGGAAATTGCAATTATAGCTTCGTAATTCAACTCCAGTGTTTGCGTTTCCGATGCAGTCAATATTCTAACGTGAAATTTGAAATATACCTGACCAATAGAGTGAACCAAATATAGCCCAGGCGTCAGCTGAGGCAAGGTGTCACCCGGAGAGGGAATTTATGGTACCTATATTTGTTTTAACTCTAAAACCAAGTGGTTATTATTACCACTTGATTTTAGAGTTATCCATCTTCATCCACAAGACCACCCGTTTGACCACGTGTTTCTGGGCCACTTATCACTGCAGATCTCGAGAAATAACAAACTTCAAAAATCGATATCTGATCACTCTGATCTTTGGTGGGTGGGTTCTTCGACTCGAATAAAATATTTTAGACCCCCGAAGCCAAAGAAATAATAATTTAGGAGCGTCTGATCGGATTGAGTACCTTTACAACACCTATCCCATGACTTTCCGTGTCATATTCATGACCCCAATCTCTACCCGGCTAAACGGTGTCGAAATCCTAGATAGGATGACGATGCTGCAAGAGGGAGGGAGCTTCATTGACCCTTGCATTCCAATATCACAAGTTGAGTTTAGTCTTGGACTAGTATAGCTTCAGTGTTAGGACTTAAATGCTTTCAAGGTATTGTAGATAAGTCGCACGGCTTTGCAGGAGGCAAAATTATCATACTTTGAAGTGGCATGTTTATGTGCAAGAGGTTTATTCACATGGGCTGGATGACGTGAGGTCGAGAGACTGAGATGTGTTCGACCAATCGGCCTATTTGCTAGTTGGGCTATTTGCAGAATATAGATTACATGTCCTTCTGAATTGACGTGTTTATAAATGAGAAGGACGAGATGCCTTGGAGAGATGTACACTCGTGTAATCGGCATCGCATATTTTGCAACAAATTGGTTGTCATAATGGTATGTTTTCTGGCCTATGTCTCGAATAACGGTTCCAATACCAGTTAAGTGATTCACTACACGTTGTCTTTTTAAACTATGTATTTATCGGATATAAAATATATATGCATCCAGTTTTATTGACACCGAAGTCGTAGTAACTTGTCACATGCATGTATAGATAGTACGGTCCCGATTAAATTCGAATTTAAATGTTCATTTTATATTTTATATAAGGGACAACACAAATTAGTAATAACAAAATAGGCATGCTGTTCCATATTTACAAATCCGCATGGAACGTACAAATCCCATTGACGTCAAATGACGTTCGACTCAACCATGAAACCGGAACTATAACATAAAAGCATCATCACACATGACAAAATATCAGCCCTGTATATGTGCCTAAATAAACTTCGTAAGCCTGCATTTTAATGCCCGGATACTATAGGCCGGATGCGTGGCGTGTAATAAACAAATGCAGAACAACACGTGTGTTAATGGAATTGTTGATAGGGCACCTGTATGGGAGGCTGTTTTCACATTTATTCCTGATTTGCACTTAAGCGCAAATAATTCTTGTTATTTGCGCTTAAGCGCAAATAATAGAAATCATTTGCGCTTAAGCGCAATTCATTTGCGCTTAAGCGCAAATAAATATCAAGAATCTATTAGGGAAACTATTTGCGCTTAAGCGCAAATCATTTGCGCTTAAGCGCAAATAGATCTTCCTTTTTAGAAAAACCCCCTTCATATCAATGGCTCAAGCCTTGCTACCTACCATGTGATCATAAGGGGAGGACTTCCAGTGATGCTTTGCCAAATAAAAATGAATGGGAACAGTTCATCGTGCAACCATGTCCTACTCCGAAAGCTATGAAAGACAGTTTTCACATTAACCCCCATAAGATTTTTAGGAAGGTCTAAACCAATTAAGTTATCATTTTTCATTAGGAACCATTTTCCCCTCCTTTTATCATTTGAACTTGGGGCAGCTGGGTGTACATCATCTATAAGTATTACAATGCAAATATCATTTCTAAATAATTATGGATGTTGATCTAACTATGACAACATTGAGCAGGATTTTGCGAACAATTTTTAATTTATGATGGATGACAGGACTGTTCAGTCAGCAAAAGAAAGATACTCATTAAAGTCTGAATTGGATCAGTGTATTTGGAGAGGATTAAACCTTCAATGGCTTCATCATTCTGTTCATTGAGGTGCAGTCTCCATAGGATAAGTTGAAGGCTTTGTTTGGTATTTAAGACATTTTTCTCCAATGAATCAAGAGTTGAATCAAGAACAGAAGATAATTCATTCACAGAATCAATTGCCGGAGGAAGAGGTTAGTATCAATTTAACCAATGATTGTATTTAAAATTAATTAGATTGATCGGTCTCATTAATATTAAGACCAGTTGAATTGGTCTTTTCCAGACTTGCATGTACGTTAACTGGAATAAGGGGAATCACTTTAAACTGTTCTATAATTAACCCAATTGTGTTTGTAACATCATATAATACATAGATCTCTGTCAATCTGTTAGGTTTCTAGATTATTTGCGCTTAAGCGCAAATAGGTTATTTGCGCTTAAGCGCAAATAAGTTAATGGTTACCAAAGCTCTCAGTCTCCATTAGATTATTTGCGCTTAAGCGCAAATAAAGCCTGGCATCTTCATACCATATCAAGTTTTCATTCAACACCGATATGGTGCACGTGGTAGTTCTGTCATCGTACCGTGATTAACCCTTTCATGATGGGAGCTGCACTATTGCAGCATTAAAGATCCTATGCCCATGAATATTCTTATAGATGCAAGTTTCCCATAGGGAGCCTCGCATGTATTAAAGAATGCACTAGCTTACAAGGTGAATATTTTTAGGCCAGTCAGGGACGCCGGAGAAGGGGGGCATGATGGGGCACTCCCCCCCCCCCTTGCCCTGGCCCGGGTGTCTAATTGGGACCCAAATGGTGCCCTAATGGCTCGTTTGCCCCCCTTGCCCTTTCGTGCTTCCGGCGTCCCTGAGGCCAATGTATTATCTTACAGGTATATACGTGAGGCTCCAGGGGTCGATTTAATTTTAAAAATTTGTATAGCATTTTGCAGCACTTGGTAGATTTTGTATAGCATTCCCTACGATACCAATACATGTTTTTTTATTGTAAATAATTGGTAAGCCAAAATTGGAAATTGCATCGCGAATTGCGATTTGAATCCAGTTAACTCAATCCATTTGAGGCTCCCTATGGGAGACTTGCATATATAAGAGAATACATTGGCACAGGGTATTTACAAAATTTCAAGAAACTCCAGTCATGGAAAGGTTAATACATTTGAGAATTATTTGACTACTAGCATGGACTAGTGTATGTTGCAAAGTATTTATAATGTGGGGGAGGTGGTAGAAAAAATAAATTGCAGGCAGGTATGCTATGTTTTGTTTGCATCTGGCAATTTTGGGAACCCTTCACCCCAAGCCAGCAAAAAATATTTGTTTCCACCAGATTTTTAGACACCTACCCCCAAAGTTTCTCTAACTTCCATCTTAATCAGTATACAACTCATAGTTATAGAGCTCTAATATTACGTGGCTATTTCAGTTCCAAAACATGGAATATAACAATTAATATCTTTGAACATTATCAAGCTTAGATGTTTGTTCATGAATCAGTTAGATACCAGTTGTACCATATTCCAAAACTATTCCTGACTATAATGCCAACCAGTCCATCATCCACATTTATACTGTACCGACCCATACCATTTTTTACCATCCACTGGAGATCAATTTATGATAGGCTATGAAGCAGTTTCCGAGTGTAGTTAGACATTTATCACAAATTGGAGGAGTAACAAATTTATTCCTGAGTTCATTAACATAGTCTCATTAGGATAATATGTTGCCTACTCATATTTATGCATACAGAATATCAGAATATCAATATCAACCTCCTCATTTCTTTGAGGAAGAGGTTAGTATCAATTTAACCAATGATTGGATTTTAAATTAATTAGATCGATCAGTCTCATTAATATTAAGACCAGTTGAATTGGTCTTTTCCAGACTTGCATGTACGTTAACTGGAATAAGGGGAATCACTTTAAACTGTTCTATAATTAACCCAATTGTGTTTGTAACATCATATAATACATAGATCTCTGTCAATCTGTTAGGTTTCCAGATTATTTGCGCTTAAGCGCAAATAGGTTATTTGCGCTTAAGCGCAAATAAGTTATTTGCGCTTAAGCGCAAATAATCTAATGGTTACCAAAGCTCTCAGTCTCCATTAGATTATTTGCGCTTAAGCGCAAATAGGTTATTTGCGCTTAAGCGCAAATAATCTAATGGTTACCAAAGCTCTCAGTCTCCATTAGATTATTTGCGCTTAAGCGCAAATAGGTTATTTGCGCTTAAGCGCAGATAGGTTATTTGCGCTTAAGCGCAAATAAGTTATTTGCGCTTAAGCGCAAATAATCTAATGGTTACCAAAGCTCTCAGTCTCCATTAGATTATTTGCGCTTAAGCGCAAATAAATTATTTGCGCTTAAGCGCAAATAAAGCCTGGCATCTTCATACCATATCAAGTTTTCATTCAACACCGATATGGTGCACGTGGTAGTTCTGTCATCGTACCGTGATTAACCCTTTCATGATGGGAGCTGCACTATTGCAGCATTAAAGATCCTATGCCCGTGAATTTTCTTATAGGTGCAATTAAGTTTCCGATAGGGAGCCTCGCATGTATTAAAGAATGCACTAGCTTACAAGGTGAATATTGTTAGGCCAAAAAATATTTGTTTCCACCAGATTTTTAGACACCTACCCCCAAAATTCTCTAACTTCCATCTCAATCAGTATACAACTCATAGTTATAGAGCTCTAATAGTACGTGGCTATTTCAGTTCCAAAACATGGAATATAACAATTAATATCTTTGAACATTATCAAGCTTAGATGTTTCTTCATGAATTAGTTAGATACCAGTTGTACCATAATTCCAAAACTATTCCTGACTATAATGCCAACCAGTCCATCATCCACATGTATACTGTACCGACCCATACCATTTTTTACCATCCACTGGATATCAATTTATGATAGGCTAGAAGCAGTTTCCGAGTGTAGTTAGACATTTATCACAAATTGGAGGAGTAACAAAATATAATTCTGTACAGTAGAATCCTCAATATATTTGATAGATTCAGCAGTGTTCACAGGTGATTACAATCCTGAAGAAATTAAGTGATTACTTTATATTTTAGAGCCTGGTGCCATCAAAACATTAACATTGCATACCTGAATTCAATATAACACCATAATCTTTGACTAATAAATTTGTTTTGTTGGAGAATATACATGATCATGACTCGTTTGTCAATTTTGTATACAATGTGAGAGTTGTTAATGGCCTTTAAAGCCAGAGTAGCCAGACATTTGAAGGAAAGTGACATTCTTTGTTAATTAACTGTCCTATCTTTCAAATTCAAATATTAATTTTGTATGGAGTGTTAATTCAAGCCATGGAATATGGGGCAAACCTTGTCTTACAGGTGGACAGGAAATTCCTTGGATTACTTTATGTGTATAATTGACAATAAAACAATAACTGTAATCTTACCAGCCAACCCATGTTTCTTATAAGATAACAATCTGTATAAGAATGGAACAATATTACAACATTCCCAGATTTTCATATTTAGAGTGAATTTCTCACAATGTCAGGCTGCAGCTGCTACTGTTATCTATAAATTGTCATGGTGGAGTAGATGGCTCCTGCTGAGTTTATCTATCAATGTAAGGCCAAACTGTTTTATTTTTCTGCTTAATACAGATTTTTTAAACCTTGTTTTGGTAGGGTTGGTCTGAAAAAAAATAAAAATGCTTGAATAACTTTTTTTTTGGACACTCACTAAGGCGGTAATTGTGTCTTCATAATTCTCTAGCAGTCACTTACAGAGAACATGTTTCCGACGCATATCACAAAATTCAAATCCAGTACTATTATTTGAAACAGCTATAATAAAGAGTTTGTTTTTGTTCAACATTTTAATTATTAAATAAATGGACTCCCCCATTATTCATCTGGATGGATGTCATGGAAAAATAAGTAGCCGACAGATAATATATCTGCAGAAGCATTCCTATTAGTTGGTTGGAAATGTTCAGATAATAAGTTTAGAAAACCGTCTATGGCCATTTGTTACTTATTATCACATTTCCTAAGGAATCTACTTGTCTGGTCAATGAGTATTTAGTATTATAGAGAGGGTTAATACACACATGGGAATGGTGAGATTTGTGGTCATAAAGTTCACCATAAATTCCCAGGAATACATTGACTTGAACATACTTCTTGAAACGCATCAATACAGTACAGGCTGTCAGCAATATACTACACCTGATAGTCAATTATTATCTTAAGGAGGCACTCATCGAGAATTTTCAAAAAATCTTGATTTCCAACTATCAAATTAAGTGGAAAATCATTATCATCTGTAACCAATGTATACTATAGTACTATAACAACACCTTTTCACCCTCACAATATAAGAGATATTTTCTAATATATATATGTAAAAACATGTTTTTAAAATAATAAAAATGTTTGTTGAGGAGGTCAATAGAGTTTTTACAGGAAATAGTTGTAAAAATCATACTGCATTATCGAGCTTATGAACCCGACAGTCTACCATCTGAAATCATTGCTATTGGCATGAAAATAAATCAAACATTTGTCATTGCATATTTTAGTCTTTTAGTGCTTATTTGCTGAATTATTTTCACAAATGGGGTGCTTTCTTAACATCCTTGACATCAGTAGTCATATCCTAAAATGGCTGGTACATTCAGGCACATTTGATTAAGATTTGAAACATTTTCCAGGTGTCATCGAGACGATACTTTGTAAAAAGTGTGCGCCCTCCACTCCATTGACAGTAGAATTGCTCTACCAATGCTTTTCATTTAAAGACTATGGCGAAGAAGGATCCAACAAAAGATCTCAGTCACAAAAGATAACTGGATTCCTTGAATCCTTTATCTATGATGTGGAAGGTATGGGCTATACCATACAATATTGATACATTATTTAAGGAAAATGTCATTGACACTTTAGCTTAACATGACCTTGACTATGATGGCAGTCATGACTTTTGTCCAATCAATCACAATACAACCTATCTGTGTCAATGGTACAGTATGTAGTCTGTACTAAAAGATTTACATTGTACAATACGAAAAGTGGCATAACTCCATCAACAATCATCGGACCATGACCAACTTAGAACCTGGCCGGAATCTTTTCAAATATGAATCATGTACCAAATATCAAGAAATTCTGTTGAATATTGCTCAAGTTACCATCTGGAAAACCCCAAAAACAGTGATTTCTAAGTCGAAAAAGTGGCAAAAATCATTGGACCGTGATCAAATTCGAACCACGTACAAAATATCCAGAAATTCTGTTGAATATTGCTCAAGTTAACATCCTGACACCCTGAAAACAGTAAATAAAATAAAAGGTCACAGACCCCACATCCCCCGAATCGAGGTAGCTTTTTGAGACATTGGCTTTTTTTAAAGAACCAAAAATTTAAATTAGTACAAATGCAGCAAAGCCCTGTTGAAATGCAATAGAATCATGCACACATTGACGATTAATAACTTGTTAATAGGCTATTGAACAATGACTGTTTATCTATTCAGGAAAGCTTGGCATATTCATATCGTAGGAGCTAGCATTTTTCACATTTTAGAGTTATCCTTCTTTGCTATCTGACAATCGTTTCTTTTGCTTTCAAAAGAGTGCCAAATGACAGAGTATGCATTTTCATTTTGTCTGAGTTATCACCCTTAGTTTGTAAATTTTTGCTGTTTGTCCACCTTGATAACTCAAACAAATATAAACCAACTTCAATAATTGTTGGTAATCATGCCAGTTTTATTCAGTCATCACAGGCCAGATTAAGACATCTTTCAAATTAAGACACATAATGAAATGAATGAACTTCACAGGAAAGTCAATTTGGCAGGGGGATGGTCTGGGCGGTGCACTTGTTGGAAGGCATGGACAGCCTTGGTTGTAGGTTATAATTTTATAAACAAGTTTCCAAATTATGAAAATGTCCTCAAGAATATAGTAAAATAATATAATGATGGTATAAATGGGATATTATCAACAAAACACCCTTTGTGTGAGCTGAGAATTTGTCTATATACAGCACATCAAGAGTAAGCAAAAGGGATTTTTTTTGAGAGAGTGATTCACGGTGACACATTCAACAACAAAATCTTGAGTGGCGAGGATAAGAAAGTGCTAATGCTATACAGTTTGAACCAAAGTCCACTTTGTGGTGTTGAGTGTTTTGCTTTCGTACAATCTTTACATACTGTACTTTAACAGAATTTGGCTTTCTTTTACATAACACTGCATACAAACTTGACAACATCATATTATTTACACAAAATTTATGATTGGTATAAAGAACAAAATCTGTCTATATTTTAATATTCTTTCTGTTTAAGATGGTTTAATGGATGTAACTATTTTAACAGCAATACCACTGTGAAGACACCCATGCCTTTATGCCTTTATGCGAAACATAATGTTAATCCGTAAAATTTCAAAAGTCTTAAAACTTAAAATGTTGGTACGTACGTCACTTGAATGTATCACAGATACAATGGTAATATTTCAAATGTGTTGATAAACAAATATCACTGATACACACAATTACAGTAGTCCCTGCTGCCAACCAGCAGAATGAATTATAATTTATTGTTTATTTAATCTGAGAGACCAAGTGTATGATGATTGATGGGCCAATTCTATACCACCCAGATGATGGATCATTGATGGACTTGATGGGGTACCTACTCAGGTGCTATGCCAACCTGGGGAATGTAGCATTCTAATAACATCACCGAAAACTTCAAAGAAATCGACCATACCACTTCATAGAAAACATCATCTGAACTACGCCCAATTTTAAATATTTACATATTGATTCGGGCGGCAACTATCAGCAATAATCTAACACAAATAATTTTGCCATCGATAGTCATTGCATTTAATTAATCTCTATATATATATATAACCCGTCATCTGTGTGTGTCTATCTGCGTGTTTGTATTTATGTCACGCTTTTGGCGCATTTATAACTTTTCAGCAAATTTGGAACAAGGCCTACAGTTAATCATAGAAGACGACTTAACAACTTTCATGCCGATTGGTCAAAGAGAACCTGAGTTCAAACTTGGTCTCCCCAAATGCCGTATTTGCATTCAAGTAGACACTATTAATTTTGTTATGACGTTTGTCCAAATGACATCATGTGATGTACACAAACCCACACTTGCATTGCTATTGTATTTTGACAAAATTTCCATGCGCTCAACCCATTGTTGGAAATGGGTGATATAATTTAATTTGTCAGTTCAGGTTGAGTGTGAATAAAAGTTGAAATGCATGTTGATTTTGTCATGGAGGTGCATGGGGTTTAGAGTGGAGACTCAAACTTTCTATGCCATCATTGAAAATGGGTGCTAAATGGTCTTTCCATTTGCCACTTCAGTGTGAATATAAGTAATGGTCTTTCCATTTGCCACTTCAGTGTGAATATAAGTAATGGATGTTGTCTTTGAAAGTTGTGCATTGAGTGTGGATTCGAAGGAGTATATATCTGAGTAATGGCAAATTTTTATGTATAAAATGTTGATACAATACCAAAATGGGCGGGAGGTGCGCAAATGGGCCGCAGTGCAGGGCCCAATGGTCTTATAGGCAGGGCCTGCTCCAGGTTTTATTTGGGGACACCTGTCATCGCCGACTGCAGAAGGCAGGAGCCGGGAGAGTATGAGAGGTGTGGTCCCTCTTTTTGGGGCGGTCCGGCCCTCCCCTGGGAATTGTTTTTAAATTTCAATGCTCTGAGAGTGATCTTGGGCATATCTGAAGGATGATTTTCATTTTTTAACCAAAGAGAATTTTATACTTTCAGTAGGTATTAATATCATCAGAGTCACTTAAGCTAGAAAACAAAATTCATTTAATACATGAACTCAATTTATATTTATACACAAAAGAAAAGACACAATGAACCAACATATTTATTTCAACTTACAAGATAACATTGTTTTTAACAGAATTAAACAAACACACATAATGATAACAGATTAATATATTATCATAATAATGCATAATATAATCTAATAATGTATAATATGCCCCACTGTATGACTGAGATGAAAAAGATAGAATGAACAGTCCTGCAACATTTTTCATTATTTCTTATTTCTAGGTTTGTAGTTAAACAAATAGAACAACACAACATAATTTTGAGAGTGTTTAACTCTCAAAATTATTTTGTGTTGTTCTATTTGTTTCCAATTGATATACCGGTATATGTTAGGGCCCTAGTAATTAGAACTAATCTCTATGTTAAATATTCATTTGGTATTATGAGATCCCACCTGATACCCAGATTTGATCAAATTGTCACTGTTCCTATACTGTATTGTGTAATTTCGCTTTAATTTGATTGAAATACTAAAGTCTGAAGCGGAGATGCTATTTACCGAGAACAACCGAGGACAACCGAGAACAACCGAGAACAAATCTAAAATTAATAGTTAAGTCATAATAATGTTCAGTTATAGTGTATATATCAATCTGAAGTGAATATCATACCATGTTTGACCTTTTAAATGACATATATGTAGTTATGATGGGTACCGATATACCAAGAACCTGAAACATCGCAGCCGCCTTGTCCTAGGTGTTAATTAACTAAGAACTAGCTGCATGATATCGATGGGTCTGATTGGTGATCAAAATTCATTAAGTTATGTATACAAAGAGGTGTTTCTTCTTACATCAGAAAGTGAAATTGGATCCTTTCTGCCTTAGTTTAACTTGCAGATTGATACAAGTGGCTGTGTCGCATCATTCAAATCTATATGGTTATTATATCATCATAATTTTAATTGAATAATGAAACATTTTAAACTCTAAATTTTTACTTATTGCCATCAATAGTATTTTCAGGACAACCTTGTTTTATTTAGTGACTTCATAATTAATGATTATTAGGAATTTCCATGATACAAGATATACACCATTAAATTGTCATGTGTCCTTGTTTGTCTATTTTGTATTTTTCTGTTTGGACCCAATAAAATAGGCTGCATGTGCCTGAGTTTTGGGTCCAATTCATTCAAGAGTTAATGAATAAATGTATTTAAAAACAAACAAACAAAATTATCGACGGACTAGAAAATTTTAAAACTGCGGCTGAGGGTAGTGATTAATTAACTAAGCTTGTTCTCGGTTTGTAGTGTCTTCTCGGTTTGACAAGAGTGTGAACACGTTATTAAATAAGCTTGCTAATTTGTCATAATAGATTTTTATGAAAAAGAATAGTCCCATCAGCTTTTATCTGGGCTTTGGCCCGACAGACGTGGTCTGGCAGCTTTAAAGTTGTTTTGCTGATAGTCACAGGGCCTATACATTGCCCACATAGTACTTAGAGCGGCTTTGATCCTCTAGTTTTCGAGATTGTCGAGTTATTTGAGAACGCATTGCACAAAGGCACCCGATGACACGAATACACAATACAGAAACATTGTGTCAAGAAAGATGTTCGATGTTAGATCTGGCAGTTCTAAAACATTTCAGTCCGTCAATAATTTAATGATGTTGTTCATGGACTGATATGTTTTTATTTTTCTTTCGAACATCAAATATGGTTCTATATATCTCATCATATCATGAATAAATGTTCGAACCACATGTTCGGCCCATGCCTTTGTGTCACCGCCAACCGAGAACATGCACATGGCTGCGATGTTTCAAGTTCTCGATATACCCATAATAACTACATATATATGTCATTTAAAAAGTCAATATGGTATAATATTCACTTAAGATTGATATATGCACTATAATTGAACATTATTATGACTTAATAATAATTTTAGACTTGTTCTCGGTTGTTCTCGGTAAATAGTATCACTTGTCTGAAGGCTGAATGGTAACAAACCTGAACTATTTGAAGTTTTCACAGATGAAAGCTAGATAGAACCAAACATACTTTACAGTATGATTCCAACTGTTAAACTTAAATATTTTTGTAAACTTAAATGTCTTATGTCAATATATATAGATACATAAATGCTGTGTATCTTGTTATAATATGAATTGGGACCTGAATTAAAAAAAAAAAAAATAATAATAATAATAATTTTAATTTAAATATATTTTTTTGCCTTCAATTTGTTTGGGCGCCCAAACTCAATGTCCCCAAACCCGGTATACAGGAGTCGAAAACGGGCTGGGTCAGGCCCTGCTTATAGGCCTATATATGCTGCTGAGTAAAAGCTCCCAAAGGGAGCCTGTTCAAGATCATAATACATGTGTGCGAAGGGCACAAATGGCCTGCAGGCCACACCTTCACTGAATAAAGGCCCTGTTTCAGTTACAGTAGTACATATAGTAATAAAATAATATATGTTGATTTTGTTGCATTTTATATGTGCATGCATATATGTGGGTGGTGATATAGAAATACAGTTTTAGTGAACAAAAAGTGTTCCCGAGCCATAGGCTTATAGCCGCGGAATAAATGCTGCCAAATGGAGTCTGTTTTCTGTTTACTTACTTATAATTTGAAAGTCTGTTCAGTATGAAGTAATATTATATACCTTGTGGATGGCAAGATTACATACTCATTTAAGTTACTGCATATAGTCCCTAGTCATTGAGTGGCTTCAGTTCACGCTCCGCGTCAATATTATTTTTTACATGATCATGTGTTCCACGTGTTGCCCAATCCAATTTCTGTCAAATTAATTTGATTTTCTATGTATTATTGATATTAGATCATTGTTATTACTGGGGATTTATTGAAATTGGTGTACAGTACTCCTTTAAGATTACCTACGAGACTTATCATTTATTATTCAGAATGGAAATAATGATATATAAGAGAATATCTACAGTCAGATGCTCGTAGCCCGTTTATATATAACCATGGGTATATGTCAGATATAACCGTACAAAAAAAAACGCCGTTCTTTTCACCGTGTATTTATCCATGGTGTGCGTGCCTGTGGTTGTCCGTAACATGGTGCCCGGTGTTATTGCTTTGAAAGGTAATCATGTTCGACTGGTGTTGTCAGATTGGTAATATGAGATTAGCGGTTTCTATGTCTTGTCTGGTCACATTTACTGTTTGAACTTTGTCTGAAATAGACGCACTTTTTATACTAGAATTTGCGCAACAGGAGCGCAGGGAAATCGCACGTCGAGTTGGTTTAAGGGTTTTTAGAAAAAGTATTTATATGATATAGACAGAGACGTGGCGACAGGGGTGGGGGTTGGGATGTCTCACCCCCCCCCAACTTTGGTCAAAATGTTCAACAGTTGGAAATTTCATACCTGCCAAAACATTAGTTGGAAATTTCACACCAACATTAAGTAGAAAATGTTCTTGTATATAGTTTGATTTTCAAACAAATTATTTGCATATTTTCCTATTTTTGGTAAATATTTTGGACTGAAATGGTCATCAGTCGGAAATTTCCAATTTTAGGAGGGTGACAGGTTGGAAATTTCCAACACTTGGGACAGTTTGTGTCCTGGTCCCTCCCCCGTGGCCAGTCCAAAAAAATGCTAGTTAATTTAAGAAAACAATATTGTCATGCATTTGGTAAATATTGTCATTGGAATTGTCATCAGTTGAAATTTTCAAACCTAAGTGGGGGTGTCAGGTTTGAAATGTCCAACTCTAGGAAGGTTTGAGGCTAGTCTAGATGCTAGGATTTTGAGATTTTCTTGTTCAAATTAAAAAAAAAATGCCGACTATCGATCGTTGTCATTGTCCATTCCCCCGTGGCCAATACAAAACTGCAAAACAATATTTTACTTCATTTGGTCAAACTTGTGGACTGAAATAGTCATCAGTTGGAGAGTTTTTCAACCTGAGGGGGAGTATGAGGTTTGAAATTTCCAACACCAGGAAAGGTTCAATTGAGGTCAGTCTGGATGCATGCTAGGATTTAATATTTTCTTTTATAGTTTTAAAAATTTTCTCACACCCGGCCGAAGAACCATGGTCAACCCGGTGTGTCCCCGCCTCTTGCCCGTAGCCGTGGGAATTTGTCTGGAGTTAGACCATTAGATGTTATGATTTATGCAATTGTTCAGGTTAAACTATCTGAATTTTCAAACCTGGAATATAGGTTTTTTTAAAAATATATATAGGATATTAGGCGTGAGCACTGATGTAAGGGGGATGGTGCAAATGGAATTTGTGTTTGGGGTGATTCTGATTCAAGGGGGTGCAGTTGGAATTTCCCATGGTGGACACCCCCTAACGGAAACCATATAGCCACGTCCCTGGATATAGAGAGGCAAACAGAACGATACCATATATATATACAATATGCGGTTGCATCTAATTTGGATTTATTGGGATGTCTTTAGTGCACTTTTGTGGTTACGAGAGCTCATTTCCCCCTGATTTCTGTTCAATATGTGGTCTTCTTCTTTAAAAGTTTTATATGATTTCAAACAGGGGTGGCACCAGGATATCCCCGACAGGGGGGCGGGCTTTAGCTGGCGGGTTGACAATTACATAACTCACCGACGGGGGATGGCTATGACTCCCCGACAGGGCTGGGATGTAGCCCCTGATGTAGCCCCCGTGCCACCCAACATAACTTAGTATCTATTATTTAGAATAGGGTGTCAAGTAGGGACTTGTCGACAGGGGTGGTTATGCAGGGGTCTTACCCCCAATTGTAGTCATACCTAATACCCCGAGCAAAATTAATTGGAAAATTCACACCAAAATTAGGTTGAAATTGTTCTCGTAGTTTGATTTTCCAACACTTTCTTATAGTGACGAATTCGTTGTTGTTAGACCAACATTTGCATATTTCCCTTTCATTTGCAAAATTATGGACTCAAATGGCCATCAGTTGGCAATTTTGAAACCTATGGGTGAGTGTCAGGTTAATAATTTCCCAGAATTTCTCCCCCCGCACGACAAGTGGCCACAGTATCAGTATCATTTATTTCGAAACAAGTCTTCCGACTTTTTGTTCCGATTTGAAACATGGATATAAATTATAACGTAATCATATACACAATATGTTAAAATCACTCATCGTACTCATATTTCTGGCTATAGAAATATGAGTCAAACAGTTCTTTGAACTGCGTCAGGTTGACGGATGAAACAATCATCTCTGGTAAATTGTTCCATGGTATAACAACTCTCTGTTTCATTTGGAATAGTCTACCATCTGGTAGTCTGTGAGGGAACATTTGGGAAAAATCAAGGGGGGTGCAAATTGATTTACGCAAACTTATGAGTTTGGTGTGGTTCAATGGGGTGGGGTGCAGTTGGAAATTCCAAGGTGGAGACCACCCCAACGAAAACCCTCTAACCAAGTCTCGAGTGCCAAATATCCCACACTCAACCAGGGGTGCCTCTCGCAACTTTAGTTTCTGCCCTCGGCATAGGCTTATTTGTTTCTTATCCGATAATACACTTCACCGGCGGCAATGTATTAACCATACTCTGAAATAAAACGTTTCCGTGACGATCACACGATAAAGTCGTGCTGCAAGTAAGACGATAATTGTGTTGTAGAAATGATACGGAAGACCGATTGTCAAAAAATTCAACATCAAAATACACAGGGCAAGACTTATCGATCCAAACTGTGGAGTGTGTTTTCGTTGTGTATTTTCGCATATACCCATGGTTATATATACACGGGCTACGAGCATCTGACTGCTAGTTTTTTGAGTGCATACAGCAATTATGTCATGAGTGAGCGAGACAAATGTTTAGTTTGGTAAAATAAACATTTGTCTCATTTATGAATGACATAATTGTCATTATGCATTAATAAAACACTAGATATTCTCTTTATTATATGCATTACCAAAGAAATTCACCATTTCGACGTTAAATTTTCTCACAATCGCCTTCAATAGATGTATCAAAAGCCAACAGCTGATCACTGTCTGTTCACTTCACCATCCGCTGAATAGATAAATAGACTTCTGTATTTGAGTTATTTCCCCCATAATTGGGTCGAATTTCAAATAATTTTTTTAAATATAACTATAATAGTAACAGTTATTCTACTGATTCACAAGAATGTTAAAATATGCATGTACATTGCTACACACAAGTGAATCGGTCTGGGGGATATTAAAATTTATTTAACCACAACTTGTTTTTTGATAAATTACTGTTTAGCATATAATAAATAAATTTACCATATGGTTTAGATTTTTAAACCATAAATGCTATTAATATACACGAGTGACTGCAACTGTTTTGATAGAGTTCTAATTTTGAGAAATTGATACATTGTTAGACAATATATTTGATTAAACTGCTTGACTATACTCATAGTTACTTTCTCTAGCAAAAATAATATATTTATAAATTAGAGATCTATTCCTAGACTTTGTATTTCATGGTGAGCTTTGGTGGCACCAGCCAGCAGTAGATCATGTCATTAATCTCTAACTGGCTATGCCTATAGAGATCATATTCCACAATTTTAAAACATGGGAACTTTGAAAACAATGAATTTATTGAACGAATAAAATTATTAATATATAATACCTGTTGCTATAGCTATTTCACAGTAGGTGAACTTGAAGGTCCCAGCTTGAAATTGTATGATTTAAGTGACTTTGGGGAGGCGTTTTTGCTTTGCGTCACTCACAGTAACGGAAATTCTCCTAGGTAATCAATTCAAAGTTTACTTCAATAACGGCTCACAAAAATCATGAAATCTCAAGCTGGGACCACTTCCTACTGTAAATTAGATTATTATTAATTAAGGAATAAGTATATTAACAAAGAAATATGGAATATGATCTCCTTGGTAGTATCCAGAGTAGAAATTCATGGCATGATCAACAGCCTGCAGCAGCTTAAATCACAAACCAAAATTATTTCTTCCCTGTTCCAACGCTAAGGCTGTGGGACAGCAAATGTAAATATTAGAGTATTTTATGATGGTCGTCCATCATTTCAAGTGGATAGTTGTTAGTCTGACAATGAACGACCATCATAAAGAATTTTGGGAAACAACATTATAAGATTTAATTATATATTGTTTGCCAGTAATAATCTATACTGGTATGTGACTTAATTGAGAATATCTCTTTATAAACACATTCAATTTGAATATTTGTTAAACAAGATGTTTCTAACAAGTTATAGTTACCAGATACTAATGAATGATGACAATTTATGAAATGGATGATATAGTTTATTTCTATCTATATGATATAAATTTCAAGTTTGCTTTAAAGATTGGAAACTTGGAATTTCTATCATCCTCTAAAAGACACATAGAAACGCATGGGACATTAAATGATGGTAATAGTACTATAATACTGTCATTTTATTTAATATTTTAAGTATCTATGTTGAACAACTCCTTGCTGTGTGATCAGAAAATAAATTTAATAATTATTGATATTTATATATGAAAAGAATTGGTTAGCTTGATATGGACAAAAGACTGTAGAAAGAATTCATGTGACTTAAATTTTGGTTGGCATTAACACTTTTAAGTGATTCGATATAATATAATCTTGCCCAAGTTTAATATAGTTCTTTTAATTTATTTCATATTCACAATTTGTCCTGAGTAAAGTAGTAAATATTTTCATTTGTGCATAGTTGTGTTCTTTGAAATGGCACAGTCGATGTGGTTGGAAATTTCAACAAAATTAGTTGATTGCTACATTCTACCAGTGGAACTGTTGTTGGGTGCTAACTTCTGAGTTTAAGTCACTGAAATAAGTCAACAATATGTCACTAAAAATGTGAATCTAGAAGTTACTTTTTCAAGCCACAGCTATGTAAATTTCCAACTAAACAATCAACTTCATTGGGGACTTTCTAATATTGACTTGCAAACCAAATATTTATCTTTTGGATCTGTAATGTTTGAGGTCCTTTGGAAAATTTCATTGCTCTGAGCTTCAGAAACTGGGATGGTGACTCCAGAAACATGGACAGCATCTGGTTCAGCTCCATCTTGAGGTGTACTATCTTGATTAGTACTGGTGAAATCTTGAACTCTCCTTCTAATGTCCTCAGCAATTGAGTTATTATCAATTCTACCAATTGTGCCTTGAATCCAAAGCTGTTCTGGAGACATATTTTGTTCTGAAGATAACTTATGAGAATTCCACGCCTGCATGAAAGCTTGTAAATCTGCATTTATACAATCAATATAAGCATAATGTAAACAAAATTTATGTACATCATCACCAGGATCCAGAACATTCTCATCTTCAAAAGAATAAAACAATAAATAATACTTCTCAACAACTTCCTTGTACACATCTCTCCACATTCTCTCAATCCTCTGATTATGAACGCTCTCTCCTGTCAGATGACTATTATTCATACTTTCGTCATTCAAAATATTCATTAAAACCGCAACCTGGACATTCTCGCCTCCATAATCAGACCTCACTCTCGATGGCACTCCATATGCAAGCACAGCTTGAAGAAATGATTCCAAAACAGTTGACGATGAGTTATCAGTTGAACATTTCATATATGTAATCATCCTAGTTTTCCCATCCACACAACCATGCGTTGCCAAGCCCCATCTGAAATAAAATGATGGGATGGTAATAATAATGGGGTATATCCACATACTTATTATGCCCCCAACCCGCTGAAGGAGGATTCGGGGGAATAAAGTGGAGATGTCTATCCATCGAGCCGTCTGTCCATAACAAACATTTCTCAACACAGCTCAAGTATTAATAGTCCAATTTGGATGTCCTTTGGTATGCCAGTAGACCAGCATTTTGAAAAGGATCTCCACATAGTGCAATTTTTTTTCTAGCATTATAGCCCTTTGCTGGACAATGCGTCCATAACAAACATTCTGTGGATGTCTTTATTATTGGATTTCATTGTTCTTTGGCATAGCACATGTTGGGGGAAAGGATATCCACATACTATGGGTTTCGTCCATTAATTTTTGCCAGTTATGACCCTTGTTTGACTTGGAAATTTGTGTCTGAAAGAACATATCAGCTTGAAAACCTGGGTGTTGATTATCGGATTTTGTTGTCCTTTGTCGGTGATAGCACATGTTGGTGGAAAGGATACCCAGATACTATGGTTTTTATCCATTAATTTTTACCAGAATTACAGCTCTTGTTCTACTTGCCCTAAGTAATGGACTCCTTAAGCTTTCCGATGAATGGCAACAAGCCATATTTCCGACTAAATCCTGAAAAGTTACCCATAATTCTGCTGTGGTTAAGGAGTCCATTACTTAGAGCATTAATGCATGGGTCAAACGGCTCAGTGATAATGTCCTATATGAAGTCTAATAGTCGATACTTATCAAGATGGAAGTTATATGATGCCATTATAAATTGATTGATGGTATCTGTAATCAAATGACAGATATTTAATGCCTATTTGCACAATAAGGAGTGGTATAGTAACTCCAAATTTGAACACTGGTAAAATTTGGTCGGGGGAAGCATATTGATAAAAACTTTAAACATGAAAAATTCTGTTGAAGTTAGTTCTGGGTAAAACCATATATCATATAGTGGAATGAACCAGATAATAAGGATTTTAATTAATATGAGTATTAACTAGTATGCAGATAGTATGGGACATTGCAGTTTACTTACCGAACAAGCTTCATGTGACCATCCATGTGCCACAAGCTATTTGGATGGGGTACAAAGTAGCGTCGTCTGACAACTGTTCTGGACCAGCGAGATGCTACCGATGCAGGATCTATTCTCCTGAGTGATTGCCTTACTCTTTCTCTTTGAACATTGAAACCACTTGTCATTAAATATGCCATCATCATCTGTAATTGAAGAGGAATTATTTCATATTTCTCCCTTAATCATTTATATACTAAAATCTCATTGATGAGTAGTTAACGACAATTGGCTGTTTTGTTAAACTTATTATCTGAACATTTTCCAGCAATGAATATGAATCCTTCTGTTCTTCTATTTATAACCTGAACATACTTCAAAATGAACAATAGACCATTCCACTGACTTTTAATACTGAGTGGGAGAGTCAACTGAGTATAGAAAGGGTTGAAATGAAAGGTACTCAATCCGTAAAGAGGGTCCCCATCTCAACAGATTCCAACAACAACAATCCGATCAGAGGGTCCTATATTACTATTTCTTTGGCTTTGGGGGTAAAAAGTATTTGATTCGAGTCGAGGAACCCATCAAACAAAGCTCAGAGTTATTAGATATTGATTTTTGAAATTTGTTAATTACTCGAGAGGAGTACTAATAACTGCCGTCAATTTGGTAACCTGCTCGAGATTTTACGCCAAAACTCTATTCAAGCAGACAAGGATGGATAACTCTATAATCAAGTGGTAATAATAACGAAATTTTGACTGTCTTCTGGGCCAGAAAGAATTCCCGATAATGAAAAATAATAGATTTCTAAAATCGATATTTAACAAATCTGAGCTTTGATGGGTGACTTCCTCGACTCGAATCAAATATTTTTGACCCCCGAAGCCATTGAAATAGTAATTGAGAGGAGTTTTATCGGATTGAGTACCTTTAAGGCTGATGGTAGTGGCACAATAAGGCGACAATGTCTACAAATTTGAAAAGCCAAGCAGAGACCCATGCATTATCATAATAATATCTAAGTATTTTGTAGGTGTAATCACTGCAATAATTCACTTAAAAACACTTCGCTCTTTCATTAAAAAATTTAACTTGTAATACTAGTAAAAACAACCAACAAAATGATGGATTGTGTTGTCAATTTGGATATAATATTTGTAAAAATAACGACTGGTACTTTGAGCATGATTATTCTCCATTTGATCACCCTATCGGATTGTTTCACATCAGTTTAATATCTTTAGTCTTACCTTTACTCCAGCATTTGGATGCTTCTCATGTAAAGTTGTAACAATCTGGTCCAAATCTGTGTCTGAAATATTTGAATATTTGTCTCTCTGCTTTCCTCCTTTGGCATAAAGGGTGTTGTAAACATGACTTCGGCTACAGCCCAAAACCTTTATACAGAAGATAAAAAGGTTTTATGAATAAATACAATGGTGACCATAAAGACCGGAACTATTTAAAATATGATCTATGTCCTTGACAATATTAAATAACAGAGTTGCTACAAAAAACTAATAAATCATTTACTCCTGCATGTATTTTCTCCATTAAATTTGAAAGTATAGGTTTAAACAATATTCTTAATTTGTGAGGGATGTTCAGAGTATAATCACTGACAATAATATTCTTGAAATTGAGCATGAAATACTTATGTAATCTGCCCACTAGAAATATGTTGTAATTTTGTTGTCTGACATTTTCAGGTGAGGAATCACATTCCACACAAAATTTTAGACCAGCCTAAACCAACTTGCATTTGCAGGGGATTTTGGGTCAATGGAAATGATATGGTCCCCTTAAATTTCCATGGTGATCCATTCACAAATGTGAGCATCTTAGGCCTAGGTTCTGCCCCCCCCCCTCCACCCATGACCCAGAGCACATGTGATTAGATCAATGTACCAGTAGTTATTTTAGTATCTTTTGACATTGAATTTTTTAGTTTTCACTTGTAACTTAAATTACCTTTGAAATTTGGGATGCTGTGAAGTTCTTCTCCTGCAGAAACTTTATCTGTGCGATTGACACACCAATCTTTGGTCTCCCTAAAGTATAAAATGGTTACACAAAAAATCAATAGTCATAAAATACTATGAAATCAGCTCTGCACAGGAGATCGGTGATAATACACATAGGTTGGAAATTTCCAACTGGTGACCATTTGAGTCCACAATTTTGACCAAATGTAGTAAAACATTGTTTTCTTAAACTCGTTAGCAGTTTTTATTGGGCCACGGGGAAGAGACCAGGACACATCGGAGCGACCATGGTTCGGCCGGTGTAGGAAAATTTTGAAATCTGAACAAGAAAATCACAAAATCCTAGCATCTAGACTGGCCTCAAGCCTCGCAAGAGTTGGAAATTTCAAACCTGACACCCGACTTAGGTTGGAAAATTTCTAACTGATGACAATTCCAGTGACAATTTTTACCAAATGTAGGATAATATTGTTTTCTTAAATTAACTAGCAGTTTTTGACTGGCCATGAGCTTTCCCAGTGTTGGAAATTTACAACCTGACACCCCCCCCCCACAAGGTTGGAAAATTTTCAATGGCCATTTCAGTCCAAAATTACCAAAAGAAGGAAAACAAGCAAATATTGGTCCAAAAACAATAAATTGTTTGAAAATCAAACTACAAGAAAATTTTCAACAAATTGTTGGTGTGATATTTCCAACCAATGTTGTGTCCATTATGAAATTTCCAACTGTTGAAAATTTTGACCAAAGTTGGGAGGGTGAGACACCTCCCCAAACCCCCTCCCTGTCGCCATGGCTCTGCAAATAATCTCATACTTGACCTTTATAAGGGATATGAGTATAAAACTGTGTCACTACTGTGTTTCTACTTGTCAGAACCCTGAATATCTATTTAGCTCAATACTATTTATGTAAGTATCTTCTCTATGAAAAAATAAATGGAAATAAATAACTGTGATATACTGAAATGCTGTGCTACACGTATATGCAGGTATTTTCAAAAGTTCATTCAAAGAGCAAGCCTCAAAGCCTAAAATAATGAATAAAACAATTTGAGTAAATAGAAATGGGTGCATGGATACCCAAAAATATGCAGTAACAAAACTTATAAACAAGAGGTTGCACCTGCAGTGCTGGCATACCCCCACAGTGGTAAAATCAAACCAAAAAAGTATGGTTGAGATATCTGACGGAAAAAGAAAACAACATTTTCATACTGAACAAAGATAAATAACTCTAGAAAAGAAAACATGAATGAAGGATGGGATAGGATAGGATAATTTATTTCCAATTTACACATATACATACATATATAAACATAGAAACAACAAGATAAACAATCACAAATTGTGATATATTGAGAGGGGGCATCTTAGTCTAATATAAACTGTCTTCATGCCACCCCCTGTTTAATGAGTGTAAAAAATATTAGATGGCTATACGATGAATGAATTGATTGAACAATTAATTGATTGCCACCATAGTAGTGAACATCCATACCAAATTTCATTGATATCCGTCAACCAGTGGTTGAGATATCTGCTCGGACAGACATTTCCAGATAAACAAAGATGAATACTGTGTATTACATGTAACTCTAGAACAAAAAATCCGAAGAAAAAAAAACGATTGAACACTCCATTGAATGGCCTCATAGTAATGCCATCCATTATACCATTCAAAATTTCATTCAGATCTGACAACCAATGTTTGAGATATCTGCCCGGACAGATCGACAGAAGTCTGCCCATATCTTTTGTCTTTCCTTTGTTGTTTTTGACAGGTTTGACGACGGGTGGGTTCCTCGACTCGAATAAAATATTTTTTGCCCCCGAAGTCAAAGAAATAGTAAATTTGGAGCTTTAAAGGCACGTGAGGCCTTAGTTGTCGAAAATATTCATATTTGTTCTAATCACCGTAAACAGAAAAACATTAAAACGCATACAGTTTCGTTCATATATACCATGACCATCACGTAAACAGCATGTTATCATAAAGACCTACTATATTTTACCTAAGCAAGAGCCTGATTGTGTTACAGAAGACAGCACACTGCTACTGGCTAATCACACACAAATGGCATAAACGCTCTTTATTAGTTCCATATCAGGAATTCACCAACAAAGAACGCTCTTTATGTTTACTATCATAATATAAACAAACACCAGAAAAGTAACTTTTTATGCTTTTGTTTACATTAACAATGGTCAAACATTTGACAATAACATACTGTTTATGCGATATTTCTTATTTTATACGGACAAAGTCTGTCTACATTTAGATGTTCTTTCTGTTTGTGGCGGTTTTTGATGGGTGGAAATATTTTCACACGATACCCACCGCCAAGGCCAACCGTACCTTTAATTCAGATTACGCATCTCTAATTTAGTTATATTTTTTTTTAGAAAATAAATTTAATTATACTGTATACAGCCTTATCAGGAGTTTAATTTGTGGGAACACATGTTACTTATCTGAGGTGTTTGGTGCTTTGTATCAATCTAAAAGATACCATTATTCTTATTAAGAACAATTTAGTAGCTTATACAGCCTGCTAAATATCACATACTTGATATATGTCACAAATTAATTCCTATTTCTTTTGAAAGACCCTGAATAATTATTTACTGATATTATTTAATAAACATTTACAAACAAACAAAATTTCAATATTCAAGAAATTTAGAGTTCGATCCCTCTCTTTAATACATAAGTGAGCACTGTGCCAGGAAGACTGATCGGTCTCAAAGATTTATCGATAGTTAACCCAGACCTGTGCGTAAGAAATTATTTGCGCTTAAGCGCAAATAGGTTATTTGCGCTTAAGCGCAAATAAAGCCTTACATACGTGTGTGTAAGGGTTTATTTGCGCTTAAGCGCAAATAAATTATTTGCGCTTAAGCGCAAATAAACCCTTACACACGTATGTAAGGCTTTATTTGCGCTTAAGCGCAAATAACCTATTTGCGCTTAAGCGCAAATAAAGCCTTACATACACAGATTGATATGCAAATTTCTAAATTTTAAAGCAGAGATGTATGAAATGTTTCAAGGGGGGGGGGGTGCAGTTAAATTTATTTATATTACACCCCCCAATGAGGAGATCCTCAAGCAGCATCCCTGGGTGTGTAGATGTGTTCAATCAACATGCTAGTTTTATTTAGAACAATCCAACAACAAACAAGTGGTATCCGGTGAGTAAAATATAACTTTTCTGTCCTAAAATTTGAAAAAGGATTCAAATAAATTGATACTAACCTCTCCCTCTGGGAACTGATTCCATTAAAGAACTAACTTCTGTTCTTGATTCATGTCTTGGTTCAGCTTCATTTGAAAAAAATGTCTTAAATAGTTGAAATGAGGCATTCAACTCATCGTATCGAGATTGCCTCAATGAAGGTTTAATCCTCTCCAAATTGAGAATACATTGATCCAATTCAGATTTTAATGAGTCTCTTTCATTTGCTGACAGAACAGTCCTGTTTCCTCCATCATAAATTAAAAACCGTTCGCAATTCCTGACAATCCTGCTCATAGTGGTCAGAATTTGATTAATTTGAGCCGAATCCATAATTATTTAGAATTAGAAATGAAATTCACATTCCTGGTATTGTACATCCAGCTGCCACAATGAAAATGAAATAAGGAGGGAAAATGGATTCCTAATGAAAACAATAATTTGGACTAGCCCTTCATAAAAATAATATGGGGGTGATAGCCTCAACTTATATTTGCGCTTAAGCGCAATTCATTTGCGATTAAGCGCAAATCATTTGCGCTTAAGCGCAAATATTGTATTTGCGCTTAAGTGCAATTGGGGAATAAATGTGAAAACGGCCTCCCATACACCTGTGCCATCGCGGAAGGATATAATTCCGCGCTAACACTCGTGTCGCATCAACAAACCCATTAACACACTCCTTTCAGTTCTCTGGTATTGCTTGCTGTTCCATATTTACATATCCGTATCTACACGTTCCATGCGCATCACATTGACGCCACATAACGTAAATGGCGTTCCCCTCGACCATGAAACCGGAACTTTAGAAATAAAAGCATCACGACACGTGACAAAAACAAGAAAATGCATGAATAAACCTTCTAGATGTAAGTCTGTTTTGTATTCACGGTTTCTAGGACGGTGGCGTGTAATAAACACAGAACGACACGTGCATGTGCTAAACAACATAACTGGTTTGTCGATACGATACTTGTGCTAGCGCTCGCGTCTTTTCGTTCTGTATATGCTATCATGAATATAGACTATTGACGAACGTTCTTTATTGTTCCAGACATAGGTTGGATTATACGTTAAAATGGGGGCGGGGTTGATATCCCCGTAGACGAAGTGATTAAGTTGTGGATCATCTTCCCACTCTGGATAGACCAGGGTTGGTACTGGTTCTAACCCGACATGGGCGAAACTATCGGAATCGAGTTTTCAAGCTTGCCTGATTGATTGAGGGAGGGTTTTACGTCGTTTTATCCGCAATGCCATATCACGGAACGACAGGCAGACGGTGGATTAGATTAAAACAATGTGCTATATACAAAATAAAAAGCACAAGAGCAATGTTTCCAATTGGAGTCAGGAATATAAATTCAAGAACTGACTAGTATATAACACGAAATTACCAAGGCTGCACACCGAAACATGTAAAGTAGTTTTTAGCATCCGATTTTGCATTGATAATGTAATTATAATACTTGATTAATCGCACATGAACCTTTATCAATGCGCCAAGCTGGCGGTTGGGCGGGTGAGACAGAAGAATGACATCTTTCACCAAACCAACAGCCTCAATCCACAAATTATGTTTGGTTCCTTGTAGTGTTTATCGCTTCTCCTCAAGCATCTGGGGTCAAATTTTGATAACTCAAATATGAACCTCTCTTTCTGAGAGTCTAAACGTTGGAGAGACTTTGGCGATTTTTGTTTCGAAGCAACGGGCGATTTTTGTTGTGGAGCAACATCACCAACACGAATGGACTGTGATGCACTAACTGATACAACTTTTAGTGGGTTGTTTATGAGAAACTAGCGGATCTGCAGTATACATTTCCATGGCCTGCGATACAGGTTCGCCATGGGACATGGGTTATATCAGTTACGTCGAGTTGTGTTGCTTGGGCTACACGGCGGTGTTGGTATGGTTATTCTTTGTCTGAGTGCTGGCATCGGCACATTGTTTTTGTATAAACAATAGCAGAGTATGTGATTGTTGAATTGATGGTCCAGCACCAGCATCGAAATATGACAAATGTTTCTCAGCCTTACGCCCTTGAATTTTGAATTCATAGTCCCTTGTGCATGGGACATGAACGAACCATTGCAGCATGTGCACCTTGACAGTTTGAAAACTGTTTTGGTTTAGTGCAATCCTTATGATAATGACCAGAAATAGAACAGCGTGTAGAGGCGTGACTAGCCAACTGATTGAGCCGGCTTAACTCAACCACCCGTCTTGGAAGAGATGTGGGACCAAAGTGGACCATGAGCTAATACGTACCCGCATGTCGATGCTTCGCGTGGTACGGCCGCCCTAGTACCACCAGGACTCCTACACCACACCTCAAGGGATGCACCCCACGGCAAGCAGTGTACCACATTAGTGGATACTTCTTACCCATCACAGTGGGCGATAGGCCTATTCTACCCTGGTTCTCGCACGGGGATAAACTTGCATGATCTGAGTTAAAGGACATCTCAATGTGCCATTCCCGTCGATACATGGCTACTTCGAAAAGAAATGAGAATTTGTTCACGCTCAAGTAAGCATATTTGAAGCAATGAACACTGAGGCCATGCCTTCATAAATATGATTTATGCACATAGGTCACAAAATATTTTAGCCCGGACAACGTCGGGCTCATCGGCTAGTCTCATATATATTTTGAAGACCTCTGTCTGTCTGTCTGTCTATGTATGTCATTAATACAAATCTACGATTCTCGACCGATCGGGACGAAACTTGGTACGTGTGTGTAGTTTGACCAGGCGGTCGTCAACGTCGTATTGGCGAGCCAGTGCGACGCCCGTGCAGCGCATGCGCAGACGAGATCTCGGAAACGGGTGGAGCTATCGACTTGAAATTTGCTATGTGAATGTATCTTGCCCCGGATACGAATTTTATCGGGTCGCCGAGCCCGTGCGACGCCAGCTTCGCGCATGCGCAGACCAGATTTCGGAAACGGGTAGAGCTATCGACTTGAAATTTGGTTTTTGAATAGCCCGGACAACGTCGGGCGCATCGGCTAGTCTCCTATATATTTTGAAGACCTCTGTCTGTCTGTCTGTCTGTATGTATGTATGTCATTGATACAAATCTACGATTCTCGACCGATCGGGACGAAACTTGGTACGTGTGTGTAGTTTGACCAGGCGGTCGTCAACGTCGTATTGGCGAGCCCGTGCGACACCCGCTTCGCACATGCGCAGACGAGATATCGGAAACGGGTGGAGCTATCGACTTGAAATTTGCTATGTGAATGTATCTTGCCCCGAATACGAATTTTATCGGGTCGCCGAGCCCGTGCGACGCCAGTTCGCGCATGCGCAGACCAGATCTCGGAAACGGGTGGAGCTATCGACTTGAAATTTGGTATGTGAATGTATCTTGCCCCGGATACGAATTTTATCGGGTCGCCGAGCCCGTGCGACGCCAGCTTCGTGCATGCGCAGACCAGATCTCGGAAACGGGTGGAGCTATCGACTTGAAATTTGGTATGTGAATGTATCTTGCCCCGGATACGAATTTTATCGGGTCGCCGAGCCCGTGCGACGCCAGCTTCGCGCATGCGCAGACCAGATCTAGGAAACGGGTAGAGCTATCGCATGCGCAGACCAGATCTCGGAAACGGGTGGAGCTATCGACTTGAAATTTGGTTTTTGAATAGCCCGGACAACGTCGGGCTCATCGGCTAGTCTCATATATATTTTGAAGACCTCTGTCAGTTTGTTTGTTTGTCTGTATGTTTGTCTGTCATTAATACAAATCTACGATTCTCGACCGATCGGGACGAAACTTGGTACGTGCCTGTAGTTTGACCAGGCGGTCGACGTTGTCGTATTTGAGCGAGCCCGTGCGGCGCCCGCTTCACGCATGCGCAGACGAGATCTCGGAAACGGGTGGAGCTATCGACTTGAAATTTGGTATGTGAATGTATCTTGCCCCGGATACGAATTTTATCGGGTCGCCGAGCCCGTGTGACGCCAGCTTCGCGCATGCGCAGACCAGATCTCGGAAACGGGTAGAGTTATCGACTTGAAATTTGGTTTTTGAATAGCCCGGACAACGTCGGGCTCATCGGCTAGTCTCATATATATTTTGAAGACCTCTGTATGTTTGTATGTCTGTCTGTATATCTGTCATTTATACAAATCTACGATTCTCGACCGATCGGGACGAAACTTGGTACGTGTGTGTAGTTTGACCAGGCGGTCGACGTTGTCGTATTGGCGAGCCTGTGTGGCGCCCGCTTCGCGCATGCGCAGACGAGATCTCGGAAACGGGTGGAGCTATCGAATTGAATCATATATATTTTGAAGACCACTGTATGTTTGTATGTCTGTCTGTATGTCTGTCATTTATACAAATCTACGATTCTCGACCGATCGGGACGAAACTTGGTACCTGTGTGTAGTTTGACCAGGCGGTCGACGTTATCGTATTGGCGAGCCCGTGCGGTGCCCGCTTCGCGCATGCGCAGACGAGATCTCGGAAACGGGTGGAGCTATCGACTTGAAATTTGCTATGTGAATGTATCTTGCCCCGGATACGAATTTTATCGGGTCGCCGAGCTCGTGTGACGCCAGCTTCGCGCATGCGCAGACGAGATCTCGGAAACGGGTGGAGCTATCGACTTGAAATTTGGTATGTGAATGTAACTTGCCCCGGATACGAATTTGATCGGGTCACCGAGCCCGTGCGATGCCAGCTTCGCGCATGCGCAGACCAGATCTCGGAAACGGGTAGAGCTATCGACTTGAAATTTGGTTTTTAAATAGCCCGGACAACGTCGGGCTGGGCAGAGCTATCGACTTGAATTTGGCTTTTGAATAGCCCGGACAACGTCGGGCTCATCGGCTAGTCTATTATATATTTTGGGAAATATGTCTGTCTGTCTGTCTATGTGTTCGCGATGGACTCGATGAAACTTGGTATGTGGGGGTTCTACTTTCGGCCGTGGAGTGGCATGGGCCTATTAATTAGCCCGTGGGACTTGACCTTGACCTTGAAATGACCCGATTTCGCCCGAGTATCACGGGATTTCGATGAAGGATACTTTCGTATGGGGAGTGTCATAAGCCTATTCATTTGCTTGTGCGACGTGAACTTGACCTTGAAATCGGGTCAATTCAAGGTCAAATCGCGAATTTTGATGGGATTTCGACGAAATTTGATACGTAGGGTTACTTTTGTCCACTGAGTGTTTTCGATGGGTCAAATCGTGACCCCGACCTTACCTTGACCTTCAAAATGATCAATTTGAGGTCAAATCGGGTAAAACCGGATGGATTTCGACGGGTACTTTTGTCGGGTACTTTTGTCCGGGCGGTGTTTTGGACGGGTCCAATCGTGACTCCACCTGACCTTGACCTTCAAAATGGACAATTCAAGGTCAAATCGCGCAATTCGCCGAAAAGCAGAGGGGAAACAGCCGTGCGACGTGACCTTGACATTGAAATCGGGTCATTTCAAGGTCAAACGCCCGAGTATCACGGGATTCCGATGAATATTAGTGTCTAGGGATACTTTCGTATGGGGTGTCGTAAGCCTATTCATTTGCCCGTGCGACGTGACATTGAAATCGGGTCAATTCAAGGTCAAATCGCGAATTTTGATGGGATTTCGACGAAATTTGATACATAGGGTTACTTTTGTCCACTGAGTGACCACGACCTGACCTTGACCTTCAAAGAATTAAAGGTCAAATCGGGTAAAACCGGATGGATTTCGACGGGTACTTTTGTCCGGGCAGTGTTTTGGACGGGTAAAATCGTGACCCCCACCTTACCTTGACCTTCAAAATGGACAATTCAAGGTCAAATCGCGCAATTCGCCGAAAAGCAGAGGGGAACAGCCCGGACGATGTCGGGTCCACTATTAGTATCTAGGGATACTTTCGTATGGGGAGTGTCGTAAGCACATTCGTTTGCCCGTGCGACGTGACCTTGACCTTGAAATCGGGTCTTCAATGTCAAATCGCGAATTTTTATGGGATTTCGACGAAATTTGATACATAGGGTTACTTTTGTCCACTGAATGTTTTCGACGGGTCAAATCGTGACCCCGACCTGACCTTTATCTTCAAAATTATCAATCCCCAAATATCCCGGGATTTCGATGAAAATTGGTGTCTAGGGGTACTTTCGGTCGGGGTACTTCATATACAAATTAGTGTCTAGGGAAACTTTCGTATGGGGAGTGTCATAAGCCTATTCGTTTGCCCGTGCGACGTGACCTTGACCTTGAAATCGGGTCTTCAATGTCTAATCGCGAATTTTTATGGGATTTCGACGAAATTTGATACATATGGTTACTTTTGTCCACTGAGTGTTTTCGACGGGTCAAATCATGAGCCCGACCTGACCCTGACCTGACCTTGACCTAACCCTTCACATGTTGAGATGTATAACATCTCAACATGTGATGGGTTAGGTGTCAAGGTGACTGTGACCGTCCATGATGTATTGTGGTGACTGGATCAACATGAGATGTATCATCCCAAACAATGCGTATACAGTTTGTTTCTCTTTGTTCTAGCGACTGCAATATTTTATTTGTTTAAGAATCTTCCTGGCCGGTATATATATCATAATGTCTACATCGAAGAGGAAACCTCTCATGAACAGCGAGATTATATACACAGCCTTGTTATACTGTGGTTGATCGTGTGGAGCTTAACAATGGTAAACTGGGATAGAGGAAAACGCATCATTTTGCTAAGCTTTTGCATAATTCACTGCACTGAATGTGGGTTCATAAGTGAAACTGTTCAAGTCACAACTACAAAGGGGCGAATCCAGGGACTGGAAGTTCTTTCCTGTGCCAATAATGAAACAGTTTACCAATTCCTTGGGATACCATACGCAAACCCGCCAATCGGAAAACTTCGGTTTGAAAAACCAGCAGATCTCGACCCTTGGGTTGGTGTAGTCAATGCCACGCGATTTGGCCCTTCGTGCATTCAAAATTTTGACTCAGATGACTTAAAATATATTCCAAACAAGGACCAATCGGAGGACTGCTTGCTGTTGAATATCTACGTCCCACACGAAATGCAACAGTCTTCTCCGAAGTCCGTGATGATTTGGTTCCTGGCGGAGGATTCCGTGCTGGTCAAGGTATGTTTTGCGATGGCTCTGCACTTGCACTCTTTGGTGACGTCATTGTTGTTACATTGAACTACAGGCTCGGAATTTTCGGATTTCTGTCGTCTGGAGATCGAAATAATCCCGGGAATTATGGGATGTGGGATCAACACAAAGCTATCCGATGGGTCAAGGACAATATTGCACGGTTTGGAGGCGATCCAAATTCTTTGACAATATTTGGTGAATCGGCTGGTAGTATGGCGGTTGGATTACATCTGTTTTCTCCTCACAACAAAGGACTATTTCAGAGGGCAATCAGCCAGAGCGGGGCTCCAATGTCGTTGTTTGGAATTTACAACAACACGGTTGCCACAACTTGGAAAACAGCAAAACGTCTGAGATGCACAGACATTGAAGAGCTTCCGAACATTTTACCATCAGCTGTTATCGAATGCTTTCGGTCAAGGTCATTCGAACAGTTGCTGGCCGCCGCAAACGCAGCATCAGCGGACGAACACTTATCTTTCAAACTTGATTTTACACCAGTTGTCGATGGGGATTTCATCCCGGACACACCAGAAAACATTATTCAAGCATCTGATAGCGAAGGTTTGTCTGTCTTTTCAGAAACTGATTACATGCTGGGAGTAAACAGCAAGGAAGGGGGATTGTTATATATAACACTAAAATATAATGAAGAAATTACAGGTATTGATCCTGATCAGATTATATCGAAGGAAGAAGCTTGTAAAACTATATATCCGGCTATAATGAGGAACAGGGCTGGTGTTCAGAGTCCAAAGCTGATTGAGGCTTTGTGCAATCGTTACAATGGTACCGACCAGAGGAATTTTGCCACCGATGTGTACAGTGATGTTGCCTTCATCGGCCCGACTATAAAAACGGCAATAGAACACAGTCGGCAGGGGAGTCCAAAACATATCAGTATCTCTTCTCGCATGAACCCCAGCATGGTTTGATAGAATTGAGGCCTTCTTGGCTCAATGACGCCAATCATGCGGACGAGATCTTTTTTGTGTTCGGCTTGGAACAATTCTATGGAGTCAATAACTACACCGTTGGTCGGGATGAACAAGACATATCAAGGCAGATGATGACATATTGGACAGAGTTCGCCAAGAGCGGGTCAGTATACATAATTATGATTATGTGTGTATATGTTATGTTTGAAGTGCAGTGATACGAAGATATATACTTTAAATTAAGATTATATTATCGGGTTTTCGAAGCATATTTTCAATTCTATATATAGCTAATAAATTATATTTACTTATTATATATTTACTTGGTAGCAAATGGTATATAGGCCTACTATATATACCACCCAGATGAAACAGCATGCTAATGATATATATTTGTTTAATATAAATTACCTCTTGAACAACGACAGTATGTCGATATATAAACAGTATATATAGGCCAATCTTGTGTATAGAGAGACGAAGCTTTGGGGGGGGGGGGGGGTAGATTTCCCCCTGTCATATCGGTTAGATCGCCTCAACGAACCTTGTATGCGATTGGAATCAAGAAACTATACTCGTCAGCAAATGTTTATTTATCACTCCTGGCTCGGGGGTAGTCCGTGAGAGAAATCAACTATGGATCGATTAATTGCGGCTCAAGGGGTGTGCACGCCAAAATGGCAATGGATGTTCAACAAAGAATTTCTTTGGATCTATCTGGTGAGAAAAATCTTGAATTTCACATATCATCATCATCTTTATTGTATATAGAATCTGAGCAGTTATTAATAGACGATAAAAACAATGGATTTTAATATATTTGACAGGTTGAAAATATTAGTTTCTTTTTTGTCCCTTTCAGTACAGAGAACTGCTAGAATAATTAATAATTTCACACAACATTCTAATCACCGAATAGCTTATTGTATTGGCTCCATGAGAGGAGACTTATTTTGTATTATAATGTTGAGTCACATTTTAATTGCACAATGTAGCATCATATCCCCATATATTATAATAAGGAATAAAGCAGTCACAAATATTCCAGCCCAATGAAAACAAACGTTGTTATGCGAGAGAGATATGTTTATTCCTCCAAATATGGAGACCATTATGGTACAATATATATATATATATACAAAAATTACATGAAGACATATATACACATGCAATATAATTTAACTTGAGAAACTCATTGTGGGAATGATATACTGCAAGACAAGATGTTTAAGACATATATATATAGTGAAGTATCCGATATGATGTCTTCATCATAAACTTAGTCAGAACACAGGATGAAAATAAACCTCACACATCGCTTGAAAAGACGATATTCATCACAAATCAGTGTAATTTGCATTGGGATACACCCGCCAAGGCAAAACGCAAGGAATGTATCGCTATTCATGCTGTCAAGAAAGGTAAAAGTTTCAATTCCAAATATGTCAATCAGTGAATACCAAAATGTGTTCCGTACCATGTGTTCCAGGTGGTCATCCAAGCAGGGATCAATCAACTGAAATTCGGTCACATTGATAACAGATATGGTTGTCAGCTTTAACTTGGTTATGAGCCCATGACCCAGAACTCATCTCAGTCCAATGTTTAACTGATCAACAGGCATGACATGAACATTATCAAATATAGAACACTAGCAGGTTAGCCCGCCACTGGCGGCATTCGTCCCATGGCTTTGTTTCAGAAACATGACATTTTTGAATATGAATTTAATGTTTTTTAAATTTAATATATTTTGTTTCTGAATTGTTTTTTTATTGTTAATTTTTTTTTATTTTAAATTGTTTTAATTAAATTGTAAATTGTTTTAATTATTTTGTTTGTTTCTGGCGGAAAAATTTACCCGTAGAAATCCCCCCTTCCTAGGAACGACAGACAACGCATTCTTTGTTTCGTGAAATCTCTCTACGATAACATTGCATTGAATTTAAAACAAACGCTTCCCGTCGGGAAATCTGTCTGCATAATATTTTGAGTCTGCCGTACCCGTCGTAATGTCGTGAAATCTCTCTGCATAATAGATAACATTGCATTGAATCTGTTGTTGGCATTCAGGGCTTCGGGTCGTTGTTGTTGGCATCACGGCTCCCCGAAAACTCTCACATTGCCGAACACGTGTATTTAGTAATATCGTTGTTGTTGATA
Organism: Siphonodentalium dalli; assembly: GCA_032622095.1. Lineage (NCBI taxonomy): Eukaryota > Metazoa > Mollusca > Scaphopoda > Gadilida > Siphonodentaliidae > Siphonodentalium > Siphonodentalium dalli. The sequence goes on along the minus strand of CP136063.1, from coordinate 161,125,820 downwards.
TTTACGGCTTGGGGGCTATTTTCTTATTTAGCAAGTTTGAGCTCAATCGGTTCGAGTCTATAAAGGACACACTCATATATATGACACTTCCCGTGGGTAGCAAGTTTGAGCTCAATCGGCATTCCCAGGAATTTCCCGTAGATTGGCAGATTCCAGTAGCTTTATAACGGTATATCTGGGGAGAAATCTGATGCTATATTCGTGATTATCTGGGATGATTTCGGTATATAACTATATACTGTAAAAACAAAGCGCGCCATCCGTGCTCGCAGGGTTAGTCAGAAACAAATGTTTTTTAAATTTAATGTATGTTCCGTATATCTCTCTGCAGATGCAAATAACGTTGAATGGCAAACAGACGCTCTTTATAGAGATGCGTCAAAAACAAACGCTCATTAAATAATCACTTGATTAACCCACGCCGTGCCTTTGCGGTGATTTGAGATTGGAGAACGGGTGCTCTGAGCTTCTCTAAACCGCGACCACGGTCGTGTCGGTGAGATTTGACACTTACATAGGAAGTTTGAGCTCAATCTTTACACGCGTTTTGAATTCTATGAAGTACATACATACATATATATATACGAAGTCTCAAAATAATCATGCGGACGAGATCTTTTTTGTGTTCGGGCTTGGAACAATTATATGGAGTCAATAACTACACCGTTGGTCGGGATGAACAAGACATATCAAGGCAGATGATGACATATTGGACAGAGTTCGCCAAGAGCGGGTCAGTATACATAATTATGATTATGTGTGTATATGTTATGTTTGAAGTGAAGTGATACGAAGATATATACTTTAAATTAAGATTATATTATCGGGTTTTCGAAGCATATTTTCAATTCTATATATAGCTAATAAATTATATTTACTTATTATATATTTACTTGGTAGCAAATGCTATATAGGCCTACTATATATACCACCCAGATGAAACAGCATGCTAATGATATATATTTGTTTATTAATATAAATTACCTCTTGAACAACGACAGTATGTCGATATATAAACAGTATATATAGGCCAATCTTGTGTATAGAGAGACGAAGCTTTTGGGGGTAGATTTCCCCCTGTCATATCGGTTAGATCGCCTCAACGAACCTTGTATGCGATTGGAATCAAGAAACTATACTCGTCAGCAAATGTTTATTTATCACTCCTGGCTCGGGGGTAGTCCGTGAGAGAAATCAACTATGGATCGATTAATTGCGGCTCAAGGGGTATGCACGCCAAAATGGCAATGGATGTTCAACAAAGAATTTCTCTGGATCTATCTGGTGAAAAATCTTGAATTTCACATATCATCATCATCTTTATTGTATATAGAATCGGAGCAGTTATTAATAGACGATAAAAACAATGGATTTTAATATATTTGAGAGGTTGAAAATATTAGTTTCTTTTTTGTCCCTTTCAGTGCAGAGAACTGCTAGAATAATTAATAATTTCACACAACATTCTAATCACCGAATAGCTTATTGTATTGGCTCCATGAGAGGAGACTTATTTTGTATCATAATGTTGAGTCACATTTTAATTGCACAATGTAGCATCATACCCCCATATATTATAATAAGGAATAAAGCAGTCACAAATATTCCAGCCCAATGAAAACAAACGTTGTTATGCGAGAGAGATATGTTTATTCCTCCAAATATGGAGACCATTATGGTACAATATATATATATATATACAAAAGTTACATGAAGACATATATACACATGCAATATAATTTAACTTGAGAAACTCATTGTGGGAATGATATACTGCAAGACAAGATGTTTAAGACATATATATATAGTGAAGTATCCGATATGATGTCTTCATCATAAACTTAGTCAGAACACAGGATGAAAATAAACCTCACACATCGCTTGAAAAGACGATATTCATCACAAATCAGTTCAATTTGCATTGGGATACACCCGCCAAGGCAAACGCAAGGAATGTATCGCTATTCATGCTGTCAAGAAAGGTAGAAGTTTGAATTCCAAATATGTCAATCAGTGAATACCAAAATGTGTTCCGTACCATGTGTTCCAGGTGGTCCTCCAAGCAGGGATCAATCAACTGAAATTCGGTCACATTGATAACAGATATGGTTGTCAGCTTTAACTTGGTTATGACCCCATGACCCAGAACTCATCTCAGTCCAATGTTTAACTGATCAACAGGCATGACATGAACATGATCAAATATAGAACATTAGTTATGGGTAGTTTCCTGTCTAATTGAAAATAATCATTAAATTTCATTAATCAAGAAAAAAATAATTCTCCTCTCATGATATTCAGATAAGATATCATGAATATATGAACTGCAATTTAAAAAATATATATATTATAGAAATTCTTGGTAGCTGAAAACAGTGAAATTTAAAATATTTTCCATGCCATAGAAGTGAAGTAAATGATGTTATAATATCCATGGGTCGATGGTTTTTAAATATTGTTTCACAGTCATCGCTTATAGCAAATTTACAAAATGTAACAAATTCCTGACAGATTTTGAGAAAATCCATTTTGAAATACCAGGACATTTTGGAAAAACGTGCGTCTGACGCTTAAAATGGATTCTGCCTTGACAACAATATATTACATGTATTTTTGGCAGATATGTTCATAATTATAGTTGTAAACAGACAGATACAATATTTTCTATGTTGTTATTATTTCATAGGAATCTGCATCAAGACAATGCGGACATGCCTCCATGGCAAGAATTCGATGATATGGGTAGAATGTATAAGAAGTTCGGTGATTCTATGACCGACCAATGTCATATGTACGGGACAAGGAAGAAATTCTGGATAGAAGAAGCGACTGGGATTATTGATGCTGAGGCAGAACTAATTCACAGTCATGCGCAATCGATAAACAGTGTTAAAAGATTTACCCAAACTGCATTGCTTGTGTTTCTGTGCCAATTTTTTATGCTAGGCATTTAGATTGAGCTCTATAAGCTGATTACCACTTTCTGTAATGCATTTACCCCTCTAAGTTATTTAAGAAATACTTCTTGTCTCGATTAAGGTTATAATGTTATAACTGAAAAACATATTTTCAAACTTTTCCGATATAACTCATAACCTTCAAGATACGGGCGGTGTTGACGGTGGGTATGCTGTTAAAATATTCACCTCCGTCAAAAACCGCCATAAACAGAAAGAATAGTAAAATATATACAGACTTTGTTCGTATACCAATCAGAAATATGGCATAAACAGTATGTTATTGTCAAATGTTTTCCTTTGTTATGTAAACAAAAGCAAAAAAACGTTTCAGAACATGGCTTTTGTTTAGATCCGGATATGGTAAACATAAAGAGCGTTATTTGTTACTTTTTCCTGATATCTAAATAATAAAGAGCGTTTATAGCATTTGTGTGTGATTAACCAACAGTATTGTGCTGTGTTATGTAAACAGAAGCAAAACTTCTGTAACACGATCAGGTTCTTGTTTACGCACACCATCATCGTCTTGATGACAATATACCATTTACGCGCTGATTATGTTTGGCTTATGAACAAAACTATATATTTTTTAATATTCCTTCCGTTGATGGCGATTTGAACAAATATGAATATTTCTTCAGCGAACCCCGCCCGTGCCTTTAATCGAGACGATAGGTATTTCTTATAATATAATCCGTCATTTCGCAGGAGGACATAAGTAGAAGGTAGAAGGAAAACGACCAAACTACTCTGAAATTATATCCGAAAAAAGACACATAACGTTAAAACGGGAACGCTTGTTACTCAGACTTCCAATCATCGATTGATCAAGTGACGTCATAAATTCATCGTGTCGATTGGCTAGGGGTAATAAGAGCTCGTGTGATGTGTTCCTGGTATATTTCGTCTGTAACACTGAGCTGTCATTAGTTTCAATATAATTTCTTTGGAAATGTTAACAAGATTTTGAAGATTTCTCAATAGGTACTTGTTCATTGAATGTTGGCAATATGATTATTGGCATGGCACAGTCCTATACCAGAAGCAAGTATGATGCAGCATCGAAATTTCCTTTTAAATCGTAGAGAATATCGAATAGTTTTCACGTGAGCTCTAGCCGCCTTTATTTTAAGGCACGCCACACGCGGCACATATGGGTGTGATCATGCCAGTCGATGCTGCTCTCAGTTCGGTAGCAGAAAGTAATCAAGGAATTTAGGTTATCAAGAAATAATCTATATATATATGGCTAAATGTGTGACCGCTCAATTGTTTCTTGTATGCATGGGGTTGACAGCTTATGATTAAATTATAAAAGCATACATTATAATGATCTATTATTAATAAATAACGGTGGGGAATCACGTGGTTTCGAGGTTGGTGAGTACCACGTGTTCAAAATGTGCAAACGCACAAAAACATAATATACGAGGAACTGACACAAAACATAGTAGTTTGACTGTTACAAGCATATGCTAGTTTATTTTTGAAACAAGTTGAATCCTTATTTGTTCGGAAATACTTAGTTGTTTTCTGTAACATTCTGACCAAAGTTGCCAGTCGGAGGTGCGTCGAATACACCAGTCCATACATCTTAGAGAATCCTTCGACTGACAACTTTGGTCAGAATGTTAGAGCAAACAAATATGAATTTGGACATAAATGAGGTATAAGCTTGTTTGAAAAATAGTATAGCATCTGCTCGTAGCTCTCAAAATAACATGTAGCATGTCATATCTTAGTTTATTACCTTTTTTCATCGCGTCTGGTCGCTTTGTAGATCGTCTCGGCCATTTTGAATGCGTGATACTCATCAACTCGAAACCACGTGATTCCCCACCGTGATGTCCTCATTTTCTTTACCAGAAAATCATGTGGTCGAACATATAAGGCCATTCTTTGGAGACTTTGGTGGTGATATATTGACTTTCATAAACCGGAGATTTACAGACTGCACGTCAAAAATAGCAGAAGATAACGAGCGCTTATATGCGTTCCTTGCATTAATTGATATACGGTGAATACCAAAGAGCATTTCTAAAATGTGTTTTTCGGGGACTACCGGTACTTCTATAGAAATTAATGGTGTCAGAAATATTTGTTATTCATAGGAGAAAATCCCGGTCAAATTCGAATATGTATCCAATCCGACCACTTCTAATGGAGTTATTCCCTTTTTTTGAACTTAGAATTTGCTGGGTATTTTGTTGTCCGGGTGATATCTTGACAACCTATTTGGATGTCGAAATAGGTTCAATATGGCACTATAATTGAGTAAATAGCTCTAGGATCTACACAATCCAAAATTTATATCGTAGTAATAAAATCAGTCCAATATGTGAATATTTAGGTTCGATGTGAACATATTTGCACGATAATATTGTAATTGGCATGTTTTATGGTACACTATACCTGGGGCGCCCGGCGTTGCCCGGGTAAAGACGATTAGAAGCAAATTGAAGAATTTTGACAAACATGCAGCTACTTGGGTGGGTACAATCATATTTTGCACAGTCAGTCTAAGGGAGATAATTCAACTTGTGATGTGACAATTCCTGGCAAAATACAGTAGCCTAGTACCCAGGCCAGCAAACGTATTTGAGTAGCAGAGTTGGGACAGGGTACCAGTCTAAAATACAGATGCTCTGGCCATTTCTGTATCTTTCAACCAAGCATTCATGTGTTGTTTATCAATGACCATGACCATGACACAGCAGCATGTTGTAGTACAATACACCCCTCCTGAAAATGGGGGAAGTGACCAGAAATCGCGTATTGCTGCCTTTCATATTTTCTGAGACTAAAAACGGTGAAAGCGTTAAATATTACGAATTCCCGTGTACATGACGTTATCAAATAAAGTAATTGAGGGATACTGGATTTGTAAACCGATCGCGCACACACGATCGTTTGAACATTATGATGATACGAGGAGAAAAATCAAGCCACTCACTGACTAGTGATGATACAATAACTTAAATGAGTATATGTGACTAGTATGCATATAACATAACTTTTATTTGATTCATTTGGTTGAAAACTGTACAAAAATTACTCGACAACGACAATTTGTATTTTTGCATTTCGGTAAATTTGCCATCCGTAACACTACTCGTACTCAACAGACTTTCAAATAATGGAATTTGGGCCGAACATTTTTTGGGTCGAGTCCGAAAAAGTGGGTCGAATTCCAGTTTTCGCTCTCGGGCGGGAAAATTTCGGAAAATGTGGCAAACTGTCACATATTAAAAAATGGCCACCTGGGCCGAACTTTTTGGGTCGAAAAGTTTTTGGGTCGAGTCCGAAAAAGTGGGTCAAATAGAAATTCCCGCTCTGCTCGGTCAGGAAAATTTGGGAAAATGTGGCAAATGACCATGGCAACGTCTTAAAATGGTACTGTACGCCATTTTCATTAAATTTCCGGTGATAACAACGATCTAATATCGATAATATATAGAAACATAAATAATTTGAGTCGAAGATGTATTCTGTAAACGCTCAGGTTAATAGGCTATCTTAAAATTTAATAATTTAAAAGTTAATAATTTGATATAAATTGAATTTATGACTGGAGCCATAAAATGGCGTCAATTAAATTACGAATTCCCGTGTACATGACGTTATCAAATAAATAATTGAGGGATACTGGATTTGTAAATCGATCGCACACACGATCGTTTGAACATTATGATGACACGAGGAGAAAACTCAAGCCACTCACTGACTAGTGATGATACAATAACTTAAATGAGTATATGTGACTAGTATGCATATAATATACATTTTATTTGATTCATTTGGTTGAAAACTGTACAAAAATTACTCGACAACGACAATTTGTATTTTTGCATTCCGGTAAATTTGCCATCCGTAACACTACTTCGTACTCAACAGACTTTCAAATAATGGAAAACTTGTTACCTTATTCTCCGACTCGGAGACTATAGAAACCAACAACAACATGTTGGGCACAGTATCCCAGTATCCCTTTAAGTAGGGCGAGACAAAATTTCCTGTGAAAAAAAAGTTCAAAAATGCCTCGAAAATAGGCAAAGTCCGAAAATAAACGGAAATAGTCCGAAACAAGTGCGGGGTCATAAATGGCCACCTCGGCCAAAAATTTTGAGCCAAAAACATTTTGGGTCGAGTCCGAAAAAGTGGGTCAAATAGAAATTCACGCTCTGCTCGGTCAGGAAAATTTGAGGAAATGTGGCAAATGACCATGGCAACGTCTTATGTAGGGCGAGACAAAACATATTGTGAAAAAAAAGTTCAAAAATGCACGAAAATAGGTAAAGTCCGAAAATAAACGGAAATAGTCCGAAACAAGTGCGGGGTCATAAATGGCCACCTCGGCCAAAAATTTTGGGCCGAATTTTTTTGGGTCGAGTCAGAAAAAGTGGGTCGAATTCCAGTTTTCGCTCTGCTCGGTCGGGAAAACTTCGGAAAATGTGGCAAACTGTCACATATTAAAAAATGGCCACCTGGGCCGAACTTTCTTGGCCGAAATGTTTTTGGGTCGAGTCCGAAAAAGTGGGTCAAATATAAATTCCCGCTCTGCTCGGTCATGAAAATTTGGGAAAATGTGGCAAGTGACCATGGCAACGTCTTGAGTAAAGCGAGACGAAATTTCGTGAGAAAAAAAATCCGGGAAAAAAGTTCAAAAATGCCTCGAAAATAGATATAAAGCTCATCTGCCACAACGGCCATGCATGGTCCAAGGACCTGCACTCCCCACAGTCCAGGGAGGTCCCCTTCTACGAAGGCGACGTCTGGCAAGCAATCAGAGGGGCAATACAGGACGAGCCGATTGCAGTCTGACTGCTGGGGGGCCAAGACAGACAGCTCAATGTGGACCAGTTTGTGCTAGACGGCCGCACCTACTAGACGGCCGCACCTACAGGACACGGGAGACTCATCAAAACCTCCAGGAAGCATGTAGAGTTCTGGTCGATTAGTCGCCCGCAGACCGAGCCTTCGGTGTGAACCACGCAGCCAGTATCATCGCCAAAGACCACAACGGCTGGAAAGCGACCCCGACTAACCTCGGAGATGATATCCAGAAAGCCTGTGTCGAGCATGGAAGCCTTTGGAATGCGATGGGCTACGATATAAGAGACGTCGTCAGCATCGACATGAAAGCCTGCTACCCGGCCAGATTCCAAGGTCATGGTGAGGCCAAGCCATACTTTGACAGATTCGGGCATCCCAGCCACCATATGACCCGGATCGCAATCAACGACCCCCTCCCCCAAGATATCGGCACTGGTTTTGCCGAGGTCCAGGAATGGGAGTTCGCCCCTAACTGCCATCCCGTCATCCCCGCCTGGTTGGGAAAGCATTTCGCAGATCAGGGCTGGCCCCACACCCCTGCTCGCCTTCCTGGTTGAGTCCGGTCTCCTGAAGAGCCTGAATGTCCATGAGGCCATCATCACATTTGAGAAACAAACCGAGGTCTGGCTCCCTGAAGATCGTGATCAAGGCTGCAGCATCATCGGCAAGTTCACCCAGGGCAGCAACGTCGACGGCAAAAGACTGACACGGAGGCTTGTGGTCGACCAGGGAGAGCTTGACTTCTTGGTAAGTGATACCCGAAAAAGCGGCAGTCTGGTTGGCGCACCCCAAAGGTGTCCATTGAGCCACATTCCCACATACTACGATGGCTCGCAGCCCCAGTACAACCACGTGATGGCCTCAATGCTGGCCTATGCCCACATCAACCTCAACGCTATGCTGGCAAGATTTGAACCCGGTTAGGCTGTCCGGGTGGCCACTGATAGCATTTACGTCCAGAAGACCGCGTTGCAGAAGCTTGACGGTGTCAAGGCGTACGTGCCACAGGAGGAGTATCTCCCGGGATACTGCCGCAACTGTAAACGATTGTGGGGTCACCCAACAGACTATAAAGACTTGGACTTAGTATATTGTAAATACTAAAATTTAAATGAAATAATTAAAAGATAAAATTTAGCAAGTAGTATAAGTTAATTTTCTCATTTAATTTTTTGTTTGGTTAAATAAAGCAATAATTTAAATGTAACATTTGGTTTAAAAAAAATGATTGACCGTGGCTCTTCCAATAATTGCGCGACTGACCTGGTCAATTGTTCTTAAGAAGTTGTTTTGAGAATTACTATGGAGGGAAATAGTTATGGCTGTGGCTTCGCAAGTAATTAACTTGGTGACGTGATGTTAACAAATCTGAACTCCAGAAAACCAAGGACGCTCCATACCAAATATAAGGTTAATTAACAATTCTTTAGAAGTTGTTTTAAGATTTACTATGGAGGGAAAGAATTGTGGTGCTGGCTTCGCAACTATTTGACCTCATTGTAACAAATATAAATATTAGTCACTCAGGCAATAGATGTATCTATTCTGTATATTAAGTTATTGGGTCTTACGTGTCTTGAGATGTCTAAATAGTTTTCGATGGACAGATCGCACAAGGGAACCACGCCAATCTTCTCTGTTGGGATTCCAATTGTTGGCTTATTAAATATGCACATATGCTTAAGATACAGTCGCGCGCGAAGCACGCTCCCGTAAGTCGGGTTTTGGATCCCAGTTAATGAAAATATCATTGAAATAATCGGTTTCCCAAACATCCATATATTCAATATACATGTTTTGGAGCAGAATTTGGCAGTCCATATTGGACGCCATCATGGAATTTATTTTGTTTTGTTTTAATTTTCACACATATTTATTAGTTATGTGGATGGAGTTCTCATTAAACCTCACATCCTTATATTGGTTACAGTAATGCCAAAAGTAATTGACCACTTAACCACATCAGAATTATTGGTAATTTTTCAGGATTTTAAATCCTGAAAAATTACCAATAATTCTGCTGTGGTTAAGTGGTCAATTACTTTGAACATTACTGTATGAGGATTGAGTTATCATTAAACCTAAAATCCTTATATTGGTTACAGTAATGCCCAAAGTAATTGACCACTTAACCACAGCAGAATTATGGGTATTTTTTCAGCATTTAAAATCCTGATAAATTACCTATTATCCTGCTGTGCTTAATTGGTCAATTACTTTGAACATTACTGTATGGGGATTGAGTTATCATTAAACCTCAAATCCTTATATTGGTTACAGTAATGCCCAAAGTAATTGACCACTTAACCACAGCATAATTATGGGTAATTTTTCAGGATTTAAAATCATGAAAAAATACCCATAATTTTGCTGTAGTTAAGTGATCAATTACTTTGGACATTACTGTATGTAGATGGAGTTAAACCTCACAACAGTGTGTTGGGGATTTGGACCTTGACTTGGGACCTTTGGTTTTTAACGCAACAAATGCGCGTACACATTATACACAAATTTCTTATGTAACCAGAGTTTTTCTTGGATAAGATGAGTTTGAAGCCTGCTTACTACATTTCAAAATGTTGTCAGTTTTGTATTCTCTGCAGCGGAACTCGACGCATTGAAGCAAAAGTTACAAGAGATAAAATGTGTAGGTAACGAGACTATAATACAAATGGAAAAATAAATTCAGGGAGGGGTGGGCGATACAGGGAACTAAGGGTTGAACCGATATAAATGTATCGAGCGATAATGACCAATGTTGACATATTATGCATCTCAACTCTACTCAACATTGCAACAAGGCTATAAAATAGGGGGTGTCAGAATCTTAGTCATCTCTATATAGTGCCAGAATAGTCATTTATGGACTTCTATAAGATGTTGGGTTGGTACATTATATGGACTCGGAGAAAAAGGGGTTCGTACCGATGAACTGACATAAATTAGTGGAGCGATGTTGCCATGTAATGTATCGCGACTGTACTAAAGCAGCAATGACATAAAATGGGGGGGGGGGGGGTATGAAATTATCTCTATCTCTATAGATGGCACCAGGATTATGTAGAAAGGAATAGCAATTGATATACGTATACGGTGTACTATAGTAATACCATAGACATATAAGTGCAAGTATCACGCGATAAAATATTAAGTAACGTGACTATAGCGATGAAAAAATTAAATAAATTGGACCGGGATTAGAGGTTGGGTTGGTTATATATGGATAATTGTATATGGAATTCATACCGATGAAACGATACAAATTAGTGGAGCGATAAAGACCAATGTTGACACTTAGTCAGGCTACGCGGGAGAAAATAGGGGTTGATACGATAGGCCGAAATAAATTTGTCGGGTGATAATGACCAATGTTGACGTATAAAGTAACGCGACTGTACTGTCGCACAATTATCAGATATAACGGTCAAATATGGACTCTAGTGCCCAATATGGAACAGCTCAGAAAACATTTGCAGGGTCCTACAATTTATTTAACAAGGCAATTGGCATCTGCCACATACAAATAGATTTATGTTGATAAATCTCTTATTTTTCAAATTTTTTAGCTCACACTTGGTGTGTGTGCGTGGGATACTTATATATTCCTAAAATGACAGGGTACAGCACGTAATTTTTTTTAGATCGAAGTAATGATTTTTTTTCGATGATAAAATTTAACACAGGATTTCCCATTAAAATCGATTTATGTCTATAAAACTGTCATTTTTCAAAATTTTGAGCTGAAATGTGGTGTGTATGTGTGTAATACTTATATATTCTTAAAATGACAGAGTTCAGCGCGTAATTATGTTTTAGATGGAAGAAATTGAATTTGTTTTCGATAATAAATTTACACTACAGCGTGGACCGTGGACGGGTCATCGAGTAGACGCAGTTTGTAAACAGGCTTTTGTCAATTGCCATTTTGGTCAAATTAAACACTTTTCGTCCGGGACAGCAGATCCGAATAGTAGCTAAGATGTATTTAGATAGAATTATCAAAAGAATTTGACCGATTCGGGTGCATTTTAAGAGAATCGAGTGGAAAAATCTTGGTGATAATTCTAGAAAATAAAGATGGCGGAGAATCACAATGAATCTACCCACAATTCACTTCACTACACCAGGGGTTCCCAATGGGTTACACATTATTTTCAGTCTATCAAATTATTTATATTTTCAACAACAAGTGACTTTAAGTTTACAATTTCAGCCTGTCCTGACTCTATCGATACGATATATCACATTTCAAAAACATATTATACACCGGTGACGTTAACTTTACAATTTAAGCATCTACGTGATTCTATCGGTACGATTGAATAAGGTACAAATAAAAATATCAAAGAATACGCCAGGGGCTCCCAATGGGTGATATATTATTTTCAGGCTATCAGATTATTTATATTTTCAACAACATATTATTACACCGGTGACTTTAAGTTTACAATTTCAGCCTGTCCTGACCCTATGGATACGATTTATCATATTTTCAAAAACATATTATACACCGGTGCCGTTAACTTTACAATTTCAGCATATACGTGATTCTATTGGTACGATTGAGTAAGGTACAAAACAAATCTCCAAGAATACATTCGTCCTGTCCACCACACAATATCAAAATCACCGAAACTAGATACACCACCATGTTTTTAATCAGGGCACTACCCAGTGGAGTACCAGTTCGGAGGAACTCTCACTGAATGCGGAGCACTCTATAGGGCCGTATATACTGATCGTATCTCTAGTACCACTGTCATTATTCAGACCGTCTGACGTGCAACTCTATCATCATGGACGTCTATCTTCAATTCACTCTGCGTTCCGCACAGAAGACGTTTGAACTCAGGATGCTCGACTCAGAGGGTGCCGATGGCACCAAATGAGTGACAGTCAAATCTAATCGTTGCCAGGATGTTGGATGGAGTCTCTTCTACAACGGGACTAGAGCTGTTTATCTGCTCCAAATGCAGATGAAGCATTTTCGTGGATGCAAAGTTGACGGGGTGGTCCCCAATATATGTGGCCGCAGAGAGCCACTGGCCATTTAAACCGTCGTCCAATCCAAGTAAGGACAGCAGTCCATCTGTAAATAAGATCTCATGCCCATCATCCACGGTTAGAGTTTCCAAACCATTAACTTTGCTCACCGCCAGTATGGTGTCAATTTTTTCCTCCACAAGGTCCCTTATCTGTGTGAAGTTTTACAGCCCGGAGGAACGTCTATCTATTTCTTTAATAATTCCGCGACTGTTCTTTCACGAGAATGACTCCCCATTGTTTATGTTGTACCACCCAACTGTATAAGTGATGGAGCGGAGGCCAACTCGTAGATCCCCACCGCGGTTGTCAATGCATTGGAGGAGGTCCACCGCCTCGCCTTTTTGGACATTTGTGAGTGTTATGAACATACCTATAGCGAATCTATTATTATATGTATACACGTATACAATATAATAATGACGAATAAGCCGTTCGGCTTTAAAAGCGAGGCTAAGTACAGGACCGGTGGAGTATTCAACTCCAAAGTTGACCTAGAGCTAACACGTTCCAATATCCAGATACAGACATACCTATCCGCGGGCGCTTTTCAAGCTGAGTTTCCTGATGTGTTTCAGAAGTACCTGCTGCCTAAAGTCGAGTCTTTACTCAAGACGTTACCATGATCATTTGCCACATTTTCCCAAATTTTCCTGACCGAGCAGAGGGGGGATTTCAATTTGACCCACTTTTTCGGACTCGACCCAAAAACTTTTCGGCCCAGAAAGTTTGGCCCAGAGTCGTAATTTCGCTAAAATCCGGATTGAGAATCCGAAGCCGATTACGGGGGCGGGGCTAATTCCCGATTCTAGGTCAGATTTTGAAATCCACGTGGTCTCCGAAACTCTCTCCCAGCGTCAAACATGGCTCATGTATTTGACACAAGTATCATTTGTATCTTATATTTATAAAGTGCATGTTTGTTGTGAAAGTCATGCTTTTCTTCTATGTGTATATACACGGCACATAATTTGCTACCAATCCGACTTAATCGCATCTTTCTTTTCAAGTTAAAGTGTGTTTATTGATGATGGCAAGCATATCTAAACATGACAGCTCTAGGCCTCATGAATCAAATTCCGAAGATGTTGTGAAGAACACACGAAACTTGTCAGTTGAACAGGGACGTGACGACAGGGGTTGATTGGGTGTCTCGACCCCCACCCCGAACTTTGGTACAATTTGCTAAGCTGTGCAGTCATTCATACGTGAGGAAAATCAGGATTATTTGGACTAACTGTTTCAAATAATGATACGTACAAGCCAACAAACGCAACAAACAAACCCGATTTTAAATAAATACAGATACAAACTTATGACAAACTCGGGAGAGGGGGTGTCCAGTGATCTGTATATATGTTCAACTTGTTTCGGTAGTCATGTTGCTTTGCCATTACTAATTATTTATTTTTTCAGTGTAATAACATGTGGGAGAGGGGGTACCCTTAAGTGAGTCAGTACTTGTCCCCCCATTCCTTTGTATGTATAAACAAATGTATGTGTTATATATCATGTGTTATCTAAATTTGACATATATTTGAAATAAATATATCTAAACTAAACTTTGGTACATTCCAGCAGTCGGAAATTTCATGCATGACACAACATTAGTTGGACATTAATTTGACACCATATATAGGTTGGCATTGTTCTCATTGTTTGATTTTTTTCAACCAGTAAAAGTTGGTAATTTTCCAATCTTAGTGTTTGTCAGATTGGATATTTCCAAGGGGAGCAAATTGAATTCTGCGAACCTGTGAGATTGATGTTTGGTTCAATGGGGGGGGGGGGGGGGGGGGGGGGTGCAGTTGGCCGGAAATTTGAGGAAACTTCTAGCCACGTCCCTAGAACATGTGTCTGTTGTCTATACAGAGACTATTGTGCAAAACGACTGCATTTAACGAAACAAAACATGTTAAACATGAAATTGCTATAACTTTAAGACTAGATGATAGTACATACGTGTATCTGATAATCCATCGATACCATATAATCCTACTATTTCTTGAATAAGAAGAAACATTATAATAACGAACACAGCAGAAGACATATCCATGCAGGTTCATATGAATTCGGTCAATGGTGACGTATCCGCCGAATTCGAAATCGACATGCGTTCGGGCGGTATTTTAAGGATGGAATTATGAAATGGACATATGAAAGTGACAATCAACAATGATTTGCAACCGAAGTGCTCCCCCAGTGTTACTATCAATAGCGTTATTATTTGGCTAATTTCAGTAATATTCTCCCAGTTAATTTACATTCAATAAAACAAATTTGTCTCCGCATTTAAAATTCGTTGATATAGATCGTTTATATTCTGCAATAATGTGTACACAAGAGACGGATTCTTATGTTTTATTGTGTTTTTAAACTCTGAGGTGGCGAAATCTCGGTTTGTTTACATTACGAACATTTGAGTCCGTAATCGGAATCCGAATCCCAATCGGATTACCACGAAATTGAGATTACGGTCTGTTCGTTTACTGATTCTGCCAATTTCTGGTCTGTTCTTTTGCCGAACCAAGTCGTACGGGGACCAATCTGTAATCTGAATCCAGAATCTGAATCGGATTTTAGCGAAATAACGCCTCAGGTGGCCATTTTTTAATATGTGACAGTTTGCCACATTTTCCGAAATTTTCCCGACCGAGTGGTAAATAAATTGAATAGTGTATAATTAGTGAAACTACATCATTAACTTGTTCATAATATATGTTATTAATTGGTTGTTTCCATGTTGGTCGAGTTATGAGGCCGAGGTCTGTTCTATTGGCCCAATACGACAGACCACCGGAGCTTGGAATTTGGTCAAAACCCCTCTTTTATTGGCAGAACCACCACCCGGGACCATAGGTCACGGAAGGAACGAAACACGAATTTGTTGCCACCCATTTTGAACTCAACTGTATTCCTACAAAAAATATATTTTCACTAAAAACTTTTGGTACCTCTTACACCTTAGATGCCAATCTACAACATTCCATAGGTATATTTTTCCAGTTCTTCGAAAACCTCACTTTATTTCGGTAATGTATTGTAAATTCACCAACGAACACAAATCTGCGACACCTCCATCACCCGTTGTAGAATCTGAATGACAAATGGCACAAAACCATTTTTCCGGAATAACAAAGTCGGAACGAAATAAAATCGAAACCTAAATTTAAAGCCCGCGAAATTCAAAAATATTTGAAAGTGCGTGCGGTTTTCGAACTTAGGCGCCAGAAAACTTAAATCAGTTTATGTTTGCGTCATACTATGCGCGTTTTTGATGATCTTATCCTGATGTTTTGTGTATTTTCTTGAAAATTTTTGTATTTGTCTGTCTGATGTTATCATCTGATGAAAATGACGACTGTCCAAGAAGATATTCTTCATTTGACTGAATGGTAATTAGTACAAATATTTTAAATATAATTTATTTCTATTTATGGCACGACCACGTGGTATTGGTTTTTGTTATGTTCGTTGTGCACCGGTAGGCCTATGTACTACTTGACTTGGTAATGCTACTGGTTGCAATGATTGGTCATAAGGGGACCACAACTCTCTCTCTCTCTCTCTCTCTCTCTCTCTCTCTCTCTCTCTCTCCTCTCTCTCTCTTGATTATTTCCACATAAAATGCTGTTATTTACTAGTTCTGACGAACAAATACATGTCTTAGTTGACGAGAGAAAACATTTTTCTTCAGTTAGGTAACGATATATAGAACGAGTGTTTAGTTTCGCGAAATTCAAAATTGTCAATGTAGGGTACAAAAGCTCGCCATTTATATCATAATATGCCAAATATAGTAACAAAATATAATAAGATTCTTTCATGTTATCCTGCGTATTCTTTACGGTATACGTTTTATTTGTGCAAGTTGAAAGGCAAACTGGTTTACCGAATAACTAGTTTATAAATTTGAGTTAGTGATAAACTCGCTAACATAAATTTTATTTAATAAGCAACTATAAGTATTGTCAATTGTATCACTACCAGGATATATAAATAGTATACGTCACTCGTGGCTCGTAACGAATCATCACCAAAACTCTCAAAGAATGGCTTTAGGCATATGATTATATAGCCTGTGCTCATGAATTGGAAATTCAAGACAGCTAGCCGCCATATGGCATTGTTTTTCTCAAAGTCGAAAATACCCCACAAAAATATTAAAAACATTACTTAATGTAAATGTCATGGTCGATGAAACGAGTGGCTGAAATCCTACGGCGGTCATGTTTCTATGAATAATTTCACGATGATCGTACCAATGCTACAGTATATTATAGCAATGATTCGTTCTCATTTTGATATCGATGTCATGACCCATGAAAATTTCACGATGATCGGTGCATCGACAAAGCTCTAGGCAGTGTTATTGATTTATATATGCAGGGTTATCGCTGAAATCCAAGATGGCCGACGGCGGCCATGTTTCTTGGGGAATTCACTCCAAAATTATTAGTTCCCATCTACATGTCAATGTCAACCTCCATGACCAATTTAATTATGATCGGACCAACAATACGTACCTGATCAGGAGCTCTTCGAATTCTTGGTTTAAAATTGTGTTATACCAACCACGACGTATGATTGACGCAGAATTACATATATTAAATTGTATTTGACACAATTTATCAGTTTCGGTCATGTAATAAACATGTAATCAGCAGCTATGTTCGAAATTATAAACGGTACTTTCATGCTATCCGTCTCCGGATCATAGTTTTAAAGTTTCCGCATATTTCGGTACCATTTCCGCTACTCAGATTCTACAACGGGTGATGGAGGTGTCGCAGATTTGTGTTCGTTGGTGAATTTACAATACATTACCGAAATAAAGTGAGGTTTTCGAAGAACTGGAAAAATATACCTATGGAATGTTGTAGATTGGCATCTAAGGTGTAAGAGGTACCAAAAGTTTTTAGTGAAAATATATTTTTTGTAGGAATACAGTTGAGTTCAAAATGGGTGGCAACAAATTCGTGTTTCGTTCCTTCCGTGACCTATGGTCCCGGGTGGTGGTTCTGCCAATAAAAGAGGGGTTTTGACCAAATTCCCAAGCTCCTGTGGACAGACCTAGGCCTCAAAACTTGGTCAATGTGGAAGCAACCAATTAACTCATTCAGTGCCAGGTTTCCTGGGGAAACGGGTGGCTGAGTGCCAGGTTTCCTGGGGGAAAAGCTATCATTTACACTAATTAGATATTTACTTTGATTATTCAATATTGGAAAGAATTGAATTGACAGCAAACATTGATAGTATAGGCCCTACTCAAGAAGTTCGTTAAAAGTCCAATTCCGGTAATACAGGTTCATCACACCTCCACACTTTCACGTTGCCATGGCAACGAATACTTCAAATTAACACCGATTGTATGAAATTTCAAATGTGTTGTTTTATGTGGCCATCTAACTAATATATTCTGTGCAGTTTTAGGCATTAATTTTGCTGGTGGAATAACATAGCATTATGGTATGGCAAATATCGGAATTGGGGGGGGGGGGTGGTTAGTTAGACCTAACGAATTTTCTAAATGGGATGACGTTTACAATAACCGATTTCCTAGAAAAGCAGATGGCAAAACTGAAAACAATTTGAAAATCAATTGTGTCCGTTCTAAAGGCCTACAACAATCGTACTTTCGCTGTGCGGCGTATACTATAGTTCCCCGTTCGTGCGGTACACGTAGCTACATGTATGGCGTCAATGACACAAATTTGGGCAATCAGAGTAACTCGGTGACAATTCAATCGAATTCAGCACATCGAAAAACCCCTCACTACCAAATGTCCGTTCGATATCTTAAAACATGTAAGAGCAATTTATTGACAATGTTTCATGTAGTAATTTATCATTGTAATTTGGCGAACCCCTTAATTATAATGTACATATTTTGATTGGCGTAATGTGCGCGTTGTCCAAATCGGTGTTCCTCGATCGTTTGGCGATAAACCAAGTGTTCTATGGATTAGGGCATGCCCGACTTGATAGTAATCGCCTTTTACGCAATCAAAATCGGTCTCCAATTAACAGATCTGGACGCTGTATACGTTGACCTCTTAGAGAGTTTGAACTCTGCAAGACTTTAGTCACGCCCACAAAACACACAATTTTTCACCACCTATATTCAGGCGGCTCTATCTCCCGAATGCCTCAACATAAGGAGCTGCCCGATACGTCATTTGAACGGAGATATGTTCGGCTACGCCATGGTTTACAAATTGGATCTACGCATGCGCGTATAAACATACCAGCCGCCACTCACCCCCCCCCCCCTCCGATGAAAATTCTCCCAAGATGTGACTTGTAATCTGCAGTGTTTTAAACATATACACCAATAATGAAATTGTGAGTTTTTCGCCCAGTAGAGCATGTTTTAAGCGAGATGTTCTGGGCGACGTATATATACGTCGCCGGCACTGAATGAGTTAATAAGTATTTTATTAATTTGCAAAAATGGCAATAATTAACCTGGGTAACTGTATCACTTTCACTTATTATTCGGACTCGACCCAAAAACTTTTCGGCCCAAAAAGTTCGGCCCGGGTGGCCATATTTTAATATGTGACAGTTTGCCACATTTTCCGAAGTTTTCCCTACCGAGCAGAGCGAAAACTGGAATTCGAACCACTTTTTCTGACTCGACCCAAAAAATTTCGGCCCAAAATTTTTGGCCGAGGTGGCCATTTATGACCCCGCACTTGTTTCGGACTATTTCCGTTTATTTTCGGACTTTACCTATTTTCGTGCATTTTTGAACTTTTTTCTAAAAATAATTTCACAGGAAATTTTGTCTCGCCCTACTTAGGACGTTGCCATGGTCATTTGCCACATTTTCCCCAAATTTTCATGACCGAGCAGAGCGGGAATTTCTATTTGACCCACTTTTTCGGACTCGACCCATAAACTTTTCAGCCCAAAAATATGTGACAGTTTGCCACATTGTCCGAAATTTTCCCGACTGAGCAGAGCGAAAACTGGAATTCGACCAACTTTTTCGTACTCGACCCAATACTTTTTTCGGCTCAAAATTTTTGGCCGAGCTGGCCATTTATGACCCCGCACTTGTTTCGGACTATTTCCGTTTATTTTCGGACTTTGCCTATTTTCGAGGCATTTTTGAACTGTTTTCCAGAATTTTATTTCACAGGAAATTTTGTCTCGCTCTACTTAAGACGTTGCTATGGTCATTTGCCACATTTCCCCAAATTTTTTGAATAAGGAATAAGTAACGAAATTCACGCTGCTGAAAATATACGGCAGGTCAAAACTGGGGATATCGAGACGAAATTTCGTACTTAGGGGTTCCAAGGGACGGGGGAGATTTTCGTCGGGTCAGTTTGTCCGCCCGATGTGATCTTGGCCTTGACACTGGTACCCACAAATGACCTTGGGCGATATCTCGGTAGTCAGCGGTGACATCGATGTGAAATTTGTTATGTATGGTCAACTCGGGACGGGAAATATTTTTGTCCGGTTATTTTGTCCACCCAACATGACCTTGACACGGGTACCCGCAAATTACCTTGTGCGATATTTCGGACATTGATCAGCGGTGACAGCGACGTACGGGGTTACCTTGAAAAACAAAAATTAATGGATCGACCAAAGCCATGGGACCAATCCCGCCAGTGGCGGGCTAATCTGCTAGTATATATTAGTCCAAGTCTTCTTGTACTAAAACCAGCTAAGATATTGGGATGGCGATGCTGGCGTTTAGTCCAAGACCGCCCTATATGCTCGCTTATGACACGGCTTAAGCGTTAGTGACCCGCTCAAATAAAACCACAATTATATGAAATAAAATATCACAATTGCGACAATAAACGGATATTTTCCGCAGAAGACATGCTATTTTATCTGAAACCCACATCAGTTGTGAATTTAAAACGGTAATTTAATGCGAAAAGAGACATTTACCTCAATGTTTACAATTTTTTAAAAGTATGCGAACTCGGTTGACCTCGCGAACTGTGTTCGGCATTTTCCGTTGAAAATATTCCGTAGATTTTGGACAACAACGCAAATTACGATGAATTCTCCATTGTAATCGTAATTATGTGGGTCAATAAATAAAATAATAAATAGATTAATTAAACATTGGAGATATAAATGTAATACACTAAATAAATGAACCTTAAGTTTGAAAAGTCCCACTAAAACGGAAGAACTATATTTCGAAACTGTGTGATTCGGTTCTCCGATTATTTTATCAACACAGATGTCAAAATGCACACCACACGCATGGCAAGTCAGACACAAGAGATCTAATTTGCTCCAATTTTGACAAGTTGCTTGCGAAAATTGTCAACAAAACTACCGTTCTGATCCTCCATTATGTCATTAAGTTTTTAGTGCGGGAATTGTTCTGAAAGCACATAGAAAACTGGACTTTCGGGCGATCGGTTTTCGCCATTTTTGTTCGGAAAACCCGCGCTATATATAGAAACGGAAAGTAGAATTCCCAGAACAAACAGCGGATTATGCCGAACTTATTCGGACCACTTCGGCTTTCGGTTAAAACGTAAACAAACAGAGAAACAAATCGATGTTTGTGGCAATCAACCGGAATATTCTATGTGTAATTTAACATTAAAGTTAGATTATTATACACCATTATGACCATTAGATGTAAGCCTTTCCGATGTATATAGCATCATGTATTGATTTGCTAGGTAAATCGAGTAAAATACACCACAAATTCCCGCCACAGATCGTGGGCGTAACTCATGTGGTAGGATTGGTATGCAAGCGGGCTTGGACTAAACGCCAGCATCGCCATCCCAATATCTTAGCTGGTTTTAGTACAAGAAGACTTGGACTAGTATATATATGACATATATATTTGCGAATGTCTGTCTGTCTGCGTTCAATAGAAATTCACAGGGTGCCATCTAGATGACAACAGAAGGGTCTATTTGGGGAACTTTTTTTTACGAGAAAGATAATGATGCGGGTTAGAATTTTCTAAAGTGAAGCTGCTGTTGTCAGGGGCACATGGGGGGGGGGGGGGGGGCAGAACAAAATTGTGTGTGGCAGATTTCCACCAAACTTATACATAATCGTCTCCATGAAACGAGGAATTTAATCGTGCGATTTCAAGATGGCAAAAGTGGCGCCATTTGAGCCACGGTGCACGGACGGGATAGGGGCACCAACATTTATAAAACTTTTTAACGCCGATTTCCACCAAATTGATACCCATTATTGTCCAGGATCCTCCAATACTGGAAGCTGACAAGCGTATATCAACCGATACAGATAATTTATTTCAGTTTTGGAACAGACTCATAGCCTAACATAAAGAACTTAAAACCTCGCTCTGTGTCGGTTACATGCGTAGCTGATATATATATATATATATATATATATATATATATATATATATATATATAGCTATATATATATATATATATAGCAACTTTTATTTTAAACGGCCACTACAACACCATGGACAGATGAGCAATTTTAACATGGCATTTGTTTAAAATATATTGATCAAGACTATTCTCTGTTCCCACCACATGCATGTCCATACTATACAGCAGAGGGTATCACCTCAATTTAACCTGAGCAACGCCGGGTAACCCTCCTAGTGTAGGCTACATATACAATTTTAATAAAAATACAAAAAATACAAAAAAAACATATAGGCCTATACAAAATATATATATATTTAATGTATATTATCTGCATATCGCTGTTGTTAATATCATTCACGTATATTGTCAGCTATTAAAGTCTACCAAACACTGTACATAATATTATTTTCTAAATACATGCTTCCATCTACGCCCGTGTCCATGGTAGGATGAGAGGGAGAGAAATGTCGAAACAACACGTTACAGCTAATGCAAAAGCTCTCTTAACATAGTAACATATATTTAGTGTTGCCACACATTGTAGACACACAAATGTATGATGGAGGGGGTGGGTGGCACAGCACGTGTACATGTTTCTATGCCGAGAAAGTCCTTGAATTTTTAGAATGCCTGTTTCCAGAGTACTCAGACATAACTAATACAATTACTAACACCATTTTAACCTTATATCACGGGCCCCGGTCCTCATTTCAGCGCACGTACATACTACACACACATCCAAATTAAAGGGACACAGAGGGCACCTCCACACCCCTATTAAAGCTCGTGTGCCCTACCCCATACAACATTCAATTAAATTTTGTAGCGTTCGGACATGACGAATAGACGATTTTCTATGTTCAGATATCAACAAATCGTGGGGTGAAGGAAAATATCACTCGATCTTTCCAAGTTCGACTATCCCGCCCGGTGCTTCGCGCCCAACTGCTCTCTTTATCATTCATTATACTCACATAATGGCAGGTCAAGTTAAACTGTGTGTGGGGTCCTGTTGTTATATATCTGCTGTAAAATATTGAATATAAAAAATTCATTGAATCCTGAATCTTGAGTCATGAAGAAAGTTGTAATTACCGCGAGCCGGAAATAACTCACAAGTTCGTTTCGTTTTATGTTTCTGAAGTTTGAATTTTGAAAATACTTGACGACAGCAGTAAACAATCCAGATAAAATCGCAGTTTCCTCGCTAATTTGGACGTATAACATAATAAGATGGTTAAAAGTAAGTGTATAACAGTCGTCTAGTTTGCCTCCGATTCTTTGTGTAATCAATTTGACTAAATTAGTGCGACGTAGTTGGATAGAGTTTTCGCATCGCCTTATTTCGCGAGTCAACAAGTTGAACGGTTACTGCGTTATGCAGTAGGTCCCTAGAATAGATTTGCGTAGGTCTCCGTAGGTCACTCAATTCGCGTAGGTCCCCGCAGTAATGCAATATATAGTAGGTCTACATGATTTATTGACTGATAAAATGGATTGATGCCACTAAATGATCATGTTCGATGTTACTTTGCATATTTTTTTTTATAATTAATTTTCCAATATCTGATGGGTTTGTTTGCTAAGTGATACTTAGACTAGAGGATGAAGCCTAACTGATCGGGAAAATAAGAGGATTATCTTGCTGGCTTCGGGATACAATAAAAAAACGATCACTTAATTAGCAGGAATTTTTAATCCACTCTGCGAAGTTTAATCAACAGTAGGCGCGTTTAATCAACAGGTGTTGATTAATTGTAAAATTTGAACAGATGGCTTTATTTATATAGTAAGATAGGCGATCGTGCATGGTAGTTACATTTGTATACAAATAAAATGGTAAGTATAACATTGAAATTTAATTATTTATTTGTCACTCATCTATGAGTAGGTGAAAAAGTACTAACACCAGTTGATAATTAGTATATCCAGTTATTGAGTTAATGAGTTATCCTCCAGTTAATATCTTATCCCGAAGCCAGCAAGATAATCCTCTTATTTTCCCGATCAGAAATCACGTAAATTTAGTTAGGCTTCATCCTCTAGTCTAAGTATCACTAAGCAAACAAACCCATCAGATTTGGGAAACTATAATTATAAAAAAAAATATGCAAAGTAACATTTAACATGATCATTTAGTGGTATCATGTAGACCTACTATATATTGCATTACTGCGGGGACCTATGCGAATTGAGTGACCTACGGAGACCTACGAAAATCTAGGGACCTACTGCATAACGCAGTACCGAAGTTGAACTGTTGAACAACTTGAGTCTTGACCGAGTATTTTTTTTTTTTTGTGGTAAGATAAGATACGTTTTAGTGGTCTTTAAGACACATATTGGTGTAGGACAACCTACATGTATAGATAGAAATAAACAGGAATACATGGTATACTAGTATATATAATATATACATGAGGGCCCCTTCCCCCCCCCCCCCCTTTTCGTACTCCGGATTCGACCCATTTTGGACCCGTACGCCGGATTCAAGACACAAATTAAGCTGGATTCCGGATTCATGTATTTATATAAACGGATTCCATTTCGGGTGAAATATTGCGATTTGGTTCCTCATTTGGTCATAATAGATCATAATATTATGAATTTTATAGGATCCAATCTGATGAACACTCTTATAGGACTTAGTCCGTATATATTCGTTTGTATACGGTGCTCTTTATCTTTCCGGTCATTATTTGCGGCAACATATTTAAAAAATTGCCCCAAAGACATAGCAAAACAATTTGGATGATGGACTGCCAATTATATTTCCGTGAAAATGCACTGTGGGCATAAACTTAACCCACAATTCAAAAATATGTATGTTATATTGGGCTACCATCAACATATAAACAACGGTACCTCCGATGGCTAGTTAAAACAATATAACCTTGCCAGGATAGTGTGTGGATTTCAACCATGCTATATGTAAAACTGTTTACTCTCCGACACTTAGCTATATCACCAAACACATTAATTCAAATGGCGTTTGTTTGGCGGTTTACATGCGATGTGTTAAGCATGATTGTTAATATTATTATCTGGGTCCCAAGCGGCCATATACACGCATGCAAATACATGGATGTGTATTGTTTGACTACCAGTGGATATATACATATTTTCGGGAGCTCCAACTCCCGTGCTACATGCATATATTTATATATCAAAATCAATATGTAATCATCGATTAATCCCCAATTTTCTAGTGGAGCGTGCGCATTATGTTATTGATCTGTCCGACCGTCTGTCCATCCATCATTCGGTATTGGTTTATGTGTGGTGGCTTAAGATACGTATCAACTTTCTAAACTTAATTTAGTATTTGGGTTTTCTAACACAGAGTGCAGGCCGAGACCACGTGTTCGGTGACCGCCGGCCAATTTCCGCTATAGAATAGGGTCCCCCTTTTTTGTTGGGATTTCCTTCCATGTGCGTCCCCATGTGGGGACATTGGTTTACAAGTCCAAACTGGTTTTACTGGGATTACTGATCCGGTGCAGGTTGGGTTTGAGTTTGGAGTCCACCCGAGGGTTTTACATGTGTTATCATATCGGGGTATTAATTCTGGGTCAATATATCACGCCCATATAAAGAGCGTTTAATTTATTAGTTTTTACACGGGAATGTGATAAAGATCGGTTAATCCAAGGAAGTCTAGACGCATATTCTATACCTTTGTTACTCTTATCCTAACATTGTGTAAACTGTCGCAAGGTAGACTGCTCTGGACAGACAGGACTGGACCTCATTGGTGAAGTTTCCACTACCGGGGTTCAAGGCGGGGTGCCTTTATATGTGGGACCTGCTCGTATATTATGGGTATCACAAAACTAAGCTATAATATCATGTAAACTGGACGTGAAATCGGTATTTGTTTCTTAAACTGGATTCCGGATTCCAGGGTCAATTTGAAGCTGGATTCCGGATTCCAGCGTCATTTTAAAACTGGATTCCGGACTCAAGGGGGAAGGGGGAAGGGGCCCTCATACATGTACCGTAACAATTTTGTCAATCAACTTAAGTAACAGATTAACAAAAAATTACTGGACATAGGTCACCTGCGGAAGGATGTGACATCACCACTTCCACAGTTGACCAATGCCCAGCATGACGCCATGAGTATGGCGTTTATACAGGGTATGAGACTGTAAAGGAGTTGTCTGGCACTATTAAACAGGTGACCAAAAACCATCGGGGATAGCATAAGAAAACAGTCCTAAGAGTAAGACCATTTATTTCCATTATGCTATAATTTATGGTCCCCAATGGACTCAATCCACATGAGAGACCGGAACACACCCATACACTTCCTACCATCACAAACCACTGGACCTAGTGAGCTATACGGCAAATATTCCACTAGAGTTAAAAAACACTGAGAGATATATCGAATAAAATAGGTGAGAGGGTGTCTTTGACTACTGTGTATGTTCGGTGGCTATGTGGTGATAATAAGGCTAGCACCAACTTATCACAGTGTACCATGAACAGTAAGGTGATGTTATTCCCTTCGACCTGGATGACACTGTGCGATCACATACTACGACACCACAGTCAAAGGCTACCCTCACCCATGTCATTAAATAATAGTTATAAATATACAAAGCAAACTCTCCTAAGTGTATCATGAAACTACACAATCTCCTACTTTGTTAATAGTACTTATAGATAGAACTTTCAGATTTTTTATATATATTTAAATACTTTGAGTGAATAGCCTTGGTCCAAACTGTGTTGTTACCTTTGGGATTAATTTTGTTAAAAAAATCATTCCAGAGTACTATTCCTGTTGTAACAGAAACTGTCCGAGCCAAAAGGACCTACATGAGGGATTGTGATTTTTTGTTGCCCTGATCTTAATTCATAGCTGCAGTAAGAGCTATATAACTCTGCATGGTAAAGTGTTCAGCTCTAGAGATATTTGGGAGCCTTTGCGTCCAAAATCTTCTTCATTAGCAACAGCTTTCTTTGATTAACCCACTGTTCTACAGTTAACATGTTCATATTTAGATATTCCTTGTACCCCACAGTTGCTCGATTATGCAGCCCAAGACAGAATCTAATCAATCTATTCTGAGATTTCTGAAATTTCCCTTTGGTTGTTATATAGTTAGTGCACTATACCATGAGCAAGAAGCATAATCAAAATACATGTAGTACTGAATCAAAGCAAGAACTAGTAATCTTTTTGTGAAGCTTGTTAAAAAATCAGCTTTTCTATACAGGAACTTAAGCCTTGGGCATGATTTAGATAAGACTGTTTGAGCTGAGGCTTCTCCACTTAGATGTTGGTCCAAAACAACTCCCAGATAAGTAACGGTGTTAATGCCATACACTGTTCAGGATAGGTCGGGCCGCACAGGTAACACATGAGCTAAATAGCTCATGTACTGTAGTTCAACACATGCCGCAAATTATCGCGATGCAAATTGACTTTCATTAGTTAGACCTCGCAGCAAGCTTCACAGAAACAACTAAAAAGAGCTGCAGTGCGATCAAAGGCGATTTGATCAACACTTTAGTTTAACACTTTTAGAATTTAGGAATTTGATTAAACTTCTTATCGAACTTACGAATTGTGTACATAAAAATACCACTTCTGCATATGAATTTACCTTGAATGTATTTCTGAAGGTTAAGGACACAAGGTTACGTCTTGTCCGATTGGATAAAACACTGAACTCCCATTAGGAAAGGAAGAAATACGGAAGCACGAGCGGTCAGTGCATTTGTATTCTACTGTAAAATTTTACACATCACTTAATAAGTACTGTGTTTTTGATTTTGTTGATATGGTTAAGCACATTAGAACCAGTGAAATTCATTTAAAAATAATACTTATAAACACATAGAGCAGCCAATAAGAATGTTTGTTTTATTTTATCTGAGGATAAGCTTAAAGATGGCAATGCGAAGTTGACATAGCAAGATTTAATTACTGACTGAAAAGTTGATTAAACACTATTTTCTCTTAAGTATTTTAATGAAAACATATGGATAAATCGTTAAACAGATGTCACGTAAAAGATATCAAGACTGTTGTGAGTAGATGAGCAAAGGTATTTTTGAGAAGCTCATTGTTAGGTTAGAATGTGGAAATGGACTAAACATTTAGCTTGATTTAGCTATGTGAGCTCAAATTTAATGAGCTTGGCACCTGTGCCTGACCTGATTTTACCTTGATTAATCACTTGACATGTGAATAATGGTGCTGATTCAGTCCAATCCTCCGTAATGTGCATGACACACTAACATGGTAAAAACCAAGCAGTCGTACCGGTACCGGCTACTATTTTCACAAAGTTTTAAATTTTCAAAAGCTATTATGGCATGAATTTAAATTTGAGTAAAGGTATGTAAAAATTAAATTTTTAGGTTTCTGAAGTCTGTCTTATCAATATAATCTATATCCATGTGGCCTAAAAAAAGAATAATCGTGTTTCCACAAACCCAACCGACCCATGAAAAAAGCACCGACTGCAACCATTTTAGTGCCAAGAAAATTTATTGTTTCCACTAACCCGACTGACCCATCGGAAAGTCGCCGAGTCAACAATTTTTTTGGGGCGGGATGACCAGAGGGTTTTGTTGCAAATGAAAATAATGGGCATGCCTTGTCAACATGTATTAATATTGTCATGGTAATATATACATTGTTGACGGCATTCATTGTTTATGTCTATTGGTATTTTAGTCTGGATGGAGATATGGAAAGTTTTTAAAATAAAATTTGGGAAAAACAACGATCAAAACCTGTAAGGGAAAGAAAAGGCTGTAGCCAAAATTATGCCCTTCACTGTTAAAGTCTGTGTGAAGAAATAGTGCTGTGTACTTGCAATTATCGTGAGCATGCAACTATATTTATGAAAGAACTATTTATCAAAGTTAAACATTTAGAACCTTATTCAAATTGATCCCAAATGTATCTGTCTATCACTGTTTCTGGTTATTACCATGCGATTTTATCTTAATAATATAAAAATAACACACATTATTATCTTTATTCAATTAAAAAATATAGTATTGGTATAAAATATGATGGTAGGTCGGCACCTGAAGGCTAACTGAATTTTTTCACAGGAGGGGTCCTTTTGAGTTTATAAGCCCATGAGTACCCACTTTGTGAGCAAAAACGTGCATGAGACCCCTGGCTTACTGACAGGTGTATACAGTAATGAATAGAAGGACATAAAACACATATCCTCAAGCCCATCCTATAATAGAGAGATAATCAGAGAAGATTGGGACAAAAATATGTTTTCTCATACTTCAACATGTAGCTGGAAGAACAGTAATATTGTCCTGATCACATTGTATCAGATGTCACTGTTGTTGAAAAAGGAAGATGATAAAAATTGTTAAGGAAAAAATTAGAAAATCCTAGGCAAAATGTTGTTTTTTTTATGCAATTTTTTGTTTGCCAAGTCAATTTTTTATTTAATTCTCAGGGCTATATCTCATATATATTTTGAAGACCTCTGTCTGTATGTATGTTTGTCTGTATGTATGTCATTTATACAAATCTACGATTCTCGACCGATCGGGACGAAACTTGGTACGTGTGTGTAGTTTGACCAAGCGGTCGACGTTGTCGTATTGGTGAGCCCGTGCGGCGCCCGCTTCACGCATGCGCAGACGAGATCTCGGAAACGGGTGGAGCTATCGACTTGAAATTTGCTATGTGAATGTATCTTGCCCCGGATACAAATTTTATCGGGTCGCCGAGTCCGTGTGACGCCAGCTTCGCGCATGCGCAGACCAGATCTCGGAAACGGGTGGAGCTATCGACTTGAAATTTGGTATGTGAATGTATCTTGCCCCGGATACGAATTTTATCGGGTCACCGAGCCCGTGCGACGCCAGCTTCGCGCATGCGCAGACGAGATCTCGGAAACGGGTGGAGCTATCGACTTGAAATTTGGTATGTGAATGTATCTTGCCCCGGATACGAATTTTATCGGGTCGCCGAGCCCGTGCGAAGCCAGCTTCGCGCATGCGCAGACCAGATCTCGGAAACGGGTGGAGCTATCGACTTGAAATTTGGTTTTTGAATAGCCCGGACAACGTCGGGCTGGGTAGAGCCATCGACTTGAAATTTGGTTTTTGAATAGCCAGGACAACGTCGGGCTCATCGGCTCGTCTATTATATATTTTGGGAAATATGTCTGTCTGTGTGTGTGTCTGTCTGTCTGTTCGCGATGGACTTGAAAACGGCCAAATCGATTTCGATGAAACTTGATATGTGGGGGGTACTTTCGGCCGGGGAGTGGCATGGGCCTATTAATTTGCCCGTGCGACGTGACCTTGACCTTGAAATCGGGTCAATTCAAGGTCAAATCGCGAATTTTGATGGGATTTCGACGAAATTTGATACATAGGGTTACTTTTGTCCGGGCAGTGTTTTGGACGGGTCAAATCGTGACCCCACCTGACTGTGACCTTCTAAATGGACAATTCAAGGTCAAATCGCGCAATTCGGCGAAAAGCAGAGGGGAAACAGCCCGGACGAAGTCGGCTCCACCTGCTAGTCTCATATATATTTTGAAGACCTCTGTTTGTCTGTATGTTTGTCTGTATGTCATTTATACAAATCTACGATTCTCGACCGATCGGGACGAAACTTGGTACGTGTGTGTAGTTTGACCAGGCGGTCGTCGTTGTCGTATTGGCGAGCCCGTGCGGCGCCCGCTTCGCGCATGCGCAGACGAGATCTCGGAAACAGGTTTAGCTATCGACTTGAAATTTGCTATGTAAATGTATCTTGCCCCGGATACGAATTTAATCGGGTCGCCGAGCTCGTGCGACGCCAGCTTCGCGCATGCGCAGACGAGATCTCGGAAACCGATGGAGCTATCGACTTGAAATTTGGTATGTGAATGTATCTTGCCCCGGATACAAATTTTATCGGGTCGCCGAGCCCGTGCGATGCCAGTTTCGCGCATGCGCAGACCAGATCTCGGAAACGGGTAGAGCTATCGACTTGAAATTTGGTTTTTGAATAGCCCGGACAACGTCGGGCTGGGTAGAGCTATCGACTTGAAATTTGGTTTTTGAATAGCCCGGACAACGTCGGGCTCATCGGCTAGTCTCATATATATTTTGAAGACCTCTGTTTGTTTGTTTGTCTGTATGTCATTTATACAAATCTACGATTCTCGACCGATCGGGACGAAACTTGGTACGTGTGTGTAGTTTGACCAGGCGGTCGTCCTTGTCGTATTGGCGAGCCCGTGCGATGCCCGTGCAGCGCATGCGCAGACGAGATCTTGGAAACGGGCGGAGCTATCGACTTGAAATTTGGTTTTTGAATAGCCCGGACAACGTCTGGCTCATCAGCTAGTCTCATATATATTTTGAAGACCTCTGTTTGTATGTCTGTATGTATGTCATTTATACAAATCTACGATTCTCGACCGATCGGGACGAAACTTGATACGTGTGTGTAGTTTGACCAGGCGGTCGTCGTTGTCGTATTGGCGAGCCCATGCGGCGCCCGCTTCGCGCATGCGCAGACGAGATCTCGGAAACGGGTGGAGCTATCGACTTGAAATTTGGTATGTGAATGTATCTTGCCCCGGATACAAATTTTATCGGGTCGCCGAGCCCGTGCGACGCAAGCTTCGCGCATGCGCAGACGAGATCTCGGAAACGGGTGGAGCTATCGACTTGAAATTTGGTATGTGAATGTATCTTGCCCCGGATACAAATTTTATCGGGTCGCCGAGCCCGTGCGACGCCAGCTTCGCGCATGTGCAGACGAGATCTCGCAAACGGGTGGAGCTACCGACTTGAAATTTGGTATGTGAATGTATCTTGCCCCGGATACAAATTTTATCGGGTCGCCGAGCCCGTGCGACGCCAGCTTCGCGCATGCGCAGACCAGATCTCGGAAACGGGTAGAGCTATCGACTTGAAATTTCGGGCTGGGTAGAGCTATCGACTTGAAATTTGGTTTTTGAATAGTAGTAGAGTCATTAAGGGAAAAAATCGTGCACTTTGTGATAAAAGCGTGAAACTTTGCATACATGTAGGTTGGTGGGTAAAAAAAAAATTTCCCCCTTGTTGCCAACTTTTTGGCGCCCGGAACGGTGGCCATCTTGGATTTTCAAAATGGCCGCCATGAAATTTCCTAAAATGTCTTTTATGGGTTGATACAAACAAAATTGAGGTGTTTTGGAATATGTTATGGTGTGATTATAATCAGAACACATTATATTGACATTTAAAAAAACATTTGTCACCATTTAAACCAATTTAATGCAGAAAATTTCAGTTTCTATCTCAAATTTTTTTTTTAAACTCAATTTTTCTCTAAATTCTCTAAATTTTCTCCAAAAAAGTGACAAAAATAAAATTTTACGTACTGTTTGTTGAAGCAAGTACATCACAACATCTTTAGTTACAAACCTACTTTACTAAGAATTTAAGAATAGATACAATCATTGCCATTGACTTATTTTTATTTGGCGAATTTTCTCAATAATTGTGCATATTTTTTCTAAAAATATCTAGATCAGTCATCAATTATTTGACATTTATACATCATGTATTGTTTGTTACCAATGGCATAATCTATAGTAACACAATTGTATTATACAAACCACAACATCACTGTTCACAATCACAATCACCACCACATAAGCATAGTTCAGTGCATTTAAGCTGTTACGCATTACACTTGCATCGACCACTCTTGCATCCCTTCTTGCAGCCACATCGTATCAGTTCATAGCATGATGAGGCAGCTTCGGGTAGTTTAGTCCAAAATGGCTTATATCCCACATCAGTTAGACACCAACCCCATTCGCTAGGATTTGGCAATACTGGTGCAGGCAGTAGAGCGTTCGACCATACAAATCCTGCTTGATATGTTGCACGTCGGATATGCTGTTCCAATGCTGCTTCAGTTGGTGGTATATGTTCAATGGATTTATTCCCCTGAGAAAAGAGAATTCTACGAGCCTCATCGACGTTCTCTGCCATACACACTTTACTGTATAAGAAGATCACAAACTGTTGAATCATCTTAATGTTTTCTTTACTCAGTTCGGCTGGTTGAGAAAGTAAACATATGAAGACAGTCGTTATTTCCGGGTATATTTCCCATGTCGACCGGGCTGATTTTTTGCCATGAGAGAGGAAGAATGATGTCGTATCACATCCTGTCAATGCGTGGAACATCGGAAGGGCTTCCGCTTTATTACCAAGATTGTCCACTATTGAATGGACAGGATAGTGCTTGATGTTGATTCCAGTTCCGAATTCAATCCATAGTTCTTCTAAGTTAAGATATTTAAAAAGACCTATAGCTAGAACAACAACATCGGTGTCTACTGTGCGGATGCTAACCTTCTTTATTCCTGTATAACCACAGAGAGCTGCATGCAGAAGAATCCTAGTGTCGGCCTCTTCGTGTGTACATGGCTGAAGCAATTCTAAATCGGAGAGTTGTTTCGATTGTGCGGTTACCACCATTTGCTCCTTTGTACTCACTAACATCTTACTATCCGATCCTAGTATGGACGACTGGATACATTCGGAAAGAAAGTGGAAAAGCTCCTGCTTGTTGGAATTGATTCGCAGAAAACTTGCCCAATTTGTTGGCATTGGTCCATTTGGCGTTACTCTTTGCCTTTGAATCGAACAATAATTGGACCTTTTTTCTCTTGTGGATTCTTTTAGGCTGTTCTCAATGTATCTGTCCCAAACCACGTCGACTCTGCTTACATATTTCAAATGTGCGTGGACATACGGCAGGAATACATTGTTGGCATAATCGACAAATGTTCGTGAACGTCCAGGTTTCAGCATGTGGATGACAGCTGCTCCATCGAATATCTTGGCGTCAACGACCGGGGTCTCCTGGGCTGGTGACAAATCAAAATCAAGACACGGAAGAAGGTGAGACTTTCCGCCTTGACGTAGATTCCCCATGTCAGATAATGATGGCGGATATGGCTGGTTTTCATGTGAAAAGAAATTCACAAGACCTCCCTGTCTTGCCTGGCATGCAATGTATAGTCGAGAAAACAAAGTGCAGTTGGTCCTCAGTGAGAGCACTTGTTCCTTATGTTTACTTTTCTTCTTTGTTGAAGAGTTGTAATTTGTTTCGTGGAATGGATTCTGTGATGGCATGATTGTCAGAATCCTGCAAGCAGATGTCGATAAATTGCTGACATTTGTCCATTCCGATATTTTCAACTTCCTCTACCGAATTCACGACATCTTTGTTCATCATCACCTGCATGTCCAAAGTGATTAGCTCGCCACTGTCTTCAAGAAATGGATTTCCATTGTCCCTTATCACATCTGTCAGCTTTTGAACATCTTTGGCAAAGCGGTTCTGTGTCGATGCATTTTGTTCATGGTGTCTATATTTGATTCTAATGTTGTTTCCTCCCTCATACTCCTTTATTAATCGGCATATTTCCGGGCCAGCGACCATCCACCTTTCCAAAGCATTCTCATTCTCTGTTAGTCCAATCGCACCACCGTCTCCTTTTACAATCTTGTTTATTTGCTCATGGGAGGAATTTCTTCAAAATCTCTACATATAATTTAAAGTCAGCATCCCTTATCGATCTGATAAATTGCAAATGCATTAGCTCCAATTCGATGACTCGTGACCAGTACAAGAACTGTGGCTGTGCACAGCACTGCTTGATGTTCCATTCTGTAAACGGCATAGGACTTTCACCTCACTGTAGAGTGTCCATGTAGGTTTGGTATGCTTCGTTTCGTAGAATGGAAAAGCTGACTGCGGTGACCTGATGAGCATATCTGGAGCGTGTTACCTGGGAACCAGACAGTAGTGCATCCGCTCTACCGGAAGTGGTAATGTCAGCTTTAACTAACATTGTAGTCCAACCACTCCCATTCAACCAGTCACCTAGTAACGACACCAGGTTCATTTCGATGTGGAGTCCTCCCATCATCACAAGGATCTTGTCTTCACCAAGACTCTCCGGCCATGTCCATTGTACTTGTTTTGCAAGTGCATAAAGTGGCTGATCAAATACTATAACAGGAACCTGTGATGGATTTAGATATCTTGTAGCATTCGTGACAATGGACATCCCATGTTTTATCATTGGAATTGATGTCGAACTTTCTCGGAACATCGGAAGTAATGCAGTTAGTGCTTGAGGTCCCATGTATGGTAAGTTCTGACTAGCATGGTATGCTGCCCAAGACAGATAATCCTCCGACGCTCGGGCTGATTCCTTAATTAACACCTGCACTTGATCGATCCATTCCTGTTCTCGTTTCACGTCTTGGTCAACCATGTCATGGTTTACCTTGTAGTCGAACATCTGTGAAGGTGCAACTGTTTTCCGAGTTTTGCATACTGCAGGTACCACTGTATAATACGACGGTAGTGGTCGAAGAAACTTCCCGTCCTTTGAACTCTGATCATCTTGTTGGACAGGAGGCTGTCTGTCGTCTTCTGTTATGCTGCTGGAGGGAAACTGTGTTAGTGTAATCGCAGTTCCATGGAATGAATCATGTGCTGATACTGAGCTTCGGATTGTGGTCGATGTTGTCAAGGGCACCACACATAAAGACATCTTTCTGGAGCTGAGGTGGACACACGACTCCGTCCACATGATATTTAGCACATATCTTATTTACAAGTTCATTAGATAAAGTTTGTAATCTGTTGTACGAAACACATAGTCCGGCATCGTATAACTTGTCAACCAGTTCACGCTTTCTTGTTTTCGCATGTATCAGAAAACTAAGATACAATGGAAATGGTGTTTCCTTGTCTGTATTGTGGCGCGTTCCGTGTGTAGATTTAGACCGTTTGACGGAGTTGAACATTAACAACTCGGACATAACTATCGAGATTTGCTCCTTGGTAGAATTTGAATGGCACTGGCGTTTGATGCTGGAGCCTTCCAAGATCATGCGCACAAGTGCATGGAGAGATGGGGGAACATTACTGACCCCACTTTTATTCTTAAACGATCCAGTGAATTCATATTTAGGCCTATTGTCGAAAATCTCATCTCGAACAATTTCAGCTGCACGAACCAAAGTCAAAGCATCCTCATCTCCACTTACGTTAGCCGATTGTTTAATAGCACCTCCGATATCCTTGTGGAACATGAGAAGAACATCCCTTCCTTCTTGTTCAGCTCGCAGATCTGGTAAATGTGACAACAGACGTTCTTTTAGTCTCGATGAATGGACACATGCTGATGATTCTGGATCTAATTCCAAGATGCAGGAATTATACAACTTAACAAGTTCCGAAAGTTTGAAGATCGGAACTAGTGTTTCATTTTTCCTCATATCTTGAATATAGCCAACCAGTTCGCCGAAAACTAGTGAGTCGTTGTTGGTGTAACATTCTGTCTTGGTGTCATTGTCTGCACTTCTTAATCTGTTACGAAATTTGACCAAGCATGGAAGGTGGTAAACTGCATCAATGGCCACCATGTCCCCTGCAGATAGTTTCGCTAAAATTCTAGTGTCCTGTAATTTTGTGGCTCCCATTCTCACGGTTGAATCGATACTTGATGTGGCAGCTGTGTGTAATGTTTCGCCCTCTCCAGATTTGTCACAGAAGAAACATGTTGGTTTGTCACTTCTTAAAACATCTTTGCTGTCTTGGACACCAGATTTACGTCTCGTCTTCACAGGGCTTTCAGGTGTACACGATGTTGATTTTCTCTTGTCGACTTTCTTTTGAAGTTTCTCTAACCGAGATTTGCAGAATAATGTGTAGCATGATCTGTGCCACGCAGCGTTGTTGATTTCCATTGTGTGTTCTATCCCTGTGCCATCATCTAATCTTGGAAGCTTGATGTTGAGAGGTAGTTCACCAAGGTTGTGAAAGCCTTGTATGTTGAGACTGAGTTGTTCATAGCCAGATTTATATTTACCATCACGCCCATCAGGTCTTGTCAATCTGTCATCGGTATCTCTCTGACAGAGAACACACAAGCTCCAATCTGTCTGTGTAGGTGCATCTTTCCCTTTAGGCGACACAATTAGATAAGGTGATGCCATGGTGCGCAGCAGCCTGATCAGATGCTCCGAATCCTGAAAAACAAAACGTGAACATCTAATTAGTTAATTGTAATATATTTATGCTTGTGCATTTAATATGTACCTTGTCAGATTTACAGAAAGTGATCTAATTATCTAATTGGTCTTACTAATGAATATCAATTCTAATTCAATGTGTCTGAAATATTAGTCAGATATTTGCTCATCAAAATGATCAAATCATATGTGACAATAAAGTACATTTGAATGAGTGATTGTTATTAAGACATAACAAAAGAAAGAGTAAAGCCAGATTTCGTTTGCGTATGCGTATATTTAAATCAATGTATATTCACAATGCACTGGCAGATACACATACATGTGTATAACGTTCGTCCGACGAAACTTTGCAGTTAATAAAATAACAAGATAGTCCAGGGACTATTGAGCACTCACATGTACTGTCAAGACTAAAGGGAACTGGCTCTAACAAGTTTTCTAAGGACATAGTAGAAA
The DNA here is from genome assembly GCA_032622095.1 of Siphonodentalium dalli. Classification (NCBI taxonomy): domain Eukaryota; kingdom Metazoa; phylum Mollusca; class Scaphopoda; order Gadilida; family Siphonodentaliidae; genus Siphonodentalium; species Siphonodentalium dalli. The sequence continues at coordinate 161,088,109 of CP136063.1, read as the reverse complement.
AATAGGAAATGGAAGAGAAAGAGAGACATGTTGGGTCTCGTTCATGCTCATGTTGTATGATGTTGTTGATAATATAAATAATGTAATGTGGAAACTGGAAATGGTCAATGTAATTATGCATTGTAATCATCTACAACTTAGAACTAAGACATAAACATTCAATCATTAGAAACAGATCTACATATAAACAGAACAAATAATTTAATATAGAAATTATTGACATTCTGCATACTTTTAAAAATTGACGTGGATTCCTTTTACTAGTATATATTATGTCAAAATATGTAGAATGCAATAAGAACAATAAGGCAAATTGCCATTATACTTGCATATTTGTATAACTATCTACAAAGGTTGTGTATGTCACTAAATGCCTAGTTAAAAAGTAAAAAAAACAAAATGTGTTCTCTACTCTCTAGATCAGTTCAGCTAAACTAAAAGTAGTTTTGTGGGAAAGATATTAAAATATTTAATTTGCAGATAATATGCATCAAATAATAGTTAATAGCCTAAACATCTAATTCAAAATTACTTACCCAATTAGCCTGATAACATTTCTGTCATTGTCATCTGATGATTTCAAAACATGCTTGAAAAAAAACTTTTAAACAGGAAGTAGAAAAAAAGAGGCCAACTCATGTTAGCTAATGTGCACAGTACTTTCAAGAATGAATAAATAGACAATAGCATTTTGTTGCTGACCACTTAACACATGTATTGCTGGCCACCTAAGACATCTTTAGACATACAGTATCTAATTTTATCCACAAATAGCATATACAATTTAGAATTTAGCACCTTTTAAAACAAATTTTGGTGAAAAATGAAGATTTAAAAAACAAAATTGAGATATAAACTCAAATTGTCTGCAATATATTGGTTTTAATTGAGACAAATGTACTTAAAATGTCAATACAATCTGTTATGATGATAACCACACCTTAATACACCTGAAAACACCTCAATTTTCTATGCATCAACCCTTAAAAGACATCATAGGAAATTTCATGGTGGCCATTTTAAAAATCCAAGATGGCCGCCATTCCGGGGGCCAAAAAGTTGGCAACAAGGGGGGAATTTTTTTTTTACCCACCAACCTACATATATGCAAAGTTTCACGCTTTTATCACAAAGTGCACGATTCCTCATATTTGTGTCCCTTAGTGACTCTACTATAGCCCGGACAACGTCGGGCTCATCGGCTAGTCTCATATATATTTTGAAGACCTCTGTCTGTCTGTATGTTTGTCTGTATGTTTGTCTGTATGTTTGTCTGTATGTTTGTCATTAATATAAATCTACGATTCTCGACCGATCGGGACGAAACTTGGTGCGTGTGTGTAGTTGACCAGGCGGTGGACGTTGTCGTATTGGCGAGCCTGTGCGGCGCCCGCTTCGCGCATGCGCAGACGAGATCTCGGAAACGGGTGGAGCTATCGACTTGAAATTTGCTATGTGAATGTATCTTGCCCCGGATACGAATTTTATCGGGTCGCCTAGCCCGTGCGACGCCAGCTTCGCGCATGCGCAGACGAGATCTCGGAAACGGGTGGAGCTATCGACTTGAAATTTGGTATGTGAATGTATCTTGCCCCGGATACGAATGTTATCGGGTCGCCGAGCCCGTGCGACGCCAACTTCGCGCATGCGCAGACCAGATCTCGAAAACGGGTGGAGCTATCGACTTGAAATTTGGTTTTTGGATAGCCCGGACAACGTCGGGCTGGGTAGAGCTATCGACTTGAAATTTGGTTTTTGAATAGCCCGGACTTGAAATTTGGTTTTTGAATAGCCCGGACAACGTCGGGCTCATCGGCTAGTCTATTATATATTTTGGAAGATCTGTCTGTGTGTCTGTGTGTGTGTCTGTAATCGATGGACTCGAAAACAACCAAGCCGATTTCGATGAAACTTGGTATGTGGGGGTATTTTCGGCCGGGGAGTGACATAGGCCTATTAATTTGCCCGTGCGATGTGACCTTGACCTTGAAATTGGGTAATATCAAGGTCAAACGCCCGAATATCACGGGATTCCGATGAAACTTGGTATGTGGGGGTACCTTCGGCCGGGGAGTGGCATAAACCTATTAATTTGCCCGTGCGACGTGACCTTGACCTTGAAATCGGGTCATTTCAAGGTCAAACGCCCGAATATCACGGGATTTTGATGAAACTTGGTATGTGGGGGTACTTTCGTATGGGGAGTCTCATAAGTATATTCATTTGCCTGTGCGACGTGACCTTGAAATCGGGTCAATTCAAGGTCAAATCGCCAATTTTGATGGGATTTCGAAGAAATTTTATACATAGGGTTACTTTTGTCCACTGACCCCGACCTGACCTTGACCTTCAAAATGATCAATTCGAGGTCAAATCGGGTAAAACCGGATGGATTTCGACGGGCAGGTTTGTCGGGTACTTTGTCTGGGCAGTGTTTTGGACTGGTCAAATCGTGACCCCACCTCACCTTGACCTTCTAAATGGACAATTCAAGGTCAAATCGCGCAATTCGCCGAAAAGCAGAGGGGAAACAGCCTGGACGAATTCGGGTCCACCTGCTAGTAATATATAATTTGGGTCCTTTTCAAGATGTGAATTATTATGAATGGTTGTGCTTTCATGTTTTAGATAGAGGTATATAGGTATCTTTAGGAACAAGTATCAATTGCTGTAAGTAGAGCAACATTGACTCAATATGGGTTGTTTGCTATAATAGAATTCCCCATTCAAAATTAATCCTCCTGTTAAGTCAGTCTGAGTTTTATATTTAGAGATCTCAAAATATACCAAATACTAGCAGATTAGCCCGCCATTGGCGGGTTTGGTCCCATGGCTTTGGTCGATCCATTAATTTTTGTTTTTCAAGGTAACCCCGTACAGGCACGCCGACAATATTCCCCGTCCCGAGTTGACCATACATAACAAATTTCACGTCGATGTCACAGCTGACGACCGAGATATCGCCCAAGGTCATTTGTGGGTACCCGTTTCAAGGTCAAGGTCACCTCAGACAGACAAAAATCTCCCCTGTCCCTTGGAAGCCCTAAGTACGAAATTAGATATCCCTGCGGCGATGACGTCACTAACGGTATGATTTAACACGAAGTCAAAATTATGCTCGCAAAGCCGGGAGCCCTAATATTAAAAAAACCCTGCAGAGCCCTAACACAAGGTATTTAACATGTCTGAACACAGACACAAGAATCACACTACAAAAAAACAGGGTTACAGCGACGTCCGTGCGATAATTCAGCTTGGAGGATCGAAATGCAAGGCGGATCAAGAAAGTGCAGACCTGTTTCAAGGTCAATGTCACCTCAGGCGGACAAACTGACCCGACGAAAAAATCTTTCCCGTCTCTTGGAAGCCCTAAGTACGAAATTTCGTCTCGATCGATTGAGCCGTATTTATACTACTCGTGTATATAAACGCTCTTTAACGGTACCCGCAGATACAAAAAAGAATGCTCTTTAATCATTAACCAATTTAACCCCTCAATTCCAAGGAAGGTGTCATGGGGAAGGGTGAAGGAGTGCTCGGACGTTCTCAGAAGTGGTGCGATGACACTTCTCGTGGTTTTTTACCCTTAGATAGCAAGTTTGGGCTCAATCGGTCAAGCCGTATTCGAGTCAATAAAGGATATATATATGGATATATTCCGTAGTTCTCAAAATATATAGTAGACTAGCAGGTTAGCCCACCACTGGCGTGGTTGGTCAGAAACAGGACATTTTAAAAATTATTTTTAATTTAATTTTTTTTAATTTAAATTTAATCGGCCTTTTTTTTGGGCGGAAAAACTGACCCGATGAAATCTCCCCTTCCCTTCCTATGAATGACAGCACAACACGCATTTTTTGTTTTTCATGAATTAATTCATGGTACCCGTCCCTCAAAGACTCAACCGATGAAAAATTCCCCTGTTACCAGGGGGGGGGGGGGGTCTGAAAAAAAATCCAGGCACGTATGATGGGGTGGGTGGGTGTCTCTTGGGTCCAAAAAACAGTTTTTTCCATATGCCAAATTTTTTTTCCATTCCTGCTATTGAGTCTTATTTTGATGTGTTTTGAACAGAAACAGGTCATATATAGTTAATACTAATGCTATACTACATATAGAGGTTATCAGAAGTTGGATCAGTTGCACAATGGCCAACAATAACCCAAATTCAACTTGATAGAACTAGACACTGCGCTATGGAAAAATAAAATTTAATCAGGATTCCATCTACTGATACAGCAAAATAAGATTAACTATGCAGAACTCAGCTGAAAATAAGCAATAAAATGAAAGCACACTTGACCATATGTGACTTGGAAATAAAGATATAATAAATAATGGAATAAAATAGACTTTTGCCAACGTAAAACAAAATCTTAACAAATAAATTGAAGGCCAGCCGGGCCAGCTTGAACAATTTCACATTGTTTTCCATGTTAATGTGGATCAGCTTGTAATGTTAATCACAGTAACGAAGATTTTATCGTCACTGATATCGTGAGCAAAAAAGAAGTGAAATTGGGCTATCCATCCATATTATTCCCAATTATTACGAAGCCTATTACTTCGGGCAGTGGCTACCAGCCTGCCATTACACGCTATAACATGTTTCCTCAGTTCTGATTTCTGAGATGCCCCAAGAAGAGTCACACATGTATATCATGGTTATGTTTGGTATTAGCATTATTCTTCAAACTGGGATGAACTGGGATGAACAGTTGTATTTCCACATGTTTTGATAAACAATTTGATTCCAGCAATACAGTACTTAGTCGGAAATTAAAATTAAATTACCCATTATTCTGCTGTGGTTATGGAGTCGATTAATTAGGGCATTACTGTATATCACATAGCAAATATCAAAATATCAAATAATCTGAAATTTGTTGTACCGGTACCATGTATTCTGTAGAATACTCAAATGTGATTATGTGACTAGATCATGTGACTATATATTATGAAAATGAATGTTAATAAAAACCTTTGCACTCTGCCTATATATCCCTAGAAATGTGATTATGTTGACACATTTCTTGATTAATGACACATATGATAAATTCAAATAGTATAGTTATCTCATTATGCACTGTTCTATTCAAATATAGCGCAATAAATTATGATAATGCAGGATAATCAGCTATTTGGTTGCTCAATTGATAATTTTTCTCAAATTTAAGGGGGGTGGGTGTCCAAAACTGACCGGAAAAAACTTCCTGAAACGGAAAAAAAAGGGTGGGTGTCCAAAATTGCCTGAAAAAAAAGGCCAGAAACGGAAGAAATTGGGTGGGTGGGGTCCCTTGTGGCCGGAAAAAATTTAAATGATCATACGTGCCTGGAAATTTTTTCCGACCCCCCCCCCCCTGCTGTTCCTAGGACATATATGACACAACAACCCATTCTGCCTTTTTAATTGAGATAATTGCATTCCGCGTTTCGTTTTGCATCCGTATTTTACGCATGGGTAGCCGTTTAGCAGCTTCGATTGTTAAACTGACCCGATGAAATCCCCCCTTCCCTTCCTATGAACGACAGCACAACACGCATTTTTTGTTTTTCATGAATTAATTCATGGTACCCGTCCCTCAAAGACTGACCCGATGAAAAATTCCCCTGTTCCTAGGACATATATGACACAACAACCCATTCTGCCTTTTTAATTGAGATAATTGCATTCCGCGTTTCTTTTTGCATCCATATTTTACGCATGGGTAGCCGTTTAGCAGCTTCGATTGTAATAAAGAGCGTTGATCCTTAACACCTCCGAATATGGTCAATATAAAGATCGTTGATGCCTTAACCCCCCGAAGTGGCGTTTGCAGTGATTTTGATGATTGGGAGTGGAGAATCGGTGCTCAGAGCTTGTCCAAAATGCGACGTCGATGATCCCCGTGGGTTTTTACACTTATATACGAAATTTGGTCTCGATCGGTGCAGCCGTTTTCTATTCTATGGAGTACACATATACGGAAGTTTCAAAATATATAGTACTGGCCGATGAGCCCGACACACACGTACCAAGTTTCGTCCCGATCGGTCGAGAATCGTAGATTTGTATAAATGACATACATACAGACATACAAACAGAGGTCTTCAAAATATATATGAGACTAGCCGATGAGCCCGACGTTGTCCGGGCTATTCAAAAACCAAATTTCAAGTCGATAGCTCCACCCGTTTCCGAGATCTGGTCTGCGCATGCGCGAAGCTTGCGTCGCACGGGCTCGGCGACCCGATAAAAATCGTATCCGGAGCAAGATACATTCACATAGCAAATTTCAAGTCGATAGCTCCACCCGTTTCCGAGATCTCATCTGCGCATGCGCTGCACGGGCTCGCCAATACGACAAGGACGACCGCCTGGTCAAACTACACACACGTACCAAGTTTCGTCCCGATCGGTCGAGAATCGTAGATTTGTATAAATGACATACATACAGACATACAAACAGAAGTCTTCAAAATATATATGAGATAGATTGGAAGAAAAACAACACTATCTCCCTGCATATTGAAGTTTTATCTGTCCCGAAAAGCTGTTGTTAACTATCTTGGAACAAATTCTCCCCCCTTGCAAAAAGAGGTTAAAAAAACCTACCGACCGACTCATCATTTTTTAGACCCCAGAAACACGGATATTCTCTTTTTAGGCCTGTTCACTAACATATGTCTGTTCATATTTAGTTACAGAACAGATGCTACGAAGAAGAGCTGAGCACAATAACTTGGAGATATACTCCTTAGAAGAAGTATCACTTCACCAGCAAGACATAGATCGGTAAGTTGCATCGGAGCAGGGATTACAGGGGTGTAACTGCCTCTCCTGCCCTCCATTCAAAGGGGCACAAAGTGCCTTTCATTCCTCATTGAATGGCGAGAAATATACAAGGTAAAACAGTTTTATTATATTGTCTTGAGAGTTAAATATGTCCATTATTGTAGCCTATGTTGAGCTTGATCCGGAAATGACCTTTTAATCGTGTATGATTAACAAAATATGACCTTTTCGACATTTATGCTGATACCTCTGTATGAAAAGGTGCCCTTTCTGGAAGTTGTCCCCCCTGCCCTTGGCTGTATCAGGCGTCATGAACCTCAGTACTTATATGATGTTGTATGCTAGTTTGCAAAGAAAATATTAAAAACAACTCACCCATTTTGATTTAAAGAAAAAAATCTTCTGAATTCTCAGCTATATAGATCTACATGTACATGTAATAATAAGCTTTATTATATGCTTTCCTCTAAAATAGCGAAAAATTACCGAAACGTAGATCGTCGTATGTATCTCTTAGAAACCACAATTTTGTTATTTCACTGTAGCTATCGTTATTTCACTGTAGCTTGCCGGCAGTTTCTTTAGCAACTTAATTAATAAGGCGCATATAATAAAAAGAATACCTACCATTTTTTTATACCTGAAATATATCATGATTGTCTGGAAAGATATATCAAATTTTCACTCGAGGCTTCCATATGAAAATTCATATTTCTTTCCAGACACTCATGAGATATTGCAGTGTTCAAACAAAAACACTACCGGTAGGTATTATCTATTCATTTGTGTAATTAACCACTTGCTAACAACTTGAATGCACACATTGTGCTTTGTTGATCAACATGTAGACCATTTGGGTGTGAGTTGTGATTAACTGAATCATCTACATGATATTCCATGGAACAAATAGCCTAAATAATCATAGTATGAAATGTCCAGACAACCCGCAGGAGATGTGTAGAACCTGCCAGAGGGTACAAAACTGCCATTGTAATAACATCCATCACCCCACAGGAAATGATGAAACATTTCTGAAAAAATGTACCTGATAAAATTTTTCGAAGAATCATCCAAAACATCACACATACCAGTACTTGTGTTACACAGTGTTCCCTCTGGACCGATAAATCTTCTGGCCAAAAATTAAAAAATTAAAAAAAATTGACCAAATGTTGTTTGGCCATGCAAATTAAAAAAAACATAAATTAAGTCCTCATTTTTTGGGCTCACAATTGAATACATTATATTTTTAAATATATAACTTTCTGACTCTATGTCGCATCTCTGACACCATGTTTGCCAACTAATCAAGTAGTGGGGTGTGTTAGTTGTCATTGCTGTTTTCGCCGAAATAAAATAACAGTTCTGTTGCTTATTATCGTGAGGTGTTGAATACCTATTGTTGTATTATTAACCTTTGTGGTGTGAAGCTTTTTGTTATAAGATGGGAGGCAGTTTACGACACATTACGTAACTGACATGCCATTGCTGGTACATCAAACTATTGGACAATGTATTTACATATTTCATCTTACAGACCGCCTAATCAACAAAATATGATATAACCAGTGAAGATATTAAGGTTTTTGACAATTAGTAACTGCCTTTGTACAACCATCACCATTCAGTTAATGCTCCACTTACAAAATAAATTTGGGTTGTCATCATGTGATGTATCCGAAGTACGAAACCTGTTTTTGTTGCCTAACTTTACCGATCTATTCAGCATTTTTTAAATTAGATTTCTGTCTCCATTTGTGATGGAAAAAAAGGTTGGCCACTGACAGCGTGAACACTGGATGTAACATACTGTATACCGTTAACAGGATATTTAATGCTGCACCAGTGCAGCTCCCGACATCAAAGTGTTAATACCGGTATTCATAAAAAACAACTACCTTGGGCAAAATTATTCTCAATTTCTATATTTGATCACCCTGCCATAGTTTTTCACATCACTTTAACATGTTTCAGGATTGAGAATATTGACAAATGGTGCAGAGATCTGAAGATCCTTTATCTACAGAGCAACTTAATTCCCAAGATTGGTGAGAAAATCCTATTTTATCTTCATATATTAAAGAGCACCAGAGCATTTGTACTGGAAGCAAGGTTTCCGCTAGTCCAAGTTACCTTCGTTGTAAACCTGCTAGTGAAATTGATAGGGATAATGCTTGTGTACAGTAATGCTCTAAGTAATCAACTTCTTAACCACAGCAGAATTATGGGTAACTTTTCAGGATTTAGTCGGAAATATGGCTTGTTGCCATTCATCGGAAAGCTTGTTGCCATTCATCGGAAAGCTCTCTCCGGAAAGCTCTCAGCGAGAGCTTTCCGATGAATGGCAACAAGCCATATTTCCGACTAAATCCTGAAAAATTACCCATAATTCTGCTGTGGTTAAGTGGTCAATTAATTTGGGCATTACTGTACAAATCAAACCTGTTTTAACCCTTTCTGTACCAAATGGATTTTCTCACTCAGTTATAAAAATATACACTGGAATGGTCTATTATTCATTTGGAGGGATGTTCAGGTAATTAAATCAGATGACTGACTGACATTGCTTTTCCCCTAATACCTATATCTTCAAATTTCAAATTTAGTAACTCAATGAATTACTAAACCAAAAATATATGTATATATAATATGGCTGGTGGCCTACATTTACCTCATCCAAACAACTCTGGTGTTTTCTCCACCTCTCTTCTGTTCTCTCTCTGTTTCTCTGCCTTGGTCTCTCTATTTCTCTCACTCTCTCCCTCTGGACACAATCAATTCGATATAATATTTATTAGTACTTCCCGTCCATACCACCCCTCTCAACTTAATGGAGAGGGGCACGAAACAAAAGGTGAGCAAACTTAATGTAAGCCCTTGAGATTGTTGTTTAATCCCCTTTCCAATAATTCATTATATGGTTATTTGTTTGAATTATGTAATACAGTACAACCTCGCCAAACCGAACACCCTTCAGACCGACCCTTCTGTTCGGTTTAGAGAGGTGTTCGGTTTATAGAAAATCACACTACTATCGGAATGTATTGCCATCATTACTTTCATTATATTTGAAATAAATACGTTTACACCAATCCAAGGGTAAAATCACCTCATATCAATAGATGGTAAAATCTCTACATAGACAGTTTAAAATTAGTGACACAAATCCATACTGTAATATCTGTATCCGTTGTGATAAATCCAATTACTGCTGTGTGTCATGTGATTTTTTTACATGCAGTACATTGTGATATCACTACATGCAGATTTATGTTAGTGATAATCTGACAGAAAGTTATTTGTTGCCTGATTTGACAGATTTTTAGTATCAAATTCCTTATTTCACTGACAAGTTAATGTTTTATTTACTAAATACTCATTGACGAGTAGTTCCCTTAGATAATAAGTTCAGATAATAAGTTCAACAAACAACCATAGGTCATTTTGTTGAACCTATAATCTGAACATTTCCCACTAATGAATATGAATCATTCTGCACTTTTACTATCTTTTCGTCTGTCAGTCAACTGTTTTTATTACCTGAACATCCCTCCAAATGAATAATAGACCATTCCAATGTATACTTTTATATCTGAGTGGGAGAATCCATTCAGTACAAATTACTAGAGAAAGGGTTAAAACAGACTTGGTTTTGTATTCCTTTAGATTTGATCTATAAATTACATTTATTGTGGTATTCTTAAATCTTATTTTCACTTTTCTTTCAGAAAATGTTGGAAGGTTAAAAAAATTGGAATACTTCAACCTGGCTTTGAATAATATTGAAGTAATTGAGAACCTCGAAGGTTAGTAATATTAACATGATTTTATAAATTTGTCTGTTCTAATGTAATAGAAAATAAACCATTTATATATCTGTGTTAAGTAGCATTCAGATGAATCCGCTTGCATCCGTTACATTGGTCTGTACATTACATTGATATGATCCGTTGTTTGAGTTAAACCATTCATACCGGTGGTACATTGCCTTATAACGCAGAGCTTACGATCAATTATTTCAGCTAATAAAGTTCAAAAGTGGACTTATATTGCAAATCAATCCCATCTGTGTTAAATTAATTATACAATGATGTCAAACATGTCAAATCCCAACAACTAACACTTTATTGATATAAGTACAAATCAATTTCCCTTCGCTTTGAAGACAGCCGTCATCTTTTATGAATTGAAAACAAGAAATGTCATGACGCATGCCATATAAGTTATGCATTGTGCCTTATGATGCGTTGATAATAGAATCTCTGCATCGCATTTGTTAAGGTACTCAATACGATTCGATGGTCCCCATATCATCAGATTCCAGCAACAACTACATTTTTATACCCCCCCCCCGCAACGAAGTTAGGGGGGGTATACTGGAGTCAGCTTGTCAGTCCGTCGTCCGTCCGTCCGTCGTCTGTCGTCCGTCCATGGACACAAATTTGTCCGGAGTTTTTCTCAGTCGTTTTTTGATCAATTGTCGTGAAACTTGGCACAGACATCAACCACCAGGGGAACCTGTGCACCTGCGATTATGACGTCTGTCAGAATTTATTTCGTGGAGTTATCCCCCCTTTTTCGACTTAGAATTTTTTCGCAACATGTATACTTTTGTCCGAGCTTTTATTCCTACATTTTTTGGTCAATTTTTTTTAAACTTGGCACAGATATTTAGTACCATAGGAACTTGTGCACCTGTGATTATGACGTCTGTCCGACATTTTTTGGTGGAGTTATTCCCCTTTTTTCGCAACATACATAATTTTGTCCAAGCTTTTATTCCTACATTTTTCGGTCAATAGGTTTAAGATTAGGGTTATGGTTGTACACCTGCAATGGGAACTGTTATTTTATTATTTTAACTAAATGTTTACTGACATGTTAAACATCTTAGTATTTAAAAAAACAGGGGGGTATCCGTAGTCCCATTGGGACAGTCACACCTCTAGTTTGAAATGCCGTTTCAGTTAACAGAATCGAGTAATTGCCCAAAAATAATACTAACCACAGTCAACTATAGCATAAAATTGCCCAAAACCTGTTATTTATCAATATTTTGGTTAATGAAAGTTTGCCGGTTTGTCAAATAACTGACACAAAAAAGCCACTTGATTTTAGAGTTATCCATCTTCATCCACAATTTGGTCAGAGAAAGTCTTCTCATCGACTGTTTACTGGGCTAATTAAAATTATCGGTGGTGAAAAATAATAGATTTCAAACATCGATATCTGATCACTCTGAGCTTTGATGGTTGGGTTCCTCGACTCGAATCAAATATTTTTTTACCCCCGAAGCCAAGGAAATGGTAAATTGCAATCAAGAGTTAATTCGGATTTTGCATCTTTAATGGATACAACATAACAAATGCATCAAAGCCATCTGAACGGCTTGGTGTTATTGTCTGTAATCCAATTTCAATGCAACGTACGCAATGAATTGTTCTGAACACTATTTTATTACTTTCATATTTTACTTCAATAAAACAAGCATCTCTATTAGGGACATAATGATTCATCGTGAATACAATGTATCATGATACACTTTCAAATGATATGCATATTGTCTCATGTGTATCACAATACAGGAAATCAAGTAATTTCTGAAGATGGGTATGCATAAAAGAACAAAACCTGCAATGTTCTCTCAAGTTTACTTGTATTTGACAATCTAGCTAACAATTAAACTGCATTTCAGTTTAAAATGAACTTTATCTACAGTTGGTTCTGATCATTTGGGTTGTAGTCATATGGGAACACTAATTTAGTGTATCCCGATATGTATCATATCGTTGATCATGTATAGTGATTCATATCGTATCGTGAACATGTGTATCATTACAGCCCTAGTCTCTATTCCAGTAGAATATAGTATACGATGGAATAGTCACTGGTTTCTTTCATTGTATCATACTTATTTTTAATTTTACCTGTCTGTTAAATATTGATAAAACTGCAATTAACCAAGTTGCAATTTTTGTCATACAAATAACAAGATAACATTTTGTATAAATTCACCAAAGTGCTCTCAAACATAATTTTTTTTTTTTACATATGATATTACATATGATTTAATTTTTTTTAGGTTGCGAATCATTGAATAAGTTGGATTTGACTGTGAATTTTGTTGGAGAATTGACATCTGTCGATTCACTTAAAGACCATTACCATCTCAGGGAACTGTGAGTATGGTGGAAATATGCATCTCTTTTCTCACCTATTTGGTGCTTAACCTCTTCATTGCTGTCAGAATGATGTCAATACATCAGAGAGAGAGAGATAATCTTTTATTAACGTGGCATGTGCATCCACAATACATAAATTTATTACATGAATAAATAGTGATATTGCACCTGGCCACATGGGGCCTATAAGTCATGCTTATTATATCAACTTACTTTGTAAGTTTGAGCTATTGCCATGGTTTGGCGTTCGTCGTCCGTGTGTGCGTGTGTCCGTGTGTCCGTCAACAATTTCCTTTGGCACGGGCTACAGGTCGTACCTTTGGTCTGATCTTTATGAAATTTGTCATGAATGTTGACATTGACATGTAGATGGGAACGAGTCATTTTGGGGTCATTCGGCCAAAAAACATGGCCGCTGGTGACCATCTTGGATTTCAAAATTCAATCCATTGGCGCGGGCTACAGGTCGTACTGTTCGTCTGATCATCATGAAATTTGTCATGGATGTTAATATTGACATGTAGATGGGAACGGGTCATTTTGGGGTCGTTTGGGCAAAAAACATGGCCGTCAGCAGCCATCTTGGAATTTACTCTTTGCATGACTAAATCCTTTGGCGCGGGCTACAGGTCGTAGTTTTGGTTGGAACTTCATGAAATTTGTCATGGATGTTAACAATGACATGTAGATGGGAAAGAGTAATTTTGGGGTCATTCGTCTAAAAAACATGGCCGCCAGCAGCCATCTTGGATTTTACTCTTTGCATGACTAAATCCTTTGGTGCGGGATACAGGTGATACCTTTGATCTGATCTTTATGAAATTTGTCATGAATGTTGACATTGACATGTAGATGGGAAAGAGTCATTTTGGGGTCATCTGGCCAAAAAACATGGCCGCTGGTGGCCATCTCAGATTTCAAAATTCAATCCATTGGCGCGGGCTACAGGTCGTGCTGTTCGTCTGATCATCATGAAATTTGTCATGGTTGTTAATATTGACATGTAGATGGGAACGAGTGATTTTGGGGTCGTTCAGCCAAAAAACATGGCCACCAGCAGCCATCTTGGATTTTACTCTTTGCATGACTAAATTCTTTGGCGCGGGCTACAGGTTGTAGCTTTGGTCAGAACTTCATGAAATTTGTCATGGATGTTAACAATGACATGTAGATGGGAACGATTGATTTTGGGGTCGTTCGGCCAAAAAACATGGCCACCAGCAGCCATCTTGGATTTTACTCTTTGCATGACTAAATTCTTTGGCGCGGGCTACAGGTCGTACCTTTGGTCTGATCTTTATGAAATTTTTCATGAATGTTGATATTGACATGTAGATGGGAACAAGTCATTTTGGGGTCATACGGCCAAAAAACATGGCTGCTGGTGGCCATCTTGGATTTCAAAATTCAATCCATTGGCACGAGCTACAGGTCGTACTGTTCGTCTGATCATCATGAAATTTATCATGGATGTTAATATTAACATGTAGATGGGAACGAGTGATTTGGGGTCGTTTGGCTTAAAAACATGTCTGCCAGCAGCCATATTGGATTTTACTCTTTGCATGACTAAATCCTTTGGTGCGGGCTACAGGTCGTAGCTTTGGTCGGAACTTCATGAAATTTGTCATGGATGTTAACAATGACATGTAGATGGGAAACGAGTCATCTTGGGATCGTTCAGCCGAAAAACATGGCCACCAGCAGCCATCTTGGATTTTACTCTTTGCATGACTAAATCCATTGGCACAGGCTACAGGTCGTACCTTTGATCAGATAATTATGAGATTTGTAAAGGCTGTAGATGGGAACAGGTCATTTTGGGGTAATTCAGAAAAAAACATGGCTGCCGGTGGCCATTTTAGAATTTACTCTTTGCATCAATAAATCCTTTGCCACACCATAATCACCACATCCCTGATCCGATCATTATGAAACCTGTCATGAATGTTGATATTGACATGTACATCTAGTCTTAATTAGACATTTCAATTAGCACCTTTCCTATTCCTCCATTTACTGTCAACCATTAAATTATTCCCCTACCTAAGTTGAGCTACAGTGTCATTGACACTTTCATATTATGTAATTGCATGCATGCGATGTTATGTTCAGAGGCATTGCAATGATAATTCTTGGGATTAATCGTTCATCCGTGGGAAAAAAACACATATATATCATGATAGTGGTCATTTACAAATATGTATATAATATGGAGTTTACTATTCCAAGAGTTATTTATAGAGACAATTTTTTCTTTTCATAAAAGTATCAAAAAGGAATTTTGCTAACTGACGTGGATAAGAAATTATTGCAGTCAGTGCATCATTGTTATTTTCATCAGTAATAGAAATATCAACTGGAATAGAATTCCGGAGGTGAGACCTTAAGTGTGTCAACAGAGGGCAGTGCAAAATAAAGTGGCTTTCATCTTCTATTTTTTGCAAGTGCTGGGCCGTTGACCTTATGCAGTTAAAAAATATAACGGGAATATCCCGAAAGCCATAAAACTGACTCCATTAAATTATTATTCACAATCCTGGAACAACGATACATTTTCTTAACATTGAGAAACAATCGTTCCGATGCACTAATTTCTGAGTTTCAGTTATGAGTAATTAATGGCCGACTGCCAGTGTGCTGAATAGTGCTGAAACGGATATTCGGTTTACAACCATTTATCATCGGCAACCGGTTGAAGTATGGTCAACTTGTTACCGCAATGCTATAAATAAATGCGGTACCAACGAAAAATTCAACGAATGTATTCAGATCCTTAACGAATGTTGTTTGTTTTAAATATAAATTTTGTTACAGACTTCATCACTCAATACCAATAGCAGGTACACAGTGGCAATCAAGTGTACTCAAAGTCAGAATCACACGAAATTGGATTTATTCCAGGAATTGAAAGTCGCATATTGACGGTCTTATATCAATGATGCATGATGTCGTCTTTGATCTTCCGACATCTAGGAAACACATTCACCTGTCTTTGGGAAAGATCAAATTAATCTAGTTCAATGCAATAATCAGCATTTTCTTGTGCTTGCGAATGATAAACTAGCACTGTCATTGCCTAGTGTGTCAGTAAGATAACATGGAAAGCCCGAGCAGAAAGGGTAAAATCCGATATGTTGTCACATAAGGAAAATATAAATTGCCATGATGTGAATGCATTTCAGTTTATACTACCTAGGCCAATGTTCGTCAACATTTTTTTTATATAATGTCACAATGCACCAGTTTAATGTTGGGTATAAACATCAGGCGTGAATATTTGGAGCTTCAACCAATGTCAAGAATGTTATGTGGTCTTCTTTCCCGCCAAAACTTGTCCATGTAAACTTGGGAAATTCTAAGTAACAGTGTCGCATTTTGCACCATTATAACGCCAGGTATAACCCTCTTTTGAAACCACAAACCATGCTACGTGGTCAGCTTTCCAGGTAAATTTGTTCTGTTATGATCTATTTGCATCAGGTTTAGGGTCAGGTATATAAGATCAGACCTTTACCCTCTTCTGCTTCAGTTCACATATTTAATGCCACATGGTTAGCTTTACCGCCAAAACTATTCCTGGTAAAGTCAGGAAATTTATTAGTTCAACTTGTTGTTATTTTCTTGACTATTTCGTCGCAAGATTTTCCCTGCACATAGACTAAAAAAATGAGAACTTTTCTGCGATTCTTGACATCAATTGTGTTATCAACAAAAAACTGTATGGGTGTTTTCAACAACGCCCATGGTCTGTTGAGTAGCGTAGGGTAAAGACTAAATAGTTTGGTGATTTCCATTCATTGTAATTCTGTCTGTGTAAACATAGAGGAGTTTGTTATCATGTTAATAGTTCAAATTCCAGACATCTGATCATACATACATGTATGTAGTGTAGACTATGATTTTCAAATCGGTGGTGGAAAATATGGGATATCTGGTTTTTATCTGTTATATACATTGCTGTTATCCAGCTACAAAAAATGGTCAGCCATTTCTGCACTAGTGCTAAAGTAGGTTAATTCATACTCAATATGGATGTGTAACACAGAGCTTGACATTTTATGTCCGTAGTCTGTACGGACGAATAGCCGCCAAGAATTGGCAAGGGGTTAAAGTCACTCAAGGCCATTGAGGTGGGTACAGCTAAAAACTCATACAATATTTGGTAAACTATTATCACTATGAAGAAAGTGAAAAAAAAGATTGACTTTGTTCTTGTTGTCCCCTGAAAATTAATTTTAGGGAGACTATATAAATTACCTCCCTCCGTCTGTCCATCCATCCGTCCATCTAGCCAACCATCCACACGTACGTTCTCACCAGAGCTAGATTGTGGGATACACTGTCAAGAAAAGGTCCAGACAGACAAACGCTAATATAGATATGGATAGTGGCCCTTAATGGGGTTTTAAAACATCCTGCAGTGCATGGGCAAAAATCAGTTTTTTAACTTAGTTATATTAGTTATATTGTCCACACTTGGACATCAACATAAATCCATCATAATTGTGTGAGATTTCATCAATGTTCCTATGGATGTCATTATTCAGATAACTATGGAATTCCACTCAGATGTATAGGCACCACCACCATTTATTCATATTTATACCATGATCGCCTATCTTACTATATAAATAAAGCCATCTGTTTAAATTTTACATTTATTAATCAACACCTGTTGGTTAAACGTGCCTACTGTTAATTAAACTTCGCAGAGTGGATTAAACTTTCTCCATACAATTTGAACAGAAAAGTGTTTATCCATTGCATTGTAAAGATCGTGGCATAAACTTCGCAGAGTGGATTAAACTTTCTCCATACAATTTGAATGGAAAAGTGTTTATCCATCGCATTGTAAAGATCGTGGCATAAACAAAATATATGCATAGTGTTTCTGATAACAAATTTAATCCACTTGTGGGATTGGCGATTTACACCACTTGCTGAAGCTTGTGGTGTAAATCGCCAATCCCACTCGTGGATTAAATAATCCTCTGTTGTTTGCGTTGCATATGTAGAAACCACTAGCAGGTTAGCCCGCCACTGGCGGTAATCGTCAGAAACATGACAATTTTATTTAATTTTTTTTTTTAAATATTTTAATTTAATTTTTTTTTCTTTCAATGAGTTAATTTATGGTACATCGGGTGGAAAAACTGACCCCGGATGAAAAACTTCCCCGTTCCTAGGAACGACAGACATAAGAATCACACAACACGCATTTTTTGGTTTCCAATGAGTTATTTCTGCCTTTTTAATCAAGAGAAATTATGATACCCGTCCCTAAAAGAGGTATGGCCATTGCGGACCACTCTTATCGGCTGAGCAGCCCTTGACATAGGTTGTCCACCCTTACGAGATGGTCAATGTGCCCGTGGGACGTCGGTCCCCACAAAGAGCGGACAGTCAGTCAGTAAGTCGGCACCACTCGTCCTCCTTAGACTGCGAACCCATCCAGTGGAAGTCCCGTCAGGTGGGGAAAACCACCAGTCGGGGACGTATCACATCAAATAAGCTTGATCAAAGCATAGCGACCCCATGCACCCAACTCTGCATGACTTAGCACTAAATGAGGGGTGAAAAATAATATCATTAAAATATAAATGTATCCAAAATAGACTAAGAATATCAGCTGTAACAAAAATATATATATCAGAAATTGTAAATGCTATATTTTGGAATGGAGTAGCAAGTTTTGGCTCAACCAGTCGAGCAGTTTTGGAGTCTATAGCGCACATACAGATATAACGCTCTTTAACGACGAATCCAATACGTTTCTGTATGATGTAGGCAAAATGTAGAGCTACGCCTCTTGGATTGATAGCGAAACCCATTATTTTCATTCGGCAATCTCCGTGTATCCAACGACGGTGGCAGTTGAAGGGTAAAGGGGTGGTCGCATGGGCTTGAAAATGCGACAACGATGCGTCCCGTGTGTTTTTACCCTTATTATGCCCCCGATCTCCGATGGAGATTTGGGGGTGTATAGTGGAGCCCTCCGTCCGTCCGTACGAACGTTTCAACTCATAACTTTGGTTTCGCTAATTTAATTCAGTTGATCTTTGGTATGCCATTAGACCAGCCGGGGGGACAAGATTTCCCCATAGCCATGGTTTCGTCCGCCCATTTTTTCCAGAGTTACGCCCCTTTTTGGATTTAGAAAATTCAGGTTTTCTGCTACTTTTTTTGGTTTCCAGATGATAACTTGATGTTGGATTGTTTATTTTTGTGTATTACCAATATCGCAATACAGGTCAAGGTAAAATTTCGGTTCAATCGGATAATTTTTGTGAGAGTTATGACCCTTTTTCGACTTAAAAAAATCTTTTTTTTTTAGAAAATTCAGTTTTCCTTCTATGTGGCATTTTTATAGCGCTTAACCAGAAAGTTTCTCTGATTGTACAGTCGGGGGCGTTACCTCCGCCCAGCGGTGCACTTGTATAGGAAGTTTGTGCTCAATCGGTGCAGCCGTTTTCGATTCTATAAAGGATATACACACATACATATATATATATTTATATACGTAGTTCTCAAAATATATAGTAGACTAGCAGGTGAGCCCGCCACTGGCGGCAATCATCAGAAACATGACAATTTTTTATTTTTTTAATTAATTTTTTTATTTAATTTTTTGTTTTTCAATGAGTTAATTGTGCTTTTTTAATTTAATTTTTTTTTTTTCAATTTGACATTGAATTGATCATTTTCAAGGTCAAGGTCAGGTCGGGGTCACAATTTAACCTGTCCATGACACTTCCCGGTAGCAATTTTGAGCTCAAGCGGTTCGAGTCTATAAAGGACACACAGATATATATCATTTGTGGGTACCCGTTTCAAGTTGAAGATCATGTATGTAGTGTAGACTATGATTTTAAAATCGGTGGTGGAAAATATGGGATATCTGGTTTTTATCTGTTATATACATTGCTGTTATCCAGCTACAAAAAATGGTCAGCCATTTCTGCACTAGTGCTAAAGTAGGTTAATTCATACTCAATATGGATGTGTAACACAGAGCTTGACATTTTATGTCCGTAGTCTGTACGGACGAATAGCCGCCAAGAATTGGCAAGGGGTTAAAGTCACTCAAGGCCATTGAGGTGGGTACAGCTAAAAACTCATACAATATTTGGTAAACTATTATCACTATGAAGAAAGTGAAAAAAAAGATTGACTTTGTTCTTGTTGTCCCCTGAAAATTAATTTTAGGGAGACTATATAAATTACCTCCCTCCGTCTGTCCATCCATCCGTCCATCTAGCCAACCATCCACACGTACGTTCTCACCAGAGCTAGATTGTGGGATACACTGTCAAGAAAAGGTCCAGACAGACAAACGCTAATATAGATATGGATAGTGGCCCTTAATGGGGTTTTAAAACATCCTGCAGTGCATGGGCAAAAATCAGTTTTTTAACTTAGTTATATTAGTTATATTGTCCACACTTGGACATCAACATAAATCCATCATAATTGTGTGAGATTTCATCAATGTTCCTATGGATGTCATTATTCAGATAACTATGGAATTCCACTCAGATGTATAGGCACCACCACCATTTATTCATATTTATACCATGATCGCCTATCTTACTATATAAATAAAGCCATCTGTTTAAATTTTACATTTATTAATCAACACCTGTTGGTTAAACGTGCCTACTGTTAATTAAACTTCGCAGAGTGGATTAAACTTTCTCCATACAATTTGAACAGAAAAGTGTTTATCCATTGCATTGTAAAGATCGTGGCATAAACTTCGCAGAGTGGATTAAACTTTCTCCATACAATTTGAATGGAAAAGTGTTTATCCATCGCATTGTAAAGATCGTGGCATAAACAAAATATATGCATAGTGTTTCTGATAACAAATTTAATCCACTTGTGGGATTGGCGATTTACACCACTTGCTGAAGCTTGTGGTGTAAATCGCCAATCCCACTCGTGGATTAAATAATCCTCTGTTGTTTGCGTTGCATATGTAGAAACCACTAGCAGGTTAGCCCGCCACTGGCGGTAATCGTCAGAAACATGACAATTTTATTTAATTTTTTTTTTTTTAATATTTTAATTTAATTTTTTTTTCTTTCAATGAGTTAATTTATGGTACATCGGGTGGAAAAACTGACCCCGGATGAAAAACTTCCCCGTTCCTAGGAACGACAGACATAAGAATCACACAACACGCATTTTTTGGTTTCCAATGAGTTATTTCTGCCTTTTTAATCAAGAGAAATTATGATACCCGTCCCTAAAAGAGGTATGGCCATTGCGGACCACTCTTATCGGCTGAGCAGCCCTTGACATAGGTTGTCCACCCTTACGAGATGGTCAATGTGCCCGTGGGACGTCGGTCCCCACAAAGAGCGGACAGTCAGTCAGTAAGTCGGCACCACTCGTCCTCCTTAGACTGCGAACCCATCCAGTGGAAGTCCCGTCAGGTGGGGAAAACCACCAGTCGGGGACGTATCACATCAAATAAGCTTGATCAAAGCATAGCGACCCCATGCACCCAACTCTGCATGACTTAGCACTAAATGAGGGGTGAAAAATAATATCATTAAAATATAAATGTATCCAAAATAGACTAAGAATATCAGCTGTAACAAAAATATATATATCAGAAATTGTAAATGCTATATTTTGGAATGGAGTAGCAAGTTTTGGCTCAACCAGTCGAGCAGTTTTGGAGTCTATAGCGCACATACAGATATAACGCTCTTTAACGACGAATCCAATACGTTTCTGTATGATGTAGGCAAAATGTAGAGCTACGCCTCTTGGATTGATAGCGAAACCCATTATTTTCATTCGGCAATCTCCGTGTATCCAACGACGGTGGCAGTTGAAGGGTAAAGGGGTGGTCGCATGGGCTTGAAAATGCGACAACGATGCGTCCCGTGTGTTTTTACCCTTATTATGCCCCCGATCTCCGATGGAGATTTGGGGGTGTATAGTGGAGCCCTCCATCCGTCCGTACGAACGTTTCAACTCATAACTTTGGTTTCGCTAATTTAATTCAGTTGATCTTTGGTATGCCATTAGACCAGCCGGGGGGACAAGATTTCCCCATAGCCATGGTTTCGTCCGCCCATTTTTTCCAGAGTTACGCCCCTTTTTGGATTTAGAAAATTCAGGTTTTCTGCTACTTTTTTTGGTTTCCAGATGATAACTTGATGTTGGATTGTTTATTTTTGTGTATTACCAATATCGCAATACAGGTCAAGGTAAAATTTCTGTTCAATCGGATAATTTTTGTGAGAGTTATGACCCTTTTTCGACTTAAAAAATTCTTTTTTTTTTAGAAAATTCAGTTTTCCTTCTATGTGGCATTTTTATAGCGCTTAACCAGAAAGTTTCTCTGATTGTACAGTCGGGGGCGTTACCTCCGCCCAGCGGTGCACTTGTATAGGAAGTTTGTGCTCAATCGGTGCAGCCGTTTTCGATTCTATAAAGGATATACACACATACATATATATATATTTATATACGTAGTTCTCAAAATATATAGTAGACTAGCAGGTTAGCCCGCCACTGGCGGCATTCGTCCCATGGCTTTGTTTCAGAAACATGACATTTTTGAATATGAATTTAATGTTTTTTAAATTTAATATATTTTGTTTCTGAATTGTTTTTTTATTGTTAATTTTTTTAAATTTTAAATTGTTTTAATTAAATTGTAAATTGTTTTAATTAATTTTTTTGTTTCTGGCGGAAAAATTTACCCGTAGAAATCCCCCCTTCCTAGGAACGACAGACAACGCATTCTTTGTTTCGTGAAATCTCTCTACGATAACATTGCATTGAATTTAAAACAAACGCTTCCCGTCGGGAAATCTGTCTGCATAATATTTTGAGTCTGCCGTACCCGTCGTAATGTCGTGAAATCTCTCTGCATAATAGATAACATTGCATTGAATCTGTTGTTGGCATTCAGGGCTTCGGGTCGTTGTTGTTGGCATCACGGCTCCCCGAAAACTCTCACATTGCCGAAAACGTGTATTTAGTAATATCGTTGTTGTTGACATTTACGGCTTGGGGGCTATTTTCTTATTTAGCAAGTTTGAGCTCAATCGGTTCGAGTCTATAAAGGACACACTCATATATATGACACTTCCCGTGGGTAGCAAGTTTGAGCTCAATCGGCATTCCCTGGAATTTCCCGTAGATTGGCAGATTCCAGTAGCTTTATAACGGTATATCTGGGGAGAAATCTGATGCTATATTCGTGATTATCTGGGATGATTTCGGTATATAATTATATACTGTAAAAACAAAGCGCGCCATCCGTGCTCGCAGGGTTGGTCAGAAACAAATGTTTTTTTAAATGTAATGTATGTTCCGTATATCTCTCTGCAGATGCAAATAACGTTGAATGGCAAACAGACGCTCTTTATAGAGATGCGTCAAAAACAAACGCTCATTAAATAATCACTTGATTAACCCACGCCGGGCCTTTGCGGTGATTTGAGATTGGAGAACGGGTGCTCTGAGCTTCACTAAACCGCGACCACGGTCGTGTCGGTTGTATTTGACACTTACATAGGAAGTTTGAGCTCAATCTGTACACGCGTTTTGGATTCTATGAAGTACACACACACACACATATATACGAAGTCTCAAAATATATAGTATAGACTAGCAGGTGAGCCCGCCACTGGCGGCAATCATCAGAAACATGACAATTTTTTATTTTTTTAATTAATTTTTTTATTTAATTTTTTGTTTTTCAATGAGTTAATTGTGCTTTTTTAATTTAATTTTTTTGTTTTCAATTTGACATTGAATTGATCATTTTCAAGGTCAAGGTCAGGTCGGGGTCACAATTTAACCTGTCCATGACACTTCCCGGTAGCAATTTTGAGCTCAAGCGGTTCGAGTCTATAAAGGACACACAGATATATATCATTTGTGGGTACCCGTTTCAAGTTGAAGATCATGTATGTAGTGTAGACTATGATTTTAAAATCGGTGGTGGAAAATATGGGATATCTGGTTTTTATCTGTTATATACATTGCTGTTATCCAGCTACAAAAAATGGTCAGCCATTTCTGCACTAGTGCTAAAGTAGGTTAATTCATACTCAATATGGATGTGTAACACAGAGCTTGACATTTTATGTCCGTAGTCTGTACGGACGAATAGCCGCCAAGAATTGGCAAGGGGTTAAAGTCACTCAAGGCCATTGAGGTGGGTACAGCTAAAAACTCATACAATATTTGGTAAACTATTATCACTATGAAGAAAGTGAAAAAAAAGATTGACTTTGTTCTTGTTGTCCCCTGAAAATTAATTTTAGGGAGACTATATAAATTACCTCCCTCCGTCTGTCCATCCATCCGTCCATCTAGCCAACCATCCACACGTACGTTCTCACCAGAGCTAGATTGTGGGATACACTGTCAAGAAAAGGTCCAGACAGACAAACGCTAATATAGATATGGATAGTGGCCCTTAATGGGGTTTTAAAACATCCTGCAGTGCATGGGCAAAAATCAGTTTTTTAACTTAGTTATATTAGTTATATTGTCCACACTTGGACATCAACATAAATCCATCATAATTGTGTGAGATTTCATCAATGTTCCTATGGATGTCATTATTCAGATAACTATGGAATTCCACTCAGATGTATAGGCACCACCACCATTTATTCATATTTATACCATGATCGCCTATCTTACTATATAAATAAAGCCATCTGTTTAAATTTTACATTTATTAATCAACACCTGTTGGTTAAACGTGCCTACTGTTAATTAAACTTCGCAGAGTGGATTAAACTTTCTCCATACAATTTGAACAGAAAAGTGTTTATCCATTGCATTGTAAAGATCGTGGCATAAACTTCGCAGAGTGGATTAAACTTTCTCCATACAATTTGAATGGAAAAGTGTTTATCCATCGCATTGTAAAGATCGTGGCATAAACAAAATATATGCATAGTGTTTCTGATAACAAATTTAATCCACTTGTGGGATTGGCGATTTACACCACTTGCTGAAGCTTGTGGTGTAAATCGCCAATCCCACTCGTGGATTAAATAATCCTCTGTTGTTTGCGTTGCATATGTAGAAACCACTAGCAGGTTAGCCCGCCACTGGCGGTAATCGTCAGAAACATGACAATTTTTTTTTTTTTTTTTTTTTTTAATATTTTAATTTAATTTTTTTTTCTTTCAATGAGTTAATTTATGGTACATCGGGTGGAAAAACTGACCCCGGATGAAAAACTTCCCCGTTCCTAGGAACGACAGACATAAGAATCACACAACACGCATTTTTTGGTTTCCAATGAGTTATTTCTGCCTTTTTAATCAAGAGAAATTATGATACCCGTCCCTAAAAGAGGTATGGCCATTGCGGACCACTCTTATCGGCTGAGCAGCCCTTGACATAGGTTGTCCACCCTTACGAGATGGTCAATGTGCCCGTGGGACGTCGGTCCCCACAAAGAGCGGACAGTCAGTCAGTAAGTCGGCACCACTCGTCCTCCTTAGACTGCGAACCCATCCAGTGGAAGTCCCGTCAGGTGGGGAAAACCACCAGTCGGGGACGTATCACATCAAATAAGCTTGATCAAAGCATAGCGACCCCATGCACCCAACTCTGCATGACTTAGCACTAAATGAGGGGTGAAAAATAATATCATTAAAATATAAATGTATCCAAAATAGACTAAGAATATCAGCTGTAACAAAAATATATATATCAGAAATTGTAAATGCTATATTTTGGAATGGAGTAGCAAGTTTTGGCTCAACCAGTCGAGCAGTTTTGGAGTCTATAGCGCACATACAGATATAACGCTCTTTAACGACGAATCCAATACGTTTCTGTATGATGTAGGCAAAATGTAGAGCTACGCCTCTTGGATTGATAGCGAAACCCATTATTTTCATTCGGCAATCTCCGTGTATCCAACGACGGTGGCAGTTGAAGGGTAAAGGGGTGGTCGCATGGGCTTGAAAATGCGACAACGATGCGTCCCGTGTGTTTTTACCCTTATTATGCCCCCGATCTCCGATGGAGATTTGGGGGTGTATAGTGGAGCCCTCCGTCCGTCCGTACGAACGTTTCAACTCATAACTTTGGTTTCGCTAATTTAATTCAGTTGATCTTTGGTATGCCATTAGACCAGCCAGGGGGACAAGATTTCCCCATAGCCATGGTTTCGTCCGCCCATTTTTTCCAGAGTTACGCCCCTTTTTGGATTTAGAAAATTCAGGTTTTCTGCTACTTTTTTTGGTTTCCAGATGATAACTTGATGTTGGATTGTTTATTTTTGTGTATTACCAATATCGCAATACAGGTCAAGGTAAAATTTCGGTTCAATCGGATAATTTTTGTGAGAGTTATGACCCTTTTTCGACTTAAAAAATTCTTTTTTTTTTAGAAAATTCAGTTTTCCTTCTATGTGGCATTTTTATAGCGCTTAACCAGAAAGTTTCTCTGATTGTACAGTCGGGGGCGTTACCTCCTCCCAGCGGTGCACTTGTATAGGAAGTTTGTGCTCAATCGGTGCAGCCGTTTTCGATTCTATAAAGGATATACACACATACATATATATATATTTATATACGTAGTTCTCAAAATATATAGTAGACTAGCAGGTGAGCCCGCCACTGGCGGCAATCATCAGAAACATGACAATTTTTTATTTTTTTAATTAATTTTTTTATTTAATTTTTTGTTTTTCAATGAGTTAATTGTGCTTTTTTAATTTAATTTTTTTTTTTTCAATTTGACATTGAATTGATCATTTTCAAGGTCAAGGTCAGGTCGGGGTCACAATTTAACCTGTCCATGACACTTCCCGGTAGCAATTTTGAGCTCAAGCGGTTCGAGTCTATAAAGGACACACAGATATATATCATTTGTGGGTACCCGTTTCAAGTTGAAGATCACCTCGGGCGGAAAAACTGACCCGATGAAAATCTCCCCCGTTCCTAGGAAGCCCTAAGTACGTAAGAATCACACAACACGCTCATGTCTGGATACATGATATGCTCACGCCCGGACACAGACGTAAGAATCACATTACACGCATACGCTCTTTATCAACTTTAACTATCAACGGGATTAACCCCACAGTGCCGTTTTTTTGGGACTGAAAGTGGAGAACGGGTGCTCCAAAATGCCGCGACGACCATTCCCGTGGGTTTTTACCCTTAGATGGGAAGTTTGGTCTCGATCGATGCAGCCGTTTTCGATTCTATAAAGGATATACACACATACACACAGATATATATATATATATATATATATACGTAGTTCTCAAAATATATAGTAGATTTTTTTGTAAACAATCATGGTAATTTTTCGCATTAGAAGTTTATTCTTAAATGCAGACAGTGTTTATTATGATGAGATATAGAGTGAAACTGTACATTGATATCCTTATTAATTTGTTTGCAGAAAAATGGTTGTACTTAAGTCACTCATTTTGTTAATGACAGGTGAAGTAGGCCAATTGAGATTAGCCTGGGCTGGAGCAAAATATCCAGGAAATATGCTAATTTTAATTCAAATTTATTGGTTGTATTAAATTCTCTGGTATTTTCTATTGTTTATATTTATGTTTTGATCTGGATCTCATTATTTTAATGACTCCATGTTTTTTATTTCTGTACAGGTTTTTGACTGGAAACCCGTGTGCGCAGTATGAAGGCTACAGAGATTATGTACTTGCAACTCTGCCACAGATAACTGTGAGTTTGAAACACTTAGATCTGTTATTATATTCATTATAACAAGACTTATTCATGCTAAAGTAAATATGGGAAATGCTGTACCAAGTTTTTTAATTCAAGTTCTGAAGTTGAATGAAACATTAAATTTTTTTAAATTTTCATTGATATCAATGACTTATTCAATGATATTTGACAGCAATTGCCTCATACAAAGCATAAAACTGGAAAATCAACCATTTGGATTGACATTTCCTCGCTATATATAGCTGCTTTTTAGGCCAAAAAAATGGCCTGTTTGTTCAGTAGCATGATGATGATGACCAAAATATTGTTAGAATGAAGATTTTGACTATATCACATGAAACCGCTATAATATCATTGAAAAATCCATTAGATATTTTCTTATCTCTCACTAGTGTGTAATCGCTGCATCCTTCCCGGGATGTTGGCATCACGCCAAGTAAATTACATGCGCTGATTAATATTACAGTAAAACCTCTCCAAACGAGACCCTCTATAACCCAAGTGCATTCTCACTAAAAATTACCTCTGTAATCCGGAAACTCTCTATTCCAAACATCGGACGGCTTTTCTAGTCCAAAAGTGAAGGAATACATAAATATTTACCTCCGAAATCCGAACGTGTAAAGCGATACCAACCGAATGCAAATGTGGTAGATTGAACATACTTGATGCTGAACTCGTGTTGGCCGGCTTTAGTTTATAGACTGGGGATCCTTTATAAGTTTAAATTTCTAGTCTATACATTCAACTCTGAGTGGCCATTTTCCTGACGACTCATCATTGTGACATGTTGATTAAAACTGTATTGGTGACAATACACTACCATCGTGTATGTTTAGCTAATTAGCTAATTTAGTTTGGACAGTGGTCGTAAAAAAAAGAGTCCAATTCAGCACAATGATAAATGTGAAAACAAAATGTCAGTGGTGTAATCTCCATGAAGTCACCAATGTTCACTCAATGTGTTAAATAAGCATTCAGTTATCTAATCAGACACCTGTTGTTATAATCCGGTTCAAAGCGGTCGCCGAACAAAACACCGCTAATTAATCAGTATGATTATTCAAGAGTACGAATCTGCTATACTAACTATGCAACATTTACAATCACCGCAACATTTACAATCACCGTAACATTTATCGTTTCTATGTTTCCTGGCTTATCTATACATGTGTTATGTCTTATTATACCATGTTTTTAATTCTTATTAATACATGATTTTTTATATATTGTTATCTATATTTGATTTGGTACTTTATTGAATAAATTTTAACTAATCAATAATGAGTCAGTTGTGCTTTGACAAAAATGTCAATGCATTTCGATCATAGTGCTATTTTCTATAAACCGAACACCTCTCTAAACCGAACAGAAGGGCTGGTCTGAATAGTGTTCAGTTTGGAGAGTTTTTACTGTATTTAGAAAAGCCATACTTGACACCAATACCAGACATTGCAAAATGATTGCTTTGTTCCTTAAAGTGCAATTATTGTCCAACTTAGTTGCATTAGCAAAAATAGGCACAATAAAAAAGGCAAATTGGGGGACTATATGTTTCATTTCAAGGCAGAGCGCGCAATACTGTTGTATATGGTTGTGAAGCTTCTCAGCCAATGCTGTGCATGTATGCATTTTACATGTATTTTTAAGCTTCTTTTAAAGATTTTGATTTGTTAAAAAGGCTTAAAGCTCTAGTTTTTTATGTTTACCCATACCATAGTATGGTAAACATATTGTCGACGTCTGGATTGACCACTCGTCATGCGTGCGTGCGTCCATCCGTCTGTCTGTCTGTCTGTCTCTGTCCGTAGACACTTTACGCATGGTGCGATAACTCAAATATTTTCTATCCGATCGGAACTAAATACAGATCGAGTTCGAATATGGGTTTGATCCGAGTTTTTTTTACGGAGTTATGGCCCTTTTTCGACTTTGAATTCACGCATGCTGTCATAACTCAAATTTTTTTATGATGATCGGAACCAAATTTGGTATGCGAGTTTCAGAGCCCAAAATACAGATCGAGTTCGAATATGGGTTTGATCCGATTTATTTTAAAGGAGTTATGACCCTTTTTTCGAAAATAAAATAAAAAAAATGCTATAACAGAAGTATTTTTTGTCCGATTGTGTTCATATTTGATATTTTGGTTTATGATGACACACCACTCATCTGTATAGTTTTTGGTATTGATTGGTTGATCGGTTTAGAAAATAATTAACCCTTTACACACATGCTATCCAATGCAATAAGTTGAACATATTTCTTCTGATCTGCCTCATATTTCTTACCTAGGTTTTTCTTAGCACGTTCTTCATCTGTATGGTTTTTGGTATTGTTTAATTAACCATTTCACTCTTATGTTTACTTAGAATTCACCCAAGCTGCTATGACTCAAAACATTTTTCATCTGATCAACACCAAATTTGGTATATGAATTTATCAACCCTAAATACAGATCAAGTTCGAATATGGGTTTGATCCAATATATTTTAACAGAGTTATGACCCTTTATAATTCAAGTAATTACTGCTGGGAATTTGAAGAGAGGATATCTCACAGACCATGTGTGTTATTGAAATGAGTTAATTATCACTATGGACATTAGATATGGCATGCTATAAAGACTGATAGTGGTACCACTGGCTGCAAATTTGTTTATAATAATGTCAAATTGATTGATGGCTATCTGGTGGAGTTCTATTTTCTGTGCAATATTAAGTTAACCCCTTTGTTGAAGCAGGTTCATTACATTAGTTAATGTACACACTATAGGACACCTATTCTAAAATATTAAATTGGAACAGTCCATTGTTACTTTGTAGGGATGTTTTACAGACATTGTTGTTTACAGACACTGTTGTCTTATCTTAGACAAAAATTAATCCACACATTCCTTAGTTCCATGATATGATGTCATTGAAAATGATTAACCCTCTCCACACATCATATGGTTTTGATGCTTTTCATTTGATCATTTTCCTATATTATGTCCAGGTTGATGGTGATCCACTTTTGATTTGCATGGATTTGGGATTAAAATTAAACCATTCCATAGACACATATTATGCGATAAACAGATATAATATTATCCATTTCACTTTGATCCAGGTTCAGTAAGGGTTTCAATAAATCACCAATTGAATATACATCATTAGAGGAAATGTCTTATCTTGAAATTCCCTCAATTGCATTTGGGTTCCAGGGTAATATTAATGGTGCTGGTATTCTTGAGACTGACTTATTGTATGGGTTTCTAAAATCAATGACATGCTTTTTATAGACTATTTTGTGTTTATCAGTTCATTAGTTTGGGTAAGATTAACCCCATTCTATTCGATTTGATAACTCAAATATTTCCATTGATTATGTTTATACATGTAGTTCTTGGCATAGTTGACGGGAATACACCCCTGACCTGCATAGTGAGGGTCATTTGGTTTATTTGCTTAAAAATATTAACATCCTACACCAATCCTGTTGACACAAAGTGATAACTAAATATTTTTCACACGATCTCTATATTAAGTGTGAATTGTTGAAACTTGGTTGGTGTAAGGATTTATAAAATTTATTAATCGCTATCGCCAAGGTATGGGTTAAACATCTGCCGATCATGATCGGCCTCTCGTTTCATGTGATATACAAGATCTTCAACTCATTATGTTGGGATATTAGATTTTATGAAACTCGTTTGATAAATTTGATTCACAACTATTCTACGAATTGTTGTGAATCAAACTCGTTTCATAAAATCTTATATCCCAATATAACTCATTGGAGATCCTCTATATACTTGATAATAGTCCAGGAGATATTGGTCGACCTCTGCACTCCCCCCCCCCCCCCCCCCCAGGACTCAACTTCACCCCACCAATTTTCTTCCTTAAGGTCTCCTATAATTTTTTTCACTTGTTAACAAGAAAAAAAAGTGCTGCAGAGACTCCAGACAAGATGGCGTCCATCATGGCGGCCATTTTTTTTAAATGCACCATGTCTCTTTGATCGCCGTTATAGTAAAGATGATATCACATGCGGTCTTGTTTTCCGCTCGAATCGTTATGCTAATATACAACCCTTACAAATTAGCCAAAAATCCGACACCAGAATTCAATATGGCGGCCAAGATGGCCGCCGAAATGTGAAAATATGCTATTTTTCTGACATGTTACCACCTTTCGTTTGTCTCTGTGGGAAAATGTTGGCATATTTGCGTCATATTATACATTTATCATATAGAGGAGTCATTTTCGACCACAGGGGGACCATAATATACATTCATTGCGGGATATTTTTGTCCGATATCACGTTTTCCCAAATGCCGGTATAATAGGTCAAAGCCGAATCTACTTAATAACGCGATGTAATGTTTCGAATCAATGAATGTTATTGCTATTATAACAACAGCCATGCATATATATGTGCAGGAGATACACGAGCTAGGATTCTTCTTATATCTGAGTTGAGGAATATTTACCCAAATCCAAGATGGCGGCCAAAATGGCCACCAGAAATAAAAAATCGCCGATTTTAACATCAGTGAGCATTATTGTCATGAAAACTCCACACCTGCTTACTATTTTGAGTTGGGAACACTTAGGCGAAGAACTTTCCTTGTACAATATCCAAATAAAAGTACCCCAAATCCAAAATGGCGCCCACAATGGCGGACAGATTTTGAAAAATCACCGAAATTCCCTCATATTCACATCATTGGGCATTATTGTCGAGACAACTCCACCCATGCTTATAGTTGAGTTGGAAATACTGAGGTGAAGTTATTACCTTACATCTCATGCAAGAAATTGTTTTCCAAATCGTTGATGGCGGCCAAAATGGCGATCGAAATTTGAAAACAAGTCTACATTCCTTTACTTTCTTACGATGGGCGTTATTGTTTCGCGATTTCGATCCACCATTACATGTTGATATGGAATAGTGACATCAAGTATTCACTAGGGTTTGGAAGTTGATACTCACAGCCAAGATCGCTGCTAAATTGGCGGCTAGAAATTGAAAAGAAATCGATATTTTCACATATTAATTTCAACTTTTTGTCATAATATCGGTATGTATGGACGAAACTGTACATACACCATCTACTAGTTCAACTTGAAAGTATCAAAACGCATAATATAGCTCGTATCCTTCTGGAAAGATGAAAACCACAATTAATATTGCGATGTGGCATTTCGAAATCCATTCTCCACTTAGCGCCGATAATGGCCGTAAGCTTATAGGTGCGCCAAATAGTTATATCAGAACAATTACCTGATAACAGATTCTGATTTGCAACGTCACGTCCATAAGTATCTGGACCAGCTTCCATTTCTTTGTCTGATAAATCTAGGTAGCTCACACCGACAAAGTATTCACCACTTCCTGAGAGTAGGGTCCCTCTAATCATAAAGTTTCAAACAATTCATTTTCCGGTGTCTAGCTTACGATTTTAAATATTTGCTAAATATGAAGGCATATGACCGATGAGTATACAAGCTTACAGAAGGTCATCTTTATGTATGTGTCTCATACCCATGGGGATATAACTACATGTACACCTGGCGAACCAGTTAGTTAGTCACTTCTCAATAGATGGATCGTCAACTCACAAACTCAGCGAACGTATTGGCATATGTGGACAACTTGGGCAGTGTTTCGAAGGTTGCTAGCTGTCTCATTCCCTTGGACAGATGTCTATCTGCTAAGGATAAGACCATATTGTACAGACTACCCACACTTCTTGACCATGATCCGAAGCAAACTGTGTGACGCCCCGCATTTGTCTCGTCGAATATCTCCCAGTAGAGAGGAACAATGCTCGCGTTGCTAGTTTATGGACATGCGCCATGATAGTGGGAATGAAATGGGCCACGGTATACACCACCCCTACACCTGGTGCATGTTTAAGATATAGACTGTCATGCGTGTCGGTTTTATTTGGTGTGGTAAGATTGTATTTCCACATCCATTTCGAAGCCTTTCTGATTGAACTACGTACATTTTTGTCTGTATAATACTATGCTAGCCTCCCTCAAAACAGTCGGATGGACTGAAGGATAATGTCTTTATAGCATGAATGTATACGTTTTTTGTTATCCTCTCTCAGGGTTAGTGTCAGTACAGTCAGTACGTTGGCGGTATTATTCAAGAAAATGTCAGGAAATGTGGTGCATTTATTTCACTATGTATTTAAAGAACAATTTACAGTCTCGATGGCAATGGCTGTGGACGTTATGGTCATATAGCTTTATATATATAACTTTAGAATATAGCAGTTAATGTCTCATGCAGGAAAATGATCGCAATGGTGATGTTACCAAGAAATCACTTGGTGTACCAACGTTTGTTGAACTGAATGCAAGAGCTCATCAACGCATCTGGATGTTCTTCGCGTTGAACATTTCACCCTTTTGTTGATGGCATTTGTACTTTCTTGAACCATACCACCCAGCGTGAGTATGACATATCAACCAACTATCAAAGGTATCGCCTTTAAGACTACACTCCAGTCTTGGTGGGGCTTATACAACAGTAGCCAATGGCACACGCCTGGTCCAGCTGTTTAAGAACGGCTTCCAAACGGATGGGAACATACAATCTTAGCATATACAAGGAAAGCAAAGCCACACATGAGATCCTGTTTGAATCTAAAACATAACAAAATAAGGGGCGGTGCAGTCATGGTCCAATTTCATCTCCACTATCATGACACATACCCACAAACTAGCACTGTGTGTATTGTTATCATCTGCTTGGATATGTTCGGTGAGACGATTGCTGGACGCCAACAAGCTTGTTCTTGTGATCATGTTCAATGAGTTTGGGTATATTATGCATTATGGTCTTCTACGCCTTAGCAGAAATGCATCCGTCAAATGTCGGGTTTTCAACATTCGAAGCCATATTCAGAAGTTGTCCGGGTACGTCAGTGCATTAGATGAGTATGCGAATTGATGAACCATATATTGGGAAGTGGCTGTTTGGGAAGATCACCAGGTGTTCACGTTGTTATCCCCATTGGGTCACCAAAGCTGACAATACGCAGATAGATAGGTCCTTCTGAAAGCTAGTATACGCATCGACCGAATACCTTTCTAGTGTATCGCACAAGATGACGCTTATACCCCATATGTAGCATCTGCATTATACCATAAGCTATACCACGAATGAAGCTCGCTAAGAATTCCAAGCTTTCGAAACAAACACGTGAGCTGGACACCGGCATATGTATTGTTTGAAACATTCCGATTAGTGGCACCCTTCTACAAAGAAGTGTAGTAAACTGTTGTTGTGAGTAAGATAGATTAATACGACGAAGAGACGGAAACGGGTCTAGATAATGCTGAATGTGGCAATTCAGAATAAGCTCAGGTACTGTTGTTTTGATTCTTGGAAGTCATAATATGACTATTCGGCGCACCTATATACGGTTACGGCCAGCATGAGCCCTTAGTGGAGAATGGATTTTGAAATGCCACATCGTGATTGTGGGTTGTCATCGTTCCAAAAGGCTACGACTTACATTGGAACTAATATATGGTTTATATTATGTACCGTTCCGTCTATACAAATCGATATTATGACAAAAAATTGAAATTAGTATGTGATAATATCGGCTTCTTTTCAATTTCTGGCCCCCAGTTTGGCCGCCATATTGACTGTGAGTATCACTTGCCAAACCCTAATGAATAATTCATACATATCAACATGTAATGGTGGGTAGAAATCGCGAAACAATAACGCCCATCGTAAGAAAGTAAAGGAATGTAGGCGTATTTTCAAATTTCGGTCGCCATTTTGGCCGCCATCTTCAATTTGGATAACCATTTCTTGCATGAGATGTAAGGTAATTACTTCACCTCAGTATTTCCAACTCAACTGTACGCATGGATGGAATTGTCTCGACAATAATGCCCAATGATGTGAATATGAGGGAATTTCGGTGATTTTTCCAAATCTGTCCGCCATTGTGGGCGCCATTTTCGATTTGGGGTACTTTTATTTGGATACGGTACAAGGAAAGTTATTCGTCTAAGTGTTCCCAACACACAATAGTAAGCAGGTGTGGAGTTTTCATGACAATAATTTTCGGCGATTTTTTATTTCTAGTGGCCATTTTGGCCGCCATCTTGGATTTGGGTAAATATTCCTCAACTCAGATATAAGAGGAATCCTAGCTCGAGTATCCCCTGCACATATATATGCATGGATGTTGTTATAATAGCAATAACATTCATTGATTCGAAACATTACATCGCGTTATTAAGTAGATTCGGCTTTGACCTATTATACCGGCAATTGGGAAAACGTGATATCGGACAAAAATATCCCGCAATGAATGTATATTATGGTCCCCATGTAGTCGAAACTGACTCCTCTATATGATAAATGTATAATATGACGCAAATATGCCAACATTTTGCCACAGAGACAAACGAAAGGTGGTAACATGTCAGAAAAATAGCATATTTTCACATTTCGGCGGCCATCTTGGCCGCCATATTGAATTCTGGTGTCGGATTTTTGGCTAATTTGTAAGGGTTGTATATTAGCATAACGAATCGAGCGGAAAACAAGACCGCATGTGATATCATCTTTACTATAACGGCGATCAAAGAGACATGGTGCATTTAAAAAAAATGGCCGCCATGATGGACGCCATCTTGTCTGGAGTCTCTGCGGCCACTTTTTTTTCTTGTTAACAAATGAAAAAAATTATAGGAGACCTTAAGGAAGAAAATTGGTGGGGTGAAGTTGAGTCCTGGGGGGGGGGGGGGGGGGGGTGCAGAAGTCGACCAATATCTCCTGGACTATAAAAGGTAATTCTACGATTGTTGTGAATCAAACTCATTTCATAAAATCTTATATCCCAATATAACTCGTTGGAGATCCTCTATATACTTGATAAAAGGTAATTCTACGAATTGTTGTGAATCAAACTCATTTCATAAAATCTTATATCCCAATATAACTCGTTGGAGATCCTCTATATACTTGATAAAAGGTAAACACTACTGAATAAACTGCAATGTTGTTGAAGTCTTGGTTTATTGCTGTGGTTATGATGTCGGTGCGATTATGATGGTCTCGATGATGAGGAAGATGAAAACTAGGAGGGCAACTATAGACCCCGAAGCCACGACAAATAGTTTTCATGGCTGGCTCAACCGATTTTCGTGGCTGGTTAGCTAGCTAAGCCGGCTCAGTCACGACGTTCGTGGCTGACGAAATATGGCGGCTCAGCCGGCTGAGATGTTATCATTCAGCGTATTTTCGTTTCCGAAATGTTCCTAATCCCCTGTTACCGGTTATAGACGCCGGTTTTTTTTAGCGTTTGTGGTGAACACGTAGATTTCCAGACCACACGTAATCTTTTGATGTTGGGCTTTTCCATTATGGCGAAAATTCACGAAGGACTGGCATGGACATACTATGTAGTTTCCTATTAAATCGGTATAAGTTGTTACATTGGGACTTCAGACTACTATCACCACTGCCATCTTGCGATATATGCACGCATCATTGAATGATGAACCCGATAGTAATGATATATAATATTTCAAAGTATTTTCTATTCTTATTGACAAATGCCAGTGATGTCTGAGACTGGGTGTTGTCGATATAAACAATTTATATTTTAACCCTTTCAATACCGAATGGATGCGCCCATTCAGTTATATGAAAGCATGTATTGGGATAGTCTTCCACATTAAGGGGCCAGGTGTTCTGATAATATAACAACCATGCCGTGTCCATGCGAGTATGCCAATATTAGGCAATGCGGTTTAGTTCTTTGCGATTCACAGTACAGTTGTGCTTGACATATAAGCCCATGCACACGACTCAGCCATTTTACAATTCCGGCGGCGGAGATTTATAAATGTGGCTGGCGTTAGAAATAATATGGCTGGCGGCGGCTTGTGGCCAATATGGCTGGCGGCGGCGGCGTACGATGGCGGCTTCGGGCTCTAGGCAACTACCATACTGATGATGATCATCATCATCATCATCATCATGGGAAGTTTGTGTATATATTGTACATATACTGCAACATTCTCAATCTTTTGAATATATCTTTTATTTGTATTTCTCAATATCTTTTTGATTAGAGAATAAACACATTCAATTAAAAAGAAAAGAAAAAAACAGACAATCAGTATTTTAACTTTTCATCTTTTTTCTATCTGGATATAGGGGAGGTGTATTGGGGTAGGGGTCATGAACTAATTCCATGGTACAAAAATGTGCACACCTCTTGTTCTATTTGGAATATTAATGTATTGCATTTTATTTCGAGTACATTTGATAGAGGCAAATGTTTTCCATAAAATTAATCATGGTGTTGCCATTTTAGATTTTTTTCAATTAATTTCAGTTCCTGGATGGTGTTGAAATTGAGAAATCAGACAGAATCAAAGCCTGCCAGGTAGGAAGAAAATTGTTTACATAGCAATAAGAATCACATATATATAGCCATGGCACAGATCCATATGAATATTCCCTTCCCGACTTACAGTGACCCAGATTTTTAAAAGGTAGAAATTCTCCACAAAACTTAGAGATATATAAAGTGTGAAGATACTAAAATGTATTGGAACAATTTCTTTTTTGGTGAAATTTTATGGCAAGTTAACCAAAAAATGATGAGATATTTCCAACATATGAAAACTTATATTCTGAATTTCTTGAGAGAATTGGAATTTTACTGTCCATTGTTAGTTAAAACAGGAGCAGCCCCAACTGACATGTACCAAACATAAACTTTATGACTTACATGTGTCAATGTTTGGGTGCTTACAACAACAATAACATCATAATGACATAAGATACTGATATGGTGTCTTGAAAATTGCAGGGATATTCTCTGGTGAAAGAAAAGATTTTGGAACAGCAAGAACAACACAGGATTATAAGAGTGAGTTTATATAAAAATTGATAATAATCTGTCTCCACTATCTCCCCCCTCCCCCAAATCCCCCCACTTGGGGTATATAATAAAACTATATTATATACTTTTTATTATATACATAGACAGAACACAACGCGCATCTTAATCGAGAATCTTTTATCGAATGAGTTGCGGATGGCGCAAGGATATATTTCGCGCGAGCGAAATGTATTATGCGCCGTCCTCAACGAGTTCGATAAAAGAATCGAGATTAAGATGCAAGTTGTGTTCTGTATTTATTCCACACCGTTC
Organism: Siphonodentalium dalli; assembly: GCA_032622095.1. Lineage (NCBI taxonomy): Eukaryota > Metazoa > Mollusca > Scaphopoda > Gadilida > Siphonodentaliidae > Siphonodentalium > Siphonodentalium dalli. Next base: position 161,049,235 of record CP136063.1, on the reverse strand, counting down.
AGTCAGATAAGTTCAATCCATGAATGTCACCTTCATTGTTACTATAGCTACCTTTATTGTGATTTAAGTCTGACAAATAACCAGTAATTATGGGGGGATCACCGGAAGCGGATGATCGACGTAATGTACGTCATCTTTCTTGGCGACAACGTCAACAAGAATAGTTCCGGCTTGTATTCCACTAGAGGTATATACACTAATATGTATTTAATGGCTGGGATTCCGTTGAATACATGTGACTCACGTCAATGGGTGTGGAATAATTGAGGTTATTATATATAACTATAATAAAAAATCATGTCCAGATTTTTTCGCTTATTTTGGTTTATGTAGCCATGAAACTAAAATCATGAGATTATTTTTTGTCATATATAGGCTCATGAGTGGGGGGGACACCCCCCCCCCCCCCCCCCCCCCCGGACCCATTTAACCCTGATACAGACAACTTTTTCTTGAAAAAAGTAGATTTCTTGCCATTTCATGATTATATAATCCAAAATAAGTAAACAAATCTGAACAATATCATTGTGAATCATGTCATTTGTGCATATTTGTTGCTGTAGATATTAGATATTTTAGTGGGCAGGGGGGGGGGGTGACAAGGTACACCCGAAAAAATCAATCTGAAGGACCTACTTCAACACACTTGTAGACAACCATCATGCATAACAGGCGCTTAAATATTAGTGCATCGGAACAAGTGTATCTCACAATAATTTAAACAGTTTATGACATTCCTGGATTGTGTATGGTATTGTGATGAGTCAGTTTTATGATTTTTTGCAACATTCTCTTATTTTTATTTTTCCACTGAAAAATTGCCAAAGACTTCAACGGCCCAGCACACGATGTCATTAAGCAGTGAAGATTTTAAGGAGCTATTTGTGTGTGCCTTTTATTACTATCGAAAAGACAACTAAATTGTTTAATTATTAACTTTTCATAGCAAAAACAGATAGAAGAGGCAAGACTTGAAGAAGAGAATGAACGAATCAAAGCAGAGAAGAAGAAGAATAGAGAGAAGGCTGGCTTCGATGGCCGCTGGTATACAGATATAAATGAAAGGTCAATGAAGATTCATAACCTTCTTACCCGTATCTTAACATAAAAATGGGGTGGGGGAATAATTTTTCCATGATATTTTATTTCCAATGTAAACTTGGTCCCCAGCATTAACTTCAGCAAGTTGACTGTCCCTGGGTGATAGGAGATGTCGTTCTGTAACATGCTGACATGTGATGACATCATTACATTGTTGATCCAAATAATATGATGGACAGTTTGCATCATCATTTGAGTATCCTATAAGACAGGATAATTTGTATCATGTGTTCTACATAAACATGCTACATGTATGTATATAAGATATTTTCAAGCCTGTTCCATTATTAAACCTTATTCCACATACGTTGACATGAGGCGCATGTATCCAATGTAATCCCAGCCAATGAATACCTATTGTTTTATACCACAAGGGGAATACAAGTCGGAACTACCTCGCATTGATGTTGTTGCCAAAAGTGATGACATACGTAATGTCAACGATCCACCCTGGGTGATGCACAGATAATTACCGTTTTTTCGTCAGACTTAAATCACAAGAAAGATCTAGTTATGGCATCAATGGTGGTTACTGTTATGGATTAAATGTATCCAATACAAGGGGGTGGAATAAATATAGAACAGACCTTGCATCATAATCTAGAATCTTTTATCAAAGTCGTTGTGGATGGCACATAGTCAACCCTCAATTTAGTGTGTCTGACATTTGCAGAATGAGGTCCGCAGAGGGTGAATTTAGTGATGCTATCCCACATAGCGGGCTAATGTCACCAAACTCACCCGCTGGGGACTTCATTCTGCTTAGGCCTCAACTGCTTTGAGAAACATAGGATTAGGTTGAAGTTCCCCAGTTGAAGTTGGTGATGTTCACCTATTAATCACCTTGATTATGCATTTTATCTTTGGCACATTAGGGGATAGAAACTTTAGAAGGGAAAAAGTAACTAAAAACCTTGTTAATATGAGACTATAGATACTTCTCAGAAGATGAGGCCTAGGAAGAATGAGGTCCCCAGAGGGTGAATTTGGTGATGCTAGCCCACTCTGCAGTGTAGCATCACTAAATTCACCCTCTGGGGACCTCATTCTGCAAATGTCAGACACTAAATTCAGACTTGCGCATAGTCATATTTCACTCAAGCACTCGATAAAAGATATTCTTGATTAAGATGCTCATTGTGTTTTGTCTATTTATATCATGGGCAAGTATAAAATAACACATAAATAGAGGATCTCAAACGAGTTACTATTTTATACGGAATTTATCATCCGAGTTCACTAAATTCGATTTGAGCCGAGGTTTACCAAGGCTCAAATAGAATTTAGTGGACGAGGTTGATAAATTACATATAAAATAGAACGAGCTTGAGATACTTTTTATCACATGATCATATAATCGCTAAAATTTTATCGAAAAGACTGAAAGAACAACAATTAACTGCAGCCAGCGAACATTGTCCCAAAGAGCAGCGTGACGTCATTGCACGCGACGATATTACACGTGTCTATTACGCTCGAATATTACATCGGAAAATAGTGCTAATCATGTGATAAAGCAGCTTATCTACTTAGCACCAGAGATTGTCTTGATGTATGGATAGCAATACTTATCAAAATTGAATACATTCTCATTGAAGTGACAAGAAAAAAGACAGTACAGACAAGACGACTGATGAAGAAAAAGAGGAAGAAGAAAGAAAAGAAAAAGAGTAAGGACCTTAATATGTCATAAGACTCTATGATGCAGAGAGCATTCTGCATTTATTTTCTGTACAATGTCCATCAATAAGTGAACTTTAAAAATCATGAAACAGATATGGCACAAACTACAAATTATGTGAAGGTTTGTCAGAATTATCTACACTGGGAATGCGCTAACTTATCATATATCCATCTGCGCCTCTCCGCGCTCATTTTATTTAATAGATCTCATTGATACGTTCATTGATATACAATTATAGAAGATTTGTATATATTCCTCTATTTTTGCGTACTTAAACAATATATATATATTAACAATGAGATAGGACTGCAAGGAATAAACATATTTACAATTGAAAAAAATTTGCACAGAACGGTGAAGACGGTTATTTTGTAGTTTAGTGTCTTTCCAGGATAGATAACTCTGAAAAACCTATGAAGACAACACTTTCAGCCCAAGTTATGCATATGTAATATGGGAGGAAGGCTACCAAAACCTACCTATGTAGAATATTACAGGCCGAACTTGTCAATGTAGCACTGAAAAAAAGTTTCTTTCTTTCATATCATTTGGTGAAGAATCATTCTATTCATGCTTTAACCCTTTGCGTGCCAGGGGCCGATCTCATCGGCCCTAAACCTACAAAATAAGTCTGTTAAAGAATATAAGATTAAAATTGTAAAAAAAAAAAAAAAAAAAAAAATGTTAGGCCAATGCATTCTCTTATATATGCGAGGCGACCTATGGTCGACTCGCATATATAAGAGAATGCATTGGCACAGGGTATACGGGTTGATACAAAAATTGACCTGGCACTCAAAGGGTTAAGACAAATATCTGGGTTGTAATTTTTGTAGTAGATATTAATTATCGTAGTGAATACCCCAAATAACTGATTTTCTAAAATGGGATCATTGTTGTCTCCTAAATGGTAATTTCTATGACATTAACACGTTGACTGCCGACCCCCATTCAATTACATACAAAAAGCACGAGTTAACTCGTAGCTGGCAGTCAACGTGTTAATACGTCTTCTGAGGTACATAAAGTCAACATCCAAAAAACATGACATTGGTATCCATAAAACCTGGAGAATCACAAAAACCCCCAAACAAATTGTACACAAAATACCAGATTTTCGTATATAAATTAACATTTTCATGATGGGAGCTGCACTGGTGCAGCATTAAAGATCATGTGCCAGTGCATTCTCTGATATATATGATTCTTCCATAAGGAGCCTCACATATATAAGAGAATGCACTGGCTTCCAAGGTCAAGGTCAATATTGTTAGGCGAATGTAATCTCTTATATATGTGAGGCTTCCTATGGGAGACTTGCATATATAAGAGAATGCATTGGCACATGAGGGTTTTTGCAAAATTTCAGGAAGCTCCAGTCATGGAAGGGTTAATGGGCTTCTGACATGACCTGAGGTGGTTTGGGTGTCGTTTGCCCAGTTTGATAAAATATTTCAAATATTTATGATCCCAGGAACTGGGCAGGAATGTGACAAAGATTTACTATTAGTTGGCATAATTTGACACTCCAAACTGCTATTGGGCCAGATAATAACAAATTTAGATACTAAATTTGTGCAGGATGAAAATCTGGGAGGGACATGAGTATTCTCTGATGTTTGTACCTGAAATAACGTATGGAATAACATTCTGTTTTCTATTGCTAATGTATAGCCCTGTAAATGATAACCCTTCGTTTTGTTTCAGATTTTGGGATGAGAAATGTGATTTCACTCCAGAGTCGAGGCTAAAGGTTCACAAGCACATGGAAGAAACTAAAAAGAAAGAAGAAAAGAAAGAGTAATGTTATCTTTGTTGATTTTTTACTGAAGGAGTGTTCAGACAAGTCCGTTGCATACAGTAATGCCCTAAATAATCCACTCCTTAAACAAAGCAGAATTATGGGTAATTTTTCAGGATTTAGTCGGGAATATGGCTTGTTGCCATTCATCGGCAAGCTCTCAGACATGGGTTACCGGATCTCAGTGAAATTTGGTATGGAGGTTCTCCACTATTACTGCTTTCAAAAGAGGGCAAGTGAAATTGTTCACGTTTTCCATTCTCAAGTTTCTTTTTCTATTTATCTTGAATTCTTGGGTTTTTATGTCCGTCTTCGCAAATATCTTAGCTGTGGGTTATTGGATCTGAATGAAATTTGGTAAGGAAGTTTGCTGACTGCTGTAAAAAGAGGGGCAAGTGACCTTGTTCGTGTTTTATTTATCTGGAAATGGTTTTGCTCAACTTTACAATATAAAGTTTGAGCTATTGCCATGGGTTAGCATCTGTCGTCCATGCGTGCATGCGTGCGGACATCTGTGCATCCGTCCGTGCATAAAAAATTTCCTTCGGCATGCCCTACAGGCCGCACCTCTCATCCGATCTTTACTAAACTTTATATGTAGCTTCAGGGTGACCTATAGATGGGGGCTGTCAATTTTTTTTAAGACGTGGCCGCCAGCAGCCATCTTGGATTTCTAATTTGAACCCATCGGCACACCCTACAGCCCATATTTATGGCCGGATCATTTCTAAATTTTGCTTGCACAATTATGATCACCTGTAGATGAAAGTTATCAAATTTGAACGATTTTCGATTTTACTCTTTGCATGACTAAATCCTTTGGCACACTGTACAAACCACATCCCTCATCCGATCATCACCAAACTTCATGTGGATCTTCGGGGTGACCTCTAGATTGGAGCCTCCTATTTTGACTGAAATTTGTTTTTAAAAATGGCAGCCAGCAACCATCTTGGATTTCAAATTTGAATCCATTGGCATACCCCACATCCCGCATTTATTGGAGAATTTATTTGAAAATTTACAGGCATCTTTAGGGTTACCTCTAGATGGGAGCTATCAAATTAAAACAATGTTTTATGAAAAACATGGCCACCGGCAGCCATCTTGGATTTTACTCTTTGCATGACTAAATCATTTGGCACACCCTACAGACCACATCCCTCATCTGATGATCACCAAACTTCATATGGATCTTCGGGGTGACCTCTAGATGGGAGCCTCCTATTGTGACCGAAATTTGTGGAAAAACATGGCCGCTAGTGGCCATCTTGGAATTTACTCTTTGTATGACTAAATCCTTTGGCACACCCTACAGACCACATTCCTCATCTGATCATCACCAAACTTCATATGGATCTTCGGGGTGACCTCTAGATGGGAGCCTCATATTTTGACCGAAATGGGTTATCCATGAAAAACATGGCTGCCAGCTGCCATCTTGGATTTCAAAATTTAATTCATTAGTATGGGCTACAGGCCGTACTGTTTCATTGCTCATCACAAAAATTTAACTTCTTCCCAAGTTGAGCTAGAGTGTCATTGACACTTTTATTTTTTTTGCTGTTCATATATAACAGTATACTCTATAATTCAACACCAAAACTCTCATTTATCCGATCATATTAAATTTTTATCGCCAAGGGATGGGTTAACATCTGCCGATCGTGATCGGCCTCTCGTTACTAATCCTTGGTCCTTTCTGACGTGGGTGGTTTAATTTCTTTAAAAATACTACTAGTTAGCCTGTGTCTGTTCTCGTAGTACAGGTTAATACCTACCCAAAGCAAGTCGTATCCCATGAGACTGTAGGCCAAATGGGATACAGCTGGCTGAGGGTAAGTAAAACCGGTACTTTGCAAACACACTGGGTAACAAATATATCTATTGACTTTCCATTCCCAGTAGCACTTCAAATATATTAAGCAGTTATGATAACACTTATCTATCATCTTTTTGCATCATACTATACTCCACAGGGGATTGTATCTTCCAGAACGAGGCTCCTACATGCTATGGACAAATCTGGGGTTGGGGGGGGGGGGGTGTTGTAGTTTCCAGAATGAATAGTTTTAATGATTTGTTGGGAATAACACAGGTTTCAATGAACACAACCATATATCATCTAGTTATCAACCAATCATATAAAAGAATACACACATTAGTCAATAGATAAATATAGTTTCTACTTTAACCCCTTATGGATATATTACTGTAAAGGTATATTTATTCGTGGTGGTCCAATTTTCGTTGTTTTCGTGGTTGCTGATAACCACGAAATTAAAAACCCCAGGAAAAAATAATCTTCAATTTTGAGAAATACGAAATGTCATGCGGGAGGTAAATCTATTGACCCAATGTACATTTAAATCCTAGGGAGGTAACTCTAACAATCTGGGAGTATATTAATGGAAGAGTAGCTACAGACCAGTTTCTAACTTTAACATTTAAATTACCGAGCATGAGTGGGTTTCCATGTGGTGACTTTGGTAATGTTATGGGTTCACGCACACCACTCTTTTTTAGTTTCCGATACTGGTCGCTCATACTACTCAGTTGTTTCGGTAACCTTCCAGTTCAATAATGCAGAATATTTACAAGATGCGCTGGCAACACCGCTGTCTATATCATATGTCACGTACTCGCCACGTTTTTTTTCCGGAATTGACAGGAATTGGAGCCGAGTCCAGTGTCAACAGAATCGTTAGCTACTTGCGTATAAGTAGAGCAGTATCGTTATCTGAACTAGGGTTTTGGTCACGTAATCCAGGAGTTGTTGGAGGCCGAAAATCAATCTTACCACTTTTAACCAGGTTTCAAGAGACATATTTGCATTATACAAATGACAGTTTGGTGTTGTGTTTTATATGGTGCAGATTAATAGATGTTGGCTTCTGTAAATAATCCCTATTCACTCATTGATTGTTTTGAGAAGCGATTACTTTCACCAAGCTTATGTATGCTTAAGTAATACAATCCCGTCGTTAACATTCTCGATAGTCGGCAACAAAAGCTTGGACACGTGACATGCTAATTACGCCTGCAGTGCGGATGCACAATTTTTGACTGCTCATCGAGGTGTCCGCACTTCTATAAGTTGGATTTGGTTGTTATTATTAGGGGTTTAGATGTGACATTAAGTACCGGGGGACCCACGAATTTACAAACCCACGAAAAAGTCATAAATAGCTGAACCAGGAAAATTGATACCAACAAATTTAAAGCCATTCAGAGTAAATGGTTTCTCCCATTTAGTTACAAAATTATACATTGGAATGGTCCATTAATCATTTGGAGGGGTGTTTAGGATAAATTAGATGACAACAGTCAGACGATAAAATACTACAAGTGCTGAAGGATTCTTATTCATTGGTGGGAAATGTTCAGATAAATGGTCATTTGTTGAACTTATTATCTAAACATTTCCTGAAGGAACTTCTCAATGAGTAATTCTGAAATATTCAGATTGTCATATTTATCATCCACCCCAACTAGAAGTAATCAAAATGTAATGCATTACTTTTTAAAGTAATGCTAATGGTAATGCAAAAAATGACAAGTAATAGTAATGGTAATGCATTATATTGCAAAGTAATGGACCCATTCCTGCTACTCATCAATGAGTATTTAGTATAGAAAGGGTTATTTTTTAAATGTATTCAATCCGATTAAGCACCCCTAAATTACTATTTCTTTGGCTTCGGGGGTAAAAAATATTTGATTCAAGTCGTGGAACCCACTCTTCAAAGCTCAAGAGTGATCAGATATCGATTTTTAAATTTTTTTTATTTTTGGAGATGTGATCCACTTCCACGTCTCAAACGGACAAATTGCGGGTGTAAGATGGATAACTCTAAAATCAAGTGGTTATTATTAACAATAATAACCACTTGAATTTAGAGTTATCCATCTTACACCCGCAATTTGTCCGTAATTTGTCTGTTTGAGACGTGGAAGTGGACAACATCTCAAAAAATTAACAAATTTCAAAAATTGATATCTGATCACTCTGAGCGTTGAAGGGTGGGTTCCTCGACTCGAATCAAATATTTTGTACCCCCGAAGCCAAAGAAATAGTAATTTAGGGGTGCTTAATCGGATTGAGTACCTTCAAACTAATGGTAATACTAAAAATGACAAGTAATAGTAATGGTAATACATTACATTGCAAAGTAATGGACCCATTCCTGCTACTACTCATCAATGAGTATTTAGTATAGAAAGGGTTATTGTGGAATCGAGAATTCACTTGCCAATCTTTTGCTAAATGAAGATAATTATTGACAAATAAGATTTTTTTTTGCATTTGGCAAGCGATGCGTGAACCGTTATTGCAAGACTATGGAACAAAAGCAACACTTGCCAGTTTTGGTTAGTTAACCCTTCCATGACTGGAGGTTCCTGAAATTTTGCGAAAACCCTGTGCCAATGCATTCTCTTATATATACATAAGGAGCCTCACATATATAAGAGAATACATTGGCTTAACAATATTTACCTTGACCATATAAGCCAGTGCATTATCTTATATATGCAAGGCTCCCTATGGGAGACTCACATATATAAGAGAATGCACTGGCACAGGATCTTTAATGCTGCACCAGCACATCTCCCGTCATGAAAGGGTTAAATAATGATTTCATTCTTGTAAAGGTGCATAAAGAGAATGCATTGGCACATGATCTTTAATGCTGCACTAGCGCATCTTTCATCATGAAAGGGTTAAACTCAAAATCATAGAGCTACATAGACTTAACCGTGTTTCTGAAATAAAACTATGATAGCATTGTAGTGAACTCTCAAGATAGTCTTGATTTTAATTATAATAAGTCACGTTAATAAAATCACAATATATTTTGCTGTTGCTTTCCAGTGAGAAACCAAAGAAAGAGAGACAATTATTTGCTGAAGATGGACGGCCATACAACATTAACGAGGCAAAGTTAGTATCTCAAGTCATAAAGCTATAGTACTAAAGAGGCAAACTTTGCATATTAATGACAACAGTAATGTATTTGACCCTTTGGCGCTAGAACAACATTTATGTCCCCTCTAGGTTTGTGGTGTAACAACATTTATGTTGTTTATGGTATTTTTAGGGTAATATTATGTTACCGTGTACATAACTTCGAAAAATCATCTCCTAAAAGGAAACTTTTCATGGATATAATGTGGATGAATATTATTTTTATTATTCACATTGATTCACGATTTTAATAATGTTATTTGTATCATTTGTTTGTTACAATAGGCGACTGTTTCAACATTACTCAGTTTATTTGCAAAAATATATTCACACACGTCATATTTGACATGCTCACCTGCCAAATGGTTAATTTACAATGTTAATGAGGTATAATTACAGATGAAAACTTATTTTCTTTAGTTACATACTAGTCATTAACAAAGAAAGTATTTCAATCCTTAAAATAAAGGCAAAGCTAGTTAGTTCAAAGCTCATCTATGTTATCATATCATCTACAATCTACAATATTCAGAATTTATTCAATAAAACATCAGACAGAAATGCATTGCATAATATTAAAAACAAGAGCTACGCTGGGCATGGCAAAATACGCCCGGTGTGCTTTTATGAACTGTACACAAACAAACAATGGCAGTGACACTAAATTGCAGTATTGGTCGAAAAGAGCCATAAGTTAGTAAAAAATATTTGGAAAAATTATCCATTTCACTCAGGCCTTAAAATATGATGCTGGATATTTGCAGAATGAGGTCCATAGAGGGTGAATTTAGTGACTCTATCCCACACAGTGGGCTAGCATTGTCAGGGATTAGATACGCCCCTGTATCGGACAGTCAACTGAGGTGAAGACTGTGGCTGAGTGAACAGCGGACAATACATTATATGTGCGTGAATGTGACAATATGTGCTTGTGTTGTTGAAATCAGAGTGATTATGTAGTTCAGAGTAAAGGTGTGTTATATGCAGTACTTTGCTTGTCCGACTTCTTCGATCTTCCCGATACTTACTCGTACTACCCGACAAGCATCACTAAATTCACCCTCTGGATACCTCATTCTGCTTAGGCCTCATCTTCTCTGGAAAGTATCTTTATTATTAAATTAACAGTTGTTTATATTTTCTTTTAGAATTTTTTTTTTTTAGTTTAGTTTCTCTATATCCCCAAATTGGCAGACGAATCAGTGCATGAGCAAGGTGCAAAATGTGACCACATCACCATCTGGGAACTTAAACCTGTGTCTATGTTGCCCAAAGCAGATGAGGCCATGCAGAATGAGGTCCCCAGAGGGTGAATTTAGTGATGCTAGCCCACTGTGTGGGGTAGCGTCACTAAATTCACCCTCTGGGGACCTCATTCTGCAAATATCCAGCGCTGTATTTTCTGGCCTGCTTTCACTACTATTTCTGTGTATAGATTTTATATGCCGGTTTAAAAAAAATGACGTATTATGTTATTGGTCTATATCCATCTATCCATTTGCTTTTTTCGTTTCCAGATGATAACTTTAGTAAGTCTGAATTGAATGGAATGAAATTTGGGTTTTGAGTTTACTAACCCAAAATACAGGTCAAGTTAGAATTTGGGTTCCACCCGCCAATTTTAACATGAGGTTATGGCCCATTGTTTACCACGGGCTCTTAATTTTTTGTTTTTAATTGTAGAATTGATTTCACACTCACAGATGATGACCTGAATGTTTATCTGGAAGTTGCCTGCTATAAGTAAGTCATTGTTTTATTTGATCCTTTCTATACTAAATGCTCATTGGCAATTATAGGCCATTTATTGAACTTATTATCTGAACATTTCCCTCCAATAAATAGGACTACTTCTGTACTTGTATTATCTGTCATCTGCTTACTTTTCCTAAATACCCCTCCAGATGAATACTAAACCATTCAAGAGTATACTTTTGCAACTGAGTGGGATAATCCATTTAGTATAGAAAGGGTTAATCCCACCATGTGGATGTAGCAGATGAGAAATAACTTTTTCTATGAAAATAGTTATATCTATTTATAGTCTTTTTTTTAAGTATGGTTGTTATAACCCTTTCTATATTAAATAGATGTTCCCAATCAGTAATAAAAGTATACATTGGAATGGTCCGTTATTTATTTGGAGGGGTTTTCAGTGGAAAAAGCAGATGACAGATAAATCAAGTACAGAAGGATTCCTATTTATTTGACAGAAATATTTAGATAATAAGTTCAACAAACGAGTTCAACAAATGACCTATACTCATCATATTATCTTAACATCTCCTATGGAATAACTACTTGGCAATGAGTATTTATAATGTGGTCGTTCTGGAGTTAGACCTGAAACAAATTGGTAAATTATCGATCTGATATCATTCAATAGAGGAGACCTTTGCCAACAAAAATATGAAAAGTCCAAATGATACCAATTGCTAAAATTTACCAATTTGTTCCCAGTTCGGACATGTTTGTTTCCCAATGACCACACTATTAGTTTAGAAAGTGTTAATGTCCATCTACTTTATATATGTTGACCAAGAAATTAATTCCCAGTTCACTAATTGTACCTTTAGCACATAGGGCAGAGGCCACTTGTGCAAGGAGTATATGAAGTGGCAAAATCACTAAATTTCTGTCATTATCCTCCACAAAAGAAGTTTGGCAGGGGATATAGAAATGGGTTTTCTCTATCCGTGGTTCTATCCATCCATAGCTTTTGAGCTCCCCATCTCAGTCAGCATAAAGTAATGCTCTAATTAATCGACCTCTTAACCAAAGCAGAATTATGGGTAACTTTTCAGGATTTAGTCGGAAATAAGGCTTGTTGCCATTCATCGGAAAGCTCTCCCCGAGAGCTTTCCGATGAATGGCAACAAGCCATATTTCCGACTAAATCCTGAAAAGTTACCCATAATTCTGCTTTGGTTAAGAGGTCGATTAATTAGAGCATTACTGTAGGTTGGATTTGAATGATCTTTGAGATGCTCATGAACCAGCATGGGGGGGGGGGGGATATCCACATGGAATGGTTTTCGTTTATTCATTTCTTTTCCAGAGTGTATGGCCCTTAGAGTGAATAAGGCATCTGTGCCAACTTTTGATCTTGTATCTCTGTTAACGCAACTCATGTTTTAATTATCTTTAGCCCTTTCATGATAAGATCTGCACTGGTGCAGCATTAAAGATCCTGTTCCAGTGCATTCTCTTATTTATGCGAGTCTATATATATAAGAATATATAAGAGAATGCACTAGCCTACAAGGTCAAGGTAAATATTGTCAGGCTAATATATGTGAGCCTCCCTGTGGGAGACTCGCATATAAAAGCGAATGCATTGGCACAGGGTTTTCGCAAAATTTCAAGAAGCTCCAGTCATGGAAGGGTTAAGGAAGCATTGGGGAGAATTATCCACATGTAACAGGTTTTGTCCAATCATTTCTTTTGAAGCTAGAGCCCTTAGAAAATTAATAAACCTCAGAGAAAAGCCATCTATTTCTTGCTATTTCATGGTAACCGCTTTGGAAAATTATTATTTCAGATTTATGGATACATCTAGCATTGATTTGGATGTTCAGCCAAGTTATGTACGAGTGGTCATCAAAGCAAAGGTCTGTTTTACAACTTAAAAATTTTTAATGCCCAACATATTGAAACTACCATGAGAAACATTATTGATATGAATATAGTGACATATAGGCCCAGGAGGCCGGGTGCATTTATGTTAACATTATATTTTTTGTTACTTTAATGTAATTTATGCACATGTTACTTAAAATAAACAATCAAACAACAACCATCGGAGACACATTTTCTTTTGTTAAATTTTGTTTATTTTATTTCGTTTTTGGGAACTACCAGAATAACTCACCAGCCACACAAGTAATAACTAGAGTCAATTAGGAGATAAACATACTCTGTTGAGTTGAATATTGGGGGATTAGAGCAAGAAACAGTTTGTGAACAAGCCAGCTTGCCAGCAAGTTCACAAACTATTTTCATGCTTGAATCCCAGAATATCCAACAAAACAGGGTACGTTTATCTCCATTGTAATTCAATCCACCAAAAAAAAAATTGAAAGAAGGAGGAAATGAGCTTTATATTTGTATTACATGCCATGAAGTGAGATATCATTTTTTTTGGTGATCAAATCTTTGGGTACATAGGCTTACTCGGAACAGTGCCTGAACAACTTCCTGTCAATGGTATATATAGTAAACATCTTTAGCGGTTAACTTATTATGCGACTCCTGACTGTGCAGTGACATATTTTACACTTGTTGTCATGACGCTGTGCTCCATTCAAAACTTTCTGACCGATCAGTGGCCAATGTTGGTGAATCGAAAACTAAAGTTAGCAAACACTAGACCAATCGGGATACGTATTTTAGTGACAAATATTAAACTTGAATTACTATGTTGCTTAATTCAGATATTGCCAGTGCTCTCCTGTTACTTGATCAGAAACAACTCAATTCATTATAAAACCGATCAATAATTATTCTCTTTGACAAAACTGTTGTCTGTGATTAATTCAAGATTAAAAATTATGTTAAGGCAATATCAGGATAGATTATGTCTGCCACATACAATACAAAATAATAAATAAAATATAATACATAACAGCACTCAATACCACTTTCTGATCTATGATCTGATACATGCTGCATGAAGGGCTTAATTTTCACCTAGATACAAGTTTATGTCAACAGAAAATTCTATCGCCTTGAATTTATTATTCATGTAGGAATGTTGCAACTGAACAGAAAATAGCATGAAAATCTAATTCTGAATGCTTCTAATTGTTAACCTCTTCGCTGCTATGACGTCCGTAACTATTATGGACGTAAAAGTGCACGCCGTGTGCTATATGGTCCGTAGGTACTACGGACCTACGGACCTACTTCAGCACACTAGCAGTAGGCCATTATACATAACTGGAACTCAGAGATTGGTGCATCAGAATAACTGTGCATCAGAATAACTGTATCTCCAAGTTTCTAACAGTGTATGATGTTCCACGATTGTGAACGATAATAGCCTTTCAACCATTGTCAGTTTTATGGTTCTTGTGGTATTCCCGTTATAGTTTCCCATTGGAAAATGGCAATAACGTCAACAGCCCAGCACACGACATCATAGCGAAGAGGTTAATCTAAAGTAATAAATTGGGCTCTGCTTTTTGAGAAGATTTAGCGGTATTTCCAGAAACTCTAGAAAAAAAACCTGTAAGTTAGTGTAAACCCATGAATCCGGAATGCTAGTTAACCCTTTCAATGCCAAATTTATTGATTATAATAATGTGATACATTGATGGAAAGAGCTCTTAGAGCTCTTTCCATCAATGTATCACATTATTATAATCAATAAATTTGAAAAATGATCAAGGAAATATGGGTTGATACAAAAATCGGACTGAAATGGTTAACAGACAGCTGAGTGAATCCTGAATACCAGTTAAGAAAATATGGTATTTTAATGGAATTTTTAATTTTGTTCGAGCTTTTATTCAGTCAATAAATTTAAGATTAGGGTTAGGGTTAGGGGCTTTAGGGTTAGGGTTACCTGTTGACATAATTTCAGTGCCAAATATATGGTAATGGCTACTTCATTCGAATAACATTTTGAATACGGGGGGTATTACTTAGTCCCATTAGGGACAAGCCCATCTCTAGTTATCACTGCTATTATGTACACAGCAAGAGATATGCGACTGAATTTCATCACAAAATTTTCATTTGGCTAAGAAATTATAAATTTTTTTTAATTTTGTGTTTTAAAAGCAATGTACCAGGCTTTTTAAAAATCATGAGTTCTGGCTAAGTTAAATGTATGAATCACAAGTACCAGTTAGCAAAGGGTATCTTAAAAATCACCTGAATCCTGCATACCAGAACAGGGAGGTGACTCCATCTGATCTCCATCTAATAATCTAATGAGTTAAACACCAAAATTATTAAACGCACATGGTGGTTTGTGTTCCAAAATACACCTAATATTTAATATTCGCTTTTTGATTATTCCCCCGAACACAATGTTCGTTGTATTACCAGTAATTGGAATTCTGGAATCGGCAACGGAATGTCTGGAAAAATAATTTTGAGTAATCTGATCATGAAACTATTCAAAAATTTCACGTACTGCTTTCTCTTTGTTTTAATCATCAAATTTATGAAGTGCCATAAACGTTTCAGAGCGACAACCACTTTAGTATTTCTTCCCATGGTCTGCAGTTGCAATTTTTACGCAACCGCTGATTAAAAAAATTTAACCGGCACAAATGATATGATCTTCAATTTATTAAAAACTATAAGAAACAATACACGTATTTTCATTGCTATATCAATGAATTTGGTTTGAAATCTTCTGCGTAGGTATGTTTTGAGATAACTCTTACCATATTATGTATACTTAATTTTTAGGTGTTTTTTTTTTTTACATGAAAATCATATTGGTCTATTATCTACTTTTATCCAGATGTTACAGCTGTGTCTCCAAGATGAAATAAAGCCAGACTCGAGTTCGGCAAAGAGATCTCAAATCAGTGGTCATCTAGTCATCACCATGCCAAAGGTACATTAATGCCCTAAATAATCGACTCCTTAACCACAGCAGAATTATGGGTAATTTTTCAGGATTTAGTCGGAAATATGGCTTGTTGCCGATGAATGGCAACATTATTATGCTGTGGTTAAGGAGTCGATTATTTAGGGCATTACTGTAGTTTCCAACTCTGGAGCCATCTAATGGATAATGCTATTTATATTTGATACCATGATTTGCTGATTTTGTTTTATAAGAAAACTGGTTCTGTCGGTCGAAATAAAAATGTTATTTTTTAATATAGGCTAAGATAACAAATTGTGATATATTTGGTGGCAAATTGTCTATTACTATATTTTTCATAACTGCAGCAGATGGGATGTGTGGGTAAAAGTGTTCCCTATCTGGGTAGCCATTGACGTTAAAACCTTCAGATGTGGAATGTTTTTTTTATGACATGTTAAATTCCTTCACACCCTCCTCATTATATATTTTTTGTTACCATGAGGGCTTTGGCAGAGTTGGCAGCAAAAGATATCATGGAATTAAATGTTTTTGTTTTGTTTTTTTTAAACGGACCGGCGTATCCTAAAATCATCTATTCAAATAAAAATGGCCTAACCAGCAATGTTTTATATATGCTATATCCGATACAAACAAAGATACAAACAAACTTGTTATGTTCAGATTGTTTGAAATAGTGAAATTTACTTTAAAAGAACTGAGATTTCAGACCGATATTGTGCATTTGCAAAAAAATAATAGTCCATAATTTGTTGAAAACAGCAAACTTTGTTCAACATTAAGGGGTTCATAAAGTATGGTAAAGAGGATCAATGCATTCAGCATTTGTCCAGAAAGGTCCACTACATTATCCATTTTTGTCACCAGGAGTTGTATAAGTATGGATAATACAGAAATCACAGTATACGAAGAATGTCATTCTTCCACAATCTCTTGATCTCCTGGAATGATTTTTGGAACAGACAGTGTTCGAGTTGGACCAAAAAATCTTATGGCCAACAAAGTGACCAAATGAAATTTGTAGTGGCCAAATTTAAAAACAAATTTTAAATGTTTTTGGTCAAATTAAACAAACTTTGGCCGAATTAAATCCTCATTTTCTGGGCTTACAGTTGATGACTAAATTATATTTTTTAGATATATAACTCTCTGACTATGTCACGTCACTGACACCATGTTCGCCAGCTAATCAAGTAATGGACTGTGTTAGTTATCATTGCTATTTTCGCCGAAATATAACAGTTCTGTTGCTTATTATTGTGAGGTGTTGAATACCGATTGTTGTATTAATAACCTTTGTGGTGTGAAGCCTGTTTGTTGTTATAAGACGGGAGGCAGTTTACGACACATTACGTAATTGACATGCCATTGCAGGTACATCAAATTATTGGACAATGCATTTACGTATTTCATCTTACAGACCGCATATTCAACAAAATGTGATATAACCAGTGTAGAGATTAAGGTTTTTGATGATTAGTAATACCCTCTGTATAACCATCACCATTCAATTTTAATGCTCCCCTTACAAAATAGATTTGGGTTGTCATTGTATGATGTATCCGAAGTATGAAACCCGCATGTCAGATATTTCATCGCCTAACTTTGTCAATCTATTCAGCACTTTTTTAAAATTATATTTCTGTCTCCATTTGTGATGAAAAAAAGGTTTGGCCAAAAGTTTGGATAAATGAAATTTTTTGTGGCCACTTTAGAAAAAAGTGGCATTGGCCACTTTGGCCACCGACAACGCGAACACTGGAAAACGAGTTAGTGGTTTCTTTGATTTAACCCTTTCTATACAAAATACTCAGTGATGAGTAGTTATCCCATCGGAAATGTTTCGATAATAAGGTCAACAAACAACTATGAAAAGAGCACTCTTGGTGAACTCTGTAGTTTATGTCAACTGGTGTATATTCTCAAGTTAACATTTATGAAACTTTACTGTTTAAATTTGCTGAAAAATTCTCAAGATTTCAGTTAAATCTTTAAAGTAGCCTATACTTTTATTTTAACACTCTCTTTACTGAATATTCATTGGTGAGTAGTTATATCTTATCACTTAACAAAAGTTCAGATAATAAGTTCAACCAAGGTCGTTTGTTGAGCTTATTATATGAACATTTCCCACCAATGCATTGGATTCTGCTTATATTACCTGAACACCCCTCCAGGTGAATAATAGATCCTTCCAATGTATACTTTTATGACTAAGTGGGATAATCCATTTAGTATAGGAAGGGTTAAGTCTACATTGTACCATGGTGACATTGGTTTTGATTATTGCAGCTGAACCCTGTCATAAAGAAGCCTCCATCAGAACCAATTCAGCCAAAGAAGGAAGTCAAAATGAACAAAGAAAACAAACACAGGTAATTTCTCCTCGTGTTAGATAACATTTAAAGATACGGGTGGCCTTCGCATGGGTATAGCTGTTAAAATAGTGACATACGCTTAAACTGCCATAAACAGAAAGAATATTATGTAATAGACATATGTTGTTGTTCATACCAATCATAAATATCATATACATTGCATGTTATTGTCACATTTGTACACTTTTTAATGTAAACAAACATAAAAAATGTTACAAAATCATTTGTTTATAGACAAACACTTGGAACTACCGGGTTGTCCAATGAAAATGTTCCGTTGTGCTTTACTATTTCTTCCTAACCTGTATATGGTAATACATACCAAATAAGGAATTATACAATGAGTTGTATTGTGAGTTGTAAGTTGTAAACACACCAAATTAGGGGTTTTTCAACTGACGTATAATGCGTGTGAATCTAAATAAGGAAATGACACAATATTGTAACTCTGCTTATAAACAGTCCACTGCACTTTCTGCGAGAAACTGAACAACAATCAATCAGTATTTTCTCGGACACAAGCATGTTTTGTGAATAATATCGCATTCATATCATTTATTATGCTATACTCTTAGTATATTTTTGAGGAAATTATCTTAATTTGATAAATGTTATTTATAAATTATAACCTACAACGAAGGCCGCCCGTCCCTTTAAGGTTACATTACCAAATTGCAACAATTCAGTTTACAATTACAATTTGAGCTTGAGAGGTAGAAAAACAGAATAGTACAAGAGCCCCAGAGTCCAAAAATGCTTTCTGTCCACCAAGTCTTGAGTTTTGTGTGCCTGTCATTTGCAGAATGAGTCCCCAAAGGGTGAATTTAGTGATGCTATCCCGCATAGCGTCACTAAATAAATATTTATATTGCAGTTTATTTGTAAATTAAGACACTTGTTTTAGCTACACATATTTTATATATTTCACCTGGTGAGTTACCAAACCCTGTCAGTACTTGAAGATTCAAACAAAGAGAATTTGCCCAGAAACGCCATGACATAATGTTCCGAGGGCTTGGAATCATACTAAAAACCCACAAGCATATGATATCACAGTGCTCCATGAGGCAGTCGGTTGACTGCATAAGTGAACTTATTATCTGAACATTTCCCACCAATGAATACAGTAATTCCTAATGTAATTGACCACTTAACCACAGCAGAATTATGGGTAATTTTTAAGGATTTAGTCGGAAATATGGCTTGTTGCCATTCATCGGAAAGCTCTCGGTGAGAGCTTTCCGATGAATGGCAACAAGCCATATTTCCGACTAAATCCTGAAAAATTACCCATAATTCAGCTGTGGTTAAGTGGTCAATTACTTTGGGCATTACTGTATGAATCCTTCAGCACTTGTATTATCTTTTTATGACTGTCATCTGCTAATTTATCCTGAACACCCCTCCATATGAATAATATACCATTCCATTCCAATTTTTACAGTTATAAATGAATGGGAGAAACCATAGAGTATAAAAGTGTTAAAATCGAATATAACCTTACTCTACATTGATACATGTTCTGAACAGAATGACCATGTACAGGTAGTTGCAAGGATTTATTGGGTCACGACTTTTGTTGGCGATAACATCACACATGTCACCCTATCGGTAGTATAACCTAATATACATTGATAGAGCACAAATATAAAGTGTTCCTACCATATTCAAACAGGAAAACAGTCGAGAGGTTAGAAGTGGATGAAAGTCTGGCGAAGACCGTCGACATCATGAACATTGTTCCTGAGAAGAAGGCTACAGATATTTCTGCACCAATCGGGCACAGATCATATGTTAAAACTGTCGCAGAACGACCAAACAGTGAGGACTTTGTTGACGATCCAGATGTCCCACCGTTAATGTGAATCAATATAACAGTTCTTCCTGTGAAAAGTCCAGCCATTGTTCTGTGAAGTTCACCAACTTTGATGTCCTTATCAAGCTGAAATGACGGATACTTGGTGTGATCTTATATATGTGTCCATTTTTCATCAAAAATTTGCCTTGGATCTGCCCATTTAACCCTTTCATGAAGGGAGCTGTGCTGTTGCAGCAGCAAAGATCCTGTGCCAGTACATCTCTTATATATATATGCGGGTCTCCAATATGGAGCCTCGCATTTATAAGAGAATGCACTAGCTTACAGGGTCAAGGTAATTTTGTTAGACCAATGTATTCTCTTATATATGCGAGGCTCCCTACTGGAAACTCACATATATAAGAGAATGCATTGGCACAGTTTTTTCAAAAAATTTCAGGAAGCTCCATTCATGGAAGGGTTAATACCTTTGTTCTCAGGCAATATATGGAACAATTTAATGTTATTATTTTTATAGACTTTGTATATGCAATCAATGTTGCTGGCGATGCATCTCTGAGCATGTAGAAGTGTCAGATGCTGAACAATATACTGTATAATTTCACGAAGCAGTATTATACCAAGTATGTTGTTTGGCATCTAACACTTCTATACACACAGAAATGCATAAAAAATGATGTTGAGTGTTGAGGCGTAAAATAAACGAATCTTAATTTTCAGCCATCTTGTTTGTATCCTGCTAAACATATCATTGAAAAAATACGGTTGTCTGTCAATGAATCCAAATGACGGACCGAAAAACTTTATTGATTGAAATAGACAACAACCTATGGAAGTTAATAAAATAAACACACTTCAATCTCTATTTCTTATGATAAATTACACAAAAGCAAAATTCACATATTTGAAAGGATACTAGAACATCTAATGCCATCAAACAAGCCTGGATATAGTGTGTCTGACATTTGCAGAATGAGGTCACCAGGGGGTCAATTTATTGAAGCTATCCGCACAGCGGGCTAGCATCACCAAATTCACCCTCTGGGGACCTAATTCTGCTTAGGCAGGGTTTCCACTACTACGGCAGGCCGGCCGTCAAGCAACCTCATTCCCCTCCCCAATAATGACCCGGCGAGCTCAATCCCCTTTTCCCGGGAATGGGGCCACCGACACTGGACGATTAACAGGTGCACTTGGTGCCTAAATGATACGTAATCAGTTGCACGGGCCACCCATGAACAGTTGTCTACAGAGTCCTCTTTCGTAATGCTTTGTCGGCATAAGTCAAAGACAAACCAATCGTCACATCAAAGGGACTGTTGCCAACAAAGAAAACTGCCCACGCACTCGGTTCCCGTGACGTCACGGCCCATGTTATATTGAAGTTTTAGTTGAATACTTTCAAAATTTGCGAGCAGTCCGTTTAAACAAAATTAATAATGAGTCACAAAGACGGATTATACAAAAGAATACTACGACCGAACGATGGCCTGGGATCCACAAAAATAACTTCCTTTTATACCACTGGGAGACCTGGAAAATTGCCGACCGCCAATGTTCCAAACTCTACGAACGTAGTTTCTGATGTAATAGATCATCGGCAAGGTATTGCTTCGACGTTGACTGGAGCGAACATAGTTTCTGATATGGTAGATGATCGCCAAGGTATTGACTCGACATCCGCTCAAGGTGGTTCGTCTGTCTCGTCATGTCGAAAATGGATGGAGATATTCCCGTGGGCAACTTACAGTATCGAGAAAGGGGGTTGGATATGCTCACTATGCTCCTGAAGACGCCGTTCCATGCCCCGCATGCAACAAAGCGGCCTGTCCTGGGTGGACACAGGGGTTCGGCAGCGTAGCGAGGGGACTGTACTCTTGGTTACCAACTATGCTTCAGAATATCCGTACGAAAAACAGGCGGTACGAAATCCGGTTCACATTCTGATACCCTTGACCTTTGATACGGTTTGCTGCTGAACAGCATTGATGGAAATACTAAATTATAGGGTCTTGCGAATTGGAGATTTTGATCGAATCGAATATCGAATCGAGTTGACGAAATCGAATCGAATAACGAATCGAATATCGAATCGAATCATACCTGTCTGTTGCATTCTCAATTAGGCGTTTAATGACAATGATTAGACGATTTGTGAAACGTTCTATGAACTTCCATGATGTTCCATCATAACTTGATGTGGCGATCAACCGTCGTTCCTGATACTATTAACTTCAATTAAGAATTGTCGAGAGAAAAAAAAACATTAAAACGTCCATGCGGTCGTCATGACGATTAAATATATAACCACTAAACGGATTATCACGGAATTAAAATCACGCGCAATTTTTAGAATTAGCATGTACATGCACAATTGCAAATCGGCACTGGGGAAACACCCGTTGTTATAAACTTGAAGATGTAACAACAGTCGCAGGGTAGCCTGTTTATGTAGTGCTGGGTGCTTAGATGGGTCGTTGTCCCAGACGCTCGCGATTTATATACCATGTTACATTTATCACACGTATAAGTTAAGCACTGCATGCAACTTTTATCATGTTTAAAATAAACATGAATACCGGACGACAAATTGTCAAGTTTCAAGGAACTCTCTGAAAGTCAACTTCAAAAGAGAACACAACCCACATGCTCTTTTCGACGCCGGGAACACGTGATGTTTACATTCTCAGCGATATTACATAACGCGGAATCTGAAACGTTTTGTCAGCGGATAAGGCTAGCGGTTGCTCAGTCTCATCGCTATTATAATTTACGCGCGTCGTCGGTCTACCGGCGATCTCAGAGCTTGTGGCTACCATGTTCAAAGCTAGAATTCAGATGTATTCAGTCGACATATAGTGGCTACTTACTTGCTATTCTTATATTTAATATCATGCGAACGTTCGCGATGTACAATAAGAATTATAAGCTACATATATAGTCATAATTTTCGGGAATAATATGGCACAGAAACAGCTAAGATCGACATGTGTACTTGTCCGTAAACAGCCTACTTTGTTGTCAGTGTATATTCGAAATTTCGAGTTGGAAATTTTGAATCGAAATCGAATCGAATTTGACTTTCGAATCAAATCTCGAATCGAATATCGAATATTCGCAGGACCCTACTAAATTAATAACAAGTTGATGTCAAAGAAACATGCGCTGATTCAATTTACTTTATGCACGTAGCTTCAATGTTCCTACTTCATGTCTTAGGTGCAAGGAAATGGCTACTTTTCACTGACAAACATCAAAATTTTCTCCCGACAAGGCGAACCATGGTCGCCCGTCAAGTGTTTCCCCCTCCCCCTGTACGGCCTCATGTATTTACCCCTAGCAGAAACCCTGGCTTAGGCCTCATCTTCTGGGAGGTATCTATAATCTCAAATTAAAATTGATTTTAGTTTTTTCCCTTCTGTTCAGTTTCTATCCCCTAATTTGCAGAAGATAACATGCATAATCAAGGTGACTAATGGGTGAACATAACCAACTTCATGTGGGACAGCATCACTAAATTCACCATCAGGGGACCTCATTCTGTAAATGTCAAGACACTAAATCCAGGCGTGCCATCAAAGTGGTGTCCTAATGAATTAATGATCTCCGATGACTAACTTGAAAATGGAAACAAGACGCTATAAATATCCAATTTATTCTCTTGTGATCAATGCCATGTCATTTAGTATTGTTGTGGAGCGGAACAAATATTACTAGTGGTATAGTCAGGCCTCTAAAGTATGGTGCCGTACATTTGCGAAATGAGGTCCTCAGAGGGGAAATGTAGTGACGATACCCCGCAAGTGGGCTAGCTTCACTAAATTCACCCCCTGGTGACCTCATTCTGCTTAGGCCTCATCTTTGGAAAGTATCTTTATTATCAAGTAAAAAAGTTTTTTAGTTTTTTTACTTCTTTAGAAAGTTTCTTTTTTAATTTAGTTTCTCTGTATCAACAAATTGGCAGACGACTCAATGCATAATCAAGATGCCTAATGGGTGCACATGATCATCTGGAAAATTAAATCTGTGTCTAGGTCTCCCATAGCAGATGAGGCCATGCAGATTGAGGTCCCCAGAGAATGAATTTGGTAATGCTAACCCGCTGTGGACAGGGAAGAGTTACTAAATTTACCCTCTTGGGGACCTCATTATGCAAATGTCCAGCACCATATCTTGAGACCTGGTTATAGTTATGTAACATATTCCATTATACCCAACAAGCCTATTATATTTGACAGTTTCACGGATCAGTCTTAATTATTAATTTTAGTTTTCTTGGTATGGTAACCATGGACGTGTTTTCAAAATGACGTCATGATATTTGGGGGCCGTTAAAAGTCGCCCAATTTCTTAAAGTAATACTGCAAATTGTGGTGCGGGAAGCAACACTTTCCTCAGGTGATAGAGATTGTCGCTACCAAGTGCATTGACCAATCAGATACATGCATTTAAAGGCCCACTTAATTTTCGAACCCCCAGATTACATTATTTAAAATATATGCCATATTATATACCATTTGAAAGAGGAAGCTCCAAAACATTGTATTACATGTATTAACTTATCCGGTGTAATAAACTGTTTTTGTTGAGTTGCCAACCCGTTTTGTCATCAAGATTGAAGTAAAAATCAGTATTATTTTCAATGCAGGGGGAATAACTCTATATATTAAAGATAGAGTTCTTCCCCTTGCATTGAAAACATTTGAATTCTGTTGCATTCTGGATGCCAGAGGGGGAAGTCTTCAGCAGTTTTCTATTTCTCTGTGGGCATATTCTGAGACACAGATGTTTCAAATAGTGATGAATTATAGTATTTTAATCATATTTTATGGCATAGATTGTTATTAAAACCGTCTATCAAGTCACTATAAAAAAATAATCGGTGACTCGAAAATTAAGTGGGCCTTTAACCGAAAGTGAAAGTAGATGTAATTATAGATTTATAAATTAAATATTTTTTTTTTTTCAAGCAGTATATAAAATCTCTTTTAGCCAGTGTATTTTGAAAATAACCTTTGTTTAAATTTCAAATTGTGGATAAATGTAAGACTGACTTTGGGCTCAAATTGTGGACAATTTTTAACCCTTTCAGTGCCAAGTCCGATTTTTGTATCAACCCATATTTCCTTGATCATTTTTCAAATTTATTGATTATAATAATGTGATACATTGATGGAAAGAGCTCAATAAATTTGAAAAATGATCAAGGAAATATGGGTTGATACAAAAATCGGACTTGGCACTGAAAGGGTTAAGACAAAAATATTTATTAAAACTTTATTTATTTAGGTAATGAGATAGGTGCCTGAGAACATCGTATTTTGTTCTATATTAAAAAAATTGTTATATTAAATTAGTTTAGGGAATGCTATGTTTTTTTTAGGCAAATTGTACATTTAAAGGTACTCAACCCGTAAAGAGGGTCCCCATCTCAACAGATTCCAACAACAACAATCCGATCAGAGGGTCCTATATTACTATTTCTTTGGCTTTGGGGGTAAAAAATATTTGATTCGAGTCGAGGAACCCATCAAACAAAGCTGAGAGTTATTAGATATTGATTTTTGAAAATTCTTATGTTCTCGAGATGAGTACCAATAACTGCCGTCAATTTGGTAACCTGCTCGAGATATTACACCAAAATTCTATTCAAACAGACAAGGATGGATAACTCTATAATCAAGTGGGTAAAAATAACGATTTTTTGACATTCTTCTGGGCCAGAAAGAATTCCCGATAATGAAAAATAATAGATTTCTAAAATCGATATCTAACAAATCTGAGCTTTGATGGGTGACTTCCTCGACTCGAATCAAATATTTTTGACCCCCGAAGCCATTGAAATAGTAATTGAGAGGAGTTTTATCGGGTTGAGTACCTTTAAAAACATTAAATTCAGTATGAAGAGCCTTTCTGCTAACTTATCATAATTTGTTGGTCCTCATTTTCTCATTTATGTTATCTGTACAGTAATGCCCTAATTAATCGACTCCTTAACCACAGCAGAATTATGGGTAATTTTTCAGGATTTTGTCGAAATATGGCTTGTTGCCATTCATCGGAAAGTGCTGTGGTTAAGGAGTCGATTAATTAGGGCATTACTGTACATCTGTTCCAACTCATTGTGCTCAATATGATTTCATTCCCACACATACAAGAATCATTCCAGCTCATATAATGTTACATCACAATCTGATATTCATCTGTGCATAATCAATTATAATTTGGATATATATCATTATCATTTTAATTTATTTTTATTGATACCATAAAGTATATTTGTAATGACAGAAGTATCTCAGTTCATGTTCTTGAATAAACATATACATTCCAATTAAGATAAAGCAAAAGGCTTAACATAACCCCAGTGTCTTAATAAGTAAGGTGCGAAATGCATCAGAAGCCGCCCAGCTATGGCAAAGCTGGTGTAAAGTATAAATTAAAAAAATATATTGCCACTCAAACAGCATTTTTGAAGGTTCGGCTTACATTAATGGGAGCTGCAAGTGCAGTCTCTTAATATATGCGAGTCTCCCATAGGGAGCCTTGCATCTATAAGAGAATGCACTATATGGGAGACTCGCACATATATAAGAGAATGCATTGGCTAAGGTTTTTCACAAAATGGTCTCCAAATTATGTATGTGTGATTTGGGGATGAATATGTAAAAACTTGTTATGCATTGCTGAAACATGATTTTTATGTATACCCATACCATTGATGATGTCTGGATTGACAACTCGCTGTTCGCCTGTCCGTAGTGACTTTATACTTGGTGCGATAACTCCAACATTTTCTATCCGATCGGAACCAAATTCTGTATATGAGTTTCTCAGCCCAAAATATAGATCGAGTTCGAATATGGTTTTTTATGGAGTTATGGTCCTTTTTTTAAAACAAATTATTTTTGATTTTTTTTTTAGATTGAACTCCTTGCTCAATTTAACAAACAAACAAAATAATAAATTTTTGTTTTTAACTTTAATAAAAAAAAACAATTTCAATTAAAAAAACAAAATTCTTCAATGAAATTACTGAGACTCATGTAAACATCTTCTCGGGAACCACCAAGCTGATATATCTGACATATGGTGTGAAGGGGACTAGGATGGTAGGTTTCAGATTGTTAAAATGTGACCGACCTGTCAAAAAGAACCAGAGATGGTATCACACTTTCCAGGTGACCCTCTCAACTTCTACCCCCCTCCTCCCACCTCTGTACCCTTCTCCCTCCCCCCACGCCCAAATTATTGTCAAAGTTATACTGCATCTCTTTCTTGCTTTGAGAACAATAAGCGCATTTTAATTACATGAATTTATTCATAGATGAGCCATCAAAGCCCTTGGAACAATTAGATTAGATGCCTATTCACTTTGGTGCTTGCTGCAAAGCATATCCTATTATAAAGGCAGTCTCTACTGCAGACATATAAAACAACTGCCATATATAGTGCATTGTATGTGATGGTCTGCTCCAGCTCATACCATGAAAAGTATTTTATCACCTCTTGATGTGACTCTGTTCTTGTTTATATAATTTGAATGATGATTCAATTTGTAACATGGCGCATGCATCCTATTAAAATTTGATCAACTCCTTATGGTTTGGTATCTCCATTGATGTGTTACAAAAATGTTGGAATTGATTAATTAACCATGTTACTTTTCAACCAGGTTTATTAATGAACACTCTATTAAGCACATATTTAATAGTTGTGTACTCATAGTACACATAGTGTCGATGGCCGGATTGACCACTGGTCACTCGTCCGTCTGTCTGTCTGTCTCTGTCTGTCTGTCCATCCATCTGTAGACACTGTATATTTACTATCCGGTCGAAACCAATTTTGTATATGATTTTCTCAGACCAAATACAGAGTTTGAATATGGGTTTGATCTGAATTTTTTTTATGGAGTTATGCCCCTTTTTCGACTTAGAATGCACACATGCTGCGATAACTCAAACATTTTTATCTGATCAGAAAAAAAATTTGGTTTGTGAGTTTGTCAGCCCAAAATACAGATCGAGTTTGAATATGGGTTTGATTCTAAAAAAAAATTATGGAGTTGTGACTATTTAAAAACAATAATTTGAATTTTTATTTTTGAATTTTGTTTATTAACCAGGTGCCACTTAGCATGTGAATTAATTTAACTAGACCAATGGAGCTCTAAGTCATTGGATGCTTGGACTTACATTGGATCAAACAGGGCAGATATAGGTGATTTAAGCCATTTTACCCATTCCATGTCTTTTAACCTTTTCCATTATTAAATAACTATATGATTTTGATATCTCAGATGGCAATTTACACCAACATAAATTAAACTGTTTATACTATGACAGTGGTGACAGGCTCTATAGATTAGATGCTATATCTACCCTTCTGGTTTGTCCCATTAATTTCAATAATTTGTGATATTATGTACATTTATCTGTACTACTTTAGATCATAACAGTGTACTCTATAATTCAACATCAAGACTCTAAAATATGATTCCGATCATAGCAATTTACTATCACTAAGGGATGAGTTATTAAAACATCCGCCAATCGTGAACGGCCTCTCGTTATCATTTGCTATCCTCATTCAGAAAATAAATTAAAACTCAATGAAAAGATAATAAATATGACTTGTTTATTCTCGGAACCAGGCAGGCATGTGGGGACAAAAGTTAAAATTATTAGATATCTTAAGATATCGCGCAAGAATGGTCCACACCCCTCCTCCATCCCCCACTTAAACAATCAGTTATGTCCCTGAAATTTGAACATAATCTTGTTTTGGTTAGTAAATAATGCCATGACAATTTGAAGTCTCTAGACCTATTATTTATTGATATATTGCGCAAGAACGTTTCCAACCTCTCCTTTAATATACAATAACATATAGCCTTACCCCCAAAGAATGTCACCGATAAATACTCCCATGTGCGCATTACCATTTGCACCCCCTTGGGTTAGAAATTTCCAACTGGTACCTCGAATTTTCAACTTTTGGAAATTTCCAACTTACATGTTATATATAGCCTATTAGCCATATACCAGTGCAAATAAAATTTGACCTGAAGTAAGAACATATGACACATTCGGTCTAAATCAACAAATCGCACGATAAATACTGGTTGGAAAATCCAGCTATCAAAATAAGTTGAACCTATATTTGTAGTCTGAAATTTCCAACTGATGTTGTGTTGGGCATGGAATTTCAAACCGAATCCTGCATACTGGAAAAGTTGGTACATGCTCATGAATATATGTGAGACCACTACCCTTATATCTCCCCTGCATGGAATCAGGATTCTGGCTTTAAAAATGGGCATGGAATCCGTGATCTATAGCTTAAGGATAAGCAATATATTGGACTATTTTGGAGAAAAACAAATATTGTAAGCAGTAAATTAAAACATTAAGGGTAAATTTTTCCAACAGAGTAGTTTTCTGAAAATTCGAAAATAAATCACGTCACTTTATCTATAGATAATAAATAATATCGATAGGCCTATTAGTACTTATATTCGGGAAGGATAACATTTGTAGAAGATACAGGATGATATGAAAATAGAAATAATCGAATTGTAAAATTCCATTGAAAACGAGATCCCGTTGTGCATTGACCCAAACATCCGGAATCCGGGATACAACACCCAAACACTCTAAGAGCCCAGCGTATACAACTCTCAAACATCCGGAATCTGGGGTGCAACACCCAAACATTCTAGAGCCCGGCGTATACAACTCCCAAACATCCGGAATCCGGGTTACAATACCCAAACACTCTAGAGCCCGGCGTATACAACTCCCAAATATCCGGAATCCGGGTTACAATACCCAAACACTCTAGAGCCCGGCGTATACAACTCCCAAACACTCTAGAGCCCGGAGTATACAACTCCCAAACATCCGGAATCCGGGTTACAATACCCAAACACTCTAGAGCCCGGCGTATACAACTCCCAAACATTCTAGAGCCCGGCGCATACAACACCCAAACATCCGGAATCCGGGTTACAATACCCAAACACTCTAGAGCCCGGCGTATACAACTCCCAAACATTCTAGAGCCCGGCGCATACAACACCCAAACATCCGGAATCCGGGTTACATTACCCAAACACTCTAGAGCCCGGCGTATACAACTCCCAAACATTCTAGAGCCCGGCGCATACAACACCCAAACATCCGGAATCCGGGTTACAATACCCAAACACTCTAGAGCCCGGCGTATACAACTCCCAAACATTCTAGAGCCCGGCGCATACAACACCCAAACATCCGGAATCCGGGTTACAATACCCAAACACTCTAGAGCCCGGCGTATACAACTCCCAAACATTCTAGAGCCCGGCGCATACAACACCCAAACATCCGGAATCCGGGTTACAATACCCAAACACTCTAGAGCCCGGCGTATACAACTCCCAAACATTCTAGAGTCCGGCGCATACAACACCCAAACATCCGGAATCCGGGTTACAATACCCAAACACTCTAGAGCCCGGCGTATACAACTCCCAAACACTCTAGAGCCCGGAGTATACAACTCCCAAACATCCGGAATCTGGGGTACAATACCCAAACACTCTAGAGCCCGGCGTATACAACACCCAAACACTCTAGAGCCCGGCGTATACAACACCCAAACACTCTAGAGCCCGGCGTATACAACACCCAAACACTCTAGAGCCCGGCGTATACAACACCCAAACACTCTAGAGCCCGGCGTATACAACACCCAAACACTCTAGAGCCCGGCGTATACAACTCCCAAACATCCGGAATCCGGGGTACAACACCCAAACACTCTAGAGCCCGGCGTATACAACTCCCAAACATCCGGAATCTGGGATACAACACCCAAACACTCTAGAGCCCGGCGTATATAACTCCCAAACATCCGGAATCCGGGGTACAATACCCAAACACTCTAGAGCCCGGCGTATACAACTCCCAAACATCCGGAATCCGGGGTACAACACCCAAACACTTTAGAGCCCGCGTATACAACTCCCAAACATCCGGAATCCGGGGTACAACACCCAAACACTCTAGAGCCCGACATATACAGCTCCCCAACATCCGGGGTACACCACCCAAACACTCTATAGAGCCCGGCGTATACAACTCCCAAAACACCCGAAATAGGGCGACTTGCAACTCCCAAACGTCAGGAATCCGGCGTATAACTCGAAACACCGGAACCCGACGTACAATTTAACTCCCATGCAAACACTCGTAACCCTGCGTATACGAAAAGAGGGGGTGCATGGTGATCTCATATAGACATGTGCATCGCCATCTCGGATGCCTTAATATGTATGTATATATTATATGCATGTGTTGATAAATACTAACGCGATATGAGGTATTCAGTGACATATGAGGACAAAATTGTGGTTATTTTTCATTAACAAGAAATGTGGTTAACCATTTCTATACTAAACATCAGTGATTAGTAGTTTGTCTCATCGTCTGCTTTTACCACCTTAACATCCACATAAACAGACCATTCCGATGTACACCTTTTAACTGAGTGGGCGAATCCATTTAGAAAGAGTTAATAAACTTGCCAGCGTGACCAGTGGCGTAAAATTAATCCGAATACGCCCCGTCACTAACTCGCGGCCAAATTGGATCCATCAGGCCCGGTTCCGTTGTTTTAGTGCTGCAGGTCAAAGTTCTGGAGTAGCATTCCCTTATATGGATATTTGAATTATTCATGAATTCCATATATGGAAATGCTACTCCAGAACTTTGATCTGTGGCACTAAAACCAGAGAACCAGGGCTGGATGAATCTCTGAAACCACGGAACGGAGCTGGATGAATCCAGTACGGTCGCGACTCGGTGATCTCGCTTATAGAAGGGAAAACAACATAATAACGGAGTTATTATTTTTTCATCAACAAGAAAATTTGCCCTTATGACAGAAATTCGTCAGGATTAAAATATAAGTCACATTGGCGTTTCATTTTTTTTTCTCAAACTATTGCAGGCATGCTGTCCCATTACTCATAATATACAAACGTATATATAGCCAACACGGAACACACCCCTCTTAGATCGGGATATAATGTTCTCCGTCGATCGCCGTCTATGTTCACCAATCGCAACGTCAAAGGACATCGTTAATATGTATAGATAGCACTTAGTCAAACAAGTCAGTTCATTCTTGGCTGGTGGAACACATGGAACAATCTCGTGAGAATGTTGTTATTTCATGAGGATATAAGTTTTTCTCGTGCATTTTGAGTCGAATCACAATCAACAAATCCAACAGGAAAGAGGATTATAAATCTTCAACCTATGTCCTGCACAAACAGACAAAACGTCTTTGACTAGTCACGACACTCCTCTAAAAACGTATAATATACACTCCAAGAAATTCCAGTCTGGAACCAATTCACAGAACAGAAATCACCAGTTTGAAAACTATGTCTGTATTTGTCGTGTCAAATTTAAGTTGGTGTCTAATACAAGCTCGTAGTTTTACCACTGTCTTTCTCGTGTCTCATTTTCAGCAGGGATATTTGCAGAACATGAGACAAATTTCCAAATTCTTCCTCGTTTATCCCCGATAACCCCAATAAAGACTGCAAACTCGAAGCGCCGCCATGCGTCGCCAACGCGTTGCTTGCACTCGCATTGCCGTGATTTTCTGACGTTGTAGACGTCGCTGGGTCGGTACCCTTCGTAGTTTTATCTCCAATACTAGTTTTCCTCGACCTTATAAACGTCGCTGTTCTTTTTGCTCCCGTGGTCGTTTTGGGCGAATATGTCGTCGATGCAGTTGTGATGGCTTTCGTTGACGCAGTTGTCGATGTTGATGTCTCTGTTGTTGTTGTTGGCGTCCTAGATGTTGTCGTCGATTCTGTTGTAGACGTTGTTGTGGTAATTTTTTTTTTACAGTAACGTCCCGTGAAACCTTTTGTGCACAAACATGATCCTGTACATGTATTTGTATTAAAGTGACAGGTCGCACCGTTCTTACAAACTCCGTTGAACACTTCACAATAGTTTGATGTACACTTTCCTTTTTTATCTTCTTTGATCCCATCGAATGTAGAAAAGGTCATAAAAGCTGGCTTAGCTGCTACGTAAACAACTAACAGACACAAGAGAACAACTAGATTAATCCATGTCGAAAGAGAATTTGTTTTCGGATTCATTTTTGTTGAGTCTCAAGAATTCGCGGATTGCAAACAATATACAAAAAGTAAAGTTAAATTGTACTTATATAAGTAAACAGTACCAATTGTATGGACGTATTATGTGTACAATTAACAACAACACTATGAATTGATCTAAGTTTCCTTACGGCGACATATAGCCTGGTACTAATGGCCGCAAACGTTTGATCCGATATCTTCTATTTCGTGTGACATCAAATAATGATCGAGCACTTCCATTGTTACTCTCTTATGTGCGTGTCTCATCTTTGACCGACCGCAAACCTGCATCATATATAGGTGTAGTCGTTAAGCGAACAGTTGTCTTTAATGGTAATTGATGCGGCCATAACACAAGTTATGTGCACGCATCCTGTTCACGTTTTCTCGCTTCACTTTAGTTGTCTTTTAGTTGTCATTTTTACATCTGTGTATTTGCATCTGCATCACATGCAATCATGCATGTGTTGGTTGTAAGTTTGTAATTGGTCTAAATTAAACCGCGACACCCTTCTAAACATTTTGGGGTCATTCGGCCAAAAAACATGGCCGCCAGCAGCCATCTTGGATTTTACTCTTTGCTTGACTAAATCCTTTGGCATGGGCTACAGGTCGTACCTTTAATCGGATTATCATGAAATTTGTCACGGATGTTGACAATGAGTCATTTTGGGGTCATTCGGCCAAAAAATATGGCAGCCAGCAGCCATCTTGGATTTTACTCTTTGCATGACTAAATATTTTGGCACAGGCTACAGGTCGTACCTTTGGTCGGATCATTATGAAATGTGCCATGGCTGTTAACGTTGACATATTGATTGGAACGAGTCATTTTGGGGTCATTCGGCAAAAAAAACATGACCGCGAGATTTCAAAATTCAATCCATTAGCACAGAATACAGGCCGGAGTGATCGTCTGATTATCATGAAATTTGTCGTGGAAATTAATATTAAACATGTAGATGGGAAGGAGTCATTTTGGGGTCATTCGGCCAAAGAAATGGCCGCCAGCAGCCATCTTGGATTTTACTCTTTGCATGACCAAATCCTTTGGCACGGGCTTCAGGTCGTACCTTTGGTCGGATCATTATGAAATTTGTCATGAATGTTAATATTGACATGTAGATGGGAACGAGTCATTTTGGGGTCATTCGTCCAAAAAACATGGCCGCCAACAGCCATCTTGGAGTCCACTCTTTGCATGACTAAATCCTTTGGCACACCCTACAGTCCACTTCCCTCATTCGATCATCACCAAAATTCATATTAATCTTGATATTGATCTACTAGATGGAAGCTATCAACTGTTTTTGAATTTCATAGGAAGACATAGCCATCAATAACCATCTTGGATAAATCTCTTCATGTTGATAATCCATTGACTGTAACACATGAAATTATTCCCTTTCCAAGTTGAGCTACAGTGTCATTGGCACATTCATTTATTGAAGTGTTTTTTCAATTTTCAAATGAATATGGGCAGTTCAGTTTCTCAGAATAATGCAGAATGAATTGTAACCTTCACAAATCTCAAATAAATACATGTGACATTTCTTCACATTACGTGTAGGTTCTGGCAGCCGTAAGTCCTGTGCGTAGGGGACTGAATTCTACATAGAGCTTGTGGTGGCTAGTCAACGAGGTCGATGTGAACACGTCATTGCACAGTTGGCACTGGATGATTATCTGTTATCCTTGTAAAGTTGCATCAAATTTACTAAACTTGGCCCCTTGGTGTACACCCGTGTATGGACGAATTATGTGTGATCTAAAATGTGTACACGTCTTTGAGTTACTGTTGATTTATTCAATAAAACCACGAAGATTGTGACAAATTTTGCAATTTCTTATACGTTACATATATATATATAGGACACATTAATTACCGTTGTGTTGAAAATGAACCATTCTATTGACAAATAAGTCACAATTCACAAGCCAATTCACCAACAAACCAATATAATTTTTATATCGAATATAACATGAAAATCACTTGCAAGCAACGTCATACATAACACGTTTTTATGCACCAGAATTGAAAGACCATAAAAGAACAAAAAATTTAACGACTGTGAGTCAGCATGAAAACATAGTTATACATTAAGAACTATCTATAATATTAATCATTAATGGACAACGAAGCCTCAAAGGCTCTCAGGCTATCTTTTTAATTTTGGGCCACTATAAAAATCAAGACCTGCATCGCGAAACTGACTCTTTAGTGCTCTTTTTATATGTGCTATCGGTTCTATCTCATTATTTTCTGGTATAGGAAAGAACCTCGGCTACCTTGGTTAAAAAAAACTGGTATTTTGAAACCGAGAATAGCCGAAACTGGTATTTTGTTACCCATGTTGGTTATCTCGTCTGGTTGATGTGATTTGAATGTTGTGTGTGTCCACATTGAAACAGCTTGGGATTGGAGTAATACGTCAGCAGCAATCGTATAAATTAAGTACACATCTTTATATACATGTTATGTTATGTCAACAACAAGGTTTCAAATTGATTGAACCAAAAGACAACATTCCATTTACAGCACATGGACGATATATATTGCATAACCTGGGTAAACATATCAGTTTTGCGAACCTGTGAAACTTAGTATCCAAAACCATTGGATAACATGGGATAACGGCCAATTGTGAAGATATCCACAATTCATAGTTTCGGTCAAGGTGGTGGAGTCCATGCAATGCCACGATATCTTATTGAAAGATGCAGTAATGTTGTTCAGAAAATTAACCCAATTAATAACATCTGTTTCGCTCCGTGTATACGAAGATATACATGTCAATTAACGTCGCAGTACAGTACACACGACACAAGATCTGCTCATCTGTTATGGGGATATTCTGACAATGATTGATAGGCTTGTTTAGGTAAAGCCACTAGCTTGGATGTCCGTCACTTTTATGACGTCAAGAAAGTATGTCAAGACAAAACGCTTTGTAATAGGCAAAAGACTAAATTGTACGATAAACAATACAACCTGGCGTTCAGTGGGTCATTTCCGGATCTTGTTAGAACTGTTTCCACCACTTTCTGATTTCCGAGGACATTATTAGGTGACAAAACTTTTGGAGATTGGAACCACATTTCGTACAACAAGAGTCGGGATGCTTCTCTCTGATATCAGCTTTTGGCTGCTGTGTTTTGGTTGGAAGTTGAAATGTTGGAATTCAAAATGACATCACATGGACTTGCAGATGTTGGAGAGGAATGATTTATCAGACGCATGTGTGGATCTTCTTGACGCTTCTGTGTTCTCTTTCGATTGAGGCATGGGGTGATGACAACTTAGATACTGCACTCTCACACAGAGTGAGGCGACAATCCTTATTTGGTGGCAGACATGGTCCAGGTCCATGTTTGGACTTTTGTCAGAGCAATGCTGGTTTGTGCTCTCGTCGTGGCGTCTGTTTTACAAACGAAACAACATGCCTACCACATTGCAAATGTGACGAGGGATTCGGAGGCATGTGGTGCAATAAAATTGCTGATCGTTCTACTACCATGGCAACGACCTCCGTTGCCATGGTAATGAATATAACCTCGGAAACACAGACGACAGTGTTGATGCACTCTGCGAACATGTCTGCACTGCCGAAATCGTCTTTACCAACCAATCCAAACGCACCAACAAGGCCCACTGTGGTCGTCAGTCAAAGAAATTTGGCCCCTACGTCACCAACAACAACAACAACCGAACACGATGAACATGGGGACGAAGACTGTCCCCTGCAATGCGACGAACCAGAAGCTGTTTGTGAGGTGGTTCATGGAGTTTCTGAATGTTTTATACACAACCACACCTCTTGTATGCACGGATTTCATTGCGCCCACGGACAATGCAACGAAGACGCAAAGAAAGACGGCCAGCTCCAATGCGTTTGTGAGCGCAACTGGGTGGGCACTTTCTGCGACCAAGAATGTGAACTTTTCTGTGGTGATCATGGCCATTGTGCGGAGCTCCATGTTACTGGTTCCAATGGTTGTGTCTGCGAAGACGACTATACGGGTGAACTCTGTGATATATATGCTCCACCAAAGAAGAAAGGTGAGTTTAAATGGTTAGCTGGAAAACACAGTCACCAATTACAAATGGTATGCTTCAAGCTATACATGGTAAACTACTGAACCAATTTTTATGTCAATGGAATAATGACATATCGAAATCCTCACGTGGAGAATTCTATCGTATGTTGAAGGAATCCCCATCACTTAATCGTTATTATATTGAACTTCCCTTCAATGTTATTATTCCTATACAGCGAATGCGTACAACGAATCACAGGTTGGGTGTGGAAACTATGAAATGGTCTAGATCTAAGACCAAATCAAAAGGGAAGTCACCAGATAGCTCATGTAAACTATGCGGTGCCACCATGTGCGATGAATTTCATTTTGTAATGGTCTGTCCAGAATTAAATGAGCTTAGAGCTAAATACTTCGACAAATGGCAATTGACTAGCCCATCGAGAGAGACACTTTCTACAATTTATTGAACTCTGACGACATGATAAAGCTCCGAAAACTGTCGACTTTCATCAAAATTGGATTGAACAAAATTCGATAACGGTTCCAACTGTTTGTTTTGTTTGTTTGTTTGTTTGGTTTTTTTTGGGGGTTTTTGGTTTTTGGTTTTTTGTTTTGTTTTGTTTTTCTCCCACATAACTCACGCAGATATTGATATATACAACAAAATTTAATAGAACGAAACCTAATTGCATTTTTGTAAATGTTGAATTATTTGCTTTCAAATTTATATTAAAATGCATTTAATAGTCTCATATTCTTACAAGCGAAAGTTAACAGTCCTTTTTTTATGTTGTAATTGTTTAAGGAAGTACAGATAGTTTCAGGCATATATATAATTGTATGTGTGTATGTATGCATAATTGTTGTTATATATTGGGTGTGATGATTGTTTTTCAGTATTTACTGTTTGCATGTGTATTTTCAAATATTTGGACCGGAGCGTTCTCATTTGTACATAGTGTATTATATGTTTTCTCATGTACCAAATTACCAATTGGCTGGGAATAAAGCATTACTTACTTACTTACTTACACTAAATCGGGCCATGTATGTGACCATCTCATTGTATACTCAACCGGATATATGCCAGTGCAACAAATGAATGAATTTGAGGCCTGGATTAGTGCAATATACAGTCGTGTGCATGGTAATTATAATGAAATTAATAAATGGCTGGAGTCATAAATTAATTTCCATTAGAATTACCATATTGTTTTATTCGTTCATAGAGAACACAAGTCTATATTTTTGCACTAATCCATGGTTTAAATTCATTCATTTGTTGCATATACTCTGTTGAGTATAAATGGAGGTAGTTCCATAAATGGTCGGACTTTCCCCCTTCAAAGACATAATTATTATGGATTTAATTACCTCAGTGAATAAAATCGATAAGTTAGTATCCAAAAATTATCTCGATAAACAATAGCAGTCGAAATTTCCAACCAACATCGACTATACCATTTCAGCGAAACACAACATTTAAATTACGCACAAATGTAAATATTTACTACTTTATTCGGAACGAAGTATTGCAGGGTCATAAACATCACGGCAATGCATGATTCCACCAACAACAGTCACTGCATATATGTAATTCGTTTATAACAATGACGCTGTATTCTGACTATTGTGATATAAAATTGATGAAAGTAACTGATTTTGGCATGATTCTTTGTTGTTCTGTTCTGAACAACTCAGCGTTCCATAGTTCCAGAAAATTACATGTATGCAAGGTCCGTCCACACGACATGTTTGTTGTACAGATAAATTTATGAAATTTGGCATACAGAAGTTATACTTGATAATGTCCGGGCATGTTCGAATATGGGTACGCGATCCCATAATTTCCTATTGATTTATGCCCCTTTCTGACTTAAGAATTAACGACTTATTTCCTGTGTCCGGATAATAACTGCAGTTACAGTTAATGAGTTACAGTTTGAGTTAGATACAATAATTTCTGACAACATAATGATCCTTTGCGACTTATAATTGCTGATCATAACTTAACTTTCAGTTCAATATGAATGAGTACAATAGGTACTAAATTATATTATGAAATCTGAATAAAACGTAAAATATGTTATAAAATAAATAGCCAGGAACCAGAATATATGATTGAATTAATGAATGATATTCATATATGTGAAACGATTTACTTTAATATATACATTTTTGCAAAAAAAATACTGCATTTTAATTTAAAATTATATGTTTCCGGATAATAAACGTTTAATCGATTTAGATAGAAACGACAAAATGTGTGTGGTGTATATTTATTATTAAGGCCTACATACCTTACTTAGCTAATTATATATATATATACACGGCAGTTTCTACGCGCGTATTTTCCGCGAAATCGTATTGACCTTAATGTTATATTCTAACAGCGGGTTTCGTTTGTTATGTTTTCTTCTATTTTGATTGTTGTTGTTGTTTTTTATTTTAGTTTTTAGTTTGTATTTGGTTGCATGCATTTGCAAAATCTTTTCTGAGGATATATATAAATGTGACCATGGCAATTTAACATCTAAAACTGGTCTGTGATTAAAGGTACTCAATCCGATTAAGCACCCCTAAATTACTATTTCTTTACCATCAAAGCTCAGAATGATCAGATATTGATTTTTGAAATTATTTCTATTGTTTCTGACCCAGAACACGCCGTCAAAAGGATGTTATCGGTCAAAATTGCGTAATTATTACCACTTGATTTTAGAGTTATCCATCTTCGTCCGTTTCAATAAGTGTTTCTGTAGCAATTATTCGTACACATCTCGAGAAAATTACAAATTTCAAAAATCAATATCTGATCATTCTGAGCTTTGATGGATGGGTTCATCGACTCGAATCAAATATTTTTTACACCTGAAGCCAAATAAATAGTAATTTAGGGGTGCTTAATCGGATTGAGTACCTTTAAAGGTCTATTATTCAGCAAAAGTCTCTTATACACAGTCGAAATGTCGGGGGGGGGGGGTCGTATTTATACGTGCAAACACTTTCCCGTCACGACTTCAGTTTACGTCAAAACGTCGCACATTTAGCTCAATCGGAACCTTGTTTTGTTTATCCGCGATAACGCATTTATACTTTGACTTTCTTGTTGATCTACAATGAAAAATACCGAGATAATTATGTCCTTCGAAAAACAAAGGGTGTTGTAGGGTCCCCCCCCCCCCCAATGCACTATTCTCACACACTCCACCCAATCCAAAATGACCGCCGTCCAGATGGGTTCAAATGGGGCACCCATGTGCGTGGAAAGAGTACCTTGGGGTACCCAACACAACACCCTTTGTGTGACCTAAATATAAAAACAAATTCGAATAAAGAATAAGGAATGGAAGTCACCTTCGCGGAAAACGACTAAAATCGACTTACTTTCATTTGATTCTAAGGCGACGATATATGTATGAAAAGAACAATGAAGAATGTGATATCCGAATGTATTACATATAAGTGTATATGCGTTTTGCTAAACCGACTGACGTTCTTTTGACTGCATGTAAGGCGATATTATATTTTCTAAAACTGTGACTGATTTTCGTTTTCTTTGCAGGGGATGGCCATACACATGACCACGAAGATGACTGGGAGTGGTACGTGGTTGGTGGCAGTATTGGCTTAGCAGTCATACTCGTTGGTCTCGTTTTAGTCGTGCCATACGTGCTGTGGAAACGGAGATTCGTATTCATACTCAAGATCGTATATTATTTCCAGCATTACGAAGAAGATGGTAAGAGAATAGTAAGACGTTACTTTAAAGATCCAATGTCCGATTTCACAACATACAACTACCGTTTACTGTACCAGAAAAGTTATTAGATCGTGCCAATGAGGCCGCCAATAGCTTCTGATCTTCAGATATCGAATTTCGAAGGGGGGGGGGGGGGGGGGGGGGTTAAAACGTTATGATTTTTGTGAGTCTAGCAAACATTCCAAAGATCGTCTCTGATAAAGAGCGTTTCGTTTCGTTTCCAACAGAGCAGTAGATAATGAAGAGCGGTATCAAATATGATGGGATATGGGTTCCAAGATGGCCACATCATTGACCATACATTTCTTGCATATAAGTCAAATTAGTTGTAGACAACTTTCATACTAAATTAAAGACAATACAGCTTGGTATGATCATATCACCAGTTAGTAGAGCTGCTAAGGGTTTTTGAAGAAAACTTGCATAATATTGAGCTGGATATACTCTTTAACAATTTTATAATTGGTGGCAGGTGGGTGTTGAATGGGAAATTTCCAAATAGAACTGGAGCATATTTTATGAAGTAAAAATATTTAGCTGGAAGATGAGTCATCCATTGTCACTGGTTTCAGTTGAATGACTATTTCTGGAATTGCAATGCTTGCGTTGCATTTAAGAAATCAAACTCTGAAGTAAATATATTCATATGGAAAATTGACTACCATGCACCAAACAAAGTTTATCCTCATTTACATGTGGTTACTTGACCTTCACGTTGATTGAATTGAGTTGATGGAACCACATGCCAGATTTGGTGACTCTAATGGAGATAATGGAATAAATAAAACACATGTGATATATATGTCACCTTCTCACCAAAGTGTTTACACTATTTTTCAGATGGCAAGGATTTTGATGCTTTTGTATCATTCAAATCAAGTCATGAAGATGAACAATTTGTGTTGAAAAAGCTGTATCCAATGTTGGAGCAATGCCTTAATTTCAAACTGTGCATGCATTTCCGGGATTTCTTACCAGGAGAGAGTGAGTATAGACAAATCTTACATATGAGGGTGTCACCCCCCCCCCCCCCCCCACACCCAGTCGATAATAAAATAGCCTGGTTTTCTAAAATTATGAATTACCTCCATGGACAACACTTGACAAATAATAGAATTATCCATGAATTTCACAAGAATTTTGAAAAAGATAAGTTGTACTCAAATTATAAAAATAAATTGAGGTATTTCTTCCGATAAAACTGTTTTCAAATTTATTGATTATAATAATGTGATACATTGATGGAAAGAGCTCTAAGAGCTCTTTCCATCAATGTATCACATTATTATAAATGTATCACATTATTATAATCAATAAATTTGAAAAATGATCAAGGAAATATGGGTTAATACAAAAATCGGACTTGGCACTGAAAGGGTTCAATAATGGAAAAAAGGTGAAAGAGAAATATTTTCTTCACCGCTGTTACCACATGCTTCATATTTTAATCAGCGTGAACATAAAGCAATCATATAAAAATTAGTTTTTGTTTGTTTACAATATTGAGGAAAAAGTAGGAGAGGTTTATAGAAGCTATATTTATGTCTTCCTTTTTATTTGTATCATGAACAAAATATTTAGGGTATAGGGGGTTCAAACTAGTGTTGGTATGGATACCCCAACCATTATTATTTTTTTCTTTGGCCTATAGTAAATGGTGATGAACATGTATCACGAAAAATACTTTTGTCATTTATTTCCTGGCACACTATAACTCTGTTAAAATGGCATTATAAATTGGCGAGCAATTG
Organism: Siphonodentalium dalli; assembly: GCA_032622095.1. Taxonomy (NCBI): domain Eukaryota; kingdom Metazoa; phylum Mollusca; class Scaphopoda; order Gadilida; family Siphonodentaliidae; genus Siphonodentalium; species Siphonodentalium dalli. The sequence goes on along the minus strand of CP136063.1, from coordinate 161,006,192 downwards.
TGCCAATGCGTGAACATACCCTAAAAGTATTGATACAAAATTTGTCCTTACTTTTCAGCTATTGCTAACAATATAATCAGCGCTATAGAGAATAGTCGACGGACCATCATGATTCTTACACCAAACTATGTGGAGAGTGAATGGTGTCGCATGGAGTACCAGAAAGCTCAATACGAAATGCTCAAAATGAAACATAAAATCATCCCAATTATTGTTAAAGACATCTCAAACTGTACAATTCTTGATGCTAATCTGAAGGCTATCCTTGACAGTGTGACTTACTTAAAGTGGCCAGGTGAAGAAAGTCAGAAGAGACTAGATAAATTCTGGAAGCAACTAGAACTTGTTATGCCCAAAAAGAAATGCACGCCACCACCAACTATAGAAACATCGACGTCGATAACGTCAACCTCAACAATGATGACTGATATTTCATCATCGGATTATATCACATGTATGATGGAGGATCAGGAGAACAGTGTCGGAGTGATCAACAGTGCATTTGATGAAAATTCTTCTATTGAGGAGAGAGACCGCGGTGTCGTTTGTGATATGAGTGATCAAAGGGTTTCCATGGTTTCGAAAAATAATGTGAAATTTTGTGTTAAAAATGAAAGGATATTACCACCCGTTCCCAATTCTGATGTCAACAATCACAAACTTTCTAATTTGGTGACAAACGGAAGTAAGAGACATTCAAACTTGATTGATTTGCGGACTCCGCCAGCAATAACTAGTGCAGTGATTGACTTGCGGTATACTGATACAGGGGATCGGATTCCCACGCAGGCTTCTTATCAAGCAACTGATACAACGAAACAATATGTAGACTTGCTAGAATCCGTGTAACAGTGTCTAAAACTTTTTCAGTAAATTGTTACTGATTTAAAGCCATGAAAATGATTTTAAAACTTATATTCGTCATTTCTATAGTTTTCTAATTGAAAATAAAACTTTTTAGATGGCACACAAGTTTTATAAAATCAGCCAATTAAATGCGGGCATTCTGATCTGTGATATGTGAATTTGTCTTGGTACTAAAAGATGGTGCCCAGTGATCATATTTATGATAGGACCAAAAAGTTAAACCTCCCCCCCCCCGTAATAAATTATTTAGTTTAGATATATTTTATTGAGATACTGTGGAGGTTGGAGCACATTTAGTTTGAACAGGTGAACACAATGTGCCCAACAGCTAATAATAAAGCACCCCCAAACTACATTCATTTCTTAATTACAGTAATGCCCTAAATAATCGACTCCTTAACCATAGCAGAATTATGGGTAATTTTTCAGGATTTAGTCGGAAATATGGCTTGTTGCCATTCATCAGAAAGCTCTCACTGAGATTCACCATAATTCTGCTATGGTTAAGGAGTCGATTATTTAGGGCATTACTGTATATGAAGCCTGAAACACACATGGTGACATGTCACTCATCTAATCATATTTCATGGAAATTTTGAAGACGACACGAATGTACGTCATCCTAAAGGTCAGAAATGTCAGGATGGGTGAAGTTAAATGAGAGATCTCGAAAGCTCTTATCAGTCATATTATGACAATTACATGAACAGGGAAATGGGTGGAGATGCTGATGTTTGTCACATTTTAGCTTTCGCCAACAGGGATATGATATATGGGGAACTCAATCTCACAGAATTTAAACCAAAAAAGAAAATTACACAGCCAAAACAAGTCGAAACCCCTTAGACATATTATGGACTTATCTCAGTGAATAAAACGCTATCCAAATGCTATCTCTGCTATGAATATGTAGCAATAACTAAGATTGTCAAAAAATCGAACCACAGCGACTATACGATTTCAGAAATCACGTTTTAGCTACTTAGAAATGTCAATATTTACTACTTTATTCTGGATGAATATGGCACCGACAAATGAATCATTTGTTGAACTTATTATCTGAACATTTTCGACCAATTAATTTGAATAACTCTGCTCTTGTTTTAAATTTTTTACTGTATGTTGTCTGCTGTTATTACCTGAACACCCCTCGAATGAATAATAGACTGTGCCAATGTGTAATTTTATAACTGAATGGGATAATCTATTCAGTAAAGAAAGGGCTAAAGCGTAGTGAAACACTCCACATATAACAAATAAACTTGCCCAATGAAGGTATTTTGACAAATTTTATAATAAGAACATAATTATTTTATTGTCCCCCGAAAAATTTATTTTTGGGGGACTATAGAAACGGGCTCCGTCCGTCCCACTTTTGAGTACATTCATGGTGTAATCAACTCCTCCTACAGTTTTCATCCTAGAGATTTGTAACTTCAGCATATTGTTGCCCATATATTGAAGATGTGCAACATGTATATAGATGACGGAATTTTTTTTTTTGACAGAGTTATTAACCCTTTTCGACTTAGAAAATTCCAACATTTTTTATAATTTTCTGTATGAGGGTACCTTCGTGGTGTAATCAACTCCTCCTACAGTTTTGATCGTAGATATTTGAAACTTCAGAGTATTGTTACCCACATATTGGAGATGTGCAACATGTATATAGATGACGGAAAAATTATTTTTTTACGGAGTTATTAACCCTTTTCAACTTAGAAAATTTCAACATTTTCTTTTTAATTTCTTCAACAAAGCGGCATCGACTTGCCACCTTTTCGGGGGACACTGTGGTCTGCTGACCTTTTATATAGAATATATATAATGATTCACATCGCTGGAATCATTCCTGGTTATTTATCAGATAGTGATTAAATCAGGCCAAATGATGGGTAAATATTTACACTTTTACACAATTCAGACATCATGTTTTATGAAAGGGTACAACCAATGAATTTGAAGTTTTAGTTAATAATTCTTGAAACATTCTTCAAACAGACGTTGTGGCTGAAAAGTTTGAAGAAGTGAAATAAGCAAATAAAATTTCATCAACCTTAATGACGTATTCAGGATTTCAGACCTCCACTTACAACATAAAAAATATCAATTTAACCCTTTCATGATGGGAGCTGTGCTGGTGCAGCATTAAATATCCTGTGCCAGTGCATTATCTTATATATGCGAGTCTCCCATAAGAGAATGCACTGGCTTACAAGGTCAAGGTAAATATTGTTGGGCCAATGTATTCTCTTATATATGCAAGGCTCCCAATGGGAGACTCGCATATATAAGAGAATGCATTGGCACAGGGTTTTCACAAAATTTCGGGAAGCTCCAGTCATGGAATGGTTAAAGATCGATTCAGGGTTCCAGGGTAGATTTTACAAAAACATAGTTTACTTGTTTGTAATGAGAAGTAAGTGCTCCATAAAAGATGCTATTTTGTTTTATATTTAATTTTCCATCCATTTATTTCATATCATTTCGGCATATATGCATTGGCACAGGGTTTTCATAAAATTTCAGGAAGCTCTAGTCATGGAAGGGTTAACATCGCTTTCTGCTTTGTTTTGATGAAAAAATGTAGAAAACCAAATATGAGATTATCTATACATAAAACAAAATAGTGTCTTTTATGGAGCACTTCTCATTCCAAACATGTTATTTTATTGACTAGAGTCTAACTAACAATTAAAAGATGTTTTTGTAAAATTTACCCTAGAACCCTGAATCAACCTTTAACCCTTCCATTACTGGAGCTTCCTGAAATTTTGCTAAAACCCTGTGCCGATGGATTCTCTTATAGATGAGATTCTCCCATAGGGAGCCTCACATATATAAGAGAATACATTGGCCTAATAATATTTACCTTGACCTTGTAAGCCAGTGCAATTCTCTTATATATGCAAGGCTCCCTATTGGAGACTCGCATATAAGAGAATGCACTGGTATGGGATCTTTAATGCTGCACCATCGCATCACCCATTGTGAAATGGTTAAAGATATACCCAAAGGGACATTAAATGTAAAAAGTGAGTTATTGTTGAAATATATTTTGTTTTATTTTTTGTGAATAAATATATGGCTGGAATGTGAATCAGATATGAAAAGTATCACAGATTAGTTTATATCAAATGACAAATGTGGTTGATAGAATGCTGCAATGTTGGTCAAACAAACAAATACTGTTAGGAAAAAGGACTGCTGTTTTCCATTCCTAATGGATACTGGCAGCAAGGTACATGCTTGATTACCATTTATTCATTGTATGGATGTTCAGCTAATAAGTTCAAGAATCATTCACATGAAAATCCAATACAAATATATAAATGGGAATCAGGGTATACTTCTGTCTGGCTATTTTCTGCTTATATGTTCAGTAACATTGATTTTTGTATCTGTTTTTAGAAAGGGTCCCGGGCCATTTTCAGGGAAAATTGTTATGCACCATAAAACAGTATCTTTAGATAGTTTATTCATATTTTATGCGAATGGAAAAAGAGGGTTTGAACATATTTATAAAAAGAAAGGAAAGTCATGCTTTGGTGACATTTGGTCACAAAACAATAGACTGTCTGTGTCTGTGAATGGGGAATTTCGGGAAATAGGGAAAAACCGGACTATTTTCATTGGGATTGGGGCGGATTTTCGGCCCCTGTCAATATTCCCTGCATGAAGAATAGACCACTCCAGTGTATTCTAACTAAACGGCAGATTACATTCAGTCAAGTCTGAAAATAGTGTGTCCGTCATTTGCAGAATGCGGTCTCCAGAGGGTGAATTTAGTGATGCTATCCTGCACAGTGGGCTAGCATCACCAAATTCACCCTCTGTGGACCTCATTCTGCTAATAGGCCTCATCTTCTGGGTATTATCTATAGTTAGTATATGTTTTTAGTTAATTTGTTCCTTCTGGGAAGTTTCTATATCCCCTAATTTTCAGAAGGTAAAACGCATAATCAAGGTGACTAATGGGTGAACATCACCAATCTCAACTGGGTAACTTCAATCTAATCCTAGGTCTGCCAGCAGTTGAGGTCTCAGCAGAATGAGGTACCCAGAGGGTGAATTTGGTGATACTAGCCTGCTGTGCAGGATAGCGTCACTAAGTACACCCTTGGGGGAACCTCATTCTGCAAATGACAGACACACTATTGGCAGATTACATCAAGTAATAATGGTTAAATTAGCATTTTTATCACATTAATCCCAGATGAAGCAATATTTCTAGCCTAGAAATTCTAGGGACGTATATAGTGAAAATATTTGGATAATGATGGCTTTACAACTTGATTCAAGACAATCATGAATCATCTCAACATCACTGCTAGCATTTGGGAGAACACATTGACCAAGCTTGTGTAAATCAAAAACAGTATGATCTCAATTTATCAAAATAATAGAAAATTTGATTAGGAAGCCCAATCATGCTCAGCATGAGAAATAATTACCCTGAATAAGACTAAAACTACACACCCCTGGAGATATTAACCCTTTCTATGCTAAAAGGATTCTCTCATCAGTAATAAAAGGATAAATTGGAATGGTTTATTATTTGGAGGGATGTTCAGATTATAAAATCAGACAACAGACAGACAAAAAGCTAATACAAGTGCAGAAAGATTCATATTCTTTGGTGGGAAATGTTTAGAGGTTGTTTGTTGAACTTATTTTCTGAAAATTTTCTAACGGAACTACTCGTCAATGAGTATTTAGTATAGAAAGGGGGAAAGGGGTTAAATATAATTTTGACAGTGAAAGATCCAATGTGCTTAAATGGGGACTGTAAACTCATTTTCATTATAATCAGCATGTTGTTTGTATCGTTCATGTATTTTGCCATTTTTTTCATGTAAAATGGCCAATTTAGTGTTCAGTCCCCCTTTAGTTTGATAAAATTGTAAATAACAAATTGATTTCGCCTCTCAGATATATTTTGTAGTTAGATCTATGTCATATGAACCCATATTTTTACTATTTATCTACATAAATCAGGCTCCTGGTCAAGACCTGTGACCCATTAGGCTTTAAATGATATCTGGGTGTCACAAGTCTGAATATAAGGATAGTCACCATCATATGGACGCACTAATCATAAGTGAACATTTCCGGCATCAAACTATCAAATGTTGCGTTCTAAGGTGTGTATTCAATTAATTTCACATCAGATTCTAATCTGCTTGATCCATCATTTCCTGTGGAGATTGCACCTAGCTGTAATTAAGAAATATTTGCATGGCTATCCCCGTATGAACTTAATTGAAGTCATTTGTTAAAGTTAGACAGCATGTTACAGGAAAAAAATAGGTAATGCACTTGGATCATAAATAACACCATACTTGATATTGTAAACGTACTTAATTTGTGCATGTTTATATAAAAACTTGACAGCCAGATCGTGACTCACAACTTACATTAATGTTATTCATAATTTAAGCAGATCTGTATGATGTGAAATTGCACTGTAACAGGACTTTAACTCTTTTGTGGCCATACTAACTATGTAGATTTTTTTTTAACAAAACGACCCACTTTTAGACCCAGTTGGACCCATTATGTTTTTTTTTTACTTTCCAGACTATGAATATTAAATATATAAATAAGTTATGCAGGGTTGCAAACATAAAATACAGGCAGCCCTCTTAATTCAGATTGTTTGGCTTCGGCAACACTTTGCCATGGCCCAGTTTGCTTCAGCAAATGGCTTCGGCGTTGCTGATTGCCATAGCCAATTATGAGGGCTGTACAGGACAAGTTTTATTTTGGATTCTGGCCACCCATTTTTACCAGTTGTTACAGACAGTTTTTGACTTTGAAAATCCATTCATTTTCTGATAATAACTCCAACTGTTAGGGTGTCTTTCATGACTGCAGTTTGAAACAAATCATCTAGAATATTATGCCCAACTTGGTGGCGGTGTTGTTCAGTTCTATTTGTACTGTATCTATTCTGAAGGCGATATAGTTTTTGTCTTGAATTTTGAATATTGTGAAAGAGTGGAGTTGACTTTATATAACAGAAATCACAAGTACAATGATGAACTGAGATGAGAATCCAATAAAGGTTTTTGTATAAAAACTATTCGATTGGTGAACATGTATAAAAGCTAAATGCTGTGAAAACATAACAAAAATAGCAACAGTTATACGATAGACATAAATATAAAACATGAAATCATGAACATGTATATAATAAATTTTAACACAGTGAAATTATATGGCACAAACACTTGGGAGACATTTACTGTGACCTGCAGCTGCTAAAAGTTTACACTGATATGTATCAACATACAGGATTTTGATAAAATGATACCTAAACAAAATGATTGAACGCTCTACTGAATGTCCTCATACTGGTGAACATTGATACCAAATTTCATTGAGATCTGACAACCTGTGGTATCAGATGGACGTCTAGATGGACAGAGGATCAGACACATGTAATTCAGTATACCCACAATTTACTTCAGTCATGGGGTTATAATAATAATGTGACTTTCATGACCATTTCAGATGGATGAAGATCAAAAGTCGTACAACCAATACAACTGACAAGTTGTGCAACCGATTTTGATTAACCCTTTCATGACTGGAGCTTCCTGAAATTTTGCGAAAACCCTATGCCAATGCATTCATTTCTATATGCGAGTCTCCCATAGGGAGCCTCGCATATATAAGAGAATGTATTGGCCCAACAATATTTACCTTGACCTTGATGTAAACATATTTTATTCCAATCCTAATTAATACATGTAACATATAATATAAATATAACATATAACATTTAACAAAAGTTTTGACAATATAGTATAGGTAGGTGAATTGGAAAGGGGATTAAACAACATTAAGTTTGATACCTTGACCTGTAAGCCAGTGCATTCTCTTATATATGAGAGGCTCCCCATGGGAGACTTGCATATATAAGATAATGTACTGGCACAGGGTCTTTAATGCTGCACCAGTTCGGCTCCCGTCATGAAAGGGTCAAAACGACCTGATGGTCTTCAACCGGATTTTCATTGGGATCATCACCAAATGCACCTTTCCACAGCTATCAATCAAATAATTAGTGACTCAGCCGGTCGCTTGCTGCAATGAAAATTCTTGGTTCAGATTAATTTTTATATCCCTGCATACTTTCAGTGTTAAATTGCCTATACATGTATCCAAACAACTTTTTTGTTGTCAAATCATAATGTACTGAAATTTATATTTACACCATGATGTTGTTAATTTCATCCATGATGAAAACACTGTTTATAATTTTGAGTGACACTTGTCATAATTTTCACGAAAGAATGTATGCTCTCCGGTGTAGTATAGCATAAGGACAAGCGCTGTTAAACTAATTAAAATATTTCATTAGTCTCCTAGCGACTGTAAGCTCCTCCTTCAAGTGAATATGTGTGGAAAGCTCTATTATACAACAATGCAGTCGTCAGCAGGAATAACATCACATTGTTTTGATCTTCAATCATTCTGTGGCCTCGATTAGAATCTTCTTTGACCTTTGAGAGGCCTATCACTGAGGTTCCCAATAAGCATTTCTTCCTCCTGACCGAGCAGTTTCCGGAGCCTCATTATCTCCTGTTTATACCTGCAGAATGTCAAAGATAGATTTTATTGTACACTTAGGGTTCCCACAGGTCAGAACTGATAAATTCACATGTGAACTAATAGATTGAAGGCCATTCCATGCAATTTTTCTCAAATTTTTTTAAAGATGGATTATCTTTTCATATAACATTTTTGAAAATGTTTCGTGGGTATAACAGATATGAATTGAAGACCCCTATCTGGAAATGCTTCTATCAATTAATATTAATTTTATTTCGAATATTTTCTGATATAATGCAATGATTAAAAGGGACATATATTTGTTCTATTTTAAGAACAGACCGTTCAGGCGATATCAGATAGCGATAGAGATTATTAGAGTGCTCCCATTGCTACACACTGAACGTCAAATGTCTCAGATTGATTGTTTGTATTGTTATATTCTATAGTTACAAGCTATAATTAGTATAATTAATGTTTATTTGTGACAAAATTACAAAATAATTTTTTTTTGTCTCTGTTAACAGTAACCACTGTTGGTCATTAGCTAAATGATCACCCATGTTTATATCAGAAAATATTCTAAATATAATCAATATTAATCGATAAAAGCATTTCCGGACAGGGGTCTTCGATTCATATCTAATATATTATACCCGTGAAACTATATAAAATATGTTTACAAACAGATAGACCATCATTAAGGTTTTTGAAGGCTCTCAATTCTAAATTTAAGGCCATTTCTTAGCAATTTTTTAAAGTTTTTTATTCAAGAACCTCAATTAAGTTTTTGTAGAATGCAAAAGGAATAATTTTCTAAGCAGTTATTGGGCTCGTTTACCAGGGAACACATTATTTGATGGCATCATTATAGTTTCTATGGCAGCTCATTCTTTGATCTGTATGTATGTCTGTATAAGACAATTGCTCCTGAGAAACTGATTTTTCCTCAAGAAACACTTGATTTCACACATTTCTTTGTGGATCACAACATCCACTTACATCAGAATGTTCCCAATCAAAAGACTATTGATGTAAGACATGAGAGTTTTGAGATATTTGGTCAAATTAATACAATAGTATAGACAGATATGAGAATTTTTACATTCTTAACCAAATGAATATCGATATTGTCGCTGGTTTCTTTGAGCTGTGAGTACAGCCAAATATGAGAATTTTTACAAAACTTGATCAAATGAATATCTATATTCTGGTTTCTTTGAGCCATTATAACAGCCAGATATGATAATGTTTACATACTTAATCAAAATGAATACCGATATAGTCGCTTGTTTCTTTGAGCTATGAGCAAGGCTGCAAATATTGTGTCTCATTTGCAGAATGAGGTCCTCAGAGGGTGAATTTACTGACGCTATCCCACACAACGGGGATAGTGTCATGAAATCCACCCTCTGGGGACCTCAACTGCTATGGGAGATCAGATTCAAGTTCCCCAGTTGAAGTTGGTGATGATCACAAAGTCACCTCGATTATGCATTTTATCTTCTGAAAATTAAGGGATATAGAAACTGAACAGAAGGGTAAAAGTAACTAAAAACAATGTTAATTTGAGACCATAGATACTTCCCAGAAGATGAGGCCTAAGCAGAATGAGGTCCCTAGAGGGTTAATGTGTGGGATAGCATCACTAAATTCACCCTCTGGGGACCTCATTCTGCAAATTACAGACACACTATTTGCAGACTTGACTGATTACAGCCATACAGGGACATATCCAAGCCGTTTTTCATACCGTTTACCGGTTTGGGCGCCCAAACTCCAGGCGCCCAAAAAAAATAAAATTATTTTGTTTTAATTCAGGTCCTAATTCATTTCATAACAAGATATATATACATTTATATAAATATATCTGACAATAACTTATAAGCATTTCCAATCCATGCATATATAATTTTTTTTACAAAGTTATGCTTCAGAAACTTTATCAAAGTGAACTCTCAGTAAAATTCAAAATGCTGACTCCAAGATCTCTAGATTAGCTCTCAATGCATTGAGACATAGCCCCCCCCCCCCCCCACCATCAGCAGGGGTATACCCCATCCCTCACCTCCCTCACTCATGTCTTTTGGTATATGCCTTTGGCATATCATTGTCCAAAAACAGGTGTCCCCAAAAAATCCCTGGATACTTCACTGCCATATATAAGAATTTTTACATACTTGATCAAATGAACATCAATATAGTCGCTGGTTTCTTTGAGCTGTTCTTTAAGCATCCTATTTTCAGAAATCAGTGAAGCTCTCTCCTCTTCCAGTTGTCGTTGTGTATTGAGAGTAAACTCCCTCAGCTGCTTCCTCACTGAGGCCCATTGCTCACCACCTCTATGGAAATAAAGAAGATAAGTTGGATATAATTTGGTTTAATCATTTCTTTACTGAATGGATTCACCTATTTAGTTATCAACATATACATTGGAATGGTCTTTTATTCATCTGGAGGGTTGTTCAGGAAATAAATGCAGATGACAGACAGACAAAAATATAATACAAGTGCCCTGAGGCCCATTGCTCGCCATCTCCATAAAAAATAAGAAAAGATTGATATAATTTGGTTTAACCCTTTCTATACTAAATGGATACAACTATTTTGTTATAAAAGTATACATTGGAATGGTCTTTTATTCATCTGAACATTGTTCAGGTAATAAAAGCAGATGACTGACAGACGAAAAGCTAATACAAGTGCAGAAGGATTCCTATTCATTTATGGGAACTATTCAGATAATAAGTTCAACATAATTTATTATATGAACATTTCCTAAGGGATCTACTCGCCAATGAGTATCTACTAAAGGCCCACTTAATTTTCGACCCCCCAGATCACATATATAAAATATATGCCATATTATATACCATTTGAAAGAGGAAGCTTCAAAAAATTGTATTATCAACTTATCCGGTGTAATCAACTGTGAATATGTTGTTTTTGTTTAGTTACTGACTTGTTTTTTTCATTTAGATTGTAGTTAAAATTGTATTATTTTCAATGGAGGGGGAATAATTCTAAATCTTAAAGATAGAATTATTCTCCTTCCATTGAAAATACATTTTTAGTTTGAATTCTGTTGCATTCTGGGATTCAAAATGGGGGGTAATCTTTGTATGATTTCAGCTGTTTTCTATTTCTCTATGGGCATCATCTGAGACACAGACGTTTCAAATGGTGATGAATTATTGTATTTTAATCATATTTTATGGCAGATTGTTATTTTATGTTGAAAATAAATACTAAAGTTATTTGTCAGAACACAAGAATTGCATCATATTTTCAAAATGGTCATAACTCTAGCAAGAAAACAAACCGAATTAGCTGTACTATTTGATATATATAACAAAGAGACACAGATAATGGTACAGAAGAGAAATAGATAATGGTACAGAAGAGAAATAGATAGTGGTACAGAATAGAAATAGATAATGGTAAAGAAGAGAAATAGATAATGGTACAGAAGAGAGTCAGACAAAGATGCGCAAACTTAAGAAAGATAACTAAGTATTCAGCATTCAATAACAAGAAATAACTACTCACTTAATAGAGCCGTCTTTCCAGGAAGTTTTTTCTCTCTCACCATAAATTCCAGACTACAAAAAGAGTGAAAACAGTGTTATATTGAAAGCATAAAACTTTATTATAGGTGCTTGCAAACCAAGAAGGTACTCACATTAATTCCTTTACTATTGGTGCACTAAAATGTAAGGCTAGTCTGAAATTGGCCTCAAGAAAAAACCTTAACAGCTGCTATGAGAAAAACATTGTGCTTGCTTTCAATTCTATTTATACGCCCATTTTGAAAAAAAATTAATGCATTACGTCATTGGTTTGTTTGTCCATCTGCCCATTCGCTTTTTTTCGTTTCCTGATGATAAATTCATTAAGTCTGAACTGAATTGCATGAAATTTGGAATGTCTGTTTACTAGCACAAAATACAGGTCAAGTTCGAATTCGTGTTTTGCCCGCCAATTTTCACCAGAGTTACGGCCCTTTTCGTTAGAAATTTGATCTAAATTTTCGTTCCCTGATGATCACTTTAGTAAGTCTGAACTGAATGGAATTTTACTAGTTTACTAGCCCAAAATGCAGGTCAAGTTCTAATTTGGGTTCCACCTGCCAATTTTTGCCTGAGTTAAGGTCCTTGTTGACTTTGAATTTGCCAGTTATTTTGGTTTCTGGATGATAACTTTAGTTTTTATTGTCTTACTGTTTTCAAATTTTTTATGTAGATTAGCCACATGAAAATACAGGTCAAGTTCAAATTTGGATTTGGTCCGCCCATTTTTGCTGGAGTTATGGACCTTGTTAACTTAGAATTTGCTGATTATTTTGATTTCCGGGTAATAGCTTTAGTTATATTTATCTGTTTGTTTTCAAATTTGGCATATGGATTACTTGTTATGGCTTTTGTTGAAATTACCAAGTGTATATTGCCACACCCTAGCGATGCTCTTGTTTTTATATGTATTGACACTTATTGGTCAATAAAACAATTCTTTATAAAGCTTCAGAATATATGTATTTTTCTATTTTATACTCAAAATTAAAATAACAAGGGGAAAAGCCAAGTTTGTTCCAATCAAATAAAATTCAAATTAGATTCCCCAAATGAGATCAAGCATCATGTCAAAATGTATCCTCGGTGAATAACAAGTTGAATGTGATAATCTTTTCTTTTACGACAGACTGAAAACAGGCACACACCCAGTATACAACCAGGGTCTATGCTGTCAGTGACCAAATTTGCCAATGGCCAATAGTTTTGGGAAATGGGAAAAAAAATTCATTTGGCCTAACGAAATCTAATTCAAAAGCGCTGAATCGATCAAAAACCCAAACTTATTTGTAACGGGAGTGTTGATTGAACGGTGATGTCTGGACATTTCAACCACTCTCTGACAGCTAATCAGGGTCTTTTTGTTTTGTTTATATGCAGTGCATCAACAACTCAACGTTGACTATGAAACTGCTTCCCATCTAGGGCTTAACCCTTTACCCAACAAACCGGCCAAATAAAGCTTCAACAGCCTAAAATATCTTCGGTCTGTCTCAATAGAACCATACACATATGGATATCATTGGAACCGGCTCCTTGACCACATTGTGATAGTTACAGTTATGCCCTGTGCCAATGCATTCTCTTATATATGCGAGTCGACCATAGGTCGCCTCGCATATATAAGAGAATGCATTGGCCTAAAAAAAATCTTTTTTTAACACTTTTTACCATTTTTTCTTACATTCTTTAACAATTTTATAATTTTTAATGTGTTAAGCCAATGCATTCTCTTATATATGCGAGGCGACCTATGGTCGACTCGCATATATAAGGGAATGCATTGGCACAGGGCCGTTCTGTTGGGTAAAGGGTTAATAATAACAACCTGGCTTCACATCATACACCTCACTATAATAAGGCAACAGTTTTTTTTATCTTGGCGAATATAGCATTGACAACTAACACAGAGCATTAGTTGGTGAACACGGTATCAGTGACATAAGAGTTATTTCACTTGTTTAAGTGGATTTTGTGTTATTATAATTATATAGAATGTTAGATGTTAAATTTTTTTTTATTTTAGTCATTAAGTGTGAGACCATAAAATGAGGATTTAATTTGAACAATTTTTTTAATTTTTGTACATTGAATATTGATATTTACTCTAACAATTATGCTCAGAACGAACTGTTTACATTAAAATGGAGAATAAATCTTTGGAAGACCACAGATACCTTACAAGCTTGAATCAAAATTGTCCCTTGCCATCCATAAAATTATCTAAACATTTGTGTCCGAAAACCAACAAAACATGTGTGCCGTGCCGTAAACGCAAGGTGAGGAATTTTTTTTCAGACTAAATAGACAAACTTCAGATTTTGCAATACTAAAAACTCTTGTGAAAATCACAGAGATATATGCAAGTACAACATCCTCCTGATGTCAGCAAACTTCCTGAAGAATTTCAGAACATAGATGTAATAATTTACAGTCAGATACGACCTAGACTAACACAATTAGAGATGTCGACGGTAACAATTTGATTACATTATAGTTGACTCCGCGAAACAATCAAAAACTCGTCGCAGATTCTGCAGGCTTACACTGAACATATAATGCGCCCTCAATAAGGTCGTAGAAGACTCATCTCTTCAAATGATGTTTTGAGATAGAGCTTAAGCTTTAAGTGGCGTGGTGACAATAAAACACTTTAATTGTTTTATTAAATATGTTTTTGTGTAGGATTTCTCTATTTTTTACATACTACAATATCATTATGTGTTAGCGCCTAGCAGGCTGCAAGGACAAAATGATATTTTGTTGTTTGTGTAAGATGTTTCTATTTTGTACCAGCATTGGAATTAATTGATTGTGGAATGTGTTTGAAATGTATTTTGTAATAAAATAATAATGACTCAGAGTAAATTATTTTGTTGGATGTTGATTTCATGGTTGTGCCAATCCACAAAATCAACAAATTATAGACCTGCATGATTTTAAAGGATTTTACAGCACTAGTAAGCAGGTTTCAGTTGAAAAATCCTAGTATTTCTGAGTAAACTAAACTACTTAATAATTTAGAAATTTCCGGCAGTACACAGGTAGAATATAAACCTACCTTTAGTTTGACTGTATCCAGATCATTCAGGGCTTTATTTAGTTCTCCTTTCAATCGATTTGCCTCCTTCAGATGAGCCGATTCTATTTCTGAATCTGACAATGTGAATTTGGTCTCGTCTGGTCCCATATCCTCAGTCTCTATTCCGCGGACTTCACATAGCTGCCTCAAGTTTCTAAAAGTCATCAGGATATCAAACATTTATCTCATCAGTAAATTTAAAAGTGTATGAATTTATCACCCGGAAACCAAAATAATCATCAATTTCTAAGTCAACAAGGGTCATAACTCCTCTAGAAATAAGTGGGCCAAACCCAAGTTAAAACTTGACCTGTATTTTCGTGTGAGAAATTCATATGCCAAACTTGAAAACAATCAGATAACTAAAACTAAAGTTATCACCCAGAATGGAAAATTCTATGTCGACAAGGACCATAATGCTGGTAATGAAAGTGTTAATGACACTGTAGCTCCACTTGAAAAGCTGATAATGACCTACATTCCAGTCAATGGAGCGATAAGGAATGCGGACAATTGTAATGCTTAAGTAATACCAGAGGTCAACCTGAAGAGCTGTATGATGTTTGGGATCGATTGGATGAACAATGTTGGCTGAAGTATTTGGTCATGCAAAGTATAAAATCCATGTTTTTGATCGAAAATAGTTCTAATTCGAAAGCTCTCATCAAGAGGTGATCATAAACATGCCTGTAAATTTTCAAAACATTTATCTGATAAATGCAGGCTGCAGAGCATGCCGATGGATTCAAATTTGAAATCAAAGAAGGCTGCTGGCTGCTATTTTCTTTAACAAATTTCAGAACAAAACTGATGCCTCCCATTTGAAATATGCTGGCGGCCATGTTTAAAAAAAAAAGTATTTCAGAAAAAATAAATGGCTCGCATCTAGATATCAACCCAAAGATCCATTTGAAGTTTGATAACAATTGGATGTGGCCTGTAGGATGTGCCAAAGGATATAGTCATGCAAAGATAACATTCTCTATAGAAATACATATTCCCTAATATGATACTTACACACTGAACTACATGGTATATTTCTTCCTATTCACAAAGGCGGGTTCTATAAATCAAAGACTGCCAAGACTATCTATCTTTCCTCTCACGTAAGATTCAAGGAGGGTGACCGAGCAGCGGGAGGGAAAATCCCAATTGTGAGGTACATATGACTTCAGTATTTTATTAGGGAATATGTATTTTATATTGAAACTGTTTTATTCCCATCAAAGATACGTTACACACTGAACTACATGGCTCGTTCAGGGATATAAAGTATTTGAACCATGTGGTCTGCTTAATTGAGTTTCCCTGTGTGTTATGCTTCAGAATTATCATTGATACTAGAGAGACCCGAATTCAGCGAGTTTCTCAGTTTTAGGAGTAACTAATTTGTTTAAGATATTATTATCAATTGCTTTCATTTCCAGGTTTTTCTATATAGTTTGAGCTGACTGAAAAAGGACCCTCTTATGACTGGATCATTACTATATTTTTAGTTCAGCTTTTGAACGCAGGTTTTTCCTAGATTATGTTTAGATATAGGTCAAACCATGCATTATACTAAATGGATTCTTTCGTTTCCAGGTTTTTCTATATAGTTTGAGCTGACTGAAAAAGGACCCTCTTATGACTGTATCATTACTATATTTTTAGTTCAGCTTTTGAATGCAGGTTTTTCCTAAATTATGTTTAGATACAGGTCAAACCATGCATTATACTAAATGGATTCTCCCATTCAGTTATAAAAGTACAAATTGTAATGGTTATTCATTTGGAGGGGTGTACATGAAAATTTAGCAGACGACAGAGAGACGGAAAATAGTAGAAGTATTCCTATTCATTGATGGGAAATGTTCAGATAATAATAAGTTCAACAAAATTGTGGAAACTCATACTTGTATATTTAAAATATACAAGAATTAATTTACCTATAAGCAATAAGAACTTCTTGATATCGGTGGGTGATTTTATTCAACCTCATCCTGTAATCCCTCGCCGCTTCACTGAGTTGGTCCTCTCTCGTTTTGTGGCTCTTATGGAGATCCTTTAGCATCGTGTCGGTGTACTCCCTCATTTTAGACGACATCAGAGCAGGATCAGGAACCCCACTGCCCTTATCAACAAATTCCTGGAGAGACAAACCTCTCAAAATTACTACTGAAGTACAACTTTGGCTCACATCACAAACTCATATATCATCAACATAACACTTCAGATTCAGATCTAGCCTTGACATGACACTTCTCATACCAGTGTATCCTCAACAGAACATGGTAAGTTACAAATTATAGATAATATAGATAATATTTATTTATAGATAAGGCCATAATAAATATATTCCTAGATGATCATCGGAAGTTTTTTGAAAATTGGGGCAGGGGGGAGGTATTTATTATTTATTATTTATTTCCAGCTCGGCATAGATGAACCAAGTAAAGTTGATTCAATTCATTGCTATGTTGTATACATGTGCAATATTAATAACATGTGAGTTAAATGAAGTGAAAGATGGAAATAAATAATACCTGACAATAAATGTCATGTTGTTATATATATATATTCCCAAATAATATGATAAGTATTGTCAATGTGGACAAACAAATGCCGCCCAAGCACTCATCTATGCAGTTCTCTTGTGATTATTCTCTCAGTTTAGATTGTGGTGGCACATCTTCCTCAGAGCACAATATTGACATATCAACAGGCCCAAGATGAACACCATAATAGGACTTTTCTATGACTTTATAATAACATAACTTGTATGATATTAATTCAAACCTCACTTATATATTTGGTCATACACCTCAGGACCTAAGACACACCTCCACTGGCAGGATATCTCACATGCGCCTCAGTCACATTGCACAGGGTGTAAATGTACCTCAGTCTCAGACGCCCCTCAATTGCATTGAAATATAAAGACCCACACCACACTGAAAATGGTACCGGTACCACAGGCCACACGTTGACTGAGGTACCACACCTCAGCGCTGATTCAAATTGCCCCCAACTTTGAAGTTCCTTATGCACACTGGCATTGCATGCTTGTAAGTTTAATACACCCATACAAACCAGTAAATAATTCCATGTGCTGTTTTTAAATAGTGCCCATCACAGAAGGGTGTTTGATATAGTGATGAGCCGATTGTCAAATAAAGCCTTGCACCGATTGCCGATTATTAGAGATCACAATCGGCCGATTCAGGTGCCGATTCCGATTATTGTAATAATTATACCAAAATATGTTATATATGTATTGTATACTACTTTGATTTGGAAGCAACAACATCAGTAATATACCAGTATACATAAGTGTACGTTTGGGTAAGTATAAAGGTAGGTATGGGTGGACTTGTGAACGAATTCCTGTGTCCTGACAACCAATACACATGTTATATTGTGCTAAATTTACCGTAGATTTATGTCTATAAGTCGCTACTTGTTGACCCAGTATTTCCCCTCAAAATGTGCATGCGCCTTATACAACTAAGTCAATATAGGGGTCTGAATTCTGGCTACAATCAGACACAGGTGAGTTTTGGCATTCGCCGCGATGACAAGAACTCAGAAGAGTGCATGACTGTTCACACCAAAACAGGAACGAAATGTTTAATTACAAATAAAAACAATTATTAAAAAAATATTAATAATTGTTACCAGTGTATTTATCACTATCCAATTAATAAAATATAAGAATTCAACATGAGACCTCCGTCTGAGGAAGAGAATTTTGATGTTATACCACATTATCCTGAACTCAACTGTAGAGACACTGAATACCAAGGATGACGCAACACTTGTTTACTGTCTACATGTTTTTTTTGTTATGTCAGTTTTTAAATACTAGTAAGAGGTCACTGAGGTCACTGGCTGACCTGGAATCAGTTTGAATACTGGTGATTAGCGGTCACTACGTTGAATAGTAGTTGTTAATTGGTGAACAATGGGAAATGTTGTAAACACACTACACTATATAATGGGTCTCGTCGGGATATTTTACATATTTATTTCAATTCATTCCATATATAATAACTGAAGCGTGGTGAATGCAGTCAACCGCGTAATTATGTGTCAGGTGACGTGTACTTTCGTCTTTCGGGGGTTTATACCCGTGTTTGGCAGGACGTGGCTGTATATCATCAAATTTGTGTTTGGTTACACTTTCCCCATGTTTACTGCCAATTACTAGTACTGGTCATTTATTCAAAAAAACATCGTTATATTTAACACAGTTTATTGAAGAAAAACAAGCACCTGATTATTATTTAGACAATCGGAAATGCCGATGTTGAAACCCGAGAACCGATTGTCATCCGATGGGCCACAATCGGCCGATTCCGATTGTCGTTCCCGATTATCGGCTCATCACTAGTTTGATATGGTAGACATGCAGTCATATTTATACTGTCTGTATCCATACTAGTAACTACCCATGAACACTATGAATCCTTGATTGACTGGGGAGAGAAACTTTAAATTCTGATATAGAAAGTCTACTACATGTATATTGCTCTCTAATAGATAAGACTTCTTCCCACAAGAGATGGGAGTTGAACAAACAAGATTACCACAGGCATGTTTTAAAGACTGCATATTTATTGGTGAGATTGGGATTCATGCAACCACAAATGGACATACATGTATTTTGATAAAAGTAAATTGTTTTTAAAAATTCCATCTAAAATTATTGCTGCTTAATGTAAACATAGTATATATTTAGCGATATATGTGTGCTTACATGCCAATTACATGCATTAAACGGTATAATAAATAAATCCGAGGCGGGCCGAAAAAATTGGGGCGGGTGCCGATGATCATCTAGCAATATATTTATTATGGCCTAATAGATAATTTAAATTTTTTTTTTTTTTTAATTATAGATATTATTTATTTCACAATACAATATGTACATGATAAAACATGATAATATAAATGGAATTCATACAAGTATTGTCTGGAGTGCCGTGGCCAGTGACGGCCGTCTACCCAGCACCCCTGAATGTGGTAGAATTTCATTAATAATGGCTCTTTATTAATTTAACTATTTCACTTTAATTTTCAGATTCAATTTTATATATTTAAATTTGAATTTAGATAAGATTCCAGTGAATAAACAAATATATGTAAAATGCATGGATACATATGGATATGCAACGGTCAGTTTTCTCAATATCAAGTTTTGGAGTAGGTTTTGAATATATTAAGGGAAATTAATAAGACTTTGCTCACACACTGGAGGAAATGCTCAGCAGACCTTCAAGATAATCGCCACAGAGGGATATCGATGTAACAACGTAATTGAAGTACTTTAATAATGAGATGCTTAACAGTTGAAGGTGTGTGAATAATCTAGTCATGTTATTTCCAACTATTGTCAGGTAAATTCGCCAGTGTGTTAACAAACCCTAACCCGCTAATAATTATACAAACGTGGTATGACATTGACAGTATGGAATTATGTTTAACTGAGACAATTTCACAAGGTTGAATATAGACTTCAAGTCAATAAACCAAAATAACAAATATATTCTGCCCACAGTCCTGGTCATTCATAGCAATTTGACATCATCAGCACAAAATCTCCTATCGGTTTCTCCATAATGTTGTTCAACATAAATGATGTCACAAAAAGCATCCTGGCGAGAATCAATGAAATTAGTAGTCGCTTATGTACTTCCGTGGGAATTTTTTGAACAAATGTAGAGACTATGATATTATGATAGGGTATCACTTACTTTGTTGGAAAAAGATTGTAAGACTTCATGGGTCCGCGACTGGAGGGAATTGTCAGTTCAGTCCCGATGTAGGGTTGTCCTAAGAACTGACGAATTCTGCGCATATTTCTTAATTGTTGTGCATTTTTTCATTAAGGGCAATTCATCGACAGTAGTTCTCACAGGACAGTACCCAAATTTACGGGAAAATATAATTCCATTCAAAAATGGCTGCCAAAATAGCACCAGAAAATCAACAATTTTGCGATTTTCTAGAATCTCATGTAAATGACTTTCTGGTTTGGTAGCGACTGCGAATTGTGAAAATTCAGTGCTTACTGATTGCTTCAGCAATGTAATGCATCAATAGTATGGTAAAAAACATGTTCGATCTGTCAAAAATCAACTTTAGACAACAGAATAATAGCATTTTGTTAAAAATCAATTGAGATATTCTAGAAATAGATTTAAAGAAATGACCGGAATTCAGCGATGGGGAAGATAATACGGAATTAATATCACATCTCAACAGAACTGTTCAATTTCATTCAAGATAGCTAACAAAAAGGCAGTAAAAATACAAAAGTATGTGTTCGTTACACCACCAAATGTCGCCCTGACATACTATCATGGGGAATTAGGTAAGTCGGCTACTTTTGTAAATGCGCATAGCCTTAATGTCTTATACAGATTAATGAGTATCCTATACTGCATACGCGTCATGTCTTACAATTTCATGATATTAAGGGAGGAGGGAGTTGAAGAGAAAATCCAACTCTCAGTGTGAAATTAGAAAGAAAGACCTCCATCTCAGCTTGAGGATATTCTAGACTCCTGTGCTATACTCTAATCTGGAGTACTAATTCAGAAATATGGGTGATTACCATATCAAATGCCAATAGATGATGCAGATAGGTTGTTAGTTTTTTTCATGACATCTCCTCAGTAGAAAATATCTATAGTGTATAATAGAAGTTAGCAACACACAACTGTTTATTGTGATAGCTATGAAGTGGGTATTGTACTTCTCAGTTACATTCTTCTTGTTTATAAAACACAAACAATAGTATAATTAATTATATGGCTGTCATGTGGCCTCCTTCTCTCACTGTTAGCTGTAACCTTGGTTTAGATTTGCATGGTAACACCATTTGAACCTCGTTTAGGTTTCAATCGTATGGATAACCATGGCAGAACAAAATAGAATAGACCTCATACATGTAGGTGGATAATATATCCATATAAGGGGTATCGTCCCGTGTCAAGATTAAAGTGATATATTGTGAATACCAGGTTTTGAAATCTGGATGATGATATTCAACGAAGTATTCCAACCACTTTCATAGCATATGTGGAGTCCTTTTGTGCAGTTATTATAAGTTATTAACCTCCCACGGCATGTTTATTCAGTTGAAATGAACATTATCATACACCAGGCTAGATCCCCGACACCAGACGAAGTTGTGTGTCTGGTTCTTGGCTTTCATGGTGTTCAGTTAATCGGTGGTAGCCACACAAAGTGATTCGCACAACAAACGAAAGATGTCTTAGTATGAACACAGTAGGCTGGTATTATATGGACCATTGATAATATACACAAAATGATATCATTTTGAAGTTTATCGAAATCAACAGGAACTACGCAACTTCTCTGCATATTGAACCCGGCAGTTTAAATGACGAAAGAATGTGAATTGTATCCGAGTCAAAAATGGTAGGCGATACTTATTATATTACTAATTCACGCGTTTTGACGAAATGTACTGCCACACGATGGGAAATTTGTAAAGAATCAACTGGAAATGAAGGGTCTTCTGGTGGCAAGTCATCAATTTTATTTATTATGTCCAATGGTATCTGGAATCCAGGTTCTGAATACTGAATGACATAATAGGGCAACGTAGTCCACTAACTTCTTACAATACAATGTGAAGTAATAGGTGGAGTTAATAACAGCTCATGACGTGCCATGATGATTCTGCTTAGAACGTTATCATGAACCAAAGGAAATGCAGAAATGAAGGAAGTTGAATTAGCCCGCGTAGCTAGAGCTATGGAGGTGGCCATGATTCACTATAATAATAATGGCATCTTTCAGATCATATTATGAAGGCCGATCCATCTATATCCTAATGCCTCAAACTTCCAATTCTGTTCGATTAGAAGTTATCAGATCAGTCTGGCTACATCCCATAAATATATCATTCTGCATTCATGCATCATTGTAATCGACCCCAAGCAAGTGGCATATATAGATTAACTTCAGCAAAAAACTAAACGGTTATGGTGATGCCATTGTAAGAAGAGCTCCATATATGATCACTTGATGAGCTATCCAGTTTGACCAGATAGACTTTAGTTTTAACAGTATTTATTCCAATAAATTGTTTGAAAATCCAACTACAAGAATAATTTCAACCTATTGTTGGTGTGAAATTTCCAACAAATGTTTTGGCATGTATGAAATTTCCAACTGTTGGGGTGAGACACCCCCAATCCCCCCTGTCGCCACATCTCTGTATGATCAACTGTGCAGGCGTATGTGAGTTATTTCCGGGAATCATTTTATATTCACTCCACCTAACAAGAGTGTGATGGTCCAGATACACATTAGCGATACTTGTATATGAGACAAACTAGTTATATACATACATGTGGTAATACAAAAATATGCCAATACCGCTGTGATGCAAGTGAATATATTGCTTAAGTTTTAGTTAACATTTGTCACGATCCCATACTGGTCGTCATATTAATGCACACATGGAATGTACCGATACTTGGTATGAACTAGTGATAAGCAACAGTTTTAGCACGAGGCAATCACCAACACATATATGTTTTGCCAGAATGGTAGAAGCTGGTGTCTGATCATTTTGTATGGATTTTCCTTTCCAACCACCAAGAGTACCCATACAATGATTAATTTTATGAAGACTTTTATGTGTATTAAAAAAACTATTATGTCAGAAGACCAGACATAATATCCAACCTCGTTCATCAACCAAGCCTATATCAGCAGTGTACATGTACGTTGGCGAAATGGACAAGATTAAAGTATAGCTATATAATATCTGAACCCCCGGGCGATCTGCTGGTTAACATTTTCAAAAGTCTTCAAAAGTCAGTCACTGTTAGCTATATACAGTAATCTGATTGAGTCCGTCGCTATATCTTCTAGTATACCGTAGATATGCTCAATAGTTTTCGATATGCAAGAACGTATGACGATCACGTGTATCATTCGAGCGCTGGTAGCTGACAGCGAGCTGAAGTTTCTATTCTCTCCACATACCTTGTTGGTCTCTATTAAATATTTATATAATATCATAATCGAGTTTGGCACCAGTCCATATACTTAACGTGCTTGAACCTAAATTTCGGTTTTATATAGTGAATGGTATGTTCTCACCGAAAGCCTGTGTATGATAATAATGCATATGTGTCATTCTGACACAATGGGATATCTGGCTGAAATATATGTATTTTAATGTCATATTTCAACATTTACGCCACGTTGGCGGCCATCTCGGATACAATAATATTTTTGTAACTTCGTATTATCTAAATCGGAGTACATTCATTCATATATCTAACACTGAGATATCGTTCTCCTGTGGTGGACATGTTATTTGACGTATAAACAAAATATGTTTGGCGAATCTTCACGATGCTTATTTGGAAAATAATTGTCATATGAACATGGAAAATAATTGTCATATGAACTCGCAATTTGAGTCATTGCGGTAAGACAATTAATTGTAATGTCATAACATGGCGATTACTTATTTGGTAGAAGCAAGTTAGTATAATACATTCACCTTCTACGTGATAGAAACGTAATTGGGTGAAAGAGGGTAAAATTGGCATATTATCGTATTTTGGCTGCCATCTTGGAAGCCATCTTCGATTAAGTTGACAGTTTCTTGATCCATATAGATGTAAATATCTAACATAATAATCATACTCATTTCCAAAACAGATTAATTCTAATTTTCTTTGAGGAAATAGTTAGAAAATAAAAAAGTTAATTTTGCCAAAAATTCATACCACTTCCTTTAAACATCGCGTTTGGAGAAGAAAATCAAGGTTATGACCCAAGAAATCATATAATGTCATGTCTAAGTGATTTGTTATCAAGATTGAAGAGAGGTATATACCCTAATCATCACCAGTTTGATACAATCGGAAATGATGTAGGCGACATGTATGGAAAATCACCAATTTTCCCACTTTCGGTCGCCATTTTGGCAGCCATCTTTGATCGAGAGGAATTTTTTTTATATAAAAATATAACATGGCGTCACACCAAACTCTATTCGAAAGTATTCTCATATATTTTATATCACAATTATATTTTTATGATTTAATCAAACAATAGCGAACTTAAGAAAATGAGCATGGCGGCCATCTTTGTGACGTCATCAGACCACCCAGTCGCGACCCCAGGGGATCTAAAAAAAATTTTCCTGAAGTAGAGACTATATACTGGCTCATTAGCATGGTCTCTATATTTGTTCATGATTTTCCCACGGGAGCCCAAAACTGGACATAAGCGACTCTACTAAATGGTTGTTTTGTTTCCCTTTTTTTGACGTCTCAAGACATAAACATAGGATATACAGTGCAGCTCTCTGACCAATCAAAGACACCGTTTCTTACTAGAGTCAGAACATAACACTTCACACGCTGATAATAACATTTAAAATTGATATATCCTGGACACCACACTTCACACATATCCAGATATGCCCTTGACATGACACTTTATACATTATGGTCCTGCGTATATTTGATGTTCGATTTGTTAATCGATTCAGTATCAATATTCGATTCAAATTTGGTTTGAAAATTTTGGTTTGAAATCATTTGAATATTTCAAAGGTGACTGCTACAGTAATGCCCTAATTAATCAACTCCTTAACACGTTCACTGCCGAAAGAAAACCAATGGGTAATTCCATCCCGTATGCCAACATGGGATTTGATATTTTGCCGATAGTCGATGATATTTTACGTATGTATGAGTAATGGTTCGACCAATATCGGGTCATATGATGCTGAAACAAGTTATAAGACTACTACGAGATAACTCGTAGTCGGCACCTGGGACGGTATTAATCAGTGTTTCATCCCTGGTGCCAGCTACGAGTTATCTCGTAGTTAAATACAATTACGTTGTCAGTGTCTTAGATGACGAAGAGTGCTATACATGTACAAGCATATCGTATGTAAGACATGGTAAATGAATTTATATATGATAATTGGTACAGACTATGTCGAATAAGACGTCAAAAAACATAATATGTATTTAACTACGAGTTATCTCGTAGCTGGCACCAGCAATGACCACTGGTGAGTTTCATCCCAGGTGCCGACTACGAGTTATCTCATAGGAGCTTTATAACACGTTTCATCTTTCATTTGATCGACAAAAATTTAATAAAGCACGATAATTCCTTTATATATACACAATGTGTCCGGGAATGGTCTAGTTGCACATGTATATCATGGTTCAGGGACATACAGAAGAGGTCCTGGTGAATTGGAGTATCCTACCAAGATTTCTATCTGGACCCCACCCCTTGTTCGGGCTGTGGGAATCGTATCTCAAGCCAAAGTTATAGGCTTCAAATGGCAAATTGGAATAATGTATAATTCATTCGGTCGGACAAGCACAAATTCAGTTTTTAAATCACAACTACGTGCTTCACCTATACTGCATTGATTTATCATAGTTTCATTTGGGAAGTTATGACCTACATATGCAAACAATATGTATTTAGATGGCAAAACAACAGCCATGTCCCATTCCTTAATTTGCAAACTACTCGATCCAAAAATAAAGTTGTTTGGAGTTCCGTGTTCTAGAATTTGTTTTCCGAGTATTTATTTCTACATTCAGCCAACCTTGTCAGTCTCCGTACCATATACTGTCGTACTTTGCCGTAAGGTCAAGAGTTGAGGAGTTCATATTCACACATCTAAAACTACATGTTGGTACAAGAGTGTCTGAAAGCTTATATATATAGTGAGAAAGAAATCAAGCATCAAAGAGGCTATATTTTATTGATGTATTTAAACAAAATTGCAGTTGCAAGCAGTCACTATTTCCACGAATCGTGCCCAATAAAAGCTAACATTCCCACCTGGAAACAACCCTTAATTATATAATTTCTTGTCTTTGATTATCTTCGATTTAATGTTCAATTTGATTCGCGAATATTAATGTGTAATTAGTTCGATATTTGATCCGAACAGAAACAAAATGTTCGCAGGACCCTACTACACACCAACAATTCCTTGACATAACATGTCACATACCGATATATCCTCGACATAACGCATAAGTCTGTATCTGTAGTCCTCTCCCAGATCTTTAACTTTATGTTGGTTTCTATTAAACTGTGTTTCTATGGACTCCTTCTCACCTCGAGCAATGATCAATTTCTAAAGAAAATAAGTAAAATAAGATTATTTAACAATTTCTTTACTAAATACTCACTGACGAGTAGTTACCTTATTATCTAAACAATTCCCACCAAAGAATATGAATCCCACTGCACTTGTATTAACTTTTCACCTGTCTGTTGTCTGCTTATATTACTTGAATATCCCTCCAGATGAATATTAGACCATTCCAATGTATACTTTTATAATGCATGGGCATTAATATTTAGTAAATGAAAGTGTCAATGACACTGTAGCTCAACTTAGGTAGGGGAATAATTTAATGGTTGACAGTATATAGGAAAGGAAAGGTGCTAATTGCAATGTCTGACCTGTGCCAAAGGATTTAGTCATGCAAAGAGTCAAATCCAAGATGGCTGCTGGCGGCCATGTTTTTTGGCCAATTGACCCCAAATGACTCGTTCCCATCTGCATGTCATTGTTAACATCCATGACAAATTTCATGAAGATCTGACCAAAGCTACGACCTGTAGCCCGCGACAAAGGATTTAGTCATGCAAAGAGTAAAATCCAAGATGGCTGCTGACGGCCATGTTTTTTCCCATCTACATGTCAATATTAACATCCATGACAAATTTCATGATGATCAGACGAATAGTACGACCTGTAGCCAGCGCCAATGGATTGAATTTTTGTTGCCGAATGACCCCAAAATGACTCGTTCCCATCTACATGTCAATGGCAACGTTCATGACAAATTTGATAAACATCAGACAAAAGGTACGACCTGTAGCCCGCGCCAAAGGATTTAGTCATGTAAAGAGTAAAATCCAAGATGGCTGCTGACGGCTATGTTTTTCGGCCGAACGACACCAAAATGACTCGTTCCCATCTACATGTCATTGTTAACATCCCTGACAAATTTCATGAAGTTCCGACCAAAGCTACAACCTGTAGCACGCGCCAAATGATTTAGTCATGCAAAGAGTAAAAACCAAGATGGCTGCTGGCAGCAATGTTTTTTGGCCGAACGACCCCAAAATCACTCGTTCCCATCTACATGTCAATATTAACATCCATGACAAATTTCATGATGATCAGACGAATAGTACGACCTGTAGCCCGCGCCAATGGATTGAATTTTGAAATCCAAGATGGCCGCCAGCAGCCATGTTTTTTTGCCGAATGACACCAAAATGACTCGTTCCCATCTACATGTCAATGGCAACGTTCATGACAAATTTGATAAACATCAGACAAAAGCTACAACCTGTAGCCCGCGCCAAAGGATTTAGTCGTGCAAAGAGTAAAATCCAAGATGGCTGCTGGCGGCCATGTTTTTTGGCCGAACGACCCCAAAATCACTCGTTCCCATCTACATGTCAATATTAACATCCATGACAAATTTCAAGATGATCAGACGAACAGTACGACCTGTAACCCGCGCCAATGGATTGAATTTTGAAATCCAAGATGGCTGCCAGCGGCAATGTTTTTTGGCCGAATGACACCAAAATGACTCGTTCCCATCTACATGTCAATGTCAACATTCATGACAAATTTCATAAAGATCAGAATAAAGGTACGACCTGTAGCCAGCGCCAAAGGAAATTGTTGACGGACACACGGACGATGGATGCCAAACCATGGCAATAGCTCAAACTTACAAAGTAAGTTGAGCTAATAAAGGGTTAAATATTAACCCCATGGTCACCTATTTTCCCTCTCGGTTGAAACAATGCCTTTTATAATCGTTCACAATTAAAACTTTTTTTTAAAAATAATTTTTATTGGGATCAAAAACATAGATTAATACATCACAAAACTGTAGTTATATCAATTTCATGAAAATGTTCATACATTCAAGGTAAAGAGATTACATGACATGTAAAGAAAATACTGTCATAAACATGTAATACAATTCTTCCTCACATGGTTCTGCGATGAATATCTACTCGAAATAAAAGTTTGGAGATATAAACCCATTTGTTTTGTTTTGTTTTTATATTAAGCTATCATTTGAAAGAACTTGTTATCACGTGGAATGATGGTTATGTTATGATGTCTGCTTTTGACTTTTATTTGTTTGACGACAGTGGGTAAAAAAACAATTAACATTTATAATAACCACTAAAATGCTTACGTTATTCCAAATTGTTATCGAGACAATCCATTAACTTATCTTATATTAAAAGGGTCATGAATGTCCAAAAACTTTCAATCATAAAGTAATGCCCTGGCACAATCCAATGTATCATTAAAGATATATATATATAGCCCCTCAGAGAACATGACTAACAGCCATGAGCATCGGGAGCGCATGGCCGAACACCGCAGGTGACCAGAGCATCCAATGAGAAAGCAAACCGCTACTCTCAGGTGCCAAATAATAATGTCGGTACGATTATTAATTTTGGAGAAATTTTCCAACGATCACCATCCTTTGGAATGGAGATAGACAGCAAAATGTGCAATCACAAGTATTATGTTCAGCCTAAATCCACACACATTACTATTATTAGGCCATCACGACCACTAGGCACCTGAGAGCAGTCCACGTTCCCAGCGGAATACCCACCGCGATCTGATTCTAAGAAATGAAGGTGTGCCTTCTACAACCGAAATCAGTTCAAATGATGTACAATGTAGTCAGATGATAAACACAGGTAAATTTTCACGGTCACCATACGAATATTCAGGTCTGAGCCTCTGCCCCCTCAAACATGCAGCAGAACGACCTAGATGTGTGATAGGTCGGTTAGTGTGAAGCATGCAGCAAACTAGGGGAAGACCCGCTCTAAAAATGGCTCCCCTAGGAAGGAAACAATGAAATTATCATCCTCCTAGTAAAGGATACACATCCCTTTTATAATGTTGTTTTATTTTAATTTGAAGAGCCAAGATAGAGAGGAACTCCCCCTACCTAAGTGGTCCTGCTTAAGGCATGTTTAATGAAGAGAGGACAAATCCAGCATAGACCGAAATGCGCAGAGTTGGCAGCATGGTTTCAGGCCCTTACGATCGAGCATCTGGTGCCATGGGGATGGGATCCACTCGTACGGGGTGGTCCCCTGCCTGCGTCTTAGGAAAGGTCGGTAATGCTGGTCAATGAGCTTCCTCGAAAGCTTAGCTGGACAGCGCAAACGTCTTTGCCTGTTTTATTGTCTATGTGCCAGATAATCAAATTGATATGGGCAATAGAAGTATGAAGAGCTATGCGGATGGACTCTTGTCGGAAAGGCTATTGGCAGTGGTCGTGGGACACGTGACAATATAAATGCTTTCCATGTAAATATGCTTCATTCGTGTGTGAAGTCTATTCGCCATATCAACTGTATGAAAGGTCGGGACACGTATATATTTGAAAATTCATTGAGACTCCAGCTAGTCCATGAATACCCTCAAAACACCTACCATGCCCTTTATGAACAATGCATGCTGTATTGGATGTACAGCCTGTTCTTGTACCAAGCTCACATTTGATATGGTTACTTGCCATAAATAATGTCTCCCCCCACCTTCCTCGTCTTGGAATACCACTGCTATTATATCGTTATTCATTGGGGAACGTCATCCAGGCCACGGTCGCCAGTTATTGACAGTGGGCCAGTTAACTGGAGGGGTCAAGTCACCACGATTCTAAATACCTGTCAGGCTGGAATCATTCTCATAATTGAATCAAGAAGGGGAAAGTTTTTTAATCCAAATTATCTTCAAATATATTTGTAGATAGCGAAACCATGATTAAACACCGTCAGAGTGACGATAAGCTTCTTCCCTTACTCTAGAGAATGCAAACCGGAGCACCCATGATTTGTAATTTTGTGTCCCAATTAGAGCCATATCCCGAATCGTAGCAACCCAACCCCCACCGCTTCTTTTCGGTAAACCTGAACAGGAAGGATAGCAATTATGTTTGTATTCCAGAAGGAGACACCATTTAGTCAAGAACCAACCCAGCAATTTTGAAAGGATGGGTTAATTTTGGATACAATTCAGAATAATAACTAAAATCTGGAATTGAGACAATAGTGAAACTGTCATCACGACTAATTTTAGTGTCATGCTTGCAATCATTAAATGCTAGCAGTTCAAAATTTGACAGTGAAGTTGAAGCACTGTACGAGAATCAAATCATGTACCGGGTACTCAACAGAATTCTGACTCTTGTCAGATGTCAATCCCTGTCTGAAATTAATGACACTAACGAATCTTAGTACCACGACAGTCGTTATTTTTCTGATATTGATAAACTGTAGTCAACTTCAAGCATCGACAAACACATCTAGATCATAGGAGACATGTGTGACAGTATTGAAACAGAAAACACAAAGTATTTTGTGAAAGCATGTTGTTTTGATGATTTCTAGTGACTCCAGTAGTGTTCTTTAACATGCACACCCCTAGGTGTGTACATGGGTCAGCCATTAAGTTTTAATTGTCCACACCCGAGCGCACAGCGTAGTGCACCCACGACAACATACCTGAACAAGTGTTGTAATGGGGAAAGTCGGCATTTGCATTCGGATTTTATTCAGTAATCTCGAATGGGACTTTTCAGCCTGACAAACTTGGTATCGGACCGAGTTCTGATTTCTGTCAGAATACCCTGACCAGGGTGCGATCCCCGGTCCGCTAGCACATGGCTGAGATTGTTACATTGAAGATGATGCTCCGTTACGAGAATCAAACCATGAACAGAATTATAACACTTGTCAAATATCAATCTCTGTCAATTTATTAAAGTAATAATGACACTACTGTTATTCTTAGCTGGTACCTGTTTTTACATTGATAAACCAAGATGTAATCAACTTTAAGTTCAAATGTGACCAACACATCTGGATCAGTTGTATTGAACCATAAAACAACAAAGTATTATGTGAAAGAATGTTGTTCCTAACATTATGATAGATAGCATCAGTAGCGATGGTAATTATTGCTAAATAAATGTCCACGCGTAAATAAATTCCCACGAAATTAGGAGACTTCTGCTCGCGAATCACGTGGCATTTTTTATATCTGACAAATTCTATCATACCTTATAGGTGCTATAATAATTACATAGATGTATTGCTCACAATAATCTATGCGCCTCGTAAGGCCTTGAAATGGCGGCTGATTATGGCGAAATGTCGATTTTCATATTCGATAAATTTTAAGTCTGCCACCTGTTCGAAAACACGGACAATTGTATGTTTGAAGCGAAACGGTCCATGAATTCGAAACAATAATTCTAAAAATGAACGCGTAGGCGACCAGTAATTATTGTATCGATAAATTGAATTTGTTGTCTAGTTGTTAAACGACAAATTCGGAACAATACTCCCTTTAGACTTCAGTTCGGTTTCGTAGCAGAAAATAAACTGACGAATTCAATCTGTAAGTGAGTTATATTGGGACTGCGCATGCGTGGCTGATTCCGAGCAAGCCAATGGTAGGCGACCAAAAAGTTAACCCCTTTCTACTATGGTTTACAAACGCAGGACATATATCCATATAGTTCAGTGTGAAAGGCTTCCTTTGGCGGAAATATAATGGATACTCACTGCATTGAGCTCCGATATATTCTGCTGCCGTTCTCTGTTTATCATTCTCAAAGAATCTACTTCTTTCTGCATGCTGCTACTGCAATTCAACAGAAAGTTCATACTCAAGTCATTTGTTGCCCGTGATACTTTCAGACCACAGCAATTGACAGAATAGTGAAAGCATGGATGCATCGATCGCTAGGGCATGGCAAAATACGTCCATGGTAATTCCAACAATTGGCCACAACTCTGGTCAAAATTGGCGGGCGTAACCCAAATTCATCTTGGCATGTATTTTGGGCTAGTGAACTCACATACCAAATATCATTCCATTCAGTTCAGATTTATTAAAGTTATCATCCAAAAACGAAATTGAGTGCAAATTCCAACAAAAATGGCCACAATTCTGTTGAAAATTGGCGGGCGGAACCTGAATTCGAACTTGACCTTCATTCAGTTGAGACAATCTAAATTTATTATCCGGAAACAAAAAGTGAATGGATGGACAGATGCTCCTGACAAACCAATAACATAATATGTCCTGTTTTTTTACAACAGGCATATAAAAACAACAAATTTAGAAATATTTTACTATAAAGTTTATGATTTTATTACATGTTTTTGATCTTTTTGATCTTACTATATTTCTGCCACTACTTATCAGTCGTGCAAATTTTTTTCTCATGCTACAAATGTGCTCAACACAGATGCCGAACAATCATACTCGGTATAATTTCGTGTGGTGAGGTATCAAGAGGTATTAATATACTAACTATTTATCCTTCATTGTGAGTAGTTCCTCTTCTTTCTCTCTCTTTATTGTTGACATTTCATCATCAAACCGCTTTCTATTTGCAAAAAGCTGCAACGAAATTGTTTGATCTGAGATTGGCTATACCGAGAATGCCACTTGTTTCCATAAAGACTATTAACCCTTTCATCGCAGGAGCTGCATTGGTGCAGCATTAAAATCCTGTGCCAGTGAATTTTCTTATATATGTGAATCTTCCATAGGGAGCCTTGCATATATAAGAGAATGTACTGGCTTAAAATGTCAAAGTAAATATTGTTAGGCCAATGCATTCTCTTATATATGCGTGGCTCCCTATGGGAGACTCACATATTTAAGAGAATGCATTGCACAGGGTTTTCGCAAAATTCAGGAAACTCCAGTCATGGAAGGGTTAAATTAGATTACAGATAGTTTAATTCATTCATTACAAAATACTAATTGACGAGTAGTTCCCTTAGGAAATGTTCAGATAATAAGTTCTACAAAACGACCATAGGACTTATTATCTGAACATTTCCCATCAATTAATTATAATAATTGTATTATCTGTTTGTCTATTATCTGCTTACATTTCCTGAACATGCCTCCATATGAATAATAATAGAACATTCAAGTGTATACTTTATTACACAATGAGAGAATCCATTCAGTATAAAAATGGTTCAGGTAGGTGACAGAGATGTGCCTTATTTTAAGGCCAAATAAAACAATATATGTGATTTTGGGTTTCCCTACCGTCCCTATTTTAAACCCCCTACCCTAATTTTTTTTCATGGTTTTCAAGTAAATTTATTGAATTTTTGTCTCAAACAATTTCATAAAACACAAAAAACATATTTAAGCATCTCAGATTAGGTTGATTTCTATGTAAAAGTATTGTGTAATATTAATATTTATACACAAATAATCAAAAGTAGTTTTAAGTCAATCTTGCAGAGTAAAATACGCACATGAAAAGTCATTAGAGTATGTCAAAATTAATTTAAAAAAATAAAATTTCAAGCCTACCTACGGCCCTTTTTTTTCGGCTTGTAACCCAAATTAGACAATTAATTTTCTTTGGCCTAATGTTTATTGTGACAGCATACTTTTCAAAAATTAAATCTTCAAGAGATGAAGTTGCATCTTCAAACTGAAACATTAGGCTATTTAACCCTTTCTATACTGAATAGTTTCTCCAAGACAGTTATAAAGTATACATTGGAATGGTCTATAATTCATGAAAACAGAAGACAAACAGAAAACAAACAACACAAGAGATGAGTGATTCATATGCATTGGTGGGAAATGTTCAGATTCGTTTGTTTAACTTATTATCTGAACATTTCCTAAGGGAACTACTCATAAAAGAGTTTTTAGTATAGAAAGGTTTAACTATTACAAGCTCTGGATTATATTCTGCAAGAAGATTCTGTTAGACCATCTTTGCATACTTCTTTCCAAGATACAATTAGTGGTTTTGCATAACAGGATACGATATATGAGATATCACTCTTTGAAATCAAATAGTACCAATAGCTGAAAATGCTATATTTTTCTAAAAATGCAAACACAAATGCTTCAAATGTCCAGCTGTTTGGAATCAAAATTCCTGCAACGATGGACAAATTGATCACACAAGCATCCAGGCCTGCAAATAGTGTGTCTGTCATTTGCAGAAAGAGGTCCACAGAGGGTGAATTTAGTGACTCTATGCCGCACAGTGGGCAAGCATCACCAAATTCACACTTTGGGGACCTCATTCTGCTTATGCCTCAACTGCTATGAGATACCCAAGTGATGTTCACCCATTGGTCACCTCGATTATGCATTTCATCTTCAGCAAATTAGGGGATATAGAAACTTCCCAGAAGGAAAAAAGTCACTAAAATCAATGTTAATTTGAGACTAGAAAATGAGGCCTAAGCAGAATGAGGTCCCCAGAGGGTGAATTTGGTGATGCTAGCCCACTGTGCAGGATAGCATTACTAATTTGCAGGATTGCAAGCGTCACTGTTTTCCATTCAACAAGAATACTGGATGATAGGTTTAAGCTAGAACTTACATTTGTTTCCATCATATCTCTTTCTTTCTGTGTACCAATAATTTCATCAACCTGCAGAAGAAAACTCACAATATATGTCTGATTGATTGATTGTTTATTTAACTCAACGCCACAATTAAGTGGCGAATACAGAGTACTAATTTAACATATATACATATATATACAAAAGGGGGCCACTGTTGTCTGGCTTGCCATTTTCATATGGCATAAGTGTATAGTTGCACTATCATCATCATCATCATCACCATTATCATCATCATCACCATTATCATCATCATCGCTATAGTCATCGTCGTCACCACAACCACCGTCATCATCATCAATATCGTAATCATCATCATCTTCATCATAATCATCATCGTTAGCATGATCATCAAAATCATCATCATCGTTATCATCATCGTCGTCATTGTCATCGTCGTCACACTATTTAGCAGCATATAATGGTACTTATAAACCAGGGATTGGTTTGTGTAAACTATTAAGGAAGAATGAGTTTATCATAGCACTGGTATAATTTCTCTGCACATTTTCTGCGCATTTTCAACAACAAAAATAATCAACTAAAACAAAGTACCCAAGTTCAGTTATCATACAAAAGCAAGTTTAAAACCAATATGCCTCAGAAGTATCAGCCACCAACAACAAACAATTACTGCATGAATAACAGTTTTATTGTAGCATTTATAGGGTGGCAATCATAACTTTTAATCATCATGAAACTACCTTCGGTTTAATTTAGTTCTCACGAGATTTAAAAGTATAACTCAGTAATGGACAAGTTACAGTTTCAAGCCAGAACATGTGCATCAATTGGAATCCAGAATTCCAAAAAACCTCAATGTGGTTTCACATGCTAATATCTCAAAAAGTTATCTTTAATTGAGAACAGGCCACATTTGTTCAGTCAAATGTGATCTGCCTGAAGGGCTGACAGTCTGTCTTATCAATGCTAATAAAAACTTATTGTCAAAGGAAAGAGCTTAAATTTTTGTGACTTGCTGAACAGAACCCAGGAGATTGCCATGCTTTCCGGGAGTGCAGGAGATCGCGCTCCAATCCTGGTGTCTCCCGCAGAATCCGGGAGGGTTAACAGGTCTGTCGAGAACTAGATTTTAGACCAACTTGTGATTACACAGAATGGGAACTGTTGCCGGGAAAATACAGAGCATCTCTAAGTGAGACAAACTGCAGATATAATATTGACGGAGACATTGAATTAGGATCGGACATTTTCTGAAATAAATCACACTAGCACTGTCGAGAATAAACTTACCTTGACTTTTCCATCTGAGTTTCTCATCACTAGAGATTTCACTCTGTCGATTTCCGAGCCAGAGTCCCCATATGTTGTTGTCTCACCAGTCACTATCTGCAGCTGCTTCATCATAGTAGCCTTCGTATTGACAAGGTTCAGCAACTCTATACTCAGTTCCTCATTTCGAGAAGACTGCAAGGAATAGTTAACAATTTGATTACTAAATATTCAGGCCTCAAAATATGGTGCTGGACATTTGCAAAATGAGGTCCCCAGAAGGTGAATTTAGTGTCACTATCCTGCACAGCGGGATAGCATCACCAAATTCATCCTCTGGGGACCTCATTCTGCATGGCCTCATCTGCTATGGGAGACCAAGACACATATTTAAGTTTCAAGATGGTGATGTGCACCTATTGGGCCCCTTGATTATGCATTGGGTCGTCTGCAAATTTGGGGACCCTTATACTTTTGCAGTGTGCTTGAGATGTGGATAAGGTGCTCCTGATGTGGGCCTGAAAGATGGCTCAGGTTTTATGCCTCACAAGACGTGTGGGGTTGAGGCAGGGTTTTTGCTAGGGGTCGGGGAATGGGGCCGGTAGCTGCTAAGGGGAAAATCCAGTAAATAATTTCAATGTAGGAACACCAATTATTATACATCTCTATACTTTTATATACATGATATGTGTCCTGGGGTATGGTGGCAGGGGAAATCTGGGCTGGGGGAATGCCGGAATGGGACCCTAAAAATTAAAATTGACTTGCGTTTTAACAGGGGAAAACTTGGCAAGGGGAATGGGGCCGTTGAGGGGATCCCATGCCCGTATAGCGGAAACCCTGGTTGAGATGTGCCAAAGGTGTGTCTTATGTGTGCGACCAGATATTTAAATTAGGCGTAATGTGTCTTTGAGGTGTGCATTTGAGGTGTATATAAGGTCCATACCTATGTCTACCCACCTGTTAAGTTTCAACAAATTATACCAAGCAATACCTGAGATACAAGATACTACCCACATATGCCCAATGTACAGCAGAATGCTTACCACTGGGGTGTCAGTCAGTGGTGCTGTGCAGGCCTCAGCTCACAAGGCGACTCGGGCGAGATTGTCGCCTTACTGTCGCTGACTTCGCCCTGTCGTCGCTCTAAGGCGAAATCGAAGTCGCCTTCAATTTTAGGGGGAATGTTTTTTTGGTTTTTTTTTCTTAATTTTTTTTCTAGTTTTTTTTCCGGACATGTCCGTATATAGATGAATTGTGGCGGCCATCCCAAAAAGAAACAGATGATGCAGAGACAAAGACCCAAGTGTTTAACCCTTTGAACCCGAGCGGCCGGAAAACCGGCCGCTGCGTGAACCTCCAAATACCCCAGCGGCCGGTATACCGGCCGCTGAACCGGCCATATATCGACCACCACGTGTTTGTTGTTTACATACATCGTCGCGGTCGTCTGCTTCTCCAATAATTAAGTTTTTTTGTGTGTCTTGAACTGCTATTGTGTTTAAGCACACAACATCATGAATTATGAAGCCTAAAACATTTTCGGTAGACGAGGTGGTCCGGTAAATTTTGGAATCGGACAATCAGGGCAATGGTGTCATTGGATCATTTAGGGTTAGCAACCGTTGCTATACCCTTAAACAAAAGTTTGGTTCACTCATCCGGCCAGATATATAACAAATTTCACAGTGGGGCAAGGACTGCATCGAAAACGCCATTTCCTAGGGCTGAAATACGTCGATAAAAGCTATAATTGCATTTTACATTCGATTTCGGGTAGCTGCATAGCAACCGTTGCCAGGGAGAGATCGTGTGGCAATGTATCCCGGTCTTAAAATACTCAGTGGTCCATGGGGAACATACATGTAAAGTTTCAGATCTGTGGCACCACTTAAACAGAACCCACCCATTGCGCCTAAACAAAGTCTACAATAAATAAAAAATAACACTGGGAGCCCAGGGTCATGGTGTCGATCGTTGTGGGGAGCCAGGGTTCAAAGGGTTAAAATAAAAAATAAAATATGACCTATTGTTTTGTGTTGTTATTCAGTCGCCTTTGTTCGATCCCTTTGCGGTAATGAATGTTAATCACGAATGTTTTGACACGCTGAAAACACGATGAGATGTTCGCATCTGTGTTGTTACTGACCATCGTGAGTGTCACAAATAAATGTTTTAATTAACTTAAAAGACCGCCGTCCCGCTTTTCAGATATAAAACAATTACGACATTATCAGAGTATGTACCAGGTGCTTCGGAAGTTCGTTTCGGTAACGCATCGGACTTTTTGAAGAGACCGCGTCGGACTTTTTGAAGAGACCGCTTCCGTAAATAAAATAATGTCAAGTTTATTGCTTTAATCGGATTATACCAGTGATGTTGGCATTAATTAAGGGAGGCCATTAATTAATAAAAGCTTTTGCAACTCCTTTGTTAGTTAGTCCTTATTGTTTATTTTAGCGGACACCCACATTACAGCCGTGACCAAATTAAACTTACAAAGTTACATGCATCATAATTCAGACTGTACAAACGTATCTTCCAGGCTGCAGTCTAGGAAATAATACTACTTTCATTTAGTTAAAAAATTAACTACTACTGTAACTTGATAATTGTCTTGCTTAAATGATAGCTACACAAAACATTTCCAAAAATTTTAAATGTATAATAACAATTAATTAAGCTAATTTCAGATAAAGTCAAATTTTTTTAGTTTTATTTCATCTTTTAAATTTTTTTATTGTCAGATGTTATAAAATAAAGCGATATTTGAAAATTGTCAATTTTTGGTAGTCTCCCCACTTCTCCCTGAAGTCTCCCTAAATTTCCTGGAGGGAGACTTCAAGTCTCCCTGTCCTGGACCCCTAAGCTGAGGCCTGGTGCTGTGTGTATCAAAATAGTTGGCATAGCTACCCACTTACTTCTCGTTCATGTTCTCTTGTCATGGCCAAATAGTTAGTCTTTAGTACGACATACTCATCAGCCAAATCTTTTCGGTCTTTCTCGATTTCTGACAACTTTTCCTTGGCATGTCTTGCAGACTTTGCCTGTCGGTCCCGCTCAGCTTCAGCCTCTACCAGTGAGTTTTCCAGCATCAAAATCTGGGAAATAATAAAATTACGTAACATTGCCAGACCTGGGCATTCTAGATTTCACTGACTTCAGGCAAAGAAAATATGGTGAATTTAATGACGGTAATCCACACAGTGGGCTAGCATCACCGAACTCATACTCTGGCGACCTCATTTGAATGGTCTCATCTGCTATGGGAGATTTATGACCTAGGTATAACATAATTTTGACGATTAAAACAAAGAGAAAGCAAATATATTGCATAAAGTTTTAAAAGTGTCATACTAAGATAATGCAATAAACCTTTTCCTCAAGTTGTGC
Organism: Siphonodentalium dalli; assembly: GCA_032622095.1. Classification (NCBI taxonomy): domain Eukaryota; kingdom Metazoa; phylum Mollusca; class Scaphopoda; order Gadilida; family Siphonodentaliidae; genus Siphonodentalium; species Siphonodentalium dalli. The sequence goes on along the minus strand of CP136063.1, from coordinate 160,965,974 downwards.
GTTATTCTGATTCCAGAATTGCGATGAATACAAATGTTGCAATATTTGATTGGGAGCCAATCATCGTCTTCAAAGTTGTATTTTGTTTAAATCAATGAAACTTTCTGGGACATATATTAATGCTCACAAAAAGGTTGTATAGGTATTTATCGATCTATTTTGATACCGGGAAAATTCAAAAAGCGAATATTATATTATTATAAGGTGTATTTTTGATTTATAATAATTAAAATTGATTTTGTGTATTTTAAAGCTAGTAATCTCACCTGATTGGTCAGATCAAAGCTAGTAATCTCACAGTATTGGTCAGTTCAAAGGGTAGTAATCTCACCATATTGGTCAGTTCGAATCTATTAATCTCACCATATTGGTCAATTCAAAGGGTAGTAATCTCACCTTATTGGTCAGTTCAAATTTCATAGCCTCAGCTTCTTCACGAGTTTTATTGTTCTCCAACTGCATTTCAACCAGAGACTGAGTGACCTATTAATAGCAACAAACAATAAGTTCATAAACACTTCCATGACTCGAGCTTCCTGAAAATTTGTGAAAACCCTGTGCCAATGCATTCTCTTATATATGCGAGTCGCCCATAGGGAGCCTCGCATATATAAGAGAAAGCATTGGCCTAACAATAATTACCTTGACCTTGTAAGCCAGTCATTCTCTTATATATGCAAGGCTGCCAATGGGAGATTCACATATATAAGAGATTGCACTGGCATAGGGTATTTAATGCTGCACCAGCGCAGCTCCCATTATGAAAGGCTTAATGACTTCAAACAGTAAAAAAAATCGTTTTGATTCAGCAGGAACATCAACAGCAAACTAGGAAAATGTTTCTATTTTTAGAAATTGAATGAATTTGACTCTACAGAGGATGAACCTTCAGTTTTTCATCTACATAACTTACTAAATTAATTTGAATTGACAGACGTAAGTTTTCCACCTTATTTATCATGCTAAATAATTTGACTTAACCCTTTCTATATTAAATATACATAGGTTTATTGTTGAAAATATTATCTGAACATGTCCCTCCTATAAATAGGACTCCTTCTGCACTTGCATGATGTCATATGGTTATTTTTCTTCAACACCCCTCCAGATGAGTAATAGACCATTCCAATGAATACTTTTATAAGTGAATGGAAGAATCTATTTAGCATAGATAGGCTAATTAACATACCTTCAGTTTTTCCTCTTCTGAGTACAACAGTTGCTGTGAGATATCTGTCTTGTTGTTTGACAGTGAACCAAACTTTCCCTGGACCTGGCTCAGCCTGGCTTGTAACCTCTCATTTGTGTCTCTAAGCATAAGCTATAGAATATTGCAAAAGAATTCAATAATATTACAATGATTTTAATATAATAAGGCAACAGAATATTACAATGATTTTAATATAATAAGGCAACAGCAATTTAACACCATGGTTTAGGTACCCCTCCTACAACTTCTTTCCCAAAATTGCAAAAAATAAATTTGTTTAATTACTTCATTTATGATCACGATGATTAAAGACATATTATGGACTTATTATGGGTGCATGAAACTGATAAGTTAGTATTCAGACGCTATGCCAACTGGTGGAATGTAGCATTATACTAACATCACATCATCTCAAGCAAATCGACTGTAACACTCCATAGAAAACATCGTCTGAACTATGCTCAATTGTAAATATTTACCTCTTGATTCGGGACGCAACTACCGGCGATAAACTAACGAAAAAGATTTCACCATCGAGAGTCGCTACATTTAATTAATATATAAGAATAATGGTGTCATTTTAATTTGGATTTAATATTTGTATAAAATAACTACATTTAGCAAGATTATTCTCCATTTCTATTTCTATAACGGAGTGTTTCACATCACTTTAAGATATATAAAGCAAGTGGTGCAGAAAGACATGATGGCCGAATGTTTTATTTTCTTTTTCTTTTCCACGATTTAAACCATTTTATAGGAAGAAGGGACTCAGTTTAGTTTTATAACTTAAATAGAACATGTCGTTTTCAAAAATCTTCTGAAATTCATGTAGTTTCACTGATTTTTATTATTATTTTTGTCCATCATGCATCTCATTTTCCCACCCATATGTTTGTAAACCGGACTATAAGATTGGTGTGGCCTAAGCATCCAATTTGACAGCAACCTACGCAACTATATTCAACTTTGCCAGTACATTGCCTGTGATGTGCTTTGGCAGTCATTTCTAGATATTGTCCTATTTAAGTTGTAATTTGTTTTGCTCCAAGCCCAATTTTTAATGTTTCTATGTGATGATAGCTACATAGTTCTTTGTGTGGGATGATCAACAAATAATTTCAATATATAATTTATGACATTAGGAATAATGTAATGTGTCAACACTTATCAAGATTATCAATACCTTAGATCTCAGGCAATTATATATGGATTGCATTGAGTGACAGAATTCCTTAGTAACATTTTAACACCATTAACCCTTTCAGTGCCAATTCCGATTTTTGTATCAACCCATATTTCCTTGATCATTTTTCAAGTTTATTGATTATAATAATGTGATACATTGATGGAAAGAGCTCTTAATGTATCACATTATTATAATCAATAAATTTGAAAAATGATCAAGGAAATATGGGTTGATACAAAAATCAGACTTGGCACTGAAAGGGTTAAAGGGGGTGTCGGTCTGGGGTTCAGTTGGCGGTGTGTGGTGTCAGGATAACTAGAATTCATGCAATCATACAGATTGATGTCTAATTCATAAAGATAAGATTATATTATTTAAAAGTTAGAGGCAAAAAAACATACAAACACAAGCTCTGTAGAGCGTTTGACTGACAACATTTCACCACAATATTTCCATTGTCAGGAAATTTTGCACTCTTAATCTGGATCACTTCAACTCGCACTAAAATTCAAAATCAACCATAATCTCCATCCAAGCCATGGCAAATTCCTCATCATGCCTCAATAAATAAACTTAGCTCTAAATAATCGACTCCTTAACAACAGCAGAACTATGGGTAACTTTTCAGGATTTAGTCGGAAATATGGCTTGTCGCCATTCATCGGAAAGCTCTCACTGCTAGAAATGAACTTTTTATCCCTTACTTTACTAAATTGACGTGCAGTTCCCTTATTGAACTTATTATCTGAATATTTCCGACAATTGAATATGATTCCATCTGCACTTGTATTATCTGTCATCTGCTGAACATCCCTCCAGAATCCAGATGAATAATAGACCATTCCAATGTATACTTTTATAACTGATGGGCGAATCAATTTAGTGAAGAGTGGGTAAATCTAAAGCTTTTCTTACATTTTCTGTCTGCAGTCTCCTAATTTCGTCCTTTGAATCCATCCCTATAATGGTAGGTTTCAGGGTTGATGGTCCTGCGCCTGATTGGTGCTGATTGTCGGCAACCTTACTTCTGTATTGGGTACATAAATTCTAAAATATAAGATATGACTTAAACTATAGTGTATTGCAAGTAAATTTAATGTGTACAAAAATGCTTCTCATAAATCCAGGAACCAAGCATTGCTTAACCCTTTTATGACTGAAGCTTCCTAATATTTTGCAAAAACCTTGTGCCAATACATTCTCTTATATATGCGAGTCTCTCATAGGGAGCGAGAGTCTCCTATTGAGAGCCTCTCATATGTAAGAGAATACATTGGCCTAAGAATATTTACCTTGACTGTGTAAGCCAGTGCATCTGTTATATATGAAAGGCTCCATATGGGAGACTCACATATATAAGAGAATGTACTGACACAGGATCTTTAATGTTGCACCAGCACATCTCCCGTCATGAAAGGGTTAAATAATTATTTCATTCTTGTAAAGGTGTCAATAAAGGGAATTATTTCAGGCATCAAAACACAGGATTGACAGATTATCAAATGTGTCACCAGAATGAATGAGGAGGAATTACACATTATGGTAGTTCAAGGTTCCATCAACTTAACCCTTTCATGATGGGAACTGCGCTCGTGCAGTTTTAAAGATCCTGTTCCAGTGCATTCTCTTATATATGAGAGTCTCCCATTGGGAGCCTCGCATATATACGAGAATGCATGGCTTACCAGGTCAAGGTAAATATTGTTAGGCCAAAGTTTCTCTTATATATGCGAGGCTCCCTATGGATAAGCAAATATATTGGCACGTGTAGAAATTTCGCAAAATTTCAGGAAGCTCCAGTCATGGAAGGGTTAAGACTGAAATTTCGATCTGAACATTTAATAGTTTCTCCTGCTCCGTAAGACGAAATTTGGGTCTGTGAACGTAATAGCACAATGATGTATTTTATGTGCAATGGAAATCTCAATAATTTATGCAATCACATTGGACAATATCTTTAGCTTGCATACAGTTTACCTTTGGGCGGTATAAGCATCTGGGATTAGACGTTGTTCGTAAATGCACATGCAGTCTTATTTTTAAAAGGAAAATCAAACTTATCTTTTCAAGGTACCATATACATTCTCACAGGCCCCTGAGAAAAATACCAGATATACAATTATATATTATACCAGTAACAAGGCTCACAAGTCCGAATTTTGGCAGAAACATGCCAACTGCCATATCCCTTCTAAATTCGCGAAATTATTCATCTCACCCAAGATATCACCCATTCTATCTTATTGTCAATGAAACCCCCTATCTATTGACATATAACTCGACAATATCGAAGGAAGCTAACTTGAAATATCGTACCGAAAGCTTGCAAATTCTTCTGGAATTTTAGGGGTAAAACAAGTCTTCAGTTTGGGTGTCCGCATAATATCCTCAATAATTCTAAATGAAAGTGTCAATGACACTGTAGCTCAACTTGGGGAGGCATTAATAAATTTATGCTGAGCAGTCAATTGAATGATAAACTAGAGGTCACCCCAAAGGATTTAGTCATACAAAGAGTAAATTCCAAGATGGCCACTGTCGGCCATGTTTTTCAACGAATTTCGGTCAAAATAGGATGCTCCCATCTAGAGGTCACCCCGGAGATCCATATGAAGTTTGGTGCTGATTGGATGAGGGATGTGGTCTGTAGCATGCACTAAATTATTTAGTCATACAAAGAGTAAAACCAAGATGGCTGCCAGCAGCCATGTTTTTCATCGAAAAGTTTTCAAATTTGATAGCTCCCATCTAGAGATGATTCTAAACATGCCTGTAAATTTTCAAATCAATTCTCTGATAAATGCGGGCTGCGAGGTGTGCCGATGGATTCAAATTTGAAATTAAAGATGGCTGCTGGCGGCCATGTTTAAAAAAAAATTTCGGTCAAAATAGGAGGCCCCCATCGAGAGTTCACCCCGAAGATCCATATGAAGTTTGATGATGATTGGATGAGAGATGTGGCCGAAGGATATAGTCATACAAAGAGTAAATTCCAAGATGGCCGCTGGTGGCCATGTTTTTCAACATATTTCGGTCAAAATAGGAGGCTCCCATCTAGAGGTCACCCCGAAGATCCGATATTAAGTTTGATGATGATCGGATGAGGAATGTGGTCTGCAGGGTGTGCCAAAGGATTTGGTCATGTAAAGAATAAAATCCAAGACGGCTGCCATGTTTTTCAATGAACATCGTTCAAATTCGATAGCTCCCATCTGCAAAATTTTAAAATGATCCGGCCATAAATACGGGCTGTAGGGAGTGCCGATGGATTGAATTTGAAATCCAAGATGGCTGCTGGCAGCCATGTTTTTCATTGAAATTAGATAGCTCCCATCTAAAGGTCACCCCTGAAGCTACATATGAAGTTTGGTGAAGATCGGATGAGGGATGCGGCCTGTAAGGCATGCCAAAGGAAATTGTTGATGCAAGCACGCACACATATATGGACGGACGCACAGATGTTGGACACCAACCCATGGCAATAGCTCAAACTTTACGTTGTAAAGTTGAGCTAAATATGGTCAAATCAGCCAAAATTTCCCCCAATGTATCTTATAGGCCATAAAATGTCCTTTCTGTTGATACATAAATTGATGGAGTCAATTGCAGCGAAGTCCACAAGAAAAGCTTTTTCAGGGCTACACACGTCAACAATTACAGCTTTATTCTGAAAGCTATTGAAGCAGACATCGCTAAAAGCCACATGGCTGATTCTGCCTGGTTTACATTCGCCCTTGGACGTCCGCGAGGCGAATACATGAGATTTACCAGTGGAAATTTTTCATTTTTTGCCAAAAAATATATTAAAATATATATGTCATAATGTTGTTGTCCTATCTCTCTGAACCATTTGGCGAAACATTTCCTTAAAATATCCCTTTCTGATCAAAGAAGTTCACATTCAAACCCGACACAATCTATTTGAAGTGGCCTATATTCGCCGGGATTATCGGGGGATTATATATCTAACCATCGAAAGTCATTATCGATAGTATCAGAAATAGTTAGACCATTCGAGTTCCATGAGTTTATACAAGACCGCCATCCCGCTTTTCAGATATAAAACAATTACGAAATTATCTAGGCGCTTCGAAAGTTCGTTTCGGCAATGCGTCGCACTTTTGGGACAGACCACTTCCGTAAATAAATGGCCGTGCTCACTTGTCAAGTTTATTGCTTTAATCGGATTATACCAGTGACGTTGGAATTAATTAAAACAAATGTATCTTCCAAGTTGCAGTCCAGGAAATAATACTTCAATATTGTAGAAACAATACTTCTTCCATTTAAGTTAAAAAATTAACTACTACTGTAACTTGCTAATTGTCTTGCTTAAATGATATTTACACAAAACATTTCCAAAAATTTCAAATTTCAAATAACAATTAGGCTAATTTCTTCAGATAAAGTAAAAAAAATTTAGTTTTATTTTCTATTTTATCTTTTTATTGATGTTATAAATAAAGCGATATTTGAAAATTAATAAGTGGTTCCTATGTTTTTTCTTAAGTCTCCCCCACTTCTCCCTGTTTTGGGCTGAAGTCTCCCTAAAAGTCACTTCTCCCTGTTTTCAACCCCTAGCTTGGGCCCTGGATGGAAACCATATTCGAATTTGGTCTGTATCGTTAGCTGGAAAATATACATACCAACTTTGGTTCAGATCAAATAATCCAAACTGGAGTTATCGTTTGGAAACTAAAAATGTTCACAGACGGTCAAATTCTAAGTTGAAAAAGGGCCGTAACTCATGTAAAAATAATTGGACAGAACCAATATTTGAATTGAATACTGGAATTATTGATCGGAAAACAAAAATGTTAATGGATGGACGGACGGACTGATTACATAATACAACCTTTTTATCAAAAGGGCGTATAAAAAAATCAATGGCTCCCATCTAGAGGTCACCCTGAAAATCGCTATATAGTCTGGGTTGAACCCGGAAAAAATTCTTAACAAGCTGAATTTGGTGTCATTCGATGCAGCATAACCCCATGGTGAACATATCCAAAATCCGCTAAAATCCGCCTTGGGGAATTTTTTTAATTCAAGATGGCGTCCAACATGGCCGCTTGAAAGTTGAAAATTTCGAGAATTATATTGTTTGACGCACAATATAAAACTATCAGCCCGTGTTATAACCAACAGTCCTTTTGTAGTGTATACAATATATTTCCAGAACAAACTATGTTGTTTCCGGGTAAAAGACTTAAACATGGCGGCCAAAATGTCAGCCAAAACCGGAAACTATGTGTTTTTACTTTATTTTCCCACAAATTTTCCACATTATGAATGTATTGACTTTGAATCCCCCACCCAAAAGAAAGATATATAAATTGAGTGTTGAGATTGCTTTCTGGCGATAAAGCCACATTCAATCCAGTTCCTGAAACAACAACCGTTCAAAAAAATCGTGCAAATCTCACCACGACAATCCCCACAGGCAGTGACACACTTAAGTCCATTTTTTCCGACATGAACATTGGATTGTGCCACAAGGATTTCTTGACGACATTTTTCAATTGCATCGAATGAATTTAAGAAGAATTTCTAGTGCTGGTTCTTGGTCAGTGATAGTTATTGACCCCTGCAGTTTCGATCCCCAATGTGTTGGTTCTAGATCTATTTTCCCAAGATATGCCCAGATTACAACCTGTAAGTGAACACCAAGACTATGGAAATGGGTTGCCCTCTCTAAATGTGGCAATTTCTGAGGTTCGATAGCAGACCTGCCGGATGAAATCGTGGTCATCAACTTCGCGTATCTTAGATGGTCGAGGGACTCTCCATCCTTGCCCGAGTACATTTGAATGAAAATCTTCGAACCTGCCTCGCCTAACTGTTGGGCTGACGCAGCCCGATTGCTGATTTCTATGGAAAGATGTTGCTGCTCCTTCGAATAGTATGAACACCATCCTCTATAAACACTTGTATAACCACGGATATTTCTTGAGTAAGTCAAGCGTCATTTGCAAAAACAAGCCACAGTTCTTCGCATAGTGCACGTGCCCAGTGGCGGCAAACAAATTCAACATTTCCCGAACAACTACTAAATGGAGATTCCAATCTCCTGTTCTCTCTCAGATGGAATAAAATCTTTCAACATTTCTAGACTCTCCATATACTGTAACCAAAGTTTGGATGTTCTGGATTTCTCGCCAAGGTATGTCTTGTAATATAACATAAGTTCCTTCAATTTGAGCAGTTCTATTGAATCGGAAAAAGTCGAAACTGGGATTATACCATCAATGACTTTTTCATACAGCTCAATTATTGCTTTCACTTCAACCTGACTAAGCTTCTCCCCTTCGAAACTGTCAGTACCAGTTGCAGCGATTCCTTCGATTGCCGATTCTTCGACATTTGATGCCGAAGGTACTTCGATATTTAACGTTGAAGGTACTTCAACATTTTATTTTGCAGACAATTCTGATGTCGCGTTTGATGCCGCGTCATATGCTGTCCACTTGTAAATTTCATTTTAATCCTCAGAGATCAATTCATCCAACAGCTTATTAGTAAGGGCTCCGTCTACAAGGAAATGACATATGGGTGCTCGCGAGAATGCCTTCCCAGAAAGATTTGTGGCAACTTCGTTTGAGCCATAAGCGTTTTCAAGAGCATCATCTAACCCTGACCCATTCATCATGGTACCAATGCTACCCATGAAACTCATAATAAGATGGAAGCCGCCGAGTCTACAAACTATTCCAAGTGACTTGGCTTCAATGATCTCAATTGCTTTGAGTGACTGGTCAAAGGTCAAGCATGAAGTCACAATTCCAAACTGTGTCGCGTGATTCTGAATATACATCAAGGTGGAAAACAAACAAGACTCACCTGATGGGTTGAGGTCTATTATCGGTAGAAAAAGAATTTCTGACTTGGCTGAAGGTTCTGAGTTGTTTGAAGAAAAGATGTGTTCCATGAATCCAGACCATTTCGGTCTGTTTCATTGCTCGATTTGAAGGCCAACCGCAATGCCAATCAGTGTTCAAACCTGGAGGCAGTGTGTGTGGGTTTTGTAACTCAAACATGGGTCGGTACTTTATTGTGGATAATCCCAGCGTTGTAGGTTTCAAATAGTCTATGAAGGCACACCCCTGTTTTCGATTAGTTCTTCAACCATAACACGTTTTTTGACGAGTGATGAATTTTGATATAGGTGTAAATGGGTGTCGTCCTTCTGATTTGAAACTGCGATTATCACCATACCATGAAATGAACCTTTACCATCAATAGTAGCGACGTTGTGGTCGACGTTATCTGCTGCCCACTGAGTAAAGGAACATGGAAATACTCCACTAGTGTACTCTCAAGACTTTCCACCTGGATCACTGATGGTTTGTATCTGCTTACTTCGTCGCAAGTAATTGAAAACCCCAATTTAGTCAGTTCATCAACAGGCCACCTTGAACCGAACACGCGATCCATTTCAAACCCAATACCAAAAAGGGAAGGGTAATAACAGATTGCACGATACTGTGACCATTGCTGTTCTGTTTTATTTCAGATGGAACTAGTATCTCCAGAAACATTTGTAAATGGCGAGGAATCCATTTATTTCTGTTGTCAATATTCCCTATCTCCTCGCTGGTGGGGTACGTTTTCTTATCATATGTCATTTCCCGCAACTTTGCCCTAATCATCTTCGCGGCGGTCACAACAACTGTGTATGGTATGCCGTCTTTCTTATCCGCATACCACTTGTAATTTATCGAGTTCTTAGCCATATCGTTGAAGCAAATGTCGTTGCTATGCCCTTCGATTTCAGCAAACAAGATATACTCCCCATACCGTTCTTCCCATTTATGTTTAAGGCGTTTTATTAAATTAAGGTTCTGACCAAATTGCTAGCTCTACCATTTGAGTATGTAACTCGGACAGAGTATAAAGTTCGGTACCACCCAGACTCCAGCCATACACACAGCTAATCAAATGAGCGTTGCATTTCGACACTTGGTGTTCTGCCATGTGGTTTTCTCTCAGATGGATCCTCAGTTATTTCTCCAAGAACATGGTGAAACAAGAGGCATTGTATACGGCTTCTGCAGCAACGAGATCAGTGCAGCTTAGATTGAGTCTCTGAACCTTCAGTCAAGTTCAGTGCTCACGAATCTTCTCTTATTCGGCAATGTTCTAAAACTTTGTATCAAATAGGGAGAGTTGCTACTGTTCGCACTTGCCTTCTACCGGGATGACGGGGATCTGATATGGCACCCTTTCCACATATGAATCAGTCTTCTTTGAAATTAAATGGGTCTTGTTTATACCTTATTTGCTTAGAGAGTGGAACCGTATCCATACACTCAGGATTGACACTGAAGGTTCTTTTCCAATCAGTGAAATCACGCCTGCGGTCTTTATGGACCAAAACCTTAAAAATGGGTGTGGTTATTTGTTGCCCCTTTACATATTCAGATAAGTGGTTATATCTTCGCTTATCAGAGAAGTAAATCAAAGTCTCCAATCCTTTTTCCATAACGTTTAGTCGGGGAGCCAATAAGGTCCACGTGGAACCCCCCCCCCCATTTTTCTTCACATTAATCATTAGTAAATGGCAATGGTTTTGCGACAGTCATCAAGCGTGATATTATAGCGTCATTTTAAGACATTTGCCATTGACGATGGTTCAGTAATAGATACAGAAAGAGGATTTTAAAAAGAGGGGTGAAATACATTGAATACTAACATGTCTGATGCACCATGGATCATTGTTTCTATTGTCACCACTGACATCACCAGAAATATTGGATATTTCTCTGACAAACTTGACATAAATATCGGCAAAAATTAACTTTTCAGGGTTGGACAATTGTTTTAAGTAAAATGCAACTATCATTGGTATCAAAGGTATTTATTGTTTTGGTCTATCTTAAATGTGTCACACTACGGTGTTTATAGACCAAATTGCTCAAGATGGCTTCCAAAATGGCAACCAAATTTGTAAAAAAAAATTTTTTTTACATATATCCCGAACATTATTCTCTGCGTTATCCGACAAGGTATTAAATTGTGACTCACTTGTTTATTATACGTGTTAGTTAATTAGCTGACAACTACGTTCTATTATGTTTGTCCCAGTTCCGTATGGGGCATGACAAATTCATTTTAAAGTTGCAGTATGAAATTTGGCGGAGAACCTCTTTTGTGATTCTTGCCATATTATTGAAAGGAAATGGGCAGAACTTTGAAACGGAACTGAGATGAACCATAATATGTGGCTATTCTGGTCCATTATGATAAAACATATCAACTGGATATAGGGTGAATGCCAGGGAGTTACTATATGATCATAGGTAAGGTGAATAGGTATACAGGGAGTTATTGTATGGTCAATGGTGAGACGAGTACATGTATGCATACAATGAGTGACTGTATGATCATAAATGTAATGAATAGCTATGCAGGGAGTGACTAAATTGTCATGTGTCAGGTGTATGAGTATACCCGGTGTTCCTGCTTGGTGACTCGTTGCGGTATGGTCATGTGTAGGTTATACGGGTATACACATGTGTTGCTATATGGTCATGGGCGAGGGGTATGTGTATATAGCGAGCGGCTATATGGCCATGGATGATGTACATATGCATACATGGATTGAATATACTGACATGGCTGGGGAGTATTAGTATATATTGAGTGGCTATTCTGCTATGGTGTGACAAATAGGGATACAGGGAGTGACATGGCCAAGGGTGAGGTGAATATATATACAATGATTGACCATGATCATGTATGAATGTTTTGAATAGGTACACACGGGGTGACTATATGGCCATAGGTCAGATGAAGGAGTATACCAGGTGCCAAGGATGAGGGTATGTGTATGAAGCGAGTGGCTATATGACCATTGGTGAGGTGGATATGTATACCCGGGGTGACTCTATGGTCATTGTTGTGGTGTTGATGTATATATTGAATGTATATTTGACCATGTGTGTGTGGAGAATAGGTATACATGGGATGACTGTATGGCCAATGGTGGGGTGAATGGGTATACAATGAGTTACTCTATGGTTATGGGTCATGTTTTGGATTATATCCGGTGTGCTTGCATTGTGACGCATGGCTGTATGGCCATCCATGGTCATGGGTCAGGTGTACGTTTATACAGTTGGTCACTATATTGTTATGTCTGTGGTATTTATGCATATATGGAATGACTGTGTGGTAATGGGTGGCTATCGCTTTTCACGTTTAAAGTTCCCCCATGTACACAAACACTATCAAGGTGGAGAACTCTTTGACACGACCTCTCTATTGATTAACATATCCTTGAGTTATTGTGGAAAGCGATAGCCACCCAAATTACACATGTACAACGCATCCCATGACCTCATATAATGTACATAAACACCACACAAATGACAATATAGTCACCCACTCTATACACGTACACCTGACCATACAGCCTTATTTGGCTATACCGGTACATGCCACAAATGACGATACAGCCATGAATCACCATGCATGAACACCAGGTATACTCCTACACCTGACCATATAGTCACTCTATGTATACATATTCACCACATTCACGATCATACAGTCACTCATTGTATACCTATTCACCTCACCATGGACCATACAGCCACTACATGTATATCTATTCGCCATACCCATGACCATAGAGTCAATCCAGATATATATATACACCTCACCCACCAATGGTGAGCCCTTCCAAATATACCAATACCTGCACACACGACCACTCATAAGTATCATACTTGCATATACACCTCACACATGACAATGCATCAACTCACTGTATACTCATACACGCCATCCATGATCATTCATCTACACCATATACACCACCGATGATAATACATCCACAACATATATAAATATACGACCCACCCGTTACCAAAAGGGCACTCCCTATATAGCCACACGCTCGTCAATGACCATATAGCTTATTCCAGGTATGCATATAACTTCAATCTTGACTACAGGCATACCGTGTGCACCTATACACATTACCCATAACCATAAAATCACTCCCTATTTATCTACGCACTCCATCCATGATCATACAGACAGCACAAATATACATATACACCACATGTCACAATACAGCCACACACGGTACACATATACATCACGACCACCACGACCTTGCAGTCACTCCATATATACATAAACAACATACGGATGACCATGTAGCTACTCTCGTTATATCTATACACCACAGCAATGCCCATATGATCACATCGGCCACACACAATATACCGTACAGTCACTACATGTATACCGATTCACCTCACACATGCCCATACAGCCACTCCTTATATTCTATGCATCTCACCATGGACACCCCACTCATAACCATATAGTCACTCATTGTATACCTACTCATAACCATATAGTCACTCATTGTATACCTACTCATAACCATATAGTCACTCATTGTATACCTATTCACATCATTCATGACCATACATTAACTCCCTGTATACCTATTCACATCACCTATGATCATACAGTAACTCCCTGGCTGCCATATTGGCATCCATCTTTTATCCAGTTGATCACTTTTTATCATAGTGGGCCAGAATAGCCACATATTATGGTTCATCTCAGTTCCGTCTCAAAGTTTTGCCCATTTCCTTTCAATAATATGGCCAGAATCACAAAAGAGGTTCTCCGCAAAATTCCATACTGCAACTTTAAAATGAATTTGTCATGCCCCATACGGAACTGGGACAAACAGAATAGAACGTAGTTGTCGGTTAATTAACTAACACGTATAATAACCAAGTGAGTCACAGTTTGCTACCTTGTCGAATAACGCAGATAATAATGTTCGGGATATATGTAAAAATTAACTTTTTACAAATTTGGTTGCCATTTTGGAAGCCATCTTGAGCAATTTGGTCTATAAATACCGTAGTGTGAGTTTGTGAGAGAAAAATCAAATATTTCTGGTGATGTCAGTGGTGACAATAGAAACAATGATCCATGGTGCATCAGACATGTTAGTATTCAATGTATATAATACAGATTAGCCAATTTTATATATGAACCACAACTTGTAAGCCATTGCAGGACACCCTGGGGCAATATTTATCATTTTTCATATTTTCGGCGGCAATTTTGCAAATTTTCTACACCAATTTCATTCCCATTGAAGTAAAACATCCGTCCAATAAAATAAAGCACATATTTGTTGACATTCTATTAACAGCCTGTGTGGTTTGTCGATAAAATGACTATCAAGACCGTCTTGTAAAAAAAATCGAAAATTTCACCCCTCTTTTTCAAATCCTCTTTCTGTATCTATTACTGAACCATCGTCAATGGCAAATGTCTTAAAATGACGCTATAATATCACGCTAGATGACTGTCGCAAAAACATTGCCATTTACTAATGATTAATGTGAAGAAAAATGGAAGATATGGTGAAATATTAATTAAATTTCCTATTTTCGTGCATATGACGTCATTTTTCAGCGGCCATTTTGAATTTGTTTCGAAATTATTTGTAGTCATTTTGAAGAAGGACATCATACCAACAAAATGGCATACATTTTGTCTGTGTCTTTTGCTAACAACCGATCTATTACAACGATTAAATACAGCAAAATCGTCTTGCAAAAAAAATCGAAAATTTGATCGTGGACCTTATTGGCTCCCCGACTAGTTAGTGTCCACATTACATTGACACATGCTATGAAAGGACAATGCGGACAATTCCTCTTGAACGTTGATGGCCCCAACTTACCAGGTTGGTTCTGCCATCGCCGAACACGTACCAGATCAAACGAGAGACTGGTATGATAATAAAAAAAAATCAACCAAGAACAATGCAGTTTGAATAGACAATTATTAGCCTTCTGTGTATGTTGGCACCGTTAGGTTTCCAAAGAAAGCGAAAAATAAATACAATGTCACACAAAACACCTATCAAACAACTACGAGTCACCGATATGGTTAAAATAATTAGCATTAATTTACATGTAGACCCATCACTTCGTCTTTTCACAGTATATCGCCACATTCAAGCAAGAATGATAAACTCGAGACTAACTATATATATAGTTTAATGAAAGCTATTAAAGAGCGTTTAATTAAACGGACTTTCACCGTAATATAAGAAATACGCTTTCCATTGTCCATATTTATGTAAATATATTATCTGACGACCTTGCAATTATCTAATCGTTCATTTTATATAAATATATGTACTGAAACAAGTTTTATCTAGCTCACTTAGCGCACATACGGAGTCCCGTAGTCACAATTCCCTTCATAAATTGCACCAGGCCCCTCCCCTATTCAGGGCGCTGTAGAAAATTTTCCCCAAAGCGGATTTTAGCGGATTTTGGATACGTTATACACAAAGCTCTCCTCTTTCCAACGGTACCAAATTTGGCTTGTTAAGAATTTTTTCCGGGTAGGTTCTATAATTCAGCTCCGACAGCCAGACTAATATAGTTGGGTGATGATAGGATGAGCGATGTGGTCTGTAGGGTGTGCCAAAGGATATAGTCATACAAAGAGTTAAATACAAGATGGCTGCCGATGGCCATGTTTTTTATTGCAAATTGTTCAGCCTGTGTCGAGCATGGTCACCCCGGCTAACCTCGGAGATCACACCCAGAAAGCCTGTGTTGAGCATGGTCACCCCGGCTAACCTCAGATATCACACCCAGAAAGCCTGTGTCGAGCATGGAGGCCCCGGCTAACCTCGGATATCACACCCAGAAAGCATGGTCACCCCAGCTAACCTCGGATATCACACCCAGAAAGCATGGTCACCCCAGCTAACCTCGGATATCACACCCAGAAAGCCTGTGTCGAGCATGTTTTTTTTTATTTCAAACATTCATGTTATTTTCTCTTTCTATGTCTGTAGATTAATTCACATAATTTTTTCTTTGTAAAACCAATGTCAAACCCTTTTACATCCAAAAAACGAAATTTCGCCAAAAAACAGCAAATTTCAAAAATTCTATTCATTTTTTCTTTAAAAATTACACAAATTCCTAATTTTTTTTTTATTTCAAACATTCATGTTATTTTCTCTTTCTATCTCCGGTTTCAGATCAAACTAGAGGTGTGACTGTCCCAATGGGACTAAGGATACCCCCCGTGTTTTTAAAATACTAAGATGTTTCACATGTCAGTAAACATTTAGTTAAAATAATAAAATAACAGTTCCCATTGCAGGTGCACAACCCTAACCCTAATCTTAAACCTATTGACCGAAAAATGTAGGAAGCTCGGACAAAATCATGCATGTTGTGAAAATGTTCTAAGTCGAAAAAGGGGAATAACTCCACAAAAAAAAACAGACAGACGTCATAATCACAGGTGCACATGTTCTCATGGTACTAAATATCAGTGCCAAGATTAAAAAACATTGACCTAAAAATGTAGGAATAAAAGCTCGGACAAAGTCGAAAAGGGGGGGGGGGGGGATAACTCCACCAAAAAAAGTCCGACAGACGTCATAATCGCAGGTGCACAGGTTCCCATGGTACTAAATATCTGTGCCAAGTTTTTAAAAAATTGACCTAAAAATGTAGGAGTAAAAGCTCGGACAAAGTCGAAAAGGGGGGGGGGATAACTCCACCAAAAAAAGTCCGACAGACGTCATAATCGCAGGTTCCCATGGTGGTTGATGTCTGTGCCAAGTTTCACGGAAAATGATCATAAAACGACTGAGAAAAACTCCGGACAAATTTGTGTCCACGGACGGACGAAGGACAGACGACGGACGGACAAGCTGATTCCAGTATACCCCCCCACAACTTCGTTGCGGGGGTATAATAATCCAAACTGGAGTTATCGGTTGGAAACCAAAAATGTTAACAGACGGTCAAATTCTAAGTTGAAAAAGGGCCGTAACTCATGTAAAAATAATTGGACGGAACCCATATTCGAACTTGGCCTGTATCTTTAGCTGGGAAATACCAACTTTGGTTCAGATAAAATAATCCAAATTGGAGTTATCGAACGGAAACCAAAAATGTTAATGGATGGACAGTCAAAACGGCGTATAAAAACAATTATGTTTCCTCGAATTTATCTATTTAATAACTGTATATGTTCAGAATATGGGCTTAAGTTATCGATTTAATAAATATTAGTAGATAACTGCAATTCGTTGATCAACTGAGATTTCCCCCAGCAGCTATAGGGATTTCATTCCCCCAACCCCTAGCAGAAATCCTAGGTTAGATTCATACAATTGCTTAAAGTATCATTGCTCATTGTGGTGTGGGAACGACACTTCTATACATAAATAGAGATTGTTGCTGCCAAGCGTATCCAAATGTTTTGACCAACCAGACGCATGCATATAATGAAAGCAAAAGCAGGTGTAATTAAAAAATAGATGAATCACAGCATAAAATATCACAAACCTGGGCAAAGCTGTCATTCAGAATTGGGAAGTTCTTGATTTGTGACAAGGCTGATGCAAATCGGAGAACACCAGTCGATATATCCTGGCTGGACATCGTCTTCATACAAACGATACATTTTGTTTTACAATTTCCACCTAGCTGATCTTGTAAAAGTTGAGTTAATTTTGAGTCACTGAAAAAAATACAATATACATCAATTATAGTTTCGAAGTTCCACCATGTCGATCACAATTGACCTGAAATTTATGGATAAGAATTGCCTCCTTTACTTTCTATTTTTATTTATTGTGACTAAACGTTAGGGCCCTGCGAATCAGCAATTTTCTGCAAATTCAAAACCCGATATCAAATTGGGAGGACATTACGTCGATATCGAATTGATTATCTAATCGAATTGGCTAGCCTCCGGTGCATAGTGTAGGTCCTCAAAATCAGTCACAGGTTTGTTCCTGTGAGGCATCAAGGAATTTCAGTGTAAGTAGTTTCAAAAGTATTTTTGAAAGAAAATAACATTTCATGAATGTGCTATTCTCTAGTTGTATCATTTATATACATTCCGATTAAGTTTTAATAATTATTTCAGATTATCTTTCTATGGAAAATGCAAGTATATCATTAATCTAGATACAAGTTTATATCATCTGCAGAAAGATTCATGGTGTAATCATGTGAATTAACTAATGATATATTTACAATCAACCAGTTTGCAAAAATAGGGTCTACACCCATCCTGATAACCAGGGTTCGGGCTGCCGCTTGCCAAATTTTCCAATGGTAAAAAATAATTTCATTTGGTAAAATCTTTGGCAAATGGGGCAGCTCAGTGAGTTCTTAAATTTGTTTAATTCCTTTAAAAGGCAATAACAAACCTACACAATTGACAAAACAGACATTCAAAGATGTATGGATAGTTAATCGACTGGTTAAAATATCAGTCAGAAAAAACTAATATAAAAAAAATATTCGCAGGGCCCTACTAGACTTGTGTTCAGATGTTCTTCTGAGACATGTGCATAAAATGCCTGCAATAGGGATATTTTATGAAGCCTAGTTGTCTTATGCTCAGTGTAAATCCAGTTGACAACCAATTCATGATATGGATTGCAAGATTTATCTCAGGATACAATTTGTTGCTCAGTTTGACTGCTAATTGTTTTTGTGATATTTGCTGCTCAGTGTGGTCATGATATATACATGTACCTGTAGTTGACGACCCATTCTGGATATTTACCTGTAGTTGACGACCCGTTCTGGATACGGATTACTGCTTAGTGTTGTCACCACCTGATTCAAACTGATAAGTGCTTTACTGAGAGCAGGTCCTTCTTTAAGTCGAAGCTGAGATGCATCGGTCGCTAATTTCTCTAACCCAGGAAGCTCGACAATCGTGAAGCGAGATCTGTTTGGCTGAGGGTTATCTCCCACAAGCTGCAATAAAAATGAGATATATAAATATATACGCTATAGGAATGTATATCTAGACAGGTTGAGGAAATAGTAAGGTCATTCAACAAAGATTACTTGTTTATCATAGTTTTTTTTTTTTAAATATGGTTGGAGGGACTTTTGTTTTTGTATTCAGGTGGACAGAAAAGTGGTGTTATCCATTCTGACATACAACAGCAGCTTGTGATATAATATGATATTATTCAATGATATTTGGGGAATACTAATAACATTTCTCCCATACAGGCGGGGGGGGGGGGGGGGGGGGGGGGGGGGGGGGGGGGGGGGTTCATGACAAAATTTGTACACAGGGTGCAAAATTAAAATCCTAAAAACAGTTCCCACAGGTATCTTCGTCCCATCTTTTTACCAACCTTGAATTACTTTTGAGCATTCACCTCACAATTCTACTGGTGCATGTGATATAGTGTGTTGGCCAATGCATTCCATGTGGCATAATAATGGACTGGCCAGTATGTCAGCAACTGTTTGATTGCTAATGTGTGGTCTACCATCATATACAAAATAAAATGGTTTAGGTATTCAGTGACTCATGTAAAAGGCTCAGAGTGTAAGATGATATTTTCAAATATTTTGTTATAATTTTATACTCTTGACATGCGGTTGTACATTTTGTTGTTCAAACTGGGCTTATGTTTTATATATGTCGCCATATATTATAGTATAGGACTGCTGGCACATGCTTATTGACTTGAATATCGACTAGCAGAAATACTGAGAAAGAACAAGACCTCGATAGCCACTGCCTGAAGTACATGCTATTGAAAGTGGAATATAGGCTCAACAGTTTAATTAAAATCCGGTGCCCTTGAAATGAAATGTTATGCATTGTTGCTTGAAGTAGCTTAAAAAATCAGCCAACACAATAGCTACACGGCTGGGCTGCATGCACTGGAATAATATAATCATGAGCATCCAACCTGGTGATGCATACATACTAATATGGGCATATCATACTCAAAAATGATGCATCATGTAATCACAGAACAAAACTAAGTGATATAATTCCAATATCTTAATGTTTCCTAATTAATCTCATATATATTTTGAAGACCTCTGTCTGTCTGTATGTCCTTTATAGAATCGAAAACGGGTTGACCGATCGAGACCAAACTTCCTATCCAAAGGTAAAATCCCACGGGAATCGTCGACGTCGCATTTTGGAGAAGCCCAGAGCACCCATTCTCCACTCCCAATCATCAAAATCACCGCAAACGCCACTTCGGGGGTTAAGGCATCAACGATCTTTATATTGACCATATTCGGAGGTGTTAAGGATCAATGCTCTTTATTACAATTGAAGCTGCTAAACGGCTACCCATGCGTAAAATACGGATGCAAAACGAAACGCGGAATGCAATTATCTCGATTAAAAAGGCAGAATGGGTTGTTGTGTCATATATATCCTAGGAACAGGGGAATTTTTCATCGGGTCAGTCTTTGAGGGACGGGTACCATGAAATTTGCTATGTGAATGTATCTTGCCCCGGATACAAATTTTATCGGGTCGCCGAGCCCGTGCGACGCCAGCTTCGCGCATGCGCAGACCAGATCTCGGAAACGGGTGGAGCTATCGACTTGAAATTTGGTTTTTGAATAGCCCGGACAACGTCGGGCTCATCGGCTAGTCTCCTATATATTTTGAAGACCTCTGTCTGTTTGTCTGTATGTTTGTCTGTCATTTATACAAATCTACGATTCTCGACCGATCGGGACGAAACTTGGTACGTGTGTGTAGTTTGACCAGGCAGTGGACGTTGTCATATTGGCGAGCCCGTGCGGCGCCCGTGCAGCGCATGCGCAGACGAGATCTCGGAAACGGGTGGAGCTATCGACTTGAAATTTGCTATGTGAATGTATCTTGCCCCAGATACGAATTTTATCGGGTCGCCGAGCCCGTGCGATGCCAGCTTCGCGCATGCACAGACGAGATCTCGGAAACGGGTGGAGCTATCGACTTGAAATTTGCTATGTGAATGTATCTTGCCCCGGATACAAATTTTATCGGGTCGCCGAGCCCGTGCGATGCCAGCTTCGCGCATGCGCAGACCAGATCTCGGAAACGGGTGGAGCTATCGACTTGAAATTTGCTATGTGAATGTATCTTGCCCCGGATACGAATTTTATCAGGTCGCCAAGCCCGTGCGACGCCAGCTTCGCGCATGCGCAGACCAGATCTCGGAAACGGGTGGAGCTATCGACTTGAAATTTGGTTTTTGAATAGCCCGGACAACGTCGGGCTGGGTAGAGCTATCGACTTGAAATTTGGTTTTTGAATAGCCCGGACAACGTCGGGCTCATCGGCTAGTCTATTATATATTTTGAAACTTCTGTCTGTGTGTATGTATGTATGTATGTATGTATGTATATATGTGTGTTATAGACTTGAAAAGTGCTCGACCGATCCGACTCAAATTTGTTATGTAGGCCTACTTTGATCCCGGGAACAATACGGGTGGGTCCAATTTCACATGCGACTGTGTCCTTACTTTGACCTCACTCATATAGGCATGTTTCTGGACCGATCGAACAATAGTTTTTTTTTAAACTTCGTGATACAGTTATTCCGATTCACCAATCTGATTTCCAGTTATGAATAATGGCCTACTGCTAGTGTGATGACGTACAGTAACGCCCTAAATAATCAACTCCTTAACCATAGCAGAATTATGGTTAATTTTTCAGGATTTAGTCGGAAATATAGCTTCACTGAGAGCTTTCCGATGAATGGCAACAAGCCATATTTCCGACTAAATCCTGAAAAATTACCCATAATTCTGCTGTGGTTAAGGAGTCGATTATTTAGGGCATTAATGTAGGTCCGTAGGTACTATGGACCATGTAGCACACGACATGCACTTTTATGTCCGTAATTATAAGTTACGAAAGTCATAGCAGCGAAGAGGTTAATTTAAAACATTCATATGTGTGATTTATCTTGATTTCTAGAGTCATTAGAAACAATAACCTCACTAGTGAATAATGTCATTTTAACTATCGCGTTAATTATTCATGCACGCTATCAAAATGTATGCGTCATGGGAAAAATGGCAGTATTATTCGGATTTCTGGTAAATCAGATGTTCATAGTGGAATATAATAAACAGAATAATCACTTGATTGAACTGGTGACATGAAATAATTCATTCGAAGCAGGGACTCACTCTCGTGTTTGTACAATGTCCCTGCCTATCATGAATTATTTCATGTCACCAGTTCAATCAAGCGATTACTCTCTATATAATAATTTTTTGAGAACATACAAATTTACAGCAAAGTTTCAAATCCTCCCAAGTTAGGCAGACTACATGTAGTTACCATGTTGTGTTGACCCTTTCTATAAAAAATACAGAGGACCTCATTTTGCAAATGTCAGACACACTATTTCCAGGTTTGGTTCACTACTAGACAAATGTCACTATGAAAAAACTTTAAATAAGCCACAGGGATAATTTTTTATAATGTTCACTTTTCATTTCATTTCAAGAGATATGTGCACTTAAAACCTTTCTTTATTAAATATCCATTGACGAGTAGTTCCCTCAGGAAATGTTCAGATAATAAGTTCAATAAACGACCTTGTTGAATTCACAATCTGAACATTTCCCTCCAATAAATAAGACTCATTCTGCACTTTTAATAACAGTCGCCTGCTTATTTTTCCTGATGAATAAAAGACCATTCCAATGTATATTTTTCTAGCTGAATGGGAGAATCGATTTAGTATAGAAAGGGTTATCTAACCATTTATTTCCGACAGCAAGAGACTCAACAGTTGGTGTGATTTGAGTTTAACTCTTTCAGTGCCAAGGTTGACAAATGACCCTAAATAGCACAGCATGCCAGGGTTGAGAATTTAACCTTTTCATGATGGGAGCTGTGCTGGTGCTGTGCCAGTGCATTCTCTTATATATGGGAGTCTACCATAGGGAGCCTTGCATATATAAGAGAATGCACTGGCTTATAAAGTCAAGGTAAATATTAGGCCAATGTATTCTCTTATATATGCGAGGCTCCCTATAGAAGACTCGCATATATAAGAGAATGCATTGCCACAGGGATTTCGCAATATTTCAGGAAGCTCGAGTCATGGAAGGGTTAAATCAAAACATATGGCCAAGTTTTGCAATTCAGTGAACTTATAATTTTTAATTAGGGTGCCACATTTAATTGTATAATCGATGAACCGTTGATAAAGCCGATAATCGATTACCATTTCCGTCGTCGATTAATCTCCGTTATTTATTTCGGACGTCGGAAAGTGCCGGGTATTATTGAATACCGTGTTTGTTTTACACAGTTTAATCTACGACTACAACCGAAGGTTTAACAACCTTTGATTGTGCATCAGAGTGATTCTGACAACATGAGTATACTTGGATGTTACTAGTGCAGGCTATCACTTATCGTGTGGTGACTGCTGAATGAAACTCACTATTATCAATTACTTAACTTGTTCTGAGTCCTGAAATTTCTGATTGGGGGGGGGGGGGGGGGGGGCACCTTGTGACTGTTATCCACACTCTGGAAGTTTGCTGAAACTTATAGTTACCGTAACATTAGATTCCTTTTTTTTTTAGGAACTCCCGGCAGTTCGTCATGCATTCCTACTTTTATATTGTTTGTATGTTTGGCTATTCATAACACTGAAATTAATGGCTACGTTCGTTCTAATGAACTCACAATTATTATAACCATGACATCGCCGAGAAATGTGCTGGTATTGAATACATTGTGCTCATTAGTCATTACCGGTGATTTATGGTGCACATTATTAACGTACAAATTACATCAGCCGAGTTTTTTAACCAACAGTGAACACCCAGTCAATACGACTAATCGATTGTAATCGATTATTGATGACTGATTATCGATTATCAAAATCAATAATCGTTGGCACCTCTATTTTTAATCCTTAATTTGGCACTTAGATTTTTATGATATTTTAGGGGTGATCTGGTTGGCACTAAAAGAGTAAATATTGAGAACATGCATGCATGAAGAAGATGTTAACAAGAATAATATGTCAGTATTCACATTATCGGTCATATAATAATTGATTGATCATCAGATTCAACAACATTTTTGGAGCCATGTTGCCGATGTTCAGTCAGAATACATAGTGAATGAAAAGTATACATAGGGCAGATCTTAAGGAAGCAAGCCTGCAAATATTGTGTCCGTCATTTGCAGAATGAGGTCCCCAGAGGGTGAATTTAGTGACGCTATCCTGCATGGTGAGCAAGGATCACCAAATATACCCTCTGGGAGCCTCATTCTGCTTAGGCCTCAACTGCTATGATTAGACCTAGGATCAGATTGAAGTTCCCCCAGTTGAAGTTCACCCATTAGTCTCCCTGATTATGCATTTTATCTTTTGCAAATTAGGGAATATAGAAACTGAAGACAAGGGAAAAAGTCAATAAAAGCAATGTTAATTTGAGACTATAGATACTTCCCAGATGATGAAGCCCAAGCAAAATGAGGTCTCCTGTGAGTGAATTTGATGATGCTAGCCCACCATGCAGGATAGCGTCACTAAATTCACACTCTGGGGACCTCATTCTGCAAATGACAGAACACTATTTGCAGGCTTGTAAGGAGGTAGAATCGTTAAATGAAATCCAGCATTTCAGAAGAGAAGGAACAGATCTGAGTGACACTTAGAATATTTGACAGAATTCTACTTTCTACCAGTGACCTTCTTCACATAATTGTGTTCTGTCTAAACCACTGATTGTTATACTTACTCCGTGTATGCTCTTGAATAAAAAATTAAAAAAACAATATTATAAATATTACCGAACTACTGGATTTAAAAAAAAAAAAAAAAAAAATGTTTGATCTTTACCTTCAAAGCCAAATTGACAGAAAATCCAAGCCAGTCAGAAAATATTGATAAAAAGCACAGTATAATCCTAATCAAAGTTATATTGACTTAGATGAGACGACTGACTAACTTTGTAAAAATAATGCTCACAAAAACTCAAACCAGATAGATATATAAATATTTTAAGCTTTTGACAACAATTAGGTACCTCTAATGCACCTCTTAATGTGGGCAACCTATTTAAGTAACTAATTGAAGTACCCAATGTTAGCAATGACAGCATGAATTTAAATTAAAAATATAAAACCAAAGATTGTTTTGAGATTGTAGAGAGCATGTTGTTACCCTTTAGACCATTCATCAGCAAGTAAGCTTGTATTGATTTAAACACAACATATATTAATCATAGGAGAAAAATTGTGTTCCTTTAGTCAGAAATTCAGATTATATATATATATAAGAGATGTATATTAAACAAAGAGTGCATTTAATCCACAGAGCAGTTGTTTTGTAGGTTATGGATTAGCATAATGAAGGTTAGAACGATATTCTCCCAATCAGTTATAAAAGTATACATTGGAAGGGTCTATTATTCATCGGTAGGGATGATCAGGAAATAAAAGCAGATGACAGATAATAGACAGCTCAGAAGGGATCCTATTCATAGGAGGGAAAATGTTCAGATAATATGTTCAACAAACAACCTTTCTTGAACTTATTGAGGATCAGTGCTCATAATTGAGCCATAGAAAAGGACAGACAGAAACACCCAAAACCAACATTATCTCAAAGAACTTGCTCTCTATGTCTTCAATTAGAAGACAAAGAACATTTTTTCCTTTTCTGTATGAAGAATATTAACCAAAGAAATAATTTATTTGCAAAACTCAATCAACAAGTTGAACCAAAAACTTTACAACATGTATCAAAAGAATCTTTCAATAATTTTCGAGGTCTTCTCAGCCTGGACACAGCTTGCAAAACAAAATTGATATGTGAATTTATTTCATGTTCTCTAGACTGACAGGGTCCTCCACAGATGTTTCACCTACTATAGTCAATTTATAATCAGTCACCAAATATATGATTACTTTCTCAGATGTATATATTGTATATATATATATATTATGTTATGACAGACACTATTGTTTTATGGTTTGTTTTAATAAATCTTATCTTAATCTTATTTTAACTACTCATCAATGAGTATTTAGTATAGAAATGATTATCAATATTTAAAATAATAGGCTACTTTAAGTACTTAACTGAAATCTTAAGAATATTCCGGAAAATTTAAACAGACTGATAGTAAAGTATCCATACACGACATTACACGTTAACCTGAGAATATACACCAGTTGACACAAACTACGGAGTTCAATAAGACTGCTCTTTTCATGTAGCACAATACTTAATCATGTGTGTGCTTAGAATTAACAAACAAGATCATAATGGTTCTGAAAGCATTTACAGTAACGCTGATATCTAAACAATCAATTTTCGAATGGTTAAATATATGACCTGTGTAAATATGAGATAAGGTCTACTGTGTAAAGCAAGGGGCACTAAACTGACTGATACATGCTGTTATTTGGGGGTGCTTGCCTGCAAGTGATATAACAACCATTTGTGGGCAATAAACGTCAAGTCAAGATGAGCTAATGATTCACTACCGGTAATATGATTCACCTAAGGTAGTACTGAGGTAACAAATTATTCTACGTTCAGAGAAATCTTAGTTTTTTTATAACTGGAAATTTAAAGATTTGATAGAAAGAATTTGCATTGATACTACAAGTAAATTGGACTTCATTTTGGAACTATGGCTATTGTTGAATTTCAAGGGGATGTAATTCATGACTTAAAATCAGGTGTCCTTTTGGAACATGTGTACAAAATAACACAAATAGTATCTTCTTTTTTTTAAATAAACACATGGTTGCACTAGTTAAAGATGCATAATCTGATCAAGTGCCCCCTCAATTACTATCTATTTGGATTTGGGGGTACTAAATATTTGATTCAAGTCGAGGATCCCACCTATCAAAGCTCATGGTTATTAGATATCAATTGTTGAAATCTATTATTTTTCACCATCGAGAATTATTAGGTAACAGTTGACAAGCAGACGGTCTCGGAACAAATTGCGGATGAAGATGAATAACTTTAAAACCAAGAGGCTTTCTATCGATAATAAGGCCAAATTTCGTCGAACAACAAGTTGATAAATAACAAGTTTCAGGCAATTTTATACTATAGTTGACAGTGGTTAGCTTTATTTTTGGGCAAATAAATCGATTGTGATAACTGAAGCGGCATTTCTAAAAATGTTGCTGTTATTGGTTATTATCCTATACCTCCATATACCAATTGATGTTGTTACTTCTAAACTTTGTTTCATGTAATCTGTCTATTTTGTACCGGTATTTGTTGTTCTGTGTTAATGTACATTTGACCATACAAGGTATAAGTACAAATAAACTTGATTGATATATTGGTCTAGATAACTTCTCAATGAATTCATTACTTTGAAGATGTAACTGTGTTGATGGATGATTTAGTTTTTGAAAAGTTTCCCTTGACAATCAATGCTGAACACGTCAACTCTGTACCACCTTAATAATGTATTAAGGACTTGATCTAACTAACCAAATAATCAGTAAATTTGAAATGAAGTGCATGATACGAGGGCGGATCAATGACGGATGTGAAGGGGACCTTAGTATAAAAGTTAGTACACTAATTACTGGAAGAAACTGTGAAATGCAAACATCCACACAAACACAGCCATAGAGCTAGGATGTCTTAGGGTATTCAATTACATTCAGCCATTGCATATATATTCCACTCATTCAATACTTTGTACAGAATGAGTAGAAAAGAGTACCTACAAACAAAGACCTTAAACTCACAAATTCTAATAAGCAGAGCTTTTGTTCCTTTCATATTCAAGACTAAACCATTCAATTTTGCTGCTTTTGTCCTGTGTAAAGCTATATTCAAGTTAGGGAGTAACCTGATATCTATATCATATTGATTATTTTTAAAGGGTGCTATGAGATTAGTTTATAATGATTTTGGTAAAGTTCAGCCATATTAGAGAGATAACTAAAGGGACACAAGGCATTCGAAATGGAAAAATATGCAAAAAATATAAGTATTTAAAAGATCACCACTAAGAAGAACATGGAGAAATACACCAATGCCCTAGGTAATCGACTCCTTAACCACAGCAGAATTATGGGTAACTTTTCAGGATTTAGTCGGAAACATGGCTTGTTGCCATTCATCTGAAAGCTCTCCCTGAGAGCTTTCCAATGAATGGCAACAAGCCATATTTCCATCTAAATCCTGAAAAGTTACCCATAATTCTGCTGTGATGTCAGTGCCAGGGGCCGATCTCATCGGCCCTAATTTACGGTCCGTAGAGTGCCAGGGCCGATTTTTTGGGTTGAATTTTTTTTGGGTATTCTTAAGCATGCTATAGCGAATTTAAAAACAAACTGGATAAGTCCTTAGGTGATTTGTTATAACTCAAAACTATCACCAAGTATTCATAGTAATAATTTTCATGCCCATGAAAAACGTAAGATTCCCTGGCACTAAACCTACAAAATAAGCCTGGCACAGAAAGAGTTAAGGAGTCGATTACTTAGGGCATTACTGTAGATAAACTTTGTTCTTATAAAAGTAATCATAATTTGTAGTTCTCCAATAATGAAATTTTGTGTGTTGAAACCATTGTAACGTAAACAAAACTGTTATATAAAGTGATTTGTCAACGAGCATAGCTAATCGTATATTAAGGTCAAATATTTAGTC
The DNA here is from genome assembly GCA_032622095.1 of Siphonodentalium dalli. NCBI lineage: Eukaryota > Metazoa > Mollusca > Scaphopoda > Gadilida > Siphonodentaliidae > Siphonodentalium > Siphonodentalium dalli. The sequence continues at coordinate 160,937,079 of CP136063.1, read as the reverse complement.
TGAATGTGATTTTCAGAATATATTTAAATGCTTTGATCTTTACCAATGTTTACCATCAAGTTTCGATTAAACATTTGTATTGTTGGACTAATTGGACTTTTATAGGTAATTACACTGTAAAAGTAATGTTTACATAAGTAAATATCGTTACTGGAGAGTTATTAACAATGAAATAAGAAGAAAAAAATCGATCCATATTGGCACAAACTTAGATATTTAAAGACTTTTATTAAAGGATTGCTATCCTGATGAAACAACAAAACTCTATCGGAAAGCCACCCCTATTGTGATCACAAGGATCCAAGTCCCATAAAAATTGCGTAATAAATAAGCCGAGAAATAAATAAATAATACCCCCACCGGTTGTCGGCTATCTCCGTCGCAAAACCTCATATGATGTCAAATGAGTCAACTAATTAAAAACACGGAATCGGAGTCGGAGTTAATTATGTCTACCTATATGGCGATGGAAAATGCGGAATCGACATCAGCGCGTGAGTGTAATGGAATTACTGCGGGGCATGTCAATAGCATTGTGTACACGTGGTGAATTGTCATCACGCGGTGAGTTATCTTCACTTGTGAAGTGCTGTTTAGAAAGTTATTGTTTTGACAAAAACTATAGAAGGCCGGGGTAGATAACACTTTCGTATCAAAAATAAAGCTTATAAAAACACGAGCCGACATGTGAACTCTATTCGGGTGCGTGTTCACGATGTTTTAATTTTCCATATATATGCCCCGAGTGTCCCGTATTTACAATCATTCATTCATGACAATGCCATATAAATGCAGTATTTTCGGCTGTGGCCGGTATTGTGACTCTCAATTAGGTATAATTTCTGCATTCCTTTCCAAACGATGTTGGTTTACGTGACATTTGTTAGCAATGGCCGGGAAAACTGCCAGACGGATTTCGACGAAATTTGATACCTAAGGGTGCTTTTGTCCGGGGAGTGTTTTGGATGGGTCAAATCGTGACCCCGACCTGACCTTGACCTTCAAAATGGTCAATTCAAGGTCAAATCACGCCTTTTGATGTATTTCGTTGAAATTTGATACCTTGGGTTACTTTTGTCCGGGAAGTGTTTTGGACGGGTCAAATCATGACCTCGACCTGACCTTGACCTTCAAAATGGTCAACTCAAGGTCAAATCGCGCCTTTCGAAGGATGAAAGCAGAGGGAAAACAGCCCGGACGAAGTCGGGTCACCCTGCTAGTTACATATATTTATAAAGGCTATGGCACTAAAATTTTGGCATGTTTGTTTGTTATTCTATGCAAAATCGAAGCAATCACAGCCTATAAAAGACTACATACATGAATGATTTAAGTTATAATTTTGAACAAATAATTTACAGCCAGTTACTGGTCACATAACATTTGAATGTGACAATCTCGGCCAAACTTACATTTTCAAATAAAAAAGTCGTATGAAAATACAGTTTAGCGTTAATCAACCAAGTGAGGCAGTGACGTCACAAATTATAAATGGAGATAATCTTTCTTCCAAAATGGTAGCATCAAGTGACTAGTGTAATTACTTGTGAGGGTTAGTTTGAGATGGCATATCTCCAAACTTGTGTGGAAATTTAAGGTGAAACTTTACACACGAAAATAGAATAGCTTGCTTAATGCACATGCCTTTTAGTAATGCAAGAGTTTACTTTCCTTTTAAACTTCCAATTGCATGCGATATAGCATATATTTGCATATGAAGGCCATATAGCTACTATTACCCATATTTACTGTCTCAATAGCTTTGGCATATACCGTATGTTTATCAGTTCTTACACAAAATCCACAGACTCCTTCCAGGAAATAACAAAGAGCAAACCAAAGAAGAGCTGGGCTGTCGCCCGGGTCATACCCCCATGTGACATACCGGTACTGCCTAATGTGTGCATACCTATAATCTGCGGCTGAGATACTCAGACAGACGAACCCAAAAATCAACATTTTCCAAGATAAATAACTCTGGAATGGAAAACCTGAACAAATGATTGAACATTCAATTGAGTGTCCTCATATTGGTGAACATCCATACCATATTTCATTGAGATCTGACTACCGATGGTGGAGATATCTGCTCGTAGGGACAAAAACCCAACATTTCCTGACAACAAAAATGAATAACTATAGAATGGAAAACAATTGAACACTCCCCTGAATGTTTTCATAGTGGTGAACATCCGTACTAAATTTCATTGAAATCTGACAACATGTGGCTGCGATATCTGCTCGGACGGACAAATAACAAACATTTCCAGATAACCATTTGGATGGATGACTTTAGAACGGAAAACCAGAAAAAACGATTGAACACTCCACTGAATGTCCTCATATTAGTGAACATCCATAACAAAGAATCCTGCCCAGATGGACGATTGGCTAAACGGCCGGACAGACAGACGGATGATCAGATGCATGTATTCCAGTACACTGTGTGGGGTAGCATCCTAAATTCACCCTCGGGGACCTCATTCTGCAAATATCCGGCACCTTATTTTCTCGCGATGTGTGAGATACCATGACCAACTATATCATGTGCAGTTGCAACACGGTGATTCAGATTTCCTGTCCAACAAAAAGGCCATTAAGTTATAAGTATATTTAGTAAATTAGTGGAAAAAAATTATTTGAATCAGACAGTTATTACATCAATACTCACCATCTGTAGGTCTATGTTTATAATTGTAGCGGCGTTATTTTGTGCTGGTCCAAAATCTGTCCTTGTTTCTGTTCTGTGATTCATGGCCTGCCTGAACATCTGTGAACCATCTCCAGCTGTCCTGATTGTCGCCGCTGTGCCATTCTGGAATATTAAAGGATACTCCATGACATCAGTATAAATTAACTACTCTAGTATTCCAAATGAAGGTGCATGCACATTATTTTCTAGAAAATGTTCAATCTGCAGATTGCCTATAATAGTATTTGGGTCTGTACATTGACTTTTTTTGCACAAGATGGGATTTTGGAGTATGAGAAATTGAGAAACAAAAGTCACCTCTCTGTGACATTTACCTTTGCCAGGTTGTAGAAAATTAACTATATTAGAGCAATTAGGCATTCTTTTGAACACCAGGGGGAAAGAACTTATTGTGAATTTAAATGTTTGTGGGTTTTATTTTACTGTTTCCCTCTTATTGGAGAATAATCTATGTAAATTGTTTTGCCTAGCATATATACATGTATAGAGCGTTTTTGAAAATGACATTGAGTTTGTCCATTCAATGGAAACTTACTATGAGCAGAATGAGGTCCCCAGAGTTTGAATTTGGTGATGGTAGCTGTGAGGGATAGCATCATTAAATTCACCCTCTGCAGACCTCATTATGCAAATGTGAGACTATATATCCAGGTATGAAGGGTTAATGTCTTAGTTTAGTGATTTGGGGTAGCAATACATACCTTGACAAATATTCCCTTCGTAGCTGTTTCACCGAGATCACAGAATGAGGTGGGGCCACCTGGTGGCTGAAGAAGGTCCTTCACGAGTTCATTATAAATCTCGTACATTTCCATGGTGACCACTGGATTCCTTCGATTGACTTTGAGAACGTCCATCATGTACTTTTCTGTAAAAAGAAAAAAGTGAAGCTGGTAGCTGAATCAATTCATAGCATTTATACGATATCAACCATTTGAACAGCTATAGAAAGGGCACAGCCGTTTCCTGGATTAACCCCTTTCTATACTAAAATACTCATTGATGAGTAGTTACCCCTTAGGAAATATAGGTCATTTGTTGAACTTATTATCTGAACATTTCCTCCAATAAATAGGACTCTTTCTGAACTTTTACTACCTGTCATTGGGTTATTTTTTTCTGAAAACCCCTTCAGATGAATAATAGAACATTCCAATGTATATTTTTATACATTTTCCCTATTTGTTTCCACTTGAAGAGGACTTTACCAGATTACCTCATTGTCATAGCTATGACTTTCCTTACTCATATTTAAATAAGCACAGTTCTATTTTACACTTAGTTTAAAATTTGTGCACTTTGATTTTGCAGCCATTGGTGCGCAACTTCAAAACTTATAACATATTTCCATAACAGTCGTGAAACCGATGGCAATTACAGTTCCTAATCATTCCTGGTGGTCAATTTAAAAACCACCTCAATATAAATGTACAGTGGGAAGCATATATATATCTGGTAATTATTTGGTTGTGAAGATAGGTGTTTCTACTAAACTGGGTATAATAGTGAATTAGTGATTATGGGTATCATTGTCATTCATTGACATGAACTCAGATGACATTTATAATGTAATGGCCATCTGACATAGACTGCTGACTTCAGAATGGTCACGTATCACAGATTATATTGATTAATACCCAATTTTTTTTATTTTTTTTATTTTTGTACCTTCATGGTGTAATCAACTTCTCCCACAGTTTTGATCGTAGATATTTGAAACTTCAGAGTATTGTTACCCACATATTGGAGATGTGCAACATGTATATAGATGACGGATTTTTTTTTTTTTTTACGAAGTTATTAACCCTTTTCGACTTGAAATTTCAACATTTTTTTTTATTTCTTTAACAAAGCGGCATCGACTTGCCACGTTTTCGGGGGACACTGGTCGGCTGACCTTTTATTCAGATATGGATTGGTGCACAAAAAATAGTATTGCATGAATTTAAATACAAATAAGTTAATCATGTTGAAACTGAATCATATGATCAGGAATCTAAATATCATATTGCTACAATGCCGCATTGATTCAAGTTTTGACAGGGCATTGTGAAAACTACAATGGTGTCCCTGAAGGGCCTGAATGATATAACATATTTGATCTTTTCTGGGTTAAGAGTGAATAATACTTTAGAGAAAGTATCATGGAGAGTGAAGGACTTTCAGTACAAGTCTGATTATAGTGTACCTGTCATTTGCATCGCCAAATACACCCTCTGGGGACCTCATTCTGCATGGACTTATCTACTTTGGGAGACATAGACTCAGATTTGAAGTTCCCAAATGGTGAATATTGTGATGTACACCCATTGGGAACCTCGATTATATGCAATGTGTCGTCTGCCAATTAGAGGATATAGAGAAACTAAACTAAACTAAAAAGTTTCTATAGAAATTTGATAATACAGAAACTTTCCAGAGAAGATGTGGCCTAAGCGGAATGAGGTCCCCAGAGGGTGAATTTAGTGATGCTAGCCTGCTATGCAGGATAGCGTCACCAAATTCACCCTCTGTGGACCTCATTCTGCAAATTGCAGGCACACTAAACTCATGCTTGTTTCAGTAAGAGATATGGAGTAATCAAATTGAAGAAATAAAATGCTCTGGATTAGTCACATTACTACTATTGCCACCTAAGAAAATTAGGTAGCTATTTTGCTGAGGAAACAACACAACTTGTTTTGAATGCATGTTTGTATTATTATTTCAAATACACAAAAGAAATGTCTGGTTTCACACATATATTACTCAAAAGTGTTTGAAAAAATAGATTTTCAATCGAAAAAACATGAACGTGTCTTCAAAAAGTGTTTTGAAAAATAATGGTTGTTGAAAGTATTGTCATAAAAAAAAAAATTAATCTTTATTTCTTGGTAAGGGCACTATTAATACAATCTATACGTATACCATCAGCCATTTTGGCAAAGAGGAAATCATAGATCATCGGAACTACTCCTGATTTGGACGATTCTCCTGCCAGAGTGTAAGTTTTGCCAGAGCCACTCTCTCCACCAACAAGAACACATACGTGAAAACCAGCCATCCATAACTCAACCAGGGGAAGCACAGTGTTTTTGAATAATTCATGAGTTGAGACATCTTGGCTGAACAATTTACTAAAACTGTAATTAAAAAATAAATGAAAAATAAAAACTCAACATACATACACTATAAACCTAATAATTTTGTGTCAGGAAAACAAGCGAAAAACCTTGTCTCTTTCCTTATGGATTATTTGGTACTAGGGTTTCATAAAATATGGTGATTATTGGCGCAATTGAACAAAAATAAAATAAACTTCTCATGATTTTCTCTACTCCTCCCTTGGCAATGAATTGGATTTTATCACAGATAGCAATGTGCCGGCAACTGTGTTTGGAAACTTATAAAAAGCCAACAAAAGTCCCAATGGAGTGTTCCTCACTGAAATTTTATATATGCCAATTCTACTGCAATGCAAGCAGCATTTTACTACCAAGGTTTGCTTAAATTTGTCAACTATTCTGCAGGTAGCACAAACCCCCGCCCTGAAACTGAAATTTGTCGTGCGCATAAATTTCATATGTGTTTATATAATTATGTTTGTTCTGAATGTTCTCACATTTTATGTACTGTTTACATTGCTTCAATGAATTTAAATCCTTTTGAAAATATGTGTGTGTGCTTGTGTGTGTGAGAAAGAACTAAAACTGATATATATATAGTATCCATATCAGAATGCACCCCCTTACCACAAACCCCTTCTTATTCACATAATAATAAGAGTTGCACCCGAGGTGCTGGGATACCCCATGGTGCCAATTGAAACATGGGCAGGACAGAAACCTAAGTTAAAAAGATATATGAGTGGATGGACAAAAAAATCAACATTTTCATATGAACAAAGAGGGATAACTCATGAACGGAAATCCAAAAAACATAACTGAACCCTCTTTTGAAAGCCCTCATGATGCTAAACCTCGATCCATACCAAATTTCAACAATAACCCATGGCTGAGATATATGAGCGGACAGATGGAAATTCAACATTTTCTGATAAACAAAGAGGGATAACTCATGAATAGAAAATGTGAACAACATCAATGAAACCTCTTTTGAAAGCCCTTCTGATAACAAACCTGCAAACCAAATTTCATCGAGACCCGATAACTCATGGTTGAGATATTTGAGCGGATGGACGCATGAATGCATGGACGGACAGATGGATGCATGTAACCATTTTGGATGGGGGTATAATTATTCATTTCTGAAGGGTAATTTCTTTTCAATATCTGTGCCAAATATGTATCTTAAACATGTATATATATATTGTATAGTGTTAATAATGTTATTTTTTTTTTAAATGCTAGATGTGTTTAGTAACGCTGGATTACTAATTTTTATAAGCAATTTTACTTCTATATTTTATTGCCCAAGTAATAAACTATCCAGGTTAAACAACAGAACAGAAAACTTTAAAATCCGTACTTAAGTACAGGACAGGATTCTATTAATTTGGGGCACTCATGTGGTAAATATTGTCCATGAGGGGTATCCTAAAGGCCTGGCATGTGCAGCACTGTTAACTGGCATCCACTATTGACTGAGCTAAGGCCAATTCAGGGCAAAAATAAATTCTGACAGCTATTTTTAGCTGAGGCAAATTGCAGATGCATGCTGCCAATATTTTGTGCAAAAATGAACCATATTGCTGTGGGTGTTGCATTAAATAATCGACTCATTAACCACAGCAGAATTATGGGTAACTTTTCAGGATTTAGTCGGAAATATAGCAACAAGCCATATTTCCGACTAAATCCTGAAAAGTTACCCATAATTCTGCCGTGGTTAAGAAGTCGATTATTTAGGGCATTACTATATGCATTCTGACAAGTCTGCAAACAACATGAAATCTAGGATTGTTGAATATTTAGTAGTAAAATCAAGGATCAGATATTAACAAAGACTGTTGTATATTTGAAATCAACTATTTTAAACCAGGCTCCAAACCGAGTCCGTAGTTATAATGGGCCAAGCTCCAAAATTAGAAACTGAAGTCTATAAATGACATTTGTATATACATGTATGAACTAGTAAATATAGACCATGTCAGATGCAGATCCTATATACTGTAGGCTTTTAGCCTAGGTGAAATATCTTAGCCTAGGCAAATTCCTGCTAATTAACCCGTCCATGACTGGAACTTCCTGAAAGTTTGAGAAAACCATGTGCCAATGCATTCTCTTAAATATGCGAGTCTCCCATAGGGAGCCTCACATATATAAGAAAATGCATTGGCCTAACAATATTTACCTTGACCTTGTAAGCCAGTGCATTCTCTTATATATGCGATGCTCCCTATGGGAGACTCGCATATATAAGTGAATGCACTGGCACAGGGGCTTTAATGCTGCACCAGCGCAGCTCCCGTCATGAAAGGGTTAAAAGAGCTACATGTGGCAGTGAGGTATAAATGTAATCACTCACTCCAATCTAAGTTTTTGTGCTCACATTCAGTAAAGAACCCAGATCAAGTTGTAAATATCAATAATTGTCTTCGATCAACATCTGATCTGACATCATGGCATGATGCTATGGACTTACTTGAAGTATGAAGCACCAGGTTTAGCAGCTACCCTGTTCTGGCTGTCTATAACCAAATCCTGCCCTCCTCTCTCAGCCCTGTCAGGTCGATGGAGTCGACCCACAACTTCAATATTCATGATTCAACTGAAATGAAACATTGGGCCAAATGTGATCTAAATTTATAAGTATTCATATTTTAATATTTACACTCCTACCGATACAGTACATGTAGATTGGATGTTGGTTGGTTGAAATCACATAGTGCCTAACTTGTTTTCCTATTGTATGGATGTAACCTGCAATGCGATACCAGAATATCATTCAAAACAGGCGCTAAATTAAATATTCTTTTAATCTGAAAGTTGAGTAAATATAAGAAATTTAAATGTTGCATTGAGTATGGATGCAAGTTGGTCTGTTAATTTGTGTGGAACGCGATGCAATTAATTAGCATCATGCGGAGAGGCGGTCCTAAGGAGATTGCATACCAAAAATTATTAAAATCGGTTCATAGTTGTTCGAGTTATGAGGTCGGACGGACAGACGAACGGACACACAGAGGGAGAAAGTGTGACGGACAGACGCAGTCAATCCAGTATACCCCCCATTTTCTTCGAAAGTGGGGGTATAAAAATCTACATCCATGTCTTAACCCTTTCTATACTAAATACTCATTGATGAGTAGTTCCTTTAGGAAAGGTTTAGACAATAAGTTCAACAAACGACCATACAAGATACAATAATTTATTGCAAAACACCTCATTGGGCAGTGCAAATTTATCTGCGTCACTCAAATTATTGAACTCACTATCGTATTTCTCAATTTTGCTGAATAAATCCTCATATTCGTTACATTCAATGATAAAATGCATTTCAGATTCGACACATTGTTTGTCACACGTGGAACACAGTCAATTTTCTAATGGTATTATTGCATGGTTGTCGATGCCTCCCTTTTTCTATTGCCAATATGTGGCTGCTCAGTGCAATCTAGAAAACATTTCGCGAGCAATTTGTGATCGTGTATGAATGACATATGGCTCAATTGTTATTTATCATTAAATATCGTATAAGTTCATAGTTTATTAATGTCACTATTTCAGTGATCTAAATTAGCTTCCAAAATTTGTACCATACAACCAATAAGAAGCTACATGTAGAAGGCCCAACTTGTATTCTTGCAGAAACAGTTCAATTTCATTTCGCACTATATACCGCTCATTGCATTTCCGCATAAATTAATCTCATTTCACTGAACTTTTATCGCTTCAAAGTACACGTTAGTCATCAATCATCATTATTCGTTATATAATCTAATACTGTAGCAAATCCACTTCATTCCTGTCTGGGAAGAAGTTTTAGTTACTTTCTTTTCCAAGTTTTGAATGTTTAAAAGCCTTGAAATTTATATCGTGAGACACATTATCGCTTGTACCAAGCGTGTTAGAGCAAGTAATTGGTTAATCGCTATATAAATCTGGTCATTATTATTATTATTCAACCAGTTTTTATTTAATGATCACTATCTATTTATCGTATAAAGGCATTTAATTGAGAGACTGCGATATTTCATATGTAATTATTAACTCATTGCACGATTGGCAAAATTATTTCAAGCTCTGCCCACTGCTGTCGTCACCGGTAAGCAAATCAGGTGAACTTACCAGACCGCGCCGATCAGCTGATCGGTCATGTAACCGCGTTTATAGTCATGTGATCGCACTAATGAGGCATGTGACTTACCTGACTAAAATCTTCCGATACTTCTGAGATTTTTTTTTTATCAAAATAATAAAAATATCATCTGCTCGATTTAGAATTTTTTTGGTAAAATGGGCCTTTTAGACAAATATAATTAGTATTATGAAGAGAAAACAAAATAATTCCTTTAAATCAGTCTTGGTCTCCCATAGCAGATGAGGCCATGCAGAGTGAGGTACCCAGAGGATGAAGTTGTTGATGCTAGCCCACTGTGCGGGGTAGCATCACTAAATTCACCCTCTGGGAACCTCATTCTGCATATGCCCAGCACCATATTTTGAGGCCTGCTAGCAGGTGAAGGTCAAACAAGAACAGTGTTTTTACAAATTCAGTGAAGATGGACATAGAAATCAACTGAACACAGGGGCGCCAGAATGAAAATTTTACTCTGCCAGAATCAAATCTTGAATCGAATCAGGGGTGAGAGATTCACGAATCAAATCTTGAATAGAATATAAACATGAGCCAAACCTGGGTATCAAAATACCAGTTTCGGCGAACCTGGGTAACATAATACCAGTGTTGTGAAGCTGGGAATTTAGTGCCAAAAACCATGGGATAAAGACCAATTCAGTAGTATTACCTATTAGTAAGTAGTATATGTACTGGGGCAAAATGGGGTATGCAATTACAAGGGCATCAGATGGGCAATGAAGCGTGTTACAATGTGTAACAGAGTATATACAACGACCCATTGGAAGTTTCAGTCGCAAAAAAATCTTCTCATCTTCAATTCATAAAAGTTGGTACCCTGTCAGTTTCTGTTTCGAAAATCATGAACATTGTATTAAAGTCTGCAAGTACAGTACGGGGCCTGAGAACCAAAACCCTTTTTTTTTGGCATTACTGTAGATGTTTGGGTTTATTTTAAGGGGTGCTTTATTAACACTAGATAATCACAAGATTAATTTATTCAATAATATCATGAGTATATACTAGTATGCCTTTCTGAATGACATCAAATTTAATGGGCAATCACTATAGCTTGATGATAACAACTTTTGGGCTATTTGAACATTCATAGCATCCTCTATGCACAATTATGAAATATTTGCTTGGCAAAATTAACTTTCATCCTATTATGAGTGTATTTACATTGTATAACCCTTCCATGACTGCATGGAGCTTCCTGAAATTTTAGAAAACCCTGTGCCAATCAGTCAATACATTCTCTGATATATGCGAGTCTTACATATGGAGCCTATATAAATTATCAGTGTTTCTGCTAACGCGACCCCTCCAGGGTAGGTGTAGGTAGGGATTTTTTTTTCCTCCCACCATCAGGAACTGTGTAATCATGCAGTCCAATTTTCACTAAGTGGCGATCCCACATACATAGACATCATGTCTGCCATATTAAAATATTATTAAATAGAGGAAAATGATTCCTGGTGGGCAATTCCATGCAGAACTGGACAAACCACCAAAATTTCAAATTCATTCTCAGATCATGTAATCTTCTTCAGAGACATAGTATAGGAAAATTAATACTGTAATTTCATGACATATAATGGACTTAAGCTTGGTTTGGGGCTGAACAAATTATTGCCTCTCAGTAAATGGTGGGGGAAATTCCCCAGATTTTCTCCCATTATCTTATCATTTAAGAAGCAGTGAACTTGTACCATTTTATAATCTTGACCGATGAATTGTTACCAAATCACTCAACACTGTCAGCAGATGTAATATTCAAATGGGCCAGTCGATAAGATAGAAACAACCTAGCATGACTGTTTGAAAATGATCAATTTTTATGTAACGTCAGTCACATATTTCATCTATATTCTCCTGCCTGGAGAGGATTTTAAAGATAAACCATCACCCATCTAGTAAAACCATGTCCCTGTAATGCAGAATAACACATATGGCTCGAATTATCAGATCAATCAATGTAACTTTCAGTGTGTGGCTTCAAAGTATGTTTAACGTGAGTCACGCGTAACGTCAGTCACTTGAGTGTAACGTCAGTCACATGGTATGGGCATATAAATTATTGCAAGCATCAGGAATTTTTTTTGCAATGAAATGCATTTGCATAGGGTTAACCTTGTTGTGCTTGATGATTTGAGGAAGGTGTATAAAACTGATTATACTTAGGAAAATACAAATTAATTTTGGGCCACATTAGACTTCGCTAGTGCCAGAGAACTGTCAACTTATATGTACATTCTCCAAATCATCAAACACAACAAAATAAACCCTTAATTCCTTCAAAAGTTAAAATGAGTGTACCATATTGCCATCATCGCTCCCACATGCATAATTTTAAAAGGATACTTTTTTGCAAGGGTCTTATATTACTTCTGATGAATTACATTTAATTATCTAATATATTACATGTTACAGTGCTACTAATATAGATTTGGAAATATGGTGCCCATGTTAACGGGAGACTCGTTGACAAGTAGTCGTTTGGAGGGATGTTCAGATAACAAGTTCAAGCCTATAATCTGAACAACCCTATATGGGAATGGCCTGAAGTTCCCGAGTGAGACAGATTCTACACACACACTGTTCAGTTTAAGTTACCGGTATACATGTTCTAGTAGCAAAGTTCTGAATAGTGAGGTACCAATGTCTCATTATGTCGGTATATTGCAACTTAATAGTGAGGTGACCAATGTCAGTTTCGATGTCGGAAACTAAATCAGCATGTTGAAAAACTCCCATTGAAACTTGTTTTGTTACTGATAAGCTTAACGAGATATAATTGCCAATGCACAGCTTTTTTCACCAAACATCACATTCAAATGATTCTGAAAAGCCATAGACAGGATTTTACGCACTAAACCTAAAAAATAAGCCTGGCAAGGATAGAGTAACCAATCTTGAGTACTGCAGCACTCATGGTCCAAACTTGCTACATAGTAATCTTGGCTTAAATTGACATGCTGTAAAACCAGGTGTAAAATAATGCAAAGTTTGCACTTTTTAACTTGGTATTTTCTAACATAAATTTTTTTTTGCATTGTTTTATGGGCTGCAACAGACTGGCTTGTGAACAAATCATACCTGATAAATATATTGATCATAAAAATATACAGCCTACCTGTACAAAGCCAACTTGAACAAAACAAAGTAGCACTTGTAAGTGAAAATTTACCTTTGTCTGGTATCAAAATGATGGCCATTTTATAAGGCAATTGTTATGTAACGTCAGTCACAGTAACGTCAGTCACAGAAAAAAAAGGACGCCAATATTAAATGTTTCCATCAATTAAAAAATAATTTGTGTTCTATTGAAGAGTATCCCCATACCAATTTTGGCGACTAATAACTAATTCCAGAATGCCTGTAGTTTTGGAGAAAGGTAATCTCTATACGGGTGCTCAATATTTTTGTGTAACGTCAGTCACCACGTCATTTTCCCACATCTTTAATTAATCATGAAGGCAACTAGCACATTGGTATTATCACCTTGAAGCATCACCAAGGAACTAACTTTATGACTATTTAACAAGTACGAAAAAGATATTGTTTCGGTTTTATAGGCTAATGAAGGAATGGAAAATTCATGTCGTAACGTCAGTCACGCGTGGAATTGCCCTGATTGTATTCCTGATTTCCTTGATATTTTAATGTCCCAACTCAAAAATGCATGCTTTTCTGTGATTTGTGTGAGCCAATATTGCAAAAAAAAACATTGAATTAATTACCTAGGAGAAATTCCATAATTGTAAGTGACCCAAAGCAAAATCGCTCACAAATTCAAGTTAAAGTGTCAAATTTTGAGTTGGGACCACAGGCCTTCCAAACAGTGAATGATAAATAATTAAAATAATTTTTTTTTTTATTAATATTTACATATTTATAAGAAGACTTATTATATGTAAATATTAATAAAAAAAAATTAATTTTAATTATTTATCACTCACTGTTTGGAAGGCCTATGGTTGGGACCTTCACCTACAGTGAAGTGCATTATTATAAAGGAACAGATATTAACCAAGAAATATGTTCCCCATGCTATTTTTCGACTTTATAAGGCTCCCTGTCAAAATTTCAAAAAGTTCCAAGTTTTTGTTCTGGTGGAAATCACTGGAATATGAATTATAATCTCTACCACCGGTGTTAGCCAGAGTAGAGGTTCATCATCATGGCATGATCTACAATGTAGGTAGCTACTTTAGTACCGGTACCGGTACTTATAAGTCATATAGGTAAATATTAATTAAAATTATATTTTAATTATTTATCACTCACTTTTTAGAAGGCCTGAGGCTGTGCCCAGATGGTTTAAACTTAATAAGGACAGTATTCAGTAACTAAACTAGATCATGTAACATCCGTAGAGATCATGTTCCACCAGTACAAAACCTGGGAACTCTTTGAAGTTTTGACAGGGAACATTATCAAGTCGAAACAATTAGGCGGGGAATATATTTCTTTGTTATTATCTGTCCCTTAATAATATACTTCACTGTAGGTGAAAGTCCCATTGCAACTCAAAATTGAATGTTTTTCTCTGACTTTTATGAGCCGAAATCGCAATAAAACATTGAATTACTCTTGGGCTCCAAATAAACATGCATGCACGTTTATTATTTTCTTGGGAAATTTCCCCCCTCCACAGTGCTTATTTGGGTCTGCACGTTTATTAATTGTCAGGCTATGAAAATTGAAATCAGCACAACTCAAGATTCCTATATGACTCTGATACCAAAATGATGAGTTTATATCTTTATGCATGTATATGACACACATGTGAACATTGAAATACTGAATAAAACACCACATAACACATACAGGTACTGTACATACTATGTTGATTCCTATACTTGACCTACACGAACTGTAAAAATAATACGTTTAACAGTTGATGTTTTGCTCAGAGTTTCCCCTGCACTATTATTTGGGTTTGCACTTTTATTAACATTCAATGAAATTTCCCTCCTGCACTATTATTGGGGCCTGCACTTTTATTTGGAGCCCGAGAGGGGTACTGCGTTATGCAGTAGGTCCCTAGATTTGCGTAGGTCTCCGTAGGTCACTCAATTCGCGTAGGTCCCCTCAGTAATGCAATATATAGTAGGTCTACATGATTTATTGACTGATAAAATGGATTTATACCACTAAATGATCATGTTAGATGTTACTTTGCAATTTGTTTTTTATAATTAATTTCCGAAATCTGATGGGTTTGTTTGCTTAGTGATACTTAGAGGATCATGAAGCCTAACTAAAATTACGTGATTTCTGATCCGGAAAGTAAGAGGATTATCTTACTGGCTTCGTGGACAGATATTAATTGGAGGATAACTGATTGGGCATGGGTGCGTTAGATAGGAGAATTTGATATTTTTCATAGTTTACCGTTAAAATTTTATATGGAGAAAGTTTTAATCCACTGTGTTTATGCAACGATTTTACAATGCTATGGATATTAAACACTTTTCCGTTCAAATTGTATGAAGAATGTTTAATCCACTCTGCGAAGTTTATTCACCAGTAGGCGTGGTGTTGATTAAATGTAAAATTTAAACAGATGGCTTTATTTATATAGTAAGATAGGCGATCGTGGTAGTTACATTTGTATACAAATAAAATGATATAACATTGAAATTTAATAAAATCTTCGCAAACATTTGCCGTCGTAAAATGTATGTCTATAGAGATGGTAAGGTGTACACTAACCTGGCCAATGCCGCTTTGAATTGGTAATCTCCTTGGTCGTCGAACGAACACTTACGACAGAAGAATGTCAAACTGAAATCTGACGACCAAACATCGAACAACTGTTTGGTCATGCCAGTTACACAAGCTGAGTGTATCCAGGATTTACATCCCGTACACTCGATGCAGTCTTTAAAGCATCTCAAACTACACACTCCGCATGGGTATCGTGGATCGGTAAGTCGCATATTGAATAATATTAATGAATATGAGTTTGAAAGTCTCAGTGCTCAACTTAAGTATCATGTCTTAGAATCATAAAATGTCACTCACCTATGAGTACCAACACTGTTGATAATTAGTCACAACCCTATCACAACAGACATTGCCGAAATGAATCTTCAAAGAAAACAGATCCTTTTCACAACAGACATTGCCGAAATGAATATGCAAAGAGGACAGATCCTTTTCACAACAAACATTGCCGAAATGAATCTTCAAAGAGGACGGATCCTTTTCGCAAAGAAAACACCCAGTCTCGCAAACAATGTGATTAATGGTCACCCGTGTAGTTGGGCTGTGTAAACTTACCATTCAGTTACTGATCACTTGTCCTAACTTAAAAAATAATAATCTTAACATAACTTAATTATTAAACTGGATGGTAATTCTTATTTTTTTTTTTTCATCTAAGATATTTAATTTTTTTAAAACAACGCAATATCATATAATATGTTCACTTATTGATAATATATTAGGCATGCACCCTTCCATTACTACGGGGACCTAAATCAATGCAAAAATATATCCAGTAATCCTCTAATTAATATCTTATCCCGAAGCCAGTAAGATAATCCTCTTACTTTCCGGATCAGAAATCACACTAAGCAAACAAACCCATCAGATTTCGGAAATTAATTATAAAAAACAAATTGCAAAGTAACATCTAACATGATCATTTAGTGGTATAAATCCATTTTATCAGTCAATAAATCATGTAGACCTACTATATATTGCATTACTGCGGGGACCTACGCGAATTGAGTGACCTACGGAGACCTACGCAAATCTAGGGACCTACTGCATAACGCGTCACCGCCCGAGAGTACTTACCCAGGAAAAATTACATAATTGTATATGACGCAAAGCAAAATCGCTCACAAAGTCACTTAAATCATGAAATTTCACATTGGGACCTTCACCTACAGTGAGGGAATAGATTATAGATCATAAGACATAACAAAGAAATATGTTCCCCGCAGTGTTTTTTCGACTTTATAAGGTTCCCTGTCAAAACTTCAAAAAGTTCCAAGGTTTTGTACAGGTGGAATATGATCTCTACGTGCGTAGCTAAGAGTAGAGATTCATGATCTATAACTAAACTAACTAAAAGTAACTTGATTCAGACTAAGCTTAGATTAGTTAGAAGTTAGACCTACTCAGCTAGGATTAGGAAACCCAAAACAAATATTTTTTTTCTTTTGACTTTGCCAGTTTGGCCTCACCAACTGAAATTCAACAGTTAGTGTTACTGGTTGCAGATTACAACCAACAGAACATTTTAATAACTCGTCACAATTTACAGAATAACAAGTCATTATTTAATCTCGCTACCATTCCAATCGAAATGGACTCAACGAAGTGTGAAATTGTTTACATGGTTACCGAGAGCTGTTTAGTGTTTGATTTGTGTTAATTTGTTACTACTCGCGTGGAAATGGGAAGACTATCGTCAATACAATTGTTCAGTAAATAATTCCCATAAATACAAACTTACGATTACAATATTTTAAGCCGCATATCGAGAAATATGGATTAATTGTAGGTGAAAAACTCGAGTCATCACATCGCGCGGACACAGCCAATGTTTACAAAAGTTTCAAACGCGGAAAGACATAACGAATCTGATTGGATAAAAGTTTCACAAGACACTATCACCTATTGGTCAACACCAACTTGTGACATGGAGGTTGGATTTTAACCCCTTTCTGCTGGCAATTGACAATTGTTATTGGGACACTATAAACACAGGTACCGGTATTATAATTAATTATAATCAATTAAATTATATAATTTTTTAGAACAATGCTTATTTAACCCTTCTTTTACTAAATGAATTAGATATGAAGTATATAATGCTATAAATATGGGAAGCCTTTTTCACATTTATTTCTTAATTTTTTAGCTGATGTCCCAGCTGGATGTGCAAAATAAAAAATTTAATAAGCGCAAATATTTATGCTTCAGCACAAACCAGTTGCACTGAAGCACAAATATTTTATGATGAAGCACAAATAAAAATTAATAGGCAGATTCACCATTTATAAATGCAAATTGACTCAGGCAATGAAGACATCACTGAAACATATAGGCCTTGGCCTACTGATGTTGATGGCAAGCATGGATTGTTAGAAATAGAGATTCTGCCTGTCCACCATGGAATTTACAAGTTTGAGTAATTCTATTTGCATCCTCCATTTGGGCTAATTTTTCACATTGGTACCTCACAGGCCTGAATGGTAGATGATCAGTACTCGTTGACTGACCACCACCCGAGGGACTCACCGAATCCATTGGGTTCACCATTGTTCAGCCCAGTGAGAGAACATTTTGAGATGTGAACCTGAAAATTGAGTAAACCTAACATCTGGTGGTCTAACTCCAGTTAACTTAAAACCACAAAGGTCATCATGCTGCAGTTTCATATGGTTGGTTTGGTAGCTCCTAAAATATCATGATGCAATTACCTATACTAAATTTTAAAGGTGTTGTTGGGGAGATAAACTGGTTTTACCCGAGTTAATAAGAGTGTTCATAAAGACATTAAAGATGCACAATCCGATTAATGCCCCTAAATTACTATTTTTTTCGGCTTCGGGGGGTAAAAATATTAGATTTGAGTCAAAGAACACACCCATCAAAGCACAGAGTTATCAGATTTCGAGTTTTGAAATCGGTTATTTTTCACCACCTCGAACATTTGGTGATCTGGCAAATATACGACGAATGTGCCAAACGACAAACTCTCGATACCAAATTGCATTGAAAAACACTTATTTGGGCAATTTTATACTGTAGTTGACAGTCAATGTGGTAGCATTGTTTTTGGCAATTAATAGATTAGGATAACTGAAGCAGCATTTCAAGAAATGTTGCTGTTGTTGGAATCTGATGATATGGAGACAATCATTTCAAATTGTGTACCTTTAACAGTAATGCTATTAAATGAAACCTGGAACTTGGCAAGTAAATGTGGAAAGTATGAAACAATATTTCTAAATTACCAACTGATTTCTTCGCTGTCAAATATGCTTTGAGGGATTTGTTGATTTATATGTGTAGCTAAACTAGAGGTGGGACTGTCCCAATGTGGATATTGAAGGATACTCCCTGCAGTGCAATTTGGCTACATGAAAGTGATATGAAACACTCCGGTAGGGTGATCAAATAGAACCGGAGAATAATCTTGTTCAAAGTAGTTATTATCTACAAATATATCCAAATTGACAACACACATCATTCTTAAATATTAATTAAATGCAGTGACTCCATGTTTGTAGAATGCTACATTCCTCCAATTGGCATATTGCCATAATACTAACATACCAGTTTCACGCACCCGATCAAGTCCTTAATATGTCTTTAAGCTAGATATTCCTGTTTTGTGGAAACCACTTTAGATCACTCAGAGCATATAACTTAATCAAATGCAATAACATGATTCATATAGTCGCGCATCTCAATACTGGGGCTGAAAATGCCGAGTTTTCTCAGCAATTTATTTATGTTGGACGACGATGATCTCCTTATTCTCTCCATAGCCCAATGGGACACAGAAATCAACATGAGTTGATTATGATATGCATTAAATTGTTAGAGAAGCGGATGGGCAATTAGACAGCAGTCTTGTACAGTTTAATGATTGTCCCATAATTTTTATTTCCGTGAAGTCATCGTTCAACTTATGGGCTTACGTCGAGCTTTTGTGGGTTATATCACATGGTGCTTTCATGCCAAGGATATTTCTATAGCAACCCAAGTTATGAGTTTCTCCGTTTTACAATCTGAACCTCCCTAATAATTGGTGAGCAAAAGTAAAGCAAATGCTTTGCAGAGAAATGGAGTTGATTAAAGTTGGTGGTATTAGATTTAAAAGTACTCAATAAAATCAGACGGTCCCCATACCATCAATATACAACAACACCAACATTTCTTCAAAATACGCTTTAGTTATCAGAATCAATTTATTGCAACAAAATAATGCTAACCACTGTCAACTATGTTATCAAATTTCCCAAAACATATTATTTATCAACATTTTGTTCAACAAAATATGACCGTATAATCACTAAAGTATCACAAAATTTGACCGTATTACCTACCACTTGATTCTAGAGTTAATCCATCTTCATCCGCAATTTTGTCCGAGACCCTCCGTTTGATCACGTGTTTCTGGGCCACGTATTATTACACATCTCGAGAAATAACAAACTTCAAAAATCGATATCTGATCACTCTTGAGCTTTGGGGGGTGGGGTTCCTCGACTTGAATCAAATATTTGTTACCCCTGAAGCCAAAGAAATAGTAATTTAGGAGCGTCTGATCGGATTGAGTACCTTTAAAGAGAAATTCTTCACCAATCGATCCATGTCAACATTGATAGTATTGTTCAGATAAATCAACCAAATTTGGCTGTTTTCCGAGAGATGGTAATTCGGACTGATTCACATTGTTACCCTCATGTATTCTTTAGTATTATGGCATATAAAAGAGGCACATATTACAGGGACAGGCTGTAAGGGCACGTTACAAGACCCATGTGAATCGTTTCTCCATAAATATGTTATGTTTGGGCCTTTGGCTTCTTGGGATATAAGGAAAAATGTATTTTAATTGCTTGAAATTGTAACACCATGCAGGAACTGAGATATCTTGAAAAAAGAATTAAGATTAACAATTTATTTGATACAAAAGTACAAAAATAGAACACATGATATTAATACTGTTAAGACGAATATACATATCAGCAACAATATTTTATTACACCTAAAGGCCCTTCCAGTTGGCATTTTGCAACATATCATGTGCACAGCACTGCTAAAGTATCTGGCATTTTCCATGATCAGAGCCTCTACAGCGGTTATTGGTATATTACCATTGCGTCTCAAGGGTTTTTGTTTAAAATGACTGCATGTGCAGTGATGCACAACCAGTCCAAAAACTGACCTTGACAGAAAACTGTTATGTTTCCAGTGTCTTCGTTCTTCACCATCATTGTAAAAGTCAGAATTAGCCGAACCACCCCAGACAAATCGTGCGGTACGCATGATGCGAACCACCAGATTAGGACAGTAACATAATTCTGAGGCAGTGTTTTCTAAAAAATTTGCGATTCGATTACGTCATACAGTACTCTTTGCATCCAGTGTGTTCTAATTAGGCGAATCCTCCCGATTAATGCAACACTGTGTGGAAGGACCTTATACACTGTATTAAAGGCTGTCATAACATCACCTTATGTGCTCCTGAATGCGGCAAAAGAATATATTTAGCAACCTTCCTTTATTTAGATTTCCAGAAATACTAACAAAAGTGAAGATGATACACAATGATCATTGATGATGATGACTCGTAAGAACAACAATTTTAGTGACGATGATTATTGTTAGGATGATAATGACTGGTGACAAAGTCAGACATCATTCTGCTTAGGCCTCAACTGCAATGGGAGACCTAGGATCAGATTGAAGTTCCCCAGTTGAAGTTGGTGATGTTCACCCATTAGTCACCTTGATTTACCATCTGCAAATTTAATAGGGGATATAGAAACTCAACAGAAGGGGAACAAGAGCTACGCTGGGCGTGCAATATACGCCCTCTCTTGGGTCGGCGGAAACTGGTAAAAAAGGGGCATAACTCTGGTAAAAATTGGCGGACGGAACTCATATTTGAACTTGACCTGTGTTTTTGGTGGGAGAAAGTAATATACCAAATTATCATTGAATCCGATAAGCTCTAGTAAAGTTATCATCCGGACAACAAATTTCAGGGATTTTCTAAGTCAAATTACGTCAAATAAGGGGCATAACTCCGGTGAAAATTGGCGGACGGAACCCAAATTCGAACTTGAGCTGTCTTTTCTCCTAATAAACCCACATACCAAATTTGATTGAAATCGGTTCACTCTAACTAATGTTATCATCCGGACAACAAATTTCAGGGATTTTCTAAGTCAAATTACGTCAAAAAAGGGGCCATAACTCTCGCAAAAAATATCGGATTAAAACGAAATTCGGACTTGAGCTGTATTTCGATATATGTAATCCACAAAAAAACGGGTTTTGCGTATAAACATTCCAAAATCGAGTTATCATCCGGAAACCAAAAAACATAAGAAAAACTGAATTTTCTGAGTCGAAAAAGGGGCATAACTCTGCCAAAAATGGTCGGACAGAACCCAAGTTCGAACTTGACCTGTGTTTTGGTGGGAGAAAGTAATATACCAAATTTGGATTCATTCCGATAAACTATACTAAAGTTATCATCCGGACAACAAATTTCAAGGATTTTCTAAGTCAAAAAACGTCAAATAAGGGGCATAACTCCGGTGAAAATTGGCGGGCGGAACCCAAATTCGAACTTGAACTTACTTTTCGGCTAATAAACCCACATACCAAATTTTATTAAATTTGGTTCATTCTAACTAAAGTTATCATCCGGACAACAGGTTAACGGACGGACGCCCGCCCGGACGGACAGACCAATACTATAATACGGCCTTTTTTTCAAAAGGGCGTATAAAAAGTAACTAAAACAATGTTAATTTGAGACTATAAATAGTTCCCAGAAGATGAGTCCTAAGCAGAATGAGGTACACAGAGGGTGAATTTGGTGATGCTAGCCTGCCTTGCAGGATAGCATCACTAAAATCACCCTCTGGGGATCTCATTCTGCAAATGTCAGACCTATTAAATTCAGGCTTGCTGGTGACCTCAATGTTGATGAAAACATAATATATATTTTGGAATGTGGCAGCAAAAATGGCACACATTTTATTTTCTTTGTAAATATGTTTTTCTCTATATTTAACCCTACCATGATTGGAGATTCCTGAAATTTTGCAAAAACCCTGTGCCAATGAATTCTCTTATATATGCAAGTCTCCCATAGGGAGCCTCACATATATAAGAGAATACATTGGCCTAACAATATTTACCTTGACCTTGCAAGCCAGTGCATTCTCTTATATATCATCCCTACTGATTTCAATAGCTGGTTTAAGTCAAAGGAAACTTGGATTAGACTACTAGAACAGGGGTGGTTAACCTACATTTACCCTTTAAGAATGTTTATAAATGTTTACAATGTTGATGATTTGGTTAGTATTAAAATATAACTAATCTATGATAATCATACTATTAAACTACACACTCATTCATAAAATAAATTATCAAATAAATAACAAGCTCAACAGTCATCCGAGGCAAACCATGATATGATAATGAATTCAAGAACAAATTAATTGAAAAATTGACAAGCAATCGAGCATTCTGATTACAAATTATATCTTAATAACATCTATCACAGATGACAATTTAATAACAAGCCACAATTTGTGCCCATCAGGGGCTAATTAATAATACAGGCCTAGTTTATGCTGATTAAAGTTTGGGCATCCAAACTGCAGCAGTTGTATTTACCAGATTGGACTATTATAGTATTGTCTGGATGGTTCATAGTGGGTGAGACTCAACAGCCAGGGTGTCTGCAGTTATCGCTCATGAGAGAGAAGTACCAAGCTTATTCACTCATAACATCGTTCATGTGTGTGTCGCTGTCACAGCTGAAGAGGAACACATATACCTTGGCCATTATACCTCTACCAAATAAAACTCACTGCTAAGCCTTGAAATAGTGTGTCTGTAAATTGCAGAATGAGGTCCCCAGAGGGCTAGCATCACTAAATTCACCCTCTGGGACTTCATTATGCTTAGGCCTCATCTTCTGCAAATTATCTGTAGTCTCAAATTAACAATGTCTTTAGTTACATTTCCACCCCCCCCCCCCCCCCCCCCCCCCCTCCGGTTCAGTTTCTATATCCCCTAATTTGTAGAAGATAAAATGCATAATCAAAGTGTCTAATGGGTGAACATTACCAACTTTAAAGGGGTACTGAACACTAAATACGACCATATATGGGATCATCTCCTTTTATACTCAACAGAATATATAAATGAATTTGAGCAAAATACACTCATGAGTGTGCTCTATGAACGATGCAAACAACATAGTAATTATAAAGAAAATTAATTTATGACTCCAGCCATTTATTCATTTTCATTACAATTACTATGTTGTTTGCATCGTTCATAGAGCACACAGGTATATTTTGCACTAATCCATGGCTCAAATTCATTCAGTTGTTGCAAATATTCTGTTGAGTATAAAATGAGAAGGTCCCATAAATTGCCGGATTTAGTGTACAGTACCCCTTTAAATGGGGAACTTCAATCTGATCCCAGGTCTCCCATAGCAGTTAAGGCCTCAGCAGAATGAGGTTCCCAGAGGGTGAATTTGGCATCACTAGCCCACCGTGCAAGATAGCATCAAGATTATTCACCCTCTGGGGGACCTCATTCTGCAGACACACACACTATTCAAGGCTTGCTCAATGGTTAATCAAATATTCTCATTTGGTAAAAATAACTCGGGGCTCGAAATGTTCACCTGTAATTGTATCTGAGTGACAAGTAGAATCTATCTGTCACACAAGATGGACGAGCTTATTCTGATCAACTTATCCCAGTTTCTGACCTATCTTGGTAGCCTGATGATATTTCTAGATCCAATTGTTAGGATGTATCTAGACTGCTGCCAACAATCATGCAAAAAATTCTAAATTGAAAATTTTAACTTTCAAAATTCACACTGGTTTTATTATCAGTAATAGCAACCACAAGCGCATGTTTGTGCTTATACCTTGGGTGCAGGTGAATGATGACGTCATATATTTTGTTCTATATTTTCTATAGTGATGAGCCAAATTCTGGTGGCATGTACTTTTTTTGTGAAATTGACACTTGACTTCCTGTTAGCAACTGTCTGGAGATTATTAAATTGCGGATTCTGCAGTGGACCAACGAGATAAAAATAAAATTGTCAACTTCACAACTTCCGAAGAATTCCCATGTGATTTAGGCATATTAGTTTCATTTAGACCAATTTTGTTAGTTAGCTTAATGAAAACCAGAGAAGACATGACACGGTTCATGACATCATTTACGTCATGTTGGCTTTGCGTGCCAGAATCCAGACAAGGTTGCACATTTCATGACAATACTTGTCATGTCATCTCCACTGGGGCCATTACATTCTGTTACATAAATTATTATTAACGTCATGTCGCTGATAAAAATCAAATTTGAGGCATAGCGGTTGTGGTTGCTCCACTACGAGTCACGTATGATTCATATTCAGAAAACAATGGTTCCAGATAGCTGGTGGGCTGGCAATTTTTATACAAAATTAAGTAAAATACCTGCTTTGAACAAGTTTTTAACTTGTGCAAATTAAAAGGTGGAACACTTGAAACAATAGTGCATGATGTTACTGAAAATCCCCACTCATAGAACAGATTAAGTGCATGTAATAAAACAATAATATGTGAAGATATAAAACAAATAGTTGGTCAAAGGGATCACGAGTCATGTGGTTATACATCATCTACTAACTTACTATGCATTACCTACAGTAATGCCCTAATTAATCGACTCCCTAATCACAGCAGAATAATGGGTAACTTTTCAGGATTTAGTCGGGAATATGGCTTGTTGCTATTCATCGGAAAGCTCTCCCCGAGAGCTTTCCAATGAATGGCAACAAGCCATATTCCTGACTAAATCCTGAAAAGTTACCCATAATTCTGCTGTGATTAGGGAGTCAATTAATTAGGGCATTACTGTATATGTAGAGGACTAAAGTGTAAACACGGCTGTCTGAATAGGGCAAGAGTATATTTGCTGATAAGTACCTGTCAGTTATCTCAAAATATAATAAATTAATAGTAGTTGATGTATTCCTACATTATCCACGATCCATGAGCAACTGGTGCTAAGGGCTGATGGGGTTCATGTCGTAACGTTTTATACATTAATGCACACCATGTGCAATTCTGTATACAGAAATGCATACCATATTCGGTCGGCGTAAATGTTGAAATGTTGTCGAAAATAATTCTATTTTGAAAGTATTTTCTTGAGATAGCAACAAAAATCCAAATGGTGAAAATACATTTTGATCATTAGCCACACATCAACCTTAAAATTTAAAGGTGGCCGAAGCAAGCTTTGAAATAGGATGTCTGTCATTTGGAGAATGAGGTCCCCAGAGGGTGAATTTAGTGATGCTACCCCGAATAGCAGGCTAGCATAACCAAATTCACCCTCTGGGAACCTCATTCTGCTGATGTGAAAGCAGAATGAGGTCCCCAGAGGGTGAATTTGGTGATGCTAGCCCGCTATGCGGGGTAGCATCACTAAATTGACCCTCTGGGGACATCATTCTGCAAATGACAGACACCCTATTTCAAGGCTTGGGCCGAAGCACTCATGGTTCATTTAACATAAGACTGGACGAGGATGAACATATAATAATATAACAGTGTGAATTTCTGTATAAAACAAAATTACAATGACCCATGTAATATTATATTACACAAGACTGGTGTGCATTGCTATATCCACACATGCAGACTTTTCTGTCTAAAACGTTACAACAATAACGCCATCCGCAAAACTGGTGATAAATGTAACATCATGATTCATCAAACAGTGATATAGAAATAGAAACATCTGAGCAATAAAATACATGTGACCATAAAATATCAAGATTGGATAAAAATATGTTAAAGAGAAGGCACAGTACAGGCCTGGGTGATGAAATTGAAAATTTTATATGTCAAAACATACCATCCATTTATACATCATAACTTACTGTGCGTGTTAATGGATACAACGTAACGTACACATTGCAGCCATCTGAATGCCTTAGTGTTGTTGACTGTAATACAATTTCAATGCAAGATCTATACACATCTCAACACTACTTAACATTGAAAACTTGTATGTACTAGAAACCAATAAAAGACCTTTGAGGAACATGGAAAGGTTTTCAGATGTTTCATGAAGGTTTTCATTATCTGTCAGATAGTATCTGGGTGTCCCTCTAAATTTTCCAATATTACCAGAAAAAAATATGAATAAAAATTGGTATGGGCATTATTTTAATATCCGGCATATGTATGAAAATGTCCCACGACAAATTTAGTGATGTGGCCTGTTAGATTCCACATGTTGCCACATCATTTACCTCGGCATTGCTTATTGACATGGTCAAATTCGAGGACTGGAAAAGTCTGTGGAACTTTGAATACATCTTCAACATTCTAAATATTAAAACACTGTTAAATGAATGCGATAACAATATGTGACATATATTTACACTTCAAATGGACAGCATCATAGTGAGTAATGAGGTGAACAATTTTACATGAGAATATGATGCACATTTATAAGTTAAGAGAATTTGTATGTACCATGATTGAATGTCTAAATTTGTTATTATATGTATATACTACTAGTATAAATATGTTCTGCGAGTTTTACAAACTCAATGACTGAGATCTCAGAAAATAATTAATGTTAAATAGCATTTAATCCACTCGGTAAATAAAGAGAATGATACTCCCTTGTGTAATGCATGCACTTCTAACAATCACAGAATATGACGTACCAACAGATTTGCCCCAAGAAAATCTACACTCCCTTAGCATGGATCTCAAATCCATTCTATTTAGGAATAATATTGGCTTCACAAATGCTGGATGTCTTATGATGGCCTATTGTGCTATCCACCTTACCGACTGAGCCTACAGTATCTCCAAAAAGACAAGGTCAGGCTCTGCCCATACTCAGGCTATTAATCCCACCACTGAAATCTGGAAACAGTTTGCTACAGTAACGCCTAACTAATTGACTCCTTTACCACAGCAGAATTATGGGTAACTTTTCAGGGATTTAGTCGGAAATATGGCTTTTTGCCATTCATCGGAAAGAGCTCTCCTATGAATGGCAACACGCCATATTTCCGACTAGATCCTGAAAAGTTACCCATAATTCTGCTGTGGTTAAGGAGTCGATTATTTAGGGCATTACTGTACACCAGATGCTGAGGCCAAATAAATTATCATTTCTGTGTTCTGAGGCACCTCCCTCTTCATTGAATATCTTTAAAAAAAGCCTTGTAATGACTTTTTTTCTCTCAATATTTTCTGTTAGAAATATTGGATTTTAACAATAAAAATGAATTTACATTTTAGTTTTTGGAGTATGTTTTCCAGAAATTTAGAACAAAATCAAAATAAATAACCTCCCTCCATCATCTCAAAATTGAGATGCAATTAGATGCATGAGAACACAGATATTTTATTTAAATTGCCTAATTTACCAGACTTTCATTTTTGAGGTGCGCGATCGCTCTTGCGCACCATCGCGCGGCTAAAATTGAAAACCAGCGAGCGATCGCGCACCTAGGCCAAATACAGAGAGCGAATATGACAACGCTATTTTCAGTGTCTACTCAGACGAGGTCACATGGTGTGACGTGTCGAATGCACTATCTGTCTGAGACTGAATGATTCGAAGCTAAAAATATATTTCTATGTATGGCTTATGACGTCACATAAATTCCTGGAAAATCAAAGCGAGACCACGTGGCCGGGAGATGTTGATATTTATTCTGTCAGCATGGAATCGGAGTATTAAATTGATTCCTTATTAATAATTATGATTTACAACTAATATAGGAGCATGTACAATAATATAAAACATAGTGTGTAACATTCACTTGTGCTTATGGATAGTGGATTAAGCAGTGTTAAACCATCAAAGAGATTCACTGGACATCGATCATGAGTAAACTAATTCAATTTATGCGGCATTTGTGAATGTATTTTCGCTGTTTATTTTATCTTGATAGAAACCGCACGCCTGGCCAAAACCCAGCGAGCGGGACTCTGCGCGCCTACATTTTCTAAAAATGAAAGTCTGAATTTACATCTACCATATATATAATTCTTGGAATAAGAGACACTCACATTAAATGTTAAAGATTTAAGCTGCCAGAGCATCATCTGAAGACACAGGTGACCAGAATAACACAATCCAGGTGTGAATAAATGAAGCGATATAAGCCCAATGCAGAATTCACTGGCAACTGGTTCTCTCTCACACTGAAATGTTGAAATGAGCTCAATATAGATTCGCTGGTAGTACTCTTTCACAATGAAATGTTGAGATGAGCCCAATATAGAATTCGCTGGTAGTACTCTTTCACAATGAAATGTTGAGATGAGGAGACATGAGCCCAATGTAAAAACAGTCAGTTTGTCTCACTAAGATGTCGACATGAAACAATCATAAGCCCAATTTAAAATCCCTATGTACTAGTTCTCTCTAACTTTCATCCCCCATATACTAGTCCTCCTGATTCCAGTCGTTGGTCGTGCTATGCTGGAGAAGGGGAATTTGTTTATTTCAATTCTGGGTAGAATTGCCTTCAAACTTTGCAAGTGTCCTTCTCTTAACATCCCAAACACATCCACAGCAAACAGAGTAGGAATCTGCTCCAACATTCTGTAAATAAAACAAGGAATTTCAAATACAAGAGGTACACATCGGGGATGCTGCTCACATGGTTGAGTTGTAGAATAAGTAGAACCCAAGAACCAAACTTGGTTAAAGTCAGATTCTGTTTGTTAACCCCTTTATGATGGGAGCTTCGCTGGTGCAGCATTAAAGATTATGTGCCAGTGCATTCTCTTATATATGCCTTGCACATATTTATAAGAGAATGCACTGGCTTACAAGGTCAATATTGTTAGGCCAATGCATTCTCTCATATATGCGAGGCTCCCTACGGGAGACTCGCATATATAAGAGAATACATTGGCACAGGGTTTTTCGCAAAATTTCAAGAAGCTCCAGTCATGGAAGGTTTAAAAGTTATTGCTTATGTAGAAAAATAAGACACTTGGTGAACAATCCAGGAGGTATAACTCATGAAAAACATTTGAGCAGGACTAGTTTACAAACTCACCCAAGAGACTCATGACAAGCAATGATCCAAATTCGGTCAAAATGATTATGTTTGTTAAGAGTTACCCGTGTATTAATCACTCTTATGTCGGGATACGGAAGGTGCCCACCGTCATTTATCACTATGTTTGTGTTCCCAATTGACATAAAGTCGGTATAATCAAATAAAGTAATATAGACAATTAGGGCTGTTAGAATATGTGAATAGGATATTGGTGAAGAGATTTGCAAGTTTGATTTTGGAAATCTTGCAGAATTTGACTTTGACAGACTTTGTTTTATTCTGGTTTAAAGCTACCTATTTTCCTGGCAGTGCAGTTTTGTGGTGATATTGTTTTGATCATGGGGTGTTTGTTTCTTATTTGGAAGAGCTTTGTGGGCATATTTTTGTGAGTTAATTAGTGTAACAACTCAATAATAAATCAACAGTTGACACTTGATGAAACTGGAAGAACGTGATTTAGAATTTTAGGCTAAAATTGGGAAATTTGCATAAGGATAGGGGCCGATAATCAGACCCT
Source organism: Siphonodentalium dalli (assembly GCA_032622095.1). Taxonomy (NCBI): domain Eukaryota; kingdom Metazoa; phylum Mollusca; class Scaphopoda; order Gadilida; family Siphonodentaliidae; genus Siphonodentalium; species Siphonodentalium dalli. The sequence goes on along the minus strand of CP136063.1, from coordinate 160,906,752 downwards.
GGTTCTACCAAGGATAACCCGATAATAACATAATGCATAATAACCATTAACATCACTATAGTTAGTTTATGTTTATATAAAATAGCATTTATTCTTCAGGTTGTCCTGCATCGCACCAGGGGACGGGTAACAAACCCCTTTTACAATGCTGACATTACTGTTTTTTTCTCTCGAAATTTGAAGTCAAAACAAGGATTCCCAAGAATTATTTCATATTTTGTCAATTGGAAGTAATTAGTTGATGGGTTAATATCAACATATTACTTAAAAAAATGATTTTCATTTCTCACTGCCAGCTGGTATTATGGCAAGCCATTTTTGCCCGTTTATGGGGTGATTTTTCCCCGCTAGTGCAACCCTTGGCCCCTTTCCAAAGAATTTTAAAGGTTATTTCTTGATAACCTTATTTCGTCGTTCACTCTCTCAGAAATCGAAGTAGCGCTGACAGTAAAGTTCTACACACGCGTTTGGCATGATACCAAGATTGTTGATTGTAATTCAGCGAACAATGAAAATAATCATAATGAAGTATAATTCGATGCATGATTGGCAGGGATTGTTGATTAAAAAGAATGTGTCAATTTGATCAAGTTATATATGATGATATTGACCATTACTGGGATTAAATTATAGGACATAACTCGATTAAGGTTATGAGTTATAACTGAAAAGTTTGAAGATAAATTTTCTGTAATGTGCTATTAAAGCACGTTATATAATTTGTCCTCAAACTTTTTGGTTATAACGGCATAACCCTAATCGAAACAAGAATTATTTCTTAACTAAACTTAAAATCACACATATTTATATCACAGATATACCAGTAATACAAAATTCTACAAGAGATCACATTTTCTTTTTGGTTTATTCAAACTGAATAATGTATATGGGTTATAGGCTGTTACATTAGAATTGACCTGACACTTAATGATGAAAAGTAATTTTTTCACCAAGACCGTTTTTTGTTAATTCAGGAGTAAACATAAAAACCTACTTGCTGGGAAATTTTTCGGGAAAAAATTAATACAAAAACCTGCCTGCTGGAAATCTGTCGAGTAAAATAATAAATATAAAACCTGCCTGCCTATTTTGAAAGAAAAAGTGTCTTGAGAAACATATAATCAAATTTGTGTGTCCTACCGGGTATATGAGTTAGGCTGAAATAACTTACGGAATTGACTGAGGTGAAATATGGTAACATCGACTTATAGCGAGGTATTCCAATTCTTTAAAGCTATGAACTATATGACTGATAGTTTCACATGTCAGCGCTGTTGAATCACTCAGGTCTAGCTCAGACAGATGTGGACAAGACTCGCCGAGCTGTTGTATTTCTGAAAAATAAATGGTAACAGGCCTCATAATATGATGCTGAACATTTGCAGAATGAGGTGATGCAGACGGTAATGTGCACCCATTGGGCACCTCAATTATGCATTGTGTCACCAGCCAATTTGAGGATATAGAGAAACTAAACTAAAAAATAAAAAGTACTTTCTAAAGAAACTAAAAAACTTGTTAGTTTGATAATCAAGATGAGGCTTAAGCAGAATGAGGTCCTCTGAGGGTGAATTTAGTGATGCTATGTGGGGTAGCATCCGTAATTTCACCCTCTGAGGACCTCATTCTCCAAAATGTCCAGCACCATATTATTTTGAGGCTGGACTGGAGGGAAATCAGCCCATGTATGTGAGATATATATCTGGCTTTTATTGAAATTCTTGACTGTTAATAATTATTGTGAAAAAAATACAAAGTTACACTTAAATTAAATTAAACTGATTCGTGAGACAGACTGACCTCGCAGATAGCATATATTACTTTAGAGGTACAGATATAATGGTTACAGATATTATTAAACCATTCAGAGATTTAACTATTTATGCGCCCATGTCAACCAGACCGCCCCTACATCACAAAATCTATTCTCCGAGGTTAACTACCAATTTCACTTTCTATATGGGCCAAGTTTTGAAATTAGATGTCACCTCTTTGTCAAAGATTATCAACAAGAGCATGCCATCGGGGCGTGGCATAATACGCCCGTTTCTGGAGTAGAGTGGGGCAAGGTTTAATTAATTTGTTTGAAACCTTAGACTTAACACGTTCGCTGCCACTACGAGTTAACTCGTAGTAAACGGTTCCATGGGGACTGCTACTACGAGTTAACTCGTAGTAATGTTCATACCACATAAATAATAACACAATCCGCAACCAATGTTGGTGTATGTGCCAATACATGCCCAATGATCCCATTGATCGATTTTATATGTATAAATACGATGGCTTGAGATACAACGATTCCCACAGCGTGAACAGGGGTGGGGTCCAGATAGCAATCTTGGTAGGATACTCCAATTCACCAGGACCTCTTCTGTACGTCCCTGAACCATGAGACACATGTGCAACTAGACCATTCTCGGACACATTGTGTATATATAAAGGAATTGTCGATCAAATCCAGATCAAATGAAAGATAAAACGTGTTATAAAGCTCCTACGAGATAACTCGTAGTCAGCACCTGGGATGAAACTCACCAGTGGTCATCGCTGGTGCCAGCTACGAGTTATCTCGTAGGTAAATATATATTATGTTGTTGACGTCTTATTCGACGTAGTCTGTATCAATTATCATATATAAATTCATTTACCATGTCTTACATACGATATGCTTGTACATGTGAAGCACTCTTCGTCATCTAAGACACTGACAAAGTAATTGTAGTTACCTACGAGATAACTCGTAGCTGGCACCAGGGATGAAACGTTAATAAATTCCGTCACAGGTGCCGACTACGAGTTATCTCGTAGTAGTCTTATAACATGTTTCAGCATCATATGACCCGATATTGGTCGAACCATTACTCATACATACGTAAAATATCATCTACTATCGGCAAAACATCAAATCCCATGTCGGCAGTGAACGTGTTAAGACAAAATAATATTTGAACTTGATCTGTATATCAAATTTGGTTCAGTTCACTCGATTTAATCTAAAGTTATCATCTGGAAACCGCAAATGAGGTAAAATCTAAGTCGAAAAAGGGGCATAACTCAGTCAAAATCATGCGGACGAAACCCAAATTTGAACTTTATCTGTATTTTGGGTGGTAAACTAATATAACAAATTTGGTTGAGTTCACTTGATTCAATCTAAAGTTATCATCCGGAAACCGCAAATCAGGTAAAATCGAAGTCGAAAAAGGGGCATAACTCAGTAAAATTCAAGCGGACGAAACCCATATTCGAACTTGATCTGTATTTTGGGGTGGTAAACTAATATACCAAATTTGGTTCAGTTCACTTGATTCAATCTAAAGTTATCATCTGGAAACCGCAAATTAGGTAAAATCGAAGTCGTAAAAGGGACATAACTCAGTCAAATTAATGCGGACGAAACCCATATTCGAACTTGATCTGTATTTTTGGGTGGTAAACTAACATACCAAATTTGGTTCAGTTCACTCAATTCAATCTAAAGTTATCATCCAGAAACCAAAAGCGGATGGACTGACGGATAACCCATTTACATAAGGCCACACAAAAAAAATATTGTGTTTCTCAAGTATTTTAAAAATAAAACCCAGCAGGCAGGCAGATTTAGATTTTTTTGGGCTGAATTTTACCGGCAGGCAGATATTTTATGCCGGATTTTTACCGGTATGAGTGTATAAAAATGATGGGCAGGTATGCTTTTATGATTAAAGATTGACTTAAGACAAGGTTTGGCTGTTCGTAACATGGTGTGTAATATATATTTCCCTTGTTTGTTCATGATCATGATCTGTTTTCATATGTTGTTGGCCTAATACGACTGTTTTTTCATTTGGGTGTATAAAAATTGAACTCTCTGGCAATATGTTATAACTGATTTGGTTGTATTTTGCACTAAATGTTTATACAATAAAGGGAAGATAGCTAATAATGTTCAACTATTACTTACCTGTGTTGGTGATATTGTCACGACAACCACTCATATTGAGCTTTTGAAGACTAGCTGGTACACACAATGTTAAGTAGACGATTGTGTTACGATGCAGATTAGTCCATGCAAGATTTAGGGATTCCAATCTGAAACAATTATGGAACTGTCAAATTTCAGTATTTTTATGCTTATTTTCTGTAGTGTTTGCAACCCTCAAAATTTATAGGAAACATTTAATGGCAAATTTAATGCTGTGGAACAGTGTGTGGAATGTCAGATTCCAAATGTTGCCATGGCGTTTCCCATGGCTGTGCTTATTGCCGTGGCCAATTTCGAGGATTGGGTTTGAGTTGAGGAAGTTTCATATTGGTGCCAGGAAATTAGCTCAATATGGTTTAGTGGTCATAAATAATATCGCATGAAAAAATCAACAGCATGAAAAAATTAACAAGAGATGGACTGTCGTCCGGTGCATACCCCCTTGTGGCATACCGCCTAGTTTGGTTATATCTATAACTTATGACTGCTATACTCAGACAGATGGACCCAAAAATCAACATTTTCATATAAACAAAGATGAATAACTATAGAAAAAAAAACCAAAACAAAACAGTCGAATGTGCCATTAAATGTCCTCATAGTGGTGAATATCCATAACAAATTTCATTGAGATCCGAGCATTACTGTTCATGTACTGCTGTGGTTGGGGGGTCGATTACTTAGGGCATTACTGTGTGTGATGCATTTCATTGTTTGTAAGCTCTGCTCACATTGCATAAGTACTTGAAGAACATATCGTTCATCTGTTATTAGGGAGGTTTAGATCGAAAACTTCTTACTTCACCTTCAAGAAATATCAGACTATACTTTTCAACATACATGTAGTGTGATGGGAGATCATGGCCAATAGTATAACAAATATAGTCTGTTGATAAACTCCATATAACACTAAGTCTGAACTGTTACACACTGTTCATGTCCCATTGACAACTAACAAAATTGCTGTGTTATGATGCACTCACTTTGTTTGGAAACAGAACATAGCTGTCTGACTACTGAATAATATTTTTCTGATACGGGCAGAGATAATTATAGTCTTTCATGCCAGATGGTCAAACATGAACAATTTGAATATCCATTTCATATTTTTAACCCTTTCTGTACTAAATACCCATTGTTGAGTAGTTATCCCTCAATGATGAAGATTCTTTATAGATTAAAACAGAGGTAAATATAACATTGCAGACTCAGATGAAGATTCTTTGTAGACTCTTAAAACAGAGGTAAATATAAACATTGCAATATCCAGATGAAGATATCCCTTAGGAAATGTTCAGATAATAAGTTAAAAAAAACAATGTTGTTTGTTGAACGTATTATCTGAACATTCATTGTCACATACAAATAGCAGACATTGAATAATGACTATAATATAGTATGTTTCGTGTCTCACTGATAACTGATGTGGGTACTTGATTCGGAAATAGAACATAGATGTCTCACTACTGATTAATATTTTCCCACCGCTTCCTTAAAATGTTATAGTCTGTGGGTGCTTGACAGCGAAGTTAGAAGTTTATCAATCTATATGTACATAATTCATCTCATACAGAATTGTATATCAAAACTGGCTTGACAATCAAGCCTGGAAATATGGTGGCTGTCATTTGCAGAATGAGGTCCCAGAGGGTGAATTTAGTGATGCTACCCTGCAGTGTGCTAGCATCACCAAATTCACCCTCCGGGGATCTCATTCTCCTTTGGCCTCATCTTCTGAGAAGTATATATAGTCTCATATTAAAATGTTTTAGTTAGTTTTTCCCTTCTGATCAATTTCTATATCCCCTAATTTGCAGAAGATAAAATGCATAATTTAGGTGACTAATGGGTGAACATCACCAACTTCAACTGGGGAATTTCAAGCTGATCCTAGGTCTCGCAAAGCAGTTGAGGCCTAGGCAGAATGAGGATCACAGAGGGTTAATTTTGTTATGCTAGCCTGCCATGCAGGATAGCATCACTAAATTCACCCTTTGGGGATCTCATTCTGCAAATGACAGACACCATATTTGCAGACTTATTGACAATACATTGGCATATGTGACAACATTCAAGGCAAGCTGTAAGTTATTAAAAGGCTTGAAGATTGTTTTAGCAAAAATATAGTGCTAATATTCTATGGACGTTATGCAGTTATGGACGAATTGTTTTATTTTATATACAAGAATAAATAATTTAAGTACTCAAAAAAAAAAAAAAAAAAAAAAAAAAAAATTACTGTTCAAGTTATGACCTGAACAGACATCGGATACACCAAACAGCCAACATTTCCAGATAATCAAAGATGAATAACTCTAGAATGGAAAAGCGGAACAGAACAATGGAACCCTCTATTGAATGTCCTCATAGTAGTGAACATCCATACCAAATTTCATTGAGATCCCAGCACAACTGTTGAAGTTACGACATGAACAGACACCAGACGGACCAAAAAGCCAACATTTCCAGATAAACAAAGATGTATAACTCTAGAATGGAAAATCCGAACAAAACAATGGAACACTCCTTTTAATATCCTCATAGTAGTGAACATCCATACCAAATTTTATTGAGATCCCAATACAACTGTTGAAGTTACGACATGAACAGACACCAGGCAGACCAAAAAACCAACATTTCCAGATAAACAAAGATGAATAACTCTAGAATGGAAAATCTTAACAAAACGGTGTAACCCTCTATTGAAAGCCCTCATAGTAGTGAACATCCAAACAAAATTTCATTGAGATCCGAGCACTACTGTTCAAGTTATGACATGAACAGACACTAGACGGACCAAAAAGCCAACATTTACAGATAAACAAAGATGAATAACTCTAGAATGGAAAATCCGAACAAAACGATGGAACACTCTATTTAATGTCCTCATAGTAGTGAACATCCATACCAAATTTCATTGAGATCCCAGCACAACTGTTGAAGTTACCGACATGAACAGACACCAGACGGACCAAAAAGCCAACATTTCCAGATAAACAAAGATGAATAACTCTAGAATGGAAAATCCGAACAAAACGATGGAACCCTCTATTTAATGTCCACATAGTAGTGAACATCCATACCTAATTTCATTGAGATCCGAGCACTACTGTTCAAGTTATGACATGAACAGACATCGGACGGACGTACGGCGCGACGCACAGGTGCAAAACAGTATACCCCCCTTTATTAAAAAAGGGGGTATAATTATGGCTTAGAAAACCAGCAGAAATTCAGCATGCATAGTAGGTAACACATCGCACATCTAAGAGTTTATTTTTTAAAAATAAAAAATAAAATCCAACATAATACTAGTATTTGATCACCGCTGTTGAAGAAAATGTTTCTCAATTCATTGTTATCGGCTGTTGATAATTTCACCATATAAGGCAAAAAAAAGAAAAGAGTTTTGATTCTCGGGCATAGCCGCGTCTGGAAAAAAGGCCCGCGTTGAAGCATTTTATTACGATTTTCAAATTGACCGATGCTGTCAAATGTTAACACGAAAATCGGAAACTAGAAAAGAGAAATTAGTTATGTTTCAAACATCGAATATGATAGACATACAATGGTGTATGTGTTGGTATTCAACAACAGACACTAGGCAACGATAACTACCAGGTATATTGTCACCACAAGCTGCCCAAACCCCAAGTTTATTAAGTCAAATGTGTTTCCGTGCTGTAAACAATAATGATTTCCAATTTCGGGAACGCAAACCGGAAAGAAATATGGTGCGTATTGCCGATGTGTATGCTGGTTTAATTTAATAGTATTTGAAGTTTTTATGGCTAGCATGTATAGTTACTATAGTATAGATGGATAAATATTAAAGTATATAGATAGATATAAAATGTATAATCCCAATTTAAACTTTGATTGTTTTAGTTCCATTTTCCGTCTTTGTTGTATTCCGTGTTTTATATACGCAGTAACAGAGAACAAGAATCGAACGGACCTCAAACAAATCTGTCCATGCGTATTCTCTTTAATTAAGTTTAAATTTACCGATGTTACTGAATATATTTGGCGACAAAATTATCCGAGAGCACCATTTTATAGTGTGCAAATATATTTTTAATCGTATTTTGGCTTGTTGGAACCGAAAAATCGTAATTTTTATTCCCAATGATTCAGTGATTTTAGAAATTAGAGACACTCGGTAGTCGGTGTCAAGGCCGTTAATTGTGCATAGATCACAGATGTACTAAGGCCTAAACAAATTATACATTTGTTTCCGCTAACGAGCTGAAAAAAATTAGGGTAGGTAGGTAGGCTTAACTTTTTTTTTTTCAGTATCTTTAAAAATAACTGTATAATACTTGTCAATAACCCAAACTATGCACTTCTTAGCCCCAATCAGGTTAACCCAAATGACAGAGGAACTAAAAACTCCAATTCAATCTTACATATGCTTCAATATTTATATATATACTAGTCTATATACTATTAAATATAGTCTTTGATAATCCTAATATTTCCTATATGGTCTGGCGACAACTGGAGTCAGTCCAGCACCACTGCACTGTTCACATATTGCAGTGACCGTCTTGTACCGATCTCTTAATGATGGCTTCACAACCCCACCTTCTCCTCCGCATTCGGTGAAGGATCTAGGTATTTTTTGGGGACACCTGTTTTTGGGCAATGATATGCCAAAGACATAACCTGAAGGCCTGAGCGGAGGAAGGCTTGGGAGGGGTGACCCCCTGCTGATGGTGGGGGTTCTCCCCCTGGAAATTTTTGGAAAATCCATTGCATTTAGAGCTAATCTAGGGCACTTTGAGTCAGTATTTTGAATTTTACTGAGAGGTCAATTTGATCAAGTTTCTCAAGCATAACTTTGGAAATTTTTATATATGTATGGATTGGAAATGCTTATAACTTATTGTCAGATATCTTTTGGTTCAATGGATTATGCTTATCCTGCTTGAAATGAGACTTACCATTATCACTCTAATTCATATAATAGGCTATTTTATAAAATTCAAGTGAGACACATACATAATATACTACATGTAGTACAGAAACAATGTCTATTTAGTTAGTATTTACTATTTATAGTACAATCTCTATGTTAATTTTTCATTTGGTATTATGAGATCCCACCTGATAACCAGGTTGATTCGATCAAATTGTTAATGGTCCTGTACTGTATTTGATTGAAATACTGAAGGCTGAATCATAAAGCCAAACATACTTTACAGTATGATTCCATCTGTTAAACTTAAAAAAAAAAAAAAAATGTTTTGTTTTTGTTGTTGGTCCAATTGTTTGTTTTTTTGCAATGGCAATAAAAAGTTTAGGGTCGGGGGTTTAAAATAGGGTCGGTCGGGTTAGCGGAAACAAACGTCTTTTTTTTTTAGGCCTAAACTGTGAATACTACCGAAAGGGTGTGCCTTTGAATGCAGAAAATCAAGAAACAGGTAACTGAGGTGTGGCAGATGCAAACTAAAATTAAATGCAACAAACAGTAGCAACAAACAGTCTATGACATTTAAATAAAAAAATATGAAGTATTTTCCATGTTACTGACATTGAAAAAAATCTCCCTATTTTTCACTAAATCTCCCTATTTCTGAGGACAGATCTCCCTATTTCCAATTATGAAAGTAAACAGGTCTGATATAACATAGTCGTATAAGAGCGACGTATTTTATCCCAAAGGGTTAAACAGATGCGGAGATTTAAACCAGAAACTTTTAGAAACGCAAACATGTTCGGTAGCGAAATATTTCACCGATAGATCACTACGCTACCAATACGCCATACCGCTTGGAATTCCAAAGAAGTAAGCAAAATAGAATAAAGCGACAAAGTATTTGGACAAATTGACAACATAATCATGAATCGCGAGAGTTTGGGAAAAATGTTAATTAGGCCACGAAGCGATTGGGATAACTCTTGAGCAGGAATGGGGGAGAACTATATTTTTACACGTAGGGGTGAGCGGCGCGGTCGGTGTCAACTTTCTTTCCAACTTATCGATCGAAGAAGACGGTCACCAATTTTTGAAAACCCTCCCTCCCTCCCATTTTTCGTGGTTGTTGGAGAGCACACAGGGTTGATGTCTTTGCCCCCCCCCCACCTTTCGGGGTTTGTTTTTGATGGCGGCGGTTATTGCGCCTCAAAAATTGTTAATTGTTTTTATTATTATTCATGTATCGGCTTCCTGTAATTATGTTTTGCTAAACAGGTAGCTAAAACCGCATTCCATTGTTTGTCTTTATTTTAACCCTGTGGGATAAAAATAGATATATATTATAAGAAGGTACATACATATATCAAATATACCAACAATATATATATGATGTACGGGTAGTATAATGTGATAATTGGTCATTCTTTATAGTGGAATACATTAGTTTATATCAAAACAATGTTCCCCTTAGATTTTCTTAACCTGGGAAGGTATATTAACCCATGCTAACTATGGGCATTATCCCCATAACAAAAATAAAAATAAAACCCTCGCTCCCTCATCGATTCTCAAAAAAAAATTGCCCGAGAATCAAAACCCTTTTTTTTTTGGCCTAACGGAAAGACAATGTACTTTGATTTGGTTTACTGAAGACAAGTAAACTTTTAGGAGATATATGCTGTAAATTAATGCTAAGATTTGTACTTACTTTGAGCAATTTGAAAGTATTGGGTGGAGACCGTTTGTGGTGATGCCTTGGCACATGCAGAAATTAATTACTTCCAGGTCTTTATTTTCCCCTATCAGGCTGAAAAAAAAGGAAAATATTTGAGTTAAAGTTAGAACGGATCTGACCTAGTTTTTATTATGTCAGAACAATACCTCATCCTTTCTTATCAGTAGAGCAAAAAATTAAAGAAAATGACAAATAATTTCTTGCATTTTTGTTTAGAAAAATGAAAAAATTCAATAATCTCAATCTGGATAGATACCTTTACTAGTTAAACTTTACAGAAACAGCAATGGAATTAAATTTGCAAACATTCCTTAGTACGTTGATGAAACCTTGATAGTACTCACGTGCAGACCCTGTCGTCCACTTCTACATTTTCTAAGCTGAGTTTCTTTAGATCGCGACATACAGAGAATAACTCTACCATACAGTCTTTTGATATTGAAGACATACTCAGGTCTAAATACTGTAATTTTGATAATCTGAAAAAAAAAAAAAATATATGAAAAAGGTATCTAATGCCACGCATAATCAATTTCCCCTTTCTGAAGCCAAAGCGTATGGTACAAAAACCCCATTATTGCATTTTATATGTCGGTAAAATTATAATTGGTATGAAACCTTGTACGTTTTTTTACAAACTTGCTCTGAAGTCCGAACTGATATAAAACAACTGTTTCCATATTCAAATTTCCGCCAACTGTTGTGACAAATTGTGTAGTACTCAGTAATAAAATGTGTCAAGGATACTTTTGCTGGGTGATTATTTATGAAATAAATCAACTAACTTTTATAGACATTTATTTGGGTAATAATGGCCATGGGTAACTGAAGTTTAACCTAGGACTAGCCTATCCAGGGGTGGAATGCTTCATTGGTGTGTGCCCCAGAAATAACAAATTTAATTTAAAACCACTACCGGTATGCTTTTCAAAATGTTTTGTGATGAGAAATGGGAAATTGACTTTGCATGGCCTAACTAAACTTCAATGAACGGAGTAATTTTGATTGATTCATATAAACATATCAAATATTGTCACTTCTACATTTTCCTTTGTAGGCTTTTAAATCCCCCCAAATTAAGCCAGATGAAAGTGTCAATGACACTGTAGCTCAACTTGGGAAGGAAATTATTTTTGGCAGCCATGCTATTTATTGAAAATTTTTCAAATTTGATGGCTCCCATCTAGAGATGATCCTAAACATCCATGCAAATTTTCAAAAACAATTCTCCAATAATTGCACACTGTAGGCTGTACCGATGGATTCAAATTGAAATCCAAGATGGCGGCCATGTTTTTAGACAAATTTCGGAAAATATTTATGGCACCATCTGCAGGTCATCCCGAAGATCATTATGAAGTTCGGAGATGATCGAATGAGATGTGATTTGCAGGGTTTGCCAAAGAATTTAGTTATACAAAGAGTAAAATCCAAAATGGCTGCTGACGGCTATGTTTTTCAACAAATTTCGGAAATAATCGATGGCTCCCATCTAGAGGTCACCCCAAAGATTAAAATTAAGTGGCAATTAGATGATAGATGTGTCTGCAGGGTGTGTCAAATGATTTAGTCATGCAAGGAGTAAAATTTAAGATGGCGGCCATATTTTTCATTGAAAATTTGATAGCTCCATTCTAGAGGTGATCCTGAACATGCCTGTAAATTTTCAAAACATTTCTTCAAATTTGAAATCCAAAATGGCTGACAGTGGCCATGTTTCTTAAGGAATTTCAGAAAAAATCGATGGCTCCCATTTAGAGGTCACACGGAAGATCCATATGAAGTATGGTGATGATCGGATGTGACCTGTAGGGTGAGCAAAAGGAAATTTTTTTACGGACGCCAACCCACGGCAATAACTCAAACTTTGCAAAGTAAAGTTGATCTAAAAAGGGTGAGCCAAAAATATGGAATTGTGCTCAAATTTGAGACAGGACTTCTTCCAAGTAATAAATCTAAATGTGAAACATTCCAAATACCTCATTTGTGCTGAGAAAAAAATAATTTTCAAGGTTCCTTGAAGCAGCTACGGTGTGTCCAAATTGGTGTCCCTGTGCCATCTATAATTTAGAGCTGGTAGTTATTTATATTAGGGCAACTATTAATTATAACAATAAAATTTGAGATCCAACTTCCAAAGTCAATTCACAGCATGTAATATGGATTAGAGATACTCGTAATATTGTTTTGAAGGGCTATAAATCACAACCGATTCAGTAGACCAAGTCTTCTCGGTCCACAACAGCTTGGGATATCGGTTGGGATGATGCTGTTTTTGGATGAGTCCCGTCCCATTGTTATTCTATAATGGACGTTATGCCCAGAATCATGGGCGGGAGTTATACTGTTTAGAGAATATCTTCGGATTAGGTAAAGTGGAAGCTTTGCATATATGAACATAGAGGGCAGCCTTTCCCAAGCATGATGATATCAAACATGCATATATCAGAGGTTTGTTAAATGTCAAATCAATGAGATATATAAGCAAACAAAGCCTAGCTGTCCACTTTCCAGATTTTGACTTGTTGCGACATCAGAAAATGCATGTAAACAATAGATTAAACGATCGTATCATCATGTCAGGTGATCAATCACATTCAGAGGTTTATGTGAATGGTCGGGCTCCACGTTTATATGTGGTACGTCTTTTGAATGAACGTGAATATGATAGAATGAATAAAATGAATGACAGAAAACCAACGGGGCAGGACTCGGTCCAAAAACATCATCATTCAACCGATATCCCAAGCTATTGTGGAACGAGAAGATTTGGTCTATTACGATTCAGGAGCTTTTAACTCACCGCGGTGACTTCAGAGAGCTGGTAGCACCTGTGTACAGAGGACCTTTTATCTGAAAAGGATAAGGATAACTTATGTTTAATACTACTAGTATGTGTAATCAACTCTCATTCTTGCATGCTATTATTTCCATCATAAAAGTATACATTGGAATGGTATATTATTTATTTGAGGGGTTTTAAGGTAATAAAATAAGACTTATGGTCGTTCGTTAAACTTATTATCTGAAAATTTCCTCGTCAATGATTATTTAATTTCGAAAGGGTTAAACAAAATTTGCGGGGGGGGGGGGGACAAACATGCCAGTCAATTTTCAAAACAATTCTCAAATAAATGCAGGCTGCAGGGTGTGCCAAAAGATTCAAATCTGAAATCCAAGATGGCTGGCAGTGGCCATGTTTTTCATCATTCAAATTTTGATAGCTCCCATCTAGAGCTGTTCTTAAACATGCCTGTAAATTTTCAAAACAATTCTCCAATAAATGCAGACTGCAGGGTGCGCTAATGGATTCAAATTTGAAATCAAATATGGCAACTAGCAAAATCAACAAATTTCAGAAAAAATTTATGGCTCCCATCAAGGTAACTCCAAAGATCCATATGAAATTTGGTGATGATCAGATGAGAGATGTGACCTGAAGGGTGTGCTAACGGAAATTGTTGATGGACGACAACCCATGGCAATAACTCAAACTTTACAAAGTAATGTTGAGCTAAAAACATGCCTGCTGAGAAATTTCTGTGGGAATAAACACCTGTCTGCCTGTTAATTTTGAGAAAAATAGTTTTCGAGAAACAGATAATAAACTTTGTGTTGCCTAAGCATACCTCTGATTTTGTGAGCCTCAGAACTACCACTCCACGATTTGATATGTTGCCTATTACACCTTCTTTGAGAGTTTTGTTGGCAAGATCAATTCTTTTCCACAATGATTCATCTTGGCTGCAAGGAAAAAGGCATGTTCTAACTTACTGTTAATTGTGCAGCTGGACAAAAAAAAAGAAAGAAGGGCACCATTAGACGTGACATAATACATCCGACATCGCTCATTCAAAGTGGATTTCAGAAGAATATCAAAACAAATGGTTATCATCTGAAAACCAATAAGACTAAATTTTCTAAGTAATTAGAAGACTCATAACTCAGACAAAAACCATTGGACATATCTAAATTCCAAAATAGCTTGTAAAGTAGCCAATTCAGCCACATGCCGAATTTGGAGATGATCAAGGATCATCAAGCATCCCTAATTGGAGTTTCAACCAGAAACTGCGAAAACTAGAGCTGGGACAGTTATGGGTTTTTCGTGACCGGTTATGAACGGCAAAAAACCGCGATTAACCGGTTAACCACATATTATAGGTACTATTATGGGTGGGTAAGCCCAGTATGCAGAACGGCGATGATTGTGATGCTCACTGACATGGTAAGTTTGAGAACGGCTCCTGCCCATTATACAAAGAAGTTGTCACCCATGACACACATAATCACATATCTAATTAAGTACACATCTTCAATTTATTACTGAATAAAATAAATATACAATGTCATTCCCCTGTGAGGCTGTGTTGTGTTCATTTATTGTCCTTGTAAAATTACTCCATCCCCATCGGGATATGTGATCGGGCGGGAAGCTGAACACACCGACCTGGAAGTGACGACTAGAAAGGTTTAATATACATTCCGGAATATTTTATTGATTATTCCGCAATTTCCGGTAGCTGGGTGGGCGAACAATTATTATTTATTCTTAATGAAATACTTACATATACGTTGGTATGTGATGTTGTCCGGGGGGGGGGGGGGGAATGGATTGAAGGGCCGGGAGTCTCAAGAAATAACTAGTCGTTGATAACAAAAACAATTATCTTCCTGATAATAATACTGAATACGAGTCATGCGATGTGACAATGTTGTAAGATGACACGTGTGCTGACCCTTTGATGTTTCGTTTTGACGTCGGCAGGCTGTTAAATGTAGCCTTCAAAGAGCCGACACACCGCGTTTGATGTTGTTCCATCAATCTCGGATTCATTTTAATTGACGGAGACAGATTAACCCTCTTATAGCCAGTTATAGCTGACCATCACAGTGATCATACACTATAATAGTGATGTTACGGTTAACCGACCACGGCAAATCCGTGACCGGTCACGGCCATAGTTGGTGGTTAACCGGTTAACTGCATAACCGTCCCAGCTCTAGCGAAAACCCTATTTTCAAAGTCGAAAAAAGTTACCAGTATTTTTTAAGACAAAATACGAAACATGCGATAATTTGAAAACAGTGTAGTACTGTACATAGGGGTGCCACGATTAATCATATAATCAATGAACCGTTGATAAGGCCGATAATCGATTACCATTTCCATCGTTGATTAATCCGTGTTATTTATTTCGGACGTCAGAAAATGCCTGGTATTATTAAATACCGTGTTTGTTTTACAGTTTAATCTACAACCGATGTGTTAACATCCTTTGATCGCGTATCAAAGAGATTCCAATAACATGAGTACTACTAATATATGTTGCAAACAGTCAGCAGTTCATTTGATGATGCGACATGGTTTCTCGTCGGGTCGTTGTATATTCTGCAAATTGGCAGCACTGCAGATTTGAACACATTGCAACATCGTTGTATACATGTATTTATACTTGAAAGGTGGCACTATGTCTTTGAAATGGGTTGACTGTCACCGTGTTCAATGAACTGAATGCACTCGCCCTTGAATATGATTGGACCAATGGGAAGTTGATTGACCTTCTCTCTAAAACCAGAGAACCAATATATACGGCATTTTAATCAGCGTTGTTCTCCGCAATGCACTTGCAAAGTGTACTTTGTTTGCAAATGTATACTTAGAAGTTACTAGTAAAGGCTATCGCATATCGTGTGGTGAATGCTGAATGAAACTGACTATTATCAAATACTTACATGTACAATGTAGCTTGTTCTGAGTCCTGCAATTTGTGGGTGTGAGGCACACGTTTGTGATTGTTAACCACACTCTGGAAGTTTGATGAAACTTATAGTTTCCGTTAGTGATGGGCGGTTAACCGAGAAAACAACTTGGTTTCGGTTTATAACAATCCCGACCGAAACCGACCGACGTGATTCTGCCTCAACCGACATTTTTTTTGTATGTTTATTTTTTACTTGAATCGACTTGATAGTTGATACTGTTGTCAAATTATCAGCCTCCATGTTCAATAATGTGTCGCTATGTGTCAATTTTGACTCGGCCACCGTGTTGTTATCATTATCGTAAGCGACTGTTTTTGTTCTTTTTCGACAGTCGCGATAAAAAGGCCCTGTTTGTGCTATTTTATGCGCTTCGACCGTGCCGACCGATGCCCGATTAACAGTTTAAAGACACCCAGCAAATATGAACCCATCTATGCATGACTGTTTAATTTTAACTTATGTTTAAATGTTATTCCATTCAGGTGACAAATATGTATTAGCCAGCATCAAGGCGAGTCTAGTGACATAATTCAAATGCTTTCGATCAAACAATCTTCTCTGTCGCACACATATTTGTCATCTCTACGAATCCACTGTAAAGCCCCGGTTCCATATCCCCGATTTCCCACCCCGATTGTTCCCGAATGACTCCCGAATCATAATCTTGCAAACATCGTGGAGTAAGTTCGGGACGAGTCGGGACAGTGAATTTTTACCCCCGAACATGATCGGGGATATCGGTGCTATCGGGGTCGATTCGGGACAATTCTGGACTCGCTCCCGACAGTTTTGAAATGTTCAAAACTATCGGGAACCAAGCCGAATCGCTCCCGATTTGTAAATCATCGGGAGCAATTCGGCACCTATTCGGGAGTAGTCGGCAGTATTCGGGTGGATATTCTGGAGTAGTCGGCAGTAATCGGTAGGTTATTCCCGAATTCGCCATGTGTGGCTGCTTTTATACTGAGATCCGGTGTATCTGCAAAATTCGGCATCAATTCGGGACGCTCGGCAGCAATTGAATACCAATTCGGTATCTATTCGGCATCAATTCGGTACAAGTTCGGCATTGATTCGGGGTATTCGGCAACAATTCGGTGTAAGTCCGTAGTAATCTGGGCAATTTGGCAGCCACTCGCACGAAATTTCGGTATCAGTTCGGGATAATTCTTGATCATTCGGGAAGATATTCGGATGCATTCTGGAATACTCGGCAATGTTCGGGACGATTAAATTTTGTCATAATTGGGCATCAGTTCGGCGGCTTTTTGGAATAAAACTCGTCCAGAATTCTCTCGAATGCTGCCGATTTGGTCTGGTCCCGAATTTGTGCTGACTATACTAATTCGGGACAGAAAATCGGGAATATGGAACCGGGGCTTAAGCGACCTATATTTAGAACGCAACACGTGGTACCAAAATTACGTTGAGTTGGTGACAGGGTGCACTGCGGGATTAATTTAAATAATAAGTCATGTTGGTAACAGTAATCGCTCTGTGTTTTAAGTGTTTTTATTTACTTAATTCCCATCTGCAGTGGTTCACTGCATTTACCCGAATATATGGATTGGCAGAACCACTTAAACTAAGGGAGTATTGATAGGGACTGAGTGGAGAGACCAAGGACAGGTGCAACCAAGGACCCAAGGTGAAGGTGCCTTACTGACCTAATTATGACACAGAAATAGTAATAATTCAGTGTGTTTTATGCTTCCCAAATCCCTGATATATTCCCGTTTTATACTATGAAATTACTGCACCGTGTGTATTTTTGTACAAATGCACAGCTCTCCACTGATTAAGTACGGTAGTTCAAAATGCACACAATACTTAAGGGTAAATAACAACAGTTACAATACGTAGTATTTCGTTAATAACGTAATATATCGAACTACTGATTCAGCTGCGATGTCACACGTGTGTGGGGAAATTGGGAATTAGCCCCAAATTAGCTGCAACATCGCACGACCCCCTTGGTCTCGGCACAATTGTCTTCATACATGATTAATACCTACTGAATCTTGGTACATTGAGCTCTATGCTCAACACATATATACGCAATCTATTAAAAAACCGAAACGAAAACCGAGAGTCAACTCTTTTAGTCCAAACCGAAACTGAGTCAAAATTTCAAAACCGCCCATCACTAGTTTCCGTAACATTTTATTCCTTTTTTTAGGAACCGCGGTGGTCCATCATTCATTCCTACTTTTATATGGTTTGTATAATTGGCTATTCACAAAACTGAAATTAATCGCTATGTTCGTTCTAATGAACTCACAAATATTATAACAATAACATCGCCGAGAACTGTGCTGGTATTCAATACATTGCGCTCATTGGTCATTAACATGGTTTATGCAGCACTTATTAACGTAAAAATTACATCAGCCGATGCCTCAACCAACCAGCGACAGTGCAGTTATTGAGTTAACCAGCACCCAGCCAATAGGCCATATTACGGAATACTTCCACTAATGTTATTAATATTAGGTACAATTAATCGATTAATGACGACTGATTATCGATTATCAAAATCAATAATCGTGGCACCTCTAACTGTACAGCCTTAAAGAGAATACTACGGCAACAGCTACCGCCCTCTGGGAATGTTTACCAGTACCAGGTTGGATATGAGATTCTGTGCATATTTTAAAAACTTGAAAAACAACTTAAAAATAAAAAATAAATTAAATAAAAAACGACACTATTTTTTTCTGACATGTAACCCGAACCACATTTTTTTCCCTTAGGATAAGGATGTTATAAGAGTTATGATGATACATACACAAGACTGCTCCATCGCTTGCAAACACTTGCACATCTGGCAAACATAAACTTTTGTAACCATTGAAAGATGTTGAGTATCATCTCATCTGAGAGGCGATTAAAGTAATCTGTAAAAAAAAAATTCTAATATAAATAAAGTAATTCAATGGTAATTAAGATCCAAATAAAATTCTAATTTTAGTTGGTATTATTATTAAATACTAATAAAGCCCCCCCCCCTTTCACCCATTGTGTATCAGTGGGAAAATGATCAATAAATTTACATGGCACTTGAGAATCCTATCAAAAATGGTGAGCACTAGCATCACATGCAAAAATGTCACAATTGTAGAAGATTACTAACTGTGGTACCTAGAAGACTGCCAAATGGAAGTAGAACGATTAACAAGAAGTCTAGTCAATTACATTGAGACAGATTAAACATTTGAACCAAAATAACCAAATTGTCCAATCGAACAATCTGTGCACTCCACAAATATTAATATAAAAGAATCCTTCAATAAGAAACTGTTAAGAATGTTAGAAACTAGTGCCTAGATATTGACACAACCCTCTCCAGACTAAATGGATTCTCCCGCCCAGTTATAAAAGTATATATTGGAATGGTCAAAATTCATTTGGAGGGGTATTCAGGAAATATGAGCAGACAGTACAGGCAATAGAAATTGGGGAAGGAATACTATTCATTTGTGGGAAATGTTCAGATACTGTAATAAGTTCAACAAACTTATTCTCTGAACATTTCCTGAGGGATAACTAAGACTAGTAAGAAAGTATTTATTATAGATAGGGTTAATGTGATATCAGCATGTTCGGAATGTAATTGTCCATATCATATGACAATTCAATTCTCATAAAATTATTGCGCCAAGTGCTTGCCTTTCTATAAAACTACCTTGTGTTTTGTTTTTTTCAAATTCCACCATTTTTATTTCAACTTTAGACCATCTGATTCACAACTGTAGATTCAATTATCACAGGACGTCTGCCTCACAATCAAGATTACAGTGAATCAGTGATAAAAGGGCTCTGACACTTAATTAAAATTAAGCGACAATATATGCAGATGTTACACAACAGGGAATGGTTGTTAGATAATAAATTTAACATACCTATTCTTGTGCCAGTGCCATTATATCTGACACAGTTCAAACTTTGTTCTTTGAATAATATCACATTTGGAGAGCTTTTTCCTTTGGTTTGCTTGCTATCACTTGAGGAAGTTGAGGTATCACTTTTGGAAGTTATGTTTTCCTTTTGACTGGCTGCTAAAATCCTATGCACCTGAACCAATATATATATTTGTGATTGAATATTTTTTGTAAAATTGTATTATAACATTCTGTTATATTAAATAATACAAGTTAAAATTCTAGAATGAAATATCAAAATTAATATAATATTGCTTTTGAAAATCAATTTAAACATTTAATACCAAATTACTTGCAAACAATTTTTCATTGAGTTTACAAACATCAACATTAGGTAAAAATAAAATAGAGCTGTAACAATACACCACTGCCTCGACACGTTCAGACTAGGCCCTAAGTAAGTTTGTTGCAAATCATAGCAGGAAAATCTAGTAAAATGTATGTATACAAATGTACATATTTTCGTGAAGCTAAGACATAATGCCACTTTCAGTCCTTTGATTTTGAGGCGTGCAAGGGTACCCCTAACAGCTCACAGATTACTATCTTATGGTCTGATGTTCTAATATAAGACATTCCCAATTGGGTTAAATGGACTGGTATTTTCCCCCAGTGGCTATATGTTCCCTGATATTATTCACTGAGCTGTAACCTCTTCAGTGTCTTCATTGATGGATGATGATTGACGGCATGTGCTGGTCTTTGTCATTGTTGCCATTTTGCAGTGGGAAAATGGGAATTGTCATGAAAAACCATCCATATAGGCTATACATGTAGCACATGACGATTCATAAAAAAATATATTTAGAAATATACTTACTGAACAATCTGTGAGCTGGAATTTTGTGATTAGTTGAGTATCTGGAGTTATCTCTGGAAATATAATACTGCCAGAGTCTGAACTGGAAAAAGATTCAACTCCCATTTCATCATAAATTGACTGTGTGGATTCTGTTGATTCTATCCATGTTGATGTATTAGTATTTGTTGATCGCATCTTGAGTCTATTTGATGAAAGATCATTGTCAGCCTTCCTTTTCCTGTATAAAACAACAAAATGTACTCTCAGGTGCCTAATAATCATAATCGGTGAGGATTTAGGCTGAAATTAATAATAGTGATGGGAATTTCACTCAGCAGGGCTGGCAGTCTAGAAAATCCCCCCCTGCACAGTGCTTATTAGGGTCTGCACGTTTATTAATTTTGAGGCTAAAAAATTGGAAATCAGCACACACTCAAGATTTCTATATGATTCTGATATCAAAATGATGAGCTAATATAGCTTTATGCATGTACTTATTCAAGTATATGACATACATGTGAACATTTAAATATTGAATAAAATGACACATACTACATGTATGTTGATTCCTATACTTGACCTACTAGTACTATAAAAATAATTTGTTTAACCGCAGTTATTTTTTATGTTTAGCTCCGAGTTCCCCCTGCACTATTATTTGGGTCTGCACTTTAATTAACTTTCAATGGAATTCCCCCTACTAGTACACTATTAATATTTGGGCCTGCACTTTTATTTGGAGCCCGAGAGTAGGTACTCAAGTTGTCGGAATCTCTTTGATACAAAATCAAATGTTGTTAACCCCTCGGTTGTAGATTAAACTGTGAAAAACAATCAGGGTATTCAACAATAACCGGCATTTTCCAATGTCCGAAATAAATAACGCAGATTAATCGACGACGGAAATGGTAATCGATTATCGGCTTTATCAACGGTTCATCGATTATACGATTAATAGTGGCACCCCTAATCAAATGCAATATTAATGCCAGAGAACTATGAACCCTGAAGTCCAATTATATTTGGAAAAGGCCTCCTATCTATATACAGTAATGCCCTAATTAATCAACACCATAACCACAGCAGAATTATGGGTAATTTTTCAGGATTTAGTCGGAAATATGGCTTGTTGCCATTCATCGGAAATATCTCAGTGAGAGCTCTCCTATGATTGGCAACAAGCCATATTTCTGGTTATGGAATCGATTAATTAGGGCATTACTGTATAGGATACTTCACCAACTTCATTATGTTGAACAGATCCACCACCCAATTTGCCCAGGAATTTTTGCCGAATCCGTGACTTCTTCGCCATGGTAGGGATCTTTAACTTGCACATATTGTTGCACATGGAACAGCTATTAGCGTCAGCTCCCAATCTGATGGTCTGCCCAGTGTCATCCCTGGCCATGAAATTACGAGAGGAGTGGAGGTAGGAAATTCGCCCAGTAGCTATAATTTTAATTTCGTTTGAGATTCTTTTGCTTCTGGAATGGTGGCATTGTTGCTTGATTTGTGAAGCCCGTGGTATTGGGAGTGCATACTAGTATGGCGACACAAAGTCCAAACGATATGATTTGAACCTGCAACCGTATCAAAGCTGTAGCTCAGACTCGGTAGCCGAGAGGTAGCGTAGTGGTCTCTGGTGCTAGCGGACTGGGGATCACAACCTGGTCAGGGTATTCTGACACAAATCAGAACTTGGTCAGATACCATGTTTGTCAGGCTGAAAAGTCTCATTCGAGATCACTGAATAAAGATCCGAAAGCAAAATGCCGACTTCCCCCCATTACAACACTTCTCCAGGTATGTTGTTGTGGGTGCAGACGTGCGCTGTCTGATCGGGCGTGGACATTAATGGCTGACCCGTGTACACGTCTTGGTGTGTGCACGTTAAAGAAGGCTACTGGAGTTACCAGATGGTTATAAAGTTACTCGGCTGTGGTAGCACATGGACCAGAGCGTCTACAACCAGAATCGGTTCCTGCACTGTAATATCTACAGATACAGACACAAACCAATTGAGCTATCCCTTCCAATATTCATATTGCCATTAATTTAATCACTAAATTTAATGGCATTATTGCCAAAAGTGACTGAACACAGAACAGTCACACGTACAGTGTAACTGCAGCCCTGGGAATTAGCCTAAGCAATAGGCAATGCCTAGGTAAAAGCAGAGGCAAAATCAGATTGCCTAGGCAAATTTTCCTTAATTCCCAGGGCTGTAACTGTGATGCAATGACTGTTCAGTC
The DNA here is from genome assembly GCA_032622095.1 of Siphonodentalium dalli. Classification (NCBI taxonomy): domain Eukaryota; kingdom Metazoa; phylum Mollusca; class Scaphopoda; order Gadilida; family Siphonodentaliidae; genus Siphonodentalium; species Siphonodentalium dalli. Next base: position 160,883,365 of record CP136063.1, on the reverse strand, counting down.
AACATATTAGTGACACCGACAGGCTGAGAATGAAGGGTAAGTAACTTGCAACGTTAGCCTAGCCCTGACCTAGGACTACAGACTCAGCTATGAGTAGGAATAGGATGTTAAATCAGTGACATGTTGACAAGTGAAGTTTCAACTTCAAGTCATCGTCCCAACTTTGTGGAAATTTCAACAAAGAAATGAGCTAAAACCAGGCTTATTTTGGAGTTCATATGAAGTTATAGAGCTTTAACTATATTAGTATACATAACATGTTACCTAGATCGAGCAAAGACGTTTTCTTTTTGGTCATCGGTGGCTTTTTTTGACGCTTTAGTTTTCACCATCTTGAAAATTTGCGCCAAGTTCGGGATTGGAAGCGATTGGGCTCAATTTTTCTTTTAAAATGCGCGTGCGCGCGTGACCCGGAAGTACAATTCGCACGTGAAAATGAGCAGACGAAATAATTAATGTTTCGGTTTTTATTGGCAGATTAATCAACCTTTTCAGCACACTCTTGATGAGGTGACGAGTAGTTCACACATAGGTAAACTTCACTCGTAAAAGGGTGATGAGTTCTGTTTTAGGTTATTATAATTTCACAAAATGTGAACACGTTTCTTGATTTCGCGACATCATCTCATTCGCAACTGACCTTGATTGGCTTGAATGGCTTGATGCAATCACAGAAATTGGAATCACTGACCTTTATGCAATTTTTTGAGATTTTTTTTTAGATATAGACATTAAGTTAATGTCTATAACTATAAAAAAATTGCATAAAGGTCAGTGATTCCAATTTCTGTGATATATCAGCAAAATTTAAAGAAATTCTATGGACGCTAACAGTAACATATCTTTCTAAGGCCCCTGTTTTTTAAAACACATAAAAAACCCTTATTAAGACCACTAAATTTTGACGTCGTCCAAGCTGTTTGGGCGACGTCACAGTCACTCACACTCTGTCAGTGTTAACTCAATGGCAGCAGCGACAGAAAATGCCCATATCTATTGAATGGTTGACTCATTTTTTATAAGAGATGTGTCATTTTAAAGGAAATTTCATTTCCTACAACACAGCCATGTATCGTCATATTTCGTGAAATTTGAAAATTTCTGTCACGTACCTACAATGTGTACATGATTTTTTGTTTAATCCTTGACTTCTTCGCCATGGCAGATGCCACGGTTACAACTTACACCTTACGGTAACGGTTGGAATACTACTAGTACGATAACTATTTAGTATTACTAGGATGACCCATGCCCATGGTACGTCGGTAGGGTACGGATGTTTAAAGTTTAACATGCAAATATTCAGGGGCGCCGGAAGCATCCAAGGGCAGGGGGGGGGCAGAGCCTACCAAAAGGGCACTTTTCCGCAAAAAAGGGCATTTTCTCCGCAAACTCGGGGAAAATAACCATAAATTCATTGTGGCAAAAATCCCTATTTTAATGGTATTTGTCAGTTTTTATGTCCGTTTTGTGATAAAATTGACAAAAAATTAATATTCCTTGTGAAATTGGTGGTATTTGGACCAAAAAAGTCATATTTTGCTATAAAAACACGAGATTAAACACACAAAAAGCATTTTCTGTCTCCAGAAAAAGGGCAAGTCCTGCCCCGGCTCGCCCCCCCTTGCCCTTGGCCTTGGTCAAGGGCAGGGGGGTCAGCTGCCCCGTCTGCCCCCCCTCTTCCGGCGCCCCTGCAAATATTGTTGCAAATGAGTAGTGGCTAGTGCTGGGCGATATGATGATTTATAGTATATGAGTATGACGATATATAGCCGGTTTTAATTTTGATTATTGATATCGTCAATAATATCGTCTGAAATAAAAATATCGTAATACCGTCCCAAGTTGTAATATTCTCCATGTAGGTTGAAATCCATCATATGGTTCCAACAAACAGGGAAGTTAGAGTAAATATAATGAATACAGGAGAAGTCGGCCCCGCGCGAAGTCGGCCCCATGCGAAGTCGGCCCCATATATACATGTATATATATATTGTAGACTGTAGAGGCGAAATCACTATATATACAAGATTTACTTTTAAGTATATTATTCACATTTACTCGTGAAAATATTGACAAATGAAAGTTCTTTATGCCCGTAAAGTTTCATAAAAAATTTAAAATGACTTATGAGTAGTACGTTATATATTCGATGAGTACAGCGAGAACATCTGTCGCATTCTATGGACTCTTGTCATTCTCTGACAAGAGATTTGCAGTAGCCTAATTGTTTTGTTTTTTTTATTTATTCTTACACATAGGCCTACCAGTACAGTCACACACTACACTAAATCAATCAAATTAAATTGGGAACCTCACAATTAGCCAACATAAACACTATCTCAATAAAATCTTAATAAAAATCCCTTCTAATGGATGGGGCCGACTTCGCGTGGGGCCGTCTTCGTATGGGGCCGACTTCGTGCGGGGCCGACTTCTCCAGATACCAGTATGATTGTCCCAAACTTCCTGGAAACAAGCAGTCGAAAAAGATTTAAAACATCGCCATCGGAGTGCATGCTTATCAAGTTGGATATGCATCGTCGGAAACATCAAAGCACTTGCATCAGTTGGCTACATTGTCAGATAATTTGTATGTCGCGTGCATGCAAATGGCACAATGACCTCTTTTCACATTGGTGCAGCTTGCTCTGTCAAGTTCAACCGTAACCGGTTGCTTCGATACAAATTACCATGTTAGATTTTATATTGACCCCACTAGCTGATTGTGTCAATGTGTGCAAATTACAAGTAAAATGATTTTGTGGACACATGTGCCATATGTATCATGGCATTGCTAGCGTTTCAACAAACGTCAATTTCACAAAATAATTGAACTGCTCAACATGTCCATATTTATTTTTCTCGCTAAAAAAAATGCCTAGCTATCACTGGTTCATGTTACATGTCAGTAATAGGTGCGTGCTATATACATGTACTCTCCTATTAAAGGATCAAACTACGTATTCTCATATTAAAGGATCAAATAAGCCAACCGGTGTTTATAAACACGCAGCTCAATCACCTGACATCTCACATAGGGCCCATGATAGGGGTGCCATATTAATTGTATAATCGATGAACCGTTGATAAAGCCGATAATCGATTACCATTTCCGTCGTCGATTAATCTGCGTTATTTATTTCGGATGTCGGAAAGTGCCAGTATTATTGAATACCGTGTTTGTTTTATAGTTTAATCTACAACCGGAGGGTTAACAACCTTTGATCGTGCATCAAAGAGATTCCGACAACATGAGTACTACTAATATATGTTGCCAACAGTGGGCAGTTCATTTGATGATACGACATGGTTACTCTTTGGGTCGTTGTATATTCTACAAATTGGCGGCACTGCGGCTTTGAACTTGTGGCAACGTCGTTGTATATTTCTACAAGAAAGATGGCACAATGTATTTGAAATGTGCCGAGTGTCACTAAATGCACTCGCCCTTGAATCTGACATTCTCTCGAAACCAGGGAACCTACGGCATATTAATCGAAACCAGGGAACCTACAGCATTCTCTCGAAACTAGGGAACCTACGGCATTTTAATCAGCGATGTTCTCCGCGATGTCATTTGCAAGTATACTTCGTTTGCATGAGTATACTTAGATGTTACTAGTACAGGCTATCACTTAATGAATGAAACTCACTATTATCAATTACTTAACTTGTTCTGGGTCCTGAAATTTCCGGGTGGGGGCCCACCTTTGTGATTGTTATCTACACTCTGGAAGTTTGATGAAAATTATAGTTTCCATAACATTAGATTCCTACTTTTATATTCTTTGTATGTTTGGCTATTCATAACACTGAAATTAATGGCTACGTTCATTTTAATGAACTCACAATAATTATGACATCGCCGAGAAATGTACTGGTTTTGAATACATTGTGTTCATTAGATATTACCGGCGGTTTATGGTGCTCTTTATTACCGTAAGAATTACATCAGCCGAGTTTTTTAACCAACACCCAGCCAATAGGCCATATTATGAAATACTTCCACTGTTAACATTAGGTACAATTAATCGATTATAATCGATTAATGACGACCGATTATCAAAATCAATAATCGTGGCACCTCTAATCTCACACATGGCAACAAAAACACATGCGTATGTGTGATTGTTTGAACAGTATTTATTATCAGTTATCAATGTTCACTAATTTTGACAATGTGTTATCGAAACGGTGCTTTGAACACTGCTTACAATTTATATTATGTCTGACCAAATTAGAAAGGAGTTGAAAGTTGTTGTGTTTGCCGTCGCAAAACTGTCAATTGTTGCAGACGAGTGGTCATTATATTGTGATGTTACTGATGTACAATCAATGTTCTAACACATTTACTCAACCTCACATGGCCCACAAATCGTAAATAAAATGTAGGAATGTATTGTGCAAACATTGTTCATGAAATATTGCATATATACAATTATACATTGTACTTACCAATTGTTATATACCAAAATAAAATCGCGATAATTTCATCTATCGCGATGTTGTCACCATAATATCGCGATATTTTTTGGAGCCAAAATCGCCCAGCCCTACAAATGAGACAGCCATTAGACTTTAGTCTGTTTATAGTCATTAAGTTTAGTCTTGGCTCCCAATCTGACGGTCTGCCCAGTGTAGTGACTGTCGTCTCTGGTCATGGCCCATGACTTTGTAATTTACAGCTATTTGAGGAGCAGGGCCAGAGGTACGAAATTTGCCCAGTACATATTTTTCAAATTTTGTTTGAGATTCTTTTGCTTACGGAATCGTTCTTAAACTCAGAGTGCTGTTTGGGTCGTTGTCGTAAAGTTTTATACATAGACCTGCAGCCCGCATATATCTAAGAAATGTTCTGAAAATCTACCAGCATGATTAGGATCACCTCTAGTCTCTAGATGGGAGCTATTGAATTTGAATGTTTTTCGATGAAAAACATGGCTGTTGGCAGACATCGTTGTTGTTGGTGTATGAAGTTTCTGCTCTCACAGGTTGTAGTGTTGAAGTTATCCTCTTGGATCCTGAATCACACACTTCTATTTACATAAACATCATTAACCATAGGCATAGAATTGTTAGTCAAAGTGTGAGCAGTAGAGGAGTGATTAGTAGTTCACGTAGCATCATATAATTAAGAGATTGCTGCTAATAAGAGTTCAGGCATAATATGGAAACTCCTATGACAACAAAAAGTGCAGAATTTGAAAAATATCTGTTCATTTTCAAATTTAGAAAAGTCTCTATGTACAGAGGTTGTAATTTAAGGAATATTTAACTTGTATGGCTATAAATATGTACATTTCAAGAATGCCTCCTTGTACATTTCTCTGATTAATCTATAAGCTTCACAGTCTATATAGTAAAATGTTTTCGATATGACACCCTACATTTTCCTGTTTGATGGATTGAGTTATACATTACAAGGATATCATGGATACTATTGGATATGTTTAAATTAATGTGATACTGTTGACACCACTTTCACTTTGAACAATTTAAATAGACCTATATATATGTAAATGTACAATAAGTTTGCATTGTCTTAATAAAACCATGGACATTTCAGCAATTATTCCCCCTTCTCAAGTTCTGTAAGAAATAATAATGCGCTTCTACTTGTTTTCGGAATTTTCAACTCTGTTCTTGTATACCACCCTGCATTTCTATTTGCCACACGAGAGTAAACTAAGGCCTATAATTCAGAAAGATTGTCTTACTTTCTAGAACAAGGAACAAACAAACTTTGTATAACATTACACAGTCTACAGAGTAATATTTAGAGGATATTGCTTGGTAGGTTTGCTATTAGGCCAGATATCAGCTGATATGAGGTTACCGAGGGCTGATATCAGGCCGTGATATCAAACCAACCATGTAATATCCTATTTATTAATTAGATCACCTCTTGGTAACAGTGTTATTATTGACAACTCTTTCAAATGAGTGACGTCACAAAAAATTTATATATATATACACATTAATTAGCAGTGAAATAGAGTTACGGCATGTCGAATGGTGATGTCGTAAAATGATATTACCTGGTTTAAGGGGAAATTGAAGCGATATTCATGCACATACTAGTACATGTAGTTTGACAACAAGCTGTTCTGGGCAAAAATGTCATATATCTAATTAATAATACTAGAAATGTTCTGTTTACTAATACTATGTATCTCAGTTCTAATAATTGGCTACGGCAATCAGCAATGCCGAAGCCATTTGCTGAACCAAACAGGGCCACAGCAAAGTGTTGCCATAGCGATTGCCGAAGCCAAATAATCTGAATTAAGAGGGCTGGTATCTCTTACTACTTTTCCAACAACCAGTTTTGACAAAAGAGTCTTCTCACACAGACCCAGAATTTTGATAGCATCACTGTTTCATAAAATGACTTAAAACATTTATTTTCATCACAATTCAATTTTCAGGTGACAGATATGGGCAATACCCAGAGTCAGAGTCCTCAGGCCAAAACTTCAGAAGCCATACGGGCATCAAACGCTAACAACAGTCATCCGTCAGCTGGAGATTGTCCGTTGAATCACATAGGGGAGCAACAGAAAACTGAGTCAAAGTATCCCTCTGAGTGCCCCATGCACAAACAATCTGCTGAAAAGACATCAAGCCAAAGCTATCCCTCAGAATGTCCTATGCATCAAGAAGCCTATGTCAGTCAATGTCCAATGCAGCAAGGTGAAGGTGACCAGATTGATCCATCCAACATGGTACTGTGTAGTAGATTAATACGTATATATAATTTATGTGCAAAAGATTTGCAGATATTCTTACTAGTAGTTATAGTTTGGGTATATTGTTGAAAAGGAATATGACACATGATACTAGAGCCGATGGGGTCATTCTCACAAGGCTCCGGTCACATTCGTAGCCAGCTTTTTAAATTGATCACAAATGTAGCCAGCTTTTCACGGGCGATCACATTCTTAGCTAGCTTTTCTAATTCTATGCTCTATATGGTGCGAAATATGACGTCATCACATTCGTGACTAAAATGTTAAACTTCATGCTCCAAAACTGATTTCGTTTATCAACTTGTATTGGAATATAATACGAGCATTCTAACGACATTGATCGGAAACCTCAGGTTATTAGAGGAATTAATACCCAATTGAAATTCAAGATGTTTTTCATTTATCAACTCAGACCAAATGAGATTAATCTAATCTTGTTCATTGATCTTTATGAAAAGCTGGCTACAAATGTGATCGATTTAAAAAGCTGGCTACGAATGTGACAGAACTTTGGACAATATTGAGAACTTTAAATATAATCTCCTAATTAAATATTGGAAAATAAAAATGTGCAGACCCAAATGAGGTGTGTGCAGGGGGAATTTGGGTTGACAATTAATAAATGTGCCTGCACTATTATTTGGAGCCCGAGAGTACCCCTATGCAACTTTAGTTGTCAACAGGCAGAAGACTCAACAAACCTTATCAGAACTTTCAGAGCTAGTATAGCACAGTACAGTAATGCCCAAAGTAATTGACCACTTAACCACAGCAGAATTATGGGTAATTTTTCAGGATTTAGTCGGAAATATGACTTGTTGACATTCATCGGAAAGCTCTCGCCGAGGTCAATTACTTTGGGCATTATTGTATTACTAAGTACTTGAAAATTCTGTTAGTATCTTGATTGAAATAAAAATTCTGATCAAAACCACGGGGTAGGAACTGCTCCATGAGAAAAGATTTCTTGTGATTTTTTCGGTCCAGTTCACTATCGATCCGTGTCCAGTTCACTTGCGAGTTTTTTGTACTTGGTCCAAAACAGATATGCTTTATGTTTTAGTTCAAACATATGTGCACACTTATTTTACCAAAAATCTGTTGCATAGATGTTCGAGTAGTGAACAGATCTTATCAATGGTGAACTGGGACCCATCACTAGTGACCTGGAACATTTCTTAAAATGTACAAATTCTACTATTCCACATTTACTTAACAATTTCCAACTATTATGTCTTGATAGTTTAGGTAGCTGGCAAGGTTTATACAACAAATGAACTGCATATATATCTCTGTTGCGTAAAACTTGCGTTATTTACCATGGGAAAATCCCCAGTGACCTTGACCAGATCGGATAAGAACTGGACTGAAGATCGGAAGAGGTATCAGCCTCGCGGAGCAGTTCCTACCCCGTGAAAACACTGATCAGAATATATATACTGGTAATAATTGGTGTGCAGTTTCTCTGGTTGACACAGAATGCCTTCAGGCTCAGTGTTCGTCCGTCCATCCATCACACTTTTGAGTACCTTCATGGTGTAATCATCTCCTCCTACAGATTTCATCCCAGAGATAAGAAACTTCAGAATATTGTTGCCCATATATTGAAGATGTGCAACATATATATAGATGACGTAAAAATTATTTTTTGACAGAGTTATTAACCCTTTTCGACTTAGAAAATTTCAACATTTTTTATAATTTTCTGTATGAGGGTACCTTCAGGGTGTAATCAACTCCTCCTACAGTTTTGATTGTAGATATTTGAAACTTCAGAGTATTGTTATCCACATATTGGAGATGTGCAACATGTATATAGAGGACGGAATTTTTTTTTTTTTTACGGAGTTATTAACCCTTAAAATTTCTTTAACAAAGCGGCATCGACTTGCCACTTTTTCGGGGGACACTGTGGTCAGCTGACCTTTTATTTGTATCATGATCAGCATCACGCGGTGAGACTAAAATCCAAAAGGTTATCAGCGGGCCAGCCTTCCTTATTTTGTTTTTATAAGTTCCAAAATATCTATGGTTTTCTAACTTTGAATTACAGCATGCTATCCGGGCGGGTATTTTAAGTGGTACTGTCATCCAGGGGTCGATTTAATTTTTTTAATTTGTATAGAATTTAGCAGCACTGGGTAGATTTTGTGTATACATGTATGTTTTTTCATTGCAAATTGGTTAGCATAAATTAGAAATTGCATCGCAAATTGTTATGAGAATTCAGTTAAATCGAGCCCTGCTGTCATCCCATGCACACGTTTCCGCTGTTAAAAACTAGTCATTCTACATCAGGATCATTTTAAAAACCAATCAGTTGTCTTTGTTCTCTTTGAGCTATTTTAAAACTCATTTGGCACCTCTGTTTCTCGTTTTTGAACAACTGCATTCCCTTACTAATCAAGTTTAAAATGAGTACAGCTTCCCTACTGTGCACAAGAGTCACATTGGGTTGTAAACAATATTGATATTAACCCTTTCTTCACTAAATACTCATTCACGAATACTAGTTCCCTTAAAGGAGTACTGTACACTTAACTCCGGCCATTTATGGGACCATCTCTTTTTATACTCAACAGAATATATGCAACAAATGAATGAATTTGAGCCATGGATGAGTGCAAAATACACTCATTTACTCTATGAACGATGCAAACAACTAGGGTTGCAACGATACACATGGTCACAATATGATACGAATCACGATCAATGATATGATACATATCATGATATACTAAATTAGTGTTTCCAAATGAATACCGCCTGAGTTATCTGAAACAACAAGTTTTTAACTGGAGGGAGTTCATTTTGAACAAAAATGGAGTTTAATTGTTGGCTAGATGAGTCAAATACACATACATGTAGTATGCATGTAGTATAAATGTAAACTTGAGAGATAATTGGAGGTTTTGCTTTTTTACACTTGCCCATCTTCATACATTACTTGATTTCCTGTATCGTGATACACATGACACAATACAGTATGTATATTGTTTGAAAGTGTATCGCGATACATTGAATTCACGATGAATCATTGCAGCCCTAGAAACAACATGGTAATTATAATGACTGGAGTCATAAATTCATTTTCATTATAATTACCATGTTGTTTGTATCGTTCAAACGGTAAATGAGTGTATTTTGCTTCCATCCATGGCTAAAATTTATTTGTTTGTTGCATAAATTCTGTTGAGTATAAAATTAGATGGTCTGAAAAGGGCCGGATTTAGTGTACAGTACCCCTTTAAGAAATGTTTAGATAATAAGTTTATAATAGGTCATTTGTTGAACTTATTACATGAACATTTCTCACCAATTAAAGACATATTATGGACTTTTTCAGGTGCTATGACAACTTGAGGCATGTACTAGTATCATTCTACTAACATCGACAAAATCTCAAGTAAATCAACTGTACCATTCCATAGAAAACATCTTCCGAACAATGCTAAATTGTAAATATTTACTTCTTGATTTGGGACACAACTATTAGAGATAAACTAATGAAAAAAAAATTGCCATCAAGAGTTACTGCATTTAATTAATATATAAGAATGATGGTGTGTGTTGTCAATTTGTATATAACATTTGTAAAAATAACTACTTTGAGCAAGATTATTCTCCATTTCTATCTGATCACCCTACCGGAGTGTTTCACATCACTTTAATAGGAATTAGGAATCCTTCTGCAATTGTATTAACTGTTCATCTGTCGGGAGAATCCGTTTAATAAAGAAAGGGTTAATATATTTACCGTATATATATTGCATTGTGTTTGTTACAATATTCAGATGCCGCCTCCAAACCAGAGACCTGCACCAGATCAACCTTTCCCATTACCAACAGATAGAGTAATATCTAATATTCCCAAGGCTGGTAAAGAGGAGAACTGGGTCTATCCTTCCCAACAGATGTTCTGGAATGCTATGTTGCGCAAAGGTATCAGTTTGTTCATAATGTATTTCTTTGAAAATTGTTACATGTAGAAAAACTTTACATCTAAGTGATATAACAAACTTATAAATTGACTAAGGTCTGATTAAAAATCATCACATACTGGTACTTTAAAGTGTTGTGAAACACTCCAGTAGGGTGATAAAATATAAATGGAGAACAATCTTGTTCAAAGTAGTAATGTTTACAAATATTATACCCAAACAGACAACACACAACATCATTCTTATACATTAATTCAATGCAGTGACTCTCGTCGGTGAAATCATTTTCGTTAGTTTATCGCCGATAGATGCGTCCCGAATCGAGTAGTAATATTTATAGTACATTTGAGCGAAGTTCAGACGATGTTTTCTATGGAGTTGTACGATCGATTTGCTTCATTTTTTTGGCGAAGTTAGTACAATGCTACATTCATCCAGTTGACATAGCGCCTGGATACTATTAAACTGATTATTTTCACCCACCCGAACAAGTACATGATATATCTTTAATAAATTTTCCGAATGTTTAAAAATTACTGAATGATTGGTTGAGGTCAAACTTTATATCACCCACAAATATATTAACGGTATTAGATATTAATATATAAATACTAGGGATTGCTTCTCAGAAATGACGGGTGAAAATATTAGAAACTTAATTACATGTACATGTGTTTATTCCATCACAAATTCAACAATGGGAGAAAGAAATCATGGAATCTGCTAAACACTGTTTAGGGTTATTATTTCATAACATGCTGTAAAATCCTTTTAATTCGTGGGGGTCTATTATTTGTTGCTTTCCTGGTTTGACCCAACTATGACATCAACATCCAACAAATAATTGATTCAGAATTGGAAAAGTAAATTGCAATATACGAGATGGAAACAAAGATCGGACATAAAGTCTGTTTTCCGCAACTCTGTTCAGAAAATTGAAAAAAAAATGGCTAAAGGCCCGATCGGAATGTGGCTTTTTTGGTGGCTGTTTATTGTCTCAGAAGCATCTGTGCTTATCAATTGTAAGGGAAAAAAAGTTATATCTCAGGTTGTCTTCGACCTGAAATGTTGTGTATCATCTTTATTAATCAACACCGCAGGACATTGTCCAAATTTGTGCTAAATCTGACATATGGGTGAAATGTTATAAATACACAAAAATCGTGACAGAGTTATAAACAGACCGACATTCAGTTTTATATATAATCAAAGATTGCACAGCTTGTTGTTGACTATGCCAAATTGGTGGTCCAAGGGAAGGAATAATTTCTATTCCTTCACTGAAGACCACTAATTTGACATAGTCAAAAACAAGCGGCACGATATTTATTGCATATTTAGCTCATTCAACTTTACGTTGTCAAGATTGAATGCTCTATTGCCATGGGTTGGCATTTGTAATGCGTGCATGCATCTGCCAACAATTTCCTACAGACCACATATCTCAACTGATCATCACCAAACTTCTTATGGATTTTCATTAGATGTGAGCCATATTTTTTTTTTTTTTGGCTAAATAACATGGCCCCCCAGTGGCCATCTTGGATATTACTCTTTAAATGACTTGATCCTTCGGCACACCCTACAAGCCACATCCCTCATCTGATCATCACCAAACTTTATTATATGATTCTTCGGGGTGACCTCTGGATGAGAGCGATCAATTCTGTCGAAAAAAGTTTTAAATCATGTGGATTTCTCATTTTAAGTCATCGGCACATGCTGCAGCCCACATTTATTGGAGACTTGTTTTGAAATTTTTCAGGCATGTTTAGGATCACTTCTAGATGGAAGCAATTGAATTGAGTTAGTTTTTCATCCATTTTATCCCAAACTTGAACATCATAAGGCTCTTCGGGTTGACCTCTGTTATTACTTAAATATTTCATCTTTCGACATTCCTAATTGCTCCATTGACTGTAATGTATGGCATTATGCCCTCTCCAAGTTGATCAGTTCAGAAAAAAATAGCACTTTTATTGAAAGCTGGCAATAAATTATCAAGACACTTTTGTGAACAGTGAAGATAGGAGAGCTCTACATGTAGCTATTTAAAACTGTTTTCAATCACAGGAAAGAATCACATACATAAACATAAAGAATTTGCATACCATCATTCATTTAGCTCTAGTTGTCAATTGCAGAGATATTTTGGATAAAAAGTTTTATTAGGTTACATTAAAATTACATTTCCAGAATAGCATGCATGGAGAGGGGATAATGCATTTAAAATAGATTTCTTAATTTCCCAGTGATAGTGGATGTGGTAAAATTAGGAAGTGGAGTACCATGTAGAGGACGGAACTATCAGAAATAAGTGAATGTCAAGCAGCCAATCACAATTGGGCCCAAAAAAAAAATACCTACCCTAGAAAACGGTGCCTACCCAAAACTTTTTATTGGACTGTAGACACAGATTATTTTATTTTCTCAGTGGGAATGGCATCAAAAGGTATCTTACCCATTTTCAAACCTCTCCTATAAAAAAGATTTAGAAGTTTTATTAGTCTAGTGCTCTGACTAATTCAAGATTAACCATATTTAGAATTGATCCTTTCAATTAATCTGAATTGTGAAGATTCCAGATTGAATTGTCAATGACCCAATGAAATTCAGAAAGAAAAAAAGAAAAAAACATTCCCTATCTACCTACCCTAATTATTTTGGACCATGTAACCCTAAACACAGGTATTATTTTGTTTGGCCTTTGGCTTTGAATGTTATTTATAGCTTGACCGTTTGAGTAAATAGTGGACAATTTGAAAGCAGTTTGAAAGCAATAACAATAGTTAAGGCTAGGTTTAGCTGCAAGCAAAGTTGAACTGTATTTACAGAATTTTTTCATACATGTTTTTATTTTTGATTGATAGGTTGGAGGTGGAAAGATGATGAAATAGAGGCAAAGCATATGGACCACATCATAAACCTACACAATGCCAATAATGAACAGGCTTGGCGAGAAGTGCTTAAATGGGAAGCTCTTCACTATAGGTAACATTTAAATATTGTGTAATCCTGAAATTGTGTCTTCTCAACTGCATTTCAGTTATTAAGACTTTCTACATTTATATTTAGTTATTAACGAGTAGTTCCCTTAGGAAATGTTCATATAATAAGATTATTGAAATTATTATCTAAACATTTCCGACAATATGTTGTCTGCTCATATACATGTATCCTTATCAAGTTATCATCCCTCCAAATGAATAGCAGACCATCCCATACTAAATGGATTCTCCCATCAGTTATAAAAGTATACATTGGAGTGGTCGATTATACATTTGGAGGGGTGTTCAGGATAAATTAGCAGATGACAGTCAGACCAAAAGATAATTAATACAAGTGCTGAAGGATTCATATTCATTGGTGGGAAATGTTCAGATAATAAATTCAACAAATGACTGGTCGTTTGTTGAACTTATTATCTGAACATTTCCTTAAGGAACTACTCATCACTGAGTATAAATAATCTAAAGCAACCCATAATTTTCATGCCTCACATTTTATATAGTTATTTACCTTTTTTGGCAGTCACGTTCTAATCATGCTCATTATCTTTGTATGATTGATTTTCAGGGAAGGTCTTGAGCCAAGATTGAAAAAATTTGGTGGTAAAGCAAAGGATTATTCTCCACGAGCAAGAATGCGTCAAATGTTGGGGTGAGTCCAAATCAATAGCTCGTCAGTTTCTAAATTTGAGCTCACCTGATGTGAAACACGATTGGCCATGGATATTATTTAGTCCAATTATATTGAGTAGGAAGTACAGAAATGCCCTAAATAATCTACTCCTTAATCACAGCAGAATTATGGGTAATTTTTAAGGATTTAGTAGGAAATATGGCTTGCTGCCATTCATCGGTAAGCTCTCACTGAGCCATATTTCCGACTAAATCCTGAAAAATTACCCATAGTTCTGCTGTGGTTAAGGAGTCGATTATTTAGGGCATTACTGTATAGATGCATGCTTTAACTCTTTCTTTTACTAAATGAATTCTCCCACTCAGTTATATAAGTACAGTAATGCCATAATTAATCGACTCCTTTAACCACAGCAGAATTATGGGTAACTTTTCAGGATTTAGTCGGAAATATGGCTTGTTGCCATTCATCGGAAAGCTCTCCCCGAGCTTTCAGATTTTTTTGTCTACGGCAATCGACTATCGCAACCATTGCCATGGGTCCAGTTTTGCTTCAGCAAATGGCTTTGGCATTGCTGATTGCCATAGCCAATTATGAGGGCTGAATAATTCAACACAAAAACTTCCCGTGATGTCAAATAGTTTCCCTCTGAATGTGCAAACTACTGGGGCATTGCCTTCTGGGTTCTGAACTGGAATTCCTTTACGATAAGCATGATTAAAATACCCTCAACCTCTGCCCTAGGTTGTTATCACATGGAAGAATATGTTTTATCCAGAAACACGTCGTCAGTATAAAAAATATTGAGCTCCAGAGACAAAATTGTTATGCTAACGCTAACTATTCCCATGTAAGTGCTCAAAGGTTAATTGAATGTTTTGTGATGTCATCTTCCTGCTACACTAGTTAAATATTCGAACTTTTGAATAGTGTAGCAGGAAGATGACAATACAAAACATTCAATTAACCTTTGATTAAAAAGTATATGTATCAGATTGTTGAGTTTGTCACAGTTAGCCCCCAAATTAGACCCCACTAGTCAGTCAGCCAGTTGTTGTTAGCTCAAGTCATGTCGAGTTTGAGCTTTTGTCATGGGTTAGCATCTATTGAGTGTGCATCTTCTGTCCGTCTGTTTGTCAACAATTTCCTTTGGCGGACCATACAGGCCACATCACTCATCCGATCATCACCAAACTTCATATGGATCTTCGGGGTGACCTCTAGATGGAAGCTATCAATTCTTTCCGAAATCTGTTTAAAAAAACATGGTCGCCAGCAATGGTGATGCAGACCGAACTGCTAGGTGGTCCAGTCCAGTCCAGGCCATTCCGGTCAGTTCCCTTGCCTGGACCGATCCAAAGCGGTCCGGTCCACTTACATGTGAATGAATTACCCTTTTAGCAAAGTATTCATCATAAACAGGGAAATTAAGTTTACGATATCAAAACAAGTTGTGCAAACAAAAACAGCATTGCTTGCCACAGTTAACAAGGTGGCACTGCTATAACCCAGTAGATACTTTCAATATACAATTTTAGAGATTTACCATTGCTGTTGTGTATATTAGGCCATTAAAGATGCACATTGCACATCGCTATTCAAGACAACATTCTGGAGGGTAAGATTATTATTTGAACAGTATAAGTTATTCTATTTCCTGCCCGGGTATATGGTGCCATGTTCCTGGCCTGGAATTGCACCCTGTCAGGAAACAGAATAACATGTTTGACATATTTTCGATAATGGTGGGTCATTGACTCATTGGGTCTTGAAATGTTTATCACACTAATTACTAGTAACTGTAATATTTTATAATTGTATCGTTACAAAAAAAGAAACATAAATAACAATGAATAGTCTTAGTGTCAATAACGAAGATGAAGGTAACTTGTATGGGAAATTTGTCACAATTTGCGTTTGGCACCATCTAAACGGAATCTCACGTCATGACAGAAGACAACAGTATCTATAATATATTTTGAAGACCTCTGTTTGTTTATCTGTCTGTCTGTATGTCTGTATGTCATTTATACAAATCTACGATTCTCGACCGATCGGGACGAAACTTGGTACGTGTGTGTAGTTTGACCAGGCGGTCGTCGTTGTCGTATTGGCGAGCCCGTGCGGCGCCCGTGCAGCGCATGCGCAGACAAGATCTCGGAAACGGTTGGAGCTATCGACTTGAAATTTGCTATGTGAATGTATCTTGCCCTGGATACAAATTTTATCAGGTCGCCGAGCCCGTGCGACGCAAGCTTCGCGCATGCGCAGACCAGATCTTGGAAACAGGTGGAGCTATCGACTTGAAATTTGGTATGTGAATGTATCTTGCCCCGTAGACCCCGAAGCCACGACAAATAGTTTTCATGGCTGGCTCAACCGATTTTCGTGGCTGGTTAGCTAGCTAAGCCGGCTCAGTCACGACGTTCGTGGCTGACGAAATATGGCGGCTCAGCCGGCTGAGATGTTATCATTCAGCGTATTTCCGTTTCCGAAATGTTCCTAATCCCCTGTTATCGGTTATAGATGCCGTTTTTTTTAGCGTTTGTGGTGAACCCGTAGAATTCCAGACCACACGTAATCTTTTGATGTTGGGCTTTTCCATTACGGCGAAATTTACGAAGGACTGGCATGGATATAACCTACTAGGCCTATGTAGTTTCCCATCTAATCGGTATAAGTAGTTACATTGGGACTTCTGTCGACTTCAGACTGCTATCATCACTGCCATCTTGCGATATATGCATGCATCATTGAATGATGAACCGGATAGTAATGATATATATACTATTTCAAACTATTTTCTATTCTTATGTGTATATATTGACAAATGCCAGTGATGTCTGAGACTGGGTGTTGTCGATATCAACAATTTATATTTTAACCCTTTCAATACCGAATGGATGCGCCCATTCAGTTATATGAAAGCATGCACTGGGATAGTCTATTCCACATTAAGGGGCCAGGTGTTCTGATAATATAACAACCATGCGAGTATGCCAATATTAGGCAATGCGGTTTAGTTCTTTGCGATTCACAGTACAGTTGTGCTTGACATATAAGCCCATGCACATGGCTCAGCCATTTTACAATTCCGGCGGCGGAGATTTTTAAATGTGGCTGGCGTTAGAAATAATATGGCTGGCGGCGGCTTGTGGCCAATATGGCTGGCGGCGGCGGCGGCTTCGGGCTCTATTGCCCCGGATACGAATTTTATCGGGTCGCCGAGCCCGTGCGATGTCAGCTTCACGCATGCGCAGACCAGATCTCGGAAACGGGTGGAGCTATCGACTTGAAATTTGGTTTTTGAATAGCCCAGACAACGTCGGGCTCATCGGCTAGTTATTATATATAGAGAGTTCATATTCCCACGAACTCAACATTATAGAAGTTAGTGCCTTATACAAATGTTGTACTCAATTACAGATAAGCATCACTACTTTGTATATATCATTCTGCTTCCTTCTCTATACTATAGTTCAGTTATATATTAAAATCTCAATAACACAAGAACACATCTTTCATCATATGATATAACAAGTATACATGTTGAATCACAAGCAAGCATACATAAAAAACATACATTCATTCATACATGTAAGCTGTTGACCAGTACCAGACCGTTTTTTTTGTCGTCCAGCCCACATCTCTAGCCAGCAGTCATCTTGGATTTCAAATTTGAATCCATCAGCATACCCTGCAGCCCACATTTTTTTGAGAAATGTTTTGAAAATTTACAGTCATTTTTAGGACCGCCTCTTGATGGGAGCTATCGAACTTGAACAATTTTCAATAAAAAACATGGCCATCTTGTATTTAACTCTTTGTATGACTATATCCTTTGGCACACCCTACAGACCACAACGCTCATCCTATCATCACCCAACTATATAGCGATCTTCAGGGTGACCTCTAGATGGGAGCCATTGATTTTTTTATACGCCCTTTTGATAAAAAGGTTGTATTATGTAATCAGTACATTTTAGTTTTCCGATCGATAATTCCAGTTTGGATTATTTTTTTTATTTGAACCAAAGTTGGTATGTGTATTTCCCAGTTAAAATTACAGGCCCAGTTCGAATATGGGTTCCGTCCAATTATTGTTACATGTGTTACGGCCCTTTTTCGACTTAGAATTTGACCGTCTGTTAACATTTTTGGTTTCCAACCGATAACTCCAGTTTGGATTATTTGATCTGAACCAAAGTTGGTATGTGTATTTCCCAGCTAAAGATACAGACCAAGTTCATATATAGGTTCTGTCCAATTATTTCCACATGAGTTACGGCCATTTTGCGACTCAGAATTTGACTGCATTTTGGCATTGAAATTAGGGTTATATCAGATATTCTTTGTTAAGCTCAAATTATTATTTTATTTTGCGGTAGTACATTCAAAATGGCTGAAGTGTGTATTTTGCCATGCCTTAGCGATGCTCTTGTTTCGAAATTCGTTGAAAAACATGGCTGCCAGTGGCCATCTTGGATTTCACTCTTTGAATGATTAAATCCTTCGGCACACCCTACAGGCCACAGCCATTTCCAATCATCACCAACTCCATATGGATTTTCAGGGTGACCTCTAGATGGGAGCCATCAAATATTTTCCGAAATTGCCATTCAAGCCTTTTAAGAGTTCAGATCATGTACTTTTTATGGCAGTTATTCATTTCCACTTAATTTTTATTCTTGCTGAGAACGCTCTTCCCCAAATTTCCCTTCTAAAACTATGATTAAAGTCATCTTTTTGACATTTTTATTATATAATATGCTTGATGTGGTCTTCATGTAGCATATATTCCTTCATGTGATGTACTAGCTTAACAATTAAGTAGTTTTCTGTGTAGGTCCATCTAAACTTTTCACCTCCTGACATAGCTCAGGCATGGAACCCCTTAAAGGAAGGGATGGCCTTGGTTGCATGTAACTTATAATTTAGAAATAAAAGTTACCAATTTATGAAAATTTCCTCAAGAATATACTAATATTATAGTATAATGATAGTTTGAATGCGGTATTATCCACAAAACACACTTTGTGTGAGCCAAGCGTTTGTTTATATATAGCATGAAAAGAGTGTGCAATATTAAGCTAAACACTCTTTTGGGATAGTGATTAACGGTGACCCATTCAACACTGAAATCTTGAATGATGAGGAGTAGCGTTTTATCGGTATGCTGTAAACAACATGGTGAACATTTTAACCAATGGTGAGGTCTTCCTGGTGTTGAGTGCTTTGCTTATCACACACTCTTTACTTACTGTGCTGTACTGTACTTTTGTTTACTATCTTGATATTAACATGCAATTGATGCGATTCATTCTCAATAATATTTTTGAACCCATTGCACCATTTATTATATTTATTTATTTCTTGTTCTATGTTATCATAGGTATGGATTACCATTTGACCGACATGATTGGATTGTCGACAGAGGTGGTAAAGAAGTGCGATATGTGATAGACTATTATGATGGTGGACAAGTCGACAAAAACTTTGAATTCACTATTCTTGATGTTCGACCAGCTTTGGATTCTCGGGAGGCTTTCTGGGATAGGGCGCGAGTTGCTTTACGTCGATGGACAACGTGGAGTGTTCCTCCAATAAAGAAACCAGAAATATCAGAACCACAAATAGCAGAGAATGCAACTAGTCAATAACAATCTTATTTGGTTTAACCCTTTCAGTGCCAAGTCTGATTTTTGTATCAACCCATATTTCCTTGATCATTTTTCAAATTTATTGATTAAAATAATGTGATACATTGATGGAAAGAGCTCTTAGAGCTCTTTCCATCAATGTATCACATTGTTATAATCAATAAATTTGATCATTTTTCAAATTTATTGATTATAATAATGTGATACATTGATGGAAAGAGCTCTTTCCATCAATGTATCACATTATTATTATCAATAAATTTGAAAAATGATCAAGGAAATATGGGTTGATACAAAAATCGGACTTGGCACTGAAAGGGTTAAGTCGTCTGTGTTACACAGATTTCATTCAGAGGTTAAAGTTCACAGTGATCTTTGTAATAGATTTCTCATGTCAATACAAAAAAAAGAGAGAGAGGGGAGAAGAAAGTGCAGACTTGGTTGATGCTAATTCGTGTCATACTTATCCAACCACATTATGGCTATGCCGTGCATTAGACAGAGGCCATTTCATGATTGACGTTTATAATTTATTTACTGACATGTAGTTATTTGATTCCCATTCATTCATTTGTAGGGATATTCTATCCTTAGTTTAGCAAGAAGTATTCTACTTATGAATATACCTACAAACAAATAAATGGGAATATGTAGGGTGTTTCTCCAGCAAACTCAGCCTCTTGTTTACTTACTATTAAAACATCATCCCTAACATATGTGAAAAATAAACCATTCCAATGATATTTCTTCAGAACTGAATGGTAGAATCCATTCAGAAATCAAAGGTATATGCCAAGCTGAAGCCTAATTATGCCACAAAAAAAATAATACTTTGATTATCATCGCCTCCTCGGCCTCCCCAATAATTTATTTTTGTTATGATCCTCCCACACCCATATTCAACTATACAGTAATGCCCTAATTAGTCGACTCCATAACCACAGCATAATTATGGGTAATTTTTTAGGATTTAGTCGGAAATATGGCTGTTGTCATTCATGGGAAAGCTCTCAGTGAGAGCTTTCCGATGAATGGCAACAAGCCATGTTTCCGACTAAATCCTGAAAAATTACCCATAATTCTGCTGTAGTTATGGAGTCGATTAATTAGGGCATTACTGTAGTTCTACGGCTGTTTAAATTAACAAGGCAAATGTCAGTGATGTCTGTGTGACACTAAATCTGTTTTAAATACTTTTTATATCACCGCACAAATTCCCAATACAGAGATATTGGGGAATATACCATCAAGCATAACACTATAATAGTTGTGTATGAATTGGTTACACCTGTGTAAATTGTGTAGTGTGTATAACTTTCTTCATGTAAACAACAATCTCTATCTCATATATATTTTGAAGACCTCTGTTTGTTTGTCTGTCTGTATGTTTGTCTGTCATTTATACAAATCTACGATTCTCGACCGATCGGGACGAAACTTGGTACGTGTGTGTAGTTTGACCAGGCGGTGGACGTATTGGCGAGCCCGTGCGGCGCCCGCTTCGCGCATGCGCAGACGAGATCTCGGAAACGGGTGGAGCTATCGACTTGAAATTTGCTATGTGAATGTATCTTGCCCCGGATACGAATTTTATCGGGTCGCCGAGCCCGTGTGACGCCAGCTTCGCGCATGCGCAGACGAGATCTCGGAAACGGGTGGAGCTATCGACTTGAAATTTGCTATGTGAATGTATCTTGCCCCGGATGCGAATTTTATCGGGTCGCCGAGCCCGTGCGACGCTAGCTTCGCGCATGCGCAGACGAGATCTCGGAAACGGGTGGAGCTATCGACTTTAAATGCATGCGAACACCAGATCTCGGAAACGGGTGGAGATATCGACTTGAAATTTGGTTTTTGAATAGCCCGGACAACGTCGGGCTCATCGGCTAGTTATATATAAACGAGTAGCATCTGTCTGTTCGTGATTTTTCTCCCAGACCCCTGGACCGATTTCAACCGAAGGGAGCGCGATTCAGCTAGTACAACAATAAAAATCTATATTATCTATGTTTATTTACAGTAATTATACTTTACTGACATGTGTTATAGTATACAAATATATGCATGTAAACCCCAATTAAAAAAAAAAATCTGATGGTAATCTAGGTATTTATTTTTTATGGCCTTAAGGTGACTGGATATCTAAAGTTCAATCATGAATTTGCTTAGACTGTCTTTACAAACAATCATTGACAGAGATACTGATTTCTTCTGTCTGTAATGACAGCCTGTGCTTTAACTTTTTCATTACCGATCATGACTACAGTCAAATTACCCATACACTGCTGATAGCGACTTGAGTCGAAATCGGTGCATGCTACCAGCAAGACGGGTACATGAGATGTAAATATGCAGTCCAGTTAATGGGACGTATATGGGTCCCACTGATTGGTACATACTGTCATATATGTCATTCTTATAAGTTCCAGACTATATAACACCGGGAAACGTATATGATAGTGCAGATAAGTCTTTAGAGGCAGTCTATGTTTATAGGACTATATATAATATGTAATGCGAACCATTCGTTAAATAAGGGCACTTGCATGATGATGTCATGGTCACAGGATTTTTTTCATAGGTCACTTGTGTGTATCTCTAGCTTTCACATTTTATGCAACAACATAAAATGAAAACTCAAATACAGCAACCTACCCAGCATGATATGTTCATCACAAGCTTATAACATAATGAAGTTGGAAAATACCACAAACATAAGGTTATATTGCCATTATATATAGATCCAAGATCACCTGACCAATGTGGGGTGGCTGCAACATTGTCTATATAGTCCAACAACATAAGATGATATATACAATATATTTAAATGTTACTGCATTACCCGCACCTATACATAAGACCAATTGGGTTCATATTTGGTGTGGATGTTCCCTTGGTGACTAAAATGAGGTCACCCAGTCAAATAGTTGCGAAGCCAGGGCAATAACTCTTTCCCTCCAGAGTAAGTCTTAAAACAACTTCTTCTCAAGATCCATTAAGCTAATATTTGGTATTTGGCATGGAGGGTCCTTGATTTATTGGGGTTCAGATCTGTTAAAATGGGCAAACATGGGCAGATTCAGTAGACCCCGAAGCCACGACAAATAGTTTTCGCGGCTGGCTCAACCAATTTCGTGGCTGGTTAGCTATCATAGCCGGCTCAGTTGCGACGTTCGTGGCTGACGAAATATGGCGGCTCAGCCGACTGAGACATCATCATTCAGCGTATTTTCATTTCCGAAATTTTCCTAATCCCTGTTTATATATAGACCCAGTTTGTTTTAGCATTTGTGCTGAACCCGTTTAGAATTCCAGACCATGCGTGCTATTTTGGTGTTGGGCTTTTCTATTAGCGAAAATACACGAAGGACTGGCATCGATGTACTATGTAGTTTCCCATCTAATCGGTATAAGTTATACATTGGGACTTCTGTTGACTTCAGACTTCTGTCATCAATGGCATCTTGCGATATATGCATGCATCATTGACTGATGAAGCCGATAGTAATGATATAATATTTCCAACTATTTTCTACATTGTATTCTCTTCTACGGGATATGTGCATATATTGACAAATGCCAGCGATGTCTGAGACTGAGTCCTGTCGATATAAACAATTTATACCCTAACCCTTTCAACAGTGGTTGGATGGTCCCATTCAGTTATATGAAAGCATGCATTGGAATAGTCTATGTTCTGATATTATAACAACCATGCCGTGTCCATGCGAGTATGCCACTATTAGGTAATGCGGTTTAGTTCTTTGTAATTCACAGTAGAGTTGTGCTTAACATATGAGCCCATGCACATGGCTCAGCCCTTTTACAATTCGGCGGCGAAGATTGTTTCATGTGGCTGGCGTTAGAGATAATATGGCTGGCGGCAGCTTGTGGCCAATATGGCTGGTGGCGGCGGCGTGCGATGGCGGCTTCTGGCTCCAGGGTCAATATCTTGAAAAAAAATTAAAAATAAATTAAATTTTTAGATTTAACTCCTTGCTTAATTAAAAAAAAAAAAATTAAATGAAAAAAAAAAAACATTTAGATTTTACTCCTTGCTCAATTTTTGTTTTTAAATGAAAACAAAAATTTTTAATTTTGAAAAACTAATTACGTTATAACAACGTACTGACTATTGTAGTCTTCAGAGTCCCAGTCTTCTCCATCTTTACAGTCTGGTGAGCGACCCCACAGTCATTGACTGTCTTGTTTCATGACGTCATTTACGTTGAACAAATTTACGGAATATGGACAGATCGATAGAAATTTTTGACTTTTTGTGCTGATATAATTCTGAATAAATATCAAATTGCTATGATTGACCAGGACTGTCGGCAAAACATATAAGTTATTGTGGTGAACTGACAGTAACATGGTGTGACATTGACGGCTTGAAGCCTATATTCAAATGAGTCCAGAAGCTCCAAGCCATCAATGTTACCGTCAATTGACCACTGTATGGCAATCAACCAGAAAATAGACTGATTTATCTCCCTTGAAATCAGTCATCTTTCCAAGACCAAATTTTAAATTGATATGATAACTTTTCTTTATTTTTAAATATATATTACATATATCTAGATTCTATCAGCTCATAACGTGATTATAGACTGACATTCGCTCTGTCGTGGTGCTATGGGGCCAATTTCAGTCAAAAAATGGTTAAAATGAAAATTCTGCACAGTCAGTCTAAGGGAGATAATTCAACTTGTGATGTGAAAATTCCTGTCAAAATACAGACATATAATGCTCTGACCATTTCTGTATCTTGTAACCAAGCATTTATATGCTGTTTATCAATGACCATGGCGCAGCAGAAGGTTGTAGAACAGTACCTCCCTCAAAATGGTGAAAATGACCAGAAATCATGTATTGCTACCTCACCCTGTGGACATCATTCTGCATAGGCACAAAATTGTCATATTTCGGTTCAGGTTATAAACATGAAAACTATTTAAAAACCGACGTTATTTTCAGGAGAAAAGTATTTCAACTCAAAGAATATGGAACAGTTATGTGATTTCTTCAGCATGAAACAATTTAGAGCGTTCACTGTTAGACTGTTCTTGCTGTGGTATAAATGAAGAGCGTTTATATTATTTGTGTGGGGAAACAGGACTTTACTCTAGTTTTTCCACAGCATATAAGCTCTTTTTCTGAATTACGATCGATCGCTGTTGATGGACATCAATTCTAAGCATCGCGATGTGTCGCCGACAAGGATCAAAACAATGCTATAGTCGGAATATACTCATCCATTATATGCGTACGTAGTACTTGCTATAGCTAGACCAAATTGACATCTAAATACATCGGTGAAATTCCATATTCCAACCTATAATATTCTAAAACTTTACCAGTAACAAAGATGCGCCTGTGCACATTTAGTTGATCCAAAACCAACAAGGAAAATGTTGACTTTCCCTATCAATATCCATCTCTTGTCTATTTGTTATAGATGCAACACGTTTCAATTGGCATTGCTATTAGAAATTTACCTGAAAAATGTACCTGAAAACCTTCCATCCTGCCTGTCAGAACACCACAAAGAACGTAATGAAATAAGAGTTTTGAAATCTAAAACCAATAATCGTACTAGTAACTCAGTTCTGTGACCGACTGTATAGCTCAACTGTATATTAGTATTTATCATATGACTCAATCATTATTTACGTTGGAAAGTATGTCATAAATCAATTTCATATGAACTACTAGTTCATATCACCTTCCGATAATTTGATTGGTTTATTGACAAAAAGTGTGTTTTGATTGGCTGAATGGCAGCCGGGGCCGAGCCATATCTCTAACTAAATGCAGGTCAAATTCGTGCGTGTCAATCAACGCGATGCCGAAATTCTCGCAATTATAATCTTGAAATATATAGTTTTGGACATTGTTATACGATAAATAGAATATGTAATTCGTATTTATCTAATAAACATACGATATAATGTCACAAACTGAGAACAGAATAGCGCACTATATCTTCACGTGCATATTATTTCTGCTAGTTCACCAGGTGTAATTGGGCTTCCGGTGCAATGACGTGACGTCACATTAACCTTTTGCTGCCGATGTCATATAGCTATTTAGTGATTTGTGTGCGTTTTGGACATCATAATCAATTTATAGGTGTCATGATAAATAGAATATGTAATTCGTGTTTCTCTCATATGATATTTATGACACTCGTCACGAAATTGAAAATTCTTAGACTCGTTTCATAAATATCATATGAGAGAAACACTCATTTCATATCCTCTATATATGGCATCTGAGAAATGTGATAACAGTAATACTTCTTATAAATACAGCTATTTGAACCATGCATTTGTTCAACATACCTCATTGTCTTGTTAATATAATAAAAATATTAATTATCCTTTTGATGTAGATAAATTGATTGGAAAGGATCAGAGTCAATCTTTCTGCCTGATATTACCGTTAGTCTGTCCATTTCCATTAGCACACCCTACAGGTCACATATCTCTCATTCAATCGTCACCAAACTTCATATGGATGTTCGGGTGACCTCTAAATGGGAGCCATATATTTTTTCTGAAATTCGTTAAAAAACATGGCCGCTAGTTACCATCGTTGATTTCAGATTTGAATCCATTAGCGCATCCTGCAGTCTGCATTTATTGGAGAATTGTTTTGAAAATGTACAGGCATGTTTAGGAACAGTTCTAGATGGGAGCTATCAAATTTGAATGATGAAAAACATGGCCACTGCCAGTCATCTTGAATTTTACTATTTGTATGACTAAATCCTTTGGCTCACCCTATAGACCACATCCCTCTTCTGAACATCACCAAACTTCATATGAATTTCATCGGGGTGACCTCTAGTTAGGAGCCATAATTTTCTTTCTGAATTTTGTTGTTAAAACATGGCCGCCAGTGGCCATCTTGGATTTTACTCTTTGTATCACTAAATCCTTCGGCAAACCCTACAGGCCACCCCCTCATCCAATCATCACCAAACTACATATGAATCTTCGGGGTGACCTCTAAGATGGGAGCTATTAATTTTTTCTGAAATTTGTTAAAAAACATGGACGCCAGCAACAATCTTGAATTTCAAATTTGAGTCTACCAGCACACCCAGTACAATCAGTGTAATAGTAGGCAAGATGAAACATACAATTTTTTTTTTTTTATACAGCCTATCATTTGTTGTCTAAAAACAAAATGACCTCTGTTCCATTCTATATTATTTTGTGCAAACAGGGCTCAATGTATTAAAAATTGCATACTTTAATAAAAGCTAATGGTTATGTCACATACTTAACCCTTTCATTATTAAAATGATTATATTATATGGAATGGTCTATTATTCACCCAGAGTGATGTTCAGGAAAAATAAGCAAATGGCAGATGATATAAGTGCAAAAGGAGTCCTATTTATTGGAGGGAAATGTTCAGAAAAAAGGCCATTTGCTGAACTTATTATCTGAACATTTCCTATTGGAACTACTCATCAATGAGTATTTAGTGAAAAAAAATATAAAGGCTAATATTTTCGTCACATTCTGGTTACATAAAACAGTGTTATATAAGGATTAACTGTCATGTGGACTGTTTTTATGGAGATGTAACGGTGAGGTAAGTGGACATAACTTGTGTAAAACCCGAAGGGTTTTACATACAAGTTATGTCCACTTACCTCACCGTTACATCTCCATAAAAATAGTCCACATGACAGTTAATCCTTATATTTATATACATTTAGCGAGAAAGCCACTTTTGTAAATATATTTAAATCGAAAAGTGTATCGTGACAAGATCAGCCTAAAATACCCAATAGCACCCTTGCCAAAAGTTAATAGGAACAATTTCTCTTCATATTGAAACCCGATGATGTATTAAGTCAATCCTGTGCGCCCAAAACATTACGCGTTCGTCTTTCCAAACCTAATGACGTATCGATGGTGTTATTAGCTTGGTGTTATGAGGCGTTACGCATTCACCGAGAAATAACTGCAACTAGCCACGTGGGCGCCGACCAATCAGAATGCTGGATTTAGTGATGACAACACTTAGTATGTAAATATAACTATATAGCCAGCATGTGAAATACAGTAATGCCCTAAGTAATCGACTCCTTAACCACAGCAGAATTATGGGTAACTTTTCAGGATTTAGTTGGAAATATGGCTTGTTGCCATTCATCGGAAAGCTCTCGGACCTGCTGAGGGGGACAAATGCCATCCCTGATCCAAGAATTCACATCCCACCAAGTGTCATTTTTGTGAGAAACCACACAAATTGCACTACATCACACTGTCCAATCGGCTCGTGGAATACCAGTGTGAACGTCAGAATACCAGTGTTGTACAGGAGAATACCAGTGTTTTTAAGCGATATGATGGTACCACAATTAGAACTGGACGGCTAAATAACATGACAAAAGACAATGGAAAGGTATGAGCGATCCATTTTACATTTACCCAGTGGAGAGGTCACCTGGTGATGTTCAGTTCGACTCTTGGTGATCTGGCCTGTGTTTAAAGCAGAAAAATAGGGTCTACAAACTCGTAGGGTGGAGGTAAAATTTTGCCCTAATCGGTATTCTAGTGCGTTTTGTTTAATTCCTGAGCATAACTTGCGGATTTTTTTATAAAATTCCGACAGCGGAATATATTGGAAAAACGTGCACATCGAAATCACTGGCGTGTATTAGTTGGAAATACACGAAAATAAATCGAAACGAGGGACGGTGATCACAGAACTACCAGTGCATGCCAACGAGGGCTACCAGTGCCAAATTTTCTTTATATGGTAAGTTATATCGGGTATATGTCGATAAACGCTTCATACAGAGCACCGGGCACCCGAAATGCCTCACCATTCCCAAAATAACGACAAAGTTGATCTAGAAGGGTAAATATGTGGATCTATAATAGGAAAGTACGAAACTTCAACTATATACGTCGATACTCAGTTAGTGTAAAATATAGAACAAATTTCATGATGTCCAGGTCAGAATATGGCGTTTTTGTAGAATTGTTCTTAAAACTATTGTGTACTTATTCGGGTGCGTGAAACTGATAAGTTAGCATTAATGTGCTATGCCAACTGGAGGGATGTAGCATTCTACTAACATAACCGAAACTTCAAGCAAATCAACCGTACCGCTCCATAGAAAACATTGTCAGAACTACGCTAAATTGTAAATATTTACTACTCGATTCGGGACGCATCTATCAGCGATAAACTAACGAAAATGATTTCGTCGTCGACAGTCACTGCATTTATTTAATATATAAAAATGACGATATGTGTTGTCAATATATATATAATATTTGTAAACATAACTACTTTGAACAAGATTGTTCTCCATTTCTATTTCATCACCCCACCGGAGTGTTTCATATCACTTTAAATGCAATTTTCCGAACATGTACAGTAGCTGAACAATTACATTATAAAATGCCAAAATCTGTTTGGCCTAATGGTGAGTGGCGAATAAATCAATTGCTTTAAATATAATCCGTGGTGATTGGTTGCGACATCTATCAGTTATGTTGCCTTGTTTATATGTTTATATTGTTTATAAGCAAGTTGATTTTTTCTCTCCAAAAAGCCTGTATCCTGTTTTCCAGAATGCCGTTGTCTCCGCGGAGTATCTCATTTGCGTGGTTGAATTTAGGGAAAACCACCGAACTGTCTCGATAAATACACGGAATGAAATGTTCTCCATCCAGGGGGGGGGGGTCGGAAAAAAATTTCAGGCACGTATGGCATTTTTTCCCTTTCGATCATTTTTTGTACCCACCCACCCCCACCGCCAATTTTTTTTTCCGTTTTCGACAGTTTTTTCCGACCATTTTTTGACACCCACCCCCCCCTTTTAACACTAAAACAGAGATTTGCGGGGGGAAATTCACTGTAAACAGCTGTATATTAATTTCTGTGCATACTAGTTATCATGGATGTTAACATGGACATATAAATAGGAATGAGTCATTTTGAGGTCATTCGGCCAAAAAAAC
Organism: Siphonodentalium dalli; assembly: GCA_032622095.1. Lineage (NCBI taxonomy): Eukaryota > Metazoa > Mollusca > Scaphopoda > Gadilida > Siphonodentaliidae > Siphonodentalium > Siphonodentalium dalli. The sequence continues at coordinate 160,853,372 of CP136063.1, read as the reverse complement.
ATGGCTGCCAGCGGCCATCTTGGATTTCAAAATTTGCAACAAAATACAACACGATAACTGCCTGCAGTCAGTTTACCAGTTAGAATTACATTATTTCTCTCATTCAAAGTGGTTTTGAAGCCCAACTCATTGCCAAAACACTAAAAAAACAAGCAGGAAATTTTTGTTTTAGTTGTGGAAAAAATTGCTTGTTGGTGGCTTTGACCACCCACCCACCCCGGCATACGTGCCGGAATTTTTTTTTTCACCCCCCCTGCTCCATCGGGAATTTTCCTTTAGCAATCAGATCGAAAAAAGTTGTTATGTCTTTCAAGTATCCAGTTCCTTTTAAGGCGGTTGTTGCTTTAGCTGGTATTGAATATCCATCGTGCCTTCCTTGTTGAAAAAGCACTCTCCTTGCTGGGATGATTCCGCGGTTATAGATCGCTCTCTTAAAGGGCGCCCATGAAAGTTGCTTGCTGAGCACACCTGACTGTGACCCCGGTGTTACTGGCCCAGCCACATCTGGCTCCGCATTTTCACTATCGTGTCCGTTTCCGCTGTCACGTTTTTTTTATTCTTTTCCTCTTGTCCCATTGATTGCCACGCTTTCCTTTTCTGAAAAGAGAAAAATAAAGAGAAAATTAGATATGCATAAAATAAACCCCTAGATTTATCCATATGCACACTCAGTCATAAAATATATCAATCTATTTGTACACGTATCCACAATATACGTCCAATCACCACGCAACGATCAACCAAAAATAATCCAGCCAACCATCGACTCGCCAATCACTCACTGATTCATCAGCGCAGCCATCCAACTCATTCTCCCATCACTCCAGCTAAGAAACATCATATCCATGCATTCAACAATTAATATATTTGACACCAGTCCATCCATCGATATATATATATATACTAGCCGATGAGCCCGACGTTGTCCGGGCTATTCAAAAACCAAATTTCAAGTCGATAGCTCCACCCGTTTCTGAGATCTGGTCTGCGCATGCGCGAAGCTGGCGTCGCACGGGCTCGGCGAACCGATAAAATTCGTATCCGGGGCAAGATACATTCACATAGCAAATTTCAAGCCGATCGCTCCACCCGTTTCCGAGATCTCTTCTGCGCATGCGCTGCACGGGTGTCGCACGGGCTCGCCAATACGATAAAATTCGTATCCGGGGCAAGATACATTCACCTACCACGGGCTCGCCAATACGACAACGACGACCACCTGGTCAAACTACACACACGTACCAAGTTTCGTCCCGATCGGTCGAGAATCATAGATTTTTATAAATGACAGACAGACAGACAGACAGACAAACAGAGGTCTTCAAAATATATATGAGATCAAAATATATATGAGAGATATATATATATATATATGAGAGATATATATATTTATTTATATATATATATATATATTTTGAAAGTGTGGAGAGCGCGGGCACAGGTCGGAATCCGATTTCTTATGTAATTATTTCTATGGAACTAGCTAAATTTTGTTAGGTTGTGTCGGAAATTGACATAAATTTTGTTAGGTTGTGTCAGAAATTGACATCAATTTTGTTAGGTTGTGTCGGAAATTGACATTGAATAATTTGTTGAGCATTGTTGCCATTCAAAGATGGAACTAGCTAAATTTGTTTGGGTTGTGTCGGAAATTGACATAAAATATTGTGTTGAGCACAAACTAAGGATAATGGTGTTGACATAAGCTAAAAGCTAATTGAACTGCGTGTTAATCAAGGTCTGAGTCTAGATCGAACGAGCATATCTCTCAAACTGGGATTTTTCTTGTAGGCAATAATAACCCGTTTGTCGAGAGGCTCGGTCAATTTAGTGTTTAATAATGCAAAGTTTTTTCTGAAAATGTTTGCGATTTCAACATTTCTACGATTGTAGATCAGAGGAAAGCACAAGAAATTTCGAGAAACACCTTTGTAGTCAATGTTAAGTCCGAACGGAAGATATGTTTTAAGTACGCCCATCCAATGATTTTCGCGTTCTAGGCGTATTGAATCGGTTTGGTCTTCGTCGGCTAGAATTGGTGTCTGTTCTATTGGCTGAAAGCTGAAATGGGATTTAATGTCATGATTAGATGAGTTGAAATGATCGGAAATTTGCATGTCGAGTTTTTTGCGAACACTGGAAAGATGATTAGACATTCTAACTTTGAGAGAGGTTTTTGTTTGTCCAACATATTGTATACGGCATCTTTTGCATGTGATTAAGTAAATTACATTTTTAGAATCACAATTAAGTTCGCTATGCATTTGATACGATATGCGTGTTTGTTCGCTGGTGAAAGTGTTACTAGTATTGATATATCCTATTGTATTGATGTAACATCGTTTTTTGTGACAAAATGAGGCTGAACCATTACCCAACACCGGCCGGTTGTGCCGTATCCTTGTTGGTTCAGTCGATGTTGGGTCATGGCGTGACGAGTTCAATTCTCTGAGAGTTTCGGACTTTACTTGGCGCAGTAATCTACTAGAGTAGCCGCGCGGTCGTAAAGCCTGGAAAAGCACTGAACAAGCTTGATTTAGGTCGCTTCTGTTCGTGCAGTTCCGGTGATATCGAATGATTTGAGATTTAATCAATCCATTGAAAAGTTTTGGCGGATGGAAAGATTTACGATGAAGTAGCTGGTGAGAATCCGTTGGTTTCGTAAAAAGTTTTGTATCTAAAATTTTGCATGATGTAAATTGTGGGCCCTTAAATATTGTTAAATCAAGGAAATCAATGCTGGTTTGCGATATTGATTCTTTGAGTTTGATTGATTCGTCATGACTGTTCAAGATGTCCAAGAACACCCTAAACTCATCCAGACCATGAGTCCAAATGATAAATATGTCGTCCAAGAATCTATAATAGGCTAATGGTTGTTTATCAGATTTGGCCAGGGCGCCTTTCTCCCACTCTGCAACAAAAATTGAGGCAAAATTAGGACTAAACTTCTTGCCCATACTGCAGCCGGAGACCTGTAAATAATATCGTCCATTAAATTCAAAGTCATTCCCTTTAAGAGAAAGTTCTAATAATTGAAGTAGTTCATCTCCAGGTCTATGAGGATCATGGTGGAAATCAAATGCATTCTTAATTGACTTTAATCCGGCATCGATTCCAATATTTGTATACATAGATTCCACGTCGAGACTAATTAGGTAAGCAGAAGATGGAACTTCAATTTTCGACAATTTAATGAGGAAGTCCTCCGTGTCTTTTAGATAGCTCGGATGGCGGGTAGCAATTGGTTTCAAATAGAAATCAATAAACTCCGAAATGTGGTACGACTCCGAAGCCACGTCGCTGATGATGGGGCGACCGGGTGGCGTGTATGGATTAGTCCAACAGCTCAAAGGTTTGTGTATTTTAGGTAGCAAATAAAATGTCCTATTATTGGATTCAGGTTTTGCAATTAGATACTGAACATGTTTTTTCTTTAAAACGTCCTGGTCCAGCAAGCTTTTGAGAATGAGATTGAATTTTAAAACATTGGATTTCCAAATTGGCCCATCCAATGGTTTGTAATATTTAGTGTTGCTTAATTGGCGCGTCGCTTCTAGAATGTAATTTTCTTTAGACATGATGACGAGCGAGCTGCCTTTGTCACAAGGTTTGATTACAATGTTTTTATTGCTGCGAAGAGTTTTTAGTGCAGTTCTTTCAACTTTAGTGAGGTTATCCTCGTTGTGAAATTTTGGTAAATTTGTGATGTCGGTTTTGACTAAGCCAGCGACCTCGGGAATGGAGTGGTCAATCTGGCGATCAGAGGGGGTCCATATCGAAGGTTCTTTAAATTGATCTTTTAAACCTGTCGAATTGCGAAAGAAATCAGCCATAGCTGTTACTTCCCTAAATTGCATGCTTGCTGGACCGCCGTTCATTTCCATGGCATACATAGAGTCTGGTAAAACCAATGTTCCATCCTCCGTCTCAACAACATGTGGTGTTTCTTTGAGATCGGGTGGGGTAGGAACAAAGGTTAGACCATACCTAAGTATTGATTTCTCACCAGCGCTCAGGGAAAGGTCGGGTACAAGATTGACTATCTCGGTGCCGAGACCGACTCTTTCCGCATGGCTGATGCCCTTCTGAGGAATTAGTTTAAATGACCTTTAAAGATGTTGGTCCAGCCTTGGTAGATTTTCGCCGCCGTCTGTGATGTCCAGTGGATGTTGTCATTCTCCACGTGAAAGTCGCGGGGGGGGGGGGGGTATTGCCTGTATGACCTTGAGGTTCTGTGTCTGACGAGCTTGGCTGTTAATGGCACGCAGAACATCCTGGTCCCTAGAATCTAAACTGAATGAGATATTTATTTCCTGAAAATGAAGTGTCGCATTAGGAAAAACTTTTCGGAAATTACTAACCATGTTAGTTACCCTGCTTTTAGCTGTGGTGCCTGCTGTTTTGCCTTTGTCGTTGTCTGTCTTCCAGTCCTCTCGGTTGTTGATGCCAATGTTGATGATGACGTGTCGAGGTGTCTTTTCTGGCTTCGATTTCAGTTTGTGGGCCATGTTGCAGAAATGACCTAAATTGCCACCTGGGTAAGAAGCAATACAAACATTTTTGGGATGATCGACATCGATCCGGGACACATTAGAAGAGCCTAAAATAACAACAGGGTTTTTTATCTGTTTAGGGAAGGACCAATCCTTCTTAGGGCCAGGTTGACGAAATTTATAAAATTTGGATACCTTAGGTGATGTTGATAATACCTCGGCATACGATGGTGATGATGTTGAAATCGCTGGCGATGTCATCGAAGCAATGGAACCAACAGGCGAAGGAGGGCTGGAAGAGATGTGCTTTGGTGGTGTTGTTTTCTTGGCTGGTGAATTTTGAAGTGATGTATTTGGTGGAGTGGATATGCGTGACGTCCGTGGTTTTGGTGCAGGTCTCTGTGGCTGTGGTGTGGCTTTGACGCGTTTTGGTGTGGATCTCACAGACGACGACGTTGTCTGATCCCTGCCTGGACTATCCTGAAATTGAAGCTGGCGAGCGATTAGTGGGGGAGGGGAGGGTGACCGACCACGTTTGTTTGTATGAGTTTGGACGCCAACTCGTGTACCTATCGAGGACTGAAGATTACCACAGATGCTCAAGAACTTTGATTTTGTCTCATTGGTTAATTTGGTGCCAAAATTCTTCAGTCCCCATTTTAATGCCGTGTCACGTGCTCGGTCGAAGTCAAGGGTTTTAGAAGAAAGAGCCGAAAGAACCTTGACTTCAATTTCTGATTCCGTTTTCCGATAATAATTTACCAAAGTTTTCATGGAGTTTAAACCCCACTGAAAAGCGTCCGCTTTAAGCGAATTGAAGACATCCTCACAGGGGAGCACTGGTCGGAATGTCTTCTTTCGCCCTGACTCAACGATGGCCGAAAAGCCTTTCGGAAGGACCTTCTTCTCCAAACGGTCCTGTAAAAAATTAATATGGTGCCAAAGTTGTAGAATTTTGTATAGCAACTTTACTAGATTTGAATGGTCTAAATAAGCCTGGTCTTTTTGCCGCTCTGGGCGGTTAGTTTTTCCACGTTTATGTTGTTTTGGTTGAGTCATTTTGATCCAGGACTTGAATTTTGGCTGTGAATAAAGGTAATGATTAGTAACATATAATACACAAAGAACGGAACGCGAAGATATAAAATAAAAAAGTACTTAGGAGCGCACTGTCAAGTTGCCTCAACGTTTCGGTAGAATTACCTTCTTCAGGAAGCAAGCTAGGTTCGAATGTTGAGGTTTTTCCATGGATCTTATATACCCGTGTGAGATAAGCTCCCATTGTGCTCCAGGGTTTCGAGAGACGTGTCAACAGCTATGTTCCTGTTTAAAACAAACAGTGAAACAATGCATACAAAATGTTTGGCGCCGTCACGACGCCCGTGTTTATTTAAGATCGCGCGTTCTTAATGGGTTGTGTAATGGCTTCCGGAAGCCCCTAATCCAAATCCTAGTGACAGTACGCAATTAGACAGTAATACATATGTGTTAAGTAAATAGAAATAAAAGATATCCCTGGCACAGGCGATATATATATTTTGAAAGTGTGGAGAGCGCGGGCACAGGTCGGAATCCGATTTCTTATGTAATTATTTCTATGGAACTAGCTAAATTTTGTTAGGTTGTGTCGGAAATTGACATAAATTTTGTTAGGTTGTGTCAGAAATTGACATCAATTTTGTTAGGTTGTGTCGGAAATTGACATTGAATAATTTGTTGAGCATTGTTGCCATTCAAAGATGGAACTAGCTAAATTTGTTTGGGTTGTGTCGGAAATTGACATAAAATATTGTGTTGAGCACAAACTAAGGATAATGGTGTTGACATAAGCTAAAAGCTAATTGAACTGCGTGTTAATCAAGGTCTGAGTCTAGATCGAACGAGCATATCTCTCAAACTGGGATTTTTCTTGTAGGCAATAATAACCCGTTTGTCGAGAGGCTCGGTCAATTTAGTGTTTAATAATGCAAAGTTTTTTCTGAAAATGTTTGCGATTTCAACATTTCTACGATTGTAGATCAGAGGAAAGCACAAGAAATTTCGAGAAACACCTTTGTAGTCAATGTTAAGTCCGAACGGAAGATATGTTTTAAGTACGCCCATCCAATGATTTTCGCGTTCTAGGCGTATTGAATCGGTTTGGTCTTCGTCGGCTAGAATTGGTGTCTGTTCTATTGGCTGAAAGCTGAAATGGGATTTAATGTCATGATTAGATGAGTTGAAATGATCGGAAATTTGCATGTCGAGTTTTTTGCGAACACTGGAAAGATGATTAGACATTCTAACTTTGAGAGAGGTTTTTGTTTGTCCAACATATTGTATACGGCATCTTTTGCATGTGATTAAGTAAATTACATTTTTAGAATCACAATTAAGTTCGCTATGCATTTGATACGATATGCGTGTTTGTTCGCTGGTGAAAGTGTTACTAGTATTGATATATCCTATTGTATTGATGTAACATCGTTTTTTGTGACAAAATGAGGCTGAACCATTACCCAACACCGGCCGGTTGTGCCGTATCCTTGTTGGTTCAGTCGATGTTGGGTCATGGCGTGACGAGTTCAATTCTCTGAGAGTTTCGGACTTTACTTGGCGCAGTAATCTACTAGAGTAGCCGCGCGGTCGTAAAGCCTGGAAAAGCACTGAACAAGCTTGATTTAGGTCGCTTCTGTTCGTGCAGTTCCGGTGATATCGAATGATTTGAGATTTAATCAATCCATTGAAAAGTTTTGGCGGATGGAAAGATTTACGATGAAGTAGCTGGTGAGAATCCGTTGGTTTCGTAAAAAGTTTTGTATCTAAAATGTTGCATGATGTAAATTGTGGGCCCTTAAATATTGTTAAATCAAGGAAATCAATGCTGGTTTGCGATATTGATTCTTTGAGTTTGATTGATTCGTCATGACTGTTCAAGATGTCCAAGAACACCCTAAACTCATCCAGACCATGAGTCCAAATGATAAATATGTCGTCCAAGAATCTATAATAGGCTAATGGTTGTTTATCAGATTTGGCCAGGGCGCCTTTCTCCCACTCTGCAACAAAAATTGAGGCAAAATTAGGACTAAACTTCTTGCCCATACTGCAGCCGGAGACCTGTAAATAATATCGTCCATTAAATTCAAAGTCATTCCCTTTAAGAGAAAGTTCTAATAATTGAAGTAGTTCATCTCCAGGTCTATGAGGATCATGGTGGAAATCAAATGCATTCTTAATTGACTTTAATCCGGCATCGATTCCAATATTTGTATACATAGATTCCACGTCGAGACTAATTAGGTAAGCAGAAGATGGAACTTCAATTTTCGACAATTTAATGAGGAAGTCCTCCGTGTCTTTTAGATAGCTCGGATGGCGGGTAGCAATTGGTTTCAAATAGAAATCAATAAACTCCGAAATGTGGTACGACTCCGAAGCCACGTCGCTGATGATGGGGCGACCGGGTGGCGTGTATGGATTAGTCCAACAGCTCAAAGGTTTGTGTATTTTAGGTAGCAAATAAAATGTCCTATTATTGGATTCAGGTTTTGCAATTAGATACTGAACATGTTTTTTCTTTAAAACGTCCTGGTCCAGCAAGCTTTTGAGAATGAGATTGAATTTTAAAACATTGGATTTCCAAATTGGCCCATCCAATGGTTTGTAATATTTAGTGTTGCTTAATTGGCGCGTCGCTTCTAGAATGTAATTTTCTTTAGACATGATGACGAGCGAGCTGCCTTTGTCACAAGGTTTGATTACAATGTTTTTATTGCTGCGAAGAGTTTTTAGTGCAGTTCTTTCAACTTTAGTGAGGTTATCCTCGTTGTGAAATTTTGGTAAATTTGTGATGTCGGTTTTGACTAAGCCAGCGACCTCGGGAATGGAGTGGTCAATCTGGCGATCAGAGGGGGTCCATATCGAAGGTTCTTTAAATTGATCTTTTAAACCTGTCGAATTGCGAAAGAAATCAGCCATAGCTGTTACTTCCCTAAATTGCATGCTTGCTGGACCGCCGTTCATTTCCATGGCATACATAGAGTCTGGTAAAACCAATGTTCCATCCTCCGTCTCAACAACATGTGGTGTTTCTTTGAGATCGGGTGGGGTAGGAACAAAGGTTAGACCATACCTAAGTATTGATTTCTCACCAGCGCTCAGGGAAAGGTCGGGTACAAGATTGACTATCTCGGTGCCGAGACCGACTCTTTCCGCATGGCTGATGCCCTTCTGAGGAATTAGTTTAAATGACCTTTAAAGATGTTGGTCCAGCCTTGGTAGATTTTCGCCGCCGTCTGTGATGTCCAGTGGATGTTGTCATTCTCCACGTGAAAGTCGCGGGGGGGTATTGCCTGTATGACCTTGAGGTTCTGTGTCTGACGAGCTTGGCTGTTAATGGCACGCAGAACATCCTGGTCCCTAGAATCTAAACTGAATGAGATATTTATTTCCTGAAAATGAAGTGTCGCATTAGGAAAAACTTTTCGGAAATTACTAACCATGTTAGTTACCCTGCTTTTAGCTGTGGTGCCTGCTGTTTTGCCTTTGTCGTTGTCTGTCTTCCAGTCCTCTCGGTTGTTGATGCCAATGTTGATGATGACGTGTCGAGGTGTCTTTTCTGGCTTCGATTTCAGTTTGTGGGCCATGTTGCAGAAATGACCTAAATTGCCACCTGGGTAAGAAGCAATACAAACATTTTTGGGAGGATCGACATCGATCCGGGACACATTAGAAGAGCCTAAAATAACAACAGGGTTTTTTATCTGTTTAGGGAAGGACCAATCCTTCTTAGGGCCAGGTTGACGAAATTTATAAAATTTGGATACCTTAGGTGATGTTGATAATACCTCGGCATACGATGGTGATGATGTTGAAATCGCTGGCGATGTCATCGAAGCAATGGAACCAACAGGCGAAGGAGGGCTGGAAGAGATGTGCTTTGGTGGTGTTGTTTTCTTGGCTGGTGAATTTTGAAGTGATGTATTTGGTGGAGTGGATATGCGTGACGTCCGTGGTTTTGGTGCAGGTCTCTGTGGCTGTGGTGTGGCTTTGACGCGTTTTGGTGTGGATCTCACAGACGACGACGTTGTCTGATCCCTGCCTGGACTATCCTGAAATTGAAGCTGGCGAGCGATTAGTGGGGGAGGGGAGGGTGACCGACCACGTTTGTTTGTATGAGTTTGGACGCCAACTCGTGTACCTATCGAGGACTGAAGATTACCACAGATGCTCAAGAACTTTGATTTTGTCTCATTGGTTAATTTGGTGCCAAAATTCTTCAGTCCCCATTTTAATGCCGTGTCACGTGCTCGGTCGAAGTCAAGGGTTTTAGAAGAAAGAGCCGAAAGAACCTTGACTTCAATTTCTGATTCCGTTTTCCGATAATAATTTACCAAAGTTTTCATGGAGTTTAAACCCCACTGAAAAGCGTCCGCTTTAAGCGAATTGAAGACATCCTCACAGGGGAGCACTGGTCGGAATGTCTTCTTTCGCCCTGACTCAACGATGGCCGAAAAGCCTTTCGGAAGGACCTTCTTCTCCAAACGGTCCTGTAAAAAATTAATATGGTGCCAAAGTTGTAGAATTTTGTATAGCAACTTTACTAGATTTGAATGGTCTAAATAAGCCTGGTCTTTTTGCCGCTCTGGGCGGTTAGTTTTTCCACGTTTATGTTGTTTTGGTTGAGTCATTTTGATCCAGGACTTGAATTTTGGCTGTGAATAAAGGTAATGATTAGTAACATATAATACACAAAGAACGGAACGCGAAGATATAAAATAAAAAAGTACTTAGGAGCGCACTGTCAAGGATTATATATATATATATATATATATATATATATATGAGATATATATATATATATATATATATATATATATATAGCTATATATATATATATATATATATATATATACTCGCAGGTCCATCCATATATACATATATACACACATATATATATAACTTATTCATCTTTAGTTAAGACATCCAATACATCAAATAATGACACACACAGATCCATGCATGCATACATACGGTAACGCCTTAAAATCGACGAAGAACTCAACATATAGGCAAAGATATGCATGCCCCATAATATCAATTACTTTCTAAATTTTGGGAACAAGTCTACCCCATATATGCAACATTTGCTGGGATAATTAGAAATATCATTCCATTAGAATTAGAACGTCTTCCCTATTTAATGATAGACTTATTTGCAAATGTTAAACATTAGTTTAAACTAACTGTTTGAATCCAATTGATATGGAACTAACTCAGTGCCAATACCGAATAAAGGGAAATTTAAACTCTTGTCAACTAAATTGTTACTTTATGTTCCACCAATGTTGAATATCGCCGTACTTAAAATTTCGAACTTTCATATCTTAGACCCACACATGTACCATTCTAGATCGATTGTGCCCAAATTTGATGAGGGGATGAGACATTCCTATAGCTTAAACTGAATCTAAAACGTCCCCCGACATATACCCGATATACCCGAAAATTTGGCACTGGTAGCCCTTGTTGGCATGCACTGGTAGTTCGCCGTGCCATTTTCTGTGATCACCGCCCCTCGTTTCGATTTATTTTCGTGTATTTCCAACTAATACACGCCAGTGATTTCGATGTGAACGTTTTGCCAATAGATTCCGCTGTAGGAATTTTATAAAAAAATTCCGCAAGTTATGCTCAGGAATCAAACAAAACGCACTAGAATACCGATTAGGGCAAAATTTGACCTCCACCCTACGAGTTTGTACACCCTATTTTTCTGCTTTCAACGAAGGCCAGATCGCCCAGAGTCGAACTGAACATCACCAGGTGACCCCTCCACTGGGTAAATACAAAATTGATCGTATATACCTTTCCATTGTCTTTTGTTTTGTTATTTAGCCGTCAAGTTCTAATTATGGTACCATCATATCGCTTAAAAACACTGGTATTCTCCTGTACAGCACTGGTATTCTGACGTTCACACTGGTATTCCGCGAGCCATGTATACATGTAGTATATAAATGCAGAAATGGCAAATTTTGCCACTCAAAGAGAAAATGGTCATATTCAGCTACTCGACTCTCCGAACAATAGGTTCATATTGATAAAACAATGACGCGAATCTCTGGATATAGTGATATAAAAGATTCTAGCTGTGGTACCCGGCATTGCTCGGGTAAAGAATGAGTAAATTAGTCACCCGAGGTGCACATCAACTATTGCCTGACAGTCTCCAGATAAATTTATCTCTATATTTTATGTTGATAATTAATGCTCTTTATTGCTAATTATTAGTGTCTTTAAGTCATATGATGAATTTTCTGGTATCATAATAAATTATCTTCATTGACCATCTATGTTAATATAACTTATTAGTCCCCCCTTTAAATCACCTTTATCTTTTAAGTTAACAATAAATGCTCTTTATTGCTAATTATTAGTGCCTCTTTGAGTCATCTGAGGTCAACGGCATCTATCCCCCTTCAAATTAATTCTGTGTGCAAATTTTCTCTCATATCTTCTGAGCTGATAATATACGCTTGTCATTGATCATAATCTATATATCCATAAAAGAATAGGATATGTCTGTCTGTTCTGATTTTTCAGAAAAAATTGGTTGAAATCAGTCCAGGGGTCTGGGAGAAAAAAAAATTCCTCCCAAACCCCTTGACTGATTTCAACCAAATTTGGTGTGGTGATCGCCGTACTTTTTCTCAACAGCGTCGCTTTGTCCAACAAACATTTTAGTCATATTAGCAGGACCCACTCACACACTATAATTCCAGTAGGACCAGGGGTGGTCCTGGCGGATGTAATATGATGTTAGTTTTTCATAATTTTGATTTAAATAATTTTAATTCAATAAATAAAATAAAAACAATTAATGTGAGCAAGAAGCTCAACCTAAAAAAATATAAATATAAAAACAAATTTATTTAAATTTTCAATTTGAATTGTTTTTTTTAATCCACATATTTAAACAATTGCCCAAAACCTGTTATTTATCAACATTTTGTTCAACGAAATTTTGCCGGTTTGTCAAATATCTGACTTGATTTTAGTTATCCATATTCATCCGCAATTTGGTCCGATACCATCTTCTGGTCGTCTGTTTACTGGGCCACTTAAAATGATCAGTGTTGAAAAATAATAGATTTTAAACATCGATATCTGATCACTCTGAGCTTCGATGGATGGGTTCCTCGACTCGAATCAAATATTTTTTACCCCCCCCCCCCTAAGCCAAGGAAATTTGCGAGCATTAATTCGGATTATGCACCTTTAATGATCAAATGTGTTTCAATGATATGGACAGGGTTCATATCGGTGATTGAACGTGCTTGAATTTGCCTCAATATATGTATAGCCCAATTTGAGACCAGTGTTAAGTGGATTACATGCATCCGTCCGTCCGAAAAAAATATCTAGACACTGCATGGCTGTCAGATCTCAATGAAATTATTATGGATACTCACCAGCACCACCCCTGGTCCTACTGGAATTATAGTGTGTGAGTGGGTCCTGCTAATATGACTAAAATGTTTGTTGGACAAAGCGACGCTGTTGAGAAAAAGTACGGTTATGTTACTATTATTGTCATTTTCACGGTTCAAGAAAAAGCCATCATCTGAGGGAATATAGTCAAGAATATAGTTTATATTTAAAACTATCATTTGCAATACTTGTTGTTGCAAACCTATCGAAAGAGCAATCGTCGGTGTCGGTTCGCACATTCGCGCTTTCTTTGCTGAATGCTCTTTGGTGAGTTATCCCTTAGGAAATGTCAATTTTCCTGAAGAATGTTCCAGATGGCAGAATAATAGACCATATACTTTTATAACTGGGTGGGAGAATCCATTCAGTGTAGAAAGGTTTAAAGGTACTCAACCCGATAAAACTCCTCTCAATTACTATTTCAATGGCTTCGGGGGTCAAAAATATTTGATTCGAGTCGAGGAAGTCACCCATCAAAGCTCAGATTTGTTAGATATCGATTTTAGAAATCTATTATTTTTCATTATCGGGAATACTATCTGGCCCAGAACTCAGTAAAAATTGCGTTAAAATTACCACTTGATTTTAGAGTTATTCATCCTTGTCTGTTTGAATAGATTTTGAGTACACATCCAGAGCAGATTACGGCAGTTATTAGTACTAATCTCGAGAACATAACAAATTTGAAAAATCAATATCTAATAACTCTGAGCTTTGTTTGATGGGTTCCTCGACTCGAATCAAATATTTTTTACCCCCAAAGCCAAAGAAATAGTAATATAGGACCCTCTGATCGGATTGTTGTTGTTGGAATCTGTTGAGATGGGGACCCTCTTTACGGGTTGAGTACCTTTAAATTGCATGTGTGTATGTTCAGATGTATTTGTACATGAATACTGCTGGTGGCGGCCTTGTATTGAATCATTTATTCTTGACAAAGGCCTCGAAAAAGACAATTTAAGAAATGTAACTGTACTTTTTCTTAACATCACCACTTCGCCTCATCAACGTAACAGAACAGCAAGATGGACTATACCAACATCATATATCATCTAGAACCACTTGACCGTGTGTTGGGGGTGGGGTGACAACGTGGAGTTCACACAAGTCTTTAATTGTGTAGCTCGAATCCTCTGTTCTAGAGTTATTCATCTTCGGTTTTCTGGAAATATTGGGTCATTTTGCCAAGTTAAAGGCCGACTTAATTTTCGAACCACCAGATCACATTATATAAAATATATGCCATATTATATACCATATGAAAGAGGAAGCTCCAAAACATTGTATTATCAACTTATCGCGTTTTGTCATCTAGATTGCAGTAAAAAGCAGTTCTATTTTCAATTTATTAATTATAGAGTTATTCCCCTTCCATTGAAAAAGTTTGAATTCTGTTGCATTCTGGGAGCCAAAGGGGGGGGGGAGTCATTATATGATTTCATCAGTTTTCTATTTCTCTGTGGGCATCTTCTGAGACACAGATGTTTCAAATAGTGATGAGTTATAATATTTTAATCATATTTTATGGCATAGATTGTTATTAAAACAGTATATCAAGTCACTATAATAAAAAATCAGCGACTCGTAAATTAAGTGGGCCTTTAAGCTCCGCATCCCACAGAGTGCATGTATTAAGTACTCAGTAGTGACTTCATCCCTGGTAGAACAGGTTGCCATGGGGAGCTACTACTTATCAAATACTGGGATATAGAGATATGCCTCTTCATCTATATATGTGTTGTGATGGTGGGTGATCTCAAATCTTTTAAATTGGTTGATGTTGGGAAATTGGTTGATGTGTATTGTATAGCCTTTGAGTAGTCGACAGTAAGTGTCGAACAGCTTCGATCACCAAGCCTTGAAATAGTGTGCCTGTCATTTGCATAATGATGTCCCCAGAGGGTGAATTTAGTGATGCTACCCCGCTATCACTAAATTCACCCTCTGGGGACCTCATTCTGCAAATGACAGACACACTATTTCAAGGCTTGAGTGTTGAACAGCTTCGATCACCACAGTCAAATGATGTTTACTGTGCCACCTGTTCGCGTAGCGGTAATCAAAAGGGCTAACATAACGAATCCAATCAAACCAAATATATAGGAAAGGTCTAAAGTGGTCACTATAGGATTCTTCACACATTTTCCCCAATCTACCGAAAACAATAGGCCTCTGCAAATCGAGACGATTCCCTTTCCATGACTGCGGTGGAAGTGAGTCACTTACTTGCCAAATGAAAACAAATTTTGCCAACTATGAATTATTTTTGCATAGATACTAGACTTACCTATGATCTTATTCACAATACAAAATTGGCTGCTAAACCTGGGCTACTGCTCCTCCTAGACTTTGAAAAGGCCTTTGATTCAGTATCATGGAAATTTATACATAAATGCCTTAATAGTCCGGGAGCTAATAGGGGTACCCTTGCACCCATCCCTGGGACTTAACTTCACCCCATTTATTTTGTTCCTTATTATGTCCTTCAACTTTTAAGCAATGTTAACAAGAACAAAAAGTGGCCGTGTAGACTCCAGACAAGATGGCGTCCATCATGGCCGCCGTTTTTCAGACCAGACCATACATCAGTTTTATGCAAATTATAGTGGGAAAATCTTGTAAAATGTATACAAATGTATATATTTTCGTGAAGCTAAGACATAATGACATTATTTTGGGCCAAAATTGAAACTCACCATCCAAGATGGCCGCCAAAATGGCCGCCGGAAGTTGAAAATATGACATTTTTTCACAAATATCTTCTAGATCAATTCATGCTGGTTGGAACTGGTTGAGTAATATGACTTTATTTAGTGTTGTGTATATTAACTGATCATTGGAGCAATTAAATGTGCAACTAATGGGGTCCTAGCCCCTTCTGATCCCTCAAACATTCGATTTTACAGAACGCGGTACAAAATTTTACAAAAAATCACAATTGGGATTCTAGTCATATTTCAAAAAGAAATGAAAAGAACATTGTAATGTAAGTGAGGCATATCATTACCTATGAATATTCCAACTCTCTGGAACCAAAAATCTTACCTTGGCTCAAAATGGCTGCGAAAATGGCCGCCAAAATATGGAAAATTGTAAATATTGCCCCAGGGTGTCCTGCAATCGCTTACAAGTTGTGGTTGATGTATACAATTGGCTAATCTGTATTCTATACATTGCATACTAACATCTCTGATGCACCATGGATCATTTTTACTATTGTCACCACTGACATCACCAGAAATATGGGATTTTTCTCTCACAAACTTGACATAAATATCGACAAAAAAATCACTTTTCAGGGTTCGACCATTTCTTCAAGTAAAATGCAACTATCTTTGGTATCAAAGGTGTTTATTGTTTTGGTCTATCTTAAGTGTGTCACACGGTGGTGTTTAAAGACTAAAATGCTCAAGATGGCTTCCAAAATGGCAACCAAATTTGTAAAAAGTTAAAAGTTAACATATCCCGAACATTATTCTTTGCGTTATCCGAAAAAGATAGCAAATTGTGACTCACTTGGTTATTTTACGTATTAGTTAATTAACTGACAAATACGTTCTATTATATTTGTCCCAGTTCCGTATGGGGCATGACAAATTCATTTTAAAGTTGCAGTATGGAATTTTGCGGAGAACCTCTTTTGTGATTCTGGCCATATTATTGAAAGGAAATGGGCAGAACTTTGAGACGGAACTGAGATGAACCATCATGATATGTGGGTATTCAGGCCCACTATGATACAAATTACCAACTGGATACAGGGTGGAAGCCAAGATGGCAGCCACGGAGTTACTCTATGGTCATAGATGAGGATACTAGGTATACAGGGAGTTATTGTATGGTCATTAATGATGTGTGGGTATATAGGGAGTCCCCTGTTGGTGACAGTGGGACATATATTTATATATGTTGTGGATGTGTTATCATTGGTGGTGTATGGGGAGTAGATGTATGATCATGGATGGTGTGTATATAACTTATGAGTGGCAAGTATGGAACTTATGAGTGGTCGTATGTGCGGGTATTGGTATATCTGGAAGGGCTCACCATTGGTATTGTGCATATGTATACCTGGATTGACTCTATGGTCATGTGTATGGCGAATATGTATACATGTAGTGGTTGTATGGTCCATGGTGAGGTGAATATGTATACAATGAGTGACTGTATGATCGTGAATGTAGTGAATATGTATACATAGAGTGACTTTTTGGTCATGTGTCGGTGTAGGTGTATACCTGGTGTTCATGCATGGTGACTCGTGGCTGTATCGTCATTTGTGGTATGTACGGTATAACCAAGTATAGTTGCATGATCAGGTGTACGTGTATAAAGTGGGTTACTATGTTGGCATTTGTGTGGTGTTTATGTACATATGGAGTGACTTGGGTAATGTGTGGGTTGTACATGTGTATCTTGGGTGGCTATGGCTTTCCACAATAACTCAAGGGTATGTTAATCAATAGAGAGGTCATGTCAGAGAGTTCTCCATCTTGATGATGTTTATGTATAAGCCTTATACACCCAAAAATGATAATACATCCACGAGATATATACATATACATCCCACCATTACCACACGGACACTCCCTATATACCCACACCCTCGATAATGTCCACCCAGCTTACTCCAGGTATTCATATTCAATCATGACCGTACAGTCATTCCATGTATACCTGTACACATTACCCGTAACCATAAAATCACTCCCTATTTATCCACACACCCCATCCATGATCATACAGACAACACATGCACATACCACCCATGACCTTACAGTCACTCCATATATACATAATCAACACATAGGTGACCATGTAGCTATATCCATACACCACACCAATGACCATACAGGTACACCGGTTGCACCCGTACTGAATATACACAATCATACACCATAGAGTCAATCCATGCATACCGATTGACCTCACACCTGACCATGACCTCTCCCTGTATACCTAGATGCATCTTACCATGGACAACCCACTCATAACCATATAGTCACTCATTGTATACCTACTCACATCAGTCATGACATACAATAACTCCCTGTATACCTATTCACCTCACATATGATCATAGAGTAACTCCCTGGCTATGATCTTTGCATCCACACTGTATCCTGTTGACATTTTATAATAATGGACCAGAATAGCCAAAGATTATGGTCCATCTCAGTTCTGTATCAAAGTTCTGCCCATTTCCTTTCAATAAATGTGGCCAAAATCACAAAAGAGGTTCTCGGCAAAATTGCATACTTTAAAATGAATTTGTCATGCCCCATACGGAACTGAGACAACCAGAATAGAACATGTAGTTGTCAGTTAATTAACTAACATGTATAATAACCAAGTGAGTCACAATATGCTACCTTTTCGGATAATGCACAGAATGTTCGGGATATATGTAAAAAATGAACATTCTACAAATTTGGTTGCCATTTTGGAAGCCATCTTGAGCAATTTAGTCTATAAACACCGTAGTGAGACACATTTAAGATAGACCAAAACAATAAACACCTTTCAATCCAAAGATAGTTATATTTTACCTGAAAAAATGGTCCAAATCTGAAAAGTGAATTTTTGCCAATATTTATGTCAAGTTTTTGAGAGAAAAGTCCAATATGTTTGACGATGTCAGGGGTGACAATAGTAAGAATTAACCATGGTGCATCAGACATGTTAGTATTCAATGTATAGAATGCAGAATAGCCAATTTTATACACCAACCACATCTTGTAAGCGGTTGCAGGACACGCTGGTGTAATATTTACCATTTTCCATATTTTGGCGGCCATATTGGCAGCCATTTTGAGCCAAAGTAAGAATTTTGGTTCCAGTGATTTGGAATATTAATAGTTAATGATATGCCTCACTTACATTACAAAGTTCTGTTCATTTCTTGTTGAAATATGACTAGAATCCCAATTGTGATTTTTTTGTGAAATTTTATACCGCATTCTGTAAAATCGAATTTTTGAGGGATCGGAAGGGGTTAGGACCCCAGTAATTGTATATTTCATTGCTCCAATGATCAGTTAATATACAAAACACAAAATAAAGTTGCATTACTCAACCAGTTCCAAACAGCATGAATTGATCTAGAAGATATTTGTGAAAAATTGTTATATTTTCAACTTCCGGTGGCCATTTTGGCGGCCATCTTGGATGGTGAGTTTCAATTTTGGCCCAAAAAAGTGTCATTATGTCTCAGCTTCACGAAAATATATACATTTGTATACATTTTACAAGATTTTCCCGCTATAATTTGCATAAAACTGACTTTGGGTCTGGTCTGAAAAACGGCGGCCATGATGGACGCCATCTTGTCTGGAGTCTACACGGCCACTTTTTTTTCTTGTAAACATTGCTTAAAAGTTGAAGGACATAATAAGGAACAAAATAAATGGGGTGAAGTTAAGTCCCAGGGGGGGGGGGGGTGCAAGGGTACCCCTATTAGCTCCCGGACTATAACCTTTTTATGTTTACCCATACCATGTATGGTAAACATAGTGTCGTTGTCCGGATTGACCACTCGTCGTTCGTCCGTCCGTCCGTCCGTCTGTCCGTCCGTCCGTCTGTCCGTCCGTAGACACTTTACGTGTAATGCGATAACTCAAACATTTTCTACCTTATCAAAACCAAATTTTGTATATGGGGTTTACAGCCCAAAATACAGATCGAGTTCGAATATGGGTTTGATCCGAGTTTTTTTTACAGAGTTATGGCCCTTTTTTTACTTAGAATTCATGAATTCTGCCATAACTCAAACATTTTTTATCTGATTGTAACCAAATATGGTATATGAGGTTCTCAGACCAACATACTGATTGAGTTCGAATATGGGTTTGATCGGATGTTTTTTAATGGAGTTATGGTCCTTTGACATATAGTTCACACATACTTCGATAAAGCAACCATTTTTCATCTGATAGGAGCCAAATTTGGTATATGAGTTTCTCAACTCAAAATACAGAACGAGTTTGAATATGGGTTAGATCCAATTTGTTATACCAGAGATATGGCCCTTTTTCAACTAAGAATTATCCAATTATAACCCAAGTAACTTACAATTAATGAATACCTCAGCCTCACAGCTTCTCTGTGAGAGAGATAAAAAGACATGGTTTATTGAGAGTTATTTATAGCCCTCATATGTTCCCTCTGTATAAGAGACACAAATTAGTGAATTATTGGATAAATTGATTTAGCTATCTTATTAACCACAACTTAATGTGAATTTATTTAACTAGACCAATGGAGCTCTCTAAGTCCTTGGATGATGGGACTACATTGGATCAAACAGGGCAGAGATAGGTGATTTAACCCCTTTTACCCATTCCATGTCTTTTAACCTTTTCCATTAAATAAATAATTATATTATTTTGATATCTCACATGGCAATTTGCAACAACATGAATAGAACTGCTTATACTATGATAGTGGTGACAGGCTCTAGAGTTTAGACGTTATATTAACCCTTCTATATTGACTCATACATTCCAATAATTTGTGTTATTACTGGTTATTATGTACATTTGCCATATACTACTTCATATCATAACAGTATACTCTATAATTCAACATTAAAAGATTATGATTCTGATTATAACAATTTACTATCGCCAATGGATGGGTTAAACATCTGCCGATCGTGATCGTCCTCTCGTTAGTTTTGGCGAAGACTTGAAAAAGTGGATTTCTATATTTTTTACAAATATCAACTCATCTATTTTAATAAATGGACATAAATCTCAGAGTTTCAAACAACATCGTGGCTGTCGACAGGGTGACCCAGTCTCGCCGTATATTATTTTGATATGCGCCGAAATCTTAGCTATTATGATAAAATCTAATGACCGCATTAAAGGTATCAACCTCGGCAAGTTAGAATACAAAATTACACAGTATGCAGACGACACGACGCTCTTCTTAGACGGTAGCGAAGAAAGTCTATACTGTTTTAAACTTATTTGCAGATTATTCAGGCCTGAAAATTAACCACAAGCGTCGTGGATTGGATCTTACACGGAACGTACATATATTATGTGACCAGACCTTGGATTAAAATTTGATAGTACTTTCAATCTCCTTGGAATACACTTTGATACCAACCTTGAGAAAATGAATATAAATTATGATAGAAAAATTGCTGAAGTCAAACGTTTGATAGAAATATGGAAACACCGGTTACTTACACCCATTGGTCGAATAACTGTGATAAAATCACTAATACTCCCAAAATTAACACACCTTTTTGTAGCTCTCCCAAATCCCGGTAATGTTTTTATGAAAAATCTTGAAACAACGTTCTTTATTTTTTTTTGGAATTCGAAGCGTGATAGAGTCAAACGCAAAGTTATTTTTCAGGATTATAAGAATGGCGGATTAAAAATGGTTGATGTCCATGAAAATAACTTGGGTTAGGCGCCTCGTGACAAAAAGTACCAAGTTGACTCCATTAATAGATATATCTTTATTTGATGACCCTATGTTCCTTACTTATGACTATCCTTACATAGAAAAACAGGCAAAGAAATTAACCAATCTTTTTTGGCATGATGTCCTGATGGCATTTACAAAATTTCTAGAGAAAGACAGAAACAATCGCCAAATATCAGCATGTACGTTATGGAATAACCCAAATATAAAGCAGTACAGAAAAGTAATAAATTTCACCTCCTGGCGAGAAAAGGGGGTTATCTTTTTAAACGATATGCTGGACAATAATGGTTGTTTTCTTACACGAGACGATTTACTAAGGGTCTATAACATACACACAAACATCAATGTTACATCATCACTCTTAATAACATCCAACACCAAATAAAATTATTTGCAAAAAAATTGGAACAGCCTATAACTCGAATAGTCACCCCCCCCCCCTTTACCAAATAATTTCATTAAATTGCTTTAAAACTGTCGAGGAGGACAAGACTTTTATCAAATTTTAATCGACATTCCAACTTCTACTGTAGCACACAGAAAATGGCAAGTGTTATTTCCCGACAAAATAATTAATTGGTGTAAACTGGATAAACTTCCCTTTCTCACGACGCCGGACACAAAGCTGCAATGACTACAATTCCGAATAAATTCACGAATATTATCAACTAATAAGTTTCTCAAAATGTCAAATTTACGACAAGATGATAAATGTGACAGATGTAAAAGCGAGACAGAAGACATCTCCCACATATTTTGGAATTGTGCGCACGTTCAGGAATTCATAAAGGAACTCAGCGAATGGGTAAAATTAACAGGATTGATCTCTGTCCCCAACAAATGACAATGATTCTCGGCTCTTCACCAACGGATCCGAACTTTACAACTAACATGCTATGGCTCATAATTAAACAATACATATACAGGACTAAATTCAATCCAATTAACTTATCGCTAAATGTTTTCTTCAAAGAGTTGAATTATAGATACCAATGTGAGAAGTATACCGCACGATGCCAATCGAAACAAGAAGAATTTTCGAAAAACTGGTTCCTTTTAGAAAAGGCTTTACATGTATAACATGTACACACGAGTCAACACCAATCAACTTGAGTGTCCTGGAAATTATCTCTTCACCAATTCGAAAACTCACTTAGTTAATATACCCGGAAATACGATACCCCCGCCAATATCACAATGCCGTCTATGGTTAGAAGTCGTACCGATACGCCGCACATATGAACAAAGTTCAAGGATCTAAAATCTGAATTAATATATAAAAATGAACATATATTCGATTTATTCCAATTTTCATGTCAGTCACTGGGAGTGCACATGGTGTACGAAAGACGTGTACATGAAGTGTGCGAGATGTGAGCGAATTGGAAGAATGTCACTTGATATATAATTATGTGTACCTCTGTTTATATTTTCATTCCTTCATTGATGTATGTTTATTCAAATAAAAAAAATATATATATATGAACAGAATCCTTTATTTGGACTCTAAAAATTTTGGGAAAAATTGGGTCCACAAAGCCCTTAAGTTGGAAAATATTCTATATGTATGGAAGCCCTATATTTTTAGTGTGTAGATTTATTATAACTTGACTAAAGCCCTTATAAAACAATCTGAAGGATTATTTTCAGTCTGTATTACTGGATATCACACCAATAACCAATAGACATGCATTTGTTAGTTTTGAACAGGACAATATCTTTTAATATTACTGCAACTTCGTTCTTTCTTATGACTTGTTTTCTTACAAACTCCCAAATTTGAACCAGAAACAATTTAGGGCAAATATACATCTACGTGTACATATACTTAAAAAAAACACTAAATCAGGATATAAGTATATGCATCATGCCAAGCTAGCCATTATTTGTTCTAAAAAAATGTATGTGTTATGGAAATTGTATAACCCTTAATTCAAAATGGTGGTGATGACATGCGGCCAATCAAAATTGCGGTGGGACTGATAAAGACACAACCTGCTTGACTACCGAATCATACTGATTGATAGAATTGTAGTAACTCAACATTTACTAAACCTACTTGTGGGTATAATTCAATTCAACATTAGAATACCATAAAAACATCCTGTTCTCCCATAAGTTTAAAGAAAATAACACATTGAACTCATTTATAATGATAATGTAATTTATCACATAATTTGGCCATAAAAGCAGTTTCATAATTATCGGTAATAGACACGTTTAATATCAGCGCGTGCGATGACGTCACGGCGTTCTTCAAATAACTTGCGATCGCTGTAGTTTATAATTGTTGTTTTCGATGAATATTTCGCGTTGCTTCGGTTTTATTTGATCATGTGATAAAAGGTATCTCACACTCGTCCTATGTTATACGTAATTTATCAACCTCGTCCTCTAAATTCTATTTGAGCCTCGGTAAACCGAGGCTCAAATAGAATTTAGTGATAAATTCCGTATAAAATAGAAACTCATGTGAGATCCTCTATATATGTCATCCCATTTATAGCCATTTTGGCAGTCATCTCACATCAAAGGACATTCTACATCCAAAAACCTTGTTAAGCACCCATGAGTGGAAGCACAAAGGTGCTGATCCTTTAAAGATGAAAATCATTCTATAGGTAGCACAATTTTAATTATTCTTGACTTTGCTAAATTTTTGCAAATTTGAAGTCGGCCATTTTGGATTTTCAGGGTCAAGAGCTCATTGAATGTCAATCCCGTCCGATAATGGTACAGAAAATAACAGAAATGATACCTGTATGTGGCACTGATGCATATAGGGGCGATTTCACGGGAAGTGTAGCATGAAGGAATTGGACACATATCTCCCTTAAATTCATGTTCAGTGTATGACCAACCTACCATTCATTTTTTATCATATAAAGGTATATTTATGTGACCGGCGCAGCAAATTTCAGCTGAATTTGACTATTTTTTGCGATTTTATGACCAGAAATGTTCATTTTTTTGCCATTTTCACTGTGCCAAACAGAAATTGGTCTCAATAATAAGGTGATTATAAGAAAATATATAGTACAAAGGAAACAAGTTACATACAGTAATTATAATCTAAGACATTCTGTTCTTATTAGTGAAAATTTCATGTAAAAATGTCAAAAATATGTAATTTTATGTCAATTTTTGTTATTTTGGAGACATTCCGTTAAAAAAATAAAAAACACCAAATTCAAATCAACTACAGCCAGTATTGAAGAAAACATCATTAATATGTCACATATGGTGTATTTTCAACAATAAGGATGTGATATCTAATATTGATGTGCTATTATTTCTGTGATGATAAGTTAATGATTTTTTTAGTTCTTTGATTAGTGATGATGAAAATTCCGTTAAAAAATGTCCTATCATGAACATGGCTTTTTCTGAAATGTTCTCATTACCAGCCACCTTAAAACAAGGAAAGTAAATTTTAATAATGGCATTAGATGGCATGACAGACATAACTGTCAGAAAGTTTAGTATGTAACACACTAGTAATGTAGAAAAGTTGATTTATCATTGTTTAAAAAAATGTCCTTTTCTGAATGATTTTTGACAATATGCATTGAGGTCATATATCGGAGGGAAAACACTTGTAATCACCAGTGCAATATATCACTTGGGAACACATATCAAATTTCTCAAAAACCTTTCAAGTATTTTTTATAATTCTGTGGATTTTTAATTTGTAGAAGGCACACACAAATAGTGTTTTTGTGTTGTTTTTAACACTTTATTCAAATTAGTCATAAATAACAGCAAGGCTTTTGACCAAAAATATGGTGACTTCCAAACACTGACAGTGGAATAACTTTGGAACCGAATTAAATTTTTCAATTCTGTAAAAACTGTTATGTTTTAGAAGTTCTCCTCTTCAGCTTGAGACATATTGTGGTAAATAAGATCTCATCTGAAATTTTCAGCTGAATTCCCTATATTTACTGCTGCTGTTTTTGCATCTTTAATTTAAAGATATTATAGTGATGCCATATCTATGGTATGATGTAACCTTTTAAATAATGGTTCCCATGTTATAAATTTTATGGAGATGTGTTCCCTGTATACCAGCTACAACATGAAAACAAAACGAAAGTGATTGAAGAAACTTAATTTTTGAGTGCATTTGGCACTTTTCGTGCTACACTTCCCGTGAAATTACCCATAGTTCAATAAAATTCTAATTGAGGGCTCAACTTTGAGATAAAAGTGCTTAAAATGGAATTCGACCCCTTTTATCAAAAATCGGTCGGCACCGCTGAATTCCTCATTGAAAAGTACTGTAGAATCAGTATCAAACAGAAAGTGGTTAGACATTCCCTAAAGAGCCCAGTTGTGAGACATTTTTTCTTTTACTAACCTTTCTCCGATTTCAACTATCAAATTCTCTATAACTGCATGACTTCCTTTTCTTTTTTGCATACAGTATGTTTATTATATCACCTATATATATATATTTTTGTTGACCTAATAAAAATATTATAAAAAAAATAAAAAATAAACATGCATCTCGGGCATTATAGACGGGCTATGGTTATATATGCCACACAGCGTAGGGCTATATATGGAGCCCAAGTTGCATAGAATTATAAGGACATGGCATTCCAGAATGGGTGTGTGAGTTATTGTGCAAAGTAGTTGCCTGATAGTTTGCATGAAAAACGTGTTGCTTCAGAAGTCTGCATTTGGTGTTATTGTTCTCGTTTTACAACAGGAGAACATTTATCGTAAATTCATCGACTTGAATACATGTCGACTTGTCACATAAAGCACATACAAATTCTTGGCAGGATGTAAGTGGGTCATCATTGATATTACCAGATATTATATCGGAAAACGTAAATATTTCATCAATATTACGTCCCGACGAATGTGAAAAGTATAAGAAATCATATGTCAATAAAAAACCAACAGGAAAAGTAGCGAAGGCACCGTTTGAGATGATAGACTTTAGTATTTATGAAGAGAATGCTCGAGTGGTTGGATTTTCGTGTGGCTTCGATCGAACGGTTTATGGTGTGGGTTCAAGCGATAGCTTACCGATATCACACACAATTTGCAGATAACTATCAGAACTATTTATCATGGATCGAAAAGAAGAATGAGCCTGAAGATGAAAATGAGGTGATAAAAGAGATTCATGCAGGTACAATTGACAAATCATCAAAATGATGATAGGTCGGCAAAATTAATTACACTACACATGTATCCACTGACTTCGGTGATTACTGTACAAGGGCAGAAGTATGTGCAGTGGGTCGAAACAGAATTCACTAAATTGAAAAACTTTGTAGAATATATCGTCTCACATTCGGATTCAAATCTGAATACCAAAGTGAAAGTTCCCAATGAAATTAACTCAAAAGAAGAAAGCGATTCTTCAATTGACCCTCCCTCAGACACAAAGTTAACAAAAGGACTGGATTTACCAATCAAGCCAACCACAAATGAATCAGATTCATCTTCAAGTGATACTGAAGGCAAGATGAATGCTAGCGTGGGAGTTTCTTCACAGAATAGTAGCATTATGCTAAAACGAAAATCACCAATCGCACAAGCAACATTTACGGCAAAGAACCAACAAAAACAAATTAATGAACTTTCCGAAAGAGTGTCACAATATGCTAAGCTGAACGACAGGATGATAATTTGTATCAATCAGTTGGAAAAGAAATATTGCGAAGTGAATAAAAATTCTGCGAGACTGGAAATATTGGAACAGTTGGGAACACAAGACGTGAGAGATAGAGATGAAGCAAATAAATGGAGGACAAATTATGAATTAGAACAAAAGAAGAATGACCAGATGTCAAAGCATATGGAACAGCTGGAAAGACAAGACGTCAGAGACAGAGAGGAAGGAAATAAATGGAGGACAAATTATGAATTAGAAAAACAGAAGAATGATCAGTTATTACAGCAAATGGAACATATAAAAAGGATGAAAACCGAGCTAATAACAGCGAATGACCAAATGAGAAATAACCATCAACACATGCAAAGCGAAATCCACCGCTTAAAGGAGACAGTGGCAAAAACAGAAAGATCAGTGGGTACAGATGGAACATAATCATGAGATTCTCATCAGGGATTATGAGAAAATAAAGACTGAATGTCTTAAGATTCATGAATATAATAGGAAACTGTGTGACGAAAATATAAGACTTTACAATGATGCTGAAAGTATGCACCCGAAACAAAATTTGGATGCAACGAATTTGTCCCCCAAACATAATAGGGAGGAAAAACAAAATATAGAAGGAAAACCGAAAGTTCGAAAACTGAAACCCTACCTCCCGATTTAACATCTGAAATTTGACTAGTGATGGACTCACATGCAAATTATTTAGATGGAAAGAACAAAGACATCATAGTGAAAGTGCTTGACAATGGAAAGAAAACTATTGCTGGTGCTCGACAATTCATTACCGACAAAGTTTCTGATACCAAGTACCTGATATTAGGTGTCGGAAGCAATGATTTAAATAACGAATCAGCAGAAAAATGTATTGAAAATATTAAGTCGCTGATCAGGGACATAAGAAGCAGATGTAAAGGTATCCTAGTAATTCCAGCTTTCCAGCGACTTGGAGCACATGTATATAACAGAAAAGTTGATTTCTTTAGTAATGAACTTTACAAGTTACAGAAATTTGAGGGGTTTGAGATGATTGAAAACATTCACATGAATAGTGCTAATTGGCAATATTATGCAGAGGATGGTTTGTCGGGCTTATGAGTGCACCTTTAATATGAGTGCAACTTGTTATGTGATTTTATGTTAGTCAAAAGTATTTGATAACGTTTTGTTTTAATGTGAATTGTATGTCCATGTATTGTTGTGTTAAATCAGGGTTGATAAAATTATATCTTTAGTTAGTCATTCTTACTATAAAAGTAGCTGTTATTACATTTTAAATAGTTTAATACTTTTTTCTAAAAATTAATTTGTTATCAAGTAGTCTAAAAACCATGTGCTACTAGAATGGCAGACAATTGTTGTGCTCATAAAAATATTTGCAAAATTCAATCAGAAATCATCTATAAACAATTATAATGACCACAATGTTGAAATTATCTTGGAGTGAGAAAATGAGGAACAATTCTGACCACAATGTTGAAATTATCTTGGAGTGAGAAAATGAGGAACAATTCTGACCACAATCTGTGACAATGTTGAAATTATCTTGGAGTTGGAAAATGAACAATTCTGACCACAAATGTTGAAATTATCTTGGAGTGGGAAAATGAAGAACAATTCTGACCACAAATGTTGAATTATCTTGGAGTGGGAAAATGAGGAACAATTCTGACCACAATGTTGAAATTATATTGGAGTTGAAGAAAATGAGGAACGATTCGGACCAAAAAAATGTTGACATTCTAATCTAGGAAAACAAAGAACTACGATTGGACGGATGGATTCTAAGAACCAAAGACTTTATTTTGTTGAATATGTATTGTTTATTACATGTTATTTGTGAGTCGTCTGATTAAAATTCATGTAAAAATTTACAAATAATAATACTGTAAATTCTCCCACAAAAGGTTTTATAGACAAATACTCGGGGCTCACCTACGGGGTAGTGTGACATCTGGGGGCTCGTCCGGGATATAATTCCCAAGCTTATAGTAGTTCAAATTTTGATATAGTATTACAGGGAGGGTGTTGGTTCGGGCAACCTCTGATATATGTAAGACTGAAATATGGCTGCTAACTTGGAATCATTGAAGAAAATGGGAACGGAAATGGGACTTAATGGGAAAGAACTGGCTGATTTCATCACTGAACAGCAGAAACTGTCAAGGGAAGAAAGAGAGAAGGATCGTCAATTTGAAAAGGATCGATTGGCCCTTGAAAGTGAAAAGGAAGAAAAATTGGCATTAATAAGGAGAGAAGACGCCAAGGCGCAAATGGAGGTGATGAAGGAAGAGGCAGAGATGAAAGAGAAGCAAGCAGCATTTGAGATAGAAAATTTGAAGCGTGAAATGGAACTGAAAGAGCGTCAACTACAATATGACAAAGATCGATTGGAGGTTGACAGACGCGAAAGAAGGGATGAGAGGCCAGAGACCCACAGAAGCCACATAAACATGGCAACACCAAAAATTCCCATGTTTGAAGAGAGTAAGGAAGATATTGATGCATATATACAAAGGTTTGAGAGGTTCGGAAAGTCGCAAGGATGGAGAGATGACGACTATGCACCAAACCTAAGTTTATGTTTAAAGGGAGAATCACTTGAAGTATATTCCAGACTACCTGTCGGCGATGCTTTAAACTACAAGAAGCTACGGACAGCTTTATTTGAGAGATATCAAATAACAGAAGAAGGTTATAAAAAGAGGTTCCGAAATGAAAGAGTAAGAAAGGGCGAAAGTTATAAACAATTCCTTGCAAGAATTCAGCACTATCTGTCAAGATGGATAGAACTAGCCGAGGCCAGCGATATGGAAGAATTGCAAGATTTGCTGATGCGCGAGCAATTAGAAAACAGCTGTTCACGAGATATGCTGATGTTTTTGAAGGAACGATCCCTGACAAATGCTGCAGAGATGGCCGAGACAGCAGACAAGTACATCGAGGCACATGACAAATCAACTTTCAGCAATGCGCAAATGCCATTACGAAAACCGATGTTGCCGAAATTTGATTTCAGCAAAGGTCAAGGAAGAGGTCAAACTTTTGGCAAGGATAAGCCTGCGAATGTTGGAAGACCACCCCCACGCTGCTTTATCTGCAATAAAATTGGGCACAGATCATTTGAATGTAGAAGTAAACCTACGACTCAGCCACAGAAAGGTCAAGCAGCACTTATGGAACCTGAAAAGAATTGTCAGTCAAGCAACGCATGCCTCACAGTCACTCGTGAAATCAATGCTAGTATTGACAACAAAATATCCTTATCTACAGGTGAAAAGATACCGATATTCAGTGCAGCATGTAGTCAAAACCTAAAGGTTCCTGGGGATCTACTGAAGAGAGTGCAGTCACGAATGCCAGTTGTGGAAGGGAAAATTGGTGAAAAATCAGTATCGGTTCTTCGAGACACAGGATGTTCTGGGGTAATAGTACGGGAGAATTTAGTGGACCAGAATGACTTTACGGGGAAGAGACAGTTGTGCGTACTAATAGATGGCACTATTAGAGAAACACCAGAAGTACTTATAACAATCAGGACACCATACTACTGTGGGAAGATAAAAGCTTTATGCATGAAGAAGCCAGTTTATGATTTAATATTGGGAAATATACCAGGAATCAGATGTGCTGAAGATCCTAATCCGGAGTGGCAGAAAAACATGGATGAAGAAGATATTCAGAATGAACCGAATGATGACATAACTAAAGATAATAAAGAGACGGACTTGAAAAATCTTGAAGCTGCTGCTGTAGAAACCAGAGCACAGAAGCAAAGAAATAAGAAGTTGATGAAACCACTGAAGGTTCCCGAAATCGCCTTTACTGAAGTCTCCAAGGATGAACTTAAGAAGTCTCAGCTGGAGGACGATGGATTAAAGGAATGCTTTGCGAAAATAGGAGAAGAATCAACGACTGGAACGAAGAAAATAAAGAAGCACAAATATGTGAAGAATATGGAACTACTATATCGAAACATAGAGGAGAGTAATGGGAAGACTTTCACACAGCTGGTTATTCCACAGAAGTACAGAGATCAAGTCATGAAGTTGGCTCATGATTCAACTATGGGAGGTCATTTGGGAGTTCAAAAGACTACAGATTCAATCCTCTCAGAATTTTATTGGCCAGGATTACTTGGAGATGTTGCAAGATACTGCCTGTCATGTGATGTATGTCAGCGGACGATAGCAAAAGGAAAAGTTCAACGTGCTAAACTTGGACAGATGCCACTAATTGATGTACCATTCAAAAGAGTAGCTGTTGACCTGGTTGGACCCATTCAGCCTATGTCGGAGAAGAGAAATAGATACATATTGACGCTAGTCGATTATGCCACAAGATTTCCAGAAGAAGTACCTCTTCCGAACATCGAAACCGAGACTGTAGCAGAAGCGCTAGTGGATATTTTCTCCAGAGTAGGAATTCCATCGGAGATACTCACATACCAGGGGTCGCAGTTCACATCGGGCGTAATGAAAGAAGTATCTCGGTTATTGTCGCTGAAACAACTCACAACAACTCCGTATCATCCGATGTGCAATGGTCTCGTTGAAAAATTCAATGGTGTTTTGAAACGGATGCTGCGAAGAATGTGTGAAGAAAGACCGAGGATTGGGATCGATATATCAACCCTGTACTGTTTGCATACAGAGAAGTACCACAAGAGAGTACCGGTTTCTCACCATTTGAGTTGCTGTATGGCAGAAGTATTAGAGGACCTATGAAGATTTTAAAGGAGTTGTGGACCAGTGAAGAAACAGATCCCGAAATCAGAACTACGTATGGATATGTACTTGAGCTACGAGAAAGATTGGAACATACGATAAAGTTGGCGCAAGAAGAATTGGAGAAATCAGCTAGTCGCTACAAGAAATACTACGACCGAAAATCTAAAGACAAGAAATTAGCTGTGGGAGAACAAGTCATTGTGTTGCTACCGACGGACAACAATAAACTGTTAATGCACTGGAAAGGACCGTTTGTCATAAGGGAGAAGAAAGGAGATTTGGATTACAGAATAGACATGAACGGCAAACTCCGAACCTTTCATGCAAACATGCTGAAAAGATATTTTACAAGGGAAAAGATTTCAGCAGAGATAACTGAAGCTGCAAGTGGATTAATTATAGAAGACGAAGAAACTGTTGAGATGGTTAAAATAGGAAATGTTGGTACCGAGGGACCTGAAGATGTGAAGATATCAGAAAATCTGGATGAAAATCAACGTAGTGATGTACGAGAGCTACTGAATAAATACTGACACATCATCACTGATCGACCAGGACGTACAAATATGATGGAGTGCGACATTAAATTGACGACTGATCTACCTGTACGAACTAAACAATATCCGATCCCTTTTGCTATGAAAGAAAATGTCCTGAAAGAAGTGAAGAAATTCGAGGAGTTGGGAGTCATAGAACCATCCACATCACCATATTTGTCACCTGTCATTATTGTTAATAAATCTGATTCTACAAACAGACTGGTAGTGGACTTTCGCCGTATAAACAAGGTCACAGTATTTGACTCGGAACCGATGCCAAGCCCAGATGAGATTTTTGCTAAACTTACTAAGGATACCATCCATAGCAAGATTGATTTATGCAAAGGATACCTTCAAATCCCTCTGACCGAGAATTCGAAGAAATATACAGCATTTTCAACTGATCGTTTGTGGCAATTTGTAGCGATGCCATTTGGACTGGTTGGCGGAAAGGCATGTTTCAACAAAATGATGTATAAACTTCTTCAAGGACTCACAAATACCGATAATTATGTGGACGATATTATTCTGCACACACAGACGTGGCTTGAACATATCGATTGCCTTGAACAATTATTTCGTCGACTTGAAGAAGGTGGACTGACCGTCAAGCCTAGCAAATGTGAAATCGGATACAGCAATCTGGAGTTTTTAGGACACAGAATAGGAAAAGGAGAGATAGGGCCGCTTGCGAAGACTTTAAATAAAATTGCCGTAGCACCACGCCCTATAACCAAACATCAAGTAAGGAGTTTCATGGGGTTAATTGGATACTATCAGGACTACATACCCAACTATGCTGCTATAGCTTCTCCATTGAGTGACCTTACAAGAAAGAAAATGCCGAACAAAGTATGTTGGGGTGAATCACAAGAGAAAGCATTCAACTACTTGAAAAAGCTACTTGACAACCCACCCATCTTAAAACTACCAGACTTTGATAAACCTTTCTTAATACGGACGGATGCGAGTGACGAAGCTTTGGTATCAATTTTGCTGCAAGAGCATGATGGAGAACTGTTTCCTGTAAAGTATGCCAGTCGAAAGCTGTTGCCGAGAGAAAAGAACTATTCAGTGATGGAACGTGAATGTCTCGGAATAATATGGGGCGTGCAGAAATATCATATATATTTGTATGGGAAAGAATTCATCATACAGACGGATCACCAACCTCTAACATTTTTGGATCGGGCCAAACTACTCAATTCCAGAATACTGAGATGGGCGCTGATACTGCAAGAGTATCGTTTCGGGATACAGTCCATCAAGGGTAAGATGAATGTCGGTGCTGACTATTTGAGTAGATGTTGAGGGGAGGGCCCATATTTCGACTAATTCACTTCATATGTATACATTTCATAACTCATAGTTTGCACGACTCATGAATACTTGTAACTATTTGCTCATAAGCCTTTGTTGATACAAATAATTAAGATATTTGTTTAATAGGAGGGAGAAGTGTCAGGCTTATGAGTGCACCTTTAATATGAGTGCAACTTGTTATGTGATTTTATGTTAGTCAAAAGTATTTGATAACGTTTTGTTTTAATGTGAATTGTATGTCCATGTATTGTTGTGTTAAGTCAGGGTTGATAAAATTATATCTTTAGTTAGTCATTCTTACTATAAAAGTAGCTGTTATTACATTTTAAATAGTTGAATAATTTTTTCTAAAAATTAATTTGTTATCAAGTAGTCTAAAAACCATGTGCTACTAGAATGGCAGACA
Organism: Siphonodentalium dalli; assembly: GCA_032622095.1. Lineage (NCBI taxonomy): Eukaryota > Metazoa > Mollusca > Scaphopoda > Gadilida > Siphonodentaliidae > Siphonodentalium > Siphonodentalium dalli. Next base: position 160,819,317 of record CP136063.1, on the reverse strand, counting down.
ATTGTTGTGCTCATACAAATATTTGCAAAATTCAATCAGAAATCATCTATAAACAATTATAATGACCACAATGTTGAAAATATCTTGGAGTGAGAAAATGAGGAACAATTCTGACCACAATCTGTGACAATGTTGAAATTATCTTGGAGTTGGAAAATGAACAATTCTGACCACAAATGTTGAAATTATCTTGGAGTGGGAAAATGAAGAACAATTCTGACCACAAATGTTGAATTATCTTGGAGTGGGAAAATGAGGAACAATTCTGACCACAATGTTGAAATTATATTGGAGTTGAAGAAAATGAGGAACGATTCGGACCAAAAAAATGTTGACATTCTAATCTAGGAAAACAAAGAACTACAATTGGACGGATGGATTCTAAGAACCAAAGACTTTATTTTGTTGAATATGTATTGTTTATTACATGTTATTTGTGAGTCGTCTGATTAAAATTCATGTAAAAATTTACAAATAATAATACTGTAAATTCTCCCACAAAAGGTTTTATAGACAAATACTCGGGGCTCACCTACGGGGTAGTGTGACAGGTATACATTTCAACAAGAATGGACTGTTGACGTTGGTGTCAATGATCAAGAAAACTGTAAATCCAAAAATAGGACTCAAAACTTACGAACAATATCAATATCATAGTGGTTACGGCAATCATAGTGATTATGGGCCACATAATAGTGAGTTCTCTCAAAGGAGCAACTTCGAAAGGCAGAGAAGCTGTGGAGATGAATTTCAATTTCTTCTGCAGAGACTGATGGAAGTATCTGGAACCAATATGTCCAGGTCACGGCCTCAATATTAAGATCTATGATGATTGTCACATTTTATATGCTAGTCATGTGTATAAACAATACTGATTTACGTTATGTTCAATATAATATCAGTGATAGTAAATCACAATATCGTGCTTACTATAATACCTATACTACTTATTTATGTTTTAGTGCTTAATTTAGTAGAAATGCTTTACTGCTCTTAGTATAGTGAAAACGGGAAAGTAAGTTGTATCAGATTGAGTTTGTCATATAAGTGAAATAAAGTAATTCCTTTCAAGTTCTTATAGAAGTGTCGCAACATTTCGAATTGATTGGTATTGATATTAAAAGATATTTTATCAATATTGTGAGATAGTAACGATAGAGTTATTTTCTCTGAATTGCGAGATAATGAATACTATTAGCAAATCAAAGGTATTTAATATATTACCTTTAATTCAATTAATTTAAGAAGAAAACATGTTAGAGGTTGGTTTCAGCAATGTTCATGGTTTTTCTAAAGAAAAAGTGAAAGATACGCTTAAATATAATGATGTTGACATTTTTGGTGCGGTTGAAACATGGACATCCGAGAGGTCGGACATAAGTCTTCCAGGCTTCCATGCCATTCTTGTACCAGGAGAAAAGAATAAAGTTAAAAGGGGACGGAGATCATGGGGATTGATCTTATATTATAAAATTGAACTTAAAATGATAAAAGCAATCACAAAAATATCATCCTCAAAGGAATGCATATGGGTAAAGCTTGATAAAATAATATGTGGACTACTGGATGATGTTTATCTAGCTTGTATTTACATTAAGCCAAGATTGAAAACATATTCATTAGCAAATGAAAATTTCTTTGAAGAACTTGGGAACTCTATAAGCACTTTCTCTAAGAAAGGAAATGCTTTATTAATTGGAGATTTTAATGCTCGATGTGCTGAGTTAGATGATTACATCAAACTGGACAGTGAGTTTCAGTTATCAACTGAAGAAGGTGTAAATATATTGTCTGTTGATACTGATACCACTTAATGCCATAGTTTAGATTCTGAAATTAATTGTCAGGGTAAGGATCTGATAGATCTAAGTAAGGCAGCACACATTCGTATTATAAATGGGAGGACTATGGGAGACTTGCTCGGATGTCTGACATGTTACACACCACATGGGTGTAGTCTCATTGATTACATGATTATTTCAGAAGCAATTTATTCCAGTGTTTCCTTTTTCAATGTACTGCCTCCAAATGATGAATCAGACCTTTGCTTGTTGTGGATGGGTTTGAGTACCTCACATGGTGTATACAGAAATACTGTTGATGACAATGATATGCACAACAAACTTACTGGAAAATACATATGGGGCAAAGAGTCAAAGCAGAGGTACATTGCTGTTATGAATAAAAATCTAATGAAAAATTCAATAGATCAATTCTGTGTCAAAATATCAGACGAAAATCAACCAATAAATCACCTCGCCAAAGAACTTAGTGAAATAATTTTACAAGTTGCTGAACATTCAATAAAGTTTAAACACTTTAAATCAGATAAATTGAAAATAAGAAAAAAATGGTTACAAAACGTAGATTTAAATGGTTCAATGGAGACTGCTTGAAAATGAAAAGGGGGTTGAGATCAATGGGGAAAAATTACAATTTGACCCTAAAAACTGTCAACTTCGCCAATCTTTTCACAGTCTAAAAAGGGAATATAAAAAGATAAAAAAAATCAAAGTATAGCTATTCAAAAAATCTTCTCAGTGAATTGGAATCCGATGTTTTCAACTCAAAATCTTTTTGGGATAAAATAAGCAATATGAATGAAGATTCAAGACAGGAAAATCCAATTGACATTGGAACATGGACAAAATACATGTCAGAACTATATGAAGCATACGATGAGGATCCATCTCATGAGATTAATCTAGAACAATTAGAAAATAAATTTCTATCTGAAAATCCGCTGGACTACCCCTTCAAATTCAAGGAAGTAAAATAGGGTATTCATAAATTGAAAACAAACAAACAACCTGGTATAGATTTAATACTCAACGAGTTTCTCAAATGCGGTGATGTACTTCTGCCTTCTCTTGTCAGATTATTCAACAGAATATTGGGTGAGGGTTCGTTTCCAGAAGCTTGGAATATATCTTCAATATCTTTCTTGCATAAGGGTGGTGATATGAATGATTGCAATAACTATAGATGTCTAGGTTTAGCAAGTTGTCTAGGAAAATTATTTACTTCCCTTTTAAGACAAAGGTTACATACATCTTTAGACAGCACTAAGATTTACAGTAAATTTCAGGCAGGATTTCGCCCAGATCATAGAACATCGGACCATCTATTCACACTGAAAACTATCATTAATAAATATGTTCATAAACTTAAAAAACCAGTATATACCTGTTTTGTTGATTTTTCTAAAGTTTTTGACACTGTTTATAGACAAGGATTATTGCAAAAAATATTGAAGGCTGGAGTGGGTGGAAATATATACACAATATTGAAAAACATCGACAAGGGGACAGATTGAGTCCTCTTCTCTTCAAATTGTTCACCAATGATCTGGAGAATATATTCAAATTTGAACAGTCACATCCTGTGACATTAAGAACTACTCAAACTAATTTTCTTATGTATGAAGATGATTTGGTGTTAATGTCCGAAAGTAAGAATGGGTTGCAATCCTGCTTGGACTCTTTAGTAGCCTACTGTGATCAACGGAAGCTGAGAATTAATTTAAGTAAAACGAAAGCAATGGTTTTTGGCAAGAATAACTCTGGTGTATCTGATGAAGTATTTAAATTAGATGGAAATATAGTTGAAGTAGTTGATAAATACAAATACTTGGGAGCAATTGTACCCAGAAATGGGAACTTACAACAAGCAGCTGCCCACATGGCTGACAAAGCCCTGGAAGCTGTGTTTAGCCTTAAAGCAAAAAATATTAGATTTTGATGTATCTGACCGTCAACTCAGTATGAAGCTTTTTGATGTTTTGGTTCATCCTATATTAACATATGGATCAGAGATATGGATGGCAGATTTCTCTTTGAAAAATTTATTCAGTGACCAAAGCTGTTTTGAAAAAATTAATACCATATTTTGCAAATACTTGCTAGGAATATCAAAACAATCATGGAATTTGGCTAGTATATGCGAGTTTGGTCGTGAACCAATAGCAAACTTTATATTAAACAAGCTCTAAAATATTACGTACGTTTAACACAGCTTCCATCAGACAGATTATTAAAAGAAGTGTATGAGTTGGATAAAGAGTTATTTGAAGATGTGCATAAATCTTGGCAACAAGCTCTGAACAAAACCACCACCCGCTTCAATATAGATCTTGCGTCATTGAACATGAATGCTATTGAGGAAAAAGTTTATCAATTCCATGAAAGAGAAGTTAATGGACAAATACGTCATCTTGCACAAAATGTAGAAGGTAATAAACTTTTGTTATACAGTAATATTTATCATAGTTTTAATTTACAAAGTTATCTGAAATTTAGAATACCCCAAAACTCTCACAAAATTCCTCACATCATTGAGGCTGAGTGCTCATAGACTGGCCATAGAAACTGAACGCATGAAAAGACCAAAACCCGATAGGAAAGATAGGAAATGCTCATTTTGTAACATTATGGAAGATGAAGAGCATTTCTTATTATTTTGTCAAAAACAAACTGAAACAGAGCACCCCTTTCGAATAAGCTGGGATTAACCAGATTTGATTTTTCTGCGGGATCAACAGATGTATGTCTAATAATTAAAAGAATTTTAAACCCTAATAATGCAAAAGAAACGAAGTTGGTATGTGAATTCATAAAAACATGCATGGAATGAGATAAGCTTCTCCTCAATACCACCAATTTAAGGAAAAACACTTTAAAAAAAACCCCATACATATACATGTAAAAAAAAAATCTTTTTGTTGTGTTTTTGTAATCAATGTTTGTTTATGTTACAGCAGAAACCAAAATTCATTGGTATTACTAAATAAAACTTGAAATAAAACTGGAAACATGATTAGTAGATTGGTGAAGTTGTTGCATAGTATGATACATTGCACTTATTTTTCAGAATAAGTCATTATGCTACCTTTTTCCTGCAACCCGAGAATACAATCCTGGTATTCATGCAAGGCTTCACATATTCTGTGTCCATGACACAGTTCCAGACAATGCCACATATTTATCAGGTGGTGATAACAAAGACTCCTTGACATGCTTCTATTTTTTCGTGAATGGTAGAGTGCAGAATCTATATGCTGTTTCAAAAACATTGAATTATGTTTGACATTGGGTCGAATGTCACGTGATATGGTCCGTGAATGGCGACGCTCGATTAGAGTTAGTTCCTGATCTCTTGCTAGTATGTCACCACAAGGAAGCGGAAACAGGTGTGCTGTTACATGCATACAATGCAGCACGCTTTTAATGTTTTTAATCCCCTGACGTACATGTCGAAATACTAGAATTTTATGTTTCTCGATGAATAGGAGCTATGATGGTTCTTCATACTGAAAACAAAAATAGGTCACGTGTCATTTCCGTGAACGACATATCGGACAGTATTGTTCAAGAGGTGTGTGAAACCTTGCCTCTAATTCACGCGTTGACGGGCTACGACATTCACAAACACCTATAAAATGAAGCCGTTTGACTTAATAGTCAAAATCAGTAAAATGGGATGCGAATTTGTTATCAATTTGTGCAATCTATTATTATGTTAATGATGACACTATATACCCTACCAAATTTGCATGTTGGTTATATTATAGTGAGCCATATATAATGTCGTCAATTCGACAAATTAACACACACGTTCTTGTGTTGTATAACCGAACACTGGAACACATCTTCTACCGCCAGCAGCCACAGAACGAACATGACATTTGGAACTTATTCCCTATTCCTTATTCCTTATTTTCAAAAATGTCGCTTTCGACCGATTTGACGGCATGGGTGGGTGGCCGGCCCCAAATACCACCTAGAAACACCCCAACCCCCACCCATCACCCCGGGGGGGGGGTGCCACACCGAGGGCCGGGTGAAAATGGGGTATGGACCATTTTCGAGAACGGTAACGATTTCGACCGATTTGACGGCATGGTCTTATGCATTGCCAGACGCCATATATGAATTAATTCCTTCTCATACACGTCACTCTCGTATTGTCTATCACCGGTGTTCGTCCTCTGATGCATTGCCAAACTCCATATATATGACTGATTTCCTTCTCATACATGTCACTCTCGTATGGACGATCGCCGGTGTTCGTCACCCATGCCGTCAAATCGTTCTCGAAAATGGTCCATACCCCATTTTCACCCCCTCGGGTGGCACCCCCGGGGTGATGGGTGGGGGGGGGGGGGTAGGGGTGTTTCTATGTGGTATTTGGGGCCAGCCACCCACCCATGCCGTCAAATCGGTCGAAATCCTTACCGTTCTCGAAAATGGTCCATACCCCATTTTCACCCCTCGGGGTGGCACCCACCGGGGGTGATGGGTGGGGTAGGGGTGTTTCTAGGTGGTATTTGGGGCCGGCCACCCACCCATGCCGTCAAATCGGTCGAAATCCTTACCGTTCTCGAAAATGGTCCATACCCCATTTTCACCCCCTCGGGTGGCACCCCTCGGGGGTGATGGGTGGGGGGGGGGGGTAGGGGTGTTTCTAGGTGGTATTTGGGGCCGGCCACCCACCCATGCCGTCAAATTGGTCGAAAGCGACATTTTTGAAAATAAGGAATAAGGAATAGGGAATAAGTTCCAAATGTCATGTTCGTATTCTCATTGCACACGCGCGTGCGATTAATTGCAGCGTTTTTAAGGTGCGTGTTAACATAACGCAAGGCAATTCGTGATCAATTACATTCCTCAAACAACCACGTCCTATTCGTGACCAATCATCTTATGCAATCAACCTCGTCATCGAGATAGCCGTTATAGCGAATGGCATGGTTCACTCGGTCACATATACATGTACTACCCGGGTACAGTCATTCTCATAACTGATGGGCGATAAAATAATAAATGAAGTACAGAAAGAATCACAGTTTATAGGGACGGAAAATATGAAGTAGGATGATTGTGTATTGTCCTTAACATGTGTGTGTTGATCTCAAGTGTTTTGATGTGACCCCACCCCTGCCTCGAAATTGGGTGACGGGATTTTGAAATTGTCAAACCAGGCCCGAAATGCGAAATTTGAAGGCCCATAACTCCGTTATTTTCTTATGGATTTTGAAATTGTTTTCAGTTTTGTGATCTGCTGCTCACTGAGATTGCATGTTATAAATAACATTTTGGTTATTGGAAAGCATATGGGCCCAAACTCAAACTTTGAGGGCCCAAATCTCCGCCATTTTTTTTAACGGATTTGCGATCTGTTTTCAGTTTTGTGATCAACGTGTATGGTAGATGTTATATTCCAAGTTTCATCTGAATCGGAGACAAATAACATTTTGGCGCCATAAACCACCCCTCCCCAGAACCACAATACTGAACCGACACACCGAGCACTAGTTATTCTGGGTACTTAGAAGTGTGTCCCTATCTCCAATGTTTGTCCGTTTTAAAGGTGATACGGCGGAAAGCCGATTGCCCCAAAAATAATTTGTTTGAGGGACCACAACTCTGATATTACTACTCCGATTTCAAAAATCTTACGTAGTATATATATGATCAGCTTTACGCAGTGAAGCCATACACATAAATAGGTGAGTTTCGTAACGAACACAAAAAATTGGCACCCCCACCCCATTGTAAAAATATGAGATCGACCCTGTCCAGTTTTCGCTTTGGCACTGAACAGTCAATGACCAAGACGACTGTGAAAAGCAAATTCAGTTATCTGGAATGATACGAGAGGACAGCTGAGTAATATTATTTCTAGCGTTACGCAGCATAGCGTGAAATTATTGTCTGCGCGGTGCGATATGGGTTAATAATGTTAATGCAAGCACGTTGAGTCGTGCAAGGCTGATTGGCTCGTGAAGTGGTACTCACTCGCTCGTTTTATGTGATGACGTATTGTGGACAGTATTGTCACTCTAGTCGACGTACAACTGCGAATCGGCTACGATTTACAAAGCACAGAAAACACATTGCAAATTGCAATGAATACACTATTATGTTTTCCAATAATTTATCAAAATACAGGTTGATAATAATTGTTATATGAATCATAATACTTTCAAAAGAAAAATAAAGATTAGTAATAATAATCATTGGAATAAGCGTTGAACGACTCCGACGTTCTTGATCTTGAGGCCGACTGAAAGCAAGTATCGGATGCAGGTTTCCGGGAGCCAACAAAAGAAGCCATATTGAAATGTATGGTCACCAAAATATGCATCCGGTTTTTCCTGAGCGGTTTTCACGGCCGATGAAAGGTAGTTTATTCCTATATTTTATATAGCACAGTATTATTCGCGTGCATGAAGTATATTTCGCTCACATAGGCGTGGTCTGTAGTCTGTACATGACCGATTGCTCTTCGCTCTGACGTAATAAGAATTATAGTTAACAATATGATCAAAATAATGAAATATTTGATATTGTTGTTCACATTTATGTGTGCTTAATTAATTTAATTAATAAATGTGCAGCCCGATCTAGCGTCGCACTAATGCCAAATATGTGTTTGAGTTATTTTGGTTATTCCCAAGGGAACATGACAGTAGCATAGGGAAGACCAATGCATTCGAGGTTTGCCTATTTATGGGCGGTAACTCCCCAGGGAAAGCGCGGATACATGTTTTGATGCCCGTGAGCAGTAGGGCATATCGAGGTGTGCATACGGTCCAATTTTCGATGCTCTGCTCCTTATTATTTCCGAGATAATAAAATGACATTTTTTTCAGATAAAGGCAGGGTGGGGGGGGGATTTCCGACACGTATCCTGGGGGTGGTGGGGGTCAAAATAAGCCCAAAGCAATTTTTTCTGTGACAAAATAATTTTGTGTCCTTCACACCTTTTATTGGATTTTTACTAGTTTGTACTGGTTTGTAACACTAAGAGATCAATAATAAGGAACTGCAGCAACACTAAACACGCTAGGGCCATTGGATGTTGGTTTGTGCCTCATTGGGACAAGGGAAAGTATTCTCAATGCAGCTGAATCGCCCATGCAGTATTATATGTAATTAAAGGTACTCAACCCGATAAAACTCCTCTCAATTACTATTTCAATGGCTTCGGGGGTCAAAAATATTTGATTCGAGTCGAGGAAGTCACCCATCAAAGCTCAGATTTGTTAGATATCGATTTTAGAAATCTATTATTTTTCATTATCGGGAATTCTTTCTGGCCCAGAAGAGAGTCAAAAGTTCGTTATTATTACCCACTTGATTATAGAGTTATCCATCCTTGTCTGTTTGAATAGAATTTTGGCGTAAAATCTCGAGCAGGTTACCAAATTGACGGCAGTTATTGGTACTCATCTCGAGAACATGAGAATTTTCAAAAATCAATATCTAATAACTCTGAGCTTTGTTTGATGGGTTCCTCGACTCGAATCAAATATTTTTTACCCCCAAAGCCAAAGAAATAATAATATAGGACCCTCTGATCGGATTGTTGTTGTTGGAATCTGTTGAGATGGGGACCCTCTTTACGGGTTGAGTACCTTTAACATCAAATAAGGATAACTTTAAAGAAATAAATTGAATGCCAAATCTGGTAAAACATGGACATTAAACACTGATGTATAAAAAAAAAAAAACATGTAACATACCTAGACTTGTGAGTGGATAACACAATTATCTCATATGTGACAAAAGAGATAGAAAATGGTAATAATTCACAATCTCATGTAGTCATGAATGACTTAATACAGGTTTCTACTAAAGGTGCAGGTTTGTTTTTTATTATATGCTTTACTCTCACATGCTACACTCGAGCAGTCCAATAGAAATAATGCCTTTTCTGAACTCATACAAGATTCCTGATTTCATACAAGATAAACTGTGAACGTTATAAAATTTCTAACCAATCCTGACCAATCTGAATCAATTGGAATCAATCGTAACATTAACTTTCTTGACATTGGCTCATTTGCTAAAGATTTCACATGACACAAGAGGAATAACTCTATCCTGATTGTCATATTTTGTCAAAATTTTATTGTAAACTTTGGAAGCTCAGTATTTTGTGAGAAATTAAAGCTTTTCATTTTTTCTTTCTTGGACACTCAGCTATGTTGTTTTTACTATGATTTTGCCTAGGGACTGAATGATCAGCTTGGGGTATTTTAATGTACTCACCATAATTGTGCTAGATCGGTAAGCAGACTATTAACATGTGTCTAGGGACAAAATCCACTGCAGTCAAGAATATACTGCTAGAGCAGGGGGGGGGGGGGGGGGGTCGAAAAAAAATTCCAGACACGTATGCTACTTTTTTGCCGATGACCACTTTTTGGATCCACCCACCCCCGACCCCAAATTTTTTTCCATTTCATAGAGTTTTTTTTTCGGCCATGTTTTGACACCTAACCCCTTGTGGAACGCAAAACACAAACATACAGAGAAAACCAGGACCAAATCTCCTACATTGAGATTCAGTAAATCTAGTAATGAACAACAGGACTGGCAGTATATTCTTGACTGCAGTGGATTTTGTCCCTAGAAACACCATATTCACACTATATATGACCATGGAAATACTATAGATTTGTGCAAGAGATGCTGATTTAATATTAAAAAACTAGAGCTCGAGGACTGAGACACCAAAGCTCCAGGAATGAGACATAGAGTTTTTGGGACAGGGATGCTGATAATATGAAAATAGAGTTTTTTCCCTGATTTAAGTCAATAAGTAAACCATATGGGGTAAGCAAGCCCTCATGCAGTGACACCACATACATGCTATATAGTATATGACCATAGTAATGGCCCAAATCTGTGCAAACATACATTAAAAACATCATTTAACAAATTACTAGAGTTCTGGGAAGGAGACATCAATTCTTTGGATATAGGGATGCTGATAATATGTAATTAGGGATTAGCATTGTTGAACACATACTCACAGTTGACTGTTGAGTACTCAGGCTAATTAAAACAGATTAAAATTAGCTCATCTTGTGTTGCTAGGTGATACACCAGGTCATGCCAATAGTTTATGGTAGGTTAGATAGTATAGTCACAATTACGCTTAACCGTAAATGCCCTATTTGTGCTTAAGCACAATATGTGGTATTAGCGCTTAATTGCAAAGTTTTGATTGCGCTTAAGCGCAATTCATTATTAAATGTGAATTTGGCCTCCCATACATGCACGCGTCCTATATACCATCAGAACCCGCAGGTTTAAAAATACATTATACAATATAGGCTATACGTTCGATTTAACTATATATAAGAAATGAAATTGGTCAGTTGAAATTGGAATAACGATAGGTGCTAGTGAGCTAGACCGCAAGTATTCCGCTGACTAAAAGTTAACTGTGTATATCATGTATGTTCTGTGGTGGTGATGCCAGTGGGAGGGATGTGCATGACATCTCTTTTGTCACATATGAGATCATTGTGTTATCCACTCACAAGTCTAGGTATGTTACATGTGTTTTCTTTATACATCAGTGTATACATCAGTGTTTAATGTCCATGTTTGACCAGATTTGGCATTAAATTTATTTCTTTAAAGTTATCCTTATTTGATGTTAATTACATAGAATAATGCATGGGTGATTCAGCTGCATTAAGAATACTTGCCCTTGTCCTAAAGAGGCATAAACCAACATCCAATGGCCCTAGCGTGTTTAGTGTTGCTGCAGTTCCTTATTATTGATTTCTTAGTGTTACAAACCAGTACAAACTAGTAAAAATCCAATAAAAGGTGTGAAGGAAAAAAAATAATTTTGTCAGGGAAAAAATTGCTTTGGGCTTATTTTGACACCCACCACCCCCAGCATACGTGTCGGAATCCCCCCTGGCTAGAGACCAGTCCTGCTGTTCATTACTAGATTCACTGAATCTCAATGTAGGAGGTTTGGTCCTGGTTTTCTCTGTATGTTTGTGTTTTGCGTTCCACAAGGGGGTGGGTGTCAAAACATGGCTGAAAAAAACTCTATGAAATGGAAAAGAAATTGGGGTCGGTCCAAAAAGTGGTCATCGGCAAAAAAGTAGCATACGTGTCTGGAATTTGTTTTAGACCCCCCCCCAACCGATAAAGGGAGATAACTCCGCGGAAAAAACGCCGACAATATTCGTTATGCGTCTAAGGCACATAACTCATTTACCTCAAAATATATATATGTACCAACTTTGAGTGTTCTACTCCTAATACTTTCAGAGATTAAAGCGTTGAAACATGGTGTAGAATAATAAATAATAACTAGAGGTTAGATTCCATGGAATCAGATATACTTCCATGGCATCCCATTCCATGTATGTGTTATGCGTATATATAGGTGTGTTCCTCTTCATGCGAATGCATATTGGTGCTCTGTGATCTGATGGTGGACTTGCATTGACGTTTCTAAATAAGATATATATTCCAAAGGTTTATGTAATTTGGTTCGAACCAGCATGCATTGTTTAATGACAGTATCGTGCATCATGGTCCAGACCAATTGAACCACCGTTTATCCGATCCAAACATTCAGTTTTATTCGGTATGGATACATTCTAGGGCTAATCACACCCCCTCCCCATGACGCCCAAATCCTGTTCAACGGTCACGAAATTTCGCGTGTCTGATTATATCGTAATTTACATGTAGATCAAAAGGGTATATTAAGCATATTAATGTACCATAACTGTGTTATTTCGCATTTTTTGATAATTCTTTCAGTTTCGGATTCAGATTCTTTTAGAAGTGTTATTGGTGGGGGAAAGACCGCTTAGTTAATTAATACTATATATGTATTTATGTGAGTCGTCGCTACACAGAGTCGTTAGCGTCTTTGTAATAGAGAGATAGCTGAAATCGAAAGATAACCCTATCACAGTCGATAACGTTAGCTGAGTGCTTACCCGTCCGCTCTAAAACTTAGAAAATCGCACTAATGTTGTCCGTTTATACTACCAAACACATGCATTGTTCAAGATATAAAACACTAGATTCGCGGTTTTCCATCTTTTCCCTTTTACGAGTTTCGGTGGAATTTGCCACAATCCTTGACCCTCCCTGGGGAGTACGCGCGCTCTCCGTTGGGCTGGTTGCAATCACAGTAGAGCGGTGAAACGTTTGGGGCATAACTATGGTACATCGTTGTACCTGCTCATGCATTAGCCTTGCTCCTTGAATTTGGTGTCAAGAACAGTGGGTTTAAAGGTACGGTTGGCCTTGGCGGTGGGTATCCTGTAAAAAATATTTTCACCCGTCAAAAACCGCCACAAACAGAAAGAACATCAAAATGTAGACAGACTTTGTCCGTATACAAATAAGAAATATCGCATAAACAGTATGTTATTGTCATTTGTTTGACCATTGTTATGTAAACAAAAGCATAAAAAGTTACTTTTCTGGTGTTTGTTTATATTATGATGGTAAACATAAAGAGCGTTCTTTGTTGGTGAATTCCTGATATGGAACAAATAAAGAGCGTTTATGCCAATTTTGTGTGATTAGCCAGTAGCATTGTACTGTCTTCTGTAACACAATCAGGCTCTTTCTTATGTAAAATATAGTAGGTCTTTATGATAACATGCTGTTTACGCGATAGTCATGGTATATATGAACGAACCTATGCATTTTAATGTTTTTCTGTTTACGGTGATTGGAACAAATATGAATATTTTCGACAACTAAGGCCTCACGTGCCTTTAAAGTTGAGTAATATATATCACCCGTTAACAACGTTACACGATAAAAGGCGTAAACCGTACACTCTAAATTTTGAAAATCGCCCTAAAGTTGCGCGTGGATACTACTAACCACGTCCACTCGTCAAAAATTGTTTATCTCAATGTATGATTTTTGGGGTAATTATCCCCATTTGATTATCGGTAAAATTTTCCAAGTCTGAACCCACCCTGATGCAAGCTCTCAGTTGAGCAGGTTAATTGCGTTTATAGTAGAGCGGTCAAACGTTGGAGACGTACCTACAGTATATCGACGTACCCTCTCCTGCCTTAAACTCGCTCGTTCATCATCCCGTTCGGATTTGAGGCTAAAACTAGGTTAGTGATAGACTACTTAAATATACGTATTTATGTTATATAGCGCACGAGTATACAAACCGTTCCCTCTGAAAATTAGAAAATCGCACTCTAGATGCGCATGAACAATACCCATCATATTCACTAGTCAAAATAATTGTATCTCGATGTTTGAATTTCCCCCACCCCCTTTACGATTTCTGTGGAATTTTCCAAAAGTCACAACCCACCCCTAATCGCACTCTCAGTTGGGCAGGTTGCTACTAGAGTATAGCGGTCAAATTTTGAGGGCGTATACCCGACGTGTCTGCTACGGCATTACCTTGCTCTTTCATTAGCCTGTTTGTATTTGGCGGGAAAAATAGGTGCATTTTTTCCATTCCCCGTAGAACGGAAAGGCATGGGAGTAAAAACGTTTAAAGGCACGTGAGGCCTTAGTTGTCGAAAATATTCATATTTGTTCTAATCACCGTAAACAGAAAAACATTAAAACGCATACAGTTTCGTTCATATATACCATGACCATCACGTAAACAGCATGTTATCATAAAGACCTACTATATTTTACCTAAGCAAGAGCCTGATTGTGTTACAGAAGACAGCACAATGCTACTGGCTAATCACACACAAATGGCATAAACGCTCTTTATTAGTTCCATATCAGGAATTCACCAACAAAGAACGCTCTTTATGTTTACCATCATAATACAAACAAACACCAGAAAAGTTACTTTTTATGCTTTTGTTTACATAACAATGGTCAAACATTTGACAATAACATACTGTTGATGCGATATTTCTTATTTGTATACGGACAAAGTCTGTCTACATTGTGATGTTCTTTCTGTTTGTGGCGGTTTTTGACGGTGGAAATATTTTCACAGGATACCCACCGCCAAGGCCAACCGTACCTTTAAGCGGTATATATTCGGGTCCCAATCACACTCTTCCCATTCGGAATATGCAATAAAAAAATAATAGTGCTGGACTTATAACCCCCCCCCCCCCCTCGGCAGCCCTCGGGTTTTTTTAGTGTGTCCCTATTTATGGACGGTAACTCCTCAGGGAAAGCGCGGAAACAAGTTTTGGTGCCCGTGGGCAGTAGGGCATATCGAGGTGTGCATACTGTCCAATTTTCGATGCTCTGCTCCTTATAATTTCCGAGATAATAAAATTACATTTTTCCATATTAAGGGAGAATACTCCGCGGGGTAAACGCGGACAATATCCGTCATGCGCCAAAGGCATAGAACTCATTTACCCCAACATACTTAGCAACTTTGATTTTTCTAATCCTAATACTTTCAGAGATTATGGCGTTGAAAAATGGTTAAGTATAATCATAATAATAGTGAAAAATAATCGTAAAAGGGCCATAACTCCGTCTAGAAACCTTGGACCGGTATGCGGATACCTTTTTTTAGTAGACCTTACATGCCTACATTCGCTAAAGATTTCGCGTTCTTTCTGCAATTAGTTTCTGAGTATTTCAAAATAAACGGAAAACGACCTCAGTAGAAAAACAATATACTTCCTTGGTTACACCATGGAAGTATAATGATATATTTATTCTACTGTAGCACCTTCCCTCAGGAACAGGGTCTACTGGGATGCAGATGGTGTGCCTTTTTTAAAGCTTGGTGAGAAGGTATACGATTGCCAGTATGGCAAGGACCGACATCAGGCAACAAAATGCAGAGAGAGAAAATATGAGAAAAGTATTAATTCGTTCATGGAAATTGGTGATCTTTGTTTCTTCATTTAACCATACATTGTATTTAAGAAATGGATGTCGATTTGATTGGGTTCCATAGAGTATGGATGCAAGTTGGTCTGACATTTTGTGTGGAACGCGAAAGAGAACACATAAAAATGTCAGACCAACTTGCATCCATACTCTATGGAACGCAGCACAATCAATATCCATTACTTATATTTACACTCAACCGACTCCCGAGTCAACTGGCATATTAGAAGAGCATTGAGCGGCCATTTTCAACGTTGTTCTCGTGCATGTCTTGGTGCAAGTAGCGTCTACACAAAAATGGATGCATGTTGGGGTCAGCGTGCGATGTCATGTGACGTAATATCGATAGACCAACCAACGTCCTTCATTCATGTTCCACAGTACGAATTCATGTGTGAGTGTAAATATATAGATACGGTCAGGCATGGTTAATTAAGTTTATGCATAACGTCATCCTAGATTTTCAGAATTAAATTTCCTAAATAAAATAATCGACTCCTTAACCACAGCAGAATTATGGGTAACCTTTCAGGATTTAGTCGGAAATATAGCTTGTTGCCATTCATCGGAAAGCTCTCATGTGAAATGTGGTGATTTTTCATTATTAATTGTTCTTAAGTTATAAATTTCTCACATGTATATAGTACAATACTACAATAGTATTTAATAACATAGAAATTACCACCATTAATAGTCATATACTGAGAATGAAGCGCATGTTTTTCTGCCAAGAAAACAGATGCAACAATTGGTGCTTAAAACATAATATTAATTAACCATGACCTCATGGAGTTCTATGTATATAAAATTACTACTCTCAGGTGCCTAATAATAGTGTCAACAACCAGTCCTCAAAATTGGCCATGGCAACAAGCAATTTGCCATGGGACAGTTTTCCTAATTTTGAGGGCTGAACACTATTACTTTTTGGGAGATCATTTCCTATGATCACTATTGGATGACTAGACTTAGTTACTTTTAGCCAAAAACCACACCGTCACCATTATTAGACACCTTAGAGTATGTTGGATATAATATAAATGGCATTGCACGTTTCATATACCGTGTCTGACTACCAAGTCAAGATATGTTCACTTTGTATTCCAGAAATATGACCGAACATGACCGACTATGCCAGCCATCTATATATATGCCGCTTTGTTAAAGAAATTTTAAAAAAGGTTGAAATTTTTCAAGTCGAAAAGGGTTAATAACTTCGTAAAGAAACAATTTTTCCGTTATATATACAATACATGTTGCACATCTCCAATATGTGGGTAACAATAATATGAAGTTTCAAATATCTACGATGAAAACCGTAGGAGGAGTTGATTACACCATGAAGGTACCCTCATACAGAAATTTATAAAAAATGGTGAAATTGTCGAAAAGGGTTAATAACTCTGTCAAAAAATAATTTTTCCTTCATCTATATACATGTTGCACATCTTCAATATATGGGCAACAATATTCGGAAGTTTCAAATCTCTGGGATGAAATATGTAGGAGGAGATGATTACATCATGAAGGTACTCAAAAGTGTGACGGACGAACGGAGCCCGTTTCTATAAATTATATAGTCTCCCAAAAATATTTTTTTCGGGGACAATTATTTATGGCTATGTGTAAACAGGTGTTGTTATTGTATATTTTAATTTATAGATCCATACTGATTTTGATTTCACAGCCGATAGGTGCTGTGTGTGCTTCACGTCGTAGAGTAAGTTCTTAATTGAAATTTAGCATGTCCTTTTTCTTCAGAGTGATCACAACACATGGGTGAAGTCACCCTTACTCGCATGAGTGTCGAATAGGGGACAAGTGTCACAGACCTCCAATCGGGAACACCTCAAATATTTATGCCACAGCCTTCAAACTGATAGAGTTATGTCCCAATGAACGTAAAATCGTCACGAGAAAACGAAAACACTAAATCCTCCACCGAATCTCAAAATAAAAAGTCGGGTTTTTGTTTACATACTAATGGTGAACAGGGTGGATACACGTGTGTTTTCTCGAGTGTGAGAAAAGGGGACATACACCCATGGGTTTGAAATTTGTTAATAGGGGACAGGAAAATACACGATCTGTGTTTTCGACGTGGGACATAATATTTTTCCCTAGTGTTTTCAAAATATGGACATCAAAATATTGAAGTGTGACAAAGAGGGACAATTTTTCCCTCGTCTTTTTAAAATACGGACATCAAAATATTGAAGTGTGACAAAGATGGACATTCATAAACTTCGAAGTCAGAAAGTTGTCACAGTGGACAGGGATAACTTTCTCACAGTGGACAGGGATATAAACGATATGTGTTTTAAAAAATGGGACATTTTGAATTACAAAGAGGGAGTGTAAAAATTAGAGTCAAAATACACGCGATTTGCTGACAATATATTTTCCTTTGCGTGCATGATGCACCAAAATTTAATATTTGAATAACGGGGATCTGTATACGAATATACGGGCAATATCCAGACACGACGTCGTCTCAAGATTGGCCAAATCCCTTTTGTTCTAAATTATTCTTATATAATTGTTATACTAACTGATCTATCATGTATGTAAACTGTATTGGGAATAAAAAAAACATTACCTTACATTGTAGTTAGATGGTTTAGACTGTAGATAGCATATAATGAAAGTGTCAATGACACAGTAGCTTAACTTGCGACAATGACTATGAATTGAAGTCAACCTCCATGACAAAATTAATGATGATATGAATGAGTGTCCATGACACTGAATCAACTTGATGTTCTCACTGGCTCATTGCAATAGCATGTTTCAAGAAAATCGGTTCATAAATGCGACCTGTAGGGAGTGCCGAAGAAATTCAAGATGGCTACCATGGCGCCATTTTGGATTTCGGAACGGACTCAAAATAGGACGTTCTCGTCAACTCATGGTACTAAGTAATCCTAGCAAGTTTCGAGAAAATCCGTTCATAAATGGGACCTGTAGGGTGCAAAAGAAATCAAGATGACTGCCATGGCGGCCATTTTGGAACGGACTCAAAATAGGACGTTCTCATCTACTCATGGTATTAAGTAATTATAGCTCAAGTTTCGAGAAATTCCGTTCATAAATTGGACCTGTAGGGTGTGCCAAAGAAATTCAAGATGGCTGCCATTTTGGATTTCGGGACGGGCTCAAAATAGGACGTTCTCATCTACTCTTGGTACAAAGTAATCCAAGCAAGTTTCGAGAAAATCCGTTCATAAATGCGACCTGTAGGGTGTGCCAAAGAAATTCAAGATGGCGGCCATCTTGGATTTCGGAACAAACTAAAAATAGGACATTCTCATCTACTCGTGGTCCTAATTAAAAATAGGCCCACTACATGGGCAGATGTGAACCCACTGAGATGAGTCATTCTATATTTCATATGATACACATATCAATTCATATATAGCAAACTTAGCATACGAGAAAAAAATGGCCACTGCATTGCCATTGATAATAAATCGCCTTGTACACAGAATATTCAGTAAACAGAACCTCTGCAACAAATAGCAGTGGCCCTTTGAGTGGGCCACCAATTTCTGGAAGGGTCTGATACTGATTTGTAGGCCCTATAACTCATTAAAGTGTTGGCCTTAAACACATATGAAAGTAGTTATCCCTATGATGCTCAAAAGCAAATTTTGAAAGAATCCACAAGTGGTTCTTGATCAGAATTGTCTTGAACTTCCCAATCCTGCATAAAGTTTCCAAATTATCCTATTATACTGTATTTGACCAATAGCCTCCCTGAAATTCAGTCAAGCTAGACACCTTGAACTAATCATGAACAGAAGGTTCCAATAATGCTTCAAATCAAATTTGGAAGAATTCACCAGGTGGCTCTAGAGAATAAGCTATTTTTCTAAACCAAGTAACCAAAACTATATGAACCCCCATACTCTGGCCCCTAATTAATATATTTGATCCTAAGACCAAATTCACCAATAATGCAGGTAAATGCCTCCATGGTATTAGCTCTACAGTACGCTGACTATATGTATATGGTATTATTTGAGTACGAGTTATAACCCGGCGAGAATAAACATTTTGTTAGAGGCGGCAGATAAGCCGGAATGCAAAAATAGAACTCTCTTCGTCGATATATTCTTGTACAGTTTTCAGGCAAATGTATTACCGATGCTATCCATTCACACTAAAGATTCGAGTGACAACCCCCCCCCCCCCCCATGCAGAAAGGTAATAGTTGCATCCCAAAATATCCCTATCACCAGCTCGACAAAAAGCAAATTGGTCGCAACAGGTGCCTATGGTGAAACGATACCCACAAATTTCCAAGTGCCACCAAAAAAAGCATTCCTTGTGGTGGGGTGGTGCGATACCTGATGCTCTGTCTGTCATTGTTTTACTGACGATGACAGAAACATATTTCCGTAACGCCCATGTCATGGGCTGACAGGAAGTGATTGTTTTTGCATGTGGTCCCACATCATCTTCTGGCAATACCCAGTGAGACATGCACTGCCCCTATCGGGTAACCAGCATCCACCACATGACGCCCTTATAACAGAATGCGTGGCATTCGCATGCCATTCCCGATGCACTAATGACCATGCACGCACGCTGAAATTGACCGCAAGTAATTGATTGTTCGAAATTGTTTTTGGGTCTGTTTTCTTGAACTCTGAGAGAATAGACGTATGCACACATCCGTAATGGCAAGGCATCCTATTGTCGTGGGAGCCTCAATGACTTAAAACGTTCCTTGACCGATGTATTTTAACAAGATCTTACACTGATGGGTCACAGTTTTAGTTAATTATACCTTCTTAACACTGTTCTTATATAGAGGAAGACTGCTCAGAAATTTTGACATGGAAGCCACTCAGTATTCGAACCCTCAATCAAATACATTTATTGCTCACAAATAATTATTTTATATGATTTTCCGACTAATAAATTCGACATAACTGTGAACTTCGTGTTAACATCGCTTAAAAGTTCAGGGAGATAATAAGGAAGAAAATGAGTGGGGTGAAGTTAAGTCCTGCATGGGGGTGCATGGGTACCATGTCAGCTCCCGGACTAATTCCCTGCCTTGTTTGTTCATTGCCACACAGTTACCTGTCAGAACATAAAACCGTTTTGTACTGGTGGAATTTGATCTCCACGAGCGTAGCTAGGGTAGAGATTCGTGGCATGATCTTGGCATCTAGCGAACACGGTACGCAACCAGCCTCGGGCACCAACCGCACTGTGTCATAATGTCGTTAGAGGAATAACATCAACTGGCAATTGCATAAAGGGAACCAGGGGTTCATTCGGAAGTGTCCAACTAGGTTCTTATGTATCTCATTCTAATTGAATGTTGGTTTAACCCGGGCTTTTAATTTGTGACTTCTTTATCTTCAGTCACGAACGTGCGTCCTTGTGGGTAGGAACCGCCATGACAAGAAGACTGGACAATGGACGAACTAATTAAATTTAATGAACTAAAAACTCCTCAATCGGGCGGACGACAGCCACATTTGTCCACGTGACCACGTGCTGGTTCATTATCTCGGCATCCTGTCCTAACGAGATAACGAGGCGATCACCCACGGTTCCTCATTAAAGTTACTCGAACATCTTCTCGATAACGCTGGTCAGCTGTAGCGGGTGTCCTTTGTTGTTTTCCTCCTTGTTCACAAAGAATTCAGGATTTCAGGTGGCTCAGTCGGAAAGGTGAACAATGCATTAGACCGGCTAAAGCCATTCCGCAATGTCGAAGATGGTTCGATTCCAGAACCACGTATTGTGCGGTCAGTTGCTTACATCAGGGGTTAATGGTTTATATGTGCAATGGAGTTATTTCCCTTTGCAATTAACCATTTGTGTGGTCTGCCCTCGACCTTTAAAGCTGAGAAATTCGTGGTATGGCTGAAATGACTATAAAACCACTATAAAACCACAATAAACCAAACTGTTATATCAGAAAAAATGTCAATTGACACTGAATAGTTCACCTTGAGGAGCCGTTAGTTTTATGCTGAGCCGTCAATAGAATGATGAAGAATGAGGACAGTCAAATAGTTTCAGTGAAGGGATTGTATGGCGTAGAGGAAATCGTTTCATTTCAATGATTTCTCCAATACATGTGGGTTGCAGGGTGTGTCGATGGGATCAAATATGAATTACAAGATGGCGGCCACATTTTAAAAAGAATTGATGGCTCCCACATATAGAGGTCACCCTGAAGACCATGAAGTTTGTGACGATTGGATGTGGCATGTATAGGATGTGCCGAAGATTTAGTCATGTAAAGAGTACAATTTTAAAATGGCTGTTGGCGGCAATGTTTCTTTGTAAAAAATTCGGGGGAAAAAAATCGATAGCTCCCACCTAGTGGTCACCCAAAAGATCCATTTGAAGTTTGGGCGACGATCGGATGAAGGATGTTGACAGTAGGGTGTGCCCCGGAGGCCTTGTTTTTCATAAAAAAAAATTCGATGGTTCCCACCAAGAGGTTATCCTAAACATGCCTGTAAATACTCAAAAACATTTCTCCGATAAATGCGGGCTCATGGTGTGCCGATTGATTCAAATTTGAAATCCAACATGGCTGCTGGCGGCAATGTTTTAAAACGAATTTCGGCGGAAAAAATTCTCCCGTCTATAGATGTGACCCTGAAGACCCATATGTAGTTTGGTGTCGATTGGATGATGGCTTGGTGTGCCAAATAAATTATTGACGGATCACGCACAGACGGACGCCAACCCATGGCAATAGTTCAAACTTGACGTAAAGTTGAGTTAAAAATCAACCAAAACCTCCGATGAACGTTTTTTGTTTTGTTTCTTTTTTCACTCCCGATATTTCGAACCCAGAAAGCATATGGTCAACAAATTTACGTTGTCAAAAAATTAATTTGATCCACATTTGACAAGTGAGAGGGTTATCGTTTATAACGAGGGATTTTCGAGATACATGGTTCTTTGTGTTGCTGAATTAATTCTGCTACTAACATTTGATGAGGTTTTTGAAGCCAAAGGGTTTGAAATGCAATTAGATCCCAGTTCGACGACTGTTGCTCTCGGATACAATATAATTTAACATGACTTTTAACTTGCACAATGGTCATTATACGAAATGAACCTCGGTTGTTTTGTGTTTTGTGTCAAAGTGGCCCAGGTGTATAATGAAAATACGAGCGCGCAGCCACATCTGGCGGGATATTCAGTTTTACCCTAATGAAACTCCTGGTTCATTTAGTTCGCTGATAGACAGTCGGGTTGTATTGAATACATATCGCTTACAAATAGCGTGATTGATTACTACCAATTTATTTGCCCATGTGAAGAATTTCGTGTTGTAAAATCGAGCTGGGAGATAATGAGGATTTACTCGCAATTGCGTGTTTGACTTCATGTCATAAACGCCCGTTTTGTAATCAAAACGATTGATTTCAGATAGAGAGCTTGAAAAAAAAAATAAGCATGGTAATGCAATAAACCAATTATACAGCTGGGAAAATGATACGTGTATCCACGGTCACCATGGCCAAGGGTCTTCGACACTTGCAACCTATGTTTTGGCAACAACTTGCGACCTGATGTTTACAATTCGCAAGAAATAAACAAGTGCCCCAAAACGCACGTTCAAAAGTTTTAAATACCCACCCAGTCTCAATCCGCTCGAATCAATAGCTCAAACAAAATGGCTGCTGTACGTCAGTGCATAACTGGATACAGAAATATTATTAATATTAAAAGAATGTATTTCTAATATACATAAAGCGAGACTAAAACTATGCTATGAGGAACTTTAATTGATTCAAGAGGGATCACTTTCTTTGCTGAACATTACCAGATAGCAACGAACGACCTTCATTCAATATATAAAGCCACAGACATATGACATGTCGTTACACTGTTATCAGAACTATTTTAACATATTAACCCTATAGATATTTTCATGTATTTGAGTTTCAGCAGCCAGGTTTGGGCTTCAGCCATATCAAAACTTCAGGTCTACTAGACTTATGCATATTTTCACACTGACATATGACGTTTTTATTTTTTCATAAAAATAAATATTGACATGTGTTGCACCAATAACAACAGGTGGCAACCTGAAAATATGTCACAACACGGCGATTTAGAAAAGAAATGTTTTCACATATAAATTTGAGCTGATTTTTGTCATGTTTTGCTTATATTTGACCCTCAGTAAAAAAAAACATACGGGTTAGTGTATTTCACAGCAAATTATGCAACATGAAATATACTTTGAAAATTGCCACAAATAGTATAGGTTGTCCGTTTATTTTCTCCGTACTTCATAGAAAACATGGAGGTAATTTTGGCAGAGTATTGAATTCGTTATCCACATAATACTTCCCCAATCTTAAGGGTAACTTCGGAACTGTTACTTTTTTATTTTTATATGGCATTGTTGAGAGTTTTCCATACTCATATATGATATCATGGACATACAAGATGAACTCATGAACAAGTTCAATGTTGAAGGATTCCTTGGCACCCTGAGCGAAAGCAATTATCAGAATTATCCACTTCATAAAAGTATAGACAATGATCTTATTTTGATATGTTCATACTTGTGATTCTTTAAAAAGATGTATCATATTATATCATATATATAAACATCCAAGAGATTGTTCCATTTGAACTAGCAGCAATTTCAGCCAAATACATCTGGCAATCGATAATTGATAGTTTGCCCGTCTTTTGCAGTGACTGCCGCAGAGCCACTGCTTCCATTCACATCGTTATCCTTTCCAGGATCAAATTCCCACAATAACCTAGCAATGAGACATAAACCCCGGATATAATTCCCTACCTGGACACTATTTGTCCATGCCACAAGAGTATCAAATTGCGGAATGATTGGTACTTACTGACGGATAATATGCGATTGGACAGAGGTGACTTCAGGTTAATGAGGGCAGTGTTCTGTAGTAGAAGATGCACAAACAGATCAATAAAGCTCTCCCTTGGTTTGACAAATCGGTTTTATTGTTGTTGGCATCGCTCTTCTGTCGGGTAATTTGGAAGAATGTGGGTAGATGGCTATAGATGTTCCATGTCAAATTTACGGCTGCTGTATTCCACAATAATGATATATACGGCAAAGATGGGGCATAAATCTTGTTTCAGCACAATGTCCTATTGTGAGCCTTGAATGCGATATGAGCTTTTGCCCAGCCCAACGTGTTGAAATATTTGACTTTTGTTTCTAGATCTTTAGCGATAATTCGTAATATTGCAAACAACATAGCCCAGTTTCAATTGATTAAATTCTATGTCTGCTTTAGACCAGCTGACATCAAATATATGAATCCAGAGAATGTGTTCACGGTAGACTATATATACAAAGAGGCATATTTCAGGGCGCTTTAGTCGGATTCCTTATGTCGAAAAAAATGGTCGCGCGTTTGAGAACGGTTTCTATACCACCAGTGTGTCTATTTTCAGAATCTACCTGTTTCCAGCTTGATATTTTAGTGGAAACAGGTTTTTGTGAGGCTATTGTTTGTGTACCCCTCTATTTTTTCCCCGTCCACCTGGTAATACAAAAATGCTATTACGCATAGCAAGTTCGGTAAGTGGCTTTCTTTGTTCTTGGAAATCGCAAAACATTGAGAGATCTTACCATAATTACTTAATTACATATCTTAATGTGGAATTATATCATAAAATCATCAGATGAATTGTATTTATGACTGCATTTTCAATTTTCTTTCTCAAATATTAAGGTATTGTATATTCTTAAAATCAGCTACATCACATATAGACGAACATGAACAATCTACAAGGATATCTTGATCATATGCCTCAAACAAAACTTGGATACATCGAATTTTGGTAAGGATATCGCAGAAAATCTAACCCTACCCCCACCCTCGCTGATTTCACAAGTGAGATTCCTTTGGTCGAAAACAACGGTCGCGCAATTTCGGATTGTCTAAAACGACATGCGAACGGGTTATTTGTCATTAGTGTGTTTACTTTCAGAGTTTATTTGTGTCCAGTTGAAATTTTATCGCCAAAAAAGTGTTTTTGGACTGTTTTAAGAATTTAAAGAGCGTTTACTTATTATACAAATATTAATCCTCATAACTAGCCTTCTGGTGGACTGTGCGAGTTGACATTAACAAAAGTATCAAATATGGCGGTCTAATTTCAGAGTCTACTTGTTTCCAGTCTGACATTTTAGTGTAAACAAATTGTTTGGACGTGTTAACAACTTTAAAGAGCGTTTCCTGATTATACATATATTAACTAACACGATTAGCCTTTACATGAATTGTGCGAGTTGAAATTATTCACATATGTCAAGTATGACTCTGACATATATTTTTGAGAATGGTGTCGTCAGATAAGTCTCCGCGGGTAGTGTACTACAGTTGCGAACAAAACTAATTTTGGACCCTATAGAGAGTTTGACAATTTACTAAAATATTCACAGAAGTGGAACTTAATGGCTATCATATATGCGTGGCTCTTGCATGTAATCTATCGTAACTACATGTGATTTTTACCAAATTAACTTGCAATATAGTCAGGCCACCAGATAAAGTAGTTGATAAAGATGTGGTTCACATCAATCACATACATCACAATCACGTGCTTCGGTGATAACATCCACTATTCTACAAATGTAATGTTTATCAAGACTAAAGTTTCAGGATGGCGTTGTAAAATTGATTGATGTTGTTTTTTCATCAATTGACAAAATTAATGTTTATTGCCAGGACGAAGTACCGCATAATACGGACTTGTGTCAGCTTGTGTGCTAACAATTCTGCGAGTCATATTTATGTAAGTGTCAGTCAAAACTTTTCGGACATGGGAATATATTTTTTATCTCGTGCCCACGAAATACTAATTTGTGGCCATGAAATAACTAATTCGTGGCCACGAAATAACTAATTCGTGGCCACGAAATAACTAATTGTGATATACGATCGTCAGTCCCATTGTTTTAATGGAAGCGGATTGAGATGATCTGATTATAGTCGTCCGCCATCTTGGCATGAGCCACGGCGATTTGAGATAAAGTGTGTTGTAGGGTGGCCCGTAAAACGAATTAAGTAATCACCCCTTTCACCATCCAGATCGAAAGTTGCCGTCGTCCTGGGGTGGGTCACACAGGGCACCCACGACATTCAGTATATCTTGGAGTCACCCTACATCGCCAATTATACCTCATCAAACGGTTAAGGGGCGAGAAATTGTATAGGTGCCATATTGAACCATATGGGGCGGCCATTTTGGATCGGGGATGGTGAAAGCGGGTGAATATTTAGTTTGTCTCAGTGGTCACCCTACAACACACTGTGTTCGACCTAAAATGGGGGTGGGGCAATTGCATGGTACCATATATGGACCCCTCTGCATGATCACTCATGTTCTGTTCCCCCGTTCTCTCTTGGCTAGTTTTTATCGGACATTCATGTCCCCATAGAGCCCGGCCGGGTCCCACGTCATAATGGGTTTATAGTAGCTTCTCTGCGATCGTACGCATTGTTTCTAAAACATCAAGTGTAACCATACCGTAAAGGTATCTGGATATATACATGTACAAAGGTCAATCAGTTATTTCATGGCCACGAATTAGTATTTCGTGACCACGAATTAGTTATTTCTTGGCCACGAATTAGTATTTCGTGGCCACCAGCATCAATGTAACAACTACACCAACTCATCTATGCCAATGATATGTTTAGCCATGCATGTGGATAGGGTGGTATTGTTTAAAAATGTTAAACAATGTTATCATGTCCATATGTATTGCTAAATATTGCTGGGCATATATAGATGGTTGTTCTATAATTCCTGGTCGGGTTTATCAAAATTGGGAGTTTTAAAAATTTTAATCTGACGACAAAGATAACTCTTTCTCCGCCACTCGATACATCCCCCGGGACACGTGTTTCACATACTAAATTAACATCTTAGTCAGCATAACAAATCACTCCCTCAAAAAAAAAAATTGTCAGTATAAATAGGCAAGACATCTCTGGACACTTTCTAAGAGATAATTTATTTATAAGAAGATATATATATATATATATATATATGTGCATTATGTGCTTGGTCTTATATATAGTACAACACAGTAAGATGCAAGTGACACGGCGCTGGGACAATACTGTGTCGAAGAACATAGTTGAGGGGACCCTTACATCATCCTTCACAATGCATCATGATTCCATCTGTTGTGAACAAACCATCGACTTATAGGCATAATGGATCGTTCTCCCCCAATAATATACTTGGCTTTGAACCGATCAACACTCTGGGCCGTGGTATTTCCCTGTAAATTAGATAGTGTCTATAGTTGGATGGTATTGGTTATGTTCAGATGGTGACACAGATATGAAACTGTACATGTTTGTGTCCCATGGGCCATTGATCATTATAAGATCGAGAACCTTAGTCTAGGAAATTACCGGGAATTCACTGAAAATTGCAATTGTATCTGATATAGGGATAACGTTTGCGTTTCCGATGCAGTTAATACCCAAATGTGAAATTTGAGATATACCTGGTTGTCAAAGTGAACCAGATGTCTTATTTTAGGTTAGCAACGGTTGCTAACCAAATGCCACAATGGTGCACAATTACATCCATTGGTATTGCCTTAAGTACACTGCTAAAAATTTGAAGATATGTAAACGTGTCACATGTTTTATTAAAATTGGTAGTGTTTATAAATATACGGATCATGTGTTTATTTGTAACATATGAAATCGCTAGTGTTTATAATAAAACACTCGACATGTTTTAAACAGTTGCATTACTATCTTCGACAGTGCAGCACTGTAATTTAAAATCTGAATACAATTGTCCAATTTATTAATTCAACTACAAATTAACTTTAAAATAAATATATGTGGTAATAAATGTTCTTAAATAAATATGTATGGCTAATTGCACTTGTTGCGTGTGGTATAAAACGCCAGCGTTTATATATTGATGTATGTCTTAAACACCACCGTTTATGTCTACGCCAGAGCGACTTCCCGACATGTATCATGCTGTGATTTGTCTATCAATAGTCTGCTGGTGTAATACAATACCATTGATATGGTCGAATTCGGTGACTTTTGGATGGAATAACATCTGTGCTAAGTTACCACGCATGGAAAGCCAGTTAAGTTTGGCCTCATTTAAATCACACTCTGCATTGTGTATGTTTACTGTATCTATTTGTCTGTGATGTCTATAACTCAATGTTCAATCAATTCTTCATAGAATAACAGCCTTCTTTGGATTTTGTGGTATCGTGAAATTGAGGTAAGTTTATATCTATGGTATTAGCAAGAAGTAATGCAGATATAATCGATCTATATCGAAACGAAAAGGATATATTGTATATGTGCATGTCATCTGAAATGGATAGGGTGACACTATCTAAATCTCAAACTCTCTCAGTTACGCGTGTATCTTTTTGAGTTGCAAGAATATAGAATCCGTTTTGGGGGCTAGTCTCACCAGTGGTAAAACAAAATTTAAAGCGGCACATAAGTTTCAAACCCTTTATTCTAAAATCATTATTACTGACCGTATATTATGTATCTGTCTTGCACGTACGGGTTGGTGAATGTCCAAGCTCGCGATTGCACGATTTAAGTGACTTTGGTGAGCGATTTTGATTTGCGTCTCTTACAATGATGAAAATGTCCCGTGTATTAATCAATTCAATGGTCCCTGCATTAGTTTTTCAATTTTACAAAGTTCGCTGTCAACACAAGTCAGAATATCAACAAGTATCCGTATTAAACGGTTTATAATATGACCGCTATATATACGAACTAGCCGATGAGCCCGACGTTGTCCGGGCTATTCATCCGGGCTATTCAAAAACCAAATTTCTAGTCGATCGCTCTACCCGTTTCCGAGATCTGGTCTGCGCATGCGCGAAGCTGGCGTCGCACGGGCTCGGCGACCCGATAAAATTCGTATCCGGGGCAAGATACATTCACATACCAAATTTCAAGTCGATAGCTCCACCCGTTTCCGAGATCTCGTCTGCGCATGCGCGAAGCTGGTGTTGCACGGGCTCGGCGACCCGATAAAATTCGCATCCGGGGCAAGATGCATTCACATAGCAAATTTCAAGTCGATAGCTCCACCCGTTTCGGAGATCTCGTCTGCGCATGCGCGAAGCGGGCGCCGCACGGGCTCGCCAATACGACAACGACGACCGCCTGGTCAAACTACACTCACGTACCAAGTTTCGTCCCGATCGGTCAAGAATCGTAGATTTGTATTAATGACAGACAGACAGACAGACAAACAAACATACATACAGACAGAGGTCTTCAAAATATATATGAGATGATCTAAGTTGCTGTTTGCTTTTCAGATATTTTCACTAAATTTTAATTAATTAATTTTAAATCTTCATTGTTTCAGGATTCTGAATGACCAGGCAATATTACAGGAGACGGGAAAGGTAAGGAACTGGCGAGATATTACGCAGTTAGTGTACACAAATGGGGACTAACGGAGCACACGAGTTGTATAACGGCACGAGCTGAGATTTGAAACCATGATTTAAATATTATGAAGAGCATGCAGTGATAAACTGAAACACAAGCTTTCCGTGCACAGAGATTCCACCAGTGATATGATGATCAGTCATCTTGTACTCAAAACAGAGCCAGAAGATTAAACTACCACTTCTCTCCAAAACCTCGGAGATGGTCCCAAATATGGGATTCAGAGCCATTATACGGGATACACATGGATACTACATACGACGAAATATAGGATATATATATATATAGAAGTTCCACATACAATATGGTCTACATCGTATAACTAGATATATACAGTATATAGAACTGCACGGCATTGGACTACACATAAAGAATCACTGGATTATATCAGGAACTATATACACATGATTTATCAGAACATTTTTTAATTCACAGCATTGGATTAAAAGAAACCACGTGACTTTTAATATTCTCACAATGGATTTATCAGAAACAACGTGACTTTAAATATTATAATATGGATTTACAAGAAACCAAAGACTCGTGCCATTATACGTCATTTGAGTCATTTATGGTGTTTACTCTAATTTCATGACTGGAGATTCCTGAAGTTTTGCGAAAACCATATTCCAATGCATTCTCTTATATATGCGAGTCTCCCATAGAGAGCCTCGCATATACAAGATAATACATTGGCCAATCAATATTGATCTTGTAAGCCAGTGCATTATCTTATATATGCGATGCTCCCCGTGAGAGACTCGCATAAGTAAGAGAATCAGTGGCACATGAGCTTTAATGCTGCAACAGCGCAGCTCCCGTCATGAAAGTGTTAAGAAATAAGGTGGATTCAAACATGACAATTAATAATAATTATAGCCAAATATAAAATAAATCTCAATCTCCGCGAAAAAATCCATCTTTAATTCTAAATGTATATAATATTCTACATTCATTCAATGTCGACCAGTTATTTGCATGCACATGCACGAGGATCACATCGAACTAGTTCGAAACAACCTAGTTCCATGAGTTTAAGAACATTTTGTGTTCTTATCAAATTGACGACCAATCGAAACACTAGTTAACCAATGAACATTTTGAAGATGATGTTGAACAATTTGTTGAATTGTACCGAAATTTGTTTTTGAGAATAAAATATTTATAAACACATCGGGTGTTTTATTTTCATAATAATAAACACGTCATAGTGTTTATAAAGTGTGTCTGGAAAATCAACACGTTGTGTGTTTATTATAAAACGCTATGATATGTTTTAATATAAACACTAGTGTTTATTCATAATCGGATAGAGTGTTGATTTTAAAACACTATGACGTGTTTTCATATAAACACTGGTGTTTATTCATAATTGGATGGAGTGCTTATTATAAAACACTGTGACATGTTTTTATATAAACACTGGTGCTTTAATTATAAAACACATGTGTTTTTACTAAAACAGACCACATGTCTTATAAGTGTGTCTCTCGTGTGTTTTTAATTAAACGCGTTTATAGGAAATTATTTTTTGCAGTGTAGGTCAGTGTCTAATTACATGGTACTGGTTTTGTTCAAAGTTGGGCACATGTATATCTAAAACTATGCAGCCATGCTGTGCATAGGCCACTGATCATTATAAGATCGGGAGACTTGCCACCGGTCCCGATAGCTACTTAGTAACAGTTACAAAGCACATATTCGGAATTTGCAGGAATATGCAACTATGGTTGATATCTATTTTACTCATTAAGCTCTACTTTAGTGGAAATTCGAATTTGCTTGATTTTCACAGCTATACACGAAGCGTGGAGATTAACTGTGGTCAGAATATAGATGGTGAATGTTGGGTTTCAGTCGCTGTACTGAAGTTGGCCAAATGTAACTGGCATGGGAAGTGTGAAATCAAAGCCTATACCGTTATAGTAAAGATCCCAGCTGCTCCGACATGTCCATTTATCAGTAGCCCAAATCATGCGAAAACACAGATTCTCTCAGTGCATGTGGGATAGACTCCGATGACGACAACGATTGAGTTAATGACAACGAACAGCTACCATCTATAGCTATGTATTTGTGACACTACATCCCGTTATGATCAACGATGTGGTTTTAAAAACTAGTCAGTGGACATCAAGACAGACAAGTATCAAATAAAACACTAATATAATATGTAATCACATCATGAACAGTCTTGTTGTGACTATATTCGTTTGATTCAACAGGCTGCATATTATCGATATTACAAAACCATTCGACACTTACTTTTACCAATTACTGTATCTTGAGGCATAAATATATCACATATTGCGTCTACTAAATCACGGATAGTTACAGTGGGTCAAACACGAGTGTTAGTCTACATATATAGTTGCGCACGATTGTCAATAAGTGATATTACAATCAACGGTTGAGCATAACACGAAATTCTCCATAGGGTTAAGTGTTAAATTTTGATCGCAACTGTAGCCAGCAAGAATCATCTGATCACATCCATTCTTTTTAAAACTACGTCGGTGTTTCACACTTAGTATTTTTTAGGAATATCAGTACGCGCATATCGTCATACGCAAAATGGCGCC
The DNA here is from genome assembly GCA_032622095.1 of Siphonodentalium dalli. Taxonomy (NCBI): domain Eukaryota; kingdom Metazoa; phylum Mollusca; class Scaphopoda; order Gadilida; family Siphonodentaliidae; genus Siphonodentalium; species Siphonodentalium dalli. The sequence goes on along the minus strand of CP136063.1, from coordinate 160,786,614 downwards.
ATTTATCCAAACTACTAGAATCTTCATAGGGCTCAGTGTTAAATTTTGATCACAACTGTAGTCAACAAGAATTAACCGATCACATCAAAATTTTCAAAAATACATCTAACTGTCATATCTAGTAGTTTGGAGAAGTTTCAAATCGCACTGATCACCATACGCCAGATGGCACCATCTATGGTTTTCTGTAAATACGAAACGCTCTCTAAATTATGTTGACCCGGATTTAGGACGAACCGCCAAAATTCAAGAATGGAAACAAGTAAATCCTGAAAACACACCTACTAGGCATACATAATCCGTTTTCAGATCGCTTTTAACAAACCAAAAATGCAAAATGACATAAGGAATCCGACTACTTGCTTGTATGGCCTCCAAAATATAGGTTGGTGTGGTATATGTCTGACTGTGAGGTTGGGATATAAGATTTTATGAAACGAGTTTGATAAATTTGATTCACAACGAGTCGTATATCCCAACATAACGAGTTGAAGAACATTTATTTCATATGAAAAACTAGAGCTTTGTTTGCCATTTTAACAAATCAAAATCTTTAAAAGAAGCTGAAAATGTATGCATAATGCATACATGCACGGCGTTGGTTGAGACGCTTCGCAATTAACCGCATATACGACAGAATTGCGCGTTCTGACGCGACGAAAAATAATGTCCCCAAATTCTGCACAAATCCGCACAATCAAATCCGATGATCCATGTCCAAGTTATACAAGCTGAAATTTTCATAAGGATACAAATTCCGTCAAACAAGGGTCATAACTCTTGTAGAAATGAGTGGACGAAGCACGTAGTATGTTGGTATCCTTTCCCTCAAGCTGTGCTGTCACCATATATAAAACAGTTTTGTTTTTTTGTTTTGTTTTTATAATTTTTATTCGGTCATAAACATGGAAATATAACATACATATCAATACATATTATATGGGTTTTCACAAATTGCAATTGTTGGTGAATAAAAAAAATTCAATTTGTCTTATGTTTAGAGGGGTTAAAGGGGCCAGATTATATATTTTGAATAAAGTGTTTTCCCCATTTTAACCACTTTGTTTGTTTTGGTGTTTTAACCGTCATGAACTCTCCTGTATGACACTATAAAATATAATTTATAATACTTTATTGTACACAATGTGCGTCTAATTAATAGTTCGCCCAATGTGATGATATGCATATAAAAATATAAAAGGCGGAATATTTTGCAATTAAAATTTCAATCAGTCCTTTAATTTGTAAGGAATATGTACATGTGGGAATGTAAATATAACAAATGAATGTCATTCTCAATGCTACTACATGGCTGTGAAGAAAAAAATAGACAAATTTCTTATGAACCTTTTGTGTTCACAACATTTGTCAAAGTTCACCTCACATCTGTGCAGCTACATTGAAAAAGACAATAATCTGTTAAATGTAGGTGGGCAGCTTCTAAGGCATTCGGTTTATGTTTTTTTGTTTTTAAATTGAATTTGTAGTTAAGCACCTTTTTGCACCGTGACCACTAGTTAGTAAAAAGATCTTCGACTTTTAGCCATCTACTATGAAAGAGTTTTTCCTTTTTAGATATGCCAAGCCATTTTGGTCTTGTATATGTTTCCAAAGATCTGTAGCTCTTGATCCATGCTAACAGGCCTTTAATGTTTGGCTCAATTTCCCGTATTTTACTGGAATAGATATATTTTTTAAATAATAGGATACAAATATCCATTACATTTTCAGTTACTGTATGTACTGAGTCACTACCAAAGATTATTTTCTCCGAAGTGATTTTCAAGTCGAGGTTACATTTATTTTTCAACAACTGCTGGAGTTCTAGCAATATCGATTTAGTGACAGAGCATTCGAAAAACAGATGTAAAATTGTTTCTCTCCCTGTGAAACAGAGAGAGCACATTTCGGTTTCTGATAGTTTGCATTTGAAGAGTTTTGTATTTGTGTACAGAATATCATGATTGATTTTATATTGAAATGATAAAAGATTTGTGTCATTTGTGCTTTTAGCTGTTTTGGTGTAATTATTTTTCCAATCTTCTACTGTAAAGCTTCTCTCGAGTCTATCCTCCCATTTCTTCTGTGACAAGGAAGGAGTTTGGGCGTACTGTCCCAGGAATAATGGATAGAACATTTTACAGGATTTATCACATTTTTTAAGCTTTTCGATATTTTCTGTGGTCACGGTGCCTATTGCCCGGTTGCCTATAATACCTACTTTCCATGAGTGTGGTAATGCTGAAATTAATCCTTGATAGGTGGTGAATGGAGTACAGAGATTAAATCGTCTACAGAAGTCTTCATATTTCATAAGGTTCATGGTTTCATCTTTGAGATCATTCAAAAAATATATGCCATGTTTAAACCACGTTTTATTTATAAACATTTGTCGGTTTATTAAAATATTTGGGTTATAAAAAATTGGTTCATTTAAAAGCTCTTCAGGGGTTGTGGCGGGTTTTTGGTCCAAGCATGACCATGCATATAATACATCCTTCCAGAAAGGATTTAGTTTTTTGCTCACTACCATTAGTCCTTCTTTATGAAGATTCCATAATTTGTGACCCCCTAAAGGTTCTAGTTCATCTATAATTAATGTTTTCCAGCTAGCCTCTGTTTGAGGGTCCAACAGTTTTTTGATCCACGACATTTTTAGGGCTTTACTGAAAGAATCTACATGGGGGAATTTTAGTCCCCCATTTTCCAAACTATTTATCATTACATTTATTTTTATTTTGTCTGGTTTTCCAGACCATAAAAATTTAAAGAGTATTTTTTGATTTTTTTCGGACATTTCTGGTGTGGGTGAGGGCAGCACTGAAAGACAGTGGGTTAATATTGGTAAGGCAAGTGTTTTCACTACTGTAGTTTTTCCATATAGGCTTAAGTTTCTGAAAGACCAATCATTGAGCAAGTTTTCCATTTTCTTCAACTTGTTTTGATAGTTTTTTCTTATATAATTGTCAGTGAATAGGTCTAGTTCAATCCCCAGTATGGTCACTGGTTGACTATGGTTCCATGTGATATTTTTGTCGGTAGCTAATTCTTCGCCACAACCCCGTTTTGCACCAATCCATAAAAGTTGTGTTTTGTCAAAATTTACCTTTAAACCAGATACTGATGCAAAGGAATCGAATGTGTTCAGGGCAATATTAAGCGATTTCTGATCATCCTGGAGGAAGAGGCTTAGGTCATCTGCGTACTGTGTCAGCGTATATTCAGAGTCATTTATATTGATACCCTTTATATCTGGATTAAACTTTAGATGCGCACTAAGTATTTCAACACAGAGTATAAATAAGTAAGGCGATAGAGGGCCACCTTGTCTTACACCCCGATTAATATTGATTTGTTTGGATATATTACCATTATTGACAACGTAGCTGTATATGTTAGAATAAAAGGTTTTGACCCAGCTGATCATAGATGGCCCAAATTTGAAGAATTTGAGACATTTTTCAATGAAATTCCATTCCAGAGAGTCAAATGCTTTTTCAAAGTCAAGGATTGCAAGAATGCCAGAGATATTCCTTTTATCACATTGTTGAATCAGATCAAAAATTAGTCTGGAAGACTCTCCAATGTACCGCCCTGACATGAAACCTAGTTGTGAGCTAGATATCAACGTTGAAAGATGATTTTTTGTATTCGGTTCGCTATATCGGCTGATGCTATTTTAAAGTCCACGTTTAGGAGTGTAATAGGCCTCCAGTTCTTTAGAAGAAATTTATTCTTATTAGGCTTTGGTATGCATGTAATGACACCGCACCTTTGTGTGGTTGACAATTCATGGTTGGAATACCCATAGTTTATTGAATTTATCACATACTGTCCCAGATCATTCCAAAAGAATTTATAAAAACTGGCTGTGAAACCATCACTTCCAGGGGAACGGTCGTTTTTCATTAATTTTAAGGCTGTTGCACATTCCGAATTTGATAATTTACCTTCCATTGCATCAGAGTCTATTTTTTCTAGAAAGTTTAAGAATGGGTTTTTTTCATCCCAAAATTCATTTGCTTCATTTTCTTCATTTTCTAAAGTAGATTTATAAAGATTTTTATAAAACTTTTCTTGTTCGTTAAGTATTTCAATGAAGTTAGTAATTTCAGAACCATCGGGATTGATGATTTTTTAAATAAGTTTTTCTGTATAATGCCGTTTTTCTAAGTTACAGAAGTATTTTGTGGCTTTTTCGCCTTCCAATTTCCATTTGGCCTTTGTTCGTAATATTATACCTTGTATTTTTTTTATTTCTAATGGATTAAATTTCATTTTGGAGTGTATCTAATTTAGATTCTACAGATAAATCGCCATTGTCAAGTTTTAAGTTTAATTCTGCTATGACTTTGTTTATTTCTCTTTCTCTTTTATCTCTCAATTTTTTTTGTTTAGATGAGTAAGCTATGAATCATTATTTTAAGTGTTTCCCAGAATAACTGATCACTTATTTTTTGCGATCCTGCATTACTTTCAGGGAAATATTGGCAGACAGCTTCATGTATTGTTCTTTTAACTATATTTATATATTCTTCATCCCTTAATAGACTGTCATTGAATTTCCAAAAACCTCTTCCTCTTGGATGGTCAATAAATTGAAAACTTATGCATATAGGATTATGATCAGATTTATATCTGTTGAGTATATCTGTATTTTTTATGAAAGGTTGGAGGTCAGATGATACAAGAAAGTAATCTAGCCTGGCCATTTTATTTCCAGGTCCCTTCCACGTGAAACGCTTTTTATCTGGTTTATTTAATCTCCATACATCGTGTAAATCTAGTGTTTGTTTGGCCACTTGGATTTTTTCATTTGATTTGACATTATTCCTGTGTTTATACTTGGTTGTGTCCAAATCATACTCTTGGGGTACATTCCAGTCACCACCTATAAGAATAGTTGCATTATCCAATAATTCAATTTTTGAAAAGAAGTCCTGATAAAATTTTGGATCATCATCGTTTGGTCCATAAATGGCACATAACGACAATCTTTGATTTTGAATGGTTATGTACATGATCAGGTAGTTTCCACCTTGATCCCGTATAGTATCGTGCAACTGAAAGTCTATAGTATTTATGAATAAAATTGCTATTCCTCTGCTGGAGCTTGTGAATGAATTAAATATTGCTTTATATCCCCATTCTGTTTTCCATATTTCTTCTACTTTTTTTCGATGAGTGTGTGTCTACAAGAATTGATATATCAAATTGCTCTCTGCATTTTTGAAAAATGTCACGACGCTTCACTTTGTCAGAGGCAAGCCCACGACAGTTAAGGGAACCTATGGTGAAATTAGACATAATAATAATATCCCCTGATTATTTTATACCAATAATTTGCTGCAAAGATTTTGATTGGAAAGTATGCATTTACCTTTTCACATTTAGACCTTTTGTTTTTAATAACAGTAACAATACATGTAATAACAGTTAACCTCCAATTAATTGGCACTGGTGCACTTACTCTGTCATTGGCTTGCAGAAGCCAATTTCCCATCAACGGAGATAGAACAACTATATACATGTACATGTATATAAGTGTCATTTGTTCTACTCTTTTCCACTCTTGTGTGTTGCTTGTGCCGAGCTCCTATTGTCAATTTGTCATCTCTACTTTTAATATGTGTGTCTCTGCTTCCTGATAGAAAAGATTATTAGGTTGAAAGAATTTACAAGATTTGGTGAGGCTTGTTATTTATGTAGATGTACTATATAAAGTAGTACATGTACATGTTGGTACGAAGTTCAGCTTAGCAAGTATCTAGTGAAATGTGTTTACTTATTATTAATTATTTATGAGCTTTTTAATCTTTATTTTTTTTCAACTGATTAGATATTTAATTTGGTATATAATTATGATTAATTATAAATTAATGTTTGTTAATTAGCAAAACATTTCATATAGAACAAACAGCAAACAGTAATTATTTTTCCTAAAGGATGAAGACTTACTCACATACCCTCATTTGTATTAGTTTTTTATCCGGATAGCAAGGACACACATACATATATAAACAATTAATCAGGAAAATATCAAAGCATTTCATAGTGGGGCACTATACCGTATATCACCTTTACATTATGTTGTGTATAAAAAAATAATACACAGCACATTGGTGCACATATATGCATTTGTACTTGTAAAGTAAAATAATAATCATCCTTTATATGGAATGTGGAATGTTTTCCCCATACATGTACCTTGCACCTACAGATATGTATAAAATAATACTTTGTAAGGAATATGGAATATTTCAAAACACACGTGTACATGAATACATCAATGTACACAATAATACTTTGTAAGGAAAGTAGAATGTTTCTCAAACAATACATGTAGTTGCATGTATTTATATAAACTAAATGTTATTTTATACCGCACTTTTTTAGTTAGATCAACATGACGCTTATGTTCAGTGTTTTATTGTTTTTTTTATGAACAGAATCATTTTCCATCTCTTTTTCTCACCAATTTCAGGAAAGGTTCGGTTTTCAGGTACACTATAAGGTCGTCTTCTTCCTATCTTCAATCGGTAATTCGTATCTTTCCTTCAGAAGCTTTTTCCTAAGTTTATTTAAGCTGGGAGGCAGATCTACAGAAACTCCATACCCACATCCTGCTGTTAACTGTTTTGCTTTATTTAGAATAGTGTCTCTGTCAGATAACGATACAAATCTTACTATAATGTCTGGTTGATTGTCCTGACCAGTCGGAAGACGGTGGCATGCTGCGAACTTCATCTCTTTTACTTCGGGACGTGCTATAGACAGTGATTTGGCGAAAGAATCTCTTAATTTTCTGTCTGTTTCATCTGATGTTTCCTTAGTTGTCCCTTTTACTCCTTTCACAACTAAGTTCCATTTCCTTCCCCAGAGATCAATCTTGAGGTGCGATGCTATTAATTCTTCATGTTTCTGGGTTACATCATTCAAATTTTCCTCAAGAGTGCCCTGGCAGAACTGAATGTCATCTGTTGTTTCTACTAATTCTTCTAATACTAAACAGTTTTCTGCTACAGAAGCTTCTAAGGTACGAAGTTTGTCCCAAATGTCCTTTATTTCAACTTCCTTTAATTTGTTTACCTCTTTTGTGGCTGTTTTTGATTTCTTTTCCACATAATTTACTTTTGTTGTTAAGTCTTCAACTTTAGTTTCAACAGCTTCTAGTCTGTGTATTAATGATCCATGCATTTTGGCGAAACACGTACTTATGTCCGCGAAGTTTTTACACTCGTATTCTTTTTCAAGTTCTTCCGTCGACATCGACCTCGTTTGAGCCATGTTTCCAATTTCGACGTACTGCCGCGTATATAAAAAAGTTATGTTGATATGTTCGGACGGACGGACGCACTGACAGACGCATCCCTCGGCTAAATTTAATATTTGTAAAAATACCTAATTTGAGCAATATTATCATCCATTTCTATTTGATCACCCTACCGGATATATATGACTAGGATCGTATCGCCGGGCAAACTAGTTGCAAAATACATGTAGGTACATGTAGACATATGTATTTCATATATATGGGGGTTATATATCCAGACCTGACTCAATTATTTGTGTGTTCATAAATTCGCAAACTGAACTTCGGAATCCATATTTGTATAAGTGTGACCTGGCTTTTGAATACCATATGCCGCTTCTGTATACTTAGCGGACCAACCGTATTTTAAATGCAGATTATTCGATTCGATATGTCATAAGTGTGCCCGACGTTGTGTCAAAACCACCTGGTTCCTGTGCACGGTTATCTTCGCTGTATATCTGGCGACATCTCGTGAATAATCTCGAAATCCAAAAATGATTGTGATATCGAGCGCCAGGTGGTGTAATAGTCTACGTGGTTAGGTGGCTACAGGGACGTGGCTCTAGAGGGTCTTCACCGAGACCCGTTGGGGTGTACATGCACCTTAAATTTTCCAACTGTGTCCCTCCGTTGAACCACGCACAAATCCCCAAGTTCGGAAAATTATACATTTACACCTCTTTGAGTTGCAATTTTCCAATGGTTCTTCAAGATTTCTAGTTGGAAATTTTCAACCTGACTCTCGCTAACTGTTGGATATTTCAATTTCAGCACAAACATATGCATTTGGTCGCAAGAAGGAAATATTCGACATTTGGTCTAAGAAAAACAAATTGCACACTCAATACTCGTTGGAAAATCAAATTATCAGAACATGTTCAACTTATTTTTGGTCTGAAATGTCCAACTGATGTTTTTCAGCTATGATATTTCCAACAAAAGCATCGCTAGGGCGTGGCAAAATACGCCCGTTGTAATTTCAACAAAGGGAATAACGAGCAAATAATACTAAGACGACAAGGACCGACCATAACTCCGGCAAAATTGGCGGGCGGTAACCAAATTCGAACTTGACCTGTATTTTGGGCTAGTAAACTCACATACCAAATTTCGCTCCATTCAGACTTATCATCCGGAAACGAAAATTGAGTACAAATTCCAACAAAAAGGGTCGTAACTCTGGTGAGATTTGGCTGGCTGAAACCCTAAATCGAACTTCACCTATATTTTGTGCTAGTAAACCCAGATATCAAATTTCATTCCATTCAGTTCAGACTTACTAAAGTTATCATCCGGAACTGATGCGTGCTTTGTGGATTTTTTGCGAAGCCTGCATGTACCTCATGGTAAGCTTAAAATGACAACAGGAAAGTTCGACTCTTTTGGTGTCAAAACAGACCGTTGATCTTGAAAGAAAAGTTGTGTTTCGTTTTCTAATGGTCACAAAGTGATCTTATATAGGGATGATGAAAACCCGAATGGTAAATCCCCTCACAGTATGAGACGATACACACAGGAAAAGGTGACACGGAGTTGATGTCATCAACCCTTATTATAAATTTCACGCCCAACTCGCCACGAAAGGAAATTAATTAAGATACAGATCGAGCATGGCCGAATTCAAAGCCGAGGAAGAATATGACACTCGACTGGGTTGGCTTGACTCTTTGTAAGACTTACATAATGACCAGAATAAAGGGTCTGGTTCCACCATACACCTATACAGGTACAAACACCATACACATATACAGGTACACACAGAGTTCATTTAGCCCAAGCAACAGTCCGGTAATTTTGTTGAACAAAAAAAAATCAAATCAGTGTATAGGTCACAATTGCGTTTAATATATATGTAAATTGGCTGAATTTTTAATGGTACCCATTGGCGGCCATGGTACGGTTCACGTATTCGGATTGACCAAGAATCACAAATGACATTACCGTTTGAATCTATTTAACGTCGTCTTTAAAACGGCTTACTTGAGAATATTTAACAGGGCAGTATATATTGTAGCAGTGAAAATCAGAAGAAAAGTAATCACGTACATGTATAAACCCTCTAAAATTGACAATATACAGAAGCGATATTTTAAAGCATTCCTGGTTGTAGTATGAGATTAAGACTTTAGAAATTTGCTAAACTGTACAGAAAAAAAACTCATATTTGAAATGATTTTGAACACACATACGCATAGCATATGTTCTTCTTAAATATATCAACATGTATGGCTGACATAATTGCTTGCTTTTTGTAACCTGAGAACTTCATTTCAATCAGGCTCCAAAGGAGGCATTTATCACCACAAAATCTGCCGAAATTACTTCGAATTAGGCAAATAAACTGCAATGTTGCCTTATCTAAACGTGCATAAGCGATATCGTCGAATTTAGTAAAAGAGAATTAAGCGGGTATCCCATTTCTAAGACCAGCCAGCTGTGGGAAGCCGTGGCGGTAAATTCGATCATGATTTGCTCATAATTATATAACAGAATACACAGAACATCATCAAACTACAAACGACAGCCTCGAACACATGCGCGCCAGGGGTCGTTAGTAATAATTTAATTCAATTTGAGATATTACATGTGGCGAACGAAGCTTGGGGCAATCACAGCCAAACATAACGAGATGGAGTCCAAACAGGCGGAATGGAATCTTTATAGACGTGCCGATGCCCGCGGACGAGGCTAATCTTACGGAAAATTGGTCTTTTGTGGAGAGGCATGCTCAAACGTCTCCCTGTTAATGAACGAATTATTGCCGCTGAACAAATAGATTAATGACAGGGGAAAGAATACACAAAGCCCTACACTTTTGTTCGGGTAGTACGGTTTGTGGCTCCGGATTACACGCCTTGAAATGAATTCCATATAGGTTATTGCCCGTGCAGCTCATCAATCTGTCGTCAATCCGAAAAAGCTCCCAATTAATTTTTCAAATGAGTGATGCATTCCGAAGAAAATCGTTCATAATTGTTTCCATATAGCGTGCGGCTGCACCAAATTTCGAATTGGCTGGCGAATCCGGAGACATACTGTTGCACAATCATGTTACTTTGATTAGTAGATTTTTGTTTAGTTCATGTATTCTCAAATCACCAAACAATTCACTATATGTACACACAAGAGTGCATGTGTATTAGTACACGAGGACATGATTTTGCAGTAAGATAAAAACTTGTTGGTTGTCAGAAGGAACTAAATATTTCCATAGGCCTCAGTGTTAAAGTTTGGCCACGTCCACTAAATTTGCAACATACGAATTGCACGAAATCATAAGGTCGTGAAGATCAACCCTTTCGGCATCTTTTGTCATGTACTTTTTCAACACACGTTTGCCGCACTATCCAACTTTTTGCACAACATTTGAACAGCTGCATGACGAAAGCCAATACCCAGCCTTAATCTCTTGGCAAAAACATACATTTTTACATGACATGGGTATTATAGTTATAAAATTTTGTAAATTTAATTGAAATTGTATACGCCAATCGTATTCGAGGTGTAAAACAAAAGAGACAATTTATTTTTTATTTATTTAGTTCCTTCCAACATGTTGCCATCTCCAACAGATTAAATGATATGAGTTAATGGATGATAACACGAGGTTAAGTCAGTACAAAAAACCTTTGAAGCGACTCGTAAAAATAAACACCTTTCGCATAACAAACTACAACAGATCAAAATTGTTGTAATTTTTTCGGACGGTCCAAAAACCATTTCGCAGAATTGACGACGAGTCCCGTTTGTGAGTCAATCGTGCTTGCCATTCTTAGTAATCATGTTGTTATATATAGGGTCTTATATATAGCTTAGCTCTTTGTGTTTGGCAAGATTCTCGCGTTTCACGACGAGGTGGGTAAAAAATACCGATCGCAATTTAATGACATAATCTCAGAATCATCCCCAATATTGAGGAGCTGAGAAACGATCGCCAACTTATTACACTTATTACTATGTATATATGGTGTATTTGTTGAAAATCCGAAACCGCGTAATCGTAACAACGAATAGGGAAAATCGACAACACATATTCCAGTGACGTAGTATATACCCTATATATTTGTAATAATTAGATGTCTTAGTTTATTATGCATGCTAAATGTGTCTAATGTCAAGTTACTACGAATCGGGTGACTGCTTCAATTGGGACGAGTACTAGTCTAAGGCGCGAAAAATCGGGCATAATTTAAGAAATTGCTCTATTTTCGTGATTCTTGTCCACAAATGACTCACAGTATCAGTTCACTGTTTCCGTTCATATTTTCGAAAGCGTACTTATCCCATCGATCTGCATGGTGTGGAAAAAATACACCGACCTTATTGTGCTGTTATGTTTTGAAATATTGACGATAACAAACACAAACTGTTTCTAATATGTTTCTAATGAAAAAAAATCTCGATATGACAATGGGGTAAAACTTTCATTGTACTTGTTTGGGTCAGTACATACTGTCCTTTATAATGTATATTTCTTCACCGTTATCGCGACTACAGTACAGTTGTAGAACTCAAGACCATTAATCCAATTAATAGACCACACTTTATATGGTTCCATGTTGATGGGGAGGCATTTATAAAGATATGTCTCTTAGATTTAGAACGAAAAATATCATTTGTTCTACGACATAAAATAAAGAGCGTTCATTGTTATATTTCCCTGAAATGATAAACATAAAGAGCGTTTATATGTGGTAACATAAGTACAAAATGTTCAAAGGTACGGTTGGCCTTGGCGGTGGGTATCCTGTGAAAATATTTCCACCCGTCAAAAACCGCCACAAACAGAAAGAACATCACAATGTAGACAGACTTTGTCCGTATACAAATAAGAAATATCGCATCAACAGTATGTTATTGTCAAATGTTTGACCATTGTTATGTAAACAAAAGCATAAAAAGTAACTTTTCTGGTGTTTGTTTATATTATGATGGTAAACATAAAGAGCATTTTTTGTTGGTGAATTCCTGATATGGAACTAATAAAGAGCGTTTATGCCATTTAATTGTGTGTGATTAGCCAGTAGCATTGTGCTGTCTTCTGTAACACAATCAGGCTCTTGCTTAGGTAAAATATAGTAGGTCTTTATGATAACATGCTGTTTACGTGATGGTCATGGTATATATGAACTAAACTGTATGCGTTTTAATGTTTTTCTGTTTACGGTGATTAGAACAAATGTGAATATTTTCGACAACTAAGGCCTCACGTGCCTTTAAGCCCCTTTTTCAGAATGTATAACGTTCGTGTGTTCAAATGTTTATGTATTTATCAATAAAAATGTGACAAAAGTTGGGTAATTACCGGGTATATATAATGTAAAGCAATAAGTAATGTGACCATTGTGAGCATGTGTTGTATATTTTTGTTTTGCTAATCGGCGTGTAGACACACCAATCGACCAAGGGCAATAGAGTAGTTGTTTTTTTTATTTCATTGTGGTGGGGGTATGTTACACGTGGTTTGAGTTTTGAGCTTTTTGTTATTTAGTTTCATATCATATGATATATAGATATAGGACAGAGTCGCAATATTCAGCTTTAAGTGTTAACAAAGTAATTTTGTCAAAGTATCTAAATTAATACACGAAATAATTATGCACTATATATATGCTACTACCATAACGTAACACAGGCGCGTATATATATGGACGGCATGGCAGCGATCGAAGGGAGTGGCGAGCCCCTGTTTTAGAATCATAGAGAACACGAATTTTATTTAGTTGAGCAATATAAAAGCGCGTTTTGTATTAGTCGTTCCCAAATATGGCAATAATAAAGAGCGTTATACTACTTGTGTGTTACATCCAAATATGCCAATATGATATTTTTCTATGAATTCATGCACCCTTTTTAGAATATATAAAATATATAGGTGTAAATTAGTATTTATTGCATTTGTCGACTTACTTTTGATCGGTGAAACATGAGAACTTAATTTGTAAATGCAGAGAAAGACCGTGTTTGTGATCATACAACATTTCAAGCACTGCCAATTTCAAAGACCCAGCTACATATAAGCTATAGTGTGAGTATTCCTTAGTTAATAATTTTATGGCTATATACAACAATGCTGCATGTGCTGGCTGATACATAAGGCATTTTTACCATTCCATATATATATATGAAGAATGATATAGGGCACTTTATATACACGGCTAATGGGCATTTGCCTCTTTGTCTCCTGCCCCGGCAGCCTGTTTTCGCGAAAATAAGCTCACAGTGAACTTATTTCATGGAACTGAAATAAGCTCATATATGGCATTATTTTTGATGTGAAATAGGCCCTATATATGTGGGCCTAACGCTGGTTATTAAAACTGCCCTATATAATGGGACTATTTCAATGTGAAATTATTATTAAAGGTCCTTGACACTAAATTGATCATGATATACTATAAGTGCTCCCTCGATAAGACTTATATATATCAGAGTTATATGGAGGCACGGACTCAGTATGAGTGTTCATTGCTTCATATAATTATGTGCTTAGCTCAGTGAGCGTGAACAAATTATCATCTCTCTCTCTCTCTCAAAATCGGTCCCGATTATCGCCCATAGCGGGGTTCGAACCCACACCAACCTCGTCTTGTCCAGAATGCGGTGATCATATCCCCGACCTCGGAAATCCTTCCAACGAGAGTTTGGAAGCTATCAGTCTGAACATGGGTTAGAACCCACTTCCTCCGAAATTCTTTAACTGCCATTCTGGAATCTCGAACAGCACAACGTACTTCCTCCGAAATTGCGCTTGTTACCATATACTATTACTATATTACTGGTACTATTACTGATAGTACCACCAGGGACCTGTGAATGATGCACGCTATTTGTAATGTGTTTACAACGGAATAACTGTTATAAGTCCACTATGGGCTTATTTCATAATCAAATAAGTCCACTATGAACCCATGTGAATACATATATATATATAGGTCCACTTTGAACATATGTCCACGAGGATATGTTGGCTGCGGTCCTCTTAAGATAGATCAAAAACTATTTCTTCAAACTCTACTCTACTATGCAGGCTTACCACAGGTTACACTGGTGTAAATAGGGTTCGGAGTCACACCTAGCGGATGCGGGAGAAATATATAGGAGAGAATAAAATAGACACTGGGCCCTGATTGGTCAATAGCCTTGTGTGCTTTTCGCATAAAAAAATCGTCACACCTCTTCTCTATGATTTCCCATAGGTAAGGTAACCATTGGCACAGGAATTAACCATTTGTAGTGAAGTTTGAATTTTTGTGTGTGGTCTAAAATATGACAGTATTTTTTTATGCGGTTCTGACACTAGTTACGAAAACACAAGATTTAAAGGCGAATTCCCTGCTAGACAGACATCATATTTGTGTGTAAAAAGTTTCCCAAAATGTCAATTTTTCAGATTAAATTATTTTTTTGGATCCAACATTTATATTGCCAACAGTATACGCTAAAACGTTAGCACTGAGGCCTATGGAAAACATTTACACCAGTGTAACCCACAGAACCAGTTATCTGTATAAAGAACAGACGATCGATAATGTTATTGCTGCATGATGAATAGAAGAGTTGCTTCTCTTGCACAAGATCCTGGTAGCCAGCTTGAAGCTCCACATTTGAATTAATTTTGTTTAAACGGACATGGCTCGTTCGAACCCCACAATTATGTATAAATAATTTAATAAGAGGTATCACAAGAGTCAAAACATAGCTACGCTTTAATTCGTCGATGTAGTGCTGAAAATACGTGTTTTGTTGCTAATATTTTTCGATAATTTTGAGATCGTTTCGTGTATGCCGTCACTCTGTTAACCTTTATGGTATTACGTAATTTTGATGATTAAAGAAGACTCGTAGAACGGTAGATTAGGTCTTTATCGACCTATTTCGATACCGGGAAAAATTCAAAAACAAATATTATCAGGTGTATTTTGAATAGTATTAGGTGTATTTTGAATAGTATTATAGGTGTATTTTGAATAGTATTAGGTTATAGTGTATTTGGAGCGCAAACCCTAAGATATATTCAGGGTGCCAGGCCAATCTTGACGAAATTTATTTTACTTTTTATTTAGATTCTATTGACTAAAATAACTTGTTTGGAACAAGAAGTGCGACAAGAATTAAGACGCTATTTTCTTCTCTGTTGAATTTTCTGTGAATTTATATCATATACAGTTTCGATATTTTAAAGGGACAGAAAAATTATCTGGTTAATTTATCAATAAAAGAAAGTAATTGTTTGGTATTTAATATGTAGGGGTCCAGTTTACATGTCATAAACTTCAAACACATTTCAACACAACAAAGTAGAAAACAATATTAAATAAGATTGTGTATGTTGTTAGCTGTTGTAATGGGGTGTCTAGAACCCTGAATGCATCTTTAACAATTCCGATAGCGTTATGCAAGATATAAATAAGAAATAGGAAGAATGCTATATAATTATGTGTATCCTCTCCAACATACATGTATAGCTTTCGAGATACTTGCAGAAGTAGAATATTTAGTGTCACGAAATAACTGACATAAACCCTCACATCATCGCGAGAGGAAACTTTCTTTTTGAATGTATTTAATATACTGACCCTGGTTAAATGGTCCTGCTAATTTGCTATGATGATGGTGAGTCATGATGAATTCTATGATGTTGAAATGTATTTGGAGTTCCAGGCTAATGTTTGAGGAAACCTATTTGAATTTTGCTTTAGATTATCGTTTCTAACACAACATAACTGAGGACCGACTTGCCATCTTGTCTTGCCTATATCTTGCTAGATATAGACATTTATACAGTCTATTATTCATTTCGATGACTTGAAGAGACAAAACACGCACTTCATTACTTTTTGTAATGTATATTCCATGTTTGTTATTTTTCCAACCCTTAAATAGTACATGACATAGAATTTTCCTAGACTAAAATTGCCTATTTGAAGAAACACTTCTTGAAATTGAGAACTATAACTTAAGTTCAATCAGCGAACAATTTGCAGGCTCTATCTATCCAAGAAGAGTTTCGACGACGGCCAAATTTTTTTTCTTTATTCTCAATTTTGGTCACATCCCAAACGCGATTTTGACGGGTCGTTAAACAGAGCGCGTTCTGCCGGTGGCACCGAGAGGGGGATTATACACACTTGAGCGCACATAGTACCCCTCCAAACGGGATTAATAAGCCGCGAAATGAAATCTCTCACTTCAAGTAACGAACCGAAAACCAAGCCTCGACTTTTCGGTTCGTTGTAAAAATCGTAATTTGCTCTCGCCAGCGTATTTAATTGTAGCCTTTGGCAAAGAATGACACGGTCAGATGTAGCATTGGTCCCCGTCTAAACTCCTATATCTCAACTAACAAGCCAGCGCATACGTCCATATCAAAATAAGCCCAATATACAACCCGCTCCATCACCGAGAGCTGTGGTCCATCTTGTCGGTTAATCAATAACACAGCAAAAGCTACTGGGAGTCTTGGAATAAGAAAAACAGACAGCCTTGTCGCCCAATCGCACCGATGTTGACCCAATCACTATATACTACTCATTGACTACAGTGCGCAAGAGAGCGATGTTTCCTCCGTATGGGCGCATATCTGATCAAACATACAATACATTGACAGTATGAATCTATTCGTCGTTGTGGCCGGTGTCTTTAATTGCCATGTGGATATTTAATGCTTATGTTTTTCGAACTGGTTAAGATGCTGTCATAGTTTATAAACACACATAGCTGGATATTTTCCTATGGATACATGTGATCTTTTCGTTAAATATGAGTGAATATTTTTGGATATTAATTTTGTTTCACCTGGCGAATATTGTTTACGGTAAGTGACATTTATTTATTTATCATGTCACCTGGAATTTCGTATGTGTTCTATTTGTTATATTTCTGTTTTGTGCTGCTTAGCATTAAGGATCCTTTGGATTCGAGCTATGGATTTGGTTATGCACAAATTAATTGATAACGTCTATACGTTTGTTTACTGGATTATATCAAACAAACAGGTTACTTAATTGTCACATAAATTTAATTGCGCTGAATCTGTCGGGTGACAGTCATCGCATGTGATTTAAATTATGGTCATCTCGTACTGACAGCGAGGTAGTATCTTAATCAGAGTGTATCTTTGGACATTTGTGTGTATTAAACTCGGGGCTAAATTTAATTGCATGATTCTACGAGATTTAAGTTCTCGAATGGACGTGTTGGGGTGGAAATCGTTAGAGAGGGGTGGAAGTTAGATTATGCCATGGATCTCTACTTTTGCTATATACGCCCGTAGAGATTATATTCCACCAGTTAATAACCTGGGAACTATTTGATGTTATCACATGGAGATTCAACACTGAAAAACTAATGCAGCAAATATATTTCTTAGTTGTTACCTGTTCCAGACCTTAATAATTTATATCACAGTGGTGAAGGTCCCAGCTTGAAATTGCAAGATGTAGGTGACTTTGGTGAACCGACATTGCTTTGTATCGCTTACAATCTTAGAATTTCTCCCATGGTAATCAATTCAATATTTATTTCGATATCGGCTCACAAAAATCATGCCATCTTGAGTTGGGACCACTCCCTACTGTGAAGTAGATTATGAAGGAACGGGACAGGTATTATCAAAGAAATGTATTGCCTGCGTTGTTTGTTCAATGTTATAACGTCCCTCATCAGAACATAAAAAAAAATGTTATGAACTGGTGGAGTATGATCTATATGAAGGTAGCCAAAGTAGAGATTCGTGGCATGATCTTGGTGAAAGTGAGATATAGATTTAGATAATCTGAGAGAGGGGGTGGAGATAAATGAACACAGATGGAGAGAGAGAGAGAGCGGAAAAAAATGAGAGAGAGAGAGATATAGAGAGAGAGAGAGAGAGAGAGAGAGAGAGAGAGAGAGAGAGAGAGAGAGAGAGAGAGAGAGAGAGAGAGAGAGAGAGAGCGCGCGAATGCGAGAGACGCAGAGGAAGAGAGCGAGCGAGAGTTTAAGTTAACATTGCCAACGAGTTTCTAGATGTTTCAATTGACATTATCCCTTTGATGCACATTTTATGAATACGCCCGTATTATATAAGGCCAATGCTATCACAATTATCTAACTATAAAATGCGGGTTGATTTTAGAAAGTTAATGCATGTATAAAAACACTATAATTGTGTATTTGCATTTTAAGATACACATGGTGCAAATTAGTAAATATACCATAGGTAAAACAAGTACTCATTTTTACAACCCCATACTTTCTGCATCTATTTAGTGCAGACATGCCATGTACCACCCGCCTATACCTACCAAACTGCACGCACCCACCTACATACTTAAGGATTGATTTTGGCATGTTGTAAGTGACATCTTACACCTGAAGTGATAATCTCATACACGATTCTGACTTTACAGTCTGGTTCTTCTGACAGATACATGATAAGATTACACGAACTTATCACATATCATGTTGTTGTGGATGAGATCGCACCATGACATAATTATGCAATGGCATTCAGGCTACATGCATAACCGACCGCTATTCGGACCTGACGCGATGTCGGCCTCAAGACTTTCTTGACGGTTTAATAAATCTTATTACTCGGCAGCAACAATATTCTAATGACAACAGTGATGACAAGTGCTATTGCGCTACACAGAGACGCAATTGTTATTGACACTGCCGTTTTCCTCTTCCCCATGTGTACTATGGTTATATGGACAATCACGCCGAATTGATGCTGGGTGATAACAGAATACTGTAATATATGTGTATTTGTAGTATGTAGCGCCAAACTGTAATATATTCACTAATTGTCTCCAACAATGGATGTCAATAAAGTATCAGCGTTAAAGAGTCCAGGTCCGTTTGGACACCAAAACAATACTTTGAGTGTGTTCTATATATATACCCGAAAATAATTAGTATACCAACCCATAAGGTCATTTTCATGTGGGGGTCTTAATGGTAATCACGTATCAACTTGCAGAAGTGTTTTACCACATTTTCACTAAAAAAAAAAAATGAGCATGCACGTCTGGTAAAGAGTGTTAAAGGTACGGTTGGCCTTGGCGGTGGGTATCCTGTGAAAATATTTCCACCCGTCAAAAACCGCCACAAACAGAAAGAACATCACAATGTAGACAGACTTTGTCCGTATACAAATAAGAAATATCGCATCAACAGTATGTTATTGTCAAATGTTTGACCATTGTTATGTAAACAAAAGCATAAAAAGTAACTTTTCTGGTGTTTGTTTATATTATGATGGTAAACATAAAGAGCGTTCTTTGTTGGTGAATTCCTGATATGGAACTAATAAAGAGCGTTTATGCCATTTGTGTGTGATTAGCCAGTAGCATTGTGCTGTCTTCTGTAACACAATCAGGCTCTTGCTTAGGTAAAATATAGTAGGTCTTTATGATAACATGCTGTTTACGTGATGGTCATGGTATATATGAACGAAACTGTATGCGTTTTAATGTTTTTCTGTTTACGGTGATTAGAACAAATATGAATATTTTCGACAACTAAGGCCTCACGTGCCTTTAACGCTTTAGTTGCCAAAAAAACAATCTGCATATAAATATGAATTAAACTGAATTAAAGAACGAAGGACGGCGATTGTTAGTAGCTTAATTTGACTGGTGAACGGAACATGATTATGGAACAGGAGACCCCACTATTTACCTTGAAATTGGTTGACTTGTTTGGACTATACATGGCAATTGTTTTTCCAGAATTTTGTGCTCAGATTGTGTTCAGAACAATTTATTTTGGCCAATAGCTCTATTCAACAATGCAAAGCTACACTATTTGTTGAATATTTCATTAGTGAACTCCTATGAAAAAATCGCGGTCTCCTGACCCTTAAAGACACGGTTGGCCTTGGCGGTGGGTGTCCTGTGAAATTATCTCCACCCGTCAAAAACCGCCACAAACAGAAAGAACATCAAAATGTAGATAGACTTGGTCCGTATACAGATAAGAAAAATCGCATAAACAGTATGTTATGGTCATATGTTTGACCATTGTTATGTAAACAAAAGCATAAAAAGTTACTTTTCTGGTGTTTGTTTATATTATGATGGTAAACATAAAGAGCGTTCTTTGTTGGTGAATACCTGATATGGAACTAATAAAGAGCGTTTATGCCATTTGTGTGTGATTAGCCAGTAGCATTGTGCTGTCTTCTGTAACACAATCATGCTCTTGCTTAGGTAAAATATAGTAGGTCTTTGTGATAACATGCTGTTTACGCGATGGTCATGGTATATATATTTACATACACCTGATATCTCTTCCGATTTCCCCATAGCGTTACGGTAGACACGCCCCCTTATTCAATGCGTTCATAAACCTATGAACGTAACGTGACGTCACTTCCAATGTCGTTCATAGGTTTATGAACACATTGGTCCCGGAAATCACCGGGGATTGTCGGACATTACCGACTGCTTGAGTATATAGTACGTCCGGATTTGGCAAGAAATTTGTTTCGGTCTATAATCAGTGTTGTTGCTCTGTGTTACTGAGCGTTGATGTTAAAAAAAACCGCGCTACTCAATGCATTGGGTTTTATCATTTTCCTTGCCGCTACAAATATTCCCCCGAACCTCACAAATATATCATTATATTATGGTAGAACGGCGTGTTGTCGATTTCTTATCCGCAGCCGAAACTTAATTGTTAGTTTCAGATATTAATCATTCTTGAAATCAACACGTCTACATTAGTTACCGGTACTATCTAAACAAGACATATTGTCATATGTGTATACTTTACTGTTAAATTGCGTTTTTTCCGTTCTCCATGAATGGATTCTCAAAATGTTTGGTTTTCCAAAAAACAAGGATTCGAACTGTCTGAAATGAACTCCATGCGTTCGTTTAAATAGATGAATAAATAGTGGGAAAGACATACAATCCTAATTCATAATGAATTTAAGTATATAAATATAAATAATAAACGGCGGATTCAACGTGGTCATGGGTTTTGACCGCGTTGAAAAATCATCAAACTCCGCATGAACCCCTTCGGGGTTCATGCAGTTTGCTGATTTTTTCTCGCGGTCAAAATCCCATGACCACATTGAAACCGCCGTTCATTTCTTATATGAACGGAACTGTATGCGTTTTAATGTTTTTCTGTTTACGGTGTTTGGAACAAATATGAATATTTTCGACAATTAAGGCCGCACGTGCCTTTAAACAACTTCAATAACTTATGCTTTTTGTATATACATTTGAACATCCGCACTAAAGGAACAACTTGAATTTGGCATTCGGAATTTTTGCAGAGGTCTATACTTCCTGACACTTGCTTGATTCCACATTATAACATGCGATATTTCCAACTGGTGATTTGTTTCCGTGCTGTCAATAGCCGCTAACGCATGCGGTGGTCGCAGAAGTGATCCAAGATCAAATCATCAAGCCTGCAAATACACAGCATTGGATCTGCATGCGAAAACGTCATGTCAATTTGCGTGACGCGTTGGTTGCGCGGCTTTAATTTGGTCATTTGAAGTGCTGCAAATTCATTCGATTCTCTTTCGATCCATTCGCAGAATTCATTGAGATTGCAGATTATAAAATTTGTAAGATCTCTGATCATCTTCGATCTGCGATACTTTGCTAACGCCGGTAGAAATTAATTGGAATTCGCACGGCGTGTGGTGCATTTTTTCGCTTTGATCAAACTTCTAAACGTTCATGGTTTCCGTGGAATTCTATCGGAGAATTGGATTCCTATTACATTAGATATTCATCTTATTGATTTCGTGTGTAGTTGAGTGAAAATTTCCATCATGGAAGTACACGTTTCAAAACTTTTGATCCCGCCATTCCCTATATTCCGGCCTGTATAACAGCAAATTTTATTGCATCGAGAAAAAACAAACAAAGAGTGACCAATCCCATACGTATATTTATGTATATATCTCAGGATGCATGGGTGGAGCCACTGACTCATTATGATGTGTTCACCGCTTCATATGTGCATGGACAAATTATCATTTATTATCATCTAAATGGCATGTTATGATCGGGATGGCACGTTAAAATGTGCCTCAACTCAGATCGAGCTTGAAACTGGTATATACATGTATGCATATAATTTATTTATTTGTAATGTTTAATACTCAGCAATATCTTGCAACTGCCCATTGAGGTGTTTTGCTATAAGTTCTTGTATCTTGTATACATATCTTGCTTCCATATACAATTATATACAGAATCCCCCAAAAACGTCACGTTAATTGATGCACGTGGCTGCATTTCTGTATTCTTCGGACAAACTTATAGATACCATGCACACGCAGTTATACACAATGAAATGACTCATGCATACTTAAGATTCCACAAACACATTATATAGAATCTGTATATATAAAGCATATATACCGATACCATGCAGATAGCTTAGTCGATGTCTATTTAAATTGATCTATTCTATGTGATTAACACGTGCTCAATTTTACAAAATTTAATTCCAAAATGTCTCATAAATCAAGTATACGATACCACGCGATCAGACCTTAATTCGAGATTTATGTCATTTTGAAAGATTAGAATTGAGCCGGAGCTTTGATTAATTGAATATACTTAAGTTGCTAATTTCCAGTGACACCATAATTGTGGAGCAATATATCACGAGATCTTCGCATTCATATGTCCACTGTCATTTATCATTTGTAATGCGACTATAATATCGTGTAATTTGAGGAGATTTCATGGATCATTAAATGACATACAATGTAGATTCCCTATACCGTAATTACGAGTAACTAATGGGTATATGTCTCGAGTGACGTAGAGCTGAGGGTGGTTTGTGGTTTCTGTGTACTCGGATGTATCATCCATGGACGTAGCCGACACGGGGGTCCTACTTTCAGTCTAATTCTGGAACTAAAGCTGCCATCAGGTGGAACGTTTCTAAATTTAGGGGGTGCCCAGAAACTTTCCAGCAATTGGAAAACTTGAGGTCAAATTGGAAAGTTCCAAGACATGATTAAATTGTGGGTTTCCTGCACTTGGAATTTCGGACTGGTTCAAGGGGTGTTGGAATTTCTAAGTTGGACACAAACACGGATACCCTCTGGTCGCGTAAATGTATGCTATGTCACACAGTATTTGGTAAATGAGGATTGGACCGTAATATTTGTGTTATTGGTACCAGAATGTGACCAATCGGGGACATGGGGTCGTGGATAAATAATATAGAAGTATCCCAATCTCTCCCCTATAAATATACAGTACATCATACAAATAGTATGTCGACAATATCTTTGTTTGTCCTTTCTACATATCTTTGATTGCGAAATTTCCCCAAATTCTTCAGACATTCGATTGTGGCCAAATTCTCTGACATGGGGTGATATATGATCACGCGTGACATAAACAAGAATTCGATAGCTATGGAATATAATCTAAGATAAAGTAATCTTTGATTCATGCATGGCCACTGAGTCTTGTGACTATAGATAATAAACTAATGATGGGTTCAAATATAACAGCCCGGAATGCAGAGCCTATGTGTCATCATAGTATAATACATTACAATGGTAATGAATATACAAAATAAACATTCAACAACATACCACGGGTGTTATATATCCGTAGATTGTTCATCTTGATTCCGACGAATATCACTGGATCTCATGCCCGAAGGCTTCAGCTTCAGTCATCTTAATTAGACTGGTGTCAAATTTAACAAGATCTGTCCACGATATAACCAACACCTCCTGCCACCATGTACAACCGGCTATATGTGAGTGATCAACTGTTATGCATGGACGCATACCAAGGATCAAGTGCAATATTGGCTCGCAAATGAGCCCATGTTGATTAAGCAAGAAGGTGCACGAAACTCACTATATATATAAATTGATACATACAGTAATGCTCTAATTAATCGACCTCTTAACCAAAGCAGAATTATGGGTAACTTTTCAGGATTTAGTCCGACTAAATCCTGAAAAGTTACCCATAATTCTGCTTTGGTTAAGAGGTCGATTAATTAGAGCATTACTGTACATGTAAATAGCAATTTTATCTATACAGCCAGATGTACAGATAATTTCATGTCGCAAATTCACCACATCCAACTGATAGATATGAAAACAACAACAAACCGCAGCAAAGATTTCGGCTATACCAGCATTACACGATTTCCCCACTGCGTAGAATGTTATACCGATATATAGTCTTCAAATGTATAGAGGGTCTGGACAATGGCTGTACATCTGACTAATCTATAGGAATCACTGAATTAAATGGGTTCCCATAGACGAAAGTGTTAACGTTTCGGCCAAATTCACTGATTTGAAGTCTGCAGGCCAAATTCACTGATTTGAAGTCTGCAGGCCACTCCCGTGATCATAGGCCATGTGTTTACTTTTTAAAATAAATCCCCAAGGGTATACGACAGCTATGAAAAAACCCAGAACTACAGCAGCTAGTTAAATAAATTTCCCACTCACAAAAACCCATTCCCCTATTAATTCACCAGTTTAAATTATTTAGATCTGATGTACAAATCAAATAAACAAGATTCCATCCTTTAATAATGTGTACATGTATCAGGTGAAGGCCATTCTTTAGTTAGCTTCACCTCTAGCTCCCTGATTACTATTATTTCTATATAGTCTTTGTTGGACGTATCTCCCATTTCGCGCATATGAAGTGGACGTTATTTTCAAGAATTTCAGGACAATGAATGCGCAGTGAACACGGGGCAATGCCGCACCAGGTTAGCGCTGCATTTCTATGGAGACATGCATGCACGGTACCCCAATATTTGTGTTCTATTCATACTGGTAAAAAGTTGCTTCTCTCGTAACAAAAGCCGAATAATTCAATTTGCTTCAGATCTGGTTGAAACTATCATCGCATTTTATTCAAGGATGGGGAAATAATGAATTGGCCAAGCCTGTATAATTTTAAAAATAAAAATTGGACGAAGAACGAAATGGTTTTTAATGTTGGCAACGGCATGCTGAAAACATAATTCATCCGCCACGAAGTGCTGGCCGCATGTTAACTGCAGTGAATCTGTCGTTTATGCATCAGGAAATCGTTTCATTGGTCACGTGTCTGTTTCCATTATGACTATCCCTCGCGATTCTACTGCATAATTCTCAAATTAAGACAGTTCGCTCCAGTGCTTGTAATTTGGGCCGCATTGTTGGACTTCATCACGTATTGCCAGTCCGATGGCACGCCGGCGATAATTGATGCTTTTCGAATTGGTCTCAATGCTCCACTTCTCTGATGTTGATTCTGGGAATGATTAGCAAATATCGGAGATTATTGTTATGAATATCTCTACTAACAGACAACTCAAGGGACATTCAGACGACATATGTCCGTAGGCTGATGATTCCTACAGATTCTCAATGTAGAGAGTTTAGGTCACACAGATGAAGGACATGAAGGGTACTTTACATGCAGAAATTCGTACCTCGATGGTATCGTAAACCTTCGGAAATCAAACCATTTTTGGACCAAATTACTTTTGTGTGTGCTTAACCATCGACGTATATTAAATATATATCGATGGCTTAACTGAGGATAATGAGATGATGATCTATTTTCATCGCGTTTTGCGTTTGTTCTAAATACCATGCAGTCAGAGTCTGAGTTGTGATATCCGTATACAGGAAATTAATTTGAGCGTGCAAGGATACGGGCAACTGGGGCAACTGAAAACCACGCAGAGCAGGACACAACCAATGCTTCTGTTTAACAAAACAAATGTAATTCACATATAGAAATAGAAGTTGACCTTTAATTGGTGAATATTTCAAAGAATGTGATGATGGCATTGCAGGGATTGACGTTAAATAATACCTCTCACAGAGGGGACACGAGGAACTGATCTGATAAGAATATAGAACAAAAGGGCATTCCGTTATTAGACGGCGATTTGTACCAACCAATGTTGGTGAGATAAGAAATATGGCGCACTGACTTCAAATATTCGATTGGAACCCAGCATGTGTCGACACTGGGGTGAACTCTGATTTGTCTTAATCATAAACTGACCAAAGGCCAGTTGTTTATCTCTTTGGGTAATTTGATAGATCCAGTGTGATAATATGAGATAGAAAATCAGCCACTCAACGTGATCTATTTCAAACGTAAACAAATTGAAAACATAAATGGAAGAAATCAGGTGTCCCGTTGAGTCGATGCAGATTGGTAACTTCCCTGTTGAGAGGGGTTCTTTCCCTTTGAGAATTGAAAAAGGATTGTGTTGGATTAATTGGGACCACACGCGAACGTGCCTGCTGTTAAATATGGTGTTTCTATTTCCTGAACTTTCTGAATAAATTCATGTGTATAAGATA
Source organism: Siphonodentalium dalli (assembly GCA_032622095.1). Taxonomy (NCBI): domain Eukaryota; kingdom Metazoa; phylum Mollusca; class Scaphopoda; order Gadilida; family Siphonodentaliidae; genus Siphonodentalium; species Siphonodentalium dalli. The sequence goes on along the minus strand of CP136063.1, from coordinate 160,759,972 downwards.
ATAATCTTGAAAAATTATGACCGGTCAACGATCGAGACATTCTGTCATTAAGACATAATAGAATTATATCTTCGCAAGGTTTTTTCCCTTATTTGAGACAGAAAATGTGGTCATAAAACATTACACTATTCAGTTGTGACGTGCACCAATGCGCCATATATACCGATCGTAACATGGACATTTCGATATGATATGATAATTTTGATATGATAACACACTATACTTTACTTTAAACATATTTTATTTGTAAATTAATAATGATACAATAGGGCTTGTGGCAATATTTACATAAACTTACTTAGCCCCTTTCCCGGTTAACAATAATTGTATTAACAAAATCACGAAAAACAAGATCATACAAGTTTAACATTGTACATGGACAAGAAGTGGCGTGTGTAGGGGGGTTTGGTGGGGTGTTGATTACACTATAAACTGCGCAATAGTGGCACCACACATTCAAATATATATCAGTTGGTCTTATTTTTTTTTGGAATGGTGACACAAGCGTGCATTCAAATCAAGTTTCGTGGACAGTTTCTTGCAGATGTACTTGAAAGGCTAGTGTTTCGGGGAAGCGATATAGAACATGTTTCTTGGCAATTCCAAGATACAATACTGGGCTTGCCAAATGAAACATCAGTGCAAGTAAATGTATGCCGATATATGTACGGGTATAAACACGAAGGAAAAGGTGACGTTGTTAATGGGTGGATATAACTGTTATTTTGTTGACATGGTCAACCTATTTTAGTTTGTTTCCGGTACTGGAATAGAATATTGAGATTTAGTTTCATATTTCTTAAAACTCTGACTATGACTTTTCCCCATTGTCAACACTTCTTAGTCACAGACAACAATGAAGGTCACTCGGCACAGTATTGTTGTCGATACTTGTCGATAAATGGCACAGGCACCGAGGTTCGTATTCACCGACTGGGTTTGTTTTATAATCAGGGTAGTTTATGTGGCAGCGGCTGAATGCACAAGGTACATATACCTTCGCTAGCGTTCACGACACACTGTGTCGTCGGTATGATTGACACCATCTAAAATATTTGCCATTAATCAATCTACACCGTCTCATGACTAAATCGCGAACACTCACCGGATAAAATCCGCAGATAAAGGAAGAGACTCAGACTGAATATTTCCGCGGAATGAGTGTTGGAGATATACTGGTGGATACTTCCCGTGTTTTTATGTTCAAGAGTATGGACGTTATTACACGAAAGCTCTTCCCATAAATCAAATGAACCAACCATGTACACTTTTACATGCTATCAACATTTGTGGCCAATTTATGCTAGCTGTCAAATCCCCTTGATTTGCTAATCCTATACACCACCACGATGTCTATCCGATCGACGACCACAGATATCTCGCGTTGAGCCTCGCCCGGTTTAAACTACCTGCAATATATATAAACCCAGTTGGTGAATACGAGACCATGACAGCACACGCCCCGTTGCAGTATCTGGAGCAGACTTACCCCTTTCTATATATACTATATACTCATTGACAAGCAGTTCCCTCAGAAAATGATTAGATAGTCAATCAATCAATCAAGTTTATCTGTACGTTACACCATGCATGGTCAAATGTACATTAGGGCGCGTACACATGGCCAGCAAGAAAATATCAGGTATGCCCCATGTGACTTACTTGACCAATGAAATAAATAATACCGGAAAATATCCGACGAAGGCAGCGCGCTGAAATTTTATCGCCAATTGGTGATATGTGTTCACCTTGATATAGGTGGCCATCGGTATCCGTTAACTAATCTCGCAGGGATATGATCGTAACAATTCAAGCACTCGAGTTATGATCCATCAATAGTATCGTCTGTTTCAACATACTACGTATTTCCATTTTACATTGGTTGTCAGAACCGCTGATGTATTATATATACATGTATATACGTGTATACAGAGACGTGGCGACAGGGGGGGGGCTTGGTGTGTCTCGATCACCCCCAACTTTGGTCAATAATTTCAACAGTTGGACATTTCATACCTGCCAAAACATTAGTTGGAAATTTCACACCAACAATAGGTTGAAAATGTTCTTGTAGTTTGATTTTCAAAAAAATTATTGGGGGAATTAATTGTTAAAGGACCAATATTTGCATATTTTCCTATTTTTGGTAAAAATTTTGGTCTGATGGTCATCAGTTGGAAACTTTCCAACCTCAGTGGGGTGACAGGTTGGAAATTTCCAACACTTTGAAAGCTTGTGTCCTGGTCCCTCCCCCGTGGCCAGCCTGAGTCAAAGGTCAAAAACTGCTAGTTAATTTAAGAAAACAATATTGTCATACATTTGGTCAACATTGTCATTGGAATTGTCATCAGATGTAAATTTTCCAACCTAAGTGGGGTGTCAGGTTTGAAATTTCAAACTCTAGGAATGATTGAGGCTAGTCTAGATGGTAGGATTTAGCGATTTTCTTGTTCAGATTACAAACTTTTCGCACACCGGGCCGGGCCGAACCATGGTCTAATATTAGGCCTAAGAGCACTGATATAACTCTATGAATATTCGATATGGACTATAGGTTGTTTTTCCGCAGTAATTCACTTCAACAAACACGACTAACACCAGTCACATTGAGCTCAATCAACGTCAACTAACCCGCCGCTTTATCACGGGCGTAATCTTTGCAGCAAGAAAATATCAGAGTACAATTGTACCTGATATTTTCTTGCAGATATTTTCTTGCAGCTTCATGTGTACGCGCCCTTAACATAGAATAACAAGACAAGAAAATGGACAGATAACATGGAACAAAATAAGTAGCAACATATACATATATGGATGCATATAAATGGAAATGTAATTATAGTAAGCGCAACAAACGACCATAGTCGGCAATGAACATGAATCTTGTGAATCTATGCTCTTGTATTGTCTGTTTTCTGTCTGTCGTCTGTTTTATATTACTTGAATATCCCTCTATAAATGAATAAAAGACCGTTCCAATGCATACTTTTATAACTGAATGGAAGAATGCATTCAGTACAGAAAGGGTTAAAGATGTATCACTCACACTGTCTGGAGTTTATGGTCCTTTCTTTGGTAATTAGATAAAATTGGTGATAGCGAGACACGCACATGGACTAACGGCGCAAAAAAACGTCGATAGCGTCGCAATGATTTCTACGCTTTTTCCCGACGTGTGTCCCCTGGGAATATCCTGTATTTACGTAAAAGATCACACAAAACTATAGCATAATTTCTACTCAATACGTTACCACTATGCAAATATTTTACCACGTAACAAGGCATTCGCGGGGCTGATGGATACTTCTTGATTATATCGAGCCGTACTTCTTTAGTTTGACTTTTGCCCGCAGGGTAAATTTGCTTTACAAATTACCGCCGTGCGAATTGCTTATATTACTCATTTAACAAGTTACACTTCCACTCTTGTGGTTGTGTATATAAGTACTTAGTGCCACCGAATGCAGTTAATCAACCGCCTCGCCCCGTGTGTTGACCCCCGGCCGGTGGTCAAATTAGCCTCCTTCAAAATACGTATCATAGCTTCGGGCCTCTTGAACTCCGTGACTGACCAAGATAGAGTGTTATTGTACACGCATCGATGGCTGGGCACTTGATAAAATATTGCGTTTTGTGTAACCATGGCATGTTACGTATGTGTATTGGACTATACACTTTATTTATCGCATATTTAGAGCTGCAGTGTACATTTATGGAGTGAAACAACATGTCACATACAGTCTTTAACCCTTTCTGTACTGAATGCATTCGTCCATTCAGTTATAAAAGTATGAATTGGAACGGTTTTTTATTCATTTGGAGGGGTATTCAGGTAATATAAAACAGACGACAGACAGAAAACAGATAATACAAGAGCAGAGATTCATACAAGATTAATATTCATTGCCGACTATGATCGTTTGTTGCACTTACTATAATTACATTTCCATTTATATGCATCCATATATGTATATGTTGCTACTTATTTTGTTCCATATTATCTGTCCAATTTCTTGTCTTGTTATTCTATGTTAATGTACATTTGACCATGCATGGTGTAACGTACAAATAAACTTGATTGATTGATTATTTAATCATTTTCTGAGGGAACTGCTTGTCAATGAGTATTTAGTATATATAGAAATGTGTAAGTCAGCTCCAGATACTGCAATGGGGCGTGTGCTGTCATGGTCTCGTTACAATAGCATATATTAAAATGATCTATCATTAACATTTGGAGGGATGTTTAGGAAACATAAGCAGGTAAATGATAATATACAAGTGGAGAAGGATTCCCATTCAATGGAGGGAAATGTTCAACAAACAGCCTATGAAAATATCCTATATATAAGGGAACTATAATAGTAACAAAACACGGAATATTTACCATGGTCATTAAGTCATGCAGTTTCTCCTTTGGAAGGAGGTTAATTATAAGTGCATGCTCAAAGGCCCCAATTAACTAAATATACTATACGTGAACATGTTTATTACTCATGATCCATATTCAATTATGACTGAGCATTAAAGCGTTACATTACAGTACATTATATTAGATAGCTGGAAGATTTCTTATTTCTTTATTTTCGGACATGGAACATGTATAAATGGTAATTTTGTGGTGTCAAATCGGTTCGGGCATCTTTAAATTATAACAGATTTAATACAACATTTCTGATGATTTCTTCTACTCAACAAGGATGAAACCAGGCACGGAAGTGTTGAATTAATCTAGTGCAATCATTAGATGGATATCGTTGGTTCTAATTATGACCGGGACGAGTGGCACATAATTAGCACGGATGGGACCAAATGTATAATGATGGAACTGACGGTATAGGCAATCTGTTACAGTCACATTAACGGACGTAATGACAAGCTCATTAGGGTGTGATTAACCGAGGGCGAAAATGGCCCATAATCCCGCCCGGAATCGAAGGTCAGCCCTGGGCGATATCGTATTCTGCTGACCAAATGATGCCATCGCTTGGTCTCGCTTGGAATTAATGGTTATAAATTAATGGCAAAATAACCAAACACACGTTCGTCTTTCGTATTCTAAAGTACTGCATGCAGTAAGCCACGTTGTCTGTTTCGACGCAAGTCTGAGTTTATGGTGCCTGTCATTTGCAGAATGAGGTCCCCAGGTGGTGAATTTAGTGGCGCTATCCCGCACAGCGGGCTAGCATCACCAAATTCACCCACCGTGCACAAATCGTTGGGCTTGTTCATTGCGTTACTCAGAACACTGCTCCGTAACAATTTCCTGTGGGGCGGCTTGGCTCGTTTCGCTACTCCGTTCTGCGCCGATGAAATTTTACCGTGCTACATTCAGATTTGATGCACGCTGAAGCGGCCGATGTCGGTGAATCGAAAACTAAAGTTAGCCGCTCTCGGCCAATCAGAATGCTTGATTTTAGTGACAGATACTCAATTGAAATACAATGTGATGTATACCCATTTGGAATCTCGATTATGCAATATGTCGTCTGCCAATTTGGGGATATAGAGAAACTAAACTAAAAAAGAAATAAAATCTATGTGAAGAAGTTTCTATAGCTTTCTGATAATAAAGAAACTTTCCAGAGAAAATGAGGCCTAAGCAGAATGAGGTCGCCAGAGGGGGAATTTAGTAATGCTAGCCCCCTATGCGGGGTAGCGTAACTATAAATTCACCCTCTAGGGACCTCATTCTGCAAATGACAGGCACACTAAACTCAGGCTTGATTCGACGAGGGCTGAGCACAAACATATCGGAATATTCGAGGCGTTATTGCTTCCTGTATGTGCGCGAACAAATGATAAATTTCTTATAGAAATGACCATGCACCGATTGGAATGGCACAATGAGTAGTCGTCCCTCAACTCGGTTCAAGCTTGGATACAATGGCAAAGCGAATCGTTATCTAAAATTAAACAGTACTTTTTGAAGTTGTCGCATTTCCATTTGAACACGCTATATACACACATATATTGGTAACTGGATACTTAAATCTTCTATATACTAAGTCTACATGCATCAGAAAGACTTATGAAGTCATAGAAATTCGTCAATATCAGCGTCCAACGTTTTGCACAGAAGCTTGGTGAACGCTCTTTGTCACACGAAGAAAAAGCTAACATCGAGCGTCCTTTAGTGTCACACGATAAATAATTATGCGATGGTTCTCGTGACATCAATGTGTATTTTAAAGGTGTGACACGACAGTCCGTATGTAACTATTTTGGTGTATTTGACCTGCCCGTTATTATCAGGAGCGAGACGAAGGGAAGACACTACATATTGTGGTTAATTTGAGGCGAGTGGCTTTAATATAGATTAGTTTTGTATCGAAAGGATTACGCGGTCATGGAGCATAACAACACATTTTAATAAAAAAAAAAATCTTATCAAAGTTGATATCTTTGTGATAGTTGAAAATTGTTATCTAGAGCTCTGTCGTCTTTCATTGCTTCTGCGACGTTCGTGTCTGTTTATTTGCGTGCCCTCAATATTTCTTGTTGAATAGGCTGGTTTCTGGTCAAGAAACTGCAAACATCTGAAAACGTGGTAACCTGACCCCTCCAGCGATATTGGATCTGCCGAAACAATAGAAAGTCATGCTTAGGTCACATTGCTCTTTCTTTTTTATCTTTCCAATCGTAGCATACTGGTCTAGAAGTGTGTGGTGAATACCATGGTAACTACGACGTCACTCAAATTATTGCCACCTACATAATGTAACTCGACACCAAAAACACTTATTTAGATATCTGGATATCGACAAAGGATACCTCTAGCATGAAATACGAATCCACTGGGGCCCTAATTATGGGCTTTTCACTTCATGTGAAGTATTTTAGCACCTGCCTTTGCCGACTGCGTGTTATTCCCATAGGTCACGTGTCAGGGCTGGTCCGGATGGATACTGGCGAATGTGGGATGGGCGAGCTCTCAGTGGGTGGCCAACTCATGCAGTCTTGAATCTTGATATTGCATTTCAAATATTCACAGCTCGGTCCTTCAAATTATCATTATGTCTATATGTAATTTGAACGGATATAAAGATATGTCGATAAATGCACATAATATACGATTATATATGCTCAGTTTTCTGGACAGCTATTTTCATTTTTTTTCTCGCACGAATTAAGATAAAGATCTTCTTTATTTTTACCTTATAAAACTAACGGATGGTCTTTTATTATTTCATGCTGAAGTATTTAACGTATTTGTCCGCCTATTATGTTTTTCAGAAACGCACCAGGATATAATAAAATGCAACATAATTTCAGGCTTCAAACTTAAACCTAATAAAATGAGACACCATATATACACCGATAACTACTGTGTACATATCGGACACGTGGGCTCAAAGACTGACATGTTTGATCGTTGAGGGCATACGTCTCATCCTCTCATGCACCCCACATGCCTGAATAATCCAATGTGAGAAATTTCCCTCGGCAAATAGTTCGAAATAGTTATGTTAATTTGATTTTCTGGCAAACAGTTTTAGTGAAAAATATATTCGGCTTCTGCTATATAGTGGACCATGGAAATGAGCGCATACATTTATGTCTAAAATATAGCATACCGGTATGTATACACTAGTCTAAAATTGCGAACAATGTTGCATGGATGGGCTTTCTATATAAGGTATATAAAACTGTGGCAGTGAAAAAGGCGGCATATACGCAAGCAGAACAAGACCACTTTTCATGTTTTTGCGAATAGCAATTGCATTGTATATATTACGAGTTTTATTACTGTGATCAATAGTATTCTTACACGTGCGCTCGGCAAATTATAATAAATACGGGTTCTTATAACAGCAACATGAACTAATTTGTACTAGAAATGACCTTTTCTGAATGGCTTTTCTTCGCATGTCAGTGACAGCAAAAATCCCTCTTCAATGTTGGCTATTGTAAATATTTTTATCCACGAACAATACAAATCTGATCAAGCGGGGCCCATGCTGGAAGCAAAGATCACAATCTGGTTCAGTAAGTTCATTCTGGTGTCAAAATCGCCGGTGCTCCATTCAAAATTAGTTCCCGCGGCTTATTGTCGTGGGGCGTTAGGTTTTGATACCAACGAACCATAGACGGTGTCGGGCAATTCATATCTGTCATTAATATCAAAAACATGCGACTTATTCCAAACTTCAATTATAACAGCCCCAGCATAAACACATGTCAAAATGGCATCACGAGGGAAGACAACCGGGAATTTTTAGTGTTCAGTGTTTATTCCAGCATGGAAATAACATGAAAAATATAATTTCAACCATACATTATTTAGTTATATAACACCATTATATCGTTGTTTGGTTTATTATGTGTTAGGAAACTTGAAAAATTTATATTGGATTGTGGCAGGGTAAGGGTGAAATGTTCTTGGGAAAAAAGCCATCAAAATAATGATATATATGGGTAGATGTAGGATAACTTATGGCCCACATTTGAGGGGTATGAATTGAGTTAACTATTTCTTTCCTAAATTGATTCTTCCACCCAGTTATACAAGTATATGTATTGGAATGGTCCATCATTCATAAATTTCATTTGGAGGGGTGTCCAGGAAAATGAGCAGACGACAGACATACGGAAAGATAAAACCAAGTGCAGAAGGATGGCTATTAGTTGGTTGGAATTAGTATTAGTATTAGTATTAATATAATAAGTTCAACAAACTGTGGTCGTAATTTGTTGAACATTATCTGAACATTCCTGAGCGAAAAAGTCGTCAATGCAATGAGTATTTAGAAAAGAGGTTAAATTATTAACTACAACAATACCATAACTCTAACATCCTCCAACTGTATGGTACAAGCGCAAAGCCTAAGTTTAGTGTGCCTGTTATTTGCAGAATGAGGTCTCCAGAGGGTTAGCATCACTAAATTCACCCTCTGGTGACCTCATTCTGCCTAGGCCTCGTCTTCTCTGGAAAGTTTCTTTATTATCAATTTTCTATAGAAACTTTTACATATAGATAGATTCTATTTCTTTTTTAGTTTAGTTTCGCTATATCCCTAAATTGGCAGACGACACATATTGGGTGTACATCACAATATTCGCAATTTGGGAACTTCAATATGACTCCATGTCTCCCATATAACAGATGAGGCCACGCAGAATGAGGTCCACAGAGGGTGAATTTGGTGATCATAGCCCGCTATACCAGGCACACTGAACTCAGGCATGTTACAAGCGAAATCACGATGCCGTGGGAAAGTTCATACGCAGTTGATTACATCACGGAAACCAGGACGAACCCCTATTTGTAGCCGCGCATCGCGCTTTGAAATGTGCGGATTCTCTCCCTTTGGGAGAGATAACGAAAGCATGCGCTATCATTGATAAGGGCCAAGTGTACGAAGCCGAAATTCAATTTCCCGTTACAAATCTGTTTGGCAACCCAATATCGACGAATTTTCCATATTTGCACTTCTACCGTACGATAACAGCCCGTGGAACGAGGCTGATTTCCCCAGCTTCTGCGCGTGTCAAAACCGCTGTTTGTTTTCAATTTATCATCCATTATTTTGATCGGACCAATATCTCTCTGAATCCAATCCAACGTCCAATGTTGTTTCTATTGCGGGACGGCATGCGTTCGTATTTGGAACAGTCTTTTCTGTGTCTCTAACTCGGACTGGAGTTATATAAGTGGATGCGAATGCCCTTTTCAACATAACAACTGTGGAGAATGCACTCACAGCTCTTTTTTCAATATAACTCTATATGGATACGAATACCCTTTGTCATATTTAATCACGGAGTCACTCCCATGAATCAATATCATGAAAATGACGAAGTCTCGATTGACTAGGAAAGACTCCATCCGATTTTAAAACAATTAGTCAAAATTGCATGTCACGTTGTTCTTAAAAGTACACGACAGCCTGACGAAGAGTGAAAACCCTGCGTGGTTTACTGCCTACAGTAATTCACAAAGTAATTGACCACTTAACCACAGCAGAATTATTGGCAATTTTTCAGGATTTAGTCGGAAATATGGCTTGTTACCATTCATCGGAAAGCTCTCGCCGAGAGCCATATTTCCGACTAAATCCTGAAAAATTACCCATAATTATGTTGTGGTTAAGTGGTCAATTACTTTGGGCATTACTGTAGCTCACATGCACGAAAGCATTGAGGGTTGTATAGAAAGCATGCAAAATTAGTAGTTATATGGTGTCAAATCGGATGGGGCATATGTTGACATATCGAACTAGCTATATATAGTATATGTATATGTGCATAGGTAATAATCTGAAAGCTAGAGCCAGCACGTTTCCCGTCAGAAGACCGTGGCATCAGTTGGCGGATGTCAGGTCCACCGAAATGAGGTCAATATATAGAGTAAAGTATCTATATTATTTTTTGATAAGCTGAATTCAATTCGATTTTTCGTTGCTCTGTACATTCACTTCGCTCTATATATAGCTAGAGTAGAGGTAACGTACTGAAAGATATATAGCCATTGGTCCCTTCGGAGCAATAATCCAATAATGGCCGATATATATAGTTAAAGTATGTACAACAATAGTACGTTGAATTATTTGATTGACGCCAGATCCACCGGAATGAGGTCAACATATATAGAAAAGTATTTATATTGTTTTTGACAAGCTGAATTCCATTCGATGTCCCGTTGTTTCTTTCCATTTGGTGCCCGCGGGGAGCTGTTGCTTACATTGATTTAGAATAATAAAATTCGATCCGCAAACGCAGGAGATTTATTTGTACAAACTTATACTCCGCTGCCTGCGCTCTCAAACCTATTATCTTCGTTGATTCCCCTATATATGTTGCGTTTTTAGCTGAGATGAGAAATCCGTCCTGATAGTCCTTATCAGAGCAATCACATTAATCCGTACTATATAAAACAAATTGGTGGCGAAGGTTTTTCTGCGATCAATATTCTTCGTTTGGTCAAGTGTATTCATGGAATTGGTGGCATGGCGTTCATTAACAGACGCGGTGCTATTAAGGCATGTTCGATTGGCATGGGCTTGTTCCAATCTGTTGCTATCTGGAGTAAGGTCGCAGGTTCATGGCATCGAGGTCACTGCCAAGAGGTTATATGGCCAACCGTTTCTGTATGTTATATAATATCTCAATAACGTCTCATCTCCATCGCGGATCCAATAGCTCACTATATATGTGTTAATTGCTTCATATATTCGTGGAACATTATCATTTTCTATCATAATAGCCATGCATACGACTGGAATGGTACATTCAATTACCGTCAACTCTGATTAAGCTTGAAAATCGGTCCAGATCTTCGCCCATATCGGGCTTCGAATCCGCACCAACCTCGTCAAGCCCATGCATACTGCGCTGATGGTACATGTATATACCATCGACCTAACCGCCTTGAACATTTCCTAAGGTAACAACTCGTCAATGAATATTTAGTATAGAAAGGGTTGGTGATTCAACGAAAGGTCTGAATGGCCAAACACCATATATATATATAACATCTATATTTACATATATATGTTTCACCAAAGGTTATTGCAAATTAATCGTCGCCCTAGCTCATCGAATTCGGGAAAAATTGCACATGGATTATTTTGCCATAGTTTTTTCCCTATATATGTATAGAATGCTACAGCTTAGAGCCAAATAATAGCATGCGTTGCTTGCAAACGAATTCGATTGCATCTCTGTAATGTTCTTCTGGCAGAACTCTTGTGACAGAAATGATATATCTCAGGAAAACTATTCAAAGAAGGCGCTGCCAGTTATCGTCAACAATTGGTATACCAACCGTTCTTCACAACGCACGTATACCGTGCAGGTAGTCACGCCCACGTTCGTCTCAGAGAATGGAACAAAAGAACATCACGGCACATACCAGCAAATGAACAGTGACGTCTTTCGTAACAAGCGAAGTGATTTCCATCCTTGGCAATTCACAGAGCCATATGTTATATCCGCATTGCGCAGATATCTCAGAGTCGCAACGTTCAACATCCGTCCGATATTGGAAATCGACCATGAAAACTCATTCAAGGGTACGGCAGAAAAGTATGCTGTGCAATTGATATATGACATTAGATAATAATCCTGCTAACGCAAAAACAATTACAGCCGAAGACGACTATATATAACCAATTACCGACTATATGTCCAATATTGCCAGACCATGTTCGGTTTGATTTGTTTGAGGTTTGTCGTGATTTCAGCATGCATAGGTCACATTACAACGTTGTTAGTTTTATTGTCCGATGAAAATCCCCACTTGGGGGTTAATTTCATTGGAAAAGCAACTGGATAATTTGCTCAGAGAAGGTATCAGATTAACCAACTGTTTTGCCGATCTTAAATGCACACGTACGATGATTGACGTTCGAACCATCTTAGCCACCAGTAGCGACAACTCTGGTCCACCCTTGCCCGGGGCCACTCACTGGCATGCCTAGAGTGGCATCCTCAATTTAACCCTGCGCTGCGCTGGTATATCATTAAAGATCCTGTGCCAATGCATTATATTATGCCTGCGAGTCTCCCATGGGGAGCCTCGCATATATAAGAGCATGAACTGCAGGCTTACGCGGTCAAATAAATGTTGTTAGGCCAATGTATTCTCTTATATATACGAGGCTCCCCATAGTGCATCATTAAATATCATGTGACAGTGCATTCTCTTATATATGCCAGTCTCCCATAGGGAGACTCGTATATATAAGAGAATACAATGGCTTACAAGGTCAATATAAATATTGTTAGGCCAATGTATTCCCAATGGGAGACTCGCATATATAAGAAAATGCATTGACACAGGGTTTTCTCAAATACCAGGAAGCTCCAGTCATGGAAGGGGTAAGGTCGTATCTGTGTTTTGTTTTGTTACACAGTGAGCGAGGTTATATATCAGCAGGTTAATCGAGTAAAGCTCTACTCAAATTGAAACAAACGAGAAAGTGTGTGTCATAACTATATTTAGGATAAAGACTGAGCGTGGACGTGAAAAGTCTCGCTCGCTTGTGGCAATCAACAACACACCGACACGACATATGCATCTATGACCTACATGTATGTCTCTAGTCGATGCACAGCGCAGCGTATGTGAACAATATACGATAAAATACCCCAAAACTCCCCTGTCAGCTGTCGTTACGTCCCTGAATAAGTTTACGACGGAAAGACTTTGATGTTTGACTATCTTTGACCGAGTCTCACGAATCTTACTCTTCTCACAGTCAACGATGCCTTGTTTACATTCCTTAATTTGTTTTGAGCCTCTGTTTAAGATTGAGGGAATAACTTAGAATTATTAGCATGACATTTCTATTTTTCTTTCAATTAGGCGCAGTTTTCTCCCTCGACGCTTCGTATAGAGAAAACAGTGGGTGTTTTGGCATGGGTATACCTATCAATTCACTATTAAGTTGGTTTTGCTGACGACTGCCACGACTGATATACCCTGGTTCTCACCAGATAGCAGATGATTGCATCGCTCGCAGACAGACGTGTGTTAAATCTACCTTGTGTAAAATTAAATCTTGGCTTCTGTGACTAACTTGTTTGGACGTGATTTGATTTAATATTGTTTTGATTGCCGGTCCATCGTCATCTGCACTGAATGTCGAGAAAACCTTGTAAGCTCCAGGATAGCATGCACTTTACCCAGATTAAATACATGCATTTGTATACAGACGCCATTTGAATGGTAGGGGACTGGAACCCATGTGTGCCCCTGTTCAACCGCCTGATGTGTACTTGTTATAATATGTACACTCATACGTGCTTTTGTACTGTGGAATTTGAATGTAGGACGTTGGTTGTCTGAAATCATGTCATGTGACGTAGGGCACAGGTCCCAATTTGTCCATATTGTGTATATGGACGCAACTTGCATCCCGATACTGTATCTGAATACAGTTCAAAATTGGCCCTAAATCCTCTTTTAATTTGCAAGTTGAGTGTGATTATAATAAATGGATGTTGGTTATTTTGCGTTATATACATGTACATGGAGTATGGACACAAGTTGGTTTCGTTGGGTCCATCTTATAATGTCCAATTTTACACCCGGGACCAGACCAAATTCCATCGGCACCGTTCACCGTGATAATTTCATATATAATTTTAAAGCCTTCAAATTAGAAATAGTTTGTTTCTGAATGTCGTCTGCTTATAGTATCTGAACGTCCCTACAAATGTATACTTCCAGTTCTGAAAGGGAGAATTCATTCAGTAATGGTTAAGATGTTAAGAAGTGTACCGTTGATAAATGAGGGATTCAGAATAATGCCTTGGTGAAGCCAACGCACAGCCTCGGTGGGAAATGCTCTAAGTTAGCGCTTGCCAGGCGAATCAAGAGTCACGACGTATGTTATGTAAGAAGAGTTGCTAAAATGCGCACTGAGGCTCACGTTTTATCATCATCGGCTTCCGCTTGATCAGAGCCTTACACCAGATGTTGAGTGCCTTCCCAATATTGACATTTGGCTTGATAATCGTGTTTTCAAATGGAAGGATGTGACCCTGAATTTTCCCAAGTCGCCCGGTACGTTCGTGGGAAATTCAACACCACAGTATAGAGGTATATTTCCAAACAGAAGTATCTAGCGGATATTTACGAACACTCAGCGGCTTTCATCCAGATTTCAGATCCCTTTGTTATGAATATTAAAGGTTCAATGCAATATGTATACTCGTTCTGGGGGCCTGAGTTGACTCCCTGAGAATTATCGGGCGAATATCACGTAAATCTACAAGAGGATATTATATAGTATTTGTGATAAATGTTTGCATTTAGGAATGCGTTGCGCGGGGACAATAGTTATTCACCTGCTATAATAAAGCAGTGGTAAATTCCAAACTGGATACCTTATGGTTTCCTTCGTGACAAAGCCCAAGGCTGAAACATCTACAGTAATGCCCAAAGTAATTGACCACTTAACCACAGCAGAATTATGGGTAATTTTTCAGGATTTAATCGGAAATATGGCTTGTTGCCATTCATCGGAAAGCTCTCGGCTCTCGGTCAATTAATTTGGGCATTACTGTATCACACCGTGCGTCCGGTTATAATGGGAGCACCCGTGGTTCAATCTCTCTCCAAGCTATCGTTTTTTTATAATCAACCAAGCACTGGCGACGCCAGTTCTATTCCCGATCGATAAACACATTGAATGGCTGTTTTTGTTTGAGGGTGGGGTGTCGTCGCTTCAGTCGCTAGCCCCACATCACGACGTTACCAGTTGATGGGTGACCACGCATAGGGTTAATTTAATCACTGCTCGTAGAAACCACCGACCCAGGAAATCAAATTACAAACTTTCCCAGATAGACGAATCAGGTTACCTATATACCCCATTACGTGGATACAATTCCGCGTCTGTGGGGATGAGAACAATTTTCGCAATCGCTGGACTGCCATGAAGTTTACCAAGTGAGTCACCGGGAGGGGAGGTCTCGAATGGTGGATGGATATTGGTGGATCTATTGCTGATAACAATTTGATTCCTGAATTGATCTCATTCAGTTCCAAAAATATACTGTGGTATAATGGTATAATAACTCTTCACTTCTTGAGATGTTCTGGTAATAGTTCTTGTAATATGGTCAAAATATGGCGAAACAAACATCATATTTATTCCCATACATTCATTTATTCGTGTCCAGTTATAAGTTCAACAAACATTGACAATCCTATAAATGAACGAATTGTAATCTGTATGACATTCATCTGCCTGGTGTTCCTCTGTCTGACGTCTGCTTATTTATATTGTTTGAACATCTCCGGTGAAGATACACCATTCCAAAATATGCTTTTAGAACATTTATTGAAAGAGAAAATGTTTTCAGGAGTGAAAGGGTTGAGACTCGATCTGATTATGGAATTTGAAAGGATCTACTTCACTTGATGTTTGGGGATGCTAATTATGCCTCGGGGTGAAATTCATATAATTAAGATCCTCGTATCAAAGCTTGTCAGTCGATGGCGTCAGAGAGAAAAAAACTTCTTAGTATGACGCCATGTTTCTGAATATCAGTCAATTCAAGTTCTCTTTATTCTTCGCTCTAGTCTGGGCTGTATATAAAAAGATCACTTTCAGCGTTATATATTTTTTCGTTTTCATTTTTATTCGAACCAACGGGAGTCCGCGATAGTATAAGCTGGTTCAAAACCCACATCGTTATACCAAATCGCGCTGCTGGGAAAATTCAGGAACAACGTTTAATTGAACCACATTCCTTCACGCACCAGCGATGGAACAAGAGGGAGTCATGTTCATCAATTAACGAATATAGACGACCATGGTCGGTGCAAGGAGATGTGCAACGCTGACTGACAAAAGGAACGCTGCCCTGCCATTATAGAGCATGGCGAGTCCGGCATCTATACTCATAGAATCCCGATGCTTCTATTTACATGAAACACGTTCTATCGATATTTTGGCGAGATATCGGAAATTCTGCTTATCATGCATAATTTTGCGCCGACAGGGAAACACGGTACAATGAAGTACACAAACACAATATGTGGTTCATTATCATGTGAACGCTTTGATCTTTCGCCACTGTATAACTCAACTCGCCATCTTTAAGCGAGTCAATAAGACTCTTCAATTTTGTTTGTGGACATTGTTAGAAAATCCAATATCTCTTTCAGATCGACGCAAATCTGCAGTGATGATTTGCGCGTGCGCGATAATTACTGGTTCCGTGATAGTATGAACAACACAATGCAACGAATAATGGAAATTGTATGCCTTGGTTATCACTTGTGGTATTTTGTGAGCAAAAATGCCTCAATCTTGGGAGAACTGGCGATAGTGAAGTGTCTTTTTTCCAACGTCCGAATACTCATACGATCTACCGATATGTCTTTAATTATAATTTCTAAGAACCATCATTACATGCAGATTGAACTTTATGCGTGGTAATTGGCTCGAATCCCATCGCGTAAGGAAATTGGGATTTGATCTGAATTGATGGATATCTTAATGTATCATTCGATCGAAACATGGCTATTTTGATAAGTGCGAGAATTGGTTCGCGCACACGAAGCAATGAGACCGCATAATTAACTGCGTATGAACCATATTCCAGCTACATGCGTCGGATTTGAGAGTTTCCCATCCAGAAATTCAAGCGTTCCGTTGTTGTTCCCAAAGCTGGCGTACAAGGACGCCGCGAATTGGAACGAGTGAGTTATATAATGCCCCAGAGTCAGTTGATACGGGGAACATACTCGCAATGGGAATGTATATCACAACGCTCCGTCTCAAATAACATTGCCTCTCCAGGCACTGACAACATTTTATTAGTCTATAGATGTGCGTTCGATTAGCTGTAAGAGTAGAACCGATCCAAGGGGGAGTTCACACATCGTGTGGAGTACTGAGCTCAATCCGAGCATTGATCGAACACTTCCCATTCTCTTACCATCGATGCGTTATTGTGTGTCGTATATCGGTTTTAGCGTCGTGGAATTAGACGGACAAAGGTTGTTGGCAGTTTATTGACATCAGGTCAGATTCGGACTTCATTTGTTTGTCTACATTACAAGGAATGGTGAATGCCTATTATAAGGCGACAATGCGGTCGGAACCGATGGGAGATGAATTTCTTTACGCCCATTCCCCAAGTCTCTAAAACGAACATAACCAGGGACTAGTGTCAGGGAGGTGGGGTGTCTAAAACCCAAACCCTGATCGAAACGTTGAACGGTTGTCATGCCTGGCACAACATCAGTTCAGGTTGAAATTGATCTGATGATTAAATTTCCCAACCAGTATTTATAGTGTGTGTAATCACAGGTCCCCTGTGTGACAAACCCACCATGAGTATATACCTTAATACAAAATTAATAACTATCGGACCTATAAAGCATATACTAGCTTGCAAACGAAACTCATTAAAATCCCATGTGCTTGAGATAATGCCACATACCCAGTTCATTAGACCATATTCGCACCTTTAATTTAATGTATCTCCCATAATTAATGATATATAGGTTGAAGATCACCAAAGATATATATGAATAGGTGCACCCTTTCGAAACCGGACAAACCATTTAACAAATTGCCATCAAATATAGCATTAGCACTGTAGAATTTACTCTACTGAGGTCACAAAGACAGGACAACACATGGTGAATCATTGTGACAGTATTCCAATTATTGGAATTAAATGGTCATTATTAAGAAAATTTCTAAACTAGGCTGGAGATGGACATTTCCCAGTTGGAGAGCTTGAGGTACCAGATAGCATATTTCAACCCAAGATAGGCGTGCATACGGAATTGTTCAGACTTCCGAAAATGCTGTCTCGTTCAATGGGGCGCAGTTATGGTTTCTGAGTTAAACACCCTAACTCCCAATTGAGACCCCCTATACCCACGTCCCTATAGTCACAACTGTCGGCTCAAATGAGACCTTCACATATAAAAGCTAATGATCAGCTTGGTATTTTATTTAGAATTGCTTCTTTTTTGTGCTTAGAAGCCGTTCTTCCGAAATGAAAATATAGCTAAAAAGTAATGATGCCGATAATATGAGTGCATGCTGTACTTATTAAACAAGAGAGCTTACTCCGTGCATGCAATCTCGATGAAATCATTTTTGACACAAGATTAATCTTTTGAAAAAAATGTTCGCCTCTAACATTTGCATCTCATTTGAACTGGCAGCAGACTGGTATGAACTTGATTACGCTCAATGACGTATCTTAAGATTGGTTTGGGCAATTTAATAAGTTCCGTCGTCAGAAGGGCTGCAAGTTACGAAAGTGAAATAAATCCTCGCCATGTGGGAATGTTTCAGCTGCATTTTTCTTTGCTACAGTTAAAGGGACTCAATACCTTCGCAACAGATCAAAATCCATGCAGGGTTTACCTCCCTTGATGACTCGGTAATCCATGCAGGGTTGACCTCCCTTGATGACTCGGTAATCCATGCAGGGTTTACCTCCCTTGATGACTCGGTAATCCATGCAGGGTTTACCTCCCTTGATGACTCGGTAATCCATGCAGGGTTGACCTCCCTTGGTGACTCGATAAGACCGCTGCTACCGGTGACATTTCACCCACATTTGGTGGACTTCCGCTATATTAAGATATATATACTAAGCGAACAGAGCAACATGATGCCATTGTTAAACACACAACATGTCGATTAAATTTGTTTAATTCCGTACCTTAAGTATGGAAAGTCCAACTAGAAGCAAAGAACTATATTTCGAAACGGTGTGATTTGGTTCTCCGATTATTTTATCAACACAAACGTATAAACGCACATGGACGACACTGTCACGACAACACGCGTGGCAAGTCAAATACAAGAGTTCTAATTTGCTGCAATTTTGAATTGTAGCTTGTGAAAATCGTCACCAATCTACCACTGTGTTCCTCTATTCTGCTATTAAGTTTTTAGTGCGGGAATTGTTCTCAAAGCACATAGGAAATTTGACATTCGGGCGATCGGTTTTCGCCATTTTTGCGGGAAACCTCCGCGCTAAATATAGAAACCACAGACCAGTACCCAGCCGGTTACAGAGTCAGAAAGGAAGCACGACTGGCGCGGTCTGGTAGAGATTGCAGTACGAGAGCCACTTTATCGCAGTTATTGTTTGCAGGTAAGAGCATGTCCAGCAAATAATCTCTCAGTCTGGTAGTTTCGCCATATTAGGCAATTTATGGGTATATGATAACACCTGCAAATCACACAATCAGGTATAACAATGTAAATTAACCTTAACTGACCATTTAATTACGGATAGAACGGAGCCTGAGTCACCATACACACACATTTAGCTAATATTTGTGATCGAAAGCACCGGATTTAGTGAAATATCATTCGAGTATACTCGGCTATGGGAACAGGTCTATATGAAAACAACCACTCTGAAACAGACTGGCCGAACAACAATTACGACGGAAAAATAGATCAACTTTGTTCTTATTTTGATTATTTATTTTTCCAAAAGAACTAGAATTCTCACGCCGAAAGCATTGATAAGTCAATATTACTGTTACAGTAACATAAATAGGAAACAATGGAGAATATTAGTGCATTGAATAATACTGGGAAAAAACCCGATATATACTAAAGGTATAGAGTCGCATATATAAGATAATGCACTGGTTTACAAGTTCAAGGTCACTATTGTTAGGCCAATGTATTCTCTTATATATGATACGAGGCGCCCTATGGCATACTCGCATGCACATATAAGAAAATTCAATGGCACATGGTTTTCGCAAAATGTCAGGAAGATCCAGTCGTGGAAGGGAGGGGAAGGGGAATATTTTGTCACTTTTCAATTTCAAGATTATCTTACATATTAGTATCTCGTGTAGTATTTATCGACCTATATATAGCTATTATGATCACCGGGTGTGATGACATCGTAAATGTGAGACAAATACTGTGTCTAGTTTGACGAATGATGAATACTATATATAGTCGCTTTAAAATCCTGAAATTTTGCGAAAACCCTATTCCAATGAATTGTCTTATATATGCGAGTCTCCCATATAGGGAGCCTCGCATATATAAGAGAATACATTGGCCAAACAATAAAAAAATATCTTGAACTTGTAAGCCATTGCATTCTCTTATATACGCGAGGCTCCCTATAGGAGACGCATATATAAGAGAATGCACTGACACATCATATTTAATGCTGCACCAGCGCATCTCCCATCACGAAAGGGTTAAGAAGGTCCAAGAAATATTTAGTCCCCCTAAGTCTATTCCAATCCAGCAAGTCGAACTGAAATAGTGCAACTAACGAATATTGATCAAACATTTTCTATTTTTATGTTAATAGATACTGTATACATGTATACATGTGTTGGCATATGTTATATATACATATCTGTAATGTCTACAATCTTGATGATCAAAATAAACTGAATTGAATGTCAATGGCAACTATACGTACATATAGGATAGGACTGACAGCAACCACAAACACACCACATATCATCATGTATATATATATATGCTATGTTCGTAATCAACATTGTATTTGTTAAAACATTAATGGAAGAGAGGATGTAAGTTTTAAAAAGTTGTGCGCCGATCCCTCTTGTACAATAAAAATATGTTTAAACAAAAACTACGTGCATGTCCCGGTCGGTTAATTTTGGTCAAAATTAATCTTAGTCGTCAAAAACAACATGAGTTTAGCGAGTGAAAAAAACACACAAAAACAGTACAATAAAATATGTATGCAACGTCAGACATTGTCATTACTATATATACCGGAAGATATTTCCGTTATATGATTCCTTCCATTCCGTTATTTCTATTTCACCATCATTTATCGCGTATGCGGGCCGGTTCATAACCAGTTGGGTCATGCATCGGGGAGATTATCGATTGATCTTGTGTGGATTTTCTGCAAATGGAGTGCAAGGCGCATTGACAAACCTTTTTATTCGCGGTATTCAAGGTCCAATCTCGATTGAGATGTGAGCGGAACTCTCCAGTTCGCCATTGATCCACCAGGCCGTCGCTTGAGACAATAAAAATTAATATTTCATGCAACCGCAATCGATGTCAAAACATTCCGACAATGAATGTATTTACAGGCAGGTGTTCCGACATCAACAGGTTTTTAACGTAGCACGAGTGGTCACCCTTTTCTATTTTCTTTCCTTCAAATGACAGAGGGCACTTCAGACAAGGTTGGATCTGTTCCTTTTATTTGTTGTCGATACCAGTTCTGAGATAATTTATACTGTGACTCACTGCTGACGATTTTAACCCATGTATTTACTAAATAGATTCTCCCATATAGTTATAAACGTATGCACGTTGGAATATCTCGAATACATTTGGAGGGGTGTTCAGGAAATATAAGCTGACGGAAAACGGATATTACAATTTCACTGTATACATGGATATAGTCTCAAACTGCAAGGCAGAGTTCAGTCCCCTTGCTATAGATCACTGCATGCGTACCATCACGTATACATACTAATGAAATCTTACGTTTTTATTTGACATTTGTTGGTTACAATTCATTATGCATTATTCTGCATATTCATTTGGAAATTGGCCGGATCAAATCAATAATGAATATGAGTATAACCGATAAAAGTCTTTAAAGGCCCACTTAATTTTCGAGTCACGGATTATTTTTTTTTATAGTGCCTTGATATACATGTACGGTTTTAATAACAATCTATGTCACAAATTATTATTAAAATAATATAATTCATCACCATTTGAAACATCTGTGTCTCAGAAGATGCCTATAGAGAAATAGAAAAGCAGCTGAAATAATAATAAAAAAAGCCCCCCCCCCCCGCGTTATGGGCCCCATAATGCAACAGAATTAAAACTAAAATGTATTTTCAATGGAAGGGGAATAACTCTATCTATAAAATATAGATCATTGAAAATAATACACTTTGCACAACAAACCCAGATGAAACAAACCCAACATGCCCCCAGTTTATTACACCGGATAAGTTGATGATACAATGTTTTGGAGCTTCCTCTTTCAAATGGTTTTTAATATGGCATATATTTTATGTATGATCTGGGGGTTCGAAAATTAAGTGGGCCTTTAATAAATAAAAAAATGGAAGATTTCTTACACTCTGTATTATACGTGATGAAAGTGGTCAGACCAGCGAGGGGACTGAATGCTGCATTTCAGTTTCCTGTATAGTATGTGCAGAAAACCTTCTATTGTTTAGTGGGAAATGTTCAGATAATATGTTTTATTATCTGAACATTTCCAGGGGAAACTACTAACCAATGAATCTCAAGTGAGTTGAATATCCGTGAGTAAGGTTGTAAGTCATGTGCAATAATGTAAGGGTACATGAAGAGCCTTGAGGTATACAACTTGCCAATGGCACCTCGTTGATGACCTACAGTTTTCAACTCTGGCCAATAGGACCCACTATTTGATAGCAAAAATTACTGCAAAATACACTTTATTAACCCTTTCTATATTAAATACTGCTTGACGAGTAGTTATCCCTTTGGAAATATTGACATAATGAGTTCAACAAACGAGTTTGTTGAACTTATTATCTAAAAAAATTCCCTCTAATAAATATGATTTTTTCTATCATTTCGTTTGGCTGTCGACTTCTCATATATCCTTAACATCCCTCCAAATGAATGAGTAATGAGAACGGTTCCATCGATGGTAACATTTTGATGTTGTTGTCGGAAGTGGTGACGGAAAGAGATAGAACATTTTTAATGTTACTCGGACCAGAGAACAAAGCAATATCAACCTCTATAATCGAACATCTACCCACGCTTATATACTCTATATAAGCTTTGTCACATAAGTCCCTCCGTACGCATGTCCGTATATTCCACACGTCTCCACGCCGCTTTGCCGTGTACCCATTTGAATGTCACCACGTCTCCACGCTTTATCGTACACGTACGCCCGTCCTTATATTCCGAACGACCTTACGCCGCTTTGTCGTGTATACGCCCCTATATGAATATGACCTCGAATCGACGCTGTGTCGTGTACGCCCCTGCGAATATGCAGCATTAATCGAATCACTCTCCCCTGGGTAATGTAAATGATCGTCGGAAGCTGGCCGCCTCCCGCTATAATCGACAAGTCACGTTGGGTTATTACGGCTGACCATAACGGGCGCTGGAAATTGGTTATGTTATTGTTACCATGGACAAGGCTGCTTATTTCGTATAAGTGTGTAAAGCAACTCTCTAGAGTAATACAGAATTCAATTAATTCTTATTTACACGGATTCCAGAGCTTCCCAGTGTCGATTGTAAATTTACAGAACGTGTTGTCGATGGATTGGATGAAATCACGAGCGTATATACTTTGGGGACGATCATTGTCGTTGATGGGCTGACAGCGAGGTGTACGAAGCTTGTGTATTATACACATGTGTATCCATTGGATACACACAATCAAGACATTGCCTGTGTATCTTCATGTCGCGTTTTGGTCGTCCGTATCAATTGATACACAATCATTGTAGTATATACATGCACGCCGTTATATGTTTATAGAATAAAAGGTCGTTTTCATTGACACCATATAAGGTATATGCAACTATATATACCATAAATCAAAATTCCGAAAGCGAAAACTAATGGGCAAAATAAAAAATAAAATGAATTTTGATTAAATGCGTCTCAACGGCAACATCGACTCGTCAATACAAACCGTTAATCTCAATCAATGTCAATCTAACACCCGATGTTAGCAAATGATGATCCTGTCAAACAATTATTCCATATAGCTGAAAATGGCCAGCGATGGTTACTGGCATCGAAGGCACTTAAACAGAAGCAATATACTTCACCTGTGCATTTCTTGAGTACATGTGCACGTGTAAGTATAATACACAAGCTGCGTATATCTCGCTGTGAGTTTCCTTCGTTCACGCCAGTTTGTGATGTTCTTGTAGATAGTTTGGTTTCAGTCAGGAGAGTTTATTATTAAACTCTTCAATTCAGGAGAGCCTATGTACAAATGACAAGTATATACATGTTATATAAATATGCATGCAATCATTATTCTAATCACAATATTAATCACAATATTAGTCTTACATTATTTAGAAATGGAAAGGTATAGATAGAGTTGCTCTTTGTAAAACCTGAAGAGAAATACACATGCGAGATAAAACTTCCAATTTAAATATTTACTGGACATCAAAGTTGAATATGGGAGCATTGCTGTGCGGCTTATCATATCCATGATCCATGCACCCTACCAACTGAGTGACTGGTGACCCCTATTTATGTAGTTGCTGGCGTAGGGTGATCATACAATGCATACCTCTATATTAAACTTAATTATTTGCCACAATACATGTTAACAAAATATATCACATATATAATAGCAATGCATGTGATAGGAGGAAAAGTGCCGTGCTCATTTTAGATGTGCATGCACACCAATGCCTCTCATAGCACGTTGTTTATACTCAGATCCGGGCGGGACAATATTTCGATTGTACTATATATAACCACAAAAAATATCAATGGTGTTAATATTACCACAAGGCGTAGATTTTCTTGAGTACACCGATAGAAAACATGCACATCTTCCATATATACGGGCCATTGGGGGCCAGAAACGCCGTGCAATGTTGGATTTAAACAAAGCCTCCTTTCCGTACGATATTCTTGTTTGTCGCTGTCAGAATGTTGTTCTCAAAACCATATAACGTTACATAGAACGATCTTTAATATTTGGCATGCTAACATTTTAGATCATGTCATGGCTAACGCCCGTAGAGATATTATTACACCAATACAAAACCTGGGGAACTTTTTGAAGTTTTGACAGGGAACCCTAGTATAGGTGAAGGTCCCAACTCGTAGTTTCACGATTTAGGTGAATTTGTGAGCGATTTTGCTTTGCAATCGTTTACAATTATGGAATTTCTCATGGGTAATTAATTCAATGTTTATGGCGATATCAGCTCACAAAAGTCAGAGAAAAGAATGCATGTTTGAGTTGGGACATTCACCTACAGTGAAGTACATTATTAAGGTACAGATAACAACTAAGAAATTTATTCCCCACGTTATTTTTTCAACTTCATAAGGTTCCCTGTCAACACTTCAAAAAGTTCCAAGATTTTGTCCTGGTGGAATATGATCTCGACGGGCGTTAGCCAGAGAAGAGATTCATGGCATGATCTAGCTAATCTTTATAATATGCGATCTTTTTATTTGTCGAGTACCTTAAAAATGTCAAAACAATTTAAAATATAATATAATCTTTTGATATCTATGTAGCCACACAAAAAAAAAAATACACACACACCAAAACGCTTCAAAGGCTCGGTATGACTCTTTCTTGCATTATAGGAAAGGTATAACTAGTATTTTATGCATGTACCTATCAAACACAGTGGACCATATTACAATACTGTGTGACAGCGTGCAATTTCATTGTGTAAATTAATGGTGCCCGAACTGTTTCCAGCATTCTGTTACAGACCCACAAACACGCATGGGAATCACAAAGCGGTTGCGACGTCGGATTATTGGGCCGTATAGATTACAGAAGCAGAGTTAATTTGCCTTCACACTTGCTGGAATGTACCAGCCGGTACACGGAGATATTGGAATTATGAACTTTTTCAAAAGGAGGCTTAATTGCTGCTTATTGATTCGGATGAAGACCAATTAAGCGGAAATTGTCCCCACTCGGCCTGTTTGCATGTATGTTTATCGCGCATGCGTCATTCGTTGATGAACTCTTTACTCAGTCAATGGGAGTTAGTGACAGCGGCTTGTATTTTATGGGAACGAATATCTGTAGAATCACCTAATTAACATGTAGATACGACAGTCATGATTAATTTCCATCAATGACTGATTGCTTCACTCCGCTCGGGGTTCATAGTCATATGACCAATTTATTTGAAGTCTTTGTGTGTGTTTGCCCATGGGACCCCCAAGTATTTTCAACTTCACCCTCATTCACAGAAGGGTCAACTACAAAGTGTCCATGCTTCAGGGCATCGAACGCCAGCAACAACTAATCATATAGTATATTGCCAAGGGGGGCTCGGTTTTATAGCTGACTTGAAACTCCAAATGATATAGATATAATTTGGAAAGAAGGATGAGGACAAATGCACGAAATAGCCATGTACAGACTTTATATACGTGTATAAAATATGAAGAAAACAACTTGCCATATAGTATAGCAATTTTATTTGTTTTCAATTGTTCGAACAGACAAACTCTCTTTGTGTTTACCACGTCAGATATTCTTTTACTTGAATAAGTGTTTTCCCCCATTCATAGCAAAGATCTGTTGAATAAACGAGATCACAGAGTCGCGGCTGTATTGGATTCTCCCAGCTCCGATCCGTGGTTTCGGAGCTTCATCCAGCTCCGGTTCCGTGAATTTAGTGATACAGGTCAAAGTTATATGGAGTAGCATTTACATATATGGAATGCTACTCCAGAACTTTGACCTGTAGCACTAAAACCACGGAACCGGGCCTGGTGGATCCAATATGACGGCGTATTATCACAACTAAGCAAAACAGTAAATTTATCTCTATCATGTAGCAATAAAGAGCATTCTCTTCTAAATTATTCCTGATAAGATTAACATAAAGAGGGTTTATCTCACTTGTGTGGTCAATTGAAACGGCTAATAAATTTCTATCACTTCAGTGTACGCATTTTCCTAGTATGAAAGTCCGTCTGATAAGTGTTTCATACATATGTCGGCCTATATATAGAGCTTTCAGATGAATGGCAACACGCCATATTTCCGACTAAATCCTGAAAAATTACCCATAATTCTGCTGTGGTTAAGTGGTCAATTACTTTGGGCATTACTGTATATGCTGATCATGAGAACGTTAAAAGCGAGTAATAATCCTTTCTACTAAATACTCATTGACGAGCAGTTCCATCGGGAGATGTTCAGATAATAAATTAAACCATATAGATCGTTTGTTGAACTTATTATTTGAACATTTCCAACCAATGAATGTGAATAATTCTGCTCTTGAATTATCAGTTTCCTGTCTGTCATTTGCTTTTATTGCATGAACATCCAACTAAATAGATAATAGACCGTCCCAATGTATACGTTTATAACTGAATGGGAGAATCCATTCAGTGTAGAAAATGTTAATTCCAGGCATGAAAACTATATGCCGCTTTATTCATTCAAAACGGTTGTAAGTTGGGACCAATTCGATCAGGACAGCGAGAGTAATATCATAGTATCTATATGTTTTTTAGATGTCGAGAACAGTGCATAACTCCATTACGAAATTAATAGAAGCATGTTCAAATACGCGACCTTTGTCTCGATTCAAAGATCAATTGATGCGCATGAACAGAATGAACCGTTTATTAGAACAAAATGCGCGGTTTAAGCGCGCTACACAGAACGAACAAACGATCTATTAGCGAACAGAAGATACCACTAAAATGCACAAGTGAATAATTCAGTCAGGAACGCACGCGCAATCAAAGGCACTCTCACGGCGCATCCGGCATAAATGCGATTTTAATTCGCTGAATATTAGTCAAATGAATGCCAGTCAAAGGGAAAATCTTTTATAAAAATGAAATATTAACATGCCTGGGGAATGTAATCGTTACTACTATTGGGACCGCGAACTTACATGGCTTTTGTGTTTAGCACTTATTCTCGTGTGTGTGTGGATCAGAGCGACCTCGCGCACGCAATCACTGGGGATCACTGCGCGGCGACAACGCGTGTTCGTGTCTTGATGATATTTGTAAACAGTACACGTGATTTGTGATATGTACATGGAAATGACGATCTTTTGTTACAGTATACTCAATTAAAAGTTATTTTAATAACAAACAGCTTTAATTATACCAAACGCCCACAATTATGCTCTATTTTGTGAAATTGATTCTTATATATAGGTTAAATACTTTTATACAGACTTCTATGCAAAAGAACGACTATTCCAAATTGTAGAATTGATATATAAAACAAAAATAATAAAGAGCGTCGATGCTTCCAAAACACAAACACGGAAGATAACAAAGAACGTTCTCAATTATCGGATTTTGTGATCGTTTTCAAAGTATTACTTACAGTAATTCCCAAAGTAATTGACCACTTAACGACAGCAGAATTATGGGTAACTTTTCAGGATTTAGTCGGAAATATGGCTTGTTGCCATTCATCGACTAAATCCTGAAAAGTTACCCATAATTCTGCTGTGGTTAATAAGTCGATTACTTAGAGCATTACTGTATGAATGGATTTGTGGATTTTCGTATAGCCTACATATATATGTGATACGAATTAGATGGTGATTACAAGTATTTTCCATTTACTTTGTAAGCGGAACATTGTCTTAGGGCATTCTAACTTATTTGGTGTTAAACCAGTATTGTAACCACTGTAATTATATAGTCTCTACCGAATAACGCAGAGATTAGCTATTGTTCGAATTTTGTAATGTAGTGTGAATATTGTTTTTAATATTTTTAGTGATATTTTTTACCATAGTTATGAACATAGCCTAAGCACGATAAGCATATATGTTTTCCTATTTATGGTAAAACAGCATCTTATTTAGAAGCAGGTTCAAGTATGACCGTTTTTCCTTCTTTTCGTATCAAGATTTATCTGAAACGTTATTGTATTTTAGATATAAAGGAAAGTCAAAACCCGATAATTATACTGCATGTAGTACCTTTGCACCGATGCCTGTGTAAAGGATTTACAGTATTGTAACCTCGATATATAGTCTCTGGTGAAATGGAGCCGCGTGTCCATTATCCCTAACAGTAAGTTTGACGCTGGGACTGTACATTATCGAACGTCAGCAACGTAATGGGTTCAGATTTGATCATGACAAATCGTCGATAAACAACTTCCATGCTCTGCAGGAATACAACTGAGACGTCCAATAATATGTAAAGATAGCTGACAAGCCATCGATATTGGTCGGAGTCAGCTGCCGGAAGGGATGATGTCGAGGGTTGTTCACTGTAACTTTGGTACTCAGATAATTATTGTTTAAAACGTTGGGTCAAAGCCCATTAGGCTATGTCCATCTTTGAAAATGCGCGTGCTGACCTAAGCTGGACGGACATCTATAGCGCCGCGCAACAGGCCTAACTTCTTTACGTTTACGAGCATGCGCGTGTTGACCAAAGCCGGGCGGAAACCTTGCGCCGCGCAACAGGCCGCACTTCCTTCGCAACCCATGTTCGGCCATCACCTGTTCCGGCGTCTAGTCGTGTCTTTGTTCCGGGCGGTTGTATTCAGTGCAATGGAGTGTGTCCGGTGGTGGGTGTCCGATTATTCATAGCACAACACCTGGGATCTCGGAATGGTTGAATAATGGTAATATGAGTCAGCAACCCGATGTTGAAGAAACCCACTGAATTTGGAGTCAAGTTGGGAAAATGAAGAAAAATACCATGTGGATGTATTCAATTAATATTGCAC
The DNA here is from genome assembly GCA_032622095.1 of Siphonodentalium dalli. Lineage (NCBI taxonomy): Eukaryota > Metazoa > Mollusca > Scaphopoda > Gadilida > Siphonodentaliidae > Siphonodentalium > Siphonodentalium dalli. The sequence continues at coordinate 160,730,065 of CP136063.1, read as the reverse complement.
TGCGTTCGTAGCAGCAGCCGGTGCAGTCCAAACAAAGCATATAATTGTGCACATATAATTGTGCACATATATATATATATATATATATATATATATATATATATATATATATATATATATATATACTAGCTGGTGGACCCGACTTCGTCCGGGCTGTTTACCCTCTGCTTTTCGGCGAATTGCGCGATTTGACCTTGAATTGTCCATTTTGAAGGTCAAGGTCAGGTGGGGTCACGATTTGACCCGTCCAAAACACTGCCCGGACAAAAGTACCCGTCGAAATCCATCCGGTTTTACCCGATTTGACCTCGAATTGATCATTTTGAAGGTCAAGGTCGGGTCGGGGTCACGATTTGACCCGTCCAAAACACTCAGTGGACAAAAGTAACCCTATGTATCAAATTTCGTCGAAATCCCATCAAAATTTGCGATTTGACCTTGAATTGACCCGATTTCAAGCTCAATATTACGTCGCACGGGCAAACGAATATGCTTACGACACTCCCCATACGAAAGTATCCCTAGACACTAATTTTCATCGAAATCCCGTGATACTCGGGCGTTTGGCCTTGAAATGACCCGATTTCAAGGTCAAGGTCACGTCGCACGGGCAAATTAATAGGCCCATGCCACTCCCCGGCCGAAAGTACCCCCACATACCAAGTTTCATCGAAATCGGCCCGGCCGTTCTCGAGTCCATCGCGAACAGACAGACGCACACACACACACAGACAGATTTCCCAAAATATATAATAGATATATATATTGTACGGCGCAGGATATGTGCATGGTTGTGAAATGAACAACAACCGAATTCACCATATACCCAGAAAACTGCAGTAAAAGTAGGAAATGTCCACATAAACTGTTCCGTATACAAGAAAGAGTAACAATGTATAGCTATAATTATGTTATACTCTATATATACAGTCTAATCTTATCAACACGATGATCAAGTTTGAATGTGGAATTATGTTCTTTATGAAAAACTAACCATTTGTACTTGTTCTGTGACCCATACCGAAAACGTTCACTGTTCACCACCGATAAATAAAACATAAAATCAACTATCTCATGCGAGTGAAAATTAATACTTAAATTAATTAATTTAGTATAAAAAATAAACTTACAAATATTGGGGCTGCGTATTTATAATTTAGGAAGGCGAATGGTAAGGCGGAACTTGAGTACATTTGGATTGAAAAATATTAATGTTTGGACCGAAAGAACCTAAACCTGTCCGCTCACAACATGTAGCCTTATATGAGATGAATTTGTAATACGACTAAACGTGTATTTGGGCGTATATATTGTGGGGAATAAATTCCAATTGTGAGAGAGAGAGTCGTTTGTGAATTGAAATCCGCAAAGCTTAAAACCTGGCAATGGATCGGATTAGCATGCCTGATTGTCAGACCTATATATACCATATAACATCATTTCTCCGACCGAAACCATTGACTGTCTGCAATAACTTTATCTGAGGGATTGTAATTGCTTTTGTGTGGAACATTTCCCCCCTTTAATTTCAAATCTAAACTGACAGCCAGATATGTTTAAAGCATGAAATAGTGTATATTGTTCCTCCAAAGATACGAAATAATTGCCAGGATAGTTTAACCCAGAGCGTTTTCGTCTCGCGATATATCGTGCTATTCTACTTAACTGATACAAGTACTTTGTGTATTTTCTTGACTAAGGGGAATCGACTTGATCGTGCGCACATCATACTCTAAAACGGTTCAGAGAATATATGTACTGCTGTGTCAGATAATTTAAAATCACGGTCCGATTCGACACCAAATTAGTCAAAACATTCCTAAACAAATCACCACCTTACCAGGCAAAGGAAATGTGAAAAATACTTAAATTCAACATCATTCGTAATGCACAGACATCACGAAAACCCACAAAGCCATCCATAAATTTTACGTTGAAAACGAATACATAAGATACAAAATTGAGAACTTTATTATCTAGAATTTGCGAAAACGAAAGCAAGGATGCTATTTATCAGAGACGATCATTTGAATTTTTGATAGTTTAAACATATTTATTAAGCCAAACTCAGCTTAAGGGATCGAGCACAAGTTACATAACTTAGAGTTGCTTCTCTCCCAACAAATGTTATAAATGATAGAATTACAGAAGATGACATTTAGAGTACAATACAAATACAATCTAAGCAAATAAACAAAAACTATATTTTTGATACCCTGACCGAAACGTGTTAAAACTTCCCCTTTGGACAGTCGACATCTGACCACCAGAACCTCTTACTAATGGACTCATTGGTACGATCTCTTTATTTTCTGCTATCGAAAACGTACAGATGGGAGTTTTATGGTGTCAAATCGACAGGATATCTTTAAATACTTTCCGGCGCACTCAAAATAAAATTAGGTGAAGTGTTTGGTTATCCAAAGTTGGGTTAATGTTTGGTCAAGTTCCAGAAGTTAGGTTCAATTGTTGCGTTAGATCAGTTCAGTTAATAATCACTGGTTTTCAGTTGCGCCCCTTGATGAAAAGATTTGCTGGATGTGAGTTCTCTTTGTCATATTTTCTTCTCTTTATTGGTATCAAACAAGACATTATATGTTACACCTCGTTTCATACATTACATCATTATTACAAACTAGGTTCGAAGTCTGGTTTAATTAAATATCTCATCTATTAGACTTATTTTGGGAAACTTAATAACTAGAAATCTCAGAATTTATGGTCAAAAATCATCTATTGAGATGAATAGAATTATATATATTGACATATGTTTTCTTTAACTCCATGTTTAGTTAATTCAAACACAATGTTTGGTTAATTTGACCTAACGTTTGGTGACAAGGTTGGGTTACCATATAACCCAATGTTTGGTTACATTTTCTAACCCAACTAGTTAATTAACAGATCTAACCGAACGTTTAGTCGGATTCTGTTGACTAAACGTTGGGTTAGTGTTGGGTTATATATTTACCCAATTTGTTTTCGAGTACGTCAAATTTTGAAATCCAATACCAGACAAATTAGAATTGCACCCAATATAGGAGACAATAAAAGTCTGACATTTTAGAAAAGGCACAGTTCATTTTTAATAGGATGAGAATTGACTGAGCCCTGCTTTAGTGAAACATGTTACACCCAATTAAATAGACTGCCATTGAACGCCGAGACGGAATTATGGGTAGACTGTTTGGGACCGAGGTTAATTCGTACGTCCATTTCTTGATTGAAGGCATATTACTACCGGGCAATAAAACGATATCAGACTTTCTCCTGATGTTTTAGAATTGATCCGTAAATTATAGGAACAAAGAAAACGATATTTATTGCTGTCGGACTATCGGCCTGTGTGAATGAGACGATGACGCCGACCGAAACAAGATTCCACGGTTGTTTATGATCGTAGTTATTTCTCATTAGACTATGTATTAGCTGCATTCTCAATCAATGGCTGTTGTCGACCGGGAAATCTCTTCCAGGAGACGAGTGATCCTGTATCGTATGTGTTAGACAATACAGATAATGGGGTATTACTCGCCGATCCCAGACGGAACTAGAGAGGGTGGTAGATTTGGTCAATTTCAGTTATAGCGTCTGGCCGTTTGACCTCCGGTATATTGGAAGGGATTTTTCGGGATATGGACCAGACCTTATCAGTGGATGCGAGGATAAGTGAAAATGACATGCTGTTAACCTTGTAGCGCATGCCCAAACCTCCTGTCGAGCTTTTAGCGATTTTAATTCGGACTTCTCTCAGATGTCCAGATGGTCCACATACGACGCGAGGGATCGCAGATTCCAAGCAATATCACACCAAATCGACATCTTATATAGATGTAGAGACGTGTAGACACACACAATCTGAATCCTAGATATGGCAAGAATGTGAGCAGAATAAAACATGCTAACAATTTTTGTTTCTCGTAGAGGCCTTGAGACAAGTGGAAACATTTGGAAACAGTAGCATTATATCTTTTTCATCATTTTTTTTTCACCAAGCTGACTAACAGGGTAGTGGTGACATACATTGTGTAAGTTCGTTTACGTGTAACTGATACCAAATCTTGCTATTTATTTTCATTTTTCAACGGAAACATCTCGAAACAAATTGTGACAGCAGTTAAGCCATATATTTTCATTTGAAGCAATAAACACTCATATACTGAGTCCGTGCCTCCCTATCTCTGATAAATATGTATAATGGTCAAGTCATTATTCTTGGTTCCTAGTCGGGGTTGACAGCTAGTGGTTTCTACGTGCACTGGAGTGATTTGCTATATAGCTATGATAAAGACCAGGAGACAGGTAATCCGGTATCGTATAGGTGTTAGACAATACAGATAATGGGAATTATATACAAGGCCGATCCCAGACGGAACCAGAGAGGGTGGTAGATTTGGTAATTTGTTTGCGTCTGGTTGTTCGACCTCCGGCATATTGGAAGGGATTCTTCGGGATATAGATGAGACTTTATCACTGTATACGAGGATACACGAACAGTTAAACTTGTGTGTCGTCTTTAATTTGAGCAAGGCTTCTTTTAGTCGATGGTTCGATACGACCTGAACGAGTATAGAAACAGAGTGTGCCAAAAAACCACGTCGAATGAAATCAAGATGTTGTAGTTGTTCATTGTCTTCAGTTCGGCATAGGCAATCCGAAAATATGGCACAATAAATTATTGAAAGAGTGTCCGTCTTATATGGTATTTTGATAGACATTCGAGGAATATCCAATGATTATTTTAAACGCATTGTTCGTACATGCTGTTGTAACATGCTATATAATTGTGATTTGTAATCGATCGGAAATATAGTTCTCGTAACTATATTTGATGACAATCAAGATATAACACATTGGAAGTTGAGGCATATTAAATTTTCGGTGTAAACAATATTTATTCACAAGAACAAAAATAATCCAACAAGTAAAATGATTCAACAAAATTATACGGTGATTGATGATGTGTGAGTGAAATGGGACGAGACAACAATGACGCTGTTATGCTGATTATGGGTTATGTCAACAGCAACTTTACGTTTTGGACACTCTCATTTGCAATGAAAGTTATTTGTAAGGAGGAATTCCATATGCAATTGTGTGCTTATGTTGTATAAACTGCATTGCGGCTTTTGTATTTAGTTTGCCTTAATCACATCTGGTAATGCGGATGTATACACCGTTTAATCAACGCGGGAATATTATTCTGAAACAATATCCTCACTTCAGTGGTCTCAGTATTGTGGAACTATAATGAAAAGACTTCGAGTCCCGCGCCACAGTACTCCACCCGAAGTACATCCTCTGGGCAATTTCCGTACTTCATTGGCTTCGATCTGTGATGATGAAGCATCGCCAGTTAATTAGATGGCTTGCTGCCTCACAAACAACATTGTCTGGCCGTTCTTGGAAGCTCTTTGGCTACCGAAAGGAAATTAACACCGGCTTTATTGGGCTTTATATGTTTTTTTGTCGTTTATCAGTCTATTCTTGTCTCGTTAATCAGTCGATATTACTTTGAGTCCATCATTTTGGCGCCAGTCACCAGAAAATTAATGTCGCCTGTCACCAAGACACGTCGCTTCATTTGGCTCGCAGTATTCGTACGCTTGCATGGTTCTGGAATATCGGCGATTAATTAGGCAGTGTATAATATTCCGATCAGTAGAATGTTGCTATTGTACTTGGTTGTATAGGGTCGTGCTATAGTCAAAATAGGTGACCCAAAGATAAATGATACCCCAAACGGTTTGGAACATCATTACCGAAACACTTGGCGATTTGTTATATATTTTACCGATGTTATTTTTGTCTGATGGACTGTTGCTTACTGGGAGTCTGTTGTTTCTATGTACGTGGATATGCGTAATTTCCCAATGCAACTGTGTCCCTTCTTCTTCCACTAAAACTTGCAACATTGTTTTATGGCCACAGTTGGTAATAATAAGAATCAACAAACCACATAAACAATGATTTAGTACAATTATTGCATAAGCCAATGCGTTTCAATGATAATTGACTGCAGGGACGTGGCTAGACGGTCGGGGTGTCCTCCTTGAAATTTCCAACTTCGCCCCCCCCCCCCCCGAACAAGGCCAAACTCCATTGTTTGATTAAAAAAAACATTTGTATACACTCCCCTTGGGTTGGAATTATCCAACTTGTACCTTAAATTTTCCAACTGTTTGAAATTTGCGGCCTTACTCCCCCCTAACGTTGGAAAATTTACCATATTATAGCAATTCCAGACCTAAATTTGGACTATATATTTAGATAAATCTGCTACGGTTGTTCTAAAAACCCACTAATTATTGGTTGAGAAATCAAACAGTGAGAACAATTACAACCTATATGTATGTGGTGTAAAATTTCAAACAAATGTGGTGTGATGCATGATGTTCCAACTGTTGAATTTTTTTTACCAAAGTTGGGGAAATTAGACATCCCTGTCGCGCCACGTCCATTGTTGACTGCACGTCGGACAGTGTTTTAAAATTCTTCTCAGCGGATGTAATGTCGACTGTCGCTAAAAAGTTAATACAAAAATTCAAAGTTCCTTGTCCGTATATATATGTACATACACACACTCGCGGGTCGGATACAATGGTGATCCGCAATCTGACTAGATCCAATCAACAAATAGACGATACACAGCAGTCATCTTTGTTGTAACCCCGGGAGGAACGTGAGTTCAATTACGAGACCTATGGTGATCAATGGTCGGCTAGCCTGGCTTCAATCGCGTGACCAAACGTGATTATTGCCGTAGTATTACTAACGACTTATTTACCGCCATGTTACCCGGGAATCCGCCGGCGGTGCTCTGGAATGGCGAGCCAATTTCTTCCCACAAGGGACGTTGTACATGATACATGCGACGGGAACGTGGATTGCTTGCGAATGATGCGCGGGGAAACCAGAAGGCTAAATGTGGAGTTATTTGTACATGTAAGTAATCGGAATATGTGGTGGATTCACTGGATTGTCGTGTCACATGCATATAGTCTGACGACGACTAACTGCTTAACCAGGGCAATTACACACATACCATTTTCCACATGTGCATGGTTATAGCTTCACAGAGGGCCCAGTGGCTCAGTCGGTGATACACATATTGCATTAAACCGCCTTAAGTCGTCGAGCGAAGCTGGTTCGAATCCCGATGAGTGCGTTTTTGTGATCCAATGATAATGTGATTCGTGTATCTGGTAAGATTGCCAGTTGATTGTCGTGGTTGATAGTTAGTCCTTTCTATACGTGTATTGGATCGATTTGCTCGGGAAATTAGAAGTGTGTATCTTTCCTCTAGAAATTAAACTGACAATCTCGTGATATGGTCTTGTGGTTGAAACAAAGATAACCCCATGCACGCAACAGCCCAACTATTGATGTTATCAGACATGGTTTCTACAGACAAACTGAGAACTGTTATCTCCATATGTAAACCATGCACGGCGTAAACTATATATATTGTACTATCGGCACATTGATGGGTATTTGTTTCATTTGCTTTTTAGCTCACCTGAGACGAAGTCACCGGTGGAGCTATAGTCATCACTCCTCGTCCGTCGTCCGTCCATCCGTCCGTCTGTCCGTCCGTCAAACTTAAAAAAAAACATCTTCTCCTCTGAAACCATCATACCGAATTGGTTCATATTTGGTGTGGATGTTCCCTAGGTGATTCTCAATCAGATTTGTTCAAATGAGGTCACTGGGTCAAATAATTGCGAAGCCAGGGCCATAACTCTATTCCTCCATAGTAATTCTTACAATGACCTCTTGTTCAGAACCATTGGGCCGATTTAGCTAATATTTGGTATGGAGGGTCCTTGTGACTGGTGTTCAGATTTGTTCAAATGAGGTCACCCGGTCAATTAGTTGAGAAACCAGGGCCATAACTCATAGTAATTCTTACAATGACTTCTTCTAAAAAAATATTTGGCCGATTTAGCTTATATTTGGTACAGAGATACCTTGGGTGACTGGGGTTCAGATTTGTTCAAATGGGGTCACTGGGTCAAATAGGGGCAGAGCCAGGGACATAACTTTAAGAACAAAAAATTTAATTTTTGCATTTTGACCTTTAATTTTTGTTTAGGACACATCACAGCCACATATTTCTTACCTAGATTTTTCTTAGCATGTTCTTCATCTGTATGGATTTTGGTATTGTTTATTTAACCTCTTCCACTCTTGTTTTGATATAGAATTCATCCAAGACAGGATTACTCAAACATTTTTCATCTGATCAACACCAAATTTGGTATATGAATTTTTGACACTTATATACAGATCAAGTTAAAATATGGGTTTGATCCGATATATTTTAACAGAGTTATGGCCATAATTCCCCAAAAAATAATAAAAAATTCAGGAACTCCTTGATCAATTTATGTAGCTATAGGCAGAGTCCCCAGGGAGTGTATTCATGTCATTCATAATTTAAATGAGATTAATGGTGTTATCAATGAAGCACCCTTGTTGTTTACATTATCACTCAGTGGTCATTAAAATCAGATTAATTTCATTTTCTCCAAGAGTGTCTGGCATTTGCAGAATGAGGTTCCCAGAGGGTGAATTCATGTTGCTCCACACAGCAGGCTAGCATAACCAAATACACCCTCTGAGAACCTTATTCTGCTTAGGCCTCATCTTTTGGGAAGTATCTAGAGTCTCAAGATCTCATTCTGATAATAGGCCTCATCTTCTGGGAAGTATCTATAGTATCAAATTTACATTGTTGTTAGTTAAATTTCCCTTCTAGGAAGTTTCTGTATCCCTTAATTTGCAGAAGATAAAATTCATGATTGAGGTGCCCAATGGGTGAACATCACCAATTTCAACTGGGGAACTTCAATTTTATTCTAGGTCTTCCATAGCAGTTGAGGGCCTTATCAGAATGAGGTCCCCAGAGGGTTAATTTAGTGATACTAGCCCGCTGTGCAGGATAGCGTCACTAAATTCACCCTCTGGGGACCTCATTCTGCAAATAACAGACAGACTATCTCAAGGCTTGATTGTATAATACAGTGTGTTGCTTGAGGCCAGACATGCACAATGTAGGAACAGACATGCTTTTAGTGATGCTATCCCACACAGCGGGCTAGCATCACCAAATTCACCATTTGGAGACCTCATTCTGCTTAGGCCTCATCTTCTGGGAAGTATCTATAGTATCAAATTTACATTGTTGTTAGTTAAATTTCCCTTCTCGGAAGTTTCTATATCCCCTAATTTGCAGAAGACAAAATTCATAATTGAGGGGCCCAATGGGTGAACATCACCAACTTCAACTGGGGAAATTCAATTTTATTCTAGATCTTCCATAGCAGTTGAGGGCCTTATCAGAATGAGGTCCCCAGAGGGTGAATTTAGCGTCACTAAATTCACTCTCTGGGGACCTCATTCTGCAAATGACAGACACAATATCACACTATTTCAAGGCTTGTTGTATAATACATTGTGTTGCTTGAGGCCAGGCATGCACAATGTAGGAACAGACACGCTTTTTGTGATGCTATCCCGCACAGCAGGCTAGCATCACCAAATTCACCCTCTGGCGACCTCATTCTGCTTAGGCCTCATCTTCTGGGAAGTATCTATAGTATCAAATTTACATTGTTGTTAGTTAAATTTCCCTTCTAGGAAGTTTCTATATCCCCTAATTTGCAGAAGATAAAATTCATAAATGAGGTGCCCAATGGGTGAATATCACCAACTTCAACTGGGGAACTTAATTTGTATCTTTATCAGATTTGTGAAAATGGGATCACAAAGTCAAATAAGGGCAGAGCAAGAGACTTAACTATTTCACTACATAGTAATTCTTTAAATATGTTTGCAAGAACTAGATGGCTTATATAGAATGGAATGTTCTTCCTTGACTGCAATTCAGATTTTTTTAATGGGGTCACCTGGTCAAATAGGGACCAAGCGAAGGACAGTTTCCCTCTGAATATGCTTCCTTCACAAGGACCATCAGGTCTATTTGACTGATATTTATGATATGTATGAAGGGTTCTTTGGTGTCTGGGATTCAAATTTATTCAGATGGAGTCACCAGGTTAAATAGGGTGGGACCAGGGACATAACTATATGTCTCTATAGTCATTCTTAAAATGTCTTCTCAAGAGAGTTTGGACTATTTAGCTTACATATAGTATGGGGGAATCAGGAGGATCCTTTAGTGACTGAGATTCAGATTTGTTAAAATGAGGTCAACCTGTCAAGAAATGGCAGGCTATGGGGAGTTAACACTTTTGTGTCTAATAAAATCATCGAAATACCAAATTCATTAAAACATCTACCTTGGAACCACCTGACTGAATGGTCTGACATACATGTATTGTGTTTTTGGGTCCATGGATAATTGGGCTTCAAACATGTTTAAATGGTTTTAGAAAAAGGCGCTTGTGAGATTGGAAATTTCCAACAATTGAGAAATTTTTAGGTGTCGGTTGTGAAATTCCAACCTAAGACTTGGGAGTCTGGATCCCGGTCGGGAGGGGACTTGTTGAGCTGGAGGAGGGGGTGATCAGTAGTGTACAGTTGGCAATTTCAAGGTGGAATTTTACCAAGCTACATACTTGAAGTCTCTCTAGCCACATATCCTGTTTAAATCTACTTCTTTTAAAGTGATTATGAAAAGTGCTGACTGTTTTGGTCTCCAGAGTCCCAGTCTTATCAGTCTTTGCAGTCTGGTGAGCGACCCCACAGTCATTGACTGTCTTGTTGTATCAACTTTGGTGATATAGGGCACATGCTTACTTGTCAACGTGGGCCGTGAAAAATATGAGGTTCGTAAAGAAGGGCAATTTAGCTTTATATCGCCATGCATTGTCTGGTCAGTAGGTTCGAACATCTTATTTCAATGTCGACAATGAATACAGCTGCATGACTTTTACCAAGTGGACATTAGGTACAAGCGAATAACCCACAATGTACCCGTTATATTCCATTGTCTGTGTCGGTGATTTACTCCAGGGGTCCCTTCCAGTCTATCCTTGTCGCACGTGTCAAGAACATAATCTCTGGTACACCCCGTGGCAGACGACAGATCGACCTTGTTGATTTCCGGTTTGTCAGCAGATACCGACGTCGATATTGATGCTTTGGGATGATTCAGTGATCATTAACGGATTGAAGAACGCGCATTAATATCATATTGCCATTTCACTGACTGAAGCAATCCATCAAAACGCAGCTTGGTCAATTCAGGTTATAATATTGGCTGTCAAGAAAATCGGTGGCAAGCGGCGCCTTATCTCAGGCTGATATGTGACATTTGATTAAATCTGTTTTGGTCAATTATCTTTTCTTATATTCTGATACACAGAATACACAAATTTGAAACCAGCGAAAGTTAATCGATTAACATACATGTATATGAAGTAAAATCGTCAGATATTATCTTATACGTATATGTGCACCAAATTTGAATGTTTTGGGGAGATTTGTGATTGTTCTTAACTTCGACCTTTGTTTTAACTTGTTACTAACATTGGCACATAATTTGCATGGAGTTAACATACCATTAACGTCTCACGCGGCGTGTTTTAACATAACTAATCCAACGAGTGAAAAGCAAAAGGTCCACTAATCATAAGTCCATGGTTATGTGCACCCAATGATTAATGGTTGCCATCGGTGGGGAATTTTCTGTATTGATTGTCCTCCACTAGTTTCATGGTCAATTTGAAGTCGATCTAAATTTATTTACAACATTAACAGGAAGTGGAAGCGGAGGACATTTTACGTCAAATTGCGTTACTATCTCGTCACTTCTCAAATACTCGATGATTAACGATATAAAATTTAGAGTGGACGAGGAGTCTGAAGTTGCATTGTCTCATGAACTCAAGTGGATGGGAGGAGGGGCTGTGCTGGGCGTGCTGCCACCACAAGAGGCTCAACAGCGTTATCAATACCATAATTTCATTCCAAATATTCAGATGACGGAGAATTATTTCGCGTAGAGTAACGAGGCATAATGAAAAACCGATACCTCTCCAATAAACCAAAAAGTGACTCAGAAAATTATTCGGTAATCGTGTTAATATCAACAACAAAAACTGTCGGAGTCTCACGGTCCGGAATAATCCCATTACAGAACTAGCATTAGCTAAATGGAATTGCAAATGTGCATTAGAGGGCCGGGACTGAGTAGCCGGCAGTTCATTGTAGGCTGGTCTCCCATCGGTAATCAAATAGCCTGCCGCGACTATATAATCCCCTTTGTTAGTCTTGTTTTTATTTCCCACCATATCAGCCACGATGTACAAATTGAAAGAGAAACGCGACGGAATTTACAGTTGTAGCAGATGATCATTTCCCAAGCTTTAAACGATACAGTTGATGACGGCAGTGTAATTTTACAACCGTGGTACACCCCCCTGCATGTTTATTATTTGGGTTGATTTATCTCATTCCAGCCGCTATTATATATAGACCATGTCACTCTGCAGTTAGATTTACAAGTGAATGCAAGACCGCATAGAGAGTTAATTTCATCTGGAAAATAACTCAACTGCAACTGATAAACTTGCCCAGATACACGATTCAGGTTATAAGGCAAAAAAAAAAAACACCTGTGTTTCCGGTGACCCACCGCCTCTATTTCGGAGCTCCCGACGGTTTTCATTTTATTCATTTTGCCAAATTAGTACGCATCCGGTTTTATTTTTGTGCCACCTGGAAAAATTTCCATGTACAAATATGCAAAATCATATTCCATTTTCTATTACTTGCAGTCATTAATTTAATTCAATTAGTTATTAGCATAATTAAGTTAATTAACTGTGTAAATCATGCTCACAAAGCACATCAAACATCCAAATACGGGAATTTCATCGCAAAATAACGGAATACGGCCGCCGTAGTACTTGTACCTCGAAAATAGGGAACATGAAACAAGAAAAAAAACGATGTCTTTCAGGATTATTGTTCATGATTGAGCCTATACCTTTATTAACTCAATTTGTTATGTGAAAGGGTATTAGTTAATATAATTTAAATGAGTTTGGACATAGAATTTCTCAACATTCTGAGTTAAATTTGAGTGATAGGTAGCCATTAAAGGTGTAATACTAGTATGGGTGCAAACATTGAGCATTTGTGGGAGGCATTTTTAAGCAGTTGAATATAGTTCACATACAGGGAACTCATGCTTTCACACAGCATGCTATTATCATTATGGGATAGCCACTGCAATGGAGTGAACTCTAAATACTCACTTATATCAAGATCATACATATATTTAGGACTATTAATTTTAATATAATAGTTTTAACTACTAGCTACTTGACATAACAGCCTTCCTGGCTAATAATATTTAACATAGTTGTTTTTAAACGGACATGGCTCATTCAAGCTTCCAAATTTTGTCTACTTAATTATGGAAGGAAGTATAAGATAGATTGACAAATAAATGAAATATGAACATACTACATGTAGTAATGGCTACATGTGCTATATAGTATTTTTAAAGGCTACATAGCCATTTTCCAGCTGTTTTCAACTTTTTCCACAGAAGTGAAACAACACTCATTATTTCTACCATATCAGGAATATACTAGCACGGAATGCTGTATTCTGTTCAATGTCTTGCACATGGCTGTTTGTTTGGGATCCAAACACCATGTTTAAAGTTGTATTTCGTATGACTTCAATATGTCTTTCTGCGACATATAATGTCCGTAGAAATGTAGTTCCAAGTATTTATCGACCTATTTCAATACCGGGAAAATTTCAAAAGCATATATTATTTAGTGTATTTTGGAGCTCAAACTGCCGTGTGGCTTTAATATCACCACTATCATATGCAGTACATAGATGTATGTGATTAATGTGAAGTTCTTTCCTTTCACATTCTGAAGGAACGTTAATAGCTTTTTCATGGCAAATATGGATCTCTATTGTAAACATCATGTTTTTCCATGTTTTATTCTATAAAACAATAAATTACACTATATATTCTAATAGAATCTACTTTATTATAATTGACTATAACAAATAGTTTTATTTGTTACAGTCAATAATAAACAAAGAGAAATAGGCTTGGGGGTCGCATTCATATTTGTTTTGAGCAAAGTTGAAAATAAAATAAAAAGAAAAGCCACCCCGCCACTATTTTTTTTCTTGCATGTCACCAGAAACACAGGTATATAGTTTTTTGGCCTAATCCATGTGTGTGGATTAAACATCCGCGCATTTCGGGATTTGAACCAGCTTCGCCATCGCTGGACCGCTTATGTTGGCTCAATGCACCATACGCCTTAACAACTGAGTCACCAGGGATATGGGGCTGATTAATTTTTTCAGAGTGAAGACGTTGTTCAAATGCCTATACATGTCGATATATAACGAACCGTATATAGAGCCAATTTTAGGCGACTTCAATTCTGTGTTGCTCGACGGCAACATCCTGCAACATCCGGTAATATTTAACTTAAACGCTCTTTATTCTTAGAAACGTTTACTTCGTCACATGTTCGTATATTTGGTGGAATTAATGAATATTTATATGAAGATTTTATAGCCTCAGCTAGGTTTTTTGTGTTAATTTTTTTAAGAAAACGCAATAATTTCGAGCACACTTGTGTTCTATAGTTCACGTAACTACACAGAAAACGTGATATACGACAATATGCGCAATAAATGAGCATGGTGTGGGTGAATGGACGATTTGCCATATGGTCTTGGAATACTATTTCTATTGTGAACGTGTATTGTCTGTCATCTGGCTGATGGAGAGAGGGGATAGGGACTGATATAAAGAGATAAAGAGAGATGAAAATAATCCTTTTCAATGTCCACCACAAAGAAAGGAGGCGCTAACGCCGATTCCTCATATGTTCAATGTTTTATTTACTCAAATCACAGTACGTGACACAAGAGACATATTTATAATTATACAGTGCATGGTATGTCATTGGTGCAATATTCAAAGTCGTCAACAACAGAAATGGGTATGATAACAACGTATTCTATACGCGCATAATGTGCTAATGGGATGGTGGGGTTGATAAACGAGAACATTGCGTTACATGCAGTAATGCCCTAAATAATCGACTCCTTAACCACAGCATAATTGTGGAAAAAAATTCAGGATTTAGTTGGAAATATGGCTTGTTGCCATCCATCCGAAAGCTCTCGATGAATGGTATATAACAAGTCATATTTCCGACTAAATACTGAAAAATTACCCATAATTAATATTCTGCTGTGGTTAATTAAGGAGTCGATTATTTAGGGAATTGCTGTACTTTATGCGGTTAGCACCACGAGTACAGCGGATCACAACCGCTAATCACCAAAACGATGATGAGTTCGGTATATATAAAGCTATAATGCTGACCCAACGTGACCTTTCCATATTTTTTCTCCACCGGTACGCGCTCAAAGAAATCGAGCAACAATATCGCTCTATGATATAATTCCTCAGATGACAGTACCTCCCATGTCAGCTCCGATATTATGCCATTGTGATTATCAAGTGGTTTTCTTCGAAGCCCGCATCATTTTCTCTGAACTAGAAGGAATATTTGGATTTCGGCCACCAAGATGAGGCAATAATTAAAGCAATTTTGTTTACTCTAGAAGAAATTGGCATCTCAACTTATAGTAGAACATACTCCTGTCATTGTCTCTTATTGTGCGTGATGCGAAATTGATAGGAAGATATCTAGATTCGAGTGTTCTCACTTAAGTGCGAGCCTTAGGAAGAGTCTCATTAGGGACTGACGCACAATGGATTGTATTGTAAAGCATTTACGCCGAACGTTGTCGAGCAACTATTACTTGAGTGAGAACAGATGCTCTGAGATGGTCAAATTGAGAGCAGTATGTCAGAATGTTCCTATCGCTGAAGAAGAGGGCAGTTTCATGATATACACGAAAGGAACTATGACACGGAAAGAGGAAAAAGACAGAAAAAGAATATAAAATCACTATTATTTGGCACCATCAATGAAATAACCGTCTTCACTTACATGGAAATTTGGGGAACGAATTTCATATTTAACTTTATTAAACTATTTTAGCTTCATGTTTAGGTTTCCTTCTTGAAATAAGCCACAGAGACCACTATACATCAGGGCAATAACGAAATAACGACAAAATTGTCTAACTGATGGCTCGAGTCCAATTTCCACGTAATATTTTGATGTTGTTTTAAACGTTAATACATCTCACAGCCACCGAGCATATTGTAAGTTGAACAAAGACTCATTTTTAGGAATACAATGTATTGACACGTGGCCGATTCCAAATGAGCAACAGATCTTTTTTGTCGTGACAACATCAGCTAATTATTATTTTTTGTGCAACACGAGAAGCCCACATATGGCTCCGGAATACGCCCGTAAAGGTTAACGACAAAATATTCCCACATGAAGTCATAAAACTGAAAGGGGTGTTCATAAACGGGATGTTGTTAATTCCATATTCGACTCGATGCAGATTCGACATGCGCAGTCACGAACGACCTGCCGCAATTAAATCGCGGTTGTCTCTGGAGAGATCTCGCGTTAATCACGAGAAGTCACGCGTGTCCTGAGTTCGACGGTACTACATATTGGCACACCATCACCACAGCACAGAATATCACCCCAGTACGCTTATGATGCATTCTGAACTGGGATTTGAGAACCATTGTATAAGAGTACACATGTGAGCCTATAAATATTCCGTGCAATCTTCTGTTCTTGAAATTATTTATTTAAAGCTGACATCTATAAATCATTAAAGATACCTCGATCGAATTAATGTGTACATATATTCTAGACCGGATAATCATGAGATCGAATATATGAACTCGAAAATCAATTCAACAAGTCGGGTTTATCAGGTTCTGCGCACTTTGAATTCGAATTGAAAACTGACAAATTATTTTTGCTAACATCTTGTATCAATTTCAATTTCAGTTCTTAATCGTCCCTGAAGATTTACATGTGTATATTTAATACCATCACGAAAAAAATTCATATCGAATAGAACATAATGAATAATAATTTATTTGTGGAGAAGGTTTCTTATATGGTCCAAATAATAATTATGATATTTAAATAATTATCGACTTCATTGAATTGAACTTGTAAGAAGTAAACCACAACCTCGTAGGCTGCTGATTTTAGAAAAAAATCAGCTGTTTGACCACGGTGTCACACTAGGGTTCACCATCAGCATCACCGTTGCCCACCGTTATCGTCGGCATCATTATTATCGTCAGCATAATCAGAAACATCATCACCATCAATAAGAGTCGACGAGAAGTCTATTTGTTATTCGTGGGGACGAAAACGTCAAACGTCCTTCTAGAATTCCTGCAACTATTACAGAGAACATGACAAGCAGAAAGTGTGTCATTCTCACGAATAAGATTTCAGAAGGAGATTCCTATCGATTCTGCTAGTAATTATCCCCAATATAGGATCAGCTTTCCTTGTGTTAGTGGGAACAAATTCACATCAAAGGATCCCATCTCGTCGCTAACTGAGATCCCCGGATACAGAGCAATAGAACGTAGATAAGTTTAATGAGCTCGTTACAACTATAGGCAGAACCACAGGTGTCTCGTGTTTCTCTTAATTGTTTAGTAAGGAGACCCTCTTTTCTCGAAGTGTGGGAGATATTACGATATTAGTGCCAATAGTCTTCCCTGTTGATGCACGTTACTGAATACTCTTACTGTTATTCCGGCTAGTATATACCACGTTGCTTGTACAGAAAACATTTTTCAAAGATGTCAATTGAATTCGAGATTGATACCTCCAATATGCCGCAACCAGAGCCGCATTCCGGCATAGCTCATTATAGGATATTGAGTTATGGTCTGGTCAGAGACGTGGCTAGATGGTCTCCGTTGGGGGTAGTCACATTGGAATTTCTAACTGCACCCCCTTAAAATTTATTGGAGGAGACAGAAATTTCTAAGTCCAATAAATTTCGAACAGGTACCTCAAACTGTTAGAAATTTCTAACCTAACAACACCTGTATGATTGGAAATTTCCAACGGATTGCCATTTCAGTCGAAAGAATTTTAAAGTGCCTGTGGGAAAACGCTTTCTCTTTTGTCTTGTAATATATCATATATATAAACCCCAGTTACATCATTAAAAAGCCATTTCATATTTACTTATATCACATAGTGTATATGTCACTAGTGACGAATAAGCGCGTGCTTCCCACCAACTTGGCAGCGCGCCAACAAAATTACTTTACATTGATTAATCGGATTAATATTATTTTGAAAAGCCGCGCATGACACAAAAAAAACAGATAAATGCAAAATGATTGATTTGTTCATTAAAGTTAAATTCTTGACCAACTTCGTGGCACTAACGAAATTAGACTCAAAAACAAAGAGACAAATTAGGTGACTATATTTTTCGTCGCAATCCTGAGCGCGCTATACTTTCGTATATATACGGTTGTGAAGCGCGTCTCAGCCAACGATGTAAATGTATGCATTTTTAAGCTTTTTTTAATGATATTTTTTTGTTAAAAGGCAAAAGCTCTAGTTTTTATGTGATATACAACATCTTCAACGCGTTATGTTGGGATATAAGATTTTATGGAACTCGTTTGATAAATTTGATTCACAACTCGTCTACGACTCGTTGTGGGTCAAATTTATCAAACTCGTTTCATAAAATCTTATATCCCAACATAACTCGTTGGAGATCCTCTATATCTCTGACAAGACTATACACATCATGCTCCAGTTTTGACTCGCATGTCTATACTCCTCCAGTCCCAACGGTGTCTTGGAGCTCATGTCAACAGCAAACACGAAGAAGTCAGACACCCATTGATACACGAATAACTGGAAAATCTCATTAGAGCACCAAAGGGATTGTAAGAGTTGGATTATTCGATTTCGAATGTCTATCTCGAATAACCTTTGTTCGTCTTGGGCCTTCTGCATGGGAGGCATCGTATTGCAAATGAAGAAAACGTACTTAGGTTAATGTATGGGTTCGCGAGTCTAAATTATGTGGAATAACCTATGTGGAATAACCTATGTGGAATGACAAAAAGAAGTAATTGAAGGCACTCGTTTAGCAGCCGTGGTTGCAAATAAGTAGTTGGGGATGCAAATAAGAAACTATATTTATAAATTCAGATGTGACAATATTTAACTTTTTCAGCAGAACATGTAAGTAGCAAAATTCTCAAAAATATGAACACACAGCAAGAAAATTGGCAATTACGCGGTGAGAAATCATGATCATGAATCTTCAATATAAGTCCACATAATACTTCCGCTTGTCTCCTCGAAGGTTAATATTCTATAAAGTTCAAATAATCTTACTGCACATAGCACCTTCCAAGAAAGCATATGTGTTTTCGTTGGTCGAACCGTGCCTACCACGCGTTAAGGTGGACCCAACTGAACATCCTCTTATAATGGTTCTGCAAACAGTCTGCTGGTCTTTCTCGGGGATCGAGTGTTGGCCTCAATTCAAATATATCGACCCACTTATTGAAGCCTTGGTTTAATGTGTCTACCGTTTCTACGTGTGTCGCTTTATGTCATCTAGCATGAATTATTCACTTAATTTCCTGCATCGAAGAAGGAAGACACACATACGCGTCACTCCGTATCATAGCCGCGTCTCATGCTCATCGATTTTGCTGGCGATTGCACTGACGTGACGATATTATTACGGCGTCGGTTTTAGATTTATGGCCCTTAAGTTCATGGATGTAGTTAGATGAAATATTTCCGCGTTCGATTCAGCCTAATTCATGTTGTGTAATAACGTTACACGTGCAGTGATTATTCGTTCTTTAGAAGAATCGATTGCCGTTCGCCGGATCTTCATGGTCGTCTGAACCATGCTTATCTAGATCTCTCAGTTTGATGTGGGGTATCACATTCATTGTTCAGTGTTCTCGACGTCTCGTGCCATTTGTGTCCAGTGCACCAATGTGTGCCACCACAATTTTACATTTGGCACCAAACGGAAGATTATCTGACACCAAAGTTTGGTATCAATATTCTCTATGTTAATTGATGTTCATAACTGTTTCCGGACCGACTCGAACGGCGACACAGTTTTAAACAGCGAAACATATATACATGTAGTTGTTTCCGAAATTGTCGAACGACAATAATTCCTCTATCTGTATATATACCTTTTTTGACCAACAATGGTGACCATGCAGACGATTAACACACATAAGCATCATGCAATGCGAATGTGTATTATATATGTTTCTAATTATTGCATTCATAACATGATGTATATATCATACACATGAAGTCTTCCCCACATATAGTCTACAACTATGCGATAAATCGAACTAGACTCAACTTTATTTCGTGTGCCAACAGAACTTCTCAAGTTGACCACGTGTTTGATATCTGCACGTGTCCTTAAATACGTTTGAAATGCATTTGACTAGTGATCTGGTCTTTTATATACATGTAAGTTTTTGACTCATTTTAAAACGAAATAATTTGAGTCATGTATAGTACGGAAATAGAAAACGAACTGACATATGCGGTCATATAATTGTTACGATTTGTTTCAGACAGTTGCTCTATCATTATCGTCGTTATATTATCCCATATGCGTTCGAACAATCTAATATAATATCGCAAAGATTGGAGAGTTGCATGTGATATAGGAACAGTGAAACACTTCATTGTGGCATATAGCGAATGAACTTTCCCAAAGTAGATGTTTTAATTAATTTTGTATCAAAATTGTCAGCACCAACGCCATCCTATCATATATATTAAATATAGTGACGTCATCCTATCATATATATTAAATATAGTGACGTCATCATATCATATATATTAAATATAGTGACGTAATCATATCATATATATTAAATATAGTGACATCATCCTATCATATATATTAAATATAGTGACTCTCGTTTGCGTAATGTAATCATTGTCGTTTTTTTATCGGCGATTTGTTCCGGACCAATTGAGGACTGTTTTGCGTAGTTCAAATGTTGTGTTTTACGAAATGGTACATCCATTGTTGCTGAATTTTTCGACAATAGTAATTTAATAATACATACTTGAAAAGGGTGTAGTGACTGAGACGTAAAATATCAGTTTGAAGAAGTAAAATAAGCCCATAAAATATGACTTTAATAGTTTCTATACTAAATGGATTCTCCCAGTTAACAAGTATACATAAGAATGATCTATTATTCATTTGGAGGGATGTTAAGGTGATAACAGTAGATAACAGATAAATAAAAGTGCAGAAGGAGCCCTATTTATTGAGGGAAATGTTTATATATAATAAGTTCAACAAACGATTTATATGCATGGTCGTTTGTCTGAACATTTTATATGGGATAACTACACGTCAATGATGCTTTAACATATATAGGGTTAAATGTCGTATTCGCAAGACAAAGTGCTACCACAGACTTCCCCATATCTCAGTATCGGATAAACTTGAAGTCGAGGCATGAGATAACTATATCCCGAACCCAATTATTTTAACATTCCCCAAAACGACGCCATGCAATCCCATCCGTGTGTTTTCGTTTGTCGATAAGTTGCCTTTGAAAACGGAAAATCGACGGATAATTTCTCTGACAGTTGTTTATCGCTTGTCAAATTGGCTCAAGAAGCAAATTGTTTTCAGATACTTGTTTGTCTGAAGCGCTTTAATGGGACCATCTTCGCGAATAAATAACCCTGATGTCGAAAGAAAAAAAAGCTTCGTGCATTAGCAAATCGAATCCTCAGCGATTTCTTGTGTTATTTATTGCAACAGCGGATTTTGAGATTGTTCGTATAGAATGTTGATCGCATTGACTTGACTATACTCATTAGGAAGGCAAATTACAGTCAAGAAATGCCAATAGTGGATATGTGTGCGGGAAACGTTTATAAATCGCAGCCATTGCAGCACGTCTAAATAGCTTACTTTGAATGTAAAGGGACAATTAATGCGTCTACTATGTGACAGTGTGTTCACTGTGCTGTGTTGAGATGAGTTGTTTAATTCAACTTGTAATCAATCTTTTACCCATTTTGCCGTGGTAATCAGATACCAATTCACACCCAAAACAATATTTTAAAAGCCCACTTAATTTTCGAATCATCAGATCACATTATATACAACATATTCCATAGTATATACCATTTGAAAGAGGATGCCCCAAAAACCTTGTATTATCAAATTCTCCGGTGTAATAAACTGTGAACATGTTGTTTTTGTCAAGGTACCGGCGTGTGTGCTGTGCTTAATTTCGATCTGGTCTATTATCGAAGTTGATAATTCTCAGTGGAAGGGGAATAACTCTATATCTTATTTGTGAATTGTGATGCATTCTGGATAAATAATGTGATATGGGCATTCGAAAATTAATTGGGCCTTCAAAATGAATTAATATTAGAATCTGAGCACATACAGACTATAGAGCACACGACACCAGCTGTAACACAATGCAACATCAATCTGGTGTTATATAGCTTTATTCCCATAAAAATAAAAATGATCAACATGATAGAAATGTTTGCTTCCAAACTCATGCATTGTTGAATATCGTCACATGTGCATTATTGTGCAATCACTTGTATTACATTTAATTGTCTCTTATGTCAACTTTGACAAGGAGAGATGTCAATAAACTTAAAACTAAAAAAAAATTACGAATAATGTGAAAATATGGAAATGTTATGTATAAACGCTTCGCAATTTGCTGATGGATACAATGTCAATGAGTCGATTGATATTTCCTCAATTTTGTACGGGTGTTAAAATTAAAGAGACTACAGATAAATACATATTAATTCCAATTTCACATCAAGTCAACAATCTAGAAACATTTGTATGGAAATCCCTATTGGAAATTGGCTACTTGACCTCATCCTTAAAATAATCGAATACTGTTTTTATGTTTACCCATACCATATTATGGTAAACATAGTGTCGTTGTCCGGATTGACCACTCGTCGTTAGTCCGTCCGTCCGTCTGTCTGTATGTCTGTCTGGCTGTCTGTCTGTCTGTAGACACTTTACGCATGGTGTGATAACTCGTACATTTTATATCTGATCGGAACCAAATTTTGTATATGAATTTCTCAGCATAAAAGACAGATCGAGTTCGAATATGGGTTTGATCTGACTACTTTTAACTGAGTTATGGCCATTTTTTGAAAAAATATTCACTCTTAAAAAAAAAAAAATTAGATTTAATTCCTTGCTCAATCTAACAAAACAAAAAACAAAACAAAAATAATTAAATAAATAACAAAACAAAAAATAAAATATTTTTTTTTAAATTAAAAAAAAACAAAATTTTTTAAATAACAAAATTTTAAAAACTAACACTATTATAACTCCGCCAAGGGTACCCCGAGTCAACACACCAAATTTGGTTTAAATCGGTCCAAAATATTGTCATGTACTGGTGAATTTGTTTGGAGCCATATTTACCAATTCCATCCCATGCCTTTGGACTATAAAAGCTATGGTATCTAATTTTTAAAAAAGTTTCAACAATACACAGCACATACTGTTTAATAAAGGGTTTTGTAGGTTAAGTTACCAAAATGGGCTTTAGAACATTGCTAAAATCATTTAGCTAATCTTGAGATTCAAGTGTCTTTATGCAACTGGGGTTCAGTTATTTGATGAATTTAAATTTAAAGAGAATTCCATAACTTCTGATTTTATATGTATATCCTCTCTGGAATTTTCTAAACTAACTGCCAATTGGGAAAATTAATGAGACATGGGTCAGATTTTAGAACACTGTTGGTTGCCTATTGATAAATGAAACAAAGTGATATGTTTTTAATCACTTCATGTCATCTGCCATGTAGATAATGATTTGTTTGTTATCACAAGAGCCAGCCAGTCAGCCACTTTCAATGCAAAGGCTATTTAGGCATCTGTTATCAGACCCAACACATCACAACCTAACATGTAACTACTGGTACCAGAGAAAGCTGCACAACTGAGATCAATAAGGATATTTTGCAGAGAACACTTGACCACCCTTGCTTGGATATTCTTGATTCTACATGTTAATACATGTGTGCAGATTCTTGTCTTGCTTGGATATTCTTGATCCTCTTGCTTGGATATTCTTGATTCTACATGTTAATACCTCTGTGTAGATTCTTGTCTTGCTTGGATATTCTTGATCCTCTTGGATATTCTTGATTCTACATGTTAATACATGTGTGCAGATTCTTATCTTGCTTGGATATTCTTGATCCCCTTGCTTGGATATTCTTGATTCTACATGTTAATACCTGTGTGCAGATTCTTGTCATGCTTGGATAATCTTGATCCTACCTGTTCATACATATGTGAAGATTCTTGTCTTGCTTGGATATTCTTGATCCTCTTGCTTGGATAATCTTGATTCTATCTGTTCATACCTGTGTGCAGATTCTTTTCTGCAGAATGTTCTTCTTTCTATTCATCAATACTTAGGATGTATCTTGACAAGACTATGGCTTATGGATTTTCGCGTTCAAACTGAAAATAGCTGATCACTATCGCCAAGGTATGGGTTAAACATCTGCCGATCGTGGTCGGCCTCTCGTTTTTCATCGTGGGACAACAAAGAGCCTCCCTTACATGTATTAGTCTATTCCCGATTTAGTAAAATACAGAGCGTTTGTCTGAATTATGTGCGAAAATGGAACCTCAAACTTTCCAAGTGTTTGGGATTTTCCATTTCACACACAAAAATTGACAAAAAGTAAAAAAACCAACATGCTGCTGTTGGTCTGAAACACAACATAATCGCCATTAATTAGTGGTTTGAAAATCAAACAATTTCAATATACATGTGGTGTAAAATGCTACCAATGTTGTGCTAGGTATGAAATTTCCAAGTGTTGAAAATATTGACCAAAGTAGGGGAAGGGTGTGTGCATGAGACACCACAAACCCCTCTCACTACGTCCCTGCGGACATTGCGTACTATTTCTAACAATTTCCCTTTATAGCTCCATTGACAGTGTAAAGGAAGCGCATTGTGGGGTTATGGGTGTGAGTTGTCCCATTTTACTGCCACTTGAAGATTGTAATGCTCAGATGTAATCGATAACTGCGGAGACGAGACGGTTTATGTTCAATCGATCTGCTGCCTCACCTCTTGCCCCAATAATTCAGAGGTTCACCGTGCGATGGCAGATCGAGACAAACATTTGTTTTGCCAGCTAATTCTTTTCGAGTTATTCACTTCTCACGTTGACAATGTGACGTATCACTAATAGGGCGTGTGATTGCTTGTTTCTTATCAATAAATGATATTGAAAAATGAGATACTCCCGGCAATGTTTGATTGAAGTATATATACTTTCAGTTGAACCACTTGATACGTACCACACCACGTATACCACGTTTCATAAAGGTGCCTGTTGTTTACTTGTTGATTACAAACACACATATCCCACATGCCAAACATGGCTATATATTAAAGGGACCCAAGTGGGTGGTAAATGTGCAAAAAATATATAAGTCTGTAAAAACTTCACTACAAGAAGAACGTGGAGAAATAGGTCAACCTTGTTCTTATATTCATTATTGACAGTTCTCCAATAATGAATCTTCGCGTATTGAAACCATTGCTATGCAAAGAAAACTGGTATATACAAATTATACAACTACTTTCGCTTTCACTTAAATGCGTGCATTTGATTGGTCGAGGACCGTAGATACACTTGGTAGCGACAATCTCTATTAGCCGAGGGAAGTGTCGTTTCCCGCATCACTGGGTGTAGTGATACTTTAAAAAGTACGCAAACAACGTCGAATATCCATGGGGCGAATTTACCAGGAATTTTATTTAGTCCACCAATCAAATCGCAATAAATAACTTCCGTTTCTAGTGGTAACCCAAGACGCCAACTCTCAGCGAAAAATTATCGCCGATTAAACGGCAAAATATAGTACATTAATTATACAAAAACAAATTAAAATAGACAATAAAACCCCACTTTCTAATAAAGAAACACACTTTCTGTTATCATTAAACGTCAGGGCTGAATTTAGATATGGGTTTCTTATTAAATTAGTGCGGTACATTTGAAAAAAACGTGCTTACATGACAATGTAACCTTATGCATTCTTCCAGCTTCAACCCCGCCTTCTTAACACATTGATTTGTCAACATCAATCTATAATAATGTAGTAAGTTAAATTATTATAGTCTTAATCGTCAATATATTTTATCTGTAATTGATGATAGTTCTTTTACAGACCTATTATGTTACTTTGCATGAACCTACTTCGAATTCATTGAGTTCATTGAACCCTTTCTATACTAAATACTCATTTACGAGTTGTTCCCTTAGAATACACTGCTTACCAAACAAACGAAAAATGAACACTTACATTCACCATCATTCGTATAGCACATGCAGCGCGAAAATCCACAAAAGCAGCCATCAGTTTCACGTTGCAAACGCTCTTCGTTATCTATTGCGTTTGGGAAGCGACAGCAAGGACATTCTGTTAGAGACGACTATTGGAATTTCTTGCTAGGCTGACCAAAATTCAAAACGTATTAACTTTCTGTTTTGAAAGTCAAAATCTGGCCAGCAGAACCTACTATTAATGGGCTCATGCATTGGTATAGGATCTAATTGTTTTCTGGTATATAAAACGTACATATTGTGGTTTTAATGTGTCAAATCTTTAAACCTCGTGGATGTAATTGCCAGTGATAAAAAAATAGCTCGATAAATGTACGAAACACTTATAAATTGACTTTATATGGCACGGGAAGACTTATAAAGATATGATAAACATTTGTTAGCCGGTTTCAACTCTGCACACAAAACGCTCTATATTTTTATCATACCGTGATATCAAACAACAGATGCTCTTTATTGTTATACGCTGTTGGATATATACGATGGGTATATCAAGTAATACTTCGCCTTTTGTTGACCGAAAAGGCAAGGTTTGTTTGACGGAAAGGTTATGGCCAGTTGAAATCCGAAATACATCGTCTTGTTATAGGTACATTGACCGCAAACAACATTCAAAATAATTATGCCTGCCCACAAAACCTCACGTTTAAGCCACACACACTCACACATAAAGCCTCTTGCATTGACGTTTTTTGTCGCTGACATGATTGAATAACGACCAATATAAATTGGCAAAACACAAGAAGCTAAGTAAGACGTATGGTTTTACTTATTATCCGCCCTCGAACGCTCTTGAATTTAAGCATCATAAACGATACCTACAGAGATTAGCGCTGTGATACTGTAACGTCGATAATTATCCAACGAAGAAACAAAGCGAGCCAAGTCTCTCTCACGACAACAATGCATATTGTTTTCGCATTTCTTTTAATGGAAATTCTTCTCGAATACCTCTATTCTCATGGATTTGAAACCATATGACACTCCTTCTGTACGAAGTCATTACTCCTTGTTTGTGGCGCGCTGCGGGAAAATCTCACATGGGATAAATTGTGAAAGTAATTCTATCGAAATAATGCCGAGGATTGATCCAACAATAGACGGATAAGATTAAGTCGGTGCCGAGTTTATTTTCTTTGTGGTCGTTATTGTGTACACATTGTTAGCTCCAGCTATTAGGCCACCGCATACCCTGTTCTTGTTAAAATTCGCCGATGGATTCAATGAAGGTTACCGTTTCATCTGCCACGCACCACCATCCATTATTGGGCCCTTTGTATAGTAGACTTGTGTTCATCATAAAAGATCAGGGTTGTAAAACTGATGGGCCTGGGACAGGAATGTCCACTTTCGCGTTTTCAATTGCACACTACGTTCCCATATATAGAGCGAAATCTCCAGCTCTTTATCTCCCTGCTTAAAAGCCTCTCACAACTAAAGGTTACCACACTTTGATAGAGCATATGTACAGTGTAACTCACATGATATATACAAAGATAAGTCATAAACGAAACCTTCACCTTTGGATTAGTCAAACACATTAACTTAATGCTTCCGTTTTCGAACGTATATAGGGTGTCAGGCCCATTGTCGCCAGTAAACTTTCTGATATTCCTCAGGCCGCTATATACCAATGTAGTAGGTGAGGATCTGATTCTTATATATGTCAACATCAATCTCCATTAAATTTCAGTGCTGTTCTCCGAGTCGCTATTGGACACCTTTGTATTGATCCAGGCCATTTATTCGAACCTTGATTCGAACCAAGGAAGCTTACCAAAGAGTGTAAACGAATGTTGATCCAAAGAACGTTTTTCACCGGAACCCCTAAATTTTATAATTGGAAACCTTCTATATATTATATATATTTGTGACAATGATACCGCACATATATGTATGTATCGGTGACGTATACCGGTACCAAAAAGAGCATGCTGAATTATGTCGGTCACACGTATATGGTCTATATATGAGGCGTTTAATATCGGTCACACGTAGATGGTCTATATGAGGCGTTTAATTATAGATCTCCCGGCAATATGTTATTCATGAGTCACACATAAGGTATAAAGTACATCAAGTTTTACGACGCCCGTATCGATAGCTGAGCTAATTAGGTGGCAGAAATACGATGGACAACACCTTCATATGCACATAGATCGGTTGAAATATACTGTTATGTGGCTACTTCGTATAGTTATGTGGGCAGCAACGGTATATATATATGCTGACTGCTGAACAGTTGCCATCAATCCGGGAATATCGGAAACTCATTGGACTGGAGATAAGTTCGTGGCGACAGTATGTTCATATGTCAGTTTTATATGCCCTGCATGGTAATCGCATCATGCTGTGTAGAAAGTCACTTGCTATATCAGATTCACACAGGATCTGCCATTCCTCGATACATCCTATACATTTGCCGATATAACATTCAAATGTCACGCGAAATACTAGGACCCAACAGAAAGTGGTCGCTCGCGAAATTTTGTTTGTATAGATTAGGGGATATACATATCATAACGTGCATGTATCAATCATCATTGAAGCTATAGTTCAATTCATATCAGCGTCGAAGCTGTTTCAGTTCAATTATTTATTTTATACTTTCAAAGCACGTGGGTCAGAAACTAATCTCTAAACATAATACTCCCGGTATATATAATATGCGTACTTCGAATATGTCGTACCAAACACTACACTTATATAAGTGATTCGTTTGTATCACTTATATAAGTGATTCGTTTGTATGAGTCCCAAAAACCAATCTGCCATGCTATGTCACACCCAAAGCGTTCATTTGGGAGCGGGGTCAGGGCAAAGAAGCAACCAAGGGCAGCACGCCTAGAACAGGACGCCTTTTAGAAAATCCTAAATGCAGAAGAGACACAAGTGTGCCACTCAAACATCATGTTAAACATATTCTATTGGATATATATGACATTACCACTTTCTTTACTAAATGGACTCCCCTATCTGTTATAAAAGTATATAACGGAATGGTATATTATTCATTTTCAGGGATGTTAAAAAAAATGTAAGCAGATGCAGACAGGCGAAAGGATAATACATGTGCAGAAGGATTCATTTCATTGGTGGGATATGTTCAGATAATAATTTCAACAAACGACCTTGCGCTTATTACCTGAACATTTCCTGAGGGATCTATTCATCATTTATAGTATAGAAAGGGGTAAACTATCAACATATGGATGTATAATTTGCTCTATATATAGATAAATAAGACAAATATATATAACTGATCTACATGTGTATGTTGCTCTTGTCATGTTTTCTTGACATTCTATACCATTCTAAAAAATTTAACAGGGCAATTTACGTTATACCTTCCTTCCTTTCCCCACATCAGACAGGATGGGAAGCTACTTAATCTGTCCCCTGTCCGACGCCCAAAGGGAGGAAACTTTCTGAATTCCGTCTGTGCAGAGTATATCGGCTCCACAAGAATATATTCGTATGTATGCGAGGAGGAACCATGCACAAGCCCCATCGTTGGTTCCCGTGTCCTTATATTATAGTTAGACTTTATGAAGCAAAGAACTTATATATTACGTTCTTAAATTTCACAGCCGGTATATGATTAAAAAAGCGTCGTATAATTTCGCATAAAGCCTATAAAGCTATTACTATATATGTCCCGTTAATAACATGGGTCGGCCATATTCCACAAGGATTAAAACCGGAAAATTATATTCATTATCATCGGAACCAGTGGTGCATGTGCTAACTGGCCGCCTAAAAAGTCCATCCCATATTCATTAATTTTTTAAGCAGGAAACTTTGCCAAACAATTGAATCTCGAAGCGACGCATTAATGTCGCTGATGTAGAAAATTTCTTCTAAAAGTGAGTTCCGGGAACAAAGACGATGCATAAATTCGAGACTTTGTTAATATGTATTGCGGAAACTCAATATGCCCCGTAACTAGCTGGTAGGCAGCTGCCGTGAAAAATATCATTGGGTATTTCAACTCAAAGAAATTGCTCGGAGGGGATGTTCGCGCTTGAGCCCTCAGTCCTGTGAAAAATTAATGGCGTATAATTAATAGTTCAGATTTCATGTGACTCTAGGCTTTCAAGACGCACGAGTCGTGATTCTTGAAATTAATGATTCTTTATAAGTGCTCAATTATTTGAAGCAATTAGTAAGGTTTCGCCGCTAGGTGGCGTTCCCCATCACACTTAGATAAGGTATCGATTTTCGCTGTTTTGTATATCATTCCGATAGATATTGAGCCGGTGTAATGTACCTCTAACAGGTACTTGATACCAAAACGATTCTTACACTGTCAACCTTGTGGTCAAATAAATGTCGCATAGGCTATATGAATGCTAATTATATGACTTGAATACAGCCGAAGTGCGGCTGGATTCAGTTCGGTATAATATACATTTTCCCTATAGTCTTAAATCAGGCAATAACTGATATAATCAATATTTGGGAATTCATAAGTCCATGTATAGACATGGATTCAGAGTGACGCCTATAATATAGGATAACTGTTGATTTTGATTGAACATATTTTATTTGATCCCTACTAATAAACATTCTTAAATGCAAGAGTTTCATAATAAGTATACGTGGCTTGTATATATATAGGTAATATCATTGTGAAGTAATCAAAAGGGATGGTATCACAAGTTACAGCATTTAGAGTACAATAGTGTGAGTATTCGTGAATAACAATATGCCTGCGACAGGTATGGTATTCTTATGGGTATGTCCATGATGAAAAGTATATTTACCGCATGGCAGCATACTCGAGTTCCACTATACTATATGCAGAGTATCTCCTATATATTTTGAGACTTCCGTAAATATATATATATATATTTGTCCTCTATAGAATCGAAAACGGCTGGACCGATTGGGCTCAAACTTCCCATCTAAGGGTAAAAACCCACGGGAATCGTCGTCGCGGCGTTTTGGAGAAGCTCAGAGCACCCGTTCTCCACTCTCAGTCACAAAAACGGACCTGCGGGGGTTAATCACGTGATAATTTAATGAGCGTTTGTATATGACGCGTCGCTATAAAAGAGCGTTTGTTTTCAATTCAACGCAACGTTATCGCTCGAAATTTAGCATCGAAAAAAAATAATTTCTTTCATCAAAAACATAATTACGTGTTGGACTCTGTCATTTTAAGAATATGTAAGTATTACACACAGACACACCAAGTCTCAGCTTAAACTTTTGAAAAATAAGAGTTTTATCGACATAAATCGATTTTAATGGGAAATCCTATATGTTAAAATTTAGAATCGAAAAAATTTAATTTCTTCCATCTAAAACATAATTACGTGTTGGACTGTGTCATTTTAAGAACATATAAGTATTACACGCAGACACACGAAGTCTCAGCTTGATATTTTGAAAAATAAGAGTTTTATCGACATAAATAGATTTGAATGCGAAATCCTATGTTAAAATTTAAATATTACGCCACTGGCGGCATTCGTCCCATGAAAATTCTATGGAAGCAAAATGGTCAACTCGGGACGGGTCAACCGATTGAGCCCAAACTTGCTACCTATGGGTACTTTTGTCCAGAAAGTGTCACGGACGGGTCAAATCGTGACCCCGGCGTGACATTGACCTTCAAACTGGTCAATTCAAGGTCAAATGGGGTAAAACTGGCGGATTTCTGTACTTTTGTCCGGGGAGTGTTTTGGACTGGTCAAATCATGACCACGACCTGACCTTGACCTACAAAATTGTCAATTCATGGTCAAATCGGGTAAAACTTGCTGATTTCGACGAAATTTGGTGCAAATGCAGCATAGGTGTCTCGGAAGCTGTTGCAATTGCTTTTTCGAACAAAGCCATCAGACGAACCATGCCAGTGGCGGGCTAACCTGCTAGTATATATATATTGCTTCATACTACTTTTGAATCGAAAGTAAAGTTACCAGTGACATCATGCCCAGCTTCCACGAGGTCTGAAACTTTAATTTAAACATATTTAATGTCATATAATGTATGGATAAATACATGGTGTATTAGGGATTGGAGGACATGTTATGAAAAAACTTAGGCAAACATCCACTCCCTATAAACAACAGAACGTAATTGTAACAGCAGCCACACGCATTAAACGGCACATTTTTGAACCAATATCTATTAGCAGCTGAATGCCAGAGGAGAGGAGCTCTGATAATTTCCGTAACTTGTGCTCCGATCCTCCATACCCACACTTCTCTGTATTTTAATAATATGTGTCATTTATACTGTATATTGTGGGTCACAATAAAATATGTTCAACATAATTGTATTGAAACATAAATTTACAAATTCAATTAACAGCTATCGGCTTCGGTGCATGTGATGGACATGATGTGTCAAATATGTATATTTAAATTGGTAAATCTGATTGCATGGTTAAAGAATCAAAGAACGGTGATGGGATATGTGTATATATTAGGGAATATTTGATAAGGTATAACCATAGGAGGATTATTAAATAGAAATTAGGGATGTTGTCCAGTCTGATACTTCATTGAGGCACCGGTGTGCCGATCAACAGTGCATCGATCCCGAAGGACCAAAGACTGATTAATGTATTCAGATTTACTCACATGGCTGTCACCAGGTAATGCAATCAGATGCATTATATAGATGGGTATAATGGAAGCGACAAGCTGCGATAGTTACAGGCAAATGTCTCCGCAAGGTATAGATCGCAGGGCAAAAATTACACGTCAGGGCCATTTGATTGGAATAATTGCTCCACCGGGGGTCATATCGGAACGTGGGTGATCATCGGAAAAACTGTCATAGGGGGACAATGTAGTATATACGGAACTCAATGAATTTATATGGCGTTAAATGGTGATATTTCTGCGCATGTGGGGCATTTTATTATGCGTGGATGACTTATGCGATAATTATGTGCTGTTTTTGACGTGGTACTACAGGAGAATTGTTGTAAACATCGGAGATATATACATGTAAAACATTAGAACTGTATTGACAAAGATTAAGGTCGATTGTCTAAGTTTCATGTGGACCGTATTATTTTCAATTTTGAAATACACATGATTTCTCTGACTATATATACTATATAATGTCTTTTTAGAGTCCCGAGGATATGATGTCTCAGTCGGTAAGGTGTATAGAGAGAGAGATAATCATTTATTAACGTGCCATGTGCAATACATAAATCATTAATATATATATATATTTCAGTTACAATTAGCACCCGGCCCATAGGGACTATATGTCACGCTTAATAGTATAAGTATGTATAGCTTATTATGCCGCCATAATACGTCCAGCCTATACGAAGCTGTTTTGACCCCAATCACAATTGCTCAACTTAAAGGGAGGGTGAATGCATATATAGAGGGTCTCCAACTCGTTATGTTGGGACATCAGATTTTATCAAACAAGTTTCATAAAATCTTATATCCGAACATAACGAGTTGAAGAACTTGTATATCACATTACAAAATCTAGAGCTTTATGCCTTTTTTTTTTTAACAAATCAGAAGCTTAAAAATGCAGACATACATTGTTGGCTGAGACGCTTCACAGCCGTATACGACAGTATTGAGCGATCGAGCTGCCGACAGAAAATATTGTCCCCAATTTGCCTCTTTGTTTTGTGTCTATTTTCGTTAGTGCAACGAAGTTGGACAAGAATTTAACTTTAATGAACAAAGCAATCAGTTTTATTTGTCAAGTGTTGTTGTCATGTGCGGATTTTAAAGTATTAATCCGCCTGATTCAATGTAAAGTCATTTTGTTGGCGGGAAGCACGCGCCTATTCGCCACTAGTGAGAGATAAGGACACATGTAATGGCTTTTTAATGATATAATAGGGGTTTCATGTGATATAAATTTATACACAACACTTCAATGGTATATATATTTTTGGCCCATTTTTAATTGGGCAATGTTTAGTTTATATGCATGGCCTATATATCGTGTCGACGTTCAGAGCAAATCTTGCTAAATGATAAAGATCGTGTACCATAATACTGGTGAAAATAAATATCACATATAGTGACGAATATAGTGTTGTCGTAAGAATATACTACCCGTATCTCCCCATATATTTTTGTTTTTTCACAAAGACTATGTGGGATCCATTGTCCAATCAGAGATCCATAATTATGACAAATTCATGTATATTGGTCTGTGTTCTGTTATACTTGCATGTACATGACTACATGTGTGTATGTATGTATGTATGTCAATATAAACTTGATCCTGCTTTCAAGAAGGAGAAAAGAAAGTAGAATTGCAGGGAAAACGCTCTCTCCGATGTCGGCCATGGACATTCGTTGCACAAACAATTGAGCGAACTTAGTAGATCGCGAGTCAAAACGATTCTCGTTAATCGAAGAGTTTGCAGCCTAAAAGCACACTTACCGATAACACAGTACAATGGTACGCCAACTAATGTTTTAATATTTCATGGAGGCAATTTCCTCGAACGGCAACGTACACACGCGTTATTGTTAGTTCCATTTTATTCGACCAATATCAGTCCATTAGACTAGGACAGCGATGTATGACCTGGCGCCACGCTCGTTGAACTCGGGTTCTATGTGTCTGTCATTAATGGACCTCCGCTGAACTGCGGATCATTTCCCGACCAATGAACGAAGTATATGCGGCCCACATCCTTCATGAACCACTGTTGAGTTATCTCTGACAATACAATGCATCCAAGCGCTGTTTCAATTAATGCTATACAGTCTCAGTAGTGGACCAATACTTCTCGGTCCACAACACCTTGGGATATCAGTTGGGTTGATGCTGTTTTGTACTGAGTCCCACCCGTTACTCTTCTATGACAGATTTTCATTGAAAGACTAATTTATACTTGAAATCCGTTCATTCACACGAACCCCTGAATGTGATTAATAATATGTCATGTTCGCCATTTATCTATCTTCAAAATTATATATCATTTACCGTGATAGTTAAGGTAAAGTGATGAAACTATCTTTTAATTTATTGTTTACATACATTTTTTGATAGCGCGACAAATCGAAATTCTCTGGAAAACAAGGCTTTGTTTACTGTTATATATATATATCGTTGCTTTGACATTCAACGGACCTCTAATGTACGTATGTTTGTTATCATCATGCTTGGGCAAGACTCTATATATGTTCATATACGCAAAGCGTCCATTTGACCTATAATCCGAAGACATATACAAGCAAGATACATACCTCCCGCCCATGATTCTGGGCGTAAAGTCTGTCATATATAGAAGTGTAATTGTACGGGACTCGGTCCAAAACAGCATCAACCCAACCGATATCCCAAGCTGTTGTGGACCGAAAAGACTTGGTGTATCTCATCACATGGTTTAGTTTGGTTTATTGGGGTTTATTGTCAGCTGTCGCTAGTCCATATCACGACGTTGTCAGTTTTAGGGGTGTGGAAAGACCGCATATAGAGGGTTATTTTCAGCAGGAAATCACTATATTGCACTTAGAAACTAAACCTATATACAACAGAAAACAACGGACAAACTTACCCAGATACACGAACCAGTTTGCTTTCCTTGCGCGTGATTTACAAATCCATGCCCATCACTGCACAGTTGTGTTAGCCAAATGCTCCATGCACCTTACCAACTGCAACTGATCAACTGGGGCTCATCATCACATGGTTCGAGCCTTCCATTAACTGGTTAGGCAGGCAAACACACATTGTCTTTCGTGGCCATGGACGTGGCTTGGGGTCTTTGTCATGGTGTCAAACTTTACAGAACCGTATTGAAACACCAGAACATGAAATTTGATTTACACCCCGGCGCGTTGGAATGTTTCAACTGACATCTTAAACGTTACGACTGCATGCCGGGAAATTAAAACGTAACGACTTCCCGTGGTTGTTGGAAATTGTTCAACGTTTGGCCATTTCAGTCTTAACAGTTTGGTCCAAAAACGACATAGTTTCACAATTTGTATATATATGATTCATATATATAGCAATTCAAGATGAACGTATATATGTACACGTATATGTCACGAATTGGGTTTGTTTCGTGTATGTCGAATCTTGAATCTGGATACCTTGCATATATTTAACACTGACATTGTACAATAGACGGTGCAATGCAATATAATGATTTTGAGCGAATCCATCCCAACATCCATTAATACAATTAACACTGAGTACATATACATACATACACCATGCAACTTTCATTGATATCTGGTGGCATCTCACACCAACACCAAATCGAATCCACGCTATACTTGATGACAATGGCTTTGAATCTGTCGACTCCCTGTCAAGTCGAGAGTTTAGACTGCATGACATTGATCAGAATCAATAACAACTGCAAATCACGCGGGATTTAACGGGATGGCGAGAATGAGAATTCACACTAATTTGCCGGTCTGTAAAGTGTATCTAGAATTATGTAATATATACCACCGGTGGGTGATCCACAAATGGTAATGTCTGATGCGTAGATTTCAGGGATTCAGACAGCTGCCAATCGGATATATTTGTCGGGTTCGTTTGTGTTCATCCCTTACAGGATCAATAAATTCACTGACATATAGGCAGTGTATCAGTTGGGTCTGTCATTTACACGTATATACACATCGAATATATAATGCTCTAAAAGATTATTGCATCCCTATTCGATCACGTTCATTTTACGTAGTGTTACATCCTGTTCTAGCAATTATAAAAGTACCTTAGTAGCTTTAACGACCAGTGTGGTATTTTAATAACAGTTTATTTTTTAACGCTGGTTTTCGATCTGTATGATTTTGGAATGTTAACATGCATGATAATGGAGGAGAATCTCCAATTTGGAAGTCATGATTCCCACAACAGACCACCGGTGTAGCCCCCCCCCCCCAAACATTTCACGAGAGCTTACGCTGTCAAATATTGACTTTCTAAAGAATAAATGTAACTGGTATTTGGCTAAGCATTGCGCATGCATAACGGGTCAGATGCCCTAAATACTGGACTATAGATGCCAACGCCATTTGGCAGAAGAACAAGGCACTGATAAGCCAAACAGAGCACTTTAATTCTTTCTTTCCTAAATTGATTCTCCCACCCATTTATAAAAGTATATATTGGGATGATATATTATTCGTTTAGAGGGGTGTTCAGGATAAATCAGCAGACGACAGACATATACACAAAAATAATACAAGTTCAGAAGGATCCACATTGGTGTGAACTATTTTAATAAGTTCAAGAAAGCTGCCATTTTTAACTAATTATCTCAACATTTCATAAGGGAACTATACTAATCAATGAGTATTTGTAGAAAAACGGGTAAAGTACATGTAGCTAGCGACAAATGAGGTCATGTCGTGGTGGTTTGTGAATGCCACATGGCATGACACAACTGTATTATTTAGGTCGAATGAAATTTAATCACTCTATCAATTTCTCATCTCGGCAAAATATGTCATGTCCCACTGCCTTTACTGGCAGTCGATTGACACAAGTCGTGGGATCTCTTCAAAACCCCATTATTGCATCACCGCTCATACTGTCAGCCGTCTATAGAGACGTCGCCAATGATCCTTTTGTAATTGGATAACGACCACGGGTCGGCTATAATCGACAGATCTTTTAATTATATTCAACGACCAGAACAAGCCTTATGTTGCAGACATATGGGACCATGCAGACCACCTCGATCCCTTTGTGTAAATATCGACTATCCCAAGTTCAAGAAGTGCCTTTGTAAGCTAGAAGTGTAATTTCGCCTACTTAGAATTGTAAAGCTAAATTTTCCAACACAACAGAAAGCAAACGTTGTCGCCTTTCAGAATACTAATCTCCATTCGCGTTTTGTTGTGAGTTCGAGATTTATTTGAAAAAGATAATTGCACGCATATAATTCTCATAGAGCTTTAATAAAGTATGTTTTGATTTAGGATTTTTCGCCACCTCGTTTACTTGAAAATTCCATAACGGTCAGACTGGTTCTTTGTTGGATTCAGCATCAAGCAACAAGGATATTGTAATCAATCACATATTAGAGTCCATGAGAAGGCAGATGCTTTTTAGCAGATGCCACGGATTTGTGCAGTATTTTTGACACGAATCTTTAGTGTCTTAACACGTTGACTGCCGACTACGAGTTATCTCGTACTTTTTGCATATAATTTAATGGGAGTCGGCAGTCAAAGTGAGTGTTTAAAAGCGAAAACAAATAACCTACTAAGAGCGAAGCTTTTAAAATTTCTGTCCAATAAAGACGAACATACGGTTTCCTACATTTTCAGTTTGAAGGAACCGATGAGCTATAGTTCACGTGTGCTTTATTTTTGTCTCATTCTAAACTTACAGTGGTAAACGCACCCAATGGTGTGTTCAAATATATGCCATTGACCATCGCGAACGGCCGGTAAACAGATCTACATGTACGTATATACACAGAACGACACGAGTGCGTTAATTGGTTTGTTGATACGACACGAGTGTTAGTACAGAAGGATAGAGCGAGAGGCACAAGCACCGTATCAACAAATCCATTAACACACGTGTCGTTCTGTGTTTATTACACGTCTCCCGTTCTAGAATCCGTGCATTACAATATACAGGCTTACAAGGTTTATTATGCACATGCTAGGCTTGTTTTGTCGTGTGTGATAGTGCTTTTATTTATAGTTCCGGTTTCATGGTTGAGGCGAACCATGAAACCAAAAGTAATTTTCTTCACCAATGTATTTGAAAAATCCCCCACAATTTGCACCAGCATACCTAAAAGGCCACGAGAAAAGCAGAGTATATGGATATAAATGTATTGAGTTGCATGACCTCAAATATGGCATCTCATCACGCGAGTTCTGAGTCAGTGGTAAATGTCCATACAATGGAACACACATTTTGGTAGAGAATATATTGTACTTCTTAATCGTTTGACGTCAACTAGATGCGTATGGAACGTACGTTCCATCTGTATTTGTCAATATGTGATAGCAGTAACACTATAGCTGTACTTCTATATATGGACACGTGTGTAATAAACACAGTGACATCATGTGTTACTGATACATGTTATGGTTGTTGACTGGACACAAGATTGCTCTATTTCACACTGCACGCCACCACCACAGGTCCCCTGGTACGACAACACTGCCATTAGTATATACCTTAATACGTGTACTAAGGTATATGCTCGAGGTGGGGTTGTCGCACCAGTGGACCTGTTGGGGTGGAAATGGAAAATTGTAGCTGCATGTGACATGCACGTAACCAATAGTACGGCGGGTTTAGGTTATACTCTAATAGATGCACCGGACATAATTGCTATAGAATATTCACGGAACGATTACGTGCACCTTATCATTTAGTTTGAACTGTCTTATCATTGAATAGAGAGAGTGAGTAGATGGGCGCGAAGCGCCCGGGATGGTCGAAAAGATCGAGTGAT
The DNA here is from genome assembly GCA_032622095.1 of Siphonodentalium dalli. Classification (NCBI taxonomy): domain Eukaryota; kingdom Metazoa; phylum Mollusca; class Scaphopoda; order Gadilida; family Siphonodentaliidae; genus Siphonodentalium; species Siphonodentalium dalli. The sequence goes on along the minus strand of CP136063.1, from coordinate 160,690,279 downwards.
CGTCTCCTTCACCCCAACCATTGAATAGCTCTAAACTTCTGCTATATGAACTCAATGCTACATTGTACTTGCTATACATTGCAGCATACCACAACTAAACAGTGTACCACACGCATAAGCGTGGCAACGGAGCGTGACAACGACGATACCGTAAATCACCACACTCTATTATGTGAGATATTGGCAGCCGGAGACCATAAACAACATTAGAATACCGTAATAGACAGGAGACATATCGTTCCATGTGCATCACACGGAACATGCATACCACGCGCGTCACAACCACGTGGATGATCAATCAGCGACTGCTAACTGATGTGGCGAAGAAACTATAGTAACTTTTATTTATCAGTGCCAAGGCCTACTATATCAAATCTTCACATCACACGAAAAAGTTAGTTTGTCTCAAACCGATGCTACTCTGAACTATTGTTTATCGAATTGTCATTGTCAAGTTATTTGCCAAATCATAACGAATGGATGTAATAATTCATTTTATTACACGATCCTACCATTATTCCATTCAATAAACCCATTCTATAAATTGTGATATTAAACGTTCGTTTAATAACAGGAAATAGTGCCAGGTGACCTTTGACTTCCGGTTTACCGTCTTTTAACATTCCGTACGCTACGTCTCAAAAATACTATGACTTCCATTATTTTTCAAACATACTATCATGACTGAAGAATTTGAAAAGTTATGTTATTAAATATACGCCATTAAAAGCGCCAAATAGTCTTTATTTATCTGGGACTATTTCTTTACGCGGGCAAACAACGAATAGTTACGTGAAACGTCATCGCATGTCTTATAGAAGCCGATGTTAGTTTCTCGTTCCATTTGTTGATTTAAGTATGTTTTGTCGATGTTTTGGATCATGTAATAAATAGAATCTACAACTCGTCCCCAGTTTATAGCGGAAATTACAAAACTCGTCCAGTAAATTAGGTCTGGACCTCGCCAAAGGCTCGGTCCAGACCTAATTTACTGGACTCGTTTTGTAAATTCCGCTATAAACTGGGGACTCGTTGTAGATCCTCTATATCTACATGCATATACAATACAAGTATCTATATATCTGAGAATATTCCAACAACTCGAATGGCTGTGCGAGTTATTGCAAAATGACCTCAGACGAGATTGCTTTTCCTATATATATAACCAACGCAACCATAGAACAATGCTAACCTATTTTAAATATTTATAGCTAAATTCCAATGTCTGGAACTTGCAGGGTTATACATGTATTACCTCATCATTAGAATATGGCGTAATTCGTCGCCTTCTCTATTTTTAATTAGGACATCAGCGCCTCATAAATCACGACGTATTCGATCGCAGACGAAAAATGGCAGATACGTTCCGGACGGGCGGCAGACTATAATAGCTTGATGAAAAATGCACACCGCACATCTCCGTCATATATCATGCGTATAAATGCTTCTTCTTTGATCACGAAACAAGATTGATTTAACTCAAATTATATAACTTGGTCTCGGTGTCTGCAAATATCTTACACCCAATCTTAGCATTCAAAAAAACCAATCTGCCTGAGAGATATCACGGAAATTCATCAAAGAACTGACATGGACGCCATTATAACGCAGAGTGCCAGTTTATCGCCAGTTAGCCTGTGACTGCGATAATGAGTATTGTAAGCAGGTGAGAATCATCTTATGATAGACAATCATCTTGATGGTTTGCCTCAATCGAGCTGATTCGTCTCCCGTCGAGGAAGTAGCAACTATTTTAGCCCCACGCAAGTGACACACCTGTGCAATTATATATACTGCAATACGGAAAATCTAATTTAAAGAGATTGATTGCACAACATTTGCGGTAGATTTCACCAACCACACGGAAGGTTCTGGATTAAAATGATACATGCTTGGCTTGATACTGGATCGTCAGTGTCGTTGTGGCCTTCAAGTTGTCTGGATCAGTTTGATTGTCAACCAACCTAATCCGTTTGCTATATTGTTTGGCGTAATTTTGTTTGATACAAAACTACCCACCACGGTAAAGTAACTCTTGTTATTTTGTCAAGACACAACAACAACAACAACAGCAGCAGCAGCAAAATGACGTCATGTAGAAATCGTAGTTATCCGAATGTTCTTTCTAGTTTGTCATATTTATCGAAAACATGCATTGACCATTTTTATATATATGTGTATTATAAACGTATTAAATATATATATATATCACCAAGGTTGTTATCGAAACTCGATTTCGATCTGATTCTGGGTCAAGCCGAGTGAAACGGTGTGTCACGTTCACGCTCGGCCACGCGAGAATAGAGCCAATTTATATGCAAAGAGCCACCAGTGACTTGACATGATTCTCTACTAATTCTGAGGCATCACGTCAAATTGTAACAAGAAAAGGTTACTCCCTGCTCACCACCGCAGAAAATCGTAATTGAACTTGGACGGAATTCCTGCTTTGGAAGAAAATTCCGCTATCGTGTAAATAACATGAATTAATTGAATGAGTGACTAGCAATGCTCTACTGACGCGTTAATGTGGTCCGTCGCCTGATAAAAACGTTATCAAACATCCAGCATCAATCAAAGCTCTCCCGTGGTGCCCCGTCAGATTGATGTCCTGAAATCCGTCGTCTGCTCATTTCATAGTTCTATATACCGGCTGATGGATCTAGAATGAGGACGTCAACGCAGGAAATCGTGAAAACACGCGAGAGTTAAAATAACAGTCTCCGTTCCCAAGGACTCCAACGAGGTGTCCAATCAGAATGATGACAACGACACCGACCGTCTGCTCATTTCAAGTAGTTTTGTATACCGGCTGATGTCTGGGGATGAGAACACCAACGCAGGATCTCGCGGAAGCACACGAGAGCTAAAATGACAGTCCCATGTTTCAAAGGCCACCAACCACGTGATGGAACCCGTGGAAACACGAGCTAATAAGATGTAATTCCTCGTTTCCATGGATGACAATAACATAAAATGGAAATACGTTAAAGGCTCACTTAATTTTCGAATGCACATGTAACATTCTACACAACATAAAACCATATTATATATATACCATTTGGAAAAAGAACCAACAATATATATAATTCCACCAGAATACGGAACACTGTGATGGCCTACAGGAGTGTCCACCGAGTGATAGAGATTCTCAGTTCACACCAAGACTTTCCCCCTTATTTTACTCAGAGTGCATAATAATTCACAACTAAGAGATATAATTATTCCCCTTCCATTGAGAATAATAGACTGGCAGTACAGCCATGCATATCGAAATGAAGCACAGAACACACCTCGGTATCTTGACAAAAACAATATTTTCACAGTTTGTTCCGACGGATGAGTTGATTATACGATGTTTTGGAGATTTCTCTTTCAAATGGTATATATATGGAATAGGTTGTATATAATGTGATCTGGGGATTCGAAAATTAAGTGGTCTTTACAAAGACATTTACCGTTTCCATGGTGGATCCAACGCATGTATGGAATTCGTGATTACACACGCGCGTTGAATGGAAGTCCCCGTTTCCAACTTCTTATGAAGTTAATATGACTGAGTTGGGGAAATTTAGAATGGTTGACGAATACATTAAGCAATGGCCATTTTTGACTATACGCAGTTGTCTGAACCGCAACAAATATGTTGCTCATCGGAAAGGCTATTCAAAATAGCATTAGACAATCGTACACACATAATCTAGGAACCATCTCTCTTTCTGTTCACATTGATCGGTATCTATCGAAAACTAGGTAGTACATGCATGTATGCCCCATTGAGTTAAGGCGAGATTGAGGTCATTATTATGAACGAAGTTCGTTGATAAAGGACTGACCGGGCGGGGAGATGACTTTGTGGCGCACATCGGCTCAAAATACCAGACAGGATGTGCTGGGAACGAACATGTCACTGTTTGACCATTTACTGATTTGATCATCCAATTACACGGGTTGGGATAGCAGTGCGTTCTCATTCTAACAGACTATAAAGAGGTTAATTGCTGTAAGTTCCTCACTGACCTTCCGATTCACTAATAATCTCAATTTGGATGCATTATTTTGTTACTTTGATCTCGAATAGAAATATGTCATTTGTGTCAATCACCCATCAAATACAACGAGTGTGTGAGAAAGCTCTGGAATGTAGTTTGGTCATAAACAAAACAACTCTGAGAATTGTGTTTACGCTAATGGTATAGTGCTATTTTTAAGGTCTAATGGAGGTGACAAGAATTAATTCCATTGGCGTGATTCATTTGGAAACTATTCCATAGTACACACGTATAGCTATACCTCACGACAACACAGCACGTGTTTATTAGGAAAAACTTCTTTGATGCATGAATATTTGTATCTTTGGAATGTGACATGCTCGTGGAAGGAGAACACATATCGTGTTAGCTTTTCGTTTGTATTGCAGATTATGGTCGCCAGACCTTGAAGTCCTCAAACAGAATTTATTTTTTAAATGACGTTGGAAAAACATTTCTGTCACTTCTTGTCGCTACTATTAATACATCTACAAGACCATAAGACATACAGACACGGACAATATCCGCCAATATAAATATGGTTACTATTAAAACTATGGTGATATATATGGCGCCAAAACAGCCAGAACACATATTATGAATGTGGGGTTGAGCCCGACTGCACATAGAAACTCGTGTACAATAACTAATAATGATAATTCATATTCTACAATCATAAAACCATGCACATGTGCATGTGCTCTAAAGCTGTTTACAAAGTGAATGTTCGTGGTAAAGCATGTGCGATAGAATATGTACATATAAAAGTAATCTAAAATGAAATATAAAAGTGTAAGAGTATATATGCATGCGAATGTTAACAATTTAAAAAACATATATGATCATATATGGCAACAAGACACATTTTCGATCAAGATACAAGATACAATATGTTTAGTTACACATTGATAACGATGAATAAATAAACTGAATTACATGAATATGCATTACATTAATAGGTGATTGATTATGTACTTACATGAAATTCTCGGTATACACAGGGACATGATGACAGGGGGGTTTGGGGGGTGTTTCACGCAGGGTCGAATCATGGTCGGCCCGGTATGTCCTGGTCTCTCGCCCGTGGCCGTGTCAATTTGTCTGCAATTAGACCACTAAATGTTAGGATTTATGAAATTTTCAGGTTCAGATCTCTAAATTTTTCTGATACCGGGTATATATTATAGTGCCATGGTTCTGTTCCCCCATCTGACTATAGTGACAACAAGAGCCGTTCAGACAAGGCCTGTAAGGGAGAAGTTTAGGTGCAAGTGGGTGCAAATCTAATCCTGAAAAACTTGTATTTGGTCTGATTTAAGGGGGTGCAGTTGGAATTCCCAAGGTGGGCACCCCCCCTACGGAGACCCTCTAGCCACGTCCCTAGGTATATATGTACAGTATTGTCGAATTCATCCCTTTGCGTCTTTTCTAATTGTAGAAGAATGCTCGGATCATATCGCATAGTCTATTTACTATAAGTCATGTATATGGGTGTGAGTATACTAAATAAAAATCAGTGGGCCATTTGTAATGAACTATATATATATATGAAACTAGGGGACACAAGGCAAGATAATGCACTAGTATATACAAGAACCATGCAGGGCACATGGACGAGATGATAAAATCGATGATGACTAGGAATACATTCGTGAGGATGAGAGAGTTATTTGGAAGAGATCATTAGTCGTGCGACATATATATTAGATGCGTGCAATTTGACACCGCGTGGTGGTACCAGATCGATATCACGCTTATTTAACGAGATGTACCAACTACAAGTTCGTGAATGTAATTCGAATGGTGACGCCTGATTTCCACGCTGTAACTACATGCACGTGTTTCTTATTTAATGATATACCAACTATACTGATTCTAGAATGTCATTCGTTTGACGATTCCCGATTTTGAAGCCGTAAATATCTCACACTAAAAACAAATTCTGCTATCTCGAAGATGAGAATAAAAAAAAAATTATTCGTTTAGTTGAATTGTTAGCGTTTATCGCCGTTTCAGTCGTTAAGCAATGCAGATCACGTTATACGTTGTATTGATGTAGGAAGACCGTACGTAGGGTTAATACATGTATCACTATATATATATATATATATATATATATATATATATATATATATATATATGGTCGTGGATACATGTACACCATCATCGCAGTCTGTGTTGGGTTGGCACGGGCTCTAACCCTAATATGGGCGAACATCGGGACCTATATTCAAGCTTTATATATGAGTTGAGGAACATATCACGTGCCATTCTGATCGATACATGGCCATTTCGATAAGAAATGAAAAAAAATTCACGTTCACTAAAGCAAGCATATTTGAAGCAATAAGTCCGTGCCTCCATAAACATTTCGTATACGAATCATGCATGCATGTTTCTCTCCCTTTGTTTGGATCACAAATACCCGCGTATCGGGAAGATAACCATGCATGCAGGGTTTGTTCGCCTTCGCTGAATGGCTTATTGTTGGCCCATTGCGCTAAGCACCTGACTGACTGAGTCCCTCCTTCTACGATTGTATGTATACTTCTCACGTTGAATATGCGTCCCTGTTATCTTGAAGAGACCATACAAATTGCCAGTTCGCAATGAGCTAAGGTTGTTCTGAAATGAGTTTGTATTGGACCTATATCGAAATTAGAATGTTTTCGCAAGAAGAGGTTGCTTAAGTGACGTCGAAAGCTTCCGCTCTAACCATCAATTGATACCGCATACGCGAGCGAAATTAGCCGAACATGCAATTGAGTTTCGGCGGTTTATTCACTATTGGTAGGATCAATTCTAATTTATCGATGTCCCGCCAAGGGGTTCAATCATGACATGAGAACCCGAAGCAGCCCGACGTCTCTCTTACATTTATGCAATTATGGTCCAATATTTGTGAATCATACACTAGGCTGTCAAGTCCATCAAGTTTGAAAATCACATTTCGACCTCATTTACATTCCATTGGCCTCAGGCTTGTAGAAAACGCGATGTTAGATTCCTCCTTGGATGTTGTCGAGATAGAGTGATGGATCATTGGTAGGGGATAATGAGAACATGCGCCTGACTCAGCAGTCACTGACAAGGTTGTCGTTTTAAAATGAGGTCATCTTGATCACAGATGTAGTTTAGTATCGGAGACATAACAAGGTCACTGCATGCTATCGAATGGGAGTATGTCTTCCTCCGAAATTCCAATTCCATATTCTTATATGCTAGCCAAATTGATTTCCATTTACACCACGGAAAAGGGTATACGGACTTTGAACAGTCCCAACGACGAACAACCTAATTTCCCGCAAAAGTGAAGCAAGATTAGTTTTCAAACAGCTGTTCGTTGGTGTATCGGCATAACATCACACTGAATCTGAGCTCTATAATACCTTCAGTTGTCATCGGTGACGCATATATGTTGAAATATGCATGACTTTGTTGGTATAACGTTTTCTGGTGATCGGGTGTTGTCGACCAATGTACCAACAGTATAATAACTCCCCGCATCGAAAAACAGTACTATACGAAAGCGCATACAATTAATTACTTTTGTTCATCCACAGAGGAATTAATTCGTTATAATTCATTCAATGTTATATCACTATCATACTCATAACGGCTAACTGCAGTCTTCTTCCTTAGAGACAGTCTGACAAACTGTAGCGTTATTACTCCACGTTAACCTGCTTTAGGTACGAGATACTCAGACACACAACAGTGTGTTATCGCAATCTCCAGAGGATACTCCACACTATCTATACGACTTATCAAATCAGCACGTCGCTATCTAGTCGCGACCATAATTAAATCTGGGTACCCTCATTAAGACTACACTGTATTACTATCAATTTACTCAAATCGAATAAGTCCATTGGTGCTTGTGTTGCTATAGTAATAAACGAAGACTCCTAATTCAGATTATATTGTTTACAATATATTTGCCAGGGCCAGCGAAGATGGAGTTTCCAATAATATCTTGTAATATATGTAAAACTAGTAATGGAGTTTGTCAGGCGAATCTGTCTGTGTGGAGACGGGCTTCTTTTACTGTGATAATTTTATTTAGCAAATCGATGCCGCAAATTTTGGTATGTTTATTGAGAATATGAGATTCCGCGGAATTGTATCAACACATCAACGGCGAAGAACGTAGATATTGGTCTGGTGTCTTGTGACACTTGTCAGCCAGTGGTACCGTTTCACACAGATAGTGCATGAAGGAGATAAAAGTTGTCTTGACTCTTTCTATACTAAATGGATTCTACCACCAAGTTAGACAAAAAGTGAACATCGGAATGGTCCATTTTTTATTTGAAGGGATGGACAGGTCATATAAACAGACGACAGATAATAAAGTGCAGAAGGAGCCCTATTATTTTAGGAAAATGTTCAGATAATAAGTTCAACAGACGTTCAAACAAACCATTATATAGACGGACAGTTGGTATAAAAACTAGGCCATTGTAGTGTGTGAGAGCATAAACTCTTGATGCGAACTGAATATTATTGGGAATGGATGAATACCATGAGCTGCACGTATATCACCTGAATAACCATCACCTGTCCGTGACTGAAGAAATATTTTCATGGAACTACATGTATATCACAATCGCAGAATATTAAAAATCCTTCTTTCAAATAGCAGTTATATACTTGCATTTTCCTGCTACTTATATTGCAATAAAGAACTCTATTCTATTCTAGTCTGGCAATTACTAAAGGAAATTTGTGAAACATATCCCTTTGACCAACGGAAAAGGGAATTGCTCCTATTATTTAATCATAATCGTCCAAGGTTTCTGCAGTGGTGAGCAACTGTGTATTCTTAATGCCAGATATTTTGCAGAATTCAAATTAATTCAATTCAAGTATATCTATAATTCCAGACGAAGCATCGTTGAAATGACTCTTGATTTGATTGTAACAAACTGCTATACCACAGATTATAATACTGCTGATAAATGTTTAATTTCGTCCCGAGCATTTTGTGTCTGATCCGAGATCAGATGAGGAGCAACAACGCAGGAACAACAATGATGTGTATACGATATGAATCATCCAGACTTCGCTAATTAAGATAAACATGGCCAGCCAGGCTTCGCAAGAATTCTCTCATAATTACGTCAAATTGTCGGATGGGTTTAGTTCTTGTCCGAGTGCATTCCATAAAATTTCCAATCATTTCAAATAGCAGTTACTTGCAACTACCTACTACTGTAGGTGTATTGCAATAACTTATTCTATTATATTCTATGCTTGCAAAAGTATAGGGAATTTGTGAAAATTTATCCCATTCACAACGTAGGACTGAATTTCTCCAGTTAATTCATAATAATCGTCCTATATGTGTTGCCAGCAAAGATACCTTTATAATTTCTGTTTGGTAACTCCATATATGTCGCAAAATTAAACTGAATTGTACTGAAGTATGTCTAAGACCGCGACGAAGCATCATTGAGATGACCGTAGACTTGATTGTAACAAACGGCTACCACCGATTATATATAATACTGCTGATTAATGTTTCACTTCGTCCCGAGCGGTTTATGTCTGATCCGAGATCAGATGAGGAGCAACAACGCAGGAACAACAATGATGTGTATACGATATGAATCATCCAGACTTCGCTAATTAAGATAAACATGGCCAGCCAGGCTTCGCAAGAATTCTCTCATAATTACGTCAAATTGTCGGATGGGTTTATTTCTCGTCCGAGAGCATTCCATCCCACAAATTGAGGTTATTATATCTGATATTGACCACGTCGGTCTGGCAGATGCTGAACGTATTTATAATGATAATAGTTCGTTCTGACAATTGACCTAATGAACTGAGCAACATTAATCTACTGAACGATGTCTGGAATTGGTGTACTGCTAAGTATATATTCTGCTTATAGATGTGGATCATCACGGTTAATAATCCGACCGATGTTACTCTCCTGTTTGGACTGACACATGGCGAGCGTCGTCGTAACGTCTTGGGACAAATGCCGTCACAAACAGCTTGTTGAAAACGACAATATTATATGCCTATATAGTTCCCGAGTTTATACAAAATGGCAGGTTTAGAATCTGTGACATGAAACTTCGCACGCTAACCAACAAGGGACTGTAACATGTTATGATGCCACCACTTGCCACGTACATATCGGAATGGAACTTTGACAGCTATAGTCATGCAGTATCCAATACAATACCAATATGGCAATTCCAGTGTAGTTCGAAAGCAGAATACCGCGCATTCATGCAGTGTCTTATATCATTGAGCATGATTGTGTAAATTTTGAGTATTGCCTATTGTTCTGTTGTTTTGCCCTGGTTTTATCTCTTGGTTTTAGTGTTCCAATGTAGAGCAATGCTGGTCATTACGTACAGTTGATTGCCAATATCGAGAGTGCATTTAAAATATTTTTGTCATCAGTAGAAAGGTAGAGATTTTACAAACACAGGCTAGCATTGTGTTTAGACTTTTATTAATGGAAGATGCTCACACATAACGATGATCCCGCGTCATTAACTTGGCTACTGTATAGGTTGGCATATGGCGCCAGTTAATTTTCCGGCCGTACACTAATGGATCCGGCGCTATGTATCAAAACATAATAGACTTAGTGACAGATGGAATGAATAAGAGTGTACATCGCGGGTAATGCATCAACCGAGGTCCCAATGTACCGTGTGTACTGATTAACTCATGCGAAATGATGTCCCTTATAACGTATATGTACTGTTTTAATCAAAAGTACATTGACATTAAAGGCCCACATAATTTTCGAACCCCCATATCGCATTATATTAAAATTATGCCATATTATATATACCATTTGTGAAAGAGGAAGCTCCATAACATTGTATTATCAAATTATCATGTGCAATACACTGTGAACATGTTGTTTTTTTGTTCAGGTACCGACGTGTTTTCTGTGTTTAAGTTTTATCCGGACTGTATTGCAAAGTTTATTATTACCAATGGAAGGGAAATAACGTAATATCTCAGTTTGAATTCTGTTGTATTCCGGGAGCGAAACGAGGGTCATGTTTCTATGCCATTTTCTATTATCCTATGGGCACCTTCTGAGACACAGACCTTCCAAATGGTGATGAATTATAGTATATTAATCATATTTGTTATGTCATAGATTGTTGTTAAAACCGTATGTCAAGGCACTATAAAAAAAAAAATCTGTGACTTGAAAATTAAATGGGCCTTTATAGATGCTCCATCCGATTTGACGCCATAAAATACCATTGATATATAAGTTTTTTTTATACAAGAAAATAATTAGATCCTACATGTACCGATGAGCCAAATAATAGGAGTTTCTGATGGTTAGATATCCAATTTCAAGTTTTAACACTTTTTAAAATTTTGTCAAAATTCCAATGATTTTCTCTGAAAAAGAGCGACCATGCACGCTTTCGTTTCCCAAAAAAGAGGAAGACGAAGAGCGTTCTTAATAATGATTTATTTTTTATTTTCGCGATGTCTGTATGTCGGACCGAACATCTTGAAAACCATGTTCATACCCGAAAACAAAAACACATAATTTTTTTTTATATCAGTATATTATGTCCAACATTTCCTCCCGCAAATATGTTCATGATCGACATATAAGGATTAACTGTCATGTGGACTGTTTTTATGGATATGTAACCGTGAGGTAAGTGGACATAACTTGTGTAAAACCCGAATGGTTTTACATACAAGTTATGACCACTTACCTCACGGTTACATCTCCATAAAAATAGTCCACATGACAGTTAATCCTTATATTTATATACATTTAGCGAAAAAGCCACTTTTGTAAATGTATTTAAATCGAAAAGTGTATCGTGACAATACCCAATAGCACCCTTGGCAAAAGTTAATAGGAACAATTTCTCTTCATATTGAAACCCGATGATGTATTAAGTCAATCCTGCGCGAGTCCAAATGCGCCCAAAACATTACGCGTTCGTCTTTCCAAACCCAATGACGTATCGATGGTGTTATGAGCTTGGTGTTATGATCGTTGCGCATTCACCGAGAAATAACTGCAACTAGCCACGTGGGCGCCGACCAATCAGAATGCTGGATTTAGTGATGACAACACTTATATATGACATATATACTATTCGCATAGTTTCATTTTGGATTATTTGATTCTGAACTAAGCCCATTGTGATATGTCAGTGTGAAGAATATTCAATATTATTCAAGTATAATTGGAAAATATATTGACTGAAAACTATTATCAGCATGGGTGTGTTGATAGAGCTAACGCGCAAGGAGGAGAGCAAGACAAAGAATATAATAATATAGTGGCAACAAGAAAATACATACATAAGAAAGAAATATTGATATGCATTTTAATCCTTTCTATACGAAATGGATTATCCCACGCTAACATGTTATGCATTCACGGTTACTGCGTTCGACCAGAACGTCGAACTTTAACATGTCAACCCATATATACCTGTTAAGATAACGACTTGTGTTTGCATCGTAAAACCGATAGCATGCATCCTGGTACGCATTTTGTTTAGTAAGCATGTTTGATTTACCACTAAACCCCTTGTTGTGCATGATGATGGGCAAGTTCAAGCACAACACTCAATGGTGGCCGTGCACAAAAAGCGCTGACGTTTCTTTTCTCTGCCGTTTTAGTATGTCTCACTGGATATTTATCTCTTTCAAAGATTAGAATTCAGACCAACATGTTATGCATTCACATTTACTGGATTCAGTGGAATCATTTAAATGCATTGAAAGAACACCGACTGCCAGAACGTCGAACTTTAACATGCTAACCCATACGTGTAAGATATAACATGCTAACCCATACGTGTAAGATATAACGACTCATGTTTTCATCGTAAAAACGAGAACACTGTATGCATCTGGCAATGGTACTCAATAATACTACTCATGTTGTTTATTATAAGCATGTTTGAATTACAACAGAACCCCTTGCTGGGGGCAAGTTCAAGCACAACACTCGCGGGTGGCCGTTCACAAAAAGCACTGAAGTCTTTTTTCTCGGCCGTTTTAGTATGTCTCACGGGATCTCACGGGATATTTCTTCTCTTTGTTTTTCAGGTAGAGACGTATCATTTGCACCCGAGTGGAGAGGCTCGTGGTATCAAAGCGTACTTGGAGAGATTCAAATAACAGCAGACAGCATATCACATCGTGGTGTATTAGTTTATAGGTTCGACAATAAAGAGAAAAACAAATACATTTTGTGGAATAAGTAAGTAAACTATCGCTGTGTATTCCCATATCATGTTATACACCAGCACCTGTTGTCCATACTTCATAGCTTCCTATTTGTCTGGCTTCTGTGTTTTACGTCCTTGTTCGACTTTCTCAAGTTCAAAGAATTCTATTCTGTTTTCATATAATATATTGGAATGGAATGGTTTATTGCTCGACATGAATTAACTTGTTACATGCAAAAAATATACATTATTACATATATATATATACAAATGGAACAAAAATATCAATCCAATGCATGGGAATAAATCAATTTCACACATGTATATTACAGTTTTGCATTGTGCCCGCCCGCTATACTGTATCTATATAGTAATTTAATTATCGTGGCTGGGGCACCACATACAGTGCACATCCACAACGAGAAAGAAGAGAGGCGAGGATATATAAACCTCCTTATATCCTATATTAGACAAATAGGATGTGGTTGAAATTGGTGCTGATATGTGTATATCAACCCAGGTATCAAATTCAAATATATGGCTAGTCGTTTCATCACCTCTGCATTTTCTATACATAGAATTTTCTTAAATGTGTAGGGGTTATATAGGATGCTTCCAGTAGTAATCTGGGATATATTTCTCCCTAATTTGTGAAAAATGGTTGCAGGTTAACACAAGATGATATTCAGTATGGATGCGAGTTGACACTGTACCCTGACTTCAGTCTATGTTAACCCTTGCTATGCTAAATGGATTCTCCCATTAAGTTATAAAAGTATACATTGGAATAGTCCTTTACTAATTGGAGAGTTCATCTAAAAGAAGCAGACGACGGGCAGAAAAAAAAAACACAAGAGCAGAATGATTCATATTCATTGGTGGGAAATGTTCAGCAAAAACAATCTACGTTTGTTGAACTTATTATCTGAACATTTTCTGAGGGAACTACTCGGCAATGGCTAATTAGTATAGAAAGGGTTAGTATACACTCAGCTTCAGACTGAAATTATGTTGGGTCTGTAGTTAACTTACACTGCATGCACTGACCTTAGTTGTACTTTTAGTACAGTGATGTGTTTGAAAGGTCTTTGTTTCATGTGGATCTGGTGTACGAGGTTGACTTTTGAATGTCCAACTTACCCCCACCCCCATTGAAGAGCCATGGAGACAAAATTACTTAACTCTGAAAGATTTAAGTGCACTCCCATTTTGGGTTGAACTTTTTCTATTGACACCTCAAACTTTTTAACTATCATAAAAGTCCAACCTGTCGCCCCTGCTCCGATAGCAATCTCTATACCAGAGCGCGTGCACCAGTCATGCGTCCTTGCTGACTTTGTCATCGGCTATATAGGTACTAGTCTGCTGTTTCTATATTTAGTGCGGGGTTTTCCAACCAAAATTAATGACACAATGGAGGATCAGAGCGGTAGTTTTATTTGACGATTTTCGCAAGCAACTCGTCAAAATTGCAGCAAATTAGAACTCTTGTGTTTGACTTGCATGCGTGTTGTCAGGACACTGTCATTCATGTGCGTTCAGACTCTTGTGCTGATAGAATAATCAGAGAACCGAACCACACCGCTTCGCAATATAGTTCTTTGGTTCCAGTGGGACTTTCCAAACTTAACTAACGAAATCACACAAATGTTGTTCGATAATTCGTGTGCTTAACAAGGGCAGCATTTTTCTCTGCTCGCTCAGTATATATCTTAATATTGCGGAAGTTCACCAAATGTGGGTAAAATGTCGTCGGTAGCAGCGGTCTTATTCCTGGTCATCAAGGGAGGTAAACTATGCATGGAGTTTGCTCCGATAGTTGAAAATCTTCCAGCTGGCTGAACGTAGGAAAATGTTAGGCTCTTGATCTGAACCGACATGTTTTGCACTAAATACATATCAATTAGTCAGATTAGAGGAGACCAAACAAAATCAGAACGTGTTGAACCTATTATCGAGACAATGAGTTGCGAATTGACCTAATATCCAGTGTTAATCAACTTAAAACATCTCAATAGAAAGTAGTAACATGAAACGAGAAGAAACACAAGTTTAAAAATGTCTGTGGAAATTTCATTACACCTAAATTTGTCTGACGTTTCCATAAAGTGTAGAATATTTGAGAGTCTCAGACACCAACCACCTTTGATCACGTCCCTGATGAGCATATACCAGTACTGTACACAAAGCTCATTACCATTTGATCGCAAACGAATTATGTTTGGATTTATGACATAGTGAGCGCGTTCCTCCAATTCTCGTGAACTGGTGCGGTTCTCCAACGACGAGTTGATGGATTTAGCAGTCATGATATGCGCCGTGAAAATATGTTGATTTGATTTAATGATTGAAATGCAAACAAATCGAGACATTGATAGCCACGCCATCATCTTCCAATTGACCTTTCCGTGTGAACTCTGAATCCCCACAAAGCACAAGTCATCAAAATTTAGCAGATTGCTACTGTTATAGTGTTTCTCTGTGATTATTTTTAATCTGCGTTATCAAAAAATCTCAAGTTAATTATACGATGGCATGCGCATTGGGTAAATGCCGAAGACGGGATTTGCGACATATTTAAGTCCGATGCCTCACAAGTTATAAATTACTCCCCCCTTGTTAATGATTAAACTCGTCGTTGTAATCAGAGACCCTGCAAATTTCGTCTGAATGTGGTAAATCGGTAATTAATTGTGATAAAACGGCTTAACTTTCTTTTTAATCCGATACTCTTTAGGGAGTATGAGTCATATTGATAGCCTGATATCCATGCTGGTAGGATCGCTTCCAGTCAAGTGAAATCTCGCGGAACGCGAGACTTATTAGAACGCTGTTGCTGATGATTTATGTGTTTCTGGTAGCTTAAATTTCTCATTCCTGACAAAACACCTATTAGCTGCCGCCTTGGTAATGAGCTATTGACAGTGACCAAATAGATGTAGTCATAAACGTAAGAGTGAACTCATTTCTCGTTTTTTTTTCACGGCTGTGGATCGGGATTAGCAAATGGTTTATCGACAGGAGTCAAGACAAAACGCATGCTATATGGATTTTTGTAGTTGCGGTTGATGACACATTATTGTCTTCTTGTCGGTGCATGCTGCATATATAAATGGCTTTCTCTGCACACTGCCGAATTGGCAGAGACACAATCTAAACAGCTTTGAATGTCATTTGTTGAACTTACTAACCCTTTCTTTACTGAATACACACTTTTGAGTATAGCTCCCGTAGGGAATGTCCAGAGACCGTTTATCTGACATCTCCTAATTAAATAGGAATCCTGCTGAACTTGTATTATCTGTGGTCTGCCGTCCAGATGACCAATAAACCATTCCAGTGTATATTTTTTATAACTGAAGGAAGAATACATTTAGTAAAGAAAGGGTTAAGTGAACATTGAGCTACACATTGATCAGCGAGTTTTTGGTCGACACATGATTAATATATAAATTTCTCCCTTGAAATATATGCACTTTAACTATATTCAACAATATACACATATATAGTGTGTGACTTGTAACTTTATTGGTATATTACTGTATTTACGCGACATGTTAGACACACCAAATTATAATCTGAATTATTGTGTATATATAATCCCAAAGCCCTCCTGGCATGCACATGTTGCTTTCGTTGGTAACTGCAACAGAAAACCCGTCATTGGCACGTGTATATATATGCATGGCTGACCAAACCTGGCTATTATAACATATATGCGTATGAGCATGCGCGCGTATATCTCGCATATCTGACAAGAAAAACTAGAATATACGATTCGTTAAGGGACTCAGGTTAACATCGGTTATTCACTAATTTATTTACGAATAGTTCGCCAAAATGGTTTTTAAAAGTCAATTAGCGTGAAAAATGTTCCATTCGCGTCTTTCAGCCGTCTGCTCTGCTGTAATAATTTATCTTGCTACTTTGCAGCGCAGTACTTTCGGGGAATATACATTTTCACGCTGGATATTTTCTCATCAAAACAATTCCCCAGCGGATAAGAAAGTAGGAATTATCGGGTTTCTGGTTTACATATTGTGTAATTTTAAACGCGGAACTTTTGCGCAGATGTTCCAGTGGGAATTTGCGTCTCCCAGTCATTTTACAGTAAAACTGCATAATGGAGTTGCCGGCTCGCTGCGTGAAAGTGGAAGCGACAAAAGACATGTGATTTTCCGTAGATCGAATCCACTTTCGGCACCCATCATGAATTATTGCAAGATCGCGAGTTGATGAGGTGACATATGTTCGCCGATATAATGGGCCTTAATGAATGTAAACATGACGGACATGTCCAGACAGAAAAAAGCAAAAGTGATATAAAACTAGATTTTAGGTCTTGGGCTTTGAATGCATCTTGCATATACCGTTATTTCCCAAAATACAACTCATTAAGCATAATTATAATGGATTTGGCCAGTTAATTAGTTAACTAATCAATTAATTAAATACTAATTTATTTTGTGTTGGATGGTACATTGACGACTTCTTCGGTACTGCATCATATCGCAAGCGTTTTTTTTGTGCCACAAAAGTTGACAAAAACGTGGCGAGGCAACATTCCATTATGCCCCTGTCAACCCGAAGAACTATTTTATTATATAGGTAAATATAAAAACTGTCATTACAATTTCACGATGTGTGTTTTTGTTTTTTACATCCAAACATATCATGGCCTGTATGACTGGGGCATGATGCCGGATAGGGTACTTAAAGCAAGCTCCCGCGTGTGCGGTCGCTTCCATGATAAGTTAGAGTTCATGCTGTTGACAGAACCCTGTTAATGGTGTTTGCACAGCAGAGACACTGTGCTAACATTATCCATCAGCTCCACGAGATAAGAGAGTGTCCCGAAGATAACATCAGGGGGAAGTAAACAGGGTGAATGGATTTTCCGTATCGTATTAACATTGAGTAGTGTACGAAGACACCAGTCTGCTTCACCGAGACACGAATACGGAAGTGGGTCAGGGTAACGAGCACATTATGAAACAGTCTGAGTGAATACAGACTAGTGAGCATACACGTTTTAGATAGTCTGAAACAAATATCAAGGAATCTGATTACTTATAAAAATTATCACGTCAGTGTCAGCTAACTACAACTATCGACAGGACCCATGTAGCCGAAGCCATTCAGAAGATAGCCGCGTGGACATTTTAATGCCAAACGCGGCTGGTAACGTCATACTGCAGGGAAAACAAACTGATTATGAAACTACTCAAGCTATAGAGGTGGAACTTTACCAATATTAAATATCTGTTCCAATTTTTGTTTAAGTGACTGAAAAATGTAGGAATACACGGACGGACGGACGGACAGACGGACGAGCTGATTCCTATATACCTCAATAACTTCGTTACGGGTGTAGTTAGAGAGCGATAGCGGGGTTTCATACCACCACAGTTTTAGATTACAAAGTAAGCTGGTGGTACAGGCATCGTATATTTATGTGAACATGAATGGGTCTTAGAAGATTGATTAGACAATTCGAAAATATGAAAAGAACCAGAAACAAATCAAGGCATACACTTCAGACAAACCGGATAAAGTGAATAAACTAGAAACTGTAGTGGATATGTGCACTCTACTGATACTTTAACAGGTTAATTATGTTATTTTATAGCTCACTGAGATGATTCTGTGGACAAATTTAAAATAGTAGAACAAGGAGGTGGATACCACAAACCAAGAAACAAACAAAATCAAAAGCACCCCAACCACATCCCACACACACAAATCCTTAATTCCAATCTGTTTTATTCGTAAGCGGTGTCCATGATGAGAATTATAATTTTAAACTAACATCGTGTCAGAATGGGTATCGGAAATTATTTTTCTATGACATTGAGGACATTTCCTGCGATCAATTCTATGATGTAATTTACTAGTTTACAAGAAGGCAAATTAATGGTTCATAGCTCTATAGGCCGTTAATAATGATATTGTACGACGATAATAGTAAAATAAATATCACATCATAAGAACGTACATGCGTCTGTGTATTGTTCTCGATCATAGTACTCGAAATTTTGGCGTAAATTACACGTGGTGAAGTTTTATATGGTATTGACCTCTGGGTGCATGATTATGTCGTAGGAAACACGAAAACATCAAGATAGCGGTAGAATTAAGCCGGACAACATTCATGTTCTTCAAAACATCCAGACATGATTTTACGAAACCTATCTGATATAACTATCCTGTACATCTGATAATTTACTTCCATCACAGCGGGAGTTTGGCTCGTCTTATAAAACTGGGGTAAAATAAACCTTTCTCTTTCAGAACCAAGCTGTGCTACAGATGTCTGGTGTTCACACCACAGCACGAGAACCTCCTACAGTACAAAGAAAGTACGTAACAGCATGTACTTCCATTCATTAAAGTCAAAATTGATTGACGTACGTCAGTAGGCATTGGTTGTGGTAGGCAGCACAGTGGATTCACTTTCGCCCGCGGTAATTTGGCAAGATATCTATAATAATTACAACGGAAGGTTTATACCTCCACCGAAGGGTATCGGATGTAAACTGTCACCGAAGGGTATCGGATGTAAAAGTGGTTCGAAGTTTGTGAAGTTCATGCTGTTTGACGTGGAATTTGTGTTATATTGTTGATTATTCTGAACTTCTTATCAGATTGATTCAATAATGTTACTTTAAATACTTGAAACCAAACGTATATATTAAGCAACACGAGATGTCGCGGCTCTTGTTGTTGGATGCATTTTTTTTTCGGCGATTAATTCAACCCGAATATCTGAACATTATATTGCTATAATGTATATATATAGCTCAAACGTCAAATTGCAGATCAGTTTGAGTTTTTTTGTGCGATAATAAGTGAACGCTCTTCATGCAGGTACACACATTTTGAAAATCCGTTTAAGATATACTACAATAAAAGTACAATTAACATTCAGTCCACAACGGCCAACACGATGAGTGACAGACGTTAGAACCCTATTAAGCAAATTAATCAGAAAATGTGTTTTGGATGATCATCCTCAAACGGAAACACTTTGGGAAGCTGATGTTTTCTCTTCAACACCGCCTAATTCGTTCCATCTTCTTTGGAAGAAATAGCGATACAGTTTATATATAATATACGTGTTTCCATCAGCGCTTGCCAACAATTGCACGTTTTGTTTGTTTTGATGTTGCAGGCATGTGCTATCCTGAGACTGAATCAATCAGTGCATTCACGAAGTTATGTTCAACAATCACTGGTGACTTCCAGCTGCACACTTTGGTGAAAGGTATGAGTCTTACATACAGTTAATGTTAATCGACATGTTAAAGGTACTCAATCCGATCAGACGCTATAAGATACTATTTCTTTTGTTTCGAGGGTAAAACATATTTGATTCGAGTCGAGGCAAACACCCATCAAAGCTCAACGTGATCAGATATAAATTTTTGAAGTTTGTTATTTCTCGAGATGTGTAATAATATGTGGCCCAGAAACTCGTGGTCAAACGGGGGGGGGGGGGGGGGTCTTGGAAAAATTGCGGATGAAGATGGATAACTCTAAAATCAAGTGGTAATACGGTCAAATTTGTTGCAATAAATCGAATCTGATAACTATAGCGTATTTTGACAAAAATGTTGTTGTTGTATCTTGTTGGTATGGGGACAATCTGATCGGATTGAGTACCTTAACGCAAACAACCAAGTCAAATCTATTCAAATGACAACATAGATATCACGTGCTATCTGCATTAAAGATGCTCCATCCGATTATACAATTGACACCCTTCTAATAAAGAACTACTGCTGATAAAAATAACGAATAGACCACTACGTCACTAGAATTTGTGTTCTTTCTATCATTTGTCGTTTTGTCATATCCGTATAGTTACGATTACCGTTTCGAGAAGCCAAAAATTGTCGCACTAGCTTTGCATGCAATCATCGAGGCTAGCATGCACTAACTATGTTGCCTGATAAAAAACATAATTAAGTACAAAATAATCTCGGCAAACATCACTATAGCTATATACTGTGAGTGGCAACAGTTTGAACGACACCATTTTCTTACAAACAGATTCGTAATTGCCAATCAGCGAAATGGTTTTTAGACCGTCCGACAAATCAACGACTACTATAAGCTATATATTCGTAATTCTTATCAGTAGTATAGTTCATTATGACAAAGGTTCCACTATAAATGTAAGCAATACGATACTATATACAAGTACCAGAAGAAGTGGTATATTAAGCGCGCTGTTTTCGCACCCAATATCACGCAAGCAATAAAGGTGGGCGCGCTTGCGATATTATTGTGATATTTCGCGCTTAATATTACGATATTTCGCTTTGATATCGTGATATTATAAGATCGACATGGAGCTGTTTGAACGACGTTTAAAATGTTCCGTTCCTATGTAATGGTTGCACAGCATATATCCATCACTACATGAATATAGTGGGAACATCTAGATATGTGTTCAGTAATTTGCCGATACAGTTATTGGAGTGAAAAAATAAAAGTAAACATGGACGTCTATCAAGCTCGAATTTTTTTTTATCGAATGGCAAGCATTTTGTACTAATTAAAAAGTATATAAGCCATATGTGTATCTAAGTGTGTGGATTCAATAAAACTGCTCGTTTCACAAAATTAGAGAAACAGATATACATCTGTGGAAAATGATTATGGTTGGAAAGTCCATATGTATAAAATAAGACCAAATCTTACTTCTCACAATCTTTTTGCGCAATATTTGGCAAAAATAAATATCACAATATTAAACAATTTCCGAAAATGTTTGCGCTTAATATTGCGACTATACTCGCATTAATATCGCGATATGTTTTGGTCAATATCGCAATATTTAGCGCGACAAACGTTCTATATTGCGCTATAATCGAGCCTTTTTCCAAAGTAATTTGGGTGAAACAATTTTCTTCACGTCTTTCCTTAGCCCTTTAGTGACTGGCTGCGCTAATGCAGCATTAAGGATTCTGTGCCAGTGCAATCTCTTATATATGCGAGTTTTCCATAGGGAGCCTCGCACATTTAAAACAATGCTCTGGCTTCTATACATATATAAGAGAATGCACTGGCACAGTGTTTTGTTAACCATTTATATACTAAATACTCATTGAATCTAATAAATTAATAGGAATCATTCTGCTCTTGTATATTATCTGTTTTTCTGTCCGTCGTCTGCTTTTATTATCTGAACTCCCCTCCAAATGAATAATATGCCATTCTAATGTATATTTTATAAATGAATAGGAGATTCCATTTAGTATAGAATGGTTAAGGAATCCCACGTGAACACAGAACAACTGTATAATAACACATTCTTGTCTTTGTAGTGGCCAGCATTCCAGTCCCGTGTCCATTCCAAGGTCCATATTCCTTCACCTACAACAACGGATTTGGAGACTGTTATTATCCAAAGTCAGAAATCCACGCATGTGCAGACGAATCAAAATTTAAAATTCACACACAACATTGTCCTACGGTTTTTGACACACATGATCGTGGTTCGTATATATTATATCTTATTTTATCAGAATTGGATGTGATAAATTTACCAATTTGTATTTAAAAATATACCCGAGTGTTATCAAATACGTTTGTTCAAGTTACAATCTACTTTGCAATTGGAGATGTGGATCGTGCTACGAATCTCTACTTTAGCTACGCCCGTAGAGATAATATTCTCTGGGAACTTTTTGATGGTCTGGCCTATTCTGACATGGTATTTTACAAAATACTTGTTTTATTATAATCTACATAACAGTAGTGGTCGTCCCAGCTCGAGATTGCATGTTTTTTGTCTTTTGTGAGCCGATATCGCAAAAAAAAAAAAAAAAATAACATTGAATTAATTACCCGGGAGAAATTCCATGATTTGTAAGCAAAAAAAGCAAAATCGCCCACAAAGTCATTTAAATCGTGCAATATCGAATTGGGACATTCACCAAAATTGAAATACACCATTAAGGCACATATATTGGCTGAGAAATATATTACTTGCATTGTGTTGGCGATGTTACAAACTGAATTCCATGTCACAACAACACAAAGTTCCCAGGTTTTGAACTGGTGGAGTATTATACCCACTATTGGTGTAGTATGATACCCTCTATTGGTGGAGTATGATACCCTCTACTGGTGGAGTATGATACCCTCTATTGGTGGATAATGATACCCTCTATTGGTGGAGTATGATACCCTCTACTGGTGGTGATACCCTCTACTGGTGGAATATGATACCCTCTACTGGTGGAGTATGATACCCTCTATTGGTGGAGTATGATACACTCTATTGGTGGAGTATGATACCCTCTACTGGTTGAGTATGATACCCTCTATTGGTGGAGTATGATACCCTCTACTGGTGGAGATACCCTCTATTGGTGGAGTATGATACCCTCTATTGGTGGAGTATGATACCCTCTATTGATGGAGTATGATACACTCTATTGGTGGAGTATGATACCCTCTACTGGTGGAGTATGATACCCTATATTGGTGGAGTATGATACCCTCTACTGGTGGAGATACCCTCTATTGGTGGAGTATGATACCCTCTATATACTGGTGGAGTATGATACCCTCTATTTGTGGAGTATGATACCCTCTACTTGTGGAGTACTGGTGTAGATAGAGTAGAGATTCGTGGTATGATATAGTGGTGATGCTAATGAGGATGTTCTCACGTTTCCCTATCACATCTCATGAAGAAAACTGTTTCGAGCATTGACGGTATCAATAAATAATAATAGGACGAATATAGGACATCTGCTTTTACGCACTTGATTTTTCCTACCATGATGAATGCAATAGACTGTTTTTCTTAAATCAAACCGATTAGACTCTTCACCTGTATATTTATCTTTAGTTAACATCGAAAGGGGACAATGTGCTATCGTAGATATAAAATTCTTATAGAGTTGATATACATCGGTACCACAACAGATGGCATGCATGCTATTCTATAGAAGGAATTTGCATATCTTTTACAACAGTGTTTGATACAATCCAATTGCGTGTCCAAATTCATATAGATCTTGCTTATTTTCCAATTATGTTCAAGTTAATCATACAAAATGACATTATTGTGTTGAATTAGGAATATTCTCCAATATGTAGTGTATTTTTAGACACTGATATATCCGTAATATATAGTTCAACATATCCTCGTGCAAATATGTTCATATTGGACCTAAATATTCACATAGGTTCATATTGGGACTTATTTGATTCTGAAATAAGCCCACGGTGGACATATACTAGTTATTCCGTTTTATGGCGGAGGCCACAGTGAAAACACATTATAAAGTCAATTTATTATGGTAAATGACACGGACAGTATATATAGAATAAGTGGATCAAATAAGGCCGATATTAACTTATTTTAATTGAATTGAAATAAGTTCACATGGAACTTATATTTCGTTGAACAGTTAGGTCAATATAGGGTGTATTTCACATCTAAATAATGCGAATATGAGCTTATTTCAGTCCCATGAAATAAGTTCACCATAAGCCCCGAGTTTAGAATGACCTTTCTTCTTTATTTGCAGTGATACATTTTCAATGTCTTGCGACGTGGGATAATGGTGGTAACTTTCTCTACGGAAAGCTAACTGGTGACCACATAGAAAGAAAAGAAGAAATGTACAGATGTTTCGTAAGTATAATGGTTATTGTATCTCTTTATCTCTCTGATATACTAAAGCTATACTCAAGGCCTTCGAAGTAGGTTCATGCGAAATAACATAGAAGTTTTTAAAACAACTATCTTTAAAGTGGTGTGAAACACTCCGCCGAGGTGTTCCGAAATAAGTTATTTTCATATATTTGATATCCAAATAGTCAGTAAACATGCAGCTTCATTGTTATAAACGAATTATACGTAGTGACTATTATTGGCGCAATCATCGCCGTAATGCGTATGCCGAGTAGTAAATATTTACAGTTGTGCATATATATATAGTTCCAACATTGTGTTCTCTGAAATACTAAAGTCGATGTGGTTATAATCTTATTATATTATAGTTCATTGATACATTCTTCCAATGGGGATAGTTTTTGGATACTAACTGATTGGTTGTATTCAATGATTTAAGTACCGTACTTATATATATGACGTAATATGTATTTAACAACAACATGAAAAAAATAGATTAACTTTGTTCTTATTTTCATTGTTAATAATTCTGCAGTAATGATAAATGTATTTCGTATGTCAGAACCATTGTCATGTAAACATAATATTGATTATTATCCATCCCTTAACTAACACCATTTCCGATTGGGCAAAAGCCGCCACGTGATAGTCCTGGAAAAAGTCATATTGGACTCCCGAAAGTCATATTGGACTCCCGACTGTACAATATGACTTCTCATATTGGACTCCGTGACGTCACGAATTAACTCTATTGCGAAATGAATCGGTGAAATTGTGATGCGCGCGCAACATTGATGGATTTTAGAAGACGTTTCACTTCCGCATTGAGTTTTTTTCTCACTTCCGTGTTTACTTTTCCAAATCATGCTTTCTGATGATCAATATACGGTACAGGCTTTTATAGAGAATTAAGTGCCGACAAATACCAAAAATAACCACAAAAGTTTTATTTCCAAAATTTGGATAAACATACAGATGGATAATAAAAATGTCATTATACAATGTTGTGTACTGGCGTGTCTCGTCCAATATGACTTTTCACCACAACCTGGACTCGTACAAGAAAAACACATACTGTACACAACATTGTATAATAACTTTATAACATTTAACGCCCTTTAGTTCATACTGCGATGAAGAAACTTTGCGTGGAGATTTGAATAAGTTTTTTCCGAGGGATTTAATATCCGCCAAAAAACAATATCACATATATATATGTATTGACACATTTTGAAAATTCCTATATTTTAGATGTACGAAATATATGGGAGAATGGGTAATATGGCGATGTCAGCAGACGCGACCTGTCTCGGGTTACAGAGTTCGTCGATTGGCTCATTTACTTGGGAAATGTCAACAGGTTTGTATACTTTCTTGCATATACGGTCTAGTGCCTAAGACTCATATATACTAGGAGCTATTGTGATGTTATACCATGGTGTAAGAAAAGAAAACACGTTTTGGTTATAACATTATCCCAACTGTATCATCGGTAGAAATAACGCTCTTTATTAATCACCATAAAAAGAAATAGTAATACAAAACGCCCTTTATTATTTACCGATATATGTAACCATTGATCGTAGATGCATGAACGGTTTTCAAATTGAAGCTGCAATTTATTACTGGTATTTAATTTGTTAACATTTAATCGAGCATTGTGAATCTACTATATAGGAAATCGTTACGATTCAGTTGAATCTTGGTCGTGTTTGGTATATGAATATTCCCTCGGAGGAAAAATATGCGATAGAAAGACTTGTTTTACACGATATATATTAGATTTAGTTTTCGTTTAAAGGCACGTGAGGCCTTATTTGTCGAAAATATTCATATTTGTTCCAATCACCGTAAACAGAAAAACATTAAAATGCATAGTTTCGTTCATATATACCATGACTATCGCGTAAACAGCATGTTATCATAAAGACCTACTATATTTTACATAAGAAAGAGCCTGATTGTGTTACAGAAGACAGTACAATGCTACTGGCTAATCACACAAAATTGGCATAAACGCTCTTTATTTGTTCCATATCAGGAATTCACCAACAAAGAACGCTCTTTATGTTTACCATCATAATATAAACAAACACCAGAAAAGTAACTTTTTATGCTTTTGTTTACATAACAATGGTCAAACAAATGACAATAACATACTGTTTATGCGATATTTCTTATTTGTATACGGACAAAGTCTGTCTACATTTTGATGTTCTTTCTGTTTGTGGCGGTTTTTGACGGGTGAAAATATTTTTACAGGATACCCACCGCCAAGGCCAACCGTACCTTTAAATTTGAATCGTGCATCCAGGGATGTGGCTAGAGGGGGGGGGGGGGGGGGGTGGGTGAGTTGGAAATTTCATTTCACACCAACAATGGGTTGAAAATGCTCTTGTCGTTTGATTTTCAAACAATTTATTGGGGGGAATTAATTGTTTTTGGACCAATATTTGCATATTTTCCTATTTTTTGTCAAAATTTTGGACTGAAATGGTCATCAGTTGGAAATTGTCCAACCTTAGGGGGGTGACAGGTTGGAAATTTCCAACACTTGGAAAGCTTGTGTCCTGGTCCTCCCCCGTGGCTAGTCAAAACTGCTACTAAATTTAAGAAAACAATATTGTCATACATTTGGTCAACATTGTCATTGGAATTGTCATCATTTGGAAATTTTCCAACCTAAGTGGGGGGGGTGTCAGGTTTGAAATTTCCAACTCTAATAAGACTTGAGGCTAGTCTAGATGCTAGGATTTAGCGATTTTCTTGTTCAGTTTCAAAATTTTCGAACACCGGGCCGAACCATGGTCGGCCCGGTGTGTCACTGTCCCTCCCCCGTGACCAATACAAAACTGCTAATTAGTTTAACAAAACAATAGTTTAGTACATTCGGTCACACTTGTGGACTGAAATGGTCATCAGTTGGAGAATTTTCCAACCTAAGAGGGAGTATGAGGTTTGAAATTTCCAACACAAGGGAAGCTTCAGTTGAGGCCAGTCTAGATGCTAGGATTTGCGATTTTCTTGTATAGTTTTCCAAATTTTCTCACACCGGGCTGAACAAACATGGACGGACACAATGTCCTGGTGTCTTACCCATAGCCGTGTGCATTTGTCTGGAGTAGGCTACTAGATGTTAGGATTTATGCAATTCTCAGGTTAAAGTATACCGGGCATATAGAACAACATAGTTTATGAATACATAGGATATTAGGCCTGAGGACTGATGTGCAAGGGGGGTGCAAATGGAATTATGCAAAACTTGTGTTTGGTATGTGATTCTGATTCAAGGGAAAGGGGGGGGGGGTGCAAATGGAATTATGCAAAACTTGTGTTTGGTCTGTGATTCTGATTCAAGGGGGGGGGGGGTGTAAATGGAATTATGCAAAACGTTGTGTTGGTGTGATTCCGACTCAAGGGGGGGTGCAGTTGGAATTTCCCAAGGTGGACACCACCCCCCCCCCCCCCCCAACGGAGACCCTCTATCCACATCCCTACGTGCATCACATTTGAAGTAACCGAACTGTATGTGGCTTTCTTTCAGAAATTGACCGATGGCCGCAACCAACGTGCACTTTCATCGATATGTTCAATCACAAACATCACTGGCGAGACATCAACGGAAAATACGTTATCGAGCTGAGCGAGAACGGGCAAAAATTGAAACTGAAGCGAATACTCAACTCAGGTGTGGTGTCATATGCAGAGGTCACAACGGAGACGTTGATGTCTGTAAAATGTGCTCACTCCAGCCGTTATCATTCCAATTCGAAAGAATACGAAATTATAGCCCACACAACGAACGACACTTGGTAAGTGCATGGCATTAGGCTGTTTAGTAAACAAAACAAAAATCCGAAGTCGGTATATATATATACAACAGAACCCAGAATTTGCACACAAGCTATATGATTCTGGAATCACATGAATCTCGGGATGATTATGATACACGTATACATCATGAATGTAAGAACATAACTGTATTTTCTTCACATTTAACATGCTTTACAATCAATTCAACACGTACAACTTATGTCATGCGATTATAAATCAGAAAACAAGCGACTGTTGGCGTTATAGTACAAATATTATATAAACTTATACGCAGTCGGATTTGTCTAAAAAAAACATCTATTGGTATTTGTTCTGTACAACAGAAAGTAATTAGATCGCGACAATGAGGCAATTAATATGAGGCTCTGGTTGTCAGATATTGACTGACCGGAAATTGTCACTTTTAAATGTATGCCAGGCTAGCAAAAAATCAAATGATCGTCTCCGATAAATTTCCCCAAAAGTAGTAGATAATAAAGAGCGGTGTCACTATTTTTCGATATCACTAAGTTCGCGTTCACTGCAGCGAGTACTTGGTTGTTCTTACTCTGCAAACACCTGAAAAAAAGCTCGAACGGGAAATTACATCATTAGACTCATATGCATCAGATCGAATGATAAGATCGGTACTCTCCCATGCGACACACGTTGGTTCTATATGTTGAGTGATGTCGATCTGCCGAGCGGAAGCAATTATAGAGTAAAAATGAGAAAGTACCCGTGTAATCACGTGCATCTCATAATGTTTTGTCATATACATAATGAATATAAGAACATAATTTTCATATATACACCTTTTCTTCATATTTAAGATGCCTTATCATTCAATTAACATGTTTATGTCATCAGATTAGAAATCAGAATAAATGTGCTGTGTTAAGTACACTTGTATAGAAGCACACATGGGGTATTTTGGACAAAGGTTATACGGTACTTATTACTTTGTAGTAATAATAACTATCATCCCATCGGCACTGTCCCAATGTGCACTATATAACATCGCAAAAAAATAGTGACTTGATATACGGTTTTAATAACAATCTATGCCATAAAATATGATTAAAATACTATAATTCATCACTATTTAAAACACCTGTGTCTCAGAAGATGCCCACAGAGAAATAGAAACTTCTGAAGACTCCCCCCTCTGGCACCCAGAATGCAACAGAATTCAAACTTTTTCAATGGAAGGGGAAGAACTCTATCTTTAATATATAGAGTTATTTCCCCTGCATTGAAAATAATACTGATTTTTATTTCAACTTTGATGACAAAACGCGTTGGCAACTCAACAAAACAACAAGCTTCCTCTTTCAAATGGTATATAATATGGCATATATTTTATATAATGTAATCTGGGGGTTCGAAAATTAAGTGGGCCTTTAATTGCTCGTACTATCTCTTCAAACGACGTTAAAAATCACGAACTGCAAGTCACATTATCGTACAACCTTATACCATATACATCAGGTCGAATGATAAGATCGTTACTGCTCCATGCATGCGACAAACGTTTTGATCTATGTTGCGTGATGTCAATCTGCCGAGCGGAAGCAATTTAAAGAAAAATGAGGATGCGCCCGTGTAATCAGAATTAGGGCTGAGCTATTGCGCAATTATCAGAAATGGCTGTAGACCATAAATCACGAACGTAATACCAGGGCTGATGAGCTCGAATGTATGTTACGTCAGAATCTTTAATTGCCAACTTTACGGACTGACATTTGCTGTTTCATTAGTAGATATCTTGACGTTTGAGTACTCTTGTTGGGTAATAAATAATTTTAGAGATCGACATGCTTGCTGCAAAACGGAACATGTACCACCTGGTATTTACATCCCACCCTACCCCTCACAGAGACCGCTCTTCATTTGGCTGTTCTAAATAAACTGATCTGTAGGAAATACATTATTTGTCGAACGATTCAATGTTGAGTAAAATATCTAGTCGACTCATTTAGTAAAACAAACGCAACCTGTTACTTCGTGGAGTAACTTTCGGTTGTTATAGAGAGGAATTTACAAACGATTATTAATTCATATATATGTAGTAAGTTTACACCATATAACCTTACTGGGGCAGAAACGAAAACAAAACTGCAATACAACAGTATGATGTCCAGCCTTCTGAAATGAATGGTTGGAAATGTTTGTTTGAAAAATAAATCATCAGAATAATATCAAGAATGGCTTATTCTCACCGAATTTTCCAACTTTTGATCAAAGTTGGGGCATGTGTGATGCAACCCAAAGACCCCCGCCCACATCACGCCAAGTCCCTGTCTTTGCATATATAGTTAACATGCTCGGGAAAATATGTTTCCGATGCAGTCTATAGATGCTTAAG
Organism: Siphonodentalium dalli; assembly: GCA_032622095.1. Classification (NCBI taxonomy): domain Eukaryota; kingdom Metazoa; phylum Mollusca; class Scaphopoda; order Gadilida; family Siphonodentaliidae; genus Siphonodentalium; species Siphonodentalium dalli. Next base: position 160,659,205 of record CP136063.1, on the reverse strand, counting down.
TTTTGTAGCACAACGCCGCAAACTCTATATAGTCGTTTGAAAGACAAACAGAATAAGCTAGGTTTATACCCTCAAGAGGAATGTTTGTCCTTTGAGTCCAAACATAATCGCCTGAGCAGTCTTCCGCTTAGAGGAAAAAATAAAGTACGCCTTTCAATGCCAAAGAATATTCTGATCAATGGTATCAAAGCCTTTCGAGATCCCTTTTGAAGTGAGATAATTACGAGGGGATGAGCGTCGTTCAACGAACAACTTATTCATTTATACATTATTGCTATAAGTTACCCAATGGAAGCGCCATCAATTTTACGTAAGAAAGGACAGTGTAGCATTAATCAAATACGAAACAATGCATCTCTCTTGGCGAATACGAATATGCGGTTATGAATAATACATCTGTAGATAACTCCTAGACATCATAATATCTGCACATTATATCACCTCTTGTATCTAATGTAACATGAAATCAATTGAATCAGAAAATGGGACTCCCGTGATGGGATATTCCACATTTGTCCGTCTGTACAGGATGGTACACAGATAAGACAAATCCCTTATTGATGGGATCCCCTGCCCGTGCGGTATATAGCGCAGACACGATGGTGCCATTGGCTGCTTATTGGTCTCTATAATAGTCCGATCACGATTGGGATGAAGTGAATTGCCTTGCATGGCGTATAAACAGATGACATTTTGAATCGCTATATGGCTTTAGAAATAAATGCGTCTACATCAGATCAGCAAAAATTTCAACAACTTCTAAGTCAACTGCAACAGACATCTCCCCCATCTTCAACGGAAAAACAGAATCCGAAGAAAAAAAGAAAAAAGAAGAGATAATTTAACATCTCAAAATGCTTCTTTTTTATGATTGAATATGAATATTAAAGGCAAACATTTGAGGGGATGCATGGGCTTAGCCCCCAACCCCAAATCACATTCGCAAAAAAAAAACAAACAAACAAAGTCTACATAATTATGTCATTGGGTCTCGCTAATGGAGAGTTCATTAGGGGTTTCATATCAAAATTTCCAATTGCTGCTTCACTTGGCTGCTGTCCCTCATTGTATGAGTTTAACCCTGTATATACAAATGCATCATTGATTAGTAGTTATCCCACATGAAATGTTCAGATAATATGTTCAACAGACGACAATTTGAACGTTGAACTTGCTATCTAAACATTTCCCTCAATAACTAGGCATCGTTCTGCACTTTAATTTATCTTTCGTCTCCTTTTGCCACCTTAACATCCCTCCGATTCAATAAAAGACCATAACGACGTATACGTTTTAAATGAGTGGGATAATCCATTTAGTATAGATAGGGTTACATTTGAATCCCTCTTGACTTGTAACTTTCCGACTCCGTTTTTCTTTAGAATAATCCTATACCCGTGTACACCTGGTAATGAAGCCTTACATGTGATAGTCTCCGACGTTTGTAATTCAGACTGGGAAATCGATTATTTTTCATCATATTTCAATCAAACAGGCAAGTTCGTGTTATACGCCTTAAAGGGGGACTGTACACCTAAATCATGGGGCCATCTCATATTATACTCAACATAATGTATGCAACATGAATGAATTTGAGCCAGGGATGAGTGCTAAATACATCCATAATTATGAACGATGTAAAACAACATGGTAATTATAATGAAAATGAGTTCATTATAATTACCATGTCATATATTCTGTTGAGTATATAATAGATGATCCCATAAATGGCTGGATTTGGTGTACAGTCACCCTTTAATATCCACCAAAACCGACCATCGTGCATATTCACGAATATGTGCAGTATATACATAACCACGTTGTTTTATTCTGGGAGTAGAGAGTCAATAGCATCGAGCATTACCAATCTAAATTTACCAATTTACGAACATAAAGATGGCCAATATAATGTCCCAAATCTCCAAAATTAGTAGGAAATTTATTGTCGGTTATTTAATATGTTTGATTTTATTTTACGTATAAGAATGAAATGGTTTGAGGCAGTGATAGATGTGAAATTGTATTAGGAAATATGTGAGCGGCGTACGTGTTTGGGGACTGTAGATGAGTTGTTTGATGGAAATCGTGAATTTGATTTGAATAATTACCGCAACGAAGATTCAACATTCATCCAAAATCCTTTCGGCGTGTCCGACGGCTGGCTGGTCATATATATTATAGTTGGATTTTCATGACGCTTTTTGTGAGCTATGTCAGTATGTCATGTTGGGTTGTGGGGGCACGATATGGTGGTGATAATCTAAACGATTCACTCGGAATACATGTATCACTCCAATTGCTATATATATAGTATAGAAATAACCTATTATACACTTATACACATATATGTATGAAACGGACTCGCGTTTTTCTGCAATTGTACATCATGACTTTTCCCAATATACTTTCATATGTTAATCAGATAGTTTATTGACCCTTTCTATTACTAAATACTCATTGAGGATTAGTTATTCCCTTAGGAATTAAATACTCAGAAAATAAGTTCAATAAACGACCATATATATATAGGTCCTTTGTTAAACTTGTTATCTGAACATTTCCCTCCAATAAATGGGACTATCTATATTATTACTTAGACATTTCAACTTTCTGCATTCCTAATTGTTCCATGCATTGACTGTAGCACATGATATCCCCCATATTTTCCTCAAGTTGAACTACAGTGTCATTGACACTGTCATTGTTGATCAAATGAGCTGAGCAATCCTAGAACTGAAAAGCGTTCCTTTGCCTATCTGCTCCTATATAGTATTGGAGAGTCGCTACAAATGAATAACTGCCATCCCACTGAATAATTTGTTGACCAAATTGGGGGAGGGGGGGGGGCGTCCATTTGGTAACCAAATGGCTAACACAATAATCGTCGATAATGAGTATATATATATATATATATATATACCTTTTTTGTATAACAGTGCATCCATGCACTGCAACAATGTTTCGCCATCATCGGCTCATATATATAGTGATAATAGGCTCATTTGTATTCTCTTCGCTTCAGCTCTTCGTACTATCATTGTGTCAGGATAAAAAGACGGTCTGATTATATCGTCGAAGTTAGTTTTGGTAAGTATTAATATAGTTATAACTTAACCATGCACGCTTGCGAACATATAAACTCGGGTTCTCATTCACCTGCAGCTATATATATATAATATGTGCGACGAAAATGGCTCCTAAATACTTATGCACTATTTGGTTTATTCTATATTGCAATATCTATATATAGGCCATTCCTTGCCAACTGATCATTATAAACTGACGTTAAGCCATGTACGTGGTTCGTGTAGTTTAAACCTATATATGACACACCAAAGTTTCAAAATGAGAGCGAAACCAGTTACATCAGAAACACTAGCACCTTGGCGGAGAAGTCGCAATGTGAGTTACAAGGATGCGCTAACTGTACGTGTACATGGCAGGGATGGGTCCATTACTTTGCAATGTAATGCATTTACTTGAATTTTTTGCATCACCATTAACATTACCATTACCTCCACAATTAAATGTATATCATTACCGTTACCATTACTTTAAAAGTAATGTATTACATTTCCATTACTTCTAGTTGGGTTGGATACATTATGCCAATCTGAATAGTTATGTGAGCTGTATTTTTAAACTCATTTGGTGGTTTGCGCCCCACGATACACCTAATAATATTTGCTTTTGAATTTTGCCCGGTATTGAAATAGGTCGATAACTAGTTTAGTTATCTGTCTACGATCATTATATGTCACACAAGAGGATTGAAGTCATAAATATACAACTTTGAACGCGATGTTTGGGAAATTAGGAGCCCTGTAAACACAATATTCCAAAAATCATATTAACTTCACAGTTGGAGTATTCTCCATGTGCAGTCAATTATTTATTTAAAGGGTTAAACAGACCCCAACGCACAGAGGACCATGGTGCAAACCATGCCATCATAGATGCGTCTATAATTTTATATATTCTCCAATAAGGACCAACAATTATAACGCTTGTTTTGACTTTTCAATTCAATTCTTTAATCTCAAAAAGCCAATAAACATGGTATCTGAGATATACATATTTAAATACAAATACATGACAAAAGCACATTTAGCAGGTACATAATTATATAATAGTATATGTAATATTAATGTATTAATTGAAGGCACATCCACCCAAAACTTATGTTATGAAACCTTTAGGTGCGAATGAGACTCTTCCTATATATTCAACAGTATATCGCAACGTTGGGATCATTGAACATAATAACAAAAATAGAGAAAAAAAAATTGAATAAAAAGATAAAGACCAGGTCAGAGTGGATGTGCCCGTTACTATATATATACAGACTATCTATATATTTGATACACTCGCGTCATTCACACAGGAATACTGTCAAGCGACATGCATATACATAAATGTATAAATGTTGACTTGAGACGATGGGGCTTAAAATGTTGATACAGTCATACCAGGTCAAGTGTCTTTGGTGACTTTCAGCTGTTGTTTTGATACGATGATACCAGGTTCTTAACTTACGATAAAAGGATCCGCCAGTCTTTGATGTGTCATAAAGCAGGCGGTATATACCTGCTTGTCTTTCCCCGGAAGCATGATCTCCGCCCGGATCATAATTGTGACAATCGGATTCAGTTTCCAATTCCAATTTCCATTATGACATTGATTGACCGTCGCGTCGCACAATCTTTGCCTATTATCTCTATAATTGTAACTGGCTGCAGAATATGACATTCAGTTGAGAGGCCAAATCCGTCTCTGATCCGATTTAGAATTATTCCGCGTTTTGTATTTATTCCGGAATCCTCTATGGTTGAATAGGATTATGAGCAGCGCGATTATAATCTGGCATTAATGTGACGAAGAAGTGTTATCGATTAGTTCCGTCGGGTCAAGGACGTTGTTTTTCAATCGAAGACTTTATATTGACCAATGGGATGGACAGCAAAGTTCATTGACCATGTGTTCGTGTTTCGGGACTTCCCATACCACTTGGCGACCAGGTTTCATTACTCGAGGAGCGGTTTTGACCATAATTTTTCGAGTTTAATTTTTGTTTCTGATACACGGAAAAATTATATATCGAAAGAAGAATATGTAAACCGAAAGCACAAAAACAAATCATGGCACCTCTCTCATAATTATTTAACCACATGCGAATTGGTTAAAATCATGCTATATATGTTTGGCGTCGTCCAACAACCTGTTTCTTTGTGGTCAAATTATGTTATATACGATGCTGCGACATGCATTTATTTCTTAATTAGAACTCTGGGGATGATAGCTTTTAAAGAGAATCGCATATAAGCCAATAGTGCTACAACGCATTTCAGGCCATTATCTGGTCATGGGCTTTTAATTTGTATTATATAATAGGCGCGCATGCATGCTCTTGTATATGCCTCTCCGTTATATATATATACAACGTCGCATGTTCATGCGTTCACCAATATATCGTGTTCAGACATCTGTCTCAAGGTAGACATATTAATTCCTGTGTCACACTGAATCCTTTTGGTCTTCATCATCTCCAAAAGCATCTCCTCTATTTCATCAAATATCACGACATCTTTATCAAAACAAGTCTGGGCCTCATCTAGACATCAAATGGAAAGGGATATAAATACTGTCACTTTGAAGTGAAGTCTTAGCATGGCATTTCATTACATATAACGCGGGTGATCGGTGTGATGATCATCATGTTCCAACATCCGATACCGAGTATCACCACCATCATTGTCTGGTTCCGCGTTTTATAGCCAGCCGCGCTCTGATTAAATGGTGCAATCTAGAAGATTCGATTAGGGCGCCGTGTAAAATTGCGTGATTCGAAGAAAAACTGCATCAGCCCAGCAATCATGTCTTTTGTGTCACGGACTTTATTGCTTTCGCCCATTTGACAGTTTTCGTCGCTCCCTTCGCATTTTAGCTTGATACGATTCTCGAAACTAATGGACTGAAATTGGAGTCCGTTGTGATATATTAACTCTTCAAATGCACTGTTTCCAATATCACGATTTATCCTTTACAACTCCGTGGAGAGATATCGTACAATACTTAAGTAAAATTCATTTTACTATTTTCATGAGAAAGTATATAGGTTGATCAAACTGTGCGCGATGCGCAATATAGGTTCGGTTGAAACACGATGCATAATTTTGAACTCTGTAGCTCATTATGGATCGTTATGATAGACTGAATCCCAATTCAAATACATGATTGTATAGCGAAATTGCAATACACAGAGCCGAGCTGAAGTAAAGATCAATATCTCATCATAATCGATTATAATGAGATCTTTGCCTGTGCTTCGGCCACACTGCAATACACAATTTACAGTAGAAATCCCGACTGTCTTCGCAAAACAGTTTCAATCCTATATGTCTGATTTCAGGATCACCAATCGACGGCCCAAACTCACGATGTTCCAAGAGATCTGATTGGATGTTAAAAATAACCATGTTTCGTAAGTATCCGCATGTCAACAACCATGCATGGAACATGGTCAAGTTCGATTATGGTTCCGTCCGCCAATTTTTACCTGAGTTATGGATATTTTATGACATTGGAATTAGGGGTTTCTTGGTTTCAGAATTGACGACCGAGTGGAATGAGATTGAGTATGCACGTTTGAAACCATAAAGTACGGATCAGCTTCGATTTTGGGTTCCGTCCGCCAATTTTTTTAACCAGAGTTGTAGATCTTTTTTTACTTCGAAGTTAGATACTTCTTGGTTTCAGCATATAATGATCAAATGGAATGGAATTTGGTTTTCATGTTTGAAACCATAACGTACAGGTCCCGTTGGTTCTTCGGATCTGTCCACACATTTTTTACCAGAGTTTCGACTTTGAATTCAAGGTTTTTTTTCTTATTGATAACTGCGCTATAGGGTTGGTTGATCACAAGCAAACTTGGTATGGGCCTGAATTGGCTCAACATAGAAGCTGTGCTTGAATCGGGGATTTGTTCACGGACTCTCACTAGACATATGGACATTTTTTACTCAGATATTTCTATTGTATTGGTTATCGGCTATATGGAATTTTTCTTTAATGTAATTTGAAACAAGCCATTGTGCGTATTATGCAACCATGGCGTATAATAAAGATTCCATATATATGACCAATAGGTATTCGAAATTATAAGCTAGAAGAGATAGGTATTTTAAAACGATATTGACCTCTGAGTATATCTCGATCGGACGGTATATATGGGCGTTGCTTCTCACAACTCATGTTGAGTGTGTACATGTATTATAGTATATGTACTAATATAGCCTTATAGTAGACACTAAGAATCATGGCAGCTATTTTTTTCAGAGAAATTCACACAACCATTTCGCACATTTCCGCATATTTGTATCTGCATGCCCTCCACTGAATGAATTTATTTGCGTATATATACTTAGATAGTCTATGACATGAACTGTCATCAAACTCTGGTGAAAATACCTATGTATGTAGGCCACATAGCGAGGAAAGGGATCTGGACAGGGGGGGGGGGATAAAGTGTAGAACAATGTCTGTCTATTGTGCTAACAAGTGAGCTAAAATCAATGACTCGAATAGTGAAGACTTAAACACGAAAATAAAACAAACTTATAGTTCGTTTATAAAGCTGGTCTCCAAGAAGATGTGACTTTATAAGGCGTTGTGTAATGTGCAATCTAGAGGAGATAGGTATTTTAAAACGACATTGACCTCTGAGTATATCTCGATCGGACTGTATATATGGGCGTTGCTTCTCACAACTCATGTTGAGTATGTACATGTATTATAGTATATGTACTAATATAGCCTTATAGTGGACACTAAGAATCATGGCAGCTAACTTTTTCAGAGAAATTCACACCATATTTCGAACATTTCCGCATATTTGTATCTGCCCTCCACTGAATGAATTTATTTGCGTATACGTAGATAGTTTATGACATGAACTGTCGTCAAACTCTGGTGAAAATACCTATATATGTATGTATAGGCCACATAGCGAGGAAAGGGATCTGGGCAGGGGGGGGGGGGTAAAGTGTAGAACAATGTATGTCTATTGTGCTAACAAGTGAGCTAAAATCAATGACTCGAATAGTGAAGACTTAAACACGAAAATAAAACAAACTTATAGTTCGTTTATAAAGCTGGTCTCCAAGAAGAGGTGACGTTATAAGGCGTTGTGTAATGACGTCAAATAACACCACACACACACCAGGGCACAAGTTCCATTCATATTTACCCCTTATCCTTAAATCAGGACTGCCCAAGGTATCCCTTATGGGTCAGGAAGCCACACCGTGCGTTGTGAGCGCAACACAAAATAATCCTACTCCTGCAGGCATAACACGAATTGTGGCTGATCCATATTAAGGATTATTTTGAGATAATTAGCAAACGGAAAGCAAGTTATGTTTGGAATTAGATCTTTGAACTCGGGAATACATACGTACATCTCCCCAAGCCCTGGGTTATAATTAGAGAATATCCGCTAATGATGGCATTTCTGCATCTTGTCAGAGTCCATTGTTGGAGCAACCCAAAGAACAAATCCAGATCTATATAAATACACGATGATTGGATGTACCCTCCGGGGGCTCAAGTATCTCATTCGTTAATGCTCACAGGGCGTGCCATAACCTGCCAAGCGATGGTCGGGAGTATAAAGTCGGGTCACGATATACTTCAGCGATAATAAAGAGCGTTCCTTAGTAATATACCAGCTATGGTAAAGAATTGAAAACAGCTGTAAAATAGCAATGACTTAATTTGACAAGTGTTTTCAGAGTATAAAAAGTCTGAAGATCGACATTTCGCGCATTAATTTATCGGCAAATCTTATCACTCCTGCCAAATTAGGCAGACATACTTTGGAGGTTCAAATGGGCCATGTCCATAGTCTTTGTATCATTGAAAATATTTTTCTTTGCAGCGGAAAGAATGGCTAGGAAAACATGTCCGCCGGTTGGGATCTATACTTTTCAGAACGACGCCAGTAAATGTGAGGGTCGAGTCAACATTGGGTGTACAGAAGACGACGAAATAGTATTCGAGACAGCTTGTCCCTTAAACAAATACCATGGTATGTTTTAATAATTTAACCCTTTCTATACTAAATGGATTCTCCCACCCAGTTATAAAATTAATTATTGGAATGGTATATTATTTATTTGGAGGGGTGTTCAGGATAAATTAGCAGACGACAGCCAGACGAAACGTTAATACAAGTTTTGAAGGATTCATATTCATTGGTGGGAAATGTTTAGATAATAAGTTCAACAAATTTATTGAACTTATTGTCTGAATATTTTCCAAGGGATATAATGAGACACATACTTAGGTCCATTGTGAGTTCTTCTATTGCTTGTGGCTTTAAACTTGCATAGGATGGCAACATGTTATTACGCGAGAGATTGGGGACGACTGGAGATAACTCTATTCACTGATTTTGCAAAGCACGAATTCTCCTGTCAACGTCAACAATAATAACAACAACAGCAGCAGCACATGATACATTAATACATTTTATAACTTATGACCTCACAATCCAATTAAATTAAACATAACATTATTGATTATTTTCAGTTGACTATTGGCAGTGTCTGCATACATGGAGAGAGGACAGCAAAACGTTTTTACTGGTGCGGAAACCAGGGGACCCGAGAAACATAGGGACATGCATGGTATGTAGCTCCATGATATGTTGATGCAATATTGCTAGAACGATTAAAAGGGGTAGCTTCGGTTTGTAATTCAAAAATGCTATTATTCATCGTTTGGAAGCTTATTTGTAAAATATTCTATATAATTATATATATGAATGGCCAAGTGGTTTGGTTGGTTCAACTTGGTTGGCTGCATGGTTAAAATCCATATTTTGGGAATACATATATCTAGCTAATGCTATGTCTAGCTAATCTGTTTCCGTCATATAAAAGTAAATGTAAACATTAGAGGTTATTTGTATGATGATCCTATAATCCATGTGGTACGGTATTATAGTCCTATTATAGTTATCCCGTGCAGATGACATTTCATACGCTGTGCTGTTCGGTCGAGAACGGTAGATCTGTTCTATATACAGTAATGCTCTAATTAATCAACCTCTTAACCACAGCAGAATTATGGGTAACTTTTCAGGATTTATCGGAAATATGGCTTGTTGCCATTCATCGGAAAGCTCTCGGGGTTATAAGAGGTCGATTAATTAGAGCATTACTGTATGTCCCTTGCACTTTGAATCAACGGTATATTATAAGTCCGACACACAACTAAACCCTCGGAAAAAGTGCTTCCATTTCAATTATTTTACCATAGCCAAAGTGGTTAGAGGCTGTGGTGGGTTCGAACCCTGTTAAGTAAATCTGGACCGATATGAAAATTCGATATGAGCTAAGAAATGTTCAAACTGCCAATTTCCAATGTGGCATTCCGATCGTAATATTCTGGTTATTTCGACAACACACCATCATTGGGGAGCAGATTTGAACGCCTTATACCAAGTACACTCTGTTGTATAAGATTTGTCACAAAATACTCACCATTGTTGTACTATTGTAGACGTTATCACGTCGCGTGACTCATCCGGGTTTTTATTTCCAGACGTTCGCTGAACGCGGCAACAGCATCGAGTTGACACGATTGCCCGGATGTTCGGACAGCCTCGCTCCCGCCGACACGCGTGACTCGGATATTCTGCACCTAAATCTACCACCAGGTATCTATCCCATTCATAATTAATCACGGATCAAACGGATGGAATCCCATCTCGTCAGATTCCTGCACGCACTCTTAAATGTCATTATTCTCAGTTGACGCATTCTGTTCTACACCACGAATCTATATTGATTTCGATACAAGTAACTTAAAGATCCACTGTCCGATTCGAGGGTCTGCTTATCATAGAGTTATACAACAACAACATCAACAACAATAACGATATTTCGTTAAAAGCCGCATTAGTGATAAAACTATAGTTTTTGCTTGGTTGACAGAAATTCGAGGTGGATAAAATTAGTAGTTTCAAAATTCGAAATAAAATAGCATGCACTGCATGAGCTTAGAAATCAAACTTCTTTGACAGAAGACAAATAAATTTTATTTCCAAAGCCGAAGATTAGTATGATTTGGGGGTTTCAAATCGCACCGTGAATTCTTAACTTAGAATGGAATAAGCCCCATATGGTACCAATATAAGGAATATATGTATATGCTATACGATGTGATGATGGGGCATCAACGGGGCCCGCACTATTTAAGGAATAATCAGCATAATTATATTAATTTAGTGTGATCTCATTTGAAATAATTTCAGTCCAAAGCTATGGAATATTATGTTCAATTGTGCCATACATGTATATTCATGATTCGCCGATATCTTCTCAATGAACAACGAGTAATGCACCGGGGCTTTCCTTTTTTAAATTTGTTTAATCGTCAGCTCTTGCCGAATTATGAACATTTATGGTTGGACCTGGGACTAATATACCATATTAGTTCCAGGTTGGACTATAATGTAACAATCCTTCCACCCTAATGTGTTTAAACTTTGTCTTTCCAGAAAAATGTCGACAGACGAAACCAAAGACTGTGCAGTCAGATCAGAAGCAAGGAGAGAAAGAAGATGCTACGAAATCAGTGGAGAAGCAGCATATTATTAGAGACTACGAGACTATAGGCGATATCTATAGTCTGTGTTCAAAAACGAACTATTCGGTCGTTATGTTGTTGATAATGACACTGGTGTCCTTGCTAGCAGCCAGGTAGTAGTGAATCTTTCGAATTACCCTCTGGTAACAATGCTCAATTAAAAACATCGCTTGTGCTCTCCCTTGCTTCCGCGACGAAGAATGTGAGATGGCGCTGTTCGGCGATAATCTGGAGGAACAAGATGGCGGCTTGTCGAAGATTTGCGGAAGAGCGTATGGAGCTTATTGTGTGTGTTAGTAGATCACCGTCGTTGTTTCCAGCATTGAACACCTTTCGCATAATGATCTACTACTCATAAGATTTACAAAAAGAGTACCGCGTCACTAGAATTTGTGTTCTTTCTATCAGTTGTCGTTTTTCCATATCCGCAGTTACGATTATGGCTTCGGGTTATCAACAGAACACACAAATACATCATATAGTAATAAATTCAAGATCGTTTCTCTGGTCGTCAATGCGCGAGTTGACTGATATTATGTCGCCATGTGGCCTTAATTTCTATAAATAAAATAATTCGTCGCCTTAAAAGACGAGAATCTGGTGAAACAAAAGAGCTAAGCGTGGCCTGATAATAACATAATTATGTATAACGTGACCTGATAACAACATAATTATGTATAACGTGACCTGATAACAACATAATTATGTATAACGTGACCTGATAACAACATAATTATGTATAACGTAGTCACGGCAAATAGAACTATATCATCTTAATGCGAGTGGCAAGAAGTTTGAACGGTACAATTTGCTCACAAATGGACTCGTAATCGTCCATTCTGCGAAATGGTTTTTGGAGCGTCGGAAAAATTTACGACTAGACTATGCACACCGTGACCTTTCACTTCGTGATGTTACTATCTTAGCAACGTATCAACAAAAAACTATCGCTTCGAAATTGGATCAATTTACTTCAGCGTTGCAAATGTTTTGGAAGAATAACTTAATTGATATCACTGAAATAAAAACAGAATAATAGCTACATCCCATGAAGAATGATAAAAAGTTCTGATAGGAATACATATTAGCTTCCGTTATTTTGTTTTCTGTCCTTTTAAATGGTTTTCGCCGCCGAAAAGTTTTCACTATTTCCGTGCGCTGTGGTTAATATAAATCTAGTGGGTTCGATACTATATAATTGATCTAATAGACTTTGCGTTTTTAGAACATTGACATTTGATTGAGAAATTTTCAGAGCTCTTATTTCTGAACGTGGATAAATTTCAAATCAGGAATTATATTTTGTCTATTTCCGACAAATCACCCTCAATGTTCCATAAATCCGTGACCTCGTCAAATGTATATAGCATGTAACTGCGTATTAATGTGTAACGGGAAATAGTCTTCGAAATGACAAACATTTAAGTTGTTGCCCCCCCCCCCCCCCAAAGAGTTATTAACAACAAGAGATAAATACAACAATAACATTGACTGTTTTGAGATGTATATTATCTCAACTCGTTAGAAGTATGATTTTTCGCTCGGCAGATCCTCGTGAAAAACAGTACTTCTAACTCATTGAGATAACACACATCTCAAAATACACTTATCGTATATTTCTCATCAGTAGTGCTTCATTATGCGAAGGGTGCATGTCTATTAGTGGTGCTTTCATCATCGGCAATAACATTTTACCCGTGGACGAGGCAACTTGGACAACACATATATCTTTCCACAACACAGATAAGAACATTATACATGTATGTATATTAAAGACGCCCCAAGCGATTTGACACAATAAAATTACTAATTGTAAGTTTTCTGTATCCGAAAATAATTCGTGATGCATGTGTGGTACGGATGTTTGTGGCTAGAAGGCCTCCGTTGTGGGGGGGGGGTGTCCACATTGAAATTGCAAATGCACCCCGCACCCCCTCCCCTTAACCAAACAAAACTCCCAAAATACCACCTGCACCCCCTTGGGTTGGAACTTTCCAACTGGTACCTCATACTTTCCAAGTTTTTGAATGTACAACCCGATACCCACCTATGGTTGGAAAATTTCTAACTGATAGCCATTTCACACCAAAAATTTGACCAAAAGTAGAAAAAATTGCTGATTTTGATCTCAAAATAACATACATGTATTCCCAACCAAATTATACTGGTTGGAAAATCAAACAATGCGAACATGCAATTTCATCCTGTGTGTGGTGTAAAATTCCCCAACTAATGTGTCGGCATGAAATTTCCAACTGTTAACCCCACCCTCCCTCTATCACCCGTCCCTGGATGGTGGTTGGAAGTATTTCACATTCTTCTGTCGCCTCGTGAGAGGAAATAATGAATAATTTTGTGTCAAATCAGCTGGGATATCTTTAATGTTCATGATATTGCCATTTATTGGCGTATATAGTAAGATATGTGACAACTGAAGTGAGGTTATATAATTATCATATACACACATTTTGCATCGTATATATATTTTTTAGTCAAGAAGTGCCTACTGGAAGACATTAGCTTTTTACAGGTCTACCTAAGCGCTTCTACTAGGCATTCGACAGTAATTGTTTGGAAGATGGCAAACCATAATACAAGACAATTGACTCTTTCGAATTTATAACTCAACCGATTGCCATGAGTTTTTTTTAACCCTTTTTATACTGAATACTCATTGACGAGTAGTAACCCCTTGAGAAATGTTCAGATAATAAGTTCAACAAACGACCATCGTTTGTTTTAATTATTATCTGAACATTTCCCTCCGATAAATATATAGGACTCCTTCTACACTTTTATTCTTTTCTTATCTGTTGTCTACTTTTATTACATGACTACCCTTTCAAATTAATAATAGACCATTCCAGTGTATACTTTTATAACTGGGTGGGAGAATCCATTCAGTATAGAAAGGGTTAAACTTAAACTTTTACGGAGTGATCCCTTTTTAAAACCACACTCTGGTCATTATTATGCTGCGAACGTGTTGTTAGAAAGCAGTGTAAAGCCAGATGTTCCATCTAAATACGCCTTGTCACTGAGTCGCGGCCATATTGGATCCATATAGCCCCGTTACGTGTTTTTAGTGCTATATATAGGTCACAGTTCTGGAGTAGCATTCCATACATGGAATTCAGACATTATTGAAGTATATGCCGTATGAGTCTGTGTCAATAATAAATGGGAATAAAATAAAGTAACACCATTTAAGACTCATTTGAGAAAGCTCGTGTTTTTTAAAAACTCAAATGAGTCTTAAATGGTGTTACTTTATTTTATTCCCACATGGAATTCACTAATAGTCAAATGCTCCGTATATGGAATGTTACTCCAGAACTTTAACCTGTATCACTAACAAAACGGAACGGGGATGGAGGGATACAATATGTGTTCTCTTGTATTCATTGTCACTGTGCTATACTGTCATTTACCTTACAAGCTAAAAGCCACACGTGACAAGCGGAACCTCTCTATATATTGATTTGGACGGACAATAACAATTTTATAAATTGGATTAAAAATGACAATGCATGTCAACAAATATGTTAACATATTGCCAGTGTCTGAATGTAGCCTTATAACACTTCGCTTGGTCTATCTCTCCCGGGCCACAAATACAACACCGTCATTTTTATAAATCCCGATTTCAAGACCACAAATAGCTATATTGTGAATAAAATACACACACAACTGAGGATTGGATATATTACTTGTTTATAAAGACATTAAAGTTGTTTATTTCGATCGTAATTTCGTGTTGAAATATATTGTCGACATACAATTTGCCATGATTTAGGGTGTGAGTTTTAGTATTTTATATTACGGAATCTATATAAAACTTTCTGGAAACGATATACCATCTTTAAGTTGTTATACATATAACATAAGTTGTTATACATATAACAGAACTGAAATTATCCTGCAGTTATCGAGCAGGAATCAATCATGCAATAACTCGTGGCATTTTATTGCTCCGATCGGTAAAATAATGGAAGGCATATATTTGTAATTCCTTGATTTACCATTCAAAGGTGTGCAACAGATAGCCATCTGAAAAAAATTCAAGAAAAGTTGCCTGTTGTGTGAAGCCTTATATGTGTACCACAAATACATTTGCCGGCTCATGGGATCTCCTCTATTGCTCCTCTCTTCCAATCGTCCACAGAATACTCGATGTGTATATACTAATTTGTTCATATGTATATATGTGTATAACTGATAATTATTGAAATTGTTGATGCTTGTGGTTTTACTGTTATCGATACTGCTTTAATGTGCGTATGAATGTCGCTGTGTGAATCGCCAGTGTATGGATGTATATGCTACTGTATGGATGTGTGCGCTATTGTATGAATGTATGCGCTATTGTATATTTGTATGAGCTGTTTACGTGAGATATTATGAAATATTTTGAATGAATAATAAATAAATGAAATAACAATATGTGTTATCATTTCCCTTAGTAATAGCCATGGTTAGATGAGCTACGCCACACGCCAAGGGTCAACATAATGTAATAGTAAACCGTATGTGTTTGGGGCGGCAAACCACGATTTTTCTGTTTTTAAACGACAGTAGTATACAGCAAACATTGAAACGAAACATCTGATACCCGGCTACAATCGTACAAGAATAACATGCAATTTCAGAAAGTGGGGAAAATTATCAATATGATAAATTATAGTTCAGCCACCATGTATACGACAGCTTTCCCGAAAATCATGTTACGTGTAAGAACATGTCGACGTTTGAAGTGCGACGTATAGTCATATCTCAATCTGTCCGCTATATATGATGGGAGAATGTAAAAACAACCAACGATATACACTGCATGTGCAATTTTTGAAGAGAGTATAACAAGAAATCCAAATGTCAATGCCACTGCTATTCAAATTGTACGATACTGCCGAATGTACGCACGAATAAGCATGCATAATCTCGGTTAAAGCTTATTTCAGTGCATCACACTAATACGCAGCCAATTATAGTCCACTAAAGGAATGCAGATAGCTGTCAACAAATATTGCTGAAAGCTCCAACCACACTGATAGCAACATTTCAGAAAACACATTGTCTGAATCAAGCTCCATGCAGAGTTCAGTCCCCTATGCAGGACTTACCGCTGTCCGCACCTAAACAGGCAACGTGAAGAAATGTCGCATTTATTTATTTGAGATTTTTGTAGGTTACAATTCATTCTGCATTATTCTGAGCAACTGAACTGTCCATATTCAATTGAAAATGGTCCAGATCAAACCAGAATAAATTGTAACTGGCAAAACACTTCAATAAAAATGTTAGATTTAATTAAGAAATACACGGGCCGGCAGCGTTCAGACATCGCGTAACGAGGGGGTTGAACTCTGTTTTGCAGCTTGTATCTGAACTACGAACTCTTAAATATTTGGTCCTTAATTTTCGACGAATTCGTTCAATTCTACTTGTATATAAACTTATGATTTTGTTTGCATGTATAATGTGCTAATACGCTGCCGTAGAAATGCTCGTCATCGGAACATTAAGAAATATTGGCTTGGGAATTAAGATGGAGGCTATAATATAACGAAAAACAAAACACATTTCACTGGCTATCTCCGTTTGAGCTTAGCATCTAATGGGTTATGTTCGGTAGATATTTTCAATCTACGCATTTAATGACCAGAAAACCTACGTACATTATCAGTGGATCTTATTTCCTGGCTAGACGATGGCATGGGATTTGATAACGGGAGCATGCCTAGAGATAACAATCGTATGGTATCTTTAAATACTGACAATCATGGACACAAACTAATTAGATCTACAGTCTCGTTTGTCGTGATAACCTACTAATTGAGCTCAGATGAACGTCTTCTATTGGAGTATGTCTGATTTGGAATAGAGTAACAGCCATCCAAAACTTATTCGTTTCTATTTGAGTCCCGAGTCTAGCAATTAAATTTCCCGGAACAACATTTTTTCGTTCCAGCTATCGCGTTAAGACTTTTAATTGGTTTTGTTACCAGAGTTCTCTTTCTTAACGTCGAGGTAATTACGTTCCGACGTTATTTGTTCATCTGGACCGCAGTCGACTTTTCCAGACCGATTGTGTGGAAATGTTTGTTTCTGTTCTGACATTTAGTTTGCTTAACGAACGTGAGTAATTACAAACTGGGGAATACACATTGATGGAAACTGTAACGGGAAATTATGTTATCCATGCAAGACCAACCGCTCGTCGTTAGGCTTCCCCTATCAGCGCTATTATTGCCTTCGGGTGGTAATAGCAGATCAACGTGTACAATGCATTCTCTAAAGTCTTTATGCTATAAATTGTCTTTCGAAGTATACTATGTCAAAATTGATACCCTAACATTTTAAACAGTCCAGACTGCATGCAATAAGCGAGCTCACTGGGTCACGGCCGTATAGGATTCATCCAGCTCCGTTCCGTGGTTTCAGAGATTCTTCCAGCCCCGGTTCCGTGGTTTTAGTGCTACTTATCAAAGTTTTGGAGTAGCATTTCCATATATGGAGCTTTTGAATTATTCATGACTTCCACATATGGAATGCTACTCCAAATCTTTGACCCGCAGCACTATGCAGCCACGGAACCGGACCTGGTGGATCCAATATGGCCCCGAGTTAGTGACGGGGCGTATTACACAATTACGTGACGTAAAGCGACTCACAATAGGGGGGTTTAGATTAAAAATAACTTCGCCTGTTTTGTATAACAGACTATAATTGTCTGTGCCCGAGACGGGAAAAATATTATCAATTTGTCAGACAGCTATGTTCTATTTCCAAACTAGGTCCGCACAATTAACTTAACATTACGATTTCCGTACTAAAGCCGTCTTTAACCCTTCCATGACTGGAGCTTCCTGGTACATGATATATAATGCTGCACCAGTGCAGCTCCCGCCACGAAAGGGTTAAATAAGACAGCTGGTTGTGCATAATATAATAAACCAAACTCTGCATGGATTATGAGGGTTTATCAACAGACTGTATAGTTCTGCAGTTGGCCGCCCCTAAATGTCAATATTTCGGATTTAAAGAAAATTCAGGACCTGGACTTTATATTTAGAAAAAAAACTACACTACAAAGTTTTCAATAAAGCCTGCATGGAACTCATTTACACAATTGAAACATACGCGCGCACACTCATATTAAACGCAGCTCTTGGTCAGACATGGTGACATCGGGACTGGCATACTCCCCCGCGAGAGTTTGTGAGGATCTCATCGCCCACGAACGTATATATGATTCATTATCATTCTGATCCCGTTATAGAATATAACCAGCGTGATATCGATCGCCAGACCAATATGGCAAATAACTGCATGATTGTTCGAACTGAACTACATTCAGGGATGTGCCTATGGGGGGGGGGGGGGGGGTCAGTTATATAGGAGTGTCCGCCTTAGAATTTCCAGCTGCACCTCTCCATTTGTAGACAAAAAAAATCACCAGAATCGACCAGACAACTTCATTTGGAGTTAAAATTTTTCCAACCGATACCCCCAACTTACCATCTACAATATTGATTCAAATTTCAAACTCCTAACTTGGGCCTAAATTTCTAATAATTTCCTTTTCGGTCTCAAATTTCGATTGGAATTATGAAAAAATTCGAATCCGGGTACAAATACGGCACAATTTACACTATACAGATATTGGTTGGAAAGTAAAAACTACTTTTAACCTGTGCATATTTTAATTCTGAACTTCTGAGTATCGTTGATTCAGGCATGACATTTCAAACTGGTGATCATTTTTATTGATGTTGGGTGAGACACTCCCAACGAACCCCCTAAAACCACGCCCCTGACTGCATGCATTTGAACACGGAGTATGTTAATTATAAGCACGATTTATATATAGCTACTCATAACGTCCCCCACCTCAAAGTTAACATTTAATTGTGAATGTTGGCTTTTGTCACGACCGGGTATCAAAATAAGTCCATACTTTTATGGATTCTGAGCGATTGATTTAGCCTTACCTTATAAAACCACCTGTTTATATAACATATTATTAATTAGATAAGACATTTTTGTCCAGAACGTCCTGTTATCGAATTATGTGAATATCGCTTCAATCTGAACTTAAAACCGAGTAATATCATTTCACGACATCACCTATCCGAGTAATATCATTTTACGACATCACAAATCTGATTAATATAGTTTTACGACATGCCGAAAATCTACTTCACTGCTAAATAACGTTTAGATTTGTGTGACGTCACTCATATGAAAGAGTTATCAGTTACTAAGAGGCGATCTAATTAATAAATAGGATATCACTTGGTTTGTTTGATATTATGGGCCTGATATCACTGCAGCCATCGGTAACCTCATATCAGCCTTCGACATTCGGTCTCATGCTGATGTGAGGTTACATCGGGCTAGAGCCCGAAGCCGCCATCGCACGCCGCCGCCGCCAGCCATATTGGCAACAAGCCGCCGCCAGCCATATTATCTCTAACGCCAGCCACATTTAAAAATCTCCGCCGCCGGAATTGTAAAATGGCTGAGCCGTGTGCATGGGTTTATATGTCAAGCACAACTGTACTGTGTATCGCAAAGAACTAAACCGCATTGCCTAATATTGGCATATACTCGCTTGGACACGGCATGGTTGCTATATTATCAGAACACCGGGCCCCTTATATAATGTGGAATAGACTATCCCAATGCATGCCTTCATATAACTGAATGGGCGCATCCATTCGGTATTGAAAGGGTTAAAATATAAATTGTTTATATCGACAACACCCAGTCTCAGACATCGCTGGCATTTGTCAATATATAGGCCCACACATAAGAATAGAACATAGTTTGAAATATTATATGTCATTACTATCGGGTTCATCATTCAATGATGCATGCATATATCGCAAGATGGCAGTGATGATAGCAGTCTGAAGTCGACAGAAGTCCCAATGTAACTACTTATGCCGATTAGATGGGAAACTATATATCCATGCCAGTCCTTCGTGAATTTTCGCCATAATGGAAAAGCCCAACATCAAAAGATTACGTGTGGAATGGAATTCTACGGGTTCACCACAAACGCTAAAAAAAACGGCGTCTATAACCGGTAACAGGGGATTAGGAACATTTCGGAAACTAAAATACGCTGAATGATAACATCTCAGCCGGCTAGCTGAGCCGCCATATTTCGTCAGCCACGAACGTCGTGACTGAGCCGGCTTAGCTAGCTAACCAGCCACGAAAATCGGTTGAGCCAGCCATGACAACTATTTGTCGTGGCTTCGGGGTCTACATCGGGCTGATATCGGGTCTAATATCAAACCAACAAAGTAATAGCCTCCACGTCATTCTGGTGAATATGACTTAAGATATTGTTGCGTATAAGGCGAGCATTCGACAAAAGAGTCGATCATTTGTGGTTGCGTTGGTCTTGTTAATGAGCAAACTGTCCTTCCAATCGGTTTCATTACTGGAAAAGCAACAACAATCAAATACGGAATCGCCTGTTCATTTTCTATAAACAGTAAAACAGTTCGAATTAATTAGTTAGAAATCGAACCATTGCTCTGGAGATAATCACACGTATGCCTAGCTTATAGAGTAAAAACTCGATATTTATTGCCCAAAACACGCGATATAAATCGTATTACTGACATTGGTGCAGAGAAACGTGCTATCAAGATACATAAATCATCGTATGCGTCATCTATGCAGATGAAAAGCTCTGATATACATGTATATACATACTCCAACGACAGTTTCAATAATACTCCAGCATCATCAACATTTAGACTGACCTGGCTCATTTGAACCTGAAATTTACGTAATTTTGACTATAAGGGACTACTTATAGGATAATTTTTTTTAGGATAGGATATTTTTTTTAACCATTTACACATGAAAAGTCGAAATATAAACAGATACAGTTCAATAGTCATATTGTTAGGGGTGATAGAGTCAAGCCTTGAAATAGTGTGTCTGTCATTTGCAGAATGAGGTCCCCAGAGGGTGAATTTAGTGATGCTACCCCGCATAGCGGGCTAGCATCACCAAATTCACCCTCTGGGAACCTCATTCTGCTGAAGTGTAAGCAGAATGAGGTCCCCAGAGGGTTAATTTGGTGATGCTAGCCCGCTATGCGGGGTAGCATCACTAAATTCACCCTCTGGGAACCTCATTCTGCAAATGACAGGCTCACTATTTCAAGGCTTGGATAGAGTCATAGCTGACTCTTCTATTGTATTCTATGTTTGTACTTTTGGCTGGTGTCTTCATGTCCCCATATATACATGTTGGTATATAGAACACGAGATACCGATATTTAAAGTCTCAAAATTTGAAGAACTTAACAAATTCATAGTAATTATCTATTTTTTCCCACTTTTTATGTTGTCGCCTTTTCTCTGGCGTTTTGTTGCATATTACGACGGCCGTGAAACTATTATATGACAACAATATGGGATAATTATATATATGAGACAAAATATGTAGAGTTACAATAGCAGGATATTTTGGCCAGATGACAATTACATTGTGGCTCATCTGTATCAAGGACGCAGAAGAAGGGAATATATATAGTGTAAACATATTTTTATTTCCAAATCCAAACAAATAACATAATATATACAGATGACACATATATGCAAAATAGAAGAGTTAATGTATGGAAACGAGGATCAGACAACAAACCCGATGTCTTATGTGAAGTCTTCTCCTCTTTGGCGACATGCCCCGTCCCCAATAAGTCAGGGAGAGGTATAGATCAGACGGGAAGGGTTGGAAATATTGGTTTAAGGAGAAATGGAGATATATAACTGAATCTGCATAAGTTAGGGATGGAAAGAAAAGGGAGAAGATAATGTTATGGATAGCAGGGTGGAGAGAGAGAGAGAGAGAGAGAGAGAGAGAGAGAGAGAGAGAGAGAGAGAGAGAGAGAGAGAGAGAGAGAGAGAGAGTGAGAGAGAGAGAGAGAGAGAGAGACAGAGAGAGACAGAGAGAGAGCGAGAGAGAGAGGTGATAAGACTATAGGAGACAGGAGGGGAACAGATGAAGTCGTGAAATGATGACAGTTGTGGGAATTTTCAATAATTGGGTTGTTGCGTGATAAAAATGAGGCTCGTCTATAGTAATTTTCAGGCATCAGGCGCCATGGGAGGGGGTCAATTACTGTTAACTGGTTACACCCGTCAGTGAGTAATTAAAGAAACACACACAGCTACGAGTGTTCATAATCAAAATATGTCGTGGACTATATATACCTTCCATGAGAACAAGAACATATTCAACAGCACTAACCCGAAACAGGACAATTCCTATTTCAAGGGTGTTCACTGTCAATATCGCAGCATCCTTCGTGTGGAATAATTTCACGTATAAACAGGATAATAACACGAAAGTAACATACAAGGGAATATATATGACAGACAGCAACAATTCTGCAGCTTCTTCCTGTCTCTTATTGCATATATGATAATATTCTCGAGTAGATGGTCTATTCTTAAATTGAAATTCTATATTATACACATAATGCAAATCAAAATACGCAATTGCTAAAATTTGTGATTCATTTTTGTTATATATTATATTGTATACATACATATACATATGGACAACAATGCCTGAACTATTACATAAATACTGATCCCTGACACAATGCAAGTTTTCACTTATATTATAATGTACGAACAATGCATATGACTCATGATTATATTCGAAAACATTCATATGCATAATTCCCTTAAAAGGGTAGTGTACACTAAATACGACCGCTTTGGGACCATCTCCTTTTATATACAACAAATGAATGAATTTGAACCATGGATTAGTGCAAAATGTGAACTAGCAACGATGCAAACAACATCGTAATTATAATCCAGTCATAAATTCATTTTCATTATAATTACCATGTTTTTGCATCGTTCATAAAGCACACGAATGTATTTTGCACTAATCCATGGTTCAAATTCATTCATTTGTTGTATATATTATGTTGAGTATAAAAAGAGATGGTCCCATATATGGTCGGATTTAGTATACACTACCCCTTTAATTTCGATGATAACACATTTTATTGTAAACCTCAATCAGTGGTGTGAATATATACAAAATTTTAATTCATTTATAAGTGAAAGACATACAGTATATGGGAATGGAGATGGGTGTACAAGTTATTTCAACTTATAAAATTATCTGCTCCCCTATTACCGATGAACAAATTAAAAGCCCACTTAATTTTCGAAACCCCAGATAACATTATATACAGTATATGCCACATTATATACCACATGAAAGAGGAAGCTCCAAAACATTGTATTATCAACTTATCCGGTGCAATAAAATGTGAACATGTTGTTTGTTTGAGGTACTGGCGTGTTTTTGCGATTAAGTTCATCTGGTTTGTACTGCAAAGTCTATAATTTTCAATGGAAGGGGAATAGCCCTATCTTAGTTTGAATTATGTTGCATTCTGGGAGCGAGTCGGGTGGGTGGAAATGTTTCTATGAGTACAGCTTTTTTCTATTAACATATGGGCACCTTCTGAGACACAGGCACTCCAAATGGTGATGAATAATAGTATTTTAATTATATTTTTTTGTCATATATTGTTTATTAAATCCGTATATCAAGGCACTATAAAAATAATCGGTGAATCGAAAATTAAGTGGGCCTTTAACGAAGACGGATGTCACGAATTAGAACTGAGGCTTAATTTGAAATAAATCCACAAAATAATCAAAGGAATAGGTCAAGAATGAAACAAATATATGTATAAGAGTTAGGTTGGTTCGGTGGTAAGAGGAAGGGATTTACATATAAAAACTGTTACGTGGATGTGTATGGGTTACTGAGTGCTATCAGTTCATACGATTGCATTTATCCAATATATTTCATCGTTTCCGAA
Source organism: Siphonodentalium dalli (assembly GCA_032622095.1). NCBI lineage: Eukaryota > Metazoa > Mollusca > Scaphopoda > Gadilida > Siphonodentaliidae > Siphonodentalium > Siphonodentalium dalli. The sequence continues at coordinate 160,634,664 of CP136063.1, read as the reverse complement.
ATATTTTGATGCAATGTAAATTCAATATGTGCTATATATGCAGCCCACGTATTGCTATTTTTGAGTCTATATATATAGAGTAGCTCTTTATTTGGAAATGTCTTCCTGAAACCATCGGATACCGGAACAAAAACGTGGTCGAAGGAGACCAGATTGGAAATACTATATTATATATACACACACCGGCCTGTACAAGAATAGAATATAATAGAACAATGGTATTCCTGAAATATATCCCCTTGTTTTGATATATGGATAAACCAGGTACAACTGACGATAGTGCACGAAGATTCCGATCGTTGTTTTAACCCTTTCAGTGCCAAGTCCGATTTTGTATCAACCCATATTTTGATTATAATAATGTGATACATTGATGGAAAGAGCTCTAAGAGCTCTTTCCATCAATGTATCACATTATTATAATCAATAATCAACTCGTCTGGATTGACTCACAACCACACCAATGCTTGTTTTTGTTATGCCCTAAGTACTGGATTATACAAAGTTGTATATATGATTATAGTCTGTACGTGTGCGTGGATATGGATACAAGCATCTATTCTATTATTTATACTGATACCTGTTTTAGGGGGTAGCAAGAAGACAGCCCGATAGGGCTAGGCTACCCCCGACAATATACTGCTTTACCTTATTATGTATTTCTGCCATTGTATAAATCATGTATATTGTAAATAAATTATCCTATCCTATCCTATAAATTTGAAAAATGATCAAGGAAATATGGGTTGATACAAAAATCGGACTTGGCACTGAAAGGGTTAAACAACTTTAATTAACTGAACAATTGCAGTTACATGTGGGATTGGATTAACAAGTTCTTAACAGCGATGTATTCGTGAATGATATATCAATTGTATCTGCATGACCATGCATAAATATATGTTCGATCCACATATCAAAATAATGGGATTTAGTCACAACATTCGATTGATATCCCATCATCATATATATTTCTTGCAACGTTTTTTTTGGGACATTCGAGGAGTTAACAACTTTGTCTTAAATTTAAGTATACCTTTAGTGTCATGCCGGCCTGGTTTATTGTCGTTTCAGCCGCAAGGCCATATGACGGTATCATGAGTGGAGGAAAGACCGCGCGTCAAGCACGCTCATTGAAACAAGCACATTTGAAACAATTGGACACTCATACTGATTCCGTGCTTCCATAAATATTTATATGTATATAGGGTTAATTCGCTAGAAAACCACTCCACTGCAAGGAGAAACCACCGACCCAACCAAAAGCATCTGACAAACTTGTCAATATACACGAACCATGTTATATTCCCTTGCGTTGATCATAAATCCGTGCTTATTGGCATTAGAACCGGCTTCGCCATCACTGGCAAGCTTATGTCGGCCTAATGTGCCACGCACCTGACCGACTGAGCCACCTGGGTCGCGACTATTTTTATTTGTCAGTGACCTGTAAATATATATGAAGTGATCGACGACAAGTGTAAATGAACCATCCCACGATTCGTAATTTCATCTGGGCTCTCATGGAACTGATTATGCCCGCCAGGTCACCGAAGCAGAAGGAACCTTCATGTCCCCATCTACTCCGCAAAAATTGCCCCGTCATATCGAGGTCGCCTGTATGGCGGCCGCAGGTGACTGTCTGATTGGAAGCCGAGTTTGACTAATTTGAAATGTCTTCAATGATGCAATTATTCCGCCAATGGAGATACAAATTATTTGTTACAAATTTGTAGTCGTAATGAATCTCGGCGTTCTCTAAGCTGTAATCTCGGCAATTATCCTGACGTAGATGAGGAAAAATCCCCGTGATTTAATCCCGGAACAAATGTACGAATTAGCTCCGCAGAAAATCTCCCCAGTAGCGATGATTCGCTGTAATTTCCGTTGTTATCGGGAAGTGAACCCCCTCGAAGTTCCGATTTCCCAAATGGAGGCTTCTGGTGACAGGAATTAAAGGCACCCAATCTGCAGCAGACGCAAATCACCTGACCATACACACAAACAAATTTTGGTTCCACTTGGAACCAAAACTGTTTCCATAGTTTGTCCCAGTAGGGGAACCAAACGATGAACCAAAATAAAGAACCAAATCCAGTATATAGACAACAGACATTCTGGTTCCACATGGAACCAAACTTGTTTCTAGCATTTGGTGCATTACACGCCTACTAGGAAACAATCATGAGTGCTTGTGCATACCATGACCCGCTACACTGTGTGTGTTATAAGCACGCTTGGGGTGTCCTTGTTTCTGAAAGTTATAAAATTACTTCGTAAATACGTTATACCTTTTAAAATTGATATAACAATATGTTTGTTCACCGAATAGACCCAGAACATTTTCTAATGTCTTAAGAAAATATCGAATTATATTATGAAAGTTATTGTTCCATACTTTTCCCCCTGCTTGTGATATCAACAATAGAGTTACCCACCGCCAGAAATCAAATGATCAGAGTCTATACATATATGACTCGAAACAGTCTATGGTCATGTGTACATTTATCATTTCAAGGAATCCCGCTTGATTTGGTCTTCCTCATATCACCCCAAGCGCGTGGACATATTGTTAAAATTTAAACATTTGGACATATTGTTTAAATTTTGAGCAATTAGGACATTTCAGCTAGGCCTATACCCACCCAAACCTTGAATTCGGTGGGTTCCAAACTTAGCATTTGTTCCAATAGGTACTAGCTAATCGAGCATCAAAATGAGAATCAATGAACACGTCTTTGCACAATTATGCCACATTCAACATTCATTTGTTTTCGTGACGTCATGATAAAGAACGTATATCGTGACGCATAAAACAATAATGTCGATTCTTTAAACCACACATTAGACTCTTCTTATAATGGAGATGATGATATACAACAATTTGGAAATCAAGAGTAAAACATTGTCATCATTTTGTTCCCCCTTTTTCCAGCCCCTGATACAGATAGCGTCACTTTTGATATGATTAACCTGCAAAATTATCTACCACGCCAAAAAAATTACCTGGATGTTCTCCTTTTAATTTCTATAGCGGGCGGAGAGACACACAAATTTATATATATATATATATATATATATATATATATATATATATATTGGACCCCCCCCCCCCCCACCACCCTGACTCGAACGTCACCGATTTGGCGTCTTTAAACCACAGGAATAGCATGATTATATATAAATTTGGTTGAAATCGGCGACAAAAATTGTCATCAATTTTGTTGGCCCTCTCTTTTTTGTTCTGTCCCTGACACCGACAGAGTCACTTTGTTTTTACTTTTGGAACATGTCGAAATTAAAGACTATATCTGTACGATTACATATTGATGATCTCTCAGTGTTTCATAATAAGAGACAACTGTCCTTTGATGATGTTCAAAATATGACGCTAATTCCTAATATCGCGCGAATCCCTTTGAGCGCCGAGTGCAAAAATATTAGAAAGCATAGCAAATGAAGGGAACGTGCTGACGGCATTGTATCACCTAACACGCAAACATGAGATTGTAAAAGACTGATGTGTTCGGGTCAATAAATATTCATATTCTCTTATGAAAGCATCAATTTGTTCGATCTGTCTTTGCCTGACGACTGATCGGATTTAGCTTCGAGGAATATTAATCAGAACCAATGAGCCGTTTTATGCTAAAATGGGGATTCTATCGCAGCCAACTTCAAAGGTATTCGTTTCTTTGTCCATATCATTGTCTCCCCGTGAAAACATGTGGTGGGATCGATTGCGGCAATAACTTGGCGACATCTTTAACCTGAGGCGGAACAAGATCCACGTGGTTTCTATGGTAACATACAAGAAGATATAAGTGATCGATATTTTTACCTGAGTGATTACGAAATATCACCTGAGAGAAAGCCGCAGCATGTTGGCGTACCACAAGAAGATACACACTGGAAGTGACGTTTGAACGATTTAAAATAAAAATGAAAAACAAATAATAATAAGGTTTGCCTTTAGCGAGTAGCGACATCTACTTTTGAAATTTATTTCGATTAGAACTATTTCTCTGAATGATTCTAATTTCTTACCTTTCTAAGGCTACGTTCACACCTAGTAAACTTATCTGTCAAATGTTCAGGCATTCTGAGTTTGTCGACATCATTAACCTGCGGCGGAACTCGATCGCGATATGAGCGAAAGGTCCCCCACGATAAAGCCGCAGCAAAAAAATACAATAAATAAAAATCAAATAAAATAATAAATAAATAAATAAGCAAAATTAGATTTTCCTTGAGTGATTAGCGACATATAATGTTGAAATTTATTTCGATTGGAACGAATACAAATAAAGCTGGTAAATCTTCAGGTAACTCGACGACATCTTTAACTATAACCACTATGGTAACTCACAAGAAGATATAAATTATCGATATTTTTACCTGAGTGATTACGAAATATCCCACCACCCGAGAGAAACTACATTATGTTGTCGTACCACAAGACGACACACACCGAAAGTGACGTATTGAATGATTTAAATAAAATACAATTTGTCTTAAGGCGACATCTGGTGTTGCAATTTATTCCGATTAGAGCACATTCTCTGAAAGATGTTAATTTCATATACCGTTAAATATAGTATAGATAGAACCGCATGAGTCTTTGGATTTTGACGAAATTGTCGCATGAGATTTGTTGGCGGAGCGATACCTCGAGTGCGTTTTGACGTCACAATTTGCCTTCACCGACATCTATATACAGTTTTGAAATCTATTTTGATTAGAACGGATTCGCTGCAAGATGTTTATTTCTTATATAAGCTTGTAAATTTGACAAATGTTCTGGTAATTCGTCGCATATGTCTATATGATGTGCCACAATATGAATAATAAACTGAGTACAGCAGGCAAACAAAATGAAGTGATATTCACGTGTGTCCCATAAACGAATCAGAACCAGTAACAGACATAGTGTCTAACTTTGATAGCATACCCCCGAGTGAGACTAGGAGTTCCAATATCCTATGTCCAAACCTCCTCATATATACTCTAAGTCAATGTTTTAGTCGTGGTACACACTCTTGCATTATCTTCGAGCGACATTTAATAAGAATCCTGTTACGTTTTTAAATGTTCTGTAGTCCCTATTGCCATTGACAAGGTGGATCACTTTGCCAGTCGGGTCCGATCTGCCAATACCGTGGTAATTTGAATCCAGCAGCTGGCATGTAATACCGGAAGTTCTTATCCAAACATTTCAACATGATCGGACACAAATGAGCATTTTGTTAAACGGGTCCCTTCGAACTTAGTGTACAGTGTCATGCATTAGGTGCAGTTGCGATCACATCTTTGAGTGAAGTTTTATTTTCGCGTTGTCATTTTGAAGAACCATGCAGAACTATCTTCTCTGCCTTTAAAATAACGCCCATTGTTGTGAAAATGAAGGCATATTTGTGATTTTTCCATTTCTGAACGCCATTTTGGCAGCTATCTTGTGTTTGGATAAATGTTCCTCACCTTAACTCTAAGAGGAATGCAAGCATGAGTATCCAGAATCATATATAGATAAGCATTGTAGTAACATCAACATCCACCGATTCGAAATGTATGCTAGGTGGTTAGTGCGAGTCTGTTTTGACAACTATATTTTATACCGGGATTAGGAAACCGTGATATTGGGCAAACATAGCCGGCAAAAATGTATGATACAGTCAAATTGTGTATGTAGACTAATACATGTGGAGAGTGCATGCATGACACCACGCCGCTACCAATGTTTCCCACAAAGATAAACGATATGTGGTGAAATGTGGAAATTTTAGTAAATTGTTCACAAATTTAGCCGCCATCTTGGATTATGTTTTCTGAATTTTTTTCTGGCTCATTTCTAAGGGTTGTACAGAAGCATAACGAATCGAGTGGACAACAAGACCGCATATGATGGTATATGTACTTAAATGGTGATCATAGATATACATGGTCAGCCGTCCAGTAAGCGATTTATGTGCAATGAACATTTTTTTAAAACAAAAACTAGAAAATATATTCTACTCTATGTCAACATTAGTTTTAGACTCAAAAGAAAATTTTCCAACCACGGGGGGTGTTAGGTTGGAATTCCCAACAGTTCGGAACTTGAGAAAAATTTCAACCCAAGGAGAAGGGGTGCAGATGGAATTCCCGGACTTGGGAAATTTTGTGTCTGGCTCTTGGGGTGCAGTTGGAAAGTATAAGCTGGACACCCCCATGTAGAACCTCTAGTCACATCCCTATGTTTTAGGTGTGCCGGAAGGGGAATTTTCCGAAATACAAGATGGCCGCCGCCAATCATGCCAGAAAGTAGCTGTAAATTTAAAACAAAAACGACAGAATTGACGAAGAAAAACTACAGGGAGGAAGTAGAGTTGTAGAACAAATACACTCTTAATCCAAGAAACGACCATATAGCCCTCGCGGCATCGCAATCCGTTATATTTTGGAATCTTGATGATAATGCTGATAACCTGCAAGTCATATGACTAAGATTTCGAGCACTCGATCGCGGGGATCATCTCCCGATATCACTGACAAATTGAATTTTGAAACCGATTTTATCTTGTCATTAGATTTTAATTTAAATAGCCACATCGAGTTTCTTATGCTTCGGGCAACACTCCTATCACGAACAATTAGTGACTCACAGGAAGACGAAGTATGGACAATCTCGGCGGGATTCAAGGATGATCAACAAAAGTGCGCATGGTAACTAATTGAACATCCGTGCAAAATCCTTGTGAAAATCCGTGCGTATAATAGGTCCAGTGAAATATTTGTAGAAAATGGTTTGAAAATAGATTATCTATATTCCGCGAAAACGATTGAATGTCACACGCTATCATCTGCATCGAATATATAATCTTAAAAGTTAAAGGTACTCAATCTGATCAGAGGGTCCCCATATCAAGATACAACAACAGCAACAACATTTCTTCAAAATACGCTTTAGTTAACAGAATCGATTAATTGCAACAAAATAATGCTGACTACTATCAACTATGGTATCGAATTTCCCAAAACGTGTTATTTATCAACATTTTGTTCAACGAAATATGGCCGTATTATCACTTGAGTATTCACAAAATTTGGCTGTATTACCACTTGTATTTAGATGGGCTTAATGTCCTCGTACTTCTAATAACTCCTTACATATGTGTTGTGGAACTACCCTCGACTACACTCACGAAGATACAAGGGCGAGTCGCCCACGAATGCCTGGCAATTAACCCCCAAAATGCCGCCATCGCCGATTATGTTTACCGATAACGACGCTGACAGCCCGGACCAGCCCGGACCATCCCGGTCCAGCCCGAACCCCCCATATGGACTATATGAGTGATTTTAAGAGCAATATAAGTGCAGGGGTGTCATGGAAACCCACTCAGGGTCGCTATTAACCCTCAAAATGCCGGCATCGGCGAAAATTTTCGCCGCGAAATGAAGCTAACAACCCGGACCGCCCCTGCTGCGTCCAGGTGTGATTTTAGTATTCATATCTGTGCGAGGGTGTTAATGAAACCCAAATACGCACGGAGAGTGGTCAAGGTCAAACGGAAGTGCCGCTTATTAACCCCTAAACTTCCCAGATTCAGCCAGAATTACAAAATTTTGTTATCGACTTACGACCAAGAACTCATCTCAGCCAAATATTTCATAGACAATGCTTGGTGGGTGGATATATATTTCTAAATCAAAATAATTTTGAAACTTCTTGAATCAAGAAGAATCAAGCTCCCTGTTTGTGAGCTTCGGGTATGATATCATTGATAAATAAACTGCAATCATTAAATAGTTTTATAATTCAGAAGTTCTTGGTACCTGAAAACAGCGATCTGTTTTACAGATTTGTGCATCTCATAAACGTATGTATTTACATAGCCCGTGTGTTACACTAAATCTTGTTCGGTAATTGGTCAACTGCCAATTGGGTCACCGGTTTCATACCCCAAATAACACAGACCGTAACACGAACACGACGTCACAAATTGTTGACCTAATTTGACCTCCCCAACAGTCAGCAGACTACTTGGACATGCTTTCAAATTCCAGCCGAATTTACGCAATGAACCCGCACAATAGCAGCGCCATACCCCCCAATATCACACACACCCATAAATGCATTCTTAAAGAAAGTGGGCATATACTTTCCAACTGATTGAATTAATTAGTCATCTCCAACAGAGAATCACATTTTATTCAGCAAGTGACATAAAGAGCGTTCGATTCGCTGTTTTTATTTCATTATATCGAACTTAAATCAGGGGGGGGGGTCGGAAAAAAATTTCAGGCACGTATGGCATTTTTTCCCTTTCGATCATTTTTTGTACCCACCCACCCCCACCGCCAAATTTTTTTCCGTTTTCGGCAGTTTTTTCCGACCATTTTTTGACACCCCCCTTTTAACACTAAAACAGAGATTTGCGGGGGGAAATTCACTGTAAACAGCTGTATATGAATTTCTGTGCATACTATTTATCATGGATGTTAACATGGACATGTAAATAGGAATGAGTCATTTTGAGGTAATTCGGCCAAAAAAACATGGCTGCCAGCGGCCATCTTGGATTTCAAAATTTGCAACAAAATACAACACGATAACTGCCTGCTGTCAGTTTACCAGTTAGAATTACATTATTTATCTCATTCAAAGTGGTTTTGAAGCCCAACTCATTGCATGCATAATAATGTTAAGTTAAATCAAGTTCATTCTGGTGTTTGTCGTCAAATCCATGCATGTATTTCTTATTATGCAGAAGAATGAGTCTTTGGAAGTTTTGAATTCGGTTTGTGTTTTGGCCTCAACAATAACGTCTGACAGACAATTCCAGCTTGTGACCACCATCTGTGTGAACAGATGTTTTCCGTCGTCCTTATTGACAAAGGGCATTTATAATTTCTGGTCATGACATCTCTTTCTTTTATAGATTGAGCCTGATCATTTGGTCCCGATAGGATATATTTGATTTGTATAATAAGCTTTGTCGTTTGTATCCCCCTTGTGTCGCAGTACAATGATATATAGTTATATTTTATCTTGAAGTTGATGGTTGGATGTTGTCGTTAATATGATTGTGATGGTGATGATGGTGATGATGATGAAATGGTCATGGTAATGGTGATGATAGTGGTGGTATATAGTGATTCTGCTGAGTAAATATGGTCACTGATGATGTTGACGATGGCGATGATGATAATACTCGTGGTGGTGGTGTGACGAAGATGGTGAGTATATATGATGATGTTGTAATGGTGATGGTGATGGTGGTGATGAGATGATAATGATGACGAGAGTGATAGTAGTTGTATCGCCCGGGGAGCCCATATAGTAATCAATCCACATCATGGTTGTAAAATGGTTTAATTTTTTTAGACATGAATAAACACAAATTAGAAATGCCATCCAGCACGTGTACACAGTCCGACATAACAATTTTACAAATAAACAGATTGACATAGCTGCATGTAAATTGGAGTGACAATGTATATTATGTACATACATGCCATGTTTCACCCCATCAATCTTTTGTATACTGTCTCCATTTATTATTTCTCAATATCCATTTATGAACATTGGATCAGAGAATAAAGCGTATCAAAAAGGTAAACTATAGTCTTGTTCGTTAATCATGCCAACGGAAACGTATACAGGTGCATCGAGGATGGATTCGATAGATTATTTTTTGCCTAAAAGAGTCAGAAAATAATTACAAATTGGTCAGCTGAATTAGTTGCGATATATTGTGGTGGAAGAGAAATTGGTTGACCATCGTTCAAGCTATTATATATAGGTTATAAATGAAAAACTAAGTACAGGTACCAGAACTAACGTAAACAAATATAACACACCTGGTTTTCGAACTTGGTTGAGATATTGTTGGGGAATTTCGTTATACAATTTGTACCAATTATGAATATAATCGGTCCACGTTAGTTCAAGATATATCGTGATAACGGCCTCAAAGTTGATGAAGCAATCAAAATGTATAAGGGTCATAAACTTAGGTAAAATCGGACAAAACATGCAGCTTTTCGAACTCAATCGAGACATTGCTAGGAATGATCCATATATATACTAAATATGAATGGAATCGGTTGACGTTTGTTTAAGTTATCGTGCTAACGGCCATAACATAAAGACAGTTGGCATAGGCCCGAGTTTCTATATGTGCTGCTGTTGCAGATTTTAATAAACTCACATACCAAATTATCGAAATCCATTCATTAATGGCTATATATATCAATGATATGAGCCGCCCAGCCAGGCATCCGCCCACCAACCATCCCTCGTCAAATAATAAGTAGAGTTAAAAAGAGCTCGACTAAAACGGGTATATATCCTACAGAGAAATGTCAAATGGCCATGATTGCGTCATTGGTATCGTCTTTTTCGGATGACGTCAATGCCTGGCCGAGACGAATGAGCATTTGACTTTTCCAGTGGGAGACATGTATGCTGTCTTCATCTCGATTGGTCTCGATGTCCATAATGCATCAGGATATGGCAGTATGATGGTATCCACGAAATATATACGTCAAACAAACTGCGATGAATATGGATAATTCGAGAGTTATTCCGCCCGTATGAATCATAATACCTATCAGATACCACAACGAAACGAAACGAAACGCATTAAATGACGGAACGGGGCATGCATTAAAAGTAATTTGGAATTTTCATTCCAAGACATGATTCAGGCCGTCGATAAATGTCAATCGCGCATATTCAACCAATTTCGCCTAACAATTACCAGATTTGGTTATTGCTGGGAGAGCGCTCCGGAGATACGGTTCGTCCGTCGGATGTTTAACGGATAATCAGACTAATATCGCCATTGATAAAAAATCCATATCTCATCCCGCTTGGCTCCGACTCCAGACCTGTGTAACAAACTCGAATTATGGTCCGTTATGAATCTGACTTGAGATGATGAACTGTCGGTGATCGGGCAATGGAAGGGAAATATTTAAAATGTCATTGTCAGCTACAAAATTAATCTTTTATATATTTTGGAACTTCTGTCTGTTAGTGTGTATGTATGTGTGTTATAGACTCGAAAACTGCTCCACCGATCCGACTCAAATTTGGTATGTAGGCCTACTCTGATCCCGGGAACAATATGTCCTTGACATCGGTCATATATGCATATTTCTCCGTTGTTTTTTTCTTTCCCCAACGTTGTTCGCTCAGTATTGTTCAACGTTGTCACTTTCAATTAGTAGATCAATCTCTCGTTTCTCCAATTATCACTTTGTACGCTAACATTGAGTTCGCAAGTTTGACTTTAAACGCTAAAATCATTCGCAAGTTTTCTCTGATTGTCATTGACTTTGTCACTTCATTAAACGCTAGAATCATTCGCAAGTTTTGTCACATTGTCATTGGCTTTGTCACTTCATTATCTCTCAGTTCTCGCATTGTCACTTTGAACGCTAACATTGACTTCGCAAGTTGACTTCAATAAGAAAATCCTCTTTATTATTCCCCGTATATAGTGATGCTCTTTAATTCAACCAACGCAAGGATCACTCGCAAATTTTCTCTGTCATTGACTTTGTTACTTCGCAAGTTTTCTCTCGTTGTCACTTTCAATTAGTAGATTGTTCGCTCATCCTAATTTCTCTCATTAAGATTTTTTCTTTCTCCTAATACTATCAACGTTGCTCGCTCAGTAACTTTGTCACTTTGAATTAGTAGATCAATCTCTCATTTTTCTCTCATTGTCATGAATTATTTGTAATTTTGAAGGCTGTTCCTATTCCGTTTCTTTCTCTTAATACTTCGCATAAACGCTAACATTGACTTCGCAAGTTTGACTTCGATAAGAAAACCCTATTTATTATTCCCCCTAATAGTAACGCTCTTTAATTCAACCCATATGGAATCAACTCCTCGTTCTCGAGTCAACGCTAGAATCATTCGCAAGTTTTCTCTCATTATCACGTTGTAATTTGAACCAACATTGAATTTGTCACTTCATTATTAGATTGTTCGCAAGTTTTCTCTCGCAAGTTTTCTCTCATCGTCACTTTGAATTAGTAGATTGTTCGTTCATATTGTATTATCTTCACGTTACTGTCAGCATGCCGCCAAAACGACCCAAGATAGGGAGCCAACACTCCCGCTGCTCGCATTGAACGGAAACGTTGAGCAAATGAAATCTCTGATCAGCGAGAAGACCGGCTTGACTACATGCAGGTCCGAGCTGCTGAAAGTCGAGTAAATGAAAGCCCTGATCAGCGAGAAGTCCGGCTTGACACTGCATGCAGATCCGAGCTGCCGAAAGTCGACAAAAATGAAAGGTCTGATCAGCGAGAAGCCCGGCTTCACTACAAGCGGATCCGAGCTGCTGAAAGTCGAACAAATGACAGCTGTGATCAGCGAGCAGCGTTTGAATTAGACCAGATCAGACATATCGCAGATAGGTCCGATGAGAGCATAGAACATCGAGAAGCTCGTTTGCAATTAGACCAGATCCGACATGTCGCAGATGGTCCGATGAGAGCCTAGAGCACACACAAGCCCGTTTGCTGTTGGGGCGGACCAGACCAGACGAAATTCAGAACCCACATGCTGATTATAATTTTCATAATGTTGTTCAGATAGGGCGAATGTCAGTGCTTTGTGATCAGTGATTAGCAGTCAAGTGGTTGTGCGAATCTCCTGGTTTGTGTTGTTCAAATGACAAAGTGAAACTAGATTTACATGCTGAGCCCCCACAACCTCTTTGGGATCTCTTCGCTGGTGTGACCCAAGAACCAAAAACGTTTTACAGTCCATAGAGAAATACGACTCAGCGTTCCAAATGACATATTTTGGGGCATACATGCCACATGGTGGCTTTGTGCCCACTTTCAAAGTACAAGGAATTTTTTTATTATCGAGTTGGTTCTCTCCAACCCACACCTAACCAGCAGTCAAAGTACCTACAGTTGTACTTTGTGGGCAACGCTCAGACACAGGCCGACATTCGTTCCTCTTATGTCAGTAGTACCAGACCTGAGCTCATTTTCACTCTTCGGCAGATAATCAACGCAACTAATGCCTAAGTCACGAGCTTCAAGTATGCGATGGAGATGAGTCGATCTTCAAAACTCGAGGTTGTCATCGATGCAGATGGAAAACCGGCGGCCAGCACCGTGGACGCTTCAATGAACCAACGTCCAACGAAATTGCGGTTGTTATTGCCGGTCATGATCATGGTCAACGTGACATCGTTCTCAAATGTAGAGACGATACTATTAAGAGGATGTGCGAAACACATATGTCATAAGATCCCTGACAATATCCACTGGTGTGTGTATGTTGAAGACGGGTGTCATTTTGGTATAGCTCAAAAAACTAGTAGCAAGAAGGTGTCGTGCATATCACTTCATGCTTCGTGATGGAAATTTCCATTGATGGAAATTTCCATGATATCCATCGTAGTAAGAATGTGTTCAACCCACTTGCTGTTGATATGTTTGCTGAAGTTGAGGCTGAACGACTTCTTTACATTCGAAATCATCAGAAATAGCTTCGTGTCGACTTCGTGTAACATCATCAATAATTATGATGGTAGAGAAGGGATCGGTCAATTATGCATTCTGCCGTCAACATTCACTGGAAGTCAGACTCCAAAAGATAGACATGACCTTCAGTGTGTGACATGTATACGATAGAATGACAGAAACGTGGTTTGGCCCATGCACACATTTTGATTTGGCTCAAGGACAAAATTTACGCAAACCAAACCAAACCAAATCATTTCTGCAGAACTTCCGGATCCTGGTGCGGATCCTCGGTTGTTTGAAATTGTGAAAACACAAATGCTTCACGGCCCATGTGGCCAACTTAATAGGGAATCACCTTGCATGAAGGGTTGTAAATGCACGAAGAAATATCCAAGACAATTCTTCGCTGACACACAGACAGATCACGATGGTTATCCGCTGAACTGGAGACGAAAACCTGAAGACGGAGGCTTCGACGCTAAAACAAAACTGAGAAATGGAGTTGAGTTGGAGGTAGACAATAAACGGATCGTCCCTTCTGTCCACCACTTTGTAAGGTTTTTGTTGCTCACATCAATGTTGAATTTTGCAGTACTGTCAAGCGTAAGTATATCAATAAGGGGTCCGATGCAGCAATGTTCGCCCTCCAAGATCTAAACACAAACGATGAGGTTACTCAGTACCAACTTGGAAGGTACATCAGTATTAATGAGGCATTTTGGCGAATTTCTCATTTTTCCATCCACGAACGTCACCCTGCCATAATTCGAATCGCAGTTCATCTTTGGAATGGGCAGCGAGTTTATTTCACTAACCAGACGGCACGAGATGTTGCAGCCGCACCGAAAGAAACCACCCTCACAGCTTTTACCAAGCGTGAGGACCAGTTTGCTCAAACCTTGCTCTATTGCGAAATTCCATCTTACTACAACTGGCTTAACAATAAATGTAATCGAAGAAAGAGAGGGAAGTCGGCAGAAGGTTTCAATGCAGTATACAAGGATGATTCCTTCGGCAGAGTAAATACTGTCAACCCAAATCAACAAGAGTGTTTCTTTTCGAGAATGCTTCTCCACTGAGTGAGAGGCCCCAAATCTTTTGATGATCTGAAGAATGTTGACAGCCATCAATGTTCTACTTACCGGGAGTCGTCTTGAAGGAGATGGCTGCTAGAAAATGATGAGCAGTGGGATGCGACTTTGACAGAAGCGGCTATTTCCAGGTCTCCACGGAGTCTGCGTAGTCTTTCCGCAACAGTGCTACAGACGTGTGGTATGTCTAGCCCACTTTCCTGTGGCAGATGTTCAGACAAGATCTCTCTGACGATTTCGGGCACCGTTTTCAATTGCAAACCCCTGACATTGAGATCACCTTCTTCAATATTCCTCTGGTCGATATTGAAGATAAAATTCCTGCTCTTGGATGTCCTGAGCTACACCCGTTCTGTCTGCATCAAACCCACCGTTCAGTCACTAATGACCAGCCTCGCGATGTACTTGAAACCAACTTGAAACCAACTACGATATGGACACCCTCGATCACACAGTTGAAGGGAATGAACCCAAGTATGTTGTTAGATCAAAGGATGGCATATGAGTCAATCCTCCAGTCTGTTGCCGTGTTCTTTCTATAGATGCCCCTGTGGGTACTGGTAAGACGTTCGTTACGACCCTTCTCTTTGCAAATGTACCCCAACAGAGGAAACTTATCATTGCCGTCGCTTCATCTGAGATTGCAGCAACTCTTCTGGGTGGAAGAACTGCTCACTCCGCATTCAAGCTTCCGTTGAACTTGATAACCAATGATACCGCTACGTGCAATGTATAAGTAAAGGGACGGGGTTGGCACGCCTCCTCACCATCTGTCAGCTGATTGTTTGGGATGAATGCACGATGTCCCACAAACACGCACTTGAAGCTCTAAATGGGACCATGCAGACATTCGTGGCAGCAATAACCTAATGGGTGGCTTACATTGGTTTTGTTATGGGACTCCCGACAAACGCTTCCTGTTATCACAAGAGGGACTAGAACTGATGAGATAAAATTTGCATAAAAGTATCCTACATATGGATGATTATTCAAGCACTCAAACTAACAACTAACATGAGAACTTAACTGTATGGAGACGACATGTCAACTCATTTTGCTCAACTAATACTACGAATTGGTGATGGTACATTTCCAGTTGGCGATGATGGTAAAGTCAGCCTACACGGTGTGAGCACACTGGTGCCATCTGTTGACCAGCTAATGGCTAGTGTATTCTCAGGTCTCGCACACAACTTACTCCACCACGATTTGTTGTGTGAAAGGGATATCTTGGCTCCTAAGAATGATGCAGTGAATGAAATTAATTCCAAGTTGCTGGAACAGGTTCTTGGACAGTTGTATGCATGCAAATCGATTGATACTATCCCCGATCCAATCCATCAGAAGCTCGACCCTTCAGGGCTGCCACACCATCTTCTCCATCTGAAAAAGGGGGTGCCGATAATGTTCATCGGAAATCTGGAACCCCCGAATTTGTGTAATTGCACAAGACTGGCTATATAAGGAGAATCTCGTCTCATATCATCGAGGCTACAATACTCACTGGGTGCGGAACGGGGGAACATGTGTTCATTCCAAGATTACCCTTGATTCCGACAGACTCGCCAGTTGAATTCAAGCGCTTGCAATTCCCTGTCAGACTGACTGTGTGACTTGTCTGAAATTATGATAAAGACCGGGATGAAACTTTGGCCCTCGGAAATATGACTTCAAAAAGAGAGAGGAGTAAATGATAACCTCCGCAGCACTCGTATACAGCTACCGATGCTTCATGTGTGCTGTAGATAGCAACTCAGAGACCTATGATTATTCAAATGTCTCCAAAGTCATTTATGCATTATAATTTAGCAAGAGACAGCGTGCAATTTGCAGTGACTTCCGATTGCTGTCTTCTAACCACCAGTCTGTCAGGACTAATTATTTTGAGGGATATGACAGACAAATCGCATTTCATGTCCGCTGATGTGCCGATTCGTTCCAGTCAGAAAGCCACGAATGTCAAGCAAATCTTTTATCTCATCACTGATCCATTTGTCATGAAAGTGAACGCGGTGACGTGTCGCATCCAATTAGCTTATGTCTTCAATCTCCTAGAATTCATTACGAAAAATCGGCTTATTGTGTCCGGAATAATGATATTGTACTTTTTACGAAAACGCTAAGAAGATGGCGTTCCGTTCTTGCATTAATGTGTCTTTCATCCAATTAAGTCGAAGAAATTAACATATAGCATGTCAGCATCGGCAAATTCTGGATATTTTCTTCCGAGTCAGCATGGCGTGATTTCTGGGATACTGGACTAAGTTGCCAGCCCAGCCAACAAACGAAGCTATTCTATATATGGCGTCTATAAGACAGTGCTGATAATTGATAAGAAGGTTGAGGAATTTCGGTATGTTAATTGGTGACAGCGGTCGAACACAAAAGCATAATATTAGTCCCTGGATTGTGTAGCGTAAACACTTGACCGGGACTAATAGAATGGACGTCAGACAGTTTGGTCCTTTTTTTCGAAAAAAAAGGGGGAGACGCGATGTCGTATATCAGGAATAACTGCGCCATATAATTAACAGCACATATTTCGTCATAAAATCGGTTAGAATTGTGTTAAAATAGTATTCTTGTGTACGACATTGGTGCGAAACTCCCAGTTCCTGGCACGAAACGCCAAGAACTCTGGTACAAAACGCCAGAGGATAGAAGCCTTTGTGTGAAACGTCCATACATGATGGTATACGAAACGTCTAACGTCCCACTGGAAGTGACGCTAGAAATTTTCATCAACACGGTATTGCAAACTATCATTAACGTCACGCACGCTGCGTACGTTACCTATAAATGCAGAGGCTCGTGAGTCGCGCCTAGTCGGGGTTGTTAAGAACAACGTTTGAGATTATGAAATCATTTTTGCTGAAGGGAAGTTTTCACACATAATTGATGGGAGAAACTTTCGGTTGCTAGGAGACAAAGCGTCTGCAGGAATAGTTTTACAGTGCCTCCATGTAGGCTACATGTATAATAAATGCGATAACATACCTTCTTTTCATCTTTAATTGTGAACGATATGACACATACAACGAAAAATAGTGTTATGATCATGAATGAATTTTCAACATCATTGCACCAATCGAAATTTCAGTACATTTTGATTTGACAACAAAACATTTACTTGAAAATAGCCAATTTAACAATGAAAGTATGCGAATATAAATATTTAGGGCTAACAAAGAATTTCCACTGCAGCAAGAGACAGGCTCAGTCGCCGGTTGGTAGAAAATATCTGCTAATAATTATTTGATTGACAGCTGTGGAAATTAAGGTCCATTGTGGCACTGTTATGCAAGATGAAACCAAGGGCATTCAACTAGACTGCATTGGGTGTCATCGACTATCGAGTATAGCATGGTGATTAACACAACACTTAATAAAGCTCCCTCGCCAAAATGACCAGTTGACGTATTCATATGAAACGATCGAAGTCTCGTGGGTACGGGGTTGTGCGTGATTTATCGGGAATTGAATTTGCGCATTATACGGCTATTTGTTGTCTTTGACAGACGATCAGTTGAGCTTCATCGATTACTCTTTCTTTATATTCTTCGCGAAAATCTTACTAATAATTAAATCGTTTATCACTACAAAAGAGACATAACGAATTGGTCTATGATTGTTTCTATCGGTCCGTACGAGTGCAGTGATTATTAGAAGGTATTGATGAACCGGTCTCCCAGAATGTGAGACATAGTCAGTCTCTAATTACGTCGTCCCGTTGGACGCATTAACGTTGGCATCAAAACGAACAAACGACGTGAATCACGCATGGCCACATCGGATACTGTTTGTATTGTGTCAACTTATTTCACGTTGAATAAATGTTCTGCAATAAAAATAGTTGAGCATTGAGCATTTTTACACATGCAGGTCAAGTCTGAATATTTCCCCCCTTGAAATGAGAATTGGCCTTTTGTTGACAAAAACATAATTTCGTGATAATGTGGCCATTTTGAATCTAAATATTCACAGTTCCTGTCCATATTCTTGTAATTGCGCGGACGCCTGCGAAAGCACGTATACCAGGAATAGCGCCATGTGATTACTCTTTCTTTTACTTATGCGCGCCCAGGAAAAATATAATATCACAATATATAGACCATGTATATGATTTTTTTTCTTTTACTAATCCAATGTTCGACCTATATATTGTTTTGCAGTATATATGATTCCACGGTGGGGAAAAAAATCAAATTTAAACGGGTCTATTTTCGCCAGAACATGCTTATACAGAAAAAAAAGGGAAACGTTTGGGTATCACATATTGCACAGAAACCACGAATTAACAATTATGTTAGAACTATATCGATATCAAAAGTGTCGTGTTGTGTCTTGTGTTGTGCTGTTACCGGAACTTTAGTCCAGCTCTGTTTGGCTTCGGTCCATACGAGTGCAGTGATTATTCCGCTCTCCGCGTGTATAATGTTTCGCTGTTTCTTGGTATACAGTGGGCGCATGGGCGTTTTATTTATAGAATGGGAATTTTTGGACGGATTAAAAGTCGAACTGCGACCCGGAGGCCGAGTCCGGTAAAAGGTGTAGTTGGGAATTTCAATTTCAATTGTTATTCGGATGCCAAGAAGTGCCAGGCGATTAATTATATGAGTTGGTCATTCGTGAAACCAATATATTTTATATTCTATACTTACAATCATGGGTATATAATATATGATCTTGAGCGCGTTACCATTTCTGACTGTGGTTTTCTTGTTAGAAGGTGTTGATTAACCGGTCTCCCAGAACGTGAGACATTGTCAATGCCGCTGGACGCATTAACGTTGTCACCAAAACGAACAAACGATGTGAATCGAACGTATGCAGACATCGGCTGCTATTTATAGTTTTTCACTTTCTAGAGCTCTATATATAGTTGGCGCAAAAACAACACTCCCATACTATGGCCATATTGAAACTAAACATTCACATCGAACCGTTTTGAACTTAAATAGTTTTCCAACGAGTTCCTGTCCCGATGGCCTATATATTGCTTTAAATGGCGCGTGCATGGGTCCCGGCTAAACCACACTATATAAAAGGAACAGCTCCGTAAGCAAACTATAGTTTTTTAAACTTACATCATAAAGCGCATTCAGGAAGAAACATTAGCACAATAATATATAAACCACTGACGAAGGTTTTATTTTACTATATTTACACTCACACACGCATTCGCGTTGTGAGCATGAATGCGGGACGTTGGTTGGTCGAAATTACGTCACATGACGTTGCGCGCTGACATCAACATGCATCCATTTTTGTGCCGACGCAACTTGCATCAAGTCACGAGAATAACGTTAACATTGGGACTGGTGCTTAATGCTCTTCTAATCTGCCAGTTGACTCAGTTGAGTTGTCAATATAATTAATGAATGTTGATTTTGTTGCGTTTCATAGAGTATGGATGCAATTTGATCAGACATTTTTATGTGTGAACACGAAAACCAACAAATGCCAAACCAAATTGCATCCATCTCTATGAAATGCAAGAAAATCAACATCCATTTCTTAAATATAGTGTAATGTTTGACTCTAAAATCCCTCCACATCTATATAGTTTGCTCAAACAACTGGAAAATTATATTCCGTAATAAAACTTTTAAGTTATAGTTTAATTAATGGCGATAACTATCAAGATCTTTCAGATGCAAGGAACAGCACTATAGTTTGTCATCATTTGGTTGAAAAACGCATTTGATGTGTTGATAGAATTTTGCTGACTTCACGATTAGCCGCCATTACTAAACTCTCATGGAACGAGTATATTCCATTAGGAAATATTCAGATAGGCAGTTTGTCATCATCATTATCATCAAGATCACGGAACAAGTCGTGTGACTTCTAGTTACGATAACATGCAGTGAATGAGTTTTACATTTAGAGTTAATAGTTGAAGATATTATCTGAACATTTCCCACCAATGAATAGGGATCCTTCTGCACTTATCTTTTCGTCTGTCTGCTTATATATATATTTTTTGAACACCTCTCCAAATGAATAACATACCATTAGAATATACTGTTATAACTTGGTGTGGGAAACCATTTATAGTAACGGCAGATGAACAGAAGGAGAGGAACGATGAGGACGAAGATATGGCTGAAAAGAAATATACCATGGTGTACAATGTGACAAATGGCCTTACAAGTATGCATGCTCGATTCCGCGTTGAATATTGATTTTTTAAAAACAGTTTTAGTTTCAGTTTAAACATATTTTATTTTATCATTTTTGAACAATTTGGAATTGGGGTACAAGTTATAACAACTTAGGTTGATTAATGGGTCCCGGGTATTTACATCTCAAACATTTCTCTTGAGAAATGTAACTATTATTGATGTCATCTAAGAACCAATTCCGAAAAGAGGTTCACAGTGAGCTAATTTTTACGATTCTCGAACAGTTTATTTAAAACTGTTTGTGATTGATATTAAGCAAATTGGGACAACTGCAACAGAAAATAATATTTTAGAACATGAACATTTTGTCATTTATTTATGGAAGCATCAACTTATTTTTTTCGAAATGAGTCGACTGTAAACCTAAATCGGAATACAACTTGGTTCATTGTTGGTCCATTTTCAAAAAAAAAAAAAAACAGATTTAAACTATCATCCAGAAAAGAGGATAAAGTTTTGAAAATGCATAGCAACCTGGCTTTGCAGCAAATCATTTTGAAATGTTGTCTTGTCTTATTCTGCCACTGGACACCCAATATGTTCATCTCTGAATCGATTCCAAATTTAGCTTTTCGTGTCACCAAGCCTGAGTTTATTGTGCCTGTCATTTGCAGAATGAGGTCCCCAGAGGGTGAATTTAGTGACGATATCCCTCATAGCGGACTAGCATCCCTAAATTCACCCTCTGGGGACATCATTCTGTTTAGGCCTCATCTTTTCTGGAAAGTTCTTTATTATCAAATTTCTATAGAAACTTCTTCACATAGATTCTTTTTCATTTTTAGTTTAGTTTCTCTATATCCCCAAATTGGCAGACTACACATTGCAAAATCGAGGTTCCCAATGGGTATAGATCACAATATTCACCACTTGGGACTTCAATCTGAGTCCTATGTCTCCCATCGCAGACGAGGCCATGCAGAATGAGGTTCCCAGAGGATGGATTTAGTTATCCTAGCCCGCTATGCGGATAGCATCACTAAATTCACCCTCTGGGGACCACATTCTGCAAATGACAGGCCCAGTAAACTCAGGCTTGATGTCACCGTGAACAGTCAGTCGACTGCTTGTCCTTCGATGCCTATTTTACAAGACCATTATAGTTGGTATAGGTGGTACTGCTGCTGTTTGATGATGCATGGTGGTGCTGATGGCGACGGCGATGATGATGACGACTATATGATGACCCTCCCACATACCATGTTATCATTCCCACTATAGTAGTGGCCACTCGGTGGCTCAGTTGTTCAGGTGTGTGTTGAATTGGACCAATATGCACGTAAGCAATGACGAAACTGGTTCGAATGATGAATCGAATCCCATATGTTTGATCAATGCGAAGAGCACTAAATTTGCTTTAAACATAGTTTAATGAATACAGAAAGATATATGGATCTGGGCACAAGTTACAAAACTTACAACTTGCCAGTGTTACGTGAACTAGGAAACATATGATACTATTCATAGAACATACATTAAAATACATAGCAGATATAGCACAAAGTGTTTATACAGAGCAGTGAGAGAGTGTGTGTGCTGCGGCTGTCGGGTTTTCATCTGTATTCCAAACTCGGTTATGAAGAAAAACCTAGAATTAAGTGAGTTTGATGGATGGATGACGAAACTGGTTAGAATCCCGTATGTTTGATCCACGTACGCAAAGACTATACATTTACAGTTCCAGTATTACTCACAAAAGGCCATTTAATATAATTGGCCGATCACATGCATGACTTCATATTTGTGACGCAATTTACATATGATGTATCGAGTCACTCATTCTCTGCGCCGTGTTTTAAAATACAAGTAAGTTATTCTTGAGCGAACTCGTCATATTCGTGAAGGTCGAGCATATACAACCACTGTAAACTATTCCAATCCACGATCATTCGACAAAAGAAGTTGAACTTGTAGAAATTACGGTTTGGTCGAATTTGGATGCATTTTTCTAAATGATATATATCCTCTGCACATGTTCGCGTTTCGCTTTGTGGAAGGTACGCAGTCTTTTCGTGTGTCGTATCTTCTGTAGAGTTGGTAGCTCCAGATCAAGCTGCAAAACAGAGTTCGCCGAACTCTGTTTTGCAGCTTGATCTGGAGCTACCAACTGAGTCACCTCGTACGCTATGTCTGACCGCTGCTGGCATGTGTATTGTCAGTTACAATTAATTCTGGCTTGATCTAGACAATTTTCTTGATCTGGAGCTACCAACTGAGTCACCTCGTACGCTATGTCTGACCGCTGCTGGCATGTGTATTGTCAGTTACAATTAATTCTGGCTTGATCTAGACAATTTTCTAATTAATATAAGGACCGTTCAGTTTCTCAGAAAGAGGCAGAATGAATTGTAACCTACAAAGGTATCAAATAAATAAAAAGTGCGATTTCTTCACATTATGTGTAGGTGTTGGCAGCGGTAAGTCCTGCGTAGCGGGGGACTGAACTCTGCATGGGGCTTGGCTTCAGCTTTGTTAACAGTGTTGTTGCTGTTCCGCGAGCACGAGAGTACTCGCTGCCAATGAAATGAATTGCACTACGTTGTACCTTTTCTAACTCGTCTATTTGATATTGTTGATATGCATGGGTCCCATAGATAACCTCTTCGTGTATCCGGGGAAGTTTTCCAATTGATATACCGGGGAGTCGGTGGCTTCTACGTGCAGTGAGGTGATTCCCCATTGAAATTATAACCATCTGCTTGTTTTTTTCATTCACCCGTAAAACATACAACGTCGCGATATAGTCTAGTGGCTGAAACGACGACAAACCACAAACAGAACGAACCAAACCCACAAAATTAGTTACGCCGAATGGTCACTGTCACCCCCTATTATTTATTTGGGTACCCATGCAGCTTTTATAAAATTTACATTTGGGCACCCAACTTTATGAAAGCAGTCTGTAGGACCTATGTCCTATATAATAATGCCTTCAATTCTTCTCCGCTATTATTTCAAGTATCGTGACGAACACCTCAAAAAAGTAAGTCCTCCGTGTGTTGATGGGTTAACTGCGTGATCAGTGGTTGTTAAATGTCACCGGCCTTTTTTCTGTTGGGGATTTTCTTGAACTTGACCGACCAGATGTCAATCTGTGGGAATTTAGGAGCATGATTTTGAACTACCCCGATATCTGGTCCACTGCACTCACTGTCATGACAAACCAAAAGGTGTTATCGCCATAGACTTGTTGAAGGTAAACAGCCCCGCAAATCAGGTCGCTGGAAGAATGTGTGCTTAACCGAATACGACAAGAAAACTCGGCCACTTTCAAGAAACTGGCTACGCGAAAGACCGCTTCAAAATTGGACAGTCTTCACGTAGCCAGTTTTTGACAAGGAGTCTTCTTATCGCAGTTGGTGATAACAAAAAACATTCTACGAGTGACAAGCGTTACGTATAGTGCGGAGGTATTTACGTCATTCGCATCTATGGCGATAACCCTTGCTTGGTCCGCCATACGGGGCAGGAACCCTTTCGAGTTAATGCAGTTGACCAAATATGGGGGTGGTTCAAAATCATACACCTAAATTCCATGCAAAGTGGCAACTGGTCAATATCAAGAACATCCCAAGAAGTAACAAGGCCGTTGACACTTGATGATCACTTATCACCCAGTTATCCGATAGACACACAATTCTTTTAACCCTTTACCCAACAGAAGGGCCCTGTGCCAATGCATTCTCTTATATATGCGAGTCGACCATAGGTCGCCTCGCATATATAAGAGAATGCATTGGCTTAACACATTAAAAATTATAAAATTGTTAAAGAATGTAAGAAAAAATGGTAAAAAGTGTTAAAAACAGATTTTTTTATAGGCCAATGCATTCTCTTATATATGCGAGGCGACCTATGGTCGACTCGCATATATAAGAGAATGCATTGGCACAGGGCATAACTGTAACTATCATAATGTGGTCAAGGAGCCGGTTCCAATGATATCCATATTTGTATGGTTCTATTGAGACAGACCGAAGATATTTTAGGCTGTTGAAGCTTTATTTGGCCGGTTTTGGCCGGTTTGTTGGGTAAAGGGTTAAGTTTCTAAGTTGAAAGTGTGATTTTCGAAAACGGCAAATTTTTCAATCAAACGACATTCATCAGAAGGTTAGAAAATCGTCGGGATAATTTACCATATTTTCAATTCGTTCAAAATTTCAACGCGATCGGGCGAATAACATATGAGCTACAGGGTATTATATGAGGTGGGACTTACTTTTTAAGGTGTTTATATAATATTTAAACAATTATTCAGGTTCATTTCGAAAAGATTTGACGGCAATCAATAATGAAATCAATTTCTGTGTAAGATTTTATAAAGCTGGGGACCCAATTGAACGAATAGAAATAATGACAGTGACCATTTCAGTAGCAGTGACTCATTGGTGAAGTATTACTTATACTCTGCTCGTCTCGCTGGCACACTCATAATCCAGTTCAGCGTGTGACCAGCTGGATTTAATCTTCAGGATTGCATGCAGATGGACATTAGTCCGAATATCTAATGGACAGAGCATTAACTTGGGACAATAGCTCTATGTCTCCGACCATAATCCCTCCATAGAAAGCACCATGTAAAATAATTAACATGTGTTGGCACAAAAGGCGTTGGAATTGGTTGTTGTATAAAGGAGTTTCAATATTGTTGTTTTTCTGTAGTATGTTTGCATTGTTCAATTGGTCGGGGAGGAGCCGTTTTATTCGTTTCGTACAGATGTGTCCATCTTGACCGGAATCTGCCAGTCACCGAATGGGCACATGGGTCAAGATAATCGTTATTGAAGACATATTGTGTTTCCGTTTTACTATACTTCACGATTTACAAGCTTGTATTTTACAGTTTTTTTTCACATTTTCTGCAGTCTTCATACATTCTGCCAAATAAAAAATTAGTATGTTTATGGACAGAACATAGTTTTTAAATTCTAAGATTATTTTTAACGGGTCCCGAACCTTTAACGTGCGTATCGTTGACATATATAGGCATATGTAAAATCTAAAGTCGTCAATGTTGTTGTCGAGGTGGAGGCATGCATGGTGCACCAACTAAGACAAATTGCATTGTGCAGGGGGGGGGGGGGGAGTCTGGAAAAAATTGCACATATAGGGCCCAAAAAGTTTTTTTCCGACCCCAAGGGAGCCACCACCCCATTTGTGCAAAAAAAATATTTTTTTCCTCCAAAATTTTGGGGACCCACCCCCTTTCTCATGTTTTTATCAAAATTTCAGAGGTTTTTTTAGCCTTTCTTCAATAACTGTGTTAACTGCCTTTCAATCCCATTCCACTATCATTTTTTTGGTGCAAACACTTGCTGTGTGCCATTAAAGGCACGTGCGGCCTTAATTGTCGAAAATATTCATATTTGTTCCAAACACCGTAAACAGAAAAACATTAAAACGCATACAGTTCCGTTCATATATACCATGACCATCGCGTAAACAGCATGTTATCATAAAGATTTACTATATTTTACCTAAGCAAGAGCCTGATTGTGTTACAGAAGACAACACAATGCTACTGGCTAATCACACACAAATGGCATAAACGCTCTTTATTAGTTCCATATCAGGTATTCAACAACAAAGAACGCTCTTTATGTTTACCATCATAATATAAACAAACACCAGAAAAGTAACTTTTTATGCCTTTGTTTACATAACAATGGTCAAACAAATGACCATAACATACTGTTTATGCGATATTTCTTATTTGTATACGGACAAAGTCTATCTACATTTTGATGTTCTTTCTGTTTGTGGTGGTTTTTGACGGGTGGAGATATTTTCACAGGATACCCACCACCAAGGCCAACCGTGTCTTTAAGACTCAAGCAATAACATGCTTAATTGGTAAACACAGATCAGAAAAACGAAAAATAAACTGTATTTCCAGGTGTTTCCTGGTGTTTTCAGTATCTAACAACAATAATAAAGCATTGTGTAGGTACATTATATGTCACAAATCGCCCTAGACCCCATTATAGCCTTAATATATCGAGTGTGTTGTGTCTGACAGAGAACACTGGCCAGTGTAAATA
Organism: Siphonodentalium dalli; assembly: GCA_032622095.1. Lineage (NCBI taxonomy): Eukaryota > Metazoa > Mollusca > Scaphopoda > Gadilida > Siphonodentaliidae > Siphonodentalium > Siphonodentalium dalli. The sequence continues at coordinate 160,607,856 of CP136063.1, read as the reverse complement.
GTGGTAAACAGGTCAGGGGTTCCACAATTATTTGTGCATGACCAAAGAACTCTTTAGTCTTATCCACCAGGGTGGGGTGGGGGAGGGGAATTGTTTTTGGTTAGGTATACACCTAGATATATGGTTATTATACCCCCCGATATTAGTCGGCGGGTATATAGTTGACGTCTCGAGCCGTCCGTGCGTCAGTCCGTACAAACATTTTGCTTTATAACTCAAGAGTCGGTTGTCATATTTTGATGCCCTATATGGCATGGTGACAGACCAGAAATGGGGAACGAATATGCATAATATCACGGGTTGTGACCATCAATGCCTATCAGAGTTATGGGCCCTGTTCGACTTTATGAAATTAAGGTCCGTACAAAGTTTTTGCAATATAAGTTAAGTGTCGGTTGTCGAATTTTGATGTGGTTTGGTATGGTGATAGACCAGAATGATAGGGGAAGGATGTATGCACATATTACTGCATATCACAGGTTTCGCCTATCAATGCATACCAGAGTTACCGGCCTTGTTCCATCCGTAAACACGTTTTGCATTATTATAACTCAACCATGTGTTGAGTTTCCTGAATGCTATTACGGTGGTCCACTGTGAAGTGGGCCGGGATCCTGTGAAATCCAGAATGTTGCTAAATCTGAGGCTAAAGAGTCACTATAGCTGCATATATAGCCCTATACCAACAAGCATGGTACTAACATTCTTACAAACAACATTACATGGTCAGTACTTGTAAATTGTTTGAAATAAAACCATTTTGGAAAAAATTTACAAGCACGATTTTTTCGGCCTCTGGACCACCCACCCACCCCGACCCTATATACGGATTTTTTTTTGCAGACTCCCCCTGCATTGTGTGGTGTCTTTTAGTGATAAGCTAGTGCCGACTATTACTCCAAATTATACCTTCACATATCTAGAGAGCATGTTCATATAAAGAGCGTTCATTGTTATTCTATTCCTGATATGGAATGAATAAAAAGCGTTTATCTTACTTATATTCGAAAATAATTAAAATAACTGAAAATTGCTATGGCTTCGGCTAATTTTCTTTCATCAGAGTATAAGGTCTATTATATTGTATGTACATGTGTATTGTATACATCGGCATTTCTTGTATTTGTCAACTATTGCCCTGTTACCAAACTAGGTCGGTATAGACATATATAGTTTTTTAAAGAATCAAATGAGCCATGTTCGTTTATAAGTTTGCCTATATGACCTATAGTTGCATCCTTATTGGGTGATTATAACATCAGATTATTGAGCGTGACATGGGTCACATTGTGGGTAAGTTCGTACCTAGAAATATGCCCTAAATCTTAGTTAATAACTGTTACTTAAAATGTATTAAACGCTTGTTCCTAGAATTACAGTGTTACCGCTGTCCATATTTACAAAACTGTAGGCCACATGTTCCATGCGCATCCCGTTGACGTCACACGACTCAAATGACGTTAACATCAACAATGAAACCGGAACTATAAAATAAAAGCATCAACAGACACGACAAAACAAGCCCTGTGTGTGCGTGACTAAACCTTGTAAAGTAATAAAGGGGGACTGTACACTAAATCCGACCATTTATGGGACCATCTCCTTTTATACTCAACAAAATATATGCAACAAACGAATGAATCTGAGCCGTGGATATGAGAGTAAAATACACTCATAATGTACCGTTTTGTCCATCGCGGAAGGTTCTTAGAAATCGAGATCGACTGCGCCTCTCATTATATCCTTCCGCGCTAGCACTCGTGTCGTATACCAAGAAACCCAATACACTCCTGGCGTTCTGTGTATGTATTATGTACAGTGAGTGAAGGCCCCAGTCGGGATTGCAGGATTTAGGCGACTTTTGTGAGCCGATTTATCGATAAACATAAATTGATTACACAGAGAAAATGTTTTTGATAGCAACCTGATGCCAGTCTTTACATGGGGCTTTCACCTGCTTTGAGATACATTTATTGGGGAAAAACCCTTTGGCGAGTAGAACGACATAGGCCCTATATGTCGTTTATCGGTTGAGGAGTAGAACGACATATATGTCGTTTCAGGAAGTGTTATTTTATGTAGACATAACTTCAATATATCATCTGATTTATAAATGATTTGTATAGGAAGTATTTTGATTTAATGGTGCAGCATTGAAGATCATGTGCCAGTGCATTCTCTTATATATGCGAGGCTCCCATAATATAAGTGCAATCGATTATGATAACGCACGTTAACAAAAAATGCACATAAATTAAAACGAATTATTGGACCCTTTTGACCCAAACTTGTTAATAATTATTGCTATGACATAGACGTTACATTTACTCATGACGTCATGTATATGACCTTACAGGTACAATCCAAAGGGTTAAGTATTAATTGAGGATAATTATTATGAGAAATATATCGTCTGCGTTGTTTTTCGATGCTATAAAGTTGCCAGGTTTTGAACTGGTGGAATATGATATCCACGGGCGTAGTCAGAGTGTAGAATCGTGGGCATGATCTAGTTCTTGCGTTGACAAATAAAATCACTCTTGAAAAATCACTAAAACATTTGAAGCATCGCAGAGAACCAGACGCTGGGCAAGTGGTATAGTTTCGAGTGTGTGTTTTACTTCATATTTCCTTAAACCTCACAACAATTACCATAAAACCATCCAACAAAATGATTCTGTTTATCCTCGATGGCCAGCATTTCCCGCCGGCGACAATAAAACCCTAGTGCAAGGCACGTACTGTAAGGACAGCAACAATCCACGATGAATTTATGTGGCATGGGCCAGATAGGATGTCTATAAACATGGCATGTGCGTGATAAACCTTACAGGCCGCCAATTAATCCTAATGGTCACGGAGATACAAGAATGAGTTTATTGTTATACATGCACATAACAAGATAACCCTTCCCGCTATATTCTATGTATGCTGCCGCGAATATATCGACACTCAAAATAGCCAGATTCGCCTGAGTTTAATTGGAATGATTATAGATATATAGTAATTAAAGAGCGTTTATTGTTTAATTCATTAACCAATACGATACGCATGCAGTTAATAGCGTTATTTATATGAATCATGTTTATTGCAAATAATTATCAGAGTTTAGTTTCCTGGTTGTTAAAACTTGGGTTATCTTATATTTGAATAACTCGTTAAAGCTATCGGTTCGAAGGCGTTCGTGATGAATACACCTGAAACATATTAACAAGTTTTAAAACCATTTACACCAAGAAGAACGTTGAAAAATATAGATGGAATTTATTCTTATTTTCATAAGACGAGATTCCGCGCGATGGAATCATTGTTGGTAAATACGAACTGTAACAGTAACGAATAATAGCCCTCATGCTATAGACTGCAGTTAACTATGATTATGATCAGTTGTGGTGTGTTGCATTTCCTAATTAAATTATTTGCATCAGCAATGGCGGAATTCATTTCACTTTTATAGTATTTCCTTGGTATTAAACTTGCAGGGACGTGGCGACATGGGGTGGGTGGGTGGGTTTGGGGTGTATCACCCCATCTTTGGTCCAAATTTTCAACAGTTGAAATTTCATTCCTGACACAACATTATTGGGAAATTTCACCCTAACAATAGGTTGAAATTGTTCTTTTAGTTTGATTTTTTATTAGGGGGGGAATTGATTGTTTTCGACCAATATTTGCATATTTTCCTACTTTTGGTTGGACTGAAATGGCCATCAGTTGGAAATTTTCCAACCATAGGGGGTGTCAGGTTGGAAATTTCCAACACTTGGGAAGTTGTGTCCTGGTCCCTCCCCCGTGGCCAGTCAAAAACTGCTAGTTAATTCAAGAAAACAATATTTTCCTATACATTTGGTCTAAATTGGAAAGTTTCCAACATAAGTGGGGGTGTCACGTTTGAAATTTCCATCTCTAGGAAGGCTTGAGGCCAGTTTAGGGGCTTGGCTTTTACGATTTTCTTATTCACATTTCAAAAGTTTCTCACACCGGCCCGAACCATGGTCGTTAGGGTTTATGCATAGATGTTAAGATGCATGCAATTTTCAGGTTAAAAAATCTGAATGTTCTCATGCCGGGTATATAGAACCATGGTTCATGGATAGGCTACCAGGCCTGAACACTGAGGTTAAATGGGGAGGGGTGCAAATGGAATTCTGCAAAACTTGTCTGTGGTCTGATTCAAGAGGGCGAGGGTGAGGGTGCCGTTGGAATTCCCAAGGTGGACACCCACAGCTGAGACCCTCCAGCCACGTCGGGGTATATTAAAGCAACATACAACATTAGTTGTAGCACTTTCATAAATGATCTGGCAATCACAATAATAAGTAAATTGTGGAAACATCGAGAAGCAGACATATGCGACCCGCCATATCAAATCCAGTCGTAAGTCGGGAATTTTTTTACCCTGTGCCAATGCATTCTCTTATATATGCGAGTCGACCATAGGTCGCCTCGCATATATAAGAGAATGCATTGGTCTAACAATTTTTTATCATTTTTTTTAAATAAATGTTTCTTACAATTTTTAGGACATAAAATAAAAAACATCCATTACCCTGCAGGGAGCCCCACACATATATAGAAGCATATAGAAGAGTGTCGTCTGCTCATGTTTGTCTGGGGCTCTGTATGGGTGAAGTTATAAAATTGCTAAAGAATACAAGAAAAAATTATTAAAATTGTAAAAAATTGTTAGGCCAATGCATTCTCTTATATATGCGCGGCGACCTATGGTCGACTCGCATATATAAGAGAATGCATGGGCACAGGGTAAAAACAATCCCGACTTACGACTGGATATGATATGGCGGGTCACATATATGTTTTTATGATAGGCCTATATGCTGGTACGGTATCCTTCGCAAACAAATTTATTTGTAATAAGATGATCGACGATGTTTCAATGACTTTGACTCATAAATCGGATGGAAGTTGGAATCTTTTTATTCTATGATCGTCGAAGTTCTTCGATTTACGCGAACTGGAACATCCGTTTCATATGTACGTGTATTGATGATGGCGAACATATTAGGGTATACGTTTTCTTTCAGAAAAGTCTTATCGAAGTTTATTAGCTGTTTTCACTTTTCCGCTCTTACGACCCTATTTTTACCATATCAGGAAAATATATAACAACGAAGGCACTTTATTGTTATCTTCTATAAGCGAGATCACCAAGTCGCGGCCATATTGGATCCATGCATGCAGCCCCCAATCCGCGATTTAAGTGCTACATGTCAAAGTTCTGGAGGTGCATTCAATATATGGAGTTTTTATTATTCATGAATTCCCATGTGACCTTTTAGATTGATATTCTGTCTTTTACTCAACTGATCGAAAAATATAATTTGACACCAAATATTTCTAACGTGTTTTAGGTGATGTCAGTTTTCCCGGAACTTTGAAAATATATTATGGAAATCTTAAAAGTGAACTTTTGACTATAAAACTATACAATGACGCAGCAAAAGCGGTGCATGACCTCGATTTGACTATAGGTCCAGATGAACCGCCATATCATTCTTTTTCCAATTTGAACGGAAACACATCGCTGTTGTTGAAGTTAATCGTGTTTAACAACCGGGGATTAAAACAGACACCAAGCGGATATTAAAAACGCCGTGACGCCTCAGTCTGTCAAACCGATCTCATGACGAGTTTGCTGGTGTGTCAGCGCAAACCGCGAGATGTCGTGCGAGAGCAAACCAGACGCGGATAAGATCAAAGATATACTCAATGAAAAATCTATCGACATTGGCGAATAATGGATGCGGGGAACATCACCTATGGATATTTTAAATTGAAAATAATAACAAACTTGCATGCTATCGATTCCGTGTAGTTTATTATTCATACTTGTATTTATAAAAGACAGAATGTAACAAAGTTGAAACTAAAAAAAAAACAAAGTCCAGAAGCAAAAGGCCAATTTTAGGGGTAAGTAAAAATTCTCTGTTAATGTTTTTTTTTTCTCAGCGGATTGTGATTCTGGATGGTATGCTTCAATTTCTAGGTGGGTGTGGAGTTCTCACCCTTGAGCATTTCCTAGATTCCAAGCTGGCGTTCAACATGGCCTATACGTTTTACAAAATATGAACTAAGTCAGTCTAATCCATTTTGTTGGAGACAATATCTATATAATGTATACATTATTGGGATGCTATTACATTGTACTACATTTTACAGGAAAAATTGGTTCTCCAATAGCAAGATGGCTGCCAGAGTGGTGACCTGAATTGGAAAATAGACACATTTTCACTCATATCTTCTATATCTTTTTCTACTACTAGTATTTGGAAATATCGATAAATTGTTGTTTGTTTTCCTATTATTCATGTCTTACGATTGTTTGGGTAGTGAACTGTGTTGTTCATTTGTGTTCAGCTACTTCCAATGCATAAAATGTTTTTTTTTTAAAGAATGTAGTATGATATTTCATCGAAAACTCACTTTCGGTTGCTAGTCATATTTTAATATCTGAAGGAAATTAACTCAGTGGATGTATTACCGACAAAACGAAATCTCATTAGGGTCTGAAATTGTTACTATGGTTTATGATGGCAGTCGAAATGGCGATAAATTTATAGAGAATTCTATGTTTCGTCCTTATTCGTTTAGATGTTGTGGTTGATGCGTGAAGTTGACTAATCTGCATTGGAAATACTACACTTGTTATATCTTTGGTATCAGTCCATTTCAATCCCTAAACAAATTTATCTTGGTATAACTTCATGTTTCTAGCCATATTGCAATGTGAAAAGAACCCGAACTGAGGGAGTTAAGCACAGGCTATTGTTACCTGTACAATTAAATATCATTGGTGCTTTAACATTTGAGATGATCAATATAGTCAATCATGACAGTCAATGTTAGATTGATGACACACACTTGAACACATTTTATAATAGCTAAAGTATCGTTAAAATGGCTGCCAAAATCAGTACTTAGCCTTATACGACTAAGACAGCATGTTTAACATGCAGGATAGGCAAACATTGACATTTCATCATAGAAACAATGCAGTTCGGGCCTCTGCTCAGGAATTAAATCATCACCAAATAGCTCAAATATCACGGAAATAAAAAAAAACAATTATGGTCAAAGTTCAACATAATCTGGTTACGGGAATGGTGTATTACTGGTCGTGATATGGCCTATCGACTGAAACAACCAAACACATAATCAACAGTCAATTAACTTTTTCTGGTAACATTCTTGATTATGCTAAATATTTCATAGAAAGCTGTACTTACTACCGAGTAATGCTAGAGGTGGCTGATTATTGCTCACAATTGAGTGTTTTCAGAACATTGATATAGCACCCAAACATGATCACCCCATCATGAGTAACTCTCATCAATCCTCGAAGTTGAACCGACCGAACTCATGCTTCACTTGAAGAAGGTATGATTTGTCTTCTTGTGTCTGATAATTATGTTAAGATAAGAAAACATCAGGCGGGGTGGAAGCTGATCACGGCGGGTGACAACCTAGTTATGGGATGCACAAGGAGGTGGCGTAAAATGTTATACCGGTAGAGTCTTTTCTCTCTCACAAATTGTGCAAACTCGAGTCAGTGTCATCCGAATTGATCGAACTTGCTGACCTCAAAATTAAAACCGAACAAACCGCAGATAAAAGAACAAATATCAGTTATGTGCAGTCCGCTCTCTATCAATAGTAATATTCTAAACCACAATGCGTCACCAAAGCGTGTGCGGATTGTCAAAGATTCGCACAATGAAGCGATTTCTCCTCATTTGTCAGCCTATTTGTAAAACCTTTCCAGTGCTAATGGTGATCCAACGAAGATAAAACTTCAATTTATTTTACTATATAGATAAATAGATTTAGACCAGATATGAATCGCGGATTGGGAAGAATTGAAGGCGTTTTATTTATGGAAATACCCGCGACGACCGTGCATAATTAATTAGTTCAGACCGCACTAATTAACTGACATAAATGATTAGGTTGGGCAGTTCGTCTGCACATTGATTTTGACTAATGGGCAAGAATGCAGAGACGGTGCTATTTCCATCATGGTTCGTTAAATTGATCATTCGCCATTGATCACATAATACAAAAACTTGTCTCTTGACTCTAATTGCAAGAAATGTCTCCATTCATATACCATAGTGACAGGTAACACCATATAGTGGCAGGTAACACCGTATAGTGACAGGTAACACCACGTAGTGACAGGTAACAACACATATATAGTGGCATAACTTGAGGAATTCAGACTGAAATCTCAGAAGATGCAAAAAGAGTCGCTCGTGTTTCTGGGCCACAAAATATTGAAATAACAAACAAAAATCGACATCTGACCACTCTGAGCTTGATGGGTGGGTTCCTCGACTCGAATCAATATGGAGCGTTAAATCGGATTGAGTACCTTTAATTACGCTTTAGTGTAATTGATTTACGCTAGACGTAATTGAATAACACAATTACGCTTAAGATGCAAAAAGAGTCGGTCGTCGTTTTTATTCCATGCATGCACGAATACATCATGATGCTCACACTGATTGTCTAAAAAGTCAGAATTAGTATTAAATATTGCATATCAAATTCTTAATATATTTTATAGGACTGAGTCACTGGTTAGTATAGGCGAAAACGTAGGTATTTGGGAAGTTAACTCCCGTGCATATATACACATGCACATGTAGATACAAAACAGTCATGGCGGAGGAGTGAACTTTCCAGGTGCATGTACATGGGCGACAAGTTTATCTTAGCACGGTTCGGTCAATATTCTGATGATTATAAATACAGTCGTATATATGAGAGGCCAAATTCACATTATTGTCGAAATTAATTACGCTGATTTCCAATTATCTTAAGTGTGCAATTGCACTCAAACGTAAATCAGATTTTGCAATACGGTTTTTAAAACGCAATTATATTAATTACGCATTAGAGTAATTTAATTGAGCTATAGAGTATAGACATAATTGAATTTCGCTTAAGCATAATATAATTACGCTTACGGGTAATTCATTTTCATGGTATGATTATAAATACAGTCGTATGTATGGGATGCCAAATTCACATTACTATTATTATTATTTATTAGTGAAATACGCTGAAAATTGTAATTAATTACGCTGATTTCCAATTTATCTTAAGTGTAGAATTACAGTTAAGCGTAAATCATATTTTACGGTTTTAAAATTATATTAATTATAATATGCTTAAGCGTTATTCATTTTCATGCTATGGTGCATATGTATTACACTTAATCGCAATTAAATTACACATACCCTCTCTCAAAACTCCCATTATGTTGAAAAATGAATTACACCTTTGACATGTCTCAGGCATTGAGTTAAAACAATTCAAGGGTATATAGGCCAGGCACGGCCTACACTGATACCATGACATTGTATCCAAGGTAAAGAGGTAGAAAACCCAAAGCTCAAAATCGTAATTCAATTTCGTTTAAAAGCGTAATAAAATTATTGTCAGCAAATTCTCCACGACCATACTACAGTGGATATCGTCGATTAACATGTGAAATAATATCTAACAGAATCCTGGTCAGAGAAAATATATATGCATACAAATAATATAATGTTTTATCGTGCAAACAGTTACAAATGGATCGACCCCATGCTTGACATATAGCACTCTGGTAGTATATTGCAATACTCAACAATAAGTGGTGATGGAAAACATTTCCGGAATGAGACTTTGGGTTTAGGAGCGGATGCACTTCTATGACTTAATTTTTTTTATTCTAGGTGTATATGCCTATATCTGAACCTCTGTCCATGATCTTTGTGAAATATACATGTTCCTGACTAAATGATGGTATTTAATTGTATTGCACGTCCGCGGTCGTCAAAGATCGTGGTAGATATAACAGACAAATTTACCAGGATAAAGCTGGCAACTTTGCAAATTCAACATGAATATGCATGTATGGGGTTTGAGGGCCATTGTATATAATGCTATATGGCCTGTCGAAACAAGCATCACCGCAGTTAGACCCAACCATGGTTACGCTAAATTATATTTTACGACCCAGTATTCCACACTTGGTGTAGATGCATGCATACTGCGTAGATATGCATATAACTGTACCCAGAACTCTACCCATAAACAAATTTATGCATTTGGTGGGACGTACTAGATTATGTAGTGGCAGTTAGTCTCATTGTATCATTCAGTGTGACTGTGACTCAGAAACTATCATTGGTGACAAGGAAGCATGTTTTTCTTCGACTGAAATTTACCCAGTATCTCCCCCAATCGTCTGAATTGTTCTTATCTTAGCACGTAGTGGCCAGTTAGTCTCGTTTTATCATTCAATATGACTATGTGACTCCAAAAAGCTATCATTGGTGACAAACATGTAGAGGCATTACAGTTCGGAATTTTTTGTTGTTGAATATTACCCAGTTTATCTCATGTTCGAATTGTAATGCCTCTGCCGAAGAAAGAAAATGCGTCCTTGTCACCAATGGTGGTGGGAGTGGTCAGAGCGGGGGTAAACTAGGTTATCGCCCGGGGGAGATGGCGTAGCACAACGGTACTTATATAGTCCAGAAGATATTGGTCAACCTCTGCAACCCCCATGCAGGACTCAACTTCATCCCACTAATTTTCTTCGTTAATGTTTCCTCTATCTCGGATGTTACAACAAAAACAAAGTGGCCGCAAATACTCCAGACAAGGTGGCGTCCACCATGGCGGCCATTTTGCTCGATATGCACCAGGTCTCTTTGATCGCCATTACAGTAAAGAGTGTATCACACGCGGTCCACTCGGGTATAAGAGGAATCCTAACCCGGCTATCTCATACACATATATATGCATCGGTGGAGTTGTAATAACAATAACACCCACTGATTCGAAACAGGCATTGCGTTATTTGCGTCGATTCGGCTTTGACCGGAGTATACCGGCATTTGGAAAAACGTGATATTGGACAAAAGTATCCGGCTAGGAATGTATTATGTATATTATGATCTCATTATGTACGTAGATGACTCTCATATAAGATAAAAGGCCGTCCGGCCACAGTGTCCCCCGAAAAAGTGGCTTCATTGGGGGCATCAGCTTTTCTGAAAAAAATAACAAGGACCCTAAATCCGAAGCAACCCGACAAAAATGGGTGGATCGTACCCATATTCGAACTTGATCTGTATTTCGAGCTGATAAACTCATATACCAAATTTGATTCAGATATGATCACACAAACTAAAGTTATCATCCGGAAACCAGAAATTGACAAGATTCTAAATCGTAAAAGGGCCATAACTCTCACAAAAATGGGCAGAGCAAACCCATATTCGAACCTGACTTGTATTTTGGGCTGATAAACTATCGTACTAAATTTGATTCAGATATGATCACACAAACTAAAGTTATCATCCGGAAACCAGAAATTGACAGGATTCAAAGTTGAATAAAAGGTCAGTAGACCTCATGTCCGCCTCTAAGCATCGGCTTGATACGACCGTTGTTTGCGCATAAAAACCTGTCTTTAGTGCTAGTAAACCTACATACCAAATTTAATTTCATTCAGTACACATTTACTAAAGTTATCATCCGGAAACCTCAAATTGGCAAATATTCTAAGAAAAAAAGGGACATAACTGTGGTGAACATTGGCGGGCGGAACTCGAATTCGAACTTGACCTGTGTTTTGCTGGGAGAAAGACACATACCAACTTTGGTTCAGATCAAATAATCCAAACTGGAGTTATCGGTCGGAAAGCAAAAATGTTAACAGACGGTCAAATTCTAAGTCGAAAAAGGGCCGTAACTCATGTAAAAATAATTGGACGGAACCCATATTCGAACTTGGCCTGTATCTTTAGCTGGGAAATACACATACCAACTTTGGTTCAGATCAAATAATCCAAACTGGAGTTATCGGTCGGAAACCAAAAATGTTAACAGACGGTCAAATTCTAAGTCGAAAAAGGGGCATAACTCTGGTGAAAATTGGCGGACGGAACCAGAATTCGAACTTGACCTGTCTTTTCTTTTTAATTTAATTTGGTTCACTCTAACTAAAGTTATCATCCGGAAACCTCGGACGGACGGACGGACGCACAGGCTGATTATAATAGTCCTCCGAACCCGTTGGGTCGGCGGACAAAAAGGGCCAAAACTCTCGCAAAAATGGACGGAGCAAACCCATATTAGAACTTGACCTGTATATAGGGCTGATAAACTCATATACCAAATATAAAGATATGATCACACAAACTGAAGTTATCATCCGGAAACCAGAAAATTACAAGCTTCTAAGTACAAAAAAGGCCATAACTCTCGCAAAAATGGGCGAAGCAAACCCATATTCGAACTTGACCTGTATTTTGGTCTGATAAACTCACCTATGAAATTTGCTTTTGATATAATAACTAAAGTTATCATCCGGAAACCATTTATTGACGCACGCACAGACGGACAGACGGACAGACGGACACCGGCTATTTTAATAGTCCCCCGAAAATTGTTTTTTGGGGGACAATAAATATATAAAAGCACACCACGGTGCCATGATTTCCCACAGAGACAAACGGTATGTCAAAAGAAAATAGCAATTTTTCACATTTCGACCGCCATATTGGATTTTGGTGTCAGAGTTTTGGCTAATTTAGAAGGATTGTATATTAGCATAACAAATCGAGCAGAAAACGAGACCGCATGTGATATTATCTTTTCTATAATGGCGACCAAACAGTTCTGGTGCATATCAAGCAAAATGGCTGCCATGATGGACGCCATCTTGTCTAGAGTCTGCGGCCACTTTTTGTCTTGTTAATATCCGAAAAAATTAGAGGCGACATTAAGGAAGAAAATTAGTGGGGTCAAGTTGATTCCTGTGGGGGGGGGGGGGGTGCAGAGGTCAACCAATATCTCCTGGACTATTGAGAAACAGACGCATGTTTGCCAAAATTCCCTGCTATAAACAATGGATTTTCTGAAAGTCTGTCTGGAAGTTTTTTTTTTTTTTCTTGGAAATTTGACATTAATTGGAACATATGGATTAACCATTGCTATATTAAATGGATTATAGCACTAAGCTATACAAAAAAAACCGCATTATTATTCATTTGGAGGGGTGTTCAGATAAAATGAGTAGACCAAAAACAAGACAAGTGCTGAAGGATTCATATTCTTTGGTGGGAATGGAAACGACCGTTTGTTGAACTTATTATCTGAACATTTCTATATTTTTATTACATGAACAATCTTTAAAATTTAAAGATACATAACCCGATTCGATGGTACCCGTATATCATCCAGTTACAACAACGGAATTTCACCAAAAACCGATTTAGTGATCAAAATTAGTTTATTATCTATAATTACTCACAAAATCAACCACGATATCATATTTGCCGAAAAAGTCCTATAATATCGTTTTTTCTTGACAGTTTGGTGGATAGGCGAGTATGTTTTTAATATGGTGATTCCTAGTTTAAATTGAATTCCCAAACGCATGTTATCATAAATGTTAACACATAGTTTTCCTACGAGTAACCAGTGTGCTGCCATATAACATGTCTATTTGCATGAATAAAACCTGATTACAGATTCGTAAATAAGTAAATGTATTTATCCGCACGTCAGCTATCACAACATCCGTATTATTTTTGAAAGCGATATATACTGTTCATCGTCTCATTTTCTGCTTCATGACTGGACGCGATGTGCATTTACTACGGTTGAGGTATAGACTTATAAAACTTTTCTGACACAACACAACATTCAAGTTATAAATTGTACACCACACACATGCAGTCATTTGTATAGGTTAAACATCATTCTCATTGTTTGGTTTCCAACCATTAATTAATTGGGAATTTGTTATTTTTAGACCAACAGCAGCATATTTTTCAACTTTTGATTAAAACTTTGGTCTGAAATGGCTAACCCGCAGTTGGAAATGTTCAAACCTTAGGGGTTTTGTCAGGTTGGAAAGTTTGAGGTACCAGTTGAACACGTTATATAGGAGATTCGAGATTATTGCGGGGGAAATTGACTGCGCTAAACATGCATCTGAACTTTGGACGATCCCTGCAAAATGATTCTAATATGAATTTTTCCAACAAATTTCGCGAAACTATCATAAACGATGGCTATTATATCACTCGGCCATAAGAATAGCACATCAATGAGGCATTGTTTAGGTTGGGATTAATTGATCAATCGATTAGCCATTGTTTGTGGAAATGCCATCCTATATATATATGACGCAACTCAACATTGAGCATGTAAATAGGTGACAACTATACAACCATGAATGCAGAAGGACGGCTGCATGAATTTTGCATTGTGAAAATTTCATCAATACACGCAGAGTACCCGTTGACCCAGGATCAATAATTGAAACATTACTATAGCGTATTAAACCACAAACGAGCGCTAAACAGAGGTAAAATGTCAATTAGTTAGGTGCGTAAATAGCGATGAGATATCATTAAACAATATCAGGTGTATCCAGACCACAGGTAACTGAGTTCAAGCATCATTATGAGACTCCAGCTCGTTAGTACCCACTTAGTAATTCTGTTCCACCATATGTACAATACCAACACTCCAAGATGTGTTCCGTGCTATAACGATTGTGTCGAGATAATAAAGGGCTGGCATGGATATCAAATTAATTGCCAATAATTGAGTGTGAATATTGTCGGAAGAGTCAGGTAGATCCTCGAAACTCGGAATTATGCCGGATAAACCTATTATAGAGAATATCCGTGATTTGGTGGACTTACATGGCGTGTTGTATATGTATATACATAGACTAACAAATTCAAAATGTCCTATGAGGCTATGTTCACAACCCTTTGCACGCAGACCGATTCAGATAATGACTGGTGTATTAGATATATAGACAGCACACGATGTAGTCGGTATAGTTTGGCTTCTGTACAGTTTTTGCATGATTTCGTTGAAACATTGAAACAAACCTCACGAAAAAAAAGCAGTCACTTGTTATTTTGGTTCAATTGATGATCCTTTAAAAATACTGAAGTAAATTAATAGTATATATCCAGATCAAATTGGTTTTACAACCTTTTGCGCCAACTTATTTTATCTAATAATCGCGCAAGTATACATTTATATATGACATTAACAATATATTTGGCACCCAATCGCTCCTCCATTGCAATATTTAGACAATTTGAACGTTAATCGACTTCTCATCTTGACATGAGCGGGCCATCATACTACTCGTTCGCAGAGATCTGGACAGCTGATCGCAATAAACATTGAATTGTTCACCCGGAAGAAATTCCATGATAATGAGCGACGCAAAGCCATCGAATTGGGACCTAAAGTTCACCTACCGTCAAATATACACTATATATTAAACCTGCGACGCAAAGCCATCGAATTGGGACCTAAAGTTCACCTACCGTCAAATATACACTATATATTACAAAGCCATCGAATTGGGACCTAAAGTTCACCTACCGTCAAATATACACTATATATTACAAAGCCATCGAATTGGGACCTAAAGTTCACCTACCGTCAAATATACACTATATATTACAAAGCCATCGAATTGGGACCTAAAGTTCACCTACCGTCAAATATACACTATATATTACAAAGCCATCGAATTGGGACCTAAAGTTCACCTACCGTCAAATATACACTATATATTAAACCTGCGTTGCTTTTTCTATGCTATAAACTTCCCTTTCACAACATCATATTTCGCCAATGAAAAATACACCCAAAATAGGCAGTTGCAAACTTGAATAAAATGCGTAGAATTTTACAACAATTAACTATATATATATTATATGATTACCATATATGCATGTACAATGGAGTTTCCTAACGATTTTCTCCACCTTTTCTTCATAATATCGAATTCATCTGTCATAAATTATAAATTGATTAGCTTTTATATTGCATATATATATCTATAGAGTGGAGATTCATAACGCGGGGAATATTTTCTTAGTTATCATCTGTTCCTTATAATAGTGTACTTCACTAAAGGTGAAAGTCCCAACTCAAAGTTTTAAGTGAATTTGTGAGCGAGTTTGCTTCGCGTCGCATACAATTATGGCATTTTTCCTGGGTAATTAGTTTGATGTTTATTGCGATATCGGGTCACAAATGTTAGAGAAAAGCATGAAATTTTCCAGGCAATTCTTTAAGGATTGGCCATTTATAAATGAACAATCGGAACCCAAAAAGGCCATTAATATATGGTCAATCGCAACCACGCGTGGTCGATTGTCCATTTAGAAAGAACCATTAACGCTAATCATTTAATTTAATTTGTATTAACTAAATAACGGAAATATTTGAAGAAGTGTTTTTAAAGAGCGTCTCCCCCAAGCCCACCCACTCAATAGAAGAATTTGACTTAAATTTCACCAGAGTTGATCTATTGTGGTGTTGCAATTTCTCATACAAATCGTCGTTATTTAGTAAAGTTACATTCTTTATAGAGTTATTACCCTTCAGACATGCAGGATTATCTATATATGTCGTGATTCAGTGGTCAATCCCAAGCTCACGTGTAGCAAGATTGACCATTAATTAATGAAAATTTAGGTACGGATTGTCCATTTATTAATGGTCAAACTTATGCGCATTAGGTGAAATTTTCAGTTGGGAAATTCATCAACGGTGAAGTACGCTATTAAGGAACAGATAATAACTAAGAAATATGTTCCCCGCGTTATTTTTTCGACTTTATAAAGTTCACTGTCAAAACTTCAAAATGTTCCAAGGTTTTGTACTGATGGAATATGATCTCGTGGCATGATCTAGATATGCGTGATATACATGCAGTGCATGGACCTTTTGCAAAACCTCATTCAATCGTTCAGTTTCTGCCCAAACTGCCTGTAATCAAAAGCATATTTGAATACATGTGATGAATAAGGAATTCATATCATAGACACATAATTTTCGAAGAGTAGTAACTGATAGCACATGCATTTATATTGACCACGCTTAACGTGGCCTTTCTTTTGAACATTCAAAGGAGAACAACTCTATTTCATGTTAATGCAGCCACGACGAATCAGTGAGCGATAGGTATATACTTTACCGGAGAATCGGAATGGCCCCCCCATAACTCCAGAATATTGGAGAGCGGTGAATTATGCGCACCGACATGGGTTTCGGACATTAAACACTGGAGGATGTCGCAAAACGTTCTAAAACTGAACTCTGATAAAACAGAAGTTTATATTATGTTGAATCAGACCGCCAATTGTCAAATTTTGTAAAGCACAATATTCTTCTTAGCGATTCTGCGGTTTCTCCGTCGACTGTGGACCGCAATTTGGGACATCTAATGGATGATGATTTGTGCAGAATATGAGTACGTCACGCATTTCTGCAAAATGGCATATTATCATCTCGGAAATATCGACATATTTGGGAGTGTAATCTACGGGTAAACGACAGAGCAATTGGTTCATGCATTCATTACCAGCATGCTGGATTATTGCAACTCATTACCGTACGGGTGCAAACAACTCTTATTGACAAAACTTTCAATCAAATTTGTTCAAAATTGTGCAGCTAGAATGATTACATGCACAAAGACATGTTATCATATATTCCCAGTTCTTGAAAGTCTGCATTGGCTAGTATAAGCTACCCATCCGATCAATTTAAATCGTTAATAATTGTGTATAACTGATACCATCTTATACACTGCTGAACTGATTGCACACGTTATCTTTACCTTTAGTCATTCTGTAAGTTTCTCCGGTTGGTGTATTTTTTTTATTGGTTCATTTATATGCATGTATTGTCCCTATACTCTTCTGCCGTTCCGCCCACAGCAAGTGCCTTCAACTGCAGAAATTGAACTGACTGAATTTGAGCTAACCGCGGGCGTTAATAAAAACAGGGCGTTGTATGCCTGGCTCTGATTGGAGCGCAGGTTATACATAAGTAACCAAATTTATCGTCCAATCCCCAGCATTTATAACCTTATTGGGAGATAACTTATTGTCAGAATATGCTTTGCGATTAGACGCCGCATTTTGACCTATGGTCATTTGTTGAACTTATTATCTGAAGTTCTGAACATTTCCCAAGGGAACTACTTGTCAAAGAGTATTTAGTTTAGAAAGGGTTAAAGATGGTCTATCTCTTCCTAAGAAGTTTTGTTTATAGTTTCCGGGGTATGAAAAAATTATAAAATGTCCCCTCCATACATAACCATTTGGGACAGTTTATGGTTTATTTTTAAAACAATCTTCTGGCGATTCGTGGAAACATTCGTTGTATAGCAAGAGGGAGAACATTCGTTAGCACCCTCCATCAAGTCAAAATGTCATTTCAATTAAGATATGTTGCAGGAATAAACCATTTATGCCTTTGTACAGCTTTATAGACAAATAATATACCCAATATTCATAAACAGATAATATACCCAATATTCATAAACAGATAATATACCAAATATTCATATTTGTCTTTGTTTTATTTAAAGACATATTATGTATTTGTTAGGGTGTGTGAAACTGATAAGTTAGTATTCAGGTGCTATTCCCCCTTCATAGAAAAAATTGTCTGAACTACGCTAAATTGTGAATATTTACTACTGGAATCGGGACGCTTCTATCAGCAATAAACTAATGAAAACGACTTCGCCATCGGCAGTCACTGCATTTAATTAATATATATATTATTGACGGTGTGTGTTGTCAATTTAGATATAATATCTGTAAAAAATAACTACTTAGAACAAGATTATACTCCATTACTATTTGATCACCCTACCGGAGTGTTTCACATCACTTTAAGTAAAAGGTATATGTTGTCTTGAAATCCGATTTAACTAGAGATGGGCTTGTCCCAGATCATCTGATGGGACTAAGTAATACCCCCCCCCCCCCCCCCCCCCGTATTCAAAATGTTATTTGAGTGAAGTAGCCATTACCATATATTGGGCACTGAAATTATGTCAACAGGTATCCCTAACCCTAAACCCCTTAACCCTAATCATAACTCCACAAAAAAAAGTCAACAGATATCCCTAACCCGAAACCCCCTAACCCTAACCCCTAACCCTAATCATAAATCCACAAAAAAAGTCAGACAGACATCATAATCGCAGGTGCACAGGTTCCCATGGTACTAAATATCAGTGCCAAGATTAAAAAACATTGACCTAAAAATGTAGAAATAAAAGCTCAGACAAAATTATGCATGTTGCAAAAAAATTTATAAGTCGAAAAAGGGAGATAACTCCACCAAAAAATGTCGGACACGTCACAATCGCAGGTTAACAGGTTCCAATAATGAAAGTGTAAATGACACTATATCTCAACCTGGAGAGGGGATAATGGGATAATGTCATACATTACAGTCAATGGCACGATAAGAAATGTGTAAAGTTAAAATGTTGAAGCAATACCAGAGGTCAACCTGAAGAGCCACATGAAGTTCGGGTTTCAATTGGATGAAAAATGTTGGCTGTGTGGCATGCTGAAATATTTAATCATGAAAAGGCTGGCCGAAAATCATTAAAATTTGACAACACAAATCAATAAGAAGAAACAATTGTTTGTCCCTGCATGATCGCATATAATTCACAGGTTCCCATGGTCGTAAGTAACTGTGCTAGAAAAAAAGATTGCAGGGCCCCTATCATTGGAGAAAACTTATTCAAAAGGGATCCTACTGCAAATTTTTCAATTCATTGCCACCAGTAATGAAGTTGTCAATGACACTGTAGCTCAACACAGAGAGTGGATGATGACACACATGAGCCAGTGGAGTGATAAGGAATGCGGAAAGTTAAAATATTGGAGCAATACCAGAGGTCAACCTGAAGAGTCATATGAAGTTTGGGATCAATAAGAAGAAACATTTGTTTGTCCCCACATGATCTCATATAATTCACAGGTTCCCGTGGTGGTAAAGAACTGTGCCAGAACAAAAAATAGCAGGGCCCCTATCATCGGGAAAAACTGATACAGTAGAGAAGCCTACTCATGGGTATACTGCAAACTGTTTGAGCGATGAACAAAAAAATTCATGGCCACCAACAAAAAATAATTTGATGAGTAATGTGTTAATTAATTCATCAACTAATCACTTCCAATGGAGGTTTCCACACATATCCATTAGTGGGAGGAGCCTATGGTTGTTATGAGACAAGTTGTCTGCAGAAATAGTTTAATTAGTTTTACAGATCCCGCTCACATGCTATAATACACCCGAGATCATACCTGATTTTCGTCTTTAATTGTGAAAATATGACAAGAGTCACACCAAATGAAAATAGTGTTACCGGTATAACATGGAGGAATTTCAACATTAACCCTTTGAAATCGGCTGGCCGGTATTCCGGCCAGAACGTAATTGCATATATACACGACTGGCCGCTTTTCCGGCCATGACGTAATCTCGTTCTACCGTCGGCGTCGCAGTGTTGCACTTTATTTTTTATATTTTGATAAATACTCAACGTTGAGAAAAATAAAATAGTGTTGCATAAAATTCATATTATAACTGTTGTAGCTGCCCAAAAATTATCGAGGTTGTGTTTGGCATAACGAAGTATAAGCCAATTAAAAACCGGATACAGTCTCCATTTCATCAAATTTCTGCAATTACGGCACCGCCATATTGCTTCTCGTGACCTCTCGTTTCGCGTTAGGTCATATCGCCTTATATGGCTCATAAGATATCTAAATATATATATTTATAGATAGAAACTTTAGTGACGTATTCTTGTGGTATTTATCTCCCAATGTGTGTGAAGAAATTCACGCTAAATTATATAATTCGAGCTAACGATTGTCGGATGTAAACACATGTCATACGAGTTTTGTTTAAGAATAAACAAACTTCTGAGTTCATTAAATCATAATTGTTTTGCGCAAAGGTACACGTTATATAGATTTACACGAAAAAAAAGAAGTTCAGAATCTTGTCTTTAAGATGACATAAGCCAATAGACCGCACAATGCTGCGCATTTTAGTTATTGGTGGGGTATTCAGAGAACACCCAGAGTTTGTTTTGGCTAAAGCCCACATGACGTCATGTATTTACGTTGGGATTGTGACGTTACGTAACATTTGTTGGCAGTTTCTATAATAAATCTAATAAGTTTTCAATTTTTTATAACTTTTTCTGGATTTAAGATATTGAAATAGATTGTGATGTGCTGAATTCAGAATTTACTAATCTTTCCAATGGTGTAAACAATATGGTAGAAGAGAATGCATACAATATAGCACCATACACCTGAACAGTCTACAATAAGTGAAAATACCCCTGAGAGCCCAGGGTCAGGGCTTGATCGTTGTGGGGAGCCAGGGTTCAAAGGGTTAATGCAAAAAAGTTGTTTGAAAATAGGCAATTCAACACAAAGTATGTGTGGATGTCAAAATTATGGTGAACAAAGAATTTTAATTACAGCAAGTGACTGGCTCAGTGGTTGATTAACAGAGGTTCATTAACAAAGTTAAGTAGATCTTTGAGATTCTCATACTGCAGGCAATTGACTTGATAAATTCGGAAATTTTAGATTATAAATTGGGGAAAATAGGGTAGTTTTGGCAAAGAAAGCGGCCTGTAATCAGCACCTGGTTCTACAAACGATATTTCCTGGAATGAAAAATTGTTCTATTGTTTAAATGACTAACAAACATCTGGTCATATTCAACAGAAATGAATGGAGTGAACGTATGGTCAGAAAGACAACCAAAGCCCCCCATCTTTGTGACTATGATCTCCATGTGATTCTGATTGACTCTAGCATTAACACTTTCTATACTAAATGGATTTTCCAATTCAGTCATAAAAGTACACATTTGGAAGGGTATATTATTCATCTGGACGGGTGTTCAGGAAAAATGAGCATATGACAGACAGACAAAAAGATAACACAAGTTCAGAAGGAATCATATTCTTTGGTTGGAAATGTTTAGATAATAAGTTCAAGAAACCACCTGGTTGCTTGTTGAACTTAATATTTAAACATTTCAAAAGGGAGCTACTCGTCAATGAGTGTTCAGTATAGAAAGGGTTATAAAAGTTAACAATGTCTGATCCAGTAATAAAAACACAATAATAGTATTTTCTTTTTAATAAAATTGCTCATTCTCATTCCGTGAATTTTTTGTGCTTGTCGAGGTTCATATATTTGAGTTTTTTCGGATTGATTCCGTAAGCCTTGAGTCTAGAGTCAGAAATTAAATGATGACTCTGAGTCGGAGGTTTCTTTTTATTCTTTTTTCCTGATAAGTCATTTGTTTTTTGCTGCTGCTGCTGCTTCTTCTTTTTCTTTTTTTTCTTCTTTTTCTTTTTGTTCCCAGTTTTCATTTCCTCATTCAAAGGAACCTTTTTTTCTGAACTATTTTTGGAAGATGCTTTTTCAACAAGACCTTCCTTCACTAATGATTTTTCCTTCTTTGAATTGACATTACTCTGTACATTTGTGTTAACAGTCGACGAGTGATCACCAGGTTCAATTTCAGTCATATGTTTCTTCTTTTTCTTTTTTACACTTTCCACAGAATCATCCAAATGTTCCTTATCAGTCCCAAGTTCTGTCATTTTCTTCTTTTTGCTTTTCTTTAAACCAGGAGAATCATCCACACACTCATTAGGCTTTAATACTGTCTCCTTGACACCCCCTCTCACCTCAAGGTTATTTGGGTTACGAACATGTGTGCTGCTTTCATTTTTTGTAGTATTTCCAATATCAAACAGATTTTGTTTTGGTTTCTTGATCCTTTCTGATCTTTCTTCAGCATCTTCAAAGTCATGTTTACGTTTTCTCTTCTTCTTCTTTTTACATTGTGATCCTTTCTCATTTGATTGACCCACCTCATTTGACTGAGGTGAATTTGCAGCCTCTGCTGTTGAGGAAGTTGCTGAATGGTATGGCTTTTTCTTAATTTTGTCTTGATTTGCTTGTTCCTCTCTAAAATATAAAATAGTTTATTCAGACATAATTACAACAAATCAAGTAATTTCTAAAGATGGACATGTGTAAAGGAGCAAAACCTGCAATGTTCTCTAAAGTTTACATGTATTTTATTTGTATTTGACTCATCTAGCTGACAATTAAACTGCATTTTCATTTAAAATTATATCTACCTCCAGTTACCAACATGTTGGTTCTGATAATTCAGGTGGTATTCATTTGATGACACTAATTTAGTGTATCGTAATATGTCATATCATTGATCATCTATCGTGATTTGTATCGCGACCAAGTGTATCATTACAGGTCCATTCTCAGCAAATCGGTGCATTTGAGGAAGGAAAATTGAGAAAATTCAAAATCAACAGTGTCGTTCAATATTGTTCGTTTAGGCAAGCAAGAGTTATGCTGAAACTAAATGTATAATATTGGCATCATTGCTCTTTCGAGTACATTGCTATGGTACCTGAAAAGTATAAACGTTGATTATAACTTAACAATCATGGTGTTAGAATCAGAGTATATGTAAGCATGACCATAGCATATTTTTTGAAAGACCTCAAGAGTGCAGACCATAAATTTCACATTAGTGCATGTACATCACGCACCTATATCACGCACCAATATTTGACATGTACAGTATATATATCTCTCCTGTGCCTATAACATCAAACCAAACCATTTAGTTTTTTCGCTGACATTTTTGGAGTGGATATTTATATGGCACATATACATACATCAAAAAATTTAAGTCAATTTAAAGGGATGAAATGAAAAATAAAATTGTGCAGAAATAGTGGAGATTTATATTGCATTACAACATCCACAGATCTACTAAAATATCTGACAAAATATTGAGTATGACTATATGTGATTAGTCACTGACTTCCATCTCTTGTATGTGTATTTACTCATGGCCAGTCTGGTATCATAAAGTGAAGTTCTTCTGGGTAAGCAAAACCAGTTTCTAATGGGCTGTATTTTATAAAATTAATTAACAGCATTAATAGTCATTGGTAATGTGATCATTTTCACTTGATAAGTTGAAACATGAGAGAGTATTGGATAGCTTGGCTACTTGCACAATGTGGCTTTGTCTGGTATGAATAGCTCTGCATATCAACTGATGCTTGTATTTTTCATCTAACTCACTCTGAACTCACATACAACAGGATTGCATTCTGAATTTCAAGCCCATAAAGCTAGACACTTTAGAATCAAGCTTGCCAAATAAGTTTCTATGAACCTCACATGAACTCACTCAGTTGAACACAAGGAAGGATTGTCAAGTTGGAAAATATTCAATGTTCAAATCCATAAAAAAACACATACTAAATCAGGATATAAATATAGGCGATCATGCTGGTTTAGCCATAATTTGTTCTAACTTCTAAAATAGTGTATTAGGGAAATTGTAGAACCTTTATTCAAAATGGCCGTGATGACATGCCGCCAATCTAAATTTCTGTGGGACTGAGAAAGACACAACATGCTTGATTTTGTACAATTTTAATTATTCTTGACTTTGCTAAATTTTTCAAATTTTGAAGTCTATTTTGGATTTTTAGGGTCAAGACCTCCTTGAAGGTCAATCCCAAATGCTATAGAAAATATCAGAAATGATACCTGTATGTGGCACTGATGCATATAGGCCAAAAATTGGGGGCTCTACGATTGGCCACGATCTCCCGCCACACCATGACTTATGGTATAGTCTGATATTACCTGATGGGCAAAGCTAGTAGTTTTCAATCTAAACCTCTCTATTTAGAAGCCTAATATAGTTTAACCCTTTCATGGCAGGAGTTATGCTGGTGCCTCAGATATATAAGAGAATGCACTGGCTTACAAAGAAGAGGTAGATATTGTTAGGCCAATGTATTCTCATATATATGCAAGGCTCCCTATGGGAGACTCGCATATATAAGATAATGAATTCGCACAGGGTTTACACAAAATTTCAGTCATGTAAGGGTTAAACTGGATCAGAACCAGATTACTTTATTCATGATATAACATAGTATTTAAAATATAAACATAGACATAATAAGAAAAAGAAGTGAGATGTCATGTGGAGGCAACATGACCTATCCAGGTTGTCTTCCTGTCGCACCATGAATAAAAAATGTTTTTGGCTGATTTTATAACCGCTTATATGACACGTGCAAGCTGGGAGCTGGATTAATTATGTTATAATCCTGATAACTCACCTTTCATGAAGACTGAAAAATATATGACTTTTCTTCATCATGTTTTCGGCTTTTTTCTTGTAAGCATCCAGGTCATAATATTCTTCTTTGTCAGATCTGAATAAGACATAACAGAGTAGGATTTAATATATTCTTGGTTTTCTTGGAACGGGAATGAAAATACCGTCGGAACTAGGAATTTTTCCGGGAAAATTGGGTAATATAAAAGCTTGTAAAACAAGAAATGGACTGTCATCTGGCGCATACCACTCATGAGGCATACTGTGTAGTGTGGGCATACCTATAACCTATGACTGAGATACTCAGGCAGACGGACCAAAAAAATCAGCATTTTCAGATAAACAAAGATGAATAACACTGGAACCAAGAACCTGAACAAAATAACTGCACATTCCATTGAATGTCCTCATAGTAGTGAACATCCATACAAAATTTCATAAAGATCCGACAACCTATGGATTCCCAACATTTCCAGATAAACAAAGATGAATAACTCTAAAATGGAAAACCCGAACAAAATGATTGAACATTCCATTGAATGTCCTCATAGTAGTGAACATCCATACCATATTTCATTGAGATCAGAGTACTACTGTTCAAGTTATGACCTGAACAGACATCGGACGGACTAAAGTCCAACATTTCCAGATAAACAAAGAACTCTAGAATGGTATACATGAACAAAACGATTAAACCCTCCATGGAATGTCCTCATAGTAGTGAACATCCATACAAAATTTCATTGAGATATGAGCACTACTGTTCAAGTTATGACCTGAAGACATCGGACGGACAGACACCCTCACACATGGACAGACAGATGCAAAACAGTATAATTTATCAATGTTACTACAGAAGTGGATGAACATAGGCGATCAGTCATCACCAACGAATTATGGTTCCGACATTTGTATATATTTTATTATTCATTTTGTTATTCAATTCAACCTTGATATTCAATTCAAATTTGATGCGACTTTGAAACAACAAATAGTTATTTTGAATATTTCAAACCAGTCAACGCGAATGTAATGCATTTATCGGTAATATTTGGAACATTCACAACTATTGAGAAGTATAAAATGTAGATATACTTGTAAGTAAGCGCAAAATCTGCCATTTTAAGTTAACTTTTAACTGTTCTAATCCTCTTGTTTCATGACCGTGAATATGAGTCCATAATTTATTCCGAGGACATTCAATTGGAGACGGAAAGATTCTTCACAATTCTGTTGAATAGTATGTCACGTGATTGTGCATACATGCTATTAGATGTATTATCTTTTCATTATTGGATTGTGTTTGCTCAATTATTGGCTTACAGTGACAGTTGTTCCCAAAAGTGCAGGTGAAAGCCCTTTAATCAAACGCAATTTTATTTATGAGAAAGTTGTGATAGCATAATTCTACAAAGATCCATCTCCTATTCCGCTTTTTGAATCGATAAAGTGTGGAATTCCTCATTAGTGACGTTATTCATTTCCGAAAATAGACAAAATAGTATTTTCCAAATTGTTTGTTATATTTTCAAGAAATAATGTCTTTATTTGTCAATCCACCGTTCACAAAAAAAGTTGACAACATGTTTTATTTAATAAATAATTCTGACATGCAGACAAAAACGGGAAACATATATATATGCATCTTATAATACATAAACCGTGATTATAACAGTCTATAATTTATTCTGAGGACATTCAATTGGAGAAGGAAAGATTCTTCACAATTCTGTTGAATAGTACATCACGTGATTGCGCATACACACTATTAGATGTATTATGTTTTCATTATTGGATTGTGTTTACTCAGTTTTGATTTGCAGTGACAGGTGTAATTCTGACATAGACGAAAACGGGAAACAAATCTGTATCTTATAATTTCGTGACCAAGATTATGATATATTTGATTCGATATTCGATTCATTTTAGAATTTTTCGAGAGCTATTCGATTCAATAACAAGAGGTGGCATCAGAGATGCTGTGTCTCGTTTTCGGTGGCTTACCGCCAGTGGCTACCGCCAATTGGTGTGCATCAGTATCAGACTAATTAATAGGTAAAATCGAAAAATGACTAATTAAGGGCCATAACTCCATCAAATTTTATCGGGCCAGGCTGGTTTTCGAACTAGTCCGAAATATTCTTGGCAAGTATGTCTATTCCAAATTTTAAACAAATCGGAGGACGTTTGTTGAAGTTATCGCGCTAACGAGCTAAAAATTCACGAAAAATGACTAATTAAGGGCCATAACTCTATCAAATTTTATCGGACCAGGTCGGTTTTCGAACTCGACAGAGATATTCTTGGGAGACACCTATATACCAAATTTCAATCAAATCGGATAACGTTTGTTGAAGTTATCGCACTAACGAGCTGAAAATTCGTGAAAAATGACTAATTAAGGGCCATAACTCTATCAAATTTTATCGGACCAGGCCAGTTTTCGAACTCGACAGAGATATTCTTGGGAGACACCTATAAACCAAATTTCAATCAAATCGGATAACGTTTGTTGAAGTTATCGTGCTAACGAGCTGAAAATTCGTGAAAAATGACTAACTAAGGGCCATAACTCTATCAAATTTTATCGGACAAGGCCGGTTTTCGAACTCATCCGAGATATTCTTGGGAGACACCTATATACCAAATTTCAATCAAATCGGATAACGTTTGTTGAAGTTATCGCGCTAACGAGCTGAAAATTCAAAGGGCCATAACTCTGTAATAAATGTGCGGACGAACCCGATTTTTTGTCTGCAGCTTACAAGCATGGATATGTACTCACACACCAAAATGTTTTTTAATCCGTCAATAAACGGTTGAGTTATAAGCAAAACACGCCGCCCGCCCGCCCGACGGCCCGCAACCGTCCCTCATCAAACTATAAGTCGAGTTTTGGAAAAAAACTCGACTAACCGCCCGCCCGCCCGTCCGCCGCCCCTCATCAAACTATAAGTCGAGTTTTGGAAAAAAACTCGACTAAAAAAACAACTACTCGCAGGGGCCTACAAGGCAAGCTACATTGTGGGTTATTATAGTAAATTAGTACAATTATCAAAAGTTTGACAGATACGAAAAAGTAAAACACAAAATTACACAAGTTTACACAATGACTCACGAGAATTGAATACTTAAGTTGGGAATTTGGGGACCTCACAGGTGATGTCGTGAATCACCTGTCCAAGGCCGATGTCATCCGCCCAAAATAGGTTCATATTCAAGTTATCAACGTCAGTTGACAGTAAGGAAATAATTTATCGTGCTGTCTGTGACTGTGAGGGATCTCTTTAATAGCAAGGTGATCCCCCGAGACAACGATATTAACGAAGATAAATGATCACTTCCGGATTCGATTTGATGTTGATATCAGGAATGATTCGATGCAAATATCCCGATTCGCAGGACACTAAGTACGTTTTCTATCATGTTTGCATCAATAATTTCTATCTCGGATTATTTTCTAATATGCCAATAATCATTCACTCCCTATACCCAAAATCTGCATGAGAACTTATTGTGAATGCCAAATCCTTTACAATGGACAAAAGAAGAGAAGTATGACATGTGAATGCGCTCTAAATAGCTTGATAATAATATACGAGTACTCATGGATGTCAGTATTAGCATGTCGGTTGGCCCATGCAGGCCTTACCATTAACAACAATTCATCAGTATTCCTTCCTTTTGTTAGTTTGTCAAATTACGAAATTATTGATTGGAAATTGTCGTGCATAATATGCAGGTATATTTTTGTATTTTAGTCGAACCTAATCTCAAATTATGCTGTGCTATCTTGATTTTAGCTCACCGTGACCATGAAATGTTGGCGTTAACATAAGGGCGAAAATAGAAGATGGAACATGGTTGTGAAATTTGAACGCCTGAATCTCCTTTAAAACAGATCTGCTCAATGTCAGATTTTGCAAGATCAAGAAAATTTGCGAGGTGTTATTTGTTTACATGTAGGTTTACCCTTCCAATGATGTAGTTTCCCGGCCCTGGTACAACTATTACCTCCACTTCTCTTCTGCGACTTTATCCTGAATCGCAAACCCACTGGAGATTCAGATACAATTTTAGTCAATTTGTGGAAAATAATCATGGCATAACAACAATATCAATGATTTACATGAACATTACACAATGTTTCAATTCCTGGTTCTGACCGACATATTTCCAGGATATCAGGACAGAATTTCGGAACTGTGAACCATTAATGCAGAAAAAAGAAACTTTAGAAAAAATAGGCTACTCAAATGATTATATTTCTCTCTCAGGAAAATGTTTCTGCTGATATTTCAGATTTTCATTTCCATTCTAAGAAGCATAAAAGATACTTTGTGGCCCCATGCCCACCTTGGTGGAGGACAGGACAGGCGCAACGACTGAAACTATTGTATGCTGTATCGGTTGTTCTTTATATGTACATGAAATAGATTACCACCAACCTGAACATGCCTAAGATTGATACAATATTTTCCTAAATAAGTAAAATATATATCTCCTAGAAGTATCTTGCCCACTGAACTATATGGTATATTATCCCAAGTAGGAGGGGTTAACTCTCCGAGTTGAAAAAAAAAACAGTATGAAATTCTATGGTACATATCCTCTGTCATGTTCATGACACGTGTAATCATGTGATTTCTGACACGTAGTGAAGTATTCGCCATATTTTTATCCCCAGTAGGACATTCCTCGTGAGCGAGGTGGGTGCGAAACCCTGGGAGGGAGCTCAGCGTTCAGTGGGCAAGATACTTCTAGGAGATATATATTTTACTTATTTAGGAAAATATTGTATCTCCGTCAAAGGTATCTTGCCCACTGAACTATATGGTAAAGAATAGAATTTTCTAACAGGTGGAGGCCACGAGGAAACACAAAAACACCGCTATGCATCTGAATCAAAGAACTGGATTGACCTGATAACCTACAATATATACATATACATGCACAGACATATAGATATATATGTATATACATATATATATATATATATATATATATACACATGCACAATAGGACCATAAGCCAATGTAATATTCCATCCTAAAACTAATACCTGTTAGCAAGCTCAAACGAACAAAAAGTGGCCACTTAAGACCCCTGCAAGTAAGCCGAGTACTTGCCGGGAAAGGTACGGGTAACCCCCCCCCCCATGTCATGATACCATTTTATCGTAAATGCTTAGGTAATGGAGAAGCATCCATGTTCTAAGGAAATGGAAATAGAAAAATACCCGTTGACAAGAAATCCCCAGCCGGGTATTATAAACCCAGGGATGGCTAAATACTAATAACGCACCTAACAGGCTAACCCAGGCAGCAAAAGCCGCAAGTTATAAAGAAGACCCCCCTTAAAAACAATAGAACCAACCCCCGAACCAAATCTTGAGTGGGTTGTGCCGTGTCCCAGTACACGATGAGAGCCCGATGAAAAACCAGCTGCCAGCTCACAAGAAAGGGCCCGACACCAACTACTTGGAGACATGCCATTGTCGATAAGGAGGAGGCATCATTGACCAATAGTCTGACTGGGAAGCGAATGGGTATTACACAGACATACTAGGCAAGGCTCAGGCCGTATGAAGAACAGGGCTCAGAATTGGAGTTTCACAGCAGAAAACTTAGTTTGAAGCCTGGAGTTCGAGATATGACCGACTAAGATGCAATAAGCCATGTCATTTTCCTCTGATGACGTTCCCAAATGTGGAAATGCCCACCAACACAGTTAAACCCAACTGACCAATCACAGGCTACTGAATCCATGACAGAAAGGCAGCCAGGAACCGAAATTCCAATGTCGTTAAGGTGGAAATCCACAAAAACAAAAATTGGACTAACGATGCATCAGGATTGTGGCACAAGCCCAAAACCAGCGGAAACCGACGGCAGGTATGTAATGAAAAGCAGACCAAGGGCCATCGCGACCCAACTGTTCGAGCTCTGCTGACTGGTCCCCGACGAGTCGATGGCGCAAGATATCCCTTCTGGTAAGGATGGGGTGCCCCTCCAATGGGACCCTGTTCCGGAGACAACCATCGCCCGAAGTGCGAATCGAGAGGGCGGATCATATGATCTGGCATCCGACACCCAATGCTAATGAATCTCGCACGAGGAGAAGCATCTGGCAAGAATTTTCATCCGGCTTTATGAAGTGTGCCCAACATGATTCATATGCTGCCCCATAGGTGCAACATTATCCTGCATTGGCAATCGCTGAGGTCAGCAAAGGACCTGGCTTAGTACGTTAAATGAGCACTAGGCGAATCAAGCACTATCAGGGAAAACAAAACCATTATGTACCGACAACCGAGCCCATAAGAAGAATGACGTATTAGACGCAAAGGCCGATATCACAGAATCCATTTCGTTCTTCTTTTCCACGCTGCTAATACGCCGTGTTGCCCATTAAGCCCGAGTGGGGCTTGCTGAACTAGACCTCACGTCAACAGTGTTCTGAATTTGAGCATATGTCGAACCATGGATAATGGACTCATCTATGTATGACTGGACAACAAAAGTGAAATCCATGTTGAGTTAGAACTGAAAGCAACCTGAAGACAAAAGATATGTCATTCGTATCTATTACGGAAACACAGCGAGGTCGGAGATAAAGCATGTATGCTTGTTTATCTCTGATTCTTGCGTCCCAAATCGAGATGTAAATATTTACCCTTTCGAGTACCCGAACCAGTCCAGAACACGTCTTAAAAGTCAGGAAAATGTAAGGGCGAGAGTCATATACTAATCTAGTGATATGAATGACTGTAGACATTCTCCAGCAAAGCCCGTGACCATGAAAGAGCTGGATGGAACATGGAAAGAAGCAACAACTTATAAAGCAAGAAGTTGAACACATCCCAACCCGAGAACAGTAAAATGGTTGAATACCTCTCAGGATGGTCGTACCCAGGTCGCCAAGTGTGCAGTCCGATGGCATAACCACCCAGCTCTGACGACGTTAGGCAGGGTACAAATTGACCGGCATCACAGGGCAAGTTGCTACCCAAATGCTAACAAAAGCCATGCAACTTGGATCCTATTTCCTCATTTGACTGTCCCAGGGTATGCCAACCGTCGTCCCGAGTATCCGACTTGGAGTCCCTGTCGATAGTCCAGAAAGCCCACCAAATGCGGCCAATGGGTTCGATGGGCAGCCCCAACCCGCGACCTGTTTGGTGGGACTATCATCCTGAGTGCTAATTACGCCAATGAAGGGAACACTATACATCGACAAGTGACAGTGTCCTGGTCGTAAAGGTTTCTATCTCTTCCTTGGAACCCTCGAAACAAGGGAAAGCACTCTGATGTTCTGTTAAATTGTAAATGATTGTAGAACAATGCTATCAAATCATGTCAATCTGAGGTTATTTGCTAATCAAAATTCGACATTAATTTTCTTCCTGCGCTTGGCTGCATCAGAGAACACTGAACAACTAACTGAGCTCCCTTGTAAGCGCATGTAAAGGTGACCCGAAAGGAATGTCGAAAGCCCTTTCACCTCGTGCTGGAGCGACTGCTCGATCTGATCCTGATCTCCATCCGTTGATGGGGTGTTAACAGCACAATACACCACGACAAGCTTCATTTCTAATTGCATGTGAAGTCTGGTCATTGGGGACCCCGGAGGAATGTCCAGAGCCTGTACATCTCGGGGTGGAGCAGCAGCTCGACCGATCCCGATATCCAACCGACCGAACTGGCGATGGGAGGTTAGTAGGTACCAGTTCCCAAGCAAGCTTCCTGCTATAATGGCGTCAGGGAATAAGATCTTTTGTTTTCATTTAAAATCAAACCCGAAGTTACTGGCAGCTGTTGGCCAGAACGCGGCCAGTAACCTGTCTGCCAAGCCTCCGGAAGTGGTGACTTATAATAAGGAGGAAACAAGCCTGTGAACTGTGATCCCATTCCAAGCCCAGCTGGGGCAGAAGGCATGGAGGATAAACTTTCAGGTGCCAAATAATAGCGTAAATGTAATAATTTGAGAAAATGTCTCCTAATTTGAATTGAGACAAAGTAAAAATGGCCATTCGACTAGTAATTTTAGCCCAAATTTCCACACACTATGATCATAAGGCACCGGAGAGCATGGTCAGGGACCACTGAGGGTGTATCCCCCAGCCGCGCTGACCCCGAGACTTGTAGCGATGGACTGCGTGTGTCGAGTGTTAGTAGAGCTCAGTGGTCACAGCCGTCCGGGGCACGTCAACCGCCAACGGTCGACCCGAGGAAGCAGATTGACGTCCCGTTCGATAGTCCAAGGAGCGCACCAATGTGACTAATGGGTTCAATGGGTAGCCCCAACCCGCGCCCTGTTTGGTGTGACTATCGCCCCGAGTCCTAATTACGCCAGTTAGAGGAACACGATATATCGGCAAGTCAGAGAAAGATCCAGGGATGTTTTGATACCCGTTACAGGTTTGGGTGCCCAAACTATAGAGACCCAAATGTCCCCAAATTCCATGTAGATAGGATTTATTCCAGTTGGATCTTCCATATTTTCAAGGAATTTTTCTACAATTCAACCAAATGTACTAGTAATGCAAATCATCAGCCCGCAGATGATATATAGTCTATAATATGGAGCCTTTATTTGCACAATCAAGTATCCAGTACTGAATATTTTAACATCCAAATTTATATGGGCACATACTCAAATACAGAACAGGTGTCCCAAAACAAAAATTCTCTGGATCCTTCCCCGCGAGTTTGTCCGTGTCCTAGGGGAAGCAACTCGTGTGAGCCACGGGTTCGATGGGTAGCCCCAACCCGCGTCCTGTGTGGTGTGACTATCGCTCCGAGTGCCAATTACGCCAATTAGAGGAACCCTATATATCGACTTTCGTTCTCTATTCTTGGGACCTCGAAACGAGGGAAGCGACTTCAAGGGGAGCTACGGGGAAGGCGATTCATGAACCTGTTCTTACCTCGATGAGCAGTCCTGTGAAAGTAATTATTGTGATTACGAACAATCACAAATACACCTGTTGTGTTATGTTACCATGCCTGTGTCAACCAAGGCAGGAACGGCTCCATTGTTAATCATTCAGGGTTAAAAAGGTTCAAATTGACATTTACAACCCTATCAGCCTATTTCACAAGCGTTAAAACAGTGCTTTTGTCTTCAGTTGTACACCAGACGGTGATTGTCAACGTCTAAATAAAGCCGTAAAACGAAAAAAATGAACTCGAAAGTAAGTCACCTAATTTCGTGATACCTTTAACCACCGTCAACGCACGTGGTAACTTAAATAATACGTCACCTGTATGCCATAGATTTGTTATAAAGAAAACGATCAGCGTCTTTAGTCATATCCAATGGTGCCTCGAATGTTCTGCCGTTAATAGGCCAGAAACTCTGATATTGTCGGCATAAACACGGATATTAAATCATTGACCGATTAAAATTATGGAAGACAAAGTCCGTTAAAACGAAACGAGTCGTCCGCTTCCGAGATTATATTCGGAACAACCGCGTAATCTTTATGTGAATTGTACATAATTTTCAACTATAAGCAAAGAAATAATGTTGTTTGTATAAAACAAAAACAAAACTGTTTTTGCTATACAAACTGCAACTTAGCTTCGTTGGAGAGATTCTTTTGCGTCCTTCCTAGTTGAGGGATAAAAATAAGGCGAATACTTCACTACGTGTCAGAAATCACGTGATTACACGTGTCATGAACATGACAGAGGATATGTACCATAGAATTTCGTACTGTTTTTTTTTTTCAACTCGGAGAGTTAACCCCTCCTACTTGGGATAATATACCATATAGTTCAGTGGGCAAGATACCTTTGACGGAGATACTAATATCTCGCTATGTGTACGGGATGCACAACACACATACTATCAAAAGAACATAGCTCGCTTTGCATGCTGATCTGAGAAAACATAATGATGGTGATAACCTATGTGGATGATATATTCATCTTTAAATTCAGTTCTCTGATCTTATGTCTGTATTTCTGAAACAATCTGAATGATGGTGGGATACAGAAATATAGCCTTACCTGTATTGGCTCATTTTTTTGACAGAGACCCAGGTATTTAACTCTGCATCTCTGGCATTCAAAATCTGAAAATATAATAGACTCAAGTCAGTAAATTATATATATATGTAATGTTATTAAAATTGATTTGTTATCAACAAGTCATACCTGAAACTACATCAAATGTAATTAATTGCCATGGTGCACTGACAAGTAATAACTCACATAAATTATAAAATTGATAAACAGGTTAGCATAAATAATGTATTAACATACAATATTTTTCAAAATAAGTAAAATATATATCTCCTAGAAGTATCTTGCCCACTGGCCACTGAACTATATGGTATATTCCCAATTTAACTAGAAAGGGTTAACAAACCCCTGAGTTGAAAACGGTACGAAAATTCTATGGTACATGTTATCATGGTTCATGACCTCCTGTAATATACAGCCACGTGATCTCCGATCCCACAAAACCAATTGCCAAGTTGAATCATCCTCTCTTTTCCCCCCCATTAGGACATTCCTCGTGAGCGGGTTGGGTGCGAAACCCTGGGAGGGAGCTCACAGTTCAGTGGGCAAGATACTTCTAGGAGATATATATTTTACTTATTTTGAAAAATATTGTATCTCCGTCAAAGTTATCTTGCCCACTGAACTATATGGTATAATATAGAATTTTCTGGCAGGTGAACGCCACGAGGAAAAATAAAACACCTCTATGCACCTCAATCAAAGAACTGGATTGACCCGATAAACTACAATATATACAATATCACCAAAAGCCAATGTATGTAATTACACCACAAGACTAATACATGTTGGCCAGCTACCAGAGGGCCCAAACTAACCAAATAGTGGTGACTAGGATTGAAGGCCCTGCAAATAAAGTATTCCGGAAAGGAAGAAATATCTATTTCCTGATGGAATAGAAAATGAAAATTGAGGGGATTTCGCAATAATGCATTTAACGGGCTAACCCAAGAGACCCCTATAAAAACAATAGATCCACTCCCAAAGTCAATTCTTGAGGGGGGCAGTGTCCTAGTACGAGATCTAGCCCGATGAAAAAACGGCTGCAAGCTCAAAAAGGGCTCAGACACCCACTAATCCATCATATGCCATTGTCTATAAGGATTGAAATATCATGGACCGATAATCTTTACTAGTGACCGGGAAGAGATTCTCACCGAAATAGTTGATTGCACCAACCCTGTAAGATAGCCGGAAGAAGTCGAATGGATAGAATACTGACATAATCCTAATTATAGTGAACCAAACATGTAATTTGGAACAAAAAGAAAATTTGTAGAAAACCTAGAGTCCCTTTGATGACAGAGCACACTGCAATGCTGTTTTCGGAAAGCACCAGAAGATCAAATGTGCCAAGATGACCCACTACTGGAGCTTAAAATAGGGCCGTGTAGTATTAGCGTTTACTAAAACGAAAATGGTGATTTTGCCCAAATAACATTGCGATATACGGATGTTATTGAAAACTATTTTTCTTTTGAAAAAGAGAACGTGAAATCACATTTGAAATGAGAGATAGAAAACGTTGCGTTTACCGTATAACCAGGAAGTAAAGGAATAATCTATTCGTGGAATGACCTCATTGGCATGTGTCCCGTCGATTAAGTTCCTGCCTTCCTGAGTTTGCCACAACATTGAACGAATTACAGGCTTACGAAGCCCGGATTACTGCCGTGATTACCAATGGAGACACCAACGCGTGGACACTAGCTCATCATACAAACAATTACGGAACATTTATAATGAACAATTGATAAGAAGATAAGAGAATGGGACGAGAAGAAATCAGAGTAACCGAGAAAGGCTACTTCTAATCAACTGTCCACAAATGTATTCAACAAGTGGTTGCAAGCCTTGAGATTCAATGAGAATCACCAAAACTATTCTTGTAATGATTCTCGCAAAACTTTTCAAAGTTCAGTGCTGTATGACTAACTTGATTCAGCATTCGATTGTCACAAAAGTAAATGCATTTGGAGCCTGGCGTTGATATGTTTCGCGGTTTCAATAAGGCTTTCCATTCCCCACATGACGATATTCAATGTTGAAATACCGGCCAGCTCCAAAGTTAAACCCAACTGAGAAATCATAGGAAACATGCACCATGATTGTGGCACAAGCCCAAAACCAGCAGAAACAGATGGAATGTTGGATTAGTTAAATACAGACACCCAGGCGCAGTGCGCCCCCCCCAACCATTTGTGTTCTTCTGGCTGACCCCCGACAGGTCGATGGTTCAAGGTACCCCTTCTGGGATGGATGGGGTGCCCCTCCGATTGCACCTTGTTCTTGAGATAACCATCGCCCGAAGCGCGAATCTAGTGGGAGGATCATATGATCTGGCATCCTTCACCCAATGCTAGTGAATATCTCGCACGAGGGGAAGCATCTGGCAAGGATCTTCTTCAGTCTGTATGAAGTGTGCATAATGTTATTAATATGTTGCCCCATATACTCAACATTATCCTGTCAGTGGCGATCTCAGAGGTCAGCAATGGACCTTGCTTTGTATATTGAATGAGTCCACTATGCGAAACAAGCACTATCAGGAAAAAACAAAACCATTGTGTACCGACAACAGTGCCAATAAGGAGAATTACGTATTAGAACCAAAGGCCGATTACACAGAAGTCTGATGTGTTGTGTCGCACATTAACTCTTTCACCCCCGCTGCCCGACAACGTCATTTACGTTCTACCCCGCTGCCCGCTATAGCGGGCAGAAGCATGCGCCTGTTTATCCGTTTTTTAAACGAACTGTGTCACAGCTACATAACGTAATAGCTCCCACAATTCATATAGGTCCCTCTGGGGATCCCTCTATGTGTCCCTGCCATAGAAAACTAAAATATTATATCTGAATGCCATTGGAAGCATGCCTGAATTTAAGCGGTCGGTCGGACACGGACATTTTCCGATACCTATCGCCAAATTAGAGCTTGAGCTGCATGTAGACCCCCCTCCCCCCCTATGCGGATTTTTGGTCGTTATGATATCTTTGTAGAACTATATCAGTCCTTCAATTTGCGGTTGTTTGCCATCTGGCGATGGGGGCTTTATAGAGTTATCGGTCTTTGAATCCAAGATGGCCGCCAACGTTGAATATCTAACCAGGTAAATTTCAAGGAAGTGTATGAGGTATTACGTCGTGCGATATGCCATTCTATTGATAATTGAGTACTCCTTATTTATTTGTAGGAATAAATTTCATATATTTAAAATGGCCACCAAAATGGCCACCGGAAGTGGAAAATGTGACACTTTTTCACTAATATCTTCCATATCAGTTTCTGCTGTTTAGAACTGATTGAGAATTGTGACTTTATTTTGTATTGTTTATATTAACTGATCATTGGGGCAATGCCATAAGAAATTATTTGGGTCCTAGGACCTTCCGATCCCTCAAAAATTTGACTTTACAGGAAGCGGTATAAAATTTTCACAAAAAAATCACAATTGGTATTCTAGTCACATTTCAACAATGAATGAGCAGAACTGTGAAATGTAAGTGAGACATACCATTACCCGTGAATATTCCAAGTAATTGGAACCAAAATTGTTACTTTGGATCAAAATGGCCGCCAAAATATGGAAAATTGTAAATATTGTAAATATATTGCCCCAGCGTTCACTGCAATCGCTTACAATCTGTGGTTGATGAAGTAAATTGGCTATTCTGCCTTATATCCATTGAAAACTAACATGTCTGATTCACCTTGGTTAAGTTTTAGTATTGTAACCACTGACATTAACAACAATATTGGATTTTACTCTCACACACTTGACATAAATATCGGCAAACATTCACTTTTCATGTTTTGATCATTTTTATTAAAAGTAAACTGTAACTAACTTTAATATGAACGGTGTTTATCGTTTTGGTCTAATGTAAATGTGTCACACTAAGGTCATTATAGAGCAAATTACTCAAGATGACTTCCAAAATGGCAACCAACTTGGGTCAAAAGTTCATTGTTCACATATATCCGGAACATTATTGTCTGCTGTTCCGAAAAGTTAGCAAATTGTAACTTACTTGGTTATTATGCATGTTAGGTAATCAACTGACAACTAAATATTATTGGCTGTCCCGGTTCCTTATGGGGCATGACAAATTCATTTTAAAGTTGCTTATGGAATTTTGCCGAAAACCTCTATTGGGATTCTGGCCACTTTGAATCTTTGAAACGGAACTAAGATGAACCATAATCTGTCGTGACTATTCTGGCTATTTTGACCCATTACTGCATGGTCATAGGTGAGGTGAATAGGTATAAATGGAGTTATTGTATGATCATGAATGATCATTGATGTGAACAGATATACAAGGAATGTATATATGATCGTGAGTGGGATGTCCATTGTGAGATGTATATGTATACAAGTAGTGGCCGTATGGTAATGTGTGAGCTGAATATGTTTACATGGAGTGACTGTATGGTTGTATGGTTATGTGTGGATGTACGGGTAACACGATGTGGCTGTACGGCCAATGATATTATGTGCGGATATAACGGGAGTAGCTACAATGTCATATATGTGTTGTTTATGTATATATGGAGTGACTATGGTCATGGGTGGGATGTATAGGTGTATATTTGGTGGCTGTATTGCCACATGTGGGTGACCATGTATACATCTGGTGTCTGTGATCATGGGTGGGGTATATGGATAAATAGGGAGTGGTTGGATGAATATGTGTAATGTGTATATGTGTGCATGGACTGACAGCACGGGCATGAATATACATGCCTGAGTATATCTGGGTGGTCGTTGGCGAGCGTGTAGGTATATAGGGAGTGCCATGGTGGTAATGGGTGGGATGTATATTTATATATGTCGTGGATGTATATTGTCATCGGTGGATGTATAGGTATACAGGGAGTAACTGTGTGCTCATGGATGGCGTGTATGAGTACACAGCGAGTGACTGAATTGTCATGTGTGGGGTGTATATAAAAGTCTGGAATGTATAATTGATCATGTGTGAGAAGTATTGGTACACCTGGAAGGACTTTATTGTCATTGGTGATGTGTATATGTACACCTGGAGTGACTCTATGGGCATGTTTGTGTTGCATATGTATATATCGAGTGGCTATATGACCATGGTATGGTGAATAGATATACAGGGAGTGACTGTGTGGCAATTAATTAAATGAATAGGCGTACAAGGAGTGACCATGTGATCACCAATGTGGTGAATATGTATACACGGAGTGAAATGGGTCAGGTGTAGGAGTATACCTGGTGTGCATGTATGGTGACTCATTGTCATATGCTATGTGTACGGGTATACGCCAAGTGGTTGTATGGTCATTGGGCGAGGGGTATATATGTATAGCACGTGTGATTATATGACCATTGCTGAGGTGCATATGTATACCTGGAGTTACTCTATGCTTATGCGTGGGGCGTATATGCTTATCTTGAGTGGCTATTTCGCAATTGGAGTGGCGAGTAGATATGCAGGGATTGACCGTATGACCAATGGTGATGTGAATATGTGTACCTGTAGTGACTGTATGATCATGAATGTGGTGAATACAGGGAGTGGCTATATGGTCATGGGTCAGGTGTAACAGTTTACATGGTGTACATGTATGTTGACCCATGACTGTGTGGGGTGTATGGTATACGCAAATGGGGTTATATGACCATTGGTGAGGTGCATATGTATACATGGAGCGATGCAATTGTCATGGGTGGGGTGTATATGTATACCTTGAGTGCTATTTGGCCATGGGTGTGGAACATAGGTACACATGGATTGACTTTGGGCCAATGGTGAGGTCAATAGGTATACAATGATTGACTGTGTGATCATGAATGTGGTGAATATGTATACATATAGTGACGATACGGTCATTGGTCAGTTGTAGGAGGTATACCTGGTGTGCATGCATTAAATTGTTATTGACAGATGTATGGTCATGTGTGGTGTGCAGGGATATACACAAGTATGGCTGTGTGGTTATGGGTGAGGTGCATGTTTATAAAGCGAGCGACTATATTGTCATATGTGTGTTGTTTATTTGTATTTGGAGTGACTGTATGGCCTTGGTGGGTTGTACATGTGTACCTTGGGTGGCTATCGCTGTCCACAATAACTCAATGATATGTTGCTTGATATAGAGATCACACCAGAGAGTCCTCCTTGGTGGCGTGTATGCACGATGGAGGAAATGTTTAACGATTTTCCTGACAATTGTTGATAAATGTTTATGCTAATGGACAAGAGTAGCCACATATTATGGTCGGATTTCCGTTTCAATGTTCTGCCCATTTATTTTCAAAAACTTGGTCAGAATCCCAAAAGACGTTTTCGGCACAATTGTACACTGCACATTTTAAAATTAAATGATCGTGCCTCATAATTTACAGTGCCAACCAGAATATAAAATGTAGTTGTCAGTCGATTAACGTTAGTCACACTTTGCTACCTTTTCGGAACAGCAGATATTTATGTTCCGGCTATATGTGAAATCAACTTTTTACCCAAATTTAGTTGCCATTTTGGAAGCCACCTTGAGTAATTTGGTCATTAAACACCTTATTGTGACACATTTAAGATAGATAAAAACAATAAACACCTCTCATGCCAAAGATAGTTACATTTTACTTGCAAAAAATGGTTCAAACATGAGAAGAGATTTTTTGCCGATATTTATGTCACGTTTGTGAGAGTGAAATCCAATATTTCTGGTAATGTCTTTATTACAATAGTTAGTAACAATGTTAGTATTCAATGTATAGAAGGCAGAATAGCCAATTTCATTAATCAACCACAAATTGTAAGCGATTCCAGGACACACTGGGTAATATCTACCATTTTCCATATTTTGGCGGCCATTTTGGTGGCCATTTTGATCCAAAGTAACAACTTTTGTTCCTATGAATTGGAGTATCCATGTATAATGGTATTCCTCACTTACATTCCACAGTTGTGCTCATTCTTTGTTGAAATTTGAACAGAAACCCAATTGTGATTTTTTTGGTGAAATTTTTATACCGCATTCTGTAAAATCAAACTTTTGAGGGAACGGAAGGGGCTAGGACCCCAATAATTGCTTTTTTCATTACCACAATGATTAGTTAATATAAAACTATAAAAAAAATAAGGTCACAATCCTCAACCAGTTCCAAACAGCAGAAACTGATCAAGAAGATATGAGTGAAAAATAGTCATTCTACTTCCGGTGGCCATTTTGAATATATGAAATTTATTTATACCTCTCAATAAGGACTACTCAACTATCAATATAATAACATATCGCACGACTTAATATCTCATAAACTGCCCGAGTGATTGCGAATTAAAATTTATCAAGTCAGATATTCAATTTTGGCGGCCATCTTGGATTCAATGGCCTCGAAACATGTGAACATTGACTACCTATATGCATCCATGTGCTCGTGGAATGTTATAGAAAACTGCCCTGGTCTATGTTCTCGTGGAAAATAATGAAAACATCGGTATTGTTCATAGTTTAATCACGTTATGCATGCGTAAGTTCACACACTGTACTTTTTCAGATATATCTTCAAAATAAACGAAAAATCATATAATCGGTGTCACTTTAAAACAAATATCGAGTCAGGTGCCCATATGACGCTATCTACGCAGACACTTGTTATATTCAGTTCGAATGAAACTGAGTTTGAGAAGATACATACAGTTTTAGTATTAATTTTGAGAGAAATATTTCCCCTACCCCCAATAAGGATTTTATCGCAAAAAATCACAGTAGTTTTATAAAAATCGCTATAAAATGAAAAAGCCCCCACGCCCGAGTGGCAAACAAGCAGAATAAAAGGTCGCAGACCACATGTCCCCCGACTGGAGTGGTAAACTTCATGATTGGATTTGTTAGAAGGATACTATTTGCAACAATGTTATACAATATATAGATGTTGCAAACCACCGCAAAATTTCTTGGCAAAATTTCTTGGACAAAACAACCCGATGAACAAACGCATGCAAACGCGAAAAAAATGATATTTTTGTATTAGCTATATAGATGTTGCAAATCACCAACATGTTAGGAACAATATCCCAGAGTTTCAAATCTCTACATTTAAAACTGTAGGAGGAGTTGATTACACCATGAAGGTACCCAATCTCATCCAAAAGGCAAAAATGTTCCAAATTTTCTAAGTCGAAAACCCCCCAAAAATATGGAAAAAATTATATTTTTGATTAGCTATATAGATGTTGCAAATCACCAACATGTTAGGAACAATATCCCAGAGTTTCAAATCTCTACATTTAAAACTGTAGGAGGAGTTGATTACACCATGAAGGTACCCAATCTCATCCAAAAGGCAAAAATGTTCCAAATTTTCTAAGTCGAAAACCCCCCCAAAAATATGGAAAAAATTATATTTTTGATAAGCTATATAGATGTTGCAAATCACCAACATGTTAGTAACAATATCCCAGAGTTTCAAATCTCTACGTTTAAAACTGTAGGAGGAGTTGATTACACCATGAAGGTACCCAATCTCGGACGCACGGACGGACGGACGGACGCACGGACGCACGGACGGACGAGGGTCATTTCTATAGTCCTCCGACGGAAACGTCGGGGGACAAAAATGTGTGAAATACATCCCTCTATCGGAAAAACATAGTCGGCTAAAATCCGCACAGGGGGGGGGGGGGGGGGGGGGGGGTGGCCATATGGTAGCTCACGGTCTAAATGTCCGACCATTTTCATTTTTAGCCTGACATTATGTCCGGCAGTATATTTTTA
This sequence comes from Siphonodentalium dalli, assembly GCA_032622095.1. Lineage (NCBI taxonomy): Eukaryota > Metazoa > Mollusca > Scaphopoda > Gadilida > Siphonodentaliidae > Siphonodentalium > Siphonodentalium dalli. The sequence continues at coordinate 160,563,957 of CP136063.1, read as the reverse complement.
AACAAGAGGTGGCATCAGAGATGCTGTGTCTCGTTTTCGGTGGCTTACTGCCGGTGGCTACCGCCAATTGGTGTGCATCAGTATCGGTAGACTAATTAATAGGTAAAATCGAAAAATGACTAATTAAGGGCCATAACTCCATCAAATTTTATCGGGCCAGGCTGGTTTTCGAACTCGTCCGAAATATTCTTGGCAAGTATGTCTATTCCAAATTTTAAACAAATCGGATAACGTTTGTTGAAGTTATCGCGCTAACGAGCTGAAAATTCGTGAAAAATGACTAATTAAGGGCCATAACTCTATCAAATTTTATTGGGCCAGGCTGGTTTTCGAACTCGTCCAGGATATTATTGGAAGACACTTATATACCAAATTTCAATCAAATCGGATAACGTTTGTTGAAGTTATCGCGCTAACGAGCTGAAAATTCGTGAAAAATGACTAATTAAGGGCCATAACTCTATAAAATTTCATCGGACCAGGCCGGTTTTCGAACTCATCCGAGATATTCTTGGGAGACACCTATATACCAAATTTCAATCAAATCGGATAACGTTTGTTGAAGTTATCGCGCTAACGAGCTGAAAATTCGTGAAAAATGACTAATTAAGGGCCATAACTCTATCAAATTTTATCGGACCAGGCCGGTTTTCGAACTCGTCCGAGATATTCTTGGGAGACACCTATATACCAAATTTCAATCAAATCAGATAACGTTTGTTGAAGTTATCGCGCTAATGAGCTGAAAATTCGTGAAAAATGACTAATTAAGGGCCATAACTCTATCAAATTTTATCGGACCAGGCCGGTTTTCGAACTCGTCCGAGATATTCTTGGGAGACACCTATATACCAAATTTCAATCAAATCGGATAACGTTTGTTGAAGTTATCGCGCTAACGAGCTGAAAATTCGTGAAAAATGACTAATTAAGGGCCATAACTATAACAAATTTTATCGGACCAGGCCGGTTTTCGAACTCATCCGAGATATTCTTGGGAGACACCTATATACCAAATTTCAATCAAATCGGATAACGTTTGTTGAAGTTATCGCGCTAACGAGCTGAAAATTCAAAGGGCCATAACTCTGTAATAAATGTGCGGAAAAACCCGATTTTTTTTTAATCCGTCAAAAAACGGTTGAGTTATAAGCAAAACACGTCACCCGCCCGTCCGCCCACCGTCCCTCATCAAACTATAAGTCGAGTTTGTGCGTATCATACACCTTTTACGCAGACAATTAGGCCTAATACCCCTGGAAACGAACGCAATATTGAAGCAGAAACCGCACACTCATTATACTGGAATTCCCAAAGTTATAAATAGATAGCACAAAGGGAGTGAATTCAGTTTCGAATTTATTTCGTTTTGAGGAAGTTTGTGTTCTAAGTTCGTCAATAAAAGGAGTTCTAGCAGGGAACCTACGTCATAAAACAAAGTTTTTCACCGAAAAATGGCGGCTACTCGTTGCGACTCGAAGCGAGTATTTATCGTTTTTGCAAACTATGTACATAAACCACTAAAAAAATCATTGCTTATGAGCTGTAAAACATTGTTTGCTAGCTCACAGTCATCTATACCGAGATATATATGTAACGGTTGTAAAGATTATCGCGTTCAGGTGATTTCCGTCACCAATTTTCGAGGCAACTTTCAGAGTTTTGAAATGGTAACGCCTACATTGGCTTTAAAAACTAATTGTGACATAAATGGTAACGCCTACATATAATCAACATTTGATTCCAAAATCGGCAATTTGGCTGAAATCTTTCTTTCACTTGCCACAATTAGTTTTAGGACTAGTGAGTAGTGTATGCCTTCACAGTTAATGGAACTTATGGAAGCGCAAGAGTATAATTCTTCCCTTGCTAAGATCCCCCGAATATTGCCGAGGCGAATCGGTATACATCGGCTCAAAAGTAGACTGATTCACTTGTGGCAGGCTAATTAATACGTTTTTCACGGAATAACTATCACAAGACATAAATGAATAAAATAATAAGTAATTATATGACCTTTATATAACAATATTATTATAGGGAATAAGAAAAAAGGTCATTCTGGTTGATGCATCATATATAATTATAGGCTAAAATATTAAAACCAACGTTTGATAAATGAATAAATCGCAATATCGCCACTGCTTGAGTTGAATCAGGAAGGAGCTTTAAGTTGTATTATTAAATTTCTGTTTCAAATTCAAATGTTTCTGAAATTAATAAAAGAAAAAACTTTTAATTAAAAGAAATTAATTAAAATCACAAGCTCGCAAAGTCGCACTCTCATGTACAGTAGTTACACTACATCGTCAAACTGAAACACTTCACACAGTTTTTATGAACCCTACTCTAAAATAGTTTTTGAATGTCGTGGTGTTAGTCAGTAAATTCTAACTGATTTCCCCCAGAGACTAACGCAACGTTATTCTAACGCCGTGTTATTTTCTGTGCTGTTCAGGATATCCCTCCCTTTTCACATTTATACATGTTAAAATATATATTTAAAACCCAGTTTTATTGGTAAGATCATCATATATAAGGTTAAAATATGCAGGTAAAAGCTGTGTTGCGTTGTGTGAATTTAGAGTTATTCCTCCTGTATACGGGATCTTAGCCAACCGAGTCCCGTTCGACTGTTTCCGGAGGATGTTAGCGGGAATCTTCATTAGCACCGATTGATGGTCGGGAATCATTGGGGGATCTTAGCGAGGGAAGAATTCTATTATTGCTATGGAAGCATTAAATTCACATGTGTTTAATTATTATTGAAATTTGTTTTGCCGGCAACTATTCATACTCGCTCGTTGATATTTGATAAGTAAATAGAACAACTTAAAACTAATTAAGGGGTACTGTACGCCATTTTCAATAAATTCCCGATAATAACAAGAATCTAATATCTATAATCTAATATTATATAAACAAATAAGTAATTTGAGTCGAAGATGTATTCTGTAAACGATCAGGTTAATAGGTTATCCTAAAATCAAAGTTAAAGCTAATCAATCCGATTCGATGGTCCCCCATATCATCAGATTCCAACAACAAATATTTTTTGAAATGCCCGCTTCAGTTATCAGAATCGGTTAAATAAGCAAAACTAATGCTAACCACAGTCAAATATAGTATAAAATTGGCCTAAACCTGTTATTTATCAACATTTTGTCGGTTTGTCAAATATCTGACAAAAAAGCTACTTGATTTTCGAGTTAACCATCTTCATCCGCAAATTTGGTCCGAGGCAGTCTTCTCGTCGACTTTTACTGGGCCACTAAATATTCCAGGTGGTAAAAAATAATAGATTTTAAAAATCGATATCTGACCATTCTGAGCTTTGATTGGTGGTTCCTCGACTCGTATAAAATACTATTTACCCCCGAAGCCAAATAAATAGTAATTGAGGGGTGCATTATCGGATTGAGTACCTTTAATAATTTGATACATATTTAATTTATGACTGGAGCCATAAAATAAGTTACGAATTTCCGTGTACAAGACGTAATCAAATTATTTCACAGATAGTGGATTGGGCAACGCGTGGCACTAATGGTCGTGTAAACAATTATATTGATACGGGGCGTAAACTCAAGCCACTTACTGAGTGGTGACTATACCATAACTTAAATTTATGAGTATATGTGAGTGGTATACATATAATTTAACATTTATTTGATACATTTGTTTGAAAACTACACAAATTATTCTACAACAACAATTTGGATTTTCGCATTCCAGCTAATCTGCCATCCATAACATTACTTCGTACTCAAAATACTTTCAAGTAATGAAAATCTGGTTACCATATTCTACGTCTCAGAGACTATAGAAACCAACAACAACATTTGAGTACAGTATCCCTTTATCTTTTTGTTGTAATTTTTCTTCTATTCAACTTTAAGTTGTTTTTTTTCCTTGTATATATCATTTTTGTCTGCAAACATATTCAATAAATAAAAATTTAATATATAATGTTAAACATAACCAAACTAAATGAATATCCAGCCACAGGAACCATATTATGTTAACAATTCACTATATAACCTGCTATAGTTAATATATATGTGACCAATTAGTTTTTGGGACTTGAGTACCTAACCATACTTTATGATTATTGACTGATGGTGGGACAGGGTGTTTGAAAATGTATTTATCCGTTACATATATCCCGATGTTTTGGTTTATGATTGCGAATATAATTGATGCGTGACCAGATTGTTTGACAACGAAAGTTCCTGGACCGAATAACACATTCAATTCATTATCAATAAACATTGGTAAACAATGAATGTTAGTAATAGAATATAATTAAAGAAATCTTTATTGCATGATAATGTTTTAACGACAACTATCAGACGAAACTGGAAATATGAACAAATTAACATGGATTTAACAAACGGAAATAGAATGGAATAACAAAGTAATACTACAATGAATATGGAATAAGAGAACGAATGACAGGACATACACTTAATTAAACTAACGAATATACAACGAGAACGTAAAAACAATGATTATGCCATGAATTTATGCTCGTCTTTATATATAGTACTAGCAGGTTAGCCCGCCACTGGCGGCATTCGTCCCATGGCTTTGTTTCAGAAACATGACATTTTTGTAATTATTTTGTTTTTATTTATTTTTGTTTTTTATTTTTGAATATGAATTTAATGTTTTTTAAATTTAATATATTTTGTTTCTGAATTGTTTTTTTATTGTTAATTTTTTTTAATTTTAAATTGTTTTAATTAAATTGTAAAAAAAAATTGTTTCTGGCGGAAAAATTTACCCTTAGAAATTCCCCCTTCCTATGAACGACAGACAACACATTCTTTGTTTCGTGAAATCTCTCTACGATAACAAACGCTTCCCGTCGGGAAATCTGTCTTCGGGTCGTTGTTGTTGGCATCACGCTCCCCGAAAACTCTCACATTGCCGAAAACGTGTATTTAGTAATATCGTTGTTGTTGATATTTACGGCTTGGGGGCTATTTTCTTATTTAGCAAGTTTGAGCTCAATCGGTTAGAGTCTATAAAGGACACACTCATATATATGACACTTCCCGTAGGTAGCAAGTTTGAGCTCAATCGGCATTCCCTGGAATTTCCCGTAGATTGGCAGATTCCAGTAGCTTTATAACGGTATATCTGGGGAGAAATCTGATGCTATATTCGTGATTATCTGGGATGATTTCGGTATATACCGAAGGTATATACTGTAAAAACAAAGCGCGCCATCCGTGCTCGCAGGGAATAAATTTCGAGCGATAACGTTTGCGTTCCCGTATAACTCTGCAGATGCGAATAACGTTGAATGGGAAACAGACGCTCTTTATAGAGTAGTCCCAGTCTTCTTGTACTAAAACCAGCTAAGATATTGGGATGGCGATTTGCTGTTTTTAGTCCCAGCCCGCTTGCATACCAATCCTATCACACGAGTTACGCCCACGATCTGTGGCGGGAATCTGTGGTGTATTTTACTCGATTTACCTAATGAATCAATACATGATGCTATATACATCGGAAAGAGAGACATATCATGGTCATAATGGTGTATAATAATCTAACTTTCATGTTAAATTACGCATAGAATATTCCGGTTGATTGTCACCAACATCGCTGTTTTTTCTGTTTGTTTACTTAACTGAAAGCCGAACTCAGGTTCCGAAGAACTTCGGCATTGTCCGGTGTTTGTTTTGGCCGAGACGAATTTCGATACAAACAAAATGGCGGCCCCCATGATATTCTAATGGTCATTGTGTTTACACTGTTTTAAACTGTGAGATGGTTATAATTCCCGTAATTTATTTAATGTATTACATTTATATCTTCAATATGTATTTAATCTATGTAATAATTTATTTATTGTCACGTATAATTACGATTACAATGGAGAATTCATCGTGCGTGGTTGATTGAAAATCTACGGAATATTTTCACCGGAAAATGCCGAACGCAGTTCGCAAGGTCAACTGAGTTCGCATACTTTAAAAAATATGTAAACACTGCGGCAAAAGTTTCTTTTCACATTAAATTACCGCTTTCAATTCACAACCGATGTGGGTTTCAGATCAAATAGCATGTCTTCTGCGGAAACTATCCGTTTATTGTAGCAATTGTGATATTTTATTTCATATAATTGTGGTTTTATTTGAGCGGGTCAATAACGATTAACTCGTGTCAAAGGAGACCATGGGCCTGGAACTCGGACTAAAGACCGGCACCTCCATCCCAATATCTTAGCCGGTTTTAGTACGAGAAGACTTGGACTATTTATAGAGATGCGTCAAAAACAAACGCTCATTAAATAATCACTTGATTAACCCCCGCCGTGCCTTTGCGGTGATTTGAGATTGGAGAACGGGTGCTCTGAGATTCTCTAAACCGCGACCACGGTCGTGTCGGTGGGATTTGACACTTACATAGGAAGTTTGAGCTCAATCTTTACACGCGTTTTGGATTCTATGAAGTACACACACACACACACACATATATACGAAGTCTCAAAATATATAGTATAGATTATCAAATAGTATATTGGCATCTCTATAACAGCCATTTGTGTATAGTAATGCATTTAACTGAGTCTGTATATGTGAACACGATCGTTAATAGTTCATCTACCGGATTATACTCAATTGTGAGTGCAAACAGGCCAATATTATGTGAGCGTTAACGCGATGTGGGCGTTACCATTAGTAGACAAATTCATAAAAATTCGGTGTCTTAAGAAATTTACAAACAAACCACGGGAAAGTAAATGTTTTGTTATTGATTCAAATTTTAGCATTTATAATATCCCAAAACTCAATGTAGGCCTATACGGTTTTTAAATGTGTTTAGGGCGCGGAGAACGTGAAATGTTGGCGTTAACACCTGCACGAAAATAGGATATAGGACGCGATTTTGAATTGCGAACGCGAAATTCTCATTATAAGCAATTCTTTCCGATTTTCAGTTTCTGTATTTGTCGAGATTTACAGGTGGCATAGCTCCTTTGCTTATAATACTACATCGAAATCGATTGTATTAATTTAAAAAACGATGTCGAAGTAGCGAGTCGAACTTTATTTACAGTTATTTTGATGTAGGGTTACCCTTCCGGTGACGTAGGTTCCAGGCCCTGGTGTATGAAGTTCATTTGTTTTGATTGTGAGATATAATTAGATCGATTAGAGTGATTTTGGTCAATATAGTCAATTATTTATCAGTCACTGAATGTGATCACTGGGTGATTTATTTTTGCATTGCCAATTTTCGTTTTTGGATCGATTTTGGACTGTGATTGACAGAATTTCCCCTCCTCTAGCCAACATTTGCCTGATATTTTAAACAAGGTGTAATAACTGCTTCAAATTTGACCATATGGTGATCACCAGTGTGTGCACAAGAAAAAAATAGCCAGCATTGTATGAGTGCCATTCAGTAGAAAATTGATCAAAATCTAGTGTTTTTCAATGACCAGTGTTTCCCTAGCAACCGTTGTCAAGGAAGTTCAGCACCCGTAAGTCATCTATGACCCTCATGTGAATATAAATTCACTGCTGATCACGGCAATATATGGTTTGCCATACCCACGATCCCTCTAAACATTAGTATTTAGGCTTAGCGCTAAAGACAAAAAAAATCCTAATTAAGTCCTGTAAATCTGGGGTCTGGGCCATTTTACCCTCATATAGTCGGTGGTGAAAGAGTTAAGCCCGAGCGGGATGGCTGATATAGACCTCACTTCAACTGCCGAGACCATGTCACAAAATCATGTAATTAAATCCAATAGTCGTCCCAACAGGCTGATCACGGATAACTTCCTGATTATGAGAATGTACATTGCATTGAGTAATGTGAATCGGGATGAGAGGAAATCAGTTGCGTTCTGAAGATGAGCATATGTCTAGTATGTATAATGGCCTCATATATTTATTATGAACTACAAAACTGAATTTTAGTTAGAATTGAATGCAACCTGCAGATAAAAATATGCGGATGCACCCTCGTAAACTATATAACCCACATGTACCATATTTACAAGATATTTTTTATACCTATATATGGGTATTTGTCAGCCATAGGTGGTATTAAAATCAATAATATTAACGGTCGCGATTCATATAGTGACCCAGTATATCATTACCGCCCTTAGTGATATGACTGACCCATCATCCAAAGATTATTCCTGAAGACTATCGACACAGGCGACACTCTATTCCAGAAATGACCATGACCTCGCAGGAGCTGGATGGCAAATTGAAAGAAGCAACAACCTATAAAGCAAGGAGTTGAACTCTGCACAATCCGAGAACCATAAAACTTTTGAATACTTCTCAGCTGGTTAGATCCCATGGCGCCAAGTTTTCAGTCCGATGGCATAACCACTTGGTTACGGAGACGCTTGTCTGCATCAGAGATCCCCGAACAACTATCTGAGCTCCCTCGTGAGCGCATGAATGGGTGACCCCAAAGGAATGTCCAAAGCCTTTTCACCTCGGGGTGGAACTACAGCTCGTCCCGATCCCGATCTCCATCCGTCCGAACTGGCGATGGGTTGTTAGTAGGGGCAGGGTCTGAAGCATGCCTCCTACTCGAACGGCATCGGGGAACAAATTCTTGTGCATTAGGATTCAAACCCGAAGGTACTGGCTGCTGTTGATCAGAAGGTGGCCAGTAATTGGAAATCCAGGCCCATGGACATGGAGTTGGCCACCAAGGAGGAAGCATGCTTGGGAATTTTTGTCCCAGCCCAAGCCCAGCAGGGACCGAAGGCATATAGGATGATAATAGGGACAGGGCAAACCCCCAGCCATGCTAACCCCGAGATGGTGACTTGTAGCGATGGACGGCGTGGTTCAAATGTTAGATGAGAAGCCATGGCTGTACCTGGGCATGCCAACCCGCCAATGGTCGACCCGAGGGAGCAGATTGACGTCCCGTACGATAGTCCAAGGAGCCCACTATTGGTGGATGGATGGGGTGCCCCTCCAGATCCTTGTTTGAGGTAACTATCGCCCCGAGTTGCTAAGCCAAAGAGGGGACCACTATTCTCTAGTGTCCTGGTCTCAGAGGCAGCGGGACCCTCGAAACGAGGAGAAAAGCATCTCTAGGGGAGCTACAGGGAAGGAGATCTTCTGTACCTGGTCTTACATCATGTAGCAGTCCTTGTCCTGAGAAGGTATTTAGTGTGATTGCACTGTCAACACCAGTCAAGTCTGTTTGACAATTGCTAACAATCAAAAATACACCTGTTGTTTCGTGTTATGTTGATAAGCACCTTGGCTGTGGCGACTAACGGCAATAAGCTAATAGATTGTGTCTGTCCAATAACCTTGGTTTGCACGAAATCAATTTTTTAACACAATATTATTATTATTAAGTTGAACATTTTTTAACAAGTGCAAATTTACACACGGGATTTACAATCCTATTTCACAAGAGTTAAATAATGCTTCCGTCAGTTGTACACCAGACTACGACTGTCATAGTCTAAATAAATATTGTAGCTACACTAGTGTTGAAACGATTAATCGACTAGTCGAAATCGACGCGATTATTGAACTAGTCGATTCCTAAATCTGCTAGTCGACTAGTCGGGACACACCCACCACCATTAAGCCATCGCGAAAGCAGTGCCGTAGCTGTTGTTTCCGAATTACTAAACAATTTAAACAGTTAGGCTAACAAAATACACTATCACAATTGACTTGTTAAAGCCTTCTTTGTTGTCCCTTTGATGCGACGAACCGATGATTGCTGCTTTCAGTACTCGGTGGTCATGCACGAGCGCGAAACCCGGTGACCTCAACTCAATGTATCTGTTGGCGAGGCGGCTTATTCTTTGAAGTTGCTGTCTTTGATAATCAACTTCAAAGAATCGGCGCCTATTGCGACTGTGTCTATTTCGACGTGACGCAATTGATCTGAGTGACAACTTGTCAACGCGTTTGCCTTTGATGTGAGACTCGTGACATCAGTGCAATCCGTGCATTGAGGGTGCCATCAGATTCAGATCTTGGTCCTCATTCTCAGAATAAGCTTCGTCCCTCTCACATCTGCTGCGATTATGGCTTCCCCAAAAAACCAAAACTAAAACGTCCGATGTCTGGAAGCATTTTCTATTGGTCGAAAAGGATAAATTCGTTGAGTGCAAGCTTTGCAAAATAAGACTTAAGTATAACAATTCCACAACCAGTATGAGAAGTCATCTGAAAGGCAAACACCCCACAGTTACGACGCCAAAAGAAATCAAGACACAGAGTGCCTTGACATTCGCCCGTCGAATAAGTGGAAGTGCAACGATCAGTAAACAGCGCTACGGCGTTCTTGTAAAGCGACTCGTGGAGTGGAGTTCGATGGATTTGAGACCGTTAAGCATAGTCAACGGAGAGGGATTCCATAAGCTAATGGAAGAAATGGAGCCCGGATTCAAGGTACCGTGTCATACAACACTTAGAAATCATCTCAAATATATGTACGCTGCAGTAAAATCTCAACTGATAGATGAACTTTCTTCTGTTGATTCCATCGCTCTGACAACTGATACTTGGACGAGTTGCTCGACGCAAGGATACGTCACAGTTACATACCATTTTATCAATGAGGATTGGTCTTATAGGCATGGAGTATTGTGTACAAAGGCCATAACGGATCACCACACGGGCGAGCATCTGTGTGAGGTCATCTTACAAATTCTTGATGATTTCAACATTAAACCAGCAAAGGTATCGGCGATCTCAACCGACAACGCTGCAAATATCGTTAAAGGATCTCGGTTGATCAACTTTGAACATATTAGGTGTTTTGGCCATACCCTCCAATTAGGGGTTAACCGTGGACTAAAACTCAATTTTGCTTCGAAGGCAGCCGGAGCTGGTCGCACGTTGGTGACGCATTTCAGAAAATCAACGCTCGCATCCGACGATTTAAAACTAAAACAAAAAAACTTCTCATTGCCTGAACATCGTGTCATACAAGACGTAGAGACACGATGGAACTCGACATATTATATGTTCGATCGTTTGATTGAACAGCGGTTGGCAATATTTGCGGTATTACACGATAGGAATGTGACAAGCTATGCAGATGCACGCAAACTAGAACTTCCCGACGACACTTGGGTGACAATGGAGGAGGTAACGCCTATTCTGAAGCCATTAGAAATGGCAACAACATTACTCGGAACTGAAACATACCCAAGTTTGAGTATGACATATCCAGTTGTGAAGGGTCTGCTTGAAAAACACCTCCATATCGATCCAACTGATTCAAAAAACATGGGCGAGTTTAAGCGAACAGTTTCAGATGATTTGAGTAAGAGATATGTCGATATAGGGAAAGCGAGCCATTCAGAAGAGTTTGTAAAGTCGGCAATTGTGATTGCAAGTGCGCTTGATACAAGATATAAAAGTCTGAAGTTCCTGACCGAAAACCAGCGCAAGTTGACGTGGAAGTGTGTTATTGATGAAATGAGAAGCCTGAACGTGACTGCAAGTAATTCTGGTGATCCGTCTAGTCAGAGTGGACCCAGTGACACTGAGAAACATCCCGATTCCGGAACCGTTTGCAAAAAATCCAAAATTGAGCAATCTAACAAAGCTATGCAATTTATCATGGGGGACTTATATGACGCCAAGACGCCGACATCCGCATCGATCAACACTGTTGAAAACGAACTTGCATCATACAGAGAAGTTGAACCCACAGGTGTGAACCCCAAAGAATGGTGGAAGAAAAACTATGACAGATTTCCGAGGTTGGCGGTCTTGGCCAGGAAGTATTTGGCTATTCCCGGGACATCCGTTCCGTCGGAACGCGTGTTTTCGCTTACCGGAATTGTTGTAAGCAAGAGGCGTGCAAACTTAGACCCTGGCACTGTGGACGAACTTATATTCGTCCGCGAAAATATGAAGGTGGTGACCGTTGTCACAAATGATGCGGCAATTGAGGTGTCGGAATTTGACAGTGATGTCTGTAAGTGTGACGAATGTGTTGAACTTGAAAATGAAAAGGCTCGACAAAAAACTCACACTGCAGCGAAAGACACTTCTGACACTGAGTAAAGATATATATATTATTAAGTTTTAGATAACAAGTTCAATATACTGGCATAGTGCTTCAGTAAACAGGTGTTACATAATTTATTTAATAAATTCTGTAACACCTGTTTACTGAAGCACTATGTCAGTATGTCTTCAAAGTTTATTTGTCAAATTGTGTGATGATATTATCCCAATTTCCTCATTTCCTGCTGTTATAACATTTATTTTGTGACTTTTGTTTGTCAGAGATTATAAAGTTCGTTTCTCAAAATATTTTGCATTTCTTCATACATGTCTACATGTACGCACGTTTGTGAAGTCAATCAGTGACATTATTGACGATCAAACTGGGCAAGTTTGAAAATAACGATGTTCGTGTAGCAGAAAGCACTGGTAGACCATACCATTTCAATTTTAAAGGAATAGATCTACACTCGGACCAGACCACAACGATTTATAATATCCTTCAATGATAATACAAAATACAATGTTCTAATATGTTTCGCCATGATGATGTATAAATTCTAAAGTGTTCCCGACCTACTAGATAGGTAAGTATAATATTGACTAATGTATATTTCATGTAGTGATTAATACCCCATTCAAAATTCGCTACGTATTTTGACAGCGGCACATTGTTTATATCGGACCACGTGGAATAATTATTGTTTACCAAATTCACTACAGGAACATTTTTACACAAAACATATAGCATAAAGCACCGTCGCACCGGTTCCGGTTGTTGCTCACGCTCCGTAATCCCCGGCGCTTCCTTGATCGACGAGATGTTTGTCACCACTGTTTAGATACATACATCAACTGGGTGGTAATTTGATTGTCATAATACATCATATACCTGGGACAAATTAATATCATATTAACCTTTAGTGACATTAACCCAAATAAAATCATGGCAAATAGTGTTAAATCATGTCTTGCTTTGCGTTCGAAAATGCAAAGTTTGTTACTCAAAACAAACGGCAAATTATGTACGTATATGGGCACAAAACAGTAAATTTCGGAGGGGGTCCGACTAGTCGACTAGTAGTCGATTCCCTCTGGCGACTAGTCGATTCCTCAAAACCACTAATCGTTTCAACACTAAGCTACACAGCCGTCAAACGGCCGAAAGTAAGTCACCTAATTTCGTGATATCGTTATTGAACAGACCGTGGCACATGGCACTCTTCAGACCATAGAATAAATCGCACATGTATGCAATAGATTCTTGCTATAAAGCAACGATGAGCGTCTTTAGTCATATCCAAATGTGCATCTATTATTCTGCCTTTCGGCGATAAACATTAGGCCATTAAAAAAAAATACCCGTGTTCTCAGGCAATTTTCAATAAAATATCAGACGAGGCAGGGAGGCTGTTTTTAAAAAAAATTTTTTTATAAATCTCAAAAAGATACCCCATATATATAAATTTAAATATGTAATTTTATATGAATCCATGATATATTTCCATTCATCTTGTTTATTTGTATACATGTATTATGTAGTGTTCTTTTACACATGTACCACTTTCAGTTATGGCTCAGCCTCATTTTCTTTGTTAATAGTCAGGTTTATAGCTCATTAAATAGCCTACTAATAAAAGGTCACCAACTGACCATCACTGGGGTCTGTGAATTTTACATTCAATTGTGTCATTTACAATTCTAAGTTAACCCATGCATGGTCTTTCCTCCACCACTATAATTGTCAGCATTGCGATAAAATGTCTCCCCCCCCCCCCCCCCCCCCACAAATATTCATGCTATTAATTAACTTGTCTTACCACTACCAACAGTGATTTCACACAGTTGTCCATTGATAGTGTGTTATCAAAACAATTACCGCATTTATTGATCCAAACTGGAAACATATATCACACCTGAGTCTTGCTTGCTGACAGCTGTGAAAACAATGTTAGGTGTCAACTGTGAGACTGACAGTTGAGATTATCACACCTTACAATGAAGATTACAACTTATATACATCTCAAAATGTATCAGTTCACCACTCCCTGTGTTTGGTAAAAGATCTTTTGAAAACAAATTCAATTGTGCAGCATATTCAAATCTGAACCGGACTTCGAGCGGTATAAATGAGAGTGCGCTTTTAGAATTTCGTTTCGTTTTGGTTATTGTTGGCATTTTTAAACAACCATTGATAAAAATAAATACGAAAATAATTGCTGCCATTCTACCAAAACGATGCTATTAAATACTGCCATTCTCTCAATTGTGTTTGGGTGTTATTCATAGTTATCAGGGTGATGATGTGAACACAAAGACTCCATATCTTAACCATTATTTCATAATTTTAATTTACACATTACAGCTCTCCTATTTTCGTTGTATAGCGTCGATATCAATTTAAACTTTGCCTTATTTTTGTGGCAGGGAGAACTGACTTTACCCTTAAAATATAGTCTGAGCTGGTCCCTGCTTCATTTATACCTCGATATCTTAAGTGAAAGGGTGTATTTATTATGAAATGAAACCTGAGGTGAATGAAATTAACGGATAGACAAGTAACCGGTGCATAAATATATTGTACCGGGAAAATAAACAAATTTGATGCGGCAACATTTTCGAGACGCGGGCGGTGCTTGAGAACACAGGAATTTTATTTTATTGGCCTTATATATAGATGCCCTGTTTTATCGGCTGTTTAAAAATATGGAAAACAAAATTTCTGTAAAACGAAACAAGTTTTTCCATCCGAACTGACGAAGCCGATTACGATAATATTAAAACGCTATAGAAACGCGAGTCTGCTCGTGTAGTCTTTGTGTCAATTGCACACAATCAATAATAATCAAAGGAAATAATGTTTTTTGTATAACACAAAAAACTGTCAACACTTAGCTTCGATTTCAGGAGATGTTCCCCAAGCTAGCTAACTAGAAAACGGAGGATGATTCAACTTGGCAATTGGTTTTGTGGGATCGGAGATCACGTGGCCGGATATTACAGGAGGTCATGAACCATGATAAAATGTACCATAGAATTTTCGTACCGTTTTCAACTCAGGGGTTTGTTAACCCTTTCTAGTTAAATTGGAAATATACCATATAGTTCAGTGGGCAAGATAACTTTGACGGAGATACCTATATATTTAGCAGAATGATGTGTGGTTATAGTTGCTCATATGGGAAAGGAGTGTCCATCTATTAACAGTGGCTTGACTCATTTAATTTTGACTTGTGAGAAAGATGATACAATTATGTGTGATGACAAGTTTTACACATAAGTAGTTTCCAGACAAATGAACTATTCTGTTGCAAGTGACAAGCGGCAGAATAACTTACTTTACTTATTCTGTAACCAGTGTCAGATTAGCCTCAACAAAAAGTAAAGCTTTCTGCCAACAGTGGCAGAATAGCCTTGACAAGGAGTAAAGCCTTCTGTCACATGGGTGCTGGGCAGACAGCAGACATCGGCCACGGCACTCCACACAATACTTGTGTGAATATCAATTTCACTTTTATTGTCATGTATTAACATACTATATTGTGAAACCAAATATTATCCTATCTTATCCAGTGGCAGAATATCCTCGACAAAACAAAAAGCCTTACCTCATCCAAAGACAGTCCAAAATCATTATCCACTACCTTTCGATATTTGAAACGGCATGGCATGTCGTCAAGGATGTCCTCATAGTCCAGCTTATAATACTCATCTAAGTATTCAGCAAAAGTCTTCTCATCTGTACAAAGAGAACATAATCAGTTATGTCTATTGCCCAAGATTACAGAATTGATGCGATTTTCTGCCAGGGATATTTTCATGAAGTTTCTCAGTCTCAGAACAACGGGTCCTGTTAGTTCAAGCTATTTAGTGATAACATTCATCTATCTCCTATCAATGATATACACCAGATTAACAATACCAGAACATTTGAAATTTTATAGAAAAGACAGTCAACACAAAATAAATAGCTAATAGGAATGTATATTGTCAGAAGCCAAAGGAGAGAACTAAAACTTTTTCACAATAGCACAAATTTCAAAATAATGTTCTAACTGTTATATCCACTTCATTCCACTTGTTTCCAAAATGGTTTAATGCTAATGTATTTAAATAATAGTATTGGGAGGTTGTGGAATAATTTATGTTTCGGTTTTGTTTTTTTGGGGGTGAATTTGCGTTCCCGAAATTGGAAATCTCATAATTGTTTACCTTGCAGAAACGCATTTTACTTAATAAACTTGGGGTTTGGGCAGCTTGTGGTGACAATATACCTGGTAGTTATCATTGCCTAGTGTCTGTTTTTGAATACCAACACATACACCATTGTATGTCTATCATATTCGATGTTTGAAACATAACTAATTTCTCTTTTCTAGTTTCCTATTTTCGTGTTATCATTTGAAAATCGTAATAAAATGGTTCAACGCGGGCCTTTTTTCCAGACGCGGCTATGCCCGAGAATCAAAACCCTTTTTTATTTTGGCCTAAAAGTTCAATTTTATTGACCAATTAGTCGTGAGAATGAAGTTTCAGTAATTGCAGTTCAAACTACCAACTTTATTTCATTACAGAACGAAATGTTTCGTCTTGCACTATATATTAACCCACATCAATTAAAATAATATGCACACTTATTCTAAGACAGTTGACAATAAAGGTGACAACAGTCAACGACCTACTGCATGTAGTTCGTGTTGACTGTGTAGCCACTCATCGATTCATGGTTCCAGTACAAAAAGTTTCGGTAAGATTTCCCATGTGGTGTAACATTTCTCTACGGTTCTCATTCCCATATTTGCAATGACATGCTTCCTCATTTCAGTGGCAACACAAACATATTCACTGTGAAATTCTAGACTCAGTATAGCGTATATGCCCAGGAACTGTGTTGTGGAAGGAATAATTTTAATGGCCTTGCACTGTGTTTCTCCACAGATCTGAGGCAATTATATGGCAGTGTACGTTAGACTAGACTAATTCCATCTTGTGTTTGGCATTCAGATGCAAATACGGATTGCGGAATGGACTTTTCCGAGCACCGGTATATTGCTCAGTGCAGCTTCTCGGTATTGTCTCAACACCGAAACCTCGGTGTTAAAACCAACACCTTACAACTCTATCAAATAGGATAATTACATGAGGACAGAAGTGACTGTTGAGTGTAGGAATTTCGTCGTGACAGCATGTGACATTGTGGCAACGTCACTATAAATTTCTCATTATTAAACGATATTTCCAAGTTGATATTTTTCAGCGATGTAATTATAACTAATGATCTCGGTTCCCTAAATTAATCATAGTTTAACGGCATCAGTTCAAACCAGACTGTTTATAAATCGCATTTCGATTGTAAAGTTTCTGATTTGGCATGCTGCCTTATGAAATCAAACTGTGTAATTACATTGGGAAGCTGAGATTATTCCTTAATTATTTATTCACTGTCACAATGATTCACCGTGTGTGGTCATGTCTGTGTGACCTAAGCAGAGTAAATTCTGCAGTGCTACTATGCTATATTTGATGGGAATCTGTTCAAGGGTTTGTCTGATTTCGAACGTATGCACCTATTCATATATATCTTTGGAGATCTTCAACCTATCAATGCAGGAGATACATCAAATTAAAGGTGCGAATATATTATTTTTAAAAGTATAATACATTTTTCCTTAAAGAAAGCCTGAACATTGAACTATATGGATATATGTCCTGCTTTTGTAAACCATAGTAGGAAACGGGTTAACTTTTTGGTCGCCTAAGATTGGATTGCTCGGAATCAGTCACGCATGCGCAGTCCCAATATAACTCACTTTACAGATTGAATTCGTCAGTTTATTTTCAACTCAATCAGGAGATTGTCGAGTTGCGGGGTTGGGAATGGCACCGCCATGGGAGGGCCCTATGATAGTTCAGTGTTTAGGCTTTCTTTAAGGAAAAATGTATTATACTTTTAAAAATATTTTTCCGCTAAAGGAAGCCTTCACACTGAACTATATGGATTAGAATGCAAGCCCAGGAGGAGGCACGAGCAATAAAGTTAATAGCCAAATTTTGAGTAAAGGTACTCTTCTAAAACAGATTGTACCATATATGAACTCTTTAATGAATCTGTTAGGATTATTTACGTGAAATAACTCATAGTTAGAGTGCTATATTGCACAAATGTGTACCGTCCCCCTTGTTGTGAAAGAAACATCCCATGAGGTGCCATCCAATTCATAGTTGCGAGCGAACCGAGCAAGTATAACGGAAGAAGAAACATGATATTTTTAAAAATATAATATATATTTCCTTAAAGAAAGCCTGAACACTGAACTATATGGATATATGTCCTGCGTTTGTAAACCATAGTAGAAAAGGGGTTAACTTTTTTGTGGTCGCCTACGATCCCTCGCAGTCTTCAGTGGTTTGCTCGGATTAGTCACGCATGCGCAGTCCCAATATAACCGATCGAATTCGCCAGTTTATTTTCAACTCAATCAGGAGATTGGCGAGTTGCGGGGTTGGGAATGGCAATGGGGATGTTCTTCATCCGTCAGTTCTAAGAATCCAGCCGATTTGAGATGCGAGGAGACTAACTCCCTCTCCGCCTTAGCGACATAACGACCTGCACTGGAGGAGGCCCACTCCAAAGATGGCAAGACAACCAACATTAACTAACTGCTGTTCACCAATGCAAATGGCAGATAACCTGATGCCCAATCTGTGGCACAGGTATCAAATGGAGAGCCCATTAGCCCAAATGGGTTATACAACTATAAGCGAGTCAAGCCATCGGATCAGATGGAGCCCCCACCATCGCATGCTGCAGGTGGTCATGCCCAAGCTAATATCCTGGCCAAGCTGGAGGGTGGGGAGAGGTCATTTTTCTCCGATCCCTTCACGGAGGAGTGGCAGGCAAGGCCGTGTCGGTAATGCGAGCGTGACCAGGGGGACTCGGCGCTTTACCTCATGGGTACAGCCCCTGCCCTACGCTTAAGCTGCCTAAGGCCATCCAGCCGGTGTCGATACGTACGCACGCGATTTTGGCAGCTTTAGCGCCCAGAACCGCTAGCGTCTGGTGGGGGCCAAATGGCCTGGAGGTCCCAAGTACCCCGGCAGCTCCACCAGACGTATCCCCACGAATTGGTTGAACCGTCAAGACGTAACCAGAGGAGCGTGAACTGGTCCTGCCCTTAGAACAGTTATCACACGTTAACATGTCCCTGAGGTACCTATGTATCACAATATACACATTGCGTATATATATATATAAAATTATATAATATATATATCCAGGGGATATATATATTAAGTTTTCCTCATGAGACCATGTCAGAAGGCCCTTCCAAAGCTGCGCCCATCAATCTAATGGTCGGAGCCAGATCACAGCTCCCTGTCATGATCCAACGTATCACTAAATATAGATATACAACACCACAGAGAACATGTCTCATGTCTCTGAGGTACCTATGTATCACAAGATAGCATTGCAGAAACCCAGTGACACAAATCTTTCGCATATATAGATATATAAAATGATATCATAGATATATCATGGTGATATATAAGTCATCATGAGATCATGTCAGAAGACCCTACTAAAGCTGCGCCCAACAATCCAATGGTCGGAGCCAGAGCAGAGATCCCTGGCACAATCCAATGTATCATTAAATATATATATATAACCCCTCAGAGAACATGGCCGAACACCGCAGGTGACCAGAGCATCCAATGAGAAAGCAAACCGCTACTCTCAGGTGCCAAAACAATGTCGGTACGAGTATTAATTTTGGAGAAATTTCCCAATGAGCACCATCCTTTGGAATGGAGACAGACAGCAAAATGTGCAATCACAAGTATTATGTTCAGCCTAAATCCACACACATTACTATTATAAGGCCATCACGACCACTAGGCACCTGAGAGCAGTCCGCATTCCCAGCGGAATACCCACCGCGATCCGGTTCTAAGAAATGAAGGTGCGCCTTCTACAACCGAAATCAGTTCAAATGATGTACAATGTAGTCAGATGATGAACACAGGTAAATTTTCACGGTCACCATACGGAATATTCAGGTCTGAGCCTCTGCCCCCCCCCCCAAACATGCAGTAGAACGACCTAGGTGTGTGATAGGTCGGTTAGTGTGAAGCATGCAGCAAACTAGGCTCTAAAAATGGCTCCCCTAGGAAGGAAACAAATGAAATTATCATCCTCCTAGTAAAGGATACACATCCCTTTTTAATGTTTTATTTTAATTTGAAGAGCCAAGATAGAGAGGAACTCCCCCGACCTAAGTGGTCCCGCTTATGGCATGTTTAAGGAAGAGAGGACAAACCCAGCATAGACCGAAATGCGCAGTTGGCAGCATGGCTTCAGGCCCTTATGATCGGGCATCTGTGCCATGGGGATGGGATGCCACTCGTACGGGGTGGTCCCCTGCCTGCGTCTTAGGAAAGGTCGGTAATGCTGGTCAATGAGCTTCCTCGAAAGCTTAGCTGGACAGCGCAAACGTCTTTGCCTGTTTTATTGTCTATGTGCCAGATAATCAAATTGATATGGGCAATAGAAGTATGAAGAGCCATGCTGATGGCCTCTTGTCGGAAAGGCTATTGGCAGTGGTCGTGGGACACGTGGCAATATAAATGCTTTCCATGTAAATATGCTTCATTCGTGTGTGAAGTATATTCGCCATATCAACGGTATGAAAGGTCGGGACACGTATATATTTTAAAATTCATTGAGACTCCAGCTAGTCCATGAATACCTTCAAAACACCTACCATGCCCTTTATGAACAATGCATGCTGTATTGGATGTACAGCCTGTTCTTGTACCAAGCTCACATTTGATATGGTTACTTGCCATAAATAATGTCTCCCCCCCCATCTTCCTCGTCTTGGAATACCACTGCTATTATATCGTTATTCATTGGGGAACGTCATCCAGGCCACGGTCGCCAGTTATTGCCAGTGGGCCAGTTACCTGGAGGGGTCAAGTCACCACGATTCTAAATACCTGTCAGGCTGGAATCATTCTCATAATTGAATCAAGAAGGGGAAAGGTTGTTCAAACCAAAGTATCTTCAAATATATTTGTAGATAGTGAAAGCATGATTAAACACCGTCAGAGTGACGATAAGCTTCTTGCCTTACTCTAGAGAATGCAAACCGGAGCACCCATGATTTGTAATTATATGTCCCAATTAGAGCCATATCCAGAATCGTAGTAACCCAGCCCCCCCGCTTCTTTTCGGTAAACCTACACAGGAAGGAAAGCAATTATGTTTGTATTCCGGAAGGAGACACCATTTAGTCGAGAAACAACCCAGCAATTTTGAAAGGATGGGTTAATTTTGGATACAATTCAGAATAACTAAAATCTGGAATTGAGACAATAGTGAAACTGTCATCACGATTAATTTTAGTGTCATGCTTGCAATCATTAAATGCTAGCAGTTAAAAATTTTACAGTGAAGTTGAAGCACTGTACGAGAATCGAATCATGTACTCAACAGAATTCTGACTCCTGTCAGATGTCAATCCCTGTCTGAATTAATGACACTAACGAATCTTAGTACGACAACAGTCATTATTTTTCTGATATTGATAAACTGTAGTCTGATAACTTCAAGTGTCGACCAACACATCTAAATCATAGGAGACATGTGTGACAGTATTAAAACAGAAAACACAAAGTATTTTGTGAAAGCATGTTGTTTTGATGAGATCTAGCGACTCCAGTAGTGTTCTGTAACATGCACACCCCTAGGTGTGTACATGGGTCAGCCATTAAGTTTTTATTGTCGCACAGCGTAGTGCACCCACGACAACATACCTGAACAAGTGTTGTAATGGGGAAAGTCGGCATTTGCATTCGGATTTTATTCAGTAATCTCGAATGGGACTTGTTAGCCTGACAAACTTGGTATCGGACCGAGTTCTGATTTCTGTCAGAATACCCTGACCAGGGTGCGATCCCCGGTCCGCTAGCACATGGCTGAGATTGTTACATTGAAGGTGATGCTCCGTTACGAGAATCAAACCATGAACATAATTATAACACTTGTCCAATATCAATCTCTGTCAATTTATTAAAGTAATAATGACAGTTTGACACTACTGTTTTTACATTGATAAACCCAGATGTAAATTGTAATCAACTTTTAAGTTCAAATGTGACCAACACATCTGGATCAGTTGTATTGAACCATAAAACAACAAAGTATTATGAGAAAGAATGTTGTTCATAACATTATGATAGATAGCGTCAGTAGCGATGGTAATTATTGCTAAATAAATGTCCACGAGTAAATAAATTCCCACGAAATTAGGAGACTTCCGGTAGCGAATCACGTGGCATTTATATCTGACAAATTATATCATACCTTATAGGTTCTATAATAATTACATAGATGAATTGTTCACAATAATCTATGCGCCTCGTAAGGCCTTGAAATGGCGGCTGATTATGGCGAAATGTCGATTCGAAAATTTTTAAGTCAGCCGCCTGTTCGAAAACACGGAACAATTGTATGTTTGAAGCGAAACGGTCCGTGAATTCGAAACAATAATTCTAAAAACTAACGCGTAGGCGACCATTAATTATTGTATCGATAAATTGAATTTGTTGTCTAGTTGTTAAACGACAAATTCGGAAAAATACTCCCTTAGACTTCCGTTCGGTTCGTAGCAGAAAATAAACTGGCGAATTCGATCAGTTATATTGGGACTGCGCATGCGTGACTAATCCGAGCAAGCCACTGAAGACCGCGAGGGATCGTAGGCGACCACAAAAAAGTTAACCCCTTTTCTACTATGGTTTACAAACGGCGGACATATATCCATATAGTTCAGTGTGAACGGCTTCCTTTAGCGGAAATACTTCGTTCTTCTCTGTGTCTTCTTCTTCATTCTTCATCTGTCGGTTCTAAGGTCCCACCTGTCAAGTCCCATGATGCAGGATCATGAAGGAAGGAGACTAACTCACTCTCCGCCTTAGCGACAGAACGACGTGCACAGGAGGCCCACTCCGAAGATGGCGAGACAACCAACATTATCTAACTGCTGTTCGCCAAAGCAAAAAGGCAGATAACCTGATGCCCAATTTGTGGCACAGGGACCGATTTTAGAACCCATTAGGCCAAACGGGGTGTACAATGATAATGGAGTCAAGCCATCGGAACAGAGGGGCTGCCAACGCCCGTCGGCCGGTGATGATTCATGCGCACATGCCTCTGAGGTACCGATGTATCACAAGATATCATTGCAGAAACCCTGTGATACAAATGTTTCGTGTATATAAATATATAAAATGATATAATATATATATCAGGGTGATATATAAGTTATATCAGGGTGATATATAAGTCAGCATGAGACCATGTCAGAAGGCCCTACCAAAGCTGCGTCCATCAATCCAATGGCGGAGCCAGAGCACAGATCTCTAGCATGATCCAATGTATCACTAAATATAGATATATAGCCCCTCAGAGAACATGACTAACAGCCATAAGCACCGGGAGCTCATGTCCGAACACCGCAGGTGACCAGAGCAGCCACCGGGAAAGCAAACCGCTACTCTCAGCCTAAATCCCCACACTATTAGTAGGCCCTCACGACCATTAGACACCTGAGAGCAGTCCACATTCCCAGTGGAATACCCACCGCGATCTGATTTTAAGAAATGAAGGTGTGCAGACCGTGTCGATATAATGTACTGAGTGAACCAATCGTAGCGGAATATTCAAATACATGTAGTTGTCTCTTTGACAACTAAAATCAGGTCAAATGATGAACAATGTAATCAGATGAGAAACACGGGTAAATTGTCACGGTCACCATACGGGATATTCAGTTCTGGGCCTCTGCAAGGAAAGGTCTGTAATGCTAGACAATGAGCTTCCTCGAAAGCTGAGCTGGACAGCGCAAACGTCTTTGCCTGTTTGTATTTTTATGTTCTATATGCCAGATAATCAAATTGATATTGGTAATAGAAGTATGAAGAGCCATGAGATGGACTCTTTCGGAAAGGCTATTGGCAGTGGCTTTGTGGCACGTGACAATATAAATGCTTTCCATGTAAATATGCTTCATTCATGTGTGAAGTCTATTCACCATTGCGTCAGACGCGTGTCATTGTACCTTACCTATAAAATGTATATCACAGGTAAGATAGATCGTGTTCTCGATGCAGTTGAAGACGGTGGTACGAGTGCGCAGGGCGAGCCAGGCGAGCTTGAGAGTACATAGTTCAGTAGGAAGAAGTCTATAGATGAGATAAACCTTGGATAGAAAATCACGATCTGCAGCCTCTACCTTACCGATGCCAGACTGTGACGACTGAAAAGACCCCCAGTCTGACGTATCGTGCGCAGACGCGTCGTCAACGAAAGCCTCACACGCCTTGGGGTGTAAGGACAGCGTGTCACTCTCTACCCTAGCGTCGGAACAACCTGCAGTGTCCGAAAAGGACGACAAAACAGTGGAGAGAGAGCCACCCCGGCGATGGCTCGATCGAGGGGTAAACACCTCGGAATGGGGATTTAAATTACTGCCAACTGCCTGAGCGGAAGGCTGATAACCTGAGTTCCAATTCGGAGTCAAGTGTGGAAATGGAGATCACCATGGCCAAAACGGGGTTGAATAACCGGAAGGGGGTGGAGCCATCTGACCCGGGTGAGATCCCCCCCATGCAGGTGGTCCCGACCAAGCTGAATATCCTGTCCAAGCAGGACGATGGGTAGAGGCCATCGAACCAGAACCCCAAGACGGCTGAGAGGCAGGCAAGGCCGTGTCTGTATAAAGATCTTGACCAGGGGGACCGGACTCTCTACCGCTGTACGTTAGGGTAGGGCCATTGCCCTGCGCCGAAGTTGCCGTAGGCCGCACAGCCGGTGGCGATACGTTCGCACGCGATTTGGCAACTTCAGCACACAGAACCGCTCGTGCCGGTGTGGGACAAAATGTCCTGGAGGTCCCAAGTACCCCTTCATCGCCACCGGTCACCTCCCCAATAGCTGATTGTACCACCGAGGCATAATCTGGGGAGCGTGAACTGTTCCTGCCCGAGAAGAGATCATGACCGAGCAATACAAGCAGGGAAGGATCCAGAGATTGTGCAAATAAAGGCTCTATATCATATAGGCCGCCCTATCTGATTTTCATTACAAGGTATTGAAGTATAGAAAATTCCTTGAAATAATGGAAAATCCAACTTGAATAAATACTATCCATTTGGAATTTGAGAACATTTGGGTCTCCAGGGTTTGAGCGTCCAAACCTATAACAGGTATCAATCCCTGGATCCTTCTCTGAAATTGTACAAGCCCACCGGTTCAGACCGGTTTGCTGAACCGGCTGGCTGTTGTCAGCCATTAATGTCCGCACCCGATCGGACAGCGTAGTGCACCCCCGACAACATACCTGGACAAGTGTTGTAATGGGGAAAGTCGGCATTTTGCATTCGGATTTTTTAATTCAGTAATCGCGATTGAGACTTTTTATTTTAGCCTGACAAACTTGGTATCGGACCGAGTTCTGATATCTGTCAGAATACCCTGACCAGGTTGCGATCCCCGGTCCGCTAGCACATGGCTGAGATTGTTACATTAAAGTTGATGCTCCGTTACAAGAATCAAACTATGAACAGAATTCTAACACTTGTCAAATATCAATCTCTGTCAATTTGGTAATTTAGCCTGACTGTTATTCTTAGTTACCTGTTTTGACATTGATAAACCAAGATGTAATCAACTTTAAGTTCAAACGTGACAAACACATCTGGATAATTTTTATTGAACCATAAAACAACAAAGTATTATGTGAAAGCATGTTGTTCATAACATTATGATAGATAGCGTCAGTAGCGATGGAATTATTGCTAAATAAATTTCCACGCGTAAAACTTCATAAATAAATAAATTCCCACGAAATTAGGAGACTTCCGGTAGCGAATCACGTGGCATTTTTTATATCTGACAAATTCTATCATACCTTATAGGTGCTATAATAATTCCATAGATGTATTTCTCACAATAATCTATGCGCCTCATAAGGCCTTGAAATGGGGGCTGATTATGGCGAAATGTCGATTTTCATATTCGATAAATTTTTTAAGTTCGCCGCCTGTTCGAAAACACGGACAATTGTATGTTTTGAAGCGAAACGGTCCGTGAATTCGAAACGATAATTATAAAAACGAACGCGTAGGCGACCAGTAATTATTGTATCGATAAATTGCATTTGTTGTCTAGTTGTTAAACGACAAATTCGGAAAAATACTCCCTTAGACTTCCGTTCGGTTCCGTAGCAGAAAATAAACTGACGAATTCAATCTGTAAAGTGAGTTATATTGGGACTGCGCATGCGTGACTGATTCTGAGCAATCCAATCGTAGGCGACCAAAAAGTTAACCCGTTTCCTACTATGGTTTACAAAAGCAGGACATATATCCATATAGTTCAGTGTGAAGGCTTCCTTTAGCGGAAAAATTATCTAAAGAACTGGGTATGTGGCATCTGATGCACAGGGAATTCTAATGAATTTATTTCGCAAGCGAGTCTATGCTCAATATAGGTCCGATAGTTATTAACCTTGTATTAAGGTATATACTTATGGTCGTGTTGTTGCACCAGGGGACCTTTGCTTTCCTCCTATAACCATTGTTAGCAAGGAAGCCAACAATATACAACTTACCTGGATCAAAAACTGGTTTGATCTTGGACAAAGATTCTGCAAATTTAGATTTTTTCTTCTTTTTCTTTCTTTTGATATCTATTACAGCATTTGGATCATAGTCTGCATCCATCTAAAAGAAGACAGAACTGGGTTGGTGATCAAATGGATTCAACTGTGCCTACAGAAGAATAAACACCAAACAGACAATGGGTTTGTGTCAGTCCTGAAATTTCTTCTTGTCACAACATACAGGTAGAATTAGTTCCTACCTGCAACCTCATAATTTTGCCTGTGCACACCTTATATGTGGGGTATGGCTGTATAACTGGCATATGTAAGCAGTACTATACACCGATGCCATGTTTGGAAGTAACATGTTTGTATGCAGCACAATTCCGATGTGACGTCCTTTGCCTTTGATGTCGCAGCCTACGTTTGTCGGTCATCTTCAAAGAATTATGTGTGCTTCCTTTGTCTTTGATGTCATTGTCGACGTTTCACCGGTACGTGGGCGAATCTGACCAGATATTGGTGGGAATATCTGTCAGATTGTTGGTGGGAATATCTGTCAGATTGTTAGGCCGTGGGCGGACCTGGGAAGGCTGCTAGTATTTACAATTGGTGCTATACACATTTTCCGAAGCAGTTGCCGGTTACATATATAAACTGTTAATTTGCTTCATTATTTTTTTGCAATTCTTTATTGAAAATGTCTAGGTTATGCAAGGCAGTAATTATGACTGCATCCCCATCACCCCCAGTGTCCCCCACAAAAGCTCAAATATATGCCACTGTATACCTATGTCCTCATTAACTTCAGTGTAAGTGCACGCCTTTTGCCGCAGTTTCGCTGACATGCGAAGCACATGATCTGCCGAAATACGAATTGGCAGCTTGTGAGGCGCGACCGAGACTAGCTTTACTTCATGCAATTTTGCACAGTTACTGTCACGTCGTGTGAGTAGTTTGCAGAAACATCTGCAATTATGGGCAGTATTTAATAGTAAGGGCATATTTATAACAACATCAGGACGAATGAGACTATGAGAGCATGAGTATTCCTTGTTGTGTACGAAATAAAACTCGGAGCACTGACAGTTTATAACTGTCTTCAGAATGGATGTAAAGAAGTCGTCGTAATTTCGCATTTATCACTTGTTTACCTGGATAAGATATAGGGCGCATATATTAATGAATAATTGACTAACTGTCGACTATAACAGTCGATTAGTCGATTCTGAAAACTCAGTCGTGGCCACCCTAGCGTTTTTATGTATCATCTTTGCCAATAGAAGGATATGCTTGACATAGACAGGTATTTTTTTCTTAACCCTTTCATGATGGGAGCTGCACTTTGCAGTATTAAAGAACCTGTGCCAGCACATTCTCTTATAGGGAGCCTTGCACATATAAGAGAATGAACTGGCTTACAAGGTCAAGGTAAATATTGTTAGGCCAATGTATTCTCTTATAATGCTAGGCTCCCTATGGGAAACTCGCATATATAAGAGAATGCATTGGCACAGGGTTTTCGCTAAATTTCAGGAAGCACCAGTCATGATATGGAAGGGCTAATGCATTAATCTTTCTCTTTTGTTTTCAGTTTATGTGTATTCGGTGTTGCATGAAATTCCAGAGATCATTCAACATTTACAAGGTAATCTATGCAAACTTTAATTGGAGAACTGCAGTCCCTGAAAAAAAATGTCCCTTGACAGCTATATCAAATCCAAGAATTTAATTTGAAAATGTGCAATAAATCTACCAGGAAACTAATTTTGCAATATAGTTTTGTCTATTGTATATAGTTTGCAAATCTCCATTACACTAGTATATGTATATTCTATAGTTTCAACTCTCAATTATAATTATTAAAGCTTGACAACAAAATGAAGTTACCAATAAAAACAAATGATTGGACCGATTGCAAGGACAATGTAAATTTGTATAGGTCATCTGCAGGGAATATGTGGAAATAACTAATGCCAAACATAAAAATTTGGTGTTCTCAGACACAGAAATTTTCATTAAAAAGTCAAAATTGTTTTTCAATATTTTCTGTAAAAAATATTGGATGAATGAAAAATGAATGAAAATGATTTTGTTTATTTATGGAGTATGTTTTCCAGATTTTGAGAAAAAAATCAATATAAATAGCCTCCCTCCCTCATCCGAAAATGGAGATCTAATTTCCTGAGAACACAGATATTAAAATTTTAATGGCCTAACATATCTCAAGATATATCTCACTTTTTGTTTTGATACTTCACATGAGGGGGGGGGGGGGGGGGGGGGGGGGGGGGGGGTCTATCATGAAGACTCGCAGTGAAGTCATGAACTGAATAAGTTGCATACATACGATAAAGTTTGGGTCCTCGCTATGAATTCCTGTATATTCTTCTTCATTCTCAGCAGTGATTTCATCAGCATTGTCACCGTGGTCTCCAACCCATGTGTCCCAGTTTTCTAAAGAACAAACAACAGGCCTAAGAAGTGGTGCCAGAAATTTGCAGAATGAGGTCCCAAGAGGGTGAATTTAGTGACATTACCCTGCAAGCGGGCTAGTGTCACTAAATTCATCCTCTGGGGACCTCATTCTGCATCTGAATCAATGTTGATTAGGATTTACCATGTATATTTCTATACTTCAATCAAAGTTCAAAGACATCAAATGATCAATCGGCAACTGACATGCAAAATTATGCTCTTGTCCTCGAGGCTCGATTGGAATGATTGTTTTGTGTTTTTTTTTCTTTTGAGTTGAAATAATTTAAATGATTGGTCAATTGGTCAATAGACAGCTTCAGCATTATATCATTGTATTTTATTTATTTAAATCAGATTCCACAGTCACAATTTTAATAGTCAGTGAACCTGTGTTCGTTAGTATAAATTGTTCCTCATCAATTATATTCTATCGCTGAGGAAGCTTTTTCAACTGCTTTGTAAAAATAGCAAAGCAGAACAGCTTACCGACCCAGGAACCATCTTGAATCTTCGCTACATATCATATTCATACATAGGAATGACTGCTTGTTACCAATTTGGATATAAAATAAATTGCATTTATGGTGACTATGTCATTTACGCCCATTCGATCACAATATTTTACAGTCACCTTAATTCAAATCACGCAGATCATCATCGACTCATCGGCTTTACAATGGTTCTCCCCAAAACAAAATGATCAATAAAATAATCAGTTTAATAGCGATGCTTCTTTCCATCCTACACTCATTGTTCAAAGACATGTTAAAACGACAAATTGCCACCTGCAATTTGCGTGGTGTTATATGTATCTTTGTTTGAAATGCTTGTTTTGAAGTGTTTTTGTTATATTGAAAATACATGATTGGTCAATCGATCGGCTAAATTCATTATTTAAATTCTTCTAAATCCACATTGGTATCTACATCCAGCCGTAAGATCAACCTGTATTTCGTACCTGGCACATTGTACATATAACTCATTTAAATCCAAGCAGCCAAATACAATATTATCAATTGAGACTTTCAGTACAGGAACCGGTACCGCGGTACCACACATGGAACCGTCCTGGTAAGGATAGGTCTGGAACCGTCGGTACTTTGAGAAGCCTGATTTTGTCGTCTGCCAATATGGGGGTATAGAGAAACCAAACCTGAGGAGTTCTAAGGAGAATGAGATGCCCAGAAGAATCCTCTTCTTTTTTTTTTTAACTTTATTTACATATTAACTTCAAGATACAAAAACATATAGCCATGTGTTCACAAAGTATATTGACACATGTGTTAACATGATAATATCAATCAGAAATATAAATCAGAAATATAAAGAAGGGGCTGGGTGGGTGGTGGTGTGGGGGGGATGCTCATTTGTTTTCACGATAAATTTGTATATGTGGTATGCTCTTTTAACAGTTAACTTAGTGGACGATTCTCATGCGTTGCCTGTAATGACATGAAGTAAAAATAAATCAAGAAGTGAGTTAAAGTAAATAGTATTGTATGGTTAGATAGATAGATAGATAAATTTATTACTCTTATCACTGTATCATGTTCTTTTTGAAGGCAAACAAAAATGTTATGATCTACTATCATCATTTATATTCAATCAAGGGGATCGACAACTATCAAGTAATTCACTCGGTGACAGTTTCTTGCAGGATAAAGATTCTTTTTCGCACTATTGAAAGATGAGCACCTGGTGTTCAGCCCAATAATTAAATAAAATTTAATGATGAGATATTGGAAGGAACTTCAACACTTAAGGCATGAGAAACTTTTTTCAACAAATTCATCCAAATAGAATTATTTGAGAAGGGGACTAAAATATGGGTGGGAAAAGATGACAATGATCTGATAGCGTAGAATTACATCTAACATTAAAGGGACCATACTACAATACTACCCATGCAGAAAACAGAGGAAATCATACATTGTAGATTCAGTTCATCTGTACATATAAAAGAGTAATTCAGGACAAGCTTAGGAAAAGCTTAGAAGGTATGTCTGTCCAGATTTTTCTCCCAGACTGCTGGTCTGATTTCAACCAAATTTGGTGCGGTGACTCGGGGTACCCTGGCGGAGGTTATATCAGTGTTAGTTATTCAAAATTTTGAATTAAAACAATGTAATTAAATAAATAAAAAACCCAAATAAGCTCACTATGGGCCTATTTCAGAACCAGATGTATGCTCTTTATATATGTGCTTTCACTGTGGCCCGTGCCATCCAACGGAATAAAATGTTTTAGTCCACTGATGACTATGGGCATATTCCATAATCAAATTATTTAGGTCCATTATGAACCTATTTGCATGTGGATATACTGAAGCAGCATACTAAATAGTATGTATATAAATACATACAAGAGTAGGAATTGTTTTTCATATGCGTGAAGTGCACAAAGGGGCAACAGATCTCTCCTGTTTCAGATAGTCATTCATATTGTAGCTCAATATAGCCCTCAACAAGTCGCCTGAAGATTTGCTGGGCAGATATGAACGTAGCCTTAGTGTTTACCCTTTATTTGTCCATCTAGGTTAATCTCCAAAAAGTTCGCTGTTGAGAAAAATGGCCATGTTATTCTATTTATGTTGACACATATTTTCTACATTCACCAGCATTCGCTGGCATTTAACCCTTTCTATACTAAAGCATCACTGACAAGTAGTTATTTCACAGGAAATGTTCAGATAATAAGTTCAACAAATGATCATAGGTCCTTTGTTGAACTTATTATCTGAACAATTCCCTCCAATAAATAGGACTCATTTTGCACTTTTATTATCTTGTCTGCTGGTTTTATCTGAAAACCTCTCAAGATAAACAATAGGCCATTAAAATGTATCCATTTAGTATAGAAAGGTTTAAGTAGGTACATTGTTTGTTTAGCCAATGCTGATTAAAGAATTCAGTAAATGTCAGGACTTTCAAGACTTACAGCCATCATTGGCAATGGCAATCAACACAATACAAAAATCATATTTGCCAATAATAAATTTTTGATTGTTACAAAATTTATAAATTTGTATTGTGGAATAAAATAATCCTATCCTTATTCTATCATCAAGTCTGGATATAGTGTGTCTGACATTTGCAGAATGAGGTCCCCCAGAGGGTGAAATTAGTGATGCTCTCTCAAATTAACATTGGTTTAGTTCAGTTTTTATATCCCCTAAATTTCATAAGATAAATTGCATAATAGATATGACTAATGGGTGAACATTACACCAACTTCAGCTGGGGAACTTCAATCTGATCCAAGGTTTCCCATAGCAGTTGAGGCCTAAGCAGAATGAGGTCCCTCAGAGGGTGAATTTGATGACGCTAGCACACTGTGCGTGTTAGCATTACTAAATTCACCTTCTGGATACCTCACTCTGCAAATGTCAGACAAACTATATCCAGGCGTGTCTATCATTATTTACCAATGGGTCCATCAATAGCCTCATCCTCTGGAAACTCGGGCTTCTTTGCTTCTTCCTGTCCATCTCCGTAATAGTTATCACTGAAGTGTTTCTGAACAACAAGAAAAAGTACAAATATATTGTTGACAAGACAGGGATATAAGATTAGCAAGTTAAGGTATTATATCACTTTCAGCAGCAGTTGCAACATGACACTGTCAGTTTTAGCCATTTATGTACTAAATAGATTCTGCCAACAGTCATAAAATACACATGGTCTATTATTAATCTGGAGGGATGTTCAGGAAATCTAAGAGGATGACTAACAGATGAACATAATATACAAATACAGAGAAGAAAAATATCCAGATAATAATTTCAAGAAACAGCCTATGTTCTGTAATCTAAAAATTTTCCTGAGGGGACTAATGAGTTATTTGTGAAGAATGTTTCCTATGGGAGACTTGGATATATAAGAGAATTCACTGGCACAGGGTGTTTAATGCTGCACCAGCGCAGCTCCTCATGTAATGGTTAATTTCACTGTGAAATAATGCCAAAACCACACTCTGGGTAAGTAATTGACAAAAATGAATAGGGCTACAATTTTGTTTATTGAAACATACATGTATCTGGAAGTTCATCTGGATATTGGTCAACTTTGTTAGTGCTGGATGAGAAGTTGGATTGATTAATGCTGCTTCTTATTGACTTAGCCACCAAGGTTCCCTTCAGTGAAATAAGTTAAGCACACCTCAAGATAACCTGTCCATTTTCTGTATTATTGCACAAATGTCAATGTGGCTGCGAGTCAAGATGTTCCACTCTGTATTTTCGTAAAATACAGTGAAAACATGGATTTGACATAATAGTTGAATATCAGTATAATAGTTTAACCCTTTCTATACTAAATACTCATTGATGAGTAGCTCCCTTAGGAAATGTTAAGATAATAAGTTCAACAAAAGGATGTTTGTCAAGGTAAATATTGTTAGGCCAATCTGGGAGCCTCACATATATAAGAGAATGCAATGGCTTACAAGGTCAAGGTAAATATTATTAGGCCAATGGATTCTCTTATATATGCAAGGCTCCCTATTTGGCACAGGGTTTTTGAAAAATTTCTGGAAGCTCCAGTCATGGAAGGGTTTAGTGGGGTAAATTCTACCTGCATCATATTGTCATATTTGTCAGGATCAAAGTCCTCTTCTAAATCATCCACATCTATTCCCAACAAGTGGTTCCCTGTGATTTCCTTCAGCTGCTCTATCTTGTCCATGATTTCTTTCTTCTTTAAATTCTTCAGTTGCTTTATTTCTTCTTTCTTCTTTTCCTTCTCCTACAATAAGAGAGATAACTAAATGACAGATAGCCTCAAATATAACTAAAAACATCAAATTATTTAAATATCCTTGGTAAGAGAACGTTCAGACGACCACGACAATCATAAGTGGAGGAATCGGGCCCAACGAGATCGTGGATAGTTTGTTCACACGATTGTGATGTCGTCGTACATTATGATATCGTAGGTTGTTCCTTATAAAGAATGTGATTGACTACCCTATGATCATTTCCAGCTACAATTTTTACGACTGCGATTACGTGGCAAGTGGAGGTAACCAAGGATACGCCAGGATTTCGCATCTAAAATCAAACAGTGCTTGATATTATTTTTTTACCCCGATTTTTAGGTGAGCATGCGCAGTCCAACTACCGGTTACTTCCTACGATGGAAATCTTTCCACTTACGATTGAAGCATATGGTCGTCTGAACATTCATTAAGTCAAATGTCTGGTACATGCAACAAATTATCATGCAGCAGTTTGATAAGCATGCCTGTTTGCGAACATCAGATACAAATTTGATTTAAAATGCAAAATCTGCATATGACATTCTATCCTTGAAATGTATAAAGTAGATATAAGATATGCATATATTAAAACACAAACTACTTTTCCACACTATGGTATCATCCACACAACAAATCATGCATGGCTCGCTGCAGTCTCTAAGACAGCAGGCCGTACACAAATTTCCCTGCTGGAGGGGTCCGGACACACAGTTGAACGTAAGTAATTGTCATATTACTATTATTCAGCTGGGAAAACTGCTAAACAATATGCATGGACTTACAAGTTGTTTCCGTTCCTTTACTTCTTGGCGCTTATTTTTTCGCTTGTCATCTTTAGTTCTCACAGAGTCTTGTATTTGTCTTGGATAGTGCTTGATCTAAGGAATATAACGAATATTAATTCATAAAAACCTACATTTGTATTACACAATTATTTATACAACTTGCTCTGTGTTCCATATAGGTGTATGCTTTTCCACGATTCAGATCAAGTAATTTATTTTTACAGAGTCAATACAGTAATGCCCTAAATAATCGACTCCTTAACCACACCAGAATTATGGGTAATTTTTCAGGATTTAGTAGGAAATATGGCTTGTTGCCATTCATCGGAAAGCTCTGTGAGAGCTTTCCGATGAATAGCAAAAGCCATATTTCCGAATAAATCCTGAAAAATGACCCATAATTCTTCTGTGGTTAAGGAGTCGATTATTTAGGGCATTACTGTATGCCTTCCTCATATATCTCAGATATTAAATTATATGCTGTGGGTGATCTTCCCTGGAGCCTCATTGCTCACCTCTCTTTATATGCACAACAACATTCACCTCTTCCAATAAACACTTCTGCTTTCCGTCAACACCATTCAACTGAAACCGCGCTGCTTAAAGTCCAAAATGATATTCTCTGCAGCATGGAATCAAGAAAGGTCACTCTGCTTGTGCTACTAGATTTGAGCGCTGCTTTCGACACCGTCCGCCATGATATTCTTCTAGATACTCAACAATCTGACTTTGGTGTTCGCGGCACTGCAGCTATCTGGTTGAAATCTTACCTCGCGAACCGATCACAGCAAATATCCATTAATGGCTCAAAGTCTACAAATTTCCCCATCGAGTGCGGAGTTCCACGGGGAAGTTGTCTTGGACCCGTGCTGTTCTTATTCTACATTTCGAAATTATTCTCAGTTGTTGAAAGTCACCTCCCCGATGTTCACGGCTATGCAGATGATACCCAAATCTACTTTTCATTTCGACCGACAGAGAGAGGCGAAACTAAAGCACGTCAAATTGTGGAGAACTGTATTCTGGACATTAGAGCGTGGATGATTACAAACCGACTCATGATAAATGACGATAAGACTGAATTTGAATTCATAATCATTGGTTCTCGACAACAACTTCAGAAAGTCAACTTCAGTTCAATTCATGTGGGAGACGCCGACATACCAACAAAGGACACTGTTCGCAACCTGGGATCGTATTTTGACACAAACATGACAATGGATAACCATATCTCTAATATGTGTAAGAAGGCGTTCAGAGGTTTATACAAAATCCGACAAATTAGACAATACCTCGATGTAGACTCAACTAAGACATTGGTCCATGCTTTTGTCACGTCACACTTAGATTACTGTAATTCTTTACTGTATGGACTACCGGATTACCAGTGTGATCGCCTGCAAAAAGTGCTAAATGCTGCGGCGCGAGTTGTATCATACACTCCTCGGCATGAACATATATCTCCAGCTCTCAAGCAATTACACTGGCTGCCAGTGGAGTATCGAATCATGTTCAAAATTATTTTGCTTGTATTCAAATCTCGTAATAACATGTCACCATTGTATATACAGGATATGATCAAAGACAGAAATGTGTGTACATATGAATTACGATCTGATAGTAGTATGCTTTTGTACATTCCTTTCAACAAACAGAAAACGTTTGATGATAGGGCATTTTCATTTGCAGGTCCACATATATGGAATAGCATTCCACTTCACTTGAAAATATTAACTGATTTAAATAAGTTTAAGACCGGCCTCAAAACATCTCTTTGATGTAGCATTTAATTCCTAGATATATGTGCATGTACATGTATTATGCTGATTAGGCAATGAGCTCGATGTAATGTAAAGCGCCGTGGAATATGTACTCATAATATTGAGCGCTATACAAATTAATTATTGTATTGTATTGTATTGTATATATTAAATTAAATGTTCTGAGTTATCAAGAGGATATGCTTTAACTATTTCTTGAAGGGAGCTGCGCTGCTGAAGCATTAAAGATCATGTGCCAGTACATTCTCTTATAGGGAGCCCTGCATATATAAGAGAATGCACTGGCTTACAAGGACACGGTAAATATTGTTAGGCCAATGTATTCTCTTATAAATGTGAGGCTCCCTATGGGAAGCTCCAGTCATGGAAGGGTTAAGAATACAGAGCAAAATGGTGGTCATGTTCTTCACAGATACTTAGATAAGATGTCATAACTGGCAGCACAACACAAATTATATATTATCATTATAAGTGGGCTCTTGAGAATTTTCATGCTGGATGTGCACTGTATGCCCATTTGGACCCCATGAGTATATATTTACTAATAAAATTAATTTTTTCAAATATTGAAAAAAATCAGAACCACACCGAGTAGTATATTGCATACATGAACAATTTTCTTCATGCTGAAAGAAGTTTCCATCTTAATTTTTTCCATCTGGCCTGAATGGGCCAAAAATTCTGTAAACCATTTAAAAAGCCTGCCTAATACTAATTCACATTAATAGGTAAAATGTTACACCTGATCATGAGCCTCAATTGAAAGCATTTGTACCGCAGCTTTGGCTATAGCACACAAATTTAAGTTGCCTGAGAACTTCAGTTGAACCATATCTGAGTTGAAATTCATATCATGTTAACTGCAGCCTCAAATAATTCAACCCTGTTAGCATTAATTTGCCCATGTCACACATTTTACCTCAGTAGAAAGCCTAGGAACACAATGGGTATGTTCCACATATATATAAACTTGAGCTTACAATTGGAACTTTATGATTACGATCCCAAGCATAGCTCGTATCTGGTTTAATAAAAGGCCGTCCGGCCACAGTGTCCCCGAAAAAGTGGCTTCATTGGGGGCATCAGCTTTTCTGAAAAAAATAACAAGGACCCTAAATCCGAAGCAACCAGACAAAAATGGGTGGATCGTGCCCATATTCGAACTTGATCTGTATTTCGAGCTGATAAACTCATATACCAAATTTGATTCAGATATGATCACACAAACTAAAGTTATCATCCGGAAACCAGAAATTGACAGGATTCTAAGTCGAAAAAGGGCCATAACTCTCGCAAAAATGGGCGGAGCAAACCCATATTCGAACTTGACCTGTATTTTGGTCTGATAAACTCACCTATGAAATTTACTTTTGATCTAATAACCGAAACTAAAGTTATCATCCGGAAACAATTTCCGGACGGACGGACGGACAGCTCGACAGACGGAACGACGGACACCGGCTATTTTAATAGTCCCCCGAATTTTTTTTTCGTGGGACAAAAATGTTTATTTCATGATAGTCTTTGTTATCAAGTCCTTGTTACTACTACGAGACATTCAAAAACAGTCTGTTCATGTTTATTTGCGCCTTGTCACAATGTGACACAGTCACATCTGTGCAACAACCAGAACAATTTGGTTTAATTTAGTACAAAATAAGATCAATTACAGAAATTTCCCTCATCTAATAAATGGTGGATTTCTTTTTGCATTGGCTCAGGGATGGACTGTATCATACCTCAGTTGATTCAGGTTCTTCGTAACGGAAATTGAATTTACGTTCAAAATCTGCCTCCCGCTCAAGGATCTCTTCTTCACTCTCAAAACCAGCACCATCATCTACAATTTCACAGTATGTCGGGATCCTGAAAGGAGGTGTTAAAATAAATCTCTTCCCAGCAACGCTTCCAACAACAAGTATTTCTATGAAATTCTTTACAAAGATATATAGCCCCCTATGCACTATTATTACCACATTACAGGGTATTCCCTAGAGTATTAAAAAGAAATTATTGGTACATTGAAATCTTATAATAAAAGTGACGGGCCGACAATGAAAATTTTGCTTAATACCGGTTTGCCACCCGCCACTTTAACGATGTCATGGACATAACAACTTAACTTATCTCCTCAAAAGTTATGCCGCATCAGACGTCTGGATCAAACTTCTATTTTTCGTTTGTAAATAACAATTGTTACAATGGTTTTGATGGACTATTTGACAAATGTTTCAGGAACAAATGACATGCATTAGATATGAACATTATTGGGTCATGTCACTCATGGTACAGGAGTGGTAATATTAGCAATAACTTGTGTTTCTCAGACATTGCGGTTCTATTAGCGGCCCTCCAGAAATGACTACAGCCCGCCATTCCATTAGTGGCCTCGGGGATCTAACAGGATGTTAGGCTGTTAATCATTTCGGCCAGGCCACTAATAAACCGTAATACCCTTCAAAATCATGTTATTGTTTATACCCCCTAATCACAGGAGAACATCTCAAAATTATTTAAACCCTTTCTATACTAAATACTCATTGATGAGTAGTTCCTATAGGAAATGTTCAGATAATAAGTTCGACCAATTACAATAGGTCGTTTGTTGAACTTATTATCTGAACATTTCACACCAATTAATATGAATCCTTCAGCACTTGTATTACCGTTTCATCTGACTGTCGTCTGCTAATTGATCCTGAACATCCCTCCAAATGAATAGTAGACCATTCAAATGTATACTTTTGTAACCGATGGGGAAATCCTTTTAGTATAGATATGGTTAAAAGAGAGATGTTAAATAATAAAAAACATACACACATCAGAGCTGAACAGAGTAGTGTTCTAAAAAATAATAAAGATTTCCTATCCCAAAATTATTAATTAGAATTCTTGTTCCTAGTAATTGAATTTCCTGTTGACTTATTTCTCCGAAGGCCTGAAAATATGGTGTCGGACATTTGCAGAATGAGGTTCCCCGAGGGTGCATTTAGTGATGCTATCCAGTACAGCGGGCTGGTGTCACGAAATTCATCCTCTGGGGACCTCATTCTGCAATGAGATACACAGATACTGATTTAAGTTCCCAGATGGTGAAGATGTGCATTCATTGGGAACCTCGATTATGCATTGATTTGCCAATTTGGGGATATAGAGGAACAAAACTAAAATTGAAAACGAAACTTCTAAAGAAACTGAATTTTTTTTGTTTTTTTTGTTAATAGAAATACTTTCCAGAGAAGTTGATGACTAAACAATAAGATCCCAAGAAGAAGGTGAATTTAGTGATGCTAGCACGCTGTGCCATTTGCCATCACTAAATTAACCTTGGTGACCTCATTCTGCAAATGTCCAGCACCATATTTTGAGGCCTGGTCAAGGTTTTCAGCTTGTAGTGCTGTCAACACAGCGGTATGATTTTGGCTTGGTCGGATTAAGCTACTTGTGACTGTCAAGTCATACCATCATATGCTGTTAAAATCTCGAGTCAAGTTGTAACCCTTGAGCAAGGCCACCCATACTGTGCCCGATTAGCTGTACCTAAACGTGAAATAGGCACCGAGATTTATGAGTTTGTGG
Source organism: Siphonodentalium dalli (assembly GCA_032622095.1). Taxonomy (NCBI): domain Eukaryota; kingdom Metazoa; phylum Mollusca; class Scaphopoda; order Gadilida; family Siphonodentaliidae; genus Siphonodentalium; species Siphonodentalium dalli. The sequence goes on along the minus strand of CP136063.1, from coordinate 160,523,923 downwards.
ATGTGCGTGTGTCATGTCGCTGCTCTAATGAAGTGCCTGTAAAATGGCAGCACGAATTGGACAAAGTATGGCTCAACAACTGTGGTAATACTGCAAATATTCAAGCACTTAGAGACTTGTTTAAGAAATGGATGTTGAATTGAAAGCGTTGCCCACATAATGAAAGTGACAGTGTTTTTTTTATAGAAAATTGCTCAAATTCAATAGCATCTATCAAGAGGAGATCCTAAACATGCCTGTAACGTTCAAAACAATTATCCAATAAATAAGGGCTGCAGGGTGTGTCTAATGATTTAAATTTGAAATCCAAGATGGCTGCCAGCGGCCATGTTTTTTAACAAATTTCTATCAAATTGGAGGCTCCGATCTAGAAATCACCCCGAAGATCCATATGAGGTTTGGTGATGGTTGGATGAGAGATGTGACCTGTAGGGTGTGCTAACAGAAGTTGTTGATGGACAGACAGATCCCATCCTATGGCAATAGCTCAAACTGGACTTTGTCAAGTTGAGCTAAAAATATCAGATCAACTTGTATTCATACTCTATGAACAAAATCAACACCCATACTTCTATTTACACTCAACCAAGTCAACTGGCAGATTAAAAGAGCATTTAGCACCCATATCCAGGGACCAGCCGAGAGGGCGACGTGGGCGAAGAAGTCTCCCTATTCTTGCTAACTTCACCATAATTTTGCAGCTGGGCGAAGTTTAAGTCGCCCTGAAATTTCCGAAGTTGATCGACGAAAATCGGCAAAATATTCATCCTAATTTACTGCCAACATTGATTGAACCCAGTTATCCATTGACACTGTCGTAGATAACACCATAGCTACTATTAACATCTGTATTAATCCGATTTGGGAGCATATTCACATCTGAGTGTTGATTGCAGACAGCTGTGAATACATCGTCAGGTGTCCACAGTTACTTGTGATTTTGAGATTATCACACCTGCAGATTACAATTCTACACCCTTTACCCAACAAAACGGCCAAAACCGGCCAAATAAAGCTTCAACAGCCTAAAATATCTTCGGTATGTCTCAATAGAACCATACAAATATGGATATCATTGGAACCGGCTCCTTGACCACATTGTGATAGTTACAGTTATGCCCTGTGCCAATGCATTCTCTTATATATGCGAGTCGACCATAGGTCGCCTCGCATATATAAGAGAATGCATTGGCCTAAAAAAAATCTTTTTTTAACACTTTTTACCATTTTTTCTTACATTCTTTAACAATTTTATAATTTTTAATGTGTTAAGCCAATGCATTCTCTTATATATGCGAGGCGACCTATGGTCGACTCGTATATATAAGAGAATGCATTGGCACAGGGCCCTTCTGTTGGGTAAAGGGTTAACACTTCAGTTCAGACTTGAATAATACCATACCTGTCATTGTCGTCGTTATCTATATATCTTTTATTCAGAATGAAATCTCTAAGAAATCTCTCGCCCTGATCTTTATCATCAAACGCATCTTTGACATCATCCTGCAGAAATATAATAGCAATTCATTTTGAAAATTTCATTGACCCATTCCGAAAATGTGTAAATGCTTATCTGATCAATATGGATAGATGAACATCGTGACTCAGGTATGCACCCAATGGCCAATGCTCTCACAGTTTGTAAATGTGCAAAAAATAGAAAGTTATCTGAAAACATCACAACGAAGAAGAATAAGGAGAATAGATAAACTAACAAAAAAGAAACATTCTAAAGAAGATTCTAAAAAAATTAAAAAAGATGAGGCCTAAGCAGAATGAGGTTCCCAGAGGGTAAATTAAGTGAGGGTGAATTAAGTCAATAAGTTCACAGTCTGGGGACCTCATTCTACAAATGAACAGCAGCATATTTTGAGGCCTGCTGATCCCCCAAAAGAAACTGACAAACCTAGCTCAGATCTGGACACCATCTGAACAACAGGCCGTTTGTTAAACTTATTGCTCGAACATTTCCCACCAATGAATAGGAATCTTTCTGCACTAAAATAATTTCCCTGGTCTGTCTCTGCTTATATTTCCTGAACATCCCTTCAATGAATAATAGATAATTCCGATGTATACTTTTATAACTGATGGGAGAATCCATTAAATTGTTACATATATTCTGTTGAATAAAAAAGAAGATGGTCCCATAAATGGCCGGTTTTAGTCTACAGTATTTTTTGTTCACTTTTGTTTTTATAGAAGACTTACCACTTTAACACCTATCTCTTTTCCTTTCTCCTTTGACTGCTTCTTTAGCCATTTAGTGTATTCAGTGTCATCATCTTCCTGAAGTGTCAAGGTGGAAAATATATAAAAACGTAAGCTGAAATGGTGTGTGTGCATAATATACGGTCACACAAAGTAAATTTCCTTTTTCTCGGGCAATTTTTTTTTCAAAAGCATGCGCGAGTTTATATTTTATTTATGGGACAATTGCCCAAGCCTGCAAATAGTGTGTCTGTCATTTGCAGAATGAGGTCCCCAGAGGGTGAATTTAGTGATGCTATCCAATACGGTGGGCTTGTGTCACCAAATTCACCCTCTGTGGACATAATTCTGCTTAGGCCTCAACTGCTATGGGAGGTCTAGGATCAGATTGAATTTCCCCAGTTGAAGTTGGTGATGTTCACCCATTAGTCACATCAATTATGTATTTTATCTTCTGCACATTAGGGGATATATAAACTCAACAGAAGGGGAAAAGTAATTAAAACAATGTTAATTTGAGAATATAGATACTTCCCAGAAGATGAGTCCTAAGTAGAATGAGGTCCCCAGATGGTGAATTTGGTGATGATAGCCCACTCTGTGTGATAGAATCACTAAAATCACACTCTGGGGACCTCATTCTGCAAATGACAGACACACTAATTGCAGGCTTGCTGATATTCAGTACAAAGTCTCTTGTTCAATTCTGTGCGATTTATTTCGTCCAAAATAATCCATTCAAGTGACAATCACTGAAATTGATGTCGCCATTCTTCACGTTTTATAAACAACGTTTGAATAGAGTTACAAATTGCAGTAATCAGTCCGCAGTCTGAACTGGGAACGAGTGTGATGTATCGCACTTCCGGCATGTTTGTATAATTGCATGTGCGAGGGATTTTGATTTTGATTTCTATATTCCTCCAGGGGCTATATAGTATTTGGATATAAATTGTCAGTTTTATTCTATGAAATAAGTCAACAATATATCTTTAACATGAAAGTGAGAAACTAACTGTACCTTTTCTTTCTCTGTTTTCTTCCTTTCAACAAGAAACTCTGAGTCGCTAGATGAACTATCATCAGGGTCTGAAACCTTGAAGCTGAAAAGAGAGTGAACATTTGTTCCGATTGAAACCAAATTTCAGATGAGTGAGTAGAGCCTGACTTATGGGGCAGAATAAGGATATTAGCTAAGGCCAGAGAAAATTAAATGTTTGGTTTGGGTTACAAACCGGAAAAAAAATAGGGTCGTAGGTAGGCCTGAAATTGTTTTTTTTTTTTTTTTTTTTTTTTTAATTTGACATATTCTTATTACTTTTCATGTGCGTATTTTACTCCAAAATTTACATTAAACTACTTTTGATTATGTTTGTATAAATTTTAATATTGCACCATACTTTTACTAAGAAATCAACCTATTCTGAGGTGTTGAAATGTGTTTTTTGTGTTTTATGAAATCTTTTGAGAAAGAATTCAATAGATTTTCTTGAAAACCATGAAAAAAACTTTAGGGTAGGGGGTTTAAAATAGGCTCCGTAGGGAAACTCAAACCACAAATATTTTTTTCTTTGACCTAAGCGAGAAGAAGCCCCTATCTTTTGTTGCTTCAATTGCAGTTAACCCTTTACACTTTCATGATGGCAGCTGTGGAGCATTAAATATCATGTTCCAGTGCATTCTCTTATATATGCGAGTCAAAGTAAATATTGTTAAGCCAATATAACACACAGGGTTTCCACAAAATTTCAGGAAGCTCCAGTGATTGAAGGGTAAAAATAGAACAAAATTCAATTAACGAATAGAATGATAAAAAAATTCTTGGACAAAGAAAACAGCCATATACTTATAGTTTTCCAGTGACATGGAATAAATAATCCAACCAGAAACCAAGAAAACCTAAATATCAAAGATGAAAAAGGTCTGTAACTCTTTCAAGAATTGGCAGAAGGAATCCAAGAAGGAACAACACCTGTATTTTGTAGTTGTATTCAAAATCATAGGGTTGTAGCACTGGTAAAACTGGGTAACTGGAACCTGAAATTTAACACATTGTAGGGAACCTACTACATACCAAATTTGATTCCACTATATAAAGTTCAATAGAACTAAAGTTGTAATCCGAAAACAACAAGCAGTCGCAAGACGAAGGTATCCCCCGCCGAATTGTGCAGTTGGGGAAGTGCATTCTCAATAATGTTAGCATTCTCAGTATGTGCTAAACAAGAGGCGGGATTTTGTCAAAAAGCCTGGCTTGCGAACTCATTTTAGGTACTGACATTTGTGGAAATTAGCCATGTCGTCCATTTGCACCAAAAATAATAAACAAAGTCCAATAACTCTGTTGAAAATATCCGGCCAGACCTGGTTTGCGAACTCGTTCTAGATACTGGTCATGTGAAGTCATATACGAAAAATCTTTGAAATCCGTTGACATTTGTGGAAATGAGCCCTGTGACGTCGTCCATTTGCACACAAAAAAATAAACAAAGTCCAATAACTCTGCTGAAAATATCCGGCACTGTGACGTCGTCTATTTGCTATTTGGTAAATTCGACAAAAATAATAAACGAAGTCAAATAACTCCGGTAAAAATATCTGGCCAGACCTGGCTTGCGAACTCCTTCTAGGTAATGGTCAAGTGAACTCATATACCACAAATCTTTGAAATCCGTTTACATTTGTTCAAGTTATGACTCTTACAAATTCGGGACGGACGGACGGACAGACGGATGGACGGAACCCATTACTATATCCCCCGCAAATTTAAAATTTGGCGGGAAAAAAAAATGAATGAACAGAACAAAAACAAACAGACATATAAAAAGTGTTAATATATTAGACCAATAAGCCATATTAATCCATGAATAATTTTCATACAAATGGTTTGCCAAAAGCATAAAAGAGAAGTTACAATTCTAATGAATAATTTTCACACAAATGGTTTGCCAAAAGCATTACTGAGAACTTACAATAAGGCCATTAAAACATTAATACATACTATATCATAATATTATGCTGGGAATATGTGATGTATTTTATCAAGCATTATGGAAGTTGAAGGATGTGTGCATAAAGCTATGCTCTAATTAATCAATCCCCTTAACACGTTGAGTGCCGGCTACATGTTATCTCGTACTACACTATAATCCAGGGTGCCACTACGAGTTATCTTGTACTTTATATGGGGTCTAGATATTCTGCTGTAGAAATTTAAGAAATTGAGTTCCGCACGTAATAATGATTTCAACCATCTTAGGAAGCTCAAATATATGTGTGATGTGAGTGGTGCCACTGCATCTGTGTAATAAAGGAACCTAATTTGGGCTGAAAGTATGGTTATACTGACGCATTGGCCCCTAACTCCATTGTGCCGTCTTGGCATTATATGATAAGATCCACAAAAGCCCCTATCATTCTGCACTCCAGAATAACGAGTTAGTTCGTGTATTTGAACAGTAGACATCAATTTTGAGGTAGCACGATCACACATGTAGGATTGTATGTGTCAAAATGTAGGTACGAGATAAATCGTAGTCGGCATCCAGCGCCACCATCTAAATCTGGAATGTAGGATACGATATTTCCTGGCTGTGACAACGAGTTATGTTGTTGCCAGAACTAGCGCAGGGTTACTACAAAAGGTCAAATGAACACATGTTTATTATTTACAATATCGAACATGATCATCTGATGAAGTACTAATGAGAAAAATGTAGTAAAGTGTGGATACGAGATAACTCGTAGTCGGCAACCAGCCAAAATACCATGAGATGGCATTGCTCTGTGCCGACTACGAGTTATCTCGTAGTGCATTTATGCCATGTTTTTATGTGATCTAAGCTGATACATGACCAGTTTTGGGGTTTGAGGGTGGTTATATAGAGGATATCTAGTGTTTTTGAGTGGATACCGAAAAATAAACATTTGTCGCGGTCACGAATGACGTATTTTTCGGTATCCACTAAAAAAAACACTAGATATTCTTTTTATTATACGCATTTCCAAAGAAATTCACCACTTACGACGTTAAATGATATCACAATCGTCTTCAGTCGATGCATAATTTTTGAAGCCATCAGCTGATCGATGCCTATTTTCACAATGCTACTTCACCATCCGCAGAATATAAAAATATAGTTCCCGTATTCTTCCCTTTATTTCCGCCATAAATATGTCGAATTTCAACATAAAATAGATTTTAATTATAACTGTATCAGTGAATATAATATAATTTAGAATATTACAATGGGTTCTTTCACTTTGACCTTCTTCAATATAGTACAAACCGGAAACAGTATTGGTACTCGCAAGTGAATCGGTCGCACGCGCAAGCTAGTGTGAAAGTATATTCTTCTATATCCCCTTCTGGGTGATATCGATATTTATCTAAACGCGTTTTTTTCTATAATTCACTGTTGGGCGTATAATAAATGGTGCTATCTACCTATATAATACATAATATAAAGTTGGTACCATGGAATGTTACACTATAGGATTCCGGCACTCAACGTGTTAAATGAGGTTCACCTACGGTATTATGGAGGTCAACTGCAGTGCTATTACCATGGAGGGACCTACACTTTGCAGAAGAACAGAGGTTGATCTGTTGTAGCCTATTTCATGAATGCGATCAACAGCTGCTACTTAGTGCTTCTCGCATTTTGATCCTAGACAGGGTCCCTCTGGTAGCCTTTACTCAGTGGCTGGACCTTTGTGCGCTTTGAGCAGATTTTGTTTATTTAAAAATTGTGATTTGTAAAAAAAAAATATATATATATTTTTGGAGATTTAAAATATACTCCTTGCTCAATTTAACATACCGTACTGACCCGCGTTTAGGCCCAGGGGGCCTTTGTTTTATTTGAGCTCAAAAATCCAAGTGGGCTTAAACCCGAATATGACCCTTTGCAAACCAAAAATCCCAAGAAATCGGGACAGTAAAACTGAAGAAAAAATAAAGTCGATCCAGCAGAGTTTCGGTGAAATATACACGTCTTCCAGATTAAATAAAGTTAAGTATAAGTTACTTTGAGAAAGTATTTGTTTCATTTTTATGTGTATATTAAAATATTACTTGTTGTCTTGTTTTATTGCCAAAAATTCCCATAAATGACAGTTTGTAAGCATCATGGGTCATCGGATTATTCTGCCATTTCAGACAGTTGGGTAAATCCACTATCTATAGTCTATATCTATAGTTATTATCTATAGTTTATATCAATGTTCAGATAATTAAAAAATGTCAGAAAATTGTACAGGGAAATATTATGCAACATATAAGAGAGCGACTTAATCCGATTAGGATAACAATGAACCCAGTGCTGAATTCATGGCCCGTTGTCTACAAAGATGTTACAATACAATAGTGACCAATTTAACAAAGCCAGTGAGTCTAGTTAATTAACGAAATGACGTTGTAAATACGTATACAAAAAACACGTGTTTTAATTTTTAGAGTCATCGCTCCCAAACCGTTGACACAGATTAATGTTTATACTATAGACTATAGTCTATACCGTAAAACGTGAAAAATAGCAGTTTAAAATTTTTAAATAATGATTATTATATACTAACCACCGGGTACCAATACGACATCGGTATCTCTTTTTTTGAAGGCATCTTGTGCTGTTGTTGTTGTTGAATGACATGTGCCCCTTCTGCCCCATTATTATACCCACCGTGTGTTTACATAACCAGGGAATGAGTTCTTTTTGTGTTTGGTCACATGTAGGAACATACCGACATACAAAGAATATGTTTTTACAGTACTGTTGTTGACATGTGTGCGATGCACGCACGTGATTCTTTGAAGTGATTGATGTTTACCGCGTTCTCAGATATACGCCGTTAGCGAGTGGGTTTGATGTCTGTCGACGTTTGGTTTCCCCCAGGAAGTATAATTGAATAAACAAATGAGATTTTAAGATTCACTTTATTTTATTTTATATATTATTATCACTTACCTACGAAGTATAACTTTCCATTTTTCGTGGCATTCTCGCCGTCACCGATCGTTTGTGAATATTCTTCCCGTTATATATTGGAATTATTTATTTGGGAAGTATCATTAGCAAATAATTACTTACCACCGCTGAAATTTAACAAAATATGGGGTGGGCTTAAACACGAATATACCCCTGTGCATGGAATTTGGTCAAAAGATATGGGTGGGCTTAAACACGGGCATGGGCCTTGAGCCGGGTCAGTACGGTAACTAAATTTTTTTTTTTTTTTAAATCAAAATTTTGAAAAACTAACGCAATTATAACATCCGCGGGGCTACCCCGAGTCACCACACCAAATTTGCTTGAAATCGGTCCTGGAGTGTGGGAGAACAGACAGATAGAAGACAGACGGATCCCACTAATTTATATGTAGAGATTAATTAATCTTATAAATTCCCTTTAGTAAATGCATACTCCAAAACTTGTTAATGAGAAAATTGACCATTGCATATTCATTCATAACCATTTCTATCCACACAACTAAAACATATTTGTTTATTCGCGGGAATCCATATCTATATCTAAATCCAATTTAAATATTAATCTAATCTGAAAATTATAGTGAAATATTTAAATTCTTTATGTAGCCATTATTGATTGTATTCTGTCAGTCAGGGGTGCCGGGTAGACGGCCATCATAGGCCACGGCACTCCACACAATACGTATACGAATTCACTATCACTATCAAATATTATCCTATCCCACACATCAGGTTTATAAGGTGCGCGTAGGCGTCACTCAGTTGTCAAGTACGTGCAACCTGATTATTGAATTAGGACAGCACTGCTATAAAATCAGTGATGCTTGACACATATTGCTCCAATAGGCAGCATTCTTCTTTGAACTTTGACACGTCGTTTGTTGTGTGGACAGGCAAGGTTTGGGATCCAAGGGAGACAACAACTTTATTTGTCAACTGATGTATCAAGCACATGCTCATTGATAAGGACAGGTGGCTCTTCCTTCTAAGACTTTGAGACATTGTTTGTGGAGTGGACTGCAAAGTGTGGGGTTCACGAGAGGAGATATTAAATCAACTGCAGAAACATGGTTTTAACACCGACTTGAATTAACTTTTCAGAGAATCAATCAAATTCAGTTTAGAATGAGGATATTGTTGTTTTGGTGACTTATAACACAATTGAGTAAGAAGCAACTTTTGTTATACTTCAAGTAGAAGATGAGACACTGTGACAGCGTTCGAGAGAAAAATTACCGCGATGTACAGATATCATAGATGACAGCGGTGATTCAATAATGAACTCGGTATGAATACTGCGGTGATACCGTTTGACCATATTTGACTTGTGGTATTACAGCGATAGTGACCAGTCTACAACCTCGTTTAATGGGTCAATTAATTAGCATGGCTGTAGATCTTAGATGTAAGCAATTTACAGAATCTCTCCTTCAGTACCTTTCCATTATATTATCATTATATATTCAAGAAAAATTATGTACTTATTTTAGGGAATAAAACTGATAAAGCAAGTACCCAGGCACTGAAACAATGTAGCATTCATCTAATATAATAGAAAAATTTAGCCACACCGATCGTACCAATTCAGAAAACACAATGTCTGACCGATGCACAAATGTAAACATTTGCTCTTTAATTTGGGACAAATTTTTGCCAATAATCAAGCGAAAACGATGCATATAATTTATATATAAGAATAATTTTGTCCTGCAAAAATGGATCTAACTATTTTATTCTATATTCCTGATCGATCACCACAGCGCAGTGTACATCACATTAGTAACAAACAAACTAGTACCAACCTGTTTTTTATGTCATCCAGTTGATCATAGTAGCCATGCTTCACATTCTTCTCTGGTTCATCCTCACTGTCACTGACTACCCTAGAAAAAATAGAGAAGATGTATAACTCTGGTGTAATTTCATATGTAAAATGTGTGATGTCACAGAGCTGCTTTAACAATTTATATACTAAATGCTTTCTCCCATTCAGTTATAAAGCTATACATTGGAATGATCTATTATTATGGGGGATGATGAAAATCTAATACAAGTTCAGAAGGAATCCTTCTTTGAGGGAAATGTTCAGATAATAAGTTCAACCAATGACCTATGGCTTGTTGAACTTATCAATACATTTCCGAAGGGAACTACTGGTCAATTAGTATTTACTATAGAAAGGGCTAGGCCAAAACAAAAAACTTCTCTGTTTCCGATAACATTGGGATAATTTTCCAGACAGGCAGGCAGGGATTTTTTTTTTAAACCTTTCAGCCATACGCGATATAATAGTGTAGTCACGGCCCCATGGAATATGGTAGATCAATCTGTATTGAAAAGGAGCCAAGCACTGGATAAAAACATGTTTTCCATTGAATTAATTCACTCTGCAGTAAGATCTTACCAACGTTGAGCTTAATAACCGACTTATTTTTGCTTTTGGGATTGGGAAAAATGATAAATATTCACATTGACACTCTAACAGGTAACTATAGACTAGCCTTCTGGAGAAAATTGAAAAAATAAATTGAGGCAGGCAAGAAAATCTCAGCCAGGCAGGGTATCGGAAACAAAGAGGTTTTTTTGTTTTGTTAACCTTAATACTAATTAATTAAATATGAAGTTATATGTGACATCTTTGTCCAGATATAACCAACTCAAATACAGAAATGGTACAGAGAATTTTTAAAAATGCACGTAGGTCCATGAATTAAACTTCATTATATACATATATTTATCAGATTTATGGAGGCACGAACTCAGTATGAGTTTTCATTGCTTCATATGTCCTTGCTTCAGTGACTGTGAACAAATTATCATTTCTTATCGAAATGGCCATCATATCAATAGGAATGGCATATTGAGATGTCCCTCGACTGAGATCAAGCTTGAAAATTGGTTCACTTCAGAGACAAACAAGAGGTTGCACCACGGGTGCTGGGATGCCCCCATGGTGAACATTGAAACATGGGCAGGTCGGAAACCAAATTGTGAAAAAAAAGGAGATGAACAAACAAATTACTTGACAATTCTAATGAACGAGGGATGGATATCCAACATTTTCAGATAAAGAAAGAGGGATAACTCTTGAACTGAAAATGTGAACAATGTCAATGAACCCTCTTTTGAAAGACCTCATGATGCCAAACTTGCATACCAAATTTCGTTGAGATCTGATCACCCATGGTTGAGATATATGGACAGATGGACGGACACATATAATCCAGTATTGTTGAGATATAATAGCATTTTCAGATAAACAAAGAGGGATTACTCTTGAATGGAAAATGTGAACAATGCCAATGAACCCTCTTCTGAAAGCCCTCCGGATGCCAAAACTACATACCAGATGTCATTGAGATCCGATCACACATGGACGGACTGACAGACAGACACATGTAATCCAGTATACCACCCATCTTTTGGGATGGGGTACAAAAAGATGTGTTCTTCTTTTTTCACTTTATTTTGAATGAAGATTGCAAGGCAAATCATCAGAAATAAATCACGTATCGACAAGTTGAGTTAAAATGTTCCACGTAGGTATGTTTTGATAGTTGACATCCCTCCTCCCATATTTCATGTACATAATTTGGAGGTTCAAATGACAATGTCAGTTTAAGCCCTGAAATATAAAATCATTTCAGAGTGACAAACATCAAATGTCACTTACCTTACTCTTATTTAAATTCGGGCAGTACTATTTTTTCCTCAGTTTCGAATTCGCGCAAAAAAAATGTGCGTACCATGGAATGTTGCACGAATTCAAAAATGTCACAAAATATTTTTGCAAAGTCAAAAAAGTCAAAAAGTAAAAAGAAGGGATGTTCTGGTGACAGTTTCAGTTCTAAATCGTTCCTGATGATACATGGGTGTTTATGTGCTTCCAATCATTTACATAGTTATGAACATCATTGAAATGAACTCAAAAGAAGTAGGTCTTATCTCTAAAACCTCAACCACAAAAGCTGCTGACTTCAGATATAATCTCAACACTAAGTCTTGGCTGCTTGTACTTTAAGAAGTTAATGCGTTACTGGTGTCACTCCAAGATTGTGGATATGGAGATGTGCTTTTGTATGCTTCAACCAGGAATATGTGTATTTATTACAGGCATTGCAACATCGAAGATGTTACCATGATTTTCCGCTTTACATATGCACATTTGAGCCATGGACTCGAGTCACAAACTCATTTTCATTATAATTAACATGTTGATTACATACGATCAAAGAGCTGAGTGTATTTTGCATTTGTAACATATATTCTGTTGAGTATAAAAGGAGATGGTCCCATAAATGGCCAGATTTAGTGTACAGTTAGCCTTTAAATAAGAGTAAGGTATCCATTGTTAATGCTTACCCTTCTCTCTCAAGAATAACTTTCCGTTCATAGTCTTTCAAGAATACTGGTTTAGTCTTCTTCTTTTTACTCCCAGACTCTCTGACTTTCTCATCTGAATCAGGACATTTCTAGATAAAATATTCTTAAATGAAATGTGATTGAGCTCCTGACAGTTAACAATTTCCTTTTCCTATATCCAATGACATATAGAACTGTCATAGTAGAGCAACTCTCTCATACGAATCGATTAATAGGTCAATCAGAAAGCAGAGCTCAATAATATATGGGTAGGTTGGATTTAGTCCACCCAAATGGAAAGTTTGAGGCAAATTAAAGGGACACAATGCACTCACAGTCAGTAAATGTGCAAAAAAAATAAAAGGTCAGCCGACCACAGTGTCCCCCAAAAATGTGGCAAGTCGATGCCGCTTTGTTAAAGAAATTTTAAAAAATGTTGAAATTTTCTAAGTCGAAAAGGGTTAATAACTCCGTTAAAAAACAATTTTCCTGTCATCTATATACATATTGCACATCTCCAATATGTGGGTAACAGTACTCTGAAGTTTCAAATATCTACGATCAAAACTGTAGGAGGAGTTGATAACACCATGAAGGTACCCTCATACAGAAAATTATAAAAAAATGTTGAAATTTTCTAAGTCGAAAATGGTTAATAACTCCGTAAAAAATAATTTTTCCATCATCTAATTTTTCGGGGGACAATAACAGTCACCCTGTTGTAGACAATATATATACATGAATATCATGAATGTCCTACAGTCCTATAAACAATAAGTAAAAGTTATGTTGTATTTTTTGCTCAGGGATGACATTGACATAGCTATGCTATCTTCCTACCACCCCATGTGAAGTTTGCATCACTAATTGGTTTTCCGAATGACAAGTTCAACTCCAATAAAGACCCTCTAGCCACACAATTGTTGCCACATTATTGCTCACCTTTGTAGAAGGTGAAGTCACGTTCATAAATCTTTGGGTCCTTCTTCTTCAAAGCTGTTAAGGTTTGAAACCAGCTCTTCTCCACATCTGGAGTCAGCTCCTGGATAACAGGTTACAATAATCATCTTAAAACAATTCAACTCAGGTTTTTTTTTATTCAAAACAAATTTCACTCTGAGAAAGACTTCTTTGAACTTGAATGGGTTTACACTTTGAACATTATTAATTATAATGTCATTCAAAAGTTAAAGAAACTCCTGTGTTTTCAGGCAATTAAACATGTAAGAAAAATTTCATAGGGGGGGGGGGGGAGACCTCTATTTTTTTTTTTACAAAATCACTCTGTAGGGGATAATAAGTGGCAAATACACTGACATAAAAAATATATCATACATTAACCATTTCATGATGGGAGCTGCGCTGGCACATCATTAAAGACCCTGTGCCAGTGCATTCTCTTATATATGTGAGTCTCCCATAAGGAAAATGCACTGGCTTACAAAGTCAAGGTAAATATTGTTAGGCCAATGTATTCTCTTATATATGCGAGGCTCCCTATGGGAGACTCGCATACAGTATATAAGAGAATGCAGTGGCACAGGGTTTTGGCAAAATTTCAGGAAAGTATCTTCTATCATGAACATCACTCATATCATATAATATTGGGGTAAACTTCAGCATTGAAGATTTATTCGCATGCGATCGCAGCAAAGTGACGGTCATAAATACAATAGCGAGATTTGGAAATAGTTGGATGCAACAAGCTTCATTTCTTCCGGCACATGCACGGTCTATTTTGCACCCAAGGATATCACAACTGTGTACCATATGTATATGCGTTTCTATGTGTACAAAAATTGTCCTCTTTTTGGGTATCTCAGATGGGATATAATGCATAAAAAATATATCATACATTAACCATTTCATGATGGGAGCTGCGGTGGCACATCATTAAAAATCCTGTGCCAGTGGATTCTCTTATATATGTGAGTCTCCCATAAGGAAAATGCACTGGCTTACAAAGTCAAGGTAAATATTGTTAGGCCAATGTATTCTCTTATATATGCGAGGCTCCCTATGGGAGACTCGCATACAGTATATAAGAGAATGCAGTGGCACAGGGTTTTGACAAAATTTCAGGAAGCTCCCGTCATGGAAGAGTTAAAAAAAAAGTAGTGCTGAAATAACTAGGGTATTTCGAAGTTGACTAGTCGGCAACCCTTAGTCGACTACTAGTCAACACCTACTATATATAGAACAATCAAAATCCCACACAGGATTATCAAAGTATTTTCTTAGACATCGAGGATCTGCCCAGTTCAACAGCTGTTTGTTATCATAAAGTTATCAGAACATATACATTTATCGATGTTGAATGCCTATAGTGACAGGTAAGTATCTTCTATCATGAACATCACTCATATCATATAATATTGGGGTAAACTTCAGCATTGAAGATTTATTCGCATGCGATCGCAGCAAAGTGACGGTCATAAATACAATAGCGAGACTTGGAAATAGTTGGATGCAACAAGCTTCATTTCTTCTGGCACATGCACGGTCTATTTTGCACCCAAGGATATCACAACTGTGTACCATATGTATATGCGTTTCTATGTGTAAAAAAATTGTCCTCTTTTTGGGTATCTCAGATGGGATATAATGCATGGTTTCAGCTAGGGGCTGGGGAAAAATCTTAGACCATCAACCAACTGTGAATATGGTCATATCAGTGCAAATTCTAAACATTCACAGTATTATCAGAAGAAACAGTGGAGGAATCGTAATTGTAGGAAACTGTAATTAGTTTCTATGTCTGACTTCACTTCATTCTTGAACAGGGTTGGCCGATTTAAATCAAGCAATTTAAATCATTAATTTAAATCAAGATTTAAATCAATGATTTTTCTGGAAAAAATCATTGATTTAAATTAAAAATTTGGAAATGATTGCAAAAAGTCAAGAACTTGCAATATCTAATAAGGTTTGTGTAAACTATAACATGATTATAATTAAACAATATACAAAATTGGATAACAGATATGAAATTGTACAGTAATGTCAACCCTACAGAAACTACAGGCATGCTCATGCTGCATGGTACAGTGATTACTGCTCCAGCAACGGCCTGTTCAGTTTACCATTGTTGGTATTATTTGTAACTACACTCAGATTCAGCACTCCTCATTACACTATTGAATTTTCTTTCCTTTTCTGATTGTCGTACATGTAAATGGCAACCCAGTAACTCTACCATATACTCTGCCATCTAAACTACTCTAGTTGTCTAATGGCTAGACTTGATATATGGTGTGATTATGTCCTCAAGTCACTGAGGAGCAAACGTGATTGATAATATATTCAGTTTTCAGCTAAAATTTACTAAATTTATTAGTAAATCTTTAAGCACAGGTCTAACTAGGTGTGACTGTCCCAATGGGACAAAGGATACCCCCCGTGTTTTTAAAATACTAAGATGTTTCACATGTCAGTAAACATTTAGTTAAAATAATAAAATAACAGTTCCCATTGCAGGTGCACAACCCTAACCCTAATCTTAAACCTATTGACCAAAAAATGGAATAAAAGCTCGGACAAAATTATGCATGTTGCGAAAATGTTCCAAGTCGAAAAAGGGGAATAACTCCACACAAAAATGTCGGACAGACATCATAATCGCAGGTGCACAGGTTCCCATGGTACTAAATATCAGTGCCAAGATTAAAAAACATTGACCTAAAAATGTAGGAATAAAGCTCGGACAAAATTATGCATGTTGCAAAAAAAATTCTAAGTCGAAAAAGGGGGATAACTCCACCAAAAAATGTCGGACAGACGTCATAATCGCAGGTGCACAGGTTCCCATGGTACTAAATATCTGTGCCAAGTTTTAAAAAAATTGACCTAAAAATGTAGGAATAAAAGCTCGGACAAAATTATACATGTTGCGAAAATTTTCTAAGTAAAAAAAAGGGGGGATAACTCCACCAAAAAAAGTCTGACAGACATCATAATTGCAGGTGCACAGGTTCCCATGGTGGTTAATGTCTGTGCCATGTTTCACGGAAACTGATCAAAAAACGACTGAGAAAAACTCCGGACAAATTTGTGTCCACGGATGGACGACGACGGACGGACAAGCTGATATCCAGTATACATGTACCCCCCCCCCCCACCACAACATCGTTGCAGGGGGTATAACTATCCAGATATCACAACATTGGAACTCAAATGGACCTAAGCGTATTCATAATTAAAGTACATGGTCGTTATATCTGTACTGCAATGATATTTGTGTGTGATAGGTATACAACAAATAATAAATAATAATATAATAATAGTATTCTGATTAATCCAACCTTGGATATAAATTATATAATATTAAGCAACACCTTTTAGAACCTTCATTTATCAAGACATTGCACAATTGCACATTTTCATAACAATTAGAAACATTGATTTAAATCAAATAAATTGATTTTGTTTATTTATTTAATAAAAATCACCAACCCTGTTCTTGAAAACATTTTCGTAATATGAAATATTCCTGACCAATCCCTATGTCACTGAATTAAGACCAAAATGGGTGCGAAGTGCACAAAGGGGCCACAAGCCTCTCCACCATTGTTTCAGCTAGTATCTATATATAAAAAAAAGAGTAAAAATCTGCTGCGATTTTTCTGCCAGATCCCTGGGCCAATTTCAGCCAAATTTGCTGTGGTGGATATGGGTACCCCAACAGATGTTATAACGCAGTTAGTTTTTCCCAATTTTATTGAAAATTTTGTATTTTTTTTTAAATGTCTTCTTTTTTTTGGTTAAATTGAGAAAGCAGTTCAATCTAAAACAAGAGCATCGCTAGGGCGTTGCAAAATACACTTGTGGTAATTACAACAAAGAGTCATAACTCTGGTGAAAATAGGCAGGCTGAACACAAATTTGATCTTGACTTGTATTTTGGGCTGGAAAACTCACACACGACATTTGATTGCATAGGGGGAGGGGGTGGACAGACCAATAACAGGATATGTCCCGTTTAACGGGTGTATACAATTTTTTTTTAAATTCATAAATTAAACAAAAATTTGTTATTTTTTAAAATCAAAATGTGTTTAAAAGATCAAAACATGCACACATAGCACAGGGGGCACAGGCCCAAATAACGTTTCAGCTAGTGAGTCAGAACAGTGTTATTTAACAAAGTAATCGCAAAATAATCAGGAGAATCAACCAAGTCCACTTCGATATCTTTCACAATAAGGAAATAAGAATTATTTTCCATATTAAAATAAGGTGCACTATTAGCCAGCATTAGCCAACAGATTTATCATTCCATATTGGTTTTATTATGTGTGAGATAAAAAGGTGACGTAGGCTTTAATCAGGGGATAAACTTCCGATAAAGTATCGGATATGTCGGAGGGGGAATTTTGGCTAAGGAAAAGGGGCCTTAAAAAGGAACCACTGGGTTATTGACTTATTTTGAATTGACAAGCATGATAGAAATTACCTCTGCATCCTCATCCTCAGTCTCGGAGCTGCTCTCATCAGAAGGCAGGTCATCACCATATTTGGTTTTTACTAAAAGGAAATTATAATGAAAGTGTCAATGACACTGTAGCTCAACTTGAGAAGGAGTTATTATTTAGATGAGCAATGAATATAATGATAAAGAAGGAAAGTAAAAAAAAGTTACAGTAAAGGCCTAAATGGCATGTATGGTGTAAATGAAATTATTTCCATTTCAAACATTTTACCAATAAATGTGGGCTGCAAGGTATGCCGATGGATTCAAATTTTAAATCCAAGAAGGCTGCTGGCGGTCATGTCTTTAAACATATCTCGGAAATAATCGATGGCTCCCATCTTGAGGTCACCCAAAGATCCATATGAAGTTTGGTGATGATTGGATGAGGAATGTGGTCTGTTGGTGTGCCAAAGGATTTAGTCATACAAATAGTAAAATTCAAGATGGCTGCTGGCATCATGTATTTCATCGAAAATCATTCAAATACTATACCTCCCATGATCCATCTAGAGGTGATCCTAGACATGGCTGTACATTTTCAAAACATTTCTCAAAAAAATGTACGTGTTTTTCAAATTTTGTCTGAGATTCTTTTGCTTCTGGAATCATTATCAGAGCACTGATCATGGCATCGATGGTTGATTCGTGATACCCATGGTACTGGTGATGCAGATGGTGTCAAATACAAAGTCCAACACTTTATCGGTTTACAGAGGCTGGCCCACAAACCAACTAAGCTATCCGCTCATCATAGTTAGTCAATTTTATCCAGGGTTTCGTTCCCATTTAATGTGTGCAACTGTTGCACACAGGACAGCCATTAGTGTCCGCTCCCGATCCGACAGTGTTCCTAGCATAGTGTCATCCCTTGCCATGACATTATGAGGAGTGGAGGTACAAAATTTTCCCAGTACATATTTTTCAAATTTGTCTGAGATCCCTTTTGCTTCTGCATGGAATCATTCTCAGAGCACTGATTGTGGCATCGATGGTTCATTTGTAGTGATGCCCATTGTACTGAGAATGCAGATGGCATTACGTTACACAAAGTCCGACCGATACCATGTCGGATTCGAAAACTTGACTGTATCAAAGGTGTAGCTCAGAAACACTGGTCCATGTGCTGCCATGGCCGAGTAACTCTATAACCCTGTGGTGACTCCAGTAGCATTCTTTAACATGCACACAATGAGGCATGTACATGGGTCAGTCATTAAAGTCTGCACCAGATCGGACAGCATAATGCGCCAAATTGGACAGCATAATACAACTGATCAGACAGCATACTGCACCCATGACAACATACCAGGACAAATGTTGTAATTGGGGAAGTCGGTATTTTGCATTCAGATCTTTATTCACTGATCGGCTGCACTTTTTGCAGAATGTTGGTTAATTCGCATATGTGGCCCCCTATGTGGATTAATCCTGTAAAAAAAACTATGTGGGTTTAACTCAGTAGAAGTTAATTGGTTTTCGTGGTAATCGCGTATGTGAGTATGCTTTATTATCATAGAGTTATACTATTATCAGATTATGATGGGGTTTTGGAGTGATTAATGAAATTATGACTTGTTGTTTTTCTTAAACTAGCAATATATAATCGATCATGTAGGCTCTGTGGGCATTCCAAAATGTCTCGTGCTCAGCGATTTCCATGTGTTATATGCGATTTTCAATGCACAACTAATTGTGTTGAATGCACTCGGAAATGGACGCATTCTGCTTGTGTCCAGATTTGTTGCTTCATGAATTAATTATTCTGAATACAAGTTCACAAATGCTCTTTATCTTTATGCGTCATACCTTTTATAGTTTCTAGAGTGTTGGCCCCGTGTACACCAATTTTACCACATATCTTCTGAGCTGATAATGAACACTCTTTATTATTTATGAACCTAGGTACCCAGGTCTAGAAATTCCATCATTTGATTCAGAAGCCAACAAAAAGTCTTTCTTACCATCCACCACATCAATATGGAATGAACTGCCATAAAAAACTAGAAATTAAAAAATTATATTAGAATTTAAAAGATATTTGAACCAAGATTTAGCCAAAGCACCAATAACAGAACGGAGCTTAATTGTTGATGAAATTTTCGGGGATAATGGTGTGACAAATCCGGATAGTGTCACAATTTTTGAATATCGATTGGAGAGAGTTCTGCGAACAATAGATATGTTGGAGCCCCGACTTAAAGGATAAATTTGAAACATACTGGAATGACCGCCTCAAACCTATGCTAATGGAAAACTTCACCACATCTAGTGATGTTCCGATAATGAAAAAGCCCATTGGACCGATTTCCGATAACTGGAGGCACAATCGGCCAATTTCCGATTCCGATGTTTATATATATTGTGCGTTTGTTCCTATAATGGACCTACATGTATATACACCCATTTCACTCCATATCCCTGCATAGTTTCAAAGCCAAATACATCAAAAAGATATATATACACAAACACACTGTCGCGAAAGTATTTCTGCCAACATCAGTTGTACGCTGCCTTTGATGTATACTGGTAGTTGTTTTGACAAAGATATCAAAGGTGCCGACTCAGAATAACGTTATCACTGTATGGGGAACACTTGTACGTGGTATACAAGTCTTGATTGAATACTTTTAAGTTGCGACAATGTATGGAATGGCGATGATTGTCAACTAAATTTAGATTGATGGATAATAATTGCTGTCATATTTGTCTGAGATTTCCCAAATTCCCATTGGTCACACCTTTTTTCTTTTAATAACAGGGAAGCTTTTATAGTTCCACCTACTCAATGTTTTTTTCGCTAGACCGCCTACGAGTTCAACGTGGAGCTGAGAATATTTCATTGCGTATGCCGTAACTCGTAATGAGAGCATCACTATAACAATGGCGACTCGCGGAGCGAAAAAACACAAGTGTAATGTGGGACTACTTCACCATATTGTTCCCTACAGACAAAAAAGCTAATTATGCCACGCCTCACTTTGGTCATTATTGAAGACACTTCTGATCGCGACTGTACTAATTAATTCAATGCGTGCTTCAAATTATTGCCATAGCATGTGATGTGACAGCATGGCACATGCTCAACAGGAAACTACCTGTACATTGTAATGAGATCAGCTGTTTAAAGCTTTCTTAGAATGTATTTTGTGTGCACGCGATTGAACCAATAAATATAACCATATCAGACTCATTGGACGATGCCAATAGCTTCTGTTTAGGTTGTTACAACTGCGTTTTACATTCAATACTATGGTTGTTACTTGTATTGTGTACGTTTATTAAAGCGTGCATATAGCGCTTAGATACTAGGAAGTTTTTGTTTGTTTTGACAATCGGTAAAAGCCCATGTTCAATTCCGATGGGCTATTATCGGCCTATAGCCGATTCTGATTATCGGAACATCACTAACCACATCTCAACAATATGTGGCATCGATTTGAACGGATGGACTAACATCAACTGCGAGTCCCTAAACGATGTATTGAAGAAAGAAATCAGTTGGAAATCAAGACCACTAACAGAACTCGTAGATGCTATATACATCATTGTGAAGGGAGAACACAAATACTTATGACGCCCAGCATGTGCAACGAGAACCGGAGCACCGTAATGAATGTCATGGTCATTTTGACCACAATAGGGTGAATAGGGGAAATGGCCATGGGAGAAGAACAAGGATCCCCAAGGGATTATCGTACGATGGTACGGGAGCATGGCATGCTTTTCGGACAAAATTTGTTAAAAGTCTGATGGTGGAAGAGTGGGATGAAGAGGAACGGTCAACTGTTCTTTGCCTGTGTCTTCAGGGTAAGGCAAGTGAGTTCTTCTCGTTGTTAACTGAACGCCGCCTGGACTTAAATATTCACCAAGTTCTGGAACGGCTAAGCTCACAATTTGGGGAACGGGACATACCTGAAACCACCCAACTCCGTTTTAGTCAACTAAAACAGGAGCCTACACAATCATTGGAAAAATGGTCAGAGGCAGTATTGGCTCTGGCCAGGAGGGCATTCCGGAAATGCCCCGTTGAATTTACAATCCAACAGGCCATTATACGTTTCTGCCATAGAGCATATAATGTGAATGCGGGGGAATACGTGATTGGGAAGCGATGCAGGTCCATGGAAGAGGCTATTGATCATATGAGATGGCATCAGTATAACCATCAAGCCCTCCATGGTTCCCGAGCCCCACGGCGTGAGGTAGGGAGTATCTCTTCAGACACTGAAGAGATCCTCCGCACTGAAGAAGACCCTAGCCCAGATGTCAGAGCCCTCAAAACAAGGCAGGGACAATACTATGGTCACAGGCCCACAGAAACTGATCCTCGTCCTACTCCTTTCCCCGGACTTTATCAAGAGGTTCAAGGCTTAAAGTCAAGGACTTAAACTCTGAAACTAATGTTGACAGTTTGTTGTCAGACAATAAGGTAGTGCATACCAAACTGGAGGAACATTTTCAAACCCTTGATAAATTATTGCAGGGGGTGAACAAATTAACACAGGCCATCGAAAATCCAAGCACTGGGTTTTCCAAATACCGAGACAAAGAATCACGGGTAAGATTCAATGAAAATGTGGAGGCGTCAAACTGCAAGGGGTCGAATTGAGAGGTCTGACTTCGAACCCCAACCTACCCAACCAAGACCTCACTGAGAAGCATTTTGATTATCCTCATGAAGATGAGATTATAATCAGGAGAAGCAAGACGCCTTCAGCCATACAAATCCCAATAAAAATGGCTAGCATAAATACCCAAGCAGGGATGGAGACTGCATCGGGTACAACTGTCGTATCAGACAATTTGGTTGATCAGTTGTCTCACAAACCAGATTTGACCAAATCAGGCAGTTCAATACAGTGGTCTGTGATGATCAAATGGGTCAAAGTTACATCGAGACATTGCATGGTTCGTGCAAGCGGGTAGACGACGGCGATCCAGTCGTTCCGTTCAGTCCGATTGCAACCTCTGCTGAGTACTCAGGGGAGGGGGAATCGTGGTAATATGGTTTTCAAGTGTTCCCTTGGGATCCCGGTGGGAATGAACCGATTGGGAACGAATGGGGGATTGCGTCTGTCCAGAAACTGGATAGTTGCACTCACATTTGAACTTGTATTACACCCTATGCGTGAGATCCAGGTGCAAAGGAAACAATTTCAAATATAGATCTTGATTGGCCAGTATATGCACCCTCGTTAAGATGGAAAAAAACAGCATTTAGAAGACCCCGAACTATCGCCAGTCATTAGGTGGATAGAAGCAAGTAATAGATAAACGATGTTGAGTTATCCATTTTTAGCAAGGCCACGAAATACATCTGGACAATTTGTTTCCACTTTGTGATAGTAAATACAATGTATCTTACTATACAGGATAACATGCACACTTTTCATGTGGATAATCCAGTGGAAAGAGTACACCTGGACTTTCTTGGATAACTACAACATAGAAACCCAAGGAACAGATTAATTCTTATGATCACGGCTTCCCGATCAAACAGCGGAAACATTGCCCAATATAAGTTTTGACGGACAGGGCGCATGCAGCGAAAGTCAGCTCTTTTGTGCAATGTGTGAGGTACTCCAGATGTACAAAGGTCGAACAAACCATTACCGCCCATCGGTCAATGTTTGTGGAGATCAGACTTGACCGATCAAATCTCTCCAGTACAGAAGATGTTGATCGCCAAGATGTGATGCTCCGGGAACATTTACTCAACCCAGCCAATCAAATGTCATCTGTTACAGAGGGCATTATCATCAATTACAACATATAATTGTGGGGACTTTGCCGATCACTGGGAGAGTTCACCCAACAATGTGATAGGGACATTAGTAATCACCGGGAATGTCCATCTGCCATTGTTATAGGGACCCCACCAATACTGGAAATGTCCATCTATTCAGTCTGAAAGTGTCTATCTAAAATAGTTAAGGGGACATTACCTATCTCTGGGAATGTCCAGCTACCCTTGTATTATGGACACCGCCAATGACTGGAAGTGTCAATCTGATTTGGTTTAAGAAACATTACCAATCACTCGGAATGTCCATCCGCCATTGTTCTCGAGGCATTACCAATTACTGGGACTGTCCATCCGAATTGAAAGCACACAGTACGCTCAGGACTGCACTACCAAGCACTGGGAGTCTGTTCTGGTCGGCTCTGTGCTATTTTCAATTTTAGTAGAGTAGGGAGTAATCTGTAAATTATTATAGGATATAGTTCATTGAGGGCTGTCCCAAAAATCGAGATAACCTCGCTCATCTGGGATTGTCAAACCCAATTTTGGCTGTAATGGGTCTGGGGATCTTAAATCTCCTTTAACCCTTTACCCAACAGAAGGGCCCTGTGCCAATGCATTCTCTTATATATGCGAGTCGACCATAGGTCGCCTCGCATATATAAGAGAATGCATTGGCTTAACACATTAAAAATTATAAAATTGTTAAAGAATGTAAGAAAAAATGGTAAAAAGTGTTAAAAAAAGATTTTGTTTAGGCCAATGCATTCTCTTATATATGCGAGGCGACCTATGGTTGACTCGCATATATAAGAGAATGCATTGGCACAGGGCTAACTGTAACTATCACAATGTGGTCAATGAGCCGGTTCCAATGATATCCATATTTGTATGGTTCTATTGAGACAGACCGAAGATATTTTAGGCTGTTGAAGCTTTATTTGGCCGGTTTTGGCCGGTTTGTTGGGTAAAGGGTTAAGGCTTTCCATCGAGGGAATTGTTTCCCCCTAGCATTTACGTATAGAGGGAATGCATATCCGACCTCACTTTGGTTTCTGAGGTCTTGTACGACTCTTAAAGTTGGGGTACTCTTCCCCCCTTTGGGTGCTGGAAATCACAGAGTGTCTGGAGTCCTACTCTCGGGCTCCAAATAAACGTGCAGACCCAAATAATAGTGCAGGGGGGAACTTTCATTGAAAATTAATTAACGTGCAGACCCAAATAATAGTGCA
Organism: Siphonodentalium dalli; assembly: GCA_032622095.1. Classification (NCBI taxonomy): domain Eukaryota; kingdom Metazoa; phylum Mollusca; class Scaphopoda; order Gadilida; family Siphonodentaliidae; genus Siphonodentalium; species Siphonodentalium dalli. The sequence continues at coordinate 160,498,916 of CP136063.1, read as the reverse complement.
GGGGGGAATTTCCAGCAAATGTTTATAAAATTAACAGTGAGGATGTGAAATTTTTATATTTTATACATAACTCGGCAAGCTTTTTCTTCTCCGCAAGATTATATTTTTGTTTTTTTTTGGACAAAAAGTGTCCGCCATGTTTAAATTCTCACAGGGAAACAACAATTTTTTCAGAAATTCCCTAAAGACAGTGCGTAAATAGGCCCCGATGTTTTATTCTACATCCATTTTTAATTATAGACTAAGCTTCCCAACTATAAAGTAACATTTTATTACACTTTCAATGATCCAAATATTTGATAAACCTCTCATAAAATTGTTGGATTATGGCAGTATTGAGTGTTTTATTGAGATCATTAAAACGAAAATATCTGGTGCCTAAATGGAGCCCCACACTGCCACAGTAAAAAATGTGTATTCCGGTAAGCACGTGGTGCGTCCCCCCTAATGAGATAATCCTGATGAAAATGTGCGCAAACGTCATGGATACACGGCTTAATCGGAAACCGATGGGTCCACTTTTAAAGGCATGCAGGGAGGGGAAATGTGTATTCTGGAAGAACATGGTGCGTCCCCCTGATAATGAGATAATCCTAACAATCACGTGCGCGAAAGTAATGGATACTCGGCTTACTAGTCGGATGCGACCACTTTCAAATGAATGCGGGGAGGTAAACACCTGGCTCGCCCTGCTATTTTCATTATTGGGAAATCCTCTCAAGCGAGTGACGTATTGACTATAATAACTGTCAAACTGTTTCCCTAAATTTGAAGTGAAAACATGTTTTACGGTGGTATAACTTTCACTTTGTTGATGAATTTGACGGTTCACTTTTGGTACAAATTATTTTACTAAAAAATAAATAAACGTGCAGACCCAAATAAGCAGCATACAGGGGGGGGGGGGGGGGGGGGGGGGCCCTGCAATATTCATAGGCTCTTTCAGGTCTGCCAACACAGCTTTCAACAGTAAATTAAGCGAACCTTTACCTTCCAGATAGCAGATCATCTTCTCATGGAAAAAGTATACATATGCTCCATTGAAAAATATAATATTAAATCTGTTGCCTCTAAATGGAACAATTGGGAGAGATCTCATATCATTCTGTTTCAGATTATCAGCAATGTACAGTTTAAAATCTCCATGACATCCTGATTTTTCCATCTGCTCCTCTTGCAAATGCTTTGGCAGCTGTCCGTATAAGCCTTGTGGTGCCTGGTTCCGTTGGCTTAATTATTTGCGGCCCTACAATTTTTGGCCTCTCCTGCATTTTCTCCACTTCCAGCAAAGCCTGCTGTGAAACCTCTGCAATTTGCACAAAACTATGCAAGCCACAGAAAAAATTGTTAAGATTTTCTATGGCTACCCTGTCTTCCTGATTCATTTCACCCCAATGTGGCATTATATCGGGGAGAATATTCTTTCTGTAATTCTCCAACATCTCATGCCATTTCAGTTCTGTAGCTGCTCTATCTGACATAGTGTTCTGAATATTATACAATATTTTTTTACCAACATCGCAACTTGTCTCTTGCTTTCTGTCATCAATATCCTGCAGAACTTCTTTGAAAGTTTTTAATGTGTCATCTGCTGACTTTGTGGCAAGGTCTCTAATACCGAGTACCCAGTGTCTTTGGTCATCATCTGTGGCATGGAAATCCATGTACTTCTCACCAAACTTACTGGTTTCATCACTATACAGAGTAGTGTTTTCTTTCTGACTGAAAACTTCCGCCACCTGCGTTTGTGATAACCCTAATCGTTCAATGTTCATATTCCTCACAGTCTTCGATGAAGGGATCCGAGATGCCTCCTTGCCAATGAATCCTAAGACTGCATTAATAACCGGTCCTACATGTTCAAGACCAACATGGTGTTCTAATAGTTTGTAAATGACTCTGCAAAATTCTGAACTGTAGCAATTTTTCTCATCGTCATATGTTTCAACTGTCCTTGATTTCATCAATTCTAATTCCTTCTGTGTCATTTTAATGTCTTCTTCAAGAGCCAGCTTTTCTTGTTGGATTATATTTATCTTCTCCTCTGCCAAGGCCTAAACAAATAATACCTTTGTTTCCGCTAACGAGCTAAAAAAAAATTAGGGTAGGTAGGTAGGCTTAACTTTTTTTTTTCAGTATCTTTAAAAATAACTGTATAATACTTGTCAATAACCCAAACTATGCACTTCTTAGCCCCAATCAGGTTAACCCAGATGACAGAGGAACTAGAAACTCCAATTCAATCTTACATATGCTTTAATATTTACATATATACTAGTCTATATACTAAGATAGTCTTTGATAATCATAATATTTCCTATATGGTCTGGCGACAACTGGAGTCAGTCCAGCACCACTGCACTGTACACATATTGGAGTGACCGTCTTGTACCGATCTCTTAATGATGGCTTCACAACACCACCTTCTCCGCATTCAGTGAAGGATCTAGGTATTTTTTGGGGACACCTGTTTTTGGGCAATGATATGCCGAAGGCATAACCTGAAGGCCTGATCGGAGGAATGTTTGGGAAGGGTGACCCCCTGATGATGGTGGGGGTTCTTCCCCAGGAAAAATTTTGAAAATCCATTGCATTTAGATCTAATCTAAGGCTCTTTGAGTCAGTATTTTGAATTTTACAGAGAGGTCAATTTGATCAAGTTTCTCAAGCATAACTTTGGAACTTTTTATATATGTATGGATTGGAAATGCTTATAAGTTATTGTCAGATATCTTTTGGTTCTATGGATTATGCTTATCGGAAGCCTTATCCTGCTTGAAATTAGACTTGCCATCATCACTCTAATTCATAAATAGGCTATTTTATAAAATTCAAGTGAGACACATACCATACATAATATACTACATGTACATGTAATACAGAAATCCTACATGTACATGTAGTACAGAAACAATGTACATGTATTAAGATAGTAATGACTATATATGGTACTAATCTCTATGTTAATTTTTCATTTGGTATTATGAGATCCCACTTGATAACCAGGTTGATTTGATCAAATTGTTAATGTTCCTGTGCTGTAATTGATTGAAATACTGAAGTCTGAACGCTGAATGATAACATACCGTACCTGAACTCAAATTATTTGAAGTTTTCACAGATGAAAGCTAGATAAAGCCAAACATACTTTAAACTTAAATTTCTTATGTCAATATATATAAATATATAAATGTTTTGCATCTTGTTATGATATGAATTGGGACCTAAATTATAAAAAAAAAAAAATTAAATCAAATTTTTTTTTTTTTTTTTTTTTTTGGTCCAATTTTTTTTTTTTTTGCAATGGCAATAAAAAGTTTAGGGTCGACGGTTTAAAATAGGGTCGGTCGGGTTAGCGGAAACAAACGTATTTTTTGTTTAGGCCCAATGCAAGCTCATCATGTAGCTGGGCTATGATATTGTCAGTATCGCCTTCATCAATCTTTCTAGATTTCTCTCTATAGTATGCTTCCCTACATGATGTGCGCTTCAGTTCGGTCCTACTCCTACTGTATTGAACCACTGCTCTACTGCTGTCTAATTTTGTACCAAGATCTTTATTCTCATCTATTTGGTACTTCAGTTTCTCTGTGGTCTTATTCAATTGGGATTTGATCTGCTTAAGTTCTTCAACTGCTGCAATGGAGCCACCACGATTCAGTCTTTGTTCCGCAATTTCATTGCAATCAGCACGTTGACCGACATCTGATGCATCACCACCAGGCCCTACGCTGTGGCTTTCAGGATATTTGAATTCACTTGATGCCCAGAGCTCAAATTTTTCTTTGCCATTTGGTTTTGATTTATCCTTGCTGTGATCCCTGTATGCCTTCCACACTCGGTCAATAGCATATACCACAGATGTTAATTTAATACACCCAGCATCAAACTTTCCCAACTTCTGATCAATTAGCCATTGGGCACATTTTTGCTTACCATTTAATTTATAGTATTCAGCTACTTCTAAGTTAGTCAAATCAGACATATTTCAATTTTGATAGCAAGCCAAATGAAATGAAGAACAAGTAATTCGGAAAATTGATACTGAAAGCTATTGATTTCTAAGTTCAATTACAATTTACAAAATATGCTGGGGGGGGGGGGGGGGGGGGGCGGTATACCATATAGTAATGTTTACATATGCATGTCGGTTTACCTAAACCAACAAACCAAGCAAGCTAAGGAAAGACAAAAAGGTCGACCACATAGCGTATAATATTAATAGGCCTAAAATGGGGATTTGTTAACGCTTTATTTGACGATGACCATGCATAATCTCATCTAATTCTATAGCCAACACCTATTAAACTAATTAACTACAACTTTTGAATAATTCGCTGTAATAATTCACAAACTGATCGGCCTCCGATAAAGCCATATAGTAGATTAACTTTTCCTTCCGACGTCCAAAACGAAAAATTGCGATCTCTCAATTGTTCCGTTTTAGTGGGTTGGCATTTTTTATTCGCCAGTTTATTTCCGCATTCGATTAGTTTCGGTTTTGAATTCAATGATGGTGTCGAGTCACTGGACGATCACGGCGAAAAATGTTTTAAACTCCGTTAATATGGCATCCGGAATGATTTTATCGCTGCATAGTTGTAGGTGCGTATGTTATTTATAGGAAACAAGCGACTTTATGGCCGGTATTTTGCGTTTAGTGCTTTTATTTGAGACATGTTTCTAGGAGGTGAATTAAAAAAAATTAAAAGATGCATAACTTCATATCGTTATATAAGGATACCGATTTCTAAACTCGATTAAAACCTTATTTTTGGGACTTTATGTCCAGTAACTGTGAATGAACACAATAAGCTGAAAAATAATGACATTTATATTATTTATCCTGACATACTAATTAGCTGAAGTTTGATAATTTAGCATTGTGCAGAATGGGAAAACGTAATTACGTCGTTTGTCTCCCATCGCTACTTACACTAAGTTACAGTGTCAAATGCAGTAGAATTAGTCCCCCCCCCCTGTGGTATGTATATGAGGTATATATTTCAATATGTTTTTGATACTAGTTCCCCGTGATTGCAGCCTGCAGGCTAGGTCAACATGACCGCTTTCGCAAATTGCTGCTTAGAATAGAAGGATCACAGGCCTTCTAAACAGTGATTGATAAATAATTAAAATAATTTTTTTATTAATATTTACATATAAGAAGACACAGGTAATGAGGTATGCATTAAGCAGCCATTTTCCTCTCCATGCTACTGGCAACTGGTCATTTTACAGTATGCAAGTCATGTGTCCATTTCAACACTTAAAAGGAAATAGCTAACTGACCGCAGGAAGTGGTCACTGGGCATGACAACTGTCAACAATTTTAAATTCTTTGTTGATATAACTGGCCAGTACATTGTGTCCACTCACCACTTCCTGTCAACAATGGGAAGTGTTGAAATGGACACAGGACTTGTACACTGTAAAATGACCAGTTGCCAGTAGCATTGAGAGGAAAATGGCCGCTTGATGCATACCTGTGTCTTCTTATATGTAAATGTTAATAAAAAAAAATATTTTAATTATTTATCACTCACTGTTTGGAAGGCCTGTGAGAAGGATACGCAAGTGCTAGGCACTACGTTCAAACGGTTCATGACTGAACTACCTGCAGGCAGTGAAAACGACTGTGTCAGTGTGTGATTTTATCACAGTTGTTGGAAACTTGTCAAAAAACCCGAAAAGAGATGTCACCACCCCTACTTATTAATATAATTGACAAGTAGGGAAAGCTACTGAGCCCACCCATCTCCCATCAAACCATGTCACCGATCGTTTCGTGTTCAATTGCAACAATAAAAACATTAATTTCAGAAAAGTACCACATCCTAGTAATAAAACATATATTTCTTTTCATGTTTACCGTAAGTGCAGTAGAAAATTATCACTTTATAATTACTTTTATCGTATACAACATCCGAAAACAACTGTGCAACTGTGGGCTGCCGATTCCACGAGTCGCCATCCGAGAGTCAAGGGCAGATAATTTCAAATGCTATTATCTGCGCTTGACTCTCGGATGGCGACTCGTGGAATCAGCGAGCCGCTGTTGTTTGGGAAGTTGTATACGATAAAAGTAATTATAAAGTGATAATTTTCTACTGCACTTACGGTAAACATGAAAAGAAATATATGTTTTATTACTAGGATGTGGTACTTTTCTGAAATTAATGTTTTTATTGTTGCAATTGAACACGAAACGAGCGGTGACATGGTTTGATGGGAGATGGGTGGGCTCAGTAGCTTTCCCTACTTGTCAATTATATTAATAAGTAGTGGTGGTGACATCTCTTTTCGGGTTTTTTGACAAGTTTCCAACAACTGTGGATTTTATAAAGACATTAAACATGTCACCATGAAATAAATAACTCATATTGACAATATGTAGTTAGGCTGCCATTGACTATTATTACGTTTCTGTAATTCTTCTTTTTGACGCCATTTATTGTAGTTATCTGCATATACTTGGTTGATTCGAAATCCAAAATCTTCTCCGTCGGCCATGCCACTTCCGGTTTGTAACATTGCCGAATCTGTACTCGGTTTATTTCGTACTCTGATTAATCATGCGTACCACAAAGTGCAGCTGCCACGGTATGCACAGATATCTACTCCAACCACAAAAAAGTGTAGTACTAGAGGTCAACCCAACTACAAGACAACCGAAGATGAAATGCGAATATAATTGGAAACTACAACACCAAGTCATGCCTAACGTAGACTCCACAACACATTTGGGTATCTATAGGCCTATCATTCAATGTTAGATCAAACAGTGTCGAAGTTATATAACTTATAATATTATAAAAACTGTGGGGATGACTTTTATCCCTAAATCTCTTCATATTCGGTCATTTCCAAAACTATACTTAATGGGCAATGAACTCAAGTTCGTGTCCTCCTATAAGTATCTCGGACATATACTCAACAACGAATTTTCCGATGATAATGATATTATGCGCCAATATCGGTCTATATGCTCACGCTCAAATATGATTATTAGAAAGTTTTACAAATGTTCGCCTAATGTGAAAATGTATTTATTTAAAATGTTCGTATCTCCATTATATTGTGCTCATCTTTGGATTAACTATACCAAACGTTGTTATAGAAAACTTACAGTTTGTTATAATAATGCATATAGAAAATTTATGGGTTATGAGAGATCATGTAGTGCGAGTGGGATGTTTGTAGGTGACAGAATGTGTTCTCTGACAGTGCTGATTCGAAAGGGTGTGTATGGATTTCGTGTGAGAATTTATTAATCTTTAAACAGTATTTTGAATGCTATTTGTAACTCAGATCTGATCTATCGGTCAAATCTATTCAATCATTGGAATCAACTTCTTTATATTTAATTTGTAATTATATGTTGTATGTATGACTATATATATATGGGCATATCTTGCCTGAAATAAATACAATACAATACAATACAATAACCTCCTTAACTGTCGAGAATAATGTGAACAAAGCTAGAAGAGCTACTTACAGCCTAATGCCTGTATCTGTATATGTATTTATCCGGCGCAGGAGCCTCTCGGCTGTTGTCGCGTCGTTGCTACTACTCTGATGATGATGTTGATCCTGATATGGTCCCAGAGCATGCGTATTCTTCTATGCCGTTCCAGTCCCTGATCGTTCTCACGAAGAATGAATGTTTATATTGGTCCGTGTTGGCTCTTAATGGCTCGAACGATCGTGAGTTGATACACTCTTGGCTCGAAATTATGTTATCACTAATTTATAGTCTGGAAATTGTTTTGCTCGAATCTTCCGACATTTCTTTTCCTTTAGTACCGGTAAGTCACGTGTGTGTAGGCTATATGGCTGGGATTTTACCCTCAACCACCTTGCCGAAGAGTTCTATTCTCTTCATCTTTCTGTGGGACTCTAGTGAGTCTATAACCTTAGGCCATCTATCATGCTGGTTACTGCGCCTTTTTCTCTGTCTCTATATATAGTTGTTGGTGATAAATCTAGCCGCTCTTCTCTGTACTTTTTCTATCTTCTCTATTTCTCCTACTGCGGCGGGGTCCCACATTTCATCTCCATATTCGAGTGATGCATGTCATAGAGTATTTCCAGATCTGTCCATTTTATATAGACTCACTAAAATACGAACTTCCCGAGTTAAATTAGCAGATATATCAATTACGCCCCTTTTGGTCTAACCGCTAGAGTGTGCAGTTATTCATTAGCGGATGGTGGGGCCAGATTTTTTCCCAAAATAGACAGTGACTATATAGAGTACGCGTATATGCGTATAGGGAGCCTACTGGGTTCTATTTGCACAATCGCGTACGAAAGGTTTGATGCCCCAGATATGTTACACCACATGAATGTTCAAAGAAATTGGATTTCTTAAGTTCCGCATTCCTGGCGTTTAGGGGCCAGAGACATCACAAAAACCCCAAAAATGACTTCTATTTGAACTTTTGAGTACAAAGCTGATGTTTATATTAATAGTGCTCCAGCAATCACTGATCAACAGTACACAATTTCTGAAATGAAATTCCCTGACGTTTTCATTTCAGAATGGGTTTTTTTTTAAGTAGCCTACATCCAAAAACCCGAAAATTTATTTTTATTTGACATAATTATTGTCGAAGAAAAAGCTGATTTTCCCCCAATAGTTATCCTGCTATCGCTAGTCATAAAAATACTCATATATCACGAGGTTGCTCGAACATGGGCGTAAAGAATTAAAAGTGGAAGTCTTAGCATATTTTGAATTTTTGTCAGCCTAGCTAATATCACAATTATCGTCTCTTATAAAGAGCGGCCATGCTTCGATCGGTCGCCCAAAATCAGTAGGTAATAAAGAGCGTCCTCAAATATTAGCGTTTTTTATCATGTTCCACGTATGACTGACTTATGGATGATTGTGTCAATTTTCGCAATTCCTGTGACATATGAATGATGTTGATTTCAAGTATTTTCTCATTTTTATTTTACATGGTAAGTTTAAAATTGGCTAAGGAAATTTTGTCAAATTTGATGTTAAATCGGACTGCGTATCTTTAAAGTGCAACATCATTGTGTTTAACCCTTTGAACCCTGGCGCCCCACAGTGATCGACACCCTGACGTTCAAATTGCGACACCGGTCTGAAACTTTACAGGTTTGTCCCCCATGGATCAGCGATCATTATAAGATCGCGAGACTTTGCCACGCGGCAACTCCTTGGTAACGGTTGCTAGGCAACTACCCGGAATTGACTGGAAAATGTAAATATAGCTTATATATAGCGTCGTAATTCAACCTCAGTGATTGCGATTTTTGATGCAGGTACTACCCTAACGTGAAATTTGAGATATACCAGACCAGAATAGTGAACCAAATATCCCATTTAAGGGTAGCAACGGTTGCTAAGCAAATACCACAACTGATCGAATGACATAATTGCACTAACCATTCAGTGGTATGTTTTGCCTTAATTTAGGTCTGTCTAGTCGCATGGTGTTGGTTATGTTGAAAGGGGACACCTACCTGAAACTGTGCAGGCATGATATATGCATGCACGGACCACTGATCATTGTAAGATCGGGAGACTTTGCCACCCGATCTCGCCTTAGAAACGGTTACTAGGCAACTACCCGAAATTTGCAGGATAAACGAATTCTAGCTTATAACGTTGTAATTATACATCAGCGAATTGCGTTTCGGTGCAACCAATATCCTAATGTGAAATTAAGATATACCTGACCATGCGCGAGTAAGTCAACTTGATATGCGATAGACTTTTTGCTGCATGTGGCACAACAGAGACTGATATTACAGAGACCAGAAACAACGTAATTTCCCGTAACATATCGTGGCCCCATTGTTCAAGTAAGCTGTCTAGATTGTGTCTACTATACTAACATGTGAAACATGCAACAAAATGTCATATATAGCGCCACATTTAACTTAAACGCATATTTTCCTAGCCATTTCTACATTTCTAGCGGGCAGCCAATCCATATAGACACCTTTGCCAGCGCTGACTTCAATAGGCCAATTTAAATATATATATTAGTGGGTATGTCGTGTATAAGTACGTTATAAACCATTTATTTGTCATTGCGCTAGTCTGCGCATGCGCGAATAAATCAACTTCATATGCGATAGACCCTTCCCCATATGTAGCAGAACACTGCTTAATATACACGAGGGTAATTTAAACTGAAATTGTGTGTCTAAATTACGTCTGTTCTGTACACACACGGGGAACACGAAATTATATGCCGTAAATATAGCGGCATAGTTCGCTTAAAATATCGTATGTTTTTGTAGATTATATGCTATGCGCATGCGCATATATTTCTACCCGATACTAGCGGTCAACCATTCCATACGCACCATGGGCGCCGCTGACATATGTGGGGGCAATTTAAATATAAATCAGTGGGTCAGACGCTCGTTATACTATATATAAATTTGCTACCGAATCATGTCGTCGCTGCACCGAAATATCGGTGTTACGGGATATAGTCACGGTTCGTTTGCACCTAAATATCGGTGTTACGGGTTCAAAGGGTTAAAGGTATACTCAATCCGATTTAACGCTCATAAATTACTATTTCTTTGGCTTCGTGGGTAAAACATATATTTGATTCGAGTCGAGGAACCCACCCATCAAAGCTCAGAGTGATCAGATATCGATTTTTGAAGTTTGTTATTTCAATTGTATGTGGCCCAGAAAACGCCATCAAACGGATGGTCTCGGCCAAAATTGCGGATGAAGATGAATAACTCTAAAAACAAGTGGTAATATACGGCCAAATTTCGTGAATACTCAAGTGATAATACGGTCATATTTCGTTGAACAAAATGTTGATAAATAACACGTTTTGGGAAAGTTGTTGTTGTATCTTGATGATATGGGGACCCTCTGATCGGATTGAGTACCTTTAAGTTATTAAAAAATGTGAAGGCGCCCCCATATGTATATATATCACCACACAGACAGACAAACTTCCAACCGTCATCAGCACAGTGAGGTGCCGGGTACATTTCACAGACCCCATAATGGCCCATAAATAATGCCAGACAGCGATGTCAGCACTAGTATTAGTATCTATGAGCCAAAATCTTGTGTCTACCGGCGATGTTTTGATACACTTGGGAACACAATCAAATGATACCAGTCTAAACGATTAGAATTGAATCATATAAACCACGCCTGGCGCACGCGAATGCACCCGCTTATATAACTCATGCAATATAGTCAAACAATCGAGTTAAATGTAGGTGGACCAGTTTTTGCGCATGTATTTGAGGTGATGAATGTTTTGTTTTTGTGTGCGTTGGTATATGTTTTACTATGTGATTCGTATCAAGGTGAGCTAGTGAACAGCGCCCCCCATAGGAGGAGGCACCGTCATGAGGGACCGTCGCTGAATGGACTTGCCAAACTTCTGAATGGAACAACGGTGAGTATATAGAACACTTAACTCTTTTTATGTTAAATGGATTCTCCCATTCAGTTATAAAGATATGCATTTGGGATGGTCTATAATTCATTTGGAGGGATGTTCAGATAATAAAAGCAGACGGCAGAGAGATGAAAAAGATAAAACAAGTCCTGGTGGATTTCTATTAATTGGTGAGAAATGTTTAGATAATAAGTTCGACAAACTACGTATATGGTATTTGTATATTATCTAAGGGAACTACACCAATGAGTATCCAACCTAGAACTTAAAAGGACGAATTGAACTATAGGTTATTCACACCCGGATGTATATTTATATACATGTATCACACAACGTCTTCCTGACGTAATACTTTTTTTTTTTTTTAATAATTTCTGCTTAGGATATCACATCCCATTTAAATGTGTACGCCATACCGATATGAATTTTGTTTTGAAAGCGCAACATTTTTATTAAAGTAAATATCGGTCATATCTAAATTTGGAAAACAAAGGAAGAATAAAACAAAAACACACAACAAACGCAGAACAAACCACATAAACTGGAATCATACACCCCTGCCTTATATAATTCTAAGCTGTAACCTCAATTTCGGATTAATTTGGTCTAAATGTAGATCATGTTTCCCACACAGATGTTGCATAGTTTTTAACTAAGAGTAAGAGGAAAAGACAAGATTTATTTCTAAATGCAACGTCGGAGGTCGTATTGACATTTCGACATATCAATAGTTGGGAATTTCATGCCTGACTCAGTTGGAAATTTAACACCATAAATAAGTTGAAATTTTCCGGTACTTTGATTTTCCAACCAGCATTTTCCTACTCGTGTCCGTTTACTTTTTTGGACTGAAATGGCCATCAGTTGAACAATTCCGACCATTACGTTGGTGTCATGTTGGTGGAAATTTCTAAATTCCCGATACCTCAAATAGAAGAAACAAAATTCTCTTCAAAATAGTCACTCGATATATAACAGCGACAAAATGATTCGAAATCGGATAGATCAAACGCATTTCATAATAGCCACAAAAAGCAAATTAGTCACGAAATCGGTTTTGGCACCTCCCACCCCAAACCCAATATTGTAAACCGGGAGAGGGGCTAAGTAAGTTTTTGTAACTTGTTCCCAATCCCTTTTGTATTATATTAATATACAAATAAAATATGTTTAAAATAAAAAGTGGAAAATACCAACACAACAATTGGGAACCTTGCTATACCAGTTGGAAAATGTCAATCCAAGGTGGGGTCAAATTGAATTTCTATCTTTAGAATTTGGAACTGGTTCAAGCATGTGAAGGGGTGTAGTTGGAAATTCTAAGGTGGACACAACCAACAGCGACCCAGCAGCCACACCCTAGCTGTATATACTGCATTCATACAAGTAATGCTCTAAATAATCGACTCCTTAACCACAGCAGAATTATGGGTAATTGTTTAGGATTTAGTCGGAAATATGGCTTGTTGTCATTCATTTCCGACTAAATCCTGAAAAATTACCCATAATTCTGCTGTGGTTAAGGAGTCGATTATTTAGAGCATTACTTAACCTCAATTTACCGTAGTTTTTATCGGCAGGATGACTGTTAAATAAAAGGAATTTTTCACGTGATCTAACATGACACAAGCGTGCACATTGTTTAACAAGCCATTATTCGCCGATTTGGCATTTGAAAATTAAACAAAAGGGTCGCCACTGAAGTCATATCTTTGTTACCTCACGCCGTAACTCAATGCTGGTGAGACGCGCGATTTACACTACGTGCACAGTGCCAATCTCTATCAGGATAGCTATCATATTATACTAAATGGATTTTGCCAGCCAGTTATAAATGTATATACTGGATTGGTCAATCAATCATTTGGAAGGGTGTTATGCAAATAATAAGCAGACGACATACATGCAAAATGTTTCTAAAAGTGCATATGGATTTCTATTCATTGGTTGGAAATGTTCAGATAATAAGTATCTTATTATCAGAACACATCGTAAGATAACTACTCGTCAATGAGTATTTAGTATATAAAGGGTTAAAGCGACGGAAATATATATTTGCCTCTTTGTGTTTCCATCTATTTTCGTTAGTGCAACGAAGTTGGACAAGAATTTAACTTTAATGAACAAAGTAATCATTATGCATTGTTTGATGATGGTGTCATGCGCGGTTTTTCGAAATACATGTAGTATCAATCCACCGAAATCAATATAAATTTTGTTGGCGCGATGTCAGGTATTCCCGGGAAGCACGCGCCTATTCATCCCTTGTGCTAGATATGTAAATATGTAATGGCTTTTTAAATGAAATAACAACGATTTCATGTGATAGGGTAATATCTTAAATCGTACTTATAACAGTCGACAAGTGATACATTTTCCCAACTAAATAAACAGAACGACACGAGTGTGTTAATGAGTGTCATCGCGGAAGAATATAACAATCGCCGTATCGACAAACCCATTAACACATGTGTGGTTCAGTGTTTATAACACGCACCCGTCATAGAACCATGACAAATAGACTACAGGGTTTTTACAGGAAGATATATGGCTTATTTTGTCATGCATAAATGATGATGCTTTTATTTTATAGTTCCAGTTTCATGGTGATGCTTTTATGTTATAGATCCGGTTTCATGTCAATTACGTCATCTGACGTCGATGGGATGTGTATGGAACATAAAACATTAAACATTAAACATTTTTATTGACATAATACACCCACGCGTGGCAGTTGTCATAATACAGATAATTTAAACACAAGTCAAGACAATTTCATATAAATATATATAACATGTATTTGTAACTCAACACTATATTCTCAATTATTTGCGGAAAACTGCCGAACCATGTTACAGATCAGATTGCATATGCTCGTGTGTTCAGCCTTCATGAGGAATATGAACTTTTCTATTTCATCAAAGTTTATGAAAATTGGTTGGTGAACTCCTATTTCAGTGAAAAATCTCTTCCGCAAATGGTTATGTTTTTCACATCTCATTATAAAGTGTTCTTCCGTTTCAATTTCATTTGCTTCACATTTTTTACATATGCGTTTCTCGTAAGGTATTTTTGGCTGAGCGTGTCGCCCAACCTCTACCTGCAACTTATGATTGCTTACTCTAAGCTTACTGAAACACGATCTCGTATGTTCCATATACGGATTTGTAGATATGGAACAAAAGGAACACTGTAATTTTGGTAACGAGCGTGTAATATATAAATGTTGATGTGGGACTATTTGCCTATAAATACCATTTTCCATTGTATGAATGACTCCACATATTTCCATGGACTGCTGTTAGTATCGTGTTGCCTTATATTGATAGAAATGCGATTAAAACGAAATTGACGTATATTAAATATACGACATTAATTCTGCGCCTTTCAACATTGATTATAAAACGATATTTATATATTAGTATGAAATTGTCTCATATTGAATAAAAGAAAGACTAATGGTTTGGAAATGAGCACCATTGGTTGGGAAATAATATATTGATTTTTAGAAAAGATTGCTTTAAAAATGGAATATACCTATATATGCTTGGTGCATGCAATTCGTTAAATAATCCACTATTAATTTTTATTTGACGTATTTTCCGACCAAACGGTTACCATACTACAACCACTATATTTCACCCAATTCATCCCAAACGTCAAAATGATCTTCTGGTTTACCTCTGTATTACTTAAACATTTCAACGTTCGCATTCCTGTTCGCTTCATTGATTTTAATGCATGATACCATCCCATGTCCAACTGAGCTACAGTGTCATTGCCACTTTCATTTTTAAATCGGTCCTGTTACAGAGGTGAAAATACATCTGGCAGAGATTAGAACATTGTCATATATACCATTTTTAAACCAGACGAACCGTGCCCATGTAACGACAGCAAGTCTGAGTTTAGTGTGCCTGTCATTTGCAGAATGAGGTCCCCAGAGGGTGAATTTAGTGATGCTAGCCCGCAAATTCCCCCTTTGGGGACCTCATTCTGCATGGCCTCATCAGCTATGGGAGACATATACTCAGATTGAAGTTCCGAAATGGTGAATATTGTGATGTATACACCCAATGGGAACCTCGATTATGCAATGTGTCGTCTGCCAGTTTGGGGATATAGAGAAACTAAACTAAAAAAATTGATGATAAAGAAACTTTCCAAAGAAGATGAGGGCTAAGCAGAATGAGGTCCCCAGATGGTGAATTTTGTGATGCTAGCCCGCTATGCGGGATAGCGTCACTAAATTCATCCTCTGGGAACCTCGTTCTGCAAATGACATGCACACTATAATCAGACTTGACAGACAGGGACGTGCATGGCTAGAGTGCCTCCGTTGGTTTTGCGGTGTCCAACTTAGACTGCACCACCTCACTGAACCAGACCCAAAATATTAAGTCCGCAACATCCGAACTGTTGATAAGTTTCCAACCTAACATTCCACTAATGTATTGCACGGGGCTGAGTTTGTCTATATATTATACTGCACAGGATATCATTTCCTTTGATAACCAAAATCTACAAACGTTGATTTTGTAACTAAGATCTCCACGGGACATTGATTACAATACACATGATATTCATATCTCGCAGAAAACGCCAATTGACCATATACTCATTGTCGGGTTGTTCCCTTGCGAAACGTTCATAGAATTTCCTGTGATAACCGTAACTAAGATCTCATTGGAAATTGATTACAATACACATGATATCCAGATCCCACAGAAAACGCGAATTAACCATATATACTCATTGTCGGGTTGTTCTCTTACGAAATGTTCATATAATAAGTTAAACATAGAGCGTTTGTGGGACTTATATTATTATTTGATTGATTGATTGTTTATTTGCAAAGCGAACATAGCCAAACATATATACATATATACAAACAGTTTATACAAGCAATTTATACGCTAACAATTATCATATAATATTTCCGTAACAAATTCACCATAATATAATAACTAGACACAATACGTATATACAATCCTTTAACAAGTACCTTGCAGAGTGCAATTTCCAATTTAGGGGTGTGACGCATCAGATAGATATAACTATACATTTCATCTACATATCTAATAGTACATGTATATTAAGTAATCTTTTTCAATGCCAATTTAATAAATATGCTCAGTCTTTTCAGAACGATCATGTTTCAAGAGAAAGTAGTCCATGAAATTTATTGCTGTTCGGATTATCCCAGTAATATTTAGGAATATATAATTCACGTAAATCTTTCAGCTCTTGGCATATATGATCATAACATGGTACTCATCACATGGGTTATTGCTGCACAAAACACAGTTTAAATCATATCTTTTCCTTTTGTCAAACTATTATTTTCAACTGGCAATTTATGGTTGAATGTTCGTATTTTCAGTAAGAAGTTAATAAATGGGCTGGCAAATATACTAGATATCGATTCATTTTAATCGAGTCCTTTATGTTGCTGTCGAATTATATAGCTCTGGTATCGCCTTCATGTACATATGTCATATCTCAATAAAAGAAATATGTTCTAATATGTTTCTAATCATTTTCCTCCAATAATTGAACACCGCCTGCATTTTTATGTGTACACATACCATGCATGGTACACATAATGCCGATGTCCGGATAAGCCATCCGTCGTTCGTCTGTCTGTCTGCCCGTCCGTCCATCTGTCCGTAGACACTTGCTATCTGACACGGTTACTTGAGTATTTTTTTTATCGGATCCTGTTCAAATTTTATGCGCATGCTCATGATGACACACCCCTCACCTGTATAGTTTTTGGTATCAATCGGTTGATCGATTTAGAAATTATTAACACTTTGCATCCATACATGGGCATATGCTATCCAATGCTAGAACCTATACGTATTTTTTGTCAGATTGTGTTCATATTTGATATGTAGGTTATGATGACACACCCCTCACCTGTATAGTTTTTTGTTTGGTTTGGTTTATCGGTTTAGAAAATAATTAACCCTTCACACACATGCTATCCGATGCAATATAAGTTGAACATATTTCTTCTGATCTGCCTGATATTTCTTACCTAGGTTTTCTTAGCACGTTCTTCATCTGTATGGTTTTTGGTATTGTTTAATTAACCCTTTTCACTCTTGTTTTTACTTAGAATTCACGCAAGCTGCTATGACACAAACATTTGTCATCTGATCGACACCAAATTTGATATATTAATTTCTCACCCCTAAATACAGATCGAGTTCGAATATGGGTTTGATCCGACATTTTGTAACAGAGTTATTGCCCTTTTTCGACTTAGAATTCACGCATTCTGTCATAACTCCAACATTTTTTATCTGATTGGAACAAAATTTGGTATATTAGTTTCTCAGCCCAAAATACAGATTGAGTTCGTATATGGGTTTGATCTGATTTTTTTAATGGAGTTATGGCCCTTTGACATAGAATTCACACATGCTTCGATAAATCAACCATTTTTCATCTGATAGAAACCAAATTTGGTATGTGAGTTTCTCAACTCAAAATACAGATCGAGTTTGAATATGGGTTAGATCCGATATGTTATACCAGAGTTATGGCCCTTTTTCAACTAAGAATTGAACAGATTTGGCACTTTTTCAACTAAGAATTGAACATATTTGAGGTTTTATAACACAAGAAGCTTACAATTAATTACCAGTAATACAAGCTTAACTGCAATAGAGAGACCAGCGTTATGTTGTTTTATTGAATTAGAGTTGTTTTTAGCCACCATTTATACCACATAGCAGTGAAGCTGTAAACCCATTCAAGATTCAATGGACTCTCCCATTCAGTTCTAAATGTTTTAATTGGAATAGTCTATTGTTCATTTGTAGGGATGTTCTCATTTTATTTTTCAATTAATCATTCTTCTATTATATCTCCAGGTTTCTCCTCATTCATTTGCATGGATATCTGTAGTTAAAAATTAACACTTCTCAAAATTCCTGATACTTTCATCTGATATGTCTCATTTTATATTGGTTCATTTTGACAAACTCTTTGCCCCTATTGGTTGATTAATTAATTTTGATTTTTATGTGTACCCATATCATAGTATGGTACATATATTGTCGACGTCTGGATTTACCACTCGTCGTCCGTCCGTCTGTCGGTAGACACTTTACGCATTTTTTTATTCGATCAGAACCAAATTTTGTATATCTGTTTCTCAGCCCAAAATACAGATCGAGTTAAAATATGGGTTTGATCCAAGTTTTTTTTCATGGAGTTATGGCCGTTCTTCGACTTAGAATTCACGCATGCTGCAATAACTAAAAAAATATATATATCTGAAATCAAATTTGGTATGTGAATTTCTGAGCCCAAAATACAGATAGAGTTCGAATATGCGTTTGATCCGATTTTTTTAACAGAGTTATGAGCCTATTTAAAAAAAAAAAATTGTTCTAATCTTTGAAGATTAACATTTAATGTTATGGATTTTAGAGTCCAAGTTGAAAATAGCACTAGTGGTAATTATAATAACACCCCACACAGCCCGGATTTTTTTCAGAACGAGGTCAGCACTAGTCCCGACATTAGCCTTGACCTTGACCTTGATCTCGCTCATATTGTATGCTCATATAGGCATGTTTCTGGACCTCGACCGATCCGACTAAAATTTAGTATGTAGGCCTACTTTGGTCCCGGGGACAATACGGGTTGGTCCAATCTCACGTCATTGACATTGACCTTGACCTCTTATATATGCTCATGTAGGCATGTTTCTGGACCTTTTTTGATCCCACTAAAATTTGGTATATAGGCATACTTTGATCCCTGGAACAATATGGGCGGGTCCAATTTCACGTGGGACCGTGTCCTTGACCTTGACCTGCAGCTCGCTCATATTCGCTCATATAGGCATGTTTCTGGATATCGATCGATCCGGGTCCAATTTCACGTGTGACCATGTCCTGCTCATATATATTCCTATAGGTACGTTTCTGGACCTCGACCGATCCGATCAAAATTTGGTATGTAGGCCTACTTTGATCCCGGAAACAATATGGGCGGGTCCAATTTCACGTGCGATTGCCTCATTGACATTGACCTTGACATCGGTCATGCAGGCATGTTTCTTGACTTTGACAGATCCGGCTCAAATTTGATATGTAAGCCTATCCCGGGGACAATATGGGTGGGTCCAATTTCACGCGCGACCGTTCCATTGACCGTGACCACGCTCATATATACGCTCATATAGGCATGTTTCTGGACCTCGACCGTTCCGACTAAAATTTGAGATGTGGGCGTAATTTGATCCCGGGAACAATATGGGCAGGTCCAATTTAACGTGCAACCGTGTAACTGACCTTCATGTTGACCATATAGGCTCATATACGCATGTTTCTGGACCGATCGAACAATATAGTTAGTCCAGACGGAGGCGATCACTAAGAAATCCCTAAATAGCCCGGACGAAGTCTGGCACATCAGCTGGTTTCATATAAATTGGCATTTTACTTACCTAATTTCGAGGTACCAGGACACTATACAGATGTGTCTCTCCACAGAAATTGTAGAATAATAGATTTCGTGTAAATTGTCATTTTTTGCGTAAAATGGACTATGTAGAGATGCCCTTCCACATTATTTGTAGGATATTTGCAGACAGTGAGACCGCTGGTAATGATAAACCACCCACGCAGATCAAATTGGGCAAAAGTAGGTCCTCACGGACTTCAATACCTCTGTGTACAACAGTATCGCTATTATATATGTCCCGACTCTCGATATTAGGGCCCAGGACACTACACTCGCAGAAACCAAGAACATGATATAGGTATGTAATTGTGGTCACCACATCAGTCCTAATTACAATTTAACCCCACGCAGCCTGATTTCTTGAGCACGAGGTCAGCACGAGTCCCGACATATTCGCCATGATTTCATATAAATTGTCATCTTTACCTAATTTCGAGGTGCCAGGACACTATATAGAGATGTCCCTCCACATTAGTTGATGCATATTTGTAGAAAGTGTGACCGCTGATAATGGAAAACCACCCCACGCAGTTGAAATTTGGAAAACTTAGGTCATCACGGACTTCAATATATACTTCTATGTAGGCCTACAAACCGATCATAATCGCTAGTATGGCCCGATTTAGGGCTCCAGGGCACGCCACACGCATAACCCACGAACATGATCTATAGGTATGTCACAGTGGTCGACACATCAGTTCTAATTATAATTTAACCCCAGACAGCCGGATTTCTTGAGCACGAGATCAGCACGAGTCCCGACATTTCGTCGTGATTTCATATAAATTGTAATTTTTACCTAACTTCGAGGTTCAGGACACTCTATAGAGATGTCTCTCCGTATTAGTTGATGCATATTTGTAGACAGTGTGACCGCTGGTAATGGAAAACCACCTGAGAGTCCTTAATATAAACTGTCAATCACTTTGGCCAAAGGCCCATGACTTACATCATGTCATAGACCAAGTAAAACCTGACATAATAGCTTGCACTGAAACATGGCTAAATAGCGAAGTGCAAAACTCAGAGCTCTTCCCACCCGACACCTATAACATCTATCGGAAAGACAGAAATAGACAAGGAGGGGGTGTCCTTCTTGCCATCTCTAAAGACATCATATCTCTAGAACAACATGAGCTTGACTCTCCTTGCGAAATTATATGGGCAAAGCTTGTCATACCAGGCTAAAAAAACATCCATGTCGCAGCATACTACAAACCAGACGAAAACGATATTGACAGTGTAAATGGCCTAGAAACATCCGTAAAGAAAGCCCCCAAAGATGGCCACCTGTGGATTCTTGGTGACTTTAACCTACCAAAATACAATTGGACCACAAACGAAACTGCCACCGACTGTAAAAATACAAAACTCTATGATAAACTCACAAATGCAATGTCCGATGCAAATCTCGAACAGGTTGTTAAAATACCCACAAGGGGAAAAAATACCCTTGACCTATTCTACCTAAATCAGCCAACTCTGATCCATAATACACGAACACTTCCCAGCCTTGGTACATCTGATCATGACATTGTCTACCACGAAGTCACCATAAACAAAAGTCATCTAAAAAAGCCTGCCAGGAAAGTCTATCTCTACCATAAGGCAAACTGGCCTGCCATAAAAGCAGAACTCCATTCCTTCCAAACTTTCTACAAGACGCAGAGTGAAATTCTAAATCTAAATGTAGAACAGAAATGGCAGTTGATCAAAGAAAAAATATCTGAACTAATATCTAAGCACATCCCAACCAAGACACTTAGTAGCAGACAACATGCACCATGGATAACAGCTGATCTTAAGAAGCTGATAAAAAAACGCACTCGTCTTCACAAATATATCAGAAAACGCAGGTATAAAAACACCGAAAATCTTCAGTCCAAAGAAAGAGCCCTAAAACATGCCATCCAAAGAAAATCCAGAAAAGCTTACTGGGACCATATAGAATCCATCATAACTGAAGACAACAAAAACTGCCCGGACCTAACAGAAAACACCACCAAGCCCAGCAAAAAATTCTGGTCCTTCATAAAACATCAGAAATCAGAAAATAACGGTGTCGCTCCTCTTAAAGTAGATGGTGAAGTGATCACAGACCCCACCAAGCAGGCCGAAGCTCTAAACGCCCAGTTCCACTCTGCATTTACTAAGCCTCAACCTCTAAACCTATCCCACATCTGCGAACTTAAATCCCTGATCTGTCCTAAGGATACTGACATGCCAGATGTAGAAATAACTACAAATGGTGTTTGTGCCGCACTTTCAAGGTTAAAACCCAACAAAGCTTATGGTATCGACCAAATTTCACCCCGCTTCCTCAAAGAGGTAAGAGACGAAATCTCTGCAATAATTGCAGACCTCTTCCAGAGTTCTTTGAACTCAGGCACTGTCCCTTCTGACTGGAAAGTAGCAATTGTTTCCCCAATATTCAAAAAAGGCTCCAAATCCAAACCTGAAAACTATCGCCCCATCTCACTCACATGTATTCTTAGCAAAACCCTTGAACATATCATAGTATCCAACATCATGTCCCACCTCAACGAAAAGCAACTACTACATCAAAACCAACATGGATTCCGACCCAAACTAAGCTGTGAAACACAGCTTATCACATTCATGAATGATATCTTTGAAAACATGACAAAATGGACTCAAACCGATGTAGTTGTCATGGACTTCTCCAAGGCCTTTGATAAAGTGGACCATAGCAGACTTCTTCTTAAAATGAGACGACTTGGCATAAACACATCTGTTACAAATTGGATTGCCGCCTTCCTATCACATCGGACTCAAAAAGTCCAAGTCAATGGAAAAGAATCAAAATTTCTTCCCGTACTATCAGGTGTCCCCCAAGGGTCTGTCCTTGGTCCTTGTCTCTTCTTAATCTATATAAATGACCTCCCCACAAACCTCAGCTGTCAGGCCCGCCTCTTCGCAGACGATACTGTTGTGTATTGTGCTATCTCCTCTAAAAATGACTGTACTATCCTACAAAATGATCTGCACAAACTTGAAAACTGGGAGAAAGAATGGCTTATGTCATTCAACCCTAGTAAATGCGAAATCATACGAATCGCTCGTAAAGAAAACCCTATTCTCCATGACTACACACTCCATAACCAATTACTTAAATCAACAGAAACTACAAAATATCTCGGCGTAACCATCTCAAATGACTTATCATGGAAAACCCACATCACTACCATCACAAATAAAGCCAATGCTACCCTCAGATTCCTAAGACGTAACGTGAGAACAAAAAACTACAAAACAAAAGCCCTTGCCTACAAAACATATGTTAGACCACAACTAGAATACTGTAGCTCAATATGGGACCCATGGCAGCAGTACCTCTCAGAGAAAGTAGAAATTGTACAGAGACGGGCTGCACGCTACACTCTAAATAGATACAACTATGGTAGCGACGACAGAGACAGCATAACTGATCTGCTCCACACACTTAATTGGCAAACCCTCCAACAAAGAAGAATATTCTCCTCTCTAGTCATGCTTTACAAAATCCGCCATCAAGATGTAGACATCTCCCTACCATTTGTGCCTACTAGGGGCCACAAGTTCCTCCGTACTGCTAAAGCTGACAGAAACTATCTCGAAGCTTTCTTTTTTCCACGCACAATCATAAATTGGAACAAACTCCCCCGTGACATATTCTTAAACTGCCACAACACGGACAGTTTCAAATCCGAACTCACAAAACACATGTTCCCACCTGTAAACAAACAGACAGCTTCTAAATAGTATGAAGCTCCAGTATATTTTAATAAATTATCAAAATAACCAAAAAAATATGCTTTTATGTTTTTAAATCTCATGCGCCTCCACATAATCCTCAGCACATTGAGGGCGATGGAGTACCAAGTAGATGTAGATGCACCCCAAGCAGTTGAAATGTGGCAAAAGTAGGTCATCACGGACTTCAATACTTCTATGTACAAACCAAACATTATCGCTATTATGGACCGATTTAGGGTTCCAGGACACTCCACTCGCATAACCCACCAACATGATAGGTATGTCATTGTGGTCACCGCACCAGTTCTAATTACAAGTTAACACCAGGCCGCCGGATTTCTTGAGCACGAGGACAGCACGAGTCCCGACATATTCGTCGTGATTTCATATAAATTGTCATTTTTACCTTATTTCGAGGTGCCAGGACACTCTATAGAGATGTCCTTCCACATTAGTTGATGCATATGTGTGGTGAGTGTGTCCGCTGGTAATGGAAAACCATCCCACGCAGTTGACATTTGGCAAAAGTAGGTCACCACGGACTTCAATACTTATATGTACAAACCGAACATTATCGCTATTATGTCCCGATTTTAGGGCTCCAGAACACCCCACAAGCATAACCCGCGAACATGACAGGCATGTCATTGTGGTCATCACATCAGTCCTAATTACAATTTAACCCCACGCAGTCGGATTTCTTGACCACGAGGTCAGCACTAGTCCCGAAATATTCGTCGTGATTTCATATAAATTGTCAGTTTTACCTAATTTCGAGGTGCCAGGACACTCTACAGAGATGTCCCTCCACATTAGTTTATGCATATGTATAGAAAGTGTGACCGCTGGTAATAGAAAACCATCCCACGCAGTTGAAATTTGGCAAAAGTAGGTCATTACGGACTTCAATACCTCTATGTACAAACCGAACATTATCGCTATTATGGCCGATTGTAGGGCTCCAGGACACTCCACACGCATAACCCACACACATGGTAAGTATGTCTTCGTGGTCACCACATCAGTCCTAATTACAATATGACCCCACGCAGCCGGATTTCTTCAGCTCGAGGTCAGCACGAGTCCCGACATAGTCGTCGTGATTTCATATAAATTGTCAGTTTTACGTAATTTCGAGGTGCCATGACACTCTATAGATATGTTCCTCCACATTAGTTGAAGAATGTTTGTAGACAGGGTGACCGCTGGTAATGGAAAACCACCCCACGCAGTTGAAATTTGGCAATAGTAGGTCATCACGGACTTCAATACCTCTATGTACAAACCGAACATTATCGCTATTATGTCCCGATTTCAGGGCTCCAGGACACTCCACATGCATAACCCACAACCATGGTAAGTATGTCATTGTGGTCACCATATCAGTCCTAATTACAATATATCCCCACGCAGCCGGATTTCTTGAGCTCGAGGTTAGCACGAGTCCCGAAATATTCGTCGTGATTTCATATAAATTGTCAGTTTTACCTATTTTCGAGGTGCCAGGACACTCTATAGAGATGTCCCTCCACATTAGTTGAAGGATATTTGTAGACAGGGTGACCGCTGGTAATGGAAAATCACCCCACGCACTTGAAATTTGGCAATAGTAGGTCATCACGGAATTCAATACCTCTATGTACAAACCGAACATTATCGCTATTATGTCCCGATTTCAGGGCTCCAGGACACTCCACACGCATAACCCACAACCATGGTAAGTATGTCATTGTGGTCACCATATCAGACCTAATTACAATATAACCCCATATACAGCCGGATTTCTTGAGCTCGATGTCAGCACGAGTCCCGAAATATTCGTCGTTATTTCATATAAATTGTCAGTTTTACCTAATTTCGAGATGCCAGGACACTCTATATAGATGTCCTTCCACTTTAGTTGAGGGATATTTGTGGACAGGATGACCGCTGGTAATGGAAAACTACCCCACGCAGTTGAAATTTTGAAACAGTATAGGTCATCACGGACTTCAATATGTATACCTCTATGTACAAACCGAACATTATCGCTATTATGGCCCGATATAGAGCTCCAGGACACTCCACACGCATAACCCACGAACGTGATTGGTATGTCATTGTGGTCACCATATCAGTCCTAATTAAAATTTAACCCCACGCAGACGGATTTCTCGAGCACGAGGTCAGCACGAGTCCCGACATATTCGTCGTGATTTTATATAAATTGTCATTTCTACCTAATTTCGAGGTGCCAAGACACTCTATAGAGATGTCCCTCCACATTAGTTGATGCATATGTGTAGACAGTGTGACCGCTGGTAATGGAAAACCACCCAAAGCAGTTGAAAATTAGCAAAAGTAGGTCATCACGGATATCAATACTTCTATGTACAAACCGAACATTATCGCTATTATGGCCCGATTTAGGGCTCCAGGACACTCCACACGCACAACCCACGAACATGATAGGTATGTCATTGTGGTCACGACATCAGTCCTAATTACAATATAACCCCACGCAGTCAGATTTCTTGAGCATGAGGTCAGCACGAGTCCCGACATATTCGTCGTGATTTCATATAAATTGTCATTTTTACCCAATTTCGAGGTGCCAGGACACTCTATAGAGATGTCTCTCCTCATTAGTTGAAGGATATTTGTAAACAGGGTGACCGCTGGTGATGGAAAACAACCCCAAACAGTTGAAATTTGGCAAAAATAGGTCATCACGGACTTCAATACCTCTATGTATAAGCCGAACATTTTCGCTATTATGTCCGATTGTAGGGCTCCAGGACACTCCACACGCATAACCCACACACATGGTAAGTATGTCATTGTGGTCACCACATCAGTCCTAATTACAATATGACTCCACGCAGCCGGATTTCTTTAGCTCGAGGTCAGCACGAGTCCGATATATCCGTCGTGATTTCATATAAATTGTCAGTTTTACCTAATTTCGAGGTGCCAGGACACTCTATATAGATGTCCCTCCACATTAGTTGAAGTATGGTCTACTTTACATGTGCCATGTAAACAATATACATGTACTTCCCAATCTACAAGAGTTCTTCGCGCCACTCAAACCAATCGACATATGTTATAATACTTCCATAGTTTGAAAAAAAAAAATTTGTCCCTGCCGTAAATCGGTAACGGTTGGAACCGAAAATCTTATAAATAGTTTGGCTAATGAAGGAGGATGGTGATACCAAGCCCGTGGAGGCGGCGAAACCATGGCGGGATGGTGAGACCAGGTCGGTGTGATGAGACAACGCCGAGGGTGGTAAAACCAGGCCAACCGGTGGAGGATGTGAACGTCAGATTTAGCACCCAAATTTTTTTTTGAATGCATACTCCGAATGGGAAGAATGATTCTCACCGGATTGTACCATTTATAAGTTTTTCGTCCCAACCGTTACCGATCTACGACAAGGACAAAAAAGGACCTACTTTTAGCGCCAAATCCAACGGGCTAATTGATGAGCAATTATAATGCAGGAACAGGTACACCGGTATCCCGTAGGTACGCTCCCAAAGTTTGACAGCTCTAGAGTAAAGGCAACCTGCCCAACAGCGAGCTCGCTTTGGGTGGGTTCAGACTTTATGCAAAATCCAGCGAAAATCAAAGGGGGGGGGGGGGGGGGGTATTGTCTAAAAATTAAACGTCGAGATAAAATTTGTGTGACAAGTGGATGTGATAGATAGTATCCAAGCACAACTTACTCGTGTCTCCTTAATTCGGGCGAAAGCCGAAGGTTTGCTCGTAGCGATGTTTTATAATGTAAATAAGTATAGTTAAATGCTGTATCACTAACCTATTTTCCCGCCAAATCAAAACAAGCTAATCAAGGAGCAAGGTAATGCATAACATCGACATACTATAGGAAAAATCGCTCAAAGTTTGACCGCTCTACTTAAAAAGTAACATGTCCAACGGCGAGCGAGCGGACAAATTGATGCATATGTGTGGCTTCAAATTGGACAATTCCACTGAGAACCAAAATTATAAAAATAATCCAAAAAAAGCAAACATGGAGATACAAATTTGATGACGAGTGGATGTGATAGGGGGTATCACCGAGCAACTTTTGAGCGATCTCCTAAGTTTTAGAGCAAACTGTTTACTCGTGGCGACACTATATAGTGAAATACAAGACATACACAGACTACCGTTGATATATAGCAAAAGGCGAAATTCGCCCATTTTCCGGCCAAATCCAAACAGGCTAATGAAGGAGCGAGTTAAATACGCGAGCACGAACCACGGTATACTATTGATAATATCCCGAAGTGTGAAGTCCTGTCGTGGTATAAAAGCAATCCGCATAACGGAGAGCGGGCTGAAGAAATCCGGCTGCGTGGAATCACATTGTAATTAGAGTGTTCTGATGCCCTAAAATAGGGACATAATAGCGATAACAGAAGCATTGAAGTCCGTGATGACCTACTTTTGCCAAATTTCAACTGAGTGGGGTGGTTTTCCATTACAAGCGGTCACACTGTCTACATATGTGCATCAACTAATGTGGAGGGACATCTCTATAGAGTGTCCTGGCACCTCGAAATTAGGTAAAAATGACAATTTATATGAAATTACGACGAATATGTCGGGACTCGTGCTGACCTCATGCTCGAGAAATCCGGTTGCGTGGGTTATAAATTATAATTAGGACTGATGTGGTGACCACAAAGACATACCTATCATGTTCATGGGTCATGCGCGTGCACTGTCCTGGAGCCCTAAATCGGGCCATAATAGCGATAATGTTTGGTTTGTACATAGAACTATTGAAGTCCGCGATGGCCTACTTTTCCCAAATTTCAACTGCGTGGGGTGGTTTTCTATTACCAGTGGTCACACTTTCTACACATATGCATAAACTAATGTGGAGAGACATCTCTATAGAGTCTGGCACCTCGAAATTAGATACAAATGACAATTTATATGAAATCACGACGAATATGTCGGGACCCGTGCTGACCTCGTGGTCAAGAAATCCGGCTGCGTGGGGTTAAATTGTAATTATGACTGATGTGGTGACCACAAAGACATACCTATATATCACGTCCGTGGGTTATGCGTGTGGAGTGTCCTGGAGCCCTAAATCGGGCCATAATAGCGATAATGTTCGGTTTGTACATAGAAGTATTGAAGTCCGTGATGAGTGATGACCTACTTTTCCCAAATTTCAACTGCGTGGGGTGGTTTTCCATTACCAGCGGTCACACTTTCTACACATATGCATCAACTAATGTGGAGGGACATCTCTATAGAGTGTCTGGCTGGCACCTCGACATTAGGTAGAAATGACAATTTATATAAAATCACGACGAATATGTCGGGACTCGTGCTGACCTCGTGCTCGAGAAATCCGACTGGTGGGGTTAAATTTTAATTAGGACTGATGTGGTGACCATAATGACATACCTATCACGTTCGTGGTTTATGCGTGTGGGGTGTCATGGAGCCCTAAATCGGGCCATAATAGCGATAATGTTCGGTTTGTACATAGAGGTATTGAAGTCCGTGATGACCTACTTTTCCTAAATTTAAACTGCGTGGGGTGGTTTTCCATTACCAGCGGTCACACTGTCCACAAATATTCTTCAACTAAAGTGGAAGACATTTATATAGAGTGTCATGACACCTCGAAATTAGGTAACACTGACAATTTATATGAAATCACGACTAATATGTCGGGACTCGTGATGACCTCGGGCTGAAGAAATCCGGCTGCGTCGGGTTAAATTGTAATTAGGTCTGATGTGGTGACCACAATGACATATTTCCCATGTTTGTGGGTTATGAGTGTGGAGTGTCCTGGAGCTCTAACATCGGGACATAATAGCGATAATGTTTGGTTTGTACATAGAGGTATTGAAGTCCGTAATGATCTACCTTTGCCAAATTTCAAGTGCGTGGGGTGATTTTCCACTACCAGCGGTCACCCTGTCTACAAATATCCGTCAATTAATGTGGAGGGACATCTCTATAGAGTGTCCTGGCGCCTCGAAATTAGGTAAAACTGACAATTTATATGAAATCACAACGAATATTTCGGGACTCGTGCTGACCTCGTGCTCGTGAAATCCGACTCCGTGGGGTTAAATTGTAATTAGGACTGAAATGGTGACCACAATGACATACCTTTCACGTTCGTGGGTTATGCGTGTGGAGTGTACTGGAGCCCTAAATCGGGCCATAATAGCGATAATGTTCGGTTTGTACATAGAGGTATTGAAGTCCGTGATAATCTACTTTTCCTAAATTTCAACTGCGTGGGGTGTTTTTCCATTACCAGCGGTCACACTGTCCACAAATAGCCCTCAACTAAAGTGGAAGGACATCTATATAGAGTGTCATGACACCTCGAAATTAGGTAACACTGACGATTTATATGAAATCACGACTAACATGTCGGGACTCGTGCTGACCTCGGGCTGAAGAAATCCGGCTGCGTGGGGTTAAATGTGGGTCTGATGTGGTGACCACAAAATGACATACTTCCCATGTTTGTGGGTTATGCACGTGGAGTGTCCTGGAGTCCTGAAATCGGGACATAATAGCGATAATGCTCGGTTTGTACATAGAAGTATTGAAGACCGTGATGACCTACTTTTACCAAATTCCAACTGCGTGGGGTGGTTTTCCACTACCAGCGGTCACACTCTCTGCACATATGCATCAACTAATGTGGAGGGATATCTCTGTAGAGTGTCCTGGCACCTCGAAATTAGGTAAATATGACAATTTATATGAAATCACGACGAATATGTCGGGACCCGTGCTGACCTCGTGCTCTAGAAATCCGACTGCGCGGGGTTAAATTGTAATTTGGGTTGATGTGTTGACCGGTTAAATTGTAATTAGGGCTGATGTGTTGACCACAATGACATTCCTATCATGTTCGTGGGTTATGCGTGTGGAGTGTCCTGGAGCCCTAAAAACGGGCCATAATAGCGATAATGTTCGGTTTGTACATATAAGTATTGAAGTCCTTGATGACCTACTTTTGCCAAATTTCAACTGCATGGGGTGGTTTTCCACTATCAGCGGTCACCCTTTCTACACATATGCATCAACTAATGTGGAGTGATATCTCTGTAGAGTCTCCTGGCACCTCGAAAAGTAGGTAAGGTAAGTAAAATGACAATTTATATGAAACTAGCTGATGTGCCCGACTTCGTCCGGGCTATTTAGGGATTTCTCAGTGATCGCCTCCGTCTGGACTAACTATTGTTCGATCGGTAGCAAAGTAGGCCTACATATAAAATTTGAGTCGCATCGGTCGAGGTCCAGAAACATGCCTATATGAGCGTACATGGTCAAGGACATTGTCGTACGTTAAATTGGACTTGCCCATATTGTTCCCGGGATCAAATTATATCTACATATCAAATTTGAGCCGGATCGGTAAATATCAAGAAACATGTCTGTATGACCGATGTCAAGGTCAATGTCAAGTACGCAATCGCACGTGAAATTGGACCCGCCCATATTGTTCCCGGGATCAAAGTAAGTCTACATACCAAATTTTAGTCGGATCGATCGAGATTAAGAAACATGCCTATATGTCCTATATGAGCGAATACGAGCGAGTTGAAGGTCAAGGTCAATGACACGTTCCCACGTGAAATTGGACCCGCCCAAATTGTTCCCGGGATAAAAGTAGGCATATATACCAAATTTTAGTGGGATCGGTCAAGGTCCAGAAACATGCCTACATGAGCATATATGAGAGAGGTCAAGGTCAAGGACGCGATCGCACGTGAAATTGGACCCAACAGAATCGTACATCTCTCTCTCTCTCTCTCTCTCTCTCTCTCTCTCTATCTATCTATATATATATATATATATATATATATATATATATATATAATATATTATATATAGTGTTGATATCTTTAGCCGTATGGGTCTGGTCTAATAGGAATTCTTATCAATATGATAACACCAATTAAAGGCCCATTAAAGATTTGATGGGTCTTTAATTGGTGTTATCATATTGATAAGATAAGAATTCACATATATATATATATATATAGCTATATATATCTATATATATATATATATATATATATATATATATACATACATCGAAACATGCATGTCACATGCACGTCATTCTTTTCGTGATAATTCGTGTTCTCGCAGGTCCCTTTGTATTCATATATGGTGAATCAACGTGCTAGTATTACAAATGAACTTAGGTCTTCTTCAACCGAGATGATATCCTCTCTCAGGTATACCACATAAATTATACGCCATAGCTCATGCACACGAAAATGGTCACCAGCCTCCGTTGTGTGTCAGATCATGTGCAGCATTCCATCTTCTCATCTTCTTGTCGCTTGGGACATATGCAGCGTATGTCTGTTTTTAGTCTTTGTCTTTTCTGTGTGTTGTTTTTTCGCTCCCCGGCCCCTCTCTTTCTCTCTCTCCCCTCTCCCTCCCCCCCCTCTCTCTCTCTCTCTCTCTCTCTCTCTCAATAGACACTGGGTTATTGTCACGCTCATACGATTGTGAGATATATGGTACAGTTTATTGTCAGTATACTTATGTACTATCCATTATTATGTATTTCTTGTATTGAAACAATCATGTAAATATTGTACATAAATCATTCTCCACAGTTGGAGGCAATAGATATTTAAAGATAAAACAGAAAAGATAAAAAACGTCTATATATACTGCGTGATATACACGGACACATGTCACTCACATGCACATCATTCCTTTCATGTTGATTCGTGTTCCGTCAGGTCCTATATATTGTATTCATATATGATGAATCACAACATGATATTATTTAGTGTTCAGAATGTGAATGTTCTTGTTCTCTTAAAGGGGTACCGTACACTAATCAGACCTTCTGTGGGACAATATCCTTTTATACTCTATACAGAATATATTCAACACATGAATGAATTTGAGCCATGGCTTAGTGCAAAATTCACTCATTTGCTTTATGAATGATGCAAACAATATGATAATTATAATGAAAATGAATTTATGGCTGGAGTCATAAATTCATTTTCATTATAATTACCATGTTTTTTGCATCATTCATAGAGCACACAAGTGTATTTTGCACTAATCCATGGCTCAAATTCATTTGTTGCATATATTCTGTTTAGTATAAAAGGAGATCGTCCCATAAATGGTCGGATTTAGTGTACAGTACCCCTTTAATGTTCACAGTATACATATCTGGCCAAACAAGTCGGTCTCGAGGTCCTAACCAGCCTGAAAGCCAATGCCACTTTGTTCTTGCCGACAAATGAAGCTTTCCGCCAACTTTTACGTGATGACGACGTCATGGAAAATGGTGGCAAACTACGACAGCTGCTGGAGTACCACATTGGTAAATATATAGACATTTGAATTCGGATGCAAGATTTACGGAACACAATGACCTGGGGCAAACTATTTTTCACAAATCGAACATAAAGTATTTCTTAGCCCGTTGTGATTTTGGATGGTGCCATCCCCAATAACCCATGAACCCTGAATACCAGTTAACCGAAAGGGATTATACCTGCATACCAGTTAAAAAAATATAGAATTAAAAGACATACTGATTTCACACTAATATAATTCAATATAGTTTTCATATATTTTCAGAATGAATGTCCATAATTTAAACACCTGAAAACAGTGAAATTTCAAATATTTTTCGTGCTATAAAAGTAAAGTAAATGAAGTTATAATATCGAATAAGTTGATGGTTCTTAAATATTGTCTCACAATAATCGCTTGTACCACATTTCACAAAGAAATTCCTGGCAAAATTCGGCAAAACGTCCGTCTGACCCTTAAATTTAATTACGAAATTATACACGATGGCAGCGGTCAGACCAGCGTGTCGAGGGGACTGAACTCTGTCTTGCAGCGTGGGGAGTATGTTCACATGCACCTGGGAAATTTGCCCCTCCACCAATAGGTATACACCATCTTGGACCATGTCTGTGATCATGTTCAGGGTCCGTGATGATCTGTTTTATATCTGTTTTGTTTTCAGTAACCGAAATTAGTTGTTTGGAGTAGATCGTAGCTCATTGCGCCCATATTATGAATGTTTACTGCATCGCTGTTCTGGTCGTGCCAAACGGAGCGATGGGGTTATCTGGCAGGATATATTTCGGGTTTCACGCTATGCGAGTTATTTAGGAAGTTGTATAGTAAGGCTGATCTGGCCGTGCCAATGGAGATATGAAGCGATGAGGATATCCCCTATAGGACAACACATTTCGGGTTTTCACGGATGCATGCATCTTCGCGGATGTCTCATTGTTGCAGTATGTAACATTTAAGACCGCGTTAATTGCTTTCGATATTTAGGTATGAACAATGGCTGGGCCACTCTTGAAGATTTTATTGCGGGAACACAATGCTAATGAAGTATATATGTCTCAGTTGGAATGTAGAATAAAAGTCGTATTGCGAAGTATCGGGCGGGTATTTAATCCGATTTTTTGTCGCATTTAGAGGCTTTCTGTTGTGGTGAATGAGAAACCTGCAGTAATAAGCCGTAGTTGTTGTACTACTTTGAAGGATTAGTTGTTTTAACGGAATTCTGAGGTGGTGCATTCATGAAAACAATATGTTTTATATAATAATTTATATATATGCCTAATAATATGATCTTGAGAGCGTTATATACCATTTTTGACTATGGTTTTCTTGTTAGTCTAATAATAGCTTGCTGATATCGTTGGGAGATATGCAATGTTGAAATTGCCAGGTGTAATCTTGCCGCCATTTTCGAGCAAAATATGACGTATAGGTTCCCGGTCCCGATTAATCCACTTTGTATTCTCAATATTCTGTTTCAGTTCGTGGTATTTTCTATAGAGATGATCTCAATGACGAGATAACGCTCCACAGCTACGCCAAGAAATCGGGAGACGAGACCGGACTCATTCGCTCCACCTTCTATGGGTTCTTGAAACCACCGGTAATGCATTGTATATATATATATATATGGAGAGTTAAAATTGTGTATTCGTTAAATTATACAGTATACTTCCATACTTTGAACTTATTTATCTCCAAATAATTTAATTATCTCATGTGTATAGAGTATACTACTTTATGCATGTCCTTTGAACATCTTGAGACCGAATATGAACTAATAGTCATCATTACATATGCCACCGAATTCATGCATAGTCATGAAAACTTGCGTTCCAGAGGTAATGGGTGCAAAGAATTAAAAAACAAACAATTACACCTTCTATCCTGGACCCCCCTGGAAATAATGGGCAATTTCATGTAGATTATGTGTCTGTTGGGTTGGTGTTGGTCGCTGTTGCCGGTTTTCCGGCAACTCGGGTTCAAATGGTTAACCGTGCCAAAAAGGTTCAACATCCATACCCATATGTTACCCTCATCACCACCTTATATCTGCATCAAAGATGTATATGCACATCAGGGCATTCTCTAGCGTGGTGACTAGCACCGGTTAGATGACCAAATGATCGCACAGTCTCTGTTTTAATTATATACAATTTTCCAAAACATACAAACATTGTATCATACAATAATACAGGAGATATATATTATAGTTTTCAAAATCCATACCATTTCAAATACAATAATAATTAATGAGCCGACATTGGCATCACAATCACAGAGGAAAAACAACAATGAAAACTTGTTGACGCAATTGCCTTTTTATCGTCAGAAGCCGGACCCATCCCATGACATCGTGTTATAAAGAACAAATATTTGGATAAACATTGAAACTGCTCTATAATTTGGTCCAGTTTATAAGCCTGAACAGTAATATTTTTTTTATTATTAATAATTTGTCTTTAAGCATGGATTTGGAGAAAAAAAAGTTACTTGCATGGCCAGGCATGGAATTGAAAAATCTGCGATAGACCAATCCACACACCCGTCCGGGGATAATATCCTGGAATTCTTTTACGAACCCCTGTCATTACCAATACAAAATCAAACTCGATTAATCCGCTGTTGATTCTCGGAGCCAATGGCATGCGCAACTTAATTATTTTAACCAAGGGTGTAAACAGCTGGACAACATACACTATAATTGTTATACATGTATGTATAGCTTACATTCAGTGCCTCGCTGTTTGAATCATTGTATGGTCTGTATATCGGGGACTAGTTCGCATGAAATGCTCAATATTCATGTATGGGACGAATATATAGATGAAAGTAGCTTTTGATTCCATTGTAGCAACTATATTATAAAAAAAATCACCACTGTTGTACTTCATTCAAATGATTTTGCATTTGATATTATATGTTGGTTTCGGTGGAGACAGCCTCCTGCCACCACCACACGTGCATGTTGGTTTCACTAAGGCTATTCCTTATAATTGTTGGTACATGCAGGTGTTATCTAAAATTCAGCCTTTATGGGGTTGTTTAGGGAGAAGAGAATTCTCTCTATTTCGAGCTATTGGATACCAATTATTCACGCCCATCGGGTGTATACTGGTGGGGAAATTTTAGATCGCCGTGTGTCGCCGAATGCGTCGTGTGTCTGTCGAGCTTTTATAAATAGATAATTGGTTTTTCCTTTTTCCGGTTGTGACAACTCGCAGAGGTCCCTGTTTGCGGAGATCCCCGAATTCGCGGATGTCGCCTAAGATGGTCGAAATATGTTGATTTTAATGAGGGAACGGTTGCGTATATGTCAATTGATACGTATTTTAAACAAATAACGACACGATGATCATAATAGTGGTTTGTTCTATCAATCATATCATGATCATGATCATCATAATACGGAACAAGTCTTGCGACTTTTCGTCCCAATAACATTATTTGCAATGCTTGTTTACAAATATATGTATCGTCATTCGATATTTACTTGTTAATTTACTTTAGTAAAAAGGGAAATAGTATTCAACCAACTGATAGATAGCCTGTTGTGACAATTCGCAGTAGGTCCCTGTTTGCGGAGTTCTATTTGCGGAGTTCCCCGAATTCGCGGAGATCCCCTAAAATGGTCGAAATATGTTGATTTTAATGAGGGAACGGGTGCGTATATGTCAATTGATAGGTATTTTAAACAAATAACGACACGATCATGATAATAGTGGTTTGTTCTATCAATCATATCAAATTCGCTCGATTGATAGTTGCAGTATTTAACTATTATGACCGCATTAATTGCTTTCAATGTTTAGATATCAACTATGGCTGGACCACTGTTGAAGATTTTATGTCGGGAACACAATGACTCCGATTTTTGATCCGCATTTAGAGACTTCTGGTGTGGTGAATTAGAAACCTGCAGTAATAAGCCATAGTTTTTTGTAATAATTTGAAGGATTAGTTGTTTTACATTTTTTTTTAATAATTTATATTTATGCGTAATAATATAATCTTGAGGCCGTTACCATTTCTGATTATGGTTTTCTTGTACTTACATGGTGCCTTCTTACACATTGTCGCATATCCCTGTAACTACTCCCGATATGATCTCCTCACGCACATATAGGTCCGATTGATTGGTCACGCGGCGCTAACAGATATCAGCGCCAAGGCAGTGGGAGGTATGATACACGTCATATCCGCAGTGCTAAGACCTCCTATGGGAAACATCATCGAGACAATGTCCGCTGACGGCAGATTCAGGTATATATATTTTTTATAATATTACCCACAAAAGTCCCTTGTTAGAGTTTTAGAAAGTCCCTCAATATTTTTTAATTTTAAATTATTTCTATACTAATTGCGTGAGAGGTCAAGTGATCGATATTTGAATTTCGATTTCCATGTCCATATAACTATCGGATTATATAAGTATTATTGGACTATGCAGTAGAATTACCTGTGTCTTCACTGCAATACAATTAACATTTACCTTCTGCACGTCCTGTACATTTATATGCTACTAGCAGATTAGCCCGCCACTGGCGGCATTCGTCCCATGGCTTTGTTCGAAAAAGCAATTGCAACAGCTTCCGAGACACGTGTGCTGCATTTGCAACACATTTCGTTGAAATCCGCCAGTTTTACCCGATTTGACCTTGAATTGACCACGTTGAAGGTCAAGGTCAGGTCCGGGTCACGATTTGACCCGTCCAATACATTCCCCGGACAAAATTACACATATAGGTATCAAATTTCGTCCAAATCCGCCAGTTTTACCGGATTTGACCTTGAATTGATCATTTTGAAGGTCAAGGTCAGGTCGATGTCACAATTTGACTGGTCCATGAGACTTCCCGGACAAAAGAACCCTAGGTAGCAAGTTTGGACTCAATCGGTAGAGCCGTTTTCGAGTCTATAAAGGACACACACATAATTATATATATCATTTGTGGGTACCCGTTTCAAGGTGAAGGTCACATCGGGCGGAAAAACTGACCTGATGAAAATCTCCCCCGTTCCTAGGAACCCCTAAGTACGAACACAGACATAAGAATCACACAACACGCTCATGTCTGGATACAGACATGCTCAGGTATGGACAGACATACGATAAGAATGACACCACACGCTCTTTATCAACGACACTGCGGATACGAACGCTCTTTAACCTCTTCGCTGCTATAAATGACGTTATGACGTCGTGTGCTGGGCTGTTGACGTTATTGCCATTTTCCAATGCGAAATTATAACGGGAATACCACAAGAACTATAAAACTGACTCGGTTGAAAGGCTATTATCGTTCACAATCGTGGAACATCATACACTGTTAGAAACTTGGAGATAGTTATTCCGATGCACCAATCTCTGAGTTCCAGTTATGTATAATGGCCCACCTCTAGTGTGCTGAAGTAGGTCCGTAGTACCCACGGGCCTTATAGCACACGGCGTGCACTTTACCGTCCGTAATAGTTACGGACGTCATAGCAGCGAAGAGGTTAACTATCACGCGATTAACCCCACAGTTCCAAGGACGACGGCAGTGGGATTGGAGAATGAGTGATCGGAGCTTCTCAAAAGCAATGCGACGACACTGTCCGTGGATTTTTATCCTTAGATAGGAAGTTTGAGCTCAATCGGTGGAGCCGTTTTCGAGTCTATAAACCCTATACACACACATATATATACGGAGTTCTCAAAATATATAGTAGACTAGCCGATGAGCCCGACGTTGTCCGGGCTATTCAAATACCAAATTTCAAGTCGATAGGTCCACCCGTTTCCGAGATGTTCCCGTATATCTCTCTGCAGATGCTAATAACGTTGAATGGTAAACAAACGCTCTTAATAGCGATGCGTCAAAAACAAACGCTCATTAAATTATCACTTGATTAACCACCGCAGTGCCGTTTTTGTGACTGAGAGTGGAGAATGGGTGCTCTGGGCTTCTCCAAAATGCGACGTCGACGATTCCCGTGGGATTTTACCTTTGGATAGGAAGTTTGGTCTCGATCGGTCAACCCGTTTTCGATTCTATAAAGGACCGACAGACAAACAAACAAAGGTCATCAAAATATATAAGAGACTAGCAGATTAGTCCGCCACTGGCGGTTTTGTCAGCCACATGACTATATGAGCGTATATGAGCAAGGACACGGGCGCATGCAAAATTTGACCCGATTTGACCATGAATTCACCATTTGGAGGTCAAGGTCATGTCCTGGTCACGATTTGACCCGTCCAATACACTCCCCGCAAAAGTACACCTAGTGTGGTTCGTCCCATGGCTTTGTTTGAAAAAGCAATTGCAACAGCTTCCGAGACACGTGTGTTGCACCTGGGTATCAAATTTCGTCGAAATCCGCCATTTTTACCCGATTTGACCTTGAATTGACAATTTTGAAGGCCAAGGTCATGTCGTGGTCAAGATTTGACCCGTCCAAAACACCCCCAGGACAAAAGTACCCCTAGGTATAAAATTTCGTAGATATCCGCCAGTTTTACCCGATTTGACACACACACACACACATATATATCATTTGTGGGTAGTCGTTTCAAGGTCAAGGTCACCTCGCGCGGAACAACTGACCCGATGAAAATCTCCCCCGTTCCTTGGAACCCCTAAGTACGAAATTTGAGATTGAGCCGTATTTATACTCGTCGTGTATATAAACGCTCTTTATCAACGACACTGCGGATACGAATGCTCTTTAACTATCACGCGATTAACCCCACAATTCCAAGGACGGCGGCAGTGGGAATGGAGAAGGAGTGCTCGGACATTCTCAGAAGCGGTTCGACGACACTGTCCGTGGGTTTTTACTCTTAGATAGGGAGTTTGGGCTCAATCGGTCCAGCCGTTTTCGAGTCTATATAGCGTCTATACATATATACATATATATATATATATATATATATACTAGAAGGTGACCCGACTTCGTCCGGGCTTTGACCTGAATTGTCTATTTTGAAGGTCAAGTGGGGTCACGATTTGACCCGTCCAAACCACAGTGCCCGAACAAAAGTACCCGACAAAAGTACCCGTCGAAATCCATCCGGTTTTACCCGATTTGACCTTGAATTGACCATTTTGAAGGTCAAGGTCAGGTGGGGTCAAACACCAACACCCCAAAAATGGTGGAAATCGGCCCAGCGGATACAGGGAAATCGGCCCAGCGGATACCGAGATACCCTATGCATCAAATTTCGTCCGTAAAAATCCGCCAGTTTAACCCGATTTTATTTCCACTCAAGTATATAAACGCGCCTCATATACACACGCTCATTAATTATCAAGTTTCAACGTAAAGATAAATTACCATCGGTGCCCGAGATATCGCCAAGACGTCTGAAACAGTCAAATGCATCGGCCGGTTAAGCGTTAAAGGA
Source organism: Siphonodentalium dalli (assembly GCA_032622095.1). NCBI lineage: Eukaryota > Metazoa > Mollusca > Scaphopoda > Gadilida > Siphonodentaliidae > Siphonodentalium > Siphonodentalium dalli. The sequence goes on along the minus strand of CP136063.1, from coordinate 160,458,511 downwards.
TTGCTATCCTGATGAAACAACAAAACACTATCGGAAACCCACCCCTATTGTGATCACAATGATCCAAGTCCCATAACAATCGCGTAATAAATAAGCCTAGAAATAAATAAATAATACCCCCACCGGTTGTCGGCTATCTCCGTCGCAAATCCTCATATGACGTCAAATGAGTAAACTAATTAAAAACACGGAATCGGAGTTAATTGTGTCTACCTATATGACGTCATATGAGTGGCGATGGAAAATGCGGAATCGAGCGCGTGAGTGTAATGGAATTACTGCGGGGCATGGCATGTCAATAACATTGTGTACACGTGGTGAATTTTCAACGCCCGGTGAGTTATCTTCACTTGTGATTTGTCATAAGTGCTGCTTGGAAAGTTATTGTTTTTACAAGAAATATAGAAGGCCGATTGAGCGGGGTAGATAACACTTTCGTGACAAAAATAAAGCTTATAAAAACACAAGCCGACATGTGAACTCTATTCGGGTGCGTGTTCACGATGTTGTTTTAATTTTCCATATATATGCCCCGATTGTCCCGTATTTACAATTCATTCGTGACAATGCCAAATAAATGCAGTGTTTTCGGCTGTGGCCGGTATAGTGACTCTCAATTAGGTATAATTCTGCATTCATTTCCAAACGACGTTCGTTTACGTGACATTTGGTGGGATTTCTGTGGGAAACCCGTTACTCAAAATCAGAAACTATTGAAGTAGTTGCCAACGAAATAGTCCTGAATTTGTTCCGTTCACTTCGAAAAAATGTGTTTTGAGCACAATGCGAATACACTTGGCCCGAACAGTGGCTACCGACGACAACTCAGAGGAAATGCAACCCCCACGTTAAACAAATGGACCACCGACGAGAATGCCATCCCAAGAAAAACGTCAACTCCCGTAAAGAATATAAATTTGCCGGAGCTTCCAGTCGTGAGTATATCCAATCGAACCTATCGCTAAAAAGCCAATACATATACCAAATAAAGAGCGTTTCATTTGACGAGTCAGTCATGGTTACGAATACATACCATTGCAGTTAAAGTGGGGGGTGTATATTGATGAATAATTTAGTAAAGTATTCACGATGACAACTCGAGTACCCATTTTCCTTCACTATGACTCAATAAAGAGCGTTCCATGTTAAGAGTATTCCTTATATGGTGCGAATAAAAAGAGTTTAATAAACCGGAAATTGCTACGACTTTGACGGATATATAAAGCATGTATATCGCAAGTTCGTGTGCATGTATTTACGTGTATTGGTGTAAACAGTAAATAATCACGATGACAACTGTTCTAAGTCGAGTCCCAATTTTCCTTTACCATGACTAAATAAAGAGCGTTCACTGTAAAATAAATCACAGATGAAGACTTTGATATATTAATAAGTATATTCTACCACGATGTATAAATAAATTATCGTATATTATTTCGGTTTTACGGTCAGTTATCTATATAAACATGTGCTCGTGTTTCTCTTTTTTTTTCGTTACCGGAATAGTCAAATTATATTATACTAGCCGATGAGCCCGACGTTGTCCGGGCTATTCAAAAAACAAATTGTCCGGGCTATTCATAAACCAAATTTCAAGTCGATAGCTCTACCCGTTTCCTAGATCTGGTCTGCGCATGCGCGAAGCTGGCGTCGCACGGGCTCGGCGACCCGATAAAATTCATATCCGGGGCAAGATACATTCACATAGCAAATTTCAAGTCGATAGCTCCACCCGTTTCCGAGATCTCGTCTGCGCATGCGCGAAGCTGGCGTCGCACGGGCTCGGCGACCCGATAAAATTCGTATCCGGGACAAGATACATTCACATACCAAATTTCAAGTCGATAGCTCCACCCGTTTCCGAGATCTCGTCTGCGCATGCGCGAAGCGGGCGCCGCACGGGCTCGCCAATACGACAACGTCCACCGCCTGGTCAAACTACACACACGTACCAAGTTTCGTCCCGATCGGTCGAGAATCGTAGATTTGTATAAATGACAGACAGACAAACATACAGACATACAAACAGAGGTCTTCAAAATATATATGAGATATTCATATAAAGATTGCATATATGCGAAGACTTGCACAGTTAATACTAATAGACAATTATCATATCGTAAACATTCCAGTTTCCAGATCCTACGTAAAATGCGGCATGGCTTTATAATAACAACACATCGCGATACATATAATAATAACACGCTAAAGACGTTTAATTGTGAGAACACGATGTATTTGCATTCGCCGTGTTCTCCCATTATGCGACAAACGTCAAAAGCCGCGATGGAATTCATGATCGCTTTGCGCGTGCAAACTTATGGTATCGTTGAATATCTATGCGTTGTCACGTGGTCGATCATGTGACTATGCTTCTGTTTACACGTGACAATCATGTGATGTGGCCGATGATCACGTGACTCGTCTACAAAATCTTCGGTTAACTTCGGATTTTTTTTTAATCGTTATAAAAATAACGATTAGCGGCCGAATATTAGATTATATGCGCATAATGGACATTTTATGTATATATTATCGGTATATTGAAAGAAAATACTAAAAAAAATTCAGGATCATATTCTAACGTTATGACCTCTAACGACGTCATAGAAGTTACGCATTGTTTTTTATCCTGATGGAAGATAGTACCACTTCTTCTTGATAATTGAGGCAGATAACTAAAACGGATACATACGCATTATATATCGTTGGAAAGAGGAAACACGAAAGATTCTCACAGTGTCATTATTATGACTGGCATTTTATTATTCGCGCTGTTTCGAATCCATTTTTCAAGCACCGAACTCAAATGAAAGTCCCGTAACACGTAAAAACAGATTTGACCTCGGCACGTGAAAAGTTGACATCGGATCTGAAAATCAATAGGCCCATGTTCGTTCCCGGGTCGAATTACGTGTCCGTACCAAGTTTGGTCGAAATCGGTCCAGCCGTGTTCGAGTCCATCGCGAACACACACACACACACACACACACACACACACTCACACACAAACACACAGATCTTCCAAAATATATAATAGATATATATACGGAAGTCTCAAAATATATAGTAGACTAGCAGGTTAGCCCACCACTGGCGGCAATCGTTAGAAACATGACAATTTTTAATTTTTTAATTAATTTTTTAATTTAATTTTTTGTTTTTTTCAATGAGTTAATTGTGCCTTTTAATTTTTTAATTAAACTTTTTTTTTTCAATTTTACCCGATTTGACCTTGAATTTATCATTTCCAAGGTCAAGGTCAGGTCGGGGTCACAATTTAACCCGTCCATGACACTTCCCGTAGGTAGCAAGTTTGAGCTCAATCGGTTCGAGTCTATAAAGGACACACACTTTGTCGGTACCCGTTTCAAGGTGAAGATCACCTCGGGTGGAAAAACTGACCCGATGAAATTCTCCCCCGTTCCTAGGAAGCCCTAAGTACGTAAGAATCACACAACACGCTCATGTCTGGATACATACGCTCACACCCGGACACAGACGCAAGAATAACATTACACGCATACGCTCTTTATCAACGACTCTGCGGATACGAACGATCTTTAACTAACAACGCGATTAAACCCACAGTGTCGTTTTTTTGTGACTGAGAGTGGAGAACGGGTGCTCTGAGCTTCTCCAAAACGCCCGACGACCATTCCCGTGGGTTTTTACCCTTAGATGGGAAGTTTGGTCTCGATCGGTGCAGCCGTTTTCGATTCTATAAAGTACAAATATACGTAGTTCTCAAAATATATAGTAGACTAGCAGATTAGCCCGCCACTGGCGGGGATGGTCCCATGGCTTTGATCGATCCATTAATTTTTGTTTTTCAAGGTAACCCCGTACGTCGCTGCCACCGCTGATGCCCGAAATATCACCCACGGTCATTTGCGGGTACCCGTGTCAAGGTCATGTTGGGTGTACAAAATAACCCGACAAAAATATTTCCCGTCCCGAGTTGACCATACATAACAAATTTCACATCGAGATAGCGCCCAAGGTCATTTGTGGGTACCCGTTTCAAGGCCAAGATCACCTCGGTGGACAAACTGACCCGACGAAAATCTCCCCCGTACCTTGGAACCCATAAGTACGAAATTTAGTCTCGATATCCCCAGTTTCCGAGACGGTCAAATGTCGTATATTTTCACTAAAGTAGATAAACGCTCTTTAATAGCGACGCCTCATATACAAACGCTCATTAATTATCACGCGATTAACCCATCAATCCCTATAACGGTGACAGTTGAAGGGTGAAGGAGTGCTCGGATGTTCTCAGAAGCGGTGCGATGACACTTCCCGTGGATTTTTACCCTTAGATAGGAAGTTTGGGCTCAATCGGTCGAGCCGTTTTCGAGTCTATAAAGGGCATACACATATATATACGTATGTCTCATAATATATAGTAGATTATTCTTTAAAGTGATATGAAACACTCCGATATGGTGAACACATATAAATGGAGAATACTCTTGCTCAAAGTAGTTATTTTGACAAATATTATATCCAAATTGAGAATAAACGCCGGCATTCTTACATAGTATTTAAATGCAGTGACTCTCGGTGACGAAATCGTTTGCGTTAGTTTATCGTTGACATTTGCTTCCCGAATCGAGAAGTATATATTTACAATTGAGCGTAGTTCAGACGATGGTTTCACTGTCGATTTGCATGCCATCGGTGCATGATTTTACTTTTATGGAAATATAGGTGCAGGGTGGCGCGATTTCAAACTGAGCGAAAAATAACACTGCGCGAATTAAATACAAGTACTGTATACGCGAAAGAGAAACCTCCGACCAAATAGAATTGCATAATATCCATCTATTACAGGAGATTCGCCAAGCTCATCGCGAGAAGCAACATGACGGAGATACTGTCTTGTGATCCAAACATCCCATTCACTATTTTGGCTCCAAACAACGGTGCCTTCGAAACCCTCGAGCCACATGAGAAGAAACACTTACGAGATGAGGAGTATTTGAGAAAGGTCAGTCACCATGTCAAATTGCAAGGCAGAGTTCAGCCCCCTCCTACGCTGGCTTGGCCACTGCCACCACGGACACAGAATGTGAGGGAAATCTCTTATTTTTGTTATTCACGAATTTGTTCGGTTACCATTTATTCTGCAATATTCTGAGGAAAAAAAAAACTGTCCATATACATTTGAAAATTGACCAGATCAAGACACAGCATGTAAATGGGAGACTCGCATATATAAGAGAATCCATTGGCACAGGGTTTTCGTAACATGTCAAGAAGATCCAATCATGGAAGGTTTAAAGAGCGTTCATATAATATGCATTATGATCATCGCAATATTATGAATATTCGACATGCCGGTGTATTACGAATGACATTGATTGCAACTATAATTAAGATATGTATCAGCTTGGTAAGCGGCCACTTGGATTAGGCATTGATCATATACACGCTGTAATTTGTTTAGCTGTTCGGTTATGCGTTTAGTGTTATCCGGTTTAAATTTGTATTTGTTCCGATTCGAACCAACGAAAAAAGGTTGGTATACTGTTTTGTATATGTCTGTCCGTGCGTCCACCCGTCTTATGTCCGCTCAGGTCGCAAATCGAATAGTAGTGCTCAGATCGTCATGTAATTGTGTTCACTACTATGAGTACATCCAATGAAGTGTTCAATAATTTTGCTCGTTTTTTTTTCATTCTAGAGTTATTCATCTTGGTTGATCTGGAAAGGTTGGCTTTTTGTCTATCCGATGTTCAGGTCATAACGTGAACAGAACTGTGTGCATCCAAATGTAATTTGGTATGGGTGGTCACTACTATCAGACAATCAATGGAGTGTTCATCCGTTTTGTTCTGGTTTTCCGTTCTAGAGTTATACATCCTTGTTTATCTGGAAATGTTGGCTTTTTGTCCCTCCGAGCAGATATCTCCACCAGCTGTTGTCGGATTTAAAAAAAATTTGGCATGGATGTTCACTACTATAGGGACATTCAACGGAGTGTTCAATCGTTTTGTTCGGGTTTACTGTTCTAGAGTTATTCATCTTTGTTTATCTGAAAATGCTGAGTTTGTCTGCCCGAGTATCTCAGTCATAGGTTATAGCTATGCCGACACTAGGCGGTATGCCACATCTTGGTATACATGGCATCTGATCTTATCTGACACGGTTTGATAAACAAATAACAGAAACTGCCCGAGAATGTTTATTTATGTCATTCATTTCAATGTTGTTGTATGTAATTTTACATGTGGCAGGTGTTATAATATTATGTATATACAGGCTATTAACTATTTTTCGTCTATGCTAATGATGTGTCTATATATTATACTGATATTTTCAAGGAACATATATCAGTGGTACCATGCTGATAACCCTTCCCTAAATGTTGTAACTAATTTTGAGGAAAATTAACTCACTTCAACTCCTAAAATATACCCTTATGATATGATATGATCATGCATCTATTGGACTTACATTTGGGATATACATTTGGTTCAAATAGGGACAGAGAGGAGATTTAAACACTTCCCAATACACCCTGTCTATGCTGTTGAATTCAAGTTTGGCACTGGTATATAGATTCCTATATTACATGTAATAATTATGATATATTGTCAGTTAGGTTTTTATAATCTTACATATATAACCATAGACTGTTAACCACATGGGTTGATTTATGGACGGTCTATGAGCTGTAGTGGGAGGGTCTGTGTGTGCGCTCGTAATTTCAATGTGGACAACACCGTTCAACGAAGACCTTCTAGCTATGTCCCTGCTTTGAACTAATTGTTTTAAAGTGAATGGAATTAACTGACTATTATAGTCCCAGTGTGCTCCGATTTTAGGCAGGTGGCGACTCCACAGTCATTGACTATCTTGATTGGAATCAACATCGTTGAAACAGAATTGTCTGACCAGGAATGCAAATGTAGCATTGTACATTGCCGGGTCGTTATATCGTTGTAGCGACCAATCGTTTCTTATATTATCCGGTTAAGATTCTGGTAAATATGGCGTCAAATCGGATGGGGTATGCAGCTTTAACTCTAGGGCCTCTTGAGTTTCAAGGGGAGTAAATTTGATTAAGGAAATCACGTAGTATGTTTCAAAGCAGAAAAAAAAACTAGTTCGTGAACTAAAATCAAATTAAATCGATATTGGATAATAATTATAAGGCACCCTGAAATGGACTGAATACTAATATTGTAATCTCGTGAACTGGATGTGTTCATAAGTAATTGGAGTCTCGTGCATTCGGTTATAAAAGAGCAAAGCGTAGACTGTTTGTTGAAACGGTTAGGTGAACATCCCTACAAACAATTATTCAAAATAAAGTTTGCTGTCTGTCATATGTTTTTATGACCAACCTGACATGACCACTCGCCTCTTTTTGAAAATGCCGGTAGAGCGGCGTAATTTCCTGATGGAACTCATACTGTCGACATTGTGTGGCTATATATATAAGGATGTGTTCACACAGCTGACGAAATTGCCTGTGAATTTTAAAAGAATTCTTTTATAGATGGCTATCTGCTGCATACTTTTGAAGGATTAATTTGGAAATTTTAAAAGTTTTGCTTCGGATATTTTATCACATACTAGAGCCATGTGATGCCATCTCATCATCTCACTGCGAATATGTTGTAAACTCTTACACGATAATTATTCAATCTATGAACCTTTATTGACAGGTTGTTGGCAGGCATATCGTCAACCTCACATTCTTCAGCCGGGGTATAAACGATGGCATTCAACTGCAGACGCTCAGCGACGATTCCATACGGTTTAGAAAGAGAAAAGGTAGGGTAGAATGAACTACCATATCACAGGTGCTTGTTGGTTGAGCAGAACTAAATTTAAAAAATCTAAATTAAAAAACGGGCGCACCACTTTAGTAAACACATCTCTATTAACCAATTAGCCAAATGTTTTGTCAAATGATTTTTTTTTTATGCAAAATGAAAATATTTGTTGCCATTGGCAAATTGGGAAAGCGGCAGCGCGAACCCTGGTTACGCGCCCGTTTTCAATTTTTATATTAACTTTTTGCTCGCTTTGTTAGCGACAAGCCACTGTGTCCCATACGTTCGATTTATTTGAACGAGAAAATTCTGTTGTTTTTTTTTGGCAGAAGTGTAAAAGGGAAATTGGTGATTTTAGTACTCCATATGGCTCATAAATTCTTAAGGATCACCCTATGTGATATTTGTTTCCCCACTTGCGAGTTGAAACGGACACGAACCGAGCGAGATTTAAAGTGGCGATCACATCTATTGATATATGTTTTATTAAAACCACAAATACATAAAACAATGACTCGACAATATATTTTCAATTCGTGTAATATCATCGACACATAATAAGTAATATATATATATACATATGTATTAATTGTTTGTGGATCAATATGTTTTCTAACTTTATTATTATTTTACAACGTAACCATTATTGAATTACTAAAGAGTTGTCTATTTATATAGTATATTGATCACCCATGGTTAAGTTGTCCTGCTAATTTGCAATGATGTTGGAGGGTCCTGTTGAATTCCATGATGCTGGTGGGGCAAAATGTTGCTGTTAAGAAAATGTAACGTTATTTTTTCTAATGTTGTCATTTCCGGGATTTTTGCTAATCTTAACGAATGGAGGACACCCCATGTATGTGTGTAAACATTCAAAAACAGATACATTGTAAACTATTGTAATATATGGCACTTTTGGTTATTGCAAACCGACCATAACCAAACAACAGTATATCCATGATTAAACTATTTAAAATATATATTTGTTCATGAATATTCATACAGCCGGTGACTTTTTGTAATCGCTTGGGTTAGGCAAACACCGCGAAAATGACAAAGTTTAGGGGAAAAAACAAGTGCAACGCAAAGCGTGGCTTTCCCCCCGAAGTTGTTCAGTTTAGTTGAAAAACAAAACAAAAACCCCCCAATAATTTCTAAATCCAAATAATCAGTCCAAATAACATTCAGGTAGTGACAATCTGAGGAAATCAATGGTTAAACAGTTATTCCTTTCTCTTATATACACCTATCACTATTCTAAAAATATTCAAATCCATATGTTGGTACTTGAGTAACAATGCTATAGATGTGAACGATCGAAGTTGGAGAATCTTGCTATTTCCAATAAGGGCAATAACTCAGACAAAATACATAAACAAAACTTGTCAGTATCCTTCTATCAATCCTAGTCTATTATCAGTCCAAATAACATTCAAGTATTGTCATTGCTATTGGAGTTACAATGCAAAATATCTGCACAGAGTGAAAATTAATTATAATTCTAAGTAAAAGGAAAAAAGGCCATAACTATGGTAACACTGAATTGACGAATCCATAGTAAGTGGGTATCCTTTCTCCCTAAACTGGGCTATCAACACACCAAAGCACACCCAAATCCGAATCCATTTCAAAGTTACAGGCTGAACATTTCCAAGTCTTAAACAATTTAAGGGCCGTATCTCTGGTAAAGATAAGTGGACGAAACACGTAGTATGTGGGTATCCTTTACCAAAACCTGTGATGTCACCATGCCAAAGTACGACAAAATCCGATAATTAACACCCGAGTTACAAGATCGTATGTTCGGACGGGCGCACGTACGGACATAACCATCGGATATATGTCCCGAACCTGCTATAAGGGTATACGTCTTCTTAACATCATCACTGTTGTCACATGCGCTAGAATCATAGAACTTCAGCACGAACCTCCAACATTATAGAAAATTAGCAGGACCACTTAACCAGGGGTGTACATGTATAATAAACCTATATTTCAGAACAAGTACGAGTGATGTGGGGAGATGTCAAAGCCAGATGCGTTACAATGGACATAACATCCACAAATGGCGTTATTCACGAAATTGACAATATTATGCTGTGACAAATACATTTTATGAAGTCACACTCCGTATGTCGTGAATACAAGACCACACACCCCGATATCGACATCATGTTGTGCGTGTGGTATTGGGAAGCAAAGAAATTATATAGTTAACCCTTTGATGACGTGGGCTGTGCTGGTGCAGCACTAAAGATCACGTGCCAGTGTATTCCCTTGCATATGCGAGTCTCACATATATATATAGGGAGCCTCGCATATATAAGAGCATGCACTGGCTTTCAAGGTCAATGTAAATATTGTTAGGCCAATGTTTTCTGTTATATAGGAGAATGCATTTGCATTATGGGTTTCGCAAACGTTCAGGACGCTCCAGTCACGGGTATAGGGTTAAAACCATATATGTCTCAAATATCTTATAATGTTACGTGGGTTTCTTGTAAATTCATAATTATAATATTTAAGGTCACGTGATTCCTGTTAAGTCCATTGTGAGAATATTTAAAGTCACGTGGTTACTTTTAATCCAATGGGAGACTAGCATATATAAGAGAATGCCATGGCACACGGTTTTCGAAAAAAAATAAGAAAGCGCCAGTCATGAAAGGGTTAAGATCCACGGTCCCATTTGACACCATAAATCCATTGGTACGTTTTATGTACCAGAAAATAATTAGATTATGCACATGTGCCAATTCATAGGATATTCTGATGGTCAGATATCAACTTTCAAAAAGGGAAGTTTTAAGGATGCATAATCCGATTAAGCGTCCCTAATTACTATTTATTTAGATTCGGGGGTAAAAAATATTTGATTCGATTCGAGGAACTCGCAGTTATGAGATATCGATTTTTGAAATCTATTATTTTTACCCATCGAAAATTATTAGTGGCCCGACGTTTCGGGCAATTTTATACCATCGTTGACAGTGGTTATCATTATTTTGGGTGAATTAATCGATTCTGATAACTGAAGCGGCATTTCTAAAAATCTGATTATCTGATTGGGATCTGATTATGTGGGGACCATCGAAACGGATTGAGTACCTTTAACATGTTTTAAATGTTAATCAGGCGAGATAACTCATATTATCGTCTCTGATAAAGAGCGTCCATGATTCCGTTTCCCAACGAGCAGCAGCTAATAAAGAGCGTTCTCAATAATGAATCTTTTGTACTCGTTTACAATGTAAATCTGGTGAATGTTTTTTATTTGTATTTTAACAATGTCTATGCCATACAAATGACTGTCATTGCAAGTATTTAACTTTTGTCTGGTTGGAAATTACCTTGGGAAACATTCCCTAATTTGGTGTGAAATCGTACCGTGGATCTGACTGTGTTCAAACACTGACAAACTCCCCCCTTTAAGGTGGGTTTTTACTTCCCTTGGGTTGCGGACCTTACAAGATGGTCAAATTACCCATCCAGGTATAAGTCCGTCCCGCAAACCCGAAAGTCTGTAAAGTCAGTCAGTCAGTCGTGTACAGTCGTCCTCATCAGGCTGCGAACCCATCCTGTGGAAGTCCCGTCTGGACGAACCTCTCTTAGAGACGTACGGTATCTCACGGAATGGGCCCAGACCAAAGCATAGATACCCATCGGTATCTACATCTCGATCTAAGCCAAACAGCCGAGAAGTGTGCACTTGCCTATCCCCAAAACAAGAATAAAAGTGCAATTTCATCTTTAGTAAAAGGCGACATATTTGTTCGTGTAATGAGGAGAAACATAAGCTGACAAACTTGCCTATCAATTTTACAGGGAATGCGTCGCAGAGGTCTGTATCGTCCTAGAACGAACTAATTATACCCCGTTTTCGATTTAAAAGCACGAGCGGCATTCATTACAGAAATATTCATATTTGTTCAAATCGCCTTCAACATCATTAAAATATATATAGTTTTGTTCATATGCCAAACATAATCAGCGCGTAAATAGTATATTGTCACCAAGACGTGCGATGGTGTACGTAAACAAGAACCTGCTCGTGTTACAGAAGCAATTCTATTGGTTAATCACACACAAATGATATAAACGCTCTTTATTATTTCCATATCAGGAAAACTAACAAATAACGCTCTTTATGTTTACCATATCCGGATCTAAACAAAAGCCAGGTTTCGTAACGTTTTTTGCTTTTGTTTACGTAACAAAGGAAAAAAAACATTTGACAATAACATACTGTTTATGCCATATTTCTGATTGGTATAAGAACAAAGTCTGTATATATTTTACTATTCTTTCTGTTTATGGCGGTTTTTGACGGAGCTAAATATTTATACCCACCGCCAACACCGCCCGTATCTTTAAAAGAAAATGGTGTGGTGGATACTGGATCGACTTTGCCCGTCCGTTGCCGGGTCATATATCTGAACCATGGGTTATCGGGTCTGAATGAAATTTGGTACGAAGTTTGTCATCGTGACTGCTTTCAAAGAGTGAAAGGGTGGGGGTAAATGAGGTTCGCACCCATGGTTGCTTTCAAGTGAGGAGCAATTACCGCCGTTCGTGTTTTAAATTCTAGAGTTATCCTTCTTTGTATTCTGGAAATCTTGTTGCAAATTGAATGCGTCTAGGTACCGGTAGGTATACCACAGTAAGTGAGATCTCTGTAAATCCAGAAGTCATTCAGCATCAGGTGGCAGGAATCAATCGTGCAGTCACCGTGACAGTTCATAACTTTATCAAGTGATAGAGCAATCGAAGACAAATACTCAGCAATTCCGATATGTGTGTATCACTCAGAGGTGTGCTATAGTGTCCGGCTGTTCTGTTGATGTATTGAAACCATTCGTCGCGTCAGAACTAAAGTGTTCTATCTCCATATTTTCATTTTTGTGGGAAATCGAGTTTAAAGTTTTGACCCCCCGGTTCACATGTTCTCATTCTGTTTTGTAAGATAATACACAGGATATATGATAGCTGGTGTAAACATACTATTATATGACGAGTTTCGAGACGAAACATATGATATAATGGGTGTTACCACGAAGAAACACTTTGGAGATAGAACAATTTGCGTAAAATTTTCCTTTTTTCCGTGCTATAGTGGTTTTTGTGCTTTTTAATCATATAAACGTGCAGAAATCCCAAATCACTCCATTTTCTGTTATTTTAACCCATTTTCCCTCCAAAATGGAGATGGAACAGTTTAGTTCAGACGCGATTATTTGACTGATCTTACGGAGGTCCTCAGTACTGTGGTTCCTACCTGTCCATATTTGAAATTACCACTGTTGGGTAAGCCAGCACCGCCGTTGCAATCTCTTGTTCTATCCGTGAGTTATGCGAAACCTCTGTATTGTTTATCGCTATCTCCAAAATGACGTATACAAGCTTCAGACGAGTCATGCCCGTTTGTGCAATAGAAATGTAGTGACTGCTTTCAACTTTTAAAGACATATTAAGGACTTATTTGGGAGCGTGCAACTGAGAAGTTCTATGTCAATTGGAGGAATGTAGCATTCTACTAACATCGCCAAAAATCTCAAACAAACCGACCGTACTACTCCATAGAAAACATAGTCTGAACTGCGCTGAAATGTAAATATTTACTTGTCGAATCGGGACGCAACTATATAAACTAACAAAAACGATTTCGTCATCGAAAGTCACTGAATTTAATTAATATATAAGAATGAAGATGTGTGTTGTCAATTTGGATATAATATTTGTAAAAAACAATTACTTTGAGCCAGATTATTCTCCATATCTAATGTATCACCCTACCGGAGTGTTTCACAAACGTGTCGCGAACCATATTAATTTTACTGCATCCAGAAGAAATAATGAACAGAAAAGACATTTTGCAGAGAAAATGGCATCCGTCGTGAGGCGATGTTTTCGAGGTTACAAGTATAACTGAATCATTGAAAGTATGCTCCCTGGAATTTGTATAGGGAAAACGGAAGTCAGCTTGAAAAAATATTTTGGCAGCTGAATGTCTTAGGTTGTTCAATATAAACGAAAATAAAATTCATCGGCATTGACAATTTCTCGGTCATTTGTGTGAGATTGTTCGCCATGCGACTACGCGTTGGACGTCATATTGGGGAGGGGTTGTGTATGTTTTCGAAACCAAACTGTTGTTTAAAAAGAGGTAAGAATAAGTATGAATTGATACCATGTTTTTTTACCATATTATGTCAGACATCGTCACACTGTCTCAATTTTGGCTAAAAGTCAAAATGTATCGCGGCCACGACTTTAAAGGGACCAAAGGCACTCGCAGTTGGTAAATGTGCAAAAAATATATAAGTATGTAAAAACATCACCACCAAGAAAAAACATGGAGACGGAGACAAACTTTGTTATTATGTTACTTATTGATAGCGAACCAATAACAAATCTCACGGTTGAACCACTGGTATATTGGCTTTCGGAAAGGCTTTCGTTGGAATTAAATACATACATACATGTAGTATCACTGCTGCGATCCTGATAATTTTAAGTGGCGTATTATTTGTAGAGTTATCACGCTTATGTTAACAATTCCTTGCTTCGAGCACGCTTGCGGTGTTGATGTTTTCCTTGTAACAACTCGGCACGTGCAGATGGCGAAATTAATAGCAGGAAGTTTCAGGAACATTCGTAGATGACATATATTCACTGATGTAAACACGAGAGACATATAACAATAATGTTGAAACGCATTCCGTTGGTCTCGCGTTCTTGCGAACATTACTTTGTTGTAGATTTGTGTACTATACATGTATGTCTAAGGCCAAAATAAAAAAATAGGTGTGTTTGGGGATCTCCCTACCTACCCTATCTTAAAGGTGCCTACCCTAAACTTTGTATTGGTCCTCCAGTAAATTTACATCACTATGGATTCAGTTTCAAGATACTTTATTTTCTATTTAACTAAGCATTGTAATATTACAAGTTTTTCAACGAAATTCGGAAAAAGGTCACACCGACGATCCATATGAAATTTTGTGATGATCAGAAGATGGATGTGGTCGACAGGGTGTGCCAGAGGACTAAGTCATGCAATGAGCAAAATCCAAGATGTGCATATTTTTCATCGAAAATTGTTCAAATTCGATAGCTACCATCTAGAGGTGATCCTGAACATGCCTGTAAATTGTCAAAACAATTATTCAATAAATAAGGGATGCAGGATGTGCCGATGGATTCAAATTTGAATTCAAAGATGGCTGCTGGCTCACATCTAAAGGTTAAGCAAAGGTCCGTATGATCAAACAATCCAAGATGGCCATTAGCGCCCATTGATTTCAACGAATTTCGGAAAAACGTTATGGTTCCCACTCCGAAGATCCATATGCAGTTTGGTGATGTTTCGGATAAGGGCTGTGGCCTGTAGGGTGTGTCAAAGTATTTGTCATGCAAATAGTAAAATCCAAAATAGCTGCCGGCGGTCTTGGATTAAATTTTTTGCATGAATAAATCCTTTGGCACGCCTTACAGCTCTATCGCTGCTGGTTGCCATGATTTCGTCGAAAATTGTTCTAATTTGAAAGCTCCCATATAGAGGTGATCCCAAATATGTCTGTAAAATTTAAAAACAATTCTATCAGTGTGGGCTGCAGGGTGTGCCGATGGATTGAAATTTGAAATGAAAGATGGCTGCTGATCGGATGAGAGGTGTGACACGTAGGGTGTGCTCATGGAAATTGTTGACGGACGGACATCACATGGCAATAGCTCAAAATTTACTTCAAGTGGAGCTAATAAATGGGCGCCTGTCAAAAATCGTCATGCTTGTGGTTGACAGGAACCTCAGAAATAACATGAAAGAAAAAGTAATGATGTGATGCTGAATAAAATGAAAGTATCAATGACATTGTAGCTCAACTTGTGGAAAAACAAATTTCGTGTATTACTGGATGTTAACATGAAGAGAATGTAGTATACATGTAACAAATATGGGATTCAGCATGAAAGATGTTACCTGTAGGGTGTGCCGAAGGATTTAATCATGCACATAGTGAAATCAAAGATGATTGCCGGCGGCCATGTTTTTCGTCGAAAATCGTTCAAAATCTAGAGGTGATCCTCAACATTCCTGTACATTTTCAAAACAGTTCTCGAATAAATGCGGGTTGCAGGGTGTGTCGGTGGATTCAAATTTGAAATCCCAAGATAACGTAAATCGTAAAACAATCAATGGCTCCCCGAAGATCCGTGTGAAGTTTGGTAACGATGGGATAAGAGATGGTGTGACCTGTAGGGTTAGCTAAAGGAAATTGGTGATTGATCACGGACGCCAACCCATGGCAATAGCTCAAATTAGAGCCACACAGATGGTACAATGTTCAACCATATATATATGCATAGTTAGTTCTGAACGAGGGGTTGGGTGTCTTCACGACTTTGGTCAAAAGTTTCAACAGTTGAGAATTTCATGCCTCACACATTTGTTGGAAATTATACACCACGTATAGGTTGAAATTATTCCAACCAACAATTAGTGGGGAATGTGTTGCTTTAGACCAAATGTAGTACATTTTTCTGTATTTAGTCCAGCTTGGTTTGAAATTGTTGACAGTTCACTCAGTTGGAAATTCCAACCCAATGGGGTGGGGAGGAAATTTATTTTCGTCAACCCTTGATTTAGATCTGGTTCAATAGGGGGTGAAATTGTAAATTTCAAGATGGACAACCCCATAACAGAGACCACAGGAATATATACAGTGTGTGTTGTGAGTTCACATTTAAGTTATTTTTCAATGAATCTGATGCCCACCCCTTCCTCCTTCCATGGCTGCAGAAACTGCGGAGTGTCACATTAGAGAGCTCAACTTGCTGTGCCCTTCTCTACTATAAAATTGTGGTTACCGTCTCAAGCGTTTAGTGACGTGCGCAGCCGCGATCGTAAATAATGTTATTTATCTTTCGCCCATGCTCTGCTCAATAAACAACAAAGAACACTATCTCCACTTCTCTATCATTCAAGTGTGCGACTGAGGGTTTCCTAAATGCTGCTTTGAATTCCTTCTGTGAGATCTCTAATAGTCTCCCGACTGACTGTAGATTGTGGTGGCACCCCGGAAGAATCGTGTTATTATCGCTATTGGGATCAGATGTTAGGCACACCTTCCCCGAGAGATGTCTCACATAGGCATGCTATCTTATCTTTGTGGTCTGCGGTTATAGCCGGTTTTGACCGCCGTACAATTCAGTACGTTTCAACTGAACCTATGCCTGCGCCGGTGATCAGTACTATAAAACATGTGCATGCGTTGGCTAGGTTAAAGCAGATGGGACACGAATTGTAGTGAATTCGGTGAACCAGACGTGGACTTTGTGGCATCAGCCAGCACCCACTAACTGCACAAGGTATCATAATGAGTATACGGTAGCTGCTCGTACATTACTGTTTTTCAAAGGGTCGGATCCAATCGTTTACCAGAACGCACCAGTCATGCTTCCTTTCTAACTCTGTACCCGGCTGGGTACTAGTCCGTGTTTCTATATTTAGCATGGGATTTTCCAGCAAAAATGGCGAAACCCGATCGCTCCAAAGTCAAATTTTCTATGTGCTTTGAGAACAATTCCCACACTAAAACATAATGCCAGAATGGAAAATCAGAGCGGTAGTTTTGTTGATAATTTTCGCAAGCTACTCGTCAAAATTGCAGCAAATTAGAAGTCTTGTGTTTGACTTGCCGTTCGAGTTGTGACAATGTCGTACACGTGCGTTTATACTTTTGTTTTGATAAAAAATAATCGGAGAACAGAATCACACCGTTTCGAAATATAGTTCTTCGGTTTTAGTGGGACTTTTCAAACATAAGGTCCAAAATTTATACAAATTTTGTTCGATATTTTGTGTGCTTAACAAGGGCAGCATGTTGCTCTGTTCGCTTAGTATATATCTTAATATCGCGGTAGTCCACCAAATGTAGGTGAAATGTCGCCGGTAGCAGCGGTCTTATCGAGTCATCAAGGGAGGTAAACACTGCATGGAGTTTGGGTCGGATGATGTCGCATATGATATATTTATTGTGTCACTGTGATAATTTTTCATTATAAAATAAAATTTATTGTCTTGTCTGAATGTCTTGTGTGGCGTGTCATTAGATACCAACACGGCTGCATGTCATAAAGATGAGGTGTTTGTTCAAAGGATCCGAACCTAAAGGCAAACACTTGGTCCAACCGATAATACAATTTACATAGGGTTACATGGCAACAGACGATTTTGAGGGAAAGCCATTGAAACTCAAATGTGCATTGGAAAGCATTCGTGCGACATATAAGCTATAAACCCATGCCGGGTCGTATTCCTTTTAGTCGGGTGCAGCACTAAAGGTAGGTAGCATATCGATGCACAGTCACAATAACCCTAGTTGCATTCCGATTCGACGACCTCATATTCTTGCTAATTTTATGGCTGACAGTTTCTGGGTGGTAATACAATTTTGTGGGGCATTAAAACAAATTGTTGCCACAGCGGGCTACCATACTTTATTGTTCAACAAAGTACCGGGTATCGTACAAAATTAATCAGATTCACGTGAAAATTAATGACGTGAGAAGTCCTAAAATAAAGGAAGAATGCGTGGTGGGTGATCCAAGCAAGGATTAACCATCTCAGTTACCCCCGCTGTACGGATCATAAGATCAGAGATGGTTATGATACCTCGAGTCCCTCTTCTGAATCTTGTACTAACTTAATATTTCGCTGCGTGTGGGTTCTATCACAAGTGCTTCCAAATAGGAAACATCTATGTACTGACAAGATCGTCTTTCACGTTCTGCACCTAGTAACAAAGCTTCGGACTTGATGCCGCCTATAACTGAAGCACTCGTTAATAAACGCGGACGTACATTCCGAAGTATCCGTGACTGTGTTTAACATTAAATTAAATTATACATGCTGTGCACATTAAGCATACCTCCGATCACACAAATTGTCTAATATTCCAATCAAAATATGCAAAATTCTCTTTAAGCGACTCTTAAGGAACCTCTATCCTGGCACCACTCCAAACAGCAACAATCCGGGAGAGGGGCAATAACTAAGTGCTGTCACTATATATATAAGTCTTATGTACCAATCCATATTTGTGATATAGCTATTCCAACAGAATATGTTTAATCGTAAGCATCCAAATTCTTAGGAAACTCGTTTTGAAGGCACCTTTGCATTGCTGATCCCGAAACAAACACAAGCGAAACAACTGGCGCTACACATACTTCTATTAAAGTATTTTAAGGTTGATTTTCAATAACAAGAATGTAATGTAACATTTTCTGTCCCAGTTCATAGACAAAGCACATTTTTTTGACTGCTCTCTTTAGGTCAAAGGTATTAGTTTACACCCCGAATATAGTTCAGGGAAGAGATACATCAGATCAAACACTAATTTATCGTGGTTGTCACATCCTGGTGATCAATATAGCTTGTCATATACATGTAACACTTATATACACATTCCAAGTCTCTGAAAAAAAACTCACTGAAGGCATAGCAATTATCGCCTCAGAAGAAAAGGAACCCTTTTTCTTGGCGTGTATTCCATGTTAGACTTTTTTCTTCAGAAATGGCATTGATAAAGAGTTTATATCCAGGGACGTGGCTGGGTCTCCATTGTGGTATCCACTTTGAAATTTCCAAACTGCGCCCCCTCATTGAACCAATCCCCCCCCCTAAGTTTCAGAAATTCTATTTGTATCCTGCTTGGGTTGGATATTTCATATAGTGTAACTGATATCTCAAGCTTAACAACTGTTGGACGTTTTCAACCTGACACCCTTGGAAGTTATCCAACCGACGGCCATTTCGGTGAATAGAATGTATGTAAATATGCAACTGTTGGTCTAAACGTAGATGTAACAAATTTTTCACTAAATAGTGGCTGGAAAATCAAACGATGACAAAAAATTCATCCTGTTTTGTGTAAAATGTTCAACCGATGTAGTGTCAGACCTGCAATTTCCAACTGTTGAACATTTTGTCCAAAGTTTTTGTTGGGGGGGGGGGTGGTGATACACAACCCCGTCCATAATGATATCACTTCTGCGCAGCAATTTTAAATCAGCTGATGGATATTCCTTGACTCCGGTAGTCATATTGAACTTTCTTGAGCATTTAATAAGGAGTGCCGTTTACTGGCTGTCTTAAAACAGCATATATGGATAAACAGAAAACAAACTGCGAACATCAGGAAAAAAAGATAATCTGAAACAATGTGGACAGGTGTGATTAGCCGATGGATTGAGCTTGGTCGACTGAACCATGCAAAATCGAAGAGGCTCATGAGTAAGCCGCACCGCAGGTCGATGCCTCACGTGATACGACCGCCCGAACACCACCAGGACCTACACCACCCAGTCACAGGATACATCCATGATCCAACGACAAACGGGTGTCACGTTTGGGGACTCTTACCCATCACAGTGGGGCGGTGAAACTTTCGAAGCAAGTTTTTTCGGGACATATAAAGTATGTATCAGGACAATTAGTATAATTTTCTCATAGTTTCTGACACCATTGATCCCCGAACCTAGAAAAAGTAATAAATAACTTTTGTCGAACTTGATGCCTAAATATATCGAGACCCTCAAACCCTTTCATTAAAGATCACGTGGCAGTGTATCCTCATATATAAGAATGCATTGGCTTACAAGGTCAAGGTAAATAGTGTTAGGCCAATATATTCTCTGATATATGCGAGGCTACATATGGGAGACTCGCATATACAAAAGAATGCATTGGCACAGGTATTTCGATAAAATTCAGGAAGTTCCAGTCATAGAATGTTAAAATAGATGCGGTAATAGAAATATTTGCCTATACTTACGTCTTTACGTGAATGTGTTCCTACTTGTTTTCATTCGAAAACAATCACATGCTTGGCTACCAAGGTCAGAGTTATACTTAGATGTCAGTTGAGGTGGACACGAAGACAGTCCAGACCGTGGCTATTAAGCAGGATCAGAGTGTATATGCATTAAATATTGAACGAGGGAACGGAAGAGTATAATATAACAAAACGGCCTAGAAAAGCCTGGTAAAGTCAATTTAAATGTGAGTCTGGTGGGTGGGTCACACAGACATGGGGGGATTTTATTTTGCATGCAGATGGTGGTGGGTACCAGGAGGGCTGCAAAAAAAAAACAGATCAGTCCTGTGTCCAGCTGCTGTGACTGCATTTTTCCTGACCCCCCTGGGTCAGACAAAATTTATTTCGCCTCTGCTTGACAGATGTAAATAGATGTAACAATTAACTTGCAGAATATATGGAGATGGATAATATGGCTGAAATGAATTAGAATACTCACATAAACCCAGAGTTTTAAAACATAACTCATTATTTAAGAAAAATGGTCTGCACACTGAGATCCATGTACCGGTATCACAAATAAGCCAAGCTGCGGTTTGAGAAGGCATTAAATTAAGGCTGCAGCGATAGACATGTTCACGATACGACACATATCCTATTACAAACCACACGATACGATACATATCACGATACATTTAATCACTTTTGAAACTCAATTGAAAAGTCAAAGTCATCAGATATTTCTATTATTTGACCAATACTGCATTATGAATCTTTCAACGCCTGGTATGTTTGAATGAGTCATTTTAACCATTAACATATCGCAGAGAGAAGTGCAACGTCAAATTTGAACTACTTGCACAAGCAGTATATTGTTTTTATTCATAGTTTTGTATCATGACGAATCGTTACAGCCCTACCATACATCAACATTGATGAGCAGGTTTTATATTCTATAGTATGTTATGTAATGCCTCTGGTGTGAATACAAACTCGTGCGCATGCAGCGGGAGCAATTGAGACGAAGTACAATATTAGGATCCAATGAATTTATATTTGCCTTTGGTTGACAGATGTAACAAGAGCACGCCGTCGGGGCGTGGCACAATACACCCGTTTCTGGGGTAGAGTGGGGCATGTAGACAGAACCCATATTCGAACTTGATCTGTATTTTTGGGTGGTAAACTAATATACCAAATTTGGTTCAGTTCACTTGATTCAATCTAAAGTTATCATCCGGAAACCGCAAATCAGGTAAAATCTAAGTCGAAAAAGGGGCATAACTCAGTCAAAATCATGCGGACGAAACTCATATGCGAAGTTGATCAGTATTTTGGGGTGGTAAACTAACATACCAAATTTGATTCAGTTCACTCGATTCAATCTGAAGTTATCCGGAAACCAAAAGCGGACGGACCGACGACGGACGGGCGGACAACCCATTTACATAATACGACCGTTTTTTTTCGAACAGGGCGTATAAAAAGATGTGAAAAATGACTCGCAGAATGGATGGAGATGGAATATTGTTTATAAGATAATGCGGATGTAAAATACCATTTGGCTGAAATGAAAGAGAATATTTGAGTTAGCTATTTATAATAACTATTTAATTTACAAATTCCTTGGTACATGTATCGACGGAAATTTAACATTCAAGCACCATATATCAATGCTCTCGACAAAGATATCCAGATGATTATATGCTATAAATCAAATTAAGAAATAACTTCCCATTGAATTATGCGAATGCTGTATCACTCCCTTATCCACAGTCACTTGATGTATGGCGTTGAGAAATGGGGTAATTCAAAAAACCGTTTATAAACTGATAGTATTGCGAAAGAAAGATTTACGAATATTCAACATATCCTCGCGCATATACGCACATAATCGACCTATAATGTGAATGAGGTATATTATTTGATTCTGAAATAAGCAGATACTGGACGCATCACCGTTATTTCGTTTCATGGCGCGGACTGAAGTGAAAACACATGTTAAATAAAGAGCGTACACCTGAAAAGTCGTGAGTTGGCTTATCAATTCAGCACCTTATCGACTCAAAATGGGGCGATACGAAGCAGATTATATCTACCTAAAACAAGTTCTATTATAATCAGATAATGTGCGGATTTTTGGGAGAACATGCTGGCTTATTTGTGTCATTGTCCGAACATAATGTGCCTAGAATCGCCTCATTATGAGTCGATAATGTGAGTAAATCACTCTCATTTTCAGCACATTATAGACTCAAATTGAGGCAATTCTAAGCAGATTATCTACCTAAAACATGTTATTAAAATTATAAGCAGATAATGTGCGGGTTTTGCATGGAATATTGCATAACGCTAAATTTAAGTCATACTGAACCTCTCGTCAAAACAAGTGTTATACTAAAGCAGAAAGACCTGTATATTCTCAGAACTTAGCAGTATATGCATGACTGGCATTTTAATGCATTACCTTTTCCAGTTTTGGAGACCTTCACTGAGCGTGACTTGTCGAGAATTAAAACTAGACTAGGGGAAGAATATACGAAAGTAAACCCAGAACCATTTTCAGATAATCTCCCAATTCATAGTTTTCACAATAGCAAATAAATGAAACGAAATTAGCAAGTCTGCACATCGAAATATGTAAAGTAGCTTTTAACCCTTTACCCAACAAACCGGCCAAATAAAGCTGCAACAGCCTAAATTATCTTGGGTCTGTCTCAATAAAACCATACAAATATGGATATCATTGGAACCGGCTCATTGACCACATTGTGATGGTTACAGTTATGCCCTGTGCCAATGCATTCTCTTATATATGCGAGTCGACCATAGGTCGCCTCGCATATATAAGAGAATGCATTGGCCTAAAAATAATCTTTTTTTAACACTTTTTACCATTTTTTCTTACATTCTTTAACAACTTTATAATTTTTAATGTGTTAAACCAATGCATTCTCTTATATATGCGAGGCGACCTATGGTCGACTCGCATATATATTAGATAAGGTATTTATAATATTTGATGAATCGCCCACGAACCTTTATCAATGCTTCAATCTGACGGTCGCTTGAGTGAGATAGAAGAATGTCATCGTTC
This sequence comes from Siphonodentalium dalli, assembly GCA_032622095.1. Lineage (NCBI taxonomy): Eukaryota > Metazoa > Mollusca > Scaphopoda > Gadilida > Siphonodentaliidae > Siphonodentalium > Siphonodentalium dalli. Next base: position 160,434,806 of record CP136063.1, on the reverse strand, counting down.
ACCCAACCGACACCCTCAATCCATAAATACTGTTTGGTGCCTTGTTAATCGTTTCTCAACAAGCATCTGGTCAAATTTTGTGATAGTTCAAATATGAACTCTCTTTATGAGAGTTTAAACGTTGGAGTGACTTTGGCGATTTTTGTTGTGAAGCAATAGCATCAACACTTGTTGCAGTAACTGGCTCAACTTGAGAGGATTGTTCGTTAGCAACGGGGACATCGTCAGTAGAAGTTTCCATGACCTGTGATAGAGGTTCTGGGACAGGAGTTAGACCACTTACGACAAGTTGTGTCGCTTGTGATACACGCATGGTGTTGGTCTGGCTGTTGTCTGTCTACGTGCTGGCATCAGCACACTGTTTCGAAGAAACGATAGCCGGGTATGTGACTGGTTGAATTGATAGTCTAACTATTCTATTTGCATCGAAATATGATAGATGTTTCTCAGCCCTTGAATTTTAAATGCATAGTCCCATATGGGACATGAACGATCCATCACAGCATGTGAATCTGGACCATTAGAGCACCTTTATTATTTTAGTACAATCCTTATGATCATGACCAGAAATATAACAGCGTGTACATATGGTTTCTTTACTTTTTTCCTGGCAATGACCATACCCCTGACCTTCAACACAAAGTAAGGGATTTGGGACATATGCGGATACATCTATCTTCATATATCCAACCTTCCAATGTTGGCGGACTTTCGCACCGACTGAAAGTCAAAAGATAACTATATATGCAAAGGAACTTTTAGTCTATATATCAACTGTCTTTGAAAATATGTGAACATCAGTAACGCCATGTAGTGCCAACTCAGAAGAGTCGGAGATATCGCGGGTTGTCAAAACTACTACTTGTGAGAAGCAACCGTGACTGGTATTTGTGCAATATCGGTTAACTGCAGCAAAGCATCAGATTGGACTTTCTTCGAACATTCAATCAGGAGAGCCAGCCACTGGCCCTGTACTGATTGGTTTGACATATTTCACTTGTCTGGCAATAATTTTAAATGTCTTATCAATGACAATACGGAAGGTCTTTTCATAGTCGAGTCGAAGCTAAGAACCAAGTACTGAGGGAATACCTCAGCATCATTGGAACTAAGTGAGTCGTCATTCTTACGACAAGTCGTAGTTTTTCATTTTGAGTTGCCATATAAAAAGCAAAAAATCGATAACTAGACCAGCAGCCGCCGCGGAATACCCTTCGAATTCTGGGCGAGCCAATGACTGGTACATAGCTGAGATGGTGATCCGTTGAGCCACTGCATGTAGCGGCCTCCCGCGACCCCACAGTGATACAGGCGTGATCAATACACCATTCAACAATCAGCAGGACGAACACCGAAGAGACAGAAGAACAGAAACATATATGGAAAATAAACAACCAGAAAACTACTTCAAATTGCAGACGAATAATACAACAGATAACACAAATTGAATCTGAAACACTGGAGAGGCGTGACTAGCCGATTTTTTGAGCCGGGTAAACTCAACCACCCGCCTTGAAGATATGTAGGACAATGAGCTAAGCCGTACCCGCAGGTCGATACCTCGCGTGGTACGGCCGCACTAGTACCACCCTGCAGGACTCCTACATCACGCCTCACGGGATGCACACCACGGCAAACAGGGTGCCACATTAGGGGATTCTTACTCCTCGCAGTGGGGCGGTAGGCCTATTCTACCCTGGGCCCACACGGGGCACATTGAGTGTAGAATCATATACCACTAATCAGTGAAACCAGTGTGGAAACTTCAACAATACTGTAAAAACGTTTAGAAACTATGTAACCGTTTTCATTGACGAACGTATGTAACATTGAGACCAGTGTTGAGACTAGAAACTTCAACAGTCCTGTAAACATTAAGAGCTTCAAGAAATGTAAAAGTGAAATAAATATATTTTCTTATTGTAACTAAAACCTTTAAGCTGAGATCATTGTGTATAGAAACAGAGCGAGCAATCACTGTCTCAAACATTATTGTGACTGTCAATGGCTATAGACAATAAATGTAATCGGTGTGTCGAGTCAATCAGTGAATTATTTGCACATCTATAAAATTAGATGACTAGATATGTTACTCCCACAACACCTAAAGTATCCAAGTCTAGTATAGTGATTGCTTATCATTTAGAGTAATAGTAGTTGCTCCAGTAGACTAGCACACGTGGTATGGAGTATTGATGAGCTACATGGTTGACAAACTAATGAGAAAATGAAGTTATAAATAATGGAACTGTATGTATTATGGAAACTGATCTGGGGTTGCTACTATCAGCAATTGATAAAATATATTTGAAATTGCAGACTGGTAAATCTCCTCTCTGTGTATCTAATTTAAAAATATGTCAACTCTAGTTGAATTGGGGCTTAACAACTTACATCTCAGCGACGTGTCAACAGAATGAAAGCAGTGAATCGATAGTCAAGATTGAGTTCACTGTCAAGAGATAATCCTTTCCGCTTAAAACGTATTACAGCCAAATAACAAAAAACATGTTCGGTTCATGTAATAGCTTGCAGGGGAATGATATTTCACTGGATATGTATAATTTTTTTTGTTGTAAAATTGGATGCATATGCCTTATACTATATTGCTAGTATTTGCAGTAGCTATCAACTTCTGAATGGATATTGTATCACTACATCGATGCAATAGAATGTCCGATTAGAAGAGTGGAATCTGAACACCCAGGGTGGCTTAGCATACTCTCATCACACACTGACCAGGAACTTGGAATACGTGTTTGTGGTAGACAAATATTTGTCAGTATTTAAAAAAATACAATGTGCATTAACACATAGCTGCTAAAACTGTCATTTGGACTAGAGCAGATATGTTCCCAGTGGTATGAGCGGCATACGGGGGGTTTTATGCGATTTCGGACCGAAAGTGAAATTTGTGGGGTAGGTCTCCAAACATGTTTTTTGCAGGGTTGGATGTGGTGGGTCCGTAACTCCCTGGACATGATTTCTACCGAAATGAGTTTACAAGATATACGAAGGCATCTGGTTTTTTGGGGGGAAACTCGTGGGAACAAATTGTAGAAATGGCAAGTAAAATAGAAAGTTTTACTTGCTTGGTGCATGGACAGCATCGTATGAGAGACATTGACAATGTTCGGTCGGTGTCGATGAAGATCTGAGTGGTGGTGATAGTTTGAAGGCAAAGCCAATCTCATCCAGAGATGTCAATCCGTGAGAGGATAGCGACCCTCATAGAGCTTGGACTAAGGTGATAGAGCGTATATTAGATATGAGTGTATCATAAGGATAAAGAACATGTCAAAGATGTGCCAAATGATAAGAACGACATTAGACTCTTCTCAGAAAGAAATATGATGGACGCTTTTCCTCTGCCAGATGAATTGAGGGACATCAGTATCAATGAGCAGCATGTGATATCTCGCATTCTGCTAGTTATGAATATCCATCTTTTGAAGCATGGTGGTATAGGCTTCTGTGGGCAGTGAGTACCTTTCCGCAGGATATAAATGAGCGTGCTCAAATACCTACTCTGCCTTCTGAAATGAAATGAAGATAATGGATACCTGGAAGAATGACACAGTCCTGTAAAGATTGTTTACGTTAGAAGGTATGCTGTTGATTTAGCCCTCATGTGGTTGAACAATAATAACACTACATGTGATGCTATGCGCGATGACAGATTGAATAGTCTTCCCGTTGATTGTGATTTAGAGCTTACAACAGATACAGTTGTCAAATAATCAAATGTCCATATTGATAGGGAACTAGCTCTTGAGCAAATTGTGGTTGAATCTATAGAGGGAGATACAACGTCAGTAGTTTTCCCAGATCCAGCATTAAATGTTCAAGAACGGGCGAAGCAGGTTGTTGAAGAAATAGCAGGGAAACATGAATCGTTTGAGAAAATCGATTGGAAATATTCACCATCCGGTGGCCAACAATTGATAATAAAGCTCTACCTGAGTTTACAGGAAAAAAATTCTCACCTTAGCTTTCACTTGGTAGTTCTATATCAATCAAATCGTACCTGTAAATCTTTGGCAGATCATTTGTTATGGATTTTAAGGATGGGAGATTGAATCACTAATTATTTTTAATTCACTGTGCATAACATCCTGAGGAAGCAAGCTTAAGAACAATGAAATTTCACCATTCTACAAATTCTTGGTGACACTCATATTTATGTCAAATCCCAACTAACACTCTATTGACCTAAGTTGGTTTTCCTTCGCTTCGAATGCGGCTGCCTTCTTTTGACGATTACAAACGTCATGGTGCACGCCATATAATGTATGCGTTATGCATTACGGTCCGTTGAAAATAGAATATCTCCGTTGCTTGTGTTAATGGATACAACGTAATGGAAGCATCGCCTCAGTATTATTATTATTGCCAACGCAACGGACTTAATGTACACAACGGACTCGTCTGAACACTATAGATAGGATATGTGAATTATCTTCTGTATATCCACAATATGATGAAGGGTATCTACACGCTGCAAGTTTTGTTCACTTGAAAGATTGGGAAACAAACATGATAACAAAAACTGACCAATACAAATTTTAGTAATCAACAGCATGATCCAGAACGCCATTCGCTACAATCGCAATAAAAAAAATACACACATCAATGAGAATATTTACTTCAACAAAAACTTAACACGAGAAGAATTGTCAAACAAGTACAATCTTCAACAAGAAATGATAACGACGAGGAAACAATTTCCAACCGCTATAGTGAAAGTAACAATACATGTGATTATGACTGAAAATGACTCGTTCCTGGAATTAATATGATGTAAATATCAATTCAATCGCTGAAAAGAAACATTGTATACAAACTAACATTTAGACTATTACTGCACGATTCAGTAACTGTTGCAATATTATTTACAAATAGTAGAAGTCATTGCGACTTATTCCCCGATATTTGATTATTCTCGATTCATATGCTTAGTTCCGCCCCATATTGTATGACATCTCTATTTTACTGAGACCCGGTTGAAAAGTTTTTGTTGGAACACTTTTTAATAATGCAACTTCCGCTATGAATATACGTTTTTCAGGTTCGTCGGCGAATGACAAGAAGTCGATCGGCAATGTGTTGAATACCGACATCCTATAGGAACTATAGCGGACGGTCACGCCACTCTGACAGACGATTAGGCCCATCGACGTCGGCAAATGACCTCGAACCGACAGTGGTAGGCTGTCAACCAGTTGCCAACGTCATATATAGTCAGTCGACCGTCGGTCGCTATCTGGATACGGACCACATACAGAAATAAGCATCTAACAAATAGTAACGAATAGAGCTTTCCTTGTTAGTCCACTCCTGCATGGAGCGCGCTGCACACGATGCGAAAAATGTACCATATTAGTAGCAGAACCTTGCTATATATATAAGATCGGTTTGCGCACACGGTGTGATGTTAGTCGTGTGGACGGATCGTTCGACCTGTTATCATGTGATCACTTTACGTCGATCATGTGATCAAACCAAGCAAAACAATTGAGATGGCGGCATTAAATAAACGGCGAGCAATGTCGCTGCTTTTACTAATATCAAAACGTCGTGGGTTAAGGCTTAACCAAAGCAGTCCAATATGGACTCCAGTGATATGTTTATCAAATTTTCAAATTGGTAGAAATGTTTCAAAAATGTCACAAAATTCGCAGAAAACAACTAGCAATATTATCATATGTAGTAAATAACACTATACTGGTATCAGATTAAAAAAATATGTGGCACTTACTTGCCAACCAAAATCTGACAAAATCCACATTTTATAGTACAAAAACGTATTTAATTTCAATTTTCCAAAGTGAGGCAACTTTAACATAAAGTAAACTGCCATGTTGGTACCGACTGTAATGGCTTGTTTATACAGTAGGCCAAGTTAACTCAACCGCCCAAGCATACAATTTAACATAGCCACCCTGGTCCAAATCCCAATCAGGATTAATCAAGAGATTGTTCAATGGATGCCCACTGGCAGAAAGAAACTGAATTCAGTCATGGTCAAACAGAGCTGTGTGATACCTGGTTGTGACATTTCAAATTTCAAACACTCACTTCAAAAGCATGAGAATAAAGTCATGTTCTGTAGCATAATGTATGGATTTCTCGACAAAGCATTCTTCATAGAGATGTTCCAAATCAGGATTTACTTTTATTTGTGGAAATTGCTCAACTACAAACCCTGTGCCTGCGCACAAAGTCGGAATTCAATTGGGAAGAAAGTATCACATGTTTCCAATTTCTGTCACAGGTAAAGTGTTATTTACTGTATATAATGCATGTATAGTTGTTTTTATCCACTTCTGTAAAGTTTGTGCCATTTTTCTTCTATTTTAAAATTTATCCAACTTGTTCTCCGAGTCCATATTGGAGTGGTTTGGTTAAACCTTAATGTAACCGGTTAATTTGTGAATTAGAGAGAGAAGGCGAGGATTATTTAAGAAAGTTCACAAGGATGACGGTGGCCAATGTTATTTTGTAATGACACTCAGGGAAGGCCTACATATAACCCTGCGTTTCCTGGCTACATTGAACAGTTAAGAATCAAATTAATATTGATATTTTAGTATATTTAAGGTGAGAAATACCTACCTCTTACTATACCTGTGCACCAGAGTCCGTCTCAACGTTCCCCTGACATCGCATATACGAGTTACCATTCGTGACATTAATATGTCATTAGTGTATTTACACAACTCCCCAGAATGTCAACGGACTGCGGCGATCCTATATGCTCGTCACATTTTCGATTTCACTGCGATTGATCTGACCAGCGCCTCTTTTAGTACTCCTATGGGGGAGTTTATGCCGAAATGTTCAATTTAGACATTGTATAGCTACAACAAAATCAACAGCAATTCACAATAGACATCACATTTAATGTTAGAGAAGCACATGTCCATTTTAAATTTTAGTAATTTTTATGTAGGTAACAGTCAACTGAAGCCTATTTTCGATACAAATGTTCAATACCTCTCAGTAACACATGTGTCATGTCATTTGTAATTTTATTCTCTACCTGGTGCATATCTTAAATCTGATTTTGGTTGGCATTCTCATTTTTATGACTCAGCAAATGCCACTACCATTTAACAATCTGGAAAAATAAAGAGCGTAAAAACTTATCTTCGCTGCGAAAAATTGAAGAAAAAACAGATGAAAAATGACATTGACCTTTTTCAGGATTTCAGACTATAACACTTGTAGATACATAATCATTACTTTCAGATAACGTCGACGTAATATGGAGATTCAAAGAGTGATGTTCGAGGCTCTAAAGATTGTATTTTCAACATATTCGATGCAATAAACTGTGAACGTGTTGTTTTTGTTGAGATGTCTGTTCTGTGTTCAAGTTTCTGCACAAAGTATATTATTTTCAATGGAATGGGAATAACTGTATATGTTTAGATATAGTGTTATTCCCCTTCCATTGAAAATAAACTGTAGCTTGAATTCTGTTGCATTCTTGGAGCGAGACGGGGGAAATGTTTCTATGATTTCACCTATTTTCTATTACTCTATATGGGCACCTTCTGAGACACAGACGTTCCACGTGGTGATGAATTATAATATATTAATAATATTTGTATGGCATATTGTTATTAAAACCGTATATCAAGGCACTATAAAAATAATTGGTGAATCGAAAATTAAGTGGGCCTTTAAGCAAGTTGTATCACTTTTATTTCACCAACACCAATCACTTAATACTTGCTCATATGTTCTGTTAATTTGTCTGTTTGTCCAAATTACTCTACCTGTGAAGATGACCTGATCTGATTGTCAATAAAAACTTATCTAGCATATCAGATATACCTCTTTGTGTGTTTTCATTGTGGTCCGCACCATCCAGATAAGTTTATATTGAACCTAAATATAGACATTGGTTTATATTAGACTTATATGATTCGGAAATAAAATGTGGCCAAAATGTCCCAGATGTAGGTGGTAGGTTTGGATGATTTATGGATTTCAGATCCCTATACTACAAACGGTAGGAGGAATTGAGAACACCAACATGATAAAAAGTGCATATTCACTAAAATGTTGCACATATTCAATGTGTGGAGAAAGGCCATTAACTCTAAGATATAAAACGTCAAACATTTCTATAAATGTCGATAAATGGCAATAACTCGACCAAAATGATATCCGACTGAACTGAATTTAAAAAATAATAGATTGGAAAATGACGGAATACAGGCTCGGAAAAAAGATGCCTCCCACGATGTACGACGATATGTCGAATAGCAAAATGACTCCGACTGAACTCAAAATAGTAAGTGCGCAGTTTCACATGCTCGCTGATATATGTGCCATGTTTTAGTTTAAATGACCAGAAAATGACAGAACATAGGCTCGGAAGTTCTTGCTATTTTTCTTGATTTTCAGCAATAACTTGAACAACTATTGAACAACTTTTAACAATGTTTGTCATAGGACCTGCATGGTTCAAGATTTTTTGAAGGAGTTCGAAAACCAGATTTGTCCTATTTTTTTTCTACCTACTCCTTTAGTTTTTTTTTTCTTCGAATTTTTTTTTTTTAAATTGGCTTAACCTTAATGTAGCCCAATTGAACTGTGTGGTATCCTTAGTCCCACTCCTACCTCTAGTTTACACAATAAGTCTGTTTTTAAGCTGGTGGCACCCTTATGTATTATGGATGGGACGATATCCCGATACGACGATATATCATGAAACAACCATACTAGATACTGGCACAATACAAACTCCCAAATATTCCAGTATAGCGGTATGCTGACGGCCCAATCTTTATTTAAATTCATTCCCAGTTACATTTATAGCAATTTTATGCCGTCAGCGTATAACATGACACCCAACCAATTTCATTCATATTTGGTGTGTGGATATTTTACAATATCTCGAAAAGAGTTAGAAAACCAGATTTGTCCGATGTGTTACTGCCCTTTATATGTCGATTTTTTTTAGCAATTTCATAACGGTTAGTGACAAATTTGGAACAAATGTCGACCGATTACATTCATACATTAATTACATTCTTGGACCTTTCACAACAATATCTCCATCGAGTTAGAAAACCAGGTTTGTCCGATTTATTTTACTTGAGTTACGGCCCTTAGTTTAGCAATATTATGATCGGTACCCTGATCATTTATTTATATTTGAAATGGTTTAATTAATTAAACATTTTCTGTTTTACAGCTGTTGAACGAAGATTGCTAATATATCTGGGGGAGGTTAAGCAAGAACTTACACATTTGCAATGAAACGATCAAGATATCTCCAATAATCAAGAAGGAAATCTGGAACTTGAATTGCCCTCTTCCACGTGTGATGGTGTTTTGAATATCAAACATCTGCTGGAAGAGGGGGTGGTGCAACGGGAAGTGGTAAGTAGGATTTTGATGTTTGAATTCATGTGTATAGGACCTTCTGTGACTAGTCAACGTGGAAACACTGCATCAAAAAATACACGAATTCTTATGTAGATTAAAGTATTGTTCCAAAATAACTGACTGATATAACTAATAATTTGATGAATAGTCAAATATATATATAATCATTATAAAATAACACACTAACTTGGTGTATATCCAGAGGATGTACCGAGAATAAGATACGTCACATGCAGAAACAAATATTTGTATTGCCAACTGATGGAATTTATTATCACTCTGAATTCTGACAGCGTCATCTATTTTGATATACTAGTAAATATTTAGCAAGTCGCGATACTTCTGTCTCCAATGACATAATTACCTCAAATTACTTGGCAGTAACTCTTAAGCTGCTGTCACGTACGTTACAGGAATAAGTCATGTTCGTTACTTCTTTAATTCATGGTTATTGCTTCCAAATAGAACAGCTAACATATACGGGCGACCATTTGCGAATATATCACTGACCATATTCTAGACATTTATGTCAATTTCATTACAAATAAACTATCTGGACAGTAACAAAGATACGATTACCACTAAATGAGAACACCAAAGAACGTGGAATATTCATACTATTGAGTATTGAAAATGATATCAGCTTAGCAGTTACTGGCCATCTTAATTAGGAATTCGACTGCCACTATAATGTTAAATTGTAGCCAATTGATGAAAACCGCTGTATTTCGTTCTTGCATTTATATCTCAACTTATGAGTACTAGCCACATGTTGGCTAAAAAATGATGGACATTTTAGCAGTTCGAGTCCAGCCCATCTTTGTTTAGAATAGTTTCTAGTGTCAAGAGAACGTTTCTCAATTATAACAGATACTCTTTTTTTTTTTTTTATAATATTTTATTTTTTCATTATATTAGACATTTATTTGCAGAACAATATATGATAACAACGATTGCATAGATATATAGACGGTGGGGGGGGGGGGTCGACATAACAGATACTCTTAATACCCAACGTTAACACATACTGAAGGTGCCTAAGAGATGTGCCTTCATGCCATGTAAAGATATCAGCATATCAATTTTTTTTAACGACTTTACGGAATTTGTCCCAATGCCTCAGCCTTATAATATTACAGCAAATTATTAAAATGCAGCATTTGGGATAGGGTCCAGCAAATATTTGAATACGATAGAATCGAATACTATTTACAATTAATACACAAATATATATCCACAGTAACTATAACACAAATTTTAAACAAAGGGGTTGCGTAAGTTAATCATGAATCAAGTCTTTTGCATCTATGCAATTAACATAGTTTTTGTTGCATTTATTGGCTTATAACATTATACAAGAGGCTGACTAACATACTGTATAAATTCGCGAAGTAAAATAAAAGGTCAGCCGACCATACTGTCCCCCGAAAACGTGGCAAGTCGACGCCGCTTTGTTAAAGAAATAAAAAAAAATGTTGAAATGAAAAAGTCGAAAAGGGTTAATAATTCCGTAAAGAAATAAATTTTCCGTCATCTATATATACATGTTACATATCTCCAATATGTGGGTAACAATACTCTGAAGTTTCAAATATCTACGATCAAAAATGTAGGAGTTGATTACACCATGAAGGTACCCTCATACAGAAAATTATAAAAAATGTTTTTCAAAGTCGAAAGGCCCATAACTCTGGGGAAAAATCATTGCATCAAACTCAAATTCGAACTTGACCTGTATTTTGATATGAACGATCCACAAAAAAAACAGAATTTCCAATTAAACAATCAAAACTTAAGTTATCATCCGGAATCCAAAGAAAAAACGAGAAAAATTGAATTTTCTAAGTCGAAAAAAATCCATAACTCTAGGAAAAATCATCGGATCAAACTGTATCTTGATATGACTGATCCACATAAAAACGGTATTTGTAATTAAAGGATCCGAACTTGAGATATCATCTGGAAATCGAAAAAGTGAGAAATTTTTTAAGTAAAAAAAAAGTTGAAAAAAGGAAAATAACTCCATAAAAGAACATCGGATCAAACCCAGAATTACAGAGCACCTGTATTCCTGGTTGAGACACCTACATACCAACTTTCAATCATATCATTACTGGAGTTATAACTCCGGGCGGACGGGCGCGGCTGATTACAATCACGGTGGGGAATCACGTGGTTTCGAGTTGATGGGTACCACGCATTAAAAATGGCGGAGGCGAAGAACACGCATCGAGAAATGAAGAAAAAGGTAATAAACTAGGATATGACAGATTACTTAGTATTTTTGGCAGCTACGAGCATATGCTACACTATTTTTCAAACAAGCTGATACATAATGTGTGTCCAAACTCACATTTGTTTGCTCAAACATTCTGACAAAAAGTAGTCAGTCGAAGGATTTTCCGCAATGTGTTTACTGGTGTATTCCACAAACATTTTCTATTTTCATGCTTTTTCTCTGCTTGGACCAAAAGTATTGTTACTAATGTTATGTTTATTGAAAGAAAGCACATTTAGTCGGCAATACATTGAACCCTGCTTTTAAAAAAATGTATTTTTCCTTGTGAATCGTAGCTTTTTCATTTTGTGATGAGTGTATACGCACCACAATTAAGTGATGAGTTACCAGGATCTTGTTCAGAATAGACTGAATAACTAGAGGATACCAAACGCGTCAACCGGCTTACACCGAAATTTACAAAAGGAGTTCAGCAAATTAGGTCTGAACCGTACGTCCATATAGGCAATGTGCATGCCCAGTTTACTGTAATTTCGCTATAAACTGAATCGACTTTAAGATTATATATTGCTGTATGGCCCAAGCAAACCGCAAAACTACGGTACTCTTCAATTTGGGGTAATACCACAGGTCCCCAGAACAAAATTTGACCACACCCCTATGTTACTTAATCCTATAGGATTAAGTATCATAGGGGGTGGGGTAAAATTTTGTTCTGGGGACCTGTGGGTAATACATTAAACTGTGTACCCTAATGTAAAGCATTTGGTTAAATTACATATAATTATGCTACTGGTGCTATTAATGGTTGTTGATCACCATTTGGCAATAAGTGTAATGACCGTATATGAAATGTTGGACCATATAATAACACGAAATAATGGCGGAGGCGACAGAAAACACAACGAGAAACGAGGGAAAAGGCAATCAAATAGTATATATGACATATTGCATAGTATTTTGGCAGCTACGAGAATATGCTACACTATTTTTCAAACAAGCTGTTACCTCGTGTGTGTCAAAACGCACACTTATTTAACGCACTTAACTAGTGCTGTGGGCTTCACATCCATGGCCACCAAAATTAGTCAATCACCAAATTATTTGGGTGTATTTAATTCACAATTCAACTGAATATAATTCAACCAAAGTACCATTACATTACATGCAAATTGACCGGATTTGATTTTAATACATGGTTTGGTATATACTTTCAACGTCTAGAATGAATGCATGGAAGTGTTAATTACTTCTAATCTTATTAGCGAGTTTGCGATTTCAAACCGGTACGGGTACGGTACGCAGCTACCCGTACCGGTACACGTTTTGTGATCGCAAACTGTTTTACGGGTAGAATTCATCACATCGACTTGTAATGTATGGTGAGCCAACTTCAACAAAAAAAATATTATAATAGATAGATTGTTATTCGCATTCGCTTTATTGGCCGATGTTATACTTACCTTTATGGATTGTTGGAAATTTTTATTTAGATTAGATGGGCCTCAGGATAATCAGTTGCTTTCATTAAGGGCCGAGGCGGCAGTTGGATGGGGTTGCTGCTTTTCTATCACTCATCTTGGTAACAGTTTCAACAATTGGATTAAACAAGTCATAGACCGATCGAGTGTTGACTATAAATCGGTTGGAATTTTTCAGACTTAGAAAATAGATTATGATAGCTCAAATATACAAGTATTGTTTTAGATCCATATAGTTTCAGTCAGATATAAGACGGAATTTGTCCCTTATTTTAGTTGGGGAATATTTAGTCATATTAAGTAAACATTGGTTTGGAATGTTTCAACAGATCTAAGGGTCGGGCAAGGGAACATTTATCACTAGAATGGGGATTTTTTTCGGGATCTAAACCCGGAGGTAGGTATGAAAAGTTAAAATTAGTAACGATAAAATGTGCTAAAATGTAGTCTGTTTGTTATACGGATTGAATAAAGAGCGTTCACTTCACATCTATGCGAAACACAGAAAACAGCTGAAACACGCTCTGATTATGCTTAGATTTTGTAGAGTATGTATAGGTATTTCGTGTCTTTAGCGACCTATATTATTAGTCCAGGCACATTAGACGTGAATGGGGAAAAGTAAGGAAATAAATCCCGGAAAGCTGATTTTTTAAATATTATTTAGGCCATAACATCGCGGATGCGTCACGAAAAGTCCCCTAAAATCGGAGTTGAGCTTTCGGAGTTAACCAATTTGTTTTCATAAAAAAATAAAAACTTATATATTTTTCACAATCATATGAATAATGGGATGTTATAACAATTTTTCAGCCGAAACATATACCAAATGTACTCAATATTGTTCAATACACAATTCTCGAACCAGAGATACAAATTCAACGGGGGGATTTGTATGAATTTCGCAGATATGGATATAAAATAACATAATGACCCCAAAAAATGACGATTTTTTCAGACAATCTGTATTATTCGATGTCAAATTTCTCGGGCTATTCATTACGTAGGCGCAAGCAATTTGTTTTTAAAACTGCACAGATATCACTCCTCCGACATAATATGCGGGATTAGCAACTATACATATGATAAGTGGTCAATAATTGTAAAAACATAACCCTACCCACTAAACTGGCTCTCGTCACATTTTGCCCTTCCACTAGTCCAAGTGCTTGTTGTAGAAAACACACCAACTGTAAAGGGTGATAAAGGCATGAAACTTGGCACATATGTTCCTTATACGCTACTGCTCATTTTCACATGTGGCGTCATTTGCAACAGGCTCTTCTTAGCAACGGTTGCTGGGCAACTACCCGGCATCGGATTAATGCATATGACTGATATTATACGTGTTCTAACAAACTAAACTACGTCGTGTAGCATGTTTATGGTGAACATATTTGTTGTCAGTTTTGACCTGACTGACAAATTGCCATATTACTTACTTACAAGGGGTGGCGGTTGCCAGGGACGCACACACAATCTAAAAATGCACATATGACTGATATTATGGTAGCTTTAACAAACTAAACTAAACCTAATAGCACTTTTGTGTTGAAAGCAATTAGAATAGTTGTTGTTAGTGTTGAGATGGCTGAAAAAATACCATATAATTCTTACTTATATGAGTGGTAACTGTTGCCAGGGTCATACCCGAAATACAAACATGCACATATGACTGATATTATGATAGTATTAACGTTTTTATGGTGAAAACAATTATAAATGTTGTCAGTGTGAGTCTAACCAGAATATGGGTACACTTATCCGTTGTGGTCCATCAGTTTAGATATCGGGAATTCAAAGTGAGAGTTGAAAAGTTGTTGCTTATATTTAATATGAGGCATGGCCATAATAGTTATATAAGCCATAGACCCAGGCAGCTAGTTGTATAAAGTAAGTCACGGACCAACTCTACTATATATGAAGAACATAGTTAGGGTCAGCCACCAATATGTTAGCCATGGCCCTAGCCTACAATAGTTAAGTTAGGAACCCAGGCACATATATACTCACAGGACCCATGTCCATACCTATAGGCTATGTGCGTAGGATATGTATAGTCCATGAACCAGACCGCTTCATATAACCATACATGTATGATATATATGACCATGACCATGACACTGTTACATGGTGCAAATAACCAAGTGCCCACAGATAGACCATGTACTAAGATACCATAGACCAAGTCCGATGCACAATAGATTAGTGCATCATGGATTCAGGAACCTATATATGGTATGAACATATGAGACAGTTTTATGACAGACCAACCTATATATAGATATTGGACCGATGCCACATAGACGAAAGTTAAGGATGGGGGGGGGGGGGGCTTATAAATAGCCCATACACATATGGCACTGTAGGTTGGCCATGACACATATCCATACGTGTAGGCCATGGACCAAGGCCGATATATGTATGCCATCTTGAATTATACCCAGGCATAAGCAGGTGTCTGTCTATATGTAGGATATGGACCCACCACTTGTACGTGATATATCTACACCAAAGACCCAGGCAAGTTTAAATAGTGTTAATACACAAGTGACTATAATGATGTATGCAGTGATACATGTGCCTATATGTAGGACATGGACACATGTCCCTAAATAAAAGCTACGCACCGGCGTTATCAATCATTTAATATATTCACATATATGCTGGTAGGCCATGGACTGATCCACATATATAGGAGACACATGGACCCCATGCCTACGGGTAAGTCCATGCATGTGCATGGATCCACGTCTCTATACTATATGAATACCGTATACGTACGTCCGTTTCAGCCATTCGACCAACGCCCTATATCATGAAGGTCCCTATCGATTGGTCGTGTGCACCACCATAGCTTGGCTGTGGACTCAGGCTCATATAGGTAGGAAATTGAGACGGGCCACTATGGACAGCCCATGTATCCAGGCTGATTTAGTTATGACTTTATTACAAGACATTTATATGTAAAACATGAACCCATCCCACGAATGTACATGTGCCATGACTATCTAGGTTATAACCACAGCCACGCATACGCTATGGACCCATATGAACACCACATGTAGTGCAAATACACAAGTGTCTATAGTTATGTACACATGACATGTACCCAGGCAAATCAATAGAACGAACCCTAAATAGTATATCATCGGCCCAGGCCCCTGTCTATGACATGGACACAGTAGTTAAGACACGTCATTGGATGCTGTTCCTTAGTAACTGTGGGTTGGTAATGGGCCCATGTAAATGGGTATTGGTCACCGGTTCCAAAGGGTAGTTCATGGTATCTCAATCTGAAATATATAGGCCACGCTCATGTACGAGCTCCTATAGACTTGTAAATGACTCATGACCATGTATTGACATATATGTAGTTATGACATGGATATGAAAGAAACACAGTTAGTTCATACCGTATATCAACTGCATGGATGCCATTGTCAAATGTAGTGCGAATGTCGGATTCCATGGAGGGGGGTTCAGGTGGTATCGACATAAATGTGGGTCAATATTTTTACATGTCTCATCAAAATGTATTCCAACAATCGAATCATGGAAGAAACAATAGTAAACTCCACACAGGTATGTGATTCTGATAAAACTAACTGAATAGTCTGTCAGTTTAAAGAAGATTTGTCAATGGTATGTGGTTACCTAGCAACAATGAAACCTCAATACCAATTTGCCACACGAGAATGCGTCAGTACACAACAACCTTTAGTTATGCATTATTGTCAATATAAGCATAATATGGCATATTATGAAACAATTATATCATGCAAATTTCCCAAAACTCATACCATATCATGAAACAGTTATATCAGTTAAATTACCAGAAACTCATACATATGGTATGCTTTCAAATGTGGGTATGTCCATAGCAACCACTATACACCCGTTAGGTAACGAGTGCGGCAACTTTCTGTCATGTTCACCCTAACAACAATTATAATAATTGTTTTCAATATAAAAATGTTACATGACGTAGTTTAGTTTGTTAAAACTACTATAATATCAGCCATGTGTGCATTTTTCGATGTCTGGTATGTCCCTAACAACCGTTACCAGAAATATATAGTAATTTTAAAGTCGAACCCACACTAACAATAACTATTACAATTGTTTCACCATAAAATGATAATGACGTAGTTTATATTAGTTTGTCAAAACTATCATAATATCAGTCAGCTCGGCATTTTTCGATTTCGGGTATGTCCCTAGCAACCGTTACCACCCCTGTAAGTAAGAACTATGGTAATTTTCCAGCCAGATCTACTCGAACAACAACTAATATTACTTTTACCATAAAAATGCTGCATGACGTAGGTTAGATTGTTAAAACTGCCATAATATCAGTCACATTTGTATTTCTTCGATGTGGGATAGTTGCCTAGCAACCGTTGTCAAGGACGAACCTGCCGCGACGTCTATACATCTGAAAATGATTAATAGTGTATAAGGAACCTATGTGCCAAGTTTCATAGTGTTATCACCATTTGTACAATTGTTACGTCAAACGCCAGGACTATTATGTGGTATTTTGCCTTTCAGATACTCAAAGCCATGGGGTACGTTTTAGGGGGTAGTGTTATGTTTCCGGCTATAAAATCTTAAAGATGGTGATGGTTCGACATATCTCATCACTTTCCTGTTCTGAACTAACCACTCTTCTAGTATAATGGTTCACATTTTAGCTCATTGTCGTCTGAATATCTTTACTCGCCCTCTTTTGTTAGGAAAATTTTGAATCACCATGCGATTTATATGCTCTCTTCGCCAATAAATGTCATCACAATTATGGCATATCGACTGTTAGTAAGCTCTAGCACCAATTACGCATATCTATCGACACATGCTTCATGATGGACGGGTATGTGTGAAGATTGAGTCCATAAATTAGCCTACATATGACTGCATTCGCATATGGTCTAATGGAATTTCGTCAGAAATTGCACCATTGCGAAAAATCATGATATCTCAAAAAGCTCAACTCGGATTCTAGGGGACTTTTGCCAAGTTGTTCATAAACATGTTCTTATTAATCCCTGAAAAATTCAGCTTTCCGGGATTTTTTGCACTAGTGAAACCTAATGTGTCTGGACTATATCCCCACTTCAATATACACCAGTATTGTGGTTCAAATGTGGCATGTCCGTTCAGATGGTAGATATATATTAAAATGAGAAATCAGTCCCAACCTACATACGATAAAGTAACTAAACGGTCGTATTCAAATGTGCAATACATGGATAAATCCACGATATATTGTACAAAGGGTTGAGACAGGGACGTAACCACAGGGGTGTCTCACCCCCAACTTTGGTCAAATGTTCGATATACCTGACAACAGTTGTTGGAAATTTTACACCAACATTAGGTTGAAATTGTTCTCGTATAGTTTTTCAACAATTTATTAGTGGAGAATTTGTAGTTTTTAGACCAACAGTTGCATATTTTCCTATTTTTGGAAAAACATTTGGACTGAAGTGGCTATCAGAAACTGTTGGAAATTTCCCAACCTTTGGGGGTGTCAGGTCTCAAAATGCCAAGAAATGTAAAGCTTGATGCCAGTCTGGATGCTAGGATTTAGCAAATTTCTTGTTCGGATTTCAAATATTTCTCACACCGGGCCGAACCATAGTCGATCCGGTGTGTCCCGGTCCCTCCCCAGTTGCCAGTCAGAAAATGATAATTAATTTAAGGAAAAACCAAAAAAACTCTGGGTGAATTTGCATGGCGTTAGACCACTAGATATTAGGATTGTTCAGGCTCAGATCTACACCAGTTGGGAAAAATCAAAGCCCAACCGGGGGGGGGGGGGGGTGCGTGCAAATGGAATTACGCGCAAACTTGTGAATTTGATATGGTTCAAGGGGTGTAGTTAGAAGGTGGACACCCCTCCTAATGCGGAGACAATATATAGCCACGCCCCTGTAATGGGTCGAGACTTCGTCTATAGCACCATCTACTCACTCTATTAACCACAACCTGTCTAATGCAGTGAACAACGTTGTTAGTGAAAAGATCGGCCGTCCGTATTTATCTAAGTGCTCGAAGCCGCCTCGAGAGTTTGAACATAAAACCTGGCTTAAAATTAAAATGACAACTTTATCAATGATGTTTGCCTATGACATCTAGCAATAAATAGGTTAACGCATAGCTGACTGGAATTTCATGTAATTCATGAACCTTTGAGTGAGAAAATCGTAGTGAAAGGTTACCGGTCAATGGGACACATATACCCGTTCCAAATCGCCATCGCTTTAAAATTTATGAGCTGCATTGAAAGTACCCAAGTGACCGTGACGATATTCACAGATTTACCAGTACCCGTCGGACGGGTATCGCAAACTCTCTAATGAAAATACGTTGTACAAATGTGAACAAACTATTTACCATTCAATTGTTTTATATTAAATGTATGGTCTGTTTTGTTATCATTGGAACCATCAAATTTACGAATGTTACGAAGTGGGTTGCTTTTACTATATATTAGGGGAGACGTTCCGGGCAAAGTGTGACACCCGGTCAAAGCGGGACATCGGCATAACGTGCCTGAAACGTGCTGCGCATTTCCCGGGGAACTTGATTACGTCAGATGATTCAGTTCAAACAGCTGTGACTAATTTCAGCGTGCAATTTGTTTGGAGAGCCATTCGAGTTTAGAAGAGATCACCAGGCTACCTGTGTGGTGCAAAATTCTATTTTTCTGAACATTAAGTACCAGTTTCACTAATTTTCGTTCGTTGCTTTCACCCAAGGGCCATTTCCTATTTATAGCCTACCAACTTACCTCGCCTAACAATAACACAAAAATAAATAATTATCTCTCTGTAAACAGTTACTGTCATCAAAGCATTGCCCGGAATGGTGGTCAATATAGTATATTGTTGATATATGTTATAGATTGCGGGAAGTCACTTGACAGATTTTGGTCAAATAAAGGGTATTATAGGGTGACGGGCCCAATCCAATCTGAATATTCACCCCACCCGGTCCAAAATGGCAGCCGTCCAGACGGGTTCAAATAAGGCACTCATGCTATTTCTCGGCTTTTTTTTTTACCGATTTA
Source organism: Siphonodentalium dalli (assembly GCA_032622095.1). Taxonomy (NCBI): domain Eukaryota; kingdom Metazoa; phylum Mollusca; class Scaphopoda; order Gadilida; family Siphonodentaliidae; genus Siphonodentalium; species Siphonodentalium dalli. The sequence continues at coordinate 160,414,606 of CP136063.1, read as the reverse complement.
GGTCAACGAAGGGAGTTGTATGGTGGCCCCCAACCGATCACAATTGGCCGCCGTCCAGAAGTGTTGAAATAGGGCATCTTGCCATTTCTCGGCCCCTTGACAGATTTAGGTCAAACAAAGGGTGAAAATTTAGATTGGCTTGGGAGCCACCACACAACACCCTTTATTTGACCTAATTCGGTCAAGCGGACGAGAAATGGCATGGGTGCCCTATTTGAATCCTCTGGACGACGGCCATTTTGGATCGGGGCGGGTGTATGGAAAGAGTCCACTGTGTGCACCCTACAACACTCTTTGTGTGATCTAATTATAAAAAGAAAATCGAATAAGGAATGGAAGTCACCTTCGTTTTAATCGGTACTGTGACGAGGTGAATATATCGTTAAGATAGATAATTCTGGTCGCCAGACAAGAAATCAATCCTACGTAACCCAACAAAAACTCATCTGCCACTCAAAGACTGTCTGTAGCAGGCTGAGCCATGGCAACTCGCACTGTCTTTTTTATTTTGTTGTCCCAGTCCCACTTAGCCCGGCATATTATCCCACTTTGCCCAGTGCGATGTCCCACTTTGCACAAAGACATGGACAAAGTGGGACAAAACAAGAGGTCCCAAAAGGGACATACCGAGATGTTGTTTGATATCAATGACAACTCGGTTATATTCGCCGATGAAGTGTATGCCAATCAACGGCTTTCCAGTTTTTTTTCGACATAAACCCTATCTAAAATTCCTTGAAAACATTATTTGGTGTCCCGCTTTGCCCGGGTCTCTCCTAAATTATTAGTTTATTCATATATCTGTGTGAACATTTGAACGAGGACATTCGAAGTGGTAGAACATAATGGCAGCAGTCCAAACATTTCGCTACATTGGCCCGATAGGGCGTGATTCTGTGATGGGGGGGGGGGGGGGGTGGGTGGGTACCCGAGGCCGGAAACAGTTTTTGACCACTTTTTTTTTCATTGACATATTTTCAACTGTTTTAAACATATTTGTTTATATCTTGTGGCTTGTTGCAATATGAGAAGCACTAATACATTCAATATTGTTATAATTACCCCCATAAGTTGATATACAATGGAAAAATAGTGAATATTGTGGGGTGGGTCCCAAAATTTTCATTGATTTGTTTTGCGTGCAATTTTTTTTATTGTGTCTGTTTCAGCTTGCTTGGCAGTTTTTATATTGAAAATTGTCTAGTTCACGGTGTAGTTCAATAAAAAAAATACTTCAGATAGCTCTAGGGTAGGGTGAACTTAATGCAGTCTGACAATATCAGCTAACAACTCATGACAGAATATTACAATAATTCTTATACTTCATGACAGTCTCTTTACTCATACGGTTAGTTGCTGCATGAGTGTAATGTATGAAATAAGTATTTGTATCAGTGTTTGTATACTAAACTTGATTATTCTCATAATGTATCAGAATAATGTATAGTTAATAATATATAGTAGACACAGGTAGACATATAATAGTAAATCAAGAGTACAGCCGGTATACTGTAAACAGAAGACCACATTGGAGTTATCTTCCCTACACCAACACACTGACGTTACGCTGACTGTGACCTCGTCTCCATGGTCACATGTCACTAAAGTGCACATCCGTGTATATGGATTTGGCACTAAATTGACAATCCGCGTTCAAACTCAAAGGGTTAAACATTATTTTAGGCCTAGTCCTAAGTCGTAATGCGAGGTCGGGTCGGTGGTCATGCAGGCATACATAAAAGCTAATTCGTACACTGGTTCATATGCACATTTTCCTTTTTGGTATTACTATAGGCTCTAGGCCTACTAGTTGATGCTGGTTGATGTCTAAACAAAAGTTAAATTTAATTTTGTGTAATTTTTCATTCTATTATAGGCCCTAACACTGGCCCTAGTTATTTTTTGTTGTCATTCCAGGGGATTCAACATATTTTCCATCTACTCACACAGATGAATAGGCTGGGTTATAAATTTACCAATATAATCACATCATATTCTACCTTTGTTGATTGCTTAGAGTTCAATTTAGTTGAGATTATCGCTGATTACTGCTGATTATCGCATAATTATCAGCCAAGAAAATATTTGTCTTGCACATGTTTGTAAACAGGAAGTAAGATTTAATTTGGTCTTTCAAAGAAGGGACCAATATAGAGCGGTTGGTCGTTTTTACAGAGGGGACCAACATAAAGCGTTGGGGTGGGTGTCTAAAATTTTATGAAAAAAAAATGCAAGGGTGGGTGGGTGTAAAAAAAACGGCAATGTAAAAAAAAACACCCCCCACGTCTCGCAACGTTTTTACGCCCCCCCCCGGCCTGGGAAGTTTTAAAGTGTCCTCGGGCTGATTATCAGATTCGATTGTCAACAATAAACTGCATGTATATATAAGCATCTACACATTTCTAAATTTGCCATGTGGACTTCATTCTTGAGGTAGGCCAAAATGCCAGTGAGTTAAGTCGGGTCATGATGGTTGCAGGATATCCCTCCAACAAAACGGATTACTTCCTGCAGATATAGTAGCCATGTAAGCATCATAGTTTCAGATTTGAAGTATATGCACTTCATCTAAAACAGCATGGGATGCAGGCATTCTGTTATATTCCCCCATTGGCACTACATGGTTTAGCCCCGTGTTTACATTTTACGTTATTCCGATTGTGTAGTAGATCTGTCGGTCACACCGTGCTACTCGTTCTACGGGACAAAAGCCATATTGTTACCATTCATTATTTTTAATCGAACAAAACCGCCAATTTTTACTTAAAATAAACACAAATCAATGAGACAAATTATTGTGGGACTATATTTTCCGTCTCCAGCCACAGCGCGCAATACTGTCGTATGTATTTTGCAACTTCTTTTAAGGATTTTTATTTTGTTAGAACTCGTTGAGAATCAAAAATATCAAACTTATTTCATAAAATCTTAAATCCCCCAAAAAACTTGTTAAAGATCCTCTATATCTTATGTTCGAAAGATAAGTAGGGCTCTGTTTATCTTATTCTCCCAACACCCAGGAAGGCAAGTTATTTGAGGATGGATGCTTCATAAATGATAACTAAGGAATGTACATATAGTCCTTTTAAAATATACAACAATGGTTGGCCATCTTATTCATGTTCTGTATCATGTTTATAGTTATTGGATTAAAATTATCAAATGAGAAAAAATATTTAAAAAAGAAAATGAAATGCTTGTTACTTCCATAAAGCTTAATACTAGGTATATCGTCAGAACAAAACAATGTATATGATTATAGAGCCATAAAATCACTTTTAAAAGAAATGATATTTTCAGAAAAAAGATGGACATCCTTCCAAGGTTGCCAGAATATGAGGAGTTAAAGAAAGAATGTGATAAAGTGAGTAATTATCAACCCATTATCAAAATGAATTTCCTTTGTGAAATTTGGTAATAGTGAATTATTGTGACACAATATTTAAGAACCTCGACTCATTGGGTTGGGTTATAACCTCATATACTTTACTTTTGGCATGAAAAATATTTAATATATATATTTTTTTAAAGGTGCAGTTCTTTTATCCATGATATATTATCTGAAGATCATGAGAGGAGACAATATATATTCTTGATTTGTGATATTTAATGCTTATTTTCATTTACAAAAGATGGTGACCTTGCTACTTGATAAAATAAATTCGAGAAAAATATGATGTATATTATCAAACCTTCTATATTACTCTATTTAATATGTTGATGACAACTATGAAACAATTACTTTTATGTTGCAGCATAACATCATAGTCAGAAAGATTGAAAGGGAAAACAAAATAAAAAAACGATGGATACCTGGGACAGCAATATTTGATGAACAACAAACATCTCTTGGTTTGAAGAAAAGAAGAGAAAAGATCAATAAACTGAAAAAAATTGCTCTTCATAGACTCTTTCTCCTCTTTAAAGAAAAAGTACATAGGTATTACTATTATTATTGCACAAATTGTGCCACTCAATTTGTCCATTTTATACTATACAAATTTTGTATAGTATAACTCTGGCCGGAAAATTCCTTTTGCCAAATTTCTGGCAATCTCTGTATTTTTTTGGCCATCTTTCAGAAGCTTTAGCCAAATTAAAATAATAAAAGGTTGGCAACCAAGTGTCCCCCAAAAAGGTGTTTTTTTAGTAAGGGTGGATTTTTGTAAAAACTCAAGTCAAAAATAATCTGAGCGTGACCAAATTCAAACTTTGCCTTTGTGTCTTCTGAAATAGGAACCATGTACACAATATCTAGAAATTCAGTTCAATTTAAAAGCAGTCAGATAACTAAAACTAAAGTTATCATCTGGAAACCAGAATAATCGACAAATTCTAGTTTTAGCAACAAAAGCCAATATATATGAAAATTTATGAAATATCACGCAATCAAGATGGACGTCCGTTGAGTCCAAATTTGGACAATATGTCTAATTTTTCTTGTGTGCTGAAAAAGATATTTTGCCCAGACACCACAGGATGCTTTAAACCCACACTATACTTAATATAAAAGAGACGAAAAAGTGGATTCTGGAGTGCACCCCGTAATACAAAATAACTCCATAACATACCTTATTCTTGACGAAATACGCCACAATGTATCTCTGGTGATAGCCAACAGATGGATGGACACCAGCTATTTAGTAGTCCCCAAAAAATAATTGGGGGACAAGAGCATCGCTAATAAAGGTGTGGCAAACTACGCCCATGGATATTCCATTCCAACAAAGGTAACTTTGGTGAAAATTAGCAGGCGAATCTGACATTTTAATTTATCCTGTATTTTGGGTTAGTCATTGAAACTTGAATACCAAATTTCATTTCATCCAGTTCAAACTTACTAAAGTTATTATCTGGAAACGAAAATTATTGAAAATTCCAACAAAATGGGCTAACCAGTAAATAACATAAGATACGTTTTAATGGTCTACTGAAACATATTAATGTTGGACAACCTACATAAAAGATAAAATAACAAAAGGAATACATGGTCTATAGGTAAATAACACATACCACTTTATCAGATTTATTAAGATGTAGAATATATAATTATTACTGGACACAGGTCACCTGTGGAAGGGTGCGATAAACTACATGGTGCATAGCCACTTCGCAGTCGACCAATGCCCAGCATGAGTGTGGTATATTCAGGGTACAAGACTGTAAAGGAGTTGTCCGGCACTAACAGGTGACCAAAAAACCATCGGGAATAGCATAACAATACAGTCCAAAGACCATTTATTTTCATTAATAATATTGTCAATATATCAAATAAGCACACCCAACTAGCAGCTGAAGGGCCCTGCAAATCGATTGGCTTTCTAGACCAAAGTGCACTTATACCAGAAAAGAAAAGAACATTCACACAAAAAGTCAGACAGACCTCATAATCGCATGTGCACAGGTTCACACGGCTCTAGATATCTGTGCCAAATTACAAAAATATTGACTGAAAATAAATAGGAGTAAAACTCCGACAAAATTGTGTCTACGGACGGCTTGGCTTGACAGACAAGCTGATTCCAGTATACTCTCCCACAATTCGTTGCAGAGGGGACAATGATATAGGTATATTAAAACAATGTGTTAGTAGCACCGTTACATATGGAACTACCAAAATGTTTACTGCTCATGTCGTTAGATTTGCAAACTTGTCAGTGTATAAACATACCCTTGCAGGACCATTACCAAAATCAAACTTTATCTGAAAATTCTTCCTATAATCTTTTTTATATTTCATTTATTGTGTAATTGTCAAGATTTTAAACTGTGTGAGCAAAGATGAAACTTGATGAAACATTTCTTCTATATCTTAGACATGGATCAGTAACAACAATTGCAAAGAAAGAAAAGGTACTACAGGTTCTAAAACGATTCCCATTCGGATGAAGCGAAAACATTCTACCTGGGAGGTGTTTTTTGTCAACCTATGAAAATGAAGGTAAATATAAATGCCTGCAGAGGGTGTAGGAATTAGATAATAACAAACCATGGTATAACAAGAGCTACGATGGTGTGGCAAAATACACCTGGTGTGCTTTTATGAACTGTATAACAACAAGCAATGGCTGTGACACTAAATTGTAGTATTTGTCGAAAAGAGCCACAAGTCAGTAAAAAATATTTGGATAAAAACAAAATTCAAACATGACCTGTATTTTGGTTTGGAAAATTCACATAACAAATTTGGTTCTGATTAACTAAACAAAACTAAAGTTATCATCCGGAAACCTCAAATACAGAAATTTCTAAGTTGAAAAGAGCCATAAATCAGTACATAATATTCGGACCTAACCCACATCAAACTTGGCCTGTATTTTGGTCTGGAAAACTGACATACCAAATTTGGTTCCGATAAAATAACCCAAACTAAAGTCATTATCCGGAAACCAAAACTGCTAACAGACCGACAGACAGACCAATCACACAATACAGTCGTTTTGTTCTCAAACTGGCATATAAAAATGGAACCAAACTGTATCCCCACTGTATTTATGCCCAAATTTTTTAATATGCTAAGGAAGAAATGGACTCATGGACAGACAGTGAACATTTCTATTTGTATTGTTTGCAGGGGATAATAAATTGGTTTTGGCAAAACCAGTTTATAAAGCAAATTACCTGAGTATTCCAATATCATTGGCAATGAGCTGTAATAAAATAAGTGGAACACTCATTGCGGAAATTAGAAAACAAGAACACAGACCCATTATACCCATTTTCGACTATATATGCCAGGGAGGGGTTCTTATATTTTGCAAACTTATAAAGTACCAAAGATCCAAAATGCCAAGTCCTATGAACATAAATTCAAAATTGTTCAACTGAATTTTTTTTATTTGAGAATAGGATGTCCACATTGCAAACTGAGAAATTTATTTTAATCGTCAAAATTTCAAGCTACATGTATCTGTTTTCCAAAAAAATGTGTTATATTGTTTAAGAGAAATTTACTTTGTATCACCAATGAAGGATCCAGGGGACAATGATATACTGAAATAGAGCTGCAACGATTCATCGTGATTTCGATGTATCATGATACGCTTTCACACGATAACTTTATAAATTTTGATTTATGCATGGGATTGGAAATGCTTATAAGTTATTATCAGAAATCTTTTGGTTCAATGGATTTTGCTTATCCTGCTTGAAATGAGACTTACAGTTATCACTCGGATTCATATAATAGGATGTTTTCTAAAACTCAAGTGACAGAATGATAACAAACCTAAATCAAACTATTTGAAGTTTACACAGATGAAAGCTAGATAAAGCAAAACATACTTTACAGTATAATCCACCTGTTAAACTTAAAAATATCTTTGTAAACTTAAATGTCTTATATCAATATGTATAAATGTATGTGCATCTTGTTATATGAATATTTTTTATTTGGGCACCTGGAGTTTGGGTGCCCATATGAGTTACCGGTATGATAACCAGCCTGGATATGTCCCTTATGAGTTCATTTCCAATTTTCGGCCTACATTATCTATACAGATCTGCCAACAGAGGAAAAGAGAATGAGGGCTAAAACCACATATGAACAGTTAAGCCCGGAGGAAATGTCTGCTTTGAAGGAAAAAGCTAAAGAACTTGACAAGGCCATTCCTACTCAGGACCCAGCTGCACTGAGAGCCTATCGCAGCAAACTGAAGAACAAAATGATTGATCTGGTAAAAGAACCACCATATTTATACATATTTCATTTATTTTGGATTGAATATAGCATAACAAAATGCAATTGCGAAGCGCGGAGTGTGGCATATGCTTTCAAAAATCACAACTAAATCTGATGATCCACACCTGAGTTACAATGTGATATGTTTGCAAAGACTGACTACTGACCCCTTGAGCCTCCCATAGGAGCATAGTTTAATATATATTTCTTCCACAAGTGTCGCCATGTTGCATCATGTAATAAATTCAGATTTGACATCAGTTCAATTTTCACTTGTCTCTACTCTGAGAAATGGGAATCGTCAATTGGACATTAGGCTTTGAGCAATGTTTAATAGATCATGAATGTATACAGTTTACTACAACTTAATATTTTTTACTAAGATCTCACATACAAACTAAGCAAATTTTAATCACCACCTTAATCATACAATTAATTGCTAGTATAGTTAGGAGACACCAATTTAATTAGTTTGATTATGATATCAAGAACACCCCCTCCAAATGGAGATCAATTTGTGTAAGTTTCACTGACACATACCATTATAAGATTTGCATTCACCAGTGTTCATGGGAATAATCAGCAATTAGTTTGTCAGGACCTGCCTGGTGCTCTTTTTTTTTTACCCCCCCCTGTCCCCTCCTTCTCCATCGTCTTACTGCTGGATGTTTGTAAACACAAGCTAATAAAATTACAGTTGCCTCGTTAATAGTCACTTTAAATGGTTTATCAACATTCCTTCACAGGAGACGGGAGCTATTGCTCTCGCACCCGTATGCACTCGCAATTTTTAATTCACAGGTGCAAACATTTGCACTTGTCCGGGCAGTCGTCCCTCTTCAATATTGAACTATTTTTAGAACCTTTCCCCATCTCAGTTAAATTATGGTCATGTGAAAGGGTAACTGGATATGGGTCTATCCCACACAAGAACATTTTGTTTGAGCAAAACGCAACTTACCCTTATATTACGGGCGCAATTAAACCCGTTTTCTGAATTGCGAGAACAAATAAGTGCTCTCGCCGTATTTTCCTCGTGGGAAGGACTGGCTTATCTTGAGCATCTTGAGCGGTTTTTACCTTGTTTTCTTTTTCTCTTCGTCATCTGTTTCTAATCTCTTCGATTCTGAAATAGAGAAAATTGCTCTGTCAAGTATTGTCAACTCAACCAAAATCACTAGGCACACACCTTATTGTGTCCTACTTTTCAATTTCAGCGTGCGAGCTCAAGCATGTCAAGTGGCATTTTATTATTTTCTTGTGAAATTTCCCCCCTCATGCACAGTGCTTATTTGGATCTGCATTAAATTTGAGGTTGTGAAAATTGAAATCAGCAAACTCAAGATTTCTATATTATTCTGATAGCAAAATGATGTGCTTATAACGTTATGCATGTACATGTTCAAGTATATGGCATACATGTGAACATTTAAATATTGAATAAAACACCACATGACACAAACTATGTTGATTCCTCTACTTGACCTACAAAAATAATTTGTTTAACCAAAGATGATGTTTTGCCCAGAGTTCACTTTGCACTATTATTTGGGCCTGCACTTTCATTAACTTTCAATGGAATTTCCCACCTACACTTTTATTCGGAGTCTTATGATATATATAGTAGTATATCTGTCGGTCACACCGTGCTACTCGTTCTACGGGATTAAAGCCATATTGTTACCATTCATTATTTTTAATCGAACAAAACCACCCATTTTTACTTTCAGAAATCACACATTCGATACCGAAGAAAGAAGAAGACTATCTGGGAGGCAAAAGGAAGGCACCTTATCAACCCATCTGAATTCATTCATAAAAGGGTCTCTTGGAATCCGCTGGGAAAAGGCTCGATGCAACGAATCCAAAATGTTACCACAAAAGAAGATGGCCCTTTAAGACGAGTGTATGATGGTGTGACCAATTAACAAAACAATAAAACAATGTTACATGATTTGATTTTTATTCAATATAAAAATTACCAGAAATCTTAAATCCTCTTTCCTGTGGCCACGTGTACGAGGCCTGACTTCGACCGCTTGCCACAGTGCTACACGACATAACTGACTTGTTCTCAGGCATTTCATCTGAAAAATAAAATCACAAATCCTACGTAAGAATATTTTTGTGATATTATTTCGTGTTATTTTATGATCAAACGTTTCTTACGGTCATTACACTCATTACAAAATGGTGATCAACGGCCATTAATAGCGCTGAATTGGTCAGTCTCGTCGGTTTTTGTGATTAAGGTACACAGGTTCTGAAAATTGTGATCAAGCTATGTACCAAGGTTGGGAGAAATCGTGATAAAGGTACCCAGGTTCATCTGCGGTCGACGAGGTATTTTTGTGTTACACAACATGACAACACATCAAAGGATAGTTAACTACATTCTTTCAATATATATACTGGTAGCAGTACAAACAATTTAAAACTGAAAGCAACAGCTTAAAAAAACCAAACGAATTTCCAGCAAAGATATCTAAATCTCGTTTAATTTGATATTCGATTAACCTGTGTACCTTATTACGATTTTCCCCAACCTGGGTGCCTTTATCACAATTTTCAGAACCTGGGTACTTTTATCAGAAAAAAAATGAGAGTGACCAATTCCATTTCCCCAAATTGAACAGTACCGTAGTTTGGCGATTTGCTTGGTTCATACAGCAATATAATTTATAATCTTAAAGTCGATTCAGTTTATAGCGAAATTCCAGTAAACTGGGCATGCATCTTGCCTATATGGCTGAACTCCTTTTGTAAATTTCGGTGTAAGCCGATTGACTCGTTTGGTATCCTCTAGTTATAGTCTGGCTGTCGGAGCTGCAATAGAGGACCTACCCGGAACAAGCTAAATTTGGTATCGTTGGAAAGAGGAGACCTTCATGTATAACATATCCAAAATCCGCTAAAATCCGCTTTGGGGAAAATTTTCTACTGCGCCCTGAATAGGGGAGGGGTCTGACATAATTTATAAAGGTAATTGTGACCACGGGACTCTGTATATGCGCAAAGTGATATAGATAACAGTTGTTTTCAGTACATATCTCATATATATTTTGAAGACCTCTGTTTGTTTGTTTGTCTGTCTGTCTGTCATTTATACAAATCTACGATTCTCGACCGATCGGGACGAAACTTTGTACGTGTGTGTAGTTTGACCAGGCGGTGAACGTTGTCGTATTGGCGAGCCCGCGCGGCGCCCACTTCGCGCATGCGCAGACGAGATCTCGGAAACGGGTGGAGCTATCGACTTGAAATTTGCTATGTGAATGTATCTTGCCCCGGATACGAATTTTATCGGGTCGCCGAGCCCGTGCGACGCCAGCTTCGCGCATGCGCAGACGAGATCTCGGAAACGGGTGGAGCTATCGACTTGAAATTTGCTATGTGAATGTATCTTGCCCCGGATACGAATTTTATCGGGTCGCCGAGCCCGTGCGACGCCAGCTTCGCGCATGCGCAGACCAGATCTCGGAAATTTTGTATCCATTGACTTTAAATTTGGTTTTTGAATAGCCAGGACAACGTCGGGTGGAGCTATCGACTCGAAATTTGCTATGTGAATGTATCTTGCCCCGGATACGAATTTTATCGGGTCGCCCAGCCCGTGCGACGCCAGCTTCGCACATGCGCAGACCAGATCTCGGAAACGGGTGGAGCTATCGACTTGAAATTTGGTTTTTGAATAGCCCGGACAACGTCGGGCTCATCGGCTAGTATGTATATATAATGAACGATTATATAATTGCCACGCCATCAGATAATATATTTACATAAATATGGACAATGTAAAACGTATTTCTTATATCATGATGAAATTCCGTTTAATTAAACGCTCTTTAATAGCCTTCATTAAACTACAAAGAGTCAGTCTCGAATTTATCATTCTTGCTTGATCGTAACGATACACTGTGGAAAGACGAAGTGATGGGCCAACGTGCAAACTAACGCTCTTTATTTTAACCATATCGGGAAATGATTCATGTTGAACGCTCTTTAATGGTCCAAGGCGATAAATTCAATGATTTATGTAATGATGCAATACCACTTTCAAATAGAACGTAGCCACTTTCAAGCGTGTAGTGGCAAATAATTTATTAATATAGTTATTTTGATAGGTTTTTGTGTGACATTGTGCTTATTTTTCGCCTTCTGTTGAAACCTAACGGTGCCAACATACGCAGAAGGCTTATAGTACACTGAAACTGCATTGTTCTTGGTTGAGTTTTTTTAATTCTCATACTATAGTCTCATTGGTTTGGTCTGGTACGTGTTCGGCGATGGCAGAATCAACACTGTATGTAGAGGACATGTGCGTCTTATCCTTTCATAGCATGTGTCAATCTAATCTGGACACTAAGGACAAGCCATTGGTACAAGTTATGGCAAAAGGATTGGAGACTTTGATTGATTTCTCTGATAAGCGAGGATATCACCACTTATCTGAATATTTGAAGGGGCAACAAATAACCACACCCATTGGTAAGGTCTTGGTCCATAAAGACTGTAGGCGTGATTTCACTGATAGGAAACGAACCTTCAGTGTCAATCCTGAGTGTATGGATACGGTTCCGCTCTCTAAGAAAATGAGGTCTAAACAAGACCCATTTAATTTCAAAGAAGACTGTTTCATATGTGGAAAGGGTGCCATATCAGATCCTCGTCATCCCGGTAGAAGGCAAGTGCGAACAGTAACAACTCTCCCTATTAGAGACAGAGTTTTGGAACATTGCCGAATAAGAGATGATTCGTGGCCATTGAAGGTTCAGAAACGCATTCTAAGTTGCATTGATCTCGTTGCTGCAGAAGCCGTATATCATGAATCTTGTTTCTCCATGTTCTTAGGAGAAATAAATGAGGAACCATCTGAGAGAAAACCACAGGGCAGAACACCAAGTGTCGAAATGCAACGCTCATTTGATTCGTTGTGTGCATGGCTGGAGTTTGGATGTGGTACAGAACTGTATACTCTGTCCGAGTTACATACTCGAATGGTAGAGCTAGCAATTGAGTCAGAATCATATTCAATAAAACGCCTTAAACAGATATTGGAAGAACGGTATGGGGAGTATATTTTTTTTGCTAAAGTCGAAGGGCGTAGCAACGTCATTTGTTTCAAAGATATGGCCAAGTACTTGATAAATGACAAGTGGTATGCGGATAAGAAAGATGACATAGAGGATGAAGCAGACAGAATTGTTGTGACCGCTGCGAAGATGATTAGGGCAAAGTTGCGGGAAATGAAATATGATAAGAAAACCTACCCGACCAGCGAGGAGATAGGGAATATTTACAACAGAAATAAATGGATTCCTCGCCATTTACAAATGTTTCTGGAGATACTTGTTCCATCTGACATCAAACAGAATAGCATTGGTCACAGTATAGTGCAATCTGCGAGGTCCCGGTCTGTTATCACCCCTACACGTTTTGGTATTGGGGTTGAAATGGATCACGTGTTCGGGTCAAGGTGGCTTGTTGATGAACTGTCTAAATTGGGGTTTTCAATTACTTACGACGAAGTAAGCAGATACAAGCAATCAGTGATCCAGGTTGAAAGTATTGAGAGTACACTAGTGGAGTATTTTCCAGGTACCTTTACTCAGTGGGTAGCAGATAACGTCGACCACAACATCGCTAATATTGATGGTAAAGGTTCATTTCATGGTATGGGTATAATCGCAGTATCAACTCCGAAGGATGATACCCTGCTTACACATACATCAAAAGTGATCACTCGTCAAAAACGTGTTGTGGTTGAAGAACTAATCGAAGACAAGGGTGTGCCTATCATACACTATTTGAAACCTACAAATCTGGGATTATCCACAATAAAGTACCGACCCATGCTTGAGTTACAAAACCCATACACACTGCCTCCAGGTTTGAACACTGATTTGTTATGGCATTGCGGTTGGCTTTCAAATCGAGCAATGAAGTATAGACCGAACTGGTCTGGATTCATGGAACACATCTTTTCTTCAAATCGCTCAGAACCTTCATCCAAGTCAGAAGTTCTTTTTCTACCGATAATAGACCTCAACCCATCAGATGAGTCTTGTTTATTTTCTACTTTGATGTATATTCATAATCATGCGACACAGTTGGGAATTGTGACTCCATGCTTGACGTTTGACCAGCCACTTTGGCTCAAAGCGATTGAGATAATTGAAGCCAAGTCACTTGGAATAGTTTGTAGACTCGGCGGCTTCCATCTGATGATGAGTTTCATGGGTAGCATTGGTACCATGATGAATGGGTCGGGGTTAGATGAGGCTCTTGAAAACGCTTATGGCTCAAACGTAGTTGCCACAATGCTTTCCGGGAAGGCATTCTCGCGAGCACTCAGAGGTCATTTCCTTGTGAACGGAGCCCTTACTAACAAGCTGTTGGGTGAATTGATCTCTGATGATTCAAATGAAATTTCCAAGTTGACAGCCGATGATGCGGGGTCAAACGCGACATCAGATACCGATTTATCTGCAAAATCAAATGTTGAAGTACCTCCAACGTTAAATATCGAAGTACCTTCGACATCAAATGTCGAAGAATCGGCAATCGAAAGAATCACCTCAACTGGTACTGCCAGTTTCGAAGGGGAGAAGCTTAGTCAGGCTGAAGTGAAAGCGATAAATGGGCTGTATGAAAAAGTGTTTGATGGGACCATTCAAGTTTTGGCTGTTTCCGATTCAATAGAACTGCTCAAATTGAACGAACTTATGTTATGTTACAAGACATACATTGGCGAGAAATCCAGAACATCCAAACTTTGGTTACAGTATATGGAGTATATAGAAATGTTGAAAGATTTTATTCGAGCTGAGAGAACAGGAGATTGGAATCTCCATTTAGTAGTTGTTGGAAAAATGTTGAATTTGTTTGCCGCCACTGGGCACGTGCACTATTCGAAGAGCTGTCGCTTGTATTTGCAAATGATGCTTGACCTACCCAAGAAATATCCGTGGTTATACAAATGTTTTATAGAGGATGGTGTTCATACTATTCGAAGAAGCAGTGGGTTTTGGGCAGGACTGTCAAGTGACCTAGTTATTGAGCAAGTCTTGATGCGTTCCATCAAAAGCCGGGGTGGCCTTACGCGAGGAAGGGGAATAACTGAATCTGTACGCCAGCAATGGGTTTATAGCATGCACAGGTGTGCCCAAATACACGGCGCAATGACAGACTTGACAAACACAAAACACAAGACCAGTGAACAACATGTTGACCTTAGCATATCTAGGGGCAGACGTGACGAATCTGATTTATGCAGTATCCAGGAATGGTTCGATGGGCATGCGCCGTTTGACCCAAATGACTCACGGCTCATTTCCCTTTCATCTGGTTTGATTGCAGGTCCAGATGACAAAATTAATTGCGACGAGACAGAGTTGGTTGGCTCACAAATTCAAGAAAAGTTAGATAACGTCGTTGTTGCCGATGCGTCTATAAGGAGAAAAGAGCAGGTTCGGACGCTCAGTTATTTAACACCTGGAGTTAAAATCGAAAACAACCGAGTCGATATTAATCCTACTGTTTTGTTCTCACGACTAATAGCTATTGCTCAACGAAAAGAAGACATCGACAAATACTTCAAATATGAACTGACAGTGGTACCAACATCTCTGTTCAAGGAACATACTCTACGAAAACCAACCAAGGCACAATTGGCAAATGCATTGACTGAAGGTGTCGAGGTAATACAATCGCCCAAGGAAGCAGTTATTGTCATCGATGGTGGCGCTCTCCTCCACCGAGTTAAATGGTCAAAGAAATGCAACTACAAACAAGTGGTTGAACATTATGTAAGATATGTTAAGAACAAGTATGGTGTGTGCTCAATAGTTTTCGATGGCTATGGGCAAGGACCATCGATTAAGGATCATGAACACCAGCGAAGAGTGGGCAAAACCTGTGCTGATGTCCATCTGACCGATATTATGCAGGTTCACAACAATCAAGAAGTGTTTCTTTCGAACGAAACGAACAAGCAGCAGTTTATACATCTACTCAGCAAGGCGCTACGGGACGCTCATCACACAGTCCATAACAGTAAATCTGACGCAGACACAATGATTGTTTCAGTTGCCATAGAATCAGCATCAAAATCACAGGTAGTTGTTGTTGCTGATGACACAGATGTTCTAGTTTTACTCCTACATCACTGGAAAGGCTCATTATCGAATATATATTTCAAGTCTGAGATGCGAAAGTCACACAAAAGCGGTGGGGTGTGGAATGTTGCTGATATCGTGCACAAAGCCGGTGATTTAGTCACTAAACATATTCTTTTCTTGCATGCTTGGGGTGGGTGCGACACAACATCGGCGATATTTGGACAGGGAAAGACAGGCTTGGTGAAACGATTAGAATCGTCTGCTCAATTGCAACATCTTTCGATAGAAATCAACAATCGGGCTGCGTCAGCCCAACAGGTATGTGAGGCAGGTTCGAAGATTTTCGTTAAAATGTATTCAGGCAAGGATGGAGAGTCCCTCGACCATCTAAGATACGCGAAGTTCATGACCATGATTTCCTCCGGCAGGTCTGCTATCGAGCCTCAGAAATTGCCACCTACAGAGAGGGCAGCCTATTTCCATAGTCTTAGGGTTCACTTACAGATATTAATCTGGGCATATCTCGGGGAAATAGATCTAGAACCAAGACATTGGGGATGGCAACTGCAGGGGTCAATACTTATCCCAACAATGACTGACCTAGAACCAGCACCAGAAAATCTTCTTAAATTCATTCGATGCAATTGTAAAATGTCGTCAAGAAATCCTTGTGGCACAAATCAATGTTCCTGTCGGGAAAATGGACTTAAGTGTGTCACTGCCTGTGGGGATTGTCGTGGGGAGATTTGCACGAATTTTGAGCAAACGGTTGTTGATCAGGAACTGGATTGAATGTGGCTGTATCACTAGAAAGCAATCTGAACCCCTCAATAGATTTACCTTTCGTTCGGTGGGAGATTCAAAGTCAATAGATTCATAATATGGAAAGTTAGTGGGAAAATTTTAGAAAAACACATATTTTCCGGTTTTGACTGACATTTTGGCCGCCATGTTTAGGTCTCTTACTCGGAAACAACATAGTTTGCCCAGGAAATATATTATATACACTACAAAAGAAATGTTGGCTATAACACGGGTTGATAGTTTTAGTATGTGTGTCAAACAATAGATTTCTCGAAATTTTCAACTTTCAAGCGGCCATGTTGGACGCCATCTTGAATAACAGAAATTCCCCAAAGCGGATTTTAGCGGATTTTGGATATGTTCACCAGGGGGCTATTCTGCTTCGAATGACACCAAATTCAGCTTGTTGAGAATTTTTTCCGGGTTCAACCCTTCAACAGCCAGACTATTATTCAATCGATTCAGAACAAGTTCGTGGTAACTCACTACTTATGAAAAACTGCGATTCACAAGGAAAAATACATTTTTTTAAAGCAGGGTTCAATATATTGCCGACTAAATGTGCTTTCTTTCAATAAACATAATATTAGTAACAATATTTTTGGTCCAAGCAGAATAAAAGCATGAAAATAGAAAATAGTAAACACATCGTGAAAAATCCTCCGACTGACGACCTTTGGTCAGAATGTTTGAGCAAATAAATGTGAGTTTGGACACACATGAGGTATCAGCTTGTTTGAAAAATAATGTAGCATATGCTCGTAGCTGCCAAAATACTAAGTAATCTGTCATATCCTAGTTTATTACCTTTTTCTTCATTTCTCGATGTGTTTTCTTCGCCTCCGCCATTTTTAATGCGTGGTACTCATCAACTCGAAACCACGTGATTGTCGGGGGACAATTATACCCAGCCTGTTGTTCGGCCACTTACAATTTTATAAGCCCATCAATGCAACACCAAAAATACGTTGATTTCTTATAATTACGCCCCGGCACATTAATTTCAACATATTAGGGAGAATTATCTCAAATCTATCTTGTAAAAATGACAATTTCCGTTAGTCGAGTATCCAGCTCGAACGATTGAACAAAAATTTATGGTCCTATTTTGCAAATGAAAAACACGCACGATATAAGAGGGTCAAGGTCTCTCAAGTCACGATCGACTTGAATGTAAACTGACGCGAAGATATATGTAACAATTGTGTGATTAAAAATCACTTTTCGAATTGGAAAATATTAATTAGATACTATATGAATTTGACGTGAATCCGTCAATTGCATTGACATTCTGCAATTATATCACGAATTTGCCTTCGAAAAAGTTAATTTGAAGTTTTCCGATTCGCAGTTGGCCCATCTAATTGTTAGTTGGCGTCAGTTATCGCCACGGCCATGTTATTTACCAAAAATAAAAAAAATTATACAACGATAATGTTAACCATTCCCGAATTCCAACGTCAGTGACTCGGCCATTTACATCTTAATCGAGAAATGAAAGCAACAGGTAACTAAGGCGTTGTTGGGAAATTGTCCAATCAGAATCGAGAAAAATGATAGAGAAACAGAGGTGTAATTATATTATAGCAAACACCATGATAAACAATTTGAATCCAGACGTGTAAAATCAAGAACGGCAATTGTAACGTATGTGACGTCACGTGCGTTATATAATTTCTAGAGTAAGAAGGAAAGAAATTATTACATTTTTGTCACATACGTTACATTTCCAATAGTAAGATTTATCGGCATCTTGTTAAAACACAGATCTGTTTCTAACAGCGATATGCATGTGAACTATATCGCTACTGTTATGATTATTTGTCTAGTATATTTTAATAACTATTTCATCCGAAATTCATTATAAATAGCATATTTAAGCTAATTTTATAATTTGATACCCCTAAGACCCTCAAGCATGACATAAATATGTATTGACACATGAGAATAAAATTTATATTTTCCCAATACAATTTAATCTACATTTCCATATGAAAAAATTTATCATAACTTCATGATAAATATAAATTTTTACCCTTCTGGTTGATATTGCTCAGAAACTCTTGAATCCTATTTTTAATTGTTCAGTTAATTACAGGCGAAGGATCCCAGAAACTCGGGAGGGAAGACCTTAAGGGTGATAAGGAAACGCTTAATAGAGACAAAACTGGCTCTAAAATTCAATTGGGCTTGGAAGGAAACAAAGGACCCGTTCAAACATCTTCGCCAACATATGAAGATTATAATTATGCAGTGAGTAGCAGAATAGATTTTACGACTACATGGACAGACAGTCCTCAAAATTGGTCATGCATGGGAGATGCTGTAGCAACATCTAAAATGCCACATAACTAAATTTGCCGTGGGACATTTTTCCTATATTTCAAGGGCTGGACAAACAACTTGTTGACAATTACCCAGTTTCCAACGAATAAGGATGTAAACAATGAATGGTGGTAGCTTCCTAGAATCCTGTGAATGTTTCAAGATTCGATTTGATATGAAATCGCGTAAAAGGTTTGATTGCGAAGATACATTTTAGAAACATCCCGCACCGATACTCATACAACACATTATTAATGTCACTTAATGTCACTTAACTTTCTATTGTGGTGGTTGGATATGAAATCTTACCCCAGATTCAATGAAAAGTTTTTGCGTGCAACAAACAGCAACAAATGAGATTTGTATTGCTGATTTTTTGACACTGGCAATGTGAACAGTGTTTCTGGAGTGAATGTGAGGAAATATTTATTGACAATTTTTCGTTCTCTTTGCAGATGCAGTTCGATCTAACAGGGATTTAAAAGAATGTTGTCTGTCAAGACATTGAAGAGATGATTAAAGACCGGTCCCGTTTCGCTGAATTCAGGAACCATGGTCATGAAAATAGTTCCTGAATTTAGCAAAATCTATCCCATATACAGGTCAGACTGAGAGGTTAATTTAATCTGGAATTTTTGCATTGCAATTCAATACGTCTTTGGAGATTTATTAACCCTTTGAGCGCGGCAAACCGATATATCGGATTCCCGGTAGACTGCGGCAAGCCGATATATCGGCTTTCATGTATCAATATGTAACAAACTCATCCATTGGTCCGATACTCGGCCAATTAACATCCCTATCTCACGTAATGACGGTAATGTATGAGAATTACTATTGTAATATGCAATAGTTGGGTTACCCTGTACTATTTATAGATGACGTCATATGGCCATCTATCTATTTTTAAAAAGATGATGCAATCGGTTTTGTAAACATAAGTAAATATGGCGGACAATTTGAATTGTGTGTTTTCATCGGACTCGGATAGTGGCCCTAGTGGGACTGATTCTGAGGGAGATATTTCAGATGGGACACAAGAATATGAATCTGAGTCCCAAGATTCTGATGCAACTGAGTATTATCAGTACAGTTCCGACCAAAATGAAGGTGTGGATGATCAAAGTGAAGGTGAGGAGGGGTCCAATTCTGAGGGTTTTCGAAGACAGAC
This sequence comes from Siphonodentalium dalli, assembly GCA_032622095.1. Taxonomy (NCBI): domain Eukaryota; kingdom Metazoa; phylum Mollusca; class Scaphopoda; order Gadilida; family Siphonodentaliidae; genus Siphonodentalium; species Siphonodentalium dalli. Next base: position 160,394,505 of record CP136063.1, on the reverse strand, counting down.
AACATCCGACGTATGGGTATCGGTATTTGGCGACGAGACAGATGCTCCTGATCCATTTCCATTTAAAGTGCTGTCAGGAGTACGAAATATACCACCACAAGAGGCAACACCATTAGATACTTCCCTTCCAAGATCGGCAATTCTAAAGAACGGAATTCGTCTTGTGCACGGACTTAAAACAAGGGGTGCGCAAACGAACACGTATGGAATGCACGGACTGTGACGTCGGGTTACACAGTAATTACTTTGTGAGATATCACACCTTGAAACAATTCAAATTTAATTAACTTAGGCTACCTGTATCTATGGCTGAACAACTTACCTTCACGACCGAACGAATAACCTGTATGAATTATGCTATGGAAATTATAGTGATTGTTCCTATCTAATGAATTACTTACACCTTGATTAAATTAATTGTGTTATCTATATCAGTAGTTTTCTCTCCATTCAGTTTATATTGTAACATGTGCGACTATAGCACAGTTGTGAACATGTATACAGCAAATTATAGATGAGAAACAGTTCGACTTTGTATTGGGCCAATATAATTACAAAGTATATATGACCCATACCTACCTAGATAATCGCACCTGTAATTCCTGTACCGGTAACTGGAACATTCGCGTGCACATTGCCAGAATATAGATACGATAACAGCGAATATCGATACAATTACAAAACACATGAAATATGGTAAATTTATCGCTGATACCAATGTTTGACATGTTTTCACACCTGTAATCAGCAGAAGGAACACCAAAATATATACAGTTCCGCTCATATGCCAAACATATTATCAGCGCGTAAATAGTACGGTATATTGTCGTCAAGACGTACGATGGTGTACGTAAAAAAGAGACTGCTCGTGTTACAGAGGTTGTGCTTCTGTTTACATAACACACGGCAATTCTATTGGTTAATCACACAAAAATGATAAAACGCTCTTTATTATTTCCATATCAGGAAAACAGTAACAAATAACGCTCTTTATGTTTACCATATCCGGATCTAAACAAAGGCCAGGAAACGTAACGTTTTTTCCTTTTTGTTAACATAACAAAAGGGGAAAAATTGACAATAACATATTGTTTATGCCATATTTCTGATTGGCCCGGGGTAGAATAGGCCTACCGCCCCACTGGGAGGGGTAAAAAAAACCCCTAATGTGTCACCCTGTTTGCCGTGTGGTGCATCCCGTGAGGTGTGGTGTAGGAGTCCTGGATGTACTAGGGCGGTCGTATCACGTGAGGCATCGACCTGCCGATACGACTTAGCCCATGGTCCTCTTTGGTCCTGCATCTCCTCAAGACGGGTGGTTGAGTTGAACCGGCTTAATCAATCGGCTAGTCACGCCTCTCCACAGCGTTTCAGATTTAAATTTTGTTATATGTTGTAGTATTGCTCGTCTGATGTTTGAAGTATTGTTTTCTGTTTCTGTTCTCTCCTGTCTCTTGTGTTCATCTTGATTATTGTTGAGTGTTGATTTGTGTACGCCTGTCTCACTGTGGAGAGGTACCGGGGGCTGCTATATGCAGTGGCTAAACGGGCCACCGCTTCAGCTATGTACCACTCTTTGGCCCGACCAGAATTTGAAGGGTAGTCCACGGCGGCTGCTGGGCTAGTTGTCGATATTTTTGCTTTTTGTATGGCAATTCAAACAAAAAAAAACCTCTTGCTCGTCAGAATGATGAATCGCCAAGTTCCAATGATGCTGCACAAGGTATTCTCTTGGTACTTGGTTCTTGGCTTTGACCCAAATGTGAACAGACCTTCTATTTCTGTCATTGACAAAACACTACAAAGCATTGCTGGACAATTGAAGTCTGTTAAACAAATCAGAACTGGGCCAATAAGTGGCTCTCTCTTGATTGAATGCTCAAAGAAAGTTCAATCAGAAATATTGGCGGAGTTGGCACCACAGGGAGTTACAGAAGTCCGTCGATTTACAAAAAAACTGTTTATGGTATTCGAGTTCTTCTGAATAGTTATCTTCTGACCTTCAATCGTTGCGAACATCCACCGACATTGAAGGTTGGATATATGAAGGTATCCATTACGATGTTTTAAATTCCAGGGCTATGGCCATGAACATTGTAGAAGTAAAGAAACCATTTGTGCACGATGTTGTTTCTGGTCATGATCATAAGGATTGTACAAATCCTAAACAAATTCGAATTGTCAAGGTTCACATATATACTGCAATGGATCGTTCATGTCCCATGTGGGACTATGAATTCAAGATACAAAGATGTAAGGCTGAAAAACATTTATCGTATATAGATGCTAAGAAAATAGTTGGTACCAGACCATCAATTGCTCAAGTCACATACTCAGCTGCCGTTTCTCGAAAAAAGTATGTTGATGCCGGTGTTCTGCTTAATAAGTACGTTGCCAAATAACTCAGTATCTAAAAATAGAATGGCTTAAGCATAGGCCCCGGTGGGCACATGTGCTATGGACGTGCTCTGATTGGCTCTGCACATAAAGGTAAAGGTCATACTCCGTGTCGGGGATAATACATTTTGCCAAATTTTTATTTTGCTGTCACTCAAGATTCTGTGTTCTTTGAGAATCAGGTGTCCTGCGGATGCCAAACTCTAATTCACGCGGGCAAATTTCACTGAGTTTCATTTCAACCTGAATAGAAGATAGATCTAAGAATATTTACAAGACTTTCGTCCTCTTATAACTAGTTGAAGCTTTCCTATGAAACAATAAGGACAAACAGTAAAAAACTCATTCTTTGTCAAAACAATCATTGAATGGAACCACCTGCATGGAGGACACGGCCAGCGCATGTGATTTAACATCAACAACAACATTAACAGCGTAAGTCGTCCAACGGTGATCCTACAGGCTTCAGCCAAATCAAGGCTCCTACACCGACCAACATACAGATACAGATCGAACTTGAAACAAGATGCATCACAAAGTGAGTATAATTTACTGTAATACTAATACAGTAATAGTCTGTATTATAATTTATATATTATAATATTTAAGTGTTTTCCGCGTGAAAACATTCAATTAATTCTATTCAATATAATAATAATTCATTGACGCGAAATTAGGTTAGTTACTAACTGACTAAGTTAGTACAACTGACCTCGCGCCTCGATACAATTAAACGCTGAAATGCATAAAACTAAAAGGCCATGCGTTGAAATTATTCAGATTCAGGGGTCATTGATATTGTTGCCACATTTTGGTGTGTTGGCTGGTTGGAAACGGGCCAGCTCGTCCCACTCCCAGATCTACTCAAGGCCATATAGCGACTAGGTCGCCGAGTCACTATGTGCCAGTATGTGGCCATGGAAACGACGATTAGCTTTCTTGAGGAAATTCTCCTAGCCTGCAAAGGTATCTGTGTCACGCGATTACATGTAGCTCGCTTTGCTAAATTCTCCTAATCTACAAGTTCACTCGAATATTCTTGACGCAAATTGAATTCAATGGACAAAATCCCTTATGTACACTGCATGTTTTATATACCCAACAAATACATATTAGCTACTTTGTGAATTGTGATATGTCATACCATAATATTACCCATTATGGTAGGCATGTTGGTATTTGTTTATAGTTCGCAAGAATATACGCTGCAATGTCGCTTTGATTATTCATGCGATTGATGTGACGTCAGTTCATTCATAATCTTGAACCAGTCAACAGCGTCACGGGTGCCTTGTATCGCAACCACCTTACAGTAACGGTGCAGATATTTATTATCGCCAATTCGTTATCGCTAATTTTATTAGGGAATTTCATAGGAAATGGTAGATAATTAGAGAATACCTACGAGTTTTGGTTGAATACCCGCATTATCTCATGAGTGGGTGCAAGGAAGTACAGAATTTCCACAAGCGGCTACAAGCCGCGAGTGGAAATTCTGTACTTCCTTGCACCCACGAATGAGATAATCCGGGTATTCAACCAAAACCCGTAGGTTTTCTTTTTATTATATGCGCTATAAACCGCACCAAAACTGCTAATTTTGTCCTACAGTTCACTTCAAATTGTTAGAAAGCTTCGACATTTGCATTTTGTTTACATTCCATCAATTGATTTGCTCACCACTGAATGACAAATATCGAGCATAGCCGCCATAAGAAATAGTCCCCATTGTTTTATTCTGAAATGATGCGAGAAAATTAATGTATACATAATTTAGTGATAAGAATATATTAAAACAAATGAGTTAACATTATAACAATTAAATAACAGTTTATGAACCGTGAAATCAATAATTACAACAATAGTCCGGCTGTTATTGATACGCTTTGAAACTTAATGTGATTCGCCGCTATAAACCGGAAGTAATCTCTGAAAAAGTAATACTATTGTGTTATCCATCGAGTCGGTCAGTGTTATCCATCGAGTCGGTCAGTGTTATCCATCGAGTCGGTCCAGGCGATGGGTATAACACTCTACGCCACGGCAATTTCCCACTATTGAATGGGGAAGCATATAATAAAGAGTGATACCATGCAAAAATAATCACTCAACCATGCAGGGTAGATATGCCTACAGCTACATGTATACTGAAATGGAGCCTATACAAGCATCCACTATACATTTTGTTGACTCCTTGTTTGTGTGACCCTCTGCTGTGACAGGTGGTTGAGCTTGCATGTATGTGTGGCCATCCAGAAATATCAGTCTATAGATTATATATACTGTATCAGAGAAATGAAGGCACAGGCTCAGTATAAGTCTTCAATTCTTCATGCAGAAATAAGGGTGTTTAATGGGATAATGCATCTTTAACAGGACTGAAGGTCAAGCTGGGTACCCAAAGCACCTTTTCAGGCAAGACCAAAATGAGATGACAATGATCCCTTCGGACTGATGCTAACTTGTAAACTACAACTTACAAAGTTAACTACATGTATCGATAGGTATACCTACATTGTACATACATGTACAGTATATATATGTACAGTTAAATTTGCTGAACATTTGTCAGTTTATAGTAGGTCATTTGATGCTTTTGGGATGCTAACAGACTGAATAAGCCAATAAATTAATTCCATTATTACCTGAATAATAGCACCTGTAGATTCGGTGTTGTGTGGCTAGTGTACATGTAGGCTATAGTACATTGTATATCTAAATTCATATTTCAGGAGGACAATTCTTAATCCCCACCTTGGACAAGCTTACCGATACAACTGTGCTATCGCATCTTCTCAAGTGATCTGCTGACAGCTTCCAGATCTTGGCTGCTGCAGGGACTATATTAACACTGACCTCCAAGATACTGATCCGTTAGTATGTTAACACTGCTAAATATCCATTTGAATGGTGCTATTTATTTTATTCATGAATATACCACAGTTCTTCCCACGAGACGGGAGCGATTGCTCTCGCACCCGTATGCACTCGCAATTTAGAATTCACGGGTGGTAAAATTTGCACTCGTACATCTTGTCAAAATGTTGATAGTCACTGTAATTGTTGATTCATTATTGAACTATTTGAAGGTACATTTTCCATCTCACTTAAATTATGGACATGTAAAAGTGTAACTGGACATAGGTCTATCCTACAATGACATTTTGTTTGAGAAAATCCGAAATTAAAGTTATATTATGCGTGCAATTACACCCGTTTCTGAATTGCGAGAGCAAATAAATGCTCTCGCTGTGTTTTCCTCATGGGAAGGACTGATCAATACCAATAACAAGATTCTGGGCATATAATATTGATTATCATGTCACCTGGTGATGTCATGATGGGTGAGTATTTGTAGAAGCAGCTAGATATTTCTCTCTAAATCACGGATATGAAAATGGAATAAGGGTAGGACCATGTAATAAATATATTTTATAGCATTTTTTTTTCGTACATTATAGTTTAATGTTACCGGTGTAACACGATATCTCCCCCCCCTGGGTATCTTCCCCCCCCCCGGGGGGGAACATACCCCTGGGTATCTTCCCCCCCCACTTGTACATTTTTTTTCCCTCACTTATTTGATATTATTATGGTAAGAAATGCCGAGAAAACTATTAATTTTGTTTTGGTTATTTTGAAGTTTAACTTAACCCAGTAATAGCATAAATATGTCAAAATATTACCTTATGATTCTATCGTTTAATTTGCTTTATATAGTCATGAAATGGCGAGAAATTAACTTTATATGAGCAAAAATTTATAGAGTAAAAATTTTGGGTGGGGGGGATGATACCCAGGCCTGAGTATCTTCCCCCCCCCACCCAGCACCTACATATGACAAAAATTAAACGTATGATTTTATTGCTTAATTTGCTTTATATAGTCATGAAATGGCGAGAAATTAACTTTATATGAGCAAAATTTGATAGAGTAAGAATTTGGGGTGGGGGGGTGGGAGATACCCAGGCCTGAGTATCTCCCCCCCCCCCCCCACCCAGCACCTACATATGAAAAAATTATACGTATGATTTTATTGCTTAATTTGCTTTATATAATGAAATTTTGCTCATATAAAGTTAATTTCTCGCCATTTCATGAGTATATAAAGCAAATTAAGCAATAAAATCATACGTTTAATTTTTGTCATATGTAGGTGCTGGGTGGGGGGGGGGGGGAAGATAATCAGGCCTGGTTATCTCCCCCCCCCCACCCAAATTCTTACTCTAATCAAATTTTGCTCATATAAAGTTAATTTCTCGCCATTTCATGACTATATAAAGCAAATTAAGCAATAAAATCATACGTTTAATTTTTGTCATATGTAGGCGCTGGGTGGGGGGGGGGGGAAGATACTCAGGCCTGGGTATCTCCCCCCCCCACCCCATATTCTTACTCTATCAAATTTTGCTCATATAAAGTTAATTTCTCGCCATTTCATAACTATATAAAGCAAATTAAGCAATAAAATCATATGTTTAATTTTTGTCATATGTAGCCGCTGGGTGGGGGGGGGAAGATACTCAGGCCTGGATATTTCCCCTCCCTCCCTCCCACCCCAAATTCTTACTCTATTAAATTGTTCTCATATAAAGTTAATTTCTCGCCATTTCATGACAATATAAAGCAAAATAAACGATAAAATCGTAAGGTAATATTTTGACATATTTATGCTATTGGGTTGTGTGAGGGGTTAAGTTAAACTTCAAAATAAATTTTTATTTTTTTTTTTTTTTTAATAGTTTTCTCGGCATTTCTTACCATAATAATATATAATAAGTGAGGGAAAAAAAATATATGAGTAGGGGGGAAGATACCCAGGGCGGGGGGGGGAAGATACCCAGGGGGGGGGGAGATAAACTGTTACACCGGTACATGCATTTGATAAAACTTGCTGCATCAAAAATTCTGAGCAATCCTCCTGTTTGGTTTCAGACCAAGTCAATATGATACTAGTCGCTACAATCCAGTTTGGGAACATAAACGAACATACTGAAATCCAGGGGATATAGAGGCACTTGTTTTATGATTGACAGGTACAAAATTTATTCTACTTGAATTTCAACAGTAAATTAAAGAAAAATGTGACCTGATATTGAATTTTCGTGACAGGGGATAAAATAAATATTTATCGTGGAATCGGGTCTCAAAGGTCACGTAAAAAATGTAATCTCGAGCTGGGAACTTTACGTACTGATGAATAAATCATTAAGCAACAGGTATGAACAAAGAAGTACATTCCCGCGTTATTTTTCGACTTTATACGGTTCCCTGTCAAAACTTATAAAAAATTCCCGGGTTTCGAACTGATAGAATTTGATCTCTACGGGCGTTAGCCAGAGTAGAGATTCATGGCATGATCTAGATAATAAAGAAAGATGCAACTTTAATGGATTTCAAGAATGGCTCAAGTATTATAAGACAGTAGAACAAGCCTCACCAAAAAATTTTGCATCGAAAAAAGACATCCTTTTTCATGATGGATGGAATATGATAGCAAATAACTTTGAACAATAATATCATGGTTACAAAAACCTTCTTGGTCTTCTCTTTCACATATGTTTTCTGGCAAAATTTCAGCACAGTTCCATGGTAATTCATACTCATAAATATAAATAAAAGAATACTGTATGTAGGCTCACATACATGTATGTCGCAGGAGTTCATCTCTTCCAACAACCTAGCAACTTGTCAAATTTCACTCTTGGACGAGCCCTTGTCTAATCAGAGAGGGAGACTCCTGGTAGATTACACTGATTGTTGTCAGGGATGGACTTTTGTTACATTGTGTTTGTCTTACATGGTTCCTATTGCCTATTGTTGTTTTCACTGTCATCTGGTTTATGTGGAAATTAGGGGTGCCACGATTAATCGTATAATCGATGAACCGTTGATAAAGCCGATAATCGATTACCATTTCCGTCGTCGATTAATCTGCGTTATTTATTTCGGATGTTGGAAAATGTCGGTTATTGTTGAATACCCTGATTGTTTTTCACAGTTTAATATACAACTGAGGGGTTAACAACATTTGATCATGTATCAAAGAGATTCCGACAACTTGAGTACTACTAGTATATGTTGCAAACAGCCGGCAGTTCATTTGATGACATGGTTACTCTTCGAGTCATTGTATATTCTTCAAATTGCATGGCGCCATGATGGCGGCACTGCAGCTTTGAACTTACATGTATGCCGACATCGTTGTATATTTCTACAAGAAAGGCGGCACTACGTCTTTGAAATGGACTGACTGTCAGTGAACTGAATGCCCTCGCCCTTGAATCTCATTGGACCAAAGGGGAGTTGATTGACATTCTCTCGATATCAGGGAACCTACGGCATTTTAATCAGCGATATTCTCGGCGGTGTCATTTGCAGCAAGTATACTTTGTTTGTATAAGTATACTTAGATGTTACTAGTACAGGCTATCGCTTATAGTGTGGTGACTGCTAAATGAAATTAACTATTACCAAATACTTATTATTTTTAGTCCTGAAATTTGCGGGCAGGGGCCCACCTTTGTAATTGTTATACATGCTCTGGAAGTTCGCTGAAACTTATAGTTTCCGTAACATTAGATTCCTTTTTTTTAGGAACCACCGTCGGTCCGTCGTGCATTCCTACTTTTATATTGCTTGTATGTTTGGCTGTTAAATTAATCGCTACGTTTGTTCCAATGAACTCACAAATATTATAACCATGACATCGCCGAGAACTGTGCTTGTATTGAACACATTGTGCTCATTAGTCATTACCGGTGGTTTATGATGCACTTTATTAACACAAAAATTACATCAGCCGAAGCCTCAAACAAGCAGCGAAAGCAGTTAACCAGCATCCAGCTAATATGGCAATAGGCCATATTACGGAATACTTCTACTGATGTTATTATTATGTACGATTAATCGATTATAGTCGATTATTGACGACCGATTATCGATTATCAAAATAAATAATCGTGGCACCTCTAGTGGAAATGTGGAGTTTTTTTCAGCCTGTGCATATATCTCAACCAATGGTTATAGGATCTGAATGAAATTTGGTATGGAGGTTCACCATCACGATTGATTTCAAAAGAGGGGCAAATGACGTTCATGTTTTTTCCATTTTAGAGTCCTCCTTTTTATACCCACACTTTCGATGAAAATGGGGGGTATACTGGATTGACTGCGTCCGTCCGTCACGCTTTCTCCCTCCATGTGTCCGTCCGTCCGTCCTCATAACTCGAACAACTATGAACCGATTTCAATACATTTTTGTATGCAATCTCCTTAGGACTGCCTCTCCGCATGATGCTAATTGCGGTTCGGTCCGACTTTTTTTTTTAAGTTACGCCTCATTTTCGACTTATTTTGACTTAGAAAATTCCGTCCGTCCTCATAACTCGAACAACTAGGAACCGATTTCAATAATGTTTTGTATGCAATCTCCTTAGGACTGCCTCTCCGCATGATGCTAATTGCGGTTTGGTCCGACTTTTTTTTTTTAAGTTACGCCTCATTTTCAACTTATTTTGACTTAGAAAATTTTGTCCGACTTAATAACTTTTAACAAATATGAACCGCTTTCAATAATTTTTGGTATACATGCTTTTCACAATATACCCTCTCTACATGATGCGGCTAGGGATTGGCTCAGACTCGACAAAAGCCATCTTAGATGTTAAGGTTGCGTTTCATTTTTGGGTATATGGACCTTTCACAACTATAATCAATATCTCGGTTGAGTTCAAAAACCGAGTTATGATTCTGAAGGGAAAAAAACCCGGATTAGAGCCATCTTTGATGAGCAACCCTAGTTTTGTCATCCTTGGGTGGGAGTATTTATACTTAATGGTATGCTTGAAATCTCGCTGATTTTGTTTGTTATTATCACAAGTTGAAAAACTTTTTCTCAGAGTTGATAGTTGAAAAGTTGCAAAAATAAACAAATTACTGTTTTATCAGGGCTGCCTGGATATCTTCATCACACATCATCCTGCCTAACTGGGAATTATATCATACTTAGGGGTGCCACGATTAATCGTATAATCGATGAACCGTTGATAAAGCCGATAATCGATTACCATTTCAGTCGTCGATTAATCTGTGTTATTTATATCGGATGTCAGAAGATGCCGGGTATTTTTGAATACCGTGTTTATTTTACAAAGTTCTATCTACAACCGAGGTGTTAACATCCTTTGATCGCGTTAACATCCTTTGATCGCGTACCAAAGAGATTCCAATAACATGAGTACTACTGATATATGTTGCAAACAGTCGGCAGTTCATTTGATGATGCGACCAGGCTTGGGGCAATTACTTGTGAATGTAATCAATTACAATTACAATTACTTCAACATTTTTCAATTACAATTATAATTCCCATTACATCTATTTCACAATGTAATTAATTACAATTACAATTACTTTGAAATGTAATTCAATTACAATTACATTTCAGCACATAATGGAAGTAGGAACAGTTTTAATTATATAAACTTTATTTGATAACAAAACATAAATTTAATACAAGCAAGATGAAATACACGGTGAAGCACACTTGGTACAGAGCAGCCAATGTACTGAGTCCAGTATAGGTGTTCGAAGAACTGAGCGAATCATGATTTATAGCTGGCAACTCCAGCGTGTTGCATTGGCAGCTTGTAGTCGGGGTTGATCTTCTAGAAATTGGAATGATATCAGAGATTTATGAACTTTGCTAACTATCTTCAATGCTTTGGCATTCTTGACCGATGTTTTTGCATACTGAAAGATCCTAGTAGGTTGTTGATCACTTGCTGATGGTGCTTGTGTGACTGGATTCATACACATCTTGGTGCTTTCGCTATAAAATGAAAATAATAGAGTATTTTAGTAACACACATGTATTCATCATTTAATTATTAAGGGAATAAGACTATCTCAGTAAGTCAGACACACAGCCAGGCCAATTGTAAAGGACAATGAGATAATCAACACTCTGATTGCAATTAGAGCCATAAACTTAATTAGCCTTTGTGGCCACCAGCTTACTGGTAACACAATGCCTCCACTAGACAGTGCTAATTGGGGGATTATTGAGGCAGATATTTGTCCCCACTTTGTCATTCAGTTGCAAATTAGAAGGGACAAGAAACAATGCATATACCAATACCACCATATGACTGAGGTTATATGTCAATGGAATTAAACAAAACTAATACATAGAAATGGAAACTTACCTTCAGATGTGTCACAAAATTGGAGGTAACTTTTTTGGAACTGGATATTGTAGTTGGGCAAAGTTTGCACTTCACTTTCATAGGACACGATGTGTTTTTCTGCAAATTAAAATGCTGCCAGATTTTTTGTAGACATGTTGATAGCATTAGCAATGGTTGGTATGACTTTCTACCATAGCACATATACCATATCAGATGGAGATAATGAAACATGATCATAAGAGTGATATATTATAGTGATCTATTGTCAATTATTTGAAGTTGGTTTCTCAGTGTATTTATCAAAACAAGCCTTCTACCTCAAAGGTTAACCAATGCTTAAGCAAACAAACAGGAGGTGTCAACAGAATTCACCATTGAGACACAGTGGATAAAAACTCAGTATTGTGACAACAAAGTGATAGACAGTCACCAGTCTTACACTTTGAAATTTGGGAGAAAAAAACATTTGAAGAAACCATTGGATGAATCATGAAAGAGAACTTTGAGAAGAAACAAGTACCTGTGATTTTGAAGTAATTGAAATTAGATCCTAATTACAATTACAATTACATCCTAACCAATTACAATTGCAATTACATGTAATTGAGAATAAACTGAATTACCAATTACATGCAATTACTTGAAAAAAATGTAATTAATTACAATCAATTACAATTACAATTACCCCATCCCTGGATGCGACATGGTTTCTCGTCGGATCGTTGTATATTCTACAAATTGGCCGCACTGCAGATTTTAACACATTGCGACATCGTTGTATATTTTAGTATACTTGAAAGGTGGCAATATGTCTTTGAAATGTGCCGACTGTCACCGTGTTCAATGAACTGAATGCACTCGCCCTTGAATCTGATTGGACCAATGGGATGTTGATTGACATTTTCTCTAAAACCAGGGAACAATATATATATGGCATTTTAATCAGTGATGTTCTCCCCAATTGCATTGCAAGTGTACTTTGTTTGTATAAGTACAAATGTATACTTAGAAGTTACTAGTAAAGGCTATCGCATATCGTGAGGTGAATGCTGAATGAAACGGACTGTTATCAAATACTTAAATTGTTCTGAGTCATGCAATTTGCAGGTGGCGCACACGTTTGTGATTGTTAACCACGCTCTGAAAGTTTGATGAAACTTATAGTTTCCATAACATTTGATTCCTTTATTTAGGAACAACCGGCGGTCCATTGTTCATTCCTACTTTTGTATTGTTATACCCCCTTTTTTTTTTAAAGGGGGGTATACTGTTTTGCACCTGTCTGTCCGTCCGTACGTCCGTCCGATGTCTGTTCTTGTCATAACTTGAACAATAGTGCTCGGACCTCAATGAAATTAGGTATGGATGTTCACTACTATGAGAACATTAAATAGAGGGTTCCATCGTTTTGTTCGGATTTTCCATTCTAGAGTTATTCATCTTTGTTTATCTGGAAATGTTGGATTTTTGGTCCATCTGGTGTCTGTTCATGTCGTAACTTCAACAGTTGTGCTGGGATCTCAATGTAATTTGGAATGTATGTTCACAACTATGAGGACATTAAATAGAGGGTTCCATCGTTTTGTTCGGATTTTCCATTCTAGAGTTATTCATCTTTGTTTATCTGGAAAAGTTGGATTTTTGGTCCGTCTGGTGTCTGTTCATGTCATAACATGAACAGTAGTGCTCGGATCTCAATGAAATTTGGTATGGATGTTCACTACTATGAGGACAATAAAAAGAGGGTTCCATCGTTTTGTTCAGATTTTCCATTCTAAAGTTATACATCTTTGTTTATCTGGACATGTTGGCTGTTTGGTCCATCCGATGTCTGTTCGGGTCATAACTTGAACAGTAATGCTCGGATCTCAATGAAATTTTGTATGGATGTTCACCACTATGAGGACATTTAATGGCACATTCACCTGTTTTGTTTTGTTTTTTTGTGCTATAGTTATTCATCTTCGTTTATATGAAAATGCTGATTTTTGGGTCCATCTGTCTGAGTATAGCAGTCATAAGTTATAGATATGCCCACACTAGGCGGTATGCCACTAGGGGGTATGTACCGGACGACAGTCCATCTCTGTGGCTATTCCTAAAACTTAAATTAATCGCTACATTCGTTCTAATGAACTCACAAATATTATAACCATAACATCGCTGAGAACTGTGCTGGTATGCAATACATTGTGCTCATTAGTCATTAACAGTGGTTTATGATGCATTTTATTAACGTAAAAATTACATCAGCCAATGTCTCAAATGACCAGCGACAGTGCAGTTATTGAGTTAACGAGCACCCAGGCAATAGGCCATATTACGGTATACTTCCACTGATGTTACTAATATTAGGTACGATTAATCGATTATAGTCGATTATTGACGCCCGATTATCGATTATCAAAATCAATAGTCGTGGCACCTCTAATCGTACTAGCTGGTGGACCCGACTTCGTCCGGGCTGTTTCCCCTCTGCTTTCTGGCGAAATGCGCGATTTGACCTTGAATTGACCATTTTGAAGGTCAAGGTCAGGTCGGGGTCACGATTTGTCCCATCCAAAACACTCCTCGGACAAAAGTAACCGTAGGTACCAAATTTCGTCAAAATACCGTCAAAATTCGCAATTTGACCTTGAATTGACCATTTTGAAGGTTAGGTCGGGGTCACGATTTGACCCGTCCAAAACACTCCCCGAACAAAATTATCCCTAGGTCTCAAATTTCCGTTTTACCCGATTTGACCTTGAATTGAACTTTGAAGGTCAAGATCAGGTCGGGGTCACGATTTGACTCGTCCAAAAGACTCTCCGGACAAAGGTACCGGTACCTATAGGTATCAAATTTCGTCTAAATCCGTCCCGTTTTACCAGATTTGACCTTGAATTGACATTTTTGAAGGTCAAGGTCAGGTCAGGGTCACGATTTGACCCATCCAAAACATTCCCCAGACAAAAGTAACCCTAGGTATAAAAATTTCGTCAAAATCTGTCAGGCAGTTTTCCCGGTCATTGCTAACAAACAAACAGACAGAAGTCCCAAAATATATATTAGATCTTTTATCTTTTCACACATAAACATGAACCCAGTGATTTTTTCTTCTCAATGTAATAGATACAGTAACATATTTTGGGTTGGTGCAGAAAAATACCACTTATATATAGGCATTTCTTTGACACAAGGAATCTAATGCTGTGGACTAGAGTTGTCGAAGAGCACAACAATTGGTAACAAATTTATTGACGCTGACATCAACCACATGTATATTAAGAGGATATCTCGTGATTTGAGTGCACAAAAACAATTATCTCATTGAGGAAAGTAGACAAATGTTTATTTTACTGAGTGAAAATGTTTGGTATCAAAAACAGTAAAGTTTAATGAATTGTTTTTGTTTTTATTTATTTGTTCAACAGTAATTATTTAAATAGAGATTAATGTGAAGGCACATACATGAAGGTAACATGATGGATCTTTGAAATTGTGTTGTACATCTCTCTGATTTCCTAACTCTCTACACAAGCACTATACTCTATAGGATATCTCATTTTATACTCGTAATGGTCCGCTTCATAAGTTATTTGCAACAGTTAATTTACTGGACTGGATTGAATTTCTGAATCAAAGAGTGTCCACAATATAAACATGCTTCTTTAATGACCCAAGACTTTGTGGTGATCTATAATTCACTCATGTTAATCTTATATCATTTCTCATACTCTCGTTAATTTCCATGAATGGCAATTTGGTTTAACTCAAGTTGTTTTAAATATTCAATTCGATCCGAAATTTGATATTTGCAGAATCTTACTTAAATTTAAGCAAACTATCTGAAACTATGGACAAAATCAGTTTAAAAAGATTGCAGCAGTACAATTTCAAGTTGATAATCCAATGTCATATAGACAAACAGTCTACCACCATATTGTGGTACATATTAATTTATTCTGAGTGATTATAAAGTACCTGTATATTTTATTTTTAGATATCGTAGCTATATCCCAATGTGAACAGAAATTGGACCATAACTTATCAAATGAGCTATTGGACGAGAACAAAAGGATATGAATATTAATAAAGGTAATGATTTAAAGCTGCATTTACTATTATACTCAGTGACATTGGAAAAAAAATGAGTTATCACAAAAAGCAAAAAAGTGGTTGCAATTATACAAAAAATGTATTGTCGATTAGGTTGTTAAGGATAGTATATGATAAAGTGATGTGGATTTTAGCTCACCTAATGTGAAGTCTCTGGTGGAGCTATAGTCATCCGTCCGTCTGTATATATTTGGTCCTTGGGTGACTGGGGCAGATCCAGCAGAAACAATGCCTGGTCTATTGGTGGCAGGAGTAAAGTTGAATCCACTATTTAATCTAAA
Organism: Siphonodentalium dalli; assembly: GCA_032622095.1. Lineage (NCBI taxonomy): Eukaryota > Metazoa > Mollusca > Scaphopoda > Gadilida > Siphonodentaliidae > Siphonodentalium > Siphonodentalium dalli. Next base: position 160,378,535 of record CP136063.1, on the reverse strand, counting down.
TGAAATACTTGTTTGACAGAGGGTACATGTGTAGTATTAACCCACATACTCACTGACATACTAGAATTTGTTTTTTTCAAAGTCTTTATATGTCCATGTGTACTCATAATAGTGGGGCACACATGTACTTACTCAAATAGAACATGGAGGTGGGTGTTGAAATGCATGTCAGAGTTAGTAGTCAGACATCCAAATAAATCATCCTACATGTCCTATTCTCGCAGGGATATGCCAACAGAGGAGGGGAGGGGATGGCGGATTGATTGCATATTTTTTCAATGACATTTGATTTTTTTTTCCAAAACCAATTATAAATACCAAAATGAATATATAATTATAGACCAATATAAATCAAGAGAAAGGGCTCCCAGTTGTAATATTTTTCCCACTATTTATTAGTTTATAACACGATATCATGGGGTGGGTTCTGCTTCTGATGAGGACAAAATTGGACAGTTTCATTAAGCTTTAAATACTTGACTGGTATCTAAAATCTTTCGTACCCTTTTCCTACTATTTTAACATTTAAATTTGAGTATGAACTACCTGTAGAATTTAGTTCCTGATAACATTCACTTAATTCAAATAACTCTTCTGATGAATGTCAGTATAATACATTTTATATGTCAACACATGAATCTCATATCAGGTTTGCTCAAATTGGGTTGGTTATTCAAGAAGGTGCAGTCCTTGCAGATTTAATACTCTGCCTTCAAATTAATTGAATCAAGAATATGTATGTCACTGTGAACACTTTAATTTCTAAGCTGAGTGTATAATTCTAACTATTTATTTTGAAGTAAATTTGACAAGTACTGACTGTTGTAGTCTTCATAGTGCCAGTCTTCTCAGTTTTCATATTGAATTGTAAATTGGGCAATGTTGTCAGGCACTTATTTGATAAGTGTTCTGAATAAATATTTATGTATGCCATTACACAATAAAAATTCATGTTATTTTATTATGTGGCTGAAACTGGCTCCATATTTAGTGTTGGATCTGCCTGCAGTCCATTTGTGCACTAAGTGCATACGTAGAGGATCTCTAATGAGTCGCAATTTTATATTAAATTTATTAACCAAGCTAAAGCTCGACTCAAATACAAATTTTGTGGACAAGGTTTATAAATTTTGTAAATAAATTGGATGAATTCGAGATCAATTCTATCACATAATCACATTTTAGCAAGGAAAATGATCTTGAAATGCCTGGGGTTAAAAAAATATTTTTATTTCTTTACCACAACCAAAGAAACCCTTCAAGAAAAAATATAGTTCCATTTTGAATGAGTCTTTTCTTGCTGACAAAATTGTTCAACCACCATTATCACCAATGTTTATCTCACAGTCAACACTAAATAACACAACACAAATTGAATATCATTATTATATTCTAATTAACATAATAATAAAGTTCTGGCATTGATATCGACATCATTGAACGGAGCTCTTATGTCACTGCACATGGGAATTATACATGTGTGTCTTACTAAAAAATATGAGATCGGATTTAGGAGAGCGAGCTACTGTGTGATAAATTTTGATCTTAGACACACTCTTTCTGTGAGCCTTTATTCAACCGCGGCCTCTTTGTGCACTTTTAGCACAATTTGTTTAATCATTTTGATTTTTTTTTTAATTTATTTAAAAAGTTGAAAAAAATATTGAATTTAAAATTATTTTTTTGGTTGAAGTCAAAACACATTTAAAAAAAAAATTAAGTTTATTTATTTTTTTAAATCAAAATTTCGATAAAATAACAGCATTATAACATCCGATGGGGTACCCCGAGTTACCACAAACAAATTTGGTTGAATCGATCATAGGGGTCTCGGAGAAAAGTCATTATCAGCCAGAGAGATCCTACTCTTTTTATATATTTTACAAACTGATATATATATATATATATTGATGTATTGTTTTATTAGCATACTGCCTTTGTTGGTGCTTTTGCAAATAAATCAAATTGAATGAACATAATTTGCATAGTAGGGCTATAATATAAAGACAATTAAATTAGAAAATGAGATTTGACAGAGATGTCCACATTGAATGTGCAACTGCACACCTCCTTGAACCATACCAAATATCCAAGTCTATGAAATTCCTTTGCACCCCATCGCACTTGGGTTGGAAATTTCCAACCATCTCAAGCTTTCCCACTGTTGTAAATTTACAAACTGATATAATCCCTACGTTTGGAAATTTTCAAACTGATAACCAAAAGTCAGTGAAAGTAGGAAAATGTTCGACTTTTGGCCTAAAACAACAAATTGCACTGTATCATGCCAAATTCAACGCAGCTTTGATTTAATATTTTGACAAAGCACGCTGACGTCATGATAATAAAAATATTTAAAATAAAAGAAAACATAAATAATAATTAGAAGTAGAATAGCAATGGTGTCTTCGAATCCATGCCTGATCGACAGTGCAAGTGTCTTTTGTGTGGCAGCAACTTTTGATATGACAAAATAGCGATTACACCCAGGTGGTTGAATGCAATATTGACACTTTTTCTCCTCTGAACTGAGTTTATCCTCAGGACTGGCTGAAGTTATTACTATTAATTGTTAGTTGTGATGATGCAAATTTATATTTCAGGTTCTGACATTTCACGTGGTAAGGATTGAAGCCCATTTCAGAGGCAGGAGGGGATGTCTGGCATAACTTCTAAAAGAAAATCAGCCAACACCAGCTTCACCAGCTCCAATGAAGATTTTTCTCAGTTTCTATATAAGACTGTGACATTGGTCAAGACAGATAAATGGTTGCAAAGACACAGTTAAAGAAAAAAATGAGAACAAAACTTTCTCAAGAGAAGACACCACCTAAGGCTGTGTAAAAGACAAACTTATGATTCATCCTTCTCCTATACTCCACTTCAAGGCCTAAACAAAAAATACGTTTGTTTCCGCTAACCCGACCGACCCTATTTTAAACCGCCGACCCTAAACCTTTTTATTGCCATTGCAACAAAAAAAAAATTGGACCAAAAAAAAAAAAAAAAAAAAATAATAATATTTTGATTTAAATTTGTTTTTGTTTTTTTAATTTAGGTCCCAATTCATATCATAACAAGATGCAAAACATTTATATGTTTATATATATTGACATAAGAAATTTAAGTTTACAAAAAGATTTAAGTTTAACAGTTGGAATCATACTGTAAAGTATGTTTGGCTTTATCTAGCTTTCATCTGTGAAAACTTCAAATAATTTGAGTTCAGGTACGGTATGTTATCATTCAGCGTTCAGAACTTCAGACTTCAGTATTTCAATCAATTACAGCACAGGAACATTAACAATTTGATCAAATCAACCTGGTTATCATTAACTTATCAAGTGGGATCTCATAATACCAAATGAAAAATTAACATAGAGATTAGTACCATATATAGTAATTACTATCTTAATACATGTACATTGTTTCTGTACTACATGTACATGTAGGATTTCTGTATTACATGTACATGTAGTATATAATGTACGGTATGTGTCTCACTTGAATTTTATAAAATAGCCTATTTATGAATTAGGGTGATGATGGCAAGTCTAATTTCAAGCAGGATAAGGCTTCCGATAAGCATAATCCATAGAACCAAAAGATATCTGACAATAACTTATAAGCATTTCCAATCCATACATATATAAAAAGTTCCAAAGTTATGCTTGAGAAACTTGATAAAATTGACCTCTCTGTAAAATTCAAAATACTGACTCAAAGAGCCTTAGATTAGATCTAAATGCAATGGATTTTCAAACATTTTCCAGGGGAAGAACCCCCACCATCATCAGGGGGTCACCCTTCCCAAACATTCCTCCGATCAGGCCTTCATCATTGCCCAAAAACAGGTGTCCCCAAAAAATACCTAGATCCTTCACTGAATGCGGAGAAGGTGGTGTTGTGAAGCCATCCTTAAGAGATCGGTACAAGACGGTCACTCCAATATGTGAACAGTGCAGTGGTGCTGGACTGACTCCAGTTGTCGCCAGACCATATAGGAAATATTAGGATTATCAAAGACTATCTTAGTATATAGACTAGTATATATGTAAATATTAAAGCATATGTACAGTAAGATTGAATTGGAGTTTCTAGTTCCTCTGTCATCTGGGTTAACCTGATTGGGGCTAAGAAGTGCATATTTTGGGTTATTGACAAGTATTATACAGTTATTTTTAAAGATACTGAAGAAAAAAAAAGTTACCAAAAAAAAAAAAGTTAAGCCTACCTACCTACCCTAATTTTTTTTAGCTTGTTAGCGGAAACAAAGGTATTATTTGTTTAGGCCCAATGCAAAGGATTTGCAAAGTTTGGTGCGAGATATTGAAATCAGTTCTGTCGGTCTTGTGCATATGTCTGTTATAAAATATTTTGCTCTATTTTGTTTAGGTGCAATTTTTAGCTCAACTTGCCAAAGTAAAATGTAAGCTATTGCCATGGGATGGCGTTTGTCTGAGCGTGTATCCGTCCATCTGTCAACAATTTCCTTTAGCACACCCTACAGGTCACAGCTCTCATCCGATCATCACCAACTTCATAAGGATCTTTGGAGTGACCTCTACATGGGAGCCATGAATGTTTCCCGAAATTCGTTTAAAACAGCCATCTTGGATTTCAAATTTGAATTCATCGGCACACCTTTCAGTTGGTATTTATTGGAAAAATGTTTTGAAAATTTACAGCCATGTTTAGGGTCACCTCTGGGTGGTGGCTATCAAAATTTAATGAATTTTTATGAAAAACATAGCTGCTGGCAGCCATCTTAGATTTTACTCTCTGCATGACTAAATTCTTTGGCGCCCTACAGTAGGCTAGAGATCACATCCATAATCCATTCGTCACCAAACTTCATATGAACCACTAGATAAAGAGTCATTAAATTTAGTTGAAAAACATGGCCACCAGTGGCCATCTTGGATTTTATTCTTTGCATAACTAAATCCTTCGCCATTCCCTACAGGCCACATCCCTCATTGTCACTAGATGGGAGCCATCAATTTTTTTCCAAATTTTGTTAAAAACAAACATACAGCCATCTTGGATTTCACAAATTAATACATCGGTACACCCTGCAGCGGACGTTTATTGGAGAAATGTTCAAAAAAATTACAGGCATTTCACGATCAATTCTGGATGGCAGCTCTTGAATTTGAACAATATTCAAAGAACTGCCGGCAGCCATCTTGGATTTTACTCTTTGCATCACTAAATACCTTTTCATGCCCTTGACTGACAACATGATTTTTTTTCTCATTGATCCCAAACTTCATAAGGTGCTTCGGGTTGACCTCTGGTGAACGCTACTTAAAAAGAACAACTTTCCGCATTCCTTATACATGTATCTCCATTGGCTGTAATGTATGAATTATCACCTCTCCAGGTTGAGCTACAGTGTCATTGACACTTTCATTATTAAAGATACATAATCCCCATATCATCCAGTACAACAACAATGGAATTTCACAAAAAGCTGATTTGGTTATCCAAATTAGTATATCCCCATTTGCGTAGGTCCCATAAATGGGCGGAAAAAAAAGATTTGAAGGGAGGAATGGGTGTATGTATATCTCAATTGAGACATATTTTAAACGAAAAATGATACAATAATCGATAAAAGTGGCTTGTTCTATCACAAATATGTGCCAAGGTTGATAAACATTTGCTGTGTATACCTTACTTGTATTTAAATTTGTCCAGCACTATTTTTTTGCTCAGTTTTAAATGGGCGAATTTAAAACGGACACAAATATTTTTGTAAATATCTTGGATCTGATTACAGTATAAGTGCTTAATCATTCCCGAAGATACATGTATATCTTAAACACCATCAAGACAGATTTACATAGTGTAAAACATAACTGCGTCATCAATTTGTTGTGAAGATGTGTGTTTATATGCTCGAAATAATTATTCGGACACTGAAATAGTTAGACATCATTGAAATGAACTCGAAAGAAGTAAAACCACAACCGTGTATATGCTACTTGTCTGCAGGTTGTGTTGACATAACTAATTCAGGCTATTTGGTCAGGGAAGGTGTCACTCCATGGTTGTAGGTCGTGCTTTCGCGCACCATCAGTCTGGATCATGTGTACTTCTTAACAATCACATGTATTTCAACATCAATGTTACCATGTTTTGTCACTTCACATATGGGTAATTGTGTTGATGTTTGTTGCTTGTATGAAACTATTGGCATACATGCAGACCTATATTTGTCCATTCAGTCTAACATTTAGTAATGTGTGTAATACATCAACATAGCCATTTTGTCTGCCATGTGGTTTGATGTAAACTCAGGATTCCTTCTAGTTTTTGCTCAGTTTTAAATTTGCACATCGATGGGTGTGCAAAAATTAGTACTGCACGAAATTTAAATACGAGTAAGGTAGGCATATATGCCACTGTATGCCCATAGCGAATGTTTATCATCATATTGGTCTGCACCAGTGACATCGGCGGATATTATTGATAGAACAAGCCACTATTATCATGTCGTTATTCATTTAAAATCAGTCTCAATTGACATATACACAACTGTTCCCCTTCAAATCTCTCTTTTTCGCCATTTTAGGGGAATTCTGCAAATGGGGACCTATTGCAAATAGTCACAATGTATGGTAGTGTTAGGTGTTAATATTAATATGATATTGTCACTTGCCATAGTATATATAAGTTTTATCATGCCTCGACTTGTAACTTCACAATTTTTGTAAACTCCGTCCCTTTGATGCTGTAATATATAAGCAATGGGGCACAGATTCCCAAAATTATGAAACTATGAAGAACTTTAGGATATCGGACGTTTTCCTAAAACCAATTCAAACTTCTCAAAATAAAATTTATATTTTGCTTACAAGCAAGACAAATGTTACAAACATTGACAATGGGCAATTCGCTGTAAGAACATATTATATTATTTGATTACTGATGTGGAAGCTATAATTATTTCAAGCTGCGTGATACATAATGTTCATGCATTATTTTCATATGTGTACACATATTTTATTTTTAAAAAAGTGGGGTATACTGTTTTGCACCTGTCTAGCCGTCCGTCAGACGTGCAGACGTACGTCTGATGTCTTTTCATATCATAACTTGAACAGTAGCTTGGATCTCAATGAAATTTGGTAGGGATGTTCACTACTATGAGGACATTAAATTGAGGGCTCCATTCGTCTTTTATAGTACGCATCACAAAAACAAAATCTCCAATGTCATTTTCCCCCTCATAGTTCAAATGCATCGCCCGTGGCATCACGTGACCAGAACATTGAAATCGATTGATAATTCACAGCTGATACTCTAGACCAAGTCTTCTCGGTCCACAACATCGGATATCGGTTGGGATGATGCTGTTTTAGTCCCCTCCCGTTACTCTTCTATAATGGACTTTCATTCAAAATATGTACTATATGTACATGTGAAGCCCAGACATTCACATGAACCCCTGAATGTGATAAATAATCTGACAGAATAATCTTGATAGAAAAGGTAAAGTGATGATGTGATCGTTTCATGTATTGTTTAAATACATTTTCTGATAGCGAGACAAATCAAAATTCTCTGGAAAACAAAGCTTTGTTTTCTTATCAATTTTGTTGCTCTGACATTTAATGGACCTCTGATATAATTATGCATGTTTGATACTTTTGTATCATCGTGCTTGGGAAAGGCTGCCATCTATGTTCATATACACAAAGCATCCATTTGACCTCATCTGAAGACATAAGCAAGATAACTCCCACACACAATTATGGATGTAAAGTTTGTTATAGAAGAGTAATGGGAGGGGACTCTTCCAAAACAGCATCAACCCAACAGATGTCCCAGCTGTTGTGGACTGAGAAGACTTGGTCTAGTGAAACTCAAGCTATTATTGGACTGACTTGGTTCTGTGTGGGTTAAAAATACTTGGCAGATTTTATGAAAATAAATACTTTCAGCTTTTCAGCTCACCTGAAATGAAGTTTCCGGTGGAGCTATAATCATCACTCCTTGTCTGTCCGTCCGTCAAGAATCATCTTCTCCTCCAAAACCGTAAGACAGAATGGGTTCATATTTGGTGTGGATGTTCCCTATGTGAATCACATTCAGGTTTTTTCAAATGAACCATAACTCTTTTCCACCTTAGTAATTTTTAAAATGACTACTTCTCAAATTTCATTGGGGCGAATGGGTTCATATTTGGTACAAAGGGTCCTTGGGGGACTGTGATTAAGATTAGTTCAAATGAAGTCACTGGTTCAAATGTTGATGGAGCCAGTGATATAACTTAAAAAATAAATAAAAAAGATTTATTCAGTTTTTTTTGAATTTTCACCTTGCTCAATTTAACAAACATAATTTTTTTTTTAAACATGTTTTAAAATTTGAAAATGGTAACACCATTATAACATCTGCAGAGTTATGAAACTTTAATCTTTAATGAAAGTAAATTATATTCAGTATGGATGGGCCTTGGGTGACCGGGTTCAGATTTGTTCAAATAGGGTCATTTTTAGCTCAACTTACTTTGTAAGTTTGAGCTATTGCCATGAGTTGTCGTCCGTGTGTCTGTCAACAATTTCCTTTGGCGCGGGCTACAGGTCGTACCTTTTGTCTGATCTTTATGAAATTTGTCATGAATGTTGACATTGACATGTAGATGGGAACGAGTCATTTTGGGGTCATTCGGCCAAAAAACATGGCCACTGGTGGCCATCTTGGATTTAAAAATTAAATCCATTGGCGCGAGCTACAGATCGTACTGTTCGTCTGATCATCATGAAATTTGTCATGGATGTTCATATTGACATTGTAGATGGGAACGAGTGATTTTGGGGTCGTTCGGTCAAAAAACATGGCCGCCAGCAGCCATTTTGGATTTTACTCTTCGCATGACTAAATCCTTTGGCGCGGGCTGCAGGTCGTAGCTTTAGTCGGATCTTCATGAAATTTGTCATGGATGTTAACAATGACATGTGGATGGGAACGAGTCATTTTGGGCTCGCTCGGCCAAAAAACATGGCAGCCAGCAGCCATCTTGGATTTTACTCTTTACATGACTAAATCCTGTGGCACAGCTAGGTTAGACATTTCAATTGGCACCTTTCCTATTCCTCCATTTACTGTCAACCATTAAATTATTCCCCTACCTAAGTTGAGCTACAGTGTCATTGACACTTATATTATGTTTACCCATACCATAGTATGGTAAACATAGTGTCGTTGTCCGGATTGACCACTCGTCGTTAGTCCGTCTGTCTGTAGACACTTTACGCATGGTGCGATAACTGAAATATATTCTATCTGATCAGAACCAAATTTTGTATATGAATTTCTCAGCACCAAATACAGATCAAGTTCGAATATGGGTTTGATCAGATTTTTTTTTATGGAGTTATGGCCATTTTTCGACTTAGAATTCATGCATGCTGCCATAACTCAAAACAAAATTATCTGACCGTCACCAAATCTGGTATGCGAGTTTCTTAGCCCAAAATACATATCTAGTTCGAATATGGGTTTGATCCGATATTTTTTAATGGAGTTATGGCCCTTTGACATAGAATTCATGCATGCTTCGATAAATCAACCATATTCCAACTGATAGAAACCAAATTTTGTATGTGAGTTTCTCAACTCAAAATACAGATCGAGTTCGAATATGGGTTTGATCCGATATTATTTAATGGCGGGCGTTATGACCCTTTGATTATTTTATTCATCTCTAAAATATATCAAAGATACACAGTTTGCACTGTCCAGGTAGAATCTAATAAATCAGGTTTACAATGCCATGAAGTTGTCTTCTCACATTGAGCAACAGAGATAGTATAAAGTGACAATGACTCTCTCTTGCATTGAGTTAATTAACTGCTAGCAGATGTGTTGGCCATATGATGAGATATCATAGATGGAATGTTTATGCTTTTATATTTTATATGCATGGTTATTTAAATTTCATCTTAAAGGCATAATCTGGTTTTATTGTTTAATAGCATTACTATTGGGGGTTAATAATGTGATTGTGTTTAGTAGATTTGTTGGTTGCATGGGAAGACAACTTTGGTTTTCAAATTTTTTAAAACTTGAGAGCTCTGTGTCAGTCTATGAGAACAAAATAATTATTAAAAACACTTTTAGAACTGTAGGTCTAGTTTGTTTTATTTAGATATTAATGGAAAGTTTTTTCGACATTGATTTCAATTGATTACAAATGTGAATAGAAATATTAAAAAGGCACAACAGGTTTGAACTTTGATACATTTTTCTTGTACTCTGCATGAGATAAAACTTTTTATGTGTACCTATACCATAGTATGGTACACATAGTGTCAATGTCCGGATTGACCACTCGTCGTTCATCTATCCATCTGTACATCCATCTGTCTGTCCGTCCGTAGACACTTTAGGCATAATGCGATAGCTCTAACATTTTCTATTTGATCGGAACCAAGTTTTGTATATAGGTTTCTCAGCCCAAAATACAGTTCGAGTTCGAATATGGGTTTGATTCGAGTTTTTTTTTTTTGCAGTTTGGGCTGGTTATGGCCCTTTTTTACTCAGAATTTACACATGCTGCCATAACTAATTGACACCAAATTTGGTATGTGAGATTGTCAGCCCAAAATACAGATCAAGTTCGAATTTGGGTTTGATCCGATTTATTTTAAAGGAGTTATGACCCTTTTATAGATTGAATTTCCTCGCTCAATTTAACACGCAAAAAATATTAAAAAACTTTTATATTAAATAATAAAAAAATATTTAATTAAAAAAAAAATATTTCATTGACACTAATTTGTTTTAGTTGTATACCATTAATTAGGTGTGATGTCCTTTTTTGAAGATATGAACATTTTATTGCAATAGTTGCATGTAATATAATGATAGCAATAAATTGCCATGTGAACATCCAATATCCAGAGTATATGAGAGTACCTTTAATAGATGTCATTCCAAGCGAAATCTGTTATTAATTAAGTGGTGACATATGTTACAAAGCTCTAGGGGTGGTTGTATGAAGGTAAAGACAAACAATCTGCTGGCTGGATAATTGTTTATCCTATCTGTCAAATTTATTAATGGCTAAACCATTGGATCTCACAGTGAGAGGTCATTGTGTGAATAGGGACAGAGTTATGAGATTTAAATAGACTCCTCCCCCACCCCAAATACTTTAACCCCTTCTTAAGACAAATTATTTGAGCTTTTGATTTTAAGTTTAAGTACTGATATATGTATTACTGTGATCATATCTTAGACCAATTATCAGTTATAGCTAATCGCTATCGCCAAGGTATGGGTTAAACATCTGTCGGTCGTGATTGGCCTCTCGTTAGGAAATGATATCCCCAGAGGGTGAATACGTTGTGCTATTCCACCTTGGGGGAATAGTGTCATGACTCATTAAATTCACCTTTTGTGGACCTCATTCTTCAGAGGTCAGACACTCTAAATACAGACTTGGCTGTCCCAATATTATTTTGTTAACCACCACTTATCCAGGTGAAATCATACCCTATTGGATAGTGGGGGTATATTGATATTACTAGATGAATCGATCTCATAGATGGGGATTCACATATGTTCTAATAGGGGCAGAGATAAGAGATTAGCTCTCTATCCTGTTTGGTACTGGTATAATAATATTGATTTCTAGGAAGCCTGGGTGGGGGAAATGTTGGAGGCAACAGGGAAGGAGTGTGGAGTTTTGACCCCCTATTTGATCAAAATTTAAACAGTTGAAAATTTCATGCCTGGTATAACATTAGTTGTAGATTAGATGTTCACATAAAAAATAGGTTAGAATTGTTCTCATAGTTTGGTTTATTTTTCCCTCATGTATGTTTTTAAACCAACAGTCCATAATGGCATATGTTCCTACTTCAGGTTAAACTGTTGGAACAAATTGGCCACAAATTTTAACTTTATTTGGTTGGTGATTTTGGTCTCGTTTATGGGAATAAACAATAAAAAAGCTATATAAATAAAGAAATGAATGCAGTGGGTTTGTGTGTGTGTTATTCATTTCTTAAATACAATATTTTGTGCAACTCTCATTTTATCTTTGAAGCTCCATACTTTAATATATACATGTATGTACTACTATAGAGCACATATTAGATATTGTTGTTATGGACTTTTCCCGAATTTGAATAAAATTTTTGACAGTATTTCTCTTTCTCTCTCTCCATTGTCCTGGATATATGGCCTCTGAAAACAGTTGGGGAGAAGACCTTCCAACATTTCATGGATGCATGAGATGAAAATAATATTGCCTCTATCGATGAGATGAAACGACATTTTTATATCTTATCCTTTTAAGATATACCAAAATGTATAACCAGTGTTATAAATGAAATAACCATTGCAAGATGTTTATCAATTACAGATACAGTGCATGCGGTTCTGCATTACATTCAGTCAATAATGAATATATTTACAGGCATGTGGGCAATTGCATCTTTCAATAGGTCATTTCAAAAGTGTTTCCATTTGTATTATCCCCCAGCTGTGTTACTAAATTACCAGTTTTTATAGAGCCTACTAGCCGATGAGCCCGACGTTGTTCGGGCTATTCAAAAACCAAATTTCAAGTCGATAGCTCTACCCGTTTCCGAGATCTGGTCTGCGCATGCGCGAAGCTGGCGTCGCACGGGCTCGGCGACCCGATAAAATTCGTATCCGGGGCAAGATACATTCACATACCAAATTTCAAGTCGATAGCTCCACCCGTTTCCGATATCTCGTCTGCGCATGCGCGTAGCTGGCGTCGCACGGGCTCGGCGACCCGATAAAATTCGTATCCGGGGCAAGATACATTCAAATAGCAAATTTCAAGTCGATAGCTCCACCCGTTTCCGATATCTCGTCTGCACGTGCGTCGCACGGGCTCGCCAATACGACAACGACGACCGCCTGGTCAAACTACACACACGTACCAAGTTTCGTCCCGATCGGTCGAGAATCGTAGATTTGTATAAATGACATACATACAGACAGACAAACAGAGGTCTTCAAAATATATATGAGACTAGCCGATGAGCCCGACGGTCTATTCAAAAATCAAATTTCAAGTCGATAGCTATTCAAAAACCAAATTTCAAGTCGATAGCTCCACCCGTTTCCGAGATCTGGTCTGCGCATGCGCGAAGCTGGCGTCGCACGGGCTCTGCGACCCGATAAAATTCGTATCCGGGGCAAGATACATTCACATACCAAATTTCAAGTCGATAGCTCCACCCGTTTCCGAGATCTCGTCTGCGCATGCGCTGCACGGGCGTCGCACGGGGTCGCCAATACGACAACGACCGTGTCCGTGGGATTTTACCCCTAGATAGGAAGTTTGGTCTCGATCGGTGGAGAATCGTAGATTTGTATAAATGACAGACAGACAAACAGATAGATTGTATCAAGTTATATAAGAGAGATATTTAAATTAGATAGATTGTATCAAAATATATAGGAGAGATATGTAAATTATCTACACACCATTACTGGTGATTGTCAAAGTTTAGTGGGGTATATCAATACTCATTCACGATCATATCATTGAGGTCCGGAGGATGTGGGTTATCTCTCGAATACAGATTGTATCAAAATATATAGGAGACTAGCCGATGAGCCCGACGTTGTCCGGGCTATTCAAAAACCAAATTTCAAGTCGATAGCTCTACCCGTTTCCGAGATCTGGTCTGCGCATGCGCGAAGCTGGCGTCGCACGGGCTCGGCGACCCGATAAAATTCGTATCCGGGGCAAGATACATTCACATACCAAATTTCAAGTCGATAGCTCCACCCGTTTCCGAGATCTCGTCTGCGCATGCGCGAAGCTGGTGTCGCACGGGCTCGGCGACCCGATAAAATTCGCATCCGGGGCAAGATACATTCACATAGCAAATTTGAAGTCGATAGCGCCACCCGTTTCCGAGATCTCGTCTGCGCATGCGCTGCACGGGCGCCGCACGGGCTCGCCAATACGACAACGTTCACCGCCCGGTCAAACTACACACACGTACCAAGTTTCGTCCCGATCGGTCGAGAATCGTAGATTTGTATCAATGACAGACAGACAAACAAACAAACAAACAAACAAACAAACAGAGGTCTTCAAAATATATATGAGATAGACAAGAATTCTACTGTCAATATTTGGAGATATTTCATCCCAATATCTATAAATTCAAATCAATATTAGTCAGCAATCTTGAAGCAGTGAAGAAACCACACCTGATGTTACCCACAGATTACAATATTTTAGTCGCACACTTCCATTTCAAATCAAAGTGGTTTGGTCAAAAAGATTCCCTACAGTATCTCCTCTGATGGGCCAACAGAAGCTTGAAGTTTGCAAAGAATCTTTCCATTTTTAAAACAGTTTAGTTTAAATATTCATCTGATGCCCTGTTGTACTTGTGGAGTTTCAATGTATTGAAGGAACAATAATTTAGATATGTGCCTTGAATGGCAAGCGTTTGTATCAATTGTGTGTTGAAAGACAAGCCTGTGTTAGGATCTCCAATAATTGGATAGATGTCTGCATACAGTAATATATTTGAAGCTTTGAAGTACATTTATGACAAATTTGTGGGATACCTTTACTAAATGGTAGATCAATGATGCACTTCACAATAATATGAAAATAGAGCCATCAGACAGTGAGTACCTGCTTGGTGAGGAAACTTGCACGAGAGGAGGGGTGCTGTCAGCGCGGGACCTAATCATTCCACCATACAAAAAATAAGTCCATCATATCTGTATCAATTACTAGATAGGGTACCTGGCATTGCTCAGGTAAATAATGAACACATTATTAGTGCCCCCTCCAGTCATTTAAACTATTTATTAGTCACCTGAGATAAGCATCACATATATATTGCATGAAACTCTGGATAAATTTACCTCTACTTTTAAGTTGATAATAAACGCTCTTTATTGCTAATTATTAGTACTTCTTTAAGTCATCTGAGGTCAACGGCACCTATCCCATGACACGCCCAATTTATCTCTGTACCAATTTTCCCATATATCTTCTGAGATGATAAATGTTTTTAATTGATAAGCTATGTTAACATAATTTACAAACATCCCTTTATGTCATCTGATGTCCAAGGCGCCAATCCCATGACATTCCCCTAGTCATGGGATCCCATGTGTACCAATTTTACTACATATTGTTTAAGCTGATAAGAATTGCTCATCTCTATAATATAGTCTATAAGTTCCCCTTTAAGTTTGCCCGGGTGAATTTACCCCTGTATACCAATTTCCAGCAACCAGAGTCTAACCATTTTGTGTATATGATTCATTTTTTAAATTAGAATTGTTTATGCCCCTTTAAGTCGTCTGAATCAGATGTTAACAACACCTATCTCGTGTCAATTGACCCATGCGAAGCAATCTTTATTACAAAATTCCGACCATTTTGGGTGTATAATTAATTATTATTGTCCTTTTAAGACATCTGATGTCAATGGCAGCAATCTCATGACACTCCCCGGGTCAATTGACCCATGTGTACATTTTTTAGCACCAATGGTCCAGCCATTTGGTCGTCTAGACAGACAAAAAGTTTTTATTAATATATGTCAGAGTTCTAACTTGAGTTAGATAATTTTACTAAAGAAAACTCCAATTTCAAGGTGCTTATCTCTGACATAGGCCTAAATATGCGCTCAGGTGATAATATTTTATATTAGCAAAATTCTTTTGTCTGGGATTTTTTTTATCACGCTACCAGTAATTGCTCACTTATAATAACTTAGTATAGTCAAATGAAATATTTTCCAGTTCATTTCTTTAGGAAGTGACATCTGCAGTAAATAATCTTGTGTCACTAGTTTCCAAGAGGCATGGTACTACCTCCTGCTGTTTAATTTGAGTATATGTAGTCCTTAAGCCAATCGCGCTTGCGTTAGTAATTTATTATCGAGCAATCCATAATTCGACAGTGTGTAAACTCGCACTTAATTCTCTTTTATTGAATACTCGATTGTTGGTTCGTTGAGTTCTTGGTAAAACAACAAGAACATAGAACTGACGAACTTGGGTCGTCCAAACCACTACTCGAAATTGATGCAATGGGCATTCTTCTGTGGAAATGGGGCGGGGTAGAAATGCATATAGAACTTACTTTCGTAAATGGTATTTCGTTTTCCCACGCATAAATTCATACAAACAATATTTTATTTGCAGAATGTTCTGCAATTGAGTTGAACATACAGTAATTAATTTAGCACAGACCCCCCCCCCCTCCCCATGCATGTAACTTGTGCTGCATGCGGCGGGGGAGAAAATGCAGTAGCATTGACGATATCAGTTATGTATATGCACGGACGCGTTGACACGGGACGGGGTCGTGGTGTCTCCCCTTCCCACTTTGGTGAAAAAAATCAACAGTTTGAACTTTGAAGTCCAATACACTAATAGGTTTGTGTGCAGTTAGCGATTATAAATTTCCAATATGTGGCCATAGCATTGTGCAATTATATAGCTTTTCTTCAATTTTGAGAATTATTTTGGTTCGATCAAAGGTGGTGCATTTAGAAATTCCAAGTTTTTTGCACCAAAACGGAAACATTCTAGACACGTTCATGTATAGGGCCTAAATATGTTTTAAATATAAGTTTGCTCACCGTATAACCTTTATCGCGATTCTGATATAAATGGTTTATCCCTCAGACATATACGTATATAGTTTATCCACCAACGATGTATATACAACTTATCAATTCCTAATATAGGCTGGGATTTGTGGATGCGAAGGCCTATATACAGGCACGCTTAACCACCTGCCACAGCAGACAGTCACACAAACACGGAGTTAACGAAATGAATAGGGGATATTTTGCATGGGATCCATACATATATAGGTGTAGGCATGCTACCGAACATGGTTGAGTGACATTTTTTTCGCACGATGTCGCCTCGGTTGCTCTTTATTGGAGATTCGATCGATGGTTTACACTATAGCTGCCAAGAATGCAAATATAGTAGGCCCTACACTATATATATTGATATGTGTGCTCTCATATATAACTACGAGCAGCATCAGTATATAACCACCAACTCAAAGTTTGTGATTATGTTGTGGTTGATTCAGTGAAATTCGCATGTTTCCGTGGATTGTATAGTATAATAGACTACAGAGCGCGCGGTATCAAACTCTGGAGGATCTTTAATACTTGTAAGCGTACTTGACCAATCCATTGTTACGAATTTGTTAAAGCATTTTAGTAACGTATTCAAAACTGGTTGTGATTCTTCCTGTGTATCAATGCACATTCATTGTGATGCATGTAGCCACCGAAGGGGTTATCGTGATAATTATATATAGGCTAATATAGCCTATAGCCTATACGACCATTCAAAGAATGTAATATAGCCAAAAATACAGTAGTTATCAACAATGGTGGTGGTGGTGGGGGGGGGGGGGTAATAACCTTTGTTTTCTCATTCAATGCTAAATTCTCAGAAGCATTTAATTATTTTGCCATAATTAGCAATCGATGGGCCATATTTATTAATCGACATCATAAGTTAGGGTAGGTCTAGTCATTGCATAAATGTGAATTTATTCTTATCAACAGCGATGCCATATGTATAAACACATTCCCTGTCCCCAATACGAAGAAATTTGCCCGGGGAGTTGATTTTAAACCTTTATTCGCGTAAAAACGTTTCAAAAATCAGATCACGGAAGCATTTTTTCGATATGGTGTGCGTAGTACATCATACACTACAAATTTATTGACTAGGCAACGCCAAACGACCATGTCGTAATTGCAGCGATATTTCTCCGAGGGCGGGGCTATACATCCACGTTACTATTATTAGAAATATTGACTTATCTGGCAGGACGTACTTATTAAGCAGAACACCGGCACTCAGACAGAGGGTCAAACAAAACTTGTCAGTATCTCACTAGCAACCCAAGTTCAAGAGAATGATATTATTCCTGTTCAAGAACATGTCTCACAAGCAATGGATACAGCTCCTGCAGTTTTACCATTTGCTACAAAACCAACTAAAGAAGACGATTCCATTGTTCCAAAACAGAAATTTCCAAAATCCGTCAAAAGTTGCGACTCTCATAACAGGTGGAACTTTGAATATTCAAAGTTCGCTACGATGTATAACAATAAAATGTCCACTTGCAAGGAGGGGACGCCTTGCATAGTGAGTGGATAGCGGCTGGCGAGTGGTAGCTGGCTCGCCTGACTAGTCTACCACTTGATAGTAAACTTGATGAGTTGATTATGATTCACGCCAGATTCAACCTATATTATAAATATCTTACCAATCATTCAGGATGCGTGTTTGACAGCTGCTTAAAATATTATGGTCTGTCACAGTCTTGTTAAATTAAATTATTTATTTTTGCTGATTAATTTTATGCAGGGTTTATAACTTGGCTGTTCCCAAAGCAGTAATGCTGTCTTTTTTTTATATTCTGTTTTATATGTGTTTGCACAGTGGTCAGTTTCTTAAAGGTACGGTTGGCCTTGGCGGTGGGTATCCTGTGAAAATATTTCCACCCGTCAAAAACCGCCACAAACAGAAAGAACAACAAAATGTAGACAGACTTTGTCCGTATACAAATAAGAAATATCGCATAAACAGTATGTTATTGTCATATCTTTGACCATTGTTATGTAAACAAAAGCATAAAAAGTTACTTTTCTGGTGTTTGTTTATATTATGATGGTAAACATAAAGAGCGTTCTTTGTTGGTGAATTCCTGATATGGAACGAATAAAGAGCGTTTATGCCATTTGTGTGTGATTAGCCAGCAGCATTGTGCTGTCTTCTGTAACACAATCAGGCTCTTGCTTATGTAAAATATAGTAAATCGTTATGATAACATGCTGTTTACGCGATGGTCATGGTATATATGAACGAAACTATATGCGTTTTAATGTTTTTCTGTTTACGGTGATTGGAACAAATATGAATATTTTCGACAACTAAGGCCTCACGTGCCTTTAATGGTTCTGACCCCAATTGAGCACTCTCGCTCTGATTTTGGGTGTTTTTATTGTATATATTTAGTTTCATTTTAGTTTAATTCACGGTTACGTCTATACAGTTGCTTCGCTTAATTCTGATTCAGTTTTCTCAGTCGTGTATTTTTAAGCACGCATAATTAATCAATACACATTATTCAAAGCATATTTTAAAATAAGATCTTGCAATCCATTTGCACAATATCCCAAAATGGAGTGATAAGTTTTCTTACATAAAAACTAGTCAGATTATGGTCATTTGTGGATGCTTCGCCGAAAACTGCTGCATGTAGTTAATTGGGGGATACACGTTCTGTTGAGTTGGATATGCTTGAATCCACGAAATCCACCTAAAAAGGGTACGTTTATCCCCATTGTAATTAAATCCACCATAAAAACAAATTAAAAGAAATTCACGAAAAAAAAAGTTTTTATCGTCATTACATGCTTTTAAGTGAGACATCCCTGTGGACCAAACACTAAAGTTAGCAGCTCTCGGCCAATAAGAATGCTTGTTTCAGCGACAAATATTCAAAATGAATCAGTACAATATATAACAATGTCCATTAGTTCGACATCTGACTGTGATACTCATACTTTTAGTATTGGAATGTTCCTTTGATCTTTCGTTTGTATAATGGTAGCTGCTATTGGATAAGCTCAGATACATGTGACGATCTTGGGCGTGAATTTTGAAATTGTGATTTTCGAAAGTATTTCAATCAATCGACATTCAAAAGAAGTTAGAAAATCCTCAGCTAGAATTAACTGCCACAATGTGCTGCAGTTACCATGTTCTCCATTCGTTCAGAATTTTATTACGATCGGAATAATAACAAATATACAGGGCATTATATGAGGGGGAATTACTTTTTTGTTTAGGTGTTTAGTTGCAACACAATGTTTATTTTCAGGAATAAGTACATTAACCAATTATAAGCACCATACAAATAAAGCAAGAAACAGAATTTGTTACATTTTACAATTTGTCCAATTTATGGATGTTTATGAAGGTGTGTAAAAAAGAACTCCAATACACAATTCCTTTCATTTTTATGAAAAATTTGTATTTTACAATCCTCATTACAGTACAAGAAACCTTTCCCAGATGAATTGATTATTTTTCGAGTTATGTACCTCCCAAATTGGTAATTTAACTATTTTCGGACCTCAATTTCTCAGAATTAGCTAAAAATCCATATTTTACGCTAAAATATTAAAAAAAACTAGGAGTCAAATCTATGCTTTTTAGTGATTTTCTTAATAAATTGTTACTTTTTCTGACTTCCTATATAGATAAAGGGTTTTTTCATTGTACGGAAATTGAAATGTCGGCATTTGAAATTGATTTGATGGTTTTTACCGCTGAAGTGCAACGACATACACAAGTCATTATTGTCAACTAGCAATTTAACCCAATTGGTATATAATAGCACCATCGGCAGCCAATCGTCTTCGCACCCTTCATATGAGCGATGTCTATACTGTTCTATAAATGTCAAATAACGCGAACGGTATTACTAAGTCCATCATTAGCGTAAGAGCAACTGTAAACAAGAAAACCATAGTCAGAAATGGTAACGCCACCAAGATCGTAT
The DNA here is from genome assembly GCA_032622095.1 of Siphonodentalium dalli. Taxonomy (NCBI): domain Eukaryota; kingdom Metazoa; phylum Mollusca; class Scaphopoda; order Gadilida; family Siphonodentaliidae; genus Siphonodentalium; species Siphonodentalium dalli. Next base: position 160,357,939 of record CP136063.1, on the reverse strand, counting down.
TATTAGTCATAAATATAAATCATAATATAAAATATATTGGTTACATCAATGGACCGCCTCAGAATTCCGTTAAGACAAGTAATTCTTCAAATTATTACAATGAACTACGGCTTATAAATTACTGCAGGTTTCTCATTCGCCACACCAGAATGCTTCTAAATGCGGATCAAAGCTAAGAGTGCATGGCACATGCAGCCATTGTTCATAGACATTTTACAGATAGCGAGAATGATGCATGCTGGGAACGAAAGTATCCACAGCAAAGCCATGTGCTTACGGAGGCATGCGTTTATTATAGGGGATTTATGGTGGGCCTATAAAACTAATTATAACTTTGTTATCTGTCATAGTTTATGCGTGAAATTTTAAACATATATACCATGGACATATACCCCTTCCAGAATGTTGAAAAACATTTTCAGTTGCTCATCGTATTTTTATAGACGAAATAGTCCGAATTTTCAGAAAATTGCGCTAACTGCTCAATGTTTTAATGTGTTACAAAACGTCTGATAAAAATAGTTCTATCGGGAATATTCACACCATTTTTTTTTCAGAGAACAAAGAGTAAACATAGTCCTATCGGGATATCGTAAAGGAGATTAATTAAAACCCTCAGACTGCCGAAACTGACGACATTAAATTCGCTTTTTCGTGTCCCACGGAAATGAAACGTGTCTGTCCATTGATCACGTTATTTATTTGACATAGTATTTTTTTTCTGTTGTATTTGAACACTTGTTGCACGTGCAGGCTGCACGATCATAATAACTTCAACCGATAAGCGCCGACTGATACCCGCGCAACAGTTTGTCTCAAATAAATTGTTATCAAAACGCAGGTTTATGGCCGCGGACATAAGCCGATTAAGTGTAATGTAATTTATCCATGAACTTGACTGAAAAATTGTGATTCTATCACCATTAGCCACGAAAATGGGACCTCTAAACAGGCAAGTTTGATTTTCGCGGGACACAAACAAGCGAATTTATTGTCGGCAGTTTCGGCAGTCTGAGGGTTAATTAATCCCGAATTAAACGGAACTACTTTACGATAGTCCGATAGGACTATGTTTACTCTATGCATGTTCTCTGAAAAAATTGTGTGAATATTCCAGATAGAACTCTTTTTATCAGACGCTGTGTAACACCTTAAAACATTGAGCAGTTATAGCGCAAACCGAAATGTGTTGTCTTGCAAGATATCCCACCGCTTTAGCTAAATTTACCTTCCTACAATATCCATAAAGAGGATCATATATTATATACCCACGGTTTTAATTATAGAATATAAAATATATTGGTTTCGCGAATGACCAACTCAGAATTCCGTTAAAATAACAATAACAACCAGCACCTATAACGAACCGTTTTACTGGACTTGGCCTACTGGTCGCGTAGTTCCGACTTTTAAATAAACGGAATTTCCAACTCTATAAATAAATAAAAGCCCCACAATGCATTCGCCCTGTACAATCACCCAGTGAATTATCGATCGACCATGCGATATCAAAAAACCAAAAGCTAGAAACACCACACTACGGTGGCGTAATAATAGAGGTTTTCTGTCCCTGCACACAAATATCACAGCGATGGACGAACGAACTGAAATTTTATATCTAGATGCAAAGAGGGCCCAGCACCCGTGATTCAAACTGTTAGCATGACACTACAAAAGTTGAAACATGCCAAATGTGTGATGGGCGCAAGTACAGGCAGCTCCAGTGAGTGCATTCATTCTAGTTTAAAAAGATTGGATGAACATATTCCTGCACATTCCTGGGTGAAGCCATAAATGCACTGGACTGTCACACAAAATATGAAAATAGTAATCTGATTGGATGTATTACAAATTGATACCGAGTAATAAGTTGTGTTTTATGAAGTTTCATTTCTTATACAAATAAATTCATTATCTGTTCTACATAATTTAGTTTATCAATTGTCTTATGTACCTTGGCTGCTGGCCAAGACTGTGCTGCATAACCAAGATAACCAAGAATAGCCGTATTTTTTTCATCATAATGTGATCTAACACTAATCAATACATGGTGCAGTTTTAATATGTGGATCTGGTTAAACTGTTGAGCGTTGGTAAATATTAGTATTTCATGTATTAGTAGATTATTCAAATCATATAGTATGATAATCTATTTGAACCGGTATCGCAAACAATTCTGAATCTCACAGGAACCAACTGTTAACGTTAAAATAATGCTAATTTCATTTGTTGGTATAACATTACTTTAATATTTTCACAACGTAAACAGAATGTCACAGGAACGTTAACATAAGGTTATTTTAACGTGTTGGTATACTGTTACTTTAATGTTAATAGTTGGTTTTGTAACGTATGTTAAATCAGTAACTTTATTTTTTCATGTTGGTATAACATTATACCAATTCGTTACAATATCGTTCCGAAATTTTACAAAAACCAATTATTAACGTTAACATAACATTAAAGGAACGTTACACCAACATGTTGAAATAACGTTAACAAACGTTGTATGTTAAATCGGTAACGTAATTTTTAACTTTATTGTAACACGTTAAATTAACAGAAAACAGAACGATTTCACAACGATAACAGAACGTTTTTTCAACGTTATTCTAACATTAAGATAACGGGTTTTTTAACATTAGATTAACGTTTCGATGCTATACGGGTGACATCTTCTTAATCAAGAACGATGCACGTTTATAATGCTGATAGACAGAATATATGCCGTGTAATATTGGCATTGATTGCGCTGTCGATGAAGGGAGTCGGGTCGACTATTTCAGATAAGTTGCTATTTAGTATATTAAGGAAACGCTTTCTACAGATTATCATTATTGGCGACCAGAAAGAACACCACGCCTATAGACAGCGACATGTTTACTTTAGCTTCTAAAATGTTGGTAAATCATTAATTGAAGGGCCACCCAAGTGCGATTCTCTTTGTATCTTTGGTCTAAATATTTGAACTCTCCAATAACCATTGTCGCTGCCGGTGTGGTGCAATATCCTGTGTTATGGCAAAAATGCCACTTTGACCCCGCACAATTCTATTATATGTTGCATGTTATGGATGATTTAGGCAATTCGATTCATCCCGATTGTGGAAGGTTCTTGGACCTGGTAAGTCGTGTGTGGATTTCCCCCGTCACCGTTAAACTGTCATTGGGTACGTTTTCTATATCGGTAATCCCTACCAAAGATGATTATCTTTTTCCAATGAACACCGTACGGTCACGGTATCATATTAAAGTTAGGAGGTTCTGGTGTTCAGATAGATCATGTCACGAATCTCTACTCTGGCAAACGCCTGTAGAGGTCATATTCCACCAGTACCGAATCTGAAAACTTTTTGATGTTCTGACCAGTTCGGACAGGGAACTTTATAACATTGAAAAAGTGCAACGTCAAGCGTGCATGGCATATGCCCAAACAGTGAGTTTATTTTCTAAATCCAAGAAGTGGGTATCCGTTTACCGTTAAACTTGGCTATCAATAGACCAAAGCACAACCAAATTCGATGATCCATGCGCAAGGAACAAGCTGAAATGTTCATACAGAGACACAATTAAGAAATTCTCAAAGGCTGTAACTCTGGTAATAATGAATGGACGAAACATGTAGTAACTCGGTATCCTTTCCCCTGAGCTGTACTATAAACCTACCAAAGCACAACTGGATCAGAATATCCTTGCCCAAGATACAGGCTAAAATCTTCTTTCGACACAAATTTCCAAGTCAAACAAGGGCCGTAACTCTTGTAAAAGTATGGACGAAACCCGTAGAATGTGGACATCCCCCATAAAACCTGTGCTATCACCATGCCCAAGGACATAGAAATCCAACAATAAAGACATCCACTATCGATGCTGTGTTGTGAAATGTTTGTTACGGACGGAAAGACGCCCCAATGGACGGACGGAGGTTTCCACTATATACCCCTCCCCCGAATCATCCTTCTGATGGTCGGGGGCATAACAAACAAGACAGGGAATATATTTCTTTGTTAATACCCGTCCCTCAATAATCTACTTCAGATTACATGCTTTTATGTGACTATTGTGAGCCAATATCGCCATAAACATTGCATTAATTACCCAGGAGAAATTCCACAATTGTAAGCAACGCAAAGCAAAATAGCTCACAGTCACTTAAATCGTGCAATTTCGAGTTGGGACCTTCACCTACAATGATGTACATTATTAAGGAACTGGTATTAATTAAGAAATATATTTCCAGCGTTATTATTTCGACTGCATAGGCTAAGGTGTCAAAACTTCAAACAGTTCCCAGGTATTTGGTGGAATATGATCTCTACGGGCGTTATCAAGAGTACAGATTCTTGGCATGATCTATAGCTAGTGGTCAGATATCGACATTCAAAGGGGGTGGGGGTGTCGTGAATGTGGCGTGGCGTCAGTTTTACTTTCAAAACGTGACAGCAGTGCGCGCATGGAAGTTGCCGATGCGGAACTCGTGCACACATCGAACAGCGATGGCAAACTCCATGCAGCGCCCTTTCCGTTATCTCTGTCGGAAGGATGGTAGGCCTACTTTGCGGACCGATACATTTATTTTTACGTATCGTCGGAACTATATTTAGTCACCTATATTTTATCTTGTTTTGTCCACCAACAGTTTGGAATAATGGTAATTCTTTCGGTATCGATAAGAACAATATGAACTGAGCCAGACATACTTTATGTAGTATAGACAATTTTAATCCTAAAACATAAGCACTAAGAAAGAACATGTAAGAAATCCTTACCAGATGTCCTTGTGACAGTGGTATCTCAGCGGAGCGATGAGATATAACTCTGCCTGGATTTTGCAGCGCTGGTGGGGTTTTTCTAAGTGCTATACCAGAAACAAATGAGAGGGTACCCGGGTACGTCTATGGGTGGTCAGAGCCATCAACTTTCAAGAAAACAACATTTCGAATATTGGTTTGACACGAATATTGGTTTGACCCATAATGGTAAAAAATATCGCAAGCCAAACCAATGTCCGCTAACCGTGTGAATAAAATATGAAAATTAATTGTAGCCAACGCTATTCGTAACACTAGGCGTCGCGAGAACACAAGAATATCCCAAATCAAATTAAATTTCCAAGCCAGACATCGACTTTCAGGGGCAATATTGTCATCACTTTTTGCGTGTGCACAGGAAGTCAAATGATCACAACTGATAAAGAGCGTTCATGCGCTATCGTTGCTCAAAACGGTATATTTTAAAGAGCATTATTAATCCGTATGATAGTTTGAACCATGCATGACGTTATTTTCGCTTTGTTGGGCTATTGAAATGGGATTAATGTGTCTGTCTGTCCATCCAAACTAGAGCTACCGGTATATATGAGTCATCGGCGATCGTGTTTGTATTTTCTTTCGTATGCTGATGAACCACCATGATACATGAGGGGGTGTGGACTTAATGTGAACATCGACGTATATTTAGTATAGGTCGATGGTGTGAAAATTCATCTATGCAAACTCTGTAGGCCCTACGCATATTGCTGTCGGTCATCGTAGGTCATGTTTGAATGATCATTAGTTGCGCATGAGTGTGTCTGACTTATTCTTGACATCGAATTTTGACAAATCGGCCCCCTTTTCTTGAACATCGAACAATAAAGAATCCACGACAAATTTCGGAGTACCGGTACTATTATAACCAGCATGGCCACTCGTGCATCGTACCATCCGTGCGTCCGTACAGCCACCCCGGTTGTCCCCATACAATAACTTGAGCAATATTCAACATAATTTCTTAATATTTGGTAAGTGGTTCACATTTGAGTTGACGTATGCCAAGTTCGAATTTGGTCACGGTCGGATGTTTTTAGTTGGAGCTATGCCCCTTTTTGACCCCCAGAAAATTGTGGAGGACTATTATAATCAGCATGTCCGTGTGTGCGTGCATCCATCCATTATATTTTTACGGAGTTATGCCCCTTTTTCGACTCCGAAATCAGTTTTCGGGTTGTCCCCATGGTAACCTGAACTTCAATGGAATTTCTTGATAGTTGGTGCATGGTTCAAACTTGAGAAGACGCAGGCGCAGTTCGAATGTGGTCACGGTCCGATGATTTTTGACGGATTTATAAATGCACCTTTTTCGATTTAGAAATAGCTCTTTTCGTGTTGTCCGCAAGGTAAATTGAGCAATATTCAACATAATTTCTTGATATTTGGTAATGGTGATTCATATTTGAAAAGACGCAGGTCAAGTTTATAATTTGCCCACGGTCCGATGTTTTTGACGGAGTTATGCCCCTTATAACCCTTTCGTGTTGTCCGTATGGAACTTGAGCAATATTCGATATCATTTATTGATATGTGGTACGTGATTCTCATTTGAGAAGACGCAGGCCAAGTTTGCTTTTATTCGACTTAAAAACAAAAAAGAATCTCTTGATACTTAGTGTGTGGCTCACCTTTGAGAATACGCAGGGCATCGCTATATAGTTGACTTTGTACGTCCCAAAAATGTCACCTCGATTCGGGGGACGTGGTGTCTGCGACCTTTTATATAGTACTTTAGCAATAAAGTGCGTTTCTGCGAAATCATGGAAACAGTTGAAAACAGTTAGGTATTTCGTGTATTTTTCGGGCTTCAGAATTACGTATAGACAATTTGGAGGTTCAAACGGACAGGGTTACTTTCTTCTTTTTTTCTGTTCGCGTTTTCCCACATTGGTGTTGAATATATATATTTTCGCGGTGCCTCGGTGACACGAATTATGTGCACCTTTTCATTGGTCTGATAAATTCGCTTGAGAAATTCTTACTAGTTTGGTGTCAAAGCGTGGACGGATCATATTTCTTTTTCATCCAGGAAATACATTTAATTCTATAAAGTTCTCAAATTCATATTCTATTTTTGGTACATGTATCATTTACTATCTAGTTTAATTAATGCTTGAAATTTATTTGATGTAATAAATATAATTTGCTGAATATGTGTTGAATACTTTTTGAGGTACGCCAATTCTATTTATTTTAAAGTCATTGGTGGTTATGTTTGGTACAGGAACATGTGACTATAATACAACCCAAACACCTTTTTAATATTGCCAGAGGCAAGACATACACGTATAAATTCTTACTGGCAGTTGAAAATTGTTCCAGCTACAGCAAGAAACATATTTGATTTAATTTTATATTCTCGATATGAAAACTTGGTCCGTGCAGGTCCTGTTGTCTGAAATAAGCTCCTTGGCGTTTACATTACGCAAAGTTCCTTGTTTCGATATCTTTTATATTCAAAGATGGAAAACGTGCAAGTGATAATTTTGTTGTGTCAAATACAAATTGTAGGACATCTCAAAGTTCTCGACGCGGCTCGAGTTACTACACGAAATAGACACATTGCTTAGTGCATTGGTCAATTATGTTGATATTTCGGTCTCTATCGCTATTACAACACATTCAACGCCCATGTCGCTTGAATGAAAATCCAACAAATTTTTAAAGTCCCTTGATATAACCACGGGTACCACCCAGGTCTGAGTTCATCGCGAGCACATATCAAGTAGTGACAACACATTGGATCAATATGATATTGTCGACATTTTGGGTACATGCAAACAATAAAATAATAAGATGTTTATTGTGTAAACGAGACAGCCATTTGGGTAGCCATCCACTCCACTAATTAACGACAGTAATTGTGGTGTTTAACCATTTCCATGCCTGGAGCTTTCTGAAATTTTGCCAAAACCTCGTGCCAATGCATTCTCTTATATATGAGAGTATCCAACAGGGAGCCTCGCATATATAAGAGAATACATTGGCTTAACCATATTTCCTTGACATTGAAAGCCAATGCATTGTCTTGTATATGCGATGCTCCCTTTTGGGAGACTCGCAAAAAAATAAGAAAATACACTGGCACAGGGTCTTTAATGCTGCACCAGCACAACTCCCTTCATTCATGAATGGTTTAACCTTTAAAATATGACTAGCTGAAACAGGGAGCCTTTATTCAGCATCGGAGTGTCCCCGTGTGGCCCCTGTTTTCGCGCACATTTTGATCATTTAAATAGTTTTATTTTAATTATTTTTTTTAGATTTAGCTCTTTGCTGAAATTTAAAAAAAAAAATTGTTTAATTAAATGTTTTTAAATCAACATTTTGAAAAACAAAACAAGTCACCACACCAAATTTGGTTGAAATCGATCTAGGGGTCTGGGAGAAAAATCCTACTCTTTAATACATCTATATCTATATTTGCGAATGTCTGTCCGTCTATCTGTCTGTCTGTCTGTGTTCTATAGAAATTCACAGGGACCACCTAATGGCACCAAAGGGGTCTACTAGTGGTAACTTTTTACGAGAAAGATAATGGTGCAGGTTAGGATTTTCTAAAGTGACGCCGTTGTTGTCAGGGGCAGAAAAGTGGGAGGGGCAGAATTTGTTTTGTCGCCGATTGCCACGAAACTTATATATAATCATCCCCATGATATAAGGAATCTGATGGTGTGGTTTAAATATGTCAAAAGTGGCGCCGTTCGAGTCAGGGATGCACGGAAGGGGAGAGGGGCACAACAATTTATAAAACTAAGTTTAGCACCGAGGGACCATCTAGATGGCACCAAACGGGTCTACTAGGGGTAACTTTTTACGAGAAAGATAATGGTGCGGGTTAGAATTTTCTAAAGTGACGCCGTTGTCAGGGGCAGAAAAGGGTGAGGGGCAGAAAAAATGTTTGTCGCCGATAGCCACGAAACATATAATCATTCCCATGATATGAGGAATATAATGGTGTTTAAATATGTAAAAAGTGGCGCCATTCACGTCAGGAAAGCACGGAAGGTGAGAGGGGCACCAAAATTGATAAAACTAATTTTAGCGCCAATTTCCACCAAATTGATATATATTCTTCTCCATTATACAATGACTCTAATTGCGCGATTTAAAGACTCCAAATTGCTGTCGTTTGGATGAAAGATTGTGGGAGGGCACTCAATTTGATAAGAATGGGTTTAGTTGCCGATTGCACCCACACTTATTCAATATCATCCCAATGGCATGATGAGTCAAATGTTGTGGCTTAAATATGTCAAAAGTGGCGTCATTCGAGTCAGGTTTGAACTGAAAGGCAGAGGGGCACCAAAATTGAAACGCAATAATTTTCGCGCCAATTTCCACCAAAGTGATATGCATTGTTATCCATAATACGAGGAGTCTGATCGTGTGATTTAAAGACGCCATGTTGTTGCTGTTTTGGTGAGAGATGGGGTGGGTGGGCACTACTAAATTTGAGCAAAATTGATTTAGTCGCCTTTTGGTACCAAACTTATCAATAATCATCTCCGTGATATCAGGAGTCTAATTGTGTGGTTTAAGGATGTCACAAGTGGGGCCATTCGAGTCAGGATGCAAAGAGGATGAGAGGAACACAAAAAAAGATGAACAATAACGCCGATTTCCACCAGATTGATACATATTCTTCTCCGTGATACGATAAATCTAATCATGTGGTTTAGATACGCCAAATTGGTGCTGTTTGGATGAGAAATATGGGGGCCCTAAATTTGATACGAATTTGTATATTCGCCAATTTTCAACAATGTTATATATATTTTATTATATTTCCATAATGAGTCTAAGTATGTGGTTTAATGATGACAAAAGAGGCGCCGCCTCCGTCTGAAATAGGGACGGGGGGGGGGTCACCAAAACTGATAAAAATATGTTTAGTGCCAATAACCATCAAATTCATACAAGTTCTTCTCAAATGATACGAGGAATCAAATCGTGCGTGTTAAAAACTTATAATTAGCTAGCAAAACAGATACATAGAAGAAAGCATTAAACGTATATTTCTCATTTTATTTAACAGATACACATATTCTTGCAAACTGAGAGATCTCGAACCGGTCAGGGGATTGCATATTATTATGGATCATGTATATATTATAACACAATTGAGTCTGTTCCATTCAATATAGTTTCCACACACACAAAAAAATAAACCACTCAGAATCGCGCTCTGTGTCGGGCACATGTAGCTGATATATACGTGCATAGCAACATTTTTTTAAACTGAGAATATTTCGCCAATAGATAACGCCATGAACAGAGGAACACCTGGACATTTCTTTAAAACATCTGTATCTTCGTGGAGATATGATAGCCAGGTGTCCTCAAAATCTTAGTCGAACCAACTAGATTGATTGATACATCTCTATATATGTAAAGCCCAATTGTCGTCTTTAATTTTGCGAACTAATGTGTTTAGGATGTTCATGTTTCACTGTGCATGGAGCTATGGATCTACAATGGAGAGTAACTTCTGTACTGTTACAGATAGCTTATACTGTCAATTAGGCTCAAACCAGGAGAAAACACTTGCCACCTTTTTGAAAGAAATATGTTGGTTTAACCTTTGTTTATTTATTTAATGGCAATTTCTTAATTTATTTACTAGCATTGGTATGCTTAAATGACTCCTCGGCGTAGCATTTCAATCAGCCCTCAAAGCAAGCACGCAGGGGTGACTCACATTTAATGTTCACCAACTTGAAGGACAGTGAATATATATAAATTTATATATAAAAGAGTAGGATCTGTCTGTCCGTCCGCATTTGCTCCCTGACATCTGGCCCGATTTCAACCATATTTGGTGTGGTGACTCGGGGTACTCCGGTGGAGGTTACAACAGCGTTACTTTTTCAAAATTTGGATAAAAAAATTTAATTAAAAAAATAAAAATAAAAAATAATCTCACGTTGTGCCTATATCAGAATAAAATAAGTTCAATATGAACCTATTTGCATGAGGATAATGATGCAGCAGATATGTAAGCTCTTTATATGTGTTTTCACTGTGGCCCGCGCCATCCAACTGAATAACGGGTATAAGTCCAATATGGGCTTATTCCATAATTAAATAAGTCCAATATGAACCAGTGCCAATATTTACGTCCAATATGAACCTATTTGCACGAGGATATATTGAAGTAGCATAATAAATATCTATATATGATCCATATATATAAAAGAGTAGGATCCGTCTGTAATGTGCGCGAATCGCACATAGGGACCACAGACCCCTGTGTTCAGTGGCCGTTTGATCCTCCTTCGGGAGCCCTGCTTCAGCTAATAATATTTTAAGTCTATAACGTGCTGATTTTTGGGACAACAGCCTTTTTTTCACAATCAAATGAAAAACCAAAACATCACCTTCTAGCAAACAGAAGAGCTCTCTTAAGAAAACCTTTAACATGGCCGCCTTAGGCATCAGTGGTCTCTATGACATCCTTCGCATTGCTAACTGAAATAATAGAACATATGTTAATACATATGAATATTTCAGTCTGTTCTCGCAGATATAAGCTCATAGTGAACTTAATTCGGGACTGAAATAAGCTCATATTGGCATTACTTACATGCGAAGTAAGCCCTATATATGGACCAAAACGTTCAACGAAATATAAGTTACATGTGGACTAATTTAAACTCAAATAAGTTCATATCGGCCTTATTTGATCAACTTATTCTACTCTCCGCTGCATTTACCGTAATAATCGACTTACCAGATGTGCGCTCTTCATAATGTGTTTTCACTTTGGCCCGCGCCACATTTTAATCGTAACCACATGATCTCCAATGCCGCTAAACATTATTGTATATACTTGATATACCTATTTCTGTATATAAGTTATGTTAATCTCCATGCGCATCTGTGTCATGAGAATAAATCATTGCATTGCCATAAAACGGAATAACTCGTATAAGTCCACTATGGGCTTACATGTGTATTTCATAATCAAATAATTCCAATATAAATATATGTGAATATTTAGGTTCAATATGAACCTATTTTGACGAGGATATGTTGAAAAATTTCCACTTTTAATAAAAAAAAAACGTCAACTGTAGAGTTGACGTAGAATTGATAGCAATACACATAGAACCAAATAAGTATTACATTTAAAGGAAGGAACATAGTCTGGCTCAAGATTATAATCTTAAAACATCACTCGTTGGTCATTCGGGTTAACATCATTCTAATCATATAACACGGACCCCGTTATTTAATTCAGCTCACCAACATGGCAGGATCAACTCCTACATCAAAATAACCAACTTAAAAGGACACCACCGGCACCCCGTATAAAATAAAGCTCGTGGGTTCTACCACCATCATAAATTGCTGCGGTCAGACTTGATGATTTGCTATATATATATATTAGATATGCCAAAACCAACAAAACATAACCTCTGACAAAACTAGCACGGTGAAGGACAAGATAGGTAAAATAAGTCCAATGTGAACCTATGTGCAAGAGAATATGTTACTCATGTTTGACATCACCATCAGAGCTCCAAGGCAAGTCTTCTGACTTTTCTTCCGGGTGGATATTAAATATGCATAATGATGCCATAATCCGAATTAACGCTCCCAAATTACTATTTCTTTGGCTTCTGGGGTAAAACAATATTTGATTAAAGCTCAGATACCGATTTTTTTAAATCTATTATTTGTCACCACCGGTACATTTTGGCGGCCTGGCAAAAAGTTGACGAGAAAAAGCGGTCTCGGTCCAACTTGCTGATGAAGATGGATAACTCTAAAATCAAGTGGCTTTGGGTGTCAGATATTTTTGACAACTGAATCGGCATTTAAAAAATTGCTTCTTTTTTTTGGAATCTGATGATATGGGGATCATCGAATCGGACTGAGTACCTTTAAATATTTGGTACTCCAACAGCAAAGGGTAGACCAATTAATGTCATTGGGTGCCAAAATCGTCAAACATATTTTCTGTCATAGAACAAAAGAGTCAATGAAAATATGCTATCAAAGGCATTGTGAGTATCTGCATTGATACGTGTAACAATGTCTGATAGTGAATTCCAGTCGTTAATAACACAGTCTACGACGGATGTATTTCCACACGTTGTAGTTTCATTGTGGCCCCTCGTCTGACCAGAATCAGCTTATTCGAAGCTACGATAAAGACTTAACAGTTTACCGGCAACTATAATTGAGATGAAGTGCGAAAGACTTCAAAGAACATTTGAATTACTTTCAATGGAAAACAGATACGTTTACGATCAATAGTTTTCACCGCGATATACATACTAAATTTTCCGGGTAAAATTCATTGTGACTTACACCCGTATATTTGATGACGATGCAAAAAAGAAAACCCCTATCAAAATGTATACATCAAAACATTTCAGCATGTTATTAAGTAAGTAATGCTTTATTATTCTCAGCCAGTATACATGGTACATGATAAAACGTATATACACGATATACAAATTAGAACTTTCCAGGGTTTGTTCCGAATATTGGAATTTACTGTAATTACAAGTAATTAAATAAAATACAATGGAAACAATAATCAGTTACGATCGAATATTGAATTATCATGTCCGGAATAGAAAATTTAAATTTCGACAAACCTATCTAATGATTCTAAGCGAATACAAAAAAAATACATTAGGTATACATCATGATCAATGTATAGACGCTACAGTGCTGTTTCGTCATTGTTTTTGAAGCCAAGATGTTGTTAATAACATCCGGATTTCTTTAATCTTTCTGATACCTTGTGGCCTGAATACGAGATTTCTTATGCTGTCAGCACAGCGTGAGGAAGGCAGGTGTTGTTCTCTTCGTTTATATCACCCTGCCGTTAAGTCCTGCCACAGTTACATCCTACAAACTCCTGAGAGGCAATCTGAAGTTTACAAGGAAGAATACCCAAACGGATCCCCGAGAAGAAACATCTTGAGCCCCTCTTGTGTATTGTAATTTCTATCCGCTGGTAATTGAGTAACGCATGTCAAATAGAATTGTTCTATTCTCGTTGGTGAATCTCACGGGTGGCCTTATAAACACACGAGTTGTGTTCCAGAGCTGCTTAGTTAACAAACCAGTTTGGATCATTCCTATGCGCCATGTGGCCAACATCTCACCAATGCTCTTAAACTCGCTCTTGCTTACGTCAGGTAGTGAATTTTATGGGCTGGTGAGAGATTCATGGTCGCAACTTGCTGTTCTACTCTTGGCAGCTAGTATATACAAGCCACGGCGGTTATGTCTCCGACCTCCGAAGAAGTTGATCTAGTTTCTATCGTCCCATTCGATTGAATGAGCGAGAAAACGTCTACAACGAACCGATGACGAAACTACAAACTAGTTTTAAACTGAGAAATTGTAGCAGCACGGTCTCTACATTTTCAATAAATTCCGATCAAATGGGTAGCCATTCAAACAAATTCCAGTATACGTATCAACATGATTTTTAATCCGACTAACGCTGAATTAAAAAAATATATACTTGTATCTATGTGGGTGCAGGACGTTTCGGCACCTGGACGTTTCGGCACTTGGTTTTCGAGACGTTTCGGCACTTGGTTGTTTCGGCCCAGGTACTTGGACGTTTCGGCACTTCATCGAAGACGTTTCGGCACTTATTTGATTTTCTTTTCTTTTCATATATAATATTGAATTTGATGTTGCATTTATATTCGCGGTTTGTTATAATTCGGTATAGTACATACTAAAGCGTGTTTACACAGTCAAATAGAAGTTTTTGTATTGTATTTGTAATCAAGAATTCTAGGAGACAATGTATTGTCTTTGTAATCATGCAAATATTTTCAAATTTAAAAGTATTTTCAAATAGTTTTTGATTACATTTTGCCTAAATATTCTATATTATTTCTGTTGAAATGTTATATATCAAACATTACGTACTATATAGCATCAATTTTGAATGGGGCCAATGGCTAAACATTTATATAGGTTGCATTGCTGATGGCAATGCCACCAAAGAACACATTCATAAATTGTTTCATCGTCAAAATGTAATAATTACAAATACAATGTAAAGACAGAATGCGATTACCCAATCCATGCTACTATGTGGAATACTGTCCAGTGACAGACTTCTGTACTGGGTCGATTGAAAACCCTCTTGTTTTTGGAAGTAACACTCTGACCGGATTCGTCATTTCGTTTAACCTTGTTTAGGAAAACTTCTATGTTTAAACAGCCGTTTAACAGTTAAAACCATAGTTTAAACTCGAGACTGCAGATCTATGTGACGCATTCGTCATCTCTGCTTTAAATCCGGTCCAGCCACACCATGGTTTAGCAGTAGTGTCTCTATATATGCGATTAAGATAACAATTTACAATTAAGATAACGAACATATTTTGATTGGATCAGACGTGTAAAGTGTATGTGGATAATTTGTTTTTACTATTGTGTTTTATGACCTTAAACCCGAAATAATCATGCACTTGTTCACGTTAATTGAGGGTGGGCCTATATAACCAATCTACAGGCCTACTTCTGGTCCACTTGGTAACTGGGTAGTTATTCCCCGCAAATATAGCTTGGCGGGGATATATAAATGGGCTCCGTTCGTAACATATTTCTATATCTTGGTCATTGTCAGTCGGATTTTAATAATTTTACTCTTTACACATCCCTCATCTGATCGTCACCAAACTTCTTATGGGTCATCGGGTGGCCTCTATAGATGGGAGCCTTCAAACTTTCCCCCAAAATTCGTTAATAACATGGCCGCCAGAAGCCATCTCTCTTGAATTTTACATTTAAACCAATCGGCACATCACGCAGCCCACATTCGATGGAGGAATGTTTTGAAAATTCACAGGCATGCTTAGGATCACCTCCATATGGGAACTATTGAATTTGAACGATTATGAATGAAAAACATGGCCGCCGGCAGCCTTCTAGCAAATTACTCTTTGTTTAAGTAAATCCTCCACCACACCCTTCATCTGATCGTCACCAAACATTATATTGATGTTCCAGGATCTTTGGGAAATGTTTCCGATTTTCGAAAAAAACATGGCTGCCGCGGCCATCTTTGATATTACTCTTTGCATGACTAATATTTTCGGCACATCATACTGGCCACATTCCTCACCCGATCATCCAAAAACTTCATAAAATGATATGGCTATCCGGGGTGGCCTCAAGATGGGAACTATAAATAGTTTTCGAATTTTGTTAAAAACATGTCCGCCAGCGGCCATCTTGGATTTCACATTTTAATCCATCGGTATGGTATGCCTTGCGGCGGCAATGCGGCCCACAGTTATTGGAGATTTTTTTTTTATACAGAAATGTTTAAAATCACACCTATATATGGGAATTATTTAATTTGAACGAATGCATGGCAGCCTTCTTCGATTTTGCTCTTTGCGTGACTAAATCATTCGGGACCCTCAAGTTGAGCCAAAGTATCATTGACACTTTCATTTTTCTAAATTATGGTGAAAGATACGCCCATTCCTGTATCTCTGTCATTTTAGATGGTCTTTTAAATATTAACGATGGGATGAATCGATACACCTACAGATTGTGTTCAGTCATCACAGGCCAGATTAAGACGTTTTTAGAATTAAGCCACATCACAAAATTAATAAACATCAGCGGAAAGTCACTTTTGCTGGGGATACTGGGGGCGTTGCACTTGTCTGTTAGCATGCTCGTATCACCGAAATGAGTTGCCAATCAGCCACCCACTGAATGACCACGTCGAACCGGTTTGGCTGCACCGTCAATGTTGGTTTAAACTGGAGATGACGAATTCGGCCTCTTATTTGTACGCCCGTTTTGGAAAACAACGGAACGTATTGTGTTATTTGTCCGTCCTTTCGTTCTCTTTTTCGTTTCCGAATGATAACTTTAGTAAGTGTGAACTGAATGCAATAAAATTTGGTATGTGGTTTATTATAGCACAAAATACAGGTTAAGTTCGAATTCGGGTTCTGACACCAAATTTCACCCGAGTTACGTGCTTTTTGTTGAATTTGCAATCAATTTTCGTTACCGGATGATAACATTAGTAAGTCTGAATTTACTGAATGGAATTAAATTTGGTATGCGAGTTTACTAGCCCAAAATACATCCAGACCGTTTGAATTTGGGTTCCGCCCGCCAATTGTTGCCGGAATTATGGTCCTTGTCGACGTTTTTGCCGATTATTTTGGTTTCCAGGTGATAACTTTAATGTTAGTTATATGATTGTTTTCAAAATTAGTATATGGATTACTCATATGAAAATACAGGTCACGTTTTAATTTGGGTTCCGTCCGCCTATTTTAACCGGAGTTATTGACGATTATTTTGGATTTCATGTGACAGCTTTAGATATAGTTATGTTTGTTTTCAAAATTTGCATTGGATTACTCGTTATGGCCCTTTGTTGAAATTACCACGTGCGAATTTTGCCACGCCCTAGCGATGCTCTTGTTTTTAAGTGTTTTCAATCGATCCAATTGAATGTTTAAATTTTCTGAACCGAGTTTGACAGACTGTCAAGCAATGGTGGAGTATTCATGGGTTGTTCAATATACAACTTTGAGCTATACACTTTATATTTGGAACATGTCATCCCCCGAATTTACACTGGCTATACAAAATTTACTGTTTCATATGCTACTTCACTTTTGGAAAATGATGGGATGGTCTTTTTGTTTCGAAATTTGCTGTCACTTTGTACTTAGTCCCAGCGACTGCATTAAAAATAATTAACCGTCGGTGATCGCGGTGTGCATAGAGTTGCGTCCCGTTGTCTTATTAGCGCAGATTTTGCATTGCAGCTCAAAATTAACATTTTGCATGCTCTGTCCTTTGCATGAGATCGAGTACCTACATAACAATGGTGCATATATGGGCTTGAAGGCCCACTTAATTTTATAATGCCCAGATACACAACTTATTCCATATTATATACCATTTGGAAGAGGAACCAAAAATATTTATATTCAACCAGACCAGCTGTGGCCCATAGAAATTATCAGATTCACCCCAAAACTCCCCCGCTATTTACCCAAGAATGCATCATAATTCACAACTAAGAGATATAGTTATTCCGCTTCCATTGAGAATAATAAACTGGCAGTACAGACCAGATATATATTAAGCACAGAACGCATGTCGGTTCCTTGACAAAAACAACATGTTCACAGTTTTTAGCTTCCTCTTCCAAATGGCATATAATATGGAATATGTCGTATATAATGTGATCTGGTAATTCGAAAATAAAGTGGGCCTTTAACGTAGGCATTTCGCGACGACAAACTACATGCAATGGTGAACATACGTAGGAACGGCGTTTGCTTTCAAATCCTAAAAATGGTCCAATTATTTTCTGATTTTTGAAATAAAATGGGCCGATAAATAGAGGTGTACGTACATGCGAAATAATAATATATAGTTACTGTATATAATATACTCTTACCTAAATCTTGGAATTTGTTCTGGATGTGTGTAGATACGACCCGGGTTCGTCCGTATGTGGTTCACCCAGTGTGTTCCTAAGGCTATATATGAATTATGTGACGGCAAAGACGTTTCATATTCACACAAAGTGCATGTGTAAGCATTTCGCGTAATCGTAGTAAATAATTATAGACCTATTTTGTCACCAGATCATGCATTACACAAGCGATATATTACTAGGTTGGTTTGGGGCCTGAATAAAAACGAGTAGCTTTCAACGGCAACGGGAGGCGGGGGACTCACACGCCATGACGATGCGAGAAACTCAAAAGATATTGGGGCTGGGTTGACATCAAATTATTAAAAACAAGAGCATCGCTATGGCGTAGCAATATACGCCCGTGGTAATTCCAACAAAGGGCCATAACTCTGGTGAAAAAAGACGGCCGGATTCGAATTCGAATTTGACCTATAATTTGGGTTAGTAAACTCACATACCAAATTTCATTCCATTCAGTTTAGACTTACTAAAGTTATCCGGAAACGAAAATTGAGTGCAAATTCCAACAAAAAATGGCCATAACTCGGGTGAAAATTGACGTGTATGTTGTGCTAGGCTAGTAACCCACAAACCCAATTTCATTGAGTTGAGTTGAGACTATCTAAAGCTAATCATGAAACCACAAGCGAACGGGCGGACAGACCAATAACATAACATAATACTTCCCGTTTTTTTTTGCGTATATAAAGTTCCTAACCCAAACCCCTCAACAGGAAAACAAGGTTCTGTCTTGTGAACAATTTGATCGCGATTCGTGTGGTTGGGGTTTCTTGTTTTTAAGGTATCTTCAAAGTTTAGTTTTTTTAATTTTATTTCATTTTTGTCACAATGTATATATACAAACAATAGCGTCACAGTGAAACACTTGAATCAACATTAGTATATTCAAATGTTTAAACTCTGTATACTAGTATTTTGTACATTTATCGACATATTTTGTTGACTCGAATATGACAAACGTGAAAATTGAAAGACCACACTGTCCGATTTTCCACTAATTAAATAAGTCAAACTTTCCTTAGGATATTGAAAAAAAGAGGATACTTGCTATATATCACCATAATGTGTATGGCATGGGGATCGCGAAATTCCACAAAAGCGTCGTTCAGTTTTCACGTTCAAAAAGAATACAAAAGAGTCATAATTGAGAACGCCCTTTTATCTACTGCTTTTTGTGAAGCAATATCATGGACCCTCTTTATTAGAGACGATCATGTTTGCTAGAACATGTTAACGTCGATATCTGAACATCAGAACCTCATACTAATGATCTATATATCTAATTTATTGAAACAAATCCAATTTGGATTTGATTTCAATTTTACAAATAAATAAATGATTAATAGAGGATACTAAATTTCAATGTCTTTGGATCGCACTGGAGTCTTCAGATGCATAGTGGTGGATTATTCTTCTAGGTCGTGGGTAAATTTATGTTCGGATAGATGAAAGTCCAAATTTTCGGTGAAATGGGTTAATGTTGGTGATTCAACTACATAGTTAGGTAGGCACGATATAATTTCATTGGCACGATATAATTATTGTTCTGGTGCGGAAAACTACCAATAGTAGTGTTAAGAGATGATTAAATGGGACACTTTATTGTCCTATTGTTAGAACAGACCATTCAGACGATACCACATAGCGATATAGATCATTAGGGTGTCCACATAGCTATGACCCGAAAGTCAAATGCCCCATATTGATTGTGTTGTTTTATTACATAGTTATAAGCGATAATGGGTCTAATTAACGTTTATTTGTGACAAAATTACATAATAAAATTTCTGGTCACTGTTAATAGTAACCATTATTGTTCGTTAGCTAAACAACCCACACGCTTTTAGACCAGAAAATTTTCGAAATATAATCAATATACACGTAGATATATAGTGGAGTTTGTCGCGATCCCGAAGATGTGGATGGGGTCTGAGCATTTTAGACTGCAGATTTTTGTGCAAACATGGGGTAGTTGTAAATGTAAGAAATTCGAGAGGGATCCTTTCGTTTGCACCAAATGGTTGTGTACACGGCGGCGTTCTAAACGAAACTATACCATTTTAACCCTTTCTTTACTAAATGCTCACCGACTAAATGGTCAGATAATAAGGTCAACAAACGACCATAGACGACACTATTTTGAGTATAACAATGAGGTTTTCGGCGGTTAAAAGTTGTGGTAAATGGTCGTGGGTTGCTCGCCTGAACTTTAAACGATATATGGATTAAATACCGGTGTCATAAAGAAAAAAATTATACAATGAACGCGCTTCTCCGTTTTTTCTAGATTCTATATATGACTTGATGGTTAGCGCAGTATATATATATAGTTACATACCAGCGGTATATTCATTCAGAAGGTGTCCGTTCGATGAGTGTCCAGGTTAGAATTTCGAACTGCACCCCCACCATTTACCAGACCAAAAATTCCAGTTCCGATTACCATGCAGGCGAATAAAACTTTAAAATTGTTTCAGTATCTTTCGCAACATATGCCCAAAGCCGAGCTCACCAAGATATATCTATGAATACGTTCAATTCCGTTTATGTGTCACATATATATATATATAACTAGCTGGTGGACCCGACTTCGTCCGGGCTGTTTCCCCTCTGCTTTTCGGCGAATTGCGCAATTTGACCTTGAATTGACCATTTTGAAGGTCAAGGTCAGGTCGATGTCACGATTTGACCCGTCCAAAACACTCCCCGGACAAAAGTATCCGTCGAAATCCGTCAGGTTTTACCCGATTTGACCTTGAATTGACCATTTTGAAGGTCAAGGTCAGGTTGGGGTCACGATTTGACCCGTCCAAAACACTCATCGGACAAAAGTAACCCTAGGTATCAAATGTTGTCGAAATCCCGTCAAAATTCGCGATTTGACCTTGAATTGACAATTGTGAAGGTAAAGGTCAGGTCGGGATCACGATTTGACCCGTCCAAAACACTCCCCGGACAAAAGTACCCATGGGTATCATATTTCGTCGAAATCCGTCGATTTTACCCGATTTGACCTTGAATTGACCTTTTTGAAGGTCAAGGTCAGGTCGGGGTAACGATTTGACTATCTGGTGGGCCCGACTTCGTCCGGGCTGTTTCCCCTCTGCTCTCTAACATCGAAAGGCGCGATTTGACCTTGAATTGACCATTTTGAAGGTCAAGGTCAGGTCGGGGTCACTATTTGACCCGTCAAAAACACTCCCCGGACAAAAGTATCCCTAGGTATCAAATTTCGTCGAAATCCGTCCGTTTTACCCGATTTGACCTTGAATTGACCATTTTGAAGGTCAAGGTCATGTCGGGGTCACGATTTGACCCGTCCAAAACACTTCCCGGACAAAAGTACCCATAGGTATGAAATTTCGTCGAAATCCGTCCATTTTACCCGATTTGACCTTGAATTGACCATTTTGAAGGTCAAGGTCAGGTCGGGGTCACGATTTGACCCGTCCAAAACACTCCCCGGACAAAATTAACCCTAGGTATCAAATTTCGTCGAAATCCGTCCGGCAGTTTTCTCGGCCATAGCTAACAGACAAACAAACAAACAGAAGTCCCAAAATATATATTAGATTAAGAAAATCGGGGTCGCGATTTTCCTTCAGCATATATAGAACAATAAGTGCGTTTCTGTATGGTCTATTCCTGACATGTTAAATACATGTATCAAGATATATATATATTATGTGTGAAAAATTGGAAAACGTCTATGATTTTGGCAGGCGTTGTGACAATATATAAATGTGTGTACATCCCCTCCTTCAATGGTACTTGCACCGGTGCGTAGATCTATAATTTGAATGTTCAAATGAGCCTTGTCCATTTAAACAAAACCATCTATTTATACAATATATACAACCGTAAAACTCGGACATGAGCATGAACAATACACAAGCACATCTCATTTCCCTTATTCCGAACCTTCGGACGAAAGGACCATACCGATAGTTTAGAATAAGGAAGACACCATGCACCCTTCGGTTATACTATAGGAATGGTATAACCAATGACTCGACTATAGAGAATCTCCGCCGGGGTGTCCAACTTAGAATGTCGTACTGCACTCTGTTGAATTAGACCAAGTCTGAGTTTAGTGTGCCTGTCATTGCAGAATGAGGTCCCCAGAGTGTAATTTAGTTACGCTATCCCGCATAGGGGGCTAGCATCACTAAATTCACCCTCTGCGGACCTCATTCTGCTTAGTCCTCACCTTCTCTGGAAAGTTTCTTCATTATAAAATTTCTATAGAAACTTTAGTTTAGTTTCTCTGCATATACCCAAATTGGCAGACGACACATTGCATAATCGAGGTTCCCAAATGGTGTACATCACAATATTCACCATTTGGGAATTCTGAGTCTTTGTCTCCCATAGCAGAGGGGGTCATGCAGAATTAGGTCCCCAGACGGTGAATTTGGTTATTATAGCCCACTGTGCGGGATAGCATCACTAAATTCACCCTCTAAAATTCTGAATACCTCATTCTGATAAATGACAGGCACACTATATATATAAACTCAGACTTGAATCAGACCCAAATTCCATTTCCTGGAAATTCTATTTGCACACCCTCATTTTATTTGAATTTTTCAACTATAGTATATATACAAAACTGAATCTTTTCATGCAACTGTTGGAGATTTCCAACCTGACACCCGTATTGTGTTGAAAATGTTCCAACTGTGGCCGTTCAGTCTAAATATTAGACATAAAGTAGGAAATTATGATGACTTTGTTCTAATACAATACATTTCAGTAATCAAAAGAATATGATATACATGTAAGTGTTCAGCTGATAGCTTGATTTTCCAACTAGTATTTAGTGTGAAATAATTTCACACTATAAGTACTGCATGGTTAGAAATTTAAACCGATCAGAACTCTTTCAATTTATTTTTGGACTGAATATTTTGACCAAAGTTAGAGGTGAGAGTTCACAACAACGTATCGCCACGCCCAGTTAATAACATGAGGTTGCCAGTTTCTATATACAGGAAGTGCGAACTTATAAACACGCATACTTTGGATCTTATCAGAAGACATAGGTATTCTCGTTTTAAAAGGTAGTAAAATTATGTTTAATGTGCCTTATCCGATTTGACTATAAAACTACTATTTGGGCGTTTTCTTCGCTGCACAATTATAAGATCGAACATATGAGTAGATTCGTGGAAAAATGTCACAGCCAGATATCGACTATCAAAAGAGGTAGTTTTGTCCAAAAAATGAAAAGATCATCTATATATATATATGAAAAAGGGAATTTATGGCTAACTTGCCCATTAGCGATGAATTTTAAACATTCCTAAAATATATTTTTAATCGAGTTTTTAATAAAACTCGACTTATGGTTTAACGAGGGGTGGTTGGTGGGCGGCCCAAACCTATATAACATGTTATATATATTCATAGCCATTTATATAGATGATTCTGACAATGTTTGGTGTGTGAGTTAATGGTCACGTGCGATAGCTGCACACAGAACATCTTGTCCACCCCGACTTTCTAATCAGAGTTATGCCACTTGTTTTTTTTATTAGCAAGTTTATTTATGTCCATTATCCCGATAAATCGAACAAACGTCAACCATGCAATGCCATTCATATTTGGCATGTGGATCTTTTACAACAATATCTCGAACGAGTTCGAAAAACAGTTACAGCCCTTATGTCGTCTATGTTTAGCAATAGAGGAAAATTGATGTCCATTAGCGCGATAACTTGAACAAACGTCAACCAATTTCATTATACCCCCACTTTCGAAGACTTATTTTGACTTAGAAATACCCTCTCTACGTGATGCGGCTAGGGATTGGCTCAAACTGTTTTTCGTATTATTACACTTCATTTTCGACTTATTTTGACTTAGAAAATTCTGTCTGACTTAATAACTTTTAACAAATATGAACCAATTTGAATAATTTTTTCTGTACAAGCTTCTTGTGACACCATATCGATATAATTAGTCCGAATTTTTCTTTTTCATATTTGGTGTATGGATCTTTCACAACAATATGTCGAACAATTTCGAAAAGCAGATTTGTCCTATATACCTTGTTACATGAGTTACTGCCCTTAGTCTGTCTATTTTTTTTATAGCAATTTTATGACAGTTAGCGCAAACAGTTGAACAAATTTCTACCGATTACATTCATATTTAATATGATGTGGACCTTTCACAACAATATCAGAATCGAGTTTGAAACTCAGGTTTGTCTTATCCGCCTTTTATCTGACTTACGGTTCTTATAGCTAGTCTTTTTTTTTAGCATAACCGTTAGTGCGAATACTTGAACAAATATCAACCGATTCAATTTACATTGGGTATATGGTTTAACGAGGGGTGGTTGGTGGGCGAAAATATCTTGATTGAGTTCAAAAACCAGTTTGTCCGATTTTCTTTTCCTGAGTTATGTCCCTTAGTTGTGAAATATGGTTCTTTAGTTCGTCCATTTCGTGGCTCTCGGTCGGACAGATTCACTCTTGTGAGCATAAAAACTCGACCAAAGCCATCTTTGATGTAAAACCCTTGATATGTTTGTTTTCATCATGCTATTTTTGGATATACTTTTGGGTTTACGAGATGCTTGTGTGATTGCAATTATTTTTCCATATATTATTCGCGCCTGGTAAGCACAAAATTTACTTGGGAAATCTTCACTAATATGCTGTCACTGTCGTTACACCAGGTCCGTATGCGGGGATACATACTTTGATACTGACTTTATATGCCACAAAAAATTCGAATTCAAGTGATCGAATTTTGAAAAATCGGGTGCATATATTCTTCAACATGGAGCAATGAGATCGTTCATTAATACTAATAAAAGACTGCTCCGCCACAGAGTCCCCGGACACGGTGGCTTCATTTGGAGCGGGAGCTTTACAGAAATATATTATATGGAATAAATAATTGTGCATTGTCTTGTAACTGAGCTGCATACAAATAACCAAATCTGGGGGAAAAAACCCTTAAAAGTCGAAATATAACCTCAAATTGGCACACTGTGAAAAAAATTATAAGAATACAGCTTCGGACAAAGATGCATCCCATGATGTACAATTCTATGTCGAAATATGGCAATAACTCCGCCAAAATGACTCCGATTGAACTCAAAATCGCAGATCCGTAGGTTCCGATGCTGGTTGACATATATTATGTGCTAATTTTTTTTGAAAAAAATGACTGGAAAAATACGGAATACAGGGTTGGACAATAGATGTGTCCCATGATGTACGATTCTATGTCGAACAATGGCAATAACTCCGCCAAAATGAGTCCGACAGAACTCAAAATCGCAGGTGCGCAGGTTCCCACGTTGGTTGATATGTGTGCCAATTTAAGTTTAAAACAATATGACCGGACAAAGTTCCGGACGGACAGACGGATTAGGGTCATTACTATAGTCCCCCGACGGAATGTCCGGGGACAATAATGGATAGATTTGTATATAGCGCTTAAAGCCACTTGACGGTTTGCGCTCCAAAATACACCTAATAATCGCTTTTGATTTTCACCAGTATCGAAATTGGTTGATAAATACTTGATTTACCTTTCTACGTGCATTGTATGTCTGAGAAAGACGCTTTGGAGTCATAATAAAACATCCATTTGTGAAATAGTGCGTGGATTTTGGTTGTTGTATTGAACAGAAAGCAGCATTCCGTTTTAGTCTATTCCTGATGCGGTAAAACTATAAGAGCGTGTTTTACTTCTGTGCGTAAAATTTAAAACAGAAAAATGAAAAATAGCTGTGACCATGAAAAGTATTTTTCTGAGCATATGAAGCTGGTATATAAAAATTTCGTGTACGTGTATTTGTTAACATATCTTGTACCTTCCCAACTACGTAGACAGAATTTGGAAGCTCATAGTGCCATGTCCGTTTTACCTCACGAGTCTCTAAGCGCTTGTTCGAGTACCGGTATGGTAAAACAATATATCGTCGTGCAAATAGGTTCACATTGGACCTAAATAGTCGCATAGATTCACATTCAGACATTGGACTGATTTGATTATGAAATAAGCCTATGTATAGTGAGCATATATCCTTTATTCCGTTGAATGGCGCGGAGTGCGGTAAAACAGATTACAAAGAGCGTGAATCTGGTACGGTTTGCCGACGAAAAAAGATAGATTAGATAATGCCACTATGGGCTTATTTCGTATGGAAATACGTATAGTCCCTTATTGGACTGTTTAAAAAAAGCTTTTTGGGTTCACATAGAGCGTAATTCAGATTCAAATAATGCCGATATGGGCTTATATGTGTTTTCGAAATAAGTTCAATATGAGCTTATTTTCAAGAAAACAGGCTATGAAAAAATAAAGGGAGCTCTTCTCATTTATGTGAGAAATTAGACAGTTGGGAAATTGCTAGGACATTGGCAAGTTTTTTTCATAATATATAACGCATGCGAGTCGTTCGTTCGTGTGTTTATAATATATCGATATATCCTTCCTTTCAAAATTATATAGACATAATTTGAGGGTACAAATGAGCCGTGTTCGTTTAAAGACAGCATACCTCTCATCAGTAAGTTGTTACAGGTGCGAATGCAAGTTCTAGCAAGTAGGTCTAACCCGAGTGTGTCGATTTGATGGTCGTTAACATGATACCAATTGAGAGCCACACTATCTGTTAAATAAAAGAAACTGGACGGTAAAATTTCCATACTCAGACTGACGTCGAGTAAATAGAGAATGCGGTTATAATCTCACACACATTAATTCTATAGCAGCTATCCAGCGTGGGACTCAAACAGGCGTACTCGCGCTCCGAAACCTTCTGTGCGATATTTCGTCTTGTGCGGTCTTTCTACTTTGGCGAGCCGTTGCCAGGCAACTAATGTTAGACTGATGTTACTCGCATATCTTGATACGACCCGCCAATCGGCAGAGCGCGATGTTACCCATCAATCAAATTACGACCCGACCAGAGGCGGAGCTTTAACGCAAATAGGGAAAGAATTCAGAATCACACATGAAGTTAGAAAAAGAAGAATCGTGTTGTAAGAAAGTTGATAATTCGTTGAATATGGACGTACATACGCTAGTTCCAAGATGACAGTGACTATTATTCCGCAGTGTGTTCTTCGATGTTCATAATGACGTAACCGTGTTTCTCGAAACTTGTTCCAAAGGATACTTTTGAAGCAGACAACATGTAATCTTAAACTGGAGCACCATGGATTATTTGAATGTGATCACGTTTCTGGATCTCTGTATCTGTAGACAATAACAATGTCATCGGTACCCGATAGGGACCAGCCTAGCCCAGAGAACACTGATCTATTAACCAGGACTAGCTGGGTTGACGCTGAGCTAGCATATCGGCAGATAAGAAAGGTGAGCGACTTATATTTCATCACCATCATTCGCGTAAGCATCCGCAGGTAACCTCGACACAATTCATTGTTTACATTAAAAAAAAACTCGCGCTTTTCTTAGTTTTTCGACGCTTTCAGCCAACTAAAATCACTTAACCTTTAACATGGTGATCAATTCCCTATTGATGAACAATCGCTAACTTTGGGAAGTCTCGGAGCCTTTGAGAAAGCGCGTTATCGGTTTGTGTTGCGATAAAGCGTGTGTTCTATTTCCGGTAACAAGACCACCCAGAAGGGTGTGCGGAATGCAGGGCTCCACGGAACGCTATTTATTCGTTAATTGAACTTTCTTGTGGGTCGCGAATTTTAAGGATATTTCCGGGTAATGGCACTTCAACACCATCGGTGTGACTGCCATTACTTAGACCTTGATGATATATTGGTCAAATGATATACCAGGGTGTTATTCATTGACGTATTTCATGATAATCTCTTAGACATATATATACAGAGAGTATGAGGTTCATTATTCCTAGAATGACACTATGGGGACACGGGGTGGTATGGCGTAAGTTCTGCTTTGTAATACCTTGGGCAAATGTTATACCAGAATGTTTGTCATTGACATGTTTGATGAGAATCTCTTCGACATATTCAGTGATTCTCTGATTATGTGGATCAGTTTGCCTAGAATGACATTATGGGGACATTGTGTGCTATAATGGTAATCCTTGATTTTCTATACATGTAGTTCAAATTAAGCGGTTGTAGGGCAACCATTGACTGAAACACATGAACATGCTATGTATTGCAATTCTGAGATGTGGCAGACAATAACAAATCGCTTCAAAAGGTTGTTCATTCATGTCGGAAAACCCTCCCCGAAGGACATCGCTGAAGTTATAATGGCACTACAATTGATTATATACAATCACCAACTACATACCCGATATATCGTAAAAAATGGACAGTATGCATTAAAACGATTCAAGGTATAACACTCACTTGGATTTATACCATATAAATATATCAACTTTCCTGTACATTCCATATTAGTCTTCTATACTGAGGCTAGGTTTACTGCCCCTGACTATTAAATATGGCATTGGTTCGTTGCTTGTCACTGAACTTAAATTGAAATAATTGAGAATAGTGCTATTAAGGAATTAGGTTCTATTTACGTGTATCTGAATTGATATCACAGGGGCATGTAACGCTTAATAAGGTCCTTATTATAGTACCATTAACGTGAAGCAGGCTCGTATATAGCGTCGGCGTATAGGGGCAGTGCAAAAGGGGGCGGGCAGCGGAGCGCATTACAGGCCCCTGTCATTGATACATTTATAATATACATGCATACGTAAATATTAATTATGTGTCGATACATCGTGATACATGCATAAACAGTATTGCAAATTGTGAAACTTGACAGTGCATTTTACACCTGTATCATGACAGATTTAGTATAGTCCCAATTTCAATTTTATGAATGAATCTAAATGCCGCTCAGGCGTTAAACATAAAACCACAAGAACCTCTCGCGGCAACTGTGACCTTGTTTCTGAAGTACAATATCCGGTCAGAGAACATTTCAAAGCGACAATAGAGAGTCCTGTCTCAGTAAACACCTACCGGGTCCGTTTTAATTGTTCATCGGTGATACCGTGTGATTGAAATTAGAGGACACCCTATGATTTCATTCCTTGTCGAATGCTATTGCCCCGCAGCGAAACATGAATACGCGAACAAAAGTGCCCAGAAGCTACACCGTCGTTTGATAATTCAAACTCAATAAGACCACCCACTGTGGGAATTCAACGCTGCGCTTATGAATTAAGGGCAAATAGCAACTAATCTGACCACAATATCTCGTTGAATCGACATGAGTCAATGCACTTTAGCAAAGAAGCTGTATTCCTTCTGGCAAATACCAGCCAATAACACTTTACAAAATAGTATCACAAAAAGGCATCGTGATACGTAAAATACAACTGTATGTGTATCATGGGTCCTTGTTCGGCAGTTGATTTCAAAGCTGCGCTTGTGAATTAAGGGCAAAGATTATTCACTAGAATTTTCCAGAAAGCACAAAAGCAGACAACTTTATTTCATAAGATGCATTGACTTTAATATCATTGTAATGAGATATTATGGTCATATATGAATTAGTTTAATAATTATAAAATAATGGTCAAGTTGAACATTTTAATTGAAATGCAGATATAGAGGCTTATAATTGGGAATACATACAGAATATAGGAATAAGAATGTTCATTGTAGTCAAACAGTTACTAGTAATGTAATTTGTGTACAGGTATGTTGCCAATTACTATTTTATAAAAATGCAGCGAAAATACTATCTTGTGTGCAGAAATCAAGAGAAATGGGAATATCGGGGTGGGTAATAAATTGGGAATAAATCAGACCATTTCCCTTTGGCCCATGTAGTTGGTTAAAAAATGCCTGAAAATATTAATGTATATAAATACATGTACATTTAGCTGAATGTATTCCAAAATATTTATTTTCTTTTTTTGCAGGGGAGGATTGACGGAAGTTCGCGTGCGTTGTTTGTACGAGGAAAGTTCCAGAGATACCTTTTCAGTGTTGGTTGTTTCATCCAAGTGAATTGTGGGAAAGTTCTGTTCGTTGGCTTGTTACTCTTATCTCTGTGTTGTATTGGATTAAAAAGTGCCAAGCTTGAAACAGACGTCGAACGGTTGTGGGTTGAAGGTACGTTCATTTATAGCAACGACGACATTCGCTTGACATAAGCTCCAATAGTTGTGTCATTAAGAAGCTGGTATAATCGGGGTATATGATAATACACAGTTTACTGTATTGGCATATTCATGAAATATATCAATACTTACTTGTCGAACATTAACCAGCCTAGAATCATGAAAACGGGAGAAATTATTTGTAAGAGAGAAGCAATGGCAATGAACGACAAACACCCGTTAGCTAATGTTGCAATCTTTTGTGAAATTTCCGCATCATCATAGTTACATAATATTTCTCTTTCGTTTTGGAGTTTCGCAAACCGAATAAGGCTCGAGATAAGAGAGCAGTGATAGACTGTATGGAAAAAATAAACGTCATCTTCCTCTTGACTGGTTCCTGCCTTAGGTCAAAATAATAAACATACATGTTTCCGATTTGCCTACCCGTACCTACATGTACCTGGTAAAATGCTGCCAATCTGCAAGGATGATGCAAGTTCTTGGCGAACAAAACAGCAGCGCATAATGCAAGTTTTGGAAGTTACCTATTTTTTTTATAGACAGTTTTTTTTTGTACCAACAAATAGGAAACAAATAAATTTTTTTGGCCTTATGCTATAACAACCAACCCCATATGTGACACCCAGAGATATGGCCACCATACAACCAACCATATGGGCAAAAGTGTTTCCATGAACGATTGCGCCTGCAGGGACAAGACTGTATCTGACGTGTAAATCCGGGAAATGGTTTTGTTGCGAGGGTAAAAATCCTGCTTCTATGATGGCCATCTGTCATGTTCTCCGCCAGCATACTTAGTACGGTACATATCAGTGGGCACATCCACCATGGCTACACGACAGTGTGCTGCGATAATACCCAGATTAAACTAAATATGATACAACTGGGTTGATGACAGTATATATGGTTAAGATATGTACATGCATACTACTGAGTAATACTACTCAATCATGCTTTAAATTACCTGTAATTCATAGACAGTCTTCAACAACCTAATTTGACATACAACTATATTATAGAGTAGTACCTCTCACTAACACTCTATGCTCACGCGAACACCTCTACTTCTACCACAGGTATGTGTGTGACACTTTATTACGTGATCAATTGTGATTCAAGGATCAAAGAACAGAGATAAACTATAACTTACTTGCACTGACAGGGTGCTCCGACATATAACGGAGGAATATTTAACCAACAACAATACCACACATCCATCATTCAATTCTGCACATGCTTATATTCTGAGTCCTTATAAATACATGTAGTAGAATAGCTCAGAACTATCAATTAATAGTCAATCCGCCTTCGTTGGAATTCAAATATTTTACCATCAATGGTTATTATCATTATTAGAACCAGATGGTCAAAATAGTACTAAAGTTGACAGAACTTGCATAATAAGCGTCAATTTCCTTCTTACATTTGCACCGTTAATAGCAAGAATCTTTATCCCAAATAATGGTGAAAATATATAATTCTGATAAAGGAGGATATCTAGATTGTTTGAAATTTTTTAGCTTTGCAATAATATTAACCACTGTATGTCAGAGTATACTCATATCATGTAGTGACTTGTGGGCGTTGCTGTTTGCTACGAAACACACTGACCACAGCGTGAGATTGATGGCCATAACTATTCCATCAGCCTGTTCTCTCGATAATACGCACATTATCTGCTTATAATATAAGTTGTTTTATGTAGGTAATCTGCTCAGAATCGCATCATTTTGAGACGATAATGTGCTGAAAATGAGCGTTTTAGTCACTTTATCGACTCATAATGAGTCGATTCTAATCAGATTATTTGCGGACAATGATACAATTAAGCCAACTCACTACTATTCAGGTGTACGCTCTTTAACATGTGTTTTCACTGTGGCCAGTGCCACACAACGAAATAACGGATATGATCCATTATCTGCTTATATCAAATAATCAAATCAGATTATGTACCTACCTGTATTTCACATTATAGGTTGATTATGTACGTATTTGTGCGATTACATGTTGATTCCACAATCTTCGATTATACAAATACCACTTTAACTTGATTCAGCAGATATGATATGTTCATTGAAACCACGATACGATCAATTGTGATATAGAATTCAGGGTGGAAAGAAATTTTCAGAATTTGAATTTCCTTCATTTAGTTCTTTTGAGCATATCCATTTTCGTTTGAACTCGTTTTAAGACAGAAACTATTCCTTGAACTGGCCGAACGTGAATTGCCGTTGCGAATTTCGAGGTGCGTTATATATTTCACACACAGATAGCTTCAATAAAGCTAGCAAGGTGTGCGAGATTATAAACTTTTGGCAGTCATTCATAGTCATCATCATACCTACAGTTATAATACGGCGATATAAAACTTGCAGATACGGTCAATTTAGCAGTGCGAATTTGAATGGTTTTCGAACAATGTTCTTGATGCGTGCGAATTCTCCCGATAATATCGTCATCTTGCCCCATGACCTAGTGAGCGCGTTGCGTTTTAGTTGCCGCTGTGTGTGGTCTAATTAATCTGAGCAGAGAGGAATTCGTGCCTGCTCTGTTCTCTAATGTGTGGCGCGCTCTGTCGGCGGCGATCTAACATATTTGCTCAGATTCAACAAACAGCCTCTGATTTTGTGTATACAGGAGTATATTTCGGTAGTATCTTGGACGCCATCTCGGAACGCGGTATAAATGGTATAGAGCAGATGTAGAATGTCAGATACACGTTCAATTCGCATTTCAGTCTCTGTTGAAAATGCTTCTCATATGTGTGGCAAGCGTTCTTCTCCCTGGCGCCGAGCTGAGCATTGTTCTCACCGACACAAAACGCGAATAGCAGCTCAACCCTTGTTTGAGCTCAACGAAGAGAGTCTTCAAATCATTGAGTGATTTGCATGTATTCAAATTTATAGGCACGGGCCTAATTGAAAAACACTAGACCAAACTTGAACCAATTAAGGATTTAGGGACCCCAAATACTTACATTGCATTGGTCATTGTCGCATGGTTTGGTGCAAAAGAAAAAATCTGCCCAGGATCTCCCAAAACGTACAAAAAGCCACACAGGATCTTCCAAGTACCTGTGCAAAAAACTCACAGAGCATCTCAAATTTTGTTTCGCCTGCGGCAGTCACGCTCAAAGCGGATACCCATTTTCAAATGCCGTTAAAATTCCACCCGAAAATCACAAACAAATAATTTTTGTAATAATTATTAAAAAATGACTAAATATAAAATCGCTTTTTTGTATGAGATTGTGAGATGCTTTTTGCATATTTTCGAGATGTTGTGTGGCTTTTTGCACGTTTAGCAGCTCATGGGTAGCTTTTTTCACGAAACCATGCCACAATAACAAATTCAACAATACATGAATGTTAGAATGTATATTGGCAAATATCTCCATTCAGCAGTGCATTGTTGCAAGATATCATGAAAGTTTCATGAATAAATTCCTAGCAAAATGTTGGGGTCCGCTGACCGGGGAGGGTAGATATATTTGCCGCTCCACAATATTAAATAAAATAAAATGCTATCATAGATTCTGTACCAAATTCAACTGAATATATCAAACTTTGAGGCTCATATATCCACTTTAACATATACGATTCAATCTCTTTAACTGGTTCCGTCCGTCCTTGTATGATATATGCGCTGAGCTGTGTGCGTCAGTCCGTATAGCAACTTTAAAGCTAAGTATCGGAGTCATCACAGATCTTATTTGAATGATCTGTGGCATGCTTATATGAACCACCCTGGTGAAAGTGACGTCCATTTGAACGGGTTTAGAACATTAATGCTTTAGTGCAGAGTTACAGCCATTAGCGTGGAAATGCGTTGTGCCAAAAATGGATCTCTGATCTCATTCGTCGCATATGTCATGTTTGATTGATCTTCAGTGTGTTCATGGGGCAGCTTGAATTTACAATATCTATACACGTAGCGTATTTCTTCTTACGTTGTGGCCCTTAGTGTGTAAAATACGCCCATCCCTACATTAGATCATGCAATGAATGTCTACTTTGGCTACGGGCATAGCTAGAGTAGAGATTCATGGCATGATCTAATCCTGCATCATCTTAGATCGGATGTGAATGATCTTTGTTATATTCATTACCAGAACGGGATGAAGGACATCAACAGTGTCATGCAACATGTGTTGTCCAGTTTTGAATTAAGCCACCTCAGAATATTAATAGACTTCAGCGGATACTCTGTGATGGGCCATTGCAACGTTCCTCGTCATTTCACAAGGGTATTCGAGACACTACTAGTGTATATATACCGCGGTCCATATTGTTTCCACTCTAGACTCAGATAACGAAGCCGAACATGATAACAGTGTGCGGTTCTATGTTTCTGCATGAATACGATTCAAACTGTCCTTCTCGAAAGTTTCATCGTCGAACAACGAAACGTGCTGTTTCCATGGCTACACACCAAACTTCATTTTGATGCGGGGAATTTTTCTTGTTTTTTGAGAAACGTTGGTCGGCCTTTTCTTCTACGGTTAGTGTTAGCTAGCAATTAAATGTGTGGCCTACTACCATGTTTATTCTGCGCCATAACGAGTTGATATAAGCACAGGGTGAATGAAACCAGATAGAATTTGACTTTAACGCTTCAAATGCCAAGTGCGAACACCAATGAGTATTTATTTATTTGGTAGAACGAGAATTTCTGTATCAATTCGATCATGTCTGCATTCTTTGAGAATGGGCCAAGCTTTGAGAACGGTGTGTTCAGGGTAACAGTATTTTTGTTACCCTTATATATTGAGTAGAATAGGAACAATGAGTATTGTATTTTATTATGTTATATCTTCCAACATAGGGTATTCGTTTTTAGCTCAACTTACTTGTAAGTTTGAGCTATTGCCATGGTTTGGCGTCCGTCGTCCGTGTGTGCGTGTGTGCGTGTGTCCGTGTGTCCGTGTGTCCGTGTGTCCGTGTGTCCGTCAACAATTTCCTTTGGCGCGGGCTACAGGTTGTACCTTTGGTCTGATCTTCATGAAATTTGTCATGAATGTTGACATTGACATGTAGATGGGAACGAGTCATTTTTGGGTCATACGGCCAAAAAACATGGCCGCTGGCAGCCATCTTGGATTTCAAGATTCAATCCATTGGCGCGGCCTACAGGTCGTACTGTTCATCTGATCATCATGAAATTTGTCATTGATGTTAATAATGACATGTAGATGGGAACGAGTGATTTTGGGGTCGTTCGGCCAAAAAACATGGCTGCCAGTAGCCAGCTTGGATTTTACTCTTTGCATGACTAAATCCTTTGGCGCGGGCTACAGGTCGTTGTTTTAGTCGGAAGTTTATGAAATTTGTCATGGATGTTAACACTGTCATGTAGATGGGAACGAGTGATTTTGGAGTTGTTCGGCCAAAAAACATGGCCACCAGCAGCCATCTTGGATTTTACTCTTTGCATGACTAAATCCTTTGGCGCGGGCTACAGGTTGTACCTTTGGTCTAATCTTTATGAAATTTGTCATGAATGTTGACATTGACATGTAGATGGGAACGAATCAATGTGGGGTCATTCTGCCAAAAAACATGGCCGCTGGTGGCCATCTTAGATTTCAAAATTCAATCCATTGGCGCGGGCTACAGGTCGTACTGTTCGTCTGATCATCATGAAATTTGTCATGGATGTTAATATTGACATGTAGATGGGAACGAGTCATTTTGGGGTTGTTCGGCCAATAAACATGGCCACCAGCAGCCATCTTGGATTTTACTCTTTGCATGACTAAATCCTTTGGCGCGGGCTACAGGTCGTAGCTTCGATCGGAACATCATGAAATTGGTCATGAATGTTAACAATGACATGTAGATGGGAACGAGTGATTTTGGGGTCGTTCGGCCGAAAAACATGGCCGCCAGCAGCCATCTTGGATTTTACTCTTTGCATGACTAAATCCTTTGGCCCGGGCTACAGGTCGTACCTTTGGTCTGATCTTTATGAAATTTGTCATGAATGTTGACATTGACATGTAGATGGGAACGAGTCATTTTGGGGTCATTCTGCCAAAAAACATGGCTGCTGGCAGCCATCTTGGATTTCAAGATTCAATCCATTGGCGCGGGCTACAGGTCGTACTGTTCGTCTGATCATCATGAAATTTGTCATGGATGTTAATATTGACATGTAGATGGGAACGAGTCATTTTGGGGTTGTTCGGCCAATAAACATGGCCACCAGCAGCCATCTTGGATTTTACTCTTTGCATGACTAAATCCTTTGGCGCGGGCTACAGGTCGTAGCTTCGATCGGAACATCATGAAATTTGTCATGGATGTTAACAATGACATGTAGATGGGAACGAGTGATTTTGGGGTCGTTCGGCCGAAAAACATGGCCGCCAGCAGCCATCTTGGATTTTACTCTTTGCATGACTAAATCCTTTGGCCCGGGCTACAGGTCGTACCTTTGGTCTGATCTTTATGAAATTTGTCATGAATGTTGACATTGACATGTAGATGGGAACGAGTCATTTTGGGGTCATTCGGCCTAAAAACATGGCCGCTGGCAGCCATCTTGGATTTCAAGATTCAATCCATTGGCGCGGGCTACAGATCGTACTGTTCGCCTGATCATCATGAAATTTGTCATTGATGTTAATAATGACATGTAGATGGCAACGAGTGATTTTGGTGTTGTTCGGCCAAAAAACATGGCCGCCAGCAGCCATCTTGGATTTTACTCTTTGCATGACTAAATCCTTTGGCGCGGGCTACATGTTGTACCTTTGGTCTAATCTTTATGAAATTTGTCATGAATGTTGACATTGACATGTAGATGGGAACGAATCATTGTGGGGTCATTCGGCCAAAAAACATGGCCGCTGGCGGCCATCTTAGATTTCAAAATTCAATCCATTGGCGCGGGCTACAGGTCGTACTGTTTGTCTGATCATCATGAAATTTGTCATGGATGTTAATATTGACATGTAGATGGGAACGAGTCATTTTGGGGTCGTTCGGCCAATAAACATGGCCGCCAGCAGCCATCTTGGATTTTACTCTTTGCATGACTAAATCCTTTGGCGCGGGCTACAGGTCGTAGCTTTGATCGGAACATCATGAAATTTGTCATGGATGTTAACAATGACATGTAGATGGGAACGAGTGATTTTGGAGTTGTTCGGCCGAAAAACATGGCCGCCAGCAGCCATCTTGGATTTTACTCTTTGCATGACTAAATCCTTTGGCCCGGGCTACAGGTCGTACCTTTGGTCTGATCTTTATGAAATTTGTCATGAATGTTGACATTGACATGTAGATGGGAACGAGTCATTTTGGGGTCATTCTGCCAAAAAACATGGCCGCTGGCAGCCATCTTGGATTTCAAGATTCAATCCATTGGCGCGGGCTACAGGTCGTACTGTTCGTCTGATCATCATGAAATTTGTCATGGATGTTAATATTGACATGTAGATGGGAACGAGTCATTTTGGGATTGTTCGGCCAATAAACATGGCCACCAGCAGCCATCTTGGATTTTACTCTTTGCATGACTAAATCCTTTGGCGCGGGCTACAGGTCGTAGCTTCGATCGGAACATCATGAAATTTGTCATGGATGTTAACAATGACATGTAGATGGGAACGAGTGATTTTGGAGTTGTTCGGCCGAAAAACATGGCTGCCAGCAGCCATCTTGGATTTTACTCTTTGCATGACTAAATCCTTTGGCCCGGGCTACAGGTCGTACCTTTGGTCTGATCTTTATGAAATTTGTCATGAATGTTGACATTGACATGTAGATGGGAACGAGTCATTTTGGGGTCATTCGGCCTAAAAACATTGCCGCTGGCAGCCATCTTGGATTTCAAGATTCAATCCATTGGCGCGGGCTACAGATCGTACTGTTCGCCTGATCATCATGAAATTTGTCATTGATGTTAATAATGACATGTAGATGGGAACGAGTGATTTTGGTGTCGCTCGGCCAAAAAACATGGCCGCCAGCAGCCATCTTGTATTTTACTCTTTGCATGACTAAATCCTTTGGCGCGGGCTACAGGTCGTACCTTTGGTCTGATCTTTATGAAATTTGTCATGAATGTTGACATTGACATGTAGATGGGAACGAGTCATTTTGGGGTTATTCGGCCAAAAAACATGGCCGCTGGCAGCCATCTTGGATTTCAAGATTCAATCCATTGGCGCGGGCTACAGGTCGTACTGTTCGTCTGATCATCATGAAATTTGTCATTGATGTTAATAATGACATGTAGATGGGAACGAGTGATTTTGGGGTCGTTCGGCCAAAAAACATGGCTGCCAGCAGCCATCTTGGATTTTACTCTTTGCATGACTAAATCCTTTGGCGCGGGCTACAGGTCGTTGTGTTGGTCGGAAGTTTATGAAATTTGTCATGGATGTTAACACTGACATGTAGATGGGAACGAGTGATTTTGGAGTCGTTCGGCCAAAAAACATGGCCGCCATCTTGGATTTTACTCTTTGCATGACTAAATCCTTTGGCGCGGGCTATAGGTTGCCTTTGGTCTAATCTTTATAAAATTTGTCATGAACGTTGACATTGACATGTAGATGGGAACGAATCATTGTCGGGTCATTCGGCCAAAAAACATGGCTGCTGGCGGCCATCTTGGATTTCAAAATTCAATCCATTGGCGCGGGCTACAGGTCGTACTGTTCGTCTGATCATCATGAAATTTGTATTCGGCCACCAGCATTTTACTTTTTGCATGACTAAATCCTTTGGCGTGGGCTACAGGTCATACCTTTGGTCTGATATTTATTAAATTTGTCATGAATGTTGACATTGACATGTAGATGGGAACGAATCATTGTGGGGTCATTCGGCCAAAAAACATGGCTGCCAGCGGCCATCTTGGATTTTAAAATTCAATCCATTGGCGCGGTCTACAGGTCGTACTGTTCGTCTGATCATCATGAAATTTGTATGTCGTAGCTTTGGTCAGATCTTCATAAAATTTGTCATGGATGTTAACAATTATACGTAGATGGGAACGAGTTCTTTTGGGGTCAATTGGCCAAAAAAAATGGCCACCAGCAGCCATCTTGTATTTTACTCTTTGCATCACTAAATCCTTTGGCGCATGTTAGACATTTCAATTAGCACCTTTCCTATTCCTCCATTTACTGTCAACCATTAAATTATTCCCCTACCTAAGTTGAGCTACAGTGTCATTGACACTTTCATTGTTTATAATGTTGTGAGTAAAGAAATGAATGTGCAACGAAACGGGGTCTTCGTGGGGCAATAATGATCCTGTAAAACTCTTTCCTCTTGTGATCCAAGCATGAAGGAGTGAGTAGGTAGGCCTGCACAATTTGCTCTGACATAATTCTTCCAAACAATATGATACGTTTCAGCTATGCTAATTTACATTTATAACCAACAATCGGTCACCTATATATATTCTTAACTTTATATATGTAACGCATGACAAAATAGCATGCATGATATTCTTTCTATACACTCCAGCTCTCTGGTGGGTGAATAAAATATCTTAGTGAGTTTTGTTTTGGTGGATAACAGATTCCAAGTATTTAAAGGAATCAGATGAAGGACACCAATTTCCAAAATGGATTTGTGTTGGTACATAATGTGGTGTGGGAGGCAAATAATACTTTCAATTGATTGCTCCTTCAATCTGGATCTGGCTGAGTTGGGAATCGCTATATAACACTACCGGGAAGCTTTACATGGATGTGACGTTTAGAAGCACCAAATTGTCTCGTGTGCGTTTTGGGAGCTGGTAAAATATTGCATTGTGATGAAAATATTACCTCTCTGTAGACCAGTATACTTATCGAATATCATCAGAATGCCATTAAGGGACCGCGAATTTATAGTGCACAGTGCCCATCCTATAGTCACATTCATTGAAAACGGTTAACGACTATACTCCGATGATAAACAAGACCACACACAACCTAATCAGAACTACGATGCATAACTGATTTGCCAAGAAGTGGTGGCGGATGTGGAATATGTGTTGGGTGATTCGGTGCGGAATTCATCGAGGTTTATCATTCCGCGGCAGACCTAACCTGTTTCTTTATGACAGTTTGATTACAGTGGTCTGGTCTCAGCCGAAAAGATTAATAATACAAAGATGCGCCTACTGTGCGAGACTAGCCATCTCTATTTGATATATTTCACAATTTTCATCTTCTAATCTAGTTTATAACTTATGTGCCCCCACATTGCACTTGAATTTTGAAGATACATGTATTGACATGTGGTCCTGTGTACCATATATATCCTTTCGTGTCAGAAACATTCTATGTAAAAGCGCCTGCATGCTGTTTTGTAACTTCTGAAGATTCGCGGTCCGATATGCCACACAATTAGATTCGTAGAGATCCCACCAGTATAAAACCTGGCAAATTTTTGATATTGTGACACGGAAGTGTATTGAAAAAGCATTGCATGTTATTTTTAGTATACCTGTTCAGTAATAATATATTTCTCTGTGGGTGAAGCTCCCAACTCGATATTGCTAGATTTTGTAACTTTGTGAGAGCAATGTTGCTTTGCATCTCATATATGCAATCAAGGATTTTCTCCCGGGTAATCAATTAAATGTTGATTGCGATATTAGCTCAAACAAGCATGTAATCTCGAGCTGGGACCACCCCGTACTGCATGTGACGTAGATTGTTGTCAGAGGAAGAAGTATTAACAAAGACTTATATACCCTGCCTTGTTTCAATGTTATTAAGTTCCCTATCAGAACGGGTCAGACATCAAAATGTTCCCAGTGCTTGTACTGGCGGAATATATGATCTTTACGGGCGTAGCTACAGTAGAGATTCGTGGCATGATCCAGCACATAATTTGGCTTTCAGTTTTCCACGCAAACGAGCATTGAGAAATACATGCAATCTCCACAGTCACATGACAGTCATAGCAAAAATTCACCAAAAGCCCCCATCGGTTTGAGAACACTGCTATTATCTACAGCTTGTGGGAACAAAACAATGGGCGATCTTTGTGAGAGACGAAATCCTGAAAAATTTCCCATAATTCTGCTGCGGTTTATGGGTCGATTATTTAGGACATTACTGTAGGTGTATGTGTGTAGGAAAGACAACACATGCAGAGGTTTAATTTGATATATAGGGGAAATCGTTCCATTGCATTCGAAAACCACAGATCCACAGGAAAGCAATATTGCCCGCGGAAACATGAATTGTAGGTTATATACCGTATACCCCCGCCCTTAGCGCGGATCAAGAATCCCCGCTCATCGGGATTAGAACCATACAGGTTCGACACAGCTGAACGGCTTAATGTTGGTCTATAACGCACCATAACCTTGCGAACTGAGCCACTTTTAGAAGTACGTTTACATACCGGTACCAACATAGAGCAAACCGAGAACAACTCCCTCCCATTCTTGTGGTGCAAATTTCAGAAGTACAACCGCATGCATATATTTTATATTGATACGTCGAACATTAAGAAAATGCACGCATTTTTGGGAACAGCCGTTTGTGGTGGTGATCATATTTATCTTTGGATTCGCCTCTTGACACGTTGATACCAGGATAAAGGCAAACTCGTAGATTTGGTTGCAACCTTGCCAGCAAAGAATGTCTGACTATGATCGCGGGCATTGCTTACAGTATAATGTTGCGTGCCTTAGAGATTAAAGCATGAGCACTGCAAATCATACAATAATCTCGGCATACGCCTAGCAAATTCCTGCGAATCACAACGCGGTCATCCCGAAATTGAATATGCTATACTTACAGTGGCGGTTGGGTGGTATTTAGAGTATATAGTCTCTGGGCGATATCACGCTATTCGCCTTACCGATTGGACCATAGTGAGTTCATAAGTACATGTACAATCACATATTGTCATCCATAAACTGAAGATGTGAACTGTACACAGACTTGTGGAAGCGGGGGGGGGGGTGGGTGGGGGCTTATAACTACGAAGAAGTTTTTTGCTGATGTGTTTCACCACCAAAAAAAAATGTCTGAATGATGAACAAATGCATGCCGACAACACCGAACGTGTGTATCACTGTTGAAATGGTCGTTGATGACTCTAACGGCTGAGAAGGCTTCAAATAAGTCATGCCATGGCTTTTTGTTATATTCCGAGTTCCTTCGATGCATTTGATGTCTCTAATGTATAAATATATAGCGGCAAAAATGGTCAATCTCAGGTATACATGGTATATAGAACACGTACAGACATATGGTTTTGTGTCAAATCTGATATGAAATCCTTAAATTTGTACTATATAATTAGCTCTTCTTTCTGTGTCGGCTATAACCATATATACTCGCGTCTATGCAAAACCCCTCTAACGACAGATACATCGCGGATATGGCTAAAACTGTCAACAGTTGGAAATTTTATTCCTACTCAATATTAGAAATTTCAAACCAAAACATAGTTTAAACTTGTCTAAAATTAAGATTGATTTACCGACCATTATTTAGTGTGAATTTTTTGTTTGTTGTCGAGCATTTTCATACTTTCTGTCAAATATTTGGAGTTTGGACTGAAATTGGCACCAGTTGTAAAAGTTCCTACATTGGGGGATGTCGGACATTTCCAACAGTTGGAAAGCTTAAATTGAGGTACCAGTTTGAAAATTTCATGGGAACGTGTAGATTTGCAGGACTTTGAAATTTCGAGCCGGTACAAGGGATGCAGTTGGAAATTTCAAGCCGGTCACCCACGAACGGAGACCGATATGTAGCCACGTGGCTGTGTCTGTGCGGATATGACCATTAGTTGTGGCCACATGCATTGGGCACTGGGGATGCCTGTATAAGGTCTAAATGCACGGTGGTGCATCAGAGATCCTTGCTAAGTGTACACACATCCATGTAGACCCGATTGTACATGCACACAGGGGAGATGGTGCGCGATTCCAAGGTTTAATTGAAACCTCTGAATAGCTAGAGTTTTGCAGATTAGGCGATGATGACTGTGCTTAGCGCGAAAACGCATTCATAATATAAACAGTGAATCTATTTCGGCCCACCTGCATGGTGCTAAATACCTATATTTAACGATAAGCCACCATAACAACATCTCCATCGTGCATGTTACAGTCAAGGTGTACGCACAAAAATGTGTTTGCCACACAAAACGATCCCGCGTGTGAATGCGACTACCAACCCTTTGAGTGCATGCCAAGTGGGTGCACTGCATCATATGCCGGTGTTTATTATGAAGAAAATTTATGAGACTACTGCATGCCTCACGACAAAATTATAGTCATGCTACGAACACTTGGACGGTTGATATATTGTGGTCGGAGTGTGGTGATTTTTGTGATGAGGCCTTAACAGAAATTAAGGACAGACCTTGCATCAAATCGTAGGCTATATATAGTACGCCCCTTAAGGTGTTTATGTTAACTTTGTTGAATTGTTCTCTCGATTAAAACCAATGACCATATTAAAGATGACTCATATCAATGGACTCCATATTAGTTCAAAGTTCCTAAACAGATTTTCTGCTTACGAGGCGAATAACAGATGAAATGTAAATGCAACAAACGCCATTTTAATGTACAGGTCTGATGCATGATGGCACCACGATAACATCCAAAAATAATGAAAATAAGCTTAAAGAGTATTTTAGAGATGCTCTTTAACCCATTATATACTTAAATGGATTCTCCCATTCAGTCATAAAATAATACATTGGATTGGAATATTACTTATCTGGAGGGGTGTTCACGAAATAAAATCAAACGACAGACATGCGAAAAGATAATACAAATACAGAAGATCTCATATTTTTTAGTGGGAAATGTTCAGATAATAAGTTCAACAAACGGCATATATGGTCGTTTGTTGAACTTATTATCTGAACGTTTCCTAAGGGAACTACTCATCAATTAGTATTTAGTTTAGAAGGGTCTAATATTTAATGTAGGTGGTCAAGTAACCACACATTCTCTGTGTGTGATCTATTTAATTTTGAGCACCCGAATAAAAAACTCTGGTAAAACTGCCTATTTGGACTATCAGAACCTTCTATATGGATGTGCTCATATAGGTTCGGTCTTATTATATAAAACGAACCGACAATAATTAAAGATGCATTCAGGGTTCCAAAGTATTTTGGCTACAGGGCCTTCATCTGGTGTCAACATAGTTTCCAAATGACACCCCCCACCAATTTTCAACTGGCACCTCAAACATTATCCAACTGTCCAACCAGACACCCCATGTTCAATTGGTGTTTTATGTCAGACATGAACTTTCTATTATGTTGATTCTGTGTTGGAAAAAAAATGACAAAAGTTTAGGATGATCGAGACACCCCTGTCCCCTAACCCCATATCGCCATGTCCAGACAAGATTGTGTTCGCATCGTATATCCCCATACGCCCAGCTCCAATACACCGGGAAAAGGACGTCACTCGACCAATGTGCTCGTCAATAGGTTGACTAAAGGTATATTTAGAGGGGCTAGTTGGGTTTTTAAACTAAACACAAACCCAATGTGAAGGATTTTCAGAACATACAACATGTTGCTCGTATAACATACATGATACATCGCGTAACCTCCCACACC
Source organism: Siphonodentalium dalli (assembly GCA_032622095.1). Taxonomy (NCBI): domain Eukaryota; kingdom Metazoa; phylum Mollusca; class Scaphopoda; order Gadilida; family Siphonodentaliidae; genus Siphonodentalium; species Siphonodentalium dalli. The sequence goes on along the minus strand of CP136063.1, from coordinate 160,313,006 downwards.
CATCATGCAATAGCTTCGCTCTATGTTGGTGGTGAACTCGAGTTCATCGACCAACTTTTAACTCGAGTACGTCGAGTTATCAATGGATCAGCGATCGTCAAGATTCTTCACAATGTCAGCAAGATGTTTTGTCAATGTATAGCGTTTGTGTTTAGGATGCACGGTGTCCAATGTCAAATAATATTCTTGTCCCAAAAAAACTCCGTGGATATGTGGCCTTTATAAACGAAATGTAAGTGAAGGTAGATCTATTAAAGTTATATTGGACTGGTGACATTAATATTCAAGGCCCAATTCGAATAAGTTGTGGAATGAAATTCGTCTATACTTATACTGAAGGGGTCATCAAAAAGTGGGAATGTGGTGTGCACAGGTTTTCAGAATGTTTTGAAAGGCACATAAGTTATCTTTTTGCGCAGAAACTGTGGGAATGTCAGTTTACGAAGTTGTCACCAGTCTGCTTTTGTTATATGTTCTCTATTTAACTATTTATTTGATGCCCATAAACACAACGGTAATTTATATATTCAGTCTGTTCACGGTCAAATTATGGTATTGACTTCTATTAGGATGGCAATATACAAGAGCTGATGAAAGTTTGAATGCGAAATCAGACCCTCTACATTTCAGAATATTGTGAAAGCCACACATCAGCGATCATGAAAATGTGAGATTGGGTATACAGGGTCACTAAGATGTTGTCTGCTAGAACTTTTATATTATCTATTCACCTGTGTATTTATTTCCCATAAACACAACGGTTATTTATATATCCACCATGTGCATGACAAATTGACACAGCTACGTTAGTGAATTATATTAAGTCCGTGGCAAGGTCCAAGCATTGCAATAATGATAATTTGGATGCGAAAACCAACCGTGTGTAGTATACCCGTCGCCACAAAATGTGTACGATATACTGTTCGCGATCACGAACCATGCATGTGAGCCCGCTCTCACTTTTTTTCTGATGAGAGTTAAAGAGACTATGCCTGGCATTTCGCCGTGGGTAAATGTGCAAAAATTAAAAAATATATATAAAAAAAAAACATCTCCACAAAGATGAATAAATAAATAAACTTTGTTCTTATATTAATTATTAAAAGTTCTCCAATAACGAAATTTCGCGTGTTGAAATCGTTGTTATGTAAAGAAAACTCTTACAGTGATTTGTCAACATCACTATTCGCGTAGTAAGTTCAAATATGTTAGTCTAAATATTATTTTTAGAATACTGTTCAATGCTTTGACATTATCCAATGTTTACTGCTTGGTTTTGATTAAACTTTGGTATCTTATAGGACTAGTTGGACATTGATCCTTAATGTCCATATAACAGTGACGTTTAATGGTCTCGAAATGCGAAATCTTGTTACTGGAGAGTTATCAATAATAATAATTAGAACAAATTGGATCTATGTTTAAATGTGACCCGCCATATCAAATCCAGTCGTAAGTCGGGATTTTTTTTTACCCTGTGCCAATGCATTCTCTTATATATGCGAGTCGACCATAGGTCGCCTCGCATATATAAGAGAATGCATTGGCCTAACAATTTTTTATCATTTTAAAAAAAATAAATGTTTCTTACAATTTTAGGACATAAAATTAAAAACATCCATTACCCTGCAGGGAGCCCCACACATATATAGAAGCATATAGAAGAGTGTCGTCTGCTCATGTTTGTCTGGGGCTCTGTATGGGTGAAATTATAAAAATTTTAAAGAATACAAGAAAAAATTATTAAAATTGTAAAAAATTGTTAGGCCAATGCATTCTCTTATATATGCGAGGCGACCTATGGTCGACTCGCATATATAAGAGAATGCATTGGCACAGGGTAAAAAAAATCCCGACTTAACGACTGGATTTGATATGGCGGGTCACAAATGTACTTGTTGGTGATACCGGTAGTTGTTTTACATAATGTTATCAAATGTATCTTATTTCATATGAACCCACTTCGAAGGCCTTGTGTCCCTTTAACAAATTGATCAGTTGTATAAATAAGTATAACTTTTATAGGCTATCTTAGAATAAATGCACGTATAGTACATATTCTTGAGAATATACCTTTGTACTTATAAACAGATATTGGGACTTCCCCGAAATTAATACCATGTGTTGTAGTTGTGTCGAAATATAAACATATTTATACAGGATGGTGAAAATTAACTACTGTTCATGGTTTGCCTGTGTGCCAATTACATAAATAATAAGACACCAAATGTCGTAATACCAACATGCTGCGCTACCGTTTCGTAAATTTGAAACAACAAGTAGACTTATTTTGTTTTTATGAATATGTTTGTTTTTATTTGTAAATCTATCTTTGTATCTGTATATGCTGCGCCGATATAGTTCCAGTTGTGTCAATCTATCAATATCAGTAAAACAACGACATCTTTCGTGGGTTCATGGGCATGCATTTTGGGAAACTCACCCATCAATCCATGCATATATGCGAACAGCAATGTTGTACATATGAGTGGAGGGTGAATTTCCAAGGTGCCTGTGGGTTCATTGGAAATTGAGAATAAGACTCTTCCTAACATGTCATTCAAATATTGCACGAGTATGTATTAGACATGTTTGTATTTAAAACTTCTGACTGCAAACGTCAGTCGGTGTATTGGTATACATATAGAGCTGTCCTCCATACATATTGGTATACATATAGATATAATCCATCTTTATCGATATTATAGAGAACGTCTATCTATCACATATGCATGAAGTCAACTGATTTTGGAAACTGACAGCGCCTGACGTTTGAGGTTAGAAGTCTTGATCTAAACCTGTCTCGTGTCTCCCCCCGCCATATAAGTACATCAATAATATGCCTATGTGTTTTGCACTTCACACTTTCAATGAGAAACGTTTGTTTCCAATCATGTAGGGCCAATGTGAGAAAACGTTGGTGATGGGTACAGATTTGCTTACTCAAATTGTAGTAACAGAGACAGCACATAACACCACCCTGACATGCTTTATGAAGACGGACAGACCACCCACACACCTTAGTGGTATTGAAGCTAAGTTAGTCGCTAGATAATAAGCCAGGCAGTGAATAAATAAATAGACTGGGGAAAATTGCTTTGGAGATAACTAACGCGTTGAGTGATTCCCTTTCAGCATTTAACCACCTGGGTACCAGTCATATCGCGCACGATGCGTGTCACATGGCGTGTTGGGTAAACCGTAATGGTATATGTTTTCTTGTTGAAATACCTTATAAACAGCGGGGGAAAATACAGAACAGATATATTTTTCAGCATGGCAAGCCTGGAAGTGATACTGCATGCTAAGGGTACTATTATATGGCTGACTTTATATTTATATAGGAACTGATATATAAATCTATACCCACAGGGCTGAATGCTCTCTACATGTATATATGACCATAAAGAATGACACTTCTAAGCGCACTTTGCTACTTTTGTCATATTTAGAATTGCAAATTTCGTTGTCACAATTTTTTTTTCTGTGTATGGTAGCTATAGCCTCCCTCCCGCCTTTTATGAGACAGGTTTTTGGTGGACGAAACTACATGTTCAACGCTAGTAGGCCTATAGCATGGATCCCGTGCTGGTACATTATATGACCTGCGTTAACACTATATTTTAACTGGACTTGAATAGTTGATTATTCAGAACATCTCATCCACGATATGGAAGCTCCTATGAAATCCAAGAAATGTTTCCACGATTCCCATTTATTTTAATTCACATTGAAACCCTTGTTAATTTCTTAAATATAAATCGACACGCGATTTCATCAATATATTTAATGTGATATACAGCCGACTTTTTCTCCACACAACCAAACCGGACGATATCCCATCAGTACCGCGTAGGCCCTACTTACTGTTCATATATATAATGACCCTATAAATAGTCATTTAATAACCCACAGGCTAGGAACTTCAAAACGGAGAGTGTGCCATTTTATATAGTGACCCGCACAATGTAGTTCTGGGGTTTATACATTATAACGGCCTGGTTTAAATTCGATTCTACTTTTTGAAATATAGCCCCCCCCCCCCCCCCCCCGACCGCTCGGAGCGGTATAATAATTGGCATTCTATTGACTCCTATATATATATATATATATATATACATCGAAAGTCACCACGATAGTCATGTCGACAGTATCCAAGTTTATCCACAAAAATGTTGAGGATATCCATCTGTGATCATACAGTACACATGTATATAGATCTATACGTGCGTGGAACGCAATTGAGATATATTATATAACTCGACATTTATGAGTAGCCTAGGCCTATACGGAGGTTTCCTCATCTGGGTATCGAACTCTGGACTTCCTGCAAGGAAAGCGAACGTCTTTAATACTACTAGACCAATACGTTGTGACCATGATTTGGCCACACAGAGGAGTAATTGTCTAATGTGCAACGGTAATAGGCCCATACCGCTCGTTACACTCACTACACTTTTCCCTATTATTTAATCATTCCGATTCCGATTCCTAGTTTTCAAATTGACTTTTTTGTAGAGTTATCTTTTCTTGTTTTAAAAAAAAATGTGCAAAATGCATATTTCTTATTTTCTCGATGAGAATGAGAACTGTGCAATTACTACCATGTCGGTTTTGTTAATACATAAATACTGAATTGAATAATAAGGCACAATTTGGATCAAATGGAATTGAAATATTTTTAGTGACGTTAATGTGATCACTGTTGCCTAACTTCGTTATAAATTGTCTACACACAAAACTGTCAACAACACAGAGCCGTAGTTTGTGGAAATTCTTATCAGAAACTGTCAACAACAGAGCCGTAGTTTGTGGAAATTCGTATCAGAATTTGACGATAAAGACACATTCCCATTTCTGTTATAGTAATATTAACATAATAACAAGTACTGAAAGCTGGCCAATTCAGAATCAGAGGCAATCACTGTAAATCAGACTTCTGTTTCAAGATCACTGTAAATTACTGATCAGACTTCTGTTTCAAGCAACAGGTCGGGCACACATCAAAAACGGTCTACGTAGCTCGTTTTGTCTACTGTAGCCCGATTGAGCTACATTTCTAATGTGATTTACACACCTCTGTCGATTACCGCCGTACCAAGAAAGAAGCGCATTTCAAATTTTCAGTCATTAGTTGTGTACCAATATCACTCTGCAAAGAAGCAAAAAAACTCAACGACTCACCACGGCTTTAATAGCTTTTGAGCGACTCAAAATAAATCTGTTTTGGATAATTTACCATTATAATCGGTAAGAAAGAATCATCAAAATCTGTTGATAAAATGAAAATCTTCATCCAATTTAAGGAAGTCACGTTCGCAATTGTGTTCGCAAATACAGTTTGTAAGCTATAATCTGATTGGTTGCGTTTATGCCGGGGATTAATTGTACGTTCTTAATGGGATTTCAATATAAAATCTATCTGTTGGAATGTACGGAACGACAAATGGACAACCATATTTGTATAACTGTAATGTTATGTGACAGTGAGGTGCTTCCAAAATCCAAATTTCAAAGTAGGGTTGTGAATCGTGTTTCGGTACTTGTCTTCTCTGAATGGCTTTCGCAATACATTTCACAAATAGTCGTCTCCGAATGAAGCTGTTCGCTTTATCCAATCAGGTAAGCCACATAAACTGAACGTTCTTGAGCTTCAAAAAGAAATAATCTGCAAAAACAAATGGATATTTCTTATTTTTTATGACAAACTCTTATATTTTCGTGAAACACTCTACCAACTTGAAACGCTAACAGGTCTTAACTAAAACATTGTTAATTGCGCCTAAGCCGTGGTGAGTGGTTGAGTTTTTTGCTTCTTTGTAGACGTGATAGTGATACACAACTAATGACCGAAAATTTGAAATGCGCTTCTTTCGTGGTACGGCGGTAATCGACTGAGGTGTGTAAATCACATTAAAAACGTAGCTCAATCGGGCTACAGTAGACAAAACAAGCTACGTACATGTAGACCGTTTTTTATGTGTGTCCGACCTGAGCAATTCGAAGTCAATCACTGTAAATCAGACTTCTGTTTCAAGCCCTATATAAATTTCATCATAAAAAATGTACAGTAATGCCTTAACTAATCGACTCCTTAACCACAGTAGAATTATGGGTAATTTTTCAGGATTTAGTCGGAAATATGGCTTGTTGCCATTCATCGGAAAGCTCTCAGTGAGAGCTTTCATCAGTGAGAGCTTTCGGATGAATTATGTAATTTTTCAGCATTAAGTTGGAAATATGGCTTGTTGCTTCATCGCAAAGCTTTCTGATGAATGGCAACAAGCCATATTTCCGACTAAATTCTGAAAAATTACCCATAATTCTGCTGCACATGGTTAAGGAGTCGATTATTTAGGGCATTACTGTATGTTTTAATATGTAACTATCAGTGTCCAGAGAATCCTTGGCATTGATTTCTTGGTTAATGCTTCATTCATTTTTATTTTGTTACAGATGATGGGAGGTTGGAAAATGAATTAAATTATATAAAAAAAACTCTTGGCGAAGGCAGCGGATCCACACATCAAATAATTGTACAAAGTCCAAGAAAAAGAAACAATCTTCTCAAAGTTGACTCATTGTTGTTACATTTAGACGCCCTGTTGAAAGCTACCAAAGTATCTGTTAATGTATTTGATTGGTAAGTATTAGACTTAACATCCGATGGCCAACTTAAAGTCTTCAGCTTCCTTTGCCAAACTAATAAGCCATACATTGTAACTTTTGCCTTTGCATACATTATGTTGTGTCATATCAAATTAACCTTTTTAAATTTTGTACCACTCACTTCATAATTTAACCCTTTCTATACTGAATGTATTTTCCCCTTCAGTTATCAAAGTAAACATTGGAATGGTCTATTATTTATTTAGATGGTATTCCAGTAATAAAAAACAGACAGAAAGATATAATACTAGAACAGAATGATTCATATTCTTTGATGGGAATTGTTCAGATAATAAGTCCAACAAATGACCTGTGGTCATTTGTTGAACTTATTATCTGAACATGTCCTTAGAGAACTACTCGTCAATGAGTATTTAGTATAGAAAGGGTTAAATAAACCTGCAATTGTAAGTTCATCATTTGATTTTGTCTCAGTTAGATTAATTAGTAGTAGCTCAATTGTTTATGGAAATACATCTCATTAATAAGTATATGACATATCCTCTATCCAACAAACACAGCATGTTAATTCATAAAAAAAAGTCTTTCTAGTTTGATAAACTAGACTTTTCAAAACTGAAACTTTGTGTCCTGGAATGAATTAGTGGGGTAGAACAGGGGTAGGCGAAGTTTTCATTTTGACTTTTGTTTGAAATGTGAAATACAGTTTTGTGATTTTTGTTTTTTTCAGGGATTGGAGGTTAGATGATTTATGTATAAAAGCCACTTTTCCTGAACTTGAAATTCCTACTTTCCAATCAGTAAGTTTCTATTATGGTTATTAATACTCACAATTATTTAATTAACTACCATACTTCAGTGTATTATGCCATTATTTGCCTGTATGCTTAAGTTTACCAAGTGCTTTTGCTGATTAAGAAAATGGACATACACCATTTCTGTGAAGTGAAAAAATTTATGCCTCAAAACAATGAAGAATTTGGTCTCAGAATATTGGATAAATTTTGATAAGTTTATGATTTGTTGGTTTCTGACATCTTTTAACCATTTCATGATGGGAGCTGCGCAGGTGCATTCTTATATATATATATATATATGAGTCTCCCATAGGAAGCCTCGCATATATAATAGAATGCACTGGCTTACAAGGTCAAGGTAAATATTGTTAGGCCAATGTATTCTCTTATATATGGGAGACTCGCATATATAAGATAATATATTGGCACAGGGTTTTCGCAACATTTCAGGAAGCTCCAGTCATGGAAGGGTTAATACTGACAATTATTTAATCAACTGTACCACACTGTGCATTAGGCCATTATTTGCCTGTATACTAAAGTTTACCACTTTTGCTTATAAAGAAAATAGGCAGACTCGATTTCTGTGCAGTGCAAAATTTGAAGGGACAGTTGATTAGCCACAAAACAATGAAGAATCTGGTACCAGAATATTGGATAAATTTTTATCAGTTTATGATTTGTTGGTTTTGACATCGATTAATTGAATATAATAAAAAATAATATTCAGATATTCATCACGGAAAATTAAATGGCTGCTCAATTTTTTAATTTGTTTTACTAGGTTTGTGTGTTTTTACTGGGAGTATAACTCTTTCATTGTAAGTCTTTGTTCATACACAAATATTATCAGAATTATTTTCTTTTCCAGTTAATTGATAGCATTATGCCTTGTCTAGTCATTAGTCCTTTGGACTGCTTCTGGGAAGGATCACATGTCCTGGGACCAGAACAACCACTCAACTTGTGAGTATCTATTATGCTCACATTTAGTTACAAGTGTAAAAATAACTACATACAACAAGACAATCATTAATCCCAAAATCAATTTGACAGTCATCAATTACATGTGATGTGTTGTTATATTTTTCCAATGAGGTCATTAAAAATAAATTAATCATTTTCGTTGTGAAAATCCAACCATGTATTTCTAACAGAAAATATTGAAAGACTTTTAAAAGAAAACGTTGATGGCGAGAGAGGTACCTGAGAACACAAGAATTTTTTTCATTTGGCCTAATCCAGATAATTTCAGTGTTCTTATTTCTGAGCTGTCAACAATCATTGATCAGAACAAAAGGATGAGAAAAATCAAAATATCTGAAGATGCTTCTATGGTCATTTTCACCTGGTAACATTTGTCAATTTTCACTTTCAGTGGCATATCTGGCGCTCTCAAATGGTCCAATCTGAACCCAAGACAGATGATTGTAGATTTCCATAATAGTTATGACGCTACTCCAGAGATGAAACAGTATTTTAGTGATATTCTGAATATTTTGGACAAAGCTGGCATTAGTAGTGGTTATGTGGAGAAGCCTTGTCTCGATCCAACAAACAAGGATTGTCCAGATACTGCACCTAATAAAAACAACACCCTTGTAAGTATCTACAATTTATTGGTGTAAACAATATTTATTCCCAATCATACAAATAGAATCTGGCCTCATAATATTGTGCTGAGCATTTGCAGATTGAGGTCCCCAGAGGGTAAATTTAGTGATGCTACCCTCGCACAGTGGGCTAGCATAACTAAATTCACCCTCTGGAGACTTCATTCAGCTCAGGCCTCATCTTCTGGAAAGTATCTTTATTATAAAATTATCTGGCAATTGGTAGACAACTCAATGCATAATCGATGTGCCCAATGCCCATTATGGGTGCACATCACCATCTTCACCATCTGGGAACTTAAATCTGTATCTAGGTCTCCCATAGCAGAATGAGGTCCCCAGTGGAATAATTTGGTAATGCTAGCCCACAGTGCGGGGTAGCATCACAAAATTCACCCTCTGTGGACCTCATTCTGCAAATGCCCAGCACCATATTTTGAGGCCTGAATAGAATACTGGCAGTTTTACAAAAAAATTATATTGTGATTGATGATGGGTGATTGGAATAGAATGAGACAAAAAGTCTATTGTGGCTTTTTGTAAGTCATCTTTCAGATCGCTCAAATGCCCCAAAGGACATAATTTAAGGTCGTTCAAGGTGATTGATGCTAGAATTCTTGGTAATTTATAATTTGAGATAATACAGGGTGGAATGGAAGTAAATTGTAATCAGCAACAGGTAACAATTAATAAGAAGTGGAGTGGGTGTGATTTGGGGATTAACGATAATCTAGAAAATGAAAGGACAGCCATTAAATTTAGAAAAGTTTTGGAAGAGAGGATCGTCAGAAGGGGGAAATTGACATACGACTGTTGAAATGTATCAGGCTTTCCGCCAGGTTTTGGGGAACGGGTCCTGTATCCGCCGAGGGGAAAATGAAGTCGAATGTTTTCAATGTCGTGGAAACAATAGTGGACCTACTTTTGTTGTATCAGCCAATAGAAGAATCAGAGAGTAGATTTGCTGATCGTTTTGCATCCATTTTCTACCCAAGTTACTATGTTATCAACCGCAATAACTTTAAACCTAGAAAAATTATTAGATAAAAATTAATTGCCAGGTTATAGATCACCGGTGGTGAAGGCCTTGCGTTGTTCCCAGTATTCGGAAACGCGCCCTTTGAAGTTAAACGACTCACTATTCAAGACTCAGCAGATAGTTCGGATGCATAACGTGCCGGAATATAACACTCAGCAGATAGATGATTAGCAGGTTGGAAGCAATGAAGGAATAGAATAAAGGCGCAATGTTTTAGTTCTAAATATCAAGCTAAATTATAATAAACATAGATAAGATGCTTTGAAAACAATGGAGTGATATATATTTTTTACGACATGAAGATAGAATCAGTGGGTATGATTAAATTATCGGCGGTCATTTTTCGTAACCTAACCACAGCAACGTAACCAGCGGACTCCAAAGCATGTGTTCTAGCGATGTCGGGTTTGATCACTTCCTCAGTTCATCTAAATGTGTCTGCAGGTTGGAGCTAGCTAGCTAGCCGGGTGTGCTCGTTCAGAATTTTGAGCATTTCAGTAAAAACTAAATAAAGTGTACTCAATATTCTAAATGGAACACATCGACCCTGCACATTGAATGTTAGCTCCAGCCTAGAGACATACTGACATCCAACTTTTAGTGTTAGATCGGTCCGAGTGTGTATTCTCGCTAGAAATCAAATAAAGTTGTCAACTATTTAAATTTCTGAGTACTGTCCCAACAAAATTGAGAAGTAAACATCTTTATACCTTTATACATATGGAATATGTCCTGTGGTATGACAGAAGGGGAAAAAATGGCTAGGGGATGGGACCCTTAAAGGGACCCCCTGCCCTACTAGTGGAAAGCCTGAATGTATGTATGTGATAAAAGAAGTGTACAGACATAAATACACTGTATGAGTTTGCAGTATGGTCATGAGCAAGCCTTCCAAATTAGGACTTGGATGAATATGGCTCTATTGTGAACATGTGTGACATAGTTACATTAATAAATTATTTTGTATTTATTATGTGTCTTCACAAAAATGCTATGATTTACCATAATGGAATTTTTGGGTGGAGGGAGGGGGGGCATTTTATTGTTTAATATGGTTAAACATCCGAGAGAAATTCTTTATTGCCTCACCGAAGGAGAGATATTTGTACAAATATATAAATATTTAAAACTATGATAGTGCAATTTATATAAATTACATTTGTAAAATTATGTCTGTTAAAATTGTACTATTTGACCTTCGAATGACAACAGATGTATGTTATTGGGATAATAATAATATAATAATAAAATACAATAATGCACAATAGCCTTATAAGTATCTACGATTTGTTGTTCCATATGACTAAACATCGGAGAAATCTGTAATTTTCTTCATTCTATATGACCTAAGTGTGTCATAACGTGTGTGACCAAATCCTTATTTCCCATCACAATATCCGTAGCAGCTTTGGTTTCTTCACAAGTAAAATGAAGACATTTAAAGCTTCTCTTGATAAAACTCTCCCAACCCAAACAACTGTGATTTCATGTACAGTAATGCCGTAAATAACCGAGTCCTTAACCACAGCAGAATTATGGGTAATTTTTCAGGATTTAGTCGGAAATATGGCTTGTTGCCATTCAACGGAAAGCTCTCAGTGAGAGTTTACAATGAATGTCAACAAGCCATATTTCTGACTAAATCCTTAAAAATTACCCATAATTCTGCTGTGGTTAAGGACTCGGTTATTTAGGGCAATACTGTACATGAAATCACACAGTTGTTTGGGTTGGGATAATTCTGCTGTGGTTAAGGAGTTGATTACTTAGAGCATTACTGTAACTGGTAATGCACTCTGAAGCCAGGGGCATCAAAGAGTTCATCACCCACTGATGGAATGTTGCCACCCGGAATGACTCTCAGTTGTTCTTTACCTTTCTGTGTCAATTGGCTAATTACCAAACTTCAAACTAATTCTCAAACTGTGTTTGCGTTTATGAAAACTGCTATGATGGAGGTGTGTACAAGTGGTTTTTTACTATGATAAATCCGACCTACATTGGCCAATGATGATTAATTGGTAAGCAGCTTACAGTCAAATCTATGAGGGTGGTATTCTTTTGATTGTACACATCTGCCTGTTTATCAGAATAAATCTTAAGCACAGCTGATGACGAAACTATTCTACATAAAGAAGAACATTATACTTAACAAAAGAAGAGAATTTCAAACACATTTGAAGAGTATGGAGTTTGCTGTTGACTTGTGCACAAGTGTTGCAAAACATGAAAGGATTTGACGTAAATTAGGGTAATTTCACCAAACAGTGAATTCAGCATGTCACCACAAATGCATAATCTTCAGTGATGCTCAAAAGTTAAAAATGAATTAATAATTGAACGCTATAATGCTCAAATAAGCACTTTGTGTCCTCGCAGCCAGAAGCACAATGCTACATCGTATTCATTGACATAGTTAGTAGAGGAATGCCTGTGGTTTACAATAGTATTTGAATGGGAGAAATCTGATGCGAGGGGTATTGAGATGGGTTGCATTCTCCTTATGCAAAGGTTGTATGTCACGGATGTCTTGCCAAGACTGATTCTTTACGAACTCAGTGTGTGGCCTCAAGTCGACTGTTTATCTTGGATAGCAGTGATCCTAGTACAGATCTTAACAAAATAAGGTGCCTTGGCCGAATTATATGTTTGATTGTGGCTGTTTGTTTGACAAGGTTTGTGCCTGTCTGAATTAGCTATTTGATTGTGGCCGCTTGTTTGACAATTTCACAGAGAGTATGTTGTATATTAACTCTTATTAAAAGATTGTGTGTCCATGTTCTACTGAAAATTAAAGAAGTGTAAGAGCCAATCAGTTTTCTTGTAATTAATAGATAAAAAAAAATATATAACCATGATAATCAAAATTTGACAATTTTACTTATGTGTATGGTTGTTATTTTATTTTGCTTTATACTATTTTTTCCAAATCATCATATATTCGGTTTTTCCAATTTGGCTAAAACATTCATAAATGGCTAATAAATTGGCTTTAATAGAAGGTTTGTGGATTGCACAGATCCTAGTGGAAGAATCTTCAAACTGCAAAATTCTTTCCTTCCAGCCGCCAAATGTTGGAGCAGAGCTAACAAATGGATGTACAGGTTTTGCTGCAAAATATATGCATTGGGAAGAGGACCTCATAGTTGGGGGCATAAAAAAGAATAAAACTGGTCATATAGTCAGGTATGTACTGTAACCACACTAACAGGGGTTTTATCCCTTTCTTTACTGAATGGATTCTCCCACCAAGCTATAAATTTATAGACTGGAGTTGTCTGTTATTAATCTGGAGGGATGTGCAGGATATAAAAACAGACGGCATGACAATATTAATACAAGTGCAGAATGATTCCTATTCATTGTTGGAAAATGTTTAAATAATAACGTCAACAAATGGCCTATCTGAAGGTTTCCAACAACAATTAGTTTGAAGTGTATTTTGGGTCAGTTCCGAGTCAGTCATAAATGTTGTTTGATGATGATTGGACAACCCTAACTGTAGTTATTATCTGGAAACCCAGAAATGTCATGTTTCTATTTTGAATAAGGTCTATAAATCATGCATGTATCATATAACCAAGCCATGATATGAACTCATTCTGCATGTTTTAGCCATAAATTTCATCTTGTTTATTGATACTAAAGTTATCCAGAAATGAAGAATGTGGAAAAGAACATTTAGATAATAAACTGTGTTTTAATCGAGTGTATAACAATGATATTATTTTCGCTTTGATATAACTTGGCAAACTAAATAAAAACAGTAGATTAGTAGGCTGTTGTGTTTCGATCATATACCTGACTTTTTCCAATATGCATTGTACAGGGCATCGGCCTATCAATCTATATTCCAACTAATGGCTGAGCAGCAGATGTACCAGAACTATCAGGAGCGTATGAGTTCTAGCGGCCTCGATTGGACTCCAGAAAAAGCCAAAGAGGTCCTCGACACGTGGCTGAGGAAATTCTCTGAAGTAAGTTTTTATTAAAACAAATTACAATAGACATTTTGTTGTTTAACATTGTCATCTTGCTACAACATGTATACTCACCATATTCATTGTTTCTTTTGAGCTCAGTTGGTGGCAAATTGAAATCTTGAAATGTTGCCTTGCATATTTGTCTTCGTTACTTAAATAAAATTTATGCTATTAATTACGAATAATTCAGATTTAAATCCAAGTACAACAAGTAATTGCTCGACTTTGTCACATTCCATGGATTACAATAGATAAAAAAATACATGAAATATCTACATACAGACTTTGTATGATTTTGAAAGACTTAGTGTTATAATTTGCAATGTCAATGGTGATACATTCACATACAATATTGGGCTGTGCTTCTCAACTATAATTGAACAGATGCAAGGACTAATTGCAGTAGTAGTTGCAGCTAATTCTGTGGTTAATGAGAAATTTTATGTATCTAGGGAATGCACCTTTCCTGTTCATAAAATATTGCATTCCCTTTGATAATTGTGTTTATGTTGTATACACAAGTAGTAGGATGGTACAAAAATTGTTGTACTGGAACGACTGATATGAACTCATGCCTTCAAGTTCCTATGTACTTTAATAAATGTAGTGAACCATACCCATAGGTGTCTGTTTGTGTCTGTCACTATCTTTATTAGGAATTAGGGGATATGCCCGGGATGATTTGGAAGGGGCGGCACCCCTTCCCTACTACCCACTTGGAAATTTTGGAGGGTCACTCAATGGTTTTATATTGAACATGAGATGATGAAGGTGATGTGAAAATGATCTGATTATTTCTTCTTTTTGTGTGACTTCATTTTCTTTATTTTTTCTGTTGAATATGATGTTGTTGTTGTTGTTGGTAGTTGAGAGCTGGCCTTTCAAGTTGTTGTTCTGGTTTTAGTTGGAATATCTTGTCATTTAACCCTTTACCCAACAGAAGGGCCCTGTGCCAATGCATTCTCTTATATATGCGAGTCGACCATAGGTCGCCTCGCATATATAAGAGAATGCATTGGCTTAACACATTAAAAATTATAAAATTGTTAAAGAATGTAAGAAAAAGTGTTAAAAAAAGATTTTTTTTAGGCCAATGCATTCTCTTATATATGCGAGGCGACCTAAGGTCGACTCGCATATATAAGAGAATGCATTGGCAAAGGGCATAACTGTAACTATCACAATGTGGTCAAGGAGCCGGTTCCAATGATATCCATATTTGTATGGTTCTATTGAGACAGACCGAAGATATTTTAGGCTGTTGAAGCTTTATTTGGCCGGTTTTGGCCGGTTTGTTGGGTAAAGGGTTAATGCCATGAGTTTTCTGCATTCGGCCGCTTCCTCCTGTGCCTGTCTTACAATTTCCATAATCTTTGGATCTATGCAGACAGAGGCACTGCTGGTGTTATTGTTGTCTCTGGTGGTGGATGACTCCGGGCTGATGTATTCCGGAGTCATCTGACGGAAAGATATCTCGCTGTCCATCACGGTAGCATCGGAAGCTGGCTTGATGTTGTCAGCTGTCCCGAATGGGAATAGGGGTCTGGGCGTCTCTCAGCAGACTGCTCCCGTACTGTCCGGATGCTGGCAGCTTCTGTGGTGGGGGGGGGGGGGGGTGATTTTCTCCCGTCTCCATAGCCGATTGGGAAGAGGCTGCTGGTGATGCTGCAGCTGCCCTCTTTTTCTTCAATTCAGCCATTTGAGCTGAGTCCATTCTTCTCTGAGCCGGCGTCTTCCTCTTCCGTCTCCTCCCTCTGGTGTCCCCGGCCGTGGCGGGTTGCTGGTGGGATTCAACTCCCGGGTTACCACCAACAGAGGGTCCTGAGAAGGACCGTGATGGCGTAGCCCGGAATTCCAGATAAAGCTCCATGTGGCAGCCTGACCTGTGTAGAGTCCAGGTCAAGCAGGGCCCTGCATGTAGTGAGCTGAGTACGTGCCTGACTTCAGCGTGAACTATAGAGGAGTCCATAATCCGATGAAGCCAGTAATCCGATCGCCAAGCGGGCAAAGTCTGGGAGCATTCAAGCAAGGACGTCAGATCCTGCCGGCAGTCAGAACACAAATGTCTGTCACTATCAGCATCATGTCTTGTCCTTTATTGATAGATTTGCTTAAATGAAATATGCCCCATTTACATGTACCATATCTTTTTATTCAACCCTCTAATCATCGGTTGAGTTTGGTGTTATATGTGTCGAGTAATAAACAGAGGTCTTTGTCTGTGTATGTCGCTAATAACCATTACACCTTTTACTTAATTAATAGTTTTGAATGTCAAAAATGCCGCCTGTATCTGTATCATCACATTACTCAACCTCTTTATTCATCAGTTGTGTATGATATTAAATGTGTGAAGTAACAACCAAGGATGTTTATCTGCATACATGTATGTAGTTAATCAGTATCATGTCTTGTGCTTTATTGAGCTTTGCTTCTCAAAAATGCCACCTGTACATGTATAATAACATAACTCAAACTCCTTAATCATCAGTTGTGTATGATATTATATGTGTCAAGTAATAACCAAAGGTGTTTGTCTGCTTATGTCACTAATCGGCATCTCACCACCTTCTTTATTGATAGGTTTTGAATGACTTTGGGAAGAATGCATCACATCCAGATAATATCTACGCCTCCACAAGCAACTCATTGTCAGACTTCATGAAGGAGTTTTCAAGTGTCAGTGTAACCCGTGTCGTACTCGGATATATCCTGATGGTAAGTGTATTATACAGTTTATATATTTTCGCCTCATCACTGACACCTTACGGAATGTTCATAGACCTTTGCAGTGCTTTCGTTGATTGTCTCGTTAACCTGAATTGTCTCATAGTCAAGATTACTCGCATTCCATGTGCTCTACAAACAGGTTGTCAAGGTCGTTTTTGTCATCAAATCTAACACTAACTTTGACTGGTCTCTGGAAGGGCAATCTTATTGGGGGCTCAGCTTATCTCATGGCTTTGAGTATTTGGGTACCTGTCTAAGGAAATTGATATTAAAGCTATTTATGATATTTATGGTGAACCTAAGCCTAGCATTTTTTGCTTTTCTCTCAATAATAACCTCCCAGTGCCAAAATAGGCTGATAAAAATATTTTGCACTCATATACAGACTTAATATTACTTGAAAATATCCGCTGTTGTGATATTATCCCCTCTATAAAGTTATATACAGTAATGCCCTAAATAATCGACTCTTAATCACAGCAGAATTATGGGTAATTTTTCAGGATTTAGTCGGAAATATGGCTTGTTGCCATTCACCAGAAAGCTCTCACTTGGGAGCTTTCCGATGAATGGCAACAAGCCATATTTCCGACTAAATCCTGAAAAATTACCCATAATTATGCTGTGGTTAAGGAGTCGATTATTTAGGGCATTACTGTTAATATATGGGTTTTATATATGTCGATACATATTTCTTATTTGTTTTCAGGTTGTGTATGCATGCGTATCATTGCTTCAATGGAATGACCCTCTGAACTCACAGAGTGGTATCGGCATCGTCGGAGTAATGCTTGTGGCACTCTCTGTAGCTGCTGGATTAGGAATGTGTTCTGTTCTTGGAATATCTTTTAATGCTTCTACAACTCAGGTTAGTCAATTTTGATCGCCAACTATTTGTGTATAACCCATGTATATAAATCCAGTTTGCCATATCACAATGTTTCCAGTTTCATTGTTGGAGGAAAGACCATGCAGAGGGTTGCTTTCGCCGGGAAATCACTACATTGCATGTGGAAACCACTGACCCTCCTGAAATACAGGGTTATTCAAAGTCAACAGAAGAAACTACAACAGCAACAAACACCAACAACGGCCTCATTCTTGCTTTCTCCTCCACTGGATTTGGGTCTATAACTCCAAACAACATAATGGGATAGAAGTATGTTTAACCCTTTCAGTGCCAAGTCCAATTTTTGTATCAACCCATATTTCCTTGATCATTTTTCAAATTTATTGATTATAATGCTCTTTCCATCAATGTATCACATTATTATAATCAATAAATTTGAAAAATGATCAAGGAAATATGGGTTGATACAAAAATCGCACTTGGCACTGAAAGGGTTCATACATTACTAGACTATTTTGGGCTCATATTCTCAATCAAAATATACACACCTGGTAAAAAAAATGGAAAAAAACCTAGTACAAAATTATATCACTGTTCAAATAGGTGGTAATTAATTCCATCAACAGTCTTCATAGAAGGTAGTTATTGTGACTAACTGAATTCACTTCATTGGCCGATATTCTTCACAGGAGAGATGATCCTCTGTTCATTGAGACTCAAGCCTGCAAATAGTGTGCCTGTCGTTTGCAGAATGAGGTCCCCAGAGGGTGAATTTAGTGATGTTAGCCCGCTGTGCTTTTTGGGGACCTCATTCTGCTTAGGCCTCAAATAGTCTCAAATGAACATTGTTTTTAGTTACTAATCTGCAGAAGATAAAATACATTATCGAGGTGATTAATGGGTGAACATCACCAACTTCAACTGGGGAACTTCATTCTGATCCTAGGTATCCCATAGCAGTTGAGGCCTAAGCAGAATGAGGTCCCCAGAGGGTGAATTTTGTGATGCTAGCACACTGTGTGGGATAGCGTCACTAAATTCACCTGCTGGGGACCCCATTCTGCAAATGACAGGCACACTATTTGCAGGCTTGTTGAGACTCCCGGGTGGTATAGTGAGGAAGCCCCAGGGCAGTGATAGGATCAAAGCAAGCGTAGGAAAGTAATAACCCATTATACTGATTGTTATATAGTCACTACAAGTGCGGCAGATTACCTTAACGCTGTACAGACTACAGCCTCAACACCTGTCATAATAATGATGCTCTGTGTTTTTTAGTGGTTTTGTATCAAAAGGGGCTATCTCAGGCCTTTCCAAGTTGTTTTGTCGATCTCCCTAATATATCTCCCTAATAACTCGGGGTTGTTTGTAGTAGCATTGGATTCGGCACAAGAAGCATACAAGGCCAGTGGAGTGGCATGGTTTTCAGAAAGTTTAAACTTTTGAGACAGTGATCATCAACTACGTATCAAGCTCATATCAAGGCATATTGAGGAATATGACATTTATTGGCATATATATATAAACCAAGAGAGAGGGCGTTAACCCTTTACCCAACAGAACGGCCCTGTGCCAATGCATTCTCTTATATATGCGAGTCGACCATAGGTCGCCTCGCATATATAAGAGAATGCATTGGCTTAACACATATTAATTGTTAAAAAATGTAAGAAAAAATTAAAAACATTTTTTAGGCCAATGCATTCTCTTATATATGCGAGGCGACCTATGGTCGACTCGCATATATAAGGGAATGCATTGGCACAGGGCATAACTGTAACTATCACAATGTGGTCAATGAGCTGGTTCCAATGATATCCATATTTGTATGGTTCTATTGAGACAGAGCCAAGATAATTTAGGCTGTTGCAGCTTTATTTGGCCGGTTTTGGCCGGTTTGTTGGGTAAAGGGTTAATGAATAGACAAACATTTGAACAACATCGAGGTTCTGCTGCAGATCAGTCCTTCCCAGTAGACAGGAGCGATTGTTCTCGCCCCTGTATGCACACGCAATTTTTAATTCACATTGCTAAAATTCGCACTCGTCTCTCTTGTTAAAATGTTTATGGTCACTGTAATTGATTATTCAATATTGAACTATTTGAAGGTATATTTAGAACATTTCCCATCCCAATTAAATTAAGGGAATGTGAAACTGTAACTGAACATAGATCTGCCATTTTGTTTCATAAAAACCCAACTTACAATTATATTATGAGCGCCATTACAACTGTCTTCTGAATTCCTCATGGGAAGGACTGACAGATTGTGCAAACCTGCAAATAGTTTGTTTGTCATTAAAAGAATAAGGTCCCCAGAGGGTGAATTTAGTGATGCTATCCTGCATGGCAGGCTAACATCACCAAACTCATCCTCTGGGAACCTCATTCTTCTTAGGCCTGAACTGCATGCTATGGGAGACCTGAGATCAGTTTGAAGTTCCCCAGTTGAAGTTGATGATGTCCATCCATTAGTCACCTCGATTATGCATTTTATCTTCTGCAAATTTGGGGTTATATAACTGAAGAGAATGGAAAAAGTATCTAAAAACAATGTTAATTTGAGACTATAGATACTTACCAGAAACTGAGGCCCAAGCAGAATGAGGTCCCCAGAGGGTGAATTTGATGATGCTAGCATCACTAAATTCACCCTCTGGGGACTTCATTCTGCAAATGACAGACACACTATTTGCAAACTTGAGATTGTGGTTTTTGTGATTGGCGACAGTATTGATATTAAATTGTAAGATCATGAGATTCTGTTGGATAGAATCGCCAGCAATACAATGATTTCCACTGATAAAAACAATTTAACTGGTTCAAACAGAACAATATAAAATTTACCCAAAAATATAGGAAACAAACACATTATTTAGAACTATCTCGATGAGTTTGTTTGGAAATCTTCCGCATAGGTATGTTTTGAGATACCTCTTACCAAATTATATTTGGGTTCGAATGAGCCATGTCCTTTTAGTCACTCAAATTTTCTTTTGAGTGCCCAAATCAAATGTGCCCAAGCCCAGTATACAGTAATGTCCTAATTAATCGACTCCTTAACCACAGCAGAATTATGGGTAACTTTTCAGGATTTAGTTGGAAATATGGCTTGTTGCAATTCATCGGAAAGCTCTCACTGAGAGCTTTCCAATGAATGCGAACAAGCCATATTTCCTACTAAATCCTGAAAAATTACCCATAATTCTGCTGTGGTTAAGGAGGCGATTAATTAGGGCATTACTGTATGTCCAAGCAGCATATTTAAAGTGTATCTACTCATTATATTGGTTTTATAAATGGGCTTTTGTATTGCATAATAATTATTGGATCATCAAAAAGGTGGTGTTTAGGTATAAACTGAACTTCAGACATTATGCCTTCTCCCTGATAACAGCCGACATCTTCTCCCAATTTGAAACTTCTAGGCTGGTCCCTGCCATAGATCACCCCAATCCTGAGTTTAGTGTGTCTGTCATTTGCAGAATGGGGTCCCCAGAGGGTGAATTTTGTGATGCTATCCTGCATAGTGGGCTAGCATCAGTAAATTCGCCTTTTGGGGACCTCATTCTGCATGGCCTCACCTTCTGGAGACACAGACTCAGATTGAGGTTCCAAAATGGTGAATATTGTGATGTACACCCATTGGGAACCTCTATTATGCAATGTGTCGTCTGCCAATTTGGTGATATAGAGAAACTAAACTAAAAAAAGAAATAGATTCTATGTGAAGAAGTTTCTTTAGAAATTTGATAATAAAGAAACTTTCCAGAGAAAATGAGGCCTAAGCAGAATGAGGTCACCCTCTGGGGACCTCATTCCGCAAATGACAGGCTTGGATCACCCCCTGAATCAGTCTGTGAAACAACTATCTACATTTTATTGACCTCACCCTAAGGGTTAATATATGGCCTCTCCGTAACTCGCAGCTGCTTTACATACAAACACATCATTCTACTGCTGAAGCTGATTCCATTTTTATGACACACTTATACAAATTCCCAACTCTGAGTGCTATACAGTCATCTTTGAGCCAAGAAACTTGACAAAGATTTTATAGGAGGCAAGCCAACATTGATAGCTTCACTATTTTTTTATGGAAATTAACCTGAACTTTGAAGCCTTTACGTTTTGACAACCTTCTTCTTATACAGATATGACCAGAGATAACTGGCGACTTTTCCACCCTGATAGGCTTTTCATCAGTTTATTAACACCTGTAACAGATCTCTGTTGTTTATGAAGTGTTTACAATTAAAACGCCTCAGCTACAAAATGTGGTTGTCTTGTCTTGTGAGGTAACTTGTTTGATATAACGTCAAATTTTTATTGAGATTTGAAGCATAATTAGAGACATTGGCTTTTAGAGCAGAATAGAGTATTTGTTGGATGAACAGCTGATAAATAATAAGAGCGGATTTTGTGATCCATAGACTTTCTATTTATAAACCAAGTCTAGAAACATATACAATAATGCTCTAATTAATCGACCTCTTAACCAAAGCAGAATTATGGGTAACTTTTCAGGATTTAGTCGGAAATATGGCTTGTTGCCATTCATCGGAAAGCTCTCGGGGGAGAGCTTTCCGATGAATGGCAACAAGCCATATTTCCGACTAAATCCTGAAAAGTTACCCATAATTCTGCTTTGGTTAAGAGGTCGATTAATTAGAGCATTACTGTACATGTAAATGTTTAATGACTACAGAATGCTATTTCTGTACATCCAAGTTGCACAACCAAAAGACTATATCTATATGGCTTTTGATGAGATATAAATGTGAGCAAACTTTGATAGACACACTTGCAAGACCCCTTTAATGTTCATGAAGTGAGTAGCAAGGCTGGTGGAACAGCTGAAAGGCAAGAGGGCACTTCCTTCAAAATGATGCCTTTCCAATTGTAAATTTGTATAGGTGTCAATTGATGGCAAGGGGTGGCCCTCCCCAATATCCAGCACTGCTCCACTACCCTGAAAAGTTGTTATATCGTGTCTAGAAGGTCTCTGTTGGTTGGGGATGGGTGTTCAACTTAGAATTTCAAACCCCTTCCCCTCCCCCAACCCTATCACCATACCATATATCTCATCATACCAACCACATATGACAGAATAAATAATTATTCTGGAGTACTCATATCGAGTATCGAGATGCTGTAAAATGTTACTTTTCATTCCAGCAATGTTTTCTGTTCACATCTGTAGACTATTCTAGACCCATTATTATCAATGATCACCCAATATCTCTGAGCAGTATGGGTGGTCTCTGATTCTCACAGGCACACTGTTCAGCCTGATTAGTTTTCAAGGATAGCCCTATCCACCCATCACAAGATGAGAAGAAGGGAATTAAATTCTGGTGAGACTTAGGGCTCATTTAACCCATTCCACTTATCTTAGAGTACTGTACTATCTCTGCCATATCACAGTGTGTTTGTTCTTAGAAGGTACCACCTAAACCGCTGCCTCAACTGGCATCTTGCCTCTGATGTGTTCTTTCAGACCAATCCACTTATCAATTCAGAGAACTGTACTGAGAATTGGACAGTAATGCCCTAAATAATTGACTCCTTAACCACAGGAGAATTATGGGTAACTTTTCAGGATTTAGTCGGAAATATGGCTTGTTGCCATTCATAGGAAAGCTCTCAGTGAGAGCTTTCCGATAAATGGCAACAAGCCATATTTCCTGAAAAGTTATCCATAATGTTCCTGTAGTTAAGGAGTTGATTATTTAGGGCATTACTGTACCACCTAAACTGCTGCTTCAACTTGCATATTGCCTCTGATGTGTTCTTTCAGAACCAATCCACTTATCAATTCAGAGAAGTGTACTGAGAATTGTAGTTAGCGTACCAATCATAATGTGGCACACTAGGACTGATATCCCATGGAGTAAATATGAGTGAGAGAGTTTAATCGATCCAAGGCCCGGGGATAGCACAGTTAACACTTCCATGACTGGCGCTTCTTGAAATTTTGTGAGAACCCTGTGCCAATGCATTCTCTTATATATGTGAGTCTCCTATAGCTAACCAACTGAGCTATCCACTCAATTCTGTTCTAAATTTCCAAAACACAGAGCAGTGTTATCTTTCTTCCACTCTCTCTCTCTCTCTCTCTCTCTCTCTCTTTCTTGTTTCTCCCAAGTGGTTGTGTTTATTTTGGGTGAGGACAATTTCCACTAGTTGTGGTGTTGTGGGAGACATGTGGCCAGATCTCAGTGATAGAGTGACATAATTTCTTGGTGATAGAGATATTTCCCTGGAGTTTATACTCATTCCTTGCCTGTATTTATAAGTTATGTATACTTCCCATTATTCTGTCCCACTTTTCTGCCTTCATACTAGTACTTCATGGCTCAACTTATGTTTTTCAAATTTCATAACTACATACTACCGTCATTTCATGAATCTACTTCTCAAACTCGACCATTCATTTTCTTTTATTTCTTTTCTTTTTCTGTTTTTCTGAGGAGATGGCTCAACAAAAGCAAGAACCTGCATGTTGCTAGATCATCTTTCCTCCTTCTCTATTTTGTTCATGTTTGTGTCAATATCATGCTAACTTTTGTCAATTTTTGGGATAGAAATAAATAGCTTTAACCCTTTCAGTGCCAAGTCCGATTTTTGTATCAACCCATATTTCCTTGATCATTTTTCAAATTTATTGATTATAATAATGTGATACAATGATGGAAAGAGCTCTAAGAGGATCTTACAGGATCTTTAATGCTGTACGAGCGCAGCTCCTATCATCAAAGGGTTAATAAACATTGAACTTGGATTGGATGTTTAAAGCAAGCATAACTATAATTTTCGAAAGTGTTTAGATCAAAATGACCAACAAACTTATGATTGGGAAGGTCATTCTGAAATAAAAGTAGGTCAAAATAATGGGAAAATCTCAGAAGCTTGAATCACCAAAATAATATTTTGAGGATAAATTAGTGATTTTATATATTTCTTGTTGTATATCGCAGTTAAAATGTTGGCCTCTCCGAGAGCTTTCCGTTGAATGGCAACACGCCATATTTCCGACTAAAACCTGAAAAGTTACCCATAATTCTGCTGTGGTTAAGGAGTCGATTACTTAGGACATTACTGTAGGTCACTTCAAGTTTTGCTTAGGACAATATCCTCGACTGAGCGCTATTAATCAGACTTGGTCTAAAGATGACATGTCTGGATTACCTGTTAGCTATGGTAGTCTTCTGATGAAATTATAGAGTACTGTACTATCTACACTATGTGCCACCTACACCGCTGTTGGAGGTATGTAGCTTCTACTGGCATATTGCCTCTGATGTGTTCTTTCAAAACCAATCCATTTATCCATTCAGAGAAATGTACTGACAATTGTCTTGACCTTTCCATTTCTCAATTTCCATCAAGGAGATCTTCCCCACTGTTGCCACTAGTAGTTCCTCTTAATCATATATCTTAACCCTTTCAAGATAGGCGCTGCGATGGTGCAGCATTAAATATTCTGAGAGTTCTCTTATGTATTCGAGTCTCCCAAGTCAGCCTCGCAATAATATGAGAATTCACTGGCTTACAAGGTCAAGGTAAATACTGTTAGGCCAATGTATTCACTTAAATATGCGAGGCTCTCTATGGGAGACTCGCATATATAAGAGAATACATTGGCACAGGGTTTTCGCAAAATTTCAGTCATGGAAGGATTAAATGTGCCATCAGGGCTAACTGCACTATTATTGAATATTTTGGGCATTAAAATTAGAAACATGAATCATTCCCCTGCATGTACAGTAATGCCCTAAGTAATCAACCCCTTAACCACAGCAGAATTATGGGTAACTTTTCAGGATTTAGTCGGAAATATGGCTTGTTGCCATTCATCGGATGAATGGGTTGCCATTCATCCGGTTGCCATTCATCGGATGAATGGCAACAAGCAATATTTCCGACTAAATCTTGAAAAGTTACCCATAATTCTGCTGTGGTTAAGGAGTCGATTACTTAGGGCATTACTGTAATCCAGTGCTTTCTCTTAATTAAGATAATGCACTGGCACAGAATTTTAATGCTGCACCCATGCAGCTCCCATCATGAAAGGGTTAATTAAATAAGTAGTGATAATTTCTCAGCTAATTGTTTCATGTCTTCCCGAGGCAATGGCAGTATCTATGAACATGTTTTTTAATTTCAGATTATTCCATTCCTTGCCCTTGGTTTGGGAGTGGATGATATGTTCTTATTAACGCATGCATATAGAGAAAATTCTCTCTCAAAGAACATCGCTTATGAGGTGAGTTATCAAATAATAGCTAACAATTATTACTTACATTAAATATTTTATAACATGACATTGACCAGAAATACTCTTTTTTGAAATTCTGTGAATCGGAAAAGGATATATGTGTACTTTGAAAGGAGAAGTATTCTGTGGTTGATTGATGTGTCATGTTAACATTCTGGGAGTTCCATATTTGGTTTATGGTTTCAGATTCTGCAAGATTAATATTGACAGTGGCTTCTCAGCTTGTCAGCTTTTTTTATATTGAACAAGTAATCATGGGTTTATGTTAAACCCCAATTTTAAAAATAAGAAAAACGTTTACATGTCAGAAAAGCAGTCAAATTATAAATTTAGCAAAAAGTTTGGCAAAATATGATAAAACATTTTAAAATTTGATCGTCATTTCCGCTCGTTTTTAAAACTTTTATCTAATCTCTGAGACATAACAAGATCTGGAAAAGTAAGTAAGAGAAGCAATGGATGTTGTTTGAGCAAAATATGACAGGAAAAGTAACAGTTTAATCATTATTTGAAAGCCAGGCCTTGGAAATGTTATCTCATCATTCATAACATGATCGTTACTAAAACAAAAAAACATTTATAGGTCAGAGAAGCAATCAAGATTCTTTGTGGCAAAAATATGATAGAAAAAATATTTGTTTATTCTTCATTTTTGATAGCCAATTTCATGGAATTTTATCTTATCTTTCTGACATGCCAATTAAAAAAAATTGCATATTCAGGTGAAAGAAGCAATCAAGGTTGTGTGAGACTCAATATGATGAAAAACATTTAACAGTCTAATATTCATTTTGACAGCCAGTCTTTAGAACTTTTATCCCAAGGTTCTGACGTGTCATCACTTGGCATGTCTTAATATCAGAAATAGCAGCCATTGTCACTGCACTTTCTCAACTTCTCGTGAAGTAATCTCAGTTTGTAAATAAATGAACTGCATTGTTTTCATAGGAGCTCAAACTTCTTTGAAGTCTGTTATTTGGGAAATTCTGCTTCAAACAAGAGAAGGTACCACACAGCCTGGTGTTTAGACATCCCAGTGCTATTGATGATGCGATGGTTCCCATACTTACACCCAGACCACACCGATGCAGGTGTCTGCTTCCCATTATCTCTGACTTGAAGACTTGACTTCCAATTTATTCTTAACCACCTGATTGGGAGATTTCAGAGTTTATCTTACTAATGGTGCAATGAACACCTCTGAGAAAGCGGCACTTCTAAAGAAGATACGCACAAGACCGAAGGTGGCACAGTTCAAAATCATTCTAAGCACAAAATTGATTTAACAATGGCCCCATGAGGTTTCTATTTTGAAAGTGATTGTGGGTAATTACAGATTAATGAACTCTCTAAAACTGCACTAAAAAATTGGGTAAAAAATCAGTCCAATATGCACTGCTATGATCTGCACTCACCAGACATTTAATTGCATAACACTGGATAATCCAAGGGTGTTCTCAGGCTGTTTCATTTCCTCATGATGAACTTCAACATACTGGTATACTTTAAATTTTGTATCAAAATTATTGACAGGCGTCCTGTGGGGCCTTAAAAACTTATAAAAATTAATACATCCATTGTAACTGCCAGGTTTCAATTTTAGCATGATCGCAGGGACCTCTTGCTGAGGCCTAAATTATAATAATATAATATATAATAGCGGTTTATCTCATGATGTGTTGTCTCCGACCTTAGCACATTATAAAGGTCTATGTCATGTCAAGTTTTCCAAGCCAATGGAAAATGCATCTAAAGTATAAACTTCATAATCTGTTCACCAGGAGCAAGCTGGAGAGGTGTTGAAGAGAACTGGTGTGACTGTTGGGCTGACATCATTCAGCAACATGCTGGCTTTCTTCTCTGCAGCAATAATACCTATTCCAGCTCTCAGGGCATTTTCTATACAGGTAAGCCATACATATACCCACTCTCTGGGCATTTTACGCATGCAGGTAAGCCATATTTATACCCACATTCAGGTAATACGTTTGCAGTTAAGTTCTCCCTGTTCTTTCATTTGCATCTCATTCCGTGAGTTGGCATTTTCTAACTGATAACTCAACCTTTCCATCTGTCAAAAATTCCAACATAGCACCTCCTATATTTGACTGAAAGTAGGAATATATTCAACTCTTGATTTAAGAAAAGGACATATTGTCACATTAAATATTGGCTGGAAAGTTAACCACTGCTTTACTAAATACTGATTGACGAGTAGTTACCCCTTAGGAAACGTTCAGATAATAAGTTCAACAAAACGACTATCTGAACATTTCCCTCCAAATATTCCTTGCCTTTTTTTTCTTTGAACACACCTCCAAATGAATAATAGACCATTCCAATGTATACTCATTATAACTGAGTGGGAGAATCCATTTAGTATAGAAAGGGTTGAATCCATTTAGTATAGAAAGGGTTAAACATCACCACAATCTGAAATTTCCAGCTGTTGTTGTTTTAGGCATTTCCAACTCACCTCCCCTTCTGGTACCACTACATGGTTCACTGTTTGCCTAATACAATAATAATTAACAGTAAGTTCTTCTCAGTTGGCCAGCATTTTGGGAGCAATCTCTCTGCCTGTATCAGTACAAGAGTTCTAATTAGGTAAACCATTACATGTGGCCATAATCAGATATACTACAACTACAGGGTATGTTGTATACAGGTAAGTCATTTACCTATACAGTAATGTCCTAATTAATCGACTCCGTAACCACAGCAGAATTGTGGGTAATTTTTCAGGATTTAGTCGAAAATATGGCTTGTTGCCATTCATCGGAAAGCTCTCACAGAGCTTTCGGATGAATGGCAACAAGCCATATTTCCGACTAAATCCTGAAAAATTACCCATAATTCTGATGTGGTTATGGAGTCGATTAATTAGGGCATTACTGTACCTGTCAAAAGGACATCCATTATACAGGTAAGCTGCATGGCCTGCACCTAATACGGAACATTCTGCCTTCATCTAGTGTGAATGGGATATCACGCGCAGCTTCAAATGAAGCAATATCCTATCTTCATTACAGGGTCTGAGGTTATATAACATCTATTGTGTGGTCACATCCTTTGTTGAATTTCATCAACCAGCGACATCACCAGTCCCATCCTTTTGATAAAATCCTGTTTATTCTAGCGTCTTCTTTTGTGGCCTGTTAGTGTTGATTTCATTGTGAATTAATATCGTTCGCCCCACACGTGGGTTACATAGTTTTTCTCCGTCATTAATTCAGGATAATTTTGCTGAATGGAAATCACGAGCCATAAAGTTTTCTGGATAGACTGATGCTGTGTAATTTGTTACTAGCAGTAGTCAGAAGAGTGATAAAATTATACAAATGTTTTCTTCATATGCTTAACCCCAACCCCAGATTTTCCCCTTAAATTGTTTTATTGTTAGATAGACAAGATTATACAATTTATATTTCCATATTTTAACCCCAACCCTAAATGTTAAAAGGAAGTATTTTGTATTTCTAGTTTAGCTTTGGTATATCTCTACATTAATACACTAACAATCCA
Organism: Siphonodentalium dalli; assembly: GCA_032622095.1. Lineage (NCBI taxonomy): Eukaryota > Metazoa > Mollusca > Scaphopoda > Gadilida > Siphonodentaliidae > Siphonodentalium > Siphonodentalium dalli. The sequence goes on along the minus strand of CP136063.1, from coordinate 160,283,558 downwards.
TATTAAATCTGGACCAAGTCTGCAAATAGTGTTTCTGTCATTTGCAGAATGAGTTCCCCAGAGGGTGAATTTAGTTATGCTATCATGCACAGGGGGCTAGTATCACCAAATTCACCCTCTGGGGACCTCATTCTGCTTGGGCCTCATCTTCTGGGAAGTATCTATAGTCTCAAATTAACATTCTTTAGTTACTTTTTCCCTTCTGGGAAGTTTCTATATTCCCTTTGCAGAACATAAAATGCATAACCGAGGTGAACATCACCAACATCAACTGGTGAACATCACCAACATCAACTGGTGAACTTCAATCTGATCCTAGGTCTCCCATAGCAGTTTAGGCCAAAGCAGAATGAGGTCCCCAGAGGGTGAATTTGTTGATGCTAGCCCACCATATTATGCTTTAATAACATGATTACAAAAATGAACGAGACAAAAACTGTTTTATTACCAACCATGAACTGTAATATACTATTATCATAATGTATTTGTCTTTGTTCAAATAAAAATTTATAAAAAAAAAAAAAACAGGATTAAATTTTTCATAGTAATAAAAAGTCATAATCAAGCAACTATCGTAGTTATCCCCCCTCGATTTTGAAGATGCCATATGTTTGTTAACCCTTTGAGTGCCAGGGGCCGATATTATCGGCCCTAAACCTACACAATAAGTCTGTTAAAGAATATAATAAAATATATTAAAATTGTAAAAAATTGTAAAAAAAAAAAACAACAAAAAAATAATTTTTTTTTTTTTTTTTAAGCCAATGCATTCTCTTATATATGCGAGGCGACCTATGGTCGACTCGCATATATAAGAGAATGCATTGGCACAGGGTATATGGGTTGATACAAAAATCGGACCTGGCACTCAAAGGGTTAAAAGACAGAGGAATAGTACTCTTTAGAAAGAATGAATTCTAGTTTGATACAGTGTATGATGTTTCCACCAAGATTGTGAATGATAACAGCCGTTCAACGAAGTCAGTATTAGTGCTTTCATGATATTCCGGTTATATTTTCCACTGGAAAATGGCCGTAATGTTGACATCAAGGTCCCAGTACATGGTACCATCACTACCATGGCATCATGAAGAGGTTATACGTCTTGACTCGTTGATAATAATAGACAAAGACACAGTTGTGAGAGCTCTTTGACATTATTGCACTTGTTTCGTATATATCGCAGATGTATTTTGCACTGCATTTTTGATGAACTATAATCAAAGTTGTTTACTTAGAATATTTCAAATCCTTGTCAATATGTCAGGTTGATGAAAACAATATTTTACTCCCAGCGTAGTTCAGTCAATGAACTGACTGTGTGGTATACAGATAATGTTTGTACCTACATAGATTATAGCCCAAGGCAGCAGCATAGCTGTTTGAAAAAAAGTTTTACAATTGCTCAAAATATAGATAACTGTTTAACCCTTTCTTATCTAAATGGATTCTCCTATTTGGTTATAAAAGTATACAATTGAATGGTCTATTATTTATCTGGAGGGATGTTCAAGAATTACAAGCAGTCGACAGACAACACATCATTCCTATTCATTAATGGGAAATGTTCAGATAATGGCTGTATGTTGAAATTATTATCTGAAAATTTCCTAAGGGAACTACTCGTCAATGAGTATTTAGTAAATAAAGGGTTAAGAAGAGAACATGGTTGTATGCATTCTAGTACAAACAGCCAGCCAGAGGCTAAACAGTTTCTTGTGTGATTACTACAATGCATCTGACTTAGCGGTGGGCTTGCTTCTGCTCACGTCTTGGGTGGCCAGCTCAGCCTTCATGGCTGCGAATAATTGTGTGCTTAGGGTAAATTAATTTAAACTGTAAAAGATCTAGTACTTTGTGGTGTAGTTAATGGAAAACTGCTATTTGTGTGCTGTCAACCAGTGTTTGGTTCATTATGGAGAGGGCAGTAAGTGTAAATGGTATTATCTTTGTGGGTAGCTGAGAGATTGTGTGAAATTCTCCCCAACCTTCATGAAAGCCTTATTTGTGTGAAGAAATTTATTGGCGTCTGAAATGTATTGTATGATACTTGCAGATGGTTGCCAAATATTTAAGTGAGTGTACATATCGTGATTAATATTATCGAGGCACATCCACACATAATTGTGGTTGAGGGCGCATATCATCATTAATTTTAACAAGGTACATCCACACATACAGCTTTAGTATTCAAATCCCTGTTTCGCGTCAGAAGTAGATTGCCGGTCAATCTGTGCAAATACTTGGTTTTCACAATGACTCAACAAACTACAAGACCTTTTAAGTTTTTGATGAAGTTTATTTTCCATTATCTGAGAATAATAATAAAATTAGTTTATTATAAAAATGACATTGAACACTCTGGTTTCTTTTTTCAACGGAGAAATACATTTATCAGACAAATTTTATAATTGTTCTAAATGTGAGAATAAACACACAAAAGTTGTTTGTTGAGCTTATTATCTGAACATTTCCCACCAACGAATATAAATCCTTCTGCACTTGTATTATTTGTTATCTGTCTTACGTCTGCTCATATTTCCTGTACATCCCTCCAGATGAATAATAGACAATAACTCCAGTGTATACTTCAATAACTGAATGGGATAATTCATTTACTAGTAGTATCGAAAGGGTTACAGTAATGCCCTAAATAATCGACTCCTTAATGACAGCAGAATTATGGGTAACTTTTCAGGATTTAGTCGGAAATATGGCTTGTTGCCATTCATCGGAATGCTCTCATTGAGAGCTTTCCGATGAATGGCAACAAGCCATATTTCCGACTAAAGCCTGAAAGGTTACCCATAATTCTGCTGTCATTAAGGAGTCGATTATTTAGGGCATTACTGTATGTGTGTGTTGGTTTACTGAATCTTACTAATACTCATTTTGTTACAGGTTGGAATTCTCATCTTGTTTAACCTTGGAACAATTATGCTGATTTTCCCAGCAATAATTAGTCTTGATGTAGTCAGAAAGGAAGCAAAGAGAATTGACGTTCTCTGCTGTTTTCAAAGGTCAGTGCAATACAATTTTCAACAACCACATTTGAAAATAAAAATATTTATGAGGCGTTTTGATTTTACAAATTTATTCAAAAGTTCAGCTTACAAAGAAAGGAAACTTAGCATATGTTTTATAAGAAAAACCATACTTGAAGACAAGCCTTGAAATAGGGTGTCTGTCATTTGCAGAATGAGGTCCCCAGAGGGTGAATTTAGTGATGCTACCCCACATAGCGGGCTAGCATCACCAAATTCACCCTCTGGGAACCTCATTCTGCTTACACCTTAGCAGAATAAGGTTCCCAGAGGGTGAATTTGGTGATGCTAGCCCGCTATGTGGGGTAGCATCACTAAATTCACCCTCTGGGGACCTCATTCTGCAAATGACAGACACCCTATTTCAAGGCTTGCTTGAAGAGATCTTAACTTCTTTTCGATAACTAACTTTATAATTTTATAATCATCTAAATTTTTGATATTATGGGTGAAATATCCACATGTTTTCGAATATCTAGATATATTCAATCTATTTTCAGTGCTAGTGCAATTAACCAAGTGATAGAACTTCAACCTCACCACAGAGATACCAATCACGACCGGAGCCCTCCACCTCCTTATTCTTCATCCAATGCACCTCCACCATATAGTACAGTCATGATGCACAACGCCATCACGAGAGCATCACCCGATGGCGGGCCTGCGGTCACTACTCTCGCTCCTAATGATGGAGTGTTTGTGCCAAGAAATCCACCCCCAAACTCACCTCTCTCCTCAGGTAAGTGCTAAAACATTCACCCATCTCGTTACTTAACCCTTCAATGACTGGAGTTTCCTGAAATTTTTTGAAAACCCTGTGCCAGTGCATTCTCTTAGATATGCTGGTTTTCCATAGGGAGCCTCGCATATATAAGTGAATGCATTTGGCCTATCAATATTCACCTTGACATTGTAAGCCAGTGCATTCTCTTATATATGTGAGGCTGCTTATGGGAGACTCGCATATATAAGAGAATGCACTGGCGCAGGATCTTTAATGTTGCATCAGCGCAGCTCCCATCATGAAAAGATAAACTGCTAAGAAATCCACCCCCAAACTCTTATCTCTCATCATGTAAGTGCTGAACATCTACCCCCAAACTCACCCCTCTCCACTGTTAAGTATCTATGCCATCATCTTTCAAATTAATGACAACTCCGGGGTTCAATTGACTGTTTATAATTTTGTGACGAATTGAAAACTCACCTGGGTTTTTATTCCAGACCTTGTATAGTATATATTAATTGTGTGTTTTTGTCAACACGATATCAGACCAAATAATTTTATTCTTTACTTTGTCTAAAGTAATTTTCTCCAAATATTTAGCTGATTTATTGATGGGTAAATTATTGTCTCAAATTAATTTGTAATATTCCCCCATATATAGTGTTCTACATTAAATGATCATTGCCTTCACATACTATCAATGAAGAGTTGATATATGCCCTCCAAACCCGGACCATATCCTGAGTGATTCGACACATGAATTAACAGCAATTGACTTTAAATTTTGGTAGGTTTATGGGCTCCATGAAAATTTGGCCTTGTGATTTGCTGGTCTGCATGCCCCAAGGCAGGGACAAGCTATGAGTATAAACATGCCTTTCACCCCTACTGTCAGTTTATGAGTTTGGTTTATGTACATAAGATCACTAAGAAAGGCACAATGAACACTAGATTAATTCGGTTTTTGTCTGCACTGTATGACCTTATTCTGACATAGAAAAACATCAGGTCAAAATTTGAGAAGGCTTCTTTTGATTTAAGACAAATATTAAAATTTGTTCACTCAGATGACAAATGTTGTAAAGTTATAGGAAAAGATAGCTATTCTTTTGTGGTGTCAATTTAATTTTAGTTTAGTTTAAATACAATTTGTTGACAACAACAGCGAATAAAGGGCAGTATGAATTATGAGGTTATGTAAATTTGGATGTAATTTTCTAAGACATTCCATTTAAAGGGACCCAAATGGTAAATATGCAATAGTTATAATTGGCTGTAAATACACCACCAACAAGAAGATGATGAAGAAATAGATAAACTTTGTTCTTATATTAATTATTGAAAGTTCTCCAATAATGAAATTTTGCACATTGAAATCATTGTTATGTAAACAAAACTGTGACACTGATTGTCAACAAACATCGTTAATCGCATAGTAAGTTAAAATATTTTATCAAACACAATATTTTCACAATATTTTTCAATGCTTTGACCTTTCCAAATGTTTAATGTCAAGTTTTGATATCTTTGGTATCTTATTGGACTTTTATTGGTAATTCCACCGTCACAGTAGTGTTTACATAACAATGTTAATTGTTTTGAAATCCGAAATCTCATTATTAGAGAGTTATTAACACTTCCATGACTGGAGCTTCCTGACATTTTGCGAAAACCGTGTGCCAATGTATTCTCTTATATATGCAAGTCTCCCATGGGGAGCCTCCCATATATAAGAAAATACATTGGCTTAACAATTTTTACCTTGACCTTATAAGCCAGTGGATTCTCTTATATTTGCATGGCTCCCTATGGGAGAGGCACTTATATATGAGAATGCGCTGGCACAGGATCTTTAATGCTGCACCAGCACTTGTCATGAAAGGGTTAATAATGAAAATAAGAACAAATCTATTTTTTCATGACCTTATTGATAATACTTGTTTTACAGACGTTTATGTTATTTCGCTTGAATCCACTTCGAAAACCTTTAGTTCCTATAAATAATTTCAATATAATGTTTGCCAATTTGATCAGGTTGTTGTATTATTGAAGTTTATTTACCTTCATTTCCAGCTTGTCCGTCGACGACATCTTCTCAGCAGTGTCTGACATCAGAGGAAAGCATATCTTGTCAGGTGAAATGTTTGAAAGCCCAGCAACATTGCTTGTCTTTCTCCATTTCTAACTTAGTCAGCAGTTATTATTCACCGCAGTTATCCAAGACACCGGTCAAGGTAAGACTACCATAGAACATGCAAAATAATTTTATTTTTAGTCTTTTAATAAAGTCACACATTGTGTTTATAACTTTGAAATTTGAAGATATGAATATTATATTACATATGAAGCCATCTTTTTTAAGCTTGATTTGCCACCACGGTAATAATTTATTATTATAACAGTATTTACCCTAACATACCTTATATCAAGCATCAATTGCTAGCTGTATTTTTCGTAATATATTAAAAATCCTTTAATATGTACAGTGGGACCCTATGAACATCCGAGACGAAAACATGCACATGATTTGCAAAGTAAGAGGCAGCAGTTCATATTCAAAAATGTCTCTCTTCAGGTGTTGGTAATTGTGTGTTCTGTGATATTTCTCATCCTTGGTATATATGGCACAACCAAAGTCAAAGACGGCATAGACCTGACAGATATCGTCCCAAGGGACACTACAGAATATAGATATATCGAGGAGTCATCCAAATACTTTGGATTTTATCAAGTGTATGCTATAACAATGGTGAGTATATTTTTACAACACACACCACTTATTTTCTGTTTTCGGAAACATTCGAAACGCTTTACCTTAACGTTGTTTAAATTATTTTCACGATTACACAAAATATTTTGTTTCTCACTTTATGGTAAATGTTCAATAAGCGCTTGATGACTTTGCTAAGCCCCATTTATAAAGTGTCCATTATTAAATAATAAATATATTGGGAATTAATCATATTGTAACGTTATAAAAATTAATATGTAATTATACTTCCATAGTGCCAAATTCATAGCTGTAACCTGTTGATTGACAGTAGATATTAAATGCATCATTCATCTGGAATGCTACTGAATTTATTTCATGACCTGTGTGTTGTATAAATTTATAAATATTTTTTTCAGGCGGATTTTGATTATCCAGAAAACCAAAAACTCTTGCATGATTACCATGATGCATTCTCAAGAGTTGGTGCAATAATTAAAAGAGAAGATGGGTCCCTACCTGTGTTCTGGTTAGACTTGTTCAGGTCATGGCTTTCTGGTAAGTCGCACTCATAAGAATAAAAACATTGTTTTTGTGAAGTGTGATGGACTCGAGCATGCAAGAGCCCCAGATAACTGATACAACTGCTGGAGACGACACAAGGATACTGTGCTAGTTGCTCATCCACATGTGCATTCATGCCATCTCCAGCAGAAATTTATACTATTTAAATTAATAATTTGGCAATATTTACATATTATGTCATCAATAAAAGAACAGTTAAAATGTATTCAGGATACAGTAATGCCCTAAATAATCAACCCCTTAACCACAGCAGAATTATGGGTAACTTTTCAGGATTTAGTCAGAAACATGGCTTGTTGCTCTCAGTGAGACCTTTCCGATGAATGGCAACAAGCCATATTTCTGACTAAATCCTGAAAAGTTACCCATAATTATGTTGTGGTTAAGAGGTTGATTGTTTAGGGCATTACTGTACCAAGCTAACTTTTACAAAACCTATTTAACTTTTTATTTAGATTCTAGTGTATAAAATAACATGTTTGGAACAAAAAGTGCCACATATTATTGAATTTATTTCATACCATTTCGATGTTTTAGAGGGACACCAAAATATTTTGATAATTTTTCAATAACAAAATTATATGCTTTAGCATTTATAGTCTAGTTCATATGTCATATTTTAATTTTAAAATTGTTTTCAACAGAACAATGCAGAAAATGATGTTAAATGAGATTTGTTTATGTTGTTGTTGTAACTGGAGGTCTGGAACCCTGATTGGATCTTTAAAATAAATGGATGCTATTAATACAAAATATGCCTTTACATTTACTTACAGGTTTACAGAAAGCGTTCGATGACGACTTCAATGCCACGAAGATAACCAAAGATACTTGGTATACTAATGCCAGCGATGATGGTGTCTTAGCATACAAGTTACTACTCCAAACTGGTGACATTGATCGACCCATCGACAAAGATCAGGTAAGCTGAGTACTAATATACAGATATAAGCCATTTATGAGTTGAGAAGAGGGAGAACAAGACATAAGGCCAAAGAATAAAATACTTGTGATTCAGGTTTCCATACCGACCATTCATAACGGGAGCTGTGCGGGTGCAAGCTTAAAGATCCTGTGCCAGTGGATTGTCTTATATATGTGAGTATCACATAGGGAGCCTTGCACATATAAGAGAATACACTGGCTTACAAGGGCAATGTAAATATTGTTAGGCCAATGCATTGGCTTATATATGGGAGGCTCCCTATGAGAGACTCGCATATATAAGAGAATGCATTGGCACAGGGTTTTCGCTAAATTTTAGTAGGCTCCAGTCATGAAAGGGTTAAATGATCACTTGTTGATTCCAGGTGTTACCATACCATACTTATCTGACCGAACTACCCGACTTAAAAATTATTTCCTAGACAGGTTCTTGCCTGCAATCATTGATTCAGAAACAGTCACTCTCTTTTTGAAAGTTTCCAGAATGAAGTTTAGTTATACAGTAATGCCCTAAAAAATCGACTGAAAAATTACCCATAATTCTGCTGTGGTTAAGGAGTCGATTATTTAGGGCATTACCGTAGATATGATGCTTTCCTAGAAGTTCTTCCTATGTACCCTAATATATATGAATGATAACATGCCACACTCTGTGTTTCAGATTGGGAAGATCCGATTGGTTGATAATGAGGGCATCATATACAAGCCTGCATTCTACAACTATTTAACAGCGTGGGCGTCAGCTGATTTATTGGCCTATGCCGGTTCAATGGCCAGTATCCACCCAGAACCAAAATTCTGGCTCCACGAGAAAAACGTTCATTCGGACCTATCTAGTGAGTTCCAGCATATCACATGCCTCATATCAGGCAATGAAATTATAGCTATTACCTCATATCAGAACAAAATCCTACTAGGATGTGGGAATTCAATAAATTTATTGACATCTTCATTTTATTTTACCAGTTAACCCTATATATACAAAATTCTCCCATTCAACTATAAAAGTATACATTGCAATGGCCCATTATTCGTTTGAAGGTAATAAAAGCATATGACAGATAGACGAAAAGGTAATATATGTGCAGAAGGATTTGTATTAATTTGTGGGTAATGTTCAGATAATAAGTTCAACAAACGACCTGGGGGAACTGCTTGTCAAAGGGTATTTTGTAAAGAAAGGGTTACATTTTGCGGTCAGCTAAAAATTTAATTTAAAGTTGAAACATTTAATTTGATATATTTCTCCTTTCTCACTTCGAGATCCTAATATAATAAAAAATTGTACTCCATGCATGTCATTCAAGGACTTACGATTCTTTGTAGCATTTGGGGCTAACCAACTTTGGAATCTAGTAACACTTGCTTGGTGCTGTTGTTCTTTATAAATACAGTAATGCCCTAAATAATTGACTCATTAACCTCAGCGAGAGCTTTCCAATGAATGGCAACAAGCCATATTTCCGACGAAAGCCTGAAAAATTACCCATAATTCTGCTGTGGTTAAGGATTCGATGATTTAGGGCATATACTGTATCTGAGAAAGTCTTTGTTGTAAGGCCGTGCAAAGTCAGTTTTTCTTTTCTCATGTAAAAAAAATTGAAAAGCATGTGATTGGCACATTTTTCACTGAGTTTGCAGATTCACATGTATGAATCGGAAATTTGAATGGGAAATGGATATATTTGATCTCAGTTCGTCTCATGTTTGTATATAAACATACTGCAATTGCTTTGTACTGATTGGTAATTTTTTCTGACATAAAAATGCGACTAAAAAGGTTGCATGCGCAGTGTTTCGGGACCATGCACACGGGGTGAGAAATGGGAAATCAACTTTTCGTGGCCTAATGTAAGAAATGAATGTGATGTGTAGACGTATATTGCACCTAATTATCGTTGGCATTGCTATATAGGTTAATGAGCTGTGCATGAGTGAAAACCAATCCATGAGAATTTGGAACAAGACTTGTTGATTTTGGCACGACATTAGTCTCCTCACGGTCGACCAACCAGATCTTATTAGATTTACTGTGGACCTCTTTATACCATGCTAATAAAACACAAGTGTACACCGTGTCAAAAAGTCAGTCAATTAGAATCATATCTTTGAAACATATACTTTGGAGTCAATTGACTGATAGTATTGTTTATCTTTGAAAAAAAAGTCAAGCGTAATCTCTATTGTTCATGTAGTAACCAGATTCTTGTTAAAAAGACTTACGACTTGACTCACCATTGCATATCGTGCAAAAAACAATTCTGAATCTTGTCTAGTATTGATCCACATTTCCTTGAGATTAAATATTATCTTAGATACATTTTGCACGTGGTTCTGTTCCCTTGATCTGACAACTCTTTGGCTAAAAGCAGCTACTCCTGTTAACCATCATGGTGTTATTAAGCTACTCGATACAATGAAATAGTTATCGCATGGCTGCACCAAGATTGCTTAAAAAAACTAAATCTTTTTCTTTTATAACTTTTTCAGAACTTTTGTGCACTCCTTGAATTGTTTGTTATTATAAGGTGGACTTATTCTTGGCTATTCTATTTCAGTTACAAAATCACAGCCAATCAAATATGCACAGATTTCATTCTATTTATCAAATCTCTCGAATACTGAAGACTTGATCAGCATCGTCAAGGTAGGTAATAAATAGTTCATCAGACGCAAAAATGTGTATGGAGATAGTAAACAAAATCTCTTCACATACAGATTGAAGTGAACATATTTAAATATAAGTCTCCCAAATTATAAGTATTGGCACAGATGATGTTATGTCTCTCACTAATTTCAAACTGCAACAATGGACCAAAATATTCATTTGTGGAATTTATCTTAACCCATTATGCACTAAATGGATTTTCCCACACTCAGTTATAAAAGTATTCATCGGAACAATCAAAAATTCGTTGGGAGGGATGTTAAGGTGATAAAAGCAGACAACAGATAAATGAAATTACAGAAGGAGCCCTATTTATTGAGGAAATATTTAGATAATAAGTTCAACAAACGTTGTGAACTTATTATCTGAACATCTCCTATGGGAAAACTACTCATCAACGATGCTTTAATATAAAAAGGGTTAAATGAGTCATTTCCATGGTGATATGTTAGCAATGGATGCAATAAAGTTTGAAGGGGTAAATAAATGACTCCTAATAAAGAAAATTACAAATATTCAACGATATCCCAACTCTAAATGTAATTTCCCAATTTAATTGTTTGTAATTTGGTCCCAATGTGTTCATGTAGCACATTCACACCATGAAATCAAGATTGCTATTTAAGCATATTTATAAAATAGCAGATATTATATCAACATACATTTTTCTGAGCTTCGTTTTATTTTATTTTTCAGCAAATGCGGGCTATTTGTGACAGATTTTCCGATCTTGGACTTCCAAACTTTCCCAACGGTGTGCCGTTCACGTACTGGGAACAGTATCTCCACCTCCGTTTCTACCTCATGTTAGCTATTATTTGTGTGCTTCTCGTCACTTTCATCGTCATTACTGTTGTCCTGTTGAATCCGTGGGCAGCCTCTATTGTTGTAAGTAACTAGTTATATTACCTTTGATTCCACCCCCTTTTTAACATTTCTTTACTTATATAAAGTTTTAAAAGTATACATTGGAATGGTCTATTATTCAGTTGGAGGGGTGTTCAGGTAATAAAAGTAGATGACAGGATGACAAAAAGTGCAGAATGATTCATATTCATTGGAAGCCATAGTGGGCTAGCGTCACTAAATTCACCCTCTGGGGAACTCCTTCTGCTTAGGCCTCATCTTCTCTGGAAAGTTTCTTTATTATAAAATTTCTATCACATAGATTCTATTTCTATTTTAGTTTAGTTTCTCTATATCCCCAAATTTTCAGACAACATTACATAATCGAGGTTCCCACTGGGTGTACATCACAATATTCACCATTTAGGGAACTTCAATCTGAGTCTGTCTCCTATAGCAGATGAGGCCATGCAGAATGGGGTTCCCAGAGGGTGAATTTAGTGATGCTAGCCCGCTATGTGGGATAGCATCACTAAATTCACCCTCTGGGGACCTCATTCTGCAAATGACAGGCACACTAAACTCAGACTTGATCTAAACCACTGGTCCCCTGGTGCGACAACACTACCATGAGTATATGCCTTAATACAAGGTTTATGTCTATGGGATCTAAAGTGTGCACATGTTCATATATATCTTTGATGATCTTACACCTATCAATGCAGGAGATACACCAAATGAATAATATCTCAATTATTCTCATTTCTCCATGCTATTATATGATTAACCCTTTACCCAACAGAAGGGCCCTGTGCCAATGCATTCTCTTATATATGCGAGTCGACCATAGGTCGCCTCGCATATATAAGAGAATGCATTGGCTTAACACATTAAAAATTATAAAATTGTTAAAGAATGTAAGAAAAAATGGTAAAAAGTGTTAAAAAAAGATTTTTTTTAGGCCAATGCATTCTCTTATATATGCGAGGCGACCTATGGTCGACTCGCATATATAAGAGAATGCATTGGCACAGGGCACAACTGTAACCATCACAATGTGGTCAAGGAGCCGGTTCCAATGATACCCATATTTGTATGGTTCTAATGAGACAGACCGAAGATATTTTAGGCTGTTGAAGCTTTATTTGGCCGGTTTTGGCCGGTTTGTTGGGTAAAGGGTTAATAGAGTGGTTTGGTCACAAACTGAACACCATTGACACAAGTCAAATAAAATAATACTTTGGAAACTTTTTTTTTTATAGCTCTATTTTGGTAAAAAAAAATTGTCTGCGTGTTCGTAAATCAGCTAATTAAATAGGTGTCGCCTAATTGTTAAATATCTTTTTATTTCAGGTTGTTGTTCTATCTATGATTCTTATCGAGCTTTTCGGATTCCTTGGGTTAACAGGCGTGAAGTTGAGTGCCATTCCAGCCGTTATCTTGATCATCACGGTTGGGATTGGCATGGAATTTACTATCCACGTATGCGTGGTAAGTATTTCCTCAGATTCAGAGTTATTTGAATTTAAACCATCATTCTTTTAGCAGGATAATCACTTGTATGTTACTAACAGTCTAATCGAGTCTCATGTTCATGGAAATTTCCATGTCATGGAATGCACTGTTCCTTCGTATGAGGATTTAACCCTGTTATACTACATGGATTCTCCTACTCAGTTTTAAAGAACACATTGGAATAGTCTATTATACATTTGGAGGGGTTTTCAGGTGAAAAAAGCTGACTACACATAATACAAGTACATAAGGAGTCCTATTTGTTGGAGGGGAAATGTTCAGATAATAAGTTCAACATACTAACTATGGTCATTTGTTGAACTTGTTATCTGAAACATTTCCTAAGGGAACTGTTCGTCAATGAGTATTTTGTAAAGAAAGGGTTAATGAGGCATCGAGATTCTACAGTATTGCCCTAAATAATCGACTCCTTAACCACAGCAGAATTATGGGTAACTTTTCAGGATTTAGTCTGCAATATGGCTTGTTGCCATTCATCGGAAAGCTCTCACTGAGTTTAAATTTCTAACCATGCAGTACTGTAATGCCCTAAATAATCGACTCCTTAACCACAGCAGAAACAGTGAGAGCTTTCCGATGAATGGCAACAAGCCATATTTCCGACTAAATCCTGAAAAGTTACCCATAATTCTGCTGTGGCTAAGGAGTCGATTATTTAGGGCATTACTGTAATTTATTAGGGATAACATATGCTTGGGTGTTGGATTTTAAGACATGACAACAGCTCTGAAATATTAACACTGAACTATATGAATACGTTTAATTCTTTCTATTATTATTCTATATTGTGACTAAAATATTTGAACTTACTACGTGATTAGTTATGTTTATTGACAAACTACTGTAACATTTAAAATAATAATTTATAAAAGAACAAATATGTATCTATTTCTCCATGATTTTCTTAGTGGTGATGTTTTTACGGACTATAATACTTTTTTTGCACATTTAACAACAGCGAGTGCCTTGCGTCCCTTTAAATGAAGCACTGGCGTTGATTGAGATTTACCATTTTCTCTGCAGGGTTTCATCACCTCAGTTGGGAACAGAAATCAGCGAATGAGAATGTCTCTGAAGCACACGATGACACCCGTTATTCACGGTGCTATCTCAACGCTCCTCGGAATCCTCATGTTAGTTGGGGCGGACTTCGATTTCATCGTCAAGTAAGTTCTTTTCCTCATAATAACCTCTGTGTTAGGCTAAATAACAGATCCACTGCATTCTCGGGCACCCCACCCATCATCCAAAAGATCACACCCTCATCATAACAATCTTTATTCGCAAATTTATCAAGAATTTTCAAAGAATTTATCTATGATTAACCCTTTCATGACTGGAGATTCCTGAAATTTTGCAAAATCCCTGTGCCAATGCATTCTCTGATATATGTGAATCTCCCATAGGGAGCCTAACATATATAAGAGAATACATTGGCCTAACACCATTTACCTCGAAGTTGCAAGCCAGTGCATTCTCTTATACATTCAAAGCTCCCTATGTGAGACTTGCATATATAAGAGAATGCACTGGCACAGGATCTTTAATGCTGCACCAGCACAGCTCCTGCTATCAAAAGTTTAAACATTCAGATGATTTTTGAAGATGTTATGGCTAAAAGGAATTGGAGGATAGATTCTAAAAATTGCATGATAAATTGCAGGAATTTATTCCATACATGGACTAAAATTTCTAGAGTTCTTGAAAAAAATTAAAATCCCTTATTCAATTTTCCATGTATCATTGCCTGAAAACACAGGTACTTAGTTTTGGTGTCCCTAAATGTGGTGCTAACCATTTCAATAGTGAATCGATTATCCCATTCAGTTATAAAAGCATACATTGGAATGGTCTATTATTCATTTGGAGGGATGTTCAGGTTATAACAAAGACGAAAAAATAATACAAGTGCAGAAGAAGTCATATTCTTTGTTGGGAAATGTTCACATAATAAGTTCAACAAACGACCTATGGCTGTTTGTTGAACTTATTATCTGAACATTTCCTAAGGGAACTACTGGTCAAGGAGTATTCAGTATAGAAAGTGTTAAATTGGTCTTTAGACTAACAGTAACATTCTATCTTGTCTTTGTGAGACACCTTTTAAATACATAAAGACGTTCCCCAATTAATATACTAACTGATGTTGTCTTAACCCTTTGACTTCCTGTGTGTCTGTGGTGGTCAAATTTAAATAATCAAGGAGCATGTCTAACAAATTGTAGAATATCACATTTTATTCTAAATGGATTCTTCCACTCATAAAATTATTCATTTGAAGGGTGTAATCAGGAAAAAATTTGATGATAGACAGATAAAACAAGTAGAGATGAAGGATTGCTATTTATTGGAGGGAAATGTTCAGATAATCTGAACATTTCCTAAGGGACCTACTTGATGAGTATATTTTAGTATATAATGTAATATAGTTACAGAATTACCAGACAGATGATGTCATGAATCTCTACTCTGGCTATTCCTGTAGGGATCATATTCCACCAGTTCAAAGCCTGGGAATTAATTTTGACATCCTGACCAGAAATTTTATAACAATAAATGTTACTTTATTACGTGTTTCACAAGATCTCAGCTTGAGATTGCAAGATTTAGGCAATTTTTGTGAGCCAATTTTGGGATCAACATGAACTGGTTACCTCTGGGTAAAATGCATGACCTCCAGCGATACAAAATGAAATCGGCTCACAAAAGCACTTAAATCATGTAATCTCGAGCTCTACCTTCACCTTATGTGAAATACATTGTTAAGAAGTAGATGTTAACTTTGAAGTATATTATCCATATTAATTTTTCGATGTTTTAAAGTTCCCCATCAGACTTTAAAAAGTTCCCAGGTTTTGAACTCGTGGAATATGATTTCTATGGGTCAGAGCCATCGATTCATGACGTGATCGATCCCAGGCTATGTCTCTATGTTAGTGGATTCTACAGCATTTGTTAGGTCAGTTTAGCATTATAAATACCCTCCGATAGAAGGGAATTAGTAAGAATTTATTTTGTAACGGGATACCTAAGCGGTCATTGACTCAGAAATGATGAACACACTGGAGTGACAGTTCACATTGATGGGGCACAGGTTGCAAACAGTCTGTAGCAAAAATATTTGTTTTGAGAAAAACTCTCTCTCTCTAATTGGGAAGAGCTGTCTTGTCCTGGCATGCTGCTTGTTTTTGGGGTATTGTGTACCGCTACGCTTGATGTGGAAACACAGCCTTAGGGTGATTATTAACAGGTAACAATCGTGCACAGAATCAGTCATGTGATCTCAGATATATGGACAATCTTCTATTCTGCATCGTTATCTTTGAAGAAGTAGGTTTTTTTTGACAAAAAAATCTCTCACAACTAGTGGTTTTGGCAAGCTTTACGTGAACTGTGGATTATTGTATGACTTATATTTATGATAGAAGAGTTTGATGCATATCAGGATGTACAATGAGTTATACTGCTGGTAAAATAATCAACTGTTATTTGTTGAATATAGTGATATTTTTTGAGAATTACTCTGTGTCTAATGAAATTAGAATCGAACGAGAAAATAATTTTTAGGTGATATCTTTTTACCAAAATGTCAAATAAAGCCATTTGTTTTCAATATTACTAAGGAATTTTTTATCCATTTATTCTGCAATATATCTTGAGTTTTCTAAAGCGAAATGGGAAATTAGATGGTCCCATACCAGACCTTTTAATAAATGTAAACCTTTGCAGTCCAACCCAATATAATCTTTCTAACATAGGCTGATCTAATGTTTTATAATAATCTTGTATATTCTATACGATACTATTATTTGCACTTGGTTGCAACTCACCGATCATATAATCTACATATCCTACAGTTCCCACAGGCCCCTGGGGAAAATTACTAAAATACCAATATAGACTATGTACACTGGTGTAGTCTATTTTGGTATTTTAGTAATTTTTCCCAGGGGCCTGTGACAGTTCCCATAATGAAATCAATCAGTCAATCAAACAACTGAAAACCAAAGATCAAGAAGTTATGCTATAATATGCAGAGAAAATATCAAAGGAACATACAGTAATGCCCTAAGTAATCGACCCCTTAACCACAGCAGAATTATGGGTAACTTTTCAGGATTTAGTCGGAAATATGGCTTGTTGCCATTCATCGGAAAGCTCTCGGGGAAAGCTTTCCGATAAATGGCAACAAGCCATATTTCCGACTAAATCCTGAAAAGTTACCCATAATTCTGCTGTGGTTAAGGGGTCGATTACTTAGGGCATTACTGTATGTTATCAGAATGCCACCAACTGTACTGGTGCTGTTTCCACTGTTCTCTTTCCACCATCACTGCTGACCATAAATAACCCTTTCAATACTAAATGGATTTACCCATTCAGTTATAAAATTATACATTGAAACAGTCTATTATTCATTTATAGGGGTGTTCAGGTAATAAAAGCAGACGACAGACAGAAGAACATATAATAAAAGAGCAGAATGATTCATATTCATTGGTGGGAAATATTCAGATAATAAGTTCAACAAACAACCTCTGAGTATTTAGTATTGAGAGGTTAAAAGTGCATTGGTTTAAATGTGTCTGTAATTTTAGTATTTATGTTATAAATATACATATATATGACATAAATAGAGGATCTCACATGAGTTTCTATTTTATACGGAATTTATCAACCGAGTTCACTAAATTCGATTTGAGCCGAGGTTTACCGAGGCTCAAATAGAATTTAGAGGACGAGGTTGATAAATTACGTATAAAATAGGACGAGTGTGAGATACCTTTTATCACATGATCAAATAAACCCGAAGCAACGCGAAATATTCATCGAAAACAACAATCATAAACTACAGCGATCGCAAGTTATTTGAAGAACGCCGTGACGTCATCGCACATCACATGGACATCACAGTTGAACCAAAGGACAAATGTAAATTATGACCAACTTGCCATGAAACCATGATCCTTATTCATGCCATTATTAAAACTTCCAAACAGTTCTATATGTTGTAATTTGGCCACACACCACTCTTTCATGTCTAATAGTCCACCTCACAATATGATGTGGATGTCATCAACTGTGTGGTGTGGTTGACAGAAACGTTCTGCTATGGGCAGATTCAAGTCCATATTGTTGATGTTGTGCCTATGTCCCTTTACTCGTTTGCAGAGTAGTTGCCCCATTTCACCAATGTAATGCATTTCAGGACAATTGCGCACATAATAATATATACAACACCACTTGAAACACGTGTGAATGCCCCGTAGTTTTGAACAGGTTTCCATCACCCTTGTTAATTAACAAATGTGTTTCACATCTCGACCTGTTACATGGAAATGTACTATTGGGGGAGTGTCTGTCCGACTCCGAAGATGGAAGATTAATTAAGCCTTCCATAACTGGAGCTTCCTGATTTTTGCGTAAACCCTGTGCCAGTGCATTCTCTTATATATGCGAGTCGATCATAGTCACCTCCTATATATAAGAGAATACATTGGCCTAAAAAAATTATATAATTTTTTATAATTGTTAAAAAATGTAAGAAAAAATGAAAACAATGATAAAAAAATTGTTAACGAATGAAAGAAAAAAATTATAAAAGTTGATAAAGAATGTAAGAAAAAAGATAAAATTGTTAAAGAATGTAAGAACAAAATGATAAAAAGAATGATAGAATTGTAAAATAAAATAAGAAAATATGATAAAAATGTTATAGAATGTAAGAAAAAAATGATAAAAATTGTTAGGCCAATGCAATCTCTTATATATGCGAGGCGACCTATGGTCGACTCGCATTTATAAGAGAATGCATAGGCACAGGGTCTTTAATGTTGCACAAGCTCCCATCATGAAAGGGTTAATTAATAATAATTTCCACTTCGAGTTAGGCAGTTGCCTCATGACTACAACCGGTCTTTGACTAAATTCGTTCCAGATTTGGTTGTCACTAGAAAGAATGCCATTCAAAGATGTAGCATTCATGTGTAATTTCTCTAGCTGTGGGTGGTAGTAATATATAGAGGATATCCACACTTTTTCAGTGGATATGGGTTATATCTCATGAGTGATGACAAAACATTGAATTTCCACGAGTGGCTTTAGCCACGAGTGGAAATTCAAATGTTTTGTCATCACAAATGAGATTTAACCCATATCCACTGAAAAAGTGTGGATATTCGGTTTATTATATACTTTAGTTACTTGCCTATGGCCCCCAATGAATGTCAATACATCAGAAATTTCAGCAGTGGGATATCACTTATGTCTCACTAGTGGGATATAACTTATATCTCACTGCTAAAACCTTATAATTCATGGGCAAGTATATAATAAATATACATATTATATCCCTTTCATGTACTGGTGCAGCATTAAAGATCTTGTGCCAGTGCATTCTCTTATATATGCGAGTCTCTCATAGAGAGCCTCCCATGTATAAGGGAATGCACTGGCTTACAAGGTCAAGGTAAATATTGTTAGCCCAATGTATTCTCTTTATATATGCGAGGCTTCCTATGAGAGACTCGCATATATAAAATAATTTATTGACACAAGGTTTTCGCCAAATTTCAATCATGTCATGTCAGCTTCAGTCATGAATGGGTTAAAGTATATATACATGTACAAAATTAGTCAGAATAATAATCATGTCAGGTCGAAACCTTCAAACAAAAAATACAGGAGGAAACAACTTTGGATGAAAGAATAAACAGTTTCTAAGGATTAAATCAAATCATAAGAGGAACTTCCTGGTCGCCCTGAATTATGAGTGCTCTCTGTGTAGTCTGAGTTAACCTGGGTCACAGAAATAATCCAGTCAGAGCTAGTTATGTTGAGAGTGTGTTTTGGCTCAGACCACCCAGGATGGCTGTGTGTCTTGGGTAATGATTCGGTGTTGTTCAAATGCTTTTGTACATTGTTTAAACTCAAGCTGGGATAACAGGTGGATAACGGAGTCTGTGAATAAACATTTG
The DNA here is from genome assembly GCA_032622095.1 of Siphonodentalium dalli. Classification (NCBI taxonomy): domain Eukaryota; kingdom Metazoa; phylum Mollusca; class Scaphopoda; order Gadilida; family Siphonodentaliidae; genus Siphonodentalium; species Siphonodentalium dalli. The sequence continues at coordinate 160,263,520 of CP136063.1, read as the reverse complement.
AATGACTGGCAGTCGCCTGTTCAATTATTGCCAGTCATGCTGTTAGTCAAATATAATAAGATGGGATTCTTCATTCCATCTGATGGAAGTAATCAGCTTTAAAAAATAGGATTGGTTACCAATTCTGAGATATTAATATTCAACAGTTATTAAAGAATTTAAATCAATTTTAACTGCTATAAATATTGAGAAATTCTTTCTGAAATTCGAAACCCCAACATCACCCTTCTATGATCCCATAAGTATTATGCAACACAAGAGCCCATTTATTAAACCATTATAGTGAGTAAGAACACCATAGTAATCAGTAAATATACTTTAAATATGCTGTGTGACACATGCATATTGTTATAATAGAGAGAAAGTCACTTTTCCCTGGGACAAAAATAGGGAGAAGTGGCACATTTTAGAGAAAAAATGTCTCCCATATTTGTTCAGTTTCTCAATAACTTACATGCAATTTTAAACACATAACTTCCTATGGTCGACCCAAGACAATAGTGATTTGAAATATATTTCAGTGAAAGAAGGTTATTGTAACTGGATGTTTGTAATCCTAAATACATCTTTTAAAAAATATCAGGCCGGGAAGGGGGAGGTGGGGTGGCCATTGGGTGCACATTAAATCCCATAAAGTTGGAATGCAGTCATGCACATAAGCCAACACACATGTCAGCTAATGAATTGTAACCAGCATTTCTGATATGCCTTGGCTCTAGATTGTGCCATGAATACCTACTCTGATTTACACCAGTAGATATGTTGTGACAGGGAAGTTTATAACATTGAACATACAGTGCAGATAGTTTATTTCTTAGTTAATACCTGTTCCTTAATAATGTATTTCACCATAGGTGAAGGTCCCAGCTCAAGATTGCATGATTTAAGTGACTTTGGTGATGGTTTTGCTTTACGTCGCTTGCAATCATGGAATTTCTCCCAGGTAATCCATTCAAAGTTTATTCCGATATCAGCTCACCAAAATCCTGCAATCTCGAGCTGGGACCACCCCTACTGTGAAATGGGTTATTAAGGAATAAGTATTAACAATGAAATATATTCCATGCATTGTTTTTTCAATGTTATAAAGTTCCCCATCAGAACAGGTTGGAATATCCGCCATCCATTCAAAACCAGGGAACTGTACGATATTGAATATCGTACAGTTCCCGGGTTTTGAATGGATGGAATATGATCTCTACGGGCGTAGCCAGAGTAGAAATTCTTGGCTTGACCAAACTTAGCTCATAAATGTTTGTACTTTAGAAGAGAATTCGAAAAATTAAATGAATTAATCAGATTGTATGACCTACAGTAATGCCCTAATTAATCGACTGCTTAACCACAGCAGAAATATGGGTAACTTTTCAGAAATATGGCTTGTTGCCATTCATCGGAAATCTCCCAGTGAGAGCTTTCCGATGAATGACAACAAGCCATATTTCCGACTAAACCTGAAAAGTTACCCATAATTCTGCTGTGGTTAAGCAGTCGATTAATTAGGGCATTACTGTAATACTTATGTTTCTACATTCAGCACATGTCCTCACTTTGAAGATCACCTGAATTTTGTGTGTGAATCAAACATTTCATAAGTTAGGCATGAAATTAGAAAACAAGTAGATAGACATGGAATGCTTTTAGTTGGGATCATCAACATACACATGTATTTATTGCCAAGTGATATTAGGGGCAACAGAATAAAGAACCTACAATTAACTTACTAATTACACATTGACTATACCTGACAAGCCTGCAAGTAGTTTGTCTGTCATTTGCGGAATGAGGTTCACAGAGGGTGAATTTAGTGATGCTATCCGCATGCATCACCAAATTCACCCTTTGGGGACCTCATTCTGCTTTGGCCTTATCTTCCGTGAAGTATCTATGATCTCAATTAACATTGTTTTCAGTTACTTTTTCCCTTCTGGGAACATTCTATATCCCCTAATTTGCAGAAGATAAAATGCATAATCAAGGTGACTAATGGGTGAAGTTCCGTGAACATCACCAACTTCAACTTTGGAACTTCAATCTGATCCTATGTCTCCCATAGCAGTTGAGGCATAAGCAGAATGAGGTTCCCAGAGGGTGATAATTTGGTGATGCTAGCCCACCATGCGGGATAATATCACTAAATTCACCCTCTGGGGACCTTATTTTGCAAATGACAGACACACTATTTGTACCTTGACCCCTGAAGGTTTCCACTGAGCGAAGCAACTTTGATTTGACCTGTGGTGTGGAGAGGGTTAATTAAACAGGATAAGAAGTTATTTGCGAGACCTTAAGCAGCTGCTGTTTTATATGCTAACATAGCTCACCAGTCTGAGTTTCATTACTAGGGGGCCATTTAATGTCAATGAAGGTTTATAACAATACCTCCTTTTCATCTGTTATGTTATAGGGAGAGCTCGGGTAATAAATAAGTGTTGGAGCGCTGCAGACCACCCAGCTAGCTATGTGTTATCACTAACATCTAGCATCCAATCTCTATGCTTCGCTTCGCAGATAATTATAAGTTTTCATCTCCTGATATGAGAATATTTGTTAATATATCTGATTTGGTCTGTTAAAAATTGTTTTTATCCTTATGATATTCGGAAACTTTAATAGTAACACAATTTGATTATTAACAGTGGGATCTAATATCTAGGTATAGAGTGAAACCTGAAAATAATTTTACTGAAATTTTTGCTCGTTTGATGCTCGCTGGAGTAAGCAAATAGAACTATTCTATCTGGCCAAAACTGATAAAAACCATCTGGATTTGCATGATTAAGAAAAAAGACATAACAAGTTAGAAATCCAGCAGTAGTTCCTGAATACTTATTAAAAAAATTTAAGCGTTGAAAACTTGAAGCAACTGCCTTTTCTATATTTTTAACATTTTTATAGCATATTTCATTACCAGACTTCATGTATAAAGTACACAAGCTAACAAAAATCTTGAGCCAAATAATATAATGATGGGTTTTCAGTAAAAGTAAACTATTTGCATTAACATCAACATTGAAGTTTGCCTAAATTATGTGTTGAATACCCATTTAGTACAGATGAGCATGTGTTGAAGCGTGTGTTGAACAGGACATCAGATAAGACTAACAGCAAATATGTGGAACAATACTTTAAACACTTACCTGAGGGGGGCAAGAGTAGCTGAAAGAAAATTTGTGCTCATCCCAAAGTCGCGAAAAAAGTCTTGGTTTTGCAGTGAAGCTGACTTTTATAAGGGACGTGAAGGGTACTAGTTTAATGATACCCTATCTGCATAGCTATATGGACGGGGTATGCAGATGGTGGTGGGGGGGGGGGGGGGGGGGGGGGGGGTCGGTGGTTTATATGTGCAGTGGAGGGCTTTAAACTCTTCTTTTCCCAATTGTGCATCTTGAAAGTCTATTGCTGTATTGGTTGATCTGGCACATTTGCCAATACGATGTTGTTTTTAGAATCATCTTTTATAAGGGACGTGAAGGGTGCGAGTGGAATCTCTAGCTTTGATGATACCCTATCTGCATAGCTATTTCATGGTTCTTCCCTTGTCATGTGGTTCCTAGCTGTTTAATTAGCACGGAGATTATGTGCGATTTTATGGCCGTATGCAGAGAAGTGATTTCTTGAGAGCAGGCATGCCAGACCACCCATGTGTATTAGTATTGCAGGTAATAGCAGTTAGATGGGCTACAGGTGCCAACAAAATAAATTGCCTGCTATGAAGTATTTAGCTACAGTTTATATCAGTGTGAGTTGCCAATTATGATCTGAGTGTAGTACAGATATTATCAAAAATAATTGGTTGCGGCAACCCCAATTACGCAGCTGGGTACCAATCGCCATCATAGTGCAGCATCTTATTGAAAATTTCACTGATGATAGCAAGCTCAGAAATAAAAATGAGCAAAGTGAAATAAAATTGAAATTATGGGCAGTGTACAGAGAAAAAAGGGGTTTTAAATTGTCACAAACTAACCACTGTTCCCCTTTAAGTATCTTGGAACAGAAACCAGCCTAGCGGGAGACTTGGGAGTTGTATTTTCCCTGATTTTTGTTTTCACTCAAGTGAACAATTTACAGTGTAACAAAAGATAAATAAGTACGACAGTAAATAGAATTGTAACTTATCTGTTGTCGTAGTTAATTCATCCACTAGTCCATGCTGCACATTTTTTCAATGTTCCTCTTTGAATACACGTCTTGGACTTTGTATCTCGAGGATAGATGATGTTATCTTGAATGCATTCTCGCATATAGATTGGTAGTATATTGTGACATCTATCTTGATTCCTGATATGTAATGGTGCTGGAGCAAATGCTGGCTGTTATGCAATATATGTCATATTAACTTTAGATAAATTTTCAGGGACCAAATATTCAAAAACATCTAACAACGTTTGAACAATTTCTGTTAGAGAGCGAATATTCAATAATTTGAATATTCTGAATGATAATTGGAATATTCGAACCAAACTCTAAAAGACTTTATTTCCCATGTCTCCCTTCAAGCCTGGGTCCCTGATCACTGTGGGAATGCCAAAAATACAGCTGCTTAGTGATGTAAATCACAGTTTACGACAATAGTATGGTACCTCATGTTAACTGAATCAACAGCCGGTGAAAAAGTTTGAAGGAGGCGCCAGGGAATATACTGGGGACTATAAAACTGGACGGGTTTATGGGCTTCCACAAAAACTAAGTGATGGATGGTGATGGCTTGTGAGTGCCAACTGCATTGAGCACCAGCTATAAACTAGGGTGGGGACGGAACACAATTGGGGGAACACATCCTCAGGAATGGAAATATTCTCACTAATAAGTATGCCTTGTGTCGTTTATTGTTGTCTTCACAAAAACAGCGAGAGAAATCGGTCTTTGATGTTGCTAGTTGTGTGTGGTCTTTTCTGAAATTGTTTGGGAGATTTTAGTTCGCATTGCACTAAGTTTAAGTTACCTTTCAGTGTGTGAGAATTATTGATGATAAGCATTTCATTATGAATATATTTGCCTATCTTTCTATGAAATGTTCTGCATATTGTTCCTGATAATACTTTTATACAGGGTGTAAATTATATGATAGATCTTTTTGTTTTACCGAGGTGTACTGTTGTTATTGGATACTCATGGTATAGTAATGTCCTAAATAATCGACTCTAAACCACAGCATAATTATGGGAAATTTTTCACGATTTAGTCGGAAATATGGCTTTTTGACATTCATAAGAAAGCTCTCGGTGAGAGCTTTCCGATGAATGGCAACAAGCCATATTTCTGACTAAATCCTGAAAAAATTCCCATAATTATGCTGTGATTAAAGGTTGTATACTTCGGGCATTACTGTACCTATAGTCCTCTAAATTTCCTTCTAGGTTATACATATATATATAATGAGTAGGATCTGTTTGTCTATCTGTCTGTCCAGTTTTCCCTTCAGGAGCCTGTTTCATCTAGTACACTATATTAAGTGAGACAGCTGCTTTAACGCTGTCTTTTCTAAATACTCATTGATGAGTAGATCCCTCAGGAAATGTTGAGATAATAAGTTCAACAAACAACCCTAGGTCGTACAAGACCATAAGTCATTTGTTGAAATTATTATCTCAACATTTCCCACTTCTTTTATCTTTTCGTCTTACTTTCTTCTGCTAATTTATGCTGAACACTCCTCCATGTCAGGATGTTGTCAGTTTTACGGGGTGGGGGAAAAACCATTCAGAGAGTTAACCCTTTCTATAATAAATACTCATTGATGAATAGTTCCTTTAGGTAATGTAAAGATAATAAGTTCAACATTTTTCAACATTTCCCACCAATGAATAGGAATCATTCTGCACTTGTATTATCTTTTTCGTTTGTCTGTCATCTGCTTTTATTACCTGAACACCCCTCATAATGAATAATAGACTGTTCCTATGTATACTTTTATAACTGAATGGGAGAATCTATTTAGTGTAGAAATGGTTAAATATCAATATTATATCCTGAGATGTTAGTTTGTCGGCTCTGCTGTAAAATTATATTTCGACGAGAGAGAGGAATACAACCTTTTGGAAACGGACCAAGATTATTGTGCACACCGCTGCTGATAATAGGTCTCAGTTATAGGTTCATGAATCTACCCAACTCACACAAAAAGTGAAATTATATCTTCTAACCAATAAATGACTGCATTTTATATGATTTAAAAACATCTGGTGTTCACTGTTTGGGGTAGAATGACTCCCGGAGGGAACTGATTTTGTTATTTCTTGCTTCCTGTGTGGTGAGGAAGAAACTCAAGTTGCGTTCTGATCAACATCCTAGTGTTTACACTCAAGAAATAAACTGGTCTCTCCAAAGTAAACTACGGAGCATATGGGAGCCGTTAGCAGTATGCAGTATGTAGGTATCCCACTAAGGCCAAAATAAAATAACTGCTAGTTTTCATCCCTGCCCACCCAGATTGTCAAGGCCCGCCTTGAACAATTTTTTTTACGATTTATCATAAATAATGCAACCTGTTAGTATCCTATAAACTGGACAAGGCAGCTTCTGCTTAAGCCTCAACTGTTATGGAAGACCTAGCTGGGATCAGATTGAAGTTCCCCAGTTGAAGTTGGTGATTTTCACCCATCAGTCACCACAATTATGTATTTTATCTTCTGCATATTTTGGGATATAGAATCTGAGTAGAAGCGAAAAAGTAACTAAAAACAATGTTATTTTGAGAATATAGATACTTCCCAGAAGATGAGGCCTAAAGAAGAATAAGGTCCCCAGAGGGTGAATTTAGTGATGCACTAAATTCACCCTCTGTACCTCATTCCGAAAATGACCAGTACCATATTTTGAGGTCTAAATCATAAGCTTTAGAAAAATGGTTCCTCTCAGTGGGCTAGCATCACTAAATTCACCCTGCGTGCTGCAAATGTCAGAAACACTATTTCAAGGCTTATTCATAAGGATTTTTATGAAAATCTAGCAATTTTTTATTGTGGCCTAACTGAAGCCACTAATTGTAATAGCTACCAGCAGGGGTTCCATACTGGTAGGTTAGACCATTGCAAGGTTTCCTATCAGTTTCCAATCTACCAGTAACTGAGGTAATAAAATTGGTTCTTGTGTGGTCCTCCACTCACTATGCTAAATTAAAGACGAGATGAAAAAACAACTCTCTGCACAAGTAACAAGCGGGCTGTGTTTATATGCCAGGTTAGAAAAAAGTGTCTTAACTGGCTGTGTGGTGTGGTAACTATCCATCGCAGCTACTCAAGATAGTGCTCCGCGGAATTCCTTTGCATATTGACTGCATTGTTGTGCTTGTACAGTGATCCGGGCAAGTGCTCTGAGTGGAAAATATCTTCTATCTTGAAAATCGCTTTTCTCAACTTTTGTTTGTGGTAAAATATAATTTTTAAATTTCCGCTCGACTAAGGATTGTAGAAATGAAACAAAGAATTTGCATTTTTTTTTTGAACCGCGACCTCCGCAAGCATTCTCACTGAAACATTTATTTGTCTTTGTTTTTTACAAATCGCTCTTCTCGACCGTTTCTTATAGTGACATGATATTCTTTAACATGTTGAGTGCCATTTACAAGTTATTTTGTACTGTTTGCATGTAATTGAATGGGAGCCCACACTCAACATGTTACAGTTGATTTTTAGTCTACTAAGAATTAGAACAGTGAAAGCGAGAATTGACATGCAATGCTGAAAGATTAAATATACAATATAAGTAACAAAAGGTGGCAAGTTTGCAAAGTTGCAAGGTTGGCAAGGTGGTAAATTATTCATCACAAGATGTATTCCAACTTTTTAACTACCAAAATAGCAGCAAAATACTCCCAATATGGTCACAAATATACTCTGGCCCAAGCCTGGGACCAGCCAAGCTAGAACTGTGTCACATCTCCCTATTTTTGTCCTAGGGAGAAGTGACTTCTCTCTCTCATATACCTGCATACATATGTCCCTACATCATTTTGCATATATATTTAAACTGTATTTTCTTATTATAGTGGTGTCCTTACTTATTATAATTGCTTTGTACATAGGCTATTGTATTGAATAATACTTATCGGATCGTAGAATGGTGATGTTGGGGGTGTAAAGTTAACTTGAGCTATTATGACTTCCCCTTGATAACAGGCCACTTCTCCCTAATAGTCAAATAAGGAGAAGTGACTTTTCACAATTTGAAATCTCTCGGCTGGTTTCTGGTCCAAGCCCTCCGATGGTGCTTATATATCCTCCTAAGAGATCATTACTAGTAACCCTTTCATGACTAAATGGACTCTTCAGTTCAGTTACAAGAGTATATATTGGAATGGTGTACAGTATTGCCCTAAGTATTTGACTCCTTAACCACAGAAGAATTATGGGTAACTTTTCAGGATTTAGTCGGAAATATGGCTTGTTACCATTCATCGGAAAGGTTTTCGATGAATGGCAACAAGCCATATTTCCGACTAAATCCTGAAAAGTTACCCATAATTCTGCTGTGGTTAAGGAGTCGATTAATTAGGGCATTACTGTACATACATATTATTTATTTGGAGGGGCGTTAACATAAGTTGCAGAAGAAATATATTTAGCATTCCTTTTCACAATATTCAGTAATGTTTTGGTCATCATTACTAGTAGTTTACTATTACCGATGTTCAACTTATCGCTCCATATAATCGTCTCTGGTATACATCAATTTTATCAAATATTCTTCTCTCATTCCAGGTACGTCTTCAATGTGTTATCAGCGATGGTGCTTATTGGTCTGTTCAATGGTCTCGTCCTTCTACCTGTTCTTCTCTCCATCCTTGGTCCTAAAGGAGAGGTTAGTATACTTCTATATTCAGCACCTCACCAAGCCTGCAAATAGTGTGTCTGTCATTTGCAGAACGAGGTCCATAGAGGGTGAATTTAGTGACGCTGTCCTGAACAGCGGGCTAGCATCACCAAATTCACCCTCTGGAGACCCTCATTCTGCTTAGGGGAACCTATGATCAGATTGAAGTTCTCCAGTTGAATTTGGTGATGTTCAAAATTAGTCACCTCGATTATGCATTTTAACTTCTGCAATTAGGGGATATAGAAACTGAAGAGAAGGGAAAAAGTAATTAAAAACAATGTTAATTTGAGACTATAGATACTTGCCAGAAGATGAGGCCTAAGCAGAATGAGGTCCCCAGAGGGTGAATTTGGTGATGGTAGCCTACTGTGCGGGATAGCATCAGTAAATTCACTCTCTGTGGATCTTATTCTGCAGATGACGGACACACTATTTGCAGGCTTGCACCTCACATTTTCTACCAAGCATCTCATTGGTTGGGTTGTGGCTAGTGCCTTGTGGTGGCATATGACCCCTAATAATAAATTGTAAATTAGAAACTAGGTAGTATGTGCATGTGAGAAATACTGTACATGATAATATCCCCTTATCAGTATACGAAAAGAGTCAGTTATAGCAGCAATTCATTCATAAATTACCATATGTATTTGTTTACAAAAATTAAGTGATCCCCCACATTAATTCCAAAAAATCTTGGAATACCCAGTGTAATACTTGACCTTCACTGATTAACGTAGTTTACTGCTGGGTTTGCAACCAATCAAACATAGATCCCATGACCATGTGGTCAGTATTTCACAAGCGATTTACCAACTTCTGTCAACACAATGTTAAATCTATTTATCTCTTGCTAAAAGACAGACTATTGGAGGTAACTCTAAATTATCTCATTCTGTTCACCACAATTTTATACCTGTGCTAGAACACCCTATTGGCAGTTTACTAACAAAATAATGAATCTCTTACAGGTTATAGCCAAAGATGATTCTGACAGAATCCCTCCACCTACTCCTGAGCCCTTGCCAAAGCTTCGAGAACGCCCACACAGATCAAGGCGCGTCTATCCCAGAATGCCCTCTGATATTTCTCTCACAACAATCACAGAAGAACCTAGTCAGTATTCATCACACGAAATTATTGTTGAGCCAGAGGTAATCGTGGAAACAACCACTGTGCCAGTTACACATATGCGGGACAGGGGAACCTGTAGCAACACTGACGAGATCCAAATTGAGAAGGAGGGTGGCAGAACGAGTCGACCGTATATCACATCAGCAAGAAATGTAAGAATTATAATATATATTACATTAGCAAGAAATGTAAGAATCAGTATCATATACTATTTTTTCTTAACTTACTTATCCCATGACTGTTTCACGACAATAATAATTAATTGTGAAGAAAATATACTGAAAAATCAGGTTAATCCATGGCCATGCAATGGGATGCTAGACCATGTAATCAACATCCAGTGGAATAGCGGTATTTTGAAATAAGAAAGGTTATTATATGATTTATTATAAAAAAATATATAATACGATTTTGAATTATTTCAGACTTTCAAAAATGGCATGTCATCAGAATATTTTTTCCAAAATTTCAAATTGAAACGGCTTATTCCAATTTTCATAGTGATTATTTACATACCGAGTCCACAGTAATTTGATTAGTTGGTTTTCGTAAATCAGGAAAAAAATATATGGATTATGGAGGAGGGGGGAAAAATTAAAAAAAATAGAAGCATAGGCAGGTCTTGACATACCAATTGACAATTATTCTGACATACAAATTACAGTAATGCCCTAATTAATCGACTCCTTAACCACAGCAGAATTATGGGTAACTTTTCAGGATTTAGTCGGAAATATGGCTTGTTGCCATTCATCATGAATGGCAACAAGCCATATTTCCGACTAAATCCTGAAAAGTTACCCATAATTCTGCTGTGGTTAAGGAGTCGATTATTTAGGGCATTACTGTAAGAATTATTCCACAGGACTCTGGTGAATGCAAATCTCCTATATTCAGTTCAAATAAGTTTTTGCGAATAAAAATAAATAAAACATATTAATATCCCAATTATTCTCATATTCCCATGTTATAATGACTGATATAACGGTTTAGTGAGAAGTCTTTAATAAACTGAACACTATGGGCACAAAACAAAATTAAACACCCAGCCTGAGTTTAGTGTGGCTGTCATTTGCAGAATCAGGTTCCCAGAGGGTGAATTTATTGATGCTATCCCGCATAGTGGGCTAGCATCACCAAATTTACCCTCTGGGAACCTCATTCTGCATTGCCTTATCTGCTGTGGGAGACATACTCAGTTTGACGTTCCCAAATGGTGAATATTGTGATGTACACCTATTGGGAACCTCGATTATGCAATGTGTCGTCTGCCAATTTGGGGATATAGAGAAACTAAACTAAAAACAAAATAGAATCTGTGTGAAGAAGTTTCTATAGAAATTTGATAATAAAGAAACTTTCCAGAGTAGATGAGGCCTAGGCAGAATGAGGACCCCAGAGGGTGAATTTGGTGATGCTAGCCCGCTATGCAGGATAGTGTCATTAAATTCACCCTCTGGGTCTGCAAATGACAGGCACATAAACTGAGGACCCAATATTGACGAAATCATATTTTTCAGAATTCACCTCCTAATGGTATGATGATTCCACCAAGACAGATCACAAGGGTGAAAGCAAAAACAACAGTTAAAGTGGAAGTACACACACCCATACCAGGTAGGATTTTACACAGAGCTTTCAGATGAATGGAAACAAGCCATATTTCTGACCAAATCCTGAAAAGTTACCCGTAATTATGCTGTGGTTAAGGAATCAATTATTTAGGACATTACTGTACACACATAAATTCCAGGTGACAGTTTATATGTCTGACGATACATATTATGTGAATTTGTGATTGGTACTGTTGCCTTTATACTGTTGAATAGAAAATCTATATATAAGTATTTTGTGTAATCATAAAACTGTTTTGATTGCGGTAATATACTGTGATTGGCTTCAATTTTCATGGTTTAGTAACTTATGACTTCTTCGTGGATTCGTGAGTCCGTCACTGCTAATTGTTACCTACAAACTCCCAATGACAACAATCAAGTCCGAGAAACAGCAGTGTAGTCACCTCAGTGCTGAGAATCCATTTACTATAGAAAGAGTTAAATTTGAGAATTAAGAGGCCTGAAAATTATGATGTGTTTTAGGGACAAGTCTAGAAAGCGACTTGGGAGACATCTTCTCCCTAAAATGTGCCACTTCTCCCTATTTTTGTCCTGGGGAGAAGTGACTTCTCTCTGATATACCAGTAATGCCCTAATTAATCGACTCCATAACCACAGCATAATTATGGGTAATTTTTCAGGATTTAGTCGGAAATATGGCTTGTTGCCATTAAGCTCTCGGGGAGAGCTTTCCGATGAATGGCAACAAGCCATATTTCCGACTAAATCCTGAAAAATTACCCATAATTCTGCTGTGGTTATGAAGTCGATTAATTAGGGCATTACTGTATACCAGTATGCATATTTCAAAACAGAATATTTGAAATGCATTTACTTACTCATTATAATGGTATTCTAAATGATCTCTTGTATTGCATAATACTTTTTGAATCACAGAAATGTGATGATAGTGAGTACATTGAACTTCAGCCTTTATCACATCTCCCTGATAACAGTCCATTTCTCCCCCAATTTGAATTATCAAGGCTGGCCCCTGGTGCTTTACACACATTATTTTGCAATCTAAGACTTTAACCCTTTACCCAACAGAACGGCCCTGTGCCAATGCATTCTCTTATATATGCGAGTCGACCATAGGTCGCCTCACATATATAAGAGAATGCATTGGCTTAACACATTAAAAATTATAAAATTGTTAAAGAATGTAAGAAAAAATGGTAAAAAGTGTTAAAAAAAGTTGTTTTTTTAGGCCAATGCATTCTCTTATATATGCGAGGCGACCTATGGTCGACTCGCATATATAAGAGAATGCATTGGCACAGGGCATAACTGTAACTATCACAATGTGGTCAAGGAGCCGGTTCCAATGATATCCATATTTGTATGGTTCTATTGAGACAGACCGAAGATATTTTAGGCTGTTGAAGCTTTATTTGGCCGGTTTTGGCCGGTTTGTTGGGTAAAGGGTTAATTTACTGTAGGTAATGAAATTGGTATAATTATTTATGGATCTTTGATTCTATGTTCTATTTTCATCTTTAGGTGCGGTGGATGAAGAACACATATATAAAAGTAAGAGGCGGAAGAACCGGCGCTGTAATAACAGCAGTAGTAGTAGCAGCAGCAGTAGCAGTAATTCCGATTCTGATGCTAGCAATAAATTGTGATGGTAGGTGTCACATGACTACTGAGTCCTAATGAAAAACTTTAACCCTTTCTTCACTAAGTGGATTCTCCCATTCAATTATAAAAGTATATACAGGAATGGTCTATTATTAATTTGGAGGGTTGTTCAGGAAATCTAAGCAGACAGCAGACAGACAAACATCATACAATTGCATGGTCGTTATTATCTGAACATTTCCTAAGGGAACTATTCGTCAATGAGTATTTAGTAAAGAAGGTGTTAAAGTGATAATAAGCCCTGTCTCTGAATCACTCCCATATTGTACTTGAAATGATTAATAAACCATTCCAATGTACACCTTTTATAACTGAATCGGAGAATCCATTTAACCCTTTACCCAACAGAAGGGCCCTGTGCCAATGCATTCTCTTATATATGCGAGTCGACCATAGGTCGCCTCGCATATATAAGAGAATGCATTGGCTTAACACATTAAAAATTATAAAATTGTTAAAGAATGTAAGAAAAAATGGTAAAAAGTGTTAAAAAAAGATTTTTTTTAGGCCAATGCATTCTCTTATATATGCGAGGCGACCTATGGTCGACTCGCATATATAAGAGAATGCATTGGCACAGGGCATAACTGTAACTATCACAATGTGGTCAAGGAGCCGGTTCCAATGATATCCATATTTGTATGGTTCTATTGAGACAGACCGAAGATATTTTAGGCTGTTGAAGCTTTATTTGGCCGGTTTTGGCCGGTTTGTTGGGTAAAGGGTTAATAAATAAAGAGTTAAGCATGTTCTGGGAATCAAAATATGTTGATAAGTACATAAGTTACAGATTAGTTATGCCTCCTAAAAACTGGTAACCCTTTCTATTCTAAATACTCTTTGACAAGTAGTTCCCTAAAGAAGTGTTCAGATAATAAGTTCAACAAATCACCATAGGTTGTTCGTTGAACTTATTGTCGGAACTTTCCCACCAATGAATATGGATCATTCTGCTCATGCATTATCTGTTTTTCGTTCTGTCATCTGCTTAAATTTATTACCTGAACACCCCTCTAAATGAATAATAGTCTGTTCCAATGTATCCTTTTATAACTGAATGGGAGAATCCGTTCAGTGTAGAAAGGGTTAAAATGGATCCATTCTTGAATTCTCTATATTTTTTTCATTTGTTACCTGGATTCATTATGCCTGTTAGTAAAGATATCTTTAAAAAAAAAAAAGTAAACTAAAAATCACCTGCCTGCCCCAATTGTTGTGGACCTGTTAAAAGCACATACACATTTGATTTGGCCTAATCATAAATAACAAAATTCTTTCATGTATATATGCCGTAGTCAACCATATAAAGTAACTAACATCACCTTTCTCTTTTTCTTTCAGATAAATCTATATCCTATGCCAAAAGTGTACAGAAAGCTGTAAATATTAATGTATTGACTGTCTGAATATAACATAGATGAAACTATCTGTGTTTCAAACGGATGACACTGCAGATGTCAGGACCCCATATTTGGGGCCGCAAACAATTACCTCAAAACTTCCAAGGGAGAGCAATCTCTGGACGCAATGTTGAAAATGGCAGCTACATTGTCGTCATCCAATCAAAAACGTCCTCCATGGCCAGTTGCTATGGTTACAAAAGAACTTGTTTCCTGAAATCAGTTTCAAAAGTGCCAGTGTGGTGTATGAGTTTTACGACTGACTTTTTATGGAGTGGATGAATCAAAACTATGGTGCTATAAACTTGAGAGTTATTCTGTTCACAAGGTGTGCTGATGGAATGGACTCGGAACAGGAGTTCCGAATTTCGAATGTTTCTTGAGAGAAGAATCCCACCACAGACTATACGTGCTGAGTTGTTTCATGCATGAGTGTGTGGGTTGAACTACCTATAAAAAAATGTGATATTTGTTTTATTTTGTATTCTATATGATGTTATGAGGCATGATTTCATAAAGCGAACCAAGTCTGAATTTAGTGTGTCTGACATTTGCAGAATGAGGTCCCCAGAGGGTGAATTTAGTGATGCTACCCCGCATAGTGGGCTAGTATCACCAAATTCACCCTCTGGGGATTCTGTTTAGGCCTCACCTTCTGGGAAGTATCTATAGTCTCAAATTAACATTGTTTTTAATTACTTTTCCCCTTCTGTTCAGTTTCTATATCCTCTAATTTGCAGAAGATAGATTGCATAATCGAGGTGACTAATGGGTGAACATCACCAACTTCAACTGGAGAACTTCAATCTGATCCTAGGTATCCCATAGCAGTTGATGCCTAAGCAGAATGAGGTCCCCAGAGGGTGAATTTGGTGATGCTAGCCCACTTTGCAGGATAGTATCACTAAATTCACCCTCTAGGGACCTCATTCTGCAAATGTCAGACACAATAAATTCAGACTTGAAGCAAACTAATATGGCTGGAGCCATTGTCACAAGTCATCGACCACATTCATAGCCAGCTTTTCAAAACTATCACAAATGTAGCTAGCTTTTCAAGGGTGATGACATTCGTAGCCAGCTTTTCATATTCATGTTGGTCTAATGAATGAGTCTAATTGTTTGGCTAATCACATTCTTGAGTAGATGAATGAAAAGCAACTTACATTTACAAGGGAAGAAATATATTAAATATTAGTTAACCATTATATACCGAAGATTTTTGACCAATGTCATGAAATTGATCGAGTTCTTTTCCTATTACTTAATAAATTAACTCAGTTTTGGAGCAGGACATCGCCATTTTAGTTGCATGTTCATTGGTTGATGTCATATGTTGCATCATCAAACAATGGAATTTGAAAAGCTGGCTTCATTTGTGATCAATTTGAAAAACTGACTTCGAATGTGATCGGTACCTTGTGACAATGACCCCATTGGCACCAGTATGTAACCTGATAGATCTACAGCTGTAATTTGATAGACAAGGAGCTTATTTTCAACTGAGTCGTGACATTATTCAACACAGGCTTCAAGCTGTTGTCACTCCAGGTTAATGTTAATCAATTACAATAAGATTTATTTTTTAACGCCAGTCGCGGCCATCCATTGCCATTACAATATCTGTTTTGACAGAATGATTAATGTAAAATTCTTCTGTTTATCTCTCAATAATGTTGCACACTGTAAGTTACGTCACAAAGTCTGTTTCAAGAAAAAAACAGCTGGAGCTTGGTGTCCCTAATGTTTGCATCAAGCTGCATCAAGATACGTTTATATGCAGCAATTATATTGTTTTTCTGGCTGATCTAATATATTTTTTCTTATTTGAAGTGGAATACTGAATAATATATTATAGGTTCCATTTGTGAAATCATGCCTCTTTTTAAGGAGACCCAGTGCATTCGCTGTGGGTAAATGTGCAAAAAAAATATCAGTCTGTGAAAACATCAACATTAAAAAGAACATGGTGAAATAATACACACTGTTCTTATATTCATTATTGATAGTTCTCCAATAATGAAATATCACATGATGAAACCATTATTATGTAAACAAAACTGTTTGCAGTGGTATATCAACAAACATCGTTAATCGTGCAGTAATTTCAAATGTTTTAGTCTAAATATGATTTTCAGAATATTTTTCAATCCTTTACCAATGTTTAGCGTCAATTTTTTTTTGAACTTTGGTATCTTATTAGAATAATAATAATATTGGACTTTAATCTGTAATTCCACTGTAACAGTAATGTTTAATGAAATTACATAACAATGGTTTTGACATGTGAAATCTCTTTATTGGAGAGTTCTTAATGGTGACAATAAAAACAATATTGGTCTATTTTAACGTATACTTGTTGATGATAGTTGTTTTACATACTTTTATGTCATTTCACATGAACCCACTTCGATGGCCTTGGGTCCCTATTAACCCTTCCATGACTGGAGCTGAATTATTTGTGAAAACTCTGTGCCAATGCATTCTCTTATATATGCGAGTCTCCCATTGGGAGCCTCGCATATATGAGAATACATTGGCCTAACAATATTTACCTTGACATTGTAAGCTAGTGCATTCTCTTATATATGAGAGGCTCCTTATGGGAGACTCGCATATATAAGAAAATGCACTGGCACATGATACTTAATGCTGCACCAGCACAGCTCCCGTCATGAAAGGGTTAATTAATGTGTGTTAGTTGATGTCTGGTGACATTGTTTATCAGGGATACTCATCAGTGAGCCAAGTAAAATACTCCTCATTTCTGACTGCGGTCACACTGATTTAACCGTTTCTTTACTAAATGGATTCTCCCATTCAGTTATAAAAGTATACACTGGAATAGTCTATTCTTAATTTGGAGGATGTTCAGGTTTTAAAAGCAGACAAAAGACATACAATAAGATAAAACAAGTGCAGAAGGATTTATATTCATTGGTGAGAAATGTTCAAATAATAATAACAAAGGAATAAACTTATTATCTGGACATTTCATAAGGGAACTACTCGTCAATGAGTATTTAGTAAAGAAAGGGTTAAACTATTTATATGTTACGAGATCACGGTCAGGAATCATGTGGTCTGAAGATTAAATGAAAATGGGGGACCTTACAGTGTAGTCAAAATCAGAACTGAGGATTGAAATCCTAATTATCGCCGCTCACTTTTTGAGTGATTCATGCGAAGCGCTATAACTAGGTCGGGTACAACTCAAATATAAAATAGCACAGTTTAAAATGTTAATCTATTTTAGCTAAATTTTGCAATGACAGATACATGTTTTTTTTCTTCAGAAGTGTGGGATGACACATCTTGATGCACAGCCACTTGAAATACATGCAATTATTGAGTATGGTTATGCAAACATACCTACGCGGAATAGTTCTGACCAAACTCGTTATAGAGCTAAAAAGCATCCTTTCTTATAATTTGTGTAAGTGGACCTAACTAAATCAAAGAAAAGCCTTAGAGTCACTAATAGACCATAGACTCATTTATATGTTGTCATGAAATATTTGCATTGGGGGTTTTGATTTACTTTGTAGAACTATTTTTCAACCATTGAATTTAAGCTGTGTCCGACTTGTTTATTGTTGCTTCTTTTTGGGTGGTACAGTAATTCCATAAATAATCGTCTTCTTAACCACAGCAGAATTATGGGTAATTTTTCAGGATTTAGTCCTGAAAAATTACCAATATTTCTGCTGTGGTTAAGGAGTCGATTATTTAGGGCATTACTTTATATACAAAGTGCTATAACAATGCAGTTTCATTTATAAACCTGAATATCTGAATTATTCAACTGTTCTTGATGAATGTTATATCATTTAGTATACACAACTCTTCCTCTCAGCAAAATAACTGAATTATCAGAATAGATGCCTCAAACTTTGCCATATTGTGTAGGGGTAGGACCGATTTGAATGTATTATGCATCATCGGAAACTAAGCTTATCAGAAATAGTTTCCATGTAGCCATTAATCTGGGTCAGTACATGATTGTCTCTGTGATGAAACTATTATTTTCACAATTTTGAAACACTTTTTCTCTTTATTGGTAGTTTCATACTATTTCTGCGATTTGTATTTAATTTGTGACAGTACAAATAGCTGGAAATCCCTTAATAACCAGTCTCTTTTAGAAGTTGACAATAAGCTTATAAGATTTACGTCTCTGGAACTGCGATTCAGGTATCATTTGTGTATTGATGGGACTCCATTCCATTGGTTATGTCTCAGTCTGGGCACTTACTCATTGGTTGTGCCACAATAGCTCATTGAAGGCAGAATTCAGTCTCTATACAAATCCAATAACAATTACAAACACTGCATTGTGGTTGGTTATATTTAAATTGTGAGATCGGAGTTCAATGATGTGTTGACAATTTTCCCATTCATAGCGAAACACACAAATGTAAAAATACAGAATTCAGGCGACATATTCAGAATTCATTATACTCATCGCAGTCTAGGAAATATCATCATCCAGTTTTTATCAGTCAACAGTGTTTATTACAGATTATTCGTTCACATATTGTTTTTTTATAACTACTACTGAATATTACGATTCTCATAAACTTTTACTGCAGCAGGCATGCATTCCAAAATTGAAAACGATTTATTACATCATCTTGGGAAAACCACGCTGTCGCAGAAAATAAAATATGAGTCAAGAAGGTCCAGAGACGTAAATCTGACACAATTATCGGAGGACTTTTAAAAGAAATCGACTAACCTATCAACTCAGAAAATAACATTCATTCTATTCATTCGGACTAGGTATTCCAATGATGTTGATCGCTAATTTAGAAAATCAGTCCTACCCTTTTAAGAAAATATTGATTATGACCTACATCATACCTAATTGTGTTGTGAATGTGATTTCATTATCTACCTCTGTTCATTTCTTCATTAGCATTTATTTTTGTTTAGTTCATTGACCCAGTGATTGAGCTGCAGAAAAGTCCAAATTTTGCTCATATTGTTTGTAAATTTATAGCAGCAAAACTCAGAGATGTTTACCGCATCTAACATGAGAAAATTCTTGATGGCATTATTCAGAAAACAGTTTTAATTCTCCGATTGACACATATTCATAAAATCTCAATTTTAATGATCTTAACCATTCGGCTTTCCCTCACTTTTTCTTGAGAATTTTGCTACCTATTTAGTAGGATTAATTAAGCCAATGTTATTTTGGCCAATATCCTTATATTTAACTCAGAGATGTTACATTTTTTTTCTTGTATATTTTCCTCCGTGGATTCCAATATTTGGTATTTTCATGTTGGCCAAAGTTTCTGAAAAATGGCCAAAAAATTCACAATTTTCAAAGAAAATTGGGCAAAATAATTTCATGGTGGCACAAACACTGGTGAAATATGGATTTCTGTTGACAAATCAATACATTGAATCAGGGCTAGGAACCTATCATCATTATAATCTCTAACTTGTCTGCCATTTCAAAATTTGGACAGGCAATGTTAGGCGGATCAGCAATAGGGCACACAAAAAGAGCATATTATGCTCCTTCTAATTTACTTCAACATTTTTCATGTGACAATTTTAATTACTTTTTGGTTGAAAAATTTCACATAAATCACAAATATTATCAACTGTTCTTATCTATGAATTGATGGTCACATGCCCTTGATAGTCAATCAGATAGTTGAATATGCGATTTGATTTTAAAGATTTAGAGATTATTATCATGAACGATTTTTGGCTCTGTGAACTGAAATATTGTAAGTTCCTTCTCATCAAGTTTTCTTGCCTCATATTGATATAATGTAAAAAATAAATAAATACAATTTTGTTGCTCCTTCAGCTTGCCAGAAACACTTATGCAATTCTAGTGACTGGACTGTCTTAGAATTCATACTATGATCAGATACAGTAATGCCCTAATTAATCGACTCCTTTAACCACAGCAGAATTATGGGTAACTTTTCAGGATTTAGTCGGAAATATGGCTTGTTGCCATTCATAGGAAAGCTCTCGGGGAGAGCTTTCCGATGAATGGCAACAAGCCATATTTCCGACTAAATCCTGAAAAGTTACCCATAATTCTGCTGTGGTTAAAGGAGTCGATTAATTAGGGTATTACTGTATAAAGATGTATTCAAGGTTCCAGACCTCCAGCTGCAACAACAACATAAATAATAAAAAATAACAAACATCATTTTCTGCTTTGTTCTGTAGGAAAGATGTTAAAACTAAGTGTGATATATATAAACAGACCTAGAAATACCAAAGAATATCATTTTGTTATTGAAATATTAAAGGTACACAATCCGATTTGATGGTCCCTGTATCATCAGATTCCAAAAACAACATTTCTTCAAAAGACCTTTTTTTACCAGAATTGATTACTTACCAAATAATAATGCTGTCCACTCTAGTATAAAAATATCAACATTTTGTTCAATGCAATTTGGTTACTGAGAGTATATGTCAGCTGGCTCGTCAAATATTTGCGAGGCCGCCAAATATTCCATTTGGTGAAAAATAACATATTTCAGAAATTGACGTCTGATAACTCTGAGCTTTGATGGGTGGTTTCTCGACTCGAATCAAATATTTTTTTTACCCCGAAGCCAAAGAAATAGTAATTTAGGAGCATTACATCGGATTGTGTATCTTTATTAAAGTAATTTTTGGTGTACCTCTGAAAAATCAAAACGATATGAAATAAATGCTTAGATATCTCAAATCTATCAATTTCAAATAAAATATTATCTTCATGTAGCACTTATTATTCCATATATGTTATTTTATCCAATAGAATCTAAATAAAATTGCTTGGTACCCTGAATACATCTTTAGAAGCATTAAACAAAAGTTCTATTGAATTTCTAAAAAAAAAAAAAATAGCATAAAAGGATAAGGTGACAGGAGTCTCAATTTTATTGTGGCCTATACACACCTCAATACTGCCTCAGGTTTCATCCTACTGGACTGATAATTTAACTGTTTTTGGTGCTGAATATCAGATTCTACTCTCAGGAGGTAGACCCACAGGTTTTTATTATCATCAAGCTTTGAAATAGTGTGTCCGTTATTTGCAGAATTAGGTCTCCTGAGGGTGAATTATCACCAAATTCACCCTCTGGGGTCCTCATTCTGCTTAGGCTTCATCTTCTGGGAAGTATCTATAGCCTCAAATTAAATTTGATTTTAGTTACTTTTTTCCCCTTCTGTTTAGTTTCTATATCCCCTAATTTGCAGAAGATAAAATGCATAATCGAGGTGTCACTAATGGGTGAAAATCAAAAACTTCAACTGGGGAACTTCAATCTTATCCTAGGTCTCCCATAGCAGTGGAGGCCTAAGCAGAATGAAGTTCCCAGAAGATGAATTTGGTGATTCTAGTCCCCCCCCCCCCAGTGGGAAATAGTGTCACTAAACCCTCTGGGGACCTCATTCTTCAAATGACAGACACACTATTTCAAGGCTTGCTGATTATGTATCTGGGAAGCATTGAATTCCTGAAATGTTGATGTCTTTTCATCTGTTAACCATTGTCTTGTTGTATGTACATGACCGTGGTGACCACATCCATTCTGTGAAACATTAATTTAATTGTTGTTATTTTTGCTGATAATAAATGATGAAATTAATAACATTTGTTTGTGATCCTTATGCTTTGCTTGGATCTACACTAATGCCCTAAATAATCGACTCCTTAACCACAGCATAATTATGGGTATTTTTTCAGGATTTGGTCGGAAATATGGTTTGTTGCCATTCATCGGAAAGCTCTCACTGAGAGCTTTCCAATGAATGGCAACAAGCCATATTTCTGACTAAATCCTGAAAAGTTACCCATAATTATGCTGTGGTTATGCAGTCAATTATTTAGGGCATTACTGTAGATCCTACAGCCCACAGTTGATTGAGATATTATACCCTCATTGGGAAAAGGCTTGGGGGCCCCTGCTATCGGGGAATTTACAGGGCCAGGAACCGACATCATTATTTGTGGCAAGATGTATCACATCAAAGTAAGTATTTGTTTCTTCACCTATATAGAGGATCTCCAACGAGTTATGTAATGTTGGACATAAGATTTTATGAAACAAGTTTGATAAATTTGATTCACAACGAGTCGTAGATAATTTTATATTGCAACTTAACGAGTTGAAGATCTTGCATATCACATGGAAAAAAACTAGAGCTTTATGCCTTTTTAACAAATCAAAATCTTTAAAAGAAGCTGAAAAATGCATGGTGTTGGCTAAGACGCTTCACAACCGTATACAACAGTATTGTGTGCTCTGCCTTGCAACGCAACATATAGTCCCACAATTTGCTTGTTTGTTTTTGGGCCTATTTTCGTTAGTGGAACGAAGTTGGACAAAAATTGAACTTTAATGAACAAAGCAATCATTTTGCAATGTCTGGGATTTGTATCAAGTGTGGCTTTTCTAAATAGTATTAATACACGTGGTAATCGCGCCAAGTATCCCAGAATGCACGTGGCGATAACACACTACTGAGAGATAACAGAATATCTAATGTGATTTTCAATTGATACTATAGGGGTTTCATGTGATATATAAATATTAACTCAACAAAAAAGATAGCGAATGATCTGTGTATAAATTTGTTCTAGCTTGCTCAATCCTGTCCCCATATAAATATGACTGTTGACAAAGAGAGTGATCAAGTGACTTCGGTCACCAAATTTCCAGGCTGTAAAATTTGAATGCCAAAATCTCCTTAAAAACAAACCTGTTTGATATCCATTTTTGCGTTATTAGTCGTCTAACGTGTACTGCAATTGTGACCCGCCATATCAAATCTAGTCGGAAGTCAGATTTTTTTTACCCTGTGCCAATGCATTCTCTTATATATGCGAGTCGACCATAGGTCGCCTCGCTTATATAAGAGAATGCATTGGCCTAACAATTTTTTACAATTTTAATAATTTTTTCTTGTATTCTTTAACAATTTTATAATTTCACCCATACAGAGCCCCAGACAAACATGAGCAGACGACACTCTTCTATATATGTGTGGGGCTCCCTGCAGGGTAATGGATGTTTTTTATTTTATGTCCTAAAAATTTTAAGAAACATTTATTTAAAAAAAATGATAAAAATTTGTTAGGCCAATGCATTCTCTTATATATGCGAGGCGACCTATGGTCGACTCGCATATATAAGAGAATGCATTGGTACAGGGTAAAATTTTTGTCAGTCAAATTGCTGCAATATATTATTTTTAATTTGCTTTCCCATAAAGGCACAATACAATCTGTCAGGTTAATAATGAAAATAATGAAAATCAATGAGTTAAAGGAACCCAAGGCAAGGTTGATAGTGGTTAAATGTGGGGGAAAAATTAAAGTTTAAAAACATCACCACCAAGAACATTAAGAAATTGATAAACTTTGCTCTTATATTAATTATTGATAGCTCTCCAATAAAAAAAAATTGCGTGTTGAAACTATTGTTATTTAAACAAAATTGTTTAGGCCAAAAAAAAAAAGAGTTTTGGTTCTCAGGCAATTTTTTTTTCAAATCAATGAGGGAGGGAGGGTTTTATTTTTATTTTTTATTTTTTTCTGCGCATAGTAAGCATGGACAAAGATACCTTCCTCTGTCTAGTAATAACCAGAAATGTAGAGGGAACTGTTATGCATATTAGGGCTGGGCGATATTGGCCCCAAAAAATATCGCGATATTATGGCGACAACATCGCGATACACGATATTATCGCGATATTATTTTGGTATATTACAATTGGTAAGTACAATGTACAATATATGCAATATTTCATAAATAAAGTTTGCACAATACATCCCTACGTTTTATTTACGATTTGTGGGTCATGAGACGTCGAGTAAATGTGTATTGAACAATTATTAGTAACATCACAGTATACATGTATATAATGACCACTCGTCAGCAACAATTGACAGTTTGCCGACGGAGAAATAATAACTTTGAAACAAAGGGATATAATCATATAACACGGCCCACGTGCGTTTTCGCATACATTTTTTAGAGTTATATCCCTTT
The DNA here is from genome assembly GCA_032622095.1 of Siphonodentalium dalli. NCBI lineage: Eukaryota > Metazoa > Mollusca > Scaphopoda > Gadilida > Siphonodentaliidae > Siphonodentalium > Siphonodentalium dalli. Next base: position 160,238,881 of record CP136063.1, on the reverse strand, counting down.
GACCATAGCGCTCAACACCATGCACACATTAAGCACCGCATTCGGTTTCAAATTGCCATTTTATTAATTCGTGAGGAATTGGTTGTTTGTGAGACTATATTTATCAGTGGTAATTGGTAGTTGGTAGCACCGTGGGACTTCAATGTCCATATACGGCAGCCCTGGGAATTAGCGTCGACAATGCCACAATGGGCAGTGCCGAGGCAAAAGCCGACGTGAAAATTTGAAATGAATTTGCGTCGGCATTTTTTTAGCTGAGGAAAATAAATAGAGACAATCATGTTCAATTAGTTTGTGAATTTGACATTTGTTGAAGCGATAGCAATGCCATGATCCGTACGGCACATGTCCACAAAATCATTTTACTCGCAATTTGCACACATTGAGACGATCAGCTAGACTAAGTGTGGTCAATATAAAATCTGACATCGTAATCCGTATCCAAGCAACCGGTTACGGTTGATAGAGCAAGCTGCACCAACTTGAAAGGAGGTCATTGTGCCAGTCGCATGCGCGCGACATACCAATCTCAGTGTAGCCAACTGATGCTAATAGTATCTCTTTGATGTGTCCGACGAAGCATATCCAACTTGAAAAGCACGTGCTCCGATGTTTTAAAACGTTTTCGACTGCGTATTTCCGGGAAGTTTGGGACTATTATACTTACTCTAACTTCGCTGTTTGTTGGGACCATATGATGGGTTTCAACCTACATGGAGAATATTACAACTTGGGACGGTATTACGATATTTTTTATTTCAGACGATATTATTGACGATATCAAAATTAAAACCGGGTATACCCGATATATCGTCATACCGCCCAGCACTAATGCATATAAACTCATTTAATCTTATATAAAAATGACATTGTACTACCAGTGTATGACTGGGATTACCTAACATTATACCGCTATTCTCAAAGTAATTGACCAGAAAAACAGGGTGATACCCCGGTCATGACCGCGGTGATACCGGTAATAAACGGTAGCGGTATCAAGACGATCATGGCGGTGGAGTTACGGTATTGGGCGATAATGATACCACAGTCTTTTAGCGGGCACCGCATTAATTTTGTTGAATACTGCGGTGATTTTCATGGAACTCTTTGAGGGGAGGTATTTACTCACACATACTTGTTCGCGTTAACAAGCGGTATCAGTACCGCGGTATTGGAGGATACCGCGGTATAGTACCGCCATATTAACGGGGTGACACCACGTTATTGGTGGTCAATTACTTTAAGTATAGCGGTATAATGCACCTGACATTAACTACTGTTATTGTTGTCTAAAAACTTATACCGCTCCATTCTAATATGTGATCCTGAATTTAGTTCTGTGCCTTTCAATTGTATAAAGTTACATCATCATCATCAATGTTTGGGGAGTAAGTCGCCATGACTTTTACCCCTTTCACATAATAACATACATGTATAGAATAACGTAAATGAATTAATTGTTTTAAAATTATCCATGACGTTTAGTCATACATATATCGCTCGTTATAACAGTTGTTATCGAATAACTCCTTGAATTGTTGAACCGATTCAGTGGAAACAATGTAATCTGATAAACTATTCCAGTTTGTAATCACTCTCTGGGAAAAGAAATATTTTCGCACATCATTGACTATTATGTTCTTTTGTTACAATTAGTGTAAGTTAGTTCACAATGACTAATTGTAAGAAGAGCATGAGGGTCAGCTTATCATTTTCTTAATTGTAGTCATCTACTTCATGTTGTAAGCCTGCAAGTCACTTTTTAACACATTACATGTTAGAGCTCAATGCACACTATTATTCAACACATCTGTATCCCCCGAAAAAAAAAGTTTTTTTTTTTTTTTTTTTCAAATTTTTTTTTTCGTAAGTTTTTTTGTCATAACATCAGGCATTGCAATAAAAAGGCCTAAAGCGGCCCTTTTTATTCAATGCGGCGGTGCCTGAGAACCAAAACCTTTTTTTTTTTTGGCCTTAATGTCAAGTTTTTATTAAACTTTGTATCTTATAGAACTAATTGGACATTAATCAGTGATGCCTCTTTAACAGTATATAATGTTTACATAACAATGGTTATGATATGCGACAATCTTGTTATTGGAGTTATTAAAGTGATGTGAAAGACTCCGGTAGGGCGATCAAATAGATATCGAGAATAATCTTGCTCAATGTTGTTATTTTTACGAATATTAATCCAAATTTGACAACACACACACACCGTCATTCTGATAAATTAATTAAATGCAATGACTCCCGATGGCGAGATCATTTGTGTGTGTTTATCCCCGATAGCATGCGATCCGAATCCAGATGTAAATATTTACAATTGAGCATGGTTCAGACGATATTTTCTATGGAGTGCTATCTTCGATTTCTTTTGAAATTTTTGGCAATGTTAGTAGAATGCTACATTCCCCAGGTTGGCATAACGCCGGATTACTAACTTATCAGTTTCTTGCACTCGAACATGTCCATAATATGTCTTTAATAATGAAAATTAAAACAAAGTCGATCTATTTTAAAATGTACTTGTCGATGATAGTTGTTTTACCGACTTAATAAAATTGATCTTATTTCATGTGAACCCTCTTCAAAGGTCTTGAGCAAGCATTTAAATATTGTGACTGTCATTTGCAGAATGAGGCCCCGCAGAGGGTGAATTTAGTGATGCTATACCTCAAAGTGGGCTAGCATAACCAAATTACCCTCTGGGGACCTCATTCTGCTTAGAACTCATCTTCTGAGAAGTATCGATAGTCTCAAATTAACATTGTTTTGAGTAACTTTTTCTCTTCTGGGAAGTTACTATATCCCCTAATGTGCAGAAGATTAAATGCATAATCGAGGTGACTAATGGGTGAACATTGCCAACTTCAATCTGATCCTATGACTCCCATAGCAGTTAAAGCCTAATCGGAATGAGGTTCCCAGAGGGGGACTTTGGTGATGCTAGCCCACTGTGCGGGACAGTTTCGTTAAATTCACCCTCTGGGGACCTCATTCTAAAAATGTCAGACACCATATTTCAAGGCCTGTCAAAGGCCTTCCAGTCCTGTCAAAGGCCTTGAATGCCTTTAAGTAACATGTACAGTAATGCCATAAATAAACCACTCCTTAACCACAGCAGAATTATAGGCAATTTTTCAGGATTTAGTCGGAAATATGGCTTGTTGCCATTCATCGGAAAGCTCTCGGTAATAGCTTTCTGATGAATGGCAACAAGTCATATTTCCGACTAAATCCTGAAAAATTACCCATAATTCTGCTGTGGTTAATGAGTCGATTATTTAGGGCATTACTGTACTAACTCTTCAGCTAATGACTTGCTGGTGACAAAATTTGATATAATGCATGCTTGGGAGCGTTGTACTGAAATAAAGAGGCCTACAGCTCCATTTGGCCCCTGGTTCTATCAAAGAAAACTCAGGGGAAATGACAACTCAGAATGTCCGCTATAGACAACAATGTAGTCGTATGACAGTCATATTAAGATTTACTAAACTTTTCTGGGAATCTGGTTGCTTTTCTTAATGAATTCCCAGGTCAGCTGTATTTCAACCCTTTCTTTACTAAATGATATTCCCCACTCAGTTATTTAAGAAATTACTCTTGTTTCGATTAAGGTTATGCAGTTATAACCGAAAAGGTTGAAGACGAATTATATAATGCATGTAGCACATTATAGAACATTTGTCTTCAAACTTTTTGGTTATAACTCATAACCTTAAAAAAACAAGAGTTATTTCTAATACTTTAATCCATCATTTCATGGGAGAACCACCAAAAAGTATAAGTTGGAAGTATAACAACATTGAGACTACTTCCGACGAAAAAGACACAATAAGTTGAAAGAGACACCTGTCACTCAAAACTAGTGCTCATCGAGTGATGAAATCACGTCAGATATTTAGTTTTTTATTGGCTAGTCACAACTGATCACGCATTTACATAACATCGGGCAGCTGCAGTTGCATGTGGGATTCATATATTCGACCGCAGTGGCACAAACCCATGTTGGTTTTAATTTCAGTGTTTCACTTCTTTGCAATGTTAAATCTTGTTGATTTGTCAGGTTACTGGTGCACTGAATATTAGCATCTAGATAGTCATACCCGAAGGAATTATGATGAAGCACGCCAGCACCAGTGAGAGCTTTCCGATGAATGGCAACAAGCCATATTTCCGACTGAAAAGTTACTCATAATTCTGCTGTCGATTATTTAGGACATTACTGTAGTTTAGATAGGACTGAAGGCATTTGGTGGATTTAAGCCTTATATTTTCATCATTAGTTTTAATGTTGGAACATAAAGATAATAATTATATGCTATACTTAGTCATAGTTTAAATGGTTTGGAAAGTTTCTAATAAGCTTTTGAATTTTATTTCCACTGACTTTACAATAGTCTCACATAAATAAGAATTAGAATATTACAAGTCAGCCAACTATGATCGGCCTCTCGTTCTTAGCATATTAAACATTGTCGTGCCCACTAAAATCATAGCTGAATCAGCAGGACCCATCAACATCATAGTAACCACATGACCACTTAACTAGGGGTGAGTTTGTGATCCCCCCCAAAACACTTTTTTATAACATTGAGACCCCCCTCTCACACATTTTGCCTAGCTCTATGATATGTATAATATGTGTTTCCTCCACCACAAATTGGTTCTGGCATATGCCTGATAGTGATTGGCTAGTGTACACCTGGAGAATTGGGTGGATTGTTGCTTGGCACTTAACAGAATGATCAGACCACACACGTTGATGTGTAATCTCAAAGCAATTAACAGCAAGAGCGCATGTTTTTTCTGACACTCAATTGCCACCCTTGAAGACTTTGTCAGTGAATTTTGTCTGAAAAAATAAAATTACAACAAAGAACTCCCTTCATCAATTACCGTCAAATTATAAACTGTCTGATTGATTTTAGTCACTTATATCCTTGTGCAATTACACCCATGCCTCCAATTTAGTGATGCTGTTGAAAAAAATGCACTCTGAAATTGTCCATGTCTGTGGAACGTGAATGGCCCCCTGTAGAGAATCCCCACATCTTTTGATTTTATATGATGCTTAGAAAAAATAACAATCTATAACATTGAGTATCACTTAAAGGCACATGGGGGTTGTTTTTTTAAAACATTATCATTTACATTATGAGATTGAAAAACAAGTGTTGCACATTGAAGATGGTCTGGTCTAGTTTTTTGCTTAATCGAGTGCATCTAATCTGAAAATAATTCCAAATTGGTTGACATTTGTTCAAGTTATCGCTCTAACGATCTAACAAGTAAAAATATCCGACAAACCTGGTTTTGTCAATATTGTTGTGAAAGATCTTTTTAACAGATATGAATGATAACATTTGCCATTTGTTCAGGTTATTGTGTTAATGGCCTTAAAATTGCCTTAAAAATAGACAAAGAGCCATACACCAGGTAATCAAAATCGGACAAACTTAGTTTTCTAACTCAAACGACACACTGTTGTGAAAGGCCCATACCAAACATGAAAGGCCATTTTAAGGAATTCTTTGAATTTTGTCAATTATTGCACTAACAGTGTTAAAATTTGTAAAACATAGACAAATGAAAGGTACTCAGTCCGATCAGAGGATCCCCATATCAAGATACAACAACAACAACATTTCTTCAAAATACGCTTAAGTAATGCTAACCACTGTCAACTATGGTATAAAATTTCCCAAAACGTGTTATTTATCAACATTTTGTTCAACAAAATATTACCGTATTATCACTCGAGAATTCACAAAATTTGGCCGCATTACCACTTGTTATTTGAGTTATCCATCTTAATTTGGCAAATTTGTCGGAGACCATCTGTTTGACGACGTGTTTCCAGGCCACATATAACTGCACATCTTGAGAAATAAAACACTTCAAAAATCGATATCTGATCACTCTGAGCTTTGATGGGTGGGTTCCTCGACTCGAATCAAATATTTTTTACACCCGAAGCCAAAGACAGTAAATTAGGAGCGTTAATTCGGATAATGCATCTTTAAGGGTCATAAGTCAGGTAAATAACAATCCGATAAACCTGGTTTTCAAACTTGATAGAGATATTGTTATGCAGAACCATATACTAAATATGAATGAAACAGGTTGACGTTTGTTCAATTTATTGGGCAAAAGAGCTCACCTGCATGCAAAGCATCCATCATCAAGTAATAACTAAAAAAAAAATTCAAATAAGAAATATTGGGACATGTAGTTCATAATAGCTAGCATCACTAAATTCACCCTTTGAGGATCTCATTCTGCTAAGGCATAATATTCCCTGGAAAGTATCTTTACTATCAAATCAACAAGTTTGTTAGTTGTTTAGTAACTTCTTTAGCATAGCGGGCTAGCATCACTAAATTCATCCTCTGGGAACCTCATTCTGCATGGCCTCACCTGCTATGGCAGACCTAGACACAGATATAAGTTCCCGGATGGTTGAGAAGGTTGTGTGCACCCATTGGGCACCTCGATTATGCATTGTCATCTGCCATGTTAGTGATATAGAGAAATAAGGCATTTTATTTTTTATTACTTGGTTTATGGATATCTTTGGCTCAAATGTAGGGGAGGTGGGAGGAAAAAAAATAAAAATAAAAACTGTATATATATTTTTTTATTTAAATTGTCAAAAAATAGGGTCAGGAGAAATAAAATATTTGCTGTATAATAATCTCCTCATCTAAAACAAGCACGGCAAATATCTTTTTGATTTGGATGTTTCTTTAAAGCATATGGATAGATGGAAAAAATATTGCCAATATCAGCGTCTGCCATTGACATTCAATACCAAACATCACCAGGAGGCTTCGCTGTTCAATTGATGTTGTACATTTTACATTAACTTATGCTTTTTAATAATTGCTTTTATATGTCTGATTAGTATTCCCATTGGTGAGAATAAAAACAACTGAAAACTAAAATTTTATTTTTATTGACAAACAGCTTTTTTTTTGGGTAGAGAAATCCGTAAACCAAGTAATAAAAAATAAAATGCCTAAACTAAATAATAAAAAAAGGTTTTATATCTGATAATTTTTTAAATATAGTTTCCAGAGAAGATGAGACCTGTATAGAAAGAGGTTCCCAGAGGGTTAATTTAGTGATGCTAGCCCACTGTGCAGGTTAGCGTCACTAAAATACACCTTCTGGGACCTCATTCTTCAAATGTGCAGCACCATATTTTGAGGCCTGACCATGAAAACCATCCACACCAACTTGCATTGTGATCTCATGTCCCAAGCTCCACCCCTTTTTGACCTTCTCAGAACAATCCCAGTCACAAAATGATCATTCCCGTGGAGTATAAAACAAGCTTGAATTTAGTGTGTCGGACATTTGCAGAATGAGGTCCCCAGAGGGTGAATTTAATAACGCTATCCCACACGGTGGGCTAGCATCACCAATTTCAGCATCTGGGGACCTCATTGTGCTTAGACCTCAACTGAAGTTGGTGATGTTCACCCATCAGTCACTTTGATTATGCATTTTTTCTTCTACAAATTAGGGGATATAGAAATTCAACAGAAGGGAAAAAAGAAACTAAAAACAATCTTACTTTGAGACTACAGATACCTCCCAGATGATGAGGCCTAAGCAGAATGAGATCCACAGAGGGTGAATTTGGTGATGCTAGCCCGATAGCGTCACTAAATTCACCCTCTGGGGACCTCATTCAGCAACTGTCAGACACACTAATTTTACCCTTGGTAGAAAAGGTGGCAAAAATCGTCAGACAATGAAACCAACATTACTTGTAGTATGAGAAGATATTGGTGATGAATATTATTTTTTAATTATTTGTAATGAACTGAAACAAATCTACCAGAGATACATACCCAAATATTACTGGGAAAATCCCACCAGAGAGAAGTTTCAGTCTGTTAACTCTTCAAAACCTTCTAAAAATGTCTGTATATTCATCAAAATAGCATTTGAGAATTTGCCAAAATAGTTAAATAGTTAAATTGTGCTTCTGTGTTAAAGGGGTACTGTACACTATATCCGACCATTTATGTGACCATCTCCTTTTATACTCAACAGAAGATATGCAACAAATGAATGAATTTGAGCCATGGATAAGTACAAAATACACTCATGTGGTCTATGAACGATGCAAAAAACATGGTAATTATAATGAAAACTAGGGGATTGCCCGTCAAAATGACGGGTAAATAAATGTTCTTCATCACTTTCCAATGAACTAAAATTGCATTTTGTACCCCCACCCTAGACCCACATACATGTATATGCATGCACATGAACGCAACAAAATCAACATATTACATTATTACTCTATTTACTAACTGAAACAGACTCCATTTGGGAGCGTTTATTCAGCGGCGGAGGTGCTTGTGGCCCCTTTATGCGATATGAGCCTATGGCTCAGAATCACTTTATTTCACTGAAAAACTGTACTTTCTACCACCAACCACATATATGCATGCACATATGGAATACAACAAAATCAATTTATATTACTTTATTACTATATATACATGTTACAGTAATTGAAACAGAGCCTTTATTCAGCAACTGAGTGGCCTGCAGCCCCTCTGTGCGCTTCGCACACATATATTATGATATTGAATGTTCAGGCTCCCTTTGGGAGCTTTTATTCAGCAGCATATATATAGGGCCACAGGCCCCTGAACTGCGGCCCATTTGCGCACCTCGCTCCCATTTTTATATTGTATAAAACGTTATTTTATACAAATTAATTTCCCGTCTTCCGTATATGTACTCCTTCGATTCCACCCTCAATGCACAACTTTCATATAACAAAGACACAATCCATGACTTATATTCACTGAAGTGGAATATTAAAAGACCATTTAGCACTCATTTCTAACAATGTATAGCACTTTCGTGTCTCGACTCTACACCCCATGCACTTCCACGACAAAAGCAATATGCATTACTTATATTCACACTCAACCTGATCTGACAAATTAATTTAAATCGCCCATTTTCAACAACGCTTTGGTAGAGTGCATGGAAATTTTGTCAATACAATAGCAACACAGGTGTGGGTTTGTGTACGACGTCATTTCGACAAACGTCATAAGAAATAGTGTCTCTTTGAGTGCAAATGTGGTGTTTGGGGACCATGCTCTATCTCATGATTTCTCTGACCAATCGGCGTGAAAGTTGGTGAGTCATCTTCTACGACACAATATTGGCCGTGTTCCAAATTTGGGCTACATTGGACGCATGGTTGAAAAGTTATAAATGCGCCAAAAGCGTGAACGAGTTATACACACACACACCCTCACACACACAGACAACGGGTTTTATATATATAGATGAATTTATGACTCCATCCGTAAATTAATTTTCATTATAATTACCATATTGTTTGCATCATTCATAGAGCAAATGAGTGTATTTTGCACTAATTCATGACTAAAATTCACTCATTTGTTGAGTTGAGTTGAGTATAAAAGGAGATGGTCCCATAAATGGTCGGATTTAGTGTACAGTACCCCTTTAAGTTTTTATGAATATAATATGTATATACAGTATATGATTCTGCACAACACCTATATATACAGACCACCATCTTAACCATATAATTATGTTAACTTTCGCTATCAATTGGTATGCTGCATGATATGCATAATGAAGCTATAAATTTACACTGTTTCTAGTTTAAAAACTTTTGTAAGAATTCTATAAATAATGTTTAAGTTAAAATATAAACAAGCGATGGCAATAGCTCAAATTTTACAAGTAAAGTTGAGCTAAAAATGTGTACAGATCAAAAGTGAATGAAGAGAGGTAACTCTAATTCAAGTGTCATTCATATGCTGCTTTTGTTTTCTTCTTGTACACTGGAATGTTAAGATTTATTTTCTGTTATCTTTGATTGACTATTTTAAGAGAATGTCAAGTCTTTGCCATGCCACATATTCTGAAATTGAATGCCATTTAAGAAATTTAATTGGAAATGTTCACATTTGTTAGAAATCTCAATTTATATTTTCAGCGATCAGTGCACATATAGCTGTCCTTAACCCTTTCAGTTCCAAGTCCGATTTTTGTATCAACCCATATTTCCTTGATAATTTTTCAATAAGAGCTCTTTCCATCAATGTATCACATTATTATAATCAATAAATTTGAAAAATGATCAAGGAAATATGGGTTGATACAAAAATCGGACTTGGCACTGAAAGGGTTAAATTGTCAGATTCAATGCTATTCAGGATCATTTGGGAACCCTGTATTGTTATGTTACCTGGGAAAAATTAAATTTGTCTCAGCTTTTAACTAGGATTTGCAATAGACAAGGTGAGTTCAAGGGTTGAAACTGGACTCCTGTAAAAATGTCTTTCTACAGTTAGCCTCTAAAGTAATAATAGTAAGGAAGGAATTAAATTTTAAGACAAATTATGTGGTATATATATTTATTCACTGAATATGTATGAGATTCATGATGATTAAATAGACCCAAAGCACTCTCTGTGATGGGCAAAATAAACATAAAAAGTCTGCAACGATATCACCACCAAGAAGACCAAGAAGTAATAAAAAATGTTAGTTCTTATATTAATTATTATCATATTATTGCCTGGATATATTTACGTTATTCAATTCCATCACATTAATGGACTTTCACACTTGTATTACATAGAACTAATCCAAAATAAAGCAGCAAGAAGATTAATTTTCACACATATAATCTTAGCAAAAATTAAGAAGGGCCCTTGGGACCAAATAAGAGTTGGCGTTTAACCCTTTCTATACTCATTGATGAGTAGTTATCCCTTTAAGGGATTCCCTTAGGAAATGCTCAAGATAATAAGTTTAAGAAACGACCATAGGTTGTTTGTTGAACTTATTATCTGATCATTTTCCCACCTATAAATATGAATTCTTCTTTACTTGTATTATCATTTTGCCTGTCTGTGGTCTGCTTATCTTTCCTGAACACACCTCCAGATGAATAATAGACCATGCCAATGTATACTTTTATGAGTGAGTGGGAGAATCCATTTAGTATAGAAAGGGTTAACCCTTTACCCAACAGAAGGGCCCTGTGCCAATGCATTCTCATATATAAGAGAATGCATTGGCTTAACACATTAAAAATTATAAAATTGTTAAAGAATGTAAGAAAAAATGGTAAAAAGTGTTAAAAAAAGATTTTTTTTAGGCCAATGCATTCTCTTATATATGCGAGGCGACCTATGGTCGACTCGCATATATAAGAGAATGCATTGGCACAGGGCATAACTGTAACTATCACAATGTGGTCAAGGAGCCGGTTCCAATGATATCCATATTTGTATGGTTCTATTGAGACAGACCGAAGATATTTTAGCCTGTTGGAAGCTTTATTTGGCCGGTTTTGGCCGGTTTGTTGGGTAAAGGGTTAACTAAGGTTGTGACCAGCCTCCTCATGAAACATGATCAGCACTATAAGTTTGAGACATAAAATGAATATCATGATAGCAAGATAACAGTATCCAGGGTTTCCGCTACTATGGCAGGCCGGCCGTCCAGTGGCCTCATTCCCCTCCCCAACCTTGATATATTATTGGCAACAAAATAGCCACAGACCTAGCTCAGCCCCCTTTTACACAGGATGAGTGATCGCCGACACTGATGATTAACAGATTGCAAGGAATCCTGCATTTGGTGCCTGAATAATTCATGATCAGTAGCACAGAACTGTGAACAAAATAGAAAGAAAGCATGCAGAATGTGCGTATAGCACGTGACATGAGTTCAGCTCATGACATGACACTGGTTACTGCTAGAATACACTTGAAATGTGACAATGTGTCTTTTGCCAAAGTTCCTTTGATGTCAGCCTTTAATATTGCTGCTGTTATAAAAGTCATTGTATTCACTGTATGTTGTGGTACTTACATGCTTTAGTTCATTTACTGGAGATCAAAGAAAGACGATCTGTTTTAATTTGATTTCTATACAAAGCTTCAATGTTCTTGCTTGTTGCAGGGAAATGGCTACTTTTCAACGATAAACATCCAAATTTTCTCTCGATAGGGCACCGGGTATGTGCTTCCCAAATACGGCCACATTCCCCCCAACCCCTAGCAGAAACCCTGCCGGTATCATTCCAATTATAACTGGCATTTTCAAATGAATGATCTTGGCACTATCCAAAATGTCTGTGAATGTGATAGCATGACCTGCCCATTTTATGTGTTACATGACCAACGTTATTATTTACCAAAATACCACAAAACGCTTGATAATATTCCTGATCATGAACATATCATGATCTTATTTCATACCCAAGCCTTGAAATAGTGTGCCTGTCATTTGCAGAATGAGGTCCCCAGATGGTGAATTTAGTGATGCTATCACTAAATTCTTCAGCATGTCTGGGAACCTCATTCTGCTAAGGCCTAAGCAGAATGAGGTCCCCAGAGGGTGAATTTGGTGATGCTAGCCCACTGTGCGGGATAGCATCACTAAATTCACCCTCTGGGAACCTCATTCTGCAAATGACAGACACACTATTTCAAGGCTTGTTCATACCACCATCATGTGAACAATGCTCCAGAATTCTGTCAATGTTCATGGGGTTTGAAGACAAACAGAGTGGCTAATTATGCCCCAATGCAATTTAAAATGCCATTATTCAATCTTTTATTACTAATACCAGGGAATGAAGACTGTAATTTGATCAAAGTTTGTCCATGCACAAGTATATGTGGTGTTCAATGTTATTCATTAAGTACCGAGTATGAAAAATCGAGAAATGATGTTTGCTTTCCACATGATAACATCAATGTAATGATATTAAGTGATTATTCAGAAGATGAGGGCAATTGTCATTATTTTAGAAAAATTTAATGATGATGGTCACAGAATCCCATCTTAATTTGATGTGATACAGAGAATCATATACGTATTTATCAAACAATGATCTGCTATATCACTGTGGTCAGATAGGATCGGAGGAGAGTCTAGGCAGGTGTACCACTGCTCCATATATGAAAAAAATCTGAATAACTTAAGCACTTGGTGATTCACTGATAGGCATGGATTCGTAGGGGATGGCTACCCTCAGACAACCAGGCCTTTACTTTTGAGGAATGCTTCTTGATTCGGTTCTCTACCCAGGAAATTCTTCAGCATGTCATCTCCATCCTACAAAGTAATCAAATAAACATTAACCCTTTCTATACTAAATGTCACTCGGAAGTGACTATGCCCCCGTAATGAAGCAACTCATGAGCAAATTTATACCCTGACATCCAATAATTTGTAATGTTGCGTTCCATGAAGTCCTTTTGAATATAATACCCCCATACTTTAATGAAAAACCTATTAGATTTAGTATCTGGGCGAAGGTTATATAAAAAAATCATTGAAAATAGGCAACATCATCAGCTCATTTCCATATAAAGTAAGCGTTGGTTTTGTCAACATTTACACTCACACATGCATTCGCATTGTGGAACATGAATGTGGGATGTTAGTTGGTCGAAATTACATCACATGACGTCGTGCACTGACCCCAAATTGCATCCATTTTTGTGTAAACGCAACTTGCATCAAGACACAAGAATAACATTGGAAATGGGCGCTTAAAGCTCTTCTAATCTGCCAGTTGTCTCCGTTAAGTGTATATGTAAGTAATGGATTTTGATTTTGTTGCATTCCATAGAGTATGGATGCAAGTTGGTCTGACATTTTTAAGTGTGGAACGCGATGGAATGCAAGCAAATCAACATCCATTTCTAAATAGGTGCAATCCGTTGAGTCTTTTAATGCATCGTACCTATCAGATCACATCCGACATTGACCATTGACAAATCACAATGTACTCATATCGTGACACAATGTCAAAATTTATGGAGCAGACATGAAGGGGTAGTGTTTGGTGACTTAATCGAGAGAATGACCTTGTCCTATGACCTTGACCTTTAACGATTGGAAAACAAAATTTGTGCGACACATCGTCTCCTAATTAGGAACAACCATGCCAAATTTCAACATCATCCAATAAAGCATCGCAATGTTATGGAGTGGACACAAAGGGTGAAAGAAAATATGAATGGTGCATAAAAAGTCTAAGTTTGAAAGCACCCTGTGAACTTTGACAAGCCACATATGCACACATATCATGGCACACCGTCACCCTTAGGTTAACCATCATGCATTATATCATTGATATCATGTGATGTACACAAAAGTTATGAAGCGGACATGAAGTGTCGTGTCTGCATGATGACTTAATTGAGAGAATGACCTTGTTCTGTTACTTGACCTTCAACAATTGGAAACAAATTTTGTGCACGACAAATCGTCTCCACATTAGGAACAACTATGATAGTTTCAACAGAATCCAATAAAGCATCGCAATGTTATGGAGTGGACATGAAAAATCTTACAGACGACTAGACGTATGGACGCCCCAATGGGCGGACGGACAGAAAAGAACAACACTATATGCTCCCAAAATATGTTTTCGGGGCATATAAAGTGTACATCAGAAAGGTCTATTATTGATTTGGAGGGATTTACAGGAAATATAAGTAGAAAACAGATAATAAAAGTGCAGAACAAGTCCTATTAACTCAGGGAAATGTTCAGATAATAAGTTCAACAAATGACCTATTATCTCAACATTTCTTACAGGATAAATGCTCATCAATGAGTGTTTAGTATAGAAAGTGTTAAATGTTCAAATTATAACATTTTTGGCTGTGAATAATATTTGATGCCATTCCCCATATGTGACTATAGGCCTTTTAACCATGAGTTAATGCGATGCACCTCAAGACATAACTTTTAAGTTCTGATATGATATATTATTCAATTGTCAAAATTCCATACCAAGTTTCAATCAGATCCGATAACCCATGGTTGAGATATCTGCCCGTGGACTTGTGTTCTTTCTGGTTTCTTGTACACAAAATCAATATTTTTTGGATGTCGTTTCAGTGTCTTCTAGCATATAGATGAAAATTCCTCATATCTCTTATGCATGAGAATTCATATTATCTTGTCTAAACGAGATCTTGTATAACAAAACTTACCACTGTTCCACCAGGTTGAAGAATAAACTTTCTGTAATCTTGGCCAACCTTTGGATTCATAATTCCCTCTTTCTTGAATCGGGAATGAAACATGTCCATACAAAACACTTCACTCCACTGAAAAATGAAAAAAAAATCAAGACAAATTAAAATGTGGATAAAAGGCCATTATGCTCAGACAACATTCATTGGACCAATACCAGATTAGAACATGACCCATATGACAATAGTGAAGAATTTTCCCACTTCTGGTGGCCAATTTGGCAGCCACATTGGATGGAGAGTACCAGCTTTGCACCAAGAGAATGGCTTATGGCTTAGCTATCTACACATTTGACAAGATTTTCTCTCTAAAATTCCAATCAAACTGACATATCTTGATTGTTAAAGTATACATGGGTTAAAGTGATGTGAAACACTCCGGTAGGGTGATCAAATAGATATGGAGAATTATCTTGCTCAGAGTAGTTATATTTTTACGAATATTAATCCAAATTGACAACACACACCGTCATTATTATATATTAAGTGCACAGACTCTAGATGTCAAAATCGTTTGCGTTAAGTTTATCGCCGATTGTTGCGTCCAGAATTGAGATATTTAAATTAAATATTTACAATTGAGCGTAGTTCAGACAATGTTTTCCATGGAGTTGTATGGTCGATTCATTTGAAATTTTCAGTGTTTTTAGTAGAATGATACATTCTCCAGGTTGGCATAACACCTGTGTACTAACTTAAAAGTTTATCGCACTCGAACAAGTCCATAATATGTCTTTAATACCTCTTCAGAAAAGTGGCAGCAATGTTTGACGCCATCTTGCCTATATTATCACTGTTGAAAACTGTGATGAATATGCTTGAAACAAGTAGAGAAACAAACGACTCACCAAGTAGCCATAATATTGTGCATCATATCCACCGGCAAGATGTCCAAATGACGCCGACATATTTGTCCCTGGTGAAGCCGGAATACCAAGGATTTTTGAAGATAATTCTGAGAGCACAGCTGCAGTTTCGACCTGAAAATGGGATAGGAAATATAACACATAATGCAATTTTAACCTAGATTAATGCTCTAAGTAATCGACTCCTTAACCACAGCAGAATTATGGGTAACTTTTCAGGATTTAGTCGGAAATATGGCTTGTTGCCATTCATCGGAAAGCTCTCCCCGAGAGCTCTCCGATGAATGGCAACAAGCCATATTTCCGACTAAATCCTGAAAAGTTACCCATAATTCTGCTGTGGTTAAGGAGTCGATTACTTAGAGCATTACTGTAGCAGATAGCCGTAATACTGTGCAGCATAACCGCGAGCCACATGGCCAAAAGAAGCTGCTTTGTTGGTATCAGGGGACGGATCTATTCTAAGAATTTCCTGTGATAGCTCTGCAAATATTACCTTGGTGTCATTCTGTAAGGTACATACATGCTTTCATTAAGATTATACAGCAAACGCAGAGTTTTATATTCCTCCAAATTCAAGTTTGTAAACGCTGTGCCCAAAATATGAAAAGGTGTCCAAAATAAAACATGGGTATGGAAATGTTGCCATTGCATAGCTTTGTTTATATAACTGTAGCCCTGTAAAATACTGAAATGATTCCATATAAGCTGATATCAGCGAAAAATTATCCTGAAAGTGAACATTCCCGGAAGTCTAATATGAAAGGATTTCAAGTTATTGGTCTAAATTTGGACATTTTTTTCCTCCTACCATAAAATTTTATGTATATGTTGCCCCTGTGTATAAGTTGCACACCAAATTCCAGACTAAATAGCTTCCCTTTTATGAGTTACCTGTTGTATAAGTCACCCCTACTTTTTTATATAATACTAGGGGTCTGCGAATCTTCGATTTTAGTTCGAATCAAATCTCAAATAGAATATTCAAAATATTTGAATCGAACATCGAATCTCGATTCCCCGAACTCCAAATGTTGAAATCATCAATAGTTAGGTCAAAATTTCCCACAAAAGAAACCAGGAGCTTGTAAATACAAAACCGTATTTAGTACTTGTGTAATTATTGTTCGTGTATAAAGCTCAATTCTGAGTAACTTGAAATTTGTCAAACTGATTTTATTCCCGAATTAGTGAAATAATCTATCAATAATGACAATCACCAACTGGGGTTTGTCGCCGGCAAGATGTGAAGACACAGGTGATTTAAAAAATTTGAGGCAAATACGTACCATAGACTTGTGTTCCAAAAACTTAAAATTGTAGTCATATGCGATTAGTTGTTCAATACCTGAGTATAATTGTAGCATGGGTTTCTATGAGAGTTTTGAATGGGTTTCTATGAGATTCTATGGATTCATGGTTTAACATGGAATTTAAACTCGTATTAAATATATATGTTTCCACTAACTCTACAACTATGATAGATAATACAAATTAACATCGATCACCGACTGACAATCTAGTCTCTCTTCATATTTTTAGTTTAAAGGAATGGATAGTGTTCGCGTTGGGAAATTCTGTAAAAATATACATGTTTGTAGTCCAAGTCTTCTCGTACTAAAACCAGCTAAGATATTGGGATGGAGATGCTGGTATTTAGTCCGAGATCGCTGACATAGGCTTCTTATAACACGAGTTACGCCCAGGGTTTGTGACGGGAATTTGTGGTGTATTTTACTCAATTTACCTCTCAAATCAATACATGATGCTATATACATCGGAAAGAGTGACATCTTATGGTCATAATGGTGTATAATAATCTAACTTTCATGTTAAATTACACATAGAATATTCCAGTTGATTGCCACTAACGTCGCTTTTTTATATGTTTGTTTACGTTTTAACTGAAAGCCGAGTGTTCCGAAGAACTTTGGCATTGTCCGGAGTTTGTTTTGGCGGAGACGAATTTCGATACAAACAAGATGGCAGCCTCCATATTTATTCTAATGCTCGTTGTGTTTACACTGTTTTAAACTGTGAGAGGGTTGTAATTCCCGTAATTTATTTAATGTATTACATTTATATCTTCAATATTTACTTAATCTATTTATTTATTTAATTATTGACACACATAATTACAATTACAATGGAGAATTCATCGCCATGTGCGTGGTTAGTCGAAAATCTATAGAATATTTTCACTGGAAAATGCCGAACACAGTTCGTGAGGTCAAATGAGTTCGCATACTTTTAAAAATATGTCAACAATGCGGTAAATGTCTCTTTTCACATTAAATTACCGCTTTCAATTCACAACTGATGTGGGTTTCAGATCAAATATCATGTCTTCTGCGGAAAAAAATCCGTTTATTGTCGCAATTGTGATATTTTATTTCATATAATTGTGGTTCTATTTGAGCGGGTCACTAACGCTTAACTCGTGTTATAAGAAGCCTATGGCGGTGATCTCGGACTAAATACCAGCATCTCCATCCCAATATCTTAGCTGGTTTTAGTACGAGAAGACTTGGACTAACATGTTTGTTGAAACCTTGATACTAGTGTCTAGTAAGCAGAAAGAATGTTAAAATATATAAAGTTTTATGCCTATACTGCCCTATACCAGTCATACATATCACATCAATAGCATGTTATCTTCAAGATCAGTGTTATGTAACAAAACGCCAAATTATGTAACATACATTGGCTTTTGTTTACATAACACTTTGCAGCTCTTGATGATAGCATGCTATCTACGTGATATTTATGATTGGTTTAAGTCACTCTAACAACAAAATAAGTCTATATTTTAATATTCTTTCTGTTTATGGTGTTAAGTTGAGGATGAGATGTACCCCCAGATGTGGTATGATATTCACTATGTACATTTTGGACTTCAAATTCATGTGAGATCCGGAAGTGCCGCGATTTGTAACCATCTGTGTTGGTTATTCTGTCGAACATATTTTGTTTGAAAACCAAACCCCAGCATTCGAAATTTTTAATAAACAATATCGAATCGAATCGAAGCTCTGGCCCCTAATATATTTAATATTTTTTTTTTTTTTAATTAAACATTTCTTTGATGTAGAATTTGCACTAATCCATGGCTCAAATTCATTCATTTGTTGCATATATTCGGTTGTGTATGATCCCATAAATGGTCGGATTTAGTGTACAGTCTCACTTTAATGCGTTTCATAAATTCAACATGTTTTACAATTATGTTACCCACCATACACACACTTAAATAAGATTTAGAAACAGATTGTCAATGATAGTAGTGGTTGGAAACATGAATTGGATGTCAACAGAAATTACCAATAAGAAAAGGAATGTCAAACATGAACACTTTTTGTCAGAGTTGATACATTAAGAAGATGTTGAATCCGATAGAGCAGTGGAACATGTATTTCCACCCAGTAATATATAGAGGATCTCACATGAGTTTCTATTTTATACGGAATTTATCAACCGAGTTCACTAAATTTGATTTGAGCCGAGGTTTACCGAGGCTCAAATAGAATTTAGAGGACGAGGTTGATAAATACGTATAAAATAGGATGAGTGTGAGATACCTTTTATCACATGATCAAATAAACCCGAAGCAACGCGAAATATTCATCGAAAACAACAATCATAAACTACAGCGATCGCAAGTTATTTGAAGAACGCCGTGACGTCATCGCACGCGCTGATATTAAACGTGTCTATTACCGATAATTATGAAACTGCTTTTATGGCCAAATTATGTGATAAATGAATAATTCTTGAGTTTTCCAATAATCTCCAGTATGGCTAAAAGTGCAATTTTTTCAGAACTTTCCACATCTTTGAATTCCTAATACCGGTATTCTTTTTCCAGTTTCCATGCTAGATGTATGAAACCATGAGAAATTTAACCCTTCCATGACTGGAGGTTCCTGAAATTTTGGGGAAAACCCTGTGCCAATGCATTCTCTGATATATGCGAGTCTCCCGTAGGCAGCCTCGCATATATAAGAGAATACATTGACCTAATAGTATTTACCTTGAACTTGTAAGCCAGCGCATTATCTTATATATGCGAGGCTCCTTATTGGAGACTTGCATATATAAAATAATGCACTGGCACATGATCTTTAATGCTGCACGAGCGCAGTTCCCATCATGAAAGGGTTAAAAGATCCAGCTTATTTAACATTGTATACCTCAGCTTTCTTGTGAATGGTCTGATCAAATGTTGCCAATAAAATCTGACGGAGATTGAAGACACCTGAGTTAGCGACGCGACTGGTGATCAGCTTCTCTAGTAGCTCATCTGGAGGTGCCGATCCATCCTTGTAATGCTTTGACATCCTATTGAGTGGTTCCTTCTCCCAACACCAATTCTCCAGCATCTGTGACGGTGCTTCTACAAAATCTCGCTCCACAGATGTTCCACTGAAATAGGAAATGGATTATCCCATCAACTAATTACTTTAACCCTTTCTATACTAAATTGAATCACCCATTCAGTTATAACAGTATACATTGGAACAATCTATTATTTATTTGCAGCGGTGTTCAGATGCTAAAAGCAGACAACAGACAAATATTACAAGATCAGATTGATTCATATTCATTGCTGGGAAATATTCATACCTATGGACAATTGTTGAACTTATTATCTGAAGGGAACTACTCGTCAATGAGAATTTGGTACATAAAGGGTTAGTGAATAAGAATGAAACTTCATGAAAGGCTCCCAGAAGCAGGATCTGCACTGGCCCGAAATTTAATTTTGCCAAATGAAAATAGTTTTTGCCAAATTATTAAGTCCTGAAATCTGACCCATAATTTTGCCAAATGAAAATAGTTTTTGCCAAATTATTAAGTCCTGAAAAATGACCCATAATTTTGCTGTGGTTAAGGAGTTGATTATTTAGGGCATTGCTGTAGTTCTTACTAAATTTCCAATAATTTCCCTCATACATATATCAGATTTAAATATAAAATTAATTAGTATAATAGTAGCAGGGAATGTATTTCATAATAGTGATATCAAGACTAGTTCCTCCACACTGCATTTATCATTACCTTGAACAATTATACACTGAAAAGGATATTGTTCCATCATATATAGTGTGAAAGTGAAAATATCTTGAGTATAGGCTGGTTCATGGCATGTAATAATGGAAAGTTGGAACTAAATTATGATTAACATTTGAATAAACAATAGTTGAATTGATGAATGATATGTGAAACTGATAAGGGGGTGACAGGAAGGGGGTTAAAGGTGTGATACAGGGGTGCGGTATAACTCCCTTATGGGATCGACAACCACCATTGTCACCATCAGAACGAAAACATATAGAATATAATATGAATTATCATTTCTTTCAGCAATGGCATTTTAGTATCTTGGGGTCCAACAGAGTAAAATTTTATAATGCCATTAAACCGTATCCAAGTTTCAGTAAATATCTAATTCACATACCATTTTATTTGTCAGAACATCTGACGAAAATCAGAACATCTAATCATAGGTTACCAAATCAAATGTGCAAATGGAAATCTAACAAAAGTGAAAACAATTACAAAATATGTGGTGTTTTAGGGGATGAATTCCATTTTGTTTTAGAATGAGACATAATTAAAGACCTCAGAGAGAAATACATCCCACAATATTATTGGAGATATCCCGTTAGAGAGAAATTCCACGATTTACTCACTATATGTAACGTGGCAATACTGAAATGACTTACTTTGTATATTTCTAAAACTTGTATTCAAACGGATAAAATAGTAATCTCACATGAAGGAAGCAGTGCAGAACATAATGTAAAGAGCTGTCGGCATTCCATTATGTTGTGTAAATCCTGTTTCATTGTTGAAAATGAAAATACTACTGCACTGAAATTATTCATCATATTTTATACTCAGTGTCACTTTGCCAGTTCAGTAAAATCCATCTTTGTTTATATATATAGATTATTATCTAATGTATGTTATATGCATATTATGTACTATGTCATATACCATGTGTTATTGGTGTTACAATAAATCAATCAATCAATCAAGACAGCCTAACTTGGCTATGCCACTCCTGCACAATAAATATGACTGACCTTTTTAATTGTTTTGTGTGCATTAATTAATATTTTGTAATATTTATTGTGTAAATAAAATAAAATGCTGTCCTGCCACAGTATCCCCCGAAAAAGTGGCCTCATTGGGGGCATCAGCTTTTCTGAAAAAAATAACAAGGACCCTAAATCCGATACTAAATTTCAGAACAATCCAACCAGTGTCCCCTGAAATGGTACACGGCAAACTACATGTATATAAGAAATCATCGGAAAAAAGTTCATATTATATTTTCATATAAGAAATCAATATTCCATATTTGAGAGCAACCAGACAAAAATGGGTGGATCCTACCCATATTCGAACTTGATCTGTATTTCGAGCTGATAAACTCATATACCAAATTTGATTCAGATATGATCACACAAACTAAAGTTATCATCCGGAAACCAGAAATTGACAGGATTCTAAGTCGTAAAAGGGTCATAACTCTCACAAAAATGGGCAGAGCAAACCATATTCGAACCTGACCTGTATATAGGGCTGATAAACTCACATACCAAATTTGGTTCAGATATGATCACACAAACTGAAGTTATCATCTGGAAACCAGAAAATTACAAGATTCTAAGTCGTAAAAGGGGCCATAACTCTCACAAAAATAGGCGAAGCAAACCCATATTCGAACTTGACCTGTATTTTGGTCTGATAAACTCACCTATGAAATTTGCTTTTGATCTAATAACTGAAAATACAATTTTTTAAATTATAATTAATTTTTCCTTAAGGGAAGCCCGAAACTGAACTATTTGGATTATTATCTCCAGCCTTGTGTTATCAGGAGGGTTAAAATTTATTGTCCGTTTATTGCCTACTCCGGTCAATCAGCGCTCGGATTAGCCACACATGAATGTGTCCCGTGTAACTCCCGCGTTCTAACAATTCATCGAGCCAGTTTTATTTCCCGACTTAATCATAAGATTTGCGAGTCGCAGGGATTTGCGAGTCGCAGGGTTGGGAATGGCAACGCCATGGGAGGGATCTATGATAGTTCAGTTTCAGGCTTCCCTTAAGGAAAAATTAATTATAATTTTAAAAATTATATTTTTTTCTGCCAAGGAAAGCCCTTCAACTGAACTATTTGGATTAGAATGCAAGCCCAGGAGGAGGCAACGAGCAATAAATTTAATATCCCAATTTGACGGGAATGTACTCTTCCAAAACAGATTTCATGTAAATGTGATTTAGTCATGAATCAGCTTTGATATGTTATGTGAAAGAGCTCATAAATTCAGATTCCAGCATAGCTCAAGCTTGTACCCCCCCCCCCCCCCCCTTGTTTTTTGGAAGAAACATCCCAGGTAGTGCCATACCATTCATGCCAGCTAGAAACAGAGCATGTAGAGACTTCTTCTTCTGCTGCTTTCTTCTCTTCATCTTCTTCTCGTTTCATGTGATGAGATCGATGTCTGTATATATATCTTCCCAATAGAAAGCGCTATTGACGGTACGCGACAGCGAGTCTTCCCCACACAGAACAGCCTCCAAAGGCTCGGGTGCTGTTATCCTGGAGGATTGGTTGCCCGAATCTCAGAGAACGGCACCCTGCCTGCCACGGTCTGCTGATGCAGGACCAGGGGGCCCGAACTGGTACTGCCCGACGTAAAGACTGGTACGGTTGTGCAATTTTTTTGTAATTCATTGTAACAAGATTTGACACATATCCTGTGATGAAGTTTTTTACAAGAGATCAACCTGTGTTGTTACCACCGTCGGCCCGAGATTCTTGCTCATCATTCGTCGTCAAAGCCATCAGACGCCATGAGAAGCATAGAAAGCATGTCAGGATGGACACCAGCAACAGAACAGCCTGCATCAAGTTGAGATAAGGTACTAGAGGGAAGCCCACTCTGGGAATGACTCGAACAAGGAACAAATGCTCTCGCAGTTGGATTTAAGGTGCTATTTCCCACCCCAAGGGCGGAGGGTAAAAGGTAAAATTGGAAGGATCCATTTGACCAGAGAAAGCCCCCCACCGAATCTCCCAAATGCAGGTGGTCCTGACAAGCATGACATATACCACTAGGATCCCATGACGGCAGAGGAGCAGGCCTGGACGTATCACTTGGGATGACGTTTCCAGGGGGACAAGACCGACCCTCATAATGGAGTGGGCCACGGCGCCGTGGGGAAGCGTCAGAAGGCCAGTTGGCTGGTGCACTTTGTGCGGCACGGGACAACGAGGCTTCCCCACCCAGAACAGTTTCCAAAGGCGCGGGTGCTTGTGTCCTGGAGGATTCGTTGCCCGAATCTCCGAGGACAGGACCCTGCCTCCCACGGTCTGCTGAAGCAGGACCAGGGGGGATGAATGGTTCCTGCCCGAGGAAAGACTGGTACGTTTGCTCAAATTGTTTAACCATTGACCAACGGGCCCTCACCCAACTATGACAATACAGCGTATTACCGCGTTTATTTCTTGAGCAACCCGCACGGTGTGTGGCCATCAAAGTCGAATCTCGTTCGACTATAAGCAAGACAAGACATTCTGTTAGTTATTAGCATACAAAATATTTGGTTAGTTATTGCAAAAACAAGGTTAATAAGGCAAAATTCCGTTAAGTTACTTGGCCACGTGATCTTACCTGCTATAAATTGAACCGCAGGTAAGATACTGTCTTTTCTCGTCTAAGAGGACGATGAGATCTGATTTCGCGTGCGCAAGAACATAGCGGTGTCCTTGCTTACAGTGAGGAGAATGTTTTATACACGTTCGGAAAGTTCGCCGATGGTGGAGCAGGCCTGGACATATCACGAGGGAGTATGATTCCAGGGGGACAAGACCCACTCTCGTAATGGAGTGGGCCACGGACCGTGGGGAAGAGTCAGAAGTCTCAGTCCTTCCCAGGAGACAGGAGAAATTGCTCTCGCACCTGTATGCACTTGTAATTTTAAATTCACGAGCATTAAACTTTGCACACTTCCCTCTTGACAAAATGTGCATGGTCACTGTAATCGTTGATTCAATATTAAACTATTGGAAGGTATATTTAAAACCGTTCCCATCTCAGTTAAATTATGGGGATGTGAAAGTGCAATGAAACATGCATGTATCGAGGTCTATCCCACAATGACATTTAATTTGAGAAAACCCCAACTAACGATTATATTACGGGCGCAATTACATCCGTCTTCAGAATTGCGAGAGCAAATGAGAGCGCGAGCTGTGTTTTCATCTGGGAAGAACTGAAGTCTGGTGCGCTGTTAGCGGCACATGACGAGTCTTCCCCACCCTAAGGCTCAGGTGCTGTGGCGTTCGCCCTTGAAGATTTGTTTTCCGAATCAACGATGTCAGCACACCGCCAGTCACTGGTACTGGGCAGTAGTCATGCACAATATAAAGGCTTCTTGCGGAACGGCGCTTTATATGTGTGATGATACAAATGCTTTCATTTGTGTTATTCTTGTAGGTATTCTATTCACCAGATAATCATATGGATATGTAGTAATAGAAGGAGAAGAGCCATGTTTTGGACTCTTTTGAAATTGGCACTGGCAGGCCCGCAGAATGCAAAATTATGCGTAAGCCGTAACGTATTTGTCGGTTGTCTGGTTTGTGCTTAGGTAACCCATATGTTACACAAACTGTTATAATCAGTATCGCGATAGCCACATACAACTTTGGCGTGACCTAGATTTTGCAACCTCCAGGTGAACCGAACCATCGTTCGCCTCCAATACGCTGGCCTGCAGTGGTCGTGCGCAATATAAATATGAACGCTGTTCATGTAACTGCACTTAATACGTGTGACAATACAAATGCTGTCCTTTCTGTTATTTGCCCGATAATCAATTGGATATGAGGCAATAGAAGGAAATGAGCCATGTGTTGGTCTCTGTTGGAAATTATAGTGGCAGCGGCCCTGCGTAATATAAATGCATTTCATGTAACTGTGCTTTATACGTGAGTGATGGCTATTTGTCATTTGATCGTTTCGATATGTGGAAATAGAAGGTAAAGAGCCAAGTGATGGACTCTGTTGGAAAGGCTATTGGCAGTGCATCTGGGGCACGTAACAATATATAAGCGTATTAGTTCGCCTTTACTATTCACGGATTGAAAGCGCAGAAGTATGTCGGTATCAGTGAAAATAGTCTCCATATTGATATAGTCAGGTATGTCATTGTGCCTTTGAGGCACTGATACCATTGGTATGGAACTATTACGGCTGGCCATACATGTTTCATGCTCACCATTTTGTATCATATTACATTCGTACGGTATTGTGGCGATGAGGCACTGATACCATAATATGTCCTTATTAATGGACCAATGAATTTGAATGTATCGATAAACACTAATGTCTGAGGATAACAGTTCAGATGTTGTCTATTAGGTTACAGTGAACACATGGAAATGAGAAATCATCTACCCTATCAAAAGAGGTATAAACATTGAATTACTGGAAATTTATTGAGACACTGGCTAGCCAATGAATCGTTTCAACACTGCGACCATGCCAGGTCACATTGGATATGGTGACTTGCCACAGGTAGGCCAGTAGGCTCGCATCAAGGCTCTCATCCAAAATGTCTCCAAAGAGTTCTGACCACGGACGGAATTATCATTGTATAGTTAAGCAAACTATAGCTGAAGGTTCAGGCTAATGCGCTTGCATATCTGTGCAGTCTTGGAACAGGGAAGCCCATTCAGCAAAATACATTGAGTGATTGCAAAGAAACAGACACAATTGTCGCCGAGATAACGACAGATTATGATTTGATGGAGATTGCCATTCAATAATGGGAATTGGAAATGAAAATCCTTGTTGCCAAATCTTGTGTCAGATAATCCTAGTCCCCAATCAAACCAGTTGCATGAGTCGTAGCAACCGGACACTGTCAGTCATACTGTACATGCACGTAAAGAAAGAGACTATTATAGCGACACAGCATTATTTGAACACAGGTCATATAATACTATATATGTTAAAACGAACATAATCTCCTTGTTTCTAACTATTGTTCCGATGATACAATGAGGTAAAGGAAATGGAATCGCAAGAACAGTCAGAATTTTCAAATAAATATCTTGAAGTCGCAGTAACGTTCGCGACAACGTTCCAAGTATCCAAATACAAGCCCTCATGTTAATACATTCGGGCTAGCTAAGATTTGCAAATATTAATCGGTTAAGCACAATTAATGATAACGACATGTTGTATATGTACAATGATGTTCTTTGATAATCATTTCCCAAATGTCGGTGAAGTTCCAGTTGCTCAACTTCAACTTACAATAAGCCAAGTAGACGTTTCAAGTACGCATGCGCGGAAATTTTCAGGTCAGGGGTCAAGTGAGATAAACAAACTGTAACTACCGCATGTCCAAAACTGAAATGAAATGAAAACGAATACGATTAACGATCATTACCCTGCGTTTTAACGAGGTTAGCTTCAAATTAAAGAAAGAAACAATGTTATATAAACATAAACTATTTGTCATGACTCAGCCAGTTTATATGAATCTTTTAATATTTAAATTGTAGAAAATAACCTCTTTTTTTTGCTTCGTTTGCCGTGATCTGGTGATTTTAGCTTCGTCAGTGATTCAAGCGATTGTCAACACTGACAACGGATATAAACCTGAGATCATCCTGTTATTAATAATGATAGGTGATCACTTTTATTTGGTGAATTGCACTATTATTTAGCTGTTAAAATAAGGTACAATATGTGCCATATATGGTCCGGCCATAATCTTGAAGAAGCAAACGTGTGATTAAAAGTAGTTTCAAAGTGTGTTTGAAATTCATGAAGCCAGGACAGCCAGCTTCCTTATTATTTATTTATTTAACAAAATTTAGTGTTAAGGATGCTAGAGGAAATCAGTCACATCAGCCCCCCCCCCCCCCCCCCCCCCCCCCCCAACTGGAAATTTAAGCATTAATTAAAATAATGCTTTAGTTCATAATCTAGCCTACCATTAGCAACCTCACTTCCTCGTACTCGTTTCCGATCCTCATACGAATGTGGACATGTGCTAATTCGGAGACTTTTTTCACAGCTAACAACTCAATGTATTTTATTAATCATTGCCTTTTTTACAATATTTTTTACTAGCAACTATTATTCTAATTACTATTTTAAGTATTCTTATACTCCATTTGCTCATATTTATCTTCATCTCCCTGTAATAGTGGTTTGTTGTTGTCACCAATTTTGGTGCACAGTATTTTCAAAATATCTACTTTCTGTTTACAATAATTAATGGGGTAATAATATATATGCATTGGGTCAAACAAAAAACATTGATATATGCTTCTCACGTCCAATGACCATTAAAATAGCTGAATTTGTTATAGCCATCTTGATGGAACATAACATAGAATTAAAATTTAAAATTGCAGAGGTCGAATGAAAATATCAGTGTTTTCTCATGATCCATTTGAAATTTTGACACTTGGCTAATTTTAGCCATTATTTTACTTTTAAAATATAAATCATATAAAGCTTGATAAATTGACACCAACAAATTTCATGCATATGGATGATACCATATAAAATAATTTTTAATCATAAATAATAAATTTTATACTTCATCCTTATGCAATGTATATATGCTCCCAAGGTTGCTTCACTTTTCAGGAGCAGGGCAGAATTTTTCATTCTTTTGAATTTCAGTTCAACTTTTTTATTCAATTTTATGCATTTTTTTCAGTTACTTGTGAGTTTCTTCATTGGTCTTCTATTTGCTTTTGCCTCTTTTACAGTTTTCCAGTTAATGCCAGATATATTCATTGTACTTCTATGAAATCACCTGTTTGGCAGTTGCCCCAGAATTTCTTCACTGTTGTTATATTCCACTACCAGTCTCGGTTTCTCTGTTCTTATGGCAGTTATGCATACCTCTTCTTTCTCATTTCATGGCAGTACTAGTATCACTATGAGAATATGTGCAATTAAAGGGCGCATACCATTTGGATAAATGGAAGGAGAAAATCTGTGAAATTCATAAATGCAAGAATGGTTTCGACAAATATACATGTACATGTATGTCACCTCCACATAATCCTCAGCACGTTGAGGGCGATGGAGTACCAAGTAGATGTTTTTTGTTGCTTGTATTCCCCGTGGAAAGAAAAGATCCAAGTAGCAGGTTGAGGTTGACAAACTTCACAAAGTCAATAGAAAGTCTAACCGTACAAAGGTGATATTTGGAGGCCTAGCTGTTAGTTCCAGCAGAGTGTGTTCTCTAGATTTCATAGATGGTGAGCAAGATTTTCAACTCTTGCTGGTGTTCTTGGTTTATTCCCGCTTTTGAGTTCAAGAAATTAACAATATCATGGTACATTGTCACGTGAATCATTGTGGGTGGCAATTTGGTAATTCCCTCCGACTCGCCTTTCCATCCTGTGGTCAGATCTGATAAAGGGTCTGGCAATCTTTTTTCATGAATTGTAAGCTAGAATGTCATTATTTTCTGAGGTTTTTTTCTCATCAGGATCTATGTCCACTACCTCTGGCAGACCTAACGAGCAAGCTACATTCGTTCACAGGTATTCTAAGTTGGAATTTGTGTAAAAAAATGGGTTTTTATGACAATTTACTCCTTTCATTCTATCCTCATTCAGAGGAGTAAATTGTCATAAAAACCCATTTTTTGACACAAATTCCAATACCTGTGATTTGTTACATAGCACAGATTCACCAGTTCCACTTTGTTAAGTCTCCTTTTTCTGAGATAATCTTTTAAGATATCAATTCGCCATGTTTTAAAGAATTCTTTATCACCCATGATTATTAATAATCAGTTTGCCCAGCCAAATAATTGTTAATTACTTTGGGCAGTTATATATCAAGTTCCAAGCTTCTTTGGAAAAAGATAGAGAATGCGACAGCCATTGAATTTTGACTGTCGACCATCGGGCCCGGTGGCATCTAGTCCAACAAATTAGACTATTCGGATTAATACATAATTTAATATTTGGACATTTACGATTGTATTAATGAGGGATTAAGGCCACATAAATGTCCAAATATTAAAATAGGCCTTAATCCGAATAAAAAACCCAATAAAAACGCAATTTTCGCTTTTACTACTAGTACATGACTAGAAGCCGACAAGATGCAACCGCAGGACACATCTTCTATTCATTTTTGTATCTAAGGCTAAAAAGTCACGATATTGCGTAAAATAGTGACAGCTAAATCGTTTTGACAGCCGATTATTTACACTGACGACGCACAAGTTCAGCGGATATTATCTCACTTGACCTCTGACCTCAAATTCGCTGCGGAATGTCTACATGGCTTATTAGTTGAGGCAAAAGAACTTTCATCGGATAACAAGTTCTATATTTGTTATTTATTCATGTAAATTATTGCCAAAGGAGACATTTCTGTCCTGGCCAACTTTCTGCGCACTAACATAGCTGTTGCATATATGATTTGGCAGTATACATGACATGAATGTAGCGATGAGTCGACTTCATGAAATAGAACATGTGTAGCACGAAATTAGGAGACTTCGCATGCCGTACCACGTGGATTCCGAAATCCGACGAGTCATGCCACCGTATATGTTGCACAATAATACAATATTGGTTTGCCACAAGTAAACTATGTGCTTCTGTAGTCATTGTCAAAATGGCCATCAATGGCGAATTTTTAACGTGATTTTGTCTATTCCAATCACAGAATTCGAGACGAAATGTGTCGATAAAAAACACGGAATTTTTATAAATTGCGTTGCGCATACTACGAAACGAAAAGTTTCTGCGCGTACGTAAAAATTATTAAATGACCGGATAAATTGCAAGTTTGTTATCAACAATAAATATTGAGTTGATAAACTCGCAATGCAGAATAATACGTCCTTTAGTTAACGATGTCCAACAGCTCCAAGGAGGAAATTAAAACTGACTCGATGAATTGTTAGAACGAGTGAGTTACATGGGACACATTAATGCGTGGCTAATCCGAGCGCTGATTGACCGGAGTAGGCAATAAACGGACAATAAATTTTAACCCTCCTGATAACACAAGGCCGGAGATAATAATCCAAATAGTTCAGTTGAAGGGCTTTCCTTGGCGGAAAACTAAAGTTATCATCCGGAAACCATTTCCGGACGGACAGACGGGATCCGGGTATTTTAGATAGTCCCCCGATTTTTTTTTTCAGGGGACAACAACTAATAGTTGTACAATTTATACAATGCCAAGTAGGCAAACCAATCAAGTATCCCAAGAACTGAGCATGTTTATAGTCAATGCAGTAAAATATTTAAATCAACTGACCTGAATAGTGAGAAATCAGCCTGGGCACAGATCTGGTGCATCACATGACCAAATTCATGAAAGTATGTCTCCACCTGTAATGATGTGGAAAGATACAGGTTTTTCCAATTCTCATTAGTTGTATTGTGTAGAAGTACATTATTTGAAAACATATTGAAATGGCCTATATTTTTATAAATTATAAATAATATTGTACATATTAGGTTACATGTAACATGAAGGAACAGTCTGGACTGTCTGGTCGTAGAAGCATTGGACCTAAAATAAATTCTTAACAAGCTATTTTTGGTGTCATTTTATCGGACAGAATCATGGGAACAACATATCCAAAATCTGCTAAAATCCACCTTGGGTAAAATTCTCTATTCAAGATGGCTGTTAGTATCGGAAATCGTTGAATTTCTGCAGTAGGTTCACCAATTAATGCCAATTTATTATAAATTTAAATATTGACAAAGCTACTATGCTTAAGACAATTTTAGGTTTCTTAACTTCATACTATACAAATATATTATTTGACCAAATGCAGATTTACAAATATGTACCATCAGTTTTTTTATAAGAATACCTCATCGTGCTGAAGAAGAGAGGGCTTATCATCTGTAGGCTTGGTAAAATTTGCAACCATTGCAGCGACAGCTAACTGTCTGGATCCATCTGGCAACAAACACCCAGGCTGCAAGAAGAAATAAACGAGAATCAGGGTTGAGATTCGGTAGTTATGCCAAACATGGACTTGTATTGAAAATGCATTAATTGTAACTGACTATCATACACAACACCATTGACATACCAAATGACATACACAAAATTTATTCACAATGATTGACAGACAAGCATTATAAAATGATGTAGTCATTGTTAAAGGACTTACTCGCTCTGTTGTGATTAAAATGATCCAAGTCCCATTCCGATCGCGTAATAAATAACCCGTAAAATAAATAAATAATACCACCACCGGTATTCGGAGATTTCCGTGACTAAACTACGAGTGACGTACTTGTGGGGAGCGAATTAAAAACACAGATTCGGAGCCGGAGTTTATGCAGACTACGAGGACGTAATCGTAAGTCAGCCGATACTAAAATGCGGAGTCATATGTGCGCGTGTGGTGTATAGATTACGTTACGCTTTGGCCGTTTATCTGGAATAGAAGACAATAACTATGTGAATAAAGTAATTAATAGCCCCTAGAATGGTTGTTGTTTTTGTAGCCATTAATAATTAACATGCCGGCACGTGTCTGTTTTGGTAAATAGATGGCAGTAATTAGTGCTTTGATTGTCTCGCGTATTCATTCGGTGATTTGTAATCACTCAGTGACTATTCATCAGTGTCAGTCACGAACTTGTTTGCACTCTAAAATGCCACAAAGTGAATAGAAAGAATTCGAACATTATCGCTCTGGTCATACATATATAAGAAGCGCCCAAATTTATATAAACACTGGGCTGAATAATGTTAACTCTATTTATGCGCCTTTGTTTTGTGTTTGTTTGTTGTTTTACTTTCGATATAAATATCCCGAGTATCTGTCATCTCCACATATTCCAAGATGGCTAGTAGATGTAGTGTGTTCAGTTATGAGCGGGCTAGCGATCCATTATTTAGTACCTCCAAAAAGACAACACAGTGCGTAATTTATAACGCTCTTTATTGTCTACCGCTTTTGTGAGACGGAAGCATGGACGCTCTTTATATTTAATTGTCACAATACAAAATCACCCATGACATATCGAAATAGAGCACGTTCATAATTGAGAATGCTCTTTATTGTCTACACCGCGACGAAAACATGGACGCTCTTTATTAGAGGCAATCATTGGAGTTTTTCTATGCTAACAATTCAAAAACATCCTCTCTAGAAAGTCAATATGTGACATCAAAACGTAAAATAAAACAAACAACAAACTGAAAAACAATGCCAGGCTAGCCTTCAATTAAAAAAATGTCGTTATGCCAAACTGCAGCCTAACTAATAATTATTGTAGTTTCAACAGTTTGTTGTGTATTCGAGTGAATTATTTTGTTTACTCACTTATCGATCTTGACTGGAAGGATTTTAGCAAGCTGTTCACAGTCGTACACTTCTCCACACAAAATGTTTCGTGTGAAGAAACAGACAGGAACATTATTATGACGAATTTAAGCCATCATGATACATGTACTAGTACAATAACTACCACCTTTTTAATCACACCCATTTGTATTTAATTGTACACATTTAGCGCACAACTGGATGACACTAATGTGTAAACTAGCTTCCGAAATTGGTACCATACAACGAAGAATGAAGTACCGGTATATGGCCAAACTTGTATTCTTTCAGAAACAGTTAAATTAGTTTCGCACGAAATTTCGCTCGCTCGATCAATGCATTTCTGCATAAATTAATCTCATTTCAAATAACTTTTATCGCATCAAAGTGCATTTTAGCCATCATTATTCGTTATATAATCCACATTCTATCAAAGCCAGTTCATAATTCAGCACATTCAAACAGTTTTATTCCGTGATCGCTATTTATCGTAAAGGCTTAGGTAATTATCCAGCGTAATTTATCAACTCGTTACGCGATTGGCGGAATTATTTCAAGCTCCACCCACCGCTGTCATCGGTAAGCGTCGATGCAGATGATCGGTCATGTGACCGCGTTGTGGTCATGTGATCGCACTCACTTGACTGACTTCGGATATTTCCGCGATTTTTTTAATATCATAATAATATAAATACTATCTGCTCGATTTTGAATTTTCTTGGCGAAATGGGTCTGTTAGACATATATTATTAGTATTATGACGATAAAAAAAATATTTTTTTGAGAGACTAATTCCTTTAAGCAAATCACATATAATAACAACAATAACAACAAAATCAGTTGATATTTGTTCAAGCTCTTGTGGTATCACGATAAAATTCACCAAAATGAACTATTTTCAGGCCGTAAGTCTGCCTAAGATATATGGACCTGGCTGGTTTTCAAACTCGATCAAGAAATTAAACAAATCTCATATCAACAAAATCAGTTAATATGTGTTGAAGATATTGTGCAATTGCGATAAAAATTTACTAATTAAGGGCTGTAACTCTGCCCAAAATAGGATATTATTAGATGAGACCACAAGTGACAGTTCTTGAATAGAATATAACCGCACGAGACACAAATGAGTAACCATTTTATGAAATAACAGAATATGCGCATCATGTCACGTTGATCTAAGTCATAACATTTCAACAAGCCAGATAGATAAGACCAAGTCTGAATTTAGTGCGTCTGACATTGCAGAATGAGTTACCAAAAAGGGTGAATTTAGTGATGCTACCCATAACAGTGGGGTAGCATCACTAAATTCACCCTCTGGCACCTCATTTTGCTTAGGCCTCATCTTCTGGGAAGTATCAATAGTCTCAAATAACATTGTTTTTAGTTACTTTTCCCTCTGTTCAGTTTCTATATCCTCTTATTTTCAGAAGATAAATTGCATAATCGAGGTGACTAATGGGTGAACATCAACAACTTCAACTGGGGAACTTCAATCTTATTCTAGTTCTCCCATAGCATTTGAGGCCTAAGCAGAATGAGGTCCCCAGAGGGTCAATTTGGTGATGCTAGCCCATTGTGCGAGATAGCATAACTAAATCCACCCTCTGGGAACTCTCACTCTGCAAATGTCAGACAGACTAAAATTCAGGCTTCGATATAAGACATACATGATCAGGTTTGCTCATTTTGACATTGTGATAGTAGGTGTAGGCCACATATATAATTATATTGACAAAAGTTTCATACAAAGTTTGAAAACATACAAGATGTACATTTTTGGGGATGAATAATGGTGTTTTACTTCAAGATGGGTTACTGGTTTTCAGAATTGGTGACTTACAAACATAATAAGGCAACAAAAAAAAAACGGTTTTAGTTTTCAGGCTTTGTCGCATTGAATAAAAGGGTCTTTTTATTTTACAACATGTCCATAGTAGATATGTATTGGATATTAGTGTGAATTGAGCTCAAACATATCTGTGTAATGTGTGAAAAGTGAATTGCGAGCTTACAACATGAAGTAGATGACTACAATTAAGAAAATTATTAGATGATCCTCAAGCTCTTCTTACAATTAGTCATTGTGAACAAATTACACTAATTGTAATTCCGTACAATTGAAAGGCACAGGCTGAAATTCAGGATCACATATTAGAATGGAGAGGTATCAGTTTTTAGACAACAATAGTGAATGTCAGGAGCATTATATAATGTTAGGTAATCCCAGTCATGCGCTGGTAGTGCAATGTAAATTTTATATAAGATTAAATGAGTTTATATGCATAAGAGTTCCCTCCACATTTCTGGTTATTACTGGACAGAGGAAGGTATCTTTGTCCATCCTTACTATATGAAGAAAAAAAGAAGAAAAAAAACCTCCCTCCCTCATTTATTTGAAATAATAATGTTGTGTGTGAGAACAATTTTTTTTTTTTTTGGCCTTGGAACTGTCACTGATTAACACTTTATTTACTATTTTTTACCATATTTCCATTCACATTGTTCGGGATAAAAGTTGCATGGCCTTTGAGTCTAGGTCAAGTAGCTCACTTGAAAGCGGTCACTAATCATTGATGATTGGTGAACCGTGATTGAAGAAAACGTGCGTTCTGAGTGGTCACGTGTGTACTCGTGGGCATAACAGGCTTGGCTGACCCAATAACGTTGCCATTTTCCTTTGAACTCTAGCTAGCTTCACGTCGTATGCCCAAGCGCACCATGTCTCGCACAAATTTAACAACTCACCACGCCGACCTCGACGATGGCTCCGATTCTGATCGCCAAGCCGATCAACAACATACTGCGACCGAGCCCGCGTCAGACCAAATTTCCATTCGAGCGTCAGACGACGATATGTCATTCCTTGGCTTTGATTCCGATGGAAATGCTACGTTCCCCGAAATCGACAAACGTACACAGGGTCAGCTAAAATCTAACTAGCCAACAAAGAAACAACTCAAGTCAGTGGTGGTTGTACCCAAACCAAAGGCGACTAAAAAACTCACCAAACGTTCTAACACACAAAAAGGGACAGGAGATATTCCCAGCAAAATCTCCAAACTCTCCAATGCGGAAATTGAGCAACTCAAGACCGTGCTCGGAGTTAAGGACATCGCATCGAATGTCTCGACTTTACATTCCCAAGTTACATGCATCCAGGGAACTGACAACTCATATACTATCCCACGAAGACGAAATACCCATAGAGGGACTGTGTCCGCTTCCAACGGTGGTTCCACCGCAGTATTTCGGAATCAGGAAGCAGTGGATCATCTAAATGCCACGGACGATGGTCTCTATTCATTAGAACCATCTCCGCTCCCGGATCCAATAAATCCACCATTGGTGGTAGACGAACCATTTGACTCCGACCACATTTCTGATGAACATTCAGAAACGGCTGATAATTAGGACTATCCGGAATTTAAGGAGTGTAAATTGGGTCCCGACATACATCCACGCATGGCTAGGTTTTCAGAAAAAGCCTGTACTGAAGATATCGAGGAGGCACACTTACTGCAGTACGAGAAAAATATTCACTTCCGGGAAACTGTCAACTAATCGATGCGCCACGCACGAATTCAGAAGTTTGGCAAATTATTCGAAACCCAACATGGCGAATCAGGGACCGAAAGTTTCAATCGATTCAAAAAGAATTATCCACGGGTATAATTCCCATACTCCGAGCCTCCGATGTATTACAAAAAAAGGTTCTGACGGCGGATGACGTGACGACAATTAAAGGTAATCTGGTCGATGCAATTACCGTCTTGGGACATACCCAATTCAATTTGTCAATGCGTCGTCGTGTGTTC
The DNA here is from genome assembly GCA_032622095.1 of Siphonodentalium dalli. Taxonomy (NCBI): domain Eukaryota; kingdom Metazoa; phylum Mollusca; class Scaphopoda; order Gadilida; family Siphonodentaliidae; genus Siphonodentalium; species Siphonodentalium dalli. The sequence goes on along the minus strand of CP136063.1, from coordinate 160,201,717 downwards.
CTTCGACCGTGTCTAGATGCCAAATACAAATCGCTGTTCTATCGCGATAATGCGTGCACTGACCAACTGTTTGGTGATCTCACAACTCGACTCAAGGTTATTAACGAGACACCAAAACTTCTGCCGAGTCCAGCAGCCAATGTGAATCAGAATGTCACCAATACCCAATACGGCAATCACTCTGGTGTCACGAAGTACAGACGTGGAACCAACAGTCCTTTTTTAGGAAAACCTCTGGGAGATTGCAACAGCTCCCACCAGTCCACATACCAGGAAACCATTATCGCAGAGGATTTGCTCCACGTTCCCGAGGGATGGGCCATCGACGAACACATTAATTGTGAGTAATCTTACTGATGTTTCCTCTTCTATTATGGCCGGTAGACTCAAACAGGCTATAGCATCGAATTTCTTCAACTACCATATCAATTTGCAATTCCAAAACCGTTTAAATTCACTGATCAAAAATGTTGCCTACTTGACGATGCCGTGCATAGTTTATTAACGAAGGGAGCAATAATTCCTTCATCACATGAAAAAGGCGAATTTATTTCCAATTTATTTCTTACGCCGAAAAAGACTGGCGGCTACAGACCAGTAATCAATTTAAAACAATTAAATCAATTTGTGGAATGCCATCATTTCAAAATGGAAACTTTAGATCTGGTTCTCGAATCCATAGAACCCAACATGTACCTAACGTCAGACTTTCATTTTTGAGGCGCGCGATCGCTCTTGCGCACCATCGCGCGGCTAAAATTGAAAACCAGTGAGTGATTGCGCACCTAGGCCAAATACAGAGAGCGAACCTGATAACGCTATTTTCAGTGTCTACCCAGACGAGGTCACACGGTGTGACGTGTCGGATGCACTATCTGTCTGAGACTGAATGATTCGAAGCTAAAAATACATTTCTATGTATGGCTTATGACGTCACATAAATTCCTGGAAAATAAAAGCGAGACCACGTGGCCGGGAGATGTTGATATTTATTCTGTCAGCATGGAATCGGAGTATTAAATTGATTCCTTATTAATAATTATGAATTACAATTAATATAGGAGCATGTACAATATAAAACATAGTGTGTAACATTCACTTGTGCTTATGGATAGTGGATTAAGTAGTGTTATTAAACCATCAAAGAGATTCACTGGACATAGATCGTGAGTAAACTAATTCAATTTACGCGGCATTTATGAATGTATTTCCACTGTTTATTTTATGGTGATAGAAACAGCGCGCCTGGCCAAAACCCAGCGAGCGGGAAACTGCGCGACTATATTTTCTAACGAGAGGCCGATCACGATCGGCAGATGTTTAACCCATACCTTGGCGCTAGCGATTAGCTATAACTGATAATTGGTCAAAGATATGATCACAGTGATACACATATCAGTACCTAACTTAAAATCAAAAGCTCAAATAATTTGTCTTAAGAAGAGGTTAAGGTAATTGGGGTGGGGGAGGAGTCGTTTTAAATCTCATAACTCTGTCCCTATTCAACCAAGGACCTCTCATTGTGAGATCCAATTGTTTAGCCATTAATCAATTTGACAGATAGGACAAACAATTATCTAGCCAGCAGGTTCATCTTTACCTTCATACAACCACCCCCTAGAGCTATGTAACATATGTCATCACTCAATTAATAACAGATTTCACTTGGAATGACTTCTATTAAAGGTATTCGCATGTGCTCTGGATATTGGATGTTCACATGGCAATTTATTGATATCATTATATTACATGCAACTAAATTTTTTTTTTTAACTCAATAATTTTTTTTATTATTATAAAAGTTTTAAAATATTTTTTATGTTAAATTGAGCGAGGAAATTCAATCTAAAAAAATATGAAAAATCAAAATTTAAAATTAAAAAAAGAAGAAAGAAGGGTCATAACTGCTTTAAGATAAATCGGATCGAACTCATATTCAAACTCGAACTGTATTTTGGGATGAGAAACCTATACACAAAATTTGGTTCCGATCAAATAGAAATAATAGAAAAATAGAGTTATCACATTATGCCTAAAGTGTCTACGAACTGACAGACAGATAGAGACGGACGGACAGATGAGTGGTCAATCTGGACATTGACACTATGTGTACCATACTATGGTATAGGTACACATAAACAGTTTTATCTCATGCCGAGTACAGGAAAAATACATCAAACCTGGTGTGCCCCTTTAATATTTCAATTCACATTTGTAATCAATTGAAATCAATGTCGAAAAAGCTTTTGATTAATATATAGATAAAACAAACTAGACCTACAGTTCTAAGAGTGTTATGAACAATTATTTTGTTCCCATAGACTGATACAGAGCTCTCCTTTTTTAAAGTTTGAAAACCAAAGTTGTATTCCCATGCAACCAACAAAATTCCAATGGTAATGCTATTAAACAATGAAACCAGATTATGCCTTTAAGGTGAAATTTAAATAACCATGAATATAAAATATAAACATTCCACCTATGATATGGCCAGAGATACTTATAGAGTATAAAGTATATCTGATATAGCCAACACAACTCCTAGTAGTTAATTAACTCAATACCAGTACAAGAGAGAGAGAACTTCATGGCATTGTAACTGGATAGTATCTCTTGTCTCCATAGCATTGTGAAACTGATTTATTAGATATTATCTAGACAGTGCCACCTGTGTATCTTTGATATATTTTAGTGATGAATAAAATAATCAAAGGGCCATAACCCCATTAAAAAGTACTGGATCAAACCCATATTCGAACTCGATCTGTATTTTGAGTTGAGAAACTCATATACAAAATTTGGTTCCTATCAGTGGAAAAATTGTAGATTTATCGAAGCATTCATGAATTCTATGTCAAAGGGCCATAACTCCATTAAAAAATATCATATCAAACCCATATTCGAACTCGATATGTATTTTGGGCTCAGCAACTCACATACCAAATACGGTCAGATAATATTTTTTTGAGTTATGGCAGCATGCATGAATTCTAAGTTGAAAAAGGGCCATAACTCCGTAAAAAAAACTCGGATCAAACCCATATTCGAACTCGATCTGTATTTGGTGCTGATAAATTCATATACAAAATTTGGTTCCGATCAGATATAAACTGTTCGAGTTATCGCACCATGCGTAAAGTGTCTACAGACAGACAGACAGACAGACAGACAGACGGACGGACGGACGGACTAACGACGAGTGGTCAATCCGGACAACGACACTATGTTTACCATACTATGGTATGGGTAAACATAAAAATGAAAGTCTGCCTAATGTCTCACGATCTTCAAGATGCGTACTTTAGCGTCGCACTTGATCAGTCTTCCCAGAAGTTTTATGAAATTTCAATGGCGAGATTTTCTCTATACTTTTGTCTGTTTAGCATTCGGCCTGTCCACCGGACCCCGTCTATTTACCAAAATTCTTAAACCTATTTATGCACACTTCCGACAGTTGGGCATTAAATGCTGGTACGATATTGACGATTCTTTGATTGCTAATACCAGCTATTCATCCTGTATTCAACAGTCACAATATATCAGAGATGTATTAATTGCGTTAGGATTCTCGATCAATGATAGCAAATCAGTTCGCCAACCAACCCAATCTATTACTTACTTGGGTTTCATTATTGATTCAGTGGCATATAAAGTATTATTGTCAGCAAAGAAAGTTTCTCAAATTTTAGAGACTGTTCACAGATTTCTTAGAATCCGGGTTATGTCCATTAGAGATATAGCACACCTAATTGGTGTCTTAGTAGCTGCATGCCGAGCCGTTTGTCTCGGAAAGTTATATTACAGAGAACTGGAAAAAGACAAAACAAGGCATTGTTGTTGGCCAATGGTAATTTTGAACACCAGTGCACTCTCTCGGCAGACAGCATTCTCGAACTAACCTGGTGGAAGAATAATTTAGTGACAATGAATGGACAAATTATTCGGAAACCACCTGTTTCTCTCATTCTCGAAACTGATTTATCGCTACAAGGGTGGGGTTCCCGTTTTTCTAGAACTTACAGGAACTTATGGCTATATTTTGTGGCCTGCAAACACTTTGTGGCACTATTAACAATACACATATTCTCATTAAATGTGACAATTCAACTGCTATTAGTTACATTAATAAATGTGGTGGTCACATCCCACAATTACACAATTTAACGGTGAAAATCATGTTGTGGGCATTTTCTCGGAAACTTGCATTATCTGCCACACATAAACCAGGTTCAGTTAAGTAGAAACTTCCAAGATTCTTATGAATGGAAGCTGAACCCGTCAATATTCCAGCGAATAATTACACACCTGATCACACCTAACATTGATTTGTTTGCTTCATACAACAATTATCAGATTTCCTAGTATGTTTCTTGGAAACCTGATCGGGGCGCATTTGCTGTGGATACCTTTACATTGAATTGGCAACAATTTATACCATACTTATTTCCTCCTTTCAGGATCATACCAAGAGTACTTACCAAGATTGTCGAAGACAAGGTGGGTTTAGCTCTAATGATTATTCCTCACTGGCCCAGCCAGCCATGGTTTCCTTTCCTATTAGAATTACTGGTTCATCACCCAATCAAACTACCTTTGTACAACAATGTGATAACATTGCCTCATTGCCAAGGCACACATCCCATTTTACGCAACCTAAATCTGACCGCTGTGCTACTATCAGCCAATACCTCCACCATCGAGGTATTCCAACGTCGACTTCCACTCTTATCAGAAATTCATGGCGAAACTCTACCAATAAACAATATGAACTCGCCTGGCGAAAGTGGTTTCTTTGGTGTCAGTCATGGCAAGTTGATCCGTTCACGCCATCTCTCAGACAGGTCGTCACCTTCTTGACAAGCCTTTTTCAATCTGGAGCATCATATAGTTATGTGAATCTTATGCGTGCCATGCTCTCTCAATCATTAGGCTTAATGGGTTCTGAAGTAGACTTCAGTTCTACTCTCCTCACTAGGTTTATGAAAGGAGCAGCCAATGTCCCGACCACCTTTACCACGATACCAAGCTATGTGGGATGTTTCAATTTTATTGGCTTATGTCCGGAAAATACCTCTCACAACCGATACTTTGCTGAAAGATATTACTATGAAACTCACATGCCTGCTGGCTTTGACTACCATTCAGCGAATTCAAACACTGGTCGCTTTAGATATTAACAATATGACACTACTTCATTCATCGGCTGAATTCATTATTACCTCGCCGTTAAAAACGACCACAATTCGTAGACATGCAACCCCTATTATGATTCATGCAGATCATAGAGCAGATTTATGTGTTTTCGAACCCTGAAAGTATATTTACAACGAACGTCTGAGAACCGATCCAGTTCTCAACTCCTAGTTTCATTCAAAACCTACCATCCAGTCTGCAATACCTCTATTGCTCGATGGCTTAAAAATACAATGACATTAGCGGGCATCAATACTGCTCTTTTTAAACCTCATTCTATTCAGGGATCTGCAGCATCAGCAGCTTTCTCATCAGGTGCTTCACTGAAGTCCATCATGACAACTGCCAATTGGGCATCTGCTGCCACCTTCTACAAATGTTATTATCAGCCACAAATGCCGCAACCTGTATCCAATACCTTTCTTGATCTTCTTCCAGCGAATGAGAGACACTCTTCAGCATCATCAGATTAAGACAGAGGGGCACGAACGGGATGGAACTGCACGACCGATGCCGATGATTCAATGATCTCAAGCCATTGTGTTCAGGACTCAATAAACAGATGAGTTAAATATCTCGTTTTGTTTTCTCTGAGCCCTAATTGTCGGCAGCTTCTAACATGCAACTTTTATCCCGAACAATGTGAATGGAAATATGGTAAAAAATACCCCTCTCATCCTAGCATCCCGTAGGGATGCGACTGGATGAGAGGGATTTTTTCCATATTGGAATGAACAGTGGAGGGATAAAAGTTCCGCCCTTGGTCCCACCCAGTTCCACTGTTCATTCCATTCAATTTGCCTCAATTATGGCCTCGCCCATACTTTAGCTTTCAAATGGCAACGTTATTGGGTCAGCCAGGCCTGTTATGCCCACGAGTACACACATGACCACTCAGAACGCACTTTTCTTCAATCACGGTTCACCAATCATCAATGTTTAGTGACCACTTTCAAGTGAGCTACTTGACCTAGACTCAAAGGCTATGCAACTTTTAGCCCTCCACTGTTCATTCCAATATGGAAAAAATCCCTCTCATCCAGTCGCATCCCTACGGGATGCTAGGATGAGAGGGGTATTATATACTCATTGACAAGTAGTATCCCTAAGGACATGTTGAGATCCCTTTGTTGAACTTATTATCTGAACATTTCTCTCCAATGAAAATGAATCTTTCTGAACTTCTAATATATTTTCACCAGCCTATCACCTGCTCAGTTTTTTTTTTAAATGAATAGACCGTTCCAATTAGGGTCCTGCGAATTGGAGATTTTGATCAAATGGAATATCAAATCGACGAAATCAAATGGAATATCGAATAGAATCATACCCGTGTGTTGCATTCTCAATTAGGCGTGTTTTGTCAATGATTAGACGATTTGTGAAACGTTCTATGAACTTCCATGAACTTCCATCGTAACTTATGTGGCGATCAACCGTCGTTCGCGATACTATTAACTTCAATTGATAATTGTCGAGAACAGAACTAAAATCACCCGAAATTTGCATGTATTGCAAAATTGCAAATCGTATTCGGAAACACCCGTTGTTATAAACTTGAAGATGCAACAACAGTCGCAGGGTAGCTTGTTTACGTAGTACTGGATGCTTCATGGACAGATAATTCCATAGATGGGTCGTTGTCGCAGATGCTTGCGATTTATACACCATGTTGCATTAATCACACATGCAAATTCCTGCACTGCCTGCAGCTATATCATGTTTAAAACAAGAGATGGACTGTCGTCCGGTGCATACCCCCTCGTGGCATACCGCCTAGTGTGGGCACATCTATAACTTATGATGGCTATACTCAGACATATGGACCCAGAAATCAGCATTTTCATATAAACAAAGATGAATAACTATAGAACAAAAAACCAAAACAAACATTTGAATGTGTCATTAAATGTCCTCATAGTGGTGAACATCCATACAAAATTTCATTGAGATCCGAGCATTACTGTTCAAGTTATGAGCTGAACAGACATCGGATGGATCAAACAGCCAACATTTCCAGATAAACAAAGATGAATTACTCTAGAATGGAAAAGCAGAACAGAACAATGGAACCCCCTATTGAATGTCCTCATAGCAGTGAACATCTATACCAAATTCCATTGAGATCCCAGCACAACTGTTGAAGTTACGACATGAACAGACACCAGACGGACCAAAAAGCCAACATTTCCAGATGAACAAATATGAATAACTCTAGAATGGAAAAGCAGAACAAAACGATGGAACCCTCTTTTTAATGTCCTCATAGTAGTGAACATCCATACCAAATCCCATTGAGATCCCAGTACAACTGTCGAAGTTACGACATGAACAGACACCAGACGAGCCAAAAAGCCAACATTTCCAGATGAACAAAGATGTATAACTCTAGAATGGAAAATCCGAACAAAACGATGGAACCCTCTATTGAATTCCCTCTTAGTAGTGAACATCCATACAAAATTTCATTGAGATCCGAGCACTACTGTTCAGGTTATGACATGAACAGACACCAGATGGACCAAAAATCCAACATTTCAAGATAAACAAAGATGAATAACTCTATAATGGAAAATCCGAACAAAACGATGGAACCCTCGATTTAATGTCCTCATAGTTGTGAACATCCACACCAAATTTGGTTGAGATCCCAGCACAACTGTTGAAGTTACGACATGAACAGACACCAGACGGACCAAAAAGCCATTATTTCCAAATAAACAATGATGAATAACTCTAGAATGGAAAATCCAAACAAAACGATGGAACCTCTATTTAATGTCCTCATAATAGTGAACATCCATACCTAATTTCATTGAGATCCGAGCACTACTGTTCAAGTTATGACACGAACAGACATCGGACGGACGTACGGACTCACAGACGCACGCACGGACGGACGGACAGGTGCAAAACAGTATACCCCCCTTTTTTTTAAAGGGGGTATAATAAACATGATTAATGGATGACATATTGTCAAGTGTCAAGGAACGCTCCAAAACTGAAAGTAAACTTTAAAAGAAATCACCACCCACATACACTTTTTGACGCCGGGAACATGTGTTGTTTGCAGTCTCAGCGATGTTATATAATTCGGAATCTGAGATGGATAGTCAGCAGATAACAATAGTGGTTGCATAGTCTCATATTATAATTTACACGCGTCGTCGGTCCATCGGCAATCTCAAAGCTTTTGGCTACCATGTTCAAAGCTAGAATTCAGAAGTATTTAGTTGTCGTATAGTGGCTAATTACTGGCTGTATGTATATTTAATAGCATACGAACATTCGCGATGAACAATATGAATTATAAGGTGCATATATTCCAAATTTTCGGGAATTAAATGTCACAGAAACAGTTAAGATCAACGTGTGTACTCGTCTGTAAACAGCCTACTATTTCGTCAGTGTATATTTTGAGGTGGAAATTTCGACTCAAATTCGAATCGAATTTGACTTCGAATCAAATCTCGAATCGAATATTGAATATTCGCAGGACCCTAGTTCCAATGTATACTATTATAACTGAATGGGAGAATCCATTTAGAATAGAAAGAGATAAAATTCATTTCTTGGAACTCAAGTACACTCCCACATGAAAAGATGGGCAACACTAAAAGCAGATCACTCAGTGTTGCACTCTTGATCATTCTGTCATGATATTCAATCAAGCTTGTGCTGGAGTTGTTAGTTTATGTTCCCATGAATATAGGAAGAGTGTATAGATGTTGCAGATAGCTTGCAAAGTTGTAGAATGATCAATATATTTTTAGAATTCATACTCATAAATAAAAAAACAGAGTCGCATAGCAAAAGCTGACAGCGACTCATTTATCACGAGAGGTGGCTTTAAGAGTTATAACTATAAGTAGATATGATGCAATGTCAGTACACGTGGAGCAATAGGAATAATGGTAAATACCAATCAATTTGCAGGCTTCAATTTCACATGGTTTATAAATGACAATGCCAACTAACTGAATAAAGCCTTCAATTTTATCTAAAACAATCGGATGCTAAAGCGCAGCATTACACACATCAATATTGAAAGAGGAACTATTTACGCCTAGTGCTAGGTCACATTGTACTTACTTCTCTTTGCTGGCATCGGTCTCCGAAGCAAGTCATGTTTATTTTTTGTCACCCACCCTCCCACCCAGTATTTCTGCTTCTGTTTTGGGAATGGATCTCCTTATTGCTATGAGCTATGCTTAGTGTTTTCAGGTCTGCGGGACAGCCCAGGTTCATTTGGCAGGACTCTTCCCTTTGCAGTCTCGATTTCTTATGATTGGCGCTTTACTGGGACCAAATAACATGAAAGCTGAAGTTCCATAACATTTTTAGACTACCTGTTGCTTTATTAATTCATTACAGGTAGTTATTCGAGCAAACCTGTCTTGTTATGATTAACATCCTGGTAGGATAAATAAATAAATCTCTCCCCATCAAATGTTCCATATATAATTACCTGAGAACAAATCTCAATGTACCCAATGATGTTGCCAGAGATAACGATTTTGTCCCCACAACAATATGCATATGGCCACAAGTTAAGTGTGGTTTTTCGTCAAGCCTTGAAATAGTGTGTCTGTCATTTGCAGAATGAGGTTCCCAGAGGGTGAATTTAGTGATGCTACCCCTAATAGCGGTCTAGCAATCACCAAATTCTCCCTCTGGGAACCTCATTCTGCTGAGGTGTAAGCAGAATGAGGTCCCCAGAGGGTGAATTTGGTGATGCTAGCCCGCTATGCGGGGTAGCATCACTAAATTCACCCTCTGGGGACCTCATTCCGCAAATGACAGGCACACTATTTCAAGGCTTAGTTTCCGTCGGTCCTCAAATTAGTTGAAACCAAGAAGAAGAATGCAGTAGCTGCCTATGGATCGGCAGTCAGGTGACGTCAAATACGATGTGCAAGAACAATGTCACAATTTGAGGAAAACTACCAGTTCAAGGGTCATTTATATACCGAAGAGTCACGCATGCTCATATACCCATGATGTATCGTGCAAGTTCTATTCAAGCATCTGTCAAGGGTGACTCGCATATAAGATAATGCACTGGCACAGGATCTTTAATGCTGCACCAGCATAGGGAGCCTCGCATATATAAGAGAATGCATTGGCTTACAAAGTCAAGGTAAATATTGTTAGGCCAATGCATTCTCGTATATATGCGAGAATGCCTATAGGAGACTCGCATTAAGAGAATGCATTGGCACAGGGTTTTCGCAAAATTTCAGGAAGCTCCAGACATGGAAGGCTAGTAGTTACTCACCTGCAGATCAAAACAAGCTGCATGACCATATTTTCCTTCCCTCGGATATAAATCAAGATAAAAGTATCCCAGCTTATTTCCAGACTCATTGTCTGTTACACTGTACTGAAATAAATATAATAAACTGTCTGTTACACTGTACTGATATAGATATAATATATTGTTTATTACTTTGTACTGATATAGATATAATATATTGTCTGTTACACTGTACTGAAATAAATATAATAAACTGTCTGTTACACTGTACTGATATAGATATAATATATTGTCTGTTACACTGTACTGATATAGATATAATATATTGTCTGTTACTTTGTACTGATATAGATATAATATATTGTCTGTTACACTGTACTGATATAGATATAATGTATTGTCTGTTACTTTGTACTGATATAGATATAATATATTGTCTGTTACACTGTACTGATATAGATATAATATATTGTTTGTTACACTGTACTGATAATAGATATAATATATTGTTTGTTACACTTTACTGATATAGATATAATATATTGTCTGTTATTTTGTACTGATATAGATATAATATATTGTCTGTTACTGTGTACTGATATAGATATAATATATTGTTTGTTACACTGTACTGATATAGATATAATATATTGTTTGTTACACTGTACTGATATAGATATAATGTATTGTCTGTTACACTGTACTGATATAGATATAATATATTGTCTGTTACACTGTACTGATATAGATATAATATATTGTTTGTTACACTGTACTGATATAGATATAATATATTGTCTGTTACACTGTACTGATATAGATATAATATATTGTTTGTTACACTGTACTGATATAGATATAATATATTGTTTGTTACACTGTACTGATTTAGATATAATATATTGTTTGTTACATTTTACTGATATAGATATAATATATTGTCTGTTACTTTGTACTGATATATATATAATATATTGTCTTTTACACTGTACTGATATAGATATAATATATTGTTTGTTACACTGTACTGATATAGATATAATATATTGTCTGTTACTTTGTACTGATATAGATATAATATATTGTCTGTTACTTTGTACTGATATAGATATAATATATTGTTTGTTACACTGTACTGATATAGATATAATATATTGTCTGTTACTTTGTACTGATATAGATATAATACAGGGTTTCCGCTAGGGGTTGGGGGAATGTGGCCTTATTTGGGAGGCACGTACCAGGCACCCTGTCGGGATAAAATTGGATGTTTATCACTGAAAAGTAGCTTGAGACAACACTTGAGACAACAAGCAGAAACATTGAAGCTTCATATAGAATCCAAATTAAAACAGATCGTCTTTCTTAGATCTCAAGTTAAAAGCATGTGAGCACAACAGCATAGAATGGATACAACGACTTTTATTTAAACAGTAGCAATATTAAAAACCGACATCAAAGACTTCCGCGGTTGGCAATAGACACATTGTCATACTGTCTAGCAGTAACAGGTGTTACGTAAGGAGATGAGCACGTGCTACACACATTCTGCATGGATGCTTTCTTTGTATTTTGTTCACAGTACCGACCAAAACTATTTGTTGTAAAATCAAAAGCCATTCCTCAGACGAAGATGACCGTATGCTGGATTTGTATAATGGATAATTTTGTATTCATTGGATAGGTTATGAATACACTGATAATAACTATTAATAATTTAATTGTTTTATTTTTAATTGAACATTTCTTTGATACAGATCTTGTTTTGGGGAAAAAGTTCAGAACTGTTTGACGCAGCGACTGCCAAAACTCACCTGTGTTCATGGTTGTAGTTCAGAACCCCCACCCCAATGACTTACAGATGTATATTGCACATTTTGAGGGGAAATAGTGGGTCAGAAATTTGGGACTTATTGACAGAAATCTACGGTAAATTAAAATGCGAGAAGCTGATTACTACTAAATATTCGCCGGACAAAGCGCTACCCAGGCAGGATAGTGTAGACAACTGTGCATGTGGTCTGCGCTACTGATCATGTCTTATTCAGGCACCAAGTGTAGGGTTCCTTGCAGTCTGTTAATCGTCAGTGATCGCTCATCCTCTGTAAAATGGGGACTGAGCTATGTCTGTAGCTATTTTGTGACCAATATTAAGTCAAGGTTGGGGAGGGGAAATGTGGCCGCTGGACGGCCGGCCTGCTGTAGTAGCGGAAACCCTGTATAATATATTGTCTGTTACACTGTACTGATATAGATATAATATATTGTCTGTTACTTTGTACTGATATAGATATAATATATTGTCTGTTACACTGTACTGATAAAGATATAATATATATTGTCTGTTACATTGTACATACTGATAAACAAAGAGAATTTTGACTGAGAGAAATAGAATTAATTGTCTGTTTCACTATAGGCAAAAAAAAATGCCTGATGTTATGACAAAGTGTTTTTTATTTATCTACTATAGTATATGAATATGGAGAGTAATTTCATTACCTTGTGGCGGTTATTGCCCTCCCATTCATGACATGACAAATTAATTTTGTTCATGTTTAGTTATTCATGTATTGGTTTTTTTTATAATAATAAACAGCCCATTAAATATGAACCAGTGTTTTTTTGTCAATGAACAAGCTTATCCTTTTGAGTGCCTCCTCATTTCCTAATACTTTTAATTAGTTAATTAGATTCTGAAGAACATTAATGTTTTGACCAACATGTCCATAGATATGTATCAGACATTAGTGTGCAAAACATTTAAGGAATAATCTCGGTTTCCTAATGTAATTACACAGTCAAAAGGCATATGCCGAATCACAAATCAAAATCAAAGCCTCCCTCAATGATATGAAGAAAAAAATTGCATGAGAACCATATCCATTTTTTGGCTTTAGTGATATAAGTTATTTCATTTTCATCATACTAATCTGAATCTGATATACATAGAACATCACCCAAACTTACCATAGTAACATCATCATTCCAGACTTCTTCTCCTTTTATCTCTTCAAATTTCAAACCCAGCAGCTCCTAGAATGATTAAACAATTGTAATTTCCTAGCACGGCAAAAATTTCTGCTGACTTCTTCCAGAAATAGTAAAGACATGCACGGACACCGTTATGCCAACGATACACTGATCGAACATGGAGCCGTGACCTTACGTGACCTCTCGTAACACTGTCCATGCATGTCTGTACAATTTGTGGAAGAAGTCAGTGGGAATTTTTGCCAGACCGCCAAATATTTGAGGGGGTGAAAAATAATAGATTTCAATAATTGAAATCTGATAACTCTGAGCTTTGATGGGTGGGTTTCTCGACTCAATACAAATAGTTTTTACCCCCGAAGCGGAAGATAGTTTTTTCGGAGCATTAAATCAGATTATGTAACTTTAATCCTTTCTATAGGAAATACTCATTGACGAGTAGTCTGCTTAGGAAATGTACAGATAATAAGTTCAATGTTTGTTGAACTTAATATCTGAACATTTCACGCCAATGAATATGAATTATTCTGCTCTTGTATTATCTATGTTTTTACTGTCTGTCGTCTGCTTTTATTAGCTGATCACCCATCCATATAAATAATAGACTATTTCAATGTATACTTTTATAACTGAATGTGAGAATCCATTTAGTATAGAAAGGGTCAATCTGTATTATCAGCACTGCATTAGAACTGCCAATCTCACAGCATATAACAAAATTACAAGAATTATATTCAATTCAATTAAACAGGGACCATAAGTTTACCTGGTAGATTTTGAGTAGACCAACGGTAACCACATCCATGGGGAAATACTGCTTCAATGTTTCATGATCAACTGAGTATTTCTTTTCCTGTACCATGGTCATATAATACCTGTAGTCAGACATGTTTATCTTATCATCAAACTCATAACCATGGACTTCACACTGAAAAAAGATGAAAAACAAACCAAAGCCATTATACCTCAATAAATTTAAGTTCAACTTCAGATGATAAATATAACATGTGCTGTTCTGAAAATAATAATATTTTTCTGTATCCACCATTCGCTACCTCTATTGCCTACATAAAGCCTGCCTAATAAATGCTAAGTTTATTATGTCAATGTAGCTTTATTAGGTCAACATAGCTTTATTAGGTTAGTACTACTTTCATGGTGTAATCATATATGCAAATTGCTCAGGTAAAGTAGAGACGTCAACCGACCTAAATGACATCATTGTGATTTTGGGACATTTTTATTGTCCATAATTCACCACAATTGATACAAAATTTGTAAACGGGTGTGTTTTCGCTCTAAAACATCTATAAACCATTAGAACAAGGTCAGCTTAGAATAACTATTAAAAATAAACAACTTTTCGCTCTAAGCTGCACTCCGGTTTTTCCACATCATGAATGCTAATTAGTTTGCTTGACCTAATAAATGTATGGGTGTCATCGAATTAACAAATGTAAAACTGTGGAAAATGACAGATTTACCTCACAAAAGGCAAGTTTTGTGCAATGGATAAATAAAATATGTGGCTAAGGCCAAAAAAGTGTTTTGATTCTTGGGCATAGCCGCGTCTGGAAAAAAGGCCCGCGTTGAACCATTTTATTACGATTTTCAAATGATAACATGAAAATAGGAAACTAGAAAAGAGAAATTAGTTATGTTTCAAACATCGAATATGATAGACATACAATGGTGTATGTGTTGGTATTCAAAAACAGACACTAGGCAACGATAACTACCAGGCATATTGTCACCACAAGCTGCCCAAACCCCAAGTTTATTAAGTCAAATACGTTTCCGCGAGATAAACAATTATGAGATTTCCAATTTCGGGAACGCAAACCGGAAAGAAATATGGTGCGTATTGGCAATGTGTATGCTGGTTTAGTATAATAGTTGTTATGGCTAGCATGTATAGTAACTATAAATGGATAAATATTAAAAGTATATAGATAGATATCAAATTTATAATCCCGATTTAAACTTTTTGTTTGTTTTAGTTCCGTTTCGTCTTTGTGGTATTCCGTGTTTTATATATACGCAGTAACAGAACGCGAATCGAACGGACCTCAAACAATTCTGTCCATGCGTATTCTCTTTAAATTCACCGATGTTACTGAATATATTTGGCTACAAAATTATCCGAGAGCACCATTTTATAGTGTGCAAATATATTTTTAATCGTTGTATTTTGGCTTGTTGGAAATAAAGCGTGATCCATAACTGAAAAATCGTAATTTTATTCCCAATGATTCAGTGATTTTAGAAATTAGAGACACTCGGTAGTCGGTGTCAAGGCCGTTAATTGTGCATAGATGTACTAAACTGTGAATACTACCGAAAGGGTGTGCCTTTGAATGCAGAAAATCAAGAAACAGGTAACTGAGGTGTGGCAGATGCAAACCAAATGCAACAAGAGGTGTGCACTCGAGTGCTAGCATACCCCCCACCGTGGCAAATTCAACCCGCATTATCCGTAAACTCAACCAAAAAGATTTTTAACTTTAAAGAAAAATTTGGACTAATAATATCGATATGGTGTCACAAGAAGCTTGTACAGAAAAAATTATTCAAATCGGTTCATATTTGTTAAAGTTATTAAGTCAGACAGAATTTTCTAAGTCAAAATAAGTCGAAAATGAGGTGTAATATTACGAAAAACAGTCTGAGCCAATCCCTATCCGCATCATGTAGAAAGGGTATTGTGAGAAGCATGTATACCAAAAATTATTGAAATCGGTTCATATTTGTTAAAGTTATTAAGTCGGACAGAATTTTCTAAGTCAAAATAAGTCGAAAAAGAGGTGTAACTTGAAATAAAAAAGTCGGACCGAACCGCAATTAGCATCATGCGGAGAGACCGTCCTAAGGAGATTGCATACAAAAAATTATTGAAATCGGTTCATAGTTGTTAGAGTTATGAGGTCAGACGGACGGACAGACGGACAGACAAAGAAAGCGTGACGGACGGACGGACAGATGCAGTCAATCCAGTATACCCCCCATTTTATTCGAAAGTGGGGGTATAACAAACAGTCTATGTAAATGTCATAGACTGTTTGTTGCATTTAAAAAATATGAAGTGGTTTCCATGTTCCTGACATTGAAAAAAATCTCCCTATTTTTCACTAAATCTCCCTATTTCCAATTATGAAAGTAAACAGGTCTGATATAAATAGATATATACTATAAAAAGGTACATACATATATCAAATATATCAACAATGGTTCAGTAAATTGAAATATACATTGTACTAGTATATATATATAATTCTGGTAAATCCCTACATGATGTACGGATAGTACAATGTCATATATTTATGTCATTCTTTATTTCAGATTTTATGTACGGGTAGTATAATGTGATAATTGGTCATTCTTTATTTTGGAATACATTAGTTTATATCAAAACAATGTTCTGCTTAGATTTTCTTAACCTGGGATGGTATAATAACCCATGCTAACTATGGGCATTATCCCCATAACAAAATAAAAAATAAAAATCAAACCCTCACTCCCTCATCGATTCTCCAAAAAAATGCCTGAGAATCAAAACACTTTTTTTTTTGCCTATTGTTGTCGCTTAAACTGTTTATGTCCGCTCAGGGGTTTGGCAATATATGCTCAAATCCCCCTCATGGACATAAACAGTTTAAGCGACGACACTAGCTACATATTGTATATACATAAAACAAACTGAAGTTAATAATATGTTACGCATTATTGAATATGTTATACTTGTTAACCCTTTCATGACAGGAGCTCTGCTGGTGTAGCATTAAAGATCCAGTGCCAGTGCATTCTCTTATATATGCAAATTTCCCATAGGGTGCCTCACATATATAAGAGAATGCACTGGCTTAGTACAAGGTTAAGGTAAATATTGTTAGGCCAATGTATTCTCTTATATATGCGAGGCTCCCCATGGGAGACTTGCATACATAAGAGATACATAAGAGATGCATTAGGACAGAGTTTTTGCAAAATTTCAGGAATATCCAGTCATGGAAGGGAAGCAGTTCTAGGCTGTATTAGTGCTGTACAGTATTTTCATTAATCATTGACACTGCCATATGAAAACCCTCTTACACCATCTTACACCACCCACATTATTTTCTTCACGGTATATTGGCAGTTCAATAATATCGTGACAGGTATGATTGATAACCAACCAAACATTCTAGTGCAAACTCTTTATCTCAGTTCGAATATAATCTCTCTGTCTCTGTCTCGTTGCATCTATCGAAGCATATCATGTCCAAGAGAGCTTTACAAGACAAAGACTACCCAGTTTTTTTCAATGACAACATGAAAAGTACAATGTGTGTACAGTATTGGAATATTTCATTGCAATAATAGTCGCGAGACTTTCTGATAAACACGATTACAGTTTCCAGTCAGTTAGACGAAAATTAACTATTTATGGCACATTGATTTCAAATACAAACTTATTCGTAAGTGGAATGTGGTTCATTCTTTTACTCTTGAAAGTCAACACCCCCTGCTGAAAATGCCAGCAAACAGGTACTGGAGATGGTCACCTGCTAATCCAGACTGTCGTACATGCGGAGTTAGTACCGGTAATAGGAATTATTTACTGAAAGAATCATGTTTTTTACAGTCTATCATACATAATATTCATGTTGTCAATGCACAAGTTACGTGTTTATGATGTACAATCATTGCCAGGGGTTTATTTTCACACTTGTAAACACTTTTATGGGATCCTGCCATATATAAGAGAATGCAATGGCTTTCAAGATCAATCTAAATATTGTTAGGGCTAAAATATACAGAATGTGGTCAAAGTGGTGAGGAAAATCTTTTATGGTAGAGTCTCTTTTTTACTTTTGTCTTCATTTCCATTATTTATACAGTTTTATGGGAAGAAATACCTCAAATTATTTTTTATAATTCCTGTAAAACTTGTCGTATTATAAAATCTTCATGGACAATTCTGCTATTTGATAATGTGTCAATTCATAAGTGTATTTTAATTTATTCCTTCCTGCATTTACTTTTTTTCAACCCAAATTTTTGTAAACGAAGCTATGTTATTGTTGTGGCCGAACAGCAAACAAATTGCCATAAGAACATCCTTGCTAGCACAAACCATGGTCATATATGTATATTTGATTAAAACCCACTTCTTCCTTCTTGTACTGTAGAAACAGTTCCATCTCCTCCTTCTGTAGAGGTTGGAGCTTTACTGCCAGCTCTTCAAGAAATTTTTGCACATCTTCTGGCTTCTTTGCCATCCTCATGTCCAATACAAAGGCAGAGTGTGTGGGAAATCCTAGGATTGATGCTTTCTGAAAAGAGACCAGACTATCTTACTGATGGAGAATATATCCCTTTACCAATTAGAAGCCATAGCCTTGGGCTCTAAGATTCATCAAATCGATTTTGAGTATTCACAGTTTTGATTCGATTCACAGGATATGAACTCCACTATACTCTTATCGATTTATCGTCAACCTCAGCTTCAAAGCATTAAAATTAAACACCTTAATAATATGATAAAAGAATTTCATCATAGATTGGAATCATCTCTGATGTCACCCCATCAATGTGCACATACAGTAATGCCCTAAATAATCGACTCCTTACCCACAGCAGAATTATGGGTAATTTTTCAGGATTTAGTTGGAAATATGGCTTGTTGCCATTCATCGGAAAGCTCTCACTGCTGTGGTTAAGGAGTCGATTATTTAGGGCATAACTGTACAACCTTTTAATTCAATGTCAAACACAGTAATAGACCCAAAATAACTTGCAATGACCTACCATAAAATCAATGCGCTATTCATGATCACATGATAAGCTCTAGGCCAAATGAGCCCTTAAATCAATTCAGTTTATTCAAATTATTTGGGATATAACATCGCATGTTCACACACAAATGGAACATTTATATTACTTCGGAAGACTCACAAACGAGTCAAAACTTGTAAACGTGGACATCATTGGCTATTCTTACTTTGTGCTGTGGCTCATTTTTCGAATGGATAAAGCATTTGGCTGAATCATATTGAATCACGATTCTATAACCAAATCGAATTGAAAATTATGAGCGAAAAAATAATGTCCGAATTACAGGGCCCATAGTATTACAAAGGAAAATATATGCCATACGCTGTCTCCATTAAATAATAAAAGGTTGCAGACCCCATTTCCCCTGAAATAAGGCCAATAAAAGGTCCCTGCTCCCTGACGAAGGAGGCATATTTGAAGGATTTATGGTTGCTAAGTCAGATATAAAATATTTTCCGTCAATACAATACCTATTAAAGGTACTCAATCCGATTAAGCACCCCTAAATTACTATTTCTTTGGCTTCAGTGGTAAAAAATATTTGATTCGAGTCGAGGAACCCACCCATCAAAGCTCAGAGTGATCAGATATTGATTTTTGAAGTTTGTTATTTCTCGAGATGTGTACTAATAATTGCCCCAGAAACACTTATTCAAACAGACGAAGATGGATAACTCTAAAATCAAGTGGTAATAATAACGCAATTTTGACCGAGACCATCCTTTTGATGGCATGTTTCTGGGCCACAAACAATAGAAATAACAAAACTTCAAAAATTTATATCCGATCACTCTGAGTTGATGGGTAGGTTCCTCGACTCGAATCAAATATTTTTTACCCCCGAGCCAAAGAAATACTAATTTATGAGGGTCTGATCGGATTGAGTACCTTTAAATAACTTCAATGTTTCAGTAACAATGTCCTGAAGTTTTAGGTAAATAGGGTACAAACTGCGAAACAGTTAAAGCACCCAAGTGCATATCCAACCAAATATTCAAATATTCAGCATCTTATGTTTTTATAATGCGGGCTTCCTTTTCCAGCAGTGAGTTTATGGTGATGTCATGTTACAGTAATGCCCGGAAATATGGCTTGTTGCCATTCATTGGAAAGCTCTCACTGAGAACTTTCTGATGAAGGCATAGAGCCATATATCCGACTAAATCCTGAAAACTACCAATAATTCTGCTCTGGTTAAGGAGTCGATTATTTAGGGCATTACTGTATATGGATTATCAGAATGAATGTCAACAACAAAATAGACAAACAAACTTTGTGATAATTCTGAAGTATGAAGTGTTTGGTGGAATTAAAATCAAGACGTGCCATCATTGCAAAAAATTTACCTCATGTCTGAGCTTGACAAGTTCCTCGAGAATTTTTGTATTTTCTGTGACACACCTGGAATGAAGATGTGGAGTGTACAGAGAGTGATAACAGACAAATAATCAAGTCTAGTACAATGTCAAATGCTGTAAAATCATTTTAATTCACGGCGGGGGGGGGGGGGGGGGGGGGGGGGGGGGGGGGTTAATATTCGCTGATTTCATGGTTTGGCCCAACCACAAAATCAAATCCAATGTATGAGATGTATACCAGGGGTATGTGAGTTTTCGGCATGTCGTAAAATGAGAGGGGAAAACACAGAAGATGGGTGAAAAGTTATCAATATATTAAAATAATAGTTGTTTGCCAGTAGTCTATTCGTTATTGTTTATATGCTACATCGTCTGGTCAATTCTATAACAGTTTGTATAAACAATGGCCAAAGAATTGATCTCTTGATAAAGGTTAATGGTTTCACCATGCGCAGGTTACATAAATCTAGGTTACACAAAACGATAATTAACAACCTCGCCAGCATGTAAAATTAAGCCAGTGCATCGATTGTGTGAAGCCCTTTTGAGCCAAAATGCCTGGAGTTCCAATTTCTCAATAGTGACTAATCAAAGATGTCATGAACCAGCTATTGTTGGAAATTTCACGATTTAAGTGACTTTGTGAGCCATTTTGCTTTGAATCGCCAACAATTATGGAATTTCTCCTGGGTAATTAATTCAATGTTTATTACAATATCACAAAAGTCACAAAAAACATGCAATTTCGAGTTGGACCTTCATCTACATTGAAGTACATTATCAAGGAACAGATACTAACTAAGAAATATATTCCCCATGTTATTTTTTCGACTTTATAATGTTCCCTGTCAAACCTTCAAAAATTTCCCAGGTTTTTGTACTAGTGGAATATGATCTCTACGGGCGTTAGCCATAGTAGAGATTCATGACATGATCTATTGTTGGACCTGTTGATGTGGATAAATATAATACAAAGATCCACTAATTCACATCTCACGAAAAAAACATTTTCAATAGAAAAGACATATTCCCTAATAAGATACTTACACACTGAACTACATGGTTATATTCCTTTCTATTCATAAGGGGGATCTATGAGACCCTTATAAAATTTTATTATTTTGGTAACAGATAACATAAGTATATTTTTTGTTGCCATTCATCGGAAAGCTCTCCCCGAGAGCTTTCCGATGAATGGCAACAAGCCATATTTCCGACTAAATCCTGAAAAGTTACCCATAATTCTGCTGTGTTTAAGGAGTCGATTACTTAGGGCATTACTGTATGTATCTTATTAGGGAATATGTATTTTCTAATGAAAATGTTATATTCCCGTCAACAATATATTACACACTGAACCACATAGTAGACACAACTCATAGAAGGAGGTAGCGAGAAATGACAGATTGTATTTCGGTTAAGAGCAATAGTTTTAACCTGCAGGGCAACTATAAGTGGATCCAAGCAGTACCAATTCTCTGATGGAGATTGAAGGTCTGAACGTAAAATGGAGAAAGTGGAAGAATGAGCCCAATAGACTGTTAATTGCCAAAAAATAATGCTAACCACTGTCAACTATAGTATATAATTGCCTAAAAAGTGTTATATGTCGACATTTTGTTCAACGCAATTTGGTATTGAAAGTATGTCGGTCAGCATTCGTTGAATATTTGCTAGGCTGCCAAATATTGCAGGTGGCGAAAAATTTGATATCTGATAACTCACAGCTTTGATGGGTGTGTTCCTTCAAATTTGATAGGGCTAACCTGGAATTGAAGGCTGCTTCCAATTTCTTTCTTGTTTCTGGATTCCGACACTTTTTCATGCATGGGAAATAATGTGGGTACTTCAATGTAACTTTACACAAACCATCTTCAGTCTGTTCAAAATGAAATAATGAAAATTTGGAATCAACCATATTTTATACGTGCTTATATTATTTGACCCAGGATATTTTTAGGGCTTCACGGTATCTGGATTTTAATACTGACTACGATACTGAAAATGATATCGCGGTATGACTAAATATCGTCACCAATAAACTTGAGTAGAACTGTTTGAGCATGATAATAGTAACAAGAAGAACAAATATAGAATTATTGATTTGATATACTTAGCAATATTTTGCATTCATTTACTGATAATAATTATAAACAAATGTTGTTTTGACAGGTATATAAAATAAATAGTTAATATAAATTGTCCTGAGTTTCGTTGTTTATAGTTATATGACAGAGACGTATATTTATAAGTGCCTGATGTAATCTGGAATTCCCTACCAACTGCAGGTCGCTTATGACATTAAAAATGTCACTAACAGTAGCTCATGTAAATAATAACAGCAAACATGTTATATTTTATATTGTAAAAATAAAACAAGATAACCCATGTGACAAGCATAGAATAAATTTAAACACACAAAAATAACATCAACTTAATTACAAATTGGAAGCGAGAAAAGTTTCATTGTATTTGGCCAGGAAAGTTCAAGAAAGTTTCCAGCAATTTTGAGCTGAGATCAGCCTATATAAACACCAATTGTGCCCATTGTGAATGCCTACTTGATTGTCCGCAGTGTATTGACAAACGCTTATGGAGTAGTGAGAGTAAATTAATTTTGATGGCATGCTAAACCAAAGCCATTGGCCATGGCCTTTGTCTCAGCATTAGAGGTGTTGAGGGTTGTTAAATACTCGACACTGATAGTGATATCGTCAACATCAATATCCACACCGGCGGCTATGATGTACCGACTATTTACATAAAGTAAAACCGACTACACGGTGTCAAAAACAGTATCGCGATATGACTAAATACCGAAAATACCGTGAAGCCCTAAATATTTTTTCGAATTCAATTTAACACTGATGCATAATTAAGAAAGTAAGATAAGTTTCTGATATAATGTCTAATGGCCACTGGACAATAGATTTCATAGATTGCTGAAAAATCTTTTGAATTTTATTTCATAAAATTATTTACACATGAATCATTTAAAATATTCTTGAAACAAATTTAAACTAGAGGTGTGACTGTCCCAATGGGACTAAGGATACCCCCCATGTTTTTAAAATACTAAGATGTTTCACATGTCAGTAAACATTTAGTTAAAATAATAAAATAACAGTTCCCATTGCAGGTGCACAAACCTAACCGTAATCTTAAACCATGTAGGAATAAAAGCTCGGACAAAATTATGCATTTTGCAAAAATGTTCTAAGTCGAAAAAGGGGAATAACTCCACAAAAAAAGTCGGACAGATATCATAATCGCAGGTGCACATGTTCTCATGGTACTAAATATCAGTGCCAAGATTAAAAAACATTGACCTAAAAATGTAGAAATATAAGCTCGGACAAAAGTAGGCATGTTGCAAAAAAAATTCTAAGTCGAAAAAAGTGGATAACTCCACCAAAAAATGCCACACAGACGTGATAATCGCAGGTGCACAGGTTCCCATGGTACTAAATATCTGTGCCATGTTAAAAAAAAATTGACCTAAAAATGTAGGAATAAAAGCTCGGACAAAATTATACATGTTGCAAAAAAATTCTAAGTCGAAAAAGGGGGAATAACTCCACAAAAAAACGTCGGACAGACGTCATAATCGCAGGTGCACAGGTTCCCATGGTGGTTGATGCCTGTGCCAAGTTTCACGGAAATTGATAAAAAAAACGACTGAGAAAAGCTCCGGACATATTTGTGTCCACGGACGGACGACGGACGACAGACGACGGACGGACGACGGACGGACAAGCTGACTCCAGTATACCCCCCCTAACTTCGTTGCGGGGGGGAATAATAAAAAGCCTCCCTCCCTCATTCAATGTTCAATGTATAATTGCCTGAGAACAGAATTATTTATTTTAATGAACTAATAAAGATGCATACCTTCTCCAGACTTTTGACAAAATCCTCAGACACTCCAACTATGAAAGGAATATGCAAATTAGTATAGAAGCACATTATTATGATAAACAGGTATTTAGAATAAAAATAAATGTAGCAGAATTTACTCAAAATCATCATTTTGATAAAAATGTTATGACATGTATTTTCAAAGTTGTATATGAGAATAACAACTATATATGTACAGCACAGAAAATGCTCCTGTCACTCCCATTCCAACAACACAAAATAATACTATAACTGGACATTCTAGCTTAAAACAGGTAGTAAAAGTGAATACAGTTTTTAGATTTGTATGCAGAATAGAACTTTAAAATTATAAAATTAAGAATTTACTTGGTGCTACACAACTATTCAAGGTTCGGCCAGAAAAAAAGTCGAAAAAATAATGCAAGGACTATATTTCTTAGTTATTACCTGTTTCTTAATAATGTCCTTCACTGTTGGTGAAGGTTCCAACTTGAACTTGCATGATTTAAGTAAATTTGTGAGCGATTTTGCTGTACGTCGCTTATGATTATGGAATTTCTCCTGGGTAATTAAATCAATGATTATTGCGATATTGGCTCAGAAAATCACAGAAAAACATGCAATTTCAAGCTGGGACCACCCACTAATGTGAAATAGATTATTGAGGAACAACTATTAATAAATAAACCTAGAATTCCCTGCATTGTTTGTTCAATAGTATAAAGTTGCCTGTCAAAACATCAACGAGAGGCCGATCACGATCGGCAGATGTTTAACCCATCCCTTGGCGATAGTAAATTGTTATAATCAGAATCATAATCTTTTAATGTTGAATTATAGAGTATACTGTTATGATATGAAGTAGTATATGGCAAATGTACATAATAACCAGTAATAACACAAATTATTGGAATGTATGAGTCAATATAGAAGGGTTAATATAACGTCTAAACTCTAGAGCCTGTCACCACTATCATAGTATAAGCAGTTCTATTCATGTTGTTGCAAATTGCCATGTGAGATATCAAAATAATATAATTATTTATTTAATGGAAAAGGTTAAAAGACACGGAATGGGTAAAAGGGGTTAAATCACCTATCTCTGCCCTGTTTGATCCAATGTAGTCCCATCATCCAAGGACTTAGAGAGCTCCATTGGTCTAGTTAAATAAATTCACATTAAGTTGTGGTTAATAAGATAGCTAAATCAATTTATCCAATAATTCACTAATTTGTGTCTCTTATACAGAGGGAATATATGAGGGCTATAAATAACTCTCAATAAACCATGTCTTTTTATCTCTCTCACAGAGAAGCTGTGAGGCTGAGGTATTCATTAATTGTAAGTTACTTGGGTTATAATTGGATAATTCTTAGTTGAAAACGGGCCATATCTCTGGTATAACAAATTGGATCTAACCCATATTCAAACTCGTTCTGTATTTTGAGTTGAGAAACTCATATACCAAATTTGGCTCCTATCAGATGAAAAATGGTTGCTTTATCGAAGTATGTGTGAACTATATGTCAAAGGACCATAACTCCATTAAAAATCATCCGATCAAACCTATATTCGAACTCAATCAGTATGTTGGTCGGAGAACCTCATATACCATATATGGTTACAATCAGATAAAAAATGTTTGAGTTATGGCAGAATTCATGAATTCTAAGTCAAAAAAGGGCCATAACTCTGTAAAAAAAACTCGGATCAAACCCATATTCGAACTCGATCTGTATTTTGGGCTGAAAACCCCATATACAAAATTTGGTTTTGATAAGGTAGAAAATGTTTGAGTTATCGCATTACACGTAAAGTGTCTACGGACGGACAGACGGACGGACGGACGGACAGACGGACGGACGGACGGACGAACGACGAGTGGTCAATCCGGACAACGACACTATGTTTACCATACATGGTATGGGTAAACATAAAAAGCTCCCAAGTGGTATATGATCTCTACGGGCATTAGCCATAGTAGAGATTCATAACACGATCTAGTGATTGTTCATACATGATGAAACTCGAGGCCATTTCAAGACTTTGAATGTTATTTGTCGGATTCAAGGCTATGATGGGTTTCCCAGGACCCGAGGGAACCCTGCTTTTTGTTTTAAACATTTGAATTTACCTAGGTCTGCTTCAGAGAAGTTGAGCACTGTATTTTCTTCATTGAGGTGTTTACTGAAGTCGATACCTAACTCACTGATCCTCTTCTGTATCTCTTTGATTCTTTCCTGAGATTCCTTTGAAAGGTGCAATCCTGAAATTATATTAAAGTGGTTATTAACCCTTTCATGTCGGGAGCTGAGCTGGTGCAGCATTAATATTCCTATGCCAGTGCATTGTCTTATATATGCGAGTCTCCCATAGGTTAACCTCGCATATATAAGAGAATGCACTGGCTTACAAGGTAAATATTGTTAGGCCAATGTATTCTCTTATATATGCGAGGGTCCCTAGAAGAATACATTGGCACAGGGTTTTTGCAAAATTTCAGGAAGCTTGAGTCATTTGAGTAGATATTAATTAAGTCATCCATACCTATCTTGTTTGGATTTAGTCCAGTGCATTTATGGTTTCACCTCAAAATAATTGCAAAAACAAAGTTTCTCAGTGGGAATAAGTACTTTAACCCATCACAAACAACATACTAAAAATAAAAAGAATCAAGAAAGGCGAAATTGATGAATTTTGTGAAATAAATTTGGTAAAATACTCAATTTATGGCTTTTCAAGAATGTTTATAAAAAACTTTATTTCACAAGGCCTTCCATTTATATATCCGTGTTGTAGAGTACACAACCCTGATTACAGAACAGAAAACATTTCCCAGATACGTTGAGTATTTTTTGAGTTATGTGCCTCCAAAATTTGGAGTTTATCTAATTTCAGAGCCTCAATTTCTCAAAATTAGTTAAAATCCATTTTTTATGGTTGTGTATTTTAAAAACTAAAGAAAAACGAGAGGCCGATCACGATCGGCAGATGTTTAACCCATACCTTGACGATAGCGACTAGCCATAACTGATAATTTGTCAAAGATATGATCACAGGAATTAATCCATATATCAGTACCCAACTTGAAATCAAAAGCTCAAATAATTTGTCTTAAGAAAGGGTTAAAGTATTTGGGTTGGGGAGGAGTAGTTTTAAATCTCATAACTCTGTCCCTATTCACACAAGGACCTCTCACTGTGAGATCCAATGGTTTAGTGATTTCGGAGGACATAGGAGTTTAAGTTTAATAACTCATTGGAAGCAAAAGTGATAAATCCCTATCTTTGCCACTTTTGACATGCCAGATATTCAAAATTTATTATTCACTTCTAAAGAGAAATTATAATTGTTGACAAGCCAGACTGCTTAGAACGACATATATGTAGGGGATTCCATCTCGTATTTAAATGGTACTTTAATTACCCCCCTTCCCCCATTCTCCCCAGTTATTTGTTTATCAAACATGGACAGATATAAGATCAGATCTGACCTGTGTATTAAATAAGATTAAGTGTTTCATAACAGGGGTGTATGGTTTTCAAAAATATATGTAGTTTATTCAAAAGTATTATCTATATAATGTTATACAGACATAATATGATGGGGATGCTGGCCCCTATGATCACTAAATCGTTCATATAAAAGAAAGTAAGTTAGCCCTCATTTGAATGGTTTCACACATTACAATATTTTACAAGTAGCTTGGGCACTAAAAGCCACAACCTTCAATGTTAATCTTCTAAGTGCTCTTTGGCCCCTAAAATTAAATCAACCATGAAAATGTGAACAAATGGGAAAATAAGGTTCCTGGAAATACTAATCTACCATATTGATTTTCAAAACAAGTCATCACTTACAATAGTCATGTATATTTATCTGCCTGTTTCCCATTGCATAGATAAATCATATTGGCTGTTGTTTTAATTTCAAATTGAAAGCACGTGTCTGAAGGGTTAATATATTTTTCAAAAATCAATTAATCAGTCAATACCAAAATTTATATAAGTGAATAGTGTGCAAAGATACCCAATAGATATTAAGAGATATGAGGAAGATTCCATGTACATTATAGCATGTGTCTATGGAAATCTTGGAAAGGGTTAATTATTTTTGAAGCAAATTAATGGAATTTATAAGACACTTATATAGGTGAGGGGGGCCCTTATCTCACCCTGTAATGAAATTTCAAGAATAGGAAAAACACCAGTCTTGTGCTGCCATTAATCAATTTGACAGTTAGAATAAACAAACAGCCAGCCACCAGTGTTGTTTATCTTGCTTGACCCACAAGAGCTCTGTATCATATGTCATCACTCATTTCATAACAGATTTCACTTGGAATGACAACATCTATAAAAATCCTCTCATATACTCTGGTAGTCCAAGTCTTCTTGTACTAAAACCAGCTAAGATATTGGGATGGCGATGCTGGCGTTTAGTCCAAGACCGCTTGCATACCAATCCTACCACACGACTTACACCCACGATCTGTGGCGGGAATCTGTGGTGTATTTTACTCGATTTACCTAGCAAATCAATACATGATGCTATATACATCGGAAAGGCTTACATCTTATGGTCACAATGGTGTATAATAATCTAACTTTAATGTTAAATTACACATAGAATATTCCGGTTGATTGCCATAAACATCGATTTGTTTCTATGTTTGTTTACGTTTTAACCGAAAGCCGAAGTGGTCCGAATAAGTTCGGCATAATCCGCTGTTTGTTCTGGGAATTGTACTTTCCGTTTCTATATATAGCGCGGGTTTTCCGAACAAAAATGGCGAAAACCGATCGCCCGAAATTCCAGTTTTCTATGTGCTTTCAGAACAATTCCCACACTAAAAACTTAATGACATAATGGAGGATCAGAACGGTAGTTTTGTTGACAATTTTCGCAAGCAACTTGTCAAAATTGGAGCAAATTAGAACTCTTGTGTCTGACTTTCCATCCGTGTGATTTTCATCCATGTGCTTTTGACTTTTGTGTTGATAAAATAATCGGAGTAAACAGATGTGGGTTTCAGATAAAAAATTGTAAACATTGAGGTAAATGTCTCTTTTCGCATTAAATTACCGTTTTAAATTCACAACTGATGTGGGTTTCAGATAAAATAGCATGTCTTCTGCGGAAAATATCCGTTTATTGTCGCAATTGTGATATTTTATTTTGCTCTGTTCGCTTAGTATATATCTTAATTTCGCCGAAGTCCACCAAATGTGGGAAATGTAGCACCATATTATTTATTCTAATACTCGTTGTGTTTACACTGTTTTAAACTTTGAGAGGGTTGTAATTCCCCGTAATTTATTTAATGTGTTACATTTATATCTTCAATGTTTAATTAATCTATTTATTATTTTATTTATTGACACACATAATTACGATTACAATGGAGAATTCTTCGTAATTTGCGTTGTTGTCCAAAATCTACGGAATATTTTCAACGGAAAATGCCGAACACAGTTTGCGAGGTCAACCGAGTTCGCATACTTTTAAAAAATTGTAAACATTGAGGTAAATGTCTCTTTTCGCATTAAATTACCGTTTTAAATTCACAACTGATGTGGGTTTCAGATAAAATAGCATGTCTTCTGCGGAAAATATCCGTTTATTGTCGCAATTGTGATATTTTATTTCATATAATTGTGGTTTTATTTGAGCGGGTCACTAACGCTTAAGCCGTGTCATAAGCGAGCATATAGGGCGGTCTTGGACTAAACGCCAGCATCGCCATCCCAATATCTTAGCTGGTTTTAGTACAAGAAGACTTGGACTAATACTCTGGATGTTGGATGATCACATGGTAATTTATTGATATCATTATATTACATGAAACTATTGCAATAAAATCTTCATATTTTCAAAACAGGATATCACACCTAATTAATCGTATAAAACTAAAATAAATGAAAGTGTCAATTTTTTTTTATTATTTAATATTTGTATATGCTAAATTTATCAAGGAGCTAAATCTAAAAAAAAAAAAAATTAATATTTTTTTCTTTGAAAAAGGGTCAACCCCTTTAAAATTAATCGGATCAAACCCATTTTCGGACTCGATCTGTATTTTGGGCTGCGAAACTCACATACCAAATTTTGTTCCAATCAGATAAAAAATGTTTGAGTTATGGCAGAATGCGTGAATTCTAAGTTGAAAAAGGGCCATAACTCTGTAACAAAACCTCGGATCAAACCCAAATTCGAACTCGATCTGTATTTTGGGCTGAGAAACCCATCGGATCGGATAGAAAATGTTTGAGTTATCGCATTACTCGTAAAGTGTCTACGGACAGACAGACAGACAGACAGACAGACGGACAGACAGACGGACGAACAACGAGTGGTCAATCCGGGCAACGACACTATGTTTACCATACTATGGTATGGGTAAACATAATAAAGGGATTTCTTGTTGTTTTAGTTATTTTCTCGCTAGGTTATGTACAAAATATGATTTCTTTATGCATCTATGATTGAGAGGACAAAAATATTCTTAAACAAAATGTGTGTTCCACCATTGTATGGACTTAGCCAAATTTGCCTGTGGTCCAGAACCGGCATGATGAAACAGCACATTTTGAGGTCATACAACTCAATAAATATATATCAATTTCCCCTGTATTTCTCCTAATCACTTAAGTATACATGGTTAAACACACTATGAAGGAATTACCAAAATCATGGTGTAGAAAATCAAATTATGGCCCTATAAATCCTGAGAATTGACTCTTTTTATGGTTTATGTGTATAAATAGTAAAAACAATGTGTGTTTAATGTGTAAAATCATTTGAACTTTCCTCCTAAAACACTTTAGTGTTGAAATAATAGCCATATAATGGATATGTCAATGAACGTCTCTGAATTTCTCTCATTTTTCTGGAAACTGATGCCAAATTTGAATATCTGAAAAATGGGGTAGGGAAAACCATATTGACAAAATCTCAGAAAACATGGACCTTGATGCATAAAACTTTACTATCACCAGCTCCTACAATCATTGTTCTTAAATACAGAGTATACTGCTTCCTGTTTTGCTGTTCATATTTAGAGATACAATCTTTTTTGTTGCAACTCAATGGTGAAATGGTGAATCATTATTTCGGGGTTGTTCAAAATAACATGCTCATAAAGTTCTAAATAAACCTCCACTAAAGTACTAAACTTTTAATTATGCAAGAATAATATACACAAACTGGAATAAAACAACCCTTTGTCTCCAATGACTAGAATATGGTGACAAGATCATAGCCTTTTGTGATTTCACCTACCCCATTATCAAATGTTCAAATTTGGGGTCAGTTTCTTGAAAAATATGTGAAATCCAGTGACTGTTGATTGGCATAACCAATGTAATCCTATTTTTTCCAACACTATAAAGTGTATTAGGAGGAACATTCTAATGATTTTACACATTAAACACTAATTGTATCCATTGTTGTTTACTACTTGTGCCAAAAAAACATTTAATAATGGACAAAAACCCCCAAAACAGTCCAAAATGGTATTTTTGGAAAAGATTCAATACTAAGGATTCATAGGGCTATAAGTTGATTTTGGCACATCTGTGTTTAGCACACATTTTGTTTAAGAATATTTTTGTCTTCTCGATCATAGATACATGAAGTAATCATTTTTTGTGCACAATATAGTGAGGAAACTAATACAACAGCAAGATATCCCTTCATTGTTCTCTAGTTTTTTAAATACTAGACCATAACATATCGATTTTAGCTAATTCTTGGAAATTGAGGCTCCGGAATTAGACAAACTCTCAATTTTGGAGGCACATAACTCAAAAAATACTCAACGTATCTGGAAAATGTTTTCTGTTCTGTAATCATGATTGTATACTCAATAAAATGGATATATAAATGGAAGGACATGTGAAATGAAGATTTTTATAAACATTCTTGAAAAGCCATAAATTGGGTATTTTACCAAATTTTGAAGAATTTATTTCACAAAATTTCCCAATTTCGCCTTTCTTGATCCTTTTTGATTTTTAGTATGTTGTTTATAATTGGTTAATAGACATAATCCTGCTAAGAAACATTGTGTTGCAATTAGTTTGAGGTTTGGCACTTTTTTCTCATAAATGCACTGGACTAATTTGTCTGATAGAACTTCATGAAAGGTACGCAATCCGATCAGACGCTCCTAAATTACTATTTCTTTGGCTTCGGGGGTAAAAAATATTTGATTCGAGTCGAGGAACCGAGTCGCATCAAAGCTCAGAGTGATCAGATATCGATTTTTGAAGTTTGTTATTTCTCAAGATGTGTAAATAATATGTGGCCCAGAAAAACATGGTCAAACGGAGGGTCTCGGACAAAATTGCGGATGAAGATGGATAACTTTAAAATTAATTGGCAATACGATCAAATTGCGTGATACTTTAGTGATAATACGGCCATATTTTGTTGAACAAAATATTGATAAATAAAAAGTTTTGGGAAATATGATACCATAGTTGACAGTGGTTAGCATTATTTTGTTGCAATAAATTGATTCTGATAACTAAAGCGTATTTTGAAGAAATGTTGTTGTTGTATCTTGATGGTATGGGGACAGTCTGATCATATTGAGTACCTTAAAAATTTAGTTTGAACAAATCATAATCATCAAAGAACCAGTGTTTTGGCATAAAACCTCTCTCAATAATGTGAATTCATGAACAATATAACAAGGCAAATTGAGCATTTTATTCAGACGATGGATTGCTTCTTTTGCGAATGACTTACTACCGATTAATGCCATGTGTCACATTTTAGAAGCTGACCAATTGATGTCTTCACCAATTATGAGGAAGGGTCTACTACGTAAATCGCTAGTTTCTTCAACTAAGTAAAGCAATATCAACATAAATATCAGTAAACTATAAGCGACAATCTTCAGAGTGAGCAATAAACATAGAACAGCACGATTGTGTGAACATGATAATGTTATTGCACTCATTTTTTCGTGCCGCGAGGTAATACTCGAACCTACAATTCTCATTTTATCATCGTGTGTCACAACAAAGTGCCTAAGTGGTGCACTAAAACTAATGTCAACAGTTCAAACACTTGATAAACTGAACAATAAAATCATTTGATACCAGCGAATATTGAATGTTATTATATAAGCAAAACAGAACCACAAATGTGTGTGAAGATTGAGGAGGTGAAATTTGACGCTCTTTTTTTGTTATGCTGCGAGTTACAACTCTAACGAGAAGTCTCTCAAAATATTGAGCACACCACAAACAACTCAAGACAATAAAATTCACCACATTCACTTTCCAGTGTGATTCTGTCTATATCTTGCAGTTAGTATTTCAGTGATTTGTGCAGTGCATTCTGGGGGGGGGGGGGGGGGGAGATATCCAAGTGATTTTTCTGTCACTTGATGAAAATTTTTAAGCCATAGAATTTCCATTTCTTGGTATAGTCACCAAATTTCAAGAAATGTTGCAGTCCCTCAGTGATTCAATCAGTCTCTTTAAAAAACCAACAATAATCTGATCAGAGAATATGTGAGAATATGATTAAGATTTTATTTCTAGGATGATTAGGCTTTACCAAGATAACGTAATAAATTGTTTCCAAATATGGAGTGCATGTCTGGTGTATTAAATGTGTGTTTGAGAATCGTAGTATCTGTAGTAATATTTACAAAAACAACAGGATGTGAACGAATAATCAATATACATGTATATAGTATATATATTAGGATCTGTCTGTCTATCCGGATTTTTCTCCCAGACTGCTGGTCTGATTTCAACCAAATTGGGTGTGGTGACTTGGGGAACATAGCGGAGGTTTTAACGGCGTTAGTTTTTCAAAATTTTGATTAAATTTTTTTTAATTAAATAAATAAAAACAAAACAAATAAGCTCACCATGGGCCTATTTCAGCACCAGATGTACGCTCTTTATATGTTTTGACTGTGGCCTGCGCCATCTAACTGAATAACTGGTATAAATCCAGTATAAGTATTATCTATATATATTAAACAGTAGGGTGTGTCTGTCATGTGCATGAAGTGCACACATGGGGTGAAACCCCTAATACACAAAGGGGCCACACAGTGTGTAGCCTGCAAGCCCCCCCCCCCCCCCGATGCTGAATAAAGGCTCCCAAAGGGAGTCTGTTTCAGCTATCACTAATAAATATTATTGGCTGATAAAAACTTGAAGATAATATCTCCTAGATTGTGATGAGTATAATGAATTATGAATATGTTGCCTGTATTCTGTATTACAAAATTTGTTTTTTTCACGATGAGTGGGAACAATTTTCAACTAGTCATTGACCTCTGATCTCGCAGTTTAAATATAACTAATCAGTAAGCTGTGTTTTTTATTGTTATCCGCATTTTTTTTATAAAGACTGGATTCCACCTTGCAATGATAACACCAGGTCTGAGACATGACCAGTGGAATTAAGTGAATCCCATTAATACAGAAATCAAATCTGAATGATTGTTCCACAGATTTTACAAATCTGATAAGATTACCATCGGCTTTTAAAAGAAACTGCATTTGAATTATCTACGATTGACTGCAGTACTAACCATTTCTTTTCCCTAATTTAATTGTTCTCTCAACAAATCGCTTTGCCTCTGGCTTTTGTTCAGACCCATATAACTTTTCAAATTTCACTATTGTGTCGAATACATCTTGTCTCATGCTGAAATATAGATAGAAAAGTGTGGATTAAAAAAACATGGCTCATTTGAACCACTAAATAACAGATATACGTGACTTACGAAAGAATATCGAAACATACCTAAGCAGATTATTTCCGACTAAACTCATCTACCGGTAAACAGCCTTGAAAAGCATGCTTCCTTTTATCCCAGATGTGATCATTTCTATGGCTTCAATAAGGCTTTCTGGTGCATATAAAGCCTGTATAAAGGTACACAGTACTTCACATACATGTACATGTAGCTATGGACCTACATTATATATCATGATCACCTGAATTGGGCAAAAGCAAAAATTACATTTACCAGGTATGATTTTAAGCTCCAAACAACCACAGGGCTATAATGTGTATATGTACATATCTCATCAACTCTTGTTTCTAGTTTCATACAAAAGGAAGAAATTATAATCTTCAGACAGTTGTTTTAATGTTATCATCAGCAAATATGTATATATCACATGAAATCCCTATAATATCATTGAAAAATTCATTAGATATATTCTTATCTCTCACTAGTGAGTAATCGCTGCATGCTTCCCGGGATACTTGGCATTGCGCCAAATAAATTACCGTGCAGATTAATACTATTTAGAAAAGCTGCGTTAGACACCAAAACCAGATTTTGAAAAATGATTGCTTTGTTCATTAAAGTTCAATTATTGTCCAACGTTGTTGCACTAACGAACATAAGCACAAAACCAAAGAGGCAAATTGGGGGACTATATGTTTCATCGCAAGTCAGAGCACGCAATACCATCGTATACAGTTGTGAAGTGTCTCAGCCAACGCCATGCATTTTACATGAATTTTTCAGCTTCTTTGAAAGATTTTGATTTGTTAAAAGGCATAAAGCTCTAGTTTTTTCATGTGATATACAAGATCTTCAACTCGTTATGTAGTCCAGTGCATTTATGAGAAAAAATGCCAAACCCGGAACTAATTGCAACAGAATTTTTTTTTGCTGGAGTAAGTACATAAACCCTCCATAAACAACATACTAAAAATCGGCAAAAATCGGAAAAAGGGAAATTGGTGAATTTCGTGAAATAAATTTGGGGAAATTTGGTCAAATCATCAATTTATGGATTTTCATGGATGTTTATAAAAACAATAAAATTCACAAATCCTACAAAAAGGATGTGTATTGTGTCGTCCTCAGTTTCCTGAACCCAGTACTGAAAACCAGTCCCAGATTCATTACGTATTTTTCGAGTTGTGTGCCTTCAAAAATGCAAGTTTACCTGATTTCGGCCCATTTTCGGGGCCTCACTTTCGAAGAATGAGCCAAAATGCCTTATTAATGATTAATTATTAAAAAAAACTAGAGCAAACTGAAGGGATTTTTCACTGTTTTAGTAATTTCCTCACTAGATTAAACACAAAATATGATTAATATGTGCATCTATAATTAAGAAGAAGATTATATTCTCAAACAAAATGTGTGTTCCATTGTATGGACTTAGCCAATTTTGCCTCCGACACTGAACGTGTGTGATGAAATGCAATATTTGAGGTCATGTAACTCAATAATTTAATACCCATATGCCATGCGTTTCTTATAACCTTTTAAGTATGTTGGATTGAACAAATTGTAAAGGTATTAACAGGACATTATTTAAGAAAATCAACTTATGGCCCTTTGAATACTTAGTCTTAGCTTGTTTCCAAAGATGCCAGTTTGAGGCATTTTTGTCCATTCTAAAAGGATTTGGGCCATAAAAACAAAAAACAATGGGTGTTTTAATGTGTAAAATTATTTGAACTTTCCTCCCACAACACTTAAGCGATAAAAAATTAGCCTTACATTGGTTATGCCATAGTATGTCACTAGATTTCTTTCATTTTCCAGGAAACTGACTCCAAATTTTAACGTTGGTATAGGGGTAGGAAAAATCACAAAAATGCAATCTTATCACCAAATTACAGCCATTTCAGACACAATGTTGTTTTCTTCCAGTTTGTGTACATTCCTGTTGCATTATAAAACTGCTTAATACGTTATCGGACGTTGATTTAGAACTTTATGGTTATGTTGTATAAAAACAATCTCAAAATGCCAATTTGACATTTCACTGCCAAATTATGACAACAAATATTATAGCTCTGTCAATAAACATAAACAAAGGAAATATGAAATTATGCATGAAAGAACAATGTAAGCAGAAGCTGTTAATATAAAGTTTTATGCTTCAAGATGCATAATTTTGAAGTTTTTGTTGATATGCTTTCCCCTACCCCATTGTTCTGCCGTTCAAATTTGGAGTAAGTTTCCATAATGATGAGTGAAATCCAGTGACATTCATTGGTATAACCATTGAAATGCTATTTTCTCAACAAAAAAATGATTTAAGAGGACAGATCACATAATTTTACACAATAAACTTTCGTTAATTATTCTTAATATGCCTAAAATCCTTTTAAAATTGACAAAAACGCCCCACAATAGCATTTTCGGAAAAGAGGCTAGACTAAGAGTTCATAGGACCATAATTTTATTTTATTCACCAATGTATTTGGAAATTACTTCACAATTTCTTCAATCTAGTATTCTCAAAATGTTATGAGAAAAGCAGAGCATATGGATATTAATTTATTGAGTTACATGACCTCAAATATGGCATTTCATCACACAAGTTCTGTGGCAAGGCAAATTTGGCTAAGTCCATACAATGGAACACACATTTTGTTTGAGAATATTTTATTCTCCTTATTCATAGATGCACATATTAATCATATTTTGTGTTTAATCTAGTGAGGAAATTGCTAAAACAGTGAAAAAGTCATTAATTTGGCACTAGTTTTTTAAATAATTAACCATATAATACGGCATTTGGCTCATTCTGCGAAATTAAGGCTCCAAAATCAGGTAAACTCGCGTTTTTGAAAGCACACAACTCGAAAAATACTTAAGGAATCTGGGAATGGTTTCCAGTTCTGGATTCAGGAAAATGTGGTCGACAAAATAGGCATGATATTTGTAGGACTTGTAAATTTGAATTTTTTATATACATTCATGAAAATCCATATATTGATGATTTGACCAAATTTTCCCAATTTATTTTCCACGAAATTCACTAATTTCCCTTTTTCCGATTTTTGCCGATTTTTAGTATGTTGTTTACGGAGGGTATATGTACCAATTCC
This sequence comes from Siphonodentalium dalli, assembly GCA_032622095.1. Classification (NCBI taxonomy): domain Eukaryota; kingdom Metazoa; phylum Mollusca; class Scaphopoda; order Gadilida; family Siphonodentaliidae; genus Siphonodentalium; species Siphonodentalium dalli. The sequence goes on along the minus strand of CP136063.1, from coordinate 160,163,373 downwards.
AGCAAAAAAAAATTCTGTTGCAATTAGTTCTGGCTAAAACCATAAATGCACTGGACTAATGTTGGGATATAAGATTTTATGAAACTCGTTTGATAAATTTGATTCATAACTCGTCTACAACTTGTTGTGATTCAATTTTATCAAACTGGTTTCATAAAATCTTATATCCCAACATAACTTGTTGGAGATCCTCTATATAGAGACAGAGAATACTCTGCAAAACCCAATATGGAAACATGGATTTTATATCAGGGCTTTGTTATTTTAACACCATGGTATTAAATCAAAATGTTCAAAAATATTAAACTTCAGAAAAAATTTGTCTCAATTTTCAAGATATAGAAAATAAATATCTACATACACAATAGGGCTGTAATGATACACTTGGGTCATGATACGATATGGATCATGATACATGCTAATTATACGATACATATTACAATGCATTAAATTAGCGCTTTCAAATGATTTACCACCTGAATTATTAGAACCAACATGTTTATATCTGGAGATAGAGTTCAATTTTAACTAAAATGCAGTTTTATAGTCTGCTAGAAGAGTCAAATGCACATAGTAGTCATGTAAACTTGATATAAAATTGCAGGCTTTGCTCTCTTAGACGAGCCCATCTTCACAGAAATTACTTGATTTCCTGCATCATGATACACATGACAAGATATCGTTTGAAAGTGTATTGCGATACAATGAATTCATGATGAACAGTGACAGTCCTACTACACACACACTCTCTCAGTCTTGGTGATTTTATCAAAGAATAAAATGAAAATAATTTCCTGATTTCTTACTATACTATAAAATAAGTAATCATGGAATGCCATGCAACATTGGTATAAACTAGTAAGTTGTGGTTGAGTATGATTGTGGTTTCACTTCAAATATCCTCATGAGATAATTTGATAAAATTGTGATTGCTGAATAATTTGCCTGCATCCATATACAATTAAACATTGTTTATATCAATCACCCAACCAGTGAAATATGCAGTATCTAAATCTACTTTGGACAATAACACCAGGAGACAGTCAAACAGACAAACACTTATTTCACTAGACAAATTAACCAGAATTTATCTGATCATAATTGCAAGTTATCTTCAAGGAATATATTTACACAGGAAATGACGATGAAAATAATTAGCCTTATGTTGAAAAGGGGGGATAACTCCACACCAAAAAAAGACTGATAGACTTCATAATAATCACAGGTGCACAGGTTCCCATGAGGTCCAAGTCTGCTTGTACTTGTACCAGCTAAGATATTGGTATAGCGAGATGCTGTTAATACGTACGAGAACATTCCGATAGCATTTCTATGACACGTTTTAAGCCTTATAGTGACCACCTCACATAAAACCACCAATAAATGTAATGAAATATCACAATTACGACATTAACGGGTTTATTCTGTAGAAGACATCATATTTGTTCTGAAAACCACATATGTTGTCAATTGAAAGCGGTAATTTAATGTGAAAAAAGATGGTTACCGCAGTGTTTACATATTTATAACAGTATGGTGCAGTGGGATCTTATTAATGATATGGAATTTTGAACAAGTCTGGAATTTTATAAAAGAGAATGCAAGAAAAGTAACAGAAGAAGTAACAAGAATAAACCCAAAAAGAAAATATGGATGACAAAAGAGGCTTTATCATCTGTTAAAGAAAAACAGAAACTATAGAAGAAATACTTGAAATATAAATTGGAGGATAACTATAAAAAGTATTTAATATAAGAAATAAGACAACCAAATTATGCCGAGAAGCCCACAAGAACTATGAGAAAAAACTTGTTCAAAACTTCAAATCGGTCCAAAAATCATTCTGGTCATATGTCAGACAGAAGACAAAAGTCAAAACCGGGATAGCAGATCTTGAAAATGAGACTGGTGAAACAGTAAGTGAAAACCAGGAGAAAGCAGAAATTCTCAATGCATCTTTTGCCAGTGTGTACACCATAGAGGATGAACCGGCGCCTGAGATGCATGGCGAAGAATTCAACATTGAGCTCAGCGAAATTGAAGTGACCCCCACCTTAGTTGAGAAAACGCTACTCAAGTTGGATTCATCTAAATCACCCAGCAATATTGAGGCATGCAGCAACATCACTCAGTACCCACCCCCCCCCCCCCCCCCCTCAGCATACCATTCAATAAAACCCTAAAGGAAGGAAAAATACCTGAGGACTGAATAAATGCAACAGTAGTGCCCATTTTTAAGAAGGGTAAAAAGAGCAACCCTGGGAATTATAGACCAGTAGGCCTGACCAGCATTAGTTGCAAAGTAATGGAGAGAATCATTAGGGAGGGTGCAGGACAAGTGATACCCAAACCAACTGATACTCAACGAAAAAAGTCAAGTGATACCTAATCTCGAGTCAACTGATACCTTCTTTTCGAGTCAACTGAAACCTTCCTGAGACAAATGATACCTTTTAATTTTTAAGTGCAGTAATAATTTCTCTTGTCAAATGTTTATGTATTGAGTGTCATATTGTCCTAGTTAGAACATTTTACTCGGAATTGGGTATCTCGGTTATCACTGGACTCAGAATTGGGTATCACTTAGTGTAAACATATTTTATTCCAATCAAAATAATAACATATATAAACATTTAACAGACATTTTACAGGAGAATAGAATAATATATAAATTCGATTGATTGGAAAGGGGATTAAACAACAAGCCCAAGAGCTTTTATTAAGTTTGCTCCCCTTTTGTTTAGCGCCCGCTCTTCATTAAGTGTAGAGAGGGGGTCGGACGGGAAGGAATGAAAATATCATAATTATAGTAATGATGATGTCGTTAGAAGCAGGGAGAGAAATTGTGAACGAGAAAGAGGTAGAGAGGACGAGAGAGAGAAAGAGAGAGCGAGAGAGATAGAGATATAAAAGGGATGAGATGCTGGGAGAGGGGGTAGTTTTCAATAGTTGAGTTGATTTATTGCGTATTAGTAATGATGCTATAGTATTCTTCGTGCGTCAGGCGCCATGGGAGGGGGTCAAGCCCAGATATTTATTGGTTGCATTTGTCAATTTGTAATTAGGCATAAACAGTGGGGAATATCATGATGCCGCATAACTCGACCAGAATCCAAAGCAATTCGTTGTCCGTATGTATACAGGTGATAGAATCATGGGAATCTTTTTGTTCTCATGATATATGTCTGAACTGCATTAAATATTTCTTTGTTTTCGCGAAGGCTAAGCTCCCTTGATCCCCGCATTAGAGTGTTTTCAGATAGGGCAACATTGGGTAGGGAGTCATATAGTTCTCTACTGGGCTCTTGATAAAGTGTACATTCAAAGAGATAGTGGTAAGTTGTCTCAAATTCCCCACATAGACAAAAGGGGAAATTTTTAACATGATTATCTGTCAGGTCTCCACTCAGGTGGCTACAGTTCAGTCTTAACCGGGTATGAAGGATGTCACTTGTCTCGGGTATCACTGGACTCAGAATTGGGTATCACTTGTCTCGGGTATCACTGGACTCGGAATTAGGTATCTCTTGTCTCGGGTAACACTGAACTCGGAATTAGGTATCACTTGTCTCGGGTATCACTATGGGGGGTTTGGGATTTCTCCCGGGAAGATTTGAAAGGGCAGAACCCCTCTCCTACAACCCACTTGTGAATTTTAATTTGAAACATGATATGGTATAACATAAGCATGAATCGGTGAGATGAAAATGATCTATTTTTTTTTTTTAGTTTTGTTGGCTTTCTTTTTTCTTCGGTTTGGTATTGCTGTTGTTGATGCTGTGGCTGGGTCTGAGTCGGAACTGGAGATTTCTTCTGTTTTTTCCTGCTTTCCCTGTGGTGGAGGGTTTTTGGACATGTATATATTCTCTTCTTTTATTTTGATGATTCCTTGTGCCGGGTCCCGCTCGTCTGGTCCTCTGTATATGTGGTGATCCCTCAGCAGGAAGAAATCGCGGTTGGTGACTGGATATTTCATTCCTGCTGCGTGGTGTTCGAGAATCGCATCTTTGAGGTCATCACGCTCTTGTTCAACCTGATGTGGTGTTGGCGACGCCGGCTTCTCCTCGTACTTCGGCGTCGGAGGGACGGAGATGGTGCTATCTGCCCCTTGTGGAGAATGGCTGGGTGGTGTTTCCATCTCCACGTCGAAACTGGCGGCAGGAACATCGGGGGTGGTATCCGCGTCCCTGTCTCCGCTCGTCTCTGTGCCGACAGCAGGGACCTCCGCAGATCAACGGAGTCCCTGCTAGCTGTTCTGATGTCACCTGTCTCCATGCAGGTCGGGTCTTCTGGGCGTCTCTCAGACAACTCCGGCCTGCCGGCTGTGACACTGGGCGGCTGAACCACACGGGGAGGGGTGACCGGTCGATCAACGGTCGCCCCCATCCTCTTCTTCCACTTCGCCCGTCTAGCAGCGTCCCTTCACCGCCTTCGTAGGCCCTGTCTTCATCTTCTGCATGGTGCAGCGGGTGGCTTTGGCGTTGACGTCCCGGTCTTTAGATCTCTGGTTACCAGCATCTTTAGTCCGGAACTCCAAGCAAAGTGTCAGGTAGCCCCCGCTAGACTGGAGAGACCAACTAGCGATGTTCACTACCCGACTACTTTGCACTGCAACCAACGCGGCTTCGGGGATCAAGTCCATAATCCGGGCTAAAGGTGGAGGTAGAAGCAAGAGTGAGGGGCCGTTGGGAGGCCGGCACCAGTCTTCGGGCGTTGGGCGGCGGGTGGGCTCCCGGCACGGCAGCTCACGCTGTGACGTGTGCGGCGAGGTCACTCGCCAGTTCCAACGCCACGTGGAAAGGTGGCACCTCCCGGGGGCATTATGGGAGCCGTCCGCTAGGCATACTTCAGCAAAGCCTCAGCAAAAGCGGACGGCTCTCATGGCCTACGTGAAACCCTTAAGGATTACCTTGGAGGCCTTGGCGGTGGTGGCGGCTCGGGAGGGCCCTTTCCCGTTCCCTATCTCAGAGCCTATGAGGCATCAGGTTGGGGAGCTGGAGAGGGCCTTCGCGATCAGCCCAGCTAAGGCCACTAAGTTTGATGCGTATGGGAGGGTGCTGGCCCACCCAGCGAACATTACTCTCCTATTTCATTGGAGAGTACTTCGCTGGGTGGCAGCAAGGTTGTGGCGGGCCGGTTTCGGGGTCGATGGGGATCCGCGGGCAGCAACGCCCCCGGGCTCCACCGGCCACGAGACCTGCCTTAGCTCTGCCGCCTCCCCGCAGTGTCGCGGGTCAGGGGGTGCAAACTCCCAAGCCTCGGCACAGCGGGCCCCCAGCCAGGCCAGGTAGTGAGCATGGCAGGGGGGGGCATGGGGGAGTCCTCTAGGGTGGCGTCGGGACCCGGGGTACCGACTGGGGGAGCAATCCCCAGGTCGAGGCCCAGGGACTCTGGGCCATCCGGAACTGGAATCGGAACTGGTGGTACCCCCTGTGGGGGGGTAAAGCCGTTCCTGTGCGGAGTTCCCCGCCCGCCAAGGTTGCAAAACCTGGCGGGTCTCGAACTCCCCCTCAGGTCGAGAGGGCGGGTCAGGGTAACAGGCTCGTCACAACTAGGTTGAACCAGCCCCTCTCCCGTCCTGCATTGGAGATACCTCCCCTAATGCAGGTAGACACGAGTGGGTTTATGGGGGGCGTAGATACCGATAGGTCGCCCAATACCCGCACCACGATAAAGCCTGGGTGGGAATGGAGCCATGACACTCCATTCCTCTTGTGGGATGCCAGTCTAGGACTGGAAAGGGCGCTTCACTGGAGTGGTAGGGCTGATCTCTCCCCTGAGGAGATGGTGGGGGGATTAACACCCTCTGCCACTCCACCGGCAGTCCTCCCTTGTGGGGGACTGGTGGAGATCGGCCCTGGCACTTTGGGAAGTATCCCGCTTCCCCTCAGCCAGCGCTTCAGGGTGGCGTTGGCAATCCCACCACGGGATATATTGCCACACCATGTGGGTCTGGGACAACTGATCCCCCAGATCCGCATGGCAGCCACCCTCATAGATGCTGTGGGCCCGATCGACGCCTACCTTGGGATCGCCATTGGGCTCAGGATATCATCCTGGGTCAGATGGCATCCTGGGCCCGCACTATTGGCAAGCCCCTCGTCGTGTCCTTAACAGGGCACGAGGGGGACCCCTTAGGCAGGGACGTGGCCTGCCGGGTAAGGGAGATCTTGCGGGATGCGGCTATCACCTGCGAACCCATCATTTTGAGTGGATTTGTAGGTGATGGCGATATGGTGGAGCGATGGCTTCGGGATTTCCCGAACTCTTTCTTCACCATATCGCCCCGTATTCTGGGGGTACCCACGTTTGTACTCCCAGAACTACGTGGGTCGGATCCAGTTGGATCGGCTGTTGCTGTCCGGGGACGAGCCGGAGTTCCCGGCCGACTCCGAGGTTGGGTATGTTACTGAGTCTAGGCTCGGTGATTTGGTCAACCTCGTGAGTGGGTCGGGGAAGTCCCCGGTGGAGGTTATCCGAGGGGTTAACCTCAATATGGAAAAACTTTTCCATTTTTGAGGCACCCCTCAGGTTGGTCCGTAGGTTGCACAAAGGGAGAGAAGGTAGAGATTGTTAAAAATTTTGATGCGGTGGATTACTTAACTTTTGGGGGAACGTCACACTTTTAGCCCAGGTTAAAGGTATTGTTTGAAATTTTTTGGGTAAGGTCATACTTTTTTATATTCTAAATTTGGCAAAGAACATTTTTGGGGGCGTGGCGTTTCTCGTGATTGTTAAGGATTCCACCGATCGACACTATGTGTCACTCTGAGTCATATACCTGTTGTATAATGGGTGGCTCGTCATACAGGGTATTACCCTTTAACGAATAACAATCTTTTTCTCCGGTCCCTTCACAAAAATCCCTGTACCCTACTGACCACCTATATGTATACACTACTCATTGATTGATTTAACTGTCTCGGAAGATAGGGTTGATCTGGGCTGCATCATTATATAAGATACTGATTTATTAGTGACACAGGGTGGTTTGATTAAAACAGAGTGGTATTTCATAGCCAAAGTCGGATTAGTAAGCAGGGGGGTATGACAAGAAAATAGGAATATTACCCCATATAGTAGTCACGAACATGGTATACCTTCTACAATATTATAATCATGTTTATGGTGAATTCCCATAATAACTAACAGGTTACCAAAGTTATATATAACATGGATGTAGTTAAAATTATCTCAGCACCAAGTAACCTGGTGGTAGAATGTTGGAAGAGGGGGCATTTGAGTCATGATAATTAAAAATCATGCACCCTTGAAACAGGTGTCGTATTGATCCGTCCATATTAACATATCAACCTCAAGGGGGGTTTGATGTCCAGATGGGCAAGTAACCATAGTCAGTGTGCATTTGATTGTTCGGGGTTTTTTCCCCGTAGGGTGAGGGTACTAACACCCATGAAGGGGGAATACTGCCCCTGTTAATATTGTTGGGGGGAATAATGCACACTGCAGACTGGATATCTCCCCTCCCTGAATGTATATACTATTGAGTATTAAGGGGATTTGGTGAGGTTTTCCCTTGGTGAGGTTTTTCCCACCCCTTGTTAAGTTTATAATGTTGTGATATATTTGTGGATATTAATACATTCCAGGGCTGGTGGCGGCCCGATGTTAAGGGGGGGAAGGTCATTCTGGGAAATGTGGACAATAATAAGTGGGGGGGTGGATTTTTTAGTATTGATATTTATGAAAATTGAAGTACCCATGGGAGGGGGACATTAAGTCGTATAATGATAAAAAATGATAACCCATGATAGAAGGGTATAACCCTTCAAGAAAATTGAAGTACCCATAGATTCAAAGGGTGGAGCACATTTAGAAAATGAGGGGGAATGTGGTATAATTACGGAAACTCCCCGACGTATATAATGAGACCCCGGGCTTTGGGTCACGTGGGTCCTGCCCCGAAGGAGCGACCTCGACTTGACTGATAAAGATAGACGAACACAGACGTGAACCTGCTGGAACCGAAGCGGTCGACCGCAAGCCAGGTGTGGGTCCAGAACACAAGGTGAGTGAAACGTGAGATTGTCACCACCTTGTGAGTAGAATAGAACAGTGGAGAGCTGTTTCTCCATACTATTGTGTTTTACCCAGCCATTGCTAGCCTTACTGACCTGAGGACTGATATCAGTGAAAAGGTTAAATTATGCTTATTGTATTGTAAATCAAGCTAATTAATCCCTATTGTGTTTTACCCAGCCATTGCTAGTCTTACTGTCTGGTCACTTATTAATCTTTGTGTGTCAAACTTGTGTTAAGTTGTTTCCCACCATGACCATTAGCATGTATATATATTTTATATATTGTTACCTCAGTACTTTTTATTGGATTTTTATTACAATTGCGATTTGGCATGATATGGGTTTATAGATGTACGCTCCGTCGGTCAGCTAGATTAGGCCAGATCAATCAGTGTACAGCAAGTATCAGCTCAGAACCTATTCATAGCATGATTCACGGATCTAATCAATCACCCGAATCCACGTGCATGGCCAAGACAGCATAGTCTTGCCATTCTACGCTCAGGTTAAAGCCCCTCCCCTCCCACCCATGAAGCGACAGCTATTTTCGGTCAGAGATGTATCGTTTCTCATCTAACATTCAATCTTTCAAATATCTGATCATTGCGAACATTGAGACCGTTGCAGGGTAATTCGTATACTATTATTGTTATTTTTCATAACCGTTATTTCGGGCCGGTTTGCGGCAGACCTGAGTTTATCCTAATAAACATTATATAATCTCATTAGTCGTTGTTATTTTTTAAATCATTTATGTTCGTTCGAGCGAAGCGAGTTAGAACATAAAGACCAGCACACCTGATTCAAGCCAACAAAAGATAGTAACCTTCGCCAAGTCATCAAATAAATATGCCTGGTCAAGTGCAATGGCAGAGTTTAAGACCATTTCAACTTGTTGAATGTATTTATTGCTTGCTTGTTTTATCCGTTCCTTGTTATATGTTATATAGTGATGTTTTTATTCAATAAAATTTGATATTTTAATTGAATTCATTTCATTATTTATTGCTGTGGGATCAAAATGGTTGGAAACTAGCAATTGTAATCAAATGTAATCAAAAAGTAATCGATTACATTTACTAAAGTAATTGTAATTGTAATAGATTACATTGAAAAAAAATGTAATCAGTAATCGTAATCATGTAAATCAAAAGTAATTGTAATCGTAATCGATTACATTGGCATGTAATCGCCCCAACCCTGCACTGAACTCGGAATTAGGTATCATTTGACTCGGGTATCATTTGTTGGAATAACTACATCACAATAATTACTCCCAACTGCATGGGTGAAATAGAATGGATAGGCTGTCTTCCTATCCACCCATCATAAATTATGCGAGGAGTGTGAGGGGGCTAGGTAGTTCATATGGAGCACTCTTTAATGTGATCAGTTTATACTTCGAGGTAAAAAAAATCTCCCTAACTAATTAATTAGGGTACAGGTTATATAGAACTGAACATTAAAGAGCGCTCCTTGATTCCTTATACAATATGGCTACGAATTCTGATGTCAGTCATGTTTGTGCTGCGGAATAACTTTTTTACACTCATTTTTGTTACGTTTTCGCTACCATGGCATGAAGTATGCACATGGCACACATATAAGGGCATGGGGAGCATTACAAGCTTGTTTCATTTGCAGTAATAATCTCATTAAATAAAAGGCTATCGTGCATTATCATGAGGATATACCAAATTTACCAACTATACGCACAGAATTTCGGCCTGAGACATTGTTGTATAATGAATTGGAACCATTTTTTGGATACTTATACCTAAATTAATTTGTTGAAACAACACTGGGTTCACACCCTTCAGTTACCATGCATAATTGCGTTAATTGCCTATTGTCGTGACTCGTGATTAAAATCCGACCGATTTGGATTACAGAGGATTTTCCTGTTAAGCGTTATTGGTAAAACAACACTGTTTCGGCTTCATCTTCATCACCTTCTGTGTATAGTACGCAACCTTCTAAAGAGCCGCAACTTCAAAGATTCTTGACATTTTCATTGCGTTATCTCAACCTATCTGCCTTTATTTCCTTGTCAAAGTCAAATCTCTTAAGTCAGTATATATATGTGGTTAAGCGAGAATAAAAATATCGCAAACTTTTTATATTTACTAAACCCATGAATAACTTGAAATATTGAAATACCGACCCCATATTATGCTCTGATCAATACTGTCCATGTGACCACAGCCCTTTTCAAGCTGTTTTCAATTGTTCGCACATATATGAAACAAACGATCTTTATTTTACCATATCAGAAGTTGACTAAAACGGAACGCTCTTTAATTTCTGTTCCATTCCGTGCACATGGCTGTTTTTTTGTGGACCAACATCGTGTTCAAAGTTGTATTTTATGACGTCAACGCGTCTTTCTGGAACATATAATCAGGGATAAAGTGGTAAAACACATGGACTCCAATGACTTATTCACAAAAGAACAACATGGGTTTCGAGTGAAAAGATCGTGTGTGACACAGCTACTTGAAGTGCAAGATGACTGGTTCAGAGCACTCGAGGATGAAAATAATATAGATGCAATATACTTTGACTTCAGGAAAGCATTCGATACAGTGCCACATGGAAGGCTAATGAAAATATGATCATGCATGTACTAATAAATAAAAGGAGAGCTCTAAAAGTGAAGGATTTTTTATCAGGAAGAATGCAGGCAGTCAGAGTATCCGACAAATATTCATCTCGGAGGAAAGTAACTAGTGGCATCCCTCAAGGTTCTGATCTAGGACCAATATTGTTTTTAATCTTCATCAATGACATCACCAATAATGTGAAGAGCAATGTCAAGATTTTTGCTGATGATACCAAACTATATAGAAATGTTAATAACCAAGAAGTTGCAGAAGATTTACAGCGAGACCGTAACCAACTATCTGAATGGTCCGACAAATGGTTATTGAGATTTAACGCAGCAAAATGCAAGGTGATGCATATAGGGAAAAGCAATGCAGGTCAAAAGGTCAACATCACAGAAAATGAGTCGCAGCATGAAATAGAGGAAACCAGTGAAGAAAAGGACATTGGAGTCATCTTTAGCAACACGATGAAATTTTCAACACATATTGCAAAGAGCGTCCAAAGAGCCAATCAGATAATAGGAATAATGAACAGAACCTTCAGCTACATCGATGAAGATATGCTTAAAATCTTATACAATTCTTTCGTTCGACCAACATTAGAATACGGATCATCCATTTGGAACCCACACTATAAAATGTACAAAACCATGATTGAAAGCGTACAGAGGCGAGCATCGAGAATAGTCACAAGCTTGAGGGGCATGCAGTATGAAGAAAGACTGAGGAATTAGGCATTCCACCAATAGACTACAGGAGAGAGCGATGTGACATGATCCAAATGTTTAAAATAATAAAAGGATATGATGAGTTGATCTACCAATGATAATGGATAAAGAGAGTCAAACTAGAGGGCACAGTAAAAAATTGAGAAAGGAACTATTCACCAGTACGCGGACAAGCAACAATTTTGCAGAAATATCAACTCATGTAATGGTCTATCAGAAATATGTGTCTCGGCAAATACAATAAATGACTTTAAATCAATTCTTAATGATCAATGGAGAGATAAAGAATTTTTTTTTACTACGATTTCAAAGACATGCGCAACAAAACATTTAACTGAAGAACAAACGTATTAGCCACAACAAGCAAAAGCTTATAATGCTCAAAAATACAGGTAAATACAGGTAAAGTATGCAAACTCAATTGACCTCACGAAGTGCCATCAGCATATTCCAGTCAAAGTATTCTAGCACTCGTAAGGTAAACATAAACAACACCACGCGATTGTATTTTGAATTAATTCTTCACTCGTAAGGTAAACATAAACAACACCACGCGATTGTATTTTGAATTAATTCTATCACGTATACCCGGATATTTGTCAATTGAAAATTGTATATATATCGCAAGATGTTCCGTTCCGTGTAAGATATGTTCAACTAATAAGTAATATAGGACCACTTACAATTAAAATAAACACAAAACAGTGGTGGGGTTTTGGAATAAAATAACAGCGAACATTTCGGCTTTCAATCAGAACACTTTGGCTTTCAGTTTAAAAGCAAAAAAATAGATGTTAGTCCTAATAAACCGGAATATTCTATGCATAATTTAACATGAAAGTTTAGATTATTATGTATTCACCATTATGACCATATGATGTCACTCTTTCTGATATATATAGCATCAGGTGTTTATTTGTCACGTAAAATCAAGTAAAACAGACTAAAATTCCCGCTACAAAGTCTGGGGCATAAAACGTGTCATAGAAATGCTATCGTTAGCTGGTTTACGTATGCGCAGACTTGGACTAGTTCCCATGGTACTTAATATCTGTAACAAGCTTCAACAAAATTGACTGAAAAATGCAGGAATAAAAGCTCGGACAAAATTATGCATCTTGAAATAGTTTTCTTAGTCGAAAAAGGGGGAAAATTGCACCAAAAAAAAGTTGGATGGACCACATAATCGCAGTTGCTCCTGGTTGCTCAGGCAAAAAAAAAAATCACTGAAAAATTTAGGAATAAAATCTTGGACAATATTCCGTCTATGGACAGATGGACGAAACAGCTGACTCCTATATACCCCCCTCCATAACTTGTTACGGAAAGGGTTAATCCAATTTTTTTTAGATAAGGTTGCCAAGCATATGCTGATAAGAGCACAGTAAATCAGTGAGTACTGAAATAAAGATTGACTGAACCAACCTCATTTCAACATCAAAGTCTGACAGTTTCTTGTCAGCATCAACACTGGCATCTCTCAGTTCCTTATTGGGGAACACCTGTCCTATGAAATCTAGATTGTTTCTCTTCACACCATAATCACAATCACTGTCTGCTATAGTCTGAAATATAAAAATAGTTCTATTAATCAAAATGTATATAGTTCCAACAAATAAGTAGGATACACATTAAAGACATATTATTGTTCGGGTGCGTAAAACTGCTAAGTTAGTACTGGGAAACTATGCAAACTGGAGGAATGTAGCATTCTACTAATATCGCCGAAAATCTCAAACAAATCGACCGTACCACAGTCTCCATATAAAACATCCTCTGAACTACACTCAGTTGTAAATATTTACTTCTCGATTAGGGATGAAACTATCGGTAAACTAACTGAAACGATTTTGCCATAGAGAGTCACTGCATCTAATTAGTATATAAGAATGACAGTGTGTGTTTATCAATTTGGATATAATATTTGTAAATAACTACTTTGAGCAAGATTATTCTCCAATTCTATTTGATCACCCTACCAGAGTGTTTCACATCACTTTTAGACTTGTTTATAGTTTAGGTGTATCCTACTTACAGTATTTAGAACTTGCAACTGTCAGAACAGACTATTCAAAATGTATATATAATGGCTCAAAATAATAAAGGCAGCCAACATGCAAATTAGAAACATATGAAAAGTCATCAGCCGCACAGAGCTTATACTATGTTATATGGAATGTGGGTGTCTCCAAGAGTAAAATTAAGGTACTAAACTGTATGATGTATTAGTATGCTGTCAACTGACACATTAACTTTGAAGCAATTTTATGCTTAGAAAAAGTGTACTTCAATTAAAGGCATTTTTGCAGCAAACCAGCACTTGGCAGCTGATAAAACATTCTTCATTACATGTAGCAACCATAATTGTCAAATTTGGGCAGCTATTTGCAAGTGTAATCGAACATCTTGAATCATGGACAGTGATGAACCTTCAATGGTCTGCGTTGCTGCTATCTTCGCTGGGCGAAGAATAGTTAGAAAAATAAGTCATGAGTCAGAAAAAACCTCAAAAGGTCCGCAAAAAAAAGCCAGAAATAAATAAACAAGGTCGGTTATAGTCGGTATAAGATAAATACAACAATAGCATAGTGTGTTCTGAGGTTGGCAAGATCTCAACTCGTTGAAAGTCGAATATTTCGCTTTCTACGGGGATTCCAACGAGTCGCGACCTCATTAAACATTAACGTATTGGATCCTATCGCAAACGACAATGTCAATTGTACCTGTACTATTCATCTTGGGGGAAACTTTGACACTATTAAATGTTGTCAATATAAGTTGAATACAGCCATTATAGCGGAAATTATTCATCGGTCGCAAGATGCAGCGTCACATATACGCCGACTCAGAGTCTTTTAAACTGAACATTTAAACATCGATTTTGGATCATAATTTCTCCATAACACAACTTGATTCGTCCTTGTCGGATGTAAAACTGGAAGTGAGATGGGATTATTGTTAACCATCTCGAGCATTTTAATTTACATATATTTATAATATTACTAACAGTTATTAGCACTTCGTTCACTCCAGTGCTAATAACCGGACACTTCGTTCACTCCAGTGCTAATAATCACTAGTGGTATGTGATTTAAAATGCTCGAGATGGGTAAATATAATCCAATTTCACTTCTGGTATTACATCCGACAAGGAAATTTGATTTGTGTTTTGAAGAAATTGTGCTCCAAAATCAATGTTTAAGGGTTCAGTTTGGTTCAGTTTAAAAGAAAATGATCCCAGCACTTACGATGTACTGTACGCGATATTATTACTTTGTCAGAGCAATGATGCCAGATTTTCTCCTGTGTGACTGGGATCATGACATCTGTGACCTATTTTTAATGCGAATTTTAGCATTTTTGCCGCACTGCATAAAACTTACTGGTTGGAGAGTATAATATATAGCTGATTTCAGCTATTATAGCTGATTTTTTCGCATTTCTCAGACCTGTTAATAGCAATAGTGTAGAATTGGTCATTGTCGTATGGTTTCAAGCAAAAAGACACCCATGATCTATCGAACGTGCAAAAAGACACCCAGGGTGTCCCAAACGTGCAAAAAGATTAGTCAGTCGTCTGCTATTTAGTAATAAGGAACTGCCAGTCAGACTCAAAGCGGACATTATATATATTTGCCCATTTAAATTGATATTTCACTCCTTCGCAAACAAATAATTATTATAATAATATTAATAAATAGCAGATGACTAATATAAATTCCCGTTGTTTGGTGAGCCTTTGGGATCCTGGGTGTCTTTTTGCACGTTTGGAACATCCTGGGTGTCTTTTTGCATGTATAAGAGATCCTGGGTGTCTTTTTGCTCGAAACCATGCGACAACGACCAATTCAGCATAACTTATATGGAGCCATCTTGATTATGCCATGAATCTCTATACTCTGGCTAACGCCCGTAGAGATCATACTCAACCAGTCCAAAACCTGGGAACTTTTTGACGTTTTGACAGGGAACCTTATAAAGTCGAAAATATAATGCAGGGAATATATTTCGTAGTCTTTACCTGTTCCTTAGTAATGTACTTCACTGTATGTGAAGATCCCAACTAAAAAATTTACAAATTAAGTGATATTGTGATCGATTTTGTTTTGTGTCATTTTCAATTATGGAATTTCTCCTGGGCAATTTTTCTATGTTTATTGCGATAAAGGCTCACAAAAGTCACAGAAAAGCATGCAATTTTGAATTGGGGCCTTCACCTACAGTGAAGTACATTCGTGGGGTAAGAACTGCTCCGCGAGTCAGACACCGCTTCCGATTTTTTGTCCAGTTCACTTCCGACACACTCCAGTTCACTGGTGATCTTTTTAAGTGTGACTGCTCTAAATTTCGCAAATGGATGCACCAAGGTAAGATAATATACAGTTTTTGTGTTAAATATAACTCCCATACAACCCCAGCTATCCATGAGTTTGATGTTTCCAATATATAGCGCGCCAACTTGCCAATTTAAGTGTAAACATTTGAGTGTCAAATTTCCATTGTACTCCATGGTAAATTTGAACACATTTTTCTATGGAAAAAACGAATAATTTGATACTGACACGACAATGCAAGGCTTTAGTAGACCAAAATGTGTTGTCTTGGATCTCCCCACCGGACAGTGGATATATGACCTTGGAATAATATGATACTTAGATTTTAAATTGTGACGAAACAGCTCCAGTTCACCACAGATAAGATCGGTTCACTTTCCGAACATAAGACCCAGTTCTTTGCCGATCAACAATTTCCTGTAGATTTATATTTTACACTTCGAGCAGATTCAGGTGCGAGATTCTCCATTTAGTCAATTTAGTCGAAAGAGCTTATATTGATCTCAATTTGAAATAATTATATATGGGTTGTGTAACATCTATGTTTAAATCAGTGCACGTATCTGTAAAGCCAGCGTGCGGTGCGAGACCACGGGATACGCGTAATGGAGAAACAATGGCGGGGCCATGATAGAGAAGATGGGAAGGGCGATAACTGGGCGTGTGCCCATCCAATACAGATAAAACCACTATTAAACCTATAATTAAACACAACAAATGCTTTCAGTATGCTGCAAAATAGCTCCCATGGGCTCCAATACTGAAAAATTGTCCCTGGGTATAGCCTCCTCCTTGAACTCCCACCAATAGGACGAAGTCACACCCCTCCCATTCTTGCTTTCACATTGATAGGAAATTCATTTGGTTCACTATATATATCATGTCTTGAAAGTGCAAAGTACATATATGTGGGTATATCCTGGAATGGTGTTCCTCATCCATACATATGGCCCCGGAGACCTATTGGCATACATGTGGAAAGTGTTTGAGATTTAAAATTTAAGTTATATGATACTGATTTTGGAGATCCTTGCAACCATTCAGAAACGCATTGAGTATAGGCTCCAAAATAATTAAATCGCATTCGGAATTTCAAAATTGAAGGTATGAGGGATTGTGGATTGAATTTTGAACCAAATTCCACTCACACGCCTTCAGTGACGTCGCTTACTCAAATCCACACAAAATGTATTAACTTTGGCGGCGAAATTGTTGGAGCTAAGATTATATTTTTCTCCTTTCCTATAAGTTGCAACTTATTCTTGTTTTCGATTTATACGAATGGCAGGAAGGCTCCACGTTTTCGCTCGAAGACTCGATGCATATGATGGACTTTTCATGCGGAAAATATCTGACTCTCAAGCGCACCACTGAAACCCACACCCCATGTCGATGGGCCGATGACATTTATGGCGGTCTCCTGCTTCTAGCAATAGTAACATCCATTAACCCAAAAGAACAATTGTATAATGGCACATAAATGCAGGTTCTGGTATTTTTAATGTGATATCAGCATATTATGGCTCCTCCGATTTTGCCTTTGACGGTACACCTACAGTACCGGTATAATGTATACTGATTCATGTGTATACACAAATTTGTATAAGGCCAAAGAAAAAAGATACTATGTTTCCGTACATCGACCGACCCTAAAAATAACCCACCGACCCTAATCTTTTTATTGATATTTTGAGAAAAAGTCCAAATTTTCTAAAAAAAAAAAAATGCTAATGCTCATAAATATTGATAATCATTAGGTGCAAAACACATGGTTTCTAACATAAGCCTGTGATAAAGTGACATGAAGTGTGACAGTTGTCTCAAAAGCCACAGGTGTGTGATGGGTTGTGGATTGATAGGCATGAATCTTGCAATTTTAATTTCAAGAGAGTGGATCTCATGCCTGCTTTACCAGTATGCCTTGTTTGGGACTATGGAACATATTCATGAGTTCCAAATAAACATGCATGCCCATTTATTATTTTCTTGGGAAATTCCCCCCCCCCCCCCCCCCCCCCCCCCCCCCCCCTGCACAGTGCTTATCTGAGTCTGCAAGTTTATTAATTTTGAGGCTATGAAAAGTATATGCATACATGTGAACATGTCAATATCGAATAAAACTCTACATGACACATACTATGTTGATTCCTACGCTTGACCTACATGTACTATAATTTTTTTAACTATAGTTGATGTTTTGCTCAGAGTTATTTGGGTCTGCACTGTGACTGTTTTAACTTTCAATGGAATTTTTCCTGTGCACTATTATTTGGAGCCTGAGAGTACCGGTAGGAAAACTATAAACAGACGTGTGTGTATCTGTATATATACATGTATATAGGTTATGACCACATATGTTAGGGGTACAGCTACTTTTTCCAAAAACCAGGCATGCTAGGTTGGGTGCACTGGCTACCTCTAGACAATGGGATGCTGCTGTCACAATACAAGTACGGTATAACGGCGGTATTATGGGTAAAATTCTTATAAAAGTTAGTGACATCAATCTCATACCAAGTTTATAGCCAAATTTATAAAATGTGGTATGTGAAAAATAAATAACATCCTTATTAAAGCATGAAGTAAGTTTGATCTTTTATCAATCTTAATGTATATTTCCTAGTGCTGTGTTTATCAAGTAATACTTTCCCACAACACAAGTTGGCATTTTATGTCATTTTCGGTCGAGGTAATTCAATATTTCTGCAGCTGGATACAAAATATCAAAATAAAATAAAAAATAAAAATTTCCCTACCTACATGTACTAGTACCTAACCTAATTTTTTCACTTCATTATCGGAAACATACTATCTTTTTTCTTTGGCCTAACTTATATAAGTGTATCTAGTTAGAGACAAAATTGGACCACAAGACACACATATATTGGGAAATTTCTTCTATACATTAAACGTTTGTTCCACACATAATAGAAAAGCATTATTTGAATTAAGTTTACCGTTAACATTTCATTACAAATTATGCAAAAACTATGTATGTAGAATTAGTATTACCATACGAAACCAGCGAGTTTGTCGAGTAAAATTATTTAGAGCTTTGTTGAATAGTAAACCAGTTTGGATTGCATTACCATTGCCCAAATTGACAGCCTTTTTCAGACATAAAGACTGCCTTTTGAGAAGGCGATGTTCGATGTAGTGAACTGGAGCATATCATGTGTAGGTTGTAGTGAACTGGAGCTTCAGTTTTATTGAACTGGAGCGCATACCATGTCTTGATCAGTCGATCGATGTCAACAGTGGGCAATGTTTTATATAAAACCGTACATATACATTTGATTTATTGGTGGTCCCGGGCGTGTATGCAAGCCATTTCTAATTTCTAGCTAAACAGAAAATTGTTTGAAAAACGATGTTATCTGTCGTTATGTGATATTTTCACAGAAATCCGACCGATCAGTGGTTATTTCTACAAGGAATTATTATCATGTTGGCTATTGTTGCCTCAATTGTTAGTGTTTTGAACTTGTACTTTGTAGAAGTTGTACATACTTGTAGTGACTAGTGTTTATTGTCTGTTTCCCCATGCAAATAGTTTACCTGAACAACTGTCTTGTAGTTTATTTCACCATCTGTCAGTGCACCAACAGAGTCATAAACATTTTGAGTTGCCGCAATTAACTCATCTGCTGATTTTGAAATCGATTCCACTGTGAAACCGCTCCAATGAAGTTGGTTTCCTGGTGCCGACATATGGAAATTTACTTTTGACAACAGAAGACGCCTCCGTGTAATTTTATGAGAAGAAAAGGCTGAAAACAATCTAATTGACTGAAGAAAATGATGGGTTGTTATGTTTGAATACTTTGAGAGTCTAATTGTTGCGATAAATGTCATAAAATGCAAACAAATACGAGCACTAAAAAAATGCAAGTTCCAACAGCAGCCGGTTTCGATTTCGTGCAAACCGGAAGAGGAAAAGGAGAATGCTAAAAGTTTCGATAGCATTTTTTTCACAGATGAAAACAAATCCGGAATGCAACATAAATCTGGAGTCATCGATCGCCAAAAAATGTTCAGTGCTCAGCGTATTCTGGATTTTGGTGTGAATATGGTATTGACCAATGCTCGAGTTATCACGGCGAGAACTGGAGTGAGCTAGATGTTACTTGGCTTCTAAATTAGTTCCGGGCGGAGACTGTGCAGCTAGAGTTCTTCCATCGAAACACATCAATATAGGCCTAATGATTACCGGTATCGACACTCTTAGAACAAATGTGAATAATTTCTACACAATATGTTTTAAAACTTGTGTAGAAATGTCACATGACATAATTATGTGTCAGTGGAATTTTCTCAACATTGAATAGTATTGAATATGTGATTATATTATAGTATATAGTAGATGATATATGTTCTATATTATTAGAGAGACAAATTTACCTCGCCGGTAAAAGCTCCCATATTCAAGTTGACAATCTCACAGCAGCTTTAAAACTTTGTGCTACACAATTATGTGCTGTTCAGGTTTGACTCAAACGCAGCATATAACACATTTTTAAATTGCTGCCATTGTTTAGTTATGTGGTAACCTTTGCGAGTTTTAGGCCTATGCCTCCAATAGAACACATCCCATCTATATATTAGCTATATGATACACTCACATAGCCTATTCACTGATATTCGATGTTGAGGAAATTCCACTGACCCATATTTGTCCTGACATTTCTACACTATTTTGTTTACGATTATAATTTAAAACATAAATTGTGTAGAATTTATACACATTCGTTCTAAGCGTGTGTAGGTATATAGTATGGTCGTGGTACGCAAACAAGGGTGTTGACCGAGAAGAAATTGGTAAAGAAACGATCTTGGTGTCATTCAACGCGGGAGAATCTCTGGTACAACATATCCAAAATCCGCTAAAATCTGCTTTGGGGAAAATCCAGGATCCAAGATGGCACAACATTTGTTCTCACTATAATCGAATTAATCTCAATCGGAGTCTCTTTTGACCAACGGCGGCCACAGAGAAGCTAACCATACTATCGTCCACCTCAACTACAGAGAACAGAAATGAACGTTAAGGAGAAAATCATTTTTCCAAAATAGACAAAGATCAGAAGTATTTGGAATTTGACAAGATTGTAAAGTTTCTCATGGGATAGTTCACAAATAAACGCCAACTTCCCAATTCCAGAGGAAAGTCGAGGAACGAAACGCCTTTCTCCGACCTGCAATTTCGTACTCTCATGTGGAAAGCTCTTTATACAAGGCAAACCAAAACTGGGCTATCGAAATTCTCTCAATTTCTTTGAACCATTATAAATCAACAGACTCATTTGGCACTTATCTCTTCAAAAACCCTGGACCTCCAAAATTGTCAAAGCGCTCTTCTGATTTGTTTGGACTGGACTCGAAATAACTATGGTATTAAAATTAAAGTGATGTGAAACACTCCGGTAGGGTGATCAAATAGAAATGGAGAATAATCTTGCTCAAAGTAGTTATTTTTACAAATATTATATCCAAATTGACAACGCACATCGTCATTCTTATATATTAATTAATTGCATTGATTCTCGAAGGTGAAGTCGTTTTCGTTTATTGTCACCAATAGTTGCGTCCGGGTTCGAGAAGTAAATATTTACAAGTGAGCGTAGTTCAGACGATGATTTCTATGGAGTGGTACGGTCGATTTGCTTGAAATTTTCTGCAATGTTACTAAAATGCTACATTCATCTAGTTGACATAGCGCCTGAATGCTAACTTATTAGTTTCACATAACCGATTAAGTCCATAATATGTCTTTAAAGGCACGTGCGGCCTTAATTGTCGAAAATATTCATATCTGTTCCAAACACCGTAAACAGAAAAAACATTAAAACGCATACAGTTCCATGCATATATACCATGCTTGACCATCGCGTAAACAGCATGTTATCATACAGACCTACTATATTTTACCTAAGCAAGAGCCTGATTGTGTTACAGAAGACAGCACAAAGCTACTGGCTAATCACACACACATGGCATAAACGCTCTTTATTAGTTCCATATCAGGTATTCACCAACAAAGAACGCTCTTTATGTTTACCATCATAATATAAACAAACACCAGAAATGTAACTTTTTATGCTTTTGTTTACATAACAATGGTCAAACATATGACCATAACATACTGTTTATGCGATATTTCTTATTTGTATACGTACAACGTCTATCTACATTTTGATGTTCTTTCTGTTTGTGGCGGTTTTTGACGGGTGGATATATTTTCACAGGATACCCACCGCCAAGGCCAACCGTGTCTTTAAAACTCAAACAAATTCTAAATTCAATAAATTTTTCGACGAAATTACTGGATCCCTAACTATAGTCAATCCGCACCTAACGAGAGTATGGAACGCCCAACCCCAGCTCCCACAGTGACTAGAAGACGAGCTAGCTCTCCTCCTGTCTCTTCAACTCAACCCATTTCTTCTCGTGAAGCTACAGTACTCATAAACGCAAGAAAGTTGTCTCGTCAGCCCATGCAGGATTAGACAACTCTTGTGAACTCTTCTCTTTCTCATGCAGGTTCATCTCGACCTGATCCTGTCCAATAATTCCTCTTTCTTTCTCAACTAATTCTCATTCTGAGTCACTTAATGTTAATAAAGATGTCAGAAACCACGATAAACCTATTAATCGGAGTAACATATACAGGCCAATTCGTAAGATTTGGACTGTGACAAACAAAATTTCCAACTGCCAAACGAATTAAACAAAATTGTAATTATCAGTATTGAAACACTCCAGGAATGGGGAGAAAGTAAGATCATTAAGTAATATATAACTTCCAGAAAGTTTGGTAATTGGCTATCTTAATCGAGAGGACGGATGTGGTTTTTAAAAAAGCCGACAAAATAACGGACGTGAATTTAGCGTCCAGACGACTATCAAGACTGTTGCCAACTATGAGGCAGCGATTTCCAAAAACAAGACTCGATTGTTGAGCTACCATAATTTATATCCTCTCCACCAAAACATAGTCAGCAAATAATGAAACAAATCAATGCTACTATTTCAAACGCTAAAGTTACGTCATTTCCATATTCTGACCCGGAATGAATAGAAAATTTCATTGCTGACGAAGATAATCAAATGTTCACCTTCTCCGCCACCTTGCCTATGATTCAAGACATCTTTACCCAACTTTATGAAAGAGGACTTATGTCTTGTGGAAATCTAGAGCACGATGACTCATATTATTGGGACGATAAATCCTTAAAATATTATGTACGGTACAATTCAGACCACGGGGGTGGGGGCGCCGAAGGTAAGAAGTTTGTGTTTATCACCCCATGGATTGTGCCTTTCGAATATACAAATCTCTATCCACCAGAGGCAGGCAAAATCTTTTTGTATCAAACTCAATTGCGATGTTGTGTACATAACATAAACAACAAATCCAATTTCTTAAAACCACACCCAGTAAACTTATAACTTGTTCATCAAACCAACAAGCTAGAACAATATTAAATAAAAATATTACACATATAAACTGTTCAGCATCATTTAAACAATTTTCATTCAATTCATTTGAAACCAAAATCCAATAAAATATAACTTTTGTTCATAATCTATTCAGCATCCAATCTCAATATCCTCTGGTCTCATGAAATTGCTTATTCCGTCCTTAACAAAACGGTTCACCATTGCGGGTTGTACTTAAAAAACAAACCGGGAAAGCAATGCATGATTCATCATTTGTCTTTTCCAGAGGAATACTCAGTCAATGATCGCATCCCCATGATGAGGTGGTTGCCCATTATGCCTCAGTTCAAGACGCCATATCATTAATCAAACATATGGTAATTGGGGCTGTGCTTTTGGGGGTTTGTGTCCTGTCACCTTTCCGTGTTATACCAGTCAGGGTCGAGGACCACTTGCTCCTATAATTACGATGAGGGGCTTTTTTATTATGACAAATGTATGCCCATGGGGTGTAGCCTGTCTTGTTTCCGTTCGAAGCTCTCAGCACTGCGATTGATTGGATCGCTACTAACAAAATTTTGGGCATTGAGATTCCAGGCGCACGGAGGCCCGGCTTTCAGATGACAAGTTGCAAACATGTGCAGCAGAACTTAAGAAATTATTGACTCTCGAGAAAGCGACATTTCGGCAATTGCAATCTATGCATGATTGGCACGCGTTGTTTTGCTTGTTCAGTAATCATGCGTGATCGCGTTTTCTTGCGTTGTTTGATATAACTCACTTTGAAACTTAAGCAACCATCTCACCGGGCGCGTTTTACCCGCAATACCCGGGAGGCCAAGGCCGACTTGAAACTGGTGTTGTCTTGCCTGAACAGTTACAATGCCAATAACTGTTTTTCTTGAAGGGTATAGTGGGTCTTGGATGAGCACATCGATCAATATGCGGATGCCGCGAAAACTTTGGGTCAAACATCAGTCAAACAATTGAATATCGCAGTACTGATACTCTGTCCAATATGGTTGGCCATTAGGTTGTGGGTGGACCGGCTTCGCAACCATATATTCATTTTACATTATGACAATGCAGCGGTGGTTGCGATAATTAATGAACAAACCACACCTGACTTGTCATTGCTAACTATACTTAGGGTGTTAGTTCTGGACTTTACAATATTCCTAAAAGGACGCAACACATATAACACGATAATATTTTGCCCGATCTTTCGCGTTTCCAGATAGACAAGGGTATGCGACACTCCGACACCAGTACTACACGAACAAACCATCGACATCTTGTTGCGATATTGAATCGCCTGTTCAGCCATGCAATGGCAGTCTCAACCAGTTAAACAATATATAGTGGGTGCCAATTAGGCATTTTGTCATCTAATATCAGCTGGGCTTAATCCTGCCCATTTCCATGAGGACAATCTGTCCATTTGTGGCCATTTATATACGGCTAAGTATCCAGTGGCCATGCAATTGACCCTACCGTAATGAGCTGACTTAGCCAATGAGATAATTGCACTCATTTAGCCCGGAGCTTCGCTGGTTTCTTCTGAGCCTTGGTTAGACAACAAAATTAATTTTACAAGCTTACTCAATGTCGCTTTGATTGTGTTTTGTAGAAAAGATAGCAGATATCGTTGCAAAGATGTTGAATTCTTTTATTTTCTCAACAAAGATAGTTTTATATAAAGATGGATAAATACCAACACCAATAGAAACTATCCAAAATTCCGTAACAGCTTGCGTCTTGGGTTGGAAAGCAATACAACTCTTTAATGGGACATCCCGTGAGACGCTTTAGACGGTTGAAGGTGTCTTGGGTTACTCTGATTTTTCTGAAAGTAAAGAGTATGCGTTTCATGTAAGTTGACACAACATAATAATATAACAATAACATTATGAGAAAGCTTCGCCGTATTAGTTGGGCGGATATGTGCAAAATCGTTACTTTTAATGAATAAATTGTGAAATTTGGCCCAGACATTCCTGGTTGTGCCCTTTGAAAATATTTTCGGTAGGCAACTAGATCGGACCATTTTTAGGGGGTTTTGGGGGGTTTCCATAGCAACGAACCCCATTTCAGCTTACTTGTCGCAAAAAAACATGTATACAGGATCGGAGAATGTGGGTAAATCAGAGGTATTTCCTTCTCAAAATTCCACGCTAGTGGCAGAAGTATTATCCGACAAATTTTAAGCAACTAAGGAGCTGATTGGTTGCTATGGCAACAAAATATACACAATCACGTGACCATTGTGTAGCTGAATGGTGCGAGATGGACTTCAACTCAATTGGTATTTAGAACCAAATCGTGGTTACTCCTACGGGAATGTAGTCATATTAAATATTGTTTGACCTTATACTGCTATAATAACGGAAACCATATCAAATTGGGACTACTTTATATACCCAAATTACTCTCGAAAAAGTGGACATTTCTGGAAATAAGTTTTCCACCTATATATTTTTATCAACACACATGCGCTAGATTTATGCTGGGTAATGTAACCGTCTGACATATCAAATAAGTTATGTGATATCTCAGACCTGTCTAATAGTGTTTAGGCTGACATTCGTAAGATAGTCGCAAAATTACTAAAGATGGCTTCCAAAATGGCAACCAATTTTTTTTTTTTTAAATGATTTGTCACATATATCCCGAACATTATTCTCTGCCGTTCCGAAAAGGGTAGCATAGGTTATAGCTCATTTGGCTATTAACCAAGTTATATAATTAACTGACACTAAATGTTCAATTCTGGTCGTCCCAGTACCTTCTGGGGATGACAAATTCATTTTAAAGATGTAGTATGGAATTCTGACAAATCGTCTTTTGTGTTATGGTCATATTTCTGAACGGAAATGGGCAAAACTTCGAAACAGAACTGAGAGAAACCATATTATGTGGCCACTCTTGTCCATTTGCTTCACAATTGATCAAATTAATACATGCGCATGATGTAAGTCAAAATGGCAGCCAGTGTGTGACTGCATGTGAATATGTTTAGAGGGAGTTATTGTATGGCCATGAATGATGTGAATAGTTATACAATGAGTGGCTATATATATGGTCATGGGTGGGGTGTCAATGAGATACATATGTATACAAGGAGTGGTTGTATGGTCATGTGTGAAGTGAATAGGAATACAGGGAGTGGCTGCATGATAAATGATGTGGTGTATGGGTATAGCGAGAGTAGCTACATGGTCATCGGTGTGTTGTTTATGTATATATGAAGTGACTAGATAGTCATGTGTGGGATTTACAGGTGTATCTTGGGTGGCTATATTATGGATGGATGTATATCTATACACGTGTTGGCTGTATGATCATGGGTGGGTGTATGAACAAATGGGGAGTGGTTGTATGCTTATGGGTAATGTATATAGGTGTACATGGAATGAATGTACGGTCGTGATTGCTGAAGTGTATATGCATACATGGAGTACACGTATAGCTGGGTAGTCATTGGCGGGCTTGTGTGTATATAGGAAGTGTCCTTGTGGACATGGGTGTATATGGTATGTATATGCATATCTGCTGTGTATTGTCATGCATGTGTGTAAACGTATACAGCGATTCGATGGGTTGTCATGGGTGGTGTGTATATGCAAGTCTGGGGTGTACAAACGACCGTATGCGCCGGGTATTGGTATATCTATTGGTGAGGTGTACTGTATGTGTATACATGCTGTGATAATATGCGGGGTGAATATGTATATGTTTAGTGGCTATGTGGTCATGGGTGTGGCGAAAGTTATACAATGAGTGGGTAAATAGGTATACAAGTAGTCATAAATTCGGTGTGTGTGAGTATACAGCGAGTGTCTAAATTGCCATTGGTGATGTGTATATGCAAGTCTGGAGTGTGTGGATGTCCGTGTGATCAGGGTATTGGTATATATTGAAGGGCTCCATGGTCATTGGTGAGGTGTAGATGTATACCCGGAGAGACTATATGACCATGAGTGGGATGTATATGAATATATTGAGTGGCTATATGGTAATGGGTGTGGCCAATAGGTATACCAGGAGTGACTGTATGGCCAATGTTGATGTAATATGCGGGGTATTGGTATATCTAGGGTTGTATGGCCATTGGTGATGTGTTTATGTATACATAGAGTGACTATATATGCATGGGTGGGGTTTATATGTATGTCTTGAGTGGCTATATGTCCATATATGTGGGAAATAGGTGTACATGGAGCAACAATATGTCCAATGGCGGAGTGAATATGTATACAAGGAGTTACTGTATGACTACGAATGTGATGTGTGAGTATACAGCAAGAATCTGAATTGCCATGAGTGAGATGTACATTCAAGTCTGGCCTGTATGAATGGCCGTGTGCAGAGTATGTGGATATATGGAAGGGCTGTATGGCCATTAGTGATGTGTATATGTATACCTGGAGTGACTATGGCTATGGTTGTAGTGTATATGTATATATTGAGTGGCTATATGGCCATGGGTGTGGCAAATACATATACAGGGAGTGATTCTATGGCCACTGATGAGGCGAATATGTATACAAGAAGTGACTGTATGATCATCGATGTGGTGAACAAGTACACATGGAGTGACAATATAGTCATGGTGATGTGTAGGGTTATACCTGTTGTGCCTGCATGACTATATTATAGTCACGTGTGGATGTACGGGTATACAAGGTGTGGCTGTATGGTCATGCGTGAGATGTATATGTATAAAGCGAGTGGCTACATTGTCATTTGTGTGGTGTTCATGTATATATGGAGTGAATACATGTTCATGTGTGGGTTGTACAGGTGTACATTTGGGTGAATATCGCTTTCCACAATAACTCATGGACATGTTAATCGATATAGAGGTAATGTCAGAGTGTTCTCTAGCATGCTGGTGTGTTATCTGTACAATGGAGAAAACGGTTTTCCTGACATGAGTCAATCAATTTTGATGAATTTTGATGTTGTTGGGCAGAGTAGACACATAATATGGCCCATCTCAGTTCAGTTTCAAAGTTCTGTTCAAAACTGGCCAGAATCCCAAAATAAGTTTTCGGTAACATTCCATACTGTATCATTTAACATGAATGTGACATGCCGTATACGGTACTGAGACATCCAGAATAGAACATTTAGTTGTCAGTGAATTATGGTACATATTTAATAACCAAGTATTTGTCACAATTTGCTACCATTTCGGAAGAGCAGAGAATAATGTTCGGTTTCTATGTGAAAAATAAACTTTTTTTTATCAAATTTGGTTGCTATCTTGGGTAATTTTGTCTAAAACACCTCAGTGTCATTCATTTAAGAGAGATTAAAACAATAAACATATTTGATACCAAAGATAGTTCCATTTTACTTGAAAGAATCGTCTAAACTCGAAAAGTTATTTTTTTTGCCGATTTTGATGTAGAGTTTGTAATAGAAAATTCCAATAATTCTGGTAATGTCAGTGGCTATATACAATACTAACATTCAAGCGAGGTGCATTAACAATGTTAGTATTCAATCTATAAAATACACAATAGCTAATTTTATAAATTAACCCCAACTTTTAACCGATTGCATGACACGCTGGGGTGATATTTACCATTTTCCATATTTTGGGTGTCATTTTGGTAGCCAGTTTGAGCTAGAGTGACAATATTGGCTCCATTGAGTCAGATTAAGTTGGAATATTCATAAGTAATGGTATGCCTTACTTACAGTGCACAGTCCTGCCCATTTATGACTACAATCCCAAAGGTGATTTTTGGTGAATTTTTATCGCGTTCTGTAAAATCGAATTATTTATGAATCGGAAGAGACGGGGACCAGATGAATGGCATATTTCATTGCTCCAACGATCACTTAAATGAACAGTAGAAAATAAAGTCACAATTATCACCCAGTTCCATACAACAGAAACTGATCAATAAGTCATTAGTGAAAACACATTAAATTTTCCACTTCTGACAACCATTTTGGCGACCATCTTGAACGGGGAGTTCCCATTTTACTACGAAAAGTGAAATTATATCTCAGCTTCACAAAAATATATACATTTGTATACATATGACAAGATTTTCTCACTATAATATCCATCAATCTGACTTAGTGACCCGTCTGAAAAACGGCGGCCATGTTGGACGCCATCTGGTATGGTGTCTACACGACCACTTTTTTCGTGTTAACATTGATTAAATGTTGAGGAACATCATGAGTCAGGTGAAGCTAAATCATGGGGGTGCCTGGATACCTATCAGCTCCTGGACTAGTGTACGTATTGGCAGAGTATTGGCAGAGTTAATTGGGGAAAGCTTGTTCCCATGGCAACTGGGGCCTAAATGTGGGTATGGGGAAACCTGCATTGATGATATATACATATATATATCATATTTCAGAGCTGCGAATGCAATCTTATAGCAGGAATTCCCATTCTTAACATGTGCACCAAAGCTACTACCTGAACTTCAATTTGTCAACAACCAGCCAATCTCGAAACTGCCAATTCGCGCCAACCAGTGTTCATATAAAACTTCGTTTATTGTGGTCAATAACTAGCTAAATGCGAAAAATCTGTTATATTGTCTTTATGGATTACCGAAGATGATATTATCTTAAATTGAAACTTATCACATGAATTTTGTGCTGACAGGTGCAAACTAAGTCCAAATTTTAATTTTTTAACTCAGTTTTTGAAGAAAATCCATTAGTTTCCATGGCAATAAGCTAACTTTTGGTGATATGGGCCCAAATTTTACAGTCTGTTATATATATTGGTCTTTTCTCTATTTGATAAAGCAATGCCTACATCGATATGGCCGATACTATTCACATAGTTGGCCGTCAAATAAACTGCCCTATACCGTAAATTATCACAGGGGTTGGTTGCTATGGCAACTGCTTAATCACCCTAACTGACCTCGGATTTTTGTGCCTACCGATTTTTTAAAACCGAGACATACCAAAGATTAAGTGTGTAAAATTTCGTAATTTATTCACAAAGTGTAACGATTCGCCTATTTCTGGCACATATCCGCTCCACTATATGGACATTTGGGTTTAGTAAATTAATTTGAAGGTGGGAAATGCCATGCTGAGCCAGGAGAAATGGCACATGGAAATATGATGAGGGGATTAGGAAGTGTGAGGAAAACTTATTAGTTAACACTATCAAATCAAACTATTTACAAATTTGAGTATGGTGCATTCCGACAGTATGGTGCATCTTCGAAAATGTACAAAGACTGACTACACCAATGAAAACATACACGGCCTCGAATTTTCATCGAAGTGATGGAAATTGTAAGGTACAACATCGATATATTGATAGACTGTGTGTCTATTGTGAAGAGATCTATCATAATAGCATTGAATATTTATTATGTGTTACTTACCTAACTTGACAGGAACAGTGAATATCCGAAATTATCGAATAATTTATCTCAAATTCGAGGCCATGTGCAGTTTCATTTTACCGCATGCTTCAGTGGCATTTTGCCCGGATAAACAGTTTGTCGCCGCAAATAAACATTGGCACTGAAGGTATGTAACCCCAATTAAATAATGTGTAACCTTGTTGTCTAGATTTCAAAGAAATACCAGTAGAATTGAAGAACAATCCAGCGAAATCTGGTGTTAAGTCCACCAACATTGAAACACGTCGTTCCTTGAGGTCAGACATATCGACATATGCTAGGCGTGGTTATTAACGCCCTCGGGTGTATACTATCCTAGAGATTCTAGATAGCTGTGTTTCGCTGGGCGTTTTATAAATATATAATGGGGTTTTTTTTTCCGGTAAGTGACATTTTGCAGGAAGTCCCTATTTGCGGAGCTCTATTTGCTGAGGTCCCCGAATTCGCGGAGTTCCCCATAAATGGTCGAAATATGTTGATTTTAATGAAGGAACGGGTGCGTATATGTTAATTGGTACGTATTTTAAACAAATAACGACACGATCATCATAATAGTGGTTTGTGCTATCAATCATATCATATCATCATCATCATCATCATCATCATCATAATACGGAACAAGTCTTGCGACTTTTCGTCCCAATAACATTATTTGCAATGTTTGTTTACAAATATATGTATCGTCATTCGATATTTACTTGTGAGTCACTTGAACATATTACTTGTCGTCGAACTCATATTTCATATAATAGAAGAATGAGTCTATGTATATTTTTAATTGATCGAGTGTTGGGGCCTCAACAGCGAAGTCTGGCAGACAGTTCCAGCTATTTACCACCCTCTGCGAGAAGAAATATTTTCCTATGGCCTTGTTAACAATGGGCATCTGTAGCTTTTTATTATGTCCGCTTGTTCTTCCTGATGAATGTCTTTCTAATAGGTCACAGGCATTGATATTGTAATGACCATTCAACAGTTTATATACCTCGATTAGATCTCCTCTAAATCTTCGATATTTTAAAGACATCAGATTGAGTGTTATCATTCCGTCTCGGTAGCATAGAGTTTTGATTTGACGAACTAGTTTCGTTGCTTTTCTTTGTATTTCTTTAAGACAGTGCTTTGATATTTGTGATATGGGCTCCATGCAGAGTTACAATATTCGATGCCCGTAGGTCTGACCATGCTTATGTAGAGCGATTAGAAAGTGTCGATGTCCAAGTTCGTGAAAGTTCTATTGACTATGCGGATGATTTGAGAAGCTTTATTGTTTTAGGATATTGTAGGAAGGCTAATCTGGCCGTGTCAAATTGAGCTATAGCGATGGGATATCTCGCAGGACAACACATTTCGGGTTTTCGTGTGCTGTGTATTCGATGGATGTCTTATAGTTGCAGTATGTAACTATTATGACCGCGTTAATTGCTTTCGATGTTTAGGTATGAAGAATGGCTGCATGGGTCATGCACTCTAGAAGATTATATGGCGGGAACACAATGCCTTCGATTTTTGATCCGCATTTAGAAGCTTTCTGGTGTGGTGAATAAGAAACCTGCAGTAATAAGCCGTAGTTTTTTGTAATAATTTGAATATTGAGGGCGTTACCATGTCTGATTATGGTTTTCTCGTCTCCGCTGGGCGGTAAAGTCAATTGCACCTTTCGCACTGTGGTTTCAGTTGTAAGATTTGCGCATAAGCTGAGAGGCCTGAATGACACGACCAAAGAATTTCCGGTACAGAAAAGGCTCGTGGGTTATCAGAATATTCGCCCGAGCTGTGATTTGCGTATATATGCCAGTTACTTTGTCGCATTTGGATCAGTTAGTTAACGTTTTGCCACCCATATGGTGTGCAGAGTCAATTCAGGTGGTGCTGTTTCAAGCTACATTGTATGTTCACATTAGATTCGTTACATTGTCGCGCATTGGTGAAATCTGCTTCACCGCCAGCAAAAACAGTAATCGCGTTATACAGGTCACGGACGTAATTAAAATTTCCCAAGAGATACTTGTGTGATTTGTGGATTTCAAGCATAACACAAGTAGGAAGCCACATTTAGTTGCCACACGACCAAGCCAATGATCGCAGTTGTGTCCATATGCCATTATTACCAAATTTATTGGAATCTACGAAAGCGCATTAGGTCCATCCGATACACTACCGCACCACCAAATATACAAATACACAACTCGTTATAACGACTTGTAAGTCGTTATAACGACTTGTAGAAATAAAAACAAGTCGTTATAACGACTTGTATAAATATGTAAAAGTCGTTAGAACGACTTGCAAGTAGTTGTTACGACTTGAAATTCGTTATAACCAGTTGTCGGAAGTAGTTATGACGATTTGCAAGTCGTTATAACGAGTTGTGTATTTGTATATTTGGGGTGCGGTGGTGTATCGGATGGCCCTTTAATGAGCTTTCGTAGAAATCAGAATTCAGTCAGCGGCTCCATTGTTCTTTCATCCGAATGGCTCAACGGTATCCTGCAGGTTGTTTGATTCAGTGGTGTAGGGCGTGTATTAGATTATCTTGATTTAGATAAAAAAAAATATCATCACGGGTGTTAGCCCCCCCCCCCCCCCCCAAACAAGTCCGTTCATTCCGGATATGGGGGTGCCTGTCTGTCCGATGCGTAGATTCGGTCGTTCAGGCTCTGGAAATCAGACGCCTTTAAGAAATATATCCGTCCACCAGACCTGTATTAATAATTGTTCTGGAGTACACCCTGGCTACCATGATTTCTCCAGCGATTTACCATGCATGAAAGGTTCAACATAGTCATGGGTATAGACAATAGTATAGTATTGTGTTGTGAATAGTGGGTGGGGGCTTTTTCATTCCCGGCTCATCGCAGTTGTACTGAAATTTCTGATTGTTTTTGTCGATTCTTTGGAGTTTTGCAACATAACTGCCAAACATTTACATTCAATTTCGCTTAATTGCATAGCGTTGGTGTGAGGATCCTAATGACAGAAGTTACAATGAGCGCTGTAGATCAACATAGTCGAGAGAGAACATTTATACTATCAAATTGTCTTAAGAAATAAAATTTGAAGGATTGCATGATTTACCTCAAAAGAGTTTATCTGTCCAACTTGGAGTCGCAATTGTTCGTATACCTTTTTTATTTGAATAGACCAAGCAGCTTTGAAAATGCATTCCTTCATTGTGTCATGACTGATATAATGTGTATATATAGAGAGGTCAATTTACAGGATAAACCTGCTTTGGGTCAAATTATTATTAGTATATTATCTGTCTTATGATATGGTCTTATTCATCCAAGAAGATAACTCTCTTTATTGCTACCTCATTCAAACATAATTCATTTCTGAATGAAGATTTAGTTTGGCAAACATGTTATTGGATCCAATGTAGCATCACATTCCATAAACTGAGGGTAATTTGTGAAAATTTAGTTGAACATAGATTTCCACTTCTAAGCCATCATCTTGCTGGCTACATTTGAAACAATTATCAAAATTGAGCTAACATATATCAAATTTAATCAAGAAAACGGGTTATAATTTTCTAACTTTGACCTGCGTTTTCCAACTGTCGGAAGTTTTCAAACTATAACATTGCAGTCCAAAAAAATTTGACCGAATATAGCGTATACGATAATATTCGCATTTTGGTCTAAAACAACAAAGTTCACACTATTATAATTATACGCACTGTTGTAATATCGACCATCAAATAAATTTCTAATTATGTTCGGTCCAAAATTTCCCACTATAAGTTTAATCACTAACTCGCAGCCATGTTGGATCCGCCCAACACCGTTTCGTGGTTTTAGCGCTACAGGTCAAAGTTCTGAGTAGCATTTCCATATTTGGAGCTTTTTAATATTCATTACTTCCATGTATTGAAATGCTACTCCAGAACTTTGACGAAGCATAAAAACCACGGAACGGGGCGTATTGAACATTTTGGCAAAAGAGCGAAGGTGAGAAACCCAGAACCTCTTGCCCGACACATCGTTCCTGTCGGCTCCATGGGCTCACTATGTCTGCATGGCGTTCCCGTGTATAATCGAGCTCAATTATCAACAAATGGAATCAATACATTTTATTGAAGTTAATTTCTCATGAACAACCAACAGACCTCGAAAGCTCTAACATTCAAATCAACCAGCTCGTCATTTATTATTTGCCCATGCAATTAATGGACCACCCATATGGCGAACAACACTTATACAATATTTTATCCCTTTCTTTACAAAATAGTCATTAACGATACAATATTTTAGCCCTTTCTTTACAAAATAGTCATTAACGAGTCGTTTCCTTAGGAAATTTTCAGACAAACGAGCATAGGCCGTTATTGAACCTATTATGTGAACATTCCCCATCAGTAATGAATAGGTATTATTCTGTTCGCTAATTTCCCATCCACATGAATAATATACAATTCCTATGCATATACCTTTATAATTGCATGGGTGTGAGAATCCATTTAGAAAAGAAAAGGTTGAAGGGCGCGGTTAATTTCCGTCTACATTAAAAAAAAAGTTGGGTTATAAGTTGACCAAACGTTGGGTTTGAAGTAACTAGGGTTAGAAAAACATATATATAATTATATAATTCTATTTCATCTCAATGGATGAGTTTTGACCATATTATCTGAGATTCTGGTCATTAATTAAGGTATCCCAAAAATTGGTTCAAGCAATGGATTAATGTCGTACCTTAAAATCAGAATTGATGAGCGATATTCACAGTGGCTAAACCGTACAAACATATAATCGGAAGTTGCTTTCGCCAAGACGAAAAATTCTATTTTTAGAACATAAATACTACCGAAGAATCAAAACAACACCATAAAAACAAGTTTTCAGACCGGATAGACGGTTTCCCCACAGTAATAAACTTAAGTATAAACTGTGCATACCCATTTGGCGATCGAAATGGGGCTCCATTTGAGCGAAGGACTCTTATTAATATATAAAAACGGCCTTTGATCACTTCAGAACATAATTTTCTCGCAAAAATTCCCTCTTCAAATGTCATTTTAACACGTATATAGCATCTGTCGGAACTCGGAAATCCAGCTATATCGCAACGGAAAGGCCGTTATGTGTGCAACATATATTGACATTACTTTGGCTTGGGTGTATTCACAATCTGAAAGTAGAGAGTATTTATTTGGACACCCCACGTTACTCGCCAGTCTCTGTACGCCTAGTTGTGTACGACGACACTCGCCAGTTGCGACGTTGTACATGAATCGTACAGTAATTATATGTTCCTTTCGACCAATTTAAACATAACTATATCTACGAAATGTCACGCCATTGAACTTATAGACTCTGTCTGAATCAAACAAGGTATTCTTTTTAGCATTTAGCGACTTGTATTCGACTCCGCAAGTAACAACACTGCATTTGGGGGTGGGGGCTGTATGTTATATTCTGTGATGAAATTGCGTATGCGTGGGAATGTACTAGTATAAAAACTACAGGTCGTATGTGCACCATCGCCTTATATTTACGGTGACGTGGCGAAGCTAGGGTCGTGACTGTGAGTGCCTCCTTGGTTATCACTACATGAATATTGAATGGCTAGTCCCGAAATGTCCTATAAGTACCAGCTTCGAGTTGCACCCTCTTGTGTAAGAATTTTCCGGCAGAGACTCACAGACAAACGATTGGAGAAAATTACCCCCCAACCCCACCCTGCCCATTGGTAGTTCGATTTAGATTCATATTGAAAACCCAAAACAATGGGGGTGGGTAGATAACGCTCGCACATAACAAAGTCCCTGGATACAGGATAATATATATGCCCATATTTAGACACAGTATCTCCAATAAAACCACATATGTCCACAGAAGTAAACTTGGCTAAGATACGTGTGGATAAGACATATTGTGTCACAATTGGGACGACAATATCGCAATTGTCTATGTTCGTTAACTGGAGAAACAGCGATAGATAGATTGTATTTTACGGTACACTGTGCCTAAATATGTCTTCTGATCTGAAAAGGTGTGCTATGTACGGAAGTACCCCGTTAAGAGAGATGTCATGGGATGTCGATTTTGGTTGTACATACATATTTCAGTTTCCTGTCGCTTAAATCAACAAATCACTCCAAGTGCTGATGACGAACATTCAAGACTTTTCAAGTTTTTATGTTTTTAAATAAGTTTAATTCTACATTTATGTTCTAAAAATAGAATTTTTCGTCTTGGCGAAAGCAACTTCCGATTATGTTTGTACGGTTTAGCCACTGAATTAAACAAGACTTCGAACCTTGTATGTAATATGTAATTTGTGAAACGAGGTGTAACATAATACCGACTATCTTTTCGGGAATAAATTAACAAATACTTGTACCAAAGACACAATCAATACTACAACTATATATAATTCCGACATAACAGATACATTCGCCGTGTATTTATTTGAGTTTGATACCAATAAAGAGAAGAAAATATGACAAAGAGAGCTCACATCCAGCCGATCTGGATTAATGGGCGCAACTGAATCCAGTGATTATTAACTAAACTAATCGATAACCCAACAATCTAATCCAACAACTGAACTCAACTTCTGGAATACTGACCCCCCCCCAACATTAACCCAACATTGAATAACCAAACAATTTTATCTAAACCTTTTTTTTAGTGTAGTGTTTGCCTGCTGAGTGGAATATTAGATTGATGGTTGTAAATCTCAGAAAAAAACAATTTCTCCTCTCCATTCGTCTGCTTCGGTCATGTCACAAATCTTTAGATTCTGAACCTCGTTTTCATATTCGAAAATGGCACGTAAACCTGAGAATCGCAATACACGAACAGTCGTTAAGTATCCACACCGCCGAACAGTCTGAACTGACTCCGCTATATAATGGGGTCGTCAACTCTCAGTGAAATCCGGCTAGACTTAGACGCCGTGTCGCCGTCCCTTTTATTCTCATAAACCACATATGAAGGAACGTAAGTCAATGTACCAAACACGTGTCCATTCGGACCCTTTTCTCGGACGTTCGATTTCCCAAATGGACATTCCTCCAATGTGTGTCGTGCTGAAAAGAGAATGTAAATGTACTCAATCCGATTCAATAGTCCCCATATAATCAGATTCCAACAACAACAACAACATTTTTAGATATTAGAATCGATTACTTGCTCAAAAATAATGCTAACCACTGTCAACTATAGTATAAAATTGCCCGAAACGTGTTATTTATCAACATGTTGTTCGACGAATTTGGCCTTATTATCAACACAAAGCCTCTTGATTTTAGAGTTATCCATCTTCATCCGCAATTTGGTCCGAGACCGTCGGCTCGTCCATTTTTTACTGGGCCACTGGTGAAAAATAATAGATTTAAAAAATCCATATCTAATAACTCTGAGCTTTGATAGGTGGGTTCCTCGACTCGAATCAAATATCTGTTTCCCCGAATCCAAATAAATAGTAATTGAGGGGCGCTTAATCGGATTGTGCATCTTTAATGCCCTTAATAATATGGATGAAGTGGTCGTTATCCCATATGAATTCCGACCACGCAAGACAGAATGTCTGATACTGAGAAGTTGTATCGCATGCGTACGGTACGCCGCGGTAACCTTCCAATCGAAGTTGATTCCATGCATGTGGCCATGCAGTTATACCTGAATTCGTATGCATACATCCCCGTAAACCGGATATCACCGATCCGGAGGATGTTATCGACATCGGAGTGAACGTGAAGAAATAGTCTCTTGATAATATGAGAAAATGTATATGTTTCCCATTGTAGACATCCGAGAAAATAGGTGTGCATCCATATACGAAGTAGGAATGATTACCCACCTGCTGCCAGTACATGTTTGGTCTCCCAATTCAGCCCACCCCCTTTTAGCGAATTCTTTAATATTTTTTTTTATGACAGAGGTTATTCAACCTATAAATTGTCCCTCTCATGTTTCATTGGAAGTGTAATATTATTGTTCAGACTTAAAGGCCCACTTAATTTTCGAAACCCCAGATCACATTATATAAAATATATGCCATATTATATTCCATTTGAAAGAGTAAGCTGCAAAAACATTGTATTATCAACTTATTCGGTGTCATAAACTGTGAACATGCTGTTTTTGTTGAGGTACCGACGTGTTTTCTGTGCTTAAGTTTCATATGGACTGTACTGCAAAGTCTATTATTTTCAGTGGAAGTGGAATAATTCTATATCTTAGTTTGAATTCTGTTGCATTTTGGGAGCGAAACGGGGGTAAACTTTCTTGATTAAGATATTGTCTATTACTCTATGTGCACCTTCTAATACACAGACGTACCATATTGTGATGAATTATAGTGTTTTAATAGTGAAAGGTTAAATTATTTGAAGATTTTGACGTTTAATCGATCGATATACATTCTGAAGCTCAGAGCAGCTAATCATAAACTGCCCATAGAAGTCGCAAGATGGAAGAAATCTCCGAAAGATAATGTCAATAGGATATGCGTTTATCGTCTATATTGTGTATTCTAATTTAATTACTGATGTGTGTATATATAATCATGCAAATGTGTACGTATGTTGAATGAACACTGATGAACATCACGGTGCTATCCGAATGTTTGTACATAGTGTATAAACGTTTTGCTTGTTTCACTTTTATATGTGACATTACAATAAATGAAAATAAATCAAATAAAAGCTATGCCTCTCATGCACTCACCCAACGCGACATCACTGAGATTGACGTAGCACTGTGACTGGAGCGCGGGTAACTTCAACATCTGTTTACATGGATCTGGTCTTGATTGTACAACTAAAGACTGCTTACTCCGATGACGTAATGGGATATTTCCAACCAACAGATCCACATTCATAACCAAGTCATTGGCTGCATATTCTGGGACGATTCTCAACTGCAAAAGATGATTGCGATGTGGGTTGGGTTCTGAAAATCGTCAGAAACGATGCCTGGGTTTGTTTGGTGAACAGGACACCAATAATATAGCTCATGTATAGACAAGATACGACGACGGTGACGTTTACGGTGATGATGATAATAGCGGCGTAGGCGATGTTGTGGTGGTGATGATGGTGGGTGATGCTTTTTGCACATATTGTGTCCGAGTAATAAACCATTACATTAAATTACATTATTTTTATCTGGTAGCCGCTTAGTTCTGTTATGTTGATCGATCCTAGTCGCTGGTTCTACACATATGTAGCTTACATATATCTGTTCAACAAACGAGACATTTGCGAAAATGACAATTAACTGCAGTAAGTCATTGGCTGCATATTCTGGGACGATTCTCAACTGCAAAAGATGATTGCGATGTGGGTTGGGTTCTGAAAATCGTCAGAAACGATGCCTGGGTTTGTTTGGTGAACATATATGGATAAGTATTATGGTAGGGACACCAATAATATAGCTCATGTATAGACAAGATACGACGACGGTGACGTTTACGGTGATGATGATAACAGCGGCGTAGGCGATGTTGTGGTGGTGATGATGGTGGGTGATGCTTTTTTGCACATATTGTGTCCGAGTAATAAACCATTACATTAAATTACATTATTTTTATCTGGTAGCTGCTTAGTTCTGTTATATTGATCGATCCTAGTCGCTGGTTCTACACATATGTAGCTTACATATATCTGTTCAACAAACGAGACATTTGCGAAAATGACAATTAACTGCAGTCTTAAAAAAGACTTCTGCATAGTCTTATTATTTTCAGGTGGTATACAGTTTGGCAAATTTGATAGAGTCACTTTTAGTAAGAGTGACTTCCACAGTGCGTTCATCTGTGTTGATCTTTGCTTTGAGCAATCGAGCTAGATGTGTTTTAAATATAGCCATGGCGGCTTGGTCATAGAAGAAAATGGCAGAAAAGTTCGGTCGAGTCGCAGAGAATGTATACGTTGTTGGACTTTTACGTTGTTTCCATGGGGTTTTACTCTCTCAATCGTATTAACGATGGTGCAGAGTAGTGACAGTCACTTTTCTATACAATTTGGCCATTTTTATGCCACTTGGATATAACCGGACTACGCCTTTGGGGAGGGTAGAATCAGCAAAGTTCGACCAGGAGCATGTCGTGGGAGACCATGCAGTCTGAATTTGAATTTGTTTAAAGGTACTCAATCCGATCAGAGGGTCCCCATACAATCAATTTACAACAAAAACAAGATTTCTTCAAAATAGGCTTTTGTTATCATAATCGATTAATTACAACAAAATAATGCTAACCGTTGTCAACTATGGTATAAAATTTCCCAAAACGTGCTTTTTATCAGCACGTTGTTCAACGAAATATGGCCGTATTATCACTTTCGTATCACGAAGTTTGGCCGTATTACCACTTGATTTTAGAGTTATCCATCTTCATCCGCAATTTTGTCCGAGACTATCGATTGAACGACTCGTTTCTGGGCCACAAATTATCATACATTTCGAGAAATAACAAATTTCAAAAATCGATATCTGATCACTCTGAGCTTTGATGGGTGGGTTCCTCGACTCGATTCAAATATTTTTCACCCCCGAAGCCAAAAGAAACAGTCATTTTGGAGCATTAATTCGGATTGAGTACCTTTAATCTCAATAGGCCGTATATAAAACACAATGTTTGGGGTGATATATAGCACATGCACATAGCATTAGTAAAAGATTAGACCAAGTTGGCATACATGAAATACAAATCAACTCTCGCCATTAACACTTTCTATACTAAATATTCATTCTATTTTATTATCTGTTGATGCTTATATTTTCCTGAACACCCCTTGAAATGAATAATATATGTATGCTTTTATAAATGAATGGGATATTCCATTCATTATAGAAAGGGTTGACATCGGTACATTCTTCCACGTGTTCAGAATCACACATGTGACAAAAATTAGAATCGTCAATACATTATACAAATTTTGCAATGGTGAAATATGGTGTAAACATGTAAGCATTTGAAATATTAGCCGCAGGTATCATGCATAATATTCAGTTTAGTTCAAGGAGGGGTGACAGAGGGGGCGGTGAGCCCACACGTTCCTCGCCATGTCTTATGTATTCACAACGTTTATGAAAGACAATATTGTCAGGTGATTGGAGGAGGGTTGATAACTTGTGCAAGTTGCAAACAGCCAATGCTCACAATGGTATAAATCTCCCCCCCCCCCCCCTGAGGGAGTTATTTGGCTCTTCAAGTAGCTAACTATCACTGGATCAAGAATAGTTCGTGATGTTCCTGTTTATTAGTTATTAGTTATTCAGTTATTCGCGTTGGTTTTCAAATCACATCAGAAAGTCCGTAATAATAGAGTATACCCCTAAGCGTTGCCGTTTGGTTCAGAACATTTGAGTTGAAATCGACAGTGATTACAAGTTTATTGTTTGCATCAAGCACGTCGCTTATCAGAGTATCTAAATTATCCCAGTAATGTGATTACTCTCTCATTCGGACCTGTAGGAGACAATACAAAAGAACTTGGTGAGTTTTGATGTTATTTCAAAGCAGAGTACTGATATCAAATTCAAATTCGGGTCGCCGGCTAATATATAAGATTATTTGCAAACATTGCGCAAATCCCCCCACCATGAGGGGATGTCCATCTATGAATATTCCACCATAATTGATCATACCAGTACTGATAGACTCACATGCTTTTTGCAACTTTCATACATGTATGTACATATATACATGGTGAAAATGGTCATAACATGCATGTACCTGTAACAAGTATAACATGTATATGGTACTTGTTAAAGTTAAAATAAAATTACATCTTGGTAGAACTGTAGACAACTAAGATGTAGATTAGGGGTGAATCCGGGTGATGATTGGCTTAATATTGTCAAATTCACCCTCTTCATTTATAGTATTGATATAAATTTCCTCTTGTCCACTGGACATCTGAATGAGCAGTCAAACAGTTTTAGTTTGTTAGAGCTATTGTGAGTCTCGCGTTAAGTGTAGCTATAGTTTCATCACGAGGACCAGGATGAACCTCGATGTCGCCACCGATTACAAGGAGCAAAGCCGACAGTCAAATCCCCTCCATATATACCATAAATGTTTATTATATTGTAATTACTTTATTGGGAATTATATGGATTAAATACTATTTACACTAAGGAGCAGTCATGAAATATATAATAACATTGATTTTCGTTACCCAGAATGCATATTCGGCCCCGTTTGATGATTTACATTCAGTAATCTTTTATTTAGGTCGAAGATACCAATTTCAGCTCTGTGCTGAATCAATGAGTTAGGCATGATATTTTAATCTAGTTTTCCAATTAGTTATTGAGTTGCATGTTGGTATCCACAACGTGTGTTCGCTGGGCATCTAATGTTGATCTATAGCGTGATGCACTTAACCAACTGAGCCATCGGGAACGACTGTACGTAAAGAGTCTTAACCCTTTCAGTGCCAAGTCCGATTTTTGTATCAACCCATATTTCCTTGATCATTTTTCAAATTTATTGATTATAATAATGTGATACATTGATGGAATGAGCTCTCCTTGATCATTTTTCAAATTTATTGATTATAACAATGTGATACATTGATGGAAAGAGCTCTAAGAGCTCATTCCATCAATGTATCACATTATTATAATCAAGGAAATATGGGTTGATACAAAAATCGGACTTGGCACTGAAAGGGTTAAACGTTTTTGTGCGTGGACATAATTCCCGGAACGACTACGTATGCAGTTTGCATGCCGAAATAAATTGAAACATGCCGAGCCATCATGAAACAGCTAGGTATCTCAATATCCATGTGACAGTATGTTGGTGTAAGAACCGAGAGCAAAATAAAACAACGATAATCAGAACTGCCAAGCATTCTGGGTAATCTGCCAATATAAACACATAAATCTGGAATTAATGTAGACAGATTCGTTTGCACCAGCGATCATGATGCAGAGGTGCCGTGTATCAACAAGATCGTGGATGGCGAACAATCGTTTCATATCAAAGAAGAATGATACCAATCTAACTGAGCATTTCTTTGCTAATAGCTGTTGTTCGATGTGTGTTCCATCTCGCAGCAATTGCATGGAATTTGTTGGCGTGTATAGATCTACTTCGTAATAAAATGGACACCCAATTTGACTTTGAATCAAGCGAAGACAAATATTACCCATCATGACCTGGGGTGTGGGATGGGAAAATCTCACCACCGGGGCAAGATATTTGGGTCGGACACGAGGCCAGTTTCGCTTTGGGGCCTTCTGTTTGATGGAATGTTTTTGGCACAATTAGTCGTTTATATTACATGTTACGCAACTCTGCCTTTGCAAGTGAGGTAATCTTGAAGTTTCTTGGTGGTTAACATGTTGGAGGCATATCTCCATTTGTATTAACGTCCACGAATACGTCGGTATTTATTTACTTGAAACGTGAAGCGTAACTGGTTGGTCGCCATTGTTTTAGTTGACACAAAACACGATGACGGATTGTTAAAATAGTTTCTACTCTTAATTAAATAGGTAAAGTAGTCACGTGGGTTGGGTGAGACAACTGGTCACGTGTTGGTTGAGACAGGGAAATCTCACCCAGCTGTCCCACACGGGCTGCCTGTGCTAATGTGTGTAGGGTGCATGGGAGAAATAGCAAACTCACGTATACATTATCGAGAATAACAATCACCAACTTAAAGACATATTATGGACTTACTTCAGTTAATAAAACCGATAAGTTAGTAACCGTGCAAACACTCTCTTCATTGGAAGAATGTAGCAATCAACTAAGACAACATAAGCTATCTATATACACCACCCTAAATGATATAGTACAGCGCTGTTGGCGATAAATAACTCAGGCTAGACGAAAACAAATCTTCCAGATTAACTGAGTTACATGCTGTCTGATACTCTTACCTCAAGAACGTATTTTACATCGATGATTCGACAGTTGTGCATGTAAGATGGTGGCAGAGGTGGGATCCTCATGGCATCTTCTGACCATGTGCATGATTCTCCTGCGTGAATGGGACCCATCTTTAGTGTCTTGATTGGAATCTGGACGGACTTTGATTTCTTGGATGTGTAGTATAACTGAACCTGACAGAATATCAGATAGAGTACAAAAGCATGGCCAACAAGTCAAGCTATAATGGTGACGATGTTTTACTACTGGTCCTGATTAATCCCGGTGTTGATAGATAAAACTGCTGTGTCAGTGTATTATATAGTTAGAAAAGTTCATTAGTCAGTATATGCTTAGCATTTATTTGATTAATTACTATAACTACAGCTGATAAATCATATTAGCTCTGTCGT
Source organism: Siphonodentalium dalli (assembly GCA_032622095.1). NCBI lineage: Eukaryota > Metazoa > Mollusca > Scaphopoda > Gadilida > Siphonodentaliidae > Siphonodentalium > Siphonodentalium dalli. Next base: position 160,118,562 of record CP136063.1, on the reverse strand, counting down.
TAAGCCAAATTTAATAATTCAATAACGTTATTAATCAAGATAGAGACTACAGTATCAGTATACACTGCAAGTTGGGCCCCTAAAAATCATATTTTACAGGAGACACAAAATCTATTTATCTCTGGAAAAAAACATCGGATATACCAATAGATATGCATGACAATCCTTGATATGACTGTTACAGACAGGGGGGGGGGGTCGAAAAAAAAATTCAGGCACGTTTTCCCTTTCGACCCTTGTTGGGATCCCGCGTCCAAATTTATTTCCGTTTTCGGCAGTTTTTTTCCGACCATTTTTGGACACCCACCCCCCCTTTTAACACAAACACAGAGATTTGCGAGGGGGGGGGATTCACCATAAACAGCTGTATATGAATTTCTGTGCATACTATTTGTCATGGATGTTAACATTGACATGTAAATAGGAACGAGTCATTTGGGGTCATTCGTCCAAAAAAACATGGCTTCCAGCGACCATCTTGGATTTCAAAATTCAATCCATTAGCATGGGCTACATACAGGCTATACGGTTTGTCTGATCATCATGAATTTTTTCATTTATGTTAATATTGACATTCTAAGGTGTTTTAAGCCAAATTCATTGCAAAAACAGTCAAAAATACTTGCAGGAAAAACAAAATTGAGTTGCGGAAAAAATTGTTTGTTGGTCCCATCGATCACCAATCCACCCCGGCATACGTGCCCGGAACCCCCCCCCCCCCTGTTATAGAAGGTAAACTTTCTTAATTATTCATAACTCTGGTTGAAGGGAAAAACGTTTTATGGGTTATAGAGCATGTAGAGGAAAACATTAAGTCGTGAGATACGACATTTTAGTTTTGACGATTTCCTCGGGTTCGATTAGATGTTTTTGCCAGGAAGCAGGAAACGCACTCCGGCCATGTCTCTTCTAAAACAATCCAATCAGAATTATAATACCACGAACGGTTTCGAAAATATAACATTCGACATATTAGAATTAACGATACAGTTTTGCGGGAAACTTTTGTACGACATATTAAATTATATTACGATTTTCCCCGAAAAATGGCATTTATTCATGTATACTTGAAAAACTGACAAATCGCCTTATGATTTTATGTATCTAAAACGTAGATATTAAATATGCAAAAGAGCTTTCGCACCAAAACGTCAGATACGACATTTTGGAAGCCAACCGGCGTTATGTCATTCCCTAACTTACTCAATCACCAAGCTCTTTATAAACGTTTTCGGAAGAGATGCGTATTAACGGTGGCTGATTTGTGACATGAGTGGTCAATATGCATATTATCTGGAGATCTCGAGATATTATCTCTTTATATACGTTTTCGGCAGGGATGCGTATTTACGGTGGCTGATTTGTGACATGAGTGGTCAATATGTATATTATCTGGATATCTCGAGATATTATCTCTTTATAAATGCTTTCGGAAGGGATGCGTATTTACGGTGGCTGATTTGTGACATGAGTGGTCAATATGTATATTATCTGGAGATCTCGAGATATTATCTCTTTATAAACGTTTTCGGAAGGGATGCGTATTTACGGTGACTGATTTGTGACATGAGTGGTAAATATGTATATTATCTCGAGATCTCGACATATTATCTCAAGATCTCGACATGAGTGGTCAATATGTATATTATAGCGAGATCTCGACATACGCATCTCGATATCTCGAGATATTATCTCTTTATAGACGTTTTCGGAAGGGACGCGTATTAACGGTGGCTGATTTGTGACATGAGTGGTCAATATTTATATTGTCTCGAGATCTCGACATATTATCTCAAGATCTCGACATGAGTGGTCAATATGTATGTTATCTCGAGATCACGGCATATTTATTATTATCTCGAGATCTCGACATATTATCTCGACATGTTATCTCGAGATCTCGATATAGCATTTATATCAGGATCTTGATTCGTATATCCTCCTGGTTAGGGTCAGGGTTATGGTTATGGCCTCGATCACTCCTTTTCTGATTAACGTTAGGGTGAAGGGTATGGTTAAGTAACAACCGCCCACTCCATCCCGATCACGGTTATGCGTGGTTTTGGTCCGTCCTGACTCTTCTCGGCGTAAGGTTGAGTCTATCAGAGACAGGATTATGGATACGATGATGGTCCCGATCCGTACATCCTGGTTAGGGCCATGTTAGGGTTATGGGCTATATGGTTAGGGAAAGTGTAACTTTCTGCCAAGTCCTTTACATCCCGTATCGGTCAGGGTTAGTGTCCCGTCCCAATCCAGTTAGTGTTAGGGATATATATGGACAGTGTTATTATTTTTTGTTTTAATTAAATAACTTTATTTACATATTAACTTGAAGATACAAACACATAGTCATGCATCCATAAAGTATGTTGACACTGGCATGTGTTAACATGATAATATCAATCAGGAATATCATTCAGAAATATAAAGAAGGGATTGGGTGGGCGGTGGGTGCTCATTTCAAATTCGCGTATGTGGTATGATCTTTTAACAGTTAACTTAGTGGACGATTCTCATGCGTTGCCTGTAATGACATGAAGTAAAAATAAATCAAGAAGTGAGTTAAAGTAAATAGTATTGTAAGGTATCATGGTCTTTTTGTATGCAAACAACAATCTAGCGGGAGACAATGGTCAGTGTTATATTGTTCCGCCTCGACTCGTCCCCACCCTGACTGTCCCTGTTAGGGTCCTGCCCGACCCATCCCATCCCGTCACGCCCATGCATCGATACACCACCCCGTGTCGTCCGATTCCTTCCCGGTAAAGTTATGGTTATATATAGGATACCGTCGCGTCCTCTCCCGCCACGGATATAGGGTTTAACTCATTGAGTGCCAGGTCTCCTGAGGGGAATCGATATCTGTACGCCAGGTCTCCTGGGAAAAAAGAACATTATTCACACTAACTATATATTTAGTTTGACTATTCAATATAGGACAGAATCGAATTGACAGCAGGCATTGCTAGTATAGGCCATATCCATGACCTGCTTTTAAACTCCATGTCCGGTACTCGAGGGTCATCATAGGTCAAAAATTTCATGTTGCCATGGCAACGAGGACTTAAAATTGACACCGATTGACTGAAAACATAAAGTTGTTGTTTTGTGTGGCCATCTAAATAATTTATTCAGTGTAGATTTAGACATTAATTTTGCTGATGGAATAACATAGTATTTTAGATAGGATCCGTGGGGGGGGGGGGGGGGGGGGTTAATCGGTGTGACTAAACGAATTTTGTGAATGGGATGACGTTTACAATGAACACTCTCCGAGAAAAGCAGATTATTAAATTGAAAACTATTTGGAAATGTATTGTTTCGTTCATTTTGGCCTATAATAGTCGAACTTGCCGCGGTGGGACGTACTTCCAGTTTGTACTGTATCTAGGTGACAATGCCACATATTAGTACATCGGATTAACCCGGTGACGATTATATCCGATTCAGCGCATCGACCCCCCCCCCTTCCATACCAAATTTCAGTTCGATATCGTAAATAATGTAAGAGCAATATACTGACAATTTTTTTCTATAGTAAATTCTCATTGTAATTTGGCGAACCCCTTAAGGTACAGAGTTTGATTGACATATTGTGTACGTTGTCGACATCAGCGTTCCTGTGTCCTTTGGTGTCAAACCAAGTTTACGATAGATCAGGGCATGCCCGACTTTATAGGAATCGACCTTTACGCAATTAAAATCGGTTTCCAATTAACAGATATGTACGCTGTATCCGTTGACCTCTTAGAGAGTTTGAACTCTGCAAGTCTAAATCACGCCCACAGATCACATCAATTTTCACCACCTGTTTTCATACGACTGTATCTCCTAAACGCCTCGACATGCGGAGCTGCCTGATGCGTCATTTGAACGGAGACATGCTGGGCTATACCCCGATGTACGAGTTGAATCGGCGCATGCGCGTATATACATACCCCCCCCCCTGAAAATTAAACAAACGCTTCTCCCAAAATGTGACTTGTATTATGCAGGGTTCTAATCATGTGCAAACAGATTGAAATTGTGAGATTGGATTAGAAGGCAGAATGTTACAAACGGTGTGTGTTGGGCGACGAGTTATCTCGTCGCCGGCGCTCAGATGGTGTCTTTCGGGCGACGAGATATCTCGTCGCCGGCGTTCAATGAGTTAATCATTGGCGTCTCGTCCCATCTCATATCCCGCCACGCCCCTTCTTACCAGGGTTAGGGTGGATACACACATGCATGTAATCTCTGTAAATATCGTGTATTTGGCGTTTTACATGGATCATACACACCGTGTAATATGTGTCCGCTGACAACCCAATCATTGCGACTGTGTTTGACCACAGTGAGTTAAACTCTGAATCGCTGAAGAGCCGTTGACTGGGACGAAGTCGTCAGGCCGCTTAAAATAATTATTCGCTCGATAACTCAAATGGTCAACGTTCTGTTTAAATCATTGTCAGTCTTCTATTGATGTTAATACCAGTGATGGCCTCTTCCCCAACGCAGGGGGCTATGACCCCCAACATGCACGGGGAGCTATATTATCCCAGATGCTACCGAATTCACCATTGCATATTTCTTCGCCGGGGGTGTGCATGCAGCACCCTGAGTCCTGACACCCTGCTTTATAAATATCGTATAGTCATGTCTGTCGTGGCTGTTTTCTACGAGTGATTAATCTAATATGCAGCAATTTATGCTATTCATATAATTATGAACATATTATACAGCTCTAAATTTGAATGCATGGTGTTGCTGTTTGTCTTCATTCGGCGAAAGGGTTGCCTAGCTACGAGTTCCCAACTACGTCACCTTTCCTCTCTTGTGTTATACAGTTATACATGTATACGCAACATTTACAACAATGGAATATTTAAGTAAAACATTATATTGTAATTCTTGCCCAGATAATCCCGGCTGATACATTCAATTAACTCCCTTAGTTATTAGAAGCTTTCGAGAACCAGCCCCTCCCCAATCATTGATTATGGTCGAAAATGTTATAATTCAAGCTTGTGACAGTTAGGAGCTTCTTCAACCTTTGGCTTGAGAAACATATATATAAATGGGGGGGGGGGGTGTCACAAGTGTCACTATAATGAATATTTGCAATCCCAATTGAATTAATGTTATCACATGAGCTCGCTCTCAAATTATCAGAGAAATCTCAACAAGCCGGTATCATCGTATACAAGAATTCTGCATATTTTATTTTTGTTTTGGATGACCCTGTTTCCAAGAAATGACAGAAACAAATCAAGTATAAAATCGACCGGCTCTAACCCACTTTTCGAAATGAATTATAACTCGTGAAAAACAGCAACATATATCAGACAAGAATTACTCATTTCGGCATCCATGAAAGAAGACATGTTTATGACTGGCCTGAAATTTCTTGATGGCAGTTTGTTTGATAATGGCTTATAACTACTCACTGGTGAAATTGACCTCTCGCGCGCAGGTGATTAATTTTGTCAATTATTGATGTGGCCATGTAAAATACATGTATTTTACATACAGACATTACATGCATGTGTGTATCCACCCTTAGGGTTAGTACCCTGCACGTCACGTTCTGAGTATGGTTAGAATTACAGACTTGAAACACTCCGGTTGGGTGATCAAATATAAATGAAGAATAATCTTGCTCAAAGTAGTTATTTTTACGAATATTAATCCAAATTTACAACGCACACACTCACACACCGTCCTTCTTATATATTAATTCAATGCAATGACTATCGATGGTGAAATAATTTGCGTTAGTTTATCGCCGATTGTTGCGTCCCGATTCGAGATGTAAATATGAACGATGCAAGCAACATGATAATTATAATGGAATTGAGTTTATGGCTCGAGCCATGAACTCATTTTCATTGTATTCACCATCTTGTTTAGATCGTTCATAGAGCACATGCATGAATGCATTTTTCACTCATCCCTGGCCCAGATTCATTCATGTGTTGTATATATTATGTTGAGAATAATAGGAGCTGGCCTCATGTACTGGATTTAGTGTATACAGCCCCATTTAAAGTTAGGGTTTCTGTCCATATCCGTTCCTGACTATACTGACACGTTAGCTCGTCCACCTGAATATGTCCAAAATATGAGGCCAGTTCATTTTGTTTAAATCCGAGTTGATGATAGAACATTATGACTTATTCGCGTTCCATCTTGGCTGTGGCATTACATCGGACGTTTAGCTATATGCATGCTATCTCGAGATAGTGTCGAGATCTTGAGAAAATATCGCGAGATAATATGTCGAGATAATATATCGAGATGCGTATGTCGAGATCTCGATATAATATGTCGAGATGCGTATCTCCAGATCTCGAGTTGCGTATCTCCAGATCTCGCGAGATGCGTTATATATGTCAAGATCTCAAGATAATATATGTATTGACCATGTCGCAAATCAGCCACCGTACGTATTATATTTAACAAATCTCTCGAAGCGCGCTACATGCATGCCAAGTCGATTCCCACCACTATAATAGTACTCAATCGACCATATGATGCGAGAAGTAATTTACCTCCTCCAGTTTGATGTTGGTATGTACTTTTCGCCATGAAATCGCTCCCATGGCGCACGTCCCAGCATTCTTAAATAATGTTTTTTTGTCATGGCTTATCGGCACAACAGGTGGTTAAACGTTGATCCGAAATGCGGTTAACAACTTAACACACGCGTTATATGTTTGATATATACCTACCTATTCCCCATGCACTGAACTGAGAATTGCCAAAGTTGTCTCAAGGGCGGTTACATCGGCGATTTTCATGATATGCTTTCAGAATGAAGCTTAACCCTTTCTATACTAAAGCGTCATTGACGAGTAGTCATCCCATAGGAAATGTTCAGATAAGTTCACGTTTGTTGAACTTATTATCTAAACACTTCCCCCAACACTATATGACTCTTTCTGTATACGTATATGTATCTGTCGTCTGCTTATATTACCTATACATCCATGCAAATCAACAATAGACCATTCCCATGTACATTCTTTTAACTGACTGGGATAATCTATTTAGCATAGAACGGGTTAAACAATAGAGGCTTGGAATAAAGACTTATGTACTTCGCCTGTCAAGCACACACAGGCTGGATATACCAATCCATACCCAGCATGACGGGAAACCTTTATCCACGGTATGCTGATACGGACCCGGGCTGTTACGGATCATGGCTGTTACGGTCCCTGGCTGTTACGGACCATGACTGTTACGGACCCTGGCTGTTACGGATCATGGCTGTTACGGTCCCTGGTTGTTACGGACTATGGCTGTTACGGACCCTGGTTTTACGGACCACCGGCTTATATGGACCCAGGCTGATACGGACCTCAATTAAAATATCCCTTTGCCGTCGTATAAACAGACATGCGGTGATGAGTGGTCAGTGATTGGTAATCAGCATTAATCCACTTAGCGTACGTTCATACACTGGCAAGTTTTCTCGGAATATTTTGCAGGTTTTTCTCATAGAAAACCCTATGGTGCGAGAATATGAACGCAACATGCATATAAAATCTATATTTACCAAAGCTAACGACACGAGGAGTAACATTTCGGTAGTTGTACATGTAACGGTGCTACTAACACATTAGGCCTACCTTATAATACCTGTATGATTGATTGTTGCGAGATAATTGCATGCTATTTACAGGCAAATATTGACAGCTTCGCTGCTAGTGGAACTAGATACTTTTTGCTTCTCGTGTAGTTAGCTGTGGTATTATAGAGATGCAATTTATATTCATCTTTCCGTTCATATGCTGGCACCATATGGTTTTCTATGAGAAAATGCCTGAAAAAACATGGCGTGCAAACTTGCCATGCAGTATACAAACGTACACTTAGTTCGGTATTGTTGCGAAAGAAGGTTTGTAAAAGCACAACTGGTATATTTTCAATCAATCCGCAGTATACAGGTAGATGGGGCATGGGGCTAATTCAGATTTAACGCCGGTGATAATTCCACCAGATTTTAATCGAGAACTTTTCGTTTATTATTATAACCCACAGACATTTAAACCTAACAATTAAACGTTTTTGTTTCATTTTTTGTTTGTTGCAAAACCGGATCATTATCTTAATTAGTACTAGGACTCAATTGATTAGAGTTATATCTCCACTTCCGTGTCTGTCGGTAATCACTATTTTGATCGCATTGTAAAAATGTTCATAATATAGCATTCAATCGTATATAATGTCATTATATTCACGGTCTCCCTCGCTTTCCGGATATAATGTGCCATAGGCTTCATTATATATTTTTTATATTTTAGTATGTATTTTGTCAGTATTTTAATTTAATTAAATAAATACAAATTTAATTAAATTGAGGTCCGTATATCAGCCAGGGTCCGTATCAGCCGGTGGTCCTTGTGAACCAGTGTCCGTATGAGACAGGGTTCGTATGAGCCAGGTCCAATCAGCCGGCATTCTTATCCACCATTGAGGCAGCTATGTTCTATTTCCAAACAAAATCCGTGCAACATACACATCAGTTTATTTAGCGCCGTCAGTCAGACACGAACTGTATCATACTATAGTCAATATTAAATGAGCCCATTCTCGTGGTAACAATGCATACTCGGTGTTATATGATCAACTTGTTATAAATAGCACATACCATAATTATGTCGCGATATCCTGTTTGGTTGGGGCTTACCATACTTTGAGCCGCCGTTTCGCGCACTAAAGTATCATATATATGAGCTACCAAAGCTTCTTTTTCACATCAAGGTTCATTTCATCAGCAGGGTCCAAGCTGGGGATGGCTCCATTTTTTTTTCTCGGATAATGGCCAAAGAATTTGTTTTGTTTTGTTTAAATATTTTGTATTATTATTCAGGTCACAATTCACATCATAACAAGAACAAACTACATGACATATAAATGATACAATACATTTAAGTTTATAAAATCATTCGCCAAGGGGATATTGTAAAATATATGTTTGGCTCCATAGATCTATTTGGCTATATATATGGGCTGCCTGTGCCGTACGTTGCAACGAAGTGTATTGTAAATTTTCTTGTGGGTATAACTAAAATAAGGAATTGGAACACTTTCTTCTTCTTTTTATTTCATTGGACATATGCGATTGGATTTAAGTATGGAAATTTTAAGTTATAAAAAGGAAGAGTATGGTCGGTACTAGACTATAAGGTTCAAATAAAGTTGCCAATTTATTTCATCTTTCTCTAAAAGAAATCTGTGTTTTCGATTTGGAACCACATGGAATGTAATTCTCCATATTCTGGTAGAGATTGATTCTCTCAGTTAGATCCTGGTGAGTGGGTTAAGAATTACTCAGTTTGCATGAGTAAATGTATCTTTTGTATAAAAGAAAACATATATCTATTATATTTAGAATTAGATCCAATGTTTCATCTCTTAAGCGCCAAGGATTATAAATTCAAATTCAAAGAAGGTATATATATATGCAGGATTGTTTCTTTTGAGTTAACTAAAAATGTGCTTAATTCAGTTTCAGATAATTTATAATTGAATTTGTATAACGTATATATTGATGAAATGCTTGCAATCATGTGTCATCTGTTATTTGATATGGCTTTGAGTATATGATATGTCAGTCTTTATCATGAAGTGATTTGCCTAAACGGTCTTCTCATTTCTTATGTATCAGTAGTGATGTTGTTAAGAAGTTTTTAAGAAAGATTTGACAGAAATTTAATCATACTTTCTTTGAGTTCTGTACACTTTCAAGGGTTGGATTATTAATTTTCTATTTTGTCTCACACCATTTTTTCATGAAGAATGAATATCATTTATTAATCCATGATATATTGCCAAAGAAACTTTACTTCAGTTTTTTCTGTTCCCATCCGTACATATTCTATTATCACTTTGTTCAGATACGTCTGATATGAATCGATATATGTGAACACGAGAATATGTTGTACATGTACATATATGTATTTACATACCATTATGAGCTTTAGCGACGAATACTGTATGCTCCTGTTGGATTTGTTAGATATCTCCGCAACAAGCCGTATATCTTCACCGGGAACGTACGCTCTCCGATCCATGTTCAGATTGATGCTGATAGGCCCGGATCGACAACACCAGAAACACAGCGACTTGGTTTTAGAGCCCTGTACTTCATTCTGTAGAATCAGAATATTTTATTTCATGATAAAACATCATAATAATACTTTAAGGGGAGACGCGCGTTATGCATAAATCCAGCCAAAAATGGCAAGAGATTTTCAACAAAGAATTTCTCTGGATCTATCTGGCAAAACAAATCTTGGTTTTCTCATATCATCATCTTCATTGTATATAGAATCTGAGCAATTATAAAGAAACAACAAAAACAATGGATTTGAATACATTTGAGAGGTTTTTTTTTTTTTTTTTTGGTCCCTTTCGGTACCAAGAACTGCTAGAATAATTAATAATTATACATATAACTCCATTCACCTAATAGCTTATTGTCTTGGCTCTATAAGAGGAGGCTTCATTTCGATCATAATGTTGAGTTAAATTTTAATTGCATAATATAGCACCATACCCCATCTATTATAATGAAGAATAAAGCAGTCACAAATATTCCAGCCCAATGGAAACAAATGTTGATATGCAGTGTAGTCCACTCAATCAGGGATCAATCAGCTTGAATTAGTGTTAACAGATATGAGGTGGTCAGCTTTAACTTGGTTATGAATATGAATCCATGACCCACAACTCATCTCAGCCCAATTTTTCATTGATCAACAGGCATGACATGAAAATTCTCAAATATAGAAAATTATTTATGGGTAGTTGCCTTTCTAAATGAAAACAATCATTAACTTTCATGAATCAAAAATAAGTATGCCTCCTCTCATGGTCTTGAGATATGATATCATAGATATATGAACTGCCCTTTTGAAAAGAAATATATTTTAAAGAAGTTCTTGGTACCTGAAAACCGTGAAATGTTCAATATTGTTCATGCCATGAAATTAAAGTAAATGAAGTTATACTATCCAATTGGTCGATGGTTCTTAAAAAGTGTGTCACAATAATTGCTTGTGCCAAATTTCAAAAAGAAATTCCTGACTGATTTTGAGAAAATCCATTTTGAAATACCAGAAAATTTGGGCAAAACGTGCGTCTGACCCTTAACACAGTGTTTAAGAAAGGAAATGAATTAAGTTACACTAAGGCGACACGACTTATATCAGGTCGTCTTCCTGCCGCCACCATAAAATTTGTCCGGTCAAATGATATGTGCGAGCTGGTTAAATCTTTTGTTATTTATTTTTTTCAATATTATATCTAGGTTATAGTGACCAGGATTTCTTATTAAATAATGATTTGTTGATTAGGATGTTTTGGTTCAGCAAAAATGTAATATATAATGGTGTACGTACACAATTTGAGAAGACTTGTAGATAATTGAATCTTATTCCATCCACCCCCACCGAATAATGTTCAACTGATTATACTATTCAATGACCACATGCACACATATCATTTCAAATAAATAAAACAATATTTACAATATAATGATCACTGGACCACTGAATATGGACCTTGACTGAGAGACAACAATGGGACTAAGTTATCTTGTATTACATCGTTAACAAAAGAAAATAGATCGTAAATCATAATTCATATTACAAATAAGAGAAACATAGAAGAGTTCGTTATTAGAATGTCAGGAAAACAAAACTCAGAATTGCATTAAAGATACGGGCGTCCTCGCTGTGGGTATAACTATTAAAATATTTACATCCGCTAAAATCGCCATAAACAGAAAGAATATATTATAATAGACATATATTGTTCTAATACCAATAATAAAGATCGCGTACATTGCATGTTATTGTCATGTTTGTACGCTTTGTTGTGCATACAAATATCAAAAACCTTACAGAACCGTTTGTTTATAGACAAACACTTAGAACTACCAATGAAAATGTTCCGTTGCGCTGTATTATTTTCTCCTAACCTATATATGGTAATACATACCAAATAAGGAATTTACTATGAGTAGTATTGTGGGTTGTAAGTTGTATACGCACCAAATTAGGGGTTTTAAAACCAACGTATAATGCGCGCGATTCTAAATAATGAAATGACGCAATACCGTGACTCTGCTTATAAAGAATCCACTGCGCTTTTTGCGAGAAACTAAACAACACTCGACCTGAATTTTCTCGGACACAAAGCGTGTTTTGTGAATAATATCGCATTCATATCATCATTATGCTATACTATTAGTATATTCTTGAGGAAATTATCATAATTTGATCAATGTTATTTCTAAATTATAACCAACAACGAAGGCCGCCCGTCCATTTAACAGTTCGGTCAAATATTTTCCAGACTACGTTTTTCAAACTGAACATAATGGTTTCAGTGTTACAGCTACGACAAAAACATCCTGCATTGAACACGTTTCTCTTCCGGTGAGTGAGCTAGTTCAAGTAAGATGTCAAATATTATAGTCATAGACACATGCAAATATTACTTATAATGGCACATGCATAGTTGATAACGCTCTTTATTATCTACTATACTTTTGGAACACGAAAATAAACTCTTTATAAAAAAAATTGTCCGTTTGCTTTTGAAAGTCGACATCTGACTACCAGAACCTCCTATTACATTTACAATTACGTAATTACTCATAAGAGGTCATTGCGGCCCATCACATGAGTTACCTGTTGCATGAGAACAGCATAATGACAGTTAATTAATCTAAGCATATTTATATTTGTAGCAGGTAAGAAGGTTCTCCTTGCATGGTGCATAGTTGTCTAGGTCAAATATATATACAACCACTGCAACTTGTTCCAGTCTTTGTGCGGCAGATGTAACCGTTTTTATATATATCAGAATCAGGCTGAAGTGGGATATATATTTACTGGATGGTATTGTCTGGTTTCCCAGGTCTGGTGTTGCACATAAATATGTTGGAAGGTTAACTGCAATTCCACCGAGTACGATTTTGTGGAACGTGATGGGCCTCTTTATTGTTTAATGGGCGCATTGGCGTGAATAGGTCATTGTCGCATGGTTTCGTGCAAAAAAAAACACACACATGATCTCTCAAACTTGCAAAAAGACGCACAATGATTTCTCAAACGGGCAAACAGACACCATGATCTCAAAGTATCTTTCGTCTGCGACAGTTAAACTCAGCGTGGGTTCAAATTCAAATTCCCTTGAAATTTCATTCTAAAATCACAAACAAATAATTATTGTAATAATAATTAACATGCGACTAATTTAAAATCTCATAGTTTTCTCCTTTTGGTAAAAATGTTCGTCTGACTGGAAATTGTCCAACCTTATAGGCGGTGTCTGGTTGGACGTTATACACTCTTTTGTGAATTTTATGTTCCAAAGAAATTATTTTAAAATAATATTTTCAATATTGTTCACACCGAAGCAGAAGTAATAGTAATTTGTTAAAAAATTTGAGATCCTAGGTGTCTTTTTGCACGGTTATAGGAGATCCTGGCTGTCTTTTTGCACGAAACCATGCGACAATGACCTATTCAGCCTCATTGGCACGGTCTAATGACATACCGGTATAGAAAACGTACCGATATAGTTTACGTACCATGCAATAGAAGTTTTACGGTGCCAAATTGGACCGTTGATCTTTAACTTCAAGCGTGTTGATTTCACGAATCTAACTCACTAATGCCAATTAACCGTTCTCGGCTGGAATACACAAGAGCGAATCTAACTCACCAGTCGTAACGGTTCTCGACTGGAATCCACAATAGCGAATCTAACTCACCAGTGCTAACGGTTCTCGGCTGCCATGGGATCCACAATAGCGAATCTAACTCATCAGTGCTAACGGTTCTCGGCTGGAATCCACACTAGCGAATCTAACTCACCAGCGCCAATTAACCGTTCTCGGCTGGAATCTACAAGAGCGAATCTAACTCACCGGTGCCATCTAAGCTGGATTCCACATTTGCGAATATAACTCACCAGTGCCATAGTAACCGTTCTCGGCTGGAATCTATAGTAGCGAATCTAACTCACCAATGCTAACGGTTCTCGGCTGGAATATATAGGAGCGAATCTAACTCACCAGTGCTAACGGTTCTAGGCTGGAATCCACAATAGCGAATCTAATTCACCAGTGCCAACGGTTCTCGGATCATCGTAATTTAGATCATGCCATGAATCTCTACTCTGGCTACGCCCGAGATATCATATATCCCACCCGTTCAAAACCTGGAAAATGTTTGATGATCTTACAGGGAACTTTATAACATTGAAAAAAACAAAACAATGCAGGTAATATATTCCTTAGTTAATATATGCTCCTTAATGATGTATTTTATTGTAGGTGACGGTCCCATTTCGAGATTGTATGCTATAGTGAGCCGATTTTACGTTGCTTCGCTTATAATCATGGAATTTCACTCGGTTAATCAGTTCAATGTTTATTGAGATATCGGCTCACAAAAGTAAAAAAAATAATCATGCAATCTCGAGCTGGGACCACCCCTACTCTGAAATTAATTACGAAGAAACATGCATCAACAATGAAATGTGTTCCCTGCGTTGTGGGTATGATGTTGTAAAGTTTCACGCCAGCACAGGCCAGAAACATAACAAAGTTCCCAGGTTGTGAACGGGTGGAATACGGGCGTAGCATAGTAGAGATTCATGCCATGATCTAGGATAAAATAAACAAGAGAGAATCTAACTCACCAGTGCCAGCGGTTCACGATTGAAATCAACAAGAGCGTTGACAGTGAACACATTCTTGGTGACGTAATCTGTTGATGCCCTTGGAATGATAGCTTTGACGTAGTAACGGGTGAAGCCATGTTTCCCTTCGAATGACGAGGGAATGTCGAGAGGTAGCGTGTAACGGAACGGGAACGTCTGTTTGCCTTCATCGAATTGTATGATGTCTCCAGTCTCGTCGCATTTACCTGAATCGACAGTTAACAATTTCCGTACAATGAACTACAGTAATGCCCTAAATAATCGACTCCTTAACCACAGCAGAATTATGGGTAATTTTTCAGGATTTAAATAGTCGGAAATATGGCTTGTTGCCATTCATCGGAAAGCTCACAGTGAGAGCTTTCCTATGAATGGCAACAAGCCATATTTCCGACTAAATCCTGAAAAATTACCCATAATTCTGCTGTGGTTAAGGAGTCGATTATTTAGGGCATTACTGTACTACTGATAATAATTACGAATAGGTTACTACGTTACTAGAATTGATGTTCTTTATACCAGAACTTATCGTTTTGCGATAGCCCTAGATAGGGTTTTGCGAACACAATATTGGGCATGCGAGCTTTGAATGTAAACATCGAACCTATACCACCAAATATGAGCTGATAAGAACATAATTAAGTACAAGATAATCAAGGCAAACAGAATGATATCACCTTACTGTCAGTGACAACTGTTTCAAGGTTCAACTTGATGCAATATCTTATTTATACTTCAACGTAAATGTAACTGCCCCATGTTATCACATTGAATGCCCTCCGGATTTTAGTCTCCGGAAAAATCACTTACCACTCTTTCACATAATTATGCAGTGCATGTTTTGACTGGTTCTTCGAAATTTCTATATAAAAAATCCACCAAATTCGGTCACGTAGTTATAGGCTACTGAATGTACGTCCACGTGTATCGTACACTTTCGAATGAGTTCTAAAATAAACAATATTGTCCCCACATCCGGTTGTAACTAGCCACCTGGTTGACTACAACGCCACGTTTAAATCACCTTGTCCCCACACCTGGTTGTAACTAGCATTCTGATTGGCTACACCGCCACGTTTAAATCGCATTGTACCCACACCCGGTTGTAACTAGCAATCTGATTGTCTGCAACGCCACGTTTAAATAACATTGTACCCACATCCGGTTGTAACTAGCAATCTGATTGGCTACAACGCCACGTTTAAATCACCTTGTCCTCACACCCGGTTGTAACTAGCAATCTGATTGTCTACAACGCCACGTTTAAATAACCTTGTCCTCGCACCCGTGGTTGTAACTATAGTAATCTGATTGTCTATAACGCCACGTTTAAATCACCTTGTCCTCACACCCGGTTGTAACTAGCAATATGATTGACTACAACGCCACGTTTAAATCACCTTGTCCCCACACCCGGTTTTTACTAGAAATCTGATGGACTGCAACGCCACGTTTACATCACCTTGTCCCCACACCCGTTGTAACTAGCAATCTGATTGACTTCAACACCACGTTTAAATCACATTGTAGCCACATCCGGTTGTAACTAGCAATCTCATTGGCTACACTGCCAAGTTTAAATAACATTGTCGTCACACCCGGTTGTAACTAGTAATCTGATTGGCTACACCGCCACGTTTAAATCACATTGTCCTCACATCCGGTTGAAACTACCATTCTGATTGGCTACACTGCCACGTTTAAATCACCATGCCCCCCCTTCCCGTCACAACGTGAGATGTATACAGAACACTTGAGTTAGCATTTTTTTTTGTCGCGCATTATCTCGCGCAGTTGTTCGATAGGTGTGTCATATTCAATATTAAAGGTACTCAATCCGATCAAACGCTCCTAAAGTACTATTTATTTGGCTTCGGGGGTAAAAATATTTGATTCGAGTCGAGTAACATACCCATCAAAGCTCAGAGTGATCAGATATCGATTTTTGAAGTTTGTTATTTCAATTGTTTGTGGCACAGAAACACGCCGTCAAACGAATGGTCTCGGTCAAAATTGCGGATGAAGACGGATAACTCTAAAAATATTTGATTCGAGTCGAGTAACATACCCATCAAAGCTCAGAGTGATCAGATATCGATTTTTGAAGTTTGTTATTTCAATTGTTTGTGGCACAGAAACACGCCGTCAAACGAATGGTCTCGGTCAAAATTGCGGATGAAGACGGATAACTCTAAAACAAGTGGTAATACGGCCAAATTTCCTGAATAATCATGTGATAATACGGCCATATTTCGTTGAACAAAATGTTGATAAATAACACGTTTTGGGACATTTGATACCACAGTTGACAGTGGTTAGCATTATTTTATTGCAATTAATCGATTCTGATAACTAAAGCGTATTTTAAAGAAATGCTGTTGTTATTGTATCTTGATGATATGGGGACCCTCTGATCGGATTGAGTAACTTTAACTGACACAGAACAAGATTACTAATGTTCAAGAATAGTTTATACCGAGCATTATTTATTTCCGAAGAATGTAATTAAAATTAGGTTACTATACCCTTGACCAAAATATGTGAAGAAAATAAGGACATCGTAATTAAGTCAACTGTAATCCGTAAATTTTATTTCCACTTCATTGATATAAATTTGTCATTGTATCGAGTATGGTAGTGCCTTATCTGGGTCGAGATGGCCATAGTGGAAATGCCACTCGTGACCTTGAGGTTCTGTCCGACAACCAAACGCCTGAAATATCTTTAAATTGCTAACGATATAATAGTGTTGACACAAATGCCAAGAACTCTTTATCCATCCTATCCACAACCTTTTAAATTTTGCGACTGAATCCCTGAAATGTGAATCTGATATTCATGTTTGGATTTACTTATATCATTACTTGAAAATATGAACTCTCTGTGCCATTATTTCTTGAGTTATCGCACAAGAATCGTTCACACCCCTCCTAGCGAAACCACTTATACAAGCAGCTGCGTCACTGAAATTTGAACACAATCTTCCTTTTGATTAGTGAATAATGCCGGGGAAATTGAAGTTTCTAGACCTAATTATAACCTGAGATACTGTGCACAAATAATTTCCACCCACCGTAGCCATTCAGTGGGAAACATGATGACGTTAATAGGTACGAACTACTCTCCGAGATGCCGCGGATATATACTATATCCGGGGGCGATGTTTTACATAACACACAGAGAGAACTAGAGGTTACAATCAACGAATTATTTTCCATAGACGACAGTGTTAGGTTTAAGCCATTCCCACGATTCATTACGGTACTACGCCAAACTTGAAATTACGGTACACTGCGCCAAACTTGAAATATTTTAGCGATTAGAACTCCACTTCGGACATAAGTTGTCATAAAAGAAATGGTGTCTTACCATACTTATTCCTGGAAATAAATTGGAATGTCCACAACTACCCCCTTTTGTGCACAAAATGTCAGTATTTAAAATACCCACACCCCCTACAAAATTTGGCGACCAACGTAGACGCTTGGTGAACAATTCCACACAAAATTTATGGCCAAGGAATAAACATAGCCTGGTTAACATAGTTGGTGTGTACATTAGTTATTTTGTCCCCAACTTTATTATGAAATTATAATAATGTGTAGCCGTGCGCATGTGCGCTTATATGGGACCATCTTATTTAAACAAATGTAGTTGCTTTAGACCGGAAAATATTATTGGTCGAAATGCTCATACACAAGTAAATTGTTGATATACACAATCCCCACACCCTCCCACCATCTGTTCCTGACATATAAACATATCGTATTTTGAACATAGAACGCTAGTAAATATTGTACTTTGCCTGCCTTCTGTCTATAAAGTGCTGTAGCTAATGAGTGGGTGTAACAAACTAACAAACTATAGTTTCCACTGTGTGAGTCTGGGTATATAATGTTAACACACTCGTCATTTGGAGTATACCAGACATTATAAAATCATCAACTGACATCCAACTCTCAGTTATTGAAAAACACACCAGTGCCTAATGAATTACGCCCATTATTCTAAGGGTTCTCCAAACGAAAAAACAAATAACGAAAGCAAGAGTTTGGTGTACCGCTGGGTTACGCCATCATATGAGGTTTCCAAAACAATCCTTCAGGAGGAAAAATGTTTGGAGAAGGAACTGGCGAAATTACCCTCTATTCTGTAGGTACTTGCATGTTTACTCTGCAGGTATTATCGTGAAGTCAAGTGGGAGTGTGTATTAGGTACACGCTTGATACTTAAAGGTACTCAATCCGATTCGATGGTCCCCATATCATCAGATTCCAACAACAACAACAACAACAACAACAACAACAACAACAGCAACAGCAACAACAACAAAATTTTTGACATGCCGCTTCAGTTATCAGAATCGATTAATTGCCCAAAAATAATGCTAACCACAGTCAACTATAGTATAAAATTGCCCAAAACCTGTTATTTATCAACATTTTGTTCAACGAAATTTTGCTGGTTTGTCAAATATCTGACACAAAACGCCACTTAGTTTTAGAGTTATCCATCTTCTTCCGCTAATTTGGTCCGAGCCCGTCTTCTCGTTGACTTTTTACTGGGCCTCTAAAAATTATTGGTTGAGAAAAATAATAGATTTCAAAAATCGTTATCTGATCACTCTGAGCTTTGGTGGGTGGGTTCCTCGACTCTAATCAAATTTTTTTTACCCCCGAAGCCAAGGAAATACTAATTTGCGAGCGTTAATTCGGATTATGCATCTTTAAGCCGAGTAAGACCAAACACATACGCAAGGTAGTTTATGGATACAAAATATAGTCGTCACACTATGTGTGGGTAACACTTGAAATAACACCGGCATTGTTGCAATACGATACTTATATATCCGATCAGAAGATTCGGTTTCAATAATGCTGATTCAATGAAAGTCGCCAAGGGTACATGTACCACTAGATTAATCGCGTAAAGGTTTACTTAAATGGAATCGCGCATATACAGTTGTGTAAGAGAACAGTCCATAATTAAGAGATAAACTCGCTCGCAAGCCGTGTCGTTCACACACTGTTTCATAAACGTATTCGCCAGCCGGCTCGTTCAACATCTGTTGCATAAACGGTCAACCGGATATCTAAATGAATGCAGCTTCTGCATTCGTGTGATCATGGCCTCAGACCAATACAATCTTTCAGCGCTTGGAAATTTATGCCCGAAGCAAATCATTATTTGTTTGTTTGTCCATTTTACACAGATCAACGATGTTTGTTGTTTGACCAACTTGCTGCCCTGGGTGTACACAATATTAACTCCGAGAAACTCCTCCTTGGAGATACTCAGGGGCGTAGGAAGCTATATTTATTGGGGTGGTATCAGGGGCGTAGGAAAGAAGTTTGTATATGAGGGGGCCACATTCGATGGCCGTAGGCCATCGACGACAGCCGCAGGCTGGAGATGGGGATAACCCGAGAGGGGTGTCCCCTCTCGTCGGTGGGGAAATTTTCTGAATTTAAACCCCTCAGATCGCATTTAGTTGCATCTGTAACAGCATTTACGTTAAATAACCCATTGAGGGAAAATATGGTATTTTAGTTTTTCACCTGTTGTACAATATAGTATGGAGATCATTTTTGACTCTCATAAGCGTGTGTGTACAAATGGAGCAGTCTTCCATGAAAACATGATATGTAGGTTTATACTTACATAATTATATATTCACATTCTCAGCTTTCCCAGCCTAATCCATAGTAGTAGTGCATGTAACTGAAAGATGGCCCCGATAAAGCAGGCAGATTCGCCATTTAAGCAGTGCCAAAGTACTAGCTGTGATGAAGCGTAGTTTTCGTATTTACTCTTAAATATTTTCGTATTGAATTCATCTTGGACATCTTGGTGTTGATTTATTTTGTAGCTTTGGACAAATTAGATACCTTTTGTGGGCTAACACAATGATTTCTGAGAGAGTACTGTAACAAGGAGGCTTACAAGGAGCAAAGGCCGGTGGATAGCACCATGTGGGGAGTTATAATTTATTACCCGATAAAAACCTAAATGTTTGTACTTGTATGATAACACAAACCAGTGAGACAATAACACATGGCATCAAGGCACCTAATCTTTATAATGGTACCCCCAACCGCTAATTGCCCATATAGAGTATACTATATATTTTATGTCAAACTGTGCGGGCGGAGAATGTGATAGTCTTCCATGAAAGTGTTGACCATTTTCTGGAATGGGGGGGGGGGGTATTTACACCCCTTACCCCCGGTTCCTACGTCCCTGGAGATACTACTCGGAATAGTACACAAAACCGGAACATATTTAGGGATGTCCAATTATATATAACCTCGACATCGCGGTTTCAACCTTAATTAAACACCTTAATGTGCAAACCTCTTCCGCAAAACGAAAGTAACTACATGTTGTATTGGCACTATACACAGAAGGCGAAAATTCACCTGAACCACCAACCCACGAGACGAACCCCCCCCCCACCCCCATAAAGTGAAATAACCGCCGTTATGGTGACACTCAAGATTATCTCATATATCGTTATAAGTGAAACGATATTATACATATGAATTATCATGTTTGTGTGTAATTTGTATTTTATGTTCGTTTTGTGTAAAACAATTATATGGGGAGAGAGACCCTTTGTACGTTGCAAAACTTATGTCTCAATCCCGTTGCGTTATTATGCAATAAAAATATGTTTACACAAACATATGTAGGAAATTTCTGACAGACAATAAATAGCGACCAGTCTGATCTTTTAATTTTCCATCCATCCGTTATCAGAGACAGGTTTGTTCGACCATTTTCGATGGTATCATGGGTGATATGCAACATCAAGTGCAAACAAAAGTGACCACATGCATGCATAATTTGAGCCCATGGGCTGAAAACATCTGTAGTCAATCTGTACCCGATGTAGCCAGGTCCCTTGGGATTTCTAAGAGAAAACATAACAAACGTAACATAAAATGTAAGCAGAACAAATTGCATGTATACACGCATGCATGAATGGGCTTGAAGTTAGGTATGGAGATATATTTTGTTCATTTGTATAAAAATGTACCCTGGTACTTTGCTTTCTACGAACAAAAATAGAGGTAACAAATGGCATAAGTTACAATTACCAGAAGTAACCATTTTTGCCAATGGGCTTAAAACTATAACTGTGTCTTGTAAATTTGTACCTTGGTACATGTACCTTGAGATTACTAAAATGTGCCCCGGAAACCAGTCATAATACATGATACAGGACTCACGACCATCAAAAGCACGCAACTGGAAATGTCGGAGACTGTTTGTACTCTGAAAAAAAAAACAGTCGACGCCCTATCGAAGAAGTCTTCATCAAATTCATCCGCAATCGATGCCTTAGTGTCCAAGCACTCGTCCTTGGATCTAGCCTTCGAAAGGATTCAAAGTGACAAATGCATGGGCATAGACAATCTTAAAGCCCAAATAAAGCAGATAGATCTGACTTTAGTGAGAAACGTGACACTCTTGGAAAGTCCATGGAAAACAAACTCAAGTCTCACTCAAAAATGTGTGTAAAATCGGATTCCCTCAACCAACGATTGAACGCTAATTCACAGAAATGTGCCTCCTTGTCAAATCAGACTAAAAACCACGTTGGCAATGTGGAAAAACACATATGTTCTGTATTCGAACTATTTGCTGCAAATACGATGGGGAAATAGACCTCTGCAGCTATGTAAACTCGCACGTGAAAGTGCTGTCAGGGGCACACATCAATAATTCATGGTTATATGCTGATCCTGCGGGGAAGTCGCACAATGCCAGCCAGTCAACTAATCACGAAGACAAACACGCAACTCTTGAAGCATTCTTCCAAAACTTAGTCGCCGACACAGTATCCCGTCAACCTGATCCAAAAGGTAAATCGTCGTATCGTATCAACTCGGGCCACTCGAGAAGAGACAACGGCACGACTACTGTTGATGAGTTCAATTACTCAATTGAATGAACATTCCTTACTAACGTCAACACCGAAGCGAAATTCTCAAGTTTCGGCAGTCAAAGAATCCCGTGTATCGGGTCCTATTCCACCGAGCGAACAGATTGAGAATACGACCCATATCCAACCTGAAAACGGCGATGCCAAGAACATTATGAACGCTCACCGAAACTCGCCTGACGAGTCAGTCGTCGATATAAGCATCACATCGTTAAAGAAATGCTCTCACCACGAAGATAACAGTCAGTCTACGTCACCTACTAGTGGATACACTCTTCCCAAACAGCGACGAAATGAGTCCGTTACAAATATATCCGATGCAAATGAATTGTATGGTATTGAAGACCTCCCTGAACATAAAATAGATAACGATGACTCTGAATGTTTCATGGGTGTCGTAAACCGGAACGCTAAGCGGACAAAGACATTTTATCTTGGGAAAATTTCACCAAGATCTACGGAGGAAAGCATTCGAGCCTATCTACAAAAGAGAGGCGTGACTCCGACTTTTGTCAAACTGTTTCGTAGCTCTATAATGGGAACTCAATCCGCAAGAGTGATAATCCACTCTAAAGACGTTGAAATTCTGACGTCGAATGGATTCCTCCCGGCTGGTGTCACATGGCGTCCGTGGAGACTGACTCCACAACAAGCGTAACACAGTTCATAATCATGGACCAGTTGCTTAATATACTTACCTGGAACACCAGTGGTGTCACCTCCAATAGCGACTATCTATGTGAAATAATAAATTACGCCAATATGGAGTAATCGGCCTTTCTGAACATTGGCTCAACGAAAACAATCTTCATTTCCTGGAATCGATCTGTGGCGATTATATGACTTTTTCAAAACCTGGCAGAGAGATTCGCACTCAAACGGGCGGCTGCTTCACTAGGGATGGCGTAGCCCTGCTTGTCCAACGTAGGTTGCTCAGACCGTGTATCTCAATTAGCATCGAGAATCAAAGTTTCATTGGTGTTCAGATTACATTTAACGCTGGATTCCGCCTAACCATAACACAGGTATATCTACCTAGTACAAGTCACAGTGACTCGTATTTCGAGGATACACTGGAGTCGCTTGAGAACGTAGCAAACGTCTACGCACATGACGGACACGTCGTAATCATTGGTGATTGCAATGTTCATTATGGTGACTCTCGATCTGACAATCCAGCATCTGGCCATTCTGTCCGCAGGAGGTTGTTCTCTGAATTCCACGAAAGACTGAAATCTACACCAACAACATTATCAGAGAAATGTGAAGGTGGACAATTCTCATTCTTTCCCTGCAATTCTGTCGGCTCACCAACACTGATTGACCATATCGTGATCCCATGTTCATTCAAGGACCTCCTCATTCGATTTCAGATACTAAGTGACTCTCATACCAAACACGTCTTGTCATGTCCCAGTAACATGTTCGCTTACAATACCAAAACACTCCTACAACGACACGGCTGAAATTGAACATCACAGAAAGATACTCTACAACTGGAAGCGCATCGATGTTATAAAATATCACTCATTTATAAACTCACACTGTCAGATGCTTAACAGCCCAATATCGTGCATCGCAGACCTGCCTCGCCTATATCAAGATATTGTCAAACTTTTGTTAAACGCAGCGGATGTCGCTGCTGGGCGCAAGAAATTCGTCAAACATGCCAAACCATTCTGGAGTGAAGAACTGAGTTTCCTTCGTAATCATTCGATGGATTGTCGACAAAAATGGATTCAAGACGGAAAGTCACACTCCACCGCATCGGTGACTTACATGATGTACAAGAATGCGAAGCGAACCTTTCGTCGTGTACTACGACGTGAAACGTCTGAGCCGAAGCAACAGCTTTGTGATAACCTTGAACATTTTGCAATCCGTGACCAAACAGCTTTCTGGAAGCTTCTTAATTCTGATAGCACCAAACAAGCAACTATGTCGGAAATGGAGTTCGACGGTAAAATGGTGCGTGATCACCTTGGTCTTCTTTCGGGATGGAGGGACTACTTCTCTCATCTATATTCCAAATCTCCACACAAGTATCCGTCATTCGAAGAACATGTAGATGACCAGTTGAGATATATTCTAGATCCTGGGCACCAAGATTACTTCTCTTCATTCTTGTGCAAGCCTATTTCCGCCTTGGAAATCAACACTGTTATTCGCCACCTCAACAGAAACAAAGCTGGTGGGATAGACAACATAGTGAATGAACACTTGCTTCACTCACCTGAATCACTCCGTGACCTACTGTGTACGTTTTACAATGGCATTCTTAGTCTAGAAAGCATACCACGAGACATGAAAACTGGACTCATATTACCTTTCTTCAAGGGCGATCCGAAACCTCGGCATTTGCCTGACAGTTACCGTGCCATCACTTTACTGCCGGTTTTGTAAAAAATACTTGAAGCAACTCTTGTGAACCGCATCAGTTCTAGTTCAGTGACATCATATTTCCCCAATGCACTCCAAAGCGGCTTCCAAAAGAATATGAGCTGTTTGATGACGTCGTTCATAATGCAGGAATCAGTGTCTTATGCATCGGACATGGGATCTCGAGCTTTTGTGTGTTACTTGGACTCTCAAAAGGCGTTTGATCGCGTCTGGCATGCAGTACTTATAGTCAAACTCCATGAGTTAGGAATACGAGGAAAGCTGTTGCGCATTTTCCGCGACATGCATGCAGACTGTAGTAGCCGTGTTGTGTGCAATGGAAATATTTCTAACTCTATTCGAATCGCACAAGGAACCCGCCAGGGGGGCCATAACCCCCCCCCGCTCTTCTACCTGGTTTACGTGAATGAACTGCTTCAACAACTCGCCAACTCACCAGAAGGTCTCACTATTCACAATATCACATGTGCTGCCCCAACAACAGCAGACGACATCGCTATAATCTCACTCACTAAGCTGGTCTTGACAAAATGCTCTCCATATGTCACGAATATAGTACAAAGTGGAGCTTCAATTTTTCTAACACAAAGAGTAAAGTCGTTATATTTAACGAAACTGAAAGACAACACGATATTTCAAGAACCTGGAAACTTGGAGAACACACAATTGAAGAGGTTACTGAATGCACACACCTTGGCATAATTCAAGGAAAATTCGATATCACCTCTCAATCCGCTCAAAGCAAATGTCGCATAAAATGAGGAGCACATACTTCGGACTAGCTGGAAAACGTATTCTGCATGCATATTCTCCGTCTGTGCTATCTAAACTTTTGAAAAAACGTAGTTATTCCTCGAGCAACGTATGGATCTGAGTTGTTTCCCATGGACAAAGCATCCGCACTACTCACTCTGGAGAGATCGTATCGGACAACTGGAAAAAACACAGTCGCCAGGACGTTGAACAAAACTATTGTGCAGAGTGGTTCAACTCTACTAGTACCACGACTAGCTTGGCTATGTTGGTACAGTCTCACCCGCATCTACTGGACAGCTGGAACATGGGAATTAATGCGTAGAAATCGTCCGCACACCGTGGCACTAAAACACCTGGCCTATACTCCTCAACAAAACTACATATGACAATAGTGTTCTGTGTCTTAAGTGTGGTTCGAAATACAGCAATGAATTGATGCACGTAATTTGGACATGTAGCTCGGATGCGATTATCCAGATGCGATATAATTATTGGAACTTTATAATTGACAAATATGGTATTCCAATGTATATATTCCTGGACAGCATGTCGCTTCAACAATTGATGGCGATTATCCTCGGTAGCCCCTGTGTGCATATTCCAGTGGAGTTGGCACCAGCAATTGACAATGTAGTAATTGAAACAGCATATTTTTTGCTATTTTCTAGCAGAATCGTGAAGACATTGAATAGCACCTGATTGACTAATATAATATGTGCATCGATTTACTAACATCAGATGTCTGCCACTGTCATGAGATTGATCTATTCGTACACTAAGACCACCACACCTGTTAATCGATAACTGAATGAATATTTCGCAATTATGTGACCACCGAAATACATAATGTAGATAATGGTTATGTTCTTAAATGTCACCATTGAGAACGTTCAGAGTCAGACCAATTCGTCAACTTGCTCATGGCTTAACTGGCTTATTTTGGGTAACCCCAACACAAATCTCACGCATATTAAATTACTATGTGATGCACGTGAGGTCGTACTTTAATCTCGATTATTAACACGTTCTGGTCATCGATCTGGGTAGTATAGCTTATAAATATGTCATTTTCCGCATGTCATATCTAACAATTAACGTCGCTATTAAACAGGATCTCATCTCAACCCATGGCATGAAACCTTCATCGAAGTTGGACTATTCCTGACCATACCACACCTAGATCATGAATCCCGCTGAACGCATGTGCTTATCCCACGCACAATATTTCTGCCGAATTGTAAATTTGTACCTTGAGATTACTAAAATGTGCCCTGGAAACCAGTCATAATACATGTAACTAACATATACCAACATATGATAGCATATTTAGAACAGCCAATCACAGACTACCGGTGGAACAATGCAGATGGAATAAAAGTACATGTAAAGACACGAAATGCCCGTTATGTGGCGAAAATATATGTGATGAATACCATACTGTTATATACAGAACTTAACGACCTGCGAGAAACCTATATCCCGAAGCATTACTGGAAAAAATCCTAACAGAAATAAATTCCACAGATTGCTGTCACTGCTAAATATAAGTATATTGAAAATAGTGAGCGTTTTCTTAAAATTAGCGTTTAAAAAGTTATATTATATATATAACTAGCAGGTGACCCGACTTCGTCCGGGCTTTGACCTTGAATTGACCATTTTGAAGGTCAAGGTCAGGTCGGGGTAACGATTTGACCCGTCCAAAACACTCCCCCGACAAAAGTATCCCTAGGTATCAAATTGATGGTACCCGTCCCTAAAAGAGGTACGTTTGTGGGTACCCGTTTCAAGGTGAAGATCACGTCAGGCGGAAAAACTTACCCGATGAAAATCTCCCCCGTTCCTTGGAACACCTAGGAAAATTACGTAAGAATCACACAACACGCTCATGTCTGGATACAGTCACGCTCACGTGTGGACCCAGACGTAAGAATCACATTAGACGCATACGCTCTTTATCAACGACACTGCGGATACGAACGCTCTTTAACTATCAACGCGATTAACTCCACCGTGCCAATGGCGGTCATTTTTGTGTCTGAGAGTGGAGAATGGGTGCTCTGAGCTTCTCCAAAAAACGGCGGTAAACACTGCCCGTGGCTTTTTAACCTTAGATAGCAAGTTTGGGCTAAATCCGTCCGGCAGTTTTCCCGGCCATAGCTAACAGACAAACAACAAACAGACAGACTGAAGTCCAAAAAAAAATATAGTAGATATCAATATTATATTATATGAATTATACCATCTAAGAAAACATATTCCTGAATGTATTAGAATTATTATTAATGCCATATTATACCATATCATATGATGGAAGAATTTATTGATGTACATTTATATGTTATGTATTGTTTGTATATATGTATATATACGTTCATGTTACAACTTCGATGTTGACTTTGCTAATAAACAATTCAATTCAATTCAATTCAATCTATATGGTTTTAACAAATGTGCATGACGTACCAACAGGGCACAAACGTATCTGACATGTTATGTATTATACGAGATAGCTTACATTTCCATTAAGTATATATATATTAAAGCCTGGAGACTAATCTACCAGACCACACAGTTGACCACCGCCTTGTAGAATTAATCTTTAGCGTATGTGGTTATAGCTTCAGAATCTTAATCGAAACATTTGCTATTTCATATAAATAATGTAAGGTACTTATTAATGTCCCCAGATTAGTTTCACAAAAATGATATTATAATAGCGTACTATACTGGCAAAAATATTTTGTTGAACTGCAAACAAAGTTACCGCGCGTTCCCGTGAATTAATTCTGTGGTGAGTTGTCTATTGCAATGGCATTCTTTGTGAAATGCAAATAGGCTGAAGATACAGCGAATTGAGAGCGAAGAACGTCACAAAACCTCCATCCAGTTTGACACCAAAAACACTTCCATTTGTACAGGTTGTACGTTATTAGAGACCTTTCGCAAAATCACGTTTACGATTACGGATATGGACAATAACCTGCCAGTATACGACAAACAATTAGATTTTATTACGCACAGGGGTTCTTATGTGAGACGAAATATACCACAGGCAGTTTAATTATTTGCAGATGTGTCAAGGATGTGCATGCTACCGGTCCTGTTTGGCGACGCTCTGTGTGGTGTATAACACACGAATAAGAACATGGGATATGAAAGAGAAACACATTACTTTTTCCATCAAATATATGTGTAACTGAATAGTGGGGAATATGCCGTCTCACCAATTGACCACCGTATGTAAGTTGTGATGGAGTTCACCTTACTAGGACAATATATCATATCCGTAATCGTATGATAGTGATTTTGCGAAAGGTCTCTATTTAGGCCGCGTTCACACTCTTTAAAATTTTCCTGGAATTTGATGGAGAATTTTCCACGTTTTTTATTTTTCGGGGCGCAGTAAAAGTAGAATGATCGTCCATGATAAAGAGCGTTTATGCATTACTTGTGAAAAACGGCAAATATTAATGGATACCTTACACATAATGAACAACTACAGTACTTATAAGAAATACGAATAGGGTACTTCGTGTTATTTTTATCAGTTGTCGTTTTTTCAATTCAATTCTTTAATCGCAATAAACCAAAAAACATGGTATGTGAGATATACAAATTTAAATACAAATACATGACAAAAGCACATTTAACAGGTACATACTTATATAATAGTATATGTAATATTAATGCATTCATTGAAGGCACATCCACCCAAAACAGAGTGATGTGCCCATTACTATATACAGACTATCTATTTATTTGATAAACTCGCGCCATTCACACAGGAATACTGTCATAGCGACATGCTACATAAATGTATAAATGTAGACTTGAGACTATGGGGAACATGAGCTACAGACATAAGTTTGAATTTGAAAAAAATATATCGTATGGACATAGTCTGCATGGTATGTTTTAATCATCCTATAACATGAAGTCGAAGTTGTGTGTGTATTCGAATAGTAATGTTTAGGATAAAAGCGTGGCTACAAATAAACTGACAGAGATATCGCATCAAGTGCATGTCCACATCAAGTAAATCATGCGTACTCAGTGAGGATCAAGCGAACCCTGTCAAAAATCGTGCTCAGGTCAACTGAGCGGCACGCGTCAGGTACTATTTTACCACATCCGTAGTTGGATCATTCTCCTTTAACATGCACATGCATACCTTGCACTTTAAACAATACCATGCGTGGATCTGTTTGTAAAGGTTAGGCACAACGAATGTTCCAGGAAAAGGATATACCCATTTGTCTGACATGCAATTACATGGGACACCTGGTGGTTACAATATGCCGAATCGATACCTTGTTATTGAAGCCAGAGCTCTCTTAAGTAAAACGTAAGCAACTTATGGCTGATTTAAAAGCTCCCAGTCATATTCGTTCATCCTAAATAATCAATATGAATGGCCCTCGTCTGGAAATGTACAGTTTATATGTTGGTTACTCCCATGTCCGACCATGAGACGGACTGAAGCCAGTTCCATGGTACATACATTACAACAAGCAAATGTGGGTTATAATTCTGAAACAAACGGATGCCAGGAACTAGATAATCAGTTAAACAGCTTCTTGTTAAATTGTCATTTACGTAATATGGCTATATAGGTACATTATTTTTATTTTGCAAGAAATGGGGCTGATGTGATGCCACACACAATATTGTAAATGTGCCGATATAAACGTTACCATTCCACCAAACCCATATCGCCATAGTTTAGTATCTGTGAATTGCAAATTTATTAAAATCACTCCCCATAAACGCAGTATATGGACGGCTGGTGATATTTTATATAATACAGTATGTGCTATGTCCAAGGGAAGAGTGTTTTTGATACCTACGTTACCGATACCTACGTTACCATGAACATATTCCATTTTTTATTTTTGCCAAACGTTCACTAATCATCATTAACATTTACCAGTGTTCCATGCACTTTAATGGTGTTAGCTAGGTTTGCAAACAAATCAGTAAAACAGCTTATCTCTGCATATTGACGTAATATATGAATGTATGGGTACCATTCTGACTATGTCCAAGATGGTGTATATCTGTGTAGGAATGGTAGAGGGCTGGACACATTATATGCCCTTGTAGTGTCTCACATTAATTAATTATATCACATGGGAATTAATTCATACCCATATGCTACATAGTAGTTATCCTATTTTGTACCACTTCGATCCACTGCAAGTGCATGGCCATATCATGCTGGTCCAATTTAAAACCGATTTATCTAGGTGCACGATACGGATTATATGGTCAATTTTGGTCTAACTCGGAAAAAAAAAAATCATTCGAAAAACGTATTATTGACTAAATAACTGAGATTTGGTTTGATTTGTTGCAACCCACACGTCGGACAACAGTAGAAATCACTAGACAACTGCTTCGTCGTAAGTATGACCGTTCTTCGTCCGTCCGTCTGTGCGTCCGTCTGTGCGAAACTTTTGTTGCCCGGATGATAACTTGAGTAGTATTCGACATAATTTGATTACACTTGGTATGTGGCTTTATATGATCAAGTTAGAAGTTGGATCCGGTCCGACAAATTTTGGCGGAGTTATGCCCCTTTTCGACTTAGAACTTGCGGATTATTGTGTTGTCCGGATGTTAACTCAAGTTATGATAACCCCGTTAATCCGATATATAGGTTTCAAATTTATTGGATTAATCACATGAATATACAGGTCAAGTTCGAATTTGGGTTTGGTCCCTTTTTCGACTTAGAATTAGCTGATCATTATTCTGATACATAAATATAATCAAATATGTTAACAACATAAATAGTTGGAAGCAAAGTTTGATTTAATGATATAATCAAATATGTTAACAACATATATAGTTGGAAGCAAAGTTTGATTTAATGATATAATCAAATATGTTAACAACATAGATAGTTGGAAGAAAAGTTTGATTTAATGATTGTTCCCAGCATCAACATTTTACTTTCTAAAAAACCCACCGGTCAAATAAAGCCACCTTATTCTGGGTGGGGGCGTGTGGCCTACGGACTTTTATTTCAGTTTTAAAAAATGGAGCTTTAAATTGAGGCCTGTAGTTTTTTGTTTAAATTTTCTCTGCTGTATAAACGACACCATGCAGTCTTTCTGGGACATCTCGAGATTTTCCCACGTCAATACAAAATAACCTGTTCAAGTTCGCCGCAAATCAGTCTGGCCCTGAGAGCAGGTTGTTCATTTGGATCATGTATCCACCCCTAATTATGAATAGATTAGTATAATCTGGATATGTAATTATCTGCTGAATGCTTACCATTAGCCAATAAAGAAAGCGTTCGCATTCCGGCTAAGATTATGACCATCAGCATCTTCGCGGATGAAAGCGGATCACTCGCAAAAAGATCACGATGGCAATATGTTGGGTACTTACATATACTCAAGTGAACATATTGGTCTTCTTTGTCGATGCTCTGTGTGCCAAGTCAGATTACGAAGTGGGCACTTGCTGATTCTTACAGAAGCTATAGGAGGTTATGACCACGTCAATATGGACAGAGATAATCAAAGCCACCCATTATAGATTCGGTCTGGGTGTCAGTTTTTATGATGCCGTTGGCGCCGACTGCTCACAATGCACAGCACGTGCGATAACAGCATATATTTAATCATTTCTATACCAAATACTATAGATGAGTATAGTTTCCTTAGGAAATGTTCGGATAATAAATCCATAGGTCGTTTGTTTAACTTATTATGTGAACAGTGTGAACATTTTTCACCAGTGCATGGATATGAACCATTCAGCACCTTTTATTATGATAATTTCACAATTTGTCGTTTGCTAGCTTATATTATCTGCACATCCATCCAAAGGAAAGATAGACCACTTCTTTATATACTTATATAACTGGATGGGAGAATCCATTCCGCAAATAAAGGTCTAAAGATGGTCTACCCAATTTGACACAATCCAATTATACATGTTTTTCGTCCACGAACGATGGAATTAGATATAATCTATGAAACCATTCATATTAGAGAGAGAGAGAGAGAGAGAGAGAGAGAGAGAGAGAGAGAGAGAGAGAGAGAGAGAGAGAGAGAGAGAGAGAGAGAGAGAGAGAGAGAGAGAGAGAGCGAGAGATGGAGAGATGGAGAGACAGAGAAAGAGAGAGAGATAAAGAGACAAGAGAGAGAGAGAGAGAGAGAGAGAGAGAGAGAGAGAGAGAGAGAGAGAGAGAGAGCTTTTGTATAGTGTTGACTCATCGTTAGATACTTAAAGGCACATGAGGCCTTAGTTGTCGAAAATATTCATATTTGTTCCAATCACCGTAAACAGAAAAACAATAGAATGCATACAGTTTCGTTCATATATACCATGACTATCGCGTAAACAGCATGTTATCATAAAGACCTACTATATTTTACCTAAGCAAGAGCCTGATTATGTTACAGAAGACAGCACAATGCTACTGACTAATCACACAAAAATGGCATAAACGCTCTTTATTAGTTCCATATCAGGAATTCGCCAACAAAGAACGCTCTTTATGTTTACCATCATAATATAAACAAACACCAGAAAAGTAACTTGTTATGCTTTTGTTTACATAACAATGGTCAAATATATGACAATAACATACTGTTTATAGGATATTTCTTATTTGTATACGGACAAAGTCTGTCTACATTTTGATGTTCTTTCTGTTTGTGGCGGTTTTTGACGGGTGGAAATATTTTTACAGGATACCCACCGCCAAGGCCAACCGTACCTTTAAAGGGGGCCTGTACACTAAATCCGACCATTTATGGGGCCATCTCCTTTTATACTCAACAGAATATATGCAACAAATGAATTAATTTAAGACAGATGGTCAGAGTCAATTCAGTTTTCTTTTAAAAATGTGGGCGTATAAATAGAATCGTAGAAGGCAGGCGCACCCGTGTACTATACACAGGTGTGTAAGTCCTATTTCCCGCTAAATTGGTCCATTACGCACACACGTGCGAGAAGTGTATCACTTCGTGGAACAATGAAGATATCGAGGGTTCGTTGCCAGTATTAAAAGAAAGTTGTTATAAGATTCTTAGTATACAATTATGACCTTTTGGCAAGAAACCGTCGACATGAGAGGGATAATATGTGTCTTATGAATGGATCGAAACAAAATATAGTGAATCACAGCATGATTTAGAGATGACGAATACGTGTTTCTCTTCACAAAACGTTATCAGGGTGGAAGCGTTATACATATCGTATATCATTATATCCGCACATTTGCAAGCTTTTGCATGTTATATTGCTCGTGTACACCCCAGGTTAAGTGGTCATGCTAATTTAATATGATGCTGGTTTGGTCCTGCTGTATTGTTATGATCCTGATAGGCCAAAGCGATGCTGTTAAAAAAAAATACCGTATTTTTTTCCTAAAGCGGACATTATTGCAGTGTTTGGTCACCCAAGCCAACCGAGCAAAAGCCAGTGTCTCAAGGATACATATATTTTAAAATATTCAATAGTGGTGACGCTGGTGTTTGCAAAACGACAGGGAACGCTATCTCAATTACGACAGGCTTGCAACAACCAACACTATACTAACACTATACATATTTTTGAATGTTTTCTACAGATAATGGCTTTTCTTCGAATTGTCGAATCAGCAAAACGCCGCAACAGCGGCAACTTTAAACACAATAACGGTGTTTTTTTCTTGACAGATAAACAGCACACACTGTCTTTCTTATATATTAATTAAATACAATGACTCTAGATGGCGAAATCGTTTGCGTTAGTTTATCGCCAATTGTTGCGTCCCGAATTGATATGTAAATATCTACAATTGGGCGTAGTTCAGACGATGTTTTCTATGGAGTGGTATGGTCGATTCATTTGAAATTTACCGGGATCTTAGGAGATGCATTCCCCAGGTTGGCAAAGCGCCTGAGTAATAACTTATAAGTTTATCGCACTCGAACAATTCCATAATATGTCTTTAAACCGAGATATTATAATGTTACGAAATCACCAAACAGAGTAATATAATTTTTACGACATCAAAAATCCGAGTAATATGGTTTTACGACATCCCATAAATTTACCTCACTGCAAAATATTGTGTAAATAACGATTTTTGTGACGTCACTCATTTGAAACAGTTGTCAGTTACTAAGAGGCGATCTAATTAATAAATAGGGCATTACTTGTTTGGTTTGATATTATAGACCTGATATCAGCCCTCGGTAACCTCATATCAGCTTTCAACCTTCGGTCTCAGGCTGATATGAGGTTACCTTGGGCTGATACTGGGCCTAATATCAAACCAACCAAGTAATATCCTCTAAGTATCTAGACTTAAGTAAACTTTCCTCGTCAGATATTTCATACACAAACACACATTATTCGATCACTTTACTCACTTCGTTTCCAAACGAGCCAATAATTACTGCCAAGTAGGGTGTGCTTAAACGTGGATGGTGTGTACGAGAATATTGTGCATATTTCTGTTCCCAAAAGCAATTGAGCGTAACCCCGATGCTGAATTTTTAGCTGCACAAAAGAGTATCTTCTGTGAAGGAAATCTTCATGAAATCGCATTGACTATATTCTGTCAGCATTACCCTTGTTTCAGTTCATTTCATCGTGACATGTATAGAGGTTATTATTTTATTTGATATCGGCCGATATATCAGCCAGATGTAACTTCATATCAGCCTGAAACCCAGGTTTGATATTGCATATATCGGGCGATATCCAACTAACCAAGTAATAAACTTGTTATTAATTAGAGTATTACTATCCGTTCCTATGCATGGCAGTTCATCAGTATATTAACTTTAGATGAATTGGACGGCAAGGAGATTGTAATCGAAATCACAAAATTTACATCATATTGACGAGTTGCAACTTTGTATATATACATGTAACTCGCTTTGTGTATCATCGCGCCAACACATTTGTGGGGACCAAACACTTTGCCACGTGCACAACGTTTTAACCAACTAAAACAACATTTCTTGAAAATGATAGAGCGTGGCACAGTGGTAGAGTTGTTTTTATATGTTAGTCCGTATCTTTGGTTACACAGCGCGAAAAATATGCACGAACAAAAGACTCTGGGAGTGCCAACTTATGTCCAACCAGAAATTTATGAGAACCGCTTTGCTCTTTGACAAAAACTAATTTAGCGTTTTGTTGACGCTGAGTTTTGAAAAAAATCCCAACGACTAGTTACCTTCCATCTCTGTAAGGTTCGATGTGCAATATATGAGTGACAATCTAGATTGGACCACTGACCGTCCACGGAAACTTTAAGTTGTCATGTAGCCATAGATAAATCTAAATAGACTTCGAAAACGCTTCTATACATTATTCAAATATACAGCAGGGGGGAGTCCGAAAAAATTTGCAGGCACGTATGCTGATATTTTACTTTCGATCCTTGTTGGGACCCACCCACCCCCGCGTCCAAATTATTTTCCGTTTTCGGCAGTTTTTTCCGACCATTTTTGGACACCCACCCTCCTTTTAACAATAAAACAGAGATTTGCGGGGGAAAATTCACTGTAAACAGCTGTATATGAATTTCTGTGCATACTATTAGTCATGGATGTTAACATTGACATGTAAATAGGAACAAGTCATTTTGGGGTCATTCGGGCAAAAAAAAAACATGGCTGCCAGCAGCCATCTTGGATTTCAAAATTCAATCCATTAGCATGGGCTACAGGCTATACTGTTTGTCTGATCATCATGAAATTTGTCATTTATGTTAAATTGACATATAGATGTGTTTTAAGCGAAACTCATTGCAAAAACAGTCAAAAAGACTTGCAGGAAAAATATTTTTGAGTTGCGGAAAAAAAAATTGTTGTTCCTATCGATCACCCACCCACCCCGGCATACGTGCCCGGATTTTTTTTTCCACCCCCCCCCCCTGGTAGAGGTATTATAATTAGGTAATTATGGTACGATCATTTTTTGGCAGTGAAACAGGATGTGTCCCCAATACAAACTCTTACCGATTATTTCGATCACATCGTCGAAGTAGTTTTCGCTGGCTGCGAAATGTTGGGTCACCGTCCTGATGAAGCTACCGGCCGAACCAGTTGTATGCCTCTCTGTCCAGTAAACATCAGCAAGGCCTTTAAACGACAGAACAATACCTGCAGAAGTAAACAAGTAGTGGATATAAGTAAAGTCTTTTGCAGACGGCCGCGCATCATCCACGATTTCTGTGTGTGACGCTGAACGGATCTTTCCACAGCTGTCAATCAAACAATTATCAGCCGGTATACTACCAATCATCGACTGAGTCGGTCGCTTGGTGCATTGCGAACGTTTTGTTCGCCCTAATCCGCGCATGCGTTCAGTGTTAACTTTTGTTGTCAAATCATAGTGCTTTGATTTGATTGATTTGTGCAATGATGTTGGAAAGTCATCCAATATTGACAACACTATTTTTCAATTTACGTGACTAAGTCACGTTTTTCACACTCAATAACGAAAATAATGTATGTTGGATATATTTGTGCAGATCTATGCCTTGTCCCATAGCAACCGTTTGCTCCTCCCACTAATTATCATGTGTGGAGACATCAATTTGAACGAACGAATATTATATTGTATTATTATATGAACATAAGTTTCTTTCCCCAATACCTATGTTAAAACGTAACGAAAAACTTGAGATATCTAACGATGTTCACCTCATTAATGAAACAACAGGTTAATAACAGTTCTGAGTGACGTCAGATACTTCAGGGGTTAACATTATACAATTATTGCATTCCTCCTTGGTTAACATAAGGAATTATCAACCCTCGGAAGTTGATATTCACCAAGGCCGAAGGCCGCGGTGAATATCAACTTCCGAGGGTTGATAATTCCTTATGTTAACCAAGGAGGAATGCAATAACTGTTTTATTATATGACGGGCGATTATATCAAATGCAAGGGAAATCTACTCAGATATGATAAATGATAAACTGGTTCCCGAGCCAAGTAAGCTTCACCCGTGTATTTCTGACGAGAAGCGAGTCAGTCGTATGCGTACCAGGCTACCTAGTTTCAAGATTCCCCATTCGTAATGTACGCAACGTCATTGGCTGTCACATTTAGCGCGTAGGGAAAACCCAGATCTATTTATAGTAAGAGTCAGCGGAATGTTATATTAACCTGCTGAGCGTTATATTAACCTGTGGCGCTATACAAGGAGCAGTGGACATTGGGAATTATTCATAATTAGGCATGGCAATTTACTATGGGATTTGGAGTAGAAAGTAATGGTCATATAATAAAACTTATTATCAGACCTGAAAATAGATCAGGTTTTCCCAGCGACGCTCAACGTCACAACGTCTTGTCCAATCAAAGAGCGTTTCATATAATAAAACAGTTATCGCATTGTTTCTTGGTTGACACGAGGAATTGTCAGCCCTTGAAA
This sequence comes from Siphonodentalium dalli, assembly GCA_032622095.1. Taxonomy (NCBI): domain Eukaryota; kingdom Metazoa; phylum Mollusca; class Scaphopoda; order Gadilida; family Siphonodentaliidae; genus Siphonodentalium; species Siphonodentalium dalli. The sequence goes on along the minus strand of CP136063.1, from coordinate 160,080,316 downwards.
GTCAATATTCACCTCGGCCTTCGGCCTTGGTGAATATTTACTTCCTCGGGTTGACAATTCCTCATGTCAACCTCGAAACAATGCGATAATTGTATAGTGACATATAGAATACACTTAGTGTTTCTGAATACTAACGACTTTAAACCAAGAGTGGATTGGTGATTTACCCCACGAGCTTCAGCGAGTGGGATAAATCGCCAATCTCACGAGTTGTTTAAATTCGTTATTCAGAAACATCATTCGTGTATTTTGTTTATACCATGATCCATTATTGTTAGATTTTTTTACCCGTCTTCAAACAATAAAACCAGAATGCTTGTAATAACGGAAAATGTTTCACCCGTTTTGAACCGCACCGCAAATCGATAATCAATGGGTAGCAGTCGGCGTATTAATACCAAAGCCACAATTTTTGAAACCGTTGCCCTCTTTATTTCGAGTAGTTGCGTCGTAATTTCGATAAACATAGTGTAATCATGAATATTTGATTTAATTGCAATGTTTGGGATATTATTTTGTTTTATTTCTGTGCATTTGTGTGAAGTTTAATTCGTTTTTAGCCCGAACAAGCGATGAAGCGTAATCGCTAAACAAAACAAAAACTTGCACCGGCTTCTGTATGGGTCACGACAAAAAAGGTCACACGCGATGTAGTCCCTACTGTATATGATTAAAGCTTTGCCATTCAAAATGAATGAGGGAATTTAAACGGACAGTGATGGAATTTAATCATACAGTAGCGTCCTTTAATTATACAGTGCCGATTAAACAACAAATTTAACTAGTTAGCGTTAATACTATAGAAACATAGCAGATCATGGTATATATATAGAATACACTAGTAGTGTTTCGGAATACCAAATTTACACCACGAGTGGAATGGATGATCTGCCACAAGAGCTTCAGTGAGTAACTTTGGTTTCAGAAACACTATATATACGTGTGTATTGTGTTTATACCATGATCATATCAATAAGAATAATATTAGAAAGTTAAAACATCGAAGGAATTTGTCAACATTCAACCCCCCTTTGACCCAGCGGAAACTCAGTACATTTGTACTGTTACCTGGCGAAGGGATATGAAACCTGAGGAAATTGTGAAAGTTTATAAACAGCTATTGAAATTTATGATAACATTTTGTTGGTCACATAATATCACATCTGTCAAATAATATCACAGATTTATGAAAGTATAACTAACGTTTTTTTTATTAACGTGTAGCGATGTGCGTGGGCTTCACAAGCATTGTATTCCCTACTGTATGTATATCACTTTGCCGTTCAAAACGCATGGGAAACCTAAAGTGGCGATTAACATATGTTTTTCACAATGACCGTTAATAATATTGTAGGGTACGTAATCATGTTGTAAATTGGTGTGCAAATCTCATATATATTTTGAAGACCTCTGTTTGTCTGTCTGCATGTATGTTTGTGTGTTTGTATGTCTGTCATTTATACAAATCTACGATTCTCGACCGATCGGGACGAAACTTGGTACGTGTGTGTAGTTTGACCAGGCGGTGGACGTTGTCGTATTGGCGATCCCGTGTGGCGCCCGCTTCGCGCATGCGCAGACGAGATCTCGGAAACGGGTGGAGCTATCGACTTGAAATTTGCTATGTGAATGTATTTTGCCCCGGATACGAATTTTATCTGGTCGCCGAGCCCGTGCGACGCCAGCTTCGCGCATGCGCAGACGAGATCTCGGAAACGGGTGGAGCTATCGACTTGAAATTTGGTTTTTGAATAGCCCAGACAACGTCGGGCTCATCGGCTAGTCTACTATATATTTTGAGACTTCCGTATATATGTCCGCTATAGACTCGAGAACTGCTGGGCCGATTGAACCCAAACTTGCTGTGTAAGGGTAAAAAACAACAGGCAGTCCACTCGGACCATTCGCGAGCCCGTGCGACCACTCATTCACCCTTCAACTGCCACCGTATTGGTGATTGATGGGTTAATCGCGTGATAATTAATGAGCTTTTATATATGACGCGTCGTTATTAAAGAGCGTTTATATACACGAGTATATATACGGATCAATCGACCGTCTCGGAAACTGGGGATATCGAGACGAAATATCGTACTTAGGGTTTCCAAGGAACGGGGGAGATTTTCGTCGGGTCAGTTTGTCCGCCCGAGGTAACATTGACCTTGAAACGGGTACCCACAAATTATCTTGGGCGATATATCGGTAGTCAGCGGTTAGGTATGGCAAGAAACGTGGTCAAATTTGTTTTTGGTACTCATATTATGAGGGGCTAAGTGCTAAGTGCAACTGAATAAAGAAAAGGGCGTATCAAACTCAATTATAGCAGTGCTCTGCTGCTAAACTGCTAAGGAATGAAAATATTAAAAAAGAGAGTTTCAAACTGAATTCTAGCAGTGCTATGCTGCTAAACTGCTAAGAAATGAAAATATTAAAAAACAAGAGATTCAAACTCAATTCTAGCAGTGCTATGCTGCTAAACTGCTAAGGAATGAAAATATTAAAAAACAAGAGATTCAAACTCAATTCTAGCAGTGCTATGCTGCTAAACTGCTAAGGAATGAAAATATTAAAAAACAAGAGATTCAAACTGAATTCTAGCAGTGCTATGCTGCTAAACTGCTAAGGAATGAAAATATTAAAAAACAAGAGATTCAAACTGAATTCTAGCAGTGCTATGCTGCTAAACTGCTAAGGAATTAAAATATTAAAAAAGAGAGTTTCAAACTGAATTCTTGCAGTGCTCTGCTGCTAAACTGCCAAGGAATGAAAATATTAAAAAAGAGAGTTTCAAACTGAATTCTTGCAGTGCTATGCTGCTAAACTGCTAAGGAATGAAAATATTAAAAAAGAGATTTTCAAACTGAATTCTAGCAGTGCTATGCTGCTAAACTGCTAAGGCATGAAAATATTAAAAAAAGAGAGTTTCAAACTCAATTCTAGCAGTGCTCTGCTGCTAAACTGCTAAGGAATGACAATATTAATAAAAAAAGTTTCAAACTCAATTCTAGCAGTGCTATGCTGCTAAACTGCTACGGAATAAAAATATTAAAAAAGAGAGTTTTAAACTGAATTCTTGCAGTGCTATGCTGCTAAACTGCTAAGGAATGAAAATATTAAAAAAGAGAGTTTCAAACTGAATTCTAGCAGTGCTATGCTGCTAAACTGCTAAGGCATGAAAATATTAAAAAAGAGAGTTTCAAACTCAATTCTAGCAGTGCTCTGCTGCTAAACTGCTAAGGAATGACAATATTAAAAAAAAAGTTTCAAACTGAATTCTAGCAGTGCTAAGCTGCTAAACTGCTAAGGAATGAAAATATTAAAAAACAAGAGATTCAAACTCAATTCTAGCGGTGCTATGCTGCTAAACTGCTAAGGAACGAAAATATTAAAAAACAAGAGATTCAAACTCAATTCTAGCAGTGCTATGCTGCTAAGAAATGAAAATATTAAAAAAAACAAGAGATTCAAACTCAATTCTAGCAGTGCTATGCTGCTAAACTGCTAAGGAATGAAAATATTAAAAAAGAGAGTTTCAAACTGAATTCTAGCGGTGCTCTGCTGCTATACTTCTAAGGAATGAAAATATTAAAAAAGAGTTTCAAACTCAATTCTAAGGGCCCATCATGGAAAATTGTTATGTGCCTATATCTTTGGATTCTGGGATGTAATGTGGATATTGGGACATAAATGGACCATCATGCCTATGTACATGACTCAGGTATAGTAGACATAGGTTTTCACTGCTCGGGCTCAAATTTGGGGTTCACCATTTTAAGGGCCCATCATAAAAAAAAATGGGTATGTGCCTATATCTTAGATTCTGGCATGCAATATGGATATTGGGACATATCTGGACCCTCCTGTATCTGGACATGAATCAGGAAAAGCAGACATATGTTTTCTCTGCACGGGCTCAAATTTGGGGTTCTCCATTGTAATGTGCCTATATCTTAGATTCTGGCATATAATATGGATGTTGGGACACATCTGGACCGACCTGCATCTGGGCATCTTGGCATCTGGGCATGACTCACGTATAGTTTACTTAGATTTAAACTTGAGGGGCTCAAAATTGGGGTTCACCATATTAAGGGTCCATTATGGAAAATTCTTATGTGCCTATACCTTTGGATTCTGGGCATAGTATATGGATATTGGGACATATCTGGACCATCCTGCATCCGGACTTGACTCAGGTATAGATGACATGTTTACACTGCACAGGTTAAAATTTGGGGTTCACCATTTTAAGGGCCCATCATAAAGAATGAGTGTGTGCCTATATCTTTAGATTCTGGCATATAATATGGATGCTGGGACATACCTGGACCATCCTGAATCTGGGCATGCCTCACGTACAGTTTTCTTGGGTTTAAACTGCACTCGCTCAAATTTGGGGTTCACCATTTTAATGGACCATCACGGAAAATTGTTATGTACCTGTATCTTTGGATTCTGAGATATAATATGGATTTTGGGACAAATCTGGACCCTCCCGCATCTGGACATGACTCATTTATAGCTGACATAGGTTTTCACTGCACGGGCTCAAATTCAGGGTTCTCCAATTTAAGGGCCCATCACAGAAAATTGTTATGTGCCTATATCGGATTATATATATAGTATGGATGTTGGGACATTGCTGGACCATCATGCATCTGGACATGACTAATGTATAGTTTGCCTAGGTTTAAACTGCACGGGCTCAAATTTGGGATTCATCATTTTAAGGAAGTTGAGTTTGAATCTCTTGTATTTTAATATTTTTATTTCTCAGCAGTTTAGCAGCAGAGCACTGCTAGAATTCAGTTTGAAACTCTCTTTTTTAATATTTTCATTCCTTAGCAGTTTAGCAGCATAGCACTGCTAGAATTGTGTTTTAAACTCTCTTTTTTAATATTTTCATTCTTTAGCAGTTTAGCAGCATAGCACTGCTAGAATCGAGTTTAAAACTCCCTTTTCTCCAGACTTCGCGTTCGGAAACCAAAAAACGAAACCGCTTTTCCGGCAATAAATATCTTTGACTTTACTTTGATATAGCAGTTAGCGCCTAAAAATACGAATACCCAAAAACATTTGACCACGTTTCTTGCCATATATGTCAGCGGTGACATCGATGTGAAATTTGTTATGTATGGTCAACTCGGGACGGGAATTATTTTTGTCGGGTTATTTTGTCCACCCAACATGACCTTGACACGGCTACCCACAAATGACCTTGGGCGATATCACGGTCGTCAGCGGTGACATCGACGTGAAATTTGTTATGACGGGGAATATTTTTGTCGGGTTATATGATAGCATGCTGTCGGCGTGCCTGTACGGGGTTACCTTGCCAAACATGTCAAGTAATAAAAAAGAAATTCCCCGGCCAATAAGGTATATAATTCACGTTATTATTTATTTTTTATTATTATTTATTATAGACCAACTTTGTTCTGATACCAATCATATATATCGTATAAATTGCATGTTATTATCATGTTATTACTATGTGTTATGTAAACAAGCGACATGTTATGTAAACAGAAAGTATGTACAGAGTATGCGAGAAGCAAAACACTCAACACCGGGGAGACCCCACTAGATGAACTTTGGTTGGAATTGCCACCAAGGTGTTTACAACATACCGGTATAGCATTTGCTAATCCTCGCCTCTCAATATTTCGGTGTTGAATGGGTCACCGTGAATCACTCTCCTAAAACAATCGCCACGGTGTGGAGTGTTTTGCTTATCGCTCACTATTTACATGCTGTATATAAACAAACATTGGGCTCACACAAAGTGTGTTTTGTGGATAATATCGCTTTCATGTTATCAATATATACTATACTATTAGTACATTATTGATGAAATGTTCATAATTTGATAACTGTTATTTCTAAAATATAACCTATAACGAAGGCCATCCGTGCCTTTAAAACTTATCGGCATTATGGAGAATTATAGAGCGGTAGTCTTGTTGACGATTTTCGCACGATACTCAGCAGACTGGCAGCAAATAAGAACTCTTATGCATCATTGACTGATGTTTGCCATGCGAGTTGTCGCCCAGGTCGCAGCGGCCTTATCCAGTCATCAAGTGAGATAAACCCTGCCTGGAGTTTGGTTTTGACGTGGAATCGTTCCTAGCGCTCCGCTAAGGCGGAAGACTTTAGTGTTAAACGTTGTTGAGTTGCACGGAACAGTGAGCGGAGAGTCTGAGCCAGGAACGATAATTTTTTGACGCCTGGGTCGGAAAAAAATTACAGGATACAAGGACCGGGTGGGTGGGTGTCCCCGAGCCCGGAAGACAAATTACAGCTTCAAAATGAATTGAAACAATCAGATTCATATAGTAGTGCATGCTATAGCCTTATACAAGTGGGGGGGGGGGGCTCTATATTTTAATATTTTGTCCACAATTTCTCCCTTTAACAGTTGAAACCATGGGGTGGGTCCGTTTTGGTCGAGGAAAAAAATTGCAATGAAACAAAATCCATTCTCATCTTTTCTCATAGTTTATCATGGATTTTTTAACTTATTATACATAGAGGATACCTGCGTGTTTTGAGTGAATACCGGAAGTATCTAGCTCATGAGTGGTCACAGTGAGATACTGGAATCACCACGAGTGGCCACGAGTGATTATTCCAGTATCTGACTGTGACCACGAATGAGGTAATTCCGGTATTCACTCAAAACACGAAGGTTTTCTTTTTATTATATGCGCTATTTACTAAAATAGATCGAGGAATTAATTCAAAACGAACTGATTCCGATTCACATCGGCAATACAATTTCTGCACAACAAACAGAGAGACCACGTGGTTCAATAAAATAGTGTCGATAACTCAGAATACACATGCTTCAAATGTGCGTAATATATCAGATAACTTTATTTCAAATATACCAACTTACTTGCTTGTGTACTATTAGCAATGTGGCATTGCATTTTTGTCACTTATTGACACAAAATCGTTATTTGAACAGTGATTGGAGCATTAAAAGGCTCCAGATTCAATCTCAGAGCATCTAATTTTCAAAATTTTCCGGGGGAGGCCCCCTGACCCCCTCCCGTACTCCCCCCTCAGGCCTTTGTCATCTCCTGTTGGGATACTACTCGCCTCGACATTTTGTAGGAGAGCTACTCGCCACTTGCCTAGAATTATTTTAAGGGGAGCTCCTCATTGCCCACCAGTTATTTCTCACATGGAGAGGACTGGAACTGTGTTTATTAATCAAATTGATGGTGTTTTTACTTTACACATGCACATATTTTAACCTATTGCTAATAAGGGACACAACTATCCTGTTAAAGTGGGTGTTCTACCTTTATAACCATAAATATTTGGGTTTTTAAAGGTTTTGTCACTGGTTTTGTTGGCATATTTTTCAGCCATGTGCTTTGTTTGTTTATTTTTTGTGGGTGTACTTGATCAGCGTTCTCTCAGTTCCGGTGCAGACACAATGAGATACCCTCACCCTGCAAACAACACATTATTTAGTAGAATTTACAAGATTTTCATAAATTTTGGGGGTGGTGTCCCAGACCTGGGTGGAAAAAACTTACGCTCCCGGGGTGGTGGGTCCCCAAAACTGAAAAACACAAAATTTCCTTGTATCCGTAATTTTTTCCCTGACCCTCCCGTGCCGACAACGCAAAAAATCGCAGAAAATGCGCGACTCGTAACACACGCATCGCCGTCTGCGAGGTTAAAATTAAGAGATGGGAGATAATCAAAGTTGGACTAGATGACGTTCGGTATAAATACCTTCGTCGAAAAAATTAAACGAATTTTGCATTCGTATAGTGCTAATAATGTGGTATGCACGAGCTTTATACATAACACTGCATGGCGAAGTTCACCGCAATACACTGATAGTATACTAATGCGATCGCTCTTATTATACCCCAAGTTCGGTGTATATGTAGTCGATGGCTCCGTCGATATGAAAATTTCACTCGGGTGGGAATTATCAAATTCCTCTGTCATCTGTGTGTGTTGATAGCCCATCTTGGGGGGGGGGAGGATAACCACATACTGTGGGTTTCGTTCATTTATTCTTAGGACTGGTACACGCCCCTTAATTGTTGGACTTGTGGGGGGTAGACCCAACTCCGCCAGTGTGCGAACGGGTTCGCTGGTGCATGACAGAACGTATATATTTGTGCTATTACTGAACTCTTAACCCTTCAATACTAAATACTCATTGATGAGTAGTTCCACAACGGACGACCACATGTGAACTTTTTATCTGAATATTTCCCACCAATGAATATAATTATGAGTTAATCTGCTCTTGTATTATCTGTTCTTTTGTCTGTCGTTTGCTTTTATTACCTGAATATCCCTCCACATTAATAATAAACCGTTCCAATGTACACTTTTATGGCTGAATGGGAGAATACATTTAGTACAGAACTGGTTAAAATATATACGCTGCACGAGGCTACGTATATATATACGTTCATACAGCTGCCAGGCAAGTTCGTGTAATACGTCACATATGGCTATACATTGCATATCGTGCACATTTGAGTGGTAAGTTTGGGAATTATAGTATAGTATATGGATGCATTTCAAGGGTCATTCATATAACCCGATGTATTACGTGCTCATCATACCCCGATGTTTCGCACAAGTTTTACTAAAACCCCGCTGTCAACCAGGCAATTATTCAAGGATTGTCCACTTATAAACGGACAATCCTTACCTAAAATTGTCATTAATAAATGGACAATCCAACCACGCGTGGCACGCGAGCTTGGGATTGTCCACTAAATGAAGACATGTATATATAGCTAATCCTGCATGTTAGCTTCATATTTAATATGAAAGGCAATAACTCTATAAAGAATGTTAATTTACTAAATAACGGTGAGTTGTATGGGAAGAAGTGTTTTTGACGAATTAACGGAGATATTTGAAGAAGTGTTTTTAAAGAGCGTATATACCCCAAACCTCCACCAAGCCCACACACCCAAGGGAAGAATTTGACGTATATATATTTCACAAGAGTTGATCTGATGTGGTGTTGCAGATTTCTCATACAAATCTCCGTTATTTAGTAAAGGTACATTCTTTATAGAGTTATTACCCTTCAGATTTAATATGAAGCTAACATGTAGGATTATCGATATATGTCGTGATTTAGTGGACAATCCCAAGCTCGCGTGCCACGCGTGGTTGGATTGTCCATTTATTAATGACCATTTTAAGTAAGGATTGTCCGTTTATAAGTGGACAATCTTATGCGCATTATGTGCTGTCAACGGGTGCATGGTGATTTGAATGTGGCCTTGTAGCCATGCAGATTGCTCGTCAGAACCGGATGTGGGGACAAGTATAGAGTTATCGCACATTTGAGCCCAGTATGTAAACATACACTCAGATGCATACTGACGCCGAAGAGGTCACTCTCACCAAGAAAAATACGTGCTGAAGGGCGCATAGGTTGTTATAATGTGATGAAGGGTATTTTCACAGGTTTTGGAATTTCGTTCAATAAATGGAGTCTAGTTCTCGCGTCTGCCATGATTTCTCTTAGAGAATAATTGTTTACGTTCCAGTGAAAATGTAAACGGACTGAAAAACAAACTGCTGATGGGCTCCACACTTTCAAGAACACATTTGAAGTAATTGCGTTGATGTCGATAGCAAAGCATGTGTACCCTTTAGCACATTTTGTTCAGGTGACAGTGACACTTGACCCCTTCAGCCACAAGACACGTGGGTATGTAGTTAACTTAGACTGAATTTATAAAAGTAAGATGATTGTTACAGATTGTAGGCTAATATCGGACAGATGCCATTGTAGAATAACTTGAGGGAATACACTCAACTCACTTCGCATGCAGTTGGCGCATATTCATTTCACAAGTAGTTTGCCCTTCGTAACCTGTAGCGCACTATAATCGTATACGGCGAATCGCCTGAATAATTACAAGCCAAATTTGCTAGTGTTTGCCTGGTCTGTTGTTGGACGGAATGTAGACTTGTCCGTTGATGGCCGGAATGTAGACTTATGTAACACTGAACTTATACATTCGTTATGCTTAAAATACACTAACGCAGAACACTGTATTGTTTATTTATATTACAATTCCCAACACGTGGTCACGAACATCACGGATATGCAAAGAACACAATAGAACAATCACATATCGGAGATACATCTCGAGTGGAACCAATTCAAATGATTGACTGCCACACACATACCGTCGGTAAGACGTACATCTTTGATCATTCCCGCTTGCACGGCGTGCAGGATAAAGCAACGGAATAATATGTTGTTATGTAAATTGGGTATATATATCTGGTATACTGGTAACTGGTGCAGACATGAAGCACTCTTTAATGTGGCTAATTTTGCTTAATAGCTAAGTAATGTTTTCAAAAACTGAACGTTCAATAAACGTTCAGAAGAGCCCATTTGTGAAATTATATGGTTTGTGCCATTTGGCACACTTCTTAAAAAAAAAAACCCTTCCAAATTGAATCTATTTGAACTGTATTAAACAGGTGAGTGTACAACATAACAATATCAGCTTTAAAGGTGTACTGTACACTAAATCCGGCCAATTTTGGGGCCATCTCCATTTTATACTCAAAATAATATATGCAACAAATTAATGAATTTGAGCCACGGATGAGTGCAAAAAACCCGATACAATGTAAAACAAGATGGTAATTGTAAAGAAAATGAATTTATGGCTGGAGTCATATATTCATTTTCAATATAATTACCATGTTGTTTGCATCGTTCATAGAGCACATGAGCATATTTTGCCCTAATGCATGGCTCAAATTCATCCATTTGTTGCATATATTCTGTTGAATATAAAAGGAGATGGTCCCATAAATGGCCGGATTTAGTGTAAAGTACCCCCTTAAAGTTTCAGTTTATTTTCTCCATACCTGTATTTATAAGAGAATAAAGAATTTAATTGAGAGTTTCGTAAGAATTCCACTTCACATTCTTGGTCTTAACCTTCAGTTCATCAACAGTTGCAGGCAATTGCAATTGCAAATTGTAAAGTACCCCCTTAAAGTTTCAGTTTATTTTCTCCATACCTGTATTTATAAGAGAATAAAGAATTTAATTGAGAGTTTCGTAAGAATTCCACTTCACATTCTTGGTCTTAACCTTCAGTTCATCAACAGTTGCAGGCAATTGCGAACAAACAACCAGCTGCGCACATTACTTGGAGACCCGAGCAATGTATCCAGCTGGTGTCGATTCACCATTACCAACCCTGCTTTCTTCCGCAGACGGTATACCAACAGGACCCAAGGCAGATCGCATACTGCATATATTATGCCTCGCATATACGTGGAGCGCCCCTTAATTATACACTGTACTATTCGAATTTGTAACTATACCTTACATTCCGTAATATCTTCATTTGATGATCAGAGAAATAAAGTGAATTGAATTGAATTGGACCCGGCCACTTGCATCTTGGCATGGCACACCAGTGCCGACGTGCGATTTCTGACCATCCCTTTAAATCCTAGCTTCGCGTATAAATATTGGTCGAATTATTCTGACTATACACTCTAAATCGCGTTGGGCAAAATTTTACCCAACACAATGGTGCATATAGCACCACGCGAACGTTGGGTAAATTTTACCCAATGTTGGGCAATGTTTTTACTCAACACAGGGTAACAATTCACCCAATATTTGTGTGCTTAATAAGGGCAGCATTTTCCTCTGCTCCCTTAGTATATATTTTAATATCGCGGATGTCCACCAAATGTGGGTAAAATGTCGCCGATGGAAGCAGTCTTATCGAGTCAACAAGGGAGGTAAACCCTGCATGGAGTTTGCGCGTTGTGCTTAATCTGGTAAAACGTGCGAAGCGAAAATCTCACTTCGCACGATTATTCATGCATTGCCGGTTTCAGTAATCCTGATCGTCGTCGTTATGTTTGAGAATCGAATATTTTGGCACTACATGAATTTTACGACTACGTTTAGCTAAATGTATATTTTCAGAATATTGCTCATTTTGGAAGCTAAATGTAAACGTAACAAAAACCAAAATGATGATATTTGGATGTGACAAGTCACCAAGACCACGAATATTACTCAACAACGAACCTTTACAAGTTGTATCACAATTTAAATATCTAGGTATATAATTTACGGCAAATCGATAAGTGGGTTGATATCGAAAGCTAATCGATCAATGTTTGGTCTCTTACACAAAGCAAGACAAATTTGACATATCAGTCGATATACAGATTGAGTTATTTTCTAGAAAACTGTGAAGCCCATTTTGCTATATGGTTGCGAAGTTTGGGGATATCAAACACAATATATTAAAAGAATAGAGAAAGTACAATTGAAATTCCTCAAGTATGTCCTTGGACTAAAGCCGAGTACTCCAACTGTCATGGTGTATGGGGAAACAGGCGTATATCCATTGAGTGCAGACATTAAAAGCAGAATGCTAAAATACTGGACCAACCTAATTACATCGGATAAACACAAAATAAATAAAATTTTATATGAGCATATGTTATTGGAGTACACGCACGGATTAGATAGCCATCATTGGATTAAATATATTAGGGACTTGTGTCGCGAAGCCGATGTATCATATATATGGTATAACCAGCTGATAGATGCAGCTAGAATTCAGTGTGCTAAGGTCACTATTCGTAAGAATCTTGAGAGTAAATTTGTAAGTGAATGGCGAAGTGAAATATCAACTATGGAAAAATGTAGAACATATCGAATCATTAAGCACGATTTTGGAATTGAAAAATATATTTCAGTGCTTAACTATAGAAATCTTAGATTACTGTCAAAATTTAGGTGCACTAATAATTATCTTCCCATAGAAACTGGGTCTTGGTCTAAGTCTAAGAAACCTATTGAAGAGCGAGTCTGCACATATTGCACTCGCTGTTCAATAGGGGACGAATAACATTTGATCATGGAATGCACCAGTGTTAGCTCCTTAAGAAACAGATTTCTACCCCGCCACCTTACTGAGCAAATAAACGTTTATAACTTCTGCTCAATTCTAAACACAACCGATACTGTGCACATGAACAAGTTGTGTGGGTTTTTAAGATACGCCCAACGTGTTGCATAGTTCACTCCCTGTCGAGGGTATACCTCACCATTGGCATACTATATCATTCGGATCACCGCAGCACCATCTTGCCTTACCATCTCTAGACATACATGTGACGACGGCAAATGTATACGATGACTTTGTTAAATTTCAATGGTTTACTTACCATTTTATTTGTTTACACCATAGTGCTATTTATTATATATTGATTTGTTCGTGTATTACATATGTAATTAGAACAACAATAAAGAATCTGAATCTGTATAACCTCACTATTAACTCACCGTGTGTATGTATTGATACGACACAGCAGTCTACAAGTATTTTTAATCAATAATTTTGTATCGCGGTGTGATCGTATATAATAACATTTTGCTCCAGGCGACGTTGGTGTAAAAACACATTTACTTACACGTAAATTGACTGCCGTCATATTCTTTCAGACAGGCCCATTTAATGGTCCGCGAAATGACTGTCCGGAAATGAACATACAGGCAATAATGAACAGAGATAACGTTGCTTGCAATGACTGGTTGGGTGTCACCGGGTGCATATTGTCTGCTTGTAGTCTTAAAGGTACCCAATGTGTTCACAGTGGGTTTATGCGAAATAATATATAAGTTCGTAACACAAATATCATCGACAAGTACATGTACAAAATAGATCGATTCTTTCTTATTTAAATTTGTTTATATAATGCCAAAATTAGTTTTCTCTTGTAATCCCCCCCCCCTCCACACACACACCCTATATCACGCCATTTTTTATTGACTGTTCCTGTCTCCGCACCAGCTGCATGATTACTTGTCATCGCTCATTCTAGCTCATGAGTTTCCACAGGGTAAAACTAACTGCTTGTTAAATTTATTCACTCGATATAGTAGATCGATATTTAAAGGGATGCAATACATTCAAACTGGGTTCTTGCAAAATGAAATTAATTTAATAAAAGTATGTAAAACAAACATCATCAGCAAATCCATGTGGAACCAGATTGACTGTGTTGCGACTTCATTATTAATAACTCTTCAATAACGAGATTTCTCATATGTAAACACTACTGTTAAGCCGCTTTCACACATGTCCGTTTCTCCGATGCGTTTCCTTGCGTTTCTAATATTTTAACGCATCCGGAAAACGCGTCGGTCAAAACAGTGATAATATCACTGGGCCTTTCACACATGTGCGTTTGCCGGATGCGTTTCTTTTGTTTCATGTCTCGGACTTGAAATGCTGCGTTTCGCCTGCGTTTCTCAAAAAGAAACGCACACAGGAAATTGATATGACGTCATTCTGCGCGTCATATCGCGCGTCATTTCCCGCGGTATTCTTCCAGTTGGCTTTGTTTACAATATTTGAAGTGTATTTTTTTTAATTATAATGCCGAAGGGCAGATCAAATGATCCTATTTTTATAGAGGAACTTATTGCTAATGTTCGAAAATATGGCCGTCTTTTTCTTTCGTTGTGCCAATGCACCAACGAGAACAAAAATACATCCTCATCGTCTGAAGATTCCATTTTAAAAGAGAGGAATCCCTTTAATAATACTAGAAAATCAGTAGAAACGCATGTCCGTTAGTTTGAGAAACGCACGGAGGAAACGCACATGTGTGAAAGCAACTTGACTTGCGTTACTTATATAACGCAAGGAAACGCATCCGAGAAACGGACATGTGTGAAAGCGGCTTTACAGTGGCATTACCAATCAATATCCAATTAGTCGAACAAGATACCAAAGTTTAATAAAAAACATGTCAAAGCGATGAACAAAAATATGAAAATCATATTCAGAATTTCAGACCAAAATATGTGAGCTTACTATGCAATTAGCGGGTTTTGTTGACATGTAAATGTAACACTTTTGTTTACATTAATTGTGTCTCAATTATCTCTGTTATATATGACGAATTGGGTGAAATTAAATCTACCTTAAATCTACCTACTAACAACAAACGCTATTTATTTCTCCATACCGAATAAAGGCTCTTTTTCTAGAATCTATGGTATTCCGATGAATATACATGTAAGGTTCGCATAAAAGTAATTAATCAATTTCCATCATTTGAGTGAGCACCCCATCATAAATGGGTAGATAACACAAATAATTCTAAGATATGTGCTTAAAATAGTTGTTAAAATAAGATATATAGGAGCATAAAAACGAGGACTTTTTAACCTCGTGAGCTACAAGTTAGTGTAGTTTAGTTTTTTATGTTGATATCAAGTGGTTTAATGATTTCTAGTTTGGTACAGTGTGACTCTATATGTGTCAACAATTCACTGTTATTGTTCAGCGTTGTTTGGTCCAAGATAGCAGGTATAGTGTATCACATATTTTATTTATGAAACCACTTTCTGTGTTTGGCGAATTGTTCACAGATTGCTATAAAGTGTATACGGTCTCCATCGCCTTTATCGCATATTGGACATACTGTGTTTGTCATATTAGATCTGAATAGTTTGCTATTCGATTGTAGCCGGTGCACGTATGTGTTTGTCAAGATCCATACCTTGATTATAGCCTTTTTGAGGCGGCAGGCGAGTTTTTATTCGAGTGCCACACGATATGAGGTATATTTGCAGAATAATTTTGCAGTTGGTTGAACTTCTGTTGTTAAATTCTTCCATATTGGTATTGTGCCAGTATTGATACATTGCTTTTTTAAAATACAGTTTTCCATTTGGTAGCAGATGTTTTATCTGTTATTAAATCAAGCATGTTTAGTGGGTCTGGGGGATTATATGTTGTTGCTATGTTTCTAACCTTTACGAACTAGCTGTGACTGTTGTTATTTTTATGCGTAAGTTGCCTTTCGGCTAATGCACGTTCTGCCGAATAATTTGTTTTGGCAATATTAATACAGAATGTTAATGTTTTATATCAATGGTTGCGTTATGCGCACTTTCTAACCGTAGCGGTGATGTCAAAACCGTGCGACGGATAGGGTATCAATTTATTCAGTGTGTACCCAGAAATAAATTTAAAAATAGAGACACTCGGTCAGTTTCTTTTGTTCTATCATGCACTGACATGCAGCCATATTTGTATCAGGATTTGGACAACTATTCCCAATTGACCGATTGATAAGAAGATTATTGTATCCGTTGGAAATGTTCCAACCTTCTATAAGGGGGGTGTCTGGTTGGAAATTTTCAACACTTGAAAAGCTTGAGGCCATGCAGTCCAGTTGCTAGGATTTTGCAATTTTCATGTTCAGACAATGTGATACTCTATCCGTCACACTTTTAGGAAATTGCGGTTAGATGGTGCGCATAATTTGATTACGTAGTACCCTATAACCGTCGCCCTAAACGTATCCGTTGCTCTATCCGTGACATGCGGAACCTCTCTATTCCTTCAGGTGGCGCACTTGCTTAACAATTAAGTACTTTTCTATGTATGTTCGTCTAAACTTTCCACGTCATGAGATAGCTCATGCGTGGAAACCCCATAAACATTTTAAAATTTAATGTCACTGTGTCACGGCTGATATTGAAGAAGATATCGAAATGCGTTGCTTCGCTAAGTCATATAGGAACTATAGCCTTCGTCGATGGTGTGATAAACACTCGCACGAGGTGACTTCTCGAGAAGAATAGGATGATAACTGATCCCCGTTGAGTGTTAATGGAATCTAATGTAGTGCCACTATAAGTATACTAGGGCAAAAGTTTCATAGTCGCTTTAGCAGACAATTTGTATCGATTTGTTATTCATCGATCCGATAGTTGGTCCGTCGGCTTTTCATGAAACTGAGTACTTGCATATCATGTTGACGGCACACCCTCTTCTGGTACGCGAGTTATAAACGTATACCCTGGAATTGTACATTATTAATTTGGAGGGGTGTCCAGGTAATAAAGCAGACGACAGACAGGCGAAACGATAACACAGGCGCAGAAGGATTCATATTCGTGTGTGTGACCTGTTCAGATAATAAGTTCAACAAACGACCGGTGAACTTATTATCTGAACATTTCCTCAGGGGAAAGCTCACAATAAATATTTAGTATACATTAATGCTCTAACTAATCGACTTCTTAACCACAGCATAATTATGGGTAACTTTTCAGGATTTAGTCGGAAATATGGCTTGTTGCCATTCATCGGAAAGCTAAATCCTGAAAAGTTACCCATAATTCTGCTGTGTTTAAGGGGTCGATTACTTTGGGCATTACTGTAACAAGGGTTAAGTGGTGCACAGCATGCACACCTGTTAATTGTTATAATCATAATTTAAATAACAAAAAGAACCGGTATTCAACAAAAAGACTGGTTCACATCGTTTATAGCACCAAATTGTTCGAGTGTTTCCTAATTCGTAGCTTACATGTCAAATTGTGACGTAATTCATGCAGGCTCATACATATCGTTATGTTTAAGTCATGGACATTTCTTCAGAAAATGTGTGAACATTTATTTAGCCTGGTTAGACCATGTCATGAATCTCTACTCTGGCGCCGCCATAGAGATCATATCCGAACCGTTCAAAACATGGGAACTTTTTGATATTCTGAACTATATTCTGACAGGGAACTTTATAAAATTAAACAAACAAGGCAATGAATATGTTTTTTAATACTTCTTTAATAATTTATATCGAAATATGGGGGTGGTCCCAGCTCGAGATTGCGTGATTTTTGCGAGCCGATATCGCAATAAACTTTCAATTAATTACATTTAATTCCATTGATGTAAGAGATAAAACGCAAACATGGCTCACAACAGTCACTAAATCATGCAATCTCGAGCTGGGACCTTCACCTACTACGAAGTACATTATTACAAGGAACAGGTGTTAACTAAGAAATATATTACCTGCATTGTTGTTTCGATGTTATAAACTATCCTTCAGAACATCACAAAGTTCCCAGGTTTTGAACTAACGGAGTATGATATCTACGGGCGTATCCAGAGTGGAGATTTATGGCATGAGTCTATGACCTGGTGGGAAATTACTTTGTCAGGTATTTCTATTTTCTTAACTAGCACGCAAGATCCACCCCTCTCTGATTAAAACACATGTATTTGTATAATGGAATACATATATACATTGGAGGAGGATTGGAGAACAAGTTCTTAAAACTTCCACGCCTCTCCCCGCAAGCAAAATATGTATTACACCGTATTATAATAACAATCCCTGACAAGTAGTTGAGTATGACAGGTGGAAGTATACAACATATTGAATCCCATGAACTTGAATTTTGAAGGGTAATGGACGTGTAATACGGAGATATAATGTATATTCGGGGGAAGAGTTTACCGGTTATGTTAGCTGGTATTCAGTGTTGTAGGCGATACACATACATATGTATGTGTACCATTAATAGAGTATATATATTGAACAAATATATACCAGCATGTGATGACAGTGGTCAGACAAGCGTAGCTAGAGGACAGAACTCTGGCTTGCAGCTTGCTTGATCAGATGCCATCTTTTATCATTATATTTAGCATCCGACCAAATTGAAAACCCGTAAATTTAGTTGTTCGATATCTAGCCATTGAAATACATATTCTCGTTCAAAACGGTTCATATTGAGCTATGGTCCAGCGAACAGGCTGCAATTGAAGTCCACACACCTTGTCACTGTGTCGCGGCCATATTGGGTCCATCCAGCCCCGTTCCGTGTTTTGTGCTACAGGTTATGCAGTAGCATTCCATATATAAAAGCTCCACATATGGAATGCTACTCCAGAACTTTGACCCGTAGCGCTAAAAAACCGAACGTGGCTGGATGGATCAAATATGGCCGCGACTCAGTGACAAGGCGCATTGAAGTACACCCAGTAAACATGCCAGCTTGTGGCCGGTACATGCCACATGCCGGATGCCGAGCCGGCCTGTACCGGCTGCCAGCACCGGCGCCATGAGATTTTGCACGTTGGCCCGGTGTCGGCCCGGCGCGGCAAATGCTGGCAGTAGAAATAAAGGGGTTATGGCTAAATTCATTGAATTGCGATTTTGCTCTTGTTTGTAGTTCCCAATATTCTGTCAAATATGCATAATTAGAAATCAATTCGAGTGACAGGCGACATGATAATGGCAACCGGCACCGGACAGTACGGGCATGCCACCGATGGCCTTTATCGGCAACCGGCAGCATGCTGGCACATATCGAAGCATATATATATTTACTGTTCCAATTAATATTATAGCCCTAGTTAATACTAAAATATAGTGCAAATCAGATGGAACAAATTAATTTGATAGCGAAATCAGCAAAAATCGGCTCGTGTTGGCATGCCAGCATCACGCGGTCCGTGTTGGCCTGCCAGCATCGGACTGTATTGGCATGCCAGCATCGGCCCATATTGACATGCCAGCATTGGCCGGTATTGGCATGCCAACATCGGCCAGTGTTGGAATGCCAGCATCGGCCAGAATTGGCATGTCACCATTTAAAGGCGCAGCTTTAAATCTGAAAGATTAGCTTTCTGAAATATGTTCAAAGCCAATTAACTCTCTTGAAATAGGACATCTCCTGTGATGAGCATACAATTGAAGTGTTAAAAAACCAGCATCTCTAATAACTTCTGTTATAATTAGAAAGAAAAGAAACGTACAAATAAATTTATGGCGTCAAGTCAGATGGGGCATCTTTAGTCCCATCACTTGTTAAGTGGTCCTCCTAATTTGCTATTATGCTGGTAGATCCTGCCGAATTGCCATGATGCTGGTGGGGCAAATTGATGCTCTAAAGAAAATGTACAGTTATTCGTCCTTTGGCTAATCTAAACGAATGGAGGACATCCCATGTTTGTGTATAAAACATTAAGAACTATATATATATATATATATATATATACTAGCTGATGTGCCCAACTTCGTCCGGGCTATTTAGGGATTTCTTTGTGATCGCCTCTGTCAAGAAAAACATTTTTGTTCGATCGCTCCAGGAACATGCCTATATGAGCGTATATCAGCGAGGTCAAGGTCAAGGTCAATGACACGGTCTCACGTGAAAATAGACCCGCCCATATTGTTCCCGGGATCAAAGTTGGCCTACATACCAACTTTGAGTCGGATCGATCGAGGTCCAGAAACATGCCTATATGAGCGTATATGAGCGAGGTCAAGACACGGTCGCACGTGAAATTGGACCCGCCGATATTGTCCCCGGTATCAAAGTGGCCCTACATACAAAATTTAAGACGGATCGATCGAGGTCGAGAAACATGCCTATATGAGCGTATATGAGCGAGGACAAGATCAAAGTCAAGGTCAAGGACACGGCGCACGTGAAATTTGACCCACCCATATTGTTCCTGTCATCAAAGTAGTCATACATACCAAATTTTAGTGGGATCGGTCGAGCAGTTTTCGAGTCTATAGGACACATACACACATACAGACATACAGACATACATAAGTTCTAAAATATTTTTATAATGGCACGTTTTGTTGTTGCAAACCGACCGTAAGCAAGATGACCATTATTGTCGCTTTGCAAACACCAAAGCAACCATGGTATATAAATAATTTAATAATGTTTCATGCTATTCCTCAAATCGCTCGTATTATAGCCATACACCGCACAAATCACAACATTAGTACAAATAACTGTACATTTTCTTAGCAGCATCAGTTGTCCTACCATCATCGTGGCAATTTAGCAGGACTCACCAACATCATAGTAAATTAACAGGACCACTTAACCCTTTCTATATTAAATACTCATTGACGAGTGGTTCCCTTATAGGAAATGTTCAGATAATAAGTTTAAAAAACGACCGTTTATTGGAACTTATTATCTGAACAAAGCCACCAATGAATATGAATAATTCTGCTATTGTATTATCTGTTTTTCTGTCTGTCATCTGCTTTTAGTACCTGAACACCCCTCCAAATGAATAATAGACTGTTCCAATGTATACTTTTATAACTGAATGGGAGAATACATTTAGTACAAAAAGGGTTAACCAGGGGTGCACAGTCCTGCTGACGTTTGAAGAATGAAATACTTTGTTACATCCCGGCCGGTCATGTTCTGGGGGAACAAATTAGGTCGATAAATATGGACATTCCACACCAAAGAAACACTTATTCAAGTCATATATAATTTAGAACAATCCGGTCTCGACCTTTCGGCAGCATGGACCAACAAAGTGCGTTCCTTAGCGTTTCTCAGACTTTTGTGCGAAAAATTAAAAAGCAAGAAAACAACTATGACTTTGGCAAGATTTTTATTCAGAGTCTATGAATCATTTTGGTTGAAAATTCGTGTATTTATCGACCTATTTCCAAATTCCGTGAATAATATGGAGATTCAAATAAGCTGTACCCGTTAATCAGGGAATTGGCGACATGGGGCAACTTTGGCCAAAATGTTCAATAGTTGGAAATGTCATGCCTAAAACAACATTGAACATTGAAAACATGTTCTGATAGTTTTGATATTCCAACTAGTATTTAGTGAGAAATGTTTTATTTTTACACCAAATTTAAGCTTAACACTGATTTGTCCTTATTGTTTAACATTTATGACTGAAATGATGAGTTGGACATTTCCAACATAACAGGGTGTTAGAATTGAGATTTCTAACATTTGGAAAGCTTGAGATACATGTTTGAGAAATTCCAACCGAAGCTTTGGTCCGTTTCAAAAGGGGTGGGTGCAGTTGGCAAGTTGGATCCACCAACGGAGACCCCCTGAAGCTGTCTACCAACGTGTACACATACCTCTGGCCTTAATCGCCTCGTCGAAGGTGACCGTCACGTAACCATCAATAGTCTGTCCGGGAAAATAAACTTCCTGTGCACGGTTGAAAATGATATCAAAGGAGCTAATTTTACCCATAGAACAAACTTAGTAGATCCAGAGGTGGAACTCTCTCGCACGAATTGGTATCACTGACTGTCTATTCCTCTCGCCACTCTGAGTTTCCCTGCTTTCTAGAGATATTTATTAATTATTTTGGCGTAACATCGCTTCTGAACGCTCACTAGTTACCATATGTCAGCATAACACAAGCAAATGCGATTATTGCGGAGTATTACGTGCGTATATGTGGACGTTTTTTAGCTTCTGGCCAGAACTGTGTTTCCTCGTTTCATCGGGCAATGAAACGGAAGAACTTTCAGTTGCGTACTGTTGTTGTTATTCTCGACAAAAACAGGCGTAGCTAAGAACGAACGGAAGCTAAATTGGTCGTGAATCTATATTAGCAAGAACGCAAGCAAGCCGACAAAAAGAAAACAAGGATAGGTATTACACAGCGATAAATCAAGTTAATCTTTACTGATTGCCTATATATTGCCATAGTCTTATTATATCTTCTCAATTCCAATGCACGATTTCATCCACACTGGCATGACGTACATGTGTGCGTGCATGTTACCGCTTATGATGCTAACTCCAGTCACACCCCTGTCTAAGTGGTCCTGTTAATTAGCTATGTTGTTGGTGGGTACTTTCGATTTAGCTATAATGTTGGTGGGGCCAAATGATGTTGTTAAGAATTTTTTTTTTCAATATTTCATTATAGAGGTCTTTGGCTTATCCGAATTATTCGAAGAAAGCCAATATATCCGTATAAACAATCAAGTGCATATATATTTTAGAAATACATGTTTGTTAAAGATGGATTATCTCTTTAAATAACAAATTTGAAATAGTTGCGTGGGCATAAAATAATAAATATGAGTTGACGACCCCTGTCCGGAAACGCTTCTATCAATTAACATTGATTTTATTTCGAACAGTTTATTATGAAATGAGATGATTAAATTGGACACTTTATTGTTCTATTTTTAGAACAGACCATTCAGGTGATTCCATATAGCGATAGAGATCATTTCTGTTCCCATATCTGCGTCATGATCTGCGTTCCGAATGTCCCAGATTGATTGGTTGCATTGTTTTATTCCATAGCTATAAGCCATAATGAGTGTAATTAACGTTTATTTGTGACAATATTACACAATAACATTTCTGGTCTCTATTAACAGTAACCACCATTGCTCGTTAGCTAATCAACCACGCCTTTTTAGACCAGAAAATATTCGAAATATAATCAATAATAATCGATAGAAGCATTTCCGGACAATAGTCTTCGAGTAATATCTAATATTTTATACCCCGGTAACTATATAGCACATGTTCACAAAGAGAAAGGCCATCTTTAATAGTAATTGTGTTAGTTGTTGCAAATTGACCATAATCAAGAGGTCGAACTCTTCGGATCGTTTTGCAAATATAACAGCAGTCAGTACTAATCTATTGTAGAGTCGATTTTTTGAATGTTTCACCGTGGAACGAAACGGAAGAAATTATGTTGCGCAGTGTTGTTATTCTCGAAAAAGAAAATAGGTTCTAGCTTGTACATGTAACAAAAGGAAGCTAACTTTGACGTGAATCAATATTAGCACGAACGTAAGCGAGCCGCAAAAGAAAACGCATGCAGATATGTATAATACACAGCGATAAAGCTAGGTAATTTCTACGGATTTCATATATATTCATAAAGTCTTATATATATTCTCATTTCGGCAGGTCTCGTGCAGGATTTCATCTACAGTGACATGGCAAAAAATATATGTGTACATGGTATAGCTTGTGGTGATAAACTCAATAGGATGTGGCTAAAGGGCATCCGGTTGGAGCGGGACTGTCCAATATATAATTTCCAACTGCACCCCTCCCATTGTAGACCAAAATTTCCAAATTTGGTAAACATAATTTTCACATCCTTGAGTTGGAATTTTCCAACGCAAACAAACGTTGTAACTGGATAGGAAATTCTAACATAACACCCCATAAGGTTGGACACTTTCAAACTAAAATTTTGACAGAAAGTCAGCTGTGAAAGTAGGGAAATAATCAAACCTTGGTCCAAAAACGACACAATTTACACTATGTATTGATTGGAAACTCAAACTTTCTAATAAAGTTAATGTGTTTACACTTATATTTCCGGGTATACTTTATTCAGGCATGATACTTCCAATAGTTGAATATTTCGACCAAACTTGAGGAGGGGGATCACAGCCAAAGCAACAGACTGTCCCTGTAAATTCGGTCAATGATGACTGCGTCGAATGACGCAGTGGCACCCAAAGATACAGGCGACACAGTGGTGCATGGAGTGATGAGGCAATGTGCCGATAACGTCAATTATTGCTGCTGCACTTGTATATGAAGAGCACCCTTAATATTTTCAAATAAAGTAGCAACATTTAGCTACTGAGGCTGGATGGAACTTATTTAATATTTCCGTAGCGATATATATGGACTCTCGGAGTATCTCAGTCAATAACATATATATCACATTTAATTAGGTACGGCTTCATGGTTTATCTATATTATATCGAATATCGATATATTTTATTTATCGTACTGTAATCGCACTGAAGCGGATATATCGTGATAGACGATATATATACAGCACACTCCGAAACGAAGAGATCGTCCACTTCGGCAACATTTTCATGACTATTCTGACGGATCGGTGTCCTTATGCGTATCGATGATGATGAAGATGATGATGATACCGATAACGATGATGATGATGATGATGACGAAAATAACTATGATGGCGAAGATGATTAGTATGGCGATGATGTCTGATGGCGATGATCACGATGGTGGTGGTAATGATGGCGACGATGATGATTATGATGGTGCTCATGATGGCGATGATGACAACGATGACGACGACGATGGCGATGATGACGACGACGATGATGATGATGACGACGACGAGGATGAAGATGATTTTGATGATCATGCTAACGATGGTGACGATGATTATGACGATGATGAAGATGATGATGATGAAGATGATGATGATGATGAAGATGATGATGATGATGATGATGAAGAAGATGATGATGATGATAATGGTGGTGATGATGATGATGATGATGATGATGATGATGATGTTGATGATGCTGATAGTGCAACTATACACTTCTGCCATATAAAAATGGCAAGCAAGACAACAGTGGCCCCCTTTTGTAAATATATGTATATATGTTAATTAGTACTCTGTATTCGCCACTTAATTGTGGCGTTGAGTTAAATAAACAATCAACCTAAATGCTATGCAACTATAATTACTGTCACAAGAAGTGCTACTATAAGTTTGTAATTTAATATGATGGTTCAAATCCATTGTGGGATCAGTTTGTCTTCATGTGTTCGTTTGTGGGAGTTAATTTTCTATATGGCTGACGTCGGTGTGTCCTAGTGTAGTCATTGGCATTATATTGGCCTTATGACTGTAACCTATGAGAACACATTGGAACAGTTCGGCTAGATTTTACTTTCAATTACAAGAGGAAATAACATGGAGTGCAAACGTTTCCAAATGGTTATAAATACTTTAGGAGTATCAATAATAATATGGATATCGTATCGATAATGATTTAGGTCATATCGTGAAAGCCCTAACATAAGGTCCCCACAAGCTGTCTCGTGATGGCGAAATTAGATTCACGATAAGCGCGGAGCTGACTTTTCACGCAAATGGGGGACTGTGGCAACCGGGCAAGTTTGTCACCTGCGTAATAGTCGGGTTCACCCAAACGTACGTATGCACATGTAACTTGTACATGTGTTGTCATTGCCAACGGAGGTCGTCTGACTCACGTGATCATTTCGCCTACACGTACACGATCAAACCGTTTAAAGGTTTTGTATCCAATGTATAGAATACGTAGCACAGATGAATATTCCGATCTTCTCATAATAGTATGCAGGCGGCCGGATAATGGGATTTGTTTGCGTGTCAAAAAAACATATTTATATTTAAACCAATTAAACGTATCGGTGGTCGCAATGTTGTCCTTGCCACCCTTCTATTATTCACACGATTTGACAGTCGTTGGCCGATATCTATAAACGTTTATGATTGGCACCGGAGTCATGTGACTGTTCGCCACGTGTAACCCCACAACATTAGCATAGTAATACAATTTACAAATTACACGTACGTGTGCCTGAACCTGACTAATATCACATACTGGTGGTTATAAGCTACAGACAAAACAACGATATGAATCTTTGATATATCCTTCGTGTAAGAATACACGAAACCACGCATCACCCTCCATTCTCCATATGTGTTAGGGTTAAGGCTACGGTTAGGGTTAGGGCTACGGTTAGGGTTAGGGTTAGGGTTACTTTTTACTTTAAACATATTTTATTCGTATATAAATATACAAAAGGGATCGGGGCACAAGTTATTTCAACTTAGGTAGTCCCTCTCCCGTACAAAATTTACAATACATTGTTATAAGATGACAAAAGGCGATAACAGAAACGTTTGTACATGGTGAGAAAACAATTTGAATTTGCATTATGTCGAATAACATCTTTCAGCGTATGTTTATGGATTACCAATTAGAACGAGCATAAATATGTGCATATCTATATCTATTGTGATATTTAAGGAAGATGTAAATATAGATTGCAAGGCTATGTATGTATCAAACATTTGACTGTAATGTTAAGCTAAATGTGTATAGTAGTGAATTTGGCGATTCGCCAGATGACGCCCTTGACAGTTACGCTGGAAGAAATTATCGATGTGAATACAAATGGTACATGGATGTGGCAATCCGAATGAGGGAGGGGTGTCTAGCAATGTTTGTAATTGGTGTATATTGAGCGATTTGTGGTTGACATTGGATTGTGGCTATATGTCAACGCAGCCAGACGTTCATGAATCGAAGCGTTTTGTCGCAGCAATATACTGTTGCACTATTTGGAAAAACCTTATATTTTCCGGAATTGAGATGTACGATATCCCGAAAAGAAACTGATCGATGTCGGTTATAACGAAGCGTTCGCGGTTTAACTTATCGTCAAGTTCCAACCGTTCATTTTGATACAAAGGGCACATAAAAAAGAAATGGTATGCATCTTCCAAAGGGTTCCCACAACTGCAAACAGGACTTTCGGCTATGTAGTTTTGATACATATCAGCACGAAGATCACTGCACCCGTTTCGAATTCGGGAATGTATCATATTATATCGTCTGAGACCTGAATAGAAATGAGGGCTCACGGGGTTTGGGGGTTGGTATACGAGTCGTAAATTGAATTTGAAGTCAGAGAAAGGGACAACGTCGCTCATTTCAGTTGGGATTTTGTTCCAATCAGCTATCGCCGAGGGCAAAAAGGACTTTTTGTAGTGCTCAGTGTGGCATCGGTAAGAATAGAATTTTCCCGGGCGTCTGAAATTATAACTTGAGACCTGGCTAGCTCTGGGTGGGAGGATGGTAGATAGGTAATTTGGCGATTCATTTTTCACTATTTTGTAAATCACTTCAAGCTTGTGGTATTGGCGCCGCGTTTCCAAAGAAAGCCAACCTACCTCCTGCAGGACAACAAAATTAGAAACCGATCGTGTCAGTCCAGAGACTATACGGCCAGCATCTGCATGGAGGCGGTCGAGCTTGTCTAATAGGTAACGCGGTGCGCAGTCCCATACAACATCAGAATAATCGAATAGTGGTAATATATAAGTTTTGTATATCTTTTCGAGCGTTTTTCTATCGAGTTGATATTTAAATCGCCTCAACTGGGCCAGACGAGAGGCGATCCTCTTCACTGTACTTTCTATATGAATGTTCCAGTTTAGATTTTGTTGTAGTTCAAGACCAACGTGTTTATGAGATTCCACAAAGCTGATAGGGTCGTTTATAAATTTAAGGTTTGGTATTTCTGGAGAGGGTAGGGTCAACGAGAAAGACATACCTACGGTTTTGGTTGGGTTAAAGCTCACGAGCCAGTTTTTTGACCAGGTCGTTATTTTCGTCAAATCGTTATTCATAATTTTAGAAAGTTCATCCAGATCCCAGTGGCTGCTCATAATACAAGTATCATCTGCGTACATTCTCGTGATGGAGTCAATATTATCTGCTAAATCGTTTATATAGACGAGGAATAAAAAAGGGCCCAGAATATATCCCTGGGGGACTCCTGCGGAGATAACCTCGTAGCTGGAAAAGGTATTATTTATCAGGACTCTTTGTTTTCTGTTTAATAGATAGTCTTCGATCCATTGTAATGTCTGACCCTCCACACCGTAGCGTTGAAGTTTGTAAATCAGCCCCTTGTGCCATACTCTTTCGAATGCTTTGGATATGTCACAAAATATGCCGCATGTGAAGAGGCCTTTATCGATAGATTGACAGATATTGTTGTATAGGTCTATTAATTGGTATGTGGTATTGTGACCAGAGAGAAATCCGGATTGGTGAAAGTACAAGAGTTTATTTTCTAAGAAGAAGGCACTTATCTGTTTCAAGACAACCTTCTCAAAGACTTTGGATAGGCATGGTAGCAATGAGATCGGGCGGTAATTTTTGGGGTCAGCGGGGTCTTCTTTTTTGAAAATTGGGATAACATTAGCTAGTTTCCATATTTCTGGGAATTTCGCACTATTGATCGATTTCTTAAATAGGAGGACTAACGGCTTTGATATTGAACTTGAAGTTTCGTGGAGCATTCTGACACTGATTCCGTCGTGGCCATGAGCTTTATTCAATTTTAAAGATTTGATAGCTGTTTCAACATCTGATTCCACAAAAGATAATTCTGGCATCAGCTTTTTGCTTCGAGTGTGAAAGAGGGGAGGGGTATGCGCAGAATCGTTTATAGTGGAGTTTGATATGAAGCTCATATTTAGAATTTTAGCTTTTTCAGAATCATCTGACGCATATGATTTCCCACTGGCATTTATGGTTCCAGTGGCGCTATATAGAGGAGGGATATTGTTCACTTTCTTTTTATTTAGGAGATGGTTAACAAGCTGCCAGAAATCACGGGGGTTTGGGGAGTCTTTTATTCTGTCTCCCAAATTATCATCAAATTTTATTTTGGCGTATTTTTTCATGTTATTAACTTTATTCCTTGATTGTTTATATGCCCGCCATGAAACTTGGTTGTTGATTTTTAATGCCTTTGATCTGAGTCTATCTCGCTTGCGTAACTCTATTCTAATCTCCGAGGTGAACCAAATTTTATCTTTGGGGCGGATTGTCACGTTAAGTTGTGGTATATTTCTGTCCATGATTGATAGGAAAGTAGATTGGAATATTTTGACCGCCGAATCGATATCAGGGGCCGCGTTGATTAGGTCTTCCCAATGTACATCATTTAGCAAGCAGTTCGCTCGCTGGAAATTAGCTTTTTTGTAATTCCATACTTTTCTCTGGAAAGCAGAGACTGTGGGGCAGTCGAAAGATATTGTTGCATAAACACCCAAGTGGTCTGAAACTCCGAGGTTTAAAACATCGCAATCCAAGACATGAAGTGATTTACTGATAATAATAGGATCGAGTAGTGTGCTAGTCCTACTGGTAACTCTTGTTGGGTCTTTTATCACATTTACCAAGCTATATGCGTCGGAAATTAGCTTTATTTTGGAGGTACTCACGAGGTAATTAGAATTATAGTCTCCAGTGAGTACTATATTTTCAGAGATGTCAAGTGCATCAGAAATTGAGGAGTCCAGAAGGCCCCAATAATTATGGCTACAAAATTGGTCTGACCTGTATGATACCCCAATAATCATGTGAGATGTTTTAGCAAATACTTCAAACCAGAGAATCGAGGAGTCGAATTCTAGGTCAAATCTTTCTTTGTAAATAACATGGTCAGCAAACATGACACATATTCCACCCCCGTACGCGTCTCGGTCTTTTCGAATAGGGGAACAGCATCCATTGACTTCTAAATGTTCGGAGGAATATGCTGGATCAAGATGCGTCTCAGTAAAGCAGAGAACGTCGAATTCGTTGATCAAGTCAATTATCTTTTCTAACTTGTGTCGGATACTTCTTACATTGTAATGAAAGATAGAGATGGAATTAGGAACATTTTTCGAGTGAGTGGGAGGGAGGTTAGGGTTAGGGCTAGGGATAGGGCTAGGGCTAGGGCTAGGGTTAGGGTTAGAGTTAGGGTTAGTGTATTCTTACAGGAAGGACATACCGAATCTTTGTACTATACATTTGAAAAAAATAAATAGTTGAGCAATAATATCCGATTTGTCAGCTGAGCGCCGAACATCACTATTTAGTATCCTGAAGTTGAACAACCCAAAATGAGAATTAACAATATGCGGCCTATTTTGTTCAATGTCATTCAATAGATGAACGTCGCGTCCGCCGAAAATATCGAACTAAAATATGTCTGAATTTCTTGACGGTAAACACATAGACAGTGGGGTTAATTGCAGAGTTTAGCACGGTTAGATAACCAAGAACAACAGCAGCGCCATCACTGATATCCACGTCATCACAGAAATATTTCAACACGGCTAATACCATTTGAACCGGGATCAGAATTGTTAAGAGAAAAAACAGAATATAAAGCGTTTTGACAGACGCTTTTGCAGAGGAAACTAGTGTATGCTTCCCCTGTCTGTGGTAGAAGAGTCTGGTGTCGGGACACGTCCTCGTGGTTGCGGAGAAGTTGCAACATCTCGCACATGCGTCATGGGAGTTGAAGGGACATAAAAGTAAGCTTCTATTACACTTCAATTGTCGAGACTCGGAGCTTGTAGACTCCTTGTGGTTGGAATGTGACATAGCAGACCCCGAACAACATGTATCGGCATCGCTTCGGATCTCTTTGCTTGAACACGAGGAACCTCTTTTGAGAAGTTTGCGCCTGCATGCGCATGTATTGTTTCTTTCATTGTAATTGGGAACACTTTTTCCATAATTTGAGGAAGACGTTTTCTTATGGTTGGGGCCACCCGAACACAGGTCGGTGGTTTCATTCTCATCATGAATTAATGGATCGGAACCTGGTATTTCGGTTAGTGTTCTAGAGAACCTGTCATTCGACGACGCTGTACGCGGCAAGTTCTCGAAGCGAGTTTCCTGTTTTACACAACCGACCCCAGTACATGTACTTTTGTGATCGCTAGAGTGATTCCGAGTTTGGGAGAATTGATAAGTTAATATGTAGGGCAGTAGCTTGTCCATGCCATCGTGTTCATCTGATCTGTTGTCAAGGAATGCTCTCATTGTTTTGGTCTTGCGTCTGAGCGACTGAATTAAGAAAAGCATCACGATAGCTGAACACAAGTAAACCACAAGGAAATAAATGCCGAAAAATGCAAAAAAGATTCCTTTCGGTGTATATAAGTTGTCGACAGTACACGAATCCACATAGCCGTTGTCAATCGAACGTGTCCACATCATCATCGGGATAACGGAATAGACCAAGGAAACCATCCAGACACAAACGATGTAAGAAATATTCCGACACACAGTGAAATGACGCTTGAACACTTTGAACGACCTCAGACGTACAGTTCGTTCGATACAGATAAGAGTAATTTGTAGAGTCGATGCCGATACCGACGTCGTCCAAAACAAGAAAACAAACGAACAAGCCAACACACTTCTGCTCGCATCCACAAAGACGAAATTCGCGACGACAACGAGGCTGCTAGTTCCGACACATGCGTCACTAACACTCAAGCTCAAAAGCAACGTGCAATGGGAGTCTTTTCTCAGAACCCGATTCGTTATCAGTATGGTAAAAACCGCGAGATTGGATAGAAGTGTCCAACCAGAGATAGCCACTAATACACCTCCCAAAGAAAAGCCGATCTGCATAGTACTGTTCTGGATATCCACATCAAAGAGGGTGCCCATGTTTACCACTAGACAACAGATATCGGCAGTTGATAGGTCGATCCCTCTAATTCACGTCAGTTGCCATCTACAAGTAGGTTAATTGTCGAATCCGTTCCATGACATATATAACATTCGAATTAGCTGTCCTTTAGATAGTGTATATCTTTCCTAGAATAAAATACTACTTACACCAAGTTGATCACAATCATGAATGACAGTTACACTTGTACATGTATGCATGTCGTCCCTAAGTTTCTACATGAATCGTGATAAAACTCTTCACGTTTTCTGGCTGCCATTCAGACTTTTCGGATTGATTATTATAGGCCTAGAGAAAGGTGCTCAACACGAATCTACGCCTATACAGGATTTTCACCAATGTTCACTGAAAAGGATAGGGTGCATTTACTGCCATTTGAGAGTGGACGCGACGTGTTTGTGGTGTGATGTCATTAACAGCTGGTATGTGCGAACCGACGGTGCAATGCAGCTGTTCTAGCATATCCGAGACAACTGATACATTGAATATATACATGTAGCTCTTGATGTAGTTACCACTACTAATTGGTGCACGTCCATATGTCAATATTTCGTGGCTGTTGTCGTGTTGTCACTGACAAGCCACTTCAAGTCGGTGTACACACAGAAGTCAATACGCCGTGGTTGTTATGCTGTCACGAACACGCTAGCCTGGTCGGACAAGACAGTAGCGACTCTCTGTGTACCTGCAACACATTGCAACTACATTATTCGAAACAACTAATCTATTTCGCATTGACTATAGCTTTTGGAGGTCATGTACTCACAGTATTGTACGAAATGTGAAGGGAGTAGTCAATTATTGTCCCCTGGTGAGTCTAGACATCGTGGTATGTTGTTGCATGTGTATTGTAATTACAACATGGTACATGTATGTATGAACTGGGTATCGGCAGTTCAGCCAAGTCACTGAAAAACAATATCCAAAACATATTTTACGCTGAAATTATATCTGTTATGGCGATTAGCACTACGAAATGGCGTACATGCGCACAGTCGTGGGCAGAATGCGAAGAGAGCAGCCAATTATAGTGTTCCGTTATGAGTCCAGACATCGTGGTTGGTGGCTGTGTATTACAATTACAACATGGTTATTACGAACCAGACAGTTTAACCTAACACGTCACATCTACGCGAACAATCGTCAGGATCACCACCAGCATTGAAAACAATGTTCAACAAAAGAGTATTGAGCCGTGCATTTATGAATATTTAGAAACCGACACGCCATGACTTGCTGTTATCGTGTTGTCTCTTATCAAGCTGGAATCCGCGAGCAAGACACGATGATTCAACCAATAACCAACAGCAACTACAATATCAGAAACAGTTAAGATATTTCATGTTGAACATTCGACATGCAGCGCCGGAGCAGGTTACGAATACGAATCAGTGTACGCACAGGAATATCCTAAATGTTCGCACATGTTATTTTTTGAATCCCTACGCCGTGGGTTGTTGCTGTGTATTGCCATTATAACATCATTCGTATGAACTATAGATACCGATAGTTGAATATAACACGTCGCAGCTACGATATTCGAAACAACCGATACCGAAACAATGACATTACATTATCGTTCGACTCTGTCGCACGCAATCCAGTAACTGATCGATAAGGGACTCCTCGCGGAAATCTCGGTAACCATGATAGAGGATGCGTTCCTTTCGGTGCCATTTAATTATATAATTTTGTTACGACGCAACCACGACGGATCACCACTTAGTTCTTCGCCATGCCATATATAGCAATCAAAAATCTATAATTGGGAATAAAATGCGCATTCTGTCAGGGGCGTAGCTAGAGAGTCTCTGTTATTGAGGCGGGGTGATCAACAAGCTATTCCCAACGGCATCACCCGAAGCAGACCGACATTTCCAAATGCGTGAACTCCCATTTGTCCTTCCTCTTGAGTTGTAATGTTCAAACTGGTACTTCAGGCTTTCTAACAGTTCATGTTTGGCAATTTACCAACCGTTGCTAATTTCAATCCGAAAATGTTACCAACATAAGTAAAATATTCGACTTTTGTTCTAAAACAAATCTCACATCAAAGAATTGTTGAAAATCAAACAATCAAAACGAATTCAATTTATTTTGGTCTGGAATTTATAACTAACCTATATAGTATCGGGCATGACACTACCCAGAACATTTTGGTCAAGGTTGGGGGGGGGGGATGAGACCCCATCATTACCCTGTGTAATCTTTTAAAAATAATTTTATGTTAATTATTTGTAACAACAGATGTTTCTCATTTCTTTGTTTCGGAACATCTGTGATAAGGTGCTTTCAAACACTAGTTTCCTAGAAATTGGTTGTTGTAGAAAGTTGTGCCAGAAAGAGAGATAATGGCATATTAAACTCCCAGAAAATCTGGTTATGGTCATTAGAACAAACTTGCCGTTGAAGGCGGAATACCTGCTGGTTCATATTGGTTTGATTCCTTTAGGTCTATATTCCTTTCACCCGCCAGGCCATATAAAGACGTTGTCGGTTAAATATCTGCCTCAATAATCCCCCATTAGCAGTGTCTAAGTATTGGATAGATCATCTCAACGAGTGTCTTCATAATTAAGACGGCCGGCGTGCGGCTTGTTTTGGGAGTGATGAATTCTACTCACGAGCGCGGAGCGCGAGTGAGTAGGGTTTATCACTCCCAAACAAGACGCACGCCGGCCGTCTTAATTATGAAGACACGAGTGAGATGATCTATCCAATTTAGACGATAAATAATATAAATCCAGTGATAACGGGACGATTAATTAAATTTGTTGCACGGGATTAATATGAACTCGCCAGTGAACAAGTCATTCTGTCGAAAGTAACCTCATGGACGGTCAACAGTAAAATGCCCAATTCTGCGATATAGTGCCTGGAACAAATATATGAAGATAAGAGAGCTGACCCATCTATATCAGAATTGCGGTGAGCAAAGTTATATTTAAAACGATTTTACAGGGACGTGTCTAGAATGTCTCCGTTGAGGTGTAATACTTGGAATTTATAACTGCACCTCCTTTGAACAATTTCCTTAACTTAGGAAATTATATTTGCACCCTCTATCCACCTGTTGGAAATTTCTAATCGCTAACCGGGCACAACTGTAAGGTTAGGAATTTCCAACTGATGCCAATTTAGTCACGACCAATTTCACACCACTATAAATAGTTGTTGAAATATTAAACTATGAAATCATTTGCAACCTATTTTCGATCCGAAATCTCCAACTTCATGATGGTGTGTTAGGCTTGCAACTTCCAACTAAATGTTGAATATTTTTACCAAAATTTTAATGTTTTTCCAGCCGCAGCATACATGTAAGTTGTATGGAGGGGTGTGCCCACTTACTATATTGTTCAGCCCAATATCAGAACATTCTGCAAAAATATAATTTGTATTAATTTATGCGTGAGGAAACGAAGTGACATTGACGAAATTAGTTCAATATACAGCTTTTTCATCGAAATTAGTTTTATTTTGTGCCACCCCCCCCCCATGTCCCAATACAACAGTTTCGTGTTATGGTTAAGACAGTCGCGCTTGTGTTATGTAATTAAGCAATCAACGGACAACCTGATAATTGGAGCAACGGTACAACTTGCAACTGCTATGTACATGTAATTGTCTGTTGTTCAATGCTCGAATGCTGGTTCGTTGATTTCTTGGTAAGACAACCCAAGCGCAGTGTCTTAGCCATTACGAACCATCAAAAGAACAACAGAAAGTAGGGTATATATCGTCCATTGTGTCACCTGTAAGGCAGTGGCCAAAAAGGCTAATTATTTGACAAGGTGATATATTGATTACATTGTGCCTGCAGAATTATGGGCACACATCTTTATGACTCTAATTAACAATCAGCGTGCAAATTATCTTATTGTCCTTTACAGTGGCCTGGCTGTGTGTTTGATACAGTCGTATTTCCTTTATAATGAAATGATGGATACTAATATACTCTATTATTTTCATTTTATAGCGAAAGCATCGAGATATCTATGAATCCAGTCACACAAGCAATTAAATAGTGCTCCTACTTCAATTCTGTACTGAAATGTAATTGTAATTGAATTGCATTTCAAAAGTAATTATAATTGTAATTAATTACATTGTGAAATAGATGTAATGGAAATTGTAATTGACAAAATTTGAAGTAATTGTAATTGTAATTAATTACATTCACAAGTAATTGCCCCAAGCCTGGTTGGTTTTATATATACATGTAGGCAGAGGAAAGACCACGCAGATCAGAAAACTCCTAAAAAACGGATCCTGAAACAATGGCATCCTTTTATCGTTAGAGCGCACGCGATTCAGCTCCTGGTCAATAAGACATTCTGTGGCGAACTCCAGTGTTCGCGCCGTCGGGGTCCAATTGCCCGAAAGAATATGAAATGGCCAGAACAATATCGCAAATGGCCCAAAATAATTGCCCAAGCTAATTTTCTACAGACGACGGAGAACATAATTATCTGACTACGCAGCCGTCGGGAACTCGCCAAAGTAATTATCTGTGCGTGCGTGCGTGCGTGCGTCAATACATGTTGTTAACAACAGGCTCACGTGCATGTTGTCTTAGGTGAAGGCTGAATACCTGCTTGTGCATGGATATTGGTTAGATTTCTTTGGGTTTATATTCGTTTCAGCCGCCAGGCCATACCAAGACTTTGTCTGTTTTATATATAGGCCGGGGAAAGACCACGTAGATCAGAAACATTCATTCGAGTTGCATAAGTTATAAACGCAAGTTAGATTTCGATAGCGCAGAGCAGACGATAAAACAAAAATTAACCGACCTCTAATAATATCCGATATCTATAAATTCATGTTATATTTGTTAACATGCAAAATATTACAACCAATTGTTTAATGATACTAACGAAATGACTTGAAGATCGATTGGTGTCATTGGATGTTGACTGGCAGAGTATTCATACGAACTATGTTTAATTACTCTGCCGGTCAAATCCAATGACCCTAATCGATCTTCAAGTCATTCTTCACAACCATATAACATTACATTTTAAAAGAACATTAATAACATGAACAACGTTTCAATACTACCAAAACAATTGTAGGTAACATACTGTTAAAATTCCAACACAGTTTTCCAATAACAACACGCTGTGAGCGCATGCACATGGTCAGCTCAAAGTGACGTAGGTGGTTCATAGCTTTTTATGAAGTCAAGGCTACAGTTATTGGCTGATGTAAACTGACGGAAACTTCCTGTAAACCGTACAGCAAAATTGTACTGACCCTTGCTGGCGTTAAAGGTACTCAATCCGATTTGATGGTCCCCATATAATCAGATTCCAACAACAACATCAACATTTTTTTTTACGGCTTCAGTTATCAGAATCGATTAATTGCCCAAAATAATGCTAACCACAGTCAACTATAGTATAAAATTACCCAAAACCTGTTATTTCTGAACATTTTGTTCAACGAAATTTTGCCGGTTTGTCAAATATCTGACACAAAAAGCTACTTGATTTTAGAGTTATTCATCTTCATCCGCAATTTGGTCAGATTCCATCTTCTCGTCTACTGTTTACTAGGTCACTTAAAAGTATCGGTGTTGAAAAATAATAGATTTCAAACATCGATGTCTGATCACTCTGATCTTTGATGGGTGGGGTCCTCGACTCGAATCAAATATTTTTTACCCCCGAAGCCAAGGAAATAGTAATTTGCGATCGCTAATGCATCTTTAATTGTGTGAATGCAGAGAGTGTGTGAGTATTTAATTACTGAGATATAAATGACACCACAATTTTCAATTGGCCCCAAGTTATGGTCCACGCAAATACTCGTAAAATGGCTGTGACAGTGACGCGCTCCATCCCGTTCAATTTCAGTATATGTGATACGACGCAACGTTGGTTATATATCATCAGGATCACCACTTAGTTCGTCGCCATGCCACAGTTATTCTCAATCTCTATTAGAGCGAGTGCATAGCAGGGAACAAACTGAGTATTCCCTGATGGATCTGAGTGGATTGTGGAACACCCCTGGTTAAGTGGTCTTGCTAATTTGCCCTGATGCTGATGGGAGTAGTATTGGCCGTCATTCTGGCCCACCCCCTGCTCGTCGTCATTCTGGCCCATGGGCCAGAGTGACGACGAGCGATGGGGTGGGGTAGAGTGGCAGACAGCGAGGGGTGGACCAGAGTGGCAGGTTCCCAGGGTAGGATTCATCGGTCCAGAGGTTGTGTTGTTAGATTCCAAAGAGTAAGGTGAGCGCTTCGAAGGGTTTTTTTTTGACAGAAAAGAGCATATTTTACGAATGTATCGATTTTTTCTCGGATTCTAATGCCAGTGTGGTAAGCGAAGGGCACTCCCCTTCGCTGTACACATTGAACTTAGAATAATACCGAGAAAAATAGATGTGTTGGTAAATTGTGCTACTTTACCAGTGTATTTTTAACAAAAGAGAAAGTCTTCGAATAAATTCGAAAACGATAGCGTTGTAAAATGTACTTGTAGAAATTGCCGTTCAGTGAAATGTTATGAGATAATGGTAAATGGTACAGATAAACTTTTCCCGAGTCAAATCGGTGTTTTATTCATAGAAATATGATGTTTTTGACAAAAAAGAAACACAGCTGATTTGACGTTCGGGGAAAATTGGTAGAA
The DNA here is from genome assembly GCA_032622095.1 of Siphonodentalium dalli. Lineage (NCBI taxonomy): Eukaryota > Metazoa > Mollusca > Scaphopoda > Gadilida > Siphonodentaliidae > Siphonodentalium > Siphonodentalium dalli. Next base: position 160,041,949 of record CP136063.1, on the reverse strand, counting down.
AAACTCAATGACGTCGTCAACGAGGCCCGCGCCTCCCATATATTTGATCCTCGAAGATGTTAACGTTATTACATGCGTAAAATTGTAACGTTAGCGTTATTTTGAAACATGGATCCAGTAACGGAATTTCTCAAGACTATTGATGTGCAGTACGACCATGTTCCTGCAACAACGCAAATGTCGACTCCACTGTATGCAGGCAATATAACACCACGAGTAGTACAGCAACATGTACCAATGGTGTATCCGCGAACGGATCAACAACCAGTGTATACACCGTCGGTGAAAACACAACAAATGACTCAACCTGTTATATACCAAGTTATCAACAGTTCACAATGGGAAGAACAGACAAAATTGTTACGGAATATTTGTCAGGAAATGAAGGATTTGCGAAAGCAATTAACACAGAAACCGGTTGAATATACAATCAACTTGAAACCTCACACGATTGACATACCAATTGAGGTACATGGTTTCCAGAAAGAACATACGAAGCGATCAACATTTGGATCACTCGGAAAAGATTTAACAGTGATGAAGAAACAAAAGAAATGATTTTTATATTATTTTAAACGGCCCTTTTCAGGGCCACTTAAAATTCACGAAAGATACGCTCTGTATTATGCTATATGATGATCGTATTATATATATGAAGGGTGGTAGTGGGTTTTTTTTTATTGTTAGGGAAGTATTCTTTGATAAATTATGTGAACATTCTCTCCAAGTTCATGATGAATGAATTTGGTTTGAAGAAATTATGTGAACATTATCTCCAAGTTCAGGAAGAATGAACAAATCGTACAGTAGCAATTTCAGAGCATATCTTTTTAAAAATTTGTGAGGCCCTGAAAAGAGCCGTTTTGGATGGTTTCAAAAGAAACCGCACAATGTGTTTGGGTTTGAATACAGCTGAAAGTTGTCTTTGGAACGTCGCAACCAAATGGCACAATTGCCCGGCTGGCATGTCTGTATCCCCCAGAACGGCAAGAATTCGTAAACTCTATGCCCTGAGAAGATTATGATAGACCGCTGCAGTGATGTAGCCGCGAGTCGTACCATCGATCTTGACGTCCCCAGCAATCTTGTGTGTCGGAACCAGCATGGTGGCAATCCAAAGACCTGGTCTCTGTGCTCCGTCATCATCATAACGGTGTACCTGTAGATATCAAAGAAGTTATCTACAGTACCCGTTTCTGCTAAACTCAAAGCCTTCCATATCGTGTGTGTTTCATCCCCAAACACACCTCTCACCAGCATCCCATCCTCCAAATAGCTCCGATACAGATCTCGGTAATCCATTTCGGTATGAATGAAGAGTGCCGTGGTAGTAGGAGGGCGCGAAGCGCCCAGGATGGTCGAAAAGATCGAGAGATCTTCTCCTTCACCCTCAATTTGATGTTTTGGTGTTGTTTTGCATGACAAAAGCCCACCAAAAGTCTCACCATGTCTGACCGTGGCAAATTATTGATTGGGTAGGGCCCACGAGCTTTAATAAGGGGTGGAGGGTGCCCAGGGAGTCCCTGACGAGGTTGATATCGTTGATGATGATGCTGCTGATGATGCTGCTGAGCGAGCCTGGAGTGGTGCGCTGAAATGGAGAACGGGGCCCCCGATGTTAGTATGTATATATATATATACTAGAAGGTGACCCGACTTCGTCCGGGCTATTAAAAAACCAAATTTCAAGTCGATTGCTCCACCCGTTTCCTAGATCTGGTCTGCGCATGCGCGAAGCTGGTGTCGCACGTGCTCGGCGACCCGATAAAATTCGTATCCGGGGCAAGATACATTCACATAACAAATTTAAAGTCAATATCTCAACCCGTTTCCGAGATCTCGTCTGCGCATGCGCGAAGCTGGCGTCGCACGTGCTCGGCGACCCGATAAAATTCGTATCCGGGGCAAGATACATTCACATACCAAATTTCAAGTCGATAGCTACACCCGTTTCCTAGATCTGGTCTGCGCATGCGCGAAGCTGGTGTCGCACGTGCTCGGCGACCCGATAAAATTCGTATCCGGGGCAAGATACATTCACATACCAAATTTCAAGTCGATAGCTACACCCGTTTCCGAGATATATAGCCCAATGTCATTTGCGGATACCTCGGCCGGTGATGAGTTAACGCGACACAGTCAAATGCATCGGCAGGGTGAGAGTTAACGTAATCTAACTTTATGACCTCTGACGACGTCATAGAAATTACGCATTGATTTTATCCCGATAAAAGCATCGGACCACTTGTACCTAATAATTGAGGCAGATAACTAAAACGGATACATACATATTATATATCGTTGGAAAGAGGACACGCCACAGATTCTAACCGTGCAAATTATATGACTGGCAATTTATTATTCGCGCTATATCGAATCGATTTGTGAGCACCGAACTGAAATATATTAGCGCAAAAACGGCGTAAAAACAGATTTGACCTCCGCACGTGAAAAGTTGACCTCGCACGGACAAATAAATATGCCTATGTTCGTCTCCGGCCGAAAACACATCCAAATACCAAATTTCATCGAAATTGGCTTAGTCGTTTTCGAGTCCATCGATTTCAAACACACACACACACACACACACACACACACACAAACAAACAAACACATACACAGATCTTTCAAAATATATAATAGATATGTATAAACCCCATGTGTACAAAAGCAAGCAGTTTTTTTTTGTCAGGAAAACAAGGGGAACAAGGGGAGGGCGGGCGCGACACCCGCATATGAGAGAGAGAGAGCCCGACAAGTAATGGTATGTTGTTACGTATTTATGACCCACCCTACCTCACCATACCGTAGCACGGGCGTAGGTGAAAACATATTTTGACAATTTCATATACAGTGTTAACCCTTTACCCAACAGAAGGGCCCTGTGCCAATGCATTCTCTTATATATGCGAGTCGACCATAGGTCGCCTCGCATATATAAGAGAATGCATTGGCTTAACACATTAAAAATTATAAAATTGTTAAAGAATGTAAGAAAAAATGTTTAAAAGTGTTAAAAAAATTTTTTTTTAGGCCAATGCATTCTCTTATATATGCGAGGCGACCTATGGTCGACTCGCATATATAAGAGAATGCATTGGCACATGGCATAACTGTAACTATCACAATGTGGTCAAGGAGCCGGTTCCAATGATATCCATATTTGTATGGTTCTATTGAGACAGACCGAAGATATTTTAGGCTGTTGAAGCTTTATTTGGCCGGTTTTGGCCGGTTTGTTGGGTAAAGGGTTAATTAAGGATTTTATTAGCTGAAATAAATCTGAACAGCGATGACTATTGTATTGCACTGAAAGAGATTTTAATTCCAATTGCATGTTTGAACACTGCTGTATCGAATGGCATGTGATGTTGAGCAGAAGAGTAGAAGGGCGCGAACACCCGAGATGATCGATGTGATATATATATATTATCTATTATATATTTTGAAAGATCTGTGTGTGTATGTGTTTGTTTGTGTGTGTGTTTGTTTGTGTGTTTGAAATCGATGGACTCCAAAACGACTAAGCCAATTTCGATGAAATTTGGTATTTTAGGGTATTTTCGGCCGGAGACGAACATAGGCATATGTATTTGTCCGTGCGAGGTCAACTTTTCACGTGCGGAGGTCAAATCTATTTTTACGCCGTTTTTGCGCTAATATATTTCAGTTCGGTGCTCACAAATCGATTCGATATAGCGCGAATAATAAATTGCCAGTCATATAATTTGCACGGTTAGAATCTGTGTGGCTTCACCTTTCCAACGATATATAATATGTATGTATCCGTTTTAGTTATCTGCCTCAATTATTAGGTACAAGTGGTACGATGCTTTTATCAGGATAAAATCAATGCGTAATTTCTATGACGTCGTCAGAGGTCATAAAGTTAGATTACGTTAACTCTCACCCTGCCGATGCATTTGACTGTGTCGCGTTAACTCATCACCGGCCGAGGTATCCGCAAATGACATTGGGCTATATATCTCGGTAACGGGTGTAGCTATCGACTTGAAATTTGGTATGTGAATGTATCTTGCCCCGGATACGAATTTTATCGGGTCGCCGAGCACGCGCGACGCCAGCTTCGCGCATGCGCAGACGAGATCTCGGAAACGGGTTGAGATATTGACTTTAAATTTGGTATGTGAATGTATCTTGCCCCGGATACGAATTTTATCGGGTCGCCGAGCACGTGCGACACCAGCTTCGCGCATGCGCAGACCAGATCTAGGAAACGGGTGGAGCAATCGACTTGAAATTTGGTTTTTTAATAGCCCGGACGAAGAAATTTGGTTTTTTAATAGCCCGGACGAAGTCGGGTCACCTTCTAGTATATATATATACTAGAAGGTGACCCGACTTCGTCCGGGCTATTAAAAAACCAAATTTCTTCGTCCGGGCTATTAAAAAACCAAATTTCAAGTCGATTGCTCCACCCGTTTCCTAGATCTGGTCTGCGCATGCGCGAAGCTGGTGTCGCACGTGCTCGGCGACCCGATAAAATTCGTATCCGGGGCAAGATACATTCACATACCAAATTTAAAGTCAATATCTCAACCCGTTTCCGAGATCTCGTCTGCGCATGCGCGAAGCTGGCGTCGCGCGTGCTCGGCGACCCGATAAAATTCGTATCCGGGGCAAGATACATTCACATACCAAATTTCAAGTCGATAGCTACACCCGTTACCGAGATATATAGCCCAATGTCATTTGCGGATACCTCGGCCGGTGATGAGTTAACGCGACACAGTCAAATGCATCGGCAGGGTGAGAGTTAACGTAATCTAACTTTATGACCTCTGACGACGTCATAGAAATTACGCATTGATTTTATCCTGATAAAAGCATCGTACCACTTGTACCTAATAATTGAGGCAGATAACTAAAACGGATACATACATATTATATATCGTTGGAAAGGTGAAGCCACACAGATTCTAACCGTGCAAATTATATGACTGGCAATTTATTATTCGCGCTATATCGAATCGATTTGTGAGCACCGAACTGAAATATATTAGCGCAAAAACGGCGTAAAAATAGATTTGACCTCCGCACGTGAAAAGTTGACCTCGCACGGACAAATACATATGCCTATGTTCGTCTCCGGCCGAAAATACCCTAAAATACCAAATTTCATCGAAATTGGCTTAGTCGTTTTGGAGTCCATCGATTTCAAACACACAAACAAACACACACACAAACAAACACATACACACACAGATCTTTCAAAATATATAATAGATAGAGAGAGAGAGAGAGAGAGAGAGAGAGAGAGAGAGAGAGAAGTGAGGAGATTTGGAGTTGGTGAGTAACCCGGAAATGTTGATGCATTTTTCTATCCCATCCTTCTTCCCCATATTGTGCACGGGCGTAGGTGAAAGCATATTCTTAACAATCATATACAGTGTTTATTCAGATTTTTATTCGCTGAAGTAATTTTGAACGATAATGAACAGGACATGATATACATCTATATATATAATTATTGTACAGTGAACATATTTTTTGTTTGGTTTATATGATTTTATTTTTGTTATTTTATTTGTATTATGTAAAATTATGAATGTACAAATTGATAATTACAATGTATTCTTGATGGGCCGTTCCTGGCCTCCCGAAGAAAATCGCAGAGCAGCAAGCGGGCCGAACATATGTAGGTATATGTCCGGCCTTAACTCGATGAGAGCTTTGATGACCACTTATGGGTCTGAAGTTTCCTTGCACCCCACCCCAAGCTAAGTGCTGGGTCGGTTTTTATGCCGGGTCCCGCTCGATAGGTGTTGTCGGGTGAGTGGAATGTGTTAGACACGAGCGCTAGTTTCTGTAAATGTTACAAGATTGGCAGTTAGTTAGTTGGTTTAGAGGAGATAATTGTTCGATGGCTTATACTACGGTCACCAAAAGGGTATCTACACCGCCCGAGGACATTCATCAGCGCCCAAGGAGCCATCTAGGGCCTGAGCCCGCTAACCTATGTTTTAATTTTGGTGTTAGTCAATTTGTAATAATAACTATGTTTTTTTTTGGTATTTTTTTGGGGTTTTTTATAGGAGATAATTACTCAATGGCTTATACTATGGCCACGACATGCGTATTTACGCCGCCCAAGGACATTGATCAGCGCCCGAGGAGCCATATAGGGCGTGAGCCCGCTAACCTAGGTTTTATGATTGATGTTGGTAATGATGTCGATTGTTAATATATCAAATTGTTTCCTCGTCGTTTGCTGGGGGTTGTCTAAGCTCACAGATATTAACGTTTAGTGAGGATTGTCTTCCTGATGCCAAGTTCATTCATTAGGATCGTGCCATTTAATCTATTCAATGTTTCTTCAGCTAGATAGTTTAGTCTATCCTGTATAAGGGGGACGTCTGCCGTTAGATGGAGTACCGTTATAGGGGTTCTATATGGCGCTTGAAGTGACGTTCTGATGGCCATATTCTGTGCGACTTGTAATTTATTAAGCAGGGTAGGTTTACAAGATGCTGTGATAATTACCCCATATTCCATGACTGGTCTGATGAATTGTTTGTATACTTTGATTAAAGTGGATTGATTGACCCCCCACCCAGTGCCCCGAAGTCTAGTTAAAAGGGAGGTTCTTTGTCTAGCTTTGGTGGAGATATTGGTTAGGTGCTTTTTAAATTTAAGGCGTGAGTCTAGAGTGAATCCAAGGAAAGTGGCTTCGTTAGATTGCTTGATGGCTGTGTCAAAAAGAGAGAGTTCGGGTTTGGAGTAATTGCGTTTGTTCCCAAATACGATTAATTGCGTTTTCAGTGGATTTAATTTGATTCTCCATTTGGAACACCATTTTTCTAGTCTATGGAGCTGGTTCTAAAGTCTATGTTCTATATATTTTACTGATTTGCCCGACGTCCACAATCCCAGGTCGTCAGCAAATTGAGATATTTGGACACTTGATATAGGGTCATTGGGTATGTCATTAACGTATATTAAAAATAGCAGAGGGCTGAGTATTGATCCTTGGGGGGTTCCGGCCTTTAAAGGGTGGGGATATCTGTTTATTTTTTATTGAAAACGCGCGGGCGCCGCTGACGACATATATCATTGCATATTTCACCAATTTCCCCGAATGTCAAAACAAGTGTGTTTCTTTTTGTCAAAAGAAACACACTTGAATTGACGTTCGGGAAAATTTGGTGAAATATGCAATGACGTCGTCAGCGGCGTCCGCGCGTTTCATATAATATGGAGCGCAGTGTATCGTTTTTTTATCTTCAAAATGTTCTCTAAACTAAAAGAGAAAATTTTGCTAAAATTCTCTGCCGATGCTCGATTAAAGCATTGGCAGAAGAATGTTAGAGATTCGGAGAGCCATAAGATAGCCATTAGAGCTGGAGTTCAAGAATTCCTGCAAAGACGGAGACCTAGTCCTCCCAAGGTGTATGTGGAAACTCCAGAGTGGAACCCCACGTATAAGGAGGGGGCATTATATCCAGATTTGTCTGAATATAATCCTCCAAGACCACTGCCAAGGTGGATTACCACTGAGGCAGCGAAATACGTGCGGGATCCATACTGGAGACCCACATACAACAAGGGAGGACTTTATCCTGATATTGACTCAGCAAGCAATTTAAACGGCCCTTTTCAGGGCCACCCAATTTTTTCAAAAGATACGCTCTGAATTTGCTACTGTACGATCTGTTCATTCTTCCTGAACTTGGAGAGAATGTGCACATAATTTCTCCAAAAAAAAATAACGTAACAAGTAATTAAATCAATAATATTTTATTCACCAATTTTTTTAACTTTCTTGGAAGATTATCGCGATAAACGTCTTTTTCTCTTTCTGATAGGCAAAGTGTTTTGCTTAATTTCAGTATCGTCAGCGCTTTTGGCTACAGCGTTTATCATCATTTGACACCTCGGTTGAGGCGTATAATTCACCACTCTCAGTTTTCACATCCGCGATCTCGTTAATTGACATCGCGGTTGAGTTGCATTGTTCCCCACTCTCAGCTTTCACAACCGCGATCTCGTTAGTTGATGTCTCAGTTTGATCAATGTCCAGTACATCACATGGTGTGAGATAATCGTTGTCTGATGTGTGCGTCCAAGTAGACTTCACAGGAGTAGATTCACTCACCATCAATGATGATGATTTTTTCATCTGATCAATCTTCTTTTTCGTAGTGCCATCACATTGAAAAGCCCAATGTGAACTCGAATTGCACCTAAAACAGTTACCGTGGTGGTATCCACTTTGTATTCTTTAAAACTTCTAATGCAATTTTTCGTAAATGTTGTATGTTGTTACTCTGCAATCGTGGATCCATTGTGAGCGTTCGGTGCGTTATTCAGTCGTCAGTGAAATGACGACGTGATGAAAAAGCGCGTCGCTTTTATGCTCTGACACGGGCGATGACTGCGCATGTCCGTGTCAGAGCATAAAAGCGACGTGATTTTTCATCACGTCGTCATTTCACGATGAAGCGCCTTGTGCCATATTCAGATAGCGAAAGCGAACGAGATAATAGAAAGAGAGTGCGACTGGATGATGACTGTAAATATTATACTATAAAAATCTGACCGATAAATACTCGAGGAAATTTAAAACAGGATCAAAGAAATATAACGTCACATTTCAAGAATTTCATCAACCATTTCAAACTGTTCACAGAATTTTCAAAGATCTGGTGAACAGTTTGAAAGTTGAGTGTGATGCAGGACCAAAATATCAAATGAGAATTTCCATCTTTCATCCAGGGCTAGATCTAGGGATTTACGTCCCATTCACCGAAGCAAAAGACCTGACGGGTGAATTATTGCTTGACAACATAGAAAAAGTTGCACAATCGAACAAAAAATTCAAAATTCATGACGGACAGATGGCATTTGATATCACTGTCACGCATATGCCTACATGGACCGCAAGACATACCTTACATTATGGAGCATTCGGTGAAAAAAATCAAATGAAAACAGTAAAGAAAAGTATTATTCTGATTCAGAACGCAGAATATAACATGTGTTTTGCGAGGGCTGTCGTTGTTGGTATGTGTAATGCTGACAAAAAAGATACCGCTGAATGGAAGCAGCAATGGAAACGGATTACGAGACCAGCAAGAGCTCCACAACGGGAAGCTGCAAAGTCATTGTTGGATAAAGTGGGGTTATCACACGACACCAGTTGCGGGGTTGAGGAATACAAAATTATTCAGGAACAACTATATCCGGAGTATGTTATAAAAATACATAATCAATTTGCTGACGAAGGCTTTCTTTTTCAACCACCACCAATTGAGAAAGAATGTAAAGTTGTCCATCTATATTTCAATGACAACCACTACGATGTGATCACAACTGTCACGGGATTCCTTGGATGTGAGTATTACTGTGAACACTGTAATGTCGGTTCGAGCCACAGATGTGACCATTTGTGTCAATACAAGTCTATGTGTTTCGAGGGTCAGATATGTCCCTTTGAACGATGGTTACACAGCATCAAATGTAAGAGGACTTTTAGAAGTAAACGATGTCTCGACAATCATTTGAAAAAATCACCAAAGCAAGACAAAACTATTTGTGATATGATACACAAATGCCAGAAATGTGGGGTTGAAATCGTCACACGAAAGGAGAAAAGACATATCTGTTCGGGAACAAAGAAGTGTAAATACTGTAAGGAAACCGTTCCATCATACCACAGATGTCATATCCAACAGTACCAAAAGAAAGAAACACAGAAAGAAGTAAAGGTACCATTCATATTTTTTGATTTTGAATGTCAACAAGATACTGGTGTTCATATACCCAATATTTGTGTTGCACAAACTGCTTGTGAAAATTGTATATGTAAACCCGTTGATGAAATATGCAATTCATGTGATTCTGTATTGTCAAACAGAGAATGTTTTTAAAGGTGAAAATGTATTGGAAAGATTTTGTAAATGGTTGTTTTACACCAACGACCATAAAGGTACAACATGTATTGCTCACAATGCAAGAGGGTACGATAGTCAGTTCCTCTTACATTACTTGGTGAACAATGGAAATTAAAAATCTAATGTTATTATGAATGGTAACAAAATACTGAGTTTACAATGTAATGGTGTTAGAGTAATCGATTCATTGAGTTTCATCCCAATGGCATTGTCTAAATTTCCAAAAAACATTCCAACTTGAAGAAATGGCTAAAGGTTATTTTCCACATTGGGCAAATACACATGACTTTCAGAATTACGTAGGACCATATCTAGACAAAAAATACTATAAACCTGAAATCATGTCTGAGGAAAATAGGACTTCATTTCTCAAATGGTACGAAGCTAGGGGTGGGGATATTTTTGATTTCCAAAAAGAAATTCAAAAGTATTGTAAATCAGATGTAGACATTTTAAGACGTGGATGTGGCAAATTCAGACTATGTGTAATGGAAACTGATCAAATAGATCCATTCCGGGAAGCAATAACATTAGCTCAAACCTGTAACCTTGCATGGAGAAAAAATTCATTACCAGATAATTCTTTAGGTATAATTTCAGACGCTGGATATCCACAAGCGCGTAAATTTGCAGTGAAAGCAATTCGATGGCTACAGTACAGTGCTACAAAACAAAATATAAACATAAAACATGCTTTAAATGGTGGTGAAGTTAAAATAGGCACACATTTTGTTGATGGTTGTCATGCAGAATCAAACACAGTGTATGAAATGTATGGGTGTTTTTTTCATGGCTGTCCTACTTGCTATCCAGATAGAAACCGCCGAAACCCATACAGTAATATAACCATGCATGAATTGTATGACAAAACAATAAAAACGGAAACTGAAATCAAAATCTTGGGATACAAATTAATATGCATCTGGGAACATGACCTGGACAATAAATGTAAAGTAGACAAAAATTGTAAACAAACTATGGATCAATTCTATTTGCATCAAGACCCAATTAAACCAAGGGAAGCATTATTTGGTGGTAGGACTAATGCTCTAAAATTATATCATGAAATAGAACCAACATCTAAATAGGAAATAAAATATATTGATGTATGCAGTTTGTATCCTAGTGTGAATAAATATAGGGAGTACCCTCTTGGTCACCCTGCAAGTCTAAGTCAGGAACAAATAGGAGACATCAAATCTTACAAAGGACTCATTAAATGCAAAGTATTACCTCCAAATAAATTGTACATTCCAGTGCTACCGTTCCACTGTAATAACAAAATGATATATACATTGTGTAAAACTTGTGCAGAAAATGAAAGTGGACAGTGTAGTCATAAAACTGAACAGCGTGCTTTAGTTGGAGTTTGGACGCATGTATAATTATTCAAAGCAATAGAATTGGGTTACCAAATTCTGGAAGTGTATCAAGTTTGGCATTGGACTGAGTGGTCGGACAAAGTATACAGGGATTACATTGATAAATACCTCAAAATTAAACAAGAAGCAAGTGGATATCCAAATTCTGTTAAAAGTGAAGAAGATAAAGATAAATACATTAAAGATTATTATGAGGTTGAAGGTATAAAACTTGAAAAAGACAAATCGAAAAAAAAACCAGGACGCCGCAAGTGCGCAAAATTAATGATAAATTGCATATGGGGAAAAAATGCACAAAATAATATTCTTACTAAAACTGAATATATTTCAGAACCATCCAGATATTTTGAACTACTAAATGATAAAATTATCACCGTCAAAGCAGTTGAAATATTTGAACAGGATAAATTCATATTATTCAGCTGTGAGAATAAAACCGATATTATAGAACCACATCCATCTGCCAATGTAGTTGTTGCATCATTTATCACAGCATATGCACGCTTGGAGTTATATAAAGTTTTAGAAAAACTCCAAGATAGGGTGTTGTATTTCGACACCGATAGCTGTATGTATATTTTCGATCCAGAAAAAGAAAATATCAAAACCGAAGACAGCTACCTTGGTAAATGGACTGATGAGCATCCGGATGCTAAAATCATGAAATTTGTAGGGTTAGGACCGAAAAATTATGGATATCAGTACGTGAAGATGGTGTCATTAAATATGTATGTAAGGTCAAGCGTATCACTCTGGATTATAAAACTAAACAGCAAATAAATTTTCATTCAATGGTTGAATGTGTTAACGACCGGTCAAATTTTCAACGTGTCATAAACTATCCATGCAGAATTAAATGCACAAAGAACCGAGAAGTAATTAGTGAAGAGCAAACAAAAACATTGGTACAAGCAATTACACTGTGTACACCAAACGACTTGTTGTGGGTGAATACAACACAATTCCTTATGGATGGAATTGATGTGTTACCAGCAGAGATGCTTTTGAAAATTTATAATAACTTGATCGAAATGTCAAAAATGGATCAAGAAATCAAACGAGAACTTAAGCAAACTTGGTTTTTGAGGGAAAGTAAAATTATAGTGCAGACGTTGCTGAACGGACATTTTTCTGAGGGGCAGAGTCGACTGAGATGTTTGATTGAGAGATCAGAATTTTAAACTGATTTCTTAATGGATATATTGGATCAACTGTTTTCAGAATATTGGATAGTTCATGGTGCTCCTAAAACAAAATAAACGAAATTCGTGAATTAGTTGAAAATAATTTTATTCGTTTTGCTGAATATCAAGACAGGATTCTCAATGAAAAAACTATGAAATTCGAAGAGGTGACGAGAATATATGGATACATTATTCTCCGAGAACCATGTACAATTTTCACTGCTGAAAAGTTTTTTGAAGAAAAAGTGTCTTTGGATTATATTGTAAAAACCACTAGACCTATTTCAGATTTAGATAATGAACTCATATGGACATTTGGAATAATCTGGAGTTATGGTGACTTTTCATTAAAAATAACATAAGTTGATTCCGAACAATCCTAATCAGTCTTACATGATCTGTCTCAGGGCAAAGATGGACGAATCATTGTTGTTCAAACATCCCTGTAACATTTTCATATTGGGGCCAAGTGGTTGTGGTAAAACAGATTTTGTGAAGAAATTAATCGAATATAAAGTTGATTTGTTCAAACCTGTTCCATACAAAGTCGTTTGGTGTTACAAAGAATGGCAAAATACCTATAGTCAGATGCAAGAATTTCACAATATTCAATTTATAAATGGAATACCGGATGACAATGAACTTGTCGATGACAGACTTACTGCACCTCGTCGATTTTGATGACATGTTAGGTGATAAAGATGAAGAAAAAATTATGATGTGGTTTACAAGAAAAGGACATCACAGAAATACGTCTGTTATTTACATAACCCAAAACATGTTTCAGAAATCTAAACGAGTAGAACTTTGAGTTTGAATGCACATTACATGGTATTATTTCAAAGTGTGCGTGATAAAGGCCAAATAAAAATTCTTGCCTCTCAAATGCAAATACCTCATTTAATGCAAGCATATGATGATGCAACTTCAACCAATCATGGTTATTTACTACTCGATTTTCACCCAAAAACGGATAAATCGATGAGACTTAGAACTGATATTTTCCATCGCTGGTTCACAAATGACGACCGAGGTGAGGTAATATATTCATCGGTATAAAGATAAGTGTATCAACATAATATTTCATTTCCAATCATGGAGTCGCATGAAGCAGTCGTGAGTGTATTTTCGACTATCGCTAAATTAATACTTGATGATCACTTAAAGCTTCCAAAGCAGACACGAACATTCCTGCAAAAACACAAAAAAGAGCTGAAGAAAATAGCTGACAGTAGAACTCATATCGATTCAAAAAAGAAAATACTTTTAAAAACTGGTGGAGGTGGTTTTCTCGGTGGAGTTTTGATCAGAAGTCTTCTCAGACAAAAAGAAAATAAATCAATTGCACGAGTTAGATCAAATAGAGTAAATGCTACTCGAGTAAATTCTACGATTGCACAGCGAGCTAGTCCAGTCAGAGTAAATTCTACAATTGCACAGCGAACTACTCCAGCTAGAGTAAGTTCTACTGGATTAAATTCAACATTTGCTAGATTTCAACCACTCAACGATAATGGTCCGCAACCAATTCCATCAATTCAAGAAGCAGAACATTACCCGTTGGTTCAACGATACTAAAAAATTATGAATCTTTCAAACCCATCGAAATTAGCTTTGATGGCATTTGATCGTAATTTTAATAAACGTAAAAGTAAAAAGTAATTCAGTCATTTGACATTCAACTGTTGAAGAGTAAAGATGGCGAAAAAAACTCCACTGATTAAAAAATATGGTAGTTTTGTAATGGCTATGCATCAGGCACCGACTCATTTTCGGAAAAAAATGATAAAAGATGCCCCAAAGAGAGTGATTGATTGCATGTCAGAATTCTGTAAAAATATTTTTAAAGGCAATGTAAAACTAACAGAAGCTCAGAAGCGCAAACTTCGCCCGAGGTGTAGACACCTCAGAGAACTTGCAAGTAAATCAACATCTTTGAAACGAAAAACAAAATTTAAACCAGAAAGGAGGTTTTTTACCACTTCTTATGCTAGCAGCATTGCTTTGTAAAGCAGTGGCTGGAATACTTCGCAGTTAAAGATGAAGAAAATGGTCACTGTTCCCTTCAAAATGTTGGATGACATTAAAAAATGGAGAATGAGTCTAACTAATCCGAAATTACCACCTAATCCTGAAATTACGAATGTTTTAAAACTAAGCAGAGAATTGAAATCAGTGTCTGATCAAAATTTGTCAAAATCTGAGAAGGTTCAATTATATGGTACAACTTTGCACAAATTGAAAACTTCTCAAAAATCATTAAGAGCTATTTCAGCCCCGAAAACAGAACAACCGTTTAATCATCATCATAGGGATGTCCTAGAAAGTATTCCGTTAAAGATGAGAAACTGATTTCAAAACATCCACAAATGAAGTTTGATGAACATGTTGAAAAAGTTATTAGAGGATCAAATATTGTTGATCTCCTCAATGATATTGTACGACAGAGAAAAGGTTTCGAACCAACAGGTTGGCAAACCTTTTCACAAGGATTGAGCGAGCTTAATGTACCTCATGATTGTGTAGGGAACAGAAACCGCTGGCTTTGGATTAAAAAACAGTTGAAAGATGATTCAGATGATGATTTTGAAACTCCGGTACAAAGCATAACACCAAAACGATTTGATTCTCATCGATTCACACCAATGAAAGGTATAAAAGCAAGACATTCAAAAACTAAAATAGCAGATAGGTTGACACAAAAGGGTATTAAAACAGAAAAAACACAATGGGATCCATACTAGATGAACAGTTATCTAAAATTTTCTATAATCCGAAGAAAGTTGGGAGTTATGGCGGTGTAAAGAAGCTTTTTGATGAAGCGAAAAAGCAAAATAAAAAAATTAAACTCATATATGTGAAGAAATGGTTGCAAGGTCAGTCGACATATACTTTACACAAACCAATAATTCGAAAATTCCAACGTAGACAGACTGTTGTAGCTGGGATTGATATTCAATGGCAGGCAGATTTAGCTGATCTTCAGAATTTGAAAAAACATAATGATAATTAGAGATATCTGTTGTGTGTGATAGACGTTTTTTTCAAAATTTGCGTGGGTATTGCCAATCCACGATAAATCTGGACAAACTTTGATCAAATCATTCTGGAAAATTTTGAAAATTTTGAAATCTTCAAAACGTAAACCAAAATCGTTTCAAGCTGATAACGGTTCTGAATTCAAAAATGAAATGTTTTTGAAATTTCTGCGATCAGAAAGCATTCATTTCTTCACAGCTGAGAATCCAGAGACTAAAGCAAGTATTGTTGAGCGATTTTTAAAAACTCGTATGTGGAAGTATTTCACACACATTAAAACTTCAAGATATTTACAACCCCTAGTCGATTCTTACAACAATAGTTATCGCCGTAGCATAAAATCGAAACCGTCGGAAGTTACTTTGAAAACTGAAGCTGAAATTTCCAAAAATCTATATGGAACAGGGAATAAAAAAGGAAAATCTGCACTGAAAGTGGGTGACTTGGTTCGTATCAACAAAACCAAAAGAACATTTGAAAAGGGTTATTTACCAAACTGGACTAGTGAAAATTTCAAAGTTGATAAAATTTGTAAAACTAATCCAATAACATACAAAGTTTCTGATCTTGATGGTGAAGAGATTGATGGATCATTCTACAAACATGAAATCAAGCATATAACAGACAGTAAGGTGTATGAAATAGAATCAGTTATTGACAAAATAACGAGAAGAGTGGGCGGTATAACAGTAAAAGAAATTAAAGTTCATTGGCTTGGATATCCAAAAAAGTTTGACAGTTGGATCCCAGCTTAAAATTTAGTATAAAACAGAATGTATCATGTCGCAAAATCATTCAGATTCAATTAATCTCGATGAACCATCACAATTTAAGTTCTGTGGTGAAAAAGTTGCTAAGAACCAAGTCACCTATTTAACGCAGATAATTATTATTTATATCATAATAATTACATCTATTGTACACATTAGTATCCAGAGCGCAAACAAAGAATTGTGGCTTATTCTTCTAAGTAGTTCTCTAGGTTATATTCTACCAACACCTGGACTGAAATTATTGAAAAATACTGAGAAAAAATGAATTCATTCTACATAACTCTCATGAGTGATAGTTCAATGTCACTTTACCCAGCCAACTCACAATGTTGTTTCACAGTGAAGTTACCAAAAACCATACATATTGATAAAGAGCTTTGGGAAGTTGCAATGGTTTAACTAATTGTACCATCAGAAACATACAACATTATTGGAGATGCTTGCATAATAAAAAATAAAAACTTCTGTTCCAAGAATTTTACAATACCTGCACAAGTTACCAATAAGTGAAGTAGTAATTTCAAAACCAGAAAATGGTATAGAATTAAAAATACCACAAGGAGCATATTCTGGTGCATCACATTTGACAGATACAATTCAAGGTGTAATTGATAGTACAGTAGGCAGATTGATTCCAGAACTGGAATTCGAATTCGGATATTCCAAAGCACAACAACGAGTTAAAATTTCAACCAATAGTTACACCAAAGTAGGTCTTGTACTCCCCAGAGCTCTTTTGGATAAACTTGGTTACAGAACAGATTCACAGACTGCTACATTTGCTATTCCTTCGATAACATTTCCATATGGAGTTGATTTAAATGCGGAGCATAATCAGTTGTTTGTTTATTCTGACATTGCTGATTATACAATTCTTAGTGATGTTGAGGCACCGATATTATGAGTGACATCATTCGAGAGTAAAAGAATACATGATGGTAAACATATTAAGCATGAATTCAAAAACGTACATTATATACCAGTATCAAAGTGATACCATAAATGTATATATAACTGGTGATACTGGCAAACCAATTCAGTTTATTGGTGGAAAGTCTGATAAAGTTGCAATTCCGACGCCGAAGTAATTTGTATTTATGATGATCCCCGTGTATAGAGGCGTACCTAGACAGTATGGAAATGGAATTGGTTCACTATTCAAATCTGCAATGAGAACAGTAGTACCGTTTCTAAAACCTATTGGTCATATTGCTAAACAACAAGTATTCAAGCATGGACTTGCTGCAATCGAAGATATCATTCATCGTGGTAAAAGTCCAAAAGAAGTATTTTTGAAACATGGTAAAGAAGCATTGAAATCTTTTGGAAGGGAAACAATAAAGAAAATATCAACACCAAATGGCATAAATAGATCATCGCGACCTTTGAAAAATCATTCTTCTCGCAAACGAGTTAGAATGAAGTCCATTAAAACGCCTGTAAAGAAATGAAAACGATCTCTCGATATATTTGATTAATCATGATGATGCAAAATGGATCATGCGAATGCAGCAAGTCCGAGTTAGATGCTTCTAATGTTCCACCAACAATGACAACTATGTTGGAATCACAATGGATAGAACATCACCCGATTAGCTCTTTGAATAATTCCGCACCGGTAGAATTTGTAATTCCGCCTCAAACTTAAAAATGGACAGATGTAAATCAATCATATTTGTACCTGAAATTCAAAATCACAAAAGCAGATGGAACAAACTTGGGTTGATGGTACTGATGAAATTGCGCCTATTAACAACTTTTTCCATAGCATGTTCAGTAGTATCGATATTTACCTAAATAACAAACTTGTAACGGCGAACGGAGATACCTATCCTTATCGAGCCTACATGGAAAATCTCTTGGCTTATTCTGGTGAATGTAAAGAAAATCAACTTGCTTCACTAGAAATGTGGTATCCCGACACCGCTAAACAGTTCACCGAAAACACTAAAGCTGGTGGTAATGATGGATTGAAATCTCGCCAAGCAATCATAGCAGGTAGTAAAACGGTAGAATTGTGTGGTCGTTTACACACAGATATATGTCTACAAGAGAAATACTTACCAAATGGAATTGAAATAAGAATTCGTCTCAATAGAGCGAATCCAAAATTCTCTTTAATTGGTCAGGCCAACGGAAAAAATAGTATTTGAAACGGCAGTTTTCAATGTTCGTACAATTACGCTGATGCCAGTAGTAGCAAATAACTTGAACCAAACAATAATAAAGAAAATATGAAAATACGGATTAGAAGAGTTGAAGTAAAACATTCACTATTGGTGCAGGGCTTAGATCAAAAATTGAAGATCACCCTTTTCAAGGACAATTGCCAAAGAGACTTTCCATAGGCTTGGTATCAAACAAAGATATGAATGGCGATATTGAAACGAACCCATTTCATTTCCAACACTTCAATCTGAAAAACTTGAAGTTAGTCAGGACGGACATACCATCCATAACCGACCATTTGAACCAAACTTTGAATCAGAACAATGCCTAAGATCTTATTTATCACTGTATCAGTCTTCGGGTATGTTTGGACAAAACAAATCCTTTGGTTTGAATCTCGAAAAATACATGAATGGTTATTGTTTCTGGGGTTACGACCTCACACCTGACCAAGGAGCAGAGGAAGGCCATTTGCATCCTATAAAAACCGGTAACATAAGGTTAGAGCTTCAGTTTGCTGCAACTCTAGCTTCAGTCATCAACGTGGTAGTCTATGCTGAGTTCGATAATCAAATTGACATCAACAGTTTGCGAGAAATAATAACAGATTATTAAAAAAAACAGGGATGGATTGCATTTGGAGGAAAAATTGAGACTGAAAGTTGGAGGACTCGATTTCATTCCATATGTTTCTATCCTTGACAAAGTTCGGAACACTTTCGAGAAATGTTTCGTTCATGAAATACAGAATCAAATTTCAAAAGAAGTGAGACTCAATTGTGAAGGATGTAAAATAGATCATCCAAGTCAGACACGACATTTACTTTGTCTTTGGACACCACCTATACAATGGGTAGATATGTTCATTGATATAGCACTACTTAAATTGAACATCTACCGAGTTATGGAACAATGGTATCCAGAAATAGAATCATTTACACCACAAGAGAAATTTGAGGCATTCAAACTTAGGAAAGATATAAAGGAAGTTGTTCATGCAAACTGTAACCAATTTAATTCGGTTTTTGTTTACTTGTGGTGTGAAAAAGTAAAACAATACTACGAAGATGAACACTAGCGAACTTCAGCATATACTAGACAAATCATCTTACCTCTGTTCATTGTATGGTGTGGTGTGTGCAAAAGATCAGTTACCACGCGAGAAACCTCATCATGTAAAAGCATACATAGTAAATACACATACGTCAGAAAAACCAGGAGAACACTGGGTTGCAATTTTCTTCAATGGAAACATTGCAACATATTTCGATTCGTTTGGGATACCAGTTATTGATAAATATATCAAATCATTTATTCAAAGAAATTCGATCGAATGTAAAATAAACGTTGGGCGGTTTCAACATCACGGTACAAACGTGTGTGGTATCTACTGCATATTTGCTTAACATTTCTTGAAAAGCGGATATGGTATAAAAGTATTAGTTGAAATGAATTTTGATGGTGACTACTTCAAAAATGATAGAACAGTATTTGATTGGTTTCATAGAAACTATGAGCCCTAACGAAAAGAATCAGAAACATTACCCAAAACATGTATTTCACAAACTTGTAAGACTTATTGTGAATTTCAGTGTTGATAAAGTGTACTCATTACCAATTGTTTAAACATGTTAAAAAAATCATAATCATTTTGTAAATATGTTGATTGTTAATTAATGATGAAATGAGTTACCAAATGTAAATTATGTTCATTGCATTACCAGTTATTGATTGTAAATATGATAATTTCATGATCAGTTGTAAATATGTTGATTCTTAATTCAAAAATAAAAGTTATGTTGTTGAAAAACAGTGTCTGTTTTTAATGATCGTCTTCCGCAATGTCGATGAAGATCTTAATTCACCAAAAAAGAAACACATTTGAAATGACGTTCGGGAAAAGTGGTAGAAAAACACAATGATGTCGCCAACGACGTCCGCGCGTTTTACATATAACAAAACCCCATTTAGAACATATCATTTCTCCACGATGGAATACCCTAAAACTGAATTAGGATCTTATGTCAGAGCCATCCGTGTATCGGCCCCGAGGGACATTGCGGTATGGGAGACCATTTCCTGGGCAGTGTATGGTACAGGTGAAAAGTTCTTTGAACTATTCACTTTTGTCTGTGCAACTTGGGCTCGGAATCCTACACTGTTCAGTGGACAGGAGATAGAGTACATCGAACGGCTTGGGACAACAGATGTCTTACTTACGGTGACGGCAACCCTTCTGCATAGAAAGCTCGTGTTTTGGAGAGTTAAAAAGCAATACAGATTAGACGTATCCCCATTGAAGGGTGTGAGTGTACCGCAAGGTATATTTCCATCTCTCATCGATGGTTCGCTTGTGTTTCGGGAGTTGGATCAAGAGGATGGATTTGTGTTCATAAAGACCCCTGATCCACTTTTCTTGTGATCTGACGTAAAACGGCCATTTTCAGGGCCACCCAAAACCTGCTGTCAGATGGCTCTTGCATGTACATTTTCACAGCACTAGCGTCTTCGAATTTATTCGAAGACTATCGCTTTTGTTAAAAAATGCACTGGTAAAGTAGCACAATTTACCAATACATCTATTTTTTCTCGGTATTATTCTAAGTTCAATGTGTACAGCGAAGGGGAGCGCCCTTCGCTTACCACACTGGCATTATAATCCGAGAAAAAATCGATACATTCCTAAATTATGCTCTTTTCTGTCAAAATAAACCCTTCGAAGCGCTCACCTTACTCTTTGGAATCTAACAACACAACCTCTGGGCCGATGAATCCTACCCTGGGAACCTACCACTCTGGTCCACCCCTCGCTGGCTGCCACTGGCTGCCCTGGGCTGTCACTCTGGCCCACCCCCTCGCGGGGGGGGGGGGGGGGTGGGTCAGAGTGACGGCCAATGCTACTGATGGGTCCTGCTGAGTTACAAACGATTATGTAAGTCAAACCGAAAACTACCTTGTTTTTCTCATGTTCTCATTTCCGCGGCATTTGGGCCCTTCTTTCATGGCGGGAGCTGCGCCGATGCAGCATTCAATATGCTGTGCCAGTGCATTATCTTATGTATGCGAGACCCCCAAAGGGAGCCTCGCACATGTAAGAGAATGCACTGGCGATCAAGGCAAATGTTGTTAGACCACTGCATTCTCTTATATATGCGAGGCTCCCCATGTGAGACTCACATATATTAGAGAATGCATTGGCACAGGGTTTTCGCAATATTTCAGAAAGATCCAGTCACGGAAGGGTTAATAATGGCTGTGTTGTTTGTTCAAAACCGACCATAATACCATAATAAAAAAAAATATTTTCTTGAATGTTTCGTACAGACAATGGCGTTTGTCTCAAACCGTTAGGACTAACCAAACACCGCGAAAATGTAACGGTTTCCCACCAACACCATATCAATTCAGCAGGACCCCCCAAACATCATAGCAAATTATCAGGATCACTTAACCAGGATGTGGAAGGATACCTCGAGAGTCAGAGGTGCAATGGATATCCTAGACTCGTTTCCATCGACCAGCCTCCCCTGTCCTAAGGCGCATCGCTTCAGCAGGACCCCCCAAACATCATAGCAAATTAGCAGGACTACTTAACCAGGGTGTGGAACGATACTCCGAGAGTCGGTACTCCGAGAGTCGGAGATGCAATAGGTATCCCAGATTCGTTTCCATCGACCAGCCTCATCTGTGCTCGAGGCTTGACGTCGCGGAGTGACCCGACCGGAGCAATGGACGGAGTGTGGCTCTATATTTATTACACATGCCCGAAAACACAAACAAGGTGATACTCTTCTGTAATATTATTCTGACTTTTTACGATCGACGATCGTTGTTTTGCAATGATTTTGATATCACAAACTCGTCTGAAATTCTCGAAGCGTCGCCGTTAGCATCGTAATTACGGTGCACGTCTCCGAGGAGAACCCATGATTGCCTTAGAATAAACCTTCGAAAATTACCACATGCAGGCTTTTATTAATAATATACAGACACGGGTGTCTAATATGTATTGGTATCTTTGAACATACAGTAATGTCCTAAATAATCGACTCCTTAACCACAGCAGAATTATTGGTAATTTTTCAGGATTTAGTCGGAAAAAAATATGCTTGTTGCCATTCATCGGAAAGCTCTCAGTGTTTATGTTTCCGACCGCTCCGGTAAATTCGCATCAAATGTTGATATTTTCTAGTTTTACTCCGATTGGAAGTGTGTATATCCTGTGGGTATGTGTTTAGGCATCGGATCGCACTTATATTCGCAAAATCAAGGCTTTTGATCGTTGGAACGCTGGATTTCGCGTATTCGTTTCACGGTGAGTGGACACGACAAATTGGTTAACCTCTATCGCCTATTGTTGGACAGTGCTTGTTGCATTGTTATCCTGATTGCTTTCATTGTTATTACGACGACGCCGACCCCCTTATAAACTACATGATGGTACCAACCGTGCGCCATTGACTGAACGGTAAATCGTAAATAAATTTATGTGAGGGTATCTACCCTGCATGCCAACGACCTATTGATCATGACCGAGGAGATTGTTGTTACCGGGGGTAATTGTATATCCTTACCAGCATGCATTACATCAACAACTTATGTTCAGCCAATCTTTACCCAGGCAACGCTAGGGATTGTGACGCAGCTACCGACACATCAGACTATCCTCCCATATCAAATGGCGGCTTCATGTATTGTTAGTTCATCTGAACAATCAACGTACCAACAACAAGACTTAGTACACGGAATAAACTCTGCCGCTTCATCGGACATACAAATGGTAAACGTCCCACAGCATACCTTGCACGACCGAACGTCTGTTCTTCATTGGAATGAACAACCGACTTAGTTCCATAGAAACGAATGTCGCCAAGTTAGGACCGATGGAGGCAACGATGAGTAGTCTATCTGCCCAAGTGCGAACCTTGACTCTGGATATGGAAACGTCCAAGAACCGATGGGACTCAATTGATGTAGCTGTTGGGGACTTACGAAAGGAAGCAGATGCAGCGAGATTAAGCATGCAACGGTTATCTCAGGACTGTAGTTCTCTGTGGTTGGCATATAGTGGTCTGTGTGAGAAAACTCAACGACTGAACGACTGGTTTAAACATATTTTAATAGTATATTCATATACAGATACTAGGGGATTGGAGGACAAGTTCTTAAAACTTAGATGGACCTCCGCTCCCCACAATACAGAATAAGTATGACAACAAATATAAATGGTATATTTAAACAGAATAGGTTTGGCATGACGGGTGCATGTATACAATAACAATTGATTTTGAATAACTATACTATTAAGTATTACTGGTGAGTGATAGTGTGTGGTGGTGGCGGGGGTAAGTCTGGAGTGCGAGTTAAATATATAAATCATGTGGTTCGTTAATGGATGTTAATGGGGGTACATTTGTTAGGGGTGGCTAACTATATAGCCGACAGGGGAGTTTGTACATGAATGTTATACTTAATGGTTTTTATGCTGACTGAATTCAATCAGTATATATATATACGCTTAAGTATACATAGATATACAGATATACACAAAGATACATATATAATAAATTTAGTTTATTAATTAATCACGAGAATCTGCCGGACGATTTAATAAAGTTTAAGGCTGCATCAAGGAGAATGAAATTATCGTTGTCTTTGAGCGTGATGTCGCCAATCAAGAGAGCTTTGTGGGAAAATACTTGAAGTGAATTCATTGTATCAATCATATCACTTCTTTGGGTTGAATACAAAGGACAGTTTATCAGAAAGTGTTCAGTATCTTCCTTCGGGAATCCACAGGCACAGGATCTGTCATCGGCAATGAAGTTGCTCACTTTGTCGTGATTTAAATCGCTATACATCCATTTCTCAACCGGCAATGCAAAATGTTTGTTGAACGATCACCTATGAGAATGTAAGCGGGGATCTTTTTTTTAGGGAGAACAGATGACTTAAAAGAATGGTATGATTTATTTTGAATATCCTTTTCCAAAGAATTCCAAACTTTTATAGTACTATAGGAACGAATGATTGTTTGAATGTCTCGAGTAGGCAAAAGTAGTCTACGAAATCACTCGAGTTTCGCAGAAAGTATCGTTTGGTGTCACCAACCTTAGGTAAAAGCAGGTCTGTTAAGAATGGCGGGGCTTTTCCGTTAGCTATTTTGTGCATTAAACTTAACTTTTGTGCATCGCGTCGACGTTGAAGAGGTTGCCAACCTAACTCTGATAGTAAGGTGGAGTTCGAGGCAGATCTAGTAAGTCCGGAAACGACTCGAGCTCCATCGTGATATACCTTGTCTAGAATGGATTTTTCGATATTAGGCGCACGATCCCAAACGCAGCTTCCATAATCTAGAATTGGTAAGACATGAGCTTTGAACATTGTGTCAAGGGATTTTCTTGGTAATATATATTTTAATCTACGAATTTGAGATAGTTTTGCACATGCGTTCTTATAATTGTGGTCAATAGAGAGACCCCAGTCAAGGTTGGGTTGGAGAATGACTCCCAGATGCCGATGAGATTCAACAATTTTTTATCAGTTTATCAGGGCCAAATGTGCGGTCCGCGGTGCGGTTGCCTGATGATTGTGTGCCCTGAAATATCATCGCTTTTGTTTTAGACGCATTAAGAGACACTAGCCATCTATTGGTCCAGTGATAAAGTAGTTCTATATCGTCGTTCATGTGGGATACTAGGTTGTCAAGAGATGGTAGTGAGTAGAAAATACACGTGTCGTCGGCGAATAAACGAACGTTCGATTTCAGGTTGTCACCTATGTCATTGATGAAAATGGAGAATAAGAAGGGACCTAATATAGAGCCCTGAGGAACACCAGCTAGCGGATGCAACGGGCTAGATAATTCTGATCCAACAACGAAAGGAGTTTGCCGCATGTACCATAGGTTTGTATTTTGTGAATTAGACCTTTATGCCAAACACGTTCAAAAGCTTTCGAAATGTCACAAAATATTCCAATAGATATATTCGATTCACTTCTCTTTTGGTTACGGTGGTGTACTATTTCGATAATTTGATGCGTTGTACTGTGATTAGGGCGGAATCCTGCTTGGTGCTTGTATAGAAGGTTATTATTTGCGAAGTGATCGTATACTTTTTGGAAGACAATCTTTTCTAAAACTTTACTAACACACGAAAGGAGCGAAATTGGTCGGTAGCTGGTGGGGTCAGATTTATCGCCCTTTTTGTAGATTGGGATAACTGTGGCCATCTTCCATTGAGAGGGAAATATTCCAGTTCCCATAGATTGTTTAAAAATAATGCAAAGTGGTAGTGAGAGCGATTGGTAACATCATTTTAGGATTCTGTTGCTTATATATAGTATCTGGACCAGTTGCTTTGTTAACTTTTAGTTCCTTGAGAATTTTTTTGACGTCATCTTGCGTGATGGTGATTGAATCAAGTTTTGCGAGCGTTCGTTTCGGGAATTCAGGAAGAGACTGCCCTTGATCATTTATTCTACTGTTGTTGAAAAAAATTCGTTGAACGACTGAACGACTCAACTATCGATCTACGCTGTCGTTGCATGAAAAGTAACCTCCTGTTCCATGGTCTGAGTGAAATCGACGGAGAAGATACAGAAGGGTTACTGCGAGATTTTCTTTCCACTGAGTTGGCCATCGATGATAATTTGTTAATTGGTAACGTACATAGGATCGGACGGGCGCAGATAGGGAAAATCCGACCGATAGTGGCTCGCTTCATATACCACAAGGAAAAGTCCCTGGTGTTGGATAGCAGCTATGTGGGTTTGAGAAACACCAAGTTTCATGTTACTCAACTGTTCCCCGAGGAGGAAAGGAGTGAACGCAAACGCCTGAGGCCAGTGATCAATCAAGCGCGGAATACTGGACAAGTACGGTTCAAAAATGACAAAATATATATTGATAACAAGTTGTATAACCAACAGAAAGGGGCAACATAATTCTTTGGTTATTCTGCATCGATGCCCAGACAACCACTGTTCCACCGACAGAAAGCTTACCCGCGCCTATACCGCCGAGAGGGTATGATGGTCAGAACACACCTGTAACAGCAAACACTCAAACTAAGCGACAGAGGCATTCGTCCACCCCAACTACGACAGGAAGGGAGCTACTACTGGTGACTCATCTGGTTCTGTCACTGCCAGAATACTTACATTGAACGTTTGCGGCCTGAGTAACCGATTGAAATGTCCAGAATTTATTGAACTATGATGTTCTATGTTTTGTTCTATGTTTTGTTGAAAGTAGGACTGATGATTGCGATGAAATTATGTTGTCTTGTTTCTCCTTTTCTATGAAAAACCGAAAGCGCTTTTGTCATAAAAAATCTGGTGGAATTGTTACAGGGTATAAAGAGAGCCTTTCAGATAAGATAGCACCTGTATTTACTGATTCCAAATTTGTGCATTGGATTATAATATCTGGGAATTTATTTAGCGACGAAGATGATGTTATACTTGGCGTAGTTTATATATCCCCTAGAAATTCCAGGTACTCCAATAAATAGTCTTTTGACCAGGTAGAATGCGAATATCTCAGTTTTGCTATTGATTATGAACGTGTACTTGTCACCGGTGATTTCAACGCACGAACAGCTAGTGAGCCTGACTATAAAATATTTGCTGCATCTCCATCGATGGCATTAATCCTAACTTTAAAGAACTGCTTGATTGTGGCTTATGTGTAGATCGTACCAGTTATGATTCAGTTATTGACACATAATGTTGTCAAAATAATCATCTGTGTATAATGAACGGCATATTTTGTAACGAAGGCGGGAAGGGGAGGTCACGTGTAAAGGAACATCAGTCGTCGATTATGTTATTTGTAATACGTACTGTATTAGATTAATTGACTCATTGCAGGTTATGAATTTTAGTAGTCTATTTTCAGATGCTCATTCATCCCTGTCGTTGGTCATGAAATCTAAAGAACGCGAACCCCTCAGTTCTGACAAACACACTGAACCAAAAAGTAAAATAAATCGGTGGGTTGATTCGAAGGGAAGTTAGTTTATAAGCAATATTAATGATGAAGACATACTCGAAGCGGTTCAGCTAATTGACAACATTGGGAATTCAGATTCGTCGTCCGGTGAAATTACCCTGCTCTGTAATACTATTGAGAAATTTGAACTAAATCGGCGGAATCCACCTTTGGGCGAAAATTTACGAGAATAGAAACTAAACGCAGGGGGAATAAAGGAGAAAAACCGTGGCTATCTGAAGAAACTAAGAAATTGCGAAAATAATTAAAAAAAAGCTCAGAATAAGTACCTGAAAACTCGCAGCCCCGTTGATAAATTTGTATTTGACTATATACAGCTTTCTGGCGTGAACTGAAAGGGGGTATTAGAAAACAAGATTCGAATATAACGCTGGAATCATTGACTGAGCATTTTGAAGGTATGAACGCGAAAAAGCCACAAGAAGCACCACCCACTCTCCCGAGCCAGTCCCAAAAAGGAAGGGGGCTCTCGCTGTGATGTCATAAACCGCCCTATTACCGAACAAGAAATATCTATATGCATCAAGAAATTGAAACTAAACAAAGCATCGTCATCTGATGACGAAATTCTAAATGAGTACCTGAAATTCTCAGACCAAACTCATGTCCATATATATGTGAGATTGTTTAATCTAATTCTCGATTCTGACCCTGTCCCGGAATCATGGCTTGTAGGTACAATAATACCTATATACAAGAATAAAGGGACAACTAGTGATCCTAACAATTACAGAGGTATAACTATCCTTAGCTGCTTTAGCAAGCTTTTTACTTTTATTCTCAATGAAAGGCTCAATGAATATTCCGATATTTTTGGAATTCTCCATGACAACCAAACTGGTTTCCGCAAAGAGCATTCGACAATCGATAACACATATATATTGCACACTCTATTTGAGATAAGTAAACTGAAAGGTAATAAATTATTTTGTGCCTTCTTCGACTTCCGGAAAGCGTTTGATACTATTTGGAGAGATGATATGTGGTATAAACTTGCCATTAACAACATAAATGGAAAAATACTAGAGGTTATACAAAATTTGTATAAAATTGTAAAATCAAAAGTGAGTCATGATGGTCGATCCTCACAATCATTCCCATCACTTATTGGCCTAAAACAGGGAGTCAACCTCTCACGTCTCCTCTTTAGCATGTATGTCAATGATTTAACAGACTTCCTAGCTAGCTCAGGGTTGAGAGGAATGCAAACAGTAACCACAGAGCTCCAAACAAAACTGAATACTTACCTGAAACGTTTTGCTTTACTATACTCAGATGATACAGTAATTATGTCAGAAACGAAAGAGGATTTGCAGTATGCACTATGTTGCTTTGAAGACTATTGTGATAAATGGAAGCTTTAGTGCTAACATACATAAAACCAAGGTAATGGTATTTGGTAGAGGAAGGCAACCTAAAAATATCCGCTTTACATATCAAGAAGATGAGCTAGACATCGTTAAGTCATTCACTTACTTGGGCATAAAACTCACAATAAATGGCGCGTTTGCACAGGCAAAGCGTGAAATAGCGACACAGGCCACCAGAGTTATGCACGACGTGTTTAAAATGGGAAGGTCTAAAAGATTATCGGTCATTAACCATTTACGATTGTTTGACACTATTGTCTTGCCAGTACTCTTGTACGGGTATTGGAGACAACTCTATCATCGAACGTGTCCACCTTAAATTTTGTAAAATGCTTCTCAAATTAAAACCATCAACACCGAACTATATGGTATATGGAGAGCTCGGCAGACACCCTGTAACAATAAATATTAAGATTCGGATTATACAATATTGGGGTAAGTTGGCGGGGAATGTTGGCAGCAAACTTGCATGTTTATTATACAAACTGGCGTATCGACTCCGAGATGAATCACCCTCACACTTTGCATGGATCGAGGCAGTATCATGTATCCTGAATGACACAGGCATGTCCCACTGGTGGTTGAACAAAGGAAAAATAGCCATCTCAAAGAAATCAAAACCATTAAAACAGAGATTAATTGACCAGTTTATACAAGAATGGCATGGATCAATAGATAATTCGAGTCGTGGAAATACGTATAAGCTTATTAAAATTGAATTTAAAACTCAATTTGACAGATAACTTTATTTTCAACAAGCCAGGTTTAGAACAAGTAATCACCAATTACCGATCGAAACAGGCCGTTGGAATGGGATGCCACGTAACAAAAGAACCTGTAAACTGTATAATAAGAACTTGTTGGGAGATGAAATGCACTATATATTTCATTGCACAAAAATGTCTCACGAAAGAGAGCAGTATATCCCGAAGGCATACCACAAAAACCCTAATAGCTCAAAATTCCGTAACGTGCTCTCAGTGATGAAGAGACCTAGTAAATTTGTTAATTTTTTAAATGAAAAAAACTGGTAGTTCTCCCGAGTAAACGATTGAGATGCACCCGCACGTTATACCCTGTCTTTTCCATAATTTAGCATCTGGACATAGCTGAATCGGAACTATAGCTCATGTCGATGGGCGCTACCATCGTATAACCAGGGTTACTGAGTTCGACTCTAAGAGCCGAACTCAGTAGCGGTCATGGGCTGCGCTGGGGGCGAGCAGCGGGTGGGCTATCTTGTCCCTAATCGGATGCACTCACTGTTGTCTGTCGTCTTTTATGTATGTATAGTATCATGTATTGTTTGATCCATTCTTTGTACCATTTCTAATGGTGGAAAAATAAACTATTCTAACTGCCCAATACAGTGAATCTGTTTAACTTGTATCATACCGAACCAGTGACAGTGTCTGGTTATAGTAATCACTAAGGTGGACAAATAGACAGAATCGACGACTGTTTCACGAAATTAAACATTAGAGGGACCCGAACTTTGAGTTTGGTTTTAAGTTTTAACACCCAACGATGTATCGGGTTGGTTTCTTGTGTATACCCTGTACATTTGCTGAACTCTCCATAGTAAGACGTATGGACGAAGGAAATATGGCTTGTTGCCATTCATCGGAAAGCTCTCACCGACAGCTTTCCTATGAATGGCAACATGCCATATTTCCGACTAAATCCTGAAAAGTTACCCATAATTCTGTTGTGGTTAATGAGTCGATTATTTATGGCATTACTGCATGCAGTCTGGAGTTCTTCACTATGGAATAAGAAGGCTACTTTCTACCTCTAATCATATACAGCCAGTTCTGCCTTTAACTGGAGCTTAATTATTGGGCAATATCTTATCCACCTCTTTCCACAACATCAATACCTCTATAGGAATCACTGAACTAAATGGTTTCCCATAGGCGACAGTGTTAACGTTTCGACCGAATTCACTGAATTAAAGCCTACAGGCTATTCCAGTGGTGTTTACCCAGCTAGATTGACACCAGTTGACCACGAAATGCAAGAAAAATCATAATGTGTTTACTTTTTTAAATAAATCCCCAAGTGTGCGACATGGCTATCCCACAGCCAAATTTGGTCTGGAAAAACCCAGAACTACAGCAACTAGTTAAATCAATTTCCCACTCACAAAATTCCGGGAACATGTCTCTATTCCGAAGGTTCGCTATTCCGAAGGTTCACTATTCCGAAGGTTTACTATTCCGAAGGTTCGCTATTCCGATGGTTCGCTATTCCGAAGATTTTTTTAATTTTAAAGTTTAATTCTATATTCAAGTATTGAGAGGGTTCTTTATCACGAATACTCTTTTTTATCAAGGAAATAACTTCTTTTTTGTGGCAGGTTTCCTTGAGATTTAATGTCATTACGTATGACGTTATTTTCCAATACATATTCACGTCAGGCAGTCCACACAATTGCTCTTTCCATACGATGTAATGTCATTGCGTATGACGTTATATCTCAATAATCTTAGAGGCATCATAACAATCTGTGACATAACATATGATTAAAACAATATATATAGTTCATCACCATTTCAAACGTCTGTATCAGAAGATGCCCATAGAGAAATAGAAAACATCTTAAATCATAAAAAGATTCCCCCGTTATATGACATAGCTCCCAGAATGCAACATAATTCAACCTAGTGTATTTTCAATTGAAGGGGAATAACACTATCTTTAAAATATAAAGTTATCCCCCTCCATTGAAAATAATACACTTCACTTTGCGCAACAAAACCAGATGAACATTAAGCACAAAAAACACGTCGTTATCTCAACAAAAACAACAACACACAGTTTATTACACCGGATAAGCTGATTATACAGTGTTAGAGAGCTTCATATTTCAAATGGTATAAATAGTGGCATATATTTTATATATGTGATCTGGGGGTTTGAAAATTAATTGGGCCTTGAATGTTGATGTTTTTTTTTCAAATACAGATTGCCAGTCTCTTACGTGTAGTTTATTTCAGTCATCGTGTTTTTAACTTTCCATAATAAACGATAAACTGATACTCTCTTCTTGCTATTAATAACCAACATCTGGAACGGTGTATAAATGTACTAGGCCTATTTATGAATACTAGCGTTATCGTATTTTTCATTTATCGTGTGGTTTTTGTGGTGGGGTGCAAATTTTGATTCAGTTCTGGTTAAATACGTCCAGAATAGAAAACCTTCGGAATAGCGAACCTTCGGAATAATGAACCTTCGGAATAGGGAACCTTCGGAATAATGAACCTTCGGAATAGCGAACCTTCGGAATAACGAACCTTCGGAATAGAGAACCCTACCCCAAAATTCCATTCCCCCATTAATTCACCAGTTTAAATCATTTAGATATGATGTACAATTCAAATAAATACGATGTCATCCTTTAATAACGTGTCACATGTATCAAGTGAAGGTCATTCTTCGGTTACCTTCACCTTTAGCATTACACGGTGTACTCGCTCCCGACTCTGGAACACATGCAGCTCCCTGATTCCAGTAGCTCACTGGGTAATTATTACTTCCGTGTTGGCAATCCCGAATTCACACCTATCACTCGAACTTATGCCCCTCAGCTAGGAATAAAAAGGCTCACAATATATTTATCAAAAAGGCCCACAATATATTGAAACACTCACGAGGCGCAGCTGTGATGTTATGTCGTTGCCATGACACAATTGTACTACCGTCCACCACCAAACATAACATACCCTTTATCTATAGCAATCTGAAAATTGCGCACCCCTCCCCGAAATGTTCTTTAGTACAATTAACTATTTATTTTAACCGTTTAGTGTTTTGTGATTTTCGGAAATTTATGGTGCTTTATTTCATTAAGCTTACCTGATTGGCATTTCATCCGGGTAGTTATATTTAAAACATTTCATACCTTATCCTGCTATTTTCACGGTTTTTTTTATCAAACTTTTGGGGTATCCAAGGTCTGAAAGGAACAAACTTGCCTTCCTGGGGTGGTGGGTCCCAAAAATTAAAACAAACTAAATTTTCAACCTTGTATCCTGGATTTTTGTGTTGTGTTATTATTCCGTGATTATCGTCAGGGACTTGGAATAGGTCGGTGGAAGAAGAGGAACGGGTCGCACATACTCGCCTGGTGATGCTGATTTTTTCGAATTTAAAGATGCTAACATATTCAGCTCTGTCAAAAACCGACATAAACAGAAAGATTAGTAAAATATAAACAGACCTTGTTTTTATACCAATCAGAAATATTTCATAAACAGTATGTTGTTATCAAATGTTTTTTCATTTGTTATGTAAACAAAAGCAAAAAACGTTACAGAATCTGGCTTTTGTTTGGATCCGGATATGGTAAACATAAAGAGCGTTATTTGTTACTGTTTTCCTGATATGGAAATAATAAAGAGCGTTTATATCATTTGTGTGTGATTAACCAATAGAATTGCGCTGTGTTATGTAAACAGAAGCATAACTTCCGTAACACGAGCAGGTTCTTGTTTACGTACACCATCGTACGTCTTGATGACAATATACTATTTACGCGCTGATTATGTTTGGCATATGAACAAAACTATATATATTTTAATATTCCTTCTGTTGATAGCGATTTGAACAAATATGAATATTTCTGAAACGAACGCCGCCCGTGCCTTTAAAGGTAGTTCTGTTGTCAGGGATCATTAGTGCGGTCAGACCAGACTCACAGTGCATGTTGGATGCATTATATGACATAAATCTCTATTTATTATCGAGAGAGAAAAAAAAACGTTTCAGCCATAAATGAGGCCGTGCATACCAAGATGCATCTGTGTCGACGAGAGAAGCATAAGTTCGAATAGTAGTTGTGGAATTCCACACTACAAAAATATCTTTTCTTGATGTGATCCTGTCCTTGTCTTTGTGAGCCATTCATGCAAAAGACGGCGAAAGTTGACGTGCACGATTGCCGTCGAAGATATGATTTTGTAGCAGAGATGTTTGTTCATGGCCAACATCAGACAAACGTCTCACGATTGTCACGAACTCTTCAGTTCTTCCAGAGAGATTGGGTTTGTATTCCCAATTATTTCCTGAATCATGAGGTTTCCATCGTGTCTGGAACCAAACTAACAGTTATAAATATTCGTCGCAGGTCGAACTAATCTCCGGACTAGCTGTGACAGGTGATTAGTTTCGCAATTTGTAATAATTACCTACTGAGCTATATGGTAGGATAATCTGCCTGATGTACTTCGGGAACTCTTATTTCACATTGGCTGGATTATGTCATCATAATGGGTTTGCTGTCTGTTCACCGAAACAATATATGCAATGGCGGTGGACAAAGTCGCGTTATTTCGCAATGTTTCAATGAGCCCTGGTCTTGAAGTTGAATGTTCTATCGGACTAGACCTGTGATGGTTGAATGTGTTTATTTTAGGTTATCTTCGTTTCAGCCACTGGACCATATCTCCGCGATATTACATTGGTGAAGGAAACACCATTCAAACGGTTAGTTCCACTGACTCCAATTAAGAATATATATAGAAATATCACTTCATATACAGGGAGTATTGACTTTAAATATATGGATGCACATATCTATTATTTATCTATTTAAAAGATCGGATTTTTCTGCTCAGAATACACCAAACAGTCGGGTCAAAATAATTTCGGGCATGCAGCACTCGACGTATTGTTTCGTCACACAGTGCTTCGTAGTTTCAATTGTCATGATGGTTAATACTTGAATGTAATGCAGAAATCGAAGCGCATATACATTGCAGTATAAATACTGGTTACATTTCTGGAATGTTCAACACTACCGTGATAATAAATCATGTACGTATGTCGCAATGCTTAGTACACTGCGTAAAGAAACAGTTCAATAGATATTCAATAGATTAGCACCCCATCCCACCAAATTTTGTGTGCAGCAGAAATGTGTAGAAATAGGGAAAATCAGTAAACGCGGTGATGCGGTTGCAGAAAACGTAGTACCTTTCGGGTATATGTAGCCTTGGTGAATATAATCAGATATTATTTCCATGTATAAACACATTCACAGTATGTAGGCATTTTAGGTCAAGTTTAGAATTTATTGACGATTGTCTATGGAACTCCTTTCTATTTTGATAAATGGCGTTTACAGTATACCACCATACATTCTTGTGATAAAAGCGAAATATTCCTGTTTCATCACTTGATCGGAGGCAGTCATCACTACTTTTGTAAGACACGGACAATAGGATCCACACATTTTACACTGTACTCTGTGAATATATATCATACTGTTCAATAGCAATGGCTTTTGAAATGTCTGATGTTGAAGATATAAACTAAATTATGGTTGGTCATATTCGTGAGAACTGTTTAATTACGCTTATGTCTCACGATTCGAGACATAGAGTGCAAATAAAATTGCGTTATGTTGCCGTTTCTGGGCGCCCAAAAGTCCAGATTTAACCGTTGTGTGAGACCCTGCTTTCGCTTGCTCTCTCGTGAAATACATTAGATATAATTCGTACATCTCTGCATGAACAAAAGTTTCTATTATACTCTGCAATAATTCTTCCTCACATACTGCGACAGTGTGTTCTCTCTTATCGGACTAGCTATTAAATTTGCCATAAATGAAAATTTCAGTCGATTTTGTCCATTATGGCGGCCATTGTAAGGCTGTTCATATTCCGTTTCTTTCTCCTAATACTTTGCATAAATGCTAACATTCACTTCGCAAATTTGACTTCAATAAGAAAACCCTCTTTATTGTTCCCCGTAAAAGTAACGCTCTTTAATTCAACCCGTATGAGATGGCAGGACAACAAAAATGTCTATAATGAAGCAGTGAATTAGGCAATTAATATCAAACTCGCAAATTCCCCATCAGACTCAATTTTGCAACGCACACAAACAAGTCCAGACGCTATATATTCTGCCCAGACGGAGGCGATCACAAATAAGTCCCTAACTAGCCCGGATGAAGTCGAGCACATCAGCTAGTATATGATATATCACCAGCCGTCCATCTGCTGCGTTTATGGGGATTGATTTGAACAAATTTGCAATGACCAAATACTAAACTATTACAATATGGGGTTTAAGGGTGTGGTAACGTTTGTATCAGCAACTTTACAATATTGTGTCTCATCACATCGGCCATATTTCGTGCAAACAAATAAAGTAAGCATGGGTCTATATATAGCCATATCACGTAAATAACCGTTTAACAAAGAGCTGTTCACGTGATTATCTAGTTTCTGACTTGTTTCAGAAATCAATCCATAATTGTGTCCAAGGTTGTTGTAACGAGTGCATCGTGGAACTGGCTTTAACCCGTCTTATGGGCAGAACGTGGGAGTAACCAACATAGAATATTACAGCTGTACATTTCCAGACGAGGACCATTCATATTGATTATTTAGGACAAACGAATAGGACTGGAAGCTTTTAAATCAGCCATAAGTTGCTTTTGTATTACTAAAGAGAGCTCTGGCTTCAGCAACGTATGTATCGATTCTGCATATTGTAACCACCAGGTGTCCCATGGAATTGCATATCAGACAAAGGGGTATATTTTTACCTTGGTAAATTCGTTGTGCCTAACCTTTACAAACAAATCCGGCTATGGTATGCATCCTGGTTGAAGTGCAAGATAATGGCATCATTGATTGTGTCTGTTAAAGGGGAATGGCAATACCTCAGACTTACAAAGTAAAGTTTAGCTAAAATAGCAATGTTTCCGATATCCCCCACCAAGCCACCTCCGGTCTGCGTATGCATGTTTATGTTTTTTTAATCCACAAAAATAAACATGGAAGACAAAGACCAGCAAGAAGTTCACCAAATTTGAAACACAGGGAAATTATATAATTGAGGATTTTTTTTTTCATTTCATGTTTACGTTAAAAGCAGCTGATTTTTCAACGATAGTAACAAGTTTAAATAGAAATTATGTCGAAATAGATTGAGAAAAATAATTGATCTACCTACATGTAATTCGTCATTTGATGAAAGAAAGTTCATTTCATCATCAGTGACTCACATGTGAGTTGCTTTCAAGATAAATCGATACATCACATACACACAGCTTTGATTGGTTATTTTACTTTAATTATATTATGAGGGGGAAACTTGTCTATCAGATCTGGGCGGAGCACCCTTTTCTCCTGCATTTTTACATGGGTTTCTCGGTAATTAGCAGACCGCGGTGCTGTTCACAACAGGAAACCGGAACGTGAAACAAACCATTACACTCTTAGAACAAATGTGTATGACTTATACACAATTTGTCTTACATTTGACATGTGTCGGTAGAATTTCCCCAACGTTGAATATAAGTGAATACAAGTATGTGAGTGTAACATAGTTATTAGATGAGATGTGTTACATTGTAGATATATAACTCGTAGAACCACAACAGAACAAAACATTGGCAGCAGCTTTAAAATTTGTTATACATTGTGTTTGTGTAAAAACTGAATAGCACATAATTGTGTAGCACAAAGTTTTATGGCTGCTGCCCTATTTAAAATTTTAATATGGTTGCTTTTACGAGGTTTGTGTCTCAAATTTAACATATCTCATCTAATAACTATAATATACTCACATATTCACTCATTTTCAACATTGACAAAAATCCACCGACACAAATATGTCATGTGCCATTTCTACACAATTTTGTTTAAGATAAAATGTAACACGTATTGTGTAGATTTTGTTTATGCACATCTGTTCTAAGAGAGTAATTTGTGTTGCCAGTAATTTTAAAATTAAAGACATTGTTCGGGTGCATGAAACTGATAAATTAGTACTCAGGTGCTATACCAACTGGGGGAATGTAGCATTCTACTAACATCGTCCAAAATCTCAAAGAAATCGACCATACAACTCCATAGAAAACACCGTCTGAAATACGCTAAATTTTTAATATTTACATCTCGATTCGGGACGCAACAATCGGCGATAAACTAACGCAAATGATTTCGCCATCGATACATTGCATTTAATAAATATATAAGACTGACGGTGTGTGTTGTAAATTTGGATTAATATTACACAAACAAATAACTACTTTGAGCAAGATTATTTTCAATTTCTATTTGATCACCCAACCGGAGTGTTTCACATTACTTTCATAATTTGTTATTCAGAAACACTATGGGTATATTCTATATATAATAATAGTGTAGTTGGCACGAAATTAGTGTCACTAATCGATCCTGTATTGTTGAATGTGGAACAATCGGATTCCGACTCTTCTTCAGCATGGATCAATGAAGAGCCTTGGTGTGAAAATATTGAAAATCGTTATGGTTTGGCAAGTTTCTTTGAGAGTTTATAAACAGGGACGTGGCTATGTAAAAGGTCTGCGTTTGGGTGTACACCTTTATATTTCCAACTGAACCAGACTAATCCATTTGCGCCCCTCCCCTTGGGTTGGAACTTTCTAACTTTCCAGTTTTCCAATTGTTGACAATTGACCCCTACAAGGTTGGAACATTTCCAAATGATGGCCATATCAGACCAAAATTTTACCAAAAGTAGAAACAAAATGCGACTGTTGGTCTAAAAACAACGAATTTCCCACTATCAGACAAGAACAAATTCAACCTACATGTATATGTGGTGCACAATTTCCAACTACTGTTGTCCCAGGCATGAAATTTCTAACTGTTGAAAAGTTTAACCAAAGTTGGGGGGGGGGGGGGGGGGGGGTAGTAAGATACCCCAAACCGACCAATATCTTGTCGCCGCGTCCCTGCAAATAAAGTATGATGATCGACAGTTCGTATTTTTGTCGTGTTTTCCATCCTTCTAAATTACGTAGATTAGTTTAAAGGGACACAAAGCCTTCGAAGAACGTTAAAGTCTGTAAAACAACTATCATCAACAAGTACATGAAAAACAGATTGACTTTGTTGTTATATCAGTAATTCTCAAATAATGAGATTGTCCATGTCAAAACCTTTGTTATGTAAACATTACTGTTACAATCACCGATCAAAGTCCAATTAGTCCAATGAGATACCAAAGTTTAATCAGACGTTGACGTTAAACATTGGAAAAGGTCAAAGCTTTGAACAATTATCGGAAAATAATATTCAGCCTAAAATATTTTAACTTACTACACGGTTAGCGATGTTTGTTGACAAATCATCTACGTGATTCTGGGGTCATTTGTCTGTTACATGTAGAGTATACTCATGGAACACCTTCCTTCTAATTTCCCCGATAGTACAGACGTATCATCCGTGCGACGTGCCCCCCCCCCCCCACCAAAACAAAAATGAAACATGGAAATTCATAGATCGATTTTTTTCATATATAGGTATTTATCATTCGCATGCATTCCAAGAAAGAGCCGTTTGTGCATGTAATCACACAGTTGCGATGAACCCCCAGTCGAACAAGCAGTGTGTGTATCATCTCTCGTCGGTATACATGTACGCATTGGGTGCAATGTCTAGTATGTAAATGCGAGGTACTGCAGTTCTATGATGTCACCGTCCTCATCGGTAGAACGTATATTTTGGGAAGAAATTCATATCTCCTTAATTTTGGTGTACTCTCCGTCGTCTATGATGTCACCTTCCCCGCCGGTATAACGTATATTGGGGGAGAAATGCATATCTCCTTAATTTTGGTGTACTCTCCGTCGTCTATGATGTCACCTTCCCCGCCGGT
This sequence comes from Siphonodentalium dalli, assembly GCA_032622095.1. Lineage (NCBI taxonomy): Eukaryota > Metazoa > Mollusca > Scaphopoda > Gadilida > Siphonodentaliidae > Siphonodentalium > Siphonodentalium dalli. The sequence continues at coordinate 160,002,437 of CP136063.1, read as the reverse complement.
ATAACGTATATTTGGGGGAGAAATGCATATCTCCTTAATTTTGGTGTACTCTCCGTCGTCTATGATGTCACCTTCCCCGCCGGTAGAACGTATATTTGGGGGAGAAATGCATATCTCCTTAATTTGGGTGTACTCTCCGTCGTCTATGATGTCACCTTCCCCGCCGGAAGAACGTATATTTGGGGGAGAAATGCATATCTACTTAATTTGGGTGTACTCTCCGTCGTCTATGGTGTCACCTTCCCAGCCGGTAGAACGTATATTTGGGGGAGAAATTCATATCTCCTTAATTTTGGTGTACTCTCCGTCGTCTATGATGTCACCTTCCCCGCCGGTATAACGTATATGTGGGGGAGAAATGCATATCTCCTTAATTTTGGTGTACTCTCCGTCGTCTATGATTTCCACCTTCCCCGCCAGTGTAACGTATATTTGGGGAAGAAATGCATATCTCCTTAATTTTGGTGTACTCTCCGTCGTCTATATGATGTCACTTTCCCCGCCGGTAGAACGTATATTTGGGGGAGAAATGGATATCTCCTTAATTTGGGTGTACTCTCCGTCGTCTATGATGTCACCTTCCCCGCCGGTAGAACGTATACTTGGGGGAGAAATGCATATCTCCTTAATTTGGGTGTACTCTCCGTCGTCTATGATGTCACCTTCCCCATCGGTAGAACGTATATTTGGGGGAGAAATGCATATGTCCTTTGGTGTACTGTCCCACGCCCATGTCACCTTCCCCATCGGTATAACGTATATTTGGGGGAGAAATGCATATTTCCTTTGGTGTACTCTCCGTCGTCTATGATGTCACCTTCCCCACCGGTAGAACGTATATTTGGGGGAGAAATGCATATCTCCTTTTGGTGTACCCTCCGTCGTCTATGTTGTCACCTTCCCCACCGGTAGAACGTATATTTGGGGGAGAAATGCATATCTCATTTGGTGTACTCTCCGTCGTATATGATGTAACCGTCCCCACCGGTAGATCGTATATTTGGCGGAGAAATGCATATCTCCGTTGGTGTACTATCCGTCGTCTATATGACATCACCTTCCCCATCGGTAGAACGTATATTTGGGGGAGAAATGCATATCTCCTTTGGTGTACTCTCCGTCATCTTCATCTCTGATGTTTATTGGTCCGAAAACATACGGCGCAAAGACTTGGGTGGCTGCAATGAGAAGAAACGTGGTAGAGTTTACTTGTTGTTAAGTATACGTTCATACACTGGCAAGTGTTGCATGGTATGGTTTGCAGGCACGTCGTCGTACAAACTTATATGATGCCAGAATGTGAACGGAAACATGCATATATAAGATGCATCGTTACCACAGCGAACGACATGAGAGGTAAAATTTATGTAGTTCCACTTGTAACGGTGCCACTGGTATTTGCCTTCAAATATCTGTATGATTGATTCTTTCGAGATAATTGCATGTTATTTACAGGCAAATTCCGGTAGCATTGCTACAAGTGGAACTACAGATATTTTACTTCTCACGTAGTTAGCTGTGGTGCATATGCATTATATAGATGTTTCCGTTCATATTCTGGCACATATCGGTTTCTACGACGAAATGCCTGCAAACCATATACCGTGCAAAATTGCCAGCGTGTGAACTAACCTTAAACCCCCACTACCATGTTTTCTATTGTTTTTCCTTCCGCATTATCTAGACTATATATCACCCGCTGATAACAATACCTGTTTAAAACATACTCTTGGGCTCCATATAAACATATCGGGCGGAATAATAGTACATTTGTATAAAAAAAAAGATAAAAAAGTATTTGTACAGGGGGATTTTCCTTAAAATTAAAATAGTACAGTGATAAAATAATGGGAATTTCCCGGCAAAATATTCTTTGCTTAGCCCTATAAGAACCAAGATAACCCTTGTCTGAATCTTAATAATCGTTTTACATCACATTATTACCACCTAAGGAGGGCGTTCTCTAGTAGGTTAACAGCATTTTACCTGCACGGTAAGATTCCATAATTTTGAGACGCAGTTGAGGCGCTAACGAATATTTGTTTTCATTAACGTCTGGCACCCGCTTCCGGTTAAGTCACCGATCACGCGATCACCCGACGAAGGAGTGGTAATAATAGTAATAACATTCCAAACTGAGATTATACCAAAAAGTTAATAACTTGTTTGTGTATGTCGTCATGGTTTATTAACGGCCCTCCAGGAATGATTAACAGCCCTCGGGTCTATCTGCTGCCATCGTCTGCGTTTGGGGCAGCAATAGGCCCTCGGGCTGTTAATCATTCCCGCCGTGTCGTTAATAAACCAAAACGCTCTACAAAATCGTGTTATTGGTATATTGAAGTTGTTTTTATATGAAAAGCAGACCTCATTTGGAATGAAATGAAAACAATTATAGGGACCCAAAAAAGCAGGGATTTTTATTTGATATTTAATATGAGTACCCTTATGTTTATTTGGATTCCGAGAGTAATATGCCATAAAATACCATCGAACTATTTTCCAGAGCACCTAAAGCGACTCAAGGCACTGGCAATGGGTAAATGTGCACCAATTATAAAAGTATGTTAAAAAACAAAACTACCAAGAAGAACATGGCGAAATAGATGAACTTAGTTTTTTTATTAATTATTTATTGCTCTCCAATGATGAAATTTCGCGTGTTGAAACCATTGTTACATGTAATAAACAAAACAGTTACAGTTATGTGTAAAAAAAAACATCGCTGATCGCGTATTAAATTAAAATATTTTAGTCTAAATATTATTTTAAGAATGTTTGTCAGGCTTTGACCTTTTCCAATGTTTAGTGTCAAGTTTTTATTAATATTTCGATTCTTATTAAACTAATTGGACATTGATCGGTAATGACACTGTAACAGTAATGACTACATATAACTATGGATTCTATATGCGACATCTCATTATTGGAGAGCTATTAATAATGAAAATTTAAAAAATGTCGATTTATTTTTAAATGTACTTGTTGGTGATAATTGTTTGACAGACTGTTATACAATTATCTTATTGCACATGAACCAACTTCAAATATCTTGGGCCCTTTTAAAGTCACGCATAAATGACTTGTTGCAATTTGTTAAATACCTAATATGCCATAAAATACCATCGAATGGCCACATCACTTAACTACTGCAAGTGTGACGTTTTTTTCCGGAAAAGATTCCGTTTGTGCAATTTGGCACACTTCTTCCAAAAGACACTGCTTAGTTTTAAAGGGGTACTGTACACTAAATCCGGCCAATTATGGGACCATCTCCTTTTATACTCAACAAAAAAACATTGTACAAGTATAAGCAACAAATGATTGAATTTGAGCCATGGATTAGTTAGGAGATAAACATACCCTGTTGAGTTGTACATTCTGGGATTCGAGCATGAAAACAGTTTGTGAACGAGCCGGCTTGCCGGCGAGTTCACAAACTGTTTTCATGCTCGAATCCCAGAATGTACAACGAAACAGGGTACGTGTATCTCCATTGTAATTCAATCTAGCAAGGAATTTGCAAAAAAACTGTATAAAAAGTATCATTTAGTCATTTTCATGACACGAATCGAGACTTTCATTTCGCCGTTCTCACTGTGCACAAATCATTGGGTTTGTTCATTGCGTTACTCGGAACACTGCTCCGTAACCATTTCCTGTGGGGCGGGTTGGTTCGTTTCGCTACTCCGTTCTGCGCCGATGAAATTGGACCGTGCCACATTCAGATTTGATGCACGCTGAAGCGGCCGATTAACGGTATCTATAGACAACAACGCGCGGGTGTGCTCGTTTCGCTACTCGTTCTGCGCCGAAGAAATTTGACCGTGCTACATTCAGATTTGATGCACGCTGAAGCGGCCGATGTCGGTGAATCGAAAACGAAAGTTAGCCGCTCTCGGCCAATCAGAATGCTTGTTTTTAGTGACAAATACTCAATTGAATTACAATGCAACATATACACTCGATGTGCTCTTTGAACGACGCAAACAACACGGTAACTATAATGAAAATGAATTAATGACGTAACAAAGCGTACGAACTTGACAATAACATACTATTTATACGCGATATTTATGATTGGTTTAAGAACAAAATAGGCCTATATTTGAATAATCTTTCTGTTTATGGCATCTAATTTCAGTTATCCGTGCCTTTAAAGACAAAATGGACATATTTGAACAATTCGAGGGACTCAAAGCGTTTGAAGTGGGTTCATGCGAAATAACAACAATTAACCGTCTGTAAAACATCTATCAGCAAGTACATGAAAAATAGATAGACTTTTGTTCTTATTTTTAGTATTAATAACTCTCCAATAATGAGATTTAACATGTCAAAACCATTGTAATACATTATATTTTACAGTGGAATTGCGGCTAGATTTCTAATTGATCCAATAAGATACCAAAGTTTAATCAAAACTTGAGACCTTAAACAAGGGAAAAGGTCAAAGCATTGAAAATTATTCTGAAAATCATATTCAGACTAAAATAATTGAACTTACTAACCGATTAGTGATGTTTGTTGACAAATCACTGCAACAGTTTTGTTTACCTAATAATGGTTTTAACACACAACATTTCGTTATTTGAGAACTATCAATAATGGATATAAGAACAAAGTTTATCAATTTATCCATGTTATTCTTAGTGATGATGTTTTTACGTTTGTATTGTTTGCCAATTTACTCACTGCGAGTGAATTGTATCCCTTTAAATGTCAATCGCGGTGTGAAGCATCAAACCACAGGGCCCTGGGGAAAATTACTAAAATACCAATATAGACTATACCAGTGTAAATGTTCCAATGGTCGATTTTGGTTAAAAACTACACCAACTATCAAAACCCTAATAAATTCTAGAAATCGATAATTGCAGCCATAAATATCCTCAGGTGTGTCTTATTTGCAATATAATTCCCCTTCCTTTGACATATAACTCGGCGAAATTGAACGAATCGAAGTCGAGATATCATATCGGAAACTATGCAAATCTAACGAAGAAATCGGGTCGTCAATCTCCCTGTCCACTCAGTGGCATGTCGCATACGTGTACTTAAACGCAATGCCATAACCTATAACTGTTCATATGTTCCGCAAGTAATTTCGAAGCCATCCATACCTTTTTTAGTTCATCCGATTTGTTTGTGCCCAGTTTTTCAAATTTAATCATCAAACGAATTCCTACACGTTTAATACACTTACACGTTTATTGTGTACCGGCAAATGTCTAACAAACTTGTAAAACTATTCGGCTACAGAGAAGGCTAGACAACTCTATTGCGTTTATTGGTCATTCTGTGTTGATCCACGTAATACTGGTATCCTGATGTATGGTATATACATGTTGATTTCCGTTTTGTTAAACTACGACAGACAGCAGCCCGAATGAGACCAGCGATATACAATAATTTGGTTTAAATCAAATTAATATCTTTCAACCCAGGCAATATCCGCTTGCACAGCGTTGATCGGTATTTCGGTTAGCAGAATATTTGATTATTCTTCTGCGCTACAAGATGTGTATGCCACACATTGGACACAAAACTTTTGAATGGTTTGGCCGTGTACGTGTAGTCGTCATAGTCACGTGACTCACGTGTCACGTGACGTGAGTAAGATTATTTTCGTTGGCAATGGCAACACACGTTACAAGTTACACGTACGTGTGTCTGATCCTGGCTATTCTCAAGGTTTGAACACGGAATTTAGTTTTAGAAATATTTTTCTTTTCAAAAACATGATACTTAATTTGCACTCATGACTATACCCCTTTGCAATCAACAGTACATATTTCATGAATGATGTCTCGTTTATTAAGAAGCATTATTTTGAATTTGCAGCTGAAAATAAATATAACAGTTTCCCATTGTTCGCCTTCATGATGAAAATGGTTGATTTAATTAAAAGATGATTAAAAGGCATCCTCCGTGAATGCCAAAGCATTGAAAGTTATTCTTTCAATATATGGCTGACAAAAGGGTCATGTTTTCTGGCAGATCCCATTCTATTCTTTAATGGCTTTATGTTTTATAATTTGTTCAGAGTGCATTATTTAGAGAAAAATAAATATGTTCACACCAAAACCTAATGTTTCGTGAATTAAAGATGGATTATCTCTTTAAATAACTAATTTGAAATAGTTGCGTGGGTATAAAATAATAAATATTAACTGAAGACCCCTGTCCGGAAAGGCTTCTATCAATTAATATTGATTTTATTTCGAATATTTTATTGGGACCGTTTATTTGTCTATTTTTAGAACAGACCATTCGGGTGATACCATATAGCGATAGAGGGCATTAGGTTGTTCCTATGGCTAAGTACCGAACGTCAAATGTCCCAGATTGATTGGTTGTATTGTTTTATTCCATAGTTATAAGCGATAATGAGTATAATTAATGTTTATTTGTGACAAAATTACACCATAAAATTTCTGGTCTCTGTTAACAGTTACCACTATTGTTCGTTAGCTAATCAACCACACCTTTTTAGACCAGAAAATATTCGAAATAAAATGAATATTAATCGATAGAAGCATTTCCGGACAGGAGTCTTCGATTCAGATCTAATATTTTATACCCTGGTAACTATATAATACATGTTTAAAAAGAGATAATCCACCTTTAAATGCAAGAGGCACAACTCAATGACTAAGGCTGTGAACAAAGACGGTTCTTTCCGCCGACCACCCGTGTCTAAATAACAAAACAACACACATACATGGGCCAATACTAATATAAACGCATCAGTATCAAGCCTGAAAATAGTGTATCAGACAAAAAGAAACTAATAAACTTGTTCATTTGATAATGAGGTACTTTCCAGAGAAGATGAGGCCTATACAGAATGAGGTCACCAGAGGGTGAATTTAGTGATGCTAGCTCGCTTTGTAGACTTTCCCTTCTGTTCAGTTTCTACATCCGCTAAGTGAGTGAAGATCAAATGCATAATCGAGGTGATGGGTGAATATCACCAACTTCAACTGGGGAACTTCAATCTGATCCTAGGTTTCCCATAATAGTTGAGACCTAAGTAGAATGAGGTTCCCGGAAGGTGAATTTTGTGACGCTATCCCGCCGTGTGGGATAGCGTCACTAAAATCACCCTCTGGGGACCTCATTCAGCAAATGTCAGACACACTATTTCCAGGCTTGCTCAAGATAGAGTTAATGTGATGTGAAACACTCCGCTGAGCTGCTGTGATTGGAATAACAAACAATGATGCCAAAATAACTTATTTTCATAACTTTGATATGAAAATATAGGTAGAAAACAGTGACACTGGTATAAACGAATTACATACAGTGAAAATTGTCGGTGGACTCATTGCCGTAATGTTTATGCCCAACAATTCGTCCCGAATAAAGTAGTAAATATTGATGGATCGAACGTTGTGTTCTCTGAAATGGTATGTACAGTCGATGTGGTTGGAATTTCCGACAATCTTATAGTTGCATGATTGCTAAATTCTTTCAGCGGAGATAGTGTTTGCATTCTAACTTATCACTTGTATTTACTGAATTAAATCCATAATATGTCGTTAAAGTATATAGTACCCATTCCGGTTGCCAAAATTGCTGGAAATTGTGCACTACATAGCAGATGTGTTATCTAAATTGTCCCATGGTTGAAGACGACAACTACGAAAGCGCATTAGGGCGATCCGAAACACCACCGCACCCCCAAATATAAAACTCGTTATAACGACTTCAAACAACTCGTTATAACGACTTACAACAACTCGTTGTGACTCGTTATAACGACTGGTAGAATTTTTTTCTGCAAGTCGTTATAACGACATGTTTATATTTCTACAAGTCATTATAACGAGTTGTATATTTGTATATGTGGGGTGCGGTGGTGTTTCGGATGGCCCCAATGCGCTTTCGTGAGACAACAGATAAACGAATAATAGAACAAATTGAGATGTAACAGATCTATGTTGTATTTATTTAATTAAATCTATTCACTTACGCAAAGTTGGTAGTATAATTTGGGATTTCGATCCTGTCCGTGTGGCGGTATTATGCGTGGGCACTGCGATATCGTCTCCATAAGGCCGACTCGACGCACAATACTTCAGAATTGATTTTGGAGTTGCTCCCCCTTGAGCAGAATTTGCGACCTTCTTATTGCTGTCTCTCAGATCGTTGCGAACGAAGCCACCACTCGACAGAGACGTTCCGTCGTGTCTATTTTGTGCAGTCCCGATCAATGGGGTCCGATATATCTCCGAACGGGAAGCACCGTGCTCATGTCCCGATAAGCACATATGTGGAATGGGAGACGGCATGGCACCACACTGAGCGGAGAGATACTTCCGAACAACCGACTGAAGTGGAATTGAACCTATGTCTATTGCAAGCGGTATCCTCAGGTCGAATGCAACACCGACTGGAACAACTCTGAGCTGAAATTTAAAACGAGAACATTATAAAAAAAATATCTGTATCTGCAGGTATTCGTCCAAAAAACCACCATTGGCATCACAGGATAATGACTGGGCTCGAATGGAATATTGTGTAATGTCTCCCCGAGCAATCAATATCTCCGATGCGTTAGGTTTGAAAACCAAAGGAATCTCAGAAGATGAAACATTCTCGAAACGTTTGTTGACAACATCATGATCAACGGGAGTGCGCAAATCGTTTGGCTTTCAAATAAAAAATGCCATAGATCATTGGATATTTACGTGAGTTACTTCGGGACTTCTCGGAAAACATTGCAAAACTTTTTGATCGCCAATGTTTGATGGGAGGGAAACATTGCGAAATGAGTAATATAATCCAATGGAGAAGGAACACAGTGTGAGATGAAATAATTAATAGAGTGAATACAAAACAAACGATGAACTGGCTGGATGTGGATATTGTGTATTGCCTCACAGAGGAACCCATTGTCTCCCGTGACAAGCCAATGGTGCAATAGTTCCAATGGGAGATAATCCTCAATTAATGTCCACCTCGTGCCAGGTCATCGTTATTTTTATTATACCGAATAACTGCATTATCCAGTTGTAAGATATATTGTTCTATCATCTACTCACACTATATTGCAAAATGGTGATAATTTGCATGGCCCAACAAATGACGCAATTTTGACGGAAATGCATAGTTCGTAAATTTCCGAAAAACCATTTCGGTAATCTTTGGTCTTAACGGTGAATATTACCGTAATTATCGCCCGGTAATATAGACTGCCACGCGCAAACATAGTAAAATACCACATGGTACCTAATGGGAATTTGAATGAGGTATAATAAAGAAGAATACATGTATGTAGAGGGAATCGGTGACAGGGATATAGGGGTGTCTCATCCCCAACTTTGGTAAAAATGTACACACATTTGAGATTCATACTTCAATCACCAGCAGTCGGGGGGGGGGGGGGGGGTGGTCATTCACGTCTTTTCCATACAGTAGGCCGGGTGGGTGGGTGGTTCAGCCGCGAAAAAAGTCACTTTTTTCCAAGTGGTCACAATTTTTTCCTCTTACAACATTTCTGCAATATAATTGCCTCAAAGTGTTCAGCATCATTGTTAAGGTGTTTATGACACTTAGGGCAATGCGGCGCCAGCTCTCAGGAATTCGCCTTTTACATCCGATCACATTGCCATGTACCAATGCTACTGGTTCCAGATGAAATGGACATGAATACTACCCGGCATAGCACCAACCTCTGACGACCTCAATCTATTTTGGTCTCGACCAACCATGGAGAACTAGCGACAGAATGAGGGTCACATATGGTGAATTTGATAATGCTATAGCCCACTATGCTGGGTAGCATCACTAAACTCACCCTCATTGGAGCTTATTCTGCAGACTGCATATATGACTGTCTTATTTTCAAGTTTCTATTTACATGTACATGTATGTGTCTGAATGCTTGACCTGGGTCTGGCCTTAGCACTGTACTTAGCCCAGGAACTCAGCTCATGGAAATGAAAATAAGTTTTTGTGATACATGGTGGATTTCAGCTGAATACCTGTATTGTTGGAGAGTTAATTGCCAGGTGGTGTTGCCCTAAATTCATGTGATACTATGGGACACATCTAAAGTTACACTTGCTGTGGTGAAAAGAAGGTACACTAATGCTTTTATACTTGTTTTCACGTATAATGAGCTATCTCAGACAATATTTGGGGACGAAACAATCAATAATTTACTGATCAGCACATGTATTCTGTGTGTTATTTTGGTTTTTTTTAAGGTTTTTTTTTAGATTACTTCCTGTTTCGTGTTATTACAAAAGTTGGAATGACTTAGAAGAATCAGAAACGGAAATAGGGTAACTGTAATACTGACCATCAAGTTTAAATGGTATGAGACTACAGATTTGGAGGTAAAAAGGGGGTGGGTACACAAGAGCCGGAAAAAAGTTTTTTCAGCCTACTGTCATGTCAATTTTTTCCGACCCCCCCCCCCCCCTGCAGCAGTTAGAAATTTCAGATCCGAAAATTCATTATCTAATATACACGATCAAAATGATAAGTAAAATAATTTACATTTCAATTGGTCTGCACTACAGATACCTGAATACAACTTTAAAGTGATATGGTGATCAAATAGAAATGGAGAATATTACATCCAAATTGACAAAACACACCGTCATTCTTATAAATTAATTAAATGCAGTGACTCTCGGTTGCGAAAAGGTTTGCGTCAGTTTATTGCCGATAGTTGCGTCCCGAATTGATAGTTCAGATGACGTTTTCTGTGGAGTGGTGCGGTCGATTTGTTTGAAATTTTATGCGATGTTATAATAGTAGAATGTTACATTCCTCCAGTTGGCATAGCGCCTGAGTACTAACTTATCAGTTCCACGCACCGGAACAAGTCCATAATACGTCTTTAATACATATAAATGTTTACATGTAAATACAGACAATTAACACATATATCACCATGACAAGTAACTTCTTAAAGTGACGTGTAACACTCCGTTGTGCATGGTGATACAATGAGAATACAGATCATAGTATAGTTAGTTTCATCGATTTGTATCCAAATTGGCAGCACACAGCTTTATATTTAGTGTACAGTCGTGCACATGCTGGTACTTTTATGTGAAATATGCATGTGTAACACCAGATTTTTCTCATGAGTTTGTTTGGGAACAGCGGTTGTAAGGTACCTTCAAAACGAGTTCCCCAGTCTGTGAGTGGCTGTATAAAGTGATGACAGGAAGAGACATACCATTTGCAATGAAACAAGTACACAATATATATCTTTAAAGTCTATATATTTTGGACAGGGAAGTATTTCTCCAGTCCAGGCACGGAAGTTAAATATAGTTTCGGGGGACAACAAACCTCTAAATAGTATTCGACATTTATAATGCCGCATCCTTGTAGTCCCGAAGGAGGGAGTGGTGGTATAGTCAGTCGCCCTTCTTTCCACACATACTTCTTTTTCTTTGGAATTTTGCTCTTTTTTAGAATGGCGACTTGTTTAGTTTCTGTCCTCGTTTTGAGCGGAGTGTGGAATGTTGTTGTCTGCAAATAAATGCATCGATCGTGGGTTAAAATGCCAGCCTATACATGAATTTTAAACGGATATGGCTCGTTCGGACCCCAAAATTAGGTATACATAATTTGGTTAGAGGGTTCTCAAAATATACGCAACTCGAAGATTTCCGATTTAATTCGACGATATAAAGCTGAACTATGTTTTGTTTCTTATATTTTTTCAGTAAATTTGACTACTCAATATATATCAAAGGCACGTGAGGCCTTAGTTGTCGAAAATATTCATATTTGTTCTAATCACCGTAAACAGAAAAACATTAAAACGCATTCAGTTTCGTTCATATATACCATGACCATCACGTAAACAGCATGTTACCATAAGACCTACTATATTTTACCTAAGCAAGAGCCTGATTGTGTTACAGAAGACAGCACAATGCTACTGGCTAATCACACACACATGACATAAACGCTCTTTATTAGTTCCATATAAGGAATTCACCAACAAAGGACGCTCTTTGTGTTTACCATCGAAATATAAACAAATACCAGAACAGTTACTTTTTATGCTTTTGTTTACATAACAATGGTCAAATATTTGACAATAACATACTTTTGATGCGATATTTCTTATTTGTATACGGACAAAGTCTGTCTACATTTTGATGTTCTTTCTGTTTGTGGCGGTTTTTGACGGGTGGAAATATTTTCACAGGACACCCACCGCCAAGGCCAACCGTACCTTTAAACAGCGATCGCGTATAAATTGCACATGTAGACCGTCGGAAGAAAATCGAGAACTGTATGTCGTTGCTCTAAAATGTTAAAATGATGTGAAACACTCCGATAGGGTGATAAAATATAAATGGAGAATATTCTTGCTCAAAGTACTATTTTACAAATATATCCAAATTGACAACATACATTGTTATATATATTAATTCAATGCAGTGACTCTCGATGCCAAAACTTCTTTGTTGGTTTAGCGCCGATAGTTGCGTCCCGAATCGAGAAGTAAATATTTAGCGTAAAGTTCAGACGATGTTTCTATGGAGTGGTATATACTGATAGATTTGCTTGAGATTTGCGGCAATGTTAGTAGAATGCTGCATCCCTCCACTTGGCATAGCGCCTGACTACTGACTTACCAGTTTCACGCAGCCGAACAATTGCATGATATGTCTTTAATGATACTACATGATGTTGATGATTAAAACGAAGAGAAAGCAGGGCGTGAAGTTTTAAAATAGTTTTATGTTAAAGATTGATTATCTCTCCATAAAACAAATTTGAAATAGTTTTGTGGTGTAAGATAGTAAATATGATGTGAAGACCCCCGTCCGGAAACGCTTCTATCAATTAATATTGATTTTATTTTGAATATTTTCTGATATTATGCACTGATAAAAAGGGACATATATTTGTTACTATTTTTAGAACAGACCGTTCAGGCGATAGAATATAGCTATAGAGATTATTAGAGTTGTCTGATTGCTACGCTTCGAACGTCAAATGTCCTAGATTGATTGTGTGTAATGTTTTATTCCATATTTATAAGCGATAATGAGTCTAATTAACGTTTTTGGTGACAAGATTACACAATACAATTTCTGGTTCCCGCTAACATTAACCACTATTGGTTGTTAGCTAAACAATCACACATGTTTATACCAGAAATTCGAAATTTTGCAATATTAATCAATATAAGCGTTTCCGTTTCCTATTCCTTAGGGAACTACTTGTCAATGAGTATTTAGTATATAAAGGGTCTACACGCATGCATGTTGAGCGTGCTTTGAATAGCGATATCAAAAGAAATGTAAAAGCCGTTATAATTTCTTGTCAAGAATTAGGCGTAATACACCATTGACAACATAAAAACAATCTTACACATAGACCCACTTCGCGTGTCTCAGGTCATTAGGAGCATCCGATATCTTCCAGAAAACAACGAGAAAACATCCCCAAGAGGAGCGGTGTGAGAGCGTCTATTTCTTTGTGCCGACCCATAACGCAGATATTCATTTGCGAAAGCGTAAAGGTGCCTTTACACGATTAAGTTTGCTTAATTCAGCACGCTCAAGGGGCGAGCTGCATCGTGTAATGTTATGCCTTTTCATACAGCTCAGCACTTTTTATTATCTATTAAGCAAGCTTAATCCAAAGGGACTTGGCTGTATTTCCATACACCACTGAATGGCCCATTAATGTCAAGTAGCAGTTAAATAAAAGAATCCCTTCTATATCTGATTAAAGACACATGTGTAGTCCACAATATTGGAGTCTAGTAGTAAATATAACCACAGACCTGTTAATTATGATGGTCAGTTGTAAAAGATTTCCTGATAAAACAGTGCTAAAAAGGCTTGCTGTGTTTTCAGCATAACACCCTGTGGTTACCATTTGAAGCTGAATTAAGCAAGCTTAATCGTGTAAAGGCACCATAAGATCGGTACCTTATTGCTCTTCTGGGAATTCCAATCTCCATTATCTTGGAACAAAACAACGCTAAATGAACTAAAATCTATGAAGGGAAATTATACGAGATGCTATATATATATACGAGAGCGAGAATCAAAGATGCCATCATATATACAGTAATGCCCTAAATAATCGACTCCTTAACCACAGCAGAATTATGGGTAATTTGTCAGGATTTAGTCGGAAACAATCACTCGTATACAGTCATGGTCAATCTCGATGCATCTATGGGATTATTATAAAGTTATTATACAATGTTGTGTACAGTATGTGTTTTGCTTGTACGAGTCCAGGTTGTGGTGAAAAGTCATATTGGACGAGACACGTATAATGACATTTTTATTATCCATCTGTATGTTTATCCAAATTTTGGGAATAAAACGTTTGTGGTTATTTTTGGTATTTGTCGGCACTTCATTCTCTATAAAAGCCAGTATATTGATCATCAGAAAGCATGATTTGGAAAAGTAAACACGGAAGTGAGAAATAAAACTCAATGCGGAAGTGAAACGTCTGCTAAAATCCATCAGTATTGCGCGCGCATCACAATTTCACCGATTCATTTCGCAATAGAGTTAATTCGTGACGTCACGGAGTCCAATAAAAAGTGATATTGTACAGTCGTGAGTCCAATATGACTTTCGGGAGTCCAATATGACTTTTTCCAGGACTATCACGTGGCGGCTTTTGCCCAATCGGAAATGGTGTTAGTTAAGGGATGGATAATAAATAAAGTTAGTATACAATGTTGTGTACAGTATGTGTTTTTCTTGTACGAGTCCAGGTTGTGGTGAAAAGTCAGTGTCGTGTCCAATATGACTTTTCACCACAACCTGGACGAGTACAAGATAAACTCATACTGTACACAACATTGTATAATGACATTTTTATTATTCATCTGTAAATGTATGTTTATCCAAATTTTGGAAATAAAACTTTTGTGGTTATTGTTGGTATTTGTCGGCACTTAATTCTCTATAAAAGCCTGTATATTGATAATCAGAAAGCATGATTTGGAAAAGTAAACACGGAAGTGAGAAAAAAACTCAATGCGAAGTAAAACGTCTGCTAAAATCCATCAGTATTGCGCGCGCAACACAATTTCACCGATTCATTTCGCAATAGAGTTAATTCGTGACGTCACGGAGTCCAATAAAAAGTGATATTGTACAGTCGGGAGTCCAATATGACTTTCGGGAGTCCAATATGACTTTTTCCAGGACTATCACGTGGCGGCTTTTGCCCAATCGGAAATGGTGTTAGTTAAGGGATGGATAATAATAGAACATATAGGTGCCGAACATAGAGGATACCTGCGGTTCTCGAGTGAATACCAGAATTACCTCATGAGTGGCTACAGTGGAATATAACTATTCCCACGAGCGGCCTTGGCCGCGAGTGGGAATAGTTATATTCCAATGTAGCCACGAATGAGGTAATTCTGGTATTCACTCGAGAACTGCAGGTATTCTGTTTATTATATGCTAAACAAATTAGCTGCGCTTAATCACCACAACAAATTAGAGTATTCACTCGAGAACCGCAGGTATTCTGTTTATTATATGCTAAACAAATTAGCTGCGCTTAATCACAACAAATTAGAAATCGAATGACTTGTTTTGATCAATCAGTTGTTCTGTGACCAGTTCACTACGATATTCTTTAAAAATAAGCGTGCACACACAAAAAATAGTCCCCGATGACCCCACCAGAATGAAGTGAAACCATTCGAAATATTCATCAATTTATGAAAAATTACCTCGAACAAAGCAATAGAATTGCCTATCTTCAATAAATGATTTGATTTTTATCAAGCATAATGAACAAATAACAACACAAAAGGTTCGTTCCATTTAGAAATACCAAAATCCTAATTACTGATTCAATACTTCCGCTTCGCAGTTTGGAATATTAAAATCAACACAATTTCTCTTCAATTTCACTCGCTGTCACTGTCAACTATTCTCCTGATTCGCCGGTATTTAACGATAGGACTAGACTCGGTGTCTTCTGTGTGGTGAGACTTCGGTGAGCAGCTGTGAAAGTGCATGTACACCGATCCACTGAAAGTTGCGTTTGAGAAAATTGATTTCAAACTTCGCATCGCACTTGATGAACTCTCAACTCCAGGTGTACCAATACGGTCACTGTTCGATACACTAACTGTCGATTTGGAAACAGTTACATTTGTCGGTGATGATATTGAAATAGTGTCAGGACTTGGTACAGGTGCAGTTTCCAATACTGGTGAAAGCTCGACTACAGGCTGTGCAGCTGGGAGTACTGACTCGGTGACTCTGACTCTGTTATTTCCAGCAGTATTTGATAAAATTGAAGAAATATGTTTTGTTTGGACAGCATTCATTTTGGAGTAGTTCAACAAACTGTTCACATTCTTGTGTCCTGACACTTGGATTATCTGATGCGGTGGTACATTTTCATCGTTAAGTGACTGGACCAGCAGTTTTCGAACACTATAGTTGGTAAGTCGCTTATCCGTTGTGAGGCCTGAGTCTACACACATGCCCTGCACAATTCTATTTAAAGAATTAATGCCGAATGCATTGCGCTTATACCAAGGCTTGCCTTTATTCCAGCCCTGGTAATTGACGGCGATGAAGAATGGGCTGTCTGGAGCTTTTTCCTCTTCTGGTCGCTTCTCGCTGAACAAACGATATAATTTAACCGGGTCTCTCTCTGGGTTGTCGACCGAATATGCCCTTGGTTTAATTCTTCTGATATCTCGTGGATTTTCACCGGTTCTTGTCTTTGTTTGTCGCTCCTGTGTGTAGATAATATATTCATGTCCATTATCATCTTCTTGCAGACTGATATCGCCCCATTTCAAAGAATGAGTTTCCTCCCCTGTTCTCATTCCGAAGTACAAAACACAAGTCCACCACATAGAATTTTGTAACGACTTTGGGTTATATGGTCCAAGAACTTGTGCCCTATAAAATCGCTCAACATCATCCTGTGTAATCGGATCTGCTTCAAATGGCTTATTGCCCTTTCCTATAGATTTCAGTTGTTTCTGTTTGCTTTTCAGAGTTTCACGGCATGATGCAAACTGATGATCACTTATGACAGAAACTGGATATGATCGCATCCTGAGGTATCGATCGAGTGAGGACATAAACGCTCGAAGTGACACTGGCTCGTATTCAGTTCCGTCTTTCTTTCTCACAGATAGGAGGAAACTTGATATAAGCCCACACAGAACATCTGGGGGAATGAACTCGGGCTGCCTCTGTTCATCTTTACTTAGTAGAAATGTTCTAAAGAGTTTAATATCATATTCAGTTTTTTTAACAGTATTTTTATTTCTTTGTTGGTCATTGAATTGAGAAACTTCCTCATCAGTTACATTTGTAAATCTGGAACTTACAGTGGAAGTTGAAGGCAATATTGGCAATGGAGCTGAGGCTGAAATCAGTAGTGAGCTTGAACTTACAGTGGAAGTTGAAGGCAATGGCAATATTGGCAAGGCAGCTGAGGCTGAATTCAGTAGTGAGCTTGAACTTACACTTACAGTGGAAGTTGAAGGCAATGGCAATATTGGCAATGGAGCTGAGGCTGAATACAGTAGTGAGCTTGAACTTGAAGTGGAAGCTGCAGGAACCTGCTGGTCAAATATAGAGTCACTATTCTGAACACAATCTTGTGGATCTTTATCATTATATTTCGCTAATTTTTCCAGTAAAGAGTCCCAAAACACATCGCCTTCTACGTCTATTTCAAATCCGTCTTCCATATTTTACTTTACGAATGACGTTGCTAATGTAAACAGGCGTCTGTAATGCAGTTAAGGGGGAAATACTCTAAATCTCACGCGCAAAAGTGCAAATAGTCCGTATCGCTTCAGGCGCATGAATATCAATTCAAAATTTAACGGCATTACAAGTGATTCGCCCCGATTGGAGCTAGCGTTTAATATAAGGAAGCTAGCGTGTAATATAAGGAAGCTACCATGTAATATAAGGAATCTACTGTGGAATATAACGTTGGCGCACAATTGGGCGCTCGACTAGCGAAATATAGCTTTTTACTCGAACATGAAATCAATAGAATTTGATAGGGAAGCATATAATAAAGTATATTATATAAATTAGCAAACGTGAAAATATAAATAGGATAACCAGTTGACTGATAGAGAAGAGTTAGCGAAATCGTGTTGTCAATCCAAATTATTTTCAGTTTTATAAACCGACTGCATGGAGAGAAGGTTATGCATAATTGGCTGCCACTTGTCCTCCAATCACAATGCCAACTTGTATTGTAATACTTATCGGTAAGAAATATATATGGCACTCGAGTTCCACACGTATTTGTAAATTTGGAACAGAAAGAACACTGTAATTCTAGGAACGAGCGTGTAACAAGTCTTTAATGGCAGATTACATATAATGGCTCATATATATATATATATATATATCTAAGAAGTGACACATGCAAGAGTTTACTATCTTTAAGACTTTAAATTAAGGCCCGAATATTGCATTTCGCGATTTAATTGATGCCTAATCATTAACACCATCTAGAAAACTAGAAAATTAGGACAATATCATGATATTGACATAATCTCACCATTTTGAGTTCAACTGAAGTTGAGAGAATAGTCCGTCTGCTGTAATTTGATACCTCTACATCGATGTGGATGGATTGCCCTGGTACATAACCTCGTTGGTCCAGTCGCAAGGTGGCGCGAATTGGACCGGAAGCGCAGCTTAAGCAACACAATGTTTTCTGATCGTCTGCACAAATTGGCATCTGTAATATGGAATACACCCATGAATGATAATTCAAGAATATAGTTTAACTAATCTGCACAAATATTTTGCAACGCTTAAATTTGTTGCAACAAATTGTACCAAACTGATAAGAGAGTACAATTGTCACTGAAAGAATGTAGCATTCAACCAACCATTCTACTCATTTGCGTTGCCCTAACACGCGATTAATTTATGTTGAAGAACAATAAGTGGCAGTATATATAGGTGATATTTATTAGACATTATCTATTGCTGCTTCGATTGTAATGACAGTTTTGTTCAAATACTTTTTAACACCGGGATCGTAGATAATATATGACCAGAGGGTGTTACATGACAGTGAAATTAGAGTTCCTGGCCATAAGATTGATTTTGCTCGACAGCTGGACGTATTGGATGAAATTTATTAAATATTTACACGATGGATTTTCGTATTGACGTTTCGTCCGATTAGGCAGTATGGTATATTACTATTTGTAAGGTACGTTTTCTATACCTACAGTAAAGCCCTAAATAATCGACTCCTTAACCACAGCAGAATTATGGGTGACTTTTCCGGATTTAGTCGGAAATATGGCTTGTTGCCATTCATCGGAAAGCTCTCAGCGGGAATGAGATGGACCCTATCTGAATCCATCCGTTCGATGTTTTGATCACTTGCTGTCGATATTAAGATGTTGTTTGTCCAGAACTTGATTTGTTGTGGAGCGAACGAAAATCAACCAGATCACTTGTGTTGAAGAGCGTTATGGATTTTGTTGTCCGAGAGCAGACACAAAAATAAGCTTCTTAAGCTATTAACCCTTTCTACTAAATAGATTCTCCCAATCAGTTATAAAATTATACAATAGAATAGTCCTTTATTCATTTGGGAGGGATGTTCGTGTAATAAAAGCAGACGCCAGACGGAAAAGCATTCATATTCATTGGTGGGACATGTTCAGATAATAAGTTCAACAATTGACATTATGGTCATTTGTTGAACTTATTATCTGAACATGTACGATGGGATAACTACTCATCAATGAGTATTTAGTATGGACATGGTTTAATTTACCACCGTGATGGAACAAGTTGGTCACCAACCTTGTATTTCACATTGAGCAATAGTTTCACGAGGGTTTCGAATCGACTGCATGGATAATTCACGATTATACAAATGTAGAGCATATTCTATTTCTGGGGACTTTTCAATGTTTCCGTGGTTTGTCTTTGATTTTGAAATATGACACCCTAAAATAAAATATGTGCGGATTGAAACTGTTAACAATCCCGTGATAATACCGTGCGGAAGAAGTACCACAAGCATACTGCTTTAATTCCATCAGTTTATATGAAATAACAGCTATACTCTGAAACAATGATCGATTGTGTCTCCGAGACACCGAGACGGAAGGCAAACGATGTTAAGAATACATAACTCCATCCGTAATGTGCCAACGCTGACATATCGGCATTAAACTTTGAGATGATGATAATTTATTACTGTGTCTCCAGACATTATCCAGACGGAATAATCTTCTAGTCCTCGGGCGCCTGCACCCGATGTACACCTGTTGCTTTAAAGGGACTCAGGGGCCTTCGAAGTGCATGGGTTCATGCAAAATAACATATCTGTCTGTACATAAAAACAACAAGTACACACAAAATATAGATTGACTTTGTTGATATTTTTCATTAAAGACATATCATGGACTTGCTTTGGTGCGTGAAACTTATAAGTCAGTAAGTACCTGGGGAATTAAATGTAGCATTCTACTAACTTCGCCGAAATTTAAAAGAAATCCGCCATACCACTCCATAGAAAACATCGTCTGAACTACGCTCTATTGTAAATATTTACACCAGATTCTGGGCGCAACTGTTGGCGATAAACTAACGCAAATGGTCATTGCGTTGCATTAATATATATAAACGACGATGTGTGTTGTCAATTTGGATTAATATTCGTAAAAATAACAACTTTGAGCAAGATTTTTCTCCATTTCTATTTGATCAGAGTGTTTCACATCACTTTAATAATAACTCTCCATCAATGTGGTATCTCATGTCAAATCCATTGTTATGTGAACGTTACTGTTACAGTAGAATTGCCGATAAAAGACCAGTTAGTCCAATAAGATACTAAAGTTTAAAACTTGACGGTAAACGTTGGAAAAAGGTCAAAGCATTGACAAATATTCTGAATAACATACAGACTAAATATTTGTTGACAAATCACTGTAACAGTTTTGTTGATATAATACTGGTTTCAACACGCGAAATTTCGTTATTGGAGAACTATCAATAATGGTGAACACCGGTTATATATTTATCTGTGTCCCTCTATAATTGTGATATGTTTACAGACTTGTATATAATTTGCATAATTACCCACTCAGAGTGCCTTAGGCCCCTTTAACAATTTATATAATAAATACTCATTGATGAGTAGTTCCATTATGAAATGTTCAGATAATAAGTTCAACAATCGTTAGTCGAACTTATTATCTGAACATTTCCCACCAATGAATATTAATCCTTCCAAACTTGTATAAACTTTTCGTTCGACTATCGTCTGCTAATTTATCCTGTACACCCCTCCAATGAATAATAGACCATTACAATGTATACCTCTATAATCGAATGGGATAATCTATTTAGTATAGAAAGAGTTAAAGATGTTCTATCTCTTCCCGACGACAACACTTCGAACAATAGCAACACACATTTCTCTGATAATCTTTTTGAAGACTCTTTTGCATTATATATTATTCCCAAATCATGAGACACATCTGGGTTCGTTTTCACCAACTGGGTTTTTATAATATATATATACACCAGGTGGTTTATACCGGGCAAGGCTGAATATGAAGCTATCTGTGGTCGTCGGTCGTCGGTCGGATATACATCGCAACATTATAGGATTATCTAATCCAGGGGATTTGATGATCATAGGTTGACTACTACACGGTTAATTATACCACACCCAAGGCTAATTCAATAATAAAATTAACAAAAGATATAATTTAAAACAAGCAACGAATGCCTGCATATCAAATTATCAATATTCAGATTAGTTGAAGATGATATTTTTTTTTACAAATTTCAGTTGAAATACTACGCAGTTTAAGACGATTAAATAACATATTTTTCAAACCATACAATTTAACTATTTATAAAAACTTGTCGCGTGTTTATTGTTTAAAACCATCAAGATTATAAGTAAAAATATAATATTAATGCGCATAGCTATTGCACAAAAACACTAATAAATCGGTAATCACAAAACACGCGTTTAATAGTTTATTATTTTTTACTGTGAATATATAGTGTTGATCGCCAGTTACATAAAACGTACCATAGCAGTGTTTATGTTACATAAAACATGCACATAGTAGCACATAATTATATTTTTCTAGGGGGTTGGGTCTATCCCTTAAATCTCGACTGAGACGTTGCCTTACATGTCTCTTCACCCCGCTTTGGTCTAACTCTAAGATTCCAATTATATCTTCAAAATTCATACCACAGTAAGATTGAGTCGGAGTCTCTACAACACCATGTGTGAAACGCGCGGATTGTACCGCAGTAAGATTGGAACGGAGTCTCGACACCACCATGTGTGAAACACCCGGATTGTACCGCAGTAAGATTGAGTCGGAGTCTCTACACAACCGTGTGTGAAACACGCGGATTGTACCGTTGTAAGATAGGAACGGAGTCTCGACACCACCATGTGTGAAACACCCGGATTGTACCGCAGTAAGATTGAGTCGGGGTCTCTACACCAACGTGTGTGAAACACGGGGATTGTACCGCAGTAAGATTGAGTCGGAGTCTCTACACCGCCGTGTGTGAAACACGGGGATTGTACCGCAGTAAGATTGAGTCGGGGTCTCTACACCAACGTGTGTGAAACACGGGGATTGTACCGCAGTAAGATTGAGTCGGGGTCTCTACACCACCATGTGTGAAACACGCGGATTGTACCGCAGTAAGATAGAGTCGGGGTCTCTACACCAACGTGTGTGAAACACGGGGATTGTACCGCAGTAAGATTGAGTCGGGTCTCTACACCAACGTGTGTGAAACACGGGGATTGTACCGCAGTAAGATTGAGTCGGGGTCTCTACACCAACGTGTGTGAAACACGGGGATTGTACCGCAGTAAGATAGAGTCGGGGTCTCTACACCAACGTGTGTGAAACACGGGGATTGTACCGCAGTAAGATTGAGTCGGGGTCTCTACACCAACGTGTGTGAAACACGGGGATTGTACCGCAGTAAGATTGAGTCGGGGTCTCTACACCAACGTGTGTGAAACACGGGGATTGTACCGCAGTAAGATAGAGTCGGGGTCTCTACACCACCATGTGTGAAACACGCGGATTGTACCGCAGTAAGATTGAGTCGGGGTCTCTACACCAACGTGTGTGAAATACGCGGATTGTACCGTAGTAAGATAGGAACGGAGTCTCTACACCACCATGTGTGAAACACGCGGATTGTACCGCAGTAAGATTGAGTCGGAGTCTCTACACCACCGTGTGTGAAACACGGGGATTGTACCGCAGTAAGATTGAGTCGGGGTCTCTACACCACCATGTGTGAAACACGCGGATTGTACCGCAGTAAGATTGAGTCGGAGTCTCTACACCACCATATGTGAAACACGCGGATTGTACCGCAGTAAGATAGAGTCGGGGTCTCTACACCACCATGTGTGAAACACGCGGATTGTACCGCAGTAAGATTGAGTCGGGGTCTCTACACCACCATGTGTGAAACACGCGGATTGTACCGCAGTAAGATTGAGTCGGGGTCTCTACACCACCATGTGTGAAACACGCGGATTGTACCGCAGTAAGATTGTGTCGGGGTCTCTACACCGCCATGTGTGAAACACGCGGATTGTACCGCAGTAAGATAGAGTCGGGGTCTCTACACCAACGTGTGTGAAACACGGGGATTGTACCGCAGTAAGATTGAGTCGGAGTCTCTACACCGCCGTGTGTGAAACACGCCGATTGTATCCGGTGAGTATTCGCGGTTTAATCGTGAGGCGGTGTCTATCGACAACAGGGAAGTGGTGGCAGGGGGGTGGGCATACCCAACTCTGTCCATAATGTTAAAAAGTGGGAAATTTCATACCTGACACAACAGTAGTTGGAAATTTTTCACAACATATAGGTTGAAATTGTTTGATTTTACAACCTGTAATTAGCGGTGAATTTGTTGTTTTTAGAACAATAGTATAGCATATTTTTCTACTTTTCGTCAAAAGTTTGGTCTGAAGTTTAAGGTACCAGTTGGAAAGTTCCAACCTATATAAGGGGGTGCAAATGGTATTTTATATTTTGCAAACATATATGAATTTGGTCTGGTTCAGTTATGGGGGGGGGGGGGGCAGTTGGGAATTTCAAGGTGGATACCCACCAACGGCGACCTAGTAGGCCAGAATAGCCACATAGTATGGTCAATCTAA
Source organism: Siphonodentalium dalli (assembly GCA_032622095.1). Classification (NCBI taxonomy): domain Eukaryota; kingdom Metazoa; phylum Mollusca; class Scaphopoda; order Gadilida; family Siphonodentaliidae; genus Siphonodentalium; species Siphonodentalium dalli. The sequence continues at coordinate 159,978,242 of CP136063.1, read as the reverse complement.
GTTCCGTTTCAAAGTTCTGCCCATGTCCTTTCAAATACATGGCCAGAATCCCAAAAGTTGTTTTCGGCAAAATTCAATACTGCATCTTAAGAATGAATGTGTTATGTATCTTAAGGAACTGGTACAATGAAAATAACCAACTGAATCTCAATCTTTTCGGAATAGCAGAGAATAATTTTCGGGATATATGTGAACAATATACTTTTGCCAAATTTGGTTGCCATTTAGGCAGCCATCTTGAGTAATTTGGTATATAGACAGCTTAGTTTGACCCATATAAGATAGATCAAAGCAATATTTCAAACCAACGATAATTCCATTTTACTTTGAACAAAATGGTCCAAACATGAAAAGTGAGTTTTTTCCTATTTTTATGTCAAGTTTGAGAGAGAAAAATAAAATATTTCTGGTGATGTGAGTGGTTACACTAGTAACCATTAACCAAGGTGCATCAGACATGTTAGTATTCAATGAGAAGGCAGAATATCCCATTTTATTCATTAACCACAACTTGTAAGCGATTGCATATGGCACGCTGGGACATTATTAGCCATTTTCCATATTTTGAGCCAATGTAACAATTTTGGTTCCAATGAGTTGGAATATTAATTGGTAATGGTATGCCTCACTTACATTACAGTTTTACTCATTTCTTGTTGAAATAGGACTAGAATCCCAATTGCGATTTTTTTGGTGAAATTTATACCGCATTCTGTTAAATCGAATTTTTGAGGGATCGGAAGGGGCTGGGAACCCAATAATGACATATATCATTGTTCCAATGATCAATTAACATATAAAAGTTAATATAAAAATACAAAGTAAAGTTACAATTATCAACCTGTTCCAAACAGCAGAAACTGATCTAGAAGATATTAGTGAAAAAACGTCTTATTTTCCACTTCTTTCAGCCATTTTGCCGATCATCTTGCAAAAGGAGTTCCAATTTTGCCCTCCAAAAGTGGTGTTAGGTTTTAACTTCACACACATTGATACATTTTTATACATTTGATCAGATTTTCTCGCTACAATTTACACCAAACTGACTTAGTACCTCGTCTGACGGCCATGATGGACGCCATCGTGTCTGGTTAACATTGCTTAAAAGTTGAGAGCTATAATAAAAAAGAAAATTAGTGAGGCGAAGTTAAGTCCGGGGGGGGGGGGTGCAGGGGTACCATAGAGCCCATGGACTAAATGTAACATCGGCGTGTTATCCCTGTATCAATATATACCAACACCTGACATGATTCAGTTTGTTACTCTCCGACATGGTTGGGTAGATTTTCTTCTGGTATCTGATGTTCCACTACACGTGTATATTACGTGTTGTATGAACGTGTATGGAATGTAGATACTGCTCACCTTATTAGGGGGCCACGATGACTCAGTGAGTGAAGTGATTAGCAGATTAGGGCTTATATTCTCGATAATATTCTCAATTCATGCTACATGTATGTTCACACAGCCGGAAAAAATTGCCATGCAAATTTCGTGAAATTCTTCATAGATTTGTATCTGTTGCAGACATTAGATAAATAAATTTCAATATTTCAGATGATATGTTTTAGATTCTTTCCGCATATTGGAGCGATTTATTGCACGGTTGTTTCATGTCCGATATATATTGATTGAAGGCTAATTTATGACAAATGTCAGTTGTATAGCAAACTAAAGATATATATCTTCCTGACCACAATAACATAATTTCATAAAACCCGATTTCAAGACCATATCAATATCTTTTGAGACTAAACCCGACAAAACTGAAGACTGTCTGTACTATATATTTGTCTTTAAGGGCACACTAAAGTGGTTTATTTCAGATGCAACCGAGCGTTCACGCCGAAATCCATTTGAGTGGAAATTAACTTGATACTGGACGCTAACAAGATAGAGTTCTCCCTCTCGCTAAGCTCCGAACGTTTCGTCTGATATTGCTGTTCTAAAAATAGCCCTTTTTTTGGAGTGTAGGTATTATGTGAGAAAAATCTATATCTATATTTGTGAATGTCTGTTTGTCTGTCTGTGTTCTGTTGAAAATCACGGGGGACCATTTAGATGACACCAAAGGGGTCTAACATTGGATAACTTTTTACGAGTCAGATAATGGTGCGGGTTAGAATTTTCTAAAGTGACACTTTTGTTGTCAGGGGCAGAAGGGGGGGGGGGGGATACAACAAGTTGTCGCCGATTTCCACCAAACTTACACAAGATCATCTCCATGATATGAGGAATTTAATGGTGTGGTCTAAAGATGTCAATAATGCCGCCGTTCGAGACAGGTGTTCGCGGAAGGGGAGAGGGTCACCAAAACTGATAACAATATTTTAGCGCCAATTTCAACCAAATTGATACACATTCTTCTCCATGATAAAGTGAATCTATCGTGTGATTTAAAGACGCCAAATTGGTGCCGTTTGGATGAGATGTGGGTTGGGGGGGGGGGCATTAAATTTGATAATAATTTGTGCATTCGCCGATTACCACCAAACGTATACATAACCATTTCCCTGATATCAGAAGTATAACGGTGTGGCTTAAAGCGACCATAAGTGACGTCATTCAGATCAGGAGTGCACTGAAAGGGAGAGGGGAACCAACAATGATACAAATATTTTAGAGCCTATTGCCACGAAATTTACCTATTCTTCTCCATTATACGAGATATCTAATCGTCTGATTTAAAGACGACAAATTGGTGCCGCTGGGGTGAGAAATGGGGTGGGCACTAAATTTAATATAAATTTGTTCTGTGGCCGATTACAACCAAACTTACACATTATCATCTCCATGATATCAGAAGTCTAATGGTGTGGCTTAAAGCGGTCATACGTGGCGTCATTCAGGTCGGGGGTACACTGTTCAAAAGGGAGAGGGGCACCAAAATTGATGCAAAAATGTTATGGCCGATTTCCACCAAATTGACACACATTATTCTCCATGATACGAGAAATCTAATCATGTGATTTAAGGATGCCCAATTGAGCCACTGGGGTGAGAATTGGGGGGGGGGGGGGTGGCACTAAATTTGATACTAATTTCTTTAGTCGCCGATTACCACACAACTTATACATACTCATCTCCATGATATCAGGAGTCTGAAAGATATCACAAAGTGGGTCTGTTTAGTGCCAATTTTCACCAATTCATACACGTTCTTCTCCAGTGATACGAGGAATACATTCGTGTGGGTTAAAGATGCCACAGTTGGTGCCTATATTTGCGAATGTCTGTCTGTCTGTTCTATATAACTTCACAGCCTGTTCTTCCAAAAACCCGCACATAATCTGCTTATAATATAATTTGTTTTCGGTTGGTAATCTGCTTAGAATCGCCTCAATTTTAGTTGATAATGAACTGAAAATGAGAATTTTTTAGTCACATTATCGACTCATAATGATTTCACTATAGGTTCATTTATGTGCGGATAATGACACTAATAAACCAAATCACGACTTATCGGGTGTAACTTCTTTAAAATGTGTTCACTGTGGCCTGCGCCATAAAACGGAATAACGGATATGAGTCCATTATCTACTTATTTCAGGATTAAATGAACCTATTTGCACATTATATGTCGATTATGTGCGTTTTTGCGCGAGGATATGTTGAACTTTACGGGGGACTATCTAGATGATACCAAATGTGTCTAACAGGGATAACTGTTTTACGAGGAGCATAATGGTGTGGGTAAGCATTTTTATAATATGACGCTATTGGTGTTAGGGTCAGGAAAGTAAGGGGCAGCAAAAATTATGAATTATTTTTGTCGCAGATTTCCACCAAACTTATACATAATCACCTCCATGATATGGCGCCGTTCGAGTCAGCCGTGCACGGAGGGAATTGATAAAAAAAAAAAACCTTATTAGAGCCGATATCCACAAAATTTATACACATTCTTATCCAAGATACGATGAATCTAATCGTGTGATTTAAAAACGCCAAATTGTTTTAGTTGTCAAATTACCAACTTATACATAATTATCTCCATTATATCCGGAGTCTAACGGACGTGGTTTAGTTATGTCAAAAATGGCGTCGTCGAGTCACGAATGGGGAGGGGAGTGGTACCGAGGCTGATACAAATATATTTAGAACAAATTTCCACCAAATTCATACACGTTCTTTTTCAATGATACGAGTAATCAAACCACGTGGGTTAAAGACGCCACATTCGGTGTCGTTTTTGATCAGGGATGGAGAGAGTAGGGTCACTCACAGTGATAAGAATGTTTTAGTCTTGCCGATGTCCACCAATGTTATATATAGTAATCTCAATAATTCGTTCTAAGAAGTTTTTGGCGTTCAAATGTCACAACCTCGACAAATGGTGACAGAATTAAGTCACTTGAACAATAATCTATTCTCAACTGTCATATGTTTTATGGGGACTGGAATCAGGGCATTCATATAGTGAACTAGCAAAAATAGATACATAGAAGAAAGCATTGAATGTATATTTATCACTCTATTTAAGTTATACATATATATTCATGCAAACTGAGGACGACCTTGAACCGTCAGAAGGTGGCATGTCAGAATAGACCATTAACACAATTAAGTATGTCCAATTCATGATATTTTCCACAAAAAAGATACAATTGTCAAGAGATATGGAAATGTATAGAAGGCCTGTTTTCTTCTGTGATAAAAGAAAAGACAGCCAGAAGCATATGACTTTTCAGGATCCTCCAAAAACTGGCATCTAACAAGTGTACATCTGCCCAATACAGAGGATTTCTATAATTTGTTTTGAACAGACTAATAACGTAACAAAAACTAACTATCGCGCTCTGTTTCGACCACATGTAGCTGATATATAGCGACATTTCTTTTTAAACTGAGAATAATTAGCCTGTATAGCACTATGCGCCTGGATGTCTTTAAAACATCTATACCTTCATGGAGATATGACAAACAGGTGTCCTCAAAATCTTAGTCTAAACCACTACATTGATTTGAACATTTATATATGTAAAACCTAATTGTCGTCTTTTATTTTTGCGAACTAATGTGTTTATGATATCATGATTTGATCCCAATAGCAAATTAACTAAAAAACAATCGTCAATTCTAACCACGTCGACTGTACGATTTAAAAATGATAACATCTGAAGCATGCGCAGTTGTAATAAATAAAAACTTCTTTATTGGTGGGACGAATTGATCGCGAAAAACTAAATGACAAGCACTCCGACATGGTGGACCATGCACTACTTATAATCCATGTATAAGAATGACGTTTTGTGATGCGAAACACTTTGAGCAAGAGTATTCGCACTAAATCTCCACAGCAGAGGGTTTCACGTCACTTTAACCTGGGCAACGCCGGGTAACCCTGCTAGTTCTAAATAATACCGAAATTACATGCAGTTGATAAAAGCTTTTCCTTACAGGTTTCATCGATTCACACCTATTACTTTATACCCCATAATCTATATAAAACTTGCTTGGAAGAGATACACCATCTTTAACGAGTTCTGTAAATATCACTGCCCGCAAATTAACCTATTCTATACTAAATACTCAATGATGAGTAGTTACCCCATAGCAAATGTTCAGATCATAAGTTAAAATAAATACTTATTACAGTAATGCCCCAAATAATCGACTAAGCGATATTTCCGACTAAATCCTGAAAAGTTACCTATAATTCTGCTGTGGTTAAGGGGTCGATTATTTAGGGCATTACTGTATCTTAACATTCCCTCTAATAAATAGGACTATTTTTTATTATCTGTCGTCTGCTTATTTTTTCTGAAAACCCATCCAGATTATTAATATACCATTCAGTGTATACTTTTAAAACAGAATGTGATAATCCATTTAGGTTAGAAAATGTTAAACTGTTGGGCGTATGCATTTTATAAGTAGTGTTTCGTTCATATCGTAGAACACTACAATAAACTGTAATGAATTGCCTGCTAATTTGTTAGCACGTGGACGTGCCCGTACTGTACTTGTCTTGTACATGTTACACATAAGCTACATACAGCCGCATCTGGCGCCTTGTTCAGGTCGAGGTCGCTGATGACAGTGAACGCTCTCTTGCATGCGTGGTTGTGTTTGTGGTCCCTGTGTATTGTTGCTTTGACGTAATACCTAACGTAGCCGTACTGGCCTTCGAATGACGTCGGTAGGGATGACGGTAACTGGTGCTGGAACGGGTACGAGTATCGGCCCGGTCCCAATGCCAAACTTTTGCTGTGTTTGTCCGGTTCTGAAAAACAATAACACCATCCACTCGATCAGACTGTAGACGCTGGCAATAATTATGACGATCCAACGCACTACTATGTTCGCCGTTATCGGAGACCAGCACTCATAACGATGTGCATAGTGAAACGACATAGCTCCATAGACAGTGTCTGGTCAACCATTCAATTAGTCCAATATTCATTCGACGTAAAGCAGCTATAGTCAACTCGGCAGGATAGAAACTTCTTTACGTCGAAGAATTCTGTCTATTATATTTTGTTCTATTGCTCATTGCATGTTTACGCCCAGATCAAGTGGCTGGATTTTTGGGGTCAATTTTAATGGTCTATGTCACACAAATCAACACAGAATGCTACATTTATCGGGAAGAGTGATACCCTACGGTCATAATCATGTATTATAATAACTGTCACGTTAAATTACGCACATAATGCGTCGTGTAATTAAGAGTAACCACACATTGTTTACGTTTACCACACGGCGGTCACTTCGCGGGGTAAAATGAGTTAGTATTCTTTTGAAATTATGTAAACATTGGGATAAAATATATTTTTCACTTTAAATTAGCGCTTTGGATTGACAACTCGTGTGATGTTCTGAATAAATATCACGTCTTCTATGAAATAAAAGCAATTTGCCGTCACAGGTGTGACATTTGACGACAATCATTTGTTATTTTAATAAGCGGGTAATCAACACTTAAACCCCGCTATAGAACGGGTAGGCACGATGCCCCAACGAAAAGCGTATATCTATATACCTACCGGTTTCACTAGCTGCTTTATGTCGAATGAAACTACAATTCGACGAGTCCATAGAATATTTAGTGTTCAATATTAATTATTAGTAGTACAATTTAATGCACACCCAATTGCTTATTTTTGCTCAATACAGCAAAATACAGAAGATTCCAAAACGTTCAAAAAATATTAAAAGCCGATTACGTTGACAACGTGATTGACGACGTTAACTGCAACACAAGTCTTCATTAAATTATGAGGTATATGTATATATATCAAAACAATTGTTCAATTAATTAAAGCAACAAACCTGCACAATAACGTTAAGGGGGAGACTCACGTTTTACATAATTTCAGCCAAAATGGCAAGAGATTTTCAACAAAGAATTTATCTGGATTCATCTGGCGAAAAATCTTGAATTTCACATATCATCAATCATCTTCATTGAATATATAATCTGAGCATGTATTAAAGGGATACTGTACGCCAAATGTTGTTGTTGGTTTCTATAGTCTCCGAGTCGGAGAATAAGGTAACAATTTTTTCATTATTTGAAAGTCTGTTGAGTACGAAGTAATGTTACGGATGACAAATATACCATATTTCAAAAATACAAATTGTCGTTGTCGAGTAATTTTTGTACAGTTTTCAACCAAATGAATCAAATAAAAGTTATATTATAGGCATACTAGTCCCATATAATCATTTAAGTTATTGTATCGTTGCTAGTCAGTGAGTGGCTTGAGTGTTCTCCCCGTATCATCATAATATTTTAAGCGATCGTGTGTGCGATCGGTTTAACAATCCTGTATCCCTCAATTACTTACGGAAATTCGTAATTTAATTGACGCCATTTTATGGCTCCAGTCATAAATTCAATTTATATCAAAATTATTAACTTTTAAATTATTAAATTTTAAGATAGCCTATTAACCTGAGCGTTTAAAGAATACATCTTCGACTCAAATTACTTATGTTTCTATATATTATCGATATTAGATCGTTGTTGTCACCGGAAATTTTATGAAAATGGCGTACAGTACCCCTTTAAGATACGAAATACTAATGGATTATTCTAATACATTTGAGAGGTTGAGAATATTTAGTTTTCTGTTTTGTCCCTTTTGGTACCAAGAACTGCATGAATAAGTATTATTTTAACACAACACCATGCACACTCATCAGATACCTCATTGTATTGGATCTAAGAGAGGAGGTTTAATTTGTATCATAATGTTGGATTTTTAAGGGTCAGACGCACGTTTTGCCAAAATGTCCTGGTATTTCAAAATGGATTTTCTCAAAATCTGTCAGGAATATCTCTGTGGAATTTGGTACAAGCTTTCAATGTGACCCAATATTTAAGGAACATTAACCCATTGGATATTATAACCTCATTCACTTTACTTTTATGGCATGAACAATATTTAAAATATCACTGTTTTCCGATACCAAGAACTTCTGTAAAATCGATTTTTTTCAAAAGTGCAGATCATATATCCATGATTTCATATTTGAAGATCATGAGAGGAGACTTAATTTTTTTCTTGATTAATGAAATTTAATGATAATTTTCAATTAGAAAGGCAACTACCCATAAATAATGTTCTATATTTGAGAAAGTTCACGCCATGCCTGTTGATCAATGAAACATTGGGCTGCGATGGGTTCTGGGTCATGGGTTGATAACCAAGTTAAAGCTGACCACCATATATCTCAACAATGTGGACTAAATGCAATTGATTGCTCCCTGCTTGAGTGGACCACACTACATATCAGCATTTGTTTTCATTGGGCTGGAATATGTGTGGCTCAGAAAGGAAAAACTCGGCCGGGTTCGAACTTTAAGAGAACCTTTAATCGCTATACGTTAAAATACCGATACTGATTAAAACGTGTGCCGAACAAAGTCTAGGCTTGAAGTTGAAGATTAAATGAGCTTTTAATCTCTACACGGATGCACCGTGTATCATCTGGCAAACAATCCCCCTGGCAGGATAATGATAGAATACGATATTCTGTTTCGCGACGATAACGATAATTTCATGATTTATAGAGCAGACTTCAGAAATGAAAATCGATATGTATATATGGAGGCATCGGAAAATTCCACAGGCGCGATGACTATAACACACTCGTCACGTCATAACTTATGCGTTATCAAGAATAAAGCAATGTAAAAAGGTCTTACAATTTATGCGATATCGATGGGCCATGCAGATTTAGCTGTATTGGAAAAACAGCGATTCTGTTAAATCGAAATGTAATTTTCAACCTTTCAAATTTAAACCCCGCGTGGCGGTTTGAAGTCTGGATTTGTTATAGCCAAAGTGTCATTAGACGTAAAGCAGCTAGCGAAATGGGTAGGGATAGATACTGTTTTACGTCTATGCATCCTCCATAATTATGCCGTTCTATATCGGGTTTAAGCCTTAAAGGCACGGTTGGCCTTCGCGGTGGGTATCGCTGTTAAAATAGGCACAAACGTTAAAACCGCCACAAAAAAAAAGAATATTAAAATATAGACAGATTTTGTTCTTATACTAATCATAACTGTCGCGTAAATATTATGTTATTGTCAAGTTCGTACGCTTTGTAATGTAAACAAAAGCCAAAAATGTCAAAGAACATGTCTTTTGTTCACATAACACAGCGTACAATAGCATACTTGACAATAGCATACTATTCACGCGATATTTATGATTGGTATAAGAACACAATATGTCTATATTTTAATATTCTTTTTGTTTAAGGCGGTTTTAACTGGTGTGTCTATTTTAACAGTATACCCACCGCGAAGGCCATCCATGCCTTTAATCATCCGCTTATCTAAAATAACAAATGAATGGGACAAAATGTCACAATTATGACAGTAAGATAAATTGTCACAATTGTAAAAGTAAACAGCTATTATTCCATAAAAGACATATTATGTGTTGTCAATATAAAGCGTTAATGTTAATGTGAAATCACATTTTATCCCAATGTTTACATAATTTCAAAAGATTACGAATTCATTTGCCTCGAGGAGTGGCCGTCGTGCGGTAATTAATTACACGTCGTATTATGTGTACACCATTATGGATGTAAGATATAACTATTTCCACAGCATTCTGGGTTTATTTGAATGATAAAGTCGATTAAAATTGACGAAAAATCCCGTCACTGGATCTGGATGTTACCTCAGCATGAGCAATAATAAGCGTTCATTGTTAGTCTATTTCTGATATGGTAAATGCAAAATAAAGACCGCTCGTCACACTTATGTGCACACAACTGAAAACAGCTCGAAAATGTGCGACTTCGGTACATGCAAGTACGTGTGTATAAGGTATGTAGACTGTACACATGTGTTTCATGTATTTATCGATATATTGTTCCTACTATGTACCAAATTATAAAGAACATGCGACGAATCTCTACTCGTTCTATACTCATGTGGTAGGGATGGGGTTAAAGTGTTTGATTAATCTTACAACACATTCAAATTTGATGATTACAAAGACAACACAAATACTTTTGCCAATTGATGTATTTGATTACAAATACAATACTTTTCTAAAAGTCAACAAATACTAGTCTATATTGCAATGGTCTATTATTCATTTGGGGGATTATGAGGAGAAATAGCAGACGGCAGATAACAAAAGTACAGAATGAGTCACAGTTATTGCAAGGGAATGATGAGATACATGTATTATTATACAGAGAACACTAGTGACATTAATCAGCTACTGATGATTACGAAGCTAACAACAATATTAAGTTTGACAAACGACCTATATATGTTGAAAATATGATCTGAACGTTTCCTATATACGGAATATTAATTACTCGTCAATGAGTATTTAGTACATGTATAGAAAGGGTTAAAATTTCTCACCTTTTTTTATTATTCGGAGCCATGCATCCATGTAGTTTTCAGTTGCTGCGAAATGTCGGCTGGTTCTGTACTGGACGATGCCGGGTCCTCTCATCTTCTGATCAGTCCAATGAACGAACGACTTTCCCCGGAGCCAGACGGACAGACCTGTCATGATACAGGAAATGTCGTGTGAGACTGAACACGATAATATATTGGCAATTCCACGCGAAAGTAACCCTGGGCCAAAACCGGTTTTTGTGGCATAAAATTGGCCATAAATCAAAGCATAGTGAGAGTTCTCTCTCGGCATGATAATCATGATGATTGAGGCATTTGAAATGACATAAAAACCAACAAGATCAAAGTTCTAGATTTTTTCCACACCGGATAGAAGGTGTAAATTTCGATGTTTATGTAATGTGTGTGTTGCGCAATAGTCAAACTCGTCATATTTCAAATACTCTGAAGATGACATGAATAAAACCAATGAGATGTTACACATATAGTTATTTAATTTCTCTTATTTTAAGGATACCAGACTTTAGGAAAAATGCAATTTATGAATATTCATTCAAATTAATGTTCTATTATAACCATTCAAGTGATCGTAATTTTCGGGAATTAAGGATGTTGGCCATCAAGGGGGCTTTCAGAGAACTATCCAAAGAAGTTGAATTTTCCGTTATAAACTTTTCCTTATTTGGAAATGTTGAGTTTTCGTTGGCTAAATCAGATATCTCAGCCATAGGTTATTGGATGTCGCTGAAATTTGGCAAGCATGTTTGCCTTCAGGAGGACTTTGATAGGAGTGTCCAAAGACATTGCTGGCAGTTTCCGCTCTGGAGTTATATCTCCTTTCACCAGGTAATGCCTATTTTTCGCTCACCCAAGCTGAAATATCAACCATAGATCATCATACCTCTATGCATTTTGATAAGGATGCCGCCCATTACGAGGGCTAAAATTGGAGTGTTGACATCTAGAACAGTCATGGTCCAGTGATTTTTCAAATTAGGGTTTGTCCACATTAAGCTGTATGTCATATGTAGTATCCACCCGGCGACAGCTACTGTTCGGAGTATTATGGTACTTCGGTTTGCAAGAATGGTGAATGGGTACCCCTGTTCTTTTATGTTAGTACTCAGGTACACTCGTTCGCACAACACGTGTCAAGTGTCCAATTTAGCTGGAAACACACAATTAAATAGATGTCACCATGCAGTGCATTGTCTTATCAGCGAAATTGCGGTTAATTAATTTACTCGACGTAATTATTTAATAATTACATAAATCCATTCCTTGGTATTTTTTGTCTAAAACAAGTTAAATCAAACGCAGAGACGCACTTGACGCTGAAATGACGAGAGTTTAATAACGTATGCCAGCATACGAACATGGATAACCAAATTCCAATTTGTCAAACTTGGGTACACCTAGTACAGTAGTACTCAACAACATTGACAATTCGCCTGTATCAGGTACTCATATACGACTCAAGTGAGTTCTTGTAGTGTATGTTTCCCGTTGGAAACATTAAGACACAATCAGTGATGCATATCGATAGCCGTATTCGGATACTTTGTTAGCGTCGGGTACATTGTTAGTAACCATCTAAAGCGACTCGTAACTTAAAGATACGGGCGGCATTGGCGCTGGGTATGCTGTTAAAATATTCACCTCAATCAAAAACCGCCATAAACAGAAACAATAGTAAAACTTAGACAGACTTTGTTCTTATACCATTCAGAAACATGGCATAAACAGTATGTTGTTGTCAATTTTTTTCCCTTTGTTATGTAAACAATAGCAAAAAACGTTACGTTACCTGGCTTTTGTTTAGATCCGGATATGGTAAACATAAAGAGCGTTATTTGTTACTGTTTTCCTGATTTGGAAATATTAAAGAGCGTTTATATCATTTTTGTGTGATTAACCAATAGAATTACGCTGTGTTATGTAAACAGAAGCACAACTTCTGTAACACGAGCATGCTGTTGTTTACGTCCACCATCGCACGTCTTGACGACAATATACTATTTACGCGCTGATTATGTTTGGCATATGAACAAAACTATATATATTTTAATATACCTTCTGTTAGCGGCGATTTGAACAAATATGAATATTTCTGCAACGAACGCCGCCCGTGCCTTTAATTTACATGAACCCACTTCGAATGCTTTGCGTCCCTATATTGTTGTTGTTGTTGTATCATTTATTTTCGTGACATGTGCATGATTACAAATTATACAAATATTATACATCAATAACAATTCGCACCCGGCCCGAAGGACCTATATGTCACGTCAAAATGTTTATAAACCGCATGTACCGTCGAACCGTTGATCATCTAGGGAATAAAATATAAAATATATATATGTGTGTAATGTAACCCTTTCAGAAATATTTAATTAATTTAATCATTAATAAGATTTAATATATATAACGAGCGTCGCACAGCGACCGCATTTATCCCGTCGGGTCGCTAAAACATGACAGCTAGAGAGACACGTTTGCAGTTGTTTACCAAAACTAAGAATAGAACCAAATCAAGATCACGTGCCCGATTGGGTCAGTTGCTAAATAAAGATTTGATGGATCATGCGGATCGATACACAAATTCCATTGGTGGTATTAACATGCAGTATTATATGATCATTAATAAGATTTAATAAGTCAACATCTGCTTGGTAATTTATTCGCAATGTTACCAAAAACTCTCAGCAGCATCAGGGTAATATATAACCAGGACGCTGATCGTTCTCAGTAAATCGGGAGAGCGGAACTATATCGCCGGAGGCACGTGATCAAGTCGTGAGAGGGCCAAGGTCTTTTCGCAAGATTCGAAAATTGGGGAAAGTATGTTTTTGTTTGAAATTACCCCCCCCCCCACCCTCCCCCTTTTTTGTTTGTTTTGTGATCCTGCGGCATTCGCTTGGCACTGAACAGCAGACATCACTAACCAGGGGGTCTAGTGTCTCGTTTCAGGTCCGGGTTCCCACGGACTCCGCTTGTTTGCTTGTGGCCATGGCGCATTGTGGGCCAAAAAAGGAAGACGCGAAGCAAGAAATGGATAACTGGACAGTGAACATCCTACCAATAATTTTACGACTACCTTTTTGATTAATAATTCATTAAATAAAGGTAGTCAATCAGGCAGACCTGTCTTTGTTGTGTTACGACCCTGCGGGATAAATGTATATATATATATATATATATTTTGTTTAATTTTTTTTTAAAAGTATCATTCTGATGTTTTGTATAAAAAGTCTTTTCTTTTATTGAGGGCAGCGTCAAGGTATTTTGCTAATTTTCGGGGGTGGGCGTTAACAATTTCAGTCAGTGCTGTATCAACTAAATTGTGTTCTATAAGATCTGATATTCCGTCGTGTATCGACACTAAAAGTTTATTTCTAAGTTCTTTATAGAATGGACATATCAAGAGAAGATGTTTTTCATCTTCATCTTTGTTCAAGTTGCACATGAGACAGGTGCGTTCTCCGACTTTTTCATTCCGGAATCGACCGGTTTCAATTCTCAATGGAAGAATAGCACATCTAAATTGTGCTAATATCGAGCGATGTGATCGACTCAAGTTCATAGAAACATAGGACTCGGTTTCAAATTTATTTTTAAATATCTTGTATATGTGCGTAATTTCGGAACATATTCTAAACTTGTCAGCCATTTTTCCTCATGTGATTTCTCAAGTTCGTCTTCTAAATCTGAGATGTTACAAGTTTCCAAGATATCGTATTTCTGTTGCATATTAGCTTCTGAGAGGACCTTTAGGACGGATGTGCACCAGCCATTTGTATTATGTCTGCGGTCCCATAAGAAAACTTTTTTTTACAATTCTGCCATCTTCTAATTGAACCAAATAATTCCAAAACCGGATTTGATTTACCCATCGGCGATTAATATTCGATTTTAATCCGATGTCTCCATTAACCGCAAGTAAGGGACATAATCGGTGAGCCCCTAAGAAATATCTGAAAGCTCGATTTTGCACCATATCTAGAGTGGTATATTTATGATGACCCCATACTGCTGAAGCATAATCCATGATGGGACAAACACAATGAATATAGAGTTTTTTGAAAGTTTCAAAACCAGCTTCCCTATATGGATGGATTTTTGATATTAAGGCACCTAGGGCTCTACTTGCTGATTTAGCAAGTATCTCTGCAGTGGTATCAAAACTCCCATGTTCATGAAAAACAATTCCAAGAAATTTATATTGCTCAACCATTTCAATGACTTGATTTCCAATACTGAAAACATATTGACATCCTATCAACACTTTTCTTTCTAAAATGGACCGATTTTGTTTTATCAATATTAATTGTCATACGTCATTTTTTACATCAATTATTAACAACTTTCAACATTTTTTCCATATTTAGTTCATTTTCAGAAATAATCATTATGTCATCTGCATATAAGGTGCCGATAGACCTTCTTACTATTTTACAATCCACAATCTACATATATATGAACTTACATGCACCTACATGCATATATAGTCTACGCAGATGGAAGCGTATTTCTTCCTGTGATTGGAAGGGCTTCAACAAAGGTACGGTGAAACTAAAACGGGCGTGAAATTACATTATTGCCGTTCCCGGTGTTGAAGATTGACGTACCGCGAACAATAAATCAACTTTCACCGGAAGGATTGAACACAAGGGAGAGTCGTATAATTCTTGAGCGTTCGCGTAACACGATTATATTCAATGGGATATCCGACTTTGAGATACGGGCTGTTTAAATAGATTAGAAAGCAGTTTCCCATATGGCGTACGACATGCCAAATACTCACGTACACATGCGAATCGCATGATAATACAACCTTCATTTATCCATACGCATTCAACATATACATCCACAGTACCTATAATAATGGGCAATCGTATATTTTAGCACATGGCCTACGAGTAAATGCAAATTATATGACGATTCCATGTGCAAATGTTCACTGGATACGAAATTACCGAAAGTTCTGTTTCCGTCGTTATCTTGCAAAGAGAGTCATTTTCCTGGGGAAGTTTATCGATCTGAATCTCCGTATGTATATAATTATGTAGGAAGGAAGTGCCTCTTTTGAAAGTCGATATTATATCCTTAAAACATTGCATCGATGTAATCATGTGTTCGATGTGCATGTAATTATTTTCGTGTCTAGAAAACGTAAACCATTGGAAGATTTATGATGTGACATCTTATTGGACATCTTTAGAGATGTTCTGCATGTAGTTCTGGTATGTAGCTTGTAATTTAATTGGTAGCGTAACATTGCAACATTGGCTGCGGACACACGTACCACAGTAGCGATAGCATAGTATAGGTGTGACAATTAATTATGGTGGAGTTTGGTGACAATTGGCCAACATAATTTATATGCCATAGGAAGTCATGTCGCCCGCCGCATATTCACACAGTGAGTCGACTGACCAATTAACCCATTGCGTTTCACCAAGGCTGATCTCTACTCATTACGTTTAGCCACATTGTATTCTCTACCATACATAAAATTGCACGATCGATCGTCCAAAATTGTGTTTGAACCCATTCACTCACATATCATGCAAGTGGCATGTTTTATTGATATGATCTGAATACATGTTTATCTACATATATTATTTTCACGCGTATTAAGTCAGTTCCCCAATTGCGTGTTTTATTTTGCGACGTTAAATTCTACGCATAATTATAGGCTAGCATCATGTGGACAGATGAAGCTGTATCGGAATTGTTGGAAGAGATGCAGATAAGAGAAAGTATATGGAATAAACAAAAAGCGACCTAACACTTATAACTGATCGCAATGTTTGACCCACTTTTATATATGCTGAGAAATTACACCGGTGATTTGTTCTTAGTAAGAACAATCATGACTGTTGACAGAAACGAGGTATTTATTAAGTTATCAAGTGGACTTGTGTGTTAGCATTAAAATATAACATTGCGTTTTGAGTAAAGATCAACAGCGACAAGACATTCGGTTAGATAAATCATTGAAATGTCGATCTCGACGCTGATAGAGCTTGGCAGAGACTCATTGTGTGAATGTGCGGCGGGCGACATTGCTCGCTATGGCACAGAAATATGACGACCAATTGTCACCAAAATTGCACCATAATTAATTGTCACACCTACTATGCCATCGCTACTGTGATACGTGTGTCCGCAGCCAATGAAGTTTACCGAAAGAAAAACACATGCGGTACACTAAACCAGTACCATTAAGCACAGGTCCCTGGCACAATAGACCCCAAACACCCAAAGACATATGTATTTGGGTGTTTGGGGTCTATTGTGCCAGGGACCTGTGCCATTAAGGCGACAGTATATATCCCAAATCAAGACAAATAAAACTTTTTTGCTCTTATTTTTGTATCTTGTTTGTCATACGGAATCTTGTTTGCGATCAGATACATAGAGAATACCTACAGTTTTTGTTTGAATACCGAAATATCTCATGAGCGGCTGGAAAGAAATATTGAATTTTGAAAATTCGATATTTCTTTCCAGACACTAATGAGAAGTTTCAGGTATTCAAACACAAATTTATGATTTTATGATTGGACATCTTATTATGAGAATGGGCGTTTAATGTCTATATAGGCTACAAGTCATGGTCTATACTCATTTATACCGGTGCTCAGGAAATGTGAGCAGAAATTGCAGAAGGATTACTATTCACTGGTTGGAAATGTTCAGCTAATAAAATCAACAAACAACGTATCGTTTGTTGAACTTATAATCTGAACATTTCCTTGGGGATAACTACTCATCAATGAGTATTTAGTATAGAAAGGGTTAAATCATACACAACACGTGGAAACGTGTCGGTAAATGTTGCCGGGCGTGTACCTACCAAGTACACATCTATCTTCTGCAGTTACGTTAGATGATCTTCGTATAGTCTCGCCATCCATTCCGGCATTTCTTTGTGGCACCAATTAATGTTATTAGGTCCATTCAAGAACAAGTTATTGTATGTAACTTTCTTATAACTAGACTTCCCAGTTCGCAAAGGAATCATTATTAGCATTCCAGTCGCAAGACTACAACAGCAGATGTTTGAGATAAAAGTCCAATTTAGATTTTCTTCACGTTGACTTCATCAACGTCGTGGTACAATCAGTGAAGGATCGCATGCGATGGTTATTTAGAACGATCGTGGAAGATAACATAATTTGACGAGACAGCGGCCTAAACTATTGGGGCTGTTCAATGCGCTGCACAATTGTTCTTGTTAAAAAGGTATTCGCTGTGTTCTTTATGCACCTTGTTCCAGTGATGAGGCACAAATGAATTTTGAAGCTAATCTAACAGCGAAGAGCTGCTATGTTGGGTATGAAACTCAGGGGCATGGCTAGAGGGTTTCCGCGCTGGGTGCGGTATCTACAGGGGCACCGGAAGCATCCAAGGGCAGGGGGGGGGGGGACAGAGTCTACAAAAAAGGCACTTTTCCGCAAAAAAGGGCATTTCTCCGCAAATTCGGGAAAATAACCATAAATTCATTGTGGCAAAAATCCCTATTTTAATGGTATTTGTCGGTTTTTATGGCCGTTTTGTGATAAAATTGAAAAAAATTAATATTCCTTGTGAAATTGGTGGTATTTGGACCCCAAAAAAGTCACATTTTGCTATAAAAACACGAGATTAAACACACAAAAAGCATTTTCTGTCTCCAGAAAAAGGGCAAGTCCTGCCCCCACTCACCCCCCTTGGTCAAGGGCAGGGGGGGGGGGTCAACTGCCCTCTCTTCCGGCGCCCCTGGGTATCTACCTTGAACTGTCAACTGCACTTTGAACCAGACCAAACTCCCGGGTTCGCGAAATACCATTAACACTCCCTTGCGTTGGAACTTTCCAGCGGGTACCTCAAACTTTCCAACCCGGATTTCCCTGGTTGTTAGTCTAAAAACAACAACATATCCCCACTATTTAACTACTGGTTGGAAAATCAAACAATGAGAACAATTTGGAGCTATAATTATCTGGTGTAAAATATCTAGCGTTTTGTCATGTATACAATTTCAAACTGTTCAAACTTTTGACAAACGTTGGGTTAGATATCTCCCCCTGTCGCCACGTCCCTGGTGACACTTGCATAATATGTGTCGCTTTAAGTGTTGTGGTTCAGTTTACATGTGGATGTACACGTAGAACTGGTGGAACTCGAATAAAATAAGACTTAGAAATTACAACTCAGACATAGAACATTTGGCTACGCGACTTGCTTTATTTTATGATAATTCCACAAAGAGCATAGTCTGCACCTAAGGTCTAACCTGAGGATTAAATGCGTTGAGTGGAATTTGAATAGTTGAGTAGCCTTGTTGACACACAGACGGCTCAATGACAAGAGCATGGACTTTGCGGCGCGTACTAAATGGATATTCATCGATTGTAACCTGACCGGCTTCGGATTCCATGCAGCGGTATTGTATGGGGAATATGACGATATTTTGTCTTGTTTGGGATCAGATACAGATACAATATAATTTCACATTACTTGTCCATGCAGATAAAGTTTCAGGCGATCATAATTGTCGAATCTCGTGATGTTGATCTGAATCTATACATGCATTAGTCTTCATTTTTGTTTTGCGTTGCTTGTGTCAAAATAATACACTGCGTGTAAATACATAACATGTATAGTATACATACCACCGAAGCAGAATTCGCGCTAACGTTTGCCAAATTTGCCAGTTTTGGCAATTAACTTTTTAATTCCACAAGAAAGTTCAAAAATATTGGTCAATCAATACCAATAATTTCAGGAACTCCAGCAAGAAATTTATTTGTGTTCTTTTAGAAGGTAATAAAAGTTAACACCTATACCAACATGCAGTTTATCTGATAACATTACGTCACATCAGAACTATAAGGTCGTAACTCACATTTTCAACTTTCCGAGAAAATGAAGGTTGAAGTTTTCGGGACAACATTTCTCACAATGTTGACAAAGCATGACATATTGTTGTAATTATCCCAATGAAAACTGGCATTAACTGTCCATTGAACCACACATTCTGTTTACTCCCTCGTTTTAGTTTAAAAGCAATAACTTGTTTGGATACGACCTTTTGCGTACGCCACCGACGATTGGTTTCCGTGCTATAAGGAAGTTGTGCTAATAAATACAGATTAAGCAAAATATGGTGGTAATCGCATGTGTCTATGAACTAAAAAGTGCCTATTCTACATTATGAATATTCACTCATGTTGAACAATCACAAAATTTAAATCACCAAATGATCACGTGACTAATATGGAGATACGACCATATAGCACACATTTGAGAATTTATAAACACAAAACAGAAGTCGCGTGGACAACCTGAAGCATCCGATTGGGTGCTGTTGGACATACGACCTTATATAGCACGAATAATTGTGAAGATCGCTGGAGATACGACATTTGTGTCACTGGTTTGTGAGAATATTTGCCATCAAATGCAAAAACAGTTTGGCCCGTCGGATTGGATTTTTTCTCACGATTCGAATGATATCAAATACTCATTTCCCGCCAAAATGGAGTTACGACCTTATAGTTCTGATGCGACGATTAGTGTCGCCGGTGGAGGCATTACTATAGTTTCTTCATTTCGACTTGCCCTTATGATGAAGCAACTCTTCTACAATTGTATTTGATTGGTGTATTGTTCTATAATAAGCTACAATAGAGACGCAAGAATTATTAATCATTAACTGCTTTCCTGTATATATCGATACAAAAAGTCGCTCCAGTGATTGCTCATTGATCGTCGAAATATAAGAGTCAGCGTTGCAAGAAACTGATAGCATTTGCAACTTTCCAAAGTATTGGGCCAAACAAATTATTTTCATTTCGAAATCATGTATTTGTGAGTTTTGTTGAAAATCCGAAGCTGTAATCGCAACAACGAATAGGGAAAAACGACAACGAACCTAAAGAACACAAATTTTAGTGACGTAGTACCCTATTCGTAATAATGATTTGTCATCGTTCATTATGCGAAAGGTCTCTATTGTATCTACTAAATTTTGTTTGCCCAATTAATTTTCAAACATAATAATTTCGCGACAACTATGATCGTAGCAACCGCGTTATACATTGAAGCAGATAAACAACCGCCTCTTCGGCTACGCTCACTGCTAAATGTACATGCAATTGTTCATAGGTTGCACAGATTTTGGTGATGAATTTTGGAATTACAGAATATGTATAGTCGATTGTGTGTTAAATCGCTTTATTATATGATCTGACACTTATTCCATTCATTAAACCTATTCTATTATAATGTTATATTTACACACTAAGTGTTGTCATCACAAAATCCAGCATTCTGATTGGTCGGCGCCCACGTGGCTAGTTATTTCTCGGTGAATGCGCAACGCCTCATAACACCAAGCTCATAACACCATCGATACGTCATTGGGTTTGGAAAGACGAACGCGTAATGTTTTGGGCGCATTTGGACTCGCGCAGGATTGACTTAATACATCATCGGGTTTCAATATGAAGAGAAATTGTTCCTATTAACTTTTGCCAAGGGTGCTATTGGGTATTTTGGGCTGATCTTGTCACGATACACTTTTCGATTTAAATACATTTACAAAAGTGGCTTTTTCGCTAAATGTATATAAATATAAGGATTAACTGTGATGTGGACTATTTTTATGGAGATGTAACCGTGAGGTAAGTGGTCATAACTTGTATATAAAACCCTTCGGGTTTTACACAAGTTATGTCCACTTACCTCACGGTTACATCTCCATAAAAACAGTCCACATGACAGTTAATCCTTATATAACAACGGTCATTGTATAACATGAAATCGTGCCAGGTGTACCCACATCTATTATTGTTGCGCAATCGTGACATTTTACTTCCGGCCTGTCGTTTGTTTACATTCAGAACGCTACGCACTATAAATCGATGTGTGTGACTATTGTTGATTTAGTTTAGGGTGCATTTACATTGCTATAGAAATGTACACAGATCTACACGCAGACTAGTGTAAATGGGTTGATATAGAAATGCACACAGAAAGAAAACAGTATTAGTTCGTGTGATCAAAAATCGTGTCCGCTATACGTCACGGTCAACGCCGAAGCATTGCGACAGGTAAATCAGTTTTGATTAATTGTTACTCGGGCTTGGCGAATGTTTTCGTTGTCATTTCAACCCGTGTATTTTGAATATTGAACACGGACAGGGACGTGGCAACTTGTTCAAAGGTTGGAAATTTCATACCTGACACAACATTAGTTGTAATTTCCAAACCAACAATAGATTGAAAATGATCTTGTCCAACACTTGGAAAGATTGTGTCCTGGTCTGTCCCCGTGGCCAGTCATCATCATCATATTTATTGTCTAACAGCTATATATAAAAACTGCATGTAATTTAAGAAAACAATATTGTCCTACATTTGGTCAACATTGTCATTGGAATTGCCATCAGTTGGAAATTTTACTACATTTGGTCAAAGAAAGGGTGTTGTAGGGTAACTGCATGATTTTCATTCTTTCTTCGAACCATTATCAAGTGGTATAAGGATACACTTTAAATACATGCGGCACATACACAATCGCTGTTATCTGCTGATAGTTGATATATGTTTATGTCTGGCCTAAACTGACACGACTCGCAGTGAATTGTCAATTACCATAGTACTGATCAGCGAGCGTTCAATATTAGTAATCATGTTGTGATCACAGTAATGCGCGACACGTTACATCATACAGATCTGTATACATTTCTACAGCAGTGTAAACGCAGCCTTAAGCAGATATTTCTTTAAATTTACGCCAATAAATACAACAAGAAGTCTTATTTATCTGGTACTATTCTTCATGCGGCAAACAACGCATAGTTACGTGAAAAGTCGCCGCAAGCATTATAGAAGTCGCTGTTAGATTCACGTCTGATTTATTGATTTAAGTATGTTTTATGGAGGTTTGGGATAAAGTATGTAATAACTAGAATCTACAACTGGTGCCCAGTTTATAGCGAACTTTACAAACTCGTTCAGTAAATTTCTGGACTCGTTTTGTAAATTTCGCTATAAACGGTGGACTCGTCGATCCTCTATACTATAGAGCTACGAAAATATCACGATATATTGCAAGAATGCTATTTGTCAGATTATTGAAGAGTACGAGTAATTTCGGGCAAATGTCATTTGTAACAAACGACAACTCCACCATACTCACTATACTTCCACAGGAGTTGAAATGGCCAATTCTATAATTCTTTGCAACAAGCTTGTATTCTAAATAGTCAAAAGTTACGTGATTCCAACTTGGCTACCCGAGACAATCCATTAACATGCAGTTAAAGTTTCACGTATGTCCTAAAACTGTCAGTCGATGGGGTCCATAGCAATAACTATATCATGTTTCAGAAATATAAATAAAGCAACTGACATGTTGACGGAAGTAAAATGCGGTTCGGCTTCACACGACACACATGCGTCACGTGGTTCCAAGTCAAAAAAGATCATCCGTGCACTTTTCGATTGGCTAATTCACGTATCACGTATCACTGATGTGTTAGTGTAATTCCAAGTTATTTGGGCATATAAATGATTTTCATAAACAAGAGCACCATGTTAGGATATAAATGTAGTTTTTGTAGACATGATTAGCTCTGCTCACCAACAACGTTTGAGAACGTGTTTAGCGACATCTCCCATCCACGTAGGCACCATTTTATTGCATATATCAGTTCTCATATCTAATTACGCGTTCCAATACAGACCCCATACGCAACCTCCGTGGTGGACATTGGACATCGTACCCTAGGAGGTGTCAACGTCACTTGTTGTAACATGTATAATAACACAAATAAGTACAATGATATCACTTTTCATGTAGTACACGGTGCTGCATTTTGTAAGTTATTTGTCCTTCATATTCCTCCAAACGATAGCCGTCTACGACGAACTGCATGCCTGACGATTGGCAGGACAAATTTTCAGCGGGTCAGCGTGAGAATCAATAGCACGATTTTATCATAATGATATATTAAAGGGAAAAAATGCACTCGCAGTGAGTAAATGTGCCAAAATATTAAGTCTGTAAAACATTACCAGTAAGAAGAATATGAAGAAATATATCAACTCAGTTCTTCTTATATTCATTATTCATGTTTAATAGCGAAATTTCGAGTGTTGAAATGTCACAGTGATTTGTCAAAAAACATCGCCAATCGTGTGATAAGTTAAAATATTACAGACCGAGTATGATTTTCAGCATATTTTAAAATTATTTAACCTTTTTCAATATTTATTGTAAAGTTTTGATTATATTTAACTTTGGAATTTTATTGGACTAATTGGACTTTTATCAGCAATACATTACATCATTGTAATATTAACTCAGCAATGGTTTTGACATGCAAAATGTCATTATTGGAGAGTAATAATGCGATCAGAACAAATTCAATTAAATTCTTTCATAATACTTCCTGGTGATATTTTGTTGGTTCACGGACTTTTATGTTATTCTGGATGAACCCACATCGAATGAATTGAGACCCTTAAAAAGTAAACCCAAGCAGAGGGTCTTGTTATCGATGTGGAATCGAAACTCACCTTCGTTATTAGTGCGACATAAGAACATATAGGTAAGAAAAGAAATGCACTTGTCGCTAGTCTTTAATGTTTCTGGCGATTGTATTTAATGAGATTCATCGAAGCCAAATATCTGCATCGCAAGTGTTTACACATGTTTCCTCGATACTGGATTAATTAATGGTTCACTTATTAATTGAGATGCGCGTTATCTCTGCCAGGTGCGTCAGTTTCGGGATGAAACGGATAATTGCTGTTGATCAGTTGAATCAAGGCGTGTGCTTACGATTAGTGCCCATCAACGATATTGTGATACCTCCAACCTGAACGATGGAAACGCTAAAGTCATAAGTATTTCCAAGTGTGGTTTCTACAAGCTGAAGAAATACCCAATACGAAAGATTTGTAAGATAATAACATGTTTTTTCCTGCCAGCTACGGCTTCTATATGACCCATGTTGAACATATGTGAACGCACTGAACAACAAGGATGAATCAATAAATGAATCGCTTGGCTCAGGTGCTCCGCGGTTTTCTGAGTACATGTTTATTTCGTGTCGTAATTTACCAGGGGATGAATGCACTAAACTATAATGCTTTGTGACTCGATAAACTTTCCGTCACAATAAAGCACGTGCTCGTTAATTGTTGACGATTATCTATATAAAAGAGTTTGTCAGTCTGTCCGTATGTCTGTTCGGATTTTCCTCCCAGACCGCTAGACAGATTTCAACCAAATCACCATATGTATGCTCTTTATAGATGTGTTTCACTGTGGCTCACGCCATCCAACAGAATAATGAGTCCATTTGGGTCTATATCAGAACCAAATAAGTCCAATATGAACCAATGTCAATATGTAGCTTCATTATGAACATATTTGCCCGAGCATGTATTGAAGTAGCACAATAATATGATCAAAAATGTATAAACGCGTAGGATATGCTTGTTCGGTGCGCCGCAGGCCTCACCGACGCTGAATAAAGGCTCACAGAGGGAGCCTGCATGTTTCAGCTAGTATATAATACATGTACTCCATATTTCCCAATCTAATGGGAAGCTTCCGCCTACAGCGATTGTATGTAGTATAGGATTTCCTCGTGTGTATATTCTTGGTATGCATGAACTGTGTCCTATACGTAGATATCCCTGGGTATCATGGGGTTGGGGCTACACGCCGATAATGCTACATGTACTTGTAACACACACGAACGACATACGCGACATTACTTTAATCCATGCAACATGGATTTTTGCAGGGTTAGTTTTGTTATCATACATATGTCCTACCATAAAGTTCTAGCTAGGTGTTCTAGCTACGATTATATACATCACAAACGTTCAAGAAATCCCAATTTTTGACATAAAATTTGCAAATGTTCATATCTCGAAACAAGTAACAGCTGTCATTACAAGGGTCTTTGTTCAGCGTGACATTCATGCACAATCACACAATTAGGTAAATGTTACATTGTATTTAAACTAGAATTAAAGCCGTTATCTACATGTACGTATATAAATATATTGCTGCACTCACACAAGTCAGCTGCTTATAAACAACGAGCGTGTATAATTACGTGATCTGTGACGTTCGTTTTACAATAACCCGTACACGTGCATACAATAGCTTGAAGTGCAATATCTAGTGACTTATACAGGCACGTGGAACCGTGTTATACATGTACATATAGCACCGGCACTACCTATTTCCCAATCAAGTGAGTTGCATATGGAACGGTTTTATACATACTCACGCCTAACATTTCTCAATCGAGAGACTATATATATAGTTGACACGTGTGACGAGAAATTATCAAGTTGTGAGACAGCTACATGTATATGCCCAAACGAAGTCCATGCACCTGATATATAGCCGGTGTCTTCCCGACACCGGTCATATTGAATGATCGGTGCATGCAGTCTCTTTATTCGTACGTGCAAAGATTAAAGCCCAATCTAACATGTAAATTTCTCAATTAAATAAGTCATTTTGAAGACAAATATAATCCGTAAGAAAGTATTTTGTTCATTTAGCGACCTAATTTGTTTTTATCACAGGTACATGACAAAAACGAACTATTGATATGTCTAACGATCCACGGTCCGATACGACACCAAATTAATATCAAATTTCAGAAGGTAATTTGCAGCTTATCCGAAAACAGATACACACTGCAACCACCATCATTTGGTACAGAGAATCCACAAAAAACATGCACCAGTTTTACGTTGAAAACAAATACAAACGACTATAATTTAGAACGCTCTTTATTCTCTAATGCTGTTAGAAAACGACACCATGGATGCTCTTTATCGGAGATGCTCAAATAGATTCAAAACCTTCCCATATCGAAAGTCGATATATGACCGTTAAAACATCATATTAATGGTCTCACAGACATGGTCTAATTATTTCCATGTATGGTGTCAAATTAATGTGAGGCTTTGAATGTTATATTCAGCTTTAATAGGTCTTTGATAGATCTATATCTTACAAATGATATATCCACGCCGCTACGCATAGCTGATGCCCATGCTGTCATCACAATCGGTAGCGCCCGTCTTATTGCATTCCCCTGTGCGCGAAGTATGGCCAATACCGAGGTTGGAATGTCAATGTATATAAGATAAGGTACAACACACCTGTAGAAAATTTTCATTGTTGATAACACAGGTAGAAAAACAAAGATCTTCACGAGTTTGATTTGGGTGTTGTATGCCGGATCAGTAAAGAGTCTGCGGGAAGAATAACTTTATTTATTTGTGTGGCCAACTTGCCCTCCCGTAACGCGCATTCGAAAGATTTGATCAGGTGCGAGCGAGGTCACCTGTTGTTGTACTGCATGGTATCGCAGCATTTTATATGAGAACTCGTCTATTTTTCTCTTCTTTTTTTTTAAAACAAAAGACACACAATGGCGTCAAAACTTTGTCAACTAAATAGCTCAACATAAAATAACTGCACATGCATGTTTTTACAAACGTGTTTGAGTTGCGGTTCTTTTCTAGAATTCATCTAATAAATACACTTGGTTCATTTCTTGGTTATTGGTAATCATATCAGAAGGCAATTACAGAGCGTGCCCTTTGGATGCCATCGGATAGATTAACAACAAAGGACATCAGACACACACAAAAACTTGCAACCCTTATAAAAATGCGTTTGTCTTAAACCCCAGAGACATCAACCCACCACAGCCCCGTGTCTGTAATGGCTTTGCAGACCCATTGGAGGAAAGAGGAAATTAGGAAATTATGTAAACGAAGAATGAGCTTCTTTAGCTTATCGCGACGAGCTTATTCTCAACATTGGCACACCACGTATGTCGTCACACGGAGTAAATACGCTGAAAGAATCCGATTACGCAATTATTTTTGACGTTTTTATCGGCTTTATACACACGTCATTGTGTAGACTTATTTCCTATAAACGGAGCCACGTTATCGGTTTAAACCACTGTCACACTCCGCAGCGATCAGGCCGGCGCTTGCATTGCGCTGAAAAATTATCAAAGCGCCAAGCTAAACGCATTATGGTATCCAAGAACCGATTGACGCAGTTGATACTGGCTAGGACGGGAGAGGGTCACATGATCGCCCCTGAGTGTCAGAGCACCGCGCTTGTTTTGTGCATGCACAAAACAAGCGCAGAAGTTCGGCGTTCTGACCAAGGCGCAGTACTGTCGCCGTGGCAGCGAAAAGCCAGCGACGTGAGCGTCCCGTTGACGTAGCAAGGATGCATACAAGCTACTCGTGGTCGCAGTAAGAAACCAAACTTGTCCTCTGCGACTGCAGTATAGCTTAAAACCCCCTGTCACACTCCGCTGCGATCAGACCGGCGCTTGCATTGCGCTGAAAAAGTAATACGCAGGAGGAGCACGGAAAACTATGCCGCTTTTCATGTTTTTATTGCGCTCTTATTACGACCCATTGCTTTCTACTTTGTCAAGACTCACACTGTGCTTCCTCGCTATATAAACGTCCTTACTGCGTCCAAGTCGCTGTCACTGTGTTGCTATTACGTTCTCAATAAGTTTGCAAATACATGAATACATGTACATCGGATTCCAGTTTAAATTTGCATATTATATGCAAATTCCGATGGTGTGGGTGAGCAGATCGCATTTCAAAATGGGATCGTACTGTAAACCTGCTGTAAACGTTTGAAGAACGCCATTTGTCACGCTTTGACGTATAACGAGGGCCATATTTGCAGTGTCAACATCGTGTGGCCGTTCTATGATTGGGAACCAGTCCACAACACCACGTGGCAGCGCAATAAGAGCGCAATAAGGTCGGGAGAGAGACGAAATATATGATTTCTTGCTGCAACCACGAGTAGCTTGTATGCATCCTTGCTACGTCAACGGGACGCTCACGTCGCTCGCTTTTCGTTGCCACGGCGACAGTACTGCGCCTTGGTCAGAACGCCGAACCTCTGCGCTTGTTTTGTGCATGCATAAAACAAGCGCGGCGCTCTGGCGATCTGGGGCGATCACGGGGACCCTCTCCCGTCCTACCCAGTGTCAACTGCGTCACCAATCGGTTCTTGTATACCTTAATGCGTTTAGCTTGGCGCTTTGATACCTTTTCAGCGCAATGCAAGCGCCGGCCTGATCGCAGCGGAGTGTGACAGTGGTTTAATCGGACAACTAGTGGACAACTGGTCTATTGTGGATTGTTGGATATATTCCCACAACCTAAAAAACTGACTATGACTGGAGTAGAGTGGGTGGTTTGGGGTGGCAGCCCCGGGATTGTCGGAAGCACCGAATTGTAACTCCCCTTAACCCCTCATGTTTTTGCCTTTAATTTTAATCCGAAAAAAAGGAGAAAAAAAGAAGCAATTTAAGATGTTTTCTTGGGTTTAACGTTTCTTCTTCCTCTTCTTCTTTGGGTTTTGTTTCTCTGTTGAAGAGGGTGGTGATGGTGATGCAGGAGGTGGACTGAGTCTTGCTAGAAGGAGCCTGGTCCTTTCTTCACTTTCTTGTGACAATTTTTAGTGCTTTGTTGGATTCGTCGATGGCTTCTTGACTTCTGTCCCTGATGGTGTCGGATATGCTTTTGGAGGAGCTGGGGGACACCGGGATGAGATGGAATTCCGGTGTCCGTGGTGGAAAGCTGTCCAACTCCACCTCGAAGCTGGCGGCAGGAACAGCAGGGGTGGTGTCCTGCTCACTTTCTCCGCTAGCCACGACAACAGCAGGGACCTCCGGCAGATCCACGGAGTCCCTGCTGGCTGCAACAATGTCGGTCTCCATGCAGGTCGGGTCGTCTGGGCGTCTCTCAAACAACTCCGACCTGCCGGCTGCGACACTGGACGGCTGGTCCACACGGGGAGGGGTGACCGGCCGATCAACGGTCACCCCTATCCTGCTCTTCCACTTCGCCCGTCTGCCAGCGTCCCTTTTCTTTCTGGAGGGCGTCTTCTTCTTCTTCTTTTCCTTCTCTGACTATGACTGGAGCACGCATGAGGCGCTATTTATACTCTCCGCGCCCACGCAGAGAACGTTTTGCAAACTTATTGAGAACGTACAAGCAACACAGTGACAGCGACTGGGACGCACTAAGGACGTTTATATCGTAGATGAAGCACAGTGAGAGCGCGTGAGAGCGTGAGACTTGACAAAGTACGAACGCAATGGGTCGCAATAAAAGCGCACAGTTTTCCGCGCATCTCCTGAGTGTTACTCATATTTTTGTACCTTTTCAGCGCAATGCAAGCGCCGGCCTGATCGCAGCGGAGTGTTACATGGGCTTTACTTGAGATTCTTGAGACCAATCTTTAGGATATCACCCCCTTTTTATTCATGCCAATTTAAGGCGATATATGGTGGATTATTACCCCGCTGTATAGCCGGTATTCAAGACTCATACCCGTCTTTAATGGTATTCGGCCCGGGATTGAAATGAAAGGCCAGTACGCGATTTTGATTGCGACAGATTGTGCTATTTGATGTCAATAACTGGCCCTTTTTAGCACTTTTCGGGTCTCGTATTTTAATCGGTCGCTGTTTTGCCGTGATAGTCGTTCGCATATCAACTGCATGTGCCAGACAATATAGTAATAAGTATAGCTACATGCAACATGACTTTTTCTTTTAAAGTAGCACAGTTCGGCAGATCACTATTGAAAAAAGTGATAAAATAGATGCTATTTAAGTGTGAAATACAATGTCCTTCGTAACATGTTTTTTTAGCTGGTATTCCTATTTGACTGTCTCTGTTGATTGAAATTCATATCAATATTCACCACCCCGCTGGTTAACTGTCAGATGTACTAATGATTCAACGGGAAGGGTTGACACCATCAAGCCTGGTACCGTTATGAGATCAAGATGGACTAAGAAAGGGGATGCTACATGTAGTTCTATCTGGCCGAATTAAATCCTCATTTTCGGGTCTCACAATTAATGAATAATTCTGTTTTATTTAATATCTAACATTTTATATAATTATATCCATACCTTGAAATACGATGTCTAGACTTCTTTAATGCCACAATTATTACTTGCCAATATAGCAGTACCCACCATTTACCATTCAGCCTTATGACAGTGTTCACTAGTAGTTATCCCCATTACTGTTTTATTACACTGTTTGAAAGTGCACTGTCATGATTGCCAATTTGTTTAAATTTTGTTACCCATTAAGCTACATCACCTAATCAATTAGCAGATGATTATACTATATTGTTGATTCTCATATCGCTCCCGTTACAAAATAATTTTTTGGTTTTTTAATTATATTTCCGATTTTTGGGTAAAAAACGTTGGCAAAAGTTTGGCCAAATGAATTGATTTTGGCCATTTTCGAAAATCTATTACATCATAATTCCTAGTTATGTACCTGGTTCCGCCCCTATTTGACCATGTTACCCCATTTGAATAAATCGTAATGCTAGTTACACAAGAACCCTCCATACCAAATATCAGCTAAATCGGTCGAATGATTCTTGAGAAGAAAAGGTTTTAAGAACAATATTAAGGGAAAGAGTTATGTCTCTGGATCTGCCCATATTTGGTCAAGTGACCCAATTTGAACAAATCTAAATCCCGTTTACACAAAGACCCTACATACTAAATATAAGCTGAATGGGCCGGATGAGAAGACGTTTTAAGAATTACTATGGGGGAAACTGAAAGACTTATGTCCCTGGCACCGCCCGATGAACGACAAGACGGGCGGACGACGGACTAGGAGTGGTGAATATAGTTCCATCGGCGACTTCGTCTCAGGTGAGCTAGAGTGACTTCGAGATCGGCTGCAGCTTCGATCACAGCCGATATCGGAAATAAGTCTGCGCATGTCCATATCCGAGGAATCTCGAACGACTATGACCGCGGCTGCAGCCGCAACGAATGTCACTTTCAATATCCAATACAAACAACATGAATTCCCTGTAATTTAATCATCGAATTTGACGGTCTGGTATCATAAACAATATAGGATTATCTGTTGATCAGACCCAATGCTGTATATTTTATACTTTAAGAGCATTAATTATATATAAATAAACATTATTAGTTTATATAGGCCTAGGCGTGCATATACGATCGGTTATATGTCCTAGGCAAATACAAAGAAAAAAAACATCGACATTCGGAATTAATTATAAACTCCAACTTTCCAAAAATAGTTTCATAAAATTAGATAGATAAGTGTTTTCCTAAAACAACCATCGAACCCAAAGATAAAAATCTACACATATCAACTACAGATTAATTATTTAATTCATTCAATCATTGTCCGCCTTTTTCATTTATTTAGTGGCCGCCATTTTGGATTTGATCGGTAGTACGGGAACTCGCAACCAGGATTTGGTGGAAACGTGACGTCACATATCCTGGTCATGTTAACTTCGAGGTCCCAAATCCGGCTGTGACTAGCTGCGACCGATCTCGAAGTCACTGCTAATAAACTAGTTGTTTAGTAGCTGGTGTACATGCAATAACCCAACTTTTAAGTTGGATTCAAGAACTCAATTGCATTAACCCTTTACCCAACAGAATGGCCCTGTGCCAATGCATTCTCTTATATATGCGAGTCGACCATAGGTCGCCTCGCATATATAAGAGAATGCATTGGCTTAACACATTAAAAATTATAAAATTGTTAAAGAATGTAAGAAACGAGAGGCCGATCACGATCGGCAGATGTTTAACCCATACCTTGGCGATACCGATTAGCTATTTTAATAAATCCTTACACCAACCTTTTCACGAGTGCAAAAGTTTCAATAATTGACACCTTACTATTAAGGTCACAAGTGGAATCAGACTTATTGGGCACCTTGCTCACATAAACAGAATAGGAACACGGATGTGGCATTCCATTTCATTAACATATCAAGTCACTTCAACACAGATATGTCTTATAGAGTGATAAAGCTAATTAAGCTCAATCCATAGTCAGAGAGAAGCACCATAGCAGTTAAAGACAAAATAGTTAGTTATTTGCTTATTACACTGGAATGTGAGACATAACATATGATTTTTTTAATATTGTTATTTTTTTTATTATGTTTTGTGTTAGCTGCATATTAAAAATTCTTGGGATCATTTAGATGGGACAAAAGAGTTAATAGTTCCCGATTCAAAAACTAATCAATACCTGACCAACTATACAAGTGAGGGATGTATAGACCTGGATATAAAATGATTGATAATGATTGGATATAAAATGATTTTATGCAGAATTTTCAGATAGCTAGAGGTAGGATATGAGATTGGTCAGATTGAAAATATTAGATTCATTACATTGAATAGCATAGTGTATGACTATGGAATGGGGTGGGTTAATTTTCTTCTAAGCTGATCATTGGAAAGATATAATATACCTAACAGCGGAAATATAATTGAAGTTACTGTTAATATATTATCAAAATCATTCAATCGATACCAAAATTTATACAGGTGAAGAATGCATGTTTCATCATTAACATGGATGCAATTATTTATATAGTGATCAAGTGAAAAATATTTAGTTATCACATTGTGTCAACAGGATTGGTGGAGGATGTTAATATTTTTGAGCAAATAAACTAAATGACCCTCACTGTGCAGGTTAGGTGTGTGTTATCATAAACTATGCCAAGAACTATAAACATAATCAATGGAAATATTTGAGTCATAAAATCGGATAGAATGGGGTTAATCTTACCCAAAATAAATAACTGATAAACACAAAAAGTCTATAAAAAGCATGTCATTGGATTTAGAAACCCATACAATAAGTCAGTCTCTAATGTCATGAACCTGTTTCAACAGAGGGGTTAAATTAATTTTGTACAGAACACAGAATGGACCAGAGATTCATCAATCATGGTCTTGTCAATTTTTTAGAGATGCTAGCACACTGTGTGTGATAGAGTCTGAGAGTCAGGAGAGAAATGTTATTAGTGTTGAGAGATTTGTTTGATCAGGTGTTCTGGTCCATACAGGAGAGAACCATGCACTATCACTGTGATATGTATCTAAAGAGATTTTACTCTGTGAGCCATGGTATTTACCTAATGTCAAGCTAAACAAAACTCATTTCCAATAAGACACTGGCTGTGTAATAAGATCTCCTCTTCTAAGCTAACAGAGCCTGCAGGCATTAATTAGATTATCAGCTACTTGAATTTTAAATGGCCATAACTCTGTTAAAATATACCAGATCAAACTCAAATTTGAACCTAATCTGTATTTCGGTGTGAGGACCATATGTACCAAATATGGTGCTGATCAGATGAAAAATATTTAAGTCAACACAGCTTGGATTAATTCTATTTAAAAACAAGAGCAGAAAGGGTTAACTAAACGATACCAAAAACCATAAAGATGAAAAACGTGCTAAGAAACACCTAGGTAAGAAATATGAGGCATATCAGAAGAAAACAGTTTGACTTAGATGCATCAGATAGCATTTGTGTGCAGGGTTAATTATTTTCTAAACCAATCAACCAATCGATACCAAAAACTATACAAGTGAGGGGTGTGTCATTATAAACCTACATATCAAATATGAAAACAATCGGACAAAAAATACTTTGGTTACAGCATCGGATAGCTCATGCCTATGTGCGGATGCAAAGGGTTAATAATTTCTAAACCGATCAACCGATCGATACCAAAAACTATACAGGTGAGGAGTGTGTCATCATAAACATGCACATAAAATTTTAACATGATCCGATAAAAAATATTCAAGTAAATGAATCGGATAGCAAGTGTCTACGGACAGACGGACAGACGGACAGACGGACAGACGGACGGACGGACGGACGGACGGACGACGGATGGTTGATCCGGACGTCGGCATTATGTGTACCATACATGGTATGGGTACACATAAAAATGGTAAAAAGTGTTAAAAAAAGTATTTTTTTAGGCCAATGCATTCTCTTATATATGCGAGGCGACCTATGGTCGAATCGCATATATAAGAGAATGCATTGGCACAGGGCATAACTGTAACTATCACAATGTGGTCAAGGAGCCGGTTCCAATTATATCCATATTTGTATGGTTCTATTGAAACAGACCGAAGATATTTTTGGCTGTTGAAGCTTTATTTGGCCGGTTTTGGCCGGTTTGTTGGATAAAGGGTTAAGGGCCGTTTTCGTCGCTACATAGCCGGTATAGTTTCAGTCACCACAGTTCGTTGGATGATTATCGATTTTACTTAAGTGAGTAAAGCGTCTCCCGAATTACATGGACATTAGGTCAATTGGCATCGGCGGTACATTCGACTGGGAGAAATTGAGTTTACCAACCGCCAATTATTCTCGAATGAGATAAATTAAGTTCTTCAGGGAAACATTAACCGCTATTTGAGGTTAACAACCAAATATATAGAGGCAATGACAGTAACTAATGGTATCTGACTATTCATCGATTATATACGATATTGATGATGAACTGTCGTGCATCAAATGTTTGGAATTACCTATATGTATGTACACGTTCTCCTCACACAATACATCCGATATTCCGCGAATTGGTATACATAGAGGTAATCCGACTGTAAATTATGGGTTGTAGGCATTAAACCGCAATTTCGGAAGATGTTCAATCATATATACACGTGGTTCATTCTGATCTAATCTCATATATATTTTGAAGACCTCTGTCTGTTTGTCTGTATGTCTGTATGTTTGTCTGTATGTATGTCATTTATACAAATCTACGATTCTCGACCGATTGGGACGAAACTTGGTACGTGTGTGTAGTTTGACCAGGCGGTGGACGTTGTCGTATTGGCGAGCCCGTGCGGCGCCCACTTCGCGCATGCGCAGACGAGATATCGGAAACGGGTGGAGCTATCGACTTGAAATTTGCTATGTGAATGTATCTTGCCCCGGATACGAATTTTATCGGGTCGCCGAGCCCGTGCGACGCAAGCTTCGCGCATGCGCAGACCAGATCTCGGAAACGGGTGGAGATATCGACTTGAAATTTGGTATGTGAATGTATCTTACCCCGGATACGAAAATTATCGGGTCGCCGAGCCCGTGCGACGCCAGCTTCGCGCATGCGCAGACCAGATCTCGGGAACGGGTGGAGCTATCGACTTGAAGTTTGGTATGTGAATGTATCTTGCCCCGGATACGAATTTTATCGGGTCGCCGAGCCCGTGCGACGCAAGCTTCGCGCATGCGCAGACCAGATCTCGGAAACGGGTGGAGCTATCGACTTGAAATTTTGTTTTTGAATAGCCCGGACAACGTCGGGCTCATCGGCTAGTCTCATATATATTTTGAAGACCTCTGTCTGTATGTTTGTTTGTCTGTATGTTTGTTTGTCAATTATACAAATCTACGATTCTCGACCGATCGAGACGAAACTTGGTACGTGTGTGTAGTTTGACCAGGCGGTCGACGTTGTCGGGTCGCCGAGCCCGTGCGACGCCAGCTTCGCGCATGCGCAGACGAGATCTCGGAAACGGGTGGAGCTATCGACTTGAAATTTGGTATGTGAATGTAACTTGCCCCGGATACGAATTTTATCGGGTCGCCGAGCCCGTGCGACGCCAGCTTCGCGAATGCGAAGACCGGATCTCGGAAACGGGTAGAGCTATCGACTTGAAATTTTGTTTTTGAATAGCGCTGGGTAGAGCTATGGACTTGAAATTTGGTTTTTGAATAGCCCGGACAACGTCGGGCTCATAGGATCTCGGAAACGGGTGGAGCTATCGACTTGAAATTTGGTTTTTGAATAGCCCGGACAACGTCGGGCTCATCGATTTGGTTTTGAATAGCCCGGACAAAACGGGTGAGATTTGGTTTTTGAAAAGCCCGGACAACGTCGGGCTCATCGGCTATCTCATATATATTTTGAAGACCTCTGTCTGTTTGTATGTATGTTTGTCTGTCATTTATACAAATCTACGATTCTCGACCGATCGGAGGGGCCTCGGTGGCTCAATCGGTTAGGGGTACAACTCCAAGCCGTTTCGCCTTCCAGCGCTGGCGATAAGGGTTCAAATCCACATGTTTCCATCGCGGACTTTGTAACTCGAAATCGTTATCTGGGAAAGTTGCCAGTTACTTTCCGATGGCCGGTGGTTTGCCGCACATGGTCGACGAGTTTATCAGCCATTGAAATCACTGTTAGATTAGCCGTAAGTGTGCGGATTTCCTCCACCATTAAAACTGGCAATGTCGTGATATGGCCTTAGTGGCTAAAGCGACATAAAACCACAATCAATCAATCAATCAATCGACCGATCGGGACGAAACTTGGTACGTGTGTGTAGTTTGACCAGGCGGTGGACGTTGTCGTATTGGCGAGCCCGTGCGGCGCCCGCTTCGCGCATGCGCAGACGAGATCTCGGAAACGGGTGGAGCTATCGACTTGAAATTTGCTATGTGAATGTATCTTGCCCCGGATACGAATTTTATCGGGTCGCCAATCGGGTCGCCGAGCCCGTGCGACGCCAGCTTTGCGCATGCGCAGACGAGATCTTGGAAACGGGTGGAGCTATCGACTTGAAATTTGGTATGTGAATGTATCTTGCCCCGGATACGAATTTTATCGGGTCGCTGATCCCGTGCGACGCCAGCTTCGCGCATGCGCAGACCAGATCTCGGAAACGGGTAGAGCTATCGACTTGAAATTTGGTTTTTGAATAGCCCGGACAACGTCGGGCTCATCGGCTAGTCTAATATATATTTTGGGACTTCTGTCTGTCTGTTAGCTATGGCCGGGAAAACTGCCGGACGGATTGAGCCCAAACGTCCTATCTAAGGGTAAAATACCAGATGCAGTGTCATCGCACCGCTTCTGAGAACGTCAGACCACTCCTTCTTCATCCCCCCCCGCCACCGTAATGGAAATTCATGGGTTAATCGCGTGATAGTTAAAGAGCGTTCGTATCCGCAGTGTCGTTGATAAAGAGCGTGTCTGTCCAGACATAAGCGTGTTTTTGTCTGCGTCCAGACATGAGCGTGTTTTGTGATTCTTATGTCCGTTCGTACTTAGGGGTTCCTAGGAATGGGGAAGATTTTCATCGGGTCAGTTTTTCCGCCCGAGGTGACCTTCACCTTGAAACGGGTATACCCACAAATGATCTAATATATATTTTGGGACTTCTGTCTGTTTGTTTGTCTGTTAGCTATGGCCGGGAAAACTGCTGGACGGATTTCGACGAAATTTGATACCTACGGGTGTTTTTGTCCGGGGAGTATTTTGGACGGGTCAAATCGTTACCCCGACCTTGACCTTCACAATTGTCAATTCAAGGTCAAATCGGGTAAAACTGACGGATTTCGACGAAATTTGATACCTTCAAAATGGTCAATTCAAGGTCAAAGCCCGGACGAAGTCGGGTCACCTGCTATTTGGTATATATATATATATATATATATATATATACGAGTTAGTTATAATATAATAAACTATGACTTTTGACCCTTCGATTTTATAACTAGTTATCAACCGATTTCCACATGTGCTTTAAACCTTTCTATACTGAATCGATTCTACTATTCAGATATAAAAGTATACATGGGAGCAGTATATTATTCAATTGGATGGGTGTTCAGGTAATAATAACAGGCAACAGAGAGAAAACAGATAATACAAGAGCAGTATAATTCATATTCATATAGGTAAGAAATGTTCAGATAAAAGTTCAACAAACGACCTGTCACGGGTATCACTAAAAGAAGCCTCTTTGTCATGCATGAGCATCACTAATTGAAACCTCATTGTCGGGGATACCACCAATAGAGGCCTCGGTGTCAATGGTAACACAAATAAAGGCCTTGTTGTCAAGGGTATCACTAATAGAAGCCTCGATATCAGTAGTAAAGTCATCGATGCCACGATTATCACCAACAGGGGAATCGGTGTTGCGTACCTCTTGTCTGGCTCATTGATTATTTTTATTTGCAATAAACCTATTTACACAAAAAAATCTTATGCCTCTTTCTAAACTACGTAGCAAAATTTGGAAGTCCAGTTTAATATGTCTACACTTATTGCAGCCAATTTGCACTGTGGGCAGTGCGGGATATTCTTACTCCCACTGAGACAGTCTCCGCCTCTAGTTTTATCGGGTTTGGATTCAGATCCTGGACTTACTCGGGGCACAGTTTATGTTAGGTAGCAGTACACGATTTCACGGGTTGTAGGGGGTCTGAAAAATAGAAAAATAAGTATCGGGGGGGGGGGGGGTAACAGCCAGTGGAGCCTGTGTTAACTGTATCATTACTGGTTTAAAGGTTTATTTATTTTACAAAACTGGGAAAGTTCTCAAAAAAGTTAAAAATTTGGATACGCAACAGGGTTTTCGTATTCAGTGAAGGCCAACTCTGTGTTATTGGTTACAGGAAAATAGCCCGATTTCTCTCCCCTGAATTCTGTCATCTGGGCTCGCAAGACATTTTTTTCAAATTGATACGATAACTTTTTTCTATTTCAAATATTTCCGTCTCAGCTCTAACATAGCTCTATCAGGTGGAAGAAGCTTATTTACTGACATTCGCTCTATCATGGTCTGTTTTTGGGTTGAAAAATGGTCAATTTGAGTAACAAAATGGGTAAAATTGAGCGTTTTGTGTGTGCAAACCAAGGGGCATAACTCAATGATAAATTGTACGAAGAAGCTAAAGTACAGACAAATGATTAAACCTAACATTTCTGTCGAAATTAAAACATGCTTGATGGGACCTATGCCAAAGATAATGGCTCAGCATTGATTTGAAGTACAGTACCCCCTCCCAGGTTGGCAAAATTGTGGAAATCGTGTATTGCTACCTTATACAGTAATGCTCTAATTATTCGACCTCTTAACCACAGCATAAATATGGGTAACTTTTCGGGATTTAGACGGACTATTTCCGACTAAATCCCGAAAAGTTACCCATATTTCTGCTGTGATTAAGTAGTCGATTAATTAGAGCATTACTGTAGTTCAACATGCTTAATGCAATTTTACATTAATTCATCATGCACTCTTAGAACAAATGTGTATAAATTCTACACAATATGTGTTACATTTTATCTTAAACAAAATTGTGTAGAAATTACACATGGCATATGTGTCGGTGAAATTTTCACAGCATTGTCATGAGTGAATATGTGAGTATATTATAGTTAGTAGATGAGACATATTCTATTTGAGACACAATCCTTGTAAAAGCTGCCATATTAAAAATCGCTTTAAATCTCCGTGCTACACAGTAATGTGCTGTTCAGTTTTTAACGCTGCTGCCATTTTTGTTTTGGTTCTGTGGTAGCCTTGACGAGTTTTTGATAGAACACATCTCATCTAATAACTATGACCCACTCACATATTCACTCATATTTTCAACGTTGAAGAAATTGCACCGACATATATATGTCATGCGTCATTCTACACACTTTTGTTTAAGATCAAATGTAACACATATTGTGTAGAATTTATACACATTTGTTCTAAACGTGTATATCACCCGCGATATATCCCCATGCTTGCATGCAGTCCAGTGCTTCACTCTTTAATTACAGATATTGTATAATAGTTCTTGGAGTCTAATATGGTATGAAACGCCGATACAGAAAGCACATTTGCGGTACAAGGGTACACGTATTTTTTCACATCATCGTGATTATATATTGCTGCGGAACCCATGATAAAACCCTAGATTTACATGTAAATTCAATATGGCGAGTCGAGCGGGGAGACAGAAAGAACGATCGATGGAATCAGCTTTGTAATGTGTTTGGTTGCGTGTTAAAAGGGAATTATTGCACCGGACCGTTGTGAAAATACTCGTCCCAAAGGTGCAATATTTGGTTTTGATGGCATTCCTGGTTTCTTTGGGAACATGCGTATAATCAGATTATGTATGCATGACTTGCATGGAGGAAAGTCGAAATAACTCTGTGTGGAATATTGCTCTCGTCGATTTTGCGCTGGAAAAACTAGCAACTCTCTTATAATCATATATATAAAACACGACCAGAGGAAACTATGTCCCCGTTTGCTCCAAAATGGTAACTGCCGTGACTACATTACAGATACGGGCGGCGGTGGCGGCGGTGGCGGTGGGTATGCTGTTAAACTATTCAGCTCCGTCAAAAACCGCCATAAACAGAAAGAATAGTAAAATATAGATAGACCTTGTTCTTATACCAATCAGAAATATGGCATAAACAGTATGTTATTGTCAAATGTTTTTCCTTTGTTATGTAAACAAAAGCAAAACACGTTATTTGTTACTGTTTTCCTGATATGGAAATAATAAAGAGCGTTTATATCATTTGTGTGTGATTAACCAATAGAATTCCGTTGTGTTATGTAAACAGAAGCAAAACTTCTGTAACACGCGCACCATCGTCTGTCTTGACGACAATATACTATTTACGCGCTGATTATGTTTGGCATATGAACAGAACTATATATATTTTAATATTCCTTCTGTTGATGGCGATTTGAACAAATATGAATATTTCTGCAACGAACGCCACCCGTGCCTTTAAGTGTTTATATGATGCAAACATAGTCACTATATAACTGTTTGCAATGTATTTACGGACCTATATGTGATCCCCAGAACGACAAAACCGATCGAACAGCGAAAACAATCGTACGGGTATATGTGTAATTTGAGACTTCAAACCGCTGCAGTTAAAGATATATTATGGACTTATTCCGGTGCGTGAAACTGATAAGGTAGCACTCAGGCGCCATGCCAACTGTGGGAATGTAACATTCTACTAAACATCGCCGAAAATATAAAAGAAATTAACCATACCACTCCATAAAAAAATCATCGTCTGAACTACACTTAATTGTAAATATTTACAACTCTATTCGGGACGCAATAATCGGCGATAAACTAACGCAAATTAGTTCACCATCGAGAGTCATTGGATTTAATTAATATATAAGAATGACGGTGTGTGCTGTAAATTTGGATTAATATTCGTAAAAATAACTACTTTGAGCAAGATTATTCTCCATTTCTATTCCATCTCCCAACCGGAGTGTTTCACATCACGTTAAAGGCACGTGAGGCCTTTGTTGTCGAAAATATTCATATTTGTTCCAATCACCGTAAACAGAAAAACATTAAAATGCATACAGTTTCGTTCATATATACCATGACGATCGCGTAAACAGCATGTTATCATAAAGACCTTCTATATTTTACCTAAGAAAGAGCCCGATTGTGTTACAGAAGACAGCACAACGCTACTGGCTAATCACACAGAAATGGCATAAACGCTCTTTATTTGTTCCATATCAGGAATTCACCAACAAAGAACGCTCTTTATGTTTACCATCATAATATAAACAAACACCAGAAAAGTAACTTTTTATGCTTTTGTTTAAATAACAATGGTCAAACAAATGACAATAGCATACTGTTTATGCGATATTTCTTATTTGTATACGGACAAAGTCTGTCTACATTTTGATGTTCTTTATGTGGAAATATTTTTACAGGATACCCACCGCCAAGGCCAACCGTACCTTTAACATTTCTATACTGAAAAGATTCACATATTCAACTATAAAGTACACTATGGAATGGTATATTATTCATGTATAGAGGGATGTGTATATAGAAAGATTCATATTCATTGGTCGTTTGTTGAACTTATTATCTGAATAATTCCCAAGGGAACTATGAGTATTTAGTTTATAAAGGGAGGACCACACAACGCCCACACATGATAAGTATATGCCTCGTTAACGCGTACATCTAAACACGTGCTATTTTACACCGGGGTTGCCCATTTAATATACGTCATACATACATGATTGGGGCTACAATTCGCTCTAATGCCCAACCCCCGTCCCTACATATATATATATATATATATATATATATATATATATATATATACCAAGGCTAACTTGCATTCACATTGTCTGTGCATCTGTGTCCAGATTTCATACATGTATATAGCTCCTATGATTACATGTATATTTGCATATTTTTCATGTACATTAAAAGGTGTTATTTCTCAAGTTGTTAGTTTTAAATGAACAATTTAGGAATTTTTAAACGTTTCCAGTGGTCTCTCGTGAACGCAACACATTGTCTTGAATTTGATGACATCACAGCGAGCGGCCGTCGTCAGAAGGTTATGTTATGAGCGATGACTCGCCGTCGATTCTTCGGTCGAGTCGAGAGCTCCACAGACTCACGGTGTAGTCTGGCTGTCGGGCTGAAAATATAAGGTCTACCAGGAAAAAAATCTTAACAAGCTAAATTTGGTATCGTTGGAGAGAGGAGATCTTCGTGTACAACATATCCAAAATCCGCTAAAATCCGCTTTGGGGAAAATGTTCTACAGCGCCCTGAATAGGGGCGGGGTCTGACGTATATTATGAAGGTAAGTATACGATATGTTATGGCATTGGGATTACGTAGTTATACAAGTTTGTGTGAAATTGGAGCACCGGTGCGAATTGAGTGACACGGACAGAAAATAATACAATCACGGCCATAAAATGGCTGTCAAAATGGCCGCAACTCCAAGATATACCACGACGAAAGCAACATATTGGATAACCACATAGGAGTGGACATACGTATTCGTAATGTACATTCATGTTGTTTAGTATCTTTAAAGGTACACAGATCATTAAAACATCCATCTGAAGGATGTATTGGTCATTTCAACGCAAGTCAAACCCAACGGTTAAAGTTTTGGTTTTTTGCTTATCCAACTGACCGGACAAAATATAATAATTTTGGTCATGCAACACACAAAGTAATGTTTCGCCACGCAGTGCAT
Source organism: Siphonodentalium dalli (assembly GCA_032622095.1). Classification (NCBI taxonomy): domain Eukaryota; kingdom Metazoa; phylum Mollusca; class Scaphopoda; order Gadilida; family Siphonodentaliidae; genus Siphonodentalium; species Siphonodentalium dalli. The sequence goes on along the minus strand of CP136063.1, from coordinate 159,934,613 downwards.
GGTAGTTTCATTGGACATTGTGATTAATCATTGAATATAACACATACACTGAAGTGCACACCCTTGTGGTATAAAGACTAGTTAGATTTATGGAATTTGCTACACTCTCCGTGATAATATACCATACACATATGTCCCAATGCTTATCACACTGCAAAGAAACACCAATCTCTTCAATAGATTAGCGCCATATCTCACGAGATCAAAGAGATGGTACATCTCACATATTATTTATGACTAATTTTCACACAGCTACCAAACCGGTTTATTATTGGAACATTTTGTTCAAATTACTTAAGTCCCCACTTTACAACTGGAATATACTACCACGCAATGCACAATATTAATTGTCAGTATCGTTTTGTTTTAAAATATCTTACCAATACCACCCACGTAATTGTGCTAAATAGCAGGGGATCATCGTTTAAAGCTGTTATTTCAGCGTTGAACATTCGCTAAATGTTGCTATTTGTGGTTTTGTGTACAGCAACTGTATGTAACTTTAGGGATAAGGGGCAAACGCGTGACGCGGTTGCAGAAATCGTAGTACTTTTCGCTTATATGTGGCTTTGGTGAATATAACTAAATATAATTTCCAGATATAAACACAGTCTCAGCCACATTATATGTAAACCATATCGGTCAAGTTTAGAATTTATTGAAGATTTGTTTTGTACTCCTTTGTGTTTTGATAAATTGTGTTCATTATATACCACCATGCATTCTTGTGATAATAGCGAAATGTTCGTGTTTTGTCACCTGATTAGAGGCAACTATGATTAATATTTTGAGATATGGACAATAGGATCTTCAGATTTTACCCAAAACTATATGCATATATCTTATATTGTTCTATAGCAGTGCATCTTGGAAGGGTTAATGTTGTATATATAAAAATTAATGCTGATCGGTCACATTCACGAGACTGCTCTGACTACATATATTTCTGCTTCTAGAAAAGATCACAGAATCAATACATCCATATCAAATCGTATTTAACTGTTTGATTACACATATAATCACACGATTCAACATAAAAAGTACATATAGAACTGCGTTATTGTTTCGATTCTGTGCGCCCAAAGGTCCAGATATAAGCGTTGCATGAGACCCTTCTTTCGATTGCTCTTTCGTGAGATTCATTAGGGAGAATTCTTACATCTCTGATCAAACGTTTATCTTATACTCTGCAATGAATATCCTCAAATAATTCGAGTGTTTGTTCTATCTTATAGGACTAGCAAGTACATGTTGCACAAATTGTAAATTTCATTCAGTTTTCTCCATTTTGGCGGCCGTGTTGGGAAAGACATTCTACAAATATGGTTTACGGCTAAACATTGTTTGTCAATATTTAAATTTATTACGAATTTGGCATTTATTGTTGCACCTACCGCAGAAATTCAACAATTTCAGATATTAATAACCATATTGGGCGCCATCTTGAATAGAGAATTTTCCCCAATGCGGATTTTAGCGGATTTTGGATATGTTATTCCTCAGATTCTGCCCTACAAAATTACACCAAAAACAGCTTGTTAATATTTTTTTCTAGGTCCAATGCTTCAACGACCAGACTAGTGGGCTGCTGACGCAGATGACGCGATACAATCTGCGCGTGTGATAAAATTTTAATGGTTGTCTTGTTAGGTAACTCTCGAAGACATAATCACAGACTGCAATCGATAAAATCAGGTTCCGCTTTCGATGTCCGGTTCGACGTTTGCACCCCGTGTATATATACGTGGTATCGCCACACCAGATGGTATCACCAAACCAGACGATGCGTTTTTGATAAATGAACATATCTTCCCTCAGATGAATCTGTATATCTCCCAGTTAAATGGGGCATGATATCCACTATTCAAAACAAATTTCGCAAAGCGGAATATTTTCCCAATGGGATAGCGACCATAACTTGCTCTCACCCCGATAAATTTAATAGAAATTCCGGCTCATTTACTATTTTATCATAAATAGTAGACACTTTTTGACGTTAGGTAGTTGGTTTGAAACATAATTATCAACCATAGATGGCGGATAATGCGTGCGTCAATAGAAACATATATGTTTATTAACCATAAAATTATCTAGCCTGCAGAGAGGTTCGCAAAAATACTATCGTTTAGAATGACGCGTGCAGAGTTGTTTGTAGTATGAATTCCCCAAAAATATACCAATTCTCGCACCAGTTACATTACTCCATTAGTTTGGACGTAAAGTCTGGAATGTTTAAAGATGCTCGATCTCATCCCGAAAGCACTCCCAAACATTCTATGCGAAGTGGAGCTCCGTGGTCCGGTGGTTAGCGTGTCGGACTTGTATTCGCTGTAAACACATCGATATGGGTTCGCAGTGCGTCACCGGTCATTGAGTCTCCACATAGCAGTGGCTTGGCCGCTTTGAGCGACGTGCAATTGTCGGATTGCTCGCTGTTTCAAACCCGCGCCAAGTTGTGACCCCTGAGCAAGGTCGCTCGTACTGTGTCGGCTTCACATCACTCATGCGTTAAAAGAGTGCCAGTCAGCTTGGCATACTGATGAGTATATATGAGAGCATGTTCTGATCAAACTAGAGCAGCGCCTGCAATGGCTGCAGCTGGTTCTTTGGTTGGCTTGTACAAATGATTGGGGTAATATTGTACCAAGCGTGTTAGTGCAAGTAATAGGTTAATCACTATATACAATTAGTCATTATTATTATTATTCAAGAACGTTTACAAAATTATTACAAAAACACACCTGGTGTTACACATATTTTACCAAAAGGTAATAAAAAGATATATATAATCAAAATTGTCGTTATTTTCTAAAATTAGCAACATTTTATGTTCAGAAAATATTTTATACAAAAATATTTCCTGGTAACAGAATGTCCTATAGACTCAAACTTAATTTTTGTTTACTCCAAAAATTATACAAGAAATTCGTAGAAGAGATACACCATTTTATAGTTTTTGAAAGATCTGTCATGACTGTTCCACAACGGATCACATAGCTCTGTGCGCTTGAGATTAGAACATATCCCCACCACCACCATCATCAATACATCATCACCATCGGCATCCAGTCCATGAAGTGTTGGAAAATTACAGTTGATAGTTGATAGACGAGGGCCCAGTTTTTTTACGGCATAACCTATTATATAATCAGATGTGACTGTGTAGTCATATGGAAATTAGCTAAACCATGCAGACCAGATACGTGAACTACCGGGTAACGGTGCCAAGACAGCATTTCCTTTGGGTTGATGTCTTGGTTTAACCATATAGATGTGTGCAGGGTTGTTGATTCAGAGTTCCAAGCGAACTAATTACTAAATTGTGACGCGGTGGTCTCAGGCCGCAGGACCCAGACGGAAGGACAGAATACATTCGCCAGTAATAATCTTCAATCTTATGGCCAATAAATAGCTCACGCCAAATGGAGCCCATTGTCTCTAGGACATGTTTATGATACTGTTATGTGGACCATGCATACCATTCTAAGATACATGGCACGTACACGGTTAACGGACTTTCGTACTGCCCAGTCACCAAGACATTCACCGATTTATTATGTAAGTATAGAGAGTTTCAAAAATATATACGGAGGAATATTTTATATGCAGATGCTAAATTCAGTTATTGTGTCAGCATGGATGATATTTCCTATATGACGAAATTTATTTCCTATATGATCAATAATACTGGAATGTTGGAGATTCGACAAACAAGCTTTGCCCATGCATGACACGGATATATATCACCATTGCAGTGGAACAACTCACGGGGTTGCACCTGCCCCATGAGAACTGGTTCGCAGTCAGATTTGGACGTGGTGCGCATTCGCCAAAGTCACGGTTAATTTCCAATCAAGAAGATATGCCATTGACTATAAACCACATTTTGGACAGACGAAGATGAGATTAATATAAATTTAATGCAAACATATATATATATTACTCAGGTATTAAGACACATTTTAAAACATTCCGCATTACCCCATTACGGCTGCTATAGAGCTATTCAAAATGCGCACTGGGGCCTATCAAATTTTGCAGAATGCTAACTTTTGCGTCCGAAAATGCGCACTGGGGTGCTTGACTTGCAAATAATAAAAGAAGCATATGATGTGAATACCTTTGAAATATCTGACATTTCATATCGGATTAGGACTAGCAGGAATCGTCTCGATGAAATATTACCGAAAATCAGCTGGGAATGTCTGCTTTTGTATCGAAAATAGCATTTAAATACAGACTTTGGGAATATAATCTTACAAATCTTACTTATCGGTTCGATATTTCGAAGTTTGGTTAACGATCATTGATAAAATCAATGGCTAGTATTGTTATCTATAGCAACAGTTATCGACGAACGCTCACATATATATATATAATTCCTGATAACGATAGAAATGCTTACCGTTTTCTGCAATGGCTGATCCGTTTATCGTGAAAATGCAAGCGCACCGTGACATTGGCGAATGCGTACCGTGTCCAAAATTGAATGCGAACCAGTTCTCACGGGGCAGGTGCGACCCCGTGAACTGCGGGGCCCTAAACACAATCCCACCCAAGAATATCGGTTGCTAATTTCGCACAGTAGTAGAGAGAATCTGCTTGTAACTGTTACGTTGTATGGGCAGCTTGTAATCCATCCCGTCAGCGACTGACAGTCAATGAATATCTAAAAAAATCATGTGGCGACTGGCGATCAAAATTATATGAACGCAGATAAATCGAAGATATTGATTATTCATATAGCAGATGTAGTTTTGGAGGCCAGTGATATGGGAATATAAGCATTGCAAGAATATATTATTCGCTTGATTATGGTACAATTTCCCGCAATGTTTGCACACAGAAATGATGTCGTAAGTCGTCCCGTTGATAATATATACCCCACCCCTCCAGGAGGACGTATGAAATGGCTTCACACCCTACTGTTCGATTCGACACCACACACGACAATTTTTACGTTTTCGATACCAGAAAACAATTAGATCGTTCCATTGAGCCAGCCCATTAATTGGGTATATCCTTCATGTAAGAATACACGAAACCACGCACCCCCATCCATTCTTCATATGTGTTAGGGTTAGGGTCAGGGCTAGGGTTAGGGTTAGGGTTATAGGGCTAGGATTAGGGCTAGGGTTAGGGCTAGAGTTAGGGCTAGGGTTAGGGTTAGAGTTAGGGTTAGTGTATTCTTAGATGAAGGACATGTATACCATTAATTAGAGGTTCTGATAATCAGATATCGACTTTTAAAAGGGGAAATTTTAACAATTTAAAGACATATTATGGATTTTTGTTCGGGTGCGTGAAATTGATAAGTTAGTACCCAGTCGCTATGCCAACCTGGAGAATGTAGCATTCTACTAACATCACCGAAAATTTAAAAGGAATCGACCATACCATTCCACAGAAAACATCGCCCCAATTGTAAAAAAAATAGGAAAATCTGAAATGACTCCCATTTACAGGTCACCCCGAAGATCCATATGAAGTTTAATGATGCTCGGATGAGGGAGTTGGTGGCCCTTGTGTGTGCCGAAAGGATTTAGTCATACAAAGAGTAAAATCTAAGATGGCCGTTGGCCAAAGGATTTAGTCAAGCAAAGAGTAAAACCAAACATTGCTGCCAGCGGCCATGTTTTTTATCGAAAATTGTTGAGATTTGATAGCTCACATCTACAAGTGATCATGAACATGCCAGTAACATTTTCAAAATAATTCTCCAATAAATATAGGCTGCATGGATTCAAATCTGAAATCCAAGATGACGGCCATGTTTTTTTTGTAAACAAATTTAAGAAAAAATAATGGCTCCCATCTAGAGGTCACCCCGAAGATCCACATGAAGTTTGGTGATGACAGGATGAGGGAGGTGGCCTGTAGGTTGTGCGGAAGGATTTAGTTATACACGGAGTAAAATCTATGATGGCCGCTGGCGGCTACTTTTTAAAAAGAAATTCGTAAAAAATTATGGCTCCCATCTAGATGTAACCCAAACGATCCTGAGGGATGTGGTCTGTAGGGTGTGCCAAAGGATTTAGTCATGCAAAGAGGAAAATCGTAGTTGACTGCCGGGGGCCATGGTTTTCATCGAAAATCTTCAAATTTGATAGCTCCCATCTAGGTGATCCTGGACATGCCTTTACAATTTTCAAAACAATTCTCAAATAAATTCGGCCTGCAGAGTGTGTCGATGGATTAAAATTTGAAATCCAAAATGGCTGCTGGCGGCCATGTTTGTTTTACGATTTTCGGGGGAAAAACGATGGCTCCCATCAAGGCGTCACCCCGAAGATCCAAATGAAGTTTGGTGATGATCGGATGAGATATATGACCTGTTGGGTGTGCCGAACCAACAGTACTAACGGAAATTGTTGATGGATCATGGTCGCACGACGGATATCAAGCAATAGGTGAGTAAAATGTGGTATACCACCTCCCTGAACGTTCTGTATTCATCCAGTGGGATATTGAATCTAATATAACTAAACTTGCCCAGAATTTATAATTGTTTCTAATGATCTTTCATGAATATTATGCATTGGTTGAAATGCATGCAAGAACAATTAAACAAATATTTTCTAAAATTAATACACAAAACGGTATATGTTTTTGGGCACAACTGAATTATGAAACCTCACAAATAATTGTAAAACAAGCTTAGAATGTCCTCTTTAATTGACAACCACGAACATTTTGAAAGTAGTATAACGTATTTGAAAAAGGTAATTCAATTACATGTCTATTTGTCCAAGTAATTAATTACTTTCAATTACATGTAATTGAGAAATGGCACAATTACAAATTACTCTCATATCATTGAGAAAATGTAATTAATTACAGTCAACTACAATTACAAAGATACCAGACAACAGGACCATATGTCAATAGGGAATAATGTTTCCATATTTTTGTCGACGATCTGGGATACGAAAGATTACTATGAATAAAATATGTTTCAAGTCAAGATTACTAATTTGTTGAAATTTCCAAAATTTTGACGAAAATCGATCTTCTAATTAAATCACTGTAAAATAGAATATTTTGGGGGGAAATAATACAAACGTGTCCTCAAAACCTGTTTTTTTATATAGAAATTGTTGTTATTGTTGTTGCTGCCTGCTACTGTTCCCAGGACGGGAAAATACGGAGCCTATATTAAGGATAAATTACTAACCTGACATCGAGATAGTATCATTCAGTTCGATGATGACGTGACCCTGTATGAGCTGTCCCGGATAATAAACTCCATCAAAATCATTCAACGTGATCTCAAATGACTTCAACTTAGCCATCGTGTTGGCAGAACTAAAGAGCAAACAGTTGCTGAAACAGTGTGCTTTATACAACACAGCCTGGCGACGGCACTTGAGAGTTATCGCAGAACAACGATATTTCTTTCTTCTGTCTGACGTCGATGTTTTGATATGAATTGGTAAACAACATTACTACATTATTTACTCAGACCGAGACGTGGTTATGACTTATGGAGGAATAGGAACGGTTCACAGGTGTGAGTACTGACCGATCGAAGCGATAGGCACCACACTAAGAAGGAGATAACAACACACTGTAAGCCAGCGGGTGTAATTACCAGACTCCGTTCCACAGAGCCGATAGCACGCGACAATGGTATCTCCGCCAACTATTGCAAAGGACCAAAGCGGCGGAGTATTGTTTCTATTTCTTGGCTGGAATTAAACGCGTTCAAGTCAGCCGCGTAATTGCTGAATCATGTAATGATGTCTAATATTCGTATTCGTCGCATTTATCATTGATTAATTACACCCATTGCCACCGAATATTTTAATATTTCAAATAATAATCTAATGTGTCTAGCACATTAGAAATGATAAAACTGAACCACTTGCATGACATGCGTTGTATTTCAAAATCTAATTGGGATGTTACTAAAATGCTGATTCATCTGCTGATCCGCAGACCAACTAAAATGCTGATCGGCAAATCTTCTAAAATGCGGATCAGCTGATTCTATGTATAAATGGGTGATATTGGGATACATGATGTGATTGGAGGGGATGTGGCTGCGTGCGAATGAAGACCGTTCAACGGTATATACATGTACATATAGCCGATTCTACGGAGATTGGTTGTAGCAAATTGAATATGGTAGCAATTGGTAGCAGGTTTTTTCGGGGGTTGTTGGATCTAGATTGTGTTCTCAATGACGAAAAGCGGGTGCAATTTCAGCAACAGTCTTCTCAACATTGCCCGTTCAGCAGTTCAACCATTTTCGATGGAACAAGTTGACATGACATTTTGATGTATGCTTTCGCATACCACGGAACACGAGTTTCAATAAAACGGTAGCAACGTATTGCAAATGTTGAACTTTCGACACAAAACCGCTACTGTATGCATCCAACACTGTCAACTACATAGGCATACACGACATTACTGGTTTATACATTATTTATTCGATCCCCAATAGATGTACATCAGACAAAATATACGATTTAGATACGCGAATCAGTTTAGAATAGGGTGACGAGGATCTAACAAAAAGCGGTTCAACTCTTGTCTTAAAGATACGGGTGGTGTTGGCGGTGGGTATGCTGTTAAAATATTCAGCTCCGCCAAAAAGTGCCATAAACAGAAAGAATAATAAAATATAGACAGACTTTATTCATATACAAGTCAGAAATATGGCATAAACATTATGTTATTGTCAAATGTGTTTCCTTTGTTATGTAAACAAAAGCAAAAAACGTTACAGAACCTGGCCTTTGTTTAGATCCGGATATGGTAAACATAAAGAGCGTTGTTTGTTACTGTTTTCCTGATACGGAAATAATAAAGAGCGTTTATATCATTTGTGTGTGATTAACCAATAGAATTGCGATGTGTTATGTAAACAGAAGCAAAACTTCTGTAACACGAGCAGGTTCATGTTCACGTACACCATCGTACGTCTAGAAAGCATGCACAGTGTATTGCAGAAAGATGCCGACTTGATGAGAACAGCTATATAAGTTGAAGAGAACAGTTTGAGGGAAAATGAATATGATGAGGAAACCAAACATCACAGAGAGGGTTAATCAGCCGAGTGTGAAAGGGACACGACAATACTGTAACCCAGCATGGGATTTTGCTGGTTTTATGATAATACCTGACCACAACGAGGACTTCTAGCAACACATCCTCTCAGAAATAGGTTCATAATCGACCTATAATATTCACATAGGCTCATATTGGATTATTTGATTCTGAAATAAGTCCAAAGCGGACTTATACCCGTTATTCCTTTTTATGGCGCGGGCCACAGTCAAAACACATTTTAAAGAGGGTATGCCTGGTAAGTTGTGAGTTGGTTCATTCGTGTTAGTTTCCGCTCATAACATAACTGCTCATAATGGACTTATAATAAATTAATATGAATCGATAATGACATTAAAATAACTTTCATTTCAGTTCGTTATGGAATCAAAATGAGGCGATTCTGAGCCAATCATGAACCTGAAGTAGATCCTATTATAAGTCATAACGTTATCATTTCCACGATAATAGGCTATAGCTATAGCTACTTGATTACATCACAAACTTTGTCACCCTTTTCAATGCACCCCCATTGTGGATACTTACATCATAAAATTTATGCTCATATCTCGAAACGCAAAAATTTAAAGAGTTTTTGGTCAACAAGACATTCATGCGTCATCAAACAAACGAATATATATTAGCAGTCTAAATTTAATTTCATTGATATATAACATCAAATGAGAACATGCATGGTAGCATCATAAATCCATAATAGACCTATTAGCCCGACCGCGCGTCCGGGATACGCAAGTCCTGCGTCCGGAATACGAAATATATATATACCAGACATCGAATCCGGCGTCCGAATGGGGGGGGGGGGGGGGGGGGTGAGCTACCTTTCATGCAGTGCTTGATGATTTCGACTATGTAATTTCTTCTCAGTACTGAATACTAAAATATAATTATTCAGCGAGCGGTGCCTATAGCTTAACATCCTAAATCAGCATTGTTGCCCCTGGTGATCCTCAGCCAGAATAAACAGGTGGTCCGGATGGAGATGGACGAAACTTCCCTGAACTTTATGTATAAACTCAGAGGTCCATGATAAACAATAACTTTAAGTTAGTAGAGAGACCAGTAACTACTCCCCAAATACCGACGACCGTGACGTCGTGGTGTTTGGTTTAAACATATATTATTTGTATATCAGAATACAAACATTTGGGGGATTGGAGGACACGTCCTTGAAACTTACACGGACCTCCTCTGCCCATAACAGAATATGTATTACAACGTATTTTACCAATGGCGATCAATTACAAACAATTTGATATGATGGTAGATGATATGAGCGATGTAATAGATTCGGAACATAGTATAAGAAATTCATGATATATGTGGAGTATTTGAAGGACGGTGGGGACATACATGTATCATATATTCGGGGGGGGGGGGGTAATTATATATGCAATCACCCCGTCACCAACTAACAATTAATTCTCATTACGGTCGCACATCGACAATTCGCATAAATTAGTCGGTGATTTAAGGCAGCGTTCTTTGCAGAAATATTCATGGTTGTTCAAATCGCCATCAACAGAAGGAATATTAAAATTTAAAATATATATAGTTTTGTTCATATGCCAAACATAATCAGCGCGTACATAGTATATTGTCGTCAAGACGTACGATGGTGTGCGTAGACAAGAGCCTGCTCGTGTCACAGAAGTTGTGCTTCTGTTTACATAACACGGCGCAATTCGATTGGTTAATCACACACAAATGATATAAACGCTCTTTGTTATTTCCATACCAGGAAAACAGTAACAAATAACGCTATTTATGTTTACCATATCCGGATCTAAACAAAAGCCAGGTAACGTAACGTTTTTTTGCTTTTGTTTACATAACAAAGGGGGGGGGGAATGACATACAATTTATGCCATATTTCTGATTGGTAAAAGAACAAAGTCTGTCTATATTTCACTATTCTGTATGTTTATGGCGGTTTTTGACGGAGGTGAATATTTTAACAGCATACCCACCGCCAACGCCGCCCGTATCTTTAAATTAGTTTTAAGAAGAAACTCGATTAACAACACCAAAATAGTAAAACTACCAAAGTCATACTTGTGTCTGTACTGCATCTGGTATTTTAACGGAAATTGAGTCAAGAATAAATTGGGCGATCGACCAGAAGTTCATATAAAATACACACAATTCGATCTCTGTTTCCAACAATAAACTATACAAAAACAAGATACTACCCCCGTAAATTATTAAACTGTACTTGCTGGTGTAAAATTCACTGAATTAAAACGATTCTAAAACATCTATTGTCATCAACACTCCCAGCGTAAATATAAATTCCGAAGGGGTGTTCCCAAACTTCCCCACCGAATTTGCGGTATCTGATGACAAACTCGAAATGTAAACAAGTAAGGGTTAGAGTACAAGAATTGTTCTTTACCAGAATCAATCGAGTCGAAGACGAGATTTATTCTGGTAAAGAACTATTCGCGCGCTGTGACCGTTTTAGAGCACAATTGATCGACATTAATGCAGTCAACTGGAAATGTGCCGTTGAGTGTGTTTTGACATAGACTAAACATAGGATAGACGTCGCACTCATGGTTATCAATCTGTAACGCTACTGGACGTCGCCATTGCTTTGGCCCTCAATCGTTAAGGTAGTTCAGAAAAGTAGGGGGAGATAATTTTACGTTATATTTACATAGGGTTCGCCGTGTACGGTTGTGAAGAAATACTCGTAATAAAGTACTTTATATTAACTTTTAATCATAATGCCTTCAATGTGACATTCAATTAATGCCACTAAATGCGATTTGGTCCGTGATATGCATTTTCTGGAATGGAAAGTGTCCGTAATTCGACGTCATTTACTGCGCTAAATCAAACTCTCTTGTGGCAAGTTGTGCGTATTTTGCGTCCAGGTTTATTTACTCTGATTTCTTACGTGTTGTGGGGATTTAGTTTTGTAATTTTCCTCGATCAGCTAGTGCAAGTATTGGAGGGTCTGATTTCTTACGTGTAGTGGGGATTTAATTTTGTAGTTTTCCTAGATCAGCTGGTGCACATTGCACATGTAAGTATTGGAGGTATACTGAAGCACATAATTCAGAGTGATTTTTCTCATAAACGTACACACGTACGTTGGTGAAATTAATCAATGGATATATATGAGTCTCATGTCCTCCACAGTTGAATCACTAGCCCGATTCAACCGGGAACTTTTTAACTTTTATATATACCGGTATATATATAAAAATAAAAATAAAATAATTTCCCGTAAAATTAAATAAATGTCACAGGACCACTGCACCTCATTCTATCTTGTATTCTAACATATACGAGTATTATAAACATGTCTTCCTTTAATATCTCAGAGCAATTAATTTCATCTTATAAAAACAGATATATATATCATGTTTATATACATAAATGAATAACCAATGATTAGTTATTTGAGTTCCATGATTCTTTTGTATATTTGGTTCACAGTTAGGGTGGATACACACATGCATGTAATCTCTGTAAATATCGTGTATTTGGCGTTTTACATGGATCATACACACCCTGTAATATGTGTCCGCTGACAACCCAATCATTGCGACTGTGTTTGACCACAGTGAGTTAAACTCTGAACCGCTGAAGAGCCGTTGACTGGGACGAAGTCGTCAGGCCGCTTAAAATAATTATTCGCGCGATAACTCAAATGGTCGACGTTCTGTTTAAATCATTGTCAGTCTTCTATTGATGTTAATACCAGTGATGGCCTCTTCCCCAACGCAGGGGGCTATGATCCCCAACATGCACGGGGAGCTATATTATCCCAGAAGCTACCGAATTCACCATTGCATATTTCCTGGACGGAGGTGTGCATGCAGCACCCTGAGTCCTGACACCCTGCTTTATAAATATCGTAGTAATGTCTGTCGTGTCTGTTTTATACGAGTGATTAATCTAATATGCAGCAATTTATGCTATTCATACAATTATGAACATATTATACAGCTTTAAATTTGAATGCATGGTGTTGCTGTTTGTCTTCATTCTGCGAAAGGGTTGCCTAGCTACGAGTTCCCAACCACGTCACATTTCTTCTCTTGTGTTATACAGTTATACATGTATACGCAAAATTTACAACTATGGAATATTTAAGTAAAACATTATATTGTAATTCTTGCCCAGATATCGCGGCTGATACATTCAATTAACTCCCTTAGTTATTGGAAGCTTTCGAGAACCAGCCCCTCCCCCAATCATGGATTATGGTCGAAAATGTTATAATTCAAGCTTGTGACAGTTAGGAGCTTGCTCAACCTTTGGCTTGAGAAACATAGATATCAATGGGGGGGGGGGGGGTGTCACTCTTTTTAATTTCAACGCTGTACCTGCATTATTTTTTGGCGCTATAATGAATATTTGCAATCCCAATTGAATTAATGTTATCACATGAGCTCGCTCTTAAATTATCAGAGAAATCTCAACAAGCCGGTATCATCCTATAACAGAATTCTGCATATTTTATTTTTGTTTTGGATGACCCTGTTTCCAAGAAATGACAGAAACAAATCAAGTATAAAATCGACCGGCTCTAATCCACTTTTCGAAATGAATTATAACTCGTGAAAAACAGCAACATATATCAGACAAGAATTACTCATTTCGGCATCCATGAAAGAAGACATGTTTATGACTGGCCTGAAATTTCTTGATGGCAGTTTGTTTGATAATGGCTTATAACTACTCACTGGTGAAATTGACCTCTCGCGCGCAGGTGATTAATTTTGTCAATTATTGGTGTGGCCATGTAAAATGCATGTATTTTACATACAGACATTACATGCATGTGTGTATCCACCCTTAGGGTGTTTCAACAAACAGGTGTGTATGTGGTCTTATTATATGATTTAACCTAAACATGAATATAAAGGGTATCTCTGTCCACCATGATATTAAAATAGATATCAACGAAGAACAGTTAATTATATAGGCTACTTTGAAACTGAGCGAGATAATCCATACAGTAATAAAATAGTTAATGATTATGGTACAATTTGTAAAATATACTAGTAATATAACATACTTATAGTCCATTTACATTGGAGAATTACAGTTACTGAAGCTGAATGGGATCATGCATGCTATTGGGGGCTAGAGGATACTTTTTTTCAGACTGGAGGGACACACAATCTGTAAATGAACCTGGGTGTTGCGTTAGTATGGATAAGTACCATGTGATGGAGAGACAATGTTTGAAATCTATAATTAATTTAATGGTGAACTTATAAATGTGTATCATCTGTGGCTCTTTCCTTGACAGTCAATGAGACATCAGCTACTTTTTATCCAGGATTTTCGCACAAGTATAGTTCAATTCCTTCTTTATCTTGAACACATCCTTGCATTCTGCATCTCATTCTGTCTCATCTGGATTATTTTCGGCTCATGCATGTTGCACACATCACTTTGTGACCCACCAATATCATTAAGGTGTTGCCATTGGCATACGGTATAGATCTGTCCACTTCCTGAAATAATATAGAATTCAGCATTTAATTTTAATTTATAAATAATTTATAGGTTACAGGTATGAAATATGTTATATTCATAATATTGGGATATTTCCCATGCAGTACACACCACTCACCAGTGCCTACATTGGCAAACCATGTAATATTCAGTTGTTCACACCTCTTTATGATACTGATAGCAGTATAAATTATACAAAAATAATGCTATTGCTTATATAATAATAAATAAGGCTAATGATATTATATTATACTGCCCACATAAATAATAAGTATACGATCCCACCCACCACCCCATCCCGCCACCCATAGTATCTTATGCGCCACAGGCTAGCAGTGCCCGGGTGGGTTCCACCTTAACAATTAATATATGCGGGCTATCATCTAAGTTGGAAGACCCAGAATTCGAAGAATATTTGGCAAATTTTGACATATTAATGTTCCAAGAAACGAATACAGATGAAATTGACATTCTCTCAATTTCTATCCCAAATATTTATATAATTGGCTTCAAAAACCGAAACAAGACAGTAAAGCGCAGATCAGGTGGTTTGTGCATCGCGGTTCGAGATGCCTATAAAAAGTATTTCAACCTCATAAATGATGACTGTGAAACCATTCTTTGGTGCAAATTCAAACAGGAAAAGGGCCCATCTTTGGCAATAGGGAATGTCTACATCCCCTGCGAAACATCAACCTATTTTCATGAGAATATATTTGATAATACATACCTCTCAATACTAGAAAAATATATATCTTACGATAAAGTAATGCTGTCCGGCGATTTCAATGCCAGCACAGGCACATTAGATGATAGCAAGCATGCTGAGAAACTTATCTCAGAACACTCAATTATGACCGCCCAACCAAAAATGATGAACCCAGACTCCACATCAAACCCCTCTGGGACCAAACTTATTCACATGTGCGACGAAATAGGATTTCTTATCCTAAATGGCAGAAAAGACAATGTCTTTGATAACGCTAGATATACCACCCGAAATAATAGTGTCATTGATTACTTTATATGCAGTCCCTCTCTCGTTGACGAAATTGTAAATATTTCCAGGTTAATCCATTCAATTATCTATTATCTGACGTCCATGTCCCCTTGACCTTCGACATCAATATCGAGCGACCGCCTACAACTGCTAAATACGACGGCCGATCAAGCGCGAAGACCCAAACAAAACGTAATCCGAGAAAAACTGTAATCCAGAATTGGGACACGCGCAAAGTTAAATCCTTTGTTGAGCGAATAGACGCAACACAGCTCTATTACTTGGACGCTCTATTTGACGGAAGTCCAATTCTCGACACAAAACCAGATCACGATAATCACAGGTTAGATAACATATACAACAAACTTAAATCCGTTTTGACGAACGCGTAACCAAAAGTTTATACACAAACCTGAAAATGACTGTCATGACCGATGACTTCTCTGGGTTCTTCCCCAGTCAAACAGGAGTAAAACAAGGTGATGGATTATCCCCCCTTCTATTTTCACTATATGTGAACGATCTGGAGGATCATCTTAAAAATAGCGGCTGCACAGGAATAGACTTGGCAAAGGTTAATAAGACAAATACTGGGGTGTATCTAAAACTATTGCTCCTGATATATGCTGATGACACTGTACTTTTATCTGACGCACCCCGCGGTTTGCTCTTCATCACTTCTCCGCATATTGTGATACCTGGAAACTTGATATAAACACATCGAAAACAAAAATAATGATATTCGGAAGTAAACCGAAAAACAAAAGGCCATTATCATTCAAAATAAATGAAACAAATCTTGAAATAACCGACACCTTTAAATACCTGGGAACTTGGTTCACTAGAAATGCCACATTTAATAAGGACATAAACACGAGATGCAAAGCTGCAAAACAAGAAATGTATGCTCTTTTGAATAAAACTCGCAAATACAAGCTTTCATATGACAGTGTCCTTGAAGTATACGAGAAATCGATAGCTCCGGTTATGACTTATGGGTCTGAGATATGGGGTTTTGAAAACACCACATGTCTTGAAAAACTAGAAATCTGGTTCCTAAAATTCGCCCTAAATCTAAAAAAATCCACCCCAACCCGTTCGTATTGGAGAAACTGGCATATACCCAATAGCATCAGTAATAAAAAATAGATATCTTAATTACTGGGGGAAAATCATGAATATGTCGAGTGGGCGACTCCCATCGATTCTATACAGCATCATGCACACACTGTTCATGGGCGCCAATGCACAAATCAAATGGATCAAACACACGCATGATTCACTGAATTGCCTTGGCCTGTCAAACTTAGGGATAAATCAGTCAAGACCCGAGAGCAAATCGTTCAATAATTTGATTAAAAGGCGTATATATGATGCATACCTCCAAGAATGGAGGGGAAGCATAACATCAACGACCGCAAGGGAGCCTTTTATAGAATAATTAAAACTGATTTCGGGAGAGAAACATATTTCACTATTGAAAATCAAGCAGCAGCAGCGCGCCTAACTAAATTTAGAACCAGAAATCACAGACTACCTGTTGAAACCGGATCATGGTACAAAAAAAGCTATTCAGACAGAAAATGCACGTTATGCAACCAAGAGCTAGGCGACGAATATCACATTGTACTGAAATGTCAGAGTCTTGTAGATATCAGAAAAAAATATTTGAAACCGTTCTATTATACTCGGCCAAACACACACAAATTAAACGCACTCTTCACGACAACAAATAGAAAAACGATAAATAATATCGCAAACTTCCTGCGCGAAGCACAGCGTATCATGGGACCCCCCCCCCCCCTGAAGCAAAATTTACCGGCTTATCTCATAATTCTTTACCACCTCACACGACCCCCGCCACTGACCACCCACCCACCACACCCTCGATATTACCATATGTTTATATTATATATCTTTCGAGTTAGTCTGCCCCCTTCTATTTAAATTGTATCGCATGCGCAACATTCTACTGCATTGAACATTCTGTACTAATTATGTCTCAATTATGTCTATTCTATGACGATCTGAGTTAAATTAAAATATCTATCTATCTATCTATCTATAGAGGCTACTGCCCACATAAATAATAAGTATACGATCCCACCCACCACCTCATCCCGCCACCCATAGTATCTTATGCTCCACAGGCGCTCGTATAGAGGCTACTTACTGCCCACATAAATAATAAGTATACGATCCCACCCACCACCCCATCCCGCCACCCATAGTATCTTATGCGCCACAGGCGCCCGTATAGGAGGCTACTGCCCACATAAATAATAAGTATACGATCCCACCCACAACCCCATCCCGCCACCCATAGTATCTTATGCGCCACAGGCGCCCGTATAGGAGGCTACTGCCCACATAAATAATAAGTATATGCATTGAAGACCCATGTCCGGAAACCCTTCTATCAATTAATACAGATTTTATTTCGAATATTATAAAATGAGATGATAGAGTGGGACACTTTCTTGTCCTATTTTTTAGAACAGACCATTCGGGTGATACCATATAGCGATAGAGATCATTATGGTGTTCCCATATATTTCAACATAGCTGACCAGTACTTGTATACATTATAATTAATGCCCACGCAGTCTCAATGTCATTTATTAATATTATCATTATGAATGTGAGTATATCGGTACTATGTGAGTCTAATTATCAAAAGACTATATGAATTATGATTATCATTATGAAAAATATGTTTATCAACAAATCTCATATATATTTTGAAGACCTCTGTTTGTCTGTCTGTCCTTTATAGAATCGAAAACGGGTTGACCGATCGAGACCAAACTTCCTATCCAAAGGTAAAATTCCACGGACACCGTCGGCGTCGCGTTTTGGAGAAGCTCAGACCACCCGTTCTCCACTCTCAGTCACAAAAAAACGGCACTGCGGTGGTTAATCAAGTGATAATTTAATGAGCGTTTGTTTTAGAGCGTTTGTTTACCATTCAACGTTATTAGCATCTGCAGAGATATATACGGGAACAATACTTTTGAGTGGTTTCCAATGCGGGGAGATTTATTGGATGCCATAGTACTCTTACAACATCATTGTTATAGTATGTATGACACTTAGGTCAGGGCTTCGGGGGGTAGTTAGTGTGGATATAGACATAATGCTTCTCAGAAATCCCGGTTACAAACCAACACTCACAATTTCGTCTTTTGCATCAGATACCAACACCTCGACCGATCGGGACGAAACTTGGCACCTGTGTGTAGTTTGACCAGGTGGTCGTCGTTGTCGTATTGGCGAGCCCGTGTGACGACCGCGCAGCGCATGCGCAGACGAGATCTTGGAAACGGGTGGAGCTATCGACATGAAATTTGGTATGTGAATGTATCTTGCCCCGGATACGAATGTTATCGGGTCGCCGAGCCCGTGCGACGCCAGCTTCGCGCATGCGCATACCAGATCTCGGAAACGGGTGGAGCTATCGACTTGAAATTTGGTTTTTGAATAGCCCGGACAACGTCGGGCTCATCGGCTAGTGTTATATATTACATAAAGTGGACATGAAACAAGTCAAACTATGAATAGTATAATCACTACAATTAGAATCTAGGAGTAGGACATGTAAACTGCCAAATTGGTGAATTGTTTTGACTGTTCATTTCTAAATTATTACTGTAGTACACCTGATCACACCTGGCAGTCACATGGAATTCCTGAAAGCTGTCATTGAAATATTTCTTCCGTAAACGCGTTTGGGTCGGTACCCGGTATGCATGATATTCAAATTACCAATGCAATCATGAATGGTGAGATCTATTAAATTAAGTTCATTTTGAAAGTCGTTACTAACATAACTTCAGTCTTCATCCAGGTGAAAATGACAAAAATAGAATACAGAATGTCGTGTTGCTTATTACAAAAATGGTCTCAAACGGCATAAAAACTAACCTTTCTGACTCCCCAAACGGACACCCTTGGAAACGTGAGATTCTGATAATTCATGACAGTCGGTGTACAATTAATTCAGCTGCATGCAATAGACGCCAGATTTTTCTCTTTTTATTGCGACGAGAAAGCACTGTTTTGATTAGAAGAATCGGAGTTGAACTACCTTTAGCAATGGCGGACACAATCGGAGTGCGTTACCGATTGGCCCATCAAATGACGTTGAGTGACGTATCTATCCTTCCATCTATGGTTTTGACCACGACGCACAATCCGTGCGCTGGCCGTGATTGGACACAATAGCCGGTTAACCACGCACAACAACGTGATTAACATGAACTCATCGCCGTTGAATGTGAATAGATATGTCCGAAACAACACGGACTGGTCCCACCTTGAAGCGCCCGTGCGATTTGTCTGTTATGAGTTGTGTGTGCCTAACAATGGGATAATCACTGAACTATTCCTTCGCCAGCCTTGGGGATTGGTGTGCTATACCAAAAATCAGGGAACGATTGTGCTCTGAACGCTATAATTGTCATGTTTATGCTCTCCTGCATGATCACTATTATCTCACATTAGTATTGTCACGAAGCTGGAGAAATGTTAATACCAATAATTGAATAGTTATGTAACACATTCCTTCATTCCCAACTAAATTATCGCATTTCATAGATTCACTGATCAGTCTTATTCATTAATTTTATTTCGCGATATTGTAACTTTGGACTTGTTTACGAAATGAGCAAATGACGTCACGGTGTAGGGCGACCGTTGGAGTTGCCCAATTTCTTAAAGTATCACTGCGCGTTGTGATGCGGGGAAACGACATTGTCGCTACCAAGTGTATCTAAGGACCTTGACCAATCAAGTACACGCATTTAAGCATTTATGGGGTAATTATAGATCATTGAGGGGGTAGTATGTTCAGGCTTACCCGGAATGACAACTGGTGAGAGTTACATAATTACAAATTACCTTTGGGTTGAACGAATGGCGTCTATCATACAGGAAATCCGTAACATATATATGTGTATTATTGCAGGGTGAGCGCATTGAAACGTTATTGATCGCAAGGCGAGAATCTTCTGGATGATTTTATATATCTCTGGGTTGCATCTAGTAAACGACATTTTCGTTGTCATTAACGAAAATTCATGTGACATGTAATACTATAACAAAACTGTTGGGATGGCTTTTATCCCTAATTGGTTGCCTATATTAGAACCTTTCCAAATATCTTTCTGAATGGTAACGAAAGTAAATTTATTTCATCTTTTATATATCAGGGGCATATACTCAATAAAGAAATATGAGATGATAACGACATTGTGCGACAACATCGAACCATTTGTTCACGTTCTAACATTCTTATCAGGAAGTTTAATAGATGTTATTCGCATGTAAAAATGTATTTATTTCAGATATCCGCTATACTTTGGATTAATTTCACCAAAAAATGCTTCACAATAATAATTGTATGTTTTAATAATGCTTACAGGATGCTTATGTGATATGAAAGGTTTTGTAGTGCAAGTGGAATGTATGTGCATGGCCGAGTGTCTTCTTTATCAATGTCAGTAAGAACATTTGTATATGGTTTTCGTGAGAGATTGTTCCAATCCGAAAACAGTATTTTAAAGGCAACATGTGCTTCAAAGATCATGCTAAAATCAACATCGTTTTAATATTGAAATAATGTCCTTTATGTGTAAACCGATTAGTTATAATGTCAAATATAACTATATGGGAGAAATAAACAATTTTATCACATAATTAACCCACAAAACCAGCTTCATAGTTATTGCTAAGACACATGTGTAATATTAGCGCGTGCGATGACGTCAATATTTAAATGACTTGCGATTGCTGAAGTTTATGATTGTTGTTTTCGATGAATACAAGTTGAGAGCGAGACAAGGAAAGAGGAGAATGAAGACAGACGTAGGGTTGAAGTTAGTATGGACAGAGAGGAGCAGGAAGATAGTCGTAAGGTACAGATAGAAGATGAATGTGCAGAGTTTATGAAAGAGCAGCCAGCTTGTGATCAGACACCCTTGCAGGATGAGTTGAGTTGGGGGGAATTTTCACCCACTTCCATAGAGGACAGCCAGTCGGACAGTTTGGAGCATTTGGAACTGGCGACAGACATGACGCTGGCTGAGTTCCTGTAGGATGCACTCGATCCTAACGAAGATTGGGGGTCGTACGGCTTTGACATAATTTTTATCGAACCAGAACTCGAGGCTATAGGACGTGACAAGTTGGAAGAGTTGGGGCTGCTCCCTATAGTGCAGACATAGGAACCGAGAACACGGCGACTGTAACAGTAGTAAGTGACATGTTGACGCAGACTGACAGAAATCCGGGTTCAGATTTCTCTCAACAAACAGAGGCAGCTGATTCATTTGTGACATGTGACAGAGCGGTGCAGGTGGAGCAGAGGAGCAACCAGGGGCCGGAGGCCGATACAGACGAAGAGGGGTTGCTGCCTCTGCAATTCACCAATGTAAGACAAATGTCGGCTGACCCTCGGTTTTATCTAATAGGAGCATCATCCGAATTTATGGAGGGCCATCGTGCCCAAAGGATAAGAGCAGCGAGAAGGACCGCAAAACAGCATCTGGAGACGTATAAAAGAAAGTTTATTCCCGATGGATATATGGGAGTACGGAAGTGCGAGAGTGTAATACTTCCAGACGGGTCCAAATATGAACTGGTTGATTACTGGAACCGTGATCCAGTCTGTTCTGAAACGAAGGATACGGGTGTGTGTACTGACTCACTTCCGATAAAGCCCACCATCAAGTCAGCTGTGCAAACCGAGGAGATGGTTGTCAGGGTACAACTGGATAAGTCATTCTGTGTCACGACACCAGTTCGCGGGGAGCATTTACTTCTCAGTTTGGGGAAGGCGGAACAGAGGACTGGATCGCGAGTACCTGTGTCGGTGTTTCTGGAACATTCTTTTGTGGCGCTGGAAATTACCTGTGTCGGGTGGTTGTGGAACGTTCTTTCGCGGCGTGTTGAAAGTTACCTGTGACTTTGAGGGAAATGAACATTCCTTTCATTAAAATGGACATTAGAACTCGTCGGAATTTTGATTTGTTTAATTGGAAATTTGTTTCTCTTTTGCGCCGTCTCTTTCTCTGAATAAGGGGGTGGTGTAGCGTAGCTACTATTTATTTATTTCACGTAAAGTTTACACAGTTTTACTCAGAGAGTCGTTTATCGATTCCGTTTTACAGTTTAGTCTTTTGGCATTGTTTTAGTGTGAACTTACTTTCTTTTCTCGGAAACAGTCCTAAACTTACTATTTATTTATGCCTATAGCATTGTCTCTTTCTAATGTTATGCTATCTCCGCCAGCTTCTTCAGAGAAATGTGACATTATTACAACTTTAATTTTCATGTTTTCATACCGGAAGTTGTTTTAACGGGAGCACGTGCTCAAGGTCATTAAGACCTCGTATTTCAAACAGTCCCCACGCGCTCATCACCAGTGGGAACCTTTACCGGGGGCCTTCTGGTTGGAGCTTTTAGTGGGAACCTTTACCGGGAGCCTTTCGGTGAAGGATTTTAGCGGGGGCCCTTACTATTAAAGGCGGGGTTTCCGGGTTTTTCGGGAGAGTTTGATTGGGTTGATTAGTTGGTTTGTTTTGAAGGTGATATTTGGAGGAGATATGTGAGTTGGTATCTATAGAATAGAAGAAATAAAATAATTAAGAGATACGATAAGAGAGCTTGGTTTACAAGAATTACATAATTACCAGAGAATATATTTACAGAAAGGACAGAAAGGTACATACAGAACCACAATAGCATAATATAGCAATTTAATCGCCGGGTGAATTCACTATTTGAACCGTCTGAACGGCTCCCACTAAATCGATCATAATTGATATATACGATAAATATGCATATATTTTCTGCTGATGGTTTTAAGATTCGTTACCTAATTTATGTATACCGGATTACAAATAAATAATCCCGTTTTAACTGATTGGTTTGTCTTGTAAATCTTAAATTCCCAAGTATTCTCTCTGTACAGTCGATATACCCTATATCAACGGATAACCAAAGCAGATCAAGAATAACAGATTAATTATAGACAACAGTAACAGAGAACCTAAGGGGTCGAGAAATCACGCTACCATTATATTCAAATAAACTCGACCCCCTCTACTTGTTACAGTTAGAAGCTTTAACATTTGAGACAATATGTTGGAGGTCAATACTGGGACGTGTGACTACCTACTTAGTTATTACAATATTCTTGTCCAATTCTGTTAATTTTTTAGTACGACACCGGTGCACTGATTAACTAACAAAATTGATTTTCTTCTCAGAAAAAGGAACAGGAAACGCCTCATCTTCTTCATGTGCTGTTGTGAAATAGAGTTATCGTTCGTGTTAAAGTTAAAGTTTTACCATGGTATGCATGGTGCTTTTTATATGGGTTTATTCTAGTTAGAGATGGATTTTGTGAATAGCTGATTTCTACATTCCTAGTAATAATGTTATATGGCCTCTAATAACGCATCCTGTGATTTTTGAATGAGGTGAGAGTAGTACAGGAAGCTCGTTGACTCCAGATCTAAAAATAGATTTTTTGGCGGTAAAATTGTTTTTACTAAAATATTCCAAATTTTTTTTCAAAACCTAATTTTTTTTTCCAAAATTTAAAAAAAAAGTTTTTAAAAATCTCAAAAATTTATAACGAGTTTTCGGTCTCTTACCCAAATATTGGACGACTATTAAATGTCGAATGTTTTTAAATTATTTGCGTGTAATATCTTTTGTTATTGGCCAACTATTTTTGTTCAAACAAATTTTAAATATTTTTCATGAAACTCTGTTAATTTTATTAATCGATGTTTAGAAATAGCTTTATACCAATTATATGTGTATGGACTGGTCCGAGTCGCTGTAATCTTGGCCATTGACACTATAGGTATGAATGCATACATTTAAGTGTTTATCATCAGACGCAGTCTCGTCTATTACATCATATAATTGTCTCCACAATACCTGAAATAATTTGACGCCATTACTCTTACATAAATAATAAAGAGCGTTTATTCTTTACTTCTCTATCACGATGAAGTTATTGAGTATATGACACGTGTGCATTATCGCGAATTATTGGAAGAATTATTGAGAGGTTGTACTATTTTGAAAGCAGTCACGATCGGACGAAGAGCGTGATGCGAAATTACAACCCGAATGAACTGACATATTCTATGGAACAAATTTTCAATTATGTACACACACATATTCACACGCGTCAATAGGGTAACACTGTATAGATCGAAAAGAGTGACACCGTGGATAAATTTACCAAATGACTGCTATTATATCTGTTGACAGCTATGTGTGGTCCGACTCGTTCAATTAAGTTATCGATAGCTTGTCTGAACATCATTACCTGTTTAACGGGATATTATCACGTAAGGTTGATAAGCTGTGTCATTGTTAACATTAACGCGATAATTAGTTATCAAAAATATGCATACATAATACGTACATGTGATAAGACACTCAATAATAGAAGTTACTTCGGTGTTATTGTTATAACACCATTACGTAATAACCACTTATCGACCTATTCATACTTACGCTCATATATAAATCTTATATAATGTTGCCTCATCGGTGCTAACTATGTTAGGGAGTTATGGTATACAAATATCTATGACGAAGCTTCCTTTGACAGCTATGCATGTTCAGACACGCTTTTAATTAAGCTATCGATAGCGTGTCTGAACATCATTAGTTGTTTAACGGGATTTGGAAGAATTATTGGAAGAGCGTACGTTTATAGAGTTATTGTTCTTAGAACGTGATCAGTAAGTGTGCCAATCGGGTATCCACCGATGCCTGCAATGTTTTATTTGCAATAATTGGACATTATAATCTCACGTAAATAACAAGGAGCGTTTATTCATTACCTCTCTATCACGATGAAGTTATTAAGTATCGTGTAGCACTATTTCACCAAAGGTCACATGTTAGACGTACACACGTATACATACGTAATATCAGACTAAACAAAGCTGTTGATATGTTTCTTTCATCTTTTATATGATAGCGCTATATGTTATATACTTGATAGACCTAGTTACAGTCACAATCGCACATAAGCGAAACAAACGCTCTTTATTTAAATAACAGGGAGGCTACTCTAACACTCTTAGTTTTTCCAACAAAATAGTTATCAAATTCGATCACCAATAGAACTGTCTGTGAAACAACGATGACTTATAACAATCTTTAACTTATTTATCGATCTATGCTAGAACATGGCCGCAACAAAATCATGACCATAACAAAAAACATTACCTTACCATTACGCATGAATATAAATTTACCATGCGTAAATATTGTCAGATTATCGTCTGATGAGCAAATCCTATGTTTACATTATACTTAATCTCAGGTATGACTAGAATTGTATCATGTGTACACATGACATCATTAGAAGGGGCAATACACTCAAGGAGTTAAAGTGACACGAAACAAGGGACGTGATGCAATATTGGTGTTTGAATATTAAAGGAACACAAGACACTCTAACGGGACACAAGACACTCATTGTGAATGAATGTTAACAATACAAGCGCAGTGGTTGAAAGTTAAAATGACACAGAACAATATTTAAAGTTCAAATTTTCGGGCACTTAATGCGCCTTTTATCATTACGTATTGTTTCTCACTCTACAATTCCCAATAATCCACTCACTCTCTCCCCGCTTATAGATATATAACGAAAACGAGAATATCATGTTGATGAAGTTTATTGAAATTTAATCGTCCGAATTGTCATCACTTTCGTCAAAAGTGTCATTTGTTTCGTCCATGAATTTTTCTAGTATCGGTTTGTACTTTAATATTGACATTTTCAATGCATCACATTCTCCATAACCATTATTCAAATATTTGTCGACTTTATCCATGACTCTGTTGTGCAGAGTCCCATTGTGCAGCTGCAGATACATAAATATTGTCATAGCATAACCAGTCATAAATTGCTTCATATCTTTACTTTTAAGGTCCTTGTCAGCTTATACTCTTGCTTCTGTTTCTTTCGAGCCATTTTCCTTATACGTGTCCACTATATCACTCCATTCCTCACGTGTTTTATCTCTACTCTCATCACACAAACTTTTGAAGCATTCATCTACATTCAATTTAATTTTCTTATTCTGACTATCATCCGTGTCCTCAGTTAATTTTCGTTTTAACTTATTATTGCAAATAAAACATTGCAGGCATCGGTGGATACCCGATTGGCACACTTACTGATCACGTTCTAAGAACAATAACTCTATAAACGTACGCTCTTCCAATAATTCTTCCAAATCCCGTTAAACAACTAATGATGTTCAGACACGCTATCGATAGCTTAATTGAAAGCGTGTCTGAACATGCATAGCTGTCAAAGGAAGCTTCGTCATAGAAATTTGTATACCATAACTCCCTAACATAGTTAGCACCGATGAGGCAACATTATATAAGATTATATATGAGCGTAAGTATGAATAGGTCGATAAGTGGTTATTACGTAATGTTGTTATAACAATAACACCGAAGTAACTTCTATTATTGAGTGTCTTATCACATGTACGTATTATGTATGCATATTTTTGATAACTAATTATCGCGTTAATGTTAACAATGACACAGCTTATCAACCTTACGTGATCATATCCCGTTAAACAGGTAATGATGTTCAGACAAGCTATCGATAACTTAATTGAACGAGTCGGACCACATATAGCTGTCAACAGATATGATAGCAGTCATTTGGTAAATTTGTCCAAGGTGTCACTCTTTTCGACCTATACAGTGTTACCCTATTGACGCGTGTGAATATGTGTGTGTACATAATTGAAAATTTGTTCCATAGAATATGTCAGTTCATTCGGGTTGTAATTTCGCATCACGCTCTTCGTCCGATCGTATCACGCTCTTCGTCCGATCGTGACTGCTTTCATAATAGTACAACCTCTCAATAATTCTTCCAATAATTCGCGATAATGCACACGTGTCATATACTCAATAACTTCATCGTGATAGAGAAGTAAAGAATAAACGCTCTTTATTATTTATGTAAGAGTAATGGCGTCAAATTATTTCAGGTATTGTGGAGACAATTATATGATGTAATAGACGAGACTGCGTCTGATGATAAACACTGGAATGTATGCATTCATACCTATAGTGTCAATGGCCAAGATTACAGCGACTCGGACCAGTCCATACACATATAATTGGTATAAAGCTATTTCTAAACATCGATTAATAAAATTAACAGAGTTTCATGAAAAATATTAAAAATTTGTTTGAACAAAAATAGTTGGCCAATAACAAAAGATATTACACGCAAATAATTTAAAAACATTCGAAATTTAATAGTCGTCCAATATTTGGGTAAGAGACCGAAAACTCGTTATAAATTTTTGAGATTTTTAAAAACTTTTTTTGAAAATTTTGGAAAAAAAAATTAGGTTTTGAATTTTTTGTTTGGAATATTTTAGTACAAACAATTTTACCGCCAAAAAATATATTTTTAGATGTGGAGTCAACGAGCCTCCTGTACTACTGGTGAGGTAATACCATGCTGTACCATATTAATGGTAGTACTATGGTAGATTTTTTCAAATTTCCTGACAAAAGTGATCTAATTTGATTAGCGTGTTGTTATGTTAGCTATGTTATACCGTATTAATATAATTACAGCTATCGTAAATTAGAGAAGGTTGAACAATATCACCATAGTGGTAGCACGATATACGATGTTATTTGATAACTATAGCACGGTTGAATACAATATTACAATTCAATCATGATGCTACTACGATACACGACGTTGTACTTAGTATTATCATGGTAGTATTAACTACAACATAATTATATAGTAGACCAAGTCTTCTCCGTCCACAACAACAACAACAACAAATGTTTTGGACCGGTCCCGTCCCGATACTCTTAAATGACATACTTGATGCACACAATCGTGGGTGGGAGCAATCTTGCTTGTATGTATTCGGATTAGGTCAAATTGAAGCTTTGCGTATAAGAACATAGATAGCAGCCTTTCCCAAACATGATATATCAAACATGCGTGTATCAGAGGTCCGTTGGATATCAAAGCAACGAGAGTTATGGTAAACAACGCCTTGATAATCGCGGACGTGACAGATGATTAATCATAGTAGTACCACACTACCATATTAGTACCATGGTAGAGTACCCGAGTAGAGTTCCATGTTATCACGGTAGTACCGTGGTAAATATTACATTACCGTTGTAGTTCCATGGTAGTACAATGGTAAACGGTACCAATGTAAGACCATGGTACTCTTTATATGAGTTGATACCTTAATCCACGGATATGCACGACAGTATTAAGCACGCGTATCACTTTTGGGTGTGTAATACATAATTATAGAGTAGCAGTAATGTTGGGTTGGTGAGTATACCGCACTTGAACTAGTAGAGTAATGCTACAACTCAAGCCTCCGCCTCTCGTGCATGTAACCTTCCGCCATCATGCGATAATCTCTATGTATGTATCCGGGTTAATTTCGACAGGACATACTTTTTTTGGTGATAGGCCGATGTTTTGGGGAATCATTTGGAGCCAGGTACATGTTATATAATCAAATTTAATATGCAGCACCCCACTGGTGTACACAGTACATGATTTAACACAATATTATTGACAATGTAATTATTATGATATAGCCCACAATACAAATCCATGAATATTATCGAATGTGCACCTCTCGGTTTAGTAACGGTAAGTTTCTGATTATATGCGCACGGTTAACAACATGCTTTCACTCTTGAGCCAACTGACTTTTACAACAATCTGCAATTTCTTTCTTTGTATTTTCCCTGATAACATCGAATGGCACGACCTATTTTCTGGAACAGTCGATCATTATCTTGATTCCCTCTCCGTTCTTTGCTTTCTCGAACGCCTCAAGCGTTTGTTCTAACGTAACGCGATGCGTGATGAGGGGTTTGACGTCGACCTTACCGGATGCAATCATCGCCAACGCTGTTGGATAGCTGAAATAGACGAGTTATAATGAGTGGGAGTTTGTTCTAACGATGACGATGTCATCCTGGCAATATTTACGTAATGGTAACAGCAACTTTTCCTGAATTGGTTTATAATATTATTTAATTCACCCAAAATAGCACACACTGCTCTTAAGAGCATAGATCGATCGGTGGTTCACCCTGACCTGATAAACACCAATAACACACAATGTCGCAAAGGCGATGGTTGTCATGACTTAAAGCGGTCAACCAGGAGGGAAAATGGGTCTTTGATTTATAAATATTAAAGTACAAATATTGATTAAGGTGCCATGCTTTCTTTTGGAGAGGGTGAGCAATATTGCGATGATTGGGTAACTTCCAATATCCATGTTTTATATTTTACAAATTTCCGTTCTTGGTATAAACAGGGACACTTCAATATAAAGTGGTACTCATCATCGGCAATATTGTTTTACGTCCTCGTCACAATCGATGGTATGGCGGTACCACACAAGCCGTGACAATCACCGGGCCCATATGTTGGCCGTCGGAAACGAGCACGGCTTCCTTGAATCTATTAAGGTGTACTGAATGCTTTATTGACAGAATCACAGTTTTGCATATGTTCAAATAATTACCATTGTATAATAGAGATAATATCAACATGGTGCGTTATAAGTAAGGGGTATACATGGTGATTTAGTATATGGACATAGGTATATAAAGTTGAGAGTTACAGAAATATATTGTGGTCAGGTACTTCTGTACGGGATGGTGTAACTTCAAAAACTGTCTTTCCGACGATTCGGTGGAAATATAATTCATTAGGTTTCCTGGCTGGTGCCTCCATGCACAGGCACCTGGGGAAAATACTAAAATACCAATATAGACTATACCAGTTACAAGGTTCAAAATATCGATTTTGTCTAAAACCACACTAACTATCAAAACCCTAATAAATTCTAGAAATCTATCATTTCAACAAAAATACTATCGAAATATAACGAAGAAATCGGGTCGTCATCTTCCCTGTCCGCTCAGAGGCCATTGACCCAGTTATGTTCGTTCAATGGATTTGAAACAATTGATGGCTCCATCTATTGGTCACCCCGGAAAAAGGAGTTTAGTAAACTATCGGATGAGGGATGTGGCCTGTATATAGGATGTGCCAACGGATTTAGTCATGCAAAGATGGCCGCTGGGGCCATATTTTTTAACGGATTTCGGAAAACATTGATGGCTCTCATCTAGATGTCACCTCGAAGATCGTATGATGGATGTGGCATGTAGGGTGTGTGCTGAATGATTTTGTCATGCAAAGAGTAAAATCCAAGATGGCAGCTAGCATTCATGTTTTTCAACGAAATTCGAAAAAAAAAAAGTGATGGCTCCCATCTAGTGGTCACCCCAAAGATCCATGTGAAGTTTGGTTATGATCGAATAAGGGGGTGGCCTCTAGAATGTGCTGAATGACTGAGTCATACAAAGAGTAAAATCCATGATGGTCGCTGGCGGCCATTCTTTCAACGAAATTCGGAGAAAAAAATGATGACTCCCATCTAGTGCTCACAAAAAAGAACCATATGAAGTTTGGTGATGATCGGATGAAGGATGTGGTATGTAGCGTGTGCCTAAGGATCATAGTCATGCAAAGAGTAAATTCCTGCCGGCAACCATGTTTCTCATCGAACATCGTTCAAATTCGATAACTCCCATAAAGAGGCGATCCTAAACATGCCTATTATGTTAAAAAAAGAACAATTGTCAATAAATGCGGGCTGCAATGTGAGCTGATGGATTCAAATTTGAAATCCAAGATGGCTGCTGGCGGCTTTGTTTTCAACTAACTTCGGGGGGGGGGGGGGGTGACTTCCATCTAGAGGTCACCCCGAAGATCCATATTAGGTTTGGTGGTGATCGGACGAGGGAGGTGGCCTGTAGGATGTGCCAAATGGTTCAGTCATACAAAGAGTAAAATCCAAGATTGTCGCTGGCGGCCATGTTTTTCAACTAAATTCCGGAAACAAATAATGGCTCCCATCAAGTGGTCACCCAACAGATCCATATGAATTTTTGTGATAATCGGATGAGGGATGTGTTTATAGGATGTGTCAACGGATTTAGTCATGCAAAGAGTAAAATGCAAGATGACTGCCAAATTTCCAATTCGATAGCTCCCATCTAGAGGTGATCCTAAACATGCGGTAAATATTCAAAACAATTCTCCAATAAATGCGGCCATGTATTTTAACGAATTTCGTTCCCATCCAAAGGTAACCCCGAATATTAATATGGAGTGGTGACGATCGGACGAGATATGTGATATGTAGTGTGTTAGCGGAAATTTTAGAAGGACGGACGGAAAATGCACGCGGTACATGTAACTGAGGCTTCGGTCACACACACGCAGCTACACACACCCACACACAGCCATTAAAAATTTGGCTATAAAGTTAGACGTACATTTAAGTAGCGTTAACCGGATTAATCTTGTAATGAGATCTCATAGGCCAAAAGGATACGATACGCCTCAATTGTTTGTTTATAATTAATCATATTGTTTTGATACACTTTCTCTCCCATTCATCTTGAGTAGACCAGTATTCCAATGACCTATATGGAATATCACATATATAAGAGAATGCACTGGCTTACAAGGTCAATGTAAATAGTGTTAGGGCAAAGCATTCTCTTACATAAGCGAGGCTCAATATGGGAGACTCGCATATATAAGAGAATGCATTGAGACAGGGGTTTCAAACACAAATATGAAGCTCCAGTCAATGAAGGGTTAAATGTGAAGGAAGTTGTATTATCAGTGTGTTATTGACCTTGGTTGTTATAGTTACCTTGGGGTTGATTTTATAGAAGTACCTAATTAAACGGGTCTGTGTTTCTTCGGGGCTATGAATGCTTTCTTTGGAAACGACTTGGTCGTTATTAGGAGTACCCACTTTAAATGGGTGTGTTAATTGTGGTGGTCTATTGATTGATTTCCTGGCAGTGTCCTGGTGGGTTATTATCGCATTGTCCTTTGATCGTCACGATAGGAGTACTTAACTCAATGGATGTGTTTCTTTTTGGGGCAATGGAAGCACTAGTATGTGAGTTGTTTTGTGTTGTTGCTGAGTTATAAAGTTGAACACGACCAGCGAGAGTTCGAGAATACAGTTCGTCGGATTCGTCTATATCGACCCAGACCTTAGTTACACCTTTCTGACAATGATCCAAATCTGTCCCAGAATGAAGAGCCACTGGTGATACATATCGTTTAATCTTTCTGAGGGAGAAGAATTAGAAAATTTACGGATGTAGTTAAGTGAGGCAATATGGAATGTACAGCGATCACCACGGACACATGTATAGTGATTCAATTAAATATTTAACAGCTGATTACCAGTTCAAGGCCTGGCAAGAGATCACGGACAATATTTAGGTCAGCTGACACTTAAACCATTAACAGTTGACAGATGAAAGTTAAGAGACATTGCGGACCCTGAGTCACGTACAATAGATATGGACTGTTTCAACAAACCAAGAATGGAGAACATGGGGAATGTATTCCCAATGCATTCCACCTAATGAATTATACAAATGAAACCATAGACACGGATGCGAGATGATCTAGAATCGATGGCTTCCTTCATTGGAGATTTTAACATTGTTTCATGTCATACATTTCCGTGTTATTTTAAAACAATTCGTTACTTGGATATATACAGTTTATTCAGGAAAGAAGTTGTTTCATCTATATTCTTGTTAATGAAAACAAAGTTCGTTACTTTTACTTG
Source organism: Siphonodentalium dalli (assembly GCA_032622095.1). Classification (NCBI taxonomy): domain Eukaryota; kingdom Metazoa; phylum Mollusca; class Scaphopoda; order Gadilida; family Siphonodentaliidae; genus Siphonodentalium; species Siphonodentalium dalli. The sequence goes on along the minus strand of CP136063.1, from coordinate 159,901,292 downwards.
AATATATATACATGTATATATACTAGCCGATGAGCCCGACGTTGTCCGGGCTATTCAAAAACCAAATTTCAAGTCGATGAGCCCGACGTTGTCCGGGCTATTCAAAAACCAAATTTCAAGTCGATAGCTCCACCCGTTTCCGAGATCTGGTCTGCGCATGCGCGAAGCTGGTGTCGCACGGGCTCGGTGACCCGATACAATTCGTATCCGGGGCAAGATACATTCACATAGCAAATTTCAAGTCGATAGCTCCACCCGTTTCCGATATCTCGTCTGCGCATGCGCGAAGCTGGCGTCGCATGGGCTCGGCGACCCGATAAAATTCGTATCCGGGGCAAGATACATTCACATAGCAAATTTCAAGTCGATAGCTCCACCCTTTCCGAGATCTCGTCTGCGCATGCGCTGCACGGGCGTCGCACGGGCTCGCCAATACTACAAGGACGACCGCCTGTTCAAACTACACACGCGTACCAAGTTTCGTCCCGATCGGTCGAGAATCGTAGATTTGTATAAATGACATACATACAGACAAACAAACAGACAAACAAACAAACAGAGGTCTTCAATATATATATATACATACTAGCAGGTTAGCACGCCACTGGCGGCATTCGTCCCATGGCTTTGTTCGAAAAAGCCATTGCAACAGGTTCCGAGACACTTGTGCTGCATTTGCAGCAAATTTCGGCAATAGTCAGAAACATGACAATTTTAATTTAATTTTTTGTTTTTCAATGAGTTAATTATTTTGTTTTTCAATGAGTTAATTGTGCCTTTTTAATTTTTTAATTGAATTTTTTTTTTTTTAATTTTACCCGATTTGTTTTGGTTTTTCAATGAGTTAATTGTGCCTTTTTAATTTTGTTTTTCAATTTTACCCGATTTTTTTTTTCAATGAACCCGTCCATGACACTTCTCGTATTTAGCAAGTTTGAGCTCAATCGGTTCGAGTCTATAAAGGACACACACATATATATATATGACACTTCCCGTAGGTAGCAAGTTTGAGCTCAATCGGCATTCCCTGGAATTTCCCAGTCAATATTTAGCAAGTTTGAGCTCAATCGGTTCGAGTCTATAAAGGACACACTCATATATATGACACTTCCCGTAGGTAGCAAGTTTGAGCTCAATCGGCATTCCCTGGAATTTCCCAGTCACCAACGCGGCGTAATTTTTGGTACATATATAGAGACCAATTGTCCACCGCGGCTGTCATGTGTAGTAAAGATGTCTTATAAGCCGACATTGCCGTGGGGATGCCCGTTCCTACACGCGTTTTCGATTCTATGAAGTACCCACATATATACACACATACACATATATATATAGCTATATATATATATATATATATATATATATATATACATATACGGAAGTCTCAAATTATATAGTAGATTGACAGATTCCAGTAGCTTTATAACGGTATATCTGGGGAGAAATCTGATGCTATATTCGTGATTATCTGGGATGATTTCGGTAAAAACAAAGCGCGCCTAATAACGTTGAATGGGAAACAGACGCTCTTTATAGAGATGCGTCAAAAACAAACGCTCATTAAATAATCACTTGATTAACCCCCGCCGTGCCTTTGCGGTGATTTTGAGAGTGGAGAACGCGTGCTCTGAGCTTCTCCAAAACGCCGCGACGACGATTCCCGTGGGTTTTTACATTTAGATGGGAAGTTTTATATATATATATATATATATATATATATATATATATATATATACTAGAAGGTGACCCGACTTCGTCCGGGCTTTGACCTTCAATTGTCTATTTTGAAGGCCAAGGTCAAGTGGGGTCACGATTTTACCCGTCCAAAACACAGTGCCCGAACAAAAGTACCCGACAAAAGTACCCGTCGAAATCCGCCAGTTTAACCCGATTTGATTTCCACTGAAGTATATAAACGCGCCTCATATACACACGCTCATTAATTATCAAGTTTCAACGTAAAGATAAATTACCATCGGTGCCCGAGATATCGCCAAGACGTCTGAAACAGTCAAATGCATCGGCCGGGTAAGAGTTAACGTGATCTAACTGTATGACCTCTAACGACGTCATAGAAGTTACGCATTGTTTTTACCCTGATAGAAGATCGTACCACTTCTTCTTAATAATTGAGGCAGATAACTAAAACGGATACATACATATTATATATCGTTGGAAAGAGGAAACACGAAAGATTCTCATAGTGTCATTATTATGACTGGCATGTTATTATTCGCGCTGTTTCGAATCGATTTGTAAGCACCGAACTGAAATATATTAGCGCAAAAAGGCGTAAAACAGATTTGACCTCGGCACGTGAAAAGTTGACCTCGCACGGACAAATTAATAGGCCTATGTTAGTCCTGACCCGAAAATACCCCCACATACCAAGTTTCATCGAAATCGGCTGAGCCATTTTCGAGTCCATCGATTACACACAAACACACACACAAACACACAAACAGATCTTCCAAAATATATAATAGATATATATATATATATATATAGAGATAGACAACTCTGTGTGGCGCGGTGCGGTGCGGCTACTGCGTGCAAGTGCGGCTAGAGTTACCGTTCTTGGCTCCGTGGTAAGTAATGACAAGTCTAATTCTCGAGACATCATAAACTGCGAGGGTATATCATTCGTTGCTTGTATTCGTGGTTTTATTGACTCAGGTGTCATATATAGAGAGTTGTCTATCTCATATATGAGATAGACAACTCTGTGTGGCGCGGCGCGGCGCGGCGCGGCTACTGCGTGCAAGCGCGGCTAGAGTTACCGTTCTTGGCTCCGTGGTAAGTAATGACAAGTCTGATTCTCGAGACCTCATCAACTGCGAGGGCATATCATTCATTGCTTGTATTCATGGTTTTATTGACTCTGGTGTCATATATATATGTTATTTTACCCGGAGAGTGCTATTATACAGGTCCCGTTGCTCTCGGGTGTCTTAAAAGGGCACTAAGAATTATATATATATTTGTTTTTTGGCTATAGGCGAACCACCGGAGCTGAACATTTGAAAATGTGGGTAATTTGACTCAGGTAACCCGTTGATATCAGATGTCTTAAAATGGCAATAGTAATTAATTTAACTAATTAATTTATTATATATAAACAATAGTTGCAATCTGGAAGGTGAAAATTGACACACTGGGATAAATTATCCCGTTGGGTAATACGGGGTTGTTTCCGTTGATCTCATACTCCTTAAAGGGGCAACTATGAACAACAATAAATAGCGTTCATTATAAGCTTCTAAAGACGATATGTAGAAACGTTAGTACATATTAATCACTTGACAAGGGTAATGTTATGGAATAGGCACATTTGACCTCATATGACTTAAAGGGGTATTAATCAATTGCACGATACGCAGAGAGCGTTTATTATTCAGCCCAGAAAATATGCAAGCAATGTGGTACACAAAAGGAAAATTACGCGGTGAATTTCACGACAGGGTGGTGTTGACATCAAATGACATGAAGAGGCACTAACAATTAGCAATAAAGAGGGTTTATTATCAATATATTATCCCAATGTGCATTGTGTGCATTTTCCGGACCACAGTTGGTCCTGAAATTTGGAATGAATAACGACAGATACCAAATCTACAATAATCACTGCCATATTCAGGGTCACCACGGGTCACGGATACCTAATTTTACGCAATAGGAAAATCTGACCCCACATTATGAACCCTTGCGAACTTTCATCTCAACTATGGTAACTGACATTTGGCAACGTCATCGGCATGTACCGACTCTACAATAATCACGAGCCACGCAGTTCGAACTCCTATATTCTGGGTCATCACGGGTCACGGATACATAGTTTTACCCAATATGACACCATGACCCCACATTTAGAGCCCGTGGGCACTTTCCACTGCACTATGGGCACTGAAATTTCGCACACTCATTAAGATGTACCCACTCTACAATAATCACGAGCCACGGAGTTCGAATTCCTATATTATGGGTCATCACGAGTCACGGAAACCTCGTTTAACCCAATGTGACACCATGACCACACCTTAAGAGCCCGTGCGCACTTTCCACTGCACTCTTGGTACTGAAATTTCGCACACTCATATGACACCATGACCCCACCTCAAGAGCCCGTGCGCACTTTCCACTGCACTATGGGTACTGAAATTTCGCACACTCATTAAAATGTACCCATTCTACAATAATCACGAGCCACGCAAAAGTTCGGGATGACCCATATAACCAATATTTCGAACTGCGTGTGGTCATTTTCTTTCACAACGGTCAATGTAGTCCAACTTCAATCCTTATATTTGTCAATTAAGGGCGTATCCGCACTGTAGAATTGACACAAATGACTATTACTATCATATTTCGACATATCACGATATTCACAAGTTCGGGATGACCCATATAACCAATATTTCGAACTGCGTGTGGTCCTTTTATTACACAACGGTCAATGTAGTCAAACTTCAATCCATATATTTGTCAATTAAGGGCGTATCCGCACTGTGAAATTTGCCCAAATGACTATAGCAGTAATATTTTGACCTATCACGATATTCACAAGTTCGGGATGACCCATATCACCAATATTTCGAACTGCGTGTGGTACTTTTATTACACCACTGTCAATGTAGTCCATCTTCAACACATGAATTTGTCAATTAAGGGCGTATCCGCACTGTAGAATTGGTTCAAATGACTATTACTATCATATTTCGACCTATCACGGTATTCACAAGTTCGGGAATGACCATACAACCAATACTTTGAACTGCGTGTGGTCCTTTTATTACACAACGGTGAATGTAGTCCAACTTCGGTCCATATATTTGTCAATTAAGGGCGTATCCGCACTGTGAAATTTGCCCAAATGACTATAGCAGTAATATTTTGACCTATCACGATATTCACAAGTTCGGGATGACCCATATAACGAATATTTCGAACTGCGTGTGGTACTTTTATTACACCACTGTCAATGTAGTCCATCTTCAACCCATGAATTTGTCTATTAAGGGCGTATCCGCACTGTAGAATTGGTTCAAATGACTATTACTATCATATTTTGACCTATCACGATATTCACAAGTTCGGGATGACCCATATAACCAATATTTCGAACTGCGTGTGGTCATTTTGTTACACAACGGTGAATGTAGTCCAACTTCGATCCATATATTTGTCAATTAAGGGCGTATCCGCACTGTGAAATTTGCCCAAATGACTATAACCATAATATGTTTACCTATCACGATATTCACAAGTTCGGGATGAACCATATAACCAATATTTCAAACTACGTGTGGTCCTTTTATTACACAACGGTGAATGTAGTCCAACTTCGATCCATATATTTGTCAATTAAGGGCGTATCCGCACTGTGAAATTTGCCCAAATGACTATAGCAGTAATATTTTGACCTATCACGATATTCACAAGTTCAGGATGACCATACAACCACTATTTCGAACTGCGTGTGGTACTTTTATTACACCTCTGTCAACGTAGTCTATCTTCAACCCACGAATTTGTCAATTAAGGGCGTATCCGCGCTGTAGAATTGGCACAAATGACTATTACTATCATATTTCGACCTATCACGGTATTCACAAGTTCGGGATGACCCATATAACCAATATTTCGAACTGCGTGTGGTCATTTTGTTACACAACGGTGAATTTAGTCCAACTTCGATCCATATATTTGTCAATTAAGGGCGTATCCGCACTGTGCAATTTGCCCAAATGACTATAACCATAATATTTTGACCTATCACGATATTCACAAGTTCGGGATGAACCAGATAACCAATATTTCAAACTGCGTGTGGTCCTTTTGTTACACAACGGTCAATGTAGTCCAACTTCAATCCATATATTTGTCAATTAAGGGCGTATCCGCACTGTAGAATTGGTTCAAATGACTATAACTATCATATTTTGACCTATCACGATATTCACAAATTCGGGATGACCCATATAACCACTATTTCGAACTGCGTGTGGTACTTTTATTACACCACTGTCAGTGTAGTCCATCTTCAACCCATGAATTTGTCAATTAAGGGCGTATCCGCAATGTAGAATTGGTTCAAATGACTATAACCTCACTCATCCATGTCAAAAGGTGTAAGTAACATGTTGAGCGCAATCAGTAGAGCATTCCCCAAAGCACAAATTTATTTCACGGAGCTCAACTATTCTAAGGAACTTCGGCCAGACCACAAACGCACAATAGACGAAATTAATCGAGCAGTTTCGGTCAGAAAAAAGGACCAAATTATAATACTTCCGAAAGCACCCTCCCATCTTTTCAAAACGTGCGTTTCAAAACATCCTAAATCTGAGGAGGTTCACTGGAATGAAGCGACTGCCAATCGCCTGTACAGGAAATGGTTAGACAGCATTGACCTTGTGTGTCATTTAAACTAAATCAGGGTAAGGGCAAAAGCCGCCCAGCGGACCTAGGCATGGGGACAAATATCGTTAACCTAACTGGTAACATGGTCCTCTCAGCCGATGAAAAATATCACTGCTATCGCGCGGCTTAGCGTTTGTACCCATACCAGCAGATTTTTACAGAACAAAGGTGAGATTTGTGGATGACGAAACTGGCCAGGAATTTGGACCACCGTTCTTTAAGGACCACAAGGTGACCAATGAACTGAACGGTTCAAATCCGGGTCACACCTTTTTTCAGAAAACGTGCCTCTTTGACAAATTTAGGTATTCGAATGGAGCTCATAAACCTTTCAAAGACAAGACGGGCTGGGTCCCAGACGACAAAAATGCTGACCCGGCAATTGTCAGAGGCCGCTCGAATGTAACAGAAAGGGTTAAGGGCTTACACATTTACCATAATAAGCAAAATTTGTGTGCTTCAGAACGGCGGGCTCTGTTTAAATTTAAAAAGAATAGGAAAATTGTTTTCAAGCCCGCCGACAAAAGCTTTGCGACGGTAATTATGTCCAGAGAAAATTATATCAAAGAGGCTTTACGTCAGTTAAACAATGTAGAATTTTATAAAAAGATAGATTCAGTTATTTGGCCAAAAAATATTAATAAATTCAACGATGTTCTCAACAAACTTTATGAAAAAGACATCATTGACAGAAAGGAGTTAGGACATCTTTGTGCCAAACGCAGCTCTAGAACTAGGAGATTCTATATGAGTATTAAAATACATAAGCCCGTGGAATCGTGGACAGACACTCTCACACCTCCAGGCCGACCGATCATTTCGGATTGCAATTCCGAGTCATACAATCTTTCAAGATATATTGACTTTTTCCTAAAACCAGTCGCAAACCGGCACCTCAGTTACATAAAAAACACAGAGGACTTACTCGCTAAACTTTCGCAAATTACAATCCCAAGTGATGCTCTCCTGGTCTCGTTCGATGTCAAAAATATGTATACGAATATTCCAATCGAAGAAGGCATCACAGCGGTCGAACGTGCGTTCGAATTTTATTCTGACAACCGCCGGCCCACGAAAGAAATTCTTGAGTTCTTAAAAATTTCGCTCGAAGGCAATGACTTTGAGTTCAACGGAGAAATTTACCAACAAATAAAGGGGGTTAGTATGGGAAAACGGTGGGCCCCAAACTTTAGCTCCATATTCATGGCACAGTGGGAGGATGAGGCACTAGCAAATTGCCCAAAACAGCCCCTCACATATCTACGATACCTCGATGACATTTTCTTGGTATGGCCTCATTCCGTAGCAGATTTGGACCAATTTTTTAATATTTTGAATAATCACTCTCCACACATCAAGCTCACACGCACGCAATCAGAAACATCCATCGATTTCCTGGACCTCACCATTTTTAAGGGGGAACAATTTAAAGCTAATTCAATTCTCGACACCAAGGTATATTTCAAACCGAGTGATTCACATCAACTCCTGGACAAACATTCATTCCATCCACCTCATACATTCAAGGGGATAATCAAATCACAAGTCATCAGGTTCCATAGAAACAGTAGCAGTCTGACATCTTTCAATCAAGCATGTAATACACTGTTCCTGGCCTTGCGCTCGCGGGGATACTCGAAGAGATTCCTCCGCAGCATAAAGTCCGAAACCATTTTCAAAACTGAAAACCCAACAATTTCTAACGATAATGAACATATACCTAAGAAAATAAGCATTCGGCGTCCCGTATTGGGTTCGGGATCTTCTAAATTTTGCTCAAAAAAGGTCTGTAGTCTGAACAAAATGAACTACCTTAACACGGGCTCGTCTTTCTTCAGTCACCAGACCAAAAATGTTTATCGTATGTGCAACAATTTGGATTGTGACTCTGAAAATCTTATTTACCTAATCACATGCAAGAGATGCAAAATGCAATATGTTGGAGAAACACAAAATTCAATAAAAAAGAGAATTCAAAGGCATCTCAGTGACATTTATAATGAGAAGGACACATTTGTTGCACAGCACTTTAATGTAGACGGTCACAGTGTCAGACTACACTTTAGTTTCCAACCTATTGAACAAACCACTGTGACGGAATCTGTGGAAGAAACAACTATCCACCGGAAAGAAAGGGAGGGATATTGGATAGGGGAACTTCAGACCCTATGGCCTACAGGTATTAACCAACTAGCGGGTTATGGGACACCCAAAACCTTCGTGTGTTACCCACTGGTATACAACAGACATAACGTAGAAGTGGCTGGAATTCTCAAAGATGAGTTCAAGTCATTCGCTGACGAGCACGCCGAACTGTCGGATTCACGGGCAATAATTGCATACAAGAAAAATCCTAGTCTTCGGGATAAGTTAGTTCATTCATCGCTTCCTCAAATATCGGCTGATTAGCGACCATGTACCACTAAAACAATTTAATCTGCTCAACGCGGGACCATTGCCTGCATACCCAAAACAAAACCACTCGGCTCATCCATTTCAAGCAAATTAATTTGTATCTCAACAAACAATATTGGACATTAATCCAATACACATCGGAACATTCCGACATCAAAACAAAATCCAAATCTGGATGCGAAACTCCAGACACAAACTTAGGTTAAAAGATTTTCCCTGTGCCTATGCGTTCTTTATCATAAAAATCATATTTTGACCTATCACGATATTCACAAGTTCGGGATGACCCATATAACCAATATTTCGAACTGCGTGTGGTCATTTTGTTACACAACGGTGAATGTAGTCCAACTTCGATCCATATATTTGTCAATTAAGGGCGTATCCGCACTGTGAAATTTGCCCAAATGACTATAGCAGTAATATTTTGACCTATCACGATATTCACAAGTTCAGGATGACCATACAACCACTATTTCGAACTGCGTGTGGTACTTTTATTACACCACTGTCAACGTAGTCCATCTTCAACCCATGAATGTGTCAATTAAGGGCGTATCCGCACTGTAGAATTGGCACAAATGACTATTACTATCATATTTCGACCTATCACGGTATTCACAAGTTCGGGATGACCCATATAACCAATATTACGAACTGCGTGTGGTCCATTTGTTACACAACGGTGAATGTAGTCCAACTTCGATCCATATATTTGTCAATTAAAAGCGTATCCGCACTGTAGAATTGGTTCAAATGACTATAACTATCATATTTTGACCTATCACGATATTCACAAGTTCGGGATGACCCATATAACCAATATTTCGAACTGCTTGTGGTCCTTTTATTACACAACGGTGAATGTAGTCCAACTTCGATCCATATATTTGTCAATTAAGGGCGTATCCGCACTGTGAAATTTGCCCAAATGACTATAGCAGTAATATTTTGACCTATCACGATATTCACAAGTTCAGGATGACCATACAACCACTATTTCGAACTGCGTGTGGTACTTTTATTACACCACTGTCAACGTAGTCCATCTTCAACCCATGGATTTGTCAATTAAGGGCGTATCCGCACTGTAGAATTGGCACAAATGACTATTACTATCATATTTCGACCAATCACGGTATTCACAAGTTCGGGATGACCCATATAACCAATATTTCGAACTGCGTGTGGTCCTTTTGTTACACAACGGTGAATGTAGTCCAACTTCGATCCATATATTTGTCAATTAAGGGCGTATCCGCACTGTGAAATTTGCCCAAATGACTGTAACCATAATATTTTGACCTATCACGATATTCACAAGTTCGGGATGAACCATATAACCAATATTTCAAACTGCGTGTGGTCCTTTTGTTATACAACGGTCAATGTAGTCCAACTTCAATCCATATATTTGTCAATTAAGGGCGTATCCGCACTGTAGAATTGGTTCAAATGACTATAACTATCATATTTTGACCTATCACGATATTCACAAGTTCGGGATGACCCATATAACCAATATTTCGAACTGCGTGTGGTCCTTTTATTACACAACGGTCAATGTAGTCCATCTTCAATACCTGTATTTGTCAATTAAGGGCGTATCCGCACTGTAGAACTGGTTCAAATGACTATAAATATCATATTTTGACCTATCACGATATTCACAAGTTCGGGATGACCCATATAACCACTATTTCGAACTGCGTGTGGTACTTTTATTACACCACTGTCAATGTAGTCCATCTTCAACACATGAATTTGTCAATTAAGGGCGTATCCGCACTGTAGAATTGGTTCAAATGACTATTACTATCATATTTCGACCTATCACGGTATTCACAAGTTCGGGAATGACCATACAACCAATACTTCGAACTGCGTGTGGTCCTTTTATTACACAACGGTGAATGTAGTCCAACTTCGGTCCATATATTTGTCAATTAAGGGCGTATCCGCACTGTGAAATTTGCCCAAATGACTATAGCAGTAATATTTTGACCTATCACGATATTCACAAGTTCGGGATGACCCATATAACGAATATTTCGAACTGCGTGTGGTACTTTTATTACACCACTGTCAATGTAGTCCATCTTCAACCCATGAATTTGTCTATTAAGGGCGTATCCGCACTGTAGAATTGGTTCAAATGACTATTACTATCATATTTTGACCTATCACGATATTCACAAGTTCGGGATGACCCATATAACCAATATTTCGAACTGCGTGTGGTCATTTTGTTACACAACGGTGAATTTAGTCCAACTTCGATCCATATATTTGTCAATTAAGGGCGTATCCGCACTGTGAAATTTGCCCAAATGACTATAACCATAATATGTTTACCTATCACGATATTCACAAGTTCGAGATGAACCATATAACCAATATTTCAAACTGCGTGTGGTCCTTTTGTTACACAACGGTCAATGTAGTCCAACTTCAATCCATATATTTGTCAATTAAGGGCGTATCCGCACTGTAGAATTGGTTCAAATGACTATAACTATCATATTTTGACCTATCACGATATTCACAAGTTCGGGATGACCCATATAACCAATATTTCGAACTGCGTGTGGTCCTTTTATTACACAACGGTGAATGTAGTCCAACTTCGATCCATATATTTGTCAATTAAGGGCGTATCCGCACTGTGAAATTTGCCCAAATGACTATAGCAGTAATATTTTGACCTATCACGATATTCACAAGTTCAGGATGACCATACAACCACTATTTCGAACTGCGTGTGGTACTTTTATTACACCTCTGTCAACGTAGTCTATCTTCAACCCACGAATTTGTCAATTAAGGGCGTATCCGCGCTGTAGAATTGGCACAAATGACTATTACTATCATATTTCGACCTATCACGGTATTCACAAGTTCGGGATGACCCATATAACCAATATTTCGAACTGCGTGTGGTCATTTTGTTACACAACGGTGAATGTAGTCCAACTTCGATCCATATATTTGTCAATTAAGGGCGTATCCGCACTGTGCAATTTGCCCAAATGACTATAACCATAATATTTTGACCTATCACGATATTCACAAGTTCGGGATGAACCATATAACCAATATTTCAAACTGCGTGTGGTCCTTTTGTTACACAACGGTCAATGTAGTCCAACTTCAATCCATATATTTGTCAATTAAGGGCGTATCCGCACTGTAGAATTGGTTCAAATGACTATAACTATCATATTTTGACCTATCACGATATTCACAAATTCGGGATGACCCATATAACCACTATTTCGAACTGCGTGTGGTACTTTTATTACACCACTGTCAGTGTAGTCCATCTTCAACCCATGAATTTGTCAATTAAGGGCGTATCCGCAATGTAGAATTGGTTCAAATGACTATAACCTCACTCATCCATGTCAAAAGGTGTAAGTAACATGTTGAGCGCAATCAGTAGAGCATTCCCCAAAGCACAAATTTATTTCACGGAGCTCAACTATTCTAAGGAACTTCGGCCAGACCACAAACGCACAATAGACGAAATTAATCGAGCAGTTTCGGTCAGAAAAAAGGACCAAATTATAATACTTCCGAAAGCACCCTCCCATCTTTTCAAAACGTGCGTTTCAAAACATCCTAAATCTGAGGAGGTTCACTGGAATGAAGCGACTGCCAATCGCCTGTACAGGAAATGGTTAGACAGCATTGACCTTGTGTGTCATTTAAACTAAATCAGGGTAAGGGCAAAAGCCGCCCAGCGGACCTAGGCATGGGGACAAATATCGTTAACCTAACTGGTAACATGGTCCTCTCAGCCGATGAAAAATCACTGCTATCGCGCGGCTTAGCGTTTGTACCCACACCAGCAGATTTTGACAGAACAAAGGTGAGATTTGTGGATGACGAAACTGGCCAGGAATTTGGACCACCGTTCTTTAAGGACCACAAGGTGACCAATGAACTGAACGGTTCAAATCCGGGTCACACCTTTTTTCAGAAAACGTGCCTCTTTGACAAATTTAGGTATTCGAATGGAGCTCATAAACCTTTCAAAGACAAGACGGGCTGGGTCCCAGACGACAAAAATGCTGACCCGGCAATTGTCAGAGGCCGCTCGAATGTAACAGAAAGGGTTAAGGGCTTACACATTTACCATAATAAGCAAAATTTGTGTGCTTCAGAACGGCGGGCTCTGTTTAAATTTATAAAGAATAGGAAAATTGTTATCAAGCCCGCCGACAAAGGCTCTGCGACGGTAATTATGTCCAGAGAAAATTATATCAAAGAGGCTTTACGTCAGTTAAACAATGTAGAATTTTATAAAAAGATAGATTCAGTTATTTGGCCAAAAAATATTAATAAATTCAACGATGTTCTCAACAAACTTTATGAAAAAGACATCATTGACAGAAAGGAGTTAGGACATCTTTGTGCCAAACGCAGCTCTAGAACTAGGAGATTCTATATGAGTATTAAAATACATAAGCCCGTGGAATCGTGGACAGACACTCTCACACCTCCAGGCCGACCGATCATTTCGGATTGCAATTCCGAGTCATACAATCTTTCAAGATATATTGACTTTTTCCTAAAACCAGTCGCAAACCGGCACCCCAGTTACATAAAAAACACAGAGGACTTACTCGCTAAACTTTCGCAAATTACAATCCCAAGTGATGCTCTCCTGGTCTCGTTCGATGTCAAAAATATGTATACGAATATTCCAATCGAAGAAGGCATCACAGCGGTCGAACGTGCGTTCGAATTTTATTCTGACAACCGCCGGCCCACGAAAGAAATTCTTGAGTTCTTAAAAATTTCGCTCGAAGGCAATGACTTTGAGTTCAACGGAGAAATTTACCAACAAATAAAGGGGGTTAGTATGGGAAAACGGTGGGCCCCAAACTTTAGCTCCATATTCATGGCACAGTGGGAGGATGAGGCACTAGCAAATTGCCCAAAACAGCCCCTCACATATCTACGATACCTCGATGACATTTTCTTGGTATGGCCTCATTCCGTAGCAGATTTGGACCAATTTTTTAATATTTTGAATAATCACTCTCCACACATCAAGCTCACACGCACGCAATCAGAAACATCCATCGATTTCCTGGACCTCACCATTTTTAAGGGGGAACAATTTAAAGCTAATTCAATTCTCGACACCAAGGTATATTTCAAACCGAGTGATTCACATCAACTCCTGGACAAACATTCATTCCATCCACCTCATACATTCAAGGGGATAATCAAATCACAAGTCATCAGGTTCCATAGAAACAGTAGCAGTCTGACATCTTTCAATCAAGCATGTAATACACTGTTCCTGGCCTTGCGCTCGCGGGGATACTCGAAGAGATTCCTCCGCAGCATAAAGTCCGAAACCATTTTCAAAATTGAAAACCCAACAATTTCTAACGATAATGAACATATACCTAAGAAAATAAGCATTCGGCGTCCCGTATTGGGTTCGGGATCTTCTAAATTTTGCTCAAAAAAGGTCTGTAGTCTGAACAAAATGAACTACCTTAACACGGGCTCGTCTTTCTTCAGTCACCAGACCAAAAATGTTTATCGTATGTGCAACAATTTGGATTGTGACTCTGAAAATCTTATTTACCTAATCACATGCAAGAGATGCAAAATGCAATATGTTGGAGAAACACAAAATTCAATAAAAAAGAGAATTCAAAGGCATCTCAGTGACATTTATAATGAGAAGGACACATTTGTTGCACAGCACTTTAATGTAGACGGTCACAGTGTCAGACTACACTTTAGTTTCCAACCTATTGAACAAACCACTGTGACGGAATCTGTGGAAGAAACAACTATCCACCGGAAAGAAAGGGAGGGATATTGGATAGGGGAACTTCAGACCCTATGGCCTACAGGTATTAACCAACTAGCGGGTTATGGGACACCCAAAACCTTCGTGTGTTACCCACTGGTATACAACAGACATAACGTAGAAGTGGCTGGAATTCTCAAAGATGAGTTCAAGTCATTCGCTGACGAGCACGCCGAACTGTCGGATTCACGGGCAATAATTGCATACAAGAAAAATCCTAGTCTTCGGGATAAGTTAGTTCATTCATCGCTTCCTCAAATATCGGCTGATTAGCGACCATGTACCACTAAAACAATTTAATCTGCTCAACGCGGGACCATTGCCTGCATACCCAAAACAAAACCACTCGGCTCATCCATTTCAAGCAAATTAATTTGTATCTCAACAAACAATATTGGACATTAATCCAATACACATCGGAACATTCCGACATCAAAACAAAATCCAAATCTGGATGCGAAACTCCAGACACAAACTTAGGTTAAAAGATTTTCCCTGTGCCTATGCGTTCTTTATCATAAAAATCATATTTTGACCTATCACGATATTCACAAGTTCGGGATGACCCATATAACCAATATTTCGAACTGCGTGTGGTCATTTTGTTACACAACGGTGAATGTAGTCCAACTTCGATCCATATATTTGTCAATTAAGGGCGTATCCGCACTGTGAAATTTGCCCAAATGACTATAGCAGTAATATTTTGACCTATCACGATATTCACAAGTTCAGGATGACCATACAACCACTATTTCGAACTGCGTGTGGTACTTTTATTACACCACTGTCAACGTAGTCCATCTTCAACCCATGAATGTGTCAATTAAGGGCGTATCCGCACTGTAGAATTGGCACAAATGACTATTACTATCATATTTCGACCTATCACGGTATTCACAAGTTCGGGATGACCCATATAACCAATATTTCGAACTGCGTGTGGTCCATTTGTTACACAACGGTGAATGTAGTCCAACTTCGATCCATATATTTGTCAATTAAAAGCGTATCCGCACTGTAGAATTGGTTCAAATGACTATAACTATCATATTTTGACCTATCACGATATTCACAAGTTCGGGATGACCCATATAACCAATATTTCGAACTGCGTGTGGTCCTTTTATTACACAACGGTGAATGTAGTCCAACTTCGATCCATATATTTGTCAATTAAGGGCGTATCCGCACTGTGAAATTTGCCCAAATGACTATAGCAGTAATATTTTGACCTATCACGATATTCACAAGTTCAGGATGACCATACAACCACTATTTCGAACTGCGTGTGGTACTTTTATTACACCACTGTCAACGTAGTCCATCTTCAACCCATGAATTTGTCAATTAAGGGCGTATCCGCACTGTAGAATTGGCACAAATGACTATTACTATCATATTTCGACCTATCACGGTATTCACAAGTTCGGGATGACCCATATAACCAATATTTCGAACTGCGTGTGGTCCTTTTGTTACACAACGGTGAATGTAGTCCAACTTCGATCCATATATTTGTCAATTAAGGGCGTATCCGCACTGTGAAATTTGCCCAAATGACTGTAACCATAATATTTTGACCTATCACGATATTCACAAGTTCGGGATGACCCATACGACCAATATTTCGAACTGCGTGTGGTCCTTTTGTTACACAACGGTGAATGTAGTCCAACTTCGATCCATATATTTGTCAATTAAGGGCGTATCCGCACTGTAGAATTGGTTCAAATGACTATAACTATCATATTTTGACCTATCACGATATTCACAAGTTCGGGATGACCCATATAACCAATATTTCGAACTGCGTGTGGTCCTTTTGTTACACAACGGTGAATGTAGTCCAACTTCGATCCATATATTTGTCAATTAAGGGCGTATCCGCACTGTGAAATTTGCCCAAATGACTATAGCAGTAATATTTTGACCTATCACGATATTCACAAGTTCAGGATGACCATACAACCACTATTTCGAACTGCGTGTGGTACTTTTATTACACCACTGTCAACGTAGTCCATCTTCAACCCATGAATTTGTCAATTAAGGGCGTATCCGCACTGTAGAATTGGCACAAATGACTATTACTATCATATTTCGACCAATCACGGTATTCACAAGTTCGGGATGACCCATATAACCAATATTTCGAACTGCGTGTGGTCCTTTTGTTACACAACGGTGAATGTAGTCCAACTTCGATCCATATATTTGTCAATTAAGGGCGTATCCGCACTGTGAAATTTGCCCAAATGACTGTAACCATAATATTTTGACCTATCACGATATTCACAAGTTCGGGATGAACCATATAACCAATATTTCAAACTGCGTGTGGTCCTTTTGTTATACAACGGTCAATGTAGTCCAACTTCAATCCATATATTTGTCAATTAAGGGCGTATCCGCACTGTAGAATTGGTTCAAATGACTATAACTATCATATTTTGACCTATCACGATATTCACAAGTTCGGGATGACCCATATAACCAATATTTCGAACTGCGTGTGGTCCTTTTATTACACAACGGTCAATGTAGTCCATCTTCAACACCTGTATTTGTCAATTAAGGGCGTATCCGCACTGTAGAACTGGTTCAAATGACTATAAATATCATATTTTGACCTATCACGATATTCACAAGTTCGGGATGACCCATATAACCACTATTTCGAACTGCGTGTGGTACTTTTATTACACCACTGTCAATGTAGTCCATCTTCAACACATGAATTTGTCAATTAAGGGCGTATCCGCACTGTAGAATTGGTTCAAATGACTATTACTATCATATTTCGACCTATCACGGTATTCACAAGTTCGGGAATGACCATACAACCAATACTTCGAACTGCGTGTGGTCCTTTTATTACACAACGGTGAATGTAGTCCAACTTCGGTCCATATATTTGTCAATTAAGGGCGTATCCGCACTGTGAAATTTGCCCAAATGACTATAGCAGTAATATTTTGACCTATCACGATATTCACAAGTTCGGGATGACCCATATAACGAATATTTCGAACTGCGTGTGGTACTTTTATTACACCACTGTCAATGTAGTCCATCTTCAACCCATGAATTTGTCTATTAAGGGCGTATCCGCACTGTAGAATTGGTTCAAATGACTATTACTATCATATTTTGACCTATCACGATATTCACAAGTTCGGGATGACCCATATAACCAATATTTCGAACTGCGTGTGGTCATTTTGTTACACAACGGTGAATTTAGTCCAACTTCGATCCATATATTTGTCAATTAAGGGCGTATCCGCACTGTGAAATTTGCCCAAATGACTATAACCATAATATGTTTACCTATCACGATATTCACAAGTTCGGGATGAACCATATAACCAATATTTCAAACTGCGTGTGGTCCTTTTGTTACACAACGGTCAATGTAGTCCAACTTCAATCCATATATTTGTCAATTAAGGGCGTATCCGCACTGTAGAATTGGTTCAAATGACTATAACTATCATATTTTGACCTATCACGATATTCACAAGTTCGGGATGACCCATATAACCAATATTTCGAACTGCGTGTGGTCCTTTTATTACACAACGGTGAATGTAGTCCAACTTCGATCCATATATTTGTCAATTAAGGGCGTATCCGCACTGTGAAATTTGCCCAAATGACTATAGCAGTAATATTTTGACCTATCACGATATTCACAAGTTCAGGATGACCATACAACCACTATTTCGAACTGCGTGTGGTACTTTTATTACACCACTGTCAACGTAGTCCATCTTCAACCCACGAATTTGTCAATTAAGGGCGTATCCTCGCTGTAGAATTGGCACAAATGACTATTACTATCATATTTCGACCTATCACGGTATTCACAAGTTCGGGATGACCCATATAACCAATATTTCGAACTGCGTGTGGTCATTTTGTTACACAACGGTGAATGTAGTCCAACTTCGATCCATATATTTGTCAATTAAGGGCGTATCCGCACTGTGCAATTTGCCCAAATGACTATAACCATAATATTTTGACCTATCACGATATTCACAAGTTCGGGATGAACCATATAACCAATATTTCAAACTGCGTGTGGTCCTTTTGTTACACAACGGTCAATGTAGTCCAACTTCAATCCATATATTTGTCAATTAAGGGCGTATCCGCACTGTAGAATTGGTTCAAATGACTATAACTATCATATTTTGACCTATCACGATATTCACAAATTCGGGATGACCCATATAACCACTATTTCGAATTGCATGTGGTACTTTTATTACACCACTGTCAGTGTAGTCCATCTTCAACCCATGAATTTGTCAATTAAGGGCGTATCCGCAATGTAGAATTGGTTCAAATGACTATAACCTCACTCATCCATGTCAAAAGGTGTAAGTAACATGTTGAGCGCAATCAGTAGAGCATTCCCCAAAGCACAAATTTATTTCACGGAGCTCAACTATTCTAAGGAACTTCGGCCAGACCACAAACGCACAATAGACGAAATTAATCGAGCAGTTTCGGTCAGAAAAAAGGACCAAATTATAATACTTCCGAAAGCACCCTCCCATCTTTTCAAAACGTGCGTTTCAAAACATCCTAAATCTGAGGAGGTTCACTGGAATGAAGCGACTGCCAATCGCCTGTACAGGAAATGGTTAGACAGCATTGACCTTGTGTGTCCTTTAAACTAAATCAGGGTAAGGGCAAAAGCCGCCCAGCGGACCTAGGCATGGGGACAAATATCGTTAACCTAACTGGTAACATGGTCCTCTCAGCCGATGAAAAACACTGCTATCGCGCGGCTTAGCGTTTGTACCCACACCAGCAGATTTTGACAGAACAAAGGTGAGATTTGTGGATGACGAAACTGGCCAGGAATTTGGACCACCGTTCTTTAAGGACCACAAGGTGACCAATGAACTGAACGGTTCAAATCCGGGTCACACCTTTTTTCAGAAAACGTGCCTCTTTGACAAATTTAGGTATTCGAATGGAGCTCATAAACCTTTCAAAGACAAGACGGGCTGGGTCCCAGACGACAAAAATGCTGACCCGGCAATTGTCAGAGGCCGCTCGAATGTAACAGAAAGGGTTAAGGGCTTACACATTTACCATAATAAGCAAAATTTGTGTGCTTCAGAACGGCGGGCTCTGTTTAAATTTAAAAAGAATAGGAAAATTGTTATCAAGCCCGCCGACAAAGGCTCTGCGACGGTAATTATGTCCAGAGAAAATTATATCAAAGAGGCTTTACGTCAGTTAAACAATGTAGAATTTTATAAAAAGATAGATTCAGTTATTTGGCCAAAAAATATTAATAAATTCAACGATGTTCTCAACAAACTTTATGAAAAAGACATCATTGACAGAAAGGAGTTAGGACATCTTTGTGCCAAACGCAGCTCTAGAACTAGGAGATTCTATATGAGTATTAAAATACATAAGCCCGTGGAATCGTGGACAGACACTCTCACACCTCCAGGCCGACCGATCATTTCGGATTGCAATTCCGAGTCATACAATCTTTCAAGATATATTGACTTTTTCCTAAAACCAGTCGCAAACCGGCACCCCAGTTACATAAAAAACACAGAGGACTTACTCGCTAAACTTTCGCAAATTACAATCCCAAGTGATGCTCTCCTGGTCTCGTTCGATGTCAAAAATATGTATACGAATATTCCAATCGAAGAAGGCATCACAGCGGTCGAACGTGCGTTCGAATTTTATTCTGACAACCGCGGGCCCACGAAAGAAATTCTTGAGTTCTTAAAAATTTCGCTCGAAGGCAATGACTTTGAGTTCAACGGAGAAATTTACCAACAAATAAAGGGGGTTAGTATGGGAAAACGGTGGGCCCCAAACTTTAGCTCCATATTCATGGCACAGTGGGAGGATGCGGCACTAGCAAATTGCCCAAAACAGCCCCTCACATATCTACGATACCTCGATGACATTTTCTTGGTATGGCCTCATTCCGTAGCAGATTTGGACCAATTTTTTAATATTTTGAATAATCACTCTCCACACATCAAGCTCACACGCACGCAATCAGAAACATCCATCGATTTCCTGGACCTCACCATTTTTAAGGGGGAACAATTTAAAGCTAATTCAATTCTCGACACCAAGGTATATTTCAAACCGAGTGATTCACATCAACTCCTGGACAAACATTCATTCCATCCACCTCATACATTCAAGGGGATAATCAAATCACAAGTCATCAGGTTCCATAGAAACAGTAGCAGTCTGACATCTTTCAATCAAGCATGTAATACACTGTTCCTGGCCTTGCGCTCGCGGGGATACTCGAAGAGATTCCTCCGCAGCATAAAGTCCGAAACCATTTTCAAAATTGAAAACCCAACAATTTCTAACGATAATGAACATATACCTAAGAAAATAAGCATTCGGCGTCCCGTATTGGGTTCGGGATCTTCTAAATTTTGCTCAAAAAAGGTCTGTAGTCTGAACAAAATGAACTACCTTAACACGGGCTCGTCTTTCTTCAGTCACCAGACCAAAAATGTTTATCGTATGTGCAACAATTTGGATTGTGACTCTGAAAATCTTATTTACCTAATCACATGCAAGAGATGCAAAATGCAATATGTTGGAGAAACACAAAATTCAATAAAAAAGAGAATTCAAAGGCATCTCAGTGACATTTATAATGAGAAGGACACATTTGTTGCACAGCACTTTAATGTAAACGGTCACAGTGTTAGACTACACTTTAGTTTCCAACCTATTGAACAAACCACTGTGACGGAATCTGTGGAAGAAACAACTATCCACCGGAAAGAAAGGGAGGGATATTGGATAGGGGAACTTCAGACCCTATGGCCTACAGGTATTAACCAACTAGCGGGTTATGGGACACCCAAAACCTTCGTGTGTTACCCACTGGTATACAACAGACATAACGTAGAAGTGGCTGGAATTCTCAAAGATGAGTTCAAGTCATTCGCTGACGAGCACGCCGAACTGTCGGATTCACGGGCAATAATTGCATACAAGAAAAATCCTAGTCTTCGGGATAAGTTAGTTCATTCATCGCTTCCTCAAATATCGGCTGATTAGCGACCATGTACCACTAAAACAATTTAATCTGCTCAACGCGGGACCATTGCCTGCATACCCAAAACAAAGCCACTCGGCTCATCCATTTCAAGCAAATTAATTTGTATCTCAACAAACAATATTGGACATTAATCCAATACACATTGGAACATTCCGACATCAAAACAAAATCCAAATCTGGATGCGAAACTCCAGACACAAACTTAGGTTAAAAGATTTTCCCTGTGCCTATGCGTTCTTTCTCATAAAAATCATATTTTGACCTATCACGATATTCACAAGTTCGGGATGACCCATATAACCAATATTTCGAACTGCGTGTGGTCCTTTTATTACACAACGGTGAATGTAGTCCAACTTCAATCCATATATTTGTCAATTAAGGGCGTATCCGCACTGTGAAATTTGCCCAAATGACTATAGCAGTAATATTTTGACCTATCACGGTATTCACAAGTTCAGGATGACCATACAACCACTATTTCGAACTGCGTGTGGTACTTTTATTACACCACTGTCAACGTAGTCCATCTTCAACCCATGAATTTGTCAATTAAGGGCGTATCCGCACTGTAGAATTGGCACAAAGGACTATTACTATCATATTTCGACCAATCACGGTATTCACAAGTTCGGGATGACCCATATAACCAATATTTCGAACTGCGTGTGGTCCTTTTGTTACACAACGGTGAATGTAGTCCAACTTCGATCCATATATTTGTCAATTAAGGGCGTATCCGCACTGTGAAATTTGCCCAAATGACTGTAACCATAATATTTTGACCTATCACGATATTCACAAGTTCGGGATGAACCATATAACCAATATTTCAAACTGCGTGTGGTCCTTTTGTTATACAACGGTCAATGTAGTCCAACTTCAATCCATATATTTGTCAATTAAGGGCGTATCCGCACTGTAGAATTGGTTCAAATGACTATAACTATAATATTTTGACCTATCACGATATTCACAAGTTCGGGATGACCCATATAACTAATATTTCGAACTGCGTGTGGTCCTTTTATTACACAACGGTCAATGTAGTCCATCTTCAACACCTGAATTTGTCAATTAAGGGCGTATCCGCACTGTAGAACAGTATGGCCCATAAGGCTTCTAAAAAGAAAACGCACAAAAGCACAACCAACTACGTGGCTTTCGCGCAGTTGGTTAAATTACTATACCGTGTATTGCAATGCATGCACCATTTGGCATTTCTCGAGGATGCTTTGGCAAACAAAATCCTCCCAAATTTTCTCAACAGCAAGGTGCCCGGCCTAGTGTCGGACTTTAAAACACCACTCAAGGACTCAGACTTAGAACAGCAATACAAACGGACGACGGAAAACTGGGCCTGGAATATGATAGAACTTACAATGAGTCACTACATGCGGCAAATTCATTCGATAAAGGTCAAGGTTGCCACTGCCTTAAGCACCGGTGACTTAGACTTTGCTCGTGCCAAATCCATTGCTATCAAATGGGGGCGCAAGAACTATAAGCAAAAACTCACGTCAACAACACTCAGCTCATTCGAGCAGTTTTGGCCAAAGTCACTTGCGACCCCACTGATAGTACCCGCCAGCATAGCTAACGAGGTCCTGGAGACACCGTTACGCTCTACTGCAGGGAAGCGGCAACGACAATCACCTACTCCACCTGTAGTGAACAAACGGCCAGATGTAAGAACCAGCCCATCTTCACTGGCAGCAAATAATATCACATCACCAATATCATCTCATACACAACCCTCGGGTGAGAAATCACCTCGGGTGAATCAAGCAAATAATTATGATCCCACATCAGCAAAATTTTGGAAATTTCAGCACCAAGGCCCCAAACAAAAATGGACCCTACCTAATGTAACGAGGAGGATACTTCTATGGGGCGCCTCCAATCTTTCGCGCATAAACATGGACTGTCATTCTGACATCCAGGTTGAATGTTACCCAGGTGCCAAACTTTCTGACTTTCGGCGCATGGCTTCAAATTACAAGGGCCTGTCCCATCCCGAAAAAATCATTTTGAATATTGGAATTAACGACCGCAGTGAACCTCACTCATCCATGTCAAAAGGTGTAAGTAACATGTTGAGCGCAATCAGTAGAGCATTCCCCAAAGCACAAATTTATTTCACGGAGCTCAACTATTCTAAGGAACTTCGGCCAGACCACAAACGCACAATAGACGAAATTAATCGAGCAGTTTCGGTCAGAAAAAAGGACCAAATTATAATACTTCCGAAAGCACCCTCCCATCTTTTCAAAACGTGCGTTTCAAAACATCCTAAATCTGAGGAGGTTCACAGGAATGAAGCGACTGCCAATCGCTTGTACAGGAAATGGTTAGACAGCATTGACCTTGTGTGTCCTTTAAACTAAATCAGGGTAAGGGCAAAAGCCGCCCAGCGGACCTAGGCATGAGGACAAATATCGTTAACCTAACTGGTAACATGGTCCTCTCAGCCGATGAAAAATCACTGCTATCGCGCGGCTTAGCGTTTGTACCCACACCAGCAGATTTTGACAGAACAAAGGTGAGATTTGTGGATGACGAAACTGGCCAGGAATTTGGACCACCGTTCTTTAAGGACCACAAGGTGACCAATGAACTGAACGGTTCAAATCCGGGTCACACCTTTTTTCAGAAAACGTGCCTCTTTGACAAATTTAGGTATTCGAATGGAGCTCATAAACCTTTCAAAGACAAGACGGGCTGGGTCCCAGACGACAAAAATGCTGACCCGGCAATTGTCAGAGGCCGCTCGAATGTAACAGAAAGGGTTAAGGGCTTACACATTTACCATAATAAGCAAAATTTGTGTGCTTCAGAACGGCGGGCTCTGTTTAAATTAAAAAAGAATAGGAAAATTGTTATCAAACCCGCCGACAAAGGCTCTGCGACGGTAATTATGTCCAGAGAAAATTATATCAAAGAGGCTTTACGTCAGTTAAACAATGTAGAATTTTATAAAAAGATAGATTCAGTTATTTGGCCAAAAAATATTAAAAAATTCAACGATGTTCTCAACAAACTTTATGAAAAAGACATCATTGACAGAAAGGAGTTAGGACATCTTTGTGCCAAACGCAGCTCTAGAACTAGGAGATTCTATATGAGTATTAAAATACATAAGCCCGTGGAATCGTGGACAGACACTCTCACACCTCCAGGCCGACCGATCATTTCGGATTGCAATTCCGAGTCATACAATCTTTCAAGATATATTGACTTTTTCCTAAAACCAGTCGCAAACCGGCACCCCAGTTACATAAAAAACACAGAGGACTTACTCGCTAAACTTTCGCAAATTAAAATCCCAAGTGATGCTCTCCTGGTCTCGTTCGATGTCAAAAATATGTATACGAATATTCCAATCGAAGAAGGCATCACAGCGGTCGAACGTGCGTTCGAATTTTATTCTGACAACCGCCGGCCCACGAAAGAAATTCTTGAGTTCTTAAAAATTTCGCTCGAAGGCAATGACTTTGAGTTCAACGGAGAAATTTACCAACAAATAAAGGGGGTTAGTATGGGAAAACGGTGGGCTCCAAACTTTAGCTCCATATTCATGGCACAGTGGGAGGATGAGGCACTAGCAACTTGCCCAAAACAGCCCCTCACATATCTACGATACCTCGATGACATTTTCTTGGTATGGCCTCATTCCGTAGCAGATTTGGACCAATTTTTCAATATTTTGAATAATCACTCTCCACACATCAAGCTCACACGCACGCAATCAGAAACATCCATCGATTTCCTGGACCTCACCATTTTTAAGGGGGAACAATTTAAAGCTAATTCAATTCTCGACACCAAGGTATATTTAAAACCGAGTGATTCACATCAACTCCTGGACAAACATTCATTCCATCCACCTCATACATTCAAGGGGATAATCAAATCACAAGTCATCAGGTTCCATAGAAACAGTAGCAGTCTGACATCTTTCAATCAAGCATGTAATACACTGTTCCTGGCCTTGCGCTCGCGGGGATACTCGAAGAGATTCCTCCGCAGCATAAAGTCCGAAACCATTTTCCAAATTGAAAACCCAACAATTTCTAACGATAATGAACATATACCTAAGAAAATAAGCATTCGGCGTCCAGTATTGGGTTCGGGATCTTCTAAATTTTGCTCAAAAAAGGTCTGTAGTCTGAACAAAATGAACTACCTTAACACGGGCTCGTCTTTCTTCAGTCACCAGACCAAAAATGTTTATCGTATGTGCAACAATTTGGATTGTGACTCTGAAAATCTTATTTACCTAATCACATGCAAGAGATGCAAAATGCAATATGTTGGAGAAACCCAAAATTCTATAAAAAAGAGAATTCAAAGGCATCTCAGTGACATTTATAATGAGAAGGACACATTTGTTGCACAGCACTTTAATGTAGACGGTCACAGTGTCAGACTACACTTTAGTTTCCAACCTATTGAACAAACCACTGTGACGGAATCTGTGGAAGAAACAACTATCCACCGGAAAGAAAGGGAGGGATATTGGATAGGGGAACTTCAGACCCTATGGCCTACAGGTATTAACCAACTAGCGGGTTATGGGACACCCAAAACCTTCGTGTGTTACCCACTGGTATACAACAGACATAACGTAGAAGTGGCTGGAATTCTCAAAGATGAGTTCAAGTCATTCGCTGACGAGCACGCCGAACTGTCGGATTCACGGGCAATAATTGCATACAAGAAAAATCCTAGTCTTCGGGATAAGTTAGTTCATTCATCGCTTCCTCAAATATCGGCTGATTAGCGACCATGTACCACTAAAACAATTTAATCTGCTCAACGCGGGACCATTGCCTGCATACCCAAAACAAAGCCACTCGGCTCATCCATTTCGAGCAAATTAATTTGTATCTCAACAAACAATATTGGACATTAATCCAATACACATCGGAACATTCCGACATCAAAACAAAATCCAAATCTGGATGCGAAACTCCAGACACAAACTTAGGTTAAAAGATTTTCCCTGTGCCTATGCGTTCTTTCTCATAAAAATCATATTTTGACCTATCACGATATTCACAAATTCGGGATGACCCATATAACCACTATTTCGAACTGCGTGTGGTACTTTTATTACACCACTGTCAGTGTAGTCCATCTTCAACCCATGAATTTGTCAATTAAGGGCGTATCCGCAATGTAGAATTGGTTCAAATGACTATAACTATCATATTTTGACCTATCACGATATTCACAAATTCGGGATGACCCATATAACCAATATTTCGAACAGCGTGTGGTCCTTTTATTACACAACGGTCAATGTAGTCCATCTTCAACACCTGTATTTGTCAATTAAGGGCGTATCCGCACTGTAGAACTGGTTCAAATGACTATAAATATCATATTTTGACCTATCACGATATTCACAAGTTCGGGATGACCCATATAACCACTATTTCGAACTGCGTGTGGTACTTTTATTACACCACTGTCAATGTAGTCCATCTTCAACACATGAATTTGTCAATTAAGGGCGTATCCGCACTGTATAATTGGTTCAAATGACTATTACTATCATATTTCGACCTATCACGGTATTCACAAGTTCGGGAATGACCATACAACCAATACTTCGTCAAAATATTACTGCTATAGTCATTTGGGCAAATTTCACAGTGCGGATACGGCCTTAATTGACAAATATATGGATTGAAGATGGACTACATTGGCCGTTGTGTAATAAAAGGACCACACGCACTTCGAAATATTGGTTATATGGGTCATCCCGAACTTGTGAATATCGTGATAGGTCAAAATATGATAGTTATAGTCATTTGAACCAATTCTACAGTGCGGATACGCCCTTAATTGACAAATTCATGGGTTGAAGATGGACTACATTGACAGTGGTGTAATAAAAGTACCACATGCAGTTCGAAATAGTGGTTATATGGGTCATCCCGAACTTGTGAATATGGTGATAGGTCAAAATATTACTGCTTTAGTCATTTGGGCAAATTTCACAGTGCGGATACGCCCTTAATTGACAAATATATGGATCGAAGTTGGAAAACATTCACCGTTGTGTAATAAAAGGACCACACGCGGTTTGACATATTGGTTATACGGGTCATCCCGAATTTGTGAATACCGTGATATGTCGAAATATGATAGTAATTGTCATTTGTGCCAATTCTACAGTGCGGATACGCCCTTAATTGACAAATTCATGGGTTGAAGATGGACTACGTTGACAGTGGTATAATAAAAGTACCACACGCAGTTCGAAATAGTGGTTGTATGGTCATCCTGAACTTGTGAATATCGTGATAGGTCAAAATATTACTGTTATAGTCATTTGGGAAAATTTCAGAGTGCGGATACGGCCTTAATTGACAAATATATGGATCGAAGTTGGACTACATTCACCGTTGTGTAATAAAAGGACCACACGCAGTTCGAAATAGTGGTTGTATGGTCATCCCGAACTTGTGAATATCGTGATAGGTCAAAATATTACTGTTATTGTCATTTGGGCAAATTTCACAGTGCGGATACGTCTTTAATTGAGAAATATATGGATCGAAGTTGGACTACATTGACCGTTGTGAAAGAAAAGGACCACACGCAGTTCGAAATATTTGTTATATGGGTCATCCCGAACTTGTGAATATTGTGATAGGTCAAAATATGATAGTTATAGTGATTTGAACCAATTCTACAGTGCGGATACGCCCTTAATTGACAAATTCATGGATTGAAGTTGGAGTACATTGACAGTGGGGGTGTAATAAAAGTACCACACGCAGTTCGAAATAGTGGTTATATGGGTCATCCCGAACTTGTGAATATCGTGATAGGTCAAAATATTACTGTTATAGTCATTTGGGCAAATTTCACAGTGCGGATACGGCCTTAATTGACAAATATATGGATTGAAGATGGACTACATTGGCCGTTGTGTAATAAAAGGACCACACGCAGTTCGAAATATTGGTTATATGGGTCATCCCGAACTTGTGAATATCGTGATAGGTCCAAATATGATAGTGATAGTCATTTGTGCCAATTCTACAGTGCGGATACGCCCTTAATTGACAAATATATGGATTGAAGTTGGACTACATTGACCGTTGTGAAAGAAAAGGACCACAGGCAGTTCGAAATATTGGTTATATGGGTCATCCCGAACTTGTGAATATCGTGATAGGTCAAAATATTACTGTTATAGTAATTTGGGCAAATTTCACAGTGCGGATACGCCCTTAATTGACAAATATATGGATCGAAGTTGGACTACATTCACCGTTGTGTAATAAAAGGACCACACGCAGTTCGAAATATTTGTTATATCGGTCATCCCGAACTTGTGAATATTGTGATAGGTCAAAATATGATAGTTATAGTGATTTGAACCAATTCTACAGTGCGGATACGCCCTTAATTGACAAATTCATGGATTGAAGATGGAGTACATTGACAGTGGTGTAATAAAAGTACCACACGCAGTTCGAAATAGTGGTTATATGGGTCATCCCGAACTTGTGAATATCGTGATAGGTCAAAATATTACTGTTATAGTCATTTGGGCAAATTTCACAGTGCGGATACGGCCTTAATTGACAAATATATGGATTGAAGATGGACTACATTGACCGTTATGAAAGAAAAGGACCACACGCAGTTCGAAATATTGGTTATATGGGTCATCCAGAACTTTTGCGTGGCTCGTGATTATTGTAGAATGGGTACATTTTAATGAGTGTGCGAAATTTCAGTACCCATAGTGCAGTGGAAAGTGCGCACGGGCTCTTGAGGTGGGGTCAGGGGGGTCATATGAGTGTGCGAAATTTCAGTACCAAGAGTGCAGTGGAAAGTGCGCACGGGCTCTTAATGTGGGGTCATGGTGTCACATTGGGTTAAACGAGGTTTCCGTGACTCGTGATGACCCATAATATAGGAGTTCGAACTCCGTGGCTCGTGATTATTGTAGAGTGGGTACATCTTAATGAGTGTGCGAAATTTCAGTGCCCATAGTGCAGTGGAAAGTGCCCACGGGCTCTAAATGTGGGGTCATGGTGTCATATTGGGTAAAACTATGTATCCGTGACCCGTGATGACCCAGAATATAGGAGTTCGAACTGCGTGGCTCGTGATTATTGTAGAGTCGGTACATGCCGATGATGTTGCCAAATTTCAGTTACCATAGTTGAGATGAAAGTTCGCAAGGGTTCATAATGTGGGGTCAGATTTTCCTATTGCGTAAAATTAGGTATCCGTGACCCGTGGTGACCCTGAATATGGCAGTGATTATTGTAGATTTGGTATCTGTCGTTATTCATTCCAAATTTCAGGACCAACTGTGGTCCGGAAAATGCACACAATGCACATTGGGTTAATATATTGATAATAAACGCTCTTTATTGCTAATTGTTAGTGCCTCTTCATGTCATTTGATGTCAACACCACCCTGTCGTGAAATTCACCGCGTAATTTTCCTTTTGTGTACCACATTGCTTGCATATTTTCTGGGCTGAATAATAAACGCTCTCTGCGTATCGTGCAATTGATTAATACCCCTTTAAGTCATATGAGGTCAAAGGTGCCTATTCCATAACATTACCCTTGTCAAGTGATTAATCTGTACTAACGTTTCTACATATCGGCTAAGCTTATAATGAACGCTATTTATTGTTGTTCATAGTTGCCCCTTTAAGGAGTATGAGATCAACGGAAACAACCCCATATTACCCAACGGGATAATTTATCCCAGTGTGTCAATTTTCACCTTCCAGATTGCAACTATTGTTTATATATAATAAATTAATTAGTTAAATTAATTACTATTGCCATTTTAAGACATCTGATATCAACGGGTTACCTGAGTCAAATTACCCACATTTTCAAATGTTCAGCTCCGGTGGTTCGCCTATAGCCAAAAAACAAATATATATATAATTCTTAGTGCCCTTTTAAGACACCCGAGAGCAACGGGACCTGTATAATAGCGCTCTTCGGGTAAAATAACATCTATATATGACACCAGAGTCAATAAAACCATGAATACAAGCTATGAATGATATGCCCTCGCAGTTGATGAGGTCTCGAGAATCAGACTTGTCATTACTTACCACGGAGCCAAGAACGGTAACTCTAGCCGCGCTTGCACGCAGTAGCCGCGCCGCGCCGCGCCACACAGAGTTGTCTATCTCATATATTATATATATATATATATGTCGCTGGAGGGTTATCCACATACACTTCTTTGAAAGGTGAACATTTATGCAATATACCAATATTATCTGAGTACTCGAAATATCATATCCGTTTTGTCATTAAATGCCCAAAACACCAGCAACACCACGATCATAACAGTGCAACTGCTGTCATAACACGTAACAATCAAATCTAATGTTGTTGTTTTACAATTCACTAACAACTACCCGCAGATATTAAAAGACAAATACGGTTTAGCAATGGCATAACACGGCAACCAGCAACATATCAAACAACCCACATAACTTGTGTTCATACCCACCAAACAAATACATGTAGACCATTGAATTAGGTACTCCTATCGTGACGACCAAAGATCAATATCGATAATAATCCCTTAGGCCACTGCCAAGAAAACATTCAGTGGACAATGGCAAATTAACGTACCCATTTTAAAGGGGTACTGTACCCTAAATCCAGTCATTTTTGGGACCATCTCCTGTTATACTCAGCAGAATATATGCAACAAATGAATGTATTGGAGCCATGGATTAGTGCAAAATACACTAGTCATCTATATGAACGATGCAAACAACATGATAATTATAATGAAAATGATTTTATGACTCCAGCTATTTATACATTTTCCTTATAATTACCATGTTGTTTGTAATGTATCGTTCACAGAAAACATGAGTGTAATTTACACTAATCCATTGTTCAAATTAATGCATTTGTTGCATATATTCTGTTGAGTATAAAATGAGATGGTCCCATAAATGGCCGGATTTTGTGAACAGTACCCGCATGTGCTCCTAATAACGACCAAAGTCACTGCCAGATAAGGCAATCTTAGCAGACCCATTGAGTTAGGTACTCAACCAAGGTCACTATAACAACCAAAGCCGATAACACCTTGTACTTAGATATCAAGCCGACCAGTCATTCCGGGTGGTCGAATCAAGATGATAATACTACTGATGACTACCTATCTGTATACATAACACTCACCAGTTGACATATCGGAATATGCCTCTGATATCCACTTCCCTAACCGAAGCATTTACTATTGGAATGGTAACCTCTGCCGGGCCCAATCCAACGAGGACAACGCAGCCACCGGATCTGGTCGCCTGTTAAATGGTGATAGTAATGGAATAATGTCAATAGTGATTCCAATTATATTCTGTACAACACAAGATAGGCCAGTTCATGGTTCATTTTGAATGGTATTCGGTGAACTAATCAACCGAATACTATCGATGAATTGGAAGACAACCAGAAACGCGAACATGTCCACTCTAGACAAAGTGCACCCAATGAGGTGTTTTAACTTCTCAGCGACCATTAACTAAGCTTAGAAGCTGTTCCTGCCAGGTAATGCCACTTCAATTACTTGAACCCATTTAAGTTATATTCGGCATTCTTGTATTGTATGTGCTATGCATTTTATCAGTGAAACAACATCTCCCTCTCATATATCCAGATACGTGACCATGTCGTGAAGCAGCATATAGCTATTAGTTCACATGTTCGCCATCGTTGATAAATAATCAGCGGACAAGCTACCATTGCGTGTTGCTAAACAACAAACGTGAATTACATGTGCGCGCATTATATACATGCTTCCACGTGTTAATTTGTTGAGAACAGAAACAGAAGTATGCGAAATTAATTTAAAATGTTGAGTGGCATACTTACAAATATAGCGGTCTGGACACTCGGGGGAGCACCACTGCATTCGATGGTTATGTCCGGTTGATCTTCGAGCAGGTTCTCAACTTCTTGGGCAACAGTTTTCGGGTCTTTCCCCTTTACCTGAACTATGTGGTTTGCTCCCATTTTTGAAGCAAATTCCAGTCTCGATTGGTCAATATCTGGAAAGAAAAATGGATGTGAATGAGTCCATGCTAAGCTGTGCAAATTAATGTATGGTACTTGTAATTATGATCATCAAATTAATTGAGATGGTGTTTAGAAATATGTGCGAAATTGGACCGTAATGTGCCGATCGGAGCGCAATGTTTATCCTACGCTCACCGGAAGCAACATCAAAACTTGAATCTTCACAATACGTTGATAAAATATACAGTTCTATATAAATCACAAATCTACCAATACCATCGCAGTTTATGATACCCGAATGTGACAAAAATGGTAACTTATTACAGTTTAATCAGCATTTAATATATAATAGCTGTTCAATATCAAAGCTTTCGGCCACGGGCCTTCCTCAGTGATGATCCAAAATACAATTCAAACAACCCAACTTCACTGAGGAAGGCCTGTGGCCGAAAGCTTTGATATTGAGCAGCTATTATATATTAAATGCTGATTTAACTACACGCTTACTGTTCCTGTCATATGCATCTATATGTGAACATCATAGTAACAATCGTTTTGAGTTACACGTACATGCGGCTGAATCTGGCTACTATTTGACGTCAACAATGAATTCAAGGAGTACCGAGTTTGTACTTACCCGTTATGCAAATTGAAGCAGCTCCCATGGATTTCGCTGTCAGAAGGTTAACCAACCCGATTGGCCCTATAATAAATGTACAAAAGCAATCAGTGTGCATATTTTTTATCGATACGACGTGCACAGATGGATTGAATCACTACTTATACGAACACATTGGATATATATGGGAACAAATACAGAGCAATTGGTAACATATGTCAGAAAGACCATTACCTGCTCCACAAATAAGAACTTTGCTCCCGAGCTTAACCCCTGCTCTGTTACATGCGTGGACTCCGACAGAGAGCGGTTCCAGTAGAGCTCCTTCCTCTGTTGAAACGTGGTCTGGAAGCCTGCAAAGAACACAAATTATATGGTTGAGACCAAAACTCTCCCGTGGACTCGGAACTCTAAACTAGCATGGGCCTTCAAATGGATTTTGTTCCCTATTAAATTTTGTTACTTTTGAACTGAGAAATACATCCACGTAAACGGTGCTCACTCTATCATTCGGGTATTCAGCGCGTTGACATCATCACGCTTAACTCGTTTGGGACTTGATTCTTTTGAGAAAACATTACTCACAGACGAGATTGTTTGCAGAAATGCTCACTTTTATATAATTTTATAGCAATTTATGCGTTTATTCAATGTTGGGTCAGACCATTTTCCATGGCAGAATTCTCCGCGTGATAACTCATACAATATGAGTGATCATCCGTAGTCTATAAATTTTCTAGAAATTTTGGGTAAATACCACCAAATTGCGACCGGTTACCATAGCAACATATTTTCGGAAATGTATGCGTTTGGGGCTGTAATTTCGCTATATGACGATACCTTTGCGACATTTTGAATCAAATATAAATTATTTCCAAAGTTAAATGATTCAGGAATATTTTGCCAACATTTGGAACTAGCCTTGCTCAAAAATCACCCATCACCGACAGAGGGCGCCATTCAAAATGGCCGCCAAACCCCCGTTTTATAACGTTAAAATGCTTATTTCATATCATTTTATAGCACTGTATGCGTTAATTTAATGCTGGGTCAGACCATTTGCCATCGCAGAATTCTCCACGTGACAGCTAATAATATATGGGTGATCATCCGTGATCTATAAATCTTCCAAAAATGTTGTTTGGGTAGATACCACCAAATTGCGACTGGTTGACATGGCAACCGATTTTCGAAAAATTATGCGTTTGGGGGGCTATAATTTCGCTATACGAGATGTCTGCGTTCGACATTTTTAATCAAATGTAATTAATTTCCAAAAAAATTGATCCAGGAATATACTCAAATTGCTCTCGCTTCTTGTTCCTTCTGCTGAAGGGGTCAAGATTCACCTGCCATGGTGATTGACAACCGAAAAAATTGTCTACGCGTCTACGGCTTAGGCTACTGGGCGCCGCCATTTTGGAACAATGACGTCACGAATCACGGCACGCGACCCCACGTGACGCCAAAATTAGGTTACATCTTCATGGACCCCTCACGGAGTGATCGGCCTATATTGAATACATGATACTATGCGCAAAAACATTTAATTATAAAAGATTCATTCGCCTATAAGAAGTGCATGAAGTGGGAAACGGATATATCCGTTTCCCGTCCTGTAGGTAATGTTTTGGGAAACGGATATATACCAAATGATATATCCGTTTCCCGTCCTAAACGAGTTAAAGGGCGCCCCATTCGTGAATCTGCAAAATATCTCAATTTCAATCTATCAATTCGGAGGGAGAAATTATTATCCTCTTTAACCAATGTATGCTATAGTACTAAAACAACACATATTCATCCTCACAATATGAGAGATACGATTAATTATATTTAAAAAAAGTGGTTTAAAAAAAATATAAACGCCTTTTTTGTGGTAGGTCTGTTGATAGTTTGACAGGAATTAATTGTAAAAAACATACTGCATTATCGATCTTATGAAACCAACTAGTGTATGCGCTCAGTCTACCATCTGAAATCATTACTCTCTGCGAGAAAATATATCAAACACTTTTCATTGCATATTTTATTTGGTGGCCATTTGCAGAACTATTATTTATTGCGCGAAGGACCAAAACAACATAGAACAACATAAGTTTTATTCAATCATGTTTGCAATAATCTGGCAGACACAAACACCCAATACTGATACATCTTCTCAGAAATTATGTTGTTTTTTGGTGATTTTTCGTCCAAAAATAGCTCTGTAAATGGCTAACAAAACAAAAATATGCAATGAAAAATGTTCGATTTATAACAGAGTAAACCGAGCGGACACACTTACGCTAGTTGGGTTCATATGCTCAATGATGCAGTGTTATTTGTAAATATTTCCTGTCAAACTCTCAAAAACAGTTGTTTATATTTTGTTTTAAACCATTTTTTTTTTTACATAATTAGAACATATCTCTCATATTGTGAATTTGTGAGGTTAGCTGGTGTTGTTTGAGTACTTTGTTACATGATCCTACTCTTATTCCATTCAATAAACCCATTCTATAAATTGTGATATGCAACGTTCGTTGCATAACAGGAAATAGTGACAGGTGTACCAAATGCATTATTGTTGCGCAAACGTGACCTTTATCTTCCGGTTTGTCGTCTTAAATGCTACGTCTCAAAATACTATAGCTTCCAATATGTTTCAACAAACTCTAATGAATGAAGAGTTTGAAAAAATATTTCATTATATTTACGCTATTAAATACTTCAAGGAGTTTACATTTATCTGGGACTATTTCTTTACGTGGGCAAACAACGCATAGTTACGCGAAATATCTTCGCAGGCCTCACTGAAGCCAATGTTAGTGTCACGTCCCATTTGTTGATTTAAGTATATTTTATTGAGGTTTTGGATCATGTAATAAAAAATAACTCGTCCCCAGTTTATAGCCGAATCTATATTCCGCTATAAACTGGTGACGAGTTGTAGATCATCTATATAACATAAATTGGTTATAAAGAATAATGGTTTGCTTTTTCAAATTGATAGTTTGAAATTGCGATTGAAAAAAAAAATCACGCCTTCCTTGTCAGTTTTGCTATATTCAGGCTGATTATACAAGTTAATATTCCAGACATTCTCTGGGCTTCAATATTCTCAAGATACAATGTAACATGTCGGGAGGAACTTACGCAATTATGGGCTAAATACAACTAAAGTAGATGAGGTGCATGGTCTTACTTGAAGCAGAAATCTGCGGCATGGCAGTAGTATCTCGCTAAGTTCCCGTCGTATGGCGGTGTCGCACAGAACTTCATATCAAGGCACAGATTGTAGCGACCAGTTTTACAATAGTTACAAGTCCTGCACGGGACACCTGGTTCTACGGCAACGCGATCACCTGAAATGTGAGATATCTTCCATCGTTCAAAACGTGAATTTCCTAACAAGAGGTACTCGCTTCTTAAGAACGTATTCAGACTCAGGATAAATGCAGGCCATTTGATTCTATTGTATAAAATAACGTTATTTTGTTTGATATTGAATTTGCTAACTATATATAGTAATTTCAACTAGTTTCGATTTTCTGTAGGGACATCAATAATTACTTTTTTGTTTCAATAGCAAAATGACATTCTTTGGTATTCACGTATATAGGCCTAGTTTGAACGTCACATTCATTTTCATTTTCCAGATAAAAACAACGGTTATTTTAGTATTTGTATGTTGCTGCAAATAAGTGAGCGGCAAGGACCCCATATTTTTCAACTTAATGCACACACCCTACACAATAAATTGTGATATAACATTTTAACGCCTGTGAAATGGGGAATATGCTAGGCCGTGCTGTTATTACCAAAAGTGGTGCGTTTATGGTGAATATCCCTGTTTCCATGGCAACTACTAAGATTTAATGCAATTATGGAAATTATCAATATTTGAGCTAAACTGAACCGTTGGCTTATTGTATTTATGCAGAATTATTGGCCGGGTATTGCCCGATAAATATAATACTGGTGTAATGTCAAGGTCATTTGTTAAGGGTCAAGGTAATCAAACAATGAGCGATTCTATGAGGTATATTTTGAAATCTATTTCTTATCAGAGAAGCACACACTTGCTTTGCAGGAAAGGATAGTCATCACATAGTATCATAAATATCTTGAGATCTTCGCCGCCGTTTGGGTGAGTTCGCATTCCAGGTGACTGACATGTACACGTTTTGATAGAATACTTGTTGTTTAGCCTAATTATAAGGCCAATATCCTTAGTTGTTCAAAAGCATATAACCTGTACAGTATTCGTGTTGGAACAAACGTTTTGTCA
Organism: Siphonodentalium dalli; assembly: GCA_032622095.1. Taxonomy (NCBI): domain Eukaryota; kingdom Metazoa; phylum Mollusca; class Scaphopoda; order Gadilida; family Siphonodentaliidae; genus Siphonodentalium; species Siphonodentalium dalli. The sequence continues at coordinate 159,863,590 of CP136063.1, read as the reverse complement.
GTTGCCTCTTTTCCAAGATGAAATGGGACAGTTACTAATATGGGCAAATGGAGCCTAATCCGAAAATGCATCCAACGTATTCAAATTGTAAGTCCAATGCATCAGCTACAACAATCACTATGGTGTGATATATTATTTTGACAAGGGTTAATTTGTGTCTTATAAATGTTGATCATGTCTGTGAAAATATCATGCATATAGGCAGAAATAGAAAGTAGCATATGGAAATATGGGCAGTTTGAGAGCTTTTATCCATGACCTTGACCTTTTCTGGTTACCTTGACTTTGGGATTGACGTGTACCAATTTTGTGGGCCATTGATAGTAGTATGCATTTATGCGAACAAACTAGACTCCAACCAGATTGGTGCTGTCGAAACCCAGCTTTCCACATTTTCCTCTTCAAAAAACGTCCGCTGCCATGGAAACAATAATTTCGAACCAATCGCACCATTTCCATTCACCACAGCAGAGCTTATCATACGACTAACGTAGTGTGTTTTCCGAAAACATATCATGACTCCTTAAATATGGGCCTTTTTTGTTACTTGCCGCTCGCCTAAAATGGATGTCAGGAAACCTGAGTAAAAATTTAACTTATATTGCACATAAAAATACCCGATATACTCGCTATATACATACACGCTTACTACAACACATCGTTTACATTCCCAGCGCGTTACCGTCTTCTCGAACAGTTAGATCCCACATATCCCTTTGCAAACACAAGGCCGTCATAAAAGGTATAAGGGCATCGTATATCCATATTTATGTTGACCATATATACCTATTGGCTATACTCTTCTACATGTTGATCGGAATGTAAGCACTTTCGTGATAGGGGTAGATGCAGTTTAAAGGTGGATTATCTCTTTTTAAACATGTATTATATAGTTACCGGGGTAGAACATATTAAATTTGAATCGAAGACTCCTGTCCGGAAATGCTTCTGTCGATTAATATTGATTTTATTTCGTATATTTTCTGGTCTAAAAAGGTGTGGCTGTCTGGCTAACGAACAATGGCGGTTACTGTTAACAGAGACCAGAAATATTATTGTGTATTTTTGTCACAAATAAACGTTAATTAGACTTATTGTCGCTCACTGCTATGGAATAAAACAATAGTCAATAAATCTGGAACAGTTGACGTTCAGCACATAGCTATAGGAACATCCTAATGCTCGATAAATGGTCTGTTCTAAAAATAGACCAATAAAGTGTCCCAATAAATCACCTAATTTCATTATAAAATATTGGAAATAAATCAATATTAATTGATAGAAGCCTTTCCGGGCAGGGGTCGTAAATTCATTATTATTATTTTATACCCACGCAACCATTTGAAATTTGTTATTTATAGTGATGTGAAACACTCCGATTGGGTGATGGGATAGAAATGGAGAATAATCTTGCTCAAAGTAGTTATTTTTACGAATATTAATCCACATTTACAGCACACACCGTCATTCTTATATATTAATTAAATGCAATGACTCTCGATGGCGAACTTAGTTTATCGCCGATTATTGCGTCCCGAATCGAGTTGTAAATATTTACAATTAAGCCTAGTTTAGACGATGATTTTTCTATGGAGTTGTATGGTTAATTTCTTTGAGATTTTCGGCGATGTTTTGTAGAATGTTACATTCCCACATTGATTGTTGGCATGGCGTCTGTGCTACCTTATCAGTTTCACGCACCCGAATAAGTCCATAATATGTCTTTAAAGAGATAATCCATCTTTAAATATGATTGCCTTATGACAACTTACATTGTCTGAACCAATTTTACTTGCTTTACACATATCAGTCTCTTTGAAAAGCCGACGAAAATTCTTCTATCGGAATTACGTCTCTATAACTCTCTATTAAAATTAGGTTCTGTATTGAAGGGGTTCCCTCCATTTCATTGGAGAGCGGCGCAGACTGCGTGCGATTTAATTGGATTATGGCATAGCAGATAACGTCAGAGATCAGAGGTCAATGACGTGTTGATAATCTTCACACGCATTGTCAAACTCAACTGTTGTTGGAAAACTGAATACAGGCGATATATCCGTAATTCATTTTATACTCATCGCCGAGACATCATTTTCGAGTTTTTTTTATCAGTCAACGATATTCATGACTGATTATTCTTTCGCATCTAGTTTATTTATAACTATGTCTAAATACTACGATTGTCACAAATATTTACTACGCCAATTCCTGAATGCACTCCATATTTGGAAATGGTTTATATGTCAAGTTGGGAATGCCACGTCGTCGTAGAAATATTATCGACACTTCTAGAGACGTAATTCCTATAAAGGATTTTCGTCGGCTTTTCAAAGAGACTGATACATATATATGCTCACTCTGGGACAAGGAGAGCGAAATGGAAGGAGATATGGAGATGAGACTATGAAGAGATATTGAGTCAGGGGGATGAGCATACAGGAGGCCGGGCATGGAGAGAAAGATGAAAGTGATAGTGGAAAATGAGAAATGTAGGGAGGGAGAGATATGTACACTTACCGACTTTCAGAGTCGTGACTCCTTTACCGAGTTTCTCCACGATGCCACTAGCTTCATGGCCCATTATCATCGGAGCCTTGACGACGAAATCGCCGATTTCACCGTGTGTCCAGTAATGTACGTCCGATCCACAAATACCAACATGACGCATCGATAGTCGCACCTCTATAATCAATACATATATATACATACATATGCAAGTTTTGTTATATTGTGTGTGTTATGCATGAGTTTTGGGTTATACCCAAGCGGATCTGAATTGGTCCTAATCCCAGGTTTTTGGGTACTAAGTTACTGAGGATAAGACTTGTGACTTAGATTTGCTGAAAATAATATTGTATAGCCATGCTAGTTGAAATGGTATTTTGTCACTTAGGTTGCGCAAATATCATCTAGATTGTGTGATTAGAATGTTGTCCTTTTGTTCAATCGACCGTTAAATTTCAATAAGTGAATGTCAAGTTTACGTCAGCCATTTATTAACCATTTATATACTAAATGGATTCACCCATTAAGTTACAAAGTGTACATTGGTATGATCTATACTACATTGGAGGGACGTCAAGGTGCTAAAAGCAGATGACAGATAAATAAAAGTGCAGAAGTAGCCCTATTTATTGAGGGAAATGTTTAGATATATTATATAGGTCGTTTGTTGAACTTATTATCTGAACATTTTCTATGGGATAACTACTCATCAATGATGTTTTAGTATAGAATTGGTTAAATTGATTGAACCATACTTCGACATTCTAATCAACCAACCAACCAGATGACCTTGTCATAACCCGGGTAACAAACTACATGGGTAAACATATCAGATTAATTAACATTGGCAAGTTATTACATAAAAACGATGGGATAACGACAAATTTAGCCCAAGTGGGCTCCACCAATTTGAGTAAATGAACATTACGTGTAGTTTGAGCTGTTTTTTTTACAACATTCCCGTGCATCAGCTCTCTCGGGTATCAAGCTGTTTGTGTTTATCTCGTTATTTTTTTCAGTAATGAATACCAGGGAAGCATAATTTCTGCGGATAATTATAGTGTTGTGCAGCACGTGCAACATTTGTCGAAAACAATAAACCATATGTAATTGAAACGCGTCATATCACAACCCGATGTCAATTGCATGAGAACAAACGACTACATCGTGTACAAACTACTCGTTCAATAACATGGCTAGATAATCAATTTATGTTTGTTCTTGCACTGGAACCATGCACGTTTTAGAATTTGGGTATACCATGACAAATGATATTGAAGGAATGAGCGAGACAATTGTCATACTCTGGTACGGTGAATGGTTAATATGTTCTTTGATTCCGGCAATGCACCATTAGCACATTTGTTGTCTCCAAAAAGCATGACCTCCCAAATGCGATTGTTCGAAATGGAAATCTAAGACAAGTATGATGTATCGCGCCACGCTTGTTGCCCACAGCGGAATTTCATGAAGCTAACTGTTCTCTGTCTGGATCCAATGCCGCAGGAGGGGCTCGTAGACGTTTATTTTAAAATCGGATGATCGCACATGCCTGTTGGTAATAAGTTGTTCTTGACAGCGGTTTATCAAGTTGTGTATGGTGGGTACAAACCGTGCTTAGAGTGGAATATTTTAATCAACGCACGTTACATATTGTCATATTTGGAACAGGCACTAGCTATTGGCATTATCGTGGCCTTCCTGGTTTCACCAGAATAATCGTCAGACCAGCGTGCGAAACCTGGACGCGGGTGAACAACAGGAGATTCGGATGGACATCGCCGGCAGTTGTACATATATAGAGGATGAAGAGCGCTCGTTATTGTTGCATGTTTCATGATTGGAAAGAAAATCCTGAAGCGATAATATATCAATCACACCGATGGGTCTTCGAGTGGCATACATATCACGTACATGTAGATCCTGCATGAATCTCTACTCCATCTACTCACGTAGAGATCATACTCAACCAGTTCAATACCTGGCAAATGTTACAGGGAACTTTATAACATTGATAAACAGTGCAGGTAATATATTTCGTAGTTAATACCCGATCCTTAATAATTTATTTCACTATAGGGGAAGGTCCCAATTAGAAGTTGCACGATTTAAGTAACTTTTTGGGCGATTTTGCTCTGAGTCACTTACAATCGTGACATATCTCTAGGATAATTAATTCAATGTTTTTGTGCGATATGGATTCACCAAATAAAGGCACAAGAAAATCTGCAATTTCGAATTGGGGCTATATACCTCCTACAATGATGTAGATTATTGAGGAACACGCCGTATCAACAAAGAAATATATTCCTTGTTTGTTCAATTTTATAATGTTCCCTGTCAGAAGGGGTCAGAACATGCAAAGGTTCCCAGATTTTGTACTTGTGGAACATGATCTCAACGGGCGTAGCTGGAGTAGAGATTCATGACATGATCTGATATAACACGTTTTATATAATGCATATGTGCCATTTGTAATACGACCCTGCCTAACTATGCTTAAAAGCCATGTCCTGATTGGCCAGTGGCCCGAGTTACCATGGCTATCTCGTTCCAGTTTTGTGGTACAATTCTACTTTTTCCAATTGTACCACGAAAACAATCGGTTCATTCAGATCGCCGCACGCGACTTTTCCCGTCTTTTCTAACTCCGCGCAAACGGGGCATCAACGGAGTACGCCCGCAGCTGTAACCCTTTGAATTTTTCTACATCTTGACAATCTTGCGAATTTTCTAGCGATTTGTCGCTTGAAACCAGTTTGGTTGCCAATGAATATGGTCCAAATGAAAATGAAAGCGTTTGTTCACTAGTATACAGAAGGGGAATAAGATTAGTTTAGTAAACTAGATCATTTAGATCGCTTTGTGTAAGGAAAATGGTCCATAGTCGATGATCATATTCATGTTGTCCCAACAACGTTCAAAACAGAAATGACCGAAATAAAGTGAGTAGATGTGCGCGAAGCGCCCGGGATGGTCGAAAAGATCGAGAGATCTTCTCCTTCACCCCAGAAATGACCGAAATCTTGTTGTGTAGTTTCCGGCCGCAGGCCGGTTAGGATGGTCGGAATGCATTGTGCAGTTCCCTTCACCCTTTAAATGACCGAAATCGTATTTTCTGTACAATTTAAATGAAACGCACGGGCGCCGCTGAAAACACATCGTTTTTTAGCCAATCACAACGATTATTTCTAGAAGAGGTGCCTCGAAAAGTCAACGGGGGAATTTCATAACAAGACAAGACATTACCAGAGTACTCCATGCACAGAAATCGAGTACGCCCAATACGAATTACACCACGAAATGTTTTCTCACCTGAGACCGAAAAAGCGCAGTATTTCGTTGACTATTCAGTCGAATTGTGACCATAAACTTTCAGTCGTATTACAAAAGAAATAAATACACGGTGTAGAGGTGTGTATGGTCAAGTTGTACCACAAAAAACTGATTGTAGGACTCCGCTACGCGTCGTCCTACAATCAGTTTTTTGTGGTACAACTTGACCATACACACCTCTACACCGTGTATTTATTTCTTAAGTATATAATATATCCAACGCGCTAAATGTATTTTGATTCTCGGAACCTGACAAAAGCGAGAGAAAAATATACGTTTGATGTGAGGCGTGACTATAATGAGTCACATTAAAGATGGTCTATCTCTGTCTGGTCACAATTGCAACAACAACTACAACATGTTTTTATTAATCCCGCTTGCTAGACTACACATAACTAATCTGTAAATAAAATACAGATTCAATATTGGGTATATTATTTGTCTACAAAGGCAGTGGTTTATTTCGATCGCAAGTTCGTGGTGAAATCTATAGTTGAAATGCAATTTGCCGTGAGTGAGGGTGCTCACAAGATAGATTTCTCGTACGCTTATTAATGATCAGCAGGCGCAGTTTATCAACTGAGCCTCCTGATTTTTATACCATGCAAACTTAGGATATGAAATTATACATATCTTATTTGATGTGAGCTGACTATGGGTAATATGTTGAGCTCTTCGCTCCGCGTACATGTATATACTATCGCGGAAGTCCACAAAATGTATACTATATATGGAGTAGATGTCGTGGATTTTTTATGCATGCAAATCAAACATTCCACTTCAACAATTTTTTAGCAGTTGTGAACTTGTGGTATCAGTCTTTGTTGTGGGGAATATATTGAATGTCGAAATTTTCACTAAACTGGTACCCAATCGATTACGGCATGAGTCAGAGAGGAAGTGTGACTGGTGCGCTCCGGTAGATATGGTAAGGGTACCGCGCGTATATAGTTTCAATGTCACTACAACTTACCGCCATCTCCGGGTTCTGGTACTGGAAAGTCTTCCTGTGCAGAAAATAAAAAACAATATTGAACAATCGGTATATGATGCAGTGTTTGATGACTTTTCACTGTACGGTATTAATAATTTGTTTTTATACCTTTTAGTCGTCAAACCAATGTCTCACTTGTTAATTCAGCTTATTTCGCCACTGGTTTTATGACTTTATATATATATATATACACGCCTTGTCACCGAGTCGCGGCCATATTGGATCCATCCATCACCGTTCCATGGATTTAGTGATGCAGGTCAAAGTTCTGGAGTAGCATTTCCATATATAGAAGTCATGAATATTCAAACGCTCCATATATGGAAATGCTACTCCAGAACTTTGACATGTAGCACTAAAACAATGGAACGGGGCTGGGTGGATCCAATATAGCCGCGGGTTAGTTATAAAACTTATTCCAACACTATATGTACACAGTCTTACACACTATATATACAGACAGGTATCACTCACAGATCAATAAAATAAATTAGTATTATTCAATTAGTATTACTTAATAAATACCCATCACTAATATTTAGGCAACAGTTATATAGCTTGATTGGAACCAATAATTTCGTCGCATATATGCATGCTTGATAATTTATATTGCTGATGATACTTAAACCGGCATGGCTCGTTTGGATCTCCATAATATGCATTTGAAACGTGGGCCTATACCCTATCTGGTATCAAAACATATACACACAACCTCGTCTAACTTGTCTTACAAATTGCCGTAAATTTGAAGTAATTCCGGTTGTATTGTGACGGTCATATATACATTTCGACAAAAAAAAGCTCGGATGAAATTATGTATCCTTGCTATAAGAACTACGAACTGTTGCTTTCCATCCACACAAATTAAGTCCGACTTAAAAGCTATCTTTAAACATACCCGACCACAGATATCATCTGACCTCTTGTGCCATTCTGTCCCAAATTATTGTAGTGCAATGAGATTACAGTAAGAAAATAGTACCGAGTTCGATAATCCAACTAATGTAAATACATTTAGTGAACAGCAACGTGATGGTCGGTGAATGTTTAATTTAAACGAACAAGGCTACAATGTATGTCTGCGTAATTTGAAAGGAGGGATATATCTAGGATAGGTCGAAAAATACACGGAATACGGGTCAACATGGTGTACCCTGAATATTTATGAACAAGCCTTTTTCCTGTTGGAATAACTTTTTGCATAGAAGTGATTTATAAAACGCTCTTTATCTATATCATATTAGGAATATAACAAAAAGGAACGCTCTGTATTCAATACTTAAAGATTTGTTTCTGGACTGAATGACTTGACACATAAGTCTTGACTTGACATTGCGCCTGTTGAGTGAGTGGGTTATAGTCCGTATCAAAGCAGTTCACACGTATTTGTTGGCATGTATGTTACCATGAATAAAACAGGGCTGTGATTGTACTGTGCTACAAGTAGGGAAGTGGCTAGAGGTTCTCGTTCGGGGTTTTGTCCACCTAGAAATTTCCAACTTAACTACTGTTTGCGAAATACCATCTGCACCCACCCCGTCCGTATTGGGTTGGAATTATCCAACTGGTACCTCAAAATGTCCATCTGTTAGCAATTTTAAACCAATATTTGGGTTAATATATAGAAAGCAATCCTACTTTTATCTAAAACAATAAATTCCCCACTAAGTTTTGGTTGGGAAATCAAACTATGGGAACAATTACATTCTATATACCGGTATGTGGTATACAATTTCCTTAAAATTTTTGAGGCATGAAATTTCAAAGAGTTGAACATTTTGACCATAGTTGGGAGGGGTGTTGTTGACACCCAAACCCACCTACCGCACGTCCCTGGATACAAGCTAGAATTACCATGGTAGTCGACTACAAACCTGTATATAACTTGGGGCTCTAATCGCCATGCATGTGGAAATAACGCTATCTTTGATCGTATCCACAAAGTGATTGTCAAAAATGTCAATGATTAATTTATCATGCGGCTGCAGCTAATTGGGTTCATTGTTATCATTTAATATTCTGACTCACAATGCACCATACATTCTCGCTATGTTTGTATGATATAACTTCCACCCTGTTTACTGAAAGTCATCTAAGCAAATCACGCTCGCGGTTTGTTCAATATGAATTTCCGGAATCGGGTTCATAAAATGTTCCGCCTTCAAAAAGAGCGGTCCATTCCGTGAATTTATGAAACGATTGAATGTGATTTATTGAAAAGCTCTGAAAAGATAGTTATATGCATCGACAAGGCGCCACGTGCATAGTTCAAATGCGTTATAGAGCAACTTACCAACCGAAGATCATCTTTCGCATAAAGAATCGCAGTTAGATTGGTGTCAGTCATGTTTTGTCGTTGATGGAAGTCGACGGTAAACCAGCGGGGTCAAAGGTTCATTCACAAGAGGTGTCCCAGATAACAACAAAAGAGAAGTAACTCTTTATTCCCAGATGCCTGTCACTTAACATCGATTGTGTCTTAGAGTAATTGTTCTTTTGAGGTATTGTTATAAGCTACATTGGACCAACTGCTGACTATTGTGTGGGCTATAACACACACGGTCAAGTGGTCCTGCTAATGTCCTATGATGCTGCTGGGGGTTGCTGAATTGATATGATGCTGTTGGGGCAAACTGATGCTGTTAAGAAAAAAGTATAGTTATATTTTCTGAAGTTCTTATTATCGCGGTGTTCGGACAATCTGAACATATCCAAGAAAGGCCACTGCATGTGTATCAAATATTCAAAAAACATATATTGCGAATTATGTTTAAAGGGGTACTGTACATTAACCCTTTTAGTGCCAGGGGCCGATCTCATCGGCCCTAAGTCATGGTATGTAGAGTGCCCTAAAAACTTTTTTTAATTTTTTTGTGTGTGTGGGTTAGGCCAATGCATTCTCTTATATATGCGAGGCGACCTATGGTCGACTCGCATATATAAGAGAATGCATTGGCACAGGGTATATGGGTTGATACAAAAATCGGACCTGGCACTCAAAGGGTTAAATCCGGCCATTTATGGGACCATCTCATTTTATACTCAATATATGCAACAAATGAATTTGAGCCATGGATTCGAGTCATAATCTCATTTCCATTACAAATACCATGTCGTTTGTATCGTTCATAGAGCACATGAGTGTATTTTTGCACTAATCCATGGCTCACATTAATTCATTTGTTGCATATATTCTGTTGAGTATAAAAGGAGATGGTCCCATAAATGGCCGGATTTAGCACGGGCGGCGTTGACTGTGGGTATGCTGCTAAAATATTCAGCTACGTCAAAAACCCCCATAAACAGAAAGAATTTAAAATATAGACAGACTGTGTTCTTATACCAATGAGATAGATGGCATAAACAGTATGTTATTGTCAAATGTTTTTCCTTTGTTATGTAAACAAAAGCAAATTGTTTTACAGAACCTGGCTTTTGTTTAGATCCGGATATGGTAAACATAAAGAGCGTCATTTGTTACTGTTTACCTGATATGGAAATAATAAAGAGCGTTTATATCTTTATTATCGATAATTTTGGAACCTTTGGTGCTGATTCAATGTTGATGTCAGGAAATAATCTGTGTCATGTTTTATTTATTTATTTATGCAAAATAATTTAATAAAATACATACAAGGAGATAACAAACATATAACAAATACACGACAATACTTTAACAAAAAGCTCAATGGCGAACTATTTTAGCGATTGAATCTAAGTATTCTACAATGTCGATTTCGTTTTCACTGAATATTCTCTTGAAATGTCTAAGAGACGCGTTGACCGCCAGATATTTTCTTCTCTGTGGTTGAACCCTGCCGCCAACAGTAAGTTAAAGTATCGTCGATTCTGTATTATATGCTTGCAATGAAGAAATTGTAGATTGCTGGCTGTCGTCTCTTTCTGACGATAGCAGGAAAACGTCGCCGGAGGTTGTTGTCGCTTTTGGCAACGTTGGCTTCGTCTTGGCGCGGTATAATGCAGATCGCATGCTGTGAAAGGTCGGAACTCGGCTGATGACTGCCGTGTCTACTTCATCTGTTCTGAAGCTGCAGATTTCCTCTTGGTATATAGAAGGCACAGACATAGAGCCACTGCGGACAGACTGTTTGAGATCTGCGACGAAGGCATCAACCATAACCTGTTAAAAAGAAATGGAATTAGATTTGATGTTTATTTTTGTATATAGATATATCAGTTAAATATTATTATAAATTAGAACGCTCTTTATTGTTTGGCGTTTTGTTAACAGAAGAATGGACGCTCTTTATAAGAATTTTGAAATAAGAAAATGCATATGTCGCACCTGGTCAGAATCGGCTAGATGGTTGTGTTGACTCATTGAAGAACTATCTATCTCGTTCTTTGTGTTGGTGGTGGCACCACAGCCATTCTTACAACACACCCAGTGGACATTCTCGGATCGACGTGATTTGATGCGGAATTTGAAGTCGTTGAAAACCAGGTGTTTGCCTCCTCGACCGTTGGAGATGAAGAATACATTTACTTGAAAACTTGCCATGATGAAGATAGAACATTGAATATGATCAACTTTGGAGAGAAATGGAGTTTTTATAGCTCAATACGATCGCTCAATACGAATAACAGTTTACTACTATTTCACTGAGTGAACATGGAAATCGCTCATCTGATGACTCATTTGAAACTCGTTCAGGCGGCATGCTAAAACAAATAGTCTGGCTGTCGGGCTGAAAATATAAGGTATACAAGGGAAAAAATATTAACAAGCTAAATTTGGTATCGTTGGAAAGAGGAGATCTTCGTGTATAACATATCTAAAATCCGCTTTGGGGAAAATGTTCTACAGCGCCCTGAATAGGGGTGGGGTCTGACGTAAATTATGAAGGTAAGTATACAATATGTTATGGCATAGGGATTACGTAGTTATACAAGTATGTGTGAAATTGGAGCACCGGGGCGAATAGAGTGACACGGACAGAAAATAATACAATCGCGGCCATAAAATGGCTGTCAAAATGGCTCCTAGACATACCACGACGAAAGCAACATATTGGATAACCATATAGGAGTGAACATACGTATTATTAATGTACATTCATGTTGTTTAGTATCTTTAAAGAGACACAGATCATTAAAACATCCATCTGAATGATGTATTTGTCATTTCAACGCAAGTCAAACCCAATGGTTAAAGATCTGGTTTTTTGCTTATCCAACATCCAACTGTCCGGACAAAATATAATAATTTTGGTCATGCAACACACAAAATAATGTTTCGTCACACAGTGCATGGTAGTTTCATTGGACATTGTGATTAATCATTGAATGTAACACGTACACTGAAGTGCACACCCTTGTGGTATAGAGACTTGTTAGATTTATGGAATTTGCTACACTCTCCGTGATAATATACCATACACATATGTCACAATGCTTATCACACTGCAAAGAAACACCAATCTCTTCAATTGATTCAAGTTAGCGCCATATCTCACGAGATCAAGGAGATGGTACATCTTACAGATTATTTAAGACTAATTTTCACGCGGCTACCAAACCGTTTTATTATTTGAACATTTTGTTCAAATTACTTCAGTCCCCACTTTACAACTGAAATATACTACCACGCAATGCACAATATTAATTTTCAGTATCGTTTTGTTTTAAAATATCTTACCAATACCACCCACGTAATTGTGCTAAATAGCAGGGGATCATCATTTAAAGCGTTGAACATTCACTAAATGTTGCTATTTGTGGTTGTGTGTACAGCAACTATATGTAACTTTGGGGACAAGGGGCAAACGAGGGGATGCGGTTGCAGAAATCGTACTACTTTTCGCTTATATGTGGCTACCGTGAATATAACTATATATAACTTTCAGATATAAACATAGTCTCAGCCACAGAATATGCAAACCATATTGGTCAAGTTTAGAATTTATTGAAGATAGGCTTTGTACTCCTTTGTGTTTTGATAAATTGTGTTCATAATATACCACCATGCATTCTTGTGATAAAAGCGAAATATTCGTCTTTTGTCACTTGATTGGAGGCAACTATGATTACTATTTTGATATATAGACAATAGGATCTTCACACTTTACCAAAAACTATATGCATATATTTTATATTGTTCTATAGCAGTGCATTTTGAAAGGGTTAATGTTGTAGATATCAAAATAAATGATGATCGGTCACATTCACGAGACTGCTCTGACTACATATATTTATGCTTCTAGAATAGATCACAGAATCAATACATCCATATCAAATCGCATTTAACTGTTTAATTACACATATAATCACACGATTCAAGATAATAAGTACATATTAAACTGCGTTATTGTTCCGTTTCTTGCGCCCAAAAATCCAGATTTAACAGTTGCATGAGACCCTGCTTTAGATTGCTCTCTCGTGAGATTCATTTGGGGAATTCTTACATCTCTTATCAAACGTTTCTCTTATACTATGCAACGAATATCCTCAAATAATTCGAGCGTTTGTTCTATCTTATAGGACTAGCAATTACATTTTTCACAAAGTGTAAATTTCATTAAGTTTTTTCCATTTTGGGAAAGACATTATACAGACATGGTTTACGGCTAAACATTGTTTGTCAACATTTAAATTTTTTGCGAATTTGGCATTAATTGTTGTATATACCGCTGAAATTCAACAATTTCATATATTAACAACCATATTGGGCGCCATCTTGGATAGAGAATTTTCCCCAAAGCGGATTTTAGCGGATTTCGGATATGTTATTCCTCAGATTCTGCCCGACAAAATTACACCAAAAATAGCTTGTTAATAATTTTGTCTAGGTCCAATGCTTCAACGACCAGACTAAAACGGGAGCCGGGCAAACTGTTATTTAATTAATACAGACTATATGCGCGACGCTCACATCTTGCCGCCGATATTTTTGCAGGCTCGTCGGCAGTGAGAACAAGAAAACCATAGTCAGAAATGGTAACGCCACCAAGATTATAGTATTACATATAAATAGAAATTATAAAAAATACATAAAATATTTTGATAACAATTGCGTTTAAACAAGTAATCCTTCAAATTATTACTAACAAAGCAAGTAAACGACTGTGTGGTCACTCAACAGATTATAAAGACTTGGACTTAGTATGCTGTAAATACTAAAATTTAAATGAAATAATTAAAAGATAAAATTTAGCAAGTAGTAAAAGTTAATTTTCTCTTCTTTTTTTTTTTTGGTTAAATAAAGCAATAATTTAAATGTAGCATTTGTTTTTTTTTAAATGATTGACCGTGGCTCTTCCAATAATTGCGCGACTGACCTGGTCAATTGTTCTTAAGAAGTTGTTTTGAGAATTACTATGGAGGGAAATAGTTATGGCTGTGGCTTCGCAAGTAATTAACTTGGTGACGTGGTGTTAACAAATCTGAACTCCAGTAAACCAAGGACGCTCCATACCAAATATAAGGTAAATTAATAATTCTTTAGAAGTTGTTTTAAGATTTACTATGGAGGGAAAGAATTGTGGTGCTGGCTTCGCAACTATTTGACCTCATTGTAACAAATATAAATATTAGTCACTCAGGCAATAGATGTATCTATTCTGTATATTAAGTTATTGGGTCTTACGTGTCTTGAGATGTCTAAATAATTTTCGATGGACAGATCGCACAAGGGACCCACGCCAATCTTCTGTTGGGATTCCAATTGTTGGCTTATTAAATATGCACATATGCTTAAGATACAGTCGCGCGCGAAGCACGCTCCCGTAAGTCAGGTTTTGGATCCCAGTTAATGAAAATATCATTGAAATAATCGGTTTCCCCCAATAAACATCCATATATTCAATATACATGTTTTGGAGCAGAATTAGGCAGTCCATATTGGACGCCATCATGGAATTTATTTTGTTGTTTTAATTTTCACACATATTTATTAGTTATGTGGATGGAGTTCTCATTAAACCTCACATCCTTATATTGGTTACAGTAATGCCCAAAGTAATTGACCACTTAACCAGATCAGACTTATTGGTAATTTTTCAGGATTTAAAATCCTGAAAAATTACAAATAATTCTGCTCTGGTTAAGTGGTCAATTACTTTGAACATTACTGTATGAGGATTGAGTTATCATTAAACCTCAAATCCTTATATATTGGTTACAGTAATGCCCAAAGTAATTGGCCACTTAACCACAGCAGTAATTGGCCACTTAACCACAGCAGAATTATGGGTATTTTTTCAGCATTTAAAATCCTGAAAAATTACAAATAATTCTGCTCTGGTTAAGTGGTCAATTACTTTGAACATTACTGTATGAGGATTGAGTTATCATTAAACCTCAAATCCTTATATTGGTTACAGTAAAGCCCAAAGTAATTGACCACTTAACCACAGCAGAATTATGGGTATTTTTTCAGCATTTAACATCCTGATAAATTACCCATTATTCTGCTGTGCTTAAGTGGTCAATTACTTTGAACATTACTGTATGAGGATTGAGTTATCATTAAACCTCAAATCCTTATATTGGTTACAGTAATGCCCAAAGTAATTGACCACTTAACCACAGCATAATTATGGGTAATGTTTCAGGATTTAAAATCATGAAAAAATACCCATAATTTTGCTGTGGTTAAGTGATCAATTACTTTGGACATTACTGTTTGTAGATGGAGTTAAACCCCACAACAGTGTGTTGGGGATTTGTACCTTGACTTGGGACCTTTGGTTTTTAACTCAACAAATGCGCGTACACCATATACACAAATTTCTTATGTAACCAGAGTTTTTCTTGGATAAGATGAGTTTGAAGCCTGCTAACATTTCAAAATGTTGTCAGTTTTGTATTCCCTGCACCGGAACTCGACGCATTGAAGCAAAAGTTACAAGAGATAAAATGTGTACGTAACGAGATTATAATACAAATGAAAAAATACCACGCCAATCTTCTGTTGGGATTCCAATTGTTGGCTTATTAAATATGCACATATGCTTAAGATACAGTCGCGCGCGAAGCACGCTCCCGTAAGTCAGGTTTTGGATCCCAGTTAATGAAAATATCATTGAAATAATCGGTTTCCCCCAATAAACATCCATATATTCAATATACATGTTTTGGAGCAGAATTAGGCAGTCCATATTGGACGCCATCATGGAATTTATTTTGTTTTGTTTTAATTTTCACACATATTTATTAGTTATGTGGATGGAGTTCTCATTAAACCTCACATCCTTATATTGGTTACAGTAATGCCCAAAGTAATTGACCACTTAACCAGATCAGACTTATTGGTAATTTTTCAGGATTTAAAATCCTGAAAAATTACAAATAATTCTGCTCTGGTTAAGTGGTCAATTACTTTGAACATTATTGTATGAGGATTGAGTTATCATTAAACCTCAAATCCTTATATTGGTTACAGTAAAGCCCAAAGTAATTGACCACTTAACCACAGCAGAATTATGGGTATTTTTTCAGCATTTAAAATCCTGATAAATTACCCATTATTCTGCTGTGCTTAAGTGGTCAATTACTTTGAACATTACTGTATGAGGATTGAGTTATCATTAAACCTCAAATCATTATATTGGTTACAGTAATGCCCAAAGTAATTGACCACTTAACCACATCATAATTATGGGTAATGTTTCAGGATTTAAAATCATGAAAAAATACCCATAATTTTGCTGTGATCAATTACTTTGGACATTACTGTTTGTAGATGGAGTTAAACCTCACAACAGTGTGTTGGGGATTTGGACCTTGACTTGGGACCTTTGGTTTTTAACTCAACAAATGCGCGTACACCATATACACAAATTTCTTATGTAACCAGAGTTTTTCTTGGATAAGATGAGTTTGAAGCCTGCTAACATTTCAAAATGTTGTCAGTTTTGTATTCCCTGCAGCGGACTCGACGCATTGAAGCAAAAGTTACAAGAGATAAAATGTGTACGTAACGAGACTATAATACAAATGAAAAAATAAATTCAGGGAGGGGTGGGCGATACAGGGCACTAAGGGTTGAACCGATATAAATTAATAGAGCGATAATGACCAATGTTGACATAGTATGCATCTCAACTCTACTGAACATTGCAACAAGGCTGTAAAATAAGGGGTGTCAGAATTTTAGTCATCTCTATATAGTGCCATAATAGTCATTTATGGACTTCTATAAGATGTTGGGTTGGTTATATGGACTCGGAGAAAAACGGGTTGTACCGATGAACTGACATAAATTAGTGGAGCGATGTTGCCATGTAATATATCGCGACTGTACTAAAGAAGCAATGATATAAAATTGGGGGGGGTGGGGTCTGAAATTATCTCTATGTCTATAGATGGCACCAGGATTATATAGAAAGGAATAGCAATTGATATACGTATACGGTATAATATAGTAATACCATAGACATATAAGTACAAGTATCACGCGATACAATATTACGTAACGTGACTATACCGATGAAACGATACAAATTAGTGGAGCGATAAAGACCAATGTTGACACTTAGTCAGGCTATGCGGGAGAAAATAGGGGTTGATACGATAGACCAAAATAAAATTGTCGGGTGATAATGACCAATGTTGATGTATAAAGTAACGCGACTGTATTGTCGCACAATTATCAGGTGTAACCGGTCAAATATGGACTCTAGTGCCAATATGGAACAGCTCAGAAAATATTTGCAGGGCCCAAAAAATTATTTAACATGGCATTTGCCATTAAAATCGATTTATGTCAATAAAACTGTCATTTTTCAAAATTTTAAGCTGAGACTTGGTGTTTGTGCGTGGGATAGTTATATATTCCTAAAATTACAGAGTACAGCACGTAATTATGTTTTAGATGGAAGAAATGAATTGTTTTCAATGATAAAATTTAACATGGCATTTGCCATTAAAATCGATTTATCATTTTATGTCAATAAAACTGTCATTTTTCAAAATTTTAAGCTGAAACTTGGTGTATGTGCGTGGGATACATATATATTCCTAAAATGACCAGTCCAGCGCGTAATTATGTTTTAGATGGAAGAAATTGAATTTGTTTTCGATAATAAATTTGCAGCGTGGACGGGTTATTCCGGTCAACCCGGTCATCGAGTGCGCTCAATTTGTAAACAAAGTTTTGGTCACTAGTCGTTTTGATCAAACTATCCCTTTTTAGACCGGGACAGCAGATCCGAATAGTAGCTAAGATGTATTTAGATAGAATTATCAAAATAATTTGACCGATTCGGGTGTAGTTTAAGAGAATAGAGTGGAGAAATCTTGGTGATAATTCCAGAAAATAAAGATGGCGGAGAATATTCACAATGAAACTACCCACAATTCACTTCACTACACCAGGGGGGGGGGGGGGGGGGGGTCGCAATGGGTTACACATTATTTTCAGTCTATCAAATTATTTATATTTTCAACAACAAGTGACTTTAAGTTTACAATTTCAGGCTATCCTGACTCTATCGATACGATTTATCATATTTTCATAAACATATTATACACCGGTGGCGTTAACTTTACAATTTCGGCATCTACGTGATTCTATCGGTACGATTGAGTAATGGTACAAAACAAAATGTTCAAGAATACATTAGGGGCTCCCAATGGGTTATATATTATTTTCAGTCTATCAAATTATTTATATTTTCAACAACATATTATTACACCGGTGACTTTAAGTTTACAATTTCAGCCTGTCCTGACTCTATCGATACGATTTATCATATTTTCATAAACATATTATACACCGGTGACGTTAACTTTACAATTTCGGCATCTACGTGATTCTATCGGTACGATTGAGTAAGGTACACAAAATCTCCAAGAATACATTCGCCCTGTCCACCACACAATATCAAACTCACATAAGCTAGAAACACCACAGGTGGCGTAACAAGAAAACTAAGATGCATGCATCAGGTCGGCCGTGAACTATCTACCATATAATTGTTGTAGCTATCGATTATACATTTTGAAACACCTGTCTGTCTGTATGTATGTGTGTATGCATGAATGCATGTGTGTATGTGTTATAGACTCTAACACCGCTCGAATTTGGTATTTAACGTGTCAACTTGACCTCGCTCATAGGCATGTTTCTGGACCTTGACCGATCCGACTAAAAATTTGTGTGTAGGACTACTTCGATCCCGGGAGCAATATGGACGGGTCCAATTTCACGTGGGACCATGTTATCGAACGTGCTGATATAGGCATGTTTCTGGACCAATTGAACAATAGTTTGGCCAGACGCTGTATATACTGGGTACTGTCCAGATGGAGGCGATCACAAAAAAATCCCTAACTAGCCCGAACGAAGTCGAGTACATCAGCTAGTCTAATATATATTTTGGACATTTGTCTGTCTGTTTGCTATGGCCGGGAAAACTGCCTGACAGATTTGACGAAATTTGATACCTAGGGGAAATTATTTCCAGGGAGTATTTTGGACGGGTCAAATCTTGATCCCGACCTGACTTTGACATTCAAAAAGATCAATTCAAGGTCAAATCTGGTAAAACGGAAGTATTTCAACGAAATTTGATACCTACTGTTACTTTTGTCCCAGGAGTGTTTCGGGTGGGTCAAATCATGACCCTGACCTGATCTTGACATTCAAAATTGTCAATTCAAGGTCAAATCGGGTAAAGCCGGGCGGATTTCGACGGGTACTTTTGTCGTGACGTTTGTCCGGGGAGTGTTTTGGACGGGTCAAATCGTGACCCCGACATGACCTTCACCTTTAAAATAGTCAATTCAAGGTTAAATCGCGCAATTCTCCGAAAATCAGAGGGGAACATCCCGGACGAAGTCGGGTCCACCAGCTACTATTATATATTTCTAGATTTAGTTACAAACTAAATACCTGTATATTGTACAAAGAAATGTTTGACAAATATATCTGTATCAATATTACCATGCGGGTCATTAAAATAGATACGACGAAACAAATTTTGAAGGGTGCATGTATCAGGTCAATTTTTATATTTCAAATGATGACAGGAATGCGGAAAGTTGAAGTACCTACAGAATACTGGCTATCCGCATGAAGAGATATACATGTATATAAAAACCAAAATAGAAGATGACTCCTGGCGACAATGTTTTCCAAAATAATTCAAAGCATTCGATAGCTCCCATCTAGTTGTCAGCCCGAAGATCAATATGAAGTTTGGTGACTATCAGATGACGGATATGTCTGTACAATTGCTAAACAATTCAGTCATGCAAAAGAGGATCAAAGAGTAAGATACAAAATTGCTGCCTGTGGTAATGTTTTTTAACGAAATTCGGGAAAATTAGATTACTCTCACGCTGGTTATCCAGAAGATCATCGTGGAATCTGGTGACGATCGGACAAGGGGTGTCGTCTGTAGGATCAACCAAATTATTTAGCCATAAAAATAGTAAAATTGAAGATCACCGCTGGCAGTGATGTCTTCACAAGGACAGTTTGAGAACAAAATATGGCTCACATCTAGCGGTGACCCAAAATATCCACATGAGAAAAAGTTCTCCAATAAAAGCTGGCTGCAGGGTGCGCCAATTGATTCAAATTCGAAATTTAGCAGGGTGTACTGCTTGTGGCCATGTTTTCCCCGCAAATTTGATAGACTGATGGACAAAACCACTGAATCCGTTGAATCAATATACATGTATACATTGATTAATTTATATGCATTGTTATACACAGTACTGGTATATAAAGGTACTGAAAATAACTATATTACTAGTATACATAAAATAAACCATATATCATGGCTATGGGTTCGTGACAGCTGAGAACTTGGTGTGAATTAAAGAGTGGTGGTTTCTCAAGCATATCTAACCCTCCACGTTAGAAACATGCCATTAAATGTCATAAGTATAATCTAGCTTGAGGACAGAAGTGATCCATAAAACCCCCCTTAATTCAACTAGGTCCTCGCGCGATGTATGGTCGATCACATGATGATCTAGGGGGGATTAGAATTGTTGTATAAAAACAGCACTGCGTGTAAATATAAAATAAAATAGTGCTACATCTTATTACAGATTATTGCCATATATAATCAGTGATTATACAGACAGTCTGACAAAATAAAGTTTCAGTGACACTCTATCCGAAGAGGGGAATAATTTCATCTGTTACAGTCAATGGAGCAATTATGAATCTGGAAAGGTGAAATTTCTAAGTAATACTAGATATCGACATAACGCGATAACATATAACGTAAATGCAATATGGCCGCTGGCGACCATTTTTTCCTATGAAATTAAAAAAATATTTGATAGCTCTCATCTGATAGATCAATATCAAGATAAATATGAAGTTTGGTGATGATCGGATGAGTGAAGTGGACTGTGGTCTGTGCTAAACGGTTTGGTAATGCTTAAAAAGATTCTTACCTTAATATTTTTATGTTCACTATATAAACTTCACTGAGTCATCTTTGTCATGTATTGAGTTTGATATCTTTTGTTAACAGTTTATAAATTATGTATGTCTCATGTTTGTTATTTTAATTTATGTGTTTATTATCATTAAATAAAGTTGCATTCCTTAAAAAGATTCTTACCTGAATGTTTTTATGTTCACTTTATAAACTCCACTGAGTCATCTTTGTCATGTATTGAATTTGATATCTTTTGTTAAAAGTTTATAAATTATGTATGTCTCGTGTTCGTTATTATATTATATACACTTTATAGTGTGTTTTCAGAACGAAAAAAAAGAGAATAAAATCGACAAATTTGTAAATTTAAAAACAATTCAAACGTTGTTGTATTCCATGTCCCAGCCCGGACATATACACCAAATTTCAATAATATTCATTGAGAAACAACGGACAAAACGCTATATAACACCCGTATACATATTTTATTCCGAGCCGGACTCATCCTCGGGAACATGTTATAGTAGGTACCGAATTGACACACGTCGACTGGGGCGAGTTGGCCCTGGGGCGATTAGGCCGATTCCGGCACCTTCTATAATTTACCGTATGTATCCGTTTACGCGTAGTTTACTTTAGAAAGTTCCGCAATTAATACTGTAAATAGAGCGACCATATTTGACAGAGAATGCCTCTGTTATTGATTATCAAGTTGCTATACATTAAAAACGACAAATTCACATGCTTGTTCAAGCGCAGTAGTCTATTTTCCACATGTTAAAGGACATCCACAACTACTAAATAACGCTAACCTACTGCCGAATGTTTTACACGACAACTGTTAACATATTTGGGCTGAATTCATCTGACGCGGTATTATTCCTCAAAATAAACAACAAAACCATCGTTACTTGGAAATGTAGTTTGGGCTAACATTTACATAAATCCTCCACATCATTTATTCGACACACACGTCAGATGAAAAACAGACATGAAGTAAACGGCCAAATTGGCCGAAATAAGCCCTGCATAGCACTGGTGTTTGCTGTCCTCAAATTAAAAGAAAATTTGACATTTGCAAAATGAGGTCCCCAGAGGGTGAATTTACCACGTACAGCAGGCTAGCATAACCAAATACACATTAGGGTGAAGGAGATAATCTCTCGATCTTTTTGACCATCCTGGGCGCTTCGCGCCCTCCTACTACATCTACTACCAAATACACACTCCGGGACCCCATTCTGCTTAGGCATCATCTTCTGGGAAGTATCAAATTGATATTTTTAGTTACTTTATGACTTTTTCCCTTCTGTTCAGTTTCTATTTCCCCTAATATGCAGACAATAAAATGCATAATCGAGGATCCCAATGCATGGGTGCACATCACCAACTTCAACTTCGACCCGTTTCTAGGTTTCCCATGGCAGTTGAGGCCTAATCAGAATGAGGTTCTCAGAGGGTGAATTTGGTGATGCTAGCCAGCCTAGCAGAACCTCATTCTGCAAATGTCAGACACACTAAATTCAGACTTGGCTGTTCCAATATTATTTTCTTAACCACCACTTATCCAGGTGAAATCATACCCTGATTTTTCAAAGAAAAAGTGGGGGTACATATTGTATTGAATTTGTCTGTCTGTCTGTCCTTTCATCTGTCCGTCTGTCGGGATGTCTATCTATCCATCCATCAACAATCGTTATCTTCTCCAGAACCACACTAAAGACCAAATGGGTTTATATATTTTGGCGTGGATGTTCGCTAGGTGACTCCAATCAGATTTGTTCAAATAAGTTCATCAGATCAAATAGGTGCGAAGCCAGGTCTATAGGTCTCCCTCCATTCTTAAAACAATTTCTTTTCAAGAACCACCTGTCGTAGTTAGCTTATATTTGGTACCTACGGTCCTTGGGTGACTGGGGTTCAGATTTGTTCAAATAGGGTCATTTTTAGGAAACTTTTGACGGAAATCAATTCACTTCAACTCTTTAATATACCCTTTGAAATTACTAGATGAATGGATGTCATAGATGGGGATTCACATTTGTTCACATAGGAGCAGAGACAAGAGATTTAATTATCCCCACCTGTACCCTACCTGTATCTATGCTGTTTGATACTGATATAATAATGTATAGATTCATAATTATTTCTAAGCTGCATGGGTGGGGGACAACGATTGAGGCAATGGGGAGGGAGTGTAGATTGGGGTGGAGTGTTGCACCCCTAATTTGATCAAATTTTCAACAGTTAAAAATTTCATGCCTGATACAACATAAGTTGTAGATTAGATTTTCACACCAACAATAGATTAGTATTGTTCTCATAGTTCTCCCCCGAATTTTTTTTCGGGGACTATTAAAATAGCCGGTGTCCGTCCGTAAATGGTTTCCGAATGATAACTGTAACTTCGGTTATTAGATCAAAAGCAAATTTCATAGGTGAGTTTATCAGACCAAAATACAGGTCAAGTTTGAATATGGGTTTGCTCTGCCCATTTTTGCGAGAGTTATGGCCCTTTTTTTGTACTTAGAATCTAGTCATTTTCTGGTTTCCGGATAACTTTAGTTTGTGTGTTCATATCTGAATCAAATTTAGTATGGTAGTTTATCAAGTTCGAATATGGGTTTGCTCTGCCCATTTTTGTGAGAGTTATGGCCCTTTTACGACTTAGAATCCTGTCAATTTCTGGATTTAGGGTCCTTGTTATTTTTTCAGAAAAAATGATGCCCCCAATGAAGCCACTTTTTCGGGGGACACTGTGGCCGGACGGCCTTTTATTTGATTTGATTTTCCAAACAGTATATTTTTGGTCCAACAGTCCACATGTTCCTACTTCAGGATAAACTGTTGGACCGAAATGGTCAGGTTGGTAATTTTCAAAAGTTTGAGAGCTTGAAGTACCGGTACTAGTTGTCACATTCAACCTAAGGGATGTGCAAAAGGAATTTTGTGAACTTAGAACTGTGGTCTGGTTGTCTTATTTATAAAGAGTAAGGATTTGGAGATTTGTCAGTGGTGTGCAATTAGAAATTTTAAGGTCAAGGGCCCTGATCATCTGAGAACCTCCAGCAATGTCCATGTTCAGAACTGCTTGTCTTTTGTCAAGGTACTGACTGCTGTAGTCTTCAGAGTCCCAGTGTTCTCAGTCTTTACAGTCTGGAGAGCGAACCAATCATTGACTGATTGTTTAATAAGTGGGACATACTCGATTGTATCTGTACATCCATATGTTATGCTGTTTGCGCATATTTGAGTTATGTCCATTTTTAGCTCAACTTTACTTTGAAAAATTTAAGCTATTGATGTGGGTTGGTGTCCTCCGTCAACAATTTCCTTCTGCTCACCCTACAGGTCACATCCCTCATCCGATCATCATCAAACTTCATATGGATCTTCGGGGTGACCTTTAGATGGGAGCCATCAATGTTTTCCAAAATTTGTTAAAAAACAAGGCCGCCAGCAGCCATCTTGGATTTTACTCTTTGCATGACTAAATATTTGGCACACCCTACAGGCCACATCTCTCATCCTATCATCACCAAACTTCATATGGATCTTTGGGGTGTCCACTAGATTGGAGCATTCGATTATTTCCGAAATTTGTTATAAAACATGGCTGCCAGCAGCCATCTTGGATTTTCAAATTTTAATCCATCCACACACCCTGCAGCCCACATTGATTGGTGAAATGTTTCAAATGAAAATAATTTCATCTACACAATAAAAGACCTTTACTGTAACTTTTTGGCTTTCCTGCTTTATCATTCTATTCATGGCTCAGCAAGTTGAGCAACAGTGTCATTGACACTTTAATTATTGTCATTTTAATTTAGTCATTTTTTTTTGTCTGCCTAGAGCATAACTTGATCGATAGTGGTTGGATTTTGATCAAATTTCAATTAAAGGCACATGAGGCCTTAGTTGTCGAAAATATTCATATTTGTTCCAATCACCGTAAACAGAAAAACATTAAAATGCATACAGTTTCGTTCATATATACCATGACTATCGCGTAAACAGCATGTTATCATAAAGACATACTATATTATAACTAAGAAAGAGCCTGATTGTGTTACAGAAGACAGCACAATGCTTCTGGTTAATCACACAAAAAAGGCATAAACGCTCTTTATTTGTTCCATATCAGGAATTCACCAACAAAGAACGCTCTTTATGTTTACCATCATAATATAAACAAACACCAGAAAAGTAACTTTTTATGCTTTTGTTTGCATAACAATGGTCAAACAAATGACAAAACATACTGTTTATGCGATATTTCTTATTTGTATACGGACAAAGTCTGTCTACATTTTGATGTTCTTTCTGTTTGTGGCGGTTTTTGACGGGTGGAAATATTTTTTACAGGATACCCACCGCCAAGGCCAACCGTACCTTTAAGCGTCGTTATGCTGTTCACACAAATTTTGGTCATGATTTACGCCCTTTTTAGTGTTCGACATAGTCATTTTTTTTTATCTGTCCTATGTTGAATTTTGACGACATTTTATTTATTTGCTCAGTATGATGAGCTTATAGCTCAACTTGACAAAGATAAGTTTGAGCTATTCAGGATAACCTCAAGTTACTTAAGCATATAAACTGTCCAAGTTCCCTATCGTTCTATGGACCGTAATATATGGCATGATCCCATTTCCGAGTTGAGCTACAGTGTCATTGACACTTTCTTTCATCAAACTTATTAGCTCTGTGGGTATAGTTAAGGTTTCCATTCGTACATGAATATGCAGGCAGTGTATTTTGATGTGCCAATTTAAAAATATATTTTTCTTGAGGTATGATATTAAACTATGTTGCTAATTTTCAATATTTGCATATTAAATTAGGTAATCGTTTTAATTTACCCCAGAGACACCACTTTATAGTAAACGTTGCCGTGTGTTATAGCTCATCCTGTACCATTGTGGTGTTTAACAGCTTGTTGTGATTTGTAACCCGCTCTACGATGTGTAACAGCTGTAGTGTAAGTTATGAGCTGTAAGTGTACAGTAGGAAAAACGGGATGTAGACAAATTATATTTATTAAACATATTTATTGATTCTCACCTCCTGTATTACTGTTCTGGCTTCACCAATGACTGTCGCCAGAGTAGCTACCTCATCACCTATTCCAATCCTATTAATGCATGATGGAATACTGCTCTAACTGGTCACCAAGCCGTGAGAGGAAACCAAGCATTTTACCAACTGTTTGGTAATTCCCCTCACTGTAGTGAAGGGAACTATGTGATGGTATATATCCAGTTTCTGAAATAAAGAAGTGAAATATGATAGACACATAACATTACAGCAAAGTAATCTGGGTCATGGTATCAAGTCTAGTTGAGCCCAAATAGCTGTGTTGAAATTGAAATGGATGTCATTTTCCTGCATTTCCATGGGGTAAGGATGCATCGTGGTCTGCCAATGTGTGTGGTGCACGGAACCGCAACACACATAATTTTCCCATACCAACATGCATTCATACCCCAAGGAAATGCAGGAAACAAACATCAATTTCTTATATTTACACATTTACAATAGTTTAACATCAAACGTTTATTTATTTGTCATTCTTTTCCCAATTTCTAGCAGTTAAATGCGACTGACCACGATGAGTTAATTGTGTCTTTTAGTGAGCCAATAACTATGTTGCTTAATGTGTAGAATAATGTATGCAGTAAACGGTAGTATATACCGCTACACTTGTGAGAATGAATTACCATCCGTTAAACCATCTATCAACTATAATGTTCATAATAGGCGTTATGCAGACAACACTTTCATCATGTCAATAAAGTAGCTACTATGTGAATACAGCTGTATGTGCACACCGATTTGGAATTAAAAGAAAAGGGGAATAAAACATATATGATCTGTCATACCTTGTGATGAAGATGCTACCCCCCCATACATGGGAATGTTAAGTTGCCATTATGATTTTTGATTTCAGGCTGCACCCTCTTTCTATAGCAAAGCTCATTTTACAGATACCCATACCTATGGGAAAACATATATCCATATCAACCGGTCTGGCGGTCAATAGATGTATAATATATCTAATAAATCTCAATATACAATACCTATCAATATTGGTGGATGACATAATTTCATTCACATTGGCAACCTCTGCATACTGAATCTGGAAGACCGGTACTAATAGTCAGCTATCACTGCACGTACTGCATCGCTCGCATCATGTGGCATTTGTACACTGGATGAACAAGAAATACAATTTTGAATTTACATGAATATTTTAGCATTTTATCGTAAAAGTCAATTGTTTCAGAGTGTGTTTATAGAATTCAAAATATGTTTAATGCTAATAGTTTCAAATTGCTATTTATAAAGCTTCAAATGTAACTTTTATGTGAATAATCAATTGTCACTCTGGCCTTCCATAGATTTTGCAACTGATGCAGCTCATCAAAATGGTTCTTGTATCCTAATTTCAAGGTAAAAAACAACACTCAAAACACAATTAATTAAGCAAAAATAAATTATCAGATGATGACATCAATGATTAGAGGAATATAGTAATCAACTTACCTTGCTTGTTTCTCGCTTTAATTTCTTCTATAATTCAAACTTCCCCGCTCCAAAAACTTTAAAAGTCATGACTTTTCTATAGTATGGAAGACCGATATTGTCAATTAGTTTGCATCTCTATGATCATAATATGCATTAACCCTTTCATTCTGGAGACAATGTAGGATCATGTTTCACTACTGAATAATGAACATATTCTATGCAGTGTATGACTTCACTATTTTCACCAACAATTTCACGTCATGATCTGTTGCTTTTGAAATTAAAACAAAAATACGGGTAGGTCTCTTAAGAACGGTGAAATGACACCTTTCATCCATAGAAATTATCCATCCTTATATAATATACACTACGTGATGTATGAGCATATGTCAAATGTATTTAAGACTAATCTACCATCAATTATTTTGGTCCCAAAATGTCATTGAGAAGAGTACCAAAGATACATTTTGCTGTTCGGGTAGCTGCATAGCAACGGTTGTTAGGGACAATATGATAGGAAAAAAGGTCAGAAGCCTTTGTAATTTATCATATGTCACAACTAGACCTCAAATATGTAATTCACAACTAAAGTTGAATGAAATACTGTAATCCATCCTTATATGAACATTTTATACTTTCTGGTAGTTGCTAGCAACCGTTGCTAAGCAGGGCAAAATCTCGATGGGATCCATATCTGAAAATGATCAGTAAGGTCCAAGGAACATATGTGCCAAGTTTCATGCTTTTATCATAATTTGTGCAATTCTTACATTTTCATGCAACAAGCGCCTGGACTAATATATATCTAGTTTTACTTATGTTTGTTTCAGTGTACTTATGTATACATTTACATACTCATGTAATGATAGGTCTATTGTAATAAATAATAAATATTGAAGATTAAAACATCTACTCAAAGCCATATATATATATTCCTTTGTTATGATGTTGTGTGGTTTCCATTGTTTGGGACCATTTATCCTCCCATATTGAAAGTTTGTTGTTGCCTCAAACCTCTCAAATGAAAGGTCTTAAAGAGAGTAATGAGATATGCACATAGTATGATACTTTTTTTGCGACATACATAACCAATACTATAATACTGCTCATATTCGTCACAGATGAAGTATCGTAAAAAAAATCACAATATTAACAAAAGCAACATACCCTTAAAAAGGCTTGACTTGAGCATCTGCTCTTGTAAAATGTCCATATACTCCCGTAGGATACCACCTTCTTCTATTATCCTTCTTCAATGATGAAGTGTACCTAAAAGATGTCATGTCAAACTTTAATTTAATGTCATTCCTTTCAACTTTAAGATATTGTTTTAATTTTCACATTTTTAATATGGTATCGTTTGTGATCCAAATTATTGATGCCATTTTGTCCTAAATGGTGTCACTTCAACACGACGTGACGGAAGGTTAATGAGAATAGCTATGGTTGATGGCTTACGATTATCATGGAACAATTGCTGTAAGTCTGCGAGTGCACTCTGTTAGAATGGACAACCGTATGCAGAAAGTTGAAGTCTCTTGAACAAACAATGGGGTGCATACTTTTTGATACTGGTTTCTTTTAGCATACTCCATGTATTTATATAAGTAGTTTAATTTCATATCGATAATATGTTACACAGTAATGTGTTGTTATACTCACTAAAACTTAATATAACATCCACTAGTGAGCATAATAATGGTTGACGGCTCATGGAACAAAAGTTGAATGAGTGGGGTCTCAAAACATGACAGGAAAAACTTTGCATAGATTGTTGTCTAAACTTAACAGTAAAAACCTCAATGTTACAAAGGTGGTTTAATAAGATATGAATACCTTGATTTTCTTCTTTGGATCAAAGATCTTTCTTTTAAAAACTCTGAGAGTTTGGTCCCAGAAGATTGAGGGAATCCTTGATGGTAATATTTTCTGGATGTCCTCTTCCTCGTTATTGCACCCTGCCTGTACAGTGTTAGTGTATGCCGTACAACTTCTTCATTAGGCATACTACACTATAAAATTGCGTTTAAACAATACGATGAGTGTACATGCTATGCAGCTGATTGCCCTACGAATATTCGACCTTGTTCGAATCAAATCGAATACCACTAAAAATTACCGAATCAAATTCCTATATCGAATAGTCAGTGTATTGCAGGTAGCATTAGCTACATTATTGACATTGTCGATATCCATAATATTATGATTAATCGTATAAATGATCAGCATATCACATATGTTGTGGTAAAAACAAAATATGGGTTGCTTCAAGATGATTCATGCTAGGGCGCAGGTCCTCATCCATGGCCTTCCTGTGGGTGGTGGTCAATTGTGATTGTAAAGGGTGAAGTGGTATGAATGGAATAGTTTGGCATAAAACATAGACTTCGCCCGAGTGTTGAGTCCTGAAATATACATGTTTGACAGGCTTGTCTAAATTGATAGAGTATATCTGCCGCTTCCAAAAATCCTTGTTGTCAAGACTCCTGAAGCATCTGCATAAAATGCTTGAGAAATTCACATTTGTTATATTTACTGCAACGATATTCACCCGAATGTCTCAGCATGTGATAAACCCATGCATAGAGGATCTCCAACTAATGTTGGGATATCATATTTTATGAAACAAGTTTCTTAAAATATGATATCCCAACATAATGAGTTGAATATACTGTATATCACATGAAAAAAAAAAGTTTAATGACTTCTTAATAAATCTAAATCCTTAAAAGAAGCTGCAAGTGAATACATTTACAGCACTGATTGAGACGCTTCATTGCTGTACGACAGTATTGCATGCTCTGGGGTTAGCGACGGTAAAATATAGTCCTCCAATATTCCTCTTTGTTTTTGTGTCTATTCGTTTGGTCCATATACCATAAGAGCTATTGTTGTGCTTTACCCACTGCCTGGTGTGGTTCAATATTGGGGATTCAACCTCTTTCTTTTTCCTCTGGTATAGGTACATGTAATGATGATATCAATGCTACATAGGATCTAGTAAAAGAAAAACATACATTCATCATGTAAACAATATTTATTATTCAAATAATTCCCAGAATTTTGAACATATAGTTAATATATGAACACATTCAGAATACAGTAAGCATGGACAATTTTTTGTAAGTTTGTAAATTCAAACTATTATTTATAGGTAGACGTCAAATTGTAAACCGGGAATATAAAACTTTTGTGCACCAATTTTCCCCACATATCGACTGGGCTGATAATACACGCTGTTTATCTATCATACAATGTATTAGTCCCCCTTTAAGTCATCTGAGGTCAAAGGCGCCTATCACATGACATTCCCCTGTTCAGGTAACCCACCTGTACATATTTTCCAACATATAATCTAGCCTTGATATTCTGTAAGCGCTGTTTTAAGTTTATTATGTAAAAGAAAATATTCTGTAAGCTATGTTTTCAATTTATTATGTAAAAAATACCATATCAATATTCCATTTTTTTCGGACAAATGGGTTAACTCGAATAAATTTTCATGCCAATAGACAGCATGGGATACTACACAACAAATATACTAGTTTATTTCATGAAATAGCCCGACGTTAAAAATAAAAAATACACAAAATTGCCATGCATATTGATCTTGAATTATTGAAGGAAATTTTAGATCTTACTATGGTGGCCGCGTTATCTATCGAGTATGGCCGCTTTATCCACATCCATATAGCCATGTCTATGTATAACTCCAGATAAGGCGTATAACGCACTATTTCATAAAATTAACTAGTGTATTCTTTGGGGAGTATACCCCAATCCATCTATTGGTATCGAAAAAAATATTCGAGTTAACCCAATTGTCTGAACAAATTTAATTGATGTGGTAATTTTACATAATTAGCTAATATCGTTATAAACAATGCTTATACTATATCAATGTTAGCGGAATATCATGAATATGCTGAGGATATATAAACTATGTACACTTATCCTCAATGTACATCGTATTTGTTCCAATATTATGGTGTCTCTGGTACCGTTTTTATCAGTTACAACCTAACTTGTCCCGCCATAATATTTACAAGCACGAGTTATCATTGACAAGGCCGGATTATCAAAATAAAGCCAAATTATAAGGGTATATGTATATGGCAATTCATACCCGAGAGTTCATTCGTCTGTGGGACCATCTGCGTTCCAGTCAACATCCACAAACGTGGAGTATGTCAGGCCTTTCTCCCCAAACTTTCAATATGATAGCCATGAACTCAACGGTTCTCTGGTATTGGGTACATATACGACAAAATATTCAGAGGCCCCTTGCATTGAGTCTATGAAATTGAACAGCATCTGGAAATAAGATTATCAGTGCTACAGATCTAGTCAGGCTTCAAGTTGTGAGATGTTGCATACCACCAAAGATAGGGGAGGGGTAAAATTAATTGTTATGAAATTTCACTCAAACTTTGTAAAATTATAGTCCATGACCGTGGAACTTGTCCAGTTGGGTAAATATTCATGATTTGTTAATAAACAAGTTTCCAAGAACATCACATACCAAAGTTGGGGAGGTAATACAAAATAAAATCAATTGTTTTTGCTTTAAACAGTCAATGATAGACCCATGGTACTTTCACCATATCCATTAGGTTACTACAAGATAAGTTGAAGATACAATTTGGGAGCATGCAGCGCCCAAAATGTAATGTTACCATGACAGTATCCCCATAATTTCAACTTCTCGTTAATTAAATTTTGAAAAAAATACCTCTATGTGATCTTCAACAAGAAAACGTATGGACTGCCCATCCCCCATTGTCACTGTTATGCCAGCGGTTGGCACATCACAGGTCAAAATTCTTGATAATCTTAGATGCTAAAGATAAATATGTAAAATAATTGTACAAAGTCAAGTTGTGTGTCTTGCTTCCACCTTCATTCGTGATTCTAAAATAATCACTCATTAACAGTGTACTAAGATTTAAAAAATGTACTTAATGTAGGTGTCCAGAATTTGGTTAGCAATAGGCTTGTAATTCGGATGTAATGAACCATATAGGGATTTTCATTGTGGAAAGTTAATTCTGTCATGTCTAAATCAAACTTTAATCTTAGGAAGATTGAGTTTCTTCCACTATTATCTTACATACCCCCACCTTGGCTTCTATAGTTTATTTGTATATTGTGATAGTTTATTTGTATATTGTGATGTATGCTAGAACACCTTAAATTGTTAATCTGCATTCTGTTTGAAAACTTAATACAATACATTGTAGAAAGGCTTACTTGGTGTCATGTTTGTCGACTCGACAGATATTACATTTGTTTCCTGAAGAGATACACTTTGTTTAAAGTGGCACTAAACTTCATTTCAGTTAGATTTAGAATGGTACTTTCCATTTTCCATATACTAATTTGGGACGTCATATATCAACGTAAAGCTTTTGCACAACAATTACCTTTGATCGTGCATGGATGCATCGAACTGCGGCAAAATAAGAGTGAGTGCACACCCTCGATTTGTGGCCATAACTTGCTGATGTTTTAGAGAAATTAATGCTGCTTAGTGAATATTGAATGAAAATCGGAACTTTAAAACATAAAAATATTAATACGTTGTTTAAAATTATAAAAAATATATTGGGGGTCCAATTAGCTACAAGCAATATAACACAATAGAATATTGTTGATAGTTGGAGATTTTGCTGTTTTTACCGGGCAGTTTGATTTAAATATTTTTTCCAAACAGGGAAAGCGAATTTAGTGGGGTTTTAAATGGAACATACCACTTTAATTAAGAGCTATCATTGAAAATTGATTGACATATCTTTGGTGATGGCATTGGTTGAGTTGCTTTAAAGTGCACTGCTGTTTGTGCTCAACATTCAAGTTAATTCCAATCGTTTTATGTGGAAAAGTTATCATATGCAAATCATTTAAAATATTTGGCAACATCTATGTTAAAAGCCCCCGTGTGGCTCAGGAAGCATGACGGAACATGTTTATTGTCCAAGATTACAGGGACATGTTCCAGCATGGAGTAAGAATAGGGCATCGGTAGTCACTGCCTGGAGTAACAGTCTTCTAAAAATGTGGGAGGAACAACAAATGAAGCTTAGCCTGAACAATAATATTTTCTCAAGTTGATGAAGGCATTGATTGCCAACGAGTTTGTTTGCAATCTGTGCTTATAGTTAGAACTTTTTAGAACATATGGATCCTAACTAATAAAGGCCAAAATTATATTTTCCATGTTGTCAATAGGTTTGGTTTACAGGTTGTGAACAATAATCTTCACTTGAATATGTCTCTACTTAACAGTGTATTTAAATGTTATATTTTCTGTAAAGTTATTGAACATGGAGGTATTTAATGGTTCAACATGTATTTTATTTTATTTGATATTGATTTATATTTACACAATGTAATTTAGCTCATCTTTACTTTGCTGTCCATCGTCCGTGCTTGCATCCGTCAACAATGTCATTTGGCTAACCATACAAGCCGTATCCCCCCATCCGACCATCACCATATGGTTCTTTAGGGTGACCTCTAGATGGGAGCCATCGATATTTTCCGAAATTCGTTAAAAAACATGGCCCCCGACAGCCATTTTGAATTTCATATTTTAATCCATTCGCAGCCTGCAGCTCGCATTTATTGGAGAAATGTTTTGCAATATTTAAAGGAATGTTTAGGATTACCTGTAGATGGGAACTTTCAAATTTGAGCGATTTCCGATGAAAAACATGGCTGCCGGCAGCCATCTTGTATTTTACTCTTTGCATGACTAAATCCTTTGGCACACCCTACAGACCACATCCCTCATCTAATCGCCACCAAACTGCATACGGAAGTGTGGAAACTTGTTGCATCCAGATGTATCGAAAGTCTCTCTAGTATTTTGTACTTTATGGGATCGCTCGCGAACATAACTTCAACGCTGAAGTTTACCACATAATATGATGAGTGATCATGATACTTACCTGTCACTATAGGCCGTCAACATCGATAAATATAATGATAAATGTGCATGTTTTAATAAATTTATGATGACAAACAGATGTGGAATGGGCAGTTAATCGATATTTATAAGAAAATACTTTGATAATCCCATGTGGGTTTTTTATCGTTCTATATATATATATATATATATATATATAGTAGGTGTCGACTAAGGGCTGTCAACTACGAAATATCCTAGTCGTTTCAACACTACCTGAATTCATATGCCATAAACATGCAAGAAACTAATATTTCTTATATAACATTATTATAAGAAAAATGTTCAATTATGCTTATAATATGCTCACTTTTGGTCTTCCTTTTGTCTGCTGTGAGACTTTCTGCATATTCTGAATCTTGTAGAGCCCTCACTTCGGTTGTGGTGAGGCCCATGTTTTCCATTGCTGTCTGTTTTGAGAAAGTAACAAGAAATATGCATTGCAGTTTCTTAACTTTTGGTTAGATTTGAGTTTTTCAACAAATTTACAATTATCAGAATATACATATTAGATTATACAGATATCACATATTGTTGGAAATATCACATCGTTTTAAAGTCTTCAAATAAATGATCCACAATGAGATATGTGTACAGAAATACTTTTGGTTAAATATTCGCGAACAGTTTTTACAAGAAATTGAAATTCCAAAGCGATAAAGTTGTTCAGGTAAATCGTTTAACATTGACACATCTTCAACAATTTTACCCACGGGGAGCATGACGAAACATGTTCATGGTCCAAGACTACAGGAGCATGTCCCTGCATGGAAAAATAATAGGGTTTCGGTATTCTATGCCTGGAGTAAACGTCTTCTAAAAGTGAGAGGAGCAACAAGTGAACGCTTAGCTTGAACTTATTTCTCCTCTTTTATGTCATAATGCCTCAGATGTTGAAAATGACACCAAACAGTTAATATAAAAGGTGCAAATGTACCTGTGCAGTTTGTTTCAAAGCATTATCACTGTCACCGACCATCATGACATCTATAGGCTCTGTTGCATGTGTTGTGTTCTGGAATTAATAATCATACTGTCTCTTTCAGGGACATGAAAATTGTTAGGAGACACTTTAGTATAAACATTTTTGTCTTACCCCATGGGTCCCTGGGAAGCAAGATTGAAACATGTTTATGGTCTAAGATTATAGGGACGTGTTCCGGCATGGGGTAAGAACAGGGCCAGTCACTGCCTGGAGTGAAAGTGGCATTAAACACTAATCAATCAATTACATTAATATATTCTCATGCATTGTATATTGGGTCGTTGGAGTCTGTCGTGTTATGTCGCTTCAACAGGTTGGGTATATCATGACATTGCCAGTTTCAGTCTTAGTAGAAGACATTGCAAATGAGTTATTTAACGGGGAGAAAAAAATTTGTTTTGTGGTTTTTGCTGAATTTATATCATGATAAATTCACTGTCATTGTACCTCGTTTAACGGGACTGGGGCTACGGATTCTTCTCCGTTTTCTCTGCCCCCGACGGCGGACGTTTCTTGATATTTCCTCCTGGAAGTCGTCATTAGAATAGGAGGAATTAATGGCCAATTCCCTTCTTGCAGTCTCAACTACATGTTGAGCTCTCACTGCCACCATATGTGGGGATGCAGCTATTTTGATAAAATAAGTTAGGCTGTCATGCTACCCATCCACACCAATGGAAATAATAGGTGATATGTCAATAGGTGATGGTTGAGCTATGGATAAACCTCTTTATTCACCAGGGGTGTTTAGTTACATATAACCATGAATTGCGGTTAAGCGCAATTGCAATTGATTGCACTAAAGCGCAATTAATTATGCTTAAGCTCAATTCAATATTAAATGTGAAATTGGCCTCCCATATATTACATCACGATCCTTACTGAGTCTTACTATTAAAGGCACGTGAGGCCTTAGTTGTCGAAAATATTCATATTTGTTCCAATCACCGTAAACAGAAAAACATTAAAACGCATACAGTTTCGTTCATATATACCATGACCATCGCGTAAACAGCATGTTATCATAAAGATTTACTATATTTTACCTGAGCAAGAGCCTGATTGTGTTACAGAAGACAGCACAATGCTGCTGGCTAATCACACAGAAATGGCATAAACGCTCTTTATTCGTTCCATATCAGGAATTCACCAACAAAGAACGCTCTTTATGTTTACCATCATAATATAAACAAACACCAGAAAAGTAACTTTTTATGCTTTTGTTTACATAACAATGGTCAAATATATGACAATAACATACTGTTTATGCGATATTTCTTATTTGTATACGGACAAAGTCTGTCTACATTTTGTTGTTCTTTCTGTTTGTGGCGGTTTTTGACGGGTGGAAATATTTTCACAGGATACCCACCGCCAAGGCCAACTGTACCTTTAATGTTGTTATTCATGCCACAACAAGGTTTAAACAGATGCCTCCCAGTACCAATACCATTTATAACTAGAGGTCAGATTCCATTGAATCAGATATACTTCCATGGTATCCCATCCCATGTGAGTGTTATGCGTATATGTGTGTTCCTCTTCATGCGAATGCATATTGGTGCCTTATGATCCGATGGCGCACCTGCATTGACATTTCTAAATTCAATATATATTTTGGGACATCTGTCTGTTAGCTATGACCGGGAAAACTGCTGGACGGATTTTGACAAAATTTGATAAATATGGGTACTTTTGTCCAGGTAGTGTTTTGGACGTATCAAATCGTGACCCCTGACCTGACCTTGACCTCCAAAAAGGTCAATCCTTTTGTAAAATCGGGTAAAAAAGACCGATTTCAACGAAATTTGACACCTAGGGGTAATTTTGTCAGGGGAGTCTTTTGGGTGGGTCAAATCGTGAACCCGACCTGACAGTGACCTTCGAGATGGTTAGTTCAAGGTCAAATCGTGTAAAACTAACGGATTTCGACGAAATTTGATATCTAGGGTACTTTTGTCCGGGGAGTATTTTGGACAGGTCAAATCGTGACAATAGGTTACTTTTATAGTACAGCGGACATACCTATATAGTATATCGATGAGCATGTTCATGCATTTGCCTTGCTTCTTGACAAGTCCGTTTGAATTTGCGTCATGAAGAGAGGGTTTGAATTTGAATAATATATATCACCCGTTACAACGTTATACGCTACCAGGGTTAAACCGTCCAATCTAAATCTTTAAAAAGCGTACTAATCTTGCGTTTAGATACTACTTATCACATCCACTCGTCGAAAAGTTTTTATCTCAATATCCGATTTTCGGAGTAATTTTCCCCATGTGATCTTCGGTGGAATTTGCCAAATCTGCACCTACCCGACACAAACACTCCCTTGAGCAGGTTGCGTTTATAGTAGAGCGGTCAAATTTTGTAGGCATACCTACAGTATACCGGCTTACATGCTCCAGCGTGAAACTCGCTCCTACATTAGGCCGTTTGGATTTGGGGCTAAAAATCGGCTAGTGATAGACTACATAAGTATACACATTTATGATATATAGTGTTGTCACGAGTAAACCGTTCCATCTGAAAATTAGAAAATCGCACTCAAGATGCGCGTGAACACTAGCCATCAGATGTACTCCCCTTTGCAATTTTCATGGAATTTTCCTAAAGTCTCAACCCATTCTCCGTTGGGCATGTTACATTTATAGTATAG
Organism: Siphonodentalium dalli; assembly: GCA_032622095.1. NCBI lineage: Eukaryota > Metazoa > Mollusca > Scaphopoda > Gadilida > Siphonodentaliidae > Siphonodentalium > Siphonodentalium dalli. Next base: position 159,825,244 of record CP136063.1, on the reverse strand, counting down.
CCGTCAAACTTCTGGGACGTACATAAAGTATGTCAACGTACCTACTACGACATTATCTTGCTCTTTAATCACCCGGTTTGGATTTGGCGAGAAAAATAGTTGCAATATTTCCGTACCCCGTAACGCGGAAAGTCCTGGGTAAAAACATGTTTAAGCGGTATATTTCAGTCCGAATCTCTCGTCCAATTCGGAATATGCTATAACAAATTTAGAGCTCTGTACTTGGTTTATTCATCCTGGTGTGTAGTGTGTCCCTATTTATGGGTGGTAACTCTTCAGGGACAGCGCGGACACAAGTTGTTATGCCCGTGGGCAGTAGTGCATATCGAGATGTGCATACGGTCTAATTGTCGATGCTGTGCTTCTTATAATTTCCGAGATAATAAAATGACATTTTTTCAAATAAAGGGAGATAACTCCTCGGTGAAAGGGCGGACAAAATCGTTATGGGCCATAGGCATAGAACTCATGTACCCCAACCTACTTAGCAAGTTTTAGTGTCCTACTTCTTGTAATTTTCGAGTAATAGTGATTACAAAAGTGTCAAGTATAATAATAATAATGAAAAATAATCGCAAAAGGGCCATAACTCCGCCAAGAAACATTGGGCGGAAATCCGGATACCATTATATCTAGTAAACCTTCGATGCCTACATTCGCTAGATATTTCGCGTTCCTACTGCAATCAGTTTCTGAGTATTTCGAAATAAACGGGAAACGACCTCAGTAGAAAAAACAATATGCTTCCTTGGTTACACCATGGAAGTATAATTAAATCCACAATAGTGAGTAGATTAGTCAATAATAAGGCATTATTATTGACAGTATGGTCATATTATGCAGTGATGATCGTACTGATACTGTGATAGTCCATGTAGCTCATTAGCCCAAACACAGGTTGTAGGGAAAGTTCTGCCAGAATTTTCAATTTCACTTGGATTGCAGGTGGGGTATATAATCTGGCTAGCGCCTCTAGGGAAAGTTCTGCCCAGATTTTCAATTTCACTTAGATTGCGGGTGGAGTAAATCTGGCTAGCGCCCCTGGGGAATGTTCTGCCCAAATTTTCAATTTCACTAGATTATGGGTGGTGTAACTAATCAGGCTAGCGCCTTCGTGGAAAGTTCTCCCCAAATTTTCTATTTCACTTTGATTACTCGATACCTACAGTGTGGATATATTTTTAAATTAAAAAAATCAACCCCTTATTTAAATAGATTTTAAGATCTTCGAAGTGTTCTGTAAAACATCAAACAGTACATGAAAAAATATATTGACTGCTTATTTTCATTGATAATGGATTCAACATGCAAATTATTGTTATTTGAAAACTATCAATAATGAATTATAACAAAGATTATTTTATTCTCCATGTTCTTGGTGATGTTTTTTGTTTTTACAAATTTACCGATTGTGAGTGTAAAGCACATTTCATAGGGCGCATTTTTATGACGGACATACCGGTAAATTATGATGGATTGAAAGTTGGTTGGGGTTCGGCATTGTTTTTACCACCATGTCATTACAATAAGGCAAAAACAATGTCTATATGACCTGTATCTGGTAACCCGTCGGTCCCATTTTTTGTTCAACATGTTCATCTGTATTGACCTTTGTTGAGCAAAATACACGAGCCCTAACATTGCACTTAAATGGGGTCTGGATCAGCACCTTGTAATGTGTGAAAAGACATTATGTACAGTACATATACAACATAAAGTATGTCACTAGATTAAAATCCGTAATATAAGAGAATGCACTGGCAGAGGTGCACCAGTGCAACTCCAGTCATGAAAAGGTTGAGATAAAAATAAATTGCTAATGATTATGCTATACATTTAAATGGTATGTTCTTCCTTTATGGGAATATTCTGATTTAGTAATATGAGCAGACCGGCAGAATAAATATTTCGAAGAATTCTCTGGATTATCATTCATAGGGATGCTCATAAATAAATTAAATAAACAGCTATCAAATCATGTAACTACTTATCCGCTAGAATCCAGTTAGTAAAGGGTTAATTAAAGTGCACCATCTTGAATATTCTATAGCCACCATTTAAATAGTCAATGACATTTATATAATACAACTTTTAGATATTAACATTTTGTTTTGTACCTCAACAGTAATGTCATTACATATGAATAACAAGAGCACGCCGTCGGGGCGTGGCATAATACGCCCGTTTCTGGAGTAGAGTGGGGCAAGGTTTAATTCATTTGTTTGAAACCTTTGACTTCCGATGAAATAACAACAAAAATAAAACACAATAATTTCAAGTGTGGTATTTTTGACTGAAAAAATTACATACCAAATTTTTTTTTATCAATCAGAAACCTCAAAATATCAACATTTTAAGTTGAAATTAATATGCCTTGTTACCAGTGAGAAATAACCACATCAACAATCATTCCATCCAATCCAAACAAGTTTGTGGTATGAATAGTATACTTCCCAAACACCGCAATGCATTTCCTTGTTTGTAAAGATTAAGTCAATACATGAACCATAATCTAGTGGATTTCGATAAAATCTGATGAAATCCATTGGCAGCAAGACAGTTTTGTAGAGAATGTTTGTCAGCAGAATGTACAATCAAATCCACATTGAAATCACCCATAATCAGAAGCCTTTGCAGGTTTGCAAACAGTTTCCTACATGGCACTTTCGGTGGTTTATACATGAAATAATAACGATATTCTCCAGACACACAACAGTTATATCCATGCCTTCTCTGGATTCATTAGCAGGCTTGTTATCATCAAGAAACATCTTGCTATATAAGTCCATATGGTGTCCGAACAACGAATTCTGGTGATCATGCCTATATTGGTAGTAGTTTTCAATAATTGTGCCAGCATAAGTGTCACTTTCATTGAGCCTTGACTCACAGAATGCTGCTATTGTTGAAGTTGAAACATTGACATCTGCACGAACATTCTTGATATGCCGATGAAGTGACTGAGAGTTAAGAAACGTTACAACAAATGAACAGTCCAAGGCGTTTATTGGTTTCAGCTTAAGCTGTAAACGGCTTGATCTTAGACGATGCATCTCTTGAACAACTTTTGAATTAACGTTGATCTTATCTTCTTGTATGTTCAGTAGATTTAGTCCAGCTAGAGTCTGAAGGCGATTGATAGCGACATAATGAATATGATCTACTTTTCTGCTGGTGGTCATGTCTATTACTGCATTTTTAATGTGTCACCTTGGGATCTATGGATAGTCTTAGCATGTGAAGGCCTCAAAGGAAACTGATAGCGATGTACTTGGTGGGCCTGTCCCTTGTATCCTGCAGCAAACTGCTTCATGACTGGTTGCAGTGGTGTCCAGTCCATGTCACTTTTTCTGGTCACGTCGCATACATCTTGCAATATCTGCATCATCAGATTGAACCCAAAGAATGCCTGACGCAGAACTTTCCTCTTGTTGACGATTGACTTTCTTAATCTGACAGACTTCGCCATTTATGAGACCATCCTCACTATCCAGATTTAGCGTCAATTCATATTAGAGACCTTCACTTACTCTCAGTTGTGTTCGTAGCTGGTTTGTTAGCTTCGTATTATTTTGGAAAGTTTTAATTTGGATGCTAATTCAGATGAGGTTGATCCAAGAATTCTGTCCTTTGCATTGCAGTTATTGTGTAGACTGGTTTCTTACTACATGATATCACCTGGTTGTTGTATGCGTTGACTTTTGCATTAGTCGCAAACAAGTGTGTGGTATCATATTTCACACGATTTGAGCATTTTTTGTCATCAGTGGTGTGAACACCTTCTCGGAGTCTGTACAGAAGTTCAGCCAAAGGTTTGTCAGCCTGGTGCATTAGCTCCTTCATCTCATACACATGGAAGTGTTCTTGTAAGAGTGATGTGGCTAATGCTGAGTAACCACTACTGTCTCTGAAGATGTAGCTGTCCATAACAGGCTTCAATTGGAACAGGTCACCAACTGCGATCACTGATACACCACCAAAAGGAGCAGGATTATTCATAACTTCCACGAGACGCAATTGTATACAATTCAACATGTTATGTCGATTATTTGATACAACCTGATCTTGCCATTTGGAAATAGCATATCTTCTTAGCAAATCAGCCCTCTTAATTCAGGTGGTTTGGCTTCGGCAATCCGCTACGGAAACCCTTTGCCATGGCCCAGTTTGCTTCAGCAAACTGCTTCGGAATGGAGCTTTCCACAGAGGCCACACCCACAGCGGTAGTCCCGCCCACTTGTAAAAATACTTTATCCACATAAATATTGTCTGTCACCCGAGATCGATGTCCGTAGTGAACACATTAGCACTTAACAGACTCATGTATATGATTCGTTCAAATTTGATCTTTTGACCAGTTTGATCTTTGATGTGCTGTTGAACAAAAACCAAATAATAATTTGTTTTTAAATTAAAATAACAATTAAAATTTGTCAATTAATTATTTTTTATTTTCTTTTTGGATTTTTAGATTGAATCTTTAAAATTTGTTTTAATTTTTTCAATTTAAATTTCTTTCTACTTAATTAGAAAGAAAAAAATTATTTAATTTTTAAATTTTGTTTTTAGATTTTTAGATTAAACTTCTTGCTAAAAAATTCAAAAATTTGAAAAACCCCGAGGCACCACACCAAATTTGGTTAAAATCGATCAAGGGCTCTGGAAGAAAAAATGCATACAGACCAGAACAGGCAGATCACTGAACTCTAATATATCTAAACAAGAGAACACACATTCGTTTTGCCATTAAATGTGAAACTTATGACAAGTGTCATGCGAAAAACATTGTTATAATCACGGATAAATTTATAACATCATGCCGCAAATATAAATCTCAGTATATTATGATTTGACAACAAAAAAGATGTTTGAATATAGCCAATTTAACACTGAATGTATGCATGGATATAAAAATTAGGGTGAAGAAAGATGGCGTCGAAAAAATCTCCGCAGCCAGCGGCCGGCTCGGCATCTGATTGGTCGAATATATTCTAATAAATTGCCATTGGGTGGGACTACGCTGTGGGCGTGGCCTCTGTGGAAAGCTCCATTGCTGATTGACGTTGTTGTATTCCGGGCTCAACTCAAATATAATCAAACTGAATGCATGAAATCACTCGAAACTTTCACCACAAGATCAACCAGACATAAGCTAAAGGTTAAAATGAGGACATTTTTGGCAAACCCATAAATTAAAATAAATATAAGGAAAACAAAATCATTACAGCAATGATTGGCCACTCAAAATATGCCAATATTGTTACCCATCACCCTATAATTTGTTATTTTTTCCAATGTAGTAGTGAAATTTTGTCTGCAAATTGGGCTGTGTGTGGAGTACTATAGAAATATTATTAAGACACTCCTAACACAATGAAAAATGCATAATTTTCCGTCCTATCCGAAAAATTCATTTTGTCAACCTTTAAAGTAAAAGAGCACAAAGACCAATTGATATAACAGTAAAGACACATAACTTAGTTTTTCTCACATATAGTGTAAAGGGTGGTCTCATCCAACGGAGAAACTTATAACACTCAGAGCAGTTGTAACCACCTAAAGAATTTTCCAGAAATTTTTGTTTTAATACCTTCAGGGCTATAACGGAGTGGACACATAATTAGTGTGACAGAACTCAGGCCCTTTGAGTCTGATGAATTTTTTTTTTAATTTGGCCAAAAAACATTTGGCAAAGATTTTTCATTTGGCTAAAAGATTTTTCTGTCGAGCACAAACACAGAGTGTCATTTGCACTTTCATTCTAATTACTTTTCTTGAGTTACAGCCCTTAGTTTAGCAATTTAATGACCGTTAGCCCGATAACATATTTATATTTAATTTATTTATTTATTTAATAAAACATTTTCTGTTGTACAGCCGTTGAACGAAGGATTTTGACATCTTTGGAAGAGATCAAACTTCTCCATAGAAGGATAGATGAAGTGTCAAATATTTCAATAATAATAATGAAATAGGACATGAGGAAAATCTCGAGCTTGGGTTGCCCTCTTCCAGTCGCGATGGTGTTCTCGAACTTGAACATCGACTGGAAGAGGGGGTGGTGCAGCGGAAGTGGCAAGTAGGATTCTGATGTTTAATTTCATGTTTTTACTCAACTAATTTGATCTAGTTTTATCGCTAAAATGATAAGCGATATTATCTCTATTATTTTTTTTGCAACTTTGAAACGCTTTAGTTCAAGCGAGAGAAATTTTGTAACCATGGAAGCGCGTCGTCGCTGTCAAGCTTCTGAGTGGCTTATGATTTATCGGAAGCTGCTTTTAGGTAAACTTGTCTCAGAGACAATACTTCTTGCATGTTACAAGTACCGGTAACTAAGGCGTTTCATTTGTGTCACCTACTTTACATTTCCAATAGTAAGATGTATCGGCATCTTCTAAAGAAAACATTGATCTGTTTCTCACAGCGATATGAATATCACACTATTTACGATTCGCTCGCGCAGCAGTATGGCGATCACTGGAATCTGCTTTTAGGTAAACTTGTCTCAGAGACAATACTTCTTGCATTTTACAAGTACCGGTAACTAAGGCGTTTCATTTTTGTCACCTACTTTAAATTTCCAATAGTAAGATGTATCGGCATCTTCTAAAGAAAACATTGATCTGTTTCTCACAGTGATATGAATGTCACACTATTTACGATGCGCTCGCGCAACAGTATGGCGATCAGTCAGATTCGTAGGTACGTACGTTGGTGTCACCATATCGATTTCACTCCATGACGTCACCCTTACACAGTACATGGCGGCAACGTTACGGAGTAGATTATAGAATTGACGCCCTTGGCACTGACTTCCGTTACTAGCTTGTTGCTATATAAAAAAAACCCAGCAATGTGGCTTTTGTCGACAATTGACAGTCAGTACATTCGCCCTGTATACATGTACTTTCAGGAAATACAAAACACCACAACGTTATACCCCACCAATGTCTCGATATCATTTGACCAAATTTCTTGACATGAAACCGCGACAGACACGGTGTGAAATACATAGCATTGAGTAAACATCTGAAAAAGAATCAGGTACATGCAGAAACTAATTGTTGTGCATATTTATTTCTATTTGAGGTGGCAATTTTTCATGTTTATCAGTATTTTTAACGATAAGAGCGATGGTAATTGGGGGACTATATTTTATCTAGCGCATTAAATTTAAAATAAAAAGTCGTGAATTGGCTGAGTGTTTTCTATGGCCGCACATTTCGTTGATAATTACGAGCCATTTGTTTGTCTAAATAACATTTTTAAGTTCGAAGAGCTCCGCCGTCGCCCATTAACTAAATTTGTCGCCCATTAACTAAATTTGCTACAGTATATTCGTATATGCACCTTTCTGAAATCACAAAACACCACACTGTTATCCCCTAAATAAAATTATTGAAGATTTTAATTGTCTTTTTTGCTAACATTAAATTAAATTAAATTAAGTATAATTATTTGTTTATTACATTTTTGCGCACATTGGCATCTCTCAGAGTGCATTCTAGTTCACTACTGTTATGATTATATGTGAAATATGACAATCAAACAATTTTCCCAAACAATTTTAATCTTAATTTCCATATTAAAACATTATCACAACCTGAAGATGAATATAAATTTTTAGCCTTCTGGTTGACATTGCTCAGGATTACCCATAATCTCATTTTTAATTGTTCAATTTTTTTCAGGCGAAGGATCTCAGAAATTTAGGCGGTAGAAACCTGAAGGCGGTATCTTTAGTTATGGGACGGCTCATTAATATAAAACTTGCAACAAAATTCAACTGGCAGGGGAAAGGTGTTAAAGATCCTTTCAAACATCTTCAAATAATCCACAGTGCAGTTAGATCAAACAGAGAATTTAAAGACTGTTGCCTGTCAGATATTGATGTAAAGATTAAAGACTGGTTCCGTTTCGCTAAATTCAGGAACCCACTAACTGTTTCAATGCTTGAATCCACAATTATCCAAAGAAACGGTATGTTTATCCCCATTTTAATAAAATAAGCTTCATGAAAAATACTGTTTATCGACATTACATGCTTTCAATTTCAAGTGAGATATCCTGGTGAATTGAAAACTAAAGTTAGCAGCTCTCTGCCAATCAGAATGCATGTTTCAGCAACAATTATTCAACTCCTCGATTAAAATCAACCTCTGACTGTGATACTCATACTTTTAGTATTGGAATGTTTCTTTGATCTTTCGTTTGTATAATGATTGCTGATAATAGACAGGCTCAGATACTCTTAATCTAGTACATTTATGAGAAAAATCTCCAAGTCTCAAACTAAACACCTAAAAAACGTCACCCCCCCCCCCATTTTATACCCTGAATGTCATGTTATTTATACAATCGTGATTCATATTGATATTTTGCAGGAATTGAGAACATGATAAATGCAGAACATTGTGGGAATTAATTGCCCAAAGGTTTTTCTAACTTTCTTCTGAATGTCTCTTGATTGGGAAATTTGCGATTTTCGAAAGTCACTCTTTCAAATTTGATGCTCAACAAAATAGTGTGTTGATGGGTTAACTGGGTCAGGAGTGTTGGTTAAGTGCCACCAACCTTATTACTGTGTGGGATATTCCTCCAATTGACCAATAGCCACGCTGTGGTAATATTGGGTCATGATTTTGAACCAACTCCGCTGCATTCATTTGAATGGATCCATTACCATGCCCCATATGTCATTCTAAGAAATTTTGTATACGTTGTTAGTAAACACCTTTGTAATGCATTTTGCTTGTAGAATGTGTTTTGTTCATTGAATGCAATAAGAAAACTATAAATTTTCAAGAAGCTGCTTTGAGAATCTATCCAATTTTGAAGGGGTCTGGTCTTTCACAGATCCAGTTCTTGAAATGGCTGATTTTTCATTTTTAATTTAGTAAAATGATTTGCTATATGGGTTATTTTCGTTCAATAAATCAATGGCAGTAACACTTGCTTTGTTTGTCACACCGGCAGGGATGCTTTCGGTTTGAATGCAGTGGACCAGACTGGGGTTGGGTCTAAATCATACCCCTAATTTCCAACAGAGTGACAACTGGTCAAGTTCAATAAAATCCAACGCAGTAATAAGGCTGGTGAAATTTTTATGACTAGAAGTTCCTGAATTTTTTTGAGAACCCTGTGCTAATACTCTTATATATGTGAGTCTCCAATAGGAAGCCTTATATATAGAAGAGAATACACTGGCCTAGAAATATGTACCTTATCATTAATCATTAGGGACAATGCACTTGGGTAAATTCGGGACTGAACAATTCATTCGGATTGGAGAGAGATTTGGATTTTAGAGGGTACGGATTAAGAGAGGTTTCACTGTACAGGGTATTATATGAGTGGGGAACTTTCTTTTTTTGAGGTGTTTATTTGCAACACAATGTTTATTTTCAGGAATATTAAAGCGGAAAAAAAAAATATCATAAACATAATAAGGAATTTGTCCCAATTTATGGATTTTGATGAAAGAACTCCAATACATAATTTATTTCAATTTTATGTAAATCTAATATTTTACAATTCTGATTACAGTACACGAAACCTTTCCCAGAAATTGTTGAGTATTTTTTGAGTATGCAAAAAAACAAATGATGTTTGACAATATTTTCTTGCTTCTTTATTTCCCTTTTAGTAAGATGTTTATAATGAGTTTATGACAAACTATAATGAGTTTATGACATAAATTTTATGTACTGACTCCTGCAAAGAAACATTGTGCTGCAATTAGTTTGAATTTTAACCATATATGCATTTGCTATCTCTGGTTTAAATAATAGTATGTGGGGGGGTTAGATAATAGGTTCCCAAAATTGTCTAGATCCTTCTATGATTAGATTCATATGCTAATTGTTTTTATCACATAATTTGCCCATAAAAGCAGTTTCATAATTATCGGTAAGACACACGTTTAATTATCAATGCATGCGATGAAATCACGCCGTTCTTCAGATGACTTGTGTTCACTGCAGTTTATGATTGTTTTCGATGAATATCTCGCGTTTATTTGATCATGTGATAAAAGGTATCTCACACTCGTCCTATTTTTAAACCTCGGCTCAAATATAATTTAGTGGATAAATTACGTATAAAATAGAAACTCATGGCGAGATCCTCTATATAAAAGCATTTTGATGGAAATACCATAACCAGCATTTGCATCATGAACCCTTACATCTGGATGATAACTTGAGTAATGTTCAACATAATTTGACATGTGGTGCACATTTGAGAAAATGCAGTCCAATTTTGAATATGGTCAAAGTCTGATGATTTCGATGGAGCTGTGCCACTTTTTGGACTTAGAAATCGCTGTTTTAATGTTGGATGGCAACTTGAGAAATATACAGCATAATTTCTTGATATTTGGTATGTGGTTCACATGAGAAAATGTAGTCCAAGTTCGAATTTGGTCAGTGTCGGATGATTTTGACGAGTTATGCCTCTTTTTGACTTATAAATTGCTGTTTTCATGTTGTCCAGATGGTAGCATGAGCAATATTCAATATAATTTTATTACTCCATTTTGAAAAAAAATTCGTATTATGGAAATGGGTTGTCCGTCCGTTTGTCCGTATCTGGTTTCCGGGTGATGACTTTAGATTGAATCAAGTGAACTGAACCAAATTTGGTATGGTATGTTAGTTTACCACACCAATATACAGATCAAGTTCAAATATGGGTTTTGTCCACATGATTTTGACTGAGTTATGCCCTTTTTCGACTTAGATTTTACCTGATTTGCAGTTTCCGGATGATAACTTTAGATTGAATTAAGTAAACTGAACCAAATTTGGTGTACAGATCAAGTTCAAATATGGGTTGTCTACATGATTTTGCAGGTCAAGTTCGAATTTGAGTCCGATCCAACCATTTGTGCCAGAGTTATAGAATTTCTTTTTGTCTGAAAATAGCCGAAAATAAATATTTAAATTTTTTTCTTCTTCGGATTTTCAGTCATAAATACCACACTTGAAGTTATTGTGTCTTAAGACAAAGGTTTCAAACAAATGAATTAAACCTTGCCCCACTCTACTCCAGAAAGGGCGTTTATGCCCACACCCCGACGGTGTGCTCTTGTTAAAATTAATAATTACCGATGTTTCTGATCATTTGGCATGTTTCTACATGCATGGGACTAAATCACCGGCGCCACCTATGAGCTCTAAGCGTGATCGGCGAGTTTATTCACAAAAAAATATGAACTTGTTCAAACAAATTCTTACCACATCATCGTTTGATGATGTATACAATTGCCAGTGTCCAAGCGAATCATACAACATATTTATTACAACGTATACCGATGCATTCCATACAGCCTTCCCAGTAACTAATACTCACATCCCTAAAAGATTCATAAAACAAAATCCTTGGATCACTTCTGGCGTCCTAACGTCTTCACATACAAAAAACAAACTATATAGAACGAAACTAAAAAATCCAACCGATCTAAACATAAAAAAATATAAAACATTCTGCAATATATATAATAAAGTCATCAGGGAGAGTAAATCGCTTTACTATAAGAATATTTTCAATGAAAACAGGGGCAACATGAAAGCCACTTGGAAAATCCTTAGAAGTATAATCGGCAAGAATAAATCATCAGTCATACCACCAAACGAATTCATCAGCAACGGCGAACGCATATCTGACCCAAAAGAGATTGCATCCCATTTCAATTCATTCTTTGTTAATGTTGGACACAACATAGTCAACTCGATACCTCATACTGAAAACTCACATGTAGATTATCTTACGGGCCATTATCCACATATTTTTAAACTTCTTCCTACAAATGAGCAAGAAGTAATCCTAACAGCATTCAAAATAAAACCAAAACATACTCTTGATTTAAATAATATTTCCAGCAAACTTATGAAAGTAACAATTAATGAAGTAGCACAACCACTGGTCCACATAATTAATCGTTCATTCAAAGTGGGGAAATTTCCAGATGACATGAAACTGGCGAAAGTTATTCCAGTCTTTAAAAAGGGCGATAATTCTAATTTCAATAATTATCGACCGATAAGTATACTTCCTATATTTTCCAAAATTATGGAAAAAATAATGGCCATCAGACTCAGATACTTTCTTAACGACAATGATATATTGTACGAACACCAGTATGGTTTTCGTAGCAAACACTCAACCTACCATCCAATAATTCAACTCCTAAGTTCAGTTGCACAAAATAATGACCAAATATCTAGAGATTCAACATTAGCATTATTCGTTGATTTTTCGAAAGCATTTGACTCTATAAATCATGAAATACTCTTATCTAAACTATCCCACTATGGAATTATAGGTCTTACAAACGACTGGTTTCGTAGCTATTTAGTTAATAGACAACAATGTGTATGCTTTAAAAATACCCTCTCTGAAACTTTAGATGTTAGTTGTGGAGTGCCCCAGGGGTCAATTTTAGGACCTCTTCTTTTTCTAATTTACGTTAACGACATGAAAGATGCAACCACCCTCTCGCTACTTTCATTTGCTGACGACACAACCCTATATACATATGGTAATAACACACACGACTTAAAAGCGTATATGAATACCGAAATAGCAAAATTCTTCGAATGGTGTTGTGCAAATTATATACAAATAAATCCTTCAAAATGTAAATATATTCTCTTTCATCCTATGAACAACTCGCATAGGGGCGATAATCTATCACTTAGGATCAACAACACCGAAATTACACAGGTTGGTAACACGAGACACGAACAATCATTAACATATTTAGGTGTGAAATTGGATGAAAATTTGAAATTTCATCATCACATAAATCATGTGTGCGCTAGAATTGCCAGTGCAAATTATAGTCTGAATAAAATTAAGCACTTCTTACCACGTGAAGCACTCAAATCGTTATACTATACAGTAGTTCAGTCATTTGATGTATGCTATACATATATGGGGAAATTCGAATAAAAGTGATAGAGTATTCAAACTGCAGAAAAAATCCATGCGCATAATAAACAATAAAAAATACAATAGTCACACAGATCCGCTATTTAAAACAAATGACATTTTAAAATTTAATGATATCTATACCCTGCATTCAAATCTCATTGTGCATGACTGGTTTCATGACCAGTTACCAAATTCATTTGAAAATTTCTTCACAAGTTCCCAAAATGACACGCGACAAGATGGTATGCTCAAATCTGGGACACCGAAAAGTGTCTTCTCGGAAAACTTACCAGAACACTATCTTCCGAAGATGTGGAATTCCCTGGACGACAAACTAAAACGTCTTCCAACACGAACAATGTTCAAAAATGATTACTCTCGAAATAGGCTATCTTCATATCAACTGAATCCCAAATGTACATACAAAAATTGTCCTGACTGCAACGATGTGTAATAAGTAGTATAGTATTCGTATAGCGATAACTGACATTGTATAACAAGAGAGAAGGATAGATAATACATGTGCATCATCACCCTATCGCAGGAAATACATGAATGTATTATTCGAATGCCTTGTCCGACCCATTGGTTAAACAATTATCATGGTTCTCCGCTGGCCTCATCCACATATCCATAATCCACATGCTTGTACTTTACATACCATATCACAAACTGAGCGATGAACGACAAACGAATTATACTATTATTTATTAAAAAACAGACATTTATATACCAATGTTTAAAGTTAACAAGACAAAACCTAGATAAATTAAAATTATTATTACATGTATAGTTATATTACTTTTCAACGGGGACGGCAGGTAGACAACCTTCTTGGTTATGCTGTCCCCGATAGCTCATTGAATGTTATACTATTACACTGTGTATATAATTGTATATATCATATGAATGAGTTATGAATAAATAATCATAGTCATAGTCAATGATGTTTGACAATATTTTCTTGCTTCTTTATTTCCCCTTTTAGTAAGATGTTTATAATGAGTTTATGACAAACTATAATGAGTTTATGACATAAATTTTATGTACTGACTCCTGCAAAGAAACATTGTGCTGCAATTAGTTTGAATTTTAACCATATATGCATTTGCTATCTCTGGATTCAAATAATAGTATGTGGGGGGGGGGGATAGATAATAGGTTCCCAAAATTTTCTAGATCCTTCTATGATTAGATTCATATGCTAATTGTTTTTATCACATAATTTGCCCATAAAAGCAGTTTCATAATTATCGGTAAGACACACGTTTAATTATCAATGCATGCGATGAAATCACGCCGTTCTTCAGATGACTTGTGTTCACTGCAGTTTATGATTGTTTTCGATGAATATCTCGCGTTTATTTGATCATGTGATAAAAGGTATCTCACACTCGTCCTATTTTTAAACCTCGGCTCAAATATAATTTAGTGGATAAATTACGTATAAAATAGAAACTCATGGCGAGATCCTCTATATAAAAGCATTTTGATGGAAATACCATAACCAGCATTTGCATCATGAACCCTTACATCTGGATGATAACTTGAGTAATGTTCAACATAATTTGACATGTGGTGCACATTTGAGAAAATGCAGTCCAATTTTGAATATGGTCAAAGTCTGATGATTTCGATGGGGCTATGCCACTTTTTGGACTTAGAAATCGCTGTTTTAATGTTGGATGGCAACTTGAGAAATATACAGCATAATTTCTTGATATTTGGTATGTGGTTCACATGAGAAAATGTAGTCCAAGTTCGAATTTGGTCAGTGTCGGATGATTTTGACGAGTTATGCCTCTTTTTGACTTAGAAATTGCTGTTTTCATGTTGTCCAGATGGTAGCATGAGCAATATTCAATATAATTTTATTACTCCATTTTGAAAAAAAATTCGTATTATGGAAATGGGTTGTCCGTCCGTTTGTCCGTATCTGGTTTCCGGGTGATGACTTTAGATTGAATCAAGTGAACTGAACCAAATTTGGTATGGTATTTTAGTTTACCACACCAAAATACAGATCAAGTTCAAATATGGGTTTTGTCCACATGATTTTGACTGAGTTATGCCCCTTTTTCGACTTAAATATTACCTGATTTGCAGTTTCCGGATGATAACTTTAGATTGAATTAAGTAAACTGAACCAAATTTGGTGTACAGATCAAGTTCAAATATGGGTTGTCTACATGATTTTGCAGGTCAAGTTCGAATTTGAGTCCGATCCAACCATTTGTGCCAGAGTTATAGAATTTCTTTTTGTCTGAAAATAGCCGAAAATAAATATTTAATTTTTTTTCTTCTTCGGATTTTCAGTCATAAATACCACACTTGAAGTTATTGTGTCTTAAGACAAAGGTTTCAAACAAATGAAATAAACCTTGCCCCACTCTACTCCAGAAAGGGCGTTTATGCCCACACCCCGACGGTGTGCTCTTGTTAAAATTAATAATTACCGATGTTTCTGATCATTTGGCATGTTTCTACATGCATGGGACTAAATCACCGGCGCCACCTATGAGCTCTACGCGTGATCGGCGAGTTTATTCACCAAAAAATATGAACTTGTTCAAACAAATTCTTACCACATCATCGTTTGATGATGTATACAATTGCCAGTGTCCAAGCGAATCATACAACATATTTATTACAACGTATACCGATGCATTCCATACAGCCTTCCCAGTAACTAATACTCACATCCCTAAAAGATTCATAAAACAAAATCCTTGGATCACTTCTGGCGTCCTAACGTCTTCACATACAAAAAACAAACTATATAGAACGAAACTAAAAAATCCAACCGATCTAAACATAAAAAAATATAAAACATTCTGCAATATATATAATAAAGTCATCAGGAAGAGTAAATCGCTTTACTATAAGAATATTTTCAATGAAAACAGGGGCAACATGAAAGCCACTTGGAAAATCCTTAGAAGTATAATCGGCAAGAATAAATCATCAGTCATACCACCAAACGAATTCATCAGCAACGGCGAACGCATATCTGACCCAAAAGAGATTGCATCCCATTTCAATTCATTCTTTGTTAATGTTGGACACAACATAGTCAACTCGATACCTCATACTGAAAACTCACATGTAGATTATCTTACGGGCCATTATCCACATATTTTTAAACTTCTTCCTACAAATGAGCAAGAAGTAATCCTAACAGCATTCAAAATAAAACCAAAACATACTCTTGATTTAAATAATATTTCCAGCAAACTTATGAAAGTAACAATTAATGAAGTAGCACAACCACTGGTCCACATAATTAATCGTTCATTCAAAGTGGGGAAATTTCCAGATGACATGAAACTGGCGAAAGTTATTCCAGTCTTTAAAAAGGGCGATAATTCTAATTTCAATAATTATCGACCGATAAGTATACTTCCTATATTTTCCAAAATTATGGAAAAAATAATGGCCATCAGACTCAGAGACTTTCTTAACGACAATGATATATTGTACGAACACCAGTATGGTTTTCGTAGCAAACACTCAACCTACCATCCAATAATTCAACTCCTAAGTTCAGTTGCACAAAATAATGACCAAATATCTAGAGATTCAACATTAGCATTATTCGTTGATTTTTCGAAAGCATTTGACTCTATAAATCATGAAATACTCTTATCTAAACTATCCCACTATGGAATTATAGGTCTTACAAACGACTGGTTTCGTAGCTATTTAGTTAATAGACAACAATGTGTATGCTTTAAAAATACCCTCTCTGAAACTTTAGATGTTAGTTGTGGAGTGCCCCAGGGGTCAATTTTAGGACCTCTTCTTTTTCTAATTTACGTTAACGACATGAAAGATGCAACCACCCTCTCGCTACTTTCATTTGCTGACGACACAACCCTATATACATATGGTAATAACACACACGACTTAAAAGCGTATATGAATACCGAAATAGCAAAATTCTTCGAATGGTGTTGTGCAAATTATATACAAATAAATCCTTCAAAATGTAAATATATTCTCTTTCATCCTATGAACAACTCGCATAGGGGCGATAATCTATCACTTAGGATCAACAACACCGATATTACACAGGTTGGTAACACGAGACACGAACAATCATTAACATATTTAGGTGTGAAATTGGATGAAAATTTGAAATTTCATCATCACATAAATCATGTGTGCGCTAGAATTGCCAGTGCAAATTATAGTCTGAATAAAATTAAGCACTTCTTTCCACGTGAAGCACTCAAATCGTTATACTATGCAATAGTTCACAGTCATTTGATGTATGCTATACATATATGGGGAAATTCGAATAAAAGTGATAAGAGTATTCAAACTGCAGAAAAAATCCATGCGCATAATAAACAATAAAAAAATACAATAGTCACACAGATCCGCTATTTAAAACAAATGACATTTTAAAATTTAATGATATATATACCCTGCATTCAAATCTCATTGTGCATGACTGGTTTCATGACCAGTTACCAAATTCATTTGAAAATTTCTTCACAAGTTCCCAAAATGACACGCGACAAGATGGTATGCTCAAATCTGGGACACCGAAAAGTGTCTTCTCGGAAAACTTACCAGAACACTATCTTCCGAAGATGTGGAATTCCCTGGACGACAAACTAAAACGTCTTCCAACACGAACAATGTTCAAAAATGATTACTCTCGAAATAGGCTATCTTCATATCAACTGAATCCCAAATGTACATACAAAAATTGTCCTGACTGCAACGATGTGTAATAAGTAGTATAGTATTCGTATAGCGATAACTGACATTGTATAACAAGAGAGAAGGATAGATAATACATGTGCATCATCACCCTATCGCAGGAAATACATGAATGTATTATTCGAATGCCTTGTCCGACCCATTGGTTAAACAATTATCATGGTTCTCCGCTGGCCTCATCCACATATCCATAATCCACATGCTTGTACTTTACATACCATATCACAAACTGAGCGATGAACGACAAACGAATTATACTATTATTTATTAAAAAACATACATTTATATACCAATGTTTAAAGTTAACAAGACAAAACCTAGATAAATTAAAATTATTATTACATGTATAGTTATATTACTTTTCAACGGGGACGGCAGGTAGACAACCTTCTTGGTTATGCTGTCCCCGATAGCTCATTGAATGTTATACTATTACACTGTGTATATAATTGTATATATCATATGAATGAGTTATGAATAAATAATCATAGTCATAGTCAATGATGTTTGACAATATTTTCTTGCTTCTTTATTTCCCCTTTTAGTAAGATGTTTATAATGAGTTTATGACAAACTATAATGAGTTTATGACATAAATTTTATGTACTGACTCCTGCAAAGAAACATTGTGCTGCAATTAGTTTGAATTTTAACCATATATGCATTTGCTATCTCTGGATTCAAATAATAGTATGTGGGGGGGGGGGGGGGGGATAGATAATAGGTTCCCAAAATTTTCTAGATCCTTCTATGATTAGATTCATATGCTAATTGTTTTTATCACATAATTTGCCCATAAAAGCAGTTTCATAATTATCGGTAAGACACACGTTTAATTATCAATGCATGCGATGAAATCACGCCGTTCTTCAGATGACTTGTGTTCACTGCAGTTTATGATTGTTTTCGATGAATATCTCGCGTTTATTTGATCATGTGATAAAAGGTATCTCACACTCGTCCTATTTTTAAACCTCGGCTCAAATATAATTTAGTGGATAAATTACGTATAAAATAGAAACTCATGGCGAGATCCTCTATATAAAAGCATTTTGATGGAAATACCATAACCAGCATTTGCATCATGAACCCTTACATCTGGATGATAACTTGAGTAATGTTCAACATAATTTGACATGTGGTGCACATTTGAGAAAATGCAGTCCAATTTTGAATATGGTCAAAGTCTGATGATTTCGATGGAGCTGTGCCACTTTTTGGACTTAGAAATCGCTGTTTTAATGTTGGATGGCAACTTGAGAAATATACAGCATAATTTCTTGATATTTGGTATGTGGTTCACATGAGAAAATGTAGTCCAAGTTCGAATTTGGTCAGTGTCGGATGATTTTGACGAGTTATGCCTCTTTTTGACTTATAAATTGCTGTTTTCATGTTGTCCAGATGGTAGCATGAGCAATATTCAATATAATTTTATTACTCCATTTTGAAAAAAAATTCGTATTATGGAAATGGGTTGTCCGTCCGTTTGTCCGTATCTGGTTTCCGGGTGATGACTTTAGATTGAATCAAGTGAACTGAACCAAATTTGGTATGGTATGTTAGTTTACCACACCAATATACAGATCAAGTTCAAATATGGGTTTTGTCCACATGATTTTGACTGAGTTATGCCCTTTTTCGACTTAGATTTTACCTGATTTGCAGTTTCCGGATGATAACTTTAGATTGAATTAAGTAAACTGAACCAAATTTGGTGTACAGATCAAGTTCAAATATGGGTTGTCTACATGATTTTGCAGGTCAAGTTCGAATTTGAGTCCGATCCAACCATTTGTGCCAGAGTTATAGAATTTCTTTTTGTCTGAAAATAGCCGAAAATAAATATTTAAATTTTTTTCTTCTTCGGATTTTCAGTTATAAATACCACACTTGAAGTTATTGTGTCTTAAGACAAAGGTTTCAAACAAATGAATTAAACCTTGCCCCACTCTACTCCAGAAAGGGCGTTTATGCCCACACCCCGACGGTGTGCTCTTGTTAAAATTAATAATTACCGATGTTTCTGATCATTTGGCATGTTTCTACATGCATGGGACTAAATCACCGGCGCCACCTATGAGCTCTAAGCGTGATCGGCGAGTTTATTCACAAAAAAATATGAACTTGTTCAAACAAATTCTTACCACATCATCGTTTGATGATGTATACAATTGCCAGTGTCCAAGCGAATCATACAACATATTTATTACAACGTATACCGATGCATTCCATACAGCCTTCCCAGTAACTAATACTCACATCCCTAAAAGATTCATAAAACAAAATCCTTGGATCACTTCTGGCGTCCTAACGTCTTCACATACAAAAAACAAACTATATAGAACGAAACTAAAAAATCCAACCGATCTAAACATAAAAAAATATAAAACATTCTGCAATATATATAATAAAGTCATCAGGGAGAGTAAATCGCTTTACTATAAGAATATTTTCAATGAAAACAGGGGCAACATGAAAGCCACTTGGAAAATCCTTAGAAGTATAATCGGCAAGAATAAATCATCAGTCATACCACCAAACGAATTCATCAGCAACGGCGAACGCATATCTGACCCAAAAGAGATTGCATCCCATTTCAATTCATTCTTTGTTAATGTTGGACACAACATAGTCAACTCGATACCTCATACTGAAAACTCACATGTAGATTATCTTACGGGCCATTATCCACATATTTTTAAACTTCTTCCTACAAATGAGCAAGAAGTAATCCTAACAGCATTCAAAATAAAACCAAAACATACTCTTGATTTAAATAATATTTCCAGCAAACTTATGAAAGTAACAATTAATGAAGTAGCACAACCACTGGTCCACATAATTAATCGTTCATTCAAAGTGGGGAAATTTCCAGATGACATGAAACTGGCGAAAGTTATTCCAGTCTTTAAAAAGGGCGATAATTCTAATTTCAATAATTATCGACCGATAAGTATACTTCCTATATTTTCCAAAATTATGGAAAAAATAATGGCCATCAGACTCAGATACTTTCTTAACGACAATGATATATTGTACGAACACCAGTATGGTTTTCGTAGCAAACACTCAACCTACCATCCAATAATTCAACTCCTAAGTTCAGTTGCACAAAATAATGACCAAATATCTAGAGATTCAACATTAGCATTATTCGTTGATTTTTCGAAAGCATTTGACTCTATAAATCATGAAATACTCTTATCTAAACTATCCCACTATGGAATTATAGGTCTTACAAACGACTGGTTTCGTAGCTATTTAGTTAATAGACAACAATGTGTATGCTTTAAAAATACCCTCTCTGAAACTTTAGATGTTAGTTGTGGAGTGCCCCAGGGGTCAATTTTAGGACCTCTTCTTTTTCTAATTTACGTTAACGACATGAAAGATGCAACCACCCTCTCGCTACTTTCATTTGCTGACGACACAACCCTATATACATATGGTAATAACACACACGACTTAAAAGCGTATATGAATACCGAAATAGCAAAATTCTTCGAATGGTGTTGTGCAAATTATATACAAATAAATCCTTCAAAATGTAAATATATTCTCTTTCATCCTATGAACAACTCGCATAGGGGCGATAATCTATCACTTAGGATCAACAACACCGAAATTACACAGGTTGGTAACACGAGACACGAACAATCATTAACATATTTAGGTGTGAAATTGGATGAAAATTTGAAATTTCATCATCACATAAATCATGTGTGCGCTAGAATTGCCAGTGCAAATTATAGTCTGAATAAAATTAAGCACTTCTTACCACGTGAAGCACTCAAATCGTTATACTATACAGTAGTTCAGTCATTTGATGTATGCTATACATATATGGGGAAATTCGAATAAAAGTGATAGAGTATTCAAACTGCAGAAAAAATCCATGCGCATAATAAACAATAAAAAATACAATAGTCACACAGATCCGCTATTTAAAACAAATGACATTTTAAAATTTAATGATATCTATACCCTGCATTCAAATCTCATTGTGCATGACTGGTTTCATGACCAGTTACCAAATTCATTTGAAAATTTCTTCACAAGTTCCCAAAATGACACGCGACAAGATGGTATGCTCAAATCTGGGACACCGAAAAGTGTCTTCTCGGAAAACTTACCAGAACACTATCTTCCGAAGATGTGGAATTCCCTGGACGACAAACTAAAACGTCTTCCAACACGAACAATGTTCAAAAATGATTACTCTCGAAATAGGCTATCTTCATATCAACTGAATCCCAAATGTACATACAAAAATTGTCCTGACTGCAACGATGTGTAATAAGTAGTATAGTATTCGTATAGCGATAACTGACATTGTATAACAAGAGAGAAGGATAGATAATACATGTGCATCATCACCCTATCGCAGGAAATACATGAATGTATTATTCGAATGCCTTGTCCGACCCATTGGTTAAACAATTATCATGGTTCTCCGCTGGCCTCATCCACATATCCATAATCCACATGCTTGTACTTTACATACCATATCACAAACTGAGCGATGAACGACAAACGAATTATACTATTATTTATTAAAAAACAGACATTTATATACCAATGTTTAAAGTTAACAAGACAAAACCTAGATAAATTAAAATTATTATTACATGTATAGTTATATTACTTTTCAACGGGGACGGCAGGTAGACAACCTTCTTGGTTATGCTGTCCCCGATAGCTCATTGAATGTTATACTATTACACTGTGTATATAATTGTATATATCATATGAATGAGTTATGAATAAATAATCATAGTCATAGTCAATGATGTTTGACAATATTTTCTTGCTTCTTTATTTCCCCTTTTAGTAAGATGTTTATAATGAGTTTATGACAAACTATAATGAGTTTATGACATAAATTTTATGTACTGACTCCTGCAAAGAAACATTGTGCTGCAATTAGTTTGAATTTTAACCATATATGCATTTGCTATCTCTGGATTCAAATAATAGTATGTGGGGGGGGGGGATAGATAATAGGTTCCCAAAATTTTCTAGATCCTTCTATGATTAGATTCATATGCTAATTGTTTTTATCACATAATTTGCCCATAAAAGCAGTTTCATAATTATCGGTAAGACACACGTTTAATTATCAATGCATGCGATGAAATCACGCCGTTCTTCAGATGACTTGTGTTCACTGCAGTTTATGATTGTTTTCGATGAATATCTCGCGTTTATTTGATCATGTGATAAAAGGTATCTCACACTCGTCCTATTTTTAAACCTCGGCTCAAATATAATTTAGTGGATAAATTACGTATAAAATAGAAACTCATGGCGAGATCCTCTATATAAAAGCATTTTGATGGAAATACCATAACCAGCATTTGCATCATGAACCCTTACATCTGGATGATAACTTGAGTAATGTTCAACATAATTTGACATGTGGTGCACATTTGAGAAAATGCAGTCCAATTTTGAATATGGTCAAAGTCTGATGATTTCGATGGGGCTATGCCACTTTTTGGACTTAGAAATCGCTGTTTTAATGTTGGATGGCAACTTGAGAAATATACAGCATAATTTCTTGATATTTGGTATGTGGTTCACATGAGAAAATGTAGTCCAAGTTCGAATTTGGTCAGTGTCGGATGATTTTGACGAGTTATGCCTCTTTTTGACTTAGAAATTGCTGTTTTCATGTTGTCCAGATGGTAGCATGAGCAATATTCAATATAATTTTATTACTCCATTTTGAAAAAAAATTCGTATTATGGAAATGGGTTGTCCGTCCGTTTGTCCGTATCTGGTTTCCGGGTGATGACTTTAGATTGAATCAAGTGAACTGAACCAAATTTGGTATGGTATTTTAGTTTACCACACCAAAATACAGATCAAGTTCAAATATGGGTTTTGTCCACATGATTTTGACTGAGTTATGCCCCTTTTTCGACTTAAATATTACCTGATTTGCAGTTTCCGGATGATAACTTTAGATTGAATTAAGTAAACTGAACCAAATTTGGTGTACAGATCAAGTTCAAATATGGGTTGTCTACATGATTTTGCAGGTCAAGTTCGAATTTGAGTCCGATCCAACCATTTGTGCCAGAGTTATAGAATTTCTTTTTGTCTGAAAATAGCCGAAAATAAATATTTAATTTTTTTTCTTCTTCGGATTTTCAGTCATAAATACCACACTTGAAGTTATTGTGTCTTAAGACAAAGGTTTCAAACAAATGAATTAAACCTTGCCCCACTCTACTCCAGAAAGGGCGTTTATGCCCACACCCCGACGGTGTGCTCTTGTTAAAATTAATAATTACCGATGTTTCTGATCATTTGGCATGTTTCTACATGCATGGGACTAAATCACCGGCGCCACCTATGAGCTCTACGCGTGATCGGCGAGTTTATTCACCAAAAAATATGAACTTGTTCAAACAAATTCTTACCACATCATCGTTTGATGATGTATACAATTGCCAGTGTCCAAGCGAATCATACAACATATTTATTACAACGTATACCGATGCATTCCATACAGCCTTCCCAGTAACTAATACTCACATCCCTAAAAGATTCATAAAACAAAATCCTTGGATCACTTCTGGCGTCCTAACGTCTTCACATACAAAAAACAAACTATATAGAACGAAACTAAAAAATCCAACCGATCTAAACATAAAAAAATATAAAACATTCTGCAATATATATAATAAAGTCATCAGGAAGAGTAAATCGCTTTACTATAAGAATATTTTCAATGAAAACAGGGGCAACATGAAAGCCACTTGGAAAATCCTTAGAAGTATAATCGGCAAGAATAAATCATCAGTCATACCACCAAACGAATTCATCAGCAACGGCGAACGCATATCTGACCCAAAAGAGATTGCATCCCATTTCAATTCATTCTTTGTTAATGTTGGACACAACATAGTCAACTCGATACCTCATACTGAAAACTCACATGTAGATTATCTTACGGGCCATTATCCACATATTTTTAAACTTCTTCCTACAAATGAGCAAGAAGTAATCCTAACAGCATTCAAAATAAAACCAAAACATACTCTTGATTTAAATAATATTTCCAGCAAACTTATGAAAGTAACAATTAATGAAGTAGCACAACCACTGGTCCACATAATTAATCGTTCATTCAAAGTGGGGAAATTTCCAGATGACATGAAACTGGCGAAAGTTATTCCAGTCTTTAAAAAGGGCGATAATTCTAATTTCAATAATTATCGACCGATAAGTATACTTCCTATATTTTCCAAAATTATGGAAAAAATAATGGCCATCAGACTCAGAGACTTTCTTAACGACAATGATATATTGTACGAACACCAGTATGGTTTTCGTAGCAAACACTCAACCTACCATCCAATAATTCAACTCCTAAGTTCAGTTGCACAAAATAATGACCAAATATCTAGAGATTCAACATTAGCATTATTCGTTGATTTTTCGAAAGCATTTGACTCTATAAATCATGAAATACTCTTATCTAAACTATCCCACTATGGAATTATAGGTCTTACAAACGACTGGTTTCGTAGCTATTTAGTTAATAGACAACAATGTGTATGCTTTAAAAATACCCTCTCTGAAACTTTAGATGTTAGTTGTGGAGTGCCCCAGGGGTCAATTTTAGGACCTCTTCTTTTTCTAATTTACGTTAACGACATGAAAGATGCAACCACCCTCTCGCTACTTTCATTTGCTGACGACACAACCCTATATACATATGGTAATAACACACACGACTTAAAAGCGTATATGAATACCGAAATAGCAAAATTCTTCGAATGGTGTTGTGCAAATTATATACAAATAAATCCTTCAAAATGTAAATATATTCTCTTTCATCCTATGAACAACTCGCATAGGGGCGATAATCTATCACTTAGGATCAACAACACCGATATTACACAGGTTGGTAACACGAGACACGAACAATCATTAACATATTTAGGTGTGAAATTGGATGAAAATTTGAAATTTCATCATCACATAAATCATGTGTGCGCTAGAATTGCCAGTGCAAATTATAGTCTGAATAAAATTAAGCACTTCTTTCCACGTGAAGCACTCAAATCGTTATACTATGCAATAGTTCACAGTCATTTGATGTATGCTATACATATATGGGGAAATTCGAATAAAAGTGATAAGAGTATTCAAACTGCAGAAAAAATCCATGCGCATAATAAACAATAAAAAAATACAATAGTCACACAGATCCGCTATTTAAAACAAATGACATTTTAAAATTTAATGATATATATACCCTGCATTCAAATCTCATTGTGCATGACTGGTTTCATGACCAGTTACCAAATTCATTTGAAAATTTCTTCACAAGTTCCCAAAATGACACGCGACAAGATGGTATGCTCAAATCTGGGACACCGAAAAGTGTCTTCTCGGAAAACTTACCAGAACACTATCTTCCGAAGATGTGGAATTCCCTGGACGACAAACTAAAACGTCTTCCAACACGAACAATGTTCAAAAATGATTACTCTCGAAATAGGCTATCTTCATATCAACTGAATCCCAAATGTACATACAAAAATTGTCCTGACTGCAACGATGTGTAATAAGTAGTATAGTATTCGTATAGCGATAACTGACATTGTATAACAAGAGAGAAGGATAGATAATACATGTGCATCATCACCCTATCGCAGGAAATACATGAATGTATTATTCGAATGCCTTGTCCGACCCATTGGTTAAACAATTATCATGGTTCTCCGCTGGCCTCATCCACATATCCATAATCCACATGCTTGTACTTTACATACCATATCACAAACTGAGCGATGAACGACAAACGAATTATACTATTATTTATTAAAAAACATACATTTATATACCAATGTTTAAAGTTAACAAGACAAAACCTAGATAAATTAAAATTATTATTACATGTATAGTTATATTACTTTTCAACGGGGACGGCAGGTAGACAACCTTCTTGGTTATGCTGTCCCCGATAGCTCATTGAATGTTATACTATTACACTGTGTATATAATTGTATATATCATATGAATGAGTTATGAATAAATAATCATAGTCATAGTCAATGATGTTTGACAATATTTTCTTGCTTCTTTATTTCCCCTTTTAGTAAGATGTTTATAATGAGTTTATGACAAACTATAATGAGTTTATGACATAAATTTTATGTACTGACTCCTGCAAAGAAACATTGTGCTGCAATTAGTTTGAATTTTAACCATATATGCATTTGCTATCTCTGGATTCAAATAATAGTATGTGGGGGGGGGGGGATAGATAATAGGTTCCCAAAATTTTCTAGATCCTTCTATGATTAGATTCATATGCTAATTGTTTTTATCACATAATTTGCCCATAAAAGCAGTTTCATAATTATCGGTAAGACACACGTTTAATTATCAATGCATGCGATGAAATCACGCCGTTCTTCAGATGACTTGTGTTCACTGCAGTTTATGATTGTTTTCGATGAATATCTCGCGTTTATTTGATCATGTGATAAAAGGTATCTCACACTCGTCCTATTTTTAAACCTCGGCTCAAATATAATTTAGTGGATAAATTACGTATAAAATAGAAACTCATGGCGAGATCCTCTATATAAAAGCATTTTGATGGAAATACCATAACCAGCATTTGCATCATGAACCCTTACATCTGGATGATAACTTGAGTAATGTTCAACATAATTTGACATGTGGTGCACATTTGAGAAAATGCAGTCCAATTTTGAATATGGTCAAAGTCTGATGATTTCGATGGAGCTATGCCACTTTTTGGACTTAGAAATCGCTGTTTTAATGTTGGATGGCAACTTGAGAAATATACAGCATAATTTCTTGATATTTGGTATGTGGTTCACATGAGAAAATGTAGTCCAAGTTCGAATTTGGTCAGTGTCGGATGATTTTGACGAGTTATGCCTCTTTTTGACTTAGAAATTGCTGTTTTCATGTTGTCCAGATGGTAGCATGAGCAATATTCAATATAATTTTATTACTCCATTTTGAAAAAAAATTCGTATTATGGAAATGGGTTGTCCGTCCGTTTGTCCGTATCTGGTTTCCGGGTGATGACTTTAGATTGAATCAAGTGAACTGAACCAAATTTGGTATGGTATGTTAGTTTACCACACCAAAATACAGATCAAGTTCAAATATGGGTTTTGTCCACATGATTTTGACTGAGTTATGCCCCTTTTTCGACTTAGATTTTACCTGATTTGCAGTTTCCGGATGATAACTTTAGATTGAATTAAGTAAACTGAACCAAATTTGGTGTACAGATCAAGTTCAAATATGGGTTGTCTACATGATTTTGCAGGTCAAGTTCGAATTTGAGTCCGATCCAACCATTTGTGCCAGAGTTATAGAATTTCTTTTTGTCTGAAAATAGCCGAAAATAAATATTTAAATTTTTTTCTTCTTCGGATTTTCAGTCATAAATACCACACTTGAAGTTATTGTGTCTTAAGACAAAGGTTTCAAACAAATGAATTAAACCTTGCCCCACTCTACTCCAGAAAGGGCGTTTATGCCCACACCCCGACGGTGTGCTCTTGTTAAAATTTGAGAAGATGCAGTCTAAGTTCTTATATTTGGTCAGTGTTGGATGATTTTGACGAGTTATGCCTCTTTTTTGTTTTACTTAGAAATGGCTGTTTTCATGTTCTCCAGATAGTAAAATTAGCAATATTCAACATAATTTTTTTCATATGTGGTTCACATTTGAGAAAATGCGGTCCAAGTTCTAATATTTTGACGAGTTATGCCTCTTTTTTTTACTTAGAAATTGCTGTTTTCATGTTGTCCAGATGGTAAACTTGAGCAATATTCAATATAATTTATTCATATCTGGTATGTGGTTCACATATTTGGTCAAAGTCTGATGATTTTTGCCACTTTTTCAATATCAAACTTCCACATGTAGCCATGTAAATTTCTAATTCCAAGCATAGCAGTGTTGAAAAAAAATGTACATCATTCTTATATGCTGGGAATGAAAAAGTTACACAGCTGCATGTGAAAGTTTGATAATATACATATTCTGATATCAGTCATAACACCTTTATTATGCCCCCGACTTGAAGTCGGCGGGTATATAGTCGACCTCTCCGTCCGTAGAAACATTTTGCATTATTGTTCAGCAACTGCTTGGCAGATTTAGCTGTGATTTGGTATGGTGATAGAGCAGCATGGGGGAACAGCTACATGCATAGCGCGGGTTTGGTCCACCCATTTTCACCAGAGTTATGGCCCTTTTTTTACTTAGAAAATTCAATTTTGTACGTCCGTACAAACAATTTGCATTATTGTTCAGCAACCGCTGTGCAGATTTAGCTGATATTTGGTATGGTGATAGAGCAGCATGGGGGAACAGCTTCATGTGCAAAGCGCGGGTTTCGTCCACCTATTTTCACCAGAGTTATGGCCTTTTTTTTACTTAGAAAATTCAACTTTTTTTTTTGGTTTCCAGATGATAGTGTGAGCTTTGGTGGTACGATTGCAAATCCTGTATTATTGTGGATCAGTTATATGAAAATACATGTAAAGTGCGAATTTGGGTATGATCTGATAATTTTTGCCAGAGTTATGGCCATTTTTTCAACTTAGAAAATTTGAATTTTCGCTTGAATTTGTTTCAGTGATATTTAGCATAATTTATGTTACACATTTTCTCTGTTACCGGTATCATTATTCCCATGTTTGCATATAGGCCTGTTGGAATTTGCATTTTAATACATTTAACCTATTTATCTGCATTTAAAGGTTTCCAAGTCTGATGACCCATGTCAGGAGGTGGAAAATTTAGATGACCTACAAAGAAAACTATTTAATTGTTAAGCTAGTACACCACCTGTGCATTTTAGCATATTATGTAACAAATAAATGTCAAAAAGATGACTGATCACATTATCTAAACTAGTGAAAGGCTCAAATAGCTATTTTGTTAAGAGCAACACTGTTTCAAAATTGATAACAGAGTGGTAGTTGGATGCTGAACAATTGTGAGCTGCCATATTTGCAAGAAATGATCTAAAATTTTAGGGCTCAAATGAGTTTGTCCAATTACTGTCTAAAGTAAATCCCTTGCTGTCTTAAGCTCAAAATAAGGAATCTCTTATTGCGCTTAAGCACAATAAGGAATCTCTTACTGCGCTTAAGCGCAATAAGGAATATTCTTGTTGCAAGCGCAATAAGGAATCTTCTCCTTATTGCGCTTAAGCGCAATTAGCTCTTATTGTGCTTAAGCGCAATAAGATATTCCTTGCGCAATAAGAGATTCCTTATTGCTCTTAAGCGTAATAAGGAATTTCCTTATTGCACTTAAGCTCAATTATTTATTAAATGTCAATTTGGCTTACAATTACATGTGTTTACACATTGATTTTGAGTAATAAGTTGTTTTTTTTATAAGTGTTTGCATTTCTTCTTATTCAAATAAATTCATTATCTATTCTAAATAATTTAGTTATCAATTGTCTTTATATACCTTGGCTGCTGGTCAAGACCTACTTGCATTTGAGCCAATTAATATGGACCCAGAGATAACCAAGAATAACCGTATTTTTCCACCATAGTGTGATCTAACATAAATCAATGGATGCACATGGCAAGGTATGCATATTATAGAGCCATTTTAAAATACAGATCTTGTTTCACTGTTGGACGTTGGGTCAATATTGGTATTTCATGTAATTGGTAGCAGATTCAAATCATATAGTAGGATAATGTGTACTTTTTCATTTGTTAGAATAACATTACTTTAATGCTATTTTAATATTGAGAGTAGGTTTTTAGAATGTTGTGTCCACAGCCGCGTCAGCGTATGTTAAATTATAACATTGACAAAATGCTACAGGAATGTTAAAATAATGTTAGTTTTCTGTTATTTTAATGCTAATAGTTGACTTTTTGTAATGTTGTGTGTTAAATAGGTAATTAAATTTAAAAATTATTTTAACATGTTGGTTTAAACCAACATGTTAAAAATAACATGATAACATGACAAAATTTTACAAAAACCAACTATTAACGATAAAATAAAATAAAATCAAGTTATGCCAACATGTTAAAATAACATTATTCTAATGTTAACAATTGTCTTTTTAACATTGGTGTTGTTTAATCAGTAACGTTTTCACAATGTTAACAGAACATTTTCAATGTTATTCTAACGTTAAGCTAAGTTATTTAATGTTAAAATAACGTTAATAATTGGTTTCGGTAACATTACCTAAAGTTACCAGAATGTTTTTAAAAGTTATTCCAACATTAAAATAACGGTTTATTTAACGTTAAAATAGTGTTTAAAATAACGTTAATAATTGGTTTTTCTAATGTTAATTTAATGTTGTTCATTTAATTTCTAACGTTATATTAACGTTATAATAACATGTTAAATTAACGTTATTTCAACGAGCAAACTGAACGAATTCACAACGTTAAAAGAACGTTTTCTTAACGTTATTCCAACGTTAAAATAACTGTTTATTTAACGTTAAAATAACGTTAAAAATACGTTAATAATTGGGTCGTTGTAACGTTCCTAAAGTTACCAGAACGTTTTTTCAACGTTATTCCAACAGTAAAATAACGGTTTATTTAACGTTAAAATAACGTTTAAAATAACGTTAATAATTGGTTTTTCTAACGTTAATTTAACGTTGTTCATTTAATTTCTAACGTTATATCAACGTTATAATAACGCGTTAAATTAACGTTATTTCAACGAGCAAACCGAAAGAATTCACAACGTTAAAAGAACGTTTTTTTAACGTTATCCCAACGTTAAAATAACGGTTTGTTTAACGTTAAAATAACGTTCCAATGCTATCTGGGCAAGTTCTTAAACAATCGTGTGTAACAAAATATACACAATATGTGTATAACGGCGCATGGTCCATCTATTTATATGTAAAACTACACATTGTTGCGTGTATTAACCGGGTTTATACATTTGATGTGTAATCGTTTCTACACATGTTATAAGAGTGCAGTTATTACAACTAGCTGGGGTATCAGGCGTTGTTTTGTGTAAAGAATAAGTGAATTATCAGTGCCCCTTCAAGTCAATAGTCCCCTGAGGTAAACATCCACTGAAGTCATAAACATACAACTTTGAATACGATGGTTGTGTCCAAAATAAAGAAATAACAACATGACACAGAAAAGAGCGTTCAGTGTTAGCCCATTCCTAATATGGTACAAATAAAGAGCGTTTATTTCATCTAAGCGTGGAAAATGACTGCGATAATTGAAAGTAATTTGTCATAGCATACGAAGCCGGTACATACATATTTCGTGCATTCCTCAAAACTATCTTGTAAACACGTCTTTCCAAATTACATAGACAGAAGTTGGAAGCTCCAAAATACATCTAACGATATTATTCGCTTTTGAATTCTTCCCGGTATAGAATTTTTTTCTTTCTTTATATATATTTTTTTCTTTTATAAAAGTTGAAATGAGAAAGCACAAGGCAACAAGACAAAATTATAGAGAAAAAAGACATATGGGACGTAGCGCACATAAACTGCCTGAAAAGAGAAACTAAAAATACAAATTAAGTCATATGTGTACCAGGACACAGCAAGTACCTGAAATAAAGGGAAGTTAATTACATAGAGAGTCGAGTCAGAGAGGAGTACAGAGCTAAAATTTAAATAAAAAGAGGTCTTCATCATCTAGCTCGCATATATATCAGCGGATTGTAACCATAGATCAGTAAAGCTGGGGGTTGATAATCGATAATGATCAATTAAAACTGAACTTGAACTGTCTTTTTACGAGCATTATGTCCCAGAAAGACGCATTGAAGTTATACACATAGGATGGTTGTGTCCCAAAAGAAACAGTCATTTACAAGACATGAAACAGAAAAGAGCGCTACGTGTTAGTCTATTCTTAATATGGTTGACATAAAGAGCGTTTATATCTGCAGAAAGTGGTTGTGACCATGGAAAGTATCTTCAGAGCACGTGAAGCCGAGACGGTATATGGCCCATTATCAATAAGATGGTGCATTGAGAAGAAGAGAACTCGAAAAAAATAATTGCGATAGTTTGAGACAAAACATGTTTTTAATTGTTGTTGAGAATATGGCGTTTTCAAAAAACCAACGGATGCAAACAATTGAGCCCATTGCTCTGTTTTATAGCAGTACCCTGTCCGTGGGTTCAAATGCGTATTGTTTGCACTTGTAACATTCGTTACATGGTATAACCTGAATTAACGTTCATGACATTAAGTCGCGTTTACGTAACACATCCTCCGGTTTCTACGTGTGATGATACTCGTGTTTCAGGATATTTTTTCGGCGGACCATTCACTTCGACCTATGAGTACCGGTACACAGAACATATATGCACACTTTACATAGTTCGACACCAACGAAAAATTAAATGGAGCGGGACAAATTCGACTATCTAGAATACTCATTCTAGTTCAATTGTCTATTTATACAACCAGATAAGTTATATTGACTACCGTTGTTTTTATCAGTTAATTTTGAATTATGTCTATAAGTCAATACCTAATTACTGCGAAACTTTGAGCTGAAAACGTCTTAACGCGTTCGATGATTCAGGTATGTAAATGTAACGAATGTTACAATGATTCTCATATTCTATTTTCGTGATTGCCTTTCTTATATTTGTGAGGTTTCATAGTTTATCTGCTGTTTGACGTCAACTGCAACTTATTAAAGGTGCATGGTTCACCGACTCAGTTCAAAACTAGATTTGAAATAAAATGCGTCTTATATTCAAAATGTTGATATATGTAACGAAAGTTACTGAATTGGAGATCCGGTATATCCATTATAAGTGTTGGCGTCTGCAGATCACACCCCATACCATTATATAACTGGAACATGATTTATCCCACGATAAGTTATTTTAAGTTGACCAAGATCATGCACGCATGGCACATTTTATTAACTGCATGAAGATGATCACGGTAACGAATGTTACACGTTCAAAGACAGATTGGTGCATTTATACAGAACAAAGGCCCATGTATATATTATATATGGGTTATTTATTTGGTATTCATGGTGTGTCACTGTCTAAACTGTGAAACGCCTCTATTAGTAGTCGAATATAGAAAGCTTTTATTTTATATTGATTAATTTAATTGAGCTCGGTATAGTAAACTTGGTATCTGTTTTAATTTTATACATTGTTTATTTACCCATCAGATATATACTTATGCTACATTGGACATGGACATACATATTATTAAGGCATTGTTATAATGGATATGATAATTTGCTATGTATCTGGTAGAACGGGAGTAACAGTAGTACAGTACAGTAAGCACATGACTTTTCTGGTGTCATTCTCCCCGTCTATAATCAGGGGGCCCTGTAAATGTATATATAATTCATCCTGGGATTTTACGTTAAAGGGGTATTGTACACTAAATCTGGCCATGTATGGGACCATCACCTTTTATACTCAACAGAATATATGCAGCAAAAGAATGAATTTGAGCCATAGATTAGTGCAAAATACACCCATTTGCCCTATGAACAATGCAAACAACATGGTAATTTCAATGAAAATGAATAAATGGCTGGAGTCATACATTCATTTTCATTATAATTACCATGTTGTTTGTATCGTCCATTAAGCACATGATTGTATTTTGCACTAATCCATGGCTAAAATTTATTCATTTGTTGCATATACCGGTATTCTGTTGAGAATAAAAGGAGATGATCCCATAAATGGTCAGATTTCGTGCACAGCATCCCTTTAATATTGAGGCCTGATATCTTGGCATTTAGTGGAGCTCTCATCGCAAAAAAAGTCACACGGAACGTAAGTAGCCCTCAGCCGAATATAACTATTATCGTGTGGTTGCTGATGGATCATGTCATGAATGTCTACTCTGGCTATGCCCGTACAGATCGCACTTCACCAGTTCTAAATGTGGGCACTGTTTGCTGTTCTGACGGGGGACGCAGCTAATATACATTGCAGTCAATACATGTTCCTTACTAATTTCACATGTGGGGAAGGTCCCAGAGCTCTCGAAATTGCATGATCTAGGTTGTGAGCATATTTTAGTTTTCGTGGCTTACAATTATGGAATTTCCTCAGATAGTAAATTCAATGTTTATTGCTCATGCACACGTCACCTAAATAATGTAATCTCGAACTGGGACCATCTTTTACTGTGTAATACACTATTGAGTGGCATTAACACAAATATTAACAAAAATAAATGGCTTGCATTATTTTTACACAGTTTCCTGTTAGGTAAAATCAGAAAGTTCTGAACTAATGGATTGCTATATATGTTAGCCATGCAGAGTAAAGATTTATTGCATAATTTAGGTTGCTGGACTTAAATATCCACATAGGGCGATATGACTTATTTGATTATCTGATATGTGGTCGCTCATTTGTAACACATTGACAAACATTCAGAGATAACGAAGTTTTAATTATAACGAAATAACATTGTACGCATGTATGAATAGAATGAATTTGGTATAGTGCTATATAACCATTCATTTTCTGAACATTTTGTCGAACTTGGCTTCTATCATAAGTTCGTCACTGGCGTTGACGAGATATAACCGCGCACTTTTACCAGATGGTAGAGGCTCTTGAATTTTGCAAAGGACTTGATCTTCCTCCACCCACAATATGTCCTCCCGGTTTGGCCATTGGTACATATTCTTCTTCCTTTCCATAGAGGTAAGTTCAAATTCCCCTTCATCCATAGAAATTATCCGACCAATAAACCATTTCCCGTCATAAATAGCAGCAACATAGTCATCACGTGACAAAACGAGATTTTCCACAGATTCAAGTTGCTGGCCTTCGTCGGCGTTTTTCCAAGATGTACATTTTTCATCTGTGAGGCATAGTGGGCAGTAACATGACGTTTCTCTCCAAATTAGTTGTGCTTTCTCGTTGACTGTTATTGCGTGAACTTTCATTGTCCCCTCTAACGTCTTACAGTCCGTCCATGAATCCATCTCATCTGATTTCTTGCTACATGCATCACTCGATACATAGAAGAAGCTTATTGCAGAATCCAACGATGAGGCCCATTTGTAGAAATCGTCTGGGTCTTGGATACATATATTTCTATTCTTCACTGCATCATCTGCCAGTCGTTTTGTGGTACCGCCTATCCCATCACAGGGCCCTTTGCCGTGCCCGGCTTCGAAATAGTTCCACGTCGCGGTGGACCCATAAAACGACTCATGATTTCTGATCATATGGAATACCCATTTGTTACGGTATTGACTTGTCGGGCTGTCTGTCCAATAGTGAATGTGTCTCACTTCAGAAAGGCCGTCAATGTCTAGCGCAAATAATTGCTCTAGTATGGTCAGAACAGTTGGAGCACGGTGTGACGATTCGTTGGAAATGCAAACGAAACTTTTATGGTGAAGATCTCCTGTTAGTGTGTGCCGGAAGTAAATAACAATTGGATGTAAGGTGACTTGGCTTTGATTCCAGTACGCACTCTGTATTTCGTCAGCAACTTTGCATGTATAATTTTCACTGAAATCCAATTACTTCATTTTGTGGTAACGATTCCTTCAGTTGCTTCAATTGCTTGTACTGGTGTTTGACTCTCTCTACGTGCTCACCGAAACTTTTTACTTCCACTGACCACATACCCAAGAACTCACGTCGCGAAATCTCTTCATCAACCAGCTTAATCTTGCGTCGTCCGTTTGACATTACCCGTTTCCACGAAGAAAACTTCAGCAGCTCCGGAAGATCACTTTCACTGATGGACGGAGGATCTTTGACGATTTCATCGGGATTTACAGTAACCGGTATCCCACATGACCGCAGGCACTTTAATTTTAGTGCGACGTTTTGATGTCGTGTACATAAACACGTGTTTCGTTTCAAAAAGTTTGCCAAGAGAATGTTCTTCGGCCTCATGCGACAAAAGGTCGAAAACGATAGACTGCAAGCAACATTCTCGGTCAGAAATTTGCGGTATAAATTGCCAAGATAGTCGGTTAGAATTTTAGTTTGCAGTTTAGCTTTTCCAACCTTTTTACAGTCCCTTTTACTGGGCATTGTAACAATTGTTCTCCCTTTCAAGAAAAGCTTTCACAATAGGCTTCAATTTGGTAGTTGCTCGATCCCTGCGCTTCGCTGCAAAATTTATCCCTTTTTTTATTGACATGCTGATTCTATTACGACAGAGCGTTGTTTCTACGCCGAGTGATCTGACACATCTGTATTTTTTGACAAGCTTTCCTGCAACAGTCGAGTATATCCTAGATTTATGCGCGGCTGTGCTGCATTTTGTGCGCTCTTTGATCTCCGATAATACCACATTGCTCAACAGAAGTTGTTTTCTAATTTTCTCGGCACGCGGACCCCGTAACCCTGCATGTCTCAGTTGTGCCGATGTCTTACTTCTCGGTGTGGACGGAGTGGTTGGGCTCCTCAAACGCTGTGTTTTGCGTTGGCTTGATTTCAGTTTGCGTTTTAGTTTTGAATTTTCAGATTATAATGTCCTCATGAGCGCATTCGCTTTCGCTAACGCCCTGACGTGGCGACGTTTGGGCCCCTTACTTTTCAGGTTAGGAAGTTTGACTATGAGTTGTGTTCTTGTCTCGCAAATAGAAGTCGAATCATCCGGTGTGGCCTGAGTTTTATTGTGTTCTACTCGCCGCATTTTCCTCAAGCGATGTTTTGCTACGCGTTTCTTAGTGTTCCTATTTCTATTTATCCGCCCTTCTGTTGTCAAACATGAGACAGGGATGTAATTTTCTCGCATCCTCTTACGTGCGTGTTCCAGGTAACACTCCCGGTCAATGCATTTCTTCTTCTCCCTGTATCGTTTTTGTATTTCCGCTCGACTGAGCACCATCACTGGAATTAAAAAGAAGGACCGATTATAATTCCTTAAATCAGGAGACACCTATTTAAATGAACCCTTTCTATACTAAATCATCATTGCGCGAGTAGTTCCCATATAGGAAATGTTCAGATAATAAGTTCCAACAAACGACCATAAGCCAATTGTTGAACTTATTATCTGAACATTTCACTCCAAAGAACATGAATCCTTCTGCACTTGTGTTTTGCCGTCTGCTCATTTTACTTGAACATGCATCCCTCCAAATAAATAGTGGAATATTCCAAAGAAATACTTTTAAAACTGAATGGAAGCATCCATTTAGAATAGCAATGGTTAAACTATAGTTAATATGTGAAGGTAGGTTGGAAATATATATGATCAACCGAATGGGTGTGAATGGAATTTTGGGATTTAAAATTTCAGCTTGGTTCAAGGTTGTGCAGCTTGAAATTCCAATATAGATATAGCCCTACCCCACATGGAATGGAGACCCCCCCCCCTGTATAGAAACGCGGCTTATTGTATCCCCTATATATTCGCGTGATGCAGCGTGAACTTTATGGACTCAAATGTGATCGAAGAAAACGCACAGGTACCGGTACACATAATTATAAACACGCATTCTAACGAAAATGCCATGTGAGCTAGATTCAAATTGCCGACTTAAATTTTATTGTAGAAGTTTTATTAATACCCCAGTAATGTGATTGGTCAGTATATATACCGCATATCCCGACAAACTACGTGAAATATATGTGAAGAATCACGCTGTGTCAAATATAGGCGAGACAATGTTTTTTTCTTTATTGGCATGTTTGTTTCTTGTTTGTTGCACTAATGTTGTTGTTGTAAATGCTGGGCTCCAGTCAGCATTGTATCGATAAATACAAGTGTATATGCGTGGAAACTATCGGCATTCCCAAAGATCCATGACATATATAGTTACAAGACTTAAATGTAATTTGTGATATAGCCCATAGGTATATAGTCTGTATATATATCAAGACCAGGCAATAATTATGGACAGAAATGGTTAATTATTGCCAATAAGGAGACAATTTCGTTAAACGTATTGTGCTAGGTAATTTTTTAACAACAGCTAGCGTCAATAATCCAATTTTGCCTGTGCATAATAATAAACTCTCATTATGTAACTTTCGTTACATTCAGTAACGAAAGTTTCCCGCCTTTGAACGAAAGTTTCCCGCTTTTAATGACGTCACTTACGAAGCCGTTTGGCGGGAAATCTTTAAATTTAGTCACATTCAGTTTCTCAGTATTTCAAAATGATATAGGCATATAGTACACACTCCTGGTTGAATATGTTCGATGACATATGAGGGAATGGTTTCAATTAACGTCAGGAGCCTTGATATTTGCGTGTATATAATTGTTAGTTATAAAACTTACCTGCAAACTGTGAAATTTCGTTGACGGGTAACAAAATGTTTTGCCGGTCCTCTTCATGGATGTTTTGTTGATGCGTTTGACGTCAATTCACGCACGTGGCATAACAGGGGAAATATTTCCCATAAGGCTATTCATAATGGTAACGAAAGTTACAGTAACGAATGTTACATTATTTCGATAATTTAAGTTAGAGTGAGAAACCATTTCACATTGGAGTTCACAAATTGACATGATCATACTTAGTAAACAATTCGCGATGTATCAAATACGATTTCATCGCACTTGTGTTGTATATACACGACAATTTCAGGGCCCACCTAGAGACTCACAAGACAGAGGTAAGGTTAACAGCTATGGATATAAACTATTAGGAATGTGTAAATTTATGAAACTACCAATATTGAACCTGATCGCATTACGCATATTTTCGATACATTTGATAACCTCGATCAGGAGGGAACTGTCAGTCAGTCAAGTGTTGACGAACTATGTGAGCTCATAAGTAGTACGTTGGTGGCAGCGGCCGACCAAACATTGGGAACTTATCGTCCTCGAAAAATTATACATGAAAATGCGCGTCAGAATAAACCTTGGTTCGACAACGAATGTCGAGAGGCGAGAAAATATTTTAACCGAACCA
Organism: Siphonodentalium dalli; assembly: GCA_032622095.1. Taxonomy (NCBI): domain Eukaryota; kingdom Metazoa; phylum Mollusca; class Scaphopoda; order Gadilida; family Siphonodentaliidae; genus Siphonodentalium; species Siphonodentalium dalli. The sequence continues at coordinate 159,785,655 of CP136063.1, read as the reverse complement.
AGCGTAAGTATGACGTTAATAAAACAGGCTACAATAAGGCGATATTAAAAGACGCCAGCACAAGCTATAAACATATTATGGATAGAAAAATAAAGCAAACACGAGAGACAGAAATATCAGAACTTCGGGAATTCAGTAAGTATTCCGGAAAATCTTTTTGGTACAAACTTGACTCGATGTGTTCCGATAATAGGCCTAAAAAGAGGAGAAATGATATCACTATTGAACACTTTGAAGAACACTTTAAGTTCCAGAATGCAAATATAGACGATTCAGATATCACCAGGTATGTCGATGCGGATTTCGACGCGAATGACAATTCGTACCTAAATAGTGCTATATCCGAAGAAGAAATTCACAATGCCATAACTAAACTAAAGAATGGTAAGGCAGGAGGGGCTGATAATATTATTAACGAATATATCAAAGCCTCGGAAGATGCAATGATAAGCATCTACGTACGTTTCTTCAATCTACTCCTAAACACTGGGTTATTCCCAAAAGACTGGGCACTAGGATTAATACAACCCATATACAAAGGGTCTGGAGATACAAATGAACCCGGATCTTACAGAGGTATCACACTTTAAAGCTGTTTTGCGAAATTGTTTACCTCCATTCTGAACAACAGGTTGACTTCCTTTGCAGATGATAATGAATCGATAAGTAAATCGCAAATGGGATTCCGGAAGGGTCATTCAACTGTAGATAATATATTTATATTACATGCCTTAATAAATATATACCTCAAGAGCGGGCGAAAACTATATTGTACATTCATTGACTTCCGCAAAGCATTTGATACGGTGTGGAGAGATGCACTATGGCTCAAGCTTATACAATCAGATATAAATGGTAAAATATTACGAGTCATGCGGAGCTTATACAAGAATATTAAGCTATGTGTGCAAAATAATAATGTTCAGTCAGGTTTCTTCATAAGCCAGGTAGGTTTATTTCAAGGAGAGACAATGTCACCACTTTTATTCTCTCTTTTCGTAAACGATTTACAATGTTTTTTAAACCTACATTTTTTAGATGAGAAATATTTTGAACATATTGGATGTTTTATTAGCATATTATGTTTGTTATATGCCGACGATACGGTTATCTTGTCAGATTCTGAGGGAAATATGCACCGTGCTCTATTAGCCTTTGCCGACTACGCCGAGGCATGGAAACTTGAAGTGAATACTCTCAAGACCAAACTTATTATATTTACGAACAAATTACCAAGAAATATGCCCATATTTATATACAGAGGGCAAGAAATAAAATTTGTAAAGGAATTTAAATATCTTGGTATCAAGTTCTTCTACAATGGGAGATTTTGCCAATCTCTTAAAGACACCACAATTACCGCAACGAAAGCAATGTACGGTCTACTGAATCGAACTCGAAAACTGAGGTTACCTTTAGATATCTTATTCAAGTTATTCGATGCTATGGTTATGACAATTATGTTATATGGAAGTGAAGTTTGGTGCTTTGAACAAGTTCAAAGTCTCGAGACGCTCCATTTGAAATTTTGTAAAATAGTTACCTCAATGAAATCTAGTACGCCAAATTACATGGTTTATGCCGAACTTGGTAGATATCCTATATTGATTGAAATAAAATACAGGGCTCTAGCATACTGGTCCAAGCTAGTTTCACACGAAGGATCAGAGCTAGCCAAGAATATATTTCTTTTACTCAGATATATAAACGAGAGGGATACAAAACTGCAAAATAAGATGAATTGGGTATGTTTTGTAGAAGGAATTCTACATGACATACACATGGAACATGTGTGGACAAACCAATCAGCGCTGAGCAAAACAGAGTTGAGAAACATAAAATCGCTACTGATTAAGCAGTATGAGCACCAACTCTTTGAAAATCTGAATGCTTCTACTTCATCGCGCGCCATATTTTAAAGAGACATAAAGCAGTCCATGAAAATGAGTAGCTATTTAGTTTATTTGCCATCTCATTTGTCCAATTACCTAATGAAAATCAGAACATCTAATCATAAATTACCAGTAGAAAAAAATAGATGGTCAAAAGAAACCACAAATTCCGCAGACAATTTAAAGTGTTTTTTATGTGAGAACAGTCCTTGCGACGAATATCACTTTATAATCCTATGCCAAAAGTTACAAGATTTACGCAAAATCCACATTCCCAAATATTACTGGGAGAACCCTAACAGGAATAAATTTCATCGTTTGCTCTCAATTGAATATTTGAGCCTTCTTAAAAAAGTAAGCATATTCATAAAACTATCTTTAAAAAGGATACCACTTTAATGTAAATGGCATCATGGATTACAATATAATTGTGTGTGTATGTATTTTTATTGATATGACTTATATGTTATGTGTGCCTTGTGTATAGTATGTATATATGTTATTGCATGTTCCAACTTAACTGTTGGCTTTGCTAATAAACAATCAACACAAACATATGGTAACGAATGTTACTTCAAAAAATCTAAATTGGTATTTTCATTCTCCATCGTGACACGAGCCAACTTAAACAAATAGAAAGCGCGGTTACTACTTATCGTAAGGTGAATTGACCAAACCCTATACTTGTGAACGATTTTACTGTCAATGAAAAAAGGATTTATAAGTCTGAAATATACCATCAGAATTGATTAGCCGAATTATACTGGGTTCCGGCGACACCCCGAGAAACGATGATAATTATGACTGAACAAAGATAATACTGCATATTCTCCTTAAATTTGACGAAAGCAATATGTACTCAATAAAAATATATGACGCGGACAGCAGGCTTTAGTGAAATACAGATTAACGGGCGATTACACGCTGAATCGCGCAGCGGCGACAGTAACGAATGTTACATTTGGCCATATTTGGCGGTCGTCAGGAAGACACAAATCGAATGCCACCGACCACTGACTGGTGCATTATTATAAGGTTACATTGTCCCATCACATAGCCACCCCAGAACCATCTACATATTTGTCATTCAAGGGGGAGATTCTGGCGACATCAAATGCACGGTTTTATTGAGAATGGGCCATATACCAATATTTCGCGTATTCCTCAACCTATCTTATACCCCCTTCCAAATTATGTAGACATAATTTGCAAGCTCGAATGATCCATATCCGTTTGACAGACGGACCGATGGCCCGATACCGTTTACTTAAAACGGACGCACGACACTGGGATCTTGGACCAATTGTAAAATTTGATGATCATAAGGGAGGTGTTGCGGACGAAGCATTCAACCAAATTGCAGAACTGCACATAGAATAGTGAAATTTAGTACACCCATTGGAGCACATACACATATAAGGAACTTGCCAGTTAATGCACATATATTTATATATATGAAGCTGACTTCAGTTACCGGTACTGAAAAAAAAAACCGCCTTCAAGATAGTATAAAGTAAGAAGGCATGATGTTAGGGTGTAATGTTGACGTAGCTCCAAATGAATTAAGTCAAGTTTCTAATGATGTGAGTTAATCATATGTTATAAAATTTGAAAACAGTTTGGTTCAGCAGGAAAGTGAAGAAAGACCCTTAATATTGGCTACAAACTCGGCCACCTTGGGAATATCAACGGGAGATGAATGCACTGGTACATCATCATTTATTCAAAGGACGAGTTCTTGTTTTTTCTTTTTAATTCTGTTCGCAGTTTCACGCCGATGGCTGCTCTTATTCTTCCTGAATTTGGCATGCCCAGCATGTATTTCTTCGTCTCTTCACGAAATCATACATCTTCGATTTTGCATCTGACTCCGCCTGATTGATGTTCAAATTTGCAATGTCTGTTATGTACCTAACTGTAATATGGCACGGATCATTGCTGTCATATGGCGGGCCCAACGAACTAATAATTTTCATAATCTCATTCTCATCAGTGCTCCTTTCTTCATCCAAGTTGAATCATTTCAGGTTGAATTCTCTCCTTATTGCTTTACGATAGACACTATAACGGCACACTCCCTGAGTAAGTCTAGAGGAAGTCAGAATGGTGCGGAAATATCATCTGGTGACAACGATAGCACCCAGGAAAATTGGCTTATCTGTGACTATCATACAATACCTCTGAGTATTTAATTATAACTATATCAGGACAAGGCACGATTCCGTGACGATTCTGAGTTGTCTTTAGTTCGTAGACAAATATTCCACCCTCCTTATGTCTATTCAGATCAGGTGGAACATCTGTTTCTGTTGCAAACAGCATTTTATTTGAGATCATGGGCTAGGCCTTAAACTTTCTTCGTTGAAAGATGAAGGCAGTGTCCTTCAGACTCCCAATGTGATAATAACACAACGTATTATACGCCTGCATCAATGGTGATAACAAATTGCTGATCATCTTGTGTGATCGAGTAACGGGTTAGCGGTTGAGTATCTCTTGGATTAGCTTTAGTTATAAAATTGCCTGGTCTGTATGCGTCACTAACCTTCATTTTTCGCATGGCCCCATGTTTCCAGTTGAAATACGTCAAGTAAATGTTGGTCTATAGCTTCCCACCTTTGATCACTGGTCATTGGATCATATTTGTTTGAAATTTTGGTATGGGTACAGGAACAGCTAGATATGCGGAACTAGTTTCTACCCTGTTTGACCAAGACTGAGGGATAAAAGGCTTTGTTACATTTTGTAATAATTGGCTGTCAGTTTTCTTAAAAACAATGGGTGAAATTCCAAACACAGTATTGGGACAATTGGACAGTCAACTCACTGATTCTCCCATAGATCCGGCAAAACCATAGACATGAATTTTATGTGTGGGATGGAAAGATTCAGAAAGTATTTTATAGCTTCTGTCGTGGAGAACTGCACTAGCCCTTGGAATGTGGCACAACTGGAAGATTCTTTGTGTTCCAAGGTATAGCTGAGCTCCTAATATGTTCCCTTGTATCCCATTGTGTAACCAGAACACATTCCCAAACTGCAACAACCCGGCCTCTATCCAAATTAGCAACACCATAAGAAAGCATGCCTATGTAGTATTGTGATGCAACAAAGCTCTCGCAGCAGGCGACTGCCTAAAGTAAACGTTTTGGAGTTAACTGCTTGATCAATATCTAGAAAGTTCTTCTTTTGAAGGCCATCTCTTTGGGAAGGAAAAATGGTTGATAGCAGCTTTCAGCACTAAACATGGGCGCACCACATTGAGATCAAGACAAGAAAACCCAGTCCTTTTCTCTATGATGTCCACGTGCAAATGTGTGTCTACAAAGCAAGTTCCCTCAGGTTATAAAGCCATGACAATTGCTCTGGTATTAATATTTAGCAATGACATGATTAATACAAAATAATTCGAATGACAATGAGCCGAGTCCAGTGGGTGGATAGAGACTACATGTCTTACTCCAAACCACAGACTCGATCAAATTGGACAGTTGCTGACAGACTGAGTTGAATAAGCTCCAGTTTCCACAGAACTGATTTTATCGTGTAAGCTGCATTGTTACAATTTAAGAACTTGATTGAACAAGTTTATAAATTGCTATGGTCCAAGTTGAGGAATGTACATCAGAATTAAATCTACAATATTTGACTAAATTGCTGATGACAAATCCAGCAAACCGATTCTGCACTAAAACCAAGGCGAGTGTCGCCATATCATGTAATTCGGTTCACACGTATGGGGCACAATAAGCTCTTCTTGGTATTTGACGTGGCCCAATCAATATCTGAAGTAAATGTCGGGAGGACCACGCCGTCTTAGCTATAATCCCGGAATGAAATCAATTATTCCATTTTAAAATTACACATCCTGTTATGGTACTGACTAAAGCTTCAAAACTCACTTGTTTAGTGGAACTATAATAGAGAGAGAAGCAATGTAATCGTACGATCTTAATAGGAACAAAGACAGCACTGCCTAAAAAAATAATTCGGCCAAGAAGCATTGTACTCAAATACTATTCACATGTTCAACTCCAATTTCTAAGTCAAGTGTGGCACATAACTCTTGTATGGAGTTTTAATTGCATTTTCCGTTTTTTAGTTATCTGTTTATATTAAATATGGATTCCATCCTGCTCATATTAAAAAAAACATAACATATGGACTTCATGGTGTGACGTTGAGCTTCGCTGGAAAATCATAATCTATTTTAAGAACTTTCAGGTCCGATAAGTTATATTAAATCTCAGATGTTACTACAGAACAGTTTTTAAACTGGTGTTTCTTGAACAGGTAAACGTCGTTAAATATCGGATTTTTACTACGCGTTTTAACATAGGAATTGGCCCAATTCTGAAAGAATCTTATGATCATAATAATTTTCGGACATTGGGTATTCGATTCATATATAATATTTTATATCCTGGTAACTACATAACACATGTTTATAAAAAGATAGACCATCTTTAAATATTTATGCTCACCTTCATCACACTTGCCGAAACCACCGCACACCCTTTGGCAGTTTCCGTTCCCATTATACCGCAGTGTTTTTCTGGCAACAATTCTTTTCTTCTTTGAATTAATAGTGGCACATGGAGAAAAACAATCGGAAAGATGGCCAGATTGAGAAACAGGTGCTTGTTAATGAGGGCCGTTATTATATCTGCATTTTTAACATACGAAAGTCATGATAAAAACAGCTCAGCGCTTCCTGATGTACAAGGTGCATAATAATATCACAGACAATTGAATAATTTATGATAAAATATTGAATAAATAAGATGCTATCATTAAAAACAATTCACTGTTCGACTTCCTCCATTGTGGACAAAGGTCTTAACAGTGCAAAATCACAATTATAAATACTAAATGGACATCGATCAATTGAATCATGAATTCAGGTAACTTTTGATGCATTATTTCATGTTAACCAATCGTATACATCAATAATTAAAATTATTACACAATAATTGACGATAAACTTAATAAGTAGGATAATTGCATGTGTTAACCAATTACAATATATATGTCTGATTCGGCTCATATACACAGAGACACCTTCATCAATTCAAATAAAAACAATGAACACATTGTAGATGTTGAGTCAGGTGATTGGTTTGTACAAAACCTGGGCTTAGGTTGAAATTGCATTTACCGTATTATGACTTCGCCATTATTAAAGAGGTCTTCAGTTCATACTTAATATCAATAGAATCAGTTGATATTTGTTCCATTTAGCATGAAACATTGGCATAAATATTTAGCAATGCCTCAGTGATTCTATATACTAGTTGCTGCTATAGTTTGGACATATTGTGAATCGCTTTAATTTCGTTCTCACCATCGACTTCGGGAATACTCTATATAACTTTGAACGTTTAATACTGTTTTATTTCACCAATGCATGTTTATGTAATTTACCTCCATTTCTAACATATGAACGGAGTGGATAAACTATTGAATGAAAAAAGAGGAATTACACAATTGGCATCAAATCACTCTGCAATTGCTTCTTGACAATGCGCGTTAATTAGTCAGGGGCATAACATCATGACAATTATCTTCTTGGATTGTCTGAACACCCGCACTTCTACATGTATATTACATATCATGAATTTGCTTACTATCGTGGACACCATTCGTTTTATTACCGTCGATAATCTGTTTCTTGTTTGGAGTAGAGTTATTCTTCCTGTATAATTATGCCGGATATGCGAACGCTGAGCGTGCTGGTAACCATCGTTACATTACAAATAAGCAAACATGATAGAAATAACAAATCAGGTTCGAGTAGATATGGTTCAGACAAGTGCTATGATTATTTAGCCATTCACGTTTAGGAGATAATTTGCATTATCGATGAGCGTCATCGGCTGAATGTTTTTTATTTAGAAAGGGAACGACATGTGTGATGATGCAACGTAATGTAATTTCTATGAAAAATCTTGATTTATTTCATGCAGATGATGTAAACATTTTATCTGCATCGAAATTAAATGCATATGATTGAGGCACAATTTACACAACATATCTTATCCACGCTCCGTACAATAATATAAAGAACATAATATATACATAAATATAATTAATGTATGATTCACGTGTATAGAAAGTCAACATAACCTCGCGCAAATACGCACATAATCGACCTATAATGTGAAATAGGAACATATGTGATTATTTGATTCTGAAATAAACAGATAATGTAGTACTCATACCCGTTTACTGGCTCGGGCCACAGTGAATACACATGTTAAAGAGGGTACACATCAAAAGGGTGTTGGCTTATTTGTGTCATTGTCCGCACATATTCAGCTTAGAATCGCTTCATGGGTCGATAATGTTACTAAAGTGTTCTCATGTTCAGCATATTATCGACAGAAAAATTAGACGTTCTATGCAGATTATCTACCTAAAAGAAGTTAATATAAGCAGATAATGTGCTGATTTTTGGTAGAACAGGCTGATCAAGTAGTACACAATGGTATATAATGTGTGTATGATATAATATATATGATATGTTAGGTCCATCACTGTGTCTTCGAGGGGTTTTCTTCTGCCGTTTATGTTACTTTTAGATCGTCAATATAGTGTAGCAGCCTAGTCGCTGAGATAAAAGCGGTTAGTTGAAGCTATGTGTATTTGAACAAAATGGAATAATGTTCTATTTAAAATGTCATATATAGCGTCATCTCACCAAACAGTAGCTTTTCAGCAGTGATATTTGACATATTAAAATACCTGTTAAATGTTCACTCGACTAATTCTCTGAAGTGTGAAAGAAATAATGACTTGCATCTTCAGGTGGATGACCACATCTACAAATGGGATTATCACTAATAAAGTTGCAGAATTTAAGTCGCTACATAAGTTACGGAGCTGACAATTGATTGTGTCCCGTCACCATTTTCCAGTTTTGAAATGGTCAGGACTATGTTGAGGATTAACTTTTTTTTAAATATTCAGTGAGCAACTATTTCCTATTTCTTTGCGAAGTTTGTTCCACTCTTTAGTTGATCTCGAGAAGAACAAACTACTAAAGTAGTTAGTCCTTCATTTGTATTTTGGAAAAGCGGTATTGATTGTTTACGAGTCTGCTAGTCGTTTATGGGGTGTTGGCTGAAGGTCAGTCAAATAGCAAGGGCTCATATGGTTTGCTATCGTGTTCGTATGTAATAGGGGTTGTGGGGAGATCGCCAGTTATATTCGTTATTGTGGATAGCATATGAGATCGGTTGTTCTACAATACAACAAGAGTTTGGTCGTGTTTCCATTTTTTTGAAAAATTCATTATTTACCTGCTTTTCGTTAAAATTTACTGAAGTTCAGTAGGTCTAACCCTCCTACTAATTGTTTAGTCAAATCGTGTGCAGACATACCCGTCAGATAGAATTGGCATGCCAAACCAAAGAGTTTCCATTAACTGAACTACTTAATTGTGATTCAACAATCAGATTCTCGTATCAAGAAAGCAATCAGGCAATAGTACTACTTTGTGATATCACGTGTCCATCTTCGTCTCAGGGCGATTGTGTAGCTTTCCACCTGGTCCGCATGTCATCAGTAATAATTGTAGAGACTCCATGTGTATATATGCATCGTAAATACTTTCTGAAACTTAGTGGAAATTTTCAAGTTCGATTCACAATGTCCCCTGGGTGGGGTGTCCGGAGGCCAAAACAAGTATTCTAGATAATGCAGTTTTTTTATCGAAATACAATATCTTACATTGTTTTAGTCTAAAACAGCTTGCAAGTGTTCCAGTCCTCTCTGATGACTAGAAATGAAGCAATAAAAGTAGTTTTCACCCCCCTTTGGTGAAATTAACTAAAAACTAATGTTCAAAGGTGTAGGTGACTTTCTGTGAACGGAAAAAATAGCATATGTAATAATTGTCTTTGACCAAGATATGTTCACAAAATATTGTTAATTTCTGGTTCCTTCTCCCGTAACTATCAGCTATTATGCTTGCAAACTTGTCACTATGATGCTTGCTATGTTGTTGCTATGCCATGAGTGGTGTTGGGATGTGATTATGACCTAGCCCTTCTGAGCTGTCAACATGGTTATTTAACCCTTTGAACACTGGCTCCCTACAGCGAGCTGTACCCTGACCCGGGGCTCCCAGGGGTATTTTGACCTATTGTAGACACGTGTTTATGCGCATGCTATTGGTTATGTTCAAGTAGCGCCACGGCTCTGAAACTTTATAGGTATGTTCCCCATGGACCACTGAGTATTTTAAGATCGGGATACTTTGCCACATGATCACTCCCTGGTAACGGTTTCTAGGCAACTACCCGGAACTGAACGTTACATCCAATTATAGCTTTTATCATCGTAAATAAGAGCTAGGAAATGGTGTTTTCGATTCAGTCAGCACCTTATTGTGAAATGCTAGACATATCTGGCCAGAAGAGTGAATCTAACTGTTTAAAGGTAGCAACGGTTGCGAAGCAAACTCTCCAAATGATCGAATGACTCCATTGCGCTGATAATACAATTGTATTATGTCCCATGTTAGACATCGCATATACGTATGGTGTTGGTTGTGTTGAAAAGGAGACACATGTCTGTAACTTTACATGTATGTTCCCCATGGACCACAGGGTATTTTAAGATCGGGATACTTTGCTACAAGATCACTCCCTGGTAACGGTTGCTAGGCAACTACCCGGAATTGAAAGTTAAATGCAATTACAGCTTTTAGCGTCGTAACTAAGTGCTATAAAATGAACTTGTCGATGCAGTCAATGCCCTATTGTGAAATTTGAAATATATCTGGCCAGAAGAGTCAACCCAACTTTAATTTAAGGGTAGCGACGGTTGGTTGCTAATCATATACCCAAATGATCGAATGACACCATTAAACATTTACCTTAGGCGCTGGTAATATATCATAATGTACTGGTATGTATTATACAGAAATCGACACGCATCTCATTCGAGAACCTTTTATCGAACGAGTTATGGGTGGTGGCTCGAGTGCATTGAATATGGCTATGGCATTCATACGAGTTTGAAAAAAAAAAAATATTCGGATGCTTGTCGCGTTCGGTGTTTATTATACATCACGCATCACCCGTTATTTCTTTGAAGGTCAATGGCATATTATTTCACGACCTTATACTTCTATTTAAAACTGTCAATTTAAATAAAAATTTAACCGTGAACGAAATAATTTACGGCGATGTAAATTGTCAGATAAACGTTATTATCAGCAGGTAAGTATTTCGTATTAGGTTTGTTTTGTTGGTCAGAAGCATCATTTTCAGTTAAACAAAGGTGAATAGCTCCATTGAACACTCCATTGAATGTCAACATAGTGGTAAACATCAAACTTTCATTCAGATCCGACAGCCGGGCGGATAGAAGGACGGATGGTCGGACGCATGTACTCCAGACACTATTTCCTCGTATAATTAAATTCGGCTGTATATACACCACCGCTGCCTGTACAACACACACTAAATCTCTTAATCCACATTCATAATATTCGACTTGTCTTTGAATGAGGAAATCTATTTGTGTAGCTATCCGTTCGCCCTATCTGCATATGATCATATTATTATAAATTTTTGCTCGTCATCAAGTGCGGCATAATTGTATAAATTTACCGAGTGGGGCATTTGAATGGTTAAATATTGCACGTTCTTCAAAATCAATAACGAATGCCGTTATATTAACGTCATACGTTATTGACTGTAAACACGGATTGCAGTATTTCACCATTCGCGTTCCGCAATCGGTAACTGAAATGAACTCGGTGATGTACTTAATATATCTAGATATCTACGGGTGGGGTATTATATAGGTCCATATATAATTTCAATCATACCCATGTGGTTATAACTACATCAAATTTCCGGAGATTTCCTGTGTGAGTGAAAGCTGAAAGAATACAGACACATTGTTTGTTATACGGTATAATACATATTTCATGGCCATGGTCAATAATCTAGACATTAAAGGTACTCAATCCGATCAGACGCTCCTATATTACTATTTCTTTGGCTTCGGGGGTAAACAATATTTGATTCGAGTCGAGGAACCCACACCTCAGTGCTCAGATATATATTTGTATACTCCCTTTTTGAAAAAAGGTATTATGTAATCAGTCTCTGTCTGTCTGTCCGTCCGTCGTCCGTTAACATTTTTGGTTTCCGATCGATAACTCCAGTTTGGATTATTTGATCTGAACCAAAGTTGGTATGTGTATTTCCCAGCTAAAACTACAGGCCAAGTTCGAATATGGGTTCCGTCTAATTATTTTTACATCAGTTACGGCCCTTTTTCGACTTAGAATTTGACCGTCTGTTAATATTTTTGGATTCCGACCGATACCTCCAGTTTGGATTATTTGATCTGAACCAAAGTTGGTATATGTATTTCCCAGCTAAAATACAGGCCAAGTTCGAATATGGCCTCCGTCTAATTATTTTGACATGAGTTACGACCCTTTTTCGACTTAGAATTTGACCATCTGTTAACATTTTTGAAAAAAGGTATTATGTAATCAGTCTCTGTCTGTCCGTCCGTCGTCCGTTAACATTTTTGGTTTCCGATCGATAACTCCAGTTTGGATTATTATACCCCCCGCAACGAAGTTAGGGGGGGTATACTGGAGTCAGCTTGTCCGTCCGTCCGTCCGTCGTCCGTCCGTCGTCCGTCGTCCGTCCGTCCGTGGACACAAATTTGTCCGGAGTTTTTCTCAGTCGTTTTTTGATCAATTTCCGTGAAACTTGGCACAGACATCAACCACCATGGGAACCTGTGCACCTGCGATTATGACGTCTGTCAGACTTTTTTTTTTGGAGTTATCCCCCCTTTTTCGACTTAGAAAATTTTCGCAGCATGTATACTTTTGTCCGAGCTTTTATTCCTACATTTTTTGGTCAATTTTTTTAAAACGTGGCACAGATATTTAGTACCATTGGAACTTGTGCATCTGCGATTATGACATCTGTCCGACATTTTTTGGTGGAGTTATCCCCCTTTTTCAACTTAGAAACTTTTTTTGCAACATGCATAATTTTGTCCGAGCTTTTATTCCTACATTTTTCGGTCAATGTTTTTTAATCTTGGCACTGATATTTAGTACCATGGGAACCTGTGCACCTGCAATTATGACGTCTGTCCGACATTTTTTGTGTGGAGTTATTCCCCATTTTCGACTTAGAATTATTTTTTTCGCAACATACATAATTTTTTCCAAGCTTTTATTCCTACAATTTTCTGAACCAAAGCTGGTATGTGCATTTCTTGGCTAAAACTACAGGTTCTGTCTCATTATTTTCACATGAGTTACAGCCATTTTTCGACTTAGAATTTGACCGCATTTTGGCATTGAAATTAGGGGTATATCAGATATTATTCCATTGTAAGCCCAAAGTATTACGGTAGTACAATTCGAAATAGCTAAAGGGCGTATTTTCCACGCCCAAGCGATGCTCTTGTTAAATCTTTTTTTCAGCCCGTGCCTTTAACAATAATAACCACTTGATTTTAGAGTTATCCATCTTACAACCGAAATTTGTTCGAATGAGCACGTGGTTCTGGATAAGATCTGGTCCACAAACAATAGAAACAACAAACTTCAAACATCGATATCTAATCACTCTGAGCTTTTATTGGTGGGTTCCTCGACTCGAATCAAATATGTTTTACCCCCGAAGCCAAAGGAATAGTAATTTAGGAGCGTCTGGTCGGATTGAGTACCTTTAAGGCAAATAGATGGATAGTGCATAATGATGCATGGTGACAGTCTTTTAGATATCGAAATCGAACACATGTATCGCATAATTCATTCACTGTTATCGGTATAACAGTCATAACTACATAACCTATATATTGCATGAAACGAGTCTATACTAATTGAGACCATGATATATAATGGATTTTAAAAGTAATATTTCTACATAATTCGTACTTGGGTCATGCCTATATGTGCCACATGCACGATAGGCTTCTATATCAATGATTCAATGTACCATGCAATCACGGTGTGGAATCACCATTTCAATCAACGCCAGTATTCCTTCTTCAGATGGCAATCAACCCAACATGTCGAACCGTCCTTGATACACGGATAGCGCTGACATGCGGTGCACACGAACGTTGACTTCTATATGGATTCACTTCTCCGGGGTGGTCACGCCTAAATTTATTGTACTGGTGAGTACACACAGCACACAGATTGTCTGTAGTTGCTTCGGACGGCCTCGTTGGAAAATGAATGCCAGAATTCTTTCAGATACATCCTCCCGGGGTCGCCGAATTGCATCTGAACGGAATTCCCCGACAAGTCCTTCACAAATATCATCAATGAATATTTGGAATGTACGGGTTCTTCTCCCTGGTACTGAATGCGGCGAGGAGTTCATCAAGACATATGCATTGTAGCAGCACCACATCACAAATTTCACAAACAATCGCCTTGGTATAATCTTGTCATTTGATCGTTTTTATCAGTTCCACTCATGTACTTGTTGCAATCTGACACCAATTTTGGGAATTTAATTTGTGATGTGGATCCGTCTTTGTTTCTCCGTTCTGTTGTTCCAACATCACTCGGATCATGCAGGGTTGAGATGAAGTTTATAGGCTTCCTGTCCATCCACACAAGGGCGGTGATATTTTGATGGCACAAGAATTGACTATCGCCGCGCTTCATTTTACTGCCTTCTGAAGTGATTTGGGATAGAACTTCCTGTTTGGCATCGCTGTGCCAACAGAAAATTCAACGATTCGTCATCAGATGGTCACTCAAACACGGCAGATTGTACAAGCGGTCCGTCACCAAAACGTACCCTTTGTTCAAAATATCAACTCCTGTAGCCAGTCTATCAACGACACTTCCAGTTGCACCCAACTCCTCCACCTGTTGTTCGTGTCTGCCTGTGTATATATCTGAGTGTATATTGTAACCTGTTTCTGATTCACACAATAAGAACGCCTTGATCCCCCACTTCACCGGCTTGTCCTTGATGTATTGCTTAATCGTGAGTCTGTTTTAGCGGGTATCATCCCCTCATCCAAACAGAAATTGCTTTGGAGTATAGTAGTGTTGAAATTTCTCAATGATGTTAGTGAACATTGGCCTCATTTTATATATTTTGTCAGTTTTGTTCAATTGTGGATCCTTTTCATCGACGATGTGGAGGAAGGTCCACAATGACAGAAACCGATATCCCTCTATTACCTGTCTAAATCCAGGTGTCTGAGTTATGAAATTCTTTCCTTGGCCAGAAAAATATCTGTATTTGATAACAGTTTTCCATCTGAAGTCTAAGTGCTAAGAAAGCTTTCATTTCTTCGATGTCAGTTGGTTTGTATATGTTTGCATAGTACGATTCTGGACTATCTTCGTTGGTTTGCATTGCACGCAAATTAGTAAAATTTACTAATCCTTCCCAGAATTGTTCGTCTAGGAAGATGTCAAGAAAATCATTTGGGTTGCTATGCTCGTTTATATGTCCCGGGAGGTTCTTTGGACCTACGATGTCAACTTTAAATGAACTGTCTCTTTCGACATACGTTTTACTCCAGCCAGTTTTTAACTTGTGTTCACTGGCAGCAGCCATTCTAGGACGAGGCATTGTACGCATTCGCTTAACAGGTAGGGTGCGACATGCATTTTCGCCCAAGAAAGTATCTGAACCACTACCTTTATCAGAATCATCGCCGGCTGAGTCCGCGGAATATTCTGTTGACAAATCGTCGCTCGGATAATCTGCAGCATTGTCGAATATGTCCAGATCATCAGTGATAAGTTTGGCAGCTTCAGCTGCCGTAAAACGCTTTTTTGACATTTTTCGGAATATTATTATTTTGTTCGTCTGCC
Organism: Siphonodentalium dalli; assembly: GCA_032622095.1. Taxonomy (NCBI): domain Eukaryota; kingdom Metazoa; phylum Mollusca; class Scaphopoda; order Gadilida; family Siphonodentaliidae; genus Siphonodentalium; species Siphonodentalium dalli. The sequence continues at coordinate 159,769,917 of CP136063.1, read as the reverse complement.
TTTATTTACATTTGACGTCACATCTGCATGGCGTCATATATATCTATTGCGTAATCATATTTTTAGAATCACAGGTGCGAGGATCGCTATCGTTTCAACATTGCGGTTGTGTGAATGTGTGAGTAAACAATGTTGTTAGAGATACATGTATGCAAACCTAGATATCATTCATAGCGCATATATATCTCGGAGCAGGTGTCTGCACTACGTGAATATAATATATAGTATACTGCGATCATATCGCGGGATCGGCTTTGTGCATGCTCGTCTCGGCGTTGTGTCGACCAGTTCAATGGTGGCCAAGTCATCACAGCAAATGAGTGCCAGTATTCTAGTGCACATACATTGTGTGTAATTATATGGAGTTTCTTCTCCGTCATTTCAAGTATTCAAACGTAACCTAATCTACGTTAAACGCATATGCTCATATATAGGCTCATATATATATGCGCATATATATGGACCCTATAGTTAAGTACCGGCCGGTATACATGACATCTGCGCATGTGCTAACTGAACTATAGCGTGTTGTGAAATGTGTCACACATTATTTCAGCGAGACAGTCTATTCCAGTCCCAATATACATGTACATTATATTATTATATATTGTGGCTCCCTGTGGTCCCGATATTTATAGAGAAATGCTTCTCCTTTGAGGATAAAAAAGCGTTTTTCAAATCCGTCTCTGCGCATGCGCGAAACAACAGACCCCCCCCTCCTGTCACAAATTTAGCTGCTAAAGTCATGGTAACGAAATTGTGACTTATTACAAGCAAAAATGTATTTAATGTGCGCTTTGTTCGCAATATTTCTAACGAAATTTTTCTCCTTAGCGAAGAAACAGACCCCCCCCATGTAGCCAGTTCGACAGCCAAAGTCACAGTGGTAAACCGGGGACTCGTGTGTGCAAAGTAGAAGTACAATTCTTGTGGATATGTGCGTTTACTGTGCTGTATTTCCGTGTCAAAAATCGTATGGTTTCCGGACCGGTCTCCCGGGATATAGGAATATAAGGATCGGACCGGTATTCCGGTCTCCCGGGTTGAAAGGGTTAAGATTCGTGAATAATAATGTAAATCATCACAGGTTTATCAGATTCTTGTAGACTAGGCACACAATTTTCTGTAACGTTCAATGACATTCTGTTTCATAACATGTCAACAGTGAAAATGTTGTCTTTAATTTGCATATATCTGCAGACCAGTACAACTGTAAGCACAAGGGTATACTGTTGCAATAGCACACCAGAAGGCTGTTTAACAGTTACCGATTCATGCGAAGAAAGTGAGGGTTACATTGAGATTGCACTGCTTTGTAACCCCAAAGGTAACCCATTTTTTTTTTGTAAATTGAACAGATAACCGTCATTGAAACAGTGATTCAGTTTGCAATTTTTAAAAGTTCTTTGTTTGGAATTAAACAGGAAGTAACAATAGCACTTTGCGTAAAAACTACATCATTCGCTGGCCAAATTATATCCTATATTTAGTTTGTGTATGACGTCAGGAAATTCCCGGCTCAATGTGATCTCTTAAAAATCCAAAGTATAATGTATAAATTTTATAGCAAAGTATAGCTGTATTTAACTCTCCACTAAATAGTCTAAATAAATTAGTTTCATTCATCAAAAACAATGTATTTTGGGGAATTTTGACAGGAAACAATTATCACTTTTATTTTAAAATTTAAATTAGAATTAGATTCAGATTCAATAATTTATTCAACACATGTAAATTCTATATATATATACAGTCAGAAAATCAACATACAGTATCAAATACATATCAATCTAATTTTGTTTTAAAGTTTTGATTGTGTAGTACAATGATATTTAGGATTTATAATGTTAGTTAAAATGTGATTTCATTGAATTTATCCACTGGTGTTGTGTTGAAGAGAGATACCCGAGGTACAAGTAGAAGTACTTATTCGAGAGATATCTCTCAACGTATTATATAGATAACTAATTTAAAATATTGAAAATAATTGAGGGCAATTCAAATTTGTAAAAGTAATTCCCGTTCATTTGAAAATATACCATCTGATATGGTTGAAAGTAAGTTTCTAAATATAAATATAATAATTACTATACATCATATCACAATCTATAAATCCCCATCCCCATCATCTCATATATTCATTTTATTTTTTACACACAGGAAATGCATATACCCATTTCCTTTGACTCGTCCATTCGGTGATATATCTGGTATTATTAAATGCAACATCCCAATATTTTATAAATAAAATTAGGGAAAAATAAATAAATTAAATTTTACTGTAATTTATCTTCTAGCAAATGTTTCTTGCATTGCATTTTAAATTCTGCTACATCTGTGTAATTTTTAAGATGTCTGGCAGGCAATTCCAAAACTTTACAGCAATTATACTAGTTCGTCTACCCTGCGCTGCTATTTGTAGTATAAATTTACTCTTGGGCTCCATAGTATGTGACACATACATATATATGTGTACCTAATATTGGTTTTTGATCTATATCCAACTGACCATATCCTTTTAAAGGCACGTGCGGCCTTAATTGTCGAAAATATTCATATTTGTTCCAAACACCGTAAACAGAAAAACATTAAAACGCATACAGTTCCGTTCATATATACCATGACCATCGCGTAAACAGCATGTTATCATAAAGACCTGCTATATTTTACCTAAGCAAGAGCCTGATTGTGTTACAGAAGACAGCACAATGCAACTGGCTAATCACACATAAATGGCATAAACGCTCTTTATTAGTTCCATATCAGGTATTCACCAACAAAGAACGCTCTTTATGTTTACCATCATAATATAAACAAACACCAGAAAAGTAACTTTTTATGCTTTTGTTTACATAACAATGGTCAAACATATGACCATAACATACTGTTTATGCGATATTTCTTATTTGTATACGGACAAAGTCTATATGTTCTTTCTGTTTGTGGCGGTTTTTGACGGGTGGAGATATTTTCACAGGATACCCACCGCCAAGGCCAACCGTGTCTTTAAGACTGGACAGTCTTCGTAATTGAACCAATCATAAGTATTGGGGACCACTATGGAAATAAGAGGGATTTTTTTGTCCTTTAAGTGTTATCCTTGGTAATGATATATTACCAGTATTAATAACATTTATTAATAATAATACCACCGAGTAACCATATTAAAACTTTATTGGTTAAATCTTTTTTGATTATAAATATACATTTAGATAGTGAGCTCACCCAGATATGTTATTGTCGACCGCTTTTCCATGTAAAATTATTTACATTGCTTTTTCAATATGTATACATTTGTCAACTTTGTATAATTTGTATAGATATATATCATTGCCATTAAATAATCTAATCGAAAAATAAACATGCATGTACGTTTATTATTTCCATGGTAAATTTCCCCCCTGCACAGTGCTTATTTAGGTCTGCACGTTTATTAATTTTGAGGCTATGAAAATTGAAATCAGCACAAATTCAAGATTTCTATATGATTTCGATACCAACATGAGGAGCTTATAACTTTATGCATGTACATATTCAAGTAAATGGCATACATGTGAACATTTAAATATTGAATAAAACACCACTGACACATACTATGTTGATTCCTATACCTACATGCAAGTAAAAATAATTAGTTTAACCATAGTTGATGTTTTGTTCAGAGTTCCCCCTGCACTATTATTTGGGTCTGCAGTCTTCACTTTTATTAACTTTCAATGGAATCCCCACCCCTGCACTATTATTTGGGCCTGCACTTTTATTTGGAGCCCGAGAGTAATATGGGAGGCCAAATTCACATTTAATAGCTAAATTATGCTTAATCGTAAAGCTATTAAGCTTAATCGTAAAGCTAACACGCTTAAGCGTAATGACATTACGTGTATATATGGGAACTAGTATTTTGACCCTGTGAATATTATTAGATAGGTCATGTTGACCTCTGTTATAAAAGGGCACCACTAAATATTTAGCTTTTAAAATAATTAAATATATATGCAAAATGGTTGCAATCTGGTCGGTGAAAATTGAAACATGGGGATAAATTGGACCTATACTAGAATGTCATGGGATTGATGCCGTTGACCTCAGACCATTTAAAGGGGAAAATATGAGCAATAAAGAGCGTTTCTTACCAGATTAGATGATATGTAGGAACTTTACCTGACCAGGGGATTGTAATGTGATAGGCGCCTTTGACTTCAGATGACTTACAAGGGGGGGGGGGGGGGGCTAATAAATTATACGATCAATAAAGATTGTTTATGATTAGCCCAGATGTTATGTGGGAACATTGGTGCACAAAAGCAAAATGACTCGGCGAATCTCACGGGATATGTGCTGTTGATTACATTCTTCACCCGAGCAACGCTAATATATATATATATATATATATATATGAAATCGATAAATGTAACAATATATATATATATATATATATAAATGGTAATATTTTTGGGTTGACACAAAACAATGATCTGAAGAAGGTGTTAAATTTCTTTACTTTCATGTTTTAGGTTTCTGGTAGCCAGAATGTCTCTTTCAACCCAGAGAATATTCATACATTGTCCTTGAACGAGTACTCAGGCATATAAGTGCCAAAAACCAGAGCATCTGTGAAGGTGCTATATCATCACTTGTCAAGTTTTGACACTTCTGATCTGGCAGTTAATTCTCAGAATATGCCTCCTATCAATCAGTTGCAATATATCATCTCAAGTATGGCAACTATGAAGGACACATGCGTTGTCTTGGATTATGGGAAATTTGATATAGATCAAATAAACATATTTCTTAAACTACATCATGTGTGAATTCAAGAAACTTAAATAAAAATGCACTGGATATGTGCAGTGGTTAGCAAAAAGAGACTACATTAAACCAAAATCTAAGAAAGAATTGAATTTAAAAAATGTAAATGAATTTGGATCATTATTATTAAAGAGGATGGACGAATTAATTGACTTCCCAAATTGCCATCTTTATGTCTTCTGCTGTGACCTTATTAAATGACTGGCTTGACTCTTCAGTGATCGAGTCTTTTGCTGGTATGATCAATAAGCAGGCAACCAAAGCTCATGTGCGCCACATGTTAGGCAATTTTGAATCAGAGCAATATGTTGAGGATTTAAGGAAACAATTTGGCTGTGAACTATTTTCAGATTCACAAACACTGATATTCCTTCTTCGTGTAGGGAAAAACTCAGATCAATGTAACTCTACCTTGAATGTCCTCCAGACAACAAATGACGGCATTGTGCACGAGAAATATGGCAAACATTATTCACTGGCTGTATACAGTACTGAGAATAATGTATTGATGTATGCAGACACAAAAGGATGGTCATGTCCTCCTGAAGTTATAAGAAATGCCAAGACTATTGGAAAATTTCAATATACCTCCTCCGGTTTTAGCATACTGTCATGACCCAACACAGACAACAACAATTGGTAGTCATACATGTGGATCCCAATGCTCATCTTGTTATCCAAAACAAGAATGTCGACCATCTGTCGACCACCCTCTCTGATATGTGCATGTGTGGCAGCCTTGGACACACCACAGTTCATTTCACTTTGTAGCAAAAAGGAAAGAGGCAGTTTGTCATATATGAAACCGGTGAGCCAATATGCACTTTTTAGGCTTCTCCTCATTAATTGGCTGATGCAGGGATCTATTGATTTAGAACATATGTATGTGAAGGATGAGAATGATCCACAGAGAAACCCCCTATTCGAAGAGGAGAAATGCACAAAAGAAGAAAATAGTGAGACACAACATACAGCAGAATTGACAGTAACTGACCCATTGAGGATGAAAAAAACAATAACTTCTGATAAGAGTAAGGGCACAAAAAAGGATAATGGAATAATATTGCCAAATAGAATTAACACATATTTGGCATCAAAGCCAGTGTTGATGTTTAGCAATAACAAACTCACACTGTCATTTCAAATAGAATTTTGTGAATCTACAGTTTCAAAGAATTTCCCATGTACAGACACTGGGATAAAGGATATTGAAGCAATCTCTGCAATAAACACTTACTTAGAATCTGCCACATGAGAAGAAGAGATTATTGCGGCTCAAAGTACTGTTCATGAAAGTAACTTTAATGCTGCTATGTCAGCTGAAAGCTGTACTCTTCAAGATTTAATTTTCAGGAAACCAGTTATTTCTTACAGAAAAAAGATGAAATGTCTTCAAATGGAAGTCACACTTAAGAATGGAAAGATGAGCAAGTTTTTAAATGTTCTGAAGGACAGAAAGATCAAATGGCAATAGATGAAGTAAACATTCATAAATATGAATGCAGTTTCTTGGATTTAGTTCGGCACGCAGATGATTTTGATGCACAGTCAATTTCTAGAGTTACAACAGGTACACTTGGACATACATCGTCTGTTGTATGCGTTTCGTCTATATTGTATGTCTCATCCAGTCTATGTGTTTTGCCTCAACCAGCTCTTTCTGTCACAGCTATTTTGGTTGCCGCACATTATTCATGATAATTTGTTTTGATGCGTTCAACCAGCCTGTATTTTCTGTTAAAATCAAAGCACAATTTGTTGAAGAACAATTTTGTATCCAGTCCAACATTTAATGATTGAGAAGGTGACCATTCACTGCCCTTTTAGAGGAATTAAAATTGGATGAAAATACAAGGGAATGTCCATCTTGCCAAGAAGAAGTTTCTGAGGAACACAAAGTGTGTGACCATTGTCAGGTTAATTTTTCCCATAAATGGGTAAACAGAATTGTGGACGATCTCTATGTTTTGCATGGTATACCTACACAATACGAACATATACTGATAGACCTGTTGAATTATTTGGCAGTGGTAGAAATACAGAAATTTCACACAGCAAACACATGCGATGTGGTTGGAAACTGAAATTGGTTTTGTATGCTGATGATCTCACAAAATGGAAGGTTTTTGCAGGAAGCGATAACAACAGCAATCACAGTGATATACCATTGCAGGAACAGAAGAGACCAAATCTGTCAACTTGAGACAGTTGGGACAAAGATCGCCTTTCATTGAAAGCAACTGCGAAGAAACTTATCTCGTCCACCAACAACATGAACAACATTCTACCGAAGGAGTCTGATACTAAAGGAGAACATGTTATTTCACAAGCAAGCAATAGAGTTAGGTATGTTGACAAGAGGATTATGCAAGTCAGTTTGAAATCTCAAGATGATATTCCACTGGTTATGTCAGATTGGAGAGATACAGAGAAACTTTTAGGCCGGATTCGTCATCTTAGGTTTAAACCTGGTCTACGTAAACCTCTAGGTTTAAACCGCCATGAGTCATCAAAATATGTGGTTTAAACCCGAGACCACAGGTCTAAGTGACGCATTCGTCATCTCTGGTTTAAACCTTGTCCAGCCAGACCAGTGGTTTAGCAGTAGTGTCTCTGTATCGTCGAGATAATTCAACGTACGTTCCTAATGCGGACCGCCTCGTTTTATTGATTGCAAAAATGAATAGTTACGACAGCGGTCATATTTTGATTGGAAATTTATAAGCGAGAAGCAGTCGGGTGATTCTACGGTAACTGAGCAATTTGAGTATCCCGGTACATCAGAAATACAAACTTCGTTATGTGGTGTATGATAGGGCACACTATGTGTAGTTAGACATACATATTCGAGAAATGTGGTTGGTAAAAATTATTTGCTGATTATTTTCTCATTTTGTCTGTTTTAGACCGTTAGTGTAAACCAGAAACGTCATTACACTAACGCAATTTATCATCACTTCAAGCAGGCACCACATGTATAGTTACGAAGATATGGCCATATATTATGGTTATTCGCGTTCCTTGGCAACTTCGCAATTTTCGGAGTGCCGGGGAGGTTCTATAGTTCTGAAAATAAAAGCTTCATCTGAATTTTCGAGGCACAAACATGTGTATTTTTTCGCCCATTCTTCGGAACACTTCTTGAATATTCTCGGACGTAACCACTTTCATGGGAAATAATGATTCATATTATATTAAACACCCACGAAGAATAAATCGATGGAATGGGAGATTCATTGTGTTATATATTTCGGATAACTCAGCTGATAATCCTTAGCGTTAGTGTAATGACGATTTTGTTAGTGTAATGACGCACCGTTAGTGTAATGACGTTATATCCTCCTGTTGGACAGTAGACCTGGCTGATGAAATGACCATGCGACACCAGTGGTGCATGTACATATTATACGATACCTATTATAACCATTTATATGTGTTTTTGGGGTAAGTGTGGACATTATGATGAACATAGAGGTATGTTGCTGTCAGATGTGTAACAAGCCCGTAGCTAATCCGATACTTCTACTGATGGTTAGTGGTCGCTATTGACCATCCACAGAAGGCTTTGGTTTGGATTATCCCGTAGCCAGCTTTTGTGGTGGACGGTTACGAATCTGTTGCCGAATGCGCGTAGTGTAGAGTAAGAGGTTGTCCGCGTGGCCCCATCCTGCGGATTGGGTCCGGTGCCCACCCCATGCAGCGCCCCTGGGGAAATATGTGTATAGTCAGTGCACCGAGAGCGATTCTGGGCCTCAATTTCGAATTTCTAATTGAGAAAAACAATCAGTTTAAGGTGCCAATAGAGAAGCTAAATTCCTGGGCGGCCTCCATCGGGGAACTTTGTGAAAAATCACTGCTTTGATATGATTCTAGAGCCCATCAGTGTCAATTTCGATTTTCTATTGTTCATTGAAAATGCAATCAATTAAAGATGTCAATGAAGCCAAATTGCGTCAATGCGTGGTGCGCGAAATAAGGGGCCCGGTGTGGGCCTTCCCTGGAATTTTTGTTGTAAACGTCAATGTTCTGACAGCGATTCCGGACCCCATATATGAAGCGTCAACTTCGAGTTTCTAACTCAGGAAAAATATAGAAGTTTAAAGGAGACCAGGGTTTCACGTTCTAAACTTATGAGTGTTCGCGAGAGTTACGGATTGCCTTCTCCCTTAAAGTGCTGAAAAATCCTTTGAGCTTCCACCCCTCCCCTCGCCAACAAAAATCTGGTGATGAAAGGGAACAACTGGATACATAATTGCGGAGACAACCTTCCCACCATTTATTCCCGTCCCTGCCCGTCAAACACAAGTTAATTGTTACATGTATGTATCTTCGAAGGTGGGGATAATTTCCCCGGGTATAGGTTGTCATAACATTTGCTGGCCTTCTCCACACGTAAACAGTGATGGGCGAAATCAGATACAGCTCAGGATATTTTGGTCCAAGAAACCTTATGAAGATATAATCGAACTATTATGTGTGTTATATGAAAATGACAACACTCTTCACTTTTTTCGAATGTTAAATGACAACTTGGAACTAGATATATTAGCAACTAACCCGAATTGTTTCTGACCGCAGAAGGACCATGGCGCTGTTACATGGTGTAAATACCAGGTACCCATCATTAGGCCGTGGACTCAGCTGCCTATATGTATATCATGCACATTGTCTGTAGTATATCATGGATTCATAGGATGTCCACATGTACTTTAGGTTATATGGACACATCGGACAGTTATGCCACGTATCCACCTACATATATAGATATTTGGCCAATGCCCTTTTAAGATCGTGGGTGGTGGTCCCTTTGAATATTCCATGCACCAATGCCACCATGCTGCAGGCTGGCCATGGACCGGGGGTCATATATGTAGGTCATGGGACACAGGTCGATAAAGGTATTATATGACATTGTACCCAAGAATGAGCAGGTGTCTATACGTATGACATTTATGGACCCAGCCCGTATACATGATATATCTACGTCATGGACAGAGAAAAGTATGTTGACGATGCCTTTGTGGAAAGAAAAATAATTGTTTTCATCGACAAAATGCTACATGGTGCAGTCTAGTTTGTTAAAATTGCCATAATAGCAGTCATATGTCATATTTTCGATTTCGGGTATGTCCCTAGCAACCGTTATCACCCTGGTAGGTAAGAAATATGGTAATTTTCCTGTCAGATCCACACTGACAACAACTATTATAATTGTTTTCATCATTAAAATGATACATGGCGTATTTTAGTTTGTTAAAACTGCCATAGTGTTAGTCATATGTGCTTTTATTCGATGTTGGGCAGTTGCCTAGCAAAAGTTGCTAAGGAAGGACCTGCCGCCACTGCCTCCATATCTGAAAATGATAAGTAGTGCACGGGGAACATATATGCCAAGTTTCATGATTGTATCACATTTTGCACAATTGTTACACCATGAGCCTGGACTATAATGAAAACCTCGTTATTACACCAACGCAGCGTCATTACATTAACACAAACAACGTTAGTGTAATGACGCGTTAGTGTAATGACGATTTCGCGTTCATCATGTGATAACATTTTTGAATATCGACAACCAAACCATTCAACTAGTTTATGAACACGCTTATCTCAGACGCTTTTATCAAAACTGTTTAATGTTCAGTCAATGCATATAGTATTTTAGTGTTCCGCGTTAGTGTAATGACGGTGAATAAATATACGGTACAAAATCCGGCGATTTAAATGTTAATTTCCCTGAGAATTTTACGAATACTCAGGAAACATATTTTGTTATTGTTAACATGGAAGTTTCCATTCACGTTGCGACAGATGTGATATACAGCTGACACCAAAGGGAAACGTGGCAACCCATTTTAGGCTCGCGTTAGTGTAATGATTCTGGATCATGGGACAACGTTTTTGGGACAAATAAATAGCCTTTTGTTGGATGCTTCTTTGGTATCTCTGTATAATTTTGGTGGCATTAGATTCCTTGCAAAATTCCACACCAGAAGGTGGATTTCGGTTTTGAATACACATTCACCAGTGCATAAGAAAAATCGGAGAAATTGGGCGTGTCTGCTCTGGGACATGCATTTTCATGGTATCTTTCCGGTTATCGTCATGCCTAAGACCCATACCGGAGTATGGTAGTCACTTAATTTTGGTATCTAATTAATGCCTGGATTCTCAGTTTTAAAATGATGGCCATTGTACTTGCTCGTGATGAGCAGTGCTTGTCTTGTGGTAAATTGTGCCCATTGGACACAGTTTTGCTCAGTTACCGTAGAATCACCCAGTCACACATATAAAGCGTATGGGGATAAGTTTTTGTCAATTTCAATATTGTTCTTGCGTTTTATAAGCTTAAACCGACAACTAAATCATCTAATTCGGCGGTCCAGCTAAACCAGCTTTATCGAGGCTAAACTTGAGATGACGAATCCGTCTTTTCTTCATCGTGGTTTAGAATTGTCAAACAATCAGTCAAAGGGTGGAGCTGTAAATAATCTCGAGTGAGGGCGTGTCTAAGTAAGTGGCGACTGCCGACTGGTGCTATCATGTCACATTTGATTCATTCGCACGCGAGCTTTGCTCAGATATGGACATGTTCCTAAATATATGATTTTTACAACTATCTTATTGTTTTGTTTTTTTTGGCTTGTGGCAATCACAAATACTGGTGTTCTCTACGAATTCATTTGTAGGGTTCAACGTTTTAATTTTGACACCAAGACGATGCTACTGCATGACCAGATATGCTATACACATAGCTAGCCATCCTAAACTTATATTGCTATATGAGTAAAATTTGATAACTTATTTTTATGTAGATAATGCCACAAAGCTCTACTCTGGCTACGCCCATAAATTCCCACAATATTCTACCAGTTCAAAACCTGGGAACCTTTTTGATTTTCTGCATGACGGGAAATTTATGACATTGAAATAAATCAACGCATGTAATATATTTCTTATTAAAAGCTGGCCCTCTGCATGGTTGCCCACTTCCAACAGTTCAGATGCCGCTTATGGTGTGCACTTTAATTGACTGGCCTCTTGGTCCAGGATTGACTCGATTATGGAGACTTTATTCAGCGCCAGAGGGGCTTTGCGCATATTTTGATCATTTGAACATTTTAATTTAAAAAAACTTTAATTAAATTCAAAACAAACAAATCTTAATTTAAATTTTAAATGTTGTTTCTTTTTAGATTCAACTTTTTTTTCTCAATTTAACACACTTTTTCATTTTAAAAAAATTATATTTTACTTATTTTTAAATCAAAATGTTTAAAACCTAACGCAGTTATACCCATCACCACACCTAATTTAATTTAAATCGGTCCAGGGGTATTGGAGAACAGTTCGGAACTGACAAACGGACATACAGATAGACAGCTAATATACCCTTTAACATATACATATATACATGTAAATACACCAAATTTTGTCTTTGCGGGTGAAGCATCTTGCATAAATCTATCACAAAGAAAGTGATGAACAGCGTGATTCTCGTGTTGAGAGACATGTCCTTTGTTAAATTGATTTAAACACAGAATGAGATCGGATTAATAGTCAATGAGCGATACTTGTTTCTCAATGAATAAATCCACTGAGCGTGCACGCGTTCACGATAATTTATGACTTGTCAATTACCATTATATCGGCCTATCTTGTAGTCCGATTGGTAAGAGAGTAGTTTGATTGCATAATCATATCACCGAATCGAGTTGTCAATTAGCTGGCAACTGAAGGACAAAAACGCCCCCTTAGACCCGGTTTGGCTGGACCGCCAATGTAGGTTTAAATGTACGGTTGGCCTTGGCGGTGGATGTCCTGTGAAAATATTTCCACCCGTCAAAAACCGCCACAAACAGAAAGAACATCAAAATGTAGACAGACTTTGTCCGTATACAAATAAGAAATATCGCATAAAAAGTATGTTATTGTCAAATATTTGACCATTGTTATGTAAACAAAAGCATAAAAAGTAACTTTTCTGGTGTTTGTTTATATTATGATGGTAAACACAAAGAGCGTCCTTTGTTGGTGAATTCCTTATATGGAACTAATAAAGAGCGTTTATGTCATTTGTGTGTGATTAGCCAGTAGCATTGTGCTGTCTTCTGTAACACAATCAGGCTCTTGCTTAGGTAAAATATAGTAGGTCTTATGATAACATGCTGTTTACGTGATGGTCATGGTATATATGAACGAAACTGAATGCGTTTTAATGTTTTTCTGTTTACGGTGATTAGAACAAATATGAATATTTTCGACAACTAAGGCCTCACGTGCCTTTAAACCAGAGATGACGAATCCGGCCTTAGAGTCAGATGTTTATTCAGTATTGCTATTCCAACGAGGAATCAAGTCTAAGAACATGGATTATCATTATGTGGTAGCCAAAGAGCAGTCACTTTGTCATGTCAGGGAATGCGGGAAATCAGTTCTAGGTTTAGATGTAAAGCATGATTTCAATGCTGTTCGATTAAAAACGGCCTTCATTACATTTTGTGACAACAGGAATGCAGGCCATGTTGCTGCGGCTTCTGTTTCCAACTCAGATGGACAGGCAATTCATGCATGCACCATTCAACTGGTTTTGGCAAATATCCCATGCAGCGATACAACATGCACACACCAACTGAACTTGTCGTATTCAATGATGGGAATGGAATGTTTAGAGTAAAGCCATGCGCATTCAATAATCCAATTTCTCCTTTCATATAAACTGACAAGGATGGTGCACTACAAAATGGAGCGTTCCATAATAACCTCAAATCCATTTTATGTCATTTTCATGCTGTCCAAGCCTTCCGACGACACCTTAATGAAGATGTAAACTTACGGATACTCACAATACCACTTGAAACTGGGCTCAATAGTGTCATGCGATGCTGGAATGTGGAATCCAGGACGTTTGGTGCCACCCATCTAATCAGTTTCATTGAGAAAGAAATACCAGCATATTTGCTACCACAAGCTGCAAAAACAAATCTTACTGAATATTTGGACAAATACTGGTTCTCCTCTTCATGGTCAGAAGCAATGACTGCCAACTGCATATACCCAGTGGATGATCGGAGCAAACCAACCCATTGCTTCTCACTGAAAATATAACCGAGCGGAAATTTAAAGACGTCGATGAGACGTACTGTGGTAGTAATTTGAACCGCCTAATTTCTAGCTTCACGCTCGAACTGCTCACAAGAATAATTGACGATGACATAATTTTGAACAAGCAGAATAACAAAAGCACAAAGGAAAATGTGAGAAACATCAGAAAGAAGACTAGAGAAATTGCAGCCTGCCAGAGAGCTCTTGGTATCATCAATAAGAAGTTGATAGTAGCATATGGTGAAGGAAGTGGGTGGTGTGTCATAAAAAGCGAAGAACGATTCCAACAACTGGAGAGCAGTGAAGACCTACCAGATTCATATTTTGATGGTACTGGTGGCGCGGATGCTGTTGAAGATGAGATGCTAGAGAATAGAATTGCCGATTCTATGGACCCGGATACACCCATACTGGCTGATGGGAATGATCACAACTACAATGTCATATCCAAATCTAAACGAAACATTTTCAACCTCGATATTGCCGCATCAAGTGGCTATTTTGAGTATGGGCCGGAATTCTTCCAGATAAAATGACTAAACATGTGAGTAATTCAGTCCATATCATAAACATGCGACTTGGAATCTGTACACGCAGTCTGTTTCTAGTAAGAGGACAACCATATTTCTGCAAGCATTTGTATGCATGTTTGGCAGAAGACAAGAAGATAACAGATGCAGGACAATTACTTGAGGCTTACAAGTCATTCAGAATCATAAAACAGAATGAAAAGCAGACTGAGCCAAATGGAGCAACATCACCATGTAACGACATCATTAACAACTTGAAGAGAATATCCCATCAAGCAACATCTGACGAAATTGAAGCATCAACAAGAGGCAATATCCTGAAAGTTTTGCATGACCACACTCATTTGATGATGAAGCACAAACCACCAGGAAGACTTGCAAAGCGACAACCACACAACATGGGGGCTCGTCGACAACTTGGTCCAATTGTCGATGCAAAATATGATTTAGTCAACAGATGAGGATGATGACTCTCCCATTGACCCCTATCGACCAGACATCGAATTTCCTGATAGATGTAAAGAAAGACATGGTGGCAGAAAAGGACAAGAGTTACAAATATGGGCATTAGCTTCGCAACATTAATTAAAAATGCGGAAATATTAGAGGATACAATTAATAAGATAAATGATAATAGTCAAGTGCTCAACATGAACCAGATTTAAATGATGTTTTCCCAAGAAAAAAAGAAGAGTTGTAAAATCTCAACCTAAACAGGAGTGGAAACCCCTTTCGAAAGTAAACCATTTATGTGTGCTCTCTGTGCAACAAATGGGGAAATCCTCCATATGCATGCAGTTCCAAGATACTACTCTTCAAGCATATCTCAGTTAAACACAATATGATGTTATTTTTATGTTCAATTTGTTGGTCAAATGGAGTGACAGGTGCATATTTTATAAACGATGCACTGTTTGAACGGAAATATCACTCCAAAAAAATTAAGGGAGAACAGATTAACCATGGACCATCAAAAGTCTCTGAATCCAAGTCGCCACAGTGTGAGAATGGATTTCATATTTCACAACATGTGTCTGTTAATCCCATTTATACTTATCCCAATGGTGACAGTCGTGGTGAGAAGTTGAAATTACCGGTACCTATACCTCACTATACTGTAAGTGACACTGTATCAACAGCATTGGTATCCCATAAAACGAGACAAGACTTCGCTGATGTTAAAGGGGCGCCGAGACGGAACATGGCTTAGCAGATCTTTACTCAATTAAATTTCACTCAGGCTTGCAGAACTTGGCAAAACACAGATACAACAAGCTCACACTGAAGAAACAGAAGACTGAGCCAGCACTGTTGCTGTAAACGGACGTGCAGTGGAAAACCAATAAAAGACACGTTACAATCAGTAGGGTGTGATGCATGTCAGAGGTGGTACCATTGGAAATGTGTGTCAATAACAGAAGTGCCACCTTCAGATCGATGGCTGTGCATGGAATGTTGGATGGAGTAATCGAGGACCAGACTACATATATTCAGTTGCATGTCACTCTTGTAACCAGCGGAGGGTGACTAGGATAGGTGATAGGTCAATTGTTAGCTCGTGTAACCAGAGAATGTGGTATTATATTAGGTATAGGGTAATTTTAGGTAACCACCAACTCGTGTAACCAGAGAAACGTGGTATTAAAACCTGTCTAGGGTAGATTATGGTACCACCAACTCGTGTAACCGGAGAAGGATGGTATTAAAGTAGGTATAGGTAGATTATGTAATCACCAACTCGTGTAACCAGAGAAAGGTGGTATTAAATAGGTCTCTGGTAGATTAGGATACCACCTACTCGTGTAACCAGATAATGTTGGTATTAAATAGGTCCACAGTAAATTAGGGTACCACCAACTCGTGTAACCAGAGAATGTTGGTATTAAAATAGGTCTAGGGTAGATTATGTAGCCACCAACTCGTGTAACCAGAGAAGGGTGGTATTAAAGTAGATCTAGCATAGATTAGAGTACCACCAACTCGTATAACCAGAGAAGGGTGATATTAAAGTAGGTCTAGGGTAGATTAGAGTACCACCAACTCGTGTAACCATAGAAGGGTGGTATTAAAATAGGTCTAGGGTAGATTTGGGTACATCCAACTCGTGTAACCAGAGAAGGATTGTATTAAAGTAGGTCTAGGGTAGATTAGTGTACCACCAACTCGTGTAACCAGAGAAGGTGGTATTAAAATAGGTATAGGGTACCACCAACTCGTGTAACCAGAGGAGGGTGGTATTAAAGTAGGTCTAGTGTAGATTAGGGTACCACCAACTCGTATAACCAGAGGAGGTGGTATTAAAATAGGTATATGGTATATTAGGGTACCAGCAACTCGTGTAACCAGATAATGGTGGTTTTAAAATAGGTCTAGGGTAGATTATGTAACCACCAACTCGTGTAACCAGAGACGGGTGGTATTAAGGTGTGTCTAGTGTAGATTAGGGTATCACCTACTCGTGTAACCAGAGAAGGGTGGTATTAAAGTAGATCCACAGTAGATTAGGGTACCACCGACTAACTGATCTAAACCATGTCATGTGATGAACTACAGAAAACCACCCATAAGTAAACAGGGCTGTGGAACTGGATGTAAAATAAGACAGTGACTTTATGTTGAAGTGACATCCCAGTATTTTTGTGTGATTGCAAAAGGTACCATTTAATATATGACTTGTATAATCGTGTTATAAACTGGAGTCCCTGAAAATGGTTCACTGTAATCTGAATTATTATGGGCCAAAGAGGCCCTATAAAAGATATCTTTAATACCTTTACTATATTTCCACATGTGAAAATTAATGTGCTGTCGTCCCATTGCCTTAATGCCCTGAAATATATTAATATTTTCATTACATAACAATTATATTAAACAATTAAAACAAGGGGTGCGCATCTGAAGATGGTGCTCGTCAAGTTTATTTGTCTTAAAGAAAGCTTGCATGTTCTCAACACATTCGCAAATATGTCAGGATTGAAAGCCTACGTGGAAAAATTTATTGAAACCCTAAAATTAACCTGCTCAGGAGATTTACCACAAAACACGCAAAGTGTATAAGTATAAATATAATTACAGATCTTTGAAAAAACTATAGCCCAAAGAAGGGGTACATATGAACTTACACAAACTTGTGAGTTTGGTGGCGTGGTTCAAGGAGAGGGGTACAGTTGAAATTCCATTAGAATCTCTATTAAGAGCAAAACATTATGTTCCAACTTACCTCGCGTTGGATTCTTCCAATGATGGTGGAGTAGGTACCATGCAATATAGTACCTACTCCATAATCCTTAACCTCCTCAATTCCTTGAGCTTGTTCATCAACCTGTAAAACACAATTGAGAAGTCCTTGAAAATTAGGATTTATAGAACTATTGCATATATATTTGCCCCTGGCATCTGTTAGTCAAAATTTCTGAAAGCATCTGAACTGATTTGGATTAAATTTGTGGTGAATGTTCCTTTGGTTAATGCTTTTTAGGGGCCCGAGTTGAAAATATATCTGCTCTTTCCACCAGCTTTGAATAATCAGAATTTATGACAATGTTAAGAATCTAAGAGTAGTTAATAGAACCTTTAAATAAAACCTTTTAGTTTCCTCAGATCAGATGAGCACTCAAGTCTATTAATGGTCACTGGACTATCTTGTTCTACTTAGTCAGTCAAAAGCTCTTCAGAGCTTGTGTTTGTAATATGTTTAAATACCTTGGACTTTTAAATAAAAATTTATCTAATCTTAGTCTAACTCTGTCTTGATATATTGGGCCCTGCTGGCTTACATAAACATCTTGTGCACCAAGATGCTGTGCTCAAAGACAAAGCATTTAATTAGACTAACATCTGAACACATATTATTAATTACACCAGGGCCCTGATCAACCACGATTATCCATCCCTTTTAACTTTTAGCCGATCATTCAGTTTGATGACTCTCAAGGCATTTTTCACCTTCACCACCCCAAATTGTTTCATGAATTTTTTATTTTTTAAGATGAGATGAAGCTTGGCAAAACCACCTGAAAAAACACAAGGTACCAAATGAAAGAGCTACTTATATACCAACATCTTTTATTGTTTGTGAGAGATAATTTATAAGAAACAATCCAGATAATTGAAACGATTCTATTCTATTGTTTGTGATGAAGGGTATGGCATTATTGCAAAATAAAAATGTCCTATTATTACTTAGTCCGATTTTGCCTCTGACGTTAAAACTATTACCGCTGTCAACTCCAAAACAGCAGATTTTATTTTTATAATATAATACAACTTGACTTGAATCGTGGAAATGTTTAAAATTCAGAAGAATGCATGATCGGACACAAAATATATAGACAACAACGCGCATCTTAATCTTGTATTTCTCTTATACTATACAACAATATCTATTCATTGGCTGGTATTCCATGTTGCGTGTGTCCCACGTCAATGGTGTGGAATAAAATACGAACACAAACAATCCATGTACCACAAATTTTGTTACTTTACAAATATAGTTTATGGATGCATATATGCATACATATATACATGAGAAGATGCTATGCTGCAAAATAGACAAATAGAGCTAAAATCAATGTTAGTAGTGAATTTCAAACAAGTGAAACATACCTTGGTCAAAAGTCAGGGACTCGTAGCTCCTGACCTGATGTCTGGCCACCTGTACCAGCTTTCTGCAAATTTTTTTGTCTGAAAAAGAAATAAAAAATATTGCCCCAGTATGAAAATACCTGCACTGAACTGATTTGAGTACTAAAACAGCCAGCATGTCTTCCCCTTTTATAAGAAGATGCACATTCTTTATTTTAAATGATAATAGCGTTCAATATTTTCTGTGGCTAATTGAGTTCAATTTTGCTGTATAAGTATGGAGTCAAGATTTTGTTTAAATCGATCCACTAACACTGGAGTAATTAACGGGCAAATCACATCAGCTCAAGCTTCCACCCATATGCAATCAGCTTCAGCTGAAGGTGTCAATGACTACCAGTATATATTGATGGATTTATGACCAAGCCCTAATTGCATGTTCTTCTCTATTCAAATGTATGTTCTTAGGTCTTCAAATATTAGACGATTATAATTCTAAAAGATAATGCTGTTCACGATTATATTTATATATAGCTTACTTTGAATACTATTATCCTTTAAAGAATGTGGGCCCTAGCACTTAAAAGTAGGATTGTTAAGATTTGGACATTTATATAAACAGGAACATTGCAATTATATGTATTGAGCAAGTTACCACTAAATTAACAATGTAGTGAAGCCCAGTTTAATACATGTTAAATCTTAACCTCCTTATTATAGACAAAAATTGGAATAAACTGTTAAGCTTAAGCGGTATTCATGCTGAACAGACTCAGAATTCCTGGTGAGAAAATAATCAATCATGATATATTTTAAAGGTACTCAATCTGATCAGACATTCCTAAATTACTATTTCTTTGGCTTCGGTGGGTAAAATAATATTTGATTCGAGTCAAAGAACCCACCCATCAAAGCTCAGAGTGATCAGATATCATTTTTTGAAGTTCGTTAATTTCTCGAGATGTGGCCCAGAAAAGACGTGGTCCAACGGACAAATTGCGGATGAAGATGGATAACTCTAAAATAGAGTTATTATTATCGAATCAAATATTTTTTACCCCCGAAGCCAAAGAAATAGTAATTCAGGAGCGTCTGATCGGATTGAGTATCTTTAAGATTTATTCTCCAACTATTACCAACATTTGTTCTTTAACTTCATCATATCTGTCATATAGTAATATACTATACATCTCGGGGGCCCCCGGTGGTCCAGTCAGTATAGAGTGCTCTGACAGTACAGCCATACGCCCTCAAGCGCTGACAAAGCTGGCTTCGAACACAGATAAGCGCGGATTCGTGAAAACACTAAAAGGGAGTGTATTCCGATTTGTGAATCTGGGCAAGTTTGTCGAGGGTCGATTCATGCAATGTGGTGATTTCGCAGTGAAATTTACCCTCTGCATGATCTTTCCTCTCGTAAAAATGACAACATCGTGATATGGTCTAGCACCTGATACGACGATAAACCCCAACTAACCAACTACTATACATCTCTTTTATTACTAGTTACATTTGTTGTGCGATTGTACATCATCTATCTACATTGAAAACAAGTATTGCATAATATGGAATTATATAATAACTTGCTATGCATGATGTTCAGGTATCAGTATTAACAAAGTATGATCTCAGTTCTTATTTCTGATCATGATTATAGGAGATCTGTAGTCTTGCCGATATGTCACTGTCTTCTCAATTTGTTTTGATGGAAACTGTTTCAGTTGCAGTATTAGTGAATTATAACAAAAATAATTCATATGTAAAAAATGCTCATTTATAACTAGGCATTATCATTAATGACAGCAAGTTAATATCTGAGATAAGCGGTGAATCATTGCAAACCTAATTATGTTACAGGAAATTTTCAGTTTGGATGGATGACCAAAAATATTGAAGTCCCATTTAATGAGAATTTAGAATTGAGAATTTAAGAAAGAACACAGATAGGCATGTCCAGCGAATACTGCTTGCGCCTGGCTGGGAGATATACTGAACAGATCTGGATTGGGACAAATCGATAGTAAATTAGTAATCTTGAAAGAATTATTTCATTCCACATTGTCTTGAATGTGTGGATGATATAACAGAGATGATGGCCACGCGGCAGCTTTTTTCCCGAATCATTCATAAAACCTATTATTTATTTTTCCACATCTGTGGTGAACTTCAATTAAACTAACTTTAAAAGTAGCAGTAAATTGTCATATGCATAATCAGTTAGTTCAAACCCAGATACTCGAAAGTTTCTGAGTTCTAATTGATACATGACAGTTACCAGTAGTTGGATCATGCTCTTTATGCTGATGTGTACTGGCAATTAGATTTAATTGAGGGTCACAAGCATGTTTTGCCAAAATTTATCTTGGTATGTCAAAATGGATTTTCTTAAAATCTGTCAGGAATTTCTTTGTGAAATTTAGTACATGCGTTTTATTGTGACACAATATTTAAAAGCCATGCATCAAACTTTTGGAAATTATAATCTCATTTACTTTACTTTTGTGGCATGAAAAATATTTAAAATTTCAGTTTTCAGGTTCCTTAAATCATAAAATAAAGTTAGCCATAATATCTTTTTTTCCATTCAATTCCTGTTGTTGGACCAAGGAAGTATTCAGTAATTCTCTCAGGGTGGAACCAAAGTCTCCAAAACATAGGAAATATTAAAATACAAACTCGGTCTCCTATCTTGTAAACAGATCATTGGCAAGTATCTCCCGAATCACCCTTTGATTGGTGGATAGATACCCATCTGGATATTGAATCGAGAAGTCCTCAACATATTACATGTGTTCTCTGATATGCATGACAAAATTATTTTGAAATATCTTTAAAAAAAACTCAGTTTTATTTTGTAAACCAGATACACATTTCCAGTAATGCTGTAATTAATCGACTCCATAACCACAGCAGAATTATGGGTAATTTTTCAGGATTTAGTCGGAAATATGGCTTGTTGCCATTCATCGGAAAGCTCTCAAAGGAGTCTATTAATTAGGGCATTACTGTATATTTGTAAGTTAGAATTAACCAGTTTGACCATAAAAAAGCTACAAGTTTTGGAGACAGTGGTACATTTATGAAATTGACACTGCACCACCCAGGCGCCCATGATACAGTGTCAGTTGGTAGATATTTGTTTCATTGGTTACTCATTTAGATGTGTTGAGATAATACGATCGCCTGTAACTATGGCTTAATATGCACTGTGTCTTGGTTTACACTGGTTATTCATGTAAAATAAGGTCCACCTAAGGCCAATATAAACAAATTGATAGATTTATATCCCAAATTTTTACTACCTCAATTTTTTTTGATAATTTTCATGTAAATCTGTTCTCTTGCCTTAACTGTCTAATTACCTTTCAATTACCCATTAATTAGTCTATTTTTTATCACATTGGACAATCTAACTTGTATTATATAAGATGGCACACTGCTTTGATACCTAGAACTGCATGCCCATGACATGTATTTATGTCAGGAAGATTGAAATTTAAAAAAAAGTTAAAGATGGATGTAAATCTAGCAATTTATTTATATTAGCCTAATCAAAAACTACTCTAGCTGTGTTGAGATAATGTGCTTGTCTATTTATTTATATCTATGGACTGTGCCTTAGTTACACTGGTTACACGTGTAAACTAAGATCCACCTAATAAAAACTACTCTATTACGATCTCCTATAACTACGCACTGTGCCTTAGTTACACGTGTAAACTAAGATCCACCTAATAAAAACTACTCTATTACGATCTCCTATAACTACGCACTGTGCCTTAGTTACACTGGTTACACGTGTAAACTAAGATCCACATAATAAAAACTACTCTATTACGATCTCCTATAACTACGCACTGTGCCTTAGTTACACTGGTTACACGTGTAAACTAAGATCCACCAAATAAAAACTACTCTAATACGATCTCATAACTACGCACTGTGCATTAGTTACACTGGTTACACGTGTAAACTAAGATCCACATAATAATATCTTTAGAACTGATTGCCTATAACTATTCAGTACAAAGTTCTAAAGTCGTATTTCCAGTACCTACGAAAGTAAACTATGAGGGTCACCTAATTTAATCGACTGTCATGATTAGGAGAGAAAATAATTTCATTGCATCTCGAAGGATATCATTGGGGCCAGTTGATTTCAGTAAAAGCTGGAATGAAAAGCTTGAAATTAGCTGCCGCCATGAGCCATGCATGTTATTTATTTAAAAAGATTTCAAAAATTTATACCAAAATTAGTGTCAAATTTCAAGTTGCCTATCTCTGAGCTGGTAATATGCTCATGTTAAGAGAAGTTTGTTTGCATGCTATGATGTAAATTAATAAGATAAAATAGCCTATATAATTATCTTTATGCACATAAGCAACTAAGTGACCGTCATAATTTAAAGATTAATTGCTGTTTATTGTTAGATAAGCATATTTTTGGTTTTCCAATCTTTCTCCCCGCTTCAATGCAGTGTAATTATAATTCTTGTCATAGCCAAAACTTAGACATTTTTCTTGACGTAACCAGGCATAGTCTTAAGTGTCTGTTTAAACGGACATAGTTCATTCGAAACTTTTTGTGTTACATAATGCTCCTAGAAAGGTAGTTTGAACAGATATTTATCGACCTATTTCGATACAGAGAAGAATTCAAAAGCGAATAATATTATGTGTATTTTAGAGCGCAAACCGGCATGTGGCTTTAAAATTATGCTACTTTTCTGATTCTGATTATCTACTTGTATTGTACATGTAACGGTTGTACAAGCCTTGAAATAGTTTGTCTGTCATTTGCAGAATGAGGTCCCCAGGGGGCAAATTTAGTGATGCTATCCCGCATGGCGTGCTTGCATCATCAAATTCACCCTCTCGGAACCTCATTATTCTTTGGCCTCAACTGCTATGCAATATGAGACCAGGATCAGATTGAATTTCGCTAGTTGAAGATGGTGATGTACATTACCCCATAATTAGTCACCTTGATTATGCATTATGGAATATAGAAACTGCATCAACATACGGGGGAAAATTAACTAAAAACAATGTTAATTTTAGACTATGTAGATATACTTCCCAGAAGATTATCTCCTATAAGCAGAATGAGGTTTCCAGAGGAAGATTTGATGATGCTAGCAAACTGGGATATCACAACTAAATTCACCCTCTGGGAACCTCATTCTGCAAATGACAGACACACTATTCCAAGGCTAGCGGTTATCAGTTTCAAGTTAGTTTAAATTTAAAATAAGTTCAAGTTAGTTTAAATTTAAATTGCCTCCCTGATGCCATAAAAAAGAATGCAGTTCCCTTCTACGGAGAGATGTGTGGTGTCCCTGTACAGTACAGAGTACTCTCTGCTTATAGCTCCATGTTCCAGGAACTGGATACGGCCCTGATTAGAGAAGCGGCAAATTGTGGATACAACATCGCGATTAAAGAGTTTCCGCTTTCTCACAATTGCCACTTCTGAATCAGCGCCGTCCCAGTTCCTGCGATCAAGAACTTCAGAAAAGAGCACTTTCGCATTTGGCAGCTTTCCTGACACAAAACGGAGCAACTTATCTGACTGTTCAGCAAGCTCCCGCCCTTTCGTTTTGATCATGTTGTTGGACCCCACGTGTAAAACAATGACATCTGGGGCCTTCTCTGTTGCCAACGAGGTCTCCAGCAGGCCTTCAACATCTTCTATACATCGACCGCCGCCCCCGCCATACCACTGTCGTTGATGGAATGTCCATGTCGACTTTCCCCACATCAGCCAGATAGTTTGCCAGATTACGAATGTAGGAATCCCCTACTACCCATACTATGGTGTTCCCTACACAAATGGTTCACATATAATATACTACTAATGGTAACATTGGTTTACTCGTGTAAAATAAGATCCACCTAATAAAAACAACTTGGGTTGTGTTGAGATACAATGTTATATGCTTGCCTATTTATATAACTATGCACTGTATCCGAGTTATGCTGGACATTGCTGGTTACTCATGTAAAATAAGATTCACCTTATGAAAATTAGTCTAATAATATGATCTCCTATAATTATGCACTGTGTCTTAGTTACACTGGTTACTCTTGTAAAGTGAGTAAGATCCACCTGATCATAACTACTCTAATATGATCTATAACTATGTATAGTGTCTTAGTTACACTGGTTACTCATGTAAACTAAGATCAACCTAATAAAAATGACTATAATAATATGATCACATATAACTATGCACTGTATCTTATTTACACTGTTTGTGCATGCTAAATACACCTTACAATTGATGTGGTATGACAGACTGAGGTGATACATAATCACTAGTATAATAATGCTAGTATATATAAATCAGAAGGAAAATTGGGCAAGAGATCAGTGTTGAATTTCTATTTAAATCCTCACATGTGACAGCTTGCATTTTGACTCGCAGATTGTCTCCTGAAACTAAAATTTCAACCAGATTTGAAAACATGCACGGATGTTACAACATATAGTTCTGACAAACACTGACTGAATTTAAAGATGGCTGCATAATACTTATGTGAAAAAAATATAATCTGACAACTCCTACAATCCCTTTATATATTAATTTGTTATTTTTATATTTCCTAAATGCTAGAAAATGTTGTTTTTTTTTCTTCATGAATTATAATGTTCTACCCTAGTATTCATGTATTTACTAAAATTTGCTTCAAATGAAACAATATTTGAAGGACACACATGTGAATCATTTTCTATTTCAATAAGAACTCAATTTCACATGTTCCATATCATTATTGCATTTTTATCGAGAGTGGTGTTATTAAAATGACTCAAAATAACAATAAACTTTTTCCATTGGATATCTTAAAGACATATTATGGACTTGTTTGGGTGTGTGAAACTGATAAGTTAGTAAGCAGGCACTATGCCAAATGGGGGAATATATCATTATACTAACATTGGCGAAAATCACAATGAAATCGTCCATACTACAACATTGAAAACATCGTCTGAACAATGACCAGAAGTTTTAGGTATATCGAATACAAAATATAGGAGGATTTGTTTTCACAGGTTATGGTCCGGACGGAAGGATGGAGATCAATTTTATAGTCCCCCAAGCTTCAAAATAGTCCGGGGACAATAATATAATATCAACTTACAGATAAAAGAGATACTAAATCTTAAGATTTTCCTGTAAAGAAAATATACTAAAGATGTAATGATATCCTGTTAAAATTCATTTAAGCACCTCAGTTATACCATTTAAAGGTGCTCAATCTGATCTGATGGTCCCCATATAATCAGATTCCAACAACAACCATATTGTTTTTGTACATGCTGCTTCAGTTATCAGAATCGATTAGTTGTCCAAAAATAATGCTAAGTTGCTAACAACAGTCGACTATAGTATCAATTTGCCAAAAACGTGTTATCTATCAACATTTTGTTCATTGAAAGCTGGCTGTATTGTCAAATATCTGACATGACACCCAAAGCCACTTGCTTTTAGAATTATCCATCTTCATCCGCAATTTGGTCCAAGACTGGTGGTTTGATGACTTTTTGCCAGGTCATAAAAAATTACTTGAGAAATAACATATTTCAACAATAGATATCTGATCACTGTGGGATGTCATGGGTGGGTTCCTTGACTCGAATCAAATATTTTTTACCCCGACACCAAAGAAATAGTAATTTGGGAGAGTTAATCAGATTATGCACCTTTAAAGTTTAATCATTTGCAAAGGTAATTAATCAGTGTATATATATATATATAATCAGTGCGATCAAATATGATAGCATCTTATATTATTTACAATAACTATGTCAATTCATTTTGAGTGTAATTTAATTATTCTGATCAATGATCATCCTTATTTGTTTGGGGGGGGGGGGGGGGGGGGGTCAAACCCTGTGGTTAAATTAGACCTCTGTATTCTGCAATGATTACATTAAATTTAATTATATCCTATGTTACATCAAAATGGCTAAAACGTTAACATTAATAAAAACGTTAACATTAATAATTAAGGTCGGCAGCTATTTCTTTTTCTTTATTTTTTTACCTATCAAATATTTATGATCGGTCGGAAGTCGAAACAGATAATATATTTTCTCATGACATTTGAACTTGAACTTGGAAAATTTAATTTCATGAATATAAATGTTGAATATTCCTAGTAATATTCAAATTCCTACGGTAAAAATCCCAGTCACGTCTGATCAAGTCAACATTAAATGATGCTATTCACAAATTACAACTTAATGCGTAGGCCACTTACATTACAAGCAAACTTTGAAGTTTGACTTTTATTAAGTTTTAATTTTAAAATGATAAATTTATCGTCAAAATTCCCAAATTACATTATTTGCATGAATGAAACATATATGTTTTATACTATTTAGTGGATAGTTCAATAGAACTGAGCTTTGATATGAAATCAAACAGTTTTTATCTTTGGTATAAAATAGATTAAACGGGATAATTCCTCAACGCATATGAAAACAATTTACTCACGGTGCTCCAAAAACTTTAAGAGATCACCTTGAGCTGTGAATTTCCTGACGTCATACATAATTTAAATATAGGATAAAATTTAGCCAGCGAATTATGTAGTTTGAACGCATTTAGCATGACAATAATAGCGGTTAATAAAAAAAACCTGGTTGGAATAGGAGGCGGTCGCTTCAATAAACCGAATTTGCAGATTGATGGGGTGAGCGTCAAAATTCTGAAAACAAAAAAATCAACCTTGTCTGCACTTTTTATCCCCTTGATCGGAAGGAAGAATACAGATCTTAACCTTCCACAGATGATTACAATTAAATATTGGGCTTCGTTTGATATGGTAAAAATAAAGAGCGTTTTTGAGTCTGAAAGTTGAAAATAGCTCATGCAATTTGGGCAAGTACTGTCCAGTGTCTATACATGTAATCGTCACTTATGTTGATCAGTAAACCTTAAAAATAAGGTTGATTTGCACGTATAAATTTTAACTCTCTACGTAGACTATTGCAGAGCGTCTGTGTGGGAATATTTCTAAGGGGATGTCCATGCAATAACCCCTTTTAATACCAAATAACTTTGGTTGCATCATTTGCCTTGATCACAGAATTAAACCCCTACTTGTGTATGGTTATAGTCTTTTAACACGAAGTTGGAATTCCGGCAGATTATTCATGGATCTATACTCTGGCTACGCCCGTAGAGATCATATACCACCCGTTGAAAACCAATCGAGCTCAGATAATTTGAAATTACATCGGTATGAAAATTTGTTTTTCACGTTAGATGAAGGTCATAGTTCGAGACTGCATGATTCTGGCAACTTCTGTTAGCGGATTTCGCTGAGTCGCTTACAATCATTAAATTCTCCCGTACACGTAGTAAACGATTAACGCGAAATTCCCAGCTAAAAAAAAAACTAAATCTAAATCATATAATCTCGATTATGATCTCTGGCTGCAGTGAAATACAGGTTTTGACAAAGCAATTTGTTATCCCTCACCCTATATTACCCGATTCTGATTGGCCCAAATTTTATCACGTGCCGGTCGACAAATCGCACTGTCGCCCGCTGACCAGGGTGGCATTGTTTTTGTCGCCGCCTTGTGTTATTTTGCAAGAATATTTCCATTCACATTCCTGTACAGTATCTCAGTGATCTCGCATATGTACCAAAATTCAACAATCGTATATACCCCAATGGGTTCGCAAAAAGCACAAGTTGTGGTGTTGGCTAATTTGCATATATTTAGTTAACACTAATATTCGAACTTTTAAGTCAGTCTAGTGTCCCGAAAATCAGCAGATTAACTGCTTATAATAGAACTTATTTTAGGTAGATCATCTGGTTAGAATCGCCTAATTTTGAGTCGATAATGCGTTGGAAATAAGAACATTTTAGTCCCATTATCGACTCATAATGAGACGATTCTAAGCAGATTATGTGCTGACAATGACAGAAACGACTTTTTAATTGCTAGCTCTTTAACAGGTGTTTTCACTATGGCCCGCCCCATAAAACGAAATAACGGGTAAGAGTCACTATCTGCTTATTTCAGAATCAAATAATCACACTGTGTACCTATTTCGCATTATATGTCGATTACATGCGTATTTCCGCGATGATATGTTGATTAAATTGATACTTTTATCGGGAAAGTGCTATTCTATACTTTTTTCATCGAAACGTCTGGGTAATTCAATATATTTTTGTCAACATGATGGTGTGCTATTGAACGAGTCGATGGCTTGAGGTATATTGGTTATAAACTATTGCTGGGGTACAACATAATACATGTGGATGACATCGACTATATACTTATCCCCTATACTCCTATTCCGTCTGCATGTTTGCATTGTTATTGCAACATACATGTATTTAGTGTGGGGATGTTCTTGGTAGTATTGATGCACATTTATGAAATCGACAACTTCCCAATATACTTCGGGAAGATAGTAAGGAAATTAACATCGTGTTTAAATTTCGCGCACAAGACGACGTGCCGTCAATGAATATGACAACTTTCAGAAGAACGTAACTTCTATTGCTTATTGATTTCCATTGCATGTACCGATATTGACAAAATTATGGTAAATAAGCGATTATCAATATCATGACGTCTTGAATAATTTATTTGAATAGATTAGGACGATTTGAAGTTACTGCAACTATAATCGCAAGAGAAAGCACTCGTGCAATGTGATGACTCACTGCAACACCGTGCGTGTGAATAACAAGGACTTTAGTAATCGGATAATAGAACAGGTGTCGCCCTTCTCGGGATACATTGATATTTGTCTCCGCCGAAGAACGGAATGTCTCCATCGGAGCGCAATGTCTCCCTCGACGGCGGGCGACAACTGTATAATATGACCTGCGATATGTTGTCAGTGTATAACGTTCTTGAAACAGTTCACATGTTTTTAACTGGTGGAACATGGTCTCTCAGGGTGGATATTTATGGTATGATCATCATCAAATATTAGGGGAAAAGTCGCAATTACTTCTACCCCTAGTAAATAATAATAAAATAGTTATTTTAAATTATTAATCTAAATGTTAATTTGTATATGTTTCGTTTCAGCAATCGAATTGATATCTTAAATACGTCCCAGTGCTCGTTATCGAAAAGTCCCTTGAATTATTTCAGAGATTGGCATTGACGTGTTCAGGCAAGTATTCCAGACAGATACAACTATTTGTGAGAAGAAGAATTTACGAACATCCTTATTAACTTGGTGTTTCTGAAGTTTCAAAGAATGTCTGTGTGTTCCCATTCCCCTGTATATATCATCTTTAAATAATTTGCTCTATTAGAAGTTATATTGATCATATAACATTTTGAAAACTTCTATCATATCACATTATATGCCATCGGTATTTAAGTGACATTAAATTTGATTTGCATAGTATTGTTTCATATTGAAATATAGAAGGTTCCAGAAAGTTTGAATGAATAAGTTTTTGCTACACGTCGCTTTATGCTTTCAATGGCTTTTGAATGCTTGAGTTTGTTGAAGTTGCACAGAGTGTTACCGTTTTCTAAAATTGGTCGGATTAGTATCTTCATAAGTGTTGCAGTTATGTCCTTTTCTTTGCAGATGAATGGTCTTTTTATGACATAGAAATCGGTTCGCTTTCAACATAATTTCATTTATATGCTTTTCAAAGTTAAGTTGATGATAGATATATATTCCGAGGTCTTTTTCGAACACGGGTGTACTTGTTATTGCCTTCTCTGGGGTGTCAGTTATATAGTATGTGTTGTGGGGATTGTTGTGTCCAAAATGAATTACTCCTATTTTCTGTTAGTTGACATGTAGCTTCCAGTTTGACCTCACACATGCTGCATCAACGGCTGTCTGGGTTTACCCTCACCACATATATTGGTATCGTCTGAATATTTTGCATGCACAATTTATTTAATCAGAGGTCGTTAAAATAGATTAAGAAAAGTACAGGACCAAGAAATAATCCTTGTGGAACACCACTTAACTTTTGTTGCGTTTATATCAGATTTATCATTGCAAATATTTCACTTGCTTGACCCCATGCACACCACAATGGCAGTGTGGAAAAGCCAGGGTTATACTAGTGAATACATGCTCTTGAAAATTTTAGAGAAAAATCAAATACACTACGGAAATAATTCGCTACATTTGGTAAATGGTTTGATCTGGGAGAACCGTCTGACATTGGGTGATAAATATTTCTGTTTCGTATAGACGTCTGTTTTACGATGAGAAACGCACATATTTTCGCAAATTAATACGTGAAAATTTCTTTCCCATTCAATCCGGTGTTGGTGATACCATGTTTACGGGGGTATACAGGTACACGGTCAAGCCATTTTGAAGTTTGCGTGCAGCATACGAATTTTTTTTGCGGAGAAAATAATCAAATTTTCTGATAACCCAATGAGCAATCAACCAACATATCCTCAGGAAAATACGCACATATTCGACCTATAATATTAAGTGGTTCATAATGTGATTATTTGATTCTGAAATAAGCAGATAATGGACTGTTACCAGTTATTTCGTAAATGGAGCGGGCCACAGTGAAAGCACCTGTTAAAGAGCGTGAACCTGAAAGTCGTGAGTTGGCTTATGTGTCATTCAACACACAAGACTGATATTGATTTTATTCCCCGAGAAAATATTTCGGGGGGACTAGAAATCACCGGTGTCCGTGCATGTGTCCGTCCGTCCAGTACAGATGGTTTCCTGATGATAACATCAGTAATACTTAATGGAATTAAACAATAATGGTTATCTGAGTTTATTGGTTTGGGGCACATGTCAAGTTCGATTTTTACCGTAGTTAAGGTCCTTGTCAACTTATAATTTGCAGACTATTTTGGTTTCCGGATGAGAACTAAAATTTTAGTTGTCTGATTTTTATTTAAATTTTTATGTGATTATCCGCATGAAAATACAGTCAAAGCTCGAGTATGGGTGTGGTCTGTCCATTTTACCAGAGTTCTTGTCCTTGTAGGCTTTTACTTAATTTAATATTATGCTTTTTAAAAATGCAACGCCCCCACCCGGAAAAAGAACCTGGAATTAGAGAATTTCTTGGTCTGAATTAAATAATTTTCTACCCATTGCGTGACGATGGTAGGCACCCGATAATGTTGGTTACTTTTCTGTCTATATATTGTATACTTTAAACACAAATATTAGTTATTGGGTTGTGCAATACATACCTGCCGTTTCAGTAGATTATACTTAGCAATTGACCTGATCTCAGCCGAGTGCCATGTATTATAAGATTCATCTAGGGGTGAATGATATATACGAGCTCAAGGAAAGGAAATCTCTTTAAATAACAATGATAACCTTAGAAAATTCATTTCTCCATAATTCCCATTGTCGAAGAGATAATAACATTATAATAGATATTCGTTGAAATATATTGTTTCATTTTATTCTGAAACACGCATGTGTCGGATGACTCAGATACGTGTATTCAGAACGGTAGAGTCATTCTGACATTTCTGAGTAATACATGTTGTAATATAGTGCAGATCCTTCTCAGTTATATCATGTCCATGCCAAAAGCAGTGGCATCGAATAATTGCTTTTCAGCTAGGATAAGTTATATCTTCCCCACATCTTGTTCAACGATCGAACAAAGGGATCACCGTCTTCTTGGAACCAATCCTGAAAAAGCCCAGAACTGTTTTTGGAAGAGGAACGCCAGTCTGATTGAAACATATACTATTGAATAAAGCTATGCGTTCCAGAGTATGATACAAATTGCAGGGAGTCCCGTTATTATCAGAAGTAATACACGTACGTCATTCTCAGCCAATCACATGTACTCCATGTATATAGTAAAGCGATGCAGTCAATCAGAAGTTTGTCGGAATACCTATGAGATTCCAATGAACTTCGCCACATAATTACACAACATATCCTCCCGTAAATACGCACATATTCGACAATGTGAAACAGGTACATAATGTGATTATTTGATTCTTAAATAAGCAAATAGTGGAGTAATATCCGTTATTTCGTTTTATGGCGCGGGCCACAGTGAAAACCGATGTTAAATAGCGTACACCTGAACAATCGCTAGTTGGCTTATTTGTGTCAATATCAGCGCATAATCTGCTTAGAATAGCCTAATTGTGAGTCGATAATGTGACTATAACGCTCTCATTTTCAGCATATTATGGACTCAAAATGAGGCGATTCTAAGCACATTATCTTCATTAAACGAGTTCTATTATAGAGAGATAAAGTGCAGGTTTTTGAGAGAACAGGCTGAATTATTGCTAAATATAGCGTAACCAAATTGCTGTCACATTGTTAATTTCACATTTCGTTTACAAATTAGATATTACGACAACTTATTAACACAAAATAAGCGTCCACGAAGAGTCCAGAATTGACTAATTGTACATGGCAAGGATAAAATAATTAAGTATTTGAATCAATTTCAATAGATAGTTAGCACCGTTATTGTTATTTGCGAAAACGAAACCTAAAGCAGATATCTGTCAATAGCTAGTAAAACAATTTATTTTAAAGTCATGTGAATCACTCCGGTAGTGTGATAAAATAGAAATGGAGAATAATCTTGCTCAAAGTAGTTATTTTTACAAATAGTATATCCAAATTGACAACATACACCATCAATCTTAGATATTAATTAAATACAGTGACTATCGAAGGTGAAATCGTTTTCTTTAGTTTATCCCAGATTGTTGCGTCCCGAATAGATACCTAAATATTTACAATTGAGCGCAGTTCAGACGATGCTTTCTATGGAGTGGTACGGTCGATTTGCTTCATATTTTCGGCGATATTACTAAAATGCTACATTCCACCACTTGCCATAGCGCCTGAATACTAACGTATCAGTTTCACGCACCCGAGCAAGTCCATAATATGTCTTTAATGTGAACGGTGACGTCATAGTGCAGGGATTGCGTGGGTGAAGCTATGTTTAGCGACTGTAATATGAATGTGAAATGTTTTCGAATCTGGAGCGCGTAGCCTTTTCAATAGTATTTATTTAAATCAGACTGCAGGAGGAACTAGTAATGAATGGATCGATATATCGCCCCCATTTGGGGCTTTTAACGCACCACAAGTTCACTCCACTTTCGCTATATACACATCTGACATTACAAAATGAAAACGTTTTCTTCAAATTTCCATATAAAATATTGATATTTTTCAGGAATGCAGACAGCGTTAAATTTCATTTTTGTTTCACAATGATATACATGTAACATTGACACGGAATGATTGACGAACAATTGCTTTTTGAAATTATACTCTACACTGACATACAACTTATAACCTTGTATTAGGGAATTTCAGTTGCGACGACTTCTCGCCAAAGGTGACTCACATAATGACAAGAATATCTTCGATTCGGATGGCGGGGGGGGGGGGGGGGGGGGGGGTCAAACTCACATAATTTCTAACGGCGCACACCGTTATTCCAGAACCAATGCCCCAAGTCTTGGAAATCCCTTTATTCGTGTGGGATCAGCTGGTATCCGAAGTTTCAAACTTTTATAACTTCTAACCTGACCCCCGTGTATGACTGACAATTTATCAACTAATGACCAAAAGTATGAGAATGTACGTTTTGGTCTAAACGTTTGAGAACAGTCACATTTGACACTAATTTACATGTTGGAATATCACCAAACCATCAGAACACTTCAATCTACTGTTGGATTTAAATTTCCAATAAATACTGTGCCAGCCATGAAATTTTGGACCGTTGAAAATGTTTGCCATATTAGGGTGTGTGCTACTGCCTGTGTTAAACGTTCACACTGGACCGAAAACTCTTGGCAAAAAATGTGGCCAAATGAAAATGTTAGCCGTTGGAGTCGCCCAATTTCTCGCTGACAAGTGTATATAAGGGCCTTGACCAATCAAATGCACACATTTAAGCGAAAGTAGTTTGTACTTTTATGTCAATAGAATGTTATTGAATTCGGCCGCGATCAAACATTGCATATCAACATGTCGGAGTGCCACATTGTTGCGTCTCAGGAGGTTAAAAAATTACTCCTTGCGTTTTTGTGTTGCCAGAAAGTTTATATGTAATGTTACAAATAATGTTTCGTGTGTTTTTAATACCAATACAATAATATACATTGACTTGCGTGTTATCAATGCTACTGCAAATAAGTTGTTGGTGGAAATGCACAGCGCCCCACGGCATCTGACCATAATCTACATTGTCTGTATTTTTTTTTTTTTTAGTTATTAATCGTTGCGAAAAAAACCCACAAACATTGGCTGCTGTTGCAGTTAATTGTCTAGAACATTATGTTCAACAAACATAATCGCGTCACTGGAAAGTTATTGACAGCGAAAAAAAAATATATATATCAGAACAAATTCGTTCTTATGTTTCATGTTATCCTTCGTAATAATGGTTTTAAAATCTATGTATGTTTTATCAGCTTTACCTATCACGAACACACTTTCCATGACCAACATCTGACTATACTGCAGCAATAGATACATTTTCTCTAGGGACAATATATCACGATGAGCTATCTGATATATATGAGGCACTTATTGCCATTATATGAGGAATGAAAAGGCACTTTTGTCCTCTGTGACCACCCACATGCCAACCGATGCTCCGGCATACCTACATCCGGGTACTCGCCTGTTATTGGTTAATTATGGACGGAGATATCTCACTTCCTAGAGTTTCAATGGACTTAGTAAGAAAAAAGAGAAAACGGAAAGATTTATGTGGACATCCGCCGACGGTTGGTACTTCCGTTGTTATTAAACAATCAGCAAGTCTCTGGATGAAGCTGAAATAGTCAATATTTATTATTGTAATTCATGTTTAATATGTGTCGCTAAAACACGCATCTGATTAGTTTAAACGTATTTTATTGCCCAAGATGATGCATCTGTAACACAATTTTACAAATGGGTTGGGGCACAAGTTCTGGCCACTTAGGATTGCCCCGTACCTAATGGAAAACACGCACGGTTGGCAAGAGACCAGTTTGGCACATTGTCACTGTGAAGGTGCGGGTTAGAATGGCCAGGGATGAATTTGATTGAGAGTGAGAGCGAGAAGGAATTATTTTTAAAACATTAACAAGGTACACCCATTTGTCTAAATTTAATTTAGTTACGCTTTCTTTTCGGACCACGAACACTCCAAACCGGTGTCGCCAAACAATATAACAATGCGGCAGAAATAAAATATGTAAATAAAAACAAACAAGAAGATGTGAAACATGAGTGATGCTGTTTCCAATGATGAGTAAGGGATAACTACCACTTCGTAAACTAATGTAGTATGTTGTTGAGATAGGGACTGGGCTGAGTAAAGTGAACTGGTACCAGGGGCCTCCATATTTTACAATACTGTTGAGCATTTCAGACCGATGTTCCTAGTAGCAAGGGAATTGAAAGAAATAATGATACACGTTTTCCGTAGGGTTAGCACACGAACATGATGGACTGAGTGAAATAGAAGGCGAAAGTTAGATCATTACAGCAACACCTTATTCGACATTGAATTATATCCAGGGACTGTCCCAGTGCAGTAATATTTGTGGGGGGGGGGGGGGTCTATTTTTCGATTTTTTAAATAATGGATAGGCTGTGATCTAATCTGAGTGTCCAACATTTCCTTCGCTAACACATGCAGGGGTGAATTTGGCACCAGCCAAAGTAGAACCAGCACTGCCATCACGCAGGTTTTAATCGGTCGATTCTCATACTGTTTTTGGTAGTAATGTGGTGAGGTATTCAGGGGCGTTGAAAAGTGTCATGTTTATTTGGTGGCGTTCTGACAATGTTTGCCATCCTAATTCTAGAAGTTCCCTATTGTGCGGGGCTGATCTTGTGCACCCGGTCACTATACGAGCGGCGTCACATCGTAAGTCCTTGAGCGTTTTGGGACGATAAGCAGGGGCGTTTGAATGAATGAATGTTCAAATATATTCATTACAAATGAGATACGCCTGGTTTCTGGTATTAGAATTAGAACAAACTTAAGTTTGCGTAGTTGCGAAATACTAGCTGACGTTTTTTTTTATATATATCGCATAAATGTTTAGTAATCCCAAGAGAAGTCAGACTGTAATTCGAGTTATAAGTTGTGACCAAGTCGATTTGGTAGTCAGAAAATTGTAAAGATGGTAAGAGGTTCCGGCGAACGTGTGAATAATATTGCTTTGGTTATATCGAGGTTTAATTTTACCAGCCATGCATGCTATCCGTGGCCCATATACGTAAACGCCTCATGTCGTTATGTAGTGTATTTTCAATGTTGTAGACAATAAGCGATCTATTGATGTCAGCCATCTCCGACATCGTTTATGTATATGGGGAAGACAATAGGGCCGATTATGGATCCCTGAGGTTCCCCAGATTCGCTTGATCCATAAAATGATAGCGCATTATTTACGCTAACCCTTTGCAACATTTTTGTAATATAGCTGTCAATCCAATTTAACAAACTGCCGGACAAACCATCCTTATCGAGTTTATGGAATAGTCCTCGGTGCCAACTGATTGGTTGAGAGTTACTAGCTTTAGTATTAGATTCATGCACATCATCGATGACAACCCGCGTAAAATACGTCACCGCGCAGCCGGGAGTTAACTAATCGAGTCAATCGCTCACATATGTTTACTGTAGATACCGTTGACAGGACGTTGTTTGAGTTATGTTCCGAGTAAACCCACGGATCGCACCCAGATATTTGATCTCCGAAAAAAAAGGATGCACCAATACCTCGCTTCATGGCATGTAATTCCGATAAAAATCGTATTTCGTGCAGTTTCTTTCAATTGTTCGGTGGGTTAATTACAATGGCGATAAACGTATTTTGCTTCGTTGGATATTCAGCCAAGGAAAATAGTTTGTGAAAATGCCAACTGGCAAGTCAAACATTTATACTGATAATCAATTTTTTTTAATCGAAGCCTGCCACTTACCAATTATAGTTGGAAAATGTTAAGCCAAGAGGACAAGGTGCAAATTGAATTACACGGACTTGCGAACTTGGTCTGGTTAATCAGGGGTTCAGTTGGGAATGTCAAGAATCAAGATGGACAACATCAACGGAGACCCTATATAGCTATGTCCCTGGGGATAGTAATACTTATCATATACTCACGCCGGGCTGCCTCGTTTTAAACTGTTCGATAGGATCAGTACTAGTCCACCTAGTATTGTCGTTTCCATCACAGCCCAATATCAATCCTATTGATGGGTTATTCACAAAGCGGTCAGAGTTGGTGACACCGAAATTTCCGAGAGCTGTTGCAAATATACAAGACATCTCTGTGGTAAATTATTGTAACTGCTCGATGGATTTACACAGCGCATTCACATAAACGCTACTCCCGACCATTTGAAACGCTCTTGCAAGACAGGGGTAACACCACCAAAATGTTCGTGAAATTTATTTGATCACGTGGTACAAACAAATCAATTCATTGGTCAATGGTGGATATTAAACAATTTAGGACTGACAAAAAAATGTGAGTTTTTGAGATGGAACATATTTCCATAGTCTCTCATTCCAATTTACTATACATGTATGTGAGGCACCAGAGACAAGCCTAGCGTTTTTAATTTGGGAGAAGTCACTTCTCCCTGTTTGGTTATTTTGGAGTATTAACAATTGATGAAGTTCTTCTTACATCTCAACATCACCCTTCTTTAATCTAATAAGAATGCAAAACAAGAGCCCATTTTAAATAAAACCTTTATAGTGAGTACAAATCGCCCTCTATGCTGGTCCATGGCAGACGCGATTTCTGGTGATTTTCGGACAGGTAACCCCGCGTCGAATCGAACGATACTAACATCTCAGTTTCCCGCCAAACTGGACCTAGAACACTAGAGCCGACGCAGGACGGATGGATGGATACTTTCAACATTACTTACGTCATTGTATTCATCCAGCGAACCCATGCGGCCGAATTCTGGTCCCTGGTCTAGACCACCCTAATAATCACGGTGTTCCATGTCTGGTCCTGGTCTCGCGAAACCACCTGGTCTCGATTTAGATTAGGCGGATTATTGTTCAATCAACGACGATCGGTGCTCCGACATTATGATTGTCGCGAATACTTGAGAATTAATGTAACGGGTTATCACCGAACACGTGCGGCGTGTCGTCTTCACAGGGGTGTGATTAGAATGTCTCCGTGTGGATGGTAGGGGGTCTTGTCCATATTTCCAATGCGCTCCATCCTATGCAGACCAAAATTTCTAACTTTTCATGGGAAACTTCATTGGCACCATATTTCATATATTTCATATATTATTCATATATTCCATATATGTATATATATATTAATATATATATTATATTTTATATTATATTATATTATATTATATAAATAATATATATATATATATTATATTATATATATAATATAAATAAATATATTATATAATATATAATATATATTATATATATAATATATCATATATATTATATAATATAATATATATAAATAATATATATATATTCATATATGTATTTATATTATATATATTCATATATTTCATATATATATTTCGTATTATTTCATATATTTCCATATGTCCATATTTCCAAAGCGAAATTTAAAAAAAAGAGAGTTTTTTCGTCTTTTCTGTTTGCCTTACGTTTAAAATGAAATTACTCAAAAACATCAGTATTATTCTTGTTCAAAATACTGGAATAATCTACGTGAATGGGCGGTACGAGTATACCCCATTAAGAAGCATTCCAACGTCAGTTCTATGAATACGCCGGGAAAGCCCCGCATCCCGCCCACGCGAAGTAAGACAAAAACGAAAATTCGATGTGCCATTCACTGTTATGCCGGGTCGCCCATGCTCATCCACAGCAACGCACCGGGATACACGCATGGATGATTGATACAATTATGATAGCGGGCATTATATAAAAGAGTTACACTAGATTATTTCTAATGTCCAGTTAAAAGCCAGCGTGTGATTGCTCAAACTAATCACCATCGTGCGAATGACTGGCTTACAATCAAACTAATAATCCGTATTATTTAAGAAATAAATACACCGTGTATTTATTTCTTTTGTAATACGACTGAAAGTTTATGGTCACAATTCGACTGAATAGTCAACGAAATACTGTGGTTTTTCGGTATCAGGTGAGAAATCATTTCGTGGTGTAATTCGTATTGGGCGTACTCGATTTCTTTGCATGGAATACTCTGGTAATATTGTCTTGTCTTGTTATGAAATTCCCCCGTTGACTTTTCGAGGCACCTCTTCTAGAAGAAGAGTAAATAATATAGTTCACGCCGCGCACAAAATTTACAAATTGATAATAAAGTGAATTGTCAGTCACGAAACCGAACGTCCTTAATTAGAATAGAAGCACAGTCGATGTCGAATTAAGAATAAATTTACGGAATTAGTTTTTTCCATAGGTTCGACCGTTCGTATGATAATTATTATGGGTAATTTGTTTGCGTAAATAATCGTTGTGATTGGCTAAAAAACGATGTGTTTTCAGTGGCTCTCGTGCCTTTCATTTAAATTGTACAGGAAATACGATTGCGGTCATTTCTGTGTTGAAGGTTGTTGGGACAACATGAATATGATCATCGACTATGGACCATTTTCCTTACACAAAGCGATCTAAATGATCTAGTTTACTAAGCTAATCTTATTCCCCCTCTGTACTGGTGAACAAACGCTTCATTTTCAACTTGATTCCGAAATATCGAATATGATCGAGATTCGAATCGACGAATGCACAGCCCGGCCGCATGGATTTATTTTGTCATTTAATATACTTA
Source organism: Siphonodentalium dalli (assembly GCA_032622095.1). Taxonomy (NCBI): domain Eukaryota; kingdom Metazoa; phylum Mollusca; class Scaphopoda; order Gadilida; family Siphonodentaliidae; genus Siphonodentalium; species Siphonodentalium dalli. The sequence continues at coordinate 159,729,095 of CP136063.1, read as the reverse complement.
TTAAGTAACTTTCTTTGGTCGTAACATATAACAATATACCATAACATCATTTGGACCATATTCATTGGCAACCAAACTGGTTTCACGCGACAAATCGCTAGAAAATTCGCAAGATGTAGCAAAATTCAAAGGATTGCGGGTGCGGGTGTACTCCGTTGATGCCCCGTTTGCGCGGAGTTAGAAAAGACGGGAAAAGTCGCGTGCGGCGATCTGAATAAACCGATTTTTTTCGTGGTACAATTGGACAATAGTAGAATTGTACCACAAAACTGGAACGAGATATCCATGGTAACTCGGGCCACTGGCCAATCAGGACATGACTTTTAAGCATAGTTAGGCAGGGTCATATTACAAATATATATATATTACATTTATTACTATCATCACTGCATGTCAGTAATATTTGAGATTGCGTGGTATAAGCTTTCCACAAACAATACGTACTGCATACTACAAAGTCTGAATAAGTCAGCTTAATCAATTAAATCAAATAACTCTGGTGGACGTGCAGTGAGAAATACATTCAATTGTACATATGGGCAAAGGCTGTCTAGTTTGAGAATACATTGAATATTGAACTGGTTCATTAACTCATAACATAGACACAGTTGCAGACTATTACCTATAACACACATAATTATCGATTATATTAAATTTTGTCCAGTCCATATATAATTATAATCTTTCCTCTACACGGAATATCAACAAAACACAATTCCTATTTGGTTAACATAAAGACAAATGCTTCCAAAAAAATACATATGTTTCTGTTACCAGAACTCGTACGTTAACACATGGTTCGAATTATGAAAAGACCGACACAGGCTTGAATGACAATAAGAAGGCAAACCTTGGTTTACGTAAACCTGAGTTTCAAAAAGACTGGAATACGGACCATTGCGGACCAATTATCCCAGCTTACTCGCCCCGAAGCATGGTAACACATCGCGATCACCGTGGTTTCGGCCTGGTCTAGACTATAGTTTACATTAAACCCTGGTCTAGACCAGGGACCAGAATTCGGCCGATGGGTCCACACAAACCGAGATCGGCGTCTGGCCTTAAGCTTAAGCATCCGGTTTCTTGCTTACACAGAGCTAGTTCATCCCTGGAACTATAGAAAGAAGTTTTCATTACGGCATTAACACATTCGATACTAAATATTCGTTGGCGAGTAGTTATCTTAGGAAGTGTTCACATAATAAGTTAAACAAACAATTATCTGAACATTTCCCACCAAAGAAAATGAATATTTCAGCTCCTGTATTATATTTTCGTCATACCGTTTGCTCAATTTTCCTCAACACTCCTCCAAATGAATAATAAAACATTGCAATGTATATCTGTTATAATATAATATAATCCGTTTCAATATAGGACAGGTTAAATCGACAAGGACCATAGTATGGGTCAGAAAAGTAAGGCTACATTGTATTTTTTTCATTTTGGGCTACTTTCGATACCACACTTCTACTGTGTTAGTTTGTGTTACTGCGTGTACATGTGGTCAGGAATCCACCGCTTTATACTTTTTCAAATTATTGTACTCATTATCTTCAGACACATACATACAATTGTATTTGATTCTTCGGAAGAATATTCGCAAATACCTGCATATATATTAATACTGATATATTCGCTATTTTCACAAGATATTCTTCCTATATCTGCAAATATCATGACTGTAAATATTCGACCTAATGTTTATTGATAAGTTTTTGTGATAAGATCTTGACTAAAAATACCATGTTAACCATTTTTATACTAAAGCATCATTGGTGAATAGTTGTCCCACAGGTCTTCAGATAATAATTCAACAAACGACCATAAGCGAACTTATTATCTGAACATTTCCCTCAATAAATAGGACTATTTCTGTACTGTTGTTATGTGTGCTCTGCTTTTTTTACGTGTACATTCCTGCAAAAACAATAATGTACCATTTCAATGTACACTTTTTAACTTGGTGGCAGAATCCATTTAGTATAGAAAGTGTTAAATAAACTAGATACGTCGGCAATGAAGTTAGTCCGGAGCCCTGAATACATCGTTAATGAATGACGTGTCTGGTGTACAACTTTTACATGTAGTTTTCGTTATTTGTTATCAGATTATATTTTTGGAGATATCGGGACAGACGTCGTCAGCTTATGATATGCGCTAGATAGTGCCAACTTTGTTTCAGTTAACAATTGTATTTGATTATGTTTGGTTTAAATATTATTCCATTACTTACCAAATATATTGATATATGATTAGAATTCTTTGATCAAAACTGTCATACTTTTCTCATAGTCTTCGTGCCAAGACAGTCTCTTGTATCCTCTGATGGACTACACTAGCACAATAACATCCCCTTACACCCCTAGTATCCATCATGGTGCTACTGTAATATCATGATGCATATCCAGTAACTCGTGTACTGCATGCACATGGCTTGTGAACAACATGGTATGTTACATCTCCAATATAGAGAAGTAACCATTGGTGGAATTGTTGACTATTCTCGATTTAGTTTTGTGGTGTTGAAGAGAAACCAAGCAACTACTTGAGCTTATCTGTTATATACATATGTGTAATCCTTTATGTTGCTTAAAACAAGTTATGGGTAAAATTATATATCGTATTTGGATCTATAAGGTTTGAGAACAAACTTGTTTCGTGGCTGATGGGACATGCAGTCGCCACCAACCCGGCCTATGTGGCTCTATATGTGTTTACGCCCTCCATAACCTAAGAGGGATAAGGTTCGTCGACACATACACGAATTAACCATCTACAATATACATGCCTTACAGTATATACTCTGATCAAATCAAGTAGTAGATGGGAGCCCACATTGATCGTTTTGTGACTTGCCGTCTCATCCACTTAATTTCCGTGTCGCTACCAACTGCTTCTGCATTTATCATATTTAACCTTTTCATGACGGGAGCTGCGCTGCTGCAACATTAAACATAATGTGCCAGTGCATTCTCTTGTATATGCCTATATTCTATCCCATAGGGAGCCTTGCATATTTAAGAGAATGCACTGGCTTACGAGATCAAGTTAAATATTGTTAGGCCAATGCATGCTTATAGATGCGAGGCGTCCTACATGTATATATGGGCGACTCGCATATATAAGAGAATGCATTGGCACAGGGTTTTCACACAACAAATGCTGGAAGTACCAGTCATAAAAGGGATAAGAATCGCTGACCCTCACATGACACCATAGCGGATCACTAAGTGTCCCGTAACGTATAGTATGTCAGTGGACAAAACGTCCAGCATATCCCTTTAATTAATGGTCACTCTCATTTATTTTAATTTGGTAAGTTAAATGTGTCGCCTATGGCCATTAACTTATGTAACGTAACAGTGACGCGCCATGGTCGTTGAATGTCATGAGTAGTCTCGTACCTGGCTCAGACACTCCACTCACTGTTCCGTCAACTCCAAAGCGTAACGCGTCCGCCGTCAGAGTCCAGTTAGTGCCACCATCGTAGGTGCCGGAATTCAACTGGTTGGTCAGAAATGGGAACAGATCTTCTTTGTTTTCAGTTGATCGTAAGAACTGTTGCCAGTTGGAAGGCATTGGGCTAGACTCATGAACTTGGCGCCGTTGAACAGAACCAACAATTCGACGGTCCCTTGTTTGCTGTTTCAGACTATTTTCAAAGTAGCGGTCCCAAATTACATCAATACGACATGACCTCTGAAATTCATGGTTGAAATATGGAATGAACACTCTCCAAATGTTTTTCAGTTTCGCGGCTGAAGAATGTTCACACTTGCAGCAGCATAACAAATTGTTACATCTGTTAATGGTCGTTCTTGTTCTCCAACTTTTCTTCGAGGCACATCATTAGATCAGACTTCTTGCCAAATCTCAAGCGGCCATTAGCAGATATTAGCAGGGAGGATACGGTTGGTTTTCATTCTGAAAAAATGTGTCAATGTCCCCTTCTCTCTTCTGACCGGCTACATATAGTTTGGAGAAAAGACATGCTTCAGCTTTTAATGAGGATATTAGTGTAATGTTAGTATTGTTCTTGGATCTTGTGACTGCAGGAACACAAATTATGATCTGGTTCCTAGTGACGACATGCGAAAGTGGTGTTTTGTTTGTTTTGATCCTCTCATCCATAAATATCTCAAACTGCTTTTGACCAGCCAAAGGTACATTCCGAAGGCAATCTACACTAGACTGTGGCATGATGTCACGCGAATGAAGTCAAATGAGTTGACCAGTACCAACTTCTTGGAAAGGGTTTCCAAAGGATCTAATTACAGTACTTAAATCAAGAACCTGTTTCATGAAATTCTTCTGCTGACTGGGTATATCAACAAAAGACTATGTGAAATTAAAGGTGAAACTCGTGACATGCCCTTTGCTGGTCTGAACGTTATATTTTTGGGAGATCTGTTACAACTATCCCCAGTTCATGGTAAATACATATTCCACAAAGCAACATGCCCGTCCCACTTATGGAGAGACTATTTCTCCTTAATCGAACTTCGAGAGAACATGAGACAGAAGGAGAACAAGGAATATGCAGAAGTTCTCCTTAGAATGCGGACAGCCTCAAATACTACCGAGGACATAAAACTATTAGAGTCAAGAATAATCGATTCCATCCATCCGATTAATTTATCAACACCACCATTCACTGATTGTCTCCGTTCTATACCCAACACAAGCTAAATGTACTGATCACAACCAAAGAAAAATAAGGACACTTTCTACTGTTGTGTATAAGTTGATAGCGAAACATCTCATAGTTGAGAGGTTATCGACTAGAAATGCAAAACACAATGAATCGAATGATGCTGTGGAAGAACTTCTGCCTGATGACAGTCGAGAATGTGCAGGTCTAGAAAATGAGATCAAAATTTGCATTGGAGCAGTTGTTATGCTTCGGCGAAATATTAACACGATCGACGGGTTGGTAAATGGTGCCCGCGGCATTGTAACCCATTTAGAATGGGAAGAAAATATACCACCACAAAATCCATTGGCGGGTTTATTGCCAGCGCGGGTATATGTGAATGTTTTCGATGAACGGGTTGGCCGAATCACTCTATGTGAAACTAGATAAAAAGATGCTGTCCCAATACAACCAATATCTGCACAGCTATATGGAAAAAGGGCTCTGTATGATGGTATGACATATGTTGCCCTCAGTCGTGTCAGAAATTTGAAGGGTTTGGCTATATTGAATCTGGCTAAATAACCTGTATTTCTGAAGTACTGAAGGAAATACTCCGACTAAATCTAAAATCTAAAGATTTCTCAAACACCAGTCAGAGCAATGATTTGAACGAAGAATAGTTATATGGGGATTATATCAGAAGGTTCCATTTAAGTTCATGTGTAGTGCAGATCTATATTTACACATGATCTATACTAGTAACTTATAGACTATAAGTACTCATTTGTTATTATACTAGAATACATCTGGAGTGAATGTAGGCGGGCATGGCTAACCTACTTATTCACATCTAGAATGTTAATAGACAATTACCCTAAATATATACAAGACTTGTAGACGTACTCATTCGGTCGATGGAATGATAATGGAAATACAAAATCATCGCAAATAAATTACAAGGCTTAAAATTGTAGAAGTACTCATCCGTTCGTTGAATGATTGGAAATATATGTGAAAGTAGGCGGGCATGGCTAACCTATGTATTCACATCTAAATTTCCATGAACAATTAACGTAAATATATTTACAAGGCTTGTAGAAGTACGTACTAGTAGTCATTTGGTCGATGGAAAGATTTAGAATACATATAAGTTGGCAGGCAATAGCTAACATGCAAAATCATATGTACAATATCACAGTATATGCAGATTTATGCGGATTCAACTCAAAAGTGTGGATATGGTATATAATTTTAGACACTCGACTTTTTATTTCAACGTTTCAGGAAATGGAAGAACTTGATTATGAAGATTGCGGTACACCTGAACGGAATAAAATCACAGAAGAAACGGGTGGAAAAGGCAGCAAATGTGCCATATGCCATGGAAAACTTGACCATCTCAAACGACATCTTTGCCGGGATCAATTCCCATGGGCCATCCAGAGTATATAACTTGTGTCCAATAAGTTCCCTCCTGCATTGGAGGAATATTGAAGCCATGGTGTTCCAATTAACACCAAATGAGCAAGACAGCATCCTCACTTTGAATTCAGAGTGCGACAACAATGAATGTAATAACACAAATCATACTCTCTACACTAACACATTTATAGACACTCATTTCCATCTTGATATGCTGCGAAGTGAGGTTGGCGTGGCTAGGATTACTTCTCTCATATCCAATTCTTCACCCCTTCACTCATCTATCTCTTTGCGATATAGCATTTCTAATTTCTGTTGGCCGAAAAAATGGTGCATATCTGAAACAGACCATCAGGAAGTTGTAAATGACAAATTGAATGTTGTAGCATATGGAATTCACCCAAGAGTGGCTTCATGGGGAAAACGAAAGTACTTGCAATTTGGAAACATAAATTGGAAAGATTGATAACTAGAAGCAAAGTGGTGGCAATTGGTGAATTTGGGTTAGACTCATCTGGTGAATTTATTCCAGAAATCATACAAAAACAAGATCTTTTTGTATTTCAACTTCAGTTAGCCGCTGACACTAAACTACCTATTGCCATACACTGCAGAGGCAGCTCACAGGTTTATGAACGAACATCAACACTACTTGAAAACTATTTGTCACCAGACCACAGCATCCACTTCCATTGTTTTAATCACAACCTCGTGTATGCTGATAATCTTATTAAAAAGTTCACCAACATTATGTTTGGTTTCTCACCTCTTTGTGCCAGCAATCTTGCATGAGGGAAACGTTCTCACACATCAACCCTAATCATATTGTACTTGAAACAGATTTACCATACTTCAAGAAGTTTAATACACCTCTTCACATCACAGAATTACTGCAACCTCTGTGACATAAAAAAACATTGAACATTCAGCTCTTCTTCCTGTAATTAACAGAGATTCCATTGCGTTATATCAACTACCAGCTTGAATATTCAGTAATTATGCGGCCTACTGTATGTACCATACCATGCTGTATGCATGTGGTCGATGTAAATAGTTTCTGTCTGGCACTGCCAGGCACTGTATTTTGTATATTTCTATATAATTTAAAGTTTGAGATGAACCAATGATCGGGAACATGGATGATGATGAATCGTGGCGCAAATGGATGAGTCCAAATGATGACAAAGATTATAGGTATGGCATCATACATTGTATGACATGTTTTTTTCTAAGTTCCAACTAATCTCAACATAATTATGTGTGGTTCCATGTTTTTGACACATATTGTATCCTTTAACCCTTACACGACTGGAGCTTCCTGAAATTTTTTCGAAAACCCATTGCCAATGCATTCTGTTATATATGCAAGTCTCCCATATGGAGCCTTGCATATGTTGGAGAATACATTTGGCCAACAGTATTTACCTTGACCTGGTATGCCAATGCATTCTCTTATGTACAGGGATACTTGCATATATAAGAAAATGCACTGGAACAGGATATGTAATGCTGAAACAGCGCAGCTCCCGTCTTGAAAGGGATAAACTTTTCATATTGTACAGTGTAGATTATAATTGGTTAATTTCTAACACGGATCTCAATTCAGAATGAAGTATTGCACTATATAGTGCAAATTCTGTAAAAAAAAAACTAAATTAAATATATACTCACCAAATTTTACTTCGACAGCTAATTTTCACATAGCCACATTTTTGTTGACCATTATAGCATGTGAAAAAATAACCGTACTATACATGTATATATATATGCATATCTTCAATTTAATTATTGCAGAATACTGACGTCGATATCAGTTAGGTTAATTAACACTTGATATACATGTATGGTACCTCAGAAAACTAAGACCAAGAATTGGATTTCCAGATCAGATGTTAATTGAGTGTTCAGTACACATGCAGTTCAAATTACAGTACGAGTACCATGTGACGAGGAAACCAACAAACAGTCTAATGAACGTCATCACAGGGGAATATAGATGGCCATTGGAAGGTAGGATAACTAGAATTAATTTTGTAGTACTCACCAATGTATTATCCATGTTATCAAAAGTTTACATCTGGACAGCGGAATAACACTGGAGTTGCTCCCTTTTCCCCAGAACTGCATATTTGTGCGAAATATTCGTGAAGAAACAAAACAAAATGTAAAACAAAATGTATGCTGTGAGTTTAATGCCAGTCTGCTTTAAAAAAAACATGGACAACACTGTCCATCGTAGTGTCAAATACTGCCACCCATGGCACGGTACTGTACAGTACATCTACATGTGTTTACACTTGGCGGTCTGTAAACATCATGAATGAAAACGCTATGGAAGGGAGTTTATCAATCGAGTCATATCTCAAGATGTACATGGGTGTTTGGATGTGTTACAAGTCTGTATAATTATATCATATAACACTAGTCATATTACACGCTGTTGTATCGTCATCGGGTATGACTACACTAATTTTAAGCATAATTTGAGCAAAAGGAATTAGTCTCATAAAAATGTGGCCACCCGTATGCATAAATATATTTCAAGCTATTCTTTATTCGGGATATTCGTAAACATAAAATTACAAAGGCATACTAAAACGCGTGCCATGCATCTCATTGCAGCTTATGCCAGATACACAAACGCCGTTGAACAGACCTGATAATTCGATGTTGCACAGATCCACCAGTCGTAGCAGCATTACATGTACATAGACCAATATTCAAGTTCATGTATGTAATTGATTATAATAAATATTTATAGTTATTTAAATATTGACATTCATATAAGTCATCACATAGAAGTATGGGTATAGTACAGGTCGTGACTGGTCGTCCTTTTTTTACATGGATTCCAATGCCATAATTTCTTGTTGAAATCTATATTATTTTTCACCATTGAGAATTATTGGTGGCCCAGTAAGCAGTCGACTAGCCGACAGTCTCGGACCAAATTGCAGATGAAGATGGATAACTCTAAAATCAAGAGGCTCTGTGTTGATAATAAGGCCAAATTTCATCGAACAACATGTTGATAAATAACACATTTCGGGCAAGGTTATACTATAGTTGACGGTGGTTAGCATTATTTTGGGGCAATTAATAGATTCTGATAACTGAAGCGGCATTTCTAAAAATGTTGTTGTTGGAATCCGACCATCGAATTGGATTGAGTACCTTTAAGAAATGGATGTCGATTTGCTTGCGTTTCATGTAGTATGGTATGATAATTGATGTTGGTGGAGAAAGCAAACTATTTTTCCTATTTTGGCTAATATTATTGTACATTTACCGCAGCATAATCAGACATGCAATACTGAATAGAAAATGTGATAATTGCTTGGTGCGCGTGTGCGTGTGTGAGGCGTCAACAATACAGGCTGGATGTACCTTTCGTCAGATCATCACGAAATTTGTCATGGATGTCAACAATGACAGGTAAATGAGAACGAGTCATTTCGGGGTCATTCGGCCAAAAAACATGGCCGCCAGCAGCCATCTTGAATTTTACACTTTGCACGACTAAATCCTTTGGCACGGTCTACAGGTCGTATCTTTGGTCAGATCATTATTAAATTTGTCACGGCTGTTGTCATTGACATGTAGATGGGAACGAGTCATTTTGGGGGTCATTCGGCAAAAAAACATCTTGGATTTCAAATTTCAATCCATTAGCATGGGCTACAGGCCATACTATTAGTCTGATCATCATGAAATTTGTCATGGATGTTAATATTGACATGTAGACGGGAACGAGTCATTTTGGGGTTATTCAGCCAAAAAACATGGCTGCCAGTGCGATCTTGGATTTTACGCTTTGCATAACTTTCCTAATCACTCCATTGACTAACGCATGAAATTATTCCATTTCCAAGTTGAGCTACAGTGTCATTGAAACTTTCATTTGTATAATCTATCAAAAAGCCACTTGTTTATTGTTTTAGATCACGGTTATAGCAGTTCAGGCGAAAAGGGTAGAACTTCCAGCAGAAAAGGTACATTCTACTTCATGTTCCTCTGACCTTGACCATGACCTTGCAGGTAGCATAAAAAAAACTAAATATGTGACGACTTATGATCGCGATGACTACCTCCATCAACTTCTCTCCATACAGGGAAATTTCTTAGAACACCGACATTGTGATAAATTGTTAATTGAAAAGGAGTGTAACTTGATTGTGAATATTCTACAACAAACACTTCCAAATCTTAGTTTGGCAATACATTCTCTCATGAATATTCCAGTCATTAAGGAATGTATAATATTTGAGTTGATGGGTGAGTTTTCAGACCAAATGTGTACCATGGTGGGCAGACAACATAACCAAAGTTATCTAATGAAAATGACTTTACTGATTTAAAATCATTTTCCTGGAGCGAAGTAATGGTTGAATTTCAAATAAACTACCAACACTATTATCCATCCTGGCTGCTGTTTCCACTTCTCGTGCAAATATGGGTGTGATGCTGCACATTCCCTAAAAATAATTCCCATGATTGGTATGGTTTATGCAGTACTGCTGCAAACCTATAACGCAGAACTCAGCAAAGTACAGGGAGTGTTATCTGCCAACTTGATGGAAACAATATGTGATCAAAAGGTGTTTGACAAATTACAGCCTTTGGGAATTTGTTTCAACTATTTTAGTGGCCTTGGTTTGCTGGACAGGTTCAAAGGTGAGTTCAATCCGAGAATAGTGGATGCTATAGTCAAGGGAGAAAATTTCAGAATTGTGGGGAGACAACATTAATTGGAAAGTCAGTATGCGAGATCAGAGATCAGACAGGAAAGGTATAATGTATAATGCGTTCACTTCGGCATGCATAATACAGAAGAAGGTATTGCCGCCTCATTCTCACCAACCACATATAGCAGATAAGCTAGGAGCCGGACTTTTCAGTATTCCTGCCATCAAATGACGAGTGGTATCTCATTAACAAATCATATATACAACAGGTATGCAGTGTAATTACCCAAATGATGCCAGCGCTCCAGGGTTTTTTTTCCTGATTTGGCCTGATTGTCAAATACCTGACACACAAAAACCACTTGATTTTAGAGTTATCCATCTTCATCCACAATTTGGTCTGAGACCGTCGTCTTGGTGAATATTTGCCAGGCCTCCAAAAAATACATATCTCGGGGAAATAACAAATTTCAAAAATCGATATCTGATCACTCTGAGCTTTGATGGGTGGGTTCCTCGACTAGAATCAAATATTTTTAACCCTGAAGCCAAAGAAATAGTAATGTGGAATTTGGATTATGCATCTTTAATGCACCTTTTAGAATGCTCATTTGTTTTCAGTTGATGGGTTGGTTGTGAGAATTGCGTTGAAAAATGAACAAAATAATTTGTTGTTACCTCAGGCAGGAGATGGCAAGACGTCTCCTGATGCTATTAAAAATTATAGCCACAGGGTGCTTGAACTGGGAATGTTGTACGCACGTTTTTTGGAACCTGCTAAGGAACGAGACAGAGACTTAGGTGTCGCAGTTATGAAGATAATGATGCTCTACATGAAGGCTGCCAATAGAAGGTCAAAGTATGCATATGAAATTCAACGCTTTCTGGTGCACAGCTCTGTTTCATCAGATGGTGATGAACGATCAATGGCTGATGACATCAAATCCATATAAGCGTCCAAATCCATTGCAAATAGAAAGCATCATGGCTTTCCAAATGTTAAAGATTCTTTACTTTTGAAACTAAATCCTGGGTATTGTGCAAGTTGGTTGAGAGAGCAGACTGCTAAATGGAGAAGTGAAATTGGAAATTGATTGGAATGGTTGTCGAAATATAATTTTCTCTAATATATGAATGCATAAAGGCTCACATTTCATATATTTTCAACATGGATAACCACTCCCGATTAAGTGATCCTGCCAATTTGCTATGATGCTGGTAGCGAAAAATGATGCTGCTAAAAACACATGGTTATTTTTTCTGAAGTTTAATATATTTCACAGCATACATGTTTTGAATGTTTTATACACATAATGTCCTCAATTTGTACAGATCAGCCAAACACATTGACAATGACACTTTAAATAAAATAATGTACCTTTTCTTAACAGCATTACTTTGCCCTACCAACACCGTAGAAAATTAGCAGGACTACTTGATCAGGGTGATAACATGAATGATAATTACAACTATGCACACTTTTAAAGGTCCACACAATTTTCAGCTTCAGGATACCATTAAAGTATTTACCGAATTCATACCAATTTTAGATGTTTACATATATCACACTGTTCATGAGCAAAAATATAGATGTCTCGGTAAATGAATAAAAGAGAGCTTGAACTTTATGGGGGTCTTTAAACAGTTTATACCTGAGAAATAACCTGATTGATAATTGAAACTATGTTTTGTACATAAGCAAACGAGGAAATGCAGCTTGTATAGCATCAGTTGACATAAGATCGTAGTAACCAGCAGATAGCTGGTCGACCATTTCAGTGGTTACACCAGTATACATGAATGGCAGGTAACCCACTGTCGAATTTTCTTCTTCAAAGTATGATCTCAAGAAGTTATTAATTGCATTTCTTGTTTTCTTTGAAACCTTTTAGAAATCTTAGTAACTGGTTCCTCTGGTTGGTGGGTGGTCATACTGTCTATGCACTTGTCACACTGGCAGAGATTTTCACAAAAAATCACAACAGTTATGATGAACGGATTGCTGGAATATTTCACAACCAAAATATTTTCAAATAGCTAGTCCCCTGCAAGAATTTCCCTCACAGAATACTTTCATCTCTTCTGTCATTCCTGGCATCTTTAGATAATTCGATTGAAAATGCATAATGGCTTCTGCTTGGCACCCATTTCTCCCTGCTCTGCCAACTTCTTGAATGTATGCTGTAAATAATAACTATATATACAATTTTGATCTATATGGCATTTATTGTAGATCATTTATCACTAATGAAATGTGAACTTGTCAGGTGTTGCTGATACAGGGCTCATCAAATCATCCATTTACCACAACAATCTCATTAGTAACAAAGTGAGTATTTAATTTTTAAATTATTTTTCAAAAAATATTGTCTAGTTCTGCTTTTAAATGGAATGGAATGTCGAGTGGTGCATGGCTTTCGACCAGATGCCTTTTTTGGTGCAACACATGAATATTCAATTGCATGTAACCAGGTTAACATTGACTAATACATTGAGACTATTCTTAAAGACATATTTACTTTTAGTGAATCAAATTACTAAGTTAATACTCAAAAACTATCTCCTGATGAATTATTGGTTAATAAACTCACGACAGTGGTACCACCAACACTAGTTACTGCTGCATGTAATTGGTTCATAACAATTAAACAGGTTTCTGCCTATTTGGATATCCAATTAAACTAAACAGGTTGGAATGATTATTTGCTATTCACTTCTGATCACCACACCTGAGTATTTCACTTCACTTTAATATATTATAGTCACTGTTAACCTGGTGATATGTAATCGGAAATTCATTTGTTGTATTGCGTAATGCCCATGTATGAAAGCTATGCACCATGCGAAAAGCACTAATATTCCTATTATTTTGATAATTATGTCCCTATCTTGGACAATGGACACTGATATATGAAATGTTTTTTTAATAATTGGCCATTTGGTTTCAGTTTGAAGTCACATATGTACAATAATCCAAAGTTCAGTCTCAAATCCTGGCCAATGTAATATATAATGGCTTTGTTTGAGCCTGCGCACATCCTTATATTAAAGGCACGGGCGGCGTTCGTTGCAGAAATATTCATATTTGTCCAAATCACCATCTACAGAAGGGATATTAAAATATATATAGTTTTGTTCATATGCCAAACATAATCAGCGCGTAAATAGTATATTGCCAAGACATACGACGGTGTACGTAAACAAGAGCCTGCTCGTGTTACAGAAGTGGTGCTGTGCTTCTGCGCAATTCTATTGATTAAACACACACAAATGATATAAACGCTCTTTATTATTTCCATATCAGGAACACAGTAACAAATAACGCTCTTTATGTTTACCATATCCGGATCTAAACAAAAGCCAAGTGAAGTAACGTTTTTTGCTTTTGTTTACATTACAAAGGAAAACAAATTGACAATAACATACTGTCTATATCATAATATTCTTTCTGTTTATGCAGGGGGGGGGGGGGGGTGAAAAAAAAATCCGGCACATATGAAAAAACCTAGGACTTGTGAGACTGAGAAGCAAACACATGGAAAACACGAGGCAAATGATTGTTCCGTCCATAATTCTCCGACTGTTGTGGTGAAACCCCCTACTAGACAAGCTGATCGTAGAACAATTACATGTACTTCAAGTGTAAAATCCGGAGCAAACAATATTGATTCTACCGGTACATGTACTTCTGTAAGTTCCGACAAAATCATCTCGAAAAATGTTTCTGAAAAAAGGAAAAAACCTACAACAGAAAACGAACATTCACGTCTTAATTCTGGTTTGAAAAGCAAGGACTCATTTGGTGAAATAACTGATTCTCAATATTTTCCACATACATTCTTACAATTTCAACCACTGGAGTCTGATATTTCATTTTTTGACTTATCGTTTGAGCAGTTTATATCAGGTGAACTTGAGATAATCACCAGTAGTGTACATAGAATTTCAGAAATTGAACGACAAAGCAGGTTATTGTTACTGAAGAAAATCTCATATTATTATTCTATATTTGAGTGGGATGCTATATTAAAATTCTATGCAACCTGGTTATTCAAAATCGAGACTGGTTCTCGCACATGGGCAAACGATTCTGCAGAAATTGAGAGAATTGCTCTAATCCCTTTTGTCAGAGCTTAGTCAGAATATTCATTTTATACAGTTTTATGATTCGCTATAGAATTTCTGGCACTTTATCATGTGTTGAATTTTACTGTTAGAATTTGATCATATTTGTAAAGCAAGATCATGCACATGTAAGTGCATTGGTAATTTACATTGATAGTATTGCAGTTTTGATTTGACTTACATGTAGTTTAATATCATATGAGTATGGCATTGGCAATGCAAAGATTTATTCTCATGACACATGACCGATGCAGATGGCGAATGAATTTGAATACTAATCATGTCGAGTCAAATTCAGTCATGTCTTACTCCCGTAATTTCAGAATTCGCATTCTTGAATTGACTGATGAATGATGATTAATTGATTAGTACATCGCTATTTGAAATTTCGAGAACTTATATTTTCATTTGAGAGTATTTTGACTTCTGTGAAGTTCATAAAAGTACATTTATGAGCTTTGTGTGTATGTTTGCATAGTTTTGATCAATAGAGAATTTGCTTTCTGTTTACGTTTTACAGAGTTTACTTTTCAGTTTATAGTTAATTTTCATCCATTGTAGTTTTTATAGACAATTTTCACAAAAACTGATGCATGTTGCATAGGATACATCTAAGTGCATCAATATTTTACATTGATAGTATTGCAGTTTTGATTTGACTTACACATGTACATGTAGTTTAAGATCATATGAGTATGGTGTGTTGAATGAATTTGAATGCTAATCTTGTCCCATTCAGTCATACCTTACTCGATCTGTAATTTCAGAATTCGCATTCTTGAATTGATTGATGAGTGACGATTAATGGATCACCATTTTAAATTTCGAGAATTTATATTTTTATTTGATTTCAGGGAAGTTCATAAAAGTATCTTTATGAGTTTTGTGTGTATATTTTTATAGTTTTGATCAATAGAAGCTTTATTTTCAAACAGGTACCTGTTTAATAAAAATTTGGAGAATTCGCCTTCCTGAATTGACTTACTTATTACTGAAAATTGTACAAGTATAAGTTGTGGTGTACATATCTGTATTGTAGACTTAACATTTTTAGTTGTTTTGAAGCTTATACTGTACCTCATTTGTGTACTTCTGTTTCATTTTTGAATTGACTATATACTGCCAAGAATGAGCTTATATGTGTGCGAAACCCATACATTTTGCTTATTAAAGTGTAACTGAATTTAACAAGTTTGTACTAGTGTATTAATTTTGGTTTTGAACTCACTTGTAGCTTAATTATCCTATATGTTTGGGTATATGGTTCGTCTCCGAATAACACCCTTTAAGCTGATTCAGACATTGTTATTTTTATTTGACTTTGTTCCTACAAGTACAGATATGAGTTGTTTGTGAATGTTTATACTTGTTAGAACAAGTGATGCCTTTTTATGGCCATATATGTAACCCAAAAGATGTAATTTAAATTTGAGAATTTGCATTCTTGAAATTTACTCAAGTGTTGCCTACATTTTCATATGCCTGTTGAGAAAAAACTGTCGTATTATGTAAATGGGTTGTCCATCCGTCGTCCACATGTCCGTCCATCCGCCTTTGGTTTTCGGGTGATAGCTTTTGATTGAATCCTGTGATCCAAGTTTGGTATGATGGTTTATCACATTAAAATACAGATCGAGTTCGAATATGGTTTCGTCCGTATGATTTTGACTAAAAAGTTGTGCCCCTTTTTCGATTAGATAAATACCTGATATACGGTTTCCAGTTCTGATTGATTTGGTATGTGAATTTTTCATACAAAGATACCACACTTGAAGTTATTGTGTTTTATTTTTGATATTTGTTTTCATCTTAAGTCAAGGTTTCAAACAAGTGAACTAAACCTTGCCCCACCTGTACTTCAGAAACAGGGTATTATATCACGCCCTGACGATGTGTTCTTGTTTTACAAGTAGGTTTATACTCCACATCTGTAATTTGATTAATTGTTTGGACTAGCCAAATTTCAAGCTATCAAGAATGAGCATCTATGGTAGGTGTATGAAAGTCGTACAATGTGCGTACCAGTATAATGGCTGTATATACTAGTAACTTTAAGACGGGTACGCTGTACCGTAAAGCCTATTCATTCCATTACAGTTTACTCCTGTAATTTGAATTTTCAGAATTTTCATTCTTGAATTCACTTAAGTGTACATGTTTACACATGGTTTACATACATGTAACTTAGAAGCCATATTGTATTATATATTCTAAAATTGAGTCGTAATTTACTTGCATGTAGATGACATCCTTCATGTTTGGGTTATTATTATTCGTTATTATGAATTAATATTATATGCTATCCAAACAGATTCGAGCTTCGCTATTTAAAATTTTGAGAAATGAGTAGTTATTACTCAGTTTGTGTATGTTTTTATACGATTTTCAGATTAAAACTATTGAAGCCATAAGACCGTACCTGACACATTAGTTATTTAAATTTCATTCAATTTCTGAACTCTCCCTTCCATATTGATATATACCGGTACTGGTAGCTAGGGTTCCTTTATCCTTCAATTCAGATTTGGTACCAGTTTTAATATAAATTTCTATTTTTAGCCTGTATAAATATGTAGTTGACAGGTTTGGAATGTCTAGTTGACAATGTATGACTCATTTCATTCTACATATACCGGTACATGTATAGAATATTCGAGAAATGCGAACGAGTTTATTCATGAATTACATACAAGTATCGATAGCATCATATAAGCTGAGCAAGAAATAGTCCACTCCTAGATGATATGATTTCACAAGGGCATTGCGTTTGTGGTCATTCAGAGAGAGAGAGTTTCTCAACTTGATTCCAATTTGAACATTTAATGAATTTTAAGTTGACAATGGTATTCGAACCTTGGTATTTTTCTTCATTTCTTTGAGTGAATATGTATTTGAATTTTATTTTGCTTATTGCTATTTGTTTGTCAATTTTTCATGTAATTTGTACGACTAACATATTTTAATATTTGTAACACGTCTTTCACCCACTTGCTTTACGAAAAAAAAAATAAAAAAATTCCTACTTGTCTTTTTAGTGTTTTGGCAATGAGTTGGGCTTCAAAATCACTTTGATGAGAGAAATAATGTAATTCTAACTGGTAAACTGACTGCAGGCAGTTATCGTGTTGTATTTTGTTGCAAATTTTGAAATCCAAGAAGGCCGCTGGCAGCCATGTTTTTTTGGCCGAATGACCTCAAAATGACTCATTCCTATTTACATGTCCATGTTAAAATCTATGATAAATAGTATGCACAGAAATTCATATACAGCTGTTTACAGTGAATTTCCCCCCGCAAATCTGTTTTAGTGTTAAAAGGGGGTGGGTGTAAAAAAAATGGTCGGAAAAAACTGCCGAAAACGGAAAAAAAATTGGCGGTGGGGGTGGGTGGGTACAATAAATGATCGAAAGGGAAAAAATGGCATACGTGCCTGAATTTTTTTTCCGACCCCCCCCCCCCCCCTGGTTTATGGCGGTTTTTGACGGAGGTGAATATTTTAACAGCATACCCACCGCCAACGCCGCCCGTATCTTTATTTGTGTTTATCTATTTGCTAATCGATGTTCACTAGCCTCACTGCTCAGTTATCATCATCAATCATTAATTCACACCATTGTATATCTCCTTTACTATAGTATATCATTTTGTTGACACTGCCCAGGAACTACTAGTATATTGGATCAACATTTAAAAACTATAGTAAAAGTGAAATTCTCAATGGGCCATGTTTTACACATATTTAAGTTAAAAATATGAGTATAAAATAACAATCATACACACATCATAGATGATTGGTGTAATTTTCTAAAAAATAGCCCTAGTTTCTGTCCCAGTTAATGGAAATAATTTAGGAGCAAAAACGTGCTTCCTAGCTGAAGCTAAAGAATTGCCATGTTAAAGGTAGGCCTACTCAATCGAATCAGATGCCAGGCGGTCCTCATATAATCAAGATACAACATTTCTTCAAAATATGATTTAGTTGTCAGAATATATTAATTGCAACAAAATAATGCTAACCACTGTCGACTATGGTATCTAATTTCCCAAAACGTGTTATTTGTCAACATTTTGTTCAACGAAATATGGCCGTATTATCATTTGAGTATCACAAAATTTGGCCGTATTTCCACTTGATTTTAGAGTTATCCATCTTCATCCGCAATTTTGTCCGAGACAGTCAGTTTGACGACGTTTTCCCTTATGATTTTACGTCTCGAGAAAAGACAAAGAAATAGTTATTTAGGAGCGTTAATTCGGATAATGCATCTTTAATATATGTGACGTGTCAATACTTTATAATACACACACTGATGCATATCTGAAAATTGTGGATGATGATATTCGTGCAAACAAATATGTGGGTTGGTAAAATTTATGTTGTCTTACTTTCCAATGCTGTTGGGGCACCGAAGTGGATAATTTTAGTTATGTCTGGTGCATCTGTTCCCATGCCGTATGCATCTGTGGCAAATAAAAGTCTCAGGCGGCCTGTCTTCGTGCCAGTTAGTACCCCTTTCCTTGACTGCAAAGATTATGACATTATCAAAATATATCTTAATCTGTTTGGGTTTAGGTTCAGGTTATTATTGATGTTTTCAAGTGGATCTCTCAGACTACAATTCAATGAAACAAAGCAGTTGATTCCATTATTAATTGATCAGTGCATGTTTGCTAAATTAGACCTGACTCATTGTCTTGACAATATAAAGGAATGTATTGTCCCAGGTATGTTAGAGAGGATTTATTCAGGGTTATGGCTATTTTCACAAACATATTTTACTGTCAATAAGGCTCCAACATATAAAATGGACATGTCAGAAATGAAAAGTGCCTTCTGAAAGGGACTATCCTGCTACACAAAATTGAACCAAGATTTTAAATGCTCTTCATTGCTTCATTCTAATTGAATTCTCTCATTATGTTAGTTTTGTTAATTAATTGAAAAGATACTTGTGATTAAAACATACATACATGTACCTGTGTGTGTACGGCAATATCTCATTTGTGGTTTATCATATATTTTAAAGTGAGGCAAACAGTGGAAGTATTGAACACTAAATATGCCGTTAGTAACATAAGATTATCATTAAACATTTAATTTGTGCATTGCATTTTTTTTCCTTTTGCTATCTTCAATTTATTCTGGTATTAAAATATAATTTGATTTCAAGATGTCTTCATTTCTTACGCATTTATATTGCTTCCAAGATTCCCTAATTGTCCCAACCCATTTGCATGTGTGGCGACAGGGGGAGGGGTGAGTCTAAATGTTGGCAAAATTTTGTAATAATTGGAAATTCCAGACCAACAGTATATTTCATTTTCTTTTCTGATAGTTTTATATTCCAAACAGTATTTTGTGTGAAAATTGTACTTTTTCAACTAAAAGTTGAAATTTTCCTAATCTTGATCATTTTTGGACTGAAATGACCAGAAGTTGGATATTGAAAAACATTAGGGGGTGCTAGACTCAAAAATTCAAACAATTTGACAGCTCGAGATACTATTTAGAAAATTACATCCCAAAGGCATTTTATCTTTTATTACTTGGTTTACAGATTTTTTAGCTCAAAGGTAGGGGAGGTGGGAGGAATAAAAATAAAAAATAAAATAGGTATAATCGTTAGGGGTGTTTCTGCTGGCATGATAGTTGCACCATTTTTATTGACATACTTCAACTCAAGATAGTTTTCTTCCTTTTGTTATTTACACACTATTACTACGTAGTGTATATTATTTCGTATATCTGGATTAATATTCCCATCGGCAGGAAGAAAACAAAATATAAAATTTTATTTTATTTTACAAACAGCATTTTCTTGGGTAGGGAAATCTGTAAACCAAGTAATACAAAATAAAATGCCAAAGGGGAGGGCTGCAAATGAAAACTTCCCAGACGTGGAAATTTTGGCCTGCTCAATAAGAGCTAGTGGGTGCAAGATACATTTGGTAATTCTGAGTTCCCAATGGAAACACTCTGACCACATCCCGGAATGTACATGGATACTTGTACAAGGTCAAATGAGTAATACGCTCCAGTTTATTAAATTTGGATGCATACCACAACGGGGATGACTAAACTTTAACTTATACTTTTAAAACCAACATGATAGTTTCAGGGCTATTAATTGGCACGGATTTAGTGGCATATGTATGTGTCTTCTTTCAAGTTCGAAATTTTAACCGCTGATATTATAAATATGGAAAGTACGACAAAAATTTTTCTTCTGCTTAGCACACAGTCAAACTTAAATTTTTCTTGCAATAGTATTACTGACTTTTATGAAAAAAAGAAATATTCTCAATTTTTCAACTTGAACCTCCTGAGTACCTAATCTAACACCAAACAAATGTTTGTGTTATGTTTTACAACATGTCTATTCATATAAACCATACATTAAATATGATTGGTGAGCAAATTACATCAGCCTTAAGGGCCCTAACATTTCCAGTTATATGGGACTGGATCTACATGTACAGTGTATTGTGTGAAATGCAAATAGTTTCCCCCTGGATTCCCATTCATTCATTTGTATGGATGTTCATAAAGACGTTCAACAAATGGCAAATCTAGTAACTACTCATCAGCTAGTTTCCAGTTAGAAAATGGTTAAATAAAGTGCACCCTCTGGAATATTATATTGACATCATTTAAATAGTCAATTACATGTACTGTACATCTTACAAGTATCGTATAGCTATGATGCAGGAAACAATTGAAGACCAAGAGAAAATAAAATGAAAAAAAATAAAATAAAAAGTAAAATTACCGGAAACACATGTTAATTATTTAGTTCTAAGGAAACATATACACACAATCATGGAGACCATTTTTTTATATTTGGAATATACATATGATGTAAACTAAATAATGAAATTTTAGAACTTATGGACCGTCAACAAACAAACAAAAAGAATGCATGCAGCTGGTGCATACATTATATATGTGTGCATGTAAATTTAGTAACTTACCTTGGTTGTACATGACCCATGGTACATGTTTATCAGATCTATCTGGTCTTCGGACAAACAGTTCTTGGCATCCTCATATCCGACTCCACACCAGTCGAGTTTTGAATAGACAACCGTTCTTGGAAAGTCGATGTCCAGTTCCGTTAAATGCGCTACAAGAGGCTTGGTGAATTTCAAAAACGTATCTTTATCGGAAGCTTTTACCTTTCTCAATGATAGCTTTATATTTGGCCGATCAATGGTGTTTTTTACAACAGTCACATTTTTCAAAGCTAATTTTACTGAAATATCACCATAAATTCTTGACGAAATTGTGGCAGAAAGGCATATGACACTTGCTGAAACAAACACAGACATCAGTTCATTCAATCGGGCATATTGTGGTCTAAAACCAGATCCCCATTGCGATATGCAATGTGCTTCATCAACAATTAGACATTTCACCCTCTTTTGTCAGTTTGCATTTTGCATTACTTTCAAAAGCTCTTTGACCAAAAACATCTCTGGGTATCCAATTACATATTTGTAGGCACAGTTTATAAAATTTGATCAGAAACGACATCTGTTGTCAATTTCATAGTTATTTCCCAACTTCATCAGTTGTTCCTCAATTATTGAGTTCAGTGGGTACACTATTATTGTTATATCGCAATCAGAGTTTGATAGTTTGTACATATACGGTAGTAGTTCGTTGATCAAGAATTTGCCGTATCCTGTCGGCAAACATTCCATAACATCCCCATTTGCAACAGCTTTTAACAAGTGAGTTTGCTTGGGTTTTAGATAAGACAATTCTCTGCTTTGATCTTTGTTTAAGCGTTGTAAACCTAATTTTGAAAATAAAGAAAATTCCATTTTCAAAATTCATTAACTTTGTAACAGATGATCGTTGTTTATTTATTTACATTAGTTACTGTTCATTGGGTACAAATAGTGGACACTATTGAATGTAGGCATTCTCCGGTATTGCAAAAAGAGCAAAAACACATTTGTGCTATTTTTAACGTCATGCGACGTCATTATTATGTCGGTACTTACTAGTCGCTATATGCCGGAACGTTGCGCCTTAGCATAGTGGAGGCTGAGCGCTAGGAACGAGTCCACGCATTGAGTCAATGGCTAATCGCCAGAAGTAGGACAACATATGGAGTTTGAAAGTTAATTTATAATTCTTTAGAATTGTTCAAATATATCGCATGCGGGTTTTTGTACATGGTAATTGTCTTTAAATTCGCAGAAAATAATTTTCTTGGCGCCAAAATAGACCATAAATATCCCCGATGTGACAGTTTTTTTTATTTCTGAAAGACAAGATAGTGGATAAGCACATACATGTAATATTGATTTCATATGTGGTCACTGACTTAATTAATATGGGTTCATACACCATCATTATTTATCGACGCTGATTGGCTCGCAAGAGCTTGACATTTTTCTGGATTTATACGTAGACCCGAATGGCGCACGAGCGATTTTCATCTGCGACTGTGTTTGCTTCGTGTATGAACTATTCTTAGATCCGTCAAGTATGAGCGTCCGCATATTGAGATATCTTATAATCTGAACCACCGAGACATATTCCTTTAAATTTTGTGTTTTGGCGAATTATCAACGCCAATACTTCGGTATCATAAAAGGAAAATATATATAGGGACATCTGGTCACCCTGGCGGCATCCTCTCCCTAGAATGAAACTGGGATGTATGTCCGTTTCTTAGAAAAAAGGAGCTGGCATTTTCGTAAATCACTGATGGTAATCTTTTAAAGGATGTGCCAAAATCAAATAAATAAAGGCATTGTTTAAAAGAGGACAAGACACTGAATCAACAGCTCGTAATGGGCTTTTGCCTACAGTAACGGACTTCAATGACTTACCTACACTAACGGACCCCTATGTTTCTCATAACGTCGGCTGTAATTGGCTTTCGAGTCACAACTTCATAATATAGTAATCGCATCATGATTTTATGGATGCACCTATTAAAGCGAGTTAGCACATTTCCGGTATGACACGCTGTTCCCACCAGAGACGAGTCCATAGGGTCTCCATTTGATGGTGTGTGTGTTCACCTTGAAAATTCTAACTACCTCCCCCTCCCTGAATCAAACCGAAATTGATCAATTCGAGTTTGCCACCCCATAATATAGGAAATTGTCCCTACCAATTTCCATATCAGCCCACATTTGACTGAACGTGAGAAAGTGTGCGATTATGTTTCTTTTCACTCTGGAAAATCAAACAGTCTGGACAATTTGAACTTATTGTTTGGTCTTTATTTGTTGAACTGATAGCCTTTATTGGTAGGAATATCATGAAAATTTGCCTGACGTATCTGCCAGCTATGTGTCACATATTCTGTAATTCAAAAATGTGTCATTCAAAAGTGACCAATAGTTAGCCATTATTTATAGAAATATCATGTAAATTTGCCAGATTTTTATGTCATCTATGTGCCACATATTCTGTATTTCCAAAATTTTCATTCAAAAGTGTCCAAAAAATATCCATTATTTATAGAAATATCATGTACATTCGCCATACTTTTTTGCCAGATATGTGCCAAATTTATCATTCAAAAGTGTCCAAAAGATAGCCATTATTTATAGAACTATCATGTAAATTCGCCAGACCTTTATGCCAGCTATCTGACGCATATTCTGTGATTCCAAACATTATCAACCAAAAGTGTCCAAAGATAGCCATTATTTACAGAAATATCATGTAAATTTGCCAGTCCTTTTTTGCCAGCTGCGTGACGCATATTCTGTGATTCCATAATTGGTAACAATCTATGAAGAATTCCATGAAATTCACAAAGCATTTTTGCCAAGTGTGTGCACATAGCTCAACCGTATATATTGTACTTTATTACACGCTTGTTCCTATACGGTGTTCCTGTTGTGCCAAATGTACTAATCCGTATGACCCACGTGTGGCAAAGGACGTAAATGACGTTCGCATCAACCTCTACTATAAAGTACAAGCATCTTCACACATGTCAAAACAATCCCTGTATGCACCTGAATAAACCTCGTAAATCTGTCGATGACGGTGGCGTGTAATAAACCAGCCAATACGCCAATGATTTGATAGCAAACAATATGTAATCGGGTTTCACGATTGGATGGCTAGTGGCATCTAATCGCGAGTGGAACGTGATGATCGATTGAATATCAGAATGTAGGGTATCATATAATCCCATATCCCATAATATGTCAAATATAGCGAATTATCGAAATATGAAATACAACGAAAAAGCGAAATAGGAAAATACAGCGAAATATCGGAATAAAAAATGCAGCGAAATAGAGCGAAATATAGAAATTATTTTTATTAACTAAATAACGAAGATATTTGAAGAAGTGTTTTGGACGAAATAACGGAAATATTTGAAGTGTTTTAAAGAGCGTTAGATATTTGAAGAAGTGTTTATGACGAAATAACGGAAATATTTGAAGAAGTGTTTTAAAGAGCGTATACTATGGTGTATAATATCTTCGGTTGTTTAATGTGAAAGAAAAAAGAAATTCATAGGCTATGTTAATTCCTCGGCCATTTGTGTGGGATTGTTCGTCAAGCGGCTACATTGGTCGCCAAATTTGGTAGGAGGTGGGGGTATTTTTCTATATTTAAATTTTTGTGCACAAAAGGGGGTAGTTGTGGAAATGCCAATTTATTTCCAAGAATAAGTATGGTGAGGCACCATTTCTTTTATTGACAACTTATGTCCGACGGAGTTCTACACGCAAACATATTTAAAATTTGGCTCAGTAGGGTAATGAATCATGGGGATTGCTTAACCCTAACACTGTCGCCTATGGGAAATATTTAGTTGATTGTAACCTATAGTCACAAATCGTGTTTTGTGGTATCATCGGCTTGTAGGGCAACGGGGTACATATTTTGGCCACCAATCAAATCAAATCCAAGAGTCAACAAAATTAGGGACCGAAAGCGTGTCGCAGCGCCCCATAATCTGACAAATTAACCCTTTGCAAAAAAATTCAGATTGTATGACCCAAAAAAATGGGTGTTTTGTTAAAATGAATTATTTGGAACAGATAGTGAAACTTTAATGCCGAAAAGTGGACAAACGAGCCCAGCAGCCTCTCGTCATATTTAGTGATCCGACTATTCTCGATCTATTATTGGGAGTGGACCGGGAAATTCAAAGGGGCACAGAGAACCCCAGTTTCGAGTCCGTAAAATCGGGAGGGTGGTAATTCAAGTTACAAATTTGTCATTTCCTTCCATGTAATGAAATGAGACTTTTTTTGCGTCTTGAAGACTGTTATTACTGGCATCCAGTTACATTGTCAAATCGGCGTTATTATATGTCGCTGTGTGTTTTCCGCGACGAAAACGATTATCGACTCGAAAATCGCGCTTTTTGGGTATTTATGTTGTTTTTAAAAATATTTATGTCAAGTACACTTCACAGCCATACGACTTCTATTAAAAAAGAGCACGTTGTCATATAAGACATAAACAGGAAAAAGGTGACTAGCGTCCCAATGGTGTGGTGTCTACTGGGGGTTAATGTGGAACAAATGTGTTCCGACGAAGCTTTATTTTGTGCCCAATGTCTGCAACAGGGGGTTAAATACAGCCCAATACAGGGAGAAGTGGTGTAGTTCTTGTCTGGAAAGCACGTTTTTTAATAACATTATGTTTTCTATGACAATGTGATATATGTTTAAGCAAAAATCCACACATATTTGGTTGCTATAGGTTATAAGCAACTAAATAATTGAAAGTATACCCCTTGGCATTTGTGTAGGGAAACTCGAGTCAGCATAAAAGAAATACCGGCAGCTGAATGGTGTATAATATCTTCGGTTGTTTAATGTGAAAGAAATTCATAGGCTATGTTAATTCCTCGGCCATTTGTGTGGGATTGTTCGTCAAGCGGCTACATTGTTCGCCAAATTTGGTAGGGGGTGGGGGTATTTTTCTATATTGAAATTTTGTCCACAAAAGGGGGTAGTTGTGGAAATGCCAATTTATTTCCAGGAATAAGTATGGTGAGGCACCATTTCTTTTTTGACAACTTATGTCCGACGTGGAGTTCTACATGCAAACATATTTAAAGTTTGGCTCAGTAGGGTAATAAATCGTGGGGATGGCTTAACCCTAACACTGTCGCCTATGGGAAATATTTAGTTGATTGTAACCAATATATTAGGTGAATAAACACAAAACGATACGTGTGTTAATGGGTTTGTCGATACGACACATGCGCTGTCGCGGAAGGATAAAACTTGTGGTTGAGCCTCTTATTATATCATTCCGCACTGACACTCGTGTCGTATCAACAAACCAATTAACACACGTCGTTCTGTGTATTTGCGTACCATCAGATTGCGGTGACACAATGTTCACGTTAGGTGCATGAAGGCTCTCATGAATTGTTCGGGTGTGGCTAGAGGTTCTCAGTTGGGGGTGTGGTGGGGTGTCTACCTTGAAATTTCCAACTGCAACCTAATTGATTCAAGTTTGTGGAAAAATCCATGTGTACCTCCCGTTGGTATGGAAACTTTTAACAGACCTCAAGCTTTCCAGATGTTGGAAATTTCCAAACTGACAAACCTTTTGGTACAATATTTCCAACTGATGGTCATTTGAGTACAATCATTTGTCGAGAAAGTGTGGAAATAAGCGACTGTTGGTCTAAACTTTAAAAAACAGCTACTTTCACACTAAACTTTCAAGCTGTTGACAAAGTTGGGTCAGACACCCCCACCTCCGGCCGCAATGTCCCTGATGCAACTTAATATGAATGCTGAATGCAAACAGCGACTTGACAATATGATCCCGCGGTGTTAACCCTTTCTCTACTAAATACATGGATATATATTTCAATCAGTTATAAAAGTATTATGGAATATCCTTCTCTTCAATCTTGATAAAAAAAAATCACTTATACATGATATTAGTTGATTTCTTGTAGGAAATGTGTAGGATCATTACATAGGGTATATACATCTAACTGGATCCAGAATATGTGAACCTAATCCAAGATGGCTTCCAAAATGGTGGCCAAAATACGACAATACGCTAATTTTACCCTCTTACATCCAATTACGTTTCCGTCATGTAGAAAGAGAATGTAGTAGACTAATTTGTTTCTTCAAAATAAATAATCGCCATGTTATGACACATTCCTATTAGTTGTCTTACCGAAATGACTCAAAATGTGAGTCAATATGATAATTATTTTTCAAATAAGCATCGTGAAAATTTGCCAAACATCAATTTTTGTATACGTCAAATAGCACGACCACCACAGGAGAACGATATAGTAGAGTCGCTTATGTACTTCCGTGGGAATTGAATTCTTTCAGAGATTTGGCCTCGACGGCGTGTTCAGGCAAGTATTCCAGGCAGATACAACTATTTGTGAGTAGACGAATTTACGAACATCCTTATTCACTTGGTGTTTCTGAAGTTTCAAAGAATGTCTGTGTGTTCCCCTTCCCCTGTATATATCATCTTTAAATAATTTGCTCTTTTAGAAGTTATATTGATCATATAACATTTTGAAAACTTCTATCATATCACATATATGCCATCGGTATTTAAGTGAGATTGAATTTGATTTGCATAGTATTGTTTCATATTGAAATATAGAAGGTTCCAGAACGTTTGGATGAGTAAGTTTTGCTACACGTCGCTTTATGCTTTAAATGGCCTTTGAATGCTTGAGTTTGTTGAAGTTGCACAGGGTGTTACCGTTTGCACAGGGTGTTACCGTTTCACAGGGTATTACCGTTTTCACAGGGTGTTACCGTTTCACAGGGTGTTACCGTTTTCACAGGGTGTTACTGTTTCACAGGGTGTTACCGTTTCACAGGGTGTTACTGTTTCACAGGGTATTACCGTTTTCACAGGGTGTTACCGTTTCACAGGGTGTTACCGTTTTACCGTTTTCTAAAATTGGTCGGATTAGTATCTTCATAAGTGTTGCAGTTATGTATTTTTCTTTGCAGATGAATGGTCTTTTTGTGACATAGAAATCGGTTCGCTTTCAACATAACTTCATTTATATACTTTTCAAAGTTAAGTTGATGATAGATATATATTCCGAGGTCTTTTTCGAACACGGGTGTACTTCTTAATGCATTATCTGTGGTATCCGTTATATAGTATGTATTATGGGGATTGTTGTGTCCAAAAACGAATTACTCCTATTTTCTTTCCGTTGAAATGTAGCTTCCAGTTTGACCACACAAATGCTGCATCAACGGCTGTCTGGTTTTACCCACACCGCATATATTGGTATCGTCTGAATAATTGCACGCACAATTTATTTAATAAGAGAGGTCGCTAATATAGATTAAGAAAAGTACAGAACCAAGAAATATTCCTTGTGGAACACAACTTAACTTTTGTTGGGATGTTTTGTATCAGATTTATCATTTCAATTTGTTCACTTGGTTGACCCCATGCACATCGCAATGACAGTGTGGAAAAGCCAGGGTCATACTAGTGAATACATTCTCTCGAAAATTTTAGAGAGAAAAATCAAATACACTATGGAAATAATTCGCTACATTTGGTCAATGGTTTGATCTGTGAGAGCCGTATGACATGGGGTGATAAATATTCCTGCTTCGTATGGACGTCTGTTATACGATGAGAAACACGCATATTTTCGCAAAATTAAATACGTGAAAATTTCTTTCCCATTCAATCCGGTGTTGGTGATACCATGTTTACGGGGGTATACACGTACACGGTCAAACCGTTTAGAAGTTTGCGCCCAAACCAACATGTAGCATACGATTTTTTGCGTAGAAAATAATAATTTTTTCTGATCATCCAACATATCCTCTGGAAATACGCATATACTCGGGGAAATACGCACATACTCGACCTATAATATTAAGTTGTTCATAATTGATTCTGAATTACCAGTTATTTCGCAAATGGAGCGGGTCACAGTGAAAGAACCTGTTAAAGAGCGTACGCCTGCAAGTCGTGAGTTGGCTGTTGTGTCATTGTCCGCACATAATCTCAAAATGAGGCAATTCTAAGCAGATTATCTACCTGAAATAAGTTCTATTATAAGCAGATATTGGTCTGGTTTTCGGCAGACCAGGCTGTATCAACGCTGGCTGTGCAAACCGAGATTTGACTGCGCGAAGAGAGATCTTAATTTGACTGAAGTCAGTTGAGCGCATCACTGGTCGCATTGTGGCCAAATTTTATTGCCACCCGACTATTATTTACAAGTTTCGCCAGCCGTTGGCGGTTATCTAATACTTATAGGTTTGGCAGCGTAAAATCATTTGACTGAAATATATATTATACTAGCATCACTATGAGTACGAGGTATTCCACTAGCAAAATGGCGACCGGAATTGGAGGGAAAAGAGTCCAGAAGTCACCATCTGTACTAGTACAGGGTGTACAAAAAGTGTAATTTTGAGTAAGATGGTGGTCAAATTGTGTCAATGTTCAACTAACAAGACTGCTATCGATTTTATCCCTCAGAGAAAATATTTCGGGGGACTAGAAATCACCGATGTCCGTGCATGTGTCCGTCCGTACATTAGATGGTCTCCGGGTGATAACCTCAATATAATACTTAATGAAATTAAACAATAATGGGTATCTGAGTTTATTGGTTTGGGGCACATGTCAAGTTCGGTTTTTACCGTAGTTGAGGTCCTTGTCAACTGATAATTTGCAGACTATTTTTATTTAAATTTGTATGTGATTACCCACATGCAAATACAGTTAAAGCTCGAGTATGGGTGTGGTCTGTCCATTTTTACCAGAGTTCTTGTCCTTGTAGGCTTATATTTAATTAATGTTATGCTTCTTAAAAATGCAACGCCCCCACCCCGAAAAAGAACCTGGAATTAGATAATTTATTGGCCTGAATTAAATAATTTTCTACCCATTGCATGACGATGGTAGGCACCCGATAATGTTGGTTACTTTTCTGTCTATAAATTGTATACTTTAAACACAAATATTAGTTATCGGGTTGTTCAATACATACCTGCCGTTTCAGTAGAGTATTACTGTCCCCCGAAAAAATAAAATTATGGGGACTATAGAAACGGGCTGCGTCTGTCCGTTCGTCGGTCCGTCCATTCGTCCGTCCGTTCGTCACACTTTTGTGTACCTTCATGGTGTAATCATCTCCTACAGATTTCATCCCAGAGATTTGAAACTTCAGGATATTGTTGCCCATATATCTGAGATGTGCAACATGTATATAGATGACGGAATGTGTTTTTTTTTACCGAGTTATTAACCCTTTTCGAAAATTTCAACATTTTTTATAATTTTCTGTATGAGGGTACCTTTATGGTGTAATCAACTCCTCCTACAGTTTTGATCCTAGATATTTGAAACTTCTGAGTATTGTTACCCACATATTGGAGATGTGCTTCGTGTATATTAGTTTTTGACGGAGTTATTAACCATTTTCGACTTTTTTTTAATTTCTTTGTGGTCGGCTGACCTTTTATTAGCCATTGACCTGATCGCAGCAGGGGTATTGGTCAAACACAGAGTGCCATGTATTATAAGATTCATCTAGGGAGTGAATGATATATATGAGCTCAAAGAAGAGGAAGTCTCTTTAAATAACAATGATAACCTTAGCAAATTCATTTCTCCATAATTCCCATTGTCGAAGAGATAATAAAATTATAATATATATTGGTTGAAAGATATTGTTTCATTTAATTCTGAAACACGCATGTGTCAGATGACTCAGATACATGTATTCAGAACGGTAGAGACATTCTGACATTTCTGAGTAATACATGTTGTAATATAGTGCAGATCCTTCTCAGTTATATCATGTTCATGCCAAAAACAGTGGCATCGATAATTGATTTTCAACTAGGATAAGTTGTATCCTCCCCACATCTTGTTCAACGATCGATCAAAGGGGCCATCGTCTTCTTGGAACCAATCCTGAAAAAGGCCAGAACTGTTTTTGGAAGAGGAACAGTCTGATTGAAACACACTATTGAATAAAGCTATGCATTCCAGAGTATGAAACATATTGCAGGGAAATGCCATTATTACCAAGAAGCAACACACGTACGTCAGTCTCAGCCAATCACATGTATTCCATATATATAGTAAAGCGATGCAGTCAATCAGAAATTTGTCGGAATTTCTATACAGCGAATGAGATTCCAATAAACTTCGCCACCTAATTACACAACATATCCTCTTGCAAATACGCACATAATCGACCTATAATGTGAAAAATGTACATTATGTGATTATTTGAATCTGTAATAAGCAAATACTGGAGTAATATCCTTTATTTAGTTTTATGATGCTGGCCACAGTTAAAACGCGTATTAAATAACGTACACCTGAAAAGTCATGAGTTAGCTTATTTGTGTTATTATCAGCGCATAATCTGCTAAGTATCTCCTCATTATGAGTCGATAGTGAGACTAAAACGCTCTCATTCAGCATATTATCGACTCAAAATGAGGCGATTCTAAGCATATTATCGTCCTAAAATAAGATTTCTTATAGGCAGATAATGTGCGGGTTTTCGAGAGAATAGGCTGATTTTTTGCTAAATATAGAGTAACCACAAAATTATGACAACTTATTAACACAAAAGAAGCGTCTATGAAGTCCAGAATTGACTAATTGTACATGGAATGTATAATAAAATTAAGTATTTGAAAGAATTTCAATAGATAATTAGCACCGTTATTGTTATTTGCGAAAACGAAACCTAAAGCAGATATCTGCCAATAGTAAAACAATATATTTTAAAGTCATGTGAATCACTCCGGTAGTGTGATAAAATAGAAATGGAGAATAGTATATCCAAATTGACAACATACACCGTCAATCTTATATATTTATTAAATACAGTGACTCTCGAAGGTGAAATCGTTTTCGTTAGTTTATCCCAGATAGTTGCGTCCGAATCGAGACTTAAATATTTACAATTTAGCGTAGTTCAGACGATGTTTTCTATGGAGTGGTACGGTTGATTTGCTTGATATTTTCGGCGATGTTACTAAAATGCTACATTCCACCAGTTGGCATAACGCCTGAATAAACGTGTGAGTTTCACGCACCCGAACAAGTCCATAACATATCTTTAATGTGGACGGTGACGTCATAGTGCAGGGATTGCATGGGAGAAGCTATGTTTAGCGACGGCAGCCTAATATGAATGTGAAATGTTTTCGACTCTGGAACGCGTAGCCTGTTCAATAATATTTATTTAAATCAGACTACAGGATGAACGTGAATGGATCGATATATCTATCCATTTGGGGCTTTTTACGCACCACAATTCCACTCCACCTTCGCTACACACACCTCTGAAAAATGAAAACGTTTTATTCAAATTTACATATAAAATATTGATATTTTCCAGGGATCCAGAAAGCGCTAAAGATACGGGCGGCGTTGGCGGTGGGTATGCTGTTAACAATATTCACCTCCGTCAAAAACAGCCATAAACAGAAAGAATAGTAAAATATTGACAGACTTTGTTCTTTTACCAATCAGAAATATGGCATAAGCAGTATGGTATTGTCAATATTTTTTCCTTTGTTATGTAAACAAAAGTAAAAAAAACGTTACAGAACCTGGCTGTCGTTTAGATCCGGATATGGTAAACATAAAGAGCGTTATTTGTTACTGTTTTCCTGATATGGAAATAATAAAGAGCGTTTATATCATTTGTGTGTGATTAACCAATAGAATTTTGTTGTGTAAACAGGAGCACAACTTCTGTAACACGATCAGGCTCTTTGCGTACACAATCGTACGTCTTGACGGCAATATACTATTTACGCGCTGATTATGTTTGGAATATGAACACAATTATATATATTTTAATATTCCTTCTGTTGATGGCGATTTGAACAAATATGAATATTTCTGCAACGAAAATTCCAGTTTTGTTTCATAATGATATACATGTAACATTGACACGGAATGATTGACGAACAATTGCTTTTTGAAATGATACTATACACTGACATACAACTTATAACCTAGTAACTATTTGGAGAATTTCAATTGCCACTTCTCGCCAAAGGTGACTCAGATACATTACAAGAATATCTTCGTTTCGGGTGGGGGGGGGGGGGGGGGGGGTGGTGATCCAACTCTCATTATAATTTCCAACGGAGCACACCCTTATTCCAGAACCAATTTCCCAAGTCTTGGAAATCACTTTACATTCATGTTGGATCAGCTGGTATCCGTTTTCAAACTTTTAAAAACTTCTAACCTTACCGTGTATGACTGACAATTTATCGACTAGACCAAAAGTATGAGAATGTACGTTTTGGTCTAAACGTTTGAGAACAGTCACACTTGACACTAATTTACATGTTGGAATATCATCAAACCATCAGAACACTTCAATCTACTGTTGGATTTAAATTTCCAATAAATGCTGTGCCAGCCATGAAATTTTGGACCGTTGAAAATGTTTGCCATATTCAGTGGAGTCGCCCAATTTCTCGCTGCCAATGTATCTAAGGGCCTTGACCAATCAGATGCACACAATTAAGCAAAAGTATATTGTAATTATATGTGAATAGAATGTTATTGAATTCGGCCGCGATCAAATAATATATATCAACATGTCTGAGTGCCACATTGTTGCGTCTCAGGGGGTTAAACATTTACTCCTTGCGTTTTTGTTTTGCCAGAATGTTTATATATGTTACAAATAATGTTTTCGTGTGTTTTTAATACAAATACAATAATATATACTGACTTGCGTGTTATCAATGCTGCTGCAAATAAGTTGATGATGAAAATCACAGCGCCCCGCGGCATCTGGCCATAATCTACATTGTCTGTATTTTATTTATTTTTAGTTATTATTCATTGCGAAAAAAAACACAAACATTAGCTGTTGCAGTAAAATGTCTAGAACATTGTGTTCAACTAACGTAATCGCGAAAGGAAAGTTATTGATAATGAAAAAAATCTATATTTATCAGAACGAATTCGTTTTTATGTTCTCCTTAGTAATAATGGCTTTAAAATCTATGTATGTTTTTTCAGCTACATTGTATACCTATCACGAACACACTTTCCATGACCAACATCTGACTTTTCTGCAAGAATGGATGTATTTTCTCTAAGGACAATATATGAACGATAAGCTATCTGATATATATGAAGCATTTCTTGCCATTATATGCGGAATGAAAAGGCACTTCGTGTCATCTGTTACCCCCACCCGCCAATCTGCCAACCGATGCTCCGGCATCCCTACGTCCGGGTACTCACCTGTAATTGGTTGATTATAGACGGAGTTATCTCACTTCCTAGAGTTTCAATGGACTTTATAAGAAAAAAGAGAAAGCGGAAAGATTTATGTGGACATCCGCCGACGGTTGGTACTTCAGTTGTTATTAAACAATCAGCAAGTCTCTGGATGAAGCTGAAATAGTCAATATTTATGATTGTAATTCATGTTTAATATTTGTCGCTAAAACACGCATTAGTTTAGTTTAATCATATTTTATTGCCAATGATGAAGCATCTGTAACACAATTGACAAAGGGATTGGGGCATAAGTGCTGGCCACTTAGGATCGCCCCATTACCTATATAATGGAAACACTCACGGTTGGCAAGACACCGGTTTGGCTCATTGTCACTCTTTGAAGGTGCGCGTTAGAATGGCCAGGGATGGTTTTGATTGAGAGTGAGAGAGCGAGAAGGAGTTATTTTTAACACATTAACAATATGCACCCATTTGAATAAATTTAATTTAGTTTAGCTTTATTTTCAGGGTAGTGAACACTCCAAAACGGTGTCTCCCAACAATATAACAATGCGGCAGAAATAAAATCTATATCTATATTTGCGAATGTCTGTCTGTCTGTCTGTCTGTGTTCTATAGATATTCACAGGGGACCACCTATATGACACAAAAGGGGTAACTTTTTACGAGAAAGATAATGGCGAGGGTTAGAATTTTCTAAAGTGACGCCGTTGTTGTCAGGGGCAGAAAAGGGGAGGGGCAGAAAAAAAATTGTCGCCGATTGCCACCAAACTTATATATAATTTACGAGAAAGATAATGGCGAGGGTTAGAATTTTCTAAAGTGACGCCGTTGTTGTCAGGGGCAGAAACAAAAAATGTCGCCGATTGCCACCAAACTTATATATAAGCACCCCATAACATGAGGAATCTAATGGTGTGGCTTAATTGTGTCAAAAGTCGCGCCGTTCGCGTCAGGGATGCCCGGAAGGGGAGAGGGGTACCAAATTTGTTTTTAAATAATTTTAGCGCCGAATTCCACCAAATTGATGCACATTCTTCTGAGATCTTCTCCATGATACAAGGAATCTTATTGTGTGATTTAAAGACGCCAAATTGGTGTCGTTAGGATGAGAGATTTGGGGTGGGCGCGGTGTGTGGGTACTAAATCTGACAAGAATGGATTTAGTCGCCGATTGCCACGAAACTTATACAAATTCATCCCCATGGTATGATGTGGCTAATGGCGTGGCTAAAAGTTGTCAAAAGTGGCGTCATTCGAGTCAGGGGTGCACTGAAAGGGAGCGGGGCACCAAACTTGATAGACAATATTTTTTGCGCCAATTTCCACCAAATTGATACACATTCTTATCCATGATATGAGGAATCTAATCATTTGATTTTAAAGACGTCGTATTGGTGCTGCTTTGGTGAGAGAGAGAGAGGGGTACCAAATTTGTTTTAAAATAATTTTTGCGCCGAATTCCACCAAATTGATGCACATTCTTCTGAGATCTTCCCCATGATACACGGAATCTTATTGTGTGATTTAAAGACGCAAAATTGGTGTCGTTGGGATGAGAGATTTGGGGTGGGTGTATTGTGTGGGTACTAAATCTGACAATAATTGATTTAGTCGTCGATTGCCAAGAAACTTATACAAATTCATCCCCATGGTATGAGGTGGCTAATTGCGTGGCTAAAAGTTGTCAAAAGTGGCGTCATTCGAGTCGGGGGTGCACTGAAAAGGAAAGGGGCACCAAAATTGATACACAATATTTTTTGCGCCTATTTCCACCAAATTGATACACATTCTTATCCATGATATGAGGAATCTAATCGTGTGATTTTAAAGACGTCATATTGGTGCTGCTTTGGTGAGAGATGGGGCTGGGGTGGGGTGGGCATTAAATTTGATAAAAAAAATTGTTTAGTCGCGGATAAACACCAAACTTACAAACAATAATCTCCATGATATCAGGAGTCTAATTGTGTGGTTTAAAGATGTCAAAAGTGGGGCAATTCGAATCAGGGGTGCCTAGAGCATGAGAGGGACACAAACATTAATGAACAATATGTTTAGCGCCGATTTCCACCTGATTGATACATATTCTTCTCCGTGATACGGATAATCTAATCGTGTGGTTTAAATGCGCCAAATTGGTGCCTTTTGGGTGAGAGATGTGCATTGGTGGTCCTAAATTTGATACGAATTTGCAGGGATGGATCCAGAGATTTTTTGGGGACACCTGTTCTGTATTTGAGTATGTACCCATATAAAGTTGGATGTTAAAAAATTCAGTATTGGACACTTGATTGTGCAAATAAAGGCTCTATATAATAGACTATACCACCTGCAGGTTGATGATTTGCATTACATGTGTTTGAATTATAGAAAAATTCCTTGAAAATATGGAAAATCCAACTTGAATAAATACTATCCACTTGGAATTTGGGGACATTTGGGTCTCCAGAGTTTGGGCGCCCAAACCTGTAACAGGTATCAAAACATCCCTGGATCCTTCTCTGCGAATTTGTATACTCGCCAATTTTCATAAATTGTATATAAATTATATTCATCTCTATAATGAATCTAAGTGTGTGGTTTAATTGTCAAAATTGGCGCCGCTTGAGTCCGAAATAGGGACGGGGGGGGGGGGGGGGTCACCAAAAACTTATAACAATACGTTTAGTGTCAATTACCATCAAACTCATACACGTTCGTCTCAAATGATACAATGAATAAAATATTTGCGAATATATGTCTGTTTTCTTTATATAACTTTAAAGGTACGGTTGGCCTTGGCGGTGGGTATCCTGTGAAAATATCTCCACCCGTCAAAAACCGCTACAAACAGAAAGAACATCAAAATGTAGATAGACTGTCCGTATACAAATAAGAAATATCGCATAAACAGTATGTTATTGTCATATGTTTGACCATTGTTATGTAAACAAAAGCATAAAAAGTTACTTTTCTGGCGTTTGTTTATATTATGATGGTAAACATAAAGAGCGTTCTTTGTTGGTGAATTCCTGATATGGAACTAATAAAGAGCGTTTATGCCATTTGTGTGTGATTAGCCAGTAGCATTGTGTGGTCTTCTGTAACACAATCAGGCTCTTGCTTAGGTAAAATATAGTAGGTCTTTACGATAACATGCTGTTTACGCGATGGTCATTGTATATATGAACGAAACTGTATGCGTTTTAATGTTTTTCTGTTTACAGTGTTTGGAACAAATATGAATATTTTCGACAATTAAGGCCTCACGTGCCTTTAAGGGTACAATCGAGTTGCATCAAAGTTGATACAAATATAATTAGCACTGATTCTACCAAATTCATGCACGTTCTTCTCTAATGATATGATGAATTAAATCACATTTGGGGTCGTTTGGGTCATGGATGGCGAGAGGAGATTCACTAGCATTTATAAGATTGTTCAATTCGCAGATATCCAACAAAGTTATATATATTCATCCCCCAGGCCATCTACATGTCGTTCTAAGGAGTTTTTGGCATTCCAATTTCACAATTTCGACAAATGGTGACCGAATTAAGTCACTTGAACTATTATATATCTTCTCAACTGTCATGTTTATATGGGGATGGAAATCAGGGCATTCCGATAATGTTCTAGCAACACAGATACATAGAAGAAATCATTAAAAGTATATTTATATCAATATATTTAAGAGATACATATATTCATTCAAACTGAGGGACCTTGAATCGTCAGAGGATTGCATATTAGAATGACTCATGTATATATTATAACGCGATTGAGTCTGTCCCATTCAATATAGTTTCCACAAAAAAGTTACAATTGCCCAGAGATATGGAAATGTAGAGCAGGCCTGTTCAAAAATAGTGGTCACAGTGTTCAGTCAAATATGGTTACTTCTGAGATAAAGGAAAACGCAGTCCGTAGTACATGACATTTCGGAATCATCCAATACTGACATCTGACAAGGGTATATCTGCCCGATACAGAGGATTTCTTTCATATTTTTTTTAGAACAGACTCATCGCCTAACATAAACAACTCAAAATCTCGCTGTTTCGGGCACATGTAGCTGCTATACTTGCATAACACCAATTATTTTAAACTGAAAATAATTAGCCAGTATATAGCACCAAAACAGAGGAGCACCTGGACATATCTTTAAAACATCTGTATCTTCATGAAGATAATTATGATAAACTAGATTGATTGATTGATACACCTCTATGTAAAACACAATTGTCGTCTTTTATATTTTCGAACTAATATGTTTATGATGTTCATGTTTCATGCTATAACGTCTGAAGTATACGCAGTTGTAAATAAATAAATACTTATGTATTGGTGGGACGGATTAAACGCGATAAACAAAATGATAATTGTTCCGACCTGACAAGGTGAGCCACTACTTATAAGAATCATGTTTTGTGATGCCATTTGGATATACAATTTATGCGAATACGTGTAACATTTTGACAGCAAAGGTATTCTCTATTCCCATCAAATATCCACAGAGGGTTTCACATCACTTTAACCTGGGCAACGCCGGATAACCCTGCTAGTATATGTAAATAAAAACAAACAAGAAGATGTGAAACATGAGTGATGTTGTTTCCAATGATGAATACGGGATAACTACCACCTTCGTAATCTAATGTACTATGGTGTTGAGATAGGGGGCTGGGCTGTGTAAAGTGAACTGGTACCAGGGGCCTTCGAAATCACACGCATCTGCGAATCGTTCCGTTTTGTAAATGTATTTGTGGACGGTCGCAAACATATATATCTTCCTGTTCACTAATTCGACTGTAATTGTTCCATATTTTACAAGATTGTTGAGCAATTCACACTGATGTTCCTAGTAGCAAGGGAATTGACAGAAATAATGATACACGTTTTCCGTAGGGTTAGCACACGGACATGACGGACTGAGCGAAATAGAAGGCGAAAGTTAGATCACTACAGCAACACCTTATTCGACAATGTATTATATCCAGGGACTGTCCCAGTGCAGTAATATTTGAGGGGGGGGGGGGCTATTTTTTCGAAGGGCTAATGTTTTTTTAAATACTCTAAAGGCTGTGATCTAATCTGAGTATCCAAACATTTCCATTCATTCGCTTACACGTGAAGGGATGAAGCTGGCACCAGCCAAAGTAGAACCAGC
This sequence comes from Siphonodentalium dalli, assembly GCA_032622095.1. Taxonomy (NCBI): domain Eukaryota; kingdom Metazoa; phylum Mollusca; class Scaphopoda; order Gadilida; family Siphonodentaliidae; genus Siphonodentalium; species Siphonodentalium dalli. The sequence goes on along the minus strand of CP136063.1, from coordinate 159,688,833 downwards.
ACTGCCATCACGCAGGTTTTAATAGGTCGATTCTCCTGTTTCCGGGAGTAATGTGGTGAGGTATTCAGGGGCGTTGAAAAGTGTCATGTTTATCTGGTGGCGTTCTGACAATATTTGCCATCCTAATTCTAGAAGTTCCCTGTTGTGCGGGGCTGATATTGTGCACCCGGTCACTATACGAGCGGCGTCATATTGTAAGTCCTCGAACATTTTGGGACGAAATGCAGGTGCGTTTGCCCATACCTGGCTTGCATGTTCTAATATATTCATTACAAAGGAGATACGCATGGTTTCTGGTGTTAGAATTAGAACAAACTTAAGTTTGCGTAGTTGCGAAATACTAGCTGACGTTTTTTTATAGATCGCATAAATGTTTAGTAATCCCAAGAGAAGTCAGACTGTAATTCGAGTTTTTTATAAGTTGTGACCAAGCCGATTTGGTAGTCAGAAAATTGTTAAGATGGTAAGAGGTTCTGGCGCACGTGTGAATAATATTGCTTTGGTTATATCGTGGTTTAATTTTACCAGCCGTGTATGCTATCCGTGGCCCATATACGTAAACGCATCATGTCGTTATGTAGTGTCTTTTCCAGGTCGTCGAAAAATAAGCGATCTATTGATGTCAGCCATCTGCGATATCATTATGGAAGACAGTAGGGCAGATTAAGCATACCTGAGTTACCCCAGCTTCGATTGATCCATCAAATTACAGCGCATTATTGACGCTAACCCTTGGCAGCATATTTGTAAGATAGCTGTCAATCCAATTTAACAAACTGCCTGACACACCATCCTTATCGAGTTTAAGGAATAGGCCTCTGTGCCAACTGATTGGTTGAGAGTTGCTAGCTTTAGTATAAAATTCACGTCATCGATGACAACCAGCGTAAAATACGACGGGAGTTGACTATTCGAGTCAATCGCTCACATATGTTTACTGTAGATGCCGTTGACAGGACGTTGTTTGAGTTCTGTTCCGCACCCATATATTTGAGGATACATCAATACCTCGCTTGGCATGTAATTCCGATAAAATCGCATTTCGTGCAGTTTCTTTCAATTGTTACGTGGGTTAATTACAAGGGCGATAAACGTATTTTGCTTCGTTGGATATTCAGCCAAGGAAAACAGTTTGTGAAAACGCCAGCTGGCCAGTCAAACACTTATGCTTACTTACCAATTATAGTTACTTACCAATTATAGTTGGAAAATTTGAAGCCAATAGGACAAGGTGCAAATTGAATTACACGGACTTGCGAGCTTGGTCTGGGTTATCAGGGGGTGCAGTTGGGAATTTCAAGAATCAATATGGACACCATCAACTGAGACCCTATATAGCTATATGGGGATAGTAATAATTTTCATATACTCACGCCGGGCTGCCTCGTTTAAACTCTTCGATATCATCAGTACTAGTCCACCTAGTATATTCAGTACAGCCCAATATCAATCCCATTGATGTATTCACAAAGCAGTCAGAGTTAATGACACCGAAGTTTCCGAGAACTGTTGAAAATATACAAGACATCTCTATGATAAATTATTGTAAACGCTCGATGGATTTACACAGCGCATTCACATAAAACGGTACTCCCGATCGGCTACTTTGTTAACGCAATTTCGTTTGAAACGCTCTTGCAAGACAGGGGTAACAACACCGAAATGTTCGAAAACTTTTGCAAACTATACAACACATTCAAATGATAAATTATTTGATCACTATTATTTAACACTACCATAAAACAAACACACATGTGTGAGTAAATATAATAATTGTATGTATGGGGTCCGACATCAAGCACCCAGCTTTTGGTGGTCGTTTCCAGCTATCGTGTGAATAAGCCCACTGTGAGGACTTACACACTATTAAGTTCCAAAAAAAGTTAAGAGGATCGCGATTTGGTAATATCATACATGTCTTTCTCCCATCTACTCGAAGTGTGTGCTGGATAGATAGATGTATCATGACCAGAAAGTAAATTCAGGTATATGAGTGCAGTTGGTTATAAACTAAAGAGATTACAAATATAGTTGTAATAGTTCTTAACATTAATAACATAGAATTTATAATAAAAACAACTATGATAATAATATAGAAAATTAGCCGGACCACTTGACCAGTCTTGTCTGAGTGATATATAGTGTTATAGGCCAATTTGGGTATGAAATACTTTATTAGAACATTTTACCGCCCGGTTTTCATATTAATGTTCCTTAGTATGTTGTTTTTACTTGATCCGTGGTATCAGTTAGAATTGTGTTGCCTTAATGTTAGTAGTATGCTTGCTGTTCGCTGAAACGTGTTTGGAGATAGAAATGTTTTCTTAAAATAGGTTTTCCCGTCAATTCTATAATGGTTGTTGGGTTTTTCAATCATATAAAATAACAATAATCCCGCTTCACGCTATTGTCTATTATTATTAAGAAATAAGATTTCCACATCTCGGAGTAAGAAAACACTCTTTAGAATCAATCACTTCACTGGCCCTGTGCCAAGTTTGGTTTCCTTTGCTTATTATTGAAGGTTAGAGATACAAATTTATATTAGTGAAATTTATTTGGTCACGTGGTACAAACAAATCAATTCATTGGTCCATAGTGGATATTGAACAATATAGGACTGACAAAAAATGTGAGTTTTTGAGATGGAAGATATTTCCATAGTCTCTCATTCCAATTTACTATACATGTATGTGAGGCACCAGCGACAAGCCTAGAGTTTTCAATTTGGTTATTAGTGAGAATTAACAATGGACGAAGTTCAGCTTACATCTCAACATCACCCTTCTTTAATCTATTAAGTATTATGCAACACAATAGCCCATTAAAAACACATTATAGTGAGTACGAATACCAGTAAATACACTTTAACTATGTTATTGGGGCACATGCATATTGGTACACGCGAGAGAAGTAAATTCTCACTAGAAAGAAAATAGGGAAAAATGGCACATATTAGGGAGAATATGTCTCCCAAGTCGCCCTCTATGCTGGTCCATGTGAGACACGATATCTCAGTTTCCCACCAAAATGGACTTAGAACACTAGAGCCGACGCAGGACGCAGGGGTGGACGCTTTCAACATTACTTACGTCCTTGTATCCATCCAGCGAACCCATGGGATTCACACAAACCGAGATCGGCGTCTGTCGTTAAGCTTAAGCATCCGGTTTCTTGCTTACACAGAGCCACTTCATCCCTGGAACTATAGAAGCAAGTTATCCTTACGGCATTAACACATTCGATACTAAATAAACGTTGGCGAGTAGTTCCCTTAGGAAGTGTTCACATAATAATTTCAACTAACAATTATCTGAACATTTCCCACCAAAGAAAATGATACATAAAAAAATACTGTTTACTCAATTTTCCTCAGCACTCCTCCAAATGAATAATAGAACATTGCAATGTATATAATTTATAATATAATATCATATAATATAATCCATTTCAGTATACAAAAAGGTGAAATCGATTAGGATCATAACATGGGTCAGAAAACAATTCAAGACAGGTAGGCTACATGTATTGTTTTCATTTTGGGCTACTTTCGAGACCACTCTTCTATGTTAGTTTGTGTTACTACGTGTACACGTGGTCAGGTATCCATCGGTTTAGATTTGTTTAAATTATTTTACTCCATATTTTCAGACACATACCCCTCTTCGGAAGAATATTCGCAAATACCTGCATATATATTAATACTGACAGATATCCAAGAGTTTTTTTCGGTTTCGCCATTTTCACTAGATAGTATTGTTAATCTCTTCCTATATCCGCAAATAACATCACTGTAAATATTCGAACTGATGTTTATTGGTAAATGAAGTTTTTGTGATGAGTTCTTTACTAAAACTACCATGTTAACCATTTCTATACTAAAGCATCATTGGTGAATAGTTGTCCCATAGGGTCTCAGATAATAATTCAACAAACGACCATAAGCGAACTTATTATCTGAACAATTCCCTCAATAAATAGGACTACTTCTGTACTGTTATTACGTGTGATCTGCTTTTTTTACGTGTACATTCCTGCAAAACAATATAGACCATTTCGATGTACACTTTTTAACTTGGTGGGATATTCCATTTAGTATAGGCATCGTTAAATATACTAGTGACGTCAGCAATGTAGCTAGCTCAGAGCCCTGAATACATCGTTAATAAATGAAGTGTGTGGTGTACAACTTTTACATGTAGTTTTCGTTAATTGTTTTCAGATTGCATTTTTGGAGATATCGGGACAGACGTCGTCAGGTTATGACATGCGCCAGATAGTGCCAACTTTGTTTCAGTTAATTATTGTATTTGATTAATTTTTGTTTAAATATTATTCCATTATTGACCAAATATATTGATTTGATATATGATTAGAATTCCTAGATCACAACTGTCAGACTTTTCTCATATTGTTCGTGCCAATACAGGCTCTTGTGTCATCTAATGGACTATACTAGCACAATAACATGCCCTTCCACCCCTGGTATTCATCATGGTGCTACTGTGATAGCATTATGCCTATCAATAATTCATGTACTACATTCACATGGTTTGTGGAAAACATGGTGTGTTACAATCTCCAATATAGAGAAGTCATCATTGGTGGAATTGTTGACGACTATTCTCGATTTAGTTTTGTGGTGAATTATATGACTCCATTTGACAGTCCCACTATTGCATGTTGAAGAGAAACCAAGCAACTACTTGAGTTTATTTGTTTTATACATATGTTTAATCATTTAAGTTGCATAAACAAGTTATGGGTCAAATTATATATCGTATTTGGATCTATAAGATTTGAGAAGAAACTTGTTTCGTGGCTGATGGGGCGTACAACCGCCACCAACCCGGCCTATATGTGACTGTATATTTGTTTATCCCCTCCTAACAAAAGAGGGATAATATTCGTCGATACATACATACACGAATTAACCATCTACAATCTACACGGCTTACATTATCAGGTTTGGCCATTCTAAATTATAGCTATATGTAGCTACTGTAGCTACATTTGACAATCGTAATACATTATCTTACCAATTTGCATTGCATTCATGAATTACCGTGAGCTGTTGATGGGTATTATGTTGTTACAACTTATGAAATAACTACCGATGACATTTCGGTTGCACCAGCTTGCGGAATATCAGAGAAGCATATATGTTTAGATAGTCGTTATGCTATGTCAAATGGGACTCAGAACCATCCATATATGATCTAATCTTATTCTATTTAGATACATTTGTCAGGAAAAGGTAAAAATATTGGAATATTCTGTTAATTATACATGAACATAGCAAACAATGTTAATTTACTAATAAGAGTATTATCATTATTTGTTGGATTTGTTATCTCTCTTCAACCAGATTCATCCATCATCAATAACCATATGTAGCTACAATAGCTACATATGGCTATTGTAGCTATATTTGGGAATTGTCAGACCTGATTATATTACTCTGATAAGTAATAGACTTTTATTTTATTGAGGAAAGAAAAACTTTGAATATTATGACTGATCATTTCAGATGCACGTTCATGTTCACTATCGCAGACAACGTAAATTTGCCCGATACTCTAGCCAGGCCTACTCTCTTACTTGCGACATCGATAGTAATATTTGTATGTGCCTACACCATGGTATCCGTCATGGTACTACTGCAATACTCCAATATTGAGACGAAAGTTGCAATTGTTGACTGTTCTCGACTTAGTCTTGTGGTGAATTTTATTACTCTATTTGAACGGTCCAATATTGAATGTTGAAGCGAAACCAAGCAACCACATTAGCTTATATGTTATACACATATGTGCAATCCTTTATATTGCTTATGACAAGTTATGGGTCCAATTTGATACCGTATTTGGATCTATAAGGTTAGAGTTAAAAACACTTGTTTCGCGGCTGACTGGCCGTGCAACCACCACCCAGCCTACGTGTCTATATTCTGCACCCCACCCCCTTCTGAAAGAGGGATATGATTCGTCGATACATATGCGACTTAACCATTTATAGTCTACAGGCCTTACATTATATAATCTGATCAAAGTACAGATGCACGTCAATGTTCACTATAACAGGCAGCGTAAATGTTCCTCTGTTCCATCTGGACCTACTCTCTTACTTGCAACATCGATATTAATTGTTATGTTAAATTCGGTATTGTATGTTGGGTAACAAAGAATAAAACTATCACATTGATCATCAGTTGTGATGTAATTCTCCGTTTATCTTGGGTATACTTATCTTATCGGTTCGACTATTTTCGGGTTGTTACAGGACGCTCATGTTGATTTGCAGAATGTTATGATAATTGTTATCTGAATCATTTAGTCGCACCAATTTACACCATCACTCCAGAAACGATTCGTGAACTTTGAAATTTTAATATGCATGTAGCTTACGCAAGGGAGAGTGTGTTATTTGAGAATAGGGATATCGTTGCAGATGGGGGCCCACATTGATCGTTTTGTGACTAAACATCTTATCCACGTAATGTCCATGTCTCTGCCAACAGTTTCTGCGTTTATCATATTTAACCCTTTCATGACGGGAGCTGCGCTGGTGCAGAATTAAAAATAATGTGCCAGCGCATTCTCTTATATATGCCTGTCTCCCATATGGAGCCTAGCACTGCACTGGCTTACGAGGTCAAGTTAAAGATTGTTAGGCCAATGCATTCTTGTATATATACGATAATACATTGGCACAAGGTTTTCGTAAAAATGCACGAAGTACCAGTCATGAAAGGGTTAAGAATCCGTATTTGTGATCGGCAGATAAGAATTCCATTTATTCTGCCGCGTTTAAAATTCAAGTTGTCCAGCGTCTTGAAGTTGAAAAACACTACGTCCGGGCTCGGAAGTGTTAAAAATAAGCGAATCAGTTTCGGTAAAATGAGCTATTTGATCACTGTTATTCACCATATCGGTGTTAGCGATTTGTGTCTCCATGTTTTTGGTTCCATCGACATCTTCGAGTTTGTTATTATAATTTAATTTCATGTGTGTGAGATTCGTGTCAAAATATATAATTAGTACGGGTGCTGGTATGGTACCACGGCACTCCACATGAATTAACTTCACCCCACTCAATTTGTTCCCTATTAGGTCCCGCAAGTTTTAAGCAATGTTAAAAATGAAAACAATTGGCCGTATAGACACCAGACAACATGGCGTCAAACATGGCCACCGTTTTTCATACGAGTCACTAAGTCAGTTTGATGCAAAATATAGAGAGAAAATATTGTCAAATGTACTCGTCTGAAAAACTCGCCTTGTGTCTACATGGCCACTTTTTTCATGTTATGATTGTTCAAAAGTTGAGGGACATACTAATGATGAAAATGAGTGGGGTGAAGGGGTATCCTATATGCTATAGTCCGGGAGATGATCAACGTCGGGACTATATGCCAACGCAATTAAAATTGTCTACCGGAGGTATTTTAAGTTCTGAGAAGAAGTGTCGTATATTATAAGTTACGGGCGCTTAATGGTCGGATACGGTGGCATGTGAGTTGAAGTGAGATCCAAATTAGGCGACGCCGTAGGCCGAGCCTAATATTGATCACGCTGAGCCGCACATGACACCATATCCGACCACTAAGCGTCCCGTAACGTATATATTATGTCAGTGGACAAAATCCAGCATATCTCTTTAATTAATCGTCGCTCTCATTTATTTTAATTTGGTAAGTTAAATGTGTCGCCTATGGCCATTAACTTATGTATGGTAAGAGTGATGCACCACGGGCGTTGAACGTCAACGCATTGAGTCAAATGATAGTTAATTTATGAGTCTTTACAATTGCTGAAATATATCGCATGCAGGTTTTTGTACATGTTACTATGTCTTTAAATTCGCAGAAAATGATTTCCGACAGATATCTATTTTCTTGGCGCCAAAATACACAAAAAGTATCCCCGAGGCGACAGAGTTTTTTTTATTTCTGAAAGACAAGATGGTGGATAAGCACCTAATATTGATTTCATATGGGGTCATATGGGTTCATACACCGTCACTTTTTTATCGACGCTGATTGGCTAATCGCAAGAGCTGACAAAAATAATGTGGCGGTGATCCTAAGCAAGCCCATTGACATTTTTCTGGATTTATATGTAGACTCGAAAAGCGTATATAGCGGCTTCATCTAGGATTGCTTATTTCGTGTATAAACTATTCTTAGATCCGTCAAGTATGAGCGTCCGCATATTGAGATATTTTATAATCTGAACCACCGAGACGTATCCCTTTAAATTTTGTGTTTTGGTGAATTATCAACGCTAATACTTCGGCATCATAAACGGAAAACATATATAGGGAAACATGGTCACCCTTGCGGCATCCTCTCCCTAGAATGAAACTGGGATATATGTCCGTTTATTGGAATAGAAGAGCTGGCGTTTTCGTAAATCACCGATGGTCATCTTTTAATGGATGTGCCAAAATTAAATAAATAAAGGCATTGTTTAAAAGAGGACAAGACACTGAATCAATAGCTCGTGATGGGCTTTTACCTACAGTAACGGACTTTAATGACTTACCTACAGTAACGGTTCCCTATGGTTCTCATAACGTCGACTGTAATTGGCTTTCGAAGCGCAACTTCATTCAGTATTCGCTGCAAGATGGGCGAGAAGCACCTCTTGAAGCGAGTTAGCACATTTCCAGTCTGACACGCTGTTCCTGAAAAGAGACGCATTTGATACAGTCCCCACCAGAGACGAGGCTATAGGGTCTCAATTTGAGGATGCGTTGTGTCCAACTTGAAATTTCTAACTACCCCCCCCCCCCCCGAAGCAAACCGAAATTGATAAACTCGAGTCACCCCATAATAAAGGAAATTTCCAACCAATGGCCATATCAGCCCGCATTTGACTGAACGTGAGAAATTATGCGATTATTTAACTTTTCACACCAAACACTGTTTGGAAAATCAAACAGTCTGGAAAATTTGAACATATTGTTTGGTCTTTATTTGATGAACAGATAGCCATTTTTGATAGGAATATCATGAAAATTTGCCAGAATTTTGGTTAGCTTGTGTCACATATTCTTTATTTACAAAATTTATCATTCAAAAGTGTCCAAAAGATAGCCATTATTTATAGAAATATCATGTAAATTCGCCAGACCTTTTATGCCAGCTATGTACCACATATTCTGTATTTCCAAAATTTATCATTCAAAAGTGTCCAAAAGTTAGCCATTATTGATAGAAATATCATGTGAATTCGCCAGACCATTTTTGCCAGCTGTGTGATGCATATCCTCAACCACGACACTGAAACTATAAAATAAAAGCATAATCATATATTGTCATGATAGAACATGAACTTGCGTCTCTCGTTCTATATCATTCCGCGCTGGCACTCGTGTCGTTATGTGTGTTTGCGTACCACCCTATTGCAGTGACGCAATGTTCACATCAGGTGAATGAATGCTCTGATGAGTTGCTCGGGTTTTGGCTAGAGGTTCTCATTTGGGGTGTGGTGGGTTTTCCACCATGAATTTTCCACCTATAACCTCGATCCTTGGTTCAAGTTTGCGGTCAATCCATTGCATTTCTCCTTGGTATGGAAACTTCTAACTAACCTCAAGCTACCATGCAGATGTTTGAAATTTCCAAACTGACAAATCCTTTGGTTACAACATTTCCAACTGATGGCCATTGCAGTCCAATAATTTGTCGAGAAAGTATGGAAATAAGCGGGTGTTGGTCTAAACTTTAAAAATAACTAACGCCACATTAAATATGTCTTGAAATACTATGAGAACAATTGTAAAATATTGCTGATGTGTTGAAAAGTTTGACAAAGTTGGGGTCAGACATCCGGCCCCACCGCAATATCCATATGACACTTAATATGAATGTTGAATGCAAACTGCGAATATACAATATGGTACCGTGGCCATGTGTTAACCCTTTTTCTAAGTTGTGTATTTCACCGATGATTATTGAATGCAATCCGATGTGTGTGTGTCATTAAAATTTGAAGTTTCACATGCACGTTTTACCTATTTACATAGAAAGGGCGACCGTATGCGAACTTAAACGAAATTTACAAACAATTAACTAATAGTGACATTCTCGCATCCCCCCAGCCGCCATTATTAATTAAAATCGGCCTCACGTCACTTCGCATTTGGGGTCACAGAGGTAGTAAGTATTAATGACAAAAACGTCATTCAAAGTCACGAAGTCTCGAAACTTGCCACAAATTCATATTTAAAAAAAAAATTGTTTGTTAAAATTAGTTTTAAGAAATTGTCCTCAAATCTTAATCGAATCTTTATATTATATTATACAAATTAATGCAACTACTACCATAATTTTTTTTAGTAGAAGCAGACTGGTTCAGCTGTGAGCTTGATGGTTGATTACGTACCTTCAGATTGCGCCGACACGAACATCATGAGAAGGAATGCTGCGACGAGCTCCATGGCTGTTGATGTTATATATTACTCTGCTGAGCGCCGTACATACAGGGTAGTTTTATACTAGCTTTAAAATTTTACTCCCTTATATAATGGCATAATGACTGTTCACAGATCCAATTTACTATCATTGGTGACTGACGATTACCCATCATTATAATTGCTGCTGTTAAAATTGGAGTCATAAATATCGCTATTCGACGCGAAAGTCATAGGTTACACAAGGGTGGCATAAGTATCGCTATTCGTTGCGAATGGCATAGGCTACATTTGTGTAACAAATGGTTAATTCCTGTGCCAATGTCTATTTTACATATGGGAATGTATAGGGTTGAGGTGTGTTGTATTTTCATGCTAGAAACACACAGGGCTATTGACCAATCAGGGCACAAATATGTGTCCACGGACGACGGGCGGCGACGAACTGCCAAGCTGATTCCAGTATACCCCCCACACAACTTGTTTGGTTGTATCAAAGCCAACTATAACAGTTTTATATATAACCCATACATATATCGTGTTATTTTATTCTGAGACACGTTGACTCGTATTCGTTAACTGAGCTTAGATTTCAACATATCCTCGCGCAACTATACGTACATATTATACCTATAATGTAAAATAGGTACATAATGTGATTATTTGATTTTGGTTCAAAGATCACACGAAGTTATCAATATCGTAATGGAACCAATGTGTAGTGCATTATTTCTCTTAATCCATAGAATATAACAAGATATTGAGAATAGAGATTATATACACAAAATCGTATAGGAGAAGGAACACACATAACATAGTCACTGCATGAGGGCCCACCGGTCCTGCTAAATCCGTCCGAAATCGCATGATCGTCCAGTGCGCAATCGCGAGGCTCCTGTGCGTTTCCGGGGATAGAAAGTCTACCATGCCCAGAAATTGAGACAGGTAACGTTATTGTGAGAAGTTATATAAGAATATTATGTTTTCCCATCAATAAAAGGCCATTGTGTATATATAAAGCGGCTCTTGGTCCGCAGGATTCAATAAACCTGAAATTCTTTGTATTATTTTCCCAACCTCATCATTTCCAGTGCTTATTACTATGCCAAATCCGAAAGCATTCTGAGTGGAGCATGTGCTCAATTTTACTACAATCATCAGTTTATTGTTTTTAATATTGCGGATCAAAATCATTGTCATGTGGGGATCGTAAGTTTGTTAAAACAAGCTTTATAAAATATCACAAAATGATTCGTTGCCATTGCGACAACAATCCACACGACGGGTGCGCATTCGGCGAAAGTGCATCAGTTCGAAATCGTCACCTGAGTGTGCTTTCATGTTGATTTCGATGCTTCGCGGTTTCCATGAAGCTATTTTTGCTGATGTGAAGGAACGTGGTGACGAGGATATTATAATAGGGGTGTATTCCACCCAGCGACTGAGGGAGTTTGAGGGGGGGGGGGGGGGGGGGGTCTTACTCTCACCCTCCAATTTTGGTTAAAATTTTCAACAGCTGGAAATTTCATGCCTCACGCAGCATTTGTTGGAAATTTTACACCAATTATAGGTTGAAATTGTGAGTTGGTTGATTTTCCAACAACTAATTAGTGGACATTTGTTGTTTTAGACCAACTCTAGCCAACCTTTTCTATATTTAGTCCAAATATTTGGTCTGACATTGCTATCAATTGGAAATATACCAACTTTATAGACAGTGTCAGGTTGGTTGGAAATTTCCACAGTGGTCCCCTATTTGGAACCCTCTGGACGGCGGCCATTTTGAATCGGATGTGTTTGGTGAATATGTGGGGTGTCTTGGGGGCAACCCTACACCACTCTTTGTTCGACCTAAATCGGTAAAGGACGGAGAACTGACATAGGTTCCATATTTGAATCCATCTGGACGGTGGTCATGTTGGATGGGTGGGATGATTTTGTGTGGAAATAGTCTTGCGGCCATCCTACAACACCCTTTATTTGAGTGAAATATTAAAATTTTCAAATAAGGAATTGAAGTCATATTCGTCGTATACGTTGAGTAAAAGCTAAAAACGGCCAGTTCCGCGTAAAATTGGCGGCCATTTTGAATATGTTGACCTTTGCGATTGATTTGTCCGAAACAAAAATCAGTCTTCATAATTGACATACACTGACCATTCATGCCAAATGTCAGGTTATCATCATGAAGTGAACAATTCTGTTAATATTTGACACTTATCCGTCTTGTATATTTTGCAATGGTAACATCTATATTTGTCCTGCAAAGCGCAGAGACAAATTTGTGCACATATTAGATAAAATGTCATTATGATCGGCTATAACGCCTATAATCTACTAAATACTCGATTAATAATGTGCAATATCGAAATTATTAATCGTGGGTGCGCACTGGAGCTTATCATTTTTGATCGTTTTCGAGCTGGAGCCATACAAATTTCGCACTGGAGCCACCGTGTACTTGTCTTTTAATGTGCCACCTGTAGTCCTGTTCAGATTTCATGTATATGTTTGCATTTTCGTGTCCCGGAGATAACAAACTTACCAGAAAACTATGGTTTGCCCATTGGAATGTCCCATTTCTGCTCTAAAAACAAACTTTATCGCCGAAGGTTACGGTAAAATGTCGAAAACGAAGTGATAAACTCCTGATTGTTCAATCTTCCGTGAGCGCTACAAATCTAATTCAACATACACGGATACAAACGGTGATATAGAAAAATAACAATTCAATTTTGAAATGATTATTTGGATTTTTAAGAACATACTTACTATTTTAAGTGCCGTCACTCTACTTTTTATAAAATTGTAGAGAGGGCAACATAGCATTTATCGCTGTTTGGTTTAAACATATTTATTCGCCATATATGCATATAAATACATACATTTGGCAACGGGATTGAAGAACAAGTGCGGGCCACTTATATGCAACTTCTCTCCCGATCACCAGACAATCAAGTGAAAGAAAAAAATGAACATGGCATTGAACAATTATATATGGTACTAGAAGGTGACCCGACTTCGTCCGGGCTTTGACCTTGAATTGTCTATTTTGAAGGCCAAGGTCAAGTGGGGTCACGATTTGACCCGTCCAAAACACAGTGCCCGAACAAAAGTACCCGACAAAAGTACCCGTCGAAATCCATCCGGTTTTACCCGATTTGACCTTGAATTGACCATTTTGAAGGTCAAGGTCAGGTGGACCAACACCCCAAAAATGGTGGAAATCGGCCCAGCGGATACCGGGAAATCGGCCCAGCGGATACCGAGATACCCTATGCATCAAATTTCGTCCGAAAAAATCCGCCAGTTTAACCCGATTTGATTTCCACTGAAGTATATAAACGCGCCTCATATACACACGCTCATTAATTATCAAGTTTCAACGTAAAGATAAATTACCATCGGTGCCCGAGATATCGCCAAGACGTCTGAAACAGTCAAATGCATCGGCCGGAGAAGAGTTAACGTGATCTAACTTTATGACCTCTAACGACGTCATAGAAGTTACGCATTGTTTTTACCCTGATAGAAGATCGTACCACTTCTTCTTAATAATTGAGGCAGATAACTAAAACGGATACATACATATTATATATCGTTGGAAAGAGGAAACACGAAAGATTCTCATAGTGTCATTATTATGACTGGCATGTTATTATTCGCGCTGTTTCGAATCGATTTGTAAGCACCGAACTGAAATATATTAGCGCAAAACGGCGTAAAAACAGATTTGACCTCGGCACGTGAAAAGTTGACCTCGCACGGACAAATTAATAGGCCTATGTTCGTCCCCGGCCGAAAATACCCCCACATACCAATTTTCATCGAAATCGGGTGGGCCGTTTTTGAGTTCATCGCGAACACACACACACACAGACACACAGACACACAGATCTTCCAAAATATATAATAGATTAAAGTGTATAATGTTAAAGTTTGATTGTTGCTAGTCTCTCCCAACTTGTTCGAAAGTATCTGGTTACTGTATAGTGTACTGTGCTCATATATCATTAACAATGATTTATCGCTGTGCACTGGGCGGTTATGCAATTTCGGACTGATTTAGCAGGAGCGGTGGGCGCCCAGTGATGGTAATAATACAATGTGCATAATATACAGCAATCTCCCGAGTCCCGGTCAACATGGCGTATGGTACGTCATTAACATAATCATAATCATCATCATCATCGTTATCATAATAATTAACATAATCATAATCACCATCGTATCGTCAGCGTCGCCTCGCTCATCGTCGTCTCTACGTGCCGTGCCGTTAAATTATCCACGTGGTTTTAGTGACAATACACCAAAGCGTATCTTCGTTTTGGGATACTAATATTCACATATATATATATGGTACACATTATGCCGACGTAACGATCAACCATCCATCATGCGTCTGTCCGTCCGTTTGGCCGTAGGTGCATGCTATCCGATAACTCAATATTTTGTGTCTGATCGTGTTCATATGTTATGTCCAGAGTTATGATGACACAACCCTCATATGTATAGTTTTTGGTATCGATCAGTTGATTTGTTTAGAATATATTAACACTTTCCATCTATCCCATAGGCATGTGTGTACTTATCTGTGTGATTAAAGGGGTGTAATTCTACACACTTTACCCTCATGTAATGACCCGGATCACAGGTACAAAGCGATATTCACGACATGCATCGATTGGTGGGAGCAAGTCCTCCGCACGTTGTGGAA
Source organism: Siphonodentalium dalli (assembly GCA_032622095.1). Lineage (NCBI taxonomy): Eukaryota > Metazoa > Mollusca > Scaphopoda > Gadilida > Siphonodentaliidae > Siphonodentalium > Siphonodentalium dalli. The sequence goes on along the minus strand of CP136063.1, from coordinate 159,673,697 downwards.
GTGGTTACTATCCCGCCGACCGGAGGGTACAGTTGTTTTAAAGACGATTCAGGCACCATAGGTTATAGTTTATATAACGTATCGATCGGTCATGCGAGACAGCAGCCCCCACCCAACATGAAAATGATTCAATGTTTATAAGATATTAATTGTATATATAGACATTTGCTAAGTATATTGGGATCTTGATTAATGTATGAATAAGTTTATTCCCTTTTATTGTGGATCAAATCGACGGTTCCTCGACACCTATTCCCCTGGCCATTACTTGTGAGCTTTAGAGATAAGTTGGGTTTATTGGGTTTGGGTGAGGTGATATTTTGATGCATCATGATGTGTTTGCTGCTGATGGTTTTCTAAGAGCTTCTACGATGAAGAACAAGTTTTTCTCGAAAGAGTGTAATTTAAATTGGCATTGTGCCATGGATTTCTCATGTAAGTATCTAGATCGTAGTTCTGATAGAAAGGATATAAATTAATGATTAAATTATATTTTGTTTCTGTATTGTTTTATCAGTAGCCAAAACAGATTCGTCATAGAGTTATCTCTCATTGACAGCTATAAAAGAATTGCAATATTTCTTGTGGCTACCAAGGCGATAAATTTTGATCTGCACCAAACAGTAACCTTATTTATATATTTTTTTGTTACATGTGGACAGTCTCAAAACATATGGGATATATCTTCAGATATTGTGCCGCAACGGTTACACAGATCATTTTGTTCCAAGTTGGCCATTTCCAGAAATTTCTTTGTGAAAAGTATTCTATGATTTATTCGATAGTATAGCCACCACAGTTTAGTGTCAGACGTCGGGGTGAAAGCAAAACGTTCGTAGTTTTCTCATTGAATGTCATTACCCCCAAATTCCGCCGCCATTTTGTACGGAATTTTTTTCTTTACTGGTTTTATGCCATGTAACGTCTCTTTCCAATCATTTTCACTTTTTATGAACAGTTATATATTCTGTTTTAGAATGGTGGTTACGATTGTTGTAGTCGCCATGGGTAAAGGTATGTGACCATGGTCTAAACATTCGACTATCTTAATCGGCCTCTCGTTTTCTCACGGATGTCTGCGCTTTTTGATATATCAAATAATGCATGGTTAAATATGTGCAATCGGACCACGCAAGTACTTTAGACAGGTATGGCTAATTTGACCCTCCGAGTTATTCATACGTAATTTGGAAAGTTTGTTATAGGTTGACAAAATACACCAAACTAGACTTAATATTAAAACTGAAGATATAGAAATTGAACAGATTTCCACGTATTTATTACTTATTTTCGGCCCCGGAAGAGGACCAGAAAATGAGCATACTACATGTAACCAAACGGCCTGCTAAAAAGTCACAGTCAACTGTTCACAAGAAACATACTCTGAATAATGTCATTCAAAGTGTTGAAATTCGGTGTAATATATACTGAAATTGACAAAAGTAATGATGTGTACAAATTATTCAGGAAGAGGTCTTCCCTGACAATAGCAAATTGTAAAAACAAGCATGTTTTGATTTTATGTGACACTTTTCATACACTTCCAGTTATCGCTCAAGCACATCATGCTGCACAAAATATAGAAATAGTTAACCAATAGGCATAAAATGAAAGTAACAAAAGTAAGTGTTTACTGGCGTGACACTTGACTTATGACGTACGTTGTCATCGATACCAATCTATATTTAGCACAGAGCAGATTCTGTTTGATAAGTTCAATATGCCTTAGCTGCAAATCAGCAAATTTTAGCTTATCCCTTTGGTAACTTAGGGGGGGGTGTTGCCACGCTCATTCGGTGAATCCTCAATGCATTTCTGAAATGAGCTGCATTGAGAATTCACAGAGAAAGCTGCGCCACATTGCACACACTCACTAAATGTCTGGTAGGATGTTTCATTGTGATTATATCATTGTTCGACTGTTTGTCCGACGTGTGATATTATAATATGTGATGACAAACAAATCGTTTCTGACTGGCACAGGATCGCCTTTTGTGGTTCGCAACTGTCACATGCAATGCTGTCCAATTAGGTCAATTTCGTCAAGTTGGGTTTTCCCCCTTTATATGAAGCTGTATAATATATTTAGCACCGAGTGTGGGTATCACATGTGGTAATTTCTTAACGATAACTTTAGAAAAATACATACTTTCTTAAGGAGGCTCACATTTTCCACTAACACAAGCCCACACAATTTGGTCAGATTACGCGACTCCCGGTAATACGTAGGTATATATTTAGCCATCAGAATGTGAAATTCTTTACAGATCCAGCACATCAGGAGCAGATCAGACTGTTGGGTTACACGTTGTGACTAAGTATCATTTAAGACTCAATACTGCCAAAATCCTTTAATTTTGAAATTTATTTCCACGGTTACAGGTAGCGAGTTTGACAGGCAACGTCATGTACCTGTCTCTTAAATTGGTGTAATTTTGTTAATTTGTCAGCATGGATAAGATAGGCCATCTACATACCAGAATGTTGCGGTCTTTGTATCATCCGAAAAGAAACATTTCAAGTCAACAATTCTGTTATTTTATTTTTTTATTATAATTGAGACAAACACTCTTTACTTTGAATGTACCAGGAATGGATTAACAATCAACGCTTTATATTAGTCCGACAGAACAAGTCTGTGTAAACTGTATTGCACGTATTTATCGATCTATATGCTTTATTATCGGATATGGATGTCACAAAATCGAGTATCCTTTCATGCTTCAGCTGTCATGGGCTTTAAACAGACAAGTTCCAAGTAACCGGAAATATAACGTAAGCTGTATATAACATGCATCAAACAACATCACCTGTCGCTGGCACCAGCGGATGGTAATTGTCTGGGTCCATTTGGCATGTTCCTCGATAGTTCTGCTTTGAATTGGGGTTTCTGCCTCTAAATCTGGCACTCTCGTGCAGTGCTTTTGAACTCGATCAGTGACTAAAAGTGTAGTAAACTGACAGAGGATCATGATTATATAAATCCGCCATCGTGTTGTTAAGCGTAGTTTATACATGTGGTAGGGAGGTAGGGGTCCTCTACGTGTACATGTAGGTCGTTAATTAAACGAAACGCTGGTACCCATACATTATATATTCTGAACAATATCATATTAACTTCAGACTGTTTTCAATGTTTCGTACACTTAGTAAACAGAGAAAATCCTTAATTTTGCAGTTTTTAAAAACGACTAGCTTACCACTACATATATTTTTTTATTATACCACCAAAGTTAGGAAGTCAATGCCCACAGGAATTAAGAAAATTTAATCGTGGGAGAGAAGTACAAATGTATCATATAAGTAGCCCGCAGTTCTTCAATCATGTTGCCATATTAATGTGTGTATAATATAATGTCATAATGTAGTACATAAATATGTTTAAAGGGGACTCTGCACTAAAATTGGCCATTTTTCAGGAGCCTATCCTTTATACTCAACATAACATATGCAATAAATGAATGAATTTGAGACATAGTTTAGTGCACAATACACTCTTGTGCTCTATGAGCGATGCACACATCGTGGTAATTATAATGGGAATGAGTTTATGACTCGAGTCATCTGTATAAAAGGAGATTGACCCATAAATGGCCGGAATTAGTGTACAGTACCCATTCAAACTATGAAATCACACGAACAAGTTATACAAAACCACCTCGTATGAAAAGTCACATGTGTCCAGGGATGTGAGTCTGTGGAATAAACTACCACAATAAGCGAGAAAATTATGAAACTCCAAATGAATCAAAGGTTACACTGGTGTAAATATTTTCCATAGGCTTCAATTCTAACGTTTGTTGATCTGCATCAGAGGCCAAATGGAAACTGTTCAAACAGCCTTCAGATTATGTGAGCTTGACATATGTGGAAACTTTCCCAATAAAAAAACCAACACCATCTAGCAGGGAATCCACTTCAAATGTTCGTGTTTTCATAACTAGGGTCAGTTCCGTACTATAAAAATATTGTCATTTTTTGAATCACATTTAGAATTTCTAAAAAAAAGCCACAACAGACTTCACCTTTAATGGATGGGCTCTTGGCAAATGAAGTTTGTGGGAGAATCATTCTTTGAATTTTTGTCAACATTTTTCTTTTAATTCATGCAACCAATCACAGCCCAGAGTGTTTGAACTGTGATACGTTTTACTCCTCCCGCAACCGCAGGGGGAGCTGCCTATATATATATATATATATATATATATATATATAGTAGTATTTACACCAGTGTAACCTATAGGAATCAGGGAGCTAAATGTGTTCTAGAGTCGGGGAGCGAGTACACCGTGGAATGCTAAAGGTGAAGGTAACTGAAGAATGACCTTCACCTGATACATGCGACACGTTATTACAGGATGACATCGCGTTTATTTGATTTGTACATAATATCTAAATAATTTAAAATGGTGAATGAATGGGGGAATGGATTTTTGTGAGCGGGAAATTTATTTAACTAGCTGCTGTAGTCATGGGTATTACCAGATCAAATTTGGCTGTGAGATAGCCCTGTCGTAGACTTGGGGATTTATTTTAAAAAGTAAACACATGACCTATGGTTTTTCTTGCATTTTAGTGATCAACTGGTGTCAATCTAGCTGGGTAAACATCACTGGTATGGCCTGCAGGCTTCAATTCAGTGAATTTGACCGAAACGTTAACACTGTCGCCTATGGGAAAGCATTTAGTTCAGTGATTCCTAGAAGCTTTTCTGAATGCAGGAGTAGCCGATGGAGTCGGAATCGGTTAGGTATTTTATTTATTTGCGTTACAAGTGTTAGCCAAAAGACAGTTGTCGTTTCCGCCTTTAGCGTACATGTAGTAATTCAAATAACACTTGTACAAGAATGCAGTGTCTATTCGCCATCTGATGGCAAACAGCGATTCTACCGATATGCAGTATTTGCCATCCGATGGCATCTTAATGAACACAAAAATATCACATCATCACAATACGCCCATATAATGATGATTCCCAGTTGACCCTCGGTTGCTGTCGCTATATGCTAAAATTGGGCCCAGTTGACCCTCGGTTGGCCACCTTCATATATCCTGGGGTGATGGCAAATATGAAATCGCTCAATTTTGAAGGAAATTTCGTATAATTATAGTATTTAGTGGCACAAGCTGTCGCTATATGCCCACGTAATTACGATTCATAGTTTCATACCCGCCTTCCCGAAAATTGGACTAAGTCGACCCTCGGTTGACCACCTTCCGATATCCTGGGGGATGGCAAATAGGAAATCGCTCAATTTTGAAGGACATCGTGATTATGTGGGTCTTTGTTTGACTTAGATATAATAACTTATGTGTTGTCTAAATGATAGCTTGAACAATCTTCAAAAGAACTCTTGATACATGTACTTGGTGTGGCCGGTTCACCTTTGAGAACACGTATGTCATCGTAAAATTGGAATCATTTCTGTGTCAGAATTGGACTTCTTTGTTTGTTAAAAAAGCTAACGCACCAAAATCCGACATCACACACTGCGCAATAGAAGTATCTTTGCTCCGGGTGGGAATCGGGGATCAGACAAATACTTGAATATATAATACATGTATATCAGCAATAGCAACGGATGGATCTCTTGACTACATTCTCATAAAAATGACGCCATTTATAAAACTTACTATTAATACTGTGTATTCATAAAACTTACTATTAATACTGTGTATTATACATATGGGAATTAAAATATGTTTAAGCTCATATTTCGCACGGTAATGAGATAACCGCTCTTCACGCATACCATATTAGAAATAGACCACCAAGCTAGGAACGCTATTGTGTTGATTCCTGACGAAGAAATGGTGTCCATAAAACAACATTTCACGTGTTAACGACATACCGCCCACCCCCCCCCCCCCGAACCAGGATGCAACAAAGACGATCATACGTATAATTATACGATACTCTTTCAGTACCAGGAACCAATGTCACTATTGTAATCCATAAACCGTCGCTTCAGATGTTCGGATAACTGCTATCTGGAACTCATGTTGTGGCTGAGCTAGATAGTTATTTGCAGAAGTTATGGAATGCATGTACTTATACGAGTGAAAGGGATTAGGTGCACGTTACGAACATATATTATTAAATGGCCGAGGTGTGTTTGATGTTTAAAACCAGGTCACAATCGAAATAGGGTGTCTGTCATTTGCAGAATGAGGTCCCCAGAGGGTGAATTTAGTGATGCTACCCCGCCTAGCGGGCTAGCATAACCAAATTCACCCTCTGGGAACCTCATTCTGCTGAGGTGTAAGCAGAATGAGGTCCCCAGAGGGTTAATTTTGTGATGCTAGCCCGCTATGCGGGGTATATAGCATCACTAAATTCACCCTCTGTGGACCCCATTCTGCAAATGACAGACACCCTATTTCAAGGCTTGAATCGATACATATTTACCTTGAAAACTTCGTTTATAAATATTAGTTTTTCAACCATTATTGATTTTTATGGAATATGCGTTGTGAATTTCCACAAGTCATGTACTAGTTTGTCCCATCAGATAAACGATTATATATATGTTTAAACATATTTAAAATCAAAGCAGCTTTGGGTTAGAGATTTAATTGATTGGTGACGTAGATTCACAGTAATGTTTGTGTAGCTTTAAAAAGGCGAGTGACTTGCAAAATTGCACTATTACAATATATGAGCACTGTATATCCATGTAGTATAATGGGCTATTTCAGGTTTGGTTCGTTCATAGGACTGTACATAATGGAAAAAAAACAAACAGTGTACATATTATTATGTACACTCTATATTCGGCGCAGTTTGGATTGTCGTCATAGAAATCTATATTGTGCCATGTTGCATGGCGATCAGAATATGCTGAGATATTCTTGACATACTGATCATGCGCTGATTTCATATACCACGAATACAAGTTTTGAATCAGCCGTAGAAGTTATCAGCAGTTTAAATGTTCAGTCCGGAAGTGAGACAAACGATCTTTCGTGTTATCATACATGAATCGCGAAACGATTAAAAACAAGGACAACGCCAGGCGTTGACCAATGCCCTGACTGTACGCTCAATATTGGCTAGATTTAGAGATAAAATGAAGTAATAGTGTGGCATTTCTCTCAGTTTAGCCCCGGATAATAACTCTGGCAAAGAGCCATAACTCTGGAAAAAGTGAGGACAAAACAAACCCTGGGTCATATATCTGGCAAAGGGCCATAACTTTGGAAAACAAGTGCGGACAAAACCTATGAAGAACGGACGGACGGACTGATGGACGAAGGTTTCCACTATATACCCGCGAATTTTCAATTCACAAATTTCCAAGTTACAAACAAGGGCCGTAATTCTGGTAAAAAAAAATGGACGAAACCCATAGTATGTGGATATTCTCCCCCCCCCCCACCCGTGCTATCACCATGCAAAAGAACAATAAATCGATTAATAAAGAAATCCACAGCATAATGTTTGTTAAGGACGCGTTTTACCGGCATACCGAAGGACATCGAAATTGGACTATCGATACTTGACGTGTGTTTTGAAATGTTTGTTACGGACGGACGATCGAAGGACGTCTCGACGGACGGACGAACTGACGGACGGAGGTCTTCACTATATATACCCGAATCCTCCTTTGGAGTGTCGGGGGCATAACAACGTTATTTCCAGACTGAAGAAAGCTCGGGCCCGACTTCTGAATGCAACGACTTCGTTAATCTTTTCTGCGGCACATGGCGTTCGTATAATAGTATTTAAGCAATTGATCGCAATAATTTAATCCCCGGAAGCTAACCTGGATGTAATAGTCGAAAGTAATTTTATGCTTAAAGGGGTAATGTTCACAAAATCCGGCCATTTATGGGACCATCTCATTTTATGACCTCTATACTCAACAGAATATATGCAACAAATGAATTAATTTGAGCCATGGATTAGTGCATGTTGTTTGCATCGTTCACAGATCACATGTGTGTATTTGTTGCATATATTCGAAAAATTGAAACTGGTTGGAAGTTTTCCAGAGTATATAAAGCTGTACATAGCTATAGTTCGTTAATTAATCGACCTATGTTATCCCCTCTTTCCTTATCCACAGCATCACTGCGAATAACAGGTTGCGCGTCTGGCAATCAAGTTCCACTTAGAGGTTTTGAAGAGATTAATCCAACGGCGGCCACACCCAGCAATATGTTTCCACTCGTCATGTCACAGAAAGAATGTTTCGCATATGCTTTGGCTGCTGGTTTATGCTCGTGGCAATCCATAGCAACTAAGGTGTTACACACATCTACCGACTGCATAGAACCTAGTTAAGGTGGCAATGATACGATGATACGATTTCTTCAGCACCTATAGCCTTCGCATTTTTATACACCCGTTTTGAGAAAAAAATGTATTATGTTATTGGCCTGTTCGTCCGTCTGTCTGTCAAGCCGTCCGCCCGCTTGTTCGTCGGCCAGATCATAACTTTAGTATGAATGGAATGAAGTTGGATATGTGGGTTTACTAGCACAAAATACAGGTAAAATTCAAACTCGGGTTCCGCCCGCCAATGTTCACCAAAGTTACGGCCCTTTTTGCTGGAATTTGCACTCTCAATTTTCGTTTCCGGATGATAACATTTGTTAAGTCTGAACTGAATGAAATGAAATTTGGTATGTGAGTTTACTAGCCCAAAATACACGTCAAGCTAGAATTCCGCAGGCCAATTTTACCCCTCACTGGCGTATATTGACACGCCCTATATAGCGGTGCTCTTGTTTCAAAATTAAACTCTTCCAGAAATGGAGGAGGTAAGTATACATGTTACATCGTCAGACTAATTGTTTAGACGTATATCTAAATTACTTCAACCCTTTATATACTAAATGGATCACCCCACTCAGTTATAAACGTATACATCGGAGTGGTATATCATTCATTCGGATGGGTATTCAGGTAATAAGAGCAGGCGACAGCAAAAATAAACAGATAATACTATTAAGAGCAGAAGTATTCATATTCATTGATGGGAAATGTTCTGAAAATAAGTTCAACAAACGACCTTTTGTTGAACTTATTATTTGAACATTTCTAAGAGAACTACTTGTCAATGAGTATTTAGTATATAAAGGGTTAATACTTTGGGGGGGTGTTAAAGATAAATTTTCAGCATTCTTTCAAAATGAAACCTTCCTTACAAGGTAACAACATTTTCTAATCAACGTCGATTTAATTTAATAATAAACCAATGCGTATACTATTAACGATAGCAGCATTAGGCTTTTGTGGATTTTATAACAATTTAACTTTATAGATTCAAGTTTTTAGAAATTATTTCTCCTCAAAACATTAAAATTTGACCTAATTTCAATCCACGAGTTATCGCATTTTGAAATTGAATAAGAACAGTACCACTTGTTGATAAAAAGTATTCAAATTGCCTGTGGCTGTACCGGTGTCATTATCCACACTTTCTCTTCAAGATACATTCGTGAGAAGTTGAAATTTGTGTAAGGATGACACATTCGTCACATCCGCGCCGCCTTATGTTCATATCGACGAACTGTTCAATATGGTGGAGTCATATTCTTATATACATGTATATCTTTATTTATCCTCCATATGTAATTTGATATAAGTATAATATGATTACGTCAGTACGTATGGACAAAACACGTACGTCCATCTATAAAATGATAAATGTATGTTTCATAGGAGTGCCTTTATTTCTGGCCAACTTGGGATATACGATCACGCCAGTGCGTATGGACCGTAGGACGGCGACATGTCACTCTATGTCCAAAGGTTCGCTATTCCCAAGGTTCATTATACCGAAGTTTCGCTATTCCCAAGGTTCTCTATATTCCTCAATATTCAGAAGGTTTTTATAACTTGTTATTTTGAAGTTTCATTCTATTATCTATATTGAGAGGGTTCTTTATCATAAGACTCTTTTTATGAAGGAAATAACTTAAAGGTACTCAATCCGATAAGACGCTGCTAAATTACTCTTTCTTTGGCTTCGGTGGGAAAAAAATATTTGATTAGTGTCGAACCCACCCATCAAACCTCAGAGTAATTAGATATCGATCTTTGCAGTTTGCTATTTGTATTGTTTCTGGGCCTAATCGTGCCAGGACGAGGTCAAACGGGCGGTCTTCCAGATAAAGATGGATAACTATAAAATCGTGGTAATAATAACTACTTGGTATTAGAGTTGTCCATCTTTTCTGGTTAAATACGCCCAGAATAGCATACCTTCAGAATAGCGAACCTTCTGAATAAGAACCTTTGGAATAGCGACCCTTCGGAATATGGAACTTTCGGAATAATGAACCTGATCCTGTATGAAGAGCCCATGACACGTCCATCAATAAATGTATACATGTTTCATGGGACTGTTTATATATACATATATAAGACTGGAGTAAAGTTGAGACCAACATGTCTTTGTTAATATTGGTACTCAGATTTCAACGAAATTTGGTGTGGTGACTCAGGGTGCCCTGGCAGAGTGTATAATGGCGTTAGTTTTTCTAAATTTTTATTTAAAAAAATTTAAATAAATAAAAAAAATATGAACATATGTGAATATTTAGGTACAAATAAACCTATTTGCACGAGAATATGTTGCAGCACCAGATATAGGGGAATGTGGGAATGTGGGCCACAGTTAGACATGGGTCAGAGTGAGATATTGCCTCTAACATTTCTCTAATTTCCAGACCAATGTCCATGGCGCCAGTCAAGAGATATTAGCCATATAGCACATGTTACTATATTTCTTCAAAATGCAATCATCAGGTGAAGGTTGAATCTGGCCAAGCAACCAATTTTCAAGGCAAAATTATTTTATTTAATTTTTGCAATTTGAAAGGTACTCAATCCGAACTAACCCTCGCAGATTACTATTTCCTTGACTTCGGAGGTGAAAAATATTTGATTCAAGTCGAGGAACCCACAACATCAAAGCTCAGAGTGATCAGATACTGATTTTTAAAATCTATCATTTTAATTTTACGTGGCCCAGCAAACAGCAGACGAGAATACTTTCTCTGACCAAATTGCAAATGGAGATGGATAACTCTAAAATCAACTGGTTTTTTTTTGTGTGTGTCAGATGTTGACAAACCAGCAATATTCGTTGAGCAAAAAGTTGATAAATTACAGGTTTTTGTCAATTTTATGCCACAATTGACTGCAGTTAGCATTATTTTCGAGCAATTAATTCTTTCAACTGAAGCGGCATTTCAAAAAATCTTCTTGTTGTTGGAATCTGATGATATGGGGACTATTGATTCGGATTGAGGACCTTCAAGGAAAAAATATCTTTATTGGATAAATTTACATATAATACTGAATACATTTTTATGAAAACGGGGATTTATTGCATATTTCACATAGCCACATCTGATTTATGTATAGAGGTTTATGTATCCTTGACTTTGAGCGATTTACATGGATGGGACACAATGACTCAATGAGACATAATTTATGGCCCTGGTAGGATCCAACTTCAGTAGATGACAGGCACTTCGAAAAGGAATGAGATAATTTGCCAAATGACTATTGTTTTGGGGCTAAATAATTTAGATCAAACAAACTGATGTCATTGTGCAATAGTGGTATGTTCGGTGTGTTTCCTATACGGTTACTACTTAGGGGTGACCCCTTCTGTGAAGTAGATGATGAGAAACAAGTATTAAGGGTGGTCCCAGCTCGAGATTGCATGCTTGTTCATGACTTTTGTGAGCTTATATCGTACTCTCAGATGTCTAAGCATTGTGATGGTCAATAATAGTGATAGCGGAGACCTAGACTGAAATTAACAATATTGATGGAAATTTAATTATATTTAATTCTATTTCAATTTAATTCTATATATGTCTCTATGCGAAAAAACTTAATGATCGTTGAGAATTTTATCTGAAATTACTAATCATGCGGCACATGCTGACACTATTGTTAGGCATCTGATAGTATATAAACATTTTAATAATTGCCCAGGAGGAATGACATTAGTATAAGGGACGCAAAGGAAAATCCACCACAAAGTCATTTAAATCTTGCCATTTCAAAGTTGGAGCTTCACATTCTATGACACACATTATTAATGAAAGGTACTTCATAATTTATTAACTGTACTAGTTACTTCCCTATCGCAACAGCAAAAACTTTGTACTGGTGGAATATATCATTCTTGATGGGCATGGATACATAGATATTTATGGCATGGTCTGAGAAAATGCTACTAGATTAAACATTTATATGATTGCCTCATTAGTCATGTACATGTTTAACAAGAAGGTCGTGACAGTTCAACTAAGTTAGTCTGGAATTATTATATTTAGCATACATATTATTCCAATCCCAATGTGTCAAGTCGACAATAGCAAGTACGCAGGGCTATATTTAATCAAGCCATGATGGGGGAGCGGATAGCTCAGTTGGTTTGTGGGCCGACCTCTGAGCTACACCTTCGACACTGTCGAGGGTTCAAATCCGACAAAATATCGGTCGGACTTTGTGTCGCCATCTGCATTCCCAGTACCATGGGCATCACAAATCAATCGTCGATGCCACGATCAGTGATCTGAGAAAGATTCCAGAAGCCAAAGAGTCTCCGACAAAATTTGAAAAAATGCGTACTGGACTAACTTCGTACCTCTGGTCCTCTCGTAATGTCATGACCAGGGATGACAGTACACTTGGCACGCTAATGGCTGTCCCGTGAGCAACAATGTGCGCACGTTAAAGATCCCTACCGTGGCGAAGAAGTCACGGGTTCGGCAAAAAACTTCCTGGAAAAATTATGGATCTACTCGATCCCGTCCTGTAAAAGCCAGCCTTGGTCACTAGGACTTAACAACTACAGATACAGAAGCTCCCACTTAATGCTTAAGGTTTAAATCGAGAACACAGTGTTAAAATCATGAATTATTTAAAACTAATCACCGTGCATTATAATTATTATATTTAACTTGATGTGTCCATCACAGGAAACAGAATGCATACACACAGATGGAAAGTTGGCCCAGGAGCATATCCTCTCACCAGTCACTGCATGTGCCGAGACCAAGTGGGATTGGGAGATGTTCTTCTTTTCCTTCACTCAACAAGAAGATAAACGACTCACTTTGTTAGTCACCGTGACCAATTCACTGGGCTTTATATGTTTGTTACATATGTGTGTTGACTGCTCTGTAGATGGCTAGAATTGAATTTTGACCTGAGTCACATTCACATTGAGTGGGTGAGGCTGAGCCTGAAGTCGTTGATAACTAAATTTACTATTAATCTGTAATCACTAAATTGACTAATACAATCCTAATATTATTAGATTAGAAGGCCACATGACCGCTTTCACCGATAAGAATACTGCTTCCATAAGTTCCAGCTATGCGCTACGTTCAACGGTTCATGACTGAACTATACTTTCTATAGACTATCATTATCAGTCAGCTCTAAAATGTCCATTTTCTGATTTCCTTGACCCAAGTTGAGGCTTGACCTGACAGTGTTAGATATTAACAATTAAATTTACTATTTAGAGAAGTAGTTAGTAGACTGAACAATTTGCCGCTTGCAGTTGCAACTCTAAGTCTAACCAGTCCAGGTGAAAACAGACTTAAAATTGAACAATAACAGAACAAGTCAAATCGCTGTGGTGATCAGTCTGCACAGACCAGTCCACATTTCACTCCAGTGACCTTCATTTTCATATTTTTTTCAGTCACAGATTCGTCATTGAGTTTCTTTCCGACTGACTGATTTTCACTTTAAACTTCCATTATAAGTTCCAAGTTCAAATTCAAAACAAGTTCTAGTGACTAGTGTTGTTGTTATTCTTCTTCTTTTGACTGCTTTGACTCTAAATTCATTCCAGTAATGGGCTCGTGCTATCTTCGCTTGTGCTTTCTCGTATGTTCTTAACGCGTATACGTGCTGTGATACCGTTGTACATTTAAAATACGAGCGATAACAATAACAAGCAATTCAATTTCAAATTTCGCAAATAAGAAAGCGCCACCATTTTGTAAAGAAATTACGTCATCATTTCCAACGTTGCTATGGCCTGCCAGGGGACGTAATTTTCAAACTTTAACGGTACGGAATATGGCGAGGTTTGCCGAATGATATGCGCCCGTGTCAGCTAAATCCACATTAAGCATTTAATTTTGAATAAGGTTGATTTTGTGTTTCAAATTTAATAGTGTTGCTATGGGGAGGCTGATCGAAGAAGAAAATAAAATCGTTTTAATATGATTACGTCAGTACGTATGGACAACCCAAAACACGTACGTCCATCTATAAAATGATAAATGTATGTTTCATAGGAGTGCCTGTATTTCTGGCCAACTTGGGATATACGATCACGCCAGTGCGTATGGGCCGTAGGACGGGGACATGTCACTCTATGTCCAAAGGTTCGCTATTCCCAAGGTTCATTATACCGAAGTTTCGCTATTCACAAGGTTCTCTATATTCCTCAATATTTAGAAGGTTTTTATAACTTGTTATTTTGAAGTTTCATTCTATTATCTATATTCTAAAGTATTGAGAGGGTTCTTTATCATAAGACTCTTTTTATGAAGGAAATAACTTAAAGGCGCTCAATCCGATAAGACGCTGCTAAATTACTCTTTCTTTGGCTTCGGTGGGAAAAAAAATATTTGATTAGTGTCGAACCCCATGAATTCCAGCGTGACGGAATCACCAAATTTTACGGAATTTCACTTTTCTGTGGCCTATAAAATCTAAAATTATGACCAGTAGGGTACCGCTTAAAATAAAAAAACATTGTACATACTATACAAAGTTGTTTGATTATATACAACTATATGTGTATTTAAGTATCATCTCACTCTGGGTCAAATTGTGTCCGTGACGGAATCACCAAAAAAGTGCCATCAATATGAGGGTAGGTCCGTACTATTGAAGAACCCTGCTCATTCAGCCAAGCTGACCTGGAAAAAGTTCCCAATTAGTAAAGCAGATACGTTATACTTGCAGAAAAAAGCCGCATTGTCACACACTTATGTGTTTGTTACTAGTTAACTCGGTTTGTTCGCCGTGACGGAATCACACAACGGGCGTGACGGAATCACCGTGCGATTTTTTTAGGTATAGTTTTTTGTGTAACAAATGCGGACATTGTCATAAAAGCATAAAACTTGGCACATTTGTATATTAGGTCCCACGTATTATTTTCAGATATGGGGGCAATCACGAAAATACTTTCCATGGCAACGGTTGCTATGCGATTGTTTTTACCTTAGAAACGGGTTGTTGGTAGGGGTTAAACCGTCATTTTACTAAAATATATGTGCAAAAAGGGGATACTATGGTAATTGAGGCAGATTGTGATATGGGAAATGTGACAAAAATAACATTTCCACACATGCCCCACTATTAACCTAGAATGACCTTTGAGCTGTTTGAAAAATGATATTTGGTTCATTTGACCTTATTTGGCAAAACATGAAAATATGCGTTGACTGCGCATGCGCGCATCATTGATCCCCAGTCACACAATATCTGGTGTTTAAGAGATTGTATAGTGAGGGCAATGACCATTCCAAAATATATTCATTGGATAGTAATAATGAAATACAGAAGAAGCAACAACATTCCCCGATGACATGACAATGATGCAAATACCCATTATCGGTATTCATGGCCGCCTTTTCGTGGAATTCATGACCCACCCATCAAAGCTCAGAGTAATTAGATATCGATCTTTGCAGTTTGCTATTTTTATTGTTCTGGGCCTAATCGTGCCAGGACGAGGTCAAAACGGGCGGTCTTCCAGATAAAGATGGATAACTGTAAAATCGTGGTAATAATAACTACTTGGTATTAGAGTTGTCCAACTTTTCTGGTTAAATACGCCCAGAATAGCATACCTTCAGAATAGCGAACCTTCTTAGAACCTTTGGGATAGCGACCCTTCGGAATATGGAACCTTCGGACTAATGAACCTGATCCTGTATGAAGAGCCCATGACACGTCCATCAATAAATGTATACATGTTTCATGGGACTGTTTATATATACATATATAATAATATAAGACTGGAGTAAAGTTGAGACCAACATGTCTTTGTTAATATTGGTGCTCAGATTTCAGCGAAATTTGGTGTGGTGACTCGGCAGAGTGAATAATGCCGTTAGTTTTTCTAAATTTTTATTTAAACAAATTTAAATAAATAAAAAAAATATGAACATATGTGAATATTTAGGTACAAATAAACCTATTTGCACGAGAATATGTTGCAGCCCCAGATATAGAGGAATGTGGGAATGTGGGCCACAGTTAGACATGGGTCAGAGTGAGATATTGCCTCTAACATTTCTCTAATTTCCAGACCAATATCCATGGCGCCAGTCAAGAGATATTAGCCATATAGCACATGTTACTATATTTCTTGAAAATGCAATCGGCAGGTGAAGGTTGAATCTGGCCAAGCAACCAATTTTCAAGGCAAAATTATTTTATTTTATTTTTGCAATTTTAAAGGTACTCAATCCGAATTAACCCTCGCAGATTACTATTTCCTTGACTTCAGAGGTGAACAATATTTGATTCAAGTCGAGGAACCCACAACATCAAAGCTCAGAGTGATCAGATACCGATTTTTAAAATCTATCATTTTAATTTTACGTGGCCCAGCAAACAGCTGACAAGAATACTTTCTCTGACCAAATTGCAGATGGAGATGAATAACTCTAAAATCAACTGAGTTTTTTTTTTGTGTGTGCCAGATGTTTGACAAACCAGCAATATTCGTTGAGCAAAAAGTTGATAAATTACAGGTTTTTGTCAATTTTATGCCATAATTGACTGCAGTTAGCATTATTTTCGAGCAATTAATTCTGTCAACTGAAGCGGCATTTCAAAAAAAATTCTTGTTGTTGGAATCTGATGATATGGGGACTATTGATTCGGATTGAGGACCTTCAAGGGAAAATATCTTTATTGGATAAATTTACATATAATACTGAATACATTATTATGAAAACGGGGATTTAATGCATATTTCACATAGCCACATCTGATTTATTTATAGAGGTAACGTTTATGTATGCTTGACTTTCAGCGATTTACATGGATGGGACACAATGACTCAATGAGACATAATTTATGGCCCTGGTAGGATCCAACTTCAGTAGATGACAGGCACTTCGAAAAGGAAAGAGATAATTTGCCAAATGACTATTGTTTTGGGGCTAAATAATTTAGATCAAACAAACTGATGTCATAGTGGTATGTTCGGTGTGTTTCCTATACGGTTACTACTTAGGGGTGACCCCTTCTGTGAAGTAGATGATGAGAAACAAGTATTAAGGGTGGTCCCAGCTCGAGATTGCATGCTTGTTCATGACTTTTGTGAGCTTATATCGTACTCTCAGATGTCTAAGCATTGTGATGGTCAATAATAGTGATAGCGGAGACCTAGACAATATTGATTGAAATTTAATTCTATTTCAATTTAAAGACACGGTTGGCCTTGGCGGTGGGTATCCTGTGAAAATATTTCCACCCGTCAAAAACCGCCACAAACATAAAGAACATCAAAATGTAGATAGACTTTGCCCGTATACAAATAAGAAATATCGCATAAACAGTATGTTATGGTCATTTGTTTGACCATTGTTATGTAAACAAAAGCATAAAAGTTACCTTTCTGGTGTTTGTTTATATTATGATGGTAAACATAAAGAGCGTTCTTTGTTGGTGAATACCTGATATGGAACTAATAAAGAGCGTTTATGCCATTTGTGTGTGATTAGCCAGTAGCATTGTGCTGTCTTCTGTAACACAATCAGACTCATGCTTATGTCAAATATAGTAGGTCTTTATTATAACATGCTGTTTACGCGATGGTCATGGTATATATGAACGGAACTGTATGCGTTTTAATGTTTTTCTGTTTACGGAGTTTGGAACAAATATGAATATTTTCGACAATTAAGGCCGCACGTGCCTTTAATTCTATATATGTCTCTATGCGAAAAAACTTAATGATCGTTGAGAATTTTATCTGAAATTACTAATCATGCGGCACATGCTGACACTATTGTTAGGCATCTGATAGTATATAAACATTTTAATAATTGCCCAGGAGGAATGACATTAGTATGAGGGACGCAAAGGAAAATCCACCACAAAGTCATTTAAATCTTGCCATTTCAAAGTTGGATCTTCACATTCTATGACACACATTATTAATGAAAGGTACTTCATAATTTATTAACTGTACTAGTTACTTCCCTATCGCAACAGCAAAAACTTTGTACTGGTGGAATATATCATTCTTGATGGGCATAGATACATAGATATTCATGGCATGGTCTGAGAAAATGCTACTAGATTAAACATTTATACGATTGCCTCATTAGTCATGTACATGTATAACAAGAAGGTCGTGACAGTTCAACTAAGTTGGCCTGGAATTATTATATTTAGCATACATATTATTCCAATCCCAATGTGTCAAGTCGACAATAGCAAGTACGCAGGGCTATATTTAATAATTTGTCCACAAATAGCCACTCGTTAATATATATGCTAGCCATGCTGGTCAAGCTCCCGCTTAATGCTTAAGGTTTAAATCGAGAACACAGTGTTAAAATCATGAATTATTTAATATGTGAGAATGCTAAAACTAATCACCATGCATTATAATTATTATATTTAACTTGATGTGTCCATCACATGAAACAGAATTCATACACACAGATGGAAAGTTGGCCCAGAAGCATATGCTCTCACCAGTCACTGCATGAACTCTGCAGTGTGCCGAGACCAAGTGGGATTAGGAGATGTTCTTCTTTTCCTTCACCCAACAAGAAGATAAACGACTCACTTTGTTAGTCACCAATTCACTGAGCTTTACATGTTTGTTACATCTGTGTGTTGACTGCTCTGTAGATGGCTAGAATTGAATTTTGACCTGAGTCACATTCACAGTGAGTGGGTGAGGCTGAGCCTGAAGTCGTTGATAACTAAATTTACTAATCTGTAATTACTAAATTGACTAATACAATCCTAATATTATTAGATTAGAAGGCCACATGACCGCTTTCACTGGATACTGCTTCCACAAGTTCCAGCTACGTGCTACGTTCAACGGTTCATGACTGAACTATACTGTCTATACTGAGTAAATGAGTAAATCAGTCAGCTCTAAAATGTCCATTTTCTGATTTCCTTGACCCAAGTTGAGGCTTGACCTGACAGTGTTTGATATATTAACAATTAAATTTACTATTTAGAGAAGTAGTTAGTTAGTAGACTGAACAATTTGCCGCTTGCAGTTGCAACTCTAAGTTTAAGTCTAAGTCTAACCAGTCCAGGTGAAAACAGACTTAAAATTGAACAATAACAGAACAAGTCAAATCGCCGTGGTGATCAGTCTGCACAGACCAGTCCACATTTCACCCCAGTGACCTTCATTTTCATATTTTTGTCAGTCACAGATTCGTCATTGAGTTTCTTTTCGAATGACTGATTTTCACTTTTAAACTTCCAAGTTCAAAACAAGTTCTACTTCTATTCTAAGTTCTAGTGTTGTTGTTGTTCTTCTTCTTTTGACTGCTTTGACTCTAAAGTCATTCCAGTAATGGGCTCGTTGTGCTATCTTCGCTTGTGCTTTATCGTTTGTTCTTAACGCTTACGTGCTGTGATACCGTTGTACATTTAAAATACGAGCGATAACAATAACAAGCAATTCAATTTCAAATTTCGCAAATAAGAGAGCGCCACCATTTTGTAAAGAAATTACGTCATCATTTCCAACGTTGCTATGGCCTGCCAGGTGACGTAATATTCAAACTTTAACGGTACGGAATCTGGCGAGGTTTGCCGAATGCTATGAGCCCGTGTCAGCTAAATCCACATTAAGCATTTAATTTTGAATAA
The DNA here is from genome assembly GCA_032622095.1 of Siphonodentalium dalli. Taxonomy (NCBI): domain Eukaryota; kingdom Metazoa; phylum Mollusca; class Scaphopoda; order Gadilida; family Siphonodentaliidae; genus Siphonodentalium; species Siphonodentalium dalli. The sequence goes on along the minus strand of CP136063.1, from coordinate 159,653,818 downwards.
GGTTGATTTTGTGTTTCAAATTTAATAGTGTTGCTATGGGGAGGCTGATCGAAGAAGAAAAATAAATTCGTTTTATTAATTTGTCAATTCTATTCCAACATGGCGGCCACCATAGGGCCCCATAGGTCTGAATCGCCCGGATGTAAAAACAATTTGTTCATGTTGATGGGGTATAGAAATTACTGACGTCACATACGCAATACCGTAAAACAACCCTTTTGGGTTGTGATTAATTTGTCAATTATATTCCAACATGGCGGCCACCATAGGGCCCCATAGGTCTGAATCGCCCGGATGTAAAAACATTTTTTTCATGCTGATGGGGTATAGAAAATACTGACGTCACAACTATACTTGCGTCGCTTACGCAATACCGTAAAACAACCCTTTTGGGTTGTGATAATTACATAGTACAAATAAAGCAAACACGCATAAGAACCATGGCGGAACATATATGTACTACATGTACACTCTTATGACTAATGTGTAGGTTTTCTACACAAAATGTGCAGCCCTGCTACACAATCATTATTCAATTTTGATCTCAAACATATTTGTGTAGTATATGTGTAGTTTCATATTCGTACACAAATTGTGTAACAATTTTTACACATAAATGGGTAAATTTGTACACATTTATACACAACTGTGTGCATAAAACCAACACATATCCCTTACACATTTTGTGTAGGTTCTTACACACAAAGTTCGTAGACAAGAAATGTAAGTTCAGTAGTCCGAACTGTGGGTATAATATTAAAGATATATGCATATTCATATGTTAAAACTTTCATGGCGCATATATATAGTGGTATGTAGTATTTTGTTCTGTATTGTGTGTGTTTTTTTTAAATGAACAAACCAGGGTCGTGGCGTGATTGCATAATATTAGTATTAATCGTGTTTACACATTACATGTGTAATCGTTTCTACACATTAGTTATAAGAGTGTGGGGTTATCAGAAGTATTTACTCTCTGGAATCCAAGCCCGGATATATGGTAAAATACATTGGGCCCAATCGTAATCAACCCTGGAAACCACCAATACTTTTGCGTAGTCAATTGCATCGTGTCAACATTTCTGAGTCGATAATTACATAGGCTACATGTATATGGTACGTCCAGTATAGGATGTTGTGTGAGGCTTGGAGATTGTCGTCCGCTCCAAATTATCCACCATGCACTAAATATTATGTTATCCATATAATAATGTTAAAGAAACTCTGCCAGATTAAAAACAAAATAAGTCAGACTGTCCCAAGCCAATTTTTCGATTATTAGGCAAAACACAAAGTTTAAAAAAATACTTGCGAATACTATCATTTGAATAATACAGGCAACGCGGAAATCCACAAATTCACACACATGACTACGCCAAATAATGATCACAAACGCTCATCATTGAGAACGCTCTTTGTTATCTTCGGAATTTTGGGCAACAGAAGCATATACGCTCTTTAAAGGCACGGCGGCGTTCGTTGCAGAAATATTCATATTTGTTCAAATCACCGCCAACAGAAGGAATATTAAAATATATATAGTTTTGTTCATATGCCAAACATAATCAGCGCGTAAATAGTATATTGTCGTCAAGACGTGCGATGGTGGACGTAAACAACAGCCTGCTCGTGTTACAGAAGTTGTGCTTCTGTTTACATAACACAGCGCAATTATATTGGTTAATCACACAACAATGATATAAACGCTCTTTAATATTTCCATATCAGGAAAACAGTAACAAACTAGAATGCACTCACTGGAGCTGCCTATACTTGCGCCCATTACACATTTGGCATGTGTTGCAGTGTCTTACCAACAACAGTTTGAACCACGGGTGCTGGCCCCTCGTTTGAGAGAGATCAATAAAAAAAATCTAGATATCAAATATCAGTTCATCCATCGCTGAAATAGTTGTGTGTACAGACAGAATAGCTCTGTTATCTCAAGTTGATCTATTACACTAATGCTGGTGTACACCCCTCTTGAGTGAATGATAGGTACACCATTCATAGGCGTTTCTCTCTAAATAGCAGTATACCGTTCAGTATGCCGTTTTAGCGTTTGTTAGTAAATAGCGGTATACGGCCCTTTAGCACCAAACGCTAAAGAGCGGGATACCGTTCTTTAGCGTGTCAGGACCATATAGCTATAAAGAGTGGTATACCGCTCTTTAGCCACGGCCTTAAATAAAAGACACGCAACCATTGGCTAGCATTGGATTAATAGTGTGTCAATGAGAATATTCCATTAGCGACTGATCTACAGTCGTCGGGAACTTATAATCAGAATGTCTATGAGAAAGCTTGTTTTCCCATTTAATTAATAAGGCATTTTAATAATCTATGTTTCCACATTCACATTTTTCATTGCAATTGTTTTTCAATTGAACCACGCGCTCGACCGTTTGGCAGGACATGATTTATATGCACCAGGATCTTTCGAAAATGTTTTAAACTTTCTAGAAATATGTTCGAAACTCACTGTCTCTGCGAAAAAAGAAAACGATTCCGTACGCGTCTTTTAGACTTGATCTCAACTCATTTCCGCGAGTTTCAAGTTACATAAAATAGGCTTCTAATGGGCAGTACTATTGTCCACTTTGTTTTCATGCAGTATATATGTATTTATAATAATACAACACGAAGTTGTTGGCAGATGGAATGGTTTAGCCAGTCCGTGTAATACGAGTCTCAGCTGTCTGGACATCGACGCAATCATGTCTGGTGTTTTGCGCGCCCATGTAGCTCTGGACTCGTTCCTAGCGCTCAGCCTCCACTACGCTATATAAGGCGGAAGCGTTACGTCGTGGAGTTGGACGGAACAGTGAGCGGAGTGTCTGAGCCAGGTACGAGACTAATGTAGCTCGTGACGTCATGATGTGCGTCGTGACGTCATGGCGTCTTGATCGGTTTCCAGAAAGAAATCATTCAAAAATGTTAATTTATGAACGATTTATTACCAAAATAAAACCAGATGGCGATGCAAATTAAGTATATATCGGTATTTAAATTACAGTCGATGCAAGCATTTCATATTTTGCGTGTCCATTATTTACAGTATGTACTTCCGGTATGACGCAACATACTCGCGGAAGGACAGACAAAGATCCGAACCGAAAACATTACTTGCGTCCAGCATGGACTGGCGCAAGTAATAACGCTCTTTATATTAACCATATCCAGATCTAAACAAAAGCCAGGTAACGTAACGTTTTTTGCTTTTGTTTACATAACAAAGGGGGGGGGGAATTTACAATAACATACTGTTATGCCATGTTTCTGAATGGTATAAGAACAAGGTCTGTCTATATTTTACTATTATTTCTGTTTTTGGCGGTTTTTGATGGAGGTGAATATTTTAACAGCATACCCAGCGCCAACGCCGACCGTATCTTTAAGGAGGCTGACAAAAATTCAAAATGTGATGAAACTTCCTCTTTGGAAATCGATCACATGGTCATCAATACGTCCAATTCTGACCCAACTGTACTCTGGTATTGAACACGTACAAACAAATGGTCCTTCGATTGTGTGAACTCGGACATAGCATCCTTAAGACACAAAACTACCGTTTCGTGTCATACAATATTGTGAACAATTAGCTATAATGCGCGCCGTGCACTTTAAGGCTCAACGCAGAATAAAGCATTGCGTGAGATGTAAGGTAAGACTGCGATACAAAGCAAACTTACGAAACCTTTGTGTCGGTTGTGGTGGATCTTTCTTGGGAGTCTGCATCAGACATTAGATTCATCACCTTACGCAATAAAAAGAAGACAGTCGGCACTTCTATCAGAGTGTCAAATACCGGAACGAAGAGCGGTGATCTAGTTCAAATCTATGGTATAAATTTTGGCTAATGACAAAACCATCACAATCCAGCGATGCTGGCATTGAGAATGGTTATATCTGTATCAAGGAGGCCACAGATATTCAATTATCCGTATACGGATGAGAGGGTGTATCGCTCGTCGTGGCCTAGGTGGCTTAGAGCTATGCATGGCTTATTTCAACAGTGAGGACCACACTAGTTTTTCTCTTTCAAAAACGAAATGTGGTGCAAGTGGAGGTACGTATAGATGTATATATCAGTATATGTGGTGGCAGAAGACAAGATTCCTTCACATCTGTTTCGCACATTTCTTCCAAAATGACATTCTGGGTTGCAAGAGAAAGTTTAACGGACGGAATAATCTTGAGTTGAATATCAGATAAGTGCACGTACTGGGACACACACTTAAATAGCGTTCAGTGTTTTAATTTTGATTTCTTCATAAGGGATTGAATATAAATGGTAAACTTAATTTTTTAAATAAGTGGTGTGTTGTATGCGCAATTTGGTAGTTCATGTAGGGACAAATCCGGACAATGCAGGTCGACAAATACACCAAATGTTGATATATGTGATTTATATATTCCGAATAAACCGGGCCGAATCCATGGAAATTTCAGTTCCGCCCAGAAAGAAACGCTGTTTATTTGTACCATAATAGGAATAGACTACGAAGGAGCGCTTTTTATTATTTTCCACACTGAAGACCAGATTTTAACAAACTCAATGACTTCAAGAAGTCTTTTCGCTGCACATAAAGTCCAAATAAAGCTATTTCGCGTATTTGTTGACCCATTTGATCACTGGAACAGGGAATAAGTGTGACACAAGCGAACACTACTATTGATGTCGAATTTGGAGCTCCAAACCGGTATATGTGTCAACATATTATAAATATGTCGCGCATTAAGCTGTCGCAGTTTATGTCTTCACTGCTGGTTAAGTGGTCCTACTACTTTGCCATGATGTTGGTGGGTGTGCATAAAACATTAAAAAACATATATATTATAAAGTTATTATACAATGTTGTGTATAGTATGCGTTTTTCTTGTACGAGTCCAGGTCGTGGTGAAAAGTCTCGTCCAATATGACTTTTCACCACAACCTGGACGAGTAATAAAAAACTCATACTGTACACAACATTGTATAATGACATTTGTATTATCCATCTGTATCTTTATCCAAATTTTGGGAATAAAACTTTTGTGGTTATTTTTGGTATTTGTCGGCACTTAATTCTCTATAAAAGCCTGTATTTTGATCATCAGAAAGCATCATTTGGAATAGTAAACACGGAATCACGCATCACAATTTCACCGATTCATTTCATGACGCCACAGAGTCCCGATAAGAAGTCATATTGCACACATGGGAGTCCAATATGACATTCGGGAGACCATGCAATATGACTTTTTCCCGGATTATCACGTGGCGGCTTTTGCCCAATAAGAAAGGTGTTAGTTAAGGGATGGATAATAATATTAAATATTTTAATAATTACTCTTTTGTTTGTTACAAACTTACCATAACCAATATGGCTATTCCTAAGGGCAGCCGTGGTCAAACTATTTAAAAATATATATGTGAAACTCATTAATATTCTGTACAGACACTGACATTTACCCAAATTACTCGGATCAGCCAAACGCTGCGAAACAGACAACTGTAGAAGATATAGCGGTATATTTTCTCAACATCATAACTTTGCCCCCACCCGCATTATATCAATTCAGCCGGACCCACCAGCACCATATCAAATCAGTAGGGCCACTTAAACAGGGGTGGTCCTAGTGTTCGAGGAAAGTTGAAATAAGAAGGAACATAGTGAATCCATAGACCGGCGAGTTTACTTGATCGCAAACTTGATTATTGGTGTTGTATTACTCCAGTAAAGATTCAAATAAATCTAATTTAATTTAATTTTAGAAATAATTTTGATTTTAAGATGTAGGCCGAATTATTAGAGGAGCTGCGATTTTGGGGACGGTCTAAGCACCGTAGAAATTGGTGTAATATATGGCATGGAGTTTGATTACAACAACAACGCTATGTATACAGTCCGCCACAACAGACACACTTCAATGTTTTCCACTCAACCAATGTCTGCGGTGCCGGGTACTAAACTTATGTAACATAATAATTTCACCCGGGTGATGACAAACATTTACTATGTGTGGCCTATAGATATAGAGACAAGACGCGCCACCACTTTTATCAACTCTACCGTCAGACAGGCTTGGCATACTTCTGGGCGAAGCGTTCTCCTTTAATCGACCGTAACGTGAGCATTCCTTCCTCCCTGACAGAATATGTTCAACGAACGTTGAAACTTACATTTCTGTGGAGAACTCGCCGACCTGAGTTCATAAATACACGACATATGTGTGAAAGCATTACGTCATCTGCCATTACTGACATACCTATATACTTATACATGTATACAGTTAACGTATATAAAGACGTTCTGTTCGTCGATTGTAGTACCAGAGTCTGTAATCATTTGAATGCGGTTCGGGTCACGTCGCGTTCTCGGCATATTTCCCGTTTTCGGTGTTCATTTTTTTAAAATGCTGCCGTATTTCAATACAAAATGGAGCGTATTCCAAAGTAATTATATTATATCGCCACGTTACCAAGTAGGCCAGATATTAAGTCATATATCGTTATCGATACAAATGGAGCGTATAGATACCGTGTCGTTATGAGCAAACACTGGAAAAAGTTTTATTATTTTCTTTTATTGACATACCCGCAAGAGTTTTTGCATTGTTAATCTTGTCCACTCGATTCAACACCCATGCACAATATAAAAGTGGTATATTTGAATTATACTTGTATGTGTTTGATCCCGTATTTTGTAAGCACGGTTAACGCTGCCCAACAATAAATTGACGCCGATAGAAGAAAATAATGATACTTTTTACGAATAGAGATTTCGTAGAGGTTCATTCTATGCCATCTTGCATGCACCGCGACCATATATCATATATCACTTTTGCCCGCGCCATACAGGTAAATAATGATATACGTTCACTATAGGCTTATTTGATAATAAAATAAGTCAAATATAAGCCTATATGTGCATATTTAGGTACAATATGAACATATTTGCAAGAGCATATGTTGAGGAGACACATTCACAAATGTCAGCCTGCCTACATTAATGGACAGGTTTAGATTATAAAGCGGCAAATTCAAACTTGGGTCTAACGACTGTCAGCTGATCCACGTGAGACCTTCTCGTTTTGTAGAAACTGGTTTAGATCAACCATACGGCAACTTCAAACTAGCAAGTGTGATAACCCAGTGCACGTAGTCGGCTAATGTTGCCTTATATAGTATGATAACACTTCCTATACAAAATGGATTCTACCATTCACTCATAACAAGTATATATAATACATTGGAACGGTCTATTATACATTTTGAGGGGTATTCAGCATGTACTAAAAGCAGACGACAGACAGCATGTTTGTTTAACTTATTATCTGAACATGTCCTAAGGGAACTACTCGTCAAAGAGTATTTAGTATAGAAATGGTTAACAAGACAACAAGAGATTCGTGTTTCTACCCAAACATCACACCCAAAAGAACGTGAACATCGCTTTAACTCGTTTCGCGACGTGCATGCATCCTTCGTGTTTAACCCTTCCCTGACTACAGCTTCCTGAAATTTTGCGAATGCCAATGCATTATCTTATATATGCGAGTCTCCCATAGGTCTAACAATATTTACCTTATCGTTGTAAGCCAGTGCATATACCAGAGAATGCCCTACACAGGATCATTACTGCTGCAACAGATCAGCTTCCGTCATGAAAGGGTTAATTGTTAGATAATTTATTTGCGTCATTCAAATTATTGAATTCACTATCGTGTTTCCCAATTTCGCTGAATAAATTAGATCTTAAATCACCGTATGCGTCCCATTCAATGATAAAATGCATTTCAGATTTCATTATTTGTCGCACATGGAACACAGCCGATTTTCTAATGGTATTACTGGTTGTCTATGCCTCCATTTTTCTATTGCCAATATGTGGTTGCTCACGCGCAATCTAGAAAACAGTTCGAGAGCAATTTGTGATCGTGTGTGAATGACATATGGCTCAATTTTCTATTCATCTTTCAATATCCTATAAGTTCGTAGTTTATTTATCCCTGTCGGTCTATCGTCATTGAATATATCATTTCGAAACACTTCCATATATTCTGATTTCAATGTCTTAGTCAGCATCTGATAGTTGGTCTGCGCTATTGATTACAATGTTATAACGCGACAAATGTTAAAGGTAATTTACAATTCAGAGATACTTTGTAGCATGCGGATAAGATATTATGGTCATCTACTTTTGATAGTTAAAGCATGTACCCGAAGAGTTGTAAAATGACATCGTTCGCGATAGGGAAACGGCCTAACTCTGCTCTAGAAGCGTGATTTGATGCCTTTCTATTCAAACATAGAACCCGTAGAACCAATGAAAATCTTGAACAACGTAGGGGATAGAGAAAACCCTTGACGGACACCTATTGTAGACAATATCGGGGGACAAATTCCCGCCGTTGTTTTAAAGGCACGGGTGGCGTTCGTTGCAGAACTATCCATATTTGTTAAAATCGCCATCAACAGAAAGAATATTAAAATATATATAGTGTTGTTCATATGTCAGACATAATCAGCGCGTATATATTAGATTGTCGCCAAGACGTATACGATGGTGTACGTAAACAAGAGCCTGCTCGTGTTACAGAAGTTTTGCTTTTGTTTACATAACACAGCTCAATTCTATTGGTTAATCACACACACATGATATAAACGCTCTTTATTATTTCCATATCAGGAAAACAGTAGCAAATAACGCTCTTATGTTTACCATATCCGGATCTAAACAAAAGCCAGGAAACATAACGTTTTTTTGCTTTTGTTTACATAACAAACGGGGAAAAATTTACAATAAAATACTGTTTATGCCATATTTCTGATTGGCATAGAACAAAGTATCTCTATATCTTACTATCCCTTCTGTTTATGGCGGTTTTTGACGGAGGTGGATATTTTAACAGCATACCCACCGCCAACGCCGCCCGTATCTTTAACAGAATAGTAGCTTGATTTTTTAAAGAGAAGATAACGCGTCATATACATTAATTCCTACACGTTGCAATTTTTCGAATAATAACGATCTATCAACTGCATTCAACGCTTTCTGAAAATCAACAAAAGCCGCATACATAGGTTTTTGTTTTCTTTATACCTATATAACGATAGTTCGCAATATAAAAGGGCTATCAATTTTTCTCCGATTTTTCCTAAATCCGAATTGCTTGTCATGCACTAATTAAGTCATTTGTTTCAAAATAGTTTATTCGTGTGTTTATAACTTTGTTGAATAACTTACCAAAATTACTACTTAATGCAATATAGGTCTACAATTGTTAGGGTCATGTCTATTGTCCTTCTTATATAGGGTTATGATTGTTGACTCGCCCCAGCATACATGCACGGTAATGACCTCAGTGTAAAACTGTGTTGAACAATTTTGTTACCTCGTCCAACATAAATGGAATTACTTATTTTAATAATTCATTTGAAATGTTATCTGGCCCAATAGCTTCGTTATTTTTAAGTTGATATATGTTATCTAACATTTCGCCTTTAGCTATATCATCATTGTTGACCTTTGTCACAACGATGCTTTGTTTCACGGTTTTGATTGCTTTCCTATTGATTGGATTTTTGGAAGTAGCAGTTTATCGAAAAAAATCGATTGTTTCATCCGGGTCTAAATTATTAGAGTTTTCCTTCTTCGGTCGCATATTATTCACGATTCTCCAATATTTCGAGGGGTCACTAGTTTGAGAATAAAATAGGTCAAATATAAGCCTATGTGAATATTTAGGTTCAATATGAACTTATTTGCAAGAGTCAACAATATTTTGGTGGAAGATGTGAGATTTTCCTTTTGTCTCCCGTTTATATGTTTTTTTTTTGCTGTGAAAAATTTCAATGTCAGAGATCTATCATGTGGTTTTTTTTTTCATTTCCTCAATGACATTTTCCATTGGTTTATTTTTTTATAACTTTTTGCATTCCTCATCAAACCATAGTCGTTTCCGTCAACAACTATGTTTATTAAGGGAAACTACTTTTATTGAGGCATTAATTATTAACTGCAGTATTTCATTTAAATCTCGAATCGCCATTTCTGTATTTGTGGGATCTGGTCCATACGAAGATCTAAGATTGTTGTCTGTCCCCAATTCTATTACAGGTTAAAATCAACGGGCACAATTCTGATTGTGCAAATGCAAAGAGTCGTTAAAACACGTGATCCCGCATTCAAATTCCATTATTGAGTGTCGATGCGTTGCATACGTGAAATGAACCATTATCCAACGCAACACTGTCCGAATGACAATGGTTGTCATTAGTGGATCAGGGTTATGCAGATTAGGTAAATTCCATTCGGTTGGGATGGAATTTCAATGGGTCCAAAGAAATCGTTCGATATCCAAAATCCGGTTCCGACCACTTTGGAAATTAGATGCGACAGTTTGTGCAGTGGCTTGGACCTGGTCATGTTCTCCATATCCGTGTGTTCGATTAAGTTCCAACATTTTATTGATGTTCTATAAAAATGGAGACTATCCAGATTCGAGCGTCTTTGTGAATGCAGTGCGTGTTTTCATTGCGAAATTAACCCAACATTGGGCAAGTGGTCCTGCTAAGGTTCTATGATGCGGGAGGGTCCTGCTGAATTGCTATGATGATTTTCGGGCAAACTGATGCTTTTAAGAAAAAGTACCGTATTTTTTATCTAAAGTTGTCATTTGTGCAGCGTTCGGATAATCTTAACATATCCATAAAGGACCATTTTGTGTGTCAAACATTCAAGAACATATATATCGCGAAATAATTTAATATTGTTTGTATTAGTTGGAGAAAATCTACTATGACCGTGTGTACTGTACTCTCGATGATTACTACCGTTACGAAACAAAAAGTGTTAACCCAATTTTGCTTTTCCCAAGTTGGATTCGGAAACTACTGCTGCGTTGTGAAGATATAAGTGAGAACCCTGGTCCTATTGTGAATTAAACTATAAAGATTTTACATTTAAATGTACTGAACATTGTTCCCAAATTGGATGTCCTTGTGACAGAAATGTCGAATTATGATATATGTGGATTCACCGAGACTTGGCTAGACGATAACACAACACAAGACGAACTCATAGTTGATGGCTTTCGTGCACCAGAACTTAACGGCAGAGGGGACCTTGGAGGGGGGGGGTAATAGCGTATATAAGCAATTAACTATTATACAAACGTCGACTTGACATAGAACGTGATGACCTTGAATGTATTTGGATTGAAGTTTATACCACAACAATAGCAACAAAGATACTTATTGGAATTATATATCGACCGCCAACGATTGATTGTTGGAATAGAATCCTGGAAACCCTTGATTGTGCAACTGACACATGCCCCCAACACATTGTTTTTGCTGGCGATTTAAATGAAAATCAATATTCACCTTCATGCGTAAATATCAAAGGAATAATCTCCAAGTTTTGCATGAAACAGATGATAAAACACAGTACAAATTTCCCAGAGCACTCAGAAACTTTAATTGATGTTATACTTACCGACGACGAGTGTAATGTCACTTCGAGCGGAACACTTGACCATTTTTTTGAGAACTATATCCGTTTCCACGTCCCAGTATGTGTAGAGATTGATACTGCATACAAACGCTCAATTAAGAAAGCATACTCCCGAAAAATTTACAATTATGACCGTGCCGATTACGATGGCCTAAATAACGCAATTTCCTCTCTTGACTGGCCATCATTACTTAGAACACCAAACCTTGAAGACATAACTCCAGCTTTGACTAAAACAATCCATGAACAAATTAATGATTTCATTCCACATAAAATTATTCGATGCGGAAAAACCGAACCTGAATGGCTTACCCCAAAAATAAAAACTATGATTAACCAGCGCAAACGCCTATACCAAAAAGTTGTGTTAACTCGTAACGAACAAAACTGGAACACGTACAAAAGGAAACGAAACGACATTGTATCAGCAATAAGGAAGTCCAAAAAAAAAGGACATGTTAGATAGAATTCAGGCATCTCTAAATGATCCAAATACACCGACATCAATATGGTGGAAAACTTTTAATAAATTGAAAAGCCGAAACTCTAAAACTGATATCCCCCCTCTAGAACAGAAAGGACTTATATATTCGAGTAACTACGAAAAAGCAAAAGTCTTAAATGACTACTTCTGCAGCATTTCGTCGGTCGATGATTCCGAATCTGACCCTTTAAATCCCAGCCCAAAACCCATTTCTGCGATGTTCGATACTGTTAAAATTACAGAAGACGGTATTATCGAGGTACTTAAAAACCTACATAGTGATAAAGCATGTGGTTATGACGACATTAGTCCACGAGTTCTAAAAAATTGCCTTAGTTTTGCTAAACCCTTATATATTATCTTCAACATTTTCATGAACAACCCTTTTTTCCTACAGAGTGGGAAAAAGCAAACGTTGTACCTATTTTCAAGAAAGGAGACAGTTCTGATCCATGATACTATAGGCCTATATCTCTTCTGAGCTGTCTAGGAAAAGTATATGAGAAATGTGTTGTTAAACATTTAACAAAATTTCTTACAACCAACAATGTATTAACGAAGTTTCAATCGGGTTTCCTCTCGGGCGATTCTACATCAAACCAAATCACTGAGATTTCTCATATAATTAGTGAATCATTGGATAACGGCCTTGATGTTAGACTTCTCTTCTTCGATATAAGTCAGGCTTTTGACAAAGTCTGACACGTCGGCCTTGTACATAAGTTGAAAGAAATAGGCATACGCGGGAATTACTTGGTTGGATGATAAATTACCTAACTGGCAGAGAACAACAAGTTGTGTTGGGATCAGAATCATCGGAATGGAAGCCCTTAAATGCAGGAGTGCCCAAGGCTCTGTCCTTGCATGGTCCTATTCTATTTGTAATCTATATTAATGACATTGTACACGATATATAATGTAATATCCGCTTATTTGCTGATGATACTTGGATTTTTCTGCCGATTAGCGACCCAGTGGAAGGAACTCATATTCTACAGAAAGATATACAAATGCTCGAAGCGTGGTCAAAAAGATGGTCAGTAAATTTCAATGCATTACAAACTGAAAGTATGTGTATATCTCGAAAAACGTTCCCACTCGTACACGGCCCGCTTTATATGAACGATGTCCCCTTGGAAGTAGTCAGCCAACACAAGCATTTCGGTATAACATTCAATGAAAAAGGATCATGGGCAACCCAAATTGACACTGTGTGTGTCAGTGCATGGCAGACGCTGTATGTACTTAGGTAATACAAATTCGTCCTCGATAGAGCTACTTTGGAAAAATGTTATATCACCACGGTTAGACCTATACTTGAATATGTAAGTACTGCTTGGGGAAACTGTAATATCACCGATTCATTGAACATAGAACGTATTCAATATGATGCAGCACGCATAGTAACCGGCGTAACTAGATCTGCCAGTTTTGAAACCCTGTTAGAAGAAACTGGATGGGAACTCTTAAGCAAACGCGCGAGAAATCCAGATTATACCTATTCCACAACATGATACAAGGCAAAGCCCCTAACTACCTCAACAATTTGCTTCCTGGTCGTGTATCTGAGGCATCCGAATCAAACATGTAAACTCGAAATGCGAACGACTATAGAGTCCCTAGATGGAATACTAAATCGCACGAAAATTCATTTATTCTAGAAACTACCTCTCTGTCGAATTCATTGGCAGTAGAAACTAAAACCATATCTGATTTTGACGTATTTAAAAAAGAAATTAACATTAATGTAAAACGAAAGAGGCCTTGGTACTATTGCTCGTATAATCGAAGAGCTCAGATATTACATACTCGCCTGCATACTGAATGTAGTAACTTAAATAGTCACAAACTCTCTTATTATATATCCGATACTGACCGTTGTGTGTGTGGTGCGATTGAAGACACGTATCATTTTATTTACCAATGCCCGCAATACGAACACGCCCGCCGCGAACTTTTAAATAGTCTACCCGACAATATTATACTAACCGACACTTTATTTCTTTATGGAGACGAAAATCTAAACAAAAAATACAACCGCCGCATATTTAAATCGTTTCAAAAATCCATTCTTGACACAGGAAGATTCAGTGAATGATGTATACAAGAGCATCCTAGAAGCCGCATCTGAGATTCATTTCGCCCAATTTGGGCGGTTCTCTGGTGGTGGTTAATTGTGTAACGTGTGTGCCAAAGAAAAACAGACGCATCATTTGTGTAAATGTTAGACCAAACTACATTTCGGCTACATTTGAAGTAACGACGGTTCTGTTATTTATAATACCGCATCAGATGAATTCAGCCCAAATATGTTAACAGTTGTCGTGTAAAACATTTGCAGTAGGTTAGCGTTATTTGGTATTTGTGGATGTCCTTTAACATGGGGAAAATAGACTACTGCGCTTGAACGAGCATGTGAAATCGTCGTTTTTAATGCATAGCAACTTGATAATCAATAACAGAGGCATTCTCTGTCAAATACAGTCGCTCTATTTACGATATTAATTGCGGAACTTTCTAAATTAAACTACGCGTAAACGGGTCCCTACTGTAAATTATAGAAGCTGTCGGAATCGGCCTACTCGCCCCAAGGCCAACTCGCCACAGTCGACGTGTGTCAGTTCGGTACACACTATAAAATGTATCCGAGGCCGAGTCCGGCTCGGAATAAAAGGTGTATACGGGGTGTTATATAGCGTTTGGTCCGTTGTTTCTCAATGAATATCATTCAAATTTGGTGTATATGTCCGGGCTGGGACATGGAATACAACAACGTTTGAATTGTTTTTAAATTTACAAATTTGTTGATTTTATTCCTTTTTGTTTTCGTTCTGAAACACACTATAAAGTGTATGCGACCGGCTCAATTATAAAAGGTGTGAGCGGACTTGATGTATCATTATCTTCTTTGTTTATAAATGGACAAGACTGAAATTTAGTACATGGACAACATTATGTGCTTAGTGTTATAGGTAATCGGATTAACTAATTGGCGACTCTAAACTATTGTGTTTTGGGGTATTTGAGGTTTTTTTGTGAAATAATAATTTAGGACGTGAATACATTTATTTTAAATGATAACTTTATTTAATGATAATAAACACATAAAATATAATAACAAACATGAGACATACATGATTTATAAACTGTTAACAAAAGATATCAAATTCAATACATGACAAAGATGACTCAGTGAAGTTTATAAAGTGAACATAAAAATAAGGTAAGAATCTTTTTAAGGAATGTTACCATTAGCATTACTAAACCCTTTAGCACAGACCACAGTCCACTTCACTCATCCGATCATCACCAAACTTCATATTTATCTTGATATTGATCTATCAGATGAGAGCTATCAAATATTTTTTGAATTTCATAGGAAAAAATGGTCGCCAGCGGCCATATTGCATTTACGTTATATGTTATCGCGCCATGTCGATATCTAGTATTACTTAGAAATTTCACCTTTCCATATTCATAATTGCTCCATTGACTGTAACAGATGAAATTATCCCCCTCTTCGGATAGAGTGTCACTGAAACTTTATTTTGTCAGACTGTCTGTAGTCACTGATTATATGTGGCAATAATCTGTAATAAGATGTAGCACTATTTTATTTTACATTTACATGTAGTGCTGTTTTTATACAACAATTCTAATTTCCCCCTAGATCAGCATGTGATCGACCATACATCGCGTGTGAGGACCTGGTTAAATTAAGAGGGGTTTTATGGATCACTTCTGTCCTCAAGCTATATTATACTTATGCCATTTAATGGCATGTTTCTAACGTGGGTGGGTAGATATGTTTGAGACCCCATCGCCAAGTTCTCAGCTGTCATGTTCGGATATTAGAACCCATAGCCATGATATATGGTTTATTTTGTGTATACTAGTAATATAGTTATGTTCGGTACCTTTATATACCAGTACTGTGTATAACAGTGCATATAAATGAATCCATGTGTACATGTATATTCATTCAACGGATGCAGTGGTTTTGTCCGTCAGTCTATCAAATTTGCGGGGGAAACATGGCCACCCGCAGTACATCCTGCTAAATTTCAAATTTGAATCAATTGGCGCACCTGCAGCCAGCTTTAATTGGAGAACTTTTTCTCATGTGGATAGTTTGGGTCACCACTAGATTTGAGCCATATTTTGTTCTCAAACTTTCCTTGTGAAAACATCACTGTCAGCGTTGATCTTGAAATTTACTATTTTTATGGCTAAATAATTTGGTTGATCCTACAGACGACATCCCTTGTCCGATCGTCACCAGATTCCACAATGATCTTCTGGATAACCAGGGTGAGAGTAATCTAATTTTTCCGAATTTCGACCACAGGCAGCAATTTGGTATCTTACTCTTTGCATGACTGAATTGTCTAGCAACTGTACAGACACATCCCTCATCTGATAGTCACCAAACTTCATATTGATCTTCGGGGTGACAACTAGATGGGAGCTATCGAATGCTTTGAATTTTTTTGGAAAACATTGTCGCCAGCAGTCATCTTCTATTTTGGTTTTTATATACATGTATATCTCTTCATGCGGATAGCCAGTATTACGTAGGTACTTCAACTTTCCGCATTTCTGTCATCATTTGAAATATAAAAAGTTACCTGATACATGCACCCTTCAAAATTTGTTTCGTCGTATCTATTTTAATGACCCCTATGGTAATATTGATATAGATATATTTGTCAAACATTTCTTTGTACAATATACAGGTATTTAGTTTGTAACTAAATCTAGAAATATATAATACTAGCTGGTGGACCCGACTTCGCCCGGGCTGTTTCCCCTCTGCTTTTCGGCGAATTGCGCGATTTTACCTTGAATTGTCCATTTTCAAGGTCAAGGTCAGGTGGGGGTCACGATTTGACCCGTCGAAAACACTGCCAGGACAAAAGTAACCGACAAAAGTACCCGTCGAAATCCATCCTGTTTTACCCGATTTGACCATGAATTGATAATTTTGAAGGTCAAGGTCAGGTCGGGGTCACGATTTGACCCGTCCAAAACACTCAGTGGACAAAAGTAACCCTATGTATCAAATTTCGTCGAAATCCCATACAAATTCGCGATTTGACCTTGAATTGACCCGATTTCAAGGTCATGATCACGTCGCACGGGCAAATTAATAGGCCTATGCCACTCGCCGACCGAAAGTACCCCATATACCAAGTTTTCGAGTCCATCGCGAACAGACAGACAGAGAGACATACAGACAGACAGATTTCCCAAAATATATAATAGACTAGCTGGTGGACCCGACTTCGTCCGGGATGTTCCCCTCTGATTTTCGGAGAATTGCGCGATTTAACCTTGAATTGACCATACTAAAGGTGAAGGTCATGTCGGTGTCACGATTTGATCCGTCCAAAACACTCCCCGGACAAAATTTCCCGACAAAAGTACCCGTCGAAATCCGCCCGGCTTTACCCGATTTGACCTTGAATTGACAATTTTGAAGGTCAATATCAGGTCGAGGTTATGACTTGAACCATCCAAAACACTCCTGGGACAAAAGAAACGGTAGTTATCAAATTTCGTTGAAATCCTTCCGTTTTACCAGATTTGACCTTGAATTGATCTTTTTGAATGTCAAAGTCAGGTCGGGGTCAAGATTTGACCGTCCAAAATACTCCCTGGAAATAATTTCCCCTAGGTATCAAATTTCGTCAAATCTGTCCGGCAGTTTTCCCGGCCATAGCTAACAGACAATCAGACAGACAAAAGTCCCAAAATATATATTAGACTAGCTGATGTACTCCACTTCGTTCGGGCTATTTAGGGATATATTTGTGATCGTCTCCATCTGGACAGTACCCAGTATATACAGCGTCTGGACAAACTACTGTTCAATTGGTCCAGACACATGCCTATATCAGCACGTTCGAGGACATGGTCCCACGTGAAATTGGACCCGTCCATATTGCTCCAGGAATCGAAGTGTCCAACACACAAAATTTTAGTCGGATCGGTCAAGGTCCAGAAACATGCCTATGAGCGAGGTCAAGTTGACACGTTAAATACCAAAACCGAGTCGGATCGGTCGAGCAGTGTTAGAGTCTATAACACATACACACGTGCATTCATACATACACACATACACGTAAAATCAATCCAACCGCCGTGTCTATATGAAAAAATAAGAAGTATGCTGATCCGGGCACAATATGTACCTTTAAATACGATTAATCGGGTTGAATGAGCACGACAGCCCTATATTGGTTTAATCTCACCTCCTAACCAGTTTCCGCGTGTCAGAAACGGCTTTTAATGGGTTAAATGTGTGATAAAACAAGCATGAAATTCATACCCGAATCCGGGTCCAAATCCGGTAAAAAGACACCTAAATCCGGGTCGAAATCCGGGATCCGGAATCCGGAATCCGGTAAAAAGACACGCCCCATATGTATTAGCAACGGCGGGGATCATTCGAGGGTTTAAGGCATTCTGCCACGCACTGTTTTTCTTCTGTTCTGCTCTACGCTAAACATAGTTTTATTTCCACCCCAACTACCATATACATCTACTGTCGCGCCCACTGACTACTATTATGATAAACGATTTATAATAAAGGAACACGTATGCTGTTGTGGGCTTGGCTTGGTACAGGGACGACTACAAAAAGCTCAAGCTTACTGTCGTTCCTTTTCCAACCAAATATACATATATCTATACATATATACATAATTATATGCAAATGGAACAGAGCGAAATTTATTTACTATGCATACATGTATATACAATTTGTAAATTAACATGTATTGAATTTTGTTGGAGAATAAACTATGTTTAAACTACTATGACCAAGGTGGTTATTCGCGTCATTTTGCACACACCAGCGCAGCCATGATTATATTTTTCAAAAATATATGTTCTTGAAAGTTTCATCAGCCACTGGCTTTTTCTCAATTCGCTCGGATTCACCGCGAAAATGTCAATTTTAGAAAACAACGGTACTTTTCGCAAATGAATCAGTTTGCCGTACCAGCATCCAGCAGGACCACCAGCATCATAGCAGACAAGCACACTGAAGAAAAGAAATTAGTCAATATGAGTAACCTAAGGCAGAACAATAGTAATAATGACTAAGGTGACGCTTGTCATATTGGATAGTCAAAACGATTAACTGGGTCATAAACTGCCATTGTGTTAGTCAAAATGGCCAGTATTGTCGTTATCACTAACTTTTCTTGGTCACTGGGGTATAGGTGGAATTTTTAATTTGTGGAAATGTTGTGCAAATAATTCCAATGCTCAACCAGATTATATATTATTCAGAATCAGATAGCGAGTTGAACGCAGGAGAAACTTTCAATTAATTCTCTAAAACACAAATTCCAATAATGGTCTGTTGGGATGTATTACACTAGTTTGTGGTAAAGGTCTGTTTAACTGGTTAATTTTTCCGAGATGTCTGTGGTGTCTATGATATAAGAAGCTTTATCCAAATAATGTAGCCTTTGGCGTGAGAGTGGTAACAATAAATGGTAATTTGTAGCTTCCTTCAACATTGCAGTGTTGGTCATATTTGATGTCGGTTACAGTGGCTCGCTGTTTTCTAGATAGTCCTAGATTATCCTATATAAATCCCTGAAAGCTCGCATCCGTGTGACCTATTCCGTCATGGCCTATCGCCATTAACAAATGCAAGCTCAACAGAATCACTTTGGAAAGTGAATATCAAAACAACTCGTGATGTGGTTACAGTGGCTCGCTGCTTTCTCGATAGTCCTTCTAGATTATCTATTATATATTTTGGAACTTCTGTCTGTCCGTATGTATGTATGTATGTACATGTATGTATGTAAGTGTGTATGTGTGTTATAGACTCGAAAACTGCTCGTCCGATCCGACTCAAATTTGGTATGTAGGCATACCTTGATCCCGGAAACAATGTGGGCGGGTCCGATTTCACGTGCTACCGTGTCATTGACCTTGACCTCGCTCATATACGCTCATATAGGCATGTTTGAGAAGCTCAACCGATCCGACTCTAATTTGGTATGTAGGCCTACTTTGATCCCGGAAACAATATGGGCGGGTCCAATTTCACGTGCGACCGTGTCCTTGACTTTGACCTCGCTCATATACGCTCATATATAGCATGTTTCGGAACCACAACCGATCCGACTCAAATTTGGTATGTATGCGTACCTTGATTCCGGGAACAATATATAGGTGGGTCAAATTTCATGTGCGACCGTGTCCTTGACATTGACATCACTCCTATACGCTAATATACGCTCATATATCAGCATGTTTCTGCTGATCCCTAAATAGCCCGGACGAAGTCGGGCACATCAGCTAGTCCTATATAAATCCCTGCAAGATCGCATCCGTGTGACCTATTCCGTCATAGCCTATCGCCATTAACAAATGCAAGCTCAAAAGAATCACTTTGGAAAGTGAATATCAAAACAACTCGTGAGAGCCTTCTCTGATTCTCAGACTCTATGACAAATATATTGCGTGTATTGGCAGACATCGACAGAATAAATTTCATGTTGATATCCGGAATAAGATCGAACTATTAGTTGTGTAAATACCGCCTCAATTACCAAGAATGGGAATTGTCTTCATTGCTTTTATTTATCTGTCTGTCGCATGTAGTCTAGCTACTTTGTCTGAAATTCTACTTCCTTGATGGTTTCATGCTCAGTGTTTCGGCGCTTATCTAATTAATTCGCAGAGTTCCGCAGAAAAGTGGAATCTCGGAAATGTCTCCACATCATGATTTGAAATGAAATGTCAATAGAAATTTCAGTGATGAAATACATAAAACATGTGGGATTAAATCGCTGTAATTGGGAACAGTAGAACTATTATTTCTCGAAAGACGATATATGTATAAGATATTTATCGGAGGATGGAGTCAATAAAAGGCTGATTGTTCCAATTGTGCTCACACCCTGGAACGCAAGTACACTAATATTTCCTGTCATCGTACGCCCCATGGACTCGCGTGACAACAGTATGGTCTACATGGGCAATTGATGACATTCGATACTGTGGTACAATTTTAGTAGGCGAATGGTGTCTTTATGTATTGCTTTTGCACTCTATAGTCACTCCATAAAGTAACGCTGAATTTCTCCCATTCTCTCGTGGCCATTGACAGCCGTTGAAGAAATGTACATGTAATATATGGAAAAAACATTGCGATAGGTTTTTATCGTTATCCTGAATCCACTGCAACGATTCCTGCACATCATCACCCATGGTGAATATTGAGCGTCTTGGAGTTTTAAGGATTTTGTCTGATCCTCTCTTTCTCACAAGTCAGAAGTTGCCCACCAGGGCGATAGAAACTGCTCCAAGGCAAGTCTGGAGTTTTGGATGATACCGGGAAGATTTGAAAGAGCTGTCAGCCCTTTCCTAAAACCCACTTTTGGACGCTGTAATTCCGCTGAAGAGCGTTTGTAGGGTTTGTGAGTTTGTAAGTAGATTACTATATACACATGCACAGTAGGTGTTTACCTACTGTGCATGGGTGGATGCCACCCACGCAAGAAGCAAAGCACCCCTCCCCCCATTCCGAACCTGGACCGGCGATGAAGAGGTCAGTTCCAGGTTCAACAGTTATGGATATCCTTTTTGTATACACAAATGTGTTTAATTCCGCTGTTACATTCATGAAAATCGATGTGACCGATTAAGAGGACAGTTTCAGTCATCAGTTATGCATATACTTTGTATGTGTGCAATCACGACTGACCTCACAGCGTTATAACATGGACAATAAAAACAGAAATATTCAGCGTCTTCACATGCATATCCACATACATGTATGCAATCCGGTAATACGCTGAGATAATTATTGCACCGGTCAAAATTCAAATCACTACTGTTATTTCAGCCAAACCTTGGCTGTTTATTTCACACCACTTTCTGGGATAACCTGTGTGTCGACTGAGAACCTGTGTGTCAATTGAGGAGAACACACGGAGGATTTGTGTAAATGTTAGCCCAAACGACATTTCGAAGTAACGACGGGTTTGTTGTTTATTTCGAGGAATAATACCGCATCATATGAATTCAGCCCAAATATATTGACAGGTGTCAAGGGTCTAACTCTATACTGAGCAATAAAAAACTAATATTAATAAATACCGAGTATATTTAATTTAACGCCAATGGGTCGTTTATGTGCGTTTAAGAGTGTATTTATGCCTAAAGCAAAGTGAAATAACGATCTTAAAATGAATTGGCCGGTATATTTTATTAGTTATCAGGGTTACCAGGGTCGTAGTTGCATAAATTACAATATATTTTATGTTTATGCTAAGATAACTTGATCGGTATTGAGGTTAACACAAATCCCATATATGGAAATTCCAAATATGGAAAGTGACGTGCGCAAAACAGATAAAACGACGAAATGTTGTCAAATTCCACGTCTGAATACGCGTCTTATTCTCACTTATACCGTGTTTATATCAGTGTTATTCTATGTGTTGTTGTGTATTGTATTACTTTGATCAAGGTTGCGCTTTTGTTATTCTCACAAAAGGTAAATTTGATGCGTGTTTGATGCGTGTTTACATTTCAAAATTGCGTCGGCCATGTACAGTAAACACTAACAGTGCGACGGAATTCCACATTCCACGAGACTAATTTATCGAATGAGGTCAAATTTTCGCATATAACAAGACTCGTATGTTATTCTGCACCATTCTGACGAGTGCCGACTTTCATTTCGCATTATTTTCGTTTTTATCGAAAAATAATCGTTCTCTATGCCTATGGACTGGAGTGGAGATTCCCATGTAAATTTTTTCAACCAAAAAAAAATTCATTGTTTTGCCAATTTCAAGCTAGTTTATAGCATGGTCATGGCATAATTTGGCCTAGCGAGTGTCGGTAGACGTTTCTTGAGTGTGCACAACAAATTTTGGTCCCAACGAAGCAGGCTAAAATCCTGAAATTTGTCAATTTTACTTTGCGTGTGAAGAAAATATTCATTTAAACTTCCAAAATTGGTTGAAATATGCTCAACAACATTCAGTTTATTTATAGTCACCGACTAACTTCCACGATGAATCAAATTTGTTTTTATTGGTGACAATTATGTCGCGAGAGATAAAAATGTCAATTTTTTAAAGAAAATTTTAAATTTTAGCTCATTTTAAGACTTTAATTGCTTGTAGATCGGTGTTAATTATCTTCGTCAATGATGTCATGTCACGCTTGTTAATAATTCATTTGTTCGGAAATACTTATTGGGGGTCGAAATGTTTAAAATTTAACTACCACCACTTCCAAAAACAACACCGATAAACAATAACGCTCTTTGTTCCATGCAATGGAAATGGCTATTTATTGTCCTGATATCAGTGATATAAATGAATGCCTAAAATTAGTATTATCCTGAAATAAATTTATGCCACTTTGGCGAACATGGGAACCACGGTACAATTTATGCCATTTAGGCACACTTCAGAGTGAAATCAGGGCTTATATTTCGGCGAGAATCCAAATCTAGATTCTCGTAAATATTCTTGCAAATTACCCTGGATTCTCGTGAAAAAGTATATATGGATTCTCGCAAAATCAGATGAAATATATGCCCTGGAAATATAGCAAATCGTTTAATGCTTTAGAATTTTTGTTTTCGGAGATTTATATATATGCTTAAAGACATATTATGGACTTGTTATGGACTTTTTCGGGTGCGAGAAATTGATAAGTTAGTGCTCAGGCACTTTGCCAACCTGGGGAATGTTATCATTCTACTAACATCACTGAAAATTTCCAAAAAAATCTACCACACCACTTCATAGAGAACATCGTCTGAACTACTCCAAATTGTAAATATTTACATCTCGATTCGGGGCGCAACTATCGGCTATAATTAAACAAAAATTATTTCGCCATCGAGAGTCATTGCATTTAACTAATATATAAGAATGACGTTGTGTATCATCCATTTAGATTAATATTCGTAACAAATAACTACTTTGAGAAAGATTATTCTTAATTTCTATTTGATCACTCTGCCCGTTGTCTGCCGGAGTGTTTCACATCACTTTAATCAAGGAAGACTGTTCAGAAAAACTGCATTTCAAGATCACCAAACAACTTTCCTTTTTAGGGCCACCACATCTTTCCAAAGATGTACTTCTTCCATTTTGCTATCAAAGACCGAAAAATGTCGTTAAACTAGAGATCCAAATACCCACTAAGGGCCCCTATATCTTGAAATATTAAAGACCGAGAATGTCGTTAAACTATAAAGACCGAAAAATGTCGTTAAACTAGAGATCCAAATACCCCCTATATCTTGAGATATTATAAAGACCGAAAAATGTCATTAAACTATTAAAGACCGAAAAATGTCGTTAAACTACAAAGACCGAAAAATGTCGTTAAACTAGAGATCCAAACATCCCCATCCCCTATTTTTTTAGACAATTAAGAACGAAATATGTCGTTACACCATTAATACATAATTTGTGTTTATGAAAGTCTGGCACCCATTAGCAGTTTGTTTTCAGTACATTTTAATATTCATTGGAACGTAAACAATTATTCGCTGACAGAAATCATGTTAATATTGCCTTTCGTTACTGGTTTCCGCGACTCAAATATTTCTCACTGCTCAATACTTATAATTAAAAAAAATGTTCTGTGTTTTGTGTCACTTCTTAATAGCATTATGTATTCTGCTATTGACAAGAAAAAAAGTTGCAGTATACGTTAAAGGTACGGAAGGCCTTGGTGGGTATCCTGTGAACATATTTCCACCTGCCAAAAACCGCTACAAACGAAAATAATATTCAAATATAGACATACTTTGTTAATATACAAATGAGAAATATCTCATAAACAGTATGTTATTGTCGTAAATTTGACGATTGTTATGTAAACAAAGCATAAAAAGTTACTTTCTTGGTGTTTCTTTATATTATGATGGTAAACATAAAGAGCGTTCTTTGTTGCTCAATTCCTTATTTGGAAATAATAAAGAGCGTTTATACCATTTGTGTGTGATTAGCCAGTAGCATTGTGCTGCCTTCTATAACACAATCAGACTCTTGTTTAGGTAAAATTTAGTAGGTCTTTATGTGAGCATGATGTTTACGCGATAGTGATCGTATATTTGAACCAAAATGTATGCGTTTTAATAGTTTTCTGTTTACGGTGTTTGGAACAAATATGAATATTTTCGACAACTAAGCCCCCTCGTCCCTTTAATATAATTAATATAACATCCCTCATCCAATAATCTCCAAATTGCATATCTAATTTCAATCCTAGTTACACGTCACGCCGCCCCTCATCATTTGCCAATTGTACACCCTTTTTTTTGCTGCTGCTGCAACTGTTCAATTTCTTTAAAAATTATTGAAAAAATGACCCTCCCGCCCGCCGACATTTACCTCTGATTTTTTTTTTATCATCGGTCCGCACCAAAATTCAGCACACGTCCCTATATAATATACCTATTTAAACCGAGTATACACGGTGGTGTACTATATCAACCGTTCATTTAACCGTTTAGGTAGCATATTTCCACGTATACGTTATCACGACAAATCCCTGCTGATCTGTTATTAATGAACCAAACACTTAACATGTCAACACACTCTGGCCCGCCAATGCTACAGTGTATAAACGTAACGGGGCAAATATGCACATTATATTGGCAGCTAACGAGAGCATTCATCATCAGCAATCTGCTCACCCCTTTTAGCCGATACGATAGAAACTAAACGATTTGTTACTTCTAATTACCCGTACTTAATTACACTACTTGCGTGTTAATAAAGTACGACCCCATTACCACTAAAGGTGAACATGGGATTTAGAACATTAATATTCACTCTTACATAGTTCCACATTCAAGGTTCGTCTTGTGTAATCGTATGTCAGTTGTAACGTTGTGAAACCGCAACCGAACTGAATTATTCTATTGCTAAATAGTTCATGGCTGACCTGATGCATGCATCTTAGTTTTCTTGTATCTTAGGTATCAGTGTAAACTGTTAAGTTTACTCGGGAACTTTAAAGAACATGGGA
The DNA here is from genome assembly GCA_032622095.1 of Siphonodentalium dalli. Lineage (NCBI taxonomy): Eukaryota > Metazoa > Mollusca > Scaphopoda > Gadilida > Siphonodentaliidae > Siphonodentalium > Siphonodentalium dalli. Next base: position 159,627,790 of record CP136063.1, on the reverse strand, counting down.
GTTTGGGAGTCTGAGGTTTGACAATAGTCTTTGGTATAGTTGAAATTATTTCTTCTTTGGGGCCTCGGATATAAGTGATGTACACGATGCCTTCCATTGTTCAACCATCGGCCGAAAGGACGCCATGCACACGATACTGGCAATGACATATATATGTGCGTCGTTTTAATATTCTGTAAACATATGTGTATCTTAGTTTGCATATGTCACGCCCTTAGGTTAATTTCAGCTGAATGAATCTAAATGTTGCCCATTTCTGAGTCATATTATCTCTTGATCTGATTACGAACCTCGAAAAGTTCTAGTCGGAAACGGCTTCTGTCCTGGAATTTATTACATCAACTACCATATTGGCGCTAAAGGACAATTCAATGGAAATGTTATCTCACAATACAGAATTTAATCAAATTACATTGTGACATTTGAACGTGAGCAAATAATCACGGAGAGATTTATTCACAACGTGAATGGGGTAATGGAATTAATAACTATCCGTTTCAGGTCGGCTTCTACTATTCCGATTTATAATTGCAACCCGCGCCATCTTTTATTTCCTTTCAATCAAAAGCCGCGTGGCGTTAGCGCCAATGAAGTTTTTACGGCCACCTTTGGGTTATGTAAATAATCAATCAAAATCTGATGTGATTAATGTTCTAATAACATCAGTTGCTCACTGAACGCCTGGCAAAGCAGGTTTCAGATTTGAGCGTGGTGTCGCAATTCGGCCTGATATTAAGAGGAGTCAGTGCGGTTGAACTCACTGATTTGGAAGGCCTGGTACTGGTTTTGGAGTACATGGACGCACGGTGCAACGGAAAGAAACCCAGATGTCACAGACATACCTAACCACCCTATCCTCATGCAATATCAGTTATCTCCGGATTACCTACTCTACGATATGTGCACATCCCGTCGCTTTAGCGGTATCATACCGCGCAAAATCGCTGCCAACCTTGCACCGTTAAACATACTATCAGCCTGTAGCATGTGCCACGGTACAACACCGTTTAAGTAACTGGAAGACTGTAACCAGTAACTGTCATACCGTTGTATTTTTTTTACGGTTCAACACCGTTTAATTAATATCACGACCGTAACTAATAAAGGTCAGACCAATGGTATTGTTCACGGGTCAACACCATTTGTTTGCTCTTAATTTGCTAATTTACCGTAGAATTAGCCAAGTTCCCATGTGACAATAAGGTTTCCCGGTAGGCATGACGATTCATATGCTTTAGAATGCTCGAAACTAGTATTATTCGTAACTGAAAAATACATCTTACACTCTTTAAAAAATAGGTACTTCAGAGTACCTACGTAGGTACTAAGCTTTGTCCCAGGGGGAGTACCAACTGTTTGGTACTTTGGAGTACCAAAAGTGCTACTCTGGAGCACCAAAAGTTTAGGTACTCTGGAGTACCAAAAGTGGTACTCTGGAGTACCAAAAGTTTAGGTACTCTAGAGTACCAAAATGTTTGGTACTCTGGATTACCTACTAAATATTTAGGTTCTATCCGGGCATTGTGCATATAATACCCAATCTGCCTTTATGTCACCGAAGTCATGACGCACACGATATGAAGTGCCAAGAAATACACGCTTTCTTGACACACCCATTATATTATATGAAGTACCGAATATAAAGACAGGTACTCTGAGGTATTTAGGTACTATGCATAGTACCTAGCACTATGCATAGTACCTAGCAATGTGGTACTCCAGAGAACCAAACATATAGGTACTAAGCGGAGAACCTGCCCAGATACCAAGCACTCGAAATTACGAAACATGACCGACGGCAAATTTAACAATGTGGCATGTTAGATTCCAAATGAAGCTATGGCGTTTAAACATTGAATAAAGTACAAAACCACATGGACTCCATTTCATAGTGATAATGAAATAATCCGAATTATACATAAATTGCTTTTATTAGTATAGAACCTTGATCGTGATTTTGTACTTAATTCAAAGTTTAATATCTAGATTTCAGGATTCCCTGTTCCCTGCATGTGGAGTAAAATTGTTCTGAATGTCCAAAAATAATTTCTTAATTTGTGTGAAATAATATTAAAGTAAACATTATAAATCAAACATCTTGAAACAGGTCTGGATGAAACACCAATCGATCTAGAATAGCCCGATAAATAAAAAACTGCCTTGCGATAAATCGCAAACCTTTGCGAATCGCAAACTACTTTGCAATAAATATATGCGACTTAGTGTAAAGGTTTTCGATTGATTACAAAAGGGTTGCGATTAATCGCAATGGTTTGTAATTTATCGCAGATATATTTTCATGCATTGGCATTAATGGACTTGAACCGTATAAATATAAATATAATCCGACATCTTCAACAGGTCTGGGTAAACCACCAATCGATCTATAATAGCATGGTTGTGCTAAAATAGACCGATCGTTCTTTGACAGCCAGCATGCATGTGTGATAAGGCGAGCAAACCTTCGCGATAAATCACAAAACAACTTTGCGAAATATTACAAACACCTTTGCGATAACTCGCAAACCTTTACGATAAATCTCAAACATCTTTACGATGACTCTCAGACTGCGTACTGGGTGATTATATTTTGCGATTTATCACAAACATGTTTGAGATTTGTGGCAAACTTTTTTGGTGCTAAACATTTCTTAATTTGTGTGTAAACATTATAAATCAGCCATCTTAAACAGGTCTCAGTGAACAACCTATCAATTTATAATTGAACGGTCGGGCTAAAATAGACCGGTCAGTCATTCACAGCCAGATGCATGAATGGTGAGAGCAGCAAAACTTTGCGAAAAATCACAAACACCTTTGCGATAACTCGCAAACCATTACGATAAATCTCAAACATATTTACGATAAATCTCAGACTACGTACTGTGTGAATAAATTTTTTTATTTATCGCAAAGATGTTTGAGATTTGTCGCAAAGGTTTTTTGGTGCTGATGGGCTTCTGTGAATATTATAAATCAGACAACTTAAACAGGTCTGAGTGAACAACCTATCAATCTACATGTATGCCCGGTCGGACTAAAATAGACCGATCAGTCATTCACAGCCAGATGCATGAGTGATGATGGAGCAAACCTTTGCGATAAATCGCAAAACTTTGCGAAAAATCACAAACACCTTTGCGATAACACAAAAACCTTTACGATAAATCTCAAACATCTTTACGATAACTCTCAGACTACGTACTGGGCGATTATATTTTGCGATTTATCGCAAAGATGTCTGAGATTTGTCGCAAAGGCTTTTTGCTGATAATGGGCTTCTGTGAACATTATAAATCAGACATCTTAAACAGGTCTGAGTGAACAACCTATCAATATATAATTGCCCGGTCGTGCTAAAATAGACCGATCGGTCATTCACAGCCAGGGGAGCAAATCTTTGCGATAAGTCCCAAACCTTTGTAAATAGTGTGCGATAAGCAAAATACTCAAAAATGGGGAGACCATTCACTTTGGTTAATTAAAACTGTTGTTTGCAAAATACCGCTATATCGCTCATTAGTCCTCGCCACAAGGAGATGTTGAATGGGTTACCAGAATTATTATCACTCTCCCAAAAAAATTGCCACGGTGTTCAGTGTTTTGCTTATCGTACACTTCCAATGTGCTGTATCAGTAAATGAACAAATACTAAGATACATGTAACACAAAGAGAGTTTAATGTATTTAATATATGATAAAGTTTGGTAAAGCCATAGTTAATAAATTATTCTCCATTCGCATCTATGCGTCAACAAGTCAATGTCATTGCCTGATCACCAGAGCCATATAATGTAGAATTTCGCAAATATGGTTTCCAGTTATGGATGAGGTTATTTCCTAGTAAAGCGGAAATGGTCGAATCGCTCAGAATGATACTAGTAGCCAGACATGTATTGATAAGAACATGAAGCATCTGGACATTGGAATGGTCTACATGTTCATGTATGTATACAGCTAAGCTCTAATTGCCCCACTTAACGACATTGGCCACCGATATTACCACGTTGTTGATACTATTAACATTGATTAATCCTACAGTGGCCGACATTTGAACCGTTTTAAAGTCAGCATTATAACCACCACATAGTGTATATTTCTGGCATGGCTTGACGCTGCCTTGGTAGTTGCGAATGTCGGCTAGTGACCAACTTTTAATGTTAATTAAACCGTAAACATATTATTAATTGAAATATTGTTTTGTGTATAGTTAATATGGTGCATGGCGCTAATGAAAAACTGGACTGGGTGTTTACAAGGTGGCCATGTGACAAATTAGTGCGGAGTACAGCACTTGGTCGCAAAATATTATTAATAAGACTGTATAAAGATTATCTGCGGTTGCCACATATCAACCACTTGACCATGGTTGAACGGCGGTATGGTATAACCGGTGTCATTAACGCCCTACAACCTTGTTAAAGGTGATGATTAATTAGAGCATAGCTGTAGTACGTTACTAAAAGCTTGCGATTGATTCAGTTATAACGTGTGTCCCAGAATTGGATCCGTATCTTCGAGATTATCCACCATTCCATAAATATATCAGAACAATATCACAGCATCACAGGCGTTTCGATCACAAGAATAGCAGACTCCGTAACTGGGCGACATGTCATGGTGACATGGTTCTCAAATCACGATTCGATGAAAATTGAAGAATATGATCCATCGTCCTTTGCACAGGTACTTGTACGTTGTAGCCACCAAACTTGTTACTGACTCGTGAGTCATGACTGATCTGTGACGTCATAACTCCGACTAATTTCTACAGAATTGGATATCTCGTAATCATAGTCACCAGTGGTTGACTCTTGTGAGTTAATTGGGCGGTTTATAATGTTGTGAAACTTAAGTATCTGTCTTTTGTAATTCACAATACTGTTGTGCATGTAAAATGTAACCCCACTGCACTCAATGACTTTTGAATTTGGTCTGACCACAGGCAGTGGTAGTTTTATAAATAAAAAAGACTATAAGTAAGAATAAAGTACAGGTATACATGTATAAGTAATTCTGTAGCAGAAATCACGACATTTTAAAACATGTTTTTCATTTGCCCACACTTCCGAAATATCTGTACTATACACGCTTATATATACTTAATGACATCAAGATATATAATACTACCTTCTTTTGCCATAATTCGTACCTTGAAATGTTTATTTTGAAGTAATAAATTTGTTAAAAATTTGTGTCTGTTTCAGATGTCGCCATTACTATTGTTGTACTCGATTGGGGAACTAGCTATACAGAGCCTATACCCGGGCTGTTCGATTACTCAGCTCGGAAAGTTCTCACATTCCAATTTGCTTGGAGCTGCTTACCTTGACCTTGAACTCTTTATATCTTCGTACGTGAACGTATTAATATTACTTATAAAAATATATTTTGATGCACAACTTACCACGAGCCGATATATTTCAATTTGTCATATTTGTTTGGGATCTATACCATAGCCATATAAATGTTCCAGTCATTCTGGGTCATTTATCTTTTTTATTTGTATTTTCATTGTAACTGAAAATAGAAGTTAGCCTAGGTGGGGGCCGTCTTCGTATGGGGCCGTTTTCGCGCGGGGCCGACTTCTCAAGATACCGTCGTAAGTTTCTCAAGAGTTATTTCAGCCCGTGTTTGATTTAATAGTTCCCATGATATATTTTTGCATACTTATAAACATTGCAAATATCAACTACTAGATATAACTGCAACTTCTACAAGGAATAACTATATATTCAGTTTTAAAAAAGCGCAAAATGGGGCAGACGGTTATCTTGTAAGTTAGCGAGTTGCCAGGATAGATAACTCTTGTAAACCATAAAAGACATAAAAAGGTTAAAATAAATGTGGATAAAAGTTGAAATATAAGACGTACTTTTTGTTATTTTTTAATTCATTTTATAAGTAATTGACATAGGTTATAACAAACCAAAAGGAAATCAACATTTTTGCCATTATAGTAACGACAATAAACGAAAGTGAAATTCCCCAACTACACATTTTACCGATTTCGGACTCGGAGTACAAGTTTTATTGCAATTATTTATGTCAAGGTCAATTTCACTGGAATTAAGTTCTGGTGTCACGCGGGTGCTCAACCTACAGAAGCTTTATCGTAAATGCTTGCAAAAAACTTTTGTTTCTTTCTAATAGTTGGAAGAATCTTTAGTAAGACGAACACTGTAAGTAAAGCTAGTGTTAATTATATGTGTATGAACGCGCGACGGTTAATTAACGTCGATAGGGTAAATAGTATTACAACGAAAGAAATTCCAATTTCCTCACTGGATATTTAATCTACTTCCGGTTTCCAGTTAGATACCTGTTCATTTATTTACAACAACGGTCACATCATTCTCATGAAAAAGGTATATAAAACTACCAAAACATGTGGTCTGTCTCAGTTCACCGAAAATTGCTGCTTTCTTCAGACTGCAGAGGAGAATATCAATAATGTTAGCGCCCGTTATTTTTTCGGAGGTTATATATCATCTTGTCCCGTCCATGTACAAACATAATCCACACAGTGCTGACAATATTCCAGGTTATTGAGAAGCCAGTTAGGTCCAATTTCACACACACAAAATATGTTGATGAATTTCAGAGAAGTTACTTCCCTAATCTTAAATCCACCCAGCGAGCGAACAACGTACCTAAACTGGCATACGCTACAGCATGTAAGCCGAGTCCGATACCAACATAACATGTCTAAGCCTGATGTTTGTTTGTCTCTTCGTCCATATTTATATACTGTAAAGAAAACTCAATCGCCTCAACTTGAAGTGGCTGGACGCCGCCATTTTATCGAGATCGGCTAGTACCAAATGAATTATCACGTGATGCCATCACGTGGGAAACACTTGGGTTCCGAGATCGGCTAGTACCAAATGAATTATCACGTGATGCCATCACGTGGGTAACTTTTAGGTTCCGAGAGTGGCTAGTACCAACATGATGTGGTATTATATCAATATATAGACCAAATTCTTCTCGATACCTGTTGGTCTGGTACTAACAGACATATTGGCACTACCTTATTACCTATACGGCTTGTTATTTCTAAGTGTGTAGTTCTTCTATTACGATCTTAGGTTTGATGAAACGTAAATCCTCAATGCATAAAGTGATAGACAATACTTATGAAAGTTTGCAGAGGATCAAACTTGTTATCTGCCTCGTGGAATTTAATCCGGAAAAGGGCTGCGCACGCGTGATGTGTTCACATTTCACTGACTACTGTATAAATATGGCTGTAAATAAAAAAAACGATACTAGTAATAGTCGTAATACATGTAACTGGGCGATAACATGGCGAATGACGACAATGTCTCATATCCACGTTTCAATGAAAATTGATGAACATGGGATGAATCGGTCCGTGTAATTGTATAATACTAATAGTTGTATTAGTAAGTTGGAATTTTGGATATGTGATCATCCATTACTGCGCTGCGTCAGTTCATCGTCTACGGTGTTGTTGTTGTTGACATTGAAGCTGTTGTGAATTACTCTGGTGCGTATAGTATATCATCTCATGTAAATGTACATGTATGTGCTTTGAAACTATAAGAACATTCTCAACTGGATTGAACAGGTCAAGTTAAAAACAACACTGTCAACATTATAATAGCTGCTCGTTGTTGTTGTTATTATTATTATTGTCACTAGTGGTTGACATCGAAGCTCGTGCTAATTGTACCTGTATCCTCGTATGTCAGTAAATGTGCCAGTGTTATGATAGTCACAGCACTGTCAATTTCAACATCAGCACTGAGTCGAATGAAGTCAGGTCACAGCCGACCTTAGATCATGCCATGAATCTCTACTCTCGAATAATGCCCAGTTGTCACAATTTAGTGGAAATATCAATGATTAAGCCGGTTTTCGCATAATTGAAACTTGTGTGGTTAACAATGGAGCCGAAGTCAGACCGTCTTAACATTAATCCACAACTGAAAAGGTAACATTTTCCCAAAAATACTATAGTTTGTACAGCGCCTGCGATCAAATGGCGAAAGAAAATTGGTGCCAAGTATCCCGTGAAGCACGCGGCGATTACTCACTAGTGAGAGATAATAAATTATCTAATGGATTTTTCAATAATATTATAGAGGTTTCATGATATATATATATATATATATATATATATATATATATATATATATAAACAATGCTCACCCAAAATAGTCGTCATTTCCAGTTTAAGCCATATACTAGGTTGATTTCACATTTTGACAGCTAACGTCATAGTTAAAACTTGAGACCGAGTGTATAGCGACAGATTCGTCATATTTGTCATCTCTAGTAACCGGGTTTAAATAAACCCATCGGTTTAAGCCGCCGTTGGACAACTAAAACCAGAGTTTAAACGGCTACGTTCAACCATGCATACATAGGTTTAGCTAGACTATATTTGTAATGTTGGATATACTAATTGTACATACTAAGTGGATACCACCATTTTGTTAAAAATTGTGATACATGTAGTGATAAACGACACAAGTAAAACCAGCCCCATGGCATGTAATGAGTTGACACGTTATAGACTAAATACTCTTTGACGAGTAGTTATCCCTTAGGAAATGTTCAGATAATCAGTTCGAGGTCGCTTGTTGCACTTATTATTTGAACATACCCCACCATTGAATATAATTCATTCTGCACGTTCTATATTGTCTGTCGTCCTGAAAATCCGAAACGAATAACGTACTAAACCCAACAAATGTATACTTCTTTGACTGAGTGGGAGAATCGATTGGTATAGAAAGAGTTAAACCACACGAAATCGTACATATTTCCGGTCGGCAATGGGTCACCCCACACAAACCCTCACCCGTTTCAACTCGAGTAGATCTCGAAAGTTTAACAAACAAAGCCACCTGCTCACCATTCACGTTTTTATTTGCAGACTGTGATCATGTGTGTTACGTTATCGCGTCAACCAAGAAACAAATATCATAGCAATACAGAGGGAACTGTGGCGGACATAACGGGATCTTGATAAACAACAGCTACAACGAAACAACGCAAGGTGCTCGAGGCATTCGCTGCCACTAAGATAGCAGGAACGATTGAAGCAAGATATGAGTGTGGGAAGGGGCATATTTTGTTGTTCCAAAGCATACATGCCGATAAACTTTGAGGAACAGTATATATGTTACAGTGAAGTAATTATTTCCCATAGGCCTCAGTGTTAACATATAATGGCCTGCAGACCTGACTGTCCACGAATTGTGATAAATGACTATATGATCACCAGGATTGGCATCTGCGCAAATTTTCTTCATGAAAAAAAAATTCAATTAGTCGAGCATGGAATATACCTTTAAATTTGCGATTTATAATCTAGAGTGAGAAGTCCATGGAAAAAATATTGACATGTTTTACCTCACACCAAAATAATTCAATCTAGGAACAACGTGCTTTACAATATGCCAATGTTTTGTTTGGCATCTGAAATTTCAAGAGTGATTACATGTATTTTATATGTTTAAATATCGAAATTACTATTAACCAACCAGAGCCCAGAATTCTTTTAATTCTCTCCTGCATTTGGTCCAAAATCCGTTGGAGGGCGATACCAATCGAATTACTTCACTGTAACCTATACTCGACCTAACATAATGCATTTGTACAGTTTAGTTGCAATAAACATGTTCATTGAAAACACTAGGACGGCAGGCCATTAAGGGGGAAAGGATAAGTACATACTACGGGTTTACTACGGGGTTCGTCCATACATTTTCACCAGAGTTACCACACTTGTTGGACTTGGTCATTTCTGAGATCTGTGTCCTTACAAACATGTCAGCTTGTACCTATGACACGGATAATCTAATTTGGTTGTGCTCTGGCATGGTGATAGCCTGGCATTTGGCGAATGGCTACACACTAACTGTCGCCCATTCATGCTTACCGGGGTTACCGCCCTTGTTGGACTTGGGAGTTTGTGAATTATGTGTCTATATAAACATTTCACATTGTACATGTTGCTCTGTCATGGGTCATCGGATTTGTGATTTGATAAGGTGATAGCCAACCTTGAGGGAAAGTATACCCATGCACCTACCACGGGTTTCGTCTATTCATTGTTACCATAGTTACGGCCCTTGTTGTACACTATAACTCCAAGAGCAATGGTCTGGCTTGAATGCTATTTGGAATGCTAGTGTAAACTAGGATTGCTGGAAGGATACTGACAGGTTTCATCCATGTCTTTTGTCAGAGTTATTGCCCTTGTTAGAATTAGAAGAAAATATCTGTTTTTCCGTATTTTAATTATATATAGTTGGTATTCATGCTTTAATTAATTTACGTTCTGAATTTACCATAAACAATATTTGCCAAACATGCCACGTGATCGTGTATATGAGCGAATCCTCATAATAACATTGGGTCTTATCCTATCATTGTTGTCAAACCAAATCAGTCTGTATATCCTTGTCGAAAAGATCCCAATAGCCAGACCCAAGCAATTACCAGGTCTACACACTTATGTGTGATATGGGCACCCATACCCATTCGATGGTCCCCGTAAAATCAGATTCAAACAACAACAACAACACCAACAACGTTCAACAACACTTCTTCAAAAGACGCTTTAGTTATCAGAATCGATTAACTACCAAAAAAATAATGTTAACCACTGTCAACTCTTGTATATCTTTTTACAAAACCAAATATTCCATGTGGTGAAAAAACAGATTTCAAAAATCGATTTCTGATAACTCTGATCTTTGATTGGTGGGGTTCATCGACTCGAAACAGATATGTTTTACCTGATGCCAAATAAATAGTAACTTAGGAGCGCTAATTCGGATTGTGTATCTTTAAGCACATTGGCAATTGCACCAGCAGGGTTAATAATCAAATTTGGAGGTTTTGGAATCTCAACTGTAATTGTTGAATTTGACATTTTACCGTTTATTCACGCATAACTCTGATTATTTGTTGAGAGATATATTGGCCAATGTTTTAGGAGGTACTTAACCCTTTACCCAACAGAAGGGCCCTGTGCCAATGCATTCTCTTATATATGCGAGTCGACCATAGGTCGCCTCGAATATATAAGAGAATGCATTGGCTTAACACATTAAAAATTATAAAATTGTTAAAGAATGTAAGAAAAAATGGTAAAAAGTGTTAAAAAAAGTTTTTTTTTTAGGCCAATGCATTCTCTTATATATGCGAGGCGACCTATGGTCGACTCGCATATATAAGAGAATGCATTGGCACAGGGCATGACTGTAACTATCACAATGTGGTCAATGAGCCGGTTCCAATGATATCCATATTTGTATGGTTCTATTGAGACAGACCGAAGATATTTTAGGCTGTTGAAGCTTTATTTGGCCGGTTTTGGCCGGTTTGTTGGGTAAAGGGTTAATGTTTTAGGAGGTACTTAATGTTTTGAGGTAATTATACCTTAGGAAGGAAGTTAGGAAGGAACGATATAACACTAAGACCAGGTCAATGGCTGCCGCGGCGTGCAATGTGCGTCTCATAATTCCACTTCTCTTTGAATAGCTCCACAACCTGCTCGCTATTATCACGGTCTTGATAAGCGGAATTCTTGCAGAGATCCAATCGCATCATACTCACGCTTGAGAAGGTCAAATGCGAAGTTGCTGTTCTTGGATTGCCAGAAATGCACGACTAACACTTCCGCCATTTTCGATGAAGATGGAATTTCTCTTTTGATGCTCAGTGAAGCAGACATGTCATGAATACCACCCTTTTCACAATCGATCTGCTGTTGCAATGCGTGTTTAAGGAGGAGGAGGTCAAGTGACACATTTGGATACAAATAGGATAAAATATGCCGATAAATACTCGAACACGGGAATATCGATAAACATGATACTTGTTTCTGAACTTAAAAAAACCCCAGAAAACACGGGCAAGTTTAAAGTCATGGCTATTTTCAGATTGTTTTCAGCTGTTCGCAGAAGGGGAACAAACTCTCGAGAAAGTGAGATGAACGTTCTGTCACATCAGAAATAAATTCACAAGGACACCTCGCTATTGTTCCATGCGGCAGAAACCCTGTTATTTCTCTCATTTATATGACTTGAAATAGTCTTTCTGTTGCATATAAAGTCCGTATAACAGTACTTATCGTGTTCATCGACATATGTTGATCAACGCAACCGGGATGGGGAGGGGGTTGCAGCGAAAGGTTGAACATAGATGTAAAGAGTGTGTGTGAGGATGTCGGGAAAATTGTATTTTGTGTTCATGGCAAAATATGGTTAGAACATTAAAGAATTGAATTCTGTATTGTGGTGCTCATCTGTATCCCAGGCACGGTAATTGGAAAGAGTATGAAACTGCGTCTAATTATATGGATGTGAGACTGATTTACTATAATATGATTACTATAATACCTGGCGTTGCTCAAAACCGAATAATGCGGAAAAATCATTGATGCTTAAATTTCGATATTTAAAAAGTCACTTCTATGTTTTATAACTAAAGGGAATGCATGGAAGTAACAATCCGCGTTTGCATTACTATAATGAATGTCCTTTTATTTATAGATATTTATTCATATACGTGTACGTGTACGAATGGGGATTTCCATGCAAATCTCCGCAGCAATAGTTACTGAGTTACAACTGTTTCCATGTGTGACTTGCTGCTTTAATTGAATTAATAGAAAATTACAAGGCGATCGTATTGGACCTTGTTCAATAAGATTGTTTGTAATTACCTAGTTTTAAAATATTATTATTGATTTTTCAAAAGTAGGTCAAATGTTGTAATTCCCCATACAAATCTAAATAAATGAATTTATGAGAATTGAGAATATACCCCATCAGTTAGCTATTTAATCATATACCCGGTTTAGTTCCTAATATAGTGTTTCATAACAAAAACTTTTAGTCCCAAGATGTCCATGGAATTCTCTATTCCAAATTGGTCACCTGATCTCCCCGTAATAATGCAAGCCCCATAATGAAACACGCATATTTTGCAGTCATTCGCTTGAACGACCTTTAGGAAATCGAAACGCTGATCTATAGAGCAAATGGAATATTGATGCTGATAAAACGTCCTGTCCTCAGTTCACTCCAGTTTTGTGCTTTTATGTTGTTTTTTGTTTGCCTCGAATTATTTCTGAGGACTAGTATAATCAGCATGTCCGTCCGGGTTGCCAATATTTGACAATATTAATCAGAATCCCATGGGATTTGGTATATAGTTGTTATCTGAGAACGCACATGTCGAGTTCGAATTTGGTCACGGTTCATTGCATTTTGATGGAGTCACGCCTCATTTTGTCTTAGAAATCACATTTGTTGGATTGTCCGGATAATACATTTACATGTAACTGTAGCAATATACACCAGAAAGTTTCTTGATGGTACGTATCACAAGTCATGATCAGGTCATGATCTGATGGATTTTGAGGGTGTTATGCCCCTTAGTTTGTGTATAAGGGATGTTAACGGGAGCACCTGGCTTCGTCTTGCGGAGTGGCGACCATTTATTTATGCAACAGAGTCGTTAAAGGTGCCCAGCCCGTCGATATGATAGAAGAATACTGAAATGTGGGGATCCCTTCCATCAACATATATAACCAATCTTAAAGATATATTATGGACTTGTTCGGGTGCATGGAACTGATAAGTCAGCCCTCAGGCGCTATGCCAACTGGGGAAATATAGCATTCCATAGAAAACATCGTCTGAACTACGCTCAATTGTAAATATTTACATCTCTATTCGGGACGCAACTATCGGCGATAAACTAATGCGAATGATGTGGCCATCGAGACTCATTGCATTTTATTAATATATAAAAATTACGGTGGGTGTTGTAAATTTAGATTAATATTCGTAAAATTAACTACTTTGAGCAAGATTATTCTCCATTTGTATTTGGTCACCCCACCGGAGTGTTTCACATCACTTTAATGCTTTCAAAAGAAGCCACATCATACGTCTAAAAATGAATGAAGCCGAGGAGCGCCTGTCAATTGGCACGATATAAATGATTTAGACTAATGTATAATGTATAATTCTTCTCCTTGGATTTGATTACAACATCACGTCAGCCATCCCTTTGGAGCAGCCGGACTCCGGATAACAGCTACCAGGTGTCCACCACCGTCACCGACGAGGCAACAACATCTGCTGTGGCACTGCAGCTACCATCGACCTACAGTCTCACAGGGGGCTAAACACCCCCTCGTCTGGATTCCAACGACGGAAAGAAGAAGAAATTTGTTCATAATAAAATGCTTCTTCCCCTTTTTGTTTTGTTTTTTGCCATGTATTTTTCAGGCAATACGCACAAGCTTGACTACCAAGAGATATCTTATCGGAGTCCACGATATGATGGCTCTTGGTATACAATCGCGACCACGGGAGGCACGTGATGTTCGATTGAATATCAGAATGTTGGGTATCATATAATACCATATCCCATAATATGTCAAATATAGCGAAATATCGAAATATAAAATAAAACGAAAAAGCGAAATAGGAAAATACATCGAAAATCGAAATAGGAAAATACAGCGAAATAGCGAAATAGCGAAATAGAACGAAAACTCGAAATAGGAACATACAGCGAAATAGCGAAATAGGGAGAAATATAGAACGAAATATATAAATATGAAATTATTTTTATAAACGAAATAACGGAGATATTTGAAAAGGTGTCTTTGACGAAATAACGGACATATTTGGAGAAGTGTTTTAAAGAGCGTATCAACCATTATATGTCACTGCGGGTCATTGAGGTGACAACACACTGGCATGTGGAGGAAATGAAATACTCTAGTGAGATTGCTTGAAGGTCCGACGTAACACCCCTGAATTACTGCGATTCGGGCGTGAACAATGTTTTGTTTTAGTAGAGGAATCCACCTTTCGTTGCACATACATAGTTATTATATTTAGATTTTTTGAAAGATATTTATTTTCTAAATATATAGTTATAGCCGATGAGCCCGACGTTGTCCGGGCTATTCAAAAACCAAATTTCAAGTCGATAGCTCTACCCGTTTCCGAGATCTGGTCTGCGCATGCACGAAGCTGGCGTCGCACGGGCTCGGCGACCCGATAAAATTCGTATCCGGGGCAAGATACATTCACATACCAAATTTCAAGTCGATAGCTCCACCCGTTTCCGAGATCTGGTCTGTGAATTTTCAAGTCGATAGCTCCACCCGTTTCCGAGATCTCGTCTGCGCATGCGCGAAGCGGGCGTCGCTGCTGTGAGAGTACTATGGCATCCAATAAATCTTTCCGCATGGGAAACCACTCAAAAGTATTGTTCCCGTATATCTCTCTGCAGATGCTAATAACGTTGAATGGTAAACAAACGCTCTTTATAGCGATGCGTCAAAAACAAACGCTCATTAAATTATCACTTGATTAACCACCGCTGTGCCGTTTTTTTGTGACTGAGAGTGGAGAATGGGTGCTCTGGGCTTCTCCAAAATGCGACGTCGACTATTCCCGTGGGATTTTACCTTTGGATAGGAAGTTTGGTCTCGATCGGTCAACCCGTTTTCGATTCTATAAAGGACATACAGACAGAGGTCTTCAAAACATATATGAGACTAGCCGATGAGCCCGACGTTGTCCGGGCTATTCAAAAACCAAATTTCAAGTCGATAGCTCTACCCAGCCCGACGTTGTCCGGGCTATTCAAAAACCAAATTTCAAGTCGATAGCTCTACCCGTTTCCGAGATCTGGTCTGCGCATCCGCGAAGCTGGCGTCGCACGGGCTCGGCGACCCGATAAAATTCGTATCCGGGGCAAGATACATTCACATAGCAAATTTCAAGTCGATAGCTCCACCCGTTTCCAAGATCTGGTCTGCGCATGCGCGAAGCTAGCGTCGCACGGGCTCGGCGACCCGATACAATTCGTATCCGGGGCAAGATACATTCACATAGCAAATTTCAAGTCGATAGCTCCACCCGTTTCCGAGATCTCGTCTGCGCATGCGCGAAGTTGGTGTCGCACGGGCTCGGCGATCCGATAAAATTCGTATCCGGGGTAAGATACATTCACATAGCAAATTTCAAGTCGATAGCTCCACCCGTTTCCGAGATCTCGTCTACGCATGCGCTGCACGGGCGCCGCACGGGCTCGCCAATACGACAACGTCCACCGCCTGGTCAAACTACACACACGTACCAAGTTTCGTCCCGATCGGTGGAGAATAGTAGATTTGTATAAATGACAAACAAACAGACAAACAGACAGACAAACAGACAAACAGACAGAGGTCTTCAAAATATATATGAGAATGTCTGGATCGAACTGGAATTCCCAGCACGTGTCATCACACATGTAAACAAACATCTGCTTTCACATGTGATCAACATGGTATTATAATTTGTCTATTTTCATAAACAACAGATGACTACTGAATCGGGAATATGTATACCTATGTACCTGCATGCGAACTCTATATAACAAGATAGTGTCAATTTTGTTTCTGATGATAATTTCGTTGTTTTTTGTTCCGAAAACCATTTCCGATCTGCGAAATCTAGCACGAACCCTGACCCTATGTGACCCCCCCCCCCCCCGAACGCTCGTTGCGGCGTCCGAGCATGTCTGTACATATATCCGGTAGAATCGGCTGACAAATATTCAAGATGCGTAAAATAAATCTATTTCGAAATCTAATAACTCTGAGCTTTAAAGGCTGGATTCATCGACTCAAATAAAATATTTTTTTGACCACCGAAGCCGAAGAAACAGTACATTGGGATGTTACATCGGACAGGGCATTTTTGTTAATTTTTTGTTTTTTAAACATATTTTATTTGTAGTATAATACAAAATGGATTGAGGCACAAGTTACAAAACTTAATGAGCCCCTCTCCGGTATACATTGGTACAAACAATTTGTTTAACAAAGTGGCACAATAAGTAACTTATTTACAGCTGCATGTGGTGAATGGAAAAGATGATGATGGAAGATTGTAACAGTTATTGATTAACAATAACAGGGCATCTTTAAACCCGCTTGGTTGTTTGAAGCCTCCAATTGTGCCTGTTCTTGAAGATTCCCTGTCCGGTTTGACACCATAAAACCAGCATCTGTTTTGATTACCAGATATAGACTATCTAAATACTTTAATACCTTGCATATTAATAACACGATCATTGCGCATGCGCCTTTTAGACGGTGTTTGTGTTACCAACTGATACGGACGACCGATCGCCCAAAAACGCGACAGCATTCAGGATTCAGCAATTCCTGCGAATACCGACGTTAAAGTCTTGAGAACGATTGGGTTGGTGAATGCACTTATGATTCCTTGCTCAAGTGGATTCAATCCAGTCTTATTAAAACTAGACCTAATTTTCATTACTTTCAACTTACGATCTTGAGACATTCATGGAATAACTTATTTCAAACGGGAGAAATCCAACCAATAACGCACCAGGCAATGCGTTGCTCGACCAATCAATAACTGCCTGCAAATCCCATTACCTATTCAAATGTTGCACTCAATAGTAATTATTCATAGAAGCCCCGCCCAATAGTTCTAAAAATAAGTATTACCGAAGGCGGAAATGCTAGATGAAAGCGAGGCTACGCTAAAACAATGGCAGACTTTGACAAAATACAAATTCTCGAAATTGTAATTAAGAACGTTTTGAAGAAAATTGGTATTGATTCGCTGAAGCAAGAACAGGAGCATATTCTCAGGAGTTTATTGATAAACACCCAACTGGCTTTACGGGGGTTGAAGCGACAGCCATTGTTTTTAACGCATGTGGGAATTGTCGCACGTCAATCAAAGATTCAAAACAGTAAACAGTGCTATATTTGGAAACATGAATATTAATGAGCTGTCGCCAGAAGGGAATTCCCCATTCATCGCGGAAATGAATTTTAGTACCGGTGTCCCTAGACTGAGAGTTGACTGTAATGAAACCTTGGTCTAGTTATTACTAGACTGGAGTCAATCCTGCCACGGGCTAGATGTAGCAGTTGGTTGACGACGAACTTAGTTTCCTTTTCCCAACTTTTGGAGTGAAATTGTCCTCACTTCCTTGCAACTCACGATCCCAATTAGCACTTGACACGGGGTAGGTATTGTTGGGAGAATAAAGTATATCAAAGGATATAGCTTCAATTCTGCAAGATTAAAGATGCATAATCCCACAAATCCCGTTACAAAACAACAGTTTACTACTATTTCACTGAGTCAACATGAAAATTGCTCATCTGACGACTCATTTCAAACGCATTTAGGCGGCATGCTAAAACAACACTTCCTCGGGAGCAAACCAATTATTTAATTAATACAGCCTATAGGCGCGACACTCAAACCTTGCCGGCAATATTTCCTTAGGCTCGTCGGCAAAGTGAGAATAAGCCGAGGATACAACGTCAATGTAATGTCGTTACAAAAGAACGACCGAGTTGTGTGCGTGTATCTATTATATATTTTGGAAGATCTGTCTGTGTGTCTGTCTGTGTGTCTGTGTGTTCGCGATGGACTCGAAAACGGCCGAACCGATTTCGATGAAACTTGGTATGTGGGGGTATTTTCGGCCGTGAACTGGCATGTGCCTATTAATTTGTCCGTGCGACGTGACCTTGACCTTGAAATCGGGTAATTTCAAGGTCAAACGCCCGAATATCTCGGGATTTAGATGAAACTTGGTATGTGGGGGTATTTTCGGCCGAGGGGTGACATGAGCCTATTAATTTGCCTGTGCGACGTGACCTTGACCTTGAAATCGGGTAACTTCAAGGTCAAATCGCCAATTTTGATGGGATTTCGACGAAATTTGATACGTGGGGTTACTTTTGTCCACTGATTGTTTTGGACGGGTCCAATCGTGACCCCGACCAGATCTTGACCTTCAAAATGATCAATTTAAGGTCAAATCGGGTAAAACCGGATGGATTTCGACGGGCACGTTTGTCGGGTACTTTTGTCCGGGCAGTGTTTTTGGACTGGTCAAATCGTTATCCCACTTGACCTTGACCTTCAAAATGGACAATTCAATGTCAAAGCCCGGACGAAGTCGGGTCACCTTCTAGTATATATGTATATATCCGCTACATGGATACACAATGTGTATTATACATAAGCTTCGTACATATCGCCGCCAGTTTTAGCACCTTTTGGATTTTTGTCAGCACAGCAAAAATTCAAATGCTAGTCTCTTATAAAGAGCGTCCATGCTTCCGTCGCCAAAAAGTAGTAGATAATAAAGAGCGTTTTCAATTATGGCTTTGTTTTTATCGTTTCGATATATTTCTTATCATCTTATGGATAATGGTGTGTATGTTCGCAATGCCTTTGCCAAACGAATAATATTTACTTCAAATATTTTTCATTTTTCTTTTGCTTGGTAAGCCGAGCATTGGCTTTGGAAGTTTTGTGTCAAATTCGGTGTCAAATCAGACAGGGCATCTTTCACTGATGCCGGTCCGGTTCTGGAGCTTCCTAAACATGTACGAAAACCAACCCAACCGATATCCAAAACTGTTGTGGGCCGAGAAGACTTGGTCTAACCGTGGCTATGTTATATAACTTTAGCTTGCATTATCTCTTAGCCTAAGTCCAGTGTCCAAGTGGAAACATCTGAAAACACGAAGCAACATTATTGATAATTTATACAATTATGCTAGATGTATAATAACTAACAAAGAAATGATTAATCCTTCCATGACTAGAACTTCCTGAAATTTTGCGAAAACCCTGTGGCAATGCATTCTCTTATATATGCGAGTCTCCCATAGCGATCCTCGCATATATAAGAGAATTCATTGGCCTAAAAATATTTACCTTGACCTTGTAAGTCAATGCTAGGTTCCCTATGTGAGACTCGCATATATAAGTGAATGCACTGGCACATTATCTTTAATGCTGCACCAGCAGTCAATCAATCAAGTTTATTGTCTGGTAAATCAAGTAATGACATTTAGACAACATTAATTAACATATGTACATAGAATTTACAGATTACACGCGTACGTTGCAATATTTTTTACCTACAGTAGCAGGTAGCCGCGAGTAAACTGCAGCTACACACATTACTTGAAAATCCAAACAATGCATGCATCTCCTATCTACCCACGACTACCAACTACTGTGGTAACATCCTCACTCCCACCACCCCTGCCATACCACATCACATGCGCCTTGGCAGAGCACACGATACACATACACCGTGTAGAGCGGGGACCGACCAGCGCAGCTCCCGCCACGAAAGGGTTAAGTAATTTATATGCACTTTATATACACTATGGAAAGACTTATTCGAGGAATATAGTAACAAATCGGGTCCCGAATTTCTTCGTGCAGGGAACAATAAAGAGCGTTTATTGCCAGGCTATTCCTGATACAGTACCAGTCAAAAGAAGTGGTACAACGTTTGTCTCGCTTCTATGCGTAACATTGAAACATTGATAGCAGTTTTCAGAATATATCAAGCTTACACAGTCGCTAATTTGAGTTTCATTCATCCAAATTTACCCCCCCCCTCTTTAAATGACGGTTACCTCATTTTGGGTGTTCAAATGAGCCATGTCCGTTTAAATTGTGCTTATCCCAAACTTATCGACCCAAATACAGTATACAATTGAATATAGAGGCATACAAAGTGCAACGTCACCAAGTCATCTTGCCTCTAGCTATATATTAACGACGGTCTGGCCTGCGTGATTTATGGCCCAGTAACACCGTCTGTTATTGCACACTAAATCACGAGAAATGTGCGTCCGTCTCGGGAAATGGAGTTTTTGGAATTGCCTGGACAAATGACTCTGGGCTTGAGATCGATCTTTGAACGAAACAATGATAAAATCTGTGATGCGCTTTCACTGGTTATTTTCTACTTCGCTGGCGATTGCCGAGCACGTCTGTGTGGGGATTCGACCACGTTTTCAACGGATCGGTCATTTAGGACATAGTTTATAACATAATTATTTGCAATTGTTAACTGACAAATACATATATACATTTGGCGACAGGATTGAAGAAAAATCGCTGGCCCTGATATGAAACTTGTTTCCCTGATTCATATACACCAGAAGGGCATATTTGAACATGGCATAAAATTGCTACTGCATGCATGTACATGTACACTAAATCCCACAATTTATGTGACCATCTCCTTTTATACTCAACAATATATATGCAACAGATGAATGAATTTGAGCCATGGACAAGCCTTGAATATAGGGTGTCTGTCATTTGCAGAATGAGGTTCCCAGAGGGTGAATTTAGTGATGCTATCCCGCATAGCGGGGTAGCATCACCAAATTCACCCTCTGGGAACCTCATTCTGCTGAGGTGTAAGCAGAATGAGGTCCCCATAGGGTTAATTTGGTGATGCTAGCCCATTATGCGGGGAAGCATCACTAACTTCACACTCTGGGGACCTCATTCTGCAAATGACAGACACACTATTTCAAAGCTTGGCCATGGAGAAGTGCAGACTACATTCATACCAGTGTGTTTTGCACTAATACATGGCTCAAACTCTTTCGTTCGTTGCATATATTCTGTTGTGTATAAAAGGAGATGGTCTCTTAAATGGCCGGTTTTAGTGTACAATACCCCTTTAAAGTTAATAATAACTTAGCGCGTGGCGGTTTGAAGCCCCAATTGCACCTACTACAATAATCTTAGCTCGAGTGTGTCGCATTTTGGCCCGGATCCTTGAATCAAAATATGTCGATAATACATGAAATACTAGTATATGGACATTATATGCCACGGAACGACTCATTCAATTGATATAATTTAGAAACATCGCGTTCGATCACCGTGGCATAACTTCAAAGAGCTTTTGCGGCATGTTAATTCCTGATAGGTTTTAATTAAAGAGCGTTTGTCCTATTTATCTGCTAAACAAATTAAAACAGCTGAACAATTGTTATGACGTTCAGTTCTTCAGAATTACATACACCAGAAGTACGCACACCAGCAGTTCGTATTATGCCAACCCACATTGTCCCCACTAACAAATTACGTATACCAGTACACATTGTTTGAGGTTCAAATAAGCCATGTCCGACGACAGGTCCCTGGCACAATAGACCCCAAACACACACATACATATATATAAGTCTTATATATATGTCTTTGTGTGTTTGGGATCTATTGTGTCAGGGACCTGTGTGTCCGACCACACGCTGGATGAAGTTGGACGATAGTGTTACTTTGTATAGTATATATAGTATAAAGTTATTATTTCGGCCAATTTGGCCGGTTACTTCATGGCTGCTTTTCACCTGACGTGTGTGTCGGGATAATTGATGTGGAGGATTTATGTAAATGTTAGCCCAAACTACATTTCCAAGTAACGATGGTTTTGTTGTTTATTTTGAGGAATAATACCGCGTCAGATGAATTCAGCCCAAATATGTTAACAGTTGTCGTGTCAAACATTCGGCAGTAGGTTAGCGTTATTTAGTATTTGTGGATGTCCTTTAACATGGGTAAAATAGACTACTGCGCTTGAACGAGCATGTGAATTTGTCGTTTTTAATGTATAGCAACTTGATAATCAATAACAGAGGCATTCTCTGTCAAATAAGGTCGCTCTATTTACGATACCAATTGGGGAACTTAGTAAATTAAATTACGCGTAAACCAGCGTAAACGTATACCTGCTGCAAATAGATAAGGTGCCGGAATCGGCGTACTCGCCCCAGGGCTAACTCGCCCCAATCGGCGTGTGCCAACTCGGAATAAAAGGCCAGCTCGGAATAAAAGATGTATACGGCGTGTTAAATGGCGTTTGGTCCGTTGTTTCTCAATGAATATTATTGACATTTGGTGTATATGTCCGGGCTGGGACATGGAATACAACAACGTTTGAATTGTTTTTAAATTTACAAATTTGTTGATTTTATTCATTTTTGTTTTCGTTCTGAAACACACTATAAAGTGTATATAATATAATAACGAACACGAGACATACATAATTTATAAACTGTTAACAAAAGATATCAAATTCAATACATGACAAAGATGACTCAGTGGAGTTTATAAAGTGAACATAAAAACATTGAGGTAAGAATCTTTTTAAGGAATGCAACTTTATTTAATGATAATAAACACATAAATTAAAATAACAAACATGAGACATACATGATTTATTTATAAACTGTTAACAAAAGATATCAAACTCAATACATGACAAAGATGACTCAGTGAAGTTTATAAAGTGAACATAACAATATTAAGGTAAGAATCTTTTAAAGCATTACTAAACCGTTTAGCACAGTCCACTTCACTCATCCGATCATCATCAAACTTCATATTTATCTTGATATTGATCTATCAGATGAGAGCTATCAAATATTTATTTAATTTTATAGGAAAAAATGGTCGCCAGCGGCCATATTGCATTTACGTTATATGTTATCGCGTCGTGTCGATATCTAGTATTACTTAGAAATTTCACCTTTCCAGATTCATAATTGCTCCATTGACTGTAACAGATGGAATTATTCCCCTCTTCGGATAGAGTGTCACTGAAACTTTATTTTGTCAGACTGTCTGTATAGTCACTGATTATATATGGCAATAATCTGTAATAAGATGTAGCACTATTTTATTTTATATTTACATGCAGTGCTGTTTTTATACAACAATTCTAATCCCCCTAGATCATCATGTAATCGGCCATACATCGCGCGAGGACCTGGTTGAATTAAGGGGGGTTTTATGGATAACTTCTGTCCTCAAGCTAGATTATACTTATGACATTTAATGGCATGTTTCCAACATGGAGGATTCGATATGCTTGAGACACCACCACTCTTCAATTCACACCAAGTTCTCAGCTGTCATATTCGGATATTAGAACCCATAGCCATGATATATGGTTTATTTTGTGTATACTAGTAATATTGTTAATTTCATTAGCTTTATATACCAGTACAGTACTGTGTATAACAATGCATATAAATTAATCCATGTATACATGTATATTGATTCAACGGATTCAGTGGTTTTGTCCATCAGTCTATCAAATTTGCGGGGAAAACATGGCCACAAGCAGTACACCCTGCTAAATTTCGAATTTGAATCAATTGGCGCACCCTGCAGCCAGCTTTTATTGGAGAACTTTTTCACATGTGGATATTTTGGGTCACCGCTAGATGTGAGCCATATTTTGTTCTCAAACTGTCATTGTGAAGACATCACTGCCAGCGGTGATCT
Organism: Siphonodentalium dalli; assembly: GCA_032622095.1. Taxonomy (NCBI): domain Eukaryota; kingdom Metazoa; phylum Mollusca; class Scaphopoda; order Gadilida; family Siphonodentaliidae; genus Siphonodentalium; species Siphonodentalium dalli. Next base: position 159,603,611 of record CP136063.1, on the reverse strand, counting down.
TGAATTTTACTATTTTATGGCTAAATAATTTGGTTGATCCTTCAGACGACACACCTTGTCCGATCGTCACCAGATTCCACAATGATATTCTGGATAACCAGGGTGAGAGTAATCTAATTTTCCCGAATTTCGTTAAAAAACATTACCACAGGCAGCAATTTGGTATCTTACTGTTTGATCCACTTTTGCATGACTGAATTGTTTAGCAACTGTACAGACAGATCCCTCATCTGATAGTCACCAAACTTCATATTGATCTTCGGGCTGACAACTAGATGGGAGCTATCGAATGCTTTGAATTTTTTTGGAAAACATTGTCGCCAGCAGTCATCTTCTATTTTGGTTTTTATATACATGTATATCTCTTCATTCGGATAGCCAGTATTACGTAGGTACTTCAACTTTCCGCATTCCTGTCATCATTTGAAATATAAAAATTTACCTGATACATGCACCCTTCAAAATTTGTTTCGTCGTATCTATTTTAATGACCCGCATGGTAATATTGATACAGATATATTTGTCAAACATTTCTTTGTACAATATACAGGTATTTAGTTTGTAACTAAATCTAGAAATATATAATAGTAGCTGGTGGACCCGACTTCGTCCGGGATGTTCCCCTCTGATTTTCGGAGAATTTCGCGATTTAACCTTGAATTGACCATTTTAAAGGTGAAGGTCATGTCGGGTCACGATTTGACCCGTCCAAAACACTCCCCGGACAAAAGTCACGACAAAAGTACCCGTCGAAATCCGCCCGGCTTTACCCGATTTGACCTTGAATTGACAATTTAGAATGTCAAGATCAGGTCAGGGTCATGTTTGACCCAACCCGAAACACTCCTGGGACAAAAGTAACAGTAGGTATTAAATTTCGTTGAAATACTTCCGTTTTACCAGATTTGACCTTGAATTGATCTTTTTGAATGTCAAAGTCTGGTCGGAATCAAGATTTGACCCGTCCAAAATACTCCCTGGAAATAATTTCCCCTAGGTATCAAATTTCGTCAAATCTGTCCGGCAGTTTTCCCGGCCATAGCTAACAGACAAACAGACAGACAAATGTTCAAAATATATATTAAACTAGCTGATGTACTCGACTTCGTTCGGGCTATATAGGGATTTTTTTGTGATCGCCTCCATCTGGACAGTACCCAGTATATACAGCGTCTGGCCAAACTATTGTTCAATTCGTCCACAAACATGCCTATATCTATGGAATCCTATTACGGCCACTTGCTAATGGCGCTTTCGGCGCACTTTTTGTCGCTTTCGGCGCATCGCGCCGAAAGCGCCGAAAGCGACAAAATGTGCGCCGATCGGCGCACTTTTTGTCGCTTTCGGCGCTTTCGGCGCGCGCGCCGAAAGCGACAAAAAGTGCGCCATTAGCGTTGTTTCGGCGCGCGCCGAAAGCGCCGAAAGCGCCGAAAGCGACAAAATGTGCGCCGAAAGCGCCATTAGCAAGTGGCCGTAATAGGATTCCATAGGTTCACTATTGTTGATGGAGAAACCCGCGCCAAATAATGCTAAATATAGAAAAACACAGACTGATACCCAGCCGGTGATAAAGTCAGTAAGAAGTTTGATTGGTGCGCCCTGCATGTGTCCATGATAGAGATGCCGTACCCGTTTATATTTTGGGTTGTTAGTCATGGACATGGCGACTATATATAGGGACGGGTTTGTGGTGTCTCACGCCAAACTGACACGGTTGTCAAGATGTTCAACAAGTTATAACGTCATACCCGGCACGACTTGACGCGGGACGTGCAAACCAAACCCGGTGGAAATTGTTTCGATAGTTTGATTGTCCAACCACTAATTAATGTGAAATATTGTTATTAACAGGCAAAATGTTGCTATTTATACTTATCAGTCACTTTTTGGACTGGAAATGCCATCAATAGAAAATATCAAAATTTTAGGGATATCAGGTTGGAATTTTCCAACGCTGGAAACATTGAGGTACCAGTTGATGGAAAATTTTAACCCGTGTGGGCGTATTCCAGGCGTAAATTACAATTTCCCGTACCCAATTCCTGTGTAATATAGTACGGTAGTCGCATACTGTAACATTCACAAACAATGCCAGATTATTTGAAATTAACAAACAAACAACTATCCGAAACTATCGTTATATTATGTCAGTCTGTTTATATAGCATTCGCATACACTAGATACGTTTTACAAAGTGTGTATGTTAATTCTACTGCGTTTGCAATAGGGATGGACGAGCTTTTTCCATTCGATTAATTTGCAGATACAGGTATTGTACATGTGTAAAGTAGATATTTATATCGTGATAGTAGAGAGGTTTCACAACTCACGGATAGAGCAACGGATATATACGTTTAGCTTTTCGTGATCGCACAAATTATGTTTGACCAAAATAAGTCGTTCCGAAAAAGATGACGACGATTAGGTTAAAGCCACATGGCGGTTTGCGCTCCAAAATACACATAATATTATTCGCTTTTGAATTTTTCTCAGTATCGAAATAGGTCGATACATATCTGAACTACTTTTCTTCGAGCATTATGTAGCCCAAAAAGACGCATTGAAGTAATAACAAATACAACTGCGAATACGTTATTTTGGGTCCCAAACACAAAAACAGACATTTGCACGACATGGAACAGAAAAGAGCGCTCCGTGCTAGTCTATTCCTGATGGTAGCAATAAAGAGCGTTTGTCTGACTTCTGGCTAAAAGTTGAATACGGCTGAAAAATGTCTGTGAGTTTGGCAAGGGTTTTTCAGAGCATATGAAGCAGGTATATAAATAGTTCGTTTATTTATCGACCAATCGTACCGTCGCTCCAAATTACGTTGAAATGAATGGAGGTTCCAATGAGCCATGCCCGTTTACTGAACCCGGGAATGCATGGATAATCCTTTGCCATTGAGATATTCGCTTCGTACGGTCCACAATATTACGCACAACATGTTCAACAAGAAAACTATAGTCAGAAATGGTAAGGTAATCAAGATCAGCATTAGGCATACGTGTATATACTATATATTGGAGCTTTAATATATAATTGTTTTCGTATGTGTGTATGGCGTATGCTCGGTGGTGAAGCATGTGAAAACATTTTTAAAATCGGACGTGCCAAACTAAAGTTATGATAATTATGAAATATTTACACACCACGTACATGTATAATATGTGTTCACAAAGGCGTATACGTTCCATTTGGTTGAAATGTTATCGGTAAACATTCAAAGCCCATTGAATTGATGCACCATTAACCACACACATATTCAAGTACGCAAATACCGAGTACATTTTAATCACATTTAATACACCATCTCATATGACAGGGTCAGATATGCTTACCAATATACAGATTAAGAGAGTACAAGAAAACTAAGATGCATGCATCAGGTCGGCCGTGAACTATCTACCATAGAATTGTTGTAGCTATCGATTATACATTTTGAAACACCTGTCTGTATGTATGTATGTATGTGTGTATGCGTGAATGCATGTGTGTATGTGTTATAGACTCTAACACTGCTCGAATTTGGTATTTAACGTGTCAACTTGACCTCGCTCATAGGCATGTTTCTGGACCTTGACCGATCCGACTAAAAATTTGTGTGTAGGACTACTTCGATCCCGGGAGCAATATGGACGGGTCCAATTTCACGTGGGACCATGTTCTCGAACGTGCTGATATAGGCATGTTTCTGGACCAATTGAACAATAGTTTGGCCAGACGCTGTATATACTGGGTACTGTCCAGATGGAGGCGATCACAAAAAAAATCCCTAACTAGCCCGAACGAAGTCGAGTACATCAGCTAGTTTAATATATATTTTTGACATTTGTCTGTCTGTTTGTCTGTTAGCTATGGCCGGGAAAACTGCCGGACAGATTTGACGAAATTTGATACCTAGGGGTAATTATTTCCAGGGATAATTTGGACGGGTCAAATCTTGATCCCGACCTGACTTTGACATTCAAAAAGATCAATTCAAGGTCAAATCTGGTAAAACGGAAGTATTTCAACGAAATTTGATACCTACTGTTACTTTTGTCCCAGGAGTGTTTCGGGTGGGTCAAATCATGACCATGACCTGATCTTGACATTCAAAATTGTCAATTCAAGGTCAAATCGGGTATAAAGCCGGGCGGATTTCGACGGGTACTTTTGTCGTGACTTTTGTCCGGGGAGTGTTTTGGACGGGTCAAATCGTGACCCCGACATGACCTTCACTTTTAAAATAGTCAATTCAAGGTTAAATCGCGCATTTCTCCGAAAATCAGAGGGGAACATCCCGGACGAAGTGGGGTCCACGAGCTACTATTATATATTTCTAGATTTAGTTACAAACTAAATACCTGTATATTGTACAAAGAAATGTTTGACAAATATATCTGTATCAATATTACCATGCGGGTCATTAAAATAGATACGACGAAACAAATTTTGAAGGGTGCATGTATCAGGTAATTATTTATATTTCAAATGATGACAGGAATGCAGAAAGTTGGAGTACCTACGTAATACTGGCTATCCGCATGAAGAGATATACATGTATATAAAAACCAGATGAGGGATATGTCTGTACAGTTGCTAAACAATTCAGTCATGCAAAAGAGGATCAAAGAGTAAGATACCAAATTGCTGCCTGTGGTAATGTTTTTTAACGAAATTCGGGAAAATTAGATTACTCTCACCCTGGTTATCCAGAAGATAATTGTGGAATCTGATGACGATCGGACAAGGGGTGTCGTCTGTAGGATCAACCAAATTATTTAGCCATAAAAATAGTAAAATTGAAGATCACCGCTGGCAGTGATGTCTTCACAAGGACAGTTTGAGAACAAAATATGGCTCACATCTAGCGGTGACCCAAAATATCCACATAAGAAAAAGTTCTCCAATAAAAGCTGGCTGCAGGGTGCGCCAATTGATTCAAATTCGAAATTTAGCAGGGTGTACTGCTTGTGGCCATGTTTTCCCCGCAAATTTGATAGACTGATGGACAAAACCACTGAATCCGTTGAATCAATATACATGTATACATGGATTAATTTATATGCATTGTTATACACAGTACTGGTATATAAAGGTACTGAAAATAACTATATTACTAGTATACACAAAATAAACCATATATCATGGCTATGGGTTCTAAATATCCGAACATGACAGCTGAGAACTTGGTGTGAATTAAAGAGTGGTGGTTTCTCAAGCATATCTAACCCTCCACGTTAGTAACATGCCATTAAATGTCATAAGTATAATCTAGCTTGAGGACAGAAGTGATCCATAAAATCCCCCTTAATTCAACCAGGTCCTCGCGCGATGTATGATCGATCACATGATGATCTAGGGGGATTAGAATTGATGTATAAAAACAGCACTGCATGTAAATATAAAATAAAATAGTGCTACATCTTATTACAGATTATTGCCATATATAATCAGTGATTATACAGACAGTCTGACAAAATAAAGTTTCAGTGACACTCTATCCGAAGAGGGGAATAATTTCATCTGTTACAGTCAATGGAGCAATTATGAATCTGGAAAGGTGAAATTTCTAAGTAATACTAGATATCGACATGACGCGATAAAATATAACGTAAATGCAATATGGCCGCTGGCGACCATTTTTTCCTATGAAATTAGAAAAATATTTGATAGCTCTCATCTGATAGATCAATATCAAGATAAATATGAAGTTTGGTGATGATCGGATGAGTGAAGTGGACTGTGGTCTGTGCTAAACGGTTTAGTAATGCTTAAAAAGATTCTTACCTTAATATTTTTATGTTCACTTTATAAACTTCACTGAGTCATCTTTGTCATGTATTGAGTTTGATATCTTTTGTTAACAGTTTATAAATCATGTATGTCTCATGTTTGTTATTTTAATTTATGTGTTTATTATCATTAAATAAAGTTGCATTCCTTAAAAAGATGCTTATCTCAATGTTTTTATGTTCACTTTATAAACTCCACTGAGTCATCTTTGTCATGTATTGAATTTGATATCTTTTGTTAACAGTTTATAAATTATGTATGTCTCGTGTTCGTTATTATATTATATACACTTTATAGTGTGTTTTCAGAACGAAAACAAATTGAATAAAATCAACAAATTTGTAAATTTAAAAACAATTCAAACGTTGTTGTATTCCATGTCCCAGCCCGGACATATACACCAAATTTCAATAAAATTCATTGTGAAACAACGGACCAAACGCTATATAACACCCGTATACATCTTTTATTCCGTATCGGACTCGGGTACATGTTATAGTAGGTACCGAATTGACACACGTCGACTGGGCGAGTTGGCCCTGGGGCGATTAGGCCGATTCCGGCACATTCTAGAATTTACCGTATGTATCCGTTTACGCGTAGTTTACTTTAGAAAGTTCCGCAATTAATACCGTAAATAGAGCGACCATATTTGACAGAGAATGCCTCTGTTATTGATTATCAAGTTGCTGTACATTAAAAACGACAAATTCACATGCTCGTTCAAGCGCAGTAGTCTATTTTCCCCATGTTAAAGGACATCCACAAATACTAAATAACGCTAACCTACTGCCGAATGTTTGACACGACAACTGTTAACATATTTGGGCTGAATTCATCTGACGCGGTATTATTCCTCAAAATAAACAACAAAACCATCGTTACTTGGAAATGTAGTTTGGGCTAACATTCACATAAATCCTCCAGATCAATTATCCGACACACACGTCAGATGAAAAAGTCACATGAAGTAACCGGCCAAATTGGCCGAAATAATAGTATCTTATACAATCGGATTAGTTGATTGTAGTTGTCCGATGCTTGATACGTGATGGGTGTGTGATACAACAAACCTAATTAACTGAGTGACTGTGATTTTTTTTTTTTTACAAACGGATGGAATTGATAGCCTATCCGTTGTGATGGCTATGACGTCACGACTACAGCTAGACCGTACGCATACTTTTATGAGATACTGCACATAATGTAATGACGTATAGTACCAGTGTTCGCGCTGGATCGAAAAATATTTGGCAACTTTGGCCCAATTAAATCATCATTTTCTGGGCGGTTCACAATTAATTACTAAAATATTTGTTTTAAACTTTATTTGTTACTCAGAATAAAAACATATTAAAACAATACAAAAACAAATTTAAAAACATAATATTATACGAACAAAAAGGTATGCGTTATGTCACACGTTAAAGACAGATCAATTCATGTAAGTCAATATTAGTAGAACCCTAAACGTTTACAATCGTAACTCTATCCGTTTGTTTTGTGAAATCCCCTATTGGGAGGAAAAAACTTCGCGCCGAGAACGTATTAATGCGACTGACATCGGAATGGCATTGCCACAAAATCGCGGCGAAGATGATCAATACAGCTTTCATCAGAAGACCCTCATAGAACTAGTAAACTTGTCACACTTAACAAGAGAAGTGTTTTGCGATTAAAGACGAGTTAGTGGTTCGGTGGTTCACCGCGCCTCCCCGATGTAAATTGAACTACACACAACTAGTTGATAGTTTCTATATATGTGATCGCGGGTGTGACTAATCAATGATAGCGGACAGAAATTGAAGGGAATTGAGCAATTAGTTCAATTTGATCGGCTTTGATATTGGAAAGATTCATCCCCGTATAGTGAAGTGCAACTATCGCTCTCACTATGTGTGATACAGCCTATGTACGGTGTACTTTCTACATTCATATACCAATCACATGTCCTCCCTCAAGATTTTGTATGGGCTCTCGTGCCGAAACAAGTGACTCACAAGAGGTTGATGACGTAAAGGCAGCCACCAATTAGTATGTGGTAGTCTAGACACCCCTCCACACTCTTATATATAACAATCCATATAGGTACTCATTGGTACATATAAGCAATGTAATGCCTACACTAGGATACCATCCGATAATAATAATGGGATTATATAGAGAGTAATCAATTGGTTCCGAGAATTACGTTAAATAATTCACGAGAGGTGAGAAACGTCGGCAAGAAACGAGTGCGCGTTAGCGCACGAGTTTCTTACCCAAACGTCTCTCGCCTCGAGTGAATTATTGAACGTAATTCTCGGATCTAATTGATTACTCTATTTATTACACTTCTGCAACAATTTGGTTCGCCAAATATTATTTAAAACACACAAAATTAATGCATGAAAGTTTCCGATGTGGAGAAAGATCAATCATCGAAAATTCAGTCTGATCAAGTAAGCGACGTAACGTCAATGACGTCATGATAAATGACATTATACAGTTATCGCATTGTTTCGAGGTTGACACGAGGAATTGTCAACCCGATGAAGTCAATATTCACCAAGGCCGTAGGCCGAGGTGAATATTGGCTTCCGAGGGCTGACAATTCCTCGTGTCAACCAAGAAATAATGCGATAACTGTTTTATTATATGAAACGCGCTTTGATTGGACAAGACGTTGTGACGTACAACGTCGCTGGAAAACCTGATCAATTTTCAGGTCTGATAATAAGTTATGTTAACCCCTGAATTTTCTGACGTCACTCAGAACTGATATTAACCTGTTGTTTCATTAATGAGGTGAACATCGTTAGATATCTCGATTTTTTCGTTACGTTTTAACATAGGAATTGGGGAAAGAAACTTATGATCATATAATAAAATTCAATAGTGACACTATCATTTTTAATTAACAGCGTTTTCTATGGAAATCGCGCACAGGAGTGTGATAAATGGCTGTATAACCTAGAGGTTTGATTTGTTATAGAGTGCTCGAAGCTGGTCGGATGGGGACGATCGCGTGTGTTGAGCATGTGGTGTTGATTGGACTGTGAAGCCATGACTGTTGCACTTGCCAGTGTGGTGATCGTTTCGTCAGTTACACCAGAATAATTCACAAGATATTTGATGTCAAACACTATTAACTAGTACATGACAATTTCAACAACAACGTAGAGCGTTTAGTCGGAGTTGGTTGTTCACAACTTGCTGTGTATATATTCTCGTCTTCGGAATTAATGATCGCGCACTGACGTGAACAGATCATTCACTCACAATACATCATATGCATCTATTTTCAAAACGAAACATGCGTGGCTATATGAAGTGAGAACCATGTCGAAAAATCATCGTCCAGTTACGGAGTCTGCTGTTGGTTTGAATGTTTCTACGGAGTTTGCGACGGAATGATAGGCATACCGAGTGATAGTGTTGTGACTGATTGTATATGGTTGTAGTCCGCTAATGACCACCATTCATCCACGGTCAAGTGGTATCACCGCGATTTCGAGCAGTTAATTGACATGCGGTAACCTCGGTAATCTTACTGTGGTACCAGTAATGTTTTTTTTAACCGCAGCAACCAAATAAATCGTTGTGTTATCTTTTGCGACCGCCTTATACACCACATTAAGTTTTCTCATTCATGACTGTTATTCAACCATCTATTCATTTATCTGTGAGCGCAATACATCGCGTTAATTCTTTTCCCACAGTCCACAGACCTAATTTGTTTTATGCCAACTAAACACTTAATAAATGTTAATACATTATATCGAATATTTCTTATATATATAGTTCAGTTTTGTTTACAATGATGAGATTAACTTAACAAAAACTAGAAATTTCGAAACCCATTTTCAATCACCAAGTTTTCTATTAATAACTACCATATTTTAGCAGGGGTATCTTTATTTTCTAGTTAACCAGCTCTTGAAATTGACATTTTTTCTTCTACGGCATTGCTTTAGAATGTGGGCTATTAGTTGCGCACCGAAAGCGATAAAATGTCACATGTTTTGGTGCGCACCGAAAGTAACACAAGAGACAAAACATACGACATTATGTCGCTTTCGGTGTGCAACCAATGTGCAACCAATGTTGCATGTTTTGTCGCTTTCGGCCCGCGCCAGAAGAGCCATTAGGAAGTGGCACGAATAGTATTCCATTTATTATATATTGGCTTCTATGGCTTTTCCCATGGCATCGCCTATTGTCGTAGCTAATATCGAGGGCTGAGTTACCTTTATAATTTCAATTAATAAATTGTTTACGGTTTATTCAACAGGTTGGTCACTGACCGACATTAGCAATTGCAACATGAATAAAAACAAGATAATAAATATCACATAAATGGGACATGAAAAAGCGGTCTAACCGCGAACGTGAGGTAGTATCACGGTCGACCGCGGTGTAATGGTGGTTAACCTCGTAAAGGAGGGTCGATTAATTAGAGCATAGCTGTATACATGGACCGATGCATCATGTTGTTATCGAAACATGTGTGACTATGATACCCTGTGAGATGCATATACATCTATACGGGTATGAATCAAGACACGAAGTGCAAATTTGAGTGACTGGACAATTGCACGCATGTCACTGTGACGGGACAATTTCATATCAAATCAAATATGCCAATTAAAATGTTTTACTGTTACATTAACTTGCAAGCTCTGTCTCTTTATGTCTTAAAATGAGAGGCTCGATTCGTATGATTTAGATTGGTCGAACTTAGTATTACTTGTAATATAGACTCAGTGAATTGGTATGTGATCATTCAGCCATGCATCAAAATTACATCTGTGTTTTATTTACCTCTTATAGATAAACACACATGAAAGTTCAATCGTTCAGTATGATGCTGTATACAGGTATGTGTGCCTATACTGACTATTGTACATGTACATATGTTACTTGTGGCACTGCATGTTTGCCTCAGATGAAATAACAAATTTGACGTATTTTAGGGCTGGATATTTGGTAATCCAGAGTTTCTGGACAGAGTTTTCCAGAGAATCTGGACAGGTACTACATAATAGATGGGCAGTTACTCCAAAGTACCTACACATAAGTCAGCCGTTGACCTTGATCTAGAAGTAAAACACTCCAATTATTAGTTAGTGTAAATTAGGCCATTTCTACACTCATAGTTGATATACTTCAAAATAAAAAACAAAAAACAACAACATTTGTTTCATTGCGAAACAATTGGACATGATACCTCGACTCGAATTTTGAAAGTTTAAATGTCAGCCGTTGAAGTTGATGTTGATCTACACGTAGAAGTAAACAATCAAATCCACACACAAAGTTTTTCCATCAACATTTTCCCTTATAGAAGTGTCTTGGGATCAGAGAAAAGTTCGCTATTCGGTGGTTCACCGTGTCTCTCCATATAAATTGAACGACGCACAACTATATGTGGTAGTTGATCGCGGGTGTGACTAATCAATGAGAGCGGACATAAATTGAAGGGAATTGAGCAATTAGTTCAAATTTGAGCATCTTTGATCTCGGAATATTGAAGTGCATTTTTCATTCCATATTTAGGTGTGATCCAGGCTGTGTAGTATATTAGACTGTCTTCCCTGCGACTCATGTGGGGTTTCGGGCCGAAACAGGTGACTCACAAGAGGTTGATGGTTTATAACTTAGCCAATTAGTATATGGGTGCCCAGACATCACCTGGGATAATAGAATGATTCGACTCCGTTTATTGGAATGCAAGTAACCATGCAACTCATGTTTTATGTGATCCAGGCTATGTAAATCAAAAAAAATTTCTACATTTGTGACAATCACTTGCCACCCCCACGACCATGTGCGGATTTGTGTCACCAGCTACAGCCAAGAAATGCAAGTATACAACCAGCCCTCTATATACATGTACTTCCGACCAAAGACAATTAAATTAAAAAAAACTATTAGTGATTTACGGAGACACAATCGGACATGGGGCCTTGAAGGGTAAGAGTTAACGGTTACTTTTAAATTTCAAATTATGCCTATACCCAATTTGAAAGCAGGGACAATACAGTCCATAATTGGACGGAATTTCGATCTACAGGCTGTTTATAATCTGAAACATAATTGCCAAATTCATCCCAATTTCCCAGATATCTTTCAAGTTTTCGCACATAAGTGAGACAGACGCTGTTTATGTTTACCAAATTGGGAATGGACTAACAAGTAACGCGCTTTGTTGTACCATGCTTGCAATTGTCAGGCTATTTTCAACATTTCTCAGCATTTCTCACAAATTTAGACAAAGGTTCTTTAGTTTTAGAATAGCCGGAATGTATCGTGGCATCGTGAGTGCAACGAAATTGGACAACAATTTACTTTAATGAACAAAGCAATCATTTTGCATTGTCTGTTTTTGTGTCATGCGCGGCTTTTCGGAATAGTATTAATCCGCCTGAATCAATATATAGACGCGCGCCTGTCATTTTGTTGGCGCGATGCCAAGAGAGGGGCAGTTGGAATATCAAGCTTGGATCCTCTCTCCAACAAAGACTCTCCAGTCGTCTGTGACACATGTATATATGTAGTATATATAAATATCACGATGGTGATTGCTAATTCACACACACGCACCAGCTATACCAGGCGTCAACCTGAATCCAGCCATTTATGGGAACATCTCCTGCTATACTCTACAGAATATATGCAACAAATTAACCACTTTGAGCCAGGAATAAGTGCAATATACGCTCATGTGCTCTATGAACGTGGTAATTATAATGAAACTGTCCCTATTGCTCAAATTTATTAATATGTTGCATATGTTGTGTTGAGTATAGTATAGGGATGGCCCCACAAATGGCTGGATTTGGGTACAGTACCCCTTTAACGTGTACACATTCGACTTGAGGTGATATGAAGTCCAGCAGTAGTGTTGTGCTGAGTCTTCAATTCCGTGAATCTGTTTGTTTTCTCGCGGGCGGAAACGCAATCTGCGAAACGCCAATAACGCAATTGCCAACACGCAATTCAAACATGAGAACGCGCGTCTATCAGAGACTGAATTTCTCATTTATCATGTTTAATTGGGTTGCTGAATGGGAGTTTAAGTGACTATCGTTCTGGGATAAATTGAACAACATTTGCAGGTTGGCTGAAATAACAAATTTTGTTTAGATTTGGACGAATACCCTGATTGTGTCGGGGAATGCCTATTGGTAAAATAAACCGACGCGTGTGAAATCATACATGAAATTCACCTGTCCTCAGGTAACCGTGTTCCAAATCGATACGCCATTTGTTAAAGCGACCTATGCTGTTAATGTTGAGTTTAATCATAATATTTGTTCTTATTTGTCATTACCTCGAGCTGGAAACAAGCTGATGATCAAATCCTATCCTTAGGGATGACTTACCATAGGACATTTATCACATCTCAAAGATTTAACGCGCTCAGTGAAAGGTTCAGCATGTGGCGATAGCGGGTGCTTTGTTATATGTGCGTGTACATTTCGTTATACGGTCGAACTTGTTTGCATAAAGATAATTGAGCAATCTGTAGAAACTGTACCCGTGTATGGTTGCCATCGGGTATAGATGTTATGAAATATCGTCATATAAACGAAATATGTATTTACTAATGTGTAATGTTTGATGACATAAACACGGGACTATGCATGACTGTAAAAATGTCAATAAAATGCATCGAGGTTGTCTTTGACAAACATATGATGATTTATGTGCTACGTAATCCCTCGACAGCGGGCAGTTTACATAAATTTGCGAAATAAACATCTTTACAATAAGTAGTCGTAATTGTAAATTAGCGTACACCAAATAATTGTGAATTTGTGAGGCGCTGTGTCAGAGCCACCTGCGAAGTTACTATAAATAAAGTTAACCAACCCATAATATCACCTAACCTAGAAAAAATAGAACAGATTTATGGATTTATAACTTTGTCATTATTAGAAAAGCATATTGACTACAACATACTATAAGTCCAAGTTGAAGACACGGTGCTAAATATTTATTTTTCTCGTATCTCTGATGGCCATTGATTTGAGAAAGAAGTGGTGGTGCGCTTGGGGTATAGGCCAAGTAGAACCTTATATTTGGAGTCATGCACTAAATGAAACGATCCATATCATATAGCATGTGTAGTTCGTCTAAAATTCAGTCCGAAATGAGAGCTAGTCAAGACGTCAAATGAATATCTTGACAATAAACTGAGTCTCAAACTTAGAGTTTTATCATATTGAAAACAACACTTTTATCAGACGCAAAAATGTTGAAACCAATTCTGTTCAAATTTGTTAAAGGTTTATAGAACCACATATTGACTAGACAACGCCCAGATACATAACATGCCGCGTCAGCGTTTGGAACTTGATTTCGAATGCGCCACGTAAACTGAATGTGACAGTAATTTATGTCGTGGATATGTAAACTGAAATATGGTAGGATGATCGTGTCCCAAATGAACACACGTTTGCTTCACATGCCATCAGTGTTGACAGCTTCTCAACACGGCTATTGTTAGGCCATGTTCCGAGTTTTCTCATGGGTTCCATTAGCTTCAATCCGACTAACACTGGCTACTTTGTTTAAACACAAATGACCTGAGTGTTGATTAAATTTTAATGCTGAACAATAACTCCTGTCCATGAAAGTCTCGTTCTGTCTACGAGTTCTCGCGATAACAAGGCAGAACATTGATTGGTACACTGAGATATAATCATGTTGGTCGTAATAAAATTACAGCCCCGGTACAGCCCAGTACACGAGATTAGTCCGTGATAACGGGACGCAATATCAATCACGATGACCGCTCACTGACCCAATATAAATTCTTACTACCAATCCAATATGAAGCTCTTCATTACATACAAATTGCTTGCTATATGTTACGACTCATTCAATTTCGACATTTAACCCCCCTCGACCGTTTGCGTATTGAACTGATAGCACCTGAATATATACCGGCATGCATGCATATCTATAAAATGAACTAAAACAATATCTAAGATTCATGTGATTGTATATCGTGTAGAGTATTTAAAAACATATTATGTACTTGTTTGGGTGTGTGAAACTGATCAGTTAGTATCCAAGCGCTATGCCAACTGGAGGAATGTACCTTTCTACTAACATCGCCGAAAATCTGAAGCAAATCGACCGTACCACTCCATAGAAAACATCGTCTGAACTACGCTCAAATGTAAATATTTACTACTCGATTCGGGACGCATCTATCGGTGATAAACTAACGATTTAATTGATATATAAGAATGATGGTGTGTGTTGTCAATTTGGATATAATATTTGTAAAAATTACTACTTTGAACAGGATTAATTATTCTCCATTTATATTTGATCACCCTACCGGAGTGTTTCTCATCACTTTAACTGTGCAGATATGCATGTATTTTAATCCACAAATATGAAAAATTAATTGTGTGAGGTGTCAAACCGAAATACGAAAAAAAAGAGACACAGAATTGTAAAGAATTTTTAAGTTTGGATCTCTGGTGAATACACTTTGAATTATCAACACTGTCTGATTAACATCGTAATTTAGTGGTTTATATCTCAGACCCGGCTACTGCACCAGTGTCAGAGGAGAATGAGATAATCCAATAAGATCGATACATGAGCCACAATGTCAAAAACAAAAGTAATTGATGTCGGTACCCTAATCAGCATCAACTCATCGTCGTCGTTGTTAATATCTGCATCATTGTTAACAACAACATCAACCTAAATAACAACATAAACAACAACAACAACAGCCGCAACATCAATAGGTTATAAGCAACTAAATAATTTAAATTATGCCCCTTGCCACTTGTGTAGGGAAACTCGAGTCAGCATAACAAGAAAATACCGGCAGCTGAATGGTGTATAATATCTTCGGTTATTCAATGGGAAATTCATAGGCTATGTTAATTCCTCGGCCTTTTGTGTGGGATTGTTCGTCAAGCGTCAGCGTTGGTCGCCAAATTTGGTAGGGTGGGGGTATTTTTTTACACTGAAATTTTGTGCACAAAAGGGGTTGTTGTGGAAATGCTAATTTGTTTCCAGGAATAAGTATGGTAAGGCACCATTTCTTTTTTGACAACTTATGTCCGACGTGGAGTTCTAAACGCAAACATATTTAAAGTTTGACTCAGTACCGTAATGAATCGTGGGCATGGCTTAACCCTAACACTGTCGCCTATGGGAAATAATTAGTTGATTGTAACCAATAACAACATCAGCAGCAGCAACAGCAGCAGCAGCAGAAGCTTAAGTATTAAAATAATACTCATCATCAATCATCAATCATCATCTGTATCATATCATATACGTACCACAGCTGTATAATTCCGTCTTACTGAAAGTGGTTGGTTAGCTTGTCGGATTGATCACATTTTGAGATATCGAGGACAACTACACGAGAGACGTACTTCAGTGAGATGCATGCATATTGCTTGTGTTCTAGTTATGCGTGCTGCATTTGCCACGGTCTCTTGTAAAAGCCGACAATCTGATCAAATTTACGTCCCCCGAACTGTGATTTCTAGGACGAGGCGGCTTTCCCAAGAAGACGTAATAAATCGTTGTCCATGCATACATGGAACACATGCCTGGTGTAGTAAAAGTTTGTGAGAATCGTGCAATAGAAGTTATAAAAACAACAAGATGCGAATGAATAATCAGAAATAAATAAAGAAAATAGAGAGATTATGTCTCCTGGTCGATAAACTCAAATTTTAGGGTCAACCTAGAAAAATTCGCACTAAGTTGGTTTTTATACCATTTTGAAGAGGAAGCTCTCCTCTATAACATATCCAAAATTCGATAAAATCCGATTTGAGCATTTTTTGTAATTCAAGATGGCGTCCAAGATGGCTGCCATTTTCCTATAAGTCAGCTTGATGCAATTATAGTGAGAACATCTTGTCATATGTATACACATGTACACATTTTAATGAAGCTAAGACATCACGCCACCTTTATGTGCCAAAATTGGAACTCCCCGGTCAAGATGGCCGCCAACATGGCGACCGGAAGTGGAGTTTTTACGTTTTTTACTAATATCTTTAAGATAAGTTTCTGTGCTTTGGAACTGGTTGAGAATTGTGACTTTATTTTGTATATGAGTCAATATCAATTTTGGTCAAAATTTATGTCCTCGGTGGATGATGAGTGCACAATGCAACGTGCGGATCCCAACTATAGTTCCTAGTGTGCATCTCCATCACTGCCATAACATGCAAACACAAATAAGCGTGATGTTCGGGTATATATGTATGTAATGGGCTCATTAATGGCCAGATTTGACCAAAATGGCCTGTCCCCAGGAAAAATTTACAGGCTAAAATCGAAATTTCGATATATTAACTACATGCCACCGAGAAAATCCTCTGGCATATCATTAGTTTAGTTCTTGATATGAACTACTGTCACATATACACCACCCAAGATTGAACTTAACTAAGTGAAAATTGCTCAGAAACTTTGTACCTCAGCATTTTGTCTCTCATGTAACGAAGTGCTATTTACTTGACATAATGACGTATCCCTGATATTTATAATCTCCGTATTTTGTGCTCCGTGACGCTGTGTATGTCACAATATCAGAAACGCATGTCGTCTGAATCAAAAAACAACTTGCGATAACACAATTATATAATAGGTAGGTTGACCCCCTCGCGTACTTTTAAAAGTCGTCTTTTAAATAACGCATGTTTGTTCGCTATAACATATGTATAATTATGTTTCAAATAAATGTTTCGGAAGCCACTGTGGTGTATTTTATACTTCCCTATTTTCGCCATACTGGAGGGAGAACTCACTGAATGCCGTGACCAGAATGGTCTGTACATCTCTACTGTAACGTTCTCTGTTGTAACAAGCCAAAACGTTACAGGAGAGACCAATACTGTAACGAAAGGGGAAGGATGCTGTTTACAGAGGCTGTTTGTGCGTGAACACATGCAACACCAAGCTGAAATATCTAGAGGGTGTAACTGGGGTCTTGTTCTTCTTTCAGATTACAAAATGTGTTTGATTTGGAAAATATTATCATTTTCGTGCGTCGATGTTTTGAATTTTCGTTACATGAAAGATATGTTTATGTTACATTAAAGATGTTCTTATGTGGTAAGTCGATTTTGCATTTCATGTGATTGTTATGAAACCATGATAGCCGGGAGAAAACATCAATTATAACGAGACTGTTACTTTTTATTAGTTATTCCTTCGGTTGCAACATGATTCCGTGTTCGATCTAACTCAAATCGAGTGGCCGTTACAGTAAATACAACAATTGTTATCCAGAGGACATGCCTGTGGCATTTAATAATTTTTCTCTTTTCTTTGCCGCGGAAATATATCACACGATATACATACTATTTAATTGGTTATGTTTGTCTTTCAACTCGAACTATTTTTCTGGTTTGGATAATAGTAACCTTTCTAGTGTTAAATTTGGGAAATTAGTGTTACACGAGGGATATATGTATGTTATAGTAAGGATATTGATACGTTGGGAGTTGATTAGGCGTTAGGGGGACGTCTTTTAAACAATATGGCCATGGGGTAAAATATATTATAATGAGTTCGTTAAGTTATAATAATCACGCGTGCCAATTCCTTCACGATATCATGTACGCTCTTCTGAAAGCATGTGTCCGTTACATTAAATACATCCAATGCTATGTGTACGATCTGCCTGAGTTTCCTGATGACTCAAAGTTTCCAGTGTGCCGGGAAATATATCACATTCATGATGTGCCAATGATTGGGCAATACTTTATTTATCATTCACCTAGCAATAGTTCTCTGATTTTAAAAATATTACGTTTTTTAGCGTTGAGGTTTTGGCTTTATTGTTACACGAAAGATATTATTAAGTATAGTTTAAGTATGTTCGTGTATGTTATGTCGATATTTTGTTTCAGGGAAGGCTTCCGAACTACGACAGTAGGAAGTAAATATATATTATAATGCTTTTCGTTAGTTATATTAGTCGTGTGTGTTCATTGTGTGCACGATCGAACACAACTTGAGAGGTTGTTACAGAAATACAGCCAGAGTTATTGGAAGGAAATGTTCTTGTAAATTGTTACAACATATTGTCCCATATAGAAATGAATTGTGTCACGAACATTGGAAACAGTTAGCGGAACTATGAGGATTCATCAATTGAAGTCGGTTACACCACTGAACATTTCTTTCAGAGATACTAGCTGTGAATGTGACAGTGAGAGTGGTATTGGTAAGGGTCGTGCATTTAAAACTGCTAATTTTGAAAGCCAGATGAGCGAGACAGGTGGTAAAGGGGAACAGGATGCAGAAGTTTGTGTTGAAGATAGGGGTGAATCAGTAAGAGTTGCCCCTTGCGTTGAAGTTATTTGTGAGAACGTAGTTCCGAATAAGATATATGTGATTGATGAGAACGACAAAGTTGCCGAGAATGTAGTTGTGCAAGTTGCAAAGAAATTCGAAAAGCGTATTGTGGCTCGGAGGAATGTGAAACGGTGTGTAAAGAGAACAAGTAATGTGAGAGGTGAATATGGGGCGCCATCCCTGCAAATATTCGTTTTCGGAGATATCTCCTTGGATCCAAGCAGATATCTGCTCGCATTATGGAGATATCTCTTCGGTTTCCACGAGATATCTGCTTGGAATATGGAGATATCTCCTCGGAAATATTTTCAAGGAGATATCACCTTGAAACCGAGGAGATATCTCCATAATGCGAGCAGATATCTGCTTGGATCCAAGGAGATATCTCCTTGGACCCAAGCAGATATCTGCTCGCATTATGGAGACATCTCCTTGAAATATGTTCAAGGAGATATCTCCTTGGATCCAAGCAGATATCTGCTCGCATTATGGAGATATCTGCTTGAAAAATATTTCAAGGAGATATCTCCATATTCCGAGCAGATATCTGCTTGGATGTATTTCGAAAAAATGGATAAAAACGTATATGTACTGACTACTGTGGAGAAATCATTAATATTTCATGGCCGCGGTTTTCCAAGGAGATATCTCCATAATCCAAGCAGATATCTGCTTGGAATATTTTCAAGGAAATATCTGCTTGGAATATGGAGATATCTCGTTGGGTCCAAGGAGATATCTCGTTGAAAACTATTTCAAGGAGATATCTCCATAATCCGAGCAGATATCTTCTTGGATTATGGAGATATCTCCTCGGTTTCAAGGAGATGTCTCGTTGGAAATATTTCAAGCAAATATCTCGTAGTTACGATAAGATATCTTCTAGGATCGAAGTAGATATCTCCATAATCCAAGCAGATATCTCCTTGGATCCAAGCAGATATCTCCATAATGGACCATATTCCAAGCAGATATCTGCTAGGAAT
Source organism: Siphonodentalium dalli (assembly GCA_032622095.1). Classification (NCBI taxonomy): domain Eukaryota; kingdom Metazoa; phylum Mollusca; class Scaphopoda; order Gadilida; family Siphonodentaliidae; genus Siphonodentalium; species Siphonodentalium dalli. Next base: position 159,583,497 of record CP136063.1, on the reverse strand, counting down.
TGCAATTCCAAGGAAATATCTCCACGAAACCGAGGAGATATCTCCGAATTACGAGGAGATATCTCCGAAAACGAATATTTGCAGGGATGGCGCCCCATAGGCGAAGGCATATGTGATGGAAGTAGGATTGCAAGGGGTGAAGAGATACGCGAAGAGGTTGAGCAAGGTGGTAGCGTGGTTAATGAATGTTGTGAGTCGAGCGGTGTGCTGGTAGATGTGGGGATTGAGTGTGAGAAGATGGAGGTTGAGGAACGAGGTAGCGTGGTTAATGAATGTTGTGAGTCGAGTGGACGTGTGCTGGTAGATGTGGCTGTGAGGGATCGGGAGATATGCGAGGAGACATGTGAGGAGATAGTGGATGAACAAGGTGGTAGCGTGGTTAATGAATGTTCTGAGTCGAGTGGTGTGCTGGTAGATGTGGTTGTGGTGAGTCGGGAGATATGTGAGGAGATGGAGGCTGAGGAATGTGCTAGCGTGGTTAATGCATGTTGTGAGTCGAGCGATGTGGTCGTTGAGGGTGAGGAGATATGCACGATTGCGGAGGCAGATCCAGTTTGTAGCGAGATTAGCGCGTTTGAGTTTGATGTTGCAGCGGAAGTGATTGTGGGTGGTGAGGAGATATGTGAACAGGTGGAGGTCGAGCAAGGTAGCGTGGTCAGTGAAAGTTGTGAGCAGAGTGGTGTGCGCGTCGATGTGACTGTTGTTGATGACGATATAGTTGATGGAAGCTGGGTTGAACACGATTATTGCAAGAATTATGAGTCGAGCATGCACCAAGGTTCACATGTAGAGGTTGTCGCGGAAATACGGGGCGAGCAGATATGTAAGAAGACGGTGATTGAGCAAGGTGGTATATCGTGGTTAATGAATGCGGCGTGCAGGATCCTGGTGTAGTTTTTGGAGATGGGGAGATATGCGAGGAGATGAAGGCTGAGAAAGGTAGAGGCGTGGTTGTAGAGGTAGGTCCGATGAGTGAGTTTTGTGCGAATGGATCGCAGATAGCATGATTCCTGGTGTGGATAAGTACGTACTGGTTGAGTATCAGAAATCCATATACCCTGGTATTGTAGAAGAAATGTCTGAGCGTGAATTGCTTGTTAAATGCATGAAACGCGTTGGCGTTAAATAATCTAACTGCTTTTGCTGGCCGAAAAAATGTAATGACTTCTTGGTATGATTATGATGAAGTGATCTCGTTTATTCCAGATCCACAACTGATCGAGGGGTCTCATTCACATTTCGCGCTGTTGGGGAATGTGCGTGGCCCGAGACTCGGCGATGAGTAAACTGTTTTAAAAGTTATCATTACTTCACCTCACTAATATACTTTTTTTATATGTGAATATAATCACAGGTCCCCAGAACAACAATTGTGGTCAATTTTTGTTCTGGGGACCTGTGCATATAATGAAGGTGGAATTCCTGCTTGTAATGATGAATTCGAGCAACGTGCATCTGGATAGCTTATCTAACACCAGGAACATGTACTTATATTTGTGAAACACGGACATGCACTTGTTTTAATTTATCTCAACCGAGCACAAAGCTAAACGAGACAGGTATATACGAAAGGGATTCAAATATACAATGTGTGCTAATTTACATGTATCCGGATAATTCGATAGCATATCCATGTCGTACGTTACTCGAATCTATCACAATAGTTTAACCTACACACAATATTCTTTATCCTTACATATTGTCCAGTACGCGGGCACCGCTTCACCACATAGTTGTATTATAATTAAACACAAACGAATGTTAGTGTACGTTCATATTATTTCATCTGATAAAGCAAAGGATAGAGTGTTCACCCGACTATAACCAATGTCAATCGTGTAACGACAATTTATTTACTATGGTATTCAGTTAACAATGTTCGTTATACCATATGTGTACTAAATGTGTAAAAAACAGTTGGGCATTTATTATGAAAAGAAATTCCACAAATTGAACCTCGTTTTATATTATAGCCTGTATATATGCTATGCGCCTTTTTTGTCAATCGTGTAATCTTTACTGTAACGCACATCATATATTGATATAGAAATACGCGTCAGAAAACATCATTTGGTATTTGGGACATAAATTCTCGCGAGAATCGCCATAATATTGAATTTGCACTGATGCCAGTACATGATTATGATACCTAGATGTATACAAATGACATTTCGCATATGACTGTGTCAGTTGTGTAACGTTGTGGTCCTTACTGTAACTAAGCAATTTCCTACATCGTATACCAAACGTCAGATATCTTGATTGTGTAGTTCGTCGCTGTATTTTATTTATGAATAACAGGTTTTATCATCTTGTTAGCATATTTCGTAACTCTGGATTTCGACATGACTTTTATACAGCAATTTATCAGAAATTGTCCACCCCGTAGCAAATATGTGTATTTCGTGTTGCGCTGAAGTCCTTCGTGTAACACATATTATTTTGTCATCTATAAATGAAACGTTATATATTTCAATTCCAGTTTTGTTCAATATTTGGTGGACAAGTAGTGTCCAATTCAATATTATGTTAGAAAGTGTGTGACATTTAATTATCTTCATTTAATAAAGTTTAATGTTGTGTTGAAATTAAATTTTTCTGAGAAAAATGTGTTCCATTGTGGCCCCCATTGAAAACAAGCTATACAAAGGGTAAATGTTTTCTCGATCTATGCATTACCGGTCAATGCTCAATTCGGATCAAAAAGTACTCAAATATCTCTATTCTGAAAAATGATATACAAGATGATAATACTGTTACAGAAGAGACATAATTTCCAGACATCCACCATTCATAGCATCATAAAATATCAGTGCTGGATGTTTAAGCTCGAACTTCAGTCGTTTCTTCCAGTGCAATAGCTATATATCTCGAAATGATAACAAATTTCCCCATTATCGGAACTAACAAAATGCCATGTGGCATATCTGTAATTTTGACCAAAATTGATATTGACTCATATAACATATTAACTGACCATTGCAGCAATGAAATATGCTGTTCGTGGGGTCCACACCCCTTCCGATCACTCAAAAATTCGATTTTACAAAACGCGGTATAACATTTCACAAAAGATCCCCAAGATTCTAATCATATTTCATCAAGAAGTGGGAAGAACTGTGCAATGTAAGTGATCCATTCTATATCTTATTGATATTCGAACTCAATGTACCAAAAGTGTCACTTTGGCCGCCAAAATATGGAAAATGGTAATTATTATCCCAGCGTGCCATGCAACCGCTTACAAGTTGTGATGATGCACACAATTGACTATTCTGTCTCATATCGCTTGAGTACTAACATTTCTGATGCACCTTAGGTATTTGTTACTATTTTAACCACCGAAATTACCAGAATTATTCGAATTTTTCTGTCACAAACCTGATATCAAAATCGGCAAAAAATCGCAATCAAAGCAATATGGATTTTGCCAAAAGCTTCCTTGTATTTGAACGGAAATGGACAGAATGTTGAAACGGAACTGGGGGGGGGGTCATATTATGTGGTTATTCAGGCCTATTAGCATCAACATTGATCAACTTAATACAGTGTGTATGTCTGTTGACTGGATGGTCATAGGCGAGGTGAGTAGGTGTACATGGAGTTATTGTATTCATGACTGATGTGAATAGTTATACAATGTGTGACTATATGGTCATGGATGGGATGTCCATAGTGACATGTATAGGTATATAAGGAGTAGCTGTATGGTGATGTGTGATGTGAACATGTTTACAGTGAGTGGCTGTCTGGTCATTGAAGTGGTGTATGGTCATAACGAGAGCAGCTACACTGTCCTGTATGTATATACGGAGTGACTGTGTGGTCAGGGGTGGGCTGTACATATGTACATTGGGTGGCTGTATTGTAGTGGGTGAGTGTATATGTATACATATGTTGGGTGCATGGCAATGAATGAGTGTATGTATACATAGGGTGTTGTTGTATGGTTATGGGCAATGTGTATATGTACATCGACCAGACTATATAGGTTGCGATGAGTAAAATGAATTATGAATATGTCGCTTGTATTATAAACATTTGTTGTGTTTCGCTATGCGTGGGAAATTTGTCAAGCCGTCATTGACCTCCGATCTCGCATTTTAAATATAACCAACCACGAAGCAGTATTTTTAATTGTTATCGGCTTTTTATAGAGATTGGTTCCGCCTTGCAGTGATATGTTGCGGCACAACCAATGAAATAGCCCACCATGAGACATGACAACTGGAAAATTACGGGAATTCCTTCAATATAAAAATGAGATCTTAATCGCAGTTAATTCCAGAGACGTAAATATGCTAAGATTGTCGTCAGCTTTTAACCCTTTCATGATGGGAGTTGCGCTGGTGCAGCACTAAAGATCATGTGCCAGTGCATTCTCTTGCATAAGTGAGTCTCACATAAGGAGCCTCGCATATATAAGAGAATGAACTGGCTTACAAGGTCAAGGTAAATGTGGCTAGGCCAATGCATTGTCTTAGATATGCGAGTCTCCCTATGTAAAATAATGCATTGGCACAGAGTTTTCGCAAAAATTCAAGAATCTCCAGTCACGGAAGGGTTAACAGCGGTTGCAGTTTTCCCCATGTGCATGGAACCCCGGAGATAAGTCACATGAGCTGCATAAAATCGGTAGCCTTGATCCAATTCGCGAACGCGTACAAACGCGGATTACTTTAAAAGGGATGCATCATCCAAGTTAGTAGGTCCTTGAGCGGTGAAACATTAAAAGCCGATTTTTAATTTCTAGTTTAAATAGTTTAAGGTCACACATGTTAATCGGAATTTCACATTCTGAGTTTCTCGATCGGATTTCCGGAATAATTGCTGTAACAGTTTGGTGTCTAATATATTTGCTGTACGAAAACCAAGAGTACGAGTATTCACATTATGATAATTATATGTCACTTCAAACCATATATGTGGTTTAAATGGACTCAATGCCTTCGAATTTGGTTCATCCGAAATAACATAAAAGTCATTAAAACCTACTATCATTAATAAGTACATATATTGATTTTGTTATTATTCTAATTTTTAATTCGATTTCACATGTCAAAACCATTGTTATGTAAACATTACTGTTACAGTGGAATTACCGATAAAAGTCCAATTTGTACAATAAGATACCAAAGTTTAATCACAACTTATGGTAAACATTGGCAGAGGACAAAGTAGTGACAAAATATTCTGAAAACATTTTGAAGGCTAATATATTCAAACACGAATAGCAATGTTTGTTAACAAATCGCGGTATCAGTTTTATTCACAAAATTGTGTCAACAAGCAAAATTTAGTTTTTTGACTATAAGAACAAATATTATCTATTTTTCCATATTCTTCTTAGTGGTGACTTTTACAGACCTTTATAATTTTTTGCACATTTACCCGAAGCGAGTGCTTTGGGTCCCTTAAATCATAAATGACAAATCTGTCCTCACAGTCTATGTAATGATTTTCCATATCACCCGACACCAATATAAGTACTAATATTACTGGTACTATCATCGAAGATAATTAATCAATATGTATCTATTCCAGATTATTTTAACTGATATGCATTATTAATTCACCCATTTATATTTAAACTGGTACTTAGGATTCAGGTGTGGGGTGAAACCCTCCATGGTCTATACATTTGTGATTTGAGTGGCCGTCTTGATGATGGTGTCACACCTGACCCGTGTGAATCCCAAATACGAGTTAACAGAGATGTTAGTAATGTTATACTATAATATTATAGTTTTCACATAATTGCTGAATTAGTATCGATAACGTCAACATATCAGGACGTGTTAGACTGAAATAGATAAAAAATATGTCATTTGGGCAGGAAATAATAATACCCATGCACTTTTTTGTTGAATACTGAATACCGATTAAATTGGGCATATGAATCCAGAGTACCGGTTAATAGATGGGGCGAATCTCGCGTACCACCTGGAAATGGCATGACACCATTTTACCAAAAATAGGGGGGGGGGGGGTGATAGTCTGTTTTCCATGTCAACCTTCTTGAGGTGGTGCAATCAATGTATATGTTTAATTTCAAGCAATTTAATACTATCGATGGTATATATCGCTCTGTGATCAATTGATACTGCTATCAAAAAGGTTAAAGATTGTGAATCTCTTTCCTGAATTATCTATATACATGTATATTTGGGAGTTTTCAATGTAAAAAACTGCGAGTCAGTTAACAAGGCAATATGACCTTATGACACTAAGAAATAACTTTTCTCTCCAATTATTTTCTATGAGCCAAGACAGGAAATGTGGCTATTTTTTTTAGAGAATTACATCGTTTTATTATATATATCCTGAAACAGTTTAAAGTGAAATATGTACAAAACGGGCCTTGGTAATCAGTTCTATATATACTTTTAGTTTATGTCATTCAAAGGGGGGAAACTCAGTTTGAAAGTTTAGACTTAGACAAAATTTCCTCACTGGAATTAGCAAATTCCATCTTCATATCTGGTATGTTAGACAAATTACATTGTTTTACTACCTATATGGCATGTACCAATGTACATTTAAACTACTTGTAACTTGCCTAACATACCAGATATATATGGAGACGGAATTTGCAAGTGTATTTGAGTCAAAATTTTAATCCAACACGTGTCAGTAAGTATTAACGCATGCAGTATATATGTCTATGTGTTACATGTCAGAACTCACGCGCTTGTATACTCACAATCGACACACTAGTTCGTGCATGTCGTTCAAATGTGAAAACTCAGTTTGAAAGTAGTTTAAAATGAGACAAAATGCCTCACTGGAAATAGCAAATTCCATCTTCATATCTAGTATATTAGGAACGTTTTATGTAGTTGGAAGGTCTACCTAACATACATGTAGGCAATCAAATAATCATATGATATAAAGGAAAGTGATTTTCAATCAAAATTTGACCTCAACTCTTGACTGTAAGTTGTATGGACACAAATTTGATTGAAATACATTGCATAGCTGAGAAGTTACTAGCACAATTTTAATTGTCTTTGTTTGTTGTCCCTATACCACGAGTGGCAAAATTTTCCACTTAACTGTTAACTCTATAATGTGTCTGTAACATACGTTTGGGGAAAAGTTCATAATGACATACCACTATCTCACTAATTTTGACCAATCTGAGATATCAAACTGGGCTTAGAGAGTCACAGAACACATCCGAGACTCAAGCATTCTAAGTAATCCCAGCCATTACAACTTCGTGTTGAAGTTGTTGTCAAGGGCGATGACGTACATAATGTCAAATACAGTACCAGTCAAAAGAAGTGGTATATTAAGCTCGCAATTTTCGCGCCCAATATCGCAATAATATTGCAAGTGGAAACGCTTATAAACGCGCCGCTTGCGATATTATTGCAATATGTCGCGCTTAATATCGCAATATGTCGCGCTTAACATTGCGACAACTTGCACTCAAAATTGTGACATTTAAAGCAAATTATTGCTACTTCTATATTGTTTATTGCATAAATAGAGACAATGATTTAGATTTGTATATTATTATAGTTGTAATTGATACATGTACAATATAGCATATATGTACACTATATGCACAGTATTTATTTAATATAAATGTAACACTATCGGGTCTGTGTGAAATTTTGCGCGCTTAATATCGCAATATTTTGCGCTCAATATCGGAATAATAAGCCAGAGTTTTGGTATTGCGCTATAATCGCGCCTTTTTCGAAATTAAGCGCGCGCAATATACCATTTCTTCTGACTGCTACTGTATTGGCTCCTGTTGATACACATATAACTACCGGTTTTCATCAGACTTAATTCACTATCAATGTAGGTAGAGTATATATCAACGGTGGGCGTGACAGTCATGGCGTAAACATATCCGACACAAGGGTGTGTACTAAATACAGAACACAACGTGCATCATAATATAGACTATTTATTTCGGACGGCGCATAGTATCATTTCACTCAAGCTTTTTTTATGATTTCGAGAGATATATCCATGAGACGTCCACATCTTACTCTATAAAAGATTGTCGATTAAGATGTGCGCTGTGTTCTGTCAACTTATTCACCATTTCCCCGGTGGACGGAACAGTTATTCAGACAATTTTGACTACAATTATTTGGTGTCAAATCGGGTGGGGAATCTTTAAATGTCCAGACTGGACACGTGATACGATTACAGGCAACTTTGAAATGGCTAAATATCACCCGTCCATGGATTGGATCGACATATCAATTTACGACACACACTCATGCTAATCAAGATATATCGTGCCTGAAATCAATAGGTCATTCTTGTCAAGACTCTAACGAGCGTAAGAAATGCCACCGCAGGCATTAAAGTTCGGCTATGAATTACCAATAATGTGGGCCCACTTTGATCTTGTCCGTCGAGACGGGTAAACAAGCTTCCGTCTTACTAAGAGTACTCGCCTATCAAACACTAATTTGAGTGCGTTCAGAGTTAACGGGAGTTGGTATCAATCGAACTGGCAGCGTGTACATGTGGAATTTGAATTAATCTATGATTTCCCATCTGGTTCATAATGCTTAGCGCCTCGGTGTAATCGAATAAATCGTGCTCCAATTAAGGACCCATGGCCTTCCCGGTTCAACGTATTATTTAATTACACGCTTATTAATTAAGTAGGGATATGTATCAACCGATGAACGAGCAGGTGGCTGTAAGGCTAATTCATCCCCCTAATTGTTCGGATCATCTGGAAATGCCCTACACTGAGCGGAGCAGCTCTGAGCAGACCCACGGAAAACGTATATGGTGAAGGGACCTGCAAAATAAGTCCGAACATCCTACCATGCCTTCCGTCGGAAACAACTCAACTAACTAACTAACGGGAAAACGTCCTCATCCAAAGGCGCTGTGGGCTGTGCCAATTAAGCAGTGTCATCGCGTGTAAGAAACTAGACTGAAATGTTGTTGGGGAAGTGGCCAGAGGGTCTCTGTCGAAGATGTCTTACTTCGAAGCAACCAATATTGGTCTTGAAATTATTATAAGTACTGGCCTATCAAACACTAACTCAACTGACTAACGGGAAAACGTCCTCACCCAGAGGCGATGTGGGTTATTTGCCAGAAGGTGTTGGCGCGGTACATTGTATAAATCCAAGCAGTGGCATAGCTGGTTAGGACTCGACTGAAATGTTGTTGGGGAAGTGGCCAGAGGGTCTCCATCGAAGATGTCTTATACTTCGAAGCAACCACTATTAATTGGTCTTGAAATTATTATAACTACTGACCTATCAAACACAAATTTGAGCGCTTTCAGAGTTATCGTATTTGGTATCAATGGAACTGGCGATGTGTGCATTTGAATTAATCTATTATTTCCCATCTGCATGGCCCACGATCTTTAGCGCCTCGGTGTAATCGAATACATCGTGCTGCAATTGAAGACTCATGTCCTTCCCGGTTTCGTGTATTATTTAATTACACGGTTATTAATTAAGTGAGGATATGCTTCAGCCAATGAACGACCAGGTGGCTGTATAAGACTTATTCATCCCCCCTATTTTTTGCATCAGCTGGAAATGCCTTATAGCGCAATTACTTTCAGCAGACCCATGGGAAAATGTTTACACACAAAACACCAAATAAATGTCATGCTCGAGGCTTAATTTCAGAAAACAGAATTGCATCAATAACATTACTCTAAAGTCAGAATTTCTTGAAATGACATTATTCCTGCATAAACGTGCCATGATTGTTATATTAACCGCGCAGTGTACTCTGGCTGATAGATCATGCCATGGCATGACTCAGAACTCTGGCTACGCTCGTAAAGATTATATTTGACCCGTCCAAATCATGGGAACTTTTTGATGTTGTGACCTGTCCTGCATGACGGGGAACTTTATAACATTGAACACACAACGCAGGGAATATGTTTCTCTTTTAATACGTATCCCTTATATTTCACAGTAGGGTGGTCCCAGCTCGAGATAGCATGATTTGCGTGACTTTGTGAGTCGATATCGCAATACGAATTGAATTGATTACGCGGGAGAAATTCCATGATTGTCAAAATACTCGTATAAATCATGCAATCTAGAGCTGGGACCTTCACCTACTGTGAAATACATTATTATGGAACAGGTATTACCTAAAAATAGATCATCTGGACTGTTTTTTTTATATCCGGCTGAGGTATATCATGTTGTCGTTAAAGGTACTCAATCCGATCAGAGGGTCCCCATATCATCAAGATACAACAAAATGTCTTCAAAATACGCCTTAGTTATCAGAATCGAGTAATTGCAACAAAATAAGGCTAACCACTGTCAACTATGGTATCAAATTTCCCAAAACTTGTTATTTATCAACATTTTGTTTAACCAAATATAGCCGTATTATCACTTGTTTTTAGAGTTATCCTTCTTCAACCGCAATTTTGACCGAGACCATTCGTTTGACGGCGTGTTTCTGGGCCACAAACAATTGAAATAACAAACTTCGAAAATCGATATCTGATCACTCAGAGCTTTGATGAGTAGGTTCCTCGACTCGAATAAAATATTTATTACCCCCCCCCCCCCCCCAGCCAAAGAAACGGTAATTTATGGGTGTTTAATCGGATTGAGTGCCTTTAAATCATCTATTGACTTTGCCGATGTCCTTCTCGAAAAGGTCATTAGGCAATTTGAGCGCCCTGCAGAGACCCTCTAGCGACGGCTCTATAGTCGCAAACGTTCACACACAAACAATCAATCACGGCCTCTTTCTCAGACGCGACAGAGGAAATCAAAGAAGCATTTTGTGGCTTCTGAATCCTTCGATGTCAAGATGATTGACACATTGTCCTGCTGGGTAAATGATATCCCGTGTCATTTCATGTCCATCCGTGTAGAATGGTGGTTGAATTCCGGTAAACATGTGTTATTGATGTTAGACTTTGGATAGAAGCCACACCCGTAAGTCACGCATCTCGATATTTTACACGATGCATTTCACGTCACAATGTTAAATTGTACAACATCACGTGGGTTTACGCACCTGTACTATCCGCACCTAGTATACGGTGGCTCAGTTGATAGGTGCGGGGCGCACCAGACCAACAAAAGCTGCATATAGAGATGGGAAATCTGATTTGTGGTCAACGCGAAGGGAGGTAATCTGTTTCGTGTATATGAGCAAGTTTGTCAGTTGCATTCCCGTGGTCGGTGGTTTTAAAACAATAAAGGTATAGTTGTATGTGCAATGGTAGTCACAGTAATGGATTAAACTTATCCGACATAAGGCTGTGGTAGCCTGCACGTGTGGTAATGTGCATGTATCTATGGTAGGCAAGACACAGATGCAAAGACATAGTTGACGTACACGTAAAACATTGGTGTCCGGAAATAATCCAACAGATTGTCGTCAACCCCAGATCTGCTTTGTATAATATAGAGACTTTGACGAAACCATATCGTATAATGTCATTTAATTGGAACAGAGTCCTTCAACAGACTGTTGTATCGACCAACACAGGGTCGGGGCAATTCGACACGCATACAAATAAACTAAGATTCCTCTGACCCACGAACCCCTATCAAATTAGTCTGCAATCGATCTATTCGTTGATCCATGTGTACCCGTGGCCACATATAAACACATAAAAAGTAAGTTCTCTGTAATATATCGGATTTTTTCTCTAAATATAAAGGTTTCATTGTTATGTAATTTCCCATATGTGTATCTGAAACTAATCGATTGTGTGAATAATGACCGTGTGGGTTGTGTTGCGCTCGAATGAACGCACATTAAAGGAACAATTGGAATTTAAAATAATCATAGTACGAAAGTTCGAGAGCAACCACATACACATCTTTATTTTGTGTGAACGAGAGAGTTTGACTAAACACCGCCCGACCAGTTCGGACCAGTGGCTTGTGAGGTGAGATATGGGTCCTGAGGGGTGTAGCTATGGAGGGATTGGGAAGCATGTGTGCCCCAAACTGTCAGCCCATGCACTGCCCCGCCCAAAATAGGTCTCACATAGAGGGTGAAATTGCCCTCACATCTACAGAACATATGTGCAATATGTAAACATTCACTACAATCATAATTCACTAGCTATTTGCGATGTTAAATTATAGGTAAAATAACGTCCACGGTCTAGATAGTGCATGTGCATGACGTTGTCTGGAATTTGGTTTACGTTTCGTCCGTCATCGGCAGGCGGTTATCCAGATTGCTCAAGTACTGTTATTTTTAAAAATGTCAATGGCGCACAAAAAGTAATAAAAGCGGGTTATTCAACAGTTTTGAGACTTACACAATTCTGAAAAAAAACCTCCCGACGTAGAGGCTATGGCCTGCTAATCGATCATCAATAAACACATTTCTTGCAAAAGCAATTAACTCTGGTACAATTCAGTACCATCGTTGCAATGTCATGGGTCTGATCATCAAACTAAGTCTGAGATAAGTGCCAGCTGTGAAGACAACACCGCTGCTACCACAACTCACCCACTGTGCTCCCCTGCTGACCAGAACTGGGCTCTTTCCCATCAACACTTTTCACAGACAAATTATCAACAAGAAAACTGCCAGCCTGGTGAAATTTAATATTGAAAAATTGACTTCTCATTCACCCCACAGGAGGTTACACAGCAAGTTTGACTCTCAGAGAATTAAAACACGAGCATGTTCCCAACGGCATATCATGCATTATCCCCAATCAATGACCGGCCTCATATCTGAGAATCCTGAATGGCTACGCCTCTGTATGATGGGCCATGAATTAGGGGAACTTACTTTGTATGCGTTTATTATATCTTTACCACACATAACCAAACAAACAAATGTAATTCGAATGTATATATAATGAGATTGATCCGCATATTGCGCTGTACATGCGTATATGATCACGTATACATATCGTGATAGCCACGTAACAAAATACCACATCCGGTACCCGGCTTTGGTATTGGTTCGAAAATTGGCGCTCGAATATAAGTTGATTCGTAATATCGTTCAAACAACATGTTCTTAGAGGATCAATCATACGCATTTTCGTCTCATTTGAAGTAAATGCTTCATATTCACAACCGTTCAATACGCTGGCGTGAGTCTTTCTCGTCCACGTGTACCCACTTGGCCTAGTTTTGAAAGAATCGTGATTTCCTTTCTCATAACTGGAGGGCATTCGATAAGTTTGATATTTGATAATGTGTCGATACCGTATCGAACATCTGACATCGTATATAATTACCGTCTGCCTTTTAAGAATATTGCCCCAAGCAGTTCCTATATAACCGAGATCAGCCACATGTATACGCGTATAACTCGTATATAAAGCGTAGCATTTTGCCAATAAAATATAGGAAAATTCTACACAATTTAAAATCTCCTACATTTGTTTCTACCCAACTGGATCAAGTTCGAGATAGTTGCTCTACGTGGCTATATTGTATCCAAAACCACTTCCAGCCAACCTTGTGTATGGTTCTCTATAGTATAGGTGTACTTACCGGAAAGTTGGGATGGATAGGAAATATATTTTTAGAACTCTCTCTTCGAAACATACATGTATGTATTCAGACAACAATTTTAAGACTTATATTTGCTCTTTTACTGTGAAAATTGCAGGATTTTTTAGAAATCAGCCTGCTTAAAACAAAACTCACAGAACCATTTGAGGGCAGTTCATTGTGATATCTTAATTGTTTCTGGCTAAGTTTTGGTGTAAACAGTATTTAATCCATATAATTCATAAAGTAATTACAATATAATAATAAGTTATTGTATGGAGGGGATTCGACAGCAAGCTGATAGCTTATATGTGTCGTCTCCGGTTATGGTGTGACCGAGCCCACAACGTGAGTGTGCTTGTATTAAGTGCGATGTATTTCAGACAATTTGAAGTTCACAGTTGGCGTTTATTTGTTTTTTTTTGTCTTGCATTAACTCACGCAGTGGGCTCGTTCGATAGGTGTGTCGATATTAAGTTTTATGGAATAAACGGTTTAAGTGAGACTAAGAGTTGGTATTAGTAATACAGTTGGTATTAGAAAAATTGATATCAGATCAGTGGGAGAAAAAGGGAGAATTAGATATTAATGTTTCAGATAGAAGAGAATTTAAAGATATATGGATAATCTGATGTGGACATAATGATTTTGAAGAGCTAATCTAGCTCATTGTTGCATATCTTCCGATTTGATTTGGTTATTATGCGCGTTATTATGCGCATGTGTGGTTTAACGGACGGGTCCTCGGGGGCCATTACTAATTGAATCGTTTGGTGCTTAGGATATATTTTTGTACTCTGAAAATGGTTATATTATCGTCATGTGAGAGTTCAGTGGAACCGCGGAGTAGCACCTCGGTTGTAATGTTACAAAGGCCAGAAGACACTGTAGTTAGAAATAAAGCTCTTTGTGAGTCGTATCTTTCGCATTCGAGTAAATAATGTTCGGTATCCTCTAGCTTACCACAAGCACACATTGGTTGATCAGAAACAAAATTTGAATAGTTGTGGTAATTTAATTGGCTACAGTGCAGTCTAAGTCGAGAGTGCAAGACGTGCGCGTCGCGTGTGTATATGCATAATAAAACCATTTAGGGATATTGTTCAAGTTAGAATTCAATGACTTTGAGAATGTCACTATCGAATCCATGGCAATCCTGCTTGTGTCAAGGTTATTCCACAACCTGGTTGTCGAGGGAAGAAAGGATCTTCTGTGATATTCATTATCGAAAACTCGGACCATAAAACAATTGCCTTGCCTGGTTACACGCCCCGATATCTGACTGTGAGTTGGAGGTACTAAAGTTCTTAGATCTATTGGTGCCTGCATGGCCATACACCATCTTGTAGAATAGCTTCACTTTGTATTTTTCACGTCGTGATTTTAAGGTTTCCCAGCCAGTTTATGCAAGGAGTGTCGACTTACTGACATACCTAGTGGCACCCGGTACAATACGAGCTGCTTCAATAATATCAGATTCATGTTGCACACAACCATCCCAGACTACACAAGAATATTCAAGAACTGGTCGAATCAGAATGAAGTAATATTTTTCAAGACTAGCTCTGTCAAGATAAAATCGATATTTTCTTAGTAGGGAAATACGTTTCCAGGCAGTATTCGTCATTGCATTGATGTGGGGACCCCAGCAACCACCTTTACTCAAAATAACACCGAGATGCTTGTGTGAATTGACTTCTTTAATGGGCTGTTGATTCATAGTCAGAGTTGTGTGGTTTAGAGTATTGCGTTTTCGAGTGCATGGCAATACCTCTGTCTTGAGTTCATTGAATTTAACAAGCCATGTAGATGACCATTCTTCAAGTCGTTTAATATCCTGCTGCATCATAATTGCCCCAGTATTAGGGTCACCATGCAGTTGTCAGTGCAATCGAAGTGTTGTCGGCAAAAAGACGAATATTACATGTCATGTTGTCAACAATAAACAGGATAGGACCCAATACGGGCCCTTGTGGCACTCCTGCAGTTATTCCCCCCCCCCATGTTGATTGGCCAGAGCGTATAGTACTGCACGCTGTTGACGATCGGACAGGTATGATTTGAACCAACGGAGCATGTTATCGCGAATTCCTATTGCATGACGTTTAAAAAGTAGACACTCGTGCCAGACTGTATCAAACGCTTTACTTATGTCAAAAAATACTAATCGAATGTCCAAAGATTTACTAATTTTGTCAAATATGTCACAAAGCTGATAGGCAGTTGAATCGGCGGGAACAAAACCGGACTGACGTTTGGTTAGAATATTATTCGATTGAAGATATGCCATAAGGTGTTTGGCGATGCATTTTTCAAATAACTTGCTTATACAGCTTAGAAGTGAGATTGGTCGGTAATTCGCCGGATTGATTCGATCCCCTTTTTTTATGTATTGGTATACAACGTTTGCGCATTTCCATTGTTCAGGGAAGTGTGATTCTCGGATAAAACGGTTGAAGATTTTGGAAAGATGCTTACTCAAGCTTGTGTATAGTTCTTTAACAGACGCGGGCTAATAAAATCAGGTACAAATGCCTTATCGGGTTGGAGTTCTTTTATAGCATTATAAACTTCCAGCTCAGTTTTATTTATATCACTGAGTGTGGTCAGATTAGGACCGTCCGATGTTGGGGGTGGAGGTTGTTTTGTTCCATCGAGAGATTCAATGCTACAGAAGTAGCCATTATATAGCACCTCGGATTTGTCTTCATCCGACGACACAACTTTCCCCTGTCAAGCTAAAGGAGGCATAGTTTCAACCCTATTTGTGGAAAGATGATTAAATGTTTTCCACCATTTTCCAGCTGTTGTCTTGTGATAATTGAGGACTTCTTGCACTTGTAATAAATGAAATTGTTTGGACGATCTAACTTCGGAAATTACTTCGTTTCGAATTTTTCTATATTTGCTTCATGAATCGGAGGTATTTCTTCTTTTTGCTGATTTATGAATCCTTTTTCGTTGTCTAATTGATATTTAATCCGTGGGTTCATCCAATCGGGCTCGTCTTGCATGCAGCTGATAAACTTAATGGGAATATGTTTATGCATAAGCTCAGTTAGTTTGTGCGTCAGAGTGCCACATAGATCCTCAAGTGGTATGTTGTTAAATGCCTGGGTCCATTCAGATGATTTTATTTGATTGTTTATTGTGGAGAAATCTGCTTGTTCAAACATATATACAGTGCGTTTGTTATGTACTTTCGGTGTAGTTGTTTCACAAGTTTCAATTTTCACGTAAACCTGGACGTGGTAGCGAACTAAGTCACAAAAGAAGGGTTCTAATGTTCCACTTTCATTTCGTGTGCAGTTACTCATACAACATTTCGACATTTCGTGTGCAGTTACTCATACAACATATATGAATGTTTCTGAGAATTCAGTGACATTTGTCGAGTCATCTATAACTTGCTGGAGGGAGAAATATGTTGAGATGGAGGACACGTTGGAATTTGCTGGATTAAACTGATTTTCATTCAAATTTCCACATATGATTATTCTGTGGGATGAATGGGCATTGACTACATCACCAATATTTCCATCGATTTCGCCCCAGCATTGTACATTTGGTGGGCGATAATAAACCAGAACGTTTTTTCCATTCAATATAATTTCGGTCCATAAATGTTCTAAATTACTTCTTGCCATGTCATTTCTACGTTTAAATGCTATATTATTATTGACATAGACAATAACACCGCCCCCTGTTGTATCGGTATGAACTATATGTCTACGTTCAGGTTCGTGGAGACCATATATATCAGCAAATCGTTTTGTTCATTTTTGGTACTAAGCCAGGACTCTGTAAAACCACACACGTCATAGTTTTGGATTTCGGTGGAAAGAAAATCAAGTTCGGGAAAATACTCTGCACATTCAAGTGGAACACTGATATAGTTCTCCATCTGTTCCGGGTCCGGGATTAGGCAAAATATCGCCGGAATTTAATAGCAATTGTCTGAGCCATGCGGGCGTTGTGGCAAGATCCTTATGAGCGGATCTTGGTACCCTAGTTTTAATACATATAGGATGCGATTCATGAACATTTCGTCGGAGTTCACGATTGAAAGTATGAGTAGTAATCTAATGAGCTTGAATTGGTTTGTTCCATTCATAGCCAAGTTTACGTAATAAAGTAGAAGTTTGGACGTATATATATATACGGATCACATCGCTCTTTACGTTTCGCATATCGCGCGGGATTATAAAATGTGCATATACCCTTGAGCGGTAATAGTTATCCTGGATCATATCGATGATAATTTATGGTTCTATATAGGTAATATGTAGGTAGGCTTTTTCATTTGATCATAGTTCCATCGGCGCGACATTGGCTCAGTTGCAGGCTCATTGCTGAAGATACATATAGGGACAATACATTGTGAAGTAAGAGAGTAATACATATTAATATGTGGATATAACATAAAAAAAGAAAATGAAAAAACATATTCATGACATAATATAACAAAACAGTTCTTAAAGAAGGAAGTACAACTTATATGGAGATATTCATTGGTTACTTTGTTATGAGACGAGGCTATATATGTTAGGCAGGATCGCGGTATGGGATATAGAGAGTAATCATTTGGTTTCAAAAATTACGCCAAATAACTCATGAGATGCGATAGACGTCGGTAAGAAATAACTCACGAGAAGCGAGAGACGTCGGTAAGAAACGAGTGCGCGTTAAAACGAGCGCACGAGTTTCTTACCTATAACGTCTCTCACCTCGAGAGAATAATTCAACGCAATTCCCGGAACCAATTTATTACTCTATTTATTACATTTCTGCATCAATTTGGTTCGCATGAAAGTCGCGATGTAGAGAAAGATTAACCACCGAAATTTCAATCAAGACCAGTAAGCTCAATTGTATCCAGTGATTGAGTTCCATGTCAGAACTTGTCAGAATATCAAACAAATTCGCAGGTTTTGTACTGCTGGAAGAACGGAAAAATGAATTTCATATCTAATAAAAAAAAAGCAAATAAATACAAATATCTAGGAAACAATAGATTTTGGGTGAAGTTTTTTTTAATATAGAAAAAAAATTGTAAAGTATCATTTGGAAATTATGACCCTTGAGAAAGGTATGTAGTTTAATTTCATATAGAATTGACTATTCCAATGTGGTGGTGAGGTATGTGGATTTAACTATGAGTATGGGTGTTGACTTCGGAGATAATGCCTTTGGGCGTGTAAGCTTGCAAGTGCATACCACGCATTCCATTGATGGATTTTTGATCTACAGTAATGCTCTAAGTAATCGACTCCTTAACAACAGCAGAATTATGGGTAACTTTTCAGAATTTAGTCGGAAATATGGCTTGTTGCCATTCATCTGAAAGCTCTCGGGGAGAGCTTTCAGATGAATGGCAACAAGCCATATTTCCGACTAAATCCTGAAAAGTTACCCATAATTATGCTGTGGTTAAGGAGTCGATTACTTAGAGCATTACTGTATACTTGACTGTCATGAATCATATTGACCCGACGGATAAATGAGAACCATTTATTTATTAACTACTCGTTGGCGGGTAATTCTTAAGGAACTTTTTAGAGAATACGCTCATTAAACAGCCGTTCGTTGAACTTATTATCTGAACATTTCCCACCAATGAATAGGAATCCTTTCTCTACTAGTATTATCTGTGTTTAGTCTGTTATCTGCTTATATTTACTGTATATCCATCGAGATAAATAATTGACCATTCCAATGTATAGTTCTATAATATAGTTGGATAGTCCATGCATTTCGTAAAGAAATGGTTGACAACGTCAACGCCACTTATTATGAGTGGCATAATTATACAAATGATCGCAATAGTATGGACACATTGAAAGCGACCCACCGACATTTCGATGTTAGGTAAAATGAGGAGCATGAAGCAGCTTCGCTGCCGGTATTTACTATAGAATCCTCCCACACCGCTATCGGGGTATGCCCTGTTTATTTTATAAACAAGCGATTTTTATCCCATCTTCTGACCTTTGTTTATTGAGAATATAAAATCCGGATATGTTGCTCAGCCGAAGCTAATTACTGAGGGGTGTTATCTCCTGCAAGTAATGTATACACAATAGTGTACGCATCACGCCTTGGGACCTAGATTCTATAGTATGCGTTTTTGCACAAATGCAGGCAAGACATGTTCACAACATAATTTCACTGGAAGAACGCAATGAAAACGCTTGAAACGACATGGCGTGTATGCATCGCACAACTTATGTGGCGTGATTTGGTAGCATTCGCAATATTTATAGGCTATTACTTGGTTTGTTTGATATTAGGCCCGATATCAACTCCAGGTAACCTCATCAGCCTGATACGGAATGTTGAAGGCTGGTATGAGGTTATCGAGGGCTGATATCAGACCAATTATATCAAACCAACCAATTGGTATCCTATTTATTAATTAGATCGCATCAACAGTGTAAAATCACAGGTCCCCTGGTGCGACAACCACACAAGGGCCACCACGAGTATCCACCTTAATATCTTAATACAAGGTTTGTGTCTATCAAACCTGTATTGGATATAGACTCACTTGCGATCAAAATTCATCAAAATCCCCTGTGCTTGAGATAATGCCACATAACCATTTTTAGACCATATTCGCACCTTTAATTTGATGTATCTGGCGCATCGATACGTGGAAGATCACCAAAATATATATGAATATGTGCACACTTTCGAAACTGGACAAACCCTTGAACAGATTCCCATCAAATAAATCATAGTAGCGCTGCATAATTCCACATGCTTGTCACATGTGTGGTCCTGTCTGTGTGACCTCAGAAGAGTAACTAATACAGTGCTACTATGCTATATTTGATGGGAATCTGTTCAAGAGTTTGTCCGGTTTCGAAAGGGTGCACCTATTCATATATATCTTTGGTGATATTCAACCTATCATTGTGGGAGACACACCAAATTAAAGGTGCGAATATGGTCTAAAGAACTGGGTTTGTGGCAGTATCTCATGCACAGGGGATTTTGATGAATTTTGTTCGCAAGTGAGTATATACCCAATACAGGTCTGATAGATACAAACCTTGTATTAAGACATAAAGGTGGATACTCGTGGTGGGGTTGTCGCACCAGGGGACCTGTGCGTAAAATCGACAACTCTTTCAAATGAGTGACGTCATAACAATTAGTCTACAAATTATTTAGCAGTGAGATAAAGTTACGGCATGTCGTAAAACCATAATACTCGAATTTGTTATATCGTAAAATGATATCACTCGGATTGCATAGTGATGTCGTAAAATGATATTATTCGGTTTAAGGGAAAATTGAAGCGATATTTACCAAGTTCGATAACAAGAAGTTCTGGGCAAAAATGTCATATCTAATTGATAAAGGTCCATACATCACGACATAGTGATATTTAGACTTTATACCCTGACGCAACTAACTAGCGTCATACAGTATATGTAGCAACGTCATTAAGAGTGTTCACATACATAAGTGAGTAAATACTCTTTATTCATACCATATCGATTCGGAATAGAACGCTCTTTGTTTTGTTCATGATACTTAAAACACCGATTTGTTTATGCATATATAATTAACTCACTGAACCGATTGTCGGGAAATTTCACATGTATATGAAGTGTATTAGGGCCGATGTTGACCCAAAAGTAGAAAACCATTATGAGAGAAGAAAACTCCACGACTCGTCACTCGTGCGAAGAACAGCACAGTTCTGCATGTCACGACAAGACGTGCTCCATTATGCCCCCTAGGGTGTATACTGCGAGGCTGATCTGGCGATGTCATAGGAGCTATGGGGTAACTTTGATTAATAACGTACTCGCTATATTGCGTATCCGTTAAACTTTTTCAGAATGTATGTATTCGCGGATGTATCTTCGCGGATGTCTCATTGTTGCAGTATGTAACTTATATAACCGCGTAATTGCTTTCGATATTTATGTGTGAGCAATGGCTGGACAACTAGGAAGATTTTATTGCGGGAGACACAATACATAATATAACAGCTAACATTGCTGGTGAAGTATGTCTCAGTTGGAATGTAGACTAAATGTCGTATTGCGATGTGTCGGGGTGTATTTAATCCGACTAGTATATTTTTGGTCCGCATTTAGAGTCTTTCTGATGCGGTGAATGAGAAACATTCAGTGAAGGATTAGTTGTTTTAACGGAATTATGAGAGAGGGCATTCTTGAAACCAGTATATTTTACATATGCCTAATAATATGACCTTGAGGGCGTTACCATTTCTGACTATGGTTTTCTTGTAATGCCATTGTGCTGCATATTGCTCTTGCAGCAGACGAAGATTGTCATGCCGTTCAGTGTCAGTATCCACTCTTGTGCAGATTGTTCACTCACTTTGGTGTCGTGTACATATATAGTTGCCAAACCACCAAGGAGATGTCCACCTGTCGTTAACCGAGAATCCTGACAATTGATCATGACAAAATGTCCAGAATACGTTAATATGTTTCCTCTTAGTGAACCCA
This sequence comes from Siphonodentalium dalli, assembly GCA_032622095.1. Classification (NCBI taxonomy): domain Eukaryota; kingdom Metazoa; phylum Mollusca; class Scaphopoda; order Gadilida; family Siphonodentaliidae; genus Siphonodentalium; species Siphonodentalium dalli. The sequence goes on along the minus strand of CP136063.1, from coordinate 159,561,539 downwards.
GTGACTTGGTTCAATCGAGTTTCCAAATTTTGTTTACGTACTTTTGAAGGAGGTATAAGAAAGAAAAACGAAATATTTGAGATGGTCACAGCCATTTCCCAGCTGTTTTCAAGTTTTTGCACAAATGTGAAACAAACGCTCTTTATATCTACCGTATCAGGAATAGAAAAACACGGAACGCTCTTTTCAGTTCCATGCCGTGTACGCGGCTGTTGTTTGTTTGGGATGAAAAACACCGTCTTCAACTCGTATTTGTTATTACTTAAATCGTCTTTCTGGGACATAAAATATTCAAGTTTGTATCAACCTATCTGGATACCGGGGGAAATCAAAGGCGATTATCATTATGTGTATTTTGGTGCGCCAACCGCAATGTGGCTTTAAATTCCCAAAGTTTGATCACATTCTGATTGCCAAATCTGAAGATATCCTGGAAAATACGGGGGGGGGTGCTTACTTATTATGTATTTATATGAATGTCTTTCTGCTGCACACATGACGCCACATTCGATTTGCCACAATAACACTAACATGGTACGTTTTCTATACCAAAATAACTATTAGATCCTACCCATGACCACATTAACCCTTCCATGACTGGAGCTTCCTGAAATTTTGCGAAAACCCTGTGCCAATATATATATATATAAACAAATATGAAGCAATGAACACTGATACTGAGTCCGTGCCTCCATAACTCTGACATATATGTATATATGAGTCTTCCATATATAGGGAACATCGCATAAATAAGAGAATATATTGGCCTAACAATATTTAACTTGTACAATGTAAGCCAGTACATTCTCTTATATATATCCTATGGGATACTCGCATATATATAAAGGATAATGCACTGGTACATGGTATTTAATCTGCACCAGCGAAGCTCCCCGCATGAACGTGTTAATGTGAGGATTTGATGGTCAGAAATATATTTTCAAAAGAGGAAGATTTATTTCGTTTTGATTTTCGTCAGGCCAACGACCGTGTCTGATAAAGAGCGTCGACCATTTCATAAAACAAAATGCGGTAGTTAATACAGAACCTTATCATTATGGTATTTTATACTTGTTCTCAAACGGTGTGTTTGTTCATTCGTGGATTTTCCCGATGCTTGTGTCAGACGAATGGTAGTGAATGTAAGTGTTTTAATGGTAGTGAATGTAAGTGTTTTAATGGTAGTGAATGTAAGTGTTTTCGATTTCTCTTGTCTGGTAAGCTGAACATTGACTTGTGAAATATTGAGTAATCTTGTGTCAAATCAGATCGTTCATAGGGCCCTGTGCCAATGCATTCTCTTATATATTCGAGTCGACCATAGGTCGCCTCGCATATATAAGAGAATGCATTGGCTTAACACATTAAAAATTATAAAATTGTTAAAGAATGTAAGAAAAAATGGTAAAAAGTTTTTTAAAAAGATTTTTTTTAGGCCAATGCATTCTCTTATATATGCGAGGCGACCTATGGTCGACTCGCATATATAAGAAAATGCATTGGCACAGGGCATAACTGTAACTATCACAATGTGGTCAAGGAGCCGGTTCCAATGATATCCATATGGTTCTATTGAGACAGACCGAAGATATTTTATAGGCTGTTGAAGCTTTATTTGGCCGTTTTGTTGGGTAAAGGGTTTCGCATACATGGTTTCCCAAATAACATCGGTTACGTGCAATGAAAGATACGTTTCATGACGTGCTGTCTACATAAATATATCTCTCCTAAATAGGAGTGAAATTATTTCCAATTGAGCTTTCTGTATGGACAAGTATACCGTGACCTGGTAATTGCACAGTCTATATGGATTAATTTTATCTATCAGCCCATCTTAAGACTCGATCCTGCTTTATTCTGGATATATTATTCAAAGGATGCATTTTAATACTAAAATGTCTCGTGAAAATATTATGTCATGCATGTGATATATATAGGTTTTGTGGATTTCCCTCCTCCGGTGGGAATATTCGCATTATACGCGTACATGTACAACTCAATTGAATGTTCATGTATATGGTTAGATCAATGGACGTATGTGCTTGGAAAACCTTGTCCGAAGACACCGGAAGAATCATTTAGGACTCGTTTCCGCTTCCGTGTTTTCGTAACGACCCGGAAAAACCAATGACGCCTGCCTGATCTCTGAGACATACCAGCACTAATCAGCAAGTGCTTATTCAACGGAGAGCGAATAAGCCGGAAATTATTTGGTGGTACCAGTTCCGCCTTTAATGAGACATCAATTTCTAGACACAACTCATTCATGGAGTCAATTTCCGCCAATCGTTAATCAGTCATGCGCATCGACGTTCTTTGATCAGACTTCGGTGCCTATACCGAAGTAACCGAACACACTTTATGCCACCAGACTTATAGAGAATCTAATGGTGCACGGTGAACCATTGATGTCAGGTTGATTAGGCGCCGTATAAAAACACCAGGGACACAGCTAGAGGGTCCCGGTTTTATTTTGTTTATTATGGTTAATATTCGTTTAACATTTCCATTATACTGGAGCTTCCTGAACTTTTTGCGAAAACCCTGTGTCAATACATTCTCTATGTGTGAGAGCCGCATATATAGGAAGCATCGCATATATAAGAGAATACATTGGCCTAATAGTTTACCAACTGAACCACCGGTGGCCCACCATCTCCGTTATGGGGTGCCCGACTTCGATTTTTCAATTATATCTGTTTTGCTGTGAGGATGTCATAGAAGACGAAGCACATTTTCTTATGGCATGTACTGCATAGACACAACTACAAAAAGAACTTTTCTAAATTGATGATTAACCATAATCCGAATTTTCGAAATATTAACGCCAAAGAACAATTTATTACTATTTTGATGCTCAGTGTGATCCCGTGACTCCGTGTGTATCGATCTTAGCTTATTGTGTAATATATTTTTATTTGTTTATATTATTATCACACGTTTAGTATATTTTGAGGTATTTTCCCAATCAGTTATAAAAGTACACTATTATTCCTTTGAAGGGGTTTTCATGGGGGGGGGGGGGGGGTGGCAAGAGAGAATACAAGTACAGAAGTATAGTCATATCTGTTGCAGGGAAATGTTCAGAAATTAGTTCAACAAACGACCTATAGTTTACTATACTTATTATCTGAGCATTTCCTACGTGATAACTACTAATCAATGAGCACTTAGTATAGGAATGGTTGCAGGCTTTCACATCCGTAGTTAAGATTTCATGCATATATCGAAATCACGCGACTTAAGATATTTCCTCCGCAAAATGTGGAACCGACAGAATTACCATTACTACAAACTTGTTGTGGTCAAAACAAGATAACAGGTGACTAAATATAGTTCCGACGATTAACTGGGCTAAAAATAGACTTGTTTGCATGTGAACGCGTTTTAGCAAATGGCGACATTCGTACGATTTCACTCAATGAATCATGCGTTGTATATCTGCCTATATAACATGCTAAGGATACAATCTGAGTAGAACATGATATACAAAACGAGCAAACAAAAAGAACAGTGAGACGTTTTACTAGTGATCAGTGAGTTACGGGAAAAGTTTTATTTATTTGATGCTGCAAATTTGAGGAAACAAAAGAAAGGTGTGAAAAATGTAGACCGGTCATCCACACTCATTGAAAATATTATGTATATTATATGTTCTGCATTGTTCTACCTTAAATGGTAGCTTACGCAATAAAGCATTCATTATTCGTATGTACAATTCGAGAGTTCTAGTTATAGGTGCACTTCACTGTGTTTGACAAAATGTGTTGTCAGCCTGAGACACTGCTCAACAGTATATATACATCCAGTCTCTTTGACATACATGGGATTTTCCTCGGCTTTTCAAAGAAACTGCATCACAACCGGAGGAGTAATGATAGGAAGTGTCATTTTGAAAGGGATATCCCATTCTAAAAATAGATGTAATGGTCCGCACAGTTAAAAAAGAAGTACCATCGTTGTGGCAGTGATCTAGTACTTGATTATACTGACAACTATGGTGGTTGCTAATGTAATGGCATTCCTATTTTATGATCGATCCGAGACGAGTGTTAATGTCGCTGGTCGTCATAGGCCGCAGACAATAGGTTTGATTGAGCTTTCGTGACTTCTTCAGACATTAGTTGTCCGGCTCTTTGAGAAGACTATAATTCCGTCTCCATGTAGACATTTGCCACCACGACAAGACAACTACGTCAATTAATTTGGCGAACTTCAGACGAGTATATTCACGGAACTTCGTCTCTACTGTCTCTTAATGGTTTCATTCGGACGAACAAAACATTGCACATGCTATAATGTGACCAATAGAGATGTGTGTTTTACAGTTCTTAACCTTTTGTGTTACGCCAATAACACTGACTACTCTAAGTTGTGATATCGATAACCACGCGACTTAAATCGGAAGTTTTTTTGTTCAAATTAACGCTTTAGACATGACTAACGATAAACACGTAAATGACTGGCATTATGTAACGGTAATCACAACCCAAAGGTTGTTTTACGGTTCGTAAGCGACGCAAGTATAGTTGTGACGTCACTAATTTCTATACTCCATCAACCTCAAATTTGTTTTTTTAAGGACGACCAGCTGGGCGCAGCCAAGCCGCGCATATGTTCTTCTTTGATCAGCCTCCCAATAGCAATACTAATAAATTTGAAAAACACAAGCACCCTTATTCAAAATTAAATGATTAATGTGGATTTAGTTGACATAGGCGCATATCATTCGGCACACCTCGTCAGATTCCGAGCCGTTTCGGTTTGAAAGTACGTCCCCTGGCCCATAGCAACGTTACAAATGGTGACGTAATTTTCGTTTCAAAATGGCTGCGCCCTGATAAGTTATTGGCAAATGCTATTCAAACTCTTCAAACAACAACAACTCTTCTCCGTTGTGGTTCTCGTGCTGAATTTTATTTTGCTATAAGCCAATCGATTGGGCATACATTGTGTGTGGATCCTCCATATTTTTGAAGTTTAACAGTGAAACTTAAAGTGAAACTCAGTCAGTCGAAAGAAACTGAATCAGTGAATGACGAAACGAAAATATTAAAATGAAGGTCACTGGAGTGGACTGTGGACGTTGGACTGGTCTGTGGTCACCACTGTGATTTGATTTGTTCTGTTAAATTTTAAGTCTGTTTTCACCTGGACTCAGTGGTTAGAGTTGCAAGCGGCAAATTGTTCCGTCTACTTCTCTAAATTTAATTGTTAATAGCTGACACTGTCACTGTCACTGTCAGGTCAAGCCTCAAGGAAATCAGAAAATGGACATTTTAGAGCTGACTGATTTACTCATTTACTACTAGTACTACTAGTCTATTACTATTAGGATTGTATTATTGATTACAGATTAGTAAATAAAGTTTTCAACGACTTCAGCCTGTTCAGGCTCAGCCTCACCCACTCACTGTGATTGTGACTCGACTCAAAATACAATTCTAGCCATCTACAGAGCAGTCGACACACATATGTGACAAACATGTGAAGCCCAACGAATTGGTGACTGACAAAGTAAGTCAATTAACTTGGTGAGTGAAGGAAAGGAAGAACATTGCCCATTTGGTCTCGGCACACTGCAGAGTGTAGTGACTGGTGAGAGGATATGCTTCCAACTTTCCATCTATGAATTGTTTCCTGTGATTGACAGATCAAGTTAAATATAATAATTATAATGCACCGTTAATAACGCCATTAACAGTGATTTGTTTTAGTATTCTCACATATTAAATATTTCATGATTTTAACACTGTGTTCTCGGTTTAAACCTTAAAGCATTAAGCGGGAGCTCGGTCAGCATGGCTAACGTATATAGTGGCTATATTTGTGGATTTTTTTTCGAATATAGCCCTGCGTACTTGCTATTGTCGACTTGACACATTGGGATTGGAATAATCTGTATGCTAAACAATAATTCCAGGCCAAGCTGGTCATGGCCTTCTAGTACGTGTAGTTCTACATGACCCATGAGGCAATCGCAGATGGTCATATAAATGTTTAATCTGGTAGCATTTTCTTAGACCATACCATGAATCTCTATGTATCTATGCCCGCCGAGAATGATATATTACACCAGTACAAAGTATTTGCTGTTGCGATAGGGAAGTTTGTAACAATGAAAAAACAGTACAGGTAATAAATTATGAAATACCTGTTCCTTAATAATGCCTAACAATAGTGTCAGCATGTGCCGCATGATTAGTAATGTTGGATAAAATTCTCAACGATCATTAAATTATTTGGCATAGAGACATATAAAGAATTAAATTAAAATATAATTAAATATAATTAAATTTCCATCACTATTATTAATTTCAGTCTAAGTCTCCACTATGGCACTATCATTATTATTGATCATCACAATGATTAGACACCTGAGAGTACGATATAAGCTCACAAACGTAACAAACAAGCATGCAATATTGAACTGGGACCACCCCTACTGTGAAGTATATTATTGAATTGAACAATAAAGGGGAATATATTCCCTGCTTGTTTATTCATTGTTATAAATTTCGCTGTCAGAACATAAAAAAGTTCCCTGGTTTGTGTACAGTGCAATTGGTGTAATATGGTGTAATATGGTGGCTCGATAGTCTTTTAAGGTGAACTCAGTAAACGTGTATATATGCGCGTCTGATTAAAGGCACGGGCGGCGTTCGTAGCAGAAATATTCATATTTGTTAAAATCGCCATCAACAGAAGGAATATTAACATATATATAGTTTTGTTCATATGCCAAACATAATCAGCGCATAAATAGTATATTGTCGTCAATCTGTACGATGGTGTACGTAAACAATTAAGAGCCTGCTCGTGTCACGGTTATACAGACGTTATGCTTCTGTTTACATAACACATCGCAATTCTATTGGTTAATCACACAAAAATGATATAAACGCTCTTTATTATTTCCATATCAGGAAAACATTAACAGATAACACTCTTTATGTTTACCATATCCGGATCTAAACAAAAGCCAGGAAACGTAACGTTTTTTGCTTTTGTTTACATAACAAAGGAAAACAAATTGACAATAACATACTGTTTGTACCATATTTCTGATTGGTATAAGAACAAGGTCCGTCTATATTTTACTATTCTTTCTGTTTATGGCGGTTTTTGACGGAGGTGAATATTTTAACAGCATACCCACCGCCAACACCGCCCGTATATTTAATGAGTAGTAACCATATATATAGGAAACGACCCGAACATACCACTATTGCACAATGACATCAGTTTATTTGATATAAATTATTTATCCACTCCAGCCCCAAAACAATAGTCATTTGGCAAATTAGGTCATTCCTTTTCGAAGTGCATATCATCTACTGAAGGTGGATCCTACCACAGGCCAGAAATTGTGTCTCATTGAGTCAGTGCGCCCCACCCATGTAACTCGCTGAAAGTCAAGCATACATAAACGTCTGTAAATAAATCAGATGTGGCTATGTGAAATATGCAATAAATCCCCGTTTTCCACATCACAAAAATGTATTCAGTATTATATGTAAATTTAACCAATAAAGATATTTTCCCCTTAAAATAGCAAAAATTAAATTAAATAATTTTGCCTTGAAAATTGGTCGCTGGGCCAGATTCAACCTTCGCCTGATGATAGCATTTTGAACAAATATAGTAACATGTGTAATATGGCTAATATCTCTGGACTGGCGCCATGGATATTGGTCTGGAAATTAGAGAAATGTTAGAGGCTATGACTCACTCTGACCCATGTCTAACTGTGGCCCACGTTCCCCTATATCTGGTGCTGCAACATATTCTCTTGCAAATAGGTTTATATTGTACCTAAATATATATTCACATAGGTTCCTATTTTTTATTCATTTAAATTTGTTTAAACCAAAATTTTGAAAAACTAATGCCACTATACACTCTGCCAGGGCACCCTGAGTCACCACACAAATTTCGTTGAAATCAGGGCACTAAAATTAACAAAGACATGTTGGTCTCAACTTTACGCCAGTCTTACATGTATATGTGTACTAGTATATAAACAGTCCCATGAAACATGTATACATTTATTGATGGACATGTTGTGGGCTGTTCATACAGGATCGGATTCATTATTCCGAAGGTTCCATATTCTGAAGGTTCATTATTCCGAAGGTTCGCTATTCCAAAGTTTCGCTATTCCGAAAGTTCGCTATTCTGAAGGTTTTCTATTCTGTGCGTATTTAACCAGAAATGAATTAAAATTTGCACCCCCACAAAAACCACACGAGGAATGAAAAATACTACTAAGCTAGTCATGTATTCAGATATAGTACATTTATACACCCCATTCTAATTCCCAAATTGTCCCAGATGTCTGTTATTAATAGCAAGAAGACAGTATCAGTTTATCGTTTACTATGGAAAGTTGAAAACACGATGACTACATGACTGAAATAAGCTACATGTAAGAGTCTAAGTGATACAGTCTGTCCGAACTGGCAATATGTATTTGAAAGAAACATCAACATTAAGGCCCACTTAATTTTCGAACCCCAGATCACATATATAAAATATATGCCAATACTTATATATGTTACAGTTAATATGTATTATCAGTTATTATGTATAACAACTGAAATTTTCAGTTATTATGTGTAATACCTGATTCACTCAGTTAATATATATAATACCTGAAATTTTCAGTTATTATACATAATAACTGAAATTAGGAGTGTTTCATTAGACATATTAACTGATTTTGATAATTGACAATAACAACTTGTGTATGTCCTCTATAGAAACAAAGTACAGAGGGCCTTCATCGGCTTCCCGTCGACGAATCAGCGTTTATACATCACCACACATGAACAGTTCATACTTCTTTAACTGTGAACATTTTTTTGTAGAGTTGCCGACGTGTTTCTGTGCTAAAGTTTCATCTGGTTTTGTTGTGCAAGGTGTATTATTTTCAATGGAGGGGAATAACTCTATATTTTAAAGATAGAGTTATTCCCCTTCCATTGAAAATTCCTTTTTCTAGCTTGAATTATGTTGCATTCTGGGAGCCATAACGGGGGGGGGGGAGTTTTTTATGATTTCAGCTGTTTTCTATTTCTCCATATGCATCTTCTGAGACACAGGCGTTGGTGTTTCAAATGGTGATGTATTATAGTATTTTAATCATATTTTATGCCATAGATTGTTATTAAAACAGTATATCAAGGCACTATAAAAAGTACAATCAGTGATGTGAAAATTAAGTGGGCATTTAAAGTCAATACAAAGTCACAATTGCATTTAAGTTCAACTCTTACCCGTCTATTCTGCGATATTTTGCTACGCAGTGCAGTGTATGTTATGGCGCTCCAGTATCCATTAAGCGTTATAGCCCCACTGTTATAAACTGCCTTTAGCTGGCGTATTATTGCCTCTAAGATTATTAAGATATAACGTCATGGAAGCATAGCAATTGTGTGGGCTGCGTGGCGTGACATTAAATTTCAAGGAAACCCGCGAAAAAAACAACATTTATTGTTACAATGTTTTAAGTTATTTCCTTCATAAAAAGAGTCTTGATAAAGAACCCTCTCTATACTTTAGAATATAGAATTAAACTTCAAAATAACATACACCTTCAGAATAGTGAAACTTCGGAATAGCGAACCTTCGGAATAGAGACATGTCGCCGTCCATACGCACTGATGTGATCATTTATCCCAAGTTGGCCGGAAATACATGCAGGCACTCCCATGAAACATACATTTATCCCACAGGGTTAAAATAAAGACAAACAATGGAATGCGGTTTTAGCTACCTGTTTAGCAAAACATAATTACAGGAAGCCGATACATGAATAATAATAAAAACAATTAACAATTTTTGAGGCGCAATAACCGCCGCCAGCAAAAACCAACCCCGAAGGGGGGGGGGGCAAAGACATCAACCCTGTGTGCTCTCCAACAACAACCGAAAATGGGAGGGAGGGAGGGTTTTCAAAAATTGTTGACCGTCTTCTTCGATCGATAAGTTGGAAAGAAAGTTGACACGGACCGCGCCGCTCACCCCTACGTGTAAAAATATAGTTCTCCCAATTCCTGCTCAAGAGTTATCCCAATCGCTTCGCGACCTAATTAACATTTTCCCCAAACTCTCGCGATTCATGATTATGTTGTAAATTTGTCCAAATACTTTGTCGCTTTATTTTATTGCTTACTTCTTTGGAATTCCATGCGGTATGGCGTATTGGTAGCGTAGTGATATATCGGTGAAATATTTCGCTACCGAACATGTTTGCGTTTCTAAAAGTTTCTGGTTTAAATCTCCGCATCTGTTTAACCCTTTGGGATAAAATACGTCGCTCTTATACGACTATGTTTTATCATTTTATAGATGGACGTACGTGTTTTGGGTTGTCCATACGTACTGACGTAAGCATATTATCAGCTCTCAACTGTACAAAAACTATCAAAATGGATGGAGTCCTAATATCAACAAAATGGGCGCAGCCATTTTGGTTTTCGCAATGGTCACGGAATTAAGTTGCCGTTTATATATACGAAACGAATGTAATACACATTTTTATCTCTTTTCTGTTTAATAAATTAGACCAACTTAGAGTTATTCGACTGTATAAGGGTCGTAGTCGACATTTGTCCTATATATAGCTTGTAACTTACACGATCTTCAGTTTATACACGTAGACGGTAGTACTTTATACTGCCCTCCCCTGATCATTACGACTGTGTAACAGCTCTACTTATTTTATGCCCGGTATGAGACGAGTATACTAATGTCGCTGGCCGCCATATATGCCGTAGACAGGGGGTTTGATTTGGTTTTCGTGACTTCTCCAGACATTGGTTGTTGTCCGTCTCTTTGAGAAGACCATAATTCCGTCTCCATGTAGACATTTCTCACAACAACAAGACATCCACGTCAATTAATTTGGCGAACTAGACGATTATTCACGCCACTTTGAGTACCGTCGTCTCTACTGCCTCTTAATGGTTTCATTCGGATGAATAAAACATTGCACATGCTAATGTGATCAATAGAGATGTGTGTTTTTCCGTTGTTAACTTTTTGTGGTGCGTCAATAACCACTGGTTATCTCAGCCAACATCAAAGCAGTGCTTACACATTAAATTCACATAAATATAGGAAATTGTGCTGATCGAACCTGATCGAACGCAGTTTTATTTGTGCTCGATACGAATCGTGAACACGGCCTGGCACGATTATCGTAAAGGCGTGTCTCTAAAAAATAATGAAATCGATGCTAAAATAGCCGTGCCCAGTACACGTTTCGCCGAGAGACCGGGAATTCAATTCAAACAAAGTAAATAAGGGGAGCGGATAGCTCAGTTGGTTTGTGGGCCGACCTCTGAGCTACACCTTCGACACGGTCGAGGGTTCAAATCCGACAAAATATCGGTCGGACTTTGTGTCCCCATCTGCATGCCCAGTACCACGGGCATCACAAATCAATCATCGATGCCACGATCGGTGATCTGAGAAAGATTCCAGAAGCCAAAGAGTCTCAGACAAAATTTGAAAAATGCGTACTGGACTAACTTCGTACCTCTGCTCGTAATGTCATGACCAGGGATGACACAACACTTGGCACACCGTCGGATCGGGAGCCGACGCTAATGGCTGTCCCGTGTGCAACAATGTGCGCACGTTAAGGTTACACTGGTGTAAATGTTTTCCATAGGCCTCAGTGCTAACGTTTTAGCGTATAGTGTTGGCAATATAAATGTTGGGTCCAAAATTTTCTTTAAATCTGAAAAATTGACATTTTGGGAAACTTTTTACACAAAAAAATCATGTCTGTCTAGCAGGGAATTCGCCTTTAAATCTTATGTTTTCGTAACTAGTGTCAGAACCGCATAAAACAATACAGTCACATTTTAGACCACACCAAAAAATTCAAACTTCACTACAAAGGGTTAATTCCTGTGCCAATGGTTATTTTACCTATGGGAAATCATAGGGAAGAGGTGTGACGATTTTTTTTATGTGAAAAGCACACAAGGCTATTGACCAATCAGGGCCCAGTGTCTATTTTATTCTCTCCTATATATTCCTTCCGCTATAGATGTCACTCGGAACCTTATTTACACCAGTGTAACCTATTAAAGATCCCTACCGTGGCGAAGAAGTCACGGGTTCGGCAAAAAAACTTCCTGGAAAAATTATGGATCTACTCGATCCCGTCCTGTAAAAGCCAGCCTTGGTCACTAGGACGTAACAACTACAGATACAGAAATACGATTAATTCACGATCGGCATTCTCCGACAAAGATCGAACACCTACCGACTATTCGATGTATGTGTGCCATCTGCTGAAGGCATTCGTGCATACATATATACATATGCATTTTATTGCACGCCATTGATACAGCATTGATACCCATCAACCCGTCACGTCTCATATGCGGTTCAGTTCTACTCAACGCACAGCTTTCAAACTAGATAGTTCACTGGCTTGCCGAACGAATTACCAAGATGCAAGGTCACACTAATATATAACTTCCAGTACCCACGACTCAACATTTCCTGTCGTTTATCCAGCTCACGCTTCCACGGCCTCCCACTACACACATCTGCATGTATATCATTAACTGATTTCGAAGCAAACTGGAACAATGCACACATTTTTCATAATGAACAACAACAACTGACAATAATTACGATTAGGGTACTTCGTCACTAAAATGTGTATTCTTCTATATGTCAGTTGTCGTTTTATCATATGCGTATAGTTACGATTACGGTTTCGAGAGGCCATGCAACCACGCATGGGCAGGCGCGAGCTTTGCATGCAATCGTCGAGTCAAGGCCAGGAATAAATAGTTTCTTACAGGCACATGTATATAATATCGTTGTCATTTTTCGGTTTCGTGTGTTTATTTTCAAAGTCACTGTAAGCCTCTAAATTGGTTAGCACTGTGTGATGTATATGCGTGGGGCTGATAGCGGGAACCGCAACGTCATGTCGGCTATAATGGATAACGAGTGCTTCACGGCACACGGAACAATTTTCGTGCGGCCAACATCTATTCCCACTGGGATGATTGTTGTTACCAACTTTATGACACATCGCATCATTTTTCATAATTGTAGCAATACGGAGGAAACTCCACCGATGCGTTAACGGCGATAAAACAGCACGGCAGCGATGAAAGTTTTCCCCGCCAATAAAGCAGATAATGATCAGACATGTGAAACCTAGAAATGCATTGACTGACAATGGATATTGGTTTTATATGAGTCATTTTTATTATTAATCATCCATTATTTTCCAATTTGGTAACTGCATTTTGCTCGGAGTAATGGAATTTCTTTAAGAACGTGAAATTTAGTGTTTTAGTATAAAACAGCGAATGCATATAGCGCTGTAATACGTCATCGTTTGCTTTTCTACACCGAGAATATGGAATCATGCTCGACTCTTGCTATAAGATTTTATATTTGTGTAATACGCCGAGTAATATAATCGGAAATAATGCACGGACGCATGTGGTTTCTTATGATATAGGAATATTATTAAAGCCTTATTGTATGGTACATGTAACATAACATAAATTTTCCGTTTCCGGCTTACGAGAAGCGTAAACGATATACCAAACACTGAGCAATGTATCTAAATGGCGCACCAAAAAGACAATGATCGCACTTCTTAACCATATCCTTCTTTCGTTACGATTTTCAAATGTTCATTCACTTGGTAACTTTGCTTGACAGTCGGGAATTTTGCTATTCCTGCTGGTCGTGTATTTAGATGTGAGTTTTGCCCACTGTCGAGCAACACGAGCTGTATCATATACCACCGAGGGAGTTCATGCATGCATGGGCATACTATATAAAACTATGTGTGTAAATTACTAGACGGAATACATGAAAGTCCGTGGTTTGTATAAGCCTAGGTCGCTTCTGTCGATATCGTGCTAGGTTATATTAATACCAATAAGAATTCCACCATCAGAAAGCACACAATATTGTAAATCAGACGTGTATAAGTTTTATAGCATTGAAACCAAGGTGGTGACGATCAGGGCCACGGTTAATCGGATTTACCGAAGAAAATATAATCATCTTCCCTATATCGCTACATCGAAGAGAAAAATAGACTTCGTTCAACTTGAGAAAATGGATTGTAGCACACAACCGGTGGCTGGCCAAGATACTCACGGAAACAAATTCATTAAGGGGACGTCCCGAGCCAGACTGATGAATGAGAGTACACCAAAATTAAACAGAGCGACCAAACACATAGTCCCCGAAGACAATAGCGACGGGACTGAATAGCTGGCTCTGTCTCTGTGATATAATTGCGAATAGATTGCCTTTCGTCATACACCTCGATCACGGGAATTACGCTTGTCCCGATTCGGTAACTTAAGTAATACTTTAGCCCAACATTCCCGTTACGAAAATGTCCCGCAAGCGGAAGCCTTTTATCCAATCATTTTCTATTTCAAATGTTAATATATCGATTATTAATTTATCACGATGTTTCCAATTTGAGAAAATTGCCGTCTTCCATTTCTCCAATATATCGTCATTATTGGTCGTGGGCCATCATGTTATTACGGGGGTATTATCAGGGGGTCTTATGGGGTACAGACACGAACGTTAGTATCCAGATCGTGGGATAATGAAGAACACCGATCGATCGCCCGCATAATTATGTAACAAATTTGTTGCTTATCGTGTAATAAGGTCGTCGAACCTCTACTGTGATATTCCATACATGTACGTTAACCCTTTCCTTACTAACTACTCATTGACGAATAGTTCCCGTAAGCAATATTCAGATAATAAATTCTACTAACGGCCGTAGGTAGAATTTTGAACTGATTATCAGCACATTTCTCACCAATGGTGCACTTGTTTGCCTGTCTGTCATCTGCTTATATTTATTAAATACACCTCATGTGAATAATAAACCATTCCGACGTATACTTTTATTACTGACGGGAGAATCCATTCAGTAAAAATGGGTTAATGTCCTGTGACAGCTGAAGCCTGAAAGACTGCTCGCGTTCGTTGCATCTCCAGGGAAAAACCTATATGACGTCGGCAAGTTTTCTTCTGGGTATATAAACCGTCGTTGCTCTGTATATATGGTGTATTGATCAACCTATCGTATACCTCTATCCAAATTACATAGCCATAAGTTCAAAGCAACCACGACATTTTAAACTATACTATATTGTCACTGGCTTATAATACGGTTTGGTTGTTTACTTTGAGATTATGTTATTTTCAGCAGATCCTACATTTACCTTTAGATCGCTTCGCTGGCAGTGTCAGTGGACAACCTCGCCATACATTAATACCATATTACACTGTGTGTAACTTTATCAATTACACGAACCGGATAACACAATCGTGGTTTGTCAGGAACCAAACCAACATTGCTAGTGATGGGAGGTTTATGATCCCCTGTTACTTGAAACAAGTTGCCAACTGATCAAACGGATCCATGCACATGCATATACAGAACCATTACACGTAGTGCATGGGACACAAAATAAATCGACTCCATTATAATTCGTATTATTCAAACGAAAGTTCTATATATATAGTATCGATACCCGGTGGCTCAGATAGTATTATCACAAAGATGAGACGCGTTGAAACATGGATCTACATATTTCAGAAAACATAAATTAATTATTATACCCAGTAATGCAGTCATGCTCCCAGTAAATACTGGCTGCAATGAAACCGAGATTTGAAGTGGACGATGGATACACTGTCAATCAGACAGACAGAACACTGTGAAAACATACCGTATCCCTATATATACAGCATGTTGTGCTATAACGTTTTGCAGGACGATAAGTGATATATCTATACATCAAAGTGTCGTAATTTCACATCAATTTGTATTAAAATCTGCTATCTAGATTCTCGCTTCTGGTGGTCATTGCTTCTCTTTAACGAGAAATATAGGGAAATGATTGAATAAGATTTACACTGTATACTAGTGATGTTTTTCCAGTTTTATACTGTATTAATATACACTAGCCTACATACTGTATATATGTAGTGCCAATTCTTACAGTGGATATGCAGCGCACAAAGCATTCCGACTCTACGTGTGCGTTTTTAATTAGTTATACAAAATTTAATGATTACGTTTTTTCCTAACGTCAATTGACTTTTATATCTAACCAATCGTATTCGTTTAGGTTTCGCGCTACATATGTTTTGGCAAAACATTACATCTACAGTGCTGAAATAATTTCAACACTGTCTGATTTCAGTTTGTATGTGGACCGGACACGATGTTTATCTGCGAAAACCGGTGGACAGATATACTAATTGATATTTTCCTGCTGTATGCGTAGGGTTGTTTCGCACAGTGTTGAGACTTGACACGAGTGTTGGCTGTTGAACTTGACATCAACTATACTTGACCGTGGTGTGGCTGTTTCAAAACACAGATACTTTCACAAGAGGATAAACGCACCAGAATAAATCACAGGATCTGTAATGTCAATAAGTAGTGACTACTGGACATTATCAACAACAACAACAACAACAACAACAACAACAACGTTGTAGAACTAGTAATTAGAATGAACTGACGTGTGCTCATATAGATCCAATTCTCCACCCAGTCGCTCATGAACATGCATCATTTTCATCGAAATATGTGTGGCTAAGAGTATGAGTGGAAAACAAATGTCTAATCGCCAAGTAATTGCCCAGTTCAGGAGTCTGCTATTGTTTTAGAATGTTGAACTGTCTGCGACACACTGATAGTATTGTGATATACACATGGTCTATCCACCGACTTGTAACAACAATAACAACAACAGCAACATTGTAGAATGAACTGACGGGTGATAACGGATCCAATTGCATCCAATCACTGAATTACAAACAACCTGTTATTAGGCCTACAATTCTTTGACTTTGTCCACTATAACTATCCGAGTACTGATGCGTCATGTTATCAAAACGTGTATGACTATGCGAACATTGTCGTCAAGTTATCGGTTATTACGAGCGTCTGCTATGATTGTCTTGAATATTTCACTCAGCTATATTTGACTGTTAGTATAGTGCTGTGATACATATATGTGCATGCGATGTGCACCCAATAGTATGCATCAATCATGAAGTGCACATGTAATTTCACGCATGCGACTGGACAGTTTCATACCAAAAACAAGCATGCCAATTCATATGTTTTACCTTTACATAAATTTGAGTGATAACTGTGATAGCATTGTTCCTTTATGTATTAAATGAGTGGCTGATTCGTATGATTTAGATCGGTCGTAATTATTAAATTAGAGGCCGATTCGTATGATTTAGATCGGTCGTAATTATTAAATTAGAGGCCGATTCGTATGATTTAGATCGGTCGTATTATTAAATGAGAGGCTGATTCGTATGATTTAGATCGGTCGTAATTATTAAATGAGAGGCTGATTCGTATGATTTAGATCGGTCGTAATTATTAAATTAGAGGCTGATTCGTATGATTTAGATCGGTCGTAATTATTAAATGAGAGGCCGATTCGTATGATGTAGATCGGTCGTATTATTAAATGAGTGGCCGATTCGTATGATTTAGATCGGTCGTATTATTAAATGAGTGGCCGATTCGTATGATTTAGATCGGTCGTATTATTAAATGAGAGGCCGATTCGTATGATTTAGATCGGTCGTAATTATTAAATGAAAGGCCGATTGGTATGATTTAGATCGCTCGTAATTATTAAACGAGAGGCCGATTCGTATGATTTAGATCGGTCGTAATTATTAAATGAGAGGCCGATTCGTATGATTTAGATCGGTCTTAATCATTAAATGAGAGGCCGATTCGTATGATTAAGATCGGTCGTAAATCAACCTGTATAATTGTCATATTTTAGTGATAGTTTTAATGATTTGTAACCTCAATGGGACCAATTTACAATTACATATGTAATATCACAAATTTGATTGTCCAACAATTGGGAATTAGATGATTTACATTTTGACGGACATTCCGTATTTTATATCACAATGTGGCGGCAGCAAAATTACCATCACATTGTGACGAAAAAATACGGAACATTTTGACAATGAAAGACACACCGGCAGGCAGAGATACAGACGAACAGCCAGAATTAGGAGCTAAGCTGCTACCCTTGATCGCCAGTATATACGGTGAGAGCGTCGTGTTACAAACTATAGCACAATCCGATGCCATTTTGCTTATTCTACGCCACGTCGGGGACTTCATCAGTAAAATGATATTCGTAATTACGGACAGCCACTGATAACAAAATCAATTAATACAATACAAAGAATGGGCGATGCAGCGTCCCCTGGTGGAGACGATGACAACAGAGAGCGACTCCTCCGAGAATGACGTGTCATAACTTCCTGGTGCCAGCAAGTGACGTTAGCCGTTGTTTCCTGATTGCTTAGACGCAATTCTGGCCCTGTCCTTAATTAATTACACGGTTGTTCCATGAAGGGATTCGGAATTGGACTGCTGTAATGTAGTAACATTTATCGATTGCCAATTAGGGATAAGTGGCAATTCTGGCAATAATCAGGGAAGGCTAAATTACCCACAATTCAAACAAATGTCACACGAAAGGCAAACTTAATGGTTATTTACAGGAGTATTTGAATCGTTGCATTAACTGTATGCATGAACCTAAACATGAGCATATGTTGCAGTTTGGTGACGCATATCAATTACAGTCGCTACGATACAGTTACGAATCAGGGAACCAATTGTTTTTATATTCACTCATATCAGGATGGTTTCTACATATATTGAATTGAGTCTCTGCAAAATGAAGTTATTCACCAACGTGAATGATTTACATAATACATTGTCATCAAGTTGAAGAAGAGTATCGATAGGGCGTGGCAAAATACGCCCTTTGGCCACCTCCAATTGTACTACCGCAAAATACAATACCAATTTGAGCTTACAAAGATATCTTATATCTATACCCCTAATTTAAACTCCAAAATGCGGTCAAATTCTAAGTCGAAAAAGAGCCGTAACGCATGTGAAAATACATGTAATTGGACATAACCCATATTCGAACTTGGCCTGTGGTTTAGCTGAGCCTGAAGTAAATAAACGCCTTAGGCGCCCAGTAAGTCTGTCTGCTAATTCATCAGACAACATTATATTTTCAATGTTTACAGTATGGTTGAATTCATCGGCATAATGTTTGAAGTATTCAGCGGTAAAATACTGTCCATGAGACACATGCCATGACATAAGCATGACATAAATTCACATCAATTGACACAACTTGTGAGCGAATTGGTTGACAGAACCAGCACACTAGTAGACCAATCCAACCTTCAGGGTACGTACACATACTGGCAAATTTTCTAGGCATTTTTCTGGCAATTTGACACACACTCATGTTGGATGCTAGGATTTGAACAAGAAACAATTTATACAACGCAAACAAACCACCGTTTACGTCATAAACACCGAGATAGCTGTAATCCCATCTTTGTGTTTTGAAGTTGCAATTGCCAGAAATAAGTCCCTAAGAGGTGGCAATAATTAATCGTGAAATTAATTGTGGCATATTTCATGGCTCAGCCAAGGATTAAAAAACGAAGGCATGTGCATATTATTCTGGAACACCCATTTTTTCACTCACATGTTTTCAACAATAAATAACCGCTTATGACGAATTGGGTGAAATATTGCCAGCAATTAATTTTGTCAGACGTCTGAAGGTTGCTTTATCATAATTGATCAATATTTCCTTTGATATTTTAGCGATGTTAAATGCCATACCCCAAAACGATACCGATGACCGCCATCATAAGCGGTGATTTAGTCTATAATTTCGTTCTTCTGATAGACTATATATGCAGTGAACAAATATCAAGTTTTGTCAACACAGGTGGTACGTCATACAGCCGCTCACGAATAATTAAAGACGTGTATTTAAGATATCAATATCAGTCAATAAAAATGAGATGTGTAAAATGATATAATTATAAGCTCTGTCCATGGAGGGGTGGTATTTGCAACGATTGATTGGACAAGAGCAACGCACTTTTGACACCTTGTCAAATGAAGAGGATTTGGAGATGCCCCATCCGATTTGACACAATATAAAGCTACAATCTTTGATGTTTTAACAAGACACCAATTATGCCATATATATAGAAGTAGAAATGTAACTTGTCAGATATCGACTTTCACAAGAGATTATTATAACACGTTTCTAGATTTTGTGCGGTGAGCAAAGCGCCAAATATATATGATCATATCTGACAAAGAGCGACCATTCTTTTGTTGCCCAAAAGCGGTACACAATAAAGAGCGTTCGCAATTATGAGTTTTTCAATTCACTTGCGACGTGTAGTAATGGATACGTTCTGAATGTTCGCGATGTCTGTGCGACAAGGATGATGCTGAAGTATTTTGTTTCATTATTCTTCTGCCTGGTGTTTGTGATATTGGTATATCAAATTAATTGTATATATGTACCGGGCCACCAGCCGCATCACCTTTATGAGAACGATTTTTAACTTACAACGTGAAGAAAATAAAACGGGCATCTCAATTTGAACATCTAAAATGAGATATACATACATCATGTGGTCATAGCTCGGACCATATATAGGTCGAACAATACCTTTGAACAGTCTTGATATACATGCATTGTATAAAATTCACCGAAGTTATAAGCCGTTTTCAATATGACACACGGAAGTAAGCGAAACGCTCTTTATTTGTACCGTAACATGACATTACTAACAAGGAACTCAATTTATAAATGCTTTGATTTAAATTAGACTTTATGTGTGGCATATAAAATGCGTCTCAGAGTAATTGACATATTATCGACATATTTTGATACTACGAACTGGGGCGGGAATGTATGAAAAGTTATGTATACCAGAAATTAGTGGGGAATTTGTTTTTGACCAAAAGTCGCATATTTTCTTACTTTTGGTGAAAAGTTTGACTGAGATGGCCATCCGTTGGAAATGTTCCAACCTCATATATAGTGCAGTGTTAAGATGGAAATTACTAACAGTTAGAAGCCTTGAGGTATTCTGGTTGAACAATTCCAAACTGTACTTGGCTTCTTGAAACCGTAATCGTAATTACGGATATGGCAAAACGACAACTGATAACAAGAACACAAATTCCAGTGACGTAGTACCCATTCGTATGTTAGTTGCATATAATCAGTTAAATTGAAACACAAAATTATTTGCAGTGTAGTGTATGCCTACTTATTAAATAAATTTTCGAATTTGTTTCAATTTAACTGATTATGTGCCTACTTTTTGGTACGACTTGATTTCCTTCGAATTTAAATCCATGAAACGTGACAACAGCGAGTAATTACTAAGTCTAGTTTGTGTGTTGAAAAATGTGTGCACTTGTCGGAGAGCGCATATAGTCAGGGACGTGGCGACATGGGTTTGGGTCTATACCCCACAACTTTGGTTAAAATGTTCAACAGTTGGAAATTTCATGCCTGATAGGTTAGTTGCATATTTCACATAAAAACTAAGCTGTATCTGTTCTCATATAGTTTGATTTTCAAACCAGATATTGGTGGGGAATGTGTTGTTTTAGACCAAAAGTCGCATATTTTCTTACTTTTGGTCAAAAGTTTGACTCAGATGGCAATCCGTTGGAAATTTTCCAACCTCATATATAGTGCAGTGTTAAGATGGAAATTACTAACAGTTAGAAGCCTTGAGGTATTCTGGTTGGACAATTCCAAACTGTACTTGGCTTCTTGAAACCGTATTCGTAATTACGGATATGGCAAAACGACAATTGATAACAAGAACACAAATTCCAGTGACGTAGTACCCATTCGTATTTTAGTTTAAATTGAAACACAAAATTATTTGCAGTGTAGTGTATGCCTACTTATTAAATAAATTTTCGAATTTGTTTCAATTCAACTGATTATGTGCCTACTTGTTGGTACGACTTGATTTCCTTCGAATTTAAATCCATGAAACGTGACAACAGCGAGTAATTACTAAGTCTAGTATGTGTGTTGAAAAATGTGTTCCCTTGTCGGAGAGCGCATATAGTCAGGGACGTGCGTGGCGACATGGGTTTGGGTGCCTAACCCCCAACTTTGGTTAAAATGTTCAACAGTTGGAAATTTCATGCCTGATACATTAGTTGCATATTTCACATCAAAACTAAGTGCTGTATTTGTTCTTATATAGTTTGATTTTCCAATCAGAAATTAGTGGGGAATTTGTTGATTTAGACTAAGAGTCGCAAATTTTCTTACTGTTGGTCAAAATTTGACTGAAATGGCCATCAGTTGGAAATATTCCATCCTCATAGTGCAGTGTCAATATGGAAATTACCAATATTTAGAACCCTTGATGTATTCAGGTTGGGAAAATTTCAGACTATAAAGCGGGGTTGCAAATGGGATTTCGCGAACTTGACAGTTTTTTTGTCTGATTAAAGGGGGAGGGGTACAGTTGGAGATTTCAAGGTGGGCACCCACACGGATACCATATAGGCACGTCCCTGCCTTCTGTTCAGAAATATTATCCCAAGTTCAGTCCAGTTGATTAATATGAATAAAACAATTCGCATCAACTGAGATTTATGCGAGAATGAAAAATTAGTGAAAAGTAAAATGTTATAAAGACATGCAATTTGCTAGATGACTGTATTGATGACCCTTACACATGATTGTTCCAATGTTATGGCGAGTGTAGGCTGCCCATGGACGTTCAATGTGTATCAGCGTTACGTCGCTTCATTTAAGAAACCATTCATATATACATATGTATATGTACAATGAAGAACTGTTCGAATTCTAATCACCCTGTATGCCACAAATGTTTTATTAAGTAATGCAAAACAACATACATGTATACACAAATATATCAGAATCTCGTCAATAAAACACATATTAAAATAAAAATGTTCACGAGAGTACCTTTACCAACACGAATACAATCTGGTTACAAAGGAAAGTATTTGCCCGGAATTCAAATGAAAAAAAAATAATAGTAGAGAGTGATTGACAAGGGCTCGTATGACATGCCACTCGGAACGGGTCATATGCGATAATTAAAAGGTCATCACACACTATAAAAAGGGTATCACTTCAAGTAAAATGAAACTTTTCAATAACATTATTCGAGTATCTCGCCTCCAATCTATGTATTCAAATGGCATATGTTTATCGTCGAATATCTTGGTGATAGCGAAATACCATGCAATTACTTAAATGACAATCGGTGATGAAATGCCCTTTTGTTCGCGTGCGGTTGACAGTATAGTATTGCACACTGACACAGTGGCTGTTGGTGACGAATTGCACACTATGCAATCGAGAAACTTTACGATTGCTTTCACGTTTAAAGTGACCCATAATATTCAGCGTCAAGTTCAGGACCAAGCTGCAAGGCAGAGTTCAGTCCCCTGCTACGCGATAACCAGAACATGTTGTAACCGACACAACTCTTGAATACAAAAGGGGGGGGGGGGGGGGGCTCATTTGCATAATAGAACTATTAATTGAGAATTTTGTTGGAACAGAAATAGTGTTATGTGTTTTCCTCTCCTGATATGGTATAAACAAGGAGCGTTTGTTTCACATTAATGTGCAAAGTTGAATCAGCGTACATGATAAATATCAATGGCCTTGTTGAGTAGTTTAAGATTATAATTTAATAATAAGCTGTCAATCCAATTAATTCTTAAAACCATTAGTTGTCACGCATTTAGCAATTGAAGCTATCTTCGATAACCTAAATTACTTGATTACTTTCTGCTAAAGAAATAACAACGCCTATACCGCGTGCCTAAAATGTAAATGAATACTAGTTGATAATTTCCTTGTGGTACGACAGCCCTGCCAGTAACATCACTTCTAATTAGCCATCAGTACTTCAATGCATAAGTATTTGGAGAAATCGTGCTAACATTTACAAAGAAATGAAGTTTCAGAAAATAACAACTCGTGGCACAGCTGAAATATATCAGGAACACGTGCTCATGTGCTGCAACGGTGGACCGACTGACCAGTGCGTGCACACTGTTAACTCGCCAATCAAGACGAATATTAATAATTGGATGTTTGATTGACAGTTTGTCAGTTTCAACTTTGTATGTCTTTTACGTCGGAAATAATCTCAGTGTTACGATTGTTTTACTTCCACCTTCTACTTATGCATGGTTGTTCTCTTCTAAAATGACGAGTTAAGGAATATGGAATCGACAATTTCGAAAATATCTTTAACAAGAAATTCAATTAATTGAGGAAAAACACCCACTGTCCCGAGTGGTATTGTTAAGCTATTGGAGGGTCTTCCACTTCGCATGCAAAATAGCAAAATATTATTAATTGATGACTGATGTACATGTACAGTACACACATAGTAATAACAATTAACGTTATGATTTGAAACTAACCATGATAGGATATTGACAGTAAGGTGGTATTAACTACTACGAGTGGTATTAGTAATAATAGTACCATTCTAGCATAATATATGTGTACATGATGTATGGGAAATATTAAAGGACAAAACAATAGTTACAATACAATTAGAACTTTTTTTTTTATTAATCGCAAGAAGAGCTAATTGCGCTTAAGCACAATAAGGGAATCTCTATTGTGCTTAAGCGCGATAAGGATATATTTAACTGTACTCAAGCGCAATAATGGAATTTACAAATTGCGCTTATATAATAAAACCCAATAAGGAATCTCTTAATAAGGAATATATTATATATAGTACATAAACTCCCTATAATTC
Source organism: Siphonodentalium dalli (assembly GCA_032622095.1). NCBI lineage: Eukaryota > Metazoa > Mollusca > Scaphopoda > Gadilida > Siphonodentaliidae > Siphonodentalium > Siphonodentalium dalli. Next base: position 159,536,795 of record CP136063.1, on the reverse strand, counting down.
AGGTGGTGTAGTCCATCTCCATGGTACAATGGGTGGAACAAATATAGGATTATTCTACTATTTGCACAAGGGTGATCTAATGAGAGAGATATTAATTGCGCTTAAGTGCAATATTGATGTAATTTCGCTTACGTGTAATAAGGAATGTCTTATTACACTTAAGCGCAATAAGAATATTCCTTATTGCACAGGAATATCACATTGTGCTTAAGCGCAATAAGGTATCTCTAACTGCGCTTAAGCACAATAACTGAAGGAATATTCTTATTGGGCTTGAGCTCAATTAGAGATTCCTTAAGTTATTGCAGTTAATCGAAATTGTCTATTAAATGTCAAGGTGGTTTCCCATAGAGATCATCAACGATGTCTATGCGCAAGGGGCCTACGCCAGTCTTCTCTGTTGGGATTCCAATTGTTGGCTTATTAAATACAGTATGCACATATGCTTAAGATACAGTTGTGCACGAAGCGCGCTCCCGTAGGTCGGGTTTTGGATCCCAGTGAATTAAAATATCATTGAAATAATCGGTTTCCCCCTCCCCCCAATAAACATCCATATATTGAATATACATGTTTTTGGAGCAGAAATAGATAGTCCATATTGGACACCATCATGGAATTTAATTTTTTTATTTAATTTTCACACATAGTTATTAGTTATGTGGAATCGTGGATGGCGTTATCATTAAACATCACACCCTTATATTGATTATGTGGATAGAGTTATCATTAAACCTCACATCCTTATATTGGTTACAGTAATGCCCAAAGTAATTGACCACTTAACCACAGCATAATTATTGGTAATTTTTCAGGATTTAAAAGCCTGAAAAATTACCCATAATTCTGCTGTGGTTAATTACTTTGGACATTACTGTATGTGGATGGAGTTATCATTACACCTCACATCCTTATATTGGTTAGGTTATGTAGATGTGAGTTATCATTAAACCTCACATCAGTGTGTTGGGGATTTTGGACCTTGACTTGGGACCTTTGGTTTTTAACGCAACAAATGCGAGTACACCTTATACACAAGTTTCTTGAATAAGATGAGTTTGAAGCCTGCTTACATTTCGAAATGTTGTCAGTTTTGTATCGTCTGCAGCGGAACTCGGCATGTTGAAGCAAAAGTTACAAGAGATAAAATATGTACGTAACGAGACTATAATACAAATGAAAAAATAAATTAGGGAGGAGTGGGCGATACAGGGAACTAAGGGTTGAACCAATATAAATTTGTAGAGCGATAACGACCAATGTTGACATATCATGCATCTCAACTCTACTGTTGCAACAAGGCTATAAAATGGGGGGGGGGGGGGTGTCATAATCTTAGTTATCTCTATATAGTGCCAGAATAGTCATTTATGGACTTCTATAGTGGTACAATGCAAATTGGAATCAAATGATAAAAATATGTATGTATTAACACAACTACGGTATACCGATGAAAATAAAAATAATAATTTAGGCCGGGATTAGATGTTGGGTTGGTTAAATAGACTCGGAGAAAAAGGGGACTGTACTGTAGCGGCAATGATATAAAATTGGGGGGGGGGGGGGTCTGAAATTATCTTTATCTCTATAGATGGCACCAGGATTATATAGAAAGGAATAGCAATTGATATACGTATACCGTATACTATAGTAATACCATAGACATATACATGTAAGTACAAGTATCACGTGATAACATATTACGTAACTTGACTATAGCGATGAAAAAAATTGGACCGGGATTAGAGGTTCGGTTGGTTATATGTGGATAATTGGATATGGAATTCATACCGATGAGACGATAAAAATCAGTGGAGCGATAAAGACCAATGTTGACACTTAGTCAGGCTACATGGGGGTTGATACGATAGACCGAAATAAATTTGTCGGGTGATAATGACCAATGTTGACGTATAAAGTAAGGCGACTGTACTGTCACACAATTATCAGGTAGAACCTGTCAAATATGGACTCTGGTGGCCAATATGGAACAGTTCAGAAAACATTCGCAGGGCCCTAAAATTTATTAACATGGGATCTGCCATTAAAATTGATTTATGTCGATAAAATTCTTATTTTTCAAAATTTGAAGCTGAGACTTGGTGTGTCTGTGTGGAATACTTATATATTCCTAAAATGACAGGGTACAGCACGTAATTATTTTTTAGATGGAAGAAATTAATTTTTTTCGATGATAAATTTTAACATGGGATTTGCTATTCAAATCGATTTATGTCGATAAAACTCTTATTTTTCAAAATTTTGAGCTGAGACTTGGTGTGTCTGAGTGGAATACTTATATATTCCTAAATTGACAGGGTACAGCACGTAATTATTTTTTAGATGGAAGAAATTATTTTTTTTCGATGATAAATTTTAACACGGGATTTTCCCATTCAAATCGATTTATGTCGATAAAACTGTTATTTTTCAAAATTTTAAGCTGAGACTGAGGTATGTCTGCGTGGAATACTTATATATTCCTAAAATGACAGGGTCCAGCACGTAATTATCTTTTAGATGGAAGAAATTGATTTGTTTCCATGATAAAAATCGAGCGTGTTCTGTGCGGCGTGCCGCAGGCAGTGTGCGCTCAAAATGTAAACAACTTTATCAAGTGTCGTTTTGGTCAACATATCGCTTTCTCGACGGGGAGATCTGATCCGAATAATAGCTCAGATGTATTTAGATAGAATTATTGAAATAATTTGACCGATTATTGTGCATTTTGAGAGAAACGAGTGAAGAAAACGTTTAGTCAAACACGCGAATTCTGCCAATTACAGTTGCAGACGAGCGCTGTCAGAATCAGATAATCTACAGATTGACAACAAATGCAGGCCTGAAACTCACCTTTTTGTGAGGTAAATCCCACTTATTAGATATCAAAACAATCCTTCCTAAGCACATTCCACAAGTTTTTAATATCTTAGGACACAGTAACAGTCAAAATGAATGAATTTAAATCACGATTCCGAGACGAAGTGAGACATGTACTGTGTACGATTTTTGACTCATTTTGAGGCGCATTGGTTACGATGACGTCATTTGCGTTGTCCCACAACCTTAACCCTTTCCAATGCCAACGGCATTTCAATTGGTTGAAATTAAAATTTTCTCAAGTTCCAGCTCAACCTGAATCTAGTTACCCAATTGGTAGAATTACTTTAGCAGTACAATTTAGTTTTATCAATTATAACTATAATTTTATTGACGATATGAGCTCAACATCATAATATGAAACTGTTTATGGCGGTGTTATCCAAACGTGTGCTTTGATAATGGTTATAATTTTATTTTGCGATCAAACGTCAGTGCAGCTCAGCAGAAACGCATAGGCACTATTTCAATTCAGCAGAAGCGCATGAGTCCTACGATAATAGTACACCCACTGAACGCGCTTCGCGCGTTGGTCAGTGGGTGAAAAACAAAAATGTAAGTTTTAAGACTTTGACATTTCACAGTTCCTCATATTCAATGTAAACATGTGTCACAATCTCATGGATATCATACAACCACAAACAGATGGCAGGCAGATCACAACACAGGGATTATCTTGATTAGATGAGACTCTGACACAAGCAGACGACCGCCCCTTGTATTATAAGTAAGTTCACTAACTCGCGGTGAATCCGCCATTTGGTCTCCGGAGGTCAAAGTTAAGAAGTAACATCTATTTTTAGCATATGGCTCCAGTCTGGGAATTCCCAAAATAAGATAGCAACAGTTAAGTTCGTTACCGACTTGCAGGTGCGACAACTTCATAAAACTAATTAAACAATCACCCTGAATACATACAATAAGTAGATTTCGCGCAGTATAGGTGGATTGAGTGTATCACATATATGTTTTTGCGTTATTTTTTTTATCGCAAATACTCGCTATTTATAATTTATCAGTAAATTATGAGAAGTTCGTTGACAAAACATAGCTTAAACGTCTGAATGTCCGCATCGTCACCAGACCCTAACTCTGTAGATGGCATGGTCACAAAACAATTCTTAAACCCGTAGTTGCACTCAGAATAACTGAAATTATGCCATCAAAATGCTGATAAAACAATGCTCGCACTGTCGAATGTTTACAAATGGATGCAAGCTACTTCTTAACTTTGACCTTTTACCGGTGGGTTGGGTAAAATGCTAGGAATCGGACCATATAGAACCATCGGCCATCTTGAAAATCGCGAAACAGTGAATAGGCTTATTGGATAAGGTTCCTAGGAAAGCATACATGTCCACTGGTAAGTAAGTAATGCTTTATTATTCTCAGCCATTATACATGGCACATGACAAAACGTATATACACTATATACAAATTAGATCTTTGCAGGGAAGAGAAGTGATCTCTTTACAACAATATGATACACACTTGTGACTATGGCCCTCTGACTGCACTCACTCTTTTCCATCACTGTTGACCCATTTGAAAATCGAGATTCCATATTCCCTAAACTATATAATAAATATATCGGTTATGGTTGTGAGTTTTAACCGAAAAGTTTGAAGCCAAATATACTATAACTATTTGTGGGCTGCCGAATTTGTTTTCGAACGTGTCGGTTATAACTGCAAAACCTTAATCGAGTTGTATCTTAAATATAGTCTGTATATTATTATTTGTGTATATATTGCACACCTTGGCAGAAGATTTCAAAACGTTCAATACAAATAGTAAACTTGTCCTTGGACAATACAACCCGATTACGATGACAACGTCGTTGATGACGTCAACTGTAACCGAAGCTATCTTCACTAAATTATGAGAGATATATTATAGTATACATAATCACAAGTGTCTTCAATTAAATAAAGCAATATCGACCCAATATGCTACAAGCTATAGTCTTTTGGATGTGATGTAAACACATAACAACACAGTTGTGCGAACACGTTAACGTTATTTATTTGTCTCGTTTGTCGTGCCGCTAGGTAAAACTCTAATCCACGGTTTTCGTTTTATCATCGCGTCACAACAAACTCGTATACAACAACATGAACCAGTGTCGTTCTATCAGTTTATCGACCAATTTTGGTTTTGGGTCTAATGTCAGTTTCATCCCCAAGACTCTGTGGTGTTCTCAGATTTATTTCTGTTATTGGGCTACATGTATACATGTATACCCGCATTAGCACTAGCCCTAGTCGTCTTACCGTGTCATTGTAGCTGATGCCATATATTTACGCAGCTTCTCGAATGAACTCCTGGGGGGGGGGGGGTCCCACTTGTTTCAACAGAACCAGACGCATGCATGCGGATAAAAAGTAAGACCCTGGATGCTGTTGGCGGGATGTGTCCAGTGAGTATGCCAGGATTTGTATGTGATCAATTGCATGTAAAGTGGATCTTATAGCTTCCGCTAACCCGCTGTCTTCCTACGTTGACGGATGTAAACAGGTGGAGCGATATCAAAGAGCAATAGGTTGAGGGTGGGCCACACCCGGGGTATCTCTAGGTAATTAGTGTCATTGTTCAGGTATCGTGTCGGAGTCTTCTTCTTCTAATTGTGTTTATAAAATAAACGCTGCATCGTTAAACTTAGCGGCGATACCTGCTAGACAAATGGGGGATGTTTAATCTGGACGCGAGCGTTGTTATTCAATCGAATGAAAGAACTGTTATCGTATTACTAGCCACCACCAGGAGAGAGATAACAATGACTTAGATGAGTCCTAAATTGAACGCCAACTAAATGGAGTGTGTGGAATTATGAAGATATGTTTGGCACAGTCGATGATTATTTGGCCGAGTAATGTTCTGATATACAATTCTTAACTTTGTTTGGTTATATACGTTCGCAAGGTCAACGCACGCTCGTGTATCTGGTGATCCTAACGAATAGACTGTTTATTCATCGAACAAAGGAAGATGTTACATATATAGCTTTGTTTTAAACATATTTCAATTCAAATAATAGAAATTTATACATTAGTCATAAGGGATTGGAATGATAATTTCTAGAAAACTTACTCCTCTCCTAACAGTGACTGACATACGAATACAATAAATACAGTTTATAATAGGTATATACATGTATATATACAAATACGTAGCAGAATTGCACAGTCACCATATACCGGTATGCAGTTACATATAGACTAGATGTATGCCCTATCAACTCGGACTTTGATAGATCATGCGATGAATCTCTACTCTAGCTACGCCCGCATATATCATATTCCATCAGTTCAATACCTGGGAACGTGATGCTGTTGTATCAGGGAAGTTGATAACATTGAAAAACAGTGCAGGTAATATATTTTCCCGCTAATATCTAAATCTTAATAATGTATTTAACTGTAGGTGAAGGTCCCAATTCCAAATTGCACCATTTAAGTAACTTTGCGAGCGATTTTGCTCTGCATGGTTTACAATCATGGAATTTCTCCATGGTAATTAATTCAATGTTTATTGCGATATCGGCTCACAAAAGTCACAAAAAGCATGCAATCTTGAGCTCGGTTTGCCCCCTACTGTGAAGTAGATTATTGAGCAGCTAGTATTTACAAAGAAATGTATTCCCTGCCTTATTTATTCATTGTTATATAGTTCCCTGTCAGAACATCAAAACAGTTCCCAGGTTTTGTACGCGTGTGATATGACCTCTACACGGGCGTAGCTAGTGGTTAGAGTAGAGATGCAAGCGCAGACGCACCGTAACACTTATTACATATTTGGTTAATTTATGTTTAAATTTATGGGGCAAACAATTACGCAGATAAAGGAAATAACAAAAAATGTTGGGCCATTAACACAACAATTTTTCGTCATATAATTCATAAGTTCAAAGTTGAACTTGAAACATGAGATAACTTCCAGACTAACATGCATATGAGAGAAATCCTACCGGTACAGTAAATCTAAAAAAATATATTCAGGAATTACGAATGTATTGATAAGTCCATATCATAATTTATTTCTGAGTTCATGTGTATATATATGTGGGGAGAATTAATGGAGGTACATGTGTGATATGAGGTCAGATTGTTAAAGCCCACAATGCTTGCACGCTGCTTTGCTGTCATATACCGTTCTGGGGTGATGTTTGCCATGTATAGGGCTTTTGAGTTATGTTTTATGGTTTCTCTAGCAGAAAAGAAACCACTCCAGACAGCGGCCGTTTATATGTTTAATATGGACGAAACGATATGAAATGATATGGATATATCAAAATTTTACCCAACCCGATTTAGAGTGTATGTCACAATAGATATATACATATATTTACTACATTTATTACACACATATTGCTATATTTCGGTTATTTACGTTAGTTCAACATGTGTGGTAATTTCACCCGAATGCAATAGAGCGATCCAGATGTTATGACGTCATGCACGAAGACACAGCCGGCACTGCAATAATGACTCAATATCGTATTGTGTCGAGTAGTGGACTGACAAGCATGAAAACCACACATAAACAATGGTCTGTTTCTAAAGAATATTAACTGCTGGTTTGTAATAAATACAGAACAACACAGACGTGTGAAGGGGGTGAACTTTATCGCACTCGTTTGTTATGCCACGCGTTACAACTCGAGCCTCACAACTCATTGTAACATTGCGCCATAACAAACCCATGCGACAACAGCCACCACATGCACACGCTGTGCGCTTTTGTCTGTATAACACGTTGTGAAACACAAATGATGACAATTCATTACCGATTCTCATTCGCAATATAGCGAGTATGCCGACTCCCTATATGTATACACATAAAACACGGGGACATATTCATGTATACGGAGTTCGGAATTCGCGGTCGTCGAACAATCGCGTGAGATGAACCAGATCCTCATCAGGACTCGCGCGTTATCTCGCGCTCAACGAGAACTAATCCAGATGTTTGAGTTAGCGGTCAATAATCGCAATAGTCTGTAGAGAACCATTCAATTAAGTTCCAATCTTCGATTGCTTATTGCAGTCGCCACCGACCATCTGTAACCCTCCATTCTGGTGAATGCCTAATCCAGTTATCCCATGTCCACAAATTACAAATACCGTCTGGGAGTGCATGATGAACTGTTGCAATCAACGCGAAGGATTGGATCCCATGTGGAAGCGGCATAATTGTCAACAAGCCGAAATCGCCAGGGACTGATATATACATCCCATGATCCTGTCAAATTGATTCATTGATTGGTGCGGTTATATGAGGTGGAGGGCGAACAGTAATAGGGATACGAGATTTTTATCCCAAAGTTGCAAGTATTAAAAATTGATATGTCAATTTCTAATCTAGTCCACACATTACAAATAATTTACGTGAGTCCATGATGAACATTTTAATCAGCGCGGGCGATTGGATCCATATGGTAGCGACAAAGCTGACAACAAGCCGAGCCGCCATGGACTGTATATACATGAAATCCCTATTATGACATTAAAAGCCATTACATATTTTCTTGTCAGTCACTAGTGATGAATTGGCGCGTGCTACTACCGCGCCGCGTTTTCGCATATATTCAGCGTTTTAATAGTATTTCGAAAAGCCGCGCATGACACCAACACCAGAAAATGCAAAATGATTGCTTTGGTCATTAAAGTTAAATTATCGTCCAACTTCATTGAACTAACGAAAATAGGCATAAAAACAAAGAGACAAATTGTGGGACTATATTTGCTATCGCCAGCCCCAGAGCGCAATACTATACTTTCGTATACGGTTGTGAAGCGTCTCACCCAACGTTTTAAATATAAGCATTCTACAACTTCTTTTAGGGATTTTGATTTGTTAAAAAGGCATAAAGCTCTAGTTTCTTTCATGTAATTTACAATATCTTCAACTCGTTATGTTGGGATATAAGATTTTCATGAACTCTTTTCATAAATATGATTCACAACTCGTCGACGACTCGTTGTGAATCAAATTTATCAAACTCGTTTCAGAAAATCTTATATCCCAATATAACGAGTTGGAGATCCTCTATATATATACATCCCATGATGGTCAAATTGATTCGTTGATTGGTGTGGTACACCGATGTGCGTAGCGACGGGATGGTGGGGTCGACCTCCAAGAGTGGTCCAAAATTTAAAGCCAAGGTGCATGGCGGCTTGATGGTGAAATTATTATCGCTTTTATTATATACCTCCTTCACCTTCACTTACAATACTTCTTGGTAATTTCTGGCGCACACCTTATAAATGTGACCGTGTGCCAAACCGGTGCCTCTCCAACCATGCATGGGTGTATTATTATATGGAACGGGACGACTCTAGATGCAAGAACGTGTGCCCCAATCCCTCTGTCAACTGTGTGCTATTATCTTTGGTAATAAAATAAGGTTAAACAACCAGTATCTAACGTGAAAATAATGTCTAATCTAAATGACAGAGGTTCTTTGTTCTTTGTATCCATTAACACACGAACGCACCCAGGCACAGACCAAGCGAATGCCGGAATGCGGCTACATGTCATCGATAGGATGATCAATGATGGTAAACCGATGCTTTACGTGTTACAGAAAAGATAAATGTTCGTATAGGCATCTCAAACAATCGTATTGATGCACTCGAGTATGTGCACTCCACAAAGTGCAGTATACGTCCGATAGCGCCGAGTTCGTGGTGCAGACAACAGTGGCTTGGGATTGACAATCGACCGCGTGACAAACGGTGGCTTCTGAGCTGCCGATCCTGACCCTGAAGCACTTCCGTAGTTTTTGAGGGCGCCACCTTTAGGAACCGAGCATGCATAGTGAAGTACCACTTCCTCCGGATTCACGGCAAACTAGAAATAAACGGAAAGTCATTGGTTATATGTGGGTGGAATTGACCTATGAGGACAAAAGAAGAAAAAAACTGTTTGTGGTTGAGGTTTGCTTATCGACCATACTTTTTTTCATGGGTTTCAAATAAATGTGTTAATATTGTTCCCCGGTGTCTCAGAGTGGATTGATTTCTCAGTTAAAGCATCGTTTTGTTGTTAATTTTGAGCCTCCCTACCGACCCTACTATTTTACGACGTGTAACCCCATCCAGGCATTTAATTTTCTTTGGCCTTATCGTCAGGAATACTTGTCTGGGCATGATTGTAGCTGGGAATAACAAAACCCCATAAGGTTTGTAAGAGAATATAGATAGATCTGTCCTATTTTTTTTTATCTATATTCCGCTTTTTTTTACCCCAGAATCCTTTGCGATTTGAACAATAAAGATCATTATATATATGTGTTAGTCTTTTCTTGACGTGGTAAACCGAGAGCGTCGTTTGTCTCAATTTTATACGAAAAGCTGAACGCAGTTGATGAATTGTTCTGTCTTTGGTAAGTATTTTCGTGAAGTTTAACCATGTCTATACTAAATCGATTTTCCCACTCAGTTATAAAAGTATACATTGGAATGGTTTATTATTTATCTGGAGGAATTGAGGAAAAATAATCAGACAACAGTACGAGTTTGTTGTGACGCGATGGTAAGACGCGAACCGTATATGTGCAAAACGTTAACATGTTCACATGCACAGCTGTGTTGATCTATGTTTATTGCACACTCTAAAGACTGTAGCTAATAGTATACTGAAATTTAGGTGGATGTTTCTTCATTTAAATGAACAAACATAATTTAGTGAAACATGTTCTGTTACAGTTGACGTCTTCAATGACGTTGTCAACGTAATTGGTTTGTATTGTTCAAGGATGAGAAAAATATTTTTTAATTATTATATTCTAGGCTATCAAATAGTAGTATTTTTGCATCAGATAAAAACCGTTATCAGTCTAGTGAGATATTGATATCTCGCTCGTATCCATCCGCGCTAAAGTGATTCGGTACTATATGAGTTAACATCGCTTCGCCACACTGAACTAGAGTTACTCCCCGTTCAGGTTCAGTTTGAACATCTAATATGTGATAAATTAATTATGTGTGTTAAACATACTATGATGTTAGCCCCATTATCGCTCAACCAATCTGTCTGAGAAATGGAACTATATTTATATCACAAGCTCATTACAATGGCTGTGATTGGGTATACAAATTTGCATCTTTTAATTTTATTTTTCGAGTTAAGCCATGGGCCAACTGAGCGGAGCATATACTAAACAGAACATCTACACTTTTTGGTAGGATATTGTAATTATCTCATTTGTGATGATAAAAAAAATAATTCCACGAGTGGCTATTTTTATTTCATCACCCATGACATAATTCCCATATCGAACCAAACAGTGTAGGTATCCTCTATTGAACGTTTTGAACATTTCTGTATTTAGCTGTATTTTACAAAAAAAGACAATGTGTGTGCAATAAATGCATGTACAATAAATGCATGTATTATATTATTATTATTGTTTCGCAACCGATCTATAGTAGGAATCCCCGATGGGAGAAAAGACCACCACGCCAAAGTTGTTCAATTGCATTCTTTCAACCTAAAACATAAATACACAAGCATTACAATAATGCTGACCAATTTCTGTCAGATTAGAAATCAGAAATGTCGCCCAAATGCATGCGACATAGTAAGTATGGATTCCCAAACACAACCCCAGCATGCGTGTGGTATAAACAAGTAATACAAAAACACAAATTTAAGCCAAATTAAAATCACAAAGAAAATTCGTTCATTAAAGATATAAAAAACATAAGATAAACATTGCCAAATTGATTACAATCAGCCCTCGCCATCAAATTGATCTGATATATCCAAGCACTGTCCCTAGGAATCACTGTTAGTTGAATAAAATATTATTTAATAATATTAAATCAATATATTATATTATGTTATTATATTAATATAAAGACCAGTTTGGCAAGTAAAAATTTTGTGTTTTCATTGGTAGATGATTTGAACGAAATTACAAGAGTACAAATTGTTATGCCACACAAACATTCCCGCTTTCTGAGTTTATATCATCATATTCCGTATTTTTTTCTTGAAAGGCTGGTGTATTCAGATTGTTTCTATCTTCACCCCAGTTACCAGAAATTGTCTGTTAGTTCCTCGAATATTCATTCAAGTCTAACTGTCGGGGATTCCTAATCATTTCTGAGAAAACCACCCAATCTGTAAATAGTTCGTTCGCGTATAACCTACCGGTGATAATCCGAATAAAAGGGATTACGGATGTGAGTAAGCAGACATCGGGTGTGTTAAAAACTGGCTCTGCTGTACACTACTAAGTACACATTTTAACTCATTCTCATTACTAGAGAAATGTAGAAATGACCATCTCAAACTAATATATCTATATATTTTCAAGTAGGACCCTAGGGGTGGTTGATACCTTGAGATGTGAAAGCAAATTTTATATTCCAAGCTCCCGGTTAGCTCCGCATCTCAAGGGGGGCAATGGGAGATAACTCGTGCTGGGTTTGGCTGCAAATTTTAAATAAGTAATGTGTAATAGGGAACTGGATTGATAACTTCCTGTTTTTAACAGTTTTGCAGAATTAAGTCACTAGATTATAGCCGACAGTTATTCAATGTGAATATTTGGATGGAAAATTACGATTTATGTACAACTCGGACAAGGTAGAGTTGATATGACCCAACGAGCACATTAAGAACAATTAACTTAATTGTCACATGTCAAATGTGGGGAGATAAATGCATTTTTTTTCGAACGAAAAATCGAATTGTTCGTTTTAGTGATAGATCACAGTGAGTGGTATCAGCAAATCAGAGAATGGTTTGCATAATAACAAAATCTGATGTTGCCTAACTGGTATAGTTATATCTATATAGTAGAGGTAATATATCTATTTGTTATATTTTAATCAAATTTCATATTACATGGACAGTGATTCCTAGGACTGTGATCCAAGTATATATAAAATATAAATATAACAGCACTCCATATTGCCAACACGACACAAAGATGATAATTATAAATGACAACTTACACACAGGTGAAAGCATAGTTCATTGTCAAATAGATGTTCAAATCAAATTAAAAAACGTCATTCAGCCAAAACTCCAGAGATATCGTGCACATAGTTTAAACAAATAAAACTTGGTCACGTTTAGCAGGTACCATAATTGAACGTTCACTATATTACGTCCCTCACAACCATATCACTTGTGATACAATTATAATTTATGTTTTCCTTGTCTTTGAAACCATAAAGAGTCTTCTGTGTTAGTCATTTCGTGTGCAATAACGAGTGCATTAACGTTAGCATGTTCACAAAACTGTGTTATATGTTTATTGCACACTCTGAAGATTGTAGCTTGTAATATACTAAGATTTAGGTCGATATTGTTTTATTTAATTAAAACAAGCGTGTGATTTATGTGGACTATACCTCATAAATTTGTCAATATATTTTGTGTTAAAGTTTACGTCGTAATGACATTCTCAACGTAAATGGTTTGTATCGTTTAAGGAAAAAAAAAATTATTGAACGTTTTGAAATCTTCGGTATTTTGCTGTATACTTGGAGAAAAAACAAACAAATGGGTGTGTAATAAGACGCTCATTAAAAAGCTATAATAATAACGCTCTCTTTGTAAAAACTATGTCAGCCACATGGCCTTCATCAGATTTATAATGTTGCACTACGAATTTGTAGTAAGTGTGGGAATGCAGTGGGTGATGAATACCACTTTGGGTTGATCTGCGATTCTCTTACTGAAGTACGCAATAAGTACATTGAGGAATATTTTTATTCGAACCCAAATTAATTTAAGTTGTATGAGCTATTTAATTATGGACAATACAAATCCAACGAGTTCAAGTTATGTTGGGATATAAGATTTTATGAAACGAGTTTGATAAATGATTCACAACGAGTCGTAGAAGTAAATAAAATTTATCAAACGAGTTCATAAAATCTTATATCCCAACATAACGAGTTGAATATCTTGTATATCACATGAAAGCTTTATCCCTTTTTAACAAATCAAAACTCTAAAAGAAGCTGAAAAATGCGTGTAAAATGTATACATGCATGGCGTTGGCTGAGACGCTTCACAACCGTATACGACAGTATTGCGCGCTCTGCCTTGCGACGAAACATATAGGCCCCCAATTTACCCCTTTGTTTTTGTGTCTATTTTCGTTAGTGCAACGAAGTTTGACAATAATTGAACTCTAATTAACAAAACAATCATTTTGCAATGCCTGGTGTTGGTGTCATGTGGGGCTTTTCGAAATAGTATTAATACACCTGAATCAATGTTAAGACGCGGCGCGGTAGTAGCTCCAGCCTATTCATCACTAGTGACAGCTAATAAAATATGTAATGACTTTTCGATTCTTCGATTCATATATAGACAATAGTTGACTGGTCTGAGTAGCGTACGAGTTTTCTCCTCGAGTGAGATGCGGATGATTTTTCTCCGAGGCGCTAGCCGACTGAGAATAATCCTTGCATCTCACAAGAGGATAAAACCCGTACACTACTCAGAACAGTTGACTGTTGTATTTACTATATTTTCAATTCCAGTTTGGTACGACCTTGACCACAATGAAACACACGGTTAGACCTAATACGTTCTTAAACATACAATATCACCACATGTCACATGGTGCGACAACACCAGAGGACCTGTGAATATCATCAGTCATTTCTGTTAAAGTTTACGCACAAGACTGTCGAATGACGCACGAATTGACGTCATGACGCATTACTGAGAGAAGAGTAACATCTTGAGAGTAGGATAACACGTTCGGGCTTCTGTAAGTGTGGATATGATAAATATTTTGACGTAAACGGTTGATGAAAATGTAATAAGTATTATTATATACCATTGAAACTATATACAACGTGTTATAAGAATAGATAGACCATCTTTAAATAACAAGTCAGTACAGAAGAGTGGAATAAAATTAGCCATTGGTAATAATATCCATCGTCTTCGACGGGTTCTCTGAAAACTGGAATGGCATGTTTCTCATATATCAAGGCAATCTTGGAATTTGTAATCAATGAGTTTGGAAATGGGGGTTAATGATTCGTTATCACTTCAATTAATTAAAAGAAGCATCGTGCCACAACATTTATCACCGTTTGGCGGGATCAGTGACATTCGGTGCGGCCGTTTGCTCTGTGGGTCGTGATTTCGGATCGAAGGCGCTCAATCGAATTAGTTCACGCCGAGTCGGACTGTCCTGACATGAGTATAAAATATTAAACCCATCCTATGTGAGGACATAACATAACTGCCCGTGGCCTTCTCAGAAAACAAACATCATAATAAGCGATTTGACAAGTTCAGCCTATCGGATACCATCATTCATACCGCTGATCACAGCGCGCGGTGTATTGAGAGAGCGCTCTTCTTGTTGGAGTATCGGACTATTCCATTACTACGCGCCATTCAGCTTATATATCCCTATCAAGCCAGCGCGTGGTGTTATAACTTATGTGACCAGTTAGCGCGTGTATTTTAGCGGATTATAGGACTCGTTCGGTAGTTTATATAAATACTTTAAATTCGCTCTCGGATTGTCGCATACGGAATTATACAAGAACATTAAGGCTATTTATCGCCTAAGCTCATTCCACAATGGTAATGTTATTACATGTCTCGTTGTTCATAATTGGTTGATAACTACGTAGTTGGAAGTTTATGAGTTCCCTGTTGACTTTTCACATTCAAGTGTCATTACACTAAAACTTCTCGAGTGTATTTTAACAAGCTATCACGCCACAGACATTATGTCTTTAAGCCACACGAGAAATTATTTCACAAATGATTTATGGGACCGAACTGCAAAGGAGCAGCTTTCATTTCTCATTAACGTGAGTTTGTTGACTTGATATTTTCATTTCCGGAATAATTTCGACTTTAGGTTTTTCGAAAGCCTACTGTCAAGTTGTTACAAGCGCTCATCAAATTCCTAACTTCGTAATTCCACTTTAGAAGCTTTTCTGGTATGATATATTGTAAAGATTATATGGAGATTTTATATACTCCAGTGTATGTCAATATTTTTCCGAGTCAGTTGACGCGGTATAATGTAATTTCGTGGATATACGAGCATAACGAAAGTTCTACGTAGACGTCGATAGGAATCGATTCAATTAAAATGAAATAGTTAGTGTGGGTCTCCAAAAGTGAACGTCATCAATAATAGAACAGTGTTGACAGATTATACCAGTTCCTGTCTGCTATATTCAAAGTGCTGTCTCGGAGCTTTCGCGTACTGTTACAGTTTATCACAATTGAAAACTATTATCGTTTCTAAAACCCACGAAATTAATGTGATAGTTTATTTTCATATTTCAGTCATTCGACGCTGACAGTAGCTAATATGCATTGCGGTTTCTCGAAAAGTTATTGTTCTTAATACCAGACTATTGTTGGCAGAGTTTTATCGCATATCTACTGTTCTTTCAGAGGTTTCGTGTTTTAAGTTTATTCAATTGATAACTATTTTCGTGTCTGAAACCTCCGAAATTGATGTGATGTTTAATTTTTATATATCAGGCATTCGACGTTGACTGTAGCAAATATTTCTTGCGGTTTCTCGAACAGTGATTTTTCTTAATATCGACACATTATTGACAGACTGTATCGACTTATGACTGCTGTTTAGATTAATATCTTAGAGCTTTGCAGTAATATTTTTTCCATTGCAAACTATTTTTGATTCTGATTCTCTCGAAATTGATGTGATGGGTTTATTATTCTATTTCAGGAACTCGGCGCTGACATCAAGTGACACAAACGCTGATGGGTCTACATGTACAATTATTATTAAACCGTCAATGAAGAAAACAGAGATTCGTTTGTTTTGAAGATAATTCTCCGTTGTGAACAGGACCGCATGGTCCACGATTATAATGGCGGAAGACACATCATTGCCTGACTAGAAAACGTTTCTGAATTTGACGTCTGTGATTTAAATAAGGATTATTTTCAATGTGATCGACTTCGAGATTCCCTACCGTCGGATATTATGAATCTGGAAAGCCCCTACGTGCAATATTTGTGGACAGTCCAGTTGTGTTTTCAGTTAGTCTCAGGTAAGATTTCCATATTATTGTACATATACACAACGAATGTTGTGTGGTCGTCTCAATAATATAATCACTATAAGCAGATTTAAGTTTTCTCTCTTTTCCTTTCCAAGTATTAACGATCGGTGGACCCCGATATTACCTTGAAATTGGGTGACTTGTTTGGACCACATCAAAATTATTTTTTCAGCATTTGTGCTCATGTTATGTTGAGACCAATCTATTTTAGCCAATAGCTCTATTCAGATATGCATGCAAAGCTACAATATTTGATGAACATTGCATTGGTGAAATATTAAGGAAAATTTGGTCTTCACCGCAACACAGACACTTGGCTATAGATGGTACTCGTTCAGGAGTGTCCAACTTTACCCCACTCTGATCTCAACTCTCAACAATTCCTAATTTGTTAACCAGACTAAACTAACAGAGCTATCTGAGCTCTTGATTATTCGAGTCACGTTTACGGACTAGGAAGATCCGTATGCATGGGCCCTTCTACTTGGTAGACCCAACTATTCAAACAGAGCTAAACGCTCTAGTTATAAACGTCAGGTTTACGGACTAGGGCCCTTCGTCAACAGGTCTGTCTTGTGTGCAAATCTGACTATATATATAGTCCGTTTTACGCATGATGTCATTGATGTGAAAGTCGATCTATACCAATTTATCATCTAACTCTGTAAGTGTGAAGTAGAGTTATTTACTGTCTCCATTTTTTGTTTATATTTGTATCATTTTATATCATCTGGGAATAAATTTCAACCAAAACTCTATAAAATCAATTAATTTTGAAAAAATTATTGTTTGCAGTATATATTGTTGTTGAAAATGTGAGTATTACGATGTCATGTAACTTATAATATTTCAAAAGCCATGATATGTTGTCATAGAAATAGAAATTATATACCGAAAACTGAGAGCTCGATTTGCGAATTATGCACAAACAGACTACCGGTATATAGTCAGATTTGAACATGGACCAGACCTGGTCAATTGAACCTGACGTCTTTAACTACTCAATAGCTACAATCGGGCAAACATATATGACACACTTAGTCACAACATAGGTTAAGCAAGGTTGGGAAATTGGATATTAGAACAATATATTATGCCGTCCGAATTAACATTTGTTCTTTCAGACATACTATATACCTAATTGTTGGAAATTTGTAAAGCAGGATGAGGATCTTCAAACCCCTGTTCCTGCACAAACATGAATACGCCATTTTGATTGTCTCCTTTTAACTCAAGTGTGTTTCTCATTATTCTGCTTGTTCGCCTGATTATATCATACGCAACATGCACAATTTGTAGCAATACAGAGGATTAATTGATTCAATTTCCTGATTCTGAATGGCGTGTTGAATGTTGATAGCAGTTAACATGATTGTGTCTTATCAATTCATTTTAGTACCAAAAAGGATGGGTGGTTGAGTACGATTTATATTTATTGGCAAATTTCGGTCTCAGAAGCGCAATAAAACGGAAGAAAATGTGAGCCTATATATTTTAAATATAGACGATTATATGGTTATGTAGGTTAAGTTCACATAACTGGCAAAACTGCATGCTTGGAAAACGTCGTAAAGTTCTTCGATAATGGCTTTTGGTTGCATAGTTGATTGATAAATTTGGTAATTACATATATTTTATTGTTTTGTTCATTATTAATAGAGCTATCAAATGCCACGAGTGATTGCACGGTTGATTATTGTCAGGTATGTGAAGGCTAAAGCCGGGGAAATGTCAGTTGCAGAATAACTTGTAGCATTACAGATATCTCAGTGACCATGTAGTGAATACTACTATAAACAGTGGTGCCCATGTATTTTATAAGTAGTTTGTCATCCATACCTTAGCACATCATTGTCATCTACGACGAATAGCCGGGAAATTTGTCAGACTAATCTGCAAGTGTGTGAACGTAGAATTATCTCAATTGTTTCCACATTATTTACAAGATTCAAGATTCAAGGTCTAATAGGATATACGAAATTTCCAACTGGAACATAGTTTGTGTAACATATTGTAAAAATAATTGTAATAGTATAGTTAAAACAAAAACATGATGGGTGAATGTGCATCCATTGTTTGGAAAAGAAATATAAGTTTATTTAGCAGCACAATGTGGGAGAAGTAAAGATTTCGTTGATGGCCATTATCTGCACAACATTTTGCAATAGGCTTAGAATATGAATGGTCTTGATTGCTGAGCAGCTAGGTCAACTGGTCGGCAATGTACACATGTATAATTTGAGGCATGAAAATGTAGTCTCCGCATTCGGGGTTATTCATGCTCATGCAGTAATACTGCATGGTTGGCGGCAAAGAGGTAACAATTCCGAAACACATGTTATCGATTCACGTCTCGTGGATACATATCAAAATCATATATTTTATTTGGTAAAATTTAGTATTTGAGTTATCACACAGAGAACTATACAAACATCGTTGACTTATGCGTACGGTATATATACAGTGACGATATGTGATAGCGAATAAATTGAGCGAAAGAATTCTGTGATAGAAGATTAGCAGATAAATCGAGTGAAAGAATGTCACGAAGATTGACTAATAGCATTAGACATTTCCAGTATACGACCTAATATTGCGATTATAGCAGATTCCGCTTCATGTGCTGCGACATGTCATGGACCCCTAACATTATGTAAATACACAGTATATCTTGTTAAGCATCAGGGAACTTCACATTTTCCATGAAATATTTCAATCGGTTTGGATCAGTTTATTTTCCCAGAAGTACACAGGACATTGATTTACTTTGGTGAACACGTTAACTCAGTAGATAATAAACTTGGAATATTCAGAACAACGCCCGACTGAATATCACTGGAAAAACGTGTTTCCTTATACCTTTAATATTGTCACCATAATCGGGGTTTAGAAATGGGAATACCGTTTTCATCATTATTTAGACTTGGAAGTATGTTATGACTTCAAATATATGTTTAGATAAATGGCGGCCTATATATCATATTCAAGTTTAATTAATACATATTAATAATAAAGTGATGTACACATCCAACTATAGGAAATGAATTGTAGTAATATGATAAAACATATGTATACAGGGATACTTATACTTCTAGATTTCTCTATTAAAACGGTCGGTGCTCCTTTGTGTGGGATATTCCAATCACCATTGAGAATGTCTCCAAAAAAGCCAATCATTGCTTGCAGGCCTCAAAATATGGTGCTGGACAGCGGGCTAGCGTCACCAAATTCACCCTCTTGGGACCTCATTCTGCATGACCTCATCTGCTATGGGATACCTAGACACATGTTTAAGTTCCCAGATGGTGAAGATGGTAATTTTTACAAATGTGACGCATCGGTTATGAATAGTGTCGTCTGCCATTTTTGGGGAATATAGAGGAACTAAACTAAAAGAAGAAACTTTCTAAAGAAACTAAAATAAAAAAAAACCTTGTTAATTTGATAATAAAGATACTTTCCAGAGAATATGAGGGATAATCAGAGTGAGGTCCCCAGAGGGCGAATCAGTGATGCTAGACCACTGTGTGCATGGGGTAGCATCACTAAATTCACACCTGAGGACCTCATTCTGCAAATGGCCAGCACCATATACTGAGGCGAGATTTATTTGCGTGCTTTTGTTGTCTTCATTTTGTTATGTACCTCCGGATCATGTCATGGAGCTCTTCTATGGCTACGCCCGTAGATATCACACTTCACCAGTTCAAAACCTGGGAATCTATTGATGTTCTGATATGGAAGTTTATAACATTGAACAAACAATGCATAATATATTTCTTAGTTAATATATGTCCATTAACAGTGTACTTTACAGTATATAGGTGAAGGTCCCAGCTTGAGATTGCACGATTTAAGTGACTTTGGTGAGCCGATTTTGGTTTGTATCGATATCGCTAACATTGAACTTCTCCCTGGAAATAATTCAATGTTTATTGCGATATCGACTCACAAAAGTCACAAAAATCATGCAATTTCAAACTGGGACCACCCCTACCGTGACATAGATTATTACGGAACAAGTGTTTGTTGAATGTTATTAAGATCCTCGTCAGAAAGTGCGGAATATGATATCTACTGACGTAACCAGAGCAGAGATTCATGGCATGATCTACTCGATCCCCCCACCCAATTCATGTTGCAGATCAAATCTGATGAAAATGCTCTATTTGCACGAGTCTACCACGAACTGCAAATGAATTCCAGAGAATCCTAGAAAATAACAATGCATGGATTTGTAATTATTAAAATTTAATTCCATCTTGGTATGTTTTGGAAGGCCATTCCTGAAGGTGGTGCGGCTTATTTGAAGTATTATTTGTCATCCATACATATGTCACAAGGTTCTCTACTCTGGCAACAACCAGAGCGTTCACACTCCATGCACGTGTTAAAAGCTGGGAACTTTTTGATGTTCCGGTCTGTTATTCAAACATATTAGATATATGTATGATGTAACAAAAAGATGGTTAGTGTTGTGTTCCATATAATTGTCCAGAATGTGAAGTGAATTTGGCAGTAAACCTATATATGTGGCTTGTATGCGCTGTTTCCACGACTATTCATTCTGCATTATTCTCAGACTGTCCATATTCATTTGGAAATTGGCCGGATGAATTGTAATCGTTCGCGACAAAAAGCCATAATACAAAAATGTATATCACATTCTGATTACGTGATGTCACAGTCTAGCTCAAGCACAGACTAAGATCTCATTACAATCGACTGGTCGATTACAGCTAGACTTGGTTTGGTTTGAATGAGACTGGTGATGGGAGTGTTCGGACCAGCGTGTAGCCAGGGGACTGAACTCTGCCTTGCAGTTTGTTCTCGTCCTTGTGACTGTCAGACATGTCACCACCATCACTGTAAACATCAGCGGAGGACGCGACTCAACAGACAAGTACAAACTAATGAGCTAATTTGTTTCTATAAATGGATTTTCCACGAAACACCAGTGCTCTTCTAGAAGGGATTGCCAGCCAAATCGCGGAATGATAGCCCGCGTCGTGGGACAGTCTGCCGTGATCAATACCATGAACTCGTGTCATTCGTACCTCGTTCCCGATAGGTTCAAAGAACTCTCATATGACTGTAATTTGCGGATTACAGTCAGGTCGAGGCTCTTGTATAATTCAGTTGTCAACAACTAAAGATCCCTATACTATGGGCTACAAATAGGAACAGTCCACTTCACTATGGGCCTTCGGCGGCTCAGTTCGTAAGGTGTATGGCGCATTGTGCCAACATACCCTCTAACGAAGACGTTGCATGATTAGAACTAAGTTGGCTCTGGTATAATTCCGCTTCCATGCAACAACGAAAGATTATGTAGGTATACCATGCATGCACACCATATATACTATAAATATGAGCATATCATACACTGTATAGTGCATATATGGTGTCTCAATCGGTAAGGTACACGGTGCGTTTGGCAAACATAAGCCGTCCATTGATGGCGGAGCTGATTCGAATCCCGATAAGCTATACTAGGGGAACTTGTGATCTGAAGGTAACCTGATTCATGTATGCATGAGCGCAAGTTTGTCAGTTGCTTTCCGGTATTTAGAGGTTTCTACGAATATAGTGACTGAAATTCAAGTGAAATTAACTCATCAATGCGCGGTCTTTCTCCACACACAAAACTGACAGCGGCTGAAAGGACGATAAACCCAGGGTTCGTGTTCACCAACTTGGTTTATTTTATAACCATGGTAGTTTATTTGGAAGCGACCGAAAGCACAAGGTGCCTTCGTTACCGTTTACGACACACAAACGGTCGTCCATTATATTCACATGCACACTCAGATTTTCCACGCACCGCCACCTCACGACTAAATCGGAAACGATCACCGGATAAGATCAGCAAATGACGATAGACTCACACTGAATATATCTGTCGAATGAGGGTTAAAGATAGAATTGGGCTTGTGGATACTTTCCTTGTTTCCAAGACTGTGGACATTATAGTACACAAACACGTTGTTCATAATTGATATGAACCGCCAATTCAATTATTTGTCTTATGTACCATGTTTTATAAAATTAGACAAATAGATATGTTTAAATTAATGAATCAAGTATGTATACTCCTATATACGTATGACAACTGCCAATTCATCTCGATTTCGGGGGGGGGTAATGATTGGGTGGGTGGGGGGGGGGGTAATCCTTTATCGCGACAATGTCTATTTTATCCGATCGTTGACCACAGACAACTTGTTGAGGCATAAGAAACATATTTGAACCTCGTTAAAAAAAAATCGCCGTTAGATTTTCTTCCACAAAGCTTCGGATTAGCAACCATAGTTTAGAAATTGAGAAAGGCAGACAGAAACAACCTAAAATACCCGCTGATGAGATAATTTGCAAAAAATTGTGAAATGGAGGTAGAAACCGAAGAGCACTTCATTAAATGCGATGCCCCAGTTATAGAAATATAAGAGAGCATTTATTTGCGGAAATAAGCGACAATATTCAGACCTTTAATAATATGGCTGACCAACAGAAATATTTAATTATCATGAAAAATGATCAACACAAAACATGTAATATCATCTGCGACATCTATTTATGTTACTATACTTATTATCACAATTTATTTATGTAGTTGTTTTGACATCGGCCTCTAGTGGGCGTATCTGTCAATAAATGTATCTATCTATCACACCCTCGCCCGCGGTATAAACCACCTGGACGACTATATATATATACATAAAAACCCAATACGATCCCATAAGAAGTAACAAATCAACTCCTCCTGAAGCTACAGCCAGACAAATCGCGGGATGATAGCGCGCGTCATGGGAGAGTCTGTCGTGATCAATACCACGAACTCTTGTCAATTGTATCTCTCTCCAGATTTCTCTAAAGAACTCCCATGTGACTGAAATTCGCGGATTACAGTCAGGTAGTGGCTCTGGTATATAATTCAGCTTTCAACAACTACATATTTACATATATGCTACACACATGTATATAGTACCGTTCAACTTCACAATGGGACCATCGATGGCTCTGTCGGTAAGGTGTTTGGTGCATTACTGAAGGCGAAGCAGCCTTAGCTTCATTATTTAGTTGTGTGGGAATAATCAGCTCCAACTCATTTCAACTATTATCTGATCATCGCAACAGATTGATTCTTATATTGTTTATCTGTCTGTCTTCTGCTATGATATCTGAACATCTCTAGAAACGATGTATGAACCATTCCAAAGTATATTTCAATAACTCTAAGTAGGAACATCAGTATAATTAAAGGGTTAAGAATGTTTGACAATTACGTGAGATCTTCGTATATCATCAAACTGTGGTGAGGGAAAATGTAACGGTATGAATCAGGACTGACCTCATTATAGAGAAGATTGAGAACAAGTATATATTCCAATATGTACACGCGTATATTTAACATGGCGATATATGTTTAATATATCGTTGGAAAACAAAAAAGCCCGCCGACCAACTGACGTTTATCTGCATAGAGAAAGCACCTGCTACCGCATCGCGATGCCAATCAGAGGGAATATGTGCCACATACAATGGGTGGGCCCCATTGCCGCCCAGCCACAGGTGTTTGTTTCAATGGGTAAACTGCGTCGAACTACAGTTGTGTATAAAGGTCAACTCAGAAACAAACGGACGAGACGTAGGAGCTTGTTAAAACACATACATCTTTAGCACGGACGTAGCCTACCTCTGACGAAATATTATGCAATGAGGTGTGTGTTAAATGTGGTACAACCGTGGTACGCTCTTCTTGAGAACTAAATGGGGTGTGTTTTGATTTTCTACGAAAACCCCTGTGTGACGTGACACATCTTGGGACAGAAAATGCAAAATGTCTCTCATCGGGACAGACAAATTGATAACAATTTGCAGAAAGTCTACAAATTTGAGGCAAATGTTTTATCATGCTGTTTCGGATTATGCTGCGCACATGCAGGCGAAAAAATTAATATTTGTTGAAATCGATTTTTAATAATCGTTAAGTGTTTTGGATAGGTTTGAACGCTTCTTCAGTTTCCATGAAGATATTTTCTTGACGGGTATCATTAATTGAACTCAACTAAAGTTTAATCCGCGCTCATGTTGAATTAGATCGAGCTTCGCCAGCGCCGGACGGTGTATATGTTTGCCAAAAATGTGCCACGCACCTTATCAACTGAACCACCACCACGAGCCAAAGGAATAACTATTGTAGAAATTATAATACTGTAATAACGCCAACCATCATCCCCATAATTTACATTGATAGTCCACACTTGTCTCTGCATATTAGTGGCTGCCGTAATGTGTATTGACTTTAGGTATCGTGTATGCAGAGCACTATGCATTAGATGTCAGTCGCTTATGAATTAAACAATGCCGGTCGCTTATGACTTTAATAGAGCGGTCCCTGATTGATGTTGCTCATTTGAAAGCTAACTCTCGATGATTTGTGTAACTAGCTGTCGATTCCCTGGCGACGATCAAGGAATAGTCGAAGATAATTGGTAGGGCAAACATTCTTTGTACACAAATCGTTTTGCGCCTATGAATTACAGGGTTATAGTCGATGAGATTCGCAAGTTATGAGCAGAGTCAGCAATGAATAAGGACAGTCGATCAATTCTGACTGATTTTTACAAAGGACGAGATGACGTGTTGATGTTGTGTTCAGCAATCTCAAAGGGCATCTAAAGCGTACACAGATATAGTAGCGAACGTGTAAAGCGCCGACATTAAAGCGAACAATATTCCAAATGAGAATATCGATAACTAGATAGGGCTCGTTTTGTTGCACGACCCCAAGTATCCCAGTATTTAATAGAGAGGTTTAGCCAACGCACAATTAGTAGTTACAAATTACAGTTAGTTAGTATAGTTGCAATAGTTATGTATGGCAAAACCAAGTCGTTCGCAAAATGACGACGAGTAGCAGGATTATTATTGAATATTTTATCCCACGTGACTATCTAAGCCTAATCTACATTTGAGATTGGTTGCTTGATATTTACAATTGCCGATAGTTTCGTCCCCAACACGATAATCCGCTTCCTAATTATAGCACATCGACTATCTGGGAATCCAGAAATCTATTTTTAGCATGAACAATTTTGAAAGTCATCTCCGCCTTGCTCGAAAAGTTCAACATGTTTTGTCCGAAATGTCCTTGTATGCGAAAACGAGAGCACAATCAATGATCGTAAGCAAATTATTAATGTTATTTGTGATGTTCTCCCCATGTTTAATGTGACGATTTATCATGTTCCTGTCGTCGCTTTTCACAACATCGCTTCAATTTTTTTGTCAATTTTCTAAGTTCGCACTATACTAAATTTTCTGTAGTAAAATATTAAATTGTTTACCAGTTAACACGATCTGATTGTGAATTGTTTGACAGTATGGCATCTGGGATAGCATGAAGACCGTTCGATAATACTGTCTCGGGGACTATCCCCCTCGGGCCCCTATTTTGGCATATATATAGTCAACTCCATGCCGTGCAATATTTATATAACAGGACAACGCGTGCATGGCTGATTACTTTGCACGATCTATCAGATTAAGCGCAATATTTACAACGATTTTATGTTCAATCGGCCAATTGAGGATAGTTTTCGGCATGGTTGATTATATAGTCATGGCTGTATGACACAACAAAAATAGTTAACTGAGTGTCTATATTTAAATGAAGCTTGTGATGCAGATCGATAAAATATAAACACTATCGGTTGTGACGGTTATATAGGATTCAAGGTTACACTTACAACGTGTGCATAACTTGATTACGTAGTGCGAGTTTGCGAAACATACATGTATCTAATTTGTCAGGTGTCGCATGTCAGACTGCAACGGCATAAGGATAACAAAAGAGGCCTCGAGTCTCATTATATTTCGCGACAGAAGAGTGCTATAAATAATCGGCTAGTAACATAAAATTCCATGTAAGTGACCGGAGTAGCAAGGCTGCTTTTGTCCCGATTACACTGTGAACTACTTATAAAGATAAGTTTTTCGTTATCATTTAATGATTCTTATCATTACATCACACTAAATATACTCTATACATTAGTTACGCTGAAATGAACCCTTTCTATAACAAATGGATTATCCCACCAAGTTAAAAAATATACATCGGAATGGTATATTATTGACTTGGAGGGTTGTATTGGTAATATCAACAGTCGTATTTATTGAGGGAATTTTTCATATAAAAACTTATTAAGTTATTGAACGTGTCATATGGGATAACTACTCATCAATGCGTATTTAATATAGGAAGGGCTAATTATAATCAACTGGACAGAAAACATAATTCAACATAATGTATTGCTCTTTTGAATTCGATAAGCATTATCACAGTATCGCCCAGTGTTCGTGTGTGGCTATTATCTTAATGCAGAGAGATGTGTGACAGATATGTACAAAATCACGCTGTTTCATCAATAATCGCGGTGAAATCAATGAGCGCATAGATAAATAGCCTATGTATTTCAGAGTAGGTTTACAATTTCTGTACTTCGTGCATACATGTACATGGAGCTGGTTTCAAGACTATCATAGAAACTGTCGGTCCTGCGCTTTATAAACCAAACAATGTAACTTTAGTTATCTTAGCTATTCCCCAGCATATTTGGTGAGTGTTCTGATTGTGTATGGCGCATAATGGCGGGCTCATTGTAGTTGATTTCAGTCCTGCAACGAAATCATATGATTGCTCATTTTATTGTTGGGAAATAGTTTCAATCTACATGCGTGATATATACGTCGCCCGTCCACTACATGCAGGGGCGTAGCTATCGGTTCTCCGTTGGGGTGCCAAATTTGATATTTACTAATGCACCCACTGGGACCAGAACAAACTCTCAAGTTTGGGAAGTTCCTCCCTCCTTAATTATGAATATATTCCAAGCTTTCCATCTGTTGGTAGTTTCCAACCTAACACCCCGTATAAAGTTAGAAATTTTCCAACTGATGGCTATTTCAGCCCAAAAATTGGATTGAAACTAAGGACATATTCCATTTTTGATCTGAAACAACACATTTGATGCAAAATACTGGAGATCAAATTATTAAATCAATTTCAACCAACTTAATTATTCACTATTTTAATCTAATTATTATAGTAAACATTTGGCCAAATTTAGGTGGGGGGGGGGGTCTAAAACCAAAACAGTTGTGGTGTCCCTGACTGCACGTAAGCTCTGCCCGTGTGCCAAACATGAGACTCTCCATGCATCGTAGGGTTCATCCTGGAAACAAATTACTTCCACAGATTTGAACAAAATGAACACAGTGTAATAAATTGGTGCATGGATTAGTTGCTAAATTTTCAAATGACATACAAGTTGTGGGTAATGTGTCAGAGCCTATACTGCCAGATGGGAAAGCGTTGAGCGGATAGGCAAGTCTTGTACAGATATTGCTGCACGATAAAAACAAATTGCCAACAGCTGGAGTGGAAGTACTTGTTGCTCTCTTCTGGCTGTTAATGCCACTATTCGTCCACACTACTAGCTAATTGTGTGGATGTTCATTCTCGGGATTGCGCAGACCATTGGCACCTTATATCTAACCCAAATCAATATGTGTCGGGTCTGCGATCTCACGTACGTAAATCGCACCAAGCTCAAGTGTCCATAGACAGACTTGTAATTTCCCAGCGTTTCTCGCAGACACGTAATAGGTATCGACTACCATAATACAAGCTCTCCAAGACAACAAGATTTCTGGGTTTGACAGCTCTGGCAGTTGAATTTATCCAAACACGCTCCAAGATGTGATATTTACGTGAACGAAGTGTGCATAAATATGCAAACCTGATATTTGCCCCCGGCTTCGTGTACATAGCATATTTAATCAGGGGAGTAGCTATATAGAGTGTCTCCAATGGGGTGTCCATGTGGTGTCCACTTTGGAATGACCAACTGTAACATCGCCATGATGAAAACAAGAAAAATACAATTCAAACAAATTACATTTACACCCCAAATTTCGTAATTTCCCAACTGGTATCTCAAACTTTCCAACTGTTGTAAATTTCCAACTGATTGCCATTTCAGTCAAAATGTTTTTAGCTCACCTGAGACGAAGTCTCCGGTTGAGCTATAGTCATCACTCCTCGTCCGTCGTCCGTCCGTCCATCCGTCTGTCCATCCGTCCGTCCGTCAACAATTCTTTGAACATCTTCTCCTCTGAAACCGGAAGACCGAATTGGTTCATATTTGGTGTGGATGTTCCCTTGGTGACTCTCATTCAGATTTGTTCAAATGAGGTCACTGGGTCAAATAGTTGCGAAGCCAGGGCCATAACTCTATTCCTCCATAGTAATTCTTACAACGACCTCTTTTTCAGAACCATTGGGCCGATTTAGCTAATATTTGATATGGAGGGTCCTTGGGTGACTGGTGTTCAGATTTGTTCAAATGAGGTCACCCGGTCAATTAGTTGAGAAACCAGGGCCATAACTCATAGTAATTCTTACAATGACTTCTTCTAAAACAATATTTGGCCAATTTAGCTCATATTTGGTACAGAGAGACCTTGGGTGACTGGGGTTCAGATTTGGTCAAATGGGGTCACTGGGTCAAATAGGGGCAGAGCCAGGGACATAACTCTAAAAAAATAATAACATTTTTGCATTTTGACCTTTGATTTTGTTTAGACATATCACAGCTACCCAACCCCACCCTCCCCCACCCCACCTCCTGTCCCTGCCACACCACACTGTATCATACCATGTTATCTCTTCCTTGTTCACCCCATTAAAATCCTTGTTTTGATCACAGCTGTAGGAGTATCAAAAAGCTGTGTGTGCAGTCGTTAAAACCTAATAATCTATGTCAACACCTCTCAGACACTGGTAGCTGATGGTTTCATGAATGGAATATAATTCTCAGGATGCACTTGCTCTCAAGGTCATGGGAATTTTGTTAAGCTAATGTAGTGTTGGGGGGGGGGGGGGGGTGACTGACAGATTTGTTCAATGAAATGTAAATTTGAAGCTCTTATGAGAAGAAGCTATAGTCATCACTTCTCATCTGTCACCTGTTCATCTGTCTGTCCGTCCATCCATCTGTCAACAATTCTGTGAACATCTTCTCTAGTTCATAAGACTGAATGGGTTCATATTTGGTGTGGATGTTCCCTAGGTGACTCATATTCAGATTTGTTCAAATGAGGTCACTGTCAAATGGTTGTGAAGCCAGGGCCATAACTCTTGCCCTCCATAGTAATTCTTAAAAACGACTTCTCGTGTACCATCAGGTTGAATTGGTTCATATTTGGTATGAAGGGTCCTTTGGTGACTGTAGTTCAGATTTGTTCAAATGGGGTCATCCTGGTCAAATAGGGGCCAAGCAAAGGACAGCTTTCCTCTTAATATGCTTCCTTTACACGGACCGTCAGGTTTATTTTACTGATTTTAGTATGAAGGGTTCTTTGGTGTCTGGGATTCAAATTTATGCAGATGGGGTCACCAGGTTAAATAGGGTGGAACCAGGGACATAACTGTATGTCTCTATAGTAATACTTATGTCTTCTCAAGAGAGGTTGGACCATATAGTATGGAGGATCCTTTAGTGACTGAGATTCAGATCTGTTAACATGAGGTCAACCCATTAAGAAATGACGGGACTATGGGGACTTAAGACTTTTGTGTCTAAAAAATCATTAAAATACAAAATTCATTAAAACGTCTACCTTAGAACTACCTGACTGATTAATCTGACATACATATAGTGTTTTTGGGTCCATGGATAATTGGGCTTTAAACATGTCTAAATGGTTTTATATAAAGCGCTATTGAGATTGAAAATTTCCAACAATTGAGAAAGTTTGAGATGTCTGTTGTGAAATTTCAACCTAAGACTTGGGAGTCTGGGCCCCGGGCGAGAGGGGACTTCTTGAGCTGGAGGAGGGGGTGATCATGAAGCCTCTCTAGCCACATATCCTGTTAGATCTACTTCTTTTAAAGTGATTATGAAAAGTTCTGACTGTTGTGGTCTCCAAAGTCCCAGTCTTATCAGTCTTTGCAGTCTGGTGAGCGACCCCACAGTCTTTGACTGTCTTGTTACTAATATTAGGAAAATATCGAATTCAAATCCTAAATAACAAATTTCAAGCTAAATACTGGTTGAAATGTATTTCTATCATAACAAATTCAAACGTATTTTCTCTGAAATATCCAACTAGTTTTGGATATTTCCAAGTGTTGGCACATTTTGATCCCTGGTTCAAACCCCATATTTTCCTGCCGCTCGTGTGTATAGAAGATCAAATAATTACCTTTTTATAATTACCTTTAATAAATGGGCATGGCGTGTATTTGACTATACGCGTGTATAATGCCCACTGGACAATTTAGTCGCATAGTCAACGACTGCAATACATGCTCTATATATTATAATTCACCGAACAATTCGAACTTGTAACATACATATTAAATAACTGTATCCCACAAACTGCTGGACTGTCTCAAAGTCCCACTCAGAGAAGTTAATAGAACTCGAGCACATCTCGATATACTGAGAACAAAATAATGGTTATCGAAACATCATTGTCACAAGATTGTCTTGAAATCTAGAAAAATAAACCGAAATCCTATATAGTATATAAGTTTTATTTTGAATGCACGGAATTCCGAAACTGAACCGCAAGGTGAATTCAACCGAATGTTGCCACTACGAAAGTTAACGTGCATGTGACGCGCCTCGTTAAATTGTTGGATACATTCCGTGTATACATGTATAGTAGTGTGCCAAATTTAGCACAACGCTAATAAGAAGACGTCATTTCTGCGTGACGTGAAATATTGGACTTGAGCTATTGATGGGGTTTTGGAATTAACTCCGCTCACTCATGAGTGAAACTGATGCCCTTGGCGGACGTCTTACGTCTTACGCGCTGGGACATTTTCACACTCGTTAATATCGTTGAGCAAATTTTAAAACTAATTCCCCGCCCCCTATACGCTATCAAACAGTTCATCAATATTTAAATATACGCACGGTCTGGAATGCTAACCTTGTCAATTTGAATCAATGTCTCATGTATCATCGTCCGGATACTTCAAACAAGAATAACAGCTATATGTTCAACCCCAAACAAGCAGAAGAAATTATACAAAACATTCAGCTCTTTAAAATTGGATTTTCCGTACGTTACTTGTGGGGTGCAACCCACAAGTCACTCAAACAAAAGATCGCAACTCACAAGTGTATAGACGTCGGTCCGCCCGTGCGGACGTGCGTCCGTACGTCCGTCCGATGTCTGTTCATGTCATAACTTGAACAGTAGTGCTCGGATCTCAATGAAATTAGGTATGGATGTTCACTACTATGAGGACATTAAATAGAGGTTTCCATCTTTTTGTTCGGATTTTCCATTCTAGAGTTATTCATCTTTGTTTATCTGGAAATAGTGGATTTTGGTCCGTCTGGTGTCTGTTCATGTCGTAACTTCAACAGTTGTGCTGCGATCTCAACCAAATTTGGTGTGGATGTTCACAACTATGAGGACATTAAATAGAGGATTCCATCGTTTTGTTTGGATATTCCATTCTAGAGTTATACATCTTTGTTCATCTGGATGTTGGCTTTTTGGTCTGTCTGGTGTCTGTTCATGTTGTAACTTCAACAATTGTGTAGGATCTCAATGGAATTTGGTATGGATGTTCACTACTATGAGTATATTCAATAGGGGGTTCCATTGTTTTGCACCGCTCTTCCTTTCTAGAGTTATTCATCTTTGTTTATCTGGAAATGTTGGCTTTTTAGTCCGTCTGGTGTCTGTTCATGTTGTAACTTCAACAATTGTGCTGGGATCTCAATGGAATTTGGTATGGATATTCACTGCTATGAGGACATTCAATATGGGGTTCCATTGTTCTGTTCCGCTTTTCCATTCTAGAGTTATTCATCTTTGTTTATATGGAAATGTTGGTTGTTTGGTCCATCCGATGTCTGTTCAGCTCATAACTTGAACAGTAATGCTCGGAACTCAATGAAATTTTGTATGGATGTTCACCACTATGAGGACATTTAATGGCACATTTAAAAGTTTGTTTTGGTTATTTGTTCTATAGTTTTCTTTGTTTATATGAAAATGCTGATTTCTGGGGCCATATGTCTGAGTATAGCCACCATAAGTTATAGATGTGCCACGACCGGGTATGTGCCGGACGACAGTCCATCTCTTGTTCCATTTATATGAGATGATATACAAACAAGCTTAAAGGAGGACTGTACACTAAATCCGGCCATTTATGGGACCATCTTATATTATACTCAACATAGTATATATGCAACACGTACATGAATTTGAGCCAGGGATGAGTGCAACATACACTCATTTCCTTTATGAATGATGTAAAACATTTATTATAATGAAAATGAGTGTATGACTCGAGTCATAAACTGATTGTCATTATAACGACCATGTTGTCTACTTCGTGCACAGAGCACATGCGTGTATTTTGCGCTCATCCATGGTTCAAATCCATTCAATTGGATTTAGTGTACATTACCCCTTTAAAGCTTACTGCCAAATCCTATTCTCATTTACTATTACTATATTGGATGTACACATCGATTTGTATATTGATATAGAATAAATATGTTTAAAATAAAACAACTAAAATAAAGATACATATATGCATGGAAAGAGAAAGCCATACGAAAATAATGTATATTTTTGGGGCTGATAAGTTATCATAGAGTAAAAATGTTCTAATGTACTTCACACGCACAAAATTGGTTTCCGAATATCCATGCTCTATATATACGTGAAAGCAGGAACCGATCGCCATCAGTTCCAGTACGCCATTGTGACATTGGTAGATACGTCAGCAAGTTGACACCTTATATTGGAATGACTGTCGGCCTGTTCCCTCCCAAGAGGAAAACAAAAGATGAATGCGACCACGAAATACGACTGACTCTCAGTAGCATGTGTTGACATACGCCATGACCACGGATCACCACAAGAAAGAAATTACCGCGAATTTATCGAATTTCGCTCACCAGAGAACAAAACAGCGTCAAGATGCATTAGGAACGATGATGATTTGAGTTTTCTCTGGGGATTTGTTGTGGAATTTATTTGTTCACACGCGTCTTTGGAAGTCTGGTTTCCGCTATATCTATCGTGTGTGTTCATTTAAGAAATGGATGTTGATTTGCTTGCATTCCATATAGAGTATGGATGCAAGTTGGTCTGACATAAAAATGTCAGACCAACTTGCATCCATACTCTATATATGGAACGCAACTAAATCAACATCCATTACTTATATTTACACTCCACCGAGTCCACTGGAAGATTAGAAGAGCATTGGGCGCCCATGTCCAACGTTGTTCTCGTGTCGTGATGCAAGTTGCATCTATACTTAAGAAATGGATGTTGATTTTGTTGCGTTCCATAGAGTATGGATGAAAGTTGGTCTGACATTTTTGCGTTCCACACATGAAAATGTCAGACCAATTTGCATCCATACTCTATGGAACGCAACAAAATCAACATTCATTACTTATATTTACACTCAACCGAGTCAATTGGCAGATTAAAAGAGTTTTAAGCGTCCATTTCCAACGTTATTATCGTGGCTCGGAGCAAGTTGCGTCTATACACAAAAATGGATGCAAGTTGGGGTCAGCGCGCGACGTCATGTGACGTAATTTCGACCAACCAACGTCCTGCATTCATGTTCCACAATACGAATGCATGTGTGAGTGAAAATATACTAAAATGGATGCAAGATGGGGTCAGCGCGCGACGTCATGTGACGTAATTTCGATCAAACAACGTCCTGCATTCATGTTCCACAACGCGAATGCATGTTTGAGTGTAAATATACAAATGTACGTGGGATAATTACCCACAGAAAACCCAGGTGTTAGCTGCATGTATCAATGGACGTGACTATATAGAGGGTCGCCACTGGGGTATCCACCTTGGAATTTCCGAATATACCCCTCTCCTCGAAGTGTAGACCGAAATTTCGATTTTCATACCCTTGGGTTGTAATGTTCCAATGTCGATTTGGCTCCATGCAACCCCATGATGCACCCGTACTCTTCTCTGCGTATACAGTAATGCCCAAAAACATTGACCACTTAACCACAGCAGAACTATGGGTAATTTTTCAGGATTTAGTCGGAAATATGGCTTGTTGCCATTCATCGAAAAGCTCTCGCCGAGAGCATTCCGATGAATGGCAACAAGCCATATTTCCGACTACATCCTGAAAAATTACCCATAATTCTGCTATGGTTAAGTGGTCAATTACTTGGGGCATTATTGTATAAATATTAAGGATGGGTTAAATCTTCCCCGAACTATTTTTTCAGACATCTATAAATCAGTGTTCGTACTCTGTTACAGCCTCCAAGACGTTTTTGTTTTCCAGAACAAAATATATACCCGAACGCTGGACAGAACAAGTTTCTGTATAAACTTTGGAATATTCTGGACTGTTAAACATTTTTAAAACAAATTCACATGTTTATCGAACTGTTTCTTTCTGGTAATAAATTGGACAAAATTAGTCAAAAGTATTATAGCAACACTGATGTTGCCGAATCAAGCACTTCTGGGAAGAGATAAATCATCTTTTAGTTATTTTTGCATGTATAATTGCAACCACTTTGTTTCCTCATATGCATAATTATATTGTTAACCATTGTTATTTATTACCGCGTACTGAATATTGTGTTATGTAGGAGCTGGGCAAATGCCACTATTGGTGGTCTGTGGTCAGCACCTGTGTGTCTAATGTATGCTTTATTGGCAATACAACTATGTTTAACTAAAAACTGAAAATATCGGGGAGGTGGAGCGGTGATAATCTAGGCCTACCCGCTAACATTTTATACTTATATGAAAGGGATTTCGACATTACTTTCCTTTCAATCAAGACGTCTTTGGAGAAAAAAAAACCTATGAACTCGATGAACATAGCTATTTTATGCGGGAAGAAGGTTAACGACTCGAGTTCGTGCCTTCTTAAACTGAATATAAGAACTATCTATATCGCAGATAAACATAATCTCGTCCTTATCTCTACACACATCGAAGTAAGACACGTTCTCTTCGATAATTAGCTTCGTTCTCGCATAACATTTCCTTTTTAGATTTTATCAGTGTTGATGGCAAGCTGTCTAACTAGAGTTTTTAAATTCGAACATGTTATTATCGCAAATGCATGAAAGAATGTAAACACGTCGTTCAAAAGGCTTTCCGATACATCACATGTCTGGGTAAATACTTGTGTATAGTAAATAATTTAGTAACATACCGGGACCCCACATCGATACGGTGTATATATGCTACAGATTTGGATTGGCATGTGAGCACTGTTTCGTCTGGTTTCAACGCGGGAAGTGTTCCTCTTGATCATACGTATTGTGCGTCAATCTATATGCTGATGTTGCGGATCGGCGGTTTTAACATAACTATCGAGGCCAGATGGTATATACATGTAACTGTATGTATATTTGTCGGCAAGTCGGGTCCAGCCAGGACAGTGGTGGGTGGCCTTGTTGTAATACAACTTTGCCAATGATAGGGATATATATATATACAGATGGGTGAAGAAGAAGAAGAAGTGAACTGTTATTTGTCTGATATTGGGCTATAAGTACTGTCAACATTTCTGGAATACCTGCAATTCACCCTTATTTCAATGTAAAATGCTATATTTTGTGACATCCACATTACGTCAAATATCTCTCATCGTTGTAAGCTTTGCGCACCCCACCCCAAGTCCCAAGATCCGCCTTCTATTTCGTCCCGAGTGAATTATGCATCTAGTGATTAACCAGTCTCTTTAAAAGACGACGAGAATGTTATCATATGTACGTCGCTGTAACTCCGTTTCAGAGTTGA
Source organism: Siphonodentalium dalli (assembly GCA_032622095.1). Classification (NCBI taxonomy): domain Eukaryota; kingdom Metazoa; phylum Mollusca; class Scaphopoda; order Gadilida; family Siphonodentaliidae; genus Siphonodentalium; species Siphonodentalium dalli. The sequence continues at coordinate 159,499,992 of CP136063.1, read as the reverse complement.
TTTATGTAATGATGGTATTCCCTTCATTCTATTGGTCATGTCTCAGACTGAGCGTTATTTCATTGGTTGTGCTCGTTGCAATGCGGAATCCAGTCTCTTTAAAAAGCCGATAACAATTACAAACCAAGATTCATGATTGGCTATATTTAAGTTACAAGATCGGAGGTCAATGACATGTAAATACATGTAGAAGATATTATCTTCGAGGTTTTATCAGTGAATGATATGTTATACTGATTATTCGTTCGCGTCACGCTATTCATATTCATACTATTAAATACTACCATGCTCACACACATTTATCATACATCAGGCATGCATGCGCTCCACATTTTGAAAACAAATTATTAAAGCATCTTTTGAAAGCCCCGTCGTGCTAGAAATCAATTCTGAATTGGAGTTTCAGAGACATAAATCTCATAAGATTATTGTCGGATGTTTAACCCTTTCATGGCGGGAGCTGCTCTGGTGCAGCATTAAATATCCTGTTCCAGTGCATTATCTTATATATGCGATAGAGATCCCATAGAGAGCCTTGCATATGTAAGATAATGCCCTAGTCTATATAGGGTCAAGATAAATATTGTTAGGCCAATGTATTATCTTATTATCACGTCAAAGAGACTTGTGATTGACTACACATGCATGTGCAACACACACCGATGTGAATATCGTAACCCAGCGCTCCAATTATAAATCGTACCGATTATTATAATCTTCGTAGTGTATATATATATATATATATATATATATATATATATATATATATATATATGTTCGCGGAAGCCACATTAGGGAGACATTTGTGTGTAAATAACCCACATTAGGGCGACTTTTACATTAGGGCGACTTTTTGTGTGTCCCCCTAATGTTTAGCGTGTTTTTTAAGTGAATTTAACATGCAAATTTATATATTTTTCCTGTCATGTGTGATCTCTGTGACACTATTATTCACCAACTGTCGATAGTTTTTGCGCGGAATGAATATTTTAATAGATATATGCAATTAAATTATCGGTAGTGTATATCTGACAGTGTTACAGACCGACATTAGGGGGACCTGGTTTTATTGTGATAAATACTGTTAATTTGGGAATATGTTTGCATGACGAAGACTGATTATGGGTTATATCTTATAATTAAAACCGCTTACTCAATATCAACTTTTAAAATTCAAAATCCTGAGATATATTTCGATTTACGTATTTTGCGGTGATATTTTCTACGACACAGGAGATATAGAATTACATCTGAATAAACCATGCATTAAGTAGACAACCACATTGGTCAGTTACTAATGAGGTTTGATATATGGGTAATTTGGCCCGGAAAATATTATTAGATAGGTCCCATTAACATTAGATGTCCTAAAGGGGCAATAACAACGCATTTAACTAACTAATTGATTATAGACCAAAAATGGTTGCAATCTGGTCGGTGTAAGTTTAAACACGGGGATGACCCATATAGTGTGGTATAGATGCCGTTGACCTCAGACGCCTTTAAGGGTCAAATTTGAACAATAAAGAGCGTTCTTTATAAGTTTAAAGTATTTGTAGGAAAATTGGTACAAATGAACCACCCAACTTGATGAATGTCACGCGATAGGCATCTTCGACCCAAGATGACTTACATGGGTATATAATCAATAAAGAGCGTTTATCATCATTCCAGAAGATATGTGAGAAAATTGGTGACAAAAGTCGAATGACGCAGGGCATGTCAAGGGAATGGGTTTGTTGACCTCAAATTATTTAAAGATGCACTAATAATAAGAAATTAAAAGATAAATGTAACTTTATCCGCATGCCGCTGATCTCAGACGATTTTAATGGACAAATGTGAGCAATAAAGAGCGTTAGTTATAGGCTCAAAGTATATGTAGGGAAACTGGTACAGATGAATCACCCGACCAGGTGGTTGTCACGCGATAGGCGTCTTTGACCTCAGATGACTTACATGGTCCTGAAGATGAGTGGGGGAAATTTGTGACAAAACTGGAATGACGCAGGGCGTGTCAAAGGATTGGGTGTGTTGACCTCACACGATTTAAAGATGCACTAATAATTAGCAATTAAAAGAAAAAAAATAACTCTATCCGGATGCCGTTGATCTAGGCGTCTTTGACCTCAGATGATTTCATTGATATACAATCATTAAAGAGCGTTTATTATTATTTCATGGAGATATGTGGAGAAATTGATGCAAAAAAGTGACATGACGCAGGGAATGTCACGGGATTGGTTTTGTTTACCTATAATGGTTTTGAAGAGGCACTAATAATCAGCAATTAAGAGATAGTTTAACTTTGGCTTCGAACAGCTGGGTTCTGTTAAATTACAAGAACCGGGGAGGGCTAAATTTGCATTCGTTATGGTGATTGATACATGACGGTACACATGCGTGGTGGGCTACATACTGTGAGCGTATCCATCAAATCAGTCATGAATGGGGTCGACCGATGACACGTCATATATAGACGGTTACGCATTCCAAAAAACGCTTAGCCTACATTTCGGCTAGATTAGTTAAAACTTCAATGACTGTTCACTATAGCAAGTCAACATGATTGGGAGAGGGGTATTGTTAGAATGGATGCGCCACGGTATATTCTAGAAGTCAAGATGTGTCAACCACAGTATACAAGGCCCATGGTGTTTTCAAAACCACGCGTGGTCAACATTTTAACACGGAAAAAACACGGAAAAATCGCACGTGGTCTTAGCGTCAATGAATACAGAATTGTCAGATAAAATCTTTTATAATAAAAAACAATTTCATATATTGAATTATATATATATATCATATTTGTTTATCTGTGTCTATGGCCTTTATATCCATGTCATGTTTTGTTGTCGCATTTTATTTTAGTTGGCATTACTATTTTCTTGTGTTTGTTCATATTACATGTACGCAAATGGTTTCGGTAGTTTGTGCGGCGATATCGTGTTCTAACAAATGGGTGAAAAATTGGATATAACATTACAAAAATTCATAAGTTAAAGACATATTATGCACTTGTTCGGACGCGTGAAACTGATTAGTTAGTATGCATGCGCTATGCCACGAGGGGATGTATGAATTTTACTAACATTGCCGAAAATCTCAAACAAATCGACCGTACCACTTCATAGAAAACATCGTCTGAACTACTATATTATACGCTCAATTGTAAATATTTACTTCCCGATTCGGGACGCAACTATCGGCGGTAAATTAACACAAATGATTTCGCCATCGGGGGGTCACTGTATTTAATGCATATATATATAAGAATTACGGTGTGTTCTGTCAATTTGGATATAATATTTGTAAAAATAACTACTTTCAGCAAGATATTCTCCATTTCTATTTCATCACCCTACCGGAGTGTTTCATATCACTTTAAAATATCGAATTTAATGTCCAAAACGTAACTAAAGTTTTAAATTTAAATTAATTTGTTTTGAAAACTGGGATCAAAATTTATATAAATAAAATTTAGTTTTTCCAAATTTAATTTAAAATGCTCATTTTCAACAATTAATAAAATTTTCAAGAATTGTTAGTATCAAAGTAATTTCATATATATGCACATATGCATATTTTATAGCACACACAATATAACATATTTTTATGAGTAATCGCGGTATATTGGTATCTTTACTTTCTTTGGGCCAATTTTTACAATCGACGGGTTGAATTTCGATAAAATTTCCGTTAAATAAAATGATGCTGCCAATCGCACAAAGGAATCACCACGAGAATACCACGCAGCCAAGAACGATTATCGACGATTAACACGCATTAAGTAAAGTAATTGCCATGAAAATATAGCAGATAGACTGGGATCGACTACAGAATGGTAACTGTAGCAGTCGTGGCCAGTCCCAAATATGTAAGTAGAATGACTGCTATCTTCTGAGAAGAACCCATCGTACATGTATATCCCTGGAATTTTCTTCCTAATGTATGGACAAATTAATGCCATATCCGGTATCGGTATCTCTTTGATTTCACCTCATCGCGCAAGAGGTAATAAATCAGCCAGTGCACAGATGCCACGAACTTGTCGATGCGGCCTTGTTTGTTGTAACTCGATATAAGGTTATCAATTAGCCTGATAGAAATGTATCCTGTGTGTGTTCCAATATTGATGTCCAGCTTTATATGTATGAATAGTTTCGTAAATTCCAATCTAAAATGCAATTGTACTTGAATTGTGCCAATAGAGACCGATGGTGCTTGTATTTAAACAATTATTGTGTAGTTTTGTGTACGGAAGTACACCAGAGCCGGTAGTAAGATTATATATATGATTGTACTGATTTGTGTAACCAGTCAGATTTGGCTCCCATTACTCCCAAGTGTCAGAAGCTGTTAATGAATAAAATTATCTTGGAATTCAGTTTAGTAATACTGGTAAATTCATACATGGTTCACAGCATGAGACGTTTCCGTTGCGCGCGAAGCCACCTCGCGCGATTTAAATGGGACGGACTGGCCTCATTTCGGTTTAGGGAAGAGTTTAACACACCAGATGGTCTGGGCAATTTGCGAAAAATACTTGAAGATTAAGAAAGCTCCTCAAAAGTGCGGGTCCGTGAAGTTGGATCGAAGTTCGAAGTTCGAAATTCGGTGGAGATTCGCGTGAAGTTAGATTGAAGTTCGAAGTTCGAAATTCGGTGGAGATTCGACCCCCACTTTTGTTTGCCTCAAATGCATTGTTGTGTTCCAATTCGTGTTCCCCTGCTCGAATTTTGGGTCAAAAGTTATTTTTTTCACTTTTTCTGAGATACTGCTGGACTTGGAAAATTTAGCCACGGCGCTGGACTTAGAAAATTTCGCCTTCAATATCAATGCGCCGAAGGGAAGTGGCATTGTTTATGGCTGGATTGAGCTGAAATTTGGTATGTTTGATACTTTCCATAAGAGAATCAAGCAAACTAACGCTCAGCTTCGAGAAATTACTCGATCTATAGGTTTGAATTTCAATCTGGGCGAATTTCGATCTGGATTGAACTTCGAAATTCAGATTGAAATTCGACCCCCACTTTTGTTTGCCTTAAATGCATTGTTGTGTTCCAATTCGTGCTCCCCTGCTGGAATTTTGGGTCAAAAGAGATATTTTTTCACTTTTTCTGAGATACTGCTGGACTCAGGGGGGGGGGGTCGGAAAAAAATCCAGGCACGTATGATCATTTTATTTTTTTCCGGCCTCGGGGGACCCACCAACCCAATTTCTTCCGTTTCCGGCCTTTTTTTCCAGGCAATTTTGGACACCCACCCTCTTTTTTCCGTTTCAGGAATTTTTTTCCGGTCAGTTTTGGATACCCACCCCCCTAAATTTGAGAAAATTATCAACTGAGCAACCAAATAGCTGATTATCCTGCATTATCATAATTTATTGCGCGATATTTGAATAGAACAGTGCATAATGAGATAACGATACTATTTGAATTTATCATATAAGTGTCATTAATCAAGAAATGTGTCAACATAATCACATTTCAAGGGATATATAGACAGAGTGCCAAAGTTTTTATTAACATTCATTTTCATAATATATAGTCACATGATCTAGTCACATAATCACATTTGAGTATTCTACAGAATACATGGTACCGGTACAACAAATTTCAGATTATTTGATATTTTGATATTTGCTATGTGATATACAGTAATGCCCTAATTAATTGACTCCATAACCACAGCAAAATAATGGGTAATTTTTCAGGATTTAGTTGGAAATATGGCTTGTTGTCATTCATCGGAAAGCTCTCCCCTGAAAAAATTACCCATTATTCTGCTGTGGTTATGGAGTCGTTTAATTAGTTCATTACTGTATTGCTGGAACCAAATTGTTTATCAAAACATGTGGAAATACAACTGTTCATCCCAGTTTATCCCAGTTTGAAGAATAATGCTAATACCAAACACAACCATGATATACCCGCGTGACTCTTCTTGGTGCATCTCAGAAACCAGAACTGAGGAAACATGTTATAGCGTGTAATGGCAGGCTGGTAGCCACTGCTTGAAGTAATAGGCTTCGTAATAATTGGGAATAATATGGATGGATAGCCCAATCTCACTTCTTTTTTGCTCACGATATCAGTGACGATAAAATCTTTGTTACTGTGATCAACATTACAAGCTGATCCACATTAACTTGGAAAACAATTTGAAATTGTTCAAGCTGGCCCGGCTGGCCTTCAATTTATTTGTTAAGATTTTATGTTGTCAAAAGTCTATTTTATTCCATTATTTATTATATCTTTATTTCCATGTCTCATATGGTCAAATGTGCTTTCATTTTATTGCTTATTTTCAGCTGAGTTCTGCATAGTTATTCTTATTTTGTTGTATCAGTAGATGGAATCCTGATTAAATTTAATTTTCCAATAGCGCAGTTTCTAGTTCTATCAAGTTGAATTTGGGTTATTGTTGGCCATTGTGCAACTGATCCAACTACTGATAACCTCTATATATAGTATAGCATTACTATTAACTATATATGACCTGTTTCTGTTCAAAACACATCAAAATAAGACTCAATAGCAGGAATGGAAAAAAAATTTGGCACATGGAAAAAACAACTTTTTGGACCCGAGAGACACCCACCCACCCACCCCATCATACGTGCCTGGAATTTTTTTCTGACCCCCCCCCCCCCCCCCCCTGCTGGACTTGGAAAATTTAGCCACGGCGCTGGACTTAGAAAATTTCGCCTTCAATATTAAGGTGCCGAAAAAAAAAGTGGGGTTCGAATTTCAATCTGAATTTCTAACTTCAATCCAGATCGAAATTCGCCCAGATTGAAATTCAGATTGAAATTCAAACCTATATAGATCGAGTAATTTCTCGAAGCTGAGCGTTAGTTTGCTTGATTCTCTTATGGAAAGTATCAAACATACCAAATTTCAGCTCAATCCAGCCATAAACAATGCCACTTCCCTTCGGCACCTTAATATTGAAGGCGAAATTTTCTAAGTCCAGCGCCGTGGCTAAATTTTCCAAGTCCAGCAGGGGGGGGGGGGGGGGTCGGAAAAAAATTCCAGGCACGTATGATGGGGTGGGTGGGTGGGTGTCTCTCGGGTCCAAAAAGTTGCGAAATTCCAGCGCCGTGGCTAAATTTTCCAAGTCCAGCAGTATCTCAGAAAAAGTGAAAAAAAATCACTTTTGACCCAAAATTCGAGCAGGGGAGCACGAATTGGAACACAACAATGCATTTGAGGCAAACAAAAGTGGGGGTCGAATCTCCACCGAATTTCGAACTTCGAACTTCGATCCAACTTCACGGACCCCAAAAGTGCTCGTAACCAAGATCAATGCTACGATGCGTATTATTGCTGCTAGGTCCCTCAAGCGACAACCTAATGAAATTACATGTGGTATATTTGGTTGGGCCGCAAATGAAACCGACGTGTGCCGCCACATGTGTTGTTTATCCAGCTTAATTGGCTAATCGTAATTTTGTCATTAAATGAACCTGTCAGCACCATATAACACCAATAAAGACCCCGTTAATCTCGAGATTTGAACGGTAACTCCCAGCTGTAAATCCAAAAAAAGATCTCGCGCACCCTCCCGGACCCTCCCCCAATTGAAATTGATTACATTCAAACCATTGCATATTCCATTATAAATCATGATGTTACTACATGCGATCTTAGCTCATTCAGATTCATGGCACATATAGTGTGAAATTCTCACCCAGAGTTACGTAGAACCACAGATAGGATGAAAGAATTTGAGCGTATTTCAGAAACATGTAATTGTTTTAAATGTAAACAGTGTGTGTATGCTATCCATATAATTTTATGGAATAAAATTTTACTCAGTGCCATCTGGCCTGGCATCTCGGTGTGGAATAAAACTTGTTTCTATGCATGAAATTAGGAATGGTGCACTTTGTTTTATATAAGAAATGAACGGCGGTTTCAATGTGGTCATGGGATTTTGACCGCGAGAAAAATTCAGCAAACTGCATAAACCCCAAAGGGGTTCATGCGGAGTTTGCTGATTTTTTATCGCAGTCAAAACGCATGACCACGTTGAGTCCGCCGTTTATTATTCATATTTATATACTTACGCTCTTTAAAACACTTCTCCAAATATGTCCGTTATTAAGTCAAAAACACTTTTTTCAAATATGTCCGTTATTTTGTTTATAAAAATAATTTCCTATTTCTATATTTTGCTCTATATTTCGCCCTATTTCGCTATTTCGCTGTATTTTCCTATCTCGATTTTTCGTGCTATTTCGCTGTATTTTCATATTTCGCTTTTTCGTTGTATTTCATATTTCGATAATTCGCTATATTTGACATATTATGGAATTATATGATAACCAACATTCTGATAGTCAACCGAACATCTTGTGCCACCCGTGCTCGCGATCAGATGCCACAAGCCATCCAATCGTGAACCTCGATTACATATTGTTTGCTATCAAATCCTTGGCGTATTGGCTGACTAGATACTCAAGCAGTCGGTAATGTCCGACAATCCCCGGTGATTTCCGGGAACAATGTGTTCATAAACCTATGAACGACATTGAACGTGACGTTACGTTCATAGATTTATGAACGCATTGAATAAGGGGGCGTGTCTACCGTAACGCTATGGGGAAATCGGAAGAGATATCAGGTGTATGTAAATATATAAATATAACAGTTATACGTCCTGTGATCTAGTCAGGGTTATCAGGCCTCATAAATGTTAACAATCAGATTGCATAATAATGCTTTGGTTGTATTCTGTTTAGGTATAACATTTATAATTCGCAATCAAAATCACAAGGTCAGCAGTATTTCTTACCAAAGGAGGTGTACACACATAACGGGTGGACTTCGCCATATGCAAGAATATGGTTTGGGACCCGTTCACACGTACACATGGCCTAAAGGGCGTGGTCGCAATTTGGTTGGACCAACAGTGTGGTGGTCTGTCTTGTGGTTTAACCGTTGTCGATTATAAAATCCCTTTATCTGGCCTAATTGGGACATGTGGTGTGTAATCGTACAGTCATATTTGAGCTAATGCGATTACCAATACATTTTTTTTGCAAAATCGATCACATGATTGTTGTGGGAAGATCATTGAAAATTTACAACTTGTTTTAATTGAAGTGTTCATATCTTCTAAAATTGCAATATACGACAAAATGATGCGTCAACATTTCACGTTCCGCGTCATTTAGAGTAATTTGCTACCTCTGACCTTTTCACTCGAAACATAATTGTTTGGAACCCGTTCACATGGCCAGATGACTTGGAGGTCGTAGTCGCAATTTTGTCTGTCTGAAGTTAAAGCTGATTTCACAGACCTGCGGCTGACGCATGCGTGCAGTGTCTGCGGCTATCGGTTTATGCGCAGTGCCAGTGGTCAGCCACAAACCCGATAGCGTTGGCCTTGTGCGTCCGCCGCAGGTCTGTGAAAGCAGCTTCAACTGTTCTCGAATATAAAATCCCATTAGCTGGCATAATTAGACACGTGCTATGTAAACATGCATTCCTGTTTTTGCTACTAATACGATTTTTTTTAAAGATCGCGATCGCCATTTAATAGGTGAAAGGTCATCGATGACATGGTTGTTTTTGGTTATTTTTTATAATAGGCGACCAAATTATGCGTCAACTTTCCAAATTCTAAATCGTTTAAAGATAGTCATGGGTGATCTCTTATCTTTTCAAAATGACATTCCGACTTTGATAAAAGGCTTATATACCAGTATGTTACTATGTGTGTGTGCCTAGTATTTTCATCGTTTTATTTTTTAAATCAGATAAATATAAATGTAGAATGATAAAAAACTAACAAGTTACATGGATATTGTGCGCTCGCATTTTATTCGTAGAAACCGTGATGACGAAACACACAGTATGCATGATTTGATTTGGAACAGTAAACACGGCAATACAAAATACTCAACGCGGAAGTGAAACGTTTGCTAAATCTGTTGTACGCGCATCACAATTTCACCAGTTTATTTCGCAATAGGTAATTCGTTACGTCACAGAGTCCCAATATAACGTGATATTGTACACTCTGGAGTCCAATATGACATTTGGGAGTACAATATGACTTTTCCCCCCGTACTATAACGTGGCGAGTTAATATAATAAATGATAACTGATAGGTAAAAAACTGTGATTAGGTAGACGCGTACACGCTGGTTATATATGTCTCCCCAATAACTGTTTTCAACGCATTGCATATACACGTTAGGTTATTGTCCCTAATGATGACAACTCAAAGACTTATATTTGACTTTGTATGCCACCCAATTTGTTATTGTATAGGTATAAATACGTGTCCATAGAAGCCACATAGTGGACACTGTGGGAATATTAACTTTCTCAAATTAACTGATATGTAATAAACCATGATTAGGGAGACACGTACATGCTGGTTATATGTGTCTCCCTATTGACGGATTTCAACGCATTGCATATGCATGTTAGGTTATTGTCCTTAAAGATTACAACTCAAAAGTGTTATATTTGTTTTGTATGCCACTCATTTGTTACTGTATTGATATACATACGTGTCTATAGAAGCCACTATATGGGTATTGTGGGAATATTAACTTTCTCAGATTAACTTATACGTAATAAACCGTTATTAAGGAGACAAAGATAACCAGCATGCATGTATGTTTCTGCAACGTATTGCATATGTACACGTTATGTTATTATCCCCAATGATTGCGACTCAAAAGAGTAATATTTGGCTTTGTTTGCCACCAACTTATTTATTGTATATATATAAATACGTGTCCATATATATATAGAAGCCAAACGCGGGTATTGTGGGAATATTAACTTTCTCAAGTTAATTGATAGGTGATAAACCGTGATTATGGAGACACGTACGTGCTCGTTATATATGTCTCCCTAATAACTGGTTTCAACGCATTGCATATACAGGTTAGGCTATTGCCCCTAATGAGTACTACTCAAAAGAGTTATATTTGACTTTGTATGCCACACATTTTTCACTGTATAGGTATTCATACGTGTCAATATAAGCCACATAACTCGTTAGCTCTTCATACTTGGAGGTCAATAAACAATAATTATATAACACATTCATTGCGAATGGTTTAATACACCTTCTGATATTGTTGTTGGCACCAATAAAATTATTCTGACTGGTGTCCATGCTATATATATGCAAAGAAATTCATTAATTGTTTAAGAAATAATATGTTCATTACAACCAGTTCCACGAACCCACGCAAGACAAAGTTGCATGAAAAGAATCAGGTTCACAAACACTCATGACTTACTGGGTTACTTTATTGTAGCACGATTGTGGGCTACCTGTATTTTATTATAAAAGTAATATATAAATAAAATCACATAGCTAATTTTCTGTTCAAAACAACTAAACAGAGCTTGTATATTCAAACTCGATATACTGTATTTCAATATTGCAAATAGCAACTGACTGCTTCGACAATGAGTGTTTTTGTATGGCATTTTATTTACTATTATATTAAAGTAACTTATACAATAGTATTTTCTCAACATCATTACAATTTAATACAGCATGAAATAAGCCACATACGTACTGAGGACACAATGCCCCTTTAAATAATATACATATCCCCTTTAAATTTGATTCATTTAGGGCATTGCCTTTCTAGAAAGTAGGACAGAATTTATAGATGATCCTGGACAAGCGATAAGGGTCTTCTTGGTAACAAAATATGACTGGAAAAATCATACATCAAATTTGGTTCCGATCAAATAACCAAAACTTGAGTTATCCAGAAACCTCAAATTTGGAAAATCCTTACTCTAAAATGGGCCAGAACTCAGTAAAACTTATTCGAAACAAACCCTTAGTATAGACCTGTATTTGGCACTAAACAGCTAACATACACATTTCCTTCAGACCAAACAGCCCAATTTAAATTTATCGAGAAATCTCAAATTTGGAAAATTTTAAGTAAAAAGGGTCATAACTTAGTAAAAAATGATTCGGACCGAACCCATTTTCGAACTTGAATTGTATTTACGCACTGAACATATTTATAAGATTTTTAACTCTTTAGTTCCCACACTAGCTGTATAAGCCACCCCTTCATCTCCCTGCAGCTATAACATAATACCGACGGTGTGTTCCCGGGCATATATATCAAGTACCAGACGCTATTTCCCCATAAGTTTTGGCTTGTCAGAAAGTATCCCGTTGCTCCATAAATGGTAGTAAACCTGTTACTGTGATGACGCAGTGAAGGTAGGCTGTTGGAGTGACAGCTCCAACTGGGGATCATGACCGTAAGCCGTGTGTCGTAATATGAGAAAATCGACACCTGTGTATAAGAGCCCTGGGCAATCCGACCTTAGGGAGACATCTCGACACAGCTATATATATTTTAACTAGCCGATGAGCCCGACGTTGTCCGGGTTATTCAAAAACCAAATTTCAAGTCGATAGCTCTACCCAGCCCGACGTTGTCCGGGCTTTTCAAGAAAACCAAATTTCAAGTCGATAGCTCCACCCGTTTCCGAGATCTCGTCTGCGCATGCGCGAAGCGTGGGCCGCACGGGCTCGGCGACCCGGTAAAATTCGTATCCGGGGCAAGATACATTCACACACCAAATTTCAAGTCGATAGCTCCACCCGTTTCCGAGATCTGGTCTGCGCATGCGCGAAGCTGGCGTCGCACGGGCTCGGCGACCCGATAAAATTCGTATCCGGGGCAAGATACATTCACATAGCAAATTTCAAGTCGATATCTCGACCCGTTTCCGAGATCTCGTCTGCGCATGCGCTGCACGGGCGTCGCACGGGCTCGCCAATACGACAACGACGACCGCCTGGTCAAACTACACGCACGTACCAAGTTTTGTCCCGATCGGTCGAGAATCGTAGATTTGTATTAATGACAGACAGACAGACAGACAAACAAACAAACAGAGGTCTTCAAAATATATATGAGATATTCCATCTGTTGGTGGCGATTTGATCACATATGAATAGTTCTGCAACGAACGCCGCCCGTGCCTTTAACTATTATAACCAATACCATGTAATGATATACATATACCTAACAACATGAAACGACATTCGGGAGACTCTTGAAATAATCCGACCTTAGGGAGACATCTCGACACAGCTATATATATTTTAATATTCCATCTGTTGGTGGCGATTTGATCACATATGAATAGTTCTGCAACGAACGCCGCCCGTGCCTTTAACTATTATAACCAATACCATGTAATGATATGCATATACCTAACAACATGAAACGATATTCGGGAGACTCTTGAAATAATCCGACCTTAGGCAAACATCTCAATATATCATTTTCCATGCAAAGTGCAGCTTCTGGGTATGGTGAGAGCATTTGTTATTAATAAAAAAAACATCTTTTATTGCTCATATTAAAGATATGGGCTGTCTTTGGCGGTGGGTATGCTGTTAAAATATTCATCTCCTTCAAAAACAGCCATAAACAGAAATAGTAAAATATAGGCAGAATCTTTTGTTATATCATACAGAAATATGGCATAAACAGTATGTTATTGTCAATTGTTTTCACTTTGTTGTGCAAACAAAAGGAAAAAACCGTTACGTTTCCTGACTTTTGTATAGATCCGGATATGGTAAGCATAAAGAGCGTTGTTTGTTACTATTGTTCTTATATGGAAATAATGAAGAGCGTTTATATAATGTTTGTGTGATTAACCAATATGATTGCGTTGTGTTATGTAAACAGAAGCAAAACCTCTGTAACACGAGCATGCTGTTGTTTACGCAATCATCGTACACATTGAGGACAATACACTATTCACGCGCTGATTACGTTTGCATATGAACAAAACTGTAGATATTTTAATATTCCATCTGTTGGTGGCGATTTGACCACATATTAATACTTCTGCAACGAACACCGCCCGTGCCTTTAATTATTATAACCAATGCCATGTACTGATATACATATACATATAGCTAACAAAATTAACGACAATATGGAGACTCTTGAAATAATCCGACCTTAGGGAGACATCTCGACAAAGCTATATATATTTTAATATTCCATCTGTTGGTGGCGATTTGATTACATATGAATAGTTCTGCAACGAACGCCGCCCGTGCCTTTAATTATTATAACCAATACCATGTAATGATATACATATACCTAACAACATGAAACGACATTCGGGAGACTCTTGAAATAATCCGACCTTAGACAGACATCACAATATATCATTTTCCATGCAACGTGCAGCTTCTGGGTATGGTGAGAGCATTTGGTATTAATAAAAAACATCTTTTATTGCTCATATTATAGATACGGGCGGTGTTGGCGGTGGGTATGCTGTTAAAATATTCATCTCCGTCAAAAACCGCCATAAACAGAAATAGTAAAATATAGGCAGAATTTGTTGTTTTTTATATCATACAGAAATATGGCATAAACAGAATGTTATTGTCAATTGTTTTCACTTTGTTGTGCAAACTAAAGGAAAAAACCGTTACGTTTCCTGACTTTTGTATAGATCCGGATATGGTAAGCATAAAGAGCGTTGTTTGTTACTATTTTTCTTATATGGAAGTAATGAAGAGCGTTTATATAATGTTTGTGTGATTAACCAATATGATTGCGTTGTGTTATGTAAACAGAAGCAAAACTTCGGTAACACGAGCATGCTGTTGTTTACGCAATCATCGTACACATTGAGGACAATACACTATGCGTGCGCTGATTACGTTTGCATATGAACAAAACTGTACATATTTTAATATTCCATCTGTTGGTGGCGATTTGACCACATATTAATATTTATGCAACGAATACCGCCCGTGCCTTTAATTATTATAACCAATGCCATGTACTCATATACATATACATATAGCTAACAAAATTAACGACATTATGGAGACTCTTGAAATAATCCGACCTTAGGGAGACATCTCGACAAAGCTATATATATTTTAATTTTCCATCTGTTGGTGGCGATTTGATCACATATGAATAGTTCTGCAACGAATGCCGCCCGTGCCTTTAATTATTATAACCAATACCATGTAATGATATACATATACCTAACACCATGAAACGACATTCGGGAGACTCTTGAAATAATCCGACCTTAAGCAGACATCTCAATATATCATTTTCCATGCAACGTGCAGCTTCTGGGTATGGTGAGAGCATTTGGTATAAATAAAAAAACATCTTTTATTGCTCATATTAAAGATACGGGCTGTCTTTGGCGGTGGGTATGCTGTTAAAATATTCAGCTCCGTCAAAAACCGCCATAAACAGAAATAGTAAAATATAGGCAGAATTTGTTGTTATATCATACAGAACTATGGCATAAACTTTACGTTACGTTTCCTGACTTTTGTATAGATCCGGATATGGTAAGCATAAACAGCGTTCTTTGTTACTATATTTCTTATATGGAAATAATGAAGAGCGTTTATATAATGTTTGTGTGATTAACTAATATGATTGCGTTGTGTTATGTAAACAGAAGCAAAACTTTTATAACACGAGCATGCTGTTGTTTACGCAATCATCGTACACATTGAGGACAATACACTATTCATGCGCTGATTACATTTGCATATGAACAAAACTGTACATATTTTAATATTCCATCTGTTGGTGGCGATTTGAGCACATATTAATATTTCTGCAACGAACACCGCCCGTGCCTTTAATTATTATAACCAATGCCATGTCCTGATATACATATACATATAGCTAACAAAATTAACGACATTAGGGAGACTCTTGAAATAATCCGACCTTAGGGAGACATCTCGACAAAGCTATATATATTTTAATATTCCATCTGTTGGTGGCGATTTGATCACATATGAATAGTTCTGCAACGAATGCCGCCCGTGCCTTTAATTATTATAACCAATACCATGTAATGATATACATATACCTAACAACATGAAACGACATTCGGGAGACTCTTGAAATAATCCGACTTTAAGCAGACATCTCAATATATCATTTTCCATGCAACGTGCAGCTTCTGGGTATGGTGAGAGCATTTGGTATTAATAAAAAAACATCTTTTATTGCTCATATTAAAGATACGGGCGGTGTTGGCGGTGGTATGCTATTAAAATATTCATCTCCGTCAAAAACCGCCATAAACAGAAATAGTAAAATATAGGCAGAAGTTGTTGTTATATCATACAGAAATATGGCATAAACAGTATGTTATTGTCAATTGTTTTCACTTTGTTGTGCAAACAAAAGGAAAAAACCGTTACGTTTCCTGACTTTTGTATAGATCCGGATATGGTAAGCACAAAGAGCGTTGTTTGTTACTATTGTTCTTATATGGAAATAATGAAGAGCGTTTATATAATGTTTGTGTGATTAAAGGCACGTGAGGCCTTAGTTGTCGAAAATATTCATATTTGTTCTAATCACCGTAAACAGAAAAACATTAAAACGCATACAGTTTCGTTCATATATACCATGACCATCACGTAAACGGCATGTTATCATAAAGACCTACTATATTTTTCCTAAGCAAGAGCCTGATTATGTTACAGAAGACAGCACAATGCTACTGGCTAATCACACACAAATGGCATAAACGCTCTTTATTAGTTCCATATCAGGAATTCACCAACAAAGAACGCTCTTTATGTTTACCATCATAATATAAACACACACCAGAAAAGTAACTTTTTATGCTTCTGTTTACATAACAATGGTGAAACATTTGACAATAACATACTGTTTATGCGATATTTCTTATTTGTTTTCGGACAAAGTCTGTCTACATTTTGATGTTCTTTCTGTTTGTGGCGGTTTTTGACTGGTGGAAATATTTTCACAGGATACCCACCGTCAAGGCCAACAGTACCTTTAACCAATATGATTGCGTTGTGTTTTGTAAACAGAAGCAAAACTTCTGTAACACGAGCATGCTGTTGTTTACGCAATCATCGTACACATTGAGGACAATACACTATTCACGCGCTGATTACGTTTGCATATGAACAAAACTGTACATGTTTTAATATTCCATCTGTTGGTGGCGATTTAACCACATATTAATATTTATGCAACGAACACCGCCCGTGCCATTAATTATTATAACCAATGCCATGTACTCATATACATATACATATAGCTAACAAAATTAACGACATTAGGGAGACTCTTGAAATAATCCGACCTTAGGGAGACATCTCGACAAAGCTATATATATTTTAATTTTCCATCTGTTGGTGGCGATTTGATCACATATGAATAGTTCTGCAACGAATGCCGCCCGTGCCTTTAATTATTATAACCAATACCATGTAATGATATACATATACCTAACACCATGAAACGACATTCGGGAGACTCTTGAAATAATCCGACCTTAAGCAGACATCTCAATATATCATTTTCCATGCAACGTGCAGCTTCTGGGTATGGTGAGAGCATTTGGTATTAATAAAAAAACATCTTTTATTGCTCATATTAAAGATACGGGCGGTGTTGCGGTGGGTATGCTATTAAAATATTCATCTCCGTCAAAAACCGCCATAAACAGAAATAGTAAAATATAGGCAGAAGTTGTTGTTATATCATACAGAAATATGGCATAAACAGTATGTTATTGTCAATTGTTTTCACTTTCTTGTGCAAACAGAAGGAAAAAACCGTTACGTTTCCTGACTTTTGTATTGATCCGGATATGGTAAGCATAAAGAGCGTTGTTTGTTACTATTTTTCTTATATGGAAATAATGAAGAGCGTTTATATAATGTTTGTGTGATTAACCAATATGATTGCGTTGTGTTTTGTAAACAGAAGCAAAACTTCTGTAACACGAGCATGCTGTTGTTTACGCAATCATCGTACACATTGAGGACAATACACTATTCACGCGCTGATTACGTTTGCATATGAACAAAACTGTACATGTTTTAATATTCCATCTGTTGGTGGCGATTTGATCACATATGAATAGTTCTGCAACGAACGCCACCCGTGCCTTTAATTATTATAACCAATGCCATGTACTGATATACATATACATATAGTAACAAAATTAACGACATTAGGGAGACTCTTGAAATAATCCGACCTTAGGGAGACATCTCGACAAAGCTATATATATTTTAATATTCCATCTGTTGGTGGCGATTTGATCACATATGAATAGTTCTGCAACGAACGGCGCCCGTGCCTTTAATTATTATAACCAATACCATGTAATGATATACATATACCTAACAACATGAAACGACATTCGGGAGACTCTTTAAATAATCCGACCTTAGGCAGACATCTCAATATATCATTTTCCATGCAACGTGCAGCTTCTGGGTATGATGAGAGCATTTGGTATTAATAAAAAAAACATCTTTTATTGCTCATATTAAAGATACGGGCGGTGTTGGCGGTGGGTATGCTGTTAAAATATTCATCTCCGTCAAAAACCGCCATAAACAGAAATAGTAAAATATAGGCAGAAGTTGTTGTTATATCATACAGAAATATGGCATAAACAGTATGTTCTTGTCAATTGTTTTCACTTTGTTGTGCAAACAAAAGGAAAAAACCGTTACGTTTCCTGACTATTGTATAGATCCGGATATGGTAAGCATAAAGAGCGTTGTTTGTTACTATTTTTCTTATATGGAAATAATGAAGAGCGTTTATATAATGTTTGTGTGATTAACCAATATGATTGCGTTGTGTTATGTAAACAGAAGCAAAACTTCTGTAACACGAGCATGCTGTTGTTTACGCAATCATCGTACACATTGAGGACAATACACTATTCGTGCGCTGATTACGTTTGCATATGAACAAAACTGTACATATTTTAATATTCCATCTGTTGGTGGCGATTTGACCACATATCAATATTTCTGCAACGAACACGGCCCGTGCCTTTAATTATTATAACCAATTCCATGTACTGATATACATATACATATAGCTAACAAAATTAACGACATTAGGGAGACTCTTGAAATAATCCGACCTTAGGGAGACATCTCGACACAGCTATATATATTTTAATATTCCATCTGTTGGTGGCGATTTGATCACATATGAATAGTTCTGCAACGAACGCCGCCCGTGCCTTTAATTATTATAACCAATACCATGTAATGATATACATATACCTAACAACATGAAAAGACATTCGGGAGACTCTTGAAATAATCCGACCTTAGGCAGACATCTCAATATATCATTTTCCATGCAACGTGCAGCTTCTGGGTATGGTGAGAGCATTTGGTATTAATAAAAAAACATCTGTTATTGCTCATATTAAAGATACGGGCTGTCTTTGGCGGTGGGTATGCTGTTAAAATATTCAGCTCCGTCAAAAACCGCCATAAACAGAAATAGTAAAATATAGGCAGAATTTGTTGTTATATCATACAGAACTATGGCATAAACAGTACGTTACGTTTCCTGACTTTTGTATAGATCCGGATATGGTAAGCATAAAGAGCGTTGTTTGTTACTATATTTCTTATATGGAAATAATGAAGAGCGTTTATATAATGTTTGTGTGATTAACCAATTTGATTGCGTTGTGTCATGTAAACAGAAGTAAAACTTCGGTAACACGAGCATGCTGTTGTTTACGCAATCATCGTACACATTGAGGACAATACACTATTCATGCGCTGATTACGTTTGTATATGAACAAAACTGTACATATTTTAATATTCCATCTGTTGGTGGCGATTTGACCACATATTAATATTTCTGCAACGAACACCGCCCGTGCCTTTAATTATTATAACCAATGCCATGTACTGATATACATATACATATAGCTAACAAAATTAACGACATTAGGGAGACTCTTGAAATAATCCGACCTTAGGGAGACATCTCGACAAAGCTATATATATTTTAATATTCCATCTGTTGGTGGCGATTTGATCACATATGAATAGTTCTGCAACGAACGCCACCCGTGCCTTTAATTATTATAACCAATGCCATGTACTGATATACATATACATATAGCTAACAAAATTAACGACATTAGTGAGACTCTTGAAATAATCCGACCTTAGGGAGACATCTCGACAAAGCTATATATATTTTAATATTCCATCTGTTGGTGGCGATTTGATCACATATGAATAGTTCTGCAACGAACGGCGCCCGTGCCTTTAATTATTATAACCAATACCATGTAATGATATACATATACCTAACAACATGAAACGACATTCGGGAGACTCTTGAAATAATCCGACCTTAGGCAGACATCTCAATATATCATTTTCCATGCAACGTGCAGCTTCTGGGTATGATGAGAGCATTTGGTATTAATAAAAAAAACATCTTTTATTGCTCATATTAAAGATACGGGCGGTGTTGGCGGTGGGTATGCTGTTAAAATATTCATCTCCGTCAAAAACCGCCATAAACAGAAATGGTAAAATATAGGCAGAAGTTGTTGTTATATCATACAGAAATATGGCATAAACAGTATGTTATTGTCATTTGTTTTCACTTTGTTGTGCAAACAAAAGGAAAAAACCGTTACGTTTCCTGACTATTGTATAGATCCGGATATGGTAAGCATAAAGAGCGTTGTTTGTTACTATTTTTCTTATATGGAAATAATGAAGAGCGTTTATATAATGTTTGTGTGATTAACCAATATGATTGCGTTGTGTTTTGTAAACAGAAGCAAAACTTCTGTAACACGAGCATGCTGTTGTTTACGCAATCATCGTACACATTGAGGACAATACACTATTCACGCGCTGATTACGTTTGGATATGAACAAAACTGTACATATTTTAATATTCCATCTGTTGGTGGCGATTTGACCACATATTAATATTTCTGCAACGAACACCGCCCGTGCCTTTAATTATTATAACCAATGCCATGTACTCATATACATATACATATAGCTAACAAAATTAACGACATTAGGGAGACTCTTGAAATAATCCGACCTTAGGGAGACATCTCGACAAAGCTATATATATTTTAATATTCCATCTGTTGGTGGCGATTTGATCACATATGAATAGTTCTGCAACGAACGCCGCCCGTGCCTTTAATTATTATAACCAATACCATGTAATGATATACATATACCTAACAGCATGAAACGACATTAGGGAGACTCTTGAAATAATCCGACCTTAGGCAGACATCTCAATATATCATTTTCCATGCAACGTGCAGCTTCAGGGTATGGTGAGAGCATTTGGTATTTATAAAAAAACATCTTTTATTGCTCATATTAAAGATACGGACTGTCTTTGGCGGTGGGTATGCTGTTAAAATATTCATCTCCGTCAAAAACCGCCATAAACAGAAATAGTAAAATATAGGCAGAATTTGTTGTTATATCATACAGAACTATGGCATAAACAGTACGTTACGTTTCCTGACTTTTGTATAGATCCGGATATGGTAAGCATAAAGAGCGTTGTTTGTTACTATATTACTTATATGGAAATAATGAAGAGCGTTTATATAATGTTTGTGTGATTAACCAATATGATTGCGTTGTGTCATGTAAACAGAAGCAAAACTTCTGTAACACGAGCATGCTGTTGTTTACGCAATCATCGTACACATTGAGGACAATACACTATTCATGCGCTGATTACGTTTGTATATGAACAAAACTGTACATATTTTAATATTCCATCTGTTGGTGGCGATTTGACCACATATTAATATTTCTGCAACGAACACCGCCCGTGCCTTTAATTATTATAACCAATGCCATGTACTGATATACATATACATATAGCTAACAAAATTAACGACATTAGGGAGACTCTTGAAATAATCCGACCTTAGGGAGACATCTCGACAAAGCTATATATATTTTAATATTCCATCTGTTGGTGGCGATTTGATCACATATGAATAGGTCTGCAACGAACGCCACCCGTGCCTTTAATTATTATAACCAATGCCATGTACTGATATACATATACATATAGCTAACAAAATTAACGACATTAGTGAGACTCTTGAAATAATCCGACCTTAGGGAGACATCTCGACAAAGCTATATATATTTTAATATTCCATCTGTTGGTGGCGATTTGATCACATATGAATAGTTCTGCAACGAACGGCGCCCGTGCCTTTAATTATTATAACCAATACCATGTAATGATATACATATACCTAACAACATGAAACGACATTCGGGAGACTCTTGAAATAATCCGACCTTAGGCAGACATCTCAATATATCATTTTCCATGCAACGTGCAGCTTCTGGGTATGATGAGAGCATTTGGTATTAATAAAAAAACATCTTTTATTGCTCATATTAAAGATACGGGCGGTGTTGGCGGTGGGTATGCTGTTAAAATATTCATCTCCGTCAAAAACCGCCATAAACAGAAATGGTAAAATATAGGCAGAAGTTGTTGTTATATCATACAGAAATATGGCATAAACAGTATGTTATTGTCATTTGTTTTCACTTTGTTGTGCAAACAAAAGGAAAAAAACGTTACGTTTCCTGACTATTGTATAGATCCGGATATGGTAAGCATAAAGAGCGTTAATTGTTAATATTTTTCTTATATGGAAATAATGAAGAGCGTTTATATAATGTTTGTGTCATTAACCAATATGATTGCGTTGTGTTTTGTAAACAGAAGCAAAACTTCTGTAACACGAGCATGCTGTTGTTTACGCAATCATCGTACACATTGAGGACAATACACTATTCACGCGCTGATTACGTTTGCATATGAACAAAACTGTACATATTTTAATATTCCATCTGTTGGTGGCGATTTGACCACATATTAATATTTCTGCAACGAACACCGCCCGTGCCTTTAATTATTATAACCAATGCCATGTACTCATATACATATACATATAGCTAACAAAATTAACGACATTAGGGAGACTCTTGAAATAATCCGACCTTAGGGAGACATCTCGACAAAGCTATATATATTTTAATATTCCATCTGTTGGTGGCGATTTGATCACATATGAATAGTTCTGCAACGAACGCCGCCCGTGCCTTTAATTATTATAACCAATACCATGTAATGATATACATATACCTAACAGCATGAAACGACATTAGGGAGACTCTTGAAATAATCCGACCTTAGGCAGACATCTCAATATATCATTTTCCATGCAACGTGCAGCTTCAGGGTATGGTGAGAGCATTTGGTATTTATAAAAAAACATCTTTTATTGCTCATATTAAAGATACGGACTGTCTTTGGCGGTGGGTATGCTGTTAAAATATTCATCTCCGTCAAAAACCGCCATAAACAGAAATAGTAAAATATAGGCAGAATTTGTTTTTATATCATACAGAACTATGGCATAAACAGTACGTTACGTTTCCTGACTTTTGTATAGATCCGGATATGGTAAGCATAAAGAGCGTTGTTTGTTACTATATTACTTATATGGAAATAATGAAGAGCGTTTATATAATGTTTGTGTGATTAACCAATATGATTGCGTTGTGTCATGTAAACAGAAGCAACACTTCTGTAACACGAGCATGCTGTTGTTTACGCAATCATCGTACACATTGAGGACAATACACTATTCATGCGCTGATTACGTTTGTATATGAACAAAACTGTACATATTTTAATATTCCATCTGTTGGTGGCGATTTGACCACATATTAATATTTCTGCAACGAACACCGCCCGTGCCTTTAATTATTATAACCAATGCCATGTACTGATATACATATACATATAGCTAACAAAATTAACGACATTAGGGAGACTCTTGAAATAATCCGACCTTAGGGAGACATCTCGACAAAGCTATATATATTTTAATATTCCATCTGTTGGTGGCGATTTGATCACATATGAATAGGTCTGCAACGAACGCCACCCGTGCCTTTAATTATTATAACCAATGCCATGTACTGATATACATATACATATAGCTAACAAAATTAACGACATTAGTGAGACTCTTGAAATAATCCGACCTTAGGGAGACATCTCGACAAAGCTATATATATTTTAATATTCCATCTGTTGGTGGCGATTTGATCACATATGAATAGTTCTGCAACGAACGGCGCCCGTGCCTTTAATTATTATAACCAATACCATGTAATGATATACATATACCCAGCGATGTATATATAGGGCGATTAGAAGCCGCAGTGCTTGGACAAGCGCCGGTATATGAAATATCGCGGATCGCGTGACTTCGCGAGATCTCATTTCACCCTTGTTTTCGTCGTATGCGGGATTGTCTTGTGTTTTGCTTTTAAAAGGATATCTACATCTAAAAAACGTGAGTATTGTACTTACTTATACGTTCTAAAATAAAACTGTGTCTAATAATCAAACTATGCGACCGCTAATCTCATAGCGTTCGTCGTAAGATGCTCGTAGACGAATTAAAAGCATTAGATTCTCCCGTAACGAACACTGAACAACACAGAAAACACAAGAAAAATACCGGGGGAAAAATCGTGAGTTCATTGATCCGATATAAATTGAAAGGATATCTTAAAGATCACATCCAATACCAATTTATTATACACGCTTTT
Organism: Siphonodentalium dalli; assembly: GCA_032622095.1. Classification (NCBI taxonomy): domain Eukaryota; kingdom Metazoa; phylum Mollusca; class Scaphopoda; order Gadilida; family Siphonodentaliidae; genus Siphonodentalium; species Siphonodentalium dalli. Next base: position 159,475,475 of record CP136063.1, on the reverse strand, counting down.
GTTGTATTTCAACCATATCCATTAAAGGTGAAATTTCGTGGAAATGTATTTCAATTTCCGAAATTCGAGCTATTGGGGGTGGACGTCTGATACCATTTATGTGTAACAGACTTACGACTTTTGCAGCGACATGAACATGGCCGCAATTAAAATAGAAAGCTTGCAATATTTATATTGCTGATACATTAGGCGATGACTTTCAGTTGCATTGAAGTTGTTTTTTTTATTTTTCGGTTCATAACTTTACAAGAAATGAGCATCAATTGTTAAAAATGGACATTTCCCAATCTAGCACACTCGCTTTCGAATTTCAACAACTCTTCCAAAATAACCAGATGTGGCATGAAACCATTGCATTAGATTGTTTTCTTATATATCCCTGAGTGACTTTCAGCATACTTTGCAAAGTTTTATTGCAGGAATTGTTTGTTATATCACAATGTAAGTGTGTTGTTTTAAGACTGACAGCCTTTCTCGTTTTTATGGGGGAGGGCTACCACTTTCTCAAGTTTTCTAAAATGGCTCTGACAAAAATGGAATGGGTGGTGATTTTAAAATCATAATATAGCTATTTGTGTCCTTCAATTAATTTCATCATATTTTACTAATTATTTTACACTTTTTTCATGTAGAATTAACATTGGTTGGATTTTCTTGGAAATGTTAATTTGCAAGTATGGGGGTGGGAACTTTAGCATGTAATCATATATAACCAAAATTTGAATAAAATGATCACTTAATTTTGATTTGGCATATGTCTTGGGGTGACTATTAGCAAATTTTACAAGGATTAATAACCATGTTTTACCAATATCTTATCTCAAAGTTGAGCAAATTTCATTAATATCTGACAAGTACAAACGGTATATTGGCGTGCTTGGATACGGTCCATGGAAATTGTACTGTCTGTATTTCATGATGATGTTCAATTGTCAAATATAACTTGAGAAAGTTTCCTATTGCATCAAAATGCTTTACAATCTACATTCTACATGTATGTCCATGTATATTTGAACATGTATATGGTGTATCATATTAAATGTTATATCAGTCTCGGTCTCTCACCCCCCCCCCCCATGTCCCCATGCCCCCAAATAGAATCAACCTATGAAACAAACTGATTATTAGTATTAAATATATACTAGTAGTCATGCCTTACTTTATTATTTCAGTATGCCTGCGACAAAACGGAAGTGTATCCGCCAAAAGAGAAAGGACCAGTCGAAGAAGCAGAAAACTGAAGAACAACCTTCTGCCATATCAGACACTACATGCATAACTGTTGATCAATTTCCATCAAAATATAACTATCTGTACATTCAGAGAGCAGGTCGTCCAGGTCATCCCATGCATGGGATAAAATCTTCGTTTGCCTTTTTCAGACTAGTGAAAGTCTGTGGGGATATCTCCATTTTATAGGCGTTTTAATACTCAAAAAAATATTCACAATAGTGACAATACCCAATCTGATTAATATAAGCTTTATTTATAATTTGTGAATATGCATTCGTTTTTCTTTCCATGAGGTGGAGCTTTATTGTTTAATATTTCGCATTTACATAAATACTTATAAAGTTGTTTGTCTCTCTTTTTAAAAAAAGAAGATACTTAATAATAGCTACTAGAAACTGTTAATGTAGTTGATTGAACAATCGCAATATGAGCACTGAAGTCACACGCAAGATAAAACAATATTGTCATTGGCTTCGTTGTGGATTAAAATAAAACAGGTAAAATTAGCGATGGTTAGCCCTCTTCGCGATGTGTTAACATTGCATTAACTGAAGTGTGATCATATTCAATTCTCATTGCTTTGGGGCAGATTAAACTTCCTGCTTCATTCAAGCCTAGTTATATAAACACTATTAAGTTTTGCTAATTGAGCATTCACCAACTTGATATGTCATTAATAGTTGCGTAATTATGCTCTTTTAGTTAAGAAATAATTCGGCGGAAATGACAACAATGCTCCTTCTATGACTGAGTGTGATGCTTCAATTTCAAAGCTTTATTTTAATGCCCAGTAGGTGTTTTCCCACTTTTATTAGGCCACTATAAACAATAAACTAAATGTGTTCAATGTAAAATTAATTCAAGTATTTATTATAAGCGGGTAAATGAAAGAAGCTAGCGTCAGAAAGGAAACATTGTGTGCTAACGACACTGTTCCGACACTAAACGAAATCAAAAGACGCCATTTTGTTTACGCCGTGGGTATAGCAACAGGCGATCTCGCTGCCAGGCTCTCGTTAATTGGCAAACAAAAGAATCCGCGATATATTGCGTTACTCTACGAGAGTTGCCTATCCATCTCATTTACGTCCATGATATACCTAACAACATGAAACGACATTCGGGAGACTCTTGAAATAATCCGACCTTAGGCAGACATCTCAATATATCATTTTCCATGCAACGTGCAGCTTCTGGGTATGATGAGAGCATTTGGTATTAATAAAAAAACATCTTTTATTGCTCATATTAAAGATACGGGCGGTGTTGGCGGTGGGTATGCTGTTAAAATATTCATCTCCGTCAAAAACCGCCATAAACAGAAATGGTAAAATATAGGCAGAAGTTGTTGTTATATCATACAGAAATATGGCATAAACAGTATGTTATTGTCATTTGTTTTCACTTTATTGTGCAAACAAAAGGAAAAAAACGTTACGTTTCCTGACTATTGTATAGATCCGGATATGGTAAGCATAAAGAGCGTCAATTGTTAATATTTTTCTTATATGGAAATAATGAAGAGCGTTTATATAATGTTTGTGTGATTAACCAATATGATTGCGTTGTGTTTTGTAAACAGAAGCAAAACTTCTGTAACACGAGCATGCTGTTGTTTACGCAATCATCGTACACATTGAGGACAATACACTATTCACGCGCTGATTACGTTTGCATATGAACAAAACTGTACATATTTTAATATTCCATCTGTTGGTGGCGATTTGACCACATATTAATATTTCTGCAACGAACACCGCCCGTGCCTTTAATTATTATAACCAATGCCATGTACTCATATACATATACATATAGCTAACAAAATTAACGACATTAGGGAGACTCTTGAAATAATCCGACCTTAGGGAGACATCTCGACAAAGCTATATATATTTTAATATTCCATCTGTTGGTGGCGATTTGATCACATATGAATAGTTCTGCAACGAACGCCGCCCGTGCCTTTAATTATTATAACCAATACCATGTAATGATATACATATACCTAACAGCATGAAACGACATTAGGGAGACTCTTGAAATAATCCGACCTTAGGCAGACATTTCAATATATCATTTTCCATGCAACGTGCAGCTTCAGGGTATGGTGAGAGCATTTGGTATTTATAAAAAAACATCTTTTATTGCTCATATTAAAGATACAGACTGTCTTTGGCGGTGGGTATGCTCTTAAAATATTCAGCTCCGTCAAAAACCGCCATAAACAGAAATAGTAAAATATAGGCAGAATTTGTTGTTATATCATACAGAACTATGGCATAAACAGTACGTTACGTTTCCTGACTTTTGTATAGATCCGGATATGGTAAGCATAAAGAGCGTTGTTTGTTACTATATTTCTTATATGGAAATAATGAAGAGCGTTTATATAATGTTTGTGTGATTAACCAATATGATTGCGTTGTGTCATGTAAACAGAAGCAAAACTTCTGTAACACGAGCATGCTGTTGTTTACGCAATCATCGTACACATTGAGGACAATACACTATTCATGCGCTGATTACGTTTGCATATGAACAAAACTGTACATATTTTAATATTCCATCTGTTGGTGGCGATTTGACCACATATTAATATTTCTGCAACGAACACCGCCCGTGCCTTTAATTATTATAACCAATGCCATGTACTGATATACATATACATATAGCTAACAAAATTAACGACATTAGGGAGACTCTTGAAATAATCCGACCTTAGGGAGACATCTCGACAAAGCTATATATATTTTAATATTCCATCTGTTGGTGGCGATTTGATCACATATGAATAGTTCTGCAACGAACGCCGCACGTGCCTTTAATTATTATAACCAATACCATGTAATGATATACATATACCTAACAACATGAAACGACATTCGGGAGACTCTTGAAATAATCCGACCTTAGGCAGACATCTCAATATATCATTTTCCATGCAACGTGCAGCTTCAGGGTATGGTGAGAGCATTTGGTATTAATAAAAAAACATCTTTTATTGCTCATATTAAAGATACGGGCGGTGTTGGCGGTGGGTATGCTGTTAAAATATTCATCTCCGTCAAAAACCGCCATAAACAGAAATGGTAAAATATAGGCAGAAGTTGTTGTTATATCATACAGAAATATGGCATAAACAGTATGTTATTGTCATTTGTTTTCACTTTGTTGTGCAAACAAAAGGAAAAAAACGTTACGTTTCCTGACTATTGTATAGATCCGGATATGGTAAGCATAAAGAGCGTTAATTGTTAATATTTTTCTTATATGGAAATAATGAAGAGCGTTTATATAATGTTTGTGTGATTAACCAATATGATTGCGTTGTGTTTTGTAAACAGAAGCAAAACTTCTGTAACACGAGCATGCTGTTGTTTACGCAATCATCGTACACATTGAGGACAATACACTATTCACGCGCTGATTACGTTTGGATATGAACAAAACTGTACATATTTTAATATTCCATCTGTTGGTGGCGATTTGACCACATATTAATATTTCTGCAACGAACACCGCCCGTACCTTTAATTATTATAACCAATGCCATGTACTGACATACATATACATATAGCTAACAAAATCAACGACATTAGGGAGACTCTTGAAATAATCCGACCTTAGGGAGACATCTCGACAAAGCTATATATATTTTAATATTCCATCTGTTGGTGGCGATTTGATCACATATGAATAGTTCTGCAACGAACGCCACCCGTGCCTTTAATTATTATAACCAATGCCATGTACTGATATACATATATATATAGCTAACAAAATTAACGACATTAGGGAGACTCTTGAAATAATCCGACCTTAGGGAGACATCTCGACAAAGCTATATATATTTTAATATTCTATCTGTTGGTGGCGATTTGATCACATATGAATAGTTCTGCAACGAACGGCGCCCGTGCCTTTAATTATGATAACCAATACCATGTAATGATATACATATACCTAACAACATGAAACGACATTCGGGAGACTCTTGAAATAATCCGACCTTAGGCAGACATCTCAATATATAATTTTCCATGCAACGTGCAGCTTCTGGGTATGGTGAGAGCATTTGGTATTAATAAAAAAACATCTTTTATTGCTCATATTAAAGATACGGGCGGTGTTGGCGGTGGGTATGCTGTTAAAATATTCATCTCCGTCAAAAACCGCCATAAACAGAAATGGTAAAATATAGGCAGAAGTTGTTGTTATATCATACAGAAATATGGCATAAACAGTATGTTATTGTCATTTGTTTTCACTTTGTTGTGCAAACAAAAGGAAAAAAACGTTACGTTTCCTGACTATTGTATAGATCCGGATATGGTAAGCATAAAGAGCGTTTATTGTTAATATTTTTCTTATATGGAAATAATGAAGAGCGTTTATATAATGTTTGTGTGATTAACCAATATGATTGCGTTGTGTTTTGTAAACAGAAGCAAAACTTCTGTAACACGAGCATGCTGTTGTTTACGCAATCATCGTACACATTGAGGACAATACACTATTCACGCGCTGATTACGTTTGCATATGAACAAAACTGTACATATTTTAATATTCCATCTGTTGGTGGCGATTTGACCACATATTAATATTTCTGCAACGAACACCGCCCGTGCCTTTAATTATTATAACCAATGCCATGTACTCATATACATATACATATAGCTAACAAAATTAACGACATTAGGGAGACTCTTGAAATAATCCGACCTTAGGGAGACATCTCGACAAAGCTATATATATTTTAATATTCCATCTGTTGGTGGCGATTTGATCACATATGAATAGTTCTGCAACGAACGCCGCCCGTGCCTTTAATTATTATAACCAATACCATGTAATGATATACATATACCTAACAGCATGAAACGACATTAGGGAGACTCTTGAAATAATCCGACCTTAGGCAGACATCTCAATATATCATTTTCCATGCAACGTGCAGCTTCAGGGTATGGTGAGAGCATTTGGTATTTATAAAAAAACATCTTTTATTGCTCATATTAAAGATACGGACTGTCTTTGGCGGTGGGTATGCTCTTAAAATATTCAGCTCCGTCAAAAACCGCCATAAACAGAAATAGTAAAATATAGGCAGAATTTGTTGTTATATCATACAGAACTATGGCATAAACAGTACGTTACGTTTCCTGACTTTTGTATAGATCCGGATATGGTAAGCATAAAGAGCGTTGTTTGTTACTATATTTCTTATATGGAAATAATGAAGAGCGTTTATATAATGTTTGTGTGATTAACCAATATGATTGCGTTGTGTCATGTAAACAGAAGCAAAACTTCTGTAACACGAGCATGCTGTTGTTTACGCAATCATCGTACACATTGAGGACAATACACTATTCATGCGCTGATTACGTTTGCATATGAACAAAACTGTACATATTTTAATATTCCATCTGTTGGTGGCGATTTGACCACATATTAATATTTCTGCAACGAACACCGCCCGTGCCTTTAATTATTATAACCAATGCCATGTACTGATATACATATACATATAGCTAACAAAATTAACGACATTAGGGAGACTCTTGAAATAATCCGACCTTAGGGAGACATCTCGACAAAGCTATATATATTTTAATATTCCATCTGTTGGTGGCGATTTGATCACATATGAATAGTTCTGCAACGAACGCCGCACGTGCCTTTAATTATTATAACCAATACCATGTAATGATATACATATACCTAACAACATGAAACGACATTCGGGAGACTCTTGAAATAATCCGACCTTAGGCAGACATCTCAATATATCATTTTCCATGCAACGTGCAGCTTCAGGGTATGGTGAGAGCATTTGGTATTAATAAAAAAACATCTTTTATTGCTCATATTAAAGATACGGGCGGTGTTGGCGGTGGGTATGCTGTTAAAATATTCATCTCCGTCAAAAACCGCCATAAACAGAAATGGTAAAATATAGGCAGAAGTTGTTGTTATATCATACAGAAATATGGCATAAACAGTATGTTATTGTCATTTGTTTTCACTTTGTTGTGCAAACAAAAGGAAAAAAAACGTTACGTTTCCTGACTATTGTATAGATCCGGATATGGTAAGCATAAAGAGCGTTAATTGTTAATATTTTTCTTATATGGAAATAATGAAGAGCGTTTATATAATGTTTGTGTGATTAACCAATATGATTGCGTTGTGTTTTGTAAACAGAAGCAAAACTTCTGTAACACGAGCATGCTGTTGTTTACGCAATCATCGTACACATTGAGGACAATACACTATTCACGCGCTGATTACGTTTGGATATGAACAAAACTGTACATATTTTAATATTCCATCTGTTGGTGGCGATTTGACCACATATTAATATTTCTGCAACGAACACCGCCCGTACCTTTAATTATTATAACCAATGCCATGTACTGACATACATATACATATAGCTAACAAAATCAACGACATTAGGGAGACTCTTGAAATAATCCGACCTTAGGGAGACATCTCGACAAAGCTATATATATTTTAATATTCCATCTGTTGGTGGCGATTTGATCACATATGAATAGTTCTGCAACGAACGCCACCCGTGCCTTTAATTATTATAACCAATGCCATGTACTGATATACATATATATATAGCTAACAAAATTAACGACATTAGGGAGACTCTTGAAATAATCCGACCTTAGGGAGACATCTCGACAAAGCTATATATATTTTAATATTCTATCTGTTGGTGGCGATTTGATCACATATGAATAGTTCTGCAACGAACGGCGCCCGTGCCTTTAATTATGATAACCAATACCATTTAATGATATACATATACCTAACAACATGAAACGACATTCGGGAGACTCTTGAAATAATCCGACCTTAGGCAGACATCTCAATATATAATTTTCCATGCAACGTGCAGCTTCTGGGTATGGTGAGAGCATTTGGTATTAATAAAAAAACATCTTTTATTGCTCATATTAAAGATACGGGCGGTGTTGGCGGTGGGTATGCTGTTAAAATATTCATCTCCGTCAAAAACCGCCATAAACAGAAATGGTAAAATATAGGCAGAAGTTGTTGTTATATCATACAGAAATATGGCATAAACAGTATGTTATTGTCATTTGTTTTCACTTTGTTGTGCAAACAAAAGGAAAAAAACGTTACGTTTCCTGACTATTGTATAGATCCGGATATGGTAAGCATAAAGAGCGTTAATTGTTAATATTTTTCTTATATGGAAATAATGAAGAGCGTTTATATAATGTTTGTGTGATTAACCAATATGATTGCGTTGTGTTTTGTAAACAGAAGCAAAACTTCTGTAACACGAGCATGCTGTTGTTTACGCAATCATCGTACACATTGAGGACAATACACTATTCACGCGCTGATTACGTTTGCATATGAACAAAACTGTACATATTTTAATATTCCATCTGTTGGTGGCGATTTGACCACATATTAATATTTCTGCAACGAACACCGCCCGTGCCTTTAATTATTATAACCAATGCCATGTACTCATATACATATACATATAGCTAACAAAATTAACGACATTAGGGAGACTCTTGAAATAATCCGACCTTAGGGAGACATCTCGACAAAGCTATATATATTTTAATATTCCATCTGTTGGTGGCGATTTGATCACATATGAATAGTTCTGCAACGAACGCCGCCCGTGCCTTTAATTATTATAACCAATACCATGTAATGATATACATATACCTAACAGCATGAAACGACATTAGGGAGACTCTTGAAATAATCCGACCTTAGGCAGACATCTCAATATATCATTTTCCATGCAACGTGCAGCTTCAGGGTATGGTGAGAGCATTTGGTATTTATAAAAAAACATCTTTTATTGCTCATATTAAAGATACGGACTGTCTTTGGCGGTGGGTATGCTCTTAAAATATTCAGCTCCGTCAAAAACCGCCATAAACAGAAATAGTAAAATATAGGCAGAATTTGTTGTTATATCATACAGAACTATGGCATAAACAGTACGTTACGTTTCCTGACTTTTGTATAGATCCGGATATGGTAAGCATAAAGAGCGTTGTTTGTTACTATATTTCTTATATGGAAATAATGAAGAGCGTTTATATAATGTTTGTGTGATTAACCAATATGATTGCGTTGTGTCATGTAAACAGAAGCAAAACTTCTGTAACACGAGCATGCTGTTGTTTACGCAATCATCGTACACATTGAGGACAATACACTATTCATGCGCTGATTACGTTTGCATATGAACAAAACTGTACATATTTTAATATTCCATCTGTTGGTGGCGATTTGACCACATATTAATATTTCTGCAACGAACACCGCCCGTGCCTTTAATTATTATAACCAATGCCATGTACTGATATACATATACATATAGCTAACAAAATTAACGACATTAGGGAGACTCTTGAAATAATCCGACCTTAGGGAGACATCTCGACAAAGCTATATATATTTTAATATTCCATCTGTTGGTGGCGATTTGATCACATATGAATAGTTCTGCAACGAACGCCGCACGTGCCTTTAATTATTATAACCAATACCATGTAATGATATACATATACCTAACAACATGAAACGACATTCGGGAGACTCTTGAAATAATCCGACCTTAGGCAGACATCTCAATATATCATTTTCCATGCAACGTGCAGCTTCAGGGTATGGTGAGAGCATTTGGTATTAATAAAAAAACATCTTTTATTGCTCATATTAAAGATACGGGCGGTGTTGGCGGTGGGTATGCTGTTAAAATATTCATCTCCGTCAAAAACCGCCATAAACAGAAATGGTAAAATATAGGCAGAAGTTGTTGTTATATCATACAGAAATATGGCATAAACAGTATGTTATTGTCATTTGTTTTCACTTTGTTGTGCAAACAAAAGGAAAAAAACGTTACGTTTCCTGACTATTGTATAGATCCGGATATGGTAAGCATAAAGAGCGTTAATTGTTAATATTTTTCTTATATGGAAATAATGAAGAGCGTTTATATAATGTTTGTGTGATTAACCAATATGATTGCGTTGTGTTTTGTAAACAGAAGCAAAACTTCTGTAACACGAGCATGCTGTTGTTTACGCAATCATCGTACACATTGAGGACAATACACTATTCACGCGCTGATTACGTTTGGATATGAACAAAACTGTACATATTTTAATATTCCATCTGTTGGTGGCGATTTGACCACATATTAATATTTCTGCAACGAACACCGCCCGTACCTTTAATTATTATAACCAATGCCATGTACTGACATACATATACATATAGCTAACAAAATCAACGACATTAGGGAGACTCTTGAAATAATCCGACCTTAGGGAGACATCTCGACAAAGCTATATATATTTTAATATTCCATCTGTTGGTGGCGATTTGATCACATATGAATAGTTCTGCAACGAACGCCACCCGTGCCTTTAATTATTATAACCAATGCCATGTACTGATATACATATATATATAGCTAACAAAATTAACGACATTAGGGAGACTCTTGAAATAATCCGACCTTAGGGAGACATCTCGACAAAGCTATATATATTTTAATATTCTATCTGTTGGTGGCGATTTGATCACATATGAATAGTTCTGCAACGAACGGCGCCCGTGCCTTTAATTATGATAACCAATACCATGTAATGATATACATATACCTAACAACATGAAACGACATTCGGGAGACTCTTGAAATAATCCGACCTTAGGCAGACATCTCAATATATAATTTTCCATGCAACGTGCAGCTTCTGGGTATGGTGAGAGCATTTGGTATTAATAAAAAAACATCTTTTATTGCTCATATTAAAGATACGGGCGGTGTTGGCGGTGGGTATGCTGTTAAAATATTCATCTCCGTCAAAAACCGCCATAAACAGAAATAGTAAAATATAGGCAGAAGTTGTTGTTATATCATACAGAAATATGGCATAAACAGTATGTTATTGTCAATTGTTTTCACTTTGTTGTGCAAACAAAAGGAAAAAACCGTTACGTTTCCTGACTTTTGTATAGATCCGGATATGGTAAGCATAAAGAGCGTTCTTTGTCACTATTTTTCTTATATGTAAATAATGAAGAGCGTTTATATAATGTTTGTGTGATTAACCAATATGATTGCGTTGTGTTTTGCGCATATTATGTAAAGAAAGGGAAAAACCGTAACGTTTCCTTGCTTTTGTTTAGATCCGGATATGGTAAACATAAAGAGCGTTATTTGTTCCTTATATGGAAATAATAAAGAGCGTTTATATACTTTTGGTGTGGTCAACTACTATACTTGCGTTATGTTGTGTAAACAAAAGCAACACTTCTGTAACATGAGCAGACTGCTTTTTACGCCACCATAGTGCACATTGAGGACAATATACTATTTACGCGCTGATTATGTTTGCATATGATCAAAACTATATATTTTTTAATATTCCTTCTGTTGGTTGGGATTTGAACACATATGATATTTCTGCAACGAACGCCGCCCGTGCCTTTGATTATTATAACCAATGCCATGTACTGATATAGCGTTTTACAAAGATTAAACCAGGTCCCGCATTCGTGTATTGAGGGTTAAATTTCTCGCGTATGCTAGCATCTTAAATTATATCTAGAATATGCAAGAATATGGCTTCAAAATATAAAGTACATATTATGTATCTCCATAACTTTGATTTTTAATATGTGTCCCCCTAATACCGCATGTAGTGGTATTTATTGTATATGTCCCCCTAATATGGTTCATGTTGTATGTAAAATGACCAAACATTAGGGAGACGGTATTAGGGGGACACTTGGTATATATTTTTAAATATTATAATAGTCATCACAAATGATATAATTGATGGTTTTTCGATTAATACCAAATGCTCTCACCACACACAGAAGCTATGAAAATGCATAGAAAATGATATATCGAGATGTCTCCCTAAGGTCGGATTATTTCAACAGTCTCCCTAAGGTCGTTAGTGTTGTTATATATATATATATATATATATATATATATATATATATATATATATATACATGTATGTATATCACCTCACACATATCTGATGCGCGCTCATTGCACACACAAACACAAAACATTATTTACTGCGTCTCCATAGGGTTTCTATCGAACAAACTTCGTAGATATGTATGAATACACGGGTAGAATATTCATCAGAATGGTATTAACGTGTGTGGGGATAATAATTGATTAATGAAAAGGAAACAAGTGGTGTATTGGTTGCGTCAGCTGGAATAGTTCTTTGTGCTTACACTGTGGGTTGAAACACTCCCTGTTGAGTGTGCATGACCCCATAATCAATAATCTTAGTTCAAGGCACTTGATATGTCAATGAGTGCTCATCGAAGATTCCTTGAATTTGTGCTTTGAATTTGGAGTAGAACACCGTTTATGATTCATTGACGATCTATCAATATATACGTGTGATATCGTATAAGACAATGCAGATGCCATGAGGTGGGCGTATTATGTATTATAGGTATTGAGTTAACTATCAATGCGGACAAAACGATACTACTATGTTATGCTTCGGTTGAGATACAAGTGACCAGAGAAGACATCAGATCGAACGTTGTTACCAAGGAACAATCAATCTAAACATATATAAGTATTCCAAAGCATGGGTTAGGAATCGAATTAAACAAAGTTCAAAATGTAGTATTCGGTGTACATGCCGCACAACTACTCCAGAAACCACTCTCGAAAATATCCCTGAGCCGGAAACTAATTTTTCCTTTGCGACATTCTGTCCAGGTGTTGTATTTATCAGCTAGATTATTAGCAGGACAATATGTGATTATATGTTACAATGCACCGCATGCATCACCACATTGTGACCACAAGTGTACAAGTATACATAAAAGTATAAAATATTCGTCATTTCTCTGTTATGGGTGACCAACTGGGTTTACAGTGACAAACGTTCACTTGAAACTGCATGATAACTCGGTAAAATATTTGTGGTTTGATGGGATGTTCCATGTGAGCTGACACAGATCAAAGAACATATAGGTTCCCCGGGTTTCCCGATTTCGGAGAAGCTATTTTGCAGCCCATTCTAGAACCACATGCATGCACCGTAGCTCGAATCAATATATATACAGCAATATGTCTCAATAGGTCTATACCCTGGCATAAAAGCCACATGTAACCACGTTGAACAACCGTAGACGTCCAATGCGACTAGGGATTTGATGTGCAGCGAAGCTTCAGAATTGCATTTGGCTCCCAATTCGACTTCCTAATTCGCAGTCTCTTCATCCGAGATATTTACATTGCTAATTTTGCCAAATCACTTCCCTGATCTTCCTGTCCCATCGCGAAACTTTGCATAATATGGAATCCCTATTTGTCAGTGGATGTCTCTTGTCGCGATAACTCGGTCTTATGTCATCTAGTTGTTAGGTCATGTAATCCACGAACAACATCTATTGAATTCAGTAGTTACGGCAATTTACATAAAATGAATTGGAAATGCACTAGAGCTCCCGATATCGTTATTGGACCGACGGGTTGATAATTCGACATATTGGCAGTGTCGTCGGCATTACGTGTTGCATGTGGCTCAATATTAAAAGTGCTCTCTCTTTTCTTGGTAACACATCCAACCTCAACACTTCCAACAACAAAAACGATATTAAAGATGCACAATCCGAATTAACGCTCCTAAATTACCATTTCTTTGGCTTCCGGTGTAAACATATTTGAGTCCATGCAGTCGAGGAACCCACCAATCAAAGCTCAGATTGATCAGATATCGATTTTTTAAATCTGTTATATTTTTACCACCGGGAATATTTGGCGGCCTGGTAAATATTCGACAAATGCCGACCGACATACTCTCGATACCAAATTGCGTTGAACAAAATGCTGATATATAAAACTGTTTGCCCAATTTATACTATAGTTGAGTGGTTAGCATTATTTTTTTGTCAATTAATCGATTCTGATAACAGAAGCGGCATTTCAAGAAATGTTGTTGTTTTTGGAATCTGATGATCTGGGGACCATCGAATCGGATTTTGTACCTTCATCAACAACAAAATAACTATGAAACTCGTTTTAAAGGCTCGGTTGCACTGATATTGACAACACACAAAAGAAACGTTTTGGTGTGCCCATATTCCACTTGAGTGTATTTGAACAATATTTTCGATCTAAACGTAAATCTTCAAACATCACAAGATTTGAAATCTCATTTCGGGCAAAATATGGGAGGAAGTATTTCGTTCAGAAGCTTCTGTTTTTCAATTAATTTCTGGCCCAAAGCTCAGTCTAGATCAAGCACAGGACAATATCTCTCTGTCGATTAAAATGAGACATGGTGTTATTTGAAAGAAACTGCCCAAAGCTATATATATACTCTATCGTGCACTTTAATAATAGTAACATAAGGTACGAGTAAATCAGCAACTTCGCCGCACCAAATTTTGCACTGCTTTTACGGGCATAGACATCGCATAAGCCAAATATATTCATGTAGACTGGAGAAAAGTCTCGTATAACTTGCTAAGTTGCTAACAATCGGATTAAGAAGATGGCATATGGGCTAAAGGGGTTCTGTACGCCATTTTCAATAAATTCCCGGTAATAACAATGATCTAATATCGATAATATATAGAAAAATAAGTAATTTGAGTCGAAGATGTATTCTGTAAATGTTCAGGTCAATAGGCTATCTTAAAATCAAAGTTAATAATTTGATGTAAATTTAATTTATGGCTGGAGCCATAAATTAAATTACGAATTTCCGTGTGCAAGACGCAATCAAACTAATTGAGGGATAGTGGATTAGACAACGCGTGCATGGCACACTTGATCGTGCACAAATATGTTGATGCGGGGCGTAAAAACAAGCCACTCACTGGCTAGTAGATCATGCCATATATCTCTACTCTGGCTAAGGCCCGTAGAGATCATATTCCACCAGTAAAAACCTTTTGACAGGGAAGCTAATAAAGTCGAAAAAATAACGTGGGGAATATATTTCTTTATTAGTACATGTTGCTTAATTGTTTATTCATCAATAGGTGAATCCCAGTTCGAAATTGCATGTTTTTCTGTGACTTTTGTGAACCGATATCGCAATAAACATTGAATTAATTACCCTTGAGAAATTCCATAATTGTAAGCAAAGCAAAGCAAAATCGCTAACAAAGTCACTTAAATTGTAAAATTTCGAGTTGGGACCTTCACCTTCAGAGAGGTACATTATTAAGGAACAGATAATAGCTAAGAAGTATATTCACCATGTTATGTTTTCGACTTTATAATGTTCTCTGTAAAAACATAAAACAAGTTCAAAGGTTTTGTACTGGTGGAGTATGATCTCTACGTACGTAGCTAAGAGTGGTGATTCATGGCATGATCTAACTGGCTAGTGACTATACAATAACTTAAATGAGTATATGGGACTAGTATGCATATAATATAACATTTATTTGATATATTTACTTGAAAACTGCATAAAAATTACTCGACAACGACCATTTGTATTTTCGCATGCCATCCGTAACAATAGTTCGTACTCAACAGACTTTCAAATACAGGAAATTTGGTTACCTTATACTATACGACTCAGAAATTATAGAAATCACCTACAACATTTGAGTACAGTATCCCTTTAAGTGAAAATGAGCTACGTGTACTAAGCGTGATCGGATCCACTGATATTGAGATTCGTCCCAATATATAGGATTATGGGTAATGCGTTAGGTGCTGATATAGTCGATACGTATACTGGGCGGAAAGGCTCAGAAAAACCATCACTTGCTCTGATGGTCAAAACCATATTAGTTTGATCGCGAGAGACATAAAACTGTCATTTGTTCTGGCCCCTCACTCTCGTGGGATTGCTCCCCGTCGCATCAACGTTAATCACCATAATGATTCTATCGCATCTACGCGGCCATAAACGCCAGATTGTCAGCTATTCCTATATATATGTTTTATAATGCTATGACAATGAAAGGGACACTCTGTTAAAGTGATATACAATCTACAAATATCAATAAGTGCTCGCTTTCGAGATGCACGTTCTGCATGGGGATCAAAATAAGTTGACTAAACACGGAATAGAGTAAATGAGATAAATTCAGTTCAATATCTATATCTATATTTGCGAATGTCTGTCTGTCTGCCTGTCTGTCTGTCTGTCTGTCTGTCTGTCTTCTATAGAAATTCACAGGGGACCATCTAGATGATGCCAAATGGGTCTACTAGGAGTACCTTTTTACGAGAAAGATAATGGTCGGGGTTAAAAATTTCTAAAGTGACGCCGTTGTTGTCAGGGGCAGAAAAGGGGGAGGGGCAGAACAAAAATTTGTCGGCGATTGCCACGAAACTTATTTCGGCCAATTTGGCCGGTTACTTCATGTGACTTTTTCATCTGACGTGTGTGTCGGATAATTGATCTGGAGGATTTATGTAAATGTTAGCCCAAACTACATTTCCAAGTAACGATGGTTTTGTTGTTTATTTTGAGGAATAATACCGCGTTAGATGAATTCAGCCCAAATATGTTAACAGTTGTCGTGTCAAACATTCGGCAGTAGGTTAGCGTTATTTAGTATTTGTGGATGTCCTTTAACATGGGGAAAATATACTACTGCGCTTGAACGAGCATGTGAATTTGTCGTTTTTAATGTACAGCAACTTGATAATCAATAACAGAGGCATTCTCTGTCAAATAAGGTCGCTCTATTTACGGTATTAATTGCGGAACTTTCTAAAGTAAACTAGGCGTAAACGGATACATACGGTAAATTATAGAATGTGCCGGAATCGGCCTAATCGCCCCATGGCCAACTCGCCCAGTCGACGTGTGTCAATTCGGTACCTACTATAACATGTACCCCGAGTCCGATTCGGAATAAAAGATGTATACGGGTGTTATATAGCGTTTGGTCCGTTGTTTCTCAATGAATATTATTGAAATTTGGTGTATATGTCCGGGCTGGGACATGGAATACAACAACGTTTGAATTGTTTTTAAATTTACAAATTTGTTGATTTTATTCAATTTTTTTTCGTTCTGAAAAAAAAACTATAAAGTGTATATAATATAATAACGAACACGAGACATACATAATTTATAAACTGTTAACAAAAGATATCAAATTCAATACATGACAAAGATGACTCAGTGGACTTTATAAAGTGAACATAAAAACATTGAGGTAAGAATCTTTTTAAGGAATGCAACTTTATTTAATGATAATAAACACATAAATAAAAATAAAAAACATGAGACATACATGATTTATAAACTGTTAACAAAAGATATCAAACTCAATACATGACAAAGATGACTCAGTGAAGTTTATAAAGTGAACATAAAAATATTAAGGTAAGAATCTTTTTAAGCATTACTAAACCGTTTAGCACAGACCACAGTCCACTTCACTCATCCGATCATCACCAAACTTCATATTTATCTTGATATTGATCTATCAGATGAGAGCTATCAAATATTTTTTTAATTTCATAGGAAAAAATGGTCCCCAGCGGCCATATTGCATTTACGTTATATTTTATCGCGTCATGTCGATATCTAGTATTACTTAGAAATTTCACCTTTCCAGATTCATAATTGCTCCATTGACTGTAACAGATGAAATTATTCCCCTCTTCGGATAGAGTGTCACTGAAACTTTATTTTGTCAGACTGTCTGTATAGTCACTGATTATATATGGCAATAATCTGTAATAAGATGTAGCACTATTTTATTTTATATTTACATGCAGTGCTGTTTTTATACATCAATTCTAATCCCCCTAGATCATCATGTGATCGATCATACATCGCGCGAGGACCTGGTTGAATTAAGGGGGGTTTTATGGATCACTTCTGTCCTCAAGCTAGATTATACTTATGACATTTAATGGCATTTTTCCTAACGTGGAGGGTTAGATATGCTTGAGAAACCACCACTCTTTAATTCACACCAAGTTCTCAGCTGTCATGTTCGGATATTAGAACCCATAGCCATGATATATGGTTTATTTTGTGTATACTAGTAATATAGTTATTTTCAGTACCTTTATATACCAGTACTGTGTATAACAATGCATATAAATTAATCCATGTATACATGTATATTGATTCAACGGATTCAGTGGTTTTGTCCATCAGTCTATCAAATTTGCGGGGAAAACATGGCCACAAGCAGTACACCCTGCTAAATTTCGAATTTGAATCAATTGGCGCACCCTGCAGCCAGCTTTTATTGGAGAACTTTTTCTTATGTGGATATTTTGGGTCACCGCTAGATGTGAGCCATATTTTGTTCTCAAACTGTCCTTGTGAAGACATCACTGCCAGCGGTGATCTTCAATTTTACTATTTTTATGGCTAAATAATTTGGTTGATCCTACAGACGACACCCTTGTCCGATCGTCATCAGATTCCACAATTATCTTCTGGATAACCAGGGTGAGAGTAATCTAATTTTCCCGAATTTCGTTAAAAAACATTACCACAGGCAGCAATTTGTTATCTTACTCTTTGATCCTCTTTTGCATGACTGAATTGTTTAGCAACTGTACAGACATATCCCTCATCTGGTTTTTGTATACATGTATATCTCTTCATGCGGATAGCCAGTATTACGTAGGTACTTCAACTTTCTGCATTCCTGTCATCATTTGAAATATAAAAATTTACCTGATACATGCACCCTTCAAAATTTGTTTCGTCGTATCTATTTTAATGACCCGTATGGTAATATTGATACAGATATATTTGTCAAACATTTCTTTGTACAATATACAGGTATTTAGTTTGTAACTAAATCTAGATATATATAATAGTAGCTCGTGGACCCCACTTCGTCCGGGATGTTCCCCTCTGATTTTCGGAGAAATGCGCGATTTAACCTTGAATTGACTATTTTAAAGGTGAAGGTCATGTCGGGGTCACGATTTGACCCGTCCAAAACACTCCCCGGACAAAAGTCACGACAAAAGTACCCGTCGAAATCCGCCCGGCTTTATACCCGATTTGACCTTGAATTGACAATTTTGAATGTCAAGATCAGGTCAGGGTCATGATTTGACCCACCCGAAACACTCATGGGACAAAAGTAACAGTAGGTATCAAATTTCGTTGAAATACTTCCGTTTTACCAGATTTGACCTTGAATTGATCTTTTTGAAAGTCAAAGTCAGGTCGGGATCAAGATTTGACCCGTCCAAAATACTCCCTGGAAATAATTTCCCCTAGGTATCAAATTTCGTCAAATCTGTCCGGCAGTTTTCCCGGCCATAGCTAACAGACAAACAGACAGACAAATGTCCAAAATATATATTAAACTAGCTGATGTACTCGACTTCGTTCGGGCTAGTTAGGGATTTTTTTTGTGATCGCCTCCATCTGGACAGTACCCAGTATATACAGCGTCTGGCCAAACTATTGTTCAATTGGTCCAGAAACATGCCTATATCAGCACGTTCGAGAACATGGTCCCACGTGAAATTGGACCCGTCCATATTGCTCCCGGGATCGAAGTAGTCCTACACACAAATTTTTAGTCGGATCGGTCAAGGTCCAGAAACATGCCTATGAGCGAGGTCAAGTTGACACGTTAAATACCAAATTCGAGCAGTGTTAGAGTCTATAACACATACACACATGCATTCACGCATACACACATACATACATACATACAGACAGGTGTTTCAAAATGTATAATCGATAGCTACAACAATTCTATGGTAGATAGTTCACGGCCGACCTGATGCATGCATCTTAGTTTTCTTGTATATAATCATCCCCATAATCTGAGGAATCTAATGATGTGTTTTAAATATGACAAAAGTCGCGCCGTTCGCGTCAGGGGTGCCCGGAAAGGGGGAGGGGCAGATTTTTTTCTGTCGCCGATTGCCACGAAACTTACATATAATCATCCCCATGATATGAAGAATCCAACGGTGTGGTTTAAATATGTCAAAAGTGGCGTCGTGCGAGTCAGATTTGCACGAATGGGGAGAGGGGCACCAAAATTGATAAAACTAATTTTTGCGCCGATTTCCACCAAATTGATATATATTCTTCTTCATGATACAAGGAATCTAATTGTGCGATTTAACAACGCCAAATTGTTGTCGTTTGGATGAGAGATTGGGAGGGGGTGGGCACTATATTTGATAATAATTGGTTTCGTCGCCGATTGCCACCACATTTATACAAAAGCATCCCCATTGTATGAGGAGTCTAATGGTGTGGCTTATATCTGTCAAGTGTGGCCTCATTCGAGTCAGGGGTGTATTGAATGGGACAGGGCCACCAAAATTGATGCACAATTTTTTTGGCGCCAATTTCCACCAAATTGATACACGTTCTGATCCATGATACGAGGAATCTGATCGTGTGATTTAAAGACGCCACAGTGGTGCTGTTTAGGTGAGAGATGGGGAGGGAGGGATTGGCACCAAATTTGATAAAAAAAATATTGTTTAGTCGCCGATTATCACCAAACTTATAAACAATCATCTCCATGAGGAGTGTAATTGTGTGGTTTAAGTATGTCACAAGTGAGGCCATTCGAGTCAGTGGTGTATAGAGATGAGAGGGACATTATATCTATATGTTTAGTGCCGATTTCCACCAGATTGATCATATTCTTCTCCGTGATACGAGGAATGTTATAGTGTGGTTTAGACACAACAAATTGGTGCCCTATGGGTGAGAGATATGGGGACCTTCAATATGATACGAATTTGTATAGTCGCCAATTTTCACCAATTTCATATATATGCATATGTAATCTCTAATGAGTCTTAGTGTGTGCAGCTTGATTCCGAAATAGGGACAAGAGGGTCACCAAAAACTGATACAAAATATTTTTAGTACCAATTACCATCAAATTCAGATACGTTCTTCTCAAATGATACAAGAAATCAAATTGTGCTGTCTGTCTGTCTTTCTGTATATATATATATTTGGCACTAATTTCCAACAAATTCATACATGTTTTTATCAAATGATATACCATGAATTAAATCACATTTTGTGTAGTTTGCGTCACGGATGGCGAGCGGATATGCACTATCATAGATAGGATTGCTATTCGCCGATATCCACATATAAGTTATATATAGTCGCCCAGGCCATCTCCATATCATTTTAAGGACATTTGGGCGTTCACATTTCACAATCCCTACAAATGGTAACCCACTTATAAGTCATTTGAACAATTATATCTTCTTAATTGTCATATTTATATGGGGATGGCAATCAGGACATTCACAAAATGAGCTAGCAAAAAGAGATACATAGAAGAAGCATTAAACGTATATTTATTATTCTATTGAAGAGATACATATATTCGTGCAAACTGAGAGACCTCGAACCGTCAGAGGATTGCATATATATATATACAGTTTCCACAAAAAAAGTTACAATTTGTCAGGATATGTGGAAGGCCTGTTCAAAAATAGTGGTCACAGTGTGCAGTCATATATAGTTTCTTCTGATATACAATAAAATGCAGTTAGCACATGATTTTTCAGGACCCTCCCAATACTGACATCTGACAAGGGTTTAGAACAGACTCATCGACTGACATAAACAACTCAAAATCTCGCTCTGTGTCTGGCAAATGTAGCTGATAAGCACGCGCAGCAACATTACGTTGAAACTGAGAATATTTAGCCAGTATATAGCACCATGAACAGAGGAGCACCTGGAAATTTCTTTGAAACATCTGTATCTTCATGGAGATATGATAGCCAGGTATCCTCGAGATCTTAGTCCAACCGACTAGATTGATTGATACATCTCAATATGTAAAACCCAATTGTCATCTTTTATTTATGCGAACTAATGTCTTTATGATGTCCATGTAGCATATAGTATAACATCTGACGTATACGCAGTCGTAAATAAAAAAATATTTCATTATTGGTGGAACGGATTAATCGCGATAAACAGAATGACAATTGACAAGGTGGGCTACTGCTTATATTCCACGACTGTAATAATCATGTTTTGTGATGCTATTTGAATATACAATTTATGAGAAAACGTATAACACTTTGAACAAGAGTGTTCTATATTCCCAACAAATATCTACAGCATACAGATGGTTTCACATCGCATTAACCTGTGCAACGCCGGGTAACCCTGCTAGTATATAATATATGCGCGGACTGTGTTTGTATCCGTTGTATTTGCTTGATTGGTAACAGATGACGCTCTCGATAATTCAATACTGCTGATATGCAAAAACATTATAAAACTTATCTAGGTGAAAGAGCCTAAAAAGGTAAACGAATCCCTCTTCTCTTACAACTTCTGGGATTTGTTTGTTTGTTTAGTTATGGTCTAACGGCGTTTTAGTCGCTGGGGCATATCATTCTTCTATGAAAATGGAACGTTCGTCCATATATGGTGTGTGGATAACGTAATGTATTCAGTTGGTGTTTTTTTTCCGCATTTGCTGGCGACTGCAGCAGTGGCTAAGTGTGATACCGACATGTATTTGTTCTGTATATTAATTAATTAATTAATGGTACTTGGTAATAATATAGAGCGTGCATGTAATTGGCAAACCAATGATTTTTTCTCAAATCCTTATACACACGAGTATATAAAGTCCGTATGCTTGCATAAGTGTTTCGTGTACTTATCATGCTCAAATGGTGACAAAAACGCGAAAATAATCCCGTTTAGAATGGGTCCTAATGACGAATCTACACCGATCAATATCTTTTTTCTATAAACGGTTGCCCTGTGCACTCAGGCTCAAATACATGCAAATTATACCTCGCACACAATATTAAATGTATCATTGGTAACACTGAATAAACCATACACTCATATAAACAACTATCGAGAGTATCCAGAATTTATGACGCCCAACTTGTATACAAATTCAGTCCGATATGATCTTGATGTTAGGCCTAATGACGGCAGGCGTCCAAACTATGGCTCATCAGACTCGCGAGAGATTGCGCGATTAGCCGCTTCATACATTATCCACTATCACGGAAAAAATAATGAGCAATGAAACTGTATCATCTACTGGCGACCTATCAAGATGAATCTATAGATATGTTAACCGGAGCAATCTGTTGGCTCATGTCATATCGCACATTTACACAGTTCATAGGATAGTTCTCTCACTCAGCCAGGTAGCCGCACTGATGTTACATTTAATGGATAAATCACGTTTTCCGGTTGATAGACAAATAAGTTTCACTCGTGGCCAATTAGTTTTGATCTATCGCACAAATAGAGAATAAATAACTTAGAAGCGTTTTGATATTAAACTCACGTATGTTCGTCGAAGATGTTGAAATTGCGTTTTTTGTGATTTTTTCTGGTAATTCACTAGACACAATTCAATGTTTTCTCGCGTCATTCTCGACACTCAATAAACATTCTTATTCAAAGAGCTCCATTGCATGTGTCATAACTGGCCATTCACGTAACATAAATTATGTTAATGTCGATGTTCAAGTATAGTTTCAATAATGAATCACTTACAAATGTAATGTCCAATATGGTATTTGTAAGAGAAATACATTATCAGTTATATGCGGTTTATTCGTGAGATATTACTCCAAGGTGGTATCACGTTAATTAACGTAACCTTCTTTACTGTTCTTTATCTATATTACTCTTTGGATAACATTGTTACCGATTGGTGAATGTTTGGTGCGAATTTAGTGCAGCATAGTGTACACGATTAATTCGTCAATAAGTTGATGGTTTCATAGCAAGGCATGCAGTTTTTACTCTCATGCAGACAGAACATCGGGAAATTGTTAGGAAAGTTACATGCATGTATATATGAATGCCAGTATTTAACCCGAATCGATGTCCGAAGAACATTTGGCCTCGACCTTTAGTATTTTAGTACCTTTTAGAGATATTAAAATGATATTATAGCCACGGCGATTTATAGGAAATTAAAGGAATGTTATAATGCTGTTTTCACACGCTGGCGGGTAAATTTGACGGCGCGGTACCTGTCAAACAAGATAATGATGCTGTGTTTCTCTATTTAGTGTAGACTTCCAACCATTTCTTTCATAGCTTGGTCATAATGATGGAATGCAGTCGTATGGTAGTACTATCGCGTGAACAACCAGGCACGTCGCTGGAGTGCGACTTCGTTGGGGTGGGGGTGCCCACCTTGAACTTTCCAACTGCAACTCCTCCTTGTACCAAACCAAACTCCCAGGCTCGAGAAAGTTAATTTGCATTCCATTGTTAGACCTGCCATGCATGCAACAGGAACCTCGAGCTTTTCAACTGTTGGAAATTTATAACCAGACAACTGCATTGCCATTTCAGACCAAAATTGTGACAAAAAGTAGACAAATATGATAATGTTTGTCTTAAGATAACATATTGCCCGCTAATTACTGGTTGGAAAATCAAACAATGAGAACATTTTCAATCTTTAGGCGGTGTAAAATTTCCAACTAAAGTTGTGTCGGGCATGAAATTTCCAACTGTTTATAATTTTGATAAAATATGGGGGTGGTGAGACACCCCAAACCCTCTGCCGTTACGTCACTGCATCCGGGATGATGCCACAAGTGCACTGTGAGTCTTGCAGTACATTCGAGTGCAGAATAGTCAGACTATATTATATAGTTTTGTAAGAGAAACAATTAATTCAGTGTGACGTTCCAGTTGTAGCGGGAAATTGAACAGCCAAAGTTTACTACTGTTTCGCGAAACGAATGTCAAAGCTATAATACAGAAGGCTTGTTTCATCAACTTCAATATTCCAATGACACTCTGTTCGAAGTTTCACTGTCGATATCATCAATGGATATCCCGTAAAGTGAAGCAACACCGAGATGTTGTCCATGTCAATTATTTCCGAAATTTAAATTCAACGGCGAGTCCCAGGCGACATTATTTTGTAGAATTATTTCTCTGGAACCATTTCATATACTACTGGTTCAGTCTGCTTGGTTTGCCGTACACGATTGTCAAACTGAAATACAAATAATTGGCTGTCAAGTAGTGACGCAACGACAATTTGTTAAATTGCTTGTTAATATATATATATATATATATATATATATATATATATATATATATATGATGCAATTTCGGAGGAAGTGCATTGATATGTTTCCAGAATGGCATATCAAGAATTTCGAAGGTAGTGGGTTCGAACCCATGTTCAGACTGATACGCTTCCTAACTCTCGGTGAAAGGGCTTCCTTTTAAGGATGTCCCCGTAGCCGAGGTGGTTAGGTCGTGGATAAGATCATCACAGTCTGGGCTAGACGAGGTTGGCACGGGTTCGAACCCCGGCATGGGTGAAAATCGGGACCGGTTTTCAAGCTTGATATGGTTCGAGGAACATCTCGATGTACCATTCCGATCGACACATGGCCATTTCGATAAGAAATGAGAATTTGTTCACGCAAATATGAAGCAATGAACACTCATACTGAGTCCGTGCCTCCATAGCTCTGACATAATAAATATATATACGCCAGTACCAGTAATCGTATGGTCACAGAATGATGCAATTTCGGAGGAAGTGCATTGATATGTTTCCAGAATGGCATATCAAGAATTTCGAAGGTAGTGGGTTCGAACCCATGTTCAGACTGATACGCTTCCTAACTCTCGGTGAAAGGGCTTCCTTTTAAGGATGTCCCCGTAGCCGAGGTGGTTAGGTCGTGGATAAGATCATCACAGTCTGGGCTAGACGAGGTTGGCACGGGTTCGAACCCCGGCATGGGTGAAAATCGGGACCGGTTTTCAAGCTTGATATGGTTCGAGGAACATCTCGATGTACCATTCCGATCGACACATGGCCATTTCGATAAGAAATGAGAATTTGTTCACGCAAATATGAAGCAATGAACACTCATACTGAGTCCGTGCCTCCATAGCTCTGACATAATAAATATATATATATATATATATATATATATATATATATATATGCACAAAAAGTGGGAATTGCGAGGCAAACTTTTGATTACATTTAGTTCTCTCATGGTTCCCAGTTTTTGCTTTAGAGAATGTATTCAACACCCTATGATAATGGGCACGATTCTGTTACCGGATGGGCACCAGTCTGGTTGTTCGGGTTTTTCCCCAGCAAAAATGGCGAAGTCGATCCACCCAAATCCAAATGTCCTACGTGCTTTGAGAACAATTCCCTCACTAAAAACTTATTGACAGAATGGAGACTTAGAGTGGTATTTATGTCTTGTTGACAATTTTCGCGTACTTATTTGACTGATGTTTACCTTGCGCGTCGTCCATGTGCGTTTAGACATGTGTGTTGATAAATTAACGGAGAACCAAAGCACCACATTGCGCGAAATAAATCTCAATGAATGGAATTACACAAACTGTGCTAGATATTGTGTATGCTCGATCAGGGCAACGTGCGGCTCTGTCCGCTTAGTATATATATTATTATCGCGGGAGTCCACAACATGTGGGCAGCGATGTATTTATAAATTTACGTTCATGATGTGGGTAAAATGTGGCCGATGACAGAGGTCTTATAGTCAGCAAGGGAGATAAACCATGCATGGAGTTTGAGATAATATATCAACGAGGAACTATGGAATTATAAATTATGTATGTTATGTTGTATCCTTATAAAGGTAACTACATGTACTGCAAAACAAAGACAAATTAAGTACATGACTATAATAAGAATCTCGCTAACAAAATTTGCGCAAACAATGTTTTGAAAAAACGTTATACATGCACGGTAGGAGAATATCGATGAATTGTAGATCGAAGTGGGGACATTGCCAATGTGGGAATGTTAACATAGAACATTTGCGATATTCCTGATTAACCGATTCTTTACTAAATACAATTTGGTAAAGAATGGTTGCCTTTGGACATGTTCAGATAATAATTTTAACAAGCGAAAATGTAGGTTGTTTGTTGAAATTATTTTCTGAATATGTCCCACCAAAGAATATGAATACTTCTGCGCCTGTATTATATTTTAGTCTGTCTGTCGTTGGCTCTTATTACATGGGCAATCACTCTGGATGAATAATAGACCATTCCAATGTATACTTTAATAACTGATGGGACAATCAAGTTAGTAAATAGAGGGTTAAAGACCATCTAGCAACATATCTTTGCGTCTTTTATAATAAGAGCGCATCAAATAAATATGAGCGAATGCACATTCCTGTGGTGCAAGTACCAACGTGATGACTTCATCATAACGACAAAACCAGGGGGAACAGTAAACACTTTCGTAAAGCATGTATCGCTCTTTGGCGTCAACCTGGTTTCATCGTCAATGGTGATGGGTTTACCTTCTTAACGAGTCGTCGATGGAGATACCGTGTCGACGAGATTATAAGGAACGTTTGCAATTGATTAATTTTACAGCTTCGTGCTGCCGGTTGCATATACGTTACTCTAGTCATATCTGTGCATATGGGAAATCATATTGTATTATGGTATATAGTCAGAAATACGCCATTGATTAACGTAAATCAGTGTGTATATATATGCCTGAAACTTAACCTTTTGGTCGGTGCGAGTTCACACCAACTAGATCATTTTATTGCAGTTCACTTCGCTATATTTACATACACCTGATATCTCTTCCGATTTCCCCATAGCGTTACGGTAGACACGCCCCCTTATTCAATGCGTTCATAAACCTATGAACGTAACGTGACGTCACTTCCAATGTCGTTCATAGGTTTATGAACACATTGGTCCCGGAAATCACCGGGGATTGTCGGACATTACCGACTGCTTGAGTATCTATAGTACGTCCGGATTTGGCAAGATTTGTTACTGAGCGTTGATGTTAAAAAAAACCGCGCTACTCAATAGGGTTTTATCATTTTCCTTGCCGCTACAAATATTCCCCCGAACCTCACAAATATATAATTATGGTAGAACGGCGTGTTGTCGATTTCTTATCCGCAGCCGAAACTTAATTGTTAGTTTCAGATATTAATCATTCTTGAAATCAACACGTCTACATTAGTTACCGTTATAGGCCTACTATCTAAACAAGACATCTTGTCATATGTGTATACTTTACTGTTAAATTGCGTTTTTTCCGTTCATGAATGGATTCTCAAAATGTTTGGTTTTCCAAAAAACAAGGATTCGAACTGTCTGAACTGAACTCCATGCGTTCGTTTAAATAGATGAATAAATAGTGGGAAAGACATACAATCCTAGTTCAGAATGAATTTAAGTATATAAATATAAATAATAAACGGCGGATTCAACGTGGTCATGGGTTTTGACCGCGTTAAAAAATCAGCAAACTCCGCATGAACCCCTTCGGGGTTCATGCAGTTTGCTGATTTTTTCTCGCGGTCAAAATCCCATGACCACATTGAAACCGCCGTTCATTTCTTATATAATAAGACAATTTATTGTTCAAAACTGTATGTACATCACAATCGTTTCGATTTATCTGTATAAATATCACAATTTCCGCGCTGATCCAATGCTACATAAGAGCTCTTAATGTCTGCACGGCGGACTTGTTTCACAGCGTCCTAAGATACTTTCGAGTGCATGAGAACGAGTATCTGTCCGTGTGTCCTGATAACACATCTGAATTCCTATGCTCATTCGAGCACGGATGTTCTATGCACACGTGGCGACAGGTGTGAGAGGGTGTGGGGAGTGATTGGGGTGTCTCATCCCCCAACTTTTGTCAAAACTTTCGAAATTTTACACCACATACAGCCATACCATGCAGTAATTGTTGTTTTTAGACAAACTGTAGCATATTTTTCTACTTTTGTTCAATAATGTTAACATGGAATGGCTATCAGATGAAAATTGTCCAACCTTATAGGAGAGTGTCAGGTTTGAAATTTCCAACACTTGGCAAGTTTGAGACACCGGTTCGAATGTTCCAAATCAAGGGGGGTATTTCGCGAACACTAGGAGTTGGGCCAATGAGTTGGAAAGTTCAAGGTGGACACCCACCACCCCAACCAAAAGGAGATACCATAGCCACGTCCCTGCCCACGTGCTACATTGTTCTGTGGATATCATACTAAGAGGATGTTCCTCTTGTGTGCAATTCTTTCTGACATGCCATTTCCCTTCCGTCTCGAGCTGCGGCGTGATGTATATCATCCCTAAACGATGCACCACAGGCGTCCTGGTGCTTCGCCTGTTAGCCAGGGAAATTAAGGTCGTTATGTATATATATTGTTGCATCAGGTTCGTTCTTCGTCGAATTTTATGTTGTTGCACTACTTTGGTCCATGAATCAGCAGTTTCCCAGAATGTAAAAGACCAGTTCTGTACGATGAATGTCGTGAATTCTTATTTATTAAATATGCCCTATTGTTAGCTCAACTTACTTTGTAAGTTTGAGCTATTGCCATGGTTTGGCGTCCGTCGTCCGTGTGTGCGTGTGTGTGTGTGTGTGCGTGTGTGCGTGTGTCCGTCAACAATTTCCTTTGGCGCGGACTACAGGTCGTACCTTTGTTCTCATCTTTATGAAATTTGTCATGAATGTTGACATTGACATGTAGATGGCAACGAGTCATTTTGGTGTCATTCGGCCAAAAAACATGGCCGCTGGCAGCCATCTTTGATTTCAAAATTCAATCAATTGGCGCGGGCTACAGGTCGTACTGTTCGTCTGATCATCATGAAATTTGTCATGGATGTTAATATTGACATGTAGATGGGAACGAGTCATTTTGGTGTATTTCGACCGAAAAATATGGCCGTCAGCAGCCATCTTGGATTTTACTCTTTACATGACTAAATCCTTTGGCGCCGGCTACAGGTCGTACCTTTTGTCTGATGTTTATGAATTGTCATGAACGTTGCCAGTGACATGTAGATGGGAACGAGTCATTTTGGGGTCATTCGGCAACAAAAACATGGCTGTTGGCAGCCATCTTGGATTTCAAAATTCAATCCATTGGCGCTGTCTACAGGTCGTACTATTCGTCTGATCATCATGAAATATGTCATGAATGTTAATATTGACATGTAGATCGGAACGAGTGATTTTGGGGTCGTTCGGCCAAAAAACATGGCCGCTAGCAGCCATCTTGGATTTTACTCTTTGTATGACTAAATCCTTTGGCGCGGGCTACAGGTCATAGCTTTGGTCTGAACTTCCATGAAATTTGTCATGGATGTTAACAATGACATGTAGATGGGAAGAAGTCATTTTGGGGTCAGTTGGCCAAAAAACATGGCCGCCAGCAGCCATCTTGGATTTTACTCTTTGCATGACTAAATCCTTTGGCACAGGTCAGACATTGCAATTAGCACCTTTCCTTTCCTATATACTGTCAACCATTAAATTATTCCTCTACCTAAGTTGAGCTACAGTGTCATTGACACTTTCGTTCTTCCCTTCAACACTCCAAACACCACCACCACCAACACCACCAACAACAACAACAACAACAACAACATTCCACGGTCGTTATGTTGAAACCATGCACGATTGAATAATTATCAAAACAAAAGAGAAAATTTGATGCTACACATTATTTCATCTCAAATATTTTAATAAAAGATAGATTTTCAGTCGGAAATATATGCATCACAACTGAAGAGTACAATGTTCTGAAAATAACAACATTTTCTGTCGAAGTTGATGGAAAATGGTTGGGTATATATAGTGACTGCAGCTCCAGATCTCTTGACGGGGCTCCCTCACTATGGTTTGGTGTAAACATATTTATTTCTCTAAATCATGCACATTAATTAACAGAGTTGTATAATATATATAAAGACAATTATTTTAGAGAATGGGATTTGGCAGAAAGTGTGATGCTTATATTAGCCATTTCCCCATCTTTGTCATACACATGTGGTGGTGTTTTTATTGCTTTTTCATAATGTTCTTTTCCCAGTTAGATTTTGTTTTTGTTTAAATTTTACTATCTTATTATTATCATTGTCAGCCGTCTGGGGCATAGACTGACTGTCCAACAGTAGTAACCCATAATAATGGGTCACTGTTGGGCAGTCCACGCATCAGTTGAACTGAATTGTTACTACCTGTTTGTTTGTTTGTGACCTGACCATTGACCCCACGCGATCAGTTTACAATAAGCATAGCATAATTAACGTTTCAAGATCGATACGACAAGAGTGATGCATCGTATGTATATACTTATTACGAGCAACTCTAGGTTATCATGCCCGAAGACAGAATATGGTTTCATACCTAAACTATACTATATATTTTGAGACTTCGTATATATGTGTGTACTTCATAGAATCGAAAACGGCTGGCTCGATTGAATTCAACTTCACATCTAAGGGTAAAATCGCACAAACACCGTAGTTGTCGCGTTTTGGAGAAGCTCAGAGCACCGTTTCTCCCTTCCCAAATCACCGCAATCGGCACCGCGATGGTTAATCAAGTCATAATTTAATGAGCGTTTGTTTTTGACGCATCGCTATAAAGAGCGTTTGTTTACCATTCAACGTTATTAGCATCTGCAGAGAGATTGTAGCCTGTCGCTCGAAATATTATGCAGAGAGATTTTCACGACGGGAAGCGTTTGTTTTCAATTCAATGCAATTGTATCCCTCGAAATATTATGCAGAGAGATGATTTCACGACGGGAAGCGTTTGTTTTCAATTCAATACAATGTTATCGTACTGAGCGTCTATATACACGACTAATTACTCTGAACGGAAGATGTGGTGAAGACAGAAATGTGGGGAAGTTTACTTCCTCAGACCGCACAGTGATAGACTACGCGTTGGGAACTAAGCGTCTCTTCAGTATGGTAGAAAATTTTCGAGTCGATGACCACTGTCACTTATTCTCCGATATACATGGTGCGCTACATCTGGTTTTGAATTTAAAGACACCAATGGTGTCTCGAGAGAGCGATGCTGATGACATACCCATATCGGTATACAATGATGCCAGAATAAAACGGTGGGACCCACAGAAGGGGACATATTTCTCTAGCAATATTGACCGCAATATGATTAAAGATATTCTTTATGTGTTCGACACTTTAGAAAGGGAGGACGCCAATGTCACCCAGTCAGATGTCGACGAACTTTGTGGACATGTAGTATGTTCATTAAAGTCAGCGGCCAATGGCACACTGGGAACCTATCTAATAAGCGGGAAAAAGTGCACCAAAACAATTTAAGTCTTGGTTCGATGATGAATGCCGAGAAACAAGAAATTGCTTCAATGGTATCAAGCATGAATACGATTTGAACAAATCTGATTATAACAAGGCAATGTTGAAAGACGCCAGTTTAAAATACAGACACGTGATGGATAGAAAAATCAAACAAGCACGTGAGTCTGAAATAGCCGAGCTCAGGGAAGTATGTAAGAATTCGGGGAAGTCATTCTGGGACAAACTCGACTCAATGTGCGCTGATAAGCAGCCCAAAAAGAGGCAAACGAAAATAAATATTGAAATCTTTGGAGAATATTTTAAGACTCTAAATGATCTAATAGACGACTCTGATATTTGTGATATTGTAGATATGGAGTTCGACGAGAACGACGAGTCATATCTAAATAACCCCATATCGGAGGAAGAAATTTATAGTGCCATAGGGAAGCTGAAAAACCGCAAGGCCGGCGGTACTGATCAAATAATTAACGAATATATTAAGGCTTCAGTAAATGAGATGATGCCCATATACGTTCGTCTTTTCAACCTGATCCTAAATAGCGGATTATTTCCCAAAGATTGGGCAGTTGGTCTAATACAGCCCATTTATAAGAGTTCGGGTGATCCAAATATGCCGGACTCTTACCGAGGTATCACCCTTTTGAGCTGTTTAGCAAAACTATTTACCTCCGTTTTAAATAACCGATTAACCTCATTTGCAGAGGATGTTGATTTAATAAGTAAGTCACAAACCGGATTTCGCAAAAGCCACTCTACTGTTGATAATATATTTATACTACATGCATTGATAAATATATATCTTCAGAGCGGACGGAAACTATACTGTACGTTTATTGATTTCCGCAAAGCTTTTGATACTGTTTGGAGAGATGCGCTATGGCTCAAATTGTTGAGATCAGATATAAACGGTAAGATTATGCGGGTAATACGAAGCATGTATACGAATATTAAATTATGCGTGAAAAATGAGCAAGGTAGGTTTATTTCAAGGTGAAACAATGTCACCTTTCTTATTTTCACTATTCGTGAACGATTTACAGTGCTTTTTTAATGATTGTGTTATAGACAACCTGAATTTTATAAACGAAACATATTTTGAGCATTTAGTATGTTACATCGATATACTGTGCCTATTATATGCGGACGACACTGTCATTTTATCGGATTCAGAGGATAATATGAACCGCGCACTTTTAGCCTTCGCTGATTACGCTGAAGCTTGGAAACTTGAGGTGAACATTAATAAGACCAAAACAATCATCTTCGCGAACAAGTTACCAAGAAATTTTCCTGTGTTCACATACAGAGGGCAGGAAATACAAATTGTAAAAGAATTCAGATATCTTGGGATTCAATTTTTCTACAATGGGAGATTTTGTCAGTCCATAAAGAGTACCACAAATACTGCGACAAAGGCAATGTATGGTTTATTGAAAAAAATTCGCAAACTCAAGTTACCTATCGATATTTCGCTGAAACTATTCGATTGTATGATTCTGCCAATTATGCTATACGGAAGTGAGGTCTGGTGTTTCGAACGAATACAGGCCCTAGAGACGCTCCACCTTAAGTTTTGTAAAATTATAACGTCAATGAAATCGAGTACACCTAACTATATGGTATATGCAGAACTTGGAAGGCACCCGATATCAATAGAAATAAAATATAGAGCACTATCGTATTGGTCAAAGCTAGTGAGTCATGATGGGTCAGAACTAGCAAAGAACATATTTCTTTTATTGAGGTATGTACATGAAGACAATATCGTATTAAAAGACAAGATCAAATGGATTAGCTTTGTGGAAGGGATTCTTCACGAAGTAAACATGGACCACATTTGGTCAAGTCAGTCATCGCTAAGCAGAACAGCGTTAAGATACATAAAAAGTCAACTGATTGAAAATTATGAACGTAATCTTTTTGACAGTCTGAAGTCGTCCTCATCTACCAGAGCAATATTCTACAGCAACATTAAGGACTCGATAAAAATGAATCGATATCTAGTATATTTGCTAGCCCATTTATCTAACTTCTTACTGAAAATACGAACATCAAACCATAAATTACCAGTTGAAAAAAATAGATGGACGAAAGGAAAAGATAATAATGATTTAAACTGTGTTTTGTGCAGCAATAGCCCATGTGATGAGTACCATTTTATGATCATATGCCAAGAGCTAAAAAACTTACGTGAATTATATATTCCAAAATATTATTGGGATAAACCAAACCGAAATAAATTCCATGGACTACTTTCTCTTGAAAACATGAGCGTTCTGAAAAGACTGAGCATATTTATTAAATTGGCATTGAAAAAGATTTCTTAAATATAATATTATATACACAGATGAAATATATATATATGTATGTTTGTATGTGTATATATATATGTGTGTGTGTGTAATGCGACACATCCATAAATTGGGAATTGCATACATATGCAAGGTAATTGTTAATGAATCTTATGTATAAGTGCTGTGTACAGTTATAGTATTATGGTGGATTTGTTACGAAAATATGATAATGAAAATTGTTAACGTATAAATTGTTTGTATAAACTGTTTCTTTGTATATATGTATATATATGTTTTGGCTATGTTCCAACTTAAATGTTGGCTTTGCAAATAAACAATCATCATCATCAGAACGAGTATAAATACGGCTCCATTGACCGTCTCGTACTTAATTTCGTACTTAGGAGTTCCAAGGAACGGGGGAGATTTTTATCGGGTAAGTTTTTCCGCCCGAGGTGATCTTCACCTTGAAACGGGTACCCACAAATGATATATATATATGTGTGTTTCCTTTATAGACTCGGACCGATTGAGCTCAAACTTGGTGTCTACGGGAAGTGTCATGGACGGGTTAAATTGTCACCCGACCTGACTTTCACCTTGAAAATGATCAATTCAAGGTCAAATCGGGTAAAATTGAAAAAAGGCACGATTAACTCAAAAAATTAAATTAAAAAATTAATTAAAAAAATTTAAAATTAAAATTAATTAAAAATATTATTTAAAAGATGTCATGTTTCTGACGATTGCCGCCAGTGGCGGGCTAACCTGCTAGTGTTCTATAATACAGACGTAAAATTTTGGGAAGAGATACACCATCTTTAATATTATACAAAATATTCGTTCGAAATACATTCCATGTGCATGTGCATGTATGGCCAACTCCTTAGCTTAGTATGTCATTGCAGTCATGACGAACTCACATCAACGCGTATATATTGATGCCATATGTCTATTAATTATGAATAGATGTTTCCTGTGATATCGACCCCAAGTCTTCAGTTTGTTTCATTGTGAAATATTTTATTTGAGAGATATATGATTATTCCATTATATTTATGGCTATGTTTGTGGAGAGCGATCACAGCAAAACCCGGGGACAAAGGAATTTCTCGGACGGACCAGGGGGGGGGGGGTCGGAAAAAAGTGGCATGACATTAGGCTGAAAAAACTTTTTTCCGGCTCTTGGGTACCCACCACCCCCCTATTTGAAGGAACAAATATTTTTTCCAATTTCATGCGGGGTACCCACCCCCTTTTTACCTCCAAATCTGTAATATCACACCATTTAAGCTTGATGGTCAGTATTACAGTTACCCTATTTCCATTTCTGGTTCTTCTAAGTCATTCCAACTTTTGTAACAACACGAAACAGGTTCTAAAAAAATACCTGGAAAAACCCAAAATAACACACATAATACATGTGCTGATCAGTAAATTATTGATTGATTCTTCCCCAAATATTGTCTAAGGTAGCTCATAATGCTCATTATACATGTAAACAAATATCAAAGCATTAGTGTACCTTCTTTTCATCACAGAAAGTGTAACTTTAGATGTGTCCCCATAGTATCACATGAATTTATGTCAATTATGATTTTTGAAACAAATTATTAGGGCAACACCACCTGGCAATTAACTCTCCAACAATACAGGTATTCAGCTGAAATCCGCTATGTATCACAAAACTAATTTTCATTTCCATGAGCTGAGTTCTTGGGCTATGTACTGTGCTAAGGCCAGACCCAGGTCAAGCATTCATACAAATACATGTACTGCTTGTAAATAGAAACTTGAAAATAAGACGGTCATATGCAGTCTGCAGAATAAGCTCCAAGGAGGGTGAGTTTTGTGATGCTACCCAGCAGAGTGGGCTATAGCATTACCAAATTCACCATATGTGACCCTCATATGTAGCTAGTTCTCCATGGTTGGTCGAGACCAAAATAGAATGAGGTCGTTAGAGGTTGAATTTGTTGATGCTATGCCGGGTAGTATCGCTATATTCGCCCTCTGCAAACTTCGATCATTTTGCTGATGACCAGCACATTATTTTTAGACTTGCATATTATATTAAGTTATATTATATTTTCTTTCCCTTCTTTTCACTCATCTGTTCTGATTTTGTTTATTCCACTTAGCAGCCTTCTCCATATCTACACATTCAAGGTATATGTATGCTCGCCCAATCTTTTATCTGGGTCCCACCATCTCAAGATTATTATCTCAGTGATATGCGTTGTTGCAGTCTACAGTCCCATGCCAAGTTCCGATACAATTTTGACTGAGTCATCTGGTCTGATCAGGTATAATGAGTAAATATTAATGAGATACATGAATAGCTTTTTTCATTTTATTTATATTAAAGTTTATTCATGTGCTACATAACAGTCCATTTTCATCTGGAACCAGTAGCATTGGTACATGGCAATGTGATCGGATGTAAAAGGCGAAATCCTGAGAGTTGGTTCGTAATCTGGATTTCTGAGAAGCATCATGCCCATATCCACACTAACTACCCCCCCTAAGCACTGCCCTAAGTGTCATACACACCTTAACAATGATGCTGAACACTTTGAGGCATTTATATTGAAGAAATGTTGTAAGAGGAAAAAATTGCGACCACTCAGGAAAAAAGTTACTTTTTCGCAGCTGAACCACCCACCCACCCCGGCCTAGTGTATGGAAAAAAGTGGATGACCCCCCCCCCCCCCCCCCCCCCCACTGGACGGACATCCAATATAGGAACAAAATTGTTCTTCAGTTACATATTACCCAAAAACAAGCACATGACAAAGAAGCAAACCAAGTAACAAATCGCCTGTTCCTGTTGTCGAAATGTAAAACTTAATCTTGCCCAAATAATCTTACCAATATCAGGACCGTAAATCATGGTAGTTAGTTCGTCGGGCAGTTGTCGGGCAAAGACAGTGTAACTTTGTCATACAAAGCCCTGTAGTTGCAATTGATGTTTCTGAAAACTGCCCGACATAATTTTAAAATAGAGCTCGTGGAGTCTGAGTTTGCCCAACAGCAGCATTCATGTGTGTACATAAAATTATAGCAGCTTAATGGGATGCAATAAATTGGCTGTAACTGTGTTACATATCGCTGGTGTTACCCAATGCTAAAATTGAGATGGCCATTCCTTGTAAAATGTATTGTAATATAATGCTCAACAATTAACATGGTGTCATATTAACACCCAATACCAGAGAGAACCATAAAACATGCCACAGTTAAACTACAGTAAGCTAGGCTATACAGGTGCCAGGATGTGTCTTATCTAACTAAGTGACAACTCATTTATTAATGGGAGACTTTAAATTCGCATAAACCATAGGGGTTGTTGAACTCACTTTTAATGGCAGAACTTTCAAATTAGTCAGGCATCAGGTATCATAACAGGACCCAATTGAGTTTATCCAAAATAAGTGATGGAAAGACAAATATACTTCATTTGAGAATAAATTTCTCATCATGGATGAACCTTTATCAAAGAAACCCAAA
Source organism: Siphonodentalium dalli (assembly GCA_032622095.1). Lineage (NCBI taxonomy): Eukaryota > Metazoa > Mollusca > Scaphopoda > Gadilida > Siphonodentaliidae > Siphonodentalium > Siphonodentalium dalli. The sequence goes on along the minus strand of CP136063.1, from coordinate 159,437,295 downwards.
ATTCAGAACTTATCGGCACACAATGTTAAATGAAAAGTTTGTGCACATGGAAGTGAAATGAATGATAGGTGAATTAAGATAGGCGAATGATGACTTATATGCTCTGTATATAAAGTCTGTAACTGATTTAGTTTAATGGTGTACAATTCAATATATTCCAGTATATTCTCATGGATACATTCTCATTGGATCTGCCATTCACACAATGTAAAAATATATATAGATATAATTCTGACTTTTGGAGTATGTGGTGTTATTGTTCATAATCAGCTTGTGTATATTCCAAGGATTCCCGTTAAGTTCAAAAGAAATTACCGGTATCTTCTTCGTGGTGAGTACAGACATTGTTTTCTAATCTCATATATCATTGATTGTGCTGAAAGGGTATGTCATGTCATCTCATTAGCTCTATGCCCAGTCTCTGGAGTAGGCCAACGTCTATAGACAGTGCCCATAATACAATGGGGGGAGTCAGGGAATTTGGTGGAGGTGTCGGGCAAAGATGCGATACACCCCCCCCAATATTTTGGGGAGGTTACGGCCCTGCTTACCATGGGGGTAAATACAAGTGTTATCCATTGACACCGTTGATAGCTATATGGCGCTTGGTATTCCACCATATATTTATAATAACGTGTCCATGTTGCAAATTTTGGCAGATTTGGCGCCGCTTGTTGGCTATACACGATCGTGCTACTGCATACTCTTCTGGGAACTTTCTCCTTTGTATTGTTGCGCTGATGTGCCATCCATAAAGCTGATGAGTGTACTGTGTGGCCTTCGCGTCGTCATGCAATCATGCGCGCACGTGGAAACCCCACAACGACTGTTGGCATTTATACCACATCTTGCACTCAACTATGCAATATAGCACCCCAGACAGACAACAGACACCTAGATATCAAAGCAATTAACAAGGGTTCAGGGGCAATTCAGATCAAACAATATCTCCTGCGCCGCCAGCATTGCACATATTAATATAATATGTTATATTCACACGAATTGGGTCTGTCCTATAATTATGTCGCATGGGAAGAAATCACAGTTTACCGCATGGATGCAGGGCGATCGAAGAATCGGTAACAGCAGTGTAATTTCCTCAGGTGTAGTATACGTATGCCCAGGTGCATCGAAAAGAGCATTATTTCGTGATATTCCGGTGTTGTGTCGGAGAAGTCCAGTGTGCATATACATGTAGAGATCTGGTTAAGAGAGTCTTTGTTGGGGGTGTCTGACTACAGTAATATTAATGGTCCATTCTCAACGACTGGGCCATTTCCGCTTCGCTGAGGAAATAACATCTTCCATAAATAACATTTCTGCCGGTCTATTTCAATCACGTGATATACATGTACTACATGTGCATACTACAGGTAAACATGTCTCTTGGCTGGGATACTTATCTGTTAAACTTGAACTAATTATTGCTATTTATTAGTATATATCTCTATTTAATGCACGACCAAGCCTGCATGGTACTGGCATGCGGTGAATACATCATGCTCCATTCACATCTATGTTCAATGTCATAGCCTTATTAACAGGGCCGTATATTGTAGCATTGTGCGAACATGGCTTCTAATTATGGAATAGATTATTTCCTCAGCGAAGCGGAAATGGCAGAGTCGTTGAAAATGTTGCACCCCACTACCCCTGATTTGGAATTTACCAATGTTCCGATGGTTTTAGTTGTGTATCTAGCATTAAATAAGTCGTTTAGGTCTAAGATTAGAGCTATGTCCTATTCGCAACCGAACTGGATACTTAACTGCCAAACAGACTATACCTTTCCAAACATAGGGGTGCTTGATGGGAAATTTCCAACCAGCCGGAATGTGTGGTATATCTGCAATGGTGGCAAATTCCAAGTGAAGGGGTTGCAAATGAAGATCATTTTGGGAATGTTGGTCAACAACTTAAAATGGGTGCGGTTGTACATTCACAATTGGACACCGTCCCCAACAAAGACCACCTAGTCACAAGTGAATATGACCTTTTTCGCATCGGTCGATCGGACTATTAGACCTTTTGATTAACTGACTTTTTGAGAGATCGGAGCTCGGGACAACCGCACGATTCCAATCAGTTAGTGCTCCCATACATCGCGTGCTTTAGGACGATTTCATCGGAGTCTCTTCGAGAAATCACCTAACGGGAGAGTCATACCATAGAAGGATCACGCGAAAAGTTGTGAATAAATCTTTCTTCGCTGGATCGATCCCATGCCAGTGACATAAATAAATTATTCCAATCTAACCTGATGCCTGATAATGGTTTTGTTGTTAGCTCTTTGTGGGCCCGGGGTCTTATAGTATAATTCCTTATGGTACTAACCTATTTGATGATGGCAGTCGTGGATTGGAATATATATGTCATTGTTAGATATGCTGTTTTTTTTGTGCAAACATTAGCACAGATTTCCCTCGTGGAATGCACTCCCCGCAGCAGAAAGGGAATTCAGATTGCAATACTCACAAGTTCACCTCCCAGTTGACTAAATAACGTCCTAAAGCTATATTTAATGTTCGGATCTTTAAGTTGCAATGTGTGGATCGATTTGTAACTTGGAATGGTAAAGACTCATTCCAGTGTATTGAAAAAAATATTGAAGTGATGGAAATTATCCCCTAAAATGAAAAACCGATCATATTTTGACTGCTGGCACATACCAGATTGGGATGTTTAAATTGACATATGTCCCGAAATTAGATACAATTGAAGAACCGTTAGTGGTGTCTCTAGTTAAAATTCGGAGGTTTACAATCGTTCACTCTCATCCAATACCTAGCAATATCTCTCTCTCTCTCTCGCTCTCTCTATCTCTCTCTCCCATATTCTCTCTCTCTCTCTCTCTCGGTATGCATGGACGAGGACAGGAGCGTCATAATCAACCAAGTGCAATGGAGCACAACTTTCATAAATCGGGCCTTTTTAGTTTTGTGTATAGATTATATCTGCCCAGCACACCCGTGAGATCCGATATGGTATTGTTTAATAACGCCCCGAAATAAACAGTTGTTGAGCAACCACCGGGGTGGTGTTGGTAGAAATTAAGAATTTCGAATCGCATTCAACACCAATCACTGTCACCAGAGTGGTTTTTCAACTGACGATATACACATGTGTTCCATAACGTCCAAAATAGACAGTTGTTGAGCAACCACTGCGGTGGTGTATGTATATAGAAATTCGAAAACATCCCTGGAACCATACACGTATACCTCTCAACATCCGACGTGTATAATGGGGAGTGCGGATCAGGTCATGTGTTCCATTAAGTAAAAACAATAACGTCTAAATTAGACAGTTAAATTCTGAGCAACCATCACGATGGTATAGTTCGAAGAGTGGCACTTGTACCATGCAGAAGTTGTGGTTTTGCAACAAGATTGAACCAGAACCGTGCAATAAGTTACCATTGTACACGTACCGCAATCCCTGTAGCCGTGTCCGTCCAAACAGTCGGTGGCATGACCAGAACCACAAGAACCATTCATGTGACAATGGGGCACACATTCGAGAAGTTGGCATGCTTTAGTGTTGATAATGCATGGTCCGCCCTTCGGCTCTGGTGACCCTGAGAGAGCCGACGCGGCCATGTGTTCCACTGAATCTCTCCTTCTTGAGACGGTGTCCCGGGAGTGCATGAAAGACCGCCAATCGATCACACTATGTATACTGACCTATATCAGCCTAACATTACCAACTTACTCTGCCGACAGCTTGCATCAATGCAAATTATAGGCATTCCGCTGAAACACGATAACGTTATGCTACGCCCGTTTAATTTACAAGTGCAATTCCGAAAATTACAAAATTATCCACATTATGTAATTTTGTGCAACGAACAGTGAACACAGAATGGCCACTTGTGATCACTTATACGGTCGATACACGCACGCGTTTGATCTATAGAATCTGGTCAACTGAGTCATGTATTTCCTGGCAGGTTAGTAATTTAGCAGAGAATCCGATTAAATATGACGAGATGCACTCGGAGTCAAGAAGTTATACAGTGTATGTTCGGGAATCTGTCAATTTCAGTGAGAGATGACACCCTTTAAGTGTGAGATAGCATAACCCCATGTCACCAGGTTACTAGTTCCACAAGGGTGACCCTTAAGCAACGAGTAATCTGGTGACAGGGTGTTGGGATAAATCACCCCAAACTTTGGCTAACATTATCAACAGATTGAAAGTTCAGACTAAAAATAGTTTGAAATTTTTCTGATATTTTTATTTTCCACTCAAAATTTAGTATAACATATGTTGTTTTAGAATCATGTACGCTGGTAAGTCAGTAGTATGTGTATGTTTCGCAATCTCACAGGGAGAGACGAAATCCCCATGGAAGGTACACAACCTGTTGTCGATTACGATTCTGATTATTTGCATGCTCTGAATAGATATTAGGGCTTTCAAGCATTAACAACACTATATTACTTGATTCAAAATTCATTTTGACGTAAACATCGCTTATCGTGCAGTGAATTCTAATGTTTTTAGTCTGATTTTGATTTTCATATTTTTAAATTCTTTGACCTATTACAACGTGTACAGTCTTTGTATGTTATCGGACTAATTTGACGCTTATATGTAATTACACTGTTAACATTCTATTGGTTTTTGACATGCGAAATATAACTATTGCATGGAGAGTTATAATGATGACATTAAGAACAAGATAAAATCTGCATGGTTGTTTTAACATTTTACAGACTTGTATGATATTTCGCATGAGTCCACTTCGATGGGCATGGAGTCGTGACTCGTAATCTTTAGCGTTTATGAATAGTAATTAAAATGATCGCCTTCGCCTGATTTAGGTTCGACTTTTAAGAGTGCATAATAAAAAAACAGTTCGTGTACTTATCTGTATAATATACATATATGGCCGTGTGCCTTGTCCCGACTCAACTCAATTCAATTGTACATGGATAATTTGAACATCAACATTTATTTAGTATACGTAATTTGGTAACAGTGATGATGTAGGTCGGTAAATAAGCTAAACACGTTATACAGACTTTATTTATACTCTGAAAACACTCACCGAAATTGTCGATAAATGTGCGCTTTTAACGCAATGAGACAAACGATCTTTATTTAAACCATATAAGGAATCTCCTGGCCGACAACGCTCTTTGTTCATTCGTTGGTGTGCTGAAAATAAGGCCACGACGTTTCTGGATTCCATGACTTGAATGCGACTAGTGTTTTAGTCAATATGTAGTCCATATCATAACTATTTCTCGTATTTATCAACCTATTTTGATTGTCACAACCGCGGCCCGCAAAGTGATATAAGTGGGTTAGTCAAAGTGACCCAAAATGCTTGTGACTAAGTCTAAGTTAATCATATTGACCCGAAATTTTTCTCAGTGCTGTACTGATCGGGGCATCACCCGAAGCGGATCGTTGACGTAATGTACGCCATCTTTCTTGGCGACAACGTCAACAAGAATATTTCCGGCTTTTATTCCACTAGAGGTATACAATATATCCTCGCGCAAATATGCACATAATCGACATATAATGTGAAATATATAGGTATAATTTGATTCCGAAATAAGAAGATAATGGAGTCACAGCCGTCATTTCGTTTTAACACATGCTTGGAAATGAGCGTACACATCAAAGTCGTGGGCTGCATGGCTTATTTGCGTCATTCTCCGCACATAATCAGCTTAGAATCTTCTCATTATATATGAGTCGATACATGTGACTAAAATGCTCTCATTTTCAGTACATTATCGACTCAAAATGAGGCGATTCTAAGCAGATTATCAGTTTTTTTGGGGGAGAACAGGCTGAGGTGTACACTAATCTGTATGCAATGGCTAGGATTACGTTGGACACATGTACAGTAATGCCCTAATTAATCGACTCCATAACCAGAGCTTTCCGATGAATGGCATCAAGCCATATATCCGACTAAATCCTGAAAAGTTACCCATAATTCTGCTGTGGTTATGGAGTCGATTAATTACGGCATTACTATATATACCTCACGTTAATAACGTGGAATACAATCCGACAATGTTGGGATAATACACGTGAACAATAATAGTTTTATGGTGTCGAATCGATCCGTGGATCCTTATTTTGAAGCTTCAAAATTGTGAGTCGGTTTAATTTCCAGCTTTTCTCTTGACAAATTCAAAGAAGTAATCTTATTTTGATTGATCACGTGGAACATGCCAATCCTGTTACGCATATCGTTATCTTCATACGGCGGATAATAAGATTATTTGTCAGGCGGCAATCTTGTTCAGTTGTAACCCCCAAGTGTGGATTAATAGCCCCGAGGATTTAATTTTAGAACAAATCCCATTATAGACGTTTGTGTGCCACTCTATTGTCCTTCGCGCTCTTTGTCATCAGATATCACACGAAGAATTGAAAAATGGATTTCTAGTATTCGTTACAAAGCGAGACAATGCCAAGTTTTGTCGCATACAACAATGTACCAAAACTCATGTATATACACATTCCTAATAATAGTTTATGGTACAGTGACACCACTGACATAAATAAGTCTTCAGCCACTTATCTGCAAACTGAAATATACCACGCTGATCGAATTTCTGGCATTCTCGACTGGTGACACAATAGGTGCTTCTTCTAGCATAGAGCCTTCACACATACTTCATTCCTGGTGTAGTACTTTGAAAGGGACATCAATGTGTACAGTGTACAATGTCAGCAACGGACATATAGGGACTGTACCACACCATTGATCGAACTGTGTGCATCAACATTTCGTTGCTCGTTGGTACTTAATGTTTCTGTGCAAGTAAAACGTAAATGGTTCATTTGAACCTCAACAATAAAATTATGTATATACGCAATTTGATTTTTTTAGACAATATATGATGATAATAATTATATTATATTCGGTATAAAAAAATTATTGTCAGAAAAAAAATCTCGCGGAAGTCTCAATGAATTATCAGGCTTTTCCAGTCCCGAGACATACGTTGGACAGGCGCTCTTTATGTTTACCCTACAACAAAAAAGGTACTAAAATACAGCAAAAAATAATAAAAGAAGGAATAATCACAATCTGTATTCAGTACACGTAAGTCTTTCCGTGGCATAGACTGTCTTCATACAATAGTTAATATATATATCTTTATTCCTCGATACAATGAAGAGCATATATATAAACAAAACAAAGAGAAAAACAAATCATTACAAATAAGTTGAGAACAAAAATACTTAAAAATTTGGCTATACAATATACATGGTTATATAATTTGACTGCCAAAAGAGACAGATGCGAACATAGTTTATTACATATAAGCATGTATGTATACACGAGTACACGCTCGATCACGCACTTGCATATGCACATCATGCATATACACATACATCCACTTATACATATATAGACACTTTCACACACACACACACACACACACACACACACACACACACACACACACACACACACACCCTCACCCTCACACACCCTCACACACACAAAGACACACGAACGCACCCTCTCCACCCTCTCACACACACACCCTCACACACACATCCACGCATATATATGAATACATTATGTAACGTCATGCACCATGTGACATATTTTGATAACACGCAGAACCGATTTGAATGCGACACAATGGATGCATTCTACTGTTACACGCAATATATAGAAGTTTGGATTGAAATATTCTAACTTCGGCCGTCAAGAATGACCAGGAAATATACTATACATGTATATTTGGCACGGTGTGGTGGGAGATCGCGACCAATCGTAATTATAGTCTGTTGATAAACTCTGCACAACACAACGTATATATAGCGGCCGTATTTATTGCTGTGTTTTGTTTGGCACGTTTCTTGTCTCATTGAGAAATAACTAAATGTTTGCGCTGTGTTGCAAGGATTTAGTTTAGAAATGGAACCTAGCGAATTAAAGTTTGTTATGCTTGACGGGCGAAGTTGGATGTGTTTGCTTTCTAAATGTCTCTAATCTCTGATATGGTCAAATGTCTCAAACGCACTTAATACTATTCGCTTTTGAATTTTTTCACTTCTGTATGGAATTGTAAACAGCAGCTGCTGTAAAATGGCTGTGACCATGATTTTTTCAGAGCATATGAAGCAAGTATATCAATATTTCGTGTATCTGTCGACCTATCTTATACATCCTTACAAATTACGTTGACAGCATTTGGAAGCTCGAATGAGCCATGACCGCTTAAGAGGATACTATAGTAGCTTGCAGGAGCGCATGCATATTTCTGTCTAAAACGGGAGTAGCATCCTGGTACACATTAAGTACTACACGTATCGTGTATCATCTGTATGTAACAGTTGGCGATATGTGGTATTTATTTTCTATTCTGGTAAGTGATCCAAATCATTGACGACTTTGGACTATTATACATGTCAGTTATACAAATTAAATGCTATTGTAAACAATTTTGACTCGCATTCTCTGTGTTTGTGGCTATCGTGAATTACTCGTGGAGGAAACAGGTCATAATGCTTAGACGTCGATAATCGACCCTGAAAAATAACTCATTTGAGTCCTTTTGTGCACTGACGGAAGCGAAATGGAAACGTCCTGCATGCTGGCAGAAATTCAATTTTCTGCAGACAAGGTGTTTTGTTTTAATGGATGTGCATTCGGAATTGATTCTGCTTTCCTGCATATTTTCTGTGTGAAACAACGCAGGAGCCAGAGCTGCTCGCGACCTCCTGCATGGTCATCACATAAACGCTTTGCAAAATACACCAAGCCTCAAATGAAAGCTATTCAAGCCTCAAATCAATCTAAATAATTGTTCGCATTTGGAACATTCTGAGTATGCAAATAGGCCGTAAGTACGTGAATATATTTCTGTACCACACCGCACGAAACATATACAATGTACACCATGGTTCGCCATCCCATTAGCCAAATTTGCCACTGATTATAATAATTAACATTTGGAAAAAAATATTTTAATTTGGCAGAAGTTTTGTCAAGTCACTTTTTAATTCCTCAAGAAAATTGAAAAATTGTTGTTTGCCAGTGCATTTTCATATTTTCTGAGATATCGATCTTAGTTTTCGCGATTTTTGTCTATCCGGCTTGAAACATATATGAACCGATTTCAATAACTATTGGTATTGATGCAGGTTTTATTCAGTCATCACATGCAGGCCATGCATACTAAGACATCTTTTGAATTAAGCCACATCAGAAAATGAATAAATTGTTATACATGTATATTTATCCGTTATCTATATCATATCACATGTGTTTGCTAAATGTACATGTAGTTTAAGGGATTTCGTATTGTACCACTATCATTTGGCTTTCCATGGATACATCCCCCAACCAGCTTCTACATGACAACAAATCATCTTAATGGTTTTATTGCATGCTTATTTTGCTTTATATATAGTCATGAAGCGGCCATGGAGAGTATGTAAATCTAAATTAAAAATCTTCTAGGTCCACACGCCCAGTTCATTGATTCTGACGACTGAGATATCGATCTTAGTTTTCGCGATTTTTGTCTATCCGGCTGGAAACATATATGAACCGATTTCAATAACTATTGGTATTGATGCAGGTTTTATTCAGTCATCACATGCAGGCCATGCATACTAAAACATCTTTTGAATTAAGCCACATCAGAAAATGAATAAATTGTTATACATGTATATTTATCCGTTATCTATATCATATCACATGTGTTTGCTAAATGTACATGTAGTTTAAGGGATTTCGTATTGTACCACTATCATTTGGCTTTCCATGGATACATCCCCCAACCAGCTTCTACATGACAACAAATCATCTTAATGGTTTTATTGCATGCTTATTTTGCTTTATATATAGTCATGAAGCGGCCATGGAGAGTATGTAAATCTAAATTAAAAATCTTCTAGGTCCACACGCCCAGTTCATTGATTCTGACGACTGAGATATTACACTTGAACACACGTGTTCTACCCAGGTATGCTCAGTTACCCTGTATATAGGCACGAGGAACGTTATAATACGAAGGAGTTGATCATGCCGGCGTAGGAAATAAGTTTTCTATGTGCTAATTGGGAAGAATTTCTCAAACTGTTCTGAGACGATAGCCTTGGCTGAGCTCCATTGTTGCAAATATGCTCCGAGCAACATGTTGCCACTTTACAGTTTCATTGTGGGTCGATAGTCGCCGTATAATCTTCATAGTTAATCCAATAATATCGTTTGTTCAAAGTCGTCGACCCGTCACCGTGTGATGACACCTGGAGATCGTTAAACACCTACCAATCTAGACCCGTTGGATGACTTCCCAGGCACAATGGTTATTGACTAAATCTGCAACAATCGTTAGAACACGCAGTGGATACTCATAGTCATAATGGTGTTGTCCATAGCCTGGGTGGAGGAGCGGCACAGCCCCCTTCTGTTCGTCTTATATCTGCTTTGTATGCAGACGAGGGGTAAGAAAGAACATCTCGATGTTATTCGAACGATTATCGAAGAATTCAAATACTATAGTACACATGATTTGGTTTCGTTTAATTGTGTTTATTGTCGTTTTGTCGCCAACCATATCACAACGTTGTCACTTTAACCCTTTCATGACGGAAGCTGCGCTGGTGCAGCATTAAAGATAATGTACCATGCATTCTCTTATATATGCGATTCTACCATATGGAGCCTCGCACATATAAGAGAATGCACTGGCTTACAAGGTCAAGATAAATATTGTTAGGCCAGTGCATTCTCTTGCATATGCAAGGCTACATGTGGGAGACTCGCATATATTAAGAGAATGCATTGGCACAGGTCGTAAAATTCCAGGAAGCTCCAGTCATGGAATGGTTAAAGTGATGTGAAACACTCCAATGAGGTTGTTAGAACGAAATAACAAAGAAAGATAAACTTTTTCAAGTTATAGAATTTAGAACAGTCCGGTCCCGACTTTTCGTAAGCTTGTATCAACAAAGAGCGTATATTCTATTCATGATGTGGTGAAATGAGTGCTTGTCTCACTTCCGTTCGGAAACAGCTGAATATATCGGCATATCGTATCCATCCTTTCAAATCATTTTACATAAAATATGGGTTCAAATGAGCCTTGTCCGTTTAAAGGACGCATAGCACTCGTGGGCAGAAATGAAAAGTCTAACAACATCACCACTGTTATAACAAAGAGGAACACGGAGAAATGCATATATTATGTTCTTATGTTCATTATTGATAGTTCTTCAATAAATGAAATGTTGCGTGTTGAAACCATTGTTAGGTAAACAAAAATGTTATAGTGATGTTCCAACCAACATAGCTAATCGTGCAGTAAGTTCAAATATTTTGTTCTGATATATGCTTTTCAGAATAGTTTCCAATACCTTTCCAATGTTTACCATCAAGTTTTATTTTTAATTTTGGTATCTTAATGGACTTTGATTGATAATGTCACAGCAACCGCAATGTTTACATAGCAATTGTTTTGATATGTGAAATCTGGTTATCGGAGACTTGTTACTTCAAATAAGAACAAAGTCCTTCTAGTTTTGCATGTACAGTAATGCTCTAAGTAATCGACTTCTTAACCACAGCAGAATTATGGGTAACTTTTCAGGATTTAGTCGGAAATATGGCTTGTTGCCATTCATCGGAAAGCTCTCCCCGAGAGACTTATTAATTAAAATAAGAGCAAAGTCCTTCTAGTTTTGCATGTATACTTGTTAATGATAGTTGTTTTACGATATTATTTTTCGCGTGAACCCACTTCGCATGCCTTGCGTCCCTTTAACCCTCCGTGAGCCTTTCGTCTGTCAGTAACAAAAACAATATCGTGATATGGCCTTATCTACTAAACCGATGATAAACCAAAACAGACCAAAAGGCATTACGTCGATACCATGTGGCTCTGGCCTCTGGGAAAACAGCAAAATTCTTAGTGAACTTCACGACGCAAAATTATGAATTAGACAGTTGATTTATCTACCACCCAAGATGAGCTGTCTTCGATAATGTCAACAGCCTGTCTTCAACACTCTCTCAGTCCTGTTTGCCATCAAATTACTCATACGTCACGTTGTGTACATTTTCATCTAAATCGTATTATAATGTATACACAATCAAGGGTATATCAAGTGTAGATCGCCTGGCTTGTGGGTGTTCATTACAAGGTATGATCTTGTGTTGATGTATCAGTGTAACCACGCCCTCACTTCACCGAATTGTGGACATCAGGATGAATGGGCAGAAAGCTTTATTTACATCATTCACCGGGCGGGATATTCGCTCATGACTTGAAATATTTTATTTGCACACATGTACGTGTGAGATACAAAGCAGATTTAGACACATGTGTTTGCAACTTATTGAGCCCCTCTCTCAATTCAATATAATGAAATACATATGTCGCGGCATACCGTGTTTCCAAGGTCATAGTTTCTGAAATTTGTATTGTCTTACAGAGGTTGTCTGTATAGGTTGATCGGTTGATGCTAGGATGTATGTGTACTCAAGTGGATACGTTGGGCCAAATATTATGATACATACACGTGTATTTGACCTTGATCTTATTTGTGCTCTGGAAGAAAAATACAGATAGTGAATATTAATTATATGTTTGGATGCACAGTTTCCCTATTTATGATGTTCCCTCGTTAGTCTTAGACGAGGCGGTGTCAGTTTTCCTTCATGCCGACCGGTCACCGTTGGTGTAATTTAGCGAGTTTTTTTTATAACAAACACAACTGTTCAAATAAAACTAACATACACACACAATTATTCCAATTTCCGTGTATTGACAGCGACTTCCTACAAAGACATTTTGAAATTACGTATCTGGTAAATCCAGCTGGATTACATTGAAGAAAACCTCGTCAGTTATGTGAATATAGTGCCGATGTCCCTCAACCCAATATTGTACAGCATACTCAACAAAGTTTTCCCATGTGACGATGATGATGATGATGATGACGACGATTAGCATAATACAGATGACAATTATAGTGTTAATGAAGTTGACAATGATGATGATGATGATGACTATGTTGTACATAGTGTATATATGGTTCCTATTCATCTCTAATTTCATGTTAATTCATGATTTAGTGAATAAAGCATTCTGAAATGTTTCTTGTATCAAAACACAGTGCTAAAACTCTTCGCCATGCAGAATACAAAGCGAAGCTGTCCGAACTACATACGCACTTATGGTTATATATATTATGTTATGTTATAATAAATACACTGTAAACAGTGACGTGACCCGGAAAAACAACACTTGCTCATTACCATATACAACCGACCAAAATTTACATTCACAAATCCGTTCCATTGCACAACTGTGTTCTATAGATACATACCCCCCCCCCCAATAGTAACAAGTTGAAATTGATAAGGTATTTGGATGAAATAATTTGAAAACGTTTGGTACCCGACAAGAATCAAATGGGGATTCGGGACGGCAAATTGATGTGCCAAGAGCTGGGAATTTGGTCTGGTGCGCATGTCACTGATGACTAAGCATGTTTTGGGATTATTCCAAGAGGGGGGAATAGTACAAAATTGACAGGAAGGTATTTATTTTTTTGCATGTGGCATTTTCGGGGACCCACCACCACAAAACCTGCAAAAATAAAAATTAAAAATTGTGTACTCCCAATTTAACTAAATTTGGTGTACAACCACATAAAACTCATATATGACTGGGAATTATCTCATTTAGTTCAAATAACAGTTTAACCTGTTTCAGAAGCTGTTTTAATTGAAAAAAAATGTTTTATAAATTGCTGATCATCTGTAAACCTAGGTCATTGTGCAGGATACACACAATTTCATAATTTCTAACTATTTCCTGATTAGTCTGTCAACCAGCCCATTATCTAACATATTCCATACAACTTATGCTAGTATACTGGAGCAACTTACTTCTATTATACTAAACTAGCTGAAACAGGCTCCCTTCGGTAGCCCATATTCAGTGTTGGAGATACCTGTGGCCCCCTATGTGGGACTTCGCGCACATTTGATCGTAGACAGAGCCTTTATTTAGCAGCGGCCCCTTTGTGGGCTTCAAGCACATTTTGATCATTGAAACATTTTGATTTATATATATTGTTTTAATTTATTTTGTTTTTAGATTGAGTTCCTTGCTCAATTTAGCAAAACCAATTTAATTTAATTTTTGTTAATTCAATATTTCAAAAAACTAACACCATTATAACATCCGCCAGGATACCCCGAGTAACCACACCAAATTTGGTTGAACTCGGTCCAGGGGTCTGAAAGAAAAATCCGGACAGATCCTACTCGTTTATATATATAGATGACAAGCAGTCACAGCATTATACCAGACTTGGATACTTTAGGTCTTGTGAGAGATCATGATAGATGACAGATATTTTCTACCCATTGATACTGATTGATAGTCACATTAATGTTTGAGACAGTTGCTCGCTCTTTTTCCATGCACACACTTATCTAGGCATTAGTTACATCAGGACAAGTTTATTTATATATGCAAACTTAGGTCATTGTACAGGATACACACACTTCCATAATTTCTAACCATTTCCCGATTAGTCTGTCAACCAGCCCATTATCTAACATTATGCCTTGACACTTTTGTTAGTCTACTGAAGCAACGTCTGTTATAATAAATGACAAACAGTCACTATGCCAGACTTGGATATCTTAGGTGTTGTGAGAGTAACAGACCATATGAGTTGATACTATCAACATGCAAATAATTCACTGATTGGCTTGATGCACAGATGAACAGTGTGGTGACAGTTATATTCTAGACAGTGATAGTCACATTATTTTTGAGACAGTTGCTCGCTCTTTTCCATGCACACAATGATCTAGGTTTTAGTTACATCAAGACAAGTTTATTTATTTCAGTTTTATATTTCTTGACGCTTCTTTCCGAAGAGTGTCGGGAAGGAATTTGTTCTCCCCACCGTCCCATATATGCAACATGCTATAGCTTAATGTCATCTTCACTAAGGCCCATGCATATGAGGTCCCAGTAACATAAATATGGTGTTTTTGCTGTTATAAATTATTATAATATGGTTTAAACGGTGTCAGACCGATTTTCCGAAGACCTATTACTACGAAGGCCCACAACTCCGAAGACCCGATTCTCCGACGGTCCACAACTCCGAAGACCCGATTCTCCGACGGCCCATAACTCCGAAGACCCGATTCTCCGACGGCCCATAACTCCGAAGGTCCGATTCTCCGAAGGTCCGATTCTCCGAAGATTTTGTTTTATCGGGGTGTTATCGTTTACTAAATAGTGTACAGTCCAGTGGCGAAGCCAAGGGGTCCCAAAATTCCCACTGCCCCCATTAAACCTCTACTTGCTATTTCAGACAATAAGGGGCCCCTACCAAAACATGTCCAATGTCATGTAAACGCCCGGAAATCGTTCATGGGGCATCAAAATATTCAAACTTTTCCTACTGCCCCCACCTAAATGGGAATCCTGGCCCGCCATGCACTGACTATACATCAGATACTATAACGTTACGTTGGCCCATGAGATGCCAGAGTAAAATGTACAGGGGTGAACGGGAAAGAACCTGTCGCCCCTGCATGTGCATGTTAGGCTACTCTGACATTCTTGCAGCGTTTCGTTATAATATACCCGGTGCACACCAGTGGCGGGGCCAGGGTTCCCATTTATAGGGTTGCACATTAATTAGCATATGTGGGGGATATGTGGGGGATATATCATGCATATGATATGCCGAAAGCATATCACGAAGGCCTGATTTGGGGAGCGCATACATGGGAGGGGTCGCCCCCAATCGTTGGTCCGGGGGCTCCCGGGCAGGAAACACTGTGAATATTTGAATGCCTGTAGGAGGGATTTCCCGACGTTTACATGACATTTGACACGTTTTTGGGGGGGACGGTCTTCCCTAGGGCCCATTGACCCCCGCCACTGGACTGTACCTTATTTAATAAGCGATAAAACATGATCTTCGGAGAATCGGAGAATCGGGACCTTCGGAGAATCGGCCCTTCGGAGTTATAGACCTTCGGAGTTATAGACCTTCGGAGTTATGGGCGTTCGGAGTTATAGGCCTTCGGAGTTATGGGCTTTCGGAGTTATGGGATTCGGAGAATCGGGACTTCAGAGTTATGGGCTTTCGGAGAATCGGGGCGTCGGGGAATCTGACCTTCGGGAGAATCGGATCTTCGGAGTTATGGGTCTTCGGAAAAAACGCTACGTAACCGGTTTAAACTGCTACAAATTTCTCAGAAGGTAAGGTCTTTAGTAAAAACTTTGCATGAGGTTGTAAAAACCGTGTTTTTTTGCCCCTCGGGCCACCCACCTACCACGCCACACCTTCCTGCAATTTTGTATTACCCCCCCCCCCCCCCCCCCCCGATTATTCTATAAATATATGGTGTGCATCGCTTATCTACACTGATACTATATTCCAGCCGTGACGCAATTTGACCGTATATATATATGCTAAATGTCATCGAAAATTCTATTGATATTTGTATGCGCCATACACCCTTGCATGACAGAATATCTAACACAATTGGAGGTATACCTAGACGCCGATTTCTCCTCTACAGACCAGACAGTTAATTCCACAGAATTCCAGTACAAACACACCCGATATAATTTCTCTATCTACAAACAAATCTAAACCAACTGTAAATCCAAAACGATCATAATACTATTTTATCTTGGGTTCATCAAAGTCATAACTTGCTTATTGTATAAACATCGCGAAACACTCGGTGGTTTTGTGTTACTATTACTGCTATAACTTACGAAGGTATTTCAACATATGACCTTCTATTGTTCCCTTGGGGCTGATATGGGTGTTCTAGATGTTGAATGAATGGATGGTTTATTTTCAACTATATATTAACATGGTGCATTACATCACGCAAGCGAACTTAATATTGATGTATATAACGGAAAATATTACTGGACACAATAAGATTGAAACTATACTCATAATCACAAAGTCTCATAAGCCATGTAACGTTTTGTTTGTTTGTGATCTAAATCGACTTGAACGGACATGGCTTCTTCGATTCCCAAACTTATTATGCCCCCGATCTCCGATGGAGATTTGGGGGTATATAGTGGAGCCCTCCGTCCGTCCGTCCTTCCGTCCGTCCTTCCGTCCTTCCGTCCGTCCTTCCGTCCGTACGAACATTTCAACTCATAACTTTGGTTTCGCTAACTCAATTCAGTTGATCTTTGGTATGCTAATAGACCAGCCGGGGGGGACAATATTTCCCATAACTGCGGTTTCGTCCGCCCCATTTTTTTCCAGAGTTACGCCCCTTTTTGGACTTAGAAAATTGTCCGTACGAACGTTTCAACTCATAAACTTTGGTTTCGCTAACTCAATTCAGTTGATCTTTGGTATGCTAATAGACCAGCCAGGGGGGACAAGATTTCCCCCATAGCCGTGGTTTCGTCCGCCCATTTTTTCCAGAGTTACGCCCCTTTTTGGACTTAGAAAATTCAGGTTTTCTGCTACTTTTTTTGGTTTCCAGATGATAACTTGATTTTGGATTGTTTACTCATGAATAACATAACTTTACAAAGTGCCATTTAATAAGCATTTGCACAAAAATAAGAAAAATCCTCTCTGATAGTACAGTCGGGGGCGTTACCTCCGCCCAGCGGTGCACTTGTATATATGTAGTTTGTTTAGAGGACCTCAAAAGATAAATACATATGGCTCGTTCGATTCCTAAAGTATTATTTAGTTTTGTGAGAGGACCTCATAACATAAATAAAACGAATATGTCCGAATGAACTCGTCGAAATAGCGCTGAAAAAAACGTTCTTCGTTTCTTATAATTTTTGGTATATTTAAGATATTTTCGCCTGTGCCGGTTAACAGTTTTGAATCAGCAGTCACGTGGAATTTGCACATACAGACCATGGACAGAAAATCTACACAGAGCAGTCATCGCTACATAATTAACATAAAACATTGCGTGAAGTTGAAACAGTTTCCTGTTGAGATAACGCTATATACGTTTCCCGGTAAATCGCGGATTACACCGTCCCAGAATCCGGAACTTCAATGCATACAATTGGCATACCAAGTTGATCGGCTTCCGATATTCTTGTTCGTAGTGATATTGTCATGGTTCAATGCGTCTTTCTGGGACATATAATGAATATAGAAAGGTAATTCCGGTATATATTTATCGACCTATTTCATTACCGGGGAAAAAACGCGAATATTATTAGGTGTATTTTGGAGCACAAATCGACATGTGCATGGGCTTTAATGAAGTTATCGCAAGTTATTAACTGCTTCCAAGTTCCAACGTTCCACAAAGTGAAAACAACGTTCTTTATATTATCCATATTATGAATAAATTAAGAACGCTCTTCACTGAATATGCTGAAAACGATGCATGTTCTATCTATCCTTTCCCCATGCGATCGGATTCATGATTGGCATCAACATTCCTGGACAGGAATGCGAATTACTGCATGGTTATAAGTTCATTCGACAGAGTCTGACTTCAAAGATTACGTCTGGTGAAATCAGTGCAAGATTGGTACTCGTATGCGTGCATATGTTGTTAAAATTAAAGCAGATATAATATTCACTACGAACTATAAGAGCTGAAATACTTTAAAAAGTACGAACTTTATGATTAGGTCCATGAAAAACATTGAAGTCACAAATTGTATCGCCTCAGAAAATAGGTCTTCTGTTCTTCTGATTGGAACTTAAGTAGCAATCCATTCTTAAGATGGTAAATATAAAGAGCGTTTGTTTCACAAGAAAGATGAAACTAGCTGACGAAATCTATATAACATGGGTAAAAATTCTATGTTTACCCATACCATAGTATGGTAAACATAGTGCCGACGTCCGGATTGAGCGTTCGTCGTTCGTCCGTCCGTCTAGCCGTCTGTCTGTCCGTATATCTGTCCGTAGACACTTTACGAATGGTGCGATAACTCAAACAATTGTTTATATGAATTTCTCAACCCAAAAGACAGATCGAGTTCGAATATGGGTTTGATCCGACTATTGTTAACTGAGTTATGACCCTTTTTCGAAATACTATTTACTCCAAAAAAAATTTGATTGAATTCAGTGCTAAATTTAACAAAAAATATAATAATAATTTGTTTTAAATTTAGATTGAACTCCTTGCTCAATTTATTTTTTGTTTAAAGTTACCGAAATTTGAAAAACTAACACCATTATAACTCCACCAAGGGTACAACGAGTCACCACACCAAATTCGGTTTAAATCGGTCAAAATTTTGTTATGTACTGGTAAATTTGTTTGGAACGATATTAAACCCAATTCACCAATTTCATCCCAAGCCTTTGGACTACTTGGCTATTAATATGGCTATATCATTTTCTGATGTCTCTTATGCCAATGCAATGTGCAGATAAAAAAAACTATGGTATATAATTTTTTTTAAATGTTTCAACAATACACATGACATGCTATTAACAGTAGACTAGAAAAATCTTTGCTGCTCTGCACAGCTGAGTATATCACTCTACAGATGGTCTGAGGTCATTGTAAATGTTATATTTAATAGAGATGCCAAGATTCAGCATAAACAATGCCAGTGATTAGTTGACATCTCGTTATATAATTGATATCAATGGGTGAGCAGTGAGGTGTCTTATCTTGTTGGCTGTGTTGTTGGTAGAATTTGATACATTATCATTGTAAACTTAAATTGGACTCTATTAACCCAAGTTTTCCATAAAGATAGAGGAGTTGGTAGAGGGGCTACATTAAGTTGATATAACTTGTAGCGCCAGCGATAACCATCTTCATGATCTATTTAAATATCTCGACAGGGTTGTTCCCACTTATGGTGGCGTGTGTTCAAATCAATGATAATTGTTATACTCAAACTAAGCACTTTTAACACTGTTACAAAATGGAGGGAAAATGTACCGGAGTCATGCAATCTGTATTGATGAGTATTATGGAAGTTAAGTATTTTCCGGTATCTGTTACTTAACTTGCAATGAAATTTACATAAGAGAATAAAACGGAATGCGGGACTCTGAATATACACAGAGATGATTGAACTGAGCCCAGCAGTCAATGGCACCAGGCGGTGTTGTTATAGTGAGGCGTGCGGAATTTCCAGCGTAAAACCCCCACAGGGATACAGATTACCATAAGATGGGTGTCTCGTCATTTCCATTCCAAAACATTCAATTATCCGGTGCGGGCAGATGGAAAAGTAGTTGTTTTGAGAGCATTAACTCTGTTCAATTCGATGATAAGCAATAGTATACAGTAGATAAATTGGGTTACATGTACATGAACGTGAACACGAGCGTATATAATGAAGATGGTTTGAGTTTTAATCTGAAGCCACGGACCACGGGACAGCATATGGTTCAATGTGCTGTCTGTTCAGATATCAGTATAGAGTATACACGAATCCAGCTTCGTTGTCGCGCCCGACGCCGTGTATATGTATGCCGGGATAACACGCCATGCATGCGTCTTTCCGACTTAGAAACACCGAATGTTGTTTTGCATGCAGTATTGTACTATTTGAAGAATCTGTACATATATGCACGCGCGTGCTTGGTATGATGCATGTACATGTTGTTGTAAACTGCAAACAAGCGCTCTCTAGTTACCATATATCAGAAATAGATTGACCAGCAGCACTCTCTATTTCCCAAAGTTGAAGAAAACTAGGAACCCGACTTTTCAAATTTCTACTACTTGAATAGTCTTTCTGTGTTATGTAAACTCCGTATACGAATATCTAACTTATTTATTGTCATAATTCGATCACCGGAACAAGATATGTAAGAAAATGAACATGATGAGCAACATGTTAGGAATCAAATTGCCACGGAGGTGAACAATTTTCAAATATGTTTTAAGCAGTTCTAGGAAGTGAACTTGACTGAGCAGATTACTTTTCTCGTTCGAATTCCATGCAGTAGGGACGTCGTGCTTTCAAATTAGGAAAGATTCCACGCGTATATCACGGATCCAAACAGACAGGCATGGACGCCATATACCTCCAGGCATAACCGGTTTCTTATACACCGAATTACGCCAGCATGTTATACAGGAATTAGTAACAGGAGAGGTCCTGCTGTGTCTTACTTACGAAACCTCAATTCTCATTACCTCCCTGTTAGCACACTCCCTTTCTATAATTCAGGTCGCGATCCCACGTTGTGTTCTACATTGCGCTGCACATGCACAGACAGCATTCTAATCACCTATACTATAACCATGTCTTATAGCCTCTTGTTTGGGTGGCAAATTTCTGTTATTTCCCACCCACATTTCCTATTAGCCACGTATAGTTACATCTACGCGCACGTGTGTTTTTAATTTACTTTAAACATATTTTAATGTATCTGGAAAGATATATACATAGGGTTCGGGGCACAAGTTATACAGAACTTACAACTTGCCCCTCACCTGATACATAACATACATAGCATATATACAGCACAAAGTGTTATACAAAGCATTGCAGAGTGTGCTGCGGATGTCAGGTGTTCATCTGTATTCCAAACTCGGTTATGAAAAAAAGCCTAGAATTAATTGAGTTTGATAGATGAATGGTGAAATTTACCATGATATCACATTCGGGTTTGTTCAAAACGCTTTGTTTTAGCTATGAAATATTTTGAGTAATGCGAAACAGAGTAGTGTTCCTGTCGTTTGATATACCTTTAACCCCAAGAATTGATTTGCTTCTAATGAACTAAATCCATTAATGCTTAGATTTCGATAAAAGTATATTCTCTGTTCAATAAATAAAGGACATGCATGAAAATGGTGTTCTGGGAACCCCCCGGTGTATATAAGCAACATACAGTAATGCCCTAAATAATCGACTCCTTAACCACAGCAGAATTATGGGTAACTTTTCAGGATTTAGTCGAAAATATGGCTTGTTGCCATTCATCGGAAAGCTCTCACTGAGAGCTTTCAGATGAATGCAACAAGCCATATTTCGGACTAAATCCTGAAAAGTTACCCATAATTCTGCTGTGGTTAAGGAGTAGATTATTTTGGGCATTACTGTAGG
This sequence comes from Siphonodentalium dalli, assembly GCA_032622095.1. Taxonomy (NCBI): domain Eukaryota; kingdom Metazoa; phylum Mollusca; class Scaphopoda; order Gadilida; family Siphonodentaliidae; genus Siphonodentalium; species Siphonodentalium dalli. The sequence goes on along the minus strand of CP136063.1, from coordinate 159,415,252 downwards.
CCATCCATACATGTAGATGCCGAAGCTTGTTCTTTATCCCGATAAAAGCGGACGTGACATGTAATCCGCGCACAATCTGACCCATGTATCTGGGTAAGATTGCCAGTTGTTTTCTGGGGTTCGGTTGTTTCTACGTGCAGTGAATTGATTTCCCGGTGAAAATTAAGCTGTGTTATGCCTCCCTCCGTACAATATTATAACGTTGTGATATGATTTAGCGGCGGAAACGATGATAAACAACAATCAACCAACGCAATCCAAACCATGTTTTCAGGCTAATTTGCGTGCGCGTGATCGTACCATAGTCTGCAACACGAACTTGAAAAGTGTAAAAACAGACGTATTAGCAGCGTAGAAACTTCGTGAGATGGTGGCGAAGTCCATAGCCGTACGGGCGCCCGATGTTTTTAGGGGGGGGGGGGCTGAGAGTTTTCCGAATATTTGTTTGCATGATACATGTATATTCATGATTGTAACACGGTTTTAGTACAATATACCTTGTATATACACAGAAATATAACAAAATAGATTCATATTAGGCTTAGCTCTAAATATGTATAATTTGGCCATAATTGGGAAAAATACTATAATTTGCCATAATTTCCCCTTGGAATACCATTCAATTTTCTAGAAATCTACCCGAATTTGACCGAAAATATCTCCAATTTGCCAGAAAATTGTCGAAATTTTGAGGTTTCAAAATATTTTGGCGGGCTGGGGGGGGGGGGGGTGCAGCCCACATAGCCACCCCGGCCTTACGGTTATGTAGACGTCAGATGAGCTTAAACTGGGATATGATCTCACAATTAAGAGCATCGGCCGGATAACAGACAACGATCGCATCGACTTTCCTATTTTTATCAAAATAATCGACATCCCAGAATAAACCGTGGCAAATGGCGATGTTTGCAAGTTTAATGAACTGAATGCTTCCGCTCATTCCAGGAAACGCGTTCTTTCTGATACATTTTAGTTTCAGCTTCGCCGGCCGGAATTCGAGCATTCTGACCCAGGAGCAAATGATGGAACGGAATATGTCATGTTGTACCGAATGCATCAGGAAATTTGATGGATTGAAGGAAATAATAATTGAACGAACTCGATATCTAAATTGCTCATCTCTATATTTGTGTTTGTAATCGCAGCTCAAAGTAAACTGCATGTCGAGAATACTAATTCCCATTTGATACACCGTGACGGTGGGGATTGGTTGCTTGGAACGCTCATTGCTCCCAAGTGTAATTAATATTTACTTATTACCGATTCAGTCATTTCCCCAGCATGTCCGGCTGACTGAATGGTGTGAAGAGAGGGACGTTTATTTGAATTCGTCTCGAGGCAAACAATTACTCGTCCAGTTGGTGGTCATTCATGATTGATTCTGTGCGACAGGATTATTTGTCTTAATTCATCAAAATTCCTTTGCGGCTATTGGAGTCTCCCAGCAGTACAGCTATCAAACGATCGAACAACTGCTAAATTAAGATTTATTGGGAATCGAGATAGAGTACATTCCTGTGGTTAATAACCATTCCCTGCTATTGAAACCACAGAGTGACCGCGGTGTTGGATTCTATGGATCTCGCAGTTCCGGGGATGTAGCGATAGTGGCATGGTTTGGAGTGTCTCGTGCATCCGAAATATTAGCCCGGCACAACATTGTTTGGAAATGTCAGCCCAAACGTAGACTTGATTTGTCCTGATACATGTAGATTGGTATTTATCCCACTTTCTGTAATTCTTTGGACTAAAATGGCAATCAATTGGACATGTCCAACCTAGGTTGGAGATTTCCTTGATTTGTTTATTTGCAGTCAACATCGAAGTTGAAACATGCTACAACGCATACACTGACATATATACTTATATACAAACAATAAGTAACATGCATCTACGTCAATAAATTATTCCATCATATAATATGGTATTACTAATAAAGGCAAATAATGCTAATATACATTCAGGAATATGTTTTCTTAAATGGTATAAGTCATATAATTTTTATATTATATATAATATAATATAAAACTAGCGTGATGGTAAATTTTTAAACATTAATTTAAAGAAAATGCTCACTCTTTTCAATATACTTATATTCATCAGTGACAGAAATCTGTTGAATTTATTTCTGTTAGGATTTTCCCAACAGTTGGAATGTTTGAGGTACCGTGCAGTCTGAAAATTCCAACGCAAAGGAGAGAGTGCAAATGGAATTTATCAGACTCGGGAATTTCGGTCTGTTTCAAGGAAATACAGTGGGATTGAGAAATATCAAGATGGACACCCTCCTCCAAACGGAGACCCTATAGCAACGCCCCTGGGTGCATGTACTATATATACTTGACAATGAAAACCCTGTGCCAATGCATTCTGTTAAATATGGGAGTCTGCTATCGGGAGACTCGCATATATAAGAGAATACATTGGCCTAAATATATTAACTTTTGACCTTGTAAGCCAGTGCATATTCTTATACATGTATATATGCGATGCTCCCTCTGGGGGACTCGCATATATAAGAGAATGCACTGGTACAGGGTATTTAATTCTACACCACGCAGCGCAGCTCCCGTCGTGAAAGGGTTAAAGAACCAAATAACATTTGGAACGTCACACGAAGATATGATTAGTATATATCAGTGGAAGGAACATTCACAAGTCAGTGACTGTCACATTGTAAACCGAACTTCAATAGCTAACCACCAATTTCCACAGCACCAATAACCCTTTGCAGTCTTCCACTTTCATATATAGTGAGTGTCGTTGCATTGAATACAGCTTTTAACTCTTTCATGACGGAAGATGCGCTGGTGCAGCATTAAATATCCTATGCTAGTGTATTCTCTTATATATGCGAGTCCCCGGTAGGGAGCATCGCAATATATACGATAATGCACTGGCGTACAAGGTCAATGTAAATATTGTTAGGCCAATGTATTCTCTTATATATGCGCACATATAAGAAAAAGCATTGGCACAGGGTTTTCGAAAAATGTCAGGATGCTCCAGTCATGGAAGGGTTAAGGGTTCCATGAATACACTCATGACTTTACTCAAGTTTAGTTTTTTGAAGATTGTGTTTGCCCAACAAAGGTGTAAAACTAATATTTCCCAATTTCGACAATATTTAAAAGATACGACTTTAATCACGCACTGAATGATCCACGCCCCGCAACAAACTCGGTCCAATAGTTGTCGCATCTACGTGACTGCGGTTACCAACAGTACAGCTTGAATATTCAACACTATGTACAAGGTTTTATACACATGCTATACCCTTTATTCATACCATTATTCTCGTCTATTCCTATCGAGAGTTGTTCATCTGCAATAGCTTTAAAATAGGTGTTCTAAATACACTGTTACAAATACTTGATACTATCAGAATGCCCTCATGTGGTTCTGTCAGTTATAAGTGTTCCTGGGTGTTTCTCATTTAGCGCTCGGTCGCCTGGCCACAATTACCGAGATATATACCAATAGGTTACGTTTAATTGTGTAAGCGCGTGAAACGTTGCCATTAATCATCCATGATAAGCATATAAAAACTCGAATTCGCCTTTCTCAACAGGTTGCCATTGTCAGTCTGGTCGCAAACCATCCGGAAATATATCCTGAGCGCATGCGCGATTTACTAAGCGATTGCTATGATACGTGATCTTCAAATCCATCTCATTATTTTTGTTGGGTTTTATGCCTCAATTTCTAAGAGCTGTACTTTGTATACGCAATGAATAAACCGCCGCCCGCAAATTTATATATATGCATGCACCTGTATTCGTATGAGATTTACACTTACTGTGGCAAAGAGATTGTTCATTTCAGCATTGATATAAGTCTAAGTTAACCCTTCTATAATGAATGAATTCTCAAAGTATACATTGGAACGGTATATTATTCATTTGGAAGGGTGTTCATGAAATATATGCATTCGACAGACAATAAAAGTGAAAACGAAATTCCTATTCCGGCAATGGTGGGAACTGTTCAGATAATAAGTTCAACAAACGACCTATTTGCACTAATTATATGAACATTTCCTAATGGATAATTACTCGCGAAACTCTTCAATGAGTATTTAGTATAGAAATGGTTAAGTTCAGATCCTCATATAAATAGTATAGGTCTGATTACGTATCGTGTACTTTCTACTTCCCGAACCGCGGGGGTCCACGTCAGTCCAGTAGCACCAATCACAACTCACTATACTAGTAGCCCCAAGCAAAAGTAATTTGGGGAAGCCCGGACGCGCTTCCAGGAAATGACATTTCGACGAGACCACGATATATTCAGTATGTCAGTATGACTTTGAGTGTATGATTGCATATGCCAGTTTATGTTTAGACATTCAATTTGTTTTAAAAAAAACTTAATTTTCCGAAAACAAGGCTATATCGTCAAACTAGTGGACTCATTGGAAAGCGTGGGTACTTAACTATATTTCTATACTAAATGGATTCTCCCAATCAGTTTTAACATTTCGCATTCGAATGGTCTATTCACCTGGAGAGGTTTTCATGAAAAAATAATAAGCAGACGATAGATAATAAAAGTTTAGATTGAGTACTGTTTATTGAAATGAAATGTTTAGGTAATAAGATCAGCATTATACGGGCTGATTCAATAAATCAACGACCAGTGTGTACACACATGTATATATACACGTCGATGTGCATGCGAATTTATTCATTTATGCATTCAAGTGAGATATTCGTTGGACAACAATACGCATGCATTGTATTGTATAAAACATGTGCACCATGCAGTGGCCGATTTTGCATTAGCGTTCTTAATTGTTATTCACGAAATGACATAATCAGTGTCAATTATATCTGTTTAAATTGCGTAATAAGCATGGCAGAAACGTGCTGTATACTACAAAGTCTGTGAAAATGTCAGCTTCATCGGCGACAGCAAATAATTCCCGTGGACGTGCCGTGAAGAAATAATTCAATTGTGCATCTGGACTAAAGCTACAGATACAGATACTTTATTCTTACAAATAACATGGCACATAATAGACCTACTGAATTATTTGATGTATCACAAAATATAATTTCACTTTAGTGACATGATGGCACCAAGACAAGGTGTAGTCCACGTTAACTTCAACGCAAACCAGTTAGTGAAATCTGTGGGGTAACACTGGTTTGCGTCGATGTACGGTTGCATTACTCTTCTGTAGCTAACTTTAAGCGTATACAGTGATGCTAATCTAAAATCACAATGTCACAATTGTGCAAGTAACCAGGTTTATTATGCCCCCGACTTGAAAAGTCGGCGGGTATATAGTCGACGTCTCCGTCCGTCCGTCCACCCGTCCGTCCGTCCGTCCGTACGACCGTCCGTACGTCCGTACAAACATTTTGCATTGTTGTTCAGCAACCGCTTGGCAGATTTAGCTGTTATTTGGTATGGTGATAGAGCAGCATGGGGGAACAGCTACATGCATAGCGCGGGTTTCATCCACCCATTTTCACCAGAGTTATGGCCCTTTTTTCAATTTAGAAAATTTCAATTTTGTCCGTCTGTACAAACATTTTGCATTATTGTTCAGCAACCGCTGGGCAGATTTAGCTGATATTTGGTATGGTGATAGAGCAGCATGGGGTAACAGCTACATTCATAGCGCGGGTTTCGTCCACACATTTTCTCCAGAGTTATGGCCCTTATTTTCTTAGAAAATTCAAATTTTTCTCTTGTTTTTTGGGTTTCCAGATGATAGCATGAGCTTTGGTGGTACGATTGCAAATCCCGTATTTTTGTGGATCCGTTATATGAAAATACATGTCAAGTGTGAATTTGAATTTTCGCTTGTTTTTGGGTTTCCATATCGCTTGATTTTGGGTTTCCGGAATTTCTAGTACGAACTTCTTTTGGAATGGTCATATAGACCTCCTCAGATATCCGCAGTTTCGTCCATGCTTAATCCGAATTGCTACCGTCGGGGGCAAATGCCACGCGACAGCGTACCTCTCGTTTCGCATAGAAAACATTATATTTGCTCTGAATTCCGTAAGAGTTGTCAACTGAAAGTATTATATATTATAATTGGAAAAATAAATTTTATCACAATGTTTACACAATTTCATTTGATCTCGCAATAGTTTCGGTCTTCTCTGAGTGTAAACAAACTCAGATTAAACTCGAGTTATTCCTCATTACATGACATATTGGGTGCGTAATGAATGCGATACATGTTGAAACGCAACCTGCAAAACAGAGTTCAGTCCCTTGCTACGCAAGGTCTGACCGCTGCCGGCATGTGTACGTGTATTTTCTTAATTAAATCTAACATTTCTTTTTAGCTCACCTGAGACGAAGTCTCCGGTGGAGCTATAGTCATCACTCCTCGTCCGTCGTCCGTCCGTCCGTCAAGAATCATCTTCTCCCGAACCATAAGACCAAATGGGTTCATATTTGGTGTGGATGTTCCCTAAGTGACTCGCATTCAGATTTGTTCAAATGATGTCACCAGGTCCATTAGTTGCGAAACCAGGGCCATACCTCTGTTAATTCTTGGAACAACTTCTTCTTATGAACCATTGGACCGATTTAGCTTATATTTGGTATGGAAGGTCCTTGAGTGACTGGGGTTCAGATTTGTTCAAATGGGGTCACTGGGACAAATAGGGGCAGAGGCAGGGACATAACTCTTTAAAAATATATATATTTAAATCCTTGCTCAATTAAAAAAAATAGACTCACCACACCCTCAACCCCCCTCCCCACCACCACCCGTCACTGCCACCTCACACTGGATCCCTGTGTAGTTCACCCCATTAAAACCTTCTACATCTTTAATTATCTGACATGCCATGAACTGGCCTTCCTTCTCACAGGTGTACGTGTTTGTCCAGTCATTATAAAATAATTAACTTTTATCTCAATAACCACATTACTCCTGGCTAAGAGAGATAGAGGTGCATGAATGAAATTTATTCCTATGTGTTTACAGCAATCTCAAATACAACTCTAACCTGTTTGGTAGTTTACACCTTTATTATTATTATTAGTATTAACCATTTCATGACAATAAAGACCCTGCGACAGTGAATTCTCTTATAAATAATAGAATGCACTGTGGAAGGCCAATGAAATACTGTTATGCCAATGTAGTCAGGCATCCAAATACATCACACATGTCCTATTCTCACAAGGGATGTCCACACAGGGGTTTGGGGGGGGGGGATTTTCAGATTTATTCAATGAGATGTAATTTTTCCCAAAACCAATTACATATACATAGATCAAAAGAAGGGAGCTCCTAGTTTTAATATTTATCCAATAGTTATTGTTTTATAACAAGATATCACGTCATGTATTCTCTTATTAGCTCATCTGAGACGAAGTCTCCAGTGGAGATATAGTCATCACTCCTCGTCCATCGTCCGTCCATTCGTCCGTCCATCCATCAACAATTATTTAAACTTCTTCTTCTCTGGAACCATCAGACCGAATGGGTTCATATTTGGTGTTCCCTAGGTGACTCACATTCAGATTTGTTCAAATGAGGTCACTGGGTCAAATAGTTGCGAAGCCAGGGCCACAACTCTATCACTCTATAATAATTCTTAAAACGTCTTCTTCTCAATAACTATTGGGCCTATTTAGCTTATATTTGATATGGAGTGTCCTTGGGTGATTCGTGTTCAGATTTGTTCAAATGGTGTCACTGGGTCATATATAGGCAGAGCCAAGGACATAACTCTTAAACAAAACAAATCGTTTTCTTCAGATTTGAACACCTTGCTGAATTTAACAAACAAAAATACTTTAAATTTTTTTTTTTTTTAAATAATAATTAAAATTTGTATTGTTTTTTATATATTTTGTTCAAATAATTTTTTTTTATAATTTTAATTTAGATTTAATGCTCATATTTAATTTTTTTTTTAAACTTATTTAAAAAAAACAACTAACAGCATTATAACAGCCACCAGGTTCACCACACCAAATTTGATTTAATTCAGTCTAAAATCGAGAACATGCAAACAGGGATGCTTAGATCTAAATGAGATATGAGGAGGGTTCCTGAGAAGACAGAATGTTTACTTAACACCATATAGAAGTCACATTGTGCTGGCTAAGGTGATTAATGAGATGGCAGTATTATCAAATTCTGCTGGCATTGACAGCTTTGTTGATTGATGTCCTAGAGCTATCTGCTTGGTAGAGAGTTGTATATACATGACCTGTGGCTTATGATAACAAACTAATTCCAAAGCAGTGAATCTGACAGTTAGGCCATTATTTATAAACCCTTTCAATTCAATTCAATTTATTTGATACTCTCATCGTATAACAATACATATTGAGAAGAGATGTGTTATATTGCATGCATTACACAATGATATATATGGATATATGAATATATTGGGAAGTAAACGGGATATTTGTGTATTCATAAGAAATGTTGGCGTAATTTGGCAGCCATGTGTATAGATTTCGTCCGGGGGTGGGGTGGATGGGGGGGGGGGGGTAACACGTTGTTAAGCCTCAGGAGTGGTTTATCTCACGCTGGGCCTTTTTGATAAATATTGATAGTTTTTTTTCATAGCTTTCGTACCGCTAGAGTTAAATAGTTCATGAAGTTTCATAACGTTAGGTCGACTGTAGTAGTACGGTTTAATATATTTAAATCTCAGGTCTCTTATCAGGTATCATGAAGGCAGCTCCGCTGGTGCAGCATTAAATATCATGTAACAGTGCATTCTCTTATATATGCGAGCCTCCCATAGGGAGCAAGGGACATAACTTGTCCATCCATTGTAATTCTTAAAACGTCTTCATATCAAGAACCATCAGGCCAATTCAGCTTTTTATTGGTATGGGTTACTGGGATTCAGATTTGATTCAGAATTGGATCACTGGGTCAAATATGGGCAGAGCCATGGACATAATTATTTCCCTAAATAGTTATTCTTAGAACATCGTCTCAAGAACCATTTGGCATTTTTAGCATATATTTGGTATGGAGAGTTCTTGGGTGACTGGTATTCATATGTGTTCAAATGGGGTCACCATGTCAAATAGGGGTGCGACCCTATAGTAATTCTTATAATGGCTCCTCCTTGAGACCCACCAGGCCTATTTAGCTTATATGTAGTATGGAGGGTCTTTGTGTTATTTGGGACTGGGTTACAAATTTGTTAAAATGGGTTCAACCAGTCACATTTGGTGTATATGACATATGGAGAGTTGGGATCAAAATTTGTTTGATTGTCGGCCACAATTAAAAAGGGGGATGTCAGGTTGGAAGTTTGCAACAGTTAGGAAATCTTGAGGTATCAGTTGTAAAATTCCAACATGTGCAAATGAATTTTACGAACTTGGGAGTGTGTTTGCTTCAGTTAGGAGGGAGCAGACTGTAGGGTGGGGGTGATCAGGTCTATGCAGTTGAAAATTTCAAAGTTGACAACCTACTGATCAATGGAGACCCAATAGCTACGTCCCTCTTTATTACTACTTGTTTTAAGTGATTTTGACAAGTACTATTTCTTATGGTCTTCTTATGGTCCCAGTCTTCGAAGTCTTTACAGTCCTGTGAGCGTCTCCACAGTCATTGCCTGTCTTGCTATTGAAGTGACTTGTCTGTTACAATTCTTTCTCGTTTGATCTAGACAATTTTCAAATGAATGTGGACGGTTCAGTTTCTCAGAATAATGCAGAATGATTTGTAACCTACAAAAGTCGCAAATAAATAAATGTGCGATTTCTTCACATTAGGTTTATAGGTGCTGGCAGCGCGCGGTAAGTCCTGTGTACCAGGGGACTGAACTCTGCATGGAGTTTGGTGGAAAAGCTGGCACGAATATTTGTTTTGGACGTTTCGCAGTATACATGTGCATGTAGTACAAAACTTTTGTCTGAAGCGTAACGTATGAGTAAAACTGAGTCGTTGTTCGTTGTCAATCACATGCTAAAGGCAAGTGATTAGTGTTAATGAGTGTAAGCCGTGGTCGGGCTTACTGGGTGAGCTAATGTTCTGGTCACTTAAGCCGGTCTGGTCTCGCAAGGTGCCAGTATCAAATGTTAAGTTAAATTAAAAGAACATGTTGATATTTCAAATAAATGGAACTCACGTATATATGTCTTTGCCGGTATCAAGGTCGTGTATAAAAAGCAGAACGTTTGAGACGTTTTTATCATGAGTAGTCATCATATATTATAAGTAACAGTTATAATATGTTCGACCGATAAACGACCGAAGGGTATATATTTTATTATGTAGATTTTTCTTAATTTTGGAATTCTGGAATCAAATTATTACGAATTGGAACTAATCGCGTAGGATGCACACTGATCATGTTTATATATGCATATAATGTATCAATTGTATATCTTTGGTGTTCTACATAATTGTATGCATGCAGGCAAAAGCATTCAAAGCTTTCAGAGTTGTTTTCTCCACACAGTAGTTTTATCTCTGTTTTAATGCCTGAATGCCTTCTGTAAACGGCTGTCAGTTCAATCAAGTTGTTTGAAAATCATGGTTTGAGAAGATATATTTACCAACTTCATGAGTATACTGCATTAGCATATAAGACAGTATGAGGTTAATAGCCATACTATTGGCACGAACGTGAAAAGGTTTCTGCCTCCAAATGTTTCTGACGGCCGTTGCTGGAATGACTGTTTTCACCAATAAAGCCATGCAGCGACTATCTGCTACAAATGTGTTGTAGTCTAGAGCAGACCACATTTTTCACTCTGCGAAACATGGATGGATGAAATCCATAATATGTGGATATCCTATTTAGTTCGTCTGCATATCAAATATCAGTGCAATCCTAGAACCGATGACTGAGCTGTAGAGCTCCAAAGATCGGACGGACGCAGACGGAATCCATTATATACCCCCGCCAAATTTCGTTTGCGTGGATAACTATAGCAGTATACCACTTAAACAGGGTGAGTATATACTCCCGTCCAAAAATGCTATTTATATGCATATACGCGTAGTTGTCGTGGCTAATAGCTATGAAAAATTCAGCTCAATAAATATGCAGTTCGCACTTGTTCACGAGGGGGAAATAATTTCCCCAAATTGCCGTATGGAGAAATAACGCAAATCTATATCGATCATTTCCCTAGATATCGCCATACTCTTATATTGACAATACGCTAATTCCTGGCCTCTATATGTGCGAAGGTGGCAAGGCAATTCTTAAATCGACCATATTTTATTAGTTCTTGGCAAGGATCCTAAACAAATTTGACAATGATTTAATGATGTTGAATCGTTCGAAGCAAGTTCCTGCTAATAATGGGGAAATACTATACATGATCGCCATGAATCAGTCTGTAAAAGATACCCAGTCTAAGGGCATATGCTTCATTAATTCCTAGGCCGAACTCTCCCATTCAATTATCTATCCCATTGATGCTAGTGATGTTTAGTGAAGAAATCGATCAAAGTTTAATAAAAACTTAAATAAATTGTCTATTGAGCTCATGGGGACGCCTATTCAATCAAATTTATGTGTGTTTATTGAGTAAACTGTTGTATGTTTTCTAGCCCAGAGGGTTCGCCACTAGAACGCATCAATACTGCAAAATGATGGAGTGGATTTTAGCCATAAAATGAACAGTGCATATTAGCAAGAGCCCCCGGATTAGTGGTCGAGGGAGATTGTCTAGACGCGAGAGAGAATGTTGAGAGAGAAATGAGTCTTGGTTGTGTTTGATTGAATTAGCCCCGGGCTGAGACCCGTCATTCTATACTCAATATAGGCTATACAGTCGTGAAATCGAATACCAGGGGGAAACAGTTGGTGTATGCGATTACTCGGTCTTACATATTATATATACACGAGGAATGACCATCCTTGAGTTGAATATAGTGATTGAATTCACGTGAGTCGTTCTTATATTCTTTACAAGACATTACGGAGCTGTTGTCATTACCTATCAATCACACACACAAACACACCCACACCCACAAATAAATGCAAAACGAAAAAACACGAAAGCAAAAATTAAGAAACAAAACACAAACACACAGACGAAAAAGCAACACAAAAGACAAACAAACATTGACCATGCATGTAGCCACGGTTAGACACACTGTTAACTTGTAACATATGCTATTGTGGCATTTTACATACACGTATATAACCACACACCCTCTACATTCGCACAATTAGAGCCCGAAATATCAGTTCAAAACACCATACGGTTTATACGAACGTTTCCAAGGTTTATCAAGCAATAAATGCACCGACTGCATATAGAAGCGACGAACCACCTACGTCACTTCAAGCCGATCAAGCGCCCGCGCTCGTCGTGTGTTGTTATTTGGAGACTGTTGCAAGGAATTTGAACAACATGTTACTTACGATTGTTTTTGGTAATTTTGAAAAGTTGTTCATGTTTTGAATGTTATATTTCTACCACTTTAGAGGGCGTTCTCTGGTAGATTAACCCTTTACCCAACAGAAGGGCCCTGTGCCAATGCATTCTCTTATATATGCGAGTCGACCATAGGTCGCCTCGCATATATAAGAGAATGAATTGGCTTAACACATTAAAAATTATAAAATTGTTAAAGAATGTAAGAAAAAATGGTAAAAAGTGTTAAAAAAAGATTTTTTTTAGGCCAATGCATTCTCTTATATATGCGAGGCGACCTATGGTCGACTCGCATATATAAGAGAATGCATTGGCACAGGGCATAACTGTAACTATCACAATGTGGTCAAGGAGCCGGTTCCAATGATATCCATATTTGTATGGTTCTATTGAGACAGACCGAAGATATTTTAGGCTGTTGAAGCTTTATTTGGCCGGATTTGGCCGGTTTGTTGGGTAAAGGGTTAACAATATTTTACCCGCACGATCAGATTCCACGATTTTGAGGCGAAGTTGGTCGGAAGCGGGCTCCGGGCGTTAATGAAGGTTGCTTTAATTAACGACCGCCGCCCGATTCCGGTTAAGTCACTAATCACGTGATCACAAGAGGACGGAGTGGTAATAATAGTAATAATACGGGCTGGATGGGGTGAAGAAGAAGATCACTCGATCTTTTCGACCATCCTGGGCGCTTTGCGCCCATCTACTCTATTGTGAATACGGGCTGTTAATCATTCCTGTCGGGCCTTTAATAAACCATAACGCCCTAAAAGTAACTCATGTTATTGGTATATTAACATTTTCTGGTACATGATTATAAGGAATGACTGGACAATCGATTGGGGTCATTGGTTTTGACTGGTAGAGTTATTAAACAAAGTTCCTTTAATTACTTTTCCGGTTAAAGTACAATGAACCCAGTCGATCTTCCAGTCATTTATTACATATAGGAAAAGTCATCTGAAATGGTGGCTATCAATGATAATGGCCAACGGCTTCAATCAACATTCTGTAAAACTTTCCTGCGCATGTGCACGAATCGTATTCTCTTATATACATTAATCATCGTCTTGTATCAATCAGAATGACGTGTATTGAAACTGGAAGTACACGTGAATATGGCGCGACAAGGAAAAACACCAACAATAATAATCACAATATACCACGGTATATGCTGTCGTCGCTGCATGGGCGTGGTTGCGACAAGCATGTCCGCCGGTACATGTATATATTACTGTATCAAATCGTATCCAACGGATAAGCTTGTCGCTTCCCTCGGAATGCAAGGAACGACCACATAAAAGTCACCACATGCACACTGACTGTTGAGTCTTACTCGGTATAAACCATTATATACCATTTGAAAGAGGAAGCTCCAATGCAGTGTATTATCAACTTATTTTTGTTGGTACTGACGTATGTTTTTTGTGGTTCACGGGCTTAATTTTGATATAGACTGTACCACCAGTCTATAATTCTCGATGGAAGGGCAATAACTCTACCTCCTAGTTTTGAATTTTTAATGCATGTTTGGTAAATAAAGAGGAAAGTTTTGGGGTGAATCTGAGAATTTCTATCATTTGGTCGACACTCCGAGCCCTCAGCTGTTCTGAATCCTGGTGAAATATATATAGTTTTGGTTTTATTTCATGCCAATCATAGTCAATAACACTGACTCTGTATATAAATAATCTAGGACTCAAACATTGAGGTTATATACATGCACGTGACAGAGAGCTCTTTTGTTGTTTCTATGTATATCATTCGAAAGTGCGTGACCGACTTCAATAAAAATCCTTGATCTATATACAGTATTAAATTCCAACCTGTGGGCTATGTGTTTCATTGTGCACTATATGCATACACATCCGTCTTCTCCTCCCACGTCAACGTTCAACGAGTGCTTGTAAATAACAATCCGTCGCAGTTTATTCATAACCACCAGGTAATCTTATGTAATCATACACCTGCATACACGCGGTCTTTATACTCGTTATGCAAGTCAAAGTAAATAATAGAATAAGCTTTATAAAAATATATACCTAGTTCACATACGGAGTGTTTGAATACCTACACCACTAACATGCACTAACAACTATCCGAATGCGGGAGCGTTGTCGCCTTTTAATATCATCCATGTTTGTCATGTTACAGATCGGTCGACACATTTTTCGATGGACCGTCTAAATTATCCAATCGTGAATGAGGTTTTGTTCTAACATCGTAACCGACTGTGTGATAATTTACCAACATATAACATCGACAAGCGAGAACTACACTGTTGACTTCTTTGTTGATCATATTCTACACTGCTCAACTCAAACTATTCTCCGAGGTTCGACGTTCGGAAATACACGCATGACTATACCATAATATACCAATGACTTGATAGCTGCGATATTAACTGAACGAACTGCAATCATGGACTTTCCGAAAGTAAAACCATTCAAGCCTTTTATTTGTTACCATAACATGGAATATAGTGACATTAAACTAACTCTATTTTACGTCATTTATTGAAATATTTATATGAACCACAAAATCATTGCTATATATAAAATGTGCACCACATAAATGATACTTTTTTGTTCACTTCAATTTGTGATAATGCATCTATCAGTCTATTGTGCTTTATATCCTGAATGTGTTCTGTTCTTCTGCGATCAATAAGTTACACAAACAGGCGAAGGCGGCTGGTCTTATATATACAGGCCAAACTGGGCGATATCAGTTTAAAACGGGAGCTCTTCAGACAAGGGGGTAACTTCAAATACAATCGGTGACAGGAAACGAAGTCCTAACACTTTAATTAGGCAGATAATGTAAATACCCCATCTCCTCAACGCTTCTATAACACCATTAGCGGAGGGCGGCGAGTTGTTCACGTCTCGGTGATTACGTGAATGGAAATGGATTCGGGAGACGCCACCTAAGATGATTGTTATCGACTGGAAAAATTAACGCTTTCTTCCTACTGGATCGGCATGGGGTCCCAACTATAGATTTTTGCTGTTGTTGTTGCTGTTGTTGTTATTGGTGTTGTTATTGTGGATGTAAGAAGTCCGAGTAATCACAGTGTAGCCGTAAACACAGGCGCATGGGAGCTTCCCATCAACCAATATATACAAAATGGACCCTTTTGTATCTATTGCCGCATTGATGGAGGAAAACTTCCCAGGTGCAATGCATATGGCCGTAATCACATTCCGCTCGCTAAACACAGTATATATCACTTGAACACACGTATTCGGAACACATGCATAGTCCAGGAGATATTGGTCGACCTCTGCACACCCCCCCCCCAGGACTCAACTTCACCCCACTAATTTTCTTCCTTAAGGTATCCTCTAATTTTTTTAACAAGAAAAAAAAGTGGCAGCAGAGACTCCAGACAAGATGGCGTCCATCATGGCGGCCATTTTTTTTTAAATGCACCATGTCTCTTTGATCACCGTTATAGTAAAGATGATATCACATGCGGTCTTGTTTTTTGCTCGATTCGTTATGCTAATATACAACCCTTACAAATTAGCAAAAAATTCGACACCAGAATCCAATATGGCGGCCAAGATGGCCGCCGAAATGTGAAAATATGCTATTTTTCTGACATGTTACCACCTTTCGTTTGTCTCTGTGGGAAAATTTTGGCATCTTTGCGTCATGTTATACATTATTTATCATATAGAAGAGTCATTTTCGACCACATGGGGACCATAATATACATTCATTGCGGGATATTTTTGTCCGATATCACGTTTTCCCAAATGCCGGTATAATAGGTCAAAGCCGAATCTACGTTAATAACGCGATGTAATGTTTCGAATCAATGAATGTTATTGCTATTATAACAACACCCATGCATATATATGTGCAGGAGATACTCGAGCTATGATTCCTCTTATACCTTAGTTGAGGAATATTTACCCAAATCCAAGATGGCGGCCAAAATGGCCACCAGAAATAAAAAATCGCCGAAAATCGCCGATTTTAACATCAGTGAGCATTATTGCCATGAAAACTCCACACCTGCTTACTATTGTGAGTTGGGAACACCTAGGCGAAGAACTTTCCTTGTACCATATCCAAATAAAAGTACCCCAAATCCAAAATGGCGCATCCCTCATATTCACATCATTGGGCATTATTGTCGAGACAACTCCATCCATGCGTACATTTGAGTTGGAAATACTGAGGTGAAGTAATTACCTTACATCTCAAGCAAGAAATGGTTTTCCAAATCGAAGATGGCGGCGAAAATGGCGACCGAAATTTGAAAATACGCCTACATTCCTTTACTTTCTTACGATGGGCGTTATTGTTTCGCGATATGTTGATATGTATGAATTATTCATTAGGGTTTGGCAAGTGATACTCACAGTCAATATGGCGGCCAAACTGGCAGCCAGAAATTTAAAAGAAGCCGATATTATCACATACTAATTTCAACTTTTTGTCATAATATCGATTTGTATAGACGAAACGGTACATAATATAAGCCATATATTAGTTCCAATGTAAGTCGTAGCCTTTTGGAAGATGAAAACCCACAATCGCGATGTGGTATTTCAAAATCCATTCTCCACTAAGGGCTCATACTGGCCGTAACCGTATATAGGTGCGCCGAATAGTCATATTATGACTTCCAAGAATCAAAACAGTACCTGAGCTTATTCTGAATTGCCACATTCAGCATTATCTAAACCCGTTTCCGTCTCTTCGTCAGATCAATCTATCTCACTCACAACAACAGTTTACTGCACTTCTTTGTAGAAGGGTGCCACTAATCGAAATGTTTCAAACAATACATATGCCGGTGTCCAGCTCACGTGTTTGTTTCGAAAGCTTGGAATTCTTAGCGAGCTTCATTCGTGGTATAGCTTATGGTATAATTCAGATGCTACATATGGGGTATAGGTGTCATCTTGTGCGATACACTAGAAAGGTATTCGGTCGATGCGTATACTAGCTTTCAGAAGGATCTATCTATCTGCGTATTGTCAGCTTTGGTGGCCCAATGGGGATAACAACGTGTACACCTGGTGATCTTCCCAAACAGCCACTTCCCAATATATGGTTCGTCAATTCGCATACTCATCTAATGCACTGACGTACCCGGACAACTTCTGAATATGGCTTCGAATGTTGAAAGCCCGACATTTGACGGATGCATTTCTGCTAAGGCGTAGAAGACCATAATGCATAATATACCCAAACTCCTTGAACATGAAGAACAAGCTTGTTGGCGTCCTGCAATCGTCTCACCGAACAGATCCAAGCAGATGATAACAATACACACGGTGCTAGTTTGTGGGTATGTGTCATGACAGTGGAAATGAAATTGGACCATGACTGCACCGCCCCTTATTTTGTTATGTTTTAGATTCAGACAGGATCTCATGTGTGGCTTTGCTTTCCTTGTATGCTAAGGTTGTATGTTCCCATCCGTTTGGAAGCCGTTCTTAAACAGCTGGACCAGGCGTGTGCCATTGGCTACTACTGTATAAGCCCCACCAAGACTGGAGTATAGTCTTAAAGGCGATACCTTTGATAATTTGATATGTCATACTCACGCTGGGTGGTATGGTTCAAGAAAGTACAAATGCTCCTGCATTCAGTTCAACAAACGTTGGTACACCAAGTTATTTCTTAGTAACATCACCATTGCGAACATTTTCCTGCATGAGACATTAACTGCTATATTCTAAAGTTATATATATATATATATATATATATATATATATATATATATATATATATATATATATAAAGCTATATGACCATAAAGGTCGCGTTTCCCAACGTCCACAGCCATTGTCATCGATACTGTAAATTGTTCTTTAAATACATAGTGAAATAAATGCACCACAGTTCCTGACATTTTCTTGAATAATACCGCCAACATACTAACACTAACCCTGAGAGAGGATAACAAAAAACGCATACATTCGTGCTATAAAGACATTATCCTTCAGTCCATCCGACTGTTTTGAGGGAGGCTAGCATAGTATTATCCAGACAAAAATGTACGTAGTTGAATCAGAAAGGCTTCGAAACGGATGTGGAAATACAATCCTACCACACCAAATAAAACCGACACGCATGACATTCTATATCTTAAACATGCACCAGGTGTAGGGGTGGTGTATACCGTGGCCCATTTCATTCCGACTATCGTGGTGCATGTCCATAAACTAGCACCGCGAGTATTGTTCCTCTCTGCTGGGAGATATTCGACGAGACAAATGTGGGGCGTCACACAGGTTGCTTCGGATCATGGTCAAGAAGTGTGGTAGTCTGTAAACTATGGTCTTCTCCTTAGCAGATAGACATCTGTCCAAGGAAATGAGACAGCTAGCAACCTTCGAAACACTGTCGAAGTTGTCCACATATGCCAATACGTTCGCTGAGTTTGTGAGTTGACGAACCATCTATTGAGAAGCGACTAGCTAACTGGTTCGCCAGGTGTACATGTCGTTATCCCCATGGGGTATGAGACACATAAAATGAGATGACCTTCTGTAAGCTTGTATACTCATCGGGCATATGCCTTCATAGTTCAAGATGACGCACAAATATCATATTGAGCAAATATTTAAAATCGTAAGCTAGACACCGGAAAATGAAATGTTTGAAACGTTATGATTAGAGGGACCCTACTCCCAGGAAGTGGTGAATACTTTGTCGGTGTGATCTACCTAGATTTATCAGACAAAGAAATGGAAGCTGGTCCAGATAATTATGGACGTGACGTGGCAAATCAGAATATGTTATCAGGTAATTGTTCTGATATAACTATTCGGCGCACCTACGCTTACGGCCATTATCGGCGCTAAGTGGAGAATGGATTTCGAAATGCCACATCGCGATATTAATTGTGGTTTTCATCTTTCCAGAAGGATACGAGCTATGTTATGCGTTTTGATACCTTCAAGTTGAACTAGTAGATGGTTTATGTACAGTTTCGTCCATACATACCGATATTATGACAAAAAGTTGAAATTAAGATGTGAAAATATCGATTTCTTTTCAATTTGTAGCCGCCAAGTTAGCAGCGATCTTGGCTGTGAGTATCAATTGCCAAACCCTAATGAATACTTCATGTCACTATTCCATATCAACATGTAATGGTGGATAGAAATCGCGAAACAATAACGCCCATCGTAAGAAAGTAATAGAATGTAGACTTGTTTTCAAATTTCGGTCGCCATTTTGGCCGCCATCTACGATTTGGAAAACAATTTATTGCATGAGATGTAAGGTAATAACTTCACCTCAGTATTTCCAACTCAACTGTAATCATGGGTGGAGTTGTCTCGACAATAATGCCCAATTATGTGAATATGAGGGAATTTCGGTGATTTTTCAAAATATGTCCGCCATTGTGGGCGCCATTTTGGATTTGGGGTACTTTTATTTGGATATGGTACAAGGAAAGTTCTTCGCATAAGTGTTCCCAACTCACAATAGTAAGCAGGTGTGGAGTTTTCATGACAATAATGCTCACTGATGTTAAAATCGGCGATTTTCGGCGATTTTTTATTTCTGGTGGCCATTTTGGCCGCCATCTTGGATTTGGGTAAATATTCCTCAACTCAGGTATAATAGGAATCATAGCTCGATTATCTGCTGCACATATATATGCATGGGTGTTGTTATAATAGCAATAACATTCATTGATTCGAAACATTACATCGCGTTATTAACGTAGATTCGGCTTTGAACTATTATACCGGCATTTGGGAAAACGTGATATCGGACAAAAATATCCCGCAATGAATGTATATTATGGTCCCCATGTGGTCAAAAATGACTCCTCTGTATGATAAATGTATAACATGACTCAAAGATGCCAACATTTTCCCACAGAGACAAACGAAAGGTGGTAACATGTCAGAAAAATAGCATATTTTCACATTTCGGCGGCCATCTTGGCCGCCATATTGGATTCTGGTGTCGGATTTTCGGCTAATTTGTAAGGGTTGTATATTAGCATAACGAATCGAGCAGAAAACAAGACCGCATGTGATATCATCTTTACTATAACGGTGATCAAAGAGACATGGTGCATTTAAAAAAAATGGCCGCCATGATGGACGCCATCTTGTCTGGAGTCTCTGCGGCCACTAGAATGTATGTATGTATTGTGCATAAATGAAGATGCATGTATATACAGATGTATGATTTAGTTCGAATAAGATGATTATTTATTCACATTTACATATTGATCTATATGTGCGATATACTTATATTGGACTTGCTCACCAATAGTCCATATATTCTATTGTAAATGATGTACATATTGTATATTATTTTATCCATATCTATATATTATAAGCAATGAGAATAAAGAATTGAAATTAATTGTTGGGGGATTTGGTTTGGCGGGTAGCTCACGCCTCACAACTTTGGACAACAGTTTCAAGAGTCTTTTGCCTGATTCAACAACAGTTGATCCTTTCAGACCGAAATTAGGCGGATTTTGTTCTAATAATTTAGTTTGTAACCCATTATTTGGTACAAACTCTGTTCTTCTATACATTTCCCCATACATTCCGTCGAAATATTGCAACAAAACAAATTGCCATCAGTTACAGGTCTTCGTGTCTTATAATATGATAATAATTTCGTCTCTGAATTAATTCATACTCCTCACACTTGTTTCGGGATCCGAGTGAGTAGACACGGAACCCTGGTATCTCGACTTTATCCCACAACATGCGAAATTTTTGAATTTCTCAAAAAATGATGAAATCGAAGTTCCGACCGTTTAGCTGTTGGGTGATAATGTGTGGTTTGTTTACTGATTTCTATTCTTATCATATACCAAGGTACCGGAGTTTGCTCAAATTGGCTAATCTACTCCACATGAACTACTAATTGTGAGGCAAGCGGCCGATAAATTGTAGCTGATTACAAATTTGTGTACAAATGGACTCTCACTGTCCGTACCATGCAACACGATGGCAGTGCTCGCTGTGTCTGATAAGTAACTTGAATCTCGATATATTAGCCCTAACGACTTTTACCACCAACCAGAAAAACTACAAGCTCGCGCGCGTGTTTCGCTCTTACGCCAGGTTGAACCCGAAAGCTCCCGGCGATCGAGTATTAATAGGCTATATTTGACAACACTTAGCCTTTGTGTTGCGAGATCAAAAACCCAGATTGGCAAAATTAACGCCAAGGAATTTCGTTACATTCTATCCAAGTACACCAGACTACCAGACAGCCTTTTATATGCACATGTAAAGTTATAGGTTATATGTTAGCTCGAAGAAACATTGGTTCGCTTGGTATCACTTTATGAAGGTTATTGTCTGGTTCAAGTTCTGTCAATTTTGTTTGCCAAAATTGCATAGAACACAACCAGGTCTTGATATGCTAGGGTTCCGCTGTGGATGCTGCATGTTTGCCAAAACCTTGTGATAAAATGGTTTAGAACACGGCTGCATGTAGGTCTTGGCACGATGTGGTATGGGGCATTGGTTGCTCAATGGGCATCCAGCTGAAATACGCCGTTCAACAATGGACAGTCGGTTCGATATTCTGAAATATACGGAATTTCCCTTGTGCAATTCCTAACAGACTTGGAAATGTATCATCCCATGAAGCTTACATGTATTATCTGGGTCGAGTTCCGTCAATGTATGTTTACCAACAATGGCAATTAATATCACTCTATAGGACTGATATGATAGGGCTCCAAGTCATGATAGTTAAGTAATTTCCATCAGTGATAGTGGTAGATATACCAACTGGAATATAATTCAGGAGGTGATACCTTAATTTACTGTACAGAGCTATAGGGCAGCGCATTTCATTCCAGGTTCCGTGCAAGTCGCATAGAGTATAAGTGGTTCATTAACTTTCTCATTTTGAAAGTAGTGGGAATCCGGATCATGGGTATGTGGAGTAACTTGACAGTGAATAAACCATCTGAACAGCTTTCCATTCTCAAACAAAACTAACAGCGTAGGTAGTAACGTAAAACACAATCTATCATACCATCCATGAATCCTGATTGGCTGAGCATTATGAAGATCTTCTCATTACGCCCTATAGGGTGTATGCTGCCAGGCTGATATGTCCGTGTCCATGGAGGCGATGGCTCAACTATGATTGCAAATGTACTCGCTGTATTGCGTACTGGTTAGACTGTTCGCGGGACGTATGCATTCGCGGATATATCTTCGCGGATGTCTCATTGTTGCAGTATGTATCTGTTATGACCGCGTTAATTGATTGCTGTCGTTATTTAGGTATGAACAATTAAATTATGGCTGGGCCACTCTTGGACATTTTTTTGCGGGAGCATAATGCATAATATAGCAGCTAACATTGCTGATGAAATATGTCACAGTTGGACAGTAGACTAAAGGTCGTATCACGAAGTATCGGGGTGTATTTAGTGCGATTAGTAAATCTTTGGTCGGCATTCAGAGGCTTTCTGGTGTGGCGAATGAGAAACCTTCACTGATAAGTCGTAGTTGTTGTAATAATATGAAGGATTAGTTCTTTTAACGGAATTCTAAGGTGGTCCATTCATGTAACAACTATATTATATATGTTATATATGCCTAATAAGATGATCTTGAGGGCGTTACCATTTCTGACTATGATTTTCTTGTAGTTTATTCGGATGGTGTAATATGTCTTCCCTGGTCATATATATACAGGACCTAACATAATTCCTTCGCACTCCATGACGTGTGTGTGCGTACTATCGACTCCGACCGACGATAGTAAAGATGCCACGTCCGATTTGTCACCACAAACAAGCCTTGAAATAGTGTGTCTGTCATTTACAGAATGAGGTTCCCAGAGGATGAATTTAGTGATGCTAGCCCGCATAGCGGGCTAGCATAAACAAATTCACCCTCTGGGAACCTCATTCTGCTGAGGTGTAAGCAGAATAAGGTCCACAGAAGGTGAATTTGGTGATGCTATCCCGCTATTCGAGGTAGCAACACTAAATTCACCCTATGGGGACCTCATTCTGCAAATGACAGGCACACTATTTCAAGGCTTGACCATAAAATATTACCTGTACGTTATCTATACACGTGTGTTCTATTCTAGAATGATTATATCATGAGGAAAGTCGATAATAGCAAAGCTACAGTAATGCCCTAAATAATCGACTCCTTAACCTCATCAGAATTATTGGTAACTTTTCAGGAATTATGGCTTGTTGCCATTCGTCGGAAAGCTCTCACTGTGAGCTTTCCGATGAATGGCAACAAGCCATATTTCCGACTAAATCCTGAAAAGTTACCCATAATTCTGCTGTGGTTAAGGAGTCGATTATTAAGGGCATTAATTTATTATATTTCGTGATGTTATGTCAATGCCCCTCCTGAACTTACCACAACAGGTGCAAATGTTCCAGTTAAGTCTATGATGTGGTTTCAGACACTCGGTCTGCTCAATTTCCGCTCATTCTGCTCTCATCCTGTCTCATCTGATTGCTTTTATATACCCACTATTGTTATGGAAAACGGTTTGTATTAAAATGTAAATAAATTGCACCTGGCATGAATGCGGCCGAACGCTCACGACAGTTGAAATTCGCCAATTTATTATGATTGTGTCAGCATTGCACTATATCGAAGCTATTTACTCCTATTTGGACTTTAGATTCAGAAGACAGTTTCGCGGTTCAGTCGTTGGCAAATGCAGGGCTGCACGAGATGTGAATTATTTCAAACAATGGTGTGTGGACAATTAATATTAACAATACTGGTATATGTTGCAGAAAGAGCAACAGATATCTACATGAAAATATTTCCACGAGTTATGAACCAGTCCATTTTCGCATTTTTTTAGAGCATTCTGGGTTCAAGTTTTGTTCATAGTGGTTCTTGTTTTTCAATTAACGTTCTGAGTGAAAAACAAAATGTAATTTGACGCCGAAAATGCAACACAATATCGTCGCCTCCATATAGGACAAGCCATCACGGAATTAAAACTAGTCAAGATGTGTGTCGACCATTATATTTCAAACCAATCAAGCATAATTGCCGAATTGGTTTGTAAACAGGATTGAGCCCCATTTCTGTCAACAATGGCGGCCAAATGCAACATGTTTCGTGTATGATTGATTATCTGAGTCACTGATATTTGATGTAGTGATAGTGGAGCGACACGTCTATGGTGGTATCCCCTCTTATTTGGGCCTTTTTCTACTTCTAGGCTACGACTTGTACGGCTATTACGATTACGAAGACGAAGGCCCAGAATACAATACATCCGTACCAAGATTCGTTGAGATTAATAACAACTTCACATATTACCAGGGGCAGCTAGCGACGTTATACTGCCAAGTGGAGGATCTTGGCACGAAAACGGTAAGAGTGGTGCCTTAGAATGATTATTCCCAATAGAAGTATATTTTCCTCATAGCAGTTACCCATACAATAGTAAGCATCTTCTCGTGACAATACGCTCACGTGTAATATATTTCACTGTCGACTGCAATTAAATTCAATGATACGTGTATGTCCAACAATATGACAATGTACGGTATATAGAAAATAGTTCATATTCATGCAATTTATATTAATTTAGATTCAATTTATAAATTTATCATTTGTAATACCGTGCACAATTATCTTAATACAAACAATAACAAAGTATGTTAGTTGGTGCCATATTAATAAAACATATTGAACACAAGCATGGGGGCTGTTTTATGCCACCGATAACCAATTTAACAAAGTTAGATTTAATATGTATTGGAATGGCACTTATATTGGAGTATATCGGATCCACTCGGGTCCAGGGAAGTATGTGTACTATATATTCATCTGATTCCTGAAAAAAACAATCAGTTGTAAAGGCTCACCTAATCACATTATATACAACATATTCCATGTTACATACAATTTGAAAGAGAAAGCACCAATAGTTTGTATTATCAACGTATCCGGTCGAATAATCTGTGAACATTTTGTTTTAGTCAGGGAACCGCCATGTGTTCTGTGGTTAATTGCGATATGGTCTGTACTGCCAGTCTATGCTTAACGAAAGAGGAATAACTCTATAACTTAGTTGTGAATTGTGAATTAACCTTTTCCAATAATTAAATAACTATATTATTTTGTTATCTCACAGGGAAATTTGCAACACAACGAATGGAACTGCTCATTCGATGCTAGTGGTGACACGCTCTATAGTTTAGATGTTATATTAGCCCTTCCATTTTGACCCACTCTATAAATAAAATTCAAGATTAAAATATTATGATTCCGATCATAACAATTTACTATCGCCAAGGGATGGGTTAAACATCTGCCGATCGTGATCGGCCTCTCGTATACTTTACACACGTTATTGGGTTCAGGTTTCATGTGTTGCATTAACTCCACAGAATCATCTGCATCTTTTACATCCATTTTCAGATTCATTATATCAATGTCTATATTGCCTCTTATCTGTATAGGGCTGAACGTATGGGTTAAACATTCGTCTATCCACTCATTCGTCTATCCTCTCATTTCAGAAGTTTCCCTGAACTAATAATGTACTCCCCCCTGTGGCAGGGTTTAGTACAGACTTGTGGGTGATACATGATGTTGGTGGCATAGTGAAACTCCTTCATTCGTTCTCCAATGACACCTGATTATCCGCCTTGAACACAAGGGATTGCAAGACCAATATCAAATATGCCATTGCAGAACTGTATATTGGTTCCCTGGTATTATCTGACCATATGAGGGACCCTGATAAGAGCCCATATATCCTATATTAATTGGCCGGACCCGTCTGGTTCGTGGAATAATTGAGGAGTGCCTGCTACTAACTGACATTGCGATTTGCCAAACCTGACAGCTGGATGTCTGTGCGGAAACATGAAAGTCCGGTATTGTCAACTATTAGCACATATATCGCCAACTAAATGGCCCACATATCCGCCTGAATTACACTAGTGTTTCATATGTGGTACATGTATATCGAATGTACTAAATGTACTACAATGGTACGTCCCCGATTTTCATCAAGCTTATATATATTAATCGCCATGATACTGGGAATCTAATGGTGCATGTGATTTAAATATACCAAAATGACACAGTCCGAGTCGGGGATATATATATAGGGGTCGTGTGTCAAAATTATTGAATATTTGTTTGTCACTGATTTCCACCAAAACACCAAACCTATATACAGTCATCTTCATGCATTATTCGATTAATCTAATGGTGAGTGGCACCACTGGAGTCAGGGATGGAGTTGGTGAGGGGCACCAACATTCATAAAAACATTTTTACCGCAGAATTCTTCCAAACATATACACTCTATATATAGCCATCTTCATGACGCGAGGTACATGTATTTATATAATAGCGTCCTTGAATTATTCCCAAAGTTACGCCCGAATCAGGTATGTTAATACAGTAATGCTCTAAGTAATCGACTCTTTAACCACAGCTAAATTATGGGTAACTTTTCAGGATTCTCGGGGAGAGCTTTCCGATGAATGGCAACA
Source organism: Siphonodentalium dalli (assembly GCA_032622095.1). Classification (NCBI taxonomy): domain Eukaryota; kingdom Metazoa; phylum Mollusca; class Scaphopoda; order Gadilida; family Siphonodentaliidae; genus Siphonodentalium; species Siphonodentalium dalli. The sequence continues at coordinate 159,388,410 of CP136063.1, read as the reverse complement.
AGCCATATTTCCGTCTAAATCCTGAAATTTACCCATAATTCTGCTGTGGTTAAAGAGTCGATTACTTAGGGCATTACTGTAGTTTACTATAATGGACGGGGACTCCATACATTGAAACGCTTGTGACAAGACCCCCATTGTAACCTTCCGCACATCAAATATGTTTAAAAACACAAAGCGTCATGGAAATTAAATGGCGGTAATAGGACTTCTCAATATCAGCCATTCTCTTTGAAAAGCCGACTATAATCTTATCATTACGACATAGTATTCCGTATGCCAGTTTCATGTAAAATTGATGGGGTTCCGTTCATTCCATTCGTCGAGGACCTATATTTCATTGGTTACAGTACCAGTCAAAATTGGTGGTATATTAAGCGAGTGGAAATGCATATAAGCGCGCCGCTTGAAATATTATTGCAATATTTTGCGCTGAATATCGCAATATTTCGCGCTTAATATTGAGACATCTTGCGCTCAAAATTGTAACATTAAAATCAAATTATTGCTTCTTCTATATTGTTTATTGCATAAATAGCGACACTGTTTGTTTATAATGTTGTATATAATTAGAGTTGTACATGCTATATGTACACTATATGCACAGTATTTATCTAATATAAATATAACACTATCGGGTCTGTATGAAATTTAGCGCGCTTAATTTCGCAATATTTTGCGTTCAATATCGCAATAATAAGCGCGATAGATTTTTGGTATTGCGCTATAATCGCGCCTTTTTCGAAATCAATTCTTCTGACTGGTATTGTAGTGACATAATTGCAATACATAATCCATCCTCTTTTAAAAAACTGATGGGAATTACGAACACAGCTTCATGATCGGTTATATTTAGATTGTGATGTTGGGGATCAATGGCCTGTTGTCAATTTTCCCACGCATATAAAAATACGGCACATTTCATAATACAGAAGACAGGCGGTATATTCATAACTGAATGCGATGAAAATTGTTCATCGAAATCTACAGTAGACGACATTATCTTTGAGTTTTATTTATCAGCCAATGATATTTATTACTGAAATATTTATTCGCATCCAACTACTGAATACGACGATACTCCCAAACATTTGCATGTATATAAATTAGGAATGGGCTCCTTATTTGGAGACAATTTATTACGTCATCTTAGGAAAGCCCCGTCATCCTAAATAGGATATAACTATGAATTGTAGAGACGTTAATCTGATCATATCATCGTTGGCTTGGTATAGAGACTTGCTTCCAGCACAAATATGTAGACAATTTCAGCATTCACGTATAATATACATGTATTAATGCCAGTCCTGGGAATGGAGGGAAAAATGCCTATAGTCAATATTTTTTAACTAGATGGACGAAATCGGCTAATTTTAATTAGGTAAGATTGCAAAATTAATACAATTTCAATCAATAATAACATGACAACCCAGGTACATGCTATTTGTTTATGATAAGTTATTAATGAAACTTTAGACATTACTCTACATGTATGCTTAAATCTAATTCGCTCAATTGACTGTCATCTTTAAATTCTCAGTTAATTTCGGGAACATTGTTTCCACGCTACTACTGAGTATTCAACATAATTATACCCCCTTTAAAAAAAAGGGGGCGGGGGTATACTGTTTTGCACCTGTCCGTCCGTCCGTGCGTGCGTCCGTGCGTCCGTCCGTACGTCCGTACAAACATTTTGAATTATTGTTCAGCAACCGCTGGGCAGATTTAGCTGATATTTGGTATGGTGATAGAGCAGCATGGGGGAACAGCTACATGCATAGCGCGGGTTTCGTCCACCCATTTTCACCAGAGTTATGGCCCTTTTTTTACTTAGACAATTCAATTTTGTCCGTCCGTACAAACATTTTGCATTATTGTTCAGCAACCGCTGGGCAGATTTAGCTGATATTTGGTATGGTGATAGAGCAGCATGTGGGAACAGCTACATGCATAGCGCGTGTTTCGTCCACCCATTTTTACCAGAGTTATGGCCCTTTTTTTTACTTAGAAAATTCAAATTTTCTCTTGTTTATTTGGGTTTCCAGATGAGCTTTGGTGGTACGATTGCAAATCCCGTATTTTTGTGGATCAGTTATATGAAAATACATGTCAAGTGCGAATTTGGGTATGATCTGATGATTTTTGCCAGAGTTATGGCCCTTTTTTCAACTTAGAAAATTTGAATTTTCGCTTGTGTTTGGGTTTCCGGATCGCTTGTTTTGTGGTTTTTAGTCAACATTTCTGTACGAACTTCTTTTGGAATGGTCATATAGACCTCCTCGGATATCCGCAGTTTCGTCCATGCTTAATCCAAATTGCTACGGTCGGGGGCAAATGCCACGCGACAGCGTACCTCTTGTTCATCTTTGTTTATCTGGAAATAGTGGCTTTTTGGTCTGTCTGGTGTCTGTTCATGTCGTAACTTCAACAGTTGGGCTGGGATCTCAACCAAATTTGGTGTGGATGTTCACAACTATGAGGACATTAAATAGAGGGTTCCATCGTTTTGTTCGGATTTTCCATTCTAGAGTTATTCATCTTTGTTTATCTTGAAATGTTGGCTTTTTGGTCTGTCTGGTGTCTGTTCATGTCGTAATTTCAACAATTGTGCTGGGATATCAATGGAATTTGGTATGGATGTTCACTGCTATGAGGATATTCAATAGGGGGTTCCATTGTTTTGCACCGCTCTTCCTTTCTAGATTTATTCATCTTTGTTCATCTGGAAATGTTGGCTTTTTAGTCCGTCTGATGTCTGTTCATGTTGTAACTTCAACAATTGTGCTGGGATCTCAATGGAATTTGGTATGGATATCCACTGCTATGAGGACATTCAATAGGGGGTTCCATTGTTCTGTTCCGCTTTTCCATTCTAGAGTTATTCATCTTTGTTTATCTGGAAATGTTGGTTGTTTGGTCCATCCGATGTCTGTTCAGCTCATAACTTGAACAGTAATGCTCGGAACTCAATGAAATTTTGTATGGATATTCACCACTATGAGGACATTTAATGGCACATTTAAAAGTTTGTTTGGTTTTTTGTTCTATAGTTATCTTTGTTCATATGTCTGAGTATAGCCATCATAAGTTATAGATGTGCCCTCACTAGGCGGTATGCCACGAGGGGGTATGCGCCGGACGACAGTCCATCTCTTGTTATATGTAGAATTCCCCTTGCTATCGCCCAAAAACAGTGCCCTTATATTAATGCCCATTGCCATAGATGCTAATGTGTGCAATATATATAAAGAAGAGTGAACTGAATTCATTTTGACTAATGTGGTTGTATTTCTGACTGACATAATGAAATTTTAGTAACATAATTAAAGGCATATTATGGGCTTGTTCGAGTGCATGAAATTGATAAGTAGTACGCAGGCGCCATGCCAACTGTGGGAATGTAGCATTCTACTAACATCGCCGAAAATCTGATACCACTCCATATAAATCATCGCCTGAACTAAGCCCAATTGTAAATAGTATACATCTCGATTCGGGACGCAACAATCGGCGATAAACTAACGCAAATGATTTCGCCGTTGAGAGTCATTGCATTTAATTAATATATAAGAATGACGCTTTGTGCTGTAAACATTCGTAAACATAACTACTTTGAGCAAGATTATTCTCCATTTCCATTTGATCACCCAACCGAAGTGTTTCACATCACTTTAACTTATTTTACCTAGTATTGCCTAGGAAAACTGATTTTGCCTCTGCTGTCCCCAAGGTATTGGCTGATTATTAACCGGACTGAGGGTGGCAACTTTGGTTACTGATATATTACACATCTTTTCTCCAAAATGCTCATGAGACAAATGTTCTTTATTTCAGTTGACGTGGAGAAAAACATCAGATCCGAACCCTTTAACTATTGGTAGTGTTCGATATGTGAAGGACAAACGATTCGACGTTTTTGAAGATAGACTGAAAAATCAGTGGAACTTGTTGATAAAACAAGTTAAAACAACAGATGCGGGTGTATATGAGTGCCAAGTTAGTTCAAAGCACAAAAGCCTTCGGTGGCCGATCCGACTAAATGTGATAGGTGAGTATTCTTGACATGAAACATGTGTTATTTGCATACTTTATACAAAATGGTTTGGAGAACAATTTGTTGGCACCTTATGAATCCCCTCTCCTGATACAATATAACAGAACACATATGTTATCCATATGATTGTATAAACGTATTTACATGGTGACAGGTTTTGAAATATATAATTTGTAATGCCTGCCGGAGTTTATCAGTAGTTGCTTCACGGCTGAGGGAATTAGTGCTTAAAGATTTGCACTATACATGTATCACCCCTGGTCAAGTGGTCCTGCTAATGTGCTATGATGCGGTTGGGTCCTGCTGAATTGATATGACACTGTTAGGGCAAACTTATGCTGTTAACAAAAAGTACGGTGTTCCGATAATCTGAACATATCCAGGAAAAGCCATTATGCTTATCAAACATTCAAAAACATATTTATTGCGAAATTTATTTAATACTGGTTGTCTTAGTTGCTAAAATCGACTTTAGTCAAGGTGATTATTCATGTCGTTTTAGAAACACCAGCGCAGGCATTAATATATTTTTTCAAAAATATATATGTTCTTGAATGTTTCATACACACCACTTGACCAGGGGTGTATTTGGTGAATATATTAATATTTTGTACTACTGATGGGTATAATGTATAACTGGTATTATATGTATGTTGGAGGGAAATATAGATACACACGCACATATAATCTGTATTTGTTTTCGTTGTGCTTGTGGTCTGAAAGACAATACAGATAATTGATTAACATTTTATATTTGGTTGCCATGTCAATGCCAGATAATAAATAGATAATAAATAGAAAGCGCATTCAACAATCGTATACTAAATATAAACAGTTATGAATCCTAAAGCTGAGTCCCAGCAATATATTCAATATATTGCTGTGCATAATGTAAAATAGTTTCATATTGTTTTGACTATATATACCTTTAATTCGGAATTGTTCACTGGGATGGATTATTCTTGATCTGCAGTGGAGTAAAACGCAATATAAAGAGTTGATAGAAACAAAAGCGATGTGTGAATTAAAAATAATCCCGTTTTTAGATAACATTTGAAGGCATATTATATAGTTCAGTTATTTAAAGTGCTATAAAATTTGCCGAATTTTTCAAAAACTTTGCCGATTGTTATGGAGTCGATTGACTTGTATTGCTGTTAATAATCGCCAAACAAATTGATAGATTAAAAGGTCATACATGTATCATAAAGGCCCAACAATGTATTCCTTCTCTATGTGGTACTCATCTGAACGTATCTACTATACCACACATTTATTTGTATAACCAACTTCTCTATCCAGAATGTGTTTGGCTCTATTGGTGAATGCCGAATTCAGCAACGACGAACTAAATCAGGTCTGGCAATTCCCAAATATAGCTACAATAGCCATATGTAGCTATTGTAGCTACATATGGCTACTGATGATGGATGAATCTGGTTGAAGAGAGATAACCCAATCCAACAAATAATCAATTAAATACACAATCACATGATTTGATAATACTCTTAGTAAATTAATATTGTTTGCTATGTTCATGTATAATTAACAAAATAGTCCAATATTGTAACTTTTTCCTGACAACTGTACCCAATTAGAATAAGATTAGATCATACATGGATGGATCTGAGTCCAATATCACATAGCATAACCAATATCTAAACAGATGCATGTGCTTAGCTGTGCTTCTCTGATATTCCGTAAGCTGGTGCAACCGAAATGTCATCGGTAGTTATTTCATAAGTTGTAACAACACAATCCTCACCATCCTTAGTTGAAACAGCTCGCGGTAATGCATGCAATGCAACTTGGTAAAATAATGTTTGACGATAGTATAAATGTAGCTACAATAGCTACATATAGCTAGTGTAGCTATAATTGGGAATTGCCAGACCTGTCAATGTGAAAGTTACTCTAAGTGAAAATTTGGCAAGCTTTATGTTATTTGAAAATAACGGGATTATGCCTTGAATTATGCTGTTTGTTGGGCTGAACATCCCCATACAAGAATTGTTGTCTATAAAGTAAGAATGCTATTAGTAATGTCAGTTTTTGCCGCTAAATATGGACGTGCATATTTTAATTACATTCGGATGGAGGATCTCTTGATTTGAAAATGTAATGAAGCCCTACACACATAATATCTCCTAATATCCATACACTCGAGTCATTAATCATTCATTGCATATTGCCGCAACTTATTTTTTAAACAATCTGAATATACCATGCCAGAATGGAAGACTATCGCGTGCATCCCAAAATACCTATTTCCGAATATGTTCCTTTAGTGGAAGTCGATCATGTCTTCGTGGAAGTATTTATTTCAGACGGAATACAGAATTATTTAGCATATCAACTCTTGAGAGCACATAACTATGAACTTTATTGTCTCGATTAAAGGGACGTAAGGTCTTACTTTACTTTAAACATATTTTATTTGTAATAATACAAAGTGGATTGGGGCACAAGTTACATAACTTAATGAGCCCCTCTCCGGTATACATTGTTACAAAATTACATAATTGACAAAGTGGCACAATAAGTGACTTATTTACAGCTGTGTGGAATGTGAGAGAATGGTGACTGGTGAAGGATGATCTTAGCGGATCGTTAGGAAAGGATAATGTAAGGTGGTGGGGTGCCAATGTCGATTGTGTTTATTTAAAACATTGTTATGGCCGAGCAAGTACCAGGTCGAAAAAAGCAATAAACAACAATAAACATATTTATGTCCTACTTATTAATTAAGTTAATATCATTTGTTAAAACGTTTAGTTTCCGTAATAAAATGTTGTACTATTTTGAACAATTTCACATTCTGTATTATATCTATGTTATGGATGCCAGAAAGTAAATAATTCATAGGTCTTTGAAGTGGGTTCATGCAAAATAACATAAAAGTCTGTAAAACAACTATCATCAACAAGTATATGACAAGTTGATTCACTGTGTTCTTATTTTTATTAGCTCACCTGAGACGAAGTCTCCGGTGGAGCTATAGTCATCACTCCTCGTCCGTCGTCCGTCCGTCCGTCTGTCTGTCTGTCTGTCAGTCCGTCTGTCCGTCCGTCAACTTTTTAAAAAACATCTTCTCCTCTGAAACCATAATACCAAATTGGTTCATATTTGGTGTGGATGTTCCCTAGGTGACTCTCATTCAGATTTGTTCAAATGAGGTCACTGGGTCAAATAGTTGCCAAACCAGGGTCATAACTCTATTCCTCCACAGTAATTCTTACAACAACTTCTTGTCCATAACCATTGTGCCGATTTAGCTAATATTTGGTATGGAGGGTCCTTGGGTGACTGGTGTTCAGATTTGTTCAAATGAGGTCATCCGGTCAATTAGTTGAGAAACCAGGGCCATAACTCATAGTAATTCTTACAATGACTTCATCTACGAAAATATTGGGCCGATTTAGCTTATATTTGGTACTGAGGGACTTTGGGTGACTGGGAATCAGATTTGTTCAAATTGGATCACTGGGTCATTAGGGGCAGAGCCAGGGACATAACTCTAAAAACCAAAAAATTACATTTTTGTATTTTGATCATATTTGGTGTGGATGTTCCCTAGGTGACTGTCATTCAGATTTGTTCAAATGAGGTCACTGTGTCAAACAGTTGCGAAACCAGGGCCATAACTATATTCCTCCTTGGTAATTCTTATAACGACTTCTTGTCTATAACCATTGTGCCGATTTAGTTTATATTTGGTATGTGGGGTCATTGAATGACTGGGGTTCAGATTTGTTCAAATGGGGTCACTGGGTCAAATTCGGGTGCAGGCAGGGCCATAATTCCCAAAAAAATAATAAAAAATTCAGGAACTCCATGATCAATTTAACATACAAAAACAATTATCACCCTCCCCCCACATGACCCAGAACCCCACCCTGCCCCCAACCAACAGCATTCCACCCTATCTCATTTCCTAACTCACAGGATCTCCCCCACCAGCATATTAAGTCAATTGTATTAGCTACAGACAGAGAGAGTTAATATAAATACTACCCACAAGCATCAATTGAGATGTTTATCAGGCTGACAGGTGTGAACTTAATGCACCAGACAGCACTCATGCCAATGTGTGTTATTAAAATAAAAACAAATTATTGTTCTCTAACCTGAATTTAGTGTGTCTGGCATTTGCAGAATGAGGTTCCCAGAGGGTGAATTTAGTTATGCTACCCTGCACAGCAGTCTAGCATCACCAAATACACTAGCCAGGGTCCTCATTCTGCTTAAGCCTCATCTTCTGGGAAGTATATATGCACTTAAATTGACATTTTTACTTACTTTTTCCCTTCTATTTAGTTTCATTATCCCCTAATTTGTGAATATAAAATGCATAATTGAGGTGCCCAGTGGGTGCACATCACCAACTTTAACTGGAGAACTTCAATCTAATGCTATGTCTCCCATAGCAGTTGAGGCCTACACAGAATGAGGTCCTCAGAGGGTGAATTTGGTGATGCTAGCCCGCATTGCAGGATTGTGTCATTAAATTCACCCTTATGGGACCTCATTGTGCAAATGTCAGACACTATGTTCAGGCTTGGCTGTTCGAATATTATGTTCTTAACCACCAGTATCCAATTGAACTCATTATACCCTGAAAAGAAAACTTGGGGGGGGGGTATATTGGATTGAATTTGTCAGTATCTATGTCAGACTGTTTTCCCATCCATCCATCTGTCATTATGTCTCTATCCGTCCATCAATTGTTTTCTTCTCCAGATACATATTAATATTTAGGTGTGGATGTAAATCCTTGTTTTGAACACAGCTGTAGGAGTAACACAATACATTGGTATCACTGGGCAAATGTTTGTGCCATCATTAATTATCTTCATGTCAACAGGTCTCCCAGACATTCTTGTTGCTGATAGTGGCTTTATGAATGGAATTTTATCCCATGTTTATCTCAGATACAAATTGCCTGTTTGAAAGATAAAGTTTATTTTTACTATTAATATTAACCATTTCATGACCAGAGTTGTGCTGGTGAGACCCTGTGCTTGTGCATTCTCTTATATATGCTCCCATGGGAAGCCTCCCATATAAAAGAGAATGCACTGGCTTTCCAGGTCATGGTAATTTTGTTAAGGCAATAGGCATCCAAATAAATGATGTATGTCATATTCTTGCAGGGATGTCGCCACTGTGTTGGGGGGGGGGGGGGGGGGTGATTTACAGATTTGTTCAATGAAATGTAATTTTTGAGCTCACATCTTCTCTAGACTGAATGGGTTCATATTTGGTGTAGATGTTCCCTCGGTGACTTACATTCATATTTGTTTAAATGAGGTCACTCTATCAAATGGTTATGAAGGCAGGGCCATAACTCTTGCTCTCCATAGTAATTCTTAAAAACTACCTCTTCTGCTGTACCATCAGGTTGAACGGGTTCATATTTGGTATGAACAGTCCTTGGGTGACCTGGAGTTCAGATTTTTTTCTTCAAATAGGGTCATTGGTTTTAAATGGGGTCAACTTGTCAACTAGGGGTCAAGCAAAGGAAAGTTTTCCTCTTAATATGCTTCCTTCACACAGACCATCAGGTCTATTTTATTGATATTTAGTATGAAGGGTTCTTTGGTATCTGGGATTCAAATTTATTCAGATGGGGTCACCAGATTAAATAGACTGGGACCAGGGACATAACTGTATGTCTCTATAGTAATACTTAAAAATGTCTTCTCAAGAGAGGTTGGACTATTTAGCTTACATATAGTATGGAGGATCCTTTAGTGACTGAGATTCAGATTTGTTAACATGAGGTCAACCTGTCAAGAAATGACGGGGCTATGGGGACTTCACTTAAAACATCTACCTTGGAACTACCTGACTGATTAATCTTGACATATATATGTTGTTTTCGGGTTCATGGATAATTGGGCTTCAAACATGTCTAAATAGTTTATAAAACGGTGCTTGTGAGATTGGAAATTTCGAACAATTGAGAAAGTTTGAGACGTCAGTTGTGAAATTCTAACCTAAGACTTGGGAATCTGGAGCCCGGTCAGGAGGGGATATGTTGAGCTGGAGGGGGATCTGTAGTGTTCCATTGGTAATTTAAAGGTAGATATTCGCTGATCGACATGAAGCCTCTCTAGCCACATATCCTGTGTAGATCCGCTTCTTTTAAAGTGATTATGAAAAGTTCTGACTGTTATGGTCTCAAGAGTCCCAGTCTTATCAGTCTTTGCAGTCTGGTGAGCGACCCCACAGTCTTTGACTGTCTTGTTATAAATAACACTCCAGTAATGCATTATCTCATGTCAATACCATTGGTGTGTAAACGTTACTGCTACAGTGGAATTAACAATAAACGTCAAATTAGACCAATAAGATAGCAAAGTTTTAATCAAAAACTAAACAGTAGACATTGGAAAAGGTCAAAGCATTGAAAAAATTCCTGAAAATCATATTCAGTCTAAAATATGTTTTTTACTTACATACTACACGATTAGCGATGTTTGTTGTCAAATCATTGTAGCTGTTTTGTTTACATAACAATGGTTTCAACACGAGAAATTTCGTTACTGGATAACTACCAGTACTAAATATAAGAAAACAGTTTATCAATATCTCTATTATATGTTCATCTTAGTGGTGATTTTTTACAGACTTATATATGTTTTGCACATTTATCCAATGTGCGTTCCTTGTGTCCCTTTAATATAATGTAATGTCATACCACGCATTGTCATGGATCATGAATACAAACTTTCACGATTAGCTTGAAATATTCACGGTCCGATTTGACATCAAATTAGTCAATCTTTCCAATTATGGCTATTTATCAAAGACGAACATTAAATTTTTTTGCTAGCCTGACTAAACTTCAAGACGTGTTAAAACTCTCCCTTTGAAAGTCCATATCTGACCATCAAAAGCTACTTTTAGGGTACGTTCATAAGTCGAAAATTTGCCAAGCATTAATGAACAGGCATTTCTGTATAAAAGTCTACAATGTGCCAGAAACCAATGCAAAAATGATTTATAAAATGCACCTTAACCACTATTTATATGCTATCAGAATTTAACTGTCAATAAATAGCATGCAATTATCTCGCAAGAATCAATCATAGATGTATAGGTTAAGACAATGGGTTAGTAGCACCGTTACATGTGGAACTATCTAAAGTTTACATATCATGCCGTTAGCTTTGGTATATAAGCATTTTATATGAATGTTGCCGTTGATATTCTCGCATCATACGGTTTTCTATGAGAAAATGCCTGCACAAAATGCCGTGAAAACTTGTCAGTGTATGAACGTACCGGGCTCGTTGGCACGATCCAATTATATTCTGGTGTATGAAAGGTAATCATTGCTGTTTTGTGATATCAAACCGGATCGTGGGTCTTTGCCTTTGCCTTTGCCATTGCACAGCGGAATGGACCCACGCTACATATCGCATGCACACGATTGCACTGTATATAAAGGACAATACAAAGTGGTTGTGCTTCAATATCCGACCTTCTAATTTTTCGCACCAATTTCTTGAACTGGGATGACATACTTCCCCGTCCTATCGATTATGGTATAAACTTCATGATGTCAGGGTGACAAAATAGTTCGTATTCGCGTGGAGAAATGTGTTTTATGAGATATCGATATGTTGTTCGGTTATCACGATTCAGACAGAACACTTCAGTCGATAGCTATAATACATTAGTCGGCAGTGCTCTCTGTCAAACCGGGAATTGTTGATCAAGGTCAACTTCACGAAATATTTCGCCGATAGTTCAATCAACCGTCTACAATGCAGCCATGTACAGCACATGGTTGTGACTTTTCCTACATTATCATGTATACCATCTTCTGAATTCTGATGGGGCGCTATATATAAGACAAGCGCACCGGGGGAGATACGTAATGTGTAATATGTGCATATGGGAGATATCGCATGAATCTCTAGGCATCCATCAATTGATAATGTCATCGAATATAGGGATGTATCAAGGGTTTGAGGTCTTCGCAACATACCAAGTATTAATGGTCTTATTTAAATATCAAAGTAACTACCAATTTATCAGAACGTTGATATATTCTCAAGAGTACAGAAATATATTCTACCGAAAAAAAGATTAGCACACTCATGAACAAATAAATAAAAAAGCATTAACAACATGAAGTAACTACATGTATTGTCATATTTAACAAATTCGTGTGTGGGCCCCATAGGCACCGAGGGGTAGGTAGGGTCATACTGTATACATATATATATGTATATACTTATCTGAGTTGAGGGACATCTAAATGTGCCGTTCCAATCCATACATGGCCATTTCGATAAGGAATGAGAATATATTCACGCTCAACGAAGCAAGCACCTTTGACGCAATGAACACTCATAATGAGTCTGCATGTGCCTCCATGTTTCGGATATATGACAGGTAAAAGATAATGCAATTCGGTGTCAATTATAAACCACTAATCATCCATATGGATATATGGCAGGGAAATGACAACTATATATAAATAATATAAGCTTATATACTCGCATTCGCGCCGTCATATCATATTCTACACACACGACTACAGTTGAATTGTAGAAACTTAAATTATCACAAATACGCGAATTTCCTAACCGACAACCCGTATTGTGAATGCGGTGATCTCGAGGACAGCCAACATGTTCTACTGCATTGTATAACATACTCTATACAGAGAATCGCACTGCTAAATTCGTTATCTGACATATGCGACCCAACAACAGAAATAGTTCCACGTGGGTCGTCCGACCTTTCATACGAGACACATTTTCTCATCGCCAAAGAAGTCCAATAATACATAATTAATACCAAACGTTTCTCCTAACTGTAGTCTTTCACACTCTGGACTCGAGTCTGGAGTCTATCTGCAGAAAACAAAAACAAATTAACAGTTGATTGATACGCCGCGAAGAAAAAACACAATAAGGACTCTCTCTCTCTCTCTCTCTCTCTCTCTCTCCTCTCTCTCTCTCTCTCTCTCTCTCTCTCACACACACCCTCTCTATTTCTTTCTCTCTCTCATTCAAGTTAATATTACTTTCATACTAACACCAACATCCTCTAATTCTATGTTTATACAAGAAAACTGAAATAGCAAATCGTCACCCCTTCCCACCACGTGTGCATATTATGTAACCCCTTGTATATACGTCCTCATTATAAATTGATATCACAAAGCACCAACAAAGACTGGCCCTCCGAGCGGTGGGATGGGGAAAAATAATCCACGGAAACGACTCATATAAACATATATAAACGACTCTATACGCTTGCTGTATGATCCAGATAAAATCTTGCTTCATCTAATAATTGTAAATGTATATATATAACGAAACTACATGGAATAAATAATGTTTAAATACAGCTTATACTGTCAGGTCCCATTCTCATCACATATGCTTGGACATATTTGCTATCATTCTGAAATATTTGTATTGTAAATCAAATCTATCGATGTTTAATTGTAAATGAGAATAAAATATCGTTTACACCAACACCAGACCAACCAGAATACGATCTGTTCAGAGGACCATGCATGGTCAAATGTTTGGACTGAAATTGCTATTAATTTCAAGCCAGCCACATAATGGGGCGCTATATGTCGGAAATTCCGTCAGTTGAAAGCTTGAGGTACCTGTTGGAACTTTCGAGCCGATTGGGTTGAGGTGCAAATAAAATTTCCCAGACGTATATACACGAAATATTCATATATGGAATGTATCGAATTGTTTGAAAATATCGCCATAAATCGAACAAAATGGTCTCTTTTCTTCCCACCCGGATCTTGTAATAATAATAAAAAGCGTTCTTTGTCCGTTTCTTCTTGATATGGTAAATACTAATCCCTGCATGCACCATTAGTATGATACGAAACTATTTCAATCTAACATGCAACAAGGTGCGATTGTGAGACCAGCCACGGGCAGTGTTCAGATTTGACACGAACGCGCCACACATCCTTCCAAAAGGAATAGTGCGTGCAATAAAATTCGAACTGTGATAAATATCGATTCCACACGTTAAAAACGTCTTTTAGTGTGTAAAAATACGAGTTCATCGAGTCAAACGAGCGCGACGTACGCACGCATTGCAGTGTTCTATGTACGAATATCTGCGCCATACATTGTACATTATTTATACTGTTCCATTCAATCAACACTGATTACAATGTATATATGCGTATTGTGTTGCGTATACTACGCTTGGGAATAAAATGCGGTGTAAACAGAATTATCTCAAGAGTCTCAAAGGATTCGGTAATGAACTCAACCGGAACTCGTGATAATCTTTGGTCCAGGTCGGCAATATTGAGATCAGAGATGTGCGCACATGCGCAGTCTGTCGCATATTCCAGTAAACAAGCACTCACGCATACGCGAAATAATCCCAATCTTAGTTAATTTAACCCTTAGATCCTCTGATGTATTGATTATCACACTCAGTTCTAAAATTATTCACTTTAGTAGTTGATATACCATTGCTGGTATGTAAAGATAACATATGACTTTGCATGCATTCATTTGTAGGGACATTAAGATATAATATATGAAAAGATAACACAAATGCGATTTGGTTTGGGTGTATCTTTAACCCGGATTCCCGGATTCGTCCGACAATATTCTTTTCTCCGCATCCGGAACCGACCCACTTTATAACATCGTTTTAAATTACGGTTGTGTGTAATTTTCACATTATCTTATACGGCTATATGCGACCGATGATTGCTACTGACATTATTGCATTGTTAATTGTAAATTTCCGTTCTTTGTACCATATTCATGTTTGGAAGATTAAAGTAGCTATACCTGTACAATAGTATCAGCAGGGTTCGAACCTGGTATACACGTATTTCAGTTAGTCGACGCACACTATTATTCAGATACCACTAACATTTCGCAGAGTAGAGAGTGTCAATAGTTTTACAATCATGTACAGAATATATTCGATCGCCAATCTTATATATGCATTATAGCGTACACGTTTCAAATAGCATTCCCGAGGTTAGAACCTGATATGCACACATCATCATTTGAGTCTGTACACGGGCATGCACTGTTACATACACTCACCACAACTGATGTTTGGTAGAACAGAGTAATAAAACACAACACCCTCTATCACCATTATTTTGTCATAAATTATGCTTGAACCCCTCAACAAGGAACCCGGAAACATTGTCCACATATATAGTGCCGATGCCAAATTCCAAACGTGGTCCGGTACCTATACCCATGGTAGAACCAGTTGAAATCAACTTTTTTTTAACCCTTTACCAAACAGAACGGCCCAGTGCCAATGCATTCTCTTTTATATGCGAGTCGACCATAGGTCGCCTCGCATATATAAGAGAATGCATTGGCTTAACATATTAAAAATTATAAAATTGTTAAAGAATGTAAGAAAAAATGGTAAAAAAAGATTTTTTTTAGGCCAATGCATTCTCTTATATATGCGAGGCGACCTATGGTCGACTCGCATATATAAGAGAATGCATTGGCACAGGGCATAACTATAACCATCACAATGTGGTCAATGAGCCGGTTCCAATGATATCCATATTTGTATGGTTTTATTGAGACAGACCCAAGATATTTTAGGCTGTTGAAGCTTTATTTGGCCGGTTTTGGCCGGTTTGTTGGGTAAAGGGTTAAAAAGAAATATATATTGTTCACGAAAATGACAGTAAAAAGTACAACGGCATCACTGGTGGGTGAGATCGACGATGAATGATCAGTCCTAACTTATTTGTCAACAGCGTTGGTGTTAAAATTACTGCATCCTAAAATATCTCTACTTGAAAGGATAAAACGTGTTGGTTAATTTTGATTTTCCATCCATTTGGAGCCGAAAAATATAAGTTTTGCTGACAAATTATTCCTTTTCAGGGAAATATTTATTTCGATTAATGATAATTCAAACGAATATCGCAATAATGCCAGACTATGTAATTCATATGATGTACTAGTTATTCGAGGACATCCTACTCAATGTAAGGTCTTGAGCACACCACGAACTGAACCGATATGCTCTATATGTTAACCGAGGATGTGAACGAAGGGTAGTTCTATCAGGGAATATATACTTATTCACATATGGGTGTTTATATGGGTGACTTGGTTCCCGAAAGAATGTGCTTTACAAAAATCAGCTGACAAATACGAAAGGAGAATTTTCTATTATTTGGGGACCCCCGCTACCCTACTTGAAGTCTTGAAGTTGAATACACCGCGAACTGAAAGGATTGCTCTCAATATTAGCAAAAGATGTGGGCAAAGGGTAGTAATATAAGAAGATACACAATGTTTATGGCTGAGTTGGTGCCCGAACGTCTTTGGCACTTTACAAAAATCGGACGGCAAACGATAAAGGCGAATTTCACTGATTGGGGACCCCCTAACCCATTTAACCTCTTGAACACACCACACACTTTGGTCCAGTTGGAAGTCGACTGGCTATAAGTCAGGGGTTTTAAGTTGGACATTTCAAGTTTAATACCCTCTGCCCGTCAAAGAAGACCATCTAGCTATGTCCCTGTTTATAACTACTTGTTTTAAAGTTATTTGACAAGTACTGACTATTTTAGTTTTCATAGTCCCAGTTTGCTCTGTCTTTAAAGTCAGGTGAGCTCTCCACAGTCATTGACTGTCTTGTTGTCACATTATCCTGATATCTTTGGATTTCGCTCGCCCAGTTGCAAACAGCATTTATTTAAGAAATTGATGTTGATTTGCTTGTGTTCCATAGAGTATGGATGCAAGTTGGTTTGACACATGTCAGACCAACTGTCATCCACGCTCTATGGCCGGAGCGCAACAAAATCAACATCGATTACTTATATTTACAATCAACCGAGTCAGCTGGCAGATTAAAAGAGCATTAAGCGCCCAATTTCAAACGTTTTTCTCGCAGCTCGAGTGCAAGTTGTGTCTGCACAAAAAATGGAAGCCAGTAGTGATCATGTGACGTAATTTCGACAAGCAACATCCTGCATTAATGTTCCACAGCGGGAATGCATATAGGATCGAGTGTAAGTGTAAGGTTCTTTTGGTTCGAACCTAATATTCACGCATCGGTGATTCGGTGTGCAAGCAGAAGTTATAGACACACTCGCATGCATTTTTCATGGTGCAACTCATCATACTTATATCACGCAGACAGATTAATGACGCTTTGCTATTTAATGCTGTACCACGAAGCGCACCGAATCTCGTTTATGGCGCATATAGATCTACATTATTGATGGGAAAAGCCTCTGTGGAAGTCGTCATGTTGGTTAATTTCCGTACCAAAGCCGCTATAAAACTCAAATAACGAGCAATGCTCTCTTCATAATGAGTGATGATCTAATGTGTTAATCTCAGAAATAGAATGCTTGAAGGGTAAGCAGGGCGGAAAATATCGCAAGCTACTCGTTCGCACTTTTATGCGAATATTGGTGTAGCCTGCTATAATTTGTCAGATCACACAAAGTACGCATCGGTCCTGTATGTACGCATGTAGTGACACACAGCGGGCTAGCATCACTAAATTCACCTTCTGCATGTGGACCTCATTCTGATTAGGCCTCATCATCCCTGGAAAGTATCTTTGTTATCAACTTAACAAGTTTGTTTTAGTTTCTTTAGAAATTTTCGTTTCTTTTTTAATTTAATTTCTCAAGATCCCCAAATTGGCAGACGGCAATGAATAATCGAGGTGCCCAATAGGTGCACATCAGTATCTTCACCATCTGAAAATTTAAATCTCTGACTGTGTGGGGTAACGTCTCTAAATTCACCCTCTGGGAACCTCAGTCTGCAAATGTCCGGCACCATATTTTAAGGGCTGACTGCAACCCGCGTTCGTATGACATATTTTTGTTTTGTAGTCATACAACTTGGTTGGATCACCCGACCGACCCACACAAATAATCATTTTGAAACAAAATAAAAATTCTCTTTTGTTGCTGTATTGTTGCCTATATATGAATGTACCCTTGTTTTCTATTTCAAAGATATACCAACTGATCAATTATATTTGATAAATAAATATGGTGGGACATGTATTATATTATACCATTCTATAGAGTTTTGACGTTGAAGCGTTTATATATCCTATATTCTTATAAGTATGAAGTTATATACATGTATAGGTACATGCAGAACATAACATATAAATATGTAGTTTATGAAATTAAGCTTGCAGTATCTCCATTTTGTAGTTTATGCAGTTGAAGGCACTGATATTGCAATGTTATTATTATTAGGACAAATTTTAATAAAATTTATGTTATTATATTTGTATTCTATATTCTATCTCCGTTCAAAGAACGCGTGCCGGCAATAATGCAAAATATGACCGTGCTAATCTCTAATTGAAATTATTTTTCAAGTGCCCTTTCTATAAGAAATTTATGACAGTAATATAGTCTCAGAGATACATTGTTTTATTGACATTTTTCTCCAGTTTATCTTTGTTGATAGAAAATTCCACTCGTAAGATTACGCTAAATTTATGGGTGAATTTCAATATGATGTTAGTCTTATATGAAGTTTTATGGAGAACTATATTATTGCAACTGGACACATCTCCGAATATTTAGTATTTGCTTGAAACAAATCAACCCATAATGCAACATTTAAAATGGTACCCGTAAATGAGATATATACTATAGTACATTTTGTCAATCATGGTCTAACGCTCCATGACTAAGATACGGGCTGAATTTTAATATGCGTATGGGTTCGTTTCAGATGGCCCGAGCCCACACAGAACGGATCGGAATCCAGGTAATCCTCGTCAGCAGACTTTAATGTTAACTCATTCTGCATGTGACGTCATTATTTACCCGCATGAGTCAAAACCCTGTCTCACATTCTATAGTTCTGCTTCAACATTTCCGTTCTTCCTTGTTTCGTCACTCATTGTCCTCACTATAACAACTTGTTTTGTGTCCTTCGCCATTTGTTCATGCAACTGATATGTGAATTGTGATATTCGCGCCATTGCATCTCTTCAATATGCGTGGTGCCTGCCACGTGCACAATAATCGTTTTATTGATAAATGAAACGAACTCCAATTTATCACTCGATGTCTCGCTGATCAACTCATATATCGCAATCGAATTAAAGGCGTTGAGAGTAATGCCGACTGTTATTCAAACCACGACGCGTTTAATTAAATTTTTACAAATTAGTTCAACGATGGGCCACACGCAGTTGGGAGATTGCACCCACACAGCTGGGCTTATAACTCATCCGATTAGATGCTGCAGCTCAAACTGCAAGGCAGAGTTATGTCTCATCGCTATGCTCGTCAGACCACTACCACCACGTGCTATAGTGTATACTACTTCAACAGAACATTTCATAAAAATGGCTCATTCTCAGCGACTTGGCTTCGCTGAGGAAATAACCTCTTCCATAGATAGAAACCAGATCTGCCGGTATATTTTAATCACGTGACGTATGTTGGCTGCGAGACTCGTCTGTTAAACTTTAACTAATTATTTATATTTATTACTATTTATCAATAGTTAATGCACGATCAAGTCTGGTACTGACGTGCAGTGCATACATTCTGCACCATTCACATCTTTGCGTCAACGAGTCAAGGTCGTCGCCTTATTACCATGACCGTGTATATATATAGCATTGGGCAAATGTGGTTTATATTTACAGAAGATGTGATTTCCTCAGCGAAGCTGAAATAGCCGAGTCGTTGAGAATGAAAAATGGCTGTCACTAATTGCCACATGTGCCGTTTCCAATCATGTATTGTTTATTTGTCTAATTTCTGACAAATCTAGTGATTCAAGGTTACTCAACATATAGGAACACCGAATCGAACATTTAATACAGTTTAAGTTGTTTAGGATCTCTAGGGAAGGTATACCAAACTCGTGTCAGAAACATATGTTATTTTTGTTTACTTCCGTCTAGTCGTCGTAGGAGTTGACGGACGGACTACATTGTATTTTGATCTGATCCAGCCAATTTCTGATTAAATATGGACAATTAATTTTCTCAGAATAACGCAGAATGAGTTGTAAACGAGAAAAGTCTATAATAAATAAATGTGAGAACAGCTTTATGTACGTCATAAAAGTGGTCTGACCAACGTGGCGAGTGAACAGAACACCACCTTGTAGTTTGGTTGCATTAATATTGCACACTTGATTATTGGCTATTTGCAACCATATTGTTTTATCACGCAATTTATGATGGATGCATAGAGGAGAGTATATATTAAATACGTCCGATTTTAATTTTAACATTACATGTATACGCCAATGAAAATTAGTTATATATATAGGTGATTTACAGAACACGAAATGTGATACATATATGTTATCACCACCAATATTGGTTTCCAAGATCCGCATTAAAGTCGAGCTTGCTTCTCTGGGCAGTCCGCCGATGAGTCTGCAGGACGAGCCGACAGACAACCCAGAGAAGGTAGCGAGACTTGCATACCCATCTCGGGTGGTGATTGCAAATTTATCTACAAATAATTCAAATAGAATATCGAATAAAAGGTACTTGTCAGAGGAACTATGTCGCTGCCAGTTGCCCGTATAAATCAATGTTTTTAAAAAGAAGCAAATTTCTCCACAACGCACGTGCATTCGCTGTTGTCATCCAGGAAACGGCTTGTTGCCATACAGGATAAGGAGTCGGAAACATTCCAGTCGTTACTGTATGTAGTTGAGGAAAAGCACCTAAGATAAAATAGATGCATCGTGAATATATACCAGAATCTATCTTAGAGCTCTTGTGAGACATTTGAGACAAATAGTCTACATTGCAATATTATTTAGAGACTGATCATTTTGAAAAATCACCAATTAAAAGATATTTGATATTTTAGTCGCTTATAAAGTACATGTATGATACCGGAGAGTCTAATGCTGGGTGTTGTAATAGTTACCTTCTATGGCAGTAATATTCCCACATATTCAGTAATATTATTTGCTAAAACAACGAAACAATAGCAAATATAGACTAATAATGAGCTTTCAATGTATCTCAGAAAATAACGTGCACGTACATCATATAAATAGACACGTATACACACATCATATAAATAGACACGTATACACACATCATATAAATAGACACGTATACACACATCATATAAATAGACACGTATACACACATCATATAAATAGACACGTATACACACATCATATAAATAGACACGTATACACACATCATATTAAATAGACACGTATACACACATCATATAAATAGACACGTATACAAACATCATATAAATAGACACGTATACACACATCATATAAATAGACACGTATACACACATCATATAAATAGACACGTATACACACATCATATAAATAGACACGTATACACACATATAAATAGACACGTATACACACATCATATAAATAGACACGTATAAACACATCATATAAATAGACACGTATACACACATCTTATACATAGACACGTATACACACATCATTTTCTCGTGTTTTTGATTGTGTAAAGAATTGGCATGTGTGCTTGTCATATATTATGGAGAACAATGGCAGTTATATTGATCCATTGGCTGATCAGATCGGGCATGTGTGTTGTTACATTAAACTGTAATTTTGAATGAAAACCTCGTGCCGTGGGTAACACATTCGCATTAGATATTATACATAGAGTGGCTTATTTGAAAATTATGACCGGAGTTATGAAGTTATACTTACTAGCCTAACTGTGCACATGAAAAATGTTATAAGCAGATTAACCGAGATACGTTTAAATCATCAAATCTAAAAGTAAAATTGTTTACTTTGAAAACTTTCATATACACATGTAGGTCATAAAACATGTGTTTCTCTCAGCTTTCTCTGATGAAAAAAATAAATACAGTGTGATTAGACCAGAATATATCAGGTCAGGATACTATAGTAATAGAGACCTTTCGCAAAATCACGAATACGATTACGGAGATGGAAATATCCTGCCATTATACGGCCAAAATTCGATCTTCACGCATGGGGGTTCTTATGTGAGACGAAATATACCCCACGCAGTTTAATTATGTGCAGATGTGTCAATAATGTGCCACCGATCCTGCTTGGGGACGCTCTAACAATATCCGTATGGTGTATTACACACGGATAAGAACATGGGATCTGAAAGAGACACACATTATTTTTTCCATCAAATATATGTGTAACTGTATATAGTGGGACATATGCCGTCTCACCAATTAGCCATCGTAGGTAAATTGTGATGGTGTCAACCTTCCTAGGACAATATATCCTATCCGTAATCGTAATAGTGATTTTTTCGAAAGGTCTCTAATAAACAAGATAACCGTTTTAGGTTAACGTGTTGTGTTGTGGGGAAATTACCGCAGATCAGTAGATTGAAAATCACCGCCAGCTGAGTAGTTCAGCGCTATTATGATCTCATCTCAATGATATCAACCATATAGACAAAAATCGAACCTAGCTTTTATTTGAGTGAGAGTTATAGTATATATATATATCCTTGATGTGCATGTATCGAATCCTTGAATTCGTGAAGCTTGCCGTGGTATAGTGGTCTAACTGTCTCGGTTATAAGTGTTACTGACACTTAACGAGAGTGTAAATTCAAAGTCCGCATAATGACAAGTTAAATCGTAGTTGAAGCTTCTGAACAGAGGAGTACATGTATATATAGACTGAAATAGACCGATTACTAAACAGTGTGCGTTTCAAGTCTTAATATAACTGTGAAATATGAGGGTGTCAGTATACTGAGTATAGCTACTATTTACGAGGTATAAATAACTTGAAGACATATTGTCAGGATATGCTAAGCGCGTGGTCTCCTTCCGTTCAACTATTCTACGATTTATTTTAATTTCCCGGAAATTTTATCCACTAAATTGCATTACGACAGTAAGTCAATATACATTCCGAACATAATTGTCTTCATATTTGATCCGCATATATATCGTATTATATCCTTTGCGGAAATTATTCTGATTCTGGTTTTGTCGGATGACATAACTCCAGCAGATGTTTCCTTATAACCGCCATTTTATACAGGGTATTATCTATTTCATACAGTCATGTATTAATTGGTCGCTTTATTTCGCGTTGTGCTGTCGGTGTTGTTGAAATTATTGGGTAACCACTCGCCGAATGTGTTCAGTATGGGTTCGTTCAGGTATCAGGTGTTGCCTTGTGTCCTCCATACATATTTGGATGAGACTCATAACTCGACGATTGCATCGCTGTCAAACCGAATATACATACTAGTACATGTAAAATGTGTAACAGCGGCAGTACCATCCAGCAGATGGCACTGCCGAGAACCCACGTTATAATTGGCTCGAAAGCAGTTCTGATTAAAATCACACTCAAACGCTCCACGTACTGAGTCTGGCGAAATTGGACAGGGGTTCCATTACTACCAGCAGGTATTACGTAATTGCCAGCCAATCGCAACATCATCAGGAAAGCGATGTAATCATTCAGGCAATAGTCGCATGGAATCCCAAAGACAGGGGAATTCCTTCAGCGAACGCCATTCGAGTAAGGATGTTTCCGCCGCATGGATAATTACACACAGTGTTATTTATAGCGAAGGTATATAATTCGACAAATAGCGGATTTCGTCAGACTCAGTACGTGGAGCGTATGAGTGTCATTTTAATCAGAACTGGCTCGAAAGTTGTGTCAAGGTGAATCAAATCTCATTATATGAATCACATCCCCAAAAAATATGGCTGTTGAGAAGATATGTGTTCAATTGAATTCGGTTACCATTTGTTCGAGGTTGTCAAATTTGAACGCAAAAGGAGTCTTAAAAGTAAATCTGTTCTACATCGGGTGTTTGCAGTATCCGAGTTGAGTTGTTGGGATAGCTCGTTGGTCTAATAGCTTGCTGATATCTTCGGAAAATATAGAACAAGCGACTGTTAAAAGTTCCATGGAGGGGTGATATCTTGCCACCATTATTGAGCAAATTGTGACGTATATGTTCCCGGCCCTAGTATAGTATATATACAGTCGTTTGGTGACATATATATAGTCCCTGCACAACTTTACACAGCCCGTATTCCATTGATCATACATGGAATGGGATTTGGGGCGGGCCACATTCACAAACATATTCATACACTTAGTGGGATAAAACTGAATTACTAATTTGGTACGGGTGCGTCGCTGCTGTGCACGTGTCATTGCCTCTGGGAAAAAAACATTGGAAACACACCCCATTCGATCCACCATGCATGCAGGTTATACATTTATTGCAGCACAATATACAATTAATACCACATGCAGATGTGCTGTTATCATAAACGTATAATTTGGATTATGAAAAGTATTCAGTGATATTAATTTATATTGGAGATATAGCACAGTAGCAATGTTATATTTTCGAGCTTCCTTTTTTGGGGTTGCTTTGTTGGCCGTGTGGTATTGACGTCGGATTTTGAGACGCAAGGCGCGCTCGCCGTCGGGCCGGGGTACGTATCCCACCCAATAAAAAACAAAAAAAAACAAATTTGCACTGTCTCAAAAATCAAATTTTATATTAATTTAGTTTCTGTGTTTCTGTGTTGGTGTCTTATTTTGTTTTCACGCATGTTCAAGACGCATAGTTGTACAGTAATGCCCAAAGTAATTGACCCCTTAACCACAGCAGAATTATGGGTAATTTGTCATGATTTAGTCGGAAATATGGCTTATTTCCGACTAAATCATGACAAATTACCCATAATTCTGCTGTGGTTAAGTGGTCAATTACTTTGGGCATTACTGTAAATACGTATCCCACACATATCACGTGCATGGACTTAGCTAGATGATTCTTGTTTGTTGAGATGTTTAGCTTCAACAAATTATATATGCATACAAATCTTATTTCCAATGCTGTGAAATTTCATCCCTGTTCCACAACACCTCCCTATATATATATGGAGAAAGATGCAACTCATGGTTTTAAAATCCAAACAATTTTTAAAAGATAGGGTGTGGAAAATTTAAATATCCGAACAATCTCATGCTCCAGTTAGAACTTCTCATACCAGTTTTCGCGAGCTAGTTGTGTCACCGGTGTCGAATATACCCACATATTATTCTGATCATAGGTGTGTCTATACTGGTTACAATCAACTAATTATATAGATATAGGAGATATAGCACAGTAGCAATGTTATATTTTGTGCCTCCGAAACATGCCGAGCATTGCTATTTGAACATGCTTGGGACTAAACAACACACCAGGCGCCTATTTTTAGAAGCAAATTTAATTTTTGAGACTGTGCAAATTTTTTATCCTAAACAAAAAAAACTAAAATATTTGCACTGTCTCAAAAATTTAATTTGCTTCTAAAAATGGGCGCCTGGTGTGTTGTATAGTCCCAAGCATGTTCAAAGAACAATGCTCGGCATGTTTCGGAGGCATAACATATAACATTGCTCCTGTGCTATATCTCCTATATATATATATACTAGCCGATGAGCCCGACGTTGTCCGGGCTATTAAAAAACCAAATTTCAAGTCGATAGCTCTACCCAGCCCGACGTTGTCCGGGTTATTCAAAAACCAAATTTCAAGTCGATAGCTCTACCCGTTTCCGAGATCTGGTCTGCGCATGCGCGAAGCTGGCGTCACACGGGCTCGGCGACCCGACAAAATTCGTATCCGGGGCAAGATACATTCACATACCAAATTTCAAGTCGATAGCTCCACCGGTTTCCGAGATCTCGTCTGCGCATGCGCGAAGCTGGCGTCGCACGGGCTCGGCGACCCGATAAAATTCGTATCCGGGGCAAGATACATTCACATAGCAAATTTCAAGTCGATAGCTCCACCCGTTTCCGAGATATGGTCTGCGCATGCGCGAAGCTGGCGTTGCACGGGCTCGGCGACCCGATAAAATTCGTATCCGGGGCAAGGTACATTTACATAGCAAATTTCAAGTCGATAGCTCCACCCGTTTCCGAGATCTCGTCTGCGCATGCGCGAAGCGGGCGCCGCACGGGCTCGCCAATACGACAACGTCGACCGCCTGGTCAAACTACACACACGTACCAAGTTTCGTCCCGATCGGTCGAGAATCGTAGATTTGTATAAATGACAGACAAACAGACAAACAGACAGACAGAGGTCTTCAAAATATATATGAGATACTATAGAGACCTTAAAATGTGCATATAGTGTCCTAAGTGCGACGTCAGAATACAGCGGCCATTTGAGCTTCCTTTTTTGGGGTCGCTTTGGTGACCGTGTGGTATTGACGTCGGACTTTGAGTCGCAAGGCGCACTCGCCGTCGTGGGCCGGGGTTCGAATCCCACCAATCCTAAAAAAAAAAATAATAATAATTTGCACTGTCTCAAAAATTTAATTTGCTTCTAATTATATATAATTACGCTTCTTGAATTTGTGTATATGGAAACTCGAGTCAGCATAAACAAAATCTGGTTGCTGATTGGTTGATAATCATTGAGGGAAATTTCCCTACGCGGGAACAGAAAATCATAGCCTACGTAAATATGGCGATCCTGTATGTTTAAATGTCCAGGAAGAGTCTGGTGGGGTCCCGAAGTTATGGAGGGGGGCTGGGTATTTTTATGCTGCTGATTTTTGTGCAGTAAATGGGGAAGTTGTGGAAGTGCAAGATTATCGTTTGAAAAAAATACCGAAAAGGGCGCGTTTGTTGTCACAGACTGGTGCAGGGGGTGACGTTCTAAGGGAAAATTGACCACTTGATGTTCAAATAGGCTTAATCATAGCCGGCGGAACTTCTAGTTAACACTGTCGCCTGTGGAAAATAATTAGATATTTGTAACTTACACGTTGTGTGAAGTTAACATAGAAGTCCGTTTCTCTAATGTTCGCTGTCTCGTTGTTGAAGTCCCTATGTAGTTGATATAGATGCTCTGTATGTTATCGAATGTACTGGAAGAAACGAACCTTGTCCTCTCTTCTTGTATATTTGCACAATGTTAGTATTATGATGATTGTGCGGATTCACGCACTAACTGTTATTAGGGCACAATCCCATTGTTACAATCGTTCCCTGATTTTTGGAAAAGCACACCAATTTCCAAGGCTGGAGAAGGAATAGTTCAGTGATTATCCCATTGTTATGCACACGCAACTCATAACAGACAAATCGCCCGGGCGCTTCAAAGTGGGACCAGTCCATGTTGTTTCGGACATAGCTATTCACATTCAACGGCGATCAGTTCTGTTAATCACGTTGTCGGGCTTGGCTAACCGACTATTGTGTCCAATCGTGGCCAGCGCACGGATTGTGCGCCATGGCCAAAACACACTCAACGGCACATTTCCAGTTGATTGCATAATGTGGGATCATTTGTTCTCTAAGTCGGTCAGAGTACGCGAATAGTTCTTTACCAGAATAAATCTCATCTTCGACTCGATTGAAACTGGTAAAGAACAATTCTTGTGCTCTAATTCATTACTAAACAGTAGTGTGAGTGTCGCTGTCATTGAATACATCCTTGACACAGACAGGGTCATTCTAACTGAACAGTCGTGTAATAACCAGACACGTTTTTCTTGCGGTGGTTCCCGATACACGTTTTTGGGATATTCAACCATTTCTGCCACTGGTCTATTTATGTCTCTCTCTATCTCAAATTCCTCTTGTTCTTCATTTTCTTCTTTTTTTCTTCAAAATGTTTACAATTTCATGATCTGATGACCCATGTTTGATAATTAAATAAAAGTCACATCATTAACGGTGTGTTAATTCTTATTGTTATGGAGGTTCACATGCGTAATAATTAGTGGGAGGAACATACGGTTGCTAGAAGACAAGCCGTCTGCTGAAATAAATAAATAAATTTTACAGCGCCTGTCTGTTTACTACACCAGATAGCATATCTTATTTTCGTCTTTTGTGGTTAACATATGACGAGTGTTACGCAAAATAAAACAATGTTATAACCACGGATGAGTTAACACCATTGCCCATACCGAAATGTCACTATACATTATGATTTGACAACAAAATAATTGTTTTAAACTACAGGAAATTTAACAATTGACAAATTTACGTACGCGCGGATTTCAAAATTAGGGTGAAAAAATAATTGTCAATGCAGCAGTTATCTATTTGATTGGCAGCTATGGAAGGACCATTAGTAGTCCGTTTATAGGGAGACGTATACCAAAATCCAACTATAATTGTAGACCACCTGCTATTTTATTAAACAGACGATATGCATAATAAAAACAATTAATTAATTTAAGTCAACGATTACATCAAATAAACACCAGTTTACAAAGAATCGCACATCTATATCAACATAATTGTCTTTAAACTAATTACGCTTAAAATTCAAGACATCTACAGACGACAGGTGACACAATATAATTATATGGACGTGTTGATGTTTAATGATTCATGTTTAAAGACATATTACGTTCTTGTTCGGGTGCGTGAAACTGAAAAGTTAATATTGAGGCTCTATATATGCCAACTGAAGGAATATAGCATTCTACTAACATCGCCATAGAAAACATCGTCCGAACTACGCTAAATTGTGAATATTTACTTCTCAATTCGGGACGCAACTATCGGCGATATACGAACTAAAATTATTTCGTCATTGGGAGTCATTGAATTTAATGAATATGACTGTGTGTATTGTCAATTTGGATATCATATTTGTAAAAATATAACAACTTTGAGCAAGATTATTCTCCATTTCTATTTGATCACCCTATCGAAGTGTTTCACGTAACTTTAAAGGATTCTATTCAGTCTGAACGTTTTCGCTACAAGCGATCACATTAACAAGAGAACTAACTGGTTTGTCAGCATTCGGCATGGAATGGGTGATTACCTGTCAGTTTTTCGTGGCGCAACCTTGTGTATGTATATTATTTTCTCCCACATTGGCAAAATAATCACACCTCGTTTGAGAAATTGAAAGTACTTCTATCCAAGTGACTATATAATTTATTATATTTATGAATTATATGAGTATTTAATTGAGTTAAATAAATTCGTATTTTGTTTCTTATTTTGCACTCATGACGTAATTTAGACGTTGTCTAATTCAGATTTTAGCGCGCTGTACAATGCAGTCGAATAGGAGGAAAGGGATGTAACAAAAATGTTACGGATAACTACCCTTTCCGCGGCAGTATATAGTATTACACCTGGGAAAACGAACAGGTGGCACTTCAAAGCGACCAATAGTCAAGTGGTATACAAGAAATTCGTGTATAATATCATATAATGCATCAATGCGGATATGGGTCATCAACGCAAACATGTTTGATATCCAAAAATTATATGTATATCAACGTCCCTGGGAAAAGAATGGCAAATTTAACTTTTCTCATATGTTATAGAACAATTCCGGTTTGTGTTTCAGAAATACGAATAACTGGGGAGACATATATAGAGAAAGGAAACTCGTTGGTGTTGGTCTGCAATGCAACAGGAGGCGACGCCCCTCCCGACCACATTGATTGGTTTAAAGATGGCAACAAAATAGAAAGCAACCGAGATAGAGGCGTGTCCATACACAAAGACTTCTCCTTGAATACCGGTAGAATCGCCAGTACGCTTACCATACGCTACGCCGTTATGAACGACGCGGGTACATACGTATGTCGGACGTCAGCACTACAAATCACGAGCGCCAAGGTTCATGTTCTCAACGGTACGTTCCATAATATACAGAGCTCTATATACTGATCAGTCTGATTGACGTACATCATGTTGAACAAGCTACGCGTTCCAGAGTCTGAAACAAATGGCAGGGAATCCCATTATTTCCAAGAAGCACCACGGCACTGTCAGCAAATTCCCACCGTATAAAGCCAATCAGAAGTTTGTCGGAATTCCTATACATGCAGGGATGGAGATTTGAGTAAACCTCTCCACATACCTGAAGCTAAACTAGCGTAATATTATTATGTCATGTCATGTTACTAGTTTCACACACCGTTTGAAAATATAGATATTACAACAATTAACTAATTAAACACTAAATAGCGTCTACGAAGAGCTTAGAATCGAAATATCAGGGGAACTGACTTGTTGTGGTGTTTACTATATATAGTAACAGTTTTATATATCAACCAAAATATAGGAACAATGGGGAGAGACACTTTTATGAAACGAATACTAGTTTGCATGTACAATGCTATGCTTTTTTTCCAACACAGCATGCAAAGCAAAGTATATTTCCACCTAAATGACCAGTCACGTTAGTAAATGACAACTGATGGCAGATAGTGATTATTTGTATTTAAACATCGTCTGTGTGAAATATGTGTATACGCGTATTCTATAAGTAATGTAGACAACTGTAGCAGGCAATATATAGATTAGATATGTAACTAGACCGGACATAAATTACGGAAGGACTATTTATCAGCATGAAGATTGATGGTCGCTTGATATTCCTATCCGTTATTTCGCAAATCAAATTCATCCAAAACGGCTTCAGTTATATTAAATAACAGCAATTTTATATGGTATCTGTTCCAAAAAAGAAACTATAATGTGTTATCGAAGCGTCAGAAGCTAAACAGAACACAGATAGAGTGCGAAGCCATATTGGTTATCGATTTTACCTATACCAGCCTTCCTGACTTTTGTCAATTAACGTTGAACATGGTTGTCCATAAAACTGACAATGTCACCCGAGGATATCAAACAGGACCCCCTATATCGCCTCTGGTATGACCTTAGCGTGACGCGAAGAAATAATATCCTGGCCGACAGATCTACAAACAGCCCCAATTAGTTCCTCATCGGTGAATGATCTTTTTGACCTCAAACGAGAGAAAACCTACCGAGACACAATAATTGTTCGTCCTCATGTTGGGACTCAGACTTCTCGATAATTCCGATCTTACCATATACGTATCGTTCTTGAAAATAACTCGACCCCGGCTGCTCGTCAGTTCCGAAATGGAAATCGCATTCCGTGTTATAGAGAGAAAAACACCCTGGCCATATAATACATTTCATTGAAAAGAAGCCATTGATCCTCCATGTACATTTTTGATTTGTAAGGGTATAGAGTTTTGCCAGTTTCAGTTCTTAAATACCAACATTATGTTATACTCCAACGGTGTCTTATGCGCGCTTTGCTTGATTGGTCCATATGTAACATTAACTGTCTCATAGATGTCTTTGCATTGGCTGGATATAGTGTAGGTTATTCTCGTGGAGTGGATATAAACGTCTTAATTTCAGCCGAAGAAAGGGTAGTATCAGTTCACAAATGACGTTATGTTTCCTCTTTTGCAGCAGGGACATCAAATGTAAAGCGAGGTTCCAACGACGGCAATTTCCAAAGTGAGTATTATTATTTATTAATATGAAAATAAAGTAAAATGGGCATGGCTCGTTCAAACCCCAAAATTATGTAGATAATATTAATTTGGTAAGACGATATCTTAAAAACTTATAAGCGCGCCGCTTGCGATATTATTGCGATATTTCGCGCTTAATATTGCGCTCAAAAATGTGACATTTAAAGCAAATTATTTCTTCTTCTATATTTGTTTATTGCACAAATAGAGACAATGTTTTATATTTGTATACAATTATAGTTGTGAATGGTATATGTACACTATATTTGCACTATATTCAAAGTATTTATCTAATATAAATATAACACTATCGGGTCTGTATGAAATATTGCGCGCTTAATATCGCAATATTTTGCGCTCAATATCGCAATAATAATATGGCGACAGATTATAATCGCGCCTTTTTCGAAATTAAGCACGCTCAATATCGTAATAAAGGCGCCCCTCAATATACCACTTCTTCTGACTGATACTGTATATCAACGCTGAAGATGTCCGAACAAATTCGTCGATATTGCGCTGAAAATACGTGCTTTGTTTGTTATTATTTTCGATAAATTTGAGATCATTTCGATTGTGCCGGTTCAATTGTTTTAATCAGCGGTCGCCTACAATTGAAACTGATGAACACGGTATAGGAAACTCTAGAGTTGCCGTCGCTATTCACGGTTATGGTACAATGTACTGCATAATTTTTATGACTAGCACGAAGAGAAAGCAGTGAGTAAAGTTTTCAAATAGTTTCATTTTAATTAAGATAACGCAACATACATTTTTCGGACAGTCGCGCGTTTCCGATTCCAGAATTCCAATTAATGCAAATGGCACAGTTTTTGCTTGGGGCTCACTTTTTGCGTTGAAAATTGTATTGTTATGACTTCAAAGCGTCTTTCTGGGACATATAATGCTCGTAGAAAGGTAACTCAGATATTTATCCACCTGAATATATATAGTGAGAAAATTCACAGGCGAATATTTTTAGGTGCATGTATTTTGGATCGCAAACCGCTATGTGGATTTCATACGTACATGGTGCCTTTCCGAAATGGTGAATGGAACATTATTACCCAATATAGGTTGATAAATACCTCCATTAACTTTCTACGAACATAATATGTCCCAGAAAGACGCATTGAAGTCATAAAAATACAACTTCAAACGCAAAAATCGGACCCGAGCAAAAAACTATATTTTCTTATTTGTTTCACCTCGTCTGGTTTCGAAAAAAGCAAACAGCTTCAAACGGCTACGTGGCTTTAATACAATATATATGTGGTGGCATGTATGTGATCCACTGCGCAATGAAACCACCGACCAACGGAAAGCAACGGTTTCTGGTTATTTGAAGATGGTCTATCTCTTCCAGGCACCACTCACTACAACAACTAAATTTCTAGGAAACTTGAAGGCAAACAATACATCAAAACAATATTTCACGAAAAAGTTTTTTAAATGATAAATGTAGTAATGTTCTAATAATAACCACATGCACTGTCCAGACTCATAGAAAACAATTCATGATTCCTGACTCATATAATTATTATTTACACTACCGAATCTATGCAAAAAGATCAAGGAAGAGATTCACCATCTCTAACTAAGAAAATAAATCAACAACTGTCTACCTGCATGTCCCATTATCTTATAATACATGACAGTCAAAAAACCAGCTACATTAGTGAGGTACCTTCCCACAAGAATAGGACTCTCAAAAATAAATTCTCGCCCATCATCCCAACTTATTAATTCGAGCGGTTCCCAGCAGCATGCTGCCAGCAATATATACTTATGTTTATTAATTAGCTATAGGTTATTGGCCGCAATAAGTAGAACGCTGCCCGCGTCATAAGTAACAAAAAGTGGGCCAATAAGTAGAAAACGCGGCCAATAAGTAACAAAAAGTCGGCCAATAAGTAGAAAACGCGGCCAATAAGTCAAGGTGACGTAAATGACGTCATACGTAATTAGCTCGATCGGTAAAGAATATTGAGTCGACGGAAGATAGATTGCAGTTGATTTCGGATGAATTACGGACAGTTACTGTTTTGGGGAGTAAATACACATCTACGTGGATGAACTACATGTATTCGTATCAATATCATTCCCATGCAGTGGAAACTGACAGTACTGTGAAATCGCTGTAAGTTCTTCACAAAGTTCACAAGAATAAAAATTGCTGGAATAATTGTTAATTTAATAAAACACACAATGGTATATCTATGTTAATATATTCAACCTGTGAAACAATTATTGCATTGTTGCTAATTAATAAAATACTTATTAATTGGTTGTTTCCACATTGACCGAGTTATGAGGCCTCGGACACTTTTAACACAAAAATGGAGATAATAGAAAATTAAATGTTACGGCATCCTGCAAGGGTCGACATAGCCTTGGACGTGGGATGTCTTCCTGCCAACCCCTTTAGTTTATATGTTATTAATTGGTTGTTTCCATATTGGCCGAGTTATGAGGCCGAGGTCTGTCGTATTAGGCTGAGGCCGCAGGCTAAGTTATCCTTCGGCCTGCGGCCTCAGGCTAATACGACAGACCTCGGCCTCATAACTCGGCCAATATGGAAACAACCAATTAATAACATATAAACTAAAGGGGTTGGCAGGAAGACATCCCACGTCCAAGGCTATGTCGACCCTTGCAGGATGCCGTAACATTTAATTTTCTATTATCTCCATTTTTGTGTTAAAAGTGTATGAATTCTGACAAATAAACTATCTGTATATCTACAACTACTTTCTGTTCACATAGCGAGTGCTGTGGGGGCCTTTAAACTGAGACTGTATCTCATTTCAGACATACGGGAATCTAAAGAAGCTTTTACTAAAGGAAGCACAGCATCCTCGTGGAAAGTGACGCTTTGTTCGTGCCAGCTTTTGTGGTTGACTTCAATATTTGTGTGTGTCATTTCAAGGTGAATTTGCGGCTCTGGAACTCCTGTTCATCGTCACGCGCGAATGCTTATCTTCGCACCACAAGCGACATATTGTTGCGGATCTCAACATGGATCATTCACAGAGTGACAGAGCTCGTTCGGGTGTGTTTTCAGGACTATGTATCTGGGTCGTCAATCGACAGCTTTATAGTTGTCGTAAGTTTGACCCAAAGGGACATATTATGTGAGGAAGAATTATAACACTCTCTTTGCAAGGAATTTACGTGTTTACGTCCAATTCGAGATAGTTGTTATCATTAAAGTTTTACGATGTCCTCCTGAAATGTAACGAACTGATATACATAAAGTTGATGAAGGCCATGAGTCCAACATTTTCTTGCAAAGAGAGTGTTATAATGACAGGGTTATATTCAGTCTGACTAAAGCACATGCCCAGTATCATTTTAATTGACCTGAGTCTGGGGACTCTCGTTGAATAAATAATTTTATAATTTTAAGCAGGAGGTAACGTCCCAATGAAATTGCTCGCATGTTATTGACAAGCATGGGCATTGTCTTGTCACGCGTCAATCAAATTAGTAACAGTGCTTTACATAGAAACATGAACACCCCCATCAGAACAACATTTTGACCATATGTAGAACGATTCTACTGTTGGTAAAAAACAACAAATTGTCCACTAATTATTTGTTGGAAAATCAAACAATGAGAACAATTTCAATCTATATGTGCACGTAAAATTTCCAACTAATGTTTTCCAGGCGTAAAATTTCCAACTGTTGACACTTTGAACAAATTTGAGGGGTTAGACACCAACACCCCAGTTGTCACGTCCCTGTTCCCATTCATCTCTGAACTCTATTGGAATACGAGAACCTCCAGACCCAGGTTAATTAAAATGAGAATGAGTCTGTGCTTTAAATTGACTGGTTAAGATTGTATAATTTCTTACTTCAAACTTGGTTACTATATAACTATTCTTGGCGGGAGGAACCTCGTGATATATCCACCAGAAGGCTAAACATTTGCTTATAAGTCTAACGACCAGGTGAATTAGCGATGTTAGCAGAAAACAATATTCGAACTACGCGAGGCTACATGTAATGTCTTGCTATTTGCTTGAATTAATGGCGAACTATCCTGTTTGATCAATGTGCACATATTTGACATCGCGACATGAGTGAAAGTGAACTTAATACGATTCTCTTCTATAATTTTATGTTATACAATAGACCTTGCAGTTGTACAGGTAGACTGCCCATATGAATGTTTAATGCAGACACTGGCTTTTTCACACGTCGCTCGGGTAAGCCAAACACCGGGAAAATAAAACAACTTTAGAACAAAATAGCTATATATACAGCCTTATTTTGTCCCCAAAAGTATCGTAGCAATTCAGCAGGACTCATAGCAAATTAGCTTGATAACTTGATCAGGCGTGTTACTGTGTGAACTCTAAATGATCCAAACCAGTGTCGACACAACGGCAGCGTCTGGCAATCACGCGAATCAGCTTATCGTCAGTAGCTAATAGAAACCCAAGTAATGGAGTCTGAAGTTTACAATTTGAACCTGTCTACTATCTCATCTGCAGCACTTGACGGATTGTGCTTTCGATTACTCATGCATTTATTACTGATATTTGACGAATCCCAGATTAAGCAGGGCGATTGTGTTTAAGGACCATGTGTTATATCACCTTTTCATAATATGAACAACAGTAGTATATGTTCAGTATTTGTTCAGCCACAAGCCGACTGAATGTTATTGCAAACCGACATAACTTTGGGTGAGTGGATTTCTAAAATGTCATAAAATATCAAATTTTTACAGGAGATACTCAAACTATTTTTCTTTAGAAATTACATTAGTATGGAAAAATACCTTGTCACGCTAATCATGTGTTTCACCGTTATTATTTAAGAAAACCTGATACGTTTCTTGATTGACGATAAACATTGAGTTTATGTCAATATACGACATCTTTTATATGGAAGTATCAACGATCGACTTAAATTGTGAGCTATTTTAGTTTTGACGTCGTCCATGAGACGTTCCTTGTACTGGAAACTGTATGTCAGTTAACCTGTAGATTTAACATGTTTATCATAGGACATTCTAGAAGCCCACCGAAGATAGACTGATGATGGTTTCAAGTTTATATAAGTGTACGTTCACAGAGCTGGTAACATTTCCTGGCAAAAATGGCGATATTCTGCGCATATGACTATTGCAAATGTCTAATAATATTTTTTTATATTACAGAATATGTGCCAGATATTTGAATGCTAATTTCGAGCAAATGTTTTATATATTGCAAATTCCATTGCGAATATTGTTGGGCATATGCAGTTTATATAGGAATTTCCTGTAAAATTGCCAGGCAAATTTGCCAGCGTGCGAACGAACCATAATGACGTTGAATTATCCGACGAGCCCAGCCCACATACATTTGTTCCATTCATAGATATAAATCATAATTCATCGCTGTTCTTCCGTGCTTTTCTCATATTGATATTGTAGGCTGCATTGTCACGTTGGACGCTTGCCTAATTATAAACAGGTACGTGGCTAGAGGGTCTCGGTCGGGGGGGGGGGTGTCCACCTTGAAATTTACAAAATTTCCAACCGCTACCTCAAACTTTCCAATGTTGGTATTTTCAACTTGACATCCACTTTCCAACCTTTCAGACCAACGGTTTGACAAAAAGTAGAACTATATGCTGTTGTTGGTCTAAAACAACATAGTTACTAATGACTGATTGGAAATTCAAACAATGAAAATAACTTCAACCTATTCGTGGTGTCAGGCATGTAATTTCCAACATATTTTGACCAAAGTTGCGGGTTAAACATCTCCATTCTCCTGTCGCCGTGTCCCTGTTACCATTCTTATTGAGTTCATCTGTTGACATGCAGTTAAAATAGAACATGTTGCCATAACTCTACAATGAACACGAAGACAGTTTATGAATTGCCCCCCCCCCCCTCTTGTCGCCACGTCCCTGTTTATAGTCTAAGTCTTGGGACATGTTCGAGCATGGAGTAAGTAAGGAATAGTACCACGGTAGTCACTGCCTGAAGTAGAAGTCTTCTAAAAGTGGGAGGAATAATAAATGAACGGGTAACCTAGAATTATATTTCCTCCTATGTCGCGATGTGACCATATTATAGTTGTTGAAAGTGATACTAAAGCCTAATTAATTTCAGAGACCCATAGCTCGAGGATGTTTCCGAAAATATAGACCACAGGGGACATATATGCATGTCATACATGTACTTTGTACATTGGGTTATATTACTATGTGTTTGAACATATTTATTGTGACCCACAATTACATGGAATAATTTACAAACATAATATATGGATGATGTTGTGGGTGCACAGGGGATCGGAGCACAAGTTACGAAACTTAGTGAAGTTCCTCTCCCCTGGCGTTCAGCTGCTGATGAATTCAAGTCGATGGTTTTGCATGAATGAAAGTTTTGTTGTTATTTGTGTGAGAGACGGTGTCCCATGTGATCGGCTATGTATACACAGGGGAACCGGCTCCCAATCAAACACATGTAGGTTGTAGTTGTGGCTGTGGCAGTGGCAGTGGGCGGAGTCAATGGAATAATGATTACTGAAATCGGTCTGTGGAAATGATGAATGATTGTACTGTCTCGAATAATCGCCTGTTCAAGGTGTCACTAATTTCGGGTATGCCAAAGAGAATATCTTATATATATATTACTATGTGTAATACAAAAATATTGAAAGTTTGGAAATTTATTTTGATATCCACGGATAGCTTTTATTGAAAACTGCACTGTTCAGTATTATGTACGAAACGGTGCATCTGCTAGACCAAGTCTTCTCCGTCCACAACATCTTGGGATATCGGATGTTGTGGGCCGAGAAGACTTGGCATATGCATGTACATCACGAAACATGTCACGAGCTAACTTTATCACCATGTGTTGAGTTCATCGCTGAGCCTACTACCTTGTTTATATATATCATAGCCACGCCCATGACGTACCAAAATGATGGTCATGACTCAACAAAATGTGTATATGTCGACCACGATGCTTTGTCCGTATATCGTACACATAAGACGCCATTTCGGAATTCTAACTTTCCACAAGCGTGGTTTTAGCTAAGCTTTCAGATGTTATGCACCTGAAACCAACCGATGATAGTAACATTTTAATTGTAAACGCTTTGAGTGAGGCTATATATGTCAGCGCACATGGTCATGCTACTGAACTAGGTATGCAACTTGCAGCAACGCAAGCCAAGGGCTCTTCATTATGTTCTTGTATATATCTACCTCTTTAAGTTATTTAGTACATTGTAAAGATTGTTTCTCATTATGATTTTATACATCGGTAGATATTCATCTCGGTGTTGATGTGTTTCATTGAAAAATTACCTGAGTCATGTATATCGTGAATGTTGATTAAATATATTTCGTTACAACATCTTGTTCTGAAATGCACGGCACTATCGTTGCGTGAATACATCCCCACCTTTTAAGGTACAGTAATGCCCTCAATAATCGACTCCTTAACCACATCAGAATTATGGGTAACTTTTCAGGATTAAGTCGGAAATATGACTTGTTGCCATTCATCGGAAAGCTCTCAGTCGATTATTTAGGGCATTACTGTATATGCGGCTGACTTCCCTTATTATCAGAAGTTCTTATCAGTGGAAACTGCATCCTGCTACGGGATCTTTGGACGCATAAGAGAACATTGAAAATAAACACTCAAAATCGCAAAATAAAACAAATTCATGAAATGAAGACATTCTGAAAAGTTTCTTTGAAATCGAGAGTTTTCAAATACACGTATAAATACAGGTAGAGCAACGATTACACGATGAATTCCCATTGCTCTCAGTAACGAATGAACTTCAGTTCTGTGACTGAAAAACTAAGGATAAAAGTTGCGTTCATGGTCGGACGGATGGGCGGATAAGTTTATTTCAGTACACACACACACACACACACACCCTCACACACACACACACACACACATATATATATATATATATATATATATATATATATATATATATATATATATATGGGCATTTTTTTTTTAAAGTGGCCTATTTCTGTCCATCATCATTTTTTTTTAGAAAAGTGTATTAATGATCACATTTTTTTATTTTGAGATATAAAATGGGATTGGGTCGACTTGTTGCAGACCGTATATCATCCGCTCCTTGATATCTCTACAATCCAGAGGCTCGGAATATGGCAAAAATGGCCAATTATGCCTGTCCCATTTTCTGAAATCTCCCCAAAAACAGACATTTTTATGTTTACCCATACCATAGTATGGTAAACATAGTGTCGTTGTCCGGATTGACCACTCGTCGTTAGTCCGTCCGTCCGTCTGTCTGTCTGTCTGTCTGTCTGTCTGTCTGTCTGTCTGTAGACACTTTACGCATGGTGCGATAACTCGATCGGAACCAAATTGTGTATATGAATTAATCAGCACAAAAGACAGATCGAGTTCGAATATGGGTTCGATCCGAGTTTTTTTTACGGAGTTATGGCCCTTTTTCGACTTAGAATTCATGCATGCTACCATAACTCAAAAAAAAAAATCTGTTCAGAATCAAATTTGGTATGCAAGTTTCTCGGACCAAAATACAGATCGAGTTCGAATATGGGTTTGATCCGATATTTTTTAAAGGAGTTATGGCCCTTTGATATAGAATTTCTGCATATTTTGATAAATCAACCATTTTTCAACTGATAAGAACCAACTTTGGTATGCGAGTTTATCAACTCAAAATACAGATCTAGTTTGAATATGGGTCAGATCCTGTTTTTTATACCAGAATTATGGCCCCTTTTAACTAAGAATTGAACAGATTTGAGATTTGCTTACAAGAAATAACTGTGGCAGCTTCCAACTGAGGTATCAGTAAAGAGAGACTAGAGATAATCTCTATTATTGATACCTGGTAATGAAATCTGATACTCACTGCTGCACTTTAATAGCTATCTGTTGTTTATTGAATTTCCATAGTGTGTGGACAGTGACTTCTCAGGATTTATCAACTCCAACATAGCTCTCTGGTCTTGCATGGATTTTGGGATTAATATTAACCCATTCCATAGACACATGATATATGATAGGCAGATATTAAATTATATATTTCACTTTGAGCCAGGCTCAGTAAGGATTTCTAAAAACATTAGAGGAAATGTCTTATTTTGAAATTCCCTCTATTGCATTTGGGGTGCAGGATAATAATTATGTTGCTTGTATTCTTGAGACTGACTTATTGTGTGGGCTTCTAAATCCATAACATGCATTTATAGACTATTTTGATCAGTTCATTAGTGTGATTAAGATCAACCCCTTGCTATCTTATTTAATAACTCAAATATTTGTCATTGATTATATTATATTTCAAGTCATAGTTTATGATAACACACCCCTAACCTGTACAGAGAGGGTCATTTGGTTTAATTGCTTTAAAATATTATCAAAATTAACCCACCCATTCCATAGACATACAGTATGCTATCCAATGTAATAAATCTAATATCTTCAATCTCATATCCCTGGTGACCTCTAGTTATCTCATAATTATGCATTAAAGTATGTTATATCCAATCATTATCAATCATATTTTACGAAATTTTTAAAATAGTTAATAGTTATGGTTCTTCTGCCTGACTATGGACTGAGCTCTATAAGACTATATATCTATCTTAAACTGACTTAATAGGTTGGAATCAAATGCCATATCCATGTTCATATGGAAGGTGCCCAATAAGTCTTATGCCACTTGTGAACTTAAAGGTACTCAATCCGATTTGATGGTCCCCATATCATCAGATTCCAACAACAACAGTTTTTTTGAAATTCCGCTTCTGTTATCAGAGTCAATTAATTGCCCAAAAATAATGCTAACCACAGTCCACTATAGTATAAAATTGCCCAAAATCTGTTATTTATCAACATTTTGTACAATAAAATTTTGCTACTTTGTCATATATCTGACACAAAAAAAACACTTGATTTTAGAGTTATCCATCTTCATCAACTTTCATACGGCCACTAAATATTCCAGGTGGTTAAAGATAATAGATTTTAAAAATTGATATCTGCTTATTCTGAGCTTTGAGGAATGGGTTCCTCGATTTGAATAAAATATATTTTACCCCCGAAGCCAAATAAAACGTAACTGAGGGGTGCTTAATCGGATCGAGTAGCTTTAATAGTAAGATGTGAATTGTTGAAAAGGTTGGTGTAAGGATTTATGAAAATAGCTAATCGTTATCGCCAAGGTATGGGTTAAACATCTGCCGATCGTGATCGGCTCACGTTGTATAAAATATGACAATTAAATACCACTTTATTAGACAATTTGCATCATATGTAACACGCCTGATCATAAAATCACAAAATATGCACAATATTTACCAAGTCAAGTAACATAATTTAGGTCACAAAACTGTCCCACGATTGGTGGTCCCTACTGTTACCAAGCGAGAACCACATAATACAACAGTCTTGGCATTGGCGAATGAGGAAGTGCAAATTGGTTTCCAGTACTACTCATCAATACACATGGCTAAACAACTGTTATCCGCTGGTCGGTGCAATTAATTTGCCTGTAATTGACAGTATCATTCATCAAACAGGTGAGTACATTGGGAGTGTGTCACTACTGTTACCCATAGATACAGGTCTGTGAGTTTATTATTACACAAATGTTTCTCTTCTTAGTTTTGTCCAATGTGATCCCCGTGAGCAACACATACATTGTGTTACATTACAATGGACGACCGGTGGGAATCCCCTTTATAAACCCGAAACATCCCTAATGTTACCGTCTCTACTGTTACCTTTTAAATTGTAACAGTAGGGAACACTTTGGTAACAGCATGGACAAAATAAAATAAATGGCATGAGTAAGTATTAGTTTGCTTGTCGTAATGATTTTGACATCACCGTGATCTGGTTTCTGGCTTATAACATCAATATTTTCACAGATTTTACCCGTCATTCCTGTCTCATTCAGATCATGCTGGACGTGGTAACAGGAGGGACATTGCGGTAACAGTAATGACAATCGATTACACAGTTGTTATTTTTGGCAGTGAATTGACATATATTTGTTTTTCTTTGCAGAACGCCTTCCATTTCAGTCTTCCACACACTCATTTTGATATAGAATGTTTTATATTATACTTGATTGAGATCCAGTAAATGAAAGTATACGTGCTCATTTGCAATAATCAAACAGTTTTTCACATAAATTCACTTAGGGCCAATTCCCATGCCCAACACAAACTGTCAGATATAGACACACACCTGGTCAAGTGGTCCTGCTAATATGCTATGATGCTGGTGGACCTGCTGATATGCTATGATTTAAAAAACTCACGAAATTGAATTACTGCGGTCATGCCCAAGGTACATGTAAGTGAAAAGTCATTTAATTGTGAGGTACTATATTCTAAATCCAAACAAAGTATCCCCATCATTCCACCGCGATTCCATTGTTCATATACGACATACATGAAATATACAGAGTTTACTATAATCAGTATTTAACCGTGTGTAAACAAATAGCAATGAGCAAATGGTGTTAACTGGATATTAGCTATTAACATACTAGTAGTAAAAGGTGCACTACCATTGTACATGACCACCTGCCATGCTGCAGAAGTCAGAAGTTCAATCTAAACCTGTCTAGTAACGAAATAAAATATATTTTAAAGCCAGTTACAACAGGTGGGGGGGGGGGGGGGTCTGCAATTGTTTTCCGAACACTATGCGGGTGGGTGGGTGAATCTTTCAGCAACCCGACTGACACATTTTTTCCTGGCCCTGTAGTTTTTTTCCTAGAGTCAATTGTCTTCAAAATGATGGGGCAA
Source organism: Siphonodentalium dalli (assembly GCA_032622095.1). Lineage (NCBI taxonomy): Eukaryota > Metazoa > Mollusca > Scaphopoda > Gadilida > Siphonodentaliidae > Siphonodentalium > Siphonodentalium dalli. The sequence continues at coordinate 159,345,223 of CP136063.1, read as the reverse complement.
AAGGTTTTAAGATTGCTTCTATTACATGTAATATGTATGTACTTAACTCTTGGTAGGGGGTTTGAGTTCACCATCAGTTAATAATGAGGGATGACACCAAGTGGCAATAAAAAGGTCAGCTTGCTAAATGTTTTCATCAAGGATCTATCAATGCACATTGACACGGAAAGGCTCAGATTTAAAAAGTTCTAATAAAAATGATTTATTCAACCTAATATAAATGAAGACAACACAAAAATAAATTCTTCAAAAAAAATGTAAACTCTTCACTGAACTCTTCAAATAAAAATAGAATATTCTAAAAACCATAATTAAATAAAACAAAGGTGTTAAAACAAACTTTGACCGATTCCAACGATATTCGGTATATATATATCTAGGGTCACCTCTAGATGGGAGTTGCCAAATTTGAATGATTTTTTTAATGAAAAATAGGGCCGCTGGCAGCCATCTTGGATTTTACTCTTTGTATTACCAAATCCTTTAGCGCACTTTGCAGGTTACATTTCTCATCCAATCGTCACCAAACTTCATATGGATCTTCGAAGTGACATCTAGATGGGAGCCTCCATGTTTTCCCCAAAATTTGTTTCAAACAAACATGGCCATCTTAGATTTTAAATGTCAATCCACCAGCATACCATACAGCGCCCACATTTTTTGGAGACTTGTTTTGAAACATTAGTCTTGTTAGTAAATAAAAAGAAGGAATGCTTCTATAATCATGATATGGAACATTGATCAGATAAGATCATGAGAACTGAGTAAAATAGTCATTTGAAGCAGTTTGGAGGGTGGATCCCTATCACATAATGGGGAAAAAATTAGGGGGTGGTGAGTACCAAGAGTACCAAAAGGGCAGTAAAATAAAAAAGCGCATGATGTCCGGAAATTTTTCCTGACCCCTCCCCCTGATTACAGTGGAATTTCAAACAAAACGTATTTTGTTCACGATACGACAGATGTGCGCATGTATGCTTCGGATGAAGGTAATTTTATCAAATTTTCCTCAGGGTGTCAATGAATATCGTGCGAAATGTATTATTGTATTATCATTTCAATACTATATTTCAACACAATGTTCATGTGTGTCTTCTTATTGTCACTCTGTATCGTATCAATATGCCATTACCAGTATGTGATCTCTGTTTATAGTTAAAATTGTCACACAGTTCTGCAATAATACATCATACGAAAAATAAATCCACCGTTATAGTCTGACAACAAATATGAATTGCCAATATGCTATAGTTACGCTAATGTCTTCCTGTTACCGGAGACCAATTGCGGCGTGTATGTCATAAATTTCATCAATTGCACCTATATTTTACTATCAGAACGTTAGTTTTTAGTTATCCTATGCCGGGTCGCATACTATATTGTGTTGTTGGTCACATTTGGTATGTGTGTGTCCTTCCTGTTACTACCAGTCCTTCATGTTACCAAATGATAGGCTACTATGCATCAGACTATCATTTAATACATTTTGTTTCCAGGTCTAGTACGCATTTGGTCCAGTTGGATCTCGTTCACTAATGGAAAGTGACATTTTATTTTACTGTTGGAAATAATGTTTCCACAAGTATGTTCATAATAAAACTGTCCCTTCTGTTACGTCAATTGTCTCTCCTGTTACTGGCTTGTCCCATCTGTTACCGTCGAGTTTTTCTGTCGTATCGAGATTAATTTGAAATTGATTCCATCATCCCGATAGAATTGTGGAGTATTAACCTTAACCCTCGGAAAAATATATGGCCATAATCAAACAGAAATGCACATCATTCCAGGTCGAGAAAACTCGATACCTGGATATCGGAAATATATGCATATCACATATACATTATCATAACTCGTTATACTCATCATATTTTGGTGTTTATTTTTGCAAATTCTGATTACCACACAATGCACAGGTTGCGCATATGTTATTTTCCACCTCGATATCACTCAAAATCATATCTACATTGAAAAAAATAATGGCAACAGTAGGGACACTAGGTGTGTTTGCATCGTCATTGGACCTGATTCGGACAGAATCTAGGGGTGATTAAGGTTGCATTTTACTATCCTCTGATCTACTGGATACCCTGAACCACGAAAAGCGGCTAAAATATGTTCTCTCGTAGAAATAATTTTTTGATTCTTGAATACCCAAATCGTCCACATTTTTTGAAAAATGCCCATATATATATATATTCGACGTCTCCGTCCGTACGTCCGTCCGTACGTCTGGCCGTCCGTACAAACATTTTGCATTATTGTTCAGCAACCGCTGGGCAGATTTAGCTGATATTTGGTATGGTGATAGAGCAGCATGGGGGAACAGCTACATGCATAGCGCGGGTTTCGTCCACCCATTTTCACTAGAGTTATGGCCCTTTTTTACTTAGAAAATTTACTGTTTAAAATTGGATTTTCCGTACGTTACTTGTGGGGTGCAACCCACAAGTCACTCAAACAAAAGATCGCAACTCACAAGTGTATCGACGTCGGTCCGCCCGTCCGTCGTACCGTCCGTCCGTCCGTCAACAATCATCTTCTTCTCCAGAACCATAAGACGGAACAGGTTCATATTTGGTGTCAATGTTCCCTAGGTGAATCTCATTCAGATTTGTTCAAATGAGGTCATCAGGTCAATTAGTTGAAAAAGCAGGGCCACAACTCTAATCGTTCATAGTAATTCTTAGAACAAATTCTTTTTCCAGAACTATAAGGCCTAATGGGTTCATAAGTTTGGTGTGGATGTTCCCTAAGTGACTCCCATTCAGATTTGTTCAAATAAGGTCACCAGGTTGATTAGTTGAGAAACCAGGGCCATAACTTATAGTAATTCTTAAAATGACTTCTTCTCAAGGAATATTGTGCTGATTAAGCTTATATTTGGTATGGAGGGACCTTAGTTGACTAGATTTGTTCAAATGGGGTCACTGGTTCAAATAGGGGCAGAGCCAGGGACATAACTTTAAAACAAAACATTTAATTTTTGCATTTTGACCTTTAATTTTTGTTTAGGACACATCACAGCCTCATATTTCTTACCTAGATTTTTCTTAGCATGTTCTTCATCTGAATGGATTTTGGTATGTTTATTTAACCCCTTCCACTCTTGTTTTGATATAGAATTCATCCAAGACAGGATTTCTCAAACATTTTTCATCTGATCAACACCAAATTTGGTATATGAATTTTTGACACTTATATACAGATCAAGTTAAAATATGGGTTTTGGACCGATATATTTTAACATAGTTATGGCCCTTTATAATTCACATCTCTTTGCTATGCACTATTCATTTTTAAGAGAACACTGAAGCCTGTATACCTCTTCTCAGCACAGAGGCATATATATATGTAAAGGTACAGGTCATTACTTATATAAACTAGCCAGATGACATGTATTATTCTAATCTAAACATATCTGTAGCAATTTAACAACAAACTGGTGTGCCAATGGTTAGGTGATGACTGACATTCAATGATAATGTGAATGGCTTAGAAAAGTTAGATTTCTTCAAGTCTGGAAATAGTGTGTCTGACATTTACATAGTGTGGTCCCCAGGTGGTGAATTTAGTGTTGCTACCCCATACAGCATGCTAGCATCACCAAATACACCCGCCAGGGACCTAATTCTGCTTAGTCTTCATCTTCTGTGAAGTATCCTAAGTATCAAATTGACAGTTTGATTTAATCACTTTTTTTCCACCTGTTCAGTTTCAATGTCCCCCCAATTTGCAGAAGATAAAATGCATAATTGAACTGCTCAATGGGTGTGTATCACCAACTTCAACTGTAGGACTTCAATTTGTTCCTAGGTTTTATTGGCCATTGATGCCTAATCAGATTGAGGATGAATTTGGTGATGCTAGCCTGCCTTACAGAATATTGTCATTAAATCCACATTTTTGGGACCTAATTCTGCAAATGTCAGACATACTAAAATCAGGCTTGGCCATTTCATATTATTTTTTCAATCACCACTTATCCAGATGAAATCATACGACTAATATTCAAAGAAAAATGGGGGGGGGGTATATATTGGATTAATTTATCTTCTATCTGTCAGGCTTCCATCCTTCTGCCTGTTGAGATGTCTATCCATCCATCTATCAACAATTGATTTCTTCTCCATATTAAAGATGGAATGTGTTTATATAGTTCAGTGTGCATGTTCCCTAGGTGTCTCACAATCAGATTTGTTCAATTAAGTTCATCACATCAAATACATGTAGGTGCGAAGCCAGGGCCATAACTCTTTCCCTCCATAGTAAGTCTTAAAACAGTTTTTTCCCAAGAACCATTAGGCATATATAGCTTATTATACCCCCTTTTTTTAAAAGGGGGGTATACTGTTTTGCACCTGTCTGTCCGTGCGTCCGTATGTCCGTCCGTACGTCCGTCCGTCCGATGTCTGTTCATGTCTTAACTTGAACAATAGTGCTCGGATCTCAATGAAATTAGGTATGGATGTTCACTACTATGAGGACATTAAATAGAGGGTTCCATCGTTTTGTTCGGATTTTCCATTCTAGAGTTATTCATCTTTGTTTATCTGGAAATGTTGAATATTTGGTCCATCTGGTGTCTGTTCATGTCATAACATGAACAGTAGTGCTCGAATCTCAATGAAATTTGGTATGGATGTTCACTACTATGATGGCATTCAATAGAGGGTTCCATCGTTTTGTTCGGATTTTCCATTCTAGAGTTATTCATCTTTGTTTATCTGGAAATGTTGGCTTTTTTGGGCTGTTCATGTCGTAACTTCAACAGTTGTGCTGGGATATAAATGAAATTTGGTATGGATGTTCACAACTATAAGGGCATTCAATGGAGGGTTCCATCGTTTTGTTCGGATTTTCCATTCTAGAGTTATTCATCTTTGTTTATCTGGAAATGTTGGCTTTTTGGTCTGTCTGGTGTCTGTTCATGTCGTAACTTCAACAATTGTGCTGGGATCTCAATGAAATTTGGTATGGATGTTCACTACTATGAGGACATTAAAAAGAGGGTTCCATCGCTTTGTTCGGATTTTCCATTCTAGAGTTGTACATCTTTGTTTATCTGGAATTGTTGGCTTTTTGGTCTGTCTGGTGTCTGTTCATGTCGTAACTTCAACAGTTGTGCTGGGATCTCAATGAAATTTGGTATGGATGTTCACCAATATGAGGACATTTAATGGCATATTCAACTGTTTTTTTTTTTTGTGCTATAGTTATTCATCTTCGTTTATATGAAAATGCTGATTTTTGGGTCTATCTGTGTGAGTATAGCAGTCATAAGTTATAGATATGCCCACACCAGGCGGTATGCCACTAGGGGGTATGTACCGGACGACAGTCCATCTCTTGTATTTGGTATGGAGGTGCCTTGGGTGACTGGGGTTCAGATTTGTTCATGGGGTCATTTTTAGGAAATGAGGTCCCCAGAGGGTGAATTGATATTACTAGATGAATGGATCTCATATTCACCAATATGAATAGGGGTGATCTGTAGTGTTCCATTGGTAATTTAAAGGTAGATATTCACTGACCAACATGAAGCCTCTCTAGCCACATATTCTGTTTAGATCCACTTCTTTTAAAGTGATTATGAAAAGTTCTGACTGTTATGGTCTCAAGAGTCCCAGTCTTATCAGTCTTTGCAGTCTGGTGAGCGACCCCACAGTCTTTGACTGTCTTGTTAGTCAACATTTCTGTACGAACTTCTTTTGGAATGGTCATATAGACCTCCTCGGATATCCGCAGTTTCGTCCATGCTTAATCCAAATTGCTACGGTCGGGGGCAAATGCCACGCGACAGCGTACCTCTTGTTAATTATCATTTCAGATATCAATGTAGTAAAATGTTTCATGCAGACATGACTTTACCTTCAAGTTGAGAATTGTCAAAATAACAATGGCAATTTGAGAAAAATATTGGTACTGGTTTTCTCAACAGCACCGCTTTGCGCCACCAAGAACCTAACTAAAACAACATAAACAACCATCTTCAGGGCCACATATCCATGGGTACTACTTAGAGGATATTGCTTGTTTTTAGTTCATCTGAGACGAAGGGTCCGGTGCAGCTATAATCGTCACTACTCGCCCGTCCGTCCGTCCATCCATCCGTCAACAATTCTTTAAACGTATTTTCCAGAACCATAAGACGGAATGGGTTAATATTTGGTGTGGATGTTCCCTAGGTGACTTAAATTAAGATTTGTTCAAATTGGGTCACTATGTCAAATAGTTGCGAAGCCAGGGCCATATCTTTGTCCCCCATACTAATTCAAAAAACAACTTCTCAATTACCATAGGGCCGAATGGGTTCATATTTGGTATGAAGTGTCCATGGGTGACTGGGGTTCAGATTTGTTGAAATGAGGTCACTGGGTCAAATGTGGGCGGAGCCTGGGACATAACTCATCACTGTTTAGAGTGAACTACTTGCTCAATTTAACCAAAAAGAAAACAATGAAAATCATTTATGTTTTTTTAATTATTAAACAATTTCTACTTCTTAACAAATTGCGAATTAAAATTTGTTTGATATTTTTTTTTCAAATTAAAAAAACTTTCGTCATTATATCATCCACTGGGGTACCCCGAATCGCCACATAAATTTGGTTGAAATCAATCCAAGGTCTGGGAGAAAAATCAAGAACAGACAGATTATCCTTGCCATTTGAAGGGTAAAACACCCATATTGCCTTGTTAATTTTACATTTCCAATGCAACTAAATTTATGTGACAAGTCGTGACTTTCACTTTCAACAATAAGCTTAATATCAACAATAAGGTTAATAAAGCAACACATGCCATCCTATCTCTGTGGTATGTGGTGGTAAATACAAATGATGTTATCTGACACTGTTTGACAAACAAATAAGGTAAATAAGTGGAGAATGGTTATCTGTGTCATTCATTTAAATTTAAATGAGCCATGTGTTTGTTATATGAAGTTGTATACCAGACAAATGTTACAATATTATTTATATTGGCTATAGACTCGTTTTCATCTATGCTAATGATATGTCTTATTTATTATGCTGATAGTTTCAAGGAACAATTATCAGTGGTGCAATCCTAATAATTATGTAACTAGTTTTGAGGAAAATGAATCCTCTTCAGCTCCTAAAATATACCCCTTTGAAATTACTAGATCAATGGATCTCATACATTGGGTTTTATATTTGGTTCAGATGCGGCAGATATAGAACATTTACATCATATAGATGGATTGTTAACTTCATGGGTTTATTTATCAGCTGAGTTTAGAACCACTTAATTGGGGTGGCAAATGGGGATGGGTGGTTTTGATCCCCAACTTTGGTATTCAGTGGAAAATATGTTGTAATTAGACCAACAAATGTCCACATTTAGAATATTTCAAACGTTATGAGGGATGTCATGCATGTCGGATATTTCCAATAGTTGGAGAGTTTACCAGTTGTAAAATACATAGTTTTGTCCAGTTGGGAGTCGACTGGCTATAAGTCAGGGGTTTGCAGTTGGAAATTTCAAGTTGAACACCCTCTGCCCCCTGGCTGTCAAATAAGACTCTCTAGCTATGTCCCTGTTTATAATTACTTGCTTTAAAGTTATTTGATAAGTACTGACTATTGTAGTCTTCAGAGTCCCAGACTTCTCCTTCTTTAAAGTCAGGTGAGCACTCCACGGGCATTGACTCTCTTGTTTCATATCAGGCACGATATCAGCCCTATGTAACCCCATATCAGCCTGAGACAGAATGCGAAGGCTGATATGAGGTTACCGATGGCTGATATCAGGCCAATAATTTTCCAAACCAACCAAGTAATATCCTCTTTATTTATTAAAAAGATCGCCGCTTAGTAACAGTGTAATGTCGACAAATCTTTCAAATGAGTGACGTCACAAAAAAAATCTATGTCTACATATAAAATAGGACAATCGGAACTCACTTCGTCCGAATTTATCGCTTAATTTGAAGTTGAAATGACCAATTTCGACGAGCGTGTGTCGAATGTATTTAGCAGTGTGATAGAGTTACGGCATGTCGTAAAACCACAATAACCGAATTGTGATGTCGTAAAATGATATTACTCGGGTGGTGATGTCGTAAAATGATATTACTCGGTTTACGGGCAAAATTAAGCAATAGTTACCAACATGTAATTCGATAAAAATCAGTTCTGGGTAAAACCTTACATATCGAATTGAAGAATGTATATATATTTTGAGCTGTATTGACATGTTTTAATGCAATTATCAACGATATGGTACAACATACAGGGTAATTATTAATTCTCATCCGTTTCGACCGAGTCCGGCCTTTTCAATGGTATTTACAACAATCATGATGACATCAGCCTTAAAACTCACTCCCGAAAATGTTTTGTAGAATTGAATTATCGAGCTGAATTATGTTTACCTAAGTTGTGGGTAAAACACCCCCACCCATTCACCTCACCCCATGCACCCCTGTCGCCACGTGTCGGTCCCCTTTTCCATTTATAGCGCCTTTCCATCAAGTTTCTTTTCGAGTTTGTTCAATAACATTGATGACATTAACATTAGTAGGGCGCTCATTTTTCACACTTGATTATTCTTTTGGGGATCGTGCATGGCGTAACCTTGGAACGCTATCTGTGTTCTGCAATAAAAGCAATATCCAATGTCATATGTTATCCATTATCGGCTAACACCAAAATTTGATGACAAGATTTAAGAAATCCCAAGGGATAAGATAGGGGATTGGGGAAAGACAGAAAATGATTGATTCGCACGATATAATGCAATATTAATCTCATACAACGCAACAAACGAAACCTTCCGTAAAGTCGAGGCAGAATAAAAAACACTATATGGATTTTTTATTTCCAACGTCAATTTCTTCTAATCCGTCGCGGCTACACAAGCGCTTAAACGTTGGATGCATGATTTCAGTGGATATAATTTCCGAGGTTTAAATAAGACTCTTTGTGGCCTAAGATATCTCTTCTGTGCAAAGCGCGGTAAACTGCTCTCCCCAGCCGAGTGCTAAATCTTGTCATTATAATGACCAAATTCCTCCGCCACAGGGACGTCCATTATCCAACAAAACGGTACTAATTGTGTTTGATTGTTTATTTGCAAAGCCAACATTTAAGCTGGAACATAGCCAAACATATATATAAATAATTTATACAAGTAATTTATACGTTAACAATTATCATAAAATATTTCCATAACAAATTCACCATAATATTAAAACTATTATAATAGACACAATGAACTAAAGATGTCCCGTGCGATTTCACACATTACTGCCAGTCGCAGACACGTCTTGTTCTGGGAATTCGTTGGTGAATAAAGTTCGACAATTGAGCACAAACACATCTGGTGAAATAAAAAAAGGTATGGGTGCATGTCTTCGGAATGACTTGCGGAACATGTATGGGCATTTTTAGGTTATGTCATCGCGTTTAATACACGTTCGTTACAAATTATTGCTAAAACATATTGATTTTATAACTAGGTCAAAGGCATCTGAGCGGACAGGGAGATTGACGACCCGATTTCTTCGGTAGATTTCGGTAGTTTCCGATACGATATGTCTACTTCGCTTCGTTCAATTTCGCCGAATTATATGTCAAATGAAAGGGAATTTTATTGCAAATTAGACACATCTGAGGATATTTTGGTTGCAATTATCGATTTCAATAATTGATTAGGGCCTTGATGGTTTGTGTGGTTTTAGCCTAAAACTAGCATTTGAACATTGTCAGTGGTATAGTCTATATTGGTATTTTAGTAATTTTCCCCAAGGGCCTGTGAGCTACAACAAAAGTAAAAATATATTGGGTATTAAAAATGATTTACTATAAGGCCAAAATAAAATAAAACATCCTAGATTCTCATCGGCGCCCGCCCCGATTTTAGCACCCGCCTCCGATTTGTGTATAGTCAAGTTAGGTCACAAGAACATCGCCTATTCCGTATTGAGAAACTGAAGATTAACCGTCTAAGGGGAGTAATCAAATTAGTTTTAAGTCATTTAGAGAACAACAGTGTAAAAACTTCATAAATACCACGAAGGATGTTCTCTGGTATATCGATGGGAATCATACCACTTTGAGTGACAGATCGTGATCGTGAGGCTTTAATAAGGTTAATGATACCAGTATGGTTGTACAAGGTACATGTAACTTTTTACTTCCAGGTTTGCCTAGTATGTTTTGTTTCTCACCATTTGTTCTTGATTTATATATGATAGACAATTAAAATTGTGTTAACTTGACTTTACTCTGCTATATTAATCATCAACATCTGTCAGAAGGGGGGATATACATTTTAATAGAAAACTGTAGTTTTAGTTCAGACATGGGGCACCTGAATGGCCAGATATAGTATTTTATTATATGCTTCCCCATTAAATAGTGGGAAATTGCCGTGGCGTAGAGCGTTATATCCATCGCCTGGACCGACTCGATGGATAACACTGACCGACTCGATGGATAACACAATAGTATTACTTTTTCGGAGATTACTTCCGGTTTATAGCGGCGAATCACATTAAGTTTCCAAGCGTATCAATAACATCCGGACTATTGTTTTAATTATTGATTTTCACGGTTCATAAACTGTTATTTAATTGTTATAATGTTAACTCATTTGTTTTAATATATTCTTATCACTAAATTATGTATACATTAATTTTCTCGCATCATTTCAGAATAAAACAATGGGGACTATTTCTTATGGCGGCTATGCTCGATATTTGTCATTCGGTGGTGAGCAAATCAACTGATGGAATGTAAACAAAATGCAAATGTCGAAGCTTTCTAACAATTTGAAGTGAACTGTAGGACAAAATTAGCAGTTTTGGTGCGGTTTATAGCGCATATAATAAAAAGAAAACCTACGGGTTTTGGTTGAATACCCGGATTATCTCATTCGTGGGTGCAAGGAAGTACAGAATTTCCACTCGCGGCTTGCAGCCGCTCGTGGAAATTCTGTACTTCCTTGCACCCACTCATGAGATAATTCGGGTATTCAACCAAAACTCGTAGGTATTCTCTATTTAATACTAATAATACTGACATTGGTTGATACAACAGTTAAATTCAAGAAACAAGTTTAGTACATATGTCTAAGCATAAATATATGATGACTTTTTGCTTCTGTTTACATAACACAGCGCAATTATATTGGTTAATCACACACAAATGATATAAACGCTATTTATTATTTCCATATCATGAAAACAATAACAAATAACGCTCTTTATGTTTACCATATCCGGATCTAAACAATAGCCAGGTTATGTAACGTTTTTTGCTTTTGTTTACATAACAAAGGAAAAACATTTGACAATAACATACTGCTTATGCCATATTTCAGATTGGTATAAGAACAAGGTATGTCTATATTTTACTATTTCTGTTTATGTCGGTTTTTGACGGAGGTGAATATTTTAACAGCATACCCGCTGCCCGTATCTTTAATGGTTTCGTACTACGCGGAATAACTCTATCACAATATTAACTGTGAACGACAGCAAACAATTTACTTGTGATACTGAAATTCGATAAATATATCCCAGTTTACTGCCGGAAACAGCCGGGCCTGTACACAAGTAAAAATATATTGTTTACCATATCAGGAATTGACTACAATGAAACGCTCCTTGTTCCACATTGAAGGTATAATGCGCGACATTATAGTACCTGTGGTTATATAAGAACGCGTACCAACAGCTCGTATGCTTCGATATGGGGCTGATCTACTATAAGGGCGGGCACATAAAATAAGGACACCTATATTGGGCACTTATATTCTATGATAGAAAAGACCACATTGGCTGCATGCTACGTATGCGACACATAACCACATGGCATGGACCATGCGCGCATCTCAGTGTGAGTTAGATCATGCCATGACTATCTACTCTTTTTAACGACCGTAGATATCATATTCCATTAGTAAAAGTTTTGAAGTTTTGAATGGGAACCTTATACAGTTGAAAAAATAACGCAGGGAATATATTTATTAGTTATTATCTGATATTGTCGATAATGTACTTGGAAGGTCCCAACTCAAAATTGCATGTTTTCTGTGACTTTTCTGAGCCGATATCGCAATAAACATTGAATTATAATTACCCAGGAGAAATTTGCATAATTGTCAACGACGCAAAGCAAAATCACTCACAGTCACTCAAATCGTGAAATTTTGAGTTTGAACCTTCACCTATAGAGTGAAGTACATTATTAATGAACAGATAATAACTAAGAAATATATTCCCTGCAATTATTTTTCGATTTTATAAGGTTCCCTGTCAAGACTTCAAAAAGTTCCAAGGTTTTGAACTGGTGGAATATGAACTCAACGGGCGTTAGACAGAGTAGATTCATGGCATGATCTAAGTGTGAAACAGCTCTTCTGCTACGATGCTACATAGAATGGGCCATCGTAGTTGGGTGGTTTCCGGCTGAAGGCCGGGTAGGATGGTCCGACAGCATTTTGCAGGTCCCTTCGCCCTTCCTTGATGTGACCACCACACCACCTTTGACTTCGACCAGGTGACACAAAGGCAATCATTTTAGTCGTTATGCGCACAGTCATGGGGTGCATGTCGATGTGGTTGGTGTGGATTGGACCAACTCATATTCACCAGAGTTATTTATACTCTATGATACATGTATTGGCTAACTTGTGGATGGATTTGTTTTCTAATTGTGTTGAGTAGCACTGGTTTGTCATACCACGCGGAATAACTCTATCAAAATATTAACTGTGAACGATGGCAAAAAATTTACACTTAACAGCCACATCACATGGCGGTACTCAGAAATTCGAGAAATATAAACCGAGCCCTGATACAAGTTAACATATTTTGGATATTGAAAATGTGATGAAACGACTCGTAATCTATTGGGGAATGGTGAAAGGATACACTCAAATATCTACATGAAGATATGTGAATTCATATAATTTTACTGTGAACCAACCAGGACCTATTCCAACAACACCCTATTTTGTCTATTACACAGAGTCCGAGTCCTCGCCTCTGCTTTTTCAAAGTGGATGTGCATGCACTGCCTTGATGCGAATAGATATGCTCTATAACGATTGATTAGAATGGGCGATCCAAATGCATGTGTGCATAAATATATTTCATTCCCATTTATTATTACACCCAGCGTTGCTCCATTTGTAGATAATACATATACTTTTTAGCTCAACTGATACGAAGTCTCCGGTGGAGCTATAGTCATCACTAGTCGTCCGTCCGTCCGTCCGCCCATCCGTCCGTCAACATTTTTTTAAACATCTTATCCTCTGGAACCATAAGACCGATTGGGTTCATATTTGGTAGATGACTCACATTCAGATTTGTTCAAATGAGGTCACTGGTTCAAATAGTTGCGAAGCCAGGGCCATAACTCTTTCCCTCCATAGTAATTATTTTAAACATCTCAAATACCATCAGGCCAAATGGGTTCATATTTGGTATGAAGGACAGATTTGTTCAAAATAGGTCACTGGGTCAAATGTGGGCGAGGCCAGGGACATAACTCCAAAAAATAATAATATTGATTTAACTCTTTAACCAAAAAAAAAAGGAAAGAAAAGAAAAGAAAAGAAAACAAATTATATATTAAAAAATAAAAGAATATTTTAAAAAAAAATGTGGAATTAAAACTAATGCCATTACATTTCTGAAGGTTGTGCCCCCTGGCCCTTCACTCAAGTTCACTGCTTCTGCCACCCTGGTCCCAAAAATAAAATTTACTCAAATTCTTGACAGAGAATCATTAATAAGAAACATTTACTTTGGCTGTATGCGGGGTATGCGGGGTATGCATACACATGTCAAGTGAAATCTGACATTGTTATAAACATTCCCTGGAGATCTGCTAGAAGTCATTAATTCCCAATTACAACAATAATCTATCATGTATTGTTCAAATCTTTCAACAGGACATTTAACACTCCCACATCCACCACTTCACTAGAACATATTTGGCAAACTTGAAAAGTGTTCTTTGAAAGAACCACCAGCTCTATTTAGCTCATATTTAATATTGAGCTGGTGATTGTAATTCAGATTTGTTCAATCAGGGTCACCAGGTCAAGTAGGTACAAGGCCAGCTACTTTACTCTATCTCTCCATAGTAATTCATGATATGTCTTCTATGCAAGAACCAAATGGCCTATTTTGCTTATATTTGGTATGAAATTACCTTGGGTGACAGATTTGTGAAAATGGGATCACAAAGTCAAATAAGGGCAGAGCCAGAGACATAACTATTTCACCACATAGTAATTCTTAAAATATGTTTGCAAGAACTAGTTGGCTTATTTAGCATGGAATGTTCTTGTTTGACCGCAATTCAGATTTTTATAAATGGGGTCACCTGGTAAAATATGGACCAAGCGAAGGACAGCTTCCCTCTTAATATGCTTCATTCACAAGGACCATCATGTCTATTATACTGATATTTAGTATTAGTATGAAGGGTTCTTTGGTGTCTGCGATTCAAATTTATTCAGATGGGGTCACCAGGTTAAATAGGGTGGGACCAGGGACATAACTATATGTCTCTATAGTAATTCTTAAAATGTCTTCTCAAGAGAGGTTGGACTATTTAGCTTACATATAGTATGGAAGATCCTTTAGTGACTGAGATTCAGATTTGTTAAAATGAGGTTAACCTGTCAAGAAATGGCGGGGCTATGGGGAGTTAAGACGTAGGAGTCTGGAGCCCGGTCGGGAGGGGACATGTTGAGCTGGAGGAGGAGGAGGAGGAGGAGGGGGGGGTGATCAGTAGTGTACAGTTGGTAATTTAAAGGTAGATATTCACTGATCTACATACATAAAGCCTCTCTAGCCATATGTCCTGTTTAGATCTAATTCTTTTAAAGTGATTATGAAAAGTTCTGACTGTTGTGGTATCCAGAGTACCAGTCTTATCAATCTTTGCAGTCTGGTGAGCGACCCCACAGTCTTTGACTGTCATGTTATTTTGCAAAATTCGGTTTAAAACTTGGCCATCAGCCGGGGCAGCCATCTTGGATTTAAATTTGAAACAATCTGCTCACACTGCAGCCTGCATTAATCAGAGAACTGTTATGAAAATTAATTGGCATGTTAGGTGTCACATCGAGATGGGAGTTATCCAATTTGAATGATTTTCGATGAAAAATATGGCTGCCGGTAGTCATCTTGGATTTTAGTTTTTGCATGACTAAATTATTTGTCACACCCCACAGACCTCACTCACCCAATCGTCACCAAACTTCATATGGATCTTCTGGGTGACCAGTAGATGAGAACCATCATATTTTCCCAATTTAGTGGAAAAACATGGTCGCCAGCGACCGTCTTGGATTTAACTTTTTGCACAACTGAATCATTCGCCATACCCTACAGGTCGATTCCATCCCTCATCCGATTGTCACTAAATACTTCATACGAATCTTCGAGGTGACCACTTGATGGCAGCCATCAATCTTTTCCCTCAAAATGTCGCTAAAACACATTTGAATACCTGCAGCTGCTATTTATTGGAGAATTGTGTAAATTATTACAGACATGTTCATGGTCACCTCTAGATGGTAGCTATCAAACGATATTCAATAAAAACATGGCTGTTGTCAGCTATCTAGGATTGTATTCTTTGCATCACTAAATGCTTTAAACTTTTTAACTTTACACACTCCATTGACTGTAATGTATGGCATTATTCCCTCTCCAAGTTGACCTACAGTGTCACTGACAATTTAATTTTCAAAAAAATCAGGGGTCCAGGTCTTCATATGTACGAACATTAAAGAGCGTTCTTCTTTATATGGTCAAATGAAGAGCGTTTAAAAACAACTGAAAATGATATGACTGTGGCAAATTAGTCAAGAATTTTTTAGACCAATAGTTGATGTAGGTTTCGAGTTATCTTACTCCTCCTTCTAAATTACTTTGTCGCTATATGCACTATGCATAACTAAAATGAGCAGTGTCCGTTACGGTCTATTAGGTGAAGTATGGAAAAGTGACAATGTCCATCAACAATACATGGTACGATAACAATGCAATGTCATGCCTCAAATGCAAATACTAGTCCAGTATGCTAAACCCAGAATAGCTGTATTACATGATGGATCCTTTCTAATTGCTGATATTTCTATGTGCAACTTGGGTATTAACTGAGAACTGTGTTTGCAACTGCTTAGAAGGAAGTTGACAGTTTGTTTTGACATAATATGACTGAAATTGTGTTGTACATTTTAAGTTTTTCATAGGCTCTGAGCATCTCTCCGCATGCTCAAACACATGTCATAGAACATATATAGATCGTTTATATTTGCTCCTTTTTGTTTTGTTGTTTGTTCGTAAGAAAGTGTTTTTGTCGCATCCATGTATTGGCTGGTGTCACACGTACCACATTAGCAATGCCATATTAGGTGTGCTGGTTTATAATGATACATGTACACTTTGGTGACAATAGACCATTCCCGGGTTACAATAAATTACTGACTTTTATTACCTCCCTTCTAGCCGGCCACTAGAGCGCGCTGTTAATTAGCTTATTTTCTCATCGGATGGTAGGGGTTCTTTTCGATTAACGTCGCGTTGCATATAGGCATACAACATGAAACATATATAACTAATAAATAGGATGTAATTAAGAGCATAACATCGACCCATCTTACTTTAATTTTGTACAGATACTGATATCTAAATCCAGTGAATTCAATGCCAGTCAATGTTTTCTTTCATTGCACCCGGATCATTTATCAAGGTATGTGTGGATATGATAACATATGATATAACTGACGTATGACATTACCCAGAGAAGACATTACAAGGCCAGATTATACCAAATCAGTTATGGTATGGGAAAAGGATTATTCTTTTATTTGATGCCCGATAGCCATTCATTGTTGCAGGCTGATATAACCTGTGAATGACGCGATGTGTTATTTCCGCCTCTTAGGTAATTTAGACACAATCATGCAGGATAACGACACGAAACCAATTCAATGTTTTCATTCTATAATTTTTCCGAAGAAAGATGTTCATAAAAATAGCTAGCATATGCGAACAGAATCTAGAGATCGGAATGTTTCCGTCACTTTTTTCGGAATTGTTTATTATCATTATACGAGTTTCTTTCCTGTTTCGATCGATTTAAAGGTAACTTAGTATATGTTACATTTATTTTGAGGCGACATTATCGGATATGTTCGAATCGAGTGTCGACAATGCATATATATTTTTTTGCTTGTTGAAATGTCAGTGAGTAAACAGATTCTCAAGAGTACTGTATATTGGTGAATTTCAGGGTAATAAAGTATTTTTTTTATCGTTAGTTTTAGTATATAATTTGCAAGAGAAACTCATGATTATAACTCATGACAATTTATGCGAATACTATAGATGCATAATAAAGATGTATGTATATAATGGAACATATAGGCTACATGTGCCTCCATAGACAACATGATTATTTTCAAGACAAACATGGAATTTATGTCCTCGAATGTGCAGGCACTCAAAATCCAAATCCATAAATCACTGTAAAGCGTTTTTTCGTGGGAACTTTATAAATGTATATTTGTACTAAATTTAGGAGAATCAGCATTTTTGCAGCTATTATTTTCATATATGCTATTAGTCCAAGTCTTCTCGTACTAAAACTAGCTAAGATTTTGGGATGGAGAGATGCTAGTGTTTAGTCCGAGATCGCGCGCATAGCCTTCTTATGACACGAGTTACGCCCAGGATCTGTGACGGGAATCTGTGGTGTATTTTACTCGATGTACCTAACAAAGCAATACATGATGCTATATACGTCGGAAAGAGTGACATCTTATGGTCAGAATGGTGTATAATAATCTAACTTTAATGTTAAATTACACATAGAATATTCCGGTTGATTGCCACAAACATCGTTGTTTTTTCTGTTTGTTTACTTAACTGAAACCCGAACTCAGGTTCCGAAGAACTTCGGCATTGTCCGGTGTTTGTTCTGAGTATTCTAGTTTCCGTTTCTATATATAGCGCGGGGTTTTCCGAACAAAATGGTGAAAACCGATCGCCGCAAAGTCCAGTTTCCAATGTGCTTTGAGAACAATTCCCGCACTAAAAACTTAATGACATAATGGAGGATCAGAAAGGTAGTTTTGTTGACAATTTTCGCAAGCAACTTGTCAAAATTGGAGCAAATTAGAACTCTTGTGTCTGACTTGCCATGCGTGTGATTTTCATCCATGTGCATTTTGACTTTTTTGTTGATAAAATAATCGGAGAACTGAATCACACAGTTTCGAAATATAGTTCTTCCGTTTTAGTGGGACTTTTCAAACTTAAGGTTAAAAATTGATACAAATTTTGTTTGATTTTTTTGTGTGCTTAACAAGAGCAGTATATTGCTCTGTTCGCTTAGTATATATCTTAATTTCGCTGAAGTCCACCAAATGTGGGAAATGTAGCACCATATTATTTATTCTAATGCTCGTTGTGTTTACACTGTTTTAAACTTTGAGAGGGTTGTAATTCCCCGTAATTTATTTAATGTATTACATTTATATCTTCAATGTTTAATTAATCTATTTATTTTTTATTTATTGACACACTTAATTACGATTACAATGGAGAATTCATCGTAATTTGCGTTGTCAGTCGAAAATCTACGGAATATTTTCAACGGAAAATGCCGAACACAGTTCGCGAGGTCAACTGAGTTCGCATACTTTTAAAAATTTGTAAACATTGCGGTAAATGTCTCTTTTCGCATTAAATTACCGCTTTCAATTCACAACTGATGTGGGGTTCAGATCAAATAGCATGTCTTCTGCGGAAAATATCTTTTATTGTCGCAATTGTGATATTTTATTTCATATAATTGTGGTTTTATTTGAGCGGGTCATTAACGCTTAACTCGTGTCATAAGAAGGCTATGCGCGCGATCTCGGACTAAACACTAGCACCTCTCCATCCCAAAATCTTAGCTAGTTTTAGTACGAGAAGACTTGGACTAATATGCTATATGACATCTTCGCTAGCGATTTGTTTACAGAATTAACCATACCTTGCTGTCACGTGATGTCTGTTTCTCACCTCCAACACATAAGAGCTTTCAATTTATTGTAACTCGGGAATGGTCTATTGGCCGTCATTATAATAATCATGTGTCACAGAAAGTTATGTCGCGCGCCACTTTACTCGTCCAATGAATCTACCTGGAACCATTATCCCGTGACGTCTCCCGGATGTTGATATCTACTCACCACGCAGTAATATAGTATATATTCTCCTTCACGATATAGTTAAATGATCGCTCGGGATTTTACTCGATCGCGACAATGAATAAATGCGACATAACAAAAAGGCACGATTGATTGCATGTTTTTTAAAGACGCTCTGTCAGACTTGACACCAACTTAGTCAAAATTGTCTAAGTTAATGTTCCGCTCAGCAAGCGAACGAAAAATGAAAAACACTTGCAATCACCGTAATTTTCATGACACATGCATCGGGAAAACACACAAAGCATCCGCCTGTGTTCCGCCGAAAACAGATTCAAAGTTCAAAGCCCATTATTGAGAACGCTCTCTATGATCTACCAATTTTGGGCTTCGGAAAAATGGACGTTCTTTATAAGAGGCGTTTTTTATCATAACATTACCCTTTTGAAAGTCGATACACGACCAACAAGAGCTCCTATATTTGTTGACTCGTGTACGCGACCTATTTATTGTCGTGTATAAAAAAACTTAATTATGACCGTTTTATGGTGCCAAATCTGACAGGAGATCATTAACTTATGTATGTTGATCAATTATACGGGTGATTTGTTCTTAGTAAGAGCAATTTTTATTTTGACATTAAGGAACTGTTCACTAACATTTGTGTGAGCATAAGAAATATAACACTGAGTAGAGGCCAACCACACCCGAGACATGACTAGACCGGCCCCCAGATGAGGGTAGTGTCACACGAAAGGGTAGAAATTTTGACGCTATCTCCAATTATCCTTGCCCCATGGGGGTTCCAAAACACTGAGGTATCCAGGGCGGAGCAGGTGGAAAATATATTTGTTTGACCTTTTTGGTATTTTTGACCTGCAAATTTCAGTATAATCTGGAATACCAATAAAATAAGACAAATGTTAAAATAAATGTACTTGAATATCATATACTTATTCTATCTGGGTTGCTTAACATTTATAATGTGCAAAAAGTTATATTATCAAACCATTTTTGTGAAAAATTCACGAAAATGCCAAAAACATGCATAAATTGCAGTGCTTTTTCAAAAAAGTTTTCCAAAAGATTTCCTATAAATTTTTCATTTTTTGGTATAAAGCTCTCAGTGGTGCATCAAAATTTTCAGCATTATATACCTGATTTATTAATATCAACTTCAGCAGCAATGATTTCCAACAAGCCGAGATATTTCCAAAAACTTAACCCACCCCCCTAAAACTGATTTTCTATCTGAAAATACCTGTCAAGTCAGAATAGCCCGTTTTCGTTCCATTTTGTTAACCAATTCAGAGTCTTATCATATATCATGGAACTAGCATGTATATGAGGAGGTTTATGTTATGGTCACTGATTGACTGTATGATCATGAATGTGTTGAATAGGTACACAGGGGTGGCTATATGGTCATGGGTCAGGTGTATGTGTATACCTAGTGTGCCTGCATGAGCATATGTGGAGTGTACGGGTATACACGAGTGTGGATATATATGGTCATGGGTGAGGGATACGTATATACAGCAAGTGGCTATATGGCCAATGGTGAGATGCATATGTATACATGGAGTGACTCTATGGTCATAGATGGGGTGTATATGTTTATCTTGAATGGCTATTTTGTCCATGGCGAATATGTCTACAGGGAGTGACCGTATGGCCAATGGTGAGATGAATAGGTATACAAGGATTGACGTATGATCAGGAAAGTGGTGAATAGGTATACAGGGAGTGATTATATGGTCATGGGTTAGGTGTATGTGTATAGAGTGCGTGACTATCTTGACATTTGTATTGTGTTTATGTGTATATATGGAGTGACTGTATGTTACTGGGTTGATTGTACATGTGTACCTTGGGTTGCTAATTTGCTTTCCACAATAACTCAACGATATATTAATCAATAGAGAGGTCATGTCAGAGAGTTCTCCATCTTGATGGCGTTTATGCACGATGGAGGAAACGTTAAATGATTTCCCCCTGATAATAATTAATCAATTTTTATGCTAATGGGCATGTGATATCAAGTCAGTGATATATCGATATTTCAAATATACAGGAGAATGCACTTATTGGGTTCCATTCCTTCACATTCCTTCGCTGGAAAGATTATCAAAATATATGGAAGTCATAGCTTATTTAGGAACGAATTGGATTTTGAACAGTGACACGTTTACTACACTCGAGGAGTTAGCATGTGCCTTATGTTCAACTTTCAAGAAAAGTGAATCAAGCTAGGCGGATAATGTTCCAGCAGAAGTTCGAGAATCAGTAGAATGTACTTGATCATTCTGCACTTCCATCATGTGAGGAATCTTTAATTCTACACTCAAAACGAGCCAACATGAAAGCAAAACAGTGGAGACTTGCAACCGTTGCCAAATCAACCACTCCCGGTGTAGCATTTCATTGATGGACGGCTGATAGGCAGCCTGAGTTGTAAGATGTTGCACAGAAATTCTATTGACTGTTACCATCACATTTGATGAAATTGACAGTGACAGTGAAGATGAGATTGCATAATCCGTGGGCACAACTATTGCAATTTATTATATGAATTCTATCAACTAGTATGAACGACCTTTCGAGTTTAGTATAGCATAAAATTGAAAGCTTTGAGAATACTATCTTGGGGTAGGGATAAGTTTTACTTTATTTCTTAATTCTGGTCGGGTACATGATTATAGCATTTCATGTCTGATATTGGGGAAGAATTTATGCTCATAGTGGTGCATGTTGTGCAGCTGTATCCGTAAAACTGACAAAGTCTGGGGAATTTTTCAGAAATTTTTCACTTAAAAATAATCAAAATTTTAGCTGTATACCTATTCACCTCACCATTGGTCATACATCACTCGCTGTATACATGTTCACAAAACCCATGGCAAAATAGCCACGCAAGATATACATATACCCCCAACCAAGACCATAGAATGACCCCAGGTAAACATATGCACCTCACTAATGTTGATATAGCCACTCACTTTATACACATACCTCTCCATAACCATACAGCCACTCTTGTGTATACCCGTATACCATACACATGACCATACAGCCATACCAGGTAAACTCCTACACCTGACCCATGACCATATAGTCACTCCCTGTATACCTATTCACCACATTCATGACCATACAGTCACTCAGTGTATACATGTCCTGTACCTATACCTGGGGGGGGGGGGGGGAATAAGGCAACTTTAAAATTAATTTGTTATGCCCCATAAGGAAATGGGACAACCAGAATAGAACATTTAGTTGTCAATTTATTAGCTAACATGTAAAATAACGAATTGAGTCACAATTTGCTACATTTTCGGAAACGCAGAGAATATATGTGAAAAATGGTTGCCATTTTGAGTAATTTGGTTTATAAACACATTAGTGTGACACATTTAAAGGTACGGTTGGCCTTGGCGGTGGGTATCCTGTGAAAATATCTCCACCCGTCAAAAACCGCTACAAACAGAAAGAACATCAAAATGTAGATAGACTGTCCGTATACAAATAAGAAATATCGCATAAACAGTATGTTATTGTCATATGTTTGACCATTGTTATGTAAACAAAAGCATAAAAAGTTACTTTTCTGGCGTTTGTTTATATTATGATGGTAAACATAAAGAGCGTTCTTTGTTGGTGAATTCCTGATATGGAACTAATAAAGAGCGTTTATGCCATTTGTGTGTGATTAGCCAGTAGCATTGTGTGGTCTTCTGTAACACAATCAGGCTCTTGCTTAGGTAAAATATAGTAGGTCTTTACGATAACATGCTGTTTACGCGATGGTCATTGTATATATGAACGAAACTGTATGCGTTTTAATGTTTTTCTGTTTACAGTGTTTGGAACAAATATGAATATTTTCGACAATTAAGGCCTCACGTGCCTTTAAGGTAGATCAAAACAATAAACACCTTTCATACCAAATATAGTTACATTTTACTTGAATTTTTTTTGCCATTATTTATATCAAGTTTGTGAGAGAAAAATCCAATACTTCTGGTAATGTCAGTGGTGACAATAGTAAAAATTAACTAAGGTGCATCAGACATGTTAGTGTTCAATGTATAGAAGGCAGAATAGCCAATTTTATACATCAACCACAACTTCTAAGCGATTGCGGGACAAGCTGGGTCAATATCTACCATTTCCACATTTTGGCAGCCAAATATACAGAAGAATGCAGTTGTTGGGTTCCATTCCTTCACTGGCACAGATAATAATTACCTTTCATAGTTGTTCCGAAAAGGAAAAAAACACCACTGGAAGTTGCTGGAAAGACCATCAAGATATATGGAAGTCATGGCTTATTTAGGAACGAATTGGGATTTGGACAGTGACACGCATAATACAATCAAGGAGTTAACATGTGCCTTATACATGTATGGTCCAAATTCGAATCAAGTGAATTAAGCTAGGTGGGTAAAGATCCAGCAGAAGTTCGAGAATAGGCAAAAGGTACTTAATCTTTCTGCACTTCCACCATGTGAGGAATCTTTAATTCTACACTCAAAACAAGCCAGCATGATAGCAAACAGTGGAGACTTGCAACCATTGCCAATTCAACCACTCCCGGTGTAGCACTTCATAGATGGACGGTCGATAGGCAGTCTGAGTTGTTTGAACCATTCTTTCCCGTAAGATGTTACACATAAATTCTATTGACTGATACCATCACATTTGATGAAATTGACAGTGATAGTGAAGATGAGATTACATAATCCGTGGGCAGAACTATGGCGATTTATGATATGAATTCTATCAACTAGTATGAACGACCTTTCGAGTTTAGTTTTGCATAAAATTGAAAGCTTTGAGAATACTATCTTGGGGTAGGGATAAGTTTTACTTTATTTCTTAATTCTGGTCTGGTACATGATTATAGCATTTCATGTCTGATATTGGGGAAGAATTTATGCTTATTGTGGTGCATGTTGTGCAGCTGTATCCATAAAGCTGACAAAGTCATGGGAATATTTCAAACTTTTTTCACTTAAAAATAATCAAGATTTTAGCTAATTTACCCCCAAAAAATCAAATATTTAAACAAAATAGACTCTATCATAACACAAACCTCCTCAGATACATACTAATTCCATGATATATGATAAGACGCTGAATTGGTTAAAAAAAAAGGAATGAAAACGGGCTATTCTGACTTAATAGGTATTTTCAGATAGAAAATCAGTTTAGGGTGGTGGGTTAAGTTTTTGGAAATATCTCGGCTTCTTGGATATCATTGCTTGTGATGTTGATATTAATAAATCAGGTATATAATGCTGAAAATTTTGATGCACCAATGAGAGCTTCATGCCAAAAAATGAAAATTTTATAGGAAATCTTCTGGAAAACTTTTTTGAAAAAGCACTGCAATTTATGCATTTTTTTGGCATTTTCGTGAATTTTTCACAAAAATTGTTGGAAAATATAACTTTTTGCACATCATAAATGTTAAGCAACCCAGATAGAATAAGTATCTGATATTCAAGTATATTTTATTCAACATTTGTCTTACTTTATTGGTTTTCCTGATTATACTGAAATTTGCAGGTCAAAAACACAAAAAAGGTCAAAAAAATATATTTTCCACCTGTTCCGCCCTGGATACCTCAGTGTTTTGGAACCCCCATGGGGCAAGGATAATTGGAGATAGCGTCAAAATTTCTACCCTTTCGTGTGACACTACCCTCATCTGGGGCCGGTCTAGACGGGGTAATGTGTTCAGACATGCAAGTGAAATCCCTGAGAGGATCGATAGCGACGCTGGTAGAGCTTGGCATGCTCATCGGGCGAGTAAATCGGCGTGCGACATAACTAACTATAATAAGTATGACGGTCAATTGTCACCAAACTCAACCATAGTAACCCAGCACACCTGCTGTGTCATCGCTACTGTGGCATGTGTGACACCAGCCATTGTGTCAAATCGGATGGACCACATTTAATTAAACTGACTGGGGTGAACTCATATCGCATGTTCAGTTAGGATATACATTACACGGGACTCTGGTAATATGCTTGGCACTTTCTCGGTTGACATCAACAAGAAATTAGTTATTATTGGATTATTTGTTGGAACTGCGGATATCAAATTGTTGGATTACAAGATATAACGAGGACGTTATTACAGTCATTGGCCGTTGTGGATAGATATCAGCTGCATGGTGTCCTCATAAAAGCCAACCGCAACCGTCCGACCCCGACCGCACCCCAGGGGTCGGAGCGAGATGGGGAATGCACTGATCGGACCCTGCTTACACACTTACCTGCATAACCATATATATATTTATACATGTATATTTATGTACAGAAGCCAATATTTGTATATTATAAATTCTAGTATTTCGCTATTAGCCCCTCAAGATTATGCCATTGATAAATGATTTATTATATTGACACCGGGGGTGACAGAAAGACAGCCAATCCTAGTTATGCCACTCCCTCACAATAATTGCACCAGACTTTTGAATTATTATTGATGCTTTTCTGTAATTTAAGTATTGTGTGAATAAAACATCTATATATCTATCTATCGTGCAGAGTATACCTGTATGTTCCAATCCCCAAATCGATAGCTTGAGCGAACACGGCAATATTAACCCCTAACTTACGGCCGGTTCCGTCAGGTATGCAAAATCCAAAAAAGGCAATGACCGTACCTCCCCTAGATGCCTGGCCACGGAAATGGACATATCATGCAGCTAATACCCCTATGCATCCATGGGCGATCAGACAAGTCTCTAGCTGTAGCGGAAGTGAAGAAATTAACCCATACGCTGTTGTCGAATTCGCTATGAATGTACGCAAAACGCCGAAAATAACACACACCGGCCGCACCTCCCCCATGCAGGGGCCCGAGAGAGATGTGGCATGCATTATCGTGCAAAATAGACATGTATGTACCAAAGTTCCAATTCCCAAGTCGATAGGTCGAGCGGAATCACTATAAACGATATCAGTGCATGCATGGCATTGGTTATAATAATTAATATCATTACCATGCAATGTTGTCAACTTGTGATATATTCAACAAGATCGTCGTTTATTTATATTTATGTACATGCGGACCGAATTTTAACTCATTTTTTGCTGACAACGACGACTTAGTTTATATAAGTCGGACTGACATACTGGCGAAGAGTGTATTCTCAACACCTACATTCGACAACTCACACGAGGTGACTTGCCAGATCGCCAATGGAATGCAATTTTGCTTACCTGGCGGAATCGGCGCAAGTTAGGGGTTAACAGTGCCGTTTCCGCTCGAGCTATCGACTTGGGTATTGGAACTTTGGTACATATACAGGTCTATTCTGCGCGATAGTGCATGCCTCATCTCGCTAGGATCTCTGGTCGGCGGGTGTTATTTTCGGCGTTTTTTGCGTAAATTAATAGCGAATTCGACAACAGCGTATGGGTTAATTTATTCACTTCCACTACAGCTAGCGACTTGCCTGACCGCCCATTGATGCAAGGGGGTATTCGCTACATGCATGATATGTCCCTTTCCGTGTTCAGGCAACTATGGTAGGTGTGGTCGCCTGGTCGGTACCTTTTATACGCCCTTTTGAAAAAAGGTATATACGTTAATTAATGATGTCCAAATGTCAAATTTCATGATTTAATAGACAATAAACTAGATTTATTGGAAATTGCAGACGCAATTCTTTTCTGGTGTTAAATTGTACTCCGCGAAAAGTGTCCGTCGTCAATAGTACCAGGTACCTCCAATTTCCTCAAGAGCGTTCTTATAACCAGAATATTGCTTTTCCGTTCGTTTTTTGGTCCTGAAAAAAAAATAGATACATATGTATATATTCAGGGTAAGGCAAGTTGCAGGAAACTCGTCGTATAGGGGGTCGTAGTGTGCTACGACATGAACAACACACTAACTATCAAATCCATATGCCACACCTCTTATAAACTACATGCATACTTTTAGTGTTAACCGCTTCGCTGCTAAATGACGTTATGACGTCGTGTGCTGGGCTGTTGACGTTATTGCCATTTTCCAATGGGAAACTATAACGGGAATACCACAAGCACTATAAAACTGACTCGGTTGAAAGGCTATTATCGTTCACAATCGTGGAACATCATACACTGTAAGAAACTTGGAGATACAGTTATTCCGATGCACCAATCTCTGAGTTCCAGTTATGTATAATGGCCTACTTCTAGTGTGCTGAAGTAGGTCCGTGGTACCTACGGACCATATAGCACACGGCGTGCACTTTTACGTCCGTAATAGTTACGGACGTCATAGCAGCGAAGAGGTTAAAGCCACATGGTGGTTTGCGCTCCAAAATACACCTAATATATCGCTTTTGATTTTTTCCCAGTATCGAAATAGGTCGATAAATATCTGAACTACATTCCCACGAGCTTTATTTAATCCAAGAAGACGCATTGAAGTAATGAAAACTACAACAGTGAATACGATGTTTGGGTCCCTTGCACATAACAGCCATTTGCACGACATGGAACAGAAAAGAGCGTTCCGTGGTAGCTTATTCCTGATATGGTAGCAATAAAGAGCGTTTGTCTGACTTCTGGCGAATAGTTGAAAAATGGCTGCGACTTTGGCAAGTATTTTTTCAGAGTATATAAAATATGCTTGTATTTATCGACCTATCGTATCCATCGCTCCAAATTACGTAGAAAAAAATTTGGAGGTTCGAATGAGCGATGTCCGTTTAAATTACATATTTTCAAACACATTTTTGTTTTGTGCAATGATGTTGGACATTCATCCGTGATTATAACAATGCTTTTCAGTTTGGGTGACACTCGTCATAATTTTCACATTTAAAGATGGAAAGAAGATTTGTGTCTCGGGTAGAATAATAATGGTGCTTATTTCCCTCATATCTCTCAGACCATGTCACAGTCTCTTCAATAGAGCGGCTTACGCTTACCCAACAAACCAAGTCACTAGTTCTCGTCTAGTTATACAACGAAGCGAGTACAGTAAAAGTGACAAAGCTTGCCCACGGTCACAACTTGACGCGCGATTTGAGGTAGAAATACACGATCTCATGGTTTGCAGGAGTGCCGAAAAATAGGATTATAAGGATATAAAGGCTATAACTGTCAGTTTGGCTTCTGTTATGTCTGGAAGTAATGGTTTGGTGATTTAATTATGTTATAAAGGTACCATAGTATACAAAATGGGATGATGTTTCAATACGAAGTATGTTTTTGGAATCTGATGTCGGCCAGCTCTGTATGGTACTCCACCGGAAAAGACCTCGATTTCTCTCCCTTGAAAACAGTCGTCCGCTCTTCCAAGACAAAATGTCAAAATTGATACGATAACTTTTTTTTATTTTTTAATATATATTACATATATCTAGGTTCTATCAGCTCATAATGCGATTATAGACTGACATTCGCTCTGTCATGGTTAGCTATGGGACCGAAGACGGCGAATTTCGGCCAAAAAATGGTTAAAATGAAGATTTTTCTCAGTCAGTCTAAGGGAGATAATTCAACTTGTGATGAGACAATTCCTGTCAACGTACAGACATATAATACACTGACCATTTCTGTATCTTGTAACCAAGCACTTATGTGTTGTTTATCAATGACCATTGCGCAGCAGAAGGTTATAGTACAGTACCCTTTACACTCAAAATTGTGAAAATGGTCAGAATCGTGTATTGCTACCTGAACTGCGTATACGACTCGACAGCCATACGGCGTTAATCCGACCAAGCCACTGTTGTGAGAACACAAAAATCAGCCGGCGGGCTCCAACATCATCTCGATGTGTTAACAACGAAGACAAGTCCGACACGCCAACCACTTGACCACGGAGCTTCCGTATATGTAGATGGCAGTGTGTAACTGTTTAAACTATTTCTGCAAACGTATGTCTCCAAGAGCAACCGTAAGCTCCTCACACCAATGAAGATGTTTGGAAACCTAAATTCCTGAAATTATTACACAAATGATATTTGCCAGAAAACCCCCCAGGGTATAGTCCGCGCAAATGAATATCTTCGCATCGCGTTGTCATACAATCAGTTTCTTTGTGGTCAAATGATATTGATTTTTTTTTTAAATTTATTTTATTCAGATTATTATTATTATGTTGATTGGGTTATCATATCCATTTAGACTTGTGTAATGCACCAGTGGTGTAGTACATTGATACATCACATTTGTCGTCTAGTATATAGATAAGGGCTGCAAAATAAATCATGTTTTATCTTATATAGCACGTGCTAAAATAGAGCAAAAATAACGGCTCCTTCATCCAACAGAAATACACCTCTGCCAGGACTTGCACTGTAACACGAAGAAGAAAGAAGAACTATCATAATAGAGGCACGTGATCGTAACTACAACCGAAAATCTTGCAATCGATTTAAATGTTTCCTAAAGAAATTCCCGATTAATTTCTGATCCCATTTAAACAGATTTTTAAACTTTGGCGATGGATAAAAGTAATACACGCGCATGCTACTGTGCCATATCTTCTACAAATACCCATAAAGTTTGAGAAGATGCAAGGCTTATTTTCGTTCGTATGATTCAGCAAATGAGGGACATCGGTCCCCCATTTGCTAAACCATACTCGCGAAAATGAACCTTGTATCTCGTCAAACTATATGGAATTCTATATGTATGCAACAAATGAAGTTTTATATATAGTGCGACAACCCATGGCGAAATATGATAAATTTGTTAGTAGAAATTTCAAGATAATCATAAAAAGCGGCATAACCAATATTATTGTTCACCCATTGCTTAACTTTTTTTTACGAAATATAGAAAATTACGAACGGTTTTTAAACGTTTAGTTCAATGCAAAAATAGGTCATGTTCTTGGATAATATAAGCATATTACGTTCCTAACGTCAACTGAAATAGAACAATTCTTCGCTTGTATGAGTTATGCTCTATATAATTGACTAATTTGTTCAATTAAATTAGCTAATACCAACATAAATATTAGTATTCCGTAATCTATAGTATGCAATAACTATAGAAAGACAGTGTCGTGAACTGATTGATGGGGAGGTTAAGTGAACAATTTTGAATGGGGATTTCCATGCTAATCTGCGGAGCAAAAGTTGTGTATGAAACAGTTGTCCGGAAACCAAAGCATGCATACCATTGAGCAGTTATAATATTTAACTGACATGTGCGCTAGGTAACTTATTACATTTATGTTAAACACTCCGGTAGGGTTATCAAATATAAATGGAGAATAGTCTTGTTCAAAGTAGTTAATTTTTCGATTATTAATCCAAATTTACAACACAGACCGTGATTTTTATTTATTAATTAAATGCAATTAGTCTCGATGGCGAAATCATTTGCGTTAGTTTATCGCTGATAGTTGCGTCCCGAATCGAGATGTAAATATTTACAATGGAGAGAAATTCAGAAGATGTTTCCGATGGAGTGTACGGTCGATTCCTTTGAAAATTTCGGCGATTTTAATATCTATAGATAGAATTACGGTTCGTCTTCCTTTTTCAGAGTTGAACAATTCTTTCAACTTAATAGTTTGTAGCGTTTAAATCTGACGGATATCGTGCAATACTTAGCATTTCTGTCTGACAAGGAATTCTTCGCTCAATTCTGACTGACATAATGCACAGTTTCTCTGAGAATAGTCTACACCGCTCAGGGATCCAGTTTTAATCATATATCTACAAGCAGATTTCATGATTCATGGACTGCGATTAACTGTTGGTGTAAACAGTATTTATTCCATATTATTCGTATATTACAAAAAACAAGACAAAGATTAACAGTGATGATATGAAGGGGATTCGACAACAAGCTTTAAGCTTTTGGGAGTCGTTTCCGATTGGCTAATGACAAGGTCCATCCTGTGAGAGTGATTTTTTTACATTTCAGATTGTTTCAAGTAGATAGGGGCTTCATGTTTTAAATTGTTGACGTTTCATCGCGTGTATTATAGTCTACCCACAGGATGGGCCGGTTCGATAGGTGTTTAAAGATAAGGTAGTTTCATATGGAATGATTTGGGTTATGTGGGAGTATGTTGGAAGGGTATGGCGGTTGTCAGATGACTATAAAATAGTATTATATGGAACTATTTTGTTTATGTGAGAATAGTTTAAGGGGTTAAGATGGATGTCGGGTATGATAAGGAAAGTGTTAGGTGGGATGATGAAATATCTTGTTGGCAGTACAGGGGATTTTGAGGAGTGTGGATAATCTGTTGTGTCAGATTATGCACTGGTTGGGAATCTGACCTTGCTTCTGATCCAACGTCACATCATTAGGGGACGCACTTGTATTGTCTATTCTTCTAATCTGTATAACACACCGTGATAATAAGTTGCTGTGGTTTTGCAACAGTGTCCAATGTGTAATCCATTAACGTATCATACAGTTGACTAACATTAATGCGTTTAATATCAATAAGTGTGTGGCACAGCGGAAAATTATTTGGTGCCGTCATTAAAACGTTTGGTACGAATGATAAATTTTTGGACGTCTTTGAAAATTGTTAAGTTGTCTTCCAGTGAGATTTTAGTGGATCCACACAAGAGTGTCTCGGATGTGACGATACACAGATTAGAAATTGATGATAAGAGTGAGCGTCGTTGGGAGCGGTATCTAACACATTCAAGTAAATAGTGTTCTGTGTCCTCAATTTCACCACAGACACACCTGGGATGATCGGAGACAAAGTTGGAATAAGTATGGTAATTTAGGTGGCTACAATGTAATCTTAGTCGGGCGTGCAGTATTTGGGCTTCGCGGGTGTACGCATAGTAAAACAATCTTCTTCATTTTCAAGTCGAGAGACCTCTTAAATGCTGAGAGGGAATCCATTTTAATAATATTTTTGTCGCGATTGTTCCATAGGGACGTCGTTGATGGAAGAAATGATCTTCTGTGATATTCATAGTCAAAACCAGGGATTATGAAGTGATTGCTTTGTCTAGTTTCGCGCCTAGATATTTGCCCATGAGTCGGGGGTACTAGTGTTCTAAGATAAATCGGAGACTGACCATATACCATTTTATAAAAAACTTTTAATTTTTGTTTTTCACGACGTGATTTCAAAGTTTCCCAACCAGTTTCTAACAACAGTGTAGAATTACCGACAGATCTGGTGGCACCCGTCACAATACGAGCTGCTTCGTATTGTACGTTTTCGATTTTATCAGGGTCTTGTTGGGAGCATCCGTCCCATACAATACAGGAGTATTCGAGGATTGATCGAACTAGCGTGAAGTAGCATTTTTCGAGTGCTGTTCGGTCAAGATAGAATCGGTATTTCCTCAGTAGAGAGATGCGTTTCCACGCGGTCTTAGTCATTTCTTCAATATGAGGCCCCCAGCTTCCGTCGTTACTCAATATAATGCCAAGATGTTTGTGTACTTTTGCTTCTTTTATGGGCTGTTGGTTCATGTACAGGGTTGGGTGGTTTAGTGGGATACGTTTTCTGGAGCATGTTAGTGATTCTGTCTTGAGTTCATTGAATTTAACATGCCATTTAGAAGACCAAGCTTGGAGTTTGTCAATATCCTGTTGCAGCACTATCGCTCCAGTGTGAGGGTCATTGGTAGTAAATGCGATGGATGTGTCGTCGGCAAAGAGGCGAACGTTACATGTAATATTTGCTACAATGTCGTTTATAAATACGAGAAAGAGAATAGGGCCCAATACATATCCCTGGGGCACTCCTGTGGTGGTCTCCCCCCCCCCATTTGGATTGACCATTTCGTAGGACAACACGCTGCTGCCGGTTAGACAGATATGATCTGAACCATTGTAATAGGTTATC
This sequence comes from Siphonodentalium dalli, assembly GCA_032622095.1. Taxonomy (NCBI): domain Eukaryota; kingdom Metazoa; phylum Mollusca; class Scaphopoda; order Gadilida; family Siphonodentaliidae; genus Siphonodentalium; species Siphonodentalium dalli. Next base: position 159,312,222 of record CP136063.1, on the reverse strand, counting down.
ACGAATTCCTATACCATGAAGTTTAAATAGTAGACCGCCGTGCCATACTTTGTCAAATGCTTTACGCATGTCGAACAATAGTAATCGAATGTCTTGCCCATCGTTAAGTGAACTACTGATATTGTTATATATTTCACACAACTGATAAGAGGTTGAGTCAGCGGGCATGAAACCAGATTGGTGTTCTGTTAAAATATGGTTTGACTGGAGATAAGTCATGAAATGCTTGGCGATGCATTTTTCAAATAATTTGCTTATACAACTCAGAAGTGAAATCGGACGATAATTTTCTGGATTGCTACGATCGCCTTTCTTGTGTATTGGTACCACGTTCGCTCGTTTCCATTCCGGATGAAAGTATGATTCGCGAAGAAAACGGTTGAACATCTGCGAAAGAGACTTGCTTAAGCTTGTACAGTTTTTCAGTAATCGCGGGCTAATACAATCAGGACCAGATGCTTTGTCAGGCTGTATTGCCTTAAGTGCGTTGAAGACTTCTAGTTCGGTTATTTCTATACAATTCAATGTAGAAATATCTGGGTCATCATTTAACATATCTGGGGGGTTATATGACCTATCAATGGATGCGATACTGCAGAAATAATTATTGAGGACCTCTGATTTGTCCGCGTCGGCCGATAAAATGATAAAATGTTGCCTTGCCATTTAAAGGTGGCACATTGTCATATCTATTGGTGGATAAACGATTAAAAGTTTTCCACCACTTCCTGTCCGTTGTCATGGGATCATGCAGGATTTCTTGTACCCTAGTGAGATATTTGCGTTTAGCCGCTCTCACTTCGTTAATTACATCGTTGCGAATTTTACGATATTTGCACCAGACTTCGGGAGTATTTCTTATTTTTGCATTTTTGTGTATTCTTTTTCGTTGCCTAATTAAATACTTAATCAGGGGGTTTATCCATTCAGGCCCTTCTCTCCTATATTGGATTGTTTTGTGTGGAATGTGTTTTTGCATAAGGTCATTCAGTTTTTCTGTTAAGATACTACATATATTTTCGACTGGTATATATTTAAACAACTGTGGCCACACGGGAGATTCTATATGATGGTTGATGGCAGGATAATCGGCTTGTTCGTACATGTAAATTGTGCGCGTGGCAGGTTTATTTGGTTTTATTGGGTTATAGATGTGAATGTTTACTTACACTGGGACATGGTATCGGACTAAGTTGCAAAAGAAGGGTTCTAGTGTTCCACTTTCCTTTTGCACGCAGTTCTCGTTTATTAGTACGACGTCTATTAATGTCTCGGAATATTCAGTGAAATTTGTCGAGTCATTGATAACTTGGTCAAGAGTAAACTGAGTGCATATTGATGATACTTTAGTACTCGTTAAGGCAAACTGATTTTCATTTAAGTCTCCACATATGACTATTCTTTTAGATGGATACGCATTGATCACGTCGCCAATATTACCTTCTATTTCACCCCAGCATTGTATATTTGGGGGGGGGGGCGATAAAACGTACCAACTAACACATTTTGTCCATTCATTAAGATTTCAATCCATAGATTTTCTAGGTTACTTCTCTCCAAGTCATGTCTCCGTTTGAATGCAAACGAGTTTTTTATGTAGACAATGACGCCACCCCCTACTGTATCAGTATTAGTTCTATCCCTGCGCTCGGGTGCATGAAATCCTGGTATGTATAAGTCGTTTGCGTCGTGTCTAGTTCCAAGCCAAGACTCAGTGAAACCACACACATCGTACTTTTGAGTTTCAGTTGACAGTATGTCCAATTTCGGGACTATGCTCTGCACGTTCAAATGGAAAACTGATAGTACAGCATATGATTCAGGGCCGGGGTTTGGCAATACATTACCAGATATTATTAGTAATTGTCTGAGCCATGTTGGTATTCCAACTACGTTCATACTTATATGTGCACTTGTCAAATTAGGTTTTCTATTTGTCTTTAATAGTATATGATTTACGAACTCGTTGTCCGTGTTCATGATTGTTACAATTAATAGTATGCGTAATAGTTTGATTTGGTTCGTTCCGTTGATGGATAGGTTTATGAAGTAGAGGAGAAGTTTAGATGTATATGGATCACATCGGTATTTACGTTTTGAGTATCGAGCGCGACTGTAAAATAAGCCTACCCGTGATCTATGATAGTTATCCAGGATCATTGTGGTACCTCATTTCGGTACAGCAGAGTTGGTGGGCAGGCTTCCTCATTTGGGGCGACGTTTGATCAGATGCAAGGTTGTTATTTAACATATATAAATACAGAGGGATGCAGGGTAGATATAAGATAAGTAGAAATGATAAAAGAATAAACATAATGAAAAAACGTATTCGTGTTACGGAATAAAACAGTTCCTAAGGGGAAAGTTCAACGTGTATGTGTGGGTTTTCATTAGCGATATGCATTTGGGAGGATGTCAAGTCCGTGCGGTTGCGTGGGCATTTTATGGTATGTAATAACAAAAACAGTAATCCGTAACTCTATATGTTGTACAGGGATTTCCATATTAAGTAAACAGGATTACTGTTGGCCAAGATGCCATCATTATAAGATATGTCGATTCTCGTCAACTTGTTATTATTATGGTCACATTCAGGCATGGAACCAGAAGAAAAACCTGGCCCGCAGTTGAATATACATACAACATTCCATTCCGTTGAGTTCAATATAACTGCCGCCGTAATTGAGATTAAGAAGCTTTACCAAACGATGTACTTTGCAGACTCCTCGTCGGAGAATTGTGGAAGTTGGTTGTCGACATGTATTTAATCGTGACATAGCAAAAATAAGCAGCCGTGTAACCCGACATCATTTCCCGAAACATGAAGCAATGAGTTATTTATCAATATCATTATAATAGTATTCTTTCATGATAATGATATGCGTTATATGGTGTGTGCTGTGTCTAAATGAAATTAAATAATGAAAGTTTGGCTCTCTGTGATTTTGATCAAAAAGCTCGTGGCGATAGTCGTTTACAGGTCAGGAGCGATAACTCAATCCAATTGTTGTAAACTTGGCAAAACATTCGGGATAGATTACTCTATTCTTCTGTTTTACTAGATCATTGACAGTTTGAAATAGAATAGTTTTATGACAATCTAAGTTCTTGGTTTAGGATAACGGGTAAATTACAATACAAATGTGAGGGAGCGTGGTAGGGGTATGGTCGAAGTATAAGGTGCATGGGGTACTTTTCGAGTAGTGGTGGGTATGGAATCTTAGTATTGTGACTGTGGGTATAGCAAATAATAGCATGTGTGGATACTCTGTTCTCATATACAGTAATGCCCCAAGCAATCGACTCCTCAACCACAGCAGAACCATGGGCAACCCCTCAGGACCCAGTCGGAAACACGGCCCGCCGCCACTCATCTGAAAGCTCTCGGGGAGAGCTTTCCGAGGAATGGCAACAAGCCATGCACACCCCGACCAAATCCCGAAAAGCCACCCACAAGAGTCGACCACTTAGGGCACTAATGTAGTTGCTCAGCTTAACAGCGTTTCGGTGTACTTTAGTGCTTATTATAACATTTAAATATTTACATGTAGACTCAAAAAGATTAACTGTTGTTACGCGTATTCACGGGTGGACTTTGTATGTGCACATGCCATACTGACAAATCAGTACGAGCCTTATGTTCAGTTTTAGGCAAGGTCGCGTTACAAACTTGGTGCATACATATTATATTTTCTTACTTGTGTATTACACACATATCATATATGAATGAAACGATTGACAACGGGGATTAAACAACAAGCCCAATGGCATATTCAGTTTTCTCCCCTGTCTGATTCGCGTCACTCTCCATTATGTGAAGAGTGGCTGGATCGGACTGCAACTAGTATCAAAATATGGGAGATATAGTGTCGAGAGATAGAGTGGGATGTCGAGCGTTGGTTGGAGGGGCATCGAGTGAGAAAGAGAAAACAAGGAGATGGTGGATAGAGAGCTGGGAAATGCACATAAGGGGAGATGTCGTGAACAAAAGAATATAATATTTATAAATGATATTGATAGCATTATGGTCAATATACATATCTGGTATACATAATATTATCACCCATGTTGACGTTTTATATAATATACATGTATTCTAAACACCAGCAAGTGATATAATGCCTGTCTATATAAGCATGTACTTTGAGCAAGCACAAAACAAATCCAAGAACTGTCTGTTGCGAAAGAACTTACCGTATGTTTTTATCATTCGGCGCAGCCCGGACAGCACTCATCTGGTGAGTGGATCATGGGTTTGTTTCCACAGTTAGGTATGTCACAATATATCAAGCCATTGCACCGAGCCCGGCCCGCGAAACACCAGCAAGTGACACACGGCGATGACTGGAAGCTCGCTCCTGAAGGGTACACGACTTGGTTAAATTCACACCCTGCATGTCCACGCGGGGGAAGGCTGGCATATGCCGTAGCAACCACGAAGCCGACGAGAACTACTAAGAACTGCGTGTTCATGATTCTGTCCCAACAACGCAAACGCTTGATGTATATATGGGTACTAAGACGACGTTTCCGGAGTTATAACATGTACTCCAGCTCTGTGTCCGGCATTTATATCTTGTGTCAGATTTTAATTAGTGATTTACTGGAAACGTTATAGCCGATTAGCGGAAATTGACCTCCCATTTTACAAACCAGTATATAATAACATCATTAAATAATTATTTGTCGACTTTTGGCATGTGACGCAGCTGGGTTTATAGACTCGATGTCCGTTTCGTCAGAATTATTTTTTCATTAATTTTCAGTTTCTAGAATCTCGTATGTGGCTTGACATTTTCCGCCCTTGTGACCCGTATCATATACCAAACGTGTCTATGGGTGATGTTTTGAATACCAGATATTTTGAGACCAATTGTCATATTTGGCCAACGAGAGCAGGGAGCTTTACTTTGGATAGAACAAAAATACGAATTCTTATAGAGTTTTAGCACAATATGGTTAGGGTACCACAACCATGACGGATAATGGGGGGTTCCCCATGCATTAAGTAGTGTAAGGATCTTCCGGTTGCAATAGCAGACAAGACTGAACAAGAAATCCATAGTCAGAAATGGTAACGCCACCAAGATCATATTATTAGCCATAAATATAAATTATAATATAAAATATATTGGTTACATGAATGCACCGCCTCTGAATTCCGTTAAAATAACTAATCCTTCAAATTATTGCAAAAAACTACGGCTTATTACTGCTGAAGGGGTAACTCTCACCAAAAAAAGTGCTGAAGGGTACATAGGATTTTCAAAATGTGCTGAAGGGTACACAGGGTTTGAAATGTCATTATAAAGGACATTCAGTCTTCGTATCTGCCATGATTTCTGTCAGAGAATACTTGTTTACGTTCCAATGAATATTAAAATGTACTGAGATCAAACTGCTAATGGGCGCCAGACTTTCATAAACACAATTTATGTAATGGTGTTCGTGCCGATCACAAACCCTGTGTACCCTTCAGCACATTTTCAAACCCTGTGTACCCTTCAGCACTATTTTTGGTGAGAGTGACGCCTTATTACTACAGGTTTTTAATTCACCAAACCGGAAAGCTTCTAAATGCGGATCAAAAATTGTGTTCCCGCCATAAATTATAAATCGTCAAGTGTGCATGACCCAGCCATTGTTCATACCTAAACATCGAACGCAATTAAAGCGTCATAATACATGTAGTTATATACTGCAACTATAAGACATCCAGCGAATACACACCCCACGAAAACGCGAAATGTGTTGTCCTGCGAGATATCCCATCGTTATAGCTCAATTTGACACGGCCAGATTAGCTTTTCCACAATATCCTAAAACGATAAAGCTTCTCAAATCATCGGCTAAGTCGATAGAACTTTCACGAACTTGAACATTCCAACTACAGCTTTTACCGGGCTCGGGGACGCAGTACAACTTTAACGCGTCCCAAAATAACCGGAAAAAACAATTATCTATTTATAAAACCTACATAGGACCATGGAATTCTATAATTTGGCCAACAGTATACACCGGTGGCGTTAACAAGTTTAATTAGTTCCATAAGAGCCTATCTAGAGTTCTAGACATGCTATGATGATACACACGAGAAAGTACAATCTTTTCGTCTTTAATCGTGAACAAGAACACACCGTCGGGGCGTGGCACAATACGCCCGTTTATGGAGCAGAGTGGTGCATGCATGTAGACAGAACCCATATTTGAACTTGATCTGTATGCCAAATTTGGTTCAGTTCACTCGATTCAATCTAAAGTTATTATCTGGAAACCGCATATCAGGTAAAATATAAGTAAAAAAGGGACATAACTCAGTCAAAATCATGCGGACGAAACCCATATTCGAACTTGATCTGTATTTTGGGGTGGTAAACTAATATACCAAATTTGGTTCAGTTCACTCGATTCAATCCAAAGTTATCATCCGGAAACCAAAAGCGGACGGACGGACGGACGGACGAGCAACCCATTTACATAATACGACCGTTTTTTTTCAAACGGGCGGATACAACTATGACAATTGCCACGCAAAATGAAAAACAGTGTTATAATCATGGCACAAAATCAAATGGTTGGTACTTATGATTTGACAACAAAACGTTGTTTAAAAATAGACAATTTAAAGATACGGGCGGTGTTGGCGGTGGGTATTCTGTTGAAATATTCATCTCCGTCAAAAACCGCCATAAACAGAAAGAATAGTAAAATATAGACAGACTTTTTTTATTATACCAATCGGAAATATGGCATAAACAGTATGTTATTGTCAATTATTTTTCCTTTGTTATGTAAACAAAAGCAAAAAAACGTTACGTTACTGGCTTTTGTGTAGATCCGGATATGGTAAACATAAAGAGCGTTTTTGTTACTGTTTTCCTGATATGGAAATAATAAAGAGCGTTTAATCATTTTTGTGTTATTAGCCAATAGAATTGCGCTGTGTTATGTAAATAGAAGCACAACTCCTGTAACAAGAGCAGGCTCTTGTTTACGTATACACCATCGAACGTCTTGACGACAATATACTATTTACGCGCTGATTATGTTTGGCATATGAACAAAACTATTTATATTTTAATATTCCTTCTGTTGATGGCGATTTGAACAAATATGAATATTTCTACAACGGACGCCGCCCGTGTCTTTAACACTGACACATATGGGCGGATATCAATATTAAACTGTATCAGAGTGAACAAAGAACTTTTAATACAGCAAACGATCGGCTCAGTGATGAGATTTCAACATCATTATAGGATAGGATAATTTATTTACAATACACACATGAATACTACAATGACAGTAACACATAATTAGGTAATGCTATATATTGTTGGGTGTTAGCATAGCCCTATCGGGCTGTCTTCCTGCTGCCCCCTAAACAAGTAATAAATTGAATAGATGTCTTGTATTTCAGTATATGAATTCCCTATATTGTCAGGGTTAATGGCTGAGCTACTGGACATTCGCAAATTAGATGGTCGAGAACCTAGCCCGAGACCATTTAGTTTACGAATGTCCATTAACCAACTTAAAACACAGTTTTATAATATACAGGGAGAAACTACATTACTACAGATGGATATTCCGAGATGTTTACGAACGTTTTTCTGGGGGGGGGGATATTCATTGGCAGACAGGAAAATCACACCCCTTGACAAGTCTCGTGTGAGTGGTAATTGCACGTGTATTTTGTCGCGGTATTTCAAGATGAAATAAGTCCAATATGGCTCCATTGGAGCAGTATGTTCTATATGTGCCTATATGTTTGCCGTGATAATATTTTATATTATGACCATTTGTTCTTGACAATTGTTTATTCCATTCCTTTCAGCGAACCAGATCCTCGTAGATACAGTATGTGGGTCAGAGAAGAGATGCATCATCGTTCAGACGAGTTGTACGTCTCCCGTTTGGGAGACCAATGATGCGGTTATACGGACAACAGTTGGAATTTGAAATATAAAGCTGTCCCAGGCGGCACATTCGGGTATTAGACATGTACCCTATCGGTTATTGACAACCATTAAAGCCAAACATGTGTGCAAGTATTATCTTCGTTTACCAGATTTGTTTTCTGAATATCGGACATACATACTTTTCGAATAAAACACAAATCCCTGCCACATATCTGGTGGTGCCCGTGGGTATTGTCGTTGAAATAGTCACATTCGTTAAAACCGCCCATAAACAGAAATAATCTTAAACTATAGACACATTTTGTTCTTATACAAATAACAAATATCGTGTAAATTGTATGTTATCAAGTTGGTAGTCTTTGTCATATAAACAAAACTGAGCTAAAATGTTTGCAGAACCTGCCAGTGGCTTTTGTTTACGTAACAGAGCGTACAAACTTGACAATAATATACTTTATACGGGATATTTATGATTTTAATAAGAACAAAATATGTCTATATATTTTAATATTATTTCTGTTTATGGCAGTTTTAATGGTGTGATTATTTTAACAGCATACCCACCACGAATGTCATCCGTGCCTTTATTGTTGTTTCTCGGAAGCTGACTTCGATAATATGAGTGTCTGGTGATAGGTAGACAGCCAGTTATCACTATATAATCCATAATAATGGACGTACCTTAGTATCGAATTATGTTTGACTGTATTTGTATATATACTTTTCACAAACATCAACAATTTAATATTCTATAAAAGTGACATGACTTCCGCATTATTAACGCGCTTGATTAATGGTGATGGTGTCGCCACCGCCACCCCACCCCCGTTGGTATGCGGAATTCATGCTGTTTTCATTTGGTGCGCGGGATTCATATACCCCGCGGTTGGCTAGTATTCTGGATTCGTACCCCAATCTTAAATAGTATTCTGGAATGAAATAAAAGGCAAGAATACGCGACTTTGATGGTGACAAAGTTTGGTGTTTGGTGGCTGGAATGGGCGAATTTAGCCCTGTTTATCATTTTCCCGGTCTTGCTCTGTAAATCTGTGACAGACATTAACTGATCAACCACCTCTCATCCGGACATCACTGTGCCGGAAAATAGACTACTTTGTTTAAACATATTTTATTTGTTCATAAATTAAATTAGTTTATGACAAAAGGGATTGGAGGACAAGTGCTAAATCACTTAGAATACCCTCCTCTCCCTAGTATGATACACTGACAAATTTTATGACACTAAAGACGAACAAAACACAAGGTATATTATATACATACATATAATGACAAATATAAGTAAATAAACAGAATGGCGATTGCGGAGGAGAATTGGAGGGTCGGTTTACAGTGGAGATATGGGATGAGTGTGAGTATGCTTCATCAACCCGTCGGTGATCATTCCCTTGCAACAAGTAAAAATACGATAGTACAGGCATATATCAATTATTGAGTGCATAACTGGGATATATTGTACATAGGAAACAAGGTAAAAACTTAGAATATTATATTATAAGTAGATTTGGTGTAGAATGGCATGGTCAAAGTGTTAGGTTCTCTCAAAACGGCCGGAATCTCTAATATACGAGTGTACAGCCTTAAAGATTTCACTATTCTCAGTATAAGTAAGTTCGGGTTTCCCATAAAGAAGTATGTCTACAGAGTTAATATTATGTTGCATAAGATTATTATTTAGTTTTTGCCGAGATTCCGCATAATGGTTACATTCAAAGAAAAAATGGTTAGCATTTTCATCCCGGAAGCCACACGAGCATGTTGCGGAATCTGAGATATGATTACGTAATTTATCGGATTGTAGGGCACTACATTTACATCGAAGTTGCGTGTTAATAATATTATAATAACGACTCCCATTTGTGAAATACAAAGGTCGCTTCAGCCTTGTCCCCGCGTAGTGCATATGTATCAATTGCTTCACGAATTCATCATGGGCAAGATTGCGAATAGTTAATTTAATGGAGTTCCATTCCTTTGTACAGGCAGGGATAAAAGTGGATTTTAACCTTGCAGAGTCACAGCGAATGATAATGAAATCAGAAGCATATTTTGATTCTCGATCGGTCCTGTCTCTGAAACGTTCGGGCAGGATTGTGCTTAAGTAACGAGGTGCATTATTATTTATTATCTTGTGAAGGGTGGATAACCGTTTAACGGTTCTTCTGCCCTCTGGACTATCCCAGCCTATCTCAGTCATTAATCTGACATCTGATACAGAACGAGTGCAACCCGTCACGATTCTGGCTGCATCTAGCTGAATATCATTAAGGTTTTTAAGGAGGTAATTCGGAGCTCCAAACCACACTGGGCTTGCATATTCGAGAAGCGGTCTCACGTATGTCAAGTACATTGTTTCTAAAGTCTTTCTGCTTAGTATGCATTTAAGTTTCCTTATTTGGGACAATCTCGCATTAGCACGTTTACACGTGTTGTCAATACACATATTCCATTTGAGATCACTCTGCAGGTCAACGCCTAAATGCTTGTGATTTTCGGTGTATTCCAGGACTTCACCATTGAATTTAACCACGGGCCTAGTGTTTTCAGGGAAACTTCCAAAAAACATTAGATTGGTTTTTGATGGATTGAATTTCACCATCCATTGCCTTGACCAATTACTCAGCTTAATCATATCATTATTCAGTGAAATTTCAAGTGTGTTTAGGTCAGAACTACTCTTCATTAGACATGTGTCATCTGCGTAGAGACACGTTTTGGATTCCATACTATCGGCTATATCGTTAATGTAGAGCAAAAATAGGAGAGGACCGATAACGGACCCCTGGGGCACTCCAGAATCTAAACAGTCATACTTTGAGACGCAGGCGTTGACCCCAACCCTTTGATGGCGATCACTAAGATAACTCTTAAACCATAAAGTTTTCCTTTAATCCCATATTTTTCCATTTTGTGTAAAAGTCCGTCATGCCAAACTTTATCGAACGCTTTGGACACATCACAGAAAACCGCACAAGTGTTACATCCTTCATCTAGTGCTTCCGCTATACTATGAACTATTTCAATAAGCTGATATTCGGTACTATGTTTAGGAAGGAACCCAGACTGATAATCATACAACAAGTTATTTTCTTGTAAATGCTGAAGTAATTTATTATGGATAATTTTTTCTAATATTTTACCGGGAACGCTCAGAAGTGAAACTGGCCTATAATTATTTGGATCTTTTTGGTCACCTTTTTTTAATAGAGGTATAACATCCGCTTTTTTCCATTCATATGGGAACTGACAAAGGTCTATCGATTTCTGAAATAATATACTAAGTGGTTTACATACAGTAGCATGTGTTTCTTTAAGCATGCGATTACTAATACCATCTGACCCATAGGCTTTTTTCGTTGGTAGATCTTTCAGAATTTGAGAAATTTGTGATTCACTGATCGGTATTTCAGTAATAACTTCATCTGTTCGTGCAACAAAATTCGGCAGACATTTCGCTTTCATTCCTAATGAACTATTGGCAACAAAAATACTATTTAAAATTTCAGCTTTGTCTTTATCATCGCAGAACATTTTGTTTTTATATGAGAGAGGCGGGATTCCTTGGTTAGAATTGTTACCCATAAATGTTTTAACAACATGCCAAAACTGTTTTGGGTTATTATTCATAACAAGGGATTCATCCAAGTGAGTCATATACTCATTTTTTTCGTGTTTCTTGGCATTATTTACTTGATTTCAAGCTTTCTTGTATTTCGACCACGTGAAACTCGTATTACATTTTAGAGCTTTTCTTCTATAGCGATCGCGTTGGCGGATTAGTCTTCTGACTGTGCTATCAAACCATGGTTTATCATTTCTACGTACCAATATATCTCGGCGTGGTATGAAAGATTCGGCCATCTCCAGAAACATGTATCTGAAATGCTCAACAGATTTGTTGATGTTAAAACGGTTTACTTCATTATTAAGACAAGCGGACCAGTTAGTTTCTTTTATTACTCTATTTAAACCTATAAAGTCGGCAGAATAATAGTTCCACACTATTCTTTTGTAGGATTGTGTCACCCGGGGTGTCGTTTTTAGTTCAACAGACGTGGCATAGTGATCAGACACTTCAAGGTCAACAACGGAGGGGTTCATCGCTGTTAACGCTTCAGAGATAATAATAGGGTCTAAGAGCGTTTGTGACTTTGGCGTTACTCGTGTTGGTTCTTTGATTACGTTAGACATGCCGACATATTTATTAATTATGGACTGTAGTGGGTTATCGCTTATCAACATATTACAATTCAAGTCACCAACGACAACAACTGATGGGTTAATATATAATGCTTCTCCAATTTTGTCATCAAGTAGTTCCCAGAAGTTATTTAAACATTCCCTATCGGACCTATATGTAACACATAGTAAAAACTTGTCTTCAGATCCAACTTCAAACCAAAGGATGTCATCATTAAACTGCAAACCTGACATTTCTCTGTATGGAATTTTATCTGAAAAGTATACTATGATTCCACCGCAATACATATTTCGATCTTTACGTACTGGGTGTTGGAAACCTGAGATAAGCAAGTTTTCATTTGGATAATTATCGTCAAGATGAGATTCAGTAAAGCATAGAATATCGTAATCATCGATAATATCTGAAATCTTTTGAATTTTGTTTCTTATGCTTCTTACGTTGCAATGAATACTAGAAATTGAAGTGGTAACCGGGGCGTCTAATTGACCTGGATTCGGGTGTATATCCCCAGCGAGAGCAAGAAGAGTGAACGCCAGAAATGCTACTATCACATTATGAAAAGCTAGTAAACGCAAACGAATTGGCTTATGTGTAGCATGTTTATACATGTTACATCGGTATGTTATGTGTAGATATATGCCTTGAAATATTCCAATTGTTAGCCTATATTGAGCCACACTAACTCCCATGACTAGTTGTACAGAAAGTCAGTAAGGCGCATGATAGGCTAACAGGAAAACACAGATGATGCAGGCTGCTCAAGAACTTTGGCCGACGGATGGTGAAGCATATATGTTTACAATAATATTTCAGATAAGAGGTGTGAGATATAAACATGAAGAGGTGAAGAAATAACATTAATTGTGTAATGTTAACCATTTTACAATGGAAATTACAGAATTTTGCATAAATAAATAACTTAGGTTTAAAATTGGTGTGTATGCCTTTAGCAATTCATCCAAAATCCAAAGACACATATTTTATTTAGGATCATGCAATGCGTATATAAATGTGCGAGACAACTGCACCCAAGAGCTTTTGTCTGTTACATGTACGCGCTATGCATCTAGCTTAATCTCCTGAATATTGCGGACTTATTAGCGGATTAACAGTTGACCAATACATCGCAGGCGTCGATCGCGACATGAACCGTGCGGGCACAGTGAAGATCTCAGCCTTGTCTCGTTTATTCCTTGGAATAATTCGGCCTGTTGTGTTCGGAATAGAATCGCGTTGACTGTGGACCAATCTGCTCTTATTGGTGTTATGGTCAGTGGGTCAACTGACGGGTTATAATAATTCGGGAAGGGGAAACGTTGAAAAGTTTACGCTCGTGGAAAGCAAGATAGACGCGTTCGCTAAAATAGGTCAGGTTCATTCGCGCGCATATGGCAATCATTCATTTGAAATTTGATGTGTCTATTGCCTTGCAATATATCCAAACAGAACTTACGTGTCTAAATGTACATGCACAAAATTGAGAATTGGAAGACTGGATTAATAATGTGCATTCTCGGTGAGTTTTAATCAAAAGTTTCGACGTTATTCGCCGTTATTTACATTACTTTATAAAGCTTCAAACAGGTATCCGTATTTAGCATTGCTAAGGACAGATAGAAATCAGTATAAAGATGTATTACTAATTGATGTTTAACATTTCCAGAGAGAGATTACATTTTTATATTTATACTTTTGGCAATCAGTATAAAGATGTATTTCTGATTTATATTCTACATTTTCAGACAAATATTTCAATTTTATACTTTTGGCATGTGCTCTCTGAATAATAATTTGGGCATAAAAGTGTTGTAGGGACGAATAATTTGGTACCACATGTCTTGTCTCCAACAGTTATAGATATTCAATTTAAATTACATTTATTGGAAACAAATATACACCAACAATAAATACATTTGGCATGTTGAAGCTTGGCATAATTGAATAGTTGTCTGTATTAAGGCCTATGGGAAGCAGTGAAAATAGGTGACAAGAAAATTGACACCAAGTGGCAATACATGCAATATTGTGGCAAAATTCAACAAGTTTAGGTTCCTGTTATTTCTACAGGAGTCATTGACAATGAAACAGCATCAAACTTACCACAAAAGTCTGTTACAGGTAGTTTGAACTATGAAGTTCCTCCAAAATATGTAGAAAGACAACACAATTCCTATGTTCAGGTAACAGGAAATGGAACATCAAAACTGAAAATAAACACCATGGTCATAAACTCCATTATTCAAAGCAGGACAAGCACTTGGTGTATTGCATGATAAATAATAAGAAAATGTTGCAAAATGGCTTCAAACATTTGTTTTGATTGACTAACTATCTGCTGACTGGAACTACATTAGCAGTGATATGTATGGAAGACAAAATGTTCATAAGTTCGGGAAGTACAACTTCACAAATAACAATTGAAATTCAATACAGTCTTACATGTGCTCAACTGAATATGTGTAAGACAGCATAATTGATCGTAAAAGGGCCTTGAAAAGGCCCACAGCATTAAATGAATTAACAACAGGTGTCAAGGGGCAACACCATTGATGTCAGAAACAAATTTGTTTGGCAAAAATATAGTACTAGAAGTGAAACAACATTACTAGTTAGCAGAACAATTGAAAAGGTAAGAACATAAAGCAAAGATATGAGAACCTGTATACTCACCACACTTGGCTCCGAAGGCTCAAGTAACTATCGGTCAGCAAAATCAGTCAAGGTAATACATATATGTAAAGGATGATAAATCAGCAAACTGTGGATGCATCGGGTAAAAATACAGGTAATATCTATTTGCAGCATGAAATACTCTACCACATCTGAAAGAAAACAAATGGATCTAACAGTACTTGATCAGGTTGTAAAATAAAATGGGATGTCGAAACATACCTATGATCTATTTCTAATGTTTGCTCAATTGATTTAAAATGTGTACATTTTTAGATCAGGCTACAACTAAAATTTATCTTACATTATTGCAGTACTGTAGTTAACAGGTGTGTTTATTACAAATATTAAAGAGATATGCTTTTGATGTAAATAGTAATATTGAACATTAAACAAAATCAATCATCAAAACTTGGCAATGGCATGATGTGGCAACATGTGGAATCTATGGGACATGGGATATTTTCTTAATTTCAAGGGGCCATAAACTGAACTACATGGACAAATATCTTACAGATATTAGAAACAAGACATGTTTAATTAGTTACTAACTGACTATCAAAGTTTCTATTATACCGTAGCATGCTAGTATACAAGATAAATTGTTGCAATCATAGATAGACTGTTCATGTTCATTTGAATGCATCTTATCTTACCTTTATATATCAGTAAAACGAACAGAGCCAGATGTATAATCATCAACAAGGTGGTCTACTTCATAGGTAGTGTCTTCATCATCATAATGAACGGTGTATATCGCACCATCTCGCCCATCAGTACCGTCAACCAGGGAAGTCACTCTACCAGTATACCACTTTGACGATCCAGAATCATGTGATATCTGTCTATTGAGAAATCGCTGTATTCGTTGACGGCCTGAAGAAGTGATGACTGATGGTACTGTTGATGTTGTAGCTTGGGCGGTGAGATCAGATGTAGGAATAATTGTTGGCTGCACTGAAGATGAAGATGTTGTGGATAATGGCGAACTCTCATTGCTGGCTGTGATTTTCTTTCTTGTTTTTTGTGAAACAGATTTTGTTGTCTTGTGCTCCTCAAACTGAAATAAATGAAGGTAAAATTATACCGCTTGTTTCAGATGATATAAAGATACATGTATATGTCCAGGCAAGCTGGAATGCTTTAAAATGGTAAGTTAACAGATACCCGATAGCTGTTAAATTGTTTATGCCATTTTTCAAGATGTGTTTTAAGGTATGCCACGGGAGGTGTTCCAAATTTGGGCTCTATTGAACATATGGGTGTGATATTACAAACATGCCAATAAAGTCACAAATAAACATACACACAGCCAAACACTTTGATTATATATAGATATACATATATTACCCAGTCACCAGGCTCCCGAATTCCAGGAGATTGACCATATCTCGGAGATGCTAGTTCCGGAAGGATTATTTTATGGTAAAATGATGAAAGTTTCGGAACCATTTGATTGAGCCAAAACAATTCATCCTTCTGTATGTGCTCTATATGCAACTCATACGGATCAGTACGCCGTACAAGGAAATCAAGCCAGGGAAGATTGAAAACATTCATTTGGCCTTGGATTTGATAATAAAAGTTATGTGTTCTTTTTAACCTGAATTCACCATTTATCAACTCTAAAGGAAAATTTTGAACTGACGAGCATGCCCCTTGAAAACTATGTTGCTTTGTCATCAACACATGCTTAATTTCCAACAGACCTTGACCTCTAGATTGACTTATTACCAAACCATCAGTACTTGCTGCTAAGAATGGAAATTCAGGGCAAACACATAACCCCATGGACTCAACCTTACATTGATCATCAATCAATCGACACTTGGCAATGTATTCTTTAACTGCTGATTTTTCTAGCCGTAGCCCTTTCCTAGTAATGCGATTCCATTGAAATGTGGTGTAAAGAAGTCGCTTAACGAAGAGGTCTATGTTTAGTGTGGGTTTTCGTTTTGATATCTCACCAAAGTTTGATGATGTCACTCTGATGCGTCTTTCCTCTGCCCACAACCCAGAAGCAGATTGTTCTTTTGTAGATTTTTCAATAGCCTCAATAGATTCCGGTGTAATATTTATATGGTTCTTCAAGAAATCTTCGCATTTGCTGGTTAGGTTATCTTGGCTAATGTCATCTGAGACTTCCAGTGCCTCTGGTCCATATTCCAGTCTTGCCTGTTTTGCATTTGCATCTTTAGCTGCCGCAATTTTTCTTTTTCTTCTCCATTCTTTTGCTTCGGGTTTATTCTGATTTCTGAGGCTTGTTTCTAGATGTTTCTCTCTCTGTTTGTATAATAAATTAAAGTTTTGTCCTGCATCAGTTCCAAAACTCTTTTCCCAAGTTAATGACGCCCACAATGGTCCAAGATTTCGTCGCAGACCTGCTCCATAACACCTGGCATGCCAAGAACCTCGATTTGTACGGTTAAAGATTTTACCACCATCAAAACGTGTTCGGATGAACATCCAATTTTCGGCAAGGTTTGTAGTGCTGTTCGCAATCAGAGCAGTAGATTTCTGGGCCATTGTGTCAAGAATTTTCTGCAGGTCGTTCATGAGATCTTTATTTTGTAGGGCAGCATATCCATCACCTTCATCATCTTCCATCTTGTCAACATTAACATCCAGATCTTTCCAGAAATTAACAACATCATCAATTTGCTGACACATATCATCATCAGGTGAATCAACAATAGTTGTGGACGAGGCTGAGACTTGATGAGTTTGTTCAGAAATATCAGTAGAATGTGGGAGTCATGTGTGTGAGACAAGGAGGGTATATCAGAGGAAGTTGTTGCTACGGGGTCAATAGAAAGTGGTACATTGACAGATGCAGATATTGTTTTCTGAGATTTTTTGAAACAGAAAGATGAACAGTGGGTATGGTCTCCACAAACATGTTTAGCAACATTGCGGATGTCTTTCCCAAGGCCTTCGATATTTGACTGTTTGTCAGATTCTGATGAGACATGATATTGCTCAGACCATTATTTAATGGTGTTTCTGACACTTGCCACCATTTTCATTCGCATTAACTTTGTCAGATTATTTTTACCCTTTTACCTCGCAAACATTTACAGCAATGATTTGCACACTCAAGTTTCTGTACTTTTGAACCCCACACAGGGACCTCTTCTTTGATGCGTGCAAACGTGCTGCTATCTCCATCACCGACAAGATACTTACATCTGACTCCATGCATTTGCTCCGCAGCCTTGAATCCTTCAACAATGATATCACTTTCCATAGCCTGACTCGATTTTGACCAATTTCGATAACAAATGTGTTCTGGTGGTTGTGGTCCTTTTTTTTGGCTTTTGCACATATAGAGCAATTCTTGTTCCTGACACCCACATAGAGCAGTTTTTTAGTAGCCGCTCCAACAATGATGGCAACACCTCCAGGAGCATTATATGAATGATTGTGGGATCTTTTTGACCAACCACCATCACAAATTACAGTTATATATGGCACACCATCTTCAATATGTCCACGCTCCTTGGCCAGAATTTCATGCCATTTGGTAGAAATAATGGTCTCTATCTTGGAAAATGAATTTTGAGATAGTCCAGGCATGTCCAAAACACCAAAGCGCTCATTCTGCTCCATTGCGCCACCACCAGTAGCCATGTTGCCCCATACACTTCTCAAATTAATGTCATGTATCTTCTTCTTCTTCTGTGCACCATCAACCTCTACTTTGCTTGATGTTCGAAATAAAAATCTTTCACCGCAACTGGTACATTTGTACTGAAGCACACTTGCTAGCCCATGTCTTTGAACCTCATCAGTCAATGTAAAAGGAGGGCCATAAGAAGAAATGTTTGATTCTTTGGAGCACTCCATGTGGTGTTGTGATAGGATGTTAATGTGATCAGATAGTCTATTTAAATCTATGCACCTGTATCATGTGGGTGGCATTACATCCGGTTTTTGTTTTATTGTAATGGTGATCGACTTATCTGACGAGGGCTCAGATTGCAGTATCTCAAACTCTCTACATGGGTCAAAGGGAACATTTGTGATTTGAGTCTCGGAGAAATCAGAAACATGTAAATGTTCAAGAGAGATACTATCCGTGTTTCCAATGCCAAGCATTGGATTTGTTTTTCGTAATCTTTTCAGTGAATGCTTATTGAACACCCGTTGTATTTTACGTTTGCTACCCATGACTACAGGTACCAGGTATATCAAGATACAATAATTACATGTACATATAATATTATACAACAATATTTTGATAATTTAATGCATAAATATAGTTTAATGACAGAAAAGCATTAATACTCACATCAGGCGACAGAGCAATCCCTTAAACCTGATGTCTTGAGTATTTAATTTGCAAGTCTGTGTACTAGTTTATACAGTCTAAGAAGCCATACTCTTGAAAGATCTTTGCTAGGGTGCACTCCATCCGGTAATAAAGTTAAATCAATTTGTGTTGCTCGCTGGCCTTGGACAATGGATGTATATACGAGATCATTATTCAATTTTGGAGTCGGCAAGATGTTCATTGTATGGATATCACTATTCAAGGTGTCAACAATCACATTTATATTAGAATCAATGCTGGTTGTCAGAGGATATGTCCTGGAATTATTCCAACAATCAGCTGACACTTTTGGACATTCTAAAAAAACAACTTGTGCATGAGGTTTTGCAGCAACAATAGCTTCTTTGAATTTCAGCTGTTCAATAATTGATTTTTCACAATTGACTGCACTGTCTTGTGGCAACGTGATATAACCATTTTGAAAGTTTGACAAATCACAAGTTCCTAACCAGATAACAAACAATTGGAACACAGGTAGGCCTACAAGTTGCAATTGCAGTCAAAATTTTTGATTTCAAACCCTTATAACTATTTTGAAACTTGGCTCCACTCTTATATATAAATTGAACATTAATATTATCACTGTCAAGAACTTCCTGCTGAAGATATCGTCCTTTGCTGTCAGAAACTAGGAAAATTCGGCAGTTATTTCCAACACTAAAATTCACAGATTCCTCAGATAACTTATTACAAGATTTTCGCAACTTTCTTCCAGCCATTTAAACATGAACAAAATATAATAATGTAATAGAAGGATGAATAATACACAAAAATGTGCCACAATATTGTGACAAATGACGATTTTTTTCAAATTTTTTGAAACCACTGAAATATTTTTCAACTTGTCCACTTCACACAGAACTGTACTGACAAACTGTAAACACACTTTCAAACCAACCTGTCACCTTCCTTGGAGTCTGGTTGGTTACCTTATGATCATGTTCATAACAACAATTAAAAACATTTTATTTTAGTATCCTACACATGTATATGCATGCTAATTATTTTAAATGCATCGTTTGGAAAGTGAAATAAAAAATTTATAAGATTTGGACGTTAAAAGCAAGTATTTTTATGGGAAGCAAATAGGTGGTTGAACATGTGCTTAACTCTTCATTTGCAAACACAGTTCAATTTGTCTTTCCATATATTGTGGCCTCACATCATGACACATGTGTTGTTTTTCATTTTTGTTTTCGAATTTCCACCCGAAATCATCAGTTTACAAGGCAATAGTAGAGAACCCTCAAAATACTATTAGTGTAGCTACTATATGCATGTGATTATAGTACAGGTCGCACTTACATATTATCAAATTATGCTTTTCAAGCAATTGTTTACCTTTTCGGTCCATGGGGATATAAACCTGACCCCCAAATATGTGGGCTATCGTAAATACTCGATCAAATTGGGAAATGAAATCGATCTGTAAAACGATCGTCACCCTGATCAGAGAATCAAACTATGTATGGTGACATATACGTCAATAGTCCATATTTAGGAAGACATATTATGCTTGATCGCGGCTGAATTAGTCTTTTAAACGCGTAATCTCTGAAAGTTTACGATTTTTCTATCATTCTATCAGCCACACCGGAAGTCATTTTGATTGGTCGAAATATTTATGCGAATCTTCGGTCGAAAAATTCCCAATTTTTTTAATGAAATCACAATGTTTATTTACGTCTTCTATTTGGAAGAAAGTTCGTTACTCGATAGTTTATAACAATTTTATAGTCTGGGAATTTTCAATGGCGTGATTGTGTGTTTTTTGTTCCATACGTTATCGCTAATTTTCGTATCCCTACGCACCCTCTTCGAAATCAAAACAAACCGAAAGTTGTGAAATATTTATTGACGCTGACAACAGCTTTATTTCATCAAAGATGCTTTTATACTGAAATGTAAGTTTACACCGTTCATGCTGGATTGTATTTATACCCAGGATAAGCAGATCGCGGTCTTGATCGTTCATTAATATGTGATAGACAAATATTTGTCACCTAGATTTCGAGTCATCGGCTTGCGAGCGGCAATTTTCTTGCATTTTCCTACATTGGGCCGTTGCCACAACTAAATATTTCTTCACCATCTATCACAAGCTTGACCAAACCAATTGGCGCTTGTCTTATGCCATGTTTAAATTTAGTTTGTCAAAAATGTAAGTGAGAATATTTAGTTTGCTTTGGGAAAAAAATATTCACAAAAGTCACATTTTGCATGAGACATATTTTTTTCCAACCAGACAATAGCATTATAATGACTCTTCAAACTGCTGATGCAAATATTAGCCCTGTCCTGCTTGTCAATGAACTCAAGTTAGGGTCCTTATATTTTTTTTAGTCACCTATTTTCACTGCTTTCCATAGGCCTTAACACGGTTAAAGAAGTAATTTTGGTTAGTTTCAAATTTGAACATTTTCAGACAGGAATTACATTTTTATATTTCTACTTTTGGCAATCAGTATAAAGATGTATTTCTGATTTATGTTCAACATTTTCAGACAGAAGTTTCAATTTTATACTTTTAGCATGTGCTCTCTGGATAATAAATTGGGCATAATAAGTCTGTTGTAGGGACTCATAATTTGGTACCACTTGTCTTGTCTCAAACAGTTATAGATATTCAATTTAGATTACATTTCCTGAAAACACATATTGAGAAAACATACACCAACAATGAGATGAGGACATGTATATGGTATAATAAATACATTTGGCACGGTGATGCTTGGCGTAAGTGAATAGTTGTCTGTATGACCACAATTAAGGAAGAATAATTGGGTTGGTTTCAGATTTGGACATATTCAAAACTGATAGTAATGCTTTTGACGAATATAGTGCTGCCATGTTATAGAGCTTATAATATGTTTGCACATATTCAAAACTGATATTACTACTTTATAAAGTTGTATATAAACTGTATAAAGATGTACTACTGGTTGATCTTTAACATTTTCAGACAGTAATTACATTTTTATATTTATACTTTTGGCAATCAGTATAAAGATGTATTTCTGATTTATGTTCAACATTTTCAGACAGAAATTTCAATTTTATACTTTTGGCATGTGCTCTCTGGAAAATAAATTGGCATAAATGTGTTGTAGGGACTCATAATTTGGTACCACTTATCTTGTCCCCAACAGTTATAGATATTCAAATTACATTTACTGGAAACACATACTGAGAAAACTTACACCAACAATGAGATGAGGACGTGTATATGGTATAATAAATACATTTGGCATGTTAATGCTTGGCATAAGTGAATAGTTGTCTGTGTTAACACAGTTAAAGAAGTATTTTGGTTTATTTTCAGATTTTTGCCATATTCAAAACTGATAGTAATGCTTTGATGAATATAGTGCTGCCATATTATAGAGCTTATAAACTTTTTGGGCATTTTCAAAACTGATAGTAATACTTTGATGAATATAGGGCTGCCATATTATAGAGCTTGTAAACTTTTTGACATATTCAGAACTGATAGTACTACTTTGGTGAAAAGTAATAGGACAAATAGTAATCAGTATAAAGATGTATGACTGATTGATGTTTAACATTTTGCGATAGGAATTACATTTTTATATTTATACTTTTGGCAATCAGTATAAAGATGTATTTCTGATTTATGTTCAACATTTTCAGACAGTAGTTTCAATTTTATACTTTTAGCATGTGTTCTCTGGATAATGTATTGGGCATAAGTCTGTTGTAGGGACCCATAATTTGGTACCACTTGTCTTGTCTCAAACAGTTATGGATATTCAATTTAAATTACATTTCCTGAAAACACATATTGAGAAAACATACACCAACAATGAGATGAGGACATGTATATGGAATAATACATACATTTGGCATGTTGATGCTTGGCATAAGTGAATAGTTGTCTGTATGAACACAGTTAAGGAAGTATATTTGGGTTAGTTTCAGGTTTGGACATATTCAAAACTGATAGTAATGCTTTTGATGAATATAGTGCTGCTGGATAATAAATTGGGCATAAATCTGTTGTGGGGACCTATAATTTGGTACCACTTGTCTTGTCTCCAACAGTTATAGATATTCAATTTAAATTACATTTACTGGAAACACATATTGAGAAAACATACACCAACAATGAGATGAGGACATGTATATTGTATAATAAATACATTTTGCATGCTTGGCATAAGTCCATAGTTGTCTGTATTAACACAGTTAAAGAAGTATTTTGGGTTATTATCAGATTTGGACCTATTCAAAACTAATAGTAATGCTTTTGAGGAATATAGGTCTGCCATATTATAGAGCTTATAAACTTTTTGGACATATTCAAAACTGATAGTACTACTTTGATGAATATAGTGCTTCCATATTATAGAGCTTGTAAACTTTGTGACATATTCAAAACTGATATTACTACTTTGGTGAATAGTAATAGGATAAATAGTAAACAGTATAAAGATGTATTACTGATTGATCTTTAACATTTTCAGGCAGAAATTACATTTTTTATTTATACTTTTGGCAATCAGTATAAAGATGTATTTCTGATTTATGTTCAACATTTTCAGACAGAAATTTCAATTTTATACTTTTGGCATAT
The DNA here is from genome assembly GCA_032622095.1 of Siphonodentalium dalli. Lineage (NCBI taxonomy): Eukaryota > Metazoa > Mollusca > Scaphopoda > Gadilida > Siphonodentaliidae > Siphonodentalium > Siphonodentalium dalli. The sequence continues at coordinate 159,288,481 of CP136063.1, read as the reverse complement.
GCTCTCTGGATAATAAATTGGCATAAATCTGTTGTAGGGACCCATAATTTGGTACCACATATCTTGTCTCCAACAGTTATAGATATTCAATATAAATTACATTTACTGGAAACACATACTGAGAAAACATACACCAAAAATTAGATGAGGACGTGTATATGGTATAATAAATACATTTGGCATGTTAATGCTTGGCATAAGTGAATAGTTGTCTGTGTTAACACAGTTAAAGAAGTATTTTGGGTTAGTTTCAGATTTTGCCATATTCAAAACTGATAGTAATGCTTTGATGAATATAGTGTTGCCATATTATAGAGCTTATAAACTTGTTGGGCATATTCAAAACTGATAGTAGCACTTTGAAGAATATAGGGCTGCCATATTTTAGAGCTTGTAAACTTTTTGCCATATTCAAAACTGATAGTACTACTTTGGTGAATAGTAGTAGGATAGATAGTAACAGAACAAAAATGTATTACTGATTGATGTTTAACATTTTCAGGCAGAAATTACATTTTTATATTTGTACTTTTGGCAATCGGTATACAGATGTATTTCTGATTTATATTCAACATTTTCAGACATAAATTTCAATTTTATACTTTTGGTATGTGCTCTCTGGATAATACATTGGGCATAAATCTGTTGTGGGGACCTATAATTTGGTACCACTTGTCTTGTCTCCAACAGTTATAGATATTCAATTTAAATAACATTTCCTGGAAACATAAATTTCAATTTTATACTTTTGGCATGTGATCTCTGGATAATACATTGGGCATAAATATGTTGTGGGGACCTATAATTTGGTACCACTTGTCTTGTCTCCAACAGTTATAGATATTCAATTTAAATAACATTTCCTGGAAACACATATTGAGAAAACATACACCAACAATGAGATGAGGACATGTATATTGTATAATAAATACATGTTGCATGCTTGGCATAAGTGCATAGTTGTCTGTATTAACACAGTTAAAGAAGTATTTTGGGTTATTATCAGATTTGACCTATTCAAAACTAATAGTAATGCTTTTGAAGAATATAGTTCTGCCATATTGTAGAGCTTATAAACTTTTTGGACATATTCAAAACTGATAGTACTAAATTGTTGAGCATAGTGCTGCCATATTATAGAGCTTATAAACTTTTGGACATATTCAAAACTGATAGCAATACTTTGGTGAATAGTAGTAGGACAAATAGTAATCAGTATAAATATGTATTACTGATTGCTGTTTAACATTTTCAGACATAAATTATATTTTTTTATTTATACTTTTGGCAATCAGTATAAAGATGTATTTCTGATTTATGTTCAACAATTTCAGACAGAATTTTCAATTTTATACTTTTGGCTTGTGCTCTCTGGATAATAAATTGGGCATAAATCTGTTGTGGGGACATATGATTCAGACAGAAATTACATTTTTATATTTATACTTTTGGCAATCAGTATAAAGATGTATTTCTGATTTTATGTTCACTATTTTCAGATATTTATTATTTACAAAATATACTTCTGCCACATCTAGAGCACACATACTAGAATAATTGGATAATTTGCTCTATTTCTAGTATGGGTTTGGACGTAATGTTTCAAAAAATTAATATATGGAAGTTATGCTGCTGGTTTGTACCAGTAAATCAACATATATACAAAGGTTGAGTTCATGAGGACACTCTATTTCTGACTTGTGTCCAGTCTTGGTTTAGGCAGTTGTGAGTCAATGCTCAGCATCATATTTATCATGGATTTTTTAGAGTTTTCAAGTAGTTTGTAGAATATCTTTCCATCCTTCCTCCAGAAAGAATGAACAGACCCTTCTCTTTTCAGTGCTGATAGTCTTCTTACAACTGTCTGTCTCTCTGGTGTCAAATCTTCACAAATGAGAACTCTTGAGGCACCTTTCAATAACTTCTTTGATTTAAATATGACATATTTTATGTCATATGTTGTAAAGTGAACTATTATATTCACAGACTTTTTGTTCCTTGACTTTGCAGAACTATTAGCAAGAGATGAATCACCTCTACCATCATTTGTCTGGTTTCCAGCAAAAGATAGAGTTTCCATTTGTTCTCGACCATCATTATTTCTTGAGGTGCTGGGCCAAGTGTTTATCTGTCCCAGAGGATGTGATCGCACAATATCCCTTTGTTGAATATCAATGTCAAAATGAGTTTTTACAAAATGCTGAATCATGCTTCCTGTATTTAAGTCCCATGAACTTTTGGTTGCCATAGGAACAGGGAAATTTAGGAACCTGAGGCTATTGCTCCTGCCATGTTGCTCATGATTTTCTATTTCATTGTGGATCTTTTTCTCAAGATTGTCAACTTTATTATTCAGTTCAAGGTATTGTTGATCTTTTATTTTGATCTGTTCTTTAAGAGAATTAATCTCTAATTGCTGAGACTCCATAAAACCTTTCATGCATAATTCAAGTTTCTCTGGTAATGAGGCAACAATTTTGTCAACGGCTTGATCCATTGCAGATTTGATTTCACATGTCAAAGATTGCTTTAACTCAGGGACAATTGTAAGTTTACACAAATCAGCAAACTTATCAGTTTGGACCGCATTTTCCAGGAGTTCCTGCACACTAAATGTACGCCGATTGTCAGATTGTTTGTTTTTTAGTTTTGGTTTTTCTTGTGATGACTCAAGCTCGTAGTCACTATTTGCAAAAGAAGGCAAATCACCAACAGATCGTGCCTCAAATGGTGATACTTCATCAGCTTTTTTCCTCTTTTCTGAACCAGAAACATTTACTCTGTTAGTTGAATGAGCATCATTTAATGTAGAGCCGTTATTTGATACCGTTATAATTTTACTGGCCATTTCTAGTGTTTACCTCGAAAATTGGTGAATAAAGTTTCGGTCAGAACTGATGTCAATTTAGCAGTATCGACAGTTCAATAGTGCATCAAACGGACCTCATTTTCATGTAGCAGTTGTCGACAAACCTGTTGGCAGACATACACACCTAACTTCTAATTATTAGACATAGCAGAATGTAATTTCAGAGGACGACTTTTTCACACGTCCTTGTTGTTTGCCGCCATTTTGAGATCAATAGACTACTATATATGTAGATATTATAGGACTTTTCTCTTCACGTGGTACAGTTTGGCAGATAACTAATGAAAAAAGTGAAAATACAGTAATGCTCTAATTACTGTAGATGGTATTGAAGTACTAATTCTATAGCCTTCGTCACATACTTTGTAAACTGATATTTCGGGGCACTATTCACCACTCTGTTGCATGTAACTGGTATTCGGGTGTCGGAGGGGGCGGGTGACACGCTCGACGATAGTGCCCGATTACCCCAACATGTTTGTAACAATTGAATGTTAGCGAAACCTCTCTGATAATCGGAACGAAATGGTAATCGGGTCCAGTGACTGCATATACATCCAGCCTGTTCTAGATAAAATTCGCACATTACTGGAGTATTTTCGTGAGCGAAATACGCTCATATTGCCATTATTTAACCTCAATATACGTTCAAAATGGACTTAAACTGCGTTTTTATAACAGTCCAATGTGGGACTATTTTCATACGAAATACCCCCATATTGGCATTATTTAATCTACCTTTTTTCATCGACACGACTTACAAGACTCACGCTCTTTAAAATGCTATTTCAATGCGGTCCGCGACATTCAATAGAATAAGGGGCATACGCTCGTCCAATATGAACGTATAATGTGAATATCTACGTCCAATATGAATCTATTTGAATGAGGATTTGTTGCAGGCTGCCGTATAAAAAAAGTGTCCCGAGATATCGGACAGAGAATAGATGCCCTGTCGAATACATATCACCTAATTGTTCCACCCCAACGAACCTTTGATGGCGAAAAATAAATTGTGACCGTAACACTGAATAGTCAAGGTATGTGGAACGAATGAGGATTATTCCTTATGAATATTGATCGTATCAGGAAGTTACCTTACTGACCGTACGACAGGTCCATCGCACAGTTCCGGAAATTATTTTGTGATTAACTCTCGACATAATTATGTGTGTTCTCAGCATATCGGTCGTTCGTGAAATGACATTGGGCGTGTGTACTATAGCATTTATTGCTTAAAAGACAGTGTTCGCGTAAACAATCTGCAGTTTCATTTTATTTTACGTCCGTATTCGATATAACAATATGGGTGGACATATTTAAGGAAGCGAACCGCACCGTCTACTTTGACGAAAACAGGTAATCCTAATTGCATGTACATGTTTTTTTTATCCATGTAGATCAGTGTAGAGTAGAAGTTTAGTACTGTAGACTGCATGCATGCTTTATATATGGCGCCGAGACGTATATACCAACAGTGATGGTCATGGAATATTTTTTCTGAATATAAAATTAATTGTCCATAAATGAAGCTACTTCTTCAAACAAACGAATCAGTTGAAAAAATTATGTGTCTAAAATATCCATTATAACTCAAATTTTCCTAAGGTCATTTCAGCCTACCAAGCAGAAGACAAGTACTGCACAATCATATTTATTACACGTCCGTTCTTAGAAGTTCATAGTTATTGCTGTTCCAAATTCATATTGCTGTTTATAAATCCGTTGACGTCAAATGACGTACACGAAGTTCGCCTCAATCATTAAGTAAAATAAAAGGCCGTCCGGCCACAGTGTCCCCCGAAAAGGTGGCTTCATTGGGGGCATCAGCTTTTCTGAAAAAAATAACAAGGACCCTAAATCCGAAGCAACCAGACAAAAATGGGTGGATCGTACCCATATTCGAACTTGATCTGTATTTCGAGCTGATCAACCCATATACCAAATTTGATTCAGATTTGATCACACAAACTAAAGTTATCATCCGGAAACCAGAAATTGACAGGATTCTAAGTCCGTAAAGGGGCCATAACTCTCACAAAAATGGGCAGAGCAAACCCATCTTCGAACCTGACCTGTATTTTGGGCTGATAAACTATCATAATAAATTTGATTCAGATATGATCACACAAACTAAAGTTATCATCCGGAAACCAGAAATTGACAGGAAAAAGGGCCACAACTCTCGAAAAAAATAGGCGGAGTAAACCCATATTCGAACTTGACCTGTATATTAATTGGGCTGGTAAACTCACATACCAAATTTGGTTCAGATATGATCACACAATCTGAAGTTATCATCCGGAAACCAGAGAATTACAAGATTCTAAGTAAAACAAGGGCCATAACTCTCGCAAAAATGGGCGGAGCAAACCCATATTCGAACTTGTCCTTTATTTTGGTCTGATAAACTCACCTATGAAATTGGCTTTTGATCTAATAACGGAAACTAAAGTTATCATCCGGAAACAATTTCCGGACGGACGCACGGACGGACGGACGGACGCACGCACCGACGGACGGACACCGGCTATTTTAATAGTCCCCCGAAAAAAATAAATTCGGGGGACAAAAATCGACACCAACGTCCTTTGTATACGGCGAACTTGGAATGTGCCCAATAACTATAACAATAAAACTGCGTTACTTAATATATTGGGCTAAGTTTGTCAGTATGCCAACCAATAGAATACCACTTACTCTGTATTATTGCATGTACAAATTGTTTGATAATAATGTTTTTAACAATCCGTGGATTGTTGGGATACGAGACATGCTAAATAACCTCGGAGTGAGTCAACCAAAGGGTGACTATAGTATCCAGCGCCTAACGCGCTCCGCAAACCAGAAAATGCGTAATTTATACATTCAAGAGTGGTGGACCTCCATTGATAAATCAAGCAAATTCGCGTTTTATAGAATTATTAAAAACACGTTCGAACCGGAAAAATATGTATCACTTAGCGATAATCAGATGGTATACAGCCTCATCAAATTCTGAATTAGAAACCACATGCTTCCTATAGAGAAAGGTTCGTGGAACAACGTTGAAATAACTCAACGAGTATATGCACGCTATGCAGTGCCGAGATTGGTGACGAGTGCTACATAGTTTTACGCTGTAGTGAACTTAGACAACTAAGAGAAAAGTATATTAAGGCCATATTTCTATAAAAGGCCAAATGTATTGAAATTAGCCACACTTTTCAGAACCCACAACGTAAAAACATTGAGAAAATCATCATTATTCATACGAATGCTCAAGACACTATTGTTGTATACAACTATATTATATCAACATGTGCATCCATGCAACAAAACATATTTGCATCGATTTTTGCAATATGTTTCTGTTATATCTATTTTGATGATCAGAATACTAATAAATGGAATTGAATTGAAAACGGAAGTATAACATAAAAGCATCAACACCATGACAAAACAAGGCAATGTGTGCCTAAATAAACATTGTAAACTTGTAGTGTTTAATGCACATCTTCTAGGACGGATGACGTGTAATAAACACAATTTCAATTCTTTATTCTCATGACCTATAATACATAGGTATCGAGATAACATTTGTACACTATTTACATATATCATGGTACATATATAAGCATATATATATTATACACATTTTTATAAATAAATATAAATAAACACATTATAAATAAATACCAATAAACTCATTATAAATAAATATAATAGCACTGTCATTGCTATATAATTATATAACATTATTCATTAATAGTAATAATATATCTAGAAGTGAACATATACATTTTGTGCCCACATACACACACAGAGTTAGTTATCAGTGTATCAATACTACATATTCAAGTTATCTTTATAATACCATATGGAGTATTACAATCGCTTCAATATTATATATTATAATCATTCAATATTCGATAGTTCGCGGTTAACAATTTTAATAAAATCACATAGTCGTCGTAGGCTTGTTGGATTTTTCTGATTAAGTAGTTCGCTCATAGTGATTGTATTGGGGCGTTTGTCCGATAGCGTTGTTAATAAACGACGCCTGGCTTTAGATAAGCTTTCGCACTCGAGAAGGTAGTGGAACTCGTCTCCAATTTTACCGGATTTGGCATACGCGATCGGATTGTTCGGAGTTTCTCCAACGGTCTATTTCAATCGGGAGTCGATGATTGCTTGTTCTAAATTTACACAAGATGAAACGATTTGCTGTGTTGAGTGTTACAAGATAATTTTCGAATGACAAATCGTGCTTGAAAATTCTATATATGCGGCCACGGCTCGAGTTGTTTAAGTCCGTTTTCCATGATTTTCTAAACTGGGATATTAGGCCACACAGCCCGACACGTATGTTAATGGATTTGTTGATACGGCACTTGTGTCATCACGCCTATCGTTCTATCCTTTAGTTTACTAAATCCTCGTGCAAATAGGTTCATATAGGACCTAAATATTCACATAGGTTCACGTTGGACTTATTGATTCTGAAAAGCCCACAGTGAGCTGATACCAATTATTCCATTTAATAGCGCGGGCCGCAGTGAGAACACATTATAAGTGTCGATGAAAAAAATGGAGATTAAATTGTGCCAATATGGGATTATTTAGCACGGAAATAGTCCCATGTTGGATTGTTTTAAACACCGCGTTTTATGACCATATATCAGGGGGGGGGGTGAAAAATTTTCTTCCGGCACGTATGCCGGGGTGGGTGGGTGGTCAAAGCCACCAACAAGCAATTTTTTCCGCAACTAAAAAAAAAAATTCCTGCTTGTTTTTAGTGTTTTGGCAATGAGTTGGGCTTCAAAACCACTTTGAATCAGTTTGAATGAGAGAAATAATGTAATTCTAACTGGTAAACTGACTGCAGGCAGTTATCGTGTTGTATTTTGTTGCAAATTTTGAAATCCAAGATGGCCGCTGGCAGCCATGTTTTTTTGGCCGAATGACCTCAAAATTACTCATTCCTATTTACATGTCCATGTTAACATCCATGATAAATAGTATGCACAGAAATTCATATACAGCTGTTTACAGTGAATTTCCCCCCGCAAATCTCTGTTTTAGTGTTAAAAGGGGGGTGGGTGTCAAAAAATGGTCGGAAAAAACTGCCGAAAACGGAAAAAAATTTGGCGGTGGGGGTGGGTGGGTACAAAAAATGATCGAAAGGGAAAAAATGCCATACGTGCCTGAATTTTTTTTCCGACCCCCCCCTGCATATATAGCGTATATTTATGTTGGATAATGAGCTTATTTCGCTCATTAAAATAAGCCCGTTATGCAAATCAGTTGTATCAATTTCAATAAATTTTTCACCACAGCACTAAATTAACGCTGTATAGCTATGATCTAAGTTCGACTTTTGATATATTACGTGTCCTTTTCCTGCGTACCTGCTGCTTGGCTCCCTCCATCTGCTTCCGGGTTGGTTGAGAAATGAAATCCACATGTACAGTACGAAGTAATTTGCTAAATTATTAGCAAGCCCGTGTATCATGTAATTATAGAAAGCCATAACGAGCGGAAAAAACTACTTTGAGAAAATAAAGTTGATCAATATGACTAACCTAGGTTAGTCATCATTTTGTAAATGGGATGACTTGACTTCAATTAGTAATAATGGCACACGCAGAAAGTGCGTTACAATGACTATGGTGGTGTTTTTCACAGCGTATAAGAGAGGAGAGGGAGAGGGGAATATTCTAACTTGTATATAACTTGTCCTCCAATCCATTTTGTCATATATCAATTTGTTAACAAATAAAATGTGTTTAAACTAACGAAAAAGTTCGTCGTGATTAGTATTGATAAGATTAAGCATAATGACTAACAAATCTTAGCCACTGGAAATGTAATGTAGAAATTTTGTGAAACTGAACCGAACACTCAACAATAGTTGACAACAAGATATGTCCCGAGACCGAGCTAACAGCTGCTGGCCAGCCTTTCAACCAGAGCCTTCAAAATGCAGAATGGCCTGTTAGCGTAATATAGTATTTCGTGGTATTGGTTTGTTGAGCTGATTCATATCCGGGATGTATGTAGTGTCTATATAATAATATTTGTTCACCCCAAATTTGTAGTCTTCGGTGTTGAATTGAAATTTTAATATGTATGTCATTATATGCTCCCACCCCAATCATATCTAAAAGGACAGTGATACAACGGAAACTAAACATCTAACAATAGATATATTAAACATCATTGTTGTAAAAAGTTATTCTTCGCGTAAATTATTCACTATAACTAATGCCAATATCATGACAAAGACCAATCTTAATGGTAATTGGAAGGAAGCAGATATATCAGCAACACACATGACAGTAGGAACCACCAAAGTTGACAACTATCAGCCAGTCATCTGTAAAGTGCTTGAATCAGTTAGAGACAAACTCATGGAACATATGACCAATAATAAATAATACATCAACAAACAATTCTGATACACCAATGATGATCGACAGTATTTCAATTACTAAGGCACTTGAATGAAATAAATAGAGAATATTCACCAAACGCATGTCATATACATGAACTTTTTGCAGGCGTTTGACTCAGTACCACATCGTCAATTGATTAGTAAAACAGACGCATATGGAATTAAGGCAACACATTGGGCTGGATTAAAGACTTCGTCAGGGGAAGAAGATACATAGTTGTAAATGATAAAACATCAAGATACCATGTCATCAGCGCGATATCACATGGCAGCGAATTCTGACTTGTTCCCTTCGTCATCTATATACATGCCACTGAATATCAACACATTCTGACGTTATGGTGTATGCTGATAACAGATGGCATTTCCATATTATAACATGATCTGAACGAACTACAAAATGGTACGATAAATCGCTTCTTCGAACTCGTTCCCATCTTGAGAATGCCACAACATGCATGTAAGCAGAGAATGATATACTCCAGACTACACATTGAAAGGATTCGATCGTACAGCCAACACATTGAAAGGATTCGATGGTACAGCCTACACATTGAAAGGATTCGATGGTACATACTACACATTGAAAGGATTCGATGGTACAGCCTACACATTGACAGGATTCGATGGTACAGTCTACACATTGAAAGGATTCAATGGTACAGTCTACACATTGAAAATATTCGATTGTACAGACTACACATTGAAAGGATTCGATGGTACAGACTAAACATTGAAAGGATTTGATGGTACAGCCTACACATTGAAATGATACGATGGTACAGCCTACACATTGAACGGATTTGATGGTACAGCCTACACATTTAAAGGATTCAATGGTACAGCATACACATTGAAAGATTCGATGGCACAGCCTACACATTGAAAGGATTCGATGGTACAGCCTACACATTGAAAGATTCGATGGTACAGCCTACACATTGAAAGGATTCGATGGCACAGCCTACACATTGAAGAAGGACGACGAGGATACTGGCAGCACCACGGATACAGAATTGACATCTGAACAACATATAAATGAGAAAACACAGAGCCAACAACCAGTAATGGGTGTGACAATAAGAGATTTAGGATTGGCTCGATCGCGTTTAGAATATTGACAGCCAGCCTAGAAGCCATATTTAAAGTGATGTGAAGCACTCCAGTAGGGTGATCAAATAGAAATGGAGAATAATCGTGTTCAAAGTAGTTATTTTTACAAATACTATATCTAAATTTACAACACACACCGTCATTCGTATGTATTGACTAAACGCAGTGACTCTCGATGGTGAAATTGTTTTCGTTAGTTTATTGCCAATAGATGCGTCCCGAATCGAGTAGTAAATATTTACAATTGAGAATAGTTCAGACGATGTTTTCTATGGAGTGGTACGGTCGATTTTCTTCAGATTTTCGGCCGTGTTAGTAGAATGTTGCATTCCTCCAATTGGCATAGTGCCTGAATACTAACTTACCAGTTTCAGGCACCCAAACCAGTACACAATATGTCTTTAACTGATTTCCGATGAATATCAACAAGCCATATTTCCGACTAAATCCTGGAAAGAGTGAGAGCTTTCCGATGAATGGCAAGAAGCCATATTTCCGACTAAATCCTGAAAAGTTACCCGTAATTCTGCTGTAGTTAATGAGTCGATTATTTAGGGCATAACTGTAGTTTCAAACTATACTTAGACGGGGCAACAATATATTACCAGGAAAATGCTTTTATTCAATGAGTAGTAGAGCATTGGAACAACCACCTGTCAGCAGAGGTAGTCAACGCCGAATCACCAAATCAGTTTAAGAACCGACTTGACTTGATGAATATTGAAAGGAGCAGGAGGTGAGAATTGATTTCAAAGCAAAGTTAGGAAGGACATGTTCTCCGACGGGTCGGACCTTGGCCAGACTAAAGCATTTACGGCCTGAATTCGTTGGACTAGACTAAGAAGACATGGCCAAAGTGGCATCACAACTAGTTTCCACTAACATAATACGATATCATACTATAGACAATAAAGACTCACCAAATGCCCAGCAGTATTTCTCTATGGAGGGGCTGCAATTTGTGTTCTGAGCCAAAAAACGTTTAATTTTACGGATAATATCAGCATCTAAATACGAATTGTAGCAGCCATTACTTATTATTACCACTTTATAGGGCGTTCTCTAGGCCATTGATAATGTTTTTCGGGGCGTTCCAAATAGCGTATTGTTACCAAAACAGCGGGCCGCGGGCCGATAATGAGAAGCCTAGTTCAATATCGGCCCGCCACCCGGAAACTAACGATCTCGTTTATTATCGCGAGAGTTACGTCCCTTCAACTTCCGATCTGGCGTGTTTATTTCAAGAAAATAATGGGAAGATGTATCCGATTTCCTCGACACTATAGTGGTTTTATGATTGGAATTCACGCTATATGATTGAATTATTGTATCAAGCGTAAGTAGGGCCTATGCATTGATAATTTTAGCTGTCAACCTCTCATTGGTTGTTACTCGTCTCCAATGCTGGTTTTCCCCCTGTCCTGTTTTCGAGTCTCCGTCAGTCCGTGTAAGCTGACAAGTCAAATGATATCAAATTTAAATGTTCTTGAAAATATTTCTCTCTTAATCTACTTCATTATTCCACTAAATCCTCAAATGGGTCAAATGTCCAAAACTGTGGTAATAATAGTAATAACATGATTTCATCGGGCATTATGGTTTACTAACGGCCCTCTGGAATGATTAACAGCCCTCGGGCCTATTAGCGTCCCTCGACTTCGTCTCGGGCCGCTAATAGGCCCTTGGGCTGTTAATCATTCCAGCCGGGTCGTTAATAAACCATAACGCCCTAAAAAATCATGTTATTGTTATAATAATGAAAAAGATCCCACCGTCTCCTCGAATAAGATTTTCAAATGGCCTTGGTGATGGGCAACCAAACCCCAATCCCGGACCTCACCAATATACTGCATGGAAATGAATGTAAGTGTCAACAGGCCGATATTAAATTGAATGGGTCTAACGCGGCACTGATATCCTCATATACACTAATTAATTAAAACAACTTTATTCATAGTCAAGTTGACTAACCCCAGAGTTAGTCAATGTGACTGTTTGTCATGTATGAATTAGTCAGAATGACTCCATTGCTTGTGATTAACCGAATGTTATTCACATTGAGTCGAATTGGTACTCAGTGACGCGTTGCACGATTTGGGAATTTCCAGCAGTTGGAATGCTTGAGGAACCAGGGTGCAAATGAAATCGGACTTAGAATTGTCGGCCTGGTTCAATGGTGTGCAGTTGAAAATTCCAAGATGGACACCCCTCAAACTGAGAACCACTAGGCGCGTCCTTGATATCAGCGTAGTTTCATTTCCCAGGTGACATCTAGCAAAAACTCTTGCGGTGACGCCAATAAAAGTTAATAATGGGATTTCTTTATGTCCCCAACTGGAAATTTCGTAGAGGTGCGGTTTTGTGCGATGTTTGACACAACTCGTGACCTAAGCTCCATTTCTAGTGATAACACTATGCCTGAACATTTGGTCTGCTTGTTGACATGCTTCGAAATACGTTCCAGTTTGTTTTGAAATTCAGCAGCGTAGAGCAAATGCACACCGATAACGGGAACTATAACTACCGAGAACTGGATGCGACACGGGACCGCTTGCAAGTGATTACAGAGTAATCATTAACATGGCGTTCTGATTGTGAGATACATGTACATATATCAACTTTCAAAAGGAGAAGTTTAAAAACGTTTTGTGGTTTTATCAGGCTAACAAAACTTCCAATGATCGTCTCCGATGAAGAGAATCCATTCTTTTTTTTTCACTGACATGCTCAGTAGATAATTAAGAAGGTTATTAATTATAATCGTCTCGACTCGTTTTCTACGCAAAAGTTATGGGTAGATTTGTGGACTTTCTCGATGCCTGCGCCATACAAATTATGGTGATTGGAATAATTCTCCTTTTCATACGCCCGTTTTGAAGAAAAAAAACGGAACGTATTATGTTACTGGTCTGTCCGTTCGCTTTTTTCGATTCCGGATGACAACTTTAGTAAGTCTGAACTGAATGGAATGAAATTTGGTATGTGAGTTTTATAGCTCAAAATACAGGTCAAGTTTTTTTGGACGGAATTATGGTCCTTGTCGACTTTAAATTTGCCTATTATTTTGGTTTCTGGATGACAACTTTGGTTTTAGTTGTCTGAATGTTATTGCATTTTGTATGTTGATTAGCCCTGTATTAAAGATTCCTAATACCCGTGTTTTGAGTCGCGGAGAACGTGTCGAATACTATGGACACTGGAACGCGACTTCCCGAAAATTACCAGAGCAGACAAAATCGAATACTATGGATCTCCGTTTGGTCTGCGTGAAGCCGAACACTTGTTGCCAGGTAAAGGGAAATAACACTAATGCTATATATGCGAATGGATATGGCAATGCTATCTGTGTCAGTTGGCGAGTGGTTTATAAAGGTATATACCAGGCTCTGGGGGAGGTATATAGGTCCCATCGGAGAGCGCAGAAATTGCGACTGGTATTTTTTTATAGGTATTCTCCAGGGGCATTATGCAATTGGGGGTGATCAGCGATCTGTGGGGCATAGAGATACCACAGTCTATTTACCATGTTTTTCTCTCAAAATTTGCCGAAAATATTTTAATTCACTAAAAAATACATACACATTCACAAACTCGATTTGGAAATATATTCCAAGCGCTTTTATATTGCACAATCTGTTATCTATAAGTTTAATAAAGAACGGGTAGTTTTTTTTCAAGCAAATTAATTTTTAGCAGAAAAATCGTTTTGTCCACGGCATGAAAAAGACCGCAAATATAAAAATTTTGCTCGCACAGAACATGCGATAATTTCTAAACAACAGAGTAGAGGACTCTGAATGTACATTGTTTTGGCCCCAAATTTTTTTTCAGATAGTTGATTGTCCACGGTTATCAAAACGAAGTAAATGTACCAATAAGCTTGTCATGTTTCCCCAATGTCTTCCAGCATACAGTTTTACCTTTACGAAAGAATGACAAGATGTGGTCGTTTCCACACCCTTACACACTTCAACCTCAATCATGTCTAAATACAGAGTGAGCCAGAACTGTGCAGTTTCACCGACCCCCCCCCCCGTGCCGAATGTCTTGTTTGAATAATTTGTATTTACCAAAGAAATCGACATATTGAACTGATTTCGGGACATATATGAAATTCGAATCCCTGGCTGACTGAGCTAAGGCTTCTGGTATCTGGGTGTCGTGCTCCAACAATATTCTTTCAAACAGTAGCTTTTCTGGTCCTTTCGACAATGCACTATGAACTGTCCAACATCGGATATAATACTCCCTGAAGGTCAAACACCTGCTGAAACACAATGTCCTCGAAAACAAAATCTTTCTTCAGGGTCACATTAGCATGTTAACTTCCAAGGCGAGATTCTGAAGATATACCAGATATTGCTCTATTGTTCTGAAATTGGTGACTTTAGCACTGATGGGTGGTATGTATATTAAAACTTAGGACCTTCTGATGAAGCATACTGTCGTGCTAATGTATCAAGTATGCCACCCTGTATAGTTTTTCACAGTTTAATCGCTAGCATTTATTTGCCTCACAATGATCCAGAGAACATACGCATTGGATTAGGTTTCATTGGAAAATAACTAATTGATTAAATCAGCACCAAGCAAGTTTATGATCCACAACTATGTCCAATTGCTCCACTTGTTTCGTGTTCAACTTTCTTTTTTCGTTCTGTCAAACTTAACTGTTTCTTTTAAATATAAGGACTCCTCTTGGAAAGCTACCTGGGTGGAATTAAGAGCCCCATGTCTAGTTTATGTCTCAAAGTTCATGTCAAAGTTGGGTTTGTTTAAACATATTTATTGTCACAAGGAATTTGGGCACACGTTACAACAAGTTAAGGCGGCACCTCTCCCTCTACATGTTATATTAAGAATGTTGATGATGTCTGGTGATTGGTGGATTGTGTTTACCGTCATGAGATCCTCTCCTAGGGATATCATGCCATGCCGTGAGTAGTTACCGTTTTCTTTAAGTGAATCGTTTGATTTATGAAATATATGTTTGAATAGTGTAAAAGAGTAGTTGGTTTCGATGCTGTGGAATGCTTGGGAATGTCAAAGTTGTCAATCCAAAAAAATGTCAGAACAGTTTGTCTTTCGTCTGGTTTTAATGGAAATGTCCCACTAGATATTGCAAGCATCTGCGCCTTTTCATTCTGTGCGATCTCGATCTCGCATACTAAATTATAATCAATGCAACGGTCTAAATGATTTGCTACCTGTATCGGTTTCTTTTGGCCAGTAATATTATGCAGACCGAGGCCCAAGAGAACATATTCTGCGGTAATGACTTTCCCCGCGTGTGACACCAAGAATAAGATCTGCTTAATATGATTTTATCAAGCGACTGCCCGAATCCCCAACGGTGTGGTCTGTGACCTTCGTGATGCAATTTGGGAATAATTGAACAGATGTAGGAGGCTGTTGAGAATCAGACGTCAATTCTTCGAGATTAACTGGGCAACTGTAAAGCTGGTAGGGAATCGGCCTATGCCATAATATCATCGCGCAGGTACTGGGCTGTCTGTTGTATTATGTGGTCCCTGTCGTTTAATGATGCATGTGAATTCAGTACATGGCATTGATCACCACTTGAGGTGTACTTTTGTCAATGCCTAGAATGTGCAATTTGTCTTTGAATGTATTCTGAATCTTGACTTTAGTTTATTACGGTACCTATATAGGGTCGTTCAGTCGATGACCAAACAATGTGTGTAACACTTTCACTAGCAAAGCTTGATTATGACCGAGATCCGTTCTTCAATGTATTTAACAACGGAATCATAATCGCCATATCGTTTTACTATTTGCATTTTCGGGACGTGAGCCTTTTCTGGCCTAGTAAAATCCCTATAACAGAAGTCGCGGTATTATAATTCTTATAAAAATGGAACAAGACTAGTGTCCCCTCGGAAAATGCTAGTCCTGGACTAGAACGTGGTAATGCTTGCCGTTGGTTGTCAATGCACATGCGTTCAAAATTAATGAGCATTGCGAAATACACGCTGAAAATATTTATTGTTTTCCCATGGTAGAGATATTATATGCGGTAATAACATAAGGAGCTTTTTGAAATATACGAAACAGTTAGCGGATAAGGAGTGTTTTTGTAAAGAGACTGCGTAAGTAAACGTATTATTTTTTATTTAATTATTCAATATATGTTTTAAATGGTTCATGTCGATTACTGATGCATTAGTCTAGATTCTATCGAGATTGACAAATTACGATGCATTCTTCAGCAAAACAATAGGAATTTGAATAGGTTTTTTAAAACCAATTTGGCATATATATTCCTAAGTGTGTACATTTTGTGGTTTGTTTACACTTGGATATATATAACTTACGAAGACAATTCGTAAAACAATATCCAGTGGTGCAATATTTAGCAAAAAAAAAAGTTTTTTTGTCATTTTTTGAAAAATCTGGAACTTTGGGGTGGGGGAAACACTATGTAAGATATCCACTAAACGGATTGGAATTACACATTGAGTCTTAGTACAGATGATAGCATTGTCATTGTGTCAGTTTTTGAATGCACATTCAGAGTCTTCGCCTATATTGTTTAGACGTTATCGCATGCTATCGCGGTCAAAATGTTGAAATTTGCCGTACTTTTCATAAAAATTAAATAAAACTACCCATTCTTTATTATACTTGTAGGAGATTGTGCACCTAACTTATGAATTTATATGTATTTTTAGTGAATTAAATATTTTAATAGCCTCGCCTATTTTGTTTTGACGTTATCGCATACTTATGTGTGGTCAAAATGTTGAAATTTGCCGTATTTTTCATGAAAAAATTACGATTTTGCCTGAAATAAAACTACCCGTTCTTTATTATATCTCATATATATTTTGAAGACCTCTGGGGTCAATACTATGAACAATTTTATACCTGTAAATACAAATTGTATTTATTAATTTGTAATTACAAATTTGTGTTAACTATCACAGTGGATTCATAGTACAGGGAAAATTTAGCCGTATTATTGTAATACCTTAGACTGGGCGAGAGGTGAAACCCCTAAAACGCAGCTGTAAAACTTGGAAAAAAACTAACTCAACACTCTGCCCCCATGCACCCGTTATCAGTGTTATCTGAATACCAGTTCAAATTAGACGGACATGTATATAGAGCTAAAATAACTGACAACAATTGATTTGGGGAAGTTACAATGCGTGGTATTATTTTGTGATTAGTGATAACGCCGGTACTATGAAACGATGAGCTAACAAAATCTCGCAAATTTCACAAGATCTACTGTTGATTATTGTAGATTGCTTACGGACAAACATTTGCCTGTGAGTGATTCACAATATATTGAATCACGGCAAGCCAAAGTTACAAAAGAAATAACCAATCATAAGTTGAGATGTGATCGCTTATCAGAGCTGTCCAATCGGTTCACGGATTGCTAAGTTGATGACCACTTGTCTGCGCAAAATTAACAAATAAACTGTTCGTTTGCAGTGTGTGTATGTAAGTACAAGTCGGTGTAATAACGAGTACTACAACCAATTTGGTATCATTGTTTTTACAAATTACAAATTTACAACCATTCAGTTTGTGAAAATAAAATATTATTTTGATGGTATAGCATTATATATATTGTGACCATACTATGATTTCAAACTGATCCGCTACTCTTATCATAACACATCGAGGCAGTAACGTGGCTCCATTTTATCGGGGGGGGGGTGTATCGAAGCAGGGACGTGCTAATGGTATCGGTTATAGGAGTGATGGGGACACCCGGTGGTCCAGTCGGTAGAGTGTTAGGTGCATTACACCGTCACAGGCCGTCCAGCGCTGACGAAGCTGGTTCGAACCCCGTCATAGGGAGGGTGACCGGAATCGTTTATCTGGGCAAGTTTGTCAGTTGATTTACGGGGTCGGTGGTTTCTACACGCAGTGCGACGATTTCTCGGTGAAATCAAGTCTCTGCGTGGTCTTTCCTCCACCCGTAAATTTGACAACGACAACGCCTAGCGGCTAGAACGACGATAAACCATAATAAACCAAACCAATAGGAGTGGTGGTCATTTTATAATTTCAAACTGCTCCGATATCTTATAATCTAGATAGGGACGTGGCTATATGGGCTCAGTTTGGCTATGGGGTGTCCATCCTATAATTTCCATATGCACCCTTTGAATAAAAAAATGCCTATAATTTCCACATAGCGATGGAATCGTATATCAAGAGGAAAGTATTTTAATTTTTCTACGCTGATAACAGATTGTTAGTCAAACGTTTTTCCTCAGGATGACTGACTTAGTTCAGCCAACATGACTGAGGCATAACATTAATCAAAATTACTAGTGTGGTGTTAGTCATAACGACTAAGAAATGGGGATTCAAGACGACTAATTAGTCAAAATTGCCAGGATTTAGTCATAACTTTTCTTAGTCAATTGGAAGGCGAAAATTAAAGTTGCTGAATTATGTGCAAATAATTCCAATACTTGACCAAAGTTACTCAAAATGTTTGTGACTAACACTAAGTTAGTCATATTTAGTCAGTATGTCCAACCCAGGGGGGGTGGACAACTTACTGTTACAGCTTGAAATTCAGAAGCCAACCGGGGTAAACAATTACATTTCACGAGGGGTGGGGGATACAGTAGGATATCGACGTTGACGCATCGAAGAGAGCATCTTGCCACGTCACTGCAAGTATCACTCACTATTTGTATCAATCACTAACTTTTGTCAGAGACGTTGTGACTCATACGATTTGGCGACTACTCACCAGACTAATCACCAGTCATCGTGTTCCCAAGACCACTATCGCCATGTCCCTGTTTATGAGATTTCCATTGATAACACATTTTCATAAGGGGGCGCTACATCCCTACGAATCATATGGTTATATGCTCCGGTTTAAGGATGTGAAAAGCGACTATTCTAGACAAGTTCCTTAGCGTTGTATATTTCAATAAATTTGGTAATTTCAGTAGTTACAAGGAACACATACTGCTACCTCACGTCCAAGCTGACACACCCTAAGGTTTGACAAATTCTAAATATAGGCCATTTCAATCCCAACTTTTGACCAAAGGTGGTAAATATGTAAATATGCAAATGTTGGTCTAAAACAAACACATACCCCCTAATAAATTGTTGGAAAAACTGAATAACAGAACAAGTTCAACCTATTGTTGTTGTAAAATTTCCAATTCATGTTGTTCCAGGTATAGTGTGGTCGTCAGAGGGTTCGACCCGGAAGAAATTGGTATAGAAGCGGTTTTGGTGTCATTCGACGCGGGAGAATCTCGTGTATAACATATCCAAAATCCGCTAAAATCCGCTTTGGGCAAAATTCAGGGTCCAACATGGCTGCCGTTAGTCAAAAGATACTCTGACTGAGATTAATTCGATAACAGTGAGAACAAATGTTGTCATATGTATACAAATGTATACATTTTTGCAAAGGTAAAATGTTGTGCCACCTGTTTATGGCAAAAATGGAACCCATCGTCCCAGATTGCCGCCAAAATGGCGGCCTAAACTCGAACATTTGAAGTTTTTGCCTAATATCTTAAAGATCAATTCCTGTTGTTTGATAATGGTTCAGACTGGCGACATTGATTAGTCATATTCATGTTAATTCATCATTGGAGCAATGAAAGATACCATAAATGGGGTCCCAGACTCATCTACACCCTCAAAAATTCGATTTTACAGAACGCGGTATAAAATTCCACAAAACTCTCCATTGTGATTACAGTCATATATCAACAAGAAATGGACAGAACTGTACAATGTAAGTTGGGCATACCAATATCTATAAATACTCCAATTGAATGAAATCCAAATTGGCGCTTTGTCTCAAAATGGCTGCCAAAATGGCGGTCAAAATATGGAAAATGGCGGATATTGATCACAGTGTCATTCAATCCATTATAAGTAGTGGTTGATGAATAAAATTGACTAAATAAATACGAATGTATACCTCTTTTTGATGCCATTATGCTAGCTATATGTAAAAACTTAAAAATCAGTACCAAAAATGGCTGCCAAAATGGCCACCTGATGTGAAAAATACTATTTTCTATCACTTCTGTTTATCACTTGTTGCTCTCTGAACTGGGAAACAATGGGTATATTCTTTCAATGATCGTGTCAACTGATCAGTACAGCAATGACATTTCTAATAGATTAGATCATAGTTTACTCTGGTCCTTCACTAATAAGTTATAACGAATGTGGTATGAAATTTAACCAAAATCGACTTTGGGGTTCTGGTCACATTTGATATTTAGGGATGAACAGATCTTGTCTACAAAATAATTGATCGTTTCTTTTATTTGTGAACATTCCATCTCAAATAGACCAAAAGAAACAATAAATTTTATCTAATATGGTTCCAAAACGAAAATGGTAGACTCTGCCCAGCTTATCACATAATGGAAGTTGTGAGTGGTGGATGCAGTTGATAGTTGGCTCATATACATGTATGTGGCTCATATATATCAAAACTATTTATTTTCAATCTTTTGGTGGCTTCCCGCGGGTTGACAAAATCTCGACTCATCAGTGCTATAATGTCGTGTATCCATTTTGGCGGGAAATGAGTATTTGATACCATTCGAATCGTGAGAAACAATCCAATCCGATGGGCCAAACTGTCCTTGCATTGGGTGACAAATATTCGCACAAATCAGTGAAGCAAATGTCGTATCTCCAGCGAACTTTACAATTATTCGTGCTATGAGGTCGTATGTCCAACAGCAGCCAATCGGACGCTTCAGGTTGTCCACGTGACTTCTGTTTTGTGTTTGTGAATTCTAAAATGTGTGCTATATGGCAGTATCTCCATGTTAGTCACGTGATCATTTGGTGATTTAAATTTTGTGATTGTTCCACACATTTATGTATGATGATGCACATGGGTGAATTTTCATAGTGTAGAATAGGCACTTTTTAGTTCATAGACACATGCGATTGCCACCATATTTAGCTTAATCTGCATTTATTAGCACAACTTCATTATAGCACGGAAACGAATCGTCGCTGGCATGTCATATCTCCAAACAAGCTATTGCTTTTTAAAAGAAAACGAGGGAATAAACAGAAAACAATATGTGGTTCAATGAACAGCTAATGTCAGTTTTCATTGGGATAAATACAACAATACGTCATGCTTTGTCAACCTTCATTTTCTCGGAAAGTTGAAAATGTGGGTTACATTATAGCACTGATGCGACGAAATATTAACTATTCGGGCTCGGCCATCATTTTCAAGTTTCAAGCTGGAACTAAATGTAGCCCATGGATTCCCCATTCGACATGTAAGAAAAGTAGTTTTACTCTGATCTCTTCCCAGATATCAACTCTCCGGTAAATGGTGATCTCTTATGTTCTAGAAAATATCCCCATACATTGTTTACACATCGACTCCGTAAGTATGTGGAGGTTTTCTTGGACAAGCGGGATTTTCAAACCTCGAAACCGTCCGTACAAACAATAAAAGTTAATAGGAAATGACGTTGGATGTAGGTCTAGAGTACGTCGTCCGCATGAAATAGTGTTCGTGTCATTAATGTGCACATATTTCGTGCTCTGATGAGCATGGATGAACGCCTTATGTGGCAGTTTGATTGTCTAACATCCGGAAAATAACATGTTCATTGTTCACATTTCTTAGACAAACATGTTGTTAATCACCATGTTCATGTGGCATTTCTATCCAATGACAACCTTGAAATGCCAGTTAATCAAGCTAAATGGTTGATACCTTTACGTCTACGGGTCAGATCCAGTCGCGACGCACATTGTGTCTACATATCATTGATGAAATTCACTAAATGTGTAGAAGATATAGGTGCGTCTATATATGTACTAGAATGTTTCTATCCACATGTATATACCCACAATCGCATGACACGGAATTGTCACATAAAGTGTGAAGGGTATACAATGTACGTGCGAATTTTCATTTTTCCTCTTGATATTGAAGAAAATAATTTTACTTTGAAACTCCCCAGCTCCGATAACCAACTTTCCCACCAATTAAGTAAACCCCAGATTATTCGCTTTTCCCTCCTGTCCTTTTCACTTTCGCCAGCACCGGAAAACCTATTATAGCCTGATGCTTCCGGACTACCACCGATGCCCATATATTTGATGTTCCGAATAGTTGTTATAAGTAGCAATGTTGACACTGTGTTTTCAAATAATCCAGATTCGTAGCAATTTAATTTCTTTTTAATTAATTTCCAGATAGTCCCTCGTAATAAGTGGACATCGTGTTGGATCCTGCAGTAGATACTGCTTAGTTGGAACATTTCGGGCTGAACTGATTGTGGTAGTAGATTATTGGCAACATGTTTAATAGGTCTGTCATCGTTAGCTCACAACCGAAGTGTTGTTTCGGCTTTCCTCTGAGCAGAACTTAAATTTCGACAATTTTCGGTGGCCATTTTGGTAGCCATCTTAGTATTTTGAATCGTGATTGGCTACTCATACCCACAAAAAACATTTATTTCAATCAATGATGTGTATTGGTGCCGAATTGGCGTTTTGTCGAATGGGTTTTGGTGAATAACTACATATTTGCCATTTTCATTATTATTGGCGACCATGTTGGACGCCATCTTGAATTATGTATTTTCCCCAAAGCGGATTTTAGCGGATTTTGGATATGTTATACACGAGATTCTCCCGCGTCGAATGACAACAAAACCGTTTCTTTACCAATTTCTACTGGGTCTAACCCTCTGACGACCATTCTAAATATCTGCCATTTTCCATATTTTGACCGCCATTTTGGCAGCCATTTTAAGACAAAGCGCCAATTTGGGTTTCATTGAATTGGAGTAATTATAGATAATGGTATGCCCAACTTACATTGTACAGTTCTGTCCATTTCTTGTTGATATACGACTGGAATCCCAATGGCGATTTTTGTGCAATTTTATACCGCGTTCTGTAAAATCAAATTTGTGAGGGTGTATATGAGAATGGGACCCCATTTATGGTATCTTTCATTGCTCCGATGATTTCAAATTTTCGAGTTTAGGCCACCATTTTGGCAGCCATCTGGGGCGAGGGGTTCCATTTTTTCTATAGATATGTGGCATAATACTTTACCTTCGCAAAAATGTATACATTTGTATTAATATGGCAACATTTGTTCTCATTATGTCGAATTAATCTCAGTCAGAATCTCTTTTGACTAAAGGCGGCCATGTTGGACGCCATCTTGGATCCTGGATTTTGCCCAAAGCGGATTTTAGCGGATTTTGGATATGTTGTAGCAGAGATTCTCCCGCGTTGAATGACACCGAGATCGCTTCTATACCAATTTCTTCTGGGTTGACCCCTTTTTTTGCGTACCACGACCACACTAGTATCAAATTTCCAACTGTTGAACGTGTTGATAAAATGTTTGGGGCAAGAAACATAACCCAACCCCCTTGTCGGGACGTCCCTGTGGGTTGTACTTGAGATTTCCAGCTGACAAAATATTTTCACGAGGAGGTGAATCGACCCCTTGTTCCCACGTCCCTGCGTATCATAGATAGATATATTATCCGGGTTAAGGGTGTGAAAACTGAAAAATTATGTTTCATAGTACTCGAACATTCTTTGTGATTGGAGATATTTGTAAATACAAAGAACACGTACTATTTGTGATTTATGTTTGTAATCGTAGGTTCATAGTATTGGCGGAATGATAAATTGTTATTTCTTACAAACAATTGTAGATTCTTACAAAGAAAAAGTTTCATAGTATGTTTGTATGTTTGTCTGCATGTTTGTCTGTCATTGATACAAATCTACGATTCTCGACCGATCGGGACGAAACTTGGTACGTGTGTGTAGTTTGACCAGGCGGTCGACCTTGTCGTATTGGCGAGCCCATGCGGCGCCCGCTTCGGGCATGCGCAGACGAGATCTCGGAAACGGGTAGAGCTATCGACTTGAAATTTGCTATGTGAATGTATCTTGCCCCGGATACGAATTTTATCCGGTCGTCGAGCCCGTGCGACGCCAGCTTCGCGCATGCGCAGACGAGATCTCGGAAACGGGTGGAGCTATCGACTTGAAATTTGGTATGTGAATGTATCTTGCCCCGGATACGAATTTTATCGGGTCGCCGAGCCCGTGCGACGCCAGCTTCGCGCACGCGCAGACCAGATCTCGGAAACGAGTGGAGCTATCGACTTGAAATTTGTTTTTTGAATAGCCCGGACAACGTCGGGCTCATCGGCTAGTCTCATATATATTTTGAAGACCTCTGTTTGTTTGTTTGTTTGTCTGTATGTCTGTATGTCAATTTTACAAATCTACGATTCTCGACCGATCGGGACGAAACTTGGTACGTGTGTGTAGTGTGACCAGGCGGTCGTCGTTGTCGTATTGGCGAGCCCGTGCGACACCCGTGCAGCGCATGCGCAGACGAGATCTCGGAAACGGGTGGAGCTATCGACTTGAAATTTGCTATGTGAATGTACCTTGCCCCGGAACGAATTTTATCGGGTCGCCGAGCCCGTGCGACGCCAGCTTCGCGCGTGCGCAGACGAGATCTCGGAAACGGGTGGAGCTATCGACTTGAAATTTGGTCTGTGAATGTATCTTGCCCCGGATACGAATTTTATCGGGTCGCCGAGCCCGTGCGACGCCAGATTTGCGCATGCGCAGACCAGATCTCGGACACGGGTGGAGCTATCGACTTGAAATTTGGTATGTGAATGTATTTTGCACCGGATACGAATTTTATCGGATCACCGAGCCCGTGCGACGCCAGCTTCGCGCATGCGCAGACCAGATCTCGGAAACGGGTAGAGCTATCGACTTGAAATTTGGTTTTTGAATAGCCCGGACAACGTCGGGCTGGGTAGAACTATCGACTTGACATTTGGTTTTTGAATAGCCCGGACAACGTCGGGCTCATCGGCTAGTCTCATATATATTTTGAACACCTCTGTTTGTCTGTCTGTATGTCCTTTATAGAATCGAAAACGGGTTGACCGATCGAGACCAAACTTTCTATCCAAAGGTAAAATACCACGGGAATCGTCGACGTCGCATTTTGGAGAAGCCCAGGGCACCCATTCTCCACTCTCAGTCACAAAAAAACGGCACTGAGGTGGTTAATCAAGTGATAATTTAATGAGCGTTTGTTTTTGACGCATCGCTATAAAGAGCGTTTGTTTACCATTCAACGTTATTAGCATCTGCAGAGAGATATACGGGAACATCTCGGAAACGGGTGGAGCTATCGACTTGAAATTTGGTTTTTGAATAGCCCGGACAACGTCGGGCTCATCGGCTAGTTATATATATAGAGGATCTCAAATGAGTTTCTATTTTATACGGAATTTATCAACCGAGTTCTCTAAATTCGATTTGAGCCGATGTTTACCGAGGCTCAAATATAATTTAGTGGACGAGGTTGATAATTTACGTATAAAATAGAACGAGTTTGAGATACCTTTTATCACATGATCAAATAAAGTATTCATCGAAAACAACAATCATAAACTTCAGCGATCGCATGTCATTTAAATAATGGCGTGACGTCATCGCACGCGCTAATATTACATGTGTGTCTTACCAATAATTATGAAGCTGGTTTTGTGGATTAATTATGTGATAAAAGTTATTGCGCAATATAAAAATGATTGGAATATATTTCCAAACCAAACTTATGAATTTATATGTATTTTTTAGTGAATTAAAATATTTTCGGCACATTTTGACAATATGAGAATGACACTGATTTTTAAACTATGTTCGTTTCTGTTTCATTGACATATTCAGCTACATCGCGGCAAATGTCCGGCAGCGCATAATGCCAGGGGTTATACCAACGAATGGAGGTTATCGAAAAGAGCAAAAGAAAAAACACTATTGAACTAATTCGCTAACAATTGGTAAATGGTTTGATCTGGGAGAGCCGACTGACATCGGGTGGGTAAATATTCCTGCTTCGTGTGGACGCACACTTGTATTGACCATTGTCTGTTTTACGATTAGAAATACAGATATTCCAAAATCACATATATACGTGAAAATGACTTCCCCCGAATGGTCCCTTTTGGCGATACCTTCCGATTTGGTGATACCATGTACACGGGGGTCGTAATTGAAAAAAAAAATGAATTTCCGGAGATAAATATATTTCCAAGTGGGGAGGGTGTAAAAATACTATGAATCGTACGTGACACGTAGTGGGGCAACAACAACAACAACACACGCTGTGCCTCAAATTTGCCTTTTAACAACGACATAACTCTAAGAATAATTTGAGTAACATTATGCAGTGAGACGAAATGACAGGACTTATCGTGAAGTGTGCAAGCTTGGTCATCTTCTCTGGAGTCTGGCCCGTAAATGACGTCAGAAACCGTGTCATGGCGTCTTCGCTGGTTTTAAGCTAACCAACGAAATTTACCTAATGAAACATAAGGCCTAAAATCACATGGAAACTCTTCGTAAGTTGTGAAGTATAGCTAATTTCATTTACATGACGATGGTCCATTTCCAATTGCGCGATATAGCAATATCACAGTTGCTAATCGGAAGTCACCTGAAAATTTCTCCAAAATCCGTACCTGCGATCTTTGAAAAAATCACTGATGGATATAGAACAATTATATGACGTCATCCACCTGCGCTCTAAGGTATAAACAACCACGCACTGGTGTTACTTTTTGTTTATGAGGAAGGGGGTATATCTAACTTAGATTTTACAACAAAAATTAGACTATATGTTGGACAACATTCTACATGTGATATAAAGTATAACTTTACAATCAATATTAGCTGGGAAATCAAACTGTTTGAAATGAGTACAACATATTCTCCAGTCGTAAATTTCAAACTCAGTTCTATTTTTCTGGCATGGAATCGCGGTAACGTTGATTTATAGGGTCTTCGTGTGAGGCCCGCCCAAGTGCACCCTCACCCCTGAACCAGATAATATTTCCGAGTCCGGGAAACTATATTTGCTCCCCATTTTGTTGACATTCTTCAATGGTTACTCAAGATTTCCAACTGTTAGAAATATCTAATTCATTAACTCCTATCGATCGAAGCTTATCAACTGATTACCATGCATTTAACCCCACAATTCAATCATATTTGGAAGCATCATGGACTTTAAGACTTTGGAAAGAAGTTAGGGTGATGCATCCCAACACCCAATCGACATATCTCTGCATGAAATACCCCCTGGCATTATACGCAACACACCCTGCATCATGGACTTTAAAACTTTGGAAAGAAGATTATGGTGATGCATCCCAACACCCAATCGATATATCTCTGCATGAAATTCCCAATTGTTGAGTATTATGGTAAGAATCGACCCTGTCACAGCTCGTCTTGGAAACCATGTGATTATCAAAGGCAACTTCTGTTTATGAACCCCATTCCAAAATATATCTATATACGCCCGTGCATAATTCGAACCCAGCACCCTAACTTGATAGAACATTTGGTCCCCGTGGAACTTAGCACGCTGACAAAGGGTTAATGAATGAGTGCGCAACAAACCCAGCGATAAATCTACACATCGACCTTCGCACGCGTTTAACTGCGGTGACAACCACTAATTCAGGATCCTATACTGGTAATTTTAACACCATGTTATAAGTTATAACCGATGCTCTGTTATTGTAGTACTATTGAACACCATCATTTGGTAATTTATCAGCCCGATGTATGATTTGAAAGCTATAAGATAGACAATTCCCGTATACTGTATATAGAATAACAAAAAGATGGAGCATTAGGGCACTCCGTTCAGCCCCCCCCCCACAAACCGAGTAGCTCGCTGCTGAAATGAATCCCACTTAACGATGGCTCGCCAAGAAGATCAATATAAGTCATTTCATAACGATGTATGACGTGAACAAAGAGTAATCGACTATTGCTAAGTTTCAGTAAACAATGCAAATCATCTACCAGAATACAACTGCTCCAGTATACTATAGAACACCAGTCTCGCTTTACAAGATTAGGAAATTACCGATGAACGTTCTCCGCGTCTCAAATCACGAGCATCAGGAATTCATACCCTGGTGCACATCCATATCAATACCATAGTAAGACATGCGTTGTGGTTATATCGGCGGACCGATCTCCTTCCAACCACATATATGTACCTTCATGTTATACAATATTTTGCATTGTCATATATCATCATGTTTAATGTTATGTGCGGATTGTATATTATGAATATTGTATATTGTGTTGGGAGAAGACCGACCCAACGTTACGTTTTTTGTATTTCTTAACACGTGTGGCTGAACCAGGATATTATTGAAACCACTGCGCGGGTAGTTTTCGCACGATGTATGCATATGTTATTCAAACATTGTCTTAGTGGATTAACATCAATAATTTATGTGGAAAGTTGCTGAATGCCAACCATTTCTCGAGAACCGATGTTATTCAGGTCACATCACTGTTAACTGAAATAGGATGATGTAAATGGAAAGCTTGTGACCTTTTCGAATCTGGCCGGCATTTGGTAACACAGTGTCATGCATGTTACACGACCGTTCCTCGTGCACTAAGTGCATGGTCGGATAATAGAGTATGGCCCTTCCCGGATCGGGTTCGTCCAACCAATCGAACCATGGCTAGCTACACTCAGGTAAATGTACCCTGATCGCTATAACTCTACTAAATGAACTCGCTGGTTTGCAGTATAGACCAACATGACTGTATTGACGAATACTTATGCTATTATTTATTTCTAGCTTCCGTCGTGTAAAAGTTCTGAGAACGACGAGCGGAAAGTAGATCAGCAAGAAATTTCCTATTTCCTCTATTAAACGATTATATGAGCCAAAGAGTTGACTTGTCGTCTGGCATTTGCTCTGCACTTCCGGTTGCGCAGTACGTTAAAACGAAGCAACAGGAACCACGAAGTTACCTGTCCGACATAACTCGATATCAGAAAAACATTACAATGTTTCATGTGGATATCGATTGTGCCCCAAAGGAAATGGTTCAGAGACAAACAAAAAATCAGGCGGAACTCGAGGACATCGATCTATCATGGATTGTGTGCCCAAAGCGTTTGTATATAATCATCTGCGAATCGGGAACTTGTCATTAGGATTATTACTGGGATCGCCATCCAGTTTGCAGTGCCAACGCGTTTGATATGTTTTCACGAACTCGGATATTGAAACATCTACCAGACTTGTGAGTTGGAATAGACGTGCTTTTCTCACAAGGTAGGGTATGGTACTTGCTCATGTAAGACCACCCACCGCGGCAGATTGTGCAAGAAGGGCGGGGCCAGGTTAAATGTCATCATTCCAAAACTGCCACCTATATGATAAAGAGCTGTCATCATA
Organism: Siphonodentalium dalli; assembly: GCA_032622095.1. Taxonomy (NCBI): domain Eukaryota; kingdom Metazoa; phylum Mollusca; class Scaphopoda; order Gadilida; family Siphonodentaliidae; genus Siphonodentalium; species Siphonodentalium dalli. The sequence continues at coordinate 159,258,744 of CP136063.1, read as the reverse complement.
CACCAACCGACAACCCTGAAATTACATACGCCACAAAATTTTCTTATTGCACCGTTCATTCAGTGAAATACTATTATGTCATGCACCATTGCTTTGTAATTGTTTCTTATCTATTGTGCAAATACACATTACATGCATCTACGATCAAATGGTATATTAAGTTCTTCCATCTGCTGTACAAGTGTCACCTTTATTTTCAGAACAAGTCCGTTTTACTTATAATTTAATCCGTCTATGAATCGAACTAATTCGCATAGGAGCAGTTAATCCAGGATGTTTGTGGTGTGTATTATAGGGAACACCAGCTACCCCTACATGCATACAAGTACATGTATAATCTGTAATAATAAATATAAATTAACACCTTTAAAAACATATTATGGACATGTTAGGGGGTGTGTGAAACTGATAACTTAGTATTCAGGCGCTATGGTTGGAGGGATTCTGCTAACATCACCGAAAATCTGAAGCAAATCAGCCCGAGAGTTACTGCATTTAATTAATATTAAATGACGGTGTGTGTGTGTTGCCAATTTGGATATCACATTTGCAAAAAATAACTATTTTGAGCAAGATTATTCTCCATTTCTATTTGATCACCCGATCGGAGTGTTTCACATCTCTTTAATAATCATGTACTAAACGTGTTGAGTCTGTTGGGTTACCCTGACTTTAAATTTATCTATCTGACTGGTTTCACCAAAATAACTGCTCGTTCTGGCGACATTCGTAGAATTTATTGCTTCCGGAATACAAGGCGACGTACCCTTTTGGTACACCCAAGACAATATGGAATTCCCCATAACTCGCAAGTGATGTGAACAAAATAAAGGGCGTTTAATCGAATGTGTTAAATGCTGTTATTAGCGCGCGCCGCGTGTATACTGTTAAGCAAATTCTTGATAGCCGTGGTCCGATGAGCATTTTATTTATAGATAATTGGTTTTTCCGGTTTAAAAGTCGAACTGCGCGACCAGGAGGCCGAGTCCGATAAAAGGTGTAGTTGGAAATTTCAATTTCGTTTATTGTCCTTTACATTATTAAGTCAATAATGTTGATTTTTGGTTTGTGACAAGCTATGTCAATTACCAATAAAAGAAATTTAAAAGATAATTTGTAAGTCTTATATTTCAACTTTTATAGATATGTTTCGTTCTGCAGCCCACTGATGGTTGTGGTCGGAGACGGCCGAGTCGGCCACCGGTTCGTTAATTAGGTGCTGGTTGTTATTGTTATTTTAACGGAATTCTGAGTTGGTCATTCGCGAAACCAATATATTTTATATTCTATAATTACAAGCATGGGTAAATAATATATGATCTTGAGCGCGTTACCATTTCTGACTATGGTTTTCTTGTATTATATTGCTTTAGTTACGTTTGTCTTGAGAGTGTTATAAACTGCCACGGGGCGGACTGCTCTGGACATAATCATAGTCGGATTCCTTATTTCATTTTACATTTTTTGGTTTGATAAAAGCGATCTGAATACGGGTTATGTATGCTTATAGTATGTGTCTTTTCAGGATTGACTTGTTTCCATTCTTGTGTTTTGGCCGGGTCGGCCTAAATTGGGGTCACGAACGTTTCGTATTTACATAAAATAATAGATGGTGCCATCTGGCGAATGGTGATCGGCGCGATTTGACATTTCTCAAAGCAACTAGGTATGAACCTCAGCCGTATATTTGAATATTTGGATGTGATCAGTTGATTCTTGTTGGCTACAAAGGCGTTCAAAATTTAACATTGCATGAAGACTATGAAGATTCTAAAATTTGGATATATGGCGCGAATTTAAATGGTAAAAAAGACTAAGTATGAAACTCAGACGTGGTTTGGAAAATTAAGATGTGACCAGATGATTCTCGCTGGCTACAGTTGCGATCAAAAATTTAAATTATGATGTGACCAGATGATTCTCGCTGGCTACAGTTGCGATCAAAATTTAACAATGAACCCTGTTGAGAATTTCGTATTTTGGTCGAACGTTGATAGTAATATGACTTATTGACGATCATGTGCTACTATATATGAAGATAAACACTCGCGTTTGACCCGTTTTAGCTATCTGTAATTAAACATATGCACAATAAGCGATATAATTATGCCTCAAGATACATTAATTGGCAAGAGTATGTGTCGAATGGTTTGGTAATGTCACTGATAATAAGCAGGCTGTTAAGTCTATAACGAAAACATTATCAACAAGACTGAAGTTTCACGATGTGACTACATACATTTTAATTTATTGTTTATTGATACTTGTTGTCAACTGACTTAATTGTGCTTGAATCCACATTGTATATCATAACGGACTGTAATGGCAATAATACACAGGTATGTGTTAGTCGTTCATAGTCATTGACTCCATCGGAGTCTATCCTTCATATACACTGGGAGATTATGTGTTTTTTTCAGGATTTTTTTTACTGACAAAGGGACATTACGATAGTAGTAAAGGCTTTGATTTCACGCTTTCCGTGCCAGTTACATTTGGGGAGCTTAAGTACAGCGACTGAAACTCAACATTCTCAACATCCAAATTCCAATCACAATTTATGTTCACGCTTCATGTATAGATGTGACAATCAAGTAAAGTCGGACTGCCACTAAAGTAGAGTTGAAGAAGTAACTTTTCACCAGATGGAGGAAGGGTATGTGTGACTTTTGCCAAAAGGGTATACAAATACATGTATAGGATTGGATTTTGTGCTGAAATTCATCTCGGCTCTGTGTGAGATCAGCCTGAGATCGGAACATGCGTTACCAAACTCATAGATGTCACTGTCATATTAATGTAGATGTATATTAATAATACAAAATATTTACAACATCACTTCGATCATTGGAGTCAAGCAGACACTTAACTGGGGCACGTTACATTTCTAGCGAAATAGACCCATCCCAACTTTTTCAACGGAAGTTGTCTCGACAATAATGCCCAATGATGTGAATATGAGGGAATTTCGGTGATTTTTCAAAATCTGTCCGCCATTGTGGGCGCCATTTTGGATTTGGGAGACTTTTATTTGGATAAGGTACAAGGAAAGTTCTTCGCCTAAGTGTTCCCAACTCACAATAGTAAGCAGGTGTGGAGTTGTCATGACAATAATGTTCACTGATGTTAAAATCAGCGATTTTCGGCGATTTTTTAATTCTGGTGGCCATTTTGGCCGCCATCTTGAATTTGGGTAAATATTCCTCAACTTAGGTATAAGAGGAATCCTAGCTTGAGTATCTCCTGCACATATATATGCATGGGTGTTGTTATAATAGCAATAACATTCATTGATTCGAAACATTACATCGCTTTATTAACGTAGATTCGGCTTTGACCTATTATACCGGCATTTGGGAAAACGTGATATCGGACAAAAATATCCCGCAATGAATGTATATTATGGACCCCATGTGGTCGCCAATGACTCCTCTATATGATAAATGTATAACATGACGCAAAGATGCCAACGTTTTCCCACAGAGACAAACGAAAGGTGGTAACATGTCAGAAAAATAGCATATTTTCACATTTCGGCGGCCCTCTTGGCCGCCATATTGGATTCTGGTGTCGGATTTTTGGCTAATTTGTAAGGGTTGTATATTAGCATAACGAATCGAGCGGAAAACAAGACGGCATGTGACATCATCTTTACTATTACGGCGATCAAAGAGACCTTGTGCATTTAAAAAAAATGGCCGCCATGATGGACGCCATCTTGTCTGGAGTCTCTGCGGCCACTTTTTTTCTTGTTAACAAGTGAAAAAAATTAGAGGAGACCTTAAGGAAGAAAATTAGTGGGGTGAAGTTAAGTCCTGGTGGGGGTCAGAGGTCGACCAATATCTCCTGGACTACAAGTATATGTATGGGGGGAATGATCGTATACGCCCAAGCACAGGGGTGGGGTGCTGGCACATGCACGAGCTGATTCTTTGCAAGGAGTGCTACGGATAATTTGCGATGAGGTCTGACCGAATTGTACTTAATTCTGCTTAATTTGCTATTATTGTCTAAATCAAGTGGGAGTAAAACATGCCATAAATAAGCTAAATATAGTAACAAATTTGGCAACAGATTTTTGTGAGTCTGACAAATGTGCTACGAATTTTTCCCGGTATGCGACGGATTCCTTAACTGTAACTGGAGTATGTATTTCAACATCAACGACCTGCAATTCCGAAATATTCAGATTAATGCCCATTGGATACGACTTTAATCGATTTGTTTTTACCACAGCCACTTGGAAGACACAAATTTGTTATACCGATCCATTAAAGCTGAACTGATCACTGCGCCACAAGTGCTCCAAAAGTATTGACACTCTGTGGCAGTTCATGCAATGGCATTAAATTAAAGGCCCACAGTCGACTCGTTGCCAAAGATTCTGCATACCATTTTCATAGTCAGAAAAGTAATGAGTGTGTCGCGTCATACGGCGCGTGTTTCATTACTGCACAGATAAATGAGATGTCTTGCCGAGACATAGACGAACCATGGAAAACATGACCCGTTGTTTAACATTGACGTTCGCCACAAGCCGTAGGTCTACACAATGTTAGGGGGGGGGCAAAAGACGAAGTGCATTTTCGCTGAAAAGATATCGAAATACATTTAAAACTAAACCGTAACAATTAAATGCTAAATCGGGAAAAGCTATCAATGAAACTGCAGTATTTTCAGAAAAATTCCAATAAGTAATCCGTAGTTATTTAAAATATTCTCAAAACAATCCGCAGCGGGCATTAACAAATCCGGAGCATTTTTTTTACTTTTTAAAACGCCAATAACTCAACGTAATATGTGTTTCTGTTATTTAGTTTAACAATATTAAATTCGTTTATAACAACTGAGACCATATGTTGCAAAAAATCAACACCATTGTATTTCGTAAACTATAATTTAGTAGTTTTCGTCCCCTATGGGATTTTACTATAAAACTGTCCATCCTAAATTATAGGTTTTAGTGGTGGATTTAAACAATACTAGCTGATGACAAAATAGTAAACCACTGCATATTAATTAGAGTTTGAGTTTGTTTTAATCTCCATGATTATCGTCAGGAACTATTCAATGGACGATAAATGTCATATGCTTACTCGCAAATTATCCGTAGCACTCCTGGCAAAGAATCAGCTCGTACATGAACCAGGCCTCACCGTTCCTGTTTTAGTTTGGAAGGCACCCTCAAATATTTTCTTCAACATTTTGCTATAGGAGCAATATGTGATATTCACGATACCACCGCGGCTTCCTGTATCTTCGCAATCTTGTCACACCATGTTATTAACATGCCAACCAAAGATATGTTGAACCCTCTCTTTACAATATTAATAACGCTCTACAATCCACAATATCGACACATGTCCGTCGAGTAAAGGCGCGCACTTGTCGCAAAATGAGAAAATTAGTAAACTTGATCACCATGTAATAATAGAACAAATATATTGTTATTGTTTGTGTTAGGACCCACACATGCATGCATATATATGCAGAAAACACGACTTTAACTTTGTCGCAGACATGGTGAAATTGACAAAATTTAGTATCATGTTATTATGTTATCCCCATTAATCGTTATTCGTATGCAAGTCGTCCAGAAGCTGTGTGTCATTTGCATCCTGTGTTGCGCTATGTATAAAACCAGGCACAGAATGCACATATGTCTTCTTATAAATAACGTATCTCTTAGACAGTGGCTAAGGGTTTGATGCAGTGATTTGTTGTGTTGACTAAGATGTTAATTTATTATGAGAAAAAAGCAGCCGGTCGACGGAGAAGCTGCATGCCGTCTTTATCGTCAGATCAATATGATTTCTACCCCCAATTTGAAACAATACCGTCCTATCCTAGGGTCCTGCGAATATTCGAAATTCGATTCGATTCGATGTCGATATCACAGGTGTGATTCGGTTTTGATACCGAATCGGAACCCCTGATTCGAAAAAAGTTGGCATTATCCAACATGTCTCCATCACTGAACTATGTTTGCGATTTGTGCACTGGCGAGGGGTTGTTAACTACGTGTAGGAATGGTATGCATGCGCCATATTCTACGGCACACATGTGGCGTGTTAAATTAGTAAATGATGAGTCACTTTTGTAACGCCAGAAAGCACACATAGGAAACAAGCTGCCACAAATGGGATAACATTTGTATGACTTGTAACTGGTTATATAGATTGCTTTATCGGAGTGCGATTTTTTCTTGCAATCTTATTATCCTGGTTATAGTATAAGTCATCGGGTTTGTAGGAGCATGGTCGCGTACACCGACTGATAATTGATTTTGTCACAATATGGCCCGATCCCATGGTTGTATGGTAGCGAACGGACTCCCACAACGGGCAACGTTTGACCACAATGATACTTGAGATGATTAATATAACAATTAACCGCAAAATGAATAGATATTTTGCTCACAAGCTCACACTGAACGAATTTAGGTTAATTACATTAATATAATCAGATTATGTACAATTATATCCACGTATATTATTTTATTGAAAATGCATACAGGTTAAATGAAACTTTGCGACGCAGTATAGGAACAAACTCGCTACCGAATTTGATTACATATACGCTATGCACCGTTGTTGTCGATTAGAGATTCGATTCGATATCGATATTAGCCATCCGATTCGATATCGGATTGCGAATCTGGGGAAATGTGCCGATTCGCAGGCCACTATCACATGCCATATGCATAGGTGGGTTGTTGTTCCATAAATGTTGGCCAGGTTTATCCAGAGTTAATAATAACACAAAACGAGCCATAAGCACACTCGCCTGGCTTGTTATTATTAAAATATTCTCATTCATGACCGAACAAGTTAACAAACAGTGACTGACACTTAAATATGACTTGTAGATTTGTTACCACAAAACTCCTTATTACGATGTACTTTAACCTGCCTTTAAAGGCACGGACGGCGTTGGTTGCAGAAATATTCACATTTGTTCAAATCGCCATCAACAGAAGGAATATTAAAACATATATAATTTTGTTCACGCCAAACATAATCAGCGCGTAAATAGTATATTGTCGTCAAGACGTACGATGGTGTACGTAAACAAGAACCTGCTCATGTTACAGAAATTTTGCTTCTGTTACATAACACAGCGCAATTATATTGGTTAATCACACACAAATGATATAAACGCTCTTTACTATTTCCATATCACGAAAACAGTAACAAATAACGCTCTTTATTTTTTACCATATCCGGATCTAAACAAAAGCCAGGTTCCGTAACGTGTTTTGCTTGTGTTTACATAACAAAGGAAAAACATATGACAATATGACAATAACATACTGTATATGCCATATTTATAATTGGTGTAAGAAGTAAGTCTGTCTATATTTTACTATTCTTTCTGTTTATGGCGTGGCGGTATTTGACGGAGCTAAATATTTTAACAGCATACCCACTGCCAACGCCGCCAGTATCTTTAAAAATTGTGTCTATGATGAAAAACACCATTAATCTATTTGACAATCCTGAAAGTTGTGTCCTGATAAACAGCAGACTTGTATATAGTGGACACTGAGTCGTGAATGTGAATGTTTCAACTCGCACATTCCTCGATGAGACTAATTGTGATAATTAATATTTTTGTAAGTATTAAACGCTCTTTAAATTCTTAAAAACCGTCCAATAAAATAGTTTCCTCTAAAATATCAGGCTGGAAACAATAATACACGAAAGTATACACCCATACTTGATAATTTTGTCAATTTCAACTGGCACAGTCCATGAGAAGACCATGAAAATTATCACAATATATAATACTAGCCGATGAGCCCGACGTTGTCCGGGCTATTCAAAAACCAAATTTCAAGTCGATAGCTCTACCCAGCCCGACGTTGTCCGGGCTATATAAAAACCAAATTTCAAGTCGATAGCTCTACCCGTTTCCGAGATCTGGTCTGCGCATGCGCGAAGCTGGCGTCGCACGGGCTCGACGACCCGATACAATTCGTATCCGGGGCAAGATACATTCACGTACCAAATTTCAAGTCGATAGCTCCACCCGTTTGCGAGATCTCGTCTGTGCATGCGATTTGACCTTGAATTGACCCGATTCAAGGTCACGTCGCACGGGCAAACAAATAGGCTTACGACACTCCTCATACAAAAGTATCCCTAGACACTAATTTTCATCGAAATCCCGTGATACTCGGGCGTTCGACCTTGAAATGACCCGATGTCAAGGTCACGTCGCACAGGGAAATTAATAGGCCCATGCCACTCCCCGGCCGAAAGTCTCCCCACATACCAAGTTTCATCGAAATCGGCCGTTTTCGAGTCCATCGCGAACAGACAGACAGACACACACACAGATTTCCCAAAATATATAATAGACTAGCCGATGAGCCCGACGTTGTCCAGGCTATTCAAAAACCTCGGCGACCCGATAAAATTCGTATCCGGGGCAAGATACATTCACATACCAAATTTGAAGTCGATAGCTCCCCCCGTTTCCGAGATCTCGTCTGCGCATGCGCGAAGCTGGCGTCGCACGGGCTCGGCGACCCGATAAAATTCGCATCCGGGGCAAGATACATTCACATACCAAATTTCAAGTCGATAGCTCCACCCGTTTCTGAGATCTCGTCTGCGCATGCGCGAAGCGGGCGCCGCACGGGCTCGCCAATACGACATCGTCCACCGCCTGGTCAAACTACATACACGTACCAAGTTTCGTCCCGATCGGTCGAGAATCGTAGATTTGTATAAATGACAAACAAACATACAGACAGACAAACAAACATACAGACAGAGGTCTTCAAAATATATATGAGATGTTTTATAATCGGTAAACGCTCTTTAAATTCTTAAACATTTTTCCACTAAAATTTCAGCTGGAGCCAGGTAGACTCTGAAATTAGACATGCTATTGATAAAGAACCCGTTCTCATGTCGTATTTCTCAATTCCGAAATTGCGCGACCAGTTTATTCCACTAAAGGAATCTGAACAGTCGTGAAAGTAACAAGGATGAAAACATAGAAACAATTTTCAGATCGTTTTAACATTCTGAAAACGCGCGACCATTTATTTTTCGACATAAGGAATCCGACTCTTAGTGATGTTTTCGCGACCGGTGTCCAAGACGTACATCTGATATAGGAGCTGGATACGATCATGCCCCTGCCCAAATAAAACAACTTTGTTCTGAGAACAAATCATAATGTATGTAGTGGTATTCACAAAGTTGGTCTATTTTACAAACCAGCGAAATAATTTAAAGGTTTTTAACGAAACAGTAACTGTGTAGACAGGTATATACGACGAAGGCACATGGGTATATCGCTATATCACATAAACCCCTATTATATCATTATAAAAGCCATTGCATATTTCCTTATCTCTCACCAGTGGCGATTATGCGCGTGCTTCCCGCTCAATTGGCATGACGCCAACAAAATGACTTTACATTGAATCAGGCGGAATCAGTAAAGTCGCACATGACATCAACACCAGACAATGCAAAATGATTGCTTTGTTAATTGCTGGACTGTCGTATATGGTAGTGAACCGTCTCAGCCAGCAATGTAATTACATTTTTAAGCTTCTGTTAAGGATTTTTATTTGTTAAAAAGGCATAAACCTATAGTTTTTCATGTGACATACAAGATCTTCAACTCGTTATGTTGGGATATAAGATTTTATGAAACTTGTTTGATAAATTTGATTCACAACTGTTTCATAAAATCTTATATCCCAACACGACTGGCTGGAGATTCTCTATATCAGAAAACGCGACACACGCGCTTCCGGTTATAATCAAAACCAGATCTAATCGTATTAAGAAATTATTGTTTCGATTAAGTTAATGCAGCTATAACCGAAAATTTTAATTGACGGCGAATTTATATTACGCTGGTGGTGATGATGGTAATGATGATGGTGATGATTATACGGATGGTGATGATGGTGGCGGTGGTGAGGGTGGTGATGATGATGACAATAACTAATGACGAATATGATAATGGTAATGCTGATGATGACGATGATTATAATGATGTTGATGATTGTGGTGGATTCGATGATATAGATGACGAGAATAATGCGGATGGCGACCGCGATGAAGATGATTGATGTGACATTGACGTCCTCTGCCACAAGACAATTGCTAGCAATTAATAGTGGCCTTTTAAAAAATATATACAGCTGTGTTACCTATTACCACATGTATGTATTCACCAGTTAAGTGTGATGTTGAGGAAATGAAACTTCAATATCCAGATAGAAATATCTCCGAACGAATTAACTAGGTCTTCATTTACATTTCCGGTCACCATGCACATTGTGGTGGTGGCGATTGTATGATTAATGAAAATTAGTTACGCTCGGAACATGCAACAATTATTTGATACCCCCCAATGTTAGCTGAACATGTCTGATGGTGAAACTCGGAGAGCGCATTCTCGAATGCTTTGGTTGCACAAGCTGGCTTCATATCTCGCTGTCTTCCAAACATGTAGATAGTAATGTACTTGTTTAAAGTGCTCAAGTCTTTCTTGGTGGGCACATCTGAAAATCGAACATAATGTGTTAAACCATTACAACGAAGAACATAAAAATAGAACGATTGTGTTCTTACTTTCATTATAAATAACACCTAAAGTAACGAGAACCCACATGTTGAAACCATTATTTATAAACAATTACTGTAACAACACATCCAGTGTTATGTCCCCCCCCCCCCCCCCACAAGACGGTAGATCTAAGATATATTAATCCGAGAGCCTGCTGGGTTCTATTTGCACCGTTGAATACGTTGACCGACCTGATTCCCGGAATAAAGATTAAATTATAATTTTCTTACATGTTTTTCTGAATTTTGTTTTACCCAAAAATAGCGAATTTTCCTCCCTGAAACGCGCGGAAATTTGGGCTGTTTGGTCATATTTAGCAGTTAGGGAACGTTTGTGGTCAGTTGATTTGTATATTTACAGAATTATCACCAAAAACAGCCTATTATAAATTTATTCCGGGTTCACCTCAAAATTGTGCTTTGTATTCGACAGTATGTGCAAATAAAAGTAAAGTTTAGGTTTTTTGGGGGTACATTCAAAAACCCCTTCTGAAATGAAAACGCCAGGGAATTTCGTTTCAGAAATTGTGTATCATCGATCAGTGAAGACTAAAGCACTATTAATTTAAAAATCAGCTTTGTACTCGAAAGTGAAAATAGAAGTAATTTTTTGGGGTTTTGAGGGTACTATCAAAAACCTCCTTCTGAAATGAAAACGCCAGGAAATTTCGTTTCAGAAATTGTGTATTGTTGATCAGTTATTGCTAGAGCACTATTAATATAAAAATCAGCTTTGTACTCAAAAGTGCAAATAGAAGTAATTTTGGGTTTTTTTTGTGCGGTCTCTGGCACCTAAACGCCAGGAATGAGGAACTTAAGAAATCCGATTTCTTTGAAAGTTCCTGGGGTGTAATAAAATTGGGGCATCAAACCATTCGTACGCGATTGTGCAAATAGAACTCAGCAGGCTCCCTGATTATATAGGATGCGTCGAGTATGGTCAGATAATGGGCACTGTTTCCCAATTGACTCATTTACATTTTTCGGCAGCAATGGCCGCACCCAACTAGCTCTACATTATTTCTTGGTAGAAAACAAAATGTCTGGTAACACATTGCATATATTTCTGGCAAATACCATACACAGTAACATTTTGACACCTGAGAAGCATAGATGATTTACGTGATATCGCTAGTACGTTTACACTTTGACTTGTTAATATTAACGAAATTGTACTAAGTTTATATTCAAACACTGAATATCCTGAGGGCTTTCGGAACGTATGTATGCACGTAGTCGCCTCACTTCTGAGTAGTATTTACCCCGCGAGTTAACATTTATCGACTTTCTTGCCATACAATTTAAAATGCAGTATTATTGTCCCATTTACTGAATCTGAAAATGACATTGTCGCCACAATCTTCGTTCGATAACGAACGACAATGCTCAAATTCTGTAGACATGTTATCCCGCGTGTGACCTGGTAAGTCACTAATGCACTTGGTCCATTTCACACATCACACCGTCAACTGACCATGCCATTGATTGCATTGCACATAAGGCAATCAAAGTAGATTATTGTTACTACTGGTTGATGTTAGTCTGTTGTGTATGTCTGCATGACGTATGTTTATATATAAATGTTAGTTCTCTCTGGTTGTACATGTTGATGCATTCAGGCTTTTGTTAGATGCATGTTAGAAGTGGAAGACTCCATGCACAGAAGACGTTTCAGTTTCCAACAGGTAAGGCATTTATACGTTTTATTTATCCTGTTATGTGTTCCACAATTATAATTACACCCACTTAATTTCCTATAGTATTTTGTATTTAAATAGGATAATTGCATTCGGGCGGAAGTTATCGTTCAACGTAAGAATTATGCCACGGCAACGTGTGACGTCGTGGCAACGTCTCTACAAACTAAAGTTCCTATCTGTTAATATTTCCTACTGAAAATGCCCCATGCCTGGCACTGTTTGTTCCATCGCAGATGGTGAAACATGTATATAACACTGTTCGAAAAAGTTTTTTCACGGAGTTTAGTTAAAAATGTAGCTTTATTATTAGCGATGCAAGCAGCATTTAACTATCTCGGCGAAATCAGTAAAATATCTTCACAATGTCGTAAATAGCATTCTTTGATTTTCTTTGACTAACCAGCTTGAAATTTGGGGTATTGTCTTCGAAGATACACTGCAACATTTTATCCAAATTTAGGTTGAATTGGACATATGGGTGAAAAATTATAAATACGCGAACATTGTGACAGAGTTACAAACAAATACTATTAATTACACCCCCTTAATTTTCTATAGTATTTTGCCATTAGTTTCCAAAAAGCTTATGCATTTAAATAGGATAATTTCATTAGGTGGAAAGTGAACGTTGCACATAGGAATTTTGCCATGGCCACATGTGACGTTTTTGCAACGTCACTATAAAATTTCTTCTATTTAAAGATATTTCCAATTGAAAATGCATTGTTATGTTAATATTTGTAACTGATATATAATTATAAGGAATAATCGTCATTCCTGATATAGTTACACAGAGTAAATACATTTATGCCGATTACAAACTTATATAAATCTATTCGGGATTTATATGTTTGTGGTTCGGCTCAAATGTAATTATACAGTGTAATTAGATCAGGAAATAAAGATTATTTCAGTCAAAACATGGACTGAAGGTAGGAATATACACGACTGTTAATTTGTTTAAGAAAAATATTCCCACATAACGGTAACAAAATATGATAGTGGCACATACATTGGCTGCGGACACACGTATCACAGTAGCGATGGCATAGTAGGTGTGACAATTTATTATGGTGCAGTTTGGTGACAATTGGTCGTCACAATTAATATGCCATAGCTAGCCATGTCGCCGGATGCATATTCGCACAGTGAGTCTTCCAAAGTTCGTTATGATCAGCCTTTTCTTGTTTTGGTCCTTGTGTATATTGTTCGCGTTGTTTATTCCAGGTACGTTCTTTCCGCTGCATTTCCTTCAGCAGTTATGACACAGCTTCATTGGCCAACATGATAATATTAGCGGAATTATGCGTAGAAATAAACGTCGCAAAATTAAAAACGCAATTGGGGAACTGTCTTAATATGCATTAAATTAATATAGGTAGTGAGAGCATATCAATAAAATACTATATGTGCGTGATATGTGAGGGATTGTAGCGGTCAAACACAATTCTCGACGATCGATCGTGCAATTATATATATAATACAATGTAGCAACACGTAATGAGCAGAGATCAACCTTGGTGAAACGCAATGGGTGAATTGGTCCAGTTAACTCATTGTGCGGAAACTCAGAGGTCAACAATGGCTTGCTATGGCACATAATTATTGTCACACAATTGTCACCATAATAAATTGCCACACCTACTATGCCATCGCTACTGTGGTACGTGTGTCCGCAGCCAATGTATACTTTAATCCTGGACGCAAAATGTATTGTGTATGCAACGATATAACAACCTATGATCACACAAATATAATTAGTTAAGTAGCTGACATTTCTGTCCTCTCTAAAATTACATAAAACTCGGAGATAACCTACTGATTTGGCATGTGTTAAAAATACAGTTGCATACAACGTATCTTCTTATATATATTTACTCACGTCTGTCTTTCTGCCCACAATAGAAAATAACGGCGGACCATATGCAGGGCTCCAAATTAACATGGGTAAGGTTTTATGAGGTAGATACTGTTGTTGCAGTTTAAAAATGTAAAAAGTGACACAGTCGGAGTCAGGTGTGGAAAAGTTGAAGGGGCACCAAATTTTGCCACCGATTTCTATCTATCGTATGTATAGCCAACTCCATGATATGATCAATATTAATATTAATAACTCCATGATATGATTAATATTAATAATAAGGTATGGTTTAAAATATATCGAAGTGGCGCTAACATATCAACTCCATGATATGATTAATATTAATATTTTTAAGGTGTGGTTTAAACATATCGAAGCAGCACTAACAGAGTCAGGGATGGGAGTTCGGGAGATCAGCCAAAATTAATAAAAACCATTTCTGTTCCGATTTCTGCCAACTTATATAGTCATCCCCATGATATAGGGCATCGTATTGTGTGGTTACAATATACATAATTTAAGCAACCAGCGTCAGGGTTCAGGGAAGGTGTACACATATTGAGAAAAAAAACTTTGTCGTTGATATTCCACGATATATATACATGTATTAGTGATCTCAATTGTACAGGGAATATATGGTATGATTAGTAGTACCACCGGATTGTTGTTCACGGGTGCAGCAAATTGTTATTCACAGCGGATTCCCTATTTTTTATTTTTTTTATTGAATCAGTCAGATGATTTAACATACATAATGAATGGTTGTACAAAATACAAAATATAGATAGATAATATTCATCTGATACATACATTCAGGCATACACTCATTCACTCGCTCACGCGTGCACTCTTACTTACATCAACGGGCATTCGGTGGCTCTAAACAGGCGATCGGGCAATGAGTTGGAGTTTTAATTCACGTTAAAACATGTTATTTTCATTTTTGTTTCGGTTTAGCACGACACTCACTGAAGGGTGACTATAATTTCTATAATTATAATTGAAGAGAGAAAGAGGTAGAACGGAAACATAATTCTTAAAGGAAAAACCGCGAGTCTGATGAGTATATATCAAGAAATCTTTGCTTCATTTTTATTTATAGCGCTTTCTATCTGAAACCAGTTTTTCTCAAATTCTGCAATTTTCATATTACAACGAGCATTGAATTTGTCACATCTATACCTGTATGTGAGGGTTGTTATAAAAGATTTGACGGATAGCATGTCTGGGTTGAATTTAGTTCGATATATGTATTGTTTGACAAGCAGCCAAAACAAATTGGTGGTATAATTTCCTTCTGTTGGTGGAGAACCAAGAATAATTATCTTTTTCGAATATTTGAGATTAAGGTTATCTTTGGTTGACCAATCGTTAAGCTCACCTAGGAATTGTTGTACGCATGCGCAGTCCCAGAATATATGTGAGATGTTCTCATTATTATTTCTGCATCGATTGCACTGGTCATCAGATCTTACTTTTATTATTTTAAGAAATCTATTTGTTGATAATATCCTAGAATTAATCCTGAACTGTAACCATTGAAGCTTTGTATCAGGCGTCGTGGAGAAAGGTAGGCGGTTGAAAATTGTCCAGTCCATTTCTGGCACCCCAATTTCAATTGTCCATTTGCTTTGGGGCTTAGGGGAAAATTTCATAGCATTCAAAATTTTATAGAAGTCTTGCCCATCCTTTGAATTTCGCAAAAGTGGAACCATATTGCTGGGTTGTATGGGATTAGTACAACGAGTTAAAGTTTTCTTATATTTTTTGGCTAATGAATTAATTTGTCTGCAAATTGCGTTCAGGGTGATGAAGTCAGTGGATACATTAAAAGAAGCGTAAAGACTTTCGGGTGTGTGGAATTTACCATTTGTATGTATCAAGTCATTGATAAAAAATATGCCATGTCTTCTCCATGTAGCGAAGTTGATAATTTTGTCGTGCAGCTTTATGTTTGGGTTTTTTTTGGGTGATAAAAGAAACCTAATGGTGTATATATTACATTTACCGAAGCAACATTCGGGTCAGGACTGGGGGGGGGGGGGGGGGGTAAGGGAAGGGGACCGGAATGTATACAGGAAATGAGCTGATTAAGATTTAAAAATTGTAACCCAGTCCTATATGTATTTGTATTACAAATACAATGTTTAAATAGTACATGGTGGATCTAACGGTGTTGTTTAATGTAACTGCTGCCAAAGTTGTGACATCTGCGTCAGGGGTGGGTGAAATCGGGGGAGGGTGACCAAATTTGCTTTACAATGCAGATGTCACAATAAATAAACTCGTGTGTATACGTAGCCATACGATGTATACGAACAATAGTGTTGATGAAATGTTTCAAAGTGGCACCACCCGAAGCAGGGATCGGGTTTGAGGTACAATACAGTTTGGAATGTGGGCTAATTGGCATTGATAAATATATATCTATATTTGCGAATGTCTGTTTGTCTGTCTGAATATGTCTGTCTGTGTTCTATAGAAATGGACAGGGGACCACCTAGATGGCACAAAAGGGTTCTAATAGGGGTAACTTTTTACGAGAAAGCTAATGGTGAGGGTTAGAATTTTCGAAAGTGACGCCGTTGTTGTCAGGGGCAGAAAAGGGGGAGGGGCAGAAAAATAATTTGTCGCCAATTGCCACCAAACTTAGATATAATCATCCCCATAATATGAGGAATCTAATGGTGCGGTTTAAATATGTCAAAAGTCGCGTCGTTCGCGTCGTTCGCGTCAGGGATGCCCGGAAGGGGAGAGGGGCACCAATATTTATCAAAATAATTTTAGCGCCGAATTCCACCAAATTGATGCACATTCTTCTGAGATCATCTCCATGATACAAGGAATCTTATTGTGTTATTCAAAGACGCCAAATTGGTGTCGTTGGAATGAGTGATTTGAGGGGGGGCGGTGGGTGGGTACTAAATATGATAAGAATTGGTTTAGTCGCCGATTGCCACCAAACTTATACAAATTCATCCCCATGGTATGCGGTGTCTAATGGCGTGGCTTAAAGCGGTCAAAAGTGACGTCATTCGAGTCAGGGGTGCACTGAAAGGGAGAGGGGCACCAAAAAGACGTCATATTGGTGCTGCTTTGGTGAGAGATGGGGGTGGGGTGGGGTGGGCACTAAATTTGATAAAAAATTGTTTAGTCGCGGATTAGCACCAAACTTACAAAAAATAATCTCCATGATATCAGGAGTCTAATTATGTGGTTTAAAGATGTCAAAAGTGGGGCCATTCGAGTCAGGGGTGCCTAGAGGGTGAGAGGGAGACAAACATTGATAAACAATATGTTTAACGCCGATTTCCACCTGATTGATACATATTCTTCTCCGTGATACGAATAATCTAATCGTGTGGTTTAAATGCGCCAAATTGGTGCCTTTTGTGTGAGAGATATGCAATGGTGCCCCTAAATTTAATAAATATTTGTATACTCGCCAATTTTCATAAATTGTATATATATTCATCTCTATAATGAGTCTAAGTGTGTGGTTTAATGATGTCAAAAGTGGCGCTGCTTGAGTTCGAAATAGGGACGGGTGGGTCACCAAAAACTTATAAAAATATGTTTAGTGCCAATTACCATCAAACTCATACACGTTCTTCTCAAATGATACAATGAATCAAATATTTGCGAATATCTGTCTGTGTTCTATATATAACTTTAAGGGTACAATCGAGATGGCACCAAGGCGGTCTAACAGGGGTAACTTTTTACGAGTAAGATAATGGTGCGGGTTAAAATTTTCTAACATGACGTTGTTGGTGTCAGGGGAGGGGCTATTTTTAGCGCAGATTTCGACCAAATTAATATATTATTCTTCTCCGTGATACGAGGAATATAAACGTGTGATTTAAAAACGCGAAATTGGTGCCATTTGGGTGAGAGATTGGGGGGGGGGGGTAATAACTATGATAAGAATTTGTTTAGTTGCCGATTACCACCAAACTTAGATATAATCATCTCCATTATATAATGCATGCATGAGTCTAATAGACGTGGTTTAAATATGACAAAAGTGGCGCGGTTCAAGTCATGCATGAGGGGAGTTGCACCAAAGTTGATACAAATATATTTAGCACTAATTCCACCAAATTCATGCACGTTCTTCTCTAATGATATGATGAATTAAATCACATTTGGGGTCGTTTGCGTCATGGATGGCGAGAGGAGATTCACTAAGATTGTTCAATTCGCCGATATCCAACAAAGTTATGGTCATCTGCCAGGCCATCTCCATGTCGTTCTAAGGAGTTTTTGGCATTCCAATTTCACAATCTCGATAAATGGTGACCGAATTAAGTCACTTGAACAATTATATCTTCTCAACTGTCATATTTATATGGGATGGAAATCAGGACATTCCTATAATGATCTAGCAACACAGATACATAGAAGAAAGCATTAAAAGTATATTTACAGAAATTCATTCAAACTGAGGGACCTTGAATCGTCAGAGGATTGCATATTAGAATGGCTTATGTATATATTATAACACGATTGAGTCTGCCCCATTCAATATAGTTTCCACAAAAAAAGTTACAATTGCCAAGAGATATGGAAATGTAGAGCAGGCCTGTTCAAAAATAGTGGTCACAGTGTGCAGTCAAATATGGTTACTTCTGAGATAAAGGAAAACGCAGTCCGTAGCACATGACTTTTCAGGATCCTCCAATAGTGACATCTGACAAGGGTATATCTGCCCGATACAGAGGATTTCTTTCATTTTTTAGAACAGACTAATCGCCTAACATAAACAACTCAAAATCTCGCTGTGTCGGCACAAGTAGCTGCTATACAAGTGGGTCCCTATATAAGCGGAAAAAGACTAATCAAATTGTCAAATTTAGCCATCGCCAATAATTTGGTCTACTCCACTACCCCCCCCCCCCCCCCAAAAAAAGCAACAATAAGAATCAAGACTCCACTTCTCCGTGCGTGGCTAAGGATGTTTATTGTCATTCAGTTTTGTTTGTTTTTTTCTTTTCTTCGTACCATGTATATCTTGGTTGGAAGATTAAACATATCTATCTATCTATACATGCATAACATCATTTCTTTAAAACTGAAAATGATTACCCAGTATATAGCACCAGCACAGAGGAGCACCTGGACATATCTTTAGAACATCTGTATCTTCATGAAGATATGATAAACTAGATTGATTGATTGATTGATTGATACATCTCTATGTAAAACACAATTGTCGTCTTTTATTTTTTGAACTAATGTGTTTGTGATTTTCATGTTTCATGCTATAACGTCTGAAGTATACGCAGTTGTAAATAAATAAATACTTCTTTATTGGTGGGACGGACTAAACGCGATAAACAAAATGATAATCGCTCCGACCTGACAAGGTGAGCCACTACTTATATTCCATGGGTAAGAATCATGTTTTGTGATGCCATTTGGATATACAATTAATGAGAATACGTGTAACACATTGAGAGCAAGAGTATTCTCTATTCCCACCAAATATCCACAGAGGGTTTCACATCACTTTAACCTGGGCAACGCATGCTAGTAATACATAACTACATATATTACATGGATATTTTTCAGTATTCGATATACATGTATAATGTCGATGTTAACTAAAAATTACGTTTCACTCAATTAATACCCACACAAATGTACATAAACACATCTTATGTATTCAATGGAATCGAATTTGTTAAATTGATTATTTAGCCTGTTGACTAAATTCGGCCAATGTCAGGGGTGACGGCCGCCATTGGCCCCGGCACTTCACATATTACAGATATCATATACGACAATAATATTTGTGTTATTTATTTTAAAGCTGTGCTATGAAATACAAATTATCCTATTATATCCCATGGGAAGAATGTTGTGCATTGAGTCGAGTGTTAATCTTTAAAAAATTGTAGAAAGTGGTATTCAAACATATAGTGTATATAGGACCATCTATAGGGAAATATAAGTGACAATATTGAGTTGATATTTAACTTATAACGTGAGGGTCCGATTGTTTGCAAGCTGTGGCATTCGGAATTCAGAAATATTGTTATTGTGTTGGCCAGATTATGGACAAATTGGTCCTTTGGTACGGGATTCTAGAGGTGCTCACAGAAAGAGTTTGTGCAAGAGATCGATGAGAATAATGTCCAGTGAGGCTAGAATACATTTGCAACGTCACGCGGTCGCAAACTTTGCTGTCACTATAATAAGACAAATTGTTATATTTTTTTAGAATATCGGATTAAATTGTTCTTCAGACATTACCGATGATTGTTCTGATGCCATTCACAAATGTTTTGCTCTTACCTGAAAATATTTCAAGAACGGATTTTTATGTTGTGACACCTATTGTGTGAATATCGATACAGAAGTAACTAAACTAAATAAAGCGTCTATTTATATTGCACACGCGCTGGCGATTAATCGCCGCGTTTTTTAAGGTGCGTGTTGACATAACACAGAACTATTCGTGACCAATTACCTTCCTCAACCAACCACGTCCTATTCGAGACCAATCATCTTCTGCAATCAACCTCATCCTCGAGATAGCCGTTACAGGAAATGGCATGGTTTACTGGACCAGCATATACTGCCCGGGTACAGTCATTCGCAAAACTGATGGCCGACAAAATACAAAATGAAGTACGGAAATATCCGTGTCTCTTGGACACAACAAAGCCAGAATACAAAGACAGAAACATAAATGAAATGGCTTGGAACGAAGTTTCCAACGTAGAACTGTTGGCATTAGTGGTGATTTTTGTAAAAATCCAATCGAATTATATCAGTCTCGCGCAATACTGTACCCACGATTGTGAATCTATATATACGGGGATATATGTAATTTCAAAGGGAACCCATGAAAGGACGTGGCTAGGGATTCTCCGCTGGTGGGGTCCAGCTTGGAATGTTCATCTTCACCACCCCCCTTGGAACCCGAAATTCCAAAATGCGTGAATCTTTATTCACCCAACTCCCTTGCATGGGTTGACATTTTTCGCTTGGGGTATATTTGAAACCACTCTAAAACCTATTTACCCCAAGCCCCTTATATGTTTGTTGACATTTTCCTGACTGGTTCCAAAAATGTCTAACTCTTGGAAATACTTAGATCCTGCAATCCATATGGTCGGAATATTTATAACTGATAGACAATTCAGCCGGGATTTCTTTTGACAAATAGGATAAACCCAGAATCTTCTTTGGCTCAAAGCACGTTTGTGTTCCATTCTTACCAAACACAAGACAATTAATTTCCGCTTTTTCGACTGCAGAGAACTCCGACTGGCCGGCATTTTGAAACTGAATCAACTATTAGTGGTAGAACATTCACATAATAGGTCACATATTTGGCCACATTGATAGCACCTGCGACCACTGGTGATAAGCCGCCAATGTCGATCAAATTGAAAACAATCGCTTATGTGAACAGCGTCCTGGCGACAGAATTCGACCTTAAAGGTACGGTTGGCCTTGGCGGTGGGTATCATGTGAAAATATTTCCACCCGTCAAAAACCGCCACAAACAGAAAGAACAACAAAATGTAGACAGACTTTGTCCGTATACAAATAAGAAATATCGCATAAACAGTATGTTATTGTCATATTTTTTACCATTGTTATGTAAACAAAAGCATAAAAAGTTACTTTTCTTGTGTTTGTTTATATTATGATGGTAAACATAAAGAGCGTTCTTTGTGGGTGAATTCCTGATATGGAACGAATAAAGAGCGTTTATGCCATTTGTGTGTGATTAGCCAGCACCATTGTGCTGTCTTCTGTAACACAATCAGGCTCTTGCTTAGATAAAATATAGTAAATCTTTATGATAACATGCTGTTTACGCGATGGTCATGGTATATATGAACGAAACTGTATGCGTTTTAATGTTTTTCTATTTACGGTGATTGGAACAAATATGAATATTTTCGACAACTAAGGCCTCACGTGCCTTTAAACGACGGGTGTGTGACCCATAAGGTAGAAATCTGAGTACCATCACTTATTGACATCAGTACATGTATAATATACTTATATTTGACACGTGGTGGTTCATCAATTCTAGTGCCACATTGTCATTGTAGCCACCGCCTATATCAATGAGCAATCGATTATTTGGGGGGGGGGGGGGTGGGGGATTCTGTACAAAACAAAATCGTTCGTACACAGGGTTGAACATAAAAATCCCTCCCAACCATGGGTCAAGCATCCTCCCAACATGCAAAACTTTTGTCCTCCAACATATTGGGTCCCATCCCCTCTTTCCCCATGATTTTTACTGGATATCATATCTTTGAGTGTACCTTTTTTTAAATGAGATAAATTTAGGAAGACGATTTGTGTCAGACTCCGCTAAGTAAAAGTTTGAAAGATCTTATCAAACCACTTGAATCGTACACTTTTGGTGATTTTGAGTGAGAGTAACAATTGTGTACTTAAAACTCACGTTGTCTGCGTTGTGATCGTACTATATTGTGTTATACGTTTTAAGTTGGAATCAAATATGCATATATATTCCCATCTGCATGGAATTGAGCCCCCTTTTTTCTATGTTTGTATATATAATAGAGTAAATATTTATCCAGCGAATTATAAATTGTTCCCTAAAAACTGATGGCATTGTGATGGCATGGCTCGTGGTACTCAACATATCTCAGGAGACTTGATAATTCAGTTCAATTTAACCTAGGAAAATTAAACTTGATGTGTCAACATATATGTGGCCACCCTTATGGGGGGAGAACCGTTGGCACTGGGAGGAAGGGGTGCAATCGAACGCAGAGCCGCTCGACCTTAAAGCACGCGGCTATTAATGGCCAGCGTGTGCGCAATATGAATAAACCTTGAACACAGTTGTGGTATGGCGGGCACTAGTTCGTTTGTAAATTATCATTGACGACCCATGCTATCAACGACGTGACTAGACTATCCGTTGGGGAAGGGTGTGTCCACCTTGACATTTCCAAATACACCTCCGCCAACCCCGTGCCATGTGATACCTGAAACTGTTTAACTATTGGAACTTGGAATTTTCAGAACAAATTCAATCTGCTTTTGGTCTGAAATTTCCATCTGATGTGTCAGGCATGAAATGTCCAACTGTTGAATATCTGTGTGAGACATCCCCACACACTCTATCGCCAAGTCACTGCGTGATGCTGATGTTTTTTCTATACCTTACTGTGGTTCATATACAAATATCATTGAAACTATAGCGGTCGACTGCTGGGGCTTCTTTCAATTGTGTTGTAATGTGCATCTGTAACTAATGTCCATCCGTGATATTGTCTCTGTTTAAGATATGAGATGCGTACGCGGGCGGTACAACTGTAAACGTATGTAAAGTTTGACAATCATTTCTATATATACTGTACGGTTTCTCAAATTCAGTTAAAACAGCATACATAGGGATGGTCTATTGTACAGTTTGGTGTGTGTTCAGGTAATTACAATGGACATAGGAAAGATGAGAATGAGTCAAATTCATCGGTGGGAAATGTTCAGATAGTAAGTTATGGTCGTTTGTTGAACTACTTATCCGTGGGTATTTAGATTAACCAAGAATAAGATGAAAGATAGAAGGCATTTGTTCTTATTTTCATTATCAATAACCCTCTAGTGACGATAACCCGCAAATTGAAGCCATTGTTTACAAACAATACCGTGACATGGAAGCCAGTGTCATAAGTTCAGCAACAAGCAATAATTCTGAAATACAGATAGCGTTGTCGTCTAATGTGTTATGTTCTTCGTATTAAAACAAAAGGAATCATTACACATAGCACCTTGCATAAATGTTCTGACATATACACGATGAGCAACATTTGGAAAACTCGTGATTCAGATATGTTTACGTGATGTGTGGTGGTACGGTATATAATCGCACAAGAAAGGTGAGGGAGAATACAATTCGATCTATTCAAGCAAAATTAGTGTAAACAATATTTTATTTGAACGAAAGAATAGAACACCACATTGACAATTTATACATAGAAAAAACAAACAAATGGTCCAAATGAGGATGGGATAACAAGACAATAAGCCTATGGCTTTTATATGTGCCATCTGTAGGGAGCGGTTTTCCAGAACTTGTCTCCATTCCCGCATATGCAATGTATTCCCATACATAATTATAATTAAATTATGTTTGAGTAAACAAAGTATGTCTGTTAATAGTTTCGTTTTGCTTTCTTTTCCCAGATAGCTGATTTCGTATGGACGATAACGGAACAACAAGTGGCGGTGGTACTGGCCTGGTCTTTCCGTTGTGGAAGGCGACCATAATAGCTACCTTCATCTGCATCATGATTCTTATCACTGTTGCTGGAAACTTCGTTGTAATTCTGGCTTTCTTTCGTGACAACACTCTCCGGATGTTCACCGATTACTTCATTATCAATCTCGCGATAGCGGACTTTATCATTGGAACCATATGCATACCACTCTATGTGCCATACCTATTAACAGGTAAATGGTTTCTTGGCGTTTTCGTTTGCAAAATGTGGCTGACGCTCGATTACGTCACTCCTGCTACATCGACGTTGAACATGTGCGTCATCACCATCGATAGATATATCCAGCTGACGAAACCATTGGAATATAGGGCCAAGCAGACGACAAAATTACGACTTATCATGACTATGACACCATGGCTAGTCGCCGTTCTCCTATATATGCCTGCCATAAATATGTGGGAGTTATGGACTGGTAACCACCCTGTCCCAGAGGGGGCGTGTTATGTTCCCTTCTACGACAATATGGCCTTTTTATCATTGAGTGTCGTAATCGAGTTCCTAATCCCCTTTGTAGTCGTCCTCACGTTCAATATGTTAGTTTTTCTCAACATCCGGAAACGAACGAAAAGAGACGTCGAACGAAAAACTCATTCTGCATTCACAGTATCTACCATGACAACTGAAAGGTCAGAGGTCGCCAGCACATCTATTGTGGCGGAAACAAGCCAGCAACCGGAAGCTCAAACCAGCTCACACGTCGTTTCGCAAAGGAAGATGCAATCTGAGAAAATAGCTAAGGACCGAAGGGCAGCGAAATCTCTTTTCATTTTGGTGTTCGTCTTTGGAATGTGTTGGATGCCATATGAAGTTGTTGCTTCTATCCAATGTGTTTGCAGTACATGCGTGAATCCATCTGTATTCGAGGCCTTCTTCTGGATGCTATGGCTCAACTCAACGATCAACCCTTTTCTGTACCCCTTACTTCATCGGCGTTATAAGTTGGCGTTCCGACGACTTTTCAAATGTCTGCCCAATAGAATCATTTCCCTGGCAACGTAATGTCCATCCCAACTGATGCATGGTCAATAACGACGAAGACATATTAGCAAACTTCGGACAGATGTAACGCCGTTTGAAGCACTCTGTTCGCATTTACAATTACATATTTATCGCATTTTTTTCGAACTAGCTGATACATTGGTTCAGTGTTGTGTCACATGTTATTTTATGGTGATCTATAATTAATATAAACGATGTCTTGTTCACTTGATAACCGCAGTCATTTTTCTATACGCTGACACTTGCACTCGAAGACATTTTTATTTTATTTTAGGGGAAGGAGTTGTCTTTCCTGAAAAATCTACTTTGTGACAAATTCTGAAGTGGGCAACAAGCATAATCGGATGCGTCATATAATTACCTTTAATTTGATATATAAAAACCTTTGTTGGCGGGGGGGGGGGGGTGCAGCCAACTTCTAAAGCCGCTTTCACACATGTCGGTTTCTCGGATGCGTTTCCTTGCGTCTCTAATATTTTAACGCATCCGGAAAACGCATCGTCGAAATAGTGAAGCTAGCACATGCTTGTGTATGCTTTTTTAGAAACGCAGGCGAAACGCAGCATTTCAAGTCCGAGACATGAAAAAAGAAACGCATCCGGCAAACGCACATGTGTGAAAGACCCAGTGATATTATCACTGTTTTGACCGATGCGTTTTCCGGATGCGTTAAAATATTAGAAACGCAAGGAAACGCATCGGAGAAACGGACATGTGTGAAAGCGGCTTAATATTTTAACGCATCCAGAAAACGCATCGGTCAAAACAGTGATAATATCACTGGGTCTTTCACACATGTGCGTTTGCCGGATGCGTTTCTTTTTTTTTCATTTCTCGGACTTGAAATGCTGCGTTTCGCCTGCGTTTAAAAAAAAGCACACACAAGCATGTGTGGCTATCTTCACTATTTCGACCGATGCGTTTTCCGGATGCGTTAAAATATTAGAAACGCAAGGAAACGCATCCGAGAAACGGACATGTGTGAAATCGGCTTAAACTTTAGGCTTTATGAGAATTGGCCCACGGACTATCGGTCACTTGAAACAGTTGACCGTCGGTAGCAAAAAGTGACCCAAGTTAAAACCGCTTTCACACATGTCCGTTTCTCGGATGCGTTTCCTTGCGTTTCTAATATTTTAACGCATCCGGAAAACGCATCGGTCGAAACAGTGATAATATCACTGGGTCTTTCACACATGTGCGTTTGCCGGATGCGTTTCTTTATTTTCATGTCTCGGACTTGAAATGATGCGTTTCGCCTGCGTTTCTCAAAAAGAAACGCACACCGGAGGCAAATAACTTCCCTCATCCTGTTCCTCTTGGTGATATCTTCTTATATAAAATGGAGAATTAAAGCAAACTGCTCTCGTGTCACACGCAGGTAGGCTATAAACTGCTGCTCATCTAATAGTCCGGTCGCCAAACCCCCGAAATTCACGGATGCGTGTTTTGGCGTATAAAGTTTTTTTCTCTGCGGATTTTGTTAATTCAGGCATCCGACATCAATATTTTATCGGCTGGCCATCTGTCAGCCTTGAGCAATTTTTTTTATAGCGACCCAATTTTTTCCCAGACGTGAAACCAGTTACTTGGAATTTGTTGCAAATTCACATGACTAATCTGGAAAATGCATATATTTTCATTAATCTAAGACATAATGAGACTATTTCGTGCCAAAATTGAAACTCACCATCCAAGATGGCTACCAAAATGGCCACCGGAAGTTAAAATATGACATTTTTTCACAAATATCTTCTAGATCAGTTCATGCTGTTTGGAACTGGTTGAGTAATATGACTTTATTTTGTATTTTGTATATTAAATGATCATTGGATCAATTAAATATGCAATTATTGGGGTCCTACCCGCTTGTGATCCCTCAAAAATTCGATTTTACAGAACACGGTATAAAATTTCACAAAAAAATCACAACTCGGATTCTAGTCATATTTCAACAAGAAATGAACAGAAGGTTGCAATTAAGTAAGGCATACTATTACCTATGAATATTCCAACTAAGTGAAACCAAAATTCTTACTTTGGCTCAAAATGGCTGCCAAAATGGCCGCCAAAATATGGTAAATATTGCCCTAGGGTGTCCTGCAATCGCTTACAAGTTGTGGTTGATGTACAAAATTGGCTATTATGCCTTCTATACATTGAATACTAACATGTCTGCTGCATCATGGTTAATTGTTACTGTTGTCATCACTGACATCACCAAAAATATTGGACTTTTCTCACTTCTTTTGTGATTCTGACCATATTATTGGAAGGAAATGGGCAGAACTTTGAGACGGAACTGAGATGAACCATAATATGTGACTCTTCTGGTCCATTATGATATCAACTGGATACAGGATGGATGCTAATATGGTAGCCAGGGAGTTACTCTATGATCATAGGTGAGGTGAATAGGTATACATGGAGTTAGTGTATGTCATGAATGATGTGAATATGCATACAATGAGTGACTATATGGCTATGAGTGTGTTGTCCATAGTGAGATGTATAGGTATACAGGGAGAGGTCATGGTCAGGTGTGTGGTGAATCGGTATGAATGGAGTTGACTGTATGGTGTACCCCGCTCGACAAAACAAGTGTCCATTGGCACCGCGGTGTATTTGCCGTTCGGCCGCGGTGTCAGCGTTTGTAATTGCGGTTGAGCACTGCGGCCGGAAGCAAGTACACTGAAGCCGAACGGCAAGTACACCATGGCCGAAAGGCAACTACAACGCGGCCGAATGGCATGTGCACCGTGGTTAGATTTCTTATTGGTATCATCTTTTTTCAGTTTAATGAACGTACACCGCGGCAACTACACCATGGCCGAATGGCAAGTACACTGCGGCCCAACTGTAGTTAGCCGGTGGAGCCGCAGTGTTGTTGCATTTCGGCCGCGGTGGCAACGCTAACCGCACCGTGGTTAATTATAAGTGGACACTTGTTTGTGTGTATACTGTACGGGTGCACCCAGTGTGCCTGTATGGACATTGATGTGGTGTACGGATATAGCTACATGGTCATGGGTGGAATGTACATGCGTTTCTGTACGATCACGGATGTGGTGTGTGGATAAATAGTGAGTGATTTTATGGCTACGGGTAATGTGTATGGTATACATATTTACCTCACCATTGGCCATGTCACTCATTGTATCCCTATTTGTCACACCATAGCCGAATAGCAACTCAATATATACTAATACACCCCAGCCATGTCAGTATAGTCACTCCATATGTGCATATGCACATCATCCATGGCCATATAGCCACTCGCTATATACACATACACCTCGCACATGACCATATAGCAACATCATTGTATATCCGAATAACCTACACATAACCATACCGCAACGAGTCGCCAAGCAGGAACACCAGGTATACTCACACATCTGACACATGACCATTTAGTCACTCCCGGTATAGATATTCATTACATTGATGTCACTCCTTGTATACCTACATGTACTCATTTCACCATTGACCATAGTCACCATACAGTCACTACCTGTATACAAATTCCACACACAGTCATATACATGTAACCACTCGATATATACATAGGATAGGATAGGATAGGATATTTTATTTCAATATACACATATTAATGAATAATACATTTGACAAATATTATATTGTATATTCGAGGGGGTGGCATAGTCAGACTAGACTGTCTTACTGCCATCCCCTTAAAGAAGAAAAGATGTTACGATAGGCGGTCAAGATTTCTTGTACAATGCACGGCTATATAATTATGTATCACACAATGGTTGCATTTAACTCGATTATATACATGGAGGGTATACGTCTAGATAAATCGCTTATTGGTTACTCGATGGTTTGTCTCATTCTTGTCAGTGGGATGTTCCTTGAAAGTCGAGTAGGAATATGCTGAGTGAGGTTGATGATTACGAGCTACCACACAGTCGGGACATCTTTGATTGTTGCATTTAATTGTTGCAGCATATTTTTTAATGTGTGTCTGGATTGGTATGATGTAAATTCGTTATCTAAATTGTTCCATATAGTTGGAAAAGAATGGAATGGTAGTTGTTGGGACCAAGATGTTCTTGTTTTTGTTTTAAATAGTGGGTGCTTTTGCCGGGTTTCTGGTCCGGTTTTGCGTTTGGTAAACATGTCGGTGAATGATTCTATTAAGCGCATATGATACCAATCATTCATGAAAACAGCCGCTTGTGCTTTGTGGATGTCGTAGATTTTTAGTATATTTTCTTTTTTAAAGAGAGGTTCTGTGTGGCTTCTATATTTCTTATTACATAAAACTCGCATCGCGCGTTTTTGAAGCATGAACATTTTTTTGACCGCAGGGACGTGTCCCCATATTTGATTACCGTAAACGAGATGGCTTTGTATTAGAGCATAATATAATGTTTTAAGTGCGCTACCAGGAAAGAAGTGTTTAACTTTATTGATGTGGTATATGGCATTCACCATTTTAGAACAAACAGAGGACACATGTTTTTTGAAAGTCAGGTTTTCATCTATATGGATTCCTAAGAATTTTGTGGAGGATTCGTGATCAAGATTTCCTACCTTGTTTAGTTCTGTATTATTTAAGTAAACCTTTATAAAGTTCCATTTGTCATCATTGTTCTCTGGGTGTATTAGCATATAGTTGCTTTTTTTAGTATTGATCACTAATTTATTGCTACAGCACCAAGCAAATATGTTGCGTAACTCATTATTCACATAACTTTCTACAAGGATGCCATCTTTTCCACCAGTTACTAGAGTCGTATCGTCCGCGTATGATAAGATATCCATGGTTGTCGAATTTGACATATCGTTAACGTATATTAAGAAAATTATCGAAGCCCACCCTAGACTATAGAGTCACTCCAGGTATACATATGCACCTCACCACTGGTCATTCAGTCCTTCCAGATATACAAAAAAACCGCACACACGACCACTCATACCATCCATACTTGCATATATACATCACACATGATAGTTCAGCAACGTACGGTATAATCATACACGCCATCCATGATCATACAGCTAATCCCTACACACATACCAATGATAATGCATCCACGAGATATAAACATATACATCCCATCCGTTACCACAAGGACACTCCCACACGATAATGTCCACCAGCTTACTCCATTTATACATATACACTTCAATCATGACAGTACAGTCATTCCACGTATACCACACACATTGCCCGTAACCATAAACTCACTCACGATTTATCCACACACCCCATCCATGATCATACAGAAAACACATGTACATCCCACCCATGACCTTACAGTCACTCCATATATACATAATCAATACATAGATGGCCATGTAGCTATAACCATACACCACATCAATGTCCATACAGGCACACCGGGTGCACCAGTACAAGATACACACAACCATACACCATACAGTCACTCCATTCATACCGATTCACCCCACACTTGACCATGACATCTCCTTGTATACCTATACTTCTCACAATGGACAACACACTCACAACCATATAGTCACTCATTGTATGCATATTCACATCATCCAAGACATACACTAACTCCATGCATACCTATTCACCTCAAATATCCATAGAGTAACTCCCTGGCTACCATCTTGGCATCCATCCTGTATCCAGTTGATATTGGTTTATCATAATGGAACAGAAGAGCCACATACCTGCTGGACCAAACAAGTGTCCACTTAACCGAGGTGTGGTTAGCGTTGCCACCGCGGCCGAAATGCTACTACACCGCAGCTCCACCGGCTATCTACAGTTGGGCCGCGGCGTACCACCCATTCAGCCATAGTGTAGTTGCCACGGTGTACGTTCATTAACCCTTTATCCAACAGAACGACCCTGTGCTAATGCATTCTCTTATATATGCGAGTCGACCATAGGTCGCCTCGCATATATAAGAGAATGCATTGGCTTAACACATTAAAAATTATAAAATTATTAAAGAATGTAAGAAAAAATGGTAAAAAGTGTTAAAAAAAGATTTGTTTTAGGCCAATGCATTCTCTTATATATGCGAGGCGACCTATGGTCGACTCGCATATATAAGAGAATGCATTGGCACAGGGCATAACTGTAACTATCACAATGTGGTCAAGGAGCCGGTTCCAATGATATCCATATTTGTATGGTTCTATTGAGACAGACCGAAGATATTTTAGGCTGTTGAAGCTTTATTTGGCCGGTTTTGGCCGGTTTGTTGGGTAAAGGGTTAAACTGATACAAACCAGAAATCTAACCACGGTTTGCATGCCATTCGGCCGCGTTGTAGTTGCCGTTTGGTCGCAGTGTACATGCCGTTCGGCCGCAGTGCTCAACTTCAGTTACAAACTCTGACATCGCGGCTGAACGGCAAATACACCACGGTGAAGGGTATTATGGTTCATCTCAGTTCCGTCTCAAAGTTCTGCCCATTTCCTTTCAATAATATGGTCAGAATCACAAAAGAGGTTCTCCGCAAAATTCCATACTTTAAAATAAATTTGTCATGCCCCATACGGAACTGGGACAACCATAATAGAACATTTAGTTGTCAGTTAATTAACTAGCACGTATAATAACCAAGTGAGTCACAATTTGCTACATTTTCGGATAACGCAGAGAATAATGTTATATATATAATGTTATAATGATATATGTAAAAAAAATAACTTATTACCAATTTGGTTGCCATATTGGAAGCCATCTTGAGCAATTTGTTCTATAAACACCGTAGTGTGACACATTTAAGATAGACCAATACAATAAACACCTTTAAATCCAAAGATAATTACATTACTAGAAAAATGGTACAAACCTGAAAAGTTAATTTTTGCCGATATTTATGTCAAGTTTTTGAGAGAAACGTCCAATAGTTTTGGTGATGTCAGTGGTGGCAACAGTAACAATTAACCATGGTGCAGCAGACATGTTAGTATTCAAGTAAGAATTTTGGTTCCAGTGAGTTGGAATATTCATAGGTAATGGTATGCCTCACTTAATTGCAACCTTCTGTTCATTTCTTGTTGAAATATGACTAGAATCCCAGTTGTGATTTTTTGGTGAAATTTTATAACGCGTTCTGTAAAATCGAATTTTTGAGGGATCACAAGTGGATAGGACCCCAATAATTGCATATTTAATTGCTCCAATGATCAGTTAATATACAAAAAACAAAATAAAGTAATTTTACTGAACCAGTTCCAAACAGCATGAACTGATCTAGAATATATTTGTGAAAAACGTCATATTTTCAACTTCCGGCGGCCATTTTGGTGGCCATCTTGGATGGTGAGTTTCAATTTTGGCCCAAACTAGTGTCATTATGTCTTAGCTTCATGAAAATATATACATTTTACTAGATTAGTCATGTGCAACAAATTCCAAGTTACTGGTTTTACGTCTGGGAAAAAATTGGGGGGGGGGGTATACTTTTTAGGGCGCTATAAAAAAAATTGCTCAAGACTGACAGATGGCCAGCCGATAAAATCTTGATGTCGGATACCTGAATTTACAAAATCCGCAGAGAAAACAACTTTATACGCCAAAACACGCATCCGTGACCTGGCGGCCGGACTATAAGTACAGATCGGCAATGATAAGGTTCACAAACGCCCCTTGTTCCTTGCGCCTCTTCACTATCGGATGTTCACGAAAACGACGTGGACGTCGTTTTCTTTCGTTGTGCCAATGCACCAACGAGAACAGAAATATATCCTCATCGTCTGAAGATTCCATTTTAAAAGAGAGGAATATTCCTTTAAATACTAGAAAATCAGTAGAAACGCAGTAGAAACGCACGTCCGTAAGCCACTTTCACACATGGCCGTTTCTCCAATGCGTTTTCTTGCGTTTCTAATATTTTAACGCATCCGGAAAACGCATCAGTCAAAACAGTGATAATATCACTGGGTCTTTCACACATGTGCGTTTGCCGGATTCGTTTCTTTTTTTTCATGTCTCTGACTTGAAATGCTGCGTTTCGCCTGCGTTTCTAAAAAAAGCATACACAAGCATGTGTGGCTACTGGCTAGCTTCACTATTTCGACCGATGCGTTTTCCGGATGCGCTAAAATATTAGAAACGCAAGGAAACGCATCCGAGAACGGACATGTGTGAAAGCGGCTTAGGGTCTATTCTCATTGCACACGCGCGTGCGATTAATCGCAGTGTTTTTTAAGGTGCGTGTTAACATATTAACGCAGTGCGATTCGTGATCAATTATCTTCCTCAATCAGCCACGTCCTATTCGTGACCAATCATTATTGCAATCAGCATCGTCATTGAGATAGCCGTTACAGAGAATGTCATGGTTCACTCGGTCAGATATACTATCCGGATACAGTCATTCTCATAACTGATGGGCGATAAAATAATAAATGTAAAAAAAAAAGGAAATGGCTTGGAAATAAGTTTCCTACGTATAGCTAGCATCCGTGGTGATTTTTGTAGAATTCAATCGAATTATATTACCTGTCAGTCTCGCGCAAAACTGTACCCAACATTGTGAATATATATAGAGTGATAGTAATGTGCCGTTTAGCATGTGCGATCACTGATGATAAGCCGCCGAATGATGACGATCAAATTGAAATCAATCGCTCATGCGAACAACGTCCTGGCGACAGAATGAGACCTTAAACGATGCGTTTGTGACTCTTAAGGTCGAATTCTGAGTCCCATCACTTATTCTATTTGAATGGTGGTTCGTCAATTATAAATTATAGTACCACGTTGTCACTGTTGCCAGCGGCTATACAAATAAGCACTCGATGATGGGGGAGGGGGGGTCTGAAGAAAGAAAAAAACTTTCATACACAGGGTTAACATGAAAATCCCTCCCAACCATGGGTCTACCATCCTCCCTGCATGCAAATCTATTTGTTTTTCCTCCAACAAACTGGGGTCTCATCCCCTCTTTCCCCATAATTTTTACTGGATATCATGTTTGAGTACAACTGTTTTAAATGAGCTTTATTCAGAAAGACGATTTTTGTCAGACCTAATTCAACCACTTGAATCGTACACTTTTGATAATATTGAGTGATAATAACAATACTATACACAAAACTCCTGTAATCTGTGTTGTGCTCGTACTATATAGTGTTATGTTCGTTACAAGCTGGAATAAAATATGCATATTTATGCCCAACTACATGGAATTGAACCCTCTATTTTTAATTATAATTAGCTATATAAATTGTGTCCTCAAAACTTATGTCATTTTGATGGCACGGCTAGTTATACTCAAATTATACCTGAGTAAATCTAACTGAGGAAAATTAAAGTTAATATGTCAGCATATATATGTGGTCACCCCCAACCAAAAGTACTTTATCAGCCTCCAACCCACCCTAGCCCTGTGTATGAATGTTTCGTCAGACCCCCACCCCTATTGGGGGACCACTTAGCAGTGGGAGGAACGAATGCAATCGAACACACATATAGAGTCGCTCGACCTTAAAAAACGCTGCGATTAATCGCACGCGCGTGTGCAATGAGAATAGACCCTAAGTTTGAGAAACGCACGGAGGAAACGCACATGTGTGAAAGCAACTGACTTGCGTTACTTATAACGCACCGAAACGCATCCGAGAAACGGACATGTGTGAAATTTTTACAATCTAATCCTCTTGTTGTGTTCCCTTCTGATGAAGCAACTCTTCTACCATTTTATTGTTCGGAGATTGGTTTATTGTTGTATGAAAAACCACAATATAGTTGAATGTGAGCATAATTATTAACTAACTGCTTTCCTATATCGATATCAAACGTCCTTCAAACCGCGAGTGTCGAAACATAAAACTCAATCAAGGTTGCAGAAAATAATACTATCTTGGATAACATTTGGCAAATTCTAATAGAATTTGGCAAAAATATTTTTATTTGGCAAATTATTTGGCAAAAGTCAATTTCGGTCCAGCGCGGACCCTAAAGATTGCTGTTTTATAATCTAAACATCCCTATTGTTCCACTGTAAGTCGTGCTCGTATCCGTGAACATCATGTGTGAATTTATTAATCGAAAAATATTCACTGGCACGTGCGAAGCACGACTTTGTCGTCTAGGAATCTCATACGGCTAGTTGGTCACATTGGGATACTATGTTCTGACAACTTTCACTGGGATGTATTTTTACAGGTAATATATAATCTTGATTTTCTAATATAATTCAAGATATCCTCGCGGAAATAGGTGCATATTGAACTTGAATATTCACATAGGTTCACATTGGACTGATTTCATTCTGAAATAAGCCCATATTCGACTTATACCCGTTATTCCTTGGATGGTGTGTGCCACAGTGAAAACACATTACAAAGGGCGTATATCTGGTAAGTCGTGAGTTGGTTTATTTGTGTTATTTTATAGCCAAAAAAAGCAAAATACGGGCTTATTTCATATCGAAATAGTCCCCACATATGGTTGTGTTAATAACAAGCGTTTATGTCCATCTTGATATTATTTTACATATAAATAATGCCAATATGAACTTATTTTCAGTCCCTTGAAATAAATTCACTATAAGCTATAGGTACACATTAAGACATCATACCGAATCACAAGTTGTTCACAAATCGCTTCTCGATTCATAAGTAAAAAAGATTCGGTAGGATGTCTTTAAGCTGTATAATTACAGTAGGAAACTGAAATTAGTCCTTAAATATTCTGTTTACCTATGCGCTTCTCGGTGTGCCATCGCATGACAACAAACTCCTACAATAACGATAGTGTCGTTGCATTTCTTGTTCCCGTGGACTCTTGTGCACACAAAACATAGAACAGTCGATATACGTTGATTGAAATTCAGCCTGCATCCAATCCTGATTTGTATCGACATTCTATTTACCCCCGTGTCTGGGTCAAGGGTAAACAACCAATTAACTGATCCAACAAATTAATTGACACTTTGTCTATACTAGCTGGTCGCTAGGTTCAAGAGAACTTTTGTTCCCTGCAACTAGACAGTCCAGGAGTTGAGTGGTCTAGGCGGGTAGGTTCAATTGCCACTTAGAGGGTTACTTGCCGCACTTTGAGAGGGTGTATGATACTGTACATGTACGGATTTATTGAATTTGGCATCATCCGCAGGTTTAGGTAGAATTCGAGGCCGGTAATCAGGGCGGTATATTTGTTAAGAGTTGCTGGAAATAACCATTATGGCAAGTTGGGTGTTAATAGCGCCATGTCTGTGCGCCCGGGTTAATTGTCCTGACATGTGATCTCCTATGATCCGTTTACGTTCATATACCATAATGTCCCTGAAACTAGCTCATCAAATACTCCAGGAATGGTACGGGCGTGTCCAGGCGGGATTCAGTCACACCATGTGATATATTACTCGTGATGTAAATCAATGTACCACACGCACATTTTCTGCCGTTTCCTCCATTCTCTGATCCATCAATATTGAGAACTATATGTACATACATGCACACAAGATCGATTAGAAGCATGTATAAAATATATACATGTACATGGGCTTTCTGTATCACATACAGTTTTATATGATATATCGTCGTCAACGGTGATCATCTTCGTCGCCGTAAACGTCGACGCTGCCGTCTTCGTCATCTTCACCATCTTCGCGTCATCATCATCATAACCATTGTCCATCAATATCGCCGCCATCGTCATCGCTTACACCACCGTCGTCATCATCATCGTCCTTCTCGTCGTTATCGTCATCGACATAAGTATCACTATCATGTCATCACAGACTATCATCATCATCATCATCATCACCATCATCATCACCATCATCGACTCGGACACCATTATCAACACACCATAATAACTCACTGCCATCCGGATACACACATGCAGGTCAGCCGTCCCTCGTCAAACAAAACTCAACTAAAACGTATGGTTTTATTGAGTCATGTCCATTTAGATTGGAGAGACCTGTTAGTGCAGGCGAGAAGTGATTTCTTGTGATGCTATGTGAGATGAAGCATGTGCCCGACTGCTGACGTCAGATGCAGTATCATCAATGTCATGTTCTCAATGATATACTGGTATGCATGGTAAACGGGTGACGTAGAGTACCAGTCAGAAGAAGTGGTATATTGCATGAGGCGCGCCTTTATTGCGACATCGGGCGCGCTTAATTTCGAAAAAGGCGCGATAATAGCGAAATACCACAAATCTGTCGCGCTTATTGCGATATTGAACGCAAAACATTGCGATATTAAGCACGCTAAATTTCATACAGACCCGATAGTATTATATTTATATTAGATAAGTACTACGCATTTAGTGTACATATAGTGTACGTATAGCATTTACAACTATAATTATACACAAATCTAAAACAATAAACAATATAGAAGCAATAATTTGAACGCAAGGTGTCGCAATGTTAAGCGCGAAATATTGCGATATTAAGCGCAACATATTTCAATAATATCGCGAGAGGCGAGCTTATAAGCATTTCCACTTGCAATATTATTGCGATATTGGGCGGGAAAATAGCGCGCTTAATATAGCACTTCTTTTGACTGGTCCTGCAGGAGGGTATATTGTATCCAAATAAGGAACTCGTTTATTATATATTCATCAACATTTTAAGTCAAAATGTAAATTCTATCCCCACCCGCAGAGGACCGAACGTGTTATTCTAGTCTCAAAATGTTATCCTACTCTCAGCACTTCGTCATCATATGCTTGGTTAGTAATTTTAACAGAAAAGTCTGGTGATGTTGTAGCCTTATATAAGAACGTGTTAGGTATAACTATTTATTACATATGCATTTAATCATTTCCCCCGATTCCACAGCTTTTCTGGCCGTTACATAATTGTGCAGGATTGCTCTAGTGAAATACGGATCACGGACTATTTCATTCATGACGTTGACTTGTTCCCTACTTTTACAACTCCGAATGCAAAGAGCCAATCAGATCGCTAGGTTATTTTTATCAATGAACAGGAAAAACCCAGTTATTTTTAATACTGAACCAATCGAATGAGACCGCGGCTTATTTGAACGACTAAAATCAAATCATTAAAGCTAATTTTAAAACTTTAAAAAAATTAAAAGATGCCCAATAAGTCCCACGAATATAACAACATAGCCTTGGAGACTATTTATTTTAAATATATATAAAAAAAACGATAAAACTGATGCACATCGACGTCATGTTTTAGAAGTCGTCTGCAAGCTACTTCTTGGTTTCGATGTAAATAATAAAATCTCCGTCATAACAACAATTATTTCAGTGAACGAAGAACACCGAAAATTTATTAAAATGTCTGTTGATAATGAATGGGGTGAATTCGGGGTAATGTCAACACCTCCTGATCTATGGGAAGCAGCAAATTATGATGATGATGATGATGTATTTGATGACAGTTTTGACATTAGTGCAATTGAAGAGTCAATGACAATGGTTGAGAATGAGACTCAGACTGTCACTGTGTCTGATCAAAGTCCTGTCACTGCAAATATTCGTGACTTGAGAACATATATTAACAATAAGAGGTCTAGTAGATCTCATTCATCTCAAGATTGTTCTGCTTCTGAAAGTTCTGATGCTAGTCCGAGTTGTCCTACTAATTATAATTCCATGACACCCATCAATGTTTCAAATCATCAAACTCAGCAATTGAATGACACAGCTCTAGAGTCTAGAGTAGAGCTAGATCGGTATATCAAAAGTAACATGAATCCCAACACCATAAAAAAGACTG
Organism: Siphonodentalium dalli; assembly: GCA_032622095.1. Classification (NCBI taxonomy): domain Eukaryota; kingdom Metazoa; phylum Mollusca; class Scaphopoda; order Gadilida; family Siphonodentaliidae; genus Siphonodentalium; species Siphonodentalium dalli. Next base: position 159,219,612 of record CP136063.1, on the reverse strand, counting down.
AGTCTTCAATTAACCGATTTCAGTTGTGGCTGAATAAACAGAATGAGTTTCGCAAGATTGAAATGATTCCACCAGAGGAACTGGATGTGCAAATCGGATCATTTTTGGTCAGCTTAAGAAAGCCAGATTCAACCGAGTATGAACCGGATACAATAACGAGCTACCACCGAGGAATAGAGCGATATTTACGTGAAGTACATTACGGTGAAAATATAGTGACATCAGACAAATTCATGACAAGTAGGAAAGTGCTACAGTCAAAACGGAAAGAATTAAAAGGGAAAGGAAAGGGGAATAAGCCGCAAAAGGCAGATGTCCTCACAGAAAGTGACGAAGAAAAGTTGTGGGAGACCGGTCAAGTTGGACAACACAATCCAGATGCATTAATGCGTTTAGTCTGGTTCAATAATACCAAACTGCTCGGGTTTCGTGGTTCGCACGAAAACAAACAATTAAAGTGGGGAGACCTTGAATTAAAGAAGACCAGTGACGGCAGCGAATACCTGGAATTTAACGAAAGACTCACGAAGACTCGTGATGGTAGTGCTGGTGGCCACATACGACCATTTAACCCCAAAATCTTCTCAAATGTATCTGATCCATCGCGATGTCCTATTGAAGCTTATAAACTTTATTCGAAAAACAGACCATCTTCAACAATGACTAAAGAATCGCCATTTTATATTGCCACAAATCAAAATTATAAACTGTCAGAAAAATCTCTGTGGTACAAAAATCAGCCAATTGGAGTGAATAAAATCAATACTATTCTCAAAGACATGGCGAAGAAAGCTGGAATCGAAGGAAAGATTACCAATCACTCTCTACGAAAATCAATGTGTACAAGATTGTTACATGCAGGCGTTAATCCGCAGATGATTACACAACTATCCGGTCATAAAAATATTAACAGCCTAAACAACTATGCGGTTGCATCTATTGACCAACAAGAGGAAATGTGCAACATATTACAGCCCTCCTCAAAGAAACGCCAACTATGTTTGCCGAAGGCATGTGACAATATTGCGACCTCAAGAATGAGAGCAATTGAAAGCACAAAAACTGTAGAAAGTGAATGTATCAGTAATCAATTACATGTAAATCGCAGTTGCAGTCAGAGCGTGACAAACAGATTAGACAATCATGCACCGACAAATCAAAATGCCCAAGAGAAAGCTCTACAAGGAATGTTTTCAAATGCTACTATAACTGGCGGGACCTTCAAAATTAATATTCACATGGTTTCAAGTTCACAGCAGGAAAATATGGAACCAGCCAGAAAATATAGACGCATTGCTAATATCAACGATACTGATTCAGAATAACATACCAAATTTCTTGGGACTATAACTAGTTGATTTCAATATAATATTTTTCCTGAATTAACCCTTTCAGTGCCATGGCCGAACACATTTTCCGCATTGCGAATGCACTTTCTGGTGGTTTTACTGTCATTATCCTGTACATGTATTAATTTGTGTATCGGTGTCCGAAATATCTGCGAAACATTTGTTGACAAGAGCCATTTTGGAAATCGTTTGGCAGGAAGTGTGACGTAATATTTTGACAATTCACATGCGATCGACTACCTTCGGGTAATACAAAAATATTCTTAATTTATTTATATCATTATAAAACACTATCGAGATTTCTCATAGGGTGTCATTGTACAAGTTTCGCAGACTACTCTTTCACTTCTAACAGTATAATACTATTCGGTATAAATTAAGTATAATAAAAAGAATGATGATCTGGCTCTCGGTGGACATTGCCTCCCTCTGGAACCAAAGTCTCTCTCGGCTATTGCCTCGGTACGAGTCAGGAGACATTGTTTTCCCCAGCGAGACAATCTGCAATGTCCACCTCAAGCCAGGTCATCATTTTTATAATGTCAACTCTCTCCACTTTAACTAGGCCTATATTATATTCGAATTACTGAATGAATTTAACCATGTTTTGTAAGAAACTACTTTTTATTACATATTTTAGATTTTAGATTTTAGATTGTAACTGATTAATATCAATATGGGTTGTAAAACTTACCAAATAGTCGGGAAGTCCATCTCAAATATTTTGTCTCGAGAGTAGAGTAATGTTTTGATAATTTATTTACTTCCTTCTTTCGGTTTCTTGTAATTTTCAGGAAAACTTCCGAAAAGCCAATTCGATTAAAGTTCGATTCAAAGACTGAATTTTAAATTCCATGAATGAACATCATTATATGTTAACTCGTAATCCTTCAACATTGCACAGTAAAACCTAGCGAATATCTCATACATGGAAAACATCCTTTATATCAGCATTAATTAGTATTTTAATGCGGCGAAGTTACAAAACTTTAGCACCGCTTCGGCGACACGTTGATAAAACTGGGTCAAATTGTAGACTGGTTCCTTACTGAGAACGGCAAAATATTATGCTTTCGCCTGTTGCGCAGATTAAAATGTCTATTTAACCACACAAATGAAACAATCTGCGATAAAATTATACAATATGGGCATATGTAATAAATATAGAACCACATTCGTGTTTGAGTGGGTTAATCATTACTGGACTCGATCGGGTCGCGGAAGGACACCACTCGTGCCGTACCGGCACTCGTGGTGTCCTTCCGCGACCCGATCTCGTCCAGTAATGATTAACCCACTCAAACACGAATGTGGTTCTATATATGTATCTCGTTGTAATCTGGATCGTAAAAAAAATGGTAGAGAAAATATAATGTACACAATAGTTAACTGTTCTGAGTAAAGTACGGATTTTCTCGTATCGTGAGATGCGAGGATTATTTTCACTGGGCTACCGCCTCATAACAAATGATCATCTGCATCTCATTCGTGGAGAAAAACCGTACACTACTCAGAGCAGTTAACTTTTGTCTATTTGTCCATTACAGCGACTTGTCGGTTCTCCCCATAATCATTGGACTAGAGACTAATGAATTTATAAGATGAGCGTTTGAGTAGGGATTCGAGAACAGTATGTGTCCCAATGGCCCGATTCGTCATCTCAGGTTTAAACCTGGTCTACGTAAACCTCTAGGTTTAAACCGCCGTGAGACCGCAAAATCCGTGGTTTAAACCCGCGACGGCTGGTCTAAGTGACGCATTCGTCATCTCTGGTCCAGCCAGACCAGTGGTTTAGCAATAGTGTCTCTGTATCGTCGATATAATTAATCGTACTTTCCTAATGCGGACCGCCTCGTTTTATTGATTGCGAAAATCAATAATTACGACAGCGACCATATTTTGATTGGAAATGTATAAGCGAGAAGCACTCACACCCATAAAGCGTGTGGGGATAAGTTTTTGTCAATTTCGATATTTTGTTTGCGTTTTATATGCTTAAACCGGCAACTAAACCATCTAATTCGGCGGTCCAGCTAAACCAGCTTTACCGAGGCTAAACTTGAGATGACGAATCCGTCTTTTCTTCATCGCGGTTTAGAATTGTCAAACAATCAATCAAAGGGTGGAGCTGTAAATTATCTCAAGTGAGGGCGTGTCTAAGTGGTGGCTGCCGACTGGTGTTATCATGTCACAGTTGATTAATTCGCACGCGAGCTTTGCTCAGATATGGACATGTCCCTTCAGTATGATTTTTACAACTATCTTGTTTTGTTTGTTTTGGCTTGTGGCAATCACAAATACTGGTGTTCTATACGAATTCATTTGAACGGTTCAACGTTTTAATTTTGACACCAAAACGATGCTACTGCATGACCAGATATCTGAGATATGCTATACACATAGTTTGCAATCCTAAACTTATATTGCTATATGAGTCAAATTTGATAACTTAATTTGATGTAGATCATGCCACAAAGCTCTACTCTGGCTCCGCCCATAAATTCCCATAATATTCCACCAGTTCAAAACCTTGGAACTTTTTGATTTTCTGCATGACGGATAATTTATTACATTGAAAAAAGCAACGCATGTAATATATTTCTTTATTAAAAGCCGTGCCTCTGTATAGTTGCCCACTTCAAACAGTTCAGATGTCGCTTCTGGTGTGTATTCATAAGCAAATTGCTTTTACTTGACTAACCTCTTGGTCCAGGATTGACTCGATTATGGAGCCTTTATTCAGCGTCAGAGGGGCCTGCGGCCCCTTCGTGCGACAGGAGCCTGCGTCACATTTGCGCACATTTTTGATAATTTGAACATTTTAATTTAAAACAAAATTTGATTAAATTTAAAACAAACAAATATTAATATAAATTTTAAATATTGTTTCTTGTTAGATACAACTCCATAATCAATTTAACAACACAATTTTTTCATTTAAAAAAAAAAAAAAATTACTTATTTTTAAATCAGTTTTAGAACAGTTACGAACATATAAACGGAAGTACATATATACAGCTCCTATACCCTTTAATATATACAGATATACATGCCAATACACCAAATTTTGTCTTTGCGGGTAAAGCATCTTGCAGAAAATGAACCACAAACAAAGTGATAAACAGCGCGTGAAGCTCGAGTTGAGAGCCATGCCCGTTGTCAGATTGATTTAAACCCACAATGATATCGGATTAATGGTCCATGAGCGATACTCATTTCTCAATGAATAAATCGTGCACGCGTTCGATATGATTTATGACATGTCAATAACCATTACATCGGATTGTATTTTGGTCCGATAGGTAAGAGGGTAGTTGGACTGTGTGTCCAGATCACCAAATCGAGTTGTCAATTAGTTGGTAACTGAACGACAAAAAACACCCCCTTAGACCCGGTTTGGCTGAACCGCCAATGTAGATTTAAACCAGGTTTAAACTCGGAGGTTTAAACTGGAGATGACGAATCCGGCATTTGTGCTCATGCTGTAAGCAAAGAAAATACTTCTAATACTTTCTTTCAATTCTTAATCGATAATAAAACATGCAGGGTCATTGGCAATAGCAACGCCAGTCGATGTGATTTATGACATGTCAATAACCATTACATCGGCTTGTCTTTTGGTCCGATAGGTAAGAGGGTAGTTGGACTGTGTGCCCAGATCACCAAATCGAGTTGTCAATTAGTTGGTATCTGAACGACAAAAAACACCCCCTTAGACCAGGTTTGGCTGGACCGCCAATGTAGATTTAAACCAGGTTTAAACTCGGAGTTTTAAACTGGAGATGACGAATCCGGCCTTTGTGCTCATGTTGTAAGCAAATAAATACTACTAAAATTTCTTTCAATTCTTAATCGATAATAAAACATGCAGGGTCATTGGCAATAGCAACGTCAGTCGCAAATCATTTATAAATTCGGAAGAATCACTAAATGTGTCAATGGTGTGTTCCATCATATTGGGTATGTGTGTAAGAACTGGTCATTCCCACCGATTTTGGGATAAAATTACACGTTTGGGGAAAACTGTCACAAGGTTACCTAGGTTGGGAAAATTGTGATACACTTACCCAAGTTCATTTTTTGTGATCAAAATTGCCGCTTCCAACACATTCATAATTAGCAGTCATTGCGGACGATCAGTTGAAAATATGAATAGTATATATTTACCTCTTGCACTTTTAAATCTCCTTTATACTATGAGATTCGAGTATTATTATTAACGTTATCACAGTACCCCCCCCCCCCTTCCGTCCAAACTAGGTAACTATCACATTTTTTGAATCATGAGTAAATTTATCACAAAACACCAGGGTGTAAATTTAAAGACATGAAGCAAAAATAAACATTTATGTACCCATCACCAACTATTTTGGAATAATTTTTTTTTCAGAGATAGGAACTCACCACATTTAAATATAACAGTGACATTTCCGTGGATTCCCGGGATACTTATATGTATATAGATGAGACGATAATCAGAACAGTTAAGCGAATAGCGAACGTCTGCGAGGTGAAATATGAATAAATTCAAACATTTGCTTTAGACGAATTTTCCCCAAGAATGAACCTCATCAATATGCATACAGTAATGCCCTAAGTAATCGACTCCTTAAAACAGCAGAATTATGGGTAACTTTTCAGGATTTAGTCGGAAATATGGCGTGTTGCATTCATCGGAAAGCTCTCCCGTGGAGCTTTCCGATGAATGGCAACAAGCCATATTTCCGACTAAATCCTGAAAAGTTACCCATCATTCTGCTGCGTTTAAGGAGTCGATTACTTAGGGCATTACTGTACTTCCAAACAAAATAAGTCTATCACTTGTATTGACATGGCAGTTGATTTGACTACATACATAAAGCTTTTATGCTGTTATCTCATAAATTCAAAATGGGTGGAGGATCTGACCACAAGCCGAAGTGTGTGCTATTTTCAGTGATAATTTTTTGCATTTTTGCATTACCATTTAGGTAAATTCGAAGGTGTAGTTTCATTTTCTTATTGTTTCCTTATTTAACCAATTCACTCTCAACCATCTGATAACCGGACACTTTCTTATCAGTGGATGTCTAATTGATCCACATTCCTTCATTTGCAGTCATCTTAACTATCCTTGTCCTGGGCGGGCACATGTACAATCACATGTTTTTTTTACATTGTGGAAAGTGTCTTTCTCAATTATATACAGCCCCATGCACTTCAGTGATTGTGGAACCCCTCAACAATAGCCAACCAATCATCATGCAGTACCAGCTGGGTGTTTAACATTTTATAAGAACCAACTGATGATGATAGCTTTAATATACTCTGTCAACTCAAGAATTTCTACTTTGGAGTCTATCCAAGTCAATTTCTATTGATGGATTAATGTTGAGCAGATTTAGCAAGTCGCCCTGTTATTACCATTCATTGTTATCATCCACCATTGATGATGATGAACTTAACCCACCCCAAGTTCACTCAGAAGAGTTAGATTCGTATTTAAAACATAGGATGTTCGTGAACCAGTTGGTTTCATTATTAGAAAGACAAAATAGCACCCGAAGGAGTTTACAGGGCTAGGAAAAAATATTTTCCGGGGTGATGAAACACCCACCCACCCTCGCCTAGCATTCGGAAACAAATTGTAGACACCACCCCTGATGAGAATGACCATTTCAGACACCACACATGTTGTATAAAACCACTTGCCTGTGAATTTTGTGCTGGGTGTGTTTAGTCGCATGCTTGTCATGGTACATAGAGGCATTGCAAAACACGCACACTGTCGCAGACATCCCAGATCGATCTTATGTCACATAAGTATTAACTTTTGTAGTTGGCAGTTCATGTTTGTTGTATCTAAATTCAAATAAAGCATATCACGTGTGTCAGATACCCACTAACAACACTGCGCTGTCACCACAAAGGAATTCCAATGTTAAATCTGAGACAACGAAAAAAGTGTACATGCGTTTCCTCGACTGAAAACCGCACTAGTTTGGTATTTGTTTTGATCAATGAGTTTTTTCTCTCTCGATATTTTCCTTTATCCCAAATGAGCGCTATAATGCAACTACATGTAGCATATGTGCATGTACATGCAGTACATTGTATAACAAACGAAGATGTGCTGGATGTGGATGTGCCTTCAGTTCATGATTGATTGATTGATTGGGGTTTAATGATGCGTTCAGCAACTAAGGCCATATCACGATATTGCAAGTTTTAGTGGTGGAGGACATCCGCACACAAACGGCTAATCTAACAGTGATTTCAATAGCCGATAACGTCGACCAAATGCGGCAAATCACCGGTCATCAGTGAGTAACTGGCAACTCCACCAAATAATGATTTCGAGTTACAAAGTCCATGATGGAAACATGTGGATTTGAACCCTCATCGCCAGCGCTGATTGGCGAAACGGCTTGGAGTTGTACCCCTAACCGATTGAGTCGCCGAGGCCCCGCCTTCAGTTAGTATATTGATACTATACAATTATATAATTATGTACCTGTTAAATGTGCCTTTGCCATGAGTTTGTATTTAAATGTAAACATCACATATCATAATTATGTGCTAGTCTATTGAGACTAAAGAATTTAATTGAAACAAGCTGTCGCAGACGGCGGTATCCCCCGCCGAATTGTGCAGTTGGGAAAGTGCGTTCTCAATAATGTTTGCATTCTCAGTATGTGCTAAACGAGAGGTGGGATTTTGTCAAAAAGCCTGGCTTGCGAACTCATTTTAGGTACTGACATTTGTGGAAATTAGCCATGTGACGTCGTGACATTTGTGGAAATAAGCCCTGTGACGTCGACCATTTGCACAACAATTTTTTTTTTAAAGTCCAATAAGTCCGCTTAAAATATCCGGCAGGACCTGGTTTTCGAACTCGTTCAAGATACTGGTCAAGTGAACTCATATACCAACTATCTTTGAAATCCGTTGAGATTTGTGGAAATGAGCTATGTGACGTCGTCTATTTGCTATTTGGTAAATTCGACAAAAATAATAAACAAAGTCCAATAACTCCGGTAAAAATATCCGGCCGGACCTGGCTTGCGAACTCATTCTAGGTAATGGTCAGGTGAACTCATATACCAAATATCTGTGAAAACCGTTGATTTTTGTGGAAATGAGCCCTGTGACGTCGTCTAATTGCTATTTGGTAAATTCGACAAAAATAATAAACAAAGTCCAATAACTCCGGTAAAAATATCCGGCCGGACCTCTCTCTGAAAAACACTGTGTAGAAACGCTACACACTTTGTACACATATATGTGTAACATCTGCTCTCCAACAATTATGTGTAGAAACTGTAGAGAAATTTTGGTACACACAATATGTGTAGTTCTACACACATATATATGTAGCCACTATACACTTATGTGTAGTGAAAATTTGGTACACAGTTAGTACACAGTTAGTATACAGTTAGTGTGTACTTTATTTATACAAATTTGTGTACAGTTCTACACATATCTGTGTAGCCACTACACACTTAAAGTGTACTTTATTTATACACATCTGTGTAACAACCTACACACTTTTTTAGTATTTATTACGCACTATTGTGTATATTTGGTACACACACTGTGTACCAACCAATCTATACACTTTATGTGTAATAAATTTACATGCATTCTTTTTGCAAATATTGGACATTTTGGGGTGATATGTAGCCACTGTAACATCAAATCAGAATCGTATGGTTGAGGCCACTGAATTTAAGCCATCACAGCAATAATGTTTGTTCTTAAAAGCGATAATTATTAGCCAAAACAAAGTCATGAAAAACATCCTATCATATGTCATATAATTATGCTGAATGGTCCTAACTTCACATTGGCATTTACATGTACTGGTATAATAAATTTGCAATGATAATGAAATGAGCAAGAAAAATTGAAGTCAGTTTTAAAAAATTAATAATTGCTTGCATTCTGGAGCCAGAATCGAAGCCACTTCTTCAATTAACAGGGCACGAGGATCTCTGGAATGACTCCAAGCCACCTCTCCCATGTTAATGACATGAAGATCTTTCGACAACTGAGCATGAAAACGGAGAATGAAAGTACCATAACGATAAATTTTGTTGAGAAAACAGCACTGTCAGAAAATGTTACCCAGAACAAAATCACAAAGAATGTGCTATCAGATAGACATCGAGTATGACCAAACATCAGCGTTATTTGGCATTGTCATTTGCCTGTAAAATAAATAGGCAACTAAGCAAATATATTGGAAAGGAAACGTTAGAGGCACTAAAGTTTATAATTTAATTGCTTGAACCCTATAGAGCCAGCATCGAAGTCACCTCTTCAATTGACAGGGCATGGTGATCTTTGATATGACTCCAAGTCACCTCTCCCATGTCAATGACAAGAGGATTTTTCAGAAACTGAGTGAGCACGAAAATATCATTATGGTCAGTTTTGACAAGAGAGGACACAGCACATTCCAAAAAGTATTAACCCACAGATAATTTGTTATCATATACATCGTATTTGCGGAATGGACCTAACTTCAGATAGTTGGCATGGTAATTCAAATATACCATTACAATAAAATGGCAATGGCAATACAAGCAATGCTATTATGAATAGAGTTACATGCATGCTACATGTATTTTAATAATTGTTCTCATTCTGGAGTCGGCATCAAAGTCACCTCTTCAATTGACAAGGCACAAGGATCTTTGCAATGACTCCAAGCCACCTCTCCCATATCAATGACATGAGGATTTTTCGAAAACTGAGCATAACTGAGTATAAAATTATAATTTTTTATCTTTTTTGAACTTTTGACACAAAAGACAGAACTGTCAGAGTACCATTAAAATTTACGACAGAAGTTACATCCAAAGTGGGAGCAGCCGTTTCTGCTGTATTAGTTAGGGTACCATCCGTCATCATGAAAATTGAGATTCAGTACCAATGCCTACATACAATTCAGAAGCAGAATCCACAGGACACTGATTTAAGGCGTCACAGCATCAAACACCCAGATTATATTTGGTCTTTTTGAAGTTACTTAATTGTTCTGGCCATGAAGCACTGTAAACACAGATTCCCTCAAATTGCCAAAACAATTAATGGATTAATGGTCACCCACTGACTTATCCTATTTTCAGTAGATAAGTAAACAGTAAACCCATAGTATAACTGACATCGTTTTCCAATAACAAGTTACTACCAGTACTTTGATAGAGAAACGTTAATTCTCAAAGAGTATAAATATTTTGCATGAAATTTAATTTTATATCAAAATATAAGATCATTCATGTATCATGATCATGTGTGGTATATAACTCTATATCCAACAAAACTAATGATACTGGGAATTCATATTTCATGTGCTGGAGGAGCCTTCAAATTATTGGTTGACGCCGGAGTAACATTTGAGTCACAAGCAAACATGTTCACTGGTCTTGATGGTCCACTTCAGAAGTTCTTGCAATGGCCTCGGCTGTTTCAGTCGGTTAATAAATTAGATGAATAATAATACGTCCTGTGCTCCAATCGTGTATTTAGCCAAAATCAAGGCTTCATTTACCATGATTTACATGAACATGAAATTCCTTAGTTGAAGATTGTCATCCATCCTCATTCACAAAAACTTATTAAATCTTAATTTACAAAGCACATGTATGATATTACACACAGCTGAAGATTGTCATACATTTGAGAACTGGTCCATCAATACTGTTTGTCATCCACCTTGAATGAAAAATTCAACTCATCTTCATGGAATTTTGGAGCTACGGCCATACATAGTAACCGATCACTACTGTATGGTAATTCTCTACTTCCTGATATGACACATTTTATATCTGATTCCGTAGTCGTCCTGAAAAAATAAAATATTTGGAGTCAGAATTTGAAATTATTTTTTATGCACGTCATGGTTTGAACTGACAATAATCTATTTTTCATGGATCCTAACAGTTAACCATCCATTTTCAGACACCCCCCACCAGTTGATGAAAATCCACAAATCAGATTCCAGCTAGCTAGGTCAGTTGTACAAATGTTAATGATATTTCCCAAATACATGTATGGAATGACATACTGTATGATCTCTAGGCCTCAATTTAAAGATGAATGATCTGTTCTCATACGTTTCCTGGGTATAACATAATGAAAATGAGTCAAAAACACCTATCCGGGAATGCTACTATCAATTAATATTGAATTTTTATCATATATTTTATTATATAATTCAACATAATAGTGGGACATAATAGTACTTTTAGAAAGAGTTATTTCGCATGCAACGGTCAGAACAAACACGAGCTGTAAAATGTCGCAAATTTATTGTATGTATGTACCAGATTATAAGAAATATAATTTTTCAATATTAAAGATGCATAATCCGATTAAATGCCCCACAATTACTATTTATTTGGATTCGGAGGTAACAATTATATGAATCGAGTCAAGGAACCCACCTATCAAAGCTCAGAGTTATTAGATATAAAAAAAATTAATCTATTAACCATCGAGAGTTATTTGTGGTCTGGTAAAAAGTCGACAAGCCGACGGTCTCGGACCAAATTGCAGATGAAGATGGATAACTCTATAATCAAGTGGCTACAATGAACATGTTGACAAATAACAAGTTTCGAGCAATTTTATACTATAGTTGACAGTCGTTAGCATTATTTTGGGCAATTAATCGATTCTGATAACTGAAGCGGCATTTAAAAAAATGTTGTTGGAATCTGAATATATGGGGACCATCGAATTGAGTAACTTTAATTGATATAAGCATTTCCGGACAGGCATCATTGATTCATACTTATTATTTTATACCCAGGAAACTATATACAAATTGTTATAGGAAGCTAATTTTTACATGAAAAGCTTATATATATTAGTATTATACAATGTATATTGAAGTAAGATAATTAATCACTTTGAAGAAAAAAACCCATCTAAATATACAGAAACTGTCAATGTGGTGAACGCTATCGCACGAGTTTGTTATGACACAAGTTCCATGAAACATTACATTAGTGGCCAGTGTCAAGTTGCATCTTGCAGCATAACATTTTAACAAATAAGGGCACAACTATTTGCCTACTCCATGTGCAGGTGTGGTTTTGTATTTACTACACACCAATATTCAATCAAATAATAATATCTTTCCACTTCCTATGCAAGTTAGTTATCTATTAAACATGACAAGAAATTAAATTAATTCTGTGGTACTGGATGGTGTGTCATGCATGATGTCAAATATGTTGCGAGTCTCAATCAGGTTTGCACTATAGTGGACAAGCTGAAATTACCACAAACAAAGTAACGTAACACAAAATAGACCAAAATATCGCAGTTGTGCAAATAGAAGTAAAATAATATAAATTAAAGAGCTTTATTCCACACCTATTTAGCTACCAAGAGGTCACATCTCAGCATTCCAACACATAAGGTACACATGGAACTTTGTTTTACTAAGCATACGATGGAATTTCTCCATGGAATAGACAGCTGATATATTGTGACGTCATTTGTCGTTTCAAAGTTCATTCTATGTGTTAACAAGTACTAATGAAACCCCATACTGAATCAGACATGTCATATATTAACATCTATTTCAAGAAACATTGACGTTTGACCTGAAATCAGGTGATATATTAAATTCTGGCATATGAACAGTGGTTCTGCGAATGCGCATATATATGCCTAAACCTGATGAATATTTTCATTTGGGTGTATACTTACCGCCCTCTGATTTATTATTGTATCTAATTTACCCAACATAGAATGTAGCCTCTTTTTGGGGAGCAAATGCAAAAATAACAAATTATTCAACACCAACTACAAAATGTATAAACTACTGATTTATATATGGGGAATTGTTGTATACGATAGATTATTTTACAGACTCAAAACATGGCATTTCTCGCTAATCGCTACCAGTCACCGAACAGATATATTCGAATCGCAATATTCGATTCGCAATGTTGGTATTTGATTGATCATATTTGAATATTGACAGGACCCTACTTAATTTACCATATTCAAATCCTAATAGTGTTACATATATACAATATGGATAAAATTACCTATTTTTTTCTGAAGAATCATGTATCATGCTTTTAACAGATGTATCACAATGTCCTTATTCCCACATTTTTATATATTTTGTCGACAACATTTATAGTTCCTTAGTGGCTGTGATTGGTAAACCTAGCATTAAAAACCAGAAAATAGCATCCAACTGAAGCTAAATGATAAATTCAATTGTTTCAATGTGACTAAGCACTATATTGGCATGGAATGATATGCTATAAAAATCATATTATTGCAGCAGGGATGTATCGAATGTCTAGCATGACGGTATATAGACTGTACATGTGCATGTAGGTTGCAATACATGTTAGTCAGACCAAGTAGTCCCCGATGCCCCTCTAAGTTAAAAGATTTTTTTAAATGCATACTAACGTCATTATACATGTATTTATACTCACAATTTTGTAAGCTCACAAATTCCAGAAAGTTATTTTTTGCAGCAACCTCAGATGATCATTCTTAGGCAAAGCTGAGATCATCAGCAACAATTTTCCTTCTATTTCTGCGATCAACAATGGTCTGTGGAAAAATAAATAGTAAAAACTTATTAGAATATTGTCTTCTTAAGTAAAAGCTATTTTTCAGACTAGTTAAATTAAAATACTATACACACATCTGATATATGTCCGTGAAATTACAACAAGAATCCAACAACACGTTAGCGATATATCAAACTGTTGTATTTGTTATTTATCAACATTCATCCGGGACATATACAGACTGACAGAGGGTCTCCATTGGGGAGGCGTCCACCTTGACTTGAAATGAACATTTACAAGGCCACCCCCACCCCACTCCTAAAATACCCAACTAATGTTGTATTGTATCAGGCATGAATTCAACAAACTTGTCAATTTTTTTTAAGTTGGGGCACCCCCCCCCCCCCCCCACCATGTCCCCATCCCAACCCACCAACCCCTCCAGTGCCGAACTATTTTATCAAAGTTAATATTCATGGCACATGATTCTACATTCCCATTTAGATTCATAATTTTCTGAGAAATATATGGATTGGTTTATGGGTTTTCCCCACCACCTATCGGCCATATGTTTTTCCTGCCAAAATCATACTTTTTATACAAAACGTTCAGCTTGTATTTGTCGTTGTACACCGACCCCTAATATTTTGCATTTATCATTTCCCTTAGTTTAAGAAATGACTCTTTGAATTTATATCGGACAAAATATTAACAGTCAAGATAAAACAGATGGCCACTTTCCTATGATACGTTGCAGTTTGTGGCATTAGTGACTGGTGACAATTCTTTTAATACTGATTTATGTTCTCTTTATTTTTTTCAGTTTTACGCCCCCCCCCCCCCTACCAGAGAGAATCCCTGCAGTCTATGGACAATGCAAACAACATGGTATTCCAGTCAAAAAATCATTTTCATGATAATTAACATGCTGTTTGCATCATTCCTAGATGCATATGAGCGTATTTTGCACTAATACATGGCTAAAATTCATTCATTTGTTGCATATACATGTATTCAGTTGAGTATAAAAGTAGATGGTCCCATAAATTATCAGATTTAGTGTACAGTCTCCCTTTAAGTCGACGCAAAAAGTTAATCGATAAATTCCATGCTAAATATTGAATTGAGTAACCAGGGGAAATTTCATGATTGTAAGTGACAATGTAACATATATTGAAATT
Source organism: Siphonodentalium dalli (assembly GCA_032622095.1). Taxonomy (NCBI): domain Eukaryota; kingdom Metazoa; phylum Mollusca; class Scaphopoda; order Gadilida; family Siphonodentaliidae; genus Siphonodentalium; species Siphonodentalium dalli. The sequence goes on along the minus strand of CP136063.1, from coordinate 159,204,543 downwards.
GGTTCACAAAAGTCGCCTAAATCATGCAGCTGGGACCTTGACCTAACTTAAAATAAATCATTATTACCACTTAACAGGGCATTCCCCTGAGTATTTCCCTGGATTATTAGCAGTGTTTTATAATAATAATAATAATAATAATAATAATGACAGTTTTATATAGCGATTAACCAATTACTTGCTCTAACATGCTTTTTTATAAACATTACAATATTAATTAACCTAGTCTTTTGTACAAGCCAACCAATGAACCGGCTGCAACCATTGCAGGTGCTGCTCTAGTTTGATCAGAACATATGCTCTGATACTCAACAGTGTGACTAGCTGACTGGTACTCGTGTAAAGCCTGAGTGGTGCGAAGCCGACACAGTACGAGTGACCTTGCTTAAGGGTCACAACTTTGCGCAGGATTTAAAACAGCGAATAATTTGACAATTGTACGTCGCTCAAAGCGGCCAACACTGATGTATGAAGACTCGCAATACACCAGCATCGATGCAAAATCATATCGCTGTGTAATAAAAGTCCGACACGCTAACCACGGGACCACGGTGTTCCACTGGTATGATGAAATCTTATAACAAAACTTTTGCTTGATATTAGTCCAAGTTTCCTTCGAAATAAACCAGCTGGTGACATCGGTTAGCAATAATCAGTAACCTCAGTTTGTTTACATTTAATTGAGTCACTTCACAAGGTAACATTTTGTATTTGTGTAAATATGGTGATAAAACATATTTTTCACATTACATTAAAGATACGGGAGGCCTTGGCGGTGGGTATGCTGTTAAAATATTCAAATCCGTCAAAATCCGCCATAAACAGAAGGAATAGTAAGATATAGACAGACTTTGTTCTTATGTCAATCAGAAATATGGCATAAACAGTATGTTATTGTCAACTTTTTCCCTTTGTTATGTAAACAAAAGCAAAAAAAGTTACTTTTCCTGGCTTTTGTTTAGATCCGGATATGGTAAACATAAAGAGCGTTATTTGTTACTGTTTTCCTGTTATGGAAATAATAAAGAGCGTTTATATAATTTTTGTGTGATTAAACAATAGAATTGCGCAGCGTTATGTAAACAGAAGCACAACTTCTGTAACACGAGCAGTCTCTTGTTTAAGTACAGCAGCGTATGTCTTGACGACAATATACTATTTACGCGCTGATTATGTTTGGCATATGAGCGGAACTGTATATATTTTGGTGTTCCTTCTGATTATGGCGATTTGAACAAATATAAATATTTCTGCAACGAACGCCGCCCGTGCCTTTAATAGTTACTACTTTCATTTGTCAAATATTGTGGAGTTCAGAAAAAATATTATATTTTCTATGGAATAAACCGGTTCACTGTCACAATTGTATCATTTTATTACAGTTATTGCCTAATTGGGAATTTTATGTGAGCGGGTCAACAACACTAAACCCCGATATATATGTACGAAGACATTTAAATGTGACTTGGACATAAAACAGTAATATCCACGATTACACTAGCTGGTTTTTTGTTGAATGAAACTTGAACTACAACTAGCTCAATATAAAAATGGCCCACCACCGACCACTTTCATGATGATGTCACTGATGTAACAGGTGACATTATCTCTCCAAAGCATACACATCTGGCATCTGTATCACAATTAAATTTTTGTTGGTGAACAACAGTTCATTGAAAAATTATTTCAATGGAATATTCACCAAAATTTTCAGAAACAATAACATGCATTATATACATGATGATATTTAGGTCATGGTAGGCCTGCATTGTATGCCGTACACTAGTGGTAATGCGAGTAATAACACAAGTTTTTTGGGCATTACAGCTATAAATATACTTTAGGGGGAGTTCTCTACAAAGTATCAGTTTTTCCGGGCATTAAGAATTTAAAGATGCATAATCCAAATTAATGCTGCCAAATGATTATTTCTTTGGCCTCGGGGTGAAAATATTTGATTCGAGTCGAGGAACCAACCCATCAAAGCTCAGAGCGATCAGATATTGATTTTTGAAATTTGTTATTTCTTGAAATTCTTAACTATTTGTGGCCAAGAAATGAGTTGTCAAACCGAGTGGCCGGATTCGTCATCTCAGGTTTAAACCGCCGTGTGTCAGCAAAATCCGTGGTTTAAACCCGAGACCACAGGTCTAAGTGACGCATTCGTCATCTCTGGTTTAAACCTGGTCCAGCCAGACCAATGGTTTAGCAGTAGTGTCTCTGTATCGTCGAGATAATTAAACGTACTTGCTAATGCGGACCGCCTCGTTTTATTGATTTCGACAATCAATAATTACGACAGCGGTCATATTTTGATTGGAAATTTATAAGCGAGAAGCAATCACACATATAAAGCGTATAGGGATAAGTTTTTGTCAATTTCAATATCGTTTTTGCGTTTTATAAGCTTAAACCGGCAACTAAACCATCTAATTCGGCGGTCCAGCTAAACCAGCTTTATCGAGGCTAAACTTGAGATGACGAATCCGTCTTTTCTTCATCGCGGTTTAGAATTGTCAAGCAATCAGTCTAAGGGTGGAGCTGTAAATAATCTCGAGTGAGGGCGTGTCTAAGTGGCTATTGCTGACTGGTGTGATCATGTCACAGTTGATTCATTCGCACGTGAGCATGGACAATTTCCTAAATATATGATTTTTACAACTAACTTGTGGGTTTTTTTGTTTGGCTTGTGGCAATCACAAATACTGGTGTTTTCTACGAATTCATTTGAAGGGTTCAACGTTTTAATTTTGACACCAAAACGATGCTACTGCTTGACCAGATATGCTATACACATAGTTTGAAATCCTAAACTTATATTGCAATATGAGTCAAATTTGATAATTTATTTTGATGTAAATCATGCCACAAAGATCTACTCTGGCTACGCCCGCAAATTCCCTTAATATTCTACCAGTTATATAAAAACCTGGGAACCTTTTTAATTTTCTGCATGACGGGAAATTTATGAAATTGAAAAAAAATCAACGCATGTAATATATTTCTTTATTAAAAGCTGTCCCATAAGCATATTGCCTTTACTTGACTGGCCTCTTGGTCCAGGATTGACTCGATTATGGAGACTTTATTCAGCGCCAGAGGGGCTTTGCGCACATTTTAATCATTTGAACATTTTAATATAAAAAACAATTTAATTAAATTTAAAACAAACAAATGTTAATTTAAATTTAAATTTTGTTTCTTTTTATATTCAACTCCTTACACAATTTAACAAAAAAAATTCATTTTTTTTAAATTATATTTTCCTTATTTTTAAATCTAAATTTTTAAAACCTAACGCCATTATACCACACAAATCACCACACCTAATTTAATTGAAATCGGTCCAGGGGTATTGGAGAACAGTTGTGAACAGAAAAATGGACATACAGATAGACAGCTCCTATACCATTTAATATATACAGATATACATGTAAATACACCAAATTTTGTCTTTGCGGGTGAAGCATCTTGCAGAAATCTATCACAAACAAAGTGATGAACAGAGCGTGAAACTCGTGTTGAGAGACATGACCTTTGTTAAATTGATTTCAACACAGAATGAGATCGGATTAATAGTCAATAAGCGATACTTGTTTCTCAATGAATAAATCCATTGAGCGAGCACGCGGTCACGATAATTTATGATCGTCCTATATTTTGGTCCGATTGGTAAGAGGGTAGTTTGATTGCATAATCATATCACCGAATCGAGTTGTCAATTAGCTGGCAACTGACCGACAAAAACGCCCCCTTAGACCCGGTTTGGCTGGACCGCCAATGTAGGTTTAAACCAGGTTTAAACTCGGAGGTTTAAACCGGAGATGACGAATCCGGCCAGTGTCTCGGACAAAATAGCGGATGAAGATGGATAACTCTAAAATCAATTGGTAATACGGCCAAATTTTGTGATACGAAAGTGATAATATGGCCATATTTCAGTGAACAACATGTTGATAAATAAAACGTTTTGGGAAATTTATACCATATAGTTGACAGCGGTTAGCACTATTTTGTTGTAATTAATCGATTCTGATGACAAATGCATATTTTCAAGAAATTTTGTTGTTGTTGTAACTTGATGACATGGGGAACATCTGATCAGATTGATTACCTTTAAGAGACGGTAATGCTGAACTCGAAACGCAATGTGAACATGTCATGTGGTGTGTAATGCCGATAATAAGGCTTTTAAGCTGTCAACTACATGTGACTGGTAAAAAGAGTCTTAAATTTTCATGATTTTATTCAAAATACTTTCGTTTACGAATAGTGTTGAAATGACTAGTCGAACCCTAGTCCAAGTCTTCTTGTACTAAAACCAGCTAAGATATTGGGATGGCGATGCTGGCGTTTAGTCCAAGCCCGCTTGCATACCAATCCTACCACACGACTTACGCCCACGATCTGTGGCGGGAATCTGTGGTGTATTTTACTCGATTTACCTAGCAAATCAATACATGATGCTATATACATCGGAAGGGCTTACATCTTATGGTCATAATGGTGTATATTAATCTAACTTTAATGTTAAATTACACATAGAATATTCCGGTTGATTGACACAAACATCGATTTGTTTATCTGTTTGTTTACGTTTTAACCGAAAGCCGAAGTGGTCCGAATAAGTTCGGCATAATCCGCTGTTCGTTCTGGGAATTCTACTTTCCGTTTCTATATATAGCGCGGGTTTTCCGAACAAAAATGTCGAAAACCGATCGCCCGAAAGTCCAGTTTTCTATGTGCTTTCAGAACAATTCCCGCACTAAAAACTTAATGACATAATGGAGGATCAGAACGGTAGTTTTGTTGACAATTTTCGGAAGCAACTTGTCAAAATTGGAGCAAATTAGAACTCTTACGTCTGACTTGCCATGCGTGTGATGTGCATTTTGACTTGTGTGTTGATAAAATAATCGGAGAACCGAATCACACAGTTTCGAAATATAGTTCTTCCGTTTTAGTGGGACTTTTCAAACTTAAGGTTCATTTATTTAGTGTATTACATTTATATCTCCAATGTTTAATTAATCTATTTATTATTTTATTTATTGACACACATAATTACGATTACAATGGAGAATTCATCGTAATTTGCGTTGTTGTCCAAAATCTACGGAATATTTTCAACGGAAAATGCCGAACACAGTTCGGGAGGTCAACCGAGTTCGCATACTTTTAAAAAATTGTAAACATTGAGGTAAATGTCTCTTTTCGCATTAAATTACCGTTTTAAATTCACAACTGATGTGGGTTTCAGATAAAATAGCATGTCTTCTGCGGAAAATATCCGTTTATTGTCGCAATTGTGATATTTTATTTCATATAATTGTGGTTTTATTTGAGCGGGTCACTAACGCTTAAGTCGTGTCATAAGCGAGCATATAGGGCGGTCTTGGACTAAACGCCAGCATCGCCATCCCAATATCTTAGCTGGTTTTAGTACAAGAAGACTTGGACTAGTCGAACCCCAAAAGTCGAGTCTAAGTCGACTAACTGGTACCTGCAGCCAAAAATTGTATACATGCATCTATACCCATATCCTTATTTCCCTCAACGCAACAGGTATAAAACAATTGTAGAGTATCAGCTTTTTCACAATCTACTATCGGAAGTATTTAATCACGTGATTACGATAAACCAGGGTTCTTCAACCAAATTTTCATTGAAACTGTAAGTCCCGAATGTCAATTTCACTGTAATTGAACTTGGAACACCTGGTGACCCAGTTATCTCACGATTCGTGCTTGACTCATGCGCTATATAATATTGAACATACTGACTACCAGCACATTTGAGTTTTTAATATTGATCAATGTGCCATGTACTAGACTAAGTCTTCTCAGTTCACAACAGGCTTGGGATCATCCCAACTGATATGGACCGAGAAGACTTGGTCTAGCCATGTACCTACATTATATTCTTTTAACTTCTATTGTGGGGAGTACCCTGCTGGACAAAACAAGTGTCCTCTTAACCGCGGTGCGGTTAGCATGCCACTGAAGCTGAAATGAAACTACACCGCGGCTCCACCGGCCGCGGTGTACTTACCGTTCGGCCATGGTGTAGTTGCCTTGGTGTATGTTCATTAAACTGACAAAAGACGATACAAACCAGAATTCTAACCATGGTGTACATGTTCGGCCGCGGTGTAGTTGCCGTTCGGCCGTGGTGTACTTGCCGTTCCGCCGCACTGTACTTGTCATTCGGCCGCGGTGTACTTGCCGTTCGGCCGCGGTGCTCAACTGCAGTTAGAAACTCGAACGCCAAATACACCGCGGTGGCAATGGACACTTGTTTTGTTCAGCGGGGTATATACAATGTTCCGGCTAGTTGACAGCAAAATGTCGAGAGTGGGAGCTATCGCCATCAACGTTATATAGTTGACTAATCGTTTCAACACTACTTACGTAAGCAAACATCGATTCATTCGATGTTTTATCTGGACAAAAAAAGGTTAAGTCATTTATCATTGAAATTTTTGTTGTTGTTCAAAAATATATCACTTTCAAACAATGCTTAAAACATCACCCACTGAGAAAGTGGAAATAATATACCAATAACATGATTTTGGAGGGTGTTATGGTTTAAATATTAATGTCCAGACAGGAATGATTAAATCCCTTGGGCCTGTTAGTATTATCGGACTGAGACCGTCCACATAATTGTCAGTAAATTGAAAGCGTCTGAGTAATATGTAGAAGAAGCATCTTATTACTATTAATACCTGTAAGGAATTTATGTAGATGTAGTGGAATCCTAGGCTATAGTACTGTCCAGTCAGTCAGTGTTGTAGGCTAGCATAATCTTCGTATGGCAAATTGGAATGACAAGTCGTTTGATCCAATTGTTGTCATCCCCAGACTCAATCAGACCTCTGGTACTTGTATTTTCACTTGTGCTTTTAACTTGTGTTACGATTGTGTGATGTGCAGTACTTTCCTTCCTTAATTGGTGAAACTGTAACTTGAAAGAAATGGTTTGATATTGTAATTGTTAACTTTGACAAAATGTTTACATCATTTCACGTAGCCGTTGGCATTGTCTGATTGTGCAGCCGTTGTTGGCCCATGACCATGTGATTATGGCACTGTCAGTTTTTATTTAGTTTAAGAATATGTACTTTGCTCCAGTACAGATCTTTGTACATATTTATATATGTAGTAATAAGTAGGACACCATTGTTGAGAGCTGACTATACACTGCCTCCAATGTAATTTAAGGAAAAGTACTAGCTGTAACGAAGAGTTAAATAGATGCGAACACGTACGAAATCGTGACAAATCCTACAAAATATCGGTCGGACTTTGTGTCGCCATCTGCATTCCCAGTACCACGGGCATCACAAATCAATCATCGATGCCACGATCAGTGATCTGAGAAATATTCCAGAAGCCAAAGAGTCTCAGACAAAATTTGAAAAAATGCGTACTGGACTAACTTCGTACCTCTGCTCCTCTCGTAATGTCATAACCAGGGATGACACTACACTTGGCACACCGTCGGATCAGGAGCCGACGCTAATGGCTGTCCCGTGTGCAACAATGTGCGCACGTTAAAGATCCCTACCGTGGCGAAGAAGTCACGGGTTCGGCAAAAAAAATTATGGATCTAATCGATCCCGTCCTGTTAAAGCCTGCCTTGGTCACTAGGACGTAACAACTACAGACGAATTATTTTTTGGAAAGACAACAGTAACGCCAAAGGTCAAGGTGACAAATAATGGAAAATAGGGATAAATTCCGGACGTTTTGTTCGATGCCGGGTCATTCCGGTGTCGGTGTGGCTTTCAATATCATGAATATAACCAAGGCTATCAATTTGAATAGTTCCAACTTTCATTGATTGATTATAAAATGACATTGGGTCATTGCCAGTTCATGATGATTGTAAATGACCATAAAATAAATGACAACTATTTTTACTGTCGTCGAATTTACGTTCAATCAACATGTTGTATGATACATGTATACGGAGTATCTATAATTACGTACTTCGTGGGTTTGCATAAATATTCTCACCTTTACTAAAATATATTCTTTTGACGACGGCTCAAATTCAGTGGTCTTGGGGTCTAAACTGTGATCGACACCAACAAACCAATATGGCTTCCACCAGACAGCGTGCAGATGGAGTTTTACTTCGTCGCGCATGCGTTATATAATCACGAGCGCTGTACACAGTTGAGTGTAGTCTCTTAGACAAACATGTGTACATATAGAAAAATACATGCAACATGTGTGTACACATGTATACAATTTTGTATGGATATTGGCGCTACACACCATGTGTCCAGTTCTACCTCTACAGTAGTTTGCAGAGAGCTGGCTTGCGAACTCATTCTAGGTAATGGTCAGGTGAACTCATATACCAAAACTCTTTGAAATTCGTTGACATTTGTTCAAGTTATGACTCTTACAAATTCGGGACGAACGGGCGGACAGACGGACGGAACCTATTCCTATATCCCCCGCAGATTTTCAATTTGGGGGGGGGATAATAAATTATTCCCCATGCACCAGGTCGTATATAGCTATTGTTCCAATCGTTCTTCATATTAAACGCGGAACTTCCGTTGAAAGTTTCCCCAATTCGTATCTGCGTTTTCCACGACTAACCACTCTCGGTACCGTTCTGGTAACTAGTTTTATTTGTCAACAGAAACTTTAGCTCACAGTGCGCCATTGCTGTATCCCTCAAATCGCGGGTATGTTACTCCCACGAACGTGGTTGTTGAAGGGCCAGAAAGTGGTGAAATCAACTTATTTCCAACGATGCAATAAAGGCAAATGAAGCATCATATGACCACGCTCGCAACGATTTACGAAGATACCCATGAGTTTCTCATCGGTCGTTAGAGCTGTAATGTAGTTATGTATACGCACCTTCAGCCCCGTCATGAATCACCTTCATATATATTATATATATATATTAGTCAAACTTTTCTCAATTAATTTTTTATGCAAAACGAAAACAGATAAATACTTGCAATCACCGTAACGTGTATGGTACAGGCATCGTTACTGTTACGTTCGCGAATTGTTACTCCGCGGTATCTTTTATTAAATACTAATTATGCCACACCACAAAAAACTACTACTTATTATGTGTTCCACACCAGAACATGATAGGGAATCTACAAACTCAATCATGGTGGGTTTAGCTGGTTTTGACTCCTGTACAACAGAGCCCATAAAATCAGAAGATCAGTTTTAGATTTGTCAGATTTGACACCATAACAATCCCATTGGCACGTGTTCTATACCAGAAGATACCACGTCTTCTATACCAGAAGATACTAAGATCGTGCCAATTAGTCCATTAAATTGAAAGCACTGATTGTCAGATATGGAATTTTCAAAAATGATGATGTTAACACCACTTATAAATCTTAGACCCGAGTAAGCCCATGTTTTGTTTTTAGATAATTCCACTACTGAAAGGAAGATTTCCCCAAGACATTTGATATGGTATGTCAAATGTTGAATTTCCAACCGCCGTTCAGAATTTTTCAGTACTACATTTTATATATAATATAAAAAAACTACAAACAACCTGCATAATAGTAGAAACACCAGTCTCAAACAGATTAGTAGATATATGTACATGGTTCCAACCAATAACTGTATTAACAGTAATGTTCAATAATTAAAGTTTTTAAATTGTAATGCCACTTGGCGTTTTGCGCTCCAAAATACACCTATAGGAATATTAATTTTTGAATTTGCCACGGTGCCGAAATAGGTCGATAAATAATAGAACTACCTTTCTACGAGCATTATATGTTCCAGATAAGACGCTGTTTTTTGGGTTGACCGATGGTTGGATTGACCGATGGTTGGGTCACCCCAAAACACAGCCATTTTTACAGCATGGATCAGAAAAGAGCGTTCCGTGTTAGTCTATTCCTGATATGGTAGAAATAAAGAGCGTTTGTTTCACTTATGTGCAAAAAAATAAAAACAGCAAATGGCTGTGAGCATGCATATTTTTCAGAGCACTTGCAGTCGGTATATCACTATTTCGTGCTTGTGTCAACCTATGGTATACCTCCATCCAGATACACAAAATTTGGAAGTTCGAGTTAGTTACCTTAGAAAGGTTTGACAAATTTGGTATCAAATCGACCGTTTCTACTAAGTAATTAATGGGAATGAAGCACAAAATTGGTCAAACCTTTCTAAGGTAATTTTCATCGACCGTGAAGGCTATTCGTTCCCTCCCATTAGTTACTTTGTAGAAAATGCAATCAGTGCTAACGATGTAAAACCCACGCACGTCCCTCTTGAATCGTTGTAAGCTTGGTCATATATGATAATCTATTTGCCTATGATCCGTCGTTGGAGACGGCGCGCGATTTCATCGCTTTGTGTCCCATCAACTACTACTCTGTTTTTGGGAGTGTCATCCTCGTGTTTCGAGAGATAAAGACATTGTACAACCTGAGATAGAGTTTCTTGTTCACAATAAAGGGTACTGAGGGTGCTCGCCAATGGAAAACGAATCTTCCAGTGTTATAGATTGGGATATTGTCACGGACGCCCAGCGTTGGACATGGCTAACGGTGGGAACAATTTTTCTAGTAATAGGGTGCATCGGAAATAGTTTGTCTATTGTGGTTTTCAGTAGGCGAGCAATGAGACAGACGCACGTTCATTTGTATTTCATTGTTCTTGCCGTCTCAGATGTTATAAGTCTTTTTGTTCAGACTCTACCGAGAATTGCACAATACGGCTTTGGTAACAATATTCGAGAAGAAACAAACTCTATGATGTGCAAATCAATGTGGTTTTTACATGCGTGGAGTACCGACGTTTCTGTATGGATTCTGGTTTTGCTGGCGTCTGATCGAACGGTCGCCGTTTGCTGGAGGACATCGAGATTTCGATTCGGTCGTAATTCAGCAATCATATCCATGATAGCTGCTTCTCTTATATTATGTTCAACAGACGCGCACTACCTGTACGGCGTTGATATGGTGACTGACAATGGGACTACATATTGTGACTATAACTATGATTATGATGAATCTTATATATACTTCATATCAAGAATATGGTATTGGTTCGATATGGCGAAATACTCGATTCTGCCATTTTGTTTGCTTGCGGTATTTGACACCTTTCTTATTGTGCATATAAAAAGAACGAAGAACTCGTTGTTGAAATTTTCTGAACAATCACGTAGAACAGACTCCAAGCCGAGAACAGTGACTGGAAGATCTACAATATTTATGCTGATTTCGGCATCTTTCCAACATTTACTGACAACACTACCAATAACACTCGCTTACATGTACAATGTGTTGTATATGCATACAACAGAAGCCTCAGATAACTGGAAATCACTAGCACCGTTTCTTATATCACTTGCCGAACTCATTGCCTCTTCGAACTGCGCCTTCAACTTTCTCACTTACTGTTTATCTGGGCGGAAATTTCGGAAAGAATTATCTGCGATGTTTAGGAGTGCTACAGTTAACGGACTTGTGCACGCACTGTCGTCGGAAATGAGGGTTGCTGGAGAAACGTCTACTACCACAGGCGATACAATCGTGATAATATCATCGCGTGCGTAAAGTATGGAAGAGTGTTGGTGCCACTTCCCATTCCCACTTTTAGTCCGAGAGCTGAGACTCAATTCAACGATTTGTTTCGCCTGTAATGGGCATACAATGCATGACTCTGTGTAGTGAATCCCATATATCATGTTTTGACGAGGAGTATTTTTTTTTTATTCTTGCAAAAAAAAAAAAATGTTTGTTTTACATTGTATAATTCTCTCTTGGAATAATACCTAAATATGCATTCATGCTAACTTAATGTGGCAGCATAAATCAATTAAAGTGTTTGGCACCATACCAGACGCCGTTATCTTCAGCTGAATGTCAGAAATTACCCGGATGTGTGATATAAATAGACCGAATGCGCTCAGCGTATTCTCCCGTTTCTCGATGTTTCTAACATTATGAGCTGAGTCACAATTAATGTTACTTATTCAGCGATAATATATAAATAATTCACCATTCGGCGACACATTTTACGTGAATTGTAGTGTTTTTGCTATTTATTATTTGTTGTCTGTTAAGTCTATTTCAGCTTACATATTCCTTACCTGTTGTCGAACGTCGAGATGCTATAGGGTTGTAAAATAATTATGAATTTTGTAACCGTTTGTTTTCACTTTTCACACAATGTTATCAGGGACGAATGCAAGTGGGTTTGAGTTGGTAGGAGCAGGAATGTGACGGTGATAGGAACGGACATGTTGGTGTCTAACCCCCAAATTTCACCAACATGTTCAACAGTTTGAAGTCGAGTGCATGATATATACCATATATGTATAACATATTAATCGCAAATTTAAGACCAACAAGCGGTCAATATTGTTCGATAGTTTGATTATCCAACTAGTATTTAGTGTGAATGTTGTTGTCTTTTTTTAATTAAAGTCTAAAATAATTCCCCATTTTCGGTCAATGTTTTGGACTTAAATGCCATCAGTTGGGAAATTTCCAATCATATGGGATTTTTGTTTGGCAATTTCCAACATCGGAAAACATTGTTATATCAGCTAGAAAATGTGAACCCGAAAGTCGGGGGTGTATGGAAAATGAACTTCATGGACATGGAAATTTCGGTCAGTAGTGTTAAATTCCTAATTGGACAACTGAGACCCGCTATATATAGAAGTTGCCCGCGTGTGTGGGCGCTAACAGCCCCCGTCCCCTGGCAACAACGGAAACTGCTGGAAAGTTCATGCCAGGAAATGGGTAAACATCATCCAGCTGATTTAATTTCCAATCTAATGTCATAATATCATGCTACCAATTAAATTCGCAACAGGAGCTTGAGTCACACTCCGCTGCCCCGACATGCATCCCCTTATGCGCCGCCCTATATAAGGACCTAGCTGCTTCACATTATTTAACAGGCGCGCATATAGGGATTGTGAATACAGCAGTGTGGGTGGGGGCAGAGCGTGTTAGACCCGCAATACAGCAATTGACAAATGATGAGTTTATTAGTTGGAAAATATAAATCCAATTATACATGAAATTTGTTCTGGTTTATTTTTGTATTCGGAATTGCACTATCACTTGCCGAACTCATTGCCTCTTCGAACTGCGCCTTCGCCTTTCCATCCCGAATTAAAGGGGGGCTGTACACTAAATCCAGCCATTTATGGGACCATCTCCTTTTAATCTCAACAGAATATATGCAACAAATGAATGGATTTGAGCCATGGATTAGTGCAAAATACACTCATGTGCTCTATGACTCCAGCCATTTATTCGTTTTCATTATAATTACCATGTTGTTTGCATCCTTCGTTGAGCACATGAGTGTATTTTACACTAATCCGTGACTCAAATTCATTCATTTGTTGCATATATTCTGTTAAGTATAACATGAGACGGTCCCATAAATGGCTGGATTCAGTGTACAGTACCCCTTTAAGTACACTCTTAGTTATACAACGTTGGGCAATCATAGGGGTTGCATTGTTGTGATTACATTGTACTGTAGCAGGGAAAACTCTAACAAACAAAAATGACCTTGATAATCGTGTTAAATAAATATACAACTATAGGTTGCAGGGCATATTCACATTTATTCAGATAACAAATGTTGAGCATAATCTCTTCTATATATTTTGAGAACTCCTTGTATTCGAGAGATAGCCCACACCCTCCGGACCTCAATGATATGATCGTGAATGAGTATTGATATACCCCACTAAACTTTGACAAACACCAGTAATGGTGGGTAGATCATTTACATATATCTCCTATATATTTTGATACAATCTATCTAATTTACATATCTCTCTTATATATTTATGTTTGTGTGTGTGTTGTACTTCATACAAATCTACGATTCTCGACCGATCGGGACGAAACTTGGTACGTGTGAGTAGTTTGACCAGGCGGTGGTCGTTGTCGTATTGGCGAGCCCGTGCGACGCCCGTGCAGCGCATGCGCAGACGAGATCTCGGAAACGGGTGGAGCTATCGACTTGAAATTTGCTATGTGAATGTATCTTGCGCCGGGTACAAATTTTATCGGGTCGCCGAGCCCGTGCGACGCCCGTGCAGCGCATGCGCAGACGAGATCTCGGAAACGGGTGGAGCTATCGACTTGAAATTTGGCATGTGAACGTATCGTGGCCGGGTACAAATTTCCATGCGCAGACCAGATCTCGGAAGCTGGTGGAGCTACCGGGTACAAATTAAAAAAAAATATATATAAATGTCATGTTTCGGACAAGCCGCCGGTGGCGGGCTAACCTGCTAGTCTTCTCTTCTATATATTTTGAGAACTCCTTGTATTCGAGAGATAGCCCACACCCTCCGGACCTCAATGATATGATCGTGAATGAGTATTGATATACCCCACTAAACTTTGACAAACACCAGTAATGGTGTGTAGATCATTTACATATCTCTCCTATATATTTTGATACAATCTATCTAATTTACATATCTCTCTTATATATTTATGTTTGTGTGTGTGTTGTGCTTCATACAAATCTACGATTCTTTACCGATCGGGACGAAACTTGGTACGTGTGTGTAGTTTGACCAGGCGGTGGTCTTTGTCGTATTGGCGAGCCCGTGCGACGCCCGTGCAGCGCATGCGCAGACGAGATCTCGGAAACGGGTGGAGCTATCGACTTGAAATTTGCTATGTGAATGTATCTTGCGCCGGGTACAAATTTTATCGGGTCGCCGAGCCCGTGCGATGCCCGTGCAGCGCATGCGCAGACGAGATCTCGGAAACGGGTGGAGCTATCGACTTGAAATTTGGCATGTGAATGTATCTTGCGCCGGGTACAAATTTTCATGCGCAGACCAGATCTCGGAAACTGGTGGAGCTACCGGGTACAAATTTTTCTTATTGAAACGCGTGGAGCTAAAAATTAAAAAAAATATATATATATAAAAATGTCATGTTTCGGACAAGCCGCCGGTGGCGGGCTAACCTGCTAGTCTCATATATATTTTGAAGACCTCTGTCTGTCTGTATGTTTGTCTGTATGTTTGTCTGTATGTTTGTCATTAATACAAATCTACGATTCTCGACCGATCGGGACGAAACTTGGTGCCTGTGTGTAGTTTGACCAGGCGGTGGACGTTGTCGTATTGGCGAGCCCGTGCGGCGCCCGCTTCGCGCATGCGCAGACGAGATCTCGGAAACGGGTGGAGCTATCGACTTGAAATTTGGTATGTGAATGTATCTTGCCCCGGATACGAATGTTATCGGGTCGCCGAGCCCGTGCGACGCCAGCTTCGCACATGCGCAGACCAGATCTCGAAACGGGTGGAGCTATCGACTTGAAATTTGGTTTTTGAATAGCCCGGACAACGTCGGGCTGGGTAGAGCTATCGACTTGAAATTTTGTTTTTGAATAGCCCGGACTTGAAATTTGGTTTTTGAATAGCCCGGACAACGTCGGGCTCATCGGCTAGTCTCATATATATTTTGAAGACCTCTGTCTGTCTGTATGTTTGTATGTTTGTCTGTATGTTTGTCATTTATACAAATCTACGATTCTCGACCGATCGGGACGAAACTTGGTACGTGTGTGTAGTTTGACTAGGCGGTGGACGATGTCGTATTGGCGAGCCCGTGCGGCGCCCGCTTCGCGCATGCGCAGACGAGATCTCGGAAACGGGTGGAGCTATCGACTTGAAATTTGCTATGTGAATGTATCTTGCCCCGGATACGAATTTTATCTGGTCGCCGAGCCCGTGCGACGCCAGCGTCGCGCATGCGCAGACCAGATCTCGGAAACGGGTGGAGCTATCGACTTGAAATTTGGTGTGTGAATGTATCTTGCCCCGGATACGAATTTTATCGGGTCGCCGAGCCCGTGCGACGCCAGCTTCGCGCATGCGCAGACCAGATCTCGGAAACGGGTAGAGCTATCGACTTGAAATTTGGTTTTTGAATAGCCCGGACAACGTAGCCCGGACAACGTCGGGCTCATCGGCTAGTCTATTATATATGTCTGTATGTCTGTGTGTTATAGACTCGAAAACTGTTCGACCTATTGACTCAAATTTAGTATGTAGGGCTATTTTGATCATGAAGAACAATATGGGTGGGTCCAATTTCACGTGCGACCGTGTCCTTGACCTTGACCTTGCTCATACACGCTCATATAGGCATGTTTATCTGCCCAGACGGAGGCGATCACAAAGAAATCCCTAAATAGCCCGGACGAAGTATAGGGCACATCAGCTAGTACTATATATTTCCTGTATATGTTGGACGGTCAGTGCTCAGGCATTGAACGCAAACTTAATTGCTAGTAATGCTCAATTGTTCATTCCAAATACTTTGCCTTGGTACTTTAGTTTTACATGACTGCATTAGGCTCAAACATAAATGTCCTGATTCCCATCATAACATCAATATAGAAACCAACAAAGTCTTAATGGGCACTCTTTGATGGGTGTCAAATTCCCACAAGATCAATGTTCATACTGAGGGTGTTCCCTTGATTAGGCATTTGAGTATGTGATAAATGAGTGATGAGTTCGGCTTTGCCCAACCACCATTAGAGAGGCACGGAACGATGAAGTATCAGGGCAGCTTCAGGTGTTGACATACATCTATTTATTACATGATCCTATCCCTATTCAATTCAATATACCCATTCTATAAATTGTGATATTAAACGTTCGTTTAATAACAGGAAATAGTACCAGGTGACATTTGACTTCCGGTGTTTCGTCTGTTTACATTCCGTACGCTACGTCTCAAAATACTATGGCTTCTAATATTTGTGCAACAAACTATAATGAATGAAGAGTTTGAAAAGTTATATCATTAAATATACGCCATTACAATACGCGGGCAAACAACGCACAGTTACGTGAAACGTCATCGCATGCCTTATAGAAGCCGATGTTAATTTCGCGTCCCATTTGTTGATTTAAGTATGTTTTGTCGAGGTTTTGGATCATGTATTAAATAGAATCTACAACTCATCCCCAGTTTATAGCGGAATTTACAAAACTCGTCCATATAAATTTGGTCTGGACTTCGCCAAAGGCTCGGTCCAGACCTAATTTACTGGACTCGTTTTGTAAATTCCGCTATAAACTGGGGACTCGTTGGCAATTTATGTAATAAGTTACAATATGTTATTATCAGAGGAAAATGAATTTTGAGTCATTCAGATGTTTCTCAGTTTCAACTCTATTTCTAGATAGCCACTAATGCATATTTCTTTTCATATAGGCATATGTTTTGATTGCTTACTTCCGATATGATGGTAAGTTAAATCACAAGATGAACACTATTTTTTGGATTAAAACGGGGACTTTGTTTCTTAAATATCAGTATTTATTGAATTTAATTTTGAATCATTGAATTTTGGCCCTACATATACCTATCCTGAACTGCGACAAAGGTGTTTCATTACCAGAGAAGTTACCAGGAAATTCCGAAATCACAACTTTTGAAGAGGATGGGGAGATAATCTTTTTTTTTCAATGTGGCCGTTGAGGGGGAGGGGGCTATTTTGGGGTCCCCAAGATATTGTCGGACGCATATGCCTATCACATCGGTATACCGACTACCGGTACACTAGGGCCTCTATTCCTCATGGAGAAAAATATGAGTTAAATTTGGCAGCAAAAAATTGAGGTGAACTAGACAATTGACAGCATTATGACACTACGTATTATGTTTACATGTATATACAACTTATACGATAGGCTTATCAGTAAGTGAAAGTTTCCGGCACACGAGCCTCTCCTCTGTTGTCGCGTCGTATATGACCTACCCATAATTGGTGAAAAAGTGAGGAAACCTGCCCTCCCGTATCCCATCCCCATTGCTAAAACCAACAAATCTTGGCCCAAATACGCACATAGTCGACATATAATGTGAAATAGGTACATAATGTGATTATTTTATTCTAAAATAAGCATATTTTATTCTAAAATAAGCAGATAATGGAATCATACCAGTTATTTAGTTTTTATGCTGCGGGCCACAGTGGAATCACATGTTAATAGTCCATGAGCTGGTACGACCCCTCGTTCACCCCCACTACTTAACTTCTTTTCGTGTACCCACCCCAATATGTACTGGTCAGGAGAAACGATGTTAACAGCAAATATTTTGGGTCCTATTGTACCTACTGGGTCAAAGTTTACTCTTACTCGGTTACCATTTGTTTTCGATTATGATGGGGTGAGGGAAACTGATATCCCATATAAGTGATGTCATTGTGATTGAATTTTAACAGGTTAGATATCATTTTGTAGATATTTTAATACCCTATACACTGGTTGCAAAACAAATATGACGTTTTCATTGAAGACGTCACCACCGGTCAAAAGGTCACGCAACGGCGATGAAAACACAGATATAGTTGTCTGGGATCTGATAAGGTACCCCTGCACCTCCGACCACAGGACTTAACTTCACCCCACTAATTTTCTTCCTTATTATGTCCCTCAACATTTAATCAATGCTACAACGAGACAATATGGCGCTCAACATGGCCGCCATTTGGATTCTATTCATATAAGTCAGTTTGATTCAAATTATTAAGAGAGAATCTTCACAAATGTATACATCATTGTGAAGCTAAGACATGGCCACCAAGATGGACACCGGAAGTGGAAAATATAACTATGTTTTCACAAATATCGTCTAAATTAGATTCTGCTGTATGGAACTGGTTGAGAATTGCGACTTTATTTTGAATTTTTTAGGTTAACTGATCATTGGGGCAATGAAATATGCCATTATGTGGGTATCAGCCCAATCCGATCCCTCAAAAATTTGCTTTTACCGAACGCGGTATAAATTTCACCAGAAATCACCGTTTGGATTCTATTCATATTTCAACAAGAAATGAGCAGAACTGTGCAATGTAAATCAGGCATATCACTACGTATAAATATTCCAACTCAATGGATAAAAAATTGTCACTTTATCTCAAAATGGCAGCCAAATAATGGAAAATGGTAGACATTTCCCCAGCGTGCCCTGCAATCGGTTGGTGAATAAAATCGACTAATATGCCTTCAATGCATTGAATACTAACATTGATGATGCACATTGTTTTGTTGCTACCATTATGACCACTGACATTACGAGATATATTGGATTTTTCTCTCACAAACTTGACATAACAATCAGCAAAAATTCACTTTTCATTTGGGTCATTTTTTTTCAAGTATACAATGGAACTATCTTTGGCAGCAAAGGTGTTTATGATCTGTCTGAAATGTGTTTTGGACCAAGTTACTTTATATGGCTTGCAAAACGGCAACCAAATTTGGTAGTAAGTTTAGTGTTGACATATATCCCGAATATTTTTCTCTGCTGTTCCGAAAAAGTAGCAGTTTGTGACTCACTTGGTTTTTAAACATGTGGCTATTCTGGCCCATTAGCATCAAAATTGATAAACTATTGTCAGGAAAATCGTTTAAGGTTTCCTCCATTGTACATAAACGCCATCACGTACGAAATCGTGACGAATTATTTTTTGGAAAGACAACAGTAACGCCAAAGGTCAAGGTGACAAATAATGGAAAATAGGGATAAATTCCGGACGTTTTGTTCGATGCCGGGTCAGTCCGGTGTCGGTGTGGCTTTCAATATCATGAATATAACCAAGGCTATCAATTTGAATAGTTCCAACTTTCATTGATTGATTATAAAATGACATTGGGTCATTGCCAGTTCATGATGATTGTAAATGACCATAAAATAATGACAACTATTTTTACTGTCGTCGAATTTACCTTCAATCAACATGTTGTATGATACATGTATACGGAGTATCTATAATTACGTACTTCGTGGGTTTGCATAAATATTCTCACCTTTACTAAAAGATATTCTTTTGACGACGGCTCAAATTCAGTGGTCTTGGGGTCAAAACTGTGATCGACACCAACAAACCAATATGGCTTCCACCAGACAGCGTGCAGATGGAGTTTTACTTCGTCGCGCATGCGTTATATAATCACGAGCGCTGTACACAGTTGAGTGTAGCATCTTAGACAAACATTTGTACATATAGAAAAACATATACAACATGTATGTACACATGTATCCAATTTTGTATGGATATTGGCGCTACACACCATGTGTCCAGTTCTACCTCTACAGTAGTTTGCAGAGAGCTGGCTTGCGAATTCATTCTAGGTAATGGTCAGGTGAACTCATATACCAAAACTCTTTGAAATCCGTTGACATTTGTTCAAGTTATGACTCTTACAAATTCGGGACGAACGGGCGGACAGACGGACGGAACCCATTCCTATATATTCCCCGCAAATTTTCAATTTGGCGGGGGATAATAAATTATTCCCCATGCACCAGGTTGTATATAGCCATTGTTCCAATCGTTCTTCATATTAAACGCGGAGCTTCCGTTGAAAGTTTCCCCAATTCGTATCTGCGTTTTCCATTGCTAACCTGGTAACTAGTTTCATTTGTCAACAGAAACTTTAGCTCACAGTGCGCCATTGCTGTATCCCTCAAATCGCGGGTATGTCACTCCCACGAACGTGGTTGTTGAAGGGCCAGAAAGTGGAAACTTATTTCCAACGATGCAATAAAGGCAAATGAAGCATCATATGACCACGCTCGCAACGATTTACGAAGATACCCATGGGACCCGCCTGAGTTTCTCATTGTCGTTAGAGCTGTAATGTAGTTATGTATACCCACCTTTCAGCCCGTCATGAATCACCTTCATATATATTATATATCTATTAGTCAAACTTTTCTCAATTAATTTTTTATGCAAAACGAAAACAGATAAATACTTGCAATCGCCATCACGTGTATGGTACAGGCACCGTTACTGTTACGTTCGCGAATTAGGGTAAGGACTCCGCGGTATCTTTTATTAAATACTAATTATGCCACACCACAAAAATCTACTACTTATTATGTGTTCTACACCAGAACATGATAGGGAATCTACAAACTCAATCATGGTGGGTTTAGCTGGTTTTGACTCTTGTACAACAGAGCCCATAAAATCAGAAGATCAGCTTTAGATTTGTCAGATTTGACACCATAACAATCAATCCCATTGGCACGTCTTCTATACCAGAAGATACTAAGATCGTGCCAATTAGTCCATTAATTGAAACACTGATTGTCAGATATGGACTTTTCAATAATGATGATGTTAACCCTTTACCCAACAGAACGGCCCTGTGCCAATGCATTCTCTTATATATGCGAGTCGACCATAGGTCGCCTCGCATATATAAGAGAATGCATTGGCTTAACACATATTGAAAATGATAAAATTGTCAAAGAATGTAGAAAAATATTAGAAAAATGTAAGAAAAAATGGTAACAAGTGTTAAAAAAAGAATTTTTTTAGGCCAATGCATTCTCTTATATATGGGAGGCGACCTATGGTCGACTCGCATATATAAGAGAATGCATTGGCACAGGGCATAACTGTAACCATCACAATGTGGTCAATGAACCGGTTCCAATGATATCCATATTTGTTTGGTGTTATTGAGACAGACCACTTATAAATCTTAGACCCGAGTAAGCCCAGGTTTTGTTTTTAGATAATTCCACTACTGAAAGGAAGATTTCCCCAAGACATTTGATATGGTATGTCAAATGTTGAATTTCCAACCGCCGTTCAGAATTTTTCAGTACTACATTTTATATATAAAAAACTACTAATAACCTGCATAATAGTAGAAACACCAGTCTCAAACAGACTAGTAGATATATGTACATGATTCCAACCAATAACTGTATTAACAGTCATGTTTCAATAATTTAATTTTTTTTAATTTTAAAGCCACTTGGCGTTTTGCGCTCCAAAATATACCTATAGGAATATTAATTTTTGAATTTGCCACGGTGCCGAAATAGGTCGATAAATAATATAACTACCTTTCTACGAGCACTATATGTTCCAGAAAGACGCATCGTAGTCAACAAATAAAACTTTGAACACGATGGTTGGGTCACTCCAAAAAACAGCCATTTTTACAGCATGGATCAGAAAAGAGCGTTCCGTGTTAGTCTATTCCTTATATGGTATAAATAAAGAGCGTTTGTTTCACTTATGTGCAAAAAAATTTAAACAGCAAATGGCTGTGACCATGCATGACAAGTATTTTTGAGAGCACATGCAGTCGGTATATCACTATTTCGTGTTTGTGTCAACCTATCGTATACCTCCATCCAGATACACAAAATTTGGAAGCTCGAGTTAGCTACCTTGGAAAGGTTTGACTAATTTGGTGTAAAATCAACCGTTTCTACTAAGTAATTAATGGGAATGAAACACAAAATTAGTCAAACCTTTCTAAGGTAATTTTCATCGACCGTGAAGGCTATTCGTTCCCATTAGTTACTTAGTAGAAAATGCAATCAGTGCTAACGATTATTTAAAACCCACGCAGGTCCCAAGGGTGTCCTCTTGAATCGTTGTAAGCGTGGTCATATATGATAATCCATTTGCCTATGTTCCGTCGTTGGAGACGGCGCGCGATTTCATCGCTTTGTGTCCCATCAACTACTACTCTGTTTTTGGGAGTGTCATCCTCGTGTTTCGAGAGATACAGACATTGTACAACCTGAGATATAGTTTCTTGTTCACAATAAAGGGTACTGAGTGTGCTCGCCAATGGAAAACGAATCTTACAGTGTTATAGATTGGGATACTGTCACGGACGCCCAGCGTTGGACATGGCTAACGGTGGGAACAATGCTTCTAGTAATAGGGTGCATCGGAAATAGTTTGTCTATTGTGGTTTTCAGTAGGCGAGCAATGAGACAGACGCACGTTCATTTGTATTTCATTGTTCTTGCCGTCTCAGATGTTATAAGTCTTTTTGTTCAGACTCTACCGAGAATCGCACAATACGGCTTTGGTAACAATTTTCGAGAAGAAACAAACTCTATGGTGTGCAAATCAATGTGGTTTTTACATGCGTGGAGTACCGACGTTTCTGTATGGATTCTGGTTTTGCTGGCTTTAGATCGAACGGTCGCCGTTTGCTGGAGGACATCGAGATTTCGATTCGGTCGTAATTCAGCAATCATATCCATGATAGCTGCTTCTCTTATAGTATGTTCAACAGACGCGCACTACCTGTACGGCGTTGAGATGGTGACTGACAATGGGACTACATATTGTGACTATAACTATGATTATGATGAATCTTATATATACTTCATATCAAGAATATGGTATTGGTTCGATATGGCGAAATACTCGATTCTTCCATTTTGTTTGCTTGCAGTATTTGACACCTTCCTTATTCTGCATATAAAAAGAACGAAGAACTCGTTGTCGAAATTTTCTGATCAATCACGTAGAACAGACACTCAGCCGAGAACAGAGACTGGAAGGTCTACAATATTTATGCTGATTGCGGCATCTTTCCAACATTTACTGACAACACTACCAATAACACTCGCTTACATGTACAATGTGTTGTATATGCATACAACAGAAGCCTCAGATAACTGGAAATCACTAGCACCGTTTCTTATATCACTTGCCGAACTCATTGCCTCTTCGAACTGCGCCTTCAACTTTCTCACTTACTGTTTATCTGGGCGGAAATTTCGGAAAGAATTATCTACAATGTTTAGGAAAGCTACAGTTAACCCTTTGGCGAGTAGAACGATATATATGTCGTCTATCAGTTGAGGAGTTGAACGACATATATGTCGTTTCAGCAAGTGTTATTTTATGCAGACATATCTTCAATAAATCATCTGAGTTATAAATGATTTGTATAGGAGTTATTTTGATTAATATAATGTCCCAAATGTATAAGTGCAATCGATTATGATAACACACGTTAACAAAAAATGCACATAAATTAAAACGAATTATTGGACCTTTTGACCCGAACTTGTTAATAATTATTGCTATGACGTTGACGTTAAATTTACTCATGACGTCATGTGTTTGACGTTACAGATACTCTCCAAAGGCTTAACGGACTTGTGCACGCATTGTCGACTACCACAGGTGATACAATCGTGATAATATCATCGCGTGCGTAAAGTATGGAAGAGTGTTGGTGCCACTTCCCATTCTAACTTTTAGTCCGAGAGCTGAGACTCAATTCAACAATTTGTTTCGCCTGTAATGGGCATACAATGCATGACTCTGTGTTGTGAATCCCATATATCATGTTTTGACGAGGAGTATTTTTTTTTATTCTTGCAAAAATTCAAAAGAAATGTTTGTTTTACATTGTATTATTATCTCTTGGAATAATACCTAAACATGCATCCATGCTAACTTAACGTGGCAGCATAAATCATTAAAGTGTTTGGTACCATACCAGACGCCGTTATCTTCAGCTGAATGTCAGAAATTACCCGGATGTGTGATATAAATAGACCGAAGGCGCTCAGCGTATTCTCCGGTTTCTCGATGTTTCTAACATTATGAGCTGAGTCACAATTAATGCTACTTATTCAGCGATAATATATAAATAATTCACCTTTCGGCGACACATTTTACGTGAATTGTAGTGTTTTTGCTATTTATTATTTGTTGTCTGTTAAGTCTATTTCAGCTTACATATTCCTTACCTGTTGTCGAACGTCGAGATGCTATAGGGTTGTAAAATAATTATGAATTTTGTAACCGTTTGTTTTCACTTTTCACACAATGTTATCAGGGACGAATGCAAGTGGGTTTGAGTTGGTAGGAGCAGGAATGTGACGGTGATAGGAACGGACATGTTGGTGTCTAACCCCCAAATTTCACCAACATGTTCAAAAGTTTGATGTCGAGTGCATGATATATATACCAGATATGTATAACATATTAATCGCAAATTTAAGACCAACAAGCGGTCAATATTGTTCGATAGTTTGATTATCCAACTAGTATTTAGTGTGAATGTTGTTGTCTTTTTTTAATTAAAGTCTAAAATAATTCCCCATTTTCGGTCAATGTTTTGGACTTAAATGCCATCAGTTGGGAAATTTCCAATCATATGGGATTTTTATTTGGCAATTTCCAACATCGGAAAACATTGTTATATCAGCTAGAAAATGTGAACCCGAAAGTCGGGGGTGTATGGAAAATGAACTTCATGGACATGGAAATTTCGGTCAGTAGTGTGAAATTCCTAATTGGACAACTGAGACCCGCTATATATAGAGGTTGCCCGCGTGTGTGGGTGCTAACATCCCCTGTCCCCCTGGCAACAACGGAAACTGCTGCAAAGTTCATGCTAGGAAATGGGTAAACATCATCCAGGTGATTTAATTTCCAATCTAATGACATAATATCATGCTACCAATTATATGCACAACAGGAGCGTGTGTCGCACTCCGCTGCCCCGACATGCACCCCCTTATGCGCCGCCCTATATAAGGACATAGCTGCTTTACATTATATAACAGGCGTGCATATAGGGATTGTGAATACAGCAGTGTGGGTGGGGGCAGAGCGTGTTAGACCCACAATACAGCAATTGACAAATGATGAGTTTATTAGTTGGAAAATATAAATCCAATTATACATGAAATTTGTTCTGGTTTATTTTCGTATTGGGAATTTGCTGTTGCATTTCCATCCCGAATTAAATGGGGACTGTACACTAAATCCGGCCATTTATGGGACCATCTCCTTTTAATCTCAACAGAATATATGCAACAAATGAATGAATTTGAGCCATGGATTAGTGCAAAATACACTCATGTGCTCTATGACTCCAGCCATTTATTCGTTTTCATTATAATTACCATGTTGTTTGCATCCGTCGTAGAGCACATGAGTGTATTTTACACTAATTCGTGACTCAAATTCATTCATTTTTCGCATATATTCTGTTAAGTATAACACGAGACGGTCCCATAAATGGCTGGATTCAGTGTACAGTACCCCTTTAAGTACACTCTTAGTTATACAACTTTGGGCAATCATAGGGCATGCATTGTTGTGATTATATTGTACTGTAGCAGGGAAAACTCTTAACAAACAAAAATCGGGTAAAACCGGATGGATTTCGACGGGTACTTTTGTCGGGTACTTTTGTTCGGGCACTGTGTTTTGGACGGGTCAAATCGTGACCCCACTTAACCTTGGCCTTCAAAATAGACAATTCAAGGTCAAACCCCGGACGAAGTCGGGTCACCTTCTAGTCTATTATATATTTTGGAACTTCTGTCTGTATGTCTGTGTGTTATAGACTCGAAAACTGTTCGACCGATCGACTCAAATTTGGTATGTAGGGCTATTTTGATCACGAAGAACAATATGGGTGGGTCCAATTTCACGTGCGACCGTGTCCTTGACCTTGACCTTGCTCATACACGCTCATGTAGGCATATTTATCTGCCCAGACGGATGTGATCACAAAGAAATCCCTAAATAGCCCGGACGAAGTCGGGCACATCAGCTAGTACTATATATTTCTTGTATATGTTGGACGGTCAGTGCTCAGACATTGAACGCGAACTTAATTGCTAGTAATGCTCAATTGTGCATTCCAAATACTTGCCTTGATACTTTAGTTTTACATGACTGCATTAGGCTCAAACATAAATGTCCTGATTCCCACCATAACATCAATATAGAAACCAACAAAGTCTTAATGGGCACTCTTTGATGGGTGTCAAATTCCCACAAGATCAATGTTCATACTGAGAGTGTTCCCTTGATTAGGCATTGGAGTATGTGATAAATGAGTGATGAGTTCGGCTTTGCCCCACCACCATTATAGAGGCACGGAACGATGAAGTATCAGGGCAGCTTCAGGTGTTGACATACATCTATTTATTACATATATATCAACGTAATTCACATGATCGCACGAGTTTCCAGGTGTGTGATAATTCTCAGAATCGCACTAGTGCAATCTGTCGACGGAACTATTTCATTCAGTGTTAAAACTCAATTAAATTCACATTTTCTGTACCGGAGATGTACGATTGTGAGTCAACTTACTATGATACTGAGATATGTAATAAAAATAGAACCGCATGAGTGTCTGGATTTTGACGAATTATCGCACTTGATTTGTTGGCAGAACGCGATAACTCTCGTGTGGGACTGCGTCCCACACTCGAGGTATCGCTCCGCCAAAAAATCTCGTGCGATAATTTCGTCAAAATCCAGACACTCATGCGGTTCTATCTATTTATTACATGATCCTGTCCTTATTCCATTCAATTATCCCATTCTATAAATTGTGATATTAAACGTTCGTTTAATAACAGGAAATAGTACCAGGTGACCTTTGACTTCCGGTTTTTCGTCTGTTTACATTCCGTACGCTACGTCTCAAAATACTATGGCTTCTAATATTTGTGCAACAAACTATAATGAATGAAGAGTTTGAAAAGTTATATCATTAAATATACGCCATTACAATACGCGGGCAAACAACGCACAGTTACGTGAAACGTCATCGCATGCCGATGTTAGTTTCGCGTCCCATTTGTTGATTTAAGTATGTTTTGTCGAGGTTTTGGATCATGTAATAAATAGAATCTACAGCTCATCCCCAGTTTATAGCGGAATTTACAAACTCGTCCATATAAATTTGGTCTGGACTTCGCCAAAGGCTCGGTCCAGACCTAATTTACTGGACTCGTTCCGCTATAAACTGGGGACTCGTTGGCAATTTATGTAATAGGTTACAATATGTTATTATCAGAGGAAAATGAACTTTGAGTCATTCAGATGTTTCTCAATTTCAACTCTATTTCTAGATAGCCACTAATGCATATTTCTTTTCATATAGGCATATGTTTTGATTGCTTACTTCCGATATGATGGTAAGTTAAATCACAAGATGAACACTATTTTTTGGATTAAAACGGGGACTTTGTTTCTGAATATTACGATCTTAAATATCAGTATTTATTGAATTTAATTTTGAATCATTGAATTTTGGCCCTACATGTACCTATCCTGAACTGCGACAAAGGTGTTTCATTACCAGAGAAGTTACCAGGAAATTCCGAAATCACAATTTTTGAAGAGGATGGAGAGATAATCTGTTTTCTTTCAATGTGGCCGTTGAGGGGGGGGGGGGGGCAATTTTGGGGTCCCCAAGATATTGTCGGACGCATAGGCCTATCACATCGGTATACCGACTATCGGTACGCTAGGGCCTCTATTCCTCATAGAGAAAAATATTAGTTAAATTTGGCAGCAAAAAGTTGAGGTGAACTAGACAATTGACATTAATATGATACGACGTATTATGTATACATGTATATACAACTTATACGGTAGGCTTATCAGTAAGTGAAAGTTTCCGGCACACGAGCCTCTCCTCTGTTGTCGCGTCGTATAGGACCTACCCATAATTGGTGAAATAGTGAGGACACCTGCCCTCCCATAACCCATCCCCATTGCTAAAACCAACATATCTTGGCCCAAATACGCACATAGTCGACATATAATGTGAAATAGGTACATATTGTGATTATTGTATTCTAAAATAAGCAGATAATGGAATCATACCAGTTATATAGTTTTTATGCCGCGGGCCACAGTGGAATCACATGTTAATAGTCCATGAGCTGGTAGGACCCCTCGTTCACCCCCACTACTTAACTTCTTTTCATGTACCCACCCCAATATGTACTGGTCAGGAGAAACGATGTTAACAGCAAATATTTTGGGTCCTATTGTACCTACTGGGTCAAAGTTTACTCTTACTCGGTTGCCATTTTTTTCGATTATGATGGGGTGAGGGAAACTGATATCCCATATAAGTGATGTCATTGTGATTGAATTTTAACAGGTAATATCTCATTTTGTAGATATTTTAATACCCTATACACTGGTAGCAAAATATGACGTTTTCATCGAAGGCGTCACCACTGGTCAAACGGTCACGCAACGGCGATGAAAACACAGATATAGTTGTCTGGGATCTGATAAGGTACCCCTGCACCTCCGACCACAAGACTTAACTTCACCCCACTAATTTTCTTCCTTATTATGTCCCTCAACTTTTAAGCAATGTTACAACGAGACAAGATGGCGCCCAACGTGGCCGCCATTTGGATTCTATTCATATAAGTCAGTTTGATTCAAATTATTAAGAGAGAATCTTCACAAATGTATACATCATTGTGTAGCTAAGACAAAATGCTACCTTTTCAGGGTAACATTGGAACTCCACGCCCAAGATGGCCACCAAGATGGACACACCGGAAGTGGAAAATATAACTATTTTTCACAAATATCTTCTAAATTAGATTCTGCTGTATGGAACTGGTTGAGAATTGCGACTTTATTTTGTATTGTTTAGGTTAACTGATCATTGGAGCAATGAAATATGCCATTCTGTGGGTATCAGCCCATTCCGACCCTCACAAATTTGCTTTTACAGTACGCGGTATAAATTTCACCAAAAAATTACCATTTGGATTCTATTCACATTTCAACAAGAAATGAGCAGAACTGTGCACTGTAAGTCAGGCATAACACTACGTATAAATATTCCAACTCAATGGATAAAACATTGTCACTTTATCTCAAAATGGCAGCCAAATAATGGAAAATGGTAGATATTTCCCCAGCGTGCCCTGCAATCGGTTACAAGTGGTCGGTAAATAAAATCGACTAATATGCCTTCAATGCATTGAATACTAACATTGATGATGCACATTGTTTTGTTGCTACCATTATGACCACTGACATTACGAGATATATTGGATTTTTCTCTCACAAACTTGGCATAAACATCAGCAAAAATTCACTTTAAAATGGAACTATCTTTGGCAGCAAAGGTGTTTATGATCTGCCTGAAATGTGTTTTGGACCAAGTTACTTTATATGGCTTGCAAAACGGCAACCAAATTTGATAGTAAGTTTAGTGTTGACATATATCCCGAATATTTTTCTCTGCTGTTCCGAAAAAGTAGCAGTTTGTGACTAACTTGGTTTTTAAACATGTGGCTATTCTGGCCCATTAGCATCAAAATTGATAAAATATTGTCAGGAAAATCGTTTAAGGTTTCCTCCATTGTACACAAACGCCATCACGATTGAGAACTCTCTGATATAATCTCTCTATCGATTGACATATTCATAGTTATTGTGGGAATCGATGGCCGCCCAAGGTATACAAGTATAACCCACCATGACCATATAGTCAATCCATATATATATATAAACACCACACAAACGATCATATAGCCACTCGCTTTTTACACATACACCTCACCAATGATCATACCGCCACACATGTGTATACCCGTACACCCCACATTTGACCATACATACATCCATGAGTCACCACGCAAGCATACCAGGTATACTCGAACACCTGACCCATGACCATATAGCCACTCACTGTTTACCTGTCCCACACATTCATGATAATGTAGTCACTCCTTGTATACCTGTTTCACATCACCATTGGTCATATGGTCACTCCATGTATACATATTCGCCACACACATGGCTATATAGCCACTCAAGACATACATATACACCCCCTCCATGACCATAGTCCAGGTATACACTTCACCAGATGGCCATATAGCCACTCGCTTTATACACAAACACCTCACCGATGACCACACATTCTCACTTTGATATACCTGTACACACCATGAGTGACCATACATCCATGAGTCTCCATGTCGGTACACCCGGTATACTGCTAAACATTACCATGACCATATAGTCACTCCCTGTATACATAGTCAAGACATTCATGAACATAGTCACTCCGAATCGCCACACCATGGCCATATAGCCACTCAATATATACATACACCCCACCCATGACCATAGAGTGTTATATACACCTCATCAACGGCCCTTCCAAATATAACAATAACTCGCTCACACAGCAACTCATACCTTTCAGACTTGCATATACACCTCATACTTTATAATTCAGCTACTCGCTGTGTACTCATACACCCTACCATGATCGTAGATCTACTCCCTGTATATATATTTACCCATCAATGGCATACGTCCACGACATATATACATATACACCCCACCCGTTACCACAAGGAAACTCCTCGTATACACACGGCAACACATGTACCGTAAAATCATTCCATGTACACATATACACATTACCCATAACCATAAAATCACTGCATATGTACCCATACACGCTGCCCATGATCACACAGACAACACATATATACATATGCACTAACATGTGGCAATTCAGCCACCCAAGGTATACCTGTGCATCCTGCACATGACAATACAGTCACTCCATATATACATAAACAACACACAGCTGACCATGTAGCTAGTCTTGCTATACCGATACACCACACAAATGACCATATAGCCACATCAGGTATACCTGTACACCCACACATAACCATGCATACACTCCATGTATACCTATTCACCTCGCACGTGACAATTCAGCCACTCATTTGAAACCTAGATACATCTTACTATGGACACCACACCCATGACCATACAGTCACTCATTGTATACCTATTCACACCATTCATGATCATATAATAACTCCACGTATACCTATTGACCTACAGTCACTCCCTGGCTGCCAACTTGACATATACCCTGTATTATGTTGATCAGTTTTCATGCTAAAATTATATGCTGCATCATTTAAAATGAATTGGTCATGCATCATAAGGTACTGGGACAACCAGAATAGAACAATTGTTGATTAAT
Source organism: Siphonodentalium dalli (assembly GCA_032622095.1). NCBI lineage: Eukaryota > Metazoa > Mollusca > Scaphopoda > Gadilida > Siphonodentaliidae > Siphonodentalium > Siphonodentalium dalli. Next base: position 159,172,893 of record CP136063.1, on the reverse strand, counting down.
TAACATGTTGAATAACCATAAAATATATATGGGATATATGCGAAAACTAAACTGTTTACCAAATTTTGTTGCCATTTTGCAAGCCGTCTTAAGTAATTTGGTCCAAAACACATCAGTGTAACACAATTAAGACAGATCAAACAAAACCACATTTGCTACCAAAGATAGTTCCATTTTACTTGAAAAAAGTGATCCAAACTGAAAAGTCAATTTTGGTGAATTTGATGTCAAGTTTATTTCTGATAATGCCAGTGGTTACAATAGCAACAATTAAACAATGTGCACCATCAATTTAGTAATCAATGGATATCTGGCATATCAGTCGATTCTGTTCATCAACCACAACTTGTAATCTATTGCAGGGCACGCTGGGGCATTATCTACCATTTTGCATTATTTGGCGGTCATTTTGAGCTAAAGTGACAAGTTTTTATCCATCGACTTTGAATTATCATAAGTAATGGTATGCCTGATTTACATTGCACAGTTCCGCACATTTCTTGTTAAAATATCACTAGAATCCAAATGGTGATTTTTTGGTCAAATTTATTCCGCGTTCTGTAAAATCAAATTTATGATGGAACGGAAGGGGCTGGTACCCACATAATGGCATATTTCATTGCTACAATCAATGAGCGGTTAACTTGAGAAATACAAAGTAAATTCGCAATTCTCAACCAGTTCAATACATCAGAATCTAATTTAGAAGATATCAGTGAAAAATAGTTATATTTTCAACTTCCGGCGGCCATTTGGTGACCATCTTGGACGTGGAGTTACAATTTACACTGAAATGGTAGCAATATGCCTAAGGTTCACAACGATATATACATTTGTATACATTTGTGAAGTCTTTCTCTTAATAATTTGCATCAAACTGACTTATAGTGCCTCGTTTTAAAAACGGCGGCCATGTTGGACGCCATCTTGTCTCGTGTGTACACGACTAATATTGTTTTCGTGTTAACATTGCTTAAAAGTTGAGGGACACAATACGGAAGAAAATGAGTGGGGTGAAGGTATTTCCTGTGGTCGGGGTTCATGGGTACCCGATCAGTTCCCAGACTATTATATTTGTGTTTTATTCGCCTTTACGTGACCTTTTGACCTATGGAGACGTCGTCAATGAAAACGTCACATTGTTTGATACCAATGGATAGAGTATTCAAATACCCCCAAAATGACATATCACATGTTAAAATTAAATCAGAATGGCATCACTTATATGGAATATCAGTTTCCCCCACCCCATCATAATCTGAAAAAAATGGTAACCGAGTAAGGCTAAACTTAGACCCAGCAGATACATTATGACCCAAAATATTTGCTCTTAACATCGTTTTTCCTGACCAGTACATATTAGGGTACATGAACATACCAAAGAAGTTAAGTAGTGGGATGCACGAGGGGTCCTACCAGCTCGTGGACTATAAAGATCGTACACATGAACAGTCGTGAGTTGGGCTATCTGTGTCGTTGTCCGCGCATAATCTGCTTAGAATTACCTCATCATGAGTCGATAATGTGACCCAAAATGAGTCGATTCTCAGCAGATTATCTACCTAAAATAAGTTCTAATATAAGCGGATAATATGCGGGTTTTCGGTAGAACAGGCTCGCTAAAACTCACTATCCTTCAGTCTGCACTTTATCTTCAACTCTTGACGTTTTCTTCTGAATGTTTGTGTCTTCATCCAAGAAATCAATGTATGGCATCTGGACTTTCCCAATGAAACTTGCAAAGAGATGTCGTACGAAAGCAGACAATGTTTGAACCTGCACATATTGCTCTTTGTTCTTTCCACTTTCGCTTGCGTCGCCGCGATAATGTCTGGTTTTATTGGACTTCTTCCGCCTTTGTGACAAAGTTACGCAATTCTGCAGCGGAATATTTGCACATAGCCGCCCGTATCACGGTGGAGAATCACGTGGTTTAGAGTTGATGAGTATTACGCATTCAAAATGACCGAGGCGATCGAAAACGCGACCAGAAACGAGGAAAGGGTAATAAATTAGGATAATGATATATTACATTGTATTTTGGCAACCACATAGCATATGCTATATTATTTTTCAAACAGGCTGATACCTCATTTGTGTCCAAACTCATAGTTGTTTGCTTTAAAATTCTGACCAAAGTTGTCAGTCGATGGATTATCCTGGATGTATGGACTTGTGTATTCCACCCCCGACTGGCAACTTTGGTCAGTGTGTTATAGAAAACTACTGAGTATTTCCGAACAAACAAGGAATTAACTTGTTTTTAAAATAATCTAGCATATGCTCGTAACAGCGAAAATGCTATGTTTTATGTCAGTTCGTCACATATTATGTTTTTGTGCGATTGCACATTTTGAATGCGTGATACTCACCAACCTCGAAACCACGTGATTCCCTACCATGCGTATATGGCAATCAATATTCTACTCTCATTCATTGCCAAATATGTAGCCGCCTTGTTGTTTTCTTCTTATCAAAACATCCGGTAATGGTATGTAAGCGGATTTTTGATCAGATGCCTGCTACGTCCTTTACTTTTACTTTTATCAACCTTCAACCTTAACGTTTTAGGGACGCGAACGTGGCAGATGTGACGCAATTCTTTTAGGCTTTCGTCGAAATATTACGGAACATGGACAATGTAGTGCCATGATATTGGCCAAAGAATTTGTCTATTTAAAAATATGTTCGTTTAGCATGTATTTTGGGGAAAAGTTTTCGAAAAATTTCGAATTTGCTCTTGAAAAATGGAATTGTCATTTTTGAATGGTACGAATGAATCATCATTGTTGCATTACTAAATGTACAGTTACGATTTACCCCCCCCCCTTCCCAATTTGATCGCGCGAAAATTATATTTACGTAGTGGCCATAACAGTATTCTATAGTAAATGACCTATCTCGAATATGAATAGCTAAGTTTGTGTCACTACATGTACATCTAAGTGTTGTCTATAGTGGAGGAATCGACGAGTCTATACCACCTAGAATTAACCCTGTTTTAATGAATGGATTCTCCCACTCAGTTATAATATTATACACCGGAATGGTATATTATTCATGTGGGGGTATTCAGTAAATATCAGCAGACGACAAATAATACATGCGCATAAGGAATCCTATTAATTTTTGGGAACTGTCCAGATAATACGTTCATAATCAGGATCATAAAATCAACAACGTTGAACGTATTATCTTAACTTTTCCCAGCACATAATATGAATACAATATCCTTCTACACATATATTATCTTATATAATCTGTTCGCCGTCTGCCCATTTTTCCTGAAAACCCCTCCAAATGAATAATTTTAGTTTAAACATAGTTCATTTTCCAACACAATTCATTACATGTTAATTTACAAATTTTATATACATGTATACTTAATAAATAAATTTCACTTTTCCATTTGCATATAGTTATGTATATATGTATAGATATATGTATTTGGTTGGGAAAGGAACGACAGTAAGCGGGAGCTTTCTGCAGTCGTCCCCGTTCCAAGCGAAGTCCACACATTATACGTGTTCATTATTTATAAATCGTTTATCATATTAGTAGTCAGAGGGCGCGACAGTAGGTATATATGGTAGTTCGGGTGGAAATAAAACTATGTTTAGCGTAGAGCAGAACAGAAGAAAAACAGTGCGTGGTTGTGCATTTGGGCAGAATGGCATATATAAACCCTCGAATGATCCCGGCCGTTGCTAACAAATATGCATGCGGAGTATTGTAGTTGTAGTTGAATAATTTTGACCTCATGCCTTTTATAACTGGGTGGAAGTATCCATTGGGTAAAGAAAGGGTTCAATAAAGCATATGTACGCGGATAACTACACGAAATGCGTATAGGACTCCACATAATCTTCGAATGTCTAATAGAAGAAAATAAAATATTCCGTTTTTGGTTTACGGGATGTACATACAAGCAACAACGAAGTGCGCCCTTCGTCAGTGTTATTGTCCTGGTACTGTAAAAATAAAGCGCCTCCCTGTCAATATACATATTTCTATATGTGATGTACAAGCGATAGCGAAGTGCGCTCCTCGCCAGTGTTATTGTCCTGATACTGTAAAAATAAAGCGCCTCCCTATCAATATATATATTTCCATCTGGGATGTACAAGCGACAGCGAAGTGCGCTCCTCGTCAGTGTTATTGTCCTGATAATGTAAAAATAAAACGCATCCCTGTCAATATATATATTTCCATCTGGGATGTACAAGCGACAGCGAAGTGCGCTCCTCGCCAGTGTTATTGTCCTGATACCGTAAAAATAAAGCGCCTCCCTATCAATATATATATTTCCATCTGGGATGTACAAGCGACAGCGAAGTGCACTTCTCGTCAGTGTTATTGTCCTGATAATGTAAAAATAAAACGCCTCCCTGTCAATATATATATTTCCATCTGGGATGTACAAGCGACAGCGAAGTGCGCTCATCGTCAGTGTTATTGTCCTGATACTGTAAAAATAAAGCGCCTCCCTATCAATATATATATTTCCATCTGGGATGTACAAGCGACAGCGAAGTGCACTTCTCGTCAGTGTTATTATCCTGATAATGTAAAAATAAAGCGACTCCCTATCAATATATATATTTCCATCTGGGATGTACAAGCTACAGCGAAGTGCGCTCCTCGTCGGTGTTATTGTCCTGGTACTGTAAAAATAAAGCGCCTCCCTATCAATAGATATATTTCCATCTGGGATGTACAAGCGACAGCGAAGTGCGCTCCTCGTCAGTGTTATTGTCCTGATACTGTAAAAATAAAGCGACTCCCTATCAATATATATATTTCCATCTGGGATGTACAAGCGACAGCGAAGTGCACTTCTCGTCAGTGTTATTGTCCTGATAATGTAAAAATAAAACGCCTCCCTGTCAATATATATATTTCCATCTGGGATGTACAAGCGACAGCGAAGTGCACTTCTCGTCAGTGTTATTGTCCTGATAATGTAAAAATAAAACGCCTCCCTGTCAATATATATATTTCCATCTGGGATGTACAAGCGACAGCGAAGTGCGCTCCTCGCCAGTGTTATTGTCCTGATAATGTAAAAATAAAGCGCCTCCCTATCAATATATACATTTCCATAGATTCAATAAGTCTTTATGGCGCTAAAAATGTAATAATTACACCTATATATTCCACTCACTTTCCTAAATTCTGGTTGGACAAATCACAAACACGCCTGAGTTAATTGTTGCTTGTATTTCTGTGCACAGACGTAAGTGGGCGTATAAATTCGGGAATGGTTAACATTCGCGCGAATCGATTGTCCCGGGGGCGAAATTGGCTAGTCTTGATGTGTGTCCTTGGTTACCGATTTTTTCTCGGTGAATTAAAAGTGTTCCTTTCAAAGTAAACAGAGTGGTTGCATTGTTGCATGTTTTAGATAATAAAAGATGCCAAACAATAATGCCCCGCCCAATTATTGTCGAAAGAACATGTCTGTGATAATAACTGGCTTCACCTGAAATAAACAGATCTGTGATTAATAGCATATTGCTAGTCGGCAAACTTCAAGTTCTATTTTCAAAGGCGTAATTTCAAACTCGATATAATTCGATATAATTACAGAATGCATATGCATCAGGCGGATTCACATTAATTTCATATAGTATTTAATTAGTAATTTCCAATTCGGAAAATGATTTTTTATGACAATTGTTCGCGTCAATTTCTTTTTTGGCTACGTTCGTGCCAATCTTGGCTTGAGTGGCCTTGAACTTCTTTTATCGTGCAAATTTTCGTTGGTAAAATCGGACAATAAAAGTTCGTCTAATCAGTCGAGCTGGGTACTCATCGGACGGAAATAGTGAATATTTACAACATAAAGTTTTGAGATAAATATGTTGAAATTGATGTTCGGGTGGCGTAATTATAAACACCCAACGTCAAATGTTGTTGCGGTTATGGGCGTATAATATTATAAGTAGCCGATCTACATATTTGGTACATTTTCGATTCGCGGAATTATACACTATGTTGTTCAATCTGGTACAATTTGATACACCCATAAATGTAACAAACGATGCTGATTGCTTATATACAGACACTTGTATATATAAATGTATCGCTTGACCCATCCCCCACCCCCAGAATGTCACAAAGTGAGCACCGAATGTGGTGTGGTTAATTCGTGGGTGTCCCGTCGAATTAAACGTCCTTGCCAGCTGTTTCATTCGAAATACACACAGCTTATCTACACAAATATTCATCATTTTGGTTCATCCACAGGGCCAAGTGTCAATGGGATGTTAAATGTATATTGTAATCCATAGGAACTTGTCGTTAAGACAACGTAATAGCAATACAAAACACCCCAAATGGAAAACGAGCGCGCATCGTCATTGCTATAATACCAATAGCAATACGTTTATTAAAGTGGCATGCTCGTTTTTATTGTTTATTCCTATTTATTACACACCTATGTGCAATTTCCATTTAAAAAAGGTAATGTCACAAGTGCATTATGTCATTTCTCGTGACGTCATTGACGTTTCGTCGCTTTCTGATCTGGAGACTGAATATCCAATTGTTGATCTTTCTCCGCATCGGAACCAAATTGATGCAGAAGTGTAATAAATAGAGAAATCAATTAGAATTACGTTAAATGATTCACTCGAGGCGAGATACGTTTAGGTAAGAAACTCGTGCGCTAACACGCAATCGTTTCTTACTGACGTTTCTCGCCTCTCGAGAATTATTTAACGTATTTCTCGGAACCAATTGATTATACTCTCTTTATATTACTCGTTATCTAAACGACAAACCCGTGTGTTGTAATATCATAGTCGTGTATTTCTCTTTGATGATAACTACTTATCGTTGCAGGTTAAACTCGTTTGATGGCTGACAATACAACAATTGAAAGCTTCGACCTCGTGTTCCCATTATGGAAGGCGATCGTGATAGGAACTTTCATTGGGATTATGATTCTGCTGACAGTGACCGGAAATCTTATTGTAATTATAGCATTCGTGCATGACAAATCACTCCGCACTTTCACAGACTATTTCATATTGAACCTTGCTGTGTCTGACCTCATAATCGGCTCGGTTTGCATGCCACTTTACGTTCCTTATCTACTAACAAATATATGGTCAAAAGGCGTTGTCGTCTGCAAAATCTGGTTGACGCTGGACTATGTCACACCAGCGTCTTCGACTCTCAACATGTGCATTATAACAATAGATCGATTCATCCAACTAACATATCCACTGCAATATCGCGCGAAACAGACAAACCGCCTGCGACTGATCATGATGCTAATTCCATGGATAATTGCGTCCTTGACCTATTTACCGGCCATCACGATGTGGGAAATGTGGACGGGTACACAGCACGTCCCGGCGAAACAGTGCATTGTTCCTTTCTACAAGGACGTGTCGTATTTGTTGCTGGGCGTCACAGTCGAGTTTTTAATCCCGTTCGTGGTCGTTGTTTCTTTCAACTTCATGGTTTTCCTAAGCATTCGAAGGAGAACAAAGAAAGACATGAATCGCCGTCTCAATAATGAATTAGAAACCGTCAGTTCGTCATATAAGGTCGGACCCGAACCCATGAGTGTATGTAGCGTGGGTCCCAGTGAGCATATGCGACTTGGAGCTGAACCAAGCACGAGCAAAGCCGCAAGTAGAAGTCGAGGACAGTCAGAGAAGATGGCAAAGGACCGCCGAGCTGCTAAATCGTTATTCATCTTGGTTTTCATTTTCGGGATATGTTGGATGCCATATGAAATCGTGGCGCTGATTAAATGTGTCTGCGATTCGTGTGTCAATCCGCTTGTTTTCGAGACGTTCTTCTGGATTCTCTGGATGAACTCAACCATCAACCCGTTTCTGTATCCTCTGCTGCATCGGCGTTATAAGAAGGCGTTCCGAAAACTTTTCAAATGCATACCGAACCGCATATTGCCAGTAGAGAAATGACATACATGTATACTGGAATAAACATACATTATGCGGACTTCAGTCTCATGAAACGGCAGTCTTATCCAAATTCAAAGAAATGTATTGTATAGATTGTCCAATCCGTATATGCATATGTACATCTCAACGCTGTATCAGCTGATTACTCACAAAAACCGTTGCTATGTTCATAATTCATATCGTTTGTTAGTGTGTTTACGTTTACTGGCTTGTAATTTATTTTTGTGTTTCGGATGCTGCAGTATACAATATATATTAACTAAATGTCGTTGTTCTGTATTGGTTTCGAAAGAAATTCATTCTTACGAGGGTGAGAAAAGAAAGATGCTGAAATTGGTTTTGATGAAAATGAACTGTTACCAGCTTGGATAGAATAGATTATTGTAGTCGTATATGCACATGGTCAACATTTCCTCGTGCAAATAGGTTATATTATATAATAAGATATATTGGACGTAAATATTCACATAGGTTCATATTCGGAATTGATTCTGAATTAAATCCATAGTAAGCGTATACCCGTCATTCCGTTGCGTGGCGCGCGCCCCAATAAAACACATTATAAAGAGCTTTCTGGTAAGTCGCGTCGATGCAAACGGGTACATGGAGATTAAATAGTGCCAATATGGGCGTATTTCGTATGAAAATACTCCCATATTGGACTGTTTAAAACGTGTTTATATACGTCCATATGCATGTAGAGCGTATATTGAGATTAAGTAATGCCAATATGGGCGTATTTCGCTCATTGAAATACGTATGGTATGTGCATTTGTTCACGAGATCAGACTACAAGGTACAACCTTTATGGCTGCTTAGCTACGATCGGACAAAATAAAGGCTATGAAAAGTAAATAATTCAAAAGCCTGGTTAAGTGGTTCTGCTATTATATGTGGGTGGGTTCCACTGAATAAAATAATTATATGTGGGTGAGTTATATTGAATAAGATACGATGTTGGTTGGTTTTAATGAATAAGATTTGATGTTGGTTTTACTGAATAAGGCATGATGTTGGTTGGTTTTACTGAATGAGATATGTTGGTTGGTTTTACTGAATCAGATATGCTGTTGGTGGATTATACTGAATAAAATACAATGTTGGTGGGTTCTACTGAATCAGATGTTTGGTTGGTCCTACTGAATAAGATATGATGTTGGAATGTCCTACTGAATAAGATAGGATGTTGGGATGTCCTACTTAATAAGATATATTGTTGGTAGGTTCTACTGAATAAGATATGTTGTTGGTGGGTTCTACTGAATAATATATGTTGTTGGTGGGTTCTACTGAATAAGATATATTGTTGGTGGGTTCTACTGAATAATATATGTTGTTGGTGGGTTCTACTGAATAAGATATGTTGTTGGTGGGTTCTACTGAATAATATATGTTGTTGGTGGGTTCTACTGAATAAGATATATTGTTGGTGGGTTCTACTGAATAATATATGTTGTTGGTGGGTTCTACTGAATAAGATATGTTGTTGGTGGGTTCTACTGAATAATATATGTTGTTGGTAGGTTCTACTGAATAAGATATGATGTTGGTGGGTTCTACTGAATAAGATATGTTGTTGGTGGGTTCTACTGAATAAGATATGTTGTTGGTGGGTTCTACTGAATAAGATAGGATGTTGGGATGTTCTACTTAATAAGATATATTGTTGGTAGGTTCTACTGAATAATATATGTTGTTGGTGGGTTCTACTGAATAAGATATGTTGTTGGTGGGTTCTACTGAATAAGATGTTTGGTTGATCCTACTGAATAAGATATGATGTTGGAATGTCCTACTGAATAAGATAGGATGTTGGGATGTCCTACTTAATAAGATATATTGTTGGTAGGTTCTACTGAATAAGATATGTTGTTGGTGGGTTCTACTGAATAAGATATGTTGTTGGTGGGTTCTACTGAATAAGATATGATGTTGGAATGTCCTACTGAATAAGATAGGATGTTGGGATGTCCTACTTAATAAGATATGTTGTTGGTAGGTTCTACTGAATAAGATATGTTGTTGGTGGGTTCTACTGAATAAGATATGATGTTGGAATGTCCTACTGAATAAGATAGGATGTTGGGATGTCCTACTTAATAAGATATGTTGTTGGTAGGTTCTACTGAATAAGATATGTTGTTGGTGGGTTCTACTGAATAAGATAGGATGTTGGGATGTCCTACTTAATAAGATATGTTGTTGGTAGGTTCTACTGAATAAGATATGTTGTTGGTGGGTTCTACTGAATAAGATAGGATGTTGGTGGGTTCTACTGAATAAGATATATTGTTGGTGGGTTCTACTGAATAAGATATGTTGTTGGTGGGTTCTACTGAATAAGATATGTTGTTGGTAGGTCCTACCGAATAAGACAGTAGGACCTACCAACATCATATCTTATTCAGTGAAACCAACAAACATCATGTTAGTTGGTTCCACTGAATAAGATATCATGTTGGTAGGTCATACTGAATAATATATGTTGTTGGTGGGTTCTATTGAATCAGATATGTTTTGGTGGGTTCTAATGAATAAGTTATGATGTTGGTTGGTCCCAGTGATCTTGCTAAGCAAGTGTACCGTAATTGTTAGCAAATTATCATTTGCAAAGTCATCGGCACACAATCGAGGTTTTCAACCAAAAGGAACTATATGTTTTGGTTTTCAACCATAAGGAACTATATGTATAGGACCCTCAAGAGCATATACTTAAACATCTAACAATGGTTATGTTGGTTGCTGCGAAATATCCAGAAGGACTCTGTCTGTTCGCAAGAATTCTTCAACCACTGTTAAGGTGTAATTGTTTTGTCAGATATCTCAGAACTTCAATGCTTCGTACACACTTGTTCATTGACATGATCTTGAATTATTCAGATTTGTCCAAAGAACTCGAAAATGCTCTTTTGATATATATAGCGATACTGTTTCTTGATGACTGCGCTTTGTCCCACCAACCTCAGCAGGAAAACCAACATAACAGCAGTAAAACAGGACTGTTTACCAGGCTTTGTACGAACAGCAGGCGTTGGAAATCAAGTTCCTGGACCCCTGAGGGTATTGCCATCCAGGGTCATAACAGCGATTGAACTAACTATGATGGCGTATATCAACAACGCATTTGACCTGTGCAAATATTGTAGACTCGCCCAAAGCTATTCATCTAGTTACAGATTATCATCGGATCTATCGGTCGCCGAAAAGTAAATATTCCTGTATTAATGTGGAAATTGTTCCGTGTGTGTCGATTATCGGTCTACATCTACGCGTACTTCAATGCAAATGCATGTCGTCAGTTCCGGCCAGCGTTTCAATTGTCAAATTATACTAAGACCAAAATAGATACAATAGGGACACGAAAAGCGAATTTATCATGTCTCCAATTTAAAGATACGGGCGGCGTTGGGGTGGGTATGCTGTTAAAATATTCAGCTCCGTCAAACACCGCCATAATCAAAAAGAAAAGTAAAATATAGACAGACTTTGTTCTTACACCAATCAGAAATATGGCATAAACAGTATGTCATTGTCATTTTACCCTTTGTTGTGTAAACAAATGCAAAAAACGTTTCGTTATCTGGCTTTTGTTTAGATCCGGATATGGTAAACATAAAGAGCGTTATTTGTTACTATTTTTCTTATATTGGAAATAATAAAGAGCGTTTATATTATTTGTGTGTGATTAACCAATATAATTTCGCTGTGTTATGTAAACAGAAGCACAACTTCTGTAACACGAGCAGGCTCTTGTTTACGTACAACATCGCACGTCTTGACGACAATATACTATTTACGCGCTGATTATGTTTGGCATATGAACAAAACTATATATATTTTAATATTCCTTCTGGCGATTTGAACAAATATGAATATTTCTGCAACGAACGCCACCCGTGCCTTTAAATCGACCAAGCATAGGTTGAAACTATTGACCTGGAATGAGGCTATACTGTGTCACAAAACCGGAAGTCTGTCTTTATACAATGTGAGTAGCCGCGAATCATTATTCGACCAGCTTCGGCATTGCCGGGTGGCTTGTTGGCCTAATGTGCCATGTATATTACCAACTGAGCTACGAAGGGGCGATATGACAAGGAGACATCTTATTGAATTGCCAGTAATTAACGCCATAGAAAGAAAGGGACCATTTATTCTTTTACATGTACACGTAACAATAGACGACCGTTGTTATGGTTTTCCCGGATATAGTTGAGATAAATACGTTTATTTTTTTTGGAAGTAGAAAACCACTGATCCTTTCTACCGTCTACGTTTCATAGATTATAGTGAACACAGTGAACTTCTATGTTAAGGAGGCTGAATATACGAGCCATTTCCGATTTTCAAATTCTCAGATTTTACTATACGAATTTTTTCTTGCATTTTTGCGATCAACTGGTGTCACTCTAGCTGGGTAAACATCACTGGAGTGGCCTGCATGCTTAAATTCAGTGTCATAACGTTTGAAGAGATTGATTTATACCCAGAATGAGATAACGAAGATTAGTTGGTCCATGAGCGATACTTGTTCTCAATGAATAAATCCAATGAGCGTGCACGAGTTCGCGTTAATTGATGGCGTGCCAAAAAAGCATTATATTGACCTGCATTTTGTTATGTTCCATAACAGTGTAGTTTGACTGTATGCTCGTACCACCGAATTGTCAATCAGGTGGCCAGTGAACGACAAAAAAACGCCCCCTTACTGGCCCTTAGACACGGTCTGTCTGGTCCGACAATGTAGGTTTAAACCAGGTTTAAACTCTGAGGTTTAGACATGAGTTGACGAATCTGGCCATTAGGATTACTAATAGTGCAAAACAAAGAATTGTGTGAGTATAACTATTGATTATTATTCACAATTAACGTGTTCTGTTGGCATATCGTGTATTTTTATTCACAACACGCGAATGAGATTCGAATGTGTAAATTGTAGATCAGAACGCACACAAAAAATCCGTATTATTGTGCTGCCCAACCGTAATCGCAGAAAGAGAATATTGAAAAGTAAATATATATTTCTTAACAAGTACGAGTTACATGGGAAAACACTTTTTCTTGAAGCGGAGTTTTAACACAACTGTGGAAAGCAATGTGTGACATATTTCTAGTTTAATTATAGATATTTTAAAGAAAAAGTCACGATCACCGATCAGTAGAATATTTGAGAAATTGTAACTTATGACTGTAAGTTCTGACAGGCTCAGGAAAAATTCCGAAAATATGAATATCAGTTTCACTCTGACACTGAATGGCTACAAAATTACTAAGTGAAACGCCGATTTAATAACTGCAGTGAACTAGGTGTAGTATTTGATTGAATACATGCGAAATAATATGATGATACAAAATAACAATTCCCAGGATTTGAGGCAACAAACATTATTGAGTCACATGCATGAGTGTACCAACTCACTTTCTTACGAAACAATAAGGACAAATACGGCTCAATATAAGAACTCATTCTTTGTCAAAACAATCATCGAATGGAACCGCACGGAGGACATTGACAGCTTATGTGATATAACATCCACAACAACATTAACAACTTAAGTCGTCCAATGGTGCACCTACAGCCAAATCAAGGATTCTACACCGAACAACATACAGATACATACAAATGAGGACAAGTTGTTGTTTTTTTATGAAAATATATAACAGTCCGCATATAGGTATTTATCGAGCTATTTTGATCTCCGCATGCAAAGTGACAAAAAGCGATTAGTTGCTAGATTTATTTTTAGGAGTGAAGATTGTGTGCATATTCAATCCAGGGCTTTTAATTAACTCCACAACGGACCATGGCGACCTACATGTATCGCTGTGGCGCGCGGGATACGACCATTGTATTGTAGCACAAACATATATTGGTCAGCCTGTTCTCCTGAAAATAAGCTCATATTGTACTTATTTCAAAAACACAAATAATCCCATATCGTCATTATTTTTGTTACGCTCTACACGTGAACCTCTATATCCCTGTACGCTGGTTATAATGTGTTTTTACTGTGGCCCGCCGCGCCATAAAACGGAATAACGGGCATAAGTGAACCATTGCAGAATCAAATAAGTCCAATATGAACGCACGAGGCTATATTGTTATTGGCCTAACTTGCCGTCTATAACAATACAAATGAATTGAAATATTGGTGATATATGTAAGCTATACTTACATTATTATATATAATGGAGTTAAACACAACTGCATGCGTCCCAGAGGAATTGCACAGAACCAATTATTATTTAGGGTTTTAATTAGGGAATAATCTCTGTTTCCCAATGTAAGTACATGGTTTAAAGACATTTACCTAATCGGAAACGTACACATCGCGAAGCGATTTTTAAAAGTTTTTGTTTGATTAGGTAAATTAATGTAAACTTTGTAATTATTTGGGCAGACCTATCATCGAATACTGTAACTCTGCATGGAGCCCACATCACAAATATCAAAGCATTGTGTTAGAGAAATACAAAGAAAAGCAACGAAACTAGTTCGTCAAATCAAAAATCTATGCTACCGAGACCGAATGATAAGACTCAAGCTGATGTCTTTAAAATGTCGAAGATTTAGAGGAGGTATATAAACTGTTGAATGGTCATTACAATATCAATGCCTGTGACCTATTAGAAAGACATTCATCATGAAGAACAAGAAGGCATAATACAAAGCTACAGATGCCCATTCTTAACAAGGCCATAGAAAATATTTCTTCACGCAGAGGGTGGTAAATAGCTGGAATTCTCTGCCAGACTTCGCTGTTGAGGCTCCAACACTCGATCAATTCAAAATATACATAGACTCATTCTTCTAGTAAATAAAATACGAGTTCGACGACAAGAATTAGTTAGTAATATGTTCAAGTGACTCACAAGTAAATATCGGATGACGATACATATATTTGTAAACAAACATTGCAAATAATGTTATTGGACGAAAAGTCGCAAGACTTATGATGATGATGATGATGATGATGATGATGATGATGATGATGATGATTATATGATTATATAACAAACCACTATTATGATTATCGTGTCGTTATTTGTTTAAAATACGTATCAACTGATATATACGCACCCGTTCATTCATTAAATCAACATATTTCGACCATTTTGGGGTCCTCCGCGAATTCGGGGACTTCCGCAAATAGGGACCTACTGCAAATTGTCACACCGATCAGCACCAATTAACGAACCGTGGCTGACTCGGCTGTATCCGACTAACCTCTTTAAAATACGTACCAATTGAGATATACGCACCAGTTCCCTCATTAAAATCAACATATTTCGACCATTTTAGGTGACCTCCGCGAATTCGGGGACTTCCGCAAATTTACCTTTGCAAATAGGGGACCTACTGCAAGCTGTCACACCGATCATCACCTAATTAACGAACCGGTGGCTGACTCGGCTGTCTCAGACTACACTCTTTAAAATACGCATTTGACATACGCATTTTACAAATTATATTTGTCATTTCTTCTATTTGTAATTGGCATAGCTTATCACAAACCAAAATCAACGGCAATAAACGAAATTGAAATTCCAACTACACCTTTTACCGGATCGGGGTCGCAGTACAACTTTTAATGCGTCCCAAAATAACCGGAAAAAACCATTATCTATAAATAAAATGCCCAGCGAACCATAGCTATCTAGAATCTCTAGGACAGTATACACGCGGCGCGCGTAATAAGTATCTACGGCAGCGTAGAACCGCCACCTCCTCTTTTGTTACTAACTTGTTTAAACAATTCAGTAACTTGTTTAAACAAGTTAGCTAACCTGTTTACACAAGTTAGTTAACTTGT
Organism: Siphonodentalium dalli; assembly: GCA_032622095.1. Lineage (NCBI taxonomy): Eukaryota > Metazoa > Mollusca > Scaphopoda > Gadilida > Siphonodentaliidae > Siphonodentalium > Siphonodentalium dalli. The sequence goes on along the minus strand of CP136063.1, from coordinate 159,157,136 downwards.
TTAAACAAGTTAGGTAACTTGCTTAAGCAATTTAGTAACTTTTTAAAACAAGTTAGTTAACTTGTTTAAACAAGTTAGCTTACTTGTTTAAACAATTTAGTAACTTGTATAAACAAGTTAGGTAACTTGTTTAATCAAGTTAGTATCTTGTTTAAACAAGTTAGTAACAAAAGAGGAGGTGGCTGTTCTACGCTGCCGTAAGTATCCTATTTAAATACACTTACTATTTCTGAGCTAATGGCAAAATACTTCAGAAAATGAAATAGGTGTAATTATTGTAATATATAACGTCTGAATGGGAGACGTTATAATCAAGGATCCAAGTTTTTTTTTACCAATATAGTATAAACATATATCAAATGCTGCGTGACTAGAAACTACACGTGTACCTGATACACGCGAAGACCACTAATGGTACCTGGAATCACACAGACGAGCCTATCATCAACCATATATAAAATCGATTTTACCATCAGTTGTTGATCATTGTCAGATTTAGTGCCATAATTGCGGTAATAATTCCTTGGCCGATCTATCATAGAATTGTGGCGACGACATATTAACGACCGACATTAAAATGCGATATTCCATCTGATTTACTCTGTCGTCGAATTCGAGTTAACAATAGGCGGCAAAATGTTTAATCAATTCTGGTGACCTTCCATGTCCCCAATATCTGACTGATGTCACTTTCGAAACATAATTAGAGTCCTCTTTTCGTGAATATTTCAATTAAAGATGCATAATCCAATTTAACGCTCGCAAATTAATTTCCTTGGCTTAGGGAGTAAAATAGCAATCTATTATTTTTCACCACCGATACTTTTTAGTGGCCTAGTAAAAAGTCGACGAGAAGACGGCCTGTGACCAAATTGCGGATGATGATGGATAACTCTAAAATCAAGTGGCTTTTTGTTTCAGATATTTGACAAGCGGGCAAAATTTCGTTGAACAAAATATTGATAAGCAACAGGTTTTGGGCAATTTTATATAATAGTTGACTCTGGTTAGAAGTATTTTGGGGCAATTAATCGATTCTGATAACTGAAGCGGCATTTCAAAAATTGTTGTTGTTGTTGGAATCTGAAGATATGGGGACAATCGAATCGGATTGAGTACCTTTAAGTTTGGAAGAAGAAATCGGTAATTTGTTTTATGAAAGTTGCTGCATGCTTTCCCCTCCTCAACCCTTGGCTCCTATGGCGACGCATTTAAGCCCACACATCGATTCTCCTTGTATCGTAGCCATGATTATATATAAGTTTGGTGAAAATCGGCGACCATATTTTTGTTTCTTCACTTTTGGTGCCCGCGCCCATCCCTGATTCGAATAGGGACACTCCGGTTTATGTAAACCACGTCATTAGATTCCTCACATCATGGAGATGTCTGTATGTAAGTTTGATGGAATCGACTACTAAAACATTCTGTCAATGTGCCTGGCCCTTTGATTTTGCTGGTCTCTAAACCACACGATTAGATTCCGGGTATCGTAGCGAAGAACATATGTTAATTTGGTGCAAATCGGCGGTAAAAATATTATTATACATTTTGGTGCCCCCCCCCCCCCTCGTCCAATCCGACCCGAACGGCACCATATTCGCGTCTTTAAACTACACGATGTTATTCCTCGTGTCTTGGAGAAGAATATATATTAATTTGGTGGAAATCGGCTCTAAAAATATATGTATCAATTTTGGTGCCCCTCCCCATCCCTGACTCAAACGGCGCCACTTTTGGCACTAACCGAGAAACGTCATGTATAGTGCCATGCAGTTGTATTGCGCAATTTGGTCCCATACGTTCCAAACTACACAGCAGAGGTCCGACCCATCTGTATTCTGACATTTATCATGCTTAAAGCCGCATGGCATATTGCACTCCAAAATACACCTAGTAATATTCGCTTTGGAATTTTTCCGGTACGTTTCTACGGGCATTAGTTATGTCCCAGAAAGACGCATTTAAGTTATACAAAATACGACTTTGAACACGCTGTTTAGGTCCCAAAACAAACAACAGCTATGTGCACGACATGGATCAGAACAGGTCGTTTGTTTCAGTTCTCCGCGAAAAATTGAAAACAGCTGGAAAATGGCTGTGACCACGGCAAATACATTTCTGAGCAAATAAAGCCGGTATATCAATATCTCGCGTATTTTCAACCTATCTTATACTGTATTGCCTTTCAAATTACGTAGACAAATTTTGGAAGCACGAATGAGCCATGTCCGTGTAACATGTTACATTCGGGGTGAACCCAGTGATTTTGTATTTTTTTTTAGAGATTTGACTGTCACTACTCAATTGATGCTCATTCAATCATGTAGTAATCTATGATGTCCTTAATTGTAAGCTATTGTCACATTATGACACATATAAGATATTATCTCCCCGAAGTATCATTACATCCTAATTACCGGATCTTAAGATATCACAAGGAACTTACATGTTTGGGTGTTTATACTACCAGAGGTTGCACTAACAGGGCAAATGTATATGGGTGATAAAATATGACGAAGATGCTGATGATGATAATACTGATAATGGCGACGACGAGGACGATGATTATGACGTCGATGACACCAATGCTGATGATGATGATGATTACGAAAAACAAATTATTATAACATTGCCATAATGACGATTTTGACTATACTTGCTAAACCTTAAGTTAAACACCATATGTAATAATCTGCAATGTTGTTGATGCTGTATCGGTTTATTGATGATGTGAAGTTCGTGTATATCTTGTATACATATACAGCAACATTATCAATATTTTGTAAATAACTTCTATTAGTATTTCTCAATATGTGTATTAGAATATAAACGCATGTATATAAATAACAATATTGTGCTTGTGTAAACGATACATTGTGATAAAACAACTACTCATCTTCCAGGTTGATGGTGAAAGCACGTCTCAACACGTCAAGATATCGACGATGCACGAGGCAACATCATGATGTTTCAAAGTCAAATAAAAACCGAATTTGAGCATGTCAGTCTTTGTCAAAGCACAGACGTGATTCAACCAATGTTAGATCTTAGTAAACTAAATGGTGTTTTGAAAAGGGGGTCATGTCTGTATTCAGAAGATTCGCTATTCCGAATGTCCTCTATTCCTAAAGGTTATCTATACCGAAGGTTCTCTTTCCAAAGGTTCGCTATTCCGAATGTCCTCTATTCCGAAGGTTCTATTTCCAAAGGTTCGCTATTCCGAAGGTTCTCTTTCCAAAGGTTCGCTACATATTCAGAAGGTTCGCTATTCAGAATGTTTTTTATTCTATTATAAACGATGCCTTTCCTCCTCGACGGTCTGCGTTACAACATGCATGCACCATTTTAGTATGGACTACTAGTGTTTATAGCCCGTGTGTGGACTGACGTAAATAGGTATTGAGAAATAACCTCATACGTAATGACATTGAACATGTTATGGGAACCCACGAAAACAAAACAATGAACAACCACCAAGACCAAGTAGGAAGTGGGGGATTTTGGAGGCAGGAATACGTCAAATAAAGAAAGATTATAACGGTGGTGTTTTAACTCTAAATCAGTACTGGAACTCCATAACGCACTGCATTGTGGAATATGGCTGACCAGATGAACCCACATAAAATTGTGGCTTTGTATTGGCATTTGTCCAATGACAGGACTTTATCCATTATTTTGTTTCATTCATGCAGTGACCATGTTTCCATAATACACGATTAATGTCTGTCTTCCTGCTATTAATAACCGAAATATGGAACGATTTGGAAATTAGAATGAGGTGTATTAATGTAATTATGGAAATACTAAAGTGTAATAGTATATTAAATTACATGTGTATTTTCGGGGGGGGGGGCATTTAAATTATAATGTGCATTCCGAATAGTGAACCTTCGGAATACCAAACCTTCGGAATAGAGAACCTTTGGAATAGCGAACCTTGGAATAAAGAAACTTCGGAATAGATAACCTTTAAAAAAAATCAAATTTCGTCTTTCTGAAATTCTGTTGGTGACAACATAAGTCTTTCGATGAAAATGTTTTGAATTGATCTGGATTTGATGTCGAATATCTCTGGAATTTTATGGCCGACCGGGACGAGGTTTGTTTCTACGCGTAGAGTAGCCTCTTGGGGAGTGATGGATGATGACAAATAGTGAATAATATTCTATTTTTTTAAAGGTAATTTTTATCTTGAAGCTACCATTTTTAAAAGCTAAGATAAAATATTCGTGCCCTGTGGGTCGAGATTGTCAGCGGAGAGAAACAATTTAGACACATAAAGGAGAATTCGTGAATTCCAACACTCGACACACGCAATGTGACAAGGCCTCTCGATAAATAATAGACCATTATAAATGGGTGGGGGCGAATCCAATTAGTATGGAGATAGTTAACAGGGGTAAAGTTTTCCTTTATGGAACGTGTTTGCTACAGCGGTATGCACTCTCAATTTCAAACGTAAGATACTCGAGTACGTATCACCACATTGAGCTCTGCATTGAAATCATATCTTATCCAGGAGTAACATACAACGCCAATGCATTCGCAACAGACGTGCCAATCGTTACTCAATGTATACAATTACCACGCATGCATGCAATTTAAAGTAAGTACACATATGACTTCCGACAATAATTCTGAGAAAATAATATGATCGGTAGTACGGATTCGGGAGTAACATACAACGCCAATGCATACGCAACAGTCGTGCCAATCGATACTCAATTTATAGAGTTACCACGCATGCATGCAATTTAAAGTAAAGTACACATATGACTTCCGACAATAATTCTGAGAAAATATTTTCGGTAGAACGGATTCGGGAGGTACTGTAGAGTACATGTGCCTTATCCTAGATGAATCATAGTTCCAAAATCTGCTCAGAGTTATTCATAATTGCTAAATTGAGGCACCCGCCCTAATTGTTATACAAATGTTGATTTTTGTCAGGACTGTGGACAAATGGACACTTCACTCTCAAGTTTTGGAAGTTTGTCAGAACTAGATAATTAATTCGTTAACACATCTGCATACATCCTACAGGGAGGGTTCGCGCTGCCGTTTTCCATATACAAAAGTCATTTCACTTTTGGCAATATATTTTCATTTGGCAAAAGTTTGGACAAGTCACTTTTCAATTCCTGAAGAGAGTCTAAAAATATTGGTCATTCGATAACATTAATTCCGGAAACTCTTAAAATTAGTGGTCATTAGTATCGACTGGTGGTGGCTCACTATTAGGAGCATGTTTGGTGGTGTTGTTTACATGGAGGATCCTCTTTCTTTCGATGAATCGGTTATCGTCATTGTTGAATGATAAACCTCACTCGAGAGGCGAGAATTTTTACTAATTAACCCAGAAATCGTTCAAACATGGATTGTCGACATACAACAGTCATTATTGTAGAAATAGCATTTGGCAACATTTTACATGTAGAAGAATTTGGCGAACTTTATTTTCATTTGGCAAAAGTTAATTTCGCGCCAGCGCGGACCCTTCCAACAGGGATTGGACGTTGTTTCCCTGACTGGTTGCAGTTTGTTGAGGTTTCATCTGCCCCACTCCCGTCACAATTTTGTTCGGGCAGAGCACAGAGATGATTAATTTCACAATAATAAATTAGAAACATATTATCTTGGCTATATTGTATATGCTGAAATCTGGAATAGCTGCTGCGAAAGGCGATTGCCCCGGCTATTGGGCCAACTTGTAGTAGATTACTTTGTCCCAAATGACTGTAATCGAGACAGCACAATTGGCTTCCTCTCACACCAAACTCATTAAGTCAAGTATGTTTTCGTCCAAAGGCGGAAATTGGGCCATCGGGATCCACTGGTGTTACCCCAATGATAACAAGATGTCCTTGGCGCGAGTAAGTTAAATTGGTTTTTGCACATATTCGACTTACGTGTCGCTCGGTATTAATAGGTTTCCCCCGATGGCTCAATTGGTAACGTGTATGACGCATTAGGCCAACATAATGTGATTAAATTTTATGGGAGTGAGGAAAGTGCAAAAGTAAGAATTGATTCGAGTAGAGAGATCTCCTTAACTGACGGATAGAGTTATTATTATGTTTTGCTAAAATCCGAGTTGGCCGAAAAATTCGTTTCGCAAAAATCAGGATAGCGAGTAGCATTGTTGACATCGATAACTCATGGTTAATCATGCGCAGGGAAATTTTTGATTTGCATGATCTACCAGATTAAGCCCAACGTATACAACAAGAAAACCATAGTCAGAAATGGTAACGCCACCAAGATTATAGTATTACATATAAATAGAAATTATAAAAAATACATAAAATATTTTGATACCAATTGCGTTTAAACAAGTAATCCTTCAAATTATTACTAACAAAGCAAGTAAATGACTGACTGTGGGGTCACTCAACAGATTATAAAGACTTGGACTTAGTATACTGTAAATACTAAAATTTAAATGAAATAATTAAAAGATAAAATTTAGCAAGTAGTAAAACTTAATTTTCTCATTTAATTTTTGTTTGGTTAAATAAAGCAATAATTTAAATGTAACATTTGGTTTTAAAAAAATGATTGACCGTGGCTCTTCCAATAATTGCGCGACTGACCTGGTCAATTGTTCTTAATAAGTTGTTTTGAGAATTACTATGGAGGGAAATAGTTATGGCTGTGGCTTCGCAAGTAATTAACTTGGTGACGTGATTTTAACAAATCTGAACTCCAGTAAACCAAGGACGCTCCATACCAAATATAAGGTAAATTAATAATTCTTTAGAAGTTGTTTTAAGATTTACTATGGAGGGAAAGAATTGTGGTGCTGGCTTCGCAACTATTTGACCTTATTGTAACAAATATAAATATTAGTCACTCAGGCAATAGATGTATCTATTCTGTATATTAAGCTATTGGGTCTTACGTGTCTTGAGATGTCTAAATATTTTTCGATGGACAGATCGCACAAGGGACCCACGCCAATCTTCTCTGTTGGGATTCCAATTGTTGGCTTATTAAATATGCACATATGCTTAAGATACAGTCGCGCGCGAAGCACGCTCCCGTAAGTCGGGTTTTGGATCCCAGTTAATGAAAATATCATTGAAATAATCGGTTTCCCCCAATAAACATCCATATATTCAATATACATGTTTTGGAGCAGAATTAGGCAGTCCATATTGGACGCCATCGTGGAATTTATTTTGTTTTGTTTTAATTTTCACACATATTTATTAGTTATGTGGATGGAGTTCTCATTAAACCTCACATCCTTATATTGGTTACAGTAATGCCCAAAGTAATTGACCACTTAATCACATCATAATTATTGGTAATTTTTCAGGATTTAAAATCCTGAAAAATTACCAATAATTCTGCTGTGGTTAAGTGGTCAATTACTTTGAACATTACTGTATGAGGATTGAGTTATCATTAAACCTCAAATCCTTATATTGGTTACAGTAATGCCCAAAGTAATTGACCACTTAACCACAGCAGAATTATGGGTATTTTTTCAGCATTTATAATCCTGATAAATTACCCATTATTCTGCTGTGCTTAAGTGGTCAATTACTTTGAACATTACTGAATGAGGATTGAGTTATCATTAAACCTCAAATCCTTATATTGGTTACAGTAATGCCCAAAGTAATTGACCACTTAACCACAGCATAATTATGGGTAATTTTTCAGGATTTAAAATCATGAAAAAATACCCATAATTTTGCTGTGGTTAAGTGATCAATTACTTTGGACATTACTGTATGTAGATGGAGTTAAACCACACAACAGTGTGTTGGGGATTTGGACATTGACTTGGGACCTTTGGTTTTTAACGCAACAAATGCGCGTACACCTTATACACAAATTTCTTATGTAACCAGAGTTTTTCTTGGATAAGATGAGTTTGAAGCCTGCTTACATTTCAAAATATTGTCAGTTTTGTATTCTCTGCAGCGGAACTCGACGTATTGAAGCAAAAGTTACAAGAGATAAAATGTGTACGTAACGAGACTATAATACAAATGAAAAAAATAAATTCAGAGAGGGGTGGGCGATACAGGGAACTAAGAGTTGAACCGATATAAATTTATAGAGCGATAATGACCAATGTTGACATATTATGCATCTCAACTCTACTGAACATTGCAACAAGGCTATACAATAGGGGGTGTCACAATCTTAGTCATCTCTATATAGTGCCAGAATAGTCATTTATGGACTTCTATAAGATGTTGGGTTGGTACGTTATATGGATTCGGAGAAAAGGGGGTGCGTACCGATGAACTGACATAAATTAGTGGAGCGTTGTTGCCATGTAATGTATCGTGACTGTACTAAAGCAGCAATGACATAAAATGGGGGGGGGGGGATGAAATTATCTCTATCTCTATAGATGGCACCAGTATTATATAGAAAGGAATAGCAATTGATATACGTATACGGTATACTATAGTAATACCATAGACATATAAGTACAAGTATCACACGATAAAATATTAAGTAACGTGACTATAGCGATGAACAAATTAAATAAATTTGACCGGGATTAGAGGTTGGGTTGGTTATATGTGGATAATTGGATATGGAATTCATACCGATGAAACGATACAAATTAGTGGAGCGATAAAGATCAATGTTGACACTTAGTCAGGCTACGCGGGAGAAAATAGGAGTTGATACGATAGGCCGAAATAAATTTGTCGGGTGATAATGACCAATGTTGACATATAAAGTAACGCGACTGTACTTTCGCACAATTATCAGATATAACGGTCAAATATGGAGTCTAGTGCCCAATATGGAACAGCTCAAAAAACATTTGCAGGGCCCTAAAATTTATTTAATGTTTGTATATATATATATGTATGTATGGGTATATGTTTATGTATGTAGGGATATATGTATGTGTGTATATATGTGTGTTTGTATATGTATGTATGAGTGTGTATGTATGTATGTATGTATATATATATATAATATATATAGCTATATATATATGTATATATATATATATATAGAGGGAGGGAGAGAGAGAGAGATATGTCAGGCACGCTTTGAAATAAGAATTGTTCGATTTACAATATTGCTATATTTTTATCATTTCATTGTGAATAAATAATATATGGCGCTATGTCCTATGTGCTTATATTGCCCTTTTTGTTGATATATTTGTTTTTGTGTGATTTAATTGTATATGTATCAATGATCTCCCATGAGGAGGAAATAAAGATATATATATATATATATATATATATACAAATCGATTTATGTCGATAAATCTCTTATTTTTCAAATTTTTTAGCTCACACTTGGTGTGTGTGCGTGGGATACTTATATATTCCTAAAATGACAGGGTACAGCACGCAATTATTTTTTAGATCGAAGAAATGATTTTTTTTCGATGATAAAATTTAACACAGGATTTTCCATTAAAATCGATTTATGTCTATAAAACTGTCATTTTTCAAATTTTTTAGCTGAAATGTGGTGTGTATGTGTGTAATACTTATATATTTTTAAAATGACAGAGTTCAGCGCGTAATTATGTCTTAGATGGAAGAAATTGAATTTGTTTTCGATAATAAATTTACACTACAGCGTGGACCGTGGACTGGACGGGTCATCGAGTCGACGCATTTTTGTAAACAGGCTTTTGTCAATTGCCATTTTGGTCAAACTAAACCCTTTTCGACCGGGACAGCAGATCCGAATAGTAGCTAAGATGTATTTAGATAGAATTATCAAAAGAATTTGACCGATTCGGGTGCATTTTAAGAGAATCGAGTGGAGAAATCTTGGTGATAATTCCAGAAAATAAAGATGGCGGAGAATCACAATGAAACTACCCGCAATTCACTTCACTACACCAGGGGTTCCCAATGGGTTACACATTATTTTCAGTCTATAAAATTATTTATATTTTCAACAACAAGTGACTTTAAGTTTACAATTTCAGCCTGTCCTGACTCTATCGATACGATTTATCACATTTTCAAAAACATATTATACACCGGTGACGTTAACTTTACAATTTAAGCATCTGCGTGATTCTATCGGTACGATTGAGTAAGGTACAAATAAAAATATCCAAGAATACACCAGGGGCTCCCAACGGGTGATATATTATTTTCAGGCTATCAGATTATTTATATTTTCAACAACATATTATTACACCGGTGACTTTAAGTTTACAATTTCAGCCTGTCCTGACCCTATGGATACGATTTATCATATTTTCAAAAACATATTATACACCGGTGCCGTTAACTTTACAATTTCAGCATATACGTGATTATATTGGTACGATTGAGTAAGGTACAAAAAAAATATCCAAGAATACATTCGTCCAGTCCACCAAACAATATCAAAATCACCGAAACTAGATACACCACCATGTGGCGTAATAATCGCCCATTAAATCAGCGAATTGAGGATAATTGTCCGAAGTTTGATAAGTGGTGGCTGTGTGATACAACAGAAACTAACTAAGTGAGTATCTTTAATGTGATGTGAAACACTCCGGTAGGGTGATCAAATATAAATGGATTTTTACAAATATTATATCCAGATTGACAACATTCTTATAGAGAAGTTGAATGCAGTGACTCTCGATGGCGAAATCGTGTTCGTTAGTTTATCGCTGATAGATGCGTCACGAATCGAGTAGTAAATATTTACAATTGAGCGTAGTTCAGACGATGTTTTCTATAGAGTGGTAGGGTCGATTTGCTTCAGACTTTCGGCAATGTTAGTAGAATGCTACATTCCTCCAGTTGGCATAGCGCCTGGATAGTAACTGATCAGTTTCACGCACCAGTACAAGTACATAATATGTCTTTAACATTAAATGAAGTTTTTGATACAAACCGAAGAAATTTATATCCTATCCGTTGTGACGGTTAGGGCATCACAGCTACAGTTAGAACGTGCGCATAATTTGATGACGTAGTACCCTAAACGTATAACGTAGTACTCTGAACGTAGTCGTAGCTCTATATCGGTCACATTTGCCAAACCTCTAATAAACATGGTCATTCCGCAAGCGGTGTGGTGATTATGGAAACTGAGGTGTGAACGCTCATAATCTGGAGTATAAGCAATGAAACCTAGACCAACTGCAACAGCCATATATAGTCTGTGTATGTATCGCCAACGTTTATGTTCATTCTACTTATTGAGTCACTTATTTTTGGGAGAGGATGTATGTTAATTGAAATCAATAGTGCTCCAATCCACTTCGTAAACACAATATTATACCTTTGTTTCGTATTTTTTATATTACAAAATAAATTTGGACGTGTAAGTCGCAATGACTTGTAACGGTAAAAATTCGTGTTTAGTGTTAATCATTACTACATGTGACTTATCATACATGTTCGTATCCAGACATATATACGCGTGTGTTTATAAATAACATACAAAATTGTAACAGTAAAAATTCGTGTTTAGTAGTGTTAGTCATTACTACATGTGACTTATCGTACATGTTCGTATCCAGACAAATATACGCGTGTGTTTATAAATAACATACCAAATTTCAAAGCTACCAGATAACTATAACTTGGATTATCATCCGGAAATCGTTATACTCACCAAATTCGAAAGGGTGCATAACTCCGTCAACAATTATCTGACCATATATACCCAAAGTCGAACTTTACAAGCATTGTTCCAATGGGCTTGATGGTTCTTAAATATCGCGTCACAATAATCGAATAACAAATAACAGAAACGAAATACACATTGTGAGAAATCTCATTTAGAAATATCAGGACATTTTGGCAAAACGTGCTGACGACCCTTAAACACACCTGATAAACAAGGAATCTTCTGAATGAAGATTTAGCACATGAAGCTGATCATCCTGACAATAAACATTTAGGAGCGCGAACTTCCATTAATTATTGTTTGGGGTTTAACGTCGTTTCGCTCAATATGCCATCATTTTATATGACTAAGAACAGAAACAGGGTTCAGTTTAGTCTTGTCGTCAATAATATACATGCCAGACGTGTATACGTAAATACAATATATGGGGGTCATTACGGGTATACATGTACATGTATGACATAAAAATAGGAATGGGGTGTTCGATATCTCAAGGACCTTCTTAATACTGACAAGTTTTTTAACAGTCTTATGGTTTCGAGAGTTAAATAGAGCGGCTAGTTTATAAATGTTGGGTCTCTGGTGGTGGTAGTAGTCGCCGTGTTCTATTGGGAGTTTGTTGTTTCTTGTGCGTAAATCTCGAATATAGTTGACTGCTCTGCTATCATCAAGGGGTAGGTAATTATCTCGTTAAAATTTGGCTTTATAAGACAAACAGCAGACAGTGAATGAAACTGAGCTATACACTAGCTACAAATAAAAGCACTCAAGAGGGATTTTTCCACTTGGTGGCAGTAATATGTATTCAGGAACTGACTAGTTCAAACATAATCTACAACGTATAAAACAAGTGTAATAAATAATCAATAGCAAATCATAAAATTCAAATAACCAAGATTTCACATCGAAATAGTAAAATTAGCTTCTAATTTCTAAGTTGGCATTGGCGAGATAATTATATTATTTTTACCAGTGCATAAAGGTGACAGTCGGATGATATTCTGCGAACGATATTATACTGATGTATACGCCCTTGTGATATCTCACAACCAGAATTGTGTAGAACATGCCTCAAACTGAGGTGGCAATATATGTGCCGCATGTTCCAAAAGCCATCGATTCATATGTATATATGCCACACTCAATCAATGTAATATTTGTAAAAATGCTGCCTTATTCCATACATACTTTCCTCGTCCCAGTGAGGATACTTAGGGTTCACTAGGGTAAAACATCGGGGAAAGCTGATTTTTTCAGGGATTACGAAAATGTTTATGGACACTATGGCAAAAGTCCCCTAGAATCCGAGTTGAGCTTTTTGAGATATCATGATTTTTCGTAATGGTGTAAATTCTGAAGAAATTCCATCAGACCATATGTGAATGATCCATATGTAGGCTAATTTACGGATTCAACCTTCACACATACCCCTCCATCGAGGAGCAGGTGTCGCTAGATATGTGTAATTGATGCTAGAGCTTACTAACAGTCGATATTCCACAATTGTGATGACATTTATTGCCGAAGAGAGCATATAAATCGTATGATTCAAATTTTCCTAATAAAAGAGGGCGAGTAATTATATTCAGACGACAATGAGCTAAAATATGAACCATTATACTAGAACAGTGGTTAATTCAGAACAAGAAAGTAATACGATATATCGAACCATCACCATCCTTATGATTTTATAGCCGGAAACTTAACACTACCCCCTAAAACGTACGCCATGGCTTCGAGTCTGAAAAGCAAAAATACCACATGTCCTGGCGTTTGGCGTAACAATTGTGCAAATGGTGATAACACTATGAAACTTGGCACATAGATTCCTTATACACTATTAATATACACATTAATTTTCAGATGTGTAGACATCGCGGCAGGTCATTCATTAGCAACGGTTGCTATGCAACTATCCGACATCGAAGAAATACAAATATGACTGATGTTATGGCAGTTTTAACAATATAAACTACGTCATGCAGCACTTTTGTGGTGAAAATAATATTAGTTGTTGTTAGATTGGATCTGGCTGGAAAATTACCATATTTCTTACTTACAGGGGTGGTAACGTTTGCTAGGGACATACCCGAAATCGAAAAATGCCGAGCTGACTGATATTATGGTAGTTTTAACAAACTAATATAAACTACGTCATTATCATTTTATGGTGAAACAATTGTAATAGTTGTTGTTAGTGTGAGTTCTATTAAAAAAATTACTATATATTTCTGATAACGGTTGCTAGGGACATACCCGAAATCTAAAAATGCACACATGACTGATATTATGGTAGTTTTAACAAACTAAACTACGTCATGTAACATTTTTATATTGACCACAATATTTATAATTGTTGTTAGTGTGAGCATGACAGTGAAGTTGCCACATTCTTACCTAACGGTTGGTGTAATGGTTGCTATGGACATATCCACCTTTGAAAACATACTATATGTATGAGTTTCTGGTAATTTAACTGATATAACTGTTTCATAATATGGTATGAGTTTCGGGCAATTTACATGATATAATTGTTTCATAGTATGCCATATTATGCTTATATTGACAATAATGCACCACTAAAGATTGTTCATTTTTCATTCATTCTATATTTAATTGAACATCCCATACATTGACATACTATAAGCAATTATACACCAGCTGTGACAACAGAAAAATATGATGGGAGTACAATGGTGATCGGTGCACAAGTTATTTCAACTTAGGAAACGCTCCTCTCTCTCCTAATATAAAGACACGAACTTAAATTTAATGCGGATTGTTCAATGTTCCTGCAAAAGTAAATCTCTTTGTTTATATATATACATCAAGCTGGGTAAGGAGATGGGGTAAGGTATTGCACATCGTACAGAGTATGCAGGTAATAAATGTGGTTATTTATAATCCATTGGTGGTCTACTATTCCAATGGATATTCTCATTACAAAATCGGTAAAACGATATGATGTATTTCTGTACAGCTGTGAAAAGAATACAGTTTTCTTTATAGGAAATCATTGGTGATCCGCAAAGTAAATCTGCAGAATGGACAATATGTAGTCCAATGCCAGCTATTTTTTCGTCCAGTATAGCTCTTTCATTTAAATAAAAAGGACAAGTAAACAGAAAGTAATCAGTATCTTCGATTTTGTATCCACAGTTACATTTAGGATTTTTTGTTAAATAATTGTTGAGCTTGTCTCCGTTCAAATCACTACATCTGTTTCGGAGTCTACTAAGTAAAATGTTATGAGTATGCGTTAGGTGGTCTCAATGTCTTCAGTAGGGGGTTTACAATATTTGAAAATATGGAGATCGAGGTACATAGTTGAGCTACTTTGTCCAGACTATTCCAGATCGAAACCATTGTAGGGAAGAAACTACAGTGTGTGTGTTGAGAACCAGGGGTAAAATATCGAGCGTAATTAGGGTTTATAAATTCATATCTATGATTAGTTATTTCTCCTGTTGTTGTGGGAATTGTATCCAATGTATATGGGGGTGCGTTTCGTGTCATTATTCGGTATGTAAGGCGTAACTTGTGCCATTCTCGACGTTGTGAGAGGGTGTTCCATCCGATTTCACGTAGTAAATTAACGTTTGAGACAGATTTGGTAAAGCCACTAACAATTCGTGCTGCATCATAATGTAGATCGTCCAGATTTGCATGAAGGTACGCTGGTGCATTATCCCATATGATATCACCATTGTCCATTAATGGTAAAACAAAAGTAGTATACATCAAATCTAAAGTACGTCTATTTAAAGTATATTTCATCTTTCTCAGCTGGGCCAGTCGAGATGCAACTTTCTTGCACATATTTGCGATTTGAATGTCCCAGTTCATATTAGACTGAATGACGATGCCCAATTGTTGATGTGATGTAACAATTTCGACGTCAGCGCCGTTGAATTTTAATGTCATGGGATTTTCAGATAATATAGCTTCTGCTCTGTTCGGTTTGTAAGAAAACAACATTGCTTTTGTTTTGTCAGGATTAAATGTCACTAGCCATTGTTTTGCCCAGTGTGTGATATGATTTAAGTCAGTAGATAAGTTTGAGCGCGTCTCTTCTATGGTTTGTGAAGCATTTGTAAAACACGTGTTGTCTGCGTACATACGCGTGAAAGAATGTATAGTATGTGACAGATCATTAATATAGATTAGAAATAAAAAAGTTCCCAAAATTTTGCCCTGGGGTACTCCTGCGCTAAGACGCATATCGTCGGATCTTACACCGGAGAAAACCACACTCTGTTTATGGTTCGAAATATAATCGCAGAGCCACATTAAAAGGTTACCATCGATTCCATACTGTTTCAGTTTATGTATCAGTCCTGTGTGCCAAACTCTCTCAAAAGCCTTAGAAATATCACAAAATATTGAGCAGGTCACTAGTTTGCTATCGAGAGATTGGCACAAGGAATGGTACAAGTCAATTAGTTGGAAAGTAGTCGAGTGGCCTGGGACAAACCCTGGGACAGACCCCGATTGATGTTTATATAATAAATCATTAGTATGAAAATGTTGCATTAAATGTTTCAAAACTACCTTCTCAACAACTTTTGCCAGGCATGACTGTAATGATATTGGCCTATAATTTCCTGGATTAGATCGATCATCTTTCTTATGGATCGGTATAACATTAGCTATTTTCCATTCAGATGGAAAGCTTTAAGTGCAAAAGATCTTTTGATGATTATTTTTAGTGGCTGAAACACCGTATACACCGTTTCTTTGAGCATTTTAGATGTTATGCCATCATGGCCGTTCGCATTGCCTACCTTTAGACTTTTGATAGCATCTATAATGTCCTCGTCTTTAAACTCGATGTCTGACAGCGTATCTGATCATTTGTATATAAGGCTTGGTAATATGCAGTTTGTGTCGTCAAGAAAAGAGTTCTTTAGAAAAGTTTCATTATATAAGTTGGCTTTCTCATATATATATAGTCCTCGGTTATTAAGTTACCATCAGCGGCTTTGAGTGGAGGGATCACGCTGTTTGTATTTTTATTTAATATCTCTTTAACAGTCTGCCAGAAACATCTAGGATTGTTCTTTAATGAAAAAGTGTTTTCTAGTTTATTTTCATAATTAATTTTAGCATGCTTCTTCATATTGTTAACTTTATTTCTCATCAATTTGTATTTAGTCCAAGCATTGGTTTTATTTGTTTGAATGGCGTTACGTATCAGTCGATCGCGTTTGCGGATAGCAGTTCTCAGTTCTGAAGTAAAACAATGCTGATCACGCCTGAGGATCACTTCTCGGTATGGGATACAGATCTTCATTATATTCATATAACTGTCGGTAAAATTTCTAACTATTTCTTCAATATCTGCGGATGTGTCCAGTAGAAGATCCCAATTTATGTCCGTAATCATTGTTTGCTCTCGGAAAATCAGCTACATTATAATGCCAAATGAGTTTTCGTTGTTCTTGGTTTCGGATATAATCAAAATACAAGGAAGCTATTACGGCATAGTGGTCCGAAATGTTACGCCCAAGGTCAATGGTGTCATGGTCCTATGAAATCATCTGGTCACTTACAATTATGGGGTCCAGTAGAGTAGCAGAAGACGGTCATATGCGTGTTGGGGTTGAAATTAGATTACGAAGACTTAGTTTGTTTATAATATTATTTAGGTCCGACGTGGGATCCAATAGGTTAGAGTTCAAGTCTGTTGTCAGAATGACTGGTCTGTTCGTACTAAGTATGGTATCTAGCGCGGAGTGGAAGTTTTGCCAGTAGTTAGTTAGAATTTGAGAACTGTTGTGATCTATATGTGAGGGCCATGATATACGTAAGGGATTTTGAATTTATTTGAAACCATAATATACTTTCGTCAAATTCTAATTCTTCCATGCGTTTGTAAATGATGAAATCAGCTATATACACACATATGCCTCCTCCGTAACTGTTTCGATCTTTTCTAATAGGTCCATAAAAATTTGGAATTTGGATTAGATCAGAACTGAAGGAGGGTTCTAAGTGGGTTTCTGTAAAACAAATGATATCGTATTCGTTTATAGTAGTTAATATTTTATCTAGTTTGTTCCTCAAGTGGAAAATATTAAGAGTGTGTCCACTAGTTTCCGATCCGGGACATGGATGAATATCTCCACACATTAACACTAATATAGATGCTATCAGCAAGAATTTTAGATTAGGATACCTCAGTTTAAGGAAATTGACAGCGTTTCCTGTTTTTTGGCTACTTGCACAACTTTTCGTTGCATCGAAGAGACCAATAGACTGTCAGTACTGTACCAAGTCAACCGACATCCCTGGGGTGAGGGGTGTATTAGCCAAGCACAGACGCCCACATAGTCCGAGCGATGCGAAAAATCCTATTCCTGAACCAACCATGTGATGATGAAAACACAAAACAGTTACAAATAAACACATATACAAGAAAATAAATATAATTCGAACGTTACCTACTTTCGAGACAGGTGGATTGTATAGATCCGAGTAATGCGCTGAGTAAAATGAGGTAGAGCGAAATGAGCTATTTCGGGGAACACACATGATTAAAAAGATAATAGTTTATGATATCATGACAAGAGGGAGAGTACGGTTTAATATTTAAGGCTCTGCATTTATAGTGCATAGCCAAAAACCCCTTGAATATAATTTGTGATTATTTTTATTCTGAAAAAAATAAATACTATTTAGGTCAAGATGAAAAGTGTACTCGAATCCTATGTGTATTCCTATATACATTTTAATTTAAGCATGAGTTATATTTTTAGTCAGTTATGTTATAAATGTATGTACGTGCAAGTGACAATTTCGATATTCTAGCAGCATTAACAAATTAATGATCGCCAAATTGTGATGGTAAAGATAATGTGTATTAGCAGCAGGTCAGTCTATACGGTGACCCAGATAAACGCAGTAGTACAGTGAGGCTAATTTATCACGTGTGAGACACATATTAATATTTTAATGATGACCCAGATAAAGCTCCATAGCTATTGGTTGAGAGTAACT
Source organism: Siphonodentalium dalli (assembly GCA_032622095.1). Classification (NCBI taxonomy): domain Eukaryota; kingdom Metazoa; phylum Mollusca; class Scaphopoda; order Gadilida; family Siphonodentaliidae; genus Siphonodentalium; species Siphonodentalium dalli. The sequence continues at coordinate 159,138,545 of CP136063.1, read as the reverse complement.
TTGAGCGCAAAGGTCAGTCACGTGTCATGTATAAATATGCAAATTATATGCATGGAGTCACGTGTTTGTTGACCCATATACACTTTAAGAGCAGCGATTGGTCGACAGGCACGTGCGTCTGTTGGGGCATCATAATACACACACTGTTGTATAATCGGATCAATTTCTAGCTGAAGTCCGAAATACTGAATGTCAATAAAAAGTGACTAAGCTGAAAATGACTATTTAAGCTAAGCATGGTTGAAGGAACACAAATGTAATTATAACACACGATTTTAAAAACAAAGTTACATATATTGTTTCTATTAGTGAAAATTGAGTCTCCATCACACAAAAGAGGCACTGTACATATTTTTCCGTAAGTTAAATTAGGTAAGAAATATATAGGCCACATAATCAATATATCATGTGTTGCAATTGGATTTAAAAGGATACTTCAATGGGATTACTAACATGATAGTATAAATAATATTCTAATCCTGGTGCCACACAAAATTGTTAAACGCAGGAGTGTCCACAAAAGAAAGCCCTTATGCATTGTGTTATTAACGATATGGTGAAAAACAAATGTGACATATAGACTAGTTATTTTGGTATTGATCAATTAACACAACAGTTGTTTGTGATTTCTGCAGTTCCACCTGACTTTTAAAGCTATTTGAACCGAAAGGATAGAAACTCATTCAGTACTTGAGAATTGACTGTATGGTATGTAAATATATGTTTAGTTATACATGTACATACATGAAACCTTATCTAAACATGTAAGATAACACATGGAAAACAAGAAGTAATATTCAGATAAATCGGTTATAAAATAGTATACACAAAACTGACTGTTCGGTGAGATTTTTGGTGTACAAAAGAATCTAGTCTGTTTACCAATCAGGTACTGGTTATAAACAATAATTTACAACATTGGCCAGTTTTCAAGTATTTTCAGGAATAATATGAACAAAAATTTCATTTGTCAGTTTATGTTTTGGAAGGAGCACAAGTTGTATAACCATAATCAAAAATGTGTATATATAGTTGTGAAGTTTAATAAGTAGCTCAGTCCGAAACTGGCAGATAAGTAACTGGATGAAAAATGCCCAGTATGTTGGTTGTAGGTTTTATGTTCCTGTAATTACATGTATGTTTGGAGACAGCAAACAGCCACTTAAATGAACACACAGTGGAATCAAGAAGTAATATTAAAATAAATCAGTTATAAAATAGTATACATAAAACTGACTGTTCGGTGTGATTTTGGTGCACAACAGAATCTAGTCTGTTTACCAATCTGGTACTGGTTATAAACAATAATTTACAACCTTGGCCAGTTTTCAAGTATTTTCAGGTATAATATTGAAAAACAAAACTTTATTTGTCAGTTTATGTTTATGAAAGAAGCATAACTTGTAACCATAATAAAAAATGTGTATATAAAGTTGTGAAGTTAAATAAATGGATCAGTCCGAAACTGGCAGATAAATAACTGGATGAAAAATGCCCAGTATGTTGGTTGTAGGTTTTATGTTCCTATAATTACATGTATGTTTGGAGACATCAAACAGCCACATAAATGCAATAAACAATCACATACACAAACATAACCGTGTGTATATTTGGAAACATACACAATGTCATACCCACGCATACGACCGCGCATATTTGCATGCAGCTAATTTACTGATCTCAAGTGCAATTTGAGATTATGGTAGCCCGAAATGGGCCTTAAAGGTACGGTTGGCCTTGGCGGTGGGTATCCTGTGAAAATATTTCCACCCGTCAAAAACCGCCACAAACAGAAAGAACATCACAATGTAGACAGACTTTGTCCGTATACAAATAAGAAATATCGCATCAACAGTATGTTATAGTCAAATGTTTGACCATTGTTATGTAAACAAAAGCATAAAAAGTAACTGTTCTGGTGTTTGTTTATATTATGATGGTAAACATAAAGAGCGTTCTTTGTTGGTGAATTCCTGATATGGAACTAATAAAGAGCGTTTATGCCATTTGTGTGTGATTAGCCAGTAGCATTGTGCTGTCTTCTGTAACACAATCAGGCTCTTGCTTAGGTAAAATATAGTGATGACATGCTGTTTACGTGATGGTCATGGTATATATGAACGAAACTGTATGCGTTTTAATGTTTTTCTGTTTACGGTGATTAGAACAAATATGAATATTTTCGACAACTAAGGCCTCACGTGCCTTTAAGGTCACAGTCAGTTTTAACCAAAATCTTTTCAGCAAATTCAGATAATTTATGGAATATATTCCCTTCACGTGACCAATATGAATAAATTTTCTTCTCTTTCTTAGCTGCCTCTAGAGTTTTCAGTAGTCCATACCGATGCTTGGTGAGATCCTCACTGATGAAATACCTGTGGTTGACTTTACTTCAGTCCTATATTCGTCAGTCACGAATCGAGCAATAAGTTGGACTTATCTCATGGTGTTCGATGAACCATCAGCATTTTGTCTGGTTGTTATCCTCACGGGATCCAAAGGATGGGCTTTGGAAATATCCTTCCGGGTAATATTTAGCCGAGGACTCATGCTGTCAGCAATGTCCACAAGTAACTTCTTACTATCATTATTTGTGCCAGTGATTCCAGGTGGAAGCGGAACATTGTGAAATCTCAAACAGCTCTTTCTCCCATGCTGCTTGAGTGCTTCAACAAGTAGTCCATTATTTTGTATGGATTTCTCCAATTTTGATTTGAGAACATCAATCTTATTATTTTGCGTCGTTATTGTCACATTTTGATTATCAATTGCTTCCTTTAACTGTTCCGTATCTGCAGAGGTTTAAGCCATTTGGTTGCCAACATGTTGAATATTAGTTTTGTTCTGGTTTATTTCAGAATGAACAGGTAGCAGGGCATTTTCAAAAGTAATTTTTAAGGTTGAGGTCAGTGTAGAGAACATTGTAGTTAGAGATTGAAGTTGCTCCTGTGTGTTACCCATGTTGTATTGTGTACTGATGCATTCTCGTGTGATTCTCATGTGGCATAGTGGTATTGAGGTTTCAATGTTGCTAGGTAACCACCTACCAATGGTAGGCTACCATTGACAAATCTACTTAAAACTGAGACTATTCAGTTATTTTTATCAGAATGACATACCTATGGGGAGTTTATGATTGTATCTTCAATCAATCAATTGTTGGAATACATTTTAATGAGACATGTAAAAATATTGACCCACATTTATGTCGATATCATCTGACCCCCCCCCCATGGAATCCGACATTCGCACTACATTTGACAATGGCATCAATGCAGAACACTCTACCACGATGTGGTAGCATCCGCATACTAGTTGATATACGGTAGGAACTAACTGTGTGTCCTTCCTATCCATGCCATAGCTACATATTTGTCAATACATGGGCATGGGTCATTTACAAGTCTATAGGAGCTCGTACATGAGCATGGCCTATATATTTCAGACTGAGAACCATGAACTGCCTTTAGGAACCGGTGCCCATTTCCCATTTACATGTCGCAGCTATGGGTCCATTACCAACCCATAGTTACCATGGTTCATGGCCTACCTATATGGAACTGCATCCAATGACGTGTCTACTGTGTCCATGTCATAGAAATGGGCCTGGACCGATGCTATTCTATTTAGGGCTGGTTCTATGGATTTGCTGTATAGAACTCGGTACATGTCATGAGTTCATAACTATAGGCACCTGTGTAATTGCACTACATGTCGTATTCACATGGGTCAATGTCGTATGATTGACTGTGATTATAACCTAGATAGTCATGCAACATGTACATTCATGGGAAGGGTTCATGTCTTACATATAAATTATTGGTAATAAGGTCATAACTGTTGGATAAGGTCATAACTAAATAAGCTTGGATAGATGGGCTGTCCATAGTGGCCCGCCTCAATTTCCGCCAAGCCATTATTGTGCAAACGGCCTATCTATAGGGACCTCCATCCTATAGGGCGTTGGTCGAATGGCTGAAAACGGGCGTACGTATATGGTATGCATGTAGAGATGTGGATCCATGCACAGGCATTTTGGTCCATGACTTACCCGTAGGGCGTGGGGTCCACGTGTCTCCTATATGTGGATCAGTCCATTGCCTACAACCCTATATGTTAATCTATGAACTGACTAATAACGTCGGTTCCGAAGCTTATATTTTGGGACCTGTGTCCATGTTCTACCTATACGCACCTGTATCCAATGCATACATAATTATAGTCACCTGGGTATTAGAACTACTTATACGTCTTTGGTGTAGATATATCACGTATAAGGGGTGGATTCATATCCTACATATAGACATATGCTTATGCCTGGGTACAATGCTATATGGCATACATATATCGGTCTTGGCCCGTGGTCTACACATATGGGCATGTGTCCATGGCCAACCTACAGTGTCATGTGTATGGGCTATTTATAGGGGCCTCCACCATTAAACTTCATACACGTGGCATCAGATTGGTGACTGGCCATATGTTCTTCATATATAGTAGAGTGGGTCCGTGACTTACATTATACATCTATATATATATAACTTATATAACTATTATGGTCATGCCTCATATTAAATATAAGCAACAACTTTTCAACTCTCACTTTGAATTCCCGATTTCTGAACTGATGGAGCATAACGGATACTAGTACCCATATGGAAACTAAATTTGTAGCACATTCTGGTTAGGCTCACACTAACATCATTTATAATTGTTTTCACCATAAAAACGAGTTTAGTTAAAACTACCATAATATCAGTCATATGTGCATTTTTGTATTTTGGGTATGACCCTGGCAACAGTTACCACTCATATAAGTATGAATTATATGGTATTTTTTTCAGCCAGCTCAACACTAACAATAACTATTATAATTGTTTTCAACATAAAAGTGCTATTTGGTGTAGTTTAGTTCGTTACAGCTACCATAATATAAGTCATATGTGCAGTTTTAGATTTTGGGTGCGTCCCTGTCAACCGTCACCCTCCCACTATAAGTAAGAAATATGGTAAATTGTCAGTCAGGTCAAAACTGACAATTATTTTCATCATAAAAATGTTACACGACGTAGTTTAGTTTGTTAAAACTCACATACTGTCAGTCATATGCATTAATTCGATGCCGGGTAGTTGCCTAGCAACCGTTGCTAAGAAGAGCCTGTCGCGAATGTAGCCACATGTGAAAATGAGCAGTAGCGTATAAGCAACATACGTGCCAAGTTTCGTGCTTTTATCGCCTTTTTCACAGTTGTGGTGTTTTCTCCAACAAGCGCTTGGACTGGCGGAAGAGCAAAATGTGACGAGAGCCAGTTTAGGAGGTAGGGTTATTGTTTTGGCCACTTGTCATATGTATAGTCGCTAATTCCGCATATTGTATTGAATGAGTGATGTCTTTGCCGTTTTTAAAACAAATTTATCGCGCCTACGTAATGAGTAGCCCTAGATATTTGACTGAGTTTGTCTGAAAAATCGTCATTTTTTGGGGTCATTATGTTATTTTATATCATCTGCGAAATTCATTCAAATCCCCCCGTTGAATTGGTATCGCTGGTTCAAGAATTGTGTATTGAACAATATTGAGTACATTTTGTATATGTTTCGGCTGAAAAATTGTTATAGCATCCGATTGTTCCCATGATTGTGAAAAATATATAAATTTGTTTTTTATATGGACAAAATGGTTTAACTCAGAAAGCTCAACTCGGAATTTAGGGGACTTTTCGTGTCGCGTCCGCGATATGGCCTAAATAATATAAAAAAATCAGCTTTCCTCGATTTATTTCCTTACTTTTCCCCTTTCACGTCTAATGTGCCTGGACTATAGGGAAATGTTGATTAAAGCTGATGAACACACAACAACTGTTTCCGAACTTTATGATGATTCCTGCCATTTTTCCTGCAACATCGAACGCATGCAGGAAAAGTTCTGCCAGAAAACAAGGGATATGGTCCCTACTGATCACTCACTAGCAATGCTTCAAATTGATTTTTCGGAGAATTATTCAACGCAGTGTCAAGATGAAGTACAGTTGGCCCCAAAAACCCAAATTACAATATATACTGCCGTTTACTGGTATGCGACCAATGAGAAATCAACAGAAATGCGATATTCGTGTTTTTAACGCCTCATCACTAGTATTGTTGATAGTATGACACTACTCTGCCAATCCAGCCAATCCAAGAACCGTTTAGTGTTACACACAGGGAATTTTCCGAATATTAGAGTCATTCGTGTGCTGTATAATTTATTTTTCACGTCAGTCTGCAGATGGCAGAAATTGAAACAATAATCTCGGCCATCGAAGACCAAACATAAAGAACTGGCGATGTTCAAATCATATCTCAGAATATTACATTCCCAATAGCTTACTCGAGCAGTGCTAACTTTCGGGCACTCAAATAGTACGAGTCAAAAAGTTAAAGACATATTATGTACTTACTCGGGTGCATGAAACTGACAAGTTAGTGCCCAGGCGCTATATCAATATCTGCGAAATTCATTCAAATCCCCCCGTTGAATTGGTATCTCTGGTTCAAGAATTGTGTATTGAACAATATTGAGTACATTTTGTATATGTTTCGGCTGAAAAATTGTTATAGCATCCGATTGTTCCCATGATTGTGAAAAATATAAAAATTTGTTTTTTATATGGACAAAATGGTTTAACTCAGAAAGCTCAACTCGGAATTTAGGGGACTTTTCGTGTCGCGTAAAAAAATCAGCTTTCCTCGATTTATTTCCTTACTTTTCCCCTTTCACGTCTAATGTGCCTGGACTATAAGGAAATGTTGATTAAAGCTGATGAACACACAACAACTGTTTCCGAACTTTATGATGATTCCTGCCATTTTTCCTACAACATCGAACGCGTGCAGGAAAAGTTCTGCCAGAAAACAAGGGATATGGTCCCTACTGATCACTCACTAGCAATGCTTCAAATTGATTTTTCGGAGAATTATTCAACGCAGTGGCAAGATGAAGTACAGTTGGCCCCAAAAACCCAAATTACAATATATACTGCCGTTTACTGGTATGCGACCAATGAGAAATCAACAGAAATGCGATATTCGTGTTTTTATCGCCTCATTACTAGTATTGTTGATAGTATGACACTACTCTGCAAATTTGGTCTGACGGCCCATCCAGCCAATCCAAGAACCGTTTAGTGTTAGGGAATTTTCCGAATATTAGAGTCATTCGTGTGCTGTATAATTTCTTTTTCACGTCAGTCTGAGTCTGCAGATGGCAGAAATTGAAACAATAATCTCGGCCATCGAAGACCGAACATAAAGAACTGGCGATGTTCAAATCATATCTCAGAATATTACATTCCCAATAGCTTACTCGAGCAGTGCTAACTTTCGGGCACTCAAATAGTACGAGTCAAAAAGTTAAAGACATATTATGTACTCACTCGGGTGCATGAAACTGACAAGTTAGTGCCCAGGCGCTATGCCAACTGGGGGAATATAACATTCTACTGACATCGCCGATAACCAGAAGCAAATCGATCATACCATTCCATAGAAAATATCGTCTGAACTACGCTTAGTTGTAAATATTTACTGCACGATTCGGACGCATCTATCGGCGATAAACTAACGAAACCCATTTAGTCACCGACTGTCCTGCATTTAATTAACATAAGAATGACAGTGTGTGTAATCAATTTGGATAAAATATTTGTAAAAATAACTACTTTGAACAATATTATTCTCATTATCTGAGAGTTTCACATCGCTTTAAGCGAACAAACGGGACAAATAGATGGGTTTGTGTATCAATCGATATACATGTACACTGCAAGTACGAGGTGACATTTCTTAAGCTTGTCGATGGTCGTTGATGTCAGGTTTCACACATGTAGTTCGATTTCATGTCACTGATGCCCATAAAATTTGGAATAAGGTAATTATTATTGGACCAAGTGAGTTAGAATTATAATGTACCCATCTTCACAACTAAATAATTAACAGTTGTCATCTGCGCGCCTTACATTTACATGTATATATATGGTGACGATCACTAAATCTACCATAGGAACTATAAAGAACCGTATAAAAACTGCTGCCCGGACACATTAATTTTACCGAAATATCTTGTGAGTTTTGGATTCGCACATCAGTGTGCGCGAACAATGCGCGGAAATTTAAAACTGAGCGAAAATTAATAGTGGGGGAATTTGAGTACAAGTAAGGTAAACGTCAGGCTTGGCATGCTGAAATCAGTACAATATACTCAGTGCACGCCCATTGCTTAATTTAGCGAAACACATCAAAACACAGGTTTAATGCCTTCAATAAAAATATATCTTGGCCTTGGACAATACAAGTCTATTACGTTGACATTAACTTGACAACCTCCTTCACGAAAACTGTAACAGAAAATTACTTCACTATTATCAGATAGGCACGTTACAGACGTCGCACTTCTAAAGCATCGAATACAGTACAATTAGATCCGATGAAAGTGCGATAAACCAAGTTTCATCTACAGAGAATTCCATTGAAATAGTCATTAGCCAGAGCTGTTCGTCGTGCGAAACAAAAACTGCCAGTCACTAAAAAAGAGAGCTGCTTTTAATGTAGCATTTGAAATGTCTACAAAGAACTTTTCCATGGAAAATAGTGACAGTCAAATCCCACATGGTGTATGTATTACTGTTCAGACAATACATTATATAAAAGAGTATTATCAAAGAGACGACATCTCACATCAGGCTTCAGGAATTCTGACGGGAAACGTCAAGCTGCAGAAGAGGCATCTACAAATGTATGTAATGGAAGTATATGCCCTATTCAAGAATGAACACCCAGAGATCAAAGTTGGAAAAAGTGTAATTGCAGAGTCCCGGCCTCCACGTGTTTTGTTGAGATGCCAAGAAATGTATGTTCCTACAAAACTCACCAACCTTTGTGATGTTGGAAGATCTACATAAATATCACAAGAGTTTCCCGCTATATAAAAATGACTTTCCAGTCACCAGTCTGCAAAGGCTATCCTCGGTAAAAGTGCTGGCTAAAGCTGTGTAATATTATTTTTAAATGCTGCCTTATTTCATGTCCTCGTCCCAGTGATGATACTGATGCTCCTGCTGTGACAGAAGTCAAGAGGTATGAGTGGGATAAGATAGTAAGTGAAAATGATAAGGAAATGTTGATTAAATTTGAACACACAACGACTGTTTCCGAAATTTATGATGATTTTTTTCCTTCAATATCAAACGTATGTAGGAAAAGTTCTGCCAGAAAACAAGGGATGTGCTCCCTATTGATCACCCATCAGCAATGCTTCAAATTGATTTTTCAAAGAATTATTCAACGCAGTGGCAAGATGAAGTGTAGTCGGCCCAAAAAACAATATTTACTGCCGTTTTATAGCATGCGACCAATAAGAAATCAATAGACATGCGATATTCGTGTTTTTATCGCATTATCACCAGTATTTTTGATAGTGATGACAAGTCATACTGCAATATTTCCCGAGTTTATATAAAGCAGTGGACGATGAAACATCTGTTTCAATGATACAGGAGAGGAAATAAAAGCTGTCATTCAGAAAAAAGGTTCAGTAGTGAGGTTCTAAATGCATCTTTTGACATAAATAATTCAACCCTCAAACCCACTGCTATAAGGCCACTAAGTATGTATGCGCTTTAATTCCTCTTTAACTCTGAAACAAAAAAACATTTAAATTGCTGTTATGCATTCTACCGGTCCAGAAGGCTGGTTATTAAGGTGTATTATGTGTTGTGGTTACTACGAGATAATATGCTAACACATTATGACAATAATTGGCTATAATAACTGTCCTATTTAACCTCTTCACTGCTATGACGTCCGTAACTATTACGGACGTAAAAGTGCACGCCGTGTGCTATATGGTCCGTAGGTACTACGGACCTACTTCGGCGCACTAGCAGTAGGCCATTATACATAACTGGAACTCAGACATTGCTGCATCAGAATAACTGTATCTCGAAGTTTCAAACAGTATATGATGTTCCGCGATTATGAACGATAATATCATTTCAACCAAGTCAGTATTATGGTTCTTGTGATATTCCGGTTCTATTTTCCCAATGGAAAATGGCAATAACGTCAACAGCCCAGCACACGACGTCATAACGTCATTTAGAAGCGAAGTGGTTAAAGCAGGTCACCTTGTATCATCATCATTTATCAGGAACGAGACTGGCTGACTTTTAGTTCACGTATTTTTACATGAATATTCAACTTTTTGGTTGTCGCAATAATAACACAAATACTGAATTTATCATTCTACAATTTGTCCTTCTTCCAAACGGAAGGGTTTTTTTAATATTTCTTTATGTTCTTTAGTTCAGTTCGTAGTTTCGTACGTATTCTGTAAAGTGACTGAACATCAACTTCATTACACTTAGTCATTTTCCGCAATATTTTAAAAATAGATTTCCAGTCTCCTTTGCGCGAATCGCCAGAATCACCATGTGTCGTTGGCTCCGGTAAATTTGCTAAAACGACATTGTAGTCTTAGCTGTAGTGTTCTCGCCAATGTGTTTAACTCGTCGTCCGTATGTATTGGAGTTTATAATTTCTCTATAATCGATGTTTCCAGTATTTGCTTTAATTGTTTTATCTCCCTTTTTTGTTGTTCAAACTTATTATTTTGTTTGTTTCTAAATTAGCTAAATTGTTTCTCCGCTGTTCTCCTAAATGACTCTATTTGAGAGTATGTTTCTCCTTTCTGCATTGATATTCTGCCGTCACATTTAGTCATTTGCTTTTCCATTTTTGATACTGTCGCATCTACTTTATGGATTATTCAGTCATATGTTTGTTTCTTCATCTTTGCGCTATATTTTGTGTCAACATTCTCGAACTGCTGATCCACCCTACTATTTTATTTATTCAAATTTATCCATATTTGTTGTCACTTTTTCTAACATTTGTTCGATGTGTTTCATCCAGTTTATATCTAATTCTCTCATAATGAAGTTGGTTTATTGTTTCATGTTACAAATTCAAGTTATAAAAGTGTTTTTGTTGAAATTAGTTATTCTTTTATATTTCGTTGCAAGCTAAAAACCCAACATTTTCGCAAACCATCAAGAAATGACGGGATATATTTTGTTCCATTAGTCACACTCAATCATGTCCCGTTAGTCACACCAGATATTTCTTTGCAAATATTAGGTGCTACAATGTCTATATCACTCCAGATAGTGAGGTTAGTAATCCTGTCTATCATTGAGATATAAAGTTTTTTTCATTTGCAATGGTTGAGATAAATTTATAATTCCCCATAGAAATAAAAAATATAGTGTCCACTTTCTGTCCCCTTAGTCACACTCTATTTTGGACCATAGCTCAAACATCGCTGTATCATTGTTGAAATATAGAGCACGGGCTGTGTACATAATACCATTGAAACTTGGCATGTGTACACCAGTATGCACAGCACACACCAAAATTGATGACAGGTTGTCCCGTTAGTCAGTATGGAATCGCTGTCGCATCGAATACAATTGAGAAGTTGTATTGACATGATGTCCGTCGCGGCAAATTGTGCCGCCAACTCTATTTAAATGTTGTCATATTTATTTCTACGAATGCTTTATTATTCCATAACCCGCAGTATCACTGCTAAAGTGTGCATATATTTCCCGGTCGGTCATTTAGGTCTACCTAGGTACGACGCTAATCTTCACGCTTAGGCCTATCTTATGATATCTAACTACATACTCTATGATAGGCCGATACACCTCTTGAAGACGTTGCAACTTCATCGAATCGAAAACAATAGAATTAGAATTATTACGTATTTCCCCTTGGTAACGAGAATTTTCAAACCCAATTTACGGAAAGCCGAACATGACAACCATGTGTGCATTATGTTCGATGCAATGGCCGTGCAACGTATGTAACCAACACGGATATTTATCGGAGATTCGACCAAGTCTGTCGGATCTTCAATGCTGGCACGATACATATATTCGTTACAGACGTCGCACTATCATCGCATCGAATAGGATAGGGTGGCCTACATTGTTTTCGATGCGATGGAAGTGGGTCGTCTGTAATGGGCCTTATACTAAATCTAAATGACTAATGTGTTCAATTGTATAAGGTAGTTCCAACATTAATTTAGTATTCCGCAATCATCTTTTATGTCTGGGGTATGCAATAATCATAGAAAAACGCAGTGGGGTGAACTGGTTAACTAGTTATTGCTCTCGTTTGTCGCGAGGTACAACTCGAACAACCGGTTTTCGTTGTACCATCACGCCACAGTAAACACGTGCAACAACGTTCACTCATTTGACAAAATGTGTTCTATCTATAAACATAACACTTGGCCATTATCAGATAGTCAGATGCCCCGACAATCCCGCGTCGTTGCGCATACTATTTTAATTCGTTATCACCATTGCCGATTGAAGGTACTGTAGTGAGTTAGCTCGCGGTCAAGTCCATAGGATTCAATAATGAATGAGACAGCGTCGCCAACAATATCTTAACATTCTTCAACCTAACGTTTTCCCACAACCTTATAGAATTGACATCGCTTGTTAAATATTAATGGTGCGATCTCAGGAACAACAATTTTCGGAACCTCCAAGCAACATAAGGCCATAACCATCAACATTATTCAAATGGCGTTGATCGTCTCACGTAGAATTGCATAACGAATAAAGATATCAGCATCACTTCCAAAGCAAAAACATTCTATGAAGATATAATTGAAGACGAATTTGCACAAAAAAACACAGGATAAACATCTGATGTACACACATTTCAATTTTAGACAGGTGTTCAATTAATTTGTCTTTATTTTAAAAAGCTTAATTTTCTGTTCAAGTTCGTGGAGAATATTTTTTAGAAAATCACAGAATCTCAAGTCGACTGGTCTATCTAACTCAGAAGCAGGTGTAAAATATTTCCAGGAAGGTATGCTTTTTTGTTTTGCATCTGGCATTCTCGGATTTACTTCCAATTTTGTTTACACCACCCCCCCCCCCCCATTTAAAACAAATTGGTCTGAAACCACAAACAACCCTACTTATACCGTTCATGATCTATGTTGGTACTCAACTGTCTTTGTTTCGTGTGCCTTGTGTGGTCCAGAACTCAAATCAAGTACAACTTCCTACTAGTGAACAAACTTGACAGTCAAACAGAGGAGAATACGCTTTCCAATATGACGAAATATTTTCAAATACTGATTGACATGTCTATCGCATGGGAGGAGCGCATGCGCGGAAGTGTCAACATCGAAAAATATTCTCGTCATCAAAATGACAAAATAACTCAAATTTCACCATCAAAACATTATGGATCGTCAAATCAGAAACAACATACTGATTATGTATTCCATCTGGAGCATGTTACCAACAATATATGTGTTTAATGTTGTGTTTATAATGTATTTTATGTGTCAGTAAACAGGTAAGTGGGCCGACAAGCGACGCCATCTTGGTTGCCAGTGTAAATAACGGATCGGCTTCTTCGGCTAAATGTCTCAACAAAAACTGAGAAAGTACATCAAAAGCCGACATAACACCAGGACACTATCTACAAAACCAAATATCATCTAGATCAGAACAATCACTAGTCAAGAAATCATCATCTGGCTACAAAACAGACCAGGCTATTGACTGGTTAAAACACATCAATACAATACCCAGCCATTACAACAACAGAGTATGGTTCTACATATGGCTAGAAACTTTTGACCTGATCGACACGAAAGGCAAGTTTACACAATTACACCCAACGGCAGAAGAGCGTATTCCAGCCATAATACAGAATCTAACCAAAATATTAGATCTCATTGCTTCTTTTCCTGAGTGCAAAACAACTATACTGGAGGTTCCATCATACTCCATCAAACTCTTCAACAAGTCGAGAGGCCACAACAATCCAGACTTGTATAACGAGGACGACAACACACTTACATCCCTCCGATGGCATCCACCCCGACAAACTACTAGCGAAAGCCTGGCTACGACGCTTATCAGACCAAAGCGAAAGAGACTGCTGGGACTTCTAGCTACAGGTAACATTAAATTTAGTGTACTCTCACAGACTACTACTCAGGCAGCATGGACTTGTCACCAAGCTATACTGAGTAGAAATCTGTCAGAAATTACACATACTGGCACCAAGCAGCCAACAAGAAGCCAAACATGTCATCGCGTTCATTCGGACAGGATGGACTTGCACCCAGGCTATGCCGAATGAACACGAACACTCCAAAACCAGAGCCATACCACAGGCTGCTCCTACAGTCATTCATCCTACTGGCCCTTATCACCTTCCTCACCTCTGAAAACCAAAAAACATGGTATTATCAACAGTTGTCAGAAAACCTCCCAAATCATCGGTATTCAACAGCACGCAGAGGACCAGTTACATGTCCTGTAACGACGAGTACACCAAAATCAATATTCATCTTGACCTTAATGCTGGCGGGAGACATTGAATCCAACCCCGGACCAAAGGCTGAAGAAAAGTTCCCATGGACTACTGTCAGATACTAGTAACATGGAACCAACAAAGAGTATGCTGTGATGATTGTAGCATCTGGTACCACAGATAATGTCTAGAAATGTCCCTAGGAGAATACAGCAACCTTCACCGAAGAGCATCTCATGGATATGCTGTAAATGCGAGAACACAAAAACACCAACATTTATGAACATATAAAACTGGACTCCACCATCGACTCAGTATCGTCAGAATCCGTGCTCTCGTAACACCACCAGCTCCTCATCGGGGAATGGCATTTACAAACTACCACCCAAGAGAAACATGAGGATAATGACTGTCAACTGTCGCAGCATACGAGATAAACGTGCTGAACTAGCAGTGTCGATACAATATACCAAGCCAAACATAGTCATCGGCACAGAATCCTGGCTAAATGGTATCAAGCCGGGGAAAAGTCCAACATCAGACCATACCAAATCCAGCGAAATTTTCCCGAATGACTACACGTGCTATAAGAATGACAGAGCCACAATAGCTTGATATCAAATGAGCAACCCGACCTAGTAACAGATGGCGAGATAAACTGGGTACAATTCAGATCAACATCAAACAAGAACATCCTAGTGGGGCATTCTACATGCCACATGGAGAAGAACATCACATGAAAGAACTTGAGAAATCCATCAAACTGGCTACATCATGAAAACAGAAACATGTCATATGTGGGGATTTCAACTATCCGGATATTGACTGGAACTACTCATCAGTGAAAACGGGAGCACAAGACCGGGACATTCAGATGCAACTAGCTGACCTCATGTCAGAAAAGGGATTGCAGCAGGTACACGATCAACCAACACGTGAGAATACGAAAAGAAAAAGCAGATTGACATCGCCATATTAGATTTCTCGAAGGCTTTGACACCGTGCCTCATGACAGCCTCCTGGCCAAGCTGACACATTGCGGGATAACAGTCCCAATCCACCAATGGCTGCATTCATTCCTAAAAGAAAGATGAGGGTAGTACTGGAAGGGCAAGACTCAGAAGAGGTGGACGTGCTCTCAGGCGTACCTCGGGGAGATATACTGGGACCGCTTCTCTTTCTGTGTCATATCAACGACCTGCTGGACACAGTGAAGTCACAAATTAGGCTTACTCTACCTACTCTACCACCAGATCAACAGCTACAAGGACCATGACATATTGCCAGAAGACCTCCACAAACTAGAACAGTGGGCTTTAAAGTGTGAAATGCGCTTTAATCCATCGAAGAGTTATACCATGAGCATCACACAGAAGACCCAGCGATACTACCAGCTTGCAGGACAGATATTAAAAGAGGTCACGAACAACCCATACCTCGGAATTCAGTCCTCCAACGATATGACATGGTCCCACCATATCAATTCCATCACGAAGAAAGCAAATTCCACCATAGGCTTCCTTCGAAGAAACTTACGATACTGTCCAACCAAATTCAGGAAAACAGCATACATAGAGCTAGTCCGTCCCGAAATATAATACGCCGCCACAATATGGGACCCATGCCACGAGAATGATACATCGAAGCTAAAGAGAGTCCAACGGAAAGCGGCACGCTTCGTCAAACAGGACTATCAGTCAAGAGAGAATGGATGCGTAACATCGATGCTGAAAGAACTAGAGCTAACATCCCTAGAATCGAGAAGGAAAGAACAACGACGGGCATAAAAAGTGAGCATTACCTGAGAAACTATCGACCGAAAAGGAAAAAGGTACCAAAAAAGTTCGAGGGCTACGTCAGCAGCAACTTTGTGGAAAACCTGGTGACGAACAACTAAAGCAGCTTTGAACTCATTAAAACTGACACAGACCAGTTCAAAAATTCATTCTTTCCACGAACAATAATAGAGTGGAACAAACTGGATGACCATACAGTCAACGCCGCTGATTTGGAATCATTCAAAGCTGCTCTGTGAGACCTATATTAGCGCTCCTCCCACCGTCCTGAAAAAAAAAACAGATTGGGATCTAGGACGTATATGATACAGATACAGACATATACAGATGTATTTGTCAACTACATCAGCATATCCTCGTGCCAATAGGTACATATTGGACCTAAATATTCACAAATGTTCATATTGGAGTGATTTGATTCTGCAATAATCCCATAGTATGCTTATATCCGTTGAATTGCGCGGGCCGCACATTATTAAGAGCGTGAATCTGGTAAGTCGTGTCGATGAAAAAAGGCAGATTAAATAGTAATAATATGAGCTTAGTTCGTATGGAAATAATCCCATATAGGTCTGTTTTAAAAACCACTGTTTGTACCCATATAGGGCGCATGTGAAGGTTAAATAATGCCAACATGAGCTTATTTTGCTCATTAAAATAAGCCCGTTGTGTGATGTTTTCCACGAGAAGAGTCTGGCACGGAACAGTAAACTCAATCTTGACTTTGATGTCACTGCGGATGTCTTTTAGTCATATCCATGACATATTAGTTGTTAAGTTTCTAACTATTTCCTGATTAGTCTGTCAGCCAGCTCAATATCTAGCATTATTCTATTCCAATGTTTGTTTGTCTACTGAATCAACTACCATTTTACTTAACCAGTCATTATGTCAGACTTGGATACTTCAGGTGTTGTTGGAGTAATCTGAGTTGATACGAAAATAATTCACTGCATTGGCTAGATGTATTTGTGAGTTATTTTATAAGCTGCTTATTTTACAGCCATTGATATTCACATTAATGTTTGAAACGATTGCTCGCTATGTTTCCATACACATAATGACCTAGGCTAAAAGGTCTCAGTTATACCAGGAAAGGTATATTAATTTCAGTTTAACATTTCTCGAAGCTATTTTATGTTTACAAGTTTGTTGAAGGGTCCAGTGTTTTTTTATCATATCATGTTTTATCAACCAGCTCATTATCTAGCATTATTCCATAGCAATGTTGGTTCTCTTCTGGATCGACTATTATACTAATAATGACACAACATATCCTCATGCATATAGCTTCATATTGAACCTTTTTCAAAAACACAAATACGCCCATATTGCCGTTATTTGAATGTGAATTATGCTTTATATGAACGTAAATGGGATACGCAAACAGTCGATTCTGAAATTAGTCCATAATGAGCGTATACCCGTTATTCCGTTGAACGGCGCGGGCCGCAGTGAAACCATATTATAAAGAGCGTAAGTATGGTAAGCGTGTCGATGAAAAAAGTTAGATTAAATAATGCCAATATAGGCGTGCTTCGCATGGAGTGCATCAAATAAACCATACGGGCGTATATGTAATATGAATACGCTCATATATTGATATTTTCGTGCCACATTTATGAAGGATATAGAGCGCAATTCAGATTCAAATAACGCCGATATGGGCGTATTTGGTTTTTGAAATACGTTAAATATGAACCCATTTTCTGGAGAACAGGCTGAATGACAAGCAGTCACTGTGTCAGATTTAGATACTTTATGGCCCGATTCGTCATCTCAGGTTTAAACCTGGTCTACGTAAAACTCTAGGTTTAAACCGCCGTGAGGCAGCAAAATCCGTGGTTTAAACCCGCGACCGCAGGTCTAAGTGACGCATTCGTCATCTCTAGTTTAAACCTGGTCCAGCCGGACAAGTGGTTTAGCAGTAGTGTCTCTGTATCATCGAGAAAATTAATCGTACTTTCCTAATGCGGACCGCCTCGTTTTATTGATTGCAAAAATCAATAATTTCGACAGCGACCATATTTTGATTGGAAATTTATAAGCGAGAAGCACTCACACCTATAAAGTGTGTGGGGATAAGTTTTTGTCAATTTCGATGTTTTATTTGCGTTTTATAAGCTTAAACCGACAACTAAACCATCTAATTAGGTGGTCCAGCTAAACCAGCTTTCTCGAGGCTAAACTTGAGATGACGAATCCGTCTTTTCTTCATCGCGGTTTAGAATTGTCAGACAATCAATCAAAGGGTGGAGCTGTAAATTATCTCGAGTGAGGGCGTGTCCAAGTGGCGGTTGCCGACTGGTGTTATCATGTCACAGTTGATTCATTCCCATGCGAGCTTTGCTCAGATATTGACACGTTCCTTCAGTATGATTTTACAACTATCTTGTGGGTTTTTTTTTTGGCTTGTGCAATCACAAATACTGGTGTTTTCTACGAATTCATTTGAATGGTTCAACGTTTTAATTTTGAAACCAAAACGATGCTACTGCATGACCAGATATGCTATACACATAGTTTGCAATCCTAAACTTATATTGCTATATGAGTCAAATTTGATAACTTATTTTTATGTAGATCATGCCACAAAGCTCTACTCTGGCTCAGCTCATAAATTTCCATAATATTCCTCCAGTTCAAAACCTGGGAACTTTTGGATTTTCTGCATGATGGAAAATATTTTACATTGAAAAAAATCAACGCATGTAATATATTTCTTTATTAAATGCTGTGCCTCTATATAGTTGCCCACTTTAAACAGTTCAGATGCCGCTTCTGGTGTGTACTCATAAGCAAATTGCTTTTACTTGACTGACCTCTTGGTCCAGGATTGACACGATTATGGAGCCTTTATTCATGCAGCGTCAGAGGGTCCTGCAGGCCCCTTCGTGCGACAGGAGCCTGCGTCACATTTGCGCACATTTTGATCATTTGATCATTTTTTTAAATTATATTGAAAACAAATAAATATTAATATAAATATTGTTTCTTGTTAGATACAACTCCTTGCTCAATTTAACAACACAATTTTTTCATTTTATTTCAAATTAAATTATTCTTATTTTTAAATCATTTTTAGAACAGTTGCAAACAGACTAACGGACAAACATATATACAGCTCCTATATCCTTTAATATATACATATATACATGTAGATACACCATATTTTTTCTTTGCGGGTAAAGCATCTTGTAGAAAATCAATCACAAACAAAGTGATAAACAGCGCGTGAAGCTCGTGTTGAGAAACATGCCCTTTGTCAAATTGATTTAAACCCACAAAGGGATCGGATTAATGGTCCACGAGCGATACTCATTTCTCAATGAATAAATCGTGCACGCGTTCGCGATGATTTATGACATGTAAATAACCATTACATCGGCTTGTCTTTTGGTCCGATAGGTAAGAGGGTAGTTTGACTGTATGCTCATATCACCAAATCGAGTTGTCAATTAGTTGGTAACTGAATGACAAAAACGCCCCCTTAGGCCCGGTTTGGCTGGACCACAAATGTAGGTTTAAACCAGGTTTAAACTCGGAGGTTTAAACCGGAGATGACGAATCCGGCCTATGTGTTGTGGGGTAACATATTTAGTCATCTGAGTTGATACATATGCAAATAATTCACTGATTGGTGCACCGATGACAATTGTTTTCTAGCCATTGATTGTCACATTAATGTCTGAGACAGTTTGCTCGCTCTTTTGCCATGCGCACAGTGATCTATGCTTAAATGTCTTAGTTGCATCAGGAAAGGTATATTAATGGCAATTTTGCAATTCTCGAAGTTTGTTTTGTTAGAAGAATGTTGAAATTGCCAGTCTCTTTGATATGTCAGTGATTGTTTTATAATATCGTGTTACGTTTTATCAAGACAGATCTGGTTTATATTAAATAGTTTTACATATTACAAGCTTTGTTTTGTTTTATACAAGAATGTTAAAGTTGATGCATCTTTGGCTGCAGATGGAATATTGAATATTAAATTATACACTGGTCTGGTTGAGGATCTGCCTTTTTCACACAAACATGTATTTTATCAAGAAAGATCTAGTTTATATTAAATAGTTTTACATATTACAAGCTTTGTTTTTTTTACAAGACTATTAAAGTTGATGCATCTTTGGCTGCCTGTGGAATTTTGAACACTAACGTATACACTGGTCTGGTTGACGATCTGCCTTTTTCACGCAAATATGTCGTGTCGTTGTGCTTCGGTAGACACATCAGGGGTAAAACTCCCAATCGAAATGACTAAACCCGCATAGATAATGGTTTTCCAACTAATTATAAGTAAATCGAGATTATGTGAACGATAATTGCATCTTTTTCCTGGCGTTACTGTTGCTTTTAAAAAGAATGGAATGGATATTGAGTGTATCCCATTGTGACTCTCTGTGGTGAGATCCGCATGTCACAGTTGCGATATCAGTTGGCGAGCTTAGATATTGCGATGCTATTTTATATCTCGATTATCTCACCAGGACTCTATGCCCGACCGTTTCACTACAACAATGCTACAGCCAGCACACGATTGGTATCAAATTCCCGATATTTGTTGATACATTTTCTTGTGGTAAACCGAAGGCATGTTTCCGAATTTGTGCATAGCTTGACTGACTCTGAAAACACGAAGATTAATCGACACGATTCATGTTTCCATTTAATTAAATTAACTGCTAATTGAACCTTGTGCACATTAGCAAAACATGCTAAGCGAACACCGCAAAATGTATGCAAGATGCGGGGTGTAATCTCTGTATATCGGTGTTGGCTGCATACATCCATAACATGCGGCAAAAATGCCACTCCACAATTGGCGATTAGACACCGCAGACTGTCTGCCCATTAATCAACCGTGATGACCTTGGCATATTGATGGACTTAATACTGATTGTATTTACTGATTATATTTACTTTATTGATACTCACTACCAGTAGAACAATCATCTTAATATAAACCTAGTTCGTGTATCATCTCTTCTGGGAGCTGAGGCGTATTTGGCTTCTAATTCCGTTTCGTCATTGGACACTACACCATAATTATAAAGTTCGATTATGACTGAGGCATGATTGTATACACCATTTATCACACATTTTTAATACCTACTTCATTATCGCATCCCTTCTTTCACACCTCCACCTTTCTCACCACTGCAATCGCTTAACTAACTTCCCAACATGTATGAGAAAACACCGAACTATACTTAAATTCCCGTCTTCTTTACTTCTAGAGGAAAGGATTTTTATAAAAGCCGTAGGCTTATGACCTGTTATCACATTCTAATTTGAACTCTTTGTTTTTTTTCTATGTATAATTGTCAATGTGATGTTCTGTTCTTTCGTTCAAATAAAACATTGTTTGCACTAGAAACAGCAGAAACTTGACATCCGTTATTCGGAGAACATAAAAAACACCAACACATTTATACATCACCATATGGATCCTGGTTTTGAGATGTTTTGGGATTCCCAAGTACATGTAAGAGTGATATATAATAACTGAATATTGACTAAAGACTACTGTGGTCTGCAGAACACTCAATGAAACAAACTGTTTGAAACTGGCCATGCGTTTAGGCGCTGCAATGTAGTGACAAGAAAGCTTAAATTAATCCCGCGTATATTGTTTTGTGCACACATTAACATTTCCATGACTGGAGCTTCTTGCAAGTTTGCGAAAATCCTGTGCCAATAGGGAGCCTCGCATATATAAGAGAATGAATTGGTCTAACAATATTTACATTGACATTGTAAGAGAGTGCATTCTCTAATATATGTGAGGCCCCCTATGGGAGACTCACATATATGAGAATACATGCACTGGTAGAGTCCTCAATGAAAGCGTTAACCTAGCGACAAAGAAGTCATTTGTGGTTCACAAACTTGATAAACTGATAGGAAATGTCAAACGTGTCAGCACATTATTTTAGAATAGTGCAGTCAACAATAGTTGTTTAAAGCAAATACAAATCTTCTGAAACCGCTACATCTTAAAAAAAAGTATTAGTTTGCGTTTAATTCAATGAACCAACATGAAGAGAACATTACCCAGACACAATGTCAAATGGAAGAATGTGGCAATCTGTTAATACTACCGCAAATTCCAAACCCATCAAGCATACTCTTTCAGAACACACAACGCCTGAAATTTGCACTATTGTAAATCTATACTTTTTAAATTGAGACGAATTAATCGCGGTTGAACAAAAGGCAATGATTCCAATTTGAATTACTGCATGTAATGCGTAAACAATGATGAGACTGACATTGTGTACTCCCAATTTGAATATAAAATGTATGTGAATTGCTACTGTGGTCTGGATTATTTTCTACTTCCACACGAACATATCCTCGCGCAAATAGGTTCATAATCGACCTAAGATATTCACATAGGTCCATATTGGATTATTTGATTATGAAATAAGCCGACAGTGGACTTCTATTCGTTATATAGAAATGACTGTAGTGGGCGTGTGTAAACTGCAAAGCGGCGTTCTCGCTAAGTGTGCACCCCCCCAAAAAAAATACACAGCGCCGTATTCCTCAATAACACACACCCACTACATTAATTTCTTATATTTATATAGCTTTTTGATTATTTATTCCCATAAAAAGCTGAATGTATTCCTACGTATTTTCACAAAATATGCGGACAAATGAGACCATCCCACACAACATTAAGTCAGCCCAATACAAGTTATTCAAGCACTTAGCAACGATACGTGATCGATAGAAATAACTAGCTTCAGGTGCAATTCGGCCGAACTTTTAAAAGCACGCATAATTATGATGCTGACCGCTTTTAGTGATCAGGGGTCAATACTATGAAACTTTTTCTTTGTAAGAATCTACAATTGTTTGTAAGAAATAACAATTTATCATTCCGCCAATACTATGAACCTACGATTACAAACATAAATCACAAATAGTACGTGTTCTTTGTATTTACAAATATCTCCAATCACAAAGAATGTTCGAGTACTATGAAACATAATTTTTCAGTTTTCGCACCCTTAACACGGATAATATATATATCTATGAATATCTATGATACGCAGGGACGTGGCGACAAGGGGTCGATTCACCCCCTCGGGAAAATATTTTGTCAGCTGGAAATTTCAAGTACAACCCACAGGGACGTCGCGACAAGGGGGTTGGGTTATGTTTCTCGCTCCAAACATTTTATCAACACGTTCAACAGCTGGAAATTTGATACCTGAAACAACATGAATTGGAAATTTTACAACAACAATAGGTTGAACTTGTTCTGTTATTTTGTTTTTTCCAACAATTTATTAGGGGGTATGTTTTGTTTTAGACCAACATTTGCATATTTACCTCCTTTGGTCAAAAGTTTGGATTGAAATGGCCTATATTTAGAAATTGTCAAACCTTATGGGGTGTCAGCTTGGATGTGATGTAGCAGTATGTGTTCCTTGTAACTACTGAAATTACCCAATTTATTGAAAGTTACAACGTTAAGAACTTGTCTAGAATGTCTATATAGGGTGTCAAACATAAATTGTCGATTTTCACATCCTTAAACCAGAGCATATAACCATCTGATTCGCAGGGATGTAGCCCCCTTATGAAAATGTGTTATCAATGGAAATCTCATAAACAGGGACATGGCGATAGTGGTCTTGGGAACACGATGCCTGGCACATTACAGCTGTTCAGAATAGGATGGGGCGAGTAGCCGCCAAATCGTATGAGTCACAACATCTCTGACAAAAGTTAGTGATTAATACAAATAGTGAGTGATACTTGCGGATTATAGCCAACATTAGCATGTAACATGTACTTACCATAATCAATGATATATCCAAGAATGGATAAAAATGACGCGTGTTCCCAATGTGAGTATGATTTTTCGCTCAAGAATGCATTGCGGATTATCCTTTGAGTTTCAATCGTCGACGCGAATGCATTTGGTCACGGTAAAGGACACGAATACGAAGATGCAAGCACATTTTTCATAAATGACTAGAGCATAAATGCAGTGACGTGGCAAGATGCTCTTTTTTTTCGAAACGTCGATATCCAACTGTATCCCCACCCCTCAATTATAAACAATTATAAAATTGTTTACCCCGGTTGGCTTCTGATTTTCAAGCTGTAACAGTAAGTTGTGCACCCCCGCCCCTTGGATTGGACATATTGACTAAATATGACTAACTTAGTGTTAGTCACAAACGTTTTGAGTAACTTTGGTCAATTATTGGAATTATTTGCACATAATTCAGCAACTTTAATTTACGCCTTCCAATTGACTAAGAAAAGTCCCCATTCCTTAGTCGTTATGACTAACATCACCCTAGTAATTTTGATTAATGTTATGCCTCAGTCATGTTGGCTGAACTAAGTCAGTCATCCTGAGGAAAAACGTTTGACTAACATATGTTAGTCATATTGACTAAGTTTTGTTATCAGCGTAGAAAAATTAAAATACTTTCCTCTTGATATACGATTCCATCGTTATGTGGAATTTATAGGCATTGTTTTGTTCAAAGGGTGCATATGGAAATTATAGGATGGACAACCCGTCGACAAACTGAGCCCATATAGCCACGTCCCTATCTAGATATATTATAAGATATCGGAGCAGTTTGATATTATAAAATGACACTCCTTTTGGTTTGGTATGGTTTATTAAGGTTTATCAACGTTCTAGCCGCTATGCCACACACGACGTTGTCAATTTTACGGGTGGAGGAAAGACCACCCAGAGGCTCGATTTCACCGAGAAATCGTCCCACTGCGTGTAGAAACCACCGACCCCCGGAAAGCAACTGACAAACTTGCCCAGATACACGATTCCGGTCACCCTCCATATGACGGGGTTAGAACCAGCTTCGTCAGCGCTGGACGCCATGTAACAGTGTAGTGCACCTGTCATTCTACCGACTGGCACTCTACCGCACCACTCCTATAACCGAGACCATTAGCACGTCCCTGCTTCGATACACCCCTCCCGATAAAATGGAGCCACGTTACTGCCTCGATGTGTTATGATAAGAGTAGCGGATCAGTTTGAAATAATAAGATGGTCACAATATATATAATGCTATACCATCAAAATATAATATTTTATTTTCACAAAATGAATGATTGTAAATTTGTAATTTGTAAAAACAATGATACCAAAATGTTTGTAGTACTCGGTATTACACTGACTTGTACTTACATACACACACTACAAACGAACCGTTTAATTGTTAACTTGCGCAGACAAGTGGTCATCAACTTAGCAATCCGTGAACCGATTGGATAGCTCTGATAAGCGTTCACCTCTCAACTTATGATTGGTTATTTCTTTTGTAACTTTGGCCCGCCGTGATTCAATATATTGTTAATCACTCACAGGCAAAAGTTTGTCCGTAAGCAATCTACAATAATCAACAGTAGATCTTTGTGAAATTTGCGAGATTTTGTTAGCTCATCGTTTCATAGTACCGGCGTTCTCACTAATCACAATATGATAGCACGCATTGTAACTTCCCCATATAAATTGTTGTCAGTTATTTTAGCTCTATATACATGTCCGTCTAATTTGAACTGGTATTCAGATAACACTGATACCATGTGCATGGGAGCAGAGTGGGGAGTTAGTTTTTTCTAAGTTTTACAGCTGCCTTTTAGGGGTTTCACCTCTCGCCCAGTCTAAGGTATTACAATTATACGGCTAAATTTTCCCTGTACTATGAAACCACTGTGATAGTTAACACAAATTTGTAATTACAAATTAATAAATACAATTTGTATTTACAGGTATAAAATTGTTCATAGTATTGACCCCAGGTAAGATTATTTTTACAAGTTTATAACTCTGTTATTGGTGTGTGAAACGGATCACCCAATTGGCAGTTGACCAATCACCGAACATAATTTAGCAACACAGACGGACTATGTAAATATTCCGTTTTATGGCGTGGGTCACAATGAAAAGAACGTACATCTGGTAAGTTGTTAGTTGGTTTATCCGTGTTATTGTCCGCCCATAATGAACTGGTAATAAGTTATTATAAATCGATAGTGGCACTAAAGCGCTCTCATTTTCAGCTCGTTGTCGACTCAAAATTAGTCGATTTTACGCCGGTTATGAACGTAAAACAAATCATATTGTAAGCCCATAACGTTTGATTTTCGGGAGAACAGGGTGCGCACAGAATTAACCCTTTACCCAACAGAACGGCCCTGTGCCAATGCATTCTCCTATATATGCGAGTCGACCATAGGTCGCCTCGCATATATAAGAGAATGCATTGGCTTAACACATTAAAAAATGTTTAGGCCAATGCATTCTCTTATATATGCGAGGCGACCTATGGTCGACTCGCATATATAAGAGAATGCATTGGCACAGGGCATAACTGTAACTATCACAATGTGGTCAAGGAGCCGGTTCCAATGATATCCATATTTGTATGGTGTTATTGAGACAGACCGAAGACATTTTAGGCTGTTGAAGCTTTATTTGGCCGGTTTTGGCCGGTTTGTTGTGTAAAGGGTTAAATCAGTCACTTTTACAACTATATGTTTGATTAGCTCTTTAATAACGATATATAACGTGGTTCCTGGTATGCGTTTTGGTGATGCAGATGGAATATAAACGAAGTCCATATGAAGTCTCCTAGTATAGGATTCTAGCTTCGGTGGTGTCTGCATGCAGCCCCATTTCTCCTTTATATAAACAATTTTATACTGTACGCAATGCAACAGACGAAACTATAGAAACAATAGAGGTTGACATTATACGGCTTATGAGATGTTGAAAACTTTAAGTTTTGGTTTCAAAGGGTGCCATTGAGAACTAAAGCCTGAAGCGAAATTTATAAATTGTGAATGAACATTAGTTACTGCAGAGATGGAATAATGCCAACTTTGGAATGTATATATATAAAATGAATTTGATATCAAACGTCTACCGCCGTAACAGTAGTATCGTAAAATTGTATAGTCGGCAGCAAGTTTTCTTCATGTACACTTCTGCAGGTTGTATTTAGGGTGATCATTAGCATCTTACCACACGAAATTGTTATGTTGTTTGTGTCAATATATTTAATAGGTCACCAAGTGAAGCGTAGTCGTTTTCCAATATACTTTGCATCCTGATTAATGGACTGGTTGCAACAACTGGATGTTTTCAAGAAATGACTTGAAGATCGATCGGGGTCCTTGGATCTTGACCGTCCGAGTAATTAAAATAAGTGTGAGAATCCGGAAGGGATTCACGGGATTCACACGAACTTTGTTTAATTACTTTGCCGGTCAAAACGAATAACCCAATCGATCTTCAAATCATTCCTTATAATCATATACCAGTACATATTATCAAAACATTAATAAAATTAACTTTTAAAAACTACCAAAACAATTGTAAGTAACACATTGTTCAAATTGCAACACAGTCTCCCATAACACACAACAGCGCCTGTCTGTATGCGATTATATATGCGACTCATTCGTGGCAACCGGAATACAAAATGGTAATAATTATACAACATTAAAGATAATAGTGTGAGGTGATCAAATGGGGTGGACACACGCGCTATATAACTTTGGGTTTTGCTCAGCTCCCATGAGACATCATGCATACATATAAATGAAAACGAGAAAGGAAGATGCATGCATACAGATATTACCGAATCTATGATAGGAGACTTCGAACGGACTTCGTTGTTTTTCCATCTGTATCCTCGCAATGCATACCAGGAACCACGTTATATATTGCTATTAAAGAGCTAATCACACATATATTTGTTAAAGTGAGCTTATTCTCATTTAAGGCGTCGTTACAAAATTACTCCCAGCTGTAAACAAAAACGGTATGTGAATACATTTGCAGAGGCGCAATGACGAGAAACGTTTTGTCCCCTGACAGAGGCTTCCCGTTTACGTCCTCGATCATAATAACCTCACTCGCATGTATGTCTCATCTCAATCATCTGATCATCCTGTCTGATAAACGCTAAAACAGTCGCAACCGTAAACTCAACGTTACGTGTACTTTATGATGATTTTAGGCCGTACAAACTGACTATGCACAGAAAATCAATTGCAAACCATCATTTTAATGATGAAAAGAAAGACAAACATATTTTCTACCAAACGATATATTTGAACCAGTAAACATACACAGCACGAGATACCAATATCAGTTGCAGCATTGACCATTTTCATGATGGCCCAACTACAACTCGATGATATAGTATTTAGAACTAATTTTCTCTGCTCAAAACATATCACCCAATTCTGAATCGCAGATTATCGCCATCTGTAATGAACTGAGACTGTACAAGGGTAGAAATACATGTATTGACTCAAGTGCCATCTAAGAAGTATTATCAGTACTGTAGTATACCAGTGTCTAGCCCGTCTGTAGTTTATAATTGGTATCACATGTATGTTCGTATCCGTTTACTTCATCGTACAGCTGTAATTATTCCTTTCATAGTCATAAATATTTACATCAAAGGGGATGTCGATCGGATAATCTATTGTTAGAGACAACGCATCGTTGAAGCTTCAACAACAGCCTCATCCTAATAAACAGCTGCACGATTACAAAATAACTAAGCCACTCGTATGGCATGATCTCACAATGTTCTTATCGCCGTTAGGGTATGTTCGTACGCTGGCAAGTTTGTACGTTATGTTTTGCCGGTATTTCGTCATAGAAAACCATATGGTGCCTGAATAGCAACGGAAACATGCACATAACATGCATCTTTACCAAAGCGAAGGACATGATAAGTAAACTTTATGTAGTTCCACTTGTTACGGTGCTACTGGGATTTGCCTTCAAATACCTGTATGATTTAATCTTGCGAGATAATTGCATTCTATATGTGGATATTAATCGCGATTGTGTTGTCTTACCTCGAAATAAACGAACCAACATTCGAGCATTCAACAACAGGCAATTATGTGTGAATTGTGCAGACGCTCGAATTATCGTCGGTTGATTGCTTAATAATACATCACTGTCACGACTGTCTTAACCACTACATGAAATTGTTGAAATATACATTATTCTGGGGAAATGGGGGTGCGGTGGAAATACTCTGAAAATAAACTTTCCAACGATACCTCAACAAGCTGGCTGAGGTAATATCCTGGGTTAAAATTTCCTCATTCAGAGAACATTTTTGATTGGCGAATATAGTTAGAGTCAGGAATAATGAATCACATATAATCGTGAATCGCCTAATCATGAATCGTCTAAATTGGATAGATCATATCACTCGTTCCTTCAGAATAAAGACTTTGGGGGTTATTGACTCTACTCACTCGCGAACAGAGTTACTAACTCACAATAAAGACTAATGCCCCCTTCTTAATTCTAAAGACATGTCACCCGTGCCGATGGGGTCATTGTCGCAAGGCTCTGGTCACATTCGTAGCCAGCTTTTTAAATCGATCACAAATGTAGCCAGCTTTTCTATGGCGATCACATTTGTAGCCAGCTTTTCATATTCATTCAAGCCTCAACGAACAAGATTAGGTTAATCTCATTGTTCTGAGTTGACAGACGAAAAACAACTTGAACTTTAATGTGATATTAGTTCGTCTAATAACTCGAGGTTTCCGATCAATGTCGTTAGAATGCTCGAATTATTTTCCAATATAAGTTGATAAACGAGGTCATTTCTGGAGCATGACGTCGGTATTTTAGTCACGAACGCGATGACGTCATATTTCGTGCCATATAAAGCATGGAATTAGAAAGCTGGCTACGAATGTGATCGCCGGCGAAAAGCTGGCTACATTTGTGATCGATTTGAAAAGCTGGCTACGAATGTGACCGGAGCCTTGTGATAATGACCCCATCGGCGTCACTCGTTGATATGATATATCCAATACTTACCCCATAGTCGGTGAATCAATTACTGGTGAACTGGGCAATGTAGGTGAAATTGATGGATTTTTCCTTGGGATTACAAGATCATCAGACCAGTTTCGTCGCTTGTAACAGTTCTCATATCGCCGTAATATCGCCGACGATCGGCAATAAAAAGTACGCATGGCATTTTATTATATTGTAAATATTATATTGTACTCTATTTCGTTTGTCTATTTCTGAAGTATGCCATGTACACAATTTATCATACATGTAAGTTATCCCAATATACCTTTGTCTTATATATTGGTCGATGAAACGAACTGAATTGGTGTCCGTGGATTCTTCCATCGGATAACAAAATAATCATACCTGATGTCACCATATAGCCGAAAATTCTGAGTTTGTGTGTGAGTCTATGAACGATAAACTTGGAAAATGGAGACGGTGGATTGCAAAATATTTAGACCGACCGCAGTGTCATCAGTTGTAACAATAGTCATATATCACGGACAATCGTGAGCTTTTGATTCGCCGTAGGGAGATTTAAGTGGTACATTTATGACCATCGAGTTGGTCGATTCTTCTATCGGATTACAAAACCATTAACCTCGAATGTCATTACGGGTGACAATTCTCATATGACCGATAATCCAGAGTTTGTGGTGTACGAAGCGATGAACTGGGCAATGTAGATGCGCGCGGCTCTATATCCAATAGATTCTCCCATTGGATTACAAAACCATTAGACCCGAGTGTCATCGCTGGTAACAATTCTCGTTTCACCGATAAACCTAAGTCTACGTAGTCGGTAGATTCCTCCAGCGGATTACAAAACCACTAGACCCGAGTGTCACCGGTGGTAACAATTCTCATATCACCGATAATCCAGAGTTTGTTCTTCTTGAAGCGAAGAACTGGGGAGCGATAATGAGAATCGAGTCGCTGTAACCGGAGAATCAATGGATGGGTATTCATCTCTGTAACTACATTCAAATGGTTCTTTCTGTGCGACTACACTGTAAGACTATTATGGATTATCACTAGTACCGTCACAATAGGCATTGGACGAAACAATCGTTGGACGTCAATCTTACGGCTGGAATGAAATTTCATCTTGGTAGTTTTGTATCTGCCTTTTGGCGAAAATTGGAAATTGACTTCTGCAACACGAATTTCCACTTAATAGTGGATTTTTCGACTTTCCTGGCTATCATATAATATCAGCGTAATATGTTGGAGATTTAGAATTTTCTGAGCAGAAGTATGTTGACTGACAGTGAGGAGCTACTTGTTGGGAATAACGCGATCAACGAAATGACACCGCGAGGACTTGAGAACTTGTCGAGACCAGGATATAAATGGGAAGATTATGAATATGATTATAACGCAACCTTGGGAAATATTGACTTGGCGGAACTTATACCGATGGCCACATTCTATGGACTTGCTTTGATTCTGGGATTCATCGGAAACGTTCTTGTGATCATATCCGTTGCGCGATTCAAGCGCATGCAGAATGTCACTAATATCTTTTTACTCAGTCTCGCGTCAGCTGATCTGCTTCTAATCCTGGTGTGCATCCCTGTGAAGGTATGTTATGCCTTATGTCGAAGTTGTAGTTTAGAATAATAATATATATATATATATATAGCTGTTATCCTCAGAGCTTCAAGAAAATTTTAATATTTACAATATTGCCTGCATGATCAGTTGCCGAACCTACTATCGGGATCGAATTATAGTACAGAACTAAATACTAGTAGAGTGTCAAGTTTCCGAAAATTTAATAGTACGGGCCCAAATAATAGTACTACATGTTGTATTTTTCCACCTTCTCCCTTAATAAATGTCAGTCAGGCTAACTCAAATATCATAATATAATGTTTTATAATTTACCTAACACTAACAAATAAGACTAAGATGATACGTCCACATTTGTGCTAAGCATTTTGTGATATGGAGGCAGATATTCATTCTTGTGAGCAACAATAAATAGACATACAAACTCAAATTACGATCATACATGGTGGAGTTTTGCCCAAATTTTATAATCATACATGTATCCAACTAGGGCTTCACGGTTTTTCGGTATTTAGTCATACCGCGGTTTTGTTTTTAATACCGTGTAGTCGGTATTGGATTTCTTGAATAGTCGGTATACCGCTGCACACTATATTTTCTTTTTAGTTAGTTTTACGATAGCAAATGTCAATAAAATACATACTCTGAGGCACTAAAGCGTGCCTGTAAGTAATGAACGAGAACGAGAATCAGCGAGAGGAAACGAGAACCAGCGAGATGAAACGAGAAACAGCGAGACGAGACGATAACCAACCAGTCGCGTAACTGCAGCAAAGTGCGAAAATCAATTATCACAAAGGCAGTGACAACATGTTGTACGCTGCTGGATGTGTGTTTATTGTCGCCTCACATGCAGCTCAAATTAGTGTACACAAAGCAATAATTTGACCATGGTCGCCATCCATACAATTATGAAATGTAAACTATACTCTTACCATTGTTTCCGTGCTAATGTTTGTCCACCATCGAGACACCACGGATAAACACATATTGCTTGGGGACATTCTTAGTATAATCTGGACTTAAATCGCCTCATTGTACATGTATATACTTGTTTGTTTGTTGTTTTTTGCATAAGCGACGTCAGTAGTACCCCACACATTGTTAAGATCACAATCGACATGCATTGCGTTGTCCTCTTTTCGCGTGTCCGCGTGACACTGCATTCACACGTGAATATTGCATTTCGTACTGCATGTCCCAAAGGATCTTAACTAGCGAAATGTTTGGACATTATTCTTGACGGTATTTAGTCATACCGCGGTATGGAAATTAATACCGTAGTCGGTATTGTGAAGGTGGATACCGTGAAGCTCTATATCCAACCACAACCTATACCTTCAACTACATCGAAGTGTACAATGTCCGGGGTATTCCATTTGTACCCCTTGGGTTGGACTTTTCTCAATACCTCCAACTGTCCAACTATATAGGGAAACTCCAACCTAGCGCCCCATATCGTTGGAACTTTCCAAATGATTCAGGTGAAAGCGAAATTTATACCGAAACGTATACCGGAGAGGGGCTAATTCATGTTTTGTAATGTTTGCACGGATCCACTTTGTATTACATTAAAAACACAATATGTTTAAATAAAGTCAAAGAGCTAGTCAGCGATGGCTCTCGACCCGATCTTAACAGCGTATGTTTCCAGAGTCACGTACACCTTGACAAAAGCCCAACCACTGCTGTGAAAGTAATTATGGCTATGATTATTTATTCATAACTCATTCATATAATATATACAATTATCTACAGTGTAATATTATAACATTCAATGAGCTATCGGGGACAGCATAACCGTGAGGGTTGTCTACCTGCCGTCCCCGTTGAAAAGTAATATAACTATACATGTAATAATAATTTGATTTTATCTAGGTTTTGTCTTGTTTACTCTAAACATTGGTATATAAACGTCTGTTTTTATAAATAATAGTAGAATTCGTTGGTCGTTCATCGCTCAGTTTGTATTGTGATATATGAAGTACAAACATAAGGCATTCGAATACATGTAATACATTCCTGAGATTCCTGCGAAGGGGAGATGATAAGCATGTATTATTTATCCTTCTCTCTTATTATACACCGTCAGTTATCGCTATACGAATAATATACTACTTACTACATATCGTTGTAACCAGGACAATTTTGTATGTACATTTGGGATTCATTTGATATGAAGATAGACTATTTCGAGAGTAATCATTTTTGAACATTGTTCGTGTTGGACACTGTGTAGGAACTGTTAAATCGGAATGTCGTTCTATCGCCGGTATTGTGATGGTTCTTGACAGATTTGTTACGGTTCCTTATGATTAAATGTCATTTTCGCGACAAAATCACGCATAATTACATATATCTTAAATACTTAAACTTTCTTGAACGAACAGAGGCTGCATAAGTGCCGTTTTACCGAAAACTGAACTTTAGATCACAATTAACGCGGATATAGCGAGTTAACGTGTAAATATCAACATGTAATCACTGAAAATCAAGCCTTGTAAACGTAATTTCTTTGTTTTCGGTGGCACACCGACTGTGAAACGCATTCTGAAGACGAACACTGAGTATAATTGGTTATTCTTCTGTAAAATAGCTGAGGAAATATCCCGATGTGTGTCGATAATTTGGAGCATTAGCCTCCTAATCACAACTTATGAGTGTTACGGTTCTATTTCAAGGTAATCACGGCTGTGACGGTTCTTTACATGATATTTAATCGAACGATTTCTGCACTTTGGGATCATTTAGTTGTGTGTAGAAAAACGTTTTAAACCAGATAATGGTTGCAGCGGATGTTACCTACATAATCCAACAAGTTTATTAAGAAATAAGAGTATAGCTATCTATTATAACAGAATATTAAGTGGCACTACCTTCACTTCGAGTGGCAGATACAACATATTGAAAGTCATGTTGGGTATAGGATCATA
The DNA here is from genome assembly GCA_032622095.1 of Siphonodentalium dalli. Taxonomy (NCBI): domain Eukaryota; kingdom Metazoa; phylum Mollusca; class Scaphopoda; order Gadilida; family Siphonodentaliidae; genus Siphonodentalium; species Siphonodentalium dalli. The sequence goes on along the minus strand of CP136063.1, from coordinate 159,103,980 downwards.
TATAATCGTGCACGCCCGCATAATAGACCCAATGCAATTAGACATCTACTGTCATGATATTCTGTTAATTTAAATGGACATGGCTCATTCGAGCTTCCAAATTTTGTCTAAGTAATTTCTAAGGATGTATAAGATTGGTTGCAAATACAAGAAATGTTGATACGTATATATACCAGCCTCATATGCTCTGAGAAATACATACTGTAGTCAGAGCCCTTTTCCAACTGTTTACAATTTTTCGTACAGAAGTGAAACAAAGGCTCTTTATTTCTACCATATCAAGAATAGACTAACACGGAACGCTGTTTTCTGTTCCATGTCGTGCAAATGTTTTTTTGGAACCCAAACATCGGGTTCAAAGTTTATATTTCAGGACTCCAATGTGTCTTTCTGTGACATTATTATACTGTTCATAGAAATGTATGTCAAGTGTTTATCGAACTATTTCTATATCGGGAAAACTTAAAAAGCGACTATTATTACGCATATTTTGGAGCGCAAACCTCCAAGTGACTTTAATTGATAAATAAGGTCTGTGATTGAACGTTCAAGGTGGGATATGTGTTCATTTCTAGCCATGGTTGGGGGCGATTACATGCCAACGTAATCGATTACGATTACAATTACTTTTGATTTACATGATTACGATTATTGATTACATTTTTTCAAATGTAATTGCTTACGATTACAATTACTTTAGTAAAATGTAACTGATTACTTTTCGATTACATCGATACGATACGATTTATTTGCATATACACCAATAAAGGCAGTATGCTAACAATACAATTCATAATAAAACAATAAACCATTAATAACCTATTACATGTGAACATGGCATGTCTAGCTCTATGTATTTTATTGTGTGATGGCAAGCATAATATTCATTCAGAGCCCTTATCAAAGAAGCGCCGGACCACGTTGCTGATGTTGCTGCTTATTTCAGGGTTATAATTTTCTTTATAAGATTAAATTTCTGATCGTTTGACATACTTGTAAAATTACTGTGATATCTACCAACAATTTGGCACCATAAATCTTATTACAAATTTTAGTTTCCAACCATTTTGATCCCATAGGAATAAATAATGAAATAAATCAAATTAAAATATCAAATGTTATTTAATAACAAAAAAACTATATAATACGTAAAGAAGGGACGACTTAACAAATAAAACAAGCAAGCAATAATCGCATAATCTTTTTACATTAATTTGTTATGTTTTATCATGGAGTTGTGCACCAACATATTGGGAATAGACCATGTTTTATGTGTATTTATTTAATTTTATTAAATATAGATTTCATATCGCTCGAACCATCCAAAATATCATCGAGTGAAAAGTTAATACGCTCGTATATGCTTAGTTGCCTATTTGTATATGAAGCATTTATATAAATAACCCAAATTGCACAAGTAAGCCCAAAAAGAGTTAAAAGGAGCTTAATTACAAACTATATACGGTACACGGACTGGCTAAATAGACTCGGACTCACTGTATCGTTCATACTGCCTCAAGGTGAAATGACAACTGTGGACAAATTTAAATTAAAACAAGTGTCCACAAGACACCATAAACACCCCCCCCCATCCAAATTCAGTTGACAATTTTGGATCGGGTGGGGTTTGTGGTGACTATTTAAGGCGTCTTGGGGCGCAACTTACAGCACCCTTTGTTTGACCTTAATATATAAAGGAACCGAGAAATGGCATGGGTCACCTATATGAACCACTCTGCAAGGGCGGCGGCCATTTTCGAATAAGGAATGGAAGTCACGTGGTTCGTATAAGTTTAATACAAGCTGAAAAATGCGACTTTTTGAAAAAACAGTGGCGGCCATATTGAACAAAAAAAGTGGCGGCCATAATGAAAAAAAGTGGCGGCCATTTTGAATCAGTCGACCATTATGATTGGTTTGTTGGGGGGAATCAGTCTTCGCAGTTCACATCGACCATTCATGTCAAATTCCATGCTTTGTGAGCGATTCTGTTACTGTTGACACATAATTATATATAAGAATGCAGTGTAACTCACAGAAATTGATCATAAGTGGTGTAAATTCAAAATAATTTGATATTTCGTTGTGTTCACTTGGTTATTTTCACGTATCCTTCCAAATAATAGTCATCGTATTTCCCGGACAGAACCGATTAAATTGAGAGAGAACCGACTCGATCAGGAGAGAACCGATCGAGATATCACAATTCGCAGTTTTCGTCGTTGTTATTACTCGCACAATAGGATTTTCATTATGTTTACGTTACTTGGGACTATAGATTATGAGGGTAACGGAAAAACTAATCTAATTATCACCCAGATAGCTCAAAAAATTCGTTTCAACTGTCAAAAACTCGCGAAAATGTATAATTTGGATCATAAGGAACCGTCACAAATCAGTCAAGAACCATCACAAATCGGCGATAGATCGACTTCCGATGTAACAGTTCCTCATCTTTGGAAGATAGTGTTCTGGTAAGTTATCCGAGAAGACACTTTTCGGTGTCACAGATATGAGCATACCATCTTGTCGCGTGTCATTTTGGGAAATTTTCAAATGAATTTGGTAACTGGTCGTGAAACCAATAATGCACAAGGAGATTTGAATGCAGAGTATAGATATCATTGAATTTCAAAATGGCCATAGTTTTAAATAGCGGATCTGCGTGACTATTATATTTTTTATTTTTTATTATGCGCATTGATTTTTTCTGAAGTTTGAATACTCTTATCACTTTTATTAGAATTTCCCCATATATGTATAGCATACACCAAGTGACTGTGGACTATTGCATAGTATAACTATTGGAGTGATTCGCCTGGTAAGAAGTGCTTAAATTTATCCAGACTATAGTATCCACTGCCAATTCTAGCGCACATATGATTTATATGTTGATGGAATTTCAAATTTTCATCTAATTTCACACATAAATATGTTGACGTCTTGTGTTACCAACCTGTGTAATTTCAGTGTTGTTGATCCTAAGTGACAAATTATCACCCCCCATGCGAGTTGTACATAGGATGAAAGAGAATATATTCACATTTTAAAGGATTTATTTGTATATAATTTGCACAACACCATTCAAATAATTTTGCTATTTCGGTATTAATATACGCTTCTAATTCGTGTGTGTTATTACCAAATGTATATAGGGTTGTGTCGTCATCAATTGAAAGTAGTGAGAGGGTGGTTGCATCTTTTATATAGTTAACGTAGATTAGAAAAAGAAGAGGTCCTAAATTCCAACCCTGGGGCACTCCACAAATTATATATATAGTTTCAGACACTATATTTTTAAAGCATACACATTGTTGTCTATTAACTAAATAGCTTCGAAACCAATCGTTTGTAAGACCTATAATTCCACAGTGAGATAGTTTAGATAGAAGTATTTCATGATTTATAGAGTCATATGCTTTCGAAAAATAAACGAATAATGCTAATATCGAATCCCTAGATATTTGGTCATTATTTTGTGCAACTGAACTTAGGAGTTGAATTATTGGATGGTAGGTTGAGTATTTGCTACGAAAACCATACTGGTGTTCGTACAATATATCATTGTCGTTAAGAAAGTCTCTAAGTCTGATGGCCATTATTTTTCCCATAATTATACACCCGCGGGCGTCGAACGTGCAGACAGCGACGGCGTCGCGCGCAGCGCAGTAACTATTGGGCACCGACCGCACGTTCCATGCCACGCAAATCATCCCATTCCAACATTACGCAAACGACGTCAATTCCAATGCACCAACACACCCATAGGTCCAGCGGTGAATCCAGCGATCCGTCGGTGAGCTGCATAGCACATGAGGCTATAATAAGCTGTCCTGCGACGACGAAGCTGGGTTGCTTCCCAACAAGCGCGATTGGTGTTCCACGCAGGTTATGAACATTTATTACATTCCAATGTGTGATTTACCTTCATTTCTCGAGTGGTTATCTACAATAATTTCACTAGTGAATTATGTCACTTTAACTAGCGCCTTGTGTATTCATACGCGCTATCGAAATGTATGCGTCATGAGTATAACGGCGGTATTATTCAGATTTCTGTTTAAATCAGATGTTTATAGCCGAGTATAATAAACAAAAAATTCACTTGATTGAACTTTGTGACGTGAACTTAAAGATAAGGGAGGCCTTGGTGGTGGGTATGCTGTTAAAATATTCATCTCCGTCAAAAACCGCCATAAACAGAAGGAATAGTAAGAAATAGACGGACTTTGTTCTTATGTCAATCAGAAATATGGCATAAACAGTATGTTATTGTCAACTTTTAGCCCTTTGTAATGTAAACAAAAGCAAAGAAAGTTACTTTTCCTGGCTTTTGTTTAGATCCGGATATGGTAAACATAAAGAGCGTTTTTGTTACTGTTTTCCTGATATGGAAATAATAAAGAGCGTTTACATCATTTTTGTGTGATTAACCAATAGAATTGCGCTGCGTTATGTAAACAGAAGCACAACTTCTGTCACAGTCTCGTGTTTAAGTACACCAGCGTACGTCTTGACGACAATATACTATTTAAGCGCTGATTATGTTTGGCATATGAGCGGAACTGAATATATTTTGGTGTTCCTTCTGTTGATGGCGATTTGAACAAATATGAATATTTCTGCAACGAACGCCGCCCGTGCCTTTTAATTGGGTCGTTGAATTAAATAAACAATCAATAGTAACTGGTATAGTCTGCATTCCAACTACCAATAACGCTCTTTATTATATCATATATCATGACCACACCAATCTACAGTGTTGCTGCATTTCCAAAGCAACCTGACATAAACAACATTAAATTCAGAACAGGATGAGGTAAATGAATTCCCAACTGCCACACAAAAACACGATAAGCTCATTAATGTTCAGTTATATTTGACTATGTGCGTCCTGGGGCACGTTTATTACTGTTGTGAATATCTAATTCTATAGTGGTAGACGGTTTTACGATTAGTATGCAAGGAAACGTGAGACTGGTGTGTGATGAGGTAATCAGGGCGAACAAATGAACATATAGTGCTCCTACCAGGGTCGATAGGGTCATTGTCACTCACAAGGCACCGATCTCATTCGTAGCCCGCTTTTTTAATCAATCACAAATATAGCCACCCAAAAGATACGGGCGGTGTTGGCGGTGGGTATGCTGTTAAAATATTCAGCTCCGTCAAAAACCACCATAAACAGAAATAATAGTAAAATATAGACAGACTTTGTTCTTATACCAATCATAAATATGGCCTAAACAGTATGTTATTGTCAAATGTTTTTCATTTGTTACATGTATGTAAACAAAAGCAAAAAACGTTACAGAACCAGGCTTTTGTTTAGATCCGGATATGGTAAACATAAAGAGCGTTATTTGTTACTGTTTTCCTGATAAGGAAACAATAAAGAACGTTTATGTCATCTGTGTGTGATTAACCAACAGAATAACAGAAGCAAAACTTCTGTAACACGAGCAGTCTCTTGTTTACGTACACAATCGTACGTCTTGACGACAGTATACTATTTACGCGTTGATTTTTGTTTGGCATATGAACAAAACTATATCTATTTTATTATTCCTTCCGTTGATGGCGATTGGAACAAATATGAATATTTCTGCAACGAACGCCGCCCGTGCGTCCGTGCATTTAAGTGTACCTTTAGACGACCACGATACACATCGTAAGTGGAGGGATCGGGCCCGACGAGATCGTGGATAGTTTGTTCAGACGATTGCGATGTCACGTGCATTATTCTATCGTAGGTTGTTCTAAAGCATGTGATTGACTACCCTACGACCATTTCCAGCAACGATTTTTACATACACACGGCTGCGATTACGTCGCAAGTGGATGTAACCAAGGATACGACACGATATCGCATCTAAAATCAAACACTGTCTGATATTATTTTTTGTTCTACGATTTAGACGTGAGCATGCGCACTCGATCTTCCTGTTACTTCCTACGACGAAAATCCTTCCACTTACGATTGAATCGTGGTCGTCTGAAGGTTCACTAAGACACCTTTTCACCGGCGATCACATTCGTAGCTAGCTATATATATGACGGAAATTATGATTCCTTCGCGTTCGTGACGAAACAATGTCGACATCATTCCGCAAAGCTGAGTTCGTTTATTAAGTTATATTGGAATAGAACTCGAGCATTTTCATGACATTGATCGAAAACCTTAGGTTGTTAGATAAACTAATATTAAAATTAAATTTAAGATATTTTTTTCATTTATCAACTCAAAATTGTGATTTAAAGCCTAAATAGTCTCATGCATTATAGGCCCTAATGCATATGAAAAGCTGGCTACAAAATTAATGTGATCGCCATAGAAAAGCTAGCTACGATTATGACCGATTTGAACAGAATGATGGCTACGAATGTGATCGAGATCTTGTGGCAATGACCACAATTGTCCCCATAAGGGGGGTTTTGTAAAAACAAATTCGGAAGCTATGACAGTATGGGTTGGTTTGCCCGAGAGGCAAAAATCGCATTTTGCAACCGTGTGCAAAAGATCTTCTTACCAAAGATCTTCTGTGCCCATATTTGACATTTGTAACAGCTTAAAACATAACTGCAAAAACACCACATTTATGTTACTGGGACCTCGTATGAGTCTTATTGGAGATGCTAATAAGATATGGCATATTGGGAATGAAGCGGCGGGGTGATTTTCATCGAAATAAGTAAAAATACGATGGAGACCTTCAACAATCCTGTAAATAAAACAGTTAAGGGGGTCCCCGAAAATTCCAGATGCAAAAAATAAACGGACACCTTCCTGCTAAAGTTTTACCACAACCCACCCCCATGCTCATATTTGCTCTTAAACAGATCTGAGTCATGTCGAAATCTGACTGTATAGTCCGATTTTGGCATTTGTGGAAATTGAACTATATTAGTTTATCATCCAATTATATTTGTTCAAAGATAACAATTTAGATGTCATCTCATGTATGATTCATTTTGATATATTGATATAACAATATATGACATTTTTCAGCAGGAACTATTCTTGAAAAGTTGAACTGAAAATGGACTTTTGATGATTACTTCGGTGCAGTATTTTGATTTTTATTCAAACTCCATAAACTCACTTTATTTCGGAAATTGATTCTTTCCAGCATCAATTGTTAAAATAGTATGAAACAAGAATTGGCAACCGAGATGCGGGGTCGAGTTGCTGTAACTACACGAAACATAAACTTTGGTTGAAATGCATTAATCGTAGCACACACCACTGTTGAAGAAGTCTGATAGGCTACACCAAATATTCCCCGCGAACTGATATCGCCAAAGTTATCGTGCTATCGCGAAAAAAATTCATAGCAAGTTATTTTGTTATTTCGATAAAAATTCACAAAACAATATTCACCTATTTGTTCAAATTATTGCGCTCAAAATTAACTAGTCTCATAGACCGAATATTGTTGTTCAAGTTAACGCACTAACGTACGCGATCAAAATTCACGAACACAATCAAAGGGAGTTTCTATAAGTTGCATGCATTGTGCTCTGATAGCTTTATCTCCTCTCATCATCGTCATTTGGAATCAGTCTATCGTAAGGGTATTTGTTCGTCGTATTCGTGAGGGGGTAGTAAAATATGTTTCAATCAAATCCCTGTAGGTTCTATTGTATAGTCAACTTTATATAAGTCATGCTGATTTAGAAATAAATATATCTTTACACTAATTCAAATCCCACATTCCAAATTACTTAGATAATTTGGAGGTTCAAATGAAAGTCAAAGTCCGTTTAATATGCGGGAATGTTTGGTAATCAATAGATACGAACTAAGATAACTGTGTTTGTTCTGGCACCAGAACTCAACAAACTCATGGTAAAGTGTACGCTCCAACACAAGGCAAAATTCCCTCAAAGAGTTCGGTCCACTGTCGAATCCATCGTAATCAAATAAACACAATCTGGTTCGTCCCACGTGTTGGCTTTTGTGGAGTTGGTACACAATCTGTCGCCAAGCGGCTTGCATCTGGGATCTTCGTGAATTGAAAACAAACTAGTCTCCGTCTACAACAAATGTTTGTATTTCTACCTATCGATCTTAACCGATTTTCCTTGATATTTGACGTGCTGAGCACATGAATCAGAAAATAACGGAGCCCATCGCTAGTCATTCGATGATGGGTGGCAACACAGTCATCCATCTGCCACTGGTTCATATTTGTTTTTGAAGCGATTGGTTCATTAAAGGAAGCACTCCTGGTTGTGTTGTCTTAGATACCGGTACTCTCAATCCGACAGAAACCCGATGACGGTATTTCATGTGGTAAATAATATATAGACACAAGGATGGAAACAATATTTTTTCCGGTGATGAAGAAGCCACTCCTGTATGCAAAATTGTGTTCATTAAAGGGGGACTGTGTTCTAAATCCGGCCATTAATGGGACCATCTCCTATTATACTCAACAGACACTATGCAACAAATGATTAATTTGAGCCATGGATTAGTGCAAAATACACTCATTTACTTTATAAACGATGTAAAATAACATGGTAGTTAAAATGCAAATGTGTTTATGGCTCGAGTCATTAACTCATTTTCATTATAATTACCATGGTGTGTACATCGTTCACATAGCGCATGGGTGTATTTTGCACTCACACATGGCTCAAATTCATTCATTTGTTGCATATTTTCTGTTGAGTATAATAGATGCATGGTGCCATAAATGTCCGGATTTAGTGTAAAGTACCCCTTTAATGTTTGGAGCCCAACACATGGTAACTAACATTGCTGATTTTGGATGGGTATAGCCCATTTGAACAGCAAATGAATCCAATGATGTCCACTTAATTTGAAAGGAACGATAATATTGATAATATATAAACAAAACACCGATATACATGTTTTATATATGCCAGAGTCATAGCATTTGTACAGCTGTTGCAAGCATTTCATCGCTCTTGATCGTTCCTTCTGAATCATTATGTGTCACAATGATACAGTTCATGTTGGTGGATCTAACATGTATCGACCTATTATGATCATCGCGCCGGAAAATGATCGGAATGTGGCACAATCGAATATTTCTAGGTAAAATTTGAGGCCCCAAATCCGTCACGTGGCTTGAATATATACCATATAAGAGCTTCGTGTTATCCAAATGGCATTTCGGCTTGAAATGCAATACAATCAGTATTGAGGTTGTCATTTCATGTACATTACTGTTGCTACTCTGAACAAATGAATGAAAAGCCATTGTATTTATAAATCAGTAATATTGACAATTTTGGTTTTTGCAAACCGGCCATAATCGAAATGGCTGTTCCTGTCGTTGGCAAACACATGAGAAGCCATGATTAAAATATTATAGTTTTTTTCTCAAATCGCTTGTGTTAGCCAAACATCGCAAAATGACAACTTTATAACAAAAATAATGGTTACATTTTGTTAACGGCATCAGGTTCATATAGCAATTAAGCAGGACCGACAAGCATCATAGAAACTTAATAGGACCAGTGGTGAATTCCGGAATTAAGTAACAGGGCTGTTAAAACATAAAACAAACAAAAAACTACTTCCTTCGCACCAAACAAAACGGCTCCAGCTGTACAACCTCTTTCTTTGATTTGCAGAACACACCCTTTCACGAAAATCAATGTAGCCATTAAATCCTTTCAGATCCAAAACAATTGCCGGGATTCTTCGGACACTTAAATGGTGTTATCTGTCGGACAGGGAAAGTGTGGTGTCATGTTGGACAACGTGTGGCTGTGTGGATTGTAAATCGAACATGGTACCTTGCTCGAGTATTGGTTGTGGAAATATTGGTTGTTCTATAATATTAGGTAGGCGTGGAACTCCGTGCGTATTAAATCGACTGCGCGCGATTAATTACAATTACAGTATAATACTCTTTGTGGTATTAGGGAGATTTCGCAACTAATGTATAGTAGGGACTACGTTTACTGTTCATTCAATTCGATTAGATTCGCGAAAATAAGGGCGTTGATGAGGATTACTGAATGTGACACTGCATGGATAATCGCGCGCAGTGATATCCCACCCCTGCACATCTAACAGATAAAGCAACATATCATTGCGCAAATTTCGCACATAATCAACCTATAAAGTGAAATAGGTACATAATATGATTATTTGATTCTGAAATAAGCAGACAATGGAGTCATGTCCGTTATTTCGTTTTATGGCGCGGGCCACAGTGATAATACGTGTTAAAGAGCGTACATCTGAAAAGTTGTGAGTTGTGTCGCCTTCAAATTGACAAATATGCAAGGATAAACATCCCATTTGACAGCGACCCAAATATCTCGCTGGTCTGCTGCAAAGCGAGAAATCGACGAAGCATAAAATCACTGTAGTAATCACGTCGTGGCCAGCGATATTGTCGTTTTTCTGTGTTAATTTAAAAATTACGCGCTTTGAACCGCTATAAATTTACGGACGACAGAAAATGGCCCTAAAATAGCCCGTCCCGCCCGGTGTGAATTGATCTTAAGTCTGGCTCTTGCATGCTCGCCATCGTTAATTTTTTGTCCCCGACCAAATTGCAAAGAGGCAAATTGGGGGACTATATTTTCCGTCGCCAGTCAGAGCGCGCAATACTGTCGTACATGTATATGTTTGTGAAGCGTTTCGGTCAACGCTGTAGATGTATGCATTTTGCAGCATCTTTTAAGGATTTTGATTTGTTAAAAAGGCATAAAGCTCTAGTTTTTTTATGTGATATACAATATCTTCAACTCGTTATGTTGGGATATACGATTTTATTAAACTCGTTTGATAAATTTGATTCACAACTAGTCTACCACTCGTTGTGATTCATATTGATCAAACTCGTTTCATAGAATCTTATATCACACATAACTCGTTGGCGATCCTCTATATATTCGATTTTATGAACTTAAATAAAATGAAACCTATTCCCAGACTAAAATATTAGAAGACTCATTCACGTGCTTTCCACGTGAACCGCACACTTACATATACAGGACACTTAAAACTTTGGAAGCATCAGCGATGTACACACCGAAAGCATGTCTGAAATCCCAAATGGAATAAAGCGACAGGTAAAACAATTTCAATTACCTATATTAGTGAATGGTTCCTGGAGAAATAAAGTTCAGGATTGAATCCCTCTACGGTCCGTAAATAACATTCGGTTTGTTTGATCTGACCAATGTTATATAGAGATAAACCAACAGGCAGCACCTATATCGCAGCATCTGAAAATTACAACAGATATAGCTTGTTCAACTGCACTTGTCTATATACACTTGTTTTTTGAATAATTAACCGTCTTGATATATGCTTGATCATGCATCATGAATGTCCTTTTTTTCAGTTCGAAAATAACTACGGCCAAAGCCACATGGCGGTTTGCGCTCCAAAACACACATAATATTATTCTCTTTTTTAATTGTTCACAGTATCGAAATAAGTCGATAAATATCTGAACTACCTTTCTACGAGCATTATGTAAACCCAAAAGACACATTGGTGTAATGAACAATTCAACTAAGAACACGCTGTTTGGGTCCCAAACAATAACTATCCATTTTACGGACAAGACCGTTCCGTTAGTCTATTCCTGATATGGTAGAACTGAAGAGCGTTTGTCTGACTTCTGGCGGAAAATGGCTGTTGCATGTGTTTTTCAGAGAATATAAAGCCGGTATATCAAGCTTTTGTGTATTTATCGACCTATCGTATCATGTCCCTCCAAATTACGTAGACAAAATTTAATTTGAGGGGGACGTTATATTTTATGCGCGAAATCACACGGGACATTTCCCGGGTTGTGACACCGGACTCCATAACGCCATGGCCCAGCGTACAATAAGGCATGTTCAGCTATGAACTTTTATCTCTAAACCAAAAATCATATTTTTGAATATGTAGGAAACTCACAATTTGTTGTTTTATTTAAATAGGTTAAGACGACTTCACACGAGAGGCCCCATTTGTTTTAATAATTGTGGGAAATAGGGAATTGTGGGCAAAAAAACGCGAGTGAAAACAGTATTTGGTCACATTTTTCAGGAAATGTCGTTCACGAAGCGCAATTTACTCTCATAGATAGGTTTTGCATAACCACGATTACAATTAACAACTAGAATGCACTCAAATAGATGCCAACGTGTGCAAAAATGTAATAAAAAATAATTAAAAAAATAATTTCACTGTATTTTACTTAATTTATTTAATTTAATTTAATGTCAACAAAAAAAGACAATTACCATTTCTCATTTCAACACAGATAAAAGGCAAATTACTATATTAATCATTTAAGTAATTAAAACCAATTCCATGTTGCCGAAAGGATGAGACTTTAATGTCGATTACATTTTTTTCAGCGGCATATTTTCATTTTCATTTTCCGATAGTCAAAGTTGACCAAAGGAGCAATTATAAGAAATAATTAATACCATTTGTGTAAATATTGATAACAGCCAATATGCAACAATAAATATCAATAATTAATCAATAATTAATCAATAACGATCATTTTATGTAATAATAAACTCTTCAAACGGTGTTTGTGTCAACAAATGCGTTTTGTGTTGTGTTACGTCATTCGTCGTATTTGACCCGGAACTCGGCTGAAGGTTAGGCTATTCAGCCTATTGCGTCGAATGACGAAATCGCGTTTTGAATGTCTCTCTTTTCCCGCACGATAAAAAGAGGTCTTCGCACGAACCAAAAATGATAAAACTTTCCAATTATAAGTAAAATTACCTAAATGAAGGAGTCTATGTAGGCCCCGAAGGAGTCTATAGACTCTTTGATGTAGAGTTCTGATGGAGAAAATGTAGGTCGATCTATTTTTGTCATAACTCTGACGTATTTTGACCTGGGAGAAAAAATCGAAATCGAGGCTCACTACGAGCATGCCAGTTTTAAATATAGAAACAGGGAATCCCGACAAATGGCGATATCGGCGACAAACAAATAATCGAAAACAACACATAAAATAAACATAGCAAAAACGCGGCACAGTAAAAATGTCAGAACGCCACGAGGGTTTACGTCGTTTTTGGTGACGTCATGGAGTGAAACGGAGTAGAGTGACACCAAGGTACGAATCTGTCTGATCGCCATACTGTTGCGCGAGCGCACGTAATTATAAATATATTGGGTTAAGCTCTATGAGTCGTATTTTCCCCGCCGCGCTTCAGAAACGTGTTCAATTATAAGGAAGGCATACCAACACTTCCATCCGACCATTTATAGAACCATTTCCCTTTATACTGCGCAGAATAAATGCAGCAAATGAATGAATTTGAGCCATTTATTACTGTAAAATACATTCGTGCGCTCTGTGGACGATGCTAACAACATGGTATTTATAATGAAAATGAATTTATGACTCCTGCCATTTATTCATTTTCATTATAATCACCATGTTGTTTGCACCGTTCGTAAAGCACACAAGAGTATTTTGTACTAATTCACGGCTCAAATTCATTCATTTGTTGTATATATTCCGTTGAGAATAAAAGGAGATGGTCCCGTAAATGGCCGGATTTAGTGTACAGTACCCCTTTACATCGATTAAATGTTCCCATCGAATGTTCACCAGCTTTAGATTTTCCTAACTATTTTGGCCCAAACCGCATTTTACAGAATTGGGATATTAGACATAACCAGCTCTGTTTTCAGATCTTTGAAGTGAGAGAAGTTGTGAACAATGATCTTACTCTTTCGTGATGAAGTAAAATCTTTGTTTGATTGATGGTTTATATTCCCAGTAAAGCTGACCTGATCCTAACAGTTAATTGTGATTACCACCTTCCTTGACCACCACTACCACAACGTCGTGATATGGTCATAGTCGCGACGTAAAACCACAACAAAATAATCCGGCAAATACTCGAAAAGATTTGGGCCAACGTTGGCTTAGTGGTCAACTGCATAGCACAAAATTCTGTAATTAGTTACACAGCTAGTACAATTCCCAATAAGCGTGGATTAGTAATCAACTCAAATGGAGGGTACCCTCTACGCATTGTTTCCTCCACCAATGGGACCCACATGGTGTGGCCTGCAGCTGAAACTGCAAATGATCACACCAAACCAAATTTGTCGAACTAGTAATTGCAAAACAATATTGAATATGTCGTCATGACCCGGCCTTCTGTGCAAAAAATGTTTGTGGATACCAAGCGCGCGTGGCATACCAATAGTGCCTGTCGCTGAGTACTTTCCTACAAGCAGACGTAGGGTAACTGACGCACGCAAAAGATTATTCCCCCACGACGTTGACACATAGCAGTCTGGCATGCGACAAAGCTGTTGTCAAAAAATGCCGTACATCTCATTAAATATTCCCAGACACGTAATGGTAAAAAGTCAATATTCGCTTCCTAATTCTCAAAAAATATATAAAAAAATGATTATGCCAACAATCCAGCCATGATATATTGACATTCGTTCTGTCCCGAGAATAGACCCGTGATATGTGATGAACCCGTCTGTGCGATCGTGTGAGTTCAAATCAAACTTCAAACCAGACTTCAGTAACAGAGATAGCGAGATACCAAAGTACTAGCAATGGGAATAGCGCTAATATATTTATGCGCTCAAAAGTAAGGTCCGGTTGCAGTGATCATGCACGGATATTATTTGTCTTCGTTCATCAAATGTACACATTCCTAATTTCATTATTGCTTCAATTGCACTATGAATATACTACCCAGTCATAAAGATATCTTCACATACAGACACCCCCAGCCATCAGAGACGTTCCGTGCGGTCAACGCCATACTGACGCCGTGCTTCTGAAACAACTATTCCTTGGTTCAACCTGAAATACAAATTAATTGTATCAAGGTATGTTTATTGGGTGCGTAGATTACTTTCAAGCGATGCGTGTATATGACGATATGTACGTAATATGGCAATAAGACCAACCAATTGTAAGGGGGGCTTGGTGGCTCAGTCGGTTATGGGTACAGCTCCAAGCCGTCTCGCCCACCACCGCTGGCGATGACGGTTCAAATCCACATGTTTCAATTATAGACTTTGTAACTAGAAATCTTTTTCTGATGGAGTTGCCAGTTAATCGCCGATGGCTGTTGTTCCGCCGCACATGATCGACGAGTTTATCAGCCATTGAAATCACTTTTAGATTAGCCGTTAGTGTGCGGATTTCCTCCACTAAAACTGGCAATGTCGTGATGTGGCCTTAGCTGCTGAAAGCGACATGAAACCCCAAATGAACAATCGACCAACCATACGTATGTGCATAAATGGCAACAGATAGACCATGTGAGATACACACTTAGGCAAATAGTGAATAATATAACTTTTCAAAAAATAAATAATCATAAAGCATTATGTCAATCAAATCAAAGTTCGAACATGATAATATATTCATAATTATTTTAAATTATGTGCAATGTACAAAACCCAATACGTCAATCAGAACAAAATATATTGTGTTCGCCACTCATAACCGCGCAGAGCTCACACGAAGCAAACCAAATTACGCGCTCAATACACACTCCTACCAGTAATTTATTGTCTTCACTGTGTACTAAGCGTCTTCCAAAATAAATTATTTGTTTCTCACTGAATTTTGAGAGCCGCGTTGGTCTTTTTTATTGTAAGCAGTTGGAACAAAAACTAAATTCCATTGTTATTTTAGCATTACCGTGAAAAGCTGGCATCAGTAGCTGATATAAGAGTAATAACCGTGACATGCATAATAGCCATGGTATAAAAGGGGGGACCAATCTGTTTCTAAATTGTAACCATTAACAAGCATCTCACGATCAAACCAAGTTCTTAAACAATGATGAAGATAACCCCTTACACGGGATTAGTCAAGGGCACAATGGCTATATATTTAACCCACATCCGTCTAAAATGATTTAACGTTAACGGGAAGCGAACTGAAAACTGTGCTATAACTTCATTGAGTGAAACACTCTTTCGCTAATAGGGATGTTTTTGATTATAAGGACAATAAACAAACTCTAGTTTATTAACTTTTGTTTCCATTCAAAAATATAAATAATTTTTTTTCTCACTGATAAAAAATAAATTGCCCAAGAAATAATTAATTTTGGATGGCCTAAGTTTTCGCATATAACTTATCAGTCGAAATCATGATTCTGTTGAGGAAAGATATGTACATGTGTACATGTATTTAGACATAAAATCATAAAATGATCACGTGCATTCTGGTGAACATATGTTGCTATCTGAACTGCTTGAACAGAAGACACGTGGCGATTGAGCGAGAGGTCGATGATCTGCTTAGAATTGCCTCATTTTGAGTCGAAAATGAACTGAAAATTAGAGCGCTTTAGTCAAATTATCGAACGACAATGACTTCATTATAGGTTCATTATGTACGGAAAATGACATAAATAAACCGGATCACGACTTATCAGGTGTACGCTCTTTAAAGTGTGTTTTCACTGTGGCCCGCGCGATAAATCGGAATAAAGGATATGAGTCCATTATCTGCTTATTTCAGAAACACATAATCCAATATGAACATATTTGCACAATATAGGTGATTATGTGCGAATTTACGCGAGAAATGTGGTGGAAAGTTGCTCCAGTTGTGAATGCCACTCCTAGAACATCTTAGTCAACGTCATTGGGTTCCAATGCAAAGCGTTGGCCGATCATACCCCAGCACAAGCACGAGATTATTACATCCGTGCGATACAGCCGCCTATGATAATTTATCTCCATGGCCCGATTCGTCATCTCGGGTTTAAACCTGGTCTAGGTAAACCTCTAGGTTTAAACCGCCGTGATTCAGCAAAATCCGCAAGTCTAAGGTCCGAATCGGCATCTCCAGTTTAGACCTAGTTTAAACTACCAGTTTAAACTGGGTTTTATTAGTAAAACCAAGTTTTTCTCCACCGCTGGGACGACATAGATTTGGTCGATTGCGTTACCTGTGGGCCTCACTTGTCCAATTGCAAGAATAGGAGGCGTGGTCTGTCTGTTTATTATCGCTACTTGTCAATTCATTGTCCGGTCACGCGACCTGTTGTCGCTATATAATCTCCTAATCAGGGGAATAACCCGTGCGCTTTGAGAAATCACGACGAATGCACGGTCTGTTGTATATCGGTTAGATATTATCTAATATCATGGACGAACGTGACTTTTGGAACTCAAAAATATCTCTTGAGGGCATGGGTGGGGGCCCGCCACAAATACCCCATAGAAACACCACCACCCCGGGGTTACCATCCGGACGGGTGAAAATGGGGTATGGATCATTTTTGAGATGGGAAGGATTTCTGCGAATTTGACGGCATGAATGGGTGGCTCGCCCATAATACCCGATAGAAACATCACCCCTCACCCCGGGATAACAGGGGTATGGACGGTAAGGATTTAGGCTAATTAATTTGGCAGCAGGAGTGGGTGGCACGATCAAAATACACCATATAACCACCCCTACCCACCCCTTGCCGGGGGAGGGGTCCTACCAGAGGAGGTGGAAATTGGGTACGCCCAAATACCGAATAGAAACACCCCAACCCTCACCCCCGGGGAAGGGTACCTCAAATAACACATATAAACACCCCACCCCTCACATCCGGGCGGGGTGGGGTGGGTTACCACCCGAGGATTGAAGATGGTATGTGGCCTGCTCCAAATATCCCATATAGACACCCTACCCTCATCCCTGGAGGGTACCACCCTGCTGGGGTGAAAATGGGGTATGGAGCATTTTATTCATTATTCGCAAAAACATGCCTCTGTTGGTCAATATTACGATTGTGTAGGTGGCCCGCCCCAAATACCCCATAGAAACAGCCCACCCCTGAACGCTGGGGGACCACCCCAGGAGGTGAAAATGGGGTATGGACCATTTTCGAGAACGGTAAGGATTTCGGCCAATATGACGTCATTGGTGGGCGGCCCGCCCTCAAATATAGTCATAGAAACACCCCCACCCTTACCGCGGGTGAAAATGGGGTCCGAGTGGGGGTGGGGTGTTTCTATGGGGGGCATTTGGGATGTGCCACCCACCGTTCTCGAAAATGGTCCATACTCCATTTCACCCCCTCGGGGTGGTACCTCCGGGTGAGGTTTTTATAGGGGGTAGTTGAAGCGGGCTACCCACACTGCTGACGTCAAATTGACCGAAATCCTTACCGTTCTCGAAAATGGTCCATACCCCATTTTCACCTCCTGGGGTGGTCCCCCAGCGTTCAGGGGTGGGCTGTTTCTATGGGACATTTGAGCGGGCCATCCATCCATGCCGAAATCCTTACCAGTCTCGAAAATGGTCCATATCCCACGTTCACCCCATCGGTGGTACCCCCCCCCCCGGATGTGAGGGGTGGGGTGTTTCTATGGGTTATTTGGGGCGAGCCACCCACCCATTCTATCAAATTGGTCGAAATCCTTACAGTTCTCCAAAATAGTCCATACTCCACCCCCTCAGGGTGGCCGTTAACCTCCCCCGGGTGAAGGCTGTGGTGTCTCTGATAGGTATTTGGGCGGGCCACCAACCCATGCGCCAAATTGACCGAAAGAGACCTTTTTGTGAATAAGGAATCAGTTTCAAAAGTCATGTTCGTGTCTAACGTGTCAATCTGATCAGTCCGATCCCGCCATGCTCTCAGCCGCCAAATCGACATCCGAACGAGCGAATTGCAAACAGACATATATAGCAAGAAATCATCCATCACACTTACACATATTTTGTTAGAATTTATCTCATAAGTACCGACATCGCCTCCCCGAATTCCACTAAGACTCTCCTGCATCTACATTGAGTGACAAACGCCCGCGCATAAACGCCTCCCCCAATTCAAAATAAACACTCCCATATTCACGAAGAAACAACATCAATATTGGGCGAAAAATATCGGCCGAATAATTAAACCCAAAAAACTAGGTTTTAGTCAAACCTGGGGTAGGGTGGTTTAACTTTGAATTTTTTTCAAAGTATATTTAAAGGTATATGTTCGAGGCGAGACGTATGGTACGTATAAATCATATATACCTAAGCTTATACTGATGATTATATAGCCAATTCACCACAAACAATTAGTAATATTACCATAACTTTATCACGTTAATAAAACCTAGTTTCAACTTAAACTGAGTTTATCACAAAACTTGGTTTAAGTACGCTAAAACCCAGTTTTACTCCCATAAACCTGGTTTAACTACTGTAAAACCAAGTTTAAACCCTACTTAAACCTAGTTTAAACTGGAGTTAAACCTGGTCTAGAATAAAACCTAGTCTAAACCAGAGATGCCGATTCGGACCTAAGTGACGCATTCGTCATCTCTGGTTTAAACCTGGTCCAGCCAAACCAGTTGTTTAGCAGTAGTGTCTCTGTATCGTCGAGATAATTAATCGTACATTCCTAATGCGGACCGCCTCGTTTTATTTGATTGCGAAAATCAATAATTATACGACAGCGACCATATTTTGATTGGAAAATTATAAGCGAGAAGCACTCACAGCTATAAAGCGTGTTGGGATAGGTTTTTGTCAATTTAGATATTTTAAGCTTAAAAACACCGGCAACTAAACCATCTAATTCGGCGGTCCAGCTAAACCAGCTTTACCGAGGCTAAACTTGAGATGACGAATCCGTATTTTCTTCATCGGGGTTTAGAATTGTCAAACAATCAATCAAAGGGTGGAGCTGTGAGTTATCTCGAGTGAGGGCGTGTCTAAGTGGTGACTGCCGACTGGTGTTATCATCTCACAGTTGATTCATTCGCATGCGAGCTTTGCTCAGATATGGGCGTGTTCCCTCAATATGATTTTTACAACTATCTTGTGTTTTGTTTTTTTGGTTTGTGGCAATCACAAATACTGGTATTTTCTACGAATTCATTTGAATGGTTCAACGTTTTTATTTTGACACCAAAACGATGCTACTGCATGACCAAATATGATATACACATAGTTTGCAATCCTAAACTAATATTTCTATATGAGTCAAATAACTTATTTTGATGTAGATCATGCCACAAAGCTCTACCCAGGCTCCGCCCGTAAATTCCCGAAAATATTCCACCAGTTCAAAACATGGGAACTTTTTGATTTTCTGCATGACGGACAATTTACTACATTGAAAAAAGCAACGCATGTAATATATTTCTTTATTAAAAGCTGTGCCTCTGTATGGTTGCCCACTTCAAACAGTTCAGATGCCGCTTCTGGTGTGCACTCATAAGCAAATTGATTTTACTTGACTGACATCTTGGTCCAGGTTTGACTCGATTATGGAACCTTTATTCAACGTCAGAGGGACCTGCGGCCCCTTCGTGCGACAGGACCCTGCGTCACATTTGCGCACATTTTGATCATTTGAACATTTTAATTAAAAAAAATATATTTAATTAAATTTAAAACAAACAAATATATTTCTTAAAGATAAATCAGTTTTAGAACAGACAAACGGACATACATATATACAGCTCCTATACCCTTTAATGTATACAGATATACATGTAAATTCACCAATTTTTGTCTTCGCGGGTGAAGCATCTTGAAAAACATCTATTACAAACAAAGTGATAAACAGCGCGAGAAACTCGTGTTGACGGACACGCCTTTTGTCAGATTGCTTTAAACCCACAAAGAGATCGGATTAATGTTCATGAGTGATACTTATTTCTCAATGAATAAATCATTCACGCGTTCGCGATAATTTATGACATGTCAATAACCATTATATCGGCTTGTCTTTTGGTCCGATAGGTTAGAGTGTAGTTTGACTGTATGATCATATCACCAAATCGAGATGTCAATTAGTTGGCAACTGAACGACAAAAACGCCCCTTTAGACCCGGTTTGGCTGAACCGCCAATGTAGGTTTAAACCAGGTTTACACTCGGATGTTTAAACCGGAGATGACGAATCCGGCCCATGTGTCTTGTCAGTATATACTTCTGCGTCGAAAACATGAAACCCTAAGTTCGACAAGGACCAAAAAGACCAGAGTTGTCCTATCACCTCTCTCGTGGAACACCATTCACGTACATCCTCTACAATTATGTTTCATCTTAATACGTAGATTATTTCAACTACCACACGCCAAAGAAGAGCACTCATTTTAGCGAACGCCTATACCACTCTTTAAGTAACCTAAATCGCCACACCAATTAAAGGGGTTTATTATCATAAAGGTTAATTTGTCTGCATTGCAGTATAGCATTTGCCACGCTCCTTAATGCCATAGGCTGCTAGAGTTTATTTTTCGTGAATTTATGTTTGTGTATATTCAATATGTTTTGAGGAGTAATGCAGATGTCCTTACTTTGTTAGAATTTCTTATCGTTTTCACGAATTCGTAAGTGTTCCCAATTTTCACGATTCCTGTTTCCAACTCTCACTTTGATTGCCGGCTCCATTATTGTTATCTGGACTCATTTTCATACGCATACGTTTTCGGGGTACACACCAATTTTAAATGACAACATCTCGACATTTTTGGGTGATACTGATTAATGTTTTATTTTAAGTAATGGAAGTCCCTGCTCTATTTGTTTTACTTCCAGACTCTTGACAGCATAACTGATCTAGATATTCTGTTCAACACATACTTGGTAGTCTGAACTCACAATGGATTTGACCCTTCTTAAGCATTTAGATGCATACAATGTTCATTCACATGAACTCCTGGTTTCCAATTTCCAACATTCTTTTTGTTTAAAAATTTATTTATCAAACGTATATACGCCCTTCTTCCACTTTGTAACTTATGAGTACCCTGCCTCTGATTGCCATTACTGGATTTCATAGCGGTCAAATGGGGTACTTGGCTTACCCTTAGCTCTAAACTAGTCTATCGTAATAAGTTATCGTTATAAGTACATTTGACTCATATACATGCAGGAACTCAATCCGGCGCATTCCACATTAGGAAGAAGTGCAGTTATGCCATCTGATATGGTGTTATGCAACCAGAGCGATTACTGGACCGAATGCACGTAATGCAGGTTTGGTATTGGCCACTTCGACGCTTATCGAATCAATGGCCAGCAAAAAACTATCATTCTCGAATGTGGCTTTCGTCAATGTGATTTCTAATTTGATTTCGTTCATTTAATGGTGATTTGCGACGTAATTTTGTATTGTGACGATCGTGTTGTCCTGGCGTTTTTGATAGATTTACGTTTAACCATGTGTGACAATCTTCAGTGGGTCCAACACAGAGGTGCTTACCAGTTATCGACGGGACAAATATTCGCACTCATTTTGAAACTAACCTCAATTATGATATTATTTAGTATTCAACTGTGAAACACTATGGGGAATAGCACCGTGGACTTGTGTTTCTTGGCTTTATTTCTCATCGTACTTGATCTGTGGTTTGATGTTCATCAAAGTGTAGTTTGCCTCCAGTCTTCCACATCTTTGTCACGGTGATTGGTGCCCGGAGGCTCATATGCGTCATTACACAAATGGAAACCTTCATTTGTGTGCTCCACCAAAACCAGTATGTATGATAATGCTATTTTGTATTGCCAATGGGTATCCCTGTTCACATATGAGACAGTGAACATATCACGGCGGACCCAGTCCGCAAACACTGCATTTATATGAATTATACATACTCTTCTCCAAACTGGAGGTCCACAATAAATATCAGTGTGTACTTACGTCAGTAAACCAAACTGATAAGTAAGTAAACATGCAGATTTCCCACTGAAAGAATGTAGCATTCAACTAATTTATACACTGCTCACTACCTCTATTGACTACACAAAGCCTGCATAATAAACGTCACCTTTAGTACCGTATGTCAATATAGCTTTATTAGGTCAACGTAGCTTTATTAGGTTAGAACTACTTTCATGACGTAACTATATATGCAAATTGCGCAGGTAACTAGGGACGTCACTCGGCCTAAATGACGTCATTGCTATTTGAGAACGTTTTTATAGTCCACAATTCACTGTTATTGATCCAAAATTAGTAAAAGGGTATACGCTTTAGCTCTAAAACATCTATAAATCATCAGAACAAGGTCGGCTTAGAATAACAGTAAAAAAAGCAAACGAACTATTTCGCTCTAAGCTACACTTAGGTTTGCCACGTCATGAATACTAATTAGTTTGCTTGACCTCATAAATGTAATGCGGTCATCGAAGTAACGAACGAAAAACTTAGAAAAATTACAGAATTCCCCCACAAAAGGCAAGTTTTGCGCGTTGGATAAATAAAATATGCAGCTAATGCTGTCGCTTAAACGGTTTATGTCCGCCCAATAGATGCTCAAATCCCCCACGTACATATCCGTTTAAGCGACGGCACTAGCTACATATATTACGTCGACTGTACCATTTCAGAAAACACACCATCTGAACTCCACAGAAATGTAAGTATCTACCTCTTACACGGGACGAATTATCGCCGACAAACGAACGCACTGATTCTGCAAATATAGATTCGTTGTATACAATTAATATATAAGAATGACACAGGAAATGTTCCACTCGCTTTAACATTGTACATTCGGAAACATGAACGATGATCCACGAAAGTTCAAGATCTCATCTCGATGTTGACACCAGGGTGAGTGTTGTGGTTTTAAGTTTCTCATTAGAAATCACACAATGCTCACGTTGTTTCCCTTATACCTGATATGTTCCAATAAACACAATGTATGAGATTGATCAGCGGATTGACCATTAGTTACACAAGGAGATGAAAGAGAGAAGCTCGCACGTAAATAGTGCATGCGGTCCTTTGCTTATGTATGTATTTTGTTTGAATAATATGTGTTATATCTAAAGTATTCGTCCGCAGCGACATTTCGGTGGCTCCAATGCTTTTAACATGATATCATTATGGTGAGATTTATTATTAAAATCCCCATTTTGATGGCGTGAACGTATATGTTAACATTTGCAACAACAACAAAACGCTGCAGCATGCGATCTCAACAAATTTGCAACTGTGTAATGCAGAATGTCCCTGTATGAGCGCTATATGCATGCTCGCTAACAACTTCATCGGTACCAAGGAGTTACACACAATGAGTCGTGACTACATTTATATTATTTCGTAAGTTTGGAACGCTTGTGTGCATCTAGATGGATGTATGTGGACTAGTTTCTATATATCGCCCGTATATGCGAAACCTGGATTCTGACAAAGTATGTTGTAAAACTGGATATCTAGAATATCTTTAACTTCTTCCCTGCTATGACGTCCGTAACTATTACCGACGTAAAATTGCACGTCGTATGCTATATGGTCCGTAGTACCCACGGACCTACTTCAGCACACCAGCAGTAGGTCAGTATTCGTAACTGGAACTCAGAGATTGGTTAATCGGAATAACTGTATCTTGAATTTTCAAACAGTGTATGATGTTCAACGATTCTGAACGATAATAGCCTTTCAACTGAGTCAGTTTTTATGGTTCTTGTGATATTGTCGTTATATTTTTCCACTGGAAAATGACAATAACATCAATATCCCATCACACGACGTAATAACGTCAATTATCAGCAAAGAGGTTAAGATAACAATTCATACCAGCAAATACCAGGGACGAGTACAAATCGACAATGGAAAAGACATGTTCGCGCGAAACAATGTAAAGTGTCAACTGTTGAGTACGACCTATGATCAAGTGAATCTGATTGATGATGTCAGCGCCCGTCCAAATGCATTAACGTAGAAGTACACATAACAGGGTTATTGTTGAAGTGACAGTAACTGTCATGGTTGTTTTCGAAATTGGCAGAGCCACTCTTTGTGACTATTTGTACATATCGATTTTACACCTAAACTGTCGTCTAAAACACTATAGTGTAGATATTGTAGATCGAATACTGTCTATTTCTATCGACAACAAGGACATGTAGGCTGTCGGTACTTCCAGTTCATGGTAACGTTGTTCTGCTCAGCAGCCTTGTCAGCACATATATAAATTCAGTGCAAGTGCTCGTGTTAGTATAATACAATGTCATCTCTCTGGGTTTGAAACTGGAGTTTTCAATGGTGGATACGCCCCTCGTATCCGTTATGTGCGATCCATCAAATACGACCAGGGGGTTTCGTCCCCGGGAGGGGGTTCTAACATGTTAGCTGCAGCCCTTGAGCCACACCAGCTGATGCAACTTTCTTGTATTACGTGACATTTTAAGTATAATTTGAGAACAACCATACTTCATGTCGAGTTATAGATCCTAGATCCGACCACTCCATTATTTATAACACCACTGGCATTAAATAATCACCCGAAAGGTCGATATGGTGAATATTTTATCGAGCACAATAAGATACGTTATAATAACACTGCAAATAAAACCGATATTTCAATCCGCTATGGTATATGGAAAGAAGAAACATTACAGAAAAGTATATAGATAATCTCACCGAATCAGTTGATAGAATTGATTCGGACAGTGAACACAGGAATAAGATCACAGAAGAGATTCAGGTAGATGGCAATGGGTAACGAGAAAAGAAGCAACCAGAATGTTTCTTCTTCCCTATACGTTCTAGCTTTCCTTTTGAAGAGTGGTATACAGTTGGTCAGTTTTTTATATATAATTACGTAATTGGAAGTATTTAATTGGTTTCTCGCCCTCTTTGGTTAATTTTGCCCTAGATCTAATTATTGGGGGCACTATACCACTCCTTCCATACGCAAGGACAATTTTAGTAACTACGAACACCATATGGCAGGAACTCGTGTTAACTCACTTCTGCTTTCGGGTTGCGACTCAATTACGAGAACGTCGTACTTTCGCTTTAAGTATTTCATAAAACGTGCATATTGAAAATTATATAAACATGCTATTGCCACAGCATATACAAGAACACAAAACATAAAAATATCAGAGCCGGGCGATTTTTTCCAGGTCTCACTGATACGCAACAATTCGATTTTTAAAGGCACAACATAATTAGCCGCAGTACCAAAACAAACCGGTATGACTAATTAGCGCCCGGGACCGCCCGGGACCGCTCGGGCGCCCCCACTAGCCCGTGGACACTATATCTCGACGTTATAAGGTAGCGACATACCACCTGAGGGCAACTTAGAGGATTCTACTCTCTCGCTCGTCTACGGTCGGTGTTATTAACCCTGAAAATGCCGATATTGGCTAAGAGAGCCCGGGTGATTACGGGTGTCTTCGTGTGTTTTCGGACAGTATATTTTGGTGTTGCGTGGTAGTGCAATACACATGCGTGTGAATTACATATATTGACTCGTTGACGCGTCCACGGCCGATGTTATTATCCCCTCAAAATCCGGTAACATACCATATAAACAGAAAGAGCCCGGGACCGCCCGGGCGCCCACATGGGCCCGTGGACACCATATCTCGACGTTATAACGTAGCGACATACCCCACGAGCTCAACCTACAAAATTTTACTCGCTCACTCGTTTCCGGCCAGTGTTGTTAACCCCGCAAATGCCGATATTGGCTAAGAGAGCCCTGGTGTCTTCGTGTGTTTTCGGACAGTATATTTTGGTGATACGTGATAGTGCAATACACCTGAGTGTGACTTCCATATATTGACTCGTTGTCGCGTGCACGGCCAATGTTATTAACCCACACAAAATCCGGCAAAATACCGTATCATCATAAATATTCGTCTCTGATCGTAAATATCGCAATTTTGTTGAAAGTTTCCATTAAAAATTATTAACTTTACACTTTTTTTATATTTTGACACGAGCGGGTGTAATAATGTTTATTTCGACAGCAACTGCTTGTCTGAAGAGAGCCGCGGCAGATGGGAGAAAGTGTTGTTATAAATTAGCAATAAAACGGTATCGCAATTGTTATATTGTATACATGCATTGACAACTTCACAATAATTAGAAGACATATTGGCGGATTTTTGAAAACCGAAACTGTGTTTTCATAACACTTGGGGAAGACGAACAGGGAATCTCGTGACAACAGTGGAGGTTTGCGATGATGTTTCCGTGTTTTTAGTGCAATCGAAAATGGTCGTAATTCCATAATATTCCTGGTGCTAGACAATAACGATCAAGATCACGAAGAGAGCATTTGTGATTCTGGAAACCCGTGCACTTAATTTGCTTATGACCAATCACACGATATTACGTTATGGGGTAGATTATATATGATCGTGTGTGAATTCCTGAAATTTTGCTGGCCTGTATATATGACACACCTAATTTATTGTGAAATTCTACCATGGCATAAGAGTCATATATTCCACGTTGAGTTCTCGATTCATTCCTCGATGAAACAAAATAATACAAAAATCTCCACCGCCGTACATTTTCCTTCGAGCGGGGAGAATATCTAAGTCTATTGTGTGTTTTATTTACGCCCCAACAATATTGACGACGTCTCGACACTGTAAGTGAGACTATAGTCGTTTTTATTTACAAACATACCATTCTCCTAGTATGGTTATGAAATAAATTGAAATGGACTCATGTATCAATCCCTCAGGTGGTATGTCGCTACATAATAACGTCGAGATATAGTGTCCACGCGCCCATTAGGGCGCCCGGCCTCGCCCGGGCTCTTTTTGTTTATATGGTATTTTACCGGATATTGAAGGGTTAATAACATCGGCCGTGGACGAGTAAGTAAAGTAAAATCCTCTAGGTTTCCCTCATGTGGCTACTTTATAACGTCGAGATAGTGTTCACTGGCCCGTGGAGGCGCCCGGGCTCTTTTTGTTTATATGGTGGTATTTTACCTGATTTTGGGGGGTTATTAACATCGGCCGTGGACGCGTCAACGAGTCAATATATGAAACTCACACTCAGGTGTATTGCACTACCTCAAATCACCAAATTATACTGTCCGAAGACACCCGGGCTCTCTTAAGCCAACATCGGTATTCGCGGGGTTAATAACACCGGCCAGAGTCGACGAGGGATAAAATTTTCTATGTTGACCTCGGGGGTATGTCGCTATGTTATAACGTTTTTAAAAAGCAGAAGTCACAATTGCATCTTTCTCCAAATGGTATCTCAAAGACTACAACTGTTGGAAATCAACCAACCGCACTTTGTTCCCCAAAAGCTGGCATCTTTGACTGTGTTTTCGGCCTTATCACTTGTAGATATATGTAACAATAGGCTCCATCCGATTGCACACCAAATTAGGCACAATTCCTAAGCTTTTTTGTTTATGAGACGAATACAATTTGAACATCAACTGAAATCAATGTAATCCATGACATATCTCAATGTCTCCCGAGAATAAGGGCAACAACTGTTTTGTTATCCGATTACTAAATACAAATTCCTTGTCAGTCACGCGCACGATGTCGCACTCTCTCGCAATTACAAGTTAATGAAGTTAGGAATTTGATAATAGCAATTTGTCATTTTCATGGGTAGCATGTCGTCTTGTTCGTGTTCACAGTGTATCAGATTAAACTTATTTGTCATATTTTGTTTTATGCCGTTGTTTCTTGTTTTCTTGTGTGGTGTTTCTGTCGTCTCATGTGTCGTCATGATAATTGTCCCTCGAAAACAAAATGTCCGTTCTGAAAGTTTCCGGATGAGTACTTTATCACTGTTTTTTCTCAGTATAATCCCCCTCTCCTGGTCAGCTCTCCTGGTGAAGAACATGCCAACATACTTATGCCATTATGACTATTGTCACTCATGTACATGTACCTCTGAACAATAATCCAACATTAATCAACTTAATTCTGACCATCACTCATTCCTCAGGCAATATTCACACCCGATATTTCTTTGACCATCTAAAAATGGTGTCAGTTTCCATAGCATTTATGATAACATACCAGTATTCCTCACGATCTTAACACATATACAAGTATTGCAAGATGATCGAGTAGGTCACGGCATGAAGACATAAAGATAGTCACATTGGCTACCAAGTTAAAGCATAAAACATGACTACAATCTCCATCAACCACCCACCCCCATCACCCAACCCCATGCCCCCACCCCTTGCCCATTTATATACGACACTACTCACATTGTAAATACGCACACGCACAATACTTACTCAATTATACGTAAATATTATACTGCATCTTTATACTAACATAAGGGCCCTGCCCTCACAAGATAAACATTTTGTGGGGTCCTCTTGTTATATGTCTACTGTAAAATATTGAAACCCAAATATTGAACGTTATGTACTGATTGAATGTCCAAAGAAATTTCAATCTGACGCTCTTCAGTTAACGTCTGTTGCACACACATATGTGTGGCTTACGCACCACAAAGATAAAAAACAGGGCTGTGTTGAGAACCCCCGATATACATACTTCTGATTCGACTGAGCTATATGTTGAGCTGGCTCCACAATGAGTCACAAATGTTCATAGCATGTCAGAAATACTTGATGGTAATAAAGGGCTATTAAACAGCGATATTTTTACCTTCAACTGAATGGAATGTTGGAGTAAAACAACAGCCACTGACGATGTTTCTATCAGCACCTTTGCGCTATTTTAACTTACAATGGCATGGCCATGGCCCATAAAATTGCGAGAACAAAGACAGCATATGTACACCACAGGCATTGAAGTTTGAACACACAAAAAAGTGTTCAAACACTCTCGTTACACACTCAGCAATGGATCTTTCGTGTCCCATTTGGGACTAAAAATTAAAAATACAGAAATTAGGGTTGCGAACAAATCTCATACACAGATGCTCAGAAAATTGCTTGACATTTATCAATGCGCCAAGCTGACTGCCGACAGTTTCAATCCACAAATACTGTTTAGTGTCTTTTAGAGTTAATCGTTTCTCATCAAGCATCTCGTCAAACTTCAAATATGAACCGCTTTTTCTAAGAGTCGAATCGTTTGAGTGATTTTGGCGATTTTTTTTTAAGCAACAGGATGAACATGAATAGGATGTGGGTAGATTTTTTTGGAACAATTGTTGCAACTTCGGTAGATGTTTCCATGACATGTGATATTGGTCTGATCAAATTGTGTTGTTTGTGATATACGAATGATCTTGGTCTATTGTTGTCTGTCTGAGTTCTGGCATCAGCACACTATTTTCTTTGAATCGAAAGAGGAGATATACGAAATACGTATCTTGACTTTTGTTTTGTTTTGGTTTTGTGCAATCATTTTGGTCATCACCAGAAACATAACAGCATGCACATGGTTTCTTTGCCCTTACAATGGTCCTTACATGACCATATCCCTGACAGTTAAAACATCTTAATGGATTTGGGACAAAAGTACTAAATCTACCTCCATGTATCCAACCTTCAATGCTGGTGGGTGTTCGCTCAGATTGAAAGTCAGGAGCTAACTATGCAACGGAACTTTTTGTTCATAAACTGTCTTTGAAAATCTACGTCTTTAACTCCCATCCACTCTGTCAATACCTCTGACTCAGAAGAATCAGCTATATCGCGAGTTCTCAGCACAGCTCTGATACTGTTCAATATAGTATGTGGAGTAATCAACACTGGTGTCTGTGTGGTATATTGTAATTGCACAATAGTGTCCGATTCCATTTTTCTTGAACATTCAATCAGAAAAGAGCCACTGATTGGCTTGATAGATTTGTATTGCTATGCTTCGCAGCATTTTATACTGACAAACACAGAAGGTATCTTGTCATTGGGATCAAAACCAAGAATCAAGCACTGAGGACATACCTCAGCATCAGCGGAACTTATCGAGTTATCATTCTTATGTTTTTGTTTGTTTTGAGTTGATATCTGAAAAAGGAAATATTCTACTATCCAGCAGCCGCCTCCAGTTACTGTCTAGCGAGCCAACGACTGGTACCTACATGTAGCTGAAGCGGTGACCCGTTTAGCCACAATATATAGCGGTCTCTCGGTACCTCACCACAGTGAGACAGGCGTGAACATTGCAAGATTGAAACATTACAATCATGAAAACGAAAAGCGAAGAGACATGACAAGAAAGAAACAACATATAAGAAAAAGAGAACGCACAACTAGACACCAGGAACAAAATACAAAAGATGACAGAAATGTAATCTGAAATACTGTGGAGAGGCGTGACTAACCGATTGATTGAGCTGGGTCAACTCAATCACCCGTCTTGAAGAGATGTAGGTCCAAAGAGGACTATGAGCTAAGCCGCATCCTCATGGCGATGCATCACGTGATACTGTCGCCTTAGTACATTCAGTACTCGTATACCACACCTCACGGGATGCACCTCGTGGCAATCAGGTGCCACATTATGGGATTCTTACCCCTCGCAATGGGGCGGTAAGCCGATTCTACGCCGGCCCACACGGGTAATTATACTAGAATGGTGTGATTACACTGGTTGACCTTCGACTTGCAACCGGGCAAACCACCGGTTAAAAATCTAGATACCAGCACAAAATTCAGTTCAATATTCATTACATATTGGAGGAAAATGTTCAGACAATACTCGTCAATGAGTATATGGTATTTACGGTTAACACTGCCGTCCAGTGGCAACTGTAATTCGCTGTAACGATCCTTTTTTAATTTTCTTCATTAAAAATTATGTTGACCAAACAGAACCACCAAAGATCGGGTGTGTTTTTTTGTTTTTATTTTGGCATTTCATCTCTCAGATAAGAATTTTCGTAAACCTTGCAACATGCCAACTTGAAATTTGTTTCGGAGGAAGTGCATGTTTGGTGAATGACTTATGAATATCACACTTTAGATTGGCGAGCAATGAGCAGTGCGATATATGTGTATGCTACAATCGCAAGCCATCCAGAAAGTTGAGTGCTGGAGTCAGTCAAGTGAAAACAGTAAATAGTTTAGTTTAAACATTTTATTGTCACATATATACATATACGTTCAACAAGTGGGATTGTGACACAAGTACTTAAACTCTCATGTGAACATGCAATAGTTAGGAAGACAACGACTTAACCAACAAGACAAATCAAGGTGGGTAAACGATGTTTACTCTTGTATGGTAAGACAATAATAGTGCTTTATATTGAGCGGTAATCTTCTATGTTCCTTATTCCATCCCGTAAATATAATTGATTCGTTATATATTGAAGGGGATGAGGAGAGGCTCTTTTGTATATCATATCTATTTTATCCGCTTTTTACTTTGCAGTAACGGAAAACGAATAATATGTTGAACAAGCTCACAACGTAACTCTAAGATTGTAATTACCTTGCTGTCTCCATCCTGAACCAAATAAGCTGATAATAACCAGGATTGTAGATACCATATATATATATACACTTTCAATCCATTTATCAGATATATCGCCGCACAACTCTCAATGTACATTAGTTGCCTCATCCAATATCTTCAGATCTCTAATTCTGAAAGATGACACATTACATCTCAATATTGCGCAGCGAATTGACGGAACAATTACAAGGATTATTGACTATCCTAATATATTGACTGTCCCGTATATTATTTGTGCTAAGCAAGCCGACATTGAGTACTCAATGCGAGACAGTTTAATAACCCTGGTAAACCCAAGATGACGCTCGTCTTTTTTCCAAATCAAGGACTTTGACAAATGTTTACTTCAAAGAAAAAAAGTTGCATAAGACGTGGGGATCAACAGTTGAATTATGTTTTAAGTGATACACATAACCATAGGTCCCCAGAACAAAAATTGACCCCACCCCAATAATACTTAATCCTATAGAAAGGTATCCATCCAACTTGGCCGGGCCTAATTTTTGTTATCATTTTTTCAAAGTCACGGGATACATTAAATTGAAGAGTAATAAAATATCTTTCTACCTACATTTGAGGCAGTTATGTAACAAATATTGTTTTTGTGTATTTTGAACCTGTTTGTGGACTATGAAAACAATTATAAAAAATTAGGCCCGGCGAAGTTGGATACCTTTCTATAGGATTAAGTACTATTGGGGTGGGGTAATTTTTGTTATGGGGACCTGTGCACATAACCCCACAATATGAGCTGGCTGGCGTCAGATTCACTATGCATAACCACATACCATTCTAGCAGAATAAGACCTAGAAACTATGTTTCCTTTTTAATTTCCACTGAATTCAATTACCACAAATTGACCCAGTATTAGTTTTTTTTATTTATTATCAGTATGTCACATGTATTGTAGCATGCATCGTCTATCACATCGTCTGGTACACGACCATATTTAGATTAAAATTAAAATTATCAACAACCAAAAAACACTTTGATAACAGTTCTCTATTAGTTAAGGTAAACATAATTCGTAAACTCGGATTTAAACCATGAAATGTTGTTCAATAATATATCACTATGAGTGGAAAATTGTACGGCAAATATGATAATCGTATATCTTGGAAAGAAAAGCTGGTGAATTCTTGTTAGTCGCAACAGCTATTATAATCGTACGGAAAATACGCTTTTCGCATATCTAGGAAAGAGCAGCTGGTTAAATCGTGTTAGACGTCAAACAGCTATTATAATATTATGGACATCCGTCAGAAAGCCGCATTCATACGTAATAAGAATAGTCACATTCTTTAATATATTCAGATATTAGCCTCTAACCTAAGTGGTTCCGGACGTATGTTATTGGCAGTTACCATTTCCATTTCGACTTCAAACCATGTTGTCCACTTCCAACAGTTCAGATGCCGTCTGGTTTGCCTCTGCTTGACTAACCTCTTGGTCCAGGATTGACTCGATTATGAAGCCTTTATTCAGCATCAGAAGGGCCTGCAGCCCCTTTGTGCGATTGGGGCCTGCGAAAACCTTTGCGCTCAAGTTGATCATTTGAACGTTTTAATTTAAAAAAAAAATAAATTTAAAACAAACTATTAATTTAGACTTTAAATTATGTTTCTTGTTAGATTCAACGCCTTACTCAATTTAACAACACAACTAAAAAAAAAATTAAATAAAATCTCCACACATAATTTGGATGAAATCGGTCCAGGGGTATGAGAGAACTGTTGCGAACAGACAAATGGATATACAGATAGACAGCTCCTATACCCTTCAATATATACATGT
Organism: Siphonodentalium dalli; assembly: GCA_032622095.1. Taxonomy (NCBI): domain Eukaryota; kingdom Metazoa; phylum Mollusca; class Scaphopoda; order Gadilida; family Siphonodentaliidae; genus Siphonodentalium; species Siphonodentalium dalli. Next base: position 159,070,093 of record CP136063.1, on the reverse strand, counting down.
ATTCAGATATACATGTAAATACACACAATTTTGTCTTTGCGGGTAAAGCGTCTCGCAGAAAATCTATCACGAACAAAGTGACGAACAGCACGTGAAACTCGTGTTGAGAGACATGCCCAGAATGAGATCGGATTAATGGTCCATGGGCGATACTTGAGCGTGCACGCGCGCGTTCGCGATAATTTATTATGGGTCAATAACCATTATATCGGCCTGTCTTTTGGACCGATTGATAAGAGGGTAGTTTGACTGGATGCTCGTATCACCGAATCGAGTTGTCAATTAGCTGGCAACTGAACGATAAAAACGCCCCCGCCCCTCCACCCGGTTTGGATGGCCCTCAATGTCGGTTTAAACCAGGTTTAATCCTGGAGGTTTAAACCGTAAATGACGAATCCGGCCTGGGGGTTTATACTGGAAATGATGAATCGGATCTAAGAGTGTCGTCTCAGTAATAATAACATAATTAATAATATAGTTTAGAGCCACGTTTGCACAAAATTTAGCTAATGTGCTTTACACTAAATACGTATATGTGAGACCATATAACGAATATAGAGCCTGTATAAACATAACTCCATAAACGTGGCTATCTGATCAATCAAAGGGAGTATAACCTGACTCATGGGCATGTTTGGCAGTTGCTTACTAGAGCGGGTGGCTCCTGCGTAAATCTGGTGATATTTAGTCTCTTGATTATCTTTACTGCATCAATAAGCCAGGAACCTACGTCACTCATTCAATGTTTCAACAGTCGCTTCAGACGTTCTAATAGCTTCTATCGGGAACTCATGCAATCGATTAGCTGGATATTTGTTGCATGAGTTATTGTACTTACGAGTAAAAGGAAGGTGGATTTTACGAACATATACTACATGGTTGATGTGTTTGCTGTTTAAAATCGGGACAGAATCGATACCTATTATACTTGCAAAACTCCAGTTATAAATATGAGTTTTTAACTATTACTAATTTTTTTAATATTCGTTGTCAGTTTCAATAGTGAATATACTAGTTTATCCCGTCAGACACACGATTATGTATGTTTTAAACATATTTAAAATAATAAACGCCTTGGGTTAGATATTATATTAGTGAACTAATCTGACCCTGAACTCTGAGACGACGATAATCTCGCAACAAACAAATCAACATATCCTCGCGCAAATACGCACATAATCGACCTATAAAGTGAAATGGGTACATAATGTGATCATTTTATTCTGAAATAAGCAGATAATGGAGTAATGTCCGTTATTTCGTTTTATGACGCGGGCCATAGTGAACACTCATGTTAAAAAGCGTACACCTGAAAAGTCATGAGGTGGCTTATTTGTGTCATTGTCCGCACATAATTCGACTCAAAAAGTGGCAGTTCTCAGCATATTATCTACCGAAAATAGATAATGTGCGATTTTTCCGGAGAACATTCTGAACAAATATAAGTGCAATATAACATTTATGTATACTGAATGGATTATATCATGTAATGATAAAGGTATACATTGGAACGGTCTATTATTCATTTGGAGATATTTCTCAACAAAGCAGACGACAGACAGATAATACAAGCGCAGACAGATCCATAGTCGTTGGTAGAAAATGTTCAAATAATAAGTTTTAAAATCTGAACATTTCCTTCGTCAATTATTATTTAGTATAGAAAGGGATATAGTGGATTCCAGTAAATATCCCCTGCTCGGTCTTCCACCAACTAACACATTTCACAACGTGATATTACCTGCTGACTGAAATTACATATATGCCTAACACCACGAAGCATGGCTATTTTACGATAATAAAGACAGGTTGATGTCGAGAACTTCATGCGCTATCAGCTACCAACGGTCAGCCGACGAATTATGATCGCCTAAGGTTTTCGCATATCGATATATGGCCATACTAACAGTCTGGCGATTAAGCCAATCGGGTGAGTGCGAGTCGCTAAATGTGAATAGCGTTTGTAGTTAGAGGTTCTCGATCTAAACATGTCTATTGTAACGAGTGTAATCTTGTATACATCTAAGAATAAAGACCATTGCTTACCACTGGCCACGCAAATAATCCGAAAGCCTGAGAGTTGATGGGTATGGGAGGGGGTCCTGTGGATCTCCCCCGGTAAAGTTTTGAATATTCAATACCGAGAGCGAATGTGGGGTCTTTTGGTGCTTTAATTTGAAATTCTCCAGGTCATTTTGAGTCGATAATGTGCTGATAATGAGAACATTTTAGTCACATTATCGAATCATAATGCGGTTATTCTAAGTAGATTATGTGCGGACAATGAGACAAAGAAGCCAACCCACGACTTTTCATGTGTACGCTCTTAAACATGTGTTTTCACGGCCCGCGCCATAAAACGAAATAACGGCTATGACTCCATTTTCTGTTTTTTTTTTCATGATGAACTAATCACATTATGTACCTGTTTCACGTTCTAGGTCGATTATGTGCGTATGTCCTGGAGGATATTTTGCAAAACATGCTCTCATCGGGAAATCTGAGAATCAAATGCCCTCTGAAAGACATATGGAATGTCCTATAATTTTATTTTATTTAAGTTCGAAGGAGTTCGAGCATTTTAGAGGAACAGTAATAATGATCACATTAACTTTTCAATGTCCAAATGGTATTGTTTGGTATTTATATTTCTAGTTTATGCGTCACATTTGATTTTTAGCATTATTTTCAGTTCAACCAATAGCTGCAGTGAGGTTCAATTGGTGGCCATATGTTTTTGTAGATTGAGGTTTGAACCCTGAATACAATTTTAACCTTTTGTATGCTAAATACTCACGGCCTTGTAATTCCCTTAGGAAAGGTTCAGATGATACATTCATTGGACTTATTATCTGAATATTTAATAATAATAATAAGGTTTATTAGTCACGACTCCACAAATGTGCTCTCGGACTTAACAATATACACATAAAACATATACAACACAATACAAATATACAACATAAACTGCGGCTATTTCTTCACTTTACGCAATATGGGCCGAAGACCAAATGCCACTTCAAACAGGTGGGTTTTAAGTGCTGATTTGAAATCATTTATGGTTTGTGGAATCCTTAAGTGATCAGGAAGTAGATTCCACAGCTTTGGGCCAGCCACAGAAAAAGCGCGATCGCCGCATGTAACCAGATCCCTAGGTTTATGGACAAGTTGATTTGCCTTGGCGGACCTGAAGGGTCTGACGGGCTGATAGCGCTGAATGAGATCCGACAAGTACGATGGTGCCATATTATTTGAACACTTATAAGTGAAAAGCAAGACCTTAAAATGGATCCTCTGCTCAACGGGGAGCCAGTGTAATTTAGCTAGAATTGGAGTGATGTTATCAAATTTCTTTGTTTTGGTAACAATCCTAGCAGCACAGTTTTGTACAAGCTGAAGTTTCCGAATAAGGTATGTGTTGCAACCAAATAAAAGTGAGTTACAGTAGTCTTTACGGCTTGTGACAAATGCATGTGCGAGTTGTTTGGCCGTCTCTTCGTCGACCACATTTCGCACCCTGCTGATATTTCTCAGGTGACAATATGCCAATCTGCAAACTTGCATTACATGCGCCTCCGCAGATAGATTGTCATCCATCATATACCCCAGGTTGCGGACCATAGTCGACTTAGAGACTACACTATCTCCAAGCACAATATCGTGGGTAGTTGCTTTCCGCAACTGATGCGGTAACCCGATATATATCAGTTCAGTTTTGTCAGGATTCAACTTAAGGAAATTATCAGTCATCCAGATTTTAATATCGGATACACAGTGCTCTAGGGATTCTCTGGCTGGAATCTCACAACCAGGGTTGAAATGAACGTAGAGTTGGGAATCATCCGCGTAAAAGTGAAAATTCAGTCCATGATGACGGATTATGTCCCCCAGCGGTAGGACGTAGATCACACAGAGCATGGGTCCGAGCAAGGACCCCTGTGGCACACCGTACTAAAGTGCAAAAATATCCGAGTGCACGTTGTTCACTGTGACACTCAATGTCCAGGACCTGAGAATAACACTTCCACAACATCAGATCATTCAACAATTAAAATTATGCACATGAATATTCAAAGTTTAAGACATAAAATTGACTTGGTTCGAGCCGAATCGTTTGCCTATCATGTGATGACTTTCACTGAAACCTGGCTGCCAAGTAACATTGATGATGAAACATTAAATATCCCCGGCTTTCACTGCCCCGAAAGATGTGACCGAGTAACAGAAACCACTGGAGGTGGAGTCGTAACTTACATTAAAACAACCTACCATATAGGAGAAGATTTGACCTAGAAATACCCAATCTAGAAAGTGTTTGGATTGAAGTTGGCCCCCCAATGCCCCCAATAATGTATGGGATAACATAGAAACATCCATCGAGTGTGCAACCTCTCTCAATTTTCATGTAATCATAACCGGTGATCTGAACTGTAACCAGCTACCTCCAGGACCAAATAAAATTAAAGACATCTGTGCATTTAACGGGCTGTCGCAATTGGTTGAAGAACCAACCCATTTCATGGAATCTTCTTCAACGTTGATTGATATCTTCATGACAAACAAAAAGGAATTTATTCATAGCACGGAGGTTCAAGATACATTCGTTCCTAATCTAGTAAGATACCACTGCCCAGTTGTACTGAGCTTAGATTTAAATCCTCGGAAATACGAGAGAACTTTCAGGAGGACAATTTGGTACTACGATAATGCAAATTTTACATCTATGAATGAAGAATTATCCTCCTGGAATTACCTCTCAGATATGGAAAAAGCAACCACAGTGGACCTGACAACAATATTCACAACTCAAATTATAAAAAATATAATGGAAAAATATATTCCCCACAAGGAAATTACAATTCGAACTAATGAACCCGATTGGATGAATGCGTCAATTCGCAAATTAATAAGACAAAGAAAGCGAACATATAGAATAGCAAAACGCAAAAATACAGAGAATTCGTGGAATAATTACCGATCGAAAATAAATGAAACAGTACATGCAATTAGAGTAGCTAAACGTTCGCATATTGATAAAATACAAACCATTCTTGGTAGCAAAGATACACAGACATCGATATGGTGAAAGACATTAAATAAATTTCTAAAACCACGATCTAAACCGATACCACCCCTTAAGGATGGTATAGAATTTACTTCCAATCCATACCAAAAAGCTGAAATACTCAACGATTTCTTTTGCAAAATCTCATCCTTGCCAGATTCGTCAAATGCAGGGTTACCAAATATGACATACATAAAGGAATCCATATATGAAAATATGATAATCACGAGCGAACAAGTATACTCCGCACTAAAAGAATTAAAGATAGCAAAAGCCAGTGGCCCCGATGATATTAGCCCAAGGATCTTGAAAGTATGTGCTAGCTCCATCGCAAATCCCTTGGTATATTTATTAAATAAATATATTGAAGAATCACATTTCCCAGTCGAATGGAAACGCGCGAATATAACGCCCATTTTCAAAAAAGGTGATTCCTTTGACCCGAGTAACTATCGTCCAGTCGCACTTCTCAGTTGTATTTCTAAAGTCTTTGAGAAATGTATCTATAAAAGTCTCTCCACAGACCTAAGGGATAATAATCTCCTCACTAACTTGCAATCCGGATTCACTCCAAAAGATTCCACCGTATACCAATTAATTGAGATATACCAGTATATAATTATAAATCTAGAAGAAAGAAAGGAAATCAGATGCCTATTTTGTGATATTAGCAAAGCTTTCGACAAGGTTTGGCATAAAGGACTAATTTTCAAATTACAAAAATGTGGTGTAGAGGGGAATATTTTGACATTATTGTCTAGCTACTTGAGCGAGAGGAGGCAACGGGTATGCATTGAAAGGGTGCAATCATCATGGAAACCCGCCATGGCAGGTGTCCCTCAAGGGTCAATACTATGCCCTCTTTTATTCCTAGTTTACATAAATGAATGATATTGTGAATGACCTCACATGTCATATAAAGCTCTTCGCCGACGACACATCAATTTATCTATCTATAGAAGATCCAGATTTAGCGGCTGATGTCATGAATTCTGACTTAGACAAAATTATGAGGTGGTCCAAACAGTGGAATGTCAAATTTAGTGCCCCTAAGACAAAGTCAATGATAATATCGCGAAAAGATAACAAACCTATACACAAACCTCTAATAGTGGGCGACGAAGTAATAGAAACTGTGTCTAATTATAAACATCTAGGACTGACATTCAACAACAATGGTAACTGGAGCCATCATGTAACTGAAATTCAAAAGAGAGCAGCCAAAAAAAGTGGCTTTGCTTGCAAAGAACGAATTTGTCCTAGACATGAGAACCCTTGAAAGAATGTGTTTTGTTTACATACGTCCTATTTTAGGATATGCTTCTCCTGTTTGGGACAATTGTACTAATGGCGAAAGCGACATGCTCGAAAAAGTGCAATATGAGGCAGCGAGAATAGTAACTGGAGCAACAAAAAGCTGCAGTAATGAAAACCTCATAAAGGAAACTGGATGGGAAAAATTGTCTGAACGTCGGAAAATCTCCAAATAATGCCAATTCTACAAAATGTTCTATAAAATGACACCCTCATATCTATAATCTATATACTTTAGTTCCTAGATCAACAGAGAATATGCACCGATATCCACTGAGAAAGCATCACCTAACTAACCCTTCTCGTGATACTGCGTCATACGAAAAGTCCTTTCTTCCCTCAGCCGTTGAGATGTGGAACACACTCCCAGACAATGTGCGGAAGTGTGAAACATTGTGTGACATTAAGTCGGCAATAGGAAGCACGGATAATAACCATAGAGAACCTTATATTTACCACTATTACTATTACTCACGCCCAGCGCAAATACATCACTGCAGATTGCGACTTGGTTGTAGTTTTCTTAATAAAGACCTATGTGAAAATTATCTCAGATCAAGTCCTCATTGTGTGTGTGGAAGCGATGAAACGGCGAATCATTTCTTAATCCACTGCCCAGTATACAGTAGACAAAGAAACGAATGTTTTTCTGTTAATTTGAAAAGAACAACCATTGAGAGCGCACTTCACGGCACGATTTCAAATACTCCGAGCGAAAATATTTTGACATTTAAAACAGTCCAGAAATTCATAATCATGACAGAATGCTTTTCGAGCTAACATATATACAGATTATATGGCACTGCCCAATAATAATTACATTAAGTAACTATCCAATATATGGATATATTAAAATAGCTGATGACCGACACGACAGGTGACACACAGATGTTGTATATATGCCTGTGTCTGTATTGCTCTTACGAACCCATTCTATGACACCCATACTATAATATATTAGACATGGTGTAAACATTTAGTACATGAATATACCAATTCATTACCTGTCTCCGACAACTCCACGACGGGACGCGACTCGAGTAATGCAAGCATAATATTGCTTGCTTTGTCGCACCATTTTATATTATGTCCACCGATGATAAGGTTACTTGTGGAGACGGCATATATAAGCCATATAGGCTTACAGCCGAATCCACTCCCATACACAAGGAACATGGTAACATGAATTACCAATATATTATATTGTAACAAATTATTATTGGGAATAAATATTATTAAACCAATGTACAGCCGTTCAGATATGACCTAAACCAATCTAAGGCTACACCCGTCACACCGAGTATGTTTTCAAGTCTCTCCAATAGCACAGCGTGGCTGATGGTGTCGAAGGCGGCACTGAGATCCAGCAACACCAAGCATGACACTTCCCTTTGATCCATTGACATAAGCATGTCATTTTGGACCAATGAATAAGAATCATTCTGCTCTTGTATGCTCCGTTTTTCTGTCTGTCTGCATTTATTACATGAACATCCATCCAAATGAATGATAGACCATTCCAATGTATACTTGTATAACTGAGTGGGGGAATCCATTTAGTATAGAGGGTTAAAGGAACATAAATACCCTCAGCTTAACATTCATGTCGCACGCGGGTATCACAATTATGATGTATAAATACAAGTATATATGCATCGGAAGGTCTTATTGTTGTCATAGAAAGTATCGTCTCATAAAGAAGGATAGAACAAGGAGCTTTTTTCCCTGTTAATGTAGACGAGAAATGTAGACATGTCATGTGTGTATTTTATAGTTGCGCTATTCTTGTTGGACGGGAAGTTCTAGACTAGCTCCCAGCTCTGGTGCAGTCTCCTCTGTGCTAAGTTGGAACTCTCCGGCAACGTCGCTGAGTTGCACGGAGCAGTGAGCGGAGCGGCTGAGCGAGGAACAAGACAAGGGGAGTTCTCGCATGTTCACCCGAGCATCAAAACAAAATTACTTTCTAGCGATATCAAGGGCACCCAAGTCTGGAAAATCGCTGTGGAATTGTTCGCAATACAATCACCATCCATCACCACATGATGCGAGTACATTCACGACAATACAATCCGCCATGAGCACGTTATCATCGAAGATTCAATCAGTAACAAAACATTAAACGAGTCTTGTATAGTATTGAGAGAATTACAATCGAATTAGATATATCGGAAGTTGTGCGTAAAAGGCACATTTTGAGAATTAATGATACTGGTTTCCCGACACAATAGTATGATTATATTTGATTTGCTGGTTTGACGGTATATCAATAGTTCGTATAGAACCGGAACGGAGTAGTCGTCTCCTGCAATTTATGACCGGGAATGATCAATTATTCGTTGATTTTGCTATTGTGTGTGAGTTTATTGCGTCGTCATACGTGTAATGTCTGTTTCCCGGGTATGGTGTAATCATTCCATGATTCCCGATCTAACGATTATTTTTGCTATTTGACATTGAGCATATTGAAAAATACATCACCAACCGTTGAACTCACACTTTTACGAGTACAGTAATCTGATATATCAGAATACTAACCTAATGTGTCAGATTAACTAATGTGATATATCAGAATACTAATCTTATATATCAGAATAATAATATGATATATCAGATTAAGTAATCTGAAAAATCAGATTAAAGGTACGGTTGGCCTTGGCGGTGGGTGTCCTGTGAAAATATTTCCACCCGTCAAAAACCGCCACAAACAGAAAGAACATCAAAATGTAGACAGACTTTGTCCGTATACAAATAAGAAATATCGCATCAAAAGTATGTTATTGTCAAATATTTGACCATTGTTATGTAAACAAAAGCATAAAAAGTAACTTTTCTGGTGTTTGTTTATATTATGATGGTAAACACAAAGAGCGTCCTTTGTTGGTGAATTCCTTATATGGAACTAATAAAGAGCGTTTATGTCATTTGTGTGTGATTAGCCAGTAGCATTGTGCTGTCTTCTGTAACACAATCAGGCTCTTGCTTAGGTAAAATATAGTAGGTCTTATGATAACATGCTGTTTACGTGATGGTCATGGTATATATGAACGAAACTGAATGCGTTTTAATGTTTTTCTGTTTACGGTGATTAGAACAAATATGAATATTTTCGACAACTAAGGCCTCACGTGCCTTTAAGTAATCTGATATATCAGAATACTAGCCTGATAATTCAGATTAACTAATCTTATAATCAGAATACTAATCTGTAATACTAATGGGTTTGGTCAATGTTTGTTTGTTATGTGTAATAAACCTCAGATCCGGTGTTAAGATGAATGGAGGTTCTAAGCCGCCGTGCAAAGACGCTCGGTTCGAGTCGACACATCTAAATTACTATCTATTCGTTTTCAGGAGCAAAACTTTTATATTTGAGCCAAGTCGATTTTTTCCAAATTTAATTTGTATTAAACGAGCAAACCAAACCCCCGCTGGATTATGTCTATAAAAGCTTATACCGATATGCTCGCAATGCCTTGTAAGACTCCGCTGTGTCAGGAGTACACTAAACATTAAATAGCCAATAAAATAATACAATGTTTTGTGTGTAGTAGAGTGGGATGCTGGGGATTATTTTAACGAGGCTCTAGTGTCATCGCGACGCTGTCTCAATTATCGGTGGAGCAAGGACATGCTGTATGAAATCACTATTTCTATCAAAACTATTTTTCCATTCCAAACCCGGAACAACAGTTTCCAAGAGAGTTAACGTCAAAAGTTAATAAATTCATTTGGAACAAAAAGGCCAGATATAGTTGCAAGACGAACCATACAATAACCGTATTCATCTGATGGATGTATGATGGTTGATATCTCGAAGTTCATGATGTCAATGAAGATATCCTGCATGAAAAAAACTTATCTTCCAAAAAAATGGAAACCTGCAATAATTATTCTTACCGAAAATGTGGTACCTATCTTCCCCAAAGACACTGACACAATATAGCAGGGATATTTCCGATCCATTTTGGTCAGATGTAATTAAATCATGGGACATTGCTATTAAAACATGTCACCTGAACTGTGCTCCGGTTCTTACAGTACTGTGCTGAAAGACAATCCAAATATACAATTTAAAGGCAGAAAGGTGCCAAGTTGCTAGCTAGAAAATAAAGGGATATATTTTGTTAAATATTGTCAACGTACATTAATGCCTGATGACTCACGAAGAATTGCAACAAACATACGATGTGAACATTGATTTTATTACCTTTATCACAGTTCGGATCTGCACGGACTCATTTCCCAGGACTCTCGACGGAAAACCATAAAGAAGCAGACTTCAAAACCCGATAATGCCCTATAACAACGTATACTATCAAAGTCACTAGCAAAAGTCATATATGTGATCCTAAATAAAAAATATAAGTAAAAAAGGTAACTTTAAACAAAAGTGGGATTTAGATTTAGGTATTGGAACCAATATGCAAACGTGGTAGCATATAACAAAATTGCCATTTAAATGCTGCATGGATACACACTATACCTGGTTTCAGTATCGCATAAACACAAGAATCTGAGGAACAAATGTACTGCTGAAAAAAAAAAAATCGGTTGAAGTTAAACGGACATGGCTCATTCGAACCTCCAAATTTTTGTACACTTAATTTGTGGGACGGATACGATATGTCGATAAATACACCAACTATTGGTGTATCGGCTCCATATGCTGTGAAAAACACTTGCCAAAGTCATAATAATTTTCCAGCAGTTTTAAATTTTTCGCCAGAATTCAGACAAACGCTATTTATTTTTACCATATCAGGAATAGACTAGCACGGAACGCTCTTTTATAATTCGTGTCGTGCAAATTGCGGTTTTTTGTTTGGGACACAAACCCCGTGTTCGTAGTTGTATTTTTCATTACTCAAATGCGTCTTTTGGGGTTACACAAAGCTCGTTAAAGGTAGTTCAGATAGTTATCGACCTATTTCGATAATGACGAAAAATGTTTTAATCTGAGATTAAGCTTGAATAAACTCACTCCCCTTCTCTCTCTCTCTCTCTCTCTCTCTCTCTCTCTCTCTCTCTCTCTCTCTCTCTCTCTCTCTCTCTCTCTCTCTCTCTCTCTCTCTCTCTCTCTCTGTCTCTCTCTCTCATCTCTCTCTCACTATTCTTGCAACTTTCTCTTTTCTTCTACAGTTCTTCCTACTATATATATATATATATATATCTCTCTCTCTTTTGCAACTTTCTCTTTTCTTCTACAGTTCTACCCTACTATAATTGAACTAGAGAATATTTAACTAATTTTCAGTATGCCTTTTTGATCAAACATTGTTCTGATTTCTATAAAAATATCTTTAAAACAAAAAGGACATGCTGTGGGTTAATCGCACTTCGCAATCACTCCAATGCACGTAGAAACCACCGACTTCGGCAAGCAAATTATAAACTTGGTCATTATACATGCTTTTGTGTCAGGTTTACCTCCCTTTTGTGTCATACAATCGCTTATATCGGGATGTGAACCAGCTGCGCATCGCTGGACAGTTTATGACAGCCGAATTGCTAGTACTCTATGCGCATAACGGAATGAGCCGCATGGGACCCATATGAGCCTGCATGCATGTACGTCAATTCCAGAAAGGCATCACATGGACAACATAGGCCTAAGTTATTTTCTCTAAGATTAAAGTGATCGAGTGGTATTATAGAGATTAACCCTTCCATGACTGGAGCTACCTTAAATTTTTAAGAAAACACTGTGCCAATACATTATCTTATATATGCGAATCTCCCATGTGGAGCCTCGGATAAATAGGAGCATACATGGGCCTGGCAATATTTACATTGATGACCTATGGGAGACTCGCATACATAAGATAATGTACAGGCACATGATATATAGCGCAGCTCCCGCCATGAAAGCGTATAGGTATTTATTCTCGTTGGTGGAATCATTGCCATTTTTTTTATCGGCAATGAATTCGTCCCGACTTAAAGACTAAATATTTGCAATAGTGCGTAGTTCAGACATTTCAGCATGTTCTTCCGATAACCTGCATATTATCTGCTTACAATAGAACTTGTTTTAGGTTGATAATCTGCTGAGATTCGCCTCATTTTTGAGTCGAAGTGTGCTGAAAATGAGAGCGTTTTAGTCACTTTATCGACTCAGAATGAGGCGATTCCAGGAAGATTATGTGCCCACAATGATACGTATAAGCCAACGCACGACTTTTCAGGTGAACGCTCTTTAACATGGGTTTTCACTGTGGCCCGCGCTATAACACGAAATAACGGACATGACTCCATTATCTGCTTATTTCAGAATCAAATAATCGCATTATTTACCTATTTCACCTGATTATGTGCGTACTTGCGCAGGATATGTTGGACATTTTGTGTTCTGAAATGGTACGATCAGTGCATTTGTTCGATTTTCGGTAACAGCTATTGAATGCTACAAAGTACATTCGTTCAGTGAAAAGTTCCTGGGTACTCACTGATCACTCTGGGTCTATAAATGATCATATAATATGCACTTATCAGCAACGCAGTAGTGACTCCATAAATATTCCATCTGTCGATAGCCACCAAACCTATTATCTGTAACCACCCACGGGGAAAATAGCGACACCGCCTAGCCTAGTAATGGGAAATTCGTGCAGTGATAAATAAGTTGAGACTACATCAATAGAACGATTGTCGAGGAGATACAATTGGAACCATGAGCGTCCCTCGCCTCTCTGTTGTCGGACGTCAACGTAAATCAACAAGACTTATCCCGGCATCAGTTTAATCAGTTTATTTCTGCTTTCTCCATCTGGTCTGCGTTTGATGGGAAATCTCGTGAATGGGGACATCTTCGAGTTCACCGTGAAAGGAACCACTGGGCTGTATGTGCATGTACTCGTGTCAACACCCCTTAGACGTATTTGTGTGCATAAATATATGATTGCATTATGGTAATCTGAAATACACCATCGATTGCCGTACAACTTTTCAAAATGGCCTTGCCACCAAATTACATGTATGACCACCTCAATAGTTTAGCGCTAGATTTCGCTACAATAAGACACTTTATTGTTCAAAAACTATCTTGTCCATTTTAGATAAATATACATTCCTCCTCCGCATTGTTACAGCGATAAGATATATTAATACTGTAAAGTGGAATTGTTTCACAACGTGTGTTATTCGGTTTGTTATCGCGACAACCCACGGGAAAATAGCGGCAGAGCATATCCTACAGCTTTCCGATGAATGGCAACAAGCCATATTTCCGACTAAATCCTGAAAAATTACCCATAATTCTGTTGTGGTTTAGGAGTCGATTATTTATGGCATTACTGTAGTATTGGGAAATTATTGAAGTCATAATACGCTGAGACTATGTCAGTGGAAAGACTGTCGAACCTTGACTGTTAATATCTAAATGTTTTCAATAGGTATCAGTGCAAACGTTTTCGTGTATACTATTTTCAATACAATACCCAGGCACGGACATTTCTTTTAAAATGATATAGTAACATGTGTGGTAACTTTATGCAGCAATATTGTATAGGTCTTGCAGAGTGTTCGCCTTTAAATCCTGTGTTTTCGAAATTAGGGTCAGAAGGGCACTAACAATTGCACACCACAAATTAAACCTCCACCACAAACGAATAACTTCTGTGCTATTGCCTATTTTACCTATGGAAATTTATAGTGAAGAGGGGTACTGTGTTTTTTATGTAAAAAAAAACAAGACAATGCTATTGACCAACCAGCTAGACCCGGTGTCTATTTTATTCTTTCACCCGCGTCCGTTGGAGGGAACTCATTGCCACATTTAAACAATTGTAACAGATAAGCTGCTTTTGCCTTTGTCGTGTCCACTCCCGCGTATCCGTCAGTGATGCCACAACCATGCACAAACACTTGAACTACTCAAAGATGCTATATCTCTATAATTATCTCTCCGACACCGTCTTCAACGACAACAAAGTTCGCGAACTTCGTTTGCATTATGCTGTCCTGGTTACAAACAACTAATTATTTTCCATAGGCGACAGTGTTAACTGTAAGTCCCGCCGGCCATGGGTTAAGGCTAATTTAACTTTAAGTGGTAAATTTTCCCTTAGAACGTCATCCGATACACCAGTCTGTGACAACAAACGTCCCCTTTTCCGTATTTTTTTCAAACGATAATCTTGCAATTCCGCAACTGCACAAAAATCAGCCGCATAAATAAACCCAGACCCCTTCCGTAAATTAAGATCCCCTGCAGACTGTTCATGGCCACCTAAACTAAAATGATCGTCATATTTACGTAGGCTATGAGTTTCTGTTCCCGCTTTGGGAAATTTCCCTCAATGATAATCAGCCAATCAGCTGTCAGAATTTTGTTTTATACTGACTCGAGTTTCCCTGAATCACAAAAATTATCGTCATATTTACGTAAGCTATGAGTTTCTGTTACCGCTTAGGGAAATTTCCCTCAATGATAATCAGCCAATCAGCAGTCAGAATTTTGTTTTATACTGACTCGAGTATCACTGAATCACTGAACTAAATGGTTTCCCATAGACGACAGTGTTAACATGTCGGCCAAATTCACTGAATTGAAGCCTGCAGGCCACTCCAGTGGTGTTTATCCAGCTAGACTGGCACCAGTTGATAACGAAAATGCAAGAAAAACATAGGTAATGTGTTTACTTTTAAAAATAAATCCAAGTGTACAATTCAATTGTTTATTCTCTTCACTCAGAATTACATGGGTATTGAGACATTTAACATATTTACATCGCATATAGTTATATACATTATATACATGGGGCAGGCGGGATTATTGAAATATGTACCATGCACACATGCCGTATATAATTATACAACATCGATAATGTTCTTTCTCTGTCGTTACTAATGCTGTTATAAATACTTTGCCCTCTATAGAGCTGAAATCTTCTCTCGGTTTTTAGTGTAGCTTCAGTTGTCTCTATCGGAGTTACTCCGTTTTGGGCATTCGAACACAATCATGGATTCGTGAACATTTCTAAAATTCGATGTACGTGTTTTCTCCCAGATAATCGCATTAAATCATGTTTAGCTGTTCTCACTGTATTCTCCACAATTATGAATCGGTGGGTTGTCAGTTTCGATAAATTTTCGTTATCACAAATTTATATCAGTTTGATAATTTCCTTAAGTTTGGCGAAGTTGGGCCGTGGTGGTCGGAATTTCCACGTGTGCTGATGTTTTTCATTTTCGGCTCGGCCGGTAAAGTTGGATTATTTCTGCCTAAGCCTGCCCGTTAATGGTGTGTTTACATGTGTAAATGGCACTGTCTGATGGTACATTATGCATACACTGTGAATAAGGTTGCTTATTGTTACAAATCATATGATTTTGAGTCGTTGATAAGCCTGCTCATAGACAGTCATATAATATATATATAACACAACAACATTTTGGTGTATACATTCAGTAATGATAGAATAATGGTTGCTTATCAAACAATTAATTGGACTGGAGCCGCTACGTATTGGTTTACAATGGTAAAATATGGTTTCAGACAATGTCTGCCATGTTACTAATAATATTAGTAACTGGGGAGTTCACCTGTGTCGGTCAGACATTTCCCAGTTGTGCCACTGGTGACTATCTCATATGTTCTAATCGCAACAACAACAACAACTACAACTACTACTATTTAAATTGGTATTCCTAGACTCAGTTTAATTTAAACTCTCTGCTCACAAGCTTAATAAACTCACACATCTTTCTCAAGTGCACTACATCGTTATTAATAAGTATTTCACTAATTACTATAGTGTTTGGTCTCGATTAACAAAGTTTGTCAAGAGTCGTTGGCGGGCCTTTGAGAATTTTTGACATTCTAAGAGATAGTGGAATTCATCCCCAATTTGGACCGATTGACATAATGGACATTTTCTTTTATTTATTTCCAAACCACTCCAACGACCGGTTTCAACTGGCAATTTATGATTTCCAGTTCTGAATTTGCATAGAAGAATTCGATTACCTTCATTCAACCTATTCAGATAAGTTTCAAATTGAAAATTCGATAGATTCTTCCGCCGACTTGAGTTATTAATGGTTGACTCACACCTATCTCTAAACTGATTAATGAGGCTGCACTTAATATATGCTGTGAATTGGTCAGTATTTGTGATATGGTTACAGTTCCACATATGGCTCTGACCTGATTGATTAAGTATATCCTTAACTTTGTCAAGCCATGAAAACCTGTGTTCTGTATTTAATGTATTGTCCATTATGGATCTGCATAATCGGAATAGTACTTTTTGATAATTTTCTTGCTCGCTGTTGACAACCTTGTACCAATATTTAATCATTTGTGTACTAATGTGGATATCAAGTGGCAATACACCAGTTTCACTATAAATCATGAAGTTAGGGGTTGAGGGTTTTAGCTTCAAAATATGTTTGATAAATTTTCTCTGGACTGTCTCCAAAACATCATTATTCCAGAAATCCCAGATCTCACTTCCATACAGAAGGATAGGGAGAACATGCGAATCAAATAAATCCAATTGATTACTTATAGTCAATGAGTGTTTCCTTGATTTTCCTATTATTGTGTACATGGCTCGAGTGGCTTTTTCCGCTAAAATATTCTTTGCCGAAATAAAAGATCCTGTTCTACAGAAAGTGATACCAAGATAGATGAATTTTGTAACTACATTAATTTTCTGGCCCTTAAAATATAATATTTTTTTTATAGTGAGTTTTTTGAGAAACACATAATTTTGGTCTTTTCCACATTCACTGTCAGTTTCCACTTCTCACAGTATTCCTCAAACCGGCCAAGCAAATATTTCAAGTATCTTGTACTTTCGGCCATGAGTACTATATCATCAGCATATAATACAATGAAGATTTTTATGTACTCATTGAGTATTTTCTCTATTTCATTATTGATAGCGCTCAGTGCATTAATTTTATGCGCTTGTAAGTATGTTTCGAGGTCATTAAGGTACACTGAGAAGAGCAAAGGTGATAAATTGTCAGCTTGCCTGACCCCTGCAAGACATGGGAAGTAGATTGATTGCTCACTGCCAATTTGTACGCGGGATTTTACTTGACTATACTTGTTAGTAATTATCCTGAATATTTCCCCAAAATAATTCCCATTTACGACAGGGCTATACCATAGCCAAATTTTATCTGGAAAAACCCAGAACCACAACCACTAATTAAATAAATTTCCCATGACGTACAAATCAAATAAACAAGATTTAATCCTTTAATAACGTGTCACGTGTATTAGGTGAAGGTCATTCTTCAGTTACCTTCACATCTAGCATTCCACTGTGCACTCGCTCCCCGACACTGGGACACATTTAGCTCCCTGATTCCTATAAAACTCAAGAGAAACGTCTTTTACGCGTTTATGAACTGGGTAATTTATTTGGTAGCGACTGAACACACACGTTACCGTCAATAGCGTTTACGACACACTTTGTCGACGGTATGATTGACCCAGTCTATCAGATGTGTCCTATTGACAACCACATAATAGGACGCCCACACACAATGTTCAGCGCTAAGAAGTCTCGAAGGAATCTCTTATTTACATTTTGTCTCAAAACAATATGTAGAAAAACACGCCGAGACGGCTCGCCAAACCATTAGCCCTAGTTGAACGTAAAGCTAAAGAATCTTGTCATTTATCTCACACGGGAAACTGATAGGTTACTATGTCCCGTTGCGCACAATATAGGATGCCATACACCTCAGGGGATTGTGTCAGTTAAAGATGTCAGTTAAAGATGTATTCAATATCCCTGATGTTTTTGTTAATGAATTCCCCGTTATTGCGATTCTTTTTTTGTTTTGTTTTTGTTTTTGTTATTTTTTTATATTTTAATATAGGATCCCTTACATACAGATCAGGGGATTGTGTCAGTTTCACTCGTCTTAAAACTGCAGTTAAATGTGAATTCGCGTTGTTGTTAATGAATCCTAGTTCACTCCTTATTACGTTTCACTCTTCTTTTTTTTAGATATGTTTATTCATATAGTACACAGAAAGTTACATAACAGTGCACAATATATACAATATATACGTGGTATTCGTTAGGACCAGAGTGGGTCAGTCTTGTTCAAATCTGAGCGGTTCAGTCAGTGACACGTTGTTACGATCATATCGTGTATAGCATAACACGTGTTGAACGAGAAGTGCCACAAGAAAGGCACTAACTCGTTTGACATTGAATTATCTCTCTATTTCATTCATATAGTTCCGATATTTTCAGCCTGGTCTCCCGAAAATCCGCACTTATCTGCTTATAAAGAAGTTGTTTTCGGTAGATAATCTGCTTAGAATCGCCTCATTTTGAGTCGATAATGTGCTGAAAATGAGAATTTTAGTTACAGTATCAATCACTGATGCGATTCTAAGCAGATTATGTGCGGACAATGACACAATAAACAATAAACGACTTTTCATGTGTACGCTCTTTAACATGTGTTTTCACTGTGGCCCGCACCATAAAACGATATAACGCTATGACTCCATTATTAACATATCCTCGCGCAAATACGCACATAATTGAACTATAGTGTGAAATAGGTACATAATTGGATTATTTTACTCTTAAATAAGCAGATAATTGACGCATACGCGTTATTTCGTTTTATGGTGCGGGCCACAGTGAAAGGCTTGTTAAAGAGCTTACATCTGAAAAGTCGTGAGCTGGCTTCCTTGTGTCATTGTCCGCACATAATCTGCTTAGTAATGGGCTTAAAAAGAGACGATTGTAAGCACATTATCTGCCTAAAATAAGTTCTATTATAAGCAGATAATATGCGGGTTATTGAGATTACAGGATGCCCTTATCTGCTTATTTCAGAATCAAATAATTACAATATGTACCTGTTGAACATTAAGGTCAATTTTATGTGCGTATTTGCGCGGGGGATATGTTGGTATATTAGGTAAATAATATTATTTGGTATATGTGTAGGCACATGTATGTGACATTTGGTTTTCACCATTATGTCAGCAGAAGAAAGAACAGAAGGCAGTGTCCGAGAGCACATTTGTGGAGTCGTGACTATAAACCTTATTATTATTATTATGTACCTATTTCATATTATAGGTCGAATATGATCGTATTTGCGCGAGGATATGTTGCATTATTACAACGTTCAATGAACAGACGTCCATGTGCACACATACATATAACGTTAACACATTGCGAAGGCGCGTGACAGTTGATGGAAACAGCCATAGGGGTGTTTCATTAAAAAAGAGTAAACAATATAAATTTAAAAATCTAAAATTAAAAACGAGCGCACCATGTGAACAAACGTATCGCTATTGATGATACATGTACGTTGCATTACAATGGAGTTGGATATTTCGAATACGTCATCAATTATAACGACTATAATCCAAAAACGTCTGAACTGATTCGTAAAGTTTCAACGCCAATCGCTTGAGTAAAAGGTATATTTTACAAATTTGGTACACAATTTTAGGATAAACTGTTCGAAATCTTACAACAATGATGATGACAAGAATTCCTGGACAGCACTGGCACGGTGGACACTGAAGAGACCTTCGATTTCAAACTCAATACTAATCTATAAAAACCCACCTTTTTGTACAAAACCTAGTGCAAAACCTATACAGTATCAACATATATAATGTTATTCTACCAAAATCAATCGCATATTTGAATCCAAGTCCGCACTTTATTTAAATTTGTACTCGTTTTAACTCGTAAACAACCATACAATTTGTTCATTGCCTGAACTAAACTATATATACACATGGAGTAAGACAACCAATAACTCTCGGATTTATGGTGAGCCTCGAAATATTATACTACTCTATCATTATGTTTTTTAAACATAGTTTACGTTACAGTTCAAATTAATAGCGGAATTTCACACAATTTCTCTATATATGGGTGCATGCAACCCAGAGGTTCTCTGTCGGATTAATACAGTATATATAATAAATAAAATAAATTTGTGGACTAATTCCCTTCTCCAGATATTTAAAGCGCCTTTTCAGTATATACGAATCAACAGTACGAATGTGCATACTTCCTTCGTGATATATTACAGCAAAGCTTAAGTCTAAACCCTATGGCCGGATTCGTCATTTCAGGTTTAAACCTGTGTATACGTAAACCTCCAGGTTTAAACCGCCGTGAGTCAGCTAAATGCGTGGTTTAAACCCGAGACCGCAGGTCTGAGTGACGCATTCGTCATCTCTGGTTTCAACCTGGTCCAAGCACTGTGTTTAATTGCACTTTCCTCCGTTTTATTGATTGCGAACATTAATAATTACGACAGCGAGAATATTTTGATTGAAAATGTATAAGCGAGAAGCACTCACACCTATAAAGCGTGTGGGGATAGTTTTTGTCAATTTTGATATTTTTGTTTGCGTTTTATAAGCGTAAACCGGCAACTAAACCATCTAATTCGGCGGTCCGGCTAAACCAGCTTTACCGAGGCTAAACTTGAGATGACGAATCCGTCTTTTCTTCATCGCGGTTTAGAATTGTCAAACAATCAGTCAAAGGGTGGAGCTGTAAATAATCTCGAGTGAGCGCGTGTCTAGGTGGCGACTCAGATGTGGACATGTTCCTTCAATTTGATTTTTACAACCGTCTTGTGTTTTTTTCTTTTTTGGCTTGAAGCAATCACAAATACTGGTCTTTTCTAAGAATTCATTTGAACGCTTTAATTTTGACACCAAAACGATGCTACTGCATTACCAGATATGCTATACACATAGTTTGCAATCCTAAACTTATATTTCTATATGAGTCAAATTTGATAACTTATTTTGATGTAGATCATGCCACAAAGCTATACTCTGGCTGCGCACATAAATTCCCATAATATTCCGCCAGTTCAAAACCTGGGAACTATTTGATTTTCTGCATGACGGGAAATTTATGACATTGAAAAAGCAACACATGTAATACATTTCATTATTAAAACCTGTCCCTCTGCATGGTTGCCCACTTCCAACAGTTCAGATGCCGCTTCTGGTGTGCACTCATAAGCAAATATTGGTCCAGAGATTGACTCGATTATGGAGCCTTTTTTCAGCGTCAGATGGGCCTGCGGCCCCTTTTTGCGATAGGATCCTGCGACACCTTTGCGCACATTTTGATCATTTGAACATCTTAATTTAAAAAAAAAATTATTTAAATTTAAAACAAAACAAATATTAATTTAAATTTTGTTTCTTGTTATATTCAACTCCTTACTCAATTTAACAACACAATTTTTTAATTTTTTTTTTAATTAAATGTTTCTTATTTTTAAATCAAAATGTTTAAACCCTAACGCCGTTATACAATCCGAGTCACCACACCTAATTTGTTTGAACTCGGTCCAGGGGTATGGGAGGACAGTTGCGAACAGTCAAATGGACATACAGATTGACAGCTCATATACCCTTTAATATATACAGATATACATGTAAATACACCAAATTGTGTCTTTGCGGGTAAAGCATCTTGCAGGAAATCTATCACAAGCAAAGTGATGAACAGCGCATGAAACTCATGTTGGGAGATGCCCTTTGTCAGATTGATTTAAACCAAGAACGAGATCGGATTAATGATCCATGAGCGATATTTGTGTCTATTGAGTGTACGCGTCGCGATAATTTATGACGTGTCAATGACCATTATATCGGCCTGACTTTTGGTCCGACTGGTAAGAGGGTAGTTTGACTGCATGTTCATGTCACGGAATCGAGTTGTCAATTAGCTGGCAACTGAACAGGGGGGGGGGGTGGTAGTAAAACATTTGCAGGAAGGTGTGCCGGGGTGGTGGGTGGTCTGAGGGGCAAAAAACGCGTTTTTTACACCCTCGTGCAATTACTAAAGAACTTTTGTGCCCTTATATGACATTTGTAACAGTTTAAAACATATCATAAGAATTCATAACTGCAAAAACACCATATTTATGTTACTGGGACCTCACATTGGGCCTTAGTAGAGATATCATTGAGCTATATGGCATGTTGCATATGGGGCGGTGGGGTGAAAACAAATCCTTCCCGACACCCTTCGGAAAGTAGATTCGAGAAATGAAAACTGAAATAAATAAACTTGTCTCGATGTAACTAAAACCAAGATAATTGTGTGCATGGAAAAATAGCGAGCAACTGTCTCAAACATTAATGTGACTATCAATGGCTAGAATATAACTGTCATCACACTGTTCATCCGTGCATCAAGCCAATCAGTGAAATATTTGCATGTCTGTTACTCTCACAACACCTGAAATTTCCAAGTCTGGCATAGTGACTGTTTGTCATTTATTATAACAGAGGTTGATCCAGTAGACTAACAAAGGTGTTAAGGCATAATGCTATAGATAATGGGCTGGTTGACAGACTAATTGGGAAATGGTTAGAAATTATGGAATTGTGTGTATCCTGTACACTGACCTAGGTTTGCATACATAAGTAAACTTGTCCTGGTGTAACTAATGCCTAGATCATTGTGTGAATGTAAAAAGAGCGAGCAACTGTCTCAAACATTAATGTGACTATCAGTGGGTAGAAAATATATGTCACCAGTGCATCAAGACAATCGGTGAATTATTTGCATGTCTTTCAACTCAGATGATCTCTCACAAGACCGAACGTATCCAAGTCTGCTTGTCATCTATTTTTATATAAACGAGTGGGATCTCTCCGCATGTTTCTTTCAGACCCCTGAACTGAGTTCAACCAAATTTGGTGTGGTGACTCGGGGTACCCTGGCGGATGTTCTAATGGTGTTAGTTTTTCAAAATTTTAATGAACAAAAATAAAATAAAATTGGTTTTGTTAAATTGAGCAAGGAATTAAATATTTAAAAAATATATATTAAAACAATATATATATATATATATATCAAAATGTTTCAATGACCAAATGTGCTTGACGCGCATAAAGGGGCCGCCGCTAAATGAAGGCTCTGTCTAAGATCAAAATGTTTCGAAGTCCCACAAAGGGGACCAAAGGTATCTCCGATGCTGAATATAGGCTCCCAAAGGGAGCCTGTTTCAGCTAGTTTAGTATAATAGAAGTAAGTTGCTCCAGTAGACTTACATAAGTGGTATGGAATATGTTAGATAATGTGCTGGTTGCCAGACTAATCAGGAAATAGTTAGAAATTATGAAATTTTTTGTATTCTGCACAATGATTTAGGTTTACAGATGATCAGCACTTTATAAAACATTTTTTTTTCAATTAAAACAGCTTCTGAAACAGGTTAAACTGTTAGTTGAACTAATTTTATTTTTTTGCAGGTTTGGGGGGTGGTGGGTCCCCGAAAATGCCAGATGCAAAAAAACGGCATACCTTCCTGCAAATTTTTTACTACCCCCCCCCCCCTTGAACTGAATGGCAAAAACGCCCCCTTAGACCCGGTTTGGCTGGACCGCCCATGTAGGTTTAAACCGGGGGTATACTCGGAGGCTTAAACCGGAGATGACGAATTCGGCCTATTATATGATTTTATTGGTGAACTTATCCATCTACTCGTTTTTTCCTCCACCCATAATAATGACGACGCCGATAGCTGCTTAGTCGACGAACACCCCAATAAAACAAGCCATCTGTGGCATATGAATTCCGCATATAAATAATGTGTACACATGTATGCATCGAACTACGTAAGGATTCCTATTCATTAGTGGGGAAATGTTCAGACAATTTGTTGAACTTATTATTTGAACATTTCCTACGGGAACACCTCATCAGTGAGTATTTAGTAAGGAAAGGGTTCAGTTTAATTTTAGGCTTGGTATTTGCAACATTAAATCGTATTTTGCTCATTTCGATAGCGCATCAGATTCGCCATCTGAGCGAGCCACTTTTTTAAAATCCCAAATCGCAAATAGTCGGTGATTAATAGTGCATTTTGTGACACAAATTGCTTCAATCTCATCCCAGTTCCGCGAGATATTTTTTGTGGATTTGCAAGGCTCTCAGGGCGAGTGTCCCGTTTGGATTAATTTAGAATTTCGAACAGATAGAATGATAGATAGGTGCTCTACGTGGGAAATAAATTCGACATTTCTTGAGATATGAGGAATATTATCGCCCCTAGCTAATGGTGGACTCATTTGTATTGAATTAACGGTCGGCGACCCAGAACTGACATCAAACTATCTGATCGACCTGACCAATAGTTCTCGATCAATTATGAGGAGGAATCGAAACACGTATAGCATCTCCGCGTTATTGCAGGAACGCCATCAAGTCGTATTATGGACAATTCGATTAAAACTGGTCCCAACTGATCAAAGACCTATTGATATATTTCGGCCACTTCCGCTGGTGTCAATGAAGAATGTATAGGAAAGCCACCGGTGGAATATAAACAGTTTCAAATCTAGAAGGAGCACTGCAGTCTACTGATTCTAACAACGAGATTAAACTACAATGGTTACGTGATCTTGTTAATTTTCTACGATAAACAACAAATTCTGAGTCAACAAAAAAGGCTTTTTCATCGAACCAAACATATTCGAACTTGATCTATATTCATAAGCAATTTATCCACAAGCGATATCTGAAAGCAGTTAAATAACAAAATTAACATCCGGACAAGAACATTATAAGAACATTCCCAGTTGAAAACTTTAACTAGAGGTGTGAGTGTCCCAATGGGACTACGGATACCCCCCTGTTTTTAAAATACTAAGATGTTTCACATGTCAGTAAACATTTAGTTAAAATAATAAAAAAAACAGTTCCCATTGCAGGTGTACAACCATAACCCTAATCTTAAACCTATTGATCAAAAAATGTAGGAATAAAAGCTTGGACAAAATTATGTATGTTGCGAAAAACATTCTAAGTTGAAAAAGGGGAATAACTCCACACAAAAAAATGTCGGACAGACGTCATAATCGCAGGTGCACAGGTTCCCATGGTACTAAATATCAGTGCCAAGATTAAAAAACATTGACCGAAAAATGTAGGAATAAAAGCTCGGGACAAAATTATGCATGTTGCAAAAAAAGTTTCTAAGTCGAAAAAGGGGGATAACTCCACCAAAAAATGTCGGACAGACGTCATAATCGCAGGTGCACAAGTTCCCATGGTACTAAATATCTGTGCCACGTTTTAAAAAAATTGACGGAAAAATGTAGGAATAAAAGCTCGGACAAAAGTATACATGTTGCGAAAAATTTCTAAGTCGAAAAAGGGGGGATAACTCCACCAAAAAAAGTCTGACAGACGTCATAATCGCAGGTGCACAGGTTCCCATGGTGGTTGATGTCTGTGCCAAGTTTCACGGAAATTGATCAAAAAACGACTGAGAAAAACTCCGGACAAATTTGTGTCCACGGACGGACGACGCCGACGGACGACGGACGGACGGACGGACAAGCTGACTCCAGTATACCCCCCCCCCTAACTTCGTTGCGGGGGGTATAATAACTGCGTCAGAAATGGTCGGACTGAACCGAAAATGTATTCGAACTTGACCTGTATTGTCATGCGATTGATCCACATACTATATTTGAAGTCCAAGAAGAGCATAACTCAGTCATAAATGGCCGAAAGTGAACAGAAATTCGAACTTGTCCTGTGTTTTCATGTGAACAACCCAAATGCCAAATTGAAAGGTATCGGATGACCATAATTATCTAACAACAAAATAAGAAGAAAATTCTAAGTCGAAAAATGGCAAAACTCCGTCAGAAATAGTCGGACCGAACACACATTCGAACGCCATAACTTGAGTTAACACCCGGACAACAATATAATCGGCAAATTCGAAATCGAACAGGGTCATAACTCCGGCAGAAATGGTTGGACCTAACCCAAATTCGAACTAGATCAGTATATTCATGTAATTAATCAACATACCGAATCTGAAAGCTATCGGATTACCATAACTTGAGATATTATCCGGACGACTAAATAATCAGAACATACCAAGTCGAACCGGGACTTTCTCATATGAAGACCACATACCAATTTTCACATAATGTTGTCAAATATGTTTGAAATTATCATACGGACAACAAACGATCAGACGGACGGACGGACAACGCTAATTTCTATATTCCCCGAAATTTCGGGGACAAAAAATATATTGACTAGGTAAATGTTGTTTACATGTTCTACTCATTTGTGGACTTGATCGCGTCATGAATCACGAATTCTCAAACATTGTGTACCACGAAAATGGCGAATTTTTAAACCTATACAGAAAGACGAGGTAATCCCAATACAAAGCCAAATCTCATAGCAGTTATATATGACCAATTGTATTCCGAACACGAATACTGGTCTAAATACGCGGTAGATTTCCGTTGCGAAAATCAATTTACATTTTAATCTCTTTTATAACATAATCAAAAATAATTAACCTGATGTGCACAAGTGAAATCCTGGTTATACGGTTATTATTTTACCCATCTATTAATGGGGTACTTCCCGCATAAAGGGGCGATATCCAGACAAAAGGAACAAGTAACAATGTTACCAGATATTCGAATCGAAGGATCATTGTATAAATCGGGGGAAAATGTTAGGGAAAACAACTGACGAGTTTTCCGCCACAAAATCGATCTATTCGGAATATAATTTATTGATATAAACTTATCGCCATAAAGTTACTGTGCTATTGACCTTTATGTGAAATTAGCTCGATTTCAATCTGATTTTGTTTTCAAAATTCGCCATTTTTATTTCAACTTGGGACTACGAGGTTCATATCTGAGTTGACGCCTTCGCACTATGAAAGTGGTGCGTCAAGCGTCTTATTTGTTCAGCCAATACAACAAATCATGGCCTCAGACCGATTCTGGATTGGCTAGACTAAAGTGTATACTGTCTATTAACAATCAATGGAGCATATGTCATGTTCCAGCGGTCTTAGGTGTCTGAATTTGGCATACCCAAATGTATTGTTTGTCTATCGTGGATGATAATGGTAATATCATCGAGTCTAACACGTAGTATAATCCGTGTTTACTGTGGGCAGAAAGCGTAGGTGAAAATCGACGAAACTATCTATAATTACATTTCAGGTCCATGTGATAGATTTTTATTTACAATTGTATTAATAATTATGCGGTAGGATGGCTGCAACCACGAATCGATGGTTTCATGAACCAATGACCTGTGATTATTTAACCCTGTCTTTAGTAAATAATCATTGACGTCAGGAAATTTCAAATTGTTTTCCCGGAAACCAGCAGATTTTATCTGCTTATAATATAACTTGTTTTAGGTGGACAATCTGCTCAGAATCGCCTCATTTTGCGACATTTTAATCACATTATATCGACTCATAATGAGGCGATTCTAAGCCGATTGTGTGTGGATATTGACACAAATAAGCCAACTCGCGACTTTTCGTGTGTACCCTCTTTAACATGTGTTTTCACCATAACACGAAATAACAAGTATGACTCCAATATCTGCTAATTACAGAATAAAATAATCACATTATGAACCTATTTCACTTTATTGGTCGATTATGTGCGTATTTCCGGGAGGATATATTGGAAATTTAAGTTCATAGGCCATTTGAACATTTCCAACAATAAATAGGAATCATTGTGTTATATGTTCGACTATCTGTAGTCTGCTTATATTTGCGGAACACCCATCCAGATGGATACTATACAAGTCTAGTGTATACCTGCATAACTAAGGGGGTAATCCATTATGTAAGGAAAGGTTTAAAACCTTTACCACGGAATGGATTTTCACATTCACTTATACAGATGTCTTACTCCTCGTAATTCGGCCACAGGGATACGATAGGTCAAGAAATTCACGGAATATCAACCCACAGGATCTATCTACTCTGCAAAAATGTCAAAGCTATATAAATTTCCTAGGTGTTTTCAATGTATTGCAGAGGCGAAGCAAGTACTCTTTATTTTACCATATCAGGAATATATCAACAAGGATTGCTCTTCGTTGTTCAATGGTTAAGAAAAGCCGGGCCCCGATTTTTTTAATAAATTCTTTAGCTTGAATAATAACTATTTGCTTATCAAGTTGTATTTCTCGTATTTTATGTCAACATATTTTGATCCTGGGAACCAGATCGATCCGGCCATATAGGAATTTAGTTAACGTGAAGCAACACCCGTGTGGACCGGGGACAATAAGTCCAACGCCCCATTCCAATGGGTAAGATTCCCCTAATGTGGTACCCCTGTTTGTCGTGGGGTGCATCCCATGAGGGGCGGTGTAGGGACGCTGACGGCACTAAGGTGGTTCTATCGGGTGGTGCATCACATAACACTGGTGTTTGAGATGACACGGCTACTCACGCTTCTTCGTGGTGTTTCAACTTACAGGCACAGTACCAGTCAATAGAAGTGGTATATTAAGCGCGCTATTTTTCGCGCCGAATATCGCAATAATATAAACGCTTATAAGCGCACCGCTTGCGATATTATTGCGACATCTTGCGCTCAAAATTGTGACATTTAAATCAAACTATTGCTTCTTCTATATAGTTTGTTGCATAAATAGAGACAATATAGATTTATATATCACTATAGTTGTAAATGCTATATGTACACTATACGTACGTGTTTATCTAAGATAAATATAACACTATCGGGTCTTTATAAAATTTTGTTGCATTCAATATTACGACAATGCCCACTTATTCTGCACTCAATATCGCAATAGTAAGCGCAGCAGATTTTTAGTATTGCGCCATAATGGCGCCTTTTTCGAAATTAAGCGTGCTCAATATCACAATAAAAGTCCGCCTCAATACACGACTTCTTCTGACTGGTACTGTATCTGTTATATTGGCGTTCCTGATGTTTGCTCTTGTGCTATCTGTTTCTTAGCGTATGCTGCTGGCGTCGTGTGATGTTTCTTTGACATTCGTCGTGGTTATTTTTTGAAAGTTCGAATCTAGATCTGTTAAATACAAGGAAAACTGTGTTGACCGAAAGCATAAAACTATATTACTGTAGAAATGGTTACCTTAAACAGTTTGAATTATATAAGGAACTAAAATCGAGGATAGTACGCTATGGGAAATACATGTATCGTAATCGTTTATGTGCTGTTTACAGGTCATTCTTCAACATCCATGTGTTTATATGCATTTGTCAGCCTGTTCTCACGAAATTCCGAACATTATCTGCTTATAATAGAACTTGTTCTAGGTATATAATCTGCTTAGAATCGCCTCAATTTGAGTCGATAATGTGCTGAAACAAACCATTTTAGTCACATTATCGACTCATATTTAGGCGATTCTACGCTGATTATGTTCGGACAATGACACAAATAACCAACTCACGACTTTTCCGGTGTACGCTCTTTAACATTTGTTTTCACTGTGGCCCGTGCCATAAAACGAAATAACGGGTATGAGTCCATTATCTGCTTTTCACAATCAAATAATCATTATGTACCTATTTCACATTATGGGTCGATTATGTTAAGGTGTGTTGGTATTCTCTAAATGGTTCAGACCCCACTCGAGCATGGTTGCTAAGATGAGTGTTTATGTCTGTATATCTTGTGTATATGATTTTAACATAATTCTGTCTTACGTTTTCTTGATTTAGTTATATGGCTTACCGGTTTGCACGATCTTAAATCCTAACAACAAATAATTGATACCGTATACAGAAACCACACGTAAAATCATTTGTAAACAGTGAACTCATATAATGTGTCACCTCAGTACAAAACAAGAATCACTTTGGTTTCGGGGTGGAACATAAATATATCACTGACATGTATGTACGAAACTGAATACAGGTGATAAATTATGTGATGTGAGATTTATTTTTTTTTCGGATTTTTTTTTGGATTATGTATGTGATCATGCATTCTCCTGAACATAAAGCTCATATTGAACTTATTTTTAAAACACATATAAGCCGATATCGGCATTATATATTTGAATATGAATTACGCTCTGTGTGAACCTAAGTCGACTTTTAAGATGTACACTATTGTAATATTTTTTCACTGTGGCCCGCTCCATAAAACAGAATAACGGGCATAGGTCCAGTATGTGCTTGTTTCAAATTCAAGTAAGTCTAATATGAACCTATTTGAATATCTAGGTCCAATTAGAACCTATTTACAAGGGGTATGTTTGATCATGTCCTTATAAATATGAAACTACATTGAGAAATTACTGTCATATCTGAGACCCGGAACTAACGATTCGCTTTATTTGGCAGAGACAATATATATGCATGATCACTGACAAAGGATTTTTTTCAACGTATCCTAGCTCAAATACGAACATAATCGACCTATAATGTTAAATAGGTACATAATGTGATTATTTTATTCTGAAATAAGCAGATGTAGTCATAGCCGTTATTTTAGTTTTATGGCACCGGTGACAGTGAAAGAAATATATGTTAAAGAGCTTACACCTGAAAAGACGTTGGTTGGCTCAGTTGTGTCAATTTCAGCACATAACCTGCAAAGCATCGCCTCAGTATGAGTAGATAATGTGACTAAAATGCTCTTATTTTGATCACATTATGGACTCAAAATGAGACAATTCTAAGCAGATTATCTACCTAAAATAAGTTATTTCTAAGCAGATAATGTGCATATTTCGGGAGAACAGGCTGTTTCTTTTCCCATTATGGTGCATACCACCAAAATGCCAAACCTGACAGCACTCTCAATTAATAGAGATTTGTGACTTTCGATATCTCCCACAGATGGGCTCATAAGATCGATATGATTATGATATAGAAAACGTACAAGTATGCTTGTTGCGACAAATGGAATGGTTCATCTTTAGCAATTATAATTACATATCTATATAATACTGAATGTATCTGATTTTGCAGTGTAATTAGTGAACTGTTGTGTTGTATTGGTGGACTCGCATGTCTTGCCCACGAACTTCTATAGCAAAATCATCCACCGGTAAATACAAGTGACAATGAAGCAGAGTAATAGAATCCAGATTCTTAAAGCATTAAAGATCCTGTTTCAGTGCATGTTCTCCCATATGGAGCATCGCATATATAAGATAACTAGCAGGGTTACCCGGCGTTGCCCAGGTTAAAGTGATGTGAAACCCTCTGTGGATATTTGGTGGGAATAGAGAATACTCTTGCTCTCAAAGTGGTACACGTATTCTCATAAATTGTATATCAAAATGGCATCACAAAACATTATTCTTACACATGGAATATAAGTAGTGGCTCACCTTGTCAGGTCGGAGCGATTATCATTTTGATTATCGCGTTTAATCCGTCCCACCAATAAAGAAGTATTTATTTATTTACAACTGCGTATACTTCAGACGTTATAGCATGAAACATGAACATCATAAACACATTTAATAGTTAGAAAAAATAAAAGACGACAAATGTGTCTTACATAGAGATGTATCAATCAATCAATCAATCTAGTTTATCATATCTTCATGAAGATACAGATGTTTGAAAGATATGTCCATGTGCTCCTCTGTTTTGGTGCTATATACTGGCTAATCATTTTCAGTTTAAAAGAATTGATGTTATGCATGTATAGCAGCTACATGTGCCCGACACAGCGATATTTTGAGTTGTTTATGTTAGGCGATG
Source organism: Siphonodentalium dalli (assembly GCA_032622095.1). Taxonomy (NCBI): domain Eukaryota; kingdom Metazoa; phylum Mollusca; class Scaphopoda; order Gadilida; family Siphonodentaliidae; genus Siphonodentalium; species Siphonodentalium dalli. Next base: position 159,038,195 of record CP136063.1, on the reverse strand, counting down.
GGTCTGTTCTAAAAAATGAAAAAAATCCTCTGTATCTGGCAGATATACCCTTGTCAGATGTCAACGTCAATATTGGAGGATCCTGAAAAGTCATGTCTACGGACTGCGTTTTCCTTGATCTCAGAAGTAACCATATTTGACTGCACACTGTAACCACTATTTTTGAACAGGCCTGCTCTACATTTCCATACCTCTTGGCAATTGTAACTTTTTTTGTGGAAACTATATTGAATGGGACAGACTCAATCGTGTTATAATATATACATGAGCCATTATAATATGCAATCCTCTGACGATTCAAGGTTCCTCAGTTTGAATGAATATATGTATCTCTTAAATAGATTGATATAAATATACTTTTAATGCTTTCTTCTATGTATCTGTGTTGCTAGATCATTATAGGAATGCCCTGATTTCCATTCCCATATAAATATGACAGTTGAGAAGATATAATTGTTCAAGTGACTTAATTCGGTCACCTTTGTCGAGCTTGTGAAATTTGAATGCCAAAAACTCCTTAGAACGACATGGAGATGGCCTGGTAGATGACTATATATAACTTTGTTGGATATCGGCGAATTGAACAATCTTATAAATGCTAGTGAATCTCCCCTCGCCATCCATGACCCAAACGACCCCAAATGTGATTTAATTCATCATATCATTAGAGAAAAACGTGCATAAATTTTGTAGAATCAGTGATAAATATATTTGTATCAACTTTGGTGCAACTCCCCTCGTGCATGACTTGAACCGCGCCACTTTTGTCATATTCAAACCACGTCTATTAGACTCATGCATGCATTATATAATGGAGATGATTATATATAAGTTTGGTGGTGATCGGCAACTAAACAAATTATTATCATAGTTATTACCCCCATCTCTCACCCAAACGGCACAAATTTCGCGTCTTTAAATCACACGTTTATATTCCTCGTATCACTGAGAAGAATAATGTATCAATTTGGTCGAAATCTGTTATGAAAATAACCCTTCCCCTGACACCAACAACGTCAATTTAGAACATTTTAACCCGCACCATTAACTTACTCGTAAAAAGTTACCCCTGTTAAACCGTCTTGGTGCCATCTCGATTGTACCCTTAAAGTTATATATAGAACACAGACAGATATTCGCAAATATTTGATTCATTGTATCATTTGAGAAGAACGTGTATGAGTTTGATGGTAATTGGCACTAAACATATTTTTATAAGTTTTTGGTGACCCTCCCGTCCATATTTCGGCGCCACTTTTGACATCATTAAACCACACACTTAGACTCATTATAGAGATGAATATATATATACAATTTATAAAAATTGGCGAGTATACAAATTCGTATCAAATTTAGGGACACCATTGCATATCTCTCACACAAAAGGCACCAATTTGGCGCATTTAAACCACACGATTAGATTATTCGTAGCACGGAGAAAAATATGTATCACTCAGGTGGAAATCGGCGCTAAACATATTGTTTATCAATGTTTGTGTCCCTCTCACACTCTAGGCACCCCTGACTCGAATGGCCCCACTTTTGACATCTTTAAGCCACATAATTAGACTCCTGATATCATGGAGATTATTATTTGTAAGTTTGGTGCTAATCCGCGACTAAACAATGTTTTATCAAATTTAGTGCTCACCCCACCCCACCCCATCTCTCACAAAAGCAGCACCAATATGACGTCTTTAAAATCACACGATTAGATTCCTCATATCATGGATAAGAATGTGCATCAATTTGGTGGAAATTGGCGCTAACAATATTGTGTATCAATTTTTGTGCCCCTCTCCCTTTCAGTGTACCCCTGACTCGAATGACGCCACTTTTAGGGGACCATCTAGATGATACCGAAGGGGTCTACTAGGGGTATCTTTTTACGAGAAAGATAATAGTGGGGGTCAGAATTTTCTAAAGTGACGCCGTTGCTCTCAGGGGCAGAAAATGAGGAGGGGCAGATTTTTGTTTTGTCGCCGATTGCCACGAAAGTTACATATAATCGTCCCCATGATATGATGAATCTAATGGTGTGGTTTAAATATGTCAAAAGTGGCGTCGTTCGAGTCGGAGATGCACGGAAGGGGAGAGGGGCACCAAAATTGATAAAACTAATTTTAGTTCCGATTTCCACCAAATTCATATATATTCTTCTTCGTGATACAAGGAATCTAATTGTGCGATTTAACAACGCCAAATTGTTGTCGTTTGGATAAGAAATTGGGGGGTTGGTGGGCACTAAATTTTATAAGAATGGGTTTAGTCGCCGATTGCCACCACACTTATACAAAATCATCCCCATGGTATGAGGAGTCTAACGGTGTGGCTTAAATCTGTCAAATGTGGCCTCATTCGATTCAGGGGTGCACTGAAAGGGAGAGGGGTACCAAAATTAATACACAATATTTTTAGCGCCAATTTTCACCAAATTGATACAAGTTCTTATCCATGATACGAGGAATCTAATCGTGTGATTTAAAGACGCCATATTGGTGCTGTTTGGGTGAGCGATGGGGAAGGGAGAGTGGGCACCAAAGTTATATATAATCATCTCCATGATATCAGGAGTGTAATTGTGTGGTTTAAGGATGTCACAAGTGGGGCCTTTGTATGTTTAGCGCCGATTTCCACCAGATTGCTTCTTCGTGATACGAGGAATCTTATCGTGTGGTTTAGATACACCAAATTGGTGCCCTCTGGGTGAGGGATATTGGGACCTTAAATTTGATACGAATTTTTACCAATTTTATATATATTCATCTCTAATCTCCAATGAGTCTAAGTGTGTGGTTTAACGGTGACAAAGGTGGTGCCGCTTGAGTCTGAAATAGGGACGGGACGGTCACCAACAAATATTGTTAGTACCAATTACCATCAAATTCAGACACGTTTGTCTCAAATGATACGAGAAATCAAATCGTGCTGTCTGTCTGTGTGCGTTCTACATATAAATTCACGGAATACAATCGAGATGGCACCAAGGCCTTCTAAGAGGGGTAACTTTTTACGAGGAAGATAATGGTGCAGGTTAAAATTTTCTAAAGTGACGCTGTTGGTGTCAGGGTAAGAAAAGGGTGAGGTCGGCAAAATTAAAACAATATGGTGAAATAGTTTTGTCACCGATTTCCACCAAACGAATACATACATAATCACCTCCGCGACATGGCGCTGTTCGAGTCAGCGTTGCAGGGGGCAGCACCAATTGATTTAATAAAATATTTTCAGCGCAGATTTCCACCAAATCGATATATTATTCTTCTCTATGATACGAGGAATATAATCGTGTGATTTATAGACGCCAAATTGCTGCCGTTTGGGTGAGAGATGTGGGGGGGGGGTCATAACTATTCTAAGAATTTGTTTAGTTGCTGATTACCACCAAACCTATATATAATCATCTCCAGTATATCATGCATCCATGAGTATAATGGACGTGGTTTAAATATGTCGAAAGTAGCGCCGTTAAAGTCATGCCTGAGGATGGCAGTTGCACCAAAGCTGATAAAAATATATTTAGCACTAATTTTCACCAAATTCATACACGTTCTTATCTAATGATACGATGAATTAAATCACATTTGGTGTGGTTTTGGGTCACGGATGGCGAGAAGATATGCAATACCATTGATAAGATTGCTATTCGCCTATATAAACCTATATAAGTTATATATAGTCAACCAGGTCATCTCCATATCATTTTAAGGAGTTTTTGGCGTTCAAATTTCACAATCTCGACAGATGTGACCCAATTAAGTCACTTGAACAATTATATCTTCTCAACTGTCATATTTAAATGGGGATGGCAATTAGGGCATTCACATAATGAGCTAGCAAAAAGAGATACACAGAAGAAGCATTAAAAGTATATTTATCATTCTATTTAAGAGATACATATATTCTTGCAAACTGAGAGACCTCGAACCGTCAGAGGATTGCATAATTGAGTCTGTTGCATTCAATACTGTTTCCACAAAGAGAGATATGGAAATGTATCGAAGGCCTGTTAAAAAATAGTGGTCACAGCAGTGTGCAGTCAAATATATTTTTCTTGATATAAAAAAGAACGCGGTCAGTGGCACATGACTTTTCAGGATCCTCCAATACTGTCATCTGACAAGGGTATATTTGCCCGACAGCGGAATTTTTTAGAACAGACTCATCGACTGATATAAACAACTCAAAATATCGCTGTGTCTGGCGCATGTAGCTGATACACATGCGCAGCAACATTTCTTTTAAACTGAGAATATTTAGCCAATATACAGCATCATGAACAGAGGAGCACCTGGAAATTTCTTTAAAACATTTGTATCTTCATGGAGATATGATAGCCAGGTGTCCTCAATATCTTAGTCCAACCCACTAGATTGATTGATACATCTCTATATAGAAAACCCAATTGTCATCTTTTATTTTTGGTAACTATTGTGTTTAGGTTTTCATGTATGATATTTTAACGCCTGACGTATCCGCAGTTGAAAATAAATAAATACTTCATTATTGGTGGAACGGGTTAATCGCGATAAACAAAATGACAATCGACAAGGTGAGCCACTCTACTTATATTCCATGACTGTGTAAGAATTATGTTTTGTGATGATATTTGAATATACAATTTATGAGAATACGTGTAACACTTTGAGCAAGTGTATTCTCTATTCCCAACAAATATCCACAGCATGCAGAGGGTTTCACATCACTTTAACCTGGTCAACGCCGGGTAACCCTGCTAGTTCTCTTATATATGCGAGGCTCCATATGGGAGACTCGCATATATAAGAGAATTCATTGGCACAGGATTTTTGCAACATTTCAGGAAGCTCTAGTCACGGAAGGGTTAACTTTTCTGATTTAGCAGAGTGGGCATGCGTGGTTCGTTGATCTCAGCTCCCGATCGAACGTTGGTGATTGCTTTTCTAAATTTAAACGACATTGATTTGGTTTTCCTATCTGATGTTTCAAGATATATCTCTATTCTCAAATGATAAGTCATGCTTGAAATTTATTATATTGACATGGCTATTTATATCAGTATTACATTGGTGTCTAAATTGGATGTTAACCTCGAATTTAAGTGAGTATTAAATAAGTGTATGTATATCCGCCATGCCTAACCTATATACCGGATATCTAGTTTTACTGTGTCCTTTGTTGTTGTTTTTTTCGTGATATGGCACAACGACTGAAAAGACATTAAACAACAATCAAATAATAAATCCCTGTGATGTGATTGTTGGTTGATTGCTTGATTAAGTACCCTGATACTAACTGCCTGGATTGAAACATTTTTTATTTAAATACTATATCATGGATACAACAATCATACGAGTTAGTAGGGCAAGTTCTTGAAAATTTATACGAACCGCGGATCAGCACTAACTATTGCTAACCCAGTTACATAAATACAAAACTAGCACTATCACAATGAAAATAAGCCACTATGACACTAAGTGTTGCAGCTAATATGATGTGATGTCGGCGCGTCCTGCCGAATTGCAATGATGTCGGTGGAGTGGGATAAACGTATGCTGTTAAGAAATAAGTATCGCTATTTTCCTGAAATTAAATTTTGCCGAACTTTGGCTGACCTGATCAGATCTAGGAAAAGCCATTTCCTGCATAGAACATTCCGTGCATATATGCCTAATTTTCTTAGAGTAATGTCCCAATCCGATTATAATCAAGATGTCTATTCTTATTTTTCAAACACCAGAGCAGACATTATTTGCGCTCCAAAATACACATAATATTATTCGCTTCAGATTTGTTTTCTCAGTATCGAAATAGGTCGATAAATATCTGAACTACCTTTCTACGAACATTATGTAACCCACAAAGCCGCATTGAAATAATCACAAATACAACTCTGAATACGGTGATTGGGTCCCAAACACAAAACGGCCATTTGCACGACATGGAACAGAAAAGAGCGTTCCGTGGTAGTCTATTCCTGATATGGTAGCAATAAAGAACGTTTGTCTGACTTCTGGCAAAAAGTTGAAAACGGCTGCAAAATGGCTGCGATTTTGGCAAGTGTTTTTCAGAGCATATGAAGCCGGTATATCAATAGTTCGTTTACTTATCGACCTATCGTATCCATCGCTCCAAACTTCGTAAAAAAAAAGTTGTAGGTTCGAATGAGCCATGTCCGTTTAAATTAATTTTTAAAAGTTAGATGTTCTAAAATATTTCATACAGACACTAACTTTTCCTACTGCGTTTGCCTCAATTAGCCAAACATCGAGAAAGTGTAAACTCAAAATAAAATAACAGTACATTTTCTTAACATCAGTTTACCCACCAGCATCATAGAAATTCACCAGGACCCACCAGTGTCATAGCAAATTAGCAGGACCACTTAAGCAGGGGTTAAATGAATGCTGAATGCTTTAATTGTCAACGCTGCAAATTAATGCAGAACATGGATATATACATATACACAATGGGTCAATTACATCGTCATAATCCTCACCATCATCAACATCGTCATCGTCGTCGGCATCATCATTATCATTATCATCATCATCATCATCATCATCATCATTCATCAGCATCATCGTCATCATCATCATCATCATCATTATCATCGTCACCATCAACACCATAATCATCAACACCATCTTCATCATCATCATCTTCATCACCATCGTCATCATCAATACAATCGTCTTCATCCGTATCGTCACCATCGTCAACATTTTTGTCACCGTCTTTATACATCTTCGTCATCATTATCCATCATCAGCTTCGTCGTCGTTGTTATCGTCGCCAATCGTCAGCATTGTCGTCGCTGTCATCTTTATCCTCATCATCACCAACATCGTCATCATTATCGTCATAATCATCATCATAATCGACGTCATCATCTCCATCATACAATGCAGTCATCATTATCGTCGCCATTAGCGCCGTCGACCTAATCATCTTCATCTTGTCATCGTGGTGATCATCGTCCTGGCAACGCCTATGACGTCATCAATATCGTCGTTAGTGCGTTTGTTAGTACATTGTCTTTTTTAGATATCAGGGATAAATAGCATCCAACAGGGGTGAATGCGTGGTGTATTTATCAACACAAGTCTAAAACAAAAGACATTTCTCTTCAATGGCAGGAAGATTATGGGCAGAAATCGGGCCATACGGAGAAAGCCGATTTGAAGATATCACATTATTGATTTTCCATGGGATTGGACATTCATTTCGCGGAGCCGTGATATCATGTTCATATCAATAATCAGTGTGCGTCTCCCCAACGCCTTCTGGAGTGCATATTCAGGCATAAGGACACCACAAATCAATGTACCTGACATACTCAGTTACTGTGGTGCATCGATTTCAAATTTATTTAGTCTACTCCTAAAGTTTGCCTGTGTTTGGCAATCAATGATGTGAATCGGTTGACACACATATGAACAATTGAATATTCCTACTTCATTTTCAGTAAGCATGCGACATCGTTGCTAACAGCGATCTTCTTATCTTAAAAGGCTCTTATTTGTGTGTCCTAAAACCATAACATTTCTATCAAACGTTATACATCCGTGATACGTAGCTAGAAACCCATGGTTGTACATATGTACACTCTAAATCGCGTTGGGTGATGAATATGGCACTAATGTTGGGCAATGTTTTTACTCAACACAGGGTAACAATTTACCCAATATTAATTGTCGGGTGGAACTAATAACGGGTAAATTGTTAACCCGCGTTGAGTAAAAACATCCTCTGGTTCACCGAAACCCACCTCGACCAATCTTATTCTACAGAAAAACTATTGATTGAACATTTCAGCTCCCCAGTTAGATCAGACCGAAATTCATATGGCGGGGGTGTTTGCATTTATTTTGCTGAACAGCTAGTGTATAAACTGAGAACCGAACTTGAATTTGACTCTTTTATCGTCTGGTTTGAGGTGGTAAATAAATCAAATCGTTTTCGAAAAACTATATTGCCGACAGTCCAAATTGTCGGTGCGGATACGCATACGAAAATAGCATGCACTTCTTTCTTTTCTGTCCATTATGTGACGAACAGAGACGTGTACTTTACTGTAAACAGGAGAATCACAATTTCCGAATATGGGGAATTCCTGATGAAACCTTTCAAAGAAACACAAAATTATTTCGCATTGTTCAGTCCTACATAGCTGCGACAACAAGCTTTAATCAGGATTAATTGACAATAATATCAACAACAACATGGATATCAGAATGTTGACTGTTGTGAGTGTTGATACATTTACACAAGAGGATAAATTAACCAGAACAATTCACAAGAGCTTCGATATCAACAACAACAATGAACTGACGAATTGTCACAATTCCAACATACTAGTACAAGCACAACTAGTAATAACAATGAACTATTACAATTGCACAGACCGATCTTCTGCGTCAAATTGTAAATACGCCATCACATGTTCATATTACATTTATCATTCAGGGGCAGCAGTAAGACGGCCAGCTAGGTCATGCTGCTCCTGTGCAATAATATACTTTTGTTTACTATTTTGTTAATGTATTGTATTTTAATATTATTGTGCAAATAAAGATCTATCTATCTATCTATCTGTTCATTAATTTCCATCGTGGATATGAGAACACTGTCTCCATTCGCCAAGTTATCGCCCAGTTATTACGCCAATTTACGGAGTTCGCTATTGATAAATATAATGTTCCTGTCAAACTATATATGAATCACTGATAAAAAGTTGTATCGATAGTCATCATAGTGTCGTGATATACGGTACACAGTTTGATGGATCATGTTATCAAATATTTCAACGAAAAATTTGTGACTATAGGAGAACGTTGTCGCAAGTCATCTCGTAGTTATTGCGGGGTCTGCTATTGTCGAATGTTTCAGTCCAACTAGCTGTGACTGAACTGATATTTTCCTGATGTATCATGCATGCGCCCGTTAAGCCATGGACTAATGTTTACAAGTGACTGGAATATTTAACGCCTTACATGTTAAAACAAAAGTATGCCATTCAGATGTTTTACTTTTACATGTACATATATTTTAGTTTTATCTGTGATAGCTTTGTTCCTGTATGTCTTAAAAGGCGATGCCTAACTAGCTTCGTCCGGGCTTTTTATGATTTCTGTGTGATCGCCTCCGTCTGGGCAGAATATTCAGCGTCTGGACCAACTAGTGTTCGATCGGTCCAGAAACATGCCTATATGAGCGAGATCAATGTCAATGACACGGTCGAACGTGAAATTGGACCCGCCCATATTGTTCCCGTGATCAAAGTAGGCCTACATACCAAATTTGAGTCGAGGTCCAGAAACATGCCTATATAGTCAGTCAAAGGTGCGCACGTCACGCGTTCTCAGCTTTTAATCCGGATTGAATGACTAGTTAGATAACATGTGTGGTCCTCTTCAAACTTCAAAGTTTCATATGTATTTTCTAATGCACTGGCACAGGATCTTTAATGATGCACCAGCGCAAAACATTGGTGTTGACCCCAGTTGGTCCGTGAAAAAAAGACCATTGGTCTGGCCATTATTAGCTACGGTCTTGCTGTTAATTGAAGGGTGTTGAACCGTATACAAAATACCTCGGGTTGAGAGTCACTGGTTATATTCTGCCATTTACTTTAACGGTTTTATACCGTTGAATATGCTACGGCCTAACCGTAGTACCGTACCTCTTGTGGTCCAAGGTTGGCAGCGATGTTACGCGGTCTGACAGCTTTAAACTGACGAGCATTTTTCTAACAGTGCAACTCTAACTTTTCAAAGCAGGTTAGATTGTCGTGGCCCCAGAGTTCTGCACTGTATGTTATAATTGGTATAATTAATTTTTCAAACATTTCTAAAATACATTGTACGGTGAATTTGCGACACTTAGCTTTAATCTTAAGTGGATATGTGGTACGTTTTGCGTGTTGGCACCAGATATTTCTCTTGAATACAAAAGATCAATTCATGTGAAAGGCTATTCCAAGATATGTGTAGCTATCAACAATATCAATGACCTGATTATATATATGCAACGGGGGGATGTTTTCTTTTCTGTATGTTAGATTATACATTACTTCGTTTTCTCGTTTCAGTTTGCCTCATTCTTTTCCTTCACTTGGACCTTCGGCTCGTTCCTGTGTAAGGGTGTGTTCTACTTACAGAATGTGTCAATCGTCTGTTCAGTAATGAATCTTTCAGGGTTGAGCCTAGAAAGGTAAGCCGTGTACATTTCTAAAGATACCCCATGTAGCCTTTTTTGGCATCATAAAATAAGGCCGCAACTTTTTATCATGTTTTGTGTTCAAGTAGCATATAGTATAATTACGACCCACTTCACAAATTGTTCGCACATATAGTATAGTCATGTTGGTTGCATCTGAGAGAGTTCATTATTATTAGTGAGTCTGCCTCCGGTTACGTTTCTTATCAATCACTTTCTATACTATTTTGAATTGTGAGATATGGCAACTCAGTTGCTACGTTATGAAATCGGAATTACCCGCCAGGCGTTGGTATAATACATTTATAGAAGTGGAGTTATCCCTCCTCAGCTACCGTCTATCAACAGCCTATAGAAAGCTGTGTCAGTTGTCACATCACGCGGGTGAAACTATGGGTACTTAACCCTTTTAAATATATACACTGGAACGGTATGTTTTTCATTAGAGAAGTCATTGTGTATTAAACGCTGACGACAGATATAAATACAAATAATATAAGTGGTGGGAAATGTTAAGATAATAGGTTCTACAAACGACGTATAGTTTGTTATACTTATTATCTGAACATGTCCTAATGGAATAAACATCTCTGATACATGGAGGAAGGTCTCATGTTTTTGTTGTTCGTGTGAGTACCATTTGTAGGAGATTTTGACAGTCGGTTTGGGGAAAAATGTCAATTGACGACTGGGAAGTAAACTGGACATATACTTAGTCCCTATCGTCGGCCCGAAGAAGTCTCTGTCTACCAAACTGTTGTATCCCTGGAATACGAAATAATTCATGAGAGGGTGATAGTTTACTCGATTCGAATATTGGGGATGGAAATTTCACTTCCAGCCTCCCTTTCAACCACTCGATTGTTGGCCTTCCGCTGAACTTCGTGAAAACACATAAAACTATAAAATGGGTTCAGCATCTCACATCACTATCATTTTACATCGCTGTTCTAATCTCAATATTTGAGAGCGTCTCCTTGCCATATTAGATCTTCTATTTAGTACATGTAGAAGTACGCTCAACCGGTGTTGTCGGATATATACTATTCCCCGACCCTTGCACACACAGGATGCTTGATGGACATAAGCTACACTTTTATTTCATATGGTCTACTTACAATTTTTCTGTTTACGTATTCTTTCTTTTCCACCTCATCATTACGTATGTACACATGCACTTATATCATCGATATTTGTTTATTTTAGGTATTACGCCATACTTCACCCGATGAGAGCTAAGTATGTGTGTACAGATCATCTGGCTAGGAAATCTGTTGTTGCCATATGGATCCTAAGCGTTATCCTTGCCTCGCCTATACTAGCCATACGGGTAACTATATACACCACGCGTCCACGTGCCATTCAATTATTATATAATATGTAGATTAATCTGTTTATGTATACTTGTGGTTATTTGAGCATATATTGGGCGAGGCTGTGCCGAGTCAAATGGATGTCAAATCCCCATGGGGACATAAACAGTTTAAGCGACAGCATTGGCTACATTTATTATGTACCCATCGCACACAAAAATTTATCGGTTTTTGACGTTTTTCACATTTTCGATATGGGACGAAAAATGTTGCGAGTCATAATGACTTCATTTTGTCTGGTTTACTTGTGTTATGCGCAATTTGCATATATAATTACGCCAGGAAAGCAGTGGTGATATAAAAATCTGTTGACCTAATAAACATACGTTGACATAATAAACATAACATTTACCGAGCATGGTACGCAATGGAGGCAGTGCACGGTGGATACAATTCAATGTATTTGTATAGCGTCATAGTAAACACATATACATAAAGACATTTTAACAATTGTCGTAACAAGTTTAACATGTATACTCACTATGGGCATTCGTATAAATGATTACACCCAATACAATATTTAACGAGCAAATATATTAGACAACTAGACTCAAATTATGGTAAGAAGGCCTAATGCTTAAAGAGACATAAGACACACGTATTTGGTAAATGTGAAAAAATTAAAATGATTTATAAAACCACCATCACTAAGAATAACTTTGAGAAATTGATATTTGTATAATTAAAGATGGTCTATCTCTTTGTAAACATATGCTATATACGTAGTTACCGGGGATAAAATATTAGATGTGAATCGAAGACCCCTGTCCGGAAGTGCTTCTATCGATTAATATTGATTATATATAAAATATGTTCTGGTCTGAAAACGTGCGGTTGTTTAGCTAACGAGAAATAGTGGTTACTGTTAACGGAGTCCAGAAATTTCATTGTGTAATTTTGTTACAAATAAACGTTAGTTAGACTCATTATCGCTTATAACTATGTAATAAAACAATACAAACAATCAATATGTGACATTTGACGTTCGGAGCGTAGATATATGAACGCCCTCATGATCTCTATCGCTAAAGGTATCTCCCGAATTGTCTGTTCTAAAAATAGTACAATAATGTGTCCCATTAAATCATCTCATTTTATAATAAAATATTCGAAATAAAATCATTAAATCAATATTAATTGATATAAATGTTTCCGGACACGGGTTTTCAAATCATATTTATTGTACACCCACGAAACTATTTCAAAATGTCTTTAATAAATTTCCGGTGACGCGTTTTCGCATGTTGAAACCATTAGTAAACATAACTGCTACCGTGAAAGTTTTATAATAGGATAGATCAAATCTCAGCCTTGCGATAGCCATATGGTAAAACGTCCCGCTACGCCATACGTCGCTGTCTCTTAAAGATACGGGCGGCGTTGGTGGTGGGTATGCTGTTAAAATATTCAGCTCCGTCAAAAACCGCCATAAACAGAACGAATAGTAAAATATAGACATACCTTGTTCTTATACCAATCCGATATATGGCATAAACAGTATGTTATTGTCAAATGTTTTTCCTTTGTTATGTAAACAAAAGCAAACAACGTTACAGAACCTGGCTTTTGTTTAGATCCGGATATGGTAAACATAAAGAGCGTTATTTGTTACTGTTTCCTGATATGGAAATAATAAAGAGCGTTTATATCATTTGTGTGTGATTAACCAATATAATTGCGCTGTGTTGTGTAAACAGAAGCAAAACTTCTGTAACACGAGAAGGTTCTTGTTTGTGTTCACCATCGTACGGCTTGACACTATACTATCTACGCGCTGATTATGTTTGGCATATGAACAAAACTATATATTTTTTAATATTCCTTCCGTTGATGGCGATTTGAACAAATATGAATATTTCTGCAACGAACGCCGCCCATGCCTTTAAGTTGTCACGTTGATTTTATTGATATGGGTGTTTTGTCCTTCTTGTCATGACAAGGTTAATTCATCAACGTAGACGAGGTACTCGTTGGGAGCGGCCTTAGAGTTCGGTATACATGTAGCATTGTAGCGGGAACTTTCTTCAGTGTATATGAACGAAAGTGTCATTGGCAATGTGTGTATTTAGTGGTAATATGATATCGCATGTATCTGAATATTACTTGTGCCAAATTGGCGTGTTTGTGTGCTTTAAATCTCACGGTGGAGACATTTTTCTGCGAAATTAAGTTGGTGCCGTAAATTTGAATGAAAGTTCAGGCGAGGCACTGTAATTTATGCCTGGATAGATAAGGTAAAACCCGTATACTTGAATTATACTTTAGAGGTACATACACTCATTAAATTCAGCGCATCGGGAATATACTGTCTATGAACTCACTTTGTTTCATGACTAAAAACATGGTCCGTGTTTCCTAGATAATAAAACTTTAAAAACTCTTCTGGGGCAAATATAGTCCGTCTAAAATTAAGGCATGTTTCTTCATCCCATATCTGATCCCCTTATCCTGATCATTACTATATAGGGGTTAATTAATTATATTAATGATATAAGGGTTAGGGTTAAGGTTAGGGTTAGGGTTAGGGCTATAGAGTTAGGGCTATGATTAGGGTTAGGCTATTCTTACATGAAGGGCATACCTTTTTTGTGTAGAAATGGAATTTGCCAAGAATATTTTGTTGGTTATCAGTCAGTCGCGTGGATCGAGATTTCCAATATGCGCATCAATGCTCATAGATGACTTAAAGGGGTACCGTACAATAAATCAGGTAATTTAATTATGAGACCATCTCCTTTTATAATCAACTGAACATGCAACATATTTTAACCATGGATTAGCGCAAAAATACACTTGTGTATCGTACATAGAGCACACGATTGTAATTTGCACTAATCAATGGCTCAAATTCATTGATTTGTCGCATATATTTTGTTGAGTATAGAATGAGATGGTCCCATAAATAACCGGATGTAGTGTACAGTACCCATTCAAATGTTGCTGATGTTGACTATAAATGTTGTGTATTGTGCAATGATACTCATCTATGAATGCTAGTATATGTTAAATGTTTGGTATTTGCAATAGTATCCTGTGATCTGATTCAAACGAGGACACTTTAACGTGTGTCACCAACGTAAGACATCGGCGTGTTGCTTCGTGTTGTACATCATGATGGGAAACAACACCGATTGCGTTTCTACACAAATAAAGATTGGACCAAACTTGAGCAGAATTGAATCCAACTATTTCGTATTTCAATGCTGATAAGCAAACTTGTCAGTCTCAGTTATCAAGGCCATCCTTGGGTTGCTGAATAGCCTCTGGCTAACAGCCAAATAATCAGACACACGCTATACATTGCCAGAACACTTACAATTCCGACCAGAAATCGCCCTCTATAATTAAGTTGAACTACCTTAACACACACTACGATTAAGCATTCCCGCAACGTTTGGGTTTCGCGATATCCCTGAGTTTATTCGTGACCACGTATGTCTACAGAATAATTGCAAGCATTTACACGCTGATTATTTCCAGAGGCACGTATTGGTTGGAGAGCACAGAAAGGGTTTCTGGTGCGTCAAGGAAACAGATGACGACATATTCTTCCAGCTCTATGAATTATACATGTTTATCATCGTCTTCGCGCTGCCCTTTACTCTGATGACAATAGCCTACGTGTGTATATGTCGACGACTCTGGATGGTTCATAGCACAAGGGCGGTAATTCGAGCACAAACGTAAGTTGAGATACGCACACATAGTTCGACTCATATCTATTTAGACGACTTAACCCGTCCTTTACTTAATGGATTCTCTCACCAAGTTATATACTGTGAAAAAATCCCGTTAAACTTTACGGCATAAGGTGCCGGTAGCTATTATACCGTCAGATGATAGGAGTGAACCACACTTTCCGGAAACAACGTGAAAAATGTCTGAGATTTCTCGGACACCACATTTCAGTTTAGCCATAAATTGTCAAAGGGTATTCATGAGTTGTGTTGATCCATATGGGAATAACTTAGTGTCTGATTCATTCAGCGTTGGTTGTGGAGACAGATCATCGGTCACATTTATGCCAGCACCTGAGTCAGCTATATATTAGTCTGGTCACAGTTCCATTTATTCCGATGTCAAACAATAACATCGGATGTTTTGTGGTGTTCATAGCGAAAACATATTCTGCACCACTTTCGTCGGAATGCTGATCATCGATATTAACATTTCCTATTTTTCTATTCAGCGTCCTGTCTTTCCGTTTGTGATTGTGATTACGATCACGGTTTCGGTTAATATTCCCCAACTGATTTTCACTACGGTGTCGGTTATGTGGTCTGTCCTTTGGTGTGCACATTTTATGAAAATGATTGAACCCGAACACGTCGTATACTGTTTATCATGTGCACGAAAATATGTTTTACCACATGTGTGTGGATAATTGTCACAGCGTTGATAGTGTTGATACTTCGATGGAGGTTGGTGTTTATTTTGGGGATTTGGTTAGATTTTGTTCTGAATTATACAATACATATTTATTGTGACTCAAGTATACATTGATTATATAGCAGTTTAAAATTACATTCAGACATGAGGGCACACAAGGGATCGGGGCACAAGTTGTGAAACTTATGGGAACCCCTATCCCCTGGATAACAGCTACAAGTGAATATGAATACCAAGATGGTGTATATGTTATAAATTGTATATACGGAAAGCTAGTAAATTAAGGCGATGTTGAGAACGATGCCCGAGTGTCCACGTTGTCGACAGGCACACATTTGAGCACCGTCGTCCAGGAAGCGGCACATTTCTTTACAGAATGATGCGGTTTATAGCTGTGCCTGTGAACGCAGTACTAATGATGTGAAGGTTGTGAGAATTGTGAAAACAAATTAGTGAAAGGTCTGTAGACGATATGTATGATTGGACTATCTCGAAAAGACGCACATTCAGGTTACCGCTGCAACATGGAATACCAAAGATGATACCAGTAACTGAGGCAATCGCTGTGTTCAGGTCATCTAATAGTTTCCACATAAGCACTCTGGTGTCAATATACATGGGACAATGGAACAAAATAATGATTTGCATCTGTACACGGATTACCACAGACGCGGGGGGATTCTTGTACGTGTTAGTAGTGATTCCGTCCCTGGTTGGATCAGGGTCCTCTGAGCTAGAATGTTGCTTAACATCAGCAGTAGTTATACATGATTTGTTCCATTCTTCTATCATACTGGGAACGAAACTGGATTTGAATCGTGTAATATACGCGAAATAATTGGTATATCTCAGCGGGTTCCTTATGTGAAATGACTTTTATCCAACGGCTGGGGGTAATATTTTGGCGAGATATGATGGAACGTTGCCGTCCATTACCGTATGCTATGTGCTCAGTTTGTGTCGCTTTCGTCTTGCTTGAAGTGTGGACTATCCGAGGTCAATAATGACTTTTTGTTCAGGAACAAATCCGGTTACACCGGTTATAATTCGTCAAGCATCGGTATTTAGACGATTGAGCTTATGGAGGAGATAGTTTAATATGAGCGCAGTCCAATAACACACCACTGATATACATATGTTTTGAACATAAGTCCCTTTACACATCGCTGGTGTATATATGTTTTGAACATAAGTTCAATCGTCTTGCGGTTCATTTGAAATTTAATTATTCTGAGCTGTGAGAACCTACCGGCTACATGACTACATACCTTATATACGCGATATGTTTGTCCCAGTGAATATTCGATTGTAAAGATACCCAGATGTGTGTATGTACATTCACTTGTGCTATGTCGCAGTTGTCAAGTTCAAGATCGAGAAAATCCTTCCACGAAGTGAGAGAGAAACCATCGATTTAGTTGTATCTGCATTGAACGTCACCAACCATTGTTTTGACCAGACATATTTTCTGATTTTGTGACACATAGACACAAGTCTTTGGTATGTTTGATAGAAACTTTCACGGATCTTGCTTTGTCGAGGAATTGTTTAATGTCACATACCTTTGTCGCGAAATGCATCTTGTTGTAATGTTGATGAAATGCATAAATTGACAATCTATGTTTTTATCTCGCAATCATCATCTTGGAATTCACTTAAGTGGTCTTGTGTGGAAGATGTCTACGGCGTGAATACACCTCAAACACACGGTTCCTCTTTGGCTTGAAATATTCGTCCAATATAGCCATTGCAACATCAAGTGTTGATTTGTTCTGACGTGGTGAGGTATTTGGAAGTGTATCGAAGATATTGATGACTTCGTCGCCAACATAGTCCTTCATTGGCAATGCATGTCAAGTGCTACGTTCAGGTTTTTGGACAATATTTCCCATCGTATACCAACAGCACCTGCATCAGGATTCGGACCAAACACTGGGAAATATGGTATCATGCTTGTCATTTCGATATATTTTAATCCTTGTCGCCAATGTGATGTATTGAAGATAATTTAGAGATAAATTTTAATCGAACACGTTTAATCGCAGTTCTGGGTAAACTCGACTCGAATATCTAAGCAATACTTGGTCTGGAGAAAATGCCCGTGTCTCCTATTACCAAATATCTCTGTGTCGATATAAATAACTTACCATGCGACCCATGCATTATGACACCACAGCACATACATAGCTTTATATACCAATGACAGATATGCCTGTATAATTATTATCCGATGCTTCAAACTGGTTATGTGGAAATCTGCGACTGCATATAGATTCCAACACTCGCCGAATGGCTACATAGCTTTGTTGATAATAAGTTGTGATTGGCTGCGACTGACGTAATGATTGCTTGTGGTAATAGGGGTCCCCTTAAATATTCCAGACTCAGCATTATAACTGTCGAGTCTGTGTTTTAACCAGAACTGGTTTAATCGTAATATACGTGCGCAGGCACATTAGTTGATATAAAAGTTAGACACATCCGGATATTCTCCTGAACTAAATATGCGTTTTGCATTGGATAGAGTGTGTATGCTCATCACCGTATTGTATAACGATGCTTCAGCGCCAGAAAACAAAAGAAAATCAAATATGAAACTAAACGCAACTTCTTAGCACGGGCTATCGTCTGCGGAATCGAGTTTGTTTTGCTTACATGGTGGCTGTTTCTTCTCAGAACATGGTAAATTTCACCGTCAGAGAATTTAGATCAATTTCAAGGTGCTTTTCTCGTAGAATTTACGGGATTTGCTAACAGTGTATACACAGGTATGCATCTGAATGGTCTGTTGTGAATATGATAATAAATGCCAACTACAAATAAAGAGATAATATAAGCGCAGAATGATTCATATTCATTGGTAGGAAATGTTCATATAATAAGTATATAAACCCCAGTGTCTGAGCAATTTCTAAGGGAACTATTCGTCTATAATTATTAAAGAAAGGATTAAAGGGGTACTGTACGCCAAATGTTGTTCTTGGTTTCTATAGTCTCCGAGTCGGAGAATAAGGTAACAATTTTTTCATTATTTGAAAGTATGTTGAGTACGAAGTAGTGTTACGGATGACAAATTTACCGGAATGAAAAAATACAAATTGTCGTTGTCGAGTAATATTTGTACATTATTCAACCAAATGTATCAAATAAAAGTTATATTATATGCATACTAGTCCCATATACACATTTAAGTTATTGGATCGTCACTAGTCAGTGAGTGGCTTGTGCTTTCTGAGCCTTTCTCCCCGTGTCATCATAATGTTTTAAACGATCGCGTGTGCCATCCGTTTACCAATCCAGTATCCCTCAATTAATTTGATTACGTCTTGAACACGTAATTTACCTTACGCCATTTTATGGCTCCAGTCATAAATGAAATTTATATCAAATTATTAACTTTGATTTTAAGATAGCCTATTAACCTGAGCGTTTACAGAATACATCTTCGACTCAAATTACTTATGTTTCTATATATTATTGATATTAGATCGTTGTTATCACCGGAAATTTATTGAAAATGGCGTACAGTACCCCTTTAAGGGACTTAATTGGGAGGGAAATTATTTTGTCCATGTGTGGAATGTGACCGGCCGGGCTGTCCTTGAAATAATACTGTGATTATATTTGAGAGTTGTTAATGAACATTATATGCATAGTGATACGGAAAGGGCCTGCGTGTACATCTGCCGACGAATATTTGTAGTTCATAGAACAATGGCGGTCGTTCGAGCATACAATTGGGTTTCGATTCGGATGCATAGTTTGATCTTTATGGTAGGCTTGTGTCGTTTTTGTTTAGAACATCATTCCTGCCATAACTGGTCGTTGCATGTTCACCCGTTCCATTCATTTCATGATGGGAGCTGCGCTGACGCAGCATTAAAGACCATGTGCCAGTCCATTGCCTTGTATAATTATGCGAGTCGGCCATATATATATAGGTCGCTTCGCATATATAAGACTAGAAGGTGGACCCGACTTCGTCCGGACTGTTTCCACTCTGCTTTTCGGCGAATTGCGCGATTTGACCTCGAATTGATCATTTTGAAGGTCAAGGTCAGGTCGGGTTCACGACTCGACCCGTCCAAAATACCCAGTGGACAAAAGTAACCATGATACGTATCAAATTTCGTCGAAATCCCATCAAAATTGGCGATTTGACCTTGAATTGACCCGACTTCAAGGTCGAGATCACGTCGCACGGGAAAACGCATAGGCTTATGACACTCCCCATACGAAAGTATCCCTAGACACTAATTTTTCATCGAAATCCCGTGATACTCGGGCGTTCGACCTTGAAATGACCCGTTTCAAGGTCAACCTCACGTCGCACGGGCAAATTAATAGGCCTATGCCACTCCTCGGTCGAAAGTACCCCCACATGCCAAGTTTCATCGAAATCGGTTCGGCCGTTTTCGAGTCCATCACGAACAGACGCACCCACACACACACAGACAGACAGATTTCCCAAAATATATAATAGACTAGCCGATGAGCCCGACGTTGTCCGGGCTATTCAAAAAACAAATTTCAAGTCGATAGCTTTACCCAGTCCGACGTTGTCCGGGCTATTCAAAAACCAAATTTCAAGTCGATAGCTCTACCCGTTTCCGAGAT
Organism: Siphonodentalium dalli; assembly: GCA_032622095.1. Taxonomy (NCBI): domain Eukaryota; kingdom Metazoa; phylum Mollusca; class Scaphopoda; order Gadilida; family Siphonodentaliidae; genus Siphonodentalium; species Siphonodentalium dalli. The sequence goes on along the minus strand of CP136063.1, from coordinate 159,017,616 downwards.
CTGGTCTGCGCATGTGCGAAGCTGGTGTCGCACGGGCTCGGCGACCCGATAAAATTCGTATCCGGGGCAAGATACATTCACACACCAAATTTCAAGTCGATAGCTCCACCCGTTTCCGAGATCTCGTCTGCGCATGTGCGAAGCAGGCGTCGCACGGGCTCGGCGACCCGATAAAATTCGTATCCGGGGCAAGATACATTCACACACCAAATTTCAAGTCGATAGCTCCACCCGTTTCCGAGATCTGGTATGCGCATGCGCGAAGCTTGCGTCGCACGGGCTCGGCGACCCGATAAAATTCGTATCCGGGGCAAGATACATTCACATAGCAGATTTCAAGTCGATAGCTCCACCCGTTTCCGATATATCGTCTGCGCATGCGCGAAGCGGGCGCCGCATGGGCTCGCCAATACGACGTTGACGACCGCCTGGTCAAACTACACACACGTACCAAGTTTCGTCCCGATCGGTCGAGAATCGTAGATTTGTATAAATGACATACATACAGACATACAGACATACAGACAGACAGAGGTCTTCAAAATATATAGGAGACTAGCAGGTTAGCCCACCACTGGCGGCATTCGTCCCATGGCTTTGTTCGAAAAAGCAATTGCAACAGGTTCCGAGACACTTGTGCTGCATTTGTACCAAATTTCGTCGAAATCAGCAAGTTTTACCCGATTTGACCTTGAATTGACAATTTTGTAGGTCAAGGTCAGGTCGTGGTCATGATTTGACCCGTCGAAAACACTCCCCGGACAAAAGTACAGAAATCGCCAGTTTTACCCAATTTGACCTTGAATTGACCAGTTTGAAGGTCAATGTCACATCGGGGTCACGATTTGACCCGTCCGTGACACTTTCGGGACAAATGTACCCATAGGTAGCAAGTTTGGGCTCAATCGGTTGACCCGTCCCGAGTTGACCATTTTGCTTCCATAGAATTTTTAACAGCTTAGAAAACACAAAGAACAGCTGAGCCCCAAAATTTATTAACACATGATTTCGCATTCAAATCGATTTATGTCGATAAAACTCTTATTTTTCAAAATTTCAAGCTGAGACTTCGTGTGACTGCGTGTAATACTTATATATTCTTAAAATGATACAGTCCAACACGTAATTATGTTTTAGATGGAAGAAATTTAATTTTGTCGATGCTAAATTTTAACATAGGATTTCCCATTAAAATCGATTTATGTCGATAAAACTCTAATTTTTCAAAATTTTAAGCTCAGACTTGGTGTGTATGTGTATAATACTTACATATTCTTAAAATGACAGTGTCCAGCGCGTAATTATGTTTTTTATAAAAGAAATTAAATTTTTTCGATGCTAAATTTCGAGCGATAACGTTGCGTTGAATTGTAAACAAAAGCTCTTTTATAGCGACGCGTCATATACAACGCTCATTAAATTATCACTTGATTAACCACCGCAGTGCCGTTTTTTTGTGACTGAGAACGGGTGCTCTGAGCTTCTCCAAAACGCGACGCCGACAGTGTCCGTGGGATTTTACCCTTATATAGGAAGTTTGAGCTCAATCCGCGCAGCCGTTTTAGATTCCAGGAAGTACCCATATATATATATATACACACATATATACGTAGTTCTCAAAATATATAGTAGACTAGCAGGTGGACCCGACTTCGTCCGGGTTGTTTACCCTCTGCTTTTCGGCGATTTGACCTTGAATTGTCCATTTTGAAGGTCAATGTCTGGTGGGGTCACGATTTGACCCGTCAAAACACTGCCCGGACAAAAGTACCCGACAAAAGTACCCGTCGAAATCCATCCTGAATCGAGATGGTCAATAGTCCCCGAAAAGAGCGGACAGTCAATTAATCCCGTCGTGAAATCTCTCAGCATAATATTTCGAGCGATAACGTTGCGTTGGATTGTAAACAAACGCTTCTTAGATCAATTCTGCCTTTTTAATCGAGATAATTGCATTTTGCGTTTCTAATCCGTATTTCGCACGCATGGGGTAGTCTTTTAGCTATGTCGATTTCAATAAAGAGCGTTCGTAATTACCATCTCCGAATATGGTCAATATAAAGATCGTTGATGCCTTAACCCCCGAAGTGGCGTTTGCGGTGATTTTGATGATTGGGAGTGGAGAATCAGTGCTAAAAAAAATGCGACGTCGGCGATCCCCGTGGGGTTTTACACTTATATACGAAATTTGAGCTCAATCTGTCCACGCGTTTTCGATTCTATAAAGGACATACAGACAGACAGAGGTCTTCAAAATATATATGAGACTAGCCGATGAGCCCGACGTGTCCGGGCTATTCATAAACCAAATTTCAAGTCGATAGCTCTACCCAGCCCGACGTTGTCCGGGCTATTCAAAAACCAAATTTCAAGTCGATAGCTCCACCCGTTTTCGAGATCTGGTCTGCGGATGCGCGAAGCTGGCGTCGCACGGGCTCGGCGACCCGATAAAATTCGTATCCGGGGCAAGATACATTCACATAGCAAATTTCAAGTCGATAGCTCCACCCGTTTCCGAGATCTCGTCTGCGCATGCGCGAAGCGGGCGCCGCACGGGCTCGCCAATACGACAACGTCCACCGCCTGGTCAAACTACACACATGTACCAAGTTTCGTCCCGATCGGTCGAGAATCGTAGATTTGTATTAATGACAAACATACAGACAGACATACAGATAAACAGACAGAGGTCTTCAAAATATATATGAGACTAGCAGGTGGACCCGACTTCGTCCGGACTGTTTACCCTCTGCTTTTCGGCGATTTGACCTTGAATTGTCCATTTTGAAGGTCAAGGTCTGGTGGGGTCACGATTTGACCCGTCAAAACACTGCCCGGACAAAAGTACCCGACAAAAGTACCCGTCGAAATCCATCCTGAATCGAGATGGTCAATAGTCCCCGAAAAGAGCCGACAGTCAATTAATCCCGTCGTGAAATCTCTCTGATTTTCGTCGAATTGCGCGATTTGACCTTGAATTGCCCAGGTGGGGTCACAATTTGACCCGGACAAAAGTACCCGACAAAAGTACCCGTCGAAATGCATCCGGTTTTACCCGATTTGACCTTGATTTGATCATTTTGTAGGTCAAGGTCAGGTCGGGGTCACGACCCGACAAAAGTACCGGTCGAAATCCATCCTGTTTTACCCGATTTGACCTTGAATTGATCATTTTTAAGGTCAAGGTCAGGTCGGGGTCACGATTTGACCCGTCCAAAACACTCAGTGGACAAAAGTAACCCTATGTATCAAATTGCGTCGAAATCCCATCAAATTTCGCGATTTGACCTTGAATTGACCCGATTTCAAAGTCAAGGTCACGTCGCACGGGCAAACGAATAGGCTTACAACACTCCCCATACGAAATTATCCCAAGACACTAATTTTCATCGAAATCCCGTGATACTCGGGCGTTCGACCTGAAATTACCATATTTCAAGGTCAAGGTCACGTCGCACGGGCAAATTAATAGGCCCATGCCACTCCCCGGCCGAAAGTTTCCCCACATACCAAGTTTCATCGAAATCGGCTCGGCCTTTCTCGAGTCCATCGCGAACAGACAGACAGACAGACACACACACGCACACACAGACAGATTTCCCAAACTATATAATAGACTAGCAGGTGGACCCGACTTCGTCCGGGCTGTTTCCCATCTGCTTTTCGGCGAATTGCGCGATTTGACCTTGAATTGTCTATTTTGAAGGTCAGGTGGGGTCACGATTCGACCCGTCCAAAACACTGCCCGGACAAAAGTACCCGACAAAAGTACCCGTCGAAATCCATCCGGTTTTACCCGATTTGACCTTGAATTGATCAGTTTGAAGGCCAAGGTCAGGTCGGGTCACGATTTGACCCGTCCAAAACACTCAGTGGACAAAAGTAACCCTATGTATCAAAGTTCGTGGAAATCCCATCAAAATTTGACATTTGACATTTTGACATTTGACATTTGACATTGAATTGACCCGATTTCAAGATCAATGTCACGTTGCACGGGCAAATGAATAGGCTTATGACACTCCCCATACGAAAGTATCCATAGACACTAATTTCCATCGAAATCCCGTGATATTTGGGCGTTTGACCTTGAAATGACCCGATTTCAAGGTCAATGTCACGTCGCACGGGCAAATTAATAGGCACATGCCACTCCCCGGCCGAAAGTGACCCTACATACCAAGTTTCATCGAAATCGGCTGATACTCGAGCGTTTGACCTTGAAATGACCCGATTTCAATGTCAAGGTCACGTCGCACGGGCAAATTAATAGGCCCATGCCACTCCACGGCCGAAAGTACCCCCACATACCAAGTTTCATCAAAATCGGCTCGGCCGTTTTCGAGTCCATCGCGAACAGACAGACAGACCCACACATACACACACACACACACACACACCCACCCTCACCCTCACACACACACCCTCACAGATCTTCCAAAAATATATAATAGATAATGCACTGGCTTACAAGATCAAGGTAAATATTGTTAGGCCAATGAATTCTCTTATATATGCGAGGCGACCTATATGGTCGACTCGCATATATAAGAGAATACATTGGCACAGGGTTTTCATAAACATTCAGGACCCTCCAGTCATCAGAGTTATGATAGTTTGATGACCTGCAATGATCGCTCTTTATTTTTCCATGCTGAAGACCCGATTGTTCTCAAATCTGTGACCTGAATAAATCTTTCTGTGGATACAAATTCCGGATATGATTAGTTAATATCGTATTTATCGACCTACTTTTATCCCCGGTACCTTACTTGGATGTAACAAGAGTGAGCATCAATCAGGCCTCAAACCAACATAGTATATCTCTAACTAACATGTTTTATATAGTTCCCGGGTTAAACAATAATAAATATGGATCGAAGACCCCCTGTCTGGAAATCCATCAATTAATATGTATTTGCTTATTTGCTATGCAACATCCGGAATAAAATCAATTAGTATGCCTTTATAAACAAATAATATACAGAATCTTCAGTTTGTCGGTGTTTTAATAACAGGAAAAGTTATTTGTAGTCTTGAAATATGGTTCTATTTAAAAAAAAATATGTAGTTGTTGTAATTATGGTCCGGAAGAGATACAACATATTTAATCAGAACTCGATTTCTGGTATAATAAATACAACCTGTTGCGCGAAGTGGTAGTTTGGGGCTGGTGGGGGTACCAGTGGGGAAAGTCGAAGACCGAAATGTCTATTCATTGGCCCCTTTACTTGTGGACATTCATTTAATTAGCTGACACATATTTTGCTCTGCAACATCAGGAATACACTATGTATTATGCCTTTGAAAACAAATAATATAATCAATCTTCAGTTTGTCAGAAAACGTTATTTGTAGTCGGGTTTTATAATAATTATGTTGTTGTTGTTGTTGTGATTGTAACCCGGTAGAGATACACTATCTTTAATAAAAACTGTCTCTTTTTTTGTAGTCATAGGGTCTGCTGCACTCATGATGCGTCATCAACGTCGTCATCTCAAAATAGCAACAAGAAAGGGTTCGCATTGCAGATGAAGAGGAAGAAGACCTATGGGGACGAGGATACGACTAGAAAACAGGTAAACACATCACAGGTCCACGGTCCGATTTGAAACCAAATTAGTCAAACTTCCCTACGGTATTAATGCATAATCGATAGTGCTAATATTCTTAAACATGCTGTGACCTGAATTGTGACCTTTGCGACCATTCAAAATTATGCACATAGACTCATTAATTTGCTTTCAAAATTATTCGATCTTGAGTCGGTTATGATTCTACTTTTTGATACATTTTCCAGTCCGAATGTATTTATTATTTTATCAATATGAGCGCTATCGTTTAAAGCCACATGGCGGTTTGCGCGCCAAAATACACATAATATTATTCGCTTTTGAATTTTTCTCAGTATCGAAATAGGTCGATAAATATCTGAACTACCTTTCTACGAGCTTTATGTAACCCAAGAAGACACATTGAAGTAATGAAAAATACAACAGCGAATACGGTGTTTGGGTCCCAAACGAAAAACAACCATTTGCGCGACATGGAACAGAAAAGAGCGTTCCGTTGTAGTTTATTCCTGATATGGTAGCAATAAAGAGCGTTTTTCTGACTTCTGGCGAAAAGTTGAAAACGGCTGAAAAATGGCTGTGACTTTGGCAAGTGTTTTTTCAGAGCAAATGAAGCCGGTATGTCAATAGTTCTTGTATATATCGACATATCGTATCCATCGCTCCGAATTACGTAGAAAAACAATTGGAGGTTCGAACATATTTTCCTTATAATAATTCGAATTTTCTGTGGTATATATAAATTTCCAATTGCGTATGTTTGCTCTCCTAAACCACGTAACAGGCACCATATAATAGTTTCACAGTCGTCGTCTTTCGAAAAAAGGTCTCTATACTTGTTTTTTTTACAGCTATACAAAATCCGCCGGATGGGAAACGGGAAACCTTTTTTCGATTTATAACCCCGACAATGTGAAAGTTTTTATTTTCTATGTGGTCAGTGTCGTCTGTTTTCGATTCCTGTAAACAAATAATAGCATACTCATTTACATAATCATTAAATTCTGGGTCTTCCAATTTTTACATTAGCCCACAAACATTCAGCGATAATAACTTAAGTGTTAACTCAGTCACTCCCGGGCAGTCCTAATCATTAGTAGCAGATTCCCCTACGGTAGCATTGGGTTGGGTTGCAGTTGCACTTGGGATTGCATTTGAATTTGATGGAGGGGTGTTATTAAAGTTTTGAACACACTTTGTTTGCGTCCATGATCAGCAGTCGCCTTGTAGTTTCCTCTCCCCCTTGTATTTCCTCCTCTGTCCCTGGTATGGAATTTCATCGGAGTGCCGCGGCCGCGGTCACTGAATATGAAGTTTGGATAGGGGGGGGGGGGGGGGTAAACACAATTGCAGGAAGGTATGCCGGGGTGGATGGGTGGTCCGAAGGGCAAAATAACGCGTTTTTTTTTACAACCTTATTATTTTTACAAACATTAATGTGACTATCATTTGCTAGAGAATAACTGTCATCAGTGCATCAAGCCAATCAGTGAATTATTTGCATGTCTTTCAACTCAGATGATCTCTCATACGACCTAAAGTATCCAATTCTGGTATAGTGCTGTGACTCCTTGCCATCTATATATTTAAACGAGTAGGATCTGTCCGGATTTTCCTCTTAGACCCCTAGACCGAGTTCAACCAAATTTGGTATGGTGACTCGCGGTACACTTGCAGATGTTATAACGGTGTTAGTTTTTTCAAAAAATCTTGAATTAACAAAGAAATAAATAAAATTGGTTTTGTTAAATTAAGCAAGGAGTTCAATCTAAAAAAAAAATGAAAACAATATATATAAATACAAATGTTTCAACGATAAAAATGTGCTTGAAGTGCACAAAGGGGCCGCCGCTGAATAAAGGCTCTGGCTAAGATCAAAATGAGCGCGAACTCCCAGAAAGGGACCATAGGTCTCTCCGATGCTGAATATAGGTCCCCGAAGGGAGCCTGTTTCAGCTAGATTAGAATATTAGAAGTTGCTCCAGTAGACTAACAAAATTGGTTAGGAATATGCTAGATAATGGGCTGGTTGGCAGGCTAATAAGGAAATAGTTAGAAATTATGGAATTGTTTGTATCCTGCACAATGACATAGGTATACAGATGATGAGCAATTTATAAAACATTTGTTTTGCTCAATAAAAAGAGCTTCTGAAACAGATTAAACTGCTATTTGAACTAAATGAAATAATTTCCCAGTCATATGAGTGATATCAGTTTTATGCAGTTTTAGACAAAATTTTGTGAAATTTAGGGGGTGGGTGTTAAAAAATTGGGAGTAAAAAATATGTTTGTTTTTTTTTCAGGTTTGGGGATGGTGGGTCCCCGAAAATGCCAGATACAAAAAAATAATAATACTCACGTCGGGTCCAGTCTCCTGAGTGTAGTTATCGGAACTGTCAGTTTGTTCAGCAGAATTTTGTTTCGTTTGTTGTTTACCATGTTGTTTATCCTGTTGTTATTGTTGTTGTTGTTGTTGTTGTTTTCGTTGGTTTGGTCTTTTCTCCCGTTTTTCGTCTTTGTTGTTTCTCTGTGGAGCCGTTTTGTCATCTGCTGTCCTATATTGAGGTTGTTTATCAGGCTTCACACTTTTGTTATCAACATATAATCTGTCGGCTATCACCCTCGCTTCATAAGCCTGATTTCGGGCATCTTTGACTAACGGGAAAAGCACTTCCTTTCTATGTGTTAACCACTTTTAGGTAGCGATCGTTTACGTAATTTGTTTTGGAGCATACCACTTATCCTCTTTATCTTCTCATTGTCCTTATATTGAAAGAATTTCACAACTATAGGTCTAATTTTACCCTCACCATATTGCCCTAAGCTGTATGGTTTGTCCATTTAGATAGTGTCTGTTACATGCATCATTTGACTAAAAAATTCGTTCATCACCCTTTTTTGTCGATATTGTCCCTTTGTTTTGATATTCAATTTCTTCGAATCCGCTAGATATCAGGGTATCCTCCTTTATCTTCATTTGAGTATATGTGACCCTCTCTAGGACGTACTGTGTGCGTTGGTCTATTAATGCTAATTTTGCCCTATCGTGTAACATTATATTCACTTGCATATTGAATTCGAATTCTTTTACTTGTTGCATGTTTATAATACTAATAGAGTCCCGTGAGTGTTTGCATGCAGAATTCTATATTTCTAAGTTTGTTATTCATTTTCTAGACATTTTTGGAGAGCGAATCGAACAGTCACATTTTTCTATTTACATTGGCAACTGCTTTCATTATATAGTCCAATTTAGCCGCATCGTCGTTATTTTTATCGGGTCATGAAGGTCACTCTGTCCATTCAACTCAAACAAGAGCTGGTTACTTATGTTGGAATTGTCACTTGAACGAGATTAACAGTTATATGAAGATAATGGATCGAACAGATGAGTGTCACTTTGAAGATCGTGTCCGGTAGTAAACGAAATTTTGGTCGCATTTGGATGTTCTGTCTGCATGGCGGATTCGTCGTTGTATTGTTTGTCATTTGGATGTGCTGATGTGAGGAAATTTGATTATCCATGTGTGATGTCTCCGCGTGGAACACATTTGTTATTAAGAGTTTCCAGGCCTTGCCTCACAGCGGCAGGAATATCAAATTCACTGTTTGTGGTTGTGTCATTTTAATTTCGCTACTCTCCGCCATATTTGTTATTGTTGTTGTCAGGTAGGCGTGGCCTATTCGGTTCAAAATATAAACGGTTTTCGTATGTACTTCCAAAACACACAAAAAAAAACAGTACCTTGAGTTTTGAATTGTATCTACTCCGTGTATTCCATGTAATATGAGAAATACTTTAGGTAATCCATGCTGCAATCGGTTCAGTTTATCACGATATTTTTCAGAAAATATTCTCGAAAATATTTAATGTTACTCCCACGACGCATGCGCATTCAGATCACAATAAGCAATAAACTCTACTGTCTGAAAAAGTATATTGCGTTGTCTTAACACGAAACTATTTAGAAATTTCAAGCACTGCCCCTTCTCTTCGCTTTAGTCATCAAAACAGTACCATATACAAATCTTCTACGTGTATTGACATATCTAATATTAATCTACCTAAATCAGTTGCATATTTAAATCCAAGTTTCTACTCATTTCCAATATTTAAGCAATAATTTCAAATAAACTAAATGAACTAAAAAAAATCCTGCTTGGCGTCGATTTGTTAAACCTGCATCATGCTTATTTTGTCTATACAACCAAATCTGGATCTGGATCTATCCGATCTAGGTAAATACGCGCAAGTAACCAGTTTGCTGTGCTAGGACGGGCGGTGGGCTATGTTATTGCGCGGCGCCAGCAACTGCTGCTGATTTTTCTGATAGCGCAACTGCGAATTCTTCTGGTGTGTTAAGTGCTACGATGGCTTGGTTTAATTTGTTCCAGTACACTGCTGTGTTCATAAAGAATGAACGTTTGTACTGGTCACAGGACGTTGATGGTATTTCGAAGCACTTGTTATTGTTCGTCTCTCTTCTCTCAGGGATATTTGTTGTATGGTGATCCTTGTATCGCTTTGGTTGAATTCTCCTTGCCTCAGTTGGGAAGTCGTTTGTAGGTATAGCCGGTATCAGACCATCTGCCACCTTATAGAAGTAGGTCAAACGCTGTAGTTTTCGACGAGCATTGAGTGTTGGTAATTGTTGCTCTTTTAACATTCTCGTCATGTCGCCCTCTTCACTTGACCTGTAGTCTCCAGTGATGAATATGGCTGCCTTTCGTTGAATCTGTTCAAGGTTATCTATATGTTTCTGCTGGTAGGGGTCCCACATTATAGCTCTATAGTCCATTGCCGATCTTACTAATTAAGTTCTCTTGGATTTTGCTGGCATAAACTTCAGATTTCTTCTGAGAAAGTCGAGTGTGGTGCTTGCTTTCTTTGTTGTTCACTTATGCTGTCCATTTCAGGTCCTTCGAAATCTGGATACCAAGATATGGGTTTGTGTCAACCTGGCTGAGTATTTCGCCATCCAGGGTATAGAATTAGCTGTGTTTTCCTTTTAGGCCAATACCGCTCCCTGTGGTATTCCGGAGTCCACGTCTACCTCGGTTTAACTGTGACCTTCAAGCACTAATTTCAAATCGCTTCGTAAATATGTTTAAATATATAAAAAGAGTGGCGACTTGGGTTTTCAAATATGTGATTGATTTGGGCAGATTAATATTAAATTTTTCGATACAACTGGTGGGTTTCTTCTCGATACATATTGAGTTTGAAATCGGCGGTCTGTAGCCGGGACAACTCTGCTCACGTAACAGCAAGTCATCCCGGCTAGTCGGGATGACAGTCTGGACCGTAACACGATTTGTTATCGACTGGTCCCCGACAATAAACCTTGCCATCTATCTGCCATGATTCCGGGAGGATTTGGAAGGGCAGTATGCCCTCCCCTACAACCCGCTTGTTGGATGCTCATGTTTCGCTGGAGAGCGTTGATTGTGCGTCTCGTGGTTGATGTTTTTCTTTGGTCTTTGGTCTTGGTCTTTGGTCTTGTGTTTGCAGGAGGCGTTGTTGTCGTTGGGAGGAATTGGTGATGTGGGTGACGGGGTGGGCTATCTGGGCGTCTCTCAGATCGCTTACATCCGCCGGCTGGATTCATGGAAGATCTGTAGGGGTGTTGGTGATGTCGTTGCTAATGTTGGGGTTGATGGCAGTGTCTTGGTTGAGGTCAGTCTGTTTTTCTTGATTTGGTCTTTTTCGTTTGTTCTGGATGTGTTGTTGGGGTCGTTGAGCGGGGTGGTGGAAGGAAGAAGAGGCGGCCGAATCATGGTGTCGTAGGACCTGTAATGGTAGATAAGAGGATATGTGTAGTTAATTGAATACATAAATACCGGGATCTGGATTAACTGTCGTCGTGAGTTGCTCAGTAGAGTTGTTGATCGCTGAAAGAAAAATGACTATGTTGCGTTCTTTATAAAATGGGTCAATAGATAAGCTATTGTTTTTGAAAAACAATGAAAGTTCCTTGTTTGATCTATTCCGTGTTCCAGCCCTAACTGTCAGTGTGTGCCGATGGCAGGGTAAGACTACTCTCTAATACCGATGCATAGCCACGGTTACCTAGCCTGGAGGCTGATGACAGTCTGGGACGAGACATTTTCAGAGAACCCACCAAAAAAATTGATTGTTCGATTTGGTTTGGTTAAATTCTTTGTTTGTTCCTATTCCATGTTCCAGCTCTAACTGACAAAAGTTAATGGTGAAATGATTTTCATTGGTTTATCATTTTGTTAGTAGTAGTGTGCGGAGTTCTAATTCTTGTATTAAAGTACTCCATTGTAATCTTATGAGAGTATTGGATGCTAAAATGATTAGTCTATCGCGCAATGGGTATATATCGGCGGTTTCGTGAAGTGCCCTGAATGGGGTGCGATAATTTTCTTGGAGTGCCATTCTGAGCGCTGAGTTTTGGATTACTTGAAGTTTATTTATGGTTGCTTTGGGTAGTTTAGCCGTTATTATTGCTCCGTATTCCATAATTGGTCTAATGTATTGTTTATAGAGTTTAATTAACGTTTCAGGATTAAGTCCCCATGTGGTGCCTCTGAGCAGTCCTATTCTTTGTTTGGCTTTGGTTGCGATATTGCCGATGTGGGCTTTGAAATTTAGTCTGTGGTCTAATGTTATGCCTAAAAGTGTGGCTTCCTGTGATTGCTCAAAATGAACGCCAAAAATAGACAGTTTAAGTTTAGGATTTCTTTTAAAAATTATTTATTGAGTTTTTTTCGCGTTTAATTTGATGCGCCATTTAGAGCACCAGCTTTCGAGATCGTTCTGTTGTTTTTGAAGCCTTTTATCTAGTTGCTTTGGGTTACCTCCCGTGGTCCAGAGGCCCAGGTCGTCCGCGAATTGCGATATTTGTACATTGTAAACTGGGTTATTGGGTATATCGTTGACATAAATTAAAAATAGAAGCGGGCTGAGTACTTATCCTTGTGGAGTGCCTGCTTTGAGATTTACATTATCCGATATTTCGTCACCGATTCTGACTTTGATTGTTCGTTGCATTAAAAATGAAGAGAGTAGTCTTAGCATTTTTGTTGGGATGTTGGTAGTGGTCATGAGTTTATAGCGAAGTCCATGATGCCATACCGAGTAAAAGGCCTTTTCGGCGTCGAGGAAGGTTGCAGCCCCATCTCTCTGATTTGGACGTCGTTGTTATATGGGAAGGCACGTCACAGAGCGATAGCGTCGTAGTGTTTCACATATGAGCCAGGGATGAGTCTAGATTTGTTGTAACTTGACATGACGTTAGCCAATACAATTGTCGCGTTACGTGAGTGACGTTTAGTGACATCCCACCCGCTCGTGGCAATAGTGATTCACATCGATTACCGATTTCATGACATTCTACATGTACCGTTCTTGACAACAAGACAAACAAACACAATAATTATGTAAACAATGACAATGGCGAACATTAAATTTCGATGGACAACTGAAATGATCAGTGATGTTATACAATGCTTACTCAATTTCAAAAGACTGTGTGAATATAATAATGATGATTTCTACGCAGAAATAAGGTGTGTCATTATGAAGCTGTAAGAAAGGAGTTGGCCAGTCGTTGGTATAACGACTCTGTTAGGCATGATGATGAACCCCGTTTACCAGACGCATCGTTAGTATCGGCGAACACTTTTTTCCGCAAGTCTCTGTTTGTCTGTTGGTTTGACATGCGAAAGATGAGACTGCATTTAGAAAATAGCTCTGTGATTCTTTGTGGGAATCAAATTTCATTTTGCTTTAGACCTATACAGTAAGTTCATTTCTTTATTATCACGCGACAGGTGAATGTACTTTTTGCCCATGTGAGTTGCTTTTGCGCGACACAATTCATAGACTACCTTAGACGCAGTCCTGCATGATGTATTCCAAATGCATTGGCAGTCATGGACAGCGATCCAGTTTCCTTTCGATAATACAGCACTATTGCTATATATATATACATACCTTCTTCTCGGGAGAGACAGTTAGATAATTCGGTGTGTTCCAATCGGGAGAAATGTAAGGCTGTAATTCAAAACATAGATCATTGAATTCAGTTTCTGAAATACGAATTGTTTTCTTCCAGACATCACTTGGAGCTATTCCCCGTAAAATATACTGCCACCAAAGATCCGTCTTCTCTCTCGCTCTCTCTCCCTCTCTCTCTCTCTCTCTCTCTCTCCCTCTCTCTCTCTCTCTCTCTCTCCCTTTCTCTCTCTTTCTCTCTCTCTCACTCTCTCTCTCCATCTCTCTCTCGAGCTCTCTCTCTCTCTCGAGCTCTCGAGCTAAATAAACATATACTTGATCACTCGTTCTTTTTTACATAAAAATGACAAGATGCATTTGAAATAATACCATGCACATGGAACACATGTACAACATCGCCGACGGCAATAGAGGCCTTAACTACCGCCATCTTTATTGAAGTTTGGTGTGTGAAACAACACAGCTAATTGGTTTTTTTTACTTGCCAGATAAATAGATTATAATAAGGTGCTGACATCGTGACGCGTGTTTGACAGTTAAACGTAACAGCGCGATCGAGTTGTCCCGGCTCATGTAACAAACCCTTTCGTCTTTGTCCGCACCTGCATGCTTTCGCGGGGAATGATATAACGTCAATGTACGCTTAATGTCGGTTCCGGCGTAATGTGATGCTCCGTGAGATCAATCTGATTATTTAGCCCGAAGGGTATTTAAATAACAGTGGATAAACGGCTGCTGTGTGTGTCGGCTTATAAGACGTAGCTCCAGGATTTGTGTCAATGTTAGCCCAAACTACATTTCGAAGTAACGATGATTTTGTTGTTTAATTTCGTGGAATCATACCGCATCAGATGAATTCAGCCCAAATATATTGACATGTGCTAAGGGTCTACCTATATACCGAACGGAAACGGGCCCACTCGCCCCAGTGCTCACTCGCCCTAGTCGACCTGGGCCAGCTCGTCCCGAGCCAGCTCTCCCCGGGTCAACTCGGTCCAAGAGATAATGTCTTTTTTAAATTGTTTTTCTTTGGTGTCTTTTTGCTTGTTCTCTCTCTCTCTCTCTCTCTCTCTCTCTCTCTCTCTCTCTCACGCTCTCTCTATCTCTATCTCTCAAAGGGTTGTCAGGAGATAGACTTGATAGTTTGGTAGTGGTGATAATACCGAACAAAATAAGAGCGGTCCTCATAAAAGCCGAACTTTATTTCGAAATCAAGGCTGTGGAACAGCTGTATAAATGCATGTTTACAGCGATATCTCTATGCCCACAAGCAAACTTGTTATTAAAATGAAGTTTATCATCTATTGCACAAAATAAATCTATTAATTCGAGCGAAGCTGCGATTTATGCACACCTAGAGACCCACCCATGCGAAGGTGCCACGAAACACGAAAAACTGGGTTCGACATCAATGTTTAGAATTTAGTTTTCTCTATGAATACGCTAGCAAACAACAATTATTATGTATCAAATGACCCAGTGGAATAGTGCGCATACGTTTTAGCTACAACATGGCTGTTTTAGTAATAATACTGTGATAGCGATGAAAACAGCTAAAATAGACTCGATGTTTACAATAACAGGATCGATTTCAGCTGATATATTCCATATAATGCATGGGGTTTATAATATATCAAAATTTAGGATTAGACACAGGGAATGTAATTTTGTCCGAATGGGTCCACCACGCAGTGAAATTGTTGCAGAAATTCGCTCCACTGAAGAAAGAGCGCTACTTTTTCTCGTAAAAAATAGAATGGCCAACTGAAGCGTTTTATCGTTCGAACTAAGCCTGTTCTTAGCAGCACTTCATCCATAAAAAATACGAATATACACCATGTATCAGAAGACGCATCAAATGCGATTTTTTTAAGGGATTCGCGCTTTTCATTTATTATAAATCGCACTTATTTTTTATTTTAGTTGTGACTAAAAGTGCAGATGCCGGAAGCCGGTGTCCGGTGATTACATGCAAGCCAAATTACAAAATAGAATAACAGGTTTGAACGCATGAATATGTCAATGGTCAGACTGTTCAAAGGAATATTCGAATCAAGTATAGTGTTTATAGACTTAAAAACATGTCCGATGGTCATACGTGGTGGAGGTTCTCATATTATCAGCCGGTCATACGCGGGTGAGGTTCTCATATGAACATATTATCTGCCGGTCAAACGCTTTGGAGGTTCTCATTATCCGCAGTCATACACGGTGAGGTTCTCATATTATCCGCCGGTCATCCGCGTTCCTATCTAATATGTGGGGGAGGTTCTCATATGAACATATTATCCGGCAGCCATACGCGGTGGAGGTTCATATTATTCGCCGGTCATACGCGAGGGAGATTCTCATATGCGCGGAGGTTCTCATATCCGCCAGCCATACATGTGGGAGGTTCTCATATGATAATATTATCCGCCGGTCATATGCGGTGGAGGTTCATATTATCCAGCGGTGATACGCGGTGGAGGTTCATATTATCTGCCGGTGATACGCAGTCTGTGGGGACGGTTCTCATATTATTAACCGGTCATATGTGGGGGAGGTTCTCATATATGCGCCGCGGTCATACGCGAGGGAGATTCTCATATGCGCGGAGGTTCTCATATCCGCCAGCCATACATGTGGGAGGTTCTCATATGTATAGGTTATTACCTTGTACAGACACCCAAGCGGGTAATAACATATTTATGAACTGATTCGCACCCCGAGGAACAGATTGTCATTGAAAATATCAATTACGTATGATAACCTATCAGATCAATCACATGTGAGCAGAGTTAATTTAGCACCGACATATTCACTATATACTCGACCG
Source organism: Siphonodentalium dalli (assembly GCA_032622095.1). Classification (NCBI taxonomy): domain Eukaryota; kingdom Metazoa; phylum Mollusca; class Scaphopoda; order Gadilida; family Siphonodentaliidae; genus Siphonodentalium; species Siphonodentalium dalli. Next base: position 159,001,239 of record CP136063.1, on the reverse strand, counting down.
TGAGTACTCAATTTGAAAGAAACTCATTCTATTGACCCAATGAATTTGCCACCTTATATTAGTATATAACGCTTCAGTCCGCTCACAATATCATTTCTTAGTTTGATTACTGGTATAACACGACTATTTCAAATGGATTTATCAACTGGCGATTTTTCACTTGAAAATCATTGGGACGATTTGGATTTAACGACAGTTGATATGGCTTCATATGGAAGTCCGACCATCGCAAATAGCAGATTTGCGGCACCAGTTGATGGCGATGTACTCCAAAGCCGTTACCGCCAATGTATTCCACGAAACACTAGATACTCAACATCATGGGGATTAAACGTTTGGCGAGAGTGGGCTGAACATAGAAATTCACTGGAGACAACAATGATAGAGGCGAATTCGCTGGTGCCTCTGCAAATTACATCTGAAATTCCGTTACCCGTTATGGATTTTTGGTTAGAAAGATTCATCACTGAAATTCGTAGAAAAGATGGAAGTGATTACCCGTCATCTACCCTCATGAATATTGCCTCCAGCATTCAGCGGGAACTGCGGTACGTTGGTCACGTGGAGACAAGTATGTTTTCAAAGACTGATACAACATTTGTAAACTTTAGAAAATCGATTGATTGTCGAATGAAGAAGTTGACGGCCGAAGGTGTAGGTGTGTCCCAGAAACATGCTGATCCCATTTTACCCAAGGACGAACTTGCATTTTGGGATACCGGAACGTTTAGCTTGGATAGCGCACAGGGACTGTTTAATGCAGTGTTTTTTTTTATAACTGCAAGTGTTTTGGAATGAGAGCTATGGATGAGCACCGTGATTTAGATTCATCACAATTCAAAGTTGTCTTTGACACAGAAGTTGAATGGAATAAAATAATGTTCCAGGGCCGAAGTTCCAAAAATGTTCAAGGTGGTTTGAACCAGCGTGGCGTGAAACCAAAACAGATTGAACATTTTGAGTTGAAAGAAAACCCCAGATGTTTTGTAAAGTTAATGTCATTGTATTTATCTTAGATTCCTGAAAATGGACCATTCTATAGGAAGCCACTTGTGAAACTATCAGAGGACAATAAACCACGTTTTGGACAGCAACCGGTTGGTAAAAACACATTATCCAAAATGATGAAAACTCTTTTTATTTCTTCTGGAATAAGTATGGAAGGGAGAAATATCACAAATCATTCAGGAAATTTACTTGTGTCACTACCTTATATGACCAAGGTTTTGATGACAAAACTGTGAAATCGATCAGTGGACATCGTTCGAATGCAGTGGACGTCTACAAACGAGTCAGCGTGAAGCGAAAGCTAGAAGTAAGTGCTGCGCTTGCGCCCCCACCTACAAAAGTTACTGCCGAAAGTTCGGTAAAGGCAGAGGAACCCACCCTTTTGATTCCGAAGGAGACATCTTTGTGTTGTGTGGGTGGACATAATTTGACGGTTAGTCAAACCGGCAAACGCCTGAGTGTGGAAATTCCGGACTGCATTGACGAATTTGTGTACACATGGAAGGGTAAAGTGACACAGGTTAAACTGAGTGGATGAACTAATGTGCGTGATGTTCTAAGATCTGTGAATTGACATGATTGTGCAATAACGCATCTACTATATTCCGAATCACATCTTGAATACTATATATTTGAAGATTCTAAGATTTTCGTTTTACTGACCCCCCCCCCCCCCCCCCCCCCCCCCCCGCCCCCGTGGAAATCACTGTACACTGGAGCGAGTTCACAATCCAATCCCAACGCCACGTGATCACTTACAATATATTCGCGGTGTGATTTCACACCTACCCCAAGTTTGCAAGCGGTTAATTCCTGAGCGTTGATTGTTTTCCAATGACACCGTTGTTCAGATTAATATTTTCGGTCCGCAGAAATACAGATTCATACAAGGATTATTGTTCAGCAATTCAAGCAATTTCATTGGTCGAGGGGTGCGAATCAGTTTATAAATATAAATTATGTCCACGCAACGCTAGTACTGAATGCAGCATAGTTAAGCACAAAGGCTATATATATATAAAACTGCTTTGTGTGTGTGGTGCTGCATATGACATAGGAGAGTAAGTGCAATTTGGGGAATAGCATGCAGTGTTTGTGAAAGGTTAGCATCGGGTGTTCTAGTCTGTTGTGAACTATAGGTTACAATACACCAAATACAAATTAGTAGAGTGATTTCCCCTGGCACCCCAAGCTAGGATCAGCATAAAAAAAAATCCTGGCAGCTGAATGATCAATGATACATGGATGAAAAGAGCACGAAAAAATTCACAAAAGTGTTTCCCGACGAGAAACATCAAAATTAGCCACATGGTGAACGGTTATGGCGGTGCAAACGGCGAATAATTTATGGGAGGTGTTTGTGTTTTTTTCGATGTCATTTTTTTTAAGGGTAGTGTGACGTTTGTCAAGCTGCAGTGTGACCCAGTACGTTGACAAGTACTTTTGGGCACATTTTCGTGTGTCTAAAAGAACGTTCTTTAATTTATAATAGTCGCGCAGGGTCAACCCTTTCTTGCGAATACAGGCCAGCGGGATTTGTTAACACTGAGGCCTATGTAAATCATTTGGTGTATTGTAACCTATAGTGAAAAATGGTCGTTTTTCAGATTTCTGCTATGAAACAAGTCCCGTGCTTATTATGCCCACGAAACAAATTGGAAAACACAAAGCACGCGACACGACCAGCTTATTCGGCGCGGGAGCCGTCCAATAAAATTACAAATTCTGCTTCTCGTTGTAGAACCGAAAATTGCCATTTTCGACCTATTTTTGGGCCCAATGATGCCCCTTTAATGAATGTGAGACCATATGTTTTGGCGCCCGACAACCTAGATGAAAGCCAAGGCAGATTTGTCGGGTTTGGGCACGACATGAGAGTAAAGTGTGACGTCAGTATGGACCATACCCCTAAACTATGATGCAAAATTGGACCAGTATCTGGTCAAACGAAGTTGAATTGCCCCTGTTAGATGACAGGTTGACAAAAAAAGCCTACCCTGGAAGTTTGCAGAAATGGTTCGACTATACAACGCGCACAGATTTCCGCAAATAAATATATTCTTGTGAAGGGACAATTTTGTTGGTTTTTTGTCGATTGTTTTCGAAAATTGTGTAGGTGCGCCCAATGTGAAACATAAGTGCGCCCAATTCGCCTTGCGAATAGTATGGCATATTTTCTGGAAGTGGTATCTACCAGCTATCAGATCGACAACCTGTATGTACATCGTCATTGTTTACTTTGCCAAAATGCATCTAAAATGAATTTTTTTTTACATTCAAGTCCAGGTAGTTTTTTTGCAAATTTAGCTATGGGTGGTCGCAGAAAAGGGTTAATAAAGTAAGAGCACAGGCATGTTTCTAATCAAATTTATTTATTTTGACGTGGGTATATAAATGGACGCAATTTAATATCATTTGGGGCGACTTTCTGGTCTTTCCAGTGACCACTATAGGTTACAATACACCAAATATAAATTTGTAGAGTCATTTCCCCTGGCACCCCCCAAGCTAGGATCAGCATACAAAATTTCCTGGCAGCTGAATGGTCAATGATATATGGATGAAAAGTGCACGAAGAAATGCACAAAAGTGTTTCCCGATAAGAAACATCAAATATAGCCACTGGTGAACGGTTACGGCTGTACATATGGCGAATAATTTATGGGAGGTGTTTGTGTTTTTTTATATGTCATTTTTTTCTAAATTTTAAGGGTAGTGTGACGTTTGTCAAGCTGCAGTGTGACCCAATACGTTGACAAGTACTTTTGGGCACATTTTCGTGTGTCTAAAAGAACGTTCTTTAATTTGTAATACTCGTGCAGGGTCAACTCTTTCCTGCGAATACAGGCCAGCCGGATTTGTAAACACTGATGCCTATGTAAATCATTGGTGTAGTGTGAACCAGATATAATATCAAGCGGCCATTGTTCCAGGGTAACGGTTTGTTATCCCGTATCGCGGGCTTTCAAAAACTATGGGAAACTTCATTTACATTGTCATTCTTGCAATTATAGTTTTAACGCAGATATATAGGTCTCCATTTTAACCAGTACTTCCAAGGAGTCGGGAGCGAGTTCATACTCGCAAATTTTCAATTCACTTGTGCTAAAATGTGCAATCGTCCCTCTTTTCGGTCCGCAGAAATACAGATTCATACAAGGATTATTGTTCAGCAATTCAAGCAATTTCATTGGTCGAGGGGTGCGAATCAGTTTATAAGATAATATTATCCGCCGGTCATATGCGGTGGAGGTTCATATTATCCAGCGGTGATACGCGGTGGAGGTTCATATTATCTGCCGGTGATACGCAGTCTGCGGGGAAGGTTCTCATATTATTAACCGGTCATATGTGGGGGAGGTTCTCATATATCCGCCGCGGTCATACGTGTGGGGGGGTTCTCATATGAACATATTATCCGCCGATGATACATGGTGGAGGTTAATATTATCCGCCAGTCATACGCAAGAGAGGTTCTCATATTATCCGCCGGTCATACGCGGGGGAGGTTTTCATATTATCAGCCGGTCATACGCGGGTGAGGTTCTCATATGAACATAATATCCGCCGGTCAAACGCTTATGAGGTTCTCATATTATCCGCCGATCATATGTGGGGGAGGTTCTCATATGAACATATTATCCGCCAGTCATACACGGTGGAGGTTCTCATATTATTCGCCGGTCATATGTGAGGGAGATTCTCAGAAGAATAGGGGTCTCGTTCGCCCCACTTCTAAAAATAGAATCTTTGGGGTCTAAAATTGGTTGTACTAAAATATTCCCAAAACTTCCAAAATATCAAAAACCCAAATTTTTTTTCAAAACTTCCAAAAATTATTTTTTCCAAAAAATTTCAAAACCCAAAACTTCCAAAAAATTTCAAAATCTCCAAATTTCAAAACAAGAAAAAAATTTCAAAAACCCTCAAAATTATTTCTCTAAAAAAAAAAAGTTTAAATAAAAAATTTATAACGAGTTTTCGGTTTCTGAGAATCTCGATATTAAAAATTATTATATGATCATAAGTTTCTTTCCCCCAATTCCTATGTTAAAAAGTAACGAAAAAATCGAGATATCTAACGATGTTCACCTCATTAATGAGGGTCTAATGAAACAACAGGTTAATATCAGTTCTGAGTGACGTCAGAAACTTCACGGGTTAACATAACTTATTATCAGACCTGAAAATTTATCAGGTTTTCCAGCGACGTTCAACGTCACAACGTCTTGTCCAATCAAAGCGCGTTTCATATAATAAAACAGTTATCGCATTGTTTCTTGGTTGACACGAGGAATTGTCAGCCCTCGGAAGCCAATATTCACCTCGGCCTTCGGCCTTGGTGAATATTGACTTCACCGGGTTGACAATTCCTCGTGTCAACCTCGAAACAATGCGATAACTGTATAATGTCGAATGTTTATTAAAATTATTTGTGTGTAATATCTTTCGTTATTTTTTTTTTCAAATATTTTTCATGAAATTATTAATCGATGTTTAGAAATAGCTTTATTGGACATTGTGACCATCGGTATGAATGCATACATTCCAGTGTTTATCGGACGCAGTTCATACATATATAATTGTCATACCTGAAAATAGACACCATTACTCTTACATAAATAATAAAGAGCGTTTATTCTTAACTTCTCTATCCCTGATGAAGTTATTGAGTATATGACAGGTGTGTATTATCGTGTATTATTGAAAGTATTGAGATGTACTATCTTGAATCACGAGCGGACAACCCCCAGAATGAACTGTCATATTCGATGGAACATATTATGTACACGTAATCACACACGACATTGTGGGTAACAATGTATGTGTCACACCTTGCTTTACCAAATGAATTCTATTATATCCCATTCACAGTTATATGCTGTTCAGAAAACATATCGATTTAATGTCTGAGCAGAATTAGTTGTTTAACGGGTTAGTATCAATTAAGGTTGATAAACTGTGTCATTGTTAGCATTAACACGATAATTAGTTATCCAAAACATGCATACATAATACGTCCAGGTCGTGAGACACTCAATAATATAAATTGCTTCGGTGTCATCGTTATAACAACATTACGTAATAACCACTTATCACTCCATTCACACTTACGCTCATTTTGTATACCAAAACTCCAGTTAGCACCGATGCCTGCAATGTATTATTTATAATAATTGGACTCATTGATCTCACGTAAATAATACTCTTAGTTGTTCCAATAAAATAGTTATCAAATTCGATCACCAATAGATTTGACTGTGGAATGTAATGACCTTTAACTTATTTATCGATCTAAAAGGACACTCATTATGAATGAATGTTAACAATACAAGCGCACGAATGAAGAGCGTTGAACATATACGAAATTACTACACGAATGAATTGAACCTTGAAATTTATATTTCACATCTTACCAACAACAGCTACAGACATAATCATAGTATTATACTGTCTTGCATGTACACACGTTATGACATCATTAAAGGCGGACAATCCACTCACGGTGTGACAACAGATACGGACATAGGCATAGTGCTATACAGTCTTCTATGTACCCACGCTATGACACCATTAACGTACATTGGATGTTAGGTATATGACTCTTGAGTATGCACCAATCAATGAGTAAATGATCAAAAAAATGAGCAAATGAGCAAAAAATGAGCAAATGAGCAAAAAATGAGCAAATGAGCAAGAAAATGAGCAAATGAGCAATAAAAATGAGCAAATGAGCATAAACATGAGCAAATGAGCAAGAAAATGAGCAAATGAGCAAGAAAATGAGCAAATGAGCAATAAAAATGAGCAAATGAGCAAAAAAATGAGCAAATGAGCAAGAAAATGAGCAAATGAGCTATAAAAATGAGCAAATGAGCAAATAAATGAGCAAATGAGCAAAAAAATGAGCAATAAAATGAGCAAATGAGCAATAAAAATGAGCAAATGAGCAAAAAAAATGAGCAAATGAGCAAAAAAAATGAGCAAATGAGCAAGAAAATGAGCAAATGAGCAAGAAAATGAGCAAATGAGCAATACAAATGAGCAAATGAGCAAAAAAATGAGCAAATGAGCAAGAAAATGAGCAATAAAAATGAGCAAATAAGCAAAACAATGAGCAAATGAGCAAGAAAATGAGCAAAATGAGCAAGAAAATGAGCAAATGAGCAATACAAATGAGCAATACAAATGAGCAAATGAGCAAGTGATCATGTCGATAATAAAAAGCAGCATTTTATAGATCGAAAAGAAATTTTGTCAGAATATTGTCATCAACTCAATCAAGATCTCAACGAAACACATTATTGACATCGATAACTATCATGGTGCATTGGCATTCATGGCCAGACAAATTTAATTCGTGTGTCTACAATACAACCTACCTATCCAAATGTCAATGCAATTATGAGTGATTTCAATATGAGTGCTCTATTATATAGATATATGTAACCTGGTGACATGATGAAATCGATTGTGATACAAAGCTAAAGTACCGCCCCATAGGGCAGATACATAGCTAAAGTACCGCTCATAGAGCAGAAGCTAAAATACCGCTCTAACGTTGTCTGAATCTACAGCCCCTTCATTATTATATCCGTGTTTGGTCAGTTTGACCATTTTCTTCATGATCATGTTATGTATGGGTGATGTTTTCATTCGATGCTGGTATTCTATTAATCGTTCGTAACTTTTGAGAAAGAGGAACAACACAATAACAACAACAACAACAACAACCGCCGCCGCCGTAGCGTGACGAGCAAAATGTGATGTTTACACACTTAAGCTCTGGATAAACAATACATATCGCATCTGCAGCAGTCTACTTCATTGTGAATTAAGTCACTCTGGGTTAGTTGACTACATGCATGCACACACAACACAGCCGAGGGTTATTGTAATTTAATGAAAATGTCACACCGAGGTACGCCATCTTGATTGCTTTCAAAAAATAGTGCAACTTACCTGTTGGTAATTACTCATACGAATGAAGAGCGTTTAACTGATACGAAATTACTACACGAATGAACTGAGTCTTGACATTTATAATTCACATCTTTCTTAAATGTTCCAACACATACAGACATAGACATAGTGTTATACAGTCTTATATGTACACACGCTACGACACCATTAAAGGTGGACAATACACTCACGATGTGACAACATATACAGCCATAGACATAGTGTTATACAGTCTTCTATGTACCAACGCTATGACATAATTAAAGGGGGATAATACACGCACGGTGTGGAATGTTAAAGTGACACGCGGTAAGGGACGTGATGTAATATTGGTGAAACCCCCTCCCCCCTTATAGATATATAACGAAGATGAGAATAACATGTTGATGAAGTTTATTGAAATTTAATCATTGTCTGAATCTTCGACCGTTAGATTTACTTCTAAGAGTTTCTTGAATTTTCTCATCGCTTCATCTGCAGCCCATTCATTATTATATCCGTGTTTGGTCAGTTTGACCATTTTCTTCATGATTATGTTATGTATGCGTGATGTTTTCAATCGATACTGGTATTCTATTAATCGTCTATAACTTTTGAGAAACAGAGCAAACTCTGTGTCGATGGTATCCTCTTTTCCCGACATGCTCTCATCTCCCGAAATGCTCTCTTCTTCTTTCACATCATTGGTGACGCGTTTCATCATACTTTTGAATGTGTCCATCTCGTTGACACATCGCGCAGCTTTCTTAAGACCGAATACCGTTCTACTACCGACGACATTACCATCTTCTGAATCTGATAGCGTTCCCCGTTCATCTTCATCTGAATCTAGAACCGCTTCGTCAGATTCATCGGTATCTTTTCCGAAGAGAGTTGGTTTTGTCTCGGACATAACTCCGTGTTTAATCTGTTTATGTCTTTGTAGATTGTAGTTCGTCGATAAAATAATGCCACATAAATCACACCCGTGCATTATCGCGAATTATTGGAAGAACCATCACTCTTATAAGTAGCGATAAAAAGAGAGAATAAGGTGTGGTATACAACCGTCGCGCTAAGAGTACGGTCGTCCCGGGGCTAGGGTATAGATATTTGACCGCCGGTGATTCAATTAATGCCAATTTATCAGTATGGTACTCTATGTATTCATTCATGATTTGGCTAATCGTATGACACTGGTCTTTTCATTTTCTTCTTATTATTAGACAAACCTCCAACAGACACTCTCTTGTTGGTTTGTGTGGACGCTTTACGTGTGTTTGTCAACTTATTTGCTGCAACTTCGGCCTTAGCCATTTCAATCGCTTGAGCGATGGGTGTCACCACGTTAATATGTGGTTTTAGAACGTCTTCTTCACTATCACTATTTTTAGTTCTGTCAATAAAGTATCGACCCTGATTATCTGGGATTAACTTCCCATCAACCATATCTCTGAAATGTTTTCTCCACATTTCAAGATCTGCTGGAATATACGGGATCGACATGTTTCTTCAAAATGTAGTGTACAAGTCACTCTTTTTTTCTGCATTTTATTTTAGAAAGTTTATCGCCTCTTATAAAAATCGATTATTGGCCATGAATGCCAAATGCACCATGATAGTTATCGATGTCAATAATGCGTTTCGTTGAGATCTTGATTGAGTATGCACCAATCAATTAACAATGACACAGAATATCACACAAAGTATATTCAAGGGGGTGAGAAAAAGAGCAAATGAGTAAAAAAATGAGCAAATGAGCAAATAAATGAGCAAATGAGCAAATAAATGAGCAAATGAGTAAAAAAAATGATCAAAACTTCCAAAATTTCCAAAACTTCCAAAATTTCCAAAATTTCAAAAATTTCAAAAATTTCAAAAATTTCAAAAATTTCAAAAACTTCAAACATTTCAAAAAACTTCAAAAATTTCAAAAAACTTCAAAAATTTCAAAAACTTCAAAAATTTCAAAAACTTCAAAAATAAGACCCCGGCGGCGGCGGCGGCACCGCCGCAGTAAAATACCGCAATGCCGCCGCCGCCGCCGCCGTCGCCACCGCCGCCGCCGGGGTCTTATTTTTGAAGTTTTTGAAATTTTTGAAGTTTTTGAAATTTTTGAAGTTTTTTGAAATTTTTGAAGTTTTTTGAAATTTTTGAAGTTTTTGAAATTTTTGAAATTTTGGAAATTTTGGAAATTTTGGAAATTTTTGAAATTTTGGAAGTTTTGATCATTTTTTTACTCATTTGCTCATTTATTTGCTCATTTGCTCATTTATTTGCTCATTTGCTCATTTTTTTACTCATTTGCTCTTTTTCTCACCCCCTTGAATATACTTTGTGTGATATTCTGTGTCATTGTTAATTGATTGGTGCATACTCAATCAAGATCTCAACGAAACGCATTATTGACATCGATAACTATCATGGTGCATTTGGCATTCATGGCCAATAATCGATTTTTATAAGAGGCGATAAACTTTCTAAAATAAAATGCAGAAAAAAAGAGTGACTTGTACACTACATTTTGAAGAAACATGTCGATCCCGTATATTCCAGCAGATCTTGAAATGTGGAGAAAACATTTCAGAGATATGGTTGATGGGAAGTTAATCCCAGATAATCAGGGTCGATACTTTATTGACAGAACTAAAAATAGTGATAGTGAAGAAGACGTTCTAAAACCACATATTAACGTGGTGACACCCATCGCTCAAGCGATTGAAATGGCTAAGGCCGAAGTTGCAGCAAATAAGTTGACAAACACACGTAAAGCGTCCATACAAACCAACAAGAGAGTGTCTGTTGGAGGTTTGTCTAATAATAAGAAGAAAATGAAAAGACCAGTGTCATACGATTAGCCAAATCATGAATGAATACATAGAGTACCATACTGATAAATTGGCATTAATTGAATCACCGGCGGTCAAATATCTATACCCTAGCCCCGGGACGACCGTACTCTTAGCGCGACGGTTGTATACCACACCTTATTCTCTCTTTTTATCGCTACTTATAAGAGTGATGGTTCTTCCAATAATTCGCGATAATGCACGGGTGTGATTTATGTGGCATTATTTTATCGACGAACTACAATCTACAAAGACATAAACAGATTAAACACGGAGTTATGTCCGAGACAAAACCAACTCTCTTCGGAGAAGATACCGATGAATCTGACGAAGCGGTTCTAGATTCAGATGAAGATGAACGGGGAACGCTATCAGATTCAGAAGATGGTAATGTCGTCGGTAGTAGAACGGTATTCGGTCTTAAGAAAGCTGCGCGATGTGTCAACGAGATGGACACATTCAAAAGTATGATGAAACGCGTCACCAATGATGTGAAAGAAGAAGAGAGCATTTCGGGAGATGAGAGCATGTCGGGAAAAGAGGATACCATCGACACAGAGTTTGCTCTGTTTCTCAAAAGTTATAGACGATTAATAGAATACCAGTATCGATTGAAAACATCACGCATACATAACATAATCATGAAGAAAATGGTCAAACTGACCAAACACGGATATAATAATGAATGGGCTGCAGATGAAGCGATGAGAAAATTCAAGAAACTCTTAGAAGTAAATCTAACGGTCGAAGATTCAGACAATGATTAAATTTCAATAAACTTCATCAACATGTTATTCTCGTCTTCGTTATATATCTATAAGGGGGGAGGGGGTTTCACCAATATTACATCACGTCCCTTACCGCGTGTCACTTTAACATTCCACACCGTGCGTGTATTATCCCCCTTTAATTATGTCATAGCGTTGGTACATAGAAGACTGTATAACACTATGTCTATGTCTGTATATGTTGTCACATCGTGAGTGTATTGTCCACCTTTAATGGTGTCGTAGCGTGTGTACATATAAGACTGTATAACACTATGTCTATGTCTGTATGTGTTGGAACATTTAAGAAAGATGTGAAATATAAATGTCAAGACTCAGTTCATTCGTGTAGTAATTTCGTATCAGTTAAACGCTCTTCATTCGTATGAGTAATTACCAACAGGTAAGTTGCACTATTTTTTGAAAGCAATCAAGATGGCGTACCTCGGTGTGACATTTTCATTAAATTACAATAACCCTCGGCTGTGTTGTGTGTGCATGCATGTAGTCAACTAACCCAGAGTGACTTAATTCACAATGAAGTAGACTGCTGCAGATGCGATATGTATTGTTTATCCAGAGCTTAAGTGTGTAAACATCACATTTTGCTCGTCACGCTACGGCGGCGGCGGTTGTTGTTGTTGTTGTTGTTATTGTGTTGTTCCTCTTTCTCAAAAGTTACGAACGATTAATAGAATACCAGCATCGAATGAAAACATCACCCATACATAACATGATCATGAAGAAAATGGTCAAACTGACCAAACACGGATATAATAATGAAGGGGCTGTAGATTCAGACAACGTTAGAGCGGTATTTTAGCTTCTGCTCTATGAGCGGTACTTTAGCTATGTATCTGCCCTATGGGGCGGTACTTTAGCTTTGTATCACAATCGATTTCATCATGTCACCAGGTTACATATATCTATATAATAGAGTACTCATATTGAAATCACTCATAATTGCATTGACATTTGGATAGGTAGGTTGTATTGTAGACACACGAATTAAATTTGTCTGGCCATGAATGCCAATGCACCATGATAGTTATCGATGTCAATAATGTGTTTCGTTGAGATCTTGATTGAGTTGATGACAATATTCTGACAAAATTTCTTTTCGATCTATAAAATGCTGCTTTTTATTATCGACATGATCACTTGCTCATTTGCTCATTTGTATTGCTCATTTGCTCATTTGTATTGCTCATTTGCTCATTTTCTTGCTCATTTTGCTCATTTTCTTGCTCATTTGCTCATTTTTTTGCTCATTTGCTCATTTTTATTGCTCATTTGCTCATTTTCTTGCTCATTTGCTCATTTTTTTGCTCATTTGCTCATTTTTATTGCTCATTTGCTCATTTTCTTGCTCATTTGCTCATTTTCTTGCTCATTTGCTCATTTTTTTGCTCATTTGCTCATTTTTTTGCTCATTTGCTCATTTTTATTGCTCATTTGCTCATTTTATTGCTCATTTTTTTGCTCATTTGCTCATTTATTTGCTCATTTGCTCATTTTTATTGCTCATTTGCTCATTTTCTTGCTCATTTGCTCATTTTTTTGCTCATTTGCTCATTTTTATTGCTCATTTGCTCATTTTCTTGCTCATTTTCTCGTTTTCTTGCTCATTTGCTCATTTTTTTGCTCATTTGCTCATTTTTATTGCTCATTTGCTCATTTTCTTGCTCATTTGCTCATTTTCTTGCTCATTTGCTCATTTTTTTGCTCATTTGCTCATTTTTTTGCTCATTTGCTCATTTTTATTGCTCATTTGCTCATTTTATTGCTCATTTTTTTGCTCATTTGCTCATTTATTTGCTCATTTGCTCATTTTTATTGCTCATTTTCTTGCTCATTTGCTCATTTTTTTGCTCATTTGCTCATTTTTATTGCTCATTTGCTCATTTTCTTGCTCATTTTCTCATTTTCTTGCTCATTTGCTCATTTTTATGCTCATTTGCTCATTTTTATTGCTCATTTGCTCATTTTCTTGCTCATTTGCTCATTTTCTTGCTCATTTGCTCATTTTTTGCTCATTTGCTCATTTTTTTGATCATTTACTCATTGATTGGTGCATACTCAAGAGTCATATACCTAACATCCAATGTACGTTAATGGTGTCATAGCGTGGGTACATAGAAGACTGTATAACACTATGCCTATGTCCGTATCTGTTGTCACACCGTGAGTGGATTGTCCGCCTTTAATGATGTCATAGCGTGTGTACATGCAAGACAGTATAATACTATGATTATGTCTGTAGCTGTTGTTGGTAAGATGTGAAATATAAATTTCAAGGTTCAATTCATTCGTGTAGTAATTTCGTATATGTTCAACGCTCTTCATTCGTGCGCTTGTATTGTTAACATTCATTCATAATGAGTGTCCTTTTAGATCGATAAATAAGTTAAAGGTCATTACATTCCACAGTCAAATCTATTGGTGATCGAATTTGATAACTATTTTATTGGAACAACTAAGAGTATTATTTACGTGAGATCAATGAGTCCAATTATTATAAATAATACATTGCAGGCATCGGTGCTAACTGGAGTTTTGGTATACAAAATGAGCGTAAGTGTGAATGGAGTGATAAGTGGTTATTACGTAATGTTGTTATAACAATGACACCGAAGCAATTTCTATTATTGAGTGTCTCACGACCTGGACGTATTATGTATGCATGTTTTGGATAACTAATTATCGTGTTAATGCTAACAATGACACAGTTTATCAACCTTAATTGATATTAACCCGTTAAACAACTAATTCTGCTCAGACATTAAATCGATATGTTTTCTGAACAGCATATAACTGTGAATGGGATATAATAGAATTCATTTGGTAAAGCAAGGTGTGATACATACATTGTTACCCACAATGTCGTGTGTGATTACGTGTACATAATATGTTCCATCGAATATGACAGTTCATTCTGGGGGTTGTCCGCTCGTGATTCAAGATAGTACATCTCAATACTTCCAATAATTCACGATAATACACACCTGTCATATACTCAATAACTTCATCAGGGATAGAGAAGTTAAGAATAAACGCTCTTTATTATTTATGTAAGAGTAATGGTGTCTATTTTCAGGTATGACAATTATATATGTATGAACTGCGTCCGATAAACACTGGAATGTATGCATTCATACCGATGGACATTAAAGCTATTTCTAAACATCGATTAATAATTTCATGAAAAATATTTGAAAAAAAAAATAACGAAAGATATTACACACAAATAATTTTAATAAACATTCGACATTTTTTAATATCGAGATTCTCAGAAACCGAAAACTCGTTATAAATTTTTTATTTAAACTTTTTTTTTTAGAGAAATAATTTTGAGGGTTTTGAAATTTTTGCTTTTTTTGAAATTTGGAGATTTTGAAATTTTTTGGAAGTTTTGGGTTTTGAAATTTTTTGGAAAAATAATTTTTGGAAGTTTTGAATTTTTTTTTGGGTTTTGATATTTTGGAAGTTTTGGGAATATTTTAGTACAACCAATTTTAGACCCCAAAGATTCTATTTTTAGAAGTGGGGCGAACGAGACCCCTATTCTTCTATTCTCATATGAACATATATATCCGCCAGTCATACACGGTGGAGGTTCAAATTATTCGCCGGTCATATATGAGGGAGATTCTCATATGCAGCGGAGGTTCTCATATTATCCGCCAGCCATACATGTGGGAGGTTCTCATATGAAAATATTATCTGCCAGTCATATGCGGTGGAGGTTCATATTATCCACCGGTCATATGTGGTGGAGGTACTCATATGAACATAATATCCACCAGTCATAGGCGGTGGAGGTTCATATTATTCGCCCGGCATACGTGAGGGAGATTCTCATATGCGGGGTAGGTTCTCATATTATCCGCCGGTCACACATGTGGGAGGTTCTCATATAAAGATATTATCCTCCGGTGATACATGGTGGAGGTTAATATTATCCACCAGTCATACGCAAGAGAGGTTCTCATATTATCAGCCAGTTATACGTGGGGGGAGGTTCTCTTATTATCCACCGGTCATACGTGGGGGAGGTTCTCATATGAACTTATTATCCGCCAGTCATACGCGGTGGAGGTTCATATTATTTGCCGGTCATATGCGAGGGAGATTCTCATATGCGCGGATGTCCTCATATTATCCACCAGCCGTACATGTGGGAGGTTCTTATATGAATATATTATCCGCCGGTCATATGCAGTGGAGGTTCATATTATCCACCGGTCATATGCGGTTGAGGTTCATATTATTCACCGGTCATATGTGGGAGATGTTCTCATATCATCCGCAGATCATAGGTGTGGGAGTTTCTCATATGAACATATTATCCGCCGGTCATAGGCGGTGGAGGTTCATATTAATCGCCCGTCTTATACGCAAGGGAGATTCTTATATGCGGGGTAGGTTCTCATATTATCCACCGGTCATACATGTGGGAGTTTATCATATGAACATATTATCCACCGGTCAGCATACACGGTGGAGGTTAATATTTTCCGGCAGTCATACGCAAGAGGGGTTCTCATATTATCCCCGGTCATCTGTGGGGAGGTTCTCATATATATTATCCGCCGGTCATATGGGGGAGGTTCTTATATGAACATATTATCCGCCAGTCATACGCGGTGGAGGTTCATATTTATTCACCGGTCATACGCGAGGGAGATTCTCATATGCGGGGGAGGTTCTCATATTATCCATAATAAGCTAACGTTTTGTTTTCAAATTTCTTTTCATGAACCTCAGGATCCATCTTGGATTTTAATATTTACACCATTAACGTATTTGGATAACGCTACAGTCCGCACCTGTCTGTCCGCATATTGGGTGGCATTATTTGAATCTATAGGCAAACCAATTAGCCCGCATTTGTGAGCAGGTAATTATCAAATTGTACATGCACGATCAAGCTTCACATCTAGGTGTAATTTGGCCATGTAAGTACCATGTGCTTGGTTGCGAGCACACAAGACACCGATCGTTCTCATACAGATGCTTATTTGAAGTTCTAATACTAAATTTATAATATCCCCCCAATATACGAGACTAATTTTGTGTAAAATAATTAACGTGCTATCTGATGCATGCATCTTAGTTTTCTTGTATAGATTAACGTGTGGTTTGATATTTATCCCACTCACATCCGTATCGTGTCGTTGTATCCTATATATAACATGCAGCATGGTGGGCTTGAAATGATTCTATAATACGGTTCCTATAAAGAAGCAATCAACGAAAAGAAGCCGTGTTGTGTTTTGGCCTGACGTTTGACACGTCGAAGTTGACCGATTAACAATGACCCACTGAGTAACCATGACCATGAACTACATTTATAACCCTCTATATGCGAAATACTAATTGGGGAGTAGGATAATAAGTTCAACATACGGACATCGATGTATACTTTATGTAGTTTGTTTAACTTATAATCTGAACATTTCTCAACAATTAATAGGATTCCTGCACTTATATTATCTTTTCTACTGTCTATAATAATCGTATGGGGCACATGAGTCCATTGCTAGCGAACCAAATATTTGGTTCGTATATATGCTAATCTGAATTTGTTGTGTTGAATCGAAAACGATCACATAATTATGAACAAAGCATAAGATGCATTCAGGTTTCAGCGAATTTGGTCAATGGGGGAAGCTACATGCTGACGTTGTTCGTCGAGATTCGTTGAATCGACATGACATGTTATGGATGAAATGTACATAATGAAATGGAGATGCTTCTCCATCTATAGTATCTCAAGCGGAGAGCTCACCCAGCGTTAATAACAGCAAAATACTCTCCGCTGCCATCTCGACAACATACATTGCGGATTTTTATTTGTTTGCAATGGTGTCAAATCGGACCGTATATCTTTAATATATTTGTGGCCTTATACGTATAGGATCTGATAATTGTTTGGCGTAGAAACAACAGTAGTTTTAAGGTCTCGAATGGAGTGGTGCATCTTTAACACTTTCTTCACAAAATACTCAATGACGAGTAGTTCCCTTGGAAATTTTCTAAAAATAAATTTAACAAACAGGTCGTTTGTTGAACATATTATCTGAATAATTCAATAAATATAATTGCAATTGTATTATCTTTGTGTTGGTCTGCCGTCTGATCATATATCCGGAACATCCCTCCAGATGAAGAATAGACCATTTCACTGTATATTTTATAACTGAGTGGGAAAATCCATTCAGTAAAAGGGTTAATATTCCAGTATGTTTTATATATATTCCAGGTCATCAAGATGCTAATGGCAGTTATCACACTATTCGCTTTGTGTTGGGGTCCTATTCTTGTCACGAATGTACTGACGTCATTCGGTGTTTTGCACGAAAGGAACTATGGGTTCACTAAACCACTCAGACAGGTTTTTTATCTCCTCTCATACAGTAACAGCTGTGTTAATCCGGTTCTCTACGGCTTCATGTCTAAGAACTTCAGAGAAACATTCAAATACACCATTATTCTAATTTGTACCAGGAGAACTTCCCGCGAGTGGTTACCACAGCAGTTCATCCCGCCCAGGAATGAGTCGTTCACGAAAACAACTTCCTTTGCTGCGAATGATCGGAATAAAATCGTGTTTACCAATCCGTCATTTAACACTATCTGTGACTCAGAAAGCTGTAAGCTTACATGTACCGATCCATCGGATGGACTGACACCGGACCCAAACCATTGTGAAGAAACGAATGGAATTTCCGTCACGCCATGAGCAACTATACATATCCATAACAACATGTGTAATCTACTTGCACGAGTATAAATTATTGTGAAATCTTTTTACATAAAAGTTATTTGATAAGTATCAATGAGTGTTGTGAACAACCGTACGCGAATGAACCATTACCAATATACTCCATGCAACACCCCTGGTTAAGTGCCCTGGTAATTTGCTATGATGCTAGTGAGACCTACTGAATTATTATGATGATGGTGGTGCAAAATGATGCTGTTAAGAAATTATATACCGTTACTTTTTTCAAAATTTGTCATTTCCGTGCCCTTTGGCTAAACTGAATGAACGGAGGAAACCCACACACGTGCGATCGGTTTGTATCGCTTTCCGCGTTCGGATTTCGGAGGGAAAATTAATGTGTTCGTTCATTTTTAGACTATAAAAGCCGTCCGATGTTCGGAATAGAAAGTTTCATATTACAGAGGTGATTTTTAGTGAGAATGCACTTGGATGAATTCGGGATGGACACTTTGTTCGGTATGGAGAGGGATTCGGTTTATAGAGGGTCAGGTTTGGAGAGGTTTTACTGTATATGGTAAACTATTTTAGCAATGGCACATTTTGATACAGCCAACCTACCATTACCAAGATGGAAATTTCTGTCATTTGCAAACACTCGAGCAGCCATGATTTAAATCGTTCTAAATATATAGATATCAGGTTTATGGAGGCAAGGACTCAGTTTGAGCGTTCATTGTTTCAAATATGCTTG
Source organism: Siphonodentalium dalli (assembly GCA_032622095.1). NCBI lineage: Eukaryota > Metazoa > Mollusca > Scaphopoda > Gadilida > Siphonodentaliidae > Siphonodentalium > Siphonodentalium dalli. The sequence continues at coordinate 158,982,192 of CP136063.1, read as the reverse complement.
CTTCAGTGAGCGTGAACAAATTCTTATTTCTTATCGAAATGGTCATGTATCGATCAGGATGGCACATTGAGATGTCCCTCGTGTGTTTTTCGCAAATGACAATTTTAGAAGAAATAACGGTGTTTTTTTTTAACGGAATCATTTTCACCACCAGCATCATAGAAATTAACAGGACCCTCCAGCATCATTAGCAGGGCCACAAAACCAGGACAACTCTGGTCGAACGGCACTCAAAGAAATCTGGACGTTGTATACAAGAAACTCGGATCGAGTCTACAAGAAACCCGGATCGTGTCTAAATGAAGCCCAGGCCGTGTCTAAAAAAAATTCGGATCGTGTCTATACAAGAACCCCGAATCGTGTATATACAACAAACCCGGATCGTGTATATACAGGAAACTCGGATCGTATATATACAAGAAACTCGGATCGTGTATATATACAAGAAGTACAGACCGTGTATAAAATAAACTCAGATCGTGTCTATACGAGAAACCCGGTCGTGTATATACAATAAGTCCAGACCGTGTCTACAAGAAATTGAATTGTGTCTATACAAGAAACCCAGATCGAGACTATACTGGACGCCCAGACGAACACACACCCGGATCAATTGTTAATATAAATCAGGTTTCTCGTGGAAAATGTTTCCGGGTCTTGTGACATGATCCGGGTTTCTGGTTAGGGCCCTGCGAACCTTATAATTTAGGTCGAACCGAACCTTGAAACCGAATCATCGTCTTGGTTTCGAATCGAACCGAATCTCGAACCTCGAACCCAATTACCGACCGTGTCGTTGAAGAGAGTGCAAGCGACGTACTCTTAATACTAGTAGCCAGTTAGAACGTATGTGGATCATTATAATAGTACAATCAACGTGTTATATACAAATTTATCGTACACGATATAAGATAATTACATGTTGAAGAAATATTTTATATTGGAGATGAATGAAAATCCGATAAAACGTTGATTTTATGTTACGTTTATGTCCATACATTATATTACATAACCCCGATTAAACAACTATTCGATTATCATTCTCCGTATATACCCGCGTCCGCTCACTGAGCTTCACTCATGAAAAATCATAACTTATCACTTATTCTAACAGTATAAGTGAGACAGATGTCTGATTGAATCATCGGTCAAGCTTCCAGTAGTACATATGTACAATGTAAGCAACGCGATAATCGACGCATTGAACTCCAATCACACTGACAGCATGAACGCGCCACGTGGCATAGGAGCGATAACTCTATTTTAATTGATCGATTATTCCATTCAAGTCGACAAATACATATAACTAACAAAATTGCAGACAAATATATCGCCAATGATTCGCCCATCAGTTGGGACGCGTCCACGTTCACCAGTCTAGAGGGGACATAGGATAAGCACATGCTATGGGCGTGGCGGACACTCATTGTACACACAGTTTCACAACGCAAGTATTAAATCGACTGTTATTGACTGGGTTGACTTGTTTTCAAATCTGCGCATTTTGCTTCTGTTTTTACAAGTGACTTACAATTGGTTTTTATCGGAGAGTAATATCACACTGGTCAAGTAGTCATGCTAATGTTCTATGATGCGGTTGGTTCCAGCTGAATTGCCATGATGCTCTTATGGGCTTAGGGCAACTGATGCTGTCAACAAAAAGTACCGTTATAATTTATTTTATTTCTCTAATTCGCGGTGATCCGATAATCTGAACATATCTAGGCCCAGGGAACGCCATTAAGGGCATCAAACAGTCAAGAATCAAGATGGTTATTCGCGTCGTTTTATAAACACCAGCGCATCCAATGCCATCCATGCCGTATTATATTTTTCAAAAATGTATTTGTTCTTGAATGTTTCACACTCACACTGTTTTTTTCCCAATCGTTCGGATAGTCAAACATCACGAAAATGACAACTTCAGAAAAAATAACGGTACTTTTGCGTGACGGCATCAGTTTGCCCTACCCGCATCATGGCAATTCAACGGGACCACCAGACTGCACCAGTATCATAGCATATTAACAGAACAACTTAACCAGGGGCGTATGATCCCAAAATAAGCACCATTGGGCTGATTGGAGTTGGGCCCCGGGTTGCAGCTGGAATATTTTCTCTTGAAAATAAACAAGGACGATAAGAGTACCCATACATGTTTATTTGGGTCCCGACTCCCGACAGTATAGGCATATGTGCGTATGGTATTATATATGATAGCAATAAATGATGAGGCCACCGTGAGGGGTCCCAGGTCCGGGAACCCTTTTTTTGGTTATATATTACATGTTATCTATATTATATTCTAATTGTAAATTCGTAATATATAACCAAAAAATATATATATAAAAAGTTCCATCATCCATGATCCCGGAGCACAGCACGAATAGATAAACTATAAGATTGAAGATTCATTCAACATGTTTTAAAAGATATATAATAATTGTAAATCCCGGGTATAAATTAACGGTATAGGTAATACCTTTTTATAAAGATGCCCAGAAGGATCGAAAGCTCGTATTGTGTAACAATATATTTGCGCAAATACTACATCTCATGAATCTAAAAAGGTATTACCTATACCGATAATTTATACCCGGGATTTACAATTATCGTAAACAGAAGACTCATACAGCTATTTCTCTATACAGTTTACAAAATAGGAAAGTGTCACAATTACAGTCACATCGACAGAATCAGGTCACTGTTCCTGACCCAAATGAGGGTTTCCGCGTTATGATGTGACAAGCTATGTCGACGGTCTGAAATTATATTGCCGCCTGTGGAATTAACTCTCTCAGAGGAACAGTTTGTTGCTTGTATACCGAGAATATCGCGCGCGACCGAGCTCAACATGGGAAATGAATGGGCATGCTCTCGCCAAAATTGTAAAGGTAATTGAGCATGCACGCCCGAGCAAGGGAATCGTAGCATACCGGCTCATTTCAGCCTCAACCGACTTTTCTAGCGACATTTCATCTTCTCTTGCTGTGGCCTGGCTGGCATGTGAATCTTCGACATCGGCAAACATTACATCCATTAAACTGGGTGGGCCGACGATAATCTGGTACACATTATCCGGGTTTCTCGTAGACATGATTGGGGTTTCTCGTAGGCATGATCCGTGTTTCTAGTAGACATGATTCGAGTTGCTGGTAGACATCATCGGGGTTTCTCGTAGACATGATCCGGGTTTCTCGTAGACATTATCAGGGTTTCTCGTATACATGATCCGTTTTCCTCGTAGACATGTTCGGGTTCTCGTAGACATAATCCGGGTTTCTCGGAGACATGATCGTGTTTCTCGTAGACATCATTCGGGTTTCTCGTAGACATGATCGGAGTTTCTGGTAGAAATGATTCGGGTTTCTGGTAGACATGATTCGGGTTTCTGGTAGACATGATTCGGGTTTCTGGTAGACATGATCGGGGTTTCTCATAGACATGATCCAGGTATCCCGTAGACATGATCGGGGTTTCATTGTGTGCCGTTTGTGTGCCGTTTGTTGCGTTAACAATAAAACAATCTTAATTGAAAGTGTCAATGACAATATAGCTTAACTTGGATGGGGAAATATCATGTGTTACAGTCAATAGAGCGATTAGGAATGTGGAAAGTTTAAATGTCTAAGTAATACTAGATGTCAACATGAAGAGATATGATAGAAATAAAGTAAAATCCAAGATGGCTGCTGGCGGCCATGTTTTTTCAACGAAATTTTGGGGAAATGGCTCCCATCAAAAGATCCCTGAAGTTTGGTGACGATCGAATTAGGGGCGTGTCTGTAACATTTTGGTCAGGCAAATAGGAAATTCAAGATGGCTGCCGGCGGCCATGTTTTTTATTGAAAAGTGTTCAAATTCGATAGCTCCCATCTAGAGGCGATCCTAAATTTTGAAAACAATTATCCAATAAATGAGGACTGCAGGGTGTGTCGATGGACTCAAATTTGAAATCCTAGATGGCTGCTGACGGCCATGTTTTTTAACAAATTTCAGTAAAAAAATTAGTCTCCAATCTAGAGGTGACCCCAAAGATCCATATGGAGTTGGTGATGATCGGATGTGTGAGGTAGCTTGTATGGTGTACCGAAGGATTTAGTCGTACAAAGAGTAAAATGATTTAAATCCAAGATGGCCACTTACAGCCATGTTTTTAATGAAATTCGGAAAAATGTTATGACTCCGTTCTAGAGGTCACCCGAAGATCCATATGAAGTTTGGTGAGTATCAGATGAGGGATGTGGTCTGTATGGTGTGCCAAAGGATTTAGTCATGCAAAGACTAAAATCCAATATGGCTGCCGGCAGCCATGTTTTTACAAAAGAATTTCGGTCAAATTGGATCCCATTTAGAGGTCACCCCGAAGATCCATATTAAGTTTGGTGACGATCGGATGTGAGATGCAGGCTGCAGGGTTGGCAATGGATTCAAATTTGAAATCCAAGATGGTTGCTGACGGCCATGTCTTTTAGAGAATATCAGTAAAAATAGGAGGCTCCCATCTAGAGGTCACCCCGAAGATTTATATGAAGTTTGGTGACGATTAGAAGAAATATGTGCATGGCCTTGTGGCCTGCAGGGTGTGCTAGCGAACATTGTTGGCGGACGGGCGACGGATGCCAACATAATTATGGCAATAGCCCAAGCTTGACTTATTCAAGTTGAGCTAAAATTCTACAATCGTATGGTTTTAATGTTCAAAGTTCAAATATAGTTACAGTAGCGTTCTACTGAATCCCTTTAAATGGCAACTCCAGGAAAAGCACAATAAATATTTTCGAGCGAGCATGCTTTGTGATGATTCGAAAACTGGCAATAATAAACTAAGTATACATATCGGTTTAGAACCTTATCTTATCCGCACGTCTTTACAAGCTGATCGATTGTCTTTCACGCGTTAGAGGGTGAGAAATCACACCCTCGCTATTGAAAAGGGTAGACACACCAATCACCAGTTCAATTAGTTAAGAGATTGTGTGTTTTCTGCGATGACAAATTAATTCAAGATGATAGACATTTCCTGATCATTTGTCCGAATTATCGTCCAATTCGTCGTGAATTACTAACCATATATGGAAGACAGTTTCTTAAAATTGCTCTAAGATTTACAGGAAGCTCTTCGATGCCAGATCATAGATACAAAACAACTGACCCAATTTAATTATCTTTTGAGAAACAATATACATTACATAACTTAATTCATTACTATGTTGATCCTTATGTATACTATATGTTTCAAATGTTATTACTTGTATGTACATGTATACATAGCAACCTGTCTCGATACAGGGGCGTTATTTGATAAATAAATTCTTATACAACCCAGATTGGTCTTAAATTTTGCTGATAAAAGTTACAGAGAATTTTACAAGAAAAAAAGAGATACGTAAATAATAATTACAGATTTGAACTACAAATTTACATTTGTAACAAAACTTATTGAAATTTCTTAATTAAACAGCATTAAACTTCAAACATGTACGCAACGAATAAATGATGCATTGTAGGTGCATTACCACTAATCAGTGACATATTAAAGTAGTGGGACATAGCAATGTATTGGCCCTTTATACATGTACATGCATATACATATGTATATGAATGGGGCTGGATTTGTTTCAATGTCACACTACCAAATATGGTGTTTGTCTCAGAATACTATAAAAAATATATATAACCAATTGCGATATTGTGTATGCGTCTATAATCTTGTACAACTTGATACGTGGGATACCATGTATTCATAGAATGTCTAAGGATAATTATGACGGGGATAACTTATGAAGCTGCGAACTCACGCTTCGTGCACCTTAAAGGCACGGGCGGCGTTCGTTGCAGAAATATTCATATTTGTTCAAATCGCCATTAAAGGCACGGGTGGTGTTCGTTGCAGACATATTCACATTTGATCAAATCACCATCAACAGAAGGAATATTAAAATATATATAGTTTTATTCATATGCCAAACATAATCAGCGCGTAAATAGTATATTGTCGCCAAGACGTACGATAGTGTACGTAAACAAGAACCTGCTCGTGTTACAGTTGTGCTTCTGTTTACATAACACAGCGCAATTATGGTGGTTAATCACACAAAAATGATGTAAACGCTCTTTATTATTTCCATATTAGGAAAACAGTAACAAAGAACGCTCTTTATGTTTACCATATCCGGATCTAAACAAAATTCAGGTAACTTAACGTTTTTTGCTTTTGTTTACATAACAAAGGAAAAATAATTGACAATAACATACTGTTTATGCCATATTTATGATTGGTAAAAGAACAAGGTCTGTCTATATTTTACTATTCTTTCTGTTTATGACGGTTTTTGACTGAGGTGAATAGTTTAACAGCATACCCACCGCCAACGCCGCCCGTATCTTTAAAAGAGCAAAACTCTTCAAGCATGAATAACTTATATGCCATCAACGTATGCCCTCTGATTGTCATGAGGAGATTATGTGAATCGCTCACTGACAAGACGTTTTTTATTTTTAAATAAATTTTATTCGTAAAATAAACGACACGAGTAACGATCGTGAACAGCATACAATAGTTTAGGAAACAGAACAATTAAATTCATACAACGCCAGACATTATCATTACTTTTGGACATAACTAGGCCTACTGGACATTCCGTATTTTATTCCTCACCATTCCATGCTTTCGAGTAATGTTCACCATATAATTTCTCGCATCCGTGGATAGAAGTGTTTGTGTTCTATAATTTTATAATCAAATTCGCCTTATATGAGTGATATATTGTCATATGACTTACTTCAATTGGCGCTTTTTTAAATTGGCCAAAATCGAATTGATGTCACGGTAGCCGTTCAGCCATTCGCCTGCGTTGTCGGCATGTCCATTGAGGAAAGTCATCGATATAGCATATTGATATTGTACATTAGTTACAAACGAAGGAAAATTCCGGTACAAAGAACTTGTGAGTCTGTGGGTCAAAATTTCTAAAATCGAGTTATTCCTACCATTGTTATCTAATTGGATGAATATACGGAGATATGTTCGTGAAAGCCCTCATTTCTGTTTCTATTGTTATGGAACGACAAATATTGTTACTAGCCAGTTCACCGTTTCGGAAATATTAAACGTGTATTCACAATTAAAGGGGTACTGTATACTAAGTCCGACTATTTAAAGGACCATCTCCTGTTATACTCAACAGAATGTATGCAACATCAGATGATCGAATTTGAGCCATGTAGTAGTGCAAAATACACTCATGTGCTTTGTGAATGATGGTGCCATAAATGGCCGGATTTAGTGGGCAGTACCTCTTAAACCAATTCCATTTGTTCTACCTTGCACTTTTTTCCATACGGGCACTTTATATTAGATTGTTCGTGTCTCCTCAATGTATGCACAAGGAACAGCATTGGGATCCCTTAACGGCAAATACATTTTGTGCTTTTATTTTTCCGAATAGGCATTTTATACTAGATCGTTCGTGTCTCCTCAAATTATGCACAAGTAAACCCCATTGTTTGTCAATAGTGGCTATTCCAATTCGACTATTCGAGTAACAATATATATTAAATACACATGCGTCTGTTTGCAACAGACAATTGCATCTACATTCCATATAGACTGCGTATAATCCACATTATACTTCACAACAACTAATATTTTATGACATTCCCACATAATTATGTCGATTTATTCCGATCAGATTTGTAAATTTCCCATCATGGAATGGTTATCGATAAAGTACAGATGAATAGTATAGTCGTTGCGATGATTTTGGAGGGTAAACCTAGAAAAAATTGTTATAAAGCCAGTTTTGGTGTCATCTTGACCGGGAATATTTGGACAACAATATATCCAAAATCCGCTCAGGGAAATTATTTTTACAGCATTTGAATACAGGGCGTTTCGTCATGATGCCACAAAAGTTCTTATTGCAGATAAATACAGACATTTTACTTGTGTTGGCTCGCAAACCACTTATGCGTGGCAAGTTTGCATGTGTGTGTAATTGTCATATATGATGATACGAAGTACTAAGGGTGTCGATGGCGTGGGGGGGGGGGGGGGGCGGTGTCAATCAATGACCTATTTTTATACAGAAAAGCGTTCGATGTATGTCGAGATTTATCAGAATTTTTCATCTGCATGAAAGTAAATAATGTGTGTATTGTTTACGTGAGTTAACCCTTTCCACATGTTTACTAAATGGATTCTCCCAGTCAGTTAAAACATGTACATCCGTATGGTCTATTATTGAGTTGCAGGAATGTCCAGGTAATATAAGCGGACGACAAATAAATAACAAATACAGATGAATCCAATGTATTGGGGGAAAAGTTTAGATAATAGAGACCCATCGCAAAATCACGAATACGATTACGGATATGGACATTATCGTAACCAAGATGGCGGTCTAGAGATATATTTTTAATTACGGTGAGAGAAAATCACTATGTTGTTGGCAAAGATAACTACAGACTACTGATGAGTTATATATGATATACTTTGTTATAATTGGAGCAATATCCATTGAAAAATACGCCGCCAGAAGATCACTTTCTGTTGATTCAGTTCGTACAAGATAAGTAGCCCATTGCCGATGCACAAAAGTAAATACAAACAAAGAGTATGCCAGATAAACGAAATACAGTAATGAGTTCAACCTCAGATGCTGACGACAGTATAAATAAGGATACTACTAAACCTTCCAACAGAACAAAGTCACAAGCTGGGCCACCCAAGAAACAAAAAACACAATCCACAACAAACTTCGCATATGACAAACAAAAAGCTGCACAAGCCTCACAGAACAGCTCGTTCGAAACAATCTTGGCAGATATAAATTTCAAACTTGGAAATATGGTGACCAAGGATGATCTGCAGAAAAGCTTGGAACCGTTTGTTAAAAAGGCTGATTTAGACTCCATAGTAAGCAATCTGAAGATTGAACATGAGCAGAAGATTACAGATGTTAAGGAGGCATTCAGAAGTGATGTGTATGACATGGAGAAGAGGATGGACCAGTTAGACAACAATGTGATGCAATGAAAGAAGCAGCAAAACAGAGGGATGAGGTAATACAACATCTAGAAGGACAATACATAGCTTTACAACAAGAAAACAATAGACTAGAGCAGCACACAAGGAAGGACAGCATCAGAGTATATGGGATAGATGGAGATAGCAAGACTGAGACAGCTGATGAAAGTGAATATAAAGTTATTGCAGCACTGAACAGCAAGCTGGATGTCAAACTTAATAATGGTGACATATCCATTGCACACAGGCTTGGGCAATATGTTTCTGGGGCCACTGGACAGAAAAAAACTAGAGGTATAATTGTCAAATTCATGTCCAGAAAAAAGAAGGATGAGGTAGTGAGACAAAGGAAACTTCTGAAAGGGTCAAACATTGTTGTTAAAGAAGACCTAACTCAAACCAACTCAAACATTCTCAAGAAAGCTAAGGAGCACCAAGCAGTTGCGGATTCATGGGTTATAGGAGGAAAGATGTACATTAAATATCATGACAAAGCCAAGAGGAACAAGAAGATAGGATCTCTATCTGATATTTAACTGTCATTGATATTTGATATAATAACAAAGTGTAAATAGTTATTGGAATATGAACAAATTATTTTTATCATAAAATAAATGACCACATATAAAACAGTATACTAGTAACCCTAAGCTGGCATACTAGTAACCCTAAGCTGACAATGAAGAAATTATTATAAGTGAGCTCCACACATCAGTCATAATAAATCTCACAAATTTGTCATCAAACTCTCAGAAAATTACATCCACAATGAGAAAAAACCAGCATATTATAATGTACTATCTCATGTCCAAATTCAGTTTTCTATTATTTCATTCAATAGTACCCCAGCTGTCCCAATGAATGAGTAATAGTATTCAATGAAAGTCATTGATTTATGAGACACTAGAATTTAGTTTTCCTTGAGTTTCATTGAATAATGCCTAAATTGTCCCAATGAATGAGTAATCCATCATATTTTTATTGTTCAATAAAGATAATTGATTTTTGAGAAACCAGAATTCTATTCTTCACGATTTTCGTTGAATAATGCCATGAATGAGTAAAGCAGAATATATTTTTCAATGAATTCCACTGCTTGATACATAAAGCAAAACATTTAGTATGTTGTATGTCCTTCTCTTGTTGATGTTATATGCCTCAGTTGTCCAATTGAATGAGTGAACCAGCCTACATTATTTAATTAATGTAATTGATTTATACCTCAATCAATCCAATTACACAAAGCATCAAGTGAATGAGTAAACCAGAATAATTGCATTCTTCAATGTAAGTCATTGATTTATGAAACACTAGAATTTAGTTTTCCATGATTTTCATTGAATAATGCCTCAAATTGGCCAAAGAAAAAGCAAACAAGAACATATTGTTTCAATTAAAGTCACTGATGTATACCTCAAGCAAAATAATTTGCCTCAAGTGAATGAATAAACTAGCATAATTTTATTTTTCAATGAAAGTCTTTGATTTATGAGAAGCTGGAATTTAGTGTTCCATGATTTCCATTGCATAATGCCTCAAAATGCCAAAGAATGAGTATACCAGAAACTATTTGTTCATTTAAAGTCACTGATGTATACCTCAAGCAAAATAATTAGACAGTGCATCACGTGAGTGAGTCATTCAGTGAAATTCATTGATTTATGAGACAATATAATTTAGTTTTTCCTTCCATGATTTTCATTGAATAATGCTTAAGTTGTCGCAATAAATGAGTACACCAAAATATGTATATGTATGTGTGTCTATGTGTATGTACATATATATGTATATATGTACATATATATGTATATGTGTGTAGATGTATATATATGTATTGTTCAATGAAAGTCATTGTCTTGTTTAGAAACTAGAATTCAATTATCCAAGATTTTCATTGAATAATGCCATGAATGAGTAAAGCAGAATATATTTTTCAATGAATTATACTGCTTGATACATAAAGCAAAACAATTAGTATGTTGTACGTCCTTCTTGTTGATGTTATATGCCTCAGTTGTCCAATTGAATGAGTGAACCAGACTACATTATTTAACTAATGTCATTGATTTATACCTCAAGCAATCAAATTACACAAAGCCTCAAGTGAATGAGTAAACCAAAATAATTGCATTCTTCAATGTACGTCATTGATTTATGAAACACTAGAATTTAGTGTTTAATGATTTTCATTGAATAATGCATTAATCATGCCAAAGAATAAGTAAACCAGAAAATATTTGCTCATTTAAAGTCACTAATGTATAGCTCAAGCAAAATAATTAGACAGTGCATCAAGTGAGTGAGTCATTCAATGAAATTCATTGATTTATGAGACAATAGGATTTAGTTTTCAGTGATTTTAATTGAATATTGCCTTCAAGTTTGCTAAAGAATGATCAAACCAGAATATTTTTTTTTCATTTAGAGTCACTTATGTATACCTCTAGCAAAATAATTATATAGTGCATCAAGTGAATGAATAAACCAGAATAATTGCATTCTTCAATGTAAGTCATTGATTTATGAAACACTAGAATTTAGTGTTCAATGATTTTCATTGAATAATGCCTTAATCATGCCAAAGAATAAGTAAACCAGAAAATATTTGCTCATTTAAAGTCACTAATGTATACCTCTAGCAAAATAATTATATAGTGCATCAAGTGAATGAATAAACTAGCATAATTATATTATTCAATGGAAGTCATTGATTTATGAGAAGCTGGAATTTAGTGTTCCATGATTTCCATTGCATAATGCCTCAAAATACCAAAGAATGAGTAAACCAGAAAATATTTGTTCATTTAAAGTCACTGATGTATACCTCAAGCAAAATAATTAGATAGTGCATCAAGTGAGTGAGTCATTCAATGAAATTCGTTGATTTTTGAGACAATATAATTTAGTTTTTCCATTATTTTCATTAAATAATGCTTAAGATGTCGCAATGAATGAGTACACCAGCATATGTATATGTATGTGTGTCTATATGTATGTACATGTATGTGTATATATGTACATATATGGGTATATGTATGTATGTATGTGTATGTATATATATATATATATATATATATATATATTGTTCAATTAAAATCATTGCTTTGTTTAGAAACTAAAATTCAATTATCCAAGTTTTCATTGAAAAAATGCCATGAATGAGTAAAGCAGAATATATTTTTCAATGAATTCCACTGCTTGATACATAAAGGAAAACCATCAGTATGTTGTTGTCCTTCTCTTGTTGATGGTGTATGCCTCAGTTGTCCAATTGAATGCGTGAACCAGCCTACATTATTTAACTAATGTAATTGATTTATACCTCAATCAATCCAATTACACAAAGCCTCAAGTGAATGAGTGAACCAGAATAATTGCATTCTGCAATGTAAGTCATTGATTTGAGACACTATAATTTAGTGTTTGATGATTTTCATTGAATAATGCCTTAATCATGCCAAAGAATAAGTAAACCAGAAAATATTTGCTCATTTAAAGTCACTAATGTATAGCTCAAGCAAAATAATTATACAGTGCATCAAGTGCATGAGTAAACCAGCATAATTTTATTTTTCGATGAAGAGCATTGATTTATGAAACACTGGACATAATTTTCCCATCATTTTCATTGAATGATGCTTCAAGTGTGTCCACGAATGAGTAAACCATCATATTTTATTGTTCAATGAAATTCATTGATTTATGAGACAGTATAATTTAGTTTTTCCATTATTTTCATTAAATAATGCTTAAGTTGTCGCAATGAATGAGTACACCAGCATATGTATATGCATGTGTGTCTATGTGTATGTACATGTATGTGTATATATATGTACATATATATGTATATGTATGTAGATGTATGTATATGTATTGTTCAATAAAAGTCATTGCTTTGTTTAGAAACTAGAATTCAATTATCCAAGATTTTCATTGAATAATGCCATGAATGAGTAAAGCAGAATATATTTTTCAATGAATTCCACTGCTTGATACATAAAGCAAAACATTTAGTATGTTGTATGTCCTTCTCTTGTTGATGTTATATGCCTCAGTTGTCCAATTGAATGCGTGAACCAGCCTACATTATTTAATTAATGTAATTGATATATACCTCAATCAATCCAATTACACAAAGCCTCAAGTGAATGAGTAAACCAGAATAATTGCATTCTTCAAAGTAAGTCATTGATTTATGAAACACTAGAATTTAGTGTTTGATGATTTTCATTAAATAATGCCTTAATCATGCCAAAGAATAAGTAAACCAGAAAATAATTGCTCATTTAAAGTCAAGTTAAAATCAAGTGAGTGAGTCATTCAATGAAATTCATTGATTTATGAGACAATAGGATTTAGTATTCATTGATTTTCATTGATTAATGCCTTCAAGTGTACTAAAGAATGATCAAACCAGAAAATAGTTTTTGCATTTAGAGTCACTTATCTATACCTCTAGCAAAATAATTATATAGTGTATCAAGTCAATGAGTAAACCAGCATACTTTTATTCTTCGGTGAAAAGCATTGATTTATGAAACACTGGACATCAGTTTTCCATCATTTTCATTGAATGATGCCTCAAGTGTGTCCACGAATGAGTAAACCAGCATATGTTATTGTTCAATGAAAGTCATCGATTTTTGAGCAACTAAAATTAATTTTCCATCATTTTCCTTGAAAAATGCCTCATGTGTGCACATGAATGAGTAAACCAGAATATATTTCTCAATGAAATCCACTGATAGACACCTTAAGCTAAATAATTAGTAGAGTGTATATCCTGTCTCTTGATGATGTTATATGATTAAGTTGCCAAAACGAATGAGTGAACAGCTTACATTATTTAACTAATGTCATTGATTTATACCTCTCAATTAAACTGTGACTCAAGTGAATGAGTAAACCAGCATAATTATATTCTTCAATGAAAGTCATTGATTTATGAGACACCACAATCTAGTTTTCCATGATTTTTGTATTAATGCCTAAACTTCCTAAAGTGTACCAAAGATAGAGTAAACCAGAATTGTTTTTTTCAATCAACGTCAGTGATGTCTAACTGAAGCTAAATAAGTATATAGTGCATCAAGTGAATGAATAAACTAGAATAATTATTAGTGTTCAATGAAAGTCATTGATTTATGGGACACTAGGATTTAGTTTTCCATGAATTTCATTGAATAATGCCTCAAGTGTACCAAAGAATGACTAAACCAGAACAAATAAACTCAATTAAAGTTACTGACTTCTACCTCAAGCAAAATAGTCATATTGGGTGTCAATTGAAAGAAAAACCAGCATATTTATATTATTCAATGAAAGTCATTGATTTGTGAAACACTAGAGTTCATTTTTCCATCATTTTCATTGAATAATGTCTCAACTGTGTCCATGAATGAGTAAACCAGTACAATTATTTGCCATAGTTTGCACATGAAGAGTAAATACCATATTTTTAAAACGAAATTCACCGATTAATACCTCATGCAAAACAATTAGTACACAGGTCCGTGTACTGTATGGGTAATGTTATATGCATCAGTTATCCAAAATTTAAAAAAAACCCACCCCCAGACTGGCCAAGTGAAAGCCCTAACCCACGACATCTCATTTATTGGTAGCAGGCCCTTTATGAGGAAACATAATCATGACCCATATCTAATACTGCCGAGTGAAAGTCCCCACCCATAATTTATCCAAAAGTTATAGGACCAGTCTGAGTGATAAAAAAAATGAAGTTATTCACCCAATACCCCGCTCCTGTTTGAAAAACGCCCCTGTATGTAAAATACCATATTTACCTATCCGAACTGTCGTCAGAGAAATGTCTCCCAGAGTTTAGCATAAGAACATATATATCCACACATCGAATCCATCAACATACAAGCACACAATTGGAATTTGCTTCGACTAAATTTTCTTGTTGTGGTACATGACCCAGTTGTATTGCAACACAACATCGCAAATTTATCATATTATCCGTGCAAAATCCTCTAACACGAGAAAGTCGTTCTCGTATCCCGCAGCTCCACGTGATCATGTCACGACCTAATAATTATGTCACCAACCTCCTCACGCTTTCGCCCCAGTAAAGTCAATCACACGACAATTGGAGTAGGGACGATACTCCGTTTTTCCCTCACTTGTTCAGCTTGAAAACATCAACAGAAAACCGTTGAAGCATCCTCCCCCCCCCCCTAAAATCTTTTCTTGAATGTAACCACGAATTACCCTCACGCCACGCAAACAGGAAAGTCTACATGTACATTTGTTGCTATTGACAAAAATAATCATCACATTCCAAAGGAGAGGTTTCGCGAAGTTATCACTGCGAGGGCGTACGCATTGTGCTCTCTGAGTGAATTATAGGCTGCAGTTCTTGAAGCAAGCTGTTATGCTAATCAAACATGCCTTCGTGTAAATGTTCCCAAATTGCTCTTAAAATTAAACTAATTTATCCACAATTTTCTCACAGCACTGGATATATGAGATAGGAACTGGTACTATTTTAGATCCCCCTTTACGGAACACATATAACTTATATTATTTGATTATGATGACATGTATTAATATTTGAATCTTTGTCTGATCATATTACCTGTATATTCTCTCACCGTGTCTTAATATCATATATATTATGTGCTATACCATGTTTATTTCGCTTATACCAGTTGTTTCCAGACTTGGGCAATTGCAAAATTACGCACATGTTCAACATGAATTAACACTGTCAATGTTTTACTCAGTTCAATGTGAAATCGATGAGATACAGGGCAAGAGAAGTAACACTATTTTCAAAACCATAAAATATGACGGTGGATAGAATTACACTAGGCGACATTCAGGGAGATAACGCTTTTAACTTTGCTTCACGATACAGCGAATCCCAAACGGATGATTCCGAAGATAAGACCGACATCATGTCGCCGTACAGCGCAATAAGCCATTATTGTGATTATTATGTCCCAAACCAGTTGAAGGATAAACTGGCAGCATCCAAAACTAATTTAGCTATGCTTGGTCTTAACTGTCGCAGCCTTAGTGCTAACTGGGACTCATTTTTAGATCTTTTAACCGATTGTCATAGCCCTGAACATTCGATTGATATACTAGCACTGACCGAAATATTTAGAATTAACGAAGATTATCCATTACCGGGTTATCACAACCTCATAACTAATTTACGACCTGAGAATGACGATGGGCGAGGCGGCGTTGGAATCTTTATAAAAGATATTTTCTCTTTTAAAATGCGACATGATCTGTCTGTATTTGTATTTGAGACCCTATTTGTGGAATTTGATGCTGGACGAAAATCAAAACCGTTCATTGTCGGCTCTATTTATAGACCCAACACTGCACCGCGTGCAGACATAGATGTTTTTTCGTCAGAAATTACAAAAATTGTAAAACATCTAAATGACACCGACACTAAGGCATACTTATTGGGCGATTTCAATATTGATTTATTGAATTTTCAGTCTCACACCAAAACGAGCAATTTTATCGATATCATGTTTGAAAATGGATTCTTACCACAAATAACGCGACCGACACGAGTAACCGATCATTCAGCAACGCTGATTGATCATATATACACCAATACACTTGTAACTAACGCAATTACGGGGGTTGTTCTTTCTGAAGTGTCCGATCATTTTGCAACATTTTATTCAGAATATAGTATCACGAACTACACGCCTGAGAAT
The DNA here is from genome assembly GCA_032622095.1 of Siphonodentalium dalli. Classification (NCBI taxonomy): domain Eukaryota; kingdom Metazoa; phylum Mollusca; class Scaphopoda; order Gadilida; family Siphonodentaliidae; genus Siphonodentalium; species Siphonodentalium dalli. The sequence continues at coordinate 158,965,449 of CP136063.1, read as the reverse complement.
CAAACAGATAATGCCAGAAGAATAATGAGCCAACAAAATATTGAAAAATTCAAAACTATTTTACAGCAGCAAGACTTTCAATCCGTATATAATTGCACTTCACCGAATCAAGCCTATGACAATTTCTTATCTATCTATGTATGGGCTTTTAATGAAGCTTTCCCGGTGGTAGATGTCAAGCCTCCAAAAAAATATATCAGAAGAGAACCATGGATGACAAAGGGCCTAATCAATTCTTCGGTTACAAAAAATAAACTATACGTTAAAAAACTTAAGGATCCATCGGAAGTAAATACAGGAAAATACAAATTGTACTGTCAAATTTATAACCGACTCAAAAGAAAAAGCAAACAGTCTTATTACGAGACAACCCTGAATGAAAATAAATTCAACATGAGACAAACGTGGGCTATTTTGAAAAACGCGCTCAAGCTGTCAAGCACTATTCCTCAATTGCCAAAACATATTGTGCACGGGGATAACATTATTTCACAACCAACAGAAATTGCTAAGACATTCAATGATTACTTTTCTCAGATAGGACAAAAAACGAGCGATGCAGTCAAAATTGATTCTAATAAATCCTTTACCGACTACTTGAGTAGTACCAATCCAAAAACATTTTATATATTTCCGACTGACAGCAATGAAGTGCTCAACGTCTCCAATAGTATTCTCAGCAAAAGCAGTACCGATGTCGATAGTATATCATCAAAATTAATGAAGAAGACAATCAATGAAACCGCGGGTGTCTTAACTTATATATTCAACTTGTCTTTTAAACACGGAAATTTCCCAGAAAAAATGAAAATCGCAAAAGTTGTTTCACTTCATAAAAGTAATTCCCGTGATGAAATAAAAAATTACAGGCCTATCAGTATTCTTCCTGTATTTTCAAACATTTTATAAAAATTAATGCAAAAACGAATATTTTCATTTCTCTCTAAACATCACATCTTACACGAAAATCAATTTGGGTTTAGAAAGAATCATTCAACAGTACACCCATTGGTGCATCTCCTTAACCATATAGCCGAAAATAACGATAAGCCAACTACGGACTCAACACTAGCAATTTTTCTAGATCTCTCTAAGGCATTTGACACCATAAACCATACTATATTATTGAAAAAATTATAACACTACGGAATAAGAGGAATATCACATCAGTGGTTTAGAAGCTATCTAACTGAGAGAAAACAGTATGTAGATTTTCTAGGAAAAAGATCTTATTTGAACAACATTACGTGTGGTGTCCCACAAGGCTCAGTTCTTGGGCCGACACTTTTTCTAATTTACGTAAACGATATGCCTAATTGTACATCGTTACGATTGTTATCTTTTGCCGATGACACCACTCTTTATGCATCCGACCACAACGGTGATAGAATGCGAAGACTTGCAAATGCTGAACTGTCCCAACTGTTTTAACTGGTGCTGTTGTAATAAACTATCAATAAACCCTTCCAAAAGTAAATTTATGCTGATCCACCCAAAAAACAATGATAATAAATGGAGAAACTTTAGACTCAAGTTGAATGGCGATGATTTAATCAGAGTTGGTAACAACATGCAGGAGACATCGATCAAATTTCTAGGTATCACAATTGATGAAAATCTAACTTTTAAATACCATATTTCCTCACTTCGTAACAAGCTCAATCGCTCTATCTATCTACTGAACAAAGTTAAACGCTTTTTGCCTAAGAAATCGAGAAAAATACTTTATTATTCACTGGTGCACAGTCATTTAACATATGGTATACAGATATGGGGAAATGCCAGTCAAATTGGCACAATCATTACTCTACAGAAAAAAGCAATCCGAATTATGTGCAATGCTAAATACAGATGCCATACCGAACCCCTTTTCAAACGAGAGCGGATATTAAAATTCAAAGATTTGCACTTCGTAAATGTTTCTTTATTTATGCATGACTGGACACGAAACATTCTGCCTAAATCTTTCGCAAATTCTTTTGAGTATGCCAACAATGTTAAGTCCAGAAGAACTAATACCATAAGGTTGAAAAACCCAAGAACTTGTTTTTCTGCAGCTCTCCCAAAACACTATTTTCCTGACATTTGGAACCCCTTAGATAAAAAAATGAAAGACTGTAAATATAGACATAACTTTAAAAAGAGTCTAACGTATCACATATTATCAACGTACTCCTTTACAAATAAATGCACCAGTAGAGCGTGTTATATATGTCAACATTAAAACAGACAAACAAAACAAAACAAAAAAACAAAAGTATTAGCTTCACGTCTTAGCATTATATAAAGCCAACTTTGGTTGACCGTATAGATATCCTCCCTGAATCCACCGCCATGATCGGTTACCTTGTTTTAATCCTTTGAATTGGAACAAGGCAACCACTTTACGTATACACTTAGTCTAGTATGCCCTAAATAAAGTTTGTGTTTCTTTAATTTCAGCTTCGCATTCAAGTCTGGAACAGCATGTATATAGCACATATACTTAACGATGTATTCAGGGATATTGATATCGTGTAAACACTCTTGCTTGATAAGCACCATAATGCATAACACACGTTTGCGTTGGGGAAAATAATCAGTCAAGTCTAGAATTAATGTAATTCAGTGGAATACTTGAGTGACAATTAAATTGACAGATCAGATTTGTTTTGCGTTTTTGTTGATAATTTTATAACCTATGGAATTGTGTCGACTCTGCGTATAGTAAAACTGTTCAGCGCCACAAAGCTAGTGGCTTTCCCAGAAATAGATTTTAATAAAATATATTGGTGCCGTATCTAAAGGTATCAAACCCTGAATACATCTTTAAATTCATCAGCCATCCTTATGTATATATATCATTCCGGGGCAGCAGGAAGACGACCAACTATGGTCATGCTGCTCCTGTACAATACTTATCATATACTTGTTCATAATTTTGTTGTTATATCGTTTGTTATTGTACAAATAAAAAATCATTAAAAAAAAATCAATCAATATCCTGCCAGTATACGGCCACAACTTCGATCTTTAAGCACGGGGGTTCTTATGTGAGACGAAATATACCCCACGCAGTTTGTGTGCAGATGTGTCAATTAAGGATGGGTCACGGTCCTGCTTGGGGACGGTCTAACATTATCCGTGTGGTATATAAAACTCGCTGTAATAGTTGGGGACGAATCTTGTATTTCTTAACACTGCAGTTTAGAAGAATCAACAATAAATATATAGATGTTGCGAAAGTTCTCTATTAAGACCTATCGTCGTTTGATGAACTTATTATCTGAACAGTTCTTATGTGATAGCTACTCGATCGTCAATGATGCTTTAGTATAGAAATGGTTAATGGGGTCGTGACTGTGGCGGGCGCTAAAATAACTCGCACTGCGGGGCTCGATCTTCGATTTTCCGAATGGCCAGTCGCTCGTCCATTAGCCCTCACATAATCATCGCTATTAATCTGGTATATTCTTAATACCGACTAACGGCGTTTATAGTATTCGGACACGTATAGATAATATATAGTACACAATTGTATTACCCACGAATTTAACCTTTGATAAGAATTACGGCCTAGCACAAAGCTCACAATCTCCTCTATGTTATTTCATATGTGTGTGGGATGGGGGCAAATGAGATCAATTAATGTATTTATTCTTTCCTCTTTCCAAATTTCTGTTGGCTGCTTACAAAGCAGATATGTCATATAGGAGAGGTAACACACACGCTCTTTATCAAATATGTTTTAGAAAAAGTGACAATTTTCTATAGAGAATATTATTGGTATTGAGTTAATAAGATTTCATTGTCAAATAAATTTATTATCCAAATTATATCATTACAATGAAGCACATTGCTTGATAAACTCGTCATGCTCCATATTGGCCACATCGACTCTTTTACCATACAACACAACTAATTTTTCTATAGCTTCCAATGTTTTTCTTCGATCACAAGCCGTTTCTCTTCTATCGCTAAACGTTTACGTTCCACATCCAGTCGCTCTGCTTCAATGTCTAGCACACGCTGTGAGGTATCAAGGGTCGTCGACCGTTTGCGCTTCGTGGAACTTCCAGTGGCATCCGATGTGCTACATGTTGTAGTTTGGCTGTCGTCACCCGCCCTGTCTGTAGAGTTATCATCAGACACATAGTCGTCCCCGATATCTGAAACAACGAGAATGTTGAGTCATTCGAATGCTATCGTTACATAGGAATGCTCCTGCTGGTGGTGGTGGTGAGGGTGGGGTAAAAAAAATAATATATATTATAAATTATGGATTCATGCATCTCTGTGCGCTCTTGTCAAATGAATTTATGTACGTGGCAACAGGGTGTCAACATTTAAACAGTTAGAATACTTATGCCCGAGGCAACCTGGACAGCTGGAAATTTTAGACCGTAAATGGTCGATAATTTTGTTTCTGATAGTCTAATTTTCAAAGACAAGTTCATTGTAAAATGTGTCAACAGTTGGATTTATATAACATGTGTCAGGCAAATTTACCAGCGTCTGAACGTAACCATAGTCATGTCCCTACATGGCACCGATACGAGTGTTATTCAATGCGTGCATGGACGTTTAACAGAATACATACCCGTATAATTTACTCTTGGCGATTGTCTGGTCTCACTGTCGATCCCATTAGGAATGCCATGTATCCTAGTGGGCCCAAGCACGTCAGCGATTCGCCCCTCACTGTCAGTTATGTCGTTTGAATTCGGTGCGCCACCGCCAGTTGTGCCAATATCCTTATTAGAGTGTACAATTTTCCTCTTCAAATTGGTCCATTTCTTTCTTATATCGGTGACTGTCCGCTGAACAGAGCAAGTGTTAACAGAATTAACCTTCCGACAAATGTCCGCCCATAGATTGTCCTTCCTTGAATTGGTAACTGTGCTTTTGAATTTACAAAACAAAACATCTTTATTTGCATGGACAGCCTCTGTTAGTGCCTCCAGTTAATGATTGGAAAAATTTGGATTTCTTTTCGCTGTTGACATATCGGAAGCAATGCGTCTAGTGACAATATTATCCTATTCGAAATGGTTGGAACATTATCGCGTGGTGCTTTTTGGACATTAAATGTCCACGCCCATGTCGTGATTTTCAAGGCTGTCCAAATTTTTGTCATGTATTTTTTGCAGGGATGGGATGACCATTGTACAACATACTGTTTATATGATATACACAACCGTAACGATGACACCCCTTAATGCGAGTATGCTAATAAAAACGTAGTTATATAGATATGCATGGTATGACAACCGATAGATATACATCTGCATAAAAATAATAAAAAAGTTACTCTAACAAATATTTTTCATTTACCTTTGAATCGAAAAATGACCTATGTGTGTCCTGCTGACATCGCCTATTTATTTTGATTATTGCTACACGCAGAGAGCGGTGGTCGATAATACACGAGTTATGTCTATCTGTATATATTAAAGGGCTTAGGAGCTGTCTATATGTCCGTTTGTCTGTTCGCCACTGTTCTCCCATACCCCTGGACCGATTTCAACCAAATTAGGTGTGGTGATTCGGATGGTATAGCGGCGTTAGGTTTTAAAAATGTTGATTTAAAAATAAGACCAATTTTATTTAAAAAAAAAAAATTTTAATTGTGTTGTTAAATTAAGTAAGGAGTTGAATCTGACAAGAAACAAAATTTAAAATTTAAATTAATATTTGTGTTTTAAATTTAGTCAAATTTTTTTTTTTATTAAAATGTTCAAATGATTAAAATGTGCGCAAAGGTGTCGCATACCCCTCTGACGCTGAATAAAGGCTCCACAATCGAGTCAATACTGGACCAAGTGGTCAGCCAAGTAATAAAGGCAATTTGCTTATGAGTGCACACCAGAAGCGGGATCTGAACTGTTGAAAGTGGGCAACCATGCAGAGGGGCAGCTTTTAATAAAGAAATATATTGTATGGGTTTTTTTTTTTGGTCATAAATCGAATGCAGAAAATCAAAAAGTTCCCAGTTTTGAACTGGTGGAATATTATGAGAATTTATGTGCGTAGCCAGAGTAAAGCTTTGTGGCATGATATACATCAAAATAGGTTATCAAATTTGTCTCATATAGCAATAATATGACCATACGCTAGCGTAATTAACGAACCACAGCTAAAACACACGCATAAGCTAGGATATATCTGCCTTTTTTAAATCTTATAAAAATAACTTCATACATTCGTATTCCCATCAAATAGGATTCACTTAGGCCTTACGTCGTGGTATGATTAATTACACAATGGTTCATCAAATTTCGTATATCAATTAGGCCAATCACACATCAGGGCATGTGAGAAATCGGAGATTCACAATGCAAACAGACTACGAGCTCATCACGTTAGACTTAAAATCGAAAAACAACTTTTAAAATCCGTACAAATTATTATCTATATCTATATTTGCGAATGTCTGTCTGTCTGTCTGTGTTCTATAGAAATTCACAGGGGACCATCTAGATGATACCAAAGGGGTCTCCTACTCCTAGGGGTAACTTTTTACGAGAAAGATAATGGTGTGGGTTCTAAAGTGATGCCGTTGTTGTCAGGGGCAGAACAGGGGAGGGGCAGAATTTATTTTTGTCGCCAATTGCCACGAAACTTACATATAATCATTCCCACGATATGAAGAATCTAATGGTATGGTTTAAATATGTCAAAATTGGCGTCGTTCGAGTCAGGGATGCACGGAAGGGGAGGGGGCACCAAAATTGATAAAACTAATTTTAGCGCCGATTTCCACCAAATTGATATATACTGTTCTTCATGATACAAAGAATCTAATTGTGCGATTTAACAACGCCAAATTGTTGTCGTTTGGATGACAGATTGGGGGGGGGGTGGGGGCACTAAATTTGATAATAATGGGTTCAGTTGCCGATTGCCACCACACTTATACAAAATCATCCCCATGGTATGAGGAGTCTACTGTTGTGGCTTAAATCTGTCAAATGTGGCCTCGTTCGAGTCAGGGTGCACTGAAAGGGAGAGGAGCACCGAATTGATACACAATATTGTTAGCGCCAATTTCCACCAAATTGATACACGTTCTTAGTGGCGTACAGAGGTGAGAGTTACACAAAATAATTATAACAATATGTTTAGCGCCGATTTTCACCAGATTGATACATATTCTTCTCCGTGATACGAGGAATTTTATCGTGTGGTTTAGTTACACCAAATTGGTGCAATCTGTGTGAGAGATAAGTGGACCTTAAATTTGATACGAATTTGTATACTCGCCAATTTTCACCAATTATATATATATTATTATTATTATATCTTTATTTCCTCCAGTATATGAAGATTTATAAATCATGTAACAAATAATCGATATGTACAGAAATATGAATCAATAAAGCTGAATCATAGTATTTGATGTCAATATCCGACACTGGATATATCTACATATATGTACACATGGTGAATATGATGAGGTTGGTGGTGATGGCGATGGAGGTGAGTTTGGTGATAAATGATGCTGATGATGTGTGTATTATCAGCGATGGCGATGTTGTTAATGGTAGTGATGATGGCGATGAGGATTATTATTATGATTATGATGATAGCGATGGTGTGACAATGCTGACACCGAAGGTGGTTTCCATTTCGTTGATTATGATGCTGATAATGACGATATAAATGATGATGACGGTGATGATGACGGTGATGATGATGATGATGATGATAGTAATAATAATGAAGCGGGTAGCGTATTCACATAATCATTTAAAATGATATTCAGTAGATGGCACTCTTTGCACGCACTGTCATATATATCGCCGTGCCAATGCTCATTCGATTCATTATTTATTATTTGATACACGCCATGGTCATATTGGTGATATATCTGCGTTAGTCACGAAAACAATCACGGTGGTTCAAAGTTAGTTAAAGGCTCGCCTAGTGGTGTGTTAGCAAGATTATTGCCGATTTCTAACTGTGTTAGAATGTGTTTTCGTTGAGCTATAAAACTGTATGTTTGCCACAACTGTTCAGTGACAGTGACAATAAAGTTTATAAACGAGTCAGTACAGTCAATTGCTTCTACCAAGCTATCGTGGACTTGGGATAAGTGTAAAGATATCATATCGTCAGGAGACAGTTCTTCGACAGAGATAAATAACTGCAATCCGTATTGGTCAATTAATGCATAGAACATGTCATTGCGTATGTTAACCAGGGCGTTGCACTCAATAAGGATGTGCATAATTTTGTCGGTGTATGACTTTCCACATAGCGGGCAAATTCCTGCTTCGAGGGACGCCGATGATTCAATAACCCGAGCTACTGTGAAATATGCGGATTTGTTTTCGGGAAATTTCCGACATAAACGCCACAAGTTAGACATGTGAAGGGATTCCTGGATTCTGCAGAAGCGACTGAAAGAAGGATCAGTCATAACATTTGATTTCCATGAAGTTTCATTTACGGCGTGTACCTCTGCCCTAGTGCGTTTTTTCCATGCCAATTTTGGAATAGAGATCCAGGATTTGACATAGTCCACGAAAACATCATTCATGTTATATTTTTCAAATAAAGAGCAAAGTTCACTTATAAAAGAGTAATCCTGGGACTGATTGGCTCTAAATTCGTGGAGTCGTCTAACAAAAATCTGCTTACATGCTTTCGATTGAGGGGCGCGACATAGTCCACCGAATAAGGAGAGTTTCCTCATAGCGATTGTCGAATCCAAGGGGAAACTCCCTACTAGACCAAGTACAATGTCAGTTCTGCATCTCATGGAAAGACCTTGTATGCGCTTAAGACAAAAGCGATGTATTCTTTCTAGTTTGGTCGCATTTGAACATGTGGTGTTACATAAAAATTCTGATCCATACAGGCCCCGAGAAAGAACAATCGATTGATACATAGTCATGCAACTTTGTGGGGTTATCCCACCGGCGTACAGGCCAGCATTGCTAAGCATGAGGTACGTTGAGCGAATTTTCGTGCATATCGACTCGGTAAGTTCGTTTTGGAAATTTGTTTTATGTAATGTAATACCAAGATGGGTAATGGTATCAGTCTCTGTGATCAAACCACTATTAATGAGCCAAGAGCGGTTGGTTGATGTCTTTGCTGTTTTCTCATCAAAGACAATAACCTTACATTTTTGTTCATTATATAGGAATCTCCACCTGCTACTGTATGCACTGCATATGTCACATAGGCGTTGAAGACCGTATGCAGTAAAAGATAACAGTGTCATATCGTCGGCTTGTGTTGGGGATGCGAGGTTTATTCCAAGAAGTTTAAGACCAAAGTTAGACAGCTGTAGCTCGCGTAACACCTCGTCGATGTAAATTGCGTAAAATATCGGCGATAAGGTACTCCCCTGCCTTGCTCCTTGCTTAATGGTGATATCTCTAGAGTTCCGGCCCTCGTGTCGAACAGAGCATGTTACCCCTGTTAGAAAGTTGTGACAAAGTTTCCAGGTTTTCCCAGTGAAACCGCGCTCGAAAAGTTTGAATAGTAGACCATTAGTCCAAACAGTGTCGAACGCTTTGTGAACGTCCAGGAAACATGCGAATAATCGAGAGTTTTGTTCTAAAGCATATGATAGACCTTCTTGGACTATGTAAGATGACATCAGGCAACTAATGTTCTTTTGAAACCCATGTTGCAGTGGATGTGTTACGATCAAATGTGGACAATTTCGTTCAATGCGAGCAAGAAAAACTTTCTCCAGGAGCTTGTATAATACTGGCAGTAGCGTTATTGCCCTATAACTGTCGAACTTTGTCGTTTGTTTGTCACCTCCTTTATATAGGGAAGTTATCACACCAATTTTTGCATGGGTTGGTATATATGACAAGTTGAGCATGGATGATAGAAGCTTGGCAATGTGCTTATGTAAGTGCGTACCGCCATACAAAATGTGTTCATAGCAGATGGAATCATGACCCGCAGCTTTCCCCATATTGACAGTTTTCATAACGTTCATAAGTTCTACATCAGTGACGGGATAGGTTAAGATGTTGTCATATGTCCCGGTGTTTGAATTACTGAGGAGATCGGTCATCTTGCTATTGACTTCTAAAAAGTGTGATTCGTCAAAGTTAACTGATTTCAAAGGTGAGTATAAGTTCTCATAATAATCGGCCCATGCATCTGAGATTTCAATCGGAGTTCGAAGCATGGAACCGTTTACTTCAAATATACTATTACACGCACCTTTCCTACTTGCTCGCACTGCGTTAAATTTTTTGAAAAATAACTCTTGATCAACTTCGGCGGCGCGGTCTATTTCCTCGTTCTGAGCGGACATGAACTGCGAGTTACATTTACGCATTTCTTTTCTGAACATATGTTTCGAGGCTTTGGTGCAATCTGTGTGAGAGATAAGTGGACCTTAAATTTGATACGAATTTGTATACTCGCCAATTTTCACCAATTATATATATATGCATCTCTAATCTCTAATGAATCTACTAGTAAGTGTGCGGTTTAACGATGACAAAACTGGCACCGCTTGAGTCCGAAATGGGAACGGGAGGGTCACCCAAACTGATAAAAAATATTTTTAGTACCAATTACCATCAAATTCAGACACGTTCTTCTCAAATGATACGAGATATCAAATCGTGCTGTCTGTCTTTCTGTCTCTGTATGCCTTATATATATATTATAACTTCACGGGGTACAATCGAGATGGCACCAAGGCGTTCTAAGAGGGGTAACTTTTTACGAGGCAGATAATGGCGCGGGTTAAAATTGTTTAAAGTGACGCTGTTGGTATCAGGGGAAGAAAAAGGGGGGGGTCGGCAAAATTAAAAAAATATGGTGAAATTGTTATGTCGCCGATTTCCACCAAACGCACACATCACCTCCGCGATATGGCGCTGTTCGAGTCAGCGTTGCAGGGGGCATCAACAATTGATTTAATAAACTATTTTAGCGCAGATTTCCACCACATTGATATTCATCTCTATGATACGAGGAATATAATCGTGTGATTTATAGACGCCAAATTGCTGCCGTTTGGGTGAGAGATGGGGGGGGTCATAACTATTCGAAGAATTTGTTTAGTTGCTGATTACCACCAAACCTATGCGTAATCATCTCCAGTATATCATGCATCCGTGAGTCTAATGGACGTGGTTTAAATATGTCAAAAGTGGCGCCGTTAAAGTCATGCATGCGTATGGCAGTTGCACCAAAGCTGATACAAATATATTTAGCACTAATTTCCACCAAATTCATACACGTTCTTCTCTAATGATACGATGAATTAAATCACATTTGGTGTCGCTTGGGTCACGAATGTAAAGAGGATATGCACTATCATTGATAACATTGTTATTCGCCGATATCCACCTATAAGTTGTATATAGTCACCCAGGCCATCTCCATATGATTTTAAGGAGTTTTGGGCGTTCAAATTTCACAATCTCGATGGTGAACCAATTAAGTCACTTCAATAATTATATCTTCGCAACTGTCATATTTATATGGGGATGACAATGAGGGCATTCACATAATGAGCTAGCAAAAACAGATACATAGAAGAGGCATTAAAAGTATATTTATCATTCTATTTAAGATATATATATTCTTGCAAACTTAGAGACCTCGAACCGTCAGAGGATTGCATATATATTATAACAAAATTGAGTCTGTTCCATTCAATACAGTTTGCATAAAAACGTTACAATTTGTCAAGAGATATGGAAATGTATCGAAGACCTGTTCAAAAATAGTGGTTATAGTGTGCAGTCAAATATATCTTCTTCCGATATAAAAGAAAACGCAGTCAGTAGCACACGACTTTTCAGGATCCTCCAATGCTGACATCTGACAAGGGTATATCTGCCCGATACAGCAGAATTTTATAACAGAATCATCGACTGACATAAACAACTCAAAATCTCGCTCTGTGTCTGGCACATGTAGCTGATATACGTACGCAACAACATTTCTTTTAAACTGAGAATATTTAGCCAATAAACAGCACCATGAACAGAGGAGCACCTGGAAATTTCTTTAAAACATCTGTATCTTCATGGAGATATGATAGCAGGTGTCCTCAAGATCTTAGTACAACCCACTAGATTGATTGATACAGCTCTATATGTAAAACCCAATTGTCGTCTTTTATTTTTGCGAACTAATGTGTTTATGATGTTCATGTATCATATTATAACGTCTGACGTATACGCAGTTGTAAATAAATACTTCATTATTGGTGGAACGGATTAATCGCGATAAACAAAATGACAATCGACAAGGTGGGCCACTCTACTTATATTCCATGACTGTGTAAGAATCATGTTTTGTGAGTATTCTCTATTCCCAACAAATATCCACAGCATGCAGAGGTTTCACATCACTTAAAAAATTTAACATGGGCCACGCCGGGTAACCCTGCTAGTAGAATATAAACTCGCAACATCAAACCGAAAGTATTCAAAAGACAAGACTATTGGCTACTGTCGAGAGGGGAGTATTTTAGTGAAATTAACCATTATATTACTGACGCTGTGTGCGCCATCCGATTGAGATGTGTACTATACGAAGAATGTTCATTTCATTCATAAAATGCCATCATGTCGATTTCAACGAAACTCGACGAACAACGTCATCATGTAGCTTTCAATATAGACCGAATTCGCGATAACCTGAATGTATCTTCTTCTTTGTTGTTAAGTATGTGTTCCTTGTGAATTCATGGAAATAGACGGATATCAAAGGATTATCAGATTCACGTATGTAATATGAGGATAATTTGAACGCGATATAACGTTTGCATGCATCACGAATTTCGATTTCAATACCAACATTGTCTCCCGCCCTGCCAGAGTCATCATTCCAATGCAAATAGTTGACAGTCCGTAATGTGTAATAATTATGTTCTCAATAAAATGTAAACCGCGGCTACGAATGAACTTCACTCTGCATAATTCCGATTTTAACTTCCCCCATTTTGTAACGCCGGGAATTGAAAGACACAAACGTTTATTTCCGATTACGACATTAATGCTTTAAGCCCACCGATCTATATCTACTGTGCGACAATTATAAAGGCGATCGCAAAATTTCAAAACAGCAGTGTCGTATTAGATAATGATTGGTGACGTCACAAAATCAAAATATGGTCTATATACGACCCAAAGCGTCCGGCTTTGGTTCGTTATAAGTTTAGGATTGCAAACTATATGTATAGCATATCTTGTCATGCAGTAGCATCGTTTTGGTGTCAAAATTAAAAAGTTGAACCATTCACATGAATTCGCAAAAACACCAGTATGTGTAATTGCCACAAGCAAACAAAAACTCATAAGATAGTTGTAAAAATCATATTGAAGGAACATGTCCATATCTGAGCAAAGCTCGCGTGCGAATGAATCAGCTGTGATATAACACCAGTCGACAGTCGCCACTTAGACACGCCCTCACTCGAGATTATTTACAGCTCCACCCTTTGACTGATTGTTTGACAATTCTAAACCGAGCTGAAGAAAAGACGGATTCGTCATCTCAAGTTTAGCCTCGGTAAAGCTGGTTTAGCTGGACTATAAAACGCAAAATAATATCGAAATTCATAAAAACTTATCCCCACACTCTTTATAGGTGTAAGTGCTTCTCACTTATAAATTTCCAAATCAAAATATGCTCGCTGTCGTAATAATTGATTTTCGCAATCAACAAAACGAGGCGGTCCGCATTAGTGAAGTACGATTAATTATATCGACGATACAGAGACACTACTGCTAAACCACTGGTCTGGCTGGACCAAGTTTAAACCAGAGATGACGCATGCGTCACTTAGACCTGCGGTCTCGGGTTTAAACCACCGATTTAGCTGACTGACGGCGGTTTAAACATAGAGGTTTACGTAGACCAGGTTTAAACCTGAGATGACGAATCCGGCCCAAATGTCTGTCGTAATGATTACTAAATTGCAAAGAAACACTCATCTCTTCAATAGATTAACACCCAATCTCACCAGGTGGAAGAGACGGTACATCGATCAGTTTATGTAAGACTAAATTTCATGCTGCTGTCAAACCGGTTTCTCGGTAGACACTTTTGTTCAAACTACTTCAGTCGGCACATTACTGGAATATGCTAGCACACAAGCACTATATTAGTTTTCAGTATCGTGTTGTTTGAACATATCTTACCTATGCCACTCATGTACTTGTGCTAGATATATCACTTGATCAGCATTTAAAGTTATTGTATCAGCGTTGGCCATTCACTCAATGTTGCTATGTGTGGTTTTGTGTGAAGCAGATATGTGCGACATTAGGGAGAAGAGAAATACGCGGTGATGCGGTTGCGGAAAACATATCACTTTTCGGGTAGATGTGGCCTTAGTGAAAATAACCAAATATAAAGTCCATGTTTAAGCAGTCTCTGCCACAGAGTATGTATGAAGTTTTGGTTAAGCTTAGAAATTACTGAACATAGTCAATTGTACTCCTTCGTTTTTTTTTTTATAAATTACGTTCATAGTGTGCCATCGTGCATTAGTGTGATAAAAACGAAATATCCATTTGGCATCATTTGACCGGCGGCACATGACATGGACAATAGGTGAACACATTTTACCCAGTACTCTATGCACAGCTCCCGTACTGTTCTCTAACAATGAATTTTAACAGGTTTGATGTTGTAGATATAAAAATATATGACGATCGGTCACATTCGTGAAACTGCTCTGAGTACATATATTTCTGCTTCTAGAAAAGGTAACAAAATCAACACATCCCTATTAAATCCAATTTTACTATTTAATTATATATATATCACACGATTAAAGATAAACAGTACAGATAAATCTGCGTTAATTCTGGGCGCCCAAAAGGACAAGTTTTAACCGTTGTATGAGACCCTGATTTCGCTTGCTCTCTCTCGTAGGATACATTAAAGAGAATTCGTACATCTCTCATCAACAGCTTCCCTTATGCTCTACAATAACTTTTCTTCGCATTAACCAAGCGTTTTTCACTAGCTATTAGTGACTAGCTAATAAATTTTCCAGAAATTGGGCCATTTTTGGAAAGTAATTCTACAGATATAGTTTACAACCAAGCATTGTTTGTGTATATTTAATTTTATTACTAATTTGGCATTAGTTTGTGCACCTTCCAGAGACATTTATCATTATTCGATACCAACTGCCATCATGGACGCCATTTTGAATATAACATTTTGCTCAAAGCGGATGTTAGCGAATTCTGGATATCTGATTCAGGACACTTTCTCGCACAAAATAAGACGAAGAAACCTTCATTACAAATTTCTTCCGGGTCTAAACATCTGACGACAAGACTATATAGGGGTTGGGCCGTTGGAAGAAATCGCTTCAGTGGGCGAAGGGTTTTTGGGGAATAAACAACATACAACATATGATATGCCGCAGTAGTACATCAAAGTAAACATTAAACTATCTTCGTTGTCGGGGACGAATTCATTCAAAATTGTATTCGAAATCTCATCCTTATCTGAATGTTTATTGAACTCAATTGGTTTCATTCAATGCCGAGTGATAAGGGTCTTCTTAAGTGCTACCGGTGAACTCGATTTGGTAGTGTCGCAGATCTTATGATAGTGTTTGCGGCTGGCTAGTTTGCGTCTTATATTGTACAATGTTTATGCTAAGACGGTTATAACTTCGCCGGCCTGTGATACAACTGTGTGAAGTATGGGTGATCGCGAGTTGTCTACGGAGTTACCTAAAGAGAAATCGGACGGACAGAAAAATAAACAGATTTTCAAAATTGGAAAAGAGCCAATTGTTGTCTATGACAGGGGCCCGCTACCTCCCGGTTCTGATGATCTCTGTAGAATATTGAAGGAAATGGGAGAAGAGCGGCACCGAAACATTCGCGAACAGGATGCAAAGAGAAGCAACGATGATAATATCAATCCACACAATGAACTGGTCAAACAGCGGAGGTCGGCTGTTTGGCAGAAAGCCACGCAATCTCTTCCTCTGAAGCCTAGAAGTCGAACAGTATCTGAAGCTGTGCATGTTCCAATGACAGTCCGTGATGATACGCATGTGCATAAGAATGTTCATTTCCCGGAATCGACCGGTATGAGAAGACATCGATCTCATTCTCATTCATGTGCCGACTCTTGTCCTGGAATACCGGAAATGTCTTCATTTCCATGAATGAGATATTTACAGTTTATATTCCGGAATGATAGCATATATTATTCGACTATCGTTTTCTCAAAAGTTCAAGTGTGATACAAAGTAATTCATGTGCCACTTCAAGCGCTCAAGTTCTTTCTGATTACCATTTCATTTCTGTTTCTTCTGATATATCATCTCTTTACGTGGGTTTATTTCATATAAAATGTGGTTATTATATGTAATACGTGTCATTGTAATAAACTTATTGTCACTGCAGTGAATCAACATCGCCGTTGCACCACGTATCGTTGGAGAGGTCAGAGGTGCCAAAGCATTGTATTGTTTAAAAAACGCGGATATGAATGATAATTCACTGTATGGCTACCGCAACCATGGGGAAGATCGAGTGTTGATTCACTGTGTAATAATGATGCACCACTCGTGCGGCATTTTTATTCAATTGTAAATATATATTGTTGTATCCTACATGTATATCAATATATAGAGGATCTACAACGAGTCCCCAGTTTATAGCGGAATTTACAAAACGAGTCCAGTAAATTTGGTCGTACCTAATTTACTGGACAAGTTTCGTAAATTCCGCTATTAATTGGGGACGAGTTGTAGATTATATTTATTGAATGATCCAAAAACCTTGATAAAACATACATAAATCAACAAATGGGACGTGAAACTAACATCGGCTTCTATAATGCATGCGATGACGTTTCACGTAACTATGCGTTGTTTTCTCGCTTAAAGAAATAGTCCCAGATGAATAAAGACTCTGTGACGTATTTAATGGCGTATATTTAATGAAATAACTTTTTTAACTCTTCGCTCATTAGAGTTTGTTGAAAAAATATTGGAAGTCATAGTATTTTTGAGACGTAGCGTACGTAACGTAAACAGACGACAAACACGGAAGTCAAGGGTCACCTGGCACTTTTTCCTGTTATTAAACGATCATCACAATTTATAGAATGGGTTTATTGAATGGAATAAGTGTAGGATCATGTAATAAATTGATATACTCGGATATTGAACCGGGAAATATGCCCCGACTCTTTATATGCAACATGACGATACGTTGGTCTTGGTCCTAGTCAATGTGAAGTTTGTAGTGTTGGAAGATTGTAAATGTTCATCGATTCCAAATTTCAATAAGAAGTTTAGAAGAATAGGATTTTGATCCTGGAAGATAAATTATTGTTACCGGTATCGTACAACCTGTGTATTGTGGAGAGTGAACGTAAACAATAATTGTGGGCGTCTGTCACGACTGTTCACAAACGCCATCGTAGAACCTTCAATTGTTCCTATTGATGCCACTTCTTTAACTGGCAGCCCGCCAATATGTCCTTTATAACAAACCGTCTTATGTCTCACTGCTATAGATGCGTATATAATAATGATATATACACACATGTTTAGTGTTTTGTTGAACTTGTGAAACTTAACAACAATTTATTAAATAGGAATAAATAACACATATACTAACTTTGGTTTTCCCAACAATTATTTTCCGAAGGTTTTCAATACGCTATGGACATGCAAATATTATTCATGTGAATTGAAAACTGTATGACGTGCGCACTGTTTTATTATAAATGGAGAGAACATTATATTCTCGCCAGTTTGACTGCCATCTTGGATAACGTTGAATAGAATTCCCACGAACACTATGTATACAATGTATCTACGTCCGTTGCATCGTGTCCCATTTCACAATCACCATATCTTTAAATAGTGGTGTTCCTCATTGTTGTATTGGAGACAAGTATACAATACGTCACATCCTAACTAACGATAGCATAAAACTGCTTTCACAGACCTGCGTTCAACGCATGCGACTTTCTGCTTCCACAGACATGCGGCTAACGCATGCGGCCAACTCATGCCGCTAAACCATTGATTGGAGACAAGTATATAATACGTCATATCCTAACTAACGATAGCATAAAACTGCTTTTACAGATCTGCGGTCAATGCATGCGTCTATCTGCTTTCACAGACATGCGGCTAACGCATGCGGCCAACTCATGCCGCTAAACCATTGATTGGAGACAAGTATATAATACGTCATATCCTAACTGGCAACGATGGCAAGGCGTACCGTTGTCTCGCCAATTGAAATACACACCAGTCTGTGTCGTGAGCGGCGTACAGAAATGGGGAGGTCCCAAACGTCAGAATGATCCCAATCTGAAACGTTAAAATTACTTCACGGTCACAGTTTTTGTCCTGCGAAGGGACACCTGTGTAAGATATACGAGCGAACACATAGGTTTATCAGACATTTAGAAATTAGTCGTGAGCGGCGTACAGAAATGGGGAGGTCCCAAACGTCAGAATGATCCCAATCTGAAACGTTAAAAATACTTCACGGTCACAGTTTTTGTCCTGCGAAGGGACACCTGTGTAAGATATACGAGCGACATCAGACATTTATCAGACATTTAGACATCAGACATTTATCAGACATTTAGAAATTGCAGAAGTTTCTGCGAATGTATTTATCCATTAAAGATGCATAATAACGCTCCCAAATTACTAGTTATATGGCTTCGGTTCGAGTCGAGGAACCCACCCATCAAAGCTCAGAGTTATCAGATATTGATTTTTGAAATCTGTTATTTTTCACTACCTGGAATATTTGGCGGTCCAGCACATATTCGACGAGCCGACCGGCATACTCTCGATACCAAATTGCGTGGAACAAAATGTTGATACAGAACACGTTTTGGAACATTTTATACTAAATTTGACACTGGTTAACATTATTTGTTGGTAATTAATCGATTCTGATTGTTGTTGGAATCTGATGATACGGGGACCATGGAATCGAATTTCAATAAATGAGCCATATATTACACGTGTTTATATGTGTTCATGGGATGACTACTATAGAAATTTCACCCGATACGATCGGATATTACGCTATATAGAAACAAATATGTTGTGTAAATAGGGGCTGTAATATACGCTAACACGGTATACCATGCATGGCATATCCATCGATATATGTTAGAATAAATTAACAGATTACGTTTTCACATAACAATATTTACATACACCTGTTTACGAATTCTCCATAGCGTTATGATAGCCACCGCTATATATAAACCTATAACCATATTGCGGTTATTTTCCAATAACCGTTTACATCGTCCGAAAATAACCGAAGATCGCCGAAGATGAACGATCCATAAGCTTGATTGAGTTAGTATTATATATAACTCAAATACCTCAGTAAAACGAACTATGTGGGACTTTAACGCAGTTTACTTTATTGGTCTTAATAAGGCATTAGCCATTGCATGGCTTGTATAAGTGACTATGGTGCGCACAATCATAACATTTATTTAAAAGTCAGTAGTTTAACCCTTAAACAAAAAGAGCTTTTGACAATTTATATCCATGACAAAGGTGTTTTGGTACGTAAAAGATGTCCAGAATGGACTTAGTTACCATTATTTTCCGATTATGGTGGGGTGGGGTAAACGGTATCCCATACACGTGTTGTCATTGGTGACGTCACCAGAGGTCAAAAGGTCACGTATAATAGTCTGGAACCTGATAGGGTACCCCTACATCCCACACCGCAGGACTTAATTTCTCCCCATTCATTTTCTTCATTATTATGTCGCTCAATTTTTAAGCAATGCTAACACGAAAAGAAAGTGGCTGCATAGACACGAAACAAGATGGCGTGTTTCAAGACGCGGCACTATAAGTCAGTTTGATGCAAATAATAGAGAGACAATCTTGACAAATGTATACAAATGTATATATTGTTGCGAAGCTAAGACACAATGCTGGGGTTTTAGGGCAGAATTGGAGCTCCCCGGTCCAAGATGGCCACCAAGAATGGCCGCCGGAAGTGAAAAATGTGACTATTTGTCACTGATATTTTCTAGATTAGTTTCTATTGTTTGGAACTGGTTGAGAATTGCGACTTAATTTTGTATTTTTCATCTTAACTGACCATTGGAGCATTGGATCAATGCTATGCCATTTTTTATATCAGGCCCTTCAGACCTCTCAAAATTAATTTACAGAATGCAGTGTAAATTTCACAAAAAATCACCATTGAGATTATAGTCATATTACAAAAAGAAATGAGCAGAACTGTGCAATGTAAGTGAGTATATTCGGATTATAAATTGGAAGCACTCACACCTGTAAAGTGTGTGGGGATAAGCTTTTGTCAATTTCGACATTTTTTCTTGCGTTGTATAAGCTTAAACCGACAACAAAACCATATAATTCGACGGTCCAGCTAAACCAGCTTTACCGAAGCTAAACCTGAGATAACGAATCCGTCTTTTCTCGATCGCGGTTTAGAATTCAGATCAAAGGGTGGAGCTGTAAATAATCTCGAGTGAGGGCGTGTCTAAGTGGCGACTGTCGACTGGTGTTATCATGGATCAATAATATGAACAATTTTATACCTGTAAATACATTTACAAATTTGTAAGAACAAATTTATGTCAAACATCACAGTGGTTTCATAGCACATGGAAAATTGAGCCGTATTATTTGTACAATAAATTATGCATATACAAACATTATTAATATAGTTTAATAGTTAATTGTTATCGTCTCCCGACCATACCATTTCGACCTAATAGGGACAGGACGACGCGGTGGGTGACAGGTGGAGTGTTGGAAGACTTGGTATGTGCCGCCAACTTTGGTCAAAATATTTCAACAGATGGAAGTTTCATACCGATAGGCTGACCCAAACATTTTACAAGCTCACATTGTCCTTATTGTCTCACATTGTCCTTATACAAGCTCACATTGGAAAAAGAATCTCGAAGACAAAATTAAATGTTTATCCGAAGATATCACAATGGAAATCATCACTGAACGTGGTCGCATTGACACTGAATTTAATGAGCTGAACGAGATCAAGCAGCAAAATACTCAGCTGTACCAGGTTAATACAGGGGTTACGACCACTCAGGCTTTTCTTCACCAGGCCGATGACAGTGATAGTTCAGTGATCATAACAATCATCCCAGTTCAATTGTGGTGCCACTTTTATAACGACCTCAATTCGTGACCAAGAACTTTTTGGGAACTTTAAACCACACTATTTGATTGATCGTATCACGGAGGTGCCTACATATAAGTTTGTAGGAAATTCGGGTAACAAAAGCAGTTCTTATTAAAGTCGTGGCCCCTCCCCTAACCCCCGTCCCCGATTCGAGCGACACCACTTATGAATCTTTAAAGACATCCTTAATTTGCATATATCATGCATGGAAATGACTATATATAATTTTGTCGGAAATCGGCGACAAAAAAAAAAAATCAAGGAATTTGATGCCCTCCCCTTTTCCACCACTGACCCAGACAGCTTCACTTTAAATATTATTAATTTTCACTATTATCTTTCTCGTAAAATGTTTCCCATGTTAGACCCCTTTGAAGTCTTCTGATTGTCCCCCTTTACTTTATATAGCGCACAGACATACATATATTCGCAACAAAAAAAAAGATATCATGGAAATGACTATAAATAAGTTTGGTGGAAATCAGAAATAAAAAAAATCCACGAATGTGATGACCCTCCCCTTTTTCATCCATGACCACGACATCGTCAGTTTAGAAATTTTTCGCCTGCGCTTTATGTCCCCAATGTCAGACCCCTTTGGAGTGTTCCATATTGGCCACGTTAATTTCTATAGCGGACAGGCAGACATTCACAAATATATATATAACAATCAAATTCCACAAGATTTTATATCACCTTTGGGTGAAATAAAATATGTCATATATACAATAGAGACCTTTCGCATTTTGAACGACGACAGATAATATTATTACGAACAGCTATTTGTTGTAATTTTTATCGGACGGTCCAAAAACCTTTTCGCAGAATTGACGACAACGAGTCCGTTTGTGAGACAGTCATGCTTGCTATTCGCAGAAAAAATGGAATTACAGGACTGAGTGCCGTGAAAATGTTCTAATTAATTATGCTGTTATCAGGCTAAAGCTTAGTTCTTTGTGTTTCGCAAGCGTCTCGTGTTTCACGACGACGAAAGACTTGATTGCCACTAATATAGATAAAAATTAAGGCCACAAGGCGATCACAATTTAAGGACATAATCTCAGAGTCATCTCCCACACCGAGGAGCTGCCTGAGAAACGATCGCGAACTTATTAATATATCATGTATTTGTGAGTTTTGTCGAAAATCCGAACCTGTAATCGTAACAACGAATTGGTGAAAACGAACACGAATATAAGGAACACAAATTCTAGTAAAGTAGTACCCTATTCGTAATAACCATTTGTCGTCGTTCATTGTGCGAAAGGTCTGACGTGATACTAGCGCCCAGCTGAAATGGTGAACCCATCTTGGACCTTACCGGCCGACACAATGGAATATATTACGATAATGAGTGTACTGCGTGCGTACGATTCAGAAACTTATTCAAAATCCTTCCTATATGTCCCTCCCCGGGGATAATAAGTCATTTGACATGGGGTCGCGTGGAGAAGCTGCATTCATTATACTGACCATAAACAAAATCCTGCACCCCTCCCACCAATACATTGAGAGTTATTACGAAAACAACTAACTGGTTTCTGGTTAGTTTAAACATATTTTATTAGCAAAAATAGCTAACTGGATTGGGGCACAAGTTATTGCTAACTTATTGACGCCCCTTTCCAACAAACCATTGACAATTAACAAAAAGAGTTTCTGGTTTCTGGTTATCAGTTCCAGTGTCCAAAATGAAATAGTGAAACCATCTGGCAGACATTAATATAATGGACGAACTGGTACGCCAGCATGTTCTCATGAAAGCCCGTACACATTATCTGCTTATAATATAACTTGTTTTAGGTAGATAATCTGCTTAGAATCGACTCATGTTAAGTCGATAATGCGCAGAAAATGAGAGCATTTTAGTCACATTATCGACTCATAATGAGGCGATTGTAAGTAGACTATGTGCGGACAATGACACAAATAAACCAACTCACGACTTTTCAGGCTCTTTAACACGCACGTGTTTTTACAGTCGTCCCCGCTACAAAACGAAATAACGGATATGATCCAGTATCTGCTTATTTCAGATTTAAATAAGAACATTATGTACCTATATATTTCACATTATTGGTCGATCATGTGCGTATTTGCGCGAGGATATGTTGGGTACGCGCTGCTTGTTTACGATTCAGAAACATATATATTCGAAATCCATCTCTCTATATAGCGACCAGTCACTCCCCGGGGATAGTAAGTCATTTGGCAATGGAATCGGATAGAGACGCTACAGATTGACCAAACGACAAACCATGCACCCCTCCCACCAACAGATTGAGAGTTATTATATATGAAAACATCGAACGGGTTGCTGACTACCAATTCGGTATCCAGAAACCCATTCGAAATAAGAAACTCATTCATCGTTTTTGCATATTTTCTTTCAGGGTTAATGGACAAGAGACTGGGCATTCGGAAAATAGAATTTCGAGCACGAAGGGCGAGTTATTCTAGTTTCCAGATGTCCAGTCGCGAGTCCGTTAACGACTTAAACACAGTTTTGAAATATACAAGGATGAACTACTTTCATGCCGTTGAACAATTCCCAATTCCGATAAATCTCGATAAATAAGATATATAAGAACGTTTTTATGTATACAAAATAGTCCTCGGCTGAGAACAAATCCACGCCCCTTGACACGGTTGGTGTTAGCGGATGTTGCGTGTATAGCATAGGGATATAACGTTGGATACTATTTCTTTGTGATGTTTGTGACTCTCATCCAGTGTCATGTTCCTCGTTGAACTCCCTGCACCCTCTTCGGACTCTCCCCGGGTGTACATGCTTTTTAGAGAGGGACTTAGTGGTATTAGCTCCTAAATGAAATAGTGGCCCCATATTGGACCTCCCCAACCAAAACGGCAGATATTACGAGAATATGCGACCTGCATGGTTGCTGTAGTACGATTCAGAAACCTGTTCTATATTCCTCCCCATTGCTGCCTTTTCTGGGGTCATAAGTAAGTTTAATATACGCACATTGGCCCCATTTACTCCTCCAAACTCCAAATTATGTATAATTAATTTAAACGGACATGGCTCATTCGAGCTTCAAAATTTTGGCCACGTAATTTGGAAGGACGGATACGATAGGTCGACAAATACACGAACTATTGATATACCGGCTTCATATGCTTTGAAAAATACTTGCCATGGCCACAGCAATTTTTAATATGTTTTCAATTTTTCGCACAGAAGTGAAACAAACGTTCTTTATTTACACCATATCAGGAATAGGCTAACACGGAACGTGTTTGTGGTCCAAACACCGTGTTCACAGTTGTATTTGTGTATGACTTTAAAGCGTCTATATGGGGCATATAATGCCCATAGAAAGGTAATTATCGATACCGGGGACTATTATATGAATTGAATACTTTTGTCTGTTGCATATAAATTAACATGCCCCTTGGTGGGGAATAACAGATATACCAGTGACAAGGTTAATTCACAAGACCGTTTTTGGGAGAAATAAACACTCTCTATTATATTCCTCATAGATTCTCAAAATCGTTCATCTCAGTCACAATATATTTCAATGTGTCTTATTGGACATGGAATGTTCTTTCTTTTGATGTATAATTCGATAGAACCGAACGAATGGAAGTCGAGATATCCCCTGAACCGACCCGGGATGTACCAAAACCGAGCACGGTTAAGGCTCCATGCGAGATAGCCATTTCACTACACCTATATATCTACATGTATGTTTCCAATGTAATCATTTATCCCAAGTGTAGGGCGATATTGGACAAACTCTGTGTTGTCAGATATACAGATCAATTGAACATCGTAAGCAGTCTTACTATCAAATTGTGACATATTGTATATGAGTGTGATAGTTATCCGTGGGTGAAACCAAAGTACAAGGTAGAGTTATGTCCCATCGCTACACTGGACATATCACTGCGGTCACGTGCTAGTGACGATTTTTGGAAAAGTTCGGGAAAACCAATAAAAATGGCTGCTATACCATACATATGTCCAGTCTGTTCTCCTGAAAATAAGCTCACACTGGATGTATTATTTATAAGTGAGTACTTATCAGCGCAACTGACATGGGAGCTGAATAGAAGTCTTCGAAAAGTAATCTTATCCACTATGAATATGTGGGTATGTAGTTAACTTAGAGTACGTTCATACACTGGCAAGTTTGCACGGCATTCTTGTGCAGGCTTTTCGCTATAGACAGCTAGAATGTGTCAGAAACCGAATGTAAAATGCTTATAAAATACATCTCTACCACAGCTAACTACATGGGAAGTAAAAAATACTATGTTATAGTTCCACTAGTAGCGATGCAATATATCGAAATATGCCTGTAAAGAGCATGCAAGAATCAACCATACCGGTATTTTAGTAGCACCGTTACATGTGGAACTCTTCCGAAATTGTACTGCTCATGTCGTTAGCTTTGGAAGATAAGTATTTTATATGCATGTTACCGTTCATATTCTGGCACCGTATATGGGGTTTTCTATGAGAAAATGCCGTGCAAATTTGCCAGTATATGAACGATACCCTCAGACTGTGTTTATTTATTCGACCAAACTATTATTTTTTTTTAATCGCGTCCGTGTATAGTCGATATAGTCACGATTGCTGCCCTGCGATTAGAAACGTTTTCTATAGAACCTATTGATTGATATTCCCATCCGCGGCGGCCGACACTACGCCTGAGTTTTATTCGAATTCGCTCGCTTTCTTGTGTGCTGACACAGGGGCGTGGCTATATGGTCTCCGTTGGGTGGGCCCGGTGTGACCAAAGTGTCGGTCAAAATAGGGATCTGCGAATATTCGAGATTCGATTCGATGTCGATATCGGGAACCCGATTCGAGATCGACACCGAATCGGTCCGCTGATTCGGATATTTTCGAATCGGTGTTACTTTGGTGGTGTCTCGTTATGTTATTTGCGTCTAGACAACACATGCCAAATGACCTGAAATTACAAAATTTGAAGCACACGGTTGCCAAGTTAGCCAACGTAGGTAATTTTGAATGTATGCCGTTCAGAATAGAGTTGCATTATGTAAATTATGTGTTTCGATCGCAACCCGTGATGGTGATCAATCGCCTCATATTTGTTATATGTATCGACACTATATAAATTGTCTACAATGTGCGTGATCGCTAGATTCGGAACTCAACTGCTTACCCTATGTTTAGAACTTCAGATATCCAATTCAGATTATATGAATAACATTCAATGTCAGCCGCCGTTATGCATGACAAACCAGATTGGAATGAACAGAAACCTTAGAACAATCGGTCTATTATATATATTTATTGTGGACCTCCAATATGGAGAAGAATATGTATAGTTCATATAAATGGAACAATAATATACACTGTGTTTGCGGAGTGGCTCCGCCGTAATATGTTTACTGTCTCATATGTCCCATGGCTCAAATATGTCCATTTGGATGTGAGAGCCGAGGTCGACATTCCAACGTCATGGATTAATAATGCACTTATTGTCCTCGAATCAGTTGACACAAGACGAACAGAAATGAAGCAGTGTCGATAACTATTTGGTCCATGCGTTGTGCTATTTCCACCGGCGACTGCATGACGTCGGTGCCGAGTAGAAATGCATAAAGTTCAATATCACTTAACGAGTCTATATACAGAAAGACGACCACGCCGTATTGTTCAGTTATGCATTCCAGATAGTCGTTCCTCAGGAAGACAGAACAGGTTGAATTACAGTAGCGAATTGCATGTATTAACTCATTGTTATATGTATTTTTACGTGTGCAACATGTCAAATTATTACTGTATGTTGTCTTGTTTAGCAACAAGGCAAGATTTCGCAGTTCTTTATTAAAACGTGGGTATTCTCGTAGGATCCTCCAAATGTTCCAACATGATGCTGGGTCTCCGTGTACAATTTTAAAGACATCGAGGTTTCGATCGACTGACACAGACCGGCACCATTCTCGATAATAATTATGTCGGACTGCTGTCTGCAAAAGATTTTTCCAAGAAGATTTCGTTGGGAAAATTCCAGTTTGCACGTATGATGTTAGGACATGATACAGGGCATAGCGATTTAATATTTCAATGATATCCGGGACGAATCCAGTTGTTTGACGAGCGAAAATGGTGTGCTGGAAAAATTTCTGGAGAAAGATCGTAAGAGGCACCTGGTGTCCTTGAGGCAGGTGGATCAGTTCAGAGAGAAAACATAGTTTGTTGATGTGTATCTCCGTCTCAAGCGGTATTAACCCAATGAGACTCATCGCAACGTTGGTCGGGGTCCGCGTCGGGAGCGTTTGGATGTGTTTGACACATAATCGGTATGCCTTTTCCATTGATTACATGGTTGTGTTGTTTGTGCTATTCAGCAACTGACAACCATATAGAGCTTTTGGCAGCACGATTGATCCTAACAGATTTGCCATTGTTAGTGGTGTGCACGATTTGAGCAAACCTCTTCCAGCGATAC
The DNA here is from genome assembly GCA_032622095.1 of Siphonodentalium dalli. Classification (NCBI taxonomy): domain Eukaryota; kingdom Metazoa; phylum Mollusca; class Scaphopoda; order Gadilida; family Siphonodentaliidae; genus Siphonodentalium; species Siphonodentalium dalli. Next base: position 158,937,836 of record CP136063.1, on the reverse strand, counting down.
TAAAGTACGATTTTCGTAACCTTTCCGAAATAATTGAGCTCCTAGTTGTATCAGCTTGGAATTTGCACTGTTTGATTCCAAGATGAACACAGTTGTTAGATTCTGGAAGCGGTTGATCACCAATAAACCATTGTCTATCGTTGAGCTTATCTTGACGCTTTGTCTCGTTTAATACAACAATTGTTCTTTTCGTCGTTGAGAAATTAAATCTCCACTGCCGACTGTATCTATAACAGATGTCGATGAGGCTCACTGCCAACAGAATTACTATAAATTTTCTATTTTCAGATTCTGTTTCCCGGGGAAATCGAGCGCGCTGCACAAGTTTCGATCCGTTGAATCTTGATAACTTTTAACACTTGTAATCTATGTCTGTTTTCTGGGACCCCCTCCGTGAAGACAATTACTGTGAATATGTGATGTAGGTGTTTGATATATTGTGGGGTGAAAAGTTTAACAGATAACTACCATTGGTATCGGACTGAAACAATTATATAGCTGAACGGTGTACCCATGCCCAAGTGTGTCAAATCTTTATTATCTTTATTAAATAATGTAGACAAGTGACTTCCATTCCATGGGGTTTGTGATACAAATATTGAACTGACTGTAATTGTCTTATTGTCACTTTCGCCATGACACAGCTAGATAGAAATTCAATACAACATGCCACAAACCCTCCATGAGACTGAGAGTGACTTGCCTATTATGTCGTGTTTGTCTTAGAGAAAACACCAGTTCCAATGGATGTTTAAGGAGATTAACATTGTTATATAGTATCTATTGAATTTTGCAGTTTTTTGTCATGAGACACCAAAATAAACACTGGTAAACAATGTCAATCACTAGCTGATTCGATTCGAGATTCGATTCGATGTCGATATCAGGAAGGACGATGCAAAATCCACGATTCGCAGATCCCTAGGTCAAAATTTCTTCATATCTTGTGTTTGTATAATGTAATTACCTCCGACTTTTAAATAAATTTAATTTATCTTATCTTACCACATTTCGAGTAATACTATTCCCACCCCACCCCTTTTAGTTGGAATTCCCCAACTGGCACCTCAAACTTTCCAACTTGGACATTTCCAATCCCCCTCCCCGCATTGGTTCGAAGTTTCAGACTATTGCCATTTCAGTCCAAAAACTTGACCGAATTCATGAAAATATTCCACTGTTGGTCTAAAACAACAAATCACATACTAAAATCTGGTTGAAAAACTATTAAAATAGAAACGAGAATTTCATGTAAAGAATCAAGCCACACGAAAGCATAGTAATTTCGGGATGTTTGATAAGTAAACGTTCTTTCTCGGTAGAAAATCAAAGTACCAGAACAATTGAAACTTAATTTTGTCTGTAATTTCCAACTGATTTTACGTTCGGACCAATACTCGGCGTTTATACCCCTGGCACCCCTTCGCCACGTCCCTGTGTGAACCCTAATACTGATCGTATATATGCAGATGGGAATTCATACATGTGCATGTATATCCGAGTGCGTGTATCAATACTAGCAATGTAGCGGCGATAGAAATACGCCATGCGTTGTCAATTTTAATTGTACATGTGAACAGTATAAATATCGGAAGGTATCACATCAATAACATGATGTTCGTTGTCGATATCGACTCGTTATTGATAATTTACGTCCCCCTTTGTATTCGTTGTTCTGTCCATTAATATTGAAATGTAAATGTATAAGTTCAGATGACGGAACGTATATATGTATATTACTACACATAACATATGATGGCACCGATTTGACGGCGAGAAAATGAACGATATCCTCTGTTTGCGAAGTGAACTATATCATGTAGAACTATATCATGTAGAACTATATCATGTACAGTAATGCCCTAAGTAATCGACTTCTTAACCACAGCAGAATTATGGGTAACTTTTCAGGATTTAGTCGGAAACATGGCTTGTTGCCATTCATCGGAAAGCTCTCCCCGAGAGCTTTCCGATGAATGGCAACAAGCCATATTTCCGACTAAATCCTGAAAAGTTACCCATAATTCTGCTGTGGTTAAAGGAGTCGATTACTTAGGGCATTACTGTATATCATGTAGATCATTCCGTAAATCTCTACTCTGGTTACACCAATAGAAATCATATTCCACCAATCCAAATTCAAACACTAGGAACTATGTGAAGTTCTCGCAGGGAATGTTATGACAACGATACAATCAGGGATGTGGCTAGAGGGGGGTGTGGGGGGGGTGTCTCACCCCCCCCCCCCCCCCCGCCCCCCAGCAGAGGGCTATATTTTCAATAGTTGGAAATTTCATACCTGCCACAACGAAATTTCACACCAACCATAGGTTGAAAATGTTCTTGTAGTTTGATTATAAAACAATTTATTGGGGGGAATTTATTGTTTTTCGACCAATATTTGCATATGTTCCTATTTTTGGTCAAAATTTTTGACAGAAATGGACATCAGTTGGAAATTTTCCAACCTTAGGGGGGGTGACAGGTTGGAAATTTCCAACACTGGGAAAGCTTGTGTCCTGGTCCATCGCCCGTGGCCAGTCAAAAACTTCTAGTTAATTTAAGAAAACAATATTGTCATACAATTGGTCAACATTATCATTGGAATTGTCATCAGTTGGAAATTTTCCAACCTAAGTGGGGGTGTAGGGTTTGAAATTTCCAACAGTAGGAAGGCTTGAGGCTAGTCTAGATGTTAGGATTTTGCGATTTTCTTGTTCAGATTTCAAAATTTTCGCACACCAGGCCTAACCATGGTCGGCCCGGCGTGTCATTGCCCCATCCACATGGCCAATATAAAACTGCTAATTAGTTTAGCAAAACAATATTTTACTACATTTGTTCAAACTTGTAGACATAAATGGTCATCAGTTGAAGAATTGTCCAACCTGAGGGGGAGCATGAGGTTTGAAATTTCCAACACTAGGAAAGCTTCAGTTGAGGCCAGTCTAGATGCTAGGATTTGCGATTTTCTTGTATATAGTTTTCAAAATTTTCTCACACCGGGCCAAACAACCATGGTCGGCCTGGTGTTCCCTGGTCTGTTGTCGGTAGCTGTGTGCATTTGTCTGGAATTAGATCACTAGTTAAAAAAATTTTGGGGCAATTTTCAGGTTAAAATATCTTAATGTTCTCATACTGGGAAAATACTAGTAGAAGCATGGCTCATGAATATAATATATAGGAAATTAGGCCTGAGCATGAGGTACAAGGGGGGGTGCAAATGGAATTATGCAAAAAGTTGTGTTGGTGCGATTCCAACACAAGGGGGGGGGGGGTGCAAATGGAATTATGCAAAAAGTTGTGTTGGTGTGATTCCGACTCAAGGGGGGGGGGGTGCAGTTGGAAATTCCCAAGGTGGACACCCCCCCAGCGGAGACCCTCTAGCCACATCCCTGGATACAATACATAACGCAGAAGTAATTTATTTCTTATACCTGTCCCTTAATAATGTGTTCACAGTAATTGAAGGTCCCAGCTGGAGATTACATGATTTAGGTTAGTTTTATTAGCCGATTTTGAAATAAACATTAATTGACTACCGATGGTATGATCGTAAGCGAAGTCGGCTCACAAAAGTCGCCTATTACTATATGAACTGAGACCACCACCTATACTGTGAATAAATCATTTATAAACAGGTAATAACTAAGAAATATATTACCTGTCCATGTTATAAAATTCCCAGTGAGAATTTCAAAAAGTTCCTAGATTAACCAGAGTAGATGATCATGGTATACATGATCTAAAGAACACGAAGATTGCGAATCACCACGCAATGGCTCCATTGTCGATACAATTTACACAGATAAGTTGCACTCCATAGAACCATCTTTGCTCGTCTTTGTTTTTAGTATGGGCTTTGGTTTTTGTGGCGGGAAAATATATTGTTTTAATCGAGAACCAGATTCTTTGGCCGCCTGCGTGGGACCATGGTTGAATCGCACGTGAATTTCCGCCTTGGGGTCAGGTTTCTGCTGAGGTGCCTCGAATTCCGGCGGAGGGATAGGACTTCTTGGGGTAGGAACAAATCCAATGTCAGCAAGCACCTCCAAATATGTCGCTGATGGTCTCCTTTCACGCACGGGTGGGCACACAAGGCCGTCTTCCTCATTCCAGTCAACTGATAACAATGCCATGTCCATTGGCATAGTAAATCTTACACGAATATCTGTTATTGGAGAATATATCTTGGGTTCGTAATCCCCATCAATGTACATCGAGTGCATGAGTGTTCACTCTATTTGCCATCAATAGTCCCAGCGTGCAACATTATGAATAACGTATTTATCTCATATAAATCCAAGTTGTGCATCTTTCCTCGAATGTCGGTTGGTAAAACCGTCGATGCTAAACGTCACACAATGAATAAACAAAGAAAACATTTTGGCATTATGACGTCATAAGATTCCCACTGTGTTATTAAAAATGAATGTGTACAACACGTCTGTCTTGACGTTTTGGAAACCACAGAGTAAAGAAATGAATACTCCTCTAAAAGTATAGGATAATATACCCATGAATGTTCCACGCGCGTACTGAGAATTCTAACAACCTTCTAGTATGCGTGTCCGTGATTACATTGCATGTATGTCTGCTTAAAATGGTAATTGATATACGCCGTTAAAGCGTATCGGGACAAAACTATGTTCAGAGGATTTATTCATGCTCTGCTAACAAAATCAGGATATAAAACTTTATCCGATATGTGTCATTAAACTAGATAAGGCCACACTAATAATATAGCCTGGTTTACGAACAACTTATACAAATAAAGTAATCTATTTCTTCCAATAAAACGGTGGAAAAACTGGAGGGGGTGGGAGAAATGAAAAAAAAATTAAAAGACATTGCCATCAACTATCTCCTTCACCAAATTCGTCATATTCCAATGAATATGAACATAAACCAATCGAATAGTTTACAATATTAGGAAACAAGTTGTAGGTTGAATTTTTTTGCAAAAACCTGTGCCAATGCATTCTCTTATATTTGCGAGTCGACCATAAAAATTGTAAAAGAAATGTAAGAAAAAAACAAAAAAATGATAAAAAAAAAAAAATGTAAGAGAATGTAAGAAAAAAATTATAAACATTGTTAAAGAATGTAAGAAAAAATTGTTAAAGAATATAAGAAAAAATAATAAAAATTGTTATAGAATGTAAGAACAAATTATAAAAATTGTTAAAGACTATAAGAAAAATTGAGTGAAATTGGGTATTGGGTTGTAACTTGTAGGTTAGTAAACGATGTTGTTATTAAATTGCTGTTGCCTAAGTCTTTAAAAAAAACGCGTGCGAGCCTGCCCGTCATAAACTGACGGTTGGCAAGGATCCAGATAGAATTAAACCCGATTATCGTATACTCATAACGTGTAATAGTTCTTAGGAATTCAATGGAGGCCTTGCATGCATAACCTGGTATTTCCATGCACGACCCCGATATTTAATCGGTTTGTGTTTACCATAACAAACAAACTTTTACGATTACATTGCACGCACATATAAGCATGTTTCACCGGTTCTATGATAACTACTCATTGACGACTAGTTATCACGTGGAACGTGTTCAGATAATAAGTTCAACAAAACGACCGCTTGTTGAACTTATTATCTGAACATTTCCCTCCAATATTTTGGACTCCTTCTGCACTTATAGTATCTGCATGCAAATGGCTTCTGCGTATTTCCCCTGAACACCCATCCAGATGAATAATAAAGACCAATCCAATGTATACTATTATAACTGAGTGCATGGGAAAATCCATTTAGCGTAGAAAGGGTTAATGCATCTCTCCGCTCTCCAATTATTTGTTTACATGTCTATAGACTATCCAATCCATAGAAAAAAACGAAGTTCTGTTTAAGATGTATCTACATGTACAACAAGTAACACTAAGAATTTGCTGTTAGAATTTTTCCGATATAACAGGGGGGCTGCAGATTTTGTCCAGACACAAGGCGGGGGTGGGTTGGTAAGTCGGGACTGGAAGAAATGAGTAATGAATTTTTTTCCTACTCTGAAATTTACCCACTATTAACCTCATATATAAACTGTCATCTACATACATATATCGTTTAGAACACATTTAGATCCCAGTGGAGGGGGTCTATATATGGTTTGAGGTTCCAATACCGGATGCAGGCTTTCTGGCAGACATAACTCGAAGTAGGCTAGTTTGTGTCTTCTCAATCACCTGATAAAGTATGTTTGCCTATAAAACTGAATACAAATCTCCCGAAACAAAAACGACAATATATTTGCAATTTTCGGAGGACTATTATAATCAGCCGCGTCCGTCCGTGCGTCCGTCCATCCGTCCGGAGTTATGACTCCAGTAATTATCATCCGATTAGATTGAAACATGGTATGTATGTATCTTAACGAAGAACACAGGTGCTCTGCAATTCTGGGTTTGATCCGATGTTCTTTTATGGAGTTATTTCCCTTTTTTCAACTTTTTTTTTATTTAGAAAATTTCTCACTTTTTCGGTTTCCGGATGATATCTCAAGTTTGGATCCCTTAATTACAAATACTGTTTTTATGTGGATCAGTCATATCAAGATACAGGTTGAGTTCGAATTTGAGTTTGATCCGACGATTTTTCCTAGAGTTATGGACTTTTTCCGACTTAGAAAATTAAATTTTCTTCTTTTTTCTTTGGTTTCCGGATGATAACTCAAGTTTGGACTGTTCAATTGAAAATTCCGTTATTTTTGTCAGTCATTGATATCAAAATACAGGTCAAGTTCGAATATGAGTTTGATTTTTCTCAGAGTTATAGGCTTTTCGACTCAGAAAGTTCAATTGTTCTTGTTTTTTCTTTGGTTTCCGGATGATAACTCAAGTTTGGATTGTTTAAATGGAAATTCTCTTTTCTTGTGGGTCGTTCATATAAAAATACAGGTCAAGTTCGAATTTGAGTTTGATCCAATGATTTTTCCCAGAGTTGTGGGCCTTTCGACTTTGAAAAACATTTTTTTATAATTTTCTGTATGAGGGTACCTTCATGGTGTAATCAACTCCTCCAACAGTTTTGATCGTAGATATTTGAAATTTCAGAGTATTGTTACCCACATATTGGAGATGTGCAACATGTATATAGATGACGGAATTTTTTTTTTTTTACAGAGTTATTAACCCTTTTCGACTTGCCACGTTTTCGGAGGACACTGTGGTCAGCAGACCTTTTATTGTTATAATGGACTAAATCAATATTATGTCGGTATGATCGTGTAAATATGGTAGGTATATATGTTGTTATATTATATTTTATACCCTAATTATAATAATACGATTACAGTCAGGCCATGTACCTTTATATGCATGAAGCTCATTACAACGCGTCAAACCTGTTTCATGGTTTTGGACAATTTACCTCATTAAAACTCAATATCGTGGTCAGCGTTCATGGGAGGATTGTCGGGCATATGAAAATTCAAATATGAGCCAGCAAGAGCAAAGGTTTTATTGAGTAAGTTATATTTGGCTGCGAAAGATGCATGATTCGAAGTGATACCTGTATAATTGATATATAGATTTCATAAGGTTTTCTAACGTTTTCTTTTATATTTTTAAGTGGCGATATAATTTTGTTTAATTTAATAATAAAGGCATATGCCTGACATATAAAAAATTGTAAAAGTATGTAAGAAAAATGAAAAAATGAAAAAAAATTGGAAGAGAATGGTAAGAAAAAAATGAAAAAAATTGTTAAAGAACGTAAGAGAAATTGAACAGTAACCAATGTAGTGATATCTCATCCTTCCAGACATCAAACCATAGTTTCTAGCATACTGACTGGCTCAGTCACAACATTGCTACACAATACGCAAGGACCTGGAAAGCTCCTGGTTTTAACACTGGATTTACAACAATATCACGCTCAAAAGGATAGAATTGTTTCACGCCATTTATTTTTATAAATATAGCCAATAATAATGGTGATGACTATAAATGATGTGGTAGGATGGCACATATATTTAGTCAATTTTACTGACTTGTAAAATAGATAGTGGAACAGGATTGGAAACAAGAGTGAACAAGGGATACATTTGGGATGGTATTCCCAATACAAATTTAGTAAAGTAGCATTTAAAAGTGTCAAATATGGGATAAGGGGGTGGGTTTGAGCCTCGTGTTTGCAAATTTGTTTCAGCCCCCCCCCCCCCTGGATATGATAATAATACAGAGCGTGTCTGTCTAGGTTGTGTGCTATATTTTCGCAAATATTGTATAACGGGACCAAAGGAGCATGGTAAATGTGCAAACATATATGTACATATATGTACATATATGTACAAATATCACCACTATAAGAATAAGACGGAGAAATAGAAAAACTGTGTTAACTGATATTCATTATTAATAATTCACCAACAACGAAATTTCGTGTGTTGAAACCATGCAGTGTTATATCAACAAAACAGTGATTTGTCAACAAACATCGCAAATCGTATAGTAGGTTCAAATATTTAGACTGAATGTTATTTTCAAAATATTTTTCAACACGTTGACCTTTGCCAAATGTTTACCGTCAAGTTTTGATTGGACAAATTGAACTTTTATCGGTAATTCGACTGTAACAGTACTGTTTACTTTACAATGGTTTTGACATGTGAAATCTCATTATTGGAAAGTTATTAATAATAATAAGAAGAACACAGTCAATCTATTTATTCATGTACACGTGACGTTGTGTCCTTTAATTATATAAATCAATGGGTCTGACGGTGGTGTTAATACCCGGTTAATTTGGATCGATTATTGATGTCATTATCATTAAATCTGTCAATGCATGTAAAATTGTTTTGATGAACTTATCGGTGAAAATCTGTGTTTGAAATGGATGGCGTGTATTCCTCGCTAATAGTTTGTAGTGGTTGCTGGGTTCTGGAACAAAATATTCTTGATCTTTAGTGTTATCAGTTTTCGGACAATGTAACCGCAAATTGTGTACAAGTTTTCTAAATTATATTTTGTTTTAGAGTGATCCGCGTTGGGATTATGTGGATGCGTGTATTACAGTTCAAAATATCCTCGTGCAAATAGGTTGATATTGGACCTAAATATTCAAATATGTTTTATGGCACGGGGAAAAGTGAAAACACATTATAAAGAGCGTACATATGATACGTTGTTTTAGGTTCATGTTTGGCGTAAACAAAAATAATAATGCCGATATGGGATTAGTTGTGTTTTTTTTAAATAAGTTCAATATGAGATTATTTTCAGGAGAACAGTCTGTACATTCCATGCTCCAATTTGGCACATGCGGTGATTATTCAACAAAAATCAATATCAAATTGGTACATTGACCCTAAATGTAATGTCAATATGCGGTCCAATGTCGCGATATCATCATTGGTCCATCACACGTATGGAGTATAGTCCCAATGTTGCTGACGTAATATCTGACCTGTTTTGTCATGTTACACGGGACTGACAGAATTATGTGGTATATTTATCACATGTCGATTGCACAGACATGGCCGTGCATGACAACATCCAAGGGGTTCGGGGCGTCTCACCCCAACTATCGTCCTATTTTCACATAAGTATTTAGTTTGAAATGTTTTGTTTTTAGACAAAATGTTGCACATTTACCTACTATTGATCATTTTTTGACTGAATTGGCCATTAGTTTGGATAATATCCAATTCTGTAGCAGGCGTGCAGTCGGAAATAATAAGTAATAATAATAAGGAAATCCCTCCCCCATAACTGGGACCATCTATCTACGTCCTTGTGCATTGTAATCAGGTACATGTGCCCGCATATTCGGAGCTCTTTGAGCTCACACGATTACATCATCATCATCATCTCCCCCATTGGTTTCACTTTTACAGTATTTCCTTTTTGATGTCATTGTTGTTGTAAAAAGAAATAGTGTCTAAATATACAAAACTGCCATTTTCCCTCAATAAATTATCGTTACACGTTTGACTACCAAAAGATAGTCAATCGTGATTCACGATTAGATGGCTACTAGCCATCTAATCGTGAACCCCGATTACATATAGTTTGCTATACATCTTATTACATTATGCTTTTCTAAGTTCGCATTTAGTTATGGTAAGTTGATTAATTTAAAGCCAGTGTCGTTGAAACAATAGACCAAGATTTCATTTCAAGAGACTTGAATTGATTTCAGAGATGAGGGGGAAGCTCCAACTCGCGGTCGCTCATTAATATTCATGTTTCCAAATAAAGCAGGGTTCCCGTTTTGATTGACGTTAGAAAATGCCCACATATGTTCTTCGTAATGTTGCGTCATCACCTTATTTCGATATGCGCGCGCAATTGAAAAGGATTTAGAATACAACCGTATAGTGATTTCCTGTTGGTGTGTTGCATCATCTCCCTATTTAGTCATGCGCGCGCAATTTACTACGATTTTAGTTTAGTAAAAATTCAGTGTTGTGTGTGTGACGTATACTATGTTATGAGAAAATACGAACTGGGTTAATAACTTTTAAAACTCTTTGCAAAAACAATTATATTAGGTACACGATTTCTGTCTGATCATTCCAGTTTATGAAGTAACATATACATATTAGCTGGTTGTTTAACCCACACCGGGTATTATATGAGTAACTTTGTCGACGGTTGATCAGTTAACAAATGCGACGTAACACGTGGTTTGCAATAACTAGGTGAGACTGCAGTCCGCCGCTGCGATTGTGGCATGTGTGAATAAGTGAAAAAGCGTGAATATTAGTTGATTTTGCAAGAAGCTATTGATTGATGGAAGCGACGCTTTCTTTGATGTGGTGACTCTACGAGTCATTTCATTGGGCGATTTCCCCGATTATAATAATTTATTCCATGGGAGACTCTAGACCCAGTGTTGATTGAAATGAAATCTAGTTTCAACGAGACTGCATTAATGCTCAATTCGAAATGTCGATGTGTCGAATGCATCAGGTGGATAGAGAGGTTTCGAAAAATGAGAGGTAGCCGTTAACAGTATAAGTTACAAACATGCTGCGCTCACGGTGCCCTATCATTTGCGACACATTAAAATCTTGCCTATTCATCAGGCATGCTACTAATAATAAGAAAAACCCCACATCATATATGGTCGGTCCAACTGGTATAGTCCAAGTACCATTCGACGTAAACCAACAATAGTCCAGGGACATTAGGTTTCGCTAGTGCAAAAAATCGGGGAAAGCTGATTTTTTTCAGGGATCAATAAGAACATGTTTATGAACAACATAGCAAAAGTTCTCTAAAATCAGAGCTGAGCTTTTTTAGATATCTTGATTTTTCGGAGTTGTTCAAATTCTGAAGCATTTCCATCAAGCCATATGGGAATGCAGTCATGTGTGGATCAATTAATTCCAAATTCATAATACATTGAGATACATACAAACAATGCTTAGTAGTGAACCATATAAGTAGAATTTATGTCCCAAAATGGCCGTCAAAATGGTCAAAATAGAATTAAATTTACATTTTATGCATAATTGAATAGCTGGTCCCATAAGAGGGACAGCACGCTCGAAATATGTGAGGACGAATGATTGCAGAGTATAAGAGAAACATTTTATCGGTGATGTACGAATTATCTCTAATATATCTCGCGAGAGATATAGCGAAAAGCAAGGTCTCATACAATGGTTAAATCTGGACTTTTTGGCCGCACAGAAACGGAAGAATAAGGCAATTTTTCTGCACTGTTTATCTTGAATCGTGTGATATATGTGTACTTTGCACTGTAAAATGAAATTTAATAGCGAGGAATTGATTCTGTGACCTTTCCTAGAAGCCGAAATATATGTGCTCACATCAGTATCACTAGTGTAGCCGGTCATCGTTTCTTTTGATATATAGACCACCAAACCTTTCAAAATATACTGCTATAGAGCAGTATGAGACATATTCATAGAGTAATGGGTGAAGTGTGTAGATTATATTCTCCGTGTCTTAAAATATTAGTCATAGTTGCCTAAGATTGAGTAATAAAACACGATTATTTCGCTGTTATCACAAGAATCCATGCATGGTGGTATTCTATGCACGCAATTTATCAAAACACAAAGGAGAACCATATACTTTCTTCAAAAAAATCTAAACTTGACCAAAATTGCCCACACACTCTGTGTCAGAGACTGTCTTTATACCTGGAAATAATATTAGGTTATATTCACCAAGGTCACATATACGCGAAGGGTACTATGTTTTCTGCAACCGCATTACCGTGTGTATCCCTTCTCCCTAATGTTACACATATCTGCTGTACTAACAACCATAAATAGCAACGTTGAGTCAATGTTGAACGCTGAAATAACAGCTTTAAACGCTGATCACCTGATATTTTGCACAAGTTCATGGGTGGTTTGGCGAGATATTTTCAAACAACAAAATACGGAAAACTAATATTGTACATTGCGTAATAGCATATTCCAGTTGCAAGTTGCCGACTGAAGTAAGTTGAACAAATTGTCTACTAAGACACCGGTTTGGAAGCAGCACGAAAATTAGTCGTATATAAAATGTACGATGTGCTGTCTATTTGATCTGGTGTGATGAAGTGCTAATCTTTTGAAGAGGTGGCGGTTTCTTTGCAATATAATAAGCATTGCAACATACGTGTATGGTTTATTATCATGTACATTGCTGAACAATCCGGAAATGTAACTACTATTTATACCGCAAGGATATGCACTTATGTTTCTGCGTTACATACAATAATTTATCATCACGCCGAATGAGACTACCACACACTGTATGGCGAAACATTACTTCGTATGCTGCATGCCCGAAATTATTATTTTTGGCCCCGACTGTAAACAGAAAACCAAAATTTTAAAGACGTAAATCATTTGGTTTGAATTGCGTTGCAATGACCGATAAATCCTCTACGTGGATCTGTTTTAATGATCTGTGTACCTTTAAAGATATTAACAACAGACTTGTATATTGCTAATACGTATTTTACCTACTAGGTGGTTATACAATAAGTTGCTTTCGTATCGGCTTAGCCTGGTGGTTGCGGCCATTTTGACAGCCATTTCATGGCCGCGTTTGTATTATTCTGATCGTGTCACTATATTCGCTCTCGAATTCATATTTCACATAGACTGGTATAACTGCGTAATGCATATGACTAAATTAGAAAAAATAGAAGGGCAAAATACGACCAGATCGTTGACAACCAGTCTTGGGGGTAGGGTTATGTTTTTACAAGTTTTGACCACTTATGGTATGCGTACTCGTTGATTCTGCATATATTATAGCGACGGAGTGGTGTCTGTGCAGTTTTTAAAATAGATAGGTTGGGTCTATGTTTTGGGAAGCCCGAGAAATCCGACATCGAATACAACAGTCGGCCTTCAAAATCGTCAGTATTTTGGCTCAGTGTTTTATTTCATATCCATATATGCGAAATTCATTCGAAGTTTCCCTTTGAATGGGTATCTTTGTTTCGAGAATGGTGTATCGAACAATATTGAGTGCTTTTTGTATACGTTTCGGCTGAAATTGTTACATCATCCAATTATTTCCATGATTGTGAAAAATATATTTTTTTAATTATATTGAAAAAATTATGTAACTCAGAAAGCTCAACTCGCATTTTAGGGGACTTTTCGTGACGCGTCCGTGATGTTTTGGCCTAAATAATATTTAAAAAATCAGCTTTACCGTTTTATTTCCTTACTTTTCCACTTTCATGTCCTGGACTACAAGTGAAATCGGTTGGGATAATGCTGTTTTACGTCGAAGTCCCGTGTATATATCTTTATATAGCAGACTTTCCGCCCAGATCCAGTGGCGGAATTATTTGTCACTTTTAATTGATTTTACTCAACAAACCAATACATGGTGCTATATACATCGAAAAGAGTGACATCTTACGGTCATACTTATGTATTATTATCTAACTTTCATGTTAAATTGCGCATAGACTATGCCGCGTAATTACGAGTCCGAATTATAACCGGTACTGAAATAGAACAGTGAAAGCTGATTGGCTGAAGTGAGTTGTGTCCAAAGATCAAAGTTTGACTAGATTCTGCCTATCTCTGGTGGGGATAAATTATCAAAACATATTATTTTGATATCCTACTTCGATTTTGTGAAGAGATATTTTAAATATGTAAAATATTTTCGCAGAACACACGATTCAACGTATTGTGTTTTGATGGGTATCCCCGTATTGCTGGTGTCTCTCCGTTCGTCGTTATATTTGGATCGATGACGCAAATGACGTCATCTACTTAAAGATGGGGATGGTCCGATCATACTGGTCTCTTAAAGGAGGGCCCACCATAGAGCGATAGCGTCGAAGTGTTTCACCTATGAGCCAGGGACGAGTCTAATCATGTATACATTCGCTTGAAAAATATGAAACGGCCCAAGACGACGGAACGGTGTATTTTTTCCAGAACAGGCGTGCAATAAAATTTAACCTAGTAATGGCCATGTCAGTTTAAAATGTTGCCGAATAATAGGACAGTATTGGAATCTTAGTAAAAAAAACATCATATTTTACACCAATTGATGCTTAGAAAGGTCGTCTATCGGAACAATCTCAGCATGTTATTGGTGTGAAATTTCCAATTGTTGTTTGTTCAGTCATGAAATATCCAACTGTTGGGAAATGTTATCAACGTTATGGGTCGTGATTTGGCATACGACTGTAAAAATGTTAAACTCCAATCAAACAAACACAAAGACAAACGTTGGTGGGAGACACCACAGCCCACGTCGGTACATCCCTGGTCAATTGGTCCTGCTAATGTGCTATGATGCGGTTGGGTTCTGCAGAATTGATATGATGCTGTTAGGGCAAAAAGTACCGTTATATTTATTTATTTGTCTTTTTCGCAGTGTTACGATAATCTGAACATATCCAGGAAAAGCCGTTATGCGTATCAAACATTCAAGAACATATTTATTGCGAAATATTTTTAATACTCGTTGTATTAGTTGACTATAATCAAGATGGTTATTCACGTCGTTTTCTCAAATCGCTAGGATTAGCCAAACATCGCGAAAATCTTTAGAAAAAATAACGGTACTTTTCCGGTAATTAACGGCATCAGTTTGTCCGCATAATAGCAATTCAGCAGGACCACCATCATCATAACAAATTATTAGCAGGGTGGGTACGTCCCCGTCCTTTGTCCACACGGAGAAGTTAGAAAGAACAAGCAAGCTGTTTTCATAATTTAATAAACATTTGAACGAACATCATTCAGAGACAGTCGAATCAGTCTGAACAACCAATCACAACGAGATATCACTCTCAAATCAAACATAACAAACATCATAAAAGAGATAAATAGTCATTCTTGTTAACACACGAGACATAAGGCAACATTAACGACGACTAAACTACGAGTTTTACGGTATATTCCCATCGGCAGTCCAGCGTGCGACTGTAAAGGTCAAACCGTTCCATAAACATGACACAGTGAATAGTGCGTGAATTAACATTAACAATGGTTATATATTGTTTCAATTTAAGATCGTAACAAGCAATACGATTCAAACTTCTACCTTAAGAGGTGAAGTGGAAACATTTGAATGGGGTATTCAGTGTTAATTTTTTAGAAAGATTGATCAAACCTTAGAAAGCACAGGTGACCATATCATACATTTTTTTCAAAGTTTGAAGACTTATCTAGTGACAACGCGAAGCGGAATTTTGATTTCCATCCCAGTTTGGATATTATTGGACATCATTAAAAAGTAGTTTACCATTGTTTATCATTGTTTATAATATTTCCATTCAATGTCACAGAACAAAACATAAAATGATAAATCTGCTTTGGTGGTCACTAGATATATGCTCAAACATCCCAACGTCCTTATATGGTATGCGGGATTTATGAGATACGAATGATTCATATCTCTCTGTTAACAGTTACTGAAGGTCGGTATTCATGCTCCCATCAAATGCGAATTTAAAAGGTATATAAACTTTCCAAGAATGAATATCATGTGGGTGTCAGGGCTTTGTTAGAATCTGTCACAGAACTTTAACAAAGTGGAAGGGAAGAAACTCTTTAATCCCTCTTCAAAATGAACAAATCCTGCTTCTGATTTATAA
Organism: Siphonodentalium dalli; assembly: GCA_032622095.1. Lineage (NCBI taxonomy): Eukaryota > Metazoa > Mollusca > Scaphopoda > Gadilida > Siphonodentaliidae > Siphonodentalium > Siphonodentalium dalli. The sequence goes on along the minus strand of CP136063.1, from coordinate 158,921,772 downwards.
TATAGAGTTACGGTTCTTCAGCTATCACAACTTGCGTTTATTTTTACTGGTGGTTTTTAGAGTTACAGTTCATTCCAATGCCATTTGAACTACATCAGTGTGCGAGCCACAACCACTGGTTGAAATTGAAAGCGGGCTTGACCTCTAGTTTTGAGATAACTTTGTTGATTTTATTTTCTGTTATCGCATGAATCATTGATTAAAAAAAGGTAAATTGAGTCACCAAGTGACACGCAGCATTGTATGCAGTCGCGTGGGCTTGGAAAGTTGATCATGACCAGAACAAATTGGCATTTTGTAAGTGGGTTCATAATACTAATAGTACTGTGAACCGTTTGGCTATAATGTGTGAGCGAAGTTTTTAGCATGGCGTATGTAGCCATTGCCATAAGACATTTATCTGTATATACATGTATAAAAAAAATTTGCTTCCACTTTGATATTATATAGTAACACCATTTCGAACATGATCGAACTGGAAACAGCATCTGAGCCCGCATTCACACACTTACAAATTTGCCTGGCATTTTTGTGTGTGTGCACGCATGACGATACACAAAGCTATTATCTACCACAACACGAACACAAGATGTTTGTTGCACTGTTACAGTAATGCCCAAAGTAATCAACCCCTTAACCACAGCAGAATTATGGGTAACTTTTCAGGATTTAGTCGGAAATATGGCTTGTTGCCATTCACGGGAAAGCTCTCCCCGAGAGATTTCCGATTAATGGCAACATGCCATATTTCCGACTAAATCCTGAAAAGTTACCCATAATTCTGCTATGGTTAAGGGGTCGATTACTTAGGGCATTACTGTACATGGTGAACTATACAGAAATTTTACTCATCATGTCGCGATGTTATACGCATATTCTGCATGGCACCCCCTAATTATGCGTGGTTTTCTCTGACGAGATGCATGCAAGACATACCAGGCAAACTTGTCATGCAGTGTGTGAACATACTATGACGAAGGAATTTCAATATAATCCTCGACACAACCAATCCCAAGCTCCATGCAGAGTTCGGTCCCCTGCTACGCAGGATTTAACGCTGCCAGCACACGCACATAATGTGAAGAAATCACTCATTTATATATTTTGATACTTTTGTAGGTTACAATTCATTCTGCATTATTCTGAGAAACTGAACTGTCCATATTCATTTGAAAATTGTCCAGATCATGCCAGAATGAATTATAACTGACAAATCACTTCAATAAAAATGTTAGATTTAATTAAGGAAATACACATGCCGGCAGCGGTCAGACATAGTGTAGCGAGGGGACTGAACTCTGTTTTGCAGCTTGAACCAAACCATGACATATAGGCGGCTAGTCCACACCTTTTTATGTATACATATTTCTTCTGTCGTTTTACTATCGCCGTGATTGACTTCGGGCCTCCACGTTTCCGCAATTAACATAGTAGTAGTACGTATATCCATAAAGCCCACGGCACCAAAACAACATGTCTGTACATGTAAACAACAAGGCCAAGTTGCGGCAGTCATCTCATTAAGAATCATAGCGAAGTCATGGGTATACCATCCTGTAACGAAAACAAATACATATGTTCACTGTATGAGAAACGACCGTGTTTGCACTGTTAACTAGTTTTCCAGTGGCAGGGAAAGAATATCTTGATTTAAGAGACTTTTTTCAAGTTATATTTTAAACCCTTTTTATACCAAATACTCATTGGTGAGTAGTTATACTTTAAAAATGTTCCGATGATAAGTTCAACGAACATTTCCCACAATGAATATGAATCATTCTGCAATTGTATTATCTTTTCGTATGTTTGTCGTCTGCTTTTATTACATAAACACCCCTCCGAATGAATAATATTAGTATTAGACCGTTACGGTGTATACTTTTATAAGTGAATGGGAGAGTATCCATTCAGTATATAAATGGCTATTTTTCGAAGTCTTAGATAAGACCTTGACACCTATCTTAGTGAGAGTTCGCTTATCTTAGTGAGAGTTCAGTTATCTTATAGGGAGAATTCACTTATCTTATAGGGAGAGTTCTGTTATCTTAGTGAGAGTTCGCTTATCTTATAGGGAGAATTCACTTATCTTAGTGAGAGTTCGCTTATCGTATAGGGAGAATTAACTGATATTATATGGAGAGTTATCTTATCTTAGTTAGAGTTCGCTTATCTTATAGGGAGAATTCACTTATCTTAGTGAGAGTTCGCTTATCGTATAGGGAGAATTCACTTATCTTATAGGGAGAGTTTTCATTTCTTAGTGAGAGTTCGCTTATCGTATAGGGAGATTCTCTTATCTTAGTGAGAGTTCACATATCTTATAGTGAGTGTTCACTTATCTTATAGGGATAATTCACTTATCTTATAGGGAGAATTCACTTATCTTAGTGAGAGTTCACTTATCTTATAGTGAGTGTTCACTTATCTCATAGGGAGAATTCACTTATCTCAGTGAGAGTTCACTTATCTTATAGGGAGAATTCACTTATCTTATAGGGAGAATTCACTTATCTTAGTAAGAGTTCACTTATCTTATAGGGAGAATTCACTTATCTTATAGGGATAGTTCCCTTATCTTAGTGAGAGTTCACTTATCTTATAGGGAGAGTTCTCTTATCTTAGTGAGAGTTCACTTATATTATAGGGAGAGTTATCTTATCTTAGTGAGAGTTCGCTTATCTTATAGGGAGAGTAATTCTCTTATCTTATAGGGAGAATTCACTTATCTTAGTGAGAGTTCGCTTATCGTATAGGGAGAATTAACTTATCTTATAGGGAGAGTTATTTTATCTTAGTTAGAGTTCGCTTATCTTATAGGGAGAATTCACTTATCTTAGTGAGAGTTCGCTTATCGTATAGGGATAATTCACTTATCTTATAGGGAGAATTTTCTTTTCTTAGTGAGAGTACGCTTATCGTATAGGGAGATTCTCTTATCTTAGTGAGAGTTCGCTTATATTATAGTGAGTGTTCACTTATCTTATAGGGAGAATTCACTTATCTTAGTGAGAGTTCGCTTATCTTGGGGAGTTATTTTATCTTAGTTAGAGTTCGCTTATCTTATAGGGAGAATTCACGTATCTTAGTGAGAGTTCGCTTATCGTATAGGGAGAATTCACTTATATTATAGGGAGAGTTTTCTTTTCTTAGTGAGAGTTCGCTTATTGTATAGGGAGATTCTCTTATCTTAGTGAGAGTTCACTTATCTTATAGGGAGAATTCACTTATCTTATAGGGAGAGTTCTCTTATCTTAGTGAGAGTTCATTTATCTTATAGTGAGACACTTATCTTATAGGGAGAATTCACTTATCTTATAGGGAGAATTCACTTATCTTAGTGAGAGTTCACTTATCTTATAGGGAGAATTCACTTATATTATAGGGATAATTCACTTATCTTAGTGAGAGTTCGCTTATCTTATAGGGAGAATTCACTTATCTTAGTGAGAGTTCGCTTATCGTATAGGGAGAATTAACTTATCTTATAGGGAGAGTTATCTTATCTTAAAGGGAGAATTCACTTATCTTAGTAAGAGTTCGCTTACCTCATAGGGAGAGTTCTCTTATCTTAGTGAGAGTTCGCTTATATTATAGGGAGAGTTATCTTATCTTAGTAAGAGTTCACTTATCATATAGGGAGAGTTCTCTTATCTTAGTGAGAGTTCGCTTATATTATAGGGATAATTCACTTATCTTATAGGGAGAGTTCTCTTATCTTAGTGAGAGTTCACTTATCTTATAGAGCGAATTCACTTATCTTATAGGGAGAATTCACTTATCTTAGTGAGAGTTCGCTTATCTTATAGGGAGAATTCACTTATCTTAGTGAGAGTTCGCTTATATTATAGGGAGAGTTATCTTATCTTAGTAAGAGTTCACTTATATTATAGGGAGAGTTCTCTTATCTCAGTGAGAGTTCACTTATCTTATAGGGAGAGTTCACTTATCTTATAGGGAGAGTGCACTTATCTTAGTGAGAGTTCACTTACCTTATAGGGAGAATTCACTTATCTCAGTGATAGTTCACTTATCTTAGTGAGAGTTCACTTACCTTATAGGGAGAGTTCTCTTATCTTAGTGAGAGTTCACTTATCTTATAGGGAGAGTTCTCTTATCTTGGTGAGAGTTCGCTTATTTAATAGGGAGAATTTAGTCATGCAAGGGATTGAATGCACTGTTGGATCTTGTCCGGTATTTGTCGACCTATAGATAATTTGATCCCCGGAACGTGACAACAGTTAAAAATGCCAAAGTTAAGCCTATCGTGAACTTTATCAACTTCTGGGTACCTACATGAATTACTTTATACGAAATATGCACGATGAATATTCAATACTTAACATATTACCACCGAAATTTATATTCGGAGATGGCACTATAGGCATTATCCGTTTACTGCAGATCCGTTCTCTCAATGAAATTGATATGTAATTTATAACTATGTAATGTATTATTGAGAAATAAAATATTTTTACACTAAATTTGAGGCTAAAATATTTGGAGTCGCTTTAACCATTAATAGTCTAAATACTAATTGATTAGTATTTCCATTTGGAAATGTACAGATAATAAGTTCAACAAACGAATGGGAGAATCCTTATAGTATAGAAATAGTTAAAACACATACCGATCGTCTGTAAGTCTTTGTTCCGTCTGTGTCGGCGACGATCTGCCAGTCTTCTTTTTTGTCGCCTTCCGGCGAGTCGTCTTCTTCAAAGGCAGAGTTGTCGTAACTGAATTGTGCGTCATCAGGAGTATTTTCTGTCAACAAGATATAGTTTAATGTTAAGAATCCTTTCATTTAAACATCACATGTACCATAACCACGAATATTATATATTTCACTGAAATAGTATCACTCCTGGCACTGCTAATATGCTATGATGCAGGTGGGTCATGCTGAATTGCCATGATGCTGTTAGGGCAAACTGATTGTTAAAATGTTGACAAAATTGTTAAGAAAAAGTACCGTTTTTGTACGGCACATCATATATTTAATTAACAAAGTGAAGCATCGTGTATATACACATTTCTTCACTTGGATCCAAATCGATTATTGGCATGAGCATAACAGCCGAGTTGTCTTTAGTTGTTTATGAATCATATCAGTCCTGCTAATATGCTATGATGCTGGTGGGTCATGCTGAATTGCCATGATGCTGTTAGGGCAAACTGATTGTTAAAATGTTGGCAAAATTGTTAAGAAAAAGTACCGTTTTTGTACGGCACATCATATATTTAATTAACAAATGAAGCATCGTGTATATACACATTTCGTCCCTTGGATCCAAATCGATTATTGGCATGAGCATAACAGCCGAGTTGTCTTTAGTTGGATATGAATCATATCAGTCCTGCTAATATGCTATGATGCTGGTGGGTCATGCTGAATTGCCATGATGCTGTTAGGGCAAACTGATTGTTAAAATGTTGACAAAATTGTTAAGAAAAAGTACCGTTTTTGTACGACACATCATATATTTAATTAACAAAGTGAAGCATCGTGTATATACACATTTCTTCACTTGGATCCAAATCGATCATTGGCATGAGCATAATAGCCGAGTTGTCTTTAGTTGGTTGATGGTTATGAATCATATCAGTCCTGCTAATATGCTATGATGCTGGTGGGTCATGCTGAATTGCCATGATGCTGTTAGGGCAAACTGATTGTTAAAATGTTGGCAAAATTTGTTAAGAAAAAGTACGGCACATCATATGCTTAATTAACAAATGAAGCATCGTGTATATACACATTTCGTCACTTGGATCCAAATCGAGTATTGGCATGAGCATTACAGCCGAGTTGTCTTTAGTTGGATATGAATCATATCAGTCCTGCTAATATGCTATGATGCTGGTGGGTCATGCTGAATTGCCATGATGATGTTAGTCTAATTGTTAAAACGTTGGCAAAATTGTTAAGAAAAAGTACCGTTTTTGTACGGCACATCATATAATTAATTAACAAAGTGAAGCATCGTGTATATACACATTTCGTCACTTGGATCCAAATCGATCATTGGCATGAGCATAACAGCCGAGTTGTCTTTAGTTGGTTGATGGTTATGAATCATTTGCATGGAATCACTCGATGATATTCTCTCCGACTTCAATAACCAGTTTGTTTTCCACAATAAATCAAGGGTATTATTGTAATCTACAGTATCGTCAACATTAGTGAGTTGTCTGAACTGAAGTTCAGATGCTTCTACACAATGTAAAAAAAAACTCAAATCAATATGTGCATGCAACGGCAGTGATGTATTATCTTATAGGGAGAGTTCTCTTTTCTCCCACCCCCTACACACTTTAGAACAGGCAGCCAGTGTGAGATAGCTGGTGAGATTTCCCTGTCTCACATAACACGTGACCATCTATCTCACACCACCCACGTGACTGCTTTACCTATTTAATTAAGAGCCGGAACTAATTTAACAATCCGTCATCATGTTTTGTGTGAACTAAAACAGATCAAAAAAATGGCGACCAACCAGTTACGCTTCACGTTTCAAGTAAATAAATACGGACGAATTCGAGGACACTAATACAAATGGAGATAAGCCTCAACTGTTAATCACGAAAACCTTCAACATAACCTCACTTGCAGACACAGAGTTGCATATTTTACATGAAATATAAACGACTAATTTGCGAGCATATTCCATAAAACGGAAGACCCCAAGCGAAACTGGCACCACTGGCACATTTCGTAACAGGTAAACAATAGCCGCTTCACTGTTTCCTTTTCTAATGGTATCGATATGGTCATTTCCGATGACAAACACGATTAGTCCAGTTGTATATACGTCATATCAATACGCGCGTTTCTCGGAATTTATGCAGGTGCAACGATGTGACGTATCCATGTCATTTTTCACAAGACCGTGTCGATTTCACTCTAACGTATTAACCCTGCGCGCACGGGTAACGCGCTTTGTTTTTACAGTATATTTGGTATATACCGAAATCATCCCAGTTAATCACGAATATCGCATCAGATTTCTCCCCAGATATACCGTTACGAAGCTACTGGAGTGCGCCAAAGATTGGTATAAAACAAAAAATCGGAATGAGGCTCTTGGGTTGGGAGAAAAATGATCCATCATGACCTGGGGTGTGGGATGGAAAAACCTCACCCTCGGGGCAGATATTTGGTCCCTCGGGTGAGATTTTTCCATCCCACACCCCAGGTCATGATGGATAATATTAATCTTAGTGAGAGTCCGCTTCTCTCGCCTTCACTCTTGAGACACCTAATACGCACACGTTTGACTACCAAAAGATAGTCAATCGGGGTTCACGATTAGATGGCTATTGGCATATAATCGCGACAACGGGAGGCACGCTGTTCGAAACATGACTATGTCTGTCTTTCCGCTTATTTGAGCAAAAATTATTTCATCGCCAAACTCTCCTACCAATTGTCGTTTCATTGTTTTACTCTGTAAGGCTTAAATCGAGAGCTTCTCTCATCATTTCCACTAGGTCGCCTACACTAGTTTTATCATCATCACTATCCCTCAAATGTGAAACAACTCTCTCTCTCTCTCTCTCCATCTCTCACTCTCTCTCCATCTCTCTCTCTTTCCCCCTGTTTGTCTCTCTCTCTATCTCTCTCTCTCTCTTAATGGTATGTGTCTACTGGGTTCGCTTATTGACCGCGATATTCTGTTGTTTCTGCTGACCTTCGTTTCTGTGCGATTCGCTTCTTGTCGAAATGTCGTCCCTTCACCCCCCCCCCCCTTTCTTTAACAGCTCTAAGCAAACCATCTACCCCTCTCTGTTTTAGCTCAATCACATCAGCATCACAACAGTGTATATACATATAGGTTGGACCAAAATTAACATATTTACCCATTTTCAATCATGTTTGTGGACTGACGCATCAGTTGGAAAATTACCAATATTAGGGGTTGTCTTGGTGGACATCTACAACAGCTAAACAGCTTGAGGTATTATTTGAAAAAGTCCAACCAAAGGGGGTAAAAATGGGATCTGCTGGAACTTGAGGAGTTAGGTCTAGTTCAAGATGCCAAGTTGGACACCCCAACGAAAACCATCTATACGTGCACGAGCGACACAACTCATGCATAGTTCCATTTCGTTTATTCTTTCGAACATTGATGTTAATAATTTATTGCCATGAACTGATATTTTGTATTCGACAGATATTAAATCGATTCAAACTTACTTTACTAGTTTTCAGACCTCAACATATTATGCTGGTCATTTGCATAATGATGTCCCCAGTTGGTGAATTTAGTGACGCTACCCCGCACTGCGGGCTAGCATCACTAAATTCATCTTTTTGGGACCTCAATATGCATGGCCTCATCCGGTATGGGAGACATAGACACAGATGTAAGTTCCCAGATACTGAAGATGGTGATGTGCACCCATTGGGCACATAAATGATGCATTTTGTTGTCTGCCGATTTTGGGATATAGAGAAACTAAACTAAAACAGAAAAAGAAACTATCTAAATACATTTTCTATAGAGGTTTTTAAAGTGATGTGAAACACTCCGACAGGTTGATCAACTAGAAATGGAGAATAATCTTGTTCAGAGTGGTTATTTTTACAAATATTATATCTAAATTGACAACGCACACACCGTCATTCTTATATATTAATTAAATGCAGTGACTGCCAGTGGCGAAATCGTTTTTATTTCGTTGGTTTATCGCCGATAAAACCGTCCAGATTCGAGTAGTAAATATTTACAATTTAGCGTAGTTCAGACAATGTTTTCTATGGAATGGTACGGTCGATTTGCTTGAGATTTTCGGTGATGTTATTAGAATGCTACATTCTGCGAGTTGGCATAGCACCTGAATACTAGCTTACCAGTTTCACGCACCAGAACAAGTACATAATATGTCTTTAAAGAAACTAAACAAACTTGTTAATTTGATAATAAATCTATTTTCCAGAGAATATGAGGCCTAAGCAGAATGAGGTCTCAAAGGGTGAATTTAGTTATGCTAGCCCGCTGTCCGGTGTAGTCTCACTAAATTCACCCTCAGGGGACCTCGTTCTGCAAATGTCCGGCACCATATTTTGATGCCTGTCAAGACTTGAATTAGTGTGTCTGTCATTTACAGAATGAGGTCCCCAGAGAGTGAATTTAGTGACGCTACCCCGCACAGCGGGCTAGCATCACTAAATTGACCCGCCGGGGACCTCATTCTGCGTAGGTCTCATCTTCTGAGAAGTATCTATAGTCTCAAATTAACAATGTTTTTAGTTACTTTTTCCCTTCTGTTCAGTTTCGATATCCCCTAACTTGCAGAAGATAAAATTCATAATCAAGGTGACTAATGCCTGAATATTGATCACCAACTTCAACTGGGGAACTCCAAGATCTCCCATTGCAATTAACGCCTAATCAGAATGAGGTTCACAGAGGGTGAATTTGGTAATGCCTGCCCGCCGTATGAGATAGCATCACCAAATGCGCCCTCTGGGGACCTCATTCTGAAAAATTTCAAGGCTTCAGTTAGTCTTGATAAGACCGTCGGATACACACTTGATAGTCCTGTCGTTATCTTTATTGGGTCAATGGTATATATAGACATTTAAAAACAAACAAAATATGTCATTTTGTGCACTTTATCCCCTTAAGCTATTTTATTGCATAGTGTGAAGTTAGATAGGGGGTAATCTGGTACGGAATGTATCGACAAATATAATCCATAATATATATATATATATATATACAGCAGATCATTAACCCTTTACCCAACAGAACGGCCCTGTGCCAATGCATGCTGTTATATATGCGAGTCGACCATAGGTCGCCTCGCATATACAAGAGAATGCATTGGCCTAAACAAATTCTTTTTTTTAACACTTTTTACCATTTTTTCTTACATTCTTTGACAATTTTATCATTTTTAATATGTGTTAAGCCAATGTATTCTCTTATATATGCGAGGCGACCTATGGTCGACTCGCATATATAAGAGAATGCATTGGCACAGGGCTGTTCTGTTGGGTAAAGGGTTAACACGTCTGTACCGTCCGCACGATTCACAGACTCTCATATCACGCGTGTTTTATACTTCGCAACTGGTCGTGACAATAATAGTAACCCTTCATTTTCAAGGTCTTAAAGGGGAACTGTACACTAAATCCGGCCATTTATGGGACCATCTCCTATTACACTCAACAGAATATATATGTATATGCAACAAGTGCAAGAATTTGAGACTCTAGTCTGTTTGCATCGTTCATAGAACACATGTGTGTATTTTGCACTAATCCGTGTCTCACATGCATTTATATGTTGCATATATTTTGTTCAGTATAAATGAAGATGGTCCCATAAATGGCCGGATTTAATCTACATCCCCCCTTTAAACGAATATGGCTCATTTTCAGGGACATGGCTTGATGATATCCGTTGGTGGAGGGGGTATCCACCTTGACCAAAATTTTGACTAAATACAGAAATATTTGCTACTGTTGGTCTAAAACAACAAATTCCCCACCAACTATTGGTTGGAAAATCAAACGATGAGACCAATTTTAACATATAGTGTGGTGTAACATTTATCAGCAAATATGGTGTGGGGCCAGGGGGGATTCGGAAAAAAATTCCAGGCACGTATGATCATTTTTATGATTTCGGGCCTCGGGGGACCCACCCACCCAATTTATTCCGTTTCCGGCCTTTTTTTCCAGGCAATTTTGGACACCCACCCTTTTTTTTTCCATTTCAGGATTTTTTTTCAGGTCAGTTTTGGACACCCACCCCCCTAAATTTGAGAAAATTATCAATTGACCAACCAAATAGCTGATTATCCCTGATTATCATAGTTTTTGCGCGAGATTTTAATAGAACAGTGCATAATTAAGATAACGATACTATTTGAATTTATCATATAAGTGTCATTAATCAATAAATGTGTCAACATAATCACATTTCTAGGGATAGGCAGAGTGCCAAAGTTTTTATTAAAATATTTATTTTATTTATTCATTTTCATAATATATAGTCACATGATCTAGTCACATAATCACATTTGAGTATTCTACAGACTACATGGTACAACCCATTTCCGATTATTTGATATTTTGATATTTGCTATGTGATATATTGCTTGAACCAAATTGTTTATCAAAACATGTGGAAATACAACTATTCATCCCAGTTCATCCCAGTTTGAAGAATAATGCTAATACCAAACATAACCATGATATACCAATGGCAGGCTGGTAGCCACTGCCTGAAGTAATAGGCTTCGTAATAATTGGGAATAACATATGGATGGATAGCCCAATCTCACTTCTTTTTTGCTCACGATATCAGTGACGATAAAATCTTTGTTACTTTGATTAACATTGCAAGCTGATCCACATTAACTTGGAAAACAAAGCTGGCCCGGCTGGCCTTCAATTTATATGTTAAGATTTTATGTTTTACGTTGTCAAAAGTCTATTTTATTCCATTATTTATTATATCTTTATTTCCATGTCCCATATGGTCAAGTGTGCTTTCATTTTATCGCTTATTTTTAGCTGAGTTCTGCATAGTTATTCTTATTTTGTTGTATCAGTAGATGGAACCCTGATTAAAATTTATTTTTCCAATAGCGCAGTTTCTTGTTCTATCAAGTTGAATTTGGGTTATTGTTGGCCATTGTGCAACTGATCCAACTTCTGATAACCTCTATATATAGTATAGCATTGCTATTAACTATATATGACCTGTTCCTGAGGCTGTTCAAAACACATCAAAATAAGACTTAATAGCAGAAATGGAAAAAATATTTGGCACATGGAAAAAACTGTTTTTCGAGTGACACCCACCCACCCCATCATACGTGCCTGGAAATATTTTCCGACCCCCCCCCCCCCCCCCCCGGTGAGGCATGAAATTCCGACTGGAAAATTTTGACCAAAGTTTGGGTGAGTTAAACACGCATATAAATTTGGTATAAGAGTAGTATAAGAGTGTTCACAGTTTATATATTCAATGGTTTGTTCTATCATTTATAAAAGTATACATTGCAGTGGGCTATATTATTCATCTGGGAGTTTCAGGAAATTTAAGAAGCCGATATACAACAGAAAAGATAAATGCAGAAGGCTTTGCATTGACTGGTGGGAAATGTTCATTCCTATGGAAACTACTCGTCAGTGAGTATTTAGTATTGAAATGGTTAGCCCCTCTTCTGCCTTTGTATTGACCGGCCCGGGATGTTTCATGCCTCACACAACATTGTAAATTTAAAACCAAAACTGAGTTGAGTTGTTCTGATATATTTCAGCCATTATTTGGCGAGAAAAGTATTTTGTTTTTATACCAAAAGTTGTGTATTTTGCTACTTTTGGTCACATTTCTGGACTGAAATTGCTACCACATGGAAATGTCCAATGTATAATATAGGGGGTGTTAGGTTGAAAAATGTCCAGAGTTGGAATTTTGGGGAATCAGTTGAAAAAATTCCAATCCAAGAGGCGTTCACATTGAATTTCTCGAACTTGGAATTTTCCGCCTTATTCAAATTAGGGGTGCAGATGGAAATTCCAAGGTGGACACTCCTGTAACGGAGACCTCTCGTAAAATATAGGATACGTACCAGTCACGACCCCCTCGAGTTCTCCTTCCAAGGCGCCTGGAGAGTTTCTTTGATGCTTGTGCACATCTTCAATTTCAACCTCAACTTGACAAGAGGTAGCGAGGTTGTCGTCCAGCGAACTCTCACTGCCCGAGCGTGCGTACATTCTCCCAGGGAAGGTAACTCTCGTCCTATCATCATCGACTGTACCGCACGTGCTCACGCTGTCTCTTTTGTGTGGAATGCTGCCATTGGTCAATGTGTGACCAGTTCCGTGACCAGTTCCGTTAGGTAGGCCGTGATCACCGAACACTTTTTGGGCTGCATTCATGAGAATTGAGCTCACTGTTTTTTTGGCACACGTTTTTAACGAATCTTCTTCTGTGTGTTCGCCATCGACAGGAAGCGCTGTACAATACAATAACTTTTATTGGATACATGTTATAAAAATACAACGACCTTGTGTTTGGATTTGTATCTGCCCCGTTCGGTGGTGATTTCAGATACAATGGGCGGACCCGTGATCTTATTTTGAACATAGATCAAAAACCAAAACATTTCTTATCAACCAGTCAAAGGTATAGGAATAGTTTATATCCCTAACACTCGCAGCATATCGGGTGCATATGAAATTTAAATGTGGACACCCTCCCCTCAACTGAAAAGTAACAACATATTCGGACACGGGGACATGCACAGAGAGACTCAGTGTCCATGGGCTATTCACCTTTAATTGTCCAACTGCACCAATTGAACAAGACCAAACTCCAAGTTTTACACTTAAAATTAAATTGGCCCCCATTGTTTTGGAAGTTTCCAGCTGGTACCTCAAACTTTCCAATCGCTAAAATGTGTAACATGATACCGGCAATAGTTTAGACCATAATTTTCATCAAAAGTCGAAAATATGCTAGTAATTCAGACTAAATGGTCTCCAAACACATTTCTCACTTATTATTGGTTGTGAAATTAAATAATGAGGAGCTATATGTGAGCTTGTATGTGGTGTAACATGTTTGTCAGCCTATATCGGTATGAAATTTCCAACTGTTGAACTATTTTGTTTGGGCACCCATGGCACGAAGCCATCCAACGGCCCTCCCATCGTCGTGTACGTATTAGGACGAAATAGTATGGTCGGGAGACGATAACACTTAACTGTTAAACTATTAATTATATATTTGTATATTCATAATTTAGTGTACAAATGATACGGCTCAATTTTCCGTGTACTATGAAACCACTGTTCTAATTGACTCAAATCTGTTCTTACAAATTTGTAAATTCTATTTGTATTTACAGGCATAACATTATTCATAGTATTGACCCTTGGTAGCGCTTTGCAAGTTACGTCCATATACAATATGGAAACAAGCTGTGGGCCATGCACGGCGCAACGTCACGTGACATGATTTCAACCAACATTCCGTTCAAGTCCATAGCACGAATGTATTCGTGAGTGTAAATATACGTGTACTCACCCATGCATGACTCTGGGTCTGAGTTACGCACATTGTCGAGTGTCTTCTTGTATTCTCCAATGCACGTCTTTAGTCTCTCGATCTCTTCCTGTGAAAATATGTATGAATTAATAAATGTATAAACTTTAGACATTTATACGCATATGATGTATTGGGTCTTTAGACTTTAGAATCTTTTGACCTAAAACAATCAAGATTGAGTTTGGCGCCATATTGTGTATCAAGTACAGTAATGCCCAAAGTAATTGACCACTTAACCACAGCAGAATTATGGGTAATTTTTCAGGATTTAGTCGGAAATATGGCTTGTTGCCATTAATCGGAAAGCTCTCGGCGAGAGCTTTCCGATGAATGGCAACTTGAACAAGCCATATTTCCGACTAAATCCTGAAAAATTACCCATAATTATGCTGTGGTTAAGTGGTCAATTACTTTGAGCATTACTGTATAACAATGTTACTGACTGTGAATAACGTGTTATTGTGCATGGTTTCTGGTATGAGACCAGTTTTATTCTGCATCGTGGTTTACTCACAAAGTTTGAGTCGTGTTTTAAATTGTTCGTGATTAAATCATTATTTCTATCGGTCGTTGTCACTTTTGTGGAAATCACTTGGTGCATTGCTTCATTACTGCTATTATGGGAAGATGATATGACCTATGTTGATATCTCGCAGAATAACACATTTCGGGTTTCACACGATGCGAGTTATTTTAGGAAATTGTACAAGAACGAAGAGTAATGTCCTATTCTCACAATATAACACAAACGGTGACACCCAATGTTTTTCTGTGGATATTTTCCAATATTAGTAATATAACCAAGACATCGGTATCAGGTATCATTTGCAGAAGCTGTAATTTAATTTCGGTAAATATGCAACAAACTGTTTACGCCAAATATTACGACAAATCAAAACAGGTAACGAAAACAACTTCGATAAGAAAGGATTAATCAACAATGTCTAACGTTGCATATCTTCTACCTGATACATATTACTCCGACGCCTTCAACTCACTGCAGCTTATGCGGAGGTCCATGGGACAACTATATTAATAACGTGCTCGCTATATTACGTACCGGGTAGACTTTTTGCAGGATGTATGTATTCGCGGTTGTATCTTCGCGGATGTCTCATCGTTGCTGTATGTAACTTTTATGACCGCATTAATTGCTTTTAATAATTAGGTGGGAACAATTACTGGTCCACTCTTGAATATTTTATTACGGGAACACAATGCATAATATAACAGCTAACATTGCTGATCAAGTATGTCTCAGTTGGAAAGTAGACTAAAGGTCGTATTGCGAAATATCGGGGGTCTATTTAATCCGATTAGTATATTTTGGTCTGCGTTTAGAGGCCTTCTGTTCTGGTGTGATGAATGAGAAACCTTCAGTGACACACCGTATAGTTGTACTAATTTGAAGGATTAGTTGTTTTAACGGAATTCTAAGGTGGTGAATTCATGAAACCAATATGTATATTATATAATTATATGCCTATATAAATTATGATCTTGAGGGAGTTACCATTTCTGGCTATGGGTTTCTTGTTAATACAGGCAGTGGGATAACATGCCCCTTAAATAATGGGTGTGATGATATTTCTTTTCTTTTTTTTTTTACATATTTTGGTTTTGGAAATATTTGTTAACATTTATTGGGTTAAACACTACAGAAAATAATTTAAATTGGGTATTTTTTACTTATAAATGGACATTTATATTTACCGGTGTCACAGTTCTCATGGGAATCAAATGTAATTTTTGTTGAAACTTTCATAAGTATATATTCATGAAAATATGCAATCAAAACAGTAGATGCATGAAATATTTCCTGTTTTGGTTGGCACTCCAATAATCACCAATTAATTTACTCATATGTAAGTTAGCATGTGATTCACTGTGAGTATCGTGGAATGAAGTAGAATATTAAAATATAGATCTTGCATCAGATATAGCCCATGCGACATTTTTGAATTTTGAGAGAAAAATTGTACATTAGGGGTGGATGGATTTTAGGTTAGGTAGAGAAAACAACAAACACCAACGTTTTATTGGTCCTACGTGGGGCACGCGGTCCTTCGAATAGATGCATGGACAAACCGGCAGTCAATCGCTGGTAATTGGATATGATAAATTATTCGAAATGAAACACGTATAATATAAGTTATCACTACAATATTCATTTTGTTTTTGTATTCTTTCAGGCGTATGTGTGTAGGTGTAACTTTATCAAATTACCTTTTGGATTTCTATTGTCTTCTCTAATTTCTTGTTACTCTCAGTTTCTTTCAAGCGAAGCGCTTCTATAAATGCAATGTCTGCTCTCATCTCATCCGAACGTGATTCGAGACGTCCTGCAGAGAAAGATAACTTAGTCAATACTGAATTGTTATACATTGGAATAGTTATGTTATTCAATTGGATATGTGTCTTGATAATACGAGTGAAGAAGTACACATGATTTATATTCATGCATTTGAAGGGAATGTCAGATGATAAGTTCAAATATATAGTATGGTCGTGGTACGCGAAATGATGGGTTAACCTGGAATAAATTGGTAAAGAAGCGATTATTGTGTCCATAGACGCAGGAGAGTCCTCAGTATAACATATCTAAAATCCGCTCTGGGGAAACTTTGTTATCCAAGATGGCGTCCAACAGGGTTGTCTATAAGATAAGATAAGATGATTTATTGCAATACACCAAATGGAGGCAGTTGCAAATAACAGTTAATACATGAAAAGTTACAAATTAAAATAAAATACATGTAATTATGCATATGTACGATAAATGATCATTAGTATTATAAATTAATACTTTCAACTTTTATTTCCCCATATTGACATTCTGTCTTTTTAGAAAGAATAACCGGATCATGTTGCACACGGAATTGATTATTTGTTTGTCTTTGTTTTTCATTATAAAGATGAACTTATTATCATCACTCATGTTTATGAAATCTATGCTATACTTTTGAGCAATATTAAACATATATATGACATCGATTATCGAAATAAGTCATTATACGATATATTGTGACTTAGGAGTTACTCAGATATACTAGTGTGTGTGGAATTATAGTATGAAAGGGAATAGAGTAACACGGACGGGAAAAAATACAATCGCTGACATGAAATGACTGTCAAAATGGCCGCAACTTCAAGCCATGACACGACCATGGGATAATCACATATGCGTGAAAATACGTATTCGTAATATACAAGTCTGGTTTTAAATATCGCTAAAGATACACAGATCATTAAAACAGATCCATCCGAAGGATTTATCGGTGACTACAACGCAAGTAAATCCCAGTGATTTACGTCTTGAAATCGGGTTTTCTCCTTAGAATACACCCAACAGTCGGACTAAACATAATAATATCGGGCATGCAGCACACGAAGTAATGTTTCACCACACAGTGTGTGGTAGTTTCCTTCGGCATGATGGTTCATTATGGAATGTAACGCAAAAAAACTGAAGCGCATAGCCTCGTGGTATACATACTAGTTAAATTCCCGTTTCAACACTCTCGGTGATAATAAATCATACACGTAAGTCGCAATGCTTATTATACTGTAAAGAAACAATCATCTATTCACTAGATTAGCACCCCGTCTCACCATGTAAAAGAGACGGTACATCGTACATTTTGTTTAAGACTAATGTTCATGCTTCTCCCAACAGGGTTTCTTAACAGACAATTTTGTTCAAATGACTTCAGTCGGTACTTTACAACTGGAATATGCTACCACGCAATGTGCAATATTTGTTTTCTGTATGTTGTAGTTTAAAAATACCACCCACAAATATGTACTAAATATCAGGTCATTAGCGTTTAAAACTGTTATTTCAACATTGAACCCCCACTCACTGTTGCTATTTGTGGTTTTGTGTGAAACATTAATGAGAAGGGGTAAATGCGGTTATGCGGTTGTAGAAAACGTAATAAATTTACCGTATATGTGACCTTGGTGAATATAAGTAAATATAATTTCCACGTATAGACCCAGTCTCTGCCACAGAGTATGTAAGCAATTTTGGTCCAGTTTATAATTTATGGAATATACTATATAGTACTCCTTTGTGTTTTCATAAATTACGTTCATAATATACCAACATGCATTTTTGTGATACAATTCGTGTTTCATCGCTTGATCGGAAGCAACTATGACCACTATTTGCAGACACGGACAATAGGATCTACATATTTTACCCAGTATTCTATGAATATCTCTCAAACTGTATTACAGCAGTGAATTTTAAAAGGCTTGGTGTTGTAGATATCCAAATAACTTATGATTTGTCACAGTCGTGAGATAGCTCTGAGTACATATATCTCTGCTTCTATAACAGGTCACAGCATCCATACACCCATACTAAATCCCATTTAACTGTTTAATTACACATATATCACACGATCCAAGACAAACGTTACAGATAAAACCGCATTGTTGTTCCGTTTCTGTGCGCCCAAAAGTCCAGATTTAACCGTTGTATGAGACCCTGCATTCGCTTGCTCTCTCTCGTGAGATATATTAGAGAGAATTCGTACATCTCTAATAAAAAGTTTCTCTTGTACTCTGCAATCATTCTTCCTCGCGTAATTCGAGCGTTTGTTAACTCTTATAGGACTAGCTAATCAATTTTGCACAAAATGTAAATTTCATTCGATTTGTCCAGTTTGGCGGCCATTTTGGGACTGACATTCTACATATATGATTAAGTACCGCCAGTTTATATTCCAACTTTGGCTTTAATTGGTGCACCAACCACAGAAAGTCAGCGTTTTCCGATACCAGCTGCCATTTTGGACGCCATGTTGAATTGAGAATTTTCCCCAAAGCGGATTTTAGCGGATTTTGTATACGTTGTTCAGCAAACCAGTCCGCGCATTTTGAGACCAAAACGGCTTCTTTACCAATTTATTCCGGGTCTAACCGCCTAACGACCAAACTAATACGGCATAAAGTGTTTCTGGTGGGATTAGCTAAACAGTAGTTTGAGGTATCCGTCAGTATCCGTGGGAAAATTCCAACTAACGTTTCACCAATAACTGCTGGAGGGTTAAAATCAGTCCTTCCCAGGAGGAAACCACAACAAGAGAACTTATTTGCTCCCGCAATTCATAAGATGGGTATAATTGCACCCTGTAATATAATCACAAGTTGGGTGTTTCTCAAACAAAATCTCATCATGGGACATACATGTACACCTACATATCTGTCTACATGTAGTCACACTTTCACATGCCCATAATTGAATTGAAACAGAAAAGGATCAAAATAAAACTTCAAATAGTTGAATATTGAATCAACGATTACAGTCATCGTAATAATTTTGGCAAGAGGGACGATCGCACATTTTAGCACAAGTGAATTGAAAATTGCGAGTATGAACGGGTGCGAGAGCAATCGCTCCCGTCTCCTTGGAAGGACTGGTTAAATGGAGACCTATATATCTGCGTTAAAACTATAATTGCAAGAATGACAATGTAAATGAAGTTTCACATAGTTTTTGAAAGCCCGCGATACGGGATAACAAACCGTTACCCTGGAACAATGTCCGCTTGATATTATATCTGGTTCACAATACACCAAATTATTTACATAGGCATCAGTGTTTACAAATCCCGCTGGCCTGTATTCGCAGGAAAGAGTTGACCCTGCACGAGTATTACAAATTAAAGAACGTTCTTTTAGACACACGAAAATGTGCCCAAAAGTACTTGTCAACGTATTGGGTCACACTGCAGCTTGACAAACGTCACACTACCCTTAAAATTTAGAAAAAAATGACATAGAAAAAAACACAAACACCTCCCATAAATTATTCGCCATATGCACAGCCGTAACCGTTCACCATGTGGCTATATTTGATGTTTCTTGTCGGGGAAACACTTTTGTGCATTTCTTCGTGCACTTTTCATCCATATATCATTGACCATTCAGCTGCCAGGAATTTTTTTATGCTGATCCTAGCTTGGGGGTGCCAGGGGAAATCACTCTACAAATTTGTATTTGGTGTATTGTAACCTATAGTGGTCACTGGAAAGACCAGAAAGTCGCCCAAATGATATTAAATTGCGTCCATTTATATACCCACGTCAAAATAAATAAATTTGATTCGAAACATGCCTGTGTTCTTACTTTATTAACCCTTTTCTGCCACCACCCATAGCTAAATTTGCAAAAAAAACTACCCTGACTTGAATGTAAAAAAAATTTCATTTAGATGCATTTTGGCAAAGTAAACAATGACGATGTACATACAGGTTGTCGATCTGATAGCTTGTAGATACCACTTCCAGAAAAATATGCCATACGATTCGCAAGGCGAATTGGGCGCACTTATGTTTCACATTGGGCGCACCTACACAATTTTCGAAAACAATCGACAGAAAACCAACAAAATTGTCCCTTCACAAGAATATATTTATTTGCGGAAATCTGTGCGCGTTGGATAGTCGAACCATTTCTGCAAACTTCCAGGGTAGGCTTTTTTGTCAACCTGTCATCTAACAGGGGCAATTCAACTTCGTTTGACCAGATACTGGTCCGATTTTGCATCATATTTTAGGGTATGGTCCATACTGACGTCACACTTTACTCTCATGTCGTGCCCAAACCCGACAAATCTGTCTTGGCGTTCATCTAGGTTGTCGGGCGCCAAAATATATGGTCTCACATTCATTAAAGGGGCATCATTGGGCCCAAAAATAGGTCGAAAATTTTCGGTTCTACAACGAGAAGCAGAAATGGCATCAGAGGGGTTAATTTGTAATTTTATTGGACGGCTCCCGCGCCGAATAAACTGTCGTATCGCGTGCTTTGTGTTTTCCAATTTGTTTCGTGGGCATAATAAGCACGGGACTTGTTTCAGAGCAGAAATCTGAAAAACGACCATTTTTCACTATAGGTTACAATACACCAAATGATTTACATAGGCCTCAGTGTTATATATTAACAAATCCCGCTGGCCTGTATTCGCAAGAAAGGGTTGACCCTGCGTGAGTATTATAAATTAAAGAACGTTCTTTTAGACACACGAAAATGTGCCCAAAAGTACTTGTCGACGTACTGGGTCACACTGCAGCTTGACAAACGTCACACTACCTTTAAAAAAAATGACATCGAAAAAAACACAAACACCTCCTTGCACCGCCATAACCGTTCACCATGTGGCTAATTTTGATGTTTCTCGTCGGGAAACAGTTTTGTGCATTTTTTCGTGCTCTTTTCATCCATGTATCATTGATCATTCAGCTGCCAGGATTTTTTTTTATGCTGATCCTAGCTTGGGGTGCCAGGGGAAATCACTCTACTAATTTGTATTTGGTGTAGTGTAACCTATAGTTCACAACAGACTAGAACACCCGATGCTTAACCTTTCACAAACACTGCATGCTATTCCCCAAATTGCACTTACTCTCCTATGTCATATGCAGCACCACACACACACACACACATATAGCCTTTGTGCTTAACTATGCTGCATTCAGTACTAGCGTTGCGTGGACATAATTTATATATATTCAATATTTCGATATATTCCGATGGGTATACACTTACTGTTGCACACAAAAGGAGTTCGCCTCAATTAAAGGCTTCGAAGACCTGGTATGGTATGTTCACTAGTATAGAGAGAGCACTACGTATTATATATCCATGTATATATTCAATATTATAGTCGATATGCTAATGCATTCCACCCCAGATGAAGTAGTACTGCTAATTTTCTATGAGGAAGGTAGCGCAAAGCGAGGATGTTAAGAAACTGTACCGTTATTTTTTTCTCGAAATTTGTCAGCGATTTGAACAAAAGCCAGTGTCTGTATGAAACATAAGAACATATAGATTTTAAAATATCGTTTAGATGGTGGCGCTGATGATTGCGAAACGACACCAATAGCAATCTCAATTATGGCCGGTCACATTATACATTTTTTGAATGTATTTTAAACATTGTGACTTCACCGCGATTTAATTTGTTAAAGATACGGGCGGCGTTGGCGGTGGGTATGCTGTTAAAATATTCACCTCCGTCAAAAACCGCCAAAAACAGAAGGAATAGTAAGATATACTAGTAGACAGACTTTGTTCTTATGCCAATCAGAAATATGGCATAAACACTATGTTATTGTCAATTTCCCCCCTTTGTTTGTTATGTAAACAAAAGCAAAAAACTTTACGTTTCCTGGCTTTTGTTTAGATCCGGATATGGTAAACATAAAGAGCGTTATTTGTTACTGTTTTCCTGATATGAAAATAATAAAGAGCGTATATATCATTTGTGAGTGATTAACCAATTGAATTGCGTGTATTATGTAAACAGAAGCAAAACTTCTGTAACACGAGCAGGTTCTTTTTCACGTACACCATCGTACGTCTTGACGACAATATACTATTTACGCGCTGATTATGTTTGGCATATGAACAAAACTATATATATTTTAATATTCATTCCGTTGATGGCGATTTGAACAAATGTGAATATATCTGCAACGAACGCCACCCGTGCCTTTAAGGTCATCCATACGCCTTGAAAATTACGACTTTAAATAAAGTAAATGTAATTTTTAACAGCATCGTTTGCCTTACCAGCATGATAGAGATTCAGCAGGGCCACCAACATCATAGCAAATTAACAGGACCACTTAGCCAGGGATTTATTCATATATGGGTATTATTACACACACAAGAAGTTCACAACAACCTCAATATCACAATATAATGTTCCGATAACATGGTATGATGCATGTATGTCCACTGAGAATTTATATATATATATTCCATATAATAATCAATAGTTCAATATATAGAGGATCTACAACGAGTCCCCAGTTTATAGCGGAATTTACAAAACGAGTCCAGTAAATTAGGTCTGGACCGAGCCTTTGGCGAGTTCCAGCCTTAATTTACTGGACGAGTTTTGTAAATTCCGCTATAAACTGGGGACGAGTTGTAGATTCTATTTATTACATGATCCAAAACATACTTAAATCAACAAATTCGACGCAAAACTAACATCAACTTCTATAAGGCATGCGATGACGTTTCATGTAACTATGCGTTGTTTGCCCGCGTAAAGAAATAGTCCCAGATAAATCAATACTCTTTGGCGTATTTAATGGCGTATATTTAATGACAAAACTTTTCAGACTCTTCGTGCATTATAGTTTGTTGGAAAAATATTGGAAGCCATAGTATTTTGAGACGTAACGTACAGATTGTAAACAGACGACAAACCGGAAGTCAAAGGTCACCTGGCACTATCTCCTGTTATTAAACGAACGTTTAATCTCACGATTTATAGAATGGGTTTATTGAATGGAATAAGTGTTGGAGCATGTAATAAATTCCGATGGGTACACTTACTATTGCACACAAAAGGAGTTCGCCACAACCGCAATATCACAATATAAGTAAAGGCTTCGAGAATCTGGTATGGTATGTCCACCAGGGAGAACACCACCTCTAAGGCAAACAGCACTATCACAACTGTAACATCCAACACCTAAAACGAGACGAATGTCATGGCAACGAAAAGCATCCATTAATCAATAAAATATCAGCCAAAACATCCTTTAATTTGTGTTGAATTCATATTTTTTTTCTAATTCGTGCTACGTTTTTTAACCAGTAGCCATCACTTTCCGACCTAGATTTCCAAACTGCAGAATTATAATGCATCCATTAGAACTAGAAAGGCGTCCATGACTTGAACTTTGTTTACTGAATGGATTCTCCCATTTAAAAGTTATAAAATTATACCAAGAATGGAATATTATTCCTCCGGAAACAAGCATGTGTGCCTAATCTGACCTTTCAGCGGAATATGTGTTCATTTCTCCACCACAAGTGCACCAATCCCCATTATTTGGCAAGAGCTGTCACTCAGCTATATAGTAAGTAACTCACCTGTAACTTGCTCCGCTTCCAGAATGTTGGTTTAGATATAAATTTAAATATAATCTGGAAAGAAAGGATATGCAGAAATGTGTATATTAATTGGACGGTTTTCGTGTTGCATATTGTGCTCTTGGTGTGGTCATTGGCTTCATGTGTGCGCACGCACATCGAATACATATTTCAATTGCTTTCACTGAGGACATAGGCGTTGTGAATGTAAGGTTGTAAAGTAGTGTGGATCGTTTGTACCGAAAACACAATCCCCATGCATGCATGCATTCGACGACTGATGTTCTGAAGACATCTGTCTGCCAAATACGACAAGGCGTATCGCATCATGGCGTTATCATTAGTTTGCTGGTAAGACAAGACGGAACTGACTTTTCATTTGGACATCAAACCAATGTGTGTAAAAGGACTGAAAACTGTGCTGAGTAACTGAAAAACGCGTAAGAATAACGGGATCCGGTTAAACAAACTGGAATTATCTTGTCTTACCGGAGACCCATGATACTTTTCTCTTGTGATGTGGTATACATATATACTCGAATACGCCAAGGGGGTTTTAGGAAACCCGAGAGATGTATGCATGTATGGACTGCATATATCAAATTTATGTATGCTATATTGCACTTTTAAACATGTCTTTTTCAGCATGTAAATTGCAGAGAGTTATTTATACACGTGTGTATATGCATACTAGTACACATGTATAATGTATGTACTTGCCTATCTTCTCGGATTTTCATTTGTTGGCACATACAATACATAATGTAATCGAATTGTATATAATAACATCAACATCCATTTGAATATGATTGATATACATGTAACAACTCACCTCGACTATAAACAGGGAGCATATCAGTACTCCTATATAATGTATGATCCCGTCTGCCAGCTTCAGCTTATCGGAATCATCGTTGATACTAAAGCCGTCTTTTATCCCACCAGGATCGAAATGATAATTTGATGTCGAGTTTATATCCAGTTGACTCGTGGTTGTTGTAGCGGGATCCGCATTACTGGGCGCATCCGTTGTTATCGTCGGATCTGCAAAAGAATGTAGTCACTTTTATACTAACCGTTGGGAAATGGTGCACAACATTCGCAGAGAGTTGTGACATGTACACAACCTTTGTAAAAGGAGGCAAAAGGTATACACATGAGTGGATTTATGTTCAAAGTGACATCTCGTTGGGGTCGGTTTGGCCAACCTCAAATTGATTGTAAACAGTCCAAAACTTGAAAACTTGGAAGTACACCTATAGCTATACCTGATTCCAGCCAAACAGTTTAAATATAAAGCACTCATTTCTAGCAGATGGCACCTCAAATCCGTATGAACCCATTCCCAGATTTCGACAGAAGTTGTGGTGCATTGACCACATTTTGGAACCATTTCCACCCTTATGATAGCGACCAATGCGCCATGCATTAATGTGTTATGTACACGCGGCTCATAATGTTCAGGTATAAACTTTTACATGATGATCGTTTTCCCTGTCGTCACCTATCTAAGATAAAAAATAGGTCAATAAATATATCAAAGTATGGATGATTCACGACAAAGTTATTTTCTTTACTATTTACTATTTTAATTAAATAATCACATATAGTGGAGGCAGGAAGACGATCCATCTTGCCATGCCGTTCCTGTACAAAATAATCATGTTTATCTTTGAATATTTCAGTTAGCATTATGTTAACCTCCATTAACCCTTTCAGTGCTCTTAGAGCTCTTTCCATCAATGTATCACATTATTATAATCAATAAATTTGAAAAATTATCAAGGAAATATGGGTTGATACAAAAATCGGATTTGGCACTGAAAGGGTTAAGTATCTTCCGCCACCCAATCATGTGCGTATTGGCTGTGTTTTATTCTAAACCGACCATAAACAAGCATCGCACCCATTATTAAATTAAAAGTACTCAATCCGATTCGATGGTCCCCATAACATCAGATTCCAACAACAACAAATGTTTTTGAAATGCCGCTTCAGTTATCAGAATTGATTAATTGTCAAAACATAGTGCTAACCACAGTCAACTACAGTATAAAATTGCCCAAAACCTGTTATTTATCAATATTTTGTTCAAACAAATTTTGCCGGTTTGTCAAATATCTTACACAAAAAGCCACTTGATATTAGAGTTATCCATTTTCATCCGCAATTTGGTCCGAGACCGTCTTCTCGTAGACTTTTACTGTGCCACTAAAAATTATTGGTGGTGAAAAATAATAGATTTCAAAAATCGATATCTGATAGAGCTTTGATAGGTTGGTTCCTCGACCGAAGCTAAGGAAATCGTAATTTGTGAGCGTTAATTCGAATTATTTATCTTTAATTTGGAATATATAATAGCTCGGATTAGTCGAACAACGTAAACAATTGGAGAGTTGTTTTTCTTAAAATCATCGGTTTGTCACACCAACATCATAACAAATTAGCAGGACCAATTAGTCGTGGGTGTTGTCTTCCTACAACAGACACATCCATTATTCATCTTGAGTCTTCCTTATAGACACTTTTTTTTATAGTCCATCGGAATTGTCCTGGACCGCGAAAATGTGATTTCAGATACCCATACCGAATTCGTTTTCACCCCGGGTAAATATTTGATTGTGAAAACTGAACAATAGCAATGTTACGTGTGTGTGATTATATATTGATGAATTTACTATAATAATTTGGTCTCTCTCTCTCTCTCTCTCTCTCTCTCTCTATCTCTCCCTCTCTCTCTCTCTCTCTCTCTCTCTCTCTCGTTGTTCTCTTTGAAACAACATATATGTAGTATAAAACGATGGAGTCGGAAAAATAAGACATCTGAAGTTTTCCCATTATACCAGAAATTGTTTTGATATTATGATTATACCAGCAAAATGGTGTTGCCCATATCCAATAATAAAGTGGATCAATATGCTTTTTATTGAAATTATCAATAATAACTCTGCCGTGATGGAATAAATATTGTTCTTCTCTATATCTTATATTGTTAATTACTTGTATGTCGTAGTTATATACTAATACTTAAAGAGGAGAGAATCCACTTGTTTTGTAACCTCGTAACAATTGATATCCACATGAATGTGTATACTACACGCGAATATGTATCTATTATCTATTTCCATGTATACCCCGCCTGCTATGTTATGTATTATATCTTAAACACTTTTTTTTACAGTTTAGTGAGAAATAAACATATTGTATTGATTAATTGCGGATTGGCTCCAACGTGGCACATTCGAGGCATCTGGTGCATGTCTCGATTCGTTCCAACATTTGCGTCACAGATTTCCAAGTCGATCGGGAAAGGTACGGGCGTGTCGCACAAATCTTCGATTAGGAATGTAATTTTGCTTAAGAAATTGATTATATCAACGGGGAAGCCACTGACTTTCTTCACCTTGAGAATATTAAACGTATAATTCATTGAATTGACGTTTAACTGTGGTTAAAATCGTTTCTTCGAGGAGTGTTGCCAATTGATGCAATTTAATGAGACTGCGGGATACATGAATTATCGCCGGCGTGTTACTGTTTTAAAATAATGAAAAATTCCAAGCAACAGATATTATCAAATGATGTTAAGTGAATTCCCAGGGGTGTGGTGACAACGATTGCGTCGGGGTGTCTTACTACCATCGAACGCCTGTTGTATTCTCAACATCAGTTTCATACCTGTCACAACATCAATTGGCCCGTTTGCTCAGCTGGTAATGTGTATAGCGCATTTGGTCAGCATAAGCCACCCATTGATTACGGGGCCAGTTGGGATGCTGATAAGCACTAATGTACATGTATATGATGCCGCACAGGGAAACGTTTATCTGGCAAGAATGTCGGTTGCTTTTCTCCACCCGTAAAACAGCATGGCAACGTCGTGACATATCTAGCGGTCGAAACAACAATAAACCCAAAAAAAAAAAAAAAGAACCTCAGCTTCGGCAAGCATGTGGCGACGATTGTGCTAAATACTGACTTTGACGATATGCCAAACAAACTGTTAGGCGAGATTTAGAAATCATACGTACCCTAATAGACATTTAAGAAATTCTGGCTACCCACCTCAACGTTTCAAGGTCATGGATTAGGGTACCCATGGATTAGGGTACCCGTAAATTAGGGTATCCATGGATTAGGGTACCCATGGATTAGGGTACCCATGCATGGATTGCGGTACCCAAAACTTGAGACGTTGAAGTGGCTAGTCAGGATTTCTGAAATGTTGATTATGCTACGCAGGATTACTATATCTCGCCCAATAGACATAACGTCACTAGTTTTATATATGTCGTCTTCTTCGTTCAATAATAACAACCAAAGCTTCTTTATACTTCAACTCATTTGGCCAAACGAAACATATCTCTGTGATTGGCCAAATATTGTATGGGAATTGAAATCCAGTTGTATTTAAACTTGGATGAACTGTATAATTGCTCATTGGCAGTTATTTGATTCCCATTTATTTGTTATTTGTAAAGATGTTCAACTAGTAACTTCAATAAACAGCGTTGAGGTTGGCTATTGATCGTATTGTTTGTAAATACATGCATGAATTTTCTCTGCATGTCGTCTGGTTTGAGAACTGAATGGTAGAATCATTTCATGAGTCGATGGGTTAAGCAATTTATTCGTCTGACTCGGCGATTAATATCGTTGAGCCGAAACAGAGATAAAACATTCGATGTCACCAAGGCGACGAGAAACTCGAACAGCTACTCATATTGCTGCTTAGGTCGATCAGTCTATTTTTATTTGACCTGCGCTTTACTTTTGGCCCGAAGGAGTCAATGCTAATGTATACATTTACAGAACAGCATTTGCCAATATCGGTCGTATTTAGGTGTGTTAAATACAAAGGACCCACGGAGATTACCACATGTCCGCCTCTGCACTATTTGTCTGGACATCGTCCTCGCTGCGCTAAACATGTACCACAAACAATAACACAGAAGAATCTTTGTGGTCGATCTTTACGACAAACATGAGGCGATAGGCCGGTTGTTAGTCAACATGACACAAGATTGTGGTAGTGTCTGATCTTATGTGGATTTTGATACTGTGTTTGGGCGACAGGATGTCGCGGTGGTCATGCACAGTGTTTGACCGTGCACGTATGTGCCGTGTTATGCTGCATGCCGAGCCACATGTAACGTTTAGCGCTAGGGTCATCGACAGCGTGTATTCGTTTGTATTTCCAGGGAGAGGATGACCGCTCAGCAACATGACATCAAGTTAGGTGCATGTATTGTATAGCTCAGTCGGGAATCATAGTCAGTTCAACGATGACGAACTGGTTTATTACCGCGATAAAGGTTTTTTTTATCCAAAGGGAGAGTAACATTATTCGTATATCTGGACAGTGTACATTCGTGGTCGATATTGTTGGTAAACAGGAGCTATGTCACCACCTAGTCACCATGAGACAAGACTCAGGTAGTACCTGGTCTGATTTAGATGTTGATACTGTTTGTTGCCGACAGGACGTCGTTGTGGTCACACATACATGTAGGCGACGCTCAGTGCTATGTTATGTTTCCAGGGGATGGTGATGGCTCAGCAGATCGGGTGCATAGCCCATTTGGTCGTCACAATTAAGCGTACATTTGTGCGACAAACATGATGCTTGTATAGCCAGGTTGTTAGTTATTTATAGCATGACACAAGAATGTGCTAGTGTCTGATCTGCGGCAAATTTGATACTGTTTGTGGGCGACATGATGTCATGACGGTCATGCGCAGTGTTTGACCGTGTACGCATGTCGTATTTTTATGGATGCCAAACGATGACGTTTAGTGCTATGATGAATCACTGCTGAATGTTTATGTTCCCATGGGAGGGGTGGTGGCTCAGAATATTGACAGCAGGCTAGGTGCATAGCCCATTCGATCATCATAATCCTCCCAGCGATGTCGAACTGGTTATATTGCCGATAAAGGCGGCTTCCATCCGCATAGGGAGCGCAACGTGATTCGTGTGTCTGGGCAATCCACGTCGTCAATATTTAAAGTAAACAGGAGGCGATCGATAGGCCGGTGGTTAGTAAACATGACACAAGCCTATGGTATAGTGTCTTATTTTTATTTTGATACTGTATGTGGGCGACATGAAGTCGTTTTGGTCACGCATAGGCATAATTGTTTACACCGCGCACGCATGTCGTATCTTTCTGCATGTCGAACCACGACATTTATTCTTATCATATTTCCCCTTCAAAATGGTCTATGTCTTCATATAACAGTTATTATATGGTTTCGTGTGTATAAACTAATAATTATTAATCGAATACCCCTGTCCAAAACGTTTCTATCAATTAATATTTATTTCATTTCGAATTTCCTGATGTAATACATACACTAATTGGGACCTGTTTTAAAACATAGTTCTCCCGCTTGCTGTGCTCAAAACATATCCGCGAACCTCGCGGGATGTAACGATTGATTGTATTTATTATACCAGAAAATTCAAAATAAAATCAATAGTAATTGACAGAAGTGATTCTGGACAGGGGTCTTCGATTCATATTTATTATTGTTTATACACTTGAAACTATATAAAACTTTTTATATAAAGATATAGCCCATCTTTAAATGTGTCATTATTGCCTACTTCGTACTGATAAAACATAAATATGTGGGTCATGCATGAAAACTCGTGGTCGGCTTGATCAGATATGTCTGTCCCATGCACTCGCGTTGGTTAGTAAACATCAATAAAAAATGCAGCTGTCTTATTTGGTTATCAGCAAATCGTGACTGCGTTATATGATGCCAACATGTCGCTATCTTTACATACCTTGACATATCGACATACCAGTGATAAAACTACCAATCTCAAAACTAGAGCTTCGCAGATAAGTTTCTCAGAATAGAGCCACGGGTTGTAAACAAGCTATACGCCCAATGATAATATATTGAAACTGTGACCATGGCTACATACCCACTTAACTTGAAACCTACACAATTGTCCAAGGTTAACCTTTAAGACTGCATAGTTCAGGAGATAGAATGGTATGGGTAGAGTATGACATTAATTAGCCATCTCGTGTCCCATTGTTTTGTTTTCAAAAATGGCAGATAACTCTAAAATGCCCGCTATTTCGTTAAGTACCACTTTTACCAAACAATGGTAAACAGTGTCTAAAGATTCACACCACAACGAACGAGACATATTTCTGTAACAAAATATATACTATACTTGAACGGGTGAGTAGATTTTGGGGTTCAATTTTACAAAGCCAGCCCCATGTATCATTCAAGAAGGCTAATCCCATAAATGGACATGGTATGTGTTGAAGGGGACTAGAGCACCACTTGAATTGATTCTAATCTGAGTTATTGCAGGACAATCTCCTCTATATATGGCTACGTTCACACACTGGTCAATTTACCAGGCATTTTGTCAGTTGGGTGAATGTACCCTAATCCGATTTAATGCAGGCCACTCTCCTCTATAGCTACGTTCACACACTGGTCAATTTACAGGCGTTTTGTCAGTTGTGTAAATGTACCCTAATCCGATTTATTGCAGGCCATTCTCCTCTAAATCTACGAACATAGACTTGTTAATTTCCAGACCATTTGTGTCAGCTATGTAAATGTATCCTAATCCGATTTATTACAGGCCACTCTCCTCTATAGCTACGTTCACACACTGGTCAATTTACCAGGCATTTTGTCAGCTGTGTGAATGTACACTGATCCGATTTATTTCAGGACATTCGCCTCTAAATCCACGAACATATACTGGTTAATTTCAGACAATTTGTTTCAGCTATGTAAATGTATCCTAATCCGATTTATTGCAGACCACTCTCCTCTATAGCTACGTTCACACACTGGTCAATTAACAGGCATTTTGTCAGCTGTGTGAATGTACACTAATCCGATGTATTGCAGGACATTCGCCTCTAAATCCACCAACATATATTGGTTAATTTACAGACAATTTTTGTCAGCGTGGAAATTTACCAATCCTATTTATTGCAGGCCACTCGCATATAATGCTACGGTCACACACTGGTCAATTTACCAGGCATTTTTGTCAGATGTATGAACGCGCCCTAATGACATTTTTCGCTGGACACTCACCTCTGATGAGATCGAGATCTATCATGAGCTCGGCCGTGATGATGAGCACATCGAGTATGACTAGACCGATTATTGCACATTCCGCACACACGGAGAAGAGTCCGTTCGCTACGTGTGATAGATACCTGGAATCAGAGGTAAGAGAAGTGTGAACACAGAGAAAGTAAGCAAGAATCAATGATGTAGCTAGAAGGTCATTGTTGTGGTGCGGTTTACAACTTTGCATTTCCATTTTTTTAAATCTTGGAGACGTCATTATAACACCACTTACTTAACCCTTTATGTATTAAAAATTACTCAAGAGTGTTAAGTTGATTAATCAAGTTAGTTAAGTTGATTAATCAAGAGAGCTAAATTGATGAATCCATATAGCTAAGTTTATTAATCAAGATAGTAAGGTGATTAATCAAGATAGTAACTAAAAAAAAGTGGTGTGACGGTTCTAAGCTTCCTTAGAACGGAACTTATGTCTAGTTTACTATGGGGTATAAATATGTAAATGGTTTCCATAGGCATCAGTGCAAACGTTTTAGTGTATACTTTTTCAATATAATACCATGCATGGTCCCGAATTTGATTAAAAATTAAAGGATTGGCATCGGGGTAACGTTTTAAGCAAAGTAAAATTGTAGACGTCTAGCATGTAATTCGCCTTTGAGTAGGGTGTTTCCTAACAAGGATCAGAACCGCACTAAAGCAATACTGTCTTTTTCTAGACCACACCTCAAAATTCAAACTCCACTACTAAACTAACTCATGTGCCAATTGCTATCTTACCTATATATGAGAATTTATAGGGAAAATTTGTTCTGTATTTTGTATGTAAACAAAAACAGACAAGGATATCGATATATTGATCAATCAATGTCCAGTGTCTGTTTTATTTTCTCATATATCACGAGGGCGCACCGAGCCATATTTACACCATGCAAAAAGTACTGCATTAAAAGGGACGCAAGGCCTTCACAATGGTTTCATACAAAATAAAAATAAATTTCAGTTTGTAAATGTGAAAATAGATCGACTTAGTTCTAGTTTTATTTTTATTAACTCTCCAATAATGAGATTTCGCATGACAAAACGGTTGTATTTTAAATTGTGGAATTGTCGATAAGAGTCCAATTATTCCAAATCGATACTAAGGTTTAATAAAAATGGACGGTAAACATTGGAAAAGTTCCAATGTTTGAAAAATATTCTGAAAATCATATTCAGACCAAGATATTTGAACTTGCTATACACGATTAGTGATGTTTGTTGACAAATCACTGTAACAGTTTTGTTTAAATAACAATAGTTTCAACGTGTGAGATTTCGTTGTTGGAGAACTATCAATATAAGAATTATTTCTTTATGTTCTTGGTCGTGATGTTTTTCAGACTTTTATATTTTTGTAC
Source organism: Siphonodentalium dalli (assembly GCA_032622095.1). Classification (NCBI taxonomy): domain Eukaryota; kingdom Metazoa; phylum Mollusca; class Scaphopoda; order Gadilida; family Siphonodentaliidae; genus Siphonodentalium; species Siphonodentalium dalli. Next base: position 158,888,303 of record CP136063.1, on the reverse strand, counting down.
CTTTTACCCCATGCACTGCGAGTGCATTGTGTCCCTTTAAATCGCCAAAAACAGCTGTTCAAATTACGAAAAGGAGCAATTGGATATCAGTTGCTATCTTGCGGCAATTTACTCTATATCTCGTAGATTAGTGTATAATAAAAATCCATTATTCTAGATAGGTTACCATCTGCCTTATTGACACTGAGCGATGGCCCTCGAAGCAAAATCAACAAAGGTATAGGTTTTCGTACAGCACTCGTTACAACATGGGAATGGTTTCGTCACCCCTGAGTAATAAATACATACAAAAAGAGAGGACAGTCACATCGTATACTGACGTACAGTATGCGATGTCAAGATCATAACACAAGGCAAATCTAAAATCGTCAAGGTCGAATGAATTTATGACTCAAGCCATTTATTCATTTGCATTGTATAGTTACCGTGTTGTTTGCATCGTTCATAGAGCACATGAGTGTATTTTGCACTAACCTATGGCTCAAATTCATTTGTTGCATATATTCTGTTGAGTATAAAAAGAGATGGTCCCATACATGGCCGGAATTAGTGTACATTACGTCTTTAATGCTGGAGACTGTACAAGAAATTAATGCAGTGTGCGTGACTGCGTGTTATTTGGGGATATGGCGCTGTGGTCGTTGTTTCAACCGCAAAGCTGTTCTCACTAAATTATCCCCCAATGACCACAGCGCCGTATCCACAATAACGCTCCACTACATTCATTTCTTATGTTTATATAGATTTTTTATGATTTATTCCCATAAAAAATCTGATTTTTATTCTTATTTATTTTTACAAAATCTGCCGATAATTTTAGACTAGCCCACGCAGCACATTAAGGGCGCGTACACATCGACAGCAAGAAAATATCAGGTATGCCTATGTGACTTACTTGACCAATGAAATAAATAATACCGGAAAATATCAGACGAAGGCAGCGCGCTGATATTTTATCGCCAATTGGTGATGTGTGTTCACCTTGATAGGTGGCCAGCGGTATCCGTTAACTAATCTCGCGGGGATATGATCGTAACAATTCAAGCACTCGAGTTATGATACATCAATAGTATCGTCTGTTTCAACATACTACGTATTTCCATGTTATATGATGGTGTCTCACCCCCACCAACTTTGGTCAAAATTTTCAACAGTTGGAAATTTCATACCTGCCAAACCATTAGTTGGAAATTTCACACCAACAATAGGTTGAAAATGTTCTTGTAGTTTGATTTTCAAAAAATTTCTTGGGGGAAATTAATTGTTTTTGGAGCAATATTTGCATATTTTCCTATTTTTTGTAAAAAAAATATGGTCTGAAATGGTTACCAGTTGGAAACTTTCGAACCTCAGGGGGGTGACAGGTTGGAAATTTCCAACACTTGGAAAGCTTATGTCCGGGTCCCTCCCCCGTGGCCAGTCAAAAGTACAATACTGCCAGTTAATTTAAGAAAACAATATTGTCATACATTTGGTCAACATTATCATTGGAATTGTCATCAGTTGTAAATTTTCCAACCTAAGTGGGGTGTCAGGTTTGAAATTTCCAACTCTAGGAATTCTTGAGGATAGTCTAGATGGTAGGATTTTGCTATTTTCTTGTTAAGATTACAAAACTTTCGCACACCGGGCCGAACCATGGTCTAATATTAGGCCTAAGAGCACTGAGGTGCAAGGGGTGAAAATGGAATTATGAAAAACTTGTGTTTGGTCTGATTCTGATTCAAGGGGGGGGGGGTGTGCAGTTGGAATTTCCCAAGGTGGACACCTCAACGGAAACCCTCTAGCCACGTCCCTGCGTGTATGGGGATGCTTGATGCTTTATAATTTGGTACCTCACATGCCTTGATTTAGTTATTTTACTTTAATTTGGACTGTATATATGTACGTTTGGAATAAGACATTGTTGGCGGCTCCTCGCTCTTCTCGCATGTGGGATGTGGCGCAGGGCCGAACCCACCAACGTCTGTTTAGATGTCGTTTCGTGTGTTCATGAAGAACACACATCCCTACTCCAACGACGAGGGCGCGTTCTTTTCTCGTTAAAATATGTGGCATTTTAAATTTTCCATAACACTTTATAACTCTATAAATATTCGATATGGACTATAGGTTGTTTGTCCGCAGTAATTCACTTCAACAAACACGACTAACGCTAGTCACATTGAGCTCAATCAACGCCATATAACCCGTCGCTTTCTCACGGGCGTAATCTTTGCAGCAAGAAAATATCAGAGTACAATTGTACCTGATATTTTCTTGCAGATATTTTCTTGCAGCTTAAGTCAGCCTAATATAAGAATTCCAAGCAATTAGCAACGATAAAGTGATCGATATAAATAACTGGATCCAGGTGCAATTCGGCTACAATTTGTAAAGCACGTCCAATTATTATGCTGACCGCTTTTAGCGAGTAGGTCGGATTTTGAGTTTTGACGCCGTGTTCATGTTACGGTATGTGTGTTATTGGGATATGAAACGGGTGACCCAATTGGCAGTTGACCAATCACGAACAACAAGATATATGTAACACAGTCGTGCTATGAAAATATTATAATATATATAAGAGAACGGGGAGGCTGATATCAGTGGAGTCCAGATCTCGGGTGTGCTGTTACATGTACTTGGGCTTATCTCAACTAAAGTACACGAAAAGAACCATTCAATAAAATCAGTAAATAATGAATACTAAAAAATTGAAGCATTTAGTTATTAAAATGAATTCATTATTCCAATCCGGACATATATTTTTGCAAATTTAATGCATATTCATTGAGAAACGGTCGAAATAAACACGACTTCCCCACGGGTATAGGTCAGTTGTTGGCCCAATAATACATCACTCTTTTCCGGTTTGTATATAGTGGGCTTAATTCGGTTGAGGCAAATTTCAAACTTTATTTTGACGCATATAGACACGAGTCCTATACGTAGAGCATTATACGAGAAATGGCTGATTGTACGCTGTTCCAAATCTTGTGTGGCGGTTTATCATTGTTCCGCGTCCCATCCCATTCCACGAAAACATGATTACGTTAGCTATACGAACTGCTATCTTATATTCAATTAAATTAAATTCGATGACACGGATATTTTATGTAGCCCATACAGGTGAGATAAATTTCGGTCACAAAATCTTATAATTGTGTATAATAATTATATAATAATTATGACGGTACCGACCCCCCCCCCTGGAATTCGGCATCCAGATTAAAACATACCCTGGCATCCGAAATACTCCGTAACAGAGAGGCGGCATCCGGAATTATATTGGCAATAAGGTTATTGAAATTAAAATGAGGAAGAAAGCCATTGGCCAGTTAAAATTTGAGCGGTATTTAATAAATGACTTGCAGATCGATTGGGGTCATTGGATTTGACCGGCAGAGTAATTAAACAAAGTGTGTGCATTCCGAAGCGACTCACACGAACTTTGTTTAATTACTCTGCCGGTCAAATCCAATGACCCCAATCGATCTGCAAGTCATTCCTTATAATCATATACAAGTACATTTTAATAGAACTTTAATTATTTGAACAACATTTCACATACTACCAAAACAATTGTAAGTAACATATTATTCAAATTCCAACACAGTCTCCCAATAACAACACGCAGCGAGCGGATGCACATGACGTGACGTATGCGTTTCGTTCATCAGCCAATAACTGAAGCGTCGACTTCGGTTATTGGTTTATGAACATCGGAAATGTTCATGTTAACCGTATGGCGAAATGTATTGATTCCTACGGGAGATAAGTGTGTGAATGTAGAGGGTGCACTGTGATTATTATATCGACGAATACTTCTATTCGTTTTTATTATGTCAATATTTCAGATTTTAAGAAATAGAGGAAATGAATAAATAAATGAACGTTTTAGAGATTTAGAATTGACAATTTAAATTTAAAAAATAGAAAATAACAAATGTTTCCCCAAATTAATGTGAAAACAGTCAAAATAGGTAAAGAATGTTGCGACATATCACAAAAGATGGCAACCGAAATCCGAAGTATTCGCCCAACGGAGTCCAGCCTACATATAGGTCGGGTGTCCGGAATACGCCATAACAGATCCCGAATTCGGCATCCGAAAAGGCGGTCGTTACACTCAAGGCAGTCTAATTTTGTTATCTACAAGTATAGTAAAACTGTTTAGTTTTCGTGTTAGTAATACACGTATAAAGATAATCGACTTACCTCTGTTGCAACATAATAGAGTTTATTCGTCGGCTGTCACAAACCAACCGAGTTAAATTTAATTATGCAGCCACTGATTCTATAATTATCGAATGGGTGCACTTTATGGGCGATTAAACAACCACAATGCTCAAATCGATTTCAGTTCAGAATTTATTGGAGGCATATTACCTCGTGTCACCTAGAAATCTTTTTGAAGGATTATAAGCAACGGACCATATGTCGACGCTTTAAGTCCCGTGCTGAACACGTACCTATGATTATGAGCCGGTCTACATGCATGTTAAGGCTGCATAATGCGTTTGCAAAGGGTACAGCTGAACAATCTCACCCAGTTTGTTAAACCATTATTATACCAAGAATAACATCGAATGAAAGTGGCACTGACACTGAATAGCTCAACATGAAGAGGGGCTAGTTTCATACATTACAGCAAATGAAGCGATAACGAATATGGATATAGTTTAATACCAGAGGTCAACTCGAAGAGCCATATGAAGTTTAGGATAAATTGGATGAAAACAGTAATGTTGGCTGTAGGGCTTGCTGCAGTATTTATTAACGAAAAGAGTAAAATGCAAGATTGCTGCCAGCGGCAATGTTTTTTTTTTATATCGAATATCGTTCAATTATGATAACTCCCATATATAAGTGATCCGGAATATGGCTGTAATTGTTTTTAGTTTCTCCAAATAAATATCGACTGCAGGGTGCGCCGAATGATCTAATCAATAAAAGAGTAAAATCCAAGATAGCCACTGCATGGCTGCCATGTTTTTCAACGAAATTTAGAAAAAAAATGATGGCTCCCATCTAGTGATCTACAAGAAAATCCATATTAAGTTTGGTCACGATTGGATGATGGGTGTGGTCTGTATATGGTGAAGGAATTTGTCATGCAAAGAGTAATATATAAAATGGCTGCTGGCGGCCATGTTTTTCATCGAAATTCTTTCAATTATGATAGCTCCCATACCTAAACATACCTGGAACTTTTCAAAATAATTGTCCAATAAATGCGGGCTGCAAGGTGTGCTGATGGACTCAGATTTGAAATTTATATATATAGTGGCCATGGTTTAACGTATTTCGGAGAAAATCGATAGCTCTCATCAAGAGATCACTCCGAAGTTCCATGTGGAGTTTGGTGACGATCGTATGAGAGATGTGACCTGTAGGGTTTGCTAAAGGATATTTTTTGACGGACCCCAAGCGTTCCGACGGACGGGCGACGGACGCCAACCATGGCAATAGCTCAAACCTGTCAAGTTGAGCTAAAAATAAAAATAAAAATTCTTATTTTCATTTTCAATAATCCTCCAGTGAGATTCCGCGTGATCAAAGCATTGTTGGTCAATAAGAATAGGGCATGTTTACGTCTTCAGCAACGAACAGTAACACGAAAATACAGGTAACACTGAATATGATCAATTACGATGCGGTTCGTATTTCCCCATTAAATCATTTGCAACAGCATTAGTAATACTCAATTTGCCTTATATTATTTAAATATAAGTTTGCATAAGTGTTTGTAAAATTTTAACACATCGAGAAGCACATATATTTAGGTACATTTATTTATTTATTATATGATCGGCAAAGTTTCAAAAACGTTCTATTCACATTGCTAACGACTTTTATGGTATTCAAAGCATAAACTTGTTTAAAGTCACGGATGGCCTTCGCGGTGAGGTTATAAAATAGTCACATCCGTTAAAACCCCCATTAACAGAAAGAATATTAAAATATATACACTTTGTTCGACGCTTTGATATGTAAACAGGAGCCAAAAACGTTACAGAACCTGGCTTTTGTTTACATAACACAGCGTATGAACTTGGCAATAACATACTATTTACGCGATATTTATGATTTGCATAAGAACATAATATGTCTATATTTTAACATTCTTACTGTTTATGGCAATCTTAACGGGTGTGACTCTTTTAACAGCATATCCACCGCGAAGACCACCCGTGCCTTTAATTGTTAAGTGTGCTGTATAATTTTCAAGCCTGAAATTAATCATAGAAAATGCTCGCTCTTTGTCACGTTCCGGAAATCAACGTGTGCCGACAATTGCATCGAATACTTATTTATTACACGATCTGAACCTTATTTCATTCATTAAACCCATTATATAATAATGATATGCGATGGTCATAATAGGAAATAGTGCCAGGTGTACCCAAATTTATTTTTGTTTCGCAAATGTGATTCGGAATCGGGGTGACAATGAATGAAGAAGAATATGCGTCTCTGACTAATATTGATATAGTTTGAAATATAAGCCATTAAATACGTTAAAGAGTCTTATTTATCTAGGGACTATTTCTTTACGCGGGCAAACAACGCATAGATATGTGAAACATCATCACACGCCTTATTGAAGCCTCTGTTAGTTTCACGTCCCATTTATTGATTTGAATAATGTTTTATGGAGGTTTTGGATCAAGTAATAAATAAAATTTACAGCTTGTCTACCAAATTCGTCCAGTAAATTAGGTCTGAACTGAACCGAGACTTTGGCGAGGTCAGGACCTAATTTACTGACTCGTTTTGTACATTTCGCTATAAACTAGGGGCGAGTTGTTTGTAGATCATCTACAGTAATGCCCTAAATAATTGACTCCTTAACCACAGCAGAATTATGGGTAATTTTTCACGATTTAGTAGGAAATATGGCCATATTTCCGACTTAAAACGTAATAGAAATTATCGAGAGATTAAAATTTTCCTCTTTTTTCTCTGTCGGATAGCAATTATATAAGAGCGTTCTACGTGTACATGTATTTCCAACCTGATAAAAACAAAGAGCGTTTTATCACTTATATGTAGAACATTGAAAGCAGTTAATATAATTACATGACTTCCATTAAGCTTTTCTGTGGTATGTAAAATCATGTGTAAGTATATCAAGTATTTAATTTTGATCTATTTTTGAAAATCTCCAGCTCGTGACAAATGTATAATACTAATAAGACTAATTTGAGATATGTCAGATTATCGGTCGCATTAGCTATACATGTATGTGGTGCATTATCGTGAAACGGCGCGTGAACGAATTCATATCCCCAACAAAGAACTCGCACGCATACGATGTCAATCGTCTATAATCGAAACGGCTAAACTGTTAGCCGGGTTAAAAATGTATTGACTCTTCACATGGCGCGCCGATGGGATACCCATCAACGCTATGTCATACTTTTGTTTCGACATACCTTCTCGATTTCTCGTTTTAAATTGAATAGGCCTAAAGTTACCAGATTTACATATTGTTAGATCAGCGACTTTCACAAACTCATTATTATTATACCAACAGAATCATCTGATCTTAGCAACAAATCTCCCGTCCTCGGAACAGCGCAATGCACGTCACCCAAATTAGTCTCCTGCGACAATGTTGATACATGTTATGGTTGACATACTGACATATGTATGGATGTGTCTGGCAATACTAAGGACGATGAGTTAGTTTTCTTGTAACGACAGTCACCTGATTTTCATTTATTAACGGTACGAAATGTTGGCAGTTAATCAGGTGCCATATATGGACCATTGGTATATAGAAATCGCAGAAATGCAAGACTTTCACATCCAACATGGACGCATAAACATAATATACAAAGGAATGCTTGTTCCAAATTTACACAAGCGGAGTGTAAGGCAAATACGTGTATGTGATATTTATAAGAATGGTCTAGTATCACGGTTTCGCCCCCCCCCCCCCAATTATACGATTTTGGTGTAGAAAGTGCATACACAAGGTTGATTATTTTTGTTTTCCAAATTTTGGGAACCACGCACCCTTCCATGTAATTTTCATCCATCAACTGTTTTACACCCACCCCTATCCATCTCCAAATTCGGTCCATTTAAGCGCCCGCCTCCTATTCCAACCAGGTCCTATATCCAATGCAGTGTCCACGGGTGTCCTATGGGGAATTCTGCACCTTTTACATCGTTTAATTTATTCCCACACTTCCAGAGTCTTCATAATGTATATGTTGACAATCCTACCAAAATCGTACACTGGACAACTGTATAGTGGAAGGATTTCTCGATTTGGTCTTAATAATTTAAGTACACAAGCAAAACTTTCGCGGTTAGTGCTCTAACTCGGCGTGCATCAGTAAGCACATCTGAGGAGATCTGAGTATATGCAATTATGTTTATCACCTGGGACGACTTTCCCCAGTACAAAAGTTTCATTCAGTTTCATTGCCACTACTGCTTTCTTACACCATTAATGACGCATGCAAACTACCAAATTTGAGTCTATAATCATGTATTATTTATGTTTTGCCCGGCTAACTAGTTGTTTTATATTTAAAAAAACAAAACAAACACTGAACAAGATACAAGAACTCTAATAGCTGATACGAAACAAAATGGCTGGTCTTTCGTGTTCTATCGATATGATTAAGAATTTTGATCAACGTAATGATTTCTATAAATATATAAGCTACACTCATGTCCTGGCATAATCTTACAATAGCACCGTATATGTTGAAAGTTACTGATTCAAATTTCAACAAAGCAATGGAACCTTTGGGGTTCCATTGCTTTTGCGTGCTTAAGTTAAGGGATTTTGTACAAACCCATCACCACAAAGCAGTGCAATCCCAAATGTAAACATTTCTTCGCATGCATCGGAAACTGTCAACTGAATGTCTGACTGTGCTATTGCAAAATTATACCCGTGTCCTTACAGTTGTACCGGCTCTGCATATATGCACTGATGTATGCAGATATATGCATATTGATGACAAAGTTTTCACTGTTGACGTGTAATGAAACTGAATGACATTGATTGTTACAGGAAATTGTTTGTCTAGTCTGCCAGAATCTAGTCTTCATGAAAATAATTATGATAAACCTGTGATAATTAACATTATTTTTCACAAATCTTAAATAACCATTTTGACAGCTCAGAAACGGTAGGTCAAAATCACATCCCAGCACCATTCGTTCAAAGCAACAAAATAACATGCATCATGGTGACACGTTTGCAAGCATAATAGCTGATAGTTGTGGGAGAAATAACCAGAAAATAATCATATTTTGTTTACATATCTTGATCAAAGACAATTCTTATATATGCAATTTTGTTTCCGTTCAAAGATAGACACCTACCCGCTTTCAACATTAGTTTTTAGTGAATTTCACCAATGTTATCACCTATCAGGGGGCGAACACTACTTTAAGTGCTTAATTTCTAGTCAACAATGAAGACTATAGTAGTCCAGGAGATATTGGTAGACCTCTGCACCCCCCCCCCCAGGACTTAACTTCACCCCACTAATTTTCTTCCTTAAGGTCTCCTCTAATTTTTTTCACTTGTTAACAAGAAAAAAAAGTGGCCGCAGAGACTCCAGACAAGATGGCGTCCATCATGGCGGCCATTTTTTTTATATGCGCCAGGTCTCTTTGATCGCCGTTATAGTAAAGATGATGTCACGTGCGGTCTTGTTTTCCGTTCGATTCGTTATGGTAATATACAACCCTTACAAATTAGCCAAAAATCCGACACAAAAATCCAATATGGCGGCCAAGATGGCCGCCAATATGTGAAAATTTGCTATTTTTCGGACATTTCACCACCTTTCGTTTGTCTCTGTGGGAAAATATTGGCACCTTGACGCGATTTTATACATTTATCATATAGAAGAGTCATTGGCGAACACACGGGGACCATAATATACATTCCTTGACGGATATTTTTGTCCGATATCACGTTTTCCCAAATGCCGGTATAATCCGGTCAAAGCCAAAACGACGCTAACAACGCAATGTCTGTTTCGAATCAATGAGTGTTATTGCTATTATTACTCCAGCGATGATTATATATGTGCAGGAGATACTCGGGCTAGGATTCCTCTTATACCTGAGTAGAGGAATATTCACCCAAATCCAAGATGGCGGCCAAAATGGCCACCAGAAATAGAAAAATCACCGAAAATTGCTGATTTTAACATCAGTGAGAGTTATTGTCACGACAACTCCACACCTGCTTACTATTGTGAGTTGGGAACACTTATTTAATAACTTTCCTTATATTGCATCCAAATAAAAGTCCCCCAAATCAAAAATGGCGCCCACAATGGCCGACACATTTTGAAAAATAACCGAAATTCCCTCATGTTCACATCATTGGGCATTATTGTCGAGAAAACTCCACACATGCTGACAGTTGAGTTGTAAATACAGAGGTGAAGTAATTACCTTTCATCCCATGCAAGAAATGTTTTCCAAATCTAAACACGCCTACATTCCTTTACTTTCTTACGATGGGCGTTATTGTTTTCGCGAATTCTACCCACCATCACATGTTGATATGGAATATTGGTATGAAGTATTCATTTGAGTTTGTCAATTGATACTCAAGGTCAAGATGGCAGGTAAACTGGAGGCCAGAAATTGAAAAGAAATCGATATATTCACATACAAATTTCAACTTTTTGTCATAGTATCGATTTGTATGGACGAAACTATACACAAACCATATATTAGTTCAACTTAAAACGTATCAAAACGCATAACATTGATCGGGTCCTTCTGGAAGTACGAAAACCCACACTTAATATAGCGATGTGTCATTTCGAAATCCATTTGACACTTCGTGCCGATAATGGCCGTAACCGTAGGTGCGCCGAATAGCCACATTAGAACAATTACCTGGTAAAAGATTCTGATTTGCCACGTCCTTAATGATCTGGACCAGTTTCCATTTCTTTGCCTGATAAATCTAGGTCGCTCACACCGACAAAGTATTCAACACTTCCTGTGAGAAGGGTCCCTTTAATCATAACGTTTCCAACAATTAATTTCGCGGTGTCTGGCTTAAGATTTTAGATGCTTGCTAAATATGGGATTTGTTCGTCATCTTGAACTAGAAAGGCATATGGTCGATAAGTATACAAGCTTACAGAAGGTCATCTCTATGTATGTCTTTCTCATACCCCGTGGGGATAATGACATGTATACATGGCGAACTTCCCAGTTAACTAGTCACTTCTCAATAGATGGTTCAACTCACAAACTTAGCGAACGTATTGGCATACGTGGACAACTTCGGCAGTGTTTCGGAGGTAGCTAGCTGTCTCATTCCCTTGGACAGTTGCCTATCTGCTAAGGAGAAGACCATAATGTACCGACTGCCCACACTTCTTGATCATGATCCTAAGCAAACTGTGTGACGTCCCGCAGTCGTCTCGTCGAATAGCTCCCAGCAGAGAAGAACAATACTCGCGGTGCTAATTTGTGGACATGCGCCTTGACAGTGGGAATGAAATGGGACACGGTATACAACCCTACACCAGGTGCATGTTTCAATATAGAATGTCATGCGTGTTGGTCTTTTTGGTGTGGTAAGATTGTATTTCCACATCCGTTTGAAGGCCGTTCTGAATCAACATGACCAGACGTATAATTTTGTCTGGATAATACTATCATAGCCAGTCGGATGGGCTAAATGATAATGTCTTTATGGAATGAAGGTATGCATTGTTGTTATGATCTCTCAGGGTTAGTGTCAGTATGTGGACGGTATTATTCAAGAAAATGTCAGGAACTGTGGTGCATTTATTTCACTGTGTGTTTAAAGAACAATTTATAGTCTCGATGGCAATGGATGTGGACGTTGGTGAACGTGACCTTTATGATCATATAGCTTTATATTATATAACTTTAGAATATAGTAGTTAAGATGTCTCGTGCAGGACAATGGTTTTGAATGGTGATGTTACCAATAAATCACTTGGTGTACCCAACGTAGGTTAAACTGAATGCAAGATCTCATCAAAGTAACATTCCTCTAGATGTTCTTCGCGTTGAACATTTAACCCTTGTGTTGATGGCATTGTAATTTCTTGAACCATACCGACCACCACCCAGCGTGAGTATGACATATTATCGGTAACTATCAAATGCATCGTCCTGAAGACTACATACATCCCAGTCTGGTGGGGCTTATATACCCCGGTAGTAGTAGCCAATGGTACACGTCTGGTTCGTTGATTAAGAACGGCTTCCAAGCGGATTGAAAGATACAATCTTAGCATACAAGGAAAGCAAAGCCACATGAGATCATGTCTGAATCTAAAACATACCCAAAGAAGGGGCGGTGAAGTCATGGTCCAATTTCATTTCCACTATCATGACACATGCCCACAAACTAGCACCGCATGTATTGTTATTATCTGCTTGTATCTGTACGGTGAGACGATTGATGGACGCCACCAGAACTGTTCTTATGATCATGGTCAAGAAGTGTGGGTATATTATGCATTATGGTCTTCTACGCCTTAGCAGAAAGGCATCCGTCAAATGTTAGGCTTTCAACATTCGAAGCCATATACAGAAGTTGTCCGGCTACGTCAGTACGTGAATATGTGAATTGGTGAACCATATATTGAGAAGTGGCTGGGTGGGAAGATCACCAGATGTACAGTTTGTTATCCACATTAGATAACCAAATCTGAAAAATACGCAGATAGAGAGATCCTTCTGATAGCTAGTATACGCATCGACCGCATACCTTTGTAGTGTATCACGCAATATGACGCTCAGATCCCATATGTAGCATCCGAATTATACCATAAGCTATCACGAATGAAGCTCGCCAAGAATAAGGATAAGAATTCCCAGCTTTCGAGACAAACACGTGAGCTTGACACCGGCATATGTGTTGTTTGAAACATTCCGATTAGTGGGACCCTTCTACCAAGAAGTGTAGAAAACTGTGTTGGAGTGAGCGAGATAGATTAATGTGACGAGACGGATGCTGATTCAGATAATGCTGAATGTGGCAGATCAGAATAAGCTCAGGTACTGTTGTTTTGATTCTTGGAAGTCATAATATGACTATGCGGCGCACCCATATACGGTTACGGGGATTATGGGCGCTTAGTGGAGAATGGATTTCTAAATGCCACATCGCGATTATTGTGGGTTTTCATCCTTCCAGAAGGCGACGACCTAGTATGTTGGAACGAATAGATGGCTTATGTACCGTTTCGTCCAATGCATACATATTGATAATATGACAAAAAGTTGAAATTAGTATGTGACAATTTCGACTTCTTTTCAATTTCTGGCCGCCAGTTTGGCAGTCATCTTGATTGTGAGAGTTGGCCAAACTCAAACGAATACTTCATATCAAAGTTCCATATGAATACTTCATATCAATGTTCCATATGGGTAGAATTCGCGTAACAATAACGCCCATAGTAAGAAAGTAAAGGAATGTAAGCTTGTTTTCAAAGTTCGGACGCCATTTTGGCCGCCATCTTCGATTTGGAAAACAATTTCCTTCATCAGATGCAAGGTAATTACTTCACCTCAGTATTTACAACTTAACTGCCAGCATGTGTGGAGTTTTCTCGGCAATAATGCCCAATGATGAGAACATGAGGGAATTTCGGTTATTTTTCAAAATTTGTCGGCCATTGTGGGCGCCATTTTTGATTTGGGGGACTTTTATTTGGATGCAATATAAGGACAGTTATTCACAATAGTAAGCAGGTGGGGAGTTGTCGTGACAATAACTTTCACTGATGTTAAAATCAGTGATTTTCGGCATTTTTCTATTTCTGGTGGCCATTTTGGCCGCCATCTTGGATTTGGGTGAATATTCCTCTACTCAGGTATAAGAGGAATCCTAGCCCGAGTATATCCTGCACATATATAATCATGGCTGGAGTAATAATGGCAATAACACTCATTGATTCGAAACAGACATTGCGTTATTAGCGTCGTTTTGGCTTTGACCGGATTATACCGGCATTTGGGAAAACGTGATATCGGACAAAAATATCCATCAAGGAATGTATATTATGGTCCCCGTGTGTTCGCCAATGACTCTTCTATATGATAAATGTATAAAATCGCGTCAAGGTGCCAATATTTTCCCACAGAGACAAACGAAAGGTGGTGAAATGTCCGAAAAATAGCAAATTTTCACATATTGGCGGCCATCTTGGCCGCCATATTGGATTTTTGTGTCGGATTTTTGGCTAATTTGTAAGGGTTGTATATTATCATAACGAATCGAACGGAAAACAAGACCGCATGTGACATCATCTTTACTATAACGGCGATCAAAGAGACCTGGCGCATATAAAAAAAATGGCCACCATGATGGACGCCATCTTGTCTGGAGTCTCTGCGGCCACTTTTATTTCTTGTTAACAAGTGAAAACAATTAGAGGAGACCTTAAGGAAGAAAATTAGTGGGGTGAAGTTAAGTCCTGGGGGGGTGCAGAGGTCTACCAATATCTCCTGGACTATAGAACATAACACCTGCAATCTGTTTTAAACAAAAACAAAGTAAAATATTGTATTTGGAGAATACTTGTTTTGGCTTTCGGACACCCACCCACCCGGGGGGACATTGTGTATCCTACTTTTTATCCGGACCCCCTCCCCCGATGATCCCACGAAATAACGGCTCTGACAGTCTTGTCAGCTGTGTGAACGTGTCGAAACAAACACAGCGTGTCACTTTAACCCAAGCATCTCTGATGAGGAAACGTGGTGTTAAAGTGGCCCGCATTCTTCTGTTGTTTTTTAACAAGTGATTGTGGTTCTACGTGCATGATGAAATAAAATCGCTTGTATCAAGTAGGAAGCGAATAAATCAATGAAGTCACTCGTGCGTGACGTTACGATTAGTTTTCATCTGGTTTGCGCGAACTCTATCATAGTTATTTCACATTCTCTCAGATTAAAAGAATATTCCTTATCGATTGATCTCGGGTACCCAATTAAGGTAAATCGTCCATCCCAGTTGTTCCATACCTGTGGATTTAATTATTCTGAAGATCGATATAGTGCCAGTACACTGGAATCAGCCAAATGAGACATGTGGGTGGTTCGGTGTGCGGATGTTGTGTGATAATTTATCCGTACACAGACACCCGACCAGGCATATAATTAATTGGAACTCGTATGTTCACGTTGGATTATTTGTACTCATAGCGACTATATATGTGAGTCCCCCTTTATGGTGTCCGATGGGCTCATGCAACTGCAAGGCAGAGATCGCCACCATCGCTATAAGTTGGCCTGACCCCACTGCCATCACGTACATAATGTAATTTTTCCTTACATTTTTATTATTTTTAGACTTGTGTAAGTTACAATGTAATAACTGTATAATAACTGTATTATTATGAGAAACTGTTTTTCTGTATTCATTTGGAAATTAGCCAGATCAAGGCAGAACGAATTGTCACATAAGTGATCGGAAACATTCCGGAAGGGTGAACGAATAGAAAAGGAGAACAATCTTGCTCAAAGTAGTTATTTTTACGAATATTAATCCAAAATGACAACACAGACCGTCATTCTTATATATTAATTAAATGCCATGACTCTCATTTGCGTTAGTTTATCGCCGATAGTTGCATCCCGAATCGAGGTGTAAATATTTACAATTGAGCGTAGTTCAAACGATGTTTTCTCTGCAACGGAGAGCTATGGTCGATTTCCTTGTGATTTTCGACGATGTTAGTAGAATGCTGCATTACCCAGTTGGCATAGCTCCTGAGTACTATAATTTATCAGTTCCATTCACCCGAACAAGTCCGTAATAAGTCGTTAAGCCTTTCTATACTAAATATTCATTGACAAGTAATTCCTTTAGGAAATATTCAGACAATAAAGGTCGTTTGTTGAACTTATTATCTGAACATTTCCCTCCAATAAATAGGACTCATTCTGCACTTTTTATAATCTGTCGTCTACTTATATTAATGTAGAGCAATGATATATTTTGAATCTATGCTGTTGATGCATATTTATAAATATTCTTAAAACCATGTATTTGGTAGAAGAATTAAAATGAATCTGAATCTGACATTGCCAAAGAAAGTCACCTGACTCATTCCGTCCAGAAGTGTTATGTCCAACATGCATGCACGTAGCATGCATACGGAACTTATAGTAAACTGTAAATATGAATAATACAATCCTTTATAATAACCGAATTAACGATTACACTATGCGGGTAGGATTTGCCTGAGCGGGCTCATCTTATTTTGATTGCAGCCAATTTAACCCTTTCGTGACGGGAGCTGCGCTGGTGCAGCCTTAAAGATACTGTGCCCGTGTTCCCACAATGAGCCTCGCATATATAAGAGAATGCACTGGCTTACAGGATCAATGTAAATGTTGTTAGGTCAATGTATTCTCGTATAAATGTGAGGCTGCATATATAAGAGAATGCATTGGCACAGGGTTTTCAGGAAGCTCCAGTCATGAAAGGATTAAGAGTACCGGTAGTCGCAGCGAAGACAGCTACACATTGGGCCGATAAATATAAAGTGTTTTACCACCAAGTGCATCTTCGTAGTAACACCATAGCAACTCACGCTACAAGTTACATGTACGTGTGGCTGAACCTGGCTAATGTTATCGTCGTAAACACCCATAACAGGCGTCGTGTGCGGTTGTTTTCGTACACCACAAATGTCAATTATAGTGCACGTTATCTGTTATACAGTCCACTCTGTCGCATGTATGATACCCGGTTTGTCGCGTATAAACATATGCACAATGTGAACTTATAATGCACCTGGGTACACATATCTCGCTGCATTTATAGTTTGTGAGACAACCGTCGGCAATGCATTGCTGCATAAATCATCTGAATTGTTTGTGAACAAAACATGTGCCTATGGTGACAATGACATTGTATCGGTCACCGAAACTATCGTTTTAGAACTACATGTAGGAGAGCGCAAAGACGTTCTATGTTGGCCTGCAGCAGAATTTTGTATTGTCATGGAAAGAGATTGGCTGACGACGCCCTTCGATTGTCGTACATTGTTCAACTGTTCAACGCCATGTGTGCGGTCGCGTGTACTCAATCGTCGATTTTTAACAAACAGGAACGTGGCGACAGGGGGACCCCGCTCAAAATTTCTTAATTTTTTCAATACAGATTGAAATTTCATGCCTGACACAACAAATGTTGGAAAGTTTCAGATCGAAAATATGTTGAAATGGTTCTAATTGGTTGATTTCTCGACAAGCGTTTAGTGTTAAATTTGTTGTTTTAGACCAAAATATGGATATTTTCCAATATCCAGTCATAATTTTCAATATTTTAAACTGAAATGACAATCAGTTGGAATAGTTCCAACCACAGGGGTGTCAGGGGAGATATGCAAGATTAGCCAGAGTAGAGATTCGGGACATCATATACTGTTCACAGATGTTTCGTATCATGGCGGAGTATATATAATTTCCATTATTGTATATATGACACATTTCATGAATGAAACTCTAAATTTATGGCTCAGAGTTTTTTTATTTTTACTCTTGCACTATTCCTCATATAATTATATATCACGTTACTTTCTCACGTTCTGATTGGCTGCATGCTGATATACTATTTCCCGATAGTACCCCAGTATGGGATTCCTACTCGCCTACTATTCCTGGTCTATTTATAGTAGACGTTTGCGCAATTGGATTGCCATTCACATGAAGACACGGCCAATCTGAAACTATACATTGTACGTTACTTGTTTGAATGTCGGTATCTCATTGAACTTATTGCTGAATTTTAGTTATCTTACAAGTGTCCTAAGTTTGAGTGCCAGTGAACAGTATTTATACCTTACTTTTCCGTTTTCATCGAAGAAAAAAACAATATATCTTCTGAAATTTAGACAAAACGCGTTTGTCAACGACGGTTTATTTAAATAAAAAGATGAACCACGAACAGATGATGTTAGTTATTTCTAATAGAATAGTTATTTTCCCTGCCATCGCCAAAAATATTGCCGTAAATTGTAAAATCTGAGACAGATTTCCCAAATTCGAGGTAAAATAGTGAAAAATCAGACACAAATGTTCGATATAATATAATAAATAATGTATATCTTGTAAAAACCTGCACTGATAAAGTAAAGCACATTCTCATTGACTGCAGTTCCCTGACAGCAATACAAAACAATAATGTGTTTTGACATTATTGATCGTTATGTCGTAGAATGCTATATTATGATTCATGGTCTTTTAACTGACGAAACGATCTTTCTTCATTAGACTCATATTACTGGCAATATTTATACAACATGACGATATTGATAGACCTTCTATGTAACAATTTAACAATTACTTCATCATCATCACCATCAAAATCATCTTCGTCACTGTCGGTCATCATACTAGTCTAGTCATGAACATCACCGCTACCCCATCATCACTGTCAGCAGCATCGGTGTCAACATCTTCATCGCCGCCGTCAGGTGACAATTGTCAATCATCATCATCGTCATCACATCACCATATCATCACCATTGATCATCATCATCATCATTATATCACTATATAATATACATATGTATATATTACATCGAGAGTGAGCACTCGACACATCATATTTATTCATGTATATATGTTTATTGTATTATTTTAGGAATTTCTCTTTGCTCATTCTCTGTTGGTATTAATAGAAATTTCGTAGAAGTGTACTTTTGTGCGACACTTTTCACACAACAACACGGCGGTTACGCTCCATTTCAATCGACAACGATATGGCTTCATGAATATCTACATGGTCTACTTGATAACGTGGAAAAATATATGCTCAATTTATTGTTGAAATTCGGCAGCGTTGAAACAATGCACACCGAAAACGGGACATATGACTACGCCGAACCGCATCCAAGCGTTTACAGAGCATGTTATGGGAAATTAAACTTTTTACCGACCTATTTTGATGTCCTAATGCAGACCAGGATGTACATGTATCAGTAGCGAGCATGATTTGATATTTCAAACCGCCACGGGTTTTAAATTCTATTATTTTTACTATAATTTAACCACAAGACACAATAAGACCACAATTTGAGAAAAGTTACATTGCAACAATGAATATTCTTGCACTCACATCTGCATACTCCCAAGTGATGTAGAAATCATCTTGGGACACTCTATTACTGTGTGCATATAAAAGTATGGCTTGTAATAAATGTAATGTGATACAATTATATGATAAGATATATATATCGAAATGGCCATGTATCGATCAGAATAGCACATTGTGATGTTCCTCAACTCAGATCAAGCTTGAAAATCGGTCCCGATTTTCTGCCATGTCGGAGTTCGAACCCACGACATCCTCGGCTAAGCCCAGACTGCGATGATTTTATCCACGACCCAACGACCTCAGTCACAGGGACATCCTTATAAAATGTAGTCATTTATCCACGACCCAACGACCTCAGTCACAGGGACATCCTTATAAAATGTAGTCATTTCATAGAACTTGGGAATCGGAATATTGACACAGAACGAATTTACCATTATGTTCGAACAGCACATTGCACATCCCCCGATATTGCATATTTGACCATACGATTACTGGTACTGGCGTATCGATATACCTGATTTATGGAGGCATGGACTCAGTATGAGTGTTCATTACTCCCTCTATGGTGTATACTGCTAGGCTGATCTGGTAATGTCATAGGAGCTATGGGATAACTTTGAGTAATAATATACTCGCCGTATTGCGTATCGGCTAGGCTTTGTGCAGGATGTATGTATTCGCGGATGTCTCATTGTTGCAGTATGTAACTTTTATGGCCTCCTTCATTGCTTGCGATATTTAGGTGTGAACAATGGCTGGGCCACTTGAAGATTTTATTTCTGGAACACAGTACATAATATAACAGCTAACATTGCTGATGAAGTATGTCTCAGTTGGAATGTAGACTAAAGGTCGTATTGCGAAGTATCGGGTGTATTTAATCCGATCAGTATATGTTTTGGTCCGCATTTAGAGGCTTTCTGGTGTGGTGTATGAGAAACCTTCAATGGTAACCATAGTTGCTGTAATAATTTGAAGGATTAGTTGTTTAAACGGAATTCTGAAAAGGTGCATTCATGAAACCAGTATATTTTATATATGCCTAATAATATGATCTTGAGGGCGTTACCATTTCTGACTATGGTTTTCTTTTTGTAGACTTTTCCGCAGATGATTGGGTGACACAACTCTCTATGGTTTTAGTGTGTATAATGGGAGTATATATCCTAATCAATAAGGACAGATGCGAGTACTCACTGAATCTCCATCAACAAGTAAGGCTTGAAATAGTGTGTCTGTCTTTTGCAGAATGAGGTCCCCAGAGGGTGAATTTAGTGATACTACCCCGCATAGCGGGCTAGCATCACCAAATTCACCCTCTGGGAACCTCATTCTGCTGAGGTGTAAGTAGAATGAGGTCCCCAGAGGGTGAATTTGGTGATGCTAGCCCGCTATGCGGGGTAGCATCACTAAATTCACCCTCTGGGGACCTCATTCTGCAAATGACAGACACACTATTTCAAGACTTGTCAACAAGAGCACTTCGTGACGCGCGCCAGGTCTTCTGAGAGTCTCTTTTATAATAAATTTAAATGCGCATATGCAGTCGACTCGGAGGTCGTTAGGTGTATACATCATGAAAGGTGTCGGATCAATGTCAGCTTTTGTTCGGCTATTGGCTTGATAGCCCAGCTCGAAAGCGCTTTCATGTTCATATATCCCAGATCTATATGCTTACTCAATGAGAGCGCAATATTTAATTTATGAAGCGAAGTGGCCGCTGGCGGTATTTATCATTGTGCCATTGATATGATAAGGTAGAGAAATTACATACATGCCTCGTTTCTATCAATATTTATCAACTGCGGTCATATCCAATCGTTCATTTGTCGCACTCTGTTGATTGTGTTCCGTTTTGTGACCGAGAAAATCAATAACAATTGTCGTTTATACTTTAAGTCGTGCATTTAATGGTGATGATACTCGATATGCGGTATAGAACATTACTCTTTAAAAATTTCCCATTATACCGATTCTGACCTGTTCAGCAGGTTCTGTTAGACGGCAAACTGAAATCAACCAGGTATGATCATATATTTAGACAAATAATATTGGCACATATGTTATACATATAGTCCAAGTTTCCTTATAGACGTAAACTAGATAACTGTAGCTTGTGATATCATTTTCTCTAGACGACGGTTTACGTCAAATATCCGTTCCATTACTCTCCTATTGCGGAGTTTAAATATCCATCATCCGAATTGACAGAAAATTAATCGAAATTTCACAAGGCAATTTTCTGCTTACGCGTACCAGGTAAAATGAAAATGAAAAATATTTCAATCACAATCATTTGGATGGCACATGCATCGCGGAAACGCTCCTACTAAAAGCCGACCGCACCCGACCATGCACACCCGACCGTACCCGATCGTACCGCCCCCTATCGTGCATAATAGACATTTATGTACCAATGTTCACGACAAGAGACATTATATCATGCAGCGAATATCTCTCTGCATCCATGATGGGCGACGGGACAAGTCGCTATCTGAAGCGGAAGTTAATATACATGTATTGACCCATACCCTGCGTCGAATTCGCTATGCATGTGCGCAAAAACACAATCAGTGATACTCGCATACCGTATCCCGACCCAGAGAGATGAGGCATAATCTATCGTGCAGAATAGACATATTTGTAGCAAAGCTCCAATCCCCAAGTCGATAGCTCGATCAGAAACGGCAATGTTAACCCCTAGCTTGCGGCGAGTTCAGAAGGTACTTAAAATCAAAAACTGGCACCGACTGCACCTCTCATAAGAGAGATATATCATATAGTGAATACCCCTCTACATCCATGGGTGATGGGACAAGTCGCTGTCTGTAGCGAATTCGCTATGCATGTACGCAAAAACACAGACAGTATCACCCGCAGACCGTACCGCCCCCAGGAGACCGAACATACATGTCTATATATTATATGCACGATGGTGCGTGTCATCTCGTTTGGTCCACTGGGGTGGGGTTACAGTCTGTGTTTTTGCGTACATGCACAGCGAATTCGACCGCAGCGTGTGGGTTAAAATATTCACTTCCCCTATTGCTAGAAAATTGTCCGATCGCCCATGGATGCAGAGGTATTCGCTGCATGATATTATATCCCTTTCTTCCTTGGTCAGATTGCTAGGAGAGGTGCGGTCGGTGCCTTTTTTATTTTTGCTTACCATCGGCATCGACCGCAAGTTAGGGGTTAACAGTTCCGTTTCTGCCCGAAATATCGACTTGGGGATTGGAACTTTGGTACATATACATGTCTTTTCTGCACGATAGTGCATGCCACATCTCGTTCGGTCCCCTGTGGCGGTACGGTCGGCGGATGTTACTGTCTGTGTTTTTTAATTGCGAATTCGAGCGGAGCGTATATATGGGTTAACATGTTCACTCCTGCTATAGCTAGCGACTTGCCCGATCGCACATGGATGCAGAGGTGTATTCGCTGCATTATATGATGTCCCTTTCCCCGATGAAACAGCTGTGCATGCTTTTTTATTTTGCGTACCTGACGGACGGGCCACAAGTTAGGTGTTAAAAGTGATGATTCCGCTCGATGCATGTATTAGTGTAGGTAGTTAGCGTTTTGATCAATACAAGTCGGATAAAAGCGCCATTTTTTAATATCTTGTTGCACAGCATCTCTAGTCTAGGAATTTTCTCAAGAACCAACTTTTTGACCGACGTAGAGCCGAAAATTTAAGATGGCGTCCAAGATGGCCGCCGGTTTGACGGTGGTACACTTAATAGCTTTGCTTCTCAATTTTATATGTTTAACATAACGAATTCCACCCTATTATCTAAGAATGGTGGTTATCGAATAATAGCCCCCACTTTTAGTTGAAAAATGGCCACAATTATTCAAGATGGATGCCAAAATGGCGGCAAAAAAATGGATTTTTTTTTTTTTTTTCCTTATTTTTGTTTAAATACTTTACAATTTTCGAGATAATATAAGAGAAGATATCAACAATGTGTTGACTATTCGATGGAATAACCTCTGTGAAAGAGTCATGCACACTAAAGGCGAAGTAGTGTAGTTTGTTCTGGTACAAATGTGAGGTAGAATATGTGCTATGTAAATGAGCAAAATTATTCTCCGACAGGTTTTCATTCTGTAAATGCTTAGAAACGAACCATGAATGGCTCTGATTTCTTCAATTCTATTTGCGACACTACTATATGGTTGGATAAATTGAATAAACATTTTAATATCGAGATATTTACAAATAACAATTTAGTAGTGGATTTACCACGAAATTAGGAAACACCAAATGACAAAACCCATAATCGTCAAACTCAATTTGGTTCTCAAAAACAGGAACACATGGAAGGTATTCTGCAACACATCTTCATCATCCGGACTCGTATTCAAATTATAAATACTATGAAATTTGAAAATGCACTTTGTTTTAAAAAACTGAATTGAACAATTCACTTCTCACAACCACACGGCTGCACAACTTCGTACATGGAAGTTTGCTTCTTGAACATTTTCACCTGAAACATACCGATATGCAAACACATTTAATCAACTCTGTGCACTCTCTAGCTGCGTCTGGGTTGTCATCCATACAGTAACAAAAGAACTGTCAATCAATTTCCATCCAAAGAAGTCAGGTGGTGGAAACTTTGCATCTACTGTGGGGCTTACAGTCCAGATACCAGTCTGACATATATAGCACGATATTCATTTGAAAGAGCATGTTCCTCGTTGGTGGTATTGAACATTTCATGTCTAGCTTCATTAACTGAGGTCAGGTTCACAGATTTGTCATAAACAATCTCAACGAAATGCTAAATACACTCAATAGTGGTGATGAAACATCAAGAACCACACAGGGATTCCTCGTAATTGGCATCAAGCATTATGTGAGCTAAGCTTTACAAGCATCCCAAAATTGCGCTTACCCTTACCAAGGAAAAGGGAAGTTGAGTCGCATCCTGATATCGGATGGAATATTGGAAGTACAGTTGAATTTTGTTTAGCCCATTGAATTGCACATATGAACTATGTTGTAGGTAACATGGGATTTAGACTTCTCGAAAGACAAACAGTTTCAAATGTTTGCATTGAAGAAGCATAGCATGCAGATGTCCCAACATGATCACGATAATATATGTGTCAACAGTGTGAACAATAATCGATGAATTATCGGTTTGTAGCATATGAAATATATGTTCTTCTCACACCAAAACCAGCGATTCCCCCATCTATAAAAGGAGGGGCGGTAATAAATGTGACTTCCTAAGCTGCATGAAGGTCCCATCCTATTCAAACTGCATAGAAACTGCAGAGCCAAATCCAAAGGTCGAGTGTAAGGTGTTCGACGGGGGTGCTCTGATACATTTACTGACACCTGAAGTCGGGCTTACCTTCTCAATGTATATCAGCACAAAGTTTATTCCATATGTTATGTCATATTCATTTGCCCGTGCGACGTGACCTTGACCTTGAAATCGGGTCAATTCAAGGTCAAATCGCCAATTTTGATGGGATTTCGACGAAATTGTATACATAGGGTTACTTTTGTCCACTTTGTGTTTTGGACGGGTCAAATCGTGACCCCGACCTGACCTTGACCTTCAAAATAATCAATTCAAGGTCAAATCGGGTAAAACCGGATGGATTTCGACGGGCCCGTTTGTCGTGTACTTTTGTCCGGGCAGTGTTTTGGACTGGTCAAATCGTGACCCCACTTGACCTTGACCTTCAAAATGGACAATTCAAGGTCAAAGCCCGGACGAAGTCGGGTCACCTTCTAGTATATATATATATATATATATATATATATATATATATATATATATATATAAATGTATCAATATCTCTCTCTTTGTCGGTCTCTCTCTATAGCTCTATGTTATATCTATTTCTATCTCCGATCGCGCCCTTCGTCTATATACCTATATATTAGCGCATGCAGCTTAGTATTCAGTTTTTATTTGCCTGGTGATCCTTAAATTGGTGTATGGAATTTGTCTAATTTTGTGTCATATCAGGTGGGGCATCTTTACTTAAGGACACACTTGCGCAGTCAATCGCAATCTGAAGTGCATGATATTATTTTTCGATAAGAGGGATCCCCACTTGCGCAGACAAACAAGTGAGGAAAGTCGACCATTGTTACGACACGTGCCGCTGGCTGTCGACTCAGGGACGCCATGCAGATGGTCCTGTTCCCCCGAGATGCATTGTCAATGCACAATCGCCTCGAACCATTCAGGATGCTTACACCATAGACACTGACGCCGCCGATAAAGGTCTATAACAGATGCGGTGGAGATTTTAATCAGTGTGCTGGATGCGATTTTTCATAACCGATTCCCACCTGTCATATTGAATTAATTTAACGTAGGATGTATGATGGGCTCATTTCTATAAAATCTGCAGCAGCAATAGGGCTTACATTCTTATGCAGTGGTCGTAACTCGAAATCGTTATCCGGTGGAGTTGCCAGTTGCTCACTGCATGGTTTGCCGCACATGTTCGACGAGTTTATCAGCCATTGAAACTATTAGATTAGCCGTAAGTGTGTGGATTTCCTCCACCACTAAAACTGGCAATGTCGTGATATGGCCTTAGTTGCTGACAGCGACATTAAACCCCAATTGTGTTTTTGGAAGTTCAATAAAATGTGCCATCAGATACTATGTAAGTTTTGCCACCCCACACCCCCCCCCCCTCGTCCCCGGCCGGTGAATCAGTTGGTAATGTGCATTATCCAGAAGCCGCCCGTGGCGGTTCGATTACGATGGGCGCGATTGTGTGATCCAAGTTAAAAGGGAAGATATATTTGGGCAAGTTTATTTTTCAGTTGTTCTCTTGGCGTCAGTGCATTCGGCAAATCTCGTCAGCCCCCGTACCGAACACCTCAAGGGTCAAACACTTCAAAATGGGGGTCGGTGGTTTATGTGTGAAGTGGGGTAATTTCATCCACCCGTAAAATTTACAGCGTCGTGATAATGACCAGCGGCTGTAACGATGATAAACTCCATATGAATACAAATATACCTCAACCCTTTCTATACTAAATCATCATTGATGATTAATTATCCCAAAGTTCACATAATAAGTTCAACAAACGCAAACGACCATGCATTGGTCGAACTTATCTAAACATTTCCCTCAATAAATCGGGCCCCTTCTGTACTTTTATATATTTGTCGTCTGCTTTTATCACCTTAACATCCCTCCATATCAATAATAGACCATTCCGATGTAGACTATTTAACTGACTTGGAGAATCCATTTAGTATATAAAGGGTTGTTATTACTAACCATTCATTTTGTATGCCCGAAAATAGTGACAACGGACATAGAAACCCTAACTTGGAAGCCTGGAAGGTCAATACTGTCCGACAATAACATTCAAAAGAGGAGCATTTACCTTATTTTGGATGTTAAAGACATATTATGTACTTGTTCTGTGCGTAAAACTGATCAGTTAGTATCCAGGCGTTATGCCAACTGGATGAATGTAGCATTCTACTGACATCGCCGAAAATCTGAAGCAAATCGACGGCACCACTCCATAGAAAACATCGTCTGGTGAACTACGCTCAATTGTAAATATTTACTACTCGATGCGGGTATCGCCGATAAACTAACGTAAATGATTTCGCCATCGAGAGTCACTGCATGTGTGTGTTGTCAATTTGGATATAATATTTGTAAAAATTACTACTTTGAACAAGATTATTCTCCATTTATATTTTATCACCGGAGTGTTTCACATCACTTTAAGATCTCACGATAAGACTAAAACCAACAGCTCTCAAAACGAAACGTTTCATCTTTGCGTTTTTTTTATTAGGAGGCATTTTGTGCAAATCGCAGAGTTACTTCAGCGGGATATATAGGTAACAGTTATGCGTTTGGATTAAAATCTTGACAATTCGTAAATGTTATATTACAGACCCCTGGAATAATCAAAACGTTACAGCAACCCTTCAGCACAATGCAAGTATATATTTGGATAACACATTTTATGGTATATAGTATACGCACTGTGTATTCAGAACCTTATTTTATAAAAAAAAATTCGCAATTTTTCGTCGTTATCGTATATATCAACACATAAAGTAATAAATATTTAATATCATAATATAATATTTTATATAAGATTATGTTCGTTGTATTTTAATTTTAAATACTTCGTGCATGGGATATTCGTATCGTCTGTGTCTTGTTAGCCGAAAGTTTGCTTATGCAATTTTGAATGACATTGTCTGTGTCAAATTAGATTGATGGTCTTTTATATGTATAATGAGTTAATTTTTATGTATGTTGCAAGACCTGAAAAACTGAACAAGAACTAAACTGCCAAAAAGACGGAAAGTGTATATAGAGGATCTCACATGGGTTTCTATTTTATACGTAATTTATCAACCGAGTTCACTAAATTCGATTTGAGCCGAGGTTTTAGTGGACGAGGTTGATAAATTACGTATAAAATAGAACGAGTTTGAAATACCTTTTATCACATGATCGAATAAACGCGAAGCAACGCGAAGTATTCGTTGAAAACAATTTAACAATCAAAAACTTCAGCAATCGCAAGTCATTTAAATAATGGCGTGACGTCATCGCACGCGCTAATATTACACGTGTGTCTTACCAATACTTATGAAGCCGGTATTTGTGGGTTAAGTATGTGATAAATATATTTAATCGCGAATGTATTTGTGAATATATATACTGTAATTTTTCTCAAGACTATTCAATTTAATTTACAGCAGCGTCTTTGCGCCAATAGGATAAATGCTCCAACGCGGGATAAAAAAAAAGTTAGGAATGTATCGTTCATATGTTTATTTCCTTGTTGTGTGTTCTACAAGTATCTTCTTCGTAAAATACACATAAATGTGTGTAGACGCCGGGTAAGGAATGTATCGATTTGCATACCACCATTGTTGTCGCCATGTCGCGTTAAGCTTTGGCTGTATTCCCGATAAACCATAAAAATATAGTATTATCTTCCACCTGGTTAGCCAGAGATAGATTATTAATAAAGACAGCGCTTCTGCTATAGGAGCTATAAGTACATTTAATTAAACAAAACTAACCTGTTCTTCTCTGTCATATTCATCCTGAAGTATATATATTCCAGGAAAACTGCTCAACCTTCGAACAGCGTATAAACAAATATACTGAGATAGTACATGATTCTAGATCGATAAGCCGATGAAAACACCTACATCCAATAGCTAAAGCATGTGTGATTATCCGCGAATAATCCGGTAGGGTATGAAGAAAATATATCCCCATGTTCGAACTGTCATGATTATATGTCTCTGTTTCTTCGTGGCTTGTGTCGCCACAGAACGTATATCGGTTATGACAATAGATGCATACGGTAGCTTTTTTGCTGTCGGCGTGTTGACAGATTGATCGACAATTACATTTACCTGTGCATTATTGACGTGATCACGTCGGATAGAGTTACGCCCCCTCGGCAGGTGTGTTGGGCTGGCGTTGCGTACGGGAAGTGCCTAGCAGATGTGGCGCCCAACTATAGTTGTTATCTTATTAACGATTCGCGCTGGGTTCTATCTGAATGACAAAATATGTACAAATAGTATTCCCAATTCTCCAATAATGATAACACCATCATTGCCATCAAGCCGCGCCGGAGTCCACTAGAGGGTCGACATCAGCGTTTATTGGTATACATGCTTACAAGTTAAGGGACGGACACGTCTTCACACACAGGTTAATTACATCCTACTGTGTCTGCGTTGGCGGTCTGGAAAAACCAACGAAAAACCTCTTGGGAAAAACGATGGAAACCTGCTTTCCGAAACCAACATCACTAACGCAGCTCGAATGTTCGGAAATTAATTCTAATTGATCAATTGTGCAACACAAACCTGTACACATTATATAATACAAATATAAATTACCATATATAACATGTTCAAATATATACACTATGATCGTGATCGGATGACACATTTATATGCGTTTAATATAAATGACTACATATAAAACTATTACTTCTTGAATAAGGTGCGATATGCACATTTCAAAGTTACAATTAACTTTTATTAATGATAATTCAACAAAATTCAACGTCAACTTTCTATAATATGCATGATTTCATGCGTTATAAGAATATATGTTTCTCAGATATAGTTTCAACATACGCATCTCATTACGTTATTGAACCGTCAATCCATAACATTACTGAAATGTTTGAAACAAAAAATTTGGATTTGACCTGACATACAAGGCGATTCTGCTAGAAATGACACCACACGCTCTATAATAGCGTGACCTATTTTCATTGTTCATGCACGAAGCGATAATTGATCGCTCACTCATTATTACCATGAACAGTGAATACAAAATTTTTCGGCTAATGTGCTTTGCACCAAACGCTGAAAAATGATCATTACAATATGCCAACCGCCCAGAATGGAAAGCCTAACTCTTCCGCCATTTTGATTTGTGTTTTACTTGTTATTGAAAATATATAAAGATATGGTATATTACAAAGTTCGAAACAATAGTTCATGATGGAATTCAAATACAAAGATAGCACTAAAACATTGCAATACAAACTATTAGTATTAGAGCATTATATTAGGATATGGCACTTAATTATTAGACTGAAATAAAAGGTCGCTAAGCCACACGTCCCAGAATAAGGTGGCTTTATTTGACAGGTGCCTTTTTTAGAAATGAAAAAAGTTTATTCTGGGAACGATTGAATCAAACTTTGCTCCCAACTGTCTATGTTAACTATTTCTATAAGTCGACAAGGACCTTGTAAAAATGTGGTAAAAAATTGGCGGACCGAACCTAAATTCGAACTTGATCTATATTTTCATTTGAGTAATCCATATACCAAATTTGAAAACAATCAGATATACCAATAACTATAAAGTTACCACCAAACTAATCGACAAATTATAAGTCATCGAGGACCATAACTCCGGTAAAAATATGCGGACGGAACCCAAATTCGATTTTGATCTGTATTTCCATTTGAGTAATCCATATACCAACTTTGAAAAAAAAATCAGATAACAAAATCTAAAGTTATCACCCGGAAACCAAAATAATCAGCCAATTCTAAGTGGATACTCCGGCAATAGTGGGCAGGCCGAACCCAAATTCGAACTCGACCTGTATTTGCATACGGGTAATCCACGTACGAAATTTTAAGACAATTAGATAACTAACGTTATCATCCGGAAACCATCTGGGACGGACGGACGTCAATACCAACGATTATGGGTGTTATTTCGTATATACATGTAGAATTGCGACGAATTTGAGATCCTTTGTATCATATAATCACATTTTGGCAAGGAAATAAGATCTCGAAATGACTGGGGATAAAAACAATATTGATTTTCTTAGCATAACCAAAGAGGGTGTAAAGACACCTTGTAGAATAAATGTAGTTCCATTTTAAATTTGTCTTTTCATGTTGACAAACTTGTTCAACCATCCTTAGCACACATGTTTATCTGACAGTCAACACTAAATAACCCAACACAAATTGGTTATCATCATTATATTCAAATTAACATAATAATAATAACATTGATCTATATATAGCATTGAGCTAAGCTCTTACGTCATTGCGCGTGTCGATAATACGCATGTGCCAAATTTAAAAAATATGAGATTGGGTTTGGGAGCCAATTATGTGATAAATAGTATTTATCGGCCTATGATAAATGACTTGTCTAATATGATTCAGACGAAAGGATTTCATTTTAAGATCAATGTTGATTATAGCTTAGCCTCCGTCAACATAATCTTGAAAGAGAATTTTGCGTTTGACCAGTTCAATTTTGGAGCCCCAGATAAAACGAAACATTTGCCTTTGAAATCTGTCATGATAAAAGCGAGGTAACTCTAAAAAATTTCCGACATACCATAGTTTGCGACAAGCGAAGACTTTTGATACAGTTGTATCGGTGTGTTGTCCATACATTTAAAGGTACGGTTGGCCTTGGCGGTGGGTATCCTGTGAAAATATTTCCACCCGTCAAAAACCGCCACAAACAGAAAGAACAACAAAATGTAGACAGACCTTGTCCGTATACAAATAAGAAATATCGCATAAACAGTATGTTATTGTCATATTTTTAACCATTGTTATGTAAACAAAAGCATAAAAAGTAACTTTTCTGGTGTTTGTTTATATTATGATGGTAAACATAAAGAGCGTTATTTGTGGGTGAATTCCTGATATGGAACGAATAAAGAGCGTTTATGCCATTTGTGTGTGATTAGCCAGCAGCATTGTGTTGTCTTCTGTAACACAATCAGGCTCTTGCTTAGGTAAAATATAGTAAATCTTTATGATAACATGCTGTTTACGCGATGGCCATGGTATATATGAACGAAACTGTATGCGTTTTAATGTTTTTCTGTTTACGGTGATTGGAACAAATATGAATATTTTTGACAACTAAGGCCTCACGTGCCTTTAATATTTTTTCATACTTTACCATTGGCGGACTGAGCGTGATATGGGGAACGATGGGGAAATGCGTCCATTAATATAAACGGAACTAATTGCATCATTATACAATAATCGTACGAAAGATCAAAACATGGTACCAAACCCGAATGATTGGAGACATTGAAATAAATATGTGTGATCTGCCATATCAAACGCTTTCATTTGATCAAGACATATGAATGATATTCACACTGACCAACCAATTTCCCCGTTGTGGTGTGCGTTTGGCCGTAGTGGTGTGGCGAAACGCCGTTGTACGGTGTTTTTGGCGTAATTCGCAAGCGGGTAGAAGAGGGCTGACCACCAAATTCGGGATGGAGAGTTAATGTGCATATGTATTATAATGAGACCCCCCCCCCACAGTCCTGAAGAAGGATATTATACCCAACGAATAAGCGCTTCCCTGGCTCTCTGTTTGTTTGTACGGCTGAGAAATAGCCTACACAAAATGCCAGGGTGGGCATTCTGACCATGGTTCCTCGACATAAAAACCCTATTTGCTCACCCCTGAACACATTTTGACACCCCGCTGGTATTCTCCACGTAAGAACAATTATCCCCAATCATGCTGGTAACGGCCACAACTCTCCAGTGGCCTAAATATTCAATAAAATCCCAATCGAAGTGAGTCAACAGCTTTCATGTCGAGGAACCATGGTCAGAATGCCCACCCTGGCATTTTGTGTAGGCTATTTCTCAGCCGTACAAACAAACAGAGAGCCAGGGAAGCGCTCATTCGTTCAGGGGGGGGGTCGGAAAAAAATTTCAGGCACGTATGGCATTTTTTCCCTTTCGATCATTTTTTGTACCCACCCACCCCCACTGCCAAATTTTTTTCCGTTTTCGGCAGTTTTTTCCGACCATTTTTTGACACCCACCCCCCCCTTTTAACACTAAAACAGAGATTTGCGGGGGGAAATTCACTGTAAACAGCTGTATATGAATTTCTGTGCATACTATTTATCATGGATGTTAACATGGACATGTAAATAGGAATGAGTAATTTTGAGGTCATTCGGCCAAAAAAACATGGCTGCCAGCGGCCATCTTGGATTTCAAAATTTGCAACAAAATACAACACGATAACTGCCTGCAGTCAGTTTACCAGTTAGAATTACATTTATTTCTCTCATTCAAACTGATTCAAAGTGGTTTTGAAGCCCAACTCATTGCCAAAACACTAAAAACAAGCAGGATTTTTTTTTTTTAGTTGCGGAAAAAATTGCTTTTTGGTGGCTTTGACCACCCACCCACCCCGGCATACGTGCCGGAAGAAATTTTTTCACCCCCCCCCTGATTCGTTGGGTATAATATCCTTCTTCAGGACTGTGGGGTCTCATCTCATATATATTTTGAAGACTACTGTCTGTATGTTTGTATGTTTGTCATTTATACAAATCTACGATTCTCGACCGATCGGGACGAAACTTAGTACGTGTGTGTAGTTTGACCAGGCGGTCGACGTTGTCGTATTGGCGAGCCCGTGCGGCGCCCGCTTCGCGCATGCGCAGACGAGATCTCGGAAACGGGTGGAGCTATCGACTTGCAATTTGGTATGTGAATGTATCTTGCCCCGAATACGAATTTTATCGGGTCGCCGAGCCCGTGCGACGCCAGCTTCGCGCATGCGCAGACGAGATCTCGGAAACGGGTGGAGCTATCGACTTGAAATTTGGTATGTGAATATATCTTGCCCCGGACACAAATTTTATCGGGTCGCTGAGCCCGTGCGACGCCAGCTTCGCGCATGCGCAGACCAGATCTCGGAAACGGGTGGAGCTATCGACTTGAAATTTCTGGCTGGGTAGAGATATCGACTTGAAATTTGGTTTTTGAATAGCCCGGACAACGTCGGGCTCATCGGCTAGTCTCATATATATTTTGAAGACCTCTGTCTGTTTGTTTGTATGTTTGTATGTTTGTCATTAATACAAATCTACGATTCTCGACCGATCGGGACCAAACTTGGTACGTGTGTGTAGTTTGACCAGGCGGTGGACGTTGTCGTATTGGCGAGCCCGTGCGACGCCCGTGCAGCGCATGCTCAGACGAGATCTCGGAAACGGGTGGAGCTATCGACTTGAAATTTGGTATGTGAATGTATCTTGCCCCGAATACGAATTTTATCGGGTCGCCGAGCCCGTCCGACGCCAGCTTCGCGCATGCGCAGATGAGATCTCGGAAACGGGTGGAGCTATCGACTTGAAATTTGGTATGTGAATGTATCTTGCCCCGGATACGAATTTTATCGGGTCGCCGATCTCGTGCGACGCAAGCTTCGCGCATGCTCAGACCAGATCTCGGAAACGGGTGGAGCTATCGACTTGAAATTTGGTATGTGAATGTATCTTGCCCCGGATGCGAATTTTATCGGGTCGCCGAGACCGTGCGACGCCAGCTTCGCGCATGCGCAGACCAGATCTCGGAAACGGGTAGAGCTATCGACTTGAAATTTGGTTTTTGAATAGCCCGGACAACGTCGGGCTCATCGGCTAGTTATAATATATATGCACATTAACTCTCCATCCCGATTTTGGTGATCAGCCCTCTCCTATCCGCTTGCGAATTTCGCCAAAAAAAAAGTACAACGGCGTTTCGCCACATCACAACGGCCAAACGCACACCACAACGGGGAAACGGTTGCTCAGTGTGATATTGAAATATCCTTTTTAACATGCATGCATGCAGGGTCGAAGGAAGAGGGAAGTCACCCCACGTCATCCGCGGTGGTAGGAATAAAGTGTCCATTGATTCTTGATATAATATCAAGAGATAAAATGTCTTCGCCAAAAACGCTCTTTAACGTGCATATTTAGTAATCTGCGACCGATATCGGTCGCGTAAATGGTGATCATTATCAAGTCTGATATGCCCAGACCGATCCTAAACTTGGTTTGACGCAAAATGGCGAGGAACACTAATATGGACAAACTTGTATTTCCGCCAATTAAAAATGGTTAATTTGTTTAAGGTTGGTAATGATCTTAATTTCCGATTAAAACATCACAATTTTAGCTACACAAGTTAACACAACCCAAACAAGGTATGGATTACGTCGGCATTTTCAACAGCGTCCAAAATGTGTTAAACGATCACCCAGAAATAAATCACACCACATTCGAACATGTATCGGTTCGGCTAAGCCGAAGTCGATAATTAAATATTGTTTTAATGCACAGGTACTGGTCGTTCTCAAATGGCTTACCCCACGTGACTCCGTGTTGCTTAACATCAAAATTTGAAGGAAAAAAAGGAAAAAAACATGCATGTGGGGTCGAAGAAAGAGGAAAGTCACACCACGTCCTCCCCGGTGGTAGGAATACATTGCCCATTCATTCTTAATCTAATATCAATAGATGCCATGTCTTCGTCAAAAACGCTCTTTATCGTGCATATCTACCGATTTCGGTCGCGGTGGCGATCATTATCAAGTCATGCCCAGACCGATCCTAAACTTGGTTTGACGCAAAATGGCGAGGAACACTGATGTGGACAAACTTGTATATCCGCCTAATGGCGCCTATCAACATTTTGTTCAACAAGATATGGCCGTATTATTACTAAAGTATCACGAAATTTGACCGCATTATCACTTTATTTTAGAGTTATCCATCTTCATCGGCAATTTTGTTCGAGACCCTCCGTTCGACCACGTGTTCTTGGGTCACATATTATTACACATCTCGAGAAATAACAAACTTCAAAAATCGATATCTGATCACTCTGATCTTTGATGGGTGGGTTCCTTGACTCGAATCAAATACTGTTTACCCCCGAAGCCACATAAATAGTAATTTAGGAGCATTTGATCGGATTGAGTACCTTTAAGCAGTATAGTGAGACAGTTATGTTATGTTTTTCAACGAAGTCCTGCATTCTTCCACAACGGTTTCAGCCCTGATCAAGTTGTCCTGTATGCTAATGTGCTATGATGTTGGTGGGTCCTGCTGATAATTTGCTACAAGAAAACTAAGATGCATGCATCAGGTCAGCCATGAACTATTTAGCATAGAATAATTCAGTTCGGTTGCAGTTTCACAACGTTACAACTGACATACGATTACACCTTGAATGTGGAAATATGTAAGAGTGAATATTAATGTTCTAAATCCCATGTTTCACATTTAGTGGTAATGGGGTCGTACTTTATTAACACGCAAGTAGTGTAATTAAGTACGGGTAATTAGAAGTACCAAATCGTTTAGTTTCTATCGTATCGGATAAAAGAGGTGAGCAGATTGCCGATGATGAATGCTCTCGTTAGCTGCCAATATAATGTGCATATTTGCCCCGTTACGTTTATACACTGTAGCATTGGCGGGCCAGAGTGTGTTGACATGTTAAGTGTTTGGTTCATTAATAACAGATCAGCAGGGATTTGTCGTGATAACGTATACGTGGAAATATGCTACCTAAACGGTTAAATTAACGGTTGATCTATTACACCACCGTGTATACTCGGTTTAAATAGGTATATTATATAGGGACGTGTGCTCAATTTTGGTGCGGACCGATAATAAAACAAAATCAGAAGTAAATGTCGGCGGGCGGGAGGGCCATTTTTTCAATAATTTTAAAAGAAATTGAACAGTTGCAGCAGCAGCAGCAAAAAAAGGGTGTACAATTGGCAAATGATGAGGGGCGGCGTGACGTGTAACTAGGATTGAACTTAGATATGCAATTTGGAGATTATTGGATGAGGGATGTTATATTAATTATATTAAAGGGACGAGGGGGCTTAGTTGTCGAAAATATTCATTTGTTCCAAACACCGTAAACAGAAAAATATTAAAAGGCATACATATTGGTTCAAATATACGATCACTATCGCGTAAACATCATGCTTACATACAGACCTACTAAATTTTACCTAAACAAGAGTCTGATTGTGTTATAGAAGGCAGCACAATGCTACTGGCTAATCACACACAAATGGTATAAACGCTCTTTATTATTTCCAAATAAGGAATTGAGCAACAAAGAACGCTCTTTATGTTTACCATCATAATATAAAGAAACACCAAGAAAGTAACTTTTTATGCTTTGTCAAACAATCGTCAAATTTACGACAATAACATACTGTTTATGAGATATTTCTCATTTGTATATTAACAAAGTATGTCTATATTTGAATATTATTTTCGTTTGCAGCGGTTTTTGACAGGTGGAAATATGTTCACAGGATACCCACCAAGGCCTTACGTACCTTTAAGGTATACTGCAACTTTGTTTCTTGCCAATAGCAGAATACATAATGCTATTAAGAAGTGACACAAAACACAGAACATTTTTTTTAATTATAAGTATTGAGCAGTGAGAAATATTTGAGTAGAGGAAACCAGTAACGAAAGGCGATATTAACATGATTTCTGTCAGCGAATAATTGTTTACGTTCCAATGAATATTAAAATGTACTGAAAACAAACTGCTAATGGGTGCCAGACTTTCATAAACACAAATTATGTATTAATGGTGTAACGACATATTTCGTTCTTAATTGTCTAAAAAAAATAGGGGATCGGGATGTTTGGATCTCTAGTTTAACGACATTTTTCGGTCTTTAATAGTTTAATGACATTTTTCGGTCTTTATAATATCTCAAGATATAGGGGGTATTTGGATCTCTATAGTTTAACGACATTTTTCGGTCTTTATAGTTTAACGACATTCTCGGTCTTTAATATTTCAAGATATAGGGGCCCTTAGTGGGTATTTGGATCTCTAGTTTAACGACATTTTTCGGTCTTTGATAGCAAAATGGAAGAAGTACATCTTTGGAAAGATGTGGTGGCCCTAAAAAGGAAAGTTGTTTGGTGATCTTGAAATGCAGTTTTTCTGAACAGTCTTCCTTGATTAAAGTGATGTGAAACACTCCGGCAGACAACGGGCAGAGTGATCAAATAGAAATTAAGAATAATCTTTCTCAAAGTAGTTATTTGTTACGAATAGTAATCCAAATGGATGATACACAACGTCATTCTTATATATTAGTTAAATGCAATGACTCTCGATGCCATCGAGTCGATGGCGAAATCATTTTTGTTTAATTATAGCCGATAGTTGCGCCCCGAATCGAGATGTAAATATTTACAATTTGGAGTAGTTCAGACGATGTTCTCTATGAAGTGGTGTGGTAGATTATTTTGGAAATTTTCAGTGATGTTAGTAGAATGATAACATTCCCCAGGTTGGCAAAGTGCCTGAGCACTAACTTATCAATTTCTCGCACCCGAAAAAGTCCATAACAAGTCCATAATATATCTTTAAGCATATATATAAATCTCCGAAAACCAAAATTCTAAAGCATTAAACGATTTCTTGAAATACAGTTTTTCTGAACAGTCTTCCTTGATTAAAGTGATGTGAAACACTCCGGCAGACACCGGGCAGAGTGATCAAATAGAAATTAAGAATAATCTTTCTCAAAGTAGTTATTCGTTACGAATATTAATCCAAATGGATGATACACAACGTCATTCTTATATATTAG
Organism: Siphonodentalium dalli; assembly: GCA_032622095.1. NCBI lineage: Eukaryota > Metazoa > Mollusca > Scaphopoda > Gadilida > Siphonodentaliidae > Siphonodentalium > Siphonodentalium dalli. The sequence continues at coordinate 158,850,242 of CP136063.1, read as the reverse complement.
TTAAATGCAATGACTCTCGATGGCGAAATCATTTTTGTTTAATTATAGCCGATAGTTGCGCCCCGAATCGAGATGTAAATATTTACAATTTGGAGTAGTTCAGACGATGTTCTCTATGAAGTGGTGTGGTAGATTATTTTGGAAATTTTCAGTGATGTTAGTAGAATGATAACATTCCCCAGGTTGGCAAAGTGCCTGAGCACTAACTTATCAATTTCTCGCACCCGAAAAAGTCCATAACAAGTCCATAATATGTCTTTAAGCATATATATAAATCTCCGAAAACCAAAATTCTAAAGCATTAAACGATTTCTTGAAATACAGTTTTTCTGAACAGTCTTCCTTGATTAAAGTGATGTGAAACACTCCGGCAGACACCGGGCAGAGTGATCAAATAGAAATTAAGAATAATCTTTCTCAAAGTAGTTATTCGTTACGAATATTAATCCAAATGGATGATACACAACGTCATTCTTATATATTAGTTAAATGCAATGACTCTCGATGGCGAAATCATTTATGTTTAATTATAGCCGATAGTTGCGCCCCGAATCGAGATGTAAATATTTACAATTTGGAGTAGTTCAGACGATGTTCTCTATGAAGTGGTGTGGCAGATTTTTTGGGAAATTTTCAGTGATGTTAGTAGAATGATAAAATTCCCCAGGTTGGCAAAGTGCCTGAGCACTAACTTATCAATTTCTCGCACCCGAAAAAGTCCATAACAAGTCCATAATATGTCTTTAAGCATATATATAAATCTCCGAAAACCAAAATTCTAAAGCATTAAACGATTTCTTGAAATACAGTTTTTCTGAACAGTCTTCCTTGATTAAAGTGATGTGAAACACTCCGGCAGACACCGGGCAGAGTGATCAAATAGAAATTAAGAATAATCTTTCTCAAAGTAGTTATTCGTTACGAATATTAATCCAAATGGATGATACACAACGTCATTCTTATATATTAGTTAAATGCAATGACTCTCGATGGCAAAATCATTTTTGTTTAATTATAGCCGATAGTTGCGCCCCGAATCGAGATGTAAATATTTACAATTTGGAGTAGTTCAGACGATGTTCTCTATGAAGTGGTGTGGCAGATTTTTGTGGAAAATTTCAGTGATTTGGCAAAGTCCCTGAGCACTAACTTATCAATTTCTCGCACCTGAAAAAGTCCATAACAAGTCCATAATATGTCTTTAAGCATATATATAAATCTCCGAAAAACAAAAATTCTAAAGCATTAAACGATTTGCTATATTTCCAAGGCATATATTTCATCTGATTTAGCGAGAATCCATATATACTTTTTCACGAGAATCCAGGGTAATTTGCGAGAATATTTACGAGAATCTAGATTTGGATTTTCGCCGAAATATAAGCCCTGATTTCACTCTGAAGTGTGCCTAAATGGCATAAATTGTACCGTGGTTCCCATGTTCGCCAAAGTGGCATAAATTTATTTCAGGATAATACTAATTTTAGGCATTCATTTATATCACTGATATCAGGACAATAAATAGCCATTTCCATTGCATGGAACAAAGAGCGTTATTGTTTATTGGTGTTGTTTTTGGAAGTGGTGGTAGTTAAATTTTATACATTTCGACCCCCAATAAGTATTTCCGAACAAATGAATTATTAACAAGCGTGACATGACATCATTGACGAAGATAATTAACACCGATCTACAAGCAATTAAAGTCTTAAAATGAGCTAAAATTTTACATTTTCTTTAAAAAAATTACATTTTTATCTCTCGCGACATAATTGTCACCAATAAAAACAAATTTGATTCATCGTGGAAGTTAGTCGGTGACTATAAATAATGTCACCATTCAACTGAATGTTGTTGAGCATATTTCAACCAATTTTGGAAGTTTAAATGAATATTTTCTTCACACGCAAAGTAAAATTGACAAATTTCAGGATTTTAGCCTGCTTCGTTGGGACCAAAATTTGTTGTGCACACTCAAGAAACGTCTACCGACACTCGCTATGTCAAATTATGCCATGACCATGCTATAAACTAGCTTGAAATTGGCAAAACAATGAATTTTTTTTTGGTTGAAAAAATTTACATAGAGAACGATTATTTTTCGATAAAAACGAAAATAATGCGAATTTCAGCACTCGTCAGAATGGTGCAGAATAACATACGAGTCTTCTTATATGCGAAAATTTGACCTCATTCGATAAATTAGTCTCGTAATTAAGGATATGGAATTCCGTCGCACTGTAGTGTTACTGTACATAGCCGACGAAATTTTGAAATGTAAACACGCATCAAACACGCATCAAATTTACCTTTTGTGAGAATAACAAAAGCGCAACCTTGATCAAAGTAATACAATACACAACAACACATAGAATAAAACTGATATAAACACGGTATAAGTGAGAATAAGACGCGTATTCAGACGTGCAATTTGACAACATTTCTTCGCTATAAATATATCTGACCCAGATGCAGCTGTTTTGCGCACGTCACTTTCCATATTTGGAATTTCCATATATGGGACCTGAATACCGATCAATCTATTGCAAACAAATTACCACGCAATTATCTTAGCATAAAAATATATTGTAATTTATACAACTACGACCCTGGTAACCCTGATAACTAATACAATATACCGGCCAATTCATTTTAAGATCGTTATTTCACTTTGCTTTAGGCATAAATACACTCTTGAACGCACATAAACGACCCATTGGCGTTAAATTAAATATACTCGGTATTTATTAATAATAGTTTTTTATTGCTCAGTTTTGAGTTTGACCCTTGACACCTGTCAATATATTTGGGCTGAATTCATATGATGCGGTATTATTCCTCGAAATAAACAACAAAGCAGTCGTTACTTCGAAATGTCGTTTGGGCTAACATTTACACAAATCCTTCGCGTGTTCTCCTCAATTGGCACGCATGTTCTGAGCCGACACACAGGTTATCCCAGAAACTCCTGTGAAATAAACAGCCAAGGTTTGGCTGAAATGACGCTGTTAGGTCAAACTAATGCTGTTATAAGAACACGTACCGTTATTGTTTTTCGAAAGTGGTCATTTTCGCCGTGATAGGATAAACTGAACATATCCAGAAAAGGCCATTACGTGTGCCAAACATTCAAAAACATATTTTGCAAAGTATTTTAATACTGGTTTCAAATCGACTATAATCAACATGGCTATTCGCCTCATTTTGCAAACACCAGCGCAGCCATTATTAAAGTTTCAAAACATATTTATGTTCATGAAAGTTTATTACAGACACTGTTTTTTTTTCTCAAATCGCTTGGATTAACCAAACATCAGTTTGCCCTACCAGCATCATGACAATTCAGCAGGACTCCCAACATCATAACAGACTAGCAGGGCCACTTGATATGGATTGGTTTATTTAGCCGACAGGGAAACATGCAAGGTGCAATCATATATTCCGCATTAACTTTGACCGCTACACTATATATAACACGTATAATAGCGTACAAGTACACTGGTTGCAACTAGGCACGACCCCCTCCACCACCACCACCACGCATATTGTATACTATATAGTATGTAGCTGCATACTATGTAGTATCAGACATTTGCAGAATTGTATTGCATAATACTTATTGGCTTCTAGAATGGTGTTGGGTGTTGTGGTGTAAAATGAACTTCTCACTTCCGGTATGACGTCATCGTAAACATGCGGTGACCGGCGAGCTCCGAGATAAATGTCTATTAAAAGCAGATTTAGCCCGTGTCAATAAGTGGTTGGGGAACAAACTGAAAGAGCAACGTCCTATAAATCGAAAGGCGATAAAAAGCAGCGCAGAATTCGTATCTAAAGTAAGGAAGAAGTAGTCTTGTCGTATTGGCTCGAAAATAGGTGAAGTAAAAATGGAAACCAGATCCAGAAAAGACGACAAACCGGAGCCTACTTACGAATGTGAGAACTTCGAAGACATTTCTACATGTCTTCAAATGTTGGATAATTCATTAGGAGGTAAAATTGACAGTGTAGACAAAAGTGGCAGATCTTACAATGAAAGTTCAGGTAGTCGAACAGTCGGCAAACGATGTCAAAATTAAAGTGTCAGAAATTAAAGTGAAAACTGTGCCTCAACTTGAGAACAGAACAGCAGATCTTGAAGACAGATTGGCAGAATTAGAGCCAATGTTTACTGATAAAGGAAACGAAACAGAAGAAAGAATTTAAGAAGTAAAATTCAGAACAGAATGTATTGGAAGAACAAAACTTATTTTGTTGGAAGATTCGCACACCAAGATCGATCTCTGAGGCAGAAAATGGAACCTAAATGTTAAGGGAGTAAAAGGCAGCGATACGGAGAACTCTGGACTGACTCTACAAAAAATATTGAAATCGTTTGAAAATAAACTCGGCATACAAGAAGTAAGAATTTCTAAAACTGGTCTGGCAGCATGTCACGACTGCCAACTGGAAATGAAGGAACACAAGATGTTATTATCAGACTACTATATCTGGAAGACTGAAATTACATTCTCGAGGAAGCTAGGAAACTGAAACCGGGATCAGGGTATGGAGTAGCAGTGGATTTACTTTCCAGCCTTTCAAAGTTACGAGGCAAATTACTTAAACAAAGAGCGGAGATGACACCTGAACTAAAAAAGCGAACAATGCTTGTGTATCTGAAAAAGGAGCCTTTCTTGAAGATTCAGACAAAACAAATCACTAATGGATCAACATACTGGGAGAGTGATCATTGTGTTATCTATTTCAGATGAACCATTATAAACTGTGGTGAAAATAATGAACCCAATTTGTTGTTAACTTTTTCAGGTTATTATTGTTAAACTGTTATTTATTCAGGTTGATCGATCCACCAGCTAGAAACAGGATAAGTCATGTCAGTTTTTGTCAAATGGGACACCCCTGACCGCTGGTACCTCTGATTTAGGTCAGATTTGGATAGTTCTGTGCTCATGCGTTGTGCCTGGGCGAAGACGTTACGTATGATTGTTTTTAACCAGGGCAAGTTGGATGAGGTACTTCTCAGAATTTCACGTATGAAGTTATCGCGTGGAAGATGTGCCATAGGGTCATCAACTGTTACCACGTCGCTTTGTTGGTGATCGGTATTTCAGAATTCGATAGACGATTGATTTTCGGGATGCGTCCCAACATTTCTGAGCATAGGGAACTCGGGTCTATCCTGTTATTCCGGCAGGCACGGATTAATCGCTCGGACGGCGAAGATTATAGTCCGTATCAAAACACCCTCGGTCGTTGTTGTCTCAGTCGTGAGCTGTTTGTTGTGAAGGGGTCGTCCTGTTCATCCGGCATCTATTGTTTCCGATAGGTTTTGCGGTAGGTGTCATAATCATCAACATCATAGAGTTGCCGACTATAGTTTTTATCACAATTGTCACTGAGAATTGGTGGTGATGTCGAATTTCGCGGGGGATTGGGCGATGGTGTCCGAAATTATTTATGTTTTCAATTGACTCAGACGTCGATTTCCCCTGAGCTGAGAACTCTCTTGAAGTGTCCGATTAAATTACCAACCTTTCGATACTTCATCTTCCATGGCCCAAGCTTCCAGCCTGCTCTCAGCTGGATGATGGTTGCTTCCTGGGAGGCTTTCTCTTTCTTTAGGAAATCTATCATCTTGAAGATGTTCGGTGGGAGCAGAACAGCACCATCTGAAGTTTTCGGTGCCAACCTTCGACGTGATTTGTTGTTCGTGGACCAATGTTGTCATTTCACGGCCATGGCTCCCTTCTCCCCAAAACTCTGTTACACATATGTGTCTGAGAATAAACTATTACAACAACAGTACGCGAACTAGGTGACATCTTCTAGAACAGTGTTGTTACTTGCAGGATAATAGTCTAGAGCTTCGAATCAGACATCACCAACCAGCGGCTTGCACATTTTGATCTTAAACTTGAGAACCTGCATTCAGCATGTAGCCTAAGGATCACATCATCACAGGCCCATTTGTGAGAACACTTTATTTTAAATAAAACTGTATTTTCTTCCCCCCCCCTCTCCCCAACCCACACATAGGCCCTATTGGCCTACATGTATATGCATGCACATACAGAACGCAACAATCAAGATATTTTACTTTATTGCTCCATTCGGGGGCCTTTATTTGGCGATGGAAGGGCCTCATTATATGACCTTAAACAGCGCGCGGGTTGGAACACTTTATTTCACTAAAAACTGTATTTCTACGCACCCAGTCAACATGTGCATGCACATATTGAACGAAACAAAATCAGCATATTATTTAAATATTACTATACACCAACTGAAACATACTCAATACAGGAGCCTTTATTCGGGAGCTTGCGGCACATTTTGAACGGACCCCCTTTGGAACCTGTATTGAACGTACCCCCACATACCAAGTTTCATCGAAATCGGGTCGGCCGTATTCGAGTTCATCGCGATCTCACAGACACACACACAGATCTTCCAAAATATATAATAGACTAGCCGATGAGCCCGACGTTGTCCGGGCTATTCAAAAACCAAATTTACAAGTCGATAGCTCCACCCGTTTCCGATATCTGGTCTGCGCATGCGCGAAGCTGTCGTCGCACGGGCTCGGCGACCAGATAAAATTCGTATCCGGGGCAAGATACATTCACATAGCAAATTTCAAGTCGATAGCTCCACCCGTTTCCGAGATCTCGTCTGCGCATGCGCGAAGCTGGCGTCGCACGGGCTCGGCGACCCGATAAAATTCGTACTCGGGGCAAGATACATTCACATACCAAATTTCAAGTCGATAGCTCCACCCGTTTCCGATATCTCGTCTGCGCATGCGCTGCACGGGCGTCGCACGGGCTCGCCAATACGACAACGACCACCGCCTGGTCAAACTACACACACGTACCAAGCAAATTTCAAGTCGATAGCTCTACCCGTTTCCGATATCTCGTCTGCGCATGCGCGAAGCTGGTGTCGCACGGGCTCGGCGACCCAATAAAATTCGTATCCGGGGCAAGATACATTCACATACCAAATTTCAAGTCGATAGCTCCACCCGTTTCCGAGATCTCGTCTGCGCATGCGCGAAGTTGGCGTCGCACGGACTCGGCTACCCGATAAAATTCGTATCCGGGGCAAGATACATTCACATACCAAATTTCAAGTCGATAGCTCCACCCGTTTCCGAGATCTCGTCTGCGCATGCGCGAAGCTGGCGTCGCACGGGCTCGGCGACCCGATAAAATTCGTATTCGGGGCAAGATACATTCACATAGCAAATTTCAAGTCGATAGCTCCACCCGTTTCCGAGATCTCGTCTGCGCATGCGCTGCACGGGCGTCGCACGGGCTCGCCAATACGACAACGACCACCGCCTGGTCAAACTACACACACGTACCAAGTTTCGTCCCGATCGGTCGAGAATCGTAGATTTGTATTAATGACAGACAGACAGACAAACAAACAGACAAACAGACAGAGGTCTTCAAAATATATATGAGATAGCGGTCAAAGTTAAAGATACGGGCGGTCTTCGTGGTGGGTATGGCTGTTAAAAGAGTCACATCCGCTAAAACCGCCATAGACAGAAATAATATTATGTAATAGAGAGATGTTATTTTTAATACCAAATATAAATATCGCGTACATTGCATGTTATTGTCAAGTTTGTACGCTTTATCATGTAAACAAACATCAAACACGTTACAGAATCATTTGTTTATAGACAAACACTTGGAATTATCGGATCGTCCAATGAAAATGTTCCGCTGCGCTGTGGAAGGCCAATATACAATTATTGGTGCCATCGACAATCGCATTCAAATTACACCAAATTTTATTTTAATCGACCTATTCTACCCTCTGTCAGTTAAAAATCCAGCTAATCCACGTTTCTTCGTGATTGGAAAATGATCATACAGAAAACGTGTACATAAAATAATTGTTCTTGAAAATAGATGAATATTTTTTCAATCCAGTTAGTATTTTCTCGTAACCTATATATGGTAATACATACAAAATAAGGAATTTACAATGAAAGTATTGTGAGTTGTAAGTTGCAGACGCACCAAATTAGGGGTTTTACAACCGAAGTATGATGCGCGCGAATTTAAATAAGGAAATGATGCAATATCGTGACTCTGCTTACAAACAATTCAGTGCGCTTTTTGCGAGAAAATAAACAACACTCGACCTGCATTTTCACTGACACAGAGCGTGTTTTGTGAATAATATCGCATTCCTATCACCAGTATACTATACTATAGTATATTCTTGAGGAAATTATCATCATTCGATAAATGTTATTTCTAAATTATAATATACAACGAGTGCCACCCGTCCCTTTAATGCGGAATATATGATGATCCATTTCGTGTCTCCCTGTCGGCTAAATAAACCCGATCCAGATCAAGTGGTCCTGCTGAATGTTTGGCTAATCCAAGCGATTTGAGAAACAAGACAGTCAATGACTGTGGGGTCGCACCAGACTGCAAAGACTGATAATACTGGGACTCTGGAGACCACAACAGTCAGAACTTTTCATAATCACTTTAAAAGAAGTGGATCTAAACAGGATATTTGGCTAGAGAGGCTTCATGTATGTAGATCGGTGAATATCCACCTTGAAATTACCAACTGTACACTACTGATCACCCCCCCCCCCCCTCCTCCTCCAGTTCAACAAGTCCCCTCCCGACTGGGCTCCCAAATCTTAGGTTGGAATTTCACAACCGACATCTCAAACTTTCTCAATTGTTGGAAATTTCCCATCTCACAAGCGCCTTTTTATAAAACCATTTAGACATGTTTGAAGCCCAATTATCCATGGACCCAAAACACCATACATGTATGTCAGATTAATAAGTCAGGTAGTTCCAAGGTAGATGTTTTAATGAATTTGGTATTTCAATGATTTTATTAGACACAAAAGTGTTAACTCCCCATAGCCGCGTCATTTCTTAACAGGTTGACCTCATGTTAACACATCTGAATCTCAGTCACTAAAGTATCCTCCATACTATATGTAAGCTAAATAGTCCAACCTATCCTAGAATTACTATAGAGACATACAGTTATGTCACTGACCCCACCCTATTTAACCTGGTGACCCCATCTGAATAAATTTGAAACCCAGACACCAAGGAACCCTTCATACTAAATATCCGTAAAATGAACATGATGGTCCTTGTAAAGGAAGCATATTAAGAGGGAAACTTTCCTTCGCTTGGTCCCTATTTGACCAGGTGACCCCATTAAAAAAAAATCTGAATTGCAGTCAAACAAGAACATTCCATGCTAAATAAGCCAACTAGTTCTTGGCTCTTGCAAACATATTTTAAGAATTACTATGTGGTGAAATAGTTATGTCTCTGGCTCTGCCCTTATTCGACTTTGTGATCCCATTTCCACAAATCAGTCACCCAAGGTAATTTCATACCAAATATAAGCAAACTAGGCCATTTGATTCTTGCATAGAAGACATATCATGAATTACTATGGAAAGAAAGAGTAATGTAGCTGGCATTGCACCTACTTGAACTGGTAATCCTGATTGAACAAATCTGAATCACAATCACCAAAGGATCCTCAATATTAAATATGAGCTAAATAGAGCTGGTGGTTCTTTCAAAGAACACTTTTCAAGTTTGCCAAATATGTTCTAGTGAAGTGGTGGATGTGGGAGTGTTAAATGTCCTGTTGAAATATTTGAACAATACATATGATAGATTGTTGTTGTAATTGGGAATTAATGACCTCTAGCAGATCTCCAGGGAATGTTTATAAAAATGTCAGATTTCACTTGGCATGTATAGGCATACCGCGCATAGAGTTAGAGCCAAAGTAAATGCTTCTTATTAATGATTCGCTGTCAAGAATTTGAGTAAATATTATTTTTGGGACCAGGGTGTCAGAAACAGTGAACTTGAGTAAAGGGCCAGGGGGCACAATATGTATGTAATTGACCATTGAGTTGAATAAAAATAAAAAATAATAATTTAAATATTTTTTGGAGTTATGTCCCTGGCCCTGCCCACATTTGACCCAGTGACCTCATTTGAACAAATATGAACCCCAGTCACCCAAGCATCCTTCATACCAAATATGAAACCATTTGGCCTGATTGTATTTGAGAAGATGTTTAAAAGAATTACTATGGAGGGAAAGAGTTATGGCCCTGGCTTCGCAACTATTTGATCCAGTGACCTCATTTGAACAAATCTGAATGTGAGTCACCTAGGGACCATCCACACTAAATATGAACCCATTCGGTCTTATGGTTCCAGAGGAGAAGAAGTTTAAAGAATTGTTGATGGACGGACAGACGGATGGACGGACGGACGGACGAAGGACGATGAGTGGTGACTATAGCTCCACCGGAGACTTCGTCTCAGGTGAGCTAAAAACCATTGCCTATGAAACATTGAAGAACATAAATATGTTTTGAAACTTTAATAATGGCTGCGCTGGTGTTAGCAAAACGACGTGAATAGCCATGTTGATTATACTCGATTTGCAATAACTAATACAACCAGTATTAAAATATTTTGCAAAATATGTTTTTGAATGTTTGGCACACATAATGGCCCTTTGTGGATATGTACAGATTATCCTATCACGGCGAAAATTACCACTTTCGAAAAAAAAATAACTGTACTTTTTCTTAACAGCATAAGTTTGTCCTAACAGCATCATAGCAATTCAGCAAGACCCACCAACATCATAACACATTAGCAGCACAATTTGACCAGGGGTGAAACCGTTGTGGAAGAATGGACATCGTTTGAAACGAGAGGCCGATCACGATCGGCAGATGTTAACCCATCCCTTGGCGATAGTAAATTACTACGATCGGAATCACAAATGAGAGTTTTGATGTTGAATTATAGAGTATACTGTTATGTACTATTATAGACAAATGTACGTAACACAAATTATTGGAATTTATGGGTCACTCGCATTTATATAAGAGAATGCATTGGAACAGGATCTGTACTGCTGCACCACCACAACTTGGGTTAAATGTGAAAAGGTGACCAGGACATGGAATACTTGGTCAAGAGATTCCAATTTAAGTTTACAATGATAATGTATCAAATTCTACCAACAACAGCCATCAAGATAAACACCTCACTGCTAACCCATTAGTGTCAATTATACAGCAGAGCTGTCAACAAATCACAGGCATTGTTTATGTTAAAGACTGGCATCTCTATGAAACCAATAACATTTATAATGACCCCAGACCATCTGTAGAGTGATGTTCTAGTCTACTGTTAAAAGCATGTGATGTGTATTGTTGAAACTTTAAAAAAAATTAGATAACATAGCTTTCTTTATCTGCACATTGGCATAAGAGACATCAGAAAATAATATAGCCATATTAATAGCTAAGTAGTCCAAAGGCATGGGGTGGAATTGATTAATTGGGTTTAATGTCGCTCCAAGCAAATTTACCAGTACATAACACAATATTTTGGACCGATTTAAACCAAATTTGGTGTACTGCCTCGGGGTACCCTTGGCGGTGTTATAATGGTGTTAGTTTTTCAAATTTTGTTAACTTTAACCAAATTTTTTTTTATCTCATATATATTTTGAAGACCTTTGTCTGTCTGTCTGTCTGTCTGTTTGTCTGTTTGTCTGTCATTTATACAAATCTACGATTATCGACCGATCGGGACGAAACTTGGTACGTGTGTGTACGTGTGTGTACGTGTGTGTGGGCGGTCGACGTTGTCGTATTGGCGAGCCCGTGTGGCGCCCGCTTCGCGCATGCGCAGACGAGATCTCGGAAACGGGTGGAGTTATCGACTTGAAATTTGCTATGTGAATGTATCTTGCCCCGAATACGAAGTTTATCGGGTCGCCGAGCCCGTGCGATGCCAGCTTCGCGCATGCGCAGACCAGATCTCGGAAACGGGTGGAGCTATCGACTTGAAATTTGGTATGTGAATGTATCATGCCCCGGATACGAATTTTATCGGGTCGCCGAGCCCGTGCGACGCCAGCTTCGCGCATGCGCAGACCAGATCTCGGAAACGGGTGGAGCTATCGACTTGAATTTTGGTTTTTGAATAGCCCGGACAACGTCGGGCTCATCGGCTAGTTTTATATATTCTTTTTGTTAAATTGAGCATGGAATTAAATCAAAATTATTATTTTTTAGAAAAATGGCATAACTCAGTTCAAAATAGTCGGATCAAACCCATATTCGAAGTCGATCTGTATTTTGTGCTGAGAAAATCATATAAAAAATTTGGTTCCGATCAGATAGAAAATGTTTGAGTTATCGCACCATGCGTAAAGTGTCTACGGACAGACAGACAGACGACGGACGGACTAACGACGAGTTGTCAATCCGGACACAGACACTATGTTTACCATACTATGGTATGGGTAAACATAACGAGAGGCCGATCACGATCGGCAGATGTTTGACCCATCCCTTGGCGATAGGTGATTAGCTATAACTGATAATTTGTCAAAGATATATCACAGGAATACATATATCAGTACCCAACTTGAAATCAAAAGCTCAAATAATTTGTCTTAAGATGGGTTTAAAGTATTTGGGGTGGGGAAGAGTAGTTTTAAATCTCATAACTCTGTCCCTATTCACACAAGGTCATCTCAAGGTCATATTCAAAATTCAATCACTTCTAAAGAGAAATTATAATTTGTTGACAAGACAGACTGCTTAGAATAACATATATGCATGGGATTATATCTCATATTTAAATTGTACTTTAATTACCCCCCCCCCCCCAACCCATTCTCCCCAGTTGTTATTTGTTCATCAACCCCCCCCCCCCCCCCACCCACCCACCCATTCTCCCCAGTTATTTGTTTATCAAACATGTCAGACACATATTATCAGATCTGACATGTGTCATAATGAATGCTTATATTGTTAGGTACATGCAAGATTAAGTGTTTCATAACAGGGGTGTATGGTTTTCAAAAATATATGAAGTTTATACAATACAATACAAAAGTGTTATCTATATAATGTTATACAGATATAATATGATGAGGATGCTGACCCCTAAATCGAAACAGATTACCATAGTTCATATAAAAGAAAGTAAGTAGCCCTCAATCAAATGGTTTCACACATTACAACGTTTTACATGTAGCTTGGACACTAAAATCCATAGCCTTCAATGTTAAACTTTTAAGTGCTCTGTGGCCCATAAAATTCAATCAACCATGATAATATGAACAAATGGGAAAATAAGGTTCCTGGAAATATTAACAACATCTATCATTTATCTTCTTGATTTTCAAAACAAGGCATCACCTACAATAGTCGTATAGAATTATCTGCCTGTTACCTATTTCATAGATAAATCAAATTGGCTAACAGCCATTATTTTAATTTCACATTAAAGCATGTGCCTGAAGGGTTAATATATTTTTCAAAAGTCAATTAGTCAGTCAATACCAAAATCAATAGAAGTGACTAGTGTGCAAAGATAATCATAAATAAGAGATATGAGGAAGAGTCTTTGTACATTATAGCATATGTCTTTGGGAACCTTGGAATGGGTTAATTATTTTCTGAGCAGATCAATGGGATATAGAAGACACTTTATATATAGGTGAGGGACATCACACCCTGTAATGGAATTTCAATATGAGAAACCAGAGTTTCTTTTTGCCATTAATCAAATTTGAGAGATGCCAGCAGCATTGTTTATCTTGGACGTCATCTAACCAAAGGCCAGAGCCAGAGCTAATATATAGAGAGATGGGACACTCAGTGCTAAACCTGTAATTACCTCAGCTGATACTCTGGGTCTCTAAACACACTGACACTATTAATTTATGGCTTCATTACTAAATATTTAAAGGGACACATTGGGAACCTTTTTATGAACTTGTATCATAATCATCAATATCCAAATGAAAACGAATGAAAGTGTCCATGACATTTTTTTTTAAATATTTTTTATTATTATTATTATAAAAGTTAAAACAAACATTTTATTAATACAATTTTTTTTGTTAAATTGAGCAAGGAGTTTAACCTAAAAAAAAAAAAAGGGTCATAACTCCTTTAAACTAAATTGGATCAAACCCATATTCGAACTCTATTAGTATTTTGGGTTGAGAAACTCACATACCAAAATTGTTTGAGTTATGGCTGAATGCGTGAATTCTCAGTCGAAAAAGGGCCATAACTCTGCAAAAAAAAACTCGGATCAAACCCATATTTGAACTCGACCTGTATTTTGGGCCGAGAAACTCACATACCAAATTTGGTTCCGATCGGATAGAAAATGTTTCAGTTATCGCATTATGCGTAAAGTATCTACGGACAGACAGACGGACAGACAAACGGACGGACGAACGGACGACGAGTGGTCAATCCGGACGTTGACACTATGTTTACCATACTATGGTATGGGTCAACATAAAAATGGCAACGGTGTTGAGTGTTTTGCTTGTCGCTCTCTATTTACGTTCTATTTTACTATGGCTGAATTGGTCATTGTTAGCTTGACACTCAGGATCTCCTAAGCGTGAAAAAAGACACACAGGATCTCCCGAATATGCAAAAAGTCACCCAGCATCTCAAAGTATCATAAACAATCGATTATAAATTAGTCGCATGTTAATTACTATTATTACAATAATTATTTGTTTGTGATATTCGAGTGAATTTGAATGGATTTTCCACCACGATAAGTTTGACTGTCGCAGATGAACGAGACTTCGATATTAGGTGTGACTTTTTGCACATTTGGGAGATCCTGCGTGTCTTTTTGCTCGATGCCATGCGACAATGACCAATTCAGTATTGCTATGCACGGTCAACAACATGGAAAGAATCCTGAGAGATTTTTTGGTCCAGTGATGGTTCCATTTGCAAACATATAAACCTCTTTATGAGTGTTTCCTATCATTGCCCCATAGTAGCTTAAACCACTCTGGGTTTTTACCATGACGTCACATGTTGTAAGTATTGAAAACTCTATAATGAGCTTTTGCAATCCAGAACATTTGGCATCGTCTCGGCCAAGATCTACGTGCACAATCGGCCCATCGACTGATATTATGTTGGCAAGCCTCGATTTGGCGGCGAGAATAAACTCATTAGAATCGCTCATTAGGAAGAGCAATGATGAATTGGACTTTCCAACTTCACGCTTCGTTAACTCCTTCCTTAGAAACGTAAATAAACTTTCAGTCGTGGATATGGCGTTAATATTTGGATCATCGAATGGCATCGTAGGATTTCTACGCATACGCAAGTGCGCACAAATCAAAGTGTTTGTACCCGGATGTCTAATGGCATCCATTCGTCTCTGCATATATTCAGGCAACTTGAACAACTCGTAGTATGATTGGCTGTTTGCCTGAGCATTTTGTGTCAAAGCACCGGAAAGGCACTGCTTTAAAAAGGCGTTATATCTGGAATAACCGAACAGTTCCCGATTACCAACAACAAGAATAATACTCTGTTTTATTGCTCTGAAATCGAGTTTCTCGAATGATGTAACTTCATCTCTATCTTGGGTTGAGAAGAGCATCTTATTCGACATCATCCTCAGTGTCGCAACACGCTCCGGCTCATTCTTATAAATATTCATCAGCTGACTTCCGTCATATAACCAATTAAGTTCGTTCGGCTCCAGCACATGTTCAAGTCTGCACCAATTTGGTCTTCTCATAAATATCCCATATTTCCTTCCAAGACACTTGGCTATCGGGTTGAGTGGTAGGATACTTCTAAGCCGGTCACCCAATCCTCCACAAGCGCTTTCCCCGGCACAGACGTAAAATATGTATGTTTCGTTATCATCTATAGTTTGGCGTTTTCTGCTATCTGGACCATCGAGATAAGACATAAAATCTTGTAAGAACTTCATTTGACCTTGACCCATACGAGTCCTTTGACCTTGACCCAAGTGACCCATTCGAGTCAACTGACCTTGACCCACTTGACCCGTGTGAGTCATTTGACCTTGACCCACGTGACTCATACGAGTCGATTGATCTTGGCCCACTTGACCCGTGTGAGTCCTTTGACCTTGACCCACGTGATTCATACGAGTGAATTGACCTTGACCCACTTCACCAATATGAGTAAGTTGACCTTGACCAACTTCCCACATACGCACGTTCATCGCAGATTCATAGTAAATAACAAAGTACAACACGACAGCAGCTGCTGTCAGGAATAAAAAGTACAAAAAGTACTTTATCTGAAAAAAATAGAAAAAAATATAGTGATCGTCATACGTGTTGTGATAGGTAAATTGCATGGCACATGCATCACCTCCGATTCACCTGGGTAATGACAAAATTTCAACCACGTGGATAGTCCTACCAGTTGTTGTACACCCCCTCCAACGTAGTTATGGTAGAATATACTACACCGTTGTGACGAAACAGAAAGTGCTTCGTAACCCTTTCGTTATATGTTGTAATTGGTACTTTTTCCTGATATGGTAAAACTAAAGAACGTTCGGGTCACTGTTTAGTTGACATAAGTACATCCTATAAATGTCTATCAATTGATTCAGTCTTTTTAGAGTGTATAAATTATCCAAATGAGTGTGTAGTATACTGTCATAAGAATTTATACATGTACTTCGATGTCAATCATGTCATCGAAACAATTTAGGCCTAAATTTAATCTCTAAGATAATATGGCTCTTTAAATTATTTATTCTTCTCCCTTGTCTGGCAACTGCAAAAAGTAGAAAATGCATTTCCCAAATCCAATGGTCATATATGGAACAAAATATTAACCACACACCTATTACTGGAAAACAACCCGATCCTATGCCTCAATCCCTTACCTGTGACTTTCTAGCAGTTTCACACACGTGTGTAGAATGGAAAGACGGTGGTTCGAGACACACGACGTAGTCACGTGGGCCTAAATGACGTTGGACGGTTGGACTCGATGTAACGACCCGATTGGAACTTTAAAACAAAGTCATCTTGGAAAGATAATAATATATAATATAACAAGAAGAAATGTTTGGATTTAGGCCTAATGACATACTAGATGACGATCGAGTACTTAATAAACACAGACCGTCACACGTACACGTTTACTGGTCGACGTTTTATGGCACTTTGTGATGGCGGAAGGATAACTATTGTAGCCTTCGTCATCTCGTGATATCCTTATGCCAGCGAACTCATGTCATGAATTGACGCAACGCCCCCTACATTGGAGCACGGCCAGGGTTTGGGTACTATTCCATATAGGTGTAGCTTCGGTATTTTTAGTCTTGGATATTCCAGTAAAAAGTTATATTGCCAGTAAATAAATGAATACTGCTGAATATGGAAATATAATGACCCGCGCCCTATGTTTATCGTGTATCACGGAGCCTTCAGTTGTCATCCCTGGGCTTTTTTATAACATTTGAATGGAATCGACTTGTTTTAGTGGTCGATCGGGCGCGCATATATCAAGGGAGATAAGTCTATCATGTAGTTTGAAATTGACGGCCAGAAACAGAAGCAGTTCTGTCCGTGTATAAAATGCACACCTTCCGTGCCTTCCATAGCGGTATTTCTTCTGGATCTTTGTGTTGATTGCCAGACGTCATTTCAACATCACTGAATCACGTGACCGATATATGACCTAGGAATAGAATAATAAGAGATCAATCACCATCATCGTATGTGTTACCCTTATCTTTGAAGATGTCTCATGCAATTTGACCACATGTACGTATACATGTACGTTTCCAATAACCAAAAGTACTACGAAAGAACATATTGGGCCCATCTGTGGGTGACTTTCAACGATCTATGATAAAGAGCATTTGTGATTTCGTTCTTCGTATTAGTCTTAAAGATGGTTGATCCGATTTGATACCAAATTAGTCCAAGTTTCAACTTAACAAGCAAAAGAAAGATTAAAATGTCAATTACACTGCATGTAGCTTAACTTGGAGATGGGGTAATGTCATGCATTCCAGTCAGTGGAGCGATAAGGAATGCGGAAAGTTTATATGTTTAAGTAATACTAGAGCCTACATGTCAACCGGAGAGCCATTGTGCAGTTTAAGATGGATGTCGGTGGTCATGTTTTTTTATCGAAAATTGTTCAAATTATATAGCTCCGATCTCGAGGTGTTTCAATATATTACTGCACATTTTCAAAACATTACGCCATTCATTGTGGGCCGCAGAGTGTGCCAATAGATTCATATGAGGAATCCAAGATGGCTCGAGATTATCTCAAACATGCCTGTAAATTTTCAAATAATTTCGCCGATATGTCTGGGCTCCAGGTTGTAACGATGGATTCAAATGTGAAATCCAAGATGGTCGCCAATAAAACAAATTTGAGAAAATGGTAAGCTCCCATCTAGAGGACACCCCGAGGATCCATATGCAGTTAGGTGACAATCTGAAGTAGCCTGTAGGGTGTGCACGTGGAAAGTTTTGACGAGCGGACACATACGAACACACGCACGGACGCCAGACACCAACCCATGGCAATTTGAGCTAAAATGAAGAAAACAAAAATTCCAATCGCCACCCATCGCATGGTGTGGGTATAGCCGAAATCCGCAGCTTTACGTCGAAAAGCTCAAAATTGAGAACGCTCTTTATTGTGTATCGCTTTTGTGGGGAAACGACAGCATGGATGCTCTATCAGAGACGATAATTGGAATTTTTGCTCGCATGACTGAAATTAAGGAGAGGCCGATCACGATCGGCAGATGTTTAACCCATACTTTGGCGATAGCGATTAGCTGTAACTGATAATTTGTCAAAGATATGATCACAGGAATCCATATATCAATACCCAACTTGAAATCAAAAGCTCAAATAATTTGTCTTAAGAAGGGTTAAAGTATTTGGGGTTGGGGGAGTAGTTTTAAATATCATAACTATGTCCCTATCTCACTGTGAGATCCAATGGTTTAGTGATTTCGGAGGATATGTTTAAGAGTTTAAGTTAACTTATTGGAAGCAAACGTGATAAACCCTTATCTCTGCCACTTTTGACTTTCCAGATATTCAAAATTCATTCACTTCTAAATAGAAATTGTAATTTGTTGACAAGCCAGACTGCTTAAAACAACATACATATATGGGATTCCATCTCATATTTTAATTGTACTTTAATCACACCCCCCCCCATTCTCCCCAGTTGTTATTTGTTTATCAAACATGGATATATAAGATCAGATACATGCAAGATTAAGTCTTTCATCACACGGGTATATAGTTTTCAAAATATATGTAGTTTATACAACACAAAAGTGTTATCTATATAATGTTATACATACATAATATGATGAGGATGCTGGTCCCTATGAAACCTAAATCGAAACAGATTACGATAGTTCATATAAAAGAAAGTAAGTAGCCCTCGATAAAAATGGTTTCACACATTACAATGTTTTACAAGTCGCTTGAACACTAAAGTCCATAACCTCCAGTGTTAATCTTCTAAGCTCTCTGTTGCCCCTAAAATTCAATCAAAGATTTCATTTGGAATGACACCATCTATAAAATGTACTCTCATATACTCTGGATACTGGATGTTCACATGGTAATTTATTGATATCATTATATTACATGCAACTATTGCAATAAAATCTTCATATTTTCAAAATAGGACATCACACCTAATTAATGGTATAAAACTAAAACAAATGAAAGTGTCAATGACAATTTTTTTTTTTTTATTATTTAAATTTTTTCTTTTATTATAAAAATTAAAACAAAATAAATTGGATCAAACCCATATTCGAACTTGATCTGTATTTTGGGCTGAGAAACTCACATACCAAATTTGGTTCTGATTTTTTTAGTTATCGTAGCATCCGTGAATTCAAAGTCTAAAAAGGGCCATAACTCCGTATAAAAAAAACTCGGATCAAACCCATATTAGAACTCGATTTGTATTTTGGGCTGAGAAACATACCAAATTTGATTCTGATCTGATAGAAAATGTTTCAGTTATCGCATTATGCGTAAAGTGTCTACGGACGGACAGACGGGCGGCTAGACAGACAGACAGACGGAAGGACGAACGACGAGTGGTCAATCCGGACGTCGACACTGCATGTATGTGTACCATACTATGGTATGGGTACACATAAAAATGTGTTAAAACGTCATCCTTTGAAATTATTATTTGACCACCAAAATATCCTAATTATGTTATGGTATAGAAAACGCACATAATTATGTTGTTTATATAGTGATATTATACCTCGTGTGACTTTCTAGAGATCTGATTGGCTGCACACCGCTATACTACATGTATGTTCCGATAGTACCCCAGTAGCCGGCCTACTCCCATAATATTCGGTTTATATTTATAGTTGCATACTCGTTTCGCACAAATGGATTGACCCCTGAACACACGGCCAATCTGAAATCACAGTGTACGTTACTTGTTGCAATATCGCGGTATATCATTAGACATATTGATGAATTTTAGTGATGTAACAAGTGTTCGGCCATAGCTATCAAATGTATTTACCTAATGTGTCCGTTAATTTGGCATGCGGACAGTCCAAATTTTGGAGTAAACGGTGTGTCTTCGTTTTTCTGATTTCAGAGAAGATAAACCAAATTTTGCGCTTCTCAAAGTTCCTTTGTTAAAGACGGATTTATCGAAATAAAAACGTGATTCACAAAGAGATTATATTAAATAGTTTTAACTAAAAACATAGTTGTACTCCCTTTATACTCAATAATTTTCTGTGTTTAATCTAGTGAGGAAATTATTAAAACAGTGAAAGAAAAAAACCTTCAGTTTGCTCTAGTTTTTTAAAATAATTAACCATAAAATAAGGCATTTGGCTCATTCTACGAAATTGAGGCTCAGAAATCAGGTAAATTCGCGTTTTTGAAGACACAGAACTCGAAAAATACTAAAATAATTTGAGAATGGTTTTAAGTTCTGAATTCAGGAAATTGAGGTCGACACAATAGACATATTTGTAGGACTTGTGAATTTGATTTTTGTTATATACATGTACATCCATGAAAATCCATAAATTGATGATATGACCAAATTGTCCAAAATTTATTTCACGAAATTCACCAATTTCCCTTTTTCCTATTTTTGCTGATTTTCAGTATGTTGTTTATGGTTTATATATATGTGGTTTATGTACTTATTCCAGCAACAAAATAATATGTTGCAGTTAGTTCCGGATTTGGCATCTTGATATTCTGTTTTATGTTTATGTTTTATAAACGTTTATTACTAGCAGGGTTACCCGGCGTTGCCCAGGACAATTGCTGTGCATGGACAATTGGTGGGAATAGAGAATATTCTTGCTCAAAATGTTACATGTATTCTCATAAATTTTGTATATCCAAATGGCATCACAAGACGTTATTCTTTTACGCGGCATATGTGATTGTCATTTTGATTATCGCGAATAGTTCGTCCCATGCACACAGTCCCACCAATAAAGAAGTATTTATTTATTTACAACTACATCAGAAGTTATCAATTTTAAATCAAAGAGTCGAGGTGGTTGGAATTTACTTTTGCTTTTGTTTATGTTTTACTTAAATATTTTGTATTGGGATCAAAACATGAACACCATAACACATTAGTTCGCAAAAAGAAAAGATGACAATTAGGTTTTACATAGAGATGCATAAATAAATATTGTGAGTTAGACTAAGATTTTGAGGACACCTGGTTGTCATCTATCCACGATGATAGAGATGTTGAAAGACATGTCGAGGTGTTCCTGTGTGTTCATGGTCTATACTGGCGAATTGTTCCCAGTTTAAAAGAAATGTTGCAATATATCAGCTACATGTGCCCGACACATGTCTGTTCTAAAAAAAATGAAAGAAATCCTGTGTATCGGGCAGATATATCCTTGTCAGTTGCCAGCATTGGAAGATCCTGGAAAGTCGTGTGCTGCTTTCTTTTGTCGCAGAAGAAACTATAGATAGGTATTTCGTACTTGAGATAAACCGTTCCGATAGTGACGATAGTCCAACAAAGATTAGCACATGTGTTCACGTCACCGGTGTAATTGTGGAGACATGTTTATATTATGAAGGTTCGCTATCCCGAAGGTCCACTATTCCGAAGGTTCTCTATTCTGAATACTTGCTATTTCGAAGGTTCACTATTCCGAAGGTTCGCTATTCCGAAGGTTCTCCATTCCGAAGGTTTTTGTTATTTTTAGGTTAATTCTATATTCTAAAGTATTGAGAGGGTTCATTATCACGAAGATTCCTTTTATGGAGTGTGTGCTCACATCCGAACTGATCCTGCGCGCACACCGATACAGATACAGGAGGAAACAACTTAGAACATTAAATGTGATTTTGTTTTGTTTTCGCGGGTTTTCTTGAGATTTAATGTGATTACGTGGGCCCATACCTTTGAATTCTTGGCATATGATATGAATGTTGTGGTATATATGGACCATCCAGCATTGGGACATGACACATTTACAGTTGACTTAAGTGCTGTTCTGTGCGGGGTCCAATTTGGGGTTCAATATTTTAAGGGCCAAATTTAGAATTGTATGGGCCCATACCTTTGAACTCTGGACATAAAATATGAATATTGGGGGGCATTTCTCTAGTCCGAAGGTTCAATATCCCGAAGGTACACTATTCCAAAATTTCTCTGAATGTTCGCGATTCCGAAGGTTCACCAATCCGAAGGTTCGTTATTCCGAAGGTTCTCTATTCTGATGGTTTTTGTTATTTTAAGGTTAATTCAGTTTCTAAAGTATTGAGATGGTTCATTATCACGAAGATTCTTTTTATGAAGGAAATAACTTAAAACATTAAATGTGATTTTGTTTTGTTTTCGCGGGTTTTCTTGAGTTTAATGTCATTACGTATGACCTTATTTCTCATTACATATTCACGCCAGGCAGCCCACACAATTGCTATGTTCCCTGCGATTTAATGTCATTACGTGTGACTTAATATCTCAATAATCTGAAACAAGAGTACGCCTGCTAAAGGCGAATTATTACAGTGGGGCTATAACGCTCAATGAATTCTGGAGGCTATAACAAACTGCGCAGCAGGATATCGCTGAATAGACGAGTATGAGATGAGCCTAACTGCAATTGTGACTATGTTTAAAGGCCCACTTAATTTTGGAGTCATTCATATTTGTTATAGTATATACGGTTTTAATAACAATTTATGCCATAAAGTTTGAATAAAATACTCTAATTCATCACCATTTGAAACGCAGAATACTTCTATCTCCTAGTTTGAAACACCTTTTAAAAACCGCGACAAGTCGTGCGTCGTATATCTAGCAATTAGCAACTAACATGTCCTCTTCGACTTTCCATAGATTTCAACGTAATTTGATACTTAGTGGTATTTGTGTCCGGGAAGTGTTTGGACGGGTCAAATCGTGACCCCGACCTGACCTTGACCTTTAAAATTGTCAATGCAACTTCAATTTGGGTAAAACGGACGAATTTCGGCGAAATTTGATACCTAGGGATACTTTTGTCCGGGGAGTGTTTTGAATGGGTCAAATCCTGACATCGGAGTGACCTTGACCTTCAATGTGGTCAATCAAAGGTCAAATCTGGTAAAACGGATATATTTCGACGAAATTTGATACCTATGGGTACTTTTGTCGGGGGAGTGTTTTGGACGGGTCAAATCATGACCCTGACCTGACCTTGACTTTCGAAATAGTCAATTCAGGGTCAAATCGCGCCTTTCTCCGGAAATCTGATGGGAAACAGCCCGGACGAAGTCGGGCCCATCAGCTTGTGTAATAAAGAAGACAGTTTGAAGAATGTAATGTATAACACGAGAAACGGGAAAACTTGAAATATGGAAGTATGCAAATTTCCCACATAAAATTTGAAAGCTACTTTATAGTATAATTATATTATAATTTATATTTATGGCTAATAATATGATCTTGGTGGCGTTACCATTTCTGACTATGGTTTTCTTGTTATACCATATCAAACAGCATAGATACAGGTAGTGTGGGTGTTTGAGAGTTAAATCTCTTTTATTACATATCTATCAACGTAATTCGCATGATCGCACGAGTTTCCAGGCGTGTGATAATTCTCAGAATCGCACTAGTGCAATCTGTCGACGGAACTATTTCATTCAGTGTTGTTAGACTGGTTCTCGCCGTTACTATTTTTACTTTTTCAATCACGACAATAAAGAATATGTTTGTCGAGGCACAGAATTTAATTTCAAACGCATCATTACAGATGGGTCAAGGTCACTCGCGGATAGACGGGCTCCCTGTCTGATTGTTGCGTTAACCTTAAAATGCCATTAAAACTCAATTAAATTCACATTTTCTGTACCGGAGATGTACGATTGTGTGTCAACTTACTATGATACGGAGTAATGTAATAAAAATAGAACCGCGTGAGTGTCTGGATTTTGACGAATAATCGCACTCGATTTGTTGGCGGAACGCATTACCTCTCGTGCGGGACTGTGTCCCGCACTCGAGGTATCGCTCCGCCAACAAATCTCGTGCGATAATTTCGTCAAAATCCAGACACTCATGCGGTTCTATCTATATCTCTATCCTATTTGAACAAACGTGAATCCCCATCTATGAGATCCATTCATCTAGAAATTTCAAACGGTAGGTTTTAAGAGTTGAAGAGAACTGATTTTCCGCAAAAGTTTCCTAAAAATTACCCCATGTGTACAAATCTGAACCTCAGTCACAGAAGGACCCTCCATACCAGATATAAGCTAAATAGGCCCGACGTTTCCTGAGAAGAATTTGTTTTAAGAATTACTATGGAGGGAACGAATTATTGCCCTGGCATCTCAGCTATATGACCGGATGAACTCATTTGAACAAATCTAAATGTGAGTCACCTGTGGAACATCCACACCAAAATATATAAACACATTCGGTCTTTAATATGTGTCTGGAGAAGAAAAAAAATATGGACGGTTTGAGACATCCCAACAGAGGGTGGATGGGAGGACAGACTGACAGATAGACAGACAAATTCAGTCCAATATACCCCCAAGTGGCCCTGGCATCTCACATATATCACCGGATGAACTCATTTGAACAAATCTGAATGTGAGTCACCTAGGGGACATCCAAAATATATAAACCAATTCGGTCTTTAATATGTATCTGGAGAAGAAAACAAATTATGGACGGGTGGAGACATCCCGACAGAGGGATGGATGGGAGGACAGACTGACAGATAGACAGACAAAATCAATCCAATATAACCCCCAAGTTTTCTGTGCAAATCAGGCTATAATGAATTCAACTGGATAGGTGGTGTTAAGAATATAATATTGGAACAGCCAAACCTGAATATAGTGTCTGACATTTGCAGAACGAGGTCCCTAAAGGGTGAATTCAGTTAGCAATCCTGCAAGGCGAGCTAGTATCACCAAGTTCATCATCTGGGGACTTCATTCTGCTTAGGCCTCAACTGCTATGGGAGACATTGATGTTCTACAGTTGAAGTTGGTGATGTGCACCCATTGGGCACCTCTATTATCTATTTTATCTTCTGCAAATTAGGGGATATAGAAACTGAACAGAAGGGAAAAAGAAAGTAGAAATGTCAATTTAAGACCCTATATACTTTCCCGAATATGAGGCCTAGGCAGAATGAGGTCCCTGGAGAGGGTACTTGGTTATGCTAGCCTACGATGCCACAGTGCAGGGTAGCATCACTAAATTCACCATATGGGGACCTCATTCTGCAAATGTCAAACACACTAAATTCAGGTTTGGGAACAGCATTTTGTTTCGTTTTGATTTTAATGACACACATGGGGCATGAGTGCTAAGCAGTTGTTTAAACTTGTCTGCCAGATAACATCTCAATTGATGACTGTGTGTTAGTATCTCTCTCTGTCTGGAGCAAATACCATTGGCTGAAACTGCTGGTGGAAGAAGTGAATTGGGAGATGAGATGGGGTGGGGTGCTGCTGGTTGGGGGCAGGGTGGTAGTCTGTGTCATGTGGAGGGGAAGGGTGATGTAAAGGGAAAGTTTCCATGCTTTCATTAAAGTTTTTCATAACTCTGCAGATGTTACAATGGTGTTAGTTTCTCTAATTTATTTTGTTCTTGACTACAGTAGGTGCAGGGGCGGAATAGAGTGGGTGATTGCAGGGGCGGGTGGAATGGGGTGTTTTGGTGTGTCTAAAAAAATCAAGGGTTAAAATGAAACAAATATTCTTTTTTGTTCATTTTGAATTTAGATTTTTTTTTAATTGAGCAAGAATTTCAATTTAAAAATATTTAGATTGTTTTAAAAGAGATATGTCCCTGGCTCGGCCCCTATTTGACGCAGTGACCCCATTTGAACAAATCTGAAAACCAGTCACCCAATTAAGGACCCTCCATGCCAAATATTAGCTAAATATGCCTAATGGTTTTTTGAGAAGAAGTCGTTCTAAGAATTAATATGGAGGAATAGAGTTATGGCCCTGGTTTCACAACTAATGGACCTGGTGACCTTATTTGAACAAATCTGAATGTGAGTCACATAGAGAACATTCAAACCAAAGATGAGCCCATTCGGTCTTATAGATCTGGAGATTCTTGGCGGACGGCCGGATGGACGGACGGACGAGGAGTGACGACTATAGCCCCACCCGAGACTTCGTCTCAGGTGCGCTAAAACACATTAAAATCAAAATTAAAATCTGTGTAATATCGATCCCAAAGTTTTTGTCTGTATGAAACGGTTACCAATCAATATTTTATATTTGTAAGAGATGGCTTAAGATAAGTGCTATGCTTACTGCCTAATCCTGTTATAACCATCAATATATTCCATCATGAAAAATATGTTTCAACTAAATTCTAATACATATATCGTGCATTTAACATACGTCAATTTCCTTTTAATAGCTTTCATATCAATAAACGACAATACGAAACTAACAGCAGTCCGTGAAAATCTAACAATCAAATCCGAACTAATATGAGTCGATTTATAACCAATACAGGGGGGGGGGGTCTGCAAAAAAAATCCGTATATAGGGCCGGGGTGGGTGGGTGGTCCAGAGGCGGAAAAAATGGTGCTTGTAAATTTTTTCCAAAATGGGTTTTTTTTCAAACAATTTACAAGTACTGACCATGTAATGTTGTTTGTAAGCATGTTAGTACCATGCTTGTTGGTATAGGGCTATATAGGTAGCTATAGTGACTCTTTAGCCTCAGATTTAGCAACATTCTGGATTTCACAGTATCTCGGACCACTTCACAGTGGACCACCGTATTAACGTTCAGGAAACTTATGATCAACGGAAGAAATATTTAGTAACAAAATTAATATATTACCCAGTTGTATTATCTGAATAAAAGTAATAAAACAAAAAAACTCTATCACAAATTGGATACTACATGGTGAATACTCAATGATGACTACTAGTAGATATCATTAACCTGATTGTTGCATAACAAGAAATTGAAAAGGGTATCTCATAAATTTCTAATCTCTGAAATACTGTCTTGTTCTGGCATGTAATCAAATTAATTCTTTCTGGTTATTTCTCATCTTGAATGATCGCAAGTAATGTTAATTTGCAACAATTATCCAATTAAAACTGAATTGGTTATGATGAATGACATTACTGTTTACCGCTCAGACAATCCCAAATGAAGGTGACGCTATTCTCATTGAATTTCCGAACTTCATCTGGGAGCTTTACTGCTCAACAAGACGAAACTAAAATACTAATTGTATACTGTTATCACTTACAAATAGATGAACTGAAATAAAGTGATGCATTGATTCATTCAGATGCATTGAGAAATGACATTCAATTCTTCATTCTGGTCTATCACCACACCAAACCACATCAAAATTTGACAACCGACACTTAACTTATATTGCAAAAACTTTGTTTAGACTGAATTTCATAAAGTCCCATAACTCTGGTAGGCATTGGTGGTCACAACCCGCGATATTATGCATATTCGTCCCCCATTTCTGGTCCGTCACCATGCCATAGGGCATCAAATATGACAACTGACTCTTGAGTTAAAATTCAAAATGTTTGTACGGACAGACGGCTCGAGACGTCAACTATATACCCGCCAACTAATATCGGGCAGTATAATAACCATATATCTATGTGTATACATAACCAAAAAACAATTCCCCCCCACCCCGTTGGATAAGACTAAAGAGTTCTTTGATCATGCACATATAATTGTGGAACCCCTGACCTGTTTACCACTATTTACACTGGCCAGTGTTCTCTGTCAGACACAACACACTCGATATATTAAGGCTATAATGGGGTCTAGGGCAATTTGTGACATATAGTGTACCTACACAATGCTTAATTAATATTGTTGTTAGATACTGAAAACACCAGGAAACACATGGAAATACAGTATATTTTTCGTTTTTCTGATATGTGTTTACCAATTAGTAAGGCAGTTAACACAGTTATTGAAGAACGGCTAAAAAAAACCTCTGAAATTTTGATAAAAACATGAGAAACGGGGGGTGGGTCCCCAAAATTTTGGAGGAAAAAAATATTTTTTGGCAAAAATGGGGAGGTGGGTCCCTCGAGGTCGGAAAACAACTTTTTGGGCCCTATATGTGCAATTTTTTCCAGACCCCCCCCCCCCCTGACCAATAGACAAAATAATCAAACAGACGCAAGAGGGCGCTGCGTCTTGATCGGAGGAACCACATATTTATATATAGACTATGTGGAGGACTTCGGTTCACGTGACGTCAGCAATATATAAATAGACTAAATAGATCTGGGGTTCCCACCACGAGTATACATTACGTCACATGAACCAAGTATCTTCAACGCCCTTAGCGTTAATTCGAGAATTGATTATTGGTTTGTAAACGGTATCTGGAAATAGATCATTGATTTAATGATTTTGCTGTTAGATATTGATTGGAGTACGAAACATATTGAATTGAAATAGAACATTAATTCTGCGTTGATGATAATTGATGTGGATATGATATCTATTAAATATAAGAATAACAAAGTCTATTGGTTTGAAAATGAACATCGTTGATTTGGGGAATTCTATATTGATTAGGAAATTTAAACTGAATATACATATATTGAATATGCGATAGCTGCACTGATTGTTTGTTATTAGATATTGATTGAAAAATAAATAACATTAAATGGAAAGAGAACACCAAATCTGCATCGGACCATCGATCAACATTGATTGTGAAACGATACATATTAAAATTTAATTGTCTCCTATTGAATATAAGAACGACTATTGGTTTGAAAATGGACACCATTGGTTTGAAATTGGCCGAAATAACAACAAAACAACTGGTTGACATTCACGGGTAGGAGGTGCACGTCACGGTATGGACCCAGGTAACTATAGAAAAATAACACTGCTCAGTTGTATCTCCAAAGTTTTTACGAGCATTATCAGTGATCGAATTTGAATAGTTCTTGACCAAACAATCTACAATCGGAATGCCAGGCAGGTTTTCGAAAGGGGTACTCCACTATGGACCACACTTTCTCCCTATACGCATTGATAAACCTCCTGAAAAGCAATAATGATAAGTTATATAGCGCATTCATCGACTTCTCAAAAGCGTTTGATTCTGTATGGAGAGCAGGTCTTTGGAAAACAACTCCTGAGTCACGGGGTCGAAGGGAAAATCCTTAACGTCATAAAAGCTATGTACAATGAAATGAAATCATGCGTTATATAGAATAGGCCAGGAAGAATCTGAACTATTCCCCAGTATGATTGGTTTGAAACAAGGGGACAACCTATCACCTTTGACCTTCGCTAAATACATAAACGATCTAGAAAATTATCTAAGAATACACGGTTGTGATGGAATAAACCTGGAAAAGTTCAAAGAGTTAGATACTGGTGTATACCTTAAGCTATTCTTGCTAATATATGCGGATGACACAGTTCTAATAGCAAATTCGAAAGCTGGTTTACAAAAATCTCTCGGTATCTAAGACTAAAGTATTGATTTTCGATCGCAGACGCACCAAAACTAGTACAGAGACATTCACTATCGGCGACCAGACCATTGAAATTGTTGATAGCTACAAATACCTTGGCACCATATTTCATAAAAATAATTCCTTCGCGCTTGAACGAAATCTAAGATGCCAACAAGCAAAAAACGCAATATATGTTGACAGACGCACAGACACACACACGCACATACGCGGACGACGGATACCAAGCCATGACAATAGCTCAAACTGTACAAAGTAAAGGTGAGCCAAAACAATAAGATAATAATAGAAAGTCAAATTACCTGCAAACACTTTGAATGTTAACTGCTCTTTTCTGGCGACAGTATACGATGTTTACTTTTCTGCTGTAGTCGCAGCCAGAAAAGAGAAGCAATCCAGGGCATCCGCTCCTCTTGATAAACAAAGTAATCTTCCGCGTATAAAAATAGCTCCATCTTAGTTCTGATCCATTATTTCGTAAAACAAAAGATTTACGAACAGTATATTTAATGTGACAAATATTTATATATTATACTTATATTCTTGTTGTTTTGTGTGGTATTTTTAGTGAGAAGTAATCTGAGGATTTCGCTTGATACCATGAAATTCTGCGAGTAACCTCTCGCAGGTGTTTACGATTTGTAACAGCTTAACGCCGCATGGTAGATTCAATTACTGACGGGCTGGGTTCTACAAATAGCTAAGACAAACGGTGCCTCTCTTACCGTTATTTCTTAATTATATTTAGCCTGGTTTTCCCCTGATAAAACTCCCTCGCAACGTGTCTGGATCAGGTTGTACCATTGTTACTTATAGGTATAAAACACCTGACAATGGTCGCTGCCAATATTGACTAACTCGATCCATCTTTTATGAGAAAATGACAACGCGTTTTAGCAAAAAATAACACAAGTTTCTAGAATACATGTGAACGCGGGTCATTTCTAAGATTTGTACCTGGCACAAAATATTAGATCATGCCATGAATCTCTACTCTGGCTAACGCCCGTAGAGATCATATTCCACCAATACAAAACCTGGGAACTTTTAGAAAGTTTTGACAAGGAACCTTATAAAATCGAGAAAATAACACAGGGAATATATTTCTTTGTTATTATCTGTTTTTTAATAATGCAGTACTTCACTGTAGGTGAAGGTATCCAACTGTAAATTTCAAGATTTAAAACCCCTGTCACACTCAGGCCGGCGCTCTCACTGCGCTGCAAAAGTACCAACATATGAGTAACACGCAGGAGGAGCGCCGAAAACTGTCGAAAATTGTCAAACTTTTAAAACAAAGTATGCTCCTATTGCGTTCCTACTTTGTCAAGTCTCACGCTCTTAGTGCGTTCAAGTCGCTGTCATTGTGATGCTAGTACGTTCACAATAAGTTCGCAAAACGTTCTCTGCGCTGGCGCGGAGAGTATAGATAGCGCCTCCTGCGTTCTCCAGTCAAAGTCAGTTTTTATGTTGTGGGGAAAATACCCAACACTCCGCAATAGATTAGCTGTCCGATTAAACTACTGTCACACGCCGCTGCGATCAGGCCGGCGCTTGCATTGCGCTGAAAAATAATCAAAGCGGCAAGCAAAGCGCAGTAAGGTATCCAATAACGTATTGGTGACGCAGTGGACACTGGCTAGGACGGGAGAGGATCTCCGTGATCGCCCCAGAGCGCCAGAGCGCCGCGTTTGTTTTGTGCATGCACAAAACAAGCGCAGAGGTTCGGCGTTCTGACCAGGCGTAGTACCGTCGCCATGACAACGCAAAGCGTAATAACAACGCAACGACTTGAACGCATTAAGAGCGTTTACGGCGTGGAGGAAACGCAATGAGAGCGCGTGAGAGCGTGATAATTGACGTGACAAAGCAGGAACGCAATGGGTCGTACAAAGAGCGCGACGAAAACGTGATAAGCGGGATAGGAGCATAGCTTGTCACGCGCGCCGCATGTATAACTGGTGGGGGAGTTTCTTATTTCGCGTGCGGGCTGACATTATCAATGGGTATTTTATTAGTTTTATTTATAGAATGGGAATTTTGGGATGATTAAAAGTCAAACTGCAAGCTGGAGGCCGAGTCCCGTAAAAGGTGCATGTAGTTGTATTGGGGAAATTCACTTTCGTTTATTGTGTTAATCAACGTTGATTAATGTTGATTTTTGGTTTGTGATAAACTATATGTCAATTACAAATAAAATAAATTTCTGCAGCCCACTGGGGGTTGTGGTCGGAATCGGTCGAGTCGGCCACCGGTTCGTTAATTAGGTGCTGGTTGTTATTGTTATTTAACGGAATTCTGATATGGTCATTCGCAAAACCAATATATTTTATATTCTACAATTACATTCTTGGGTTTATAATATATGATCTTGAGCGCGTTACCATTTCTGACATTGGTTCCCTTGTCAGCCATCAGCAGCCGTCAGCCGTCAGCAGCCATCTTGGATTTTACTCTTTGTATGACTAAATCCTTTAGCACGGGCTACAGGTCGTACCTTTAGTCTGATCATTATAAAATGTGTCATGGCTGTTGATATTGGAATGTAGATGGGAACGAGTCATTTTGGGGTCATTCGGACAAAAAACATGGCCGCCAGCGGCCATCTTGGATTTCAAAATTTAATCCATTAGCACGGGCCACAGGTCGTACTGAATGTCTGATCATTATCAATGGGTATTTTATTAGTTTTATTTATAGAATGGGAATTTTGGGATGATTAAAAGTCAAACTGCAAGCTGGAGGCCGAGTCCCGTAAAAGGTGCATGTAGTTGTATTGGGGAAATTCACTTTCGTTTATTGTGTTAATCAACGTTGATTAATGTTGATTTTTGGTTTGTGATAAACTATATGTCAATTACAAATAAAATAAATTTCTGCAGCCCACTGGGGGTTGTGGTCGGAATCGGTCGAGTCGGCCACCGGTTCGTTAATTAGGTGCTGGTTGTTATTGTTATTTAACGGAATTCTGATATGGTCATTCGCAAAACCAATATATTTTATATTCTACAATTACATTCTTGGGTTTATAATATATGATCTTGAGCGCGTTACCATTTCTGACATTGGTTCCCTTGTTTTAACAGATTGAAAATTTCTGACAATTTTCCGCGCTTCCACTGTGCGTTACTCGTATTTTGATACTTTTTCAACTCAAATCAAACGCCAGCCTGATCGCAAAGACACGCAATACAACTATATAATTCAGACATAACATATATCTACCAAAGACACACGCAATACAAAGTTCTATATAATTAAGACATAACAGATACCTACCAAAGACACACACAATACAAATA
Source organism: Siphonodentalium dalli (assembly GCA_032622095.1). NCBI lineage: Eukaryota > Metazoa > Mollusca > Scaphopoda > Gadilida > Siphonodentaliidae > Siphonodentalium > Siphonodentalium dalli. The sequence continues at coordinate 158,817,039 of CP136063.1, read as the reverse complement.
TATAATTCAGACATAACAGATACCTACCAAAGACACACGCAATACAACTATATAATTCAGACATAACAGATACCTACCAAAGACACACGCAATACAACAGTTGGTGTGAGCAGACCGCATTTCAAAGTGGGATCGTACTGTAAACCTGCTGTAAACGCCGGAAGAACGCCATGTATAACGCTTGGGCGTAGAGCGAGCACCAGAGTCGCAGTGGCAGCACAATGTGGACGTTCTATGAGCGGGAACCAGTCCATAACACCCCATGACAGCGCAGAAAGAGCGCAATAAGTTTTGGACAGAGCCTAATTGAGCGTATTTTAAGGGCGGGAAAGGCACGTAGTGAGAATTTGATTAAGCTTACTGTAGTCGCAAAAGACAAGATTAATTCCTTGCTGCGACCACGAGAAGCTAATATGCGCATTTGCTACGTCCACATAACGCTCACGTCGCTCGCTTGGCGCTTTGCTTTGCGCTGTCACGGCGACAGTACTACGTCCTGGTCAGAACGCCGAGCCTCTGCGCTTGTTTTGTGCATGCATAAAACAAGCGCGGCGCTCTGGCACCTATGGGCGACCATGGAGATCCTCGCCCGTTGTAGCCAGTGTCCACTGCGTCGCCAATCGGTTCTTGGAGACCTTAGTGCGTTTAGGTGGGCGCTTTGATACTTTTGCAGCGCAATAAGAGCGCCGGCCTGAGTGTGACAGGGGCTTTAGTGACTGTGAACTATTTTGCTTTGCGTTTCTTACAATTACGGAATTTTTCCTGGGACACTGATTGAATGTGTGTATTGCGATATGGGCTCTCAAAAGTCACAGAAAGGCATGCAATTTCTAGTTGGGACCTTCACATATAGTGAAGTACATTATTAAGGAACAGATAATCATTGAGAAATATTTTCCCGTGTTATTTTTTCGATTTTATTCGGTTCCCTGTCAAAACTTCAAAAACTTCCAAGGTTTTGTGCTGGTGGAATATGATCTCTACGGGCGTTAGCCATAGTAGATATTCGTGGCAAAAATATATACCCCGAACAAATTTATACCTGGTATATTTTGTCTCCATGCAAATTCGCCTTTAATTTGACCGAAAGCGAAAGCATGTTAAACTGCATGGACTTTTGGGCGCCTAGACACAGAGGAAGCGGAGGATAAATATCCCCGACCATTCTTTTTTAAATACCATTGTATCCCGTCACGGCCATTTTCGGTGAATGGCTGACTATTCTAATCGGGTTTCTTTAATGCAAACGGCTATCAAACTCGTAATCCCATAATAAATCTCCATCGGGTCGGCATGCTGATTATGCGTGGGGACACCTAGATCGTGTCATGAATATATACTCTAGATACGCCCGTTAAGATCATATTCCACCAGTACAAAATCTGGGAAGTGTGTAACGTTGAAAAAAGAGTGCATGTAATACATTTCTTACAGTTTTTAGCTGTTCTTTAATATTGTACTTCACTTTAGGTGAAGGTCCCAACTCGAAATTGCATGATTTGTGTGACTTTGTGAGCGATTTTGCTTTGCGTTGCCTACAATGCTGGAATTTCCCCCGGCTATTGCGGGAAATTTCATTGTTTATTGCGATATCGGCTCACAAAAGTAACAAAAGAAACTGCAGTCTCGAGCTGTGACCACCCCTAGTGTACAGTATATTATAGAGGAACAAGTATTAACAAAGAGATATATTCCTTGCCATGCGGTTTCGATGTTATAAAGTTCCCTATAAGAACGGGTCAGAACATCAAAAAGTTCCAAGGTTTTGTTCTTGTGGAACATAACCTCTGCGGGCGTAGCTAGAGTTGAGATTCGTGGCATGATCTCAACTCACGTACCATATTCAGTCATCGTTGATCGGGCCACCCCCTCCCCCAATAAATTACTACCACCTCCATCCACCACCCCACCTCCCCACAAATTTTAGGATTCTGGCTACTGATTATAACCATATAGAGTAAAAAATTGAGAGTAGAGATGGCATCACCTATTATAAATATGAAATCCGGATAAACTCTGGTCCATGTAAGTGAGATGACCTATTCATAGCAACATTACATGTTTTTTTTAGAAATCGTAAAGAAATTCCATGTGATCTAGTAATATAATACATACATATGATGATTCTGTTAGGTTTCACAAGTTAGTATTGGTCCAAGATTGAAAATTGTCTTTGAAAAATATTCAGCTTTCATTTCTGAGAAACACATATTTTCGAAAAATGCTGTTCAATGTTGATAGGATACCTCGAAAAACTTGAAATATCAACAAAACTAAGTATTTTCCTGCAGAACAACCATGAAATACATTGATTCTGGTTTGGTTATATCAGTTTAACTTAGATAGGGTTCCTCAAGGCCCACTCATTAACCATGATCTGTTTTATGAAAATCATTCTTCAAGGATGGACTTTTAATATGTATAGCCTTATTAGCTCAACTTTACTTTGTAAAGTTTGAGCTATTGCCATGGCTTTGTCGTCCGTCGTCCGTGTGTGCGTGTGTGCGTGTGTGCGTGTGTGCGTGTGTGCGTGTGTACGTAACGCGTCAACAATAGAGGCTACAGGTCGTACCTTTGATCGGATCATTATGAAATTTGTCATAGCTGTTGACATCAACATTTGTACCGGAATGATTCATTTTGGGGTCATACGGAAAAAAACATGGCCGCCAGCGGCCATCTTAGATTTCAAAGTTCAATCCATTAGCACGGGCTACAGGCCGTACTGAATGTCTGATCGTCATGAAATTTGTCATGGATGTTAATATTGACATGTAGATGGGAACGAGTAATTTTGGGGTCATTCGGCCAAAAAACATGGCCGCCAGCAGCCATATTCGATTTTACTCTTTGCATGACTAAATCCTTTAGCACGGGCTACAGGTCCTACTTTTAGTCTGATCATCATAAAATTTGTCATGGATGTTAACAATGATATGTAGATGGGAACGAGTCATTTTTGGGTTATTCGGGCAAAAAACATGGCCGCCAGCAGCCATCTTGGATTTTACTCTTTGTATGACTAAATCCTTTAGCACGGGCTACAGGTCGTACTTTTAGTCTGATAATCATGAAATTTATCATGGCTGTTGAAATTGGAATGTAGATGGGAACGAGTCATTTTGGAGTCATTCGGACAAAAAACATGGCCGCCAGTGGCCATCTTTGTTTTCAAAATTCAATCCATTAGCACGGGCCACAGGTCGCACTGTTCGTCTGATCGTCATGAAATTTGTCATGGATGTTAATATTGACATGTAGATGGGAACGAGTAATTTTGGGGTCATTCGGCCCAAAAACATGGCCGCCAGCAGCCATCTTGGATTTTACTCTTTGTATGACTAAATTCTTTAGCACGGGCTACAGGTCCTACTTTTAGTCTGATCATCATAAAATTTGTCATGGATGTTAACAATGACATGTAGATTGGAACGAGTCATTTTGGGGTCAATCGGTCAAAAAACATGGCCGCCAGCAGCCGTCTTGGATTTTACTCTTTGCATGACTAAATCCTTTAGCACGGGCTACAGGTCCTACTTTTAGTCTGATCATCATAAAATTTGTCAAGAATGTTAATAATGACATGTAGATGGGAACGAGTCATTTTGGGGTCATTCGGCCAAAAATCATGGCCGTCAGCAGCCATCTTGGATTTTACTCTTTGTATGACTAAATCCTTTAGCACGGGCTACAGGTCGTACCTTTAGTCTGATCATTATAAAATGTGTCATGGCTGTTGATATTGGAATGTAGATGGGAACGAGTCATTTTGGGGTCATTCGGACAAAAAACATGGCCGCCAGCGGCCATCTTGGATTTCAAAATTTAATCCATTAGCACGGGCCACAGGTCGTACTGAATGTCTGATCATCATGAAATTTGTCATGGATGATAATATTTACATGTAGATGGGAACGAGTAATTTTGGGGTCATTCGGCCAAAAAACATGGCCACCAGCAGCCATCATAGATTTTACTCTTTGTATGACTAAATTCTTTATCACGGGCTGCAGGTCGTACCTTTAGTCTGATCATCATAAAATTTGTCATGGATGTTAACAATGACATGTAGATGGGAACGGGTAATTTTGGAGTCAATCGGCCAAAAAACATGGTCGCCAGCAGCCATCTTGGATTTTACTCTTTGTATGACTAAATCCTTTAGCACGGACTACAGGTTGTATCTTTAGTCTGATCATCATAAAAATTTTCATGAATGTTAATAATGACATGTAGATGGGAACGAGTCATTTTGGGGTCATTCGGCCAAAAAACATGGCCGCCAGCAGCCATCTTGGATTTTACTCTTTGTATGACTAAATCCTTTAGCACGGGCTACAGGTCGTACCTTTAGTCTGATCATTATAAAATGTGTCATGGCTGTTGATATTGGAATGTAGATGGGAACGAGTCATTTTGGGGTCATTCGGACAAAAAACATGGCCGCCAGCGGCCATCTTGGATTTCAAAATTTAATCCATTAGCACGGGCCACAGGTCGTACTGAATGTCTGATCATCATGAAATTTGTCATGGATGATAATATTTACATGTAGATGGGAACGAGTAATTTTGGGGTCATTCGGCCAAAAAACATGGCCACCAGCAGCCATCATAGATTTTACTCTTTGTATGACTAAATTCTTTATCACGGGCTGCAGGTCGTACCTTTAGTCTGATCATCATAAAATTTGTCATGGATGTTAACAATGACATGTAGATGGGAACGGGTAATTTTGGAGTCAATCGGCCAAAAAACATGGTCGCCAGCAGCCATCTTGGATTTTACTCTTTGTATGACTAAATCCTTTAGCACGGGCTACAGGTTGTATCTTTAGTCTGATCATCATAAAAAATTTCATGAATGTTAATAATGACATGTAGATGGGAACAAGTCATTTTGGGGTCATTCGGCCAAAAAACATGGCCGCCAGCAGCCATCTTGGATTTTACTCTTTGTATGACTAAATCCTTTAGCACGGGCTACAGGTCGTACCTTTAGTCTGATCATCATAAAAATTTTCATGGCTGTTGAAATTGGAATGTAAATGGGAACGAGTCATTTTGGGGTCATTCGGACAAAAAACATGGCCGCCAACGGCCATCTTGGATTTCAAAATTTAATCCATTAGCACGGGCCACAGGTCGTACTATTCGTCTGATCATCATGAAATTTGTCCTGGATGTTAATGTTGATATGTAGATGGGAACGAGTAATTTTGGGGTCATTTGGCGGAAAAAACGTGGCCGCCAGCAGCCATCTTGGATTTTACTCTTTGTATGACTAAATTCTTTAGCACGGGCTACAGGTCGTACCTTTAGTCTGATCATCATCAAATTTGTCATGGATGTTAACAATGACATGTAGATTGGAACGAGTCATTTTGGGGTCAATCGGCCAAAAAACATGGCCGCCAGCAGCCATCTTGGATTTTACTCTTTGTATGACTAAATTCTATAGCATGGGCTACAGGTCGTACCTTTAGTCTGATCGTCATAAAATTTGTCATTGATGTTAACGATGACATGTAGATGGGAACGACTCATTTTGGGGTCATTCGGCCGAAAACATGGCCGCCAGCAGCCATCTTGGATTTTACTTTTCTTTTCATGTCTATAAACTAGTATTAGACATTCAACTTTCCACATTCCTAATCGCTCCATTGACTGTAATATATTAAATTATTCCCTTTCCAAGTTGAGCTACAGTGTCATTGACACTTTCATTTTAAAATATTTATGATATGAACATACATGTACATGTATTCACCCACCATCATTTCTTGCAATTGCAATGGAGTCGAATTGTTAACATTTTAAAACATTTACCCTACAACCACTGGATTTGGGATAGAATACAGAACACATTGATACATTGGGTTTCAAGCACATGTTTATTTAAAAGACAGAAGAAAAAAAACATACATATATGTCCACTTACGATGACTTACCTTCAGTAGAATTTGCCACCACTTCGTTATCTCTAAAGCAATGGCTAATACCAGTAACTTGCTGAAATGCAGGCAATATGGGGTAGACAGTAATATGGAAGATTAATTATATATTTATCTTGGGGAAAATAGTGGTTTAGACATAAAATAATTTTTGTCATGGTTAAATGCTTATAGCTTTTGTGAAGAATCTGTCCCAAATTTCACTTTGTTGTTTGTCGTGACTGGACAGGGTGGGTAACCATGGACGCATGATCAGGGGTCAAACCTAGGACGCATGATCAGGGGTCTGTATCATTCACAGAACTCAACCATGCGTAGCATGTGAAATCCTTTTGGCATCAATTAATATAAAATCTTTGCAATTTAGTTAGTTTTTCATTTTCATTCACTTGTTTCCTCGTACTGGCGTACATGCCCATTTTTTATCAGATCGTGCCATGAATCTCTACTCTGACCAACACATGTTGAGATCATATTCCACCAGTACAAAACCTTGGAACTTTTTTAAGTTTTGACAGGGAACCTTACAAAGTCCCAAAAATAACACGGGGAATATATTTAAAATATTATCTGTTCCTTAATAGCGTACTTTATGTGAAGGTCCCAACTCGGAAATGCATGCTTTTCAGTGACTTTTGAGAGCCGATATTGCAATAAACATTCAATTAATTACCTAGGAAAAATTCCATAATTGTCAGAAACGCAAAGCAAAATCGCTCATAAAGTCACTTAAATCGTGAAATTTCAAGTTGGGACCTTCACCTACAGCTAGTGAAGTACATTATTAAGAAACAGATAATAACAAAGAAATATATTCCCTGTGTTAATTTTTCGATTTTATAAGGTTCCCTGTCAAAACTGGTGGCATATATGATCTCAACGGGCGTTAGCCATATAGTAGAGAATCATGGCATGATCTAATTTTTGATAAGTCCCCCCTTTTTTGCAGCACTTGAATGAATGCATTAATGGTTCATTTTCATTGATATTTCTCTCAGTGGCTACTTGATCAACCTGCTCAGGAGTGTACTTGCTTACTAAATCTAGCAAAAATCATCGTCAGTTGGACAAATTTAAAGATATATATATATGTAATTGCCCAATAATCGACAAAAAAGTATTGGAAATAAGGAAATTATTTCATCTGTTCCTTCCAAAACATACTATCAAACACGTGTGTCAATGGGTCGGCGTCGTCAGAAATAATACAATCGGATAATGCGCATTTTTCTCCCAGACTGCTTTCAACCAAATATTTGTGTGGTAACTCGGGATACCCAGAGGCGGAGGTTATAACGGCGTTAGTTTTTTCAAAATTTTGATATAAAATAATTTAATTAAATAAATAAATAACACACAAATTAAAATAAGCTCGCTATGGGCCTTTTTCAGAATCAAACATCGCCGTGACGGTCTTGTATTTCCGGAATATTTGTAAAATTTTCATATGTGAAGACACTGCTGAAAAAATATGTTGAAGACAATAGCCTTTAGTCGATTATCAGTAATGATTTTCTGCGCACTATCAATGAGGTCTGGGATATTACGGTTGAGTGTAGTTTTACTTTTGACGTAATTCCAAAATGCTTTTAGATTGTGTTTAACTTTCTTTGCCAATTTTCTTTCCAATTTTTTCTTAGTATCTCTAATTTTATCAGTAAATCTGTTTCGGATTCTTTTGTAAACATCGTAGTCGTTCGTCTTTCCACTGTTTCTGAATGATCTGTATGTTTTCCTCTTTTGGTTTATAAGGTCGATTAGGTCCCTGTTGGCCCAGATATTTGTTTTCGCGCATTTAGTTTTGTTTGATTTGGACATTTACTTGAACTATTTTGCTAAACTTATCATAGTATTTATTTCAAGCAGTATCCGTTACTAAACTGTTCAGCAGTTGCAAATCGACACTTGCCACTGCACTGCGTATGTCACTACAATTTGTTTTTATGAAAATTTGCAGAATTATGACGGACCAATTGTCACCAAACTCCACCATAATAAATTGTCACACCTACTATGACATCGCTACTGTGGTACGTGTGTCCGCAGCCATTGTCATTGTTTTAGTTGTGATAGGAGTATCGGTTTGTTTGTTTGTTTGTTTGTTTGTTTGTTTTTTTTTTTTTTGAGAAACCGCTTTTCCGGACCACCATTTATGTTCAGCAAGAACACCGTTACTGCATTATTAGGACATGACAATCGAAGACGTGGCGCCATTTTCTTCCAATAGATTGTCATTAGTAGATGTTATGACAAACAAATGGAATGAATCCATTCATTTGTTAATACAGAGCAAGCTGTAGTTGCAGGTATTTTATGTTTGTAACTTCTAAGTAGAAAATTCATTACAAAAAATAAATTTTTAATATTTTATAAAATTATTTTGCTGATTAGTTCTGTATATTGATCCTTTTTTGGAAAGTATAAACTATTTTCTCCACAAAGAAATCATTTCCACGTTCAAATTCCATGACTATGATCTGGTATGACCAATTAACTTACAATTAAAGACAATATTTTATTGGCATAGAGGTAATCCACCCGTGCGTCAGATTTGTTGATTTCTGCCCCTTATTCCTTATCAAAACCGCCTTAGCTATTAACCTTTACACAAAATAGGAGAATAAACTACAAACATTGATATTATGGCCGACCCTCAGAATACTGCCAATGTGAATTTTTCACGCTCCTCGAAATATGTTAAGAATTTTTTTTATTTAATTTCGTGAAAAATAACATAGCATATCCATGTTTAGTTATCTTCTATATCACTATATTATATGATAACACCCCTTCAAGTTGAAACGAAATTTAACGCGTTATATGTACAATTATTCCCAGTATTACAACTGAGTATTAGGGAAATTACTTACCTCTACCCCACCAAAATGTACAATTTAGACAAAAAGGTCAAAAACATAAAAAGTGCCATAAAATTCGAAAGTGACACTTCTCAGATGGCAAACAAACTTCAAAAGATGCTTATTGTTATGCGCTATCATAAAAATCCAGTCTTAAAAATTCCGCTGAGGGGCAGGGTGTCCATGTGTTTGTTCAGGGTCTATAGTCTCAGGTTAGCTAAAAACGCGACACCAGATATATCAGGGACGTGGTTAGATGGTCTCCGTTGGTGCGGTGTCCAAGTGAACAACATGCTATTGTACTCAAATTTGTGTATTGTGTCTCAATTATGCCTGTATATATACGACGACTTGATTGAAATTAAATATATCTAATTGCCAACTGCACTACCTTAATCTATATATAGACCAAAATGTCCTAGTCTCAGAAATTCAATTTGCACCCCGTCCCCTTGGCAGGAACTTTCCAATTGCTCGCACAAGCTTTCCAGCCTAACACTCGACCCCCGTAAGGTTAAAACTTGTCCAACTGGTGACCGGTTTATAAATAATAATTTACCAAAAGTTTTCTAAAAACAAAAAAATTCGCACAAAACACACCCCTCTGTCCCCCTAGCTCCTAACCACTCTCCTTGCCTCTCCCCCTCAGTAGCATATGTATTCTTCAAAGATATAAGCCTATATATACAAAATCGACAAATTTCCGTTGAAATAAATTTCATTTGGCTCGAATTTGATTATTGTTTGAAACAAGTGGTTTCTATATGGAATGGTTTGCAGACTGAACAATTCAATACGAGAATCGATACCTAAACTCAGACCCCAGATCACTGCTCTGTTGACCGGACCCTCCCCCCCCCCCCCACATCATGGTGGGAATTTCTCTCAATGATGGCGAAGGGTTATATCAGAGAGTTTTAGATTGCAATCTTGCAACTATATATATACACCCACCAAGCATTATATAGCTGAAGGGGCCATTTTCGCAATATGTTGGTGCGCTGGGTACCCAGCTTTATGGAAAGGTATTTTGGGGACCCAGCTTGACCTTTGCATGGGTAATCATCTTTAAAATTGAAATTTCTGACTGACAATTCCTATTTACCGGTGATATTACTTTTTGATTTACGAAAACGTATGTGACATAAAACCGCAAAGATCAAGCTGTGTACCAAAACACTTATTCCCAAAGCCGGGTACCCAATACCAACATACCAAAATGTGGCGACAATGCCTTCAGTCATACTATACCCATGGCAGGACGCTCTTTAAAAACACTTCTTCGAATATTTCCGTTATTTCGTCAAAAACACTTCTTCAAATATATCCGTTATTTCGTCAAAAACACTTCTTCTCATACAAATCACCGTTATTTAGCAAATTAACATTATTTATAGAGTTATTGCCCTTAATGCAGGATTAACAAAACATGTCTTCATTTAGTGGACAATCCCAAGCTCGCGTGCCACGCGTGGTTGGATTGTCCATTTATTAATGACCATTTTAGGTACCGATTGTCCATTTATAAGTGGACAATCCTTGAAGAATTGTCTGATAATAACGTACACTGAAATGTGTTATGCGGAGTTTATCAACAAGTTGCAATACATCAACAACCAAGAAAACCATAGTCAGAAATGGTAACGCCACCAAGATCATATTATTAGCCATAAATATAAATTATAATATAAAATATATTGGTTACATGAATGCACCGCCTCAGAATTCCGTTAAAACAACTAATCCTTCAAATTATTACAAAAAACTACGGCTTATTACTGCAGGTTTCTCATTCACCACACCAGAAAGCTTCTAAATGCGGATCAAAAATTGTGTTCCCGCCATAAAATCTTCAAGTGTGCATGACCCAGCCATTGTTCATACCTAAACACTGAACGCAATTAACGCGTCATAATACATGTAGTTATATACTGTAACTATAAGACATCCAGCGAATACACGCGTAGTACACCCCACGAAAACCCGAAATGTGTTGTCCTGCGAGATATCCCATAGCTATAGCTCAATTTGACACGGCCAGATTAGCTTTTCTACAATATCCTAAAACAATAAAGCTTCTCAAATCATTCGGAATAGTCAATAGAACTTTCACGAACTTGGACATTCCAACTACAGCTTTTACCCGACTCGGGGTCGCAGTACAACTTTAACGCGTCCCAAAATAACCGGAAAAACCAATTATCTATTTATAAAACCTACACAGGACCATGGATTTCTATAATTTGGCCAACAATAAACTAAGTTAATAAGCACGACCCATCCCCCACCACCACGCATATTGTATACTATGTATTATGTAACTTGCAAATGTAGTGTGTCAGACATTTGCAGAATTGTATTGCATAATACTTATTGGATTATATAATGGTGTTGTGTGTTGATGTGTAAATTGAACTTCTCCCTGATAATAGCTCACTTCTCCCTAGTAATCAAATATTGAGGAATGTATGGGCGGCCGTTGGATAGGAAATTACATTAAATAAAAGTTAATGGTGGTTTGTTCAAACAATTACATTCACCGCACAATATCAGTCCATTCCGTTTAAATAGCAATCTTTTTTCAAACCAATGGTGTCAATATTCAAACCAATAGTCGTTGTTATATTCAATAGGAGACAATTAAATTTTAATATATATAGTTTTATACACAATGTTGACCGATGCAGAATTAACGTTCTATTTCAATTTAATGTTATTCACTTTTCAACCAATATCAAATCATAAACAATTGGTACAGCTATCGCATATTCAATATATGTATATTTCGTTTCAATGGCCATATTTTCCTAATCAATATAGAAGTCTCCAATCAACGATGTTCATTTTCAAACCAATAGACATATTTTACTAATCAATATAGAATTCCCCAATCAACGATGTTCATTTTCAAACCAATATACCTTGTCATTCTTACATTTAATAGATTTCATATCCACATCAATTATCATCAACGCAGAATTAATGTTCTATTTCAATTCAATAGGTTTCGTATTCCAATCAATATCTAACAGCAAAATCAATGATCTATTTCCGGTAATATTCAATGGTCGTAGTTGACATTTTAATAACTACCGTTTACAAACCAATATTCAATTCTCGAATTAACGCTAGGGGCGCCACCAGGGACGTTGAAGATACTTGGTTCATGTGACGTAAGGCATACTCGTGGTGGAAACCCCAGATCTATGTAGTCTATTTATATATTGCTGACGTCACGTGAACCGAAGTTCTCCACACAATCCATATATAATATGTGGTTCCTCGATCATGACGCAGCGCCCTCTTGCGTCTATTTGATTATTTTGTCTATTGGTTATAAATCGACTCATATTAGTTCGGGATTTGACTGTTAGATTTTCATGGACTGCTGTTAGTTTCGTATTGTCGTTTATTGATAGAAATGCTATTAAAAGGAAATTGATGTATATTAAATGTACGATAGCTGTATTAGAAATTGTTTTATATATTGGTTGGAATATGAGTACTATTGAATTGAAATAGAACATTAATTGTGCATCTATCAACATTGACTAGAAAACTAAATATATTACAATGAAATTGTCTCATATTGAATATAAAAAAGACTGTTGGTTTGGAAATGAACACCATTGGTTGGGAAATAATATATTGATTTATAAAAGATTGCTATTGATGAATGCTTGATGCATGCAATTATATAGTTAAACAATCCACCATTTTTTTTTATTTGACGTATTTTTCGACAAAACGGCTGTGACTTTTCACATTTGAAACCTCTAGGCCGGTCCCTGTACTCAACACAGATTCCCACTGGTCGCAATATAAACTATACGGACGTGAAAATCCCAAGCTTTGAAATAGTGTGTCTGCCATTTGCAGAATGAGGTCCCCAGAGTGTGAATTTAGTGACGCTATCCCACAACTGCTCAACTGCTATGGGAAACCTAGGCTCAGATTGAAGTTCACCGGTAGACGCCACAACCGTCCAATCTCGCTACTCTCATCATTTTGATGAGAGTAGCGAGATTGGACGGTTGTGGCGTCCAGTTCACCAGTTGAAGTTGGAGATGTTCACTCATTATTCACCCCGATTATGCATTTTACCTTCTGCAAATTAGGGGACATATAAACTCAATAGAAGGGGGAACGTAACTAAAAACAATGTTAATTTGAGACTATATAGATACTTCAAAGAAGATGAGGCCGAAGTAGAATGAGGTCCCGCCGTGTGGGATATCGTCACTAAATTCATCCTATGTGGACCTCATTCTGCAAATGTCAGACACAGACACTGAATTCAGGCTTGGTAAGTTGTGCTTGATAGGCGAACTCGAAGTTAGAAGTTTTTCAATCTTAACGTGTTCATCAAGGCTTGCATGACGACATTGCCATTTCGTATGGCTGAATTGGTCATTGTCGGATAGACACCCAGGATCTCCTAAACGTGCAAAAAGACACACAGGATCTCCCAAATGTGCAAAAAGTCACCCAGCATCTCAAAGTATCATAAAACATCGATTATAAAGTAGTCGCATGTTAATTACTATTATTACAATAATTATTTGTTTGTGATATTCAAGTGAATTTGAATAGACTTTGCACCACGATAAGTTTGACTGTCGCAGACGAACGAGACTTCGAGATTCTGTGTGACTTTTTGCACATTTGGGAGATCCTGCGTGTCTTTTTGCTCGATACCATGCGACTTTTTGCTCGATACCATGCGACAATGACCAATTCAGCATTGCTATGCAATGTCAACAACATGGAAAGAATCCTGAGAGATTTTTTGGTCCAGTGATGGTTCCATTTGCAAACATATAAACCTCTTTATGAGGGTTCCAGATCAGTAGCTTAAACCACTATGGGTTTTTACCATGACGTCACATTTTATATATAGGTGAGGGACATCACACCCTGTAATGGAATTTCAATATGAGAAACCAGAGTTTCATGTTGCCATTAATCAAATTTGAGAGATGCCAGCAGCATTGTTTATCTTTGACGTCATCTAACCAAAGGCCAGAGCCAGAGTTAATATATAGAGAGATAGGACACTCAGTGCTAAACCTGTATTTACCTCAGCTGGTACTCTGGGTCTCTAAACACACTGACACTATTAATTTATGGCTTCATTACTAAATATTTAAAGGGACACATTGGATACCTTTTTATGAACTTGTATCATAATCATCAATATCTAAATGAAAACGAATAAAAGTTAAAACAAAAATTTAATAAATTGTTTTCAGTTAAATTGAGCAAGGAGTTTAATCTAAAAAAATATATTTTATTTTCGAAAAAGGGTCATAACTCCTTTAAACTAAATTGGATCAAACCCATATTCGAACTCTATTAGTATTTTGGGTTGAGAAACTCACATACCAAATTTGGTTCCAATTCAGATAAAAAATGTTTGAGTTATCGCATTATGCGTAAAGTGTCTACGGACAGACAGACAGACGACGGACGAACGACGAGTGGTCAATCCGGACGTCGACACTATGTTTACCATACTATGGTATGGGTAAACATAAAAATGGCAACGGTGTTGAGTCTTTTGCTTATCGCTCTCTATTTACGTTCTATTTTACTATGGCTGAATTGGTCATTGTCAGATTGACACCCAGGATCTCCTAAGCGTGCAAAAAGTCACCCAGCATCTCAAAGTATCATAAACAATCGATTATAAATTAGTCGCATGTTAATTACTATTATTACAATAATTATTTGTTTGTGATATTCGAGTGAATTTGAATGGATTTTCCACCACGATAAGTTTGACTGTCGCAGGCGAACCAGACTTTGAGATTTTGTGTTACTTTTTGCTGATTAGAGAGATCATGCGTGTCTTTTTGCTCGATGCCATGCAACAATGACCAATTCAGCATTGCTATGCACGGTCAACAACATGGAATGAATCCTGAGAGATTTTTTGGTCCAGTGATGGTTCCATTTGCAAACATATAAACCTCTTTATGAGGGTTCCCGATCATTGCACCATAGTAGCTTAAACCACTACGGGTTTTTACCATGACGTCACATGTTGTAAGTATTGAAAACTCTATAATGAGCTTTTGCAATCCCGAACATTTGGCATCGTCTCGGCCAAGATCTACGTGCACAATCGGCCCATCGACTGATATTATGTTGGAAAACCTCGCTTTGGCGGCCATAATAAACTCATTAGAATCGCTCATTAGGAAGAGCAATGATGAATTGGACTTTCCAACTTTTCGCTTCGTTAACTCTTTCCTTAGCAACGTAAATAAACTTCCAGTCGTGGACATGGCGTTAATATTTGGATCATCGAATGCCATCGTAGGATTTTTACGCATACGCAAGTGTGCACAAATCAAAGTGTTTGTACCCGGATGTCTAATGGTATCCATTCGTATCTGCATATATTCAGGCAACTTGAACAACTCGTGGTATGATTGGCTGTTTGCCTGAGCATTATGTGTCAAAGCATAGGAAAGGCACTGCTTTAGAAAGATGTTATATTTGGAACAACCGAACAGTTCCCAAAAACCAACAACAAGAATAATACTCTGTTTTATTGCTCTGAAATCGAGTTTCTCGAATGATGTAACTTCATCTCTATCTTGGGTTGAGAAGAGCATCTTATTCGACATCATCCTCAGTGTCGCCACACGCTCCGGCTCATTCTTATAAATATTCATCAGCTGACTTCCGTCATATAACCAATTAAATTCGTTCGGCTCCAGCACATGTTCAAGTCTGCACCAATTTGGTCTTCGCATAAATATCCCATATTTCCTTCCAAGACACTTGGCTATCGGGTTGAGTGGTAGGATACCTCTAAACCGGTCACCCAACCCTCCACAGCCGCTTTTCCCGGCACAGACGTAAAATATGTATGTTTTGTTATCATCTGTAGTTTGGCGTATTATGTTATCTTGGTTATATTGATTATCTGGACTATCGAGATAAGTCATGAAATCTTGTAAGAACCTCGTTTGACCTTGACCCATACGAGTCTTTCGACCTTGACCCACGTGACCCATACGAGTTAATTGACCTTGACCCACTTGACCTACTTGACCCATACGAGTCATTTGACCTTGACCCACTTGAGTCCATTGAATTTGACCCACTTGACCCATATGAGTCATTTGACCTTGACCCACTTTCCACATACGCACGTTCATCGTAGATTCATGGTAAATAACAAGGTACAACACGGCAGCAGCTGTTGCCAGGAACAAAAAGTACTTTATCTGGAAAAAATAGAAAATATATATAGTGTTCGTAATAAGTGTTGGGATAGGGAAGTTGCATCACCTCCGATTCACCTGGATAATGACAACATTTCAACGGCGTGGATAGTCCTACCAGTTGTTTTACACCCCCTCCAACGTAGTTATGGTAGAAAATACTACACCGTTGTGACGATACAGAAAGTGCTTCGTAACCCTTTCGTTATATGAGGCAATTGGTAGTGTTTCCGGTATGGTAAAAACAAAGAATGTTCGGATGACTGTTTAGTTAACATAAGTACATCCTATAAATGTCTATCAATTGATTCAGTCTTTTTAGAGTGTATAAATTATGCAAATGGGTATATAGTATACTTTGATCAGCATGCATGCATGCATGTACTTCGATGTCAATCATATCATCGAAACAATTTAGGCCTAAATTTAATCTCGAAGATATTACGACACTTTAAATTATTGATTATTGTTCCTTGCCTGGCAGCTGCAAAATGTAGAAAATGCATTTCCAAAATTCAATGGTCATATATGGAAAAAATATTAACCACCCACATATTACCGAAAAACAACCAATCCTATGTCTCAATCCGTTACCATCGAAAGACGATGGGTAGATAAACACGGTCTATATAATCACGTGGGCCTAAATGACGTTGGGCGGTTGGACTCGATCGACGACCCGATTGGAACTTTAAAACAAAACCAGCTCGGCAAGATAATAATATAACAAGAAGAAATGTTTTGGGTATAATGGCATAATAGATGACGATCGAGTACGTAATAAGCACAGAACCACATACTTATATTTGGACTTGGATATTGCAGTAAAAAGTTATATTTCCAGTAAAATAAATGAATACTGTTGAATATTGAAATATAATGATCCGCGACCTATTTTTATCATGTACCACGGAGTCTTTAGTTGTCAACCATAGCGGTATTTCTTCTGGATCTTTGTGTTGATTGCCAGACGTCATTTCAACATCACTGAATCACGTGACCGATATATGACCTAGGAATAGAATAATAAGAGATCAATCACCATCATCTTATGTGTTACCCTTATCTTTGAAGATGCCTCATGCGATGTGACCACATGTACGTGCATGTACGTTTCCAATAACCAAAAGTAACACGAAAGAACATATTTCTGAGTGACTTTCAACGATCTATGATAAAGAACGTTTGTGTTTCGTTCTTCGTATTAGTCTTAAAGATGATTGATCCGATGTGATACAAAATTTGTCCAAAAATCAACTTAACAAGCAAAAGAAAGAATGAAAATGTCAATTACACTGCATGTAGATTAATTTGAGGGGGCAATGTTGGACATATTGTTCTCTTAAATTAACTAGTTTTTGACTGGCCATGGGGGAAAGACCAGGACAAAGCTTTCCAAGTGTTGGACATGTCCAACCTGACACCGCCCCCCCCCCCCCCCCCCCCCCAAGGTTGGAAAATTTCCAGCTGATGGCCATTTCAGTCCAAAAAGTTTACCAGAAGTATGAAAATATGCAAATATTTGTCCAAATACAATAAATTCCCCCAATATATTGTTTGAAAATCAAACTGCAAGAACATTTTCAACCTATTTTTTGTGTGAAATTTTCAACTAATGTTGTGTCAGATATGAAATTTCCAACTGTTGAAAATTTTGACCAAAGTTGGGGGTGATACCACCCTCACCCCAACCCCCCAACCCACTGCGCCACGTCCCTGCCCACATTGCCTCCCCGGAAGCTCGGCCGCCTCTATGTCGACGCCGGTAGAATAGTAAGTGGCCTGACACGCTCTGTGTCAGAAGAGAAGGTCTAATGGAACTCGATTGGCCTCCCCTTAACGAAAGACGAAACCTTCATAAAATACATACCTGGAACAAAATATTAACTAGTCATGTCCCTAAATACCTCAACAATTTACTACCACAAACTGTCGGTGAAGCATCACGTTACCCCATCAGAAACCCTTTGCGATACATAAACTACTTCAACATTACGGCCTACTTCAACTCGAGTTTCATCCCATCCATAATCGCTGAATGGAATATATCGTGCAAAACCACTACTGACAACAACAAAATGACTAATGACTAATGACCCCTCATCAGAACCAACCAAAGACGAAATAATAAGTAACATGTATATAACTTTCTGCAAATATGAAATGACTATAAAAACCCCACCATACTACAACGCGGGTCAGAGGAGACTAAACATATTGCACTGAACACTCAGAAATAACTGCAGTGATCTGAACTTTGATAAATATGAAAAGTACATCTCAGCTCATTCAACGTGTAGATGTGGCAATCCATGTGAAGACGCAAACGGTTTTTTCTGCAGGTGTCCTTTGTACTAAGAGTCCAGATATATCATGTGGGCACGGTTGGGGGAACTTAATGTAACCATCGTCAGGGGGGGGGGTCATCCACTTGTTTTCGTACATTAGGCCGGGGTGGGTGGGTGGTTCAGCTGCGAAAAGGTCACTTTTTTCCTGAGTGGTCGCAATTTTTTTCTTCTTACAACATTTCTTCAATATAAATGCCCCAAAGTGTTCAGCATCATTGTTAAGGTGTGTATGACACTTAGGGCAGTGCTTAGGGTGTAGTTAGTGTGGATATAGGCATGATGCTTCTCAGAAATCCAGATTACGAACCAAATCTCAGGAATTCGCCTTTTACATCCGATCACATTGCCATGTACCAATGCTACTGGTTCCAGATGAAAATGGACAGTTATGTAGCACATGAATAAACTTTAATGTAAATAAAATGAAAACAGATATTCATTTATAGCATTAATTTTACTCATTATACCTGATCAGACCAGATAACCCAGTCAAAATTGTATCGGAACTTGGCATGGGACTGTTGACTGCAACAATGCATATCACTGAGACAACAATCTTGAGATGGTGGGACCCAGATAAAAGATTGGGCGAGCATACATAGAACTTGAATGTGTAGATATGGAGAAGGCTGCTAAGTGGAATAAACAAAATCAGAACAGATGAGTGAAAAGAAGGGAGAGAAAATATAATATAACTTAATATATATGCAAGTCTAAATATAATGTGCTGGTCATCAGCAAAATGATCGAAGTCTGCAGAAGGCGAATTTGGCGACACTACCCGGTATAGCATCAACACATTCAACCTCTAACAACCTCATTCTATTTTGGTCTCGACCAACCATGGAGAACTAGCTGCAGATGAGGGTCACATATGGTGAATTTCGTAATGCTATAGCCCACTATGCTGGGTAGCATCACTAAACTCACCCTCCTTGGAGCTTATTCTGCCGACTGCATATGACCGTCTTATTTTCAAGTTTCTATTTACACGCAGTACATGTATTTGTCTGAGTGTTTGACCTGGGTCTGGCCTTAGTACAGTACCTAGCCCAAGATCTCAGCTCATGGAAATGAAAATTAGTTTTGTGATACATAGTGGATTTCAGCTGAATACCTGTATTGTTGGAGAGTTAATTGCCAGGTGGTGTTGCCCTAATAATTTTTTCAAAAATCATAATTGACATAAATTCATGTGATACTATGGGACACATCTAAAGTTACACTTGCTGTGATGAAAAGAAGGTACACTAATGCTTTTATACTTGTTTACATGTATAATGAGCTACCTTAGACAATATTTGGGGAAGAAACAAATCAATAATTTACTGTTCAGCACATGTATTCTGTGTGTTATTTTGGATTTTTCCAAGTTTTTTTTTAGAACCTGTTTCGTGTTATTACAAAAGACTGGAATGACTTAGAAGAACCATAAATGGAAATAGGGTAACTGTAATACTGACCATCAAGCTTAAATGGTGTGATATTACAGATTTGGAGGTAAAAAGGGGGTGGGTACCCCGCATGAAATTGGAAAATATATTTTTTCCTTCAAATAGGGGGGTGGTGGGTACCCAAGAGCCGGAAAAAAGTTTGTTCAGCCTAATGTCATGGCACTTTTTTCCGACCCCCCCCCCCCCCCCCTGCCATCGTCTCTGAAAAAGATCTCCTGTTTGGCATTCCGCACTACTAGTCTGGTCGATAAACTAAAATTTTAGGGTCAACCTAGAAAAAATTTGGACTAAGTTGGTTTCTATTCCATTTTGAAGAGGAATATATCCTCTATAACATATCCAAAATCCGCTAAAATCCGCTTTGAGCATTTTCTGTAATACAAGATGGCGTCCATGATGGCAGTTGGTATAGAAAAATCCTGAATTTCGGTGGTAGGTGCGCCAACAAATACCAAATTAGTAATACAATAAAATTTACACAAACGATGCTTAGTCGTAAATCATGTCGGTAGAATGTCTGTCCAATATGGCCGCCAAAATGGACAAAATCGAATGAAATTTACAATTTGCGGAAAATTGAATAGCTGGTCATACAAGAACGAACATGTCCTCGAATTATACGAGGAAGAATGATTTCAGAATATAAGGGGAGCTATTAACAATAGTATGTAAGATTTCTCTCTAATGTATCTCGCGAGAGAGCAACCAAAAGCCAGGTCTCATACAACGATTAAATGTGGACTTTTTGGGAGCCAAGAAATAGAAGAATAACACAGTTTTATCTGTACTGTTTATCTTGAATCGTGTAATATATGTGTATTAAAACAGTTAAATGTGATATCATAGGGATGTATTCAATGTGTGACCTTTTTAGAAGCAGAAATATATGTAATGAAAACATTCTCACGAATGTGACCGATAATCATTTATTTTTGAATCTACAACACACAATCTGTCAAAATTCACTACTATAGAACAGTATGAGAGATATTCATATGGTACTAGGTTAAACGTGTAGAACCTATTGTCCGTGTCTTAAAATAGTAGTCATATTTGCCTCCAGCCAAGTGATTAAACACGAATATTTCACTTTTATCACACAGATACATGGTGGTATACCATGAACGCAATTTATCAAAATACAAAGGATTACAATAGACTATCTTCAGTAAATTCTCAACATAACCAAATTTGCCTACATACTATGTGGTAGAGACTGTCTTTATACCTGGAAATGATGTGCACATAAATGCACTAAGGCCACATATACGCGAAACGTACAACCTTTTCTGCAACCGCATCGCCGCGTTTACCCATTCTCCCTAATGTTACACATATCTGCTGCATACAAAACCAAAAATAGCAACATTGGGTGAATGGTAAACGCAGAACTAATAACTGTAAACGCCGATGACCTGATATTTAGCGCAAATCTGTGGGTGGCAATGGTAACATAATTTCAAACAACAAGATACTGACAACTAATAGTGTGCATTGCGTGGTACATATTCCTGTTGTAAAGTGCCGATGGAAGTAATTTGAACAGAATTGTCTACTAAGAAACCGGTTTGGGAGCACCATGAAAATTAGTACTAAATAAAATGTACCATGTACAGTCTCTTCGATCTAGTGAGATAGGGTACTATTCTGTTGAAGAGATAAGTGTTGCTTTACAGTATAATCAGCATTACGACATAAGTGTATGGTTTATTGTCACGGAGAGTGATGGAAATTCCGGAAATATAACTAGTATTTACACAGATAGGGTGGGCACTTCAGTGTCTGCGTTACATTCAATAATTAACATCATTCCAAAACGAAACTACCACGCACTGTGTGACGAAATATTACTTCGTGTGTTGCATGCCCGAAATAACTGTTTTTGGTCCGACTGTTGGATGTATTCTAATAAGAAATCCCGAACGTAAATCATTGGGTTAACGTGCGTTGCAATGATCGATAAATCATTCAGATAGATCTGTTTTAATTATATGTGTAGCTTTAAAGATATATAACAACATTCTTGTAAATTACAAATGTGTATTTTCGCTTATAGGAGGTTATCCAATATGTTGCTTTCGTCGTAGCTTGGATTGTAGTTGCGGCCATTTTGACAGCCATTTCATCGCCGCGATTGCATTGTTTTCTGTTTGTCACTCTATTCGCCCCCTATACTCTTTTACACAAACTGGTATATATCGGATGGAGGATTAATGCGTTCTGGTGTCGCCGATGAGGGATATTGTGGAAAAACGTACTTCACAAGGTCGAAAAATGAGCATTTTTTAAAATCTCTGTAAACAATTTTGCTCAAAGCGGATTTTAGCGGATTTTGGATATGTTGTAGAGGATATATTCCTCTTCAAAATGGAATACAAACCAACTTAGTCCAAATTTGTTCTAGGTCAAACCTTTTATCGACCAGACTATACAGTGAATCATTAAATACGCACATTTTCAAGACGGTACATTCATTTATTTCCTCGACAGACCGGTTTTGATCATTCTCATATCAAATTTGTATCCTACTCCCAAAACGCGGGACCATAGCCAGTTAGCCACACCAACAGCCACAACAGCAGCCACACGCATTAAACAGCAATTTTTTTTTTTTGAACCAATCTCAACATAATACATCTACAAGAAAACCATAGTCAGAAATGGTAACGCCACCAAGATTATAGTATTACATATAAATAGAAATTATAAAAAATACATAAAATATTTTGATAACAATTGCGTTTAAACAAGTAATCCTTCAAATTATTACTAACAAAGTAAACGACTGTGGGGTCACTCAACAGATTATAAAGATTTGGGCATAGTATACTGTAAATACTAAAATTTAAATGAAATAATTAAAAGATAAAATTTAGCAAGTAGTAAAAGTTAATTTTCTCATTTATTTTGTTGTTTTTGTTTAAATAAAGCAAAAATTTAAATGTAACATTTGGTTTAAAAAAAATGATTGACCGTGGCTCTTCCAATAATTGCGCGACTGACCTGGTCAATTGTTCTTATGAAGTTGTTTTGAGAATTACTATGGAGGGAAATAGTTATGGCTGTGGCTTCGCAAGTAATTAACTTGGTGACGTGATGTTAACAAATCTGAACTCCAGTTAACCAAGGACGCTTCATACCAAATATAAGAAGAATTAATAATTCTTTAGAAGTTGTTTTAAGATTTACTATGGAGGGAAAGAATTGTGGTGCTGGCTTCGCAACTATTTGACCTCATTGTTACAAATATAAATATTAGTCACTCAGGCAATAGATGTATCTATTCTGTATATTAAGTTATTGGGTCTTACGTGTCTTGAGATGTCTAAATAGTTTTCGATGAACAGATCGCGCAAGGGACCCACGCCAATCTTCTCTGTTGGGATTCCAATTGTTGGCTCATTAAATATGCACATATGCTTAAGATACAGTCGCACGATCCTGTAAGTCGGGTTTTGGATCGAAGTTAATGAAAATATCATTGAAATAATCGGTTTCACCCAATAAACATCCATATATTCAATATACATGTTTTGGAGCAGAATTAGGCAGTCCATGTTGGACGCCATCATGGAATTTGTTTTGTTTTAATTTTCACACATAATTATTAGTTATGTGGATGGAGTTCTCATTAAACCTCACATCCTTGTATTGGTTACAGTAATGCCCAAAGTAATTGACCACTTAACCACATCAGAATTATTGGTAATTTTTCAGGATTTGAAATCCTGAAAATTTACCAATAATTTTGCTGTGGTCAAGTGGTCAATTACTTTGAACATTACTGTATGAGGATAGAGTTATCATTGAACCTCAAATCCTTATATTGGTTACAGTAATGCCCAAAGTAATTGACCACTTAACCACAGCAGAATTATGGGTATTTTTTCAGCATTTACAATCCTGACAAATTACCCATTATTCTGCTGTGGTCAAGTGGTCAATTGTTTTGAACATTACTGTATGATGATTGAGTTATCATTAAACCTCCAATCCTTATATTGGTTACAGTAATGCCCAAAGTAATTGACCCTTTAACCACAGCATAATTATGGGTAATTTTTCAGGATTTAGAATCATGAAAAAATACACACAAATTTGCTGTGATTAAGTGATCAATTACTTTGGACATTACTGTATGTAGATGGAGTTAAACCTCACATCAGTGTGTTGGGGATTTGGACCTTGACTTGGGACCTTTGGTTTTTAACGCAACAAATGCGCGTACGCCTTATACACAAATTTCTTATGTAACCAGAGTTTTCTTGGATAAGACGAGTTTGAAGCCTGCTTACATTTCAAAATGTTGTCAGTTTTGTATTGTCTGCAGCGAACTCGACGCGTTGAAGCAAAAGTTACAAAAGATAAAATGTGTATGTGACGAGACTATAATACAAATGAAAAAATAAATTGAGGGAGGGGTGGGCGATACAGGGAACTAAGGGTTGAACCGATATAAATTTGTAGAGCGATAACGACCAATGTTGACATATTATGCATATCAACTCTACTGTTGCAACAAGGCTATAAAATAGGGGGGGTGTCAGAATCTTAGTCATCTCTATATAGTGCCAGAATAGTCATTTATGGAGTTCTATAAGATGTTGGGTTGGTTATATGGACTCGGAGAAAAGGGGTTTGTACCGATGAACTGACATAAATTAGTGGATCAATGTTGCCATGTAATGCATAGCGACTGTACTAAAGCAGCAATGATATAAAATTGAGGGGGGGGGGTCTGAAATTATATCTATAGATGGCACCAGGATTATATAGAAAGGAAAAGCAATTGATATACGTATACAGTATACTATAGTAATACCATAGACATATAAGTACAAGTATCACGAAATAAAATATTACGTAACATGACTATATACCGATGAAAGAAATAAATAAATTGGACCGGGATTAGAGGTTGGGTTGGTTATATGTGGATAATTGGATATGGAATTCATACCGATGAAACGATACAAACTAGTGGAGCGATAAAGACCAATGTTGACACTTAGTCAGGCTACGCGGGGGAAATAGGGGTTGATACGATAGACCGAAATAAATTTGTCGAGTGATAATGACCAATGTTGACGTATAAAGTAACGCGACTGTACTGTCCCACAATTATCAGGGTGAACCGGTCAAATATGGACTCTAGTGCCCAATATCGAACAGCTCAGAAAACATTTGTAGGGCCATAAAATTTATTTAACATGGCATCTGCCATATACAAATCCATTTATGTCGATAAATCTCTTATTTTTCAAAAAATTAAGCTCAAACTTGGTGTCTGTGTTTGGGATACTTATATATTCCTAAAATGACAGGGTACAGCACGTAATTATTTTTTAGATCGAAGAAATGATTTTTTTTCGATGATAAAATTTAACAAAGGATTTCCCATTAAAATCGATTTATGTCTATAAAACTGTCATTTTTCATAATTTTGAGCTGAAACTTGGTGTATATGTGTTTAATACTACTATATTCTTAAAATGACAGAGTTCAGCGCGTAATTATGTTTTAGATGGAAGAAATTGAATTTGTTTTCGATAATAAATTTGCAGCGTGGAGGGTCATCGAGTGCGCTCAATTTGTAAACAAAGTTTTGTCAATAGTCGTTTTGGTCAAACTATCCATTTTTAGACCGGGACAGCAGATCCGAATAGTAACTAAGATGTATTTAGATAGAATTATCAAAAGAATTTGACCGATCAGGGTAGATTTTAAGAGAATCGAGTGGAGAAATCTTGGTGATAATTCCAGAAAATAAAAATGGAGGAGAAACACAATTAAACTACCACAATGCACTTCACTAAACTAGGGGTTCCCAATGGGTTACACATTATTTTCAGTCTATCAGATTATTTATATTTTCAACAACAAGTGACTTTAAGTTTACAATTTCAGCCTGTCCTGACTCTATCGATACGATTTATCACATTTTCAAAAACATATTGTACACCGGTGGCGTTAATTTTACAATTTAAGCATCAACGTGATTCTATCGGTACGATTGAGTAAGGTACAAATAAAAATATAAAAAAAATACACCAGGGGCTCCCAATAGGTGATATATTATTTTCAGGCTATCAGAGTATTTATATTTTCAACAACATATTATTACACCGGTGACTTTAAGTTTACAATTTCAGCCTGTCCTGACCCTATGGATACGATTCATCATATTTTCAAAAACGTATTATACACCGGTGCCGTTAACTTTACAATTTCAGCATATACGTGATTCTATTGGTACGATTGAGTAAGGTACAAAAATTCTCCAAGAATACATTCGCCCTGTCCACCACACAATATCAAAATCACAGAAACTAGATACACCACATGTGGCGTAATTAGCAGCCGAATTCCAGCGGAGATGAGCTCTGATAAGTTCCGTAACTTGTTGTCCGATCCTCTGTGCCCACACTTCTCTGTATGTTAATAATAATGTATAATGTATATTGTGGGTCACAATAAAATATGTTCAACCGACTAAATCTACATATATAAACTGGAATGTGCGTATATATAATTATACAACAAGGCTAGGGTGTGGTCACCCGAAGGGAGCATGCTATGACTATAGGGCATGTGTTTTTGTCAGACGAATTACTATTTCTAGGATATGGTAGAGTCGCTTATGTACTTCCGTGGGAATTTTTTGAACAAATGGAGAGACTATGCTATTATGATAGGGTATCACTTACTTTGTCGGAAAAAGTTTGTTAGACTTCATGGGTCCGCGACTGGAGGGAGTTATGGCGTCACAAAGATGACGTCATTGTCAGTTCAGTTCAAATGCAGGGTTGTCCTAAGAACTGATGGAGTCTGCGCATATTTTTGAACTGTTATACATTTTGTTTCAGTAAGGACAATTCACCAATAGTAGTTATCAAAGTACAGTACCCAAATTCACGGGAAAATGTTATTCCAATCAAAGATGGCTGCCAAAATGACACCAGAAAATGAAAACAATTGCGATTTTCAAGAATCTCATGTAAATGAGCTTCCGTTTGGTAGCGACTGCGAATTGTGACAATGCAGTGTTTTATTATTACTTCAGCAGTGTAGTGCATAAATGTTATTGTACAAAACATGTTCGAACTGTCAGAAAATCCACTTTAGACAACCGAATTATAGAATTTTGTCAAAAATCAATTCCGATATTCTAGCAATAGATTTAAAGAAATGAGCGGAATTCAGTGAGGGGGGGGGGTAAGTATTCTTGCCACATGCGGAATTATTATCAAACTTCAACAGAACTGTTCAATATCATCCCAAATGGCTACCAAAATGGCAGTCAAACTACAAACGTCAGTGTTCGTTACACCACCAAATGTCGCCCTGGCATTCCATCATGGGTTATCGGCTACTTTTCAGTAAATGCGCATAGCTTTAATTTCGTATACAAACTAACGGATGTCCTATACTGCATTTGTGTCTTCAAATCTCCTGATATTAAGTGAGGTGGGAGTTGAAGAGAAAATCCAACTCTCTATGTGAAATTAGAAAGTATGTGTAGACCTCCATCTTAGCTTGATGGACAAATATTACCATCTCAATGTCTAGCCTTCTGTTCTATACTCTCGGCCTGAGTACTAATTGAGATATATTGTGGTTAATCGTTGGTGTTAGTTCTTTTCATGACACCTCCTCAGTAGTCCAAGTCTTCTCGTACTAAAGCCGGCTAAGATATTGGGATGGAGGTGCCGGTCTTTAGTCCGAGTTCCAGGCCCATGCATTCCTATGACACGACTTAAGCGTTAGTGACCCGCTCAAATAAAACCACAATTATATGAAATAAAATATCACAATTGCGACAATAAACGGATATTTTCAACAGAAGACATGCTATTTGATCTGAAACCCACATCAGTTGTGAATTGAAAGCGGTAATTTAATGCGAAAAGAGACATTTATCGCAATGTTTACAATTTTTTTAAAGTATGCGAACTCAGTTGACCTCGCGAACTGTGTTCGGCATTTTCCGTTGAAAATATTCCGTAGATTTTGGACTAACAACGCAAATTACGATGAATTCTCCATTGTAATCGTAATTATGTGTGTCAATAAATAAAAAATAAATAGATTAATTAAACATTGGAGATATAAATGTAATACATTAAATAAATTACGGGAATTATAACCCTCTCAAAGTTTAAAACAGTGTAAACACAACGAGCATTAGAATAAATAATATGCCTTATATGGTGCTACATTTCACCCACATTTGGTGGACTTCCGCGAAATTAAGATATATACTAAGCGAACAGGGCAATATATTGCTCTTGTTATGCACACAAAAAATCAAACAAAATTTGTATACATTTTGAACCTTAAGTTTGAAAAGTCCCACTGAAACGGAAGAACTATATTGCGAAACTGTGTGATTCGGTTCTCCGATTATTTTATCAACACACAAATCAAAATGCACATCACACGCATGGCAAGTCAGACATAAGAGTTCTAATTTGCTCCAATTTTGACAAGTTGCTTGCGAAAATTGTCAACAAAACTACCGTTCTGATCCTCCATTATGTCATTAAGTTTTTAGTGCGGGAATTGTTCTCAAAGCACATAGGAAACTGGACTTTGGGGCGATCGGTTTTCGCCATTTTGTTCGGAAAACCCCGCGCTATATATAGAAACGGAAACTAGAATACCCAGCGGACAATGCCGGAATTCTTCGGAACCTGACTTCGGCTTTCAGTTAAGTAAACAAAATATAAAAACAGCGATGTTGGTGACAATCAACCGGAATATTCTATGCGTAATGTAACATGAAAGTTAGATTATTATACACCATTATGACCATAAGATGTCTCTCTTTCCGATGTATATAGCATCATGTATTGATTTATTAGGTAAATCGAGTAAAATACAACACAGATTCCCGCCACAGATCGTGGGCGTAAGTCGTGTCATAATAGACTATACGGGACGAACTCGGACTAAAGACCGGCACCTCCATCCCAATATCTTAGCCGGCTTTAGTACGAGAAGACTTGGACTAGCCCCGGATACGAATTTTATCGGATCGCCGAGCCCTCAGTAGAAAATGCCTATAGTGTATCAAATATGGTAGCAATACACAAGTAATTATTGTGAAATCTATGAAGTGTGGATTGTACTTATCAGCTGTACCATTATTCTTAGCAGGCAAGAAACAACACACCCTTGTTTACAAAAAAAAATTACTATATGGCTTCCATTTGGCCTGCTGGTGTCACTATTAGATGCGATGTAACATTGAATTAAATTTTCATGGTAACACAATTTGAACCTCGTTTTGCTGAACTTAGCAAGTTCCAATCGTACTGATAACCACGACATATCAAAATAGAATAGACCCCCATATGTGGATAATATATTCGTATAAGGATTAAATCCGTATCAAGATTAAAGTGATATATTGTGAATACCAGGTTCTGAAATCTGGATGATGATAGTTAACAAAGTAGTCCAACCACTTTCATACCATGTGTGGATTCCTTTTGTGACGTTACTATACGTTATTGACATCCCAGGACATGTTTATTCAGTTGAAATGAACATTGTCATGCACTAGGCTATATCCCCGACACCAGACGAAGTGGTGTATCTGGTTCTTGGCTTTCCTCGAGTTCAGTTAATTGGTGGTATCCACACAAAGTGATTCGACCAACATACGAAAGATGTCTTGGTATAAAGACAGTAGGCATGCTATGAACCATTGGTAGTATAAAGCAAATTGATTTGTATGATTTAGGCATAGAAGTTTAGTGGGACAATGCATTGCGTTTGTACAGTTCAACAGGAAAGTGGTTATTGGCAATGGTTGCGATTTTTCTGCCGGTCCCAATTGATTAATGATTATGTTGAAGTGTGTCGAATCAACAGGGACTGCGCAACTGCTGTGGATATCCAACCCTGCAGTTTAGATGACGATAGACTGTGAATGGTAAACGTAATAGATATGAGCCAAAATAGACAAGGGATACTTATAGTTGGAGTTAATAACAGCTAGTGCCGGTCCATGTTGATTCTGAGGTAGAACGTAATCATGGACCAAAGGATATGAAGGAAGTTGAATTAGCAAGCGTAACTATGAAGGTGGCCATGGTTCACTATAATAATGGCATTTTTCAAATCATATTATATTGGCCGATCCATCTATATCATAATGCCTCAAACTGTTCTAATTCTGTTCGACTAGGAGTTATCAGATCAGTCTGGCTATATCCCATAAATTGTATATATCATGCTGCATCCACGTATCATGATAATCAACCCCAACCAAGCGGAATATATAGATCTACTTCAGCAGAGATCTAAACGGTCATGTGGGAGGCTATTTACGAAGAGCTCCATACATGTTCACTTGATAAGCAATCCAGTTTTATCAGATGGACCTTCATTTAAACAGTATTTATTCCATGAATAATACAACAACAATAAGTATACGTTTCATCGTGGACGGGATTCGACATCAACTGTGCAGGCTTATGTGAGTCATTTCCGGGAATCATTTTACATTCACCCCATTTAACGAGAGTGTGATGGTCCAGAAACTCATTAGCGCTACTTCTATATCAGACAATTATATACATACATGTAGTAATACATAAAAAATATGCTAATATCGCTGTAATACAAGTCATCCATCTTGGTCGTCATATTAATGCACACGTGGACATGTACCGGTACTTAGTATGAACTGGTGACAAGAAGCAGTTTAAGCATGAGCCAATCATCAACATATCTTCCTTCAGATATATGTTTGCCAGAATGGTAGAAGCGGGTGTCTGATCATTTTGTGTCGATTTTCCATTCCAATTACCAAGAGTACCCATACAAGGATTCATTTTACGAAGACTTGTATGGCTATTATGTCAGAAAACCGGCGGTATACGTATACCATGGTGAAATGGACAATATTAAAGTATAGCTATACTATCCGAACAAGGCCACCGGCGATCTCCTAGTTTATATTTTCGATTTAAAACGTCGGTCTCTGTTAGATATACACAGTAAACTGATTGAGTCCGTCGCTAGACCTTTTTGTATACGAGTAGATATACTCAATCGTTATCGATATGCATGAACGTATGGCGATCAAAATCACCACTTGAGCGCTGGTAGCTGTTAGCGCCTGAAGTGAACAAACTTCACTATTCTCTCAACATACCGTATTGGTCTCTATTAAAATATTTATATAATATCAGAATCGAATTTGGCCATATACTTAATGTGCTTGAACATATATTTCGGTTTTATATAGTGAATGGTATGTTCTCACCGAGAGCCCATGTATGATAATGATTTGCATATGTGTAATTCTTACACGGTGGGATATATTGCGGAAATAAATGTATTTTGATGTCAAATGTCGACATTTTCGCCACATTGGCGGCCATCTCGATAACATTAAGATATTAATAACTTCGGATTATCTAAATAGGAGTACATTCATTCATATATCTAACACAGATATATCGTGCTCCTGTATTGGACATGTTATTTGATGTATAAACAAATATAACGTTCGGAGAATTTTCACGATGCTTATTTTAGAAAATAATTGTCATATGAACTCACATTTTGAGTCATTGCGGTAAGACAACTAATAGGAATGTGTCATAACATGGCGATTATTTATTTGGAACAAGCAAATTAGTCTACTACATTCAACTTCTACATGACAGAAACGTAATTGGGTGAAAGAGGCTAAAATTTGCGTATTATCGTATTTTGGCCGCCATTTTGGAAGCCATCTTGTGTGAAGTTGCCAGTATATGGATCCAGCTAGATGTAGATACCTTATGTAATGATCCCACTCATTTCCAACACCGATTAATTCTAATTTTCTTTTGGGAAATAGTTAGAAAATAAAGAAGTATATTTTGGGGGAAATTGAAATATCAAATTTGGAGAAGAAAATCAAGGTTATGATACAAGAAATCAACTATTTTGATGCCTAAGTGATTCATTATCAAGATTGAAGAGCAATATGTTCTCTAATCGTCACCAGTTCGATACAATCGGAAATGATGTAGGCGACTTATATGGAAAATCATCAATTTTCCCACTTCCGGTCGCCATTTTGGCGGCCATCTTTGATCAAGAGAACAAATTTTTATACAAAATTATAACATGGCGCCACACCATGCACTTTACAAAAGGATTGTCATATAGTTTATATCACAATTATATTTTTATCATGAAATCCAACAATAGCGAACTTAAGAAAATGATCATGGCGGCCATCTTTGTGACGTCATCAGGCCACCCAGTCGTGACCCCATGGTGTCTAACAAATTTGTTTCTGAAATAGAGACCATATACTGGTTCATGAGCATGGTCTCTATATTTGTTCATGATTTTCCCACGGGAGCCCAAAATCGGACATAAGCGACTCTACTAATAATAAAATTCAGGCTAGTAAGTTTAGTGACTACATATATTGACTGGGATGTGCGTATATACTCAACACGACTGGGCGAGTCAGTATAAAGAGAAAGAAGTGATCATGCTAATATAACAGGTTTAAGGGTTATGGTCCCTGAAATTAAATTCTAGGTTAAATAATAATATATACACTAATATCTACATCCGTTAAATTATCTTATCGACGTTAATGAAGAGCAGAATTTAGTGTGTGCACCCAATACAAGGGATGGTTATATGTTGTAGATGTTAGAATGAACATTTTGGACTGCAGACATCGCAATAATTGCAGTCATCTAAATTTTGACAAATATGAACATTATATCGCTGCCTGCATGTGGTAATCTACGTGAAGATGCAAACCATTTGTTTCCCATCCATGTTTAATTAATCCAGAGCGCGTATGCGTGGAAAATATTTTATGAGCGATTGTCCCAGCAATTAACACTCGAAATGGCGACATCACGATGTTTGTGGCGATGAAGCAAACAAGCCAGGACCGCCCATGAGCCGTCTGGGGTGATTTTAATGGCCAAAACATTGGGATGGGTTCACATGAAAACCCATCCACGCACGGATGGGGGCTGCGGCCGCGCATAAGTGTCACCATCGCCGATTATGAATCGAACAGCCCGAAGCGACCGCGTGGCGTCTTAATTGGGATGATTTTAGTGGCCATGCAGCATAGTGCTTGTGTCTCATGAAAACCCATGCACGCCATTCCTTGTGCGGAAGTTAATTTTAATGTACACTCAGCCTTGTAGGGATATGACGATATAGGGTGTTTTTTCCCTTTCAAATGACCATCAAAAGTACAGCCTGGTCCTGTCTCGTTCAAAGCAACTCCATAAATGTTAGCCAATGAATAGCCGTCACGTGTAAACAAACTGATTGAACTGTGCGTGAACGCAAGCGTGTCGGAATTATCGCCAGTGACTTCTGACTTGTGTAAACAGCGTGATGGGCGTATATTTAAAAGGGGCATAGCCTTTTCAAGCGACAAAAAGTGTTCGTATTATTTCGCCAGTCGTCCGTCAATTACCTTATATGTAGACAAATGAAACCTAGGGGTTGGGTGTGTGTACTTATAGTGCACGGGGACACTATCGTGTCTGTTTGAACACGTAACGTGCATGTTTTCACGACTGGTTACATGTAGGGACGCGGGCGAACACTATATATGCATTTCTCAAGACTTGTCACGTGTAGGGACGCGGCGAGTGAGGGTTTGGATGTACGAACATATTGCATGGCACAATGTCGGTCTATTTGGACAGTTCATACATGTGTACGTTATGAAGACTGGTAACAGGGACGGCGACAGGGGGTTGAGGTGCACGCATACTCATATTATTTGGGACACTGTCGGGTCTATTTTAAAATTGCATGCGCATGCTCTCAAACTGGTCACACGTAGGGACGTGGTGACATGGGGATGGGTGTACAAACTTACATTGCATGTGATACATTCGGTCACATTTCACCCCTCCCCTTGGGTTCAAGAAAGGCGAAATTGATAAATTTGTGAAATAAATTTTCCTATTTTATGGTCTAGTATTTAAAAAAAAAATCATATCTTGCTGTTGTATTAAATTCATAACCAGATTGTGCACACAAATTATTACTTTATGCATCTATGGGTGAGAAGACAAAAATGTTCTTAAACAAAATGAGTGTTCCATTGTATAGCCAACTTTGCCTTGTGACACAGAACTGGTATGATGAAATACCATATTTGAAGTCATATAACTCAATACAATGATATCCATATGCCCTGTATTTCTAAAAAAAACCTCTTAAGTATACTATGTTAAATACACTGTGTTGGAATTGCTAAACCCATTTGTGCCAACAACAAAAAAATATGGCCCTATGAATCCTTAGTGTTAAATATTTTCCAAAACATGCCATATTGGAAAGTTTTTGGGTGTTTTTGTCCATTTTAAAACGTATTTTTGTGCACAAATAGTAAACAACAATGAACACAATTAGTGTTTAATGTGTAAAATCATTTGAACGTTCCTCCTAAAACACTTATTTTGGAAAAAAGTAGGATTGCATCGATTAAGCCAATCAACAGTTACTGGATATCACATTATTATTCAAGAAACTGACTCCAAATTTGAACGTTGATAACGGGATAGGTGTAATCACAAAAGACTATAATCTTGTCACCATATTCTAGTCATTGCCGACAAAAGTTGTTTTATTCCAGTTTTTATAGATTATTGTTTCATAATAAAACAATTAATACTTTAGTGGAGGTATATATTTAGAACTTTATAGGCATGTTATATAGAACAATCCCGAAATAATAATTCGCCATCGAGTGGCAACAAAAAGGATCGTAGCTCTGAATATGATTAGGAAGCAGTAAACTATATATGAAAGAATGTATGTAGGAGCTGGTGATAGTAAAGTTGTATCTATCAAGATCCATGTTTTCTAAGATTTTGTCAATATGGTTTCCCCTACCCAATTTTTTCCGATATTCAAATTTGGAGTCAGTTTCCAGAAACATGAGTGAAATCCAGTGACATTCAGTGACATATCCAATGTAACGCTATTATTTCAACACTAAGAGTTATAGGGCAAACGAACATTGCTTTTAAACCAGACAAAATTAAGAGAAATATTATTATTAATAAATTAGAATCAGGTGGCCTTAAATTTCCTCATTTGGAATCTTTTAATAAGGCATTGAAAATGACATGGATAAAACAAATTTTGAACCCAAATATTAAAACTAGTTGGAAATTGATACTTATTGATGAGTTAGAACAACTTGGGGGTGAAGCATGGCTGAACTTTATTGGTAAACAATTGAACACTTTCTGGAAAGATGTACTTGAATCATGGTCCTGCTTGCAAACTACAACTATCACCAGAACCCCAGAAGATATCCAAGATGAACCGCTCTTTTACAACAAGAATATTAGAATAAACCGAAAATTGGTCTTTTACAAGACTTGACTCGAGTAGAAAAGGGCATTTACTTTTTAAATGATTTAATTGATAATGAAACTTCTGGCATAATGAAATATTTTGTATCAAGTATGATTTGCAAACTCCCTTCACCACCTGTATAGGCTTAATTACAGCCTTACCAAAGGCATGGAAAGAATGTTTATCGACACAAATCCGCGTTAACAGTGTGATATATTTTACTATATAATTAAATTTAAAAAACTGTGATAAAGCCTGCAGAGAGTTTTACCCCATTTTCTTGAATGAAATTGTCCTGTCACCCAACTATCTCAGAAAAAATGGCGAGACCGCCTTGGGAAAATAAAATACTTTCAGCTGAGCAGTGGAAATTAATATACAATAACACGGCCAGAATAACAAATGACACTGGGCTTTTATCTTTCCAATTCAAAATGAATCATAACATCTCATACACAAATTCCAAACTTTTTAAATGCAAATTATCGGAAACTTAGTTGTGCTGCTTCTGTCAAGCACAAAAGGAAACACTGCTTCACTTTTTCTATGAATGCACATTTTCTAAATCAGTAATATTTTATCATTACGTGAAAAAATAGCGGGAAAATGTAATATAAACTTTGACATTTCACCAGAATGGGTGACATTGGGTTGCAATACAGTTGAGACTGAGAGAGATAATATAATTAGTCTTTGTATTTTACTATATAAAAGATATATATATATATATATATATATATATATATATATATATATATATATATATATATATATTCCTGTAAATTCAGGAATAATGAAC
Organism: Siphonodentalium dalli; assembly: GCA_032622095.1. Taxonomy (NCBI): domain Eukaryota; kingdom Metazoa; phylum Mollusca; class Scaphopoda; order Gadilida; family Siphonodentaliidae; genus Siphonodentalium; species Siphonodentalium dalli. Next base: position 158,781,017 of record CP136063.1, on the reverse strand, counting down.
CCTCAGTGAAGGGCTTAATAGATACAATACAACACTATAAAACATAGATGAGGTACCATTGAAACGCTTCTCCACTTGGAAGGAACAAACTTTCTTTGAAAGATTGACGCTTTCAAATTCTCTATTCACAACAAGTCACACTGTTAGGGTAGTTAGTCGTAGTAGAGAATGGAAATCTCCTTAGATGCTTCCCTTAGACTAAATCAAATTTAAATGAAGTTCTCATTTCTATTTTTTCTATTATTGAAATGTGGAAAGAAAACGAATAATTGAAACTGAATATCTAATTGTAATTCTCTTCAATTTCTGAAATTTTTGCTAAATGTTTGTAATTTTGCATGATATGTCTGATTGAGTATGTATTTTTGATCTCAATAAAAATTATTTTAAAAAACTATCGCTTTTACTATTTATACAAAAAAACCTTTAAAAATTGACAAAAACGCCTCAAAATCGCATTTTTAGAAAAAAAGTTAATACTGAGGATTCATTGGGCCATAAGTTGAAATTCCTTTAAAGTGTGTTTAACCATATTATGGACTTGTTCGAGTTCGTGAAACTGATAAGTTAGTATTCAGGCGTTATGCCAATCTGGAGAATGTAGGATTCTACTAACATCGTCGAAAATTTCAAAGAAATCGACCATACCACTCCATTGAAAACATCGTCAAAACTACGCTCAATTGTAAATATTTACACCTGATTCGGGACGCAACAATCGGCGACAAACTAACACAAATGATTTCGCCATCCAGAGTCAGTGCATTTAATTAATATATCAGAATGACGGTGTGTGTTGGCAATTTGGATTAATATTCGTAAAAAGAACAACTTTGAGCAAGATTATTCTCCATTTCTATTGGATCATCCTACCGGAGTGTTTCACATTACTTTAAGTTATTATGAGAAATACAGGGAATGTGGATTTATATTTATTGAGTTGTATGACCTCAATATGCTGTTTCATCACGCCGATTCTCGGTCACAGGCAAATTTGGCTGCCCATGCAATGGATAATACTTTTGTCTTCTCAATCAGAGACGCATAAAGAAATCATTCTTGTTTGTGCATAATCTAGAGAAGACATTAATAAATCAACAAGAAATTCCTTCAATTTTCTTTAGTTTTCAAAATACAAGACCATAAAAAATGGATTTTAGCTGATTTTGAGAAATTGCGGCTCTGAAATTAGATAAACTCCCAATTTTGGAGGCAAATAACTCGAAAAATACTGAACGTATCTGGGACAAGTTTTCTGTTCTGTATTCAGGATTGTCTACGCATTTTATAAAATGAACCGCATGAGTGTCTGGATTTTGACGAAATTATCGCACGAGATTTGTTGGCGGAGCGATACCTCGAGTGCGTGACGCAGTCCCGCACGAGAGGTATCGCGTTCCGCCAACAAATCTCGTGCGATAATTCTTCAAAATCCAGACACTCATGCGGTTCTATTTTATTACATATCATAGTAAGTTGACTCACAATCGTACATCTCCGGTACAGAAAATGTGAATTTAATTGAGTTTTAACACTGAATGAAATAGTTCCGTCGACAGATTGCACTAGTGCGATTCTAAGAATTATCACACGCCTGGAAACTCGTGCGATCATGCGAATTACGTTGATAGATATGTAATAAACCACAAAACGAGATGCATTGATTTGTCAGAGTGTATCCTTTGCACCTGATACAGACCAATGTTACTCTGTAGTAATACAAAACTATTAGTTAAAATTCCTCAGTGATAAAGGGTATGTGGCATGCCACGCCAGCCGTTGAGGCATGCCAATATCCCATAATATGTCAAATATAGCGAATTATCGAAATATGAAATACCACGAAAAAGCGAAATAGGAAAATACAGCGAAATTGCGAAATAAAAAATGCATCGAAATAACGAAATAGCGCTATTCAGGAGGCTTTCAGGAAGTACCTGCATGATGTCTCATGTCTCCTGACGGGTTAGGCCTCCTGTCGACTTGGTCTGGGTTTCCTCCTTCGCGGCAGTCACTACCTAGCTATTTTAAATTTTCTGACCACGGCAGGAACGGCAAGTAGTCGTTCTTTCTGCCGTTTTCACCCAACAGCGGGTTTTCACGGTGGTTTTTCATTTCACGACCCCCGGTTTTATTTTCAACACTGTGGGTCCGGTGACCTCTTGGGTCCACTTGGGAGCGAGCAAGTAGCTCCTCTCTTTGCTGCAATACGGTTTCCCGAGCGAACAAGTAGTTCCTCGGTGGTGCGCTATGTACCCACCAAATTGGTTTGATGGCGGGCAAGTAGCCCAATTTGTTGATGGCTCGTACGATATGATATGTATGATGTTTACGGTCGTCTGAGCAGGTCGCTCTGGTTATTACCGTGATTAGGTTGTATAGCTATAGGGCTATTTTGTCATATCATCACTTTGTCATTGTGATCATCTTCATTCTTCAGGCGCCTCATCTGATTGATTACATGGGCCTTTTTCATCGTTGTGAAACTCAGGCGGGGGCCAAGGGGCCCGACCTCGCTTCCCCATTATCAGGTTGGCGAATTCCACTGCCCGGTTTTTCGGCCTGTGGCACCTTATCTGTCTCACTTACAACCCCCATTTTCTTTTTTGGCCTCCGGTTGGGGCACTGCGTATTGTTCAAGTAGTCGCAGTTGTGGCCTGTTATAGCCCTCACCTTTGTTTCTCAATATTACCCGTATAATATAAGTATTTCATTTATAATTTTATACGATTTTGGTTTAATTATTAATGTTATATACCTTAATATAAATTAAATATACGGCTCTCAGTGCTCATGCCTGAGAGTCCATTTGAAACGATACACTGTGTTACGGGTTATCTGTTTAACAAACCAAGCGGAACCAAAAAGAAGGAGGTACCGCAATAAGTTCAACCCTTAAGAATAAAAGGGCAATACGGGTAGTACGCAGATAATATACAGAAAACACTTTGATGCGGTACCTTCCTGTGGGGTGTCTAAGCATAAATACACAGCTTTGGGCAAGGCACCATAGCTAGCTTTATGCAAAGACTCCCAAACCATATTTTGTCGTATTATGAGGTAAACAACAGTAGGGGTAAGATCAAGGCTGTCGTAATTAAGGCCGGTACGCTGAGGGCCAATCGCTGAGGCGAAGATAAAGGTCAGTGGGGTTCAGCCAATCAGAAAGGGAGTTACAAAAATAGTCTTCACTGGATGACTAAATGAAATATTCCTAATTCGATCTTTTGCGTAGAGAATCTAAAGAGGGAAGTCGTGTTTATATTACGGGAACAAAAATTATTTAACTTAACATTTATTCAACACGTTAGACTTCCCTTATTTTCGAAAACACATAATTTTCTTTTCCCACCCACCCCCCCCCCCCCCCTTGATTTCTGGCGTCAGGGTCTTTCGCAGCTATTTGCTCAGCCCTCTTCTCCAGGTCTAACATTTCGTAGTTTCAGCTGCTGGTTACCCACCATCTTCATCTTCATTTCTCTGTGTGGGGCCTGTTATAGCCCTCACCTTTGTTTCTCAATATTACCCGTATAATATATGTTTCATCACGCCGATTCTCGGTCACAGGCAAATTTGGCTGCCCATGCAATGGATAATACTTTTGTCTTCTCAATCAGAGACGCATAAAGAAATCATTCTTGTTTGTGCATAATCTAGAGAAGACATTAATAAATCAACAAGAAATTCCTTCAATTTTCTTTAGTTTTCAAAATACAAGACCATAAAAAATGGATTTTAGCTGATTTTGAGAAATTGCGGCTCTGAAATTAGATAAACTCCCAATTTTGGAGGCAAATAACTCGAAAAATACTGAACGTATCTGGGACAAGTTTTCTGTTCTGTATTCAGGATTGTCTACGCATTTTATAAAATGAACCGCATGAGTGTCTGGATTTTGACGAAATTATCGCACGAGATTTGTTGGCGGAGCGATACCTCGAGTGCGTGACGCAGTCCCGCACGAGAGGTATCGCGTTCCGCCAACAAATCTCGTGCGATAATTCTTCAAAATCCAGACACTCATGCGGTTCTATTTTATTACATATCATAGTAAGTTGACTCACAATCGTACATCTCCGGTACAGAAAATGTGAATTTAATTGAGTTTTAACACTGAATGAAATAGTTCCGTCGACAGATTGCACTAGTGCGATTCTAAGAATTATCACACGCCTGGAAACTCGTGCGATCATGCGAATTACGTTGATAGATATGTAATAAACCACAAAACGAGATGCATTGATTTGTCAGAGTGTATCCTTTGCACCTGATACAGACCAATGTTACTCTGTCGTAATACAAAACTATTAGTTAAAATTCCTCAGTGATAAAGGGTATGTGGCATGCCACGCCAGCCGTTGAGGCATGCCAATATCCCATAATATGTCAAATATAGCGAATTATCGAAATATGAAATACCACGAAAAAGCGAAATAGGAAAATACAGCGAAATTGCGGAATAAAAAATGCATCGAAATGACGAAATAGCGCTATTCAGGAGGCTTTCAGGAAGTACCTGAGGTCTCATGTCTCCTGACGGGTTAGGCCTCCTGTCGACTTGGTCTGGGTTTCCTCCTTCGCCCAACAGCGGGTTTTCACGGTGGTTTTTCATTTCACGACCCCCGGTTTTATTTTCAACACTGTGGGTCCGGTGACCTCTTGGGTCCACTTGGGAGCGAGCAAGTAGCTCCTCTCTTTGCTGCAATACGGTTTCCCGAGCGAACAAGTAGTTCCTCGGTGGTGCGCTATGTACCCACCAAATTGGTTTGATGGCGGGCAAGTAGCCCAATTTGTTGATGGCTCGTACGATATGATATGTATGATGTTTACGGTCGTCTGAGCAGGTCGCTCTGGTTATTACCGTGATTAGGTTGTATAGCTATAGGGCTATTTTGTCATATCATCACTTTGTCATTGTGATCATCTTCATTCTTCAGGCGCCTCATCTGATTGATTACATGGGCCTTTTTCATCGTTGTGAAACTCAGGCGGGGGCCAAGGGGCCCGACCTCGCTTCCCCATTATCAGGTTGGCGAATTCCACTGCCCGGTTTTTCGGCCTGTGGCACCTTATCTGTCTCACGTACAACCCCCATTTTCTTTTTTGGCCTCCGGTTGGGGCACTGCGTATTGTTCAAGTAGTCGCAGTTGTGGCCTGTTATAGCCCTCACCTTTGTTTCTCAATATTACCCGTATAATATAAGTATTTCATTTATAATTTTATACGATTTTGGTTTAATTATTAATGTTATATACCTTAATATAAATTAAATATACGGCTCTCAGTGCTCATGCCTGAGAGTCCATTTGAAACGATACACTGTGTTACGGGTTATCTGTTTAACAAACCAAGCGGAACCAAAAAGAAGGAGGTACCGCAATAAGTTCAACCCTTAAGAATAAAAGGGCAATACGGGTAGTACGCAGATAATATACAGAAAACACTTTGATGCGGTACCTTCCTGTGGGGTGTCTAAGCATAAAGAGGGATCATCATTTCAATTTCATTTGTATGCATTACCAATTGCATGTATATTCCAAAAATAATGCTAACATGAACAAAAAGCAACAAAGGATATGGAATTAATTATGTACCAAAGATACATAATATTTACAAAGGCTTAATGGGGTTTCTGTCATGTGTACATGTAAGTGACAATTAAATTGCCACTAGTTGTAATAAATTGTAATCTTATAGAGGGGTCATCATTTCAATTTGATTTTTTATGTATTATCAATTGCATGTGTATTCCAAATATAATGCTAGCATACACAGAAAGCGACAAAGGATGTGGAGTTAATTATGTACCAAAGATACATAGCTATTACAAAAGCTACATGATGATTCTGTCATGTGATGTGATTCTGTGATGCTAGCATAAACAAAAAAAAAACCAACAAAGGATTTTTAATTATGTACCATTTCAATTCCATATGTATGTATTACCGATTTCATGTGTACTCCAAACATGATGCTAGCATAAACAAAAAGCAACAAAGGATATAGAATTAATTATGTACCATTTCAATTGCATATGTATGCATTACCAGTTTCATGTGTATTCCAAAAATAATGCTAGCATAAACAAAAAGTATCAAAGGATGTGGAATTAATTATGTACCATTTCAATTTCATATGTATGCATTAACAAATGCCTGTGCATTCCAAAAATCATGCTAGCATAAACAAAGAGCAATAAAGGATATGGAATTAATTATGTACCAAAGATACATAAAATTTACAAAAGCTACATGAGGATTATGTCATGTCTACATGTGAGTGACATTTTAATTGCCACTAGTTGTTGTAAATTGTAATCTTAAAGAGGAATCATCATTTCAATTTAATTTGTATGCATTATAAATTGCATGTGTTTTCTACATGAGGATTCTGTCATGTGTATATGTGAGTGACATTTAAATTTCCACTAGTTGTTATAAATTGTAATCTTAGAGAGGGATCATCATTTCAATTTCATTTGTATGCATTACAGATTGCATGTGTATTCCCAAAAAAAAAAAAAAAAAACTAAAACAAAACAACAAAGGATATGGAATTAATTATGTACCAAAGATACAAAACATTTTTTTTTTTTTTTTTTTTTAAAGCTATATGAGGATTCGGTCATGTGTATATGTAAGTGACAATTAAATTTCCACTGGTTCTTAAAAATTGAAATCTTAAAGAGGGATCATAATTTCAATTTCATTTTGTATACATTTTCAATTGCATGTGTATTCCAAAAATTTATGCTAGCATAGACAAAAAGCAATAAAGGATATGCAATTAATTATGTACACTGTACAAGTATTGATTTAAAGGTACATTGATTGTTTAGCCAGATACAAGCTTCTCAATGTCCTCGAAGTTTGCAATTTGCACTGGTCTTGAGTTCTCACTCTTCTTGGCATAAACCTTGCACATCATTGTTAATTTTAATGTATACACTCAGCCTTGTAGGGATATGACGATATAGGGTGTTTTTTCCCTTTCAAATGACCATCAAAAGTACAGCCTGGTCCTGTCTCGTTCAAAGCAACTCCATAAATGTTAGCCAATGGTTGGTTGTTGTATCATTTATTTTCGTGACATGTGCATGATTACAAATTATACAAATATTATACATCAATAACAATTTGCACCCGGCCCGAAGGACCTATATGTCACGTCAAAATGTTTATAAACCGCATGTACGGTCGAACTGTTGATCATCTCGGGAATAAAATATAAAATATATATATATGTGTGTAATGTAACCCTTTCAGAAATATTTAATATATATATATACTTTTTTTTCTTTTCTTTAAAGTATCATTCTGATTTTTTGTATAAAAAGTCTTTTCTTTTATTGAGGGCAGCGTCAAGGTATTTTGCTAATTTTCGGGGGTGGGCGTTAACAATTTCGGTCAGTGCTGTATCAACTAAATTGTGTTCTATAAGATCTGATATTCTGTCGTGTATCGACAGTAAAAGTGTATTTCTAAGTTCTTTATAGAATGGACATATCAAGAGAAGATGTTTTTCATCTTCATCTTTGTTCAAGTTGCACATGAGACAGGTGCGTTCTCCGACTTTTTCATTCCGGAATCGACCGGTTTCAATTCTTAATGGAAGAATAGCACATCTAAATTGTGCTAATATCGAGCGATGTGATCGACTGAACTTCATAGAAACATAGGACTCGGTTTCAAATTTATTTTTAAATATCTTGTATGTGCGTAATTTCGGAACATATTCTAAACTTGTCAGCCATTTTTCCTCATGTGATTTCTCAAGTTCGTCTTCTAAATCTGAGATGTTACAAGTTTCCAAGCTATCGTATTTCTGTTGCATATTAGCTTCTGAGAGGACCTTTAGGACGGATGTGCACCAGCCATTTGTATTAAGTCTGCGGTCCCATAAGAAAACTTTTTTTACAATTCTGCCATCTTCTAATTGAACCAAATAATTCCAAAACCGGATTTGATTTACCCATCGGCGATTAATATTCGATTTTAATCCGATGTCTCCATTAACCGCAAGTAAGGGACAGAAACGGTGAACCCCTAAGAAATATCTGAAAGCTCGATTTTGCACCATATCTAGAGTGGTATATTTATTATGAATAGCCGTCACGTGTAAACAAACTGATTGAACTGTGCGTGAACGCAAGCGTGTCGGAATTATCGCCAGTGACTTCTGACATGTGTAAACAGCGTGATGGGCGTATATTTAAAAGGGGCATAGCCTTTTCAAGCGACAAAAAGTTTTCGTATTATTTCGCCAGTCGTCCGTCAATTACCTTATATGTAGACAAATGAAACCTAGGGGGTTAGGTGTGCGTACTTATAGTGCACGGGGACACTATCGTGTCTGTTTGAACACGTAACGTGCATGTTTTCACGACTGGTTACATGTAGGGACGCGGGCGAACACTATATGTGCATGTTCTCAAGACTTGTCACGTGTAGGGACGCGGCGACAGAGGGTTTGGATGTACGCACATATTGCATGGCACAATGTCGGTCTATTTGGACATTTCATACATGTGTACGTTATGAAGACTGGTAACGGGGGCGGCGACATGGGGTTGAGGTGCACGCATACTCATATTATTTGGGACACTGTCGGGTATATTTTAAAATTGCATGCGCATGCTCTCAAACTGGTCACACGTAGGGACGTGGCGACATGGGGATGGGTGTACAAACCTATATTTCATGTGACACATTCGGGTCACATTTCACCCTCCACTTGGGTTGAAATCTTCCAACATATGCAGCAAGTTTTAATTGTTATTAGAAAAAAGTGCCAAACCTCAAACTAATTGCAATACAATGTTTCATAACAGGAATAAGTCTAATAACTCATTATAAACAGCAGACTGAAAATAAAAAAGGATCAAGAAACCTATTTTATGGTCTAGTATTTAAAAAAAATGATATCTTGCTGCTGTATTAAATTCCTAACCAGATTGTGCACACAAATTATTACTTTATGCATCTATGGTTGAGAAGACAAAAATGTTCTTAAACAAAATGAGTGTTCCATTGTATAACCAACTTTGCCTTGTGACACAGAACTGGTATGATGAAATACCATATTTGAAGTCATACAACTCAATACATTGATATCCATATGCCCTGTATTTCTAAAAAACCTCTTAAGTATACTAGGTTAAATACACTGTGTTGGAATTGCTAACCCATTTGTGCCAACAACAAAAAAATATGGCCCTATGAATCCTTAGTATTAAATATTTTCCAAAACATGCCATGTTGGAAAGTTTTTGGGTGTTTTTGTCCATTTTAAAAGGTATTTTTGTGCACAAATAGTAAACAACAATGAACACAATTAGTGTTTAATGTGTAAAATCATTTGAACGTTCCTCCTATAACACTTATTTTTGAAAAAGTAGGATTGCATTGATTAAGCCAATCAACAGTTACTGGATATCACATTATTATTCAAGAAACTGACTCCAAATTTGAACGTTGATAACGGGATAGGTGTAATCACAAAAGACTATAATCTTGTCACCATATTCTAGTCATTGCAGACAAAAGTTGTTTTATTCCAGTTTTTATAGATTATTGTTTCATAATAAAACAATTAATACTTTAGTGGAGGTATATATTTAGAACTTTATAGACATGTTATATAGAACAATCCCGAAATAATAATTCGCCATCGAGGGGCAACAAAAAGGATCGTAGCTCTGAATATGATTAGGAAGCAGTAAACTATATATGCAAGAATGTACGTAGGAGCTGGTGATAGTAAAGTTGTATGTATCAAGATCCATGTTTTCTAAGATTTTGTCAATATGGTTTCCCCTACCCAATTTTTCCTATATTCAAATTTGGAGTCAGTTTCCAGAAACATGAGTGAAATCCAGTGACATTCAGTGACATATCCAATGTAACGCTATTATTTCAACACTAAGAGTTATAGGGCAAACGAACATTGCTTTTAAACCAGACAAAATTAAGAGAAATATTATTATTAATAAATTAGAATCAGGTGGCCTTAAATTTCCTAATTTGGAATCTTTTAATAAGGCATTGAAAATGACATGGATAAAACAAATTTTGAACCCAAATATTGAAACTAGTTGGAAATCGATACTTATTGATGAGTTAGAACAACTTGGGGTGAAAATAAATGGAAATAAATAAAGCATGGCTGAACTTTATTGGTAAAAAATTGAACACTTTCTGGAAAGATGTACTTGAATCATGGTCCTGCTTGCAAACTACAACTATCACCAGAACCCCAGAAGATATCCAAGATGACCCGCTCTTTTACAACAAGAATATTAGAATAAACCGAAAATTGGTCTTTTACAAGACTTGACTCGAGTAGAAAAGGGCATTTACTTTTTAAATGATTTAATTGATAATGAAACCTCTGGCATAATGAAATATTTTGTATCAAGTATGATTTGCAAACTCCCTTCACCACCTGTATAGGCTTAATTGCAGTCTTACCAAAGGCATGTAACGACTGTTTATCGACACAAATCCGCGTTAACAGTGTGATATATTTGACTATATAATTAAATTTAAAAAACTGTGATAAAGCCTGCAGAGAGTTTTACCCCATTTTCTCGAATGAAATTGTCCTGTCACCCAACTATCTCAGAAAAAATGGCAAGACCGCCTTGGGAAAATACTTTCAGCTGAGCAGTGGAAATTAATATACAATAACACGGCCAGAATAACAAATGACACTGGGCTTTTATCTTTCCAATTCAAAATGAATCATAACATCTCATACACAAATTCCAAGCTTTTTAAATGCGAATTATCGGAAACTTAGTTGTGCTGCTTCTGTCAAGCACAAAAGGAAACACTGCTTCACTTTTTCTATGAATGCACATTTTCTAAATCAGTACTATTATCATTACGTGAAAAAATAGCGGAAAAATGTAATATAAACTTTGACATTTCACCAGAATGGGTAACATTGGGTTGCAATACAGTTGAGACTGAGAGAGATAATATAATTAGTCTTTGTATTTTACTATATAAATATATATATATTCCTGTAAATTCAGGAATAGTGAACCCTCAGTGAAGGGCTTAATAGATACAATACAACACGATAAAACATAGATGAGGTACCATTGAAACGCTTCTCCACTTGGAAGGAACAAACTTTCTTTGAAAGATTGACGCTTTCAAATTCTCTATTCACAACAAGTCACACTGTTAGGGTAGTTAGTCGTAGTAGAGAATGGAAATCTCCTTAGATGCTTCCCTTAGACTAAATCAAATTTAAATGAAGTTCTCATTTCTATTTTTTCTATTATTGAAATGTGGAAAGAAAACGAATAATTGAAACTGAATATCTAATTGTAATTCTCTTCAATTTCTGAAATTTTTGCTAAATGTTTGTAATTTTGCATGATATGTCTGATTGAGTATGTATTTTTGATCTCAATAAAAATTATTTTAAAAAACTATTGCTTTTACTATTTATACAAAAAAACCTTTAAAAATTGACAAAAACGCCTCAAAATCGCATTTTTAGAAAAAAAGTTAATACTGAGGATTCATTGGGCCATAAGTTGAAATTCCTTTAAAGTGTGTTTAACCATATTATGGACATGTTCGAGTTCGTGAAACTGATAAGTTAGTATTCAGGCGTTATGCCAATCTGGAGAATGTAGGATTCTACTAACATCGTCGAAAATTTCAAAGAAATCGACCATACCACTCCATTGAAAACATCGTCAAAACTACGCTCAATTGTAAATATTTACACCTGATTCGGGACGCAACAATCGGCGACAAACTAACACAAATGATTTCGCCATCAAGAGTCAGTGCATTTAATTAATATATCAGAATGACGGTGTGTGTTGGCAATTTGGATTAATATTCGTAAAAAGAACAACTTTGAGCAAGATTATTCTCCATTTCTATTGGATCACCCTACCGGAGTGTTTCACATCACTTTAAGTTATTATGAGAAATACAGGGAATGTGGATTTATATTTATTGAGTTGTATGACCTCAATATGCTGTTTCATCACGCCGATTCTCGGTCACAAGCAAATTTGGCTGCCCATGCAATGGAAGACACAATTTGTTTAAGAATACTTTTGTCTTCTCAATCAGAGACGCATAAAGAAATCATTCTTGTTTGTGCACAATCTAGAGAAGACATTAATAAATCAACAAGAAATTCCTTCAATTTTCTTTAGTTTTCAAAATACAAGACCATAAAAAATGGATTTTAGCTGATTTTGAGAAATTGCGGCTCTGAAATTAGATAAACTCCCAATTTTGGAGGCAAATAACTCGAAAAATACTGAACGTATCTGGGACAAGTTTTTTGTTCTGTATTCAGGATTGTCTACGCATTTTACAAAATGGATATACAAATGGAAGGCCTTGTGAAATATTATAAAGTTATTATACAATGTGTACAGTATGTGTTTTTCTTGGTTTTGTGATACCCATAATATATGAGCAGGTGGATGCACGCACCCCGGTCCCACATATAGAGGCACCCCTGTCTTGAACTTCGATAGTGGAAACTTCACTAGTGGTGTCCAGATCAGTCTACCTTGCGGCAGTTTACAAAATGTCAGGATAAGAGTAACAAAAATATAGAATATACGTCTAGACTCCCTCGGATTAACCGATCTTATCATATTCCCGTGTAAAACTAATAAATTAAACGCTCTTTATATGGGCGTGATATATTGACTCAGAATTAATATCCCGATGTGATAACACATGTAAAACCATCGGGTGGACTCCAACCTCGAACCCAACCTGCACCCCGGACCAGTAAGCCCAGTAAAACCAGTTGGGACATTACCAATACCACACATAGAAGGAAATCCCAACAAAAAAATATGACTTTTCACCACAACCTGGACGAGTACAAGAAAAACTCATACTGTACACAACATTGTATGATGACATTTTTATTATCCATCTGTATGTTTATCCAAATTTTGGGAATAAAACTTCTGTGGTTATTTTTGGTATTTGTCGGCACTGAATTCTCTATAAAAGTCTGTATTTTGATCATCAGAAAGCATGATTTGGAAAAGTAGACACAGAAGTGAAAATAAAACTCAACGCGGAAGTGAAACGTTTGCTAAATCTGCCAGTGTTGCGCGCGCATCACAATATCACCGATTAATTTCGTAATAGAGTTAATTCGTGACGTCACACAGTCCCGATAAAAAAAGTCATACTGCACACTTGGGAGTCTAATATGACATTCGGGAGTACAATATGACATTCGGGAGTACAATATGACTTTTTCTCGGATTATCACGTGGCGGATTTTGCCAAATTAGAAATAGTGTTAGTTAAGGGATGGATAATAAATATTTTGTTATAAACATTTTTGTATTATACCAAATTTATTTCACAAAATTCACAATTTCATCAATTTCACGGTGTTCCGGTGTTGCCATCGATATAATTGCTCTAAGCTCTTACGTCACTGCGCTTGTCGATAATACACGTGTCTTGCTAAATCGTGAGGCCGAATTTAGGGGCTAATTGTGTGATAAATATATATATTAAATTTATAATACTTTCCAAATATACGTGATTAAATCTTGTAAAATAGTTCATGGGAGATCTGATGCATGCATCTTCTTTTCTGGTCACTCTCTGTCTTCAGAATTATATCTCTCTATCGGCGTTCTTTGTTCGTCAGAGTCGTTATTTCGTGGGAATCTGGATACATAATCTGGATTCAGATTATGGATTAGTCCCCGTACGACCGGTAAACGAACAGACCAGAATCAGTAAACGAACAGACTGTAATCGTAATCTCAAATGTTCGTAATGTAAACAAACCGAGATTTCGCCACCTCGGAGTTTAAAAACACAATAAAACATAAGAATCCGTCTCTTGTGTACAAATTATTGCAGAATATAAACGATATATATCAAAGAATTTTAAATGCGAAGACAAATTTGTATTATCGAGTGTAAACGGGAAGAATATTACTGAAATTAGCCAAATAATAATGTTATTGATAGTAACGCTGGGGGAGCACTTCGGTTGAACGCGAACTTGAAGCAAAGCATTGTCAATTTCATTGTCACTTTCATTATATCATGTTCATTTCATAATTCCACCCATAAGATACCGCCCGAACGCATGTCCATTTCAAATTCGGCGGATACGTCACCATTGACCGAATTAACGTAAACCTGCATGGATATGTCTTCTGCTTTGTTCGTTATTATATGATCCTTCTTATTCAAGAAATAGTAGGATTATTTTTATATCGATGGATTGTCAGATATATGTATGTACTATCTATTCTTATAGCAATTTCATATTTAAAATGTGTTGTTTCGTTAAATGCAGTCATTTTACACAATAGTCTCTGTATAAGGAAGAAACACAGACATTTTTTGGATGTACATTAGTTGGAAAATAAAGCTTTGCCCATGAAGCTAATGTTGTGGTCTTGTGATCGCACATGAACTCATCTCCCAATCGCACAAACACAAATGTAAAGCTTATTCTAGGATCTCAGGACTATATAGTGCAAATGTCAGTAAATTTATTGATTAAGTACCCACACGTACAAGTTCTAAGGTCGTGGCTAGAGGTTTCCTCCAATTTCCTACCAACTGCACCCCCCCCACCCCCCTTGAACCAAACATCAATCGCACAGGTTCGCAGAATTCCATTTTCACCCCCTTGGAAATATCCAACTTGACACACCCTAAGATTGGAAAATAACCAACTTTTACTGGTTAAAAAAAATCAAACAATGGGAACAATTCCAACCTATATATGGTGTCAAATTAATGTCCAACTAATGTTGTGTCATGCATGACATTTCGAACTGCTGGAAATGTGCCAAAGTTTAGTTTAGACACATTTATTTTAAAATATTTGTCAAATTTAGATAACACATGATATATAACACATACATATGTTTATACAGACAACGAGATTGGAGGACAAGTGCTAACTCACTTTATGGTACCCCCTCTCCCATATATTAATTAGTAATGGTAAAGCAACATGACTAAAAAAACAAGTTGAACATATATACAGATCACCGGTCACCCCCTCCCCGAGTTAGTCATAAGTTTGTATATGTATTTATTTAAAATCGGGTTTGTTTGTTGCGTTTGCTGGTTTGTACGTATCATTATTTGGAACAGTTAGTCAAAAGAATCCTGATTTGCCTCACGTATGAATGACTGTACAGCTAAGAAAATTGAGTCAAAGGTCCGGGGGTCGAGACACCCCAACCAACCCCTGTCGCCACGTCCCTGTACAACTGACAACTTTCGTGTGTTCTCCACAACGTCTTCGGAATTTGATTCAGGAGACCTAGAGCTGTTAGAAATGCTTGCCCTCAACAATAAACACGCATTAACTTGAAAAAAAGATGCGATTAAGCGGATTGGCAACTAATTAAGTGCCATGTATATACACATTGAAGCAAAGCATGACTTTCACAACAAACATGAACTTTATAAATATAAGATACAAATGATACTTGTGTCAAATACATGAGCCATATTTGACGCTGGGAAAACATTAAACATAGTATCGAAGACCACGTGGATTTCAAAATCTTACCTTGAATCGGGAATTAGCCCCGCCCCCGTAATCGGATACGGATTCTGAATCCGGATTCCCACGAAATAACGACTCAGTGCTCAGGTTTCACTGAGGTTGACAGAAATTCGTCGCGTATGCTGTCCGGATATAATAACAGTTGGCGAGCGTTTACGAATAATACAAGGATCATTAACATATTACATGACAGACGACATCTCGAGCGGAAATTCCATGTGTTCACTGCGCATGAAGCATGCATATTGGGATCACCAGCTTCTATATAACCATGCACCTTTCAATCCCAAAATAATGAACTTAATTTATTTTATTTATTATAGCTTGTGGACATTTATTATTATATTGTATTCAATACTCGTGTTGTATTTTGAGTGAAGAGAGCAAACTGTAATTGAGTTGACTCACAATGGAAGAGTATCATGTTATATACCAGTAACATTCTCACGCCAAAGTATCTGGTGGAGTTCCTGTCGCGGTGACACGCACCCCATACATGGTACATACATATAAACATGGTCTCGACCATACATACTCAGGTATATACAAACTATATACAAACGTTCGTATGTGGCATCACAGCATGGCCAAAGTAGGTTGTAGGAGAGGGCCGACTAAGCCCTTTAAAATACTCCTGGATCACACCCCCACAAGCTTCCCAACCGTGACATCCGGTGAAGCTACCATAATATATAGCTCGTTGCACTCGTCGGCCGCCATCTGTCCGTCCTGAGTTGCTTAGAGATGGGCGGTATATAGATAGAACCACATGAGTGTCTGGATTTTGACGAAATTATCGCACGAGATTTGTTGGCGGAGCGATACCTGGAGTGCGGGACGCAGTACCGCACGAGAGGTGTCGCGTTCCGCCAACAAATTGAGTGCGATACTTCGTCAAAATCCAGAAACTCATGCGGTTCTATTTTTATTACATATCTCCGTATCATAGTAAGCTGACTCACAGTCGTCATCTCCGGTACAGAAAATGTGAATTTAATTGAGTTTTAACACTGAATGAAATAGTTCCGTCGACAGATTGCACTAGTGCGATTCTGAGAATTATCAAACGCCTGGAAACTCGTGCGATCATGCGAATTACGTTGATAGATATGTAATAAATATATCGAAATGGTATCGGCATCGATATCAAAATACCGAACCAAATGAGCATGACAATACCAATGTGTTCGGTATCCCAAATATCCCGACGTCCGCTATTTACACAACGCTCTATACTGGTCCCAGTATATATGGTACTCCCATAAGTCCGTTTTAAAGGCACGGGCGGTGTTCGTTGCAGAAATATTCATATTTGTTCAAATCGCCATCAACAGAAGGAATATTAAAATATATATAGTTTTGTTCATATGGCAAACATAATCAGCGCGTAAATAGTATATTGTCGTCAAGACGTACGATGGTGTACGTAAACAAGAACCTGCTCGTGTTACAGAAGTTTTGCTTCTGTTTACATAACACAGCGCAATTCTATTGGTTAATCACACACAAATGATATAAACGCTCTTTATTATTTCCATATCAGGAAAACAGTCCCAAATAACGCTCTTTATGTTTATCATATCCGGATCTAAACAAAAGCCAGGTTCCGTAACGTTTTTGCTTTTGTTTACAAAACAAAGGAAAAACATATGACAATAACATACTGTTTATGCCATATTTCTGTTTGGTGGAAGAAGAAAGTCTGTCTATATTTTACTATTCTGTTTGTTTATGGCGGTGTTTTGCGGAGCTAAATATTTTAACAGCATACCCACCGCCAACGCCGCCCGTATCTTTAATTAACTCAAAGTTGCAGTATTTGCAATTGAAACTCCCAGTATATATAAATGTAGTAACACACACGAACAATGTGAAAACTACACACACTAGCCCACAAGTTGGCCACAACCTAAGCGGTAACTGAATTTTAAAATATGGTCCGAGTTGGGAGCAAAAATTTGTAAAGCACAAATGCAGCTTCCTTGAACAATTATAATATAGGCCTAAGTTCATTTACATTCATCCCTAATCTCACCGTAATTGTGCCCCTTCTCAGTTGTCTTGCAGTATGTATACTCAGATGCACTTGTATAAGTGCACTGTCAGAGGTATGCATGGCCTTACAAAGGTGGCATGTCCCAAACGTGAGGCAGTTGTATATTTATATATTTCAGCACACGTCATGAACGACATATGTTGTCTCGTTCTTCTCCAATACTTGATTGAACCAATATATGTTATTCTGGTAATGCATGGCTCCGGAATATATTGTCAAGTGATGGGTCGTTATTTCTGCATGCATATTCTAGACGTAAGCAGTTATCTGTATCTAAAACCAATTGGATTACCACGAGATTATTTGGTCTTTGATCTGGTTTCTCGGGGAGAATCGCGTTCATGTACTGCAGTACTACATGAGGATGAGATGCGAGGGGAGCAATTTTGGGAATAGATTTATAATAGATTTTCGCGCATCAAAGGATACACTCTGACAAATCAATGCATCTCGTTTTGTGGTTTATTACATATCTATCAACGTAATTCGCATGATCGCACGAGTTTCCAGGCGTGTGATAATTCTTAGAATCGCACTAGTGCAATCTGTCGACGGAACTATTTCATTCAGTGTTAAAACTCAATTAAATTCACATTTTCTGTACCGGAGATGTACGATTGTGAGTCAACTTACTATGATATGTAATAAAATAGAACCGCATGAGTGTCTGGATTTTGAAGAATTATCGCACGAGATTTGTTGGCGGAACGCGATACCTCTCGTGCGGGACTGCGTCACGCACTCGAGGTATCGCTCCGCCAACAAATCTCGTGCGATAATTTCGTCAAAATCCAGACACTCATGCGGTTCTATCCTACCATACAATATATAAGTCGGGTTCTCAATACAGTCGTATGTGCGCTATCAGGTTCCTACATCCGGGCAATTAGATTTTTGAGTCAATATTATCTTACCACTATATCTGTTTGTTTGCTAGCAATGGCCGGGAAAACTGCCGGACGGATTTCGACGAAATTTGATACCTAGGGTTACTTTTGTCCGGGGAGTGTTTTGGACGGGTCAAATCGTGACCCCCGACCTGACATTGACCTTCAAAATGGTCAATTTAATGTCAAATCGCGCCTTTAGACGGGATTTCGTCGAAATTTGATACTTAGGGATACTTTTGTCCGGGGAGTGTTTTGGACGTGTCAAATCGTGACCCCGACCTGACCTTGACCTTAAAAATGGTCAATTCAAGGTCAAATCGCGCCTTTCGACGGATGGCAGAGGGGAAACTTCCATAAAATAGCTCAAAATGATAGTCATAGGTAAAGTATAGATATTACAAAATTGCAAAAATAATTTATATATGAAGTTCACACATATTTTATTCACAGGACAATACAACTTCTGGATTACGAATAACTAGTGTAAAGCTAAAGGTGGATTATCTCTTTGTAAACATGTATTATATAGTTACCGGGGTAACGAACAATAGTGGTTACTGTTAACAGAGACCAGAAATGTTATGGTGTAATTGTGTCACAAATAAACATTAATTATACTCCTTATCACTTATAACTATGGAATAAAACAATACAACCAATCAATCTGGGACATTTGACGTTCGGTACGTAGTCTAGAGGAACAGCCTAATGCTCTATATCGCTATATGGTATCACCCGAATGGTCTGTTCTAAAAATAGACAAATAAACGGTCCCAATAAAATATTTGAAATAAAATCAATATTAATTGATAGACCGGACAGGGGTCTTCAGTTCATATTCACTATTTTATACCCACGCAACTATTTCAAATTTGTTATTTAAAGAGATAAGCCATCTTTAATGCTGTAAATGTGCCGTAAGAAGATACATATTAATAAAATAAAAAAATACCCATGTCATAATCCAATTTCTAAAAAAAAAAAAATGTAATATTGCATGTTGATTCGTGTAAATGGTTCCAGGTTGCCGTAATCTCTTCAATATGCCAGTCGGTATCCACGGGTTAGAACAATCACGTTTCGTTTCTGACAAACTCTTTAGAAAATTGTTCCAGGCTGCTTGCTGTCAACCTGTATCGAAATAAATGTTGTATCTCCACATGTTGTGGCCTTTTGTCATTTTTGTCAAACTCAGCATTTGGGAATATTCTCAATATATTCTCGAATATCCATTGGGGTGTCCACAATACAGTACAATACAACAATAATTCAAGTTTGTGCTTGCATTCCATTTCAAGTACCGATAAACCCTTTCTGGTCAACCCTCAGGATTTCACAAGAGCTTGAGTGCGTGGTATCCTCTTTGGTAACATCTAGAGTCCATGCAACCTTTTCATGCAAACGAATGATTAGTCCGATGTGTGTCTGGCCTATGTGATCGCCATACCCGTTTAGTGGTGCGTGTACCCCAGTGTCTCACGATAGCGAGTGGACTGATTGTTTGTTTTATGCAGGCCACCTTCCTGATTGTGCCCCATTGGGTTAGAAGTTCAGACATGTCGTGTTACTACATGTATATCTTGTTGATCTTTGAGGGGATCAGACTTGCAGCAGCTAAATTTTGGATTTGTTTTATATGTTCTAATTTGTATTAACATAGCTTATATGTTATGCCATGTGCAATTTGTTATAGTTTTATGGGAAAAGACAATTCAGATTTGCAATTAGATATTATTGAATAGCATATGTTGTTGTTTTTGTTGTTGTTTTTGTTGTTATAAGTCAAGGTATGGAAACATGCATACATTTTCGGCATCTCAGACAAAACATATTAATCATATTCGCATGAGGTAAAATCAGTTTATTTTATTTTGTGAGGACACCATTATTATTGTTTTAGTTGTGATAGGGGTATCGTTTTTTGTTTTTTTGAGAAACCGCTTTTTTCCGGACCACCATTTATGTTGTGCAAGAACAACACCGTTACTGAACTATTAGGAAATGACAATCGAAGATGTGTTGCCATTTTCGTTCAATAGATTGTCATCAGTAGATGTTATGAAAATCAAATGGAATTATTCCAAACATTTGTTATTACAGAGCGAGCTGTAGTTGCATATGTTTTATGTTTGTGACTTCTAAGTAGCAAATTCATTACAAAAAATAATTTTTTAATATTTTATAAAATTATTTTGCCAATTAGTTCTGCATATTGATCCATTTTTGGAAAGTATAATATATAAACTATTTACTCCACAACGAAACCATTTCCATATTCAAATTCCATGACTATGATCTGGTATGACCAATTAACTTACCCTCACCCCATAACAATATATGTCAAATGACAATTGGCATAGAGGCAATCCACGGACCACCCGTGCGTCAGATTAGTCGATTTCTGCCCCTTATACCTTATCAAAAACCGCCTTAGCCATTACACTTTACAAAAAATAGGAGAATAACTACAACATCATTGTTTTAGTTGTGATAGGGGTATCGGTTTTTGTTTGTTTGAGAAACCGCTTTTTCCGGACCATAATTTATGTTCTGCAAGAACAAAACCGTTACTGCATTATTAGGAAATGATAATCGAAGATGTGGTGCCATTTTCTTTCAATAGATTGTCATTAGTAGATATTAATTTGAAACTATATAGATATTTCCCAGAAGATGAGGCCTAAGTAGAATGAGGTCCCCAGGGGTGAAATTGGTGACGCTAGCCCGCCGTGTGGGATAGCGTCTCTAAATTCATCCTCTGGGATCCTCATTCTGCAAATGTCAGACATACTAAATTCATGCTTGGTAAGTTGTGCTTGGTGGGCAAAGTTAATCTTAACGTGTTCATCGACCATCAAGGCTATCATGACGACATTGCCATTTATTATTGTCATTGTCGGATTGACATCCCCGGGATCTACTGAACGCGCAAAAAGACACGCAAGTGTGCAAAGAGTCGGCCAGCGTGCATCTCAAAGTCTCATAAAACATCGATTATAAATTAGTCGCATGTTAATTATTATTAAAATAATTATTTGTGATTTTCGAGTAAAATTTCAAGGGAATTTCAATGGGTTTTTCACCACGTTGAGTTTGATTGTCGCAGACAAACGAGACTCTGAGATGCTGTGTGTGTTTTTTTGGGAGATCCTGCGTGTCTTTTTGCTGGTTAGAGAGATCCTGCATGGGTATCTTTTTGAACGATACCATGTGACCATGATCAATTCAGCCTGCATGCATGGTCAACAACATGGAATGAATCCTGAGAGGTTTTTTGGTCCAGTGATGGTTCCATTTGCAAACATATAAACCTCTTTATGAGGGTTCCCGATCATTGCACCATAATAGCTTACACCACTCTGTGTTTTGACCATGACGTCACATGTTGTAAGTATTGAAAACTCTATAATGAGCTTTTGCAGTCCCGAACATTTGGCATCGTCTCGGCCACGATCTACGTGCACAATCGGCCCATCGACTGATATTATGTTGGCAAACCTCGCTTTGGCGGCGATAATAAACTCATTAGAATCGCTAATTACGAAGAGTGCTGCTGAATTGGACTTTCCAACTTCACGCTTCGTTAACTCTTTCCTTAGCAACGTAAATAAACTTTCAGTCGTGGATATAGCGTTAATATTTGGATCATCGAATGGCATCGTAGGATTTCGACGCATACGCAAGTGTGCACAAATCAAAGTGTTTGTACCCGGGTGTCTAATGGCGTCCATTCGTCTCTGCATATGTTCAGGCAACTTGAACAACTCGTGGTATGATTGGCTGTTTGCCTGAGCATTTTGTGTCAAAGCACCGGAAAGGCACTGCTTTAAAAAGGCGTTATATCTGGAACAACCGAACAGTTCCCAATGACCAACAACAAGAATAATACTCTGTTTTATTGCTCTGAAATCGAGTTTCTCGAATGATGTAACCTCATCTCTAGCCTTGGTTGAGAAGAGCATTTCATTCCCAATCATCCTTAATGTCGCAACACGATCCGGCTCATCCTGATAAATATTCATCAGCTGACTTCCGTCATATAACCAATTAAGTTCGTTCGGCTCCAGCACATGTTCAAGTCTGCACCAATCTGGCCGTCGCATAAATATCCCATATTTCCTTCCAAGACACTTGGCTATCGGGTTGAGTGGTAGGATAATTCTCAACCGGTCACCCAACCCTCCACAAGTGTGTGTCCCTGCACAAACGTAAAATATGTATGTTTCGTTATCATCTATAATTTGGCGTTTTCTGTTGTCTTGGTTATATTGATAATCTGGACGATCGAGATAAGTCATGAAATCTTGTAAGAACCTTCTTTGACCTTGACCCATACGATTCAGTTTCCACCTACGTACGTTCAGCATAGATGCATAGTAAATAACAAGGCACAACACAGCAACTGTCAGGAACAAAAAGTACAAAAAGTACTTTGTCTGAAAATAATGAAATACAGTGTTCGTAATACGTGTTGGGATAGGTTGCGTGGTACTTGCATCACCTCAGATTCCCCTGGATAATGACAAAATTTCAACCACATAGATAGTCCCACCATGCAGTAACTATGTTATAGACCCCCTCCAACGTAGTTATAGTGGAACTCACACTACACCGGTTTGATCAAACAACAAGACAGTCAATGAATGTGGGTCGCTCACCAGACTGTAAAGACTGAGAAGACTACAAGAGTCAGTACTTGACAAAATCACTTATATTAAGACAAGTAGTTCTAAACATGGACATAGCTGGAAGTTCTTAGATGAGCAGGGCTCTTCGCCTTGAAATTTCTAATTGCACACCACTGACAAATCTCCAACCTCTTATCTTTTAAAGAAGACAACCATACCACAGTACTAAGTTCACAAAAATCCTTTTGTACATCCCTCTTAGGTTGAATTTTACGACTGGTACCAGTACTTCAAACTTTCAAACGTTTAAAAATGACCAACCTGACACCCCCCATAAAGTTAAAATTTGTGGCCAATTCGGTCCAACAGTTTAACCTGAAGTAGGAACATATGGACTGATGGTTTAAAAACATACATGTTGGAAAATCAAACCAAACTATGAGAACAATTCTAACCTATTTTTGGTGTGAACATCTAATCTACAACTAATGTAGTATCGGGCATGAAATTTTCAACTGTTTAAATTTTGAGCAAAGTAGGGGGTAAAATATCCACCCCTCTACACTCCCTCCCCATTACCTCAAACATGGCCCCCACCCAGGCTGCCTAGAAATAAATATTATTATATCAGTACAAAACAGCATAGAGGAGAGTTAAATCTCTTATCTCTGCCCCTATTAGAACAAATGTGAATCCACATCTATGAGATCGATTCATCTAGTAATATCAATATACCCCCCAATATCCAATATACCCCCCAATTTTTCTTTGAAAAATCAGGGTATGATTTCACCTGGATAAGTGGTGGTTAAGAAAATAATATTGGAACAGCCAAGTCTGTATTTAGTGTGTCTGACCTTTGCAGGTGAATTTAATGACACTATTCCGCAAGGTGGACGAGCATCACCGAATTCACCCTCTGGGGACCTCATTTCCTAAAAATGACCCAATTTGAACAAATCTGAACCCCGGTCACCCAAGGCCCCTCCATACCAAATATAAGCTATATAGGCCCAATGGTTCTTGAGAAAAATTTGTTTTAAGAATTACTATCGAGGGAAAGAGTTATGGCCCATGGCTTCGCACCTATTTGATCTGATCACAGGAGCTTGGAATTTGGTCAAAACCCCTCTTTTATTGGCGGAACCACCACCGGGGCCAGAACAAATCTGATTGTGAGACACCTAGGGAACATGCACACTGAAATATATAAACACATTCGGTCTTTAATATGGAGAAGAAAACAATTGTTGATAGACGGGTGGATAGACATCCCAACAGGCAGACGGATGGAAGCCTGACAGACAGAAGACAAGTTCAATCCAATATATACCCCCCAATTTTTCTTTGAAAAATCAGGGTATGATTTCATCTGGATAAGTGGTGGTTAGAAAATAATATGAAACGGCCAAGCCTGAATTTAGTGTGTCTGACATTTGCAGAATGAGGTTCTCAAAAGGTGAATTTAATGACACTATTCCGCAAGGCGGGCTAGCATCACCGAATTCACCATCAGTCTGATTAGGCCTCAACGGCCAATAAAAACCTGGGAACAGATTGAAGTTCTACAGTTGAAGTTGGTGATGCACACCCATTGAGCACCTCAATTATGCATTTTATCTTCTGCAAATTAGGGGGACATTGAAACTGAACAGGTGTGAACAAGTCAAAAAGTCACTAAAACAAAATTTCAATTTGATACTTAGGATACTTCCCAAAAGATGAGGCCTAAGCAGAATTATGTCCCTGGAGGGTGTATTTGGTGATGCTAGCCTGCTGTATGGGGTAGCAACACTAAATTCACCCTCTGTGGACCTCATTCTGCAAATGTCAGACACGCTATTTCCAGGCTTGAAGAACTCTAAGCCATTCACAGTACCATTGTATGGCAGTGAAATCAATTCTCATCAGCCATCACCTAACCTTGGGAACAGCAGATTGTTTTTAATTTGCTAGCAGTTATGTTTATACAAGCCTGCCAGATGACATCTATTATTCTAATCTAAATTAATGACCTGTGTCTTTGCAAAGATATATCTGCTTCTGTGGTGAGAAGAGGTATTAAATTGGGAGATGATATGGGTTGGAAGGGATGTTGGTTGATGGCAGAGTGGGGTGGGTCTGGGCCATGTGGGAGGGGGATGGGTAATGGAATGTTTCCATAATTTTATTAAAGAGTAAAGTTTCATAACTCTGCAGATGTTATAAAGGTGTCACTTTTTTTCAAATTGTATAACATGTTTAAAAAATAAATTTTTTGTTTGTTAAATTAAGCAAGGTCGCCCTGAAAATTCCAAATATCTGAATATTTTTGAGTTATGTCACTGGCTCCGCCCACATTCGACCCAGTGACCTCATTTGAACAAATCTGAACCACAGTCCCCCAAGGACCCTTTGTACCAAATATGAACCCATTCGGCCCAATGAAATTCGAGAAGTCGCTGTAAGAATTACTATGGTGGAAACGAGTTATGGTCCTAGCTTCGCAACTATTTGACCGGGTGACCTCATTTGAACAAATCTGTATGTGATTCACCTAGGGAACATCCACATCAAATATGAACCCATTCGGTCTTACGGTTCTGGAGGAGAAGATGATTCTTGACGGACGGACGGACGGACGGACGAGGAGTGATGACTATAGCTCCACCGGAGACGAAGCTAAAAAGTGTTTCGCAACCCTTTCGTTATATGGGGTAATTGGTACTGTTTCCTGATTGATAAAAACACAGAAAGTTCGGGTCACTGTGCATCCTATATATAGTAAATTTATATAAATTGATTCAGTTTTTTTGGGGTATATAATAATGATAAGATGAGTATATAGTGTACTTTTATCAGCACACGTGCATGTACTTCGATGTCAATCATGCCATCGAAACAATTTAGGCCTAAATTTAATCTCGAAGATAATATGGCTCTTTAAATTATCGATGATTGTTCCTAAACTGGCAACTGCAAAATGTAGAAATTTCTCAATTTCAATGGCCATAATTATATTGAACAAACTATTAAAGGTACTCAATCCGATCAGAGGGTCCCCATCTCAACAGATTCCAACAACAACAATCCGATCAGAGGGTCCTATATTACTATTTATTCCTAGAAGTACAGCGTTATTGCTGTTCCATATTTACAAATCCGTATGGAACGTACGTTCCATACGCATCTCGTTGACGTAAAATGACGTACATGACGTTCGCCTCAATCATGAAACTGGAACTATTTAAATACAAGAATCATTACACATGACAAACACGCCCTGTGTGAGCCTAAATAAACCTTCTAATCCTGTATTTTTAATGCACGGCTTCTAAGACGCGAATCGTGTAATAAACACAGAACGACACGATGTGTAAATGAGTTTGTCGATACGGCACTCGTGCTGTCGCGGAAGGATAGAACTCGATGCGCAAGCACTCGTGCCGTATCGACAAACTCATTTACACATCGTGTCGTTCTGTGTATTTCTTTGGCTTTGGGGTTTAAAAATATTTGATTCGAGTCGAGGAACACATCAAACAAAGCTCAGAGTTATTAGATATCGATTTTTGAAATTTGTTATTTTCTCGAGATGAGTAATTGCCCTTAACTTCGTAATCTGCTCGAGATGTGTACACCAAAACACTATTCAAACAGACAAGGATGGATAACTATAAAATCAAGTGGTAATAATAACGCAATTTTGACTGTGTTCTGGGATAGAAAGAATAGAAATAACGATCGAAACTTCACATATCGATATCTGATCACCCTGAGCGTTGATTGGTAGGTTCCTCGACTCGAATCAATTGTTGTTTACCCCCAAAGTCAAAGAAATAGTAATATAGGACCCTCTGATCGGATTGAGTACCTTTAAAGATGCATAATCCGAATTGACGCTCCCAAATTACTATTTCTTTGGATTCGCAATGTCAAACATATTTGATTCGAGTCCAGGAAGCCACTCATCAAAGCTCAGAGTTATCATATATCGATTTTTGAAATATGTTATTTTTCACCACCTGCAATATTTGGCGGCCTAGCAATTCGACGAGTCGACCGACATAATCTCGATACCGTTGAACAAAATGTTGATATATAACACCTTTTAGAAAATTTTATACTATAGAGTTAACAATCATGAAACAGCTAGAAAATTACAGGTAGCGGATTGTGACATAGGATTGTGTTGTTTTCAGTAATAGTTATTTTATCTTTATTTCCTCCATTCTATGAAGATTTATAATAAATAAGATTCCGTAACAACTTTCTTCTTCAAAAAACGCTTTTAGTTATCAGAATAGATTAATTACCAAAAATTAATGCTTCCTCTCGTGATATCCTTACGCCAGCGAACTCGTGTCATAAATTGACGCAAATTGCAAGCATGCAGCGCGCCCCTCCGTATATATTCATTGGAACAATGTCGGAGATTGGGTACTGTTTCACGTAGGTGTAGCTTCGGTATTTTTAGACTTGGAAATTCCAGTAAAAAGTTATATTCCCAGTACTGTTTGAATATATATGGAAATATAATTATCCGCGCGATATTTAGTCCAATGTGCGAATAGTTTGCAATTTTCAAATTCTCAACATCGACGGGGTCTTTTGTTGTCATCCCTGCGTCTTTTTATAACTCATATAAGATTTGAATCGAACAAGGGTGGTAAGAATCTCATAGAGTTCCGAATAAAAATTAGTTTTCCCGGACATTCGAACGGAATCGACGTTGAACGTGTTGGTGGTCGATCGAGCGGGTATATGTAGCAATACAAGGGAGAAAACTCTATCGGTGTATAAAAGTTAGAAATTGACATCCAGAAACAGATTTGCATGCAGTTCTGTCAGTGTATAAATTCCACACCTTCCAATGCATTGATACTCGCGCCATAGAAATCTTCTTTCGGATATGTGTGTTGACTGCCAGGCGTCATTTCAACTTCACTGAATCACGGGACTGTTATATGACCTGCGGATAGAATAATGAGAGGCCAATCAGTATCAGCTTATGTGTTCAACAGATCTCTGAAGATGTATCATGCGATTTGACCACATGTACGTACATGTACGTATACGTTTCCAATAACCAAATGTAATATACGAAAGAACATATGAGCCCACCCGTGAGTGACAAATCAACAATGCAGTTTTACCAGGTTTTTCAATTTTAGTCGGGCCCCAAAGGTCGAAAGATCTCCTATACATGTAGCTATATGTTAATGAGCGTTTATGGCTTTCGTTCTTCGTATTAGTCTTAAAGAATTTAAGTTGATTGTTCCGATTTGATACCAAATTAGTCAATATTTCAACTTATCAAGTAAAAGAACGAATGAAAGTGTAAATGACACTAGTGCTGTAGCTCAACTTGGAGAGGGGATAATATCATAATTACAGTCAATGCAGCGATAAGGAATGCGTTTTAACTGTTTAAGTATAGATCGAGGTCAACCCGGAGCTATTATGCAGTTTGTGATCAATCGAGTGAGGCGGTGGGTGGTTGATCAAGGGGACGCCAAAGCATTTTTTCCGCAGCTAAAAAAAAATGTCCTTAATATTCTGTCAGCTATTTTTTGCAATATATGTCTCGAGTATGATATGACCTGATGTGACTGATAGGGAGGGGTAGTGGTATAATGGGAACAATTATAAAATTTGAAAAATATGCCTACTCACTCCATAAACTAAGTGTATTGTAAGATGAAATTGATACACCAACAAAAAATCATGTATTTTCACATTAATTAAATGTAGCGTTTGCTCTGCTTACAGTATTGAGGAAATTTAAATACCCCCTTCAGTCGTTCAAATTTATTTCCTATGTTTTGTTTTTCCTCCAAAATGCCATATACTGGATCACATGTCTTTTTTAAAGTCGGATTCCGGTTCCAGGGGGTGGTAGGCTCATAGAGTAAACAATTGAGAGTAGTGATGGCATTACCTTTATAAATATGAAACCAGGACAAACTATGGTTACAACTCTTATCACTAAATGTCCATGTCAGTGAGATGACCTATTCATAATCAGATAATCTAGATAATATCTTAGCTAGGAACTTAAGCTGTTAGCGGGTGAATTCTTACACATTTCTTCATATTTAATAGTGAATATTTGTTGAGTGAATCCAGGGCGGGGTCAAACATTTTTTCAGAGCACGTATGAGGGGGGGGGGGGGTGTGCCAATGTGTGGGTGATCAGGAGTACACCAGAGCAATTTTTCCGCAGCTAAAAAAATGTCCTCAATATTTGTTCAACTATTTTTTGGCCTTAAAACTTGGAGATAATGTAATTTTAAGTTTTTAACATCTAAACCACCTTTAGGCAGTCAGTTTAGATTGTTTCTTGTTGTAAAATTACTAAATATCCGGTATAGGTCAGTCTATATATGTCACTCCGAACATAAAATGCGTAAATAGGGCTGAAACTAAAAATGCCACCTATACCAGGGACCCACCACCCCCATATGCGCAATAAAATATGTTTGGTGGGTCCCTATTAAATGGCCCAAGGTAAAAAGTATAAAACGTGTCTGAAAACATATTCCGACACCCCCCCCCCCCCCCGGTAAATATTCCACAGAAGACACTCGACACTCCAATAAACGGAGCCACCTGCAATCAGAGAAGCCTGGTGCTAACGATGATCATTCAAACCACAACAGACGCCCTTCGCGAAATAACTACTCATCGAACAACGCATCCTTTTCCAGGTTCTATCAAAAGTCAAACGACGGCCCTATTAGAACATCGCGTGTGTTCCTCGGTAACCTAGATGTTAAAGTCGATGCATATGTGCTTTCTGATTATCTGGATGAATTTGAAGTGCGTCACTCAGTTGTTCGAATCCTGCAAGGTGGAAGAGCTGACGGTCCTGTGTCAGCCAGAATAAATATTCATGTGGATGATGTTGATGAAGTACTCAGGAAAGGTTTCTGGCCTATTGCCGTATTATGTAGACCTTGGCTGTCCAAACGTTCCTTTGACGATAGACGTGACAATAACTACCATAACACAACTGAGGATATACGTGGGAAACATCAATACCAACGACAACAACAACAACAACAACAACAATAAAATCAACTCGCATAGCAACAAATCAAATACCAAATCTTGTGCCTGCATATGCATTTGAACCTTGAATCGCTCAACCATGTTACACGTATTACGTAATTATGCTGGTGAATCTAGCGCTTGCCACTGTTTGTGCAACTTATTGATAATTTTCATAATGTTGTTGAATATTTGCACATGGAACGCTACTGGGATTTTCGGTAGCAGTTCCTACCTCTCGAGCCTTCTCGCACAGGAAAATGTTGGTGTAATTGGAGTGAGTGAGCATTGGCTCTGGGAGCACAATTCTCATTTTCTCAACACATTACACCAAAATTATCGCTACCATATAGTTTGTGACTATTCACAAAGAATACCGTTACAAATGAGAAGGGCGGGAAGGCCGAAAGGCGGAGTTGCCATTATATGGCATGCTAGTTTGGACAGTGCCGTTTCAGTCATCCAATACGACGACGATCGCATTTGTGGCATTCAAATACAGATATCAGAATCACAGTATGTATACATCTTTCAGGTGTACCTCCCTTCCAGCAATTACCCAGTCACAATGTATAGAGACTATATAAATCGTGTGCAAGACCTTATCGATATGTACACAGAAATAGGGCACGTCATTGTAATGGGTGACTTTAACGGCAGTGTACAGAGATCGGATGCCAGAAATAGAAGTTTATCCAAACTTATCTCACAAAAATCACTGGTGTCTGTCAACAATACTGACGCTTGTATTGGGCCTTCTGCGACATACGTACCCACCGATGGTGGACCAGGTACCATGATAGACCACATCCTCATTCCCGAGGAAGAATCGTACCTAGTACAGAAAATCGAAATCATCGACGACGATTCACTGGATGTCTCTAATCATAGGCCAATTAAAATGGTCATAAATTACCCACATAATAATAAAATGGGTCGCTCAGAAAACCAAATTTCAGCATGCAATTGGAAAAAGTTCACTGCCTCGGAAGACTTAATCAATGCTTATCAAACCGCCGTGCAGGACAGTCTTCCGAACTTTGCCATATCTGACATCGATGATCTCGATTCGTACTACGATTCTGTTGTTAGTGCGATAAACAAAGCTACAACGCAGCACATACCAAAAAAGTCTTTCAAATCTTTCGCCAAACCGTATTGGAACGACTCTTTGGAATCACTCCACTGCGAAATGCGCAATACTAGAAATAGATGGCTAGAAGAAGGGAGACCGAGAGGTATTGTAAATATCAGCTACGGCAACTATAAAGAAGCTAAACGCAAATTTCGCCGCGAACTTCGCAAATGTAATGGGCAATACATGTCTGCTCAAAATGAACAAATTGATAATTCAGCTGAGTTAGACCAGGGTCTCTTTTTCAAGCTCTTTAACAACAAAAGATCGAAATCAAAACCGGATAGTAAATTATTCAATGTAAATGGCAAAATAATCCGGAATACGTCGGACATCACCGCTGCATGGGCAGATTACTATGAACAACTATATTCACCTCTACAATCGCCCACTTTCGATTCAGAACATCTGGAGAAGATACAACTTTTGATTGCAGATATTTCTGAACATAAGTCACCTTCTAAAGTAGACCAATCTCTCATTTATGAGATATCACACAGAGAGCTCAATAACGCTATTAGTAATGCCAAAAAGGGGAAAGCCCCAGGTCCCGACCGCATATGCTATGAGCATGTGGTACATGGTGGCGATTCATTGCTCAACTGCACAGCATACATGCTGTCTATGATGTTGAAACTCAGACATGTTCCAAAAATGGCCAAGACGGGATTAATGATTTCCTTGCATAAGGGTGGAGACAAACCAAAGAACAAGTTCGATAGCTACAGAGCAATTACACTCTTACCCATATTCTATAAGCTCCTGGAAAAGGTTCTGCTCAATCGCTTCGAAATTAATACACCATATCTCGTTAAAGTTCACCCCCTTCAGAACGGGTTCCAGAAAGAAATAAGTTGCTTAATGTCATCATATGTTGTTAGCGAATGCATCAATTACACATCAGAGCAGAATAGTAAGCTGTATGCATGTTTCCTAGATGTCCGTAAAGCCTTTGATACTGTGTGGTTAGACGGCCTATTGATCAAACTTTACAATCGTGGTTTCCGTGGACATATATGGTTCATACTACGGGAGATGTTGTCGGGCTTTTCGTGCTTCGTCAATTATGGTAAATCAATGTCAAGGGAAATCAAAATACTACAAGGGACGCGACAAGGGGGAATTTTATCCCCTCTTTTATACATGTTGTATATAGATGATCTGTTATATGAACTCGAGGCATCGAACTATGGTCTTCGGATTGTCTCCACAAACTGCGCGTCGCCAACTCAAGCGGATGATATGACGCTCTTTTCGCTCACAAACGTGGGCCTACAACGCCTCTGTGATATTTGCACAATGTATAGCCGATTGTGGCGGTTTACATACAACGCACAGAAATGTAAAACCATTGTATTCAATGAAAAAGTGAAGAATCTGCCTGTGCATCCAAGGAGATGGAAACTTGGTGACGGGTATGTAGACGAAACTGATCACATAACCCATCTTGGCATAACGTTGCATAGAAGCGACTTCGCTCGTGAGTTCATCGACTGTATTGTCAACAAAATAAGATCCACCTACTTCATGCTGAGCAATGCTGGTATGTATGCAGGTGGAATCACCCCTCAAAGTTGCGAAACTCTTTACAGATCCATAATTATTCCAAAGGGTCTATACGGATCTGAACTATTGTGTGGTCTATCAGAAACCCATTGGTCAACTCTTGAGAAAATTCATCGCTTCTGCCTCAAGCATATCCAGGGACTTCCTGTACGTGCTCGCACTGATATCGTTTTGGGGATGCTTGGCATCCATCCTATCAAGTCATTGATTGATGCCAGGAAACTCAATTTGTTTGGAAGCCTATGCCGTATGCCTCCTGGCAAAGCTTGCAAGGAAATTTTTGTCACAAGACTTCACATGTACTTCACGGGACAACTGGAAAACCCAAATTCCTTCATCAGCGACATTAACAACACTCTTGTTGAATACAACCTATCCGAGCATATGCATCAGTATGCTCATTTCTGCTCATTTCCTCTGAAATCCGAATGGAAACGCATTACAAAAACCGCGATTAACGACAAATGCGTACAGAAATGGACAGAGAGAACAAATTGTGACACTTCATTTGCGCGTTTTCGAGAAATTCAACCAAACCCTACTATGTGTCACTTATGGAGAACATGTCGTAAATACCCTATGCATAAGATTGCATTTATCACAGTCGGTCAGCTCATCGCAGGAAGCGCATTCTCTCAACAAAACACATGCACATTATGCTGTCAGTCACACTCTGATATTATCGAGCACGCACTTATCTCATGCAGTAGCCCACTTATGCATTCCCACAGAAACGAAATGTGGTACCAGATGATTGATCGTTTCGGCATACCGCTATTCGTATGGGCCACGAGTCTCAGCAACAGCGACCTCGTATTGCTCCATCTCACACATCTTCCACGTGATATATTCACATTTCTTGAGCAAGTTGAGGATACATCAAAGTTTACGAGATTCATTGTTCTTCACACAAACTTAATTTGGAGGCGCTATGTCGAACTCTCAGCCACTACGCATGACGGTTTGTGTTAAACAACCTTTGATCTTTGAAGTTTGAACGTTACGGGTGTTCACCATAAGTCGTACTTAAATGTACCACATTCTGTCCTGTCCATAAAATCCGAAGACGACAAATTAAATAAACATGAATAAATTAATAAATCATTATATATATATGTATGCATAGGTATGTGTATATGAGGGTGTGATGGTGTGTGTGTGTGTGTGTGTGTGTGTGTGTGTGTGTGTGTGTGTGTGTGTGTGTGTGTGTGTGTGTGTGTGTGTGTGTGTGAGGGTGTATACGTGTGTGTATATGTTTTCTTGCGCTAACGTTTGCACTGTCGCAACATCATCCTACATATAGTCTATTCCACTTAATGGGTGCATACATTTATAGGGGAGCTATTGTCGAGCAAGGGCATTGCGTTTGCTGACTCTTTGGGGAGAGAGATTCTTCTAAGCGAATCCAACTCCAACTAGAGTTCCTTTTGTAATTGTATGCACCTGCTTATGGTGTGCTGTTGTGACAGTGCATCATAACGTATGTATGTACGGTTGTGTTTGTGTCTGCGCCATGTGTTAGATTGTATATGCGTACGGGTGTGGTCGAGAGGGTATGTGTTTTCTGTTGATGTGATATGTAAGCTCGTGTTCGTGTACATACAATTAGAATGGTATTCTTTTCCTCGGTAGTTTGTTCTCTTGTCTGTCTTTTCATTACTTCTTGATTGCTAAATGTATTTATGTTACATTCATGTATACTATGTCTTGTTAAATCTTCAATACTGGAGGCAATAAAGATATATATATATATAAGAATGGCTGCGAACACATGTATCACAGTAGCGATGGCATAGTAGGTGTGACAATTAATTATGGTGCAACTTTGGTGACAATTGGTCGTCATATTCCTGTGCCATAGCGAGACATGTCGCCCGCCGCACATTCACACAATGAGTCTTTTCCAAATCTATCAGCGTCGAGATCGACATCTCAATGATTTATCAAACCGAATGTCTTGTCGCTGTGGATCGTTACTCAACACGCAATGTTATATTTTTAATTCTAACACACAAGACAATTCTGGACGATCGATCGTGCAATTTTTTTTATCGTAGAGAATACAATGTGGCTAAACGTAATGAGTAGAGATCAACCTTGGTGAAACTCAATGGGTTAATTGGTCAGTCGACTCACTGTGCGAATATGCGGCGCGCGACACGACTCCCTATGGCATATATACATTATGTTGACCAATTGTCACAAAACTCTACCACAATTAATTGTCACACCTACTATGCCATCGCTACTGTGGTACGTGTGTCCGCAGCCAATGTATTGGTTTAACATTTTTGTTTTATTAATTTTTCTTGTATTCTTATTTTTATCGTTTTTTTTATAATTTGTTTTTACAATCTTTAACAATTTTTATAATTTTTTCTTATATTCTTTAACAATTGTTTTTATGATTTTTTATGATTTTTTCTTGCATTCATTAACAATATTTTTTATAAATTTTTCTTATATTCATTAACAATTTTTTATAATTTTTTCTTACATTCTTTAACGTTATTGATGTGTTTGAAACATTATACATGATATTAATCAGAATATGTTTGAAGAACGAATACGAGTTACAGGTATTAAAATTCCAAGGAGACACAAGTTATAATGCATTGTAACAAGTATGCATGGTGAATGATTGTTATATTGTTAAAGCTGTCCTCAGAAAGATATGGAGGTTTGCCATTACTAATAGACTAGTGACCATGAATCTCTGCATGGTTGGTAAAAAATACCAGTCTGAACTTGAAGGCAGTGCTTTGCTTTCAATTTCAAATATGTGTTCAAGTAATGAGCATTACTGGAATTTATTTCCTCAAATGACTGTGTATTTTTAACTTATAATATTTATATTAGTGAACACCTGGTCCTGAATAATGTTTTCCGCAGTAGGAGCCAGTAGGTGAAGATGAACGACAACTTGGGTATGAATGATTTAGGTCACTTTGTTGGCCCTAATTTGATTTTGCACAGATAATCAGTTCAATATCTATTGCGCCATCGACTCAAACAATCATGCAATTTCGAGCTGGGGCCACGTTTCCTCAGTACTGTGAACAGATTATATTGAAACAACGACACAGAGCTGTTAAATATATGTTTCCTGACGGAAGAAAAACCGCATCCGTAACTGTCACTTGACCTTGCCAAATGAAATAAGTTTCTTCGTCGGACTGCCGCATTCTCATGAAACAATGGTCGGAAATAATGCCATGCACTTCGGTAATATTAGTTCAATCTACGCACGAACGCATCAGTCGTACGACTGTCGACAGAACCCAACTTTTACAATAACATACAAAAAACTCCCCAGCCAGGGACGCAGCAACAGGGGGGTGTCTCACCATAATTTTCAATAGTTGGAAATTTCATGACTCAAATTCCAATAGTTGTACTTATATACTTATACATTTAGTTCCTCTCATAGCAGTATATTAATCAGTTTATTTAAATTTGTCCTGCAAGGTAGCAATTTAATAGAGTAGAGGTTCATGACGTGTGATCTATTATAATCGTCATGCAAATAAAAACTCACATATATATGCAATATATGTCTCGAGTATGATATGACCTGATGTGACTGATAGGGAGGGGTAGTGGTATAATGGGAACAATTATAAAATTTGAAAAATATGCCTACTCACTCCATAAACTAAGTGTATTGTAAGATGAAATTGATACACCAACAAAAAATCATGTATTTTCACATTAATTAAATGTAGCGTGTGCTCTGCTTACAGTATTGAGGAAATTTAAATACCCCCTTCAGTCGTTCAAATTTATTTCCTATGTTTTGTTTTTCCTCCAAAATGCCATATACTGGATCACATGTCTTTTTTAAAGTCGGATTCCGGTTCCAGGGGGTGGTAGGCTCATAGAGTAAACAATTGAGAGTAGTGATGGCATTACCTTTATAAATATGAAACCAGGACAAACTATGGTTACAACTCTTATCACTAAATGTCCATGTCAGTGAGATGACCTATTCATAATCAGATAATCTAGATAATATCTTAGCTAGGAACTTAAGCTGTTAGCGGGTGAATTCTTACACATTTCTTCATATTTAATAGTGAATATTTGTTGAGTGAATCCAGGGCGGGGTCAAACATTTTTTCAGAGCACGTATGAGGGGGGGGGGGGGTGTGCCAATGTGTGGGTGATCAGGAGTACACCAGAGCAATTTTTCCGCAGCTAAAAAAATGTCCTCAATATTTGTTCAACTATTTTTTGGCCTTAAAACTTGGAGATAATGTAATTTTAAGTTTTTAACATCTAAACCACCTTTAGGCAGTCAGTTTAGATTGTTTCTTGTTGTAAAATTACTAAATATCCGGTATAGGTCAGTCTATATATGTCACTCCGAACATAAAATGCGTAAATAGGGCTGAAACTAAAAATGCCACCTATACCAGGGACCCACCACCCCCATATGCGCAATAAAATATGTTTGGTGGGTCCCTATTAAATGGCCCAAGGTAAAAAGTATAAAACGTGTCTGAAAACATATTCCGACACCCCCCCCCCCCCCCCCCCGGTAAATATTCT
Source organism: Siphonodentalium dalli (assembly GCA_032622095.1). NCBI lineage: Eukaryota > Metazoa > Mollusca > Scaphopoda > Gadilida > Siphonodentaliidae > Siphonodentalium > Siphonodentalium dalli. The sequence continues at coordinate 158,743,592 of CP136063.1, read as the reverse complement.
TTCAATTATTTTGACCGATTGCCTAACAAAATAATCGGATTCCCTGACGAAATATTTCCGGGAATCGATAGATGCTCTGCTTTTGTGGTTTCACTGTAACATTTAAACGTATACGTATTACACATACCTTTATGGTCATAGATCTGCTTCTGCGCAGACAACATGCACTGATTCGTTGCGGCTGTAGCTGAGTCCATATTATAAAGCTAATTAATTGGTTCACATACACTGATACATAGTACAGTAACAACATCACCGTGCATGCTCATGATGCTGGTATCATTTACTTGTATATTTACCCAGGCCACGGCGTGATCTGGTGATAACACTCCGAATAACACTACAGACTCGCTGCTCAATAAATCCAGTGGCTGGTATTTACGTTAAAACAAAAAAATTTCAATTTCCCACATAATTATCTTCACAAAATCATACAACGAACGCACTTTCCTTCGCAGGGCACCAATTATTGTTGTGCCGTCGCACAGACTCGTTCCCAAACTCTGTCCGTGTGGAATCGTCGATCTATATTTACGTCCATGGTGGAATCAATAACAGTTTCTATCTCCACAAACTCCAGGCAGAGTTATCTCCCATCGCTCCGCTGATATACCACTGCCATAAGGACATTAATTGGTAAGGATTTCTTACGTGTTTTTAGTTCTTATGTTTTAGGATTAAAATTGTCTATGTCTGGCTCAGTTCATATTGTTCTTCAAACTCCATACAGCGCCCTCTACGCTATCGCTGCGATATATCACTGCCACAATGAGTGTACTTTGCAGACGATAAATATATTTTTACATATCGTCGCGGAACTGTATTTACTACTATTTAGTCACCTAGCTACTATCTTGTTTTGACCACCAAATTTTTTTTAAAGTTTGCAATAATGGTAATTCTTTCGGTATTGATAAGAACAATATGAACTGAGCCAGACATAGACAATTTTAATCCTAAAACATAAGAACTAAAAACACGTAAGAATTCCTTACAAAATAATGTCCTTATGACAGTGGTATCTCAGCGGAGCGATGGGAGATAACTCTGCCTGGAGTTTGTGGAGATAGTTATTGATTCCACCATGGACGTAAATATAGATCGATGATTCCACACGGACAGAGTTTGGGAACGAGTCTGCGTGACGGCACAAATTTGGTGGTCAAAACAAGATAATAGGTGACTAAATACGGTTCCGCGACGATATGTAAAAATAGATTTATCGTCTGCAAAGTACCATCCTTGTGGCAGCGTAGAGGGCGCTGTATGGAGTTTGCGACCTAATATGATATTGCAACATGCGCGCATAGAGTTTTCTCCCATACACCGCGAACTAGACCTGTAAACAGGAATGGAACCAGGAACAGAAACAGCTTCCGGGTAACAAGATTGACTATTCCGAGTAACAAGATTGACTATTCCGAGTAACAAGAGTGACTATTCCGAGTACAGGGACAGTGACAGAGAAAAAAAAATCAATTCTCGCGGTTTACGCAGTGAAACAATACATATTATACATCATTCGAAAGCATAAATCTCCCCCTTCATCACCCCGTGTACGTGGTATATATCGCCAAAACCGAGGGTATCGCCAAAACCGAGAATATGGGAAAGTCATTTTCACGTATATTATATGGGCATATATTTGTTTCTCACCGTAATACAGACATCGAGCATCGTATGTGTATGTCCACACGAAGCATGAGTATTTATCCACCAGTTGTCAATCAGTTTTCCCAGATCAGACCATTAATTTTTTTTTGGCGAATTTTTTCAATGGTGTTTTTGCTTTTGCTCACTCAAATTTTCGAGAACAACCATTCACTAGTATAGTTCCTGGACTTCCACGCTTCCAAAACAAATGCCGGTATATAGTTGAATCTGTCAATGAAGCATAGGATTTGACAGAATTTAATAAATCCTTGTCGTTCTCAATATCCGCGCGATATGAATTAAGGGACCACTGTCGGTCCAGAAAGATGCGAACGGCACAGATGAAGATGCGCCAAACGCCGAGTTTCTGTGCAGTAAATATGCGTATTACTTAAGGAGTTCTGATGAGTTTTCGAGTGTTTTTATGTGTAACTGAGACTGATCAATTGGACTGCGAATGTCAACTGATATATGAACCCATAACATATTCGAAATAATGTGTGCATATTATATTATGAATGTATTTCAATTGAAATTAATTGAACATCCATCTCAGTATTCAGATTTGCGATCTCAATAACGTGAATGAATGATAACGCGATGCCTTGATCACACGCACGTGAATGCTGCCGTTCGCATGCATGCAGCTAATCGGATATTCGTTTACTATTAACATGCTTGGAGTTTGTATATAGACCGTGCACACATGCCGGACGACACGCTACGGCGTATCAACGATTTGTTATAATCATGTTTATTTTACAGACTTTATGACTCGTTGCCACTCGAGTAGACCGTTACGCGACAATGAAACCGAATCATCTTATCGAATATACATATATCGTATTGCTCCAAATTATGCAATTCTGGCTTTTTTAAGAGTCATTAGATAAAATTGTAACGATTCTTGTAACATCCGAACATATATCATCACTACCAAGTACCAAGTACCATAGGTACCAAGATATTTCAACACGTGCATATTATTGAAATTGAAACCAACAACTCGTGATACAGTCTAAATAAACAAGACCACGTGTTGCAAATGTTGATCAATTGAACAGTGCGTGCATACAGGTCCACTGGCCAATCAACCTCGACGAACTTATGACGTTATTTGATTGAACGATAATGTGATTGTTTTGAGTGACAACGTGTCACAACGGCTGTATATGACTTGGTTGTCGGAAATAATATCAAACTTTGCGGTCGTTTTAATTGTACTGTCTACTTTGGCGGTTCTCTTGTGAAATAACGCGTGGCATTATAAGAAATAAATATTCATATTAAGCCTATGCAGTTATAAGACAAATTTACCATATAACCGGCTGTGCGTTGTATAATTTGTTTTCAAACTTTTCGGTTATAACTGCAGACCATTAATCGAAACAAGAGTCATTTCTGACCTCGTTAAACTAAGAATGATAACGTTAAAATATTGAATCTACCAAAACAATAACACATGTATATCCCGTACGATGACCTCATGTAATAGTTCCCAAGATGATGGAGATTTATGCATAATTTCATTTAGATTGTTGTGTGCAAATCTTAGCCATATTACTTTTTTTCAAAATAAGTGAAAAAGAATAATTCTAGAACTTAACAAGCCGAAAACTAAATCTGCGAACAATACGAATTGAAAGTCATCGTGACGCTGAACATCCATAACAATTTTGGTTAGAACCATAAACCAAACTCAGGACGGAGACCCTGATAAGATAAGATTCATTTCGGTTAAAAAAACATATCAATTACAGTATATGCAACCTATACGATAACATAATGAGGTCTTGTGTAAATATTATGCCCACAAAATATGTGGTCCTATGGGCTAAATTAGAAAAGTTATAAACTATTGTGTAATTTACATGTGCACATAACAATCATGGCAGTATACACATGTTCCACAGTGAAGTGTTTATTATAAATAGCAGTAACTTTGTTGTGTGTTTGTTCATTTATGTTCGGATGTTTAGTGTGTTAACATAGAATCGTTTCAATTTTATCTGATGACTCTTAAAAAAGCCAGAATTGCATAATTTGGAGCAATATGATATATATATATATATATATATATTCGATAAGATGATTCAGTTTCATTGTCGCGTAACGGTCTACTCGAGTGGGAACGAGTCATAAAGTCTGTAAAATAAACATGATTATAACAAATCGTTGATACGCCGCGTAGCGTGTCGTCTGGCATGTGTGGTCTATATACAAACTCCAAGCATGTTAATAGTAAACGAATATCCGATTATCTGCATGCATGCGAACGGCAGCATTCACGTGCGTGTGATCAAGGCATCGCGTTATCATTCATTCACGTTATTGAGATCGCAAATCTGAATGCTGAGATGGATGTTCAATTAATTTCAATTGAAATACATTCATAATATAATATGCACACATTATTTCGAATATGTTATGGATTCATATTTCAGTTGACATTCGCAGTCCAATTGATCAGTCTCAGATACACATAAAAACAATTGAAAACTCATCAGAACTCCTTAAGTAATACGCATATTTACTGCACAGAAACTCGGCGTTTGGCGCATCTTCATCTGTGCTGTTCGCATCTTTCTGGACCGACAGTGGTCCCTTCATATCGCGCGGATATTGAGAACGACAAGGATTTATTAAATTCTGTCAAATCCTATGCTTCATTGACAGATTCAACTATATACCGGCATTTGTTTTGGAAGCGTGGAAGTCCAGGAACTATACTAGTGAATGGTTGTTCTCGAAAATTTGAGTGAGCAAAAGCAAAAACACCATTGAAAAAATTCGCCAAAAAAAAAATAATGGTCTGATCTGGGAAAACTGATTGACAACTGGTGGATAAATACTCATGCTTCGTGTGGACATGCACATACGATGCTCGATGTCTGTATTACGGTGAGAAACAAACATATCCCCATATCATATACGTGAAAATGACTTTCCCATATTCTCGGTTTTGGCGATACCCTCGGTTTTGGCGATACCACGTACACGGGGGTGTTCATGAATATTGCAACATTTAAGGGTCAGACGCACGTTTTGTAAAACAATCCTGGTATTTCAAAACGGATTTTCTCAAAATCTATTTGCAATATCTTTGTGAAATTTGGTACAAGCGATTACTGTTACACAATATTTAAGAAACATCGACCAATTGGATATTATAACCTCATTTATTGCATGAAAAATATATAAAATTTGACTGTTTTCAGTACCAAGAACTTCTGTAAAATATTATATTTTGTTTTCAAAAGTGCAGTTCATTATCTGTTCTATACCGCTATATACTTCCTTCCCGCTATACTAAATCTATTTTCAATCAATTTCTTTCTATTACTCCGCATGAAAAAAGTCTCATTTTGATATATCTATCGATCCAGCCCACAGAGTAGCTGAGTAACACCATCCATACTGACCATACAATCAATATTCATACATCACATTTTGTACTTCACATTTTCAGCTCAACAATTTCCATTAGCACGGGATACAAGTCGTACCTTTGGTCGGACCATCATGAAATTTGTCATGGATGTTGACATTAACATGTAGATGGGAAACGAGTCATTTTGGGGTCATTCGGCAAAAAACATGGCTGCCAGTGGCCATCTTGGATTTCTAAGTGCAATTCATCATTCCATTCATTGCCCATCACAAAAATGTAACTTCTTCGCGAAGTTGAGCTACAGTGTCATGGACACTTTCATTTTAAATATATGGAATAAATACTGTTTATATCAAAACTTCAGCTTGGTATATCGTCATTTACAGGTAAGTACTATTTGGTGCATCAGCGATAGGTGATAATTAATTTCCCTAAGCATATGACACTAGCTGCGCGGTAACCCCTCTATGCATGCCCAACATATTGTTGGCGATCTTTCTTTCTGTGTAAACATGTAAGGGAATATATAGCTGTTCCTTGGATAATGACATAAAAGAATATGTAAGAATGCTGTACATTCATGAATACACCCATCAAAACATGCATGGACGGAAAAATTGTTGTGGTATCAATTTCGGATACGATTAAACAGTGAGCCAGGACGTGACTATAGAGGGTACTATTCAAGTTTTCATGTGAAAGCAAGATATTCCACACATACTGGATTGAATATCAAACTATCATATATTAAAGTATGCATGACACTGTAACTCAAATTTGCGAAGAAGTTAATTTTTTGTGGTGAGCAATGAATGGAATGAACTGAATTTTGAAATCCAAGATGGAAGCCATATTTTTTGCCGAATCAACCCAAAATGACTCGTTCCCATCTACATGTCAATACCAACAGCCATGACAAATTTCATAATGACCTGACCAAAAGTATGACTTGTAGCCCATGCCAAATGATTTTGTCATGCAAAGAGTAAAATCCAAGATGGCTGCAGGTGGCCATGTTTAATGGCGCGGAATGACCCCAAAATGACTCGTTCCCATCTACATGCCAATGTTAACTTCCATGACAAATTACATGGTGATTCGAGGAAACATACGACCTGCATGTAGCCCGTGCAAAAGGATTTAGTCATGCAAAGAGTAGAATCAAAGATGGCTGTTGACGGTCATGTTTTATGGCCGAATGATCCCAAAATTATTTATTCCCATCCAGATGTCAATATTAACACCCACGACAAATTTCACGACGATCAGACGAACACTCCGGCCTGTAGCCCGTGCTAATGGATTGTATTTTGAAATCCAAGATATCCGCAGGCGGCCACGTATTTTGGCCGAATGACCCCAAAATGACTCGTTCCCATCTACATGTCAATGCTAGACATATTATGGACTTGTTTGAGTTTGTGAAACTGATAAGTTAGTATTCAGGTGTTATGCCAACCTGGAGAATATATCATTCTACTATATAACATCGTCGAAAATTTCAAAGAAATCGACCGTACCACTCAATAGAAAACATCGTCAAAACTAAGCTCAATTGTAAATATTTACATCTGGATTCTGGACGCAACAGTCGGCGACAAATACACACAAATGATTTCGTCATCCAGAGTCAGTGCATTTAATTAATATATCAGAATTATGTTGTGTGTTGGCAATTTTGATTAATATTCGTAAAAAGAACAACTTTGAGTAAGAATATTCTCCATTTCTATTGGATCACCCTACCGGAGTGTTTCACATCACTTTAACATCCATGACCAATTTCATGAAGATCCGACCAAAGGTACGACATGTAGCTGATTTTTGAATCAGAATTGATTAATTACAATAAGATAATGCTAACCACTGTCAACTATGGTATCAAATTTCCCAAAACGTGTGATTTATCAACATTTTGTTCAATGAAATATGGCCGTATTATCACTTGAGTATTCAGGAAATTTGGCCGTATTACCACTTGTTTTAGAGTCATCCATCTTCATCCGCAATTTTGACGGAGACCATTCGTTTGACGGCGTGTTTCTGGGCCACAAACAATTGAAATAACAAACATCAAAAATCGATATCTGATCACTCGGAGCTTTGATGGGTAGATTCCTCGACTCAAATCAAATATATTTTACCCCCGAAGCCAAAGAAATAGTAATTTAGGAGCATTTGATCGGATTGAGTACCTTTAATATAAATTGGGTTGTAATCCGACAGTATGCATGCAAGATCACTCGCAACTGACGGAATTTGCCAGTGTTTATCACTGTAGGTAAATAAATAATACGTTTGCGACGTCTTAGATGTTACCAGTGTTTATCTATAAATTAATTTACAGTGTATACGCGATATATAATGCTTGCACCTGTAAAGCGTTGTGTCATCTAAGTTGTCCAAAAGGTAATAGTTATATATTATTTACATGATATGTAGCTTGCACCAGCAATGGTACCACTCGTAAATTCCGTCCCAGTTGCCGGCTACAAATTATTTGGTAGTAGCCTTATCGCCCTTATGACGTTTCAGAACTATATAATCCGATATTGGTTGAACAAGTCTCCTTACACCATTATCTTGGTATTAAAAACAACAGAAAACGTCACTTGTTCATATAGGACTTCGCACAAATGTTCTGGCAATTACTGTAATGAGTAAAATTTGGACCGGGACCTGGAGAAGTAGATAAGTTTTTGTGTGGTATACATGCTGATATGATATCATTCGCATAAGTGAACATATATAGATGATCTCCAACGAGTTATGTTGGGATATAAGATTTTATGAAAAGAGTTTGATACATTTGATTCACGAGTCATAGACGAGTTGTGAATCAAATTTATCTAACGAGTTTCTTAAAATCTTATATCCCAACATAACGAGTTGAAGATCTTGTATATCACATGAATAAAAATAGAGCTTTATGCCTTTTTAACAAATCAAAATCTTTGAAACTGAAAAATGCATGTAAAATGCATACATGCATGCACGGCGTTGACTGAGATGCTTCACAAACGTTTATACGACAGCATTGCGCGCTCTGCCTTGCGACGAACATATAGTCCTCCAATTTGCCTCTTTGTTTTTGTGTCTATTTTCGTTAGTGCAACGAAGTTGGACAAAAATTGAACTTTAATTAACAAAGCAATCATTTTGCAATGTCTTTGGTGTCAAGTGCAGCTTATTAAATAGTACTAATCTGCGGGGTAATTTACATGGCGCGATGCCAAGTATCCAGGGAAGCACGTGGTGATTACTGACTAGTTCGAGATAAGAAATTATCTAATGGATTTTTAATGATATTATAGGGGTTTCATGTGATATATGAAAATTCCAATTTTTATTAAAAACAAATACACGAAAACCATGCTTGTAGAGTGACGTACCATTGATAGCATTATGACCAATTTCATGAAGATCCGACCAAAGGTACGACTTGTAGCCCGTGTCAAACAATTTAGTCAGCAAAGAGTAAAATCCAAGATGGCTGCCAGCGGTCATGTTTTATGGCCGAATAACCACAGAATGATCGTTCCCATCTGCATGTCAATGTTAACATTCATGACAAATGTCATGATGATCCGACCAAAGGTACGACGAACATATAGTCCTCCAATTTGCCTCTTTGTTTTTGTGTCTATTTTCGTTAGTGCAACGAAGTTGGACAAAAATTGAACTTTAATTAACAAAGCAATCATTTTGCAATGTCTTTGGTGTCAACATTGCAGCTTATTAAATAGTACTAATCCACGGGGTAATTTACTTGGCGCGATGCCAAGTATCCAGGGAAGCACGTTGTGATTGCTCACTAGTGAGAGATAAGAAATTATCTAATGGATTTTTTAATGATATTATAGGGTTTCATGTGATATATGAAAATTCCAACTTTTATTAAAAACAAATACACGAACACCATGCTTGTAGAGTGATGTACCATTGATAACATAATGCATAAAACTAGAGGTGTGACTGTCCCAATGGGACTAAGGATACCCCCCGTATTTTTAAAACTCTAAGATATTTCAAATGTCAGAAAACATTAAATTAAAATAATGAAATAACAGATTTCCACTGCAGGTGCACAATTATTAAAAAAATGACCGAAAAAAACTCCGGACAAACCTTGTCAATGGACTGTCGACGGACAGAGGACCCTGCATTCCAGATTGTAGTAAGGGTAAAATGGCATAGTAGTAGTAGTCAGAGGGGTTTTTATGTCAATCAATTATAAAAATATAGGTGACATGTATTCAACAGACATATGATCTGGTGGCAGGTTAAATATCAACAGTAAAATACTTACAGTTAACTTAGGATATTTTTAAAATGAGAGAGATTTACACGGGACAGCAGCGGAGATTAGGAAGTGATCAGAGTAACAATTGGGTACAACATCAATAGATTATGGATGATGGATGTTCGTGAAGATATTGTCAAGTTGGCCTCCCTTGCGATGTGTTGATGAAGACTTGGAGAGGCATGGAATGAAGCCATAGTATTTGAAGAGTTTATTCAGCTTTCTGGATGTGGAGTCTGTTACTGACATATCAATATTGAAGTCGCCAACAATGAATGCTTGAAGTCCTTGAGGAAGAATCAATAGAATATTTTCCAGCTGCTTGATGAAACTGAGGTCAGATATTCTAGGGTTGTGATACACTGATACAACACAAATCCTGACAGAAGGATTGATCCTATGTTCCAATATTAATATCTGGTGTTCTGTTTCTATGTTGACTTTCTGATAAGCTTTGAGGAGATGAAGATCATTGTGGATGATAGTAAGGAGACCACCACTTCTGTTTTGAGAAATATAGTCAGACCTCAGCAGATAATGGTCTTTGAAGTCTGGCAGAGCATCACTTGGTTTGAGCCAGGTTTCTATTAGACACGTCACATGTGATGTGTTTGTATGGCCATCTTTCTGGAGTAACTGATAATGAGGTAAGAAAGAGTTTATATTAAAACACTTAATTTTGAAGTACACGTCAGTTGTGACAGTCTCGTGCAAAGTATTGTACTCAATATGCTATAAAGTAGATTTTTTTGTCATTCTGTCATGCTTTGGCATTCTGTCTGATCTGACGTTTATTGAATTGAGTTAAAAAGTACAGTCCATTAATATCTCTGGGTCGACTAATGGCTGTATAAAACTGACCAGAAAGGAAATTTCCATTGCATGAAATGACAAGTTCTTTTTCAGTTTTCCCTTGTTCTTTGTGTATCGTAATACCCCAGGCAAGACACAGAGGAAATTGGATTCTTTTAGCTGTTATTTTGGATCTTCTGCTGAGTCGAATTGGCGCTTCCACAGTAGGTATAGGTGTTGATAGGCTGTCATTTACTAAAGCACGAGACTGTAATCGAGTTCTTCTACCAACACGTTCATCATCAAATTTTACGAGAATGTATTTAGGTTTAAAAGTATTTTCATCCTGGTTTGTGTCGGGTGGAGGAAGAAAACCAACAACAGTTCCCATGGCAGAGTTCACTAAACCATCTTGCACATCAATGTTCTTTATTAACATGACTCTAACTTCAACAGCTATTTGAATGGTGTCTTCAAGGCTTGCAGAAGGAGCTTTTAAATGTGAAACACAAACTTGACCAGTCTGATCGTCTCGTTTTGAATCCAGTGCTCTAAATGTGTAAAGAGGCCCTGGTAATGTATGTAGATGTTTGGTGTTATGTTGACGGACATCATTTTTGTAAGGAAAGGCATGTGTTGCATTTACTGGATAGTCCGTATTTGGTTGAATTACTCGTTGTTGAAGGACACTCATATCCTCATCTGTTTGAGAACCTGTCCGGACTCTATTGAGAAGAGAAGCAAATTTAAGATCATCTCTCTGTCGTTGAATTTCTATTAACTCTAGTGGTGAAATGGTCTTTCCATAGAGAGCCATAGAGAGCTGCCATTTCATCTGATGGAGGAGAGAAAATCTGCTTTTGACAAACAGGTGGTAATTGCAGGAGGTCCCCAACGGCTAAAACTGAAACTCCTCCAAATGGTTCGTCATTGCCCATAACATCACATACTCTGCGGTGAACTGTAAGGAGCATGTCAGAACCAACCATTAATATTTCATCCATTATCACGATCTTGATATTTCCTATATTGTCTTTCAATGTGGTGAGTTTATTACCAACCGGGGAAATGTAATCGTCTGATTTGGTTGAGTCTACTGGTATGAGAAATGATGCATGAATGGTGTAGCCACAAATATCATAGGCTGCAGCTCCTGTTGGTGCACACACTAGAACATGTAGGTCATCAACTTGATTATCCCGGGAAAATAAATTTGTGGCCGTTTGAACAATGGCATGCACTAGATGACTCTTCCCCACTCCTGCACTACCAGTTAGAAAAATGTGGAAGGGCTCTGGTCTTGACTGTGTGATAAAATCATCTGTGTACACCAATGCACAATGAAATCATGTACTTGAGATTGAAGTGAATTCAGAGATAGCAAAAGCTGAAACCATTCTTGTGTTGTCATCTTCTCATTAGTAAATTCAACTTCGTATCTCGCCAGCCCTAGGTCTCTGCTCACTGAATTGTGAGAATCTGATGAGAATGCTCCATGAACTCCTGCAACCTCTTCTGCTCGTTCATTTCTGTCATCAATTTGCATTTGTTCTGACTGCGCTGCCAAACAAAGCCAACTTTCCTCTGGCGATCCATTCTCTTCCAAATCTTCGACAGCTTGAGCAACTTCATTTGAGTATTGTTCATACATTTCTTTATTTTGTTGTATAACCTGTAGTTTAGAAAGGTAGCTCTGCTGATATGAGTCACCAGCAAGATCTCTAATCTCTTGTCGCCATGGGAAGTAAAGCAGTAGTTGAGCATGGAAATATTCCTCTGGCTGCTTTATTCTTGACCACTGGTGACTTCGAGTGATGGCTGGTGTGTTCCCAAGTGCCATATGACCAAGCTCATTCTGTAGCTTGATGATCTTTGGGTTGTCCTCCGACTCTTCATCTAAGTCATTATTGAGAACATCAGAACTCTCTTTCTTTGAAACTGTCTTGTAGTTTCTGGCAAATGCAGCAAGGCAAGTGTCCTCCAAGGTATCTGGTCTAAATGGATATCGATCAAGAAGACCTTTCTGAAAAAAATGGGTTGGCATGGTCAGTTAAATGTCTCAGAAATTGGTCTTGAGAGCACACATTGACTTTTAATTTGTTTTATTTTATACCTTATTGTTGCTTGGACAAAATTAGTGGGGGAATTCATACTTTGGCCACAGGAAGCATTTTGTTGACACAGAAACTGTCCGCAAATACTGATTCCATATGTTAGAAATTTTAAAAATAAATACCAATTGAAGGTAAAAAGAGAAATATTATAATACAACTAGTTTTATACCACTTTCGTGAGAACAGATTAGTACATGAAATCAACAGGCAAGATTACACCACTCTTTGGCCTCATGGTTATATTCAATATTTACAGTTGCAAAGTCAATCTTAGGTATTTACAGTGATACATATGTGGTTTTATATACATACCATGAAAACATCAGGGTCCTCATCATCCAGTGCTTCAATGAGTCTGATCGGTTTGAACAGTCTTGTCCTATTGGCTGGAAGATCTGTTGGGATGAATATGATTTGTCTTGATCCCTGGATTAGAGGAAGAGACATCAGGCGATAGATGGCCTCCTGTGCACTAACCTCTCTATGAGTTAGAACAAAATTTGCCACACTTTTCATACACGTTTTTGGCCCAAGATGTTGCCCAGAATTACTGATTGCTTTAAGAACGTCACCCAAAGTCTTCTCTGGCTTGGACACATAGGACGCCACATACATTATACAAGAGTATGTGTTGACTACAAACTGGACATCAAGGTTAGCCTCCCACGATTTCATTAGAACAGTGTTGTAATTGTTTATGTTCATTTCATTTGGGTTTCTTTTGAGCAGTACAGCTGGTTGCCCATTCGTTGTCTTTATCCATCTTAAAGCTTTTACATATGTGTCTTCATCAACAGCTGATTTCTAAAAGAGTTCATCAAGGCTGAGATCTTCATCAGGTCCAAGGTTCGACCGGGTATCCTGGACAGACTGTAGTAGCTCACTGTACTGGTTCTGTATGTGTGGATGGGGTTCTTCCTCCAGTGGTTTCACTACGATAGTCTTACGAAGAGGTGGCTTAGGAAAGTTGAATCTACATTTCTTGCCATGTTTTCGGCATGCGATTAAACGTGAGTGTTTCTGGACAGTGAACAGAAGGTCTTTCAAGTTTTCATCATCAGGAGGTAGTGAGCAAGATACATGTTGGTCAATGAATTCTGCAACATCTTCTTGTGAATTTCGTTCTATTGAGGGTGCATCCTTAACCCAAGCCAACATATGTACATGTGGGGATCCTCGTTGCTGGAACTCGATTCGATATCGGTAGTCAATGATTTGGCCTAGTGGGTTGATGTTTTCATTCATTAAGATATACTTTAATAAAAGCTGAACTCTGTTGTCAAAGTGCCTTGCAGCTGTCACAGGATTTGAACGTAAATAATCGCATCTTTGCTCCCATGTTAAAGTTGCAATATCTTCATCTGATAATTTCTTGCCAAGTTGTTCTGCGATCACCAATATTGTGTCAACCCATTTGAGGTCTGCAGCTGATAATGTTACGAACCATGTGCATGGGCCAAGTTGGCGAATCATGCCCAGCAAATCATACAAGAGTTTATTAAAATAAGCTGGTGATCCACGGACTTTCTGTAGAAAATGAATGCCCAAATCACTGCGTACTAAGTCAGCTAATTTCTCTTTAATCTGACCAGCTGTGACGTCAGTCTGCTTTCCCTTCCTTAGTGCTATTGACAAACAGTCATGGACCTCCTTTGCTTTACACCGATATTGAGCATAGAAATTATACTCAATATTTCTTGCGAACCTCCCAGTAACATTCAGTAATCTTGTTTGAAAGTATTTCTTCATTGAGAGTTTCTTAGATCTTCGACAGGAATATCCAAACTTCCCATCTGGAAAAAGGTGCGGAAAGCTAAGTTCTTCAGAATGTTCATCTTGGACCATACTTTGAGGCCTTTTTCCTTCCCCTGGGGCAAAAGACACAATAGTGTTTTGATCAGCTGTCAAATCCTTCGGTTGTACACATGTGTTAAAAGGTAGTCCACTTAGACGACTTCGTTCATCCTCTTGATTGGTTTCCTCATCAGTATCATCGTGTGGAGATAGGTCAGTATCAGAGTTATCAGTATCAGCGCTATCATCATCTGATAGTGGAGAAGTTAATGACGCCCAGAGGTCAGGTGAGTCATCACTACTGTCCTTTGTCCAGTCATCATTGATCACTATATCATGATAGTGATGATACAGCGGATTTGTTGTCTTCAGGAGTTGAAGGGCTTCCATTATTTTTTGTGGTCTAATGTTCTGTTTAAACACGTGGCCTCTGTACTCCATTTTTCTCTTTAACTTAACTGTGATCATCGAAGCAGATGATGGTACTCTTGGTAGAACTGAAATGGACTTCTCAGGTTCCACAGGAATGTTAACAACAGTCACATGAACACATTTTTGTTTGCCCCGAGGGAGAGCAAACAGCTGCATAAATGGAATCCTCCTGGCTATAAATGCTACTTCAACAGAATTTAGGCCATCTGGCTGCTGAGGAATGGCTTCCAATTTGAGATTATTAGCAACAGACAGACTTGGTATATCTCCTTTTTTCAAAGCGCTGTTACATGAGTTGCATATGTATTCATTATCATCAAATGACAGTTCTTGTGTCGTGCTTGTGGACAATAAATCATTATCAGCATTTGTGAATTTGTCTCTAATGAAATTAGTAACAGACGATCGATAGAGAAGGCGATTGCATGATGTGCACACATAAGCTGGTCCAGTTCTAGTAAGCTGTTTGAAAGTTATCAATTGCATTAGTAGAGTTCATTTTTTCCTTTCTTTTCACCCTTCTGCCAGGAGTTTCTCTTGTAACTTCTTTCTCTTTCACTGTCGGGTTGCTTCTTTTTGCCCTTTTGGCAGCGGTTTCTCTGGCAGTTTCTTTCTCTTTCACTGTCGGGTTGCTTCTTTCCTCTTTTCTGCTAGCAGATTATTTCTCTTTCACTGTCGGGTTGCTTCTTTTTGCCCTTTTGGCAGCGGTTTCTCTAGCAGTTTCTTTCTCTTTCACTGTCGGGTTGCTTCTTTCCTCTTTTCTGCTAGCAGCTGCTTTCTCTTTCACTGTCGGGTTGCTTCTTTTTGCCCTTTTAGCAGTGGTTTCTCTAGCAGTTTCTTTCTCTTTCACTTTCGGGTTGCTTCTTTTCTCTTTTCTGCTAGCAGCTTTCTCTTTCACTGTCGGGTTGCTTCTTTTTGCCCTTTTGGCATCGGTTTCTCTAGCAGTTTCTTTCTCTTTCACTGTCGGGTTGCTTCTTTTTGCCCTTTTGGCAGCAGTTTCTCTAGCAGTTTCTTTCTCTTTCACTATCGGGTTGGTCCTTTCCTCTTTTCTGCTAGAAGCTTCTTTCTGTCTCACTGTCGGTTTGCTTCTTTTTGCCCTTTTGGCAGCAGTTTCTCTAGCAGTTTCTTTCTCTTTCACTATCGGGTTGGTCCTTTTCTGCTTTCTTTGAACAGTTTCTCTAGCAACTTGATTCTGCTTTATTGTTGGGTTGCTCCTTTTAGCTATCATATAATTAGATTTTTGGAATCTTCGTTTCTGCAGGAAGATTCTTCGTCGCTCAGATTGATCATTAAGGTAACTCAGCAATTGATCGGATTTTGAAGCATGATACTGAGTAGGTTTTTGGTGGATGTCATCTGGTGACATTTGTTTGGTATTGGATTGAACTTCAGCACTGAAAGAGAGAGATAGATGGGAGATATTCACTAGTTTGTGAATGGAAATCATCAACATAGAAAATACTAATCCCCGTAAGATGGCAAATTTGAAGATAGGCAAAGTCAAAACATAAATTAAATAATGTGTATCCTTCCATCAGATTAACAAACTAAGTTTGGACTGTTGGGTGATTGGTTTCTGAAGTTTTCGGTCAGACTACAACAAAACTGAAGTTTCTGGTTTCAGAAGTTTTCGGTCAGACTACAACAAAACTGAAGTTTCTAAGTCGAAAAAGGGGCATAACTTTATAAAATTATTGGACTGGACCTAAGTTCGAGCTTAGCCTGTGTCTCTTGCCATCTAACTCACATACACAGTTTTGAACTGATTGAGGTATTCTTTCTAAAGTTATCAGTTGGACAACAATAAAATTGAGTTTTCTAAGTTGAAAAATGGCCATAACTCAAATTATAGTCTATACGTGTATAACATACCACATATCCAATTTCTCTATGTATAACTAATATTATAGTGTATACATGTATAACATACCACATATCCAATTTCTCTGTGCATGATGTAACAGTAGATTCGTCTACATTTTGGTGCATCTCTCCAGATGTGGAGGTAGGTTTGGGAATGGACTGAGTTTCACTACTAAAATAGAGATAAAGTAGAGATTAAACAGAGCATAGAGGTTTAGAACTGATTGAGGAATTCTTTCTAAAGTTATCAGTTGGACAACAATAAAATTAAGTTTTCTAAGTTGAAAAATGGCCATAACTCATATTATAGTGTATACATGTATAACATATCACATATCCAATTTCTCTATGTATAACTCATATTAAAGTGTATACATGTATAACATATCACATATCCAATTTCTCTGTGCATGATGTAACAGGAGAACCATCTACATTATGGTGCATCTCTCCAGATGTGGAGGTAGGTTTTGGAATGGACTGAGTTTCAGTACTGAAATAGAGATAAAGTAGAGATTAAACAAAGCATAGAAAGAATAATCAACAATTGTAAGTGTTCAAGAATAGCTATTAACATATTCAATTTCTCCATGTATTACTTATATTAAAGTGTATACATGCATAACATACCTCGTATCCAATTTATCTATGTATAACTCATATTATAGTGTATACATGTATAACATACCACATATCCAATTTCTCTATGTATAACTCATATTAAAGTGTATACATGTATAACATATCACATATCCAATTTCTCTGTGCATAATGTAACAGGAGATCCATCTACATTATGGCGCATCTCTCCAGATGTGGAGGTAGGTTTGGGAATGGACTGAGTTTCAGTACTGAAATAGAGATAAAGTAGAGATTAAACAGAGCATAGAAAGAATAATCAACAATTGTAAATGTTCAAGAATAGCTAGTTAATAAACATGTCTGTATTCTCAAAGAATTTTTATTCAAAGTCACTACAGAATCAAGAACACACCCATTGATTTGTGTCTTATGAAATGAGCACTTACTAAGCTATATGAATTATGAACACTTTATATGTAATACAATTAAGCTTTGACAAAGATTTGAAAAATAGACATTTAAAATGAATGTATTTGCAGATGTGCATATTTTCCTAATCAGAAAATATAGCAGGTGCCATACAAAGTTTTAGGCTTTTTAAAAGAACTGTTGACCCAAATACATATCTATATATTAGAATGCATATAAATTGAAGACAAAATGCTCAAATGAGACAAAAAGAAACAAACCGAGCTGCCCTCTTTCTTGCTCGGTCCATCAACTTCTTCTTTCTGTCGTTTCCTTTTGTCCTAGTCATCTCATCAAACTTAAATCTACCCAGAGTTGTAGACTATATGACCAGATCTGAAATGTTTTAATTTTAATGTCAATCCTTTCACAAAGAGTTTTTTTTATCAAAATTTCAAATATAATTTTTCAAAACCACGGGACTGGGAAGTTTCCCCAACCCCCTTCCCATGCCTTTAAATCACCCTAATTTGGGACACATGATTCATGTGTCAGAATTATTCAGGCCTATTGAAATTGGTTTATAATTACCTTCTAAAGCATATTTTGTGCAATGTCATGCAAATAGACATCAAATCTGATACCCAGTAGCCTGCAACTCAATCACAAGTGCAGTTTGAAAGAAATTTTCCTAATACATTTTTAGCCTATTTTGGGGAAATCCTTCCCAGTCCCGTGCTCAAAACTCACAGAAATACATATAAAAATGATGCAATATCCAAGAAAAATACTGATTTGTAACTAGATTAGATGAAAAGGTTTTGATTTCCAGAAAAGTTATTTATTTTCTAATAATCCTAATAATCCACGTTCAAATGTTTTCAAATGATCGAAAATACAACTTCAGAACCAGCTTTGTCATCAACTCAATAATAGTCATATTAAGCTTGTAACATATTATTTGTGCAGATAAACTACACAGCCTTAGAAAATCATAAATTCATAATTAACTCAATATAACTCAATGTTGTGTTTCAAAGATATTGCTCAACCTTATGAAAACTGAAGCAAGAGTTACATCCCTTTGCATCTACTTGTACAAGTCAGTGATTATTTCCTGGCTTCAATGCCAATTGATATGAGCACTTGTATTTTTAAGGGACCTTTTCAAAATTACTGTTATGAACATGGTTGTATGAAAATATGATTACTGTATAATTGTGAACAAAAATGTTATGAATTTTTTGGCAAAATTATTCAAATGACTATATATTTATATCATTATCTTCAGTATGAGGTCAGATGTCAAGCAAATGGATAATACTACATCATGTTTTCAAAACTACTACATCATGGTGGTGTTTTTAAAACTGACTTTATCAAATGCTGGTATACAGTAATCTGTAACACAGGCATTCTATCAGGTAATGTGAAGTGTAATCTTGCAAAAGGTCCACTTTAACTGCTCCAAATATTTACATTTCAAGATATATTTGGATAACAATAAAACTGAAATGAATCATTATGTCAAGGAATGACAGAGTGCCATCATCGTTCATGTTCATAAATGGTTATCAGTGAACTTTGAACAACTGATGGAGTACTGCGCTGCTTGCAACCTATACAAGGAAAATATAATGTTCATAATTGATCATCAGTGATCTTCAACTGATGGAGTGTTATCAGTGCTGGAATACACGGACTTTGAATCAACTTCTTTGGACAGTTTTGCTTCCTCATCTGAATCTACTTTTTGGGTGGATGTGTCTGATTTTTGGGTGGATGTGTCCGATTTTTGGGTGGATGTGTCCGTTTCTGTAATATCAAAAACTATGTCTTGCGTGGAGTCATTGTGCGATGTATCAAGATTGAAATCACTAAACATGCCGCTTTCAAATGCTTCCAGTTTTGCAATTTTCTGTTTCAATACATATTCCCTTTTCAAAGAATCGGAGCATCTTTTTCTATATAGGGCAGCTTCTTTCTTATAATGCAATGCATTGTCTTTGAGAGCCTTAGCACTGTTGGCTATATTCTCAGTTGCCTTTGAGACTTCATCAACTGCGTCTTCATTACTGTATCGGCCCATCTTTAACTGAGTCAAAGCTCCTACCATAGCGAGCGATTGGGATTTTATTGCTTCACAATATTCTTCTGCCATATTGAATTTATTCTAGAGAATAAAAATATGCTTTTGTATTTTTCAGGCGACACATGCACAGAACGACATGATCTGTAAATGGGTTTGTCAATATGGCACGAGTGCTGTCGCGGGAGAAAAGAACGAGAGGCACTTGAGCCTCGAGTTCTATCCTTCTGCGACAGCACGAGCATGAGTGCCGTATCGACAAACCAATTTACACATCGTGTCGTTCTCTGTTTATTACATGCTTCACGTCCTAGAATCTGTGCATCAAGAATACATGCTTAGAAGGTTTATTTAGGCACATATAGAGTGCGTGTGTTGTCATGTGTGAGATGATGCTTTTATTTTATAGTTCCGGTTTCATGGTAGAGACGAACGTCATGTACCGGTATGTCATTTTACGTCAACGAGATGCGCATGGATCGTACGTATTTATAAATATGGAACAGCAATAACACTGTTCTTATGGGAACAAGCGTGTAATAAATGAAAGTGTCAATGACACTGTAGCTCAACTTTGTAAAGACGGTAATTTTTTTGTGATGAGCAATGAATAGAGAGATTAAAAAGGAGTGTAAAAATGAGCAGTAAAGAATTTAGTCACACACAGAGTAAAATCCAAGATGGCTGCTGGCGGCCATGTTTTTTGGCCGAATGACCCCAAAATGACTCGTTCCCATCTACATGTTATTGTTAACATCGATGACAAATTTCATGATGATCAGACGAAAAATGCTACCTGTGGCCCGTGCTAATGGATTGAATTTTGAAAACAAAGATGGCCACTGGCGGCCATGTTTTTTGTCCGAATGACCCCAAAATGACTCGTTCCCATCTACATTACAATTTCAACAGCCATGACAAATTTCATGATGATCAGACTAAAGGTACGACCTGTAGCCCGTGCTACGACCTGTAGCCTGTGCTAAAGGATTTAGTCATACAAAGAGTAAAATCAAAGATGGATGCTGGCGGCCATGTTTTTTGCCCGAATGACCCAAAAATGACTCGTTCCCATCTACATGTCATTGTTAACATCCATGACTAATTTTATGATGATCCGACCATAGGTAAGACCTGTAGCCCGTGCTAAAGGATTTAGTCATGCAAAGAGTAAAATCCAAGATGGCTGCTGGCGGCCATGTTTTTTGGCCGAATGACCCCAAAATGACTCGTTCCCATCTACATGTCAATATTAACATCCATGACAAATTTCATGATGATCAGACGAACAGTACGGCCTGTAGCCCGTGATAATGGATTGAATTTTGAAATCTAAGATGAACGCTGGCGGCCATGTTATTTTTCCAAATGACCCCAAAATGAATCATTCCGGTCTAAATGTTGATGTAACAGCTATGACAAATTTCATAATGATCCGATCAAAGGTACGACATGTAGCCTGTATTGTTGACGCATCATGCACACACGGACGACGGACGACAAAGCCATGGCAATAGCTCAAACTTTACAAAGTAAAGTTGAGCTAAAAAGGTGGCAATACAATGGATCTGGCCATGGGTGATGTGGTGTTATTTCTGCAACATGCATTTCAAACTGAACAATCGTAGAACAAAGCAGAGTATGTGATAGTAATAACTCTGCACTAGCAAACATGCCAAAAATAAAATATGCCAAAAATTAGTCATGCAAAATAAATATATGTATTCACATTTGAAAACCTGGAATAAAAGATGGAATAAACTGAAAGTGTTGACTGGAAATATCTGCAATACTGAATGCACATATCTCTGAAATGTGGCAATGGATGGTTTGAAATCATTACATACATTGAGAGGGAATAAAATAATGTGACATGCATCCAGTCTAATTCGCAGAAATTCTGATATCAGCCAAGCAAACAGTTAATTAATAATAACATTATGACAAGATCTAAAATTAATTCTTATAAGGCTATGCACTCATTGGTTGGTTACGTAGCGTTTTTCCGAAATCCCATAACTCCGAAGGTCCGATTCTCCGAAGGTCAGATTCTCCGACGCCCCGATTCTCCGAAAGCCCATAACTCCGAAGTCCCGATTCTCCGAAATCCCATAACTCCGAAGACCCATAACTCCGAAAGCCCATAACTCCGAAGGCCTATAACTCCGAACGCCCATAACTCCAAAGGTCTATAACTCCGAAGGGCCGATTCTCCGAAGGTCCGATTCTCCGAAGATCATGTTTTATCGCTTATTAAATAGTGTACAGTCCAGTGGCGGAGTCAATGTGACCCTAGGGAAGACCGCCCCCAAAAAACATGTCAAATGTCATGTAAACGTCAGGAAATCCCTCCTAGGCATTCAAATATTCAGTGTTCCTGCCCAGGGGAGCCCCCGGACCAACGATTGGGGGCGACCCCTCCCATGTATGCGCTCCCCAAATCAGGCCTTCGTGATATGCCTTCGGCATATCATATGCATGATATATCCCCCACATATCCCCCACATATGCTAATTAATGTGCACCCCTAAATGGGAACCCTGGCTCCGCCACTGGTGTGCACCGGGTATATTATAACGAAACGCTGCAAGAATGTCAGAGTTCTTCCCCGTTCACCCCTGTACATTTTACTCTGGCATCTCATTGGCCAACGTAACGTTATAGTATCTGGTGTATAGTCAGTGGCGGGCCAGGATTCCCATTTAGGTGGGGGCAGTAGGAAAAGTTTGAATATTTTGATGCCCCATGAACGATTTCCGGGCGTTTACATGACATTGGACATGTTTTGGTAGGGGCCCATATTGTCTGAAATAGCAAGTAGAGGTTTAATGGGGGCAGTGGGAATTTTGGGACCCCTTGGCTTCGCCACTGGACTGTACACTATTTAGTAAACGATAATACCCCGATAAAACAAAATCTTCGGAGAATCGGACCTTCGGAGTTATGGGCCGTCGGAGAATCGGCCCTTCGGAGTTATAGGTCTTCGGAGTTATAGGTCTTCGGAGAATCGGCCCTTCGGAGTTATGGGCTTTCGGAGAATCGGATCTTCGGAGTTATGGGCCGTCGGAGAATCGGGTCTTCGGAGTTGTGGGCCGTCGGAGAATCGGGTCTTCGGAGTTGTGGGCCGTCGGAGAATCGGGTCTTCGGAGTTGGAGGCCTTCGTAGTAATAGGTCTTCGGAAAACCGGTCTGACACCCATTGGTTGATCAAAACTGCTGAACTAAGTAACACAAACGTCATCATGCAATGAACTACAACATGTACTTGTAAAAATGTCATCATGCAATGAACTACAATATGTTCTTGAAAAATAATGAAACTAATTGAAACAGAATAGACCTTTGGCACTTATCAACACACATTTAGTTGGTAATCAATATATATTCACACTGTTAGCGCAAGAAGTCTACTCTATTCTACAATAAACACATACACTATCAGTGGTTTAATAAGAGTGTCATGCAATGAACTACAATATAAACTTTCAACGTTTATATAAGTTGAAATTTAGAGTTCATAAAAGAAAGTATAGTGCTGATGCTCTATGCTACAATAAACATATACACTATTAATGAGTATCAATAAGAGTGTCCGGCACCGCCGCACAGATCTGGACAATGCTGATAGTATTCATGCTGATAGTATTCATGCTGACAGTATTCATGCTGACAGTATTCATGCTGACAGTATTCATGCTGACAGTATTCATGCTGATAGTATTCATGCTGACAGTATTCAGCATATTCATGCTGACAGTATTCATGCTGACAGTATTCATGCTGACAGTATTCATGCTGATAGTATTCATGCTGATAGTATTTATGCTGATAGTATTCATGCTGAAAGTA
The DNA here is from genome assembly GCA_032622095.1 of Siphonodentalium dalli. Classification (NCBI taxonomy): domain Eukaryota; kingdom Metazoa; phylum Mollusca; class Scaphopoda; order Gadilida; family Siphonodentaliidae; genus Siphonodentalium; species Siphonodentalium dalli. Next base: position 158,720,323 of record CP136063.1, on the reverse strand, counting down.
TTCATGCTGACAGTATTCATGCTGATGACAGTATCCATGCTGACAGTATTCATGCTGATAGTATTCATGCTGATAGTATTCATGCTGACAGTATTCATGCTGATTGTATTCATGCTGATTGTATTCATGCTGACAGTATTCATGCTGACAGTATTCATGCTGATAGTATTCATGCTGATAGTATTCATGCTGACAGTATTCATGCTGATAGTATTCATGCTGACAGTATTCATGCTGATAGTATTCATGCTAACAGTATTCATGCTGATAGTATTCATGCTAACAGTATTCATGCTGACAGTATTCATGCTAACAGTATTCATGCTAACAGTATTCATGCTGATAGTATTCATGCTGATAGTATTCATGCTGATAGTATTCATGCTGACAGTATTCATGCTGACAGTATTCATGCTGATAGTATTCATGCTGATAGTATTCGTGCTGATAGTATTCATGCTGATAGTATTCATGCTGACAGTATTCATGCCGACAGTATTCATGCTGATAGTATTCATGCTAACAGTATTCATGCTGATAGTATTCATGCTGATAGTATTCATGCTGACAGTATTCATGCTGACAGTATTCATGCTGACAGTATTCATGCTAACAGTATTCATGCTGATAGTATTCATTGTGATAGTATTCATGCTGACAATATTCATGCTGACAGTATTCATGCTGATAGTATTCATGCTAACAGTATTCATGCTGACAGTATTGATGCTGACAGTATTCATGCTGACAGTATTCATGCTAACAGTATTCATGCTGACAGTATTCATGCTGATAGTATTCATGCTAACAGTATTCATGCTGATAGTATTCATGCTGATAGTATTCATGCTGATAGTATTCATGCTGATAGTATTCATGCTGATAGTATTCATGCTGACAGTATTCATGCTGACAGTATTCATGCTAACAGTATTCATGCTGACAGTATTCATGCTGATAGTATTCATGCTGACAGTATTCATGCTGACAGTATTCATGCTGATAGTATTCATGCTGATAGTATTCATGCTGATAGTATTCATGCTGACAGTATTCATGCTAACATTATTCATGCTGATAGTATTCATGCCGATAGTATTCATGCTGACAGGCTGATAGTATTCATGCTGACAGTATTCATGCTGATAGTATTCATGCTGATAGTATTCATGCTGATAGTATTCATGCTGACAGTATTCATGCTGACAGTATTCATGCTGATAGTATTCGTGCTGATAGTATTCATGCTGATAGTATTCATGCTGACAGTATTCATGCTGACAGTATTCATGCTGATAGTATTCATGCTGATAGTATTCATGCTGATAGTATTCATGCTGACAGTATTCATGCTGACAGTATTCATGCTGATAGTATTCATGCTGATAGTATTCATGCTGACAGTATTCATGCTGATAGTATTCGAAGAACACTTGTCTTGACATTCTCATGCCCATCAATATTTTCTGTAAAGTTTATATAAGTTGAAATTTAGAATTCACGAAAGACAGTATACAAAATACCATGAAAATGCATATAAAGAACATTGTGCAGCTCTGCTCTCGGAGGCAGGTCATGGGTGCCATCTAAAAAGACAAATGCCCAGACAGAAAAGAATAATAATTCATAACTATATGGTAGAAACAAGCAGTTAGACAAAAATAGATAGAGAAGTTGTCACAAAAAGGCACTTACCATTTCATGATGATCCACCAGCAGATAGTAGTTAAACTAAACACCATCTTCACCACAAATAATTGGTAAAAAATATTTCTGAGAAAAATGAAAATATTCTACGTCAAATAGGCCAGTAACTCCGCAAAATAAGTCTGGCCAACATTAAAATCGCAGGTGTACACGCTGGTTGATGTTTGTGTAACGTTTCACGGAAAATTATTAAAGCTGTAACACTGAGAATAAGTTTTCTAATTTGTACCCAATAAACCCTGACACCCAGTAAAATGTAGGAATAAAATGAAGCTCGGACAAAATTAAACATGTTGCAAAAAGTCGAAAAAGGGGGGATAACTCCACCAAAAAAAAGTCTGACAGACGTCATAATTGCAGGTGCACAGGTTCCCATGGTGGTTGATGTCTGTGCCAGGTTTCACAGAAATTGATCAAAAATGACTGAGAACAACTCCGACAAATTTGTGTCCACGGACGGACGACGGACGGACGACGGGAAAATGTTCTAAGTTGAAAAAGGGGAATAACTCAAGAACAATATATCAGACAGATGGGGATAACTGTACCAAAAAATGTTGGACAGACGTCAATCAAGTAAAAAAAAAATTACCTAAAAATGTAGGAATAAAAGCTTGGACAAAATTATACATGTTGCAAAAACTTTCTAAGTCGAAAAAGGGGGGATAACTCCACCAAAAATAGTCCGACAGACGTCATAATCGCAGGTGCACAGGTTCCCATGGTGGTTGATGACTGTGCCAGGTTTCACAGAAATTGATCAAAAAACGACTGAGAAAAACTCCGGACAAATTTGTGTCCACAGACGGATGACGGACGGACGACGGACGGACAAGCTGACTCCAGTATACCCCCCCCTAAGGATTTAAGTTAAAGGAATAGATAATTATCTTAAAACTTCAGTCATTGGCCACTCGGGTTAACACCACTCTGACCATATATAACGCAGGCCCCGTTCTTCATTTTGGTGCAACAACATTGTTCGCTCATCACCTTCAATGCACCTATTAAAGCTTGTGGGCTCTACCGCCATCAGACTTTGCCATGGTCGGACGTGATGATTTGCTATGTTTAGATAACCTCAAACAACAAATCATGGGCTGAATGAGAAGACTGATCTTTTTGACCATCCAAGGCACAAAGCGCCCAACTACTCATTTCGTCGCACAATTTGCATTTTGAAATTTGATCTATGGAATTCAATAACTTGAGATTCACACGGACTTTGACATCTCAATTACAGAATGGAAGATGATGAATCAACGGACATATTTTGTGTGATGTTTCTTTATTTTAAATAATTAAAAGTAAGTGTTAATTAGCACACTTCATTGGCGATCAACAATGAAGCAAAATTTAACAATCTGTTGTCAGAACAAAATCTGAGTATATATGCTATAACAGTGAACATTATAATATGGCAATCATAGTGTGTTAATATTCAGAGCCTGACCCCTCCGCCATTTAAAATCTGAGAATATTTTCAACAGTTATAAACATGTCAAGCATATTTGAATATTAAGACAAATAAAGTAAATAACAAGATAATCGCTAGGGTTGTCAAAATACGCCCGTGGTATTTCCAACAAAAGACCATAACTCAAACGTGACCTGTATTTTTGGCTAGTAAACTCACATACCAAATTTCATTTCATTCAGTTCACACTTACTAAAGTTATCATCCGGAAATGAAAATGGAGCGCAAATTCCGACAAAAAGGGCCATACATGTAACTCAGGTGTGAATATTGGCGGGTGGAACCCGACTTTGAACTTGACCTGTATTTTGTGCTGGTAAGCCCACATACCAAATTTCATTCCAATCAGCTGAGACTGAAATTATCATCCGGAAACAAAAAGTGAACAGATGGATGGACAGACCAATAACATAATACGTCCATTTTTTAATTACTATTTCTTTGGTTTCAGGGGTAAAAAATATTTGATTCGAGTCGAGGAACCAACCCTTCAAAGCTCAGAGTGATCAGATATCGATTTTTTAAGTTTGTTAATTTTTGAAGATGTGGTTCACTTCCACGTGCTCAAATGGACAAATTGCAGTTGTAAGATGGATAACTCGAAAATCAAGTGGTTACTATTAACAATAATAACCACTTGATTTTAGTGTTATCCACCTTACACCCGCAATTTGTCTGGGCACGTGGAAGTGGACCACATCTCCAAAAATGAACAAACTTAATAAATTTATATCTGATCACTCTGAGCTTTGATGGGTGGGTTCCTCGACTCGAATCAAATATTTTTTACCCCCAAAGCCAAAGAAATAGTAATTTAGGAGTGTCTAATCGGATTGAGTACCTTTAAAAGGGGCATATAAAAATTGTAAACACTTTTAACATTTTTTAGATAATGATTATTGCAGAACAGGTTGTTTTCAGAAGAACTTAGGGCATATTTTTAGTGTGTATTTCTATATGGACATTAATGTCCATACCAAATACATTTGTATTGAGATAGCAATCTCTCTTTAAGCTGTAATTTTGAAAAACAATACTTGCTCTAATTTGACAAATAAATGCCAATATCTCTGATCAAATTTAGTGGTCAACACTGAAATTGAAAATCAATTTCGTTTTCAATGACATACTATTTTTGAAATTGCTACCCCTGTATAACCCGTTCATGACAGGAGTTGCGCTGGTGCAGCATTAAAGATCATGTGCCAGTGCATTCTCTTATATATGCACTGGATTTCAAGGTCAAGTTAAATATTGTCAGGCCAATGTATTCTCTTATATATGCGAGGCTCCATAGGAGAATGCATTGGCACAGTGTTTTCATAAAATTTCAGGAAGTTTCAGTCAAAGATGGACAAACTGAAAATATTAAATAAAAGCATTCACCAAACGAACACATAAAACTTTATAGCAAGGTTTTGAGAAACAATAAGATTTCTTATTTGATGCCAAGACAATTGTCTTATTTTATATTGTGTATCATGATGATGATCAGTATATAGAGGATATGAAATGAGTGTTTCTCTCATATGATATTTATGAAACGAGTCTAAGAATTTTCAGTTTTCTCGAGCCTCCAGCGAGAGAAAACTGAAAAATCGTGACGAGTTTCATAAATATCATATGAGAGAAACACGAATTACATATTCTATTTATCATTTGACACCTATAAATTGATTATGATGTCCAAAACGCACACAAATCACTAAATAGCTATATGACATCGGCAGCAAAAGGTTAATGTGACGTCACGTCATTGCACCGGAAACCCAATTACACCTGGTGAATTAGCAGAAATAATATGCACGCGAAGATATAGTGCGCTATTCTGTTCTCAGTTTGTGACATTATATCGTATGTTTATTAGATAAATACGAATTACATATTCTATTTATCGTATAACGATGTCCAAAACTATATATTTCAAGATTATAATTGCGAGAATTTCGGCATCGCGTTGATGGACGCGCACGAATTTGACCTGCATTTAGTTAGAGATGCGGCTTGGCTCAGGCTGCCATTCAGCCAATCAGAACACACTTTTTGTCAACAAACCAATCAAATTATCGGAAGGTGATATGAACTAGTAGTTCATATGAAATTGATTTATGACATACTTTCCAACGTAAATAATGATTGAGTCATATGATAAAACTACATATGAGTTTTAGTGCATACAATATTATCTTAATCAGGGTCCTAAGAAGCTTCAAGATTTGATTTGATCATGAATCGGGCTGCCGATTCGATCATAGGATTAAAATATTTTCGATTCACCCTTCTTAGCATACATGTGGGTGAAAAAGAACTTGCGCTTGAATATGCCTTAATCTAAATTTTAAATTTAACTATAGGTCTATTAGAATAATGCTTGAAATGTTAGCCTTACTTGAAAATTTTTTCTTGCTGCAATGATTTGTACAATACCCAACATTGTGACAGTTTTTTAATACAATGTATTAATTACCCCAGTACACATAGCCCTGATTTGAAGGGCCCAAATGTCGCTACATGTTATAACCTTCTCCTGATGTTCTTCAACATGGGCCGGGCAAGCGAACAATTTTGATAGCTAAATACATATTTAGCCATCAAAATAGGTACATATTGCTCTGTGACAACATAAGTGTTCTGTTTCAGTTGATATATATATAAAGGTATATCAATTTCTATGCAACACAAAAAGGAACCCTTTTCCCCTCGTCCCTCACCCTCTGCCAAACCTGTTCCAGCTCCCATGTTCTTTAATGAGATTACCTTGGGTCTGTAAGCATGATGATGTATTAATACCATTCCTCACAGCTGGGTCCTCTTTAGCTAAAAGCACAATCCATATTTCACTTATAGATAAGTTTGGCCACCTAGAGATATATTTCTTCTACTGTCTGACTATTCTCACAATGTACATAAATAATTGTACTGCAACCATCAGGGGACAGAAAGTTTTTCTATGAATGTACTTGACTATGTTTTTCCCCAGAATTTTTATGACAATTTGTCTTCCATGAATAACATGTTAATGTTAAATAAAAATATTAGATAATTTCTTCAGAAGAAAACAAATATTTCTTTGATCCTTAAAAAGCTGTTCATGCAGAGGTATTGAACTATTGGCTAGACTGATCAAGGGTTTTTGTGCTTTAGCATGAAAGCACACTCAAGCACCTGTTGCCACTTGATTATTATTTTTTTTTGGTATTTCTAACCTAAGTTGTGGATTGAGACCCCCCCCCCCCCAACCCCACACACCCTCAATCCCACAGCTCCATCTCTGTATACTATGTCGGAATCAATCTTAAAGTAATTTTTGACAACATTTGACATGAGACAGGTTGTAGCCTGGGGCTCCATTATTGTTATATTAGACAGTATGTATTCAGACCAGACAGGTTTAGATTGCAAAATTGCAAACTTCAGACATGGGTTGTTATAGAAATGCTCTTGGTGAAAATATATATATTTACATACTAAGTGTTATTATCACTAAATCCAGCATTCTGATTGGTCGGCGCCCACGTGGCTAGTTGCAGTTATTTCTCGGTGAATGCGCGACGGCGTATAACACCAAGCCCATAACAACATCGATACGTCATTTGGGTTTCGAAAGACGAACGCGTAATATTTTGGGCGCATTTGGATTCGCGCAGGATTGACTTAATAAATCATCGGGTTTCAATTGTTCCTGTTAACTTTTGCCAAGGGTGCTATGGGATATTTTGGGCTGGTTTTGTCACGATACACTTTTCGATTTAAATACATTTACAAAAGTGGCTTTTTCGCTAAATGTATATAAATATAAGGATTAACTGTCATGTGGACTGTTTTTATGGAGATGTAACCGTGAGGTAAGTGGTCATAACTTGTATGTAAAACCCTTCGGGTTTTACACAAGTTATGACCACTTACCTCACGGTTACATCTCCATAAAAACAGTCCACATGACAGTTAATCCTTATATAACCTCACAAACTCTAGACGAACACCGATTATGGCAGCTACATCAAAATCAATGTGTCAATCACAAAAATTGCGAACTGTGAGTGCATTTGTTTCACAGTCCACTCACTTAGTTAACAATCTTTTATCAAGATCCATGTTCCGAAACTTGCGAAACAAGTCAAAAGCAAACTGTTCATGCATTTATATGTTATTTTTGGGAGAGATAGAAATCTCAGATAATTGTTAGCATACTATAAAGCAATAGTATGTCAATTATATGGATTGGGTTATCATGCTTGCTACATGTTTGAAGTTGCTGTATGTACTCTGAATGATTCTACAAGACAGGAATGTCTGTTGATAAGGTGAATCAGCTGACCAGCTGACCGTCGGTAGCTATAATTAGCAACTCAAGTTTGAAGTTTGCCATTTTACAATCTAAGCAAGTCATAGAATTACTCAGATTTTGAATTGGAAAAAGACGTAATGTTTTTTTTTTTCTCATGTGAAAAAATGGATCTGATCTGAGATATTAAAGATAACAATTAATGTATAAAAAGCGCACCAGCACTTTGACAAACAACAACAAAATATGATTATATATACAGTTATCACAGATTACTTGGATGTTTAACAAATCACCATGAGGACTGGATTAAAAACAGCCATCTAAAAATGCACTAGATATACTGGTTACCATAGATGCAAGGCAACTCATGGTAAGCATGCCTTCAAGGTATAGTCTGGTTATTTTAAGCCAAAATAAAGTGTTTCTATAATTAATGGGTTTCAAAATAAATTGGGGCAGGCGGCAGATTTCGCTTTATTTTATTTTGCAACAATTCTCAAAAATGGCATGAGTCTCATGAACTCAGAAAATTATCAAAATTCAAGAATGGACTGGAATGGACACTTTTAAATGAAATAAATACAGATAAAACGGAGAACATGAGAGGCGCAGGCCTGAGGTGCCTGTCATTAGCAGAATGAGGTCCCCAGACGATGAATTTAGTGATACTATTTCCTATGGGATAACTACTCATCAATGATGCTTCAGTATAGAAAGGGTTAAAAAAATCACATTGAATGACACAAGCCAATATTCTGCCATTACTAGGAAAATACACCTCGGAAGCAGCAACATTCCAGGACGATTGCGCAGTGTGATTATTGTTACACATATTTTTATGCTGTTTTCATTGACATTTCATACTGAAATCTTGAAAATGTAAAACACAAAGACTAGCATCACCAAATTCACCCTCTGGGGACCTCATTCTGCATGGCCTCATCTGTTATGGGAGACATAGACTCAGACTGAAGTTCCCAAATGGTGAATATTGTGATGTACACCAATTGGGAACCTTGATTATACAATGTGTCATCAGCCAATTTGGGGATATAGAAAAACTAAACTAAAAAAGAAATATAATCTATGTGAAGAAGTTTCTATAGAAGTTTGATAATTAAGAAAGTTTCCAGAGAAGATGAGACCTAAGCAGAATGAGGTACCCAGTGGGTGAATTAGGGATGGCGGGATAGTCACTAAATTCACCCTCTGGGGACCTCATTCTACAAATGACAGATTCCTTATTATCAGGCCTGACGAGAGAGTAACTGGAAATGTAGGACAACGTCAACTTCATTCAAAAATATCGTGACTAAATTATGAGGTATAGTCTACATAATCACATGGTTGTTCAATTAAATAAAACAATAGACCTAAATTTTAGTATATTGCAAGCCACAATCTTCAGAGTGTGCAGTAAACATAACAATATCATGTTATTGTTATTCACCCGTTTGTCTTGCCGCGAGGTAAAACTCGAACCTCCGGTTCTCACTTAACGTCGCGTCAATAACGTGCAATAACGTCAAACAGTTATACTGGTCTCATGCGGGATAGGAAAATAAGTGCTGAATAGGCGTGTAATTTGCTCAATATTTGCATTATAAGTGTAGCATTTATATTGTCATGTGTGTTGGAAGCATCCATGGGGGATAGTGCGGCAAAAATTCCAGAAATTAGCACAAAATGATAGTCAGAGGTCAAGTACAGATATAAAAAAAATTGCAAAGGATGCATATCTAATTTAAATATGAAGTTCACATTATCAGAATGAATATATTTTGTCCACAGGACAGTACAACTTCTGGATTAGGAATAAATAGTATAAAGTTAATGCTGTTAATATGCAGTAAGAAGATACATATTAATAAAAAATAGCCATGTCATAATCCAATTTCTCAAAAACAAAAAAGTAACTAGAGGTGTGACTGTCCCAATGTGACTAAGGATACCCCAACCTCCCCCCCCCCCCCGGTTTTTAAAACACTAAGATGTTTAAAATGTCAGTAAACATTAAGTTAAAATAATAAAATAGCAGATTCCCATTGCAGGTGTACAACCCTAACCCTAATCCTAAACCTATTGACTGAAAAATGTAGGAATAAAAGCTCGGACAAAATTATGCATGTTGCGAAAATGTTCCAAGTCGAAAAAGGGGAATAACTCCACACAAAAAAGCAGGACAGACGTCATAATCACAGGTGCACAGGTTCCCATGGTACTAAATATCTGTGCCAAGTTTAAAAAACATTGACATAAAAATGTAGGAATAAAAGCTCGGACAAAATATATAATAAATTAACATCAAAATGTGAAGAGTTACTAAATTCTGATACCTTTGCAATAGAAGTAAAATAAGTTTCATAAAAATTATGATACCTTTACAAAAGAAGTAAAATAAATAAGTGTTCGTGTTACGGTCTGTATTATTGGGATATGAAACTGGTGACCCAATTGGCAGCTTACCAATCACCGAACAGGATTTAGTGTAACACAGACGGGCTATGCAAATATTCAATAATAAAATTGTTGAAGATGTCCTCATATAACTACTTCAAATTTATCTTTTAATCTGCCATCACACCTGCTTGAAAATGCATAATCCAAATTAACACTCCCATATTACTATTTCTTTGGCTTTGGGGGTAAAAAATATTTGAATCGTCGAGGAACCCACCCATCATTTATGGCGTTATGGTTTATTAACCGCCCAACCGGAATGATTAGCAGCCCAAGGGCCTATTAGAGACATGAGAGGCAGTCGAGGGTCGTTAATATGACCAAGGGCTGTTAATCACGCCCAGAGTGCTGTTAATAAACCATGATGCCCCACAAAATCATGTTATCACTATTATTACCACTCATTCTTGTGTGATCATGTGATCAGTGACTTAACCAGAAGCAGGCACCTGGTGTTAATGAAAACAAATGTTCATTAACGCCGCCGCCTGCTTCCGGTCAACTTCACCTCAAAAATATGGAATATTATAAAATGTAAAATATAGTTAATCTACTAGAGAACACCTTCTAAGTGGTAATAATAGTATGTAAACCAACAACGCATATTCATTTATTGATCATTTTCACAGGAACCGGAGGATGCATGTTATGTACAGCCAGTGGCTCAATAATTAGAAACCAACCGACAAAGCACACATGTAACACAAAAGTCAAATCAATGTCATTGACCGCGCTGAAAGAAAGAACTGATCAATGAATTTACACATGAAAAACATGTTTGACTCGGTCTTTTTGAACATTTTCTTCAAGATGTATGCACAGCTTAATATTCTGTGTACATCATCATTCCATTTTTCAATACACCTTATTTTCTTCAGATAATAATTTAAAGGCGCAAGGCCTTCGAAGCGGGTTCATACAAAATAACATAAAAATATGTAAAACAAATATCAATAGAAAGTACATGAAAAAATAGAATGACTATTGTTATGTAAACATTACTGTTACAGTGGCATCACCAATAAAAGTCCAATTAGTCCATTAACCCTTTACCCAACAGAAGGGCCCTGTGCCAATGCATTCTCTTATATATGCGAGTCGACCATAGGTCGCCTCGCATATATAAGAGAATGCATTGGCTTAACACATTAAAAATTATAAAATTGTTAAAGAATGTAAGAAAAAATGGTAAAAAGTGTTAAAAAAAGATTTTTTTTAGGCCAATGCATTCTCTTATATATGCGAGGCGACCTATGGTCGACTCGCATATATAAGAGAATGCATTGGCACAGGGCATAACTGTAACTATCACAATGTGGTCAAGGAGCCGGTTCCAATGATATCCATATTTGTATAGTTCTATTGAGACAGACCGAAGATATTTTAGGCTGTTGAAGCTTTATTTGGCCGGTTTTGGCCGGTTTGTTGGGTAAAGGGTTAACATATCAAAGTTTAATCAAAACTTTACAGTAAACATAGGAAAAGGTCAAAGCATTGAAAATATTATGAAAATTATATTCAGGTTAACATATTTGAACTTAACTACATGATTAGCGATGTTTGTTAACAAATCACAGTAATAGTTTTGTTTACATAAATGTTATTGGAGAATAATAATGAATATAAGAACAAAGTTTATATATTTCTCCATGTACTTCTTAGTGGTGATATTTTACAGACTTTTATATTTTTTGCACATTTACCCACTGCAAGTGCCTTGGGTCCCTTTAACACTTTGATACTAAATACTCATTGACAAGTTCCCGTAGGAAATTTACAGATAATAAATAAGTTGTTTCTTGAATTTATTATCTTAATATTTTCCTCCAAATAAATAGGACTCCTTCTGCTCTGTTATTATCTGTCGTCTGCATATTTTCATCAAAACCTCTCTAAATAAATATTATTGACTATTCCAATGTATACATTTATAACTGAGTGGGAGAATCCATTTAGTATAGACAGGGTTAAAATCACCATGAATGGATTGAAGATGCTGCATATCTCCCCTGGTAAGTGGGATACAGTAATGCCCTAAGTAATCGACTCCTTAAACACAGCAGAATTATGGGTAACTTTTCAGGATTTAGTCGGAAATATGGCTTGTTGCCATTCATCGGAAAGCTCTCACTGAGAGCTTTCCGATGAATAGCAACAAGCCATATTTCCAACTAAATCCTGAAAAGTTACCCATAATTCTGCTGTGGTTAAGGAGTCAACTACTTAGGGCATTACTGTAGTGTTCCGAGTCAGAAAGACCTGCAACAGGAGGTTGTCACCAGTTTTTTTTTCTACAAACTGGGACAGGACTGTTATTTTTTTTAGAATTTTCAGCTATGAGGAACTGAGATATCTACGAGGGTGAAAAAGTAGGTTACATCCATACCACCTTTCAACCGACACCCCTGATTGACGATATCCAGGTGTGAATTGTAGTGGAATATGAAAAAAATTATTTGAAATTATTAACTGTAGGTACGCAGGTATGCTTAAATTGAGATATCCACTCCCAGATGAAGAATATATATTATACAAAGTTTCAGTTACAATATATATCGCCAAGATGCATAAACCTTTCTATACTGAATGGATTCTCCCATTCAGTTATAAAAGTAAACGATGGAATGGTCTATAATTCATCTAGAGGGGCATCCAGGAAATATGGCGTGTTGCCATTCATAGGATAGCTCTCGGTGAGAGCTTTCCGATGAATGGCAACAAGCCATATTTCCGACTAATCCTGAAAAGTTACCCATAATTCTGCTGTGGTTAAGAGGTCTATTAATTAGAGCATTACTGTAATAATTTAGATAATCGATTATACCAAGCGTAGAGCTTACCACAAGGACGTTACTTGTAATTACTCAATGGAGCAACTAACCAAACTGTCATATCAGTATTCATTAACTCTGTGGGCAATATAAAAACATTAAGCTAATTATCAACATTGTCACCTGGATCGGACTAATTACCATTGCTAATTCTCCAGCGATATCCACATTGATCATACTTGAGAGTGACCACCCACTATTATCTCAGTTAGACCTGTCATGTGAACGCCATACAATCTATTCAATCAATAAATATAAATCTGGGTCATAAGCAGGATATCCATATACAGTAATGCCCTAAATAATCAACTCCTTAACCACAGCAGAGTTATGGGTAATTGTTCAGGATTTAGTCGGAAATATGGCTTGTTGCCATTCATCTGAAAGCTCTCACAGATCTTTCCGATGAATGGCAACAAGCCATATTTCCAACTAAATCCTGAAAAGTTACCCATAATTCTGCTATGGTTAAGGAGTCAATTATTTAGGGCATCATGTTATTTACACAAAAATTTATTTAACCCTTTCAATACTAAATACCCAATGACGAGTAGTTCCCTGAAGAAATGTTCAGATAATAAGTCATTTGTTGAACTTATTATCTGAACATGTCCCACCAATGAATATGAAATCATTCTGCTCTTGTATCAGGGGCGACGGAGCCGGGGGGCACAGGGGGCACGTGGCCACCACCCCCCCCCCCACTTTTTCCCCAATTATGGGTACATAATCTTCCAATACTAAATACATTGGAGAAAATAATTTTTGATTCCCAAGAAAACATTCCATTAGTAGACAAATGTGTTTAATCTTATCAGTTATGTCACTATGGCTATGGCTAGCAAGATATATAGTTAATCCCTTGGTCAGTATTGACACTGTGTCTGAGTAATTGCCCTCTGGGAATTTAACTACAGACTTTGAGTTAATTTGTAGAGCTCAGGTCTTCTGGGGGCACCATCATAGCCATGTCTTGGACCCAGCAACTTGTCTAATTAAAATCACATTCATCATACCAATCAAAGGTTTAAATTTCTTCATACCAATCAAAGGTTTAAATGTCTTCAATAAAAGTGCAAACTTGGGGCTTGGCAGGTATACAAGTTCATGCCAAGGTGCTCAAACTCCTGATATGAGATCACTTGCTATATACAATATCAGTTGATGCTGAGTATTCATTGGAATAACTTGACTATGATTTTTATCAACTCAGCTAATTCGTTATTACCGAGAAATAAGAAGAGTTAGAATAATTATTTTCTACACGAAGTTTACTGTGAACATGCAAGTGTCTGTGTACATATATATTATTGTGTTATTTAATATTCAAAGTTACTTGTGATTATTGTTTCTTCGATATCAACGGTTGTCGTATGTGGAGTGAATTGGATTATACAGTATAGTGTATACTAATTTCATCATAACATTTATGACAAAGGACGCAGGTTTTAGAAGTTGTATCAACGTCATAGGTCATCTTTCACACATTGGCTGCAAAAATAAGTGAGTAGCAAAGTAGCATCATTTAAACTCTTTTTTATTTTCTACCTCCATAATGGTAGCCACGAATAACATCATACTATTAAAACAATCTTTGCACTGCATGGCGCACATTGGAACAGTTTTCAATTCATTCATGTAGGATTTTTTTTTTAAATGGTGCCCCCCCCCCCCTCCCACTTTTTTGTAGCTTCCGCCGCCCCTGTCTTGTATTATCTGTTATTCTGCCTGTCATCAGCCTTTATTACCTGAACACCCCTCTAAATGAATAATAGACCATTCCAATATATACTTCTATAACTGAATGGGAGAATCCATTTAGCATATAAAGGGTTAATATACTTTTCATTGGCTTTATTTTTTATTAGACTTTTAATTGAAAATACTACACACGTCTCAACACGTTCCATAATTCTTGAACAGTTCCAGACATATGTAAACTTATTATTTGAATTTTTCCTACCAATGTATAGGAATATTTCTGCACTTGTATCTGCTTGTATTAACTTTTTTTTCTGTCTTTCATCTGCTCATTTTTCCCGAACATCAGATGAATAATAGACAATTTCAATGTATACTTTTATAACTGAATGGGAGAAACAATTTAGAAAAGGGCTAATTCAAAATAATTCTATCATGAGATTCAGACTGATCCATAATTTGTAGGTGGTTTCACAGAATTTTGCGATGCATGGTTTACTGATGACATCTGCCTTGACAATGCAACTAAAAGGGCCATAACTCTGGTGAAAATTGGCAGGCGGAACCCAAAGTCAAACATGACCTTTATTTTGAGCTAGTAAACTCACCAAATTTCATTCCATTCAGTTCAGACATTAAAGTTATCATACAGAAACGAAAATTGATTGCAAATTCCATCAAGAAGGGAGATACTGTAACTCTGTAACTCACATACAGTAATGCCCTAAGTAATTGCTTCCTTAACCACAGCAGAATTATGGGTAACTTTTCAGGATTTAGTCGGAAATATGGCTTGTTGCCATTCATCGGAAAGCTATCACTGAGAGCTTTCCGATGAATGGCAACAAGCCATATTTCCAACTAAATCCTGAAAAGTTACCCATAATTCTGCTGTGGTTAAGGAGTCGATTACTTAGGGCATTACTGTACCAAATTTCATTCATTTAGTTCAGACTATCTAAAGTTATCATGTGGAAACCAAAAGTGAACAGACAGATGGATGCCCCAATGGATGGACGGACGACAGACCAATGACATAATATGTCCCTTTTTTTTTTTAAACGGGCGCATAAAAATGGAAAGATAACAAATATTAAAAGAAGAATTCTTCATAGTCTTCACATGCTCAGGGATGATATACTGCAGCTTTATGCAAGCCTGAGTTTAGTGTGCCTGTCATTCATAGAATGAGGTCCCCAAAGGGTGAATTTAGTGATGCTATCCCGCATAGTGGGCTAACATCACTAAATTCACCCTATGATGACCTCATTCTGCTTAAGCCTCATCTCTGGAAAGTTTCTTTAATATCAAATTTCTATAGAAACTTCTTCATATAGATTCTATTTCTTTTTCTAGTTTAGTTTCTCTATATCCCCAAATTGACAGACGACACATTGCATATCGAGGTTCCCAATGGGTTTACATCACAATATTCAACATTTGGGAACTTCAATCTGAGTCTATGTCTCCCATAGCAGATGACGCCAAGCAGAATGAGGTCCCCAGAGGGTGAATTTGGTGATGCTAGCTCGCTGTGCAGGATAGCATCACTAAATTCACCCTCTGGGGACCTCATTCTGCCAATGACAGGTACACTAAACTCAGGCTTGGCTTTATGTAACATCTCATGGCATTTTGAGAAATCTAGTCTTTGTGTTTTACATTTTCAAAAATTTCAGTATTAATTGTCAATGAAAACAGCATAAAAATATGTGTAACAATAATCACACTGCGCAATCGTCCTGGCATGTTGCTGCTTCCGTGGTGTATTTTAATAGCAATGGCGGAACATTGGCTTGTGTCATTCAATGTGATGTTTTTTTTAACCCTTTCTATACTAAAGCATCATTGATGAGTAGTTATCCCATAGGAAATGTTCAGATAATAAATTCAACAACATTTAACTTATTATCTCAACATTTCCATCCCTCAATAATTATGTCTCCTTCTGCACTTTTGTTTATTTGTCGTCTGCTTTTATCTCCTTAATATCCCTCCAAATGAATAAAAGACCATTCTGATGTACAATTTTTTTAACTGACTGGGAGAATCTATTTAGTATAGATAGGGTTAACCCTTTCAGTGCCAAGTCCGATTTTTGTATCAACCCATATTTCCTTGATCATTTTTCAAATTTATTGATTATAATAATGTGATACATTGATGGAAAGAGCTCTTAGAGCTTGGCACTGAAAGGGTTAAACAGAGTTGCCATTATATGACCTGTACTGATATTCAGAATGTATGAATTTATATATATTAATGGAGTCATATATTTTTGTGTAGTATGTGTGCAGAACCGGAGGTTGTAATTCATGGAGCACATTATTCATTCCGCGAGATCGCAATAGAACATTCAACAGTTAATTACCATATGGCATATATGTGACCCGCCATATCAAATCAAGTCGGAAGTCGGGATTTTTTTACCCTGTGCCAATGCATTCTCTTATATATGCGAGTCGACCATAGGTCACCTCACATATATAAGAGAATGCATTGGCCTAACAATTTTTTATAATTTTTTTTAAATAAATGTTTCTGACAATTTTTAGGACATAAAATAAAAAACATCCATTACCCTGCAGGGAGCCCCACACATATATAGAAGCATATAGAAGAGTGTCGTCTGCTCATGTTTGTCTGGGGCTCTGTATGGGTGAAATTATAAAATTGTTAAAGAATACAAGAAAAAATTATAAAAATTGTAAAAAATTGTTAGGCCAATGCATTCTCTTATATATGCGAGGCGACCTATGGTCGACACGCATATATAAGAGAATGCATTGGCACAGGGTAAAAAAAATCCCGACTTCCGACTGGATTTGATATGGCGGGTCATATATGGGAACAAATTACATTACTTTAGTGATCAGAAAAGTGAGCTTATCAGTTAATAGCCGTGTTAACTCGAATTGGAAAGTGCAAGCTTGTGACCAATATGAATTAAAATGACTGAATTATTAATTTTTCAGTGTACTTGGGATCCAGTTATGCAGTTATAGTCGGAATCGGGCTTATGGCTCCAAAACAACCAGAATCCGGCATACAAAAATAAAGGGGGGGGGTGTAGCCTCATCCAATGTTGGACAAGAAAACTGAGATAACGCCACAAGACTTTCTTGCTCAGGCTTTTCCAGATAGAGTGTAACAATTAAGCACAATTGAGCCCATCATTGTTGAACTCTGCCACCAATTAGGCTTACTGATCTAATATGCCAGTGTAATTTGCATGGTTCTTGTGCAACTGAATGGCTAATTTCATATTTGTAATGACAGCAAAATGATGAAAATAAAAATAGTAACAAACATAGGCAACCTTATTCAAGAAAACAAATGCGGTCAGGCAAAATATTTCATTTACTTGATTTAACAAAACTGTTTTGAATACAGTAATGCCCTAAATAATTGACTCCTTAACCACAGCAGAATTATGGGTAACTTTTCAGGATTTAGTCGGAAATATGGCTTGTTGCCATTCATCGGAAAGCTCTCAGTGAGATGAATGGCAACAAGCCATATTTCCAACTAAATCCTGAAAAGTTACCCATAATTCTGCTGTGGTTAAG
The DNA here is from genome assembly GCA_032622095.1 of Siphonodentalium dalli. Lineage (NCBI taxonomy): Eukaryota > Metazoa > Mollusca > Scaphopoda > Gadilida > Siphonodentaliidae > Siphonodentalium > Siphonodentalium dalli. The sequence continues at coordinate 158,702,290 of CP136063.1, read as the reverse complement.
GAGTCGATTATTTAGGGCATTACTGTAGCAATATAATTTCACATAAAGCTGCCAATTACTGCTGCATGAATCGCACATGGCACAGTCTGAAAAGAGCTCCACTCAAATTAACCCTTTCATGATGGGAGCTGAGCTGGTGCAGCATTAAAGATCATGTGCCAGGGCATTATCTTATATATGCAAGTCTCCCATTGGAGCCTCGCATAAAAATAGAATGCTCTGACTTTATACAAGGTCAAGGTAAATATTGTTAGGCGAATGTATTCTCTTATATATGCGAGGCTCCCTATGGGAGACTCGCATATATAAGAGATTGCATTGGCACAGGGTTTTCGAAAAATTTCAGGAAGCTCCAGTCATGGAAGGGTAAAAGGCCTTCAAGGAGTTTTCAATGTGAATAGAAAGTTATTGATATTTCGGATCAACTAATAAATAACATCTCTTTATATGTGAATGTTACCATTTCAGCATAGCAAATTTCATTCCATTCAGTGAAGACTATCTAAAGTTATCTTGGAAACCAAGAGAATGCACTTGCACAGGATCTTTAATGCTGCACCAGCAGAGCTCCCATTATGGAAGGGTTAATTGGCCGTAATTTAGATAGGTTTCTGAAGATGCAATGGCTAAAGGCACTGGAAGAAAGATTAAGTAGATTGCTTGGAAAATTGTTGAGATTATATAAATTAACCCTTTCTATACCTAATACTTGTGAGTAATTATCACTTAGGAAATGTACAGATAATACGTTCAACAAATGACCACAGGTCGTTTGTTGAGCTTATTATCTGGCCATTTCCCTCAAATAAATAGGAGTCCTTCTATACTTTTGTTATCTGTCATTTGTTTTCCTGAACATCCATCCAAAAAAATAATAGACCATACCCAATGTCTACTTTTATAACTCAAGGGGAGAATCCATTTAGTATAGAAAGGGTTAAAATAAAAAAAAACAGTAATTGCCAGATAGCCCCGATATTTATTATTTGATCGCATCAAATATCTACATATAGATATACAATCGAGAGCTGTAAATCAGAAAATGGGGCAACATTTGGTCACAAAATTGTACACATTTTTGACTTTTTGCTATCAATGGGATGTGGCTGGAATTGCTTTAGAGGGTTTTGGTTCATGTCATTATCGTTATCCAAGGGACCTTCTAAATGAGCGTATGATTTCTTCTGTACCCGGTGCATGATAATCCTATACGTTCCTGTAATACTGTTCCTCGAATCCCGAGTGGAAGTGCTTTTAAAATGTTCATCGCTGATCCCCAAATCATTCAAAAAAGATTTGGTTTTTTCCAAATCTACACGAACGTCCTCTCGACTAGATGAAGGATCAGGGAAGGCATCAGGAAAATCTTGGCCTTTCAGCCAATCTGATCGCATGATCTGGTCAATGTTGAACCTATCCTGCGGTTCCTGCTTTAGAATACTCCTAATAAGAAACTGACAGCTGTCTGCAACATATGACGGGATAGTGAACGCTCCTTCCAGAATGCACTTTTTCAGCTTGGCAACCGTATCAGCTCGGAAAGGCATTATTCCAGTCACCATGAAATATAACATTATTCCGAGTGCCCAAACATCAACGTTGACTCCGAGGTAGCTTTCGTCCTTGAACAGTTCCGGAGCAGCATAAGGCGGAGACCCACAGAATGTGTTTAAAGTCTGGTCTGGTAAGCACGACGTACTGAATCCAAAGTCACCAACCTTAACGAACTGCCTGCCTGCGTAGAATACGTTCTCTGCTTTCAAATCTCGATGTACAAAGTTTTTTGAGTGCTGAAAAATATGGATGTTTAGTTATAAATCCTCAAACAAGAGAAATCATGTTCGCTGCCACATGAAATATAGTGAAGACTAACTATAGTGAATATCAGCAGATATGCTGTAATTAATTATTAAATGAATAATATTTTACCAAATAGTGAGGGTAAATTTATTTTAATAAAATTTAAACGGTTATTTGAACCTTCAAATTATGTATATCTCATTTGGATGGAGGGACAAGACAGGTTGATGCCCCTAGTTTTTGTATCAAAACATAATTAAAGTCACCATTGTTGATAAAAAAGGATTTAAATGGGGAAAACGTGCAATTTGTATGACTGACCATCGAAAATAATGCATTTCTGGAAGCGAAATAGCAATGTCGTAAGCAATATTTGTCAGTTTCTTTGAAACATGGTACATGTAGTTGCCTAGCAACCGTTGCTAAGGCATGATCGCTTGACAATACTCACCTATCTTGTAGTGATCACAGATCTACCAAGAACATCCACGTGGAGTTTCAGGTTGATAGCGCATTTATATCATTATTAACATTCAGGCATATACAGTAATGCTCTAAATAATCGACTCCTTAACCTCAGCAGAATTATGGGTAACTTTTCAGGATTTAGTTGGAAATATGACTTGTTGCCATTCATCGGAAAGCTCTCACTGAGAGCTTTCCGTTGAATGGCAACAAGCCATATTTCCGACTAAATCCTGAAAAATTACAAATAATTCTGCTGTGGTTAAGGAGTAGATTATTTAGGGCATTACTGTAGGTATCTATAATATTATAAAAAAACATCCTGGGAGCTCATGGTATAGGGACCACTCTGAGCAGGGAGTCAGTGTTCAAAGCGTTAATGTTATGTGGAAAATTCAAGAACTCACCATATATTTGAAAGCAGAAGAAACTTGAGCAAATATCATTTTAGCGTCCTCTTCTGGGAGCTTCCCTTCTGTGGATATTTTCGTGAATAATTCGCCACCTATACAGTACTCCATTACTAGGTGGAGCTTGGCAAGGGTTTCGACAACTTCGTATAATCGAATAATGTTTGGATGGTGGAGCGTTTCCATCGTTGAGATTTCTCTTGATAATAATCGTTGAGTCTTCTGATCCAGTTTCGTTTTGTCCAATATTTTAATTGCAACTTTTTCTAAAATGAAGAAAAACAAATAAGAATTTGTTCAAGAACATTATGGAGTTACAGTTGTTGAATGTTATAATTTCGTCGCAGCAACATGTCAAGCCATGGAACATCACTCTAAAGTTCCCACTATTTAACAACATTTCTAACTCAAAATGCATTTTCAAGTTGATATGTTACACAGATATGTAAATTTTACAAGGAATAATCTCCATTTTCTGATATGATCACACTGTCTTGACACATTGGTACTGATCACAAACTTATTGCTTATATAATTTACATTTAATGTTTACTGTCAGATATATTCAGCAAACTGCATGAACCCCAGTTTCATATGGAGATTGCTGAATTTTTATTGTGCTGAATCCACCGTTTATTACTTGAATTTACATACTTAAATAATTACGAATTAGGACATTTTTTTTATATCATTCCCATTATTTTTATTCAACGGAAACAATTGAGATCAAAACACATTCCTTCTGGAGCATGCAGTTCCAAATCCAAATGTCATAAATAAAACCCTTTCATGAGTGCATGGAGCTTCCTGAAATTTTGCAAACACTCATGTGTCAATGCATTCCCTTCAATATATAAAGCGTGTCTCCCATAATGAGCCTCGCATTGGCCTCCTAACAATATTTTATACCTTGACTTTGCAAGCCAGTGCATTCTCTGTGTACTGGCACAGGATCTTTAATGCTGCCCCAGCACGACTTCCGTCATGAAAGGGATAATCATGCAGTCTATCGATTATTCATACATCCAACCAATTTTATCCAATTATTATCAAATTGACAATTTTGGACCCAAAAGTAGACCATGACAGAGTGAATGTTAGTAGGTACATGTAAAATTATTCCACCTACTAGAGCTACATGTATGACAGACCTGAGAAATATTTGAAATATAAAAAAAGTTATATTAGCAATTTCAAAATATTGTCTTGCAAGCGCAGATGACAATATTCAGTGGACAGAAATTGGGATACACACAGTTGGTCTGAACTGAATATGAACATCATGTCAAAATTTTACCTTTATGACTCCAATAGCACGGCTGTCATAATGCTATAGAAAAAGTGGAATCATGTAAATATATGTGTAAATTCTGAATGTCCATGTACAAAAATGCCCTAAGTAATCGACTCCTTAACCACAGCATAATTATGGGTAACTTTTCAGGATTTTGTCGGAAATATGGCTTGTTGCCATTCATCAGAAAGCTCTCGGGGAGAGCTTTTCGATGAATGGCAACAAGCCATATTTCCGACTAAATCCTGAAAAATTACCCATAATTCTGCTGTGGTTATGGAATCGATTAATTAGGACATTACTGTACTGTAATCAAGTCTGGAAATATTATGTCTGATATTTACAGAATGAGGTTCCCAGAGGGTGATTTTAGTTGCGTTGAAACTGATGGGAGGTTCCATTCGGTAAAGAAAGGGTTAATTGGACATCCTTATTAATGAATCAATAGGTATTTTCTCTGCTTCTCGTCTGCTTATAAGTACATGTATGTATGATCTCAACATCCCTACCCATAAAGAATAGACCATTTCAATCTACTAGTATACCTGTTGTTTGATCATTTATTAAAATGAAATACAAAACAAACTAAAGTAGAGAGCTTTCCGATGAATGGCAACAAGCCATATTTCTGACTAAATCCTGAAAAGGTACCCATTATTCTGCTGTGGTTAAGGAGTCGATTATTTAGGGCACTACTGTACTTTATACCTGAATGGGACAATTCATTCAGTAATTAAAGGGTTAATGGACATTGTTAAGCTTGTTCTATAATCCTATTCTAAATCTATATCTATCATATTGAGCCACTGCCTGCACCCAAATATGGATATAGTGTGTCTGACTGAATGAGGTTCCCAGAGGGTGAATTTAATTCACCCTCTGCTAGTCTGGGGACCTCATTTTGCTTTTTCCTCATCTTCTGGGAAGTATCTATAGTCTCATATTAACATTGTTCTTGGTTACTTTTTCCCATTCATTCAGTTTCTATATCCCATAATTTGCGGAAGATAAAATGCATAATCGAGGTGACAAATGCCATCAACGTCGTTTTTCGGATTATACTAAGTATGTTATTCGTCTACTGATTGATCTATAGGCTCATAGATCAACCGAAAAACGACGTTGATGGCTTATAATTACAACGGTAACACTTTATTTTCAACTATCTACTATTAATCCATCTCAGAAAATTAATTGCCACAACAGGATTTTCCGTTGGACGATCTCCGAATTTGGTTGATGGGCCGATAATAAATTGGCCGAAATTGTCAACGAACAAGCAAATTTCAGAAAATAAATATTTACACATCAACTTCAATTTTCAGCAATAAACTATCCATGATAACAAAAATTACTTGTTTGGCTACGATTTACATTTAAACTGACTCACCACTGAATAGCAACTCAATAATTATCAACACACAGAGTCGAATCCGAAGCGATTGGATAGCGATCTCTGGTAAAATTATTAACTTCAGATTCCAGCCTGATGGCCGATGTAATTTGTAAACAAATGCCCTGATCTAATGTTCTCGTGACAAATGCCATGTCATTAGCATTGTTATGAAGCTGAAAAATGTTAACAGGGTTGTAATCGATCGGATAACACATTTTATTTATTCCCAATAAAATTAGCCATGTTTATCAGCCTGTTGATCAGTCTGATTTGTGTTCACAGTAACTATACACGTTGTCATGGACACTCTTTCGAAAATTGGACAAATGAAAAACGTGGCACGAACTTTGAGTGTTCAGTCGAGCATTACAAACACATGAATACGGCTGAAATGAACAGACATAAGAAGCAGAAACATGCAATATAGACATCAACTACTTTGTTCAAATGTTTCTAGCATTGAGTTTTGAGTTGTTTTTTCACTGAAATTTTAATGGAATTCTCGTTCCGCGCTTTCACATCATCCCGGGACGTCGTGTGGGGCGACAGTTATAGACTCGCCCATTTTTCTTAAAGTGTCAGTACGCGATGTGACTCATCTAGTCTTGTTTATTTATTTTTGTTGCCAAAGAGTGAATCTGTCAGAAAATAATTTCAAATTGGTTGTAAACATTTATCTAAATAATCGTTCTATAGCCATCTTAAAAGTAAAAAAAAATGAAGAAAAAAAACCTGGTTTCGATTTCGATCGAGATACTCCAGAGTGCCCAATAGTAGTACAGGTCGGAATAATAGTACAGGGTGGAAAAATCTCAAATTTTTTAATAACAGTACAGGTTTAAATATCGGTACATCCATATAAAAGTACCAAATACATGTATCCACTATACATAGTTTTTTGTAAATGGCGACAGACACTGGTGAATATAAAGATTAATGCATGTACATGTAGATTGTTGAGAATTTGTATGAAACAATCAATTGTCATATCAAATTGAGTTAATAAACATATTCCATACCAATAAGTCTAAAAGACTGTGTTAAAGTTGCCTATTTTCGAGGAATCGTGTTTTTGGATGTTTGTTAGCCCACTATTTAAACCCCGGTTTGGTGTTTTAATGTGAACGCGGTTAATTAGACTAGTGACTCATTGAATTAAAACCAGCAACTTAAACTAATAAAAACAGGAAGAATAAAGTCAAGTTTGGAGAATGTAATTGGGAACTTTCAGACTGTAAATTGGAAACTTTGGAATTTTTTTTATTTTGCAAATAAAAAGTTTACGAGGGCCATCTGGCAAACGGGAGCGAGGGTTACCAGAAACAAAGGTATTTTTTTTATAGGCCTTATCTGAAATTTCCTAAGACAGGGCTTCCGATAAAGGGACAGTGTGTCCATTTCCCCATATTTCCACCCGCCAACAGTCCCTCGTCAAATAATTAGTCTGCAGATGTTTCGACCGAACAACACAAGCTATCACTAAGTATTATGCAACAAGGTCTATATGCTCAATAGAACAAGATCAATTAATGTATCCTCAAGTATAAACATATTGATGGCATCCATTTTGTTTACGGTACAGTCTTTGAGACTCCAGGGAAACAAAGAACCCTATTGAGACTGGGGTCTCATCACGAACAATGTGTGTGTTGAAGTTATTGATTAATAGACACAGGCCAAGTATGGTATGTTGTTTTGTTCAATGTGATGAGATATTTAATACACATCAGTTGAGGGCACACCCACTCCATTTAATTTTTGGACAGACTCCATGTGTCCAAATGACAATGCCGAGTCTCATGGGTAACACACAATATAAAAACGTTTTAAATAATGTTTATCTCAATACACAGTGACATTGATGCGTTAATAACAGTGATGTAGCACCCATAACAAGTTCGATAAAATTTGTTTTGCAACATATTTCTATAGACTATTAATTTTGTTTAATAATGACGCAAGTACATGTATGCATTTCTGAAGATCAGTCGTTGAATTCATAACAAACAGTAGAGCAATTGAATGTGCAGACCTTTGTCTCTTAGGTATATTTCATGCCATTTTATTACAGAACAAAAGTGACGAGCAATACTGGATTGTGGAGTGATGAAATCCATATTCACCCGTTATAGAAATAGTTGAATTAAGGATGTGACAGACCTATTGAATCAGAAGCAGGATGTGATGGTGTTAAGAGGGTTTCTGGGGAGGTGGTGTCAAACTAGAATTTCTATTAGCACCACCAATATCCTTGGATTTGAATTTTCTAACTGTTACCTCAATATTTCCTACTGTTCAAAACTGACATGCTAGCACCCCACCCCACCCCACCAACTGGCGGCCAATAAATTCAAAAAATTGACCGAAAGCAAAACAATATTTGACACTAAATACTGGTTGCATTGGAAGCTGCAGTAGTGCCCTAAATAATCGACTCCTTAACCACAGCAGAATTATGTGTAACTTTTCAGGATTTAGTCGGAAATATGGCTTGTTGCCATTCATCGGAAAGCTCTCACTGAGAAATATGGCTTGCTGCCATTCATCGGAAAGCTCTCACTGAGAGCTTTCCGATGAATGGCAACAAGCCATATTTCCGACTAAATCCTGAAAAGTTACCCATAATTCTGCTGTGGTTAAGGAGTCGATTATTTAGGGCATTGCTGTACATGTAGTGTTGAAATGATAAGGGAATTTATTAGTCACATATAGTACAAAAAAGAAAATCCTGACTCTCCAAGTATAATTTTAGACACTGATTGTACCTGCTTGTTTGACTGCAATGTCATCATGACTAGGCTAGTTTGATTACTGACTATATTATTTATAACTAATAAAACACTTGCCCTTGCTTTCACATGGATGACACTAGTTCTGTCTGTATAATGCATGAAGTCAAGAATAATATCATTAATAACTATAGTGTTATCATCCCAGGTGAAAAGAGCGATTAGATCATTAGTCGACTAGCAATTTTGTAGTCAGTTTTGGTCGAAATTCTAGTTGACATCGACAAGTCGAATAATCGTTTCAAAATTATTGGAAGTAATCAAAACAATTGCTATCTTGCTCTGACATAAGGTATCCAACTAATGCTGTTTTAGGAAAGAATTTTGAGCCATTGAAAATGAGAGACCAGTACAATCAATCTGCCATAATTACATCATCAGTCAAAATAATGGCTGTCTATTTTTAGTACGCATTGTAATGTAATAATTTCCAATTAGAATTCTGGGAAAGACCTGCTTGTAACAATGTCTATAAATATTTTAACTTGGACTGTCTGTGTGTTACATTTTGCAAAGCAACACTAAATAAGCACAAAGGTGCATGAAACATTTTGGCAACAAGATATCTATGTTGAGACAATCATTTTTAGGTTTTTGGGTGATTTCAGTCAGTCATTTATTGCTTTTGAAAGTGATCGACGACAAGGCAAAAAAGTCGGATAGCAATCAAGACGCTCTTTTCTGCTTGGTTGTGGAATTACTCCTGTGACGTCGCTTACAAAATGGCTGATTGATCGTACTGCTCTCTCATGACATCGAACATAGTAATAGTATAGAGCCAGCATTTAGACTAGATCAGGGAAAAATCCAAAGATTTTTTGGGGACACCTATTTTCCAGATGAGAATATTCTCGTATAATTTGTGATGACATAATTTTTTCAGATAGGACAATTGAACATGCAACTAAAGGTTTAATTGCAACTGCAGATTTATTATTTACACAGTATATTGTTGAATTAGGTACCGTTAATTATGCCTTGAAAAAGTAGAAGATTCAAGTTGATGAAATACTGTCCACTAGGAATTTTAGGGCAGTTGGGATTCTAGAGTTTGGGCACCCAAACCTGTAACAGGTATCGAAACAGTCCTGGATATTTCCCTGGACTAGGACATACCTTTGGTGAGAGCATGTATTCCAAGTTTAACTTGAGAGAAGTTCCCACTTCCCAACTCTCCACGAAGTCTATAAAATCCAATTCTCTTTCCCAGTGTGACCTCCTTCTTGTATCGTGCATCATGTGACAAATCAAATGATAACCGCTCCAACGGTGTCATCCGCTTGGGCGAGTGACTGCCAACGGAATTTTGCGTTTCTGATTTTGTTGCATCCGGAATATCTCCATTAATTTCTGTGTCGGCATTTTGTACCGCATTCGATTCCTCTATAGACTGCATATTGCTGCCACGCATCATGTGACTAACACAGCAATCATGTGGACTCACAAACACCTGACTGTCTTCCTACCAGGTCCTGTCAGGCATGTGTGTCTTCATGGCTATCATCCTATGTGTTATCCAAATACAGTGCTTCAAAATGAGCTGCCCAGATGTCTAAGATAATGTTTGAGTAATCCATGCCAACAGCAAATAATTCATCCTGGAAAATAACAACAAAACAAGTCTCAATAGCCAGGTTCAGCCAAACCTACAAATTTATAGATATCGGCCAACATCTAGCGAAACTTGTAAATAGTCGGGTTCCGAGAGAAGGTGAAACAACACTATTGTGTTTATTGGTCATTTTGTGCTGATCCACATATTACTAGTACCATGATGAATGATACATGCATGTTGATTTCCGTTCTGTTCCAACAACAGGTGAGTACAAGTAGCCACAATCATATTAAAATCTTTTCCACAATGGAAAATCTCTGCCTGCACAGCATTGATTGGTCATTTGGTTAGCAGAAGATTGGATTATTCCTCTTTGAAACAAGTTTTGTACCAGGTATGCTACATGTTGGACACAAAATTTCAAAACGGTTTGACCATGTATGTGTAGGCGAAATGATAATGTGACAGAATCAGGTGACCTCCATTGGCAATGGCAACACACATGAATTTGTTTGGCTGAACCTGGCAATTAACACTGTATATATGTGTAGCTCCGGTCTGCGCTGGTCCATAATTAACTTTTTTGCCAAATGTTTTGCAAGATGTAAATATTTTTTGCCGAATTTTCCAACGTAAAATTGCCAAATGTCAGATTAATTGATATTATCATATTAACCTACTAAATATTGTCATCATGTCGCGTGCTGGGCCATTGACGTTATGAAATATGGAAAAATATAATAGGACTATCAGAAAAACCCTAAAACTCACTCCGTTGAAAGGCCATTATCATTCACAATCCTGTACGGTAGTGTCATACACTGTTTCAAACTTTGAAATATAATAGTTCCGATGCAACAATCTGTGAATTCCAGTTTAATATGAATAATGGCCAAATGCTTGTGTGTTGAAGTAGGTCCGTGCTCGACATAATGACATATACAGTAATGCCCTAAATAATCGACTCCTTAACCACAGCAGAACTTTCCGATGAATGCCAACAAGCCATATTTCCGACAAAATACTGAAAAATTACCCATAATTCTGCTGTGGTTAAGGAGTTGATTATTTAGGGCATTACTGTAGCACACAGCGTGACATTTTACGTCCATACTCAGTACTTACGTACATGTATAGCAGCCAAGAGGTTAAGGAGTTTGTGGAAAATTGATTATTATATGTCGACAACTGCCATTTGAAAGACTTTGTTGCGTTGTTGCGTTGTTGTGTAGACCAAAATAACGACCAAACAAATGTTGATAATTCAGATTATGAGATGCTATCGCTCTTCCTCACAATTGCAATACATCTACATGTTGATGTGAAAGGACAATGCAACTAATTCTTAACCCTTTCATGTCTGGAGCTTCCTGTAATTTTTCGAACAATGCGAGTCTCCCATAGGGATCCTATGAAAGGAGATTAGTTGTGTAAACATCACCACTCACCTACCTACAGTAATGCTCTAAATAATCGACTCCTTAACCACAGCAGAATTATGGGTAACTTTTCAGGATTTAGTTGGAAATATGAATGGCAACAATACATATTTCCAACTAAATCCTGAAAAGTTACCCATAATTCTGCTGTGGCAAAGGAGTCGATTATTTAGAGCATTACTGTATCTCCGATGCGACCAGAAAAGCTGCTACTACGAGACTGTGACATGGGGGTTTCGAGATATTTATTGTTTTATCTCTAAATAAATAGTGTCTACTTTATTGTGTAATCAAGAAGTCACATGCCAAATCTATTGCCAAATGAAAATAATTTTTCCAAATGAGAAATATTTTTGCATTTGACAATTTGGCAAGTGGTAGCGCAAACCCTGCATATATACTATTACATGTAGCTCAATTTAACCATTTCTATTATAAATGAATTCTCCCAGTCAGTTAAAAAGTGTATATCGGAATGGTCTATTATTCATTTTGGAGGGATGTTAAGGTGATAAAATCAGACGACAGATAAATAAAAGTGCAGAAGGAAATTATGATGGAAATTTTCCATTAATAAGTTTTCAACAAACGACTGGCCTCAAGTACATGTAAGCATTGTTAACCAGAGCTGTGATTTTGCCCGGGATACACCGGTATCTTACTCAAAGGCATACCATTGCTATCATCTGAAATAAATAATGAAATATTCAGAGCTACGGAATACTTTATTCAAACAAGACAGTCAATGACTGTGGGGTCGCTCACCAGACTGCAAAGACTGATAAGACTGGGACTCTGGAGACCAAAACAGTCAGCACTTTTCATAATCACTTTAAAAGAAGTAGATTTAAACAGGATATGTGGCTAGAGAGACTAAGTATGTAGATTGGTGAAAATCCACCTTGAAATTGCCAACTGTACACTACTGATCACCCCCCATTTAAAAACAAATCTGAATTGCAGTCAAGGAAGAACATTCCATTCTATATAAGCCAAATAGTTCTTGCAAAACATATTTTAAGAATTACTATGCAGTGAAATAGTTAAGTCTCTGGCTCTGCCCTTATTTGACTTTGTGATCCCATTTTCACAAATCTGATAAGGATAAGATTTAAGTTCCCCAGTTGAAGTTGGTGATATTCACCCATTGGGCACCTCATTTATGAATTTTATCTTCTGCAAGTTAGGGGATATAGAAACTTCCTAGAAGGGAAATTTAACTAACAACAATGTAAATTTGATACTGTAGATACTTCCCAGAAGATGAGGCCTAAGCAGAATGAGGTCTCCAGAAGGTGAATTTGGTTATGCTAGCCCGCTGTGTGGGATAGCATCACAAAAAGCGTGTATGTTCCTACATTGTGCATGCCTGGCCTCAAGCAACACAATGTATTATACAATCAAGCCTTGAAATAGTGTGAAAGTGTGTCTGTCATTTGCAGAATGAGGTCCCCAGAGGGTGAATTTAGTGATGCTATCCCTCACAGCGGGCTAGCATCACTAAATTCACCCTCTGGGGACCTCATTCTGCTAGGGCCCCCAACTGCTATGGCAGACCTAGGATAAGATTGAAGTTCCCCAGTTGAAGTTGGTGATGTTCACCCATTGGGCACCTCAATTAGGAATTTATCTTCTGCAAATTAGGGGATATAGAAACTTCCTAGAAGGGAAATGTAACTAACAACAATGTTAATTTGATACTATAGATACTTCCCAGAAGATGAGGCCTAAGCAGAATGAGGTCTCCAGAGGGTGAATTTGGTGATGCTAGGCCACTGTGTGGGATAGCATCACTAAATTCACCCTCTGGGGACCTCATTCTGCAAATGACATTAGTCCTGATATGAACAATACATGAGAGATTGGGAATTAATGACATCTAGCAAATCTGCAGGAATGTTTATAAACATATCAAGATTGACATGATTGTGTCGGCATACCCAGCATATATACAGTTACAGCCAAAGTAAATGCTTCTTATTAATGATTCTGTCAAGAATTTGAGTAAATTTTATTTTTGAGACCAGGCCAGGGTGGCAGAAGCAGTGCACTTGAATGAAGGGCCAGGGGCCACAACCTACAGAAATGTAATGGCATTAGTTTTTCAATTATCAAAAAATGTTAAACAATATATATATATATTAAATTGACCATGGAGTTAAATACACTTTTTTTTTTTTTTTTTTTAAATATTCTAATAAAAAAAAACAATTCCACAGTTTTTTTAAATATTCTTTTATTTTTTAATATATCATTTCTTTTCTATTCTTTTCTTTTTTGGTTAAAGAGTTTAATCTGAATTTTTTTTTTCTGAGTTATGTCCCTGGCCCCACCCACATTTGACCCAGTGACCTCATTTGAACAAATCTGAACCCCAGTCAACCAATGATCCTTCATACCAAATATGAACCCATTTGGCCTGATGGTATTCGAGAAGAAGATGTTTAAAAGATTTACTATGGAGGGAAAGAGTTATGGCCCTGGTTTCTCAACTAATCAACCTGGTGATCTCAATTGAACAAATCTGGATGTGAGTCACCTAGGGAACATCCACACCAAATATGAACCCATTAGGCCTTATGGTTCTGGAAAAGAAGTCGTTATAAGAATTACTATGAAGGAATAGAGTTGTGGCCCTGCTTTCGCAACTATTTGACCCAGTGACCTCATTTGAACAAATCTGAATGAGAGTCACCTAGGGAACATCCACACCAAATATGAACCAATTCGGTCCAATGGAACTTTAGAAGAAGATGTTCAAAGAATTGTTGACGGACGGATGGACGGATGGACAGATGGACGGATGGACGGATGGACGGACGGATGGACGGACGACGGACGAGGAGTGATGACTATAGCTCCACCGGAGACTTCGTCTCAGGTGAGCTAAAAAGCGGTCGTTTCAAACAATACACTAACAATTCAACGGCATAGTACCGATATCCCATGGTGTTTCGATATTTAGTTTCCAGAATTAGTTTCAAAACAACTCATTTTAAAATAGTTTGTTTCATAAGTCAGTTTCAAATTTTTCACAACAGTGGTACCGACTTTTCTTTCACATACACACTCTTTATCTCTATCGCTCTACCTTTCTCTGTCTCATATTCCTTGTGAACGATCTGTTCGTTCCAAGTACGGATTATGCAAAATACAAGTGACACGAACAGTGGAATAGTTAGGTTTAACCTGACTAAGCTGGCAAAACATTCTCACTACTTGTGATGTATGGACATTATCAACAAATTGGATTCAATTCAACAAAGAATTAAATCTAGAAGGTGCTACGGTAATTATTGGTAGCATTGTGGAATACATGTACATGTACTTTTATAATAGTACACTTTGAATGGCTTACTAGGAGACCACACTGACCACAAAAATTCACCGTGCCCAAGAGCAAATTTATGTGATATTTGTTCAAAAGAGTTGTTCATGTTATCTAGGGGGACTTGGACCACAAATTTATCCTGCGTGACTGATCAATGGGTTAAGTTTAACCAAGAATAAAGTAGGTCAAGGTGAATCTCGAAATATTATGCAATGAACTTAGGCTGTTCGCTAAATTTAATAGCTGCACTTCCCTACTAATGAATGAATGGGAATAAACTAAATACACATCACTGAGTATCCAGTTGTTGAGCACGCTCACTCAAAAACTAGAGAGAACATTTCGCTCTTGACATTTCATGTTATTGTTATGGGTTTAATTGCGAGTATGAATATGAGAATTGATTTTTCATGCACCTAGTAGCACTGCTAAGGTCCTGTTGAAATAATCCATTGATCATTCCATGATGTTTATTGTTCATTGTAGGCCCTATTATCTTTGCTTAGTTACTGATACACAATCCACCATAAAGTGTGCATTTTGAATTTTTAATATGACATTTCCGATTACTGTGTTTATGTGCAGTAACATGAATGAATTGAGATAACAGTATTATTAATTCCAGTTTGGTGGTCCTGCTGTAGTTGTTATGATGCGACATAGACCGGCCCCCAGATGAGGTTAGTGTCACACGAAAGGGTAGAAATTTTGACGCTATCTCCAATTATCCTTGCCCCATGGGGGTTCCAAAACACTGAGGTATCCAGGGCGGAGCAGGTGGAAAATATATTTTTTTGACCTTTTTGGTGTTTTTGACCTGCAAATTTCAGTATAATCAGGAAAACCAATAAAATAAGACAAATGTTGAATAAAATATACTTGAATATCAGATATTTATTCTATCTGGGTTGCTTAACATTTATGATGTGCAAAAAGTTATATTATCCAACAATTTTTGTGAAAAATTCCAAAAAAAAAACATAAATTGCAGTGCTTTTAAAAAAAAAGTTTTCCAGAAGATTTCCTATAAAATTTTCATTTTTTGGTATAAAGCTCTCATTGGTGCATCAAAATATTCAGCATTATATACCTGATTTATTAATATCAACAAGCAATGATATCTAACAATCCGAGATATTTCCAAAAACTTAACCCACCCCCCTAAAACAGATTTTCTATATGAAAATACCTGTCAAGTCAGAATAGCTCGTTTTCGTTCCGTTTTGTTAACCAATTCAGAGTCTTATCATATATCATGGAATTAGGATGTATCGGAGGAGGTTTATGTTATGGTAGAGTCTATGTTTGTTTAAATATTAGATTTTTTGGGGGTAAATTAGCTAAATTTGATTATTTTTAAGTGAAACATTTCTGAAAAATTCCCATGACTTTTATGGATACAGTTGCACAACATGCACCACAATAAGCATGAATTCATCCCCAATATCAGACATAAAATGCTATAATCATGTACCAGACCAGAATTAAGAAATAAAGTAAAACTTAACCCTACCCCAAGATAGTGTTCTCAATGCTTTCAATTTTATGCTATACTAAACTCGAAAGGTCGTTCATACTAGTTGATAGAATTCATATAATAAATTGCAATAGTTCTGCCCACTGATTATGCAATTTCATCTGTGGTTGATTTGGCAACGGTTGCAAGTCTCCACTGTTTTGCTATCATGTTGGCTTGTTTTGAGTGTAGAATTAGAGATTCCTCACATGGTGGAAACACGCAGAAAGATCAAGTACCTTCTGCTGATTCTCGAACTTCTGCTGGAACATTATCGGCCTAGCTTTATTCACTTTTCTTTAACATTGAACATAAAAGGCACATGCTAACTCCTCGAGTGTAATAATCATGTCACTGTCCAAAACCCAATTCGTTCCTAAATATGCCATGACTTCCATATATTTTGATGATCTTTCCAGCAACTTCCAGACAAGTTTTGTTTTCCTTTTTGGAAGGTAATCATTATTACCCGTGAAGGAATGGAACCCAATAAGTGCATTCTTCTGTACATTTGACATTTCGATATCACTGACTTGAATCACCTGCCCATTAGCATCAAAATTGATTAACTAATATCAGGGGGAAATCATTTAACGTTTCCTCCATCGTGCATAAATGCCATCAAGATGGAGAACTCTCTGACATGACCTCTCTATCGATTAATATATCGTTGAGTTATTGTGGAAAGCAATAGCAACCCAAGGTACACATGTACAACCAACCCAGTAACTTACAGTCACTCCATATATACACATAAACATCACACAAATGACAAGATAGTCACTCACTAGATATACACATTCACCTGACCCATGCCCATATAGTCACTCCTTGTATAGCTATTCACCACTTTCATGATCATAAGTCAATCCTTGTATACCTATTCATCTCACCATTGGCCATACAGTCATTCCCCGAATACCTATTCTTTTTAATAAACATATACACCCCATCTATTACCATAGTCACTCCATGTATCAGACTTACATTTTTGAGGCGCGCGATCGCTCTTGCGCACCATCGCGTGCCTGAAATTGAACACCAGCGAGCGATCGATTGCTCACCTAGGCCAAATACAGCGAGCGAAGTTGGCCGAACCTGATAACGATATTTTCAGTGTCTACCCAGACGAGATTGGTTAATAATGTGTCCCATTTTCCGTTTTATTACCGCGTTGCGAGATTGCCTGTGTGATGTGTCGCGAGATCAAAGGTGCCGCGACCTAGTTACCAATTCCACAACTTTCCATTCACAGTGCGGTGTCAATCAACCCGCCCGACGTTTGATCACCGACACCAGTAAATTATTTGAGGTCACATGGTGTCGAATGCACAATCTGTCTGAATGATTCGAAGCTAAAAATACATTTGAATGATTTCTATGTATGGTTTATGACGTCACATAAATTCCTGGAAAATCAAAGCGAGACCACGTGGCCGGGAGATGTTGATATTATTCTGTCAGCATGGAATCTGAGTATTAAATTGATTCTATATTAATAATTATGAATTACAATTAGTTTTGGAGCATGTACAATATAAAACATAGTGTGTAACATTCACTTGTGCTTATGGATAGTGGATTAAGCAGTGTTAAACCATCAAAGAGATTCACTGGACATCGATTGTGAGTTAACTAATTCAATTTATGCGGCATTTATGAATGTATTTCCGGCAATCCGCTGTTTATTTTATCTTGATAGAAACTGCGCGCCTGGGCCCAAAAACCAGCGAGCGAGACTATGTGCGCCTTCATTTTCTAAAAATGAAAGTCTGATGTATACATATGCATCTCACCATTGGCCATGTAGCCACTCGCTTTATATACGTACCACTAACCCATGACCATACAGCCATGCGTCACCATGCAGGCACACTAGGTATACTCATACACCTGACCCATGGCCATATAGTCACCCCCTGTGTACCTATTCAACACATTCATGATCATACAGTCAATCATTGTATACCTATTCACCTCACCATTGGTCATACATCACTCGCTGTATACATGTTCACCAAACCCATGGCAAAATAGCCAAGCAAGATATACATATACCCCCAACCATGACCATAGAATCACTCCAGGTAAACATATGCACCTCATTAATGGCGATATAGCCACTCACTTTATACACATACGTGCTCTCCATAACCATACATCCACACTTGTGTATACCTGTACACCCAACACATGACCATACAGCCATGCAGGCACACCAGGTATACACCTAGACCTGACCCATTACCATATAGTCACTCCCAATATACATATTCGCCACATTTATGATCATACAGTCTCTCCTTGTATACCTGTTCACCTCACCATTGGCCATACAGTCACTCCCTGAAAACATATTCACCTCACTATTGACCATAGAGTCACTCACTGTATGCATATTTGCCACGTCAATAGTCATAAAGCCACTCAATATATACATATACATCCACACATGACCATCCACACGCTTGTCAATGACCATTCAGCATACATCAGGTACACATATACGCATTATGACTACTGCCATTCCATGTACACCTATACGCATTACACATAGCTGCACATCTATTTATCCATTCACACTCATGCTCATACAGACAATACATGTATACATATAGTCATATACACCTACCTGTGACAATACAGCCACTCAAGGTACACCTGTACATTCCACCCATGACCATACAGTCACTCCATATATAGATAAACACACATATGAACATGTAGGTACTTATTTACATAAACCACAGCAATGCCCATCGAGCCACATTGTGTACACCTGTACTGGGTAGTCATAACCATAGTCACTCCATGTATACCTATTCACCTCACACATGACCATACACTCACTCCTTGCATACCTATACATCTCACCATGGCCACCCCTTTCATGACCATATAGCTAATCATGTACACCTATTCACATCATTCATGACCATACAGTAACTCCCTTTATACATATTCACCTGACCTATGACCACACGGTGACTCCCTGGTTGCCATCTTGACCTCCACCCTGTATCATGTTGATCAATGTTTATCCTAATAGGCCAGAATAGCCACATATTATGATTCATTTCAGTTCCATTTCAAAATTCTGCCCATTGCCCAAATATAGCCAGTATCCAAAAAGAGGTTCTCGGAAAAAAAACAAATAAGGCAACTTTAATATTAATTTGTTATGCCCCACAAGGAAATGGGACAACCATGATAGAACATTTAGTTGTCAGTTGATTAGCTAACATGTAAAATAACCAAGTGAGTCACAATTTGCTACATTTTCGGAAATGCAGAGAATAATGTTTGGGATATATGTAAAAAATGGTTGCCATTTTGGAAGCCATTTTGAGTAATTTGGTTTATAAACACATTTAGTGTGACACATTTAAGGTAGATTAAAAGAATAAACACCATTCATACCAGACATAGTTACATTTTACTTGAAAATTTTTGGGGCGTTATTTATGTCAAGCTTGTGAGAGAAAAATCCAATAATTCTGGTAATGTCAGTGGTGACAATAGTAAAAATTAACTAAGGTGCATCAGACATGTTAGTGTTCAATGTATAGAAGGCAGAATAGCCAATTTTATACATCAAACACAACTTCTAAGCGATTGCAGGACACGCTGGGGCAATATCTACCATTTCCACATTTTGGCAGCCAAATATACAGAAGAATGCAGTTGTTGGGTTCCATTCCTTCACAGGTAATAATTACCTTTCATCATTGTTCCGAAAAGGAAAAAAACACTTCCGGAAGTTGCCGGAAAAAACATCAAGATATATGGAAGTCATGGCTTATTTAGGAACGAATTGGTTTTTGGACAGTGACATGCTTAATACAATCAAGGAGTTGACATGTGCCTTATACCGGTACATGTATGGTCCACATTCGAGAAAAGGGAATTAAGCTAGGTGGGTAAAGTTCCAACAGAAGCCAACATGATACCAAAATAGTGGAGACTTGCAACCGTCGCCAAATCAACCACTCCCGGTGTAGCACTTCATGGATGGACAGCCGATAGGCAGCCTGAGTTGTTTGAACCATTCTTCCAGTAAGATGTTGCACAGAAATTCTATTGACTGATACCATCACATTTGATGAAAGTGACAGTGAAGATGAGATTACATAATCCATGGGCAGAACTATTGCAATTTATTATATGAATTCTATCAACTAGTATGAACGACCTTTCGAGTTTAGTATAGCATAAAATTGAAAGCATTGACAACACTATCTTGGGGTAGGGTTAAGTTTTACTTTATTTCTTAATTCTGGTCTGGTACATGATTATAGAATTTCATGTCTGATATTGGGGATGAATTCATTCTTATTGTGGTGCATGTTGTGCAACTGTATCCATAAAAGCGACAAAGTCATGGGAATTTTTCAGAAATGTTTCACTTAAAAATAATCAAATTTTAGCTAATTTACCCCCAAAAAATCTAATATTTAAACAAACATGGACTCTACCATAACACAAACCTCCTCTGATACATGCTAATTCCATGATATATGATAAGACTCTGAATTGATTAACAAAACGGAACAAAAACGAGCTATTCTGACTTGACAGGTATTTTCATATAGAAAATCTGTTTTAGGGGGATGGGTTAAGTTTTTGGAAATATCTCGGCTTGTTGGATATCATTGCTTGTGTTGTTGATATTAATAAATCAGGTATATAATGCTGAAATTTTTGATGTACCATTGAGAGCTTTATACCAAAAAATGAAAATTTTATAGAAAATCTTCTGGAAAACTTTTTTGAAAAAGCACTGCAATTTATGTATTTTTTTGGCATTTTCGTGAATTTTTCACAAAAGTTGTTGGATAATATAACTTTTTGCAATTCATAAATGTTAAGCAACCCAGATAGAATAAATATCTGACATTCAAGTATATTTTATTCAACATTTGACTTATTTTATTGGTTTTCTTGATTATACTGAAATTTGCAGGTCAAAAACACCAAAAAGGTCAAAAAAATATATTTTCCACCTGCTCCGCCCTGGATACCTCAGTGTTTTGGTTTAAGCATAGTTTATTTATCCACCAAATATATAATATACATAATATAAATTGAACGAGGGAATACACAAGGAATTAATATAATGTATAATGGTAATATGTGATATATCTGGTAGAAAGGGAGAATGACAGTAAGCACATGGCTTTTCAGGTGTCGTTCTCCCCATGTATCATCTAGGGCCCCTGTATAATATACTATATAAATCATCATGGAAATTGACGTTAGTGTCGGGACCGGACAGTAGATAGATAATTCGGATATTACATTGGTCCTATGATTTTTGGGTATAAAGAATAAGAGGAGAATTTAAGATAAGAAGACAAAGATGGAGGGGAGTGGTGAGGGGAGTAGAATGGAACGGATTATTCATTTTATTACATGTTACGTATGATGCTTAAGATGCTGCTGACCGATTTATAATTAAGCAACTAAAATCGTTGTGTGTGGATAATAAATTTTTGGAATTCTTCAAAAATAGTTAGATTCGTTTGTAGACTCATTGTATCATCGCCATTGAGGAAAGTATAAACTGAGGGAACTATTGCGTCTGGGATCTTTCCAAGAAGAATTTGCCTATGTGGACGGTAACGCCGACATTGGAATATGTAGTGGTAGCTATCTTCTATTTGGCCACAAACACAGCGATCAGTGACAGAGATATAATTTTGGTATTTATGCGCGTTTAGGTCACTACAATAGTTTCTAAGACGTGTGTGGATTACTTGTGCTTTTCTTGTGTAACAATATTTGAAGCGTGAATTCTTCTTTTTATGACTAGTGTTTATTGTTGTTCTAAATTCGTCGTAATTCACTATGTCGCGTGTGCTCATCGGCAGTGAATTCCAGAGGGCTGCTGTATTTAATATGAATGACCGGTCGTGTGAATTAGCGTTAAATTGGGGTAGCCGAAAGTTTTTTGAGTTACGGGTATTAATTTTCGATACCTCGGATACAAGTGGGGGCACTAAGTTTTGTAGATGTTTTGGAACCCCCATGGAGCAAGGATAATTGGAGATAGCATCAAAATTTCTACCCTTTCGTGTAACACTACCCTCATCTGGGGGCCGGTCTAATACCATGAATCTATACTCTGGCTATGCCTGTAGAGATGATATTCCACACGTTCAAAATATGGGAACTTTTTGATGTTCTGACCTGTTCTGATGGGGAACTTTACATATTTAAATAAACAACACAGGGAATATATTTCTTTGTTAATATGTTTCCATTAATAATCTATTTCACATTTATAGGGGTAGTCCCAACTCAACTGCAATATTTTTATGAATTTTGTGAGTTGATATCGCAATAAACATGGAAGTGATTACCCAGTAGAAATTCCATGATTGTAAGCAATGGAAATCAATATCAGCTCAACACACAAAGTTCTAAGTCATGCAATATCAAGCTGGGAACTACAGGTGTAGCCAGAGTAGAGATTAATGGCATGATCTAGATGCAACAATGCCATGGTGCGAGAAAAGAACAAAATGTATATATCAGTATATTTCAAATGTAATATTTGTGGTCTTTTAAAACACTTTTTAAGTGAAATACATGTATATATAAAACCAGATCTTTCTTCTATGAAAATGTATTTGGGAATCATTAATTTGCTGTTGTTTAAAGTGTTGCCAGGGTAATTCATATAGGGTTGATGACTTTGGTTAACCCTTAATTTCAATACTAAATGGATTTCACCCACCCATTCAGCTATAAAAGTATAAATTGAAAAGGTATATTATTCATTTGGAGGGATATTCAGGTAATAAAAGCAGATGACAGACAGAAAAACAGATAGCAAGTTCAACAAAGGACCATTGAACTTATAATCTGAACATTTCCTAAGGTTAATCCTTTCATGACGGGAGCTGCGCTGGTGCACCATTAAAGATTCTGTGCCATTCACTTATATATGCGAGTCTCCCTTAGGGAGCCTTGCATACATTAAAGAGAACACACTAGCTCACAAGGTCAAGGTAAATATTGTTAGGCCAATGTATTATATTATACATGCGAGGCTCATTATGGGAGACTCACACATAAATAAGGGAATGCAGTGGCACAGGATTTTTAATGCTACACCAGCGCATCTCCCATTGTGAAAGGGTTAAGGGAACTTACTTGTCAGTGAGTACATACAGTAATGCCCTATATAACCGACTCCTTAACCACAGCAGAATTATTGGCAACTTTTCAGGATTTAGTCAGAAAAATGGCTTGTTGACATTCATCGGAAAGCTCTCACTGAGCGCTTTCCGATGAATGGCAACAAGCCATATTTCCGACTAAATCCTGAAAAGTTACCCATAATTCTGCTGTGGTTAAGGAGTCGATTATTTAGGGCATTACTGTAGTATAGAAAGGGTTAAGTAGGAAGCAGGGTTATCTGTCATTTTCAAGCCTGAGTTTAGTATGCCTGTCATTTGCAGAATGAGGTCCCTAGAGGGTGAATTTAGTGATGCTACCCCGCATAGTGGGCTAGCATTACCAAATTCACCCTCTGGGGACCTCATTCTGCATGGCCTCATCTGCTATGGGAGACATAGAATCAGATTGAGGTCCCCAAAAGGTGAATATTGTGATGTACACCCATTGGGAACCTTCATTATGCATTGTGTCGTCTGCCAACTTGGGGATACAGAGAAACTAAGCTAAAAAAGAAATAGAATCTATCTGAAGAAGTTCTATTGAACTTTGATAATAAAGAAACTTTGCAGAGAAGATGAGGCCTAAGCAGAATGAGGTCCCCAGAGGGTGAATTTGGTGATGCTAGCTCGCTATGCGGGATAGCATCACTAAATTCACCCTCTGGGGACCTCATTCTGCAAATTCTCAGGCCTGTTTTCATGACTAATGATGACTGACATAAAGTGGGATGCCCCAGCACATTTTCTTTCACGACACAGTCGAGAAGCTTGCCACAGATTTATCAGATAATCAAGACGTGCTTACCTTCGTGATTTGTAGATTACTTCCCTTTATTCCACGTCTTCCATCCCTGAGAAAATAAAATCAATGACAGATATTGCAGAATATAACGAAGATATACAATTGTTGGGAAGGCAATATCACTGTCAGGTAATCAGGTGTGATTAGAATTTAACAGCCTTTCCTGTGGGAATGTTACAGGTGGGAACTGTGTTTCTGCCAGACATCTTTGAATTCCTGTAGCTGTTTTGTTCTGCAACAATCCACTGATAGATACTATTAGCATATAAAGCCAATCTCTTGAACAATAGCACTTTTTGGGGCATGGTTAAGGTGAAACTCCAGTTTCCAAAGGCAGGGACCCAGAAATAAGGGGGGGGGGGGTAGATTAATTGAAATTTATTTGAAATACAAACATGTATGAACCCAAACCAAATAGAAAATATATATGCCTGAAATGAGTACAATAAATTTGATTCATAATCCCCATATTATTTGGGTTACAAGGAGTTTAATATGCCCCTTTATTTTATGACTGAAAATGTGATTTTTATGCCAAAAGAAATGACCAAAATGTCGCATTTTCATACCAAAGGGGCACAAAAGCCAGCTGCTTTTTTTAGCATGATCACCCATGTTGGTTCAAAGGCATCTGGCTTCCAACATAAATATGAACAAATTTCAAACTTTCACCATTTGCATTTCCAGAAAATCTATTTTTAATACAGATGCCAAATTTTGGGTGCTAAATAAGTTACTAAGTATCCGGAGCAGTTTCGCAGAAAATGCTAAGTACTGCTGTGTCTACGGGTGAGGTCAAGGTCATTTGCACTTAATTTTTTTTTAAAGTCTAGGACACCTTCTAAAATTACACAAATTCATATCCAACCATGTCTAAATATACCTACCACACTCATGGTGCCCAAAACCATGGGCAATTTATATTTCTAAAATTACCCCTACTTATCATTTAACAATAAAGAGTGTTACCTGTAAAGTCTAAGATGGTGCTAAGGTGAAAAATTATCCAACATCACAGATATATCAGTTCCTCACAGCCGGATACATTAATGTAAAAGGCTCGAGTCCACTGATTAGCATGCATACAGTTATGCCCTAAATAATCGACTCCTTAACCACAGCAGAATTATCACTGAGAGCTTTCTGATGAATGGCAACAAGCCATATTTCCGACTAAATGCTGAAAAATTTCCCATAATTCTGCTGTGGTTTAGGGGTCGATTATTTAGGACATACTCTAGTAAATAGAGGCATAATTCACCATGGCTTAGAATTCAAGTTTTCCAAATTTTCTAACCTGACAAACCCCCAAGGGTTAGAAATTTTCCAACTGATGGCCATTACAGTTAAAATAAAATTTACCAAAAGGTTGCACTTAATCCCCCACCCCTTGATTTTAACCCCAAAATTCAGCCAAATTTGGGAGGGTGAGACACAACCACCACCACCAAGCCCCCACCCCCTCCCCACCCACGTCCTTGGATATTATCTACATGGTCTGAGGAGTAAGAAAGTCGTACAAATTATAATGCCGTCTTTCTCCTCCTGTTGTGTGTTTTCACTGTTGCTATGTCATGTTCTACTTCTGATCAAACATTAAACACATGAAGAGGATTAATGCACCGTGATTAGACAGTTAACAAACAGTTCCCATAAAAGAACTTACTGACATCGGTAAACAATACGCTCCAATCTTGTTTGCTCAGAATTGTTGTTCGATTTGAATGCCTAAAATTTTCTGATTTTGTGTCCTGACTAATTGTGTGATTAATTACTGAGATATATTCGACCACTGCATGCGTCTGTTGAATCTGTTCATTGCTGATATAAAACTTCTCATAAGAGTGTTGACCTTTAATTCAATACAGAATGAATTGCAAAAGAAGCCGTATTCTGAATGGTACATGATGACGTTCGTAGTTTGTAAATATAGTATTGAGGAGTCGACCACAGTTTAGTGGTTAGAATTTTCTTCTGGTTCTTCAATTTGACAGGCAGGCCTGGCATTTTTGTATAGAGACACAAGGCCTTCGAAGTAAGTTCATGGGAAATAAAATAAAAGTCTGTCAAATAACTATCATCAACAAGTACAGATACAGTAATGCCCTAAGTAATCGACTCCTTAAATACAGCAGAGTTATGGGTAACTTTTCAGGATTTAGTCGGAAATATGGCTTGTTGCTATTCATCGGAAAGCTCTCCCCGAGAGCTTTCCATTGAATGGCAACAAGCCATATTTCCGACTAAATCCTGAAAAGTTACCCATAATTCTGCTGTGTTTAAGGAGTCGATTACTTAGGGCATTACTGTATGCTCTAATTAATCGATCCCTTTAGCAAGGTTGTACCGTAGGTTGTTAATGACAGCAGTTATACTGCGATTCAACGACAGTCAAGTCAAATGCGGCATCCATGGGTAAAAAAGAAGCAGGTGTATCTATTTCTCCGTGTTAGTCTTTAATTAATTAGCAGAAATATGCCTTGGCAAATAATTGCTTAATCCAAAAATATTTACTTGGCTAAAAAGTCTAGGTTCCACATAGTTGCATGCTCTACACATAAATCTTAAGTTTATAATCCTACATGTAAGTCAATTATCATGGCGTTAATTACATTAAGATACTGTAGCTTTTTTAGGTAGGTACTACTTCCATGATGTCATTATATATGCAAACTACGCAGTTAACTAGGGACATCAGGCGGCCTAATGATATCATTGTGATTTTGGTTGGTACGTTAGTTAGTTTCATTCTTGGGTAAAAAGGATACCGGTATGCTTTTTTAATACATCTATATACCATTAAAACAAGGGCCAGCTTAAAATAAACATAAAAAAAAATAATATGTAGCTAATGAGATTATGTCCGCTTTAGGGGATTTGGAATCTATTGGACTCTGCAGAGCCTCACCCAATAGATGCTCAAATCCCCCTCGCGGACATTAAAACAGTTTTAAGTGAGACATATTCAATATATTGAAAGGTGGAGTAACAGACCTGACACTATTCTAGTGTCTCTGAAAAGGTGGAATTTTGATGAAGTTTATTATTATCTAAGGTGACTTATTACAGCTTAATTCAAAACAAGTCTTAATCCGACCTGCGATGACTTAAGACATGAATACACCAAATTCACATCATTCACATCCTATTTATATTAATAAAGATGACAGAGATACAGGTATTTAAGTAACATGAGCATACAAAAGATCATTCAAATATGACTGCGGTGACTGAGATACAGTGATCTAAAGTAATAGCACATAATTATTCATTTTCACTCCAAGGCCCATAACTCTACAACAAATGAATGGACACAACCTGTTCCATGTGGATATCCCTTCCCCATGGTGGTTCATACCAGAGTATACCAAAGATCATTGAAATCCAACCTAAAATGACTGAGATAACTCCAGATTTGTTATGGACGAATGCACAGACGGATGGAAAGATGGACGGATGGACCCCATTTCTATTTTCTCTGGCAAACTTTGTTTGCAGGAAATAAATATTGGAAAGTTTGTGGGACCTATTGGATAGGTATACTGATACTGTTAGTAGTAAATACGTGATCATGAACAAAAAGAGAGAGACAATCTTATGGATTCTACTAACAGGGGAGGGGCGCTCAACCATTTCTATATTAAATACTCATTGAAATGAAAAAGTTGCTATATCCCCTAATTTGCAGAAGATAAAATGCATAATAGAGGTGCCCAATGGGTGCACATCACCAACTTCAACTGGAAAACTTCAATCTGATCCTAGGTCTCCCATAGCAGTTGAGGCTTTAAAAGCAGAATGATATTCACAGAGAGTGAATTTGATGATGCTAGCCTACCTAGCGAGAAAGAGTCACTTAATTCACCTCATTATGTATACATGTAGTTCCCAGATACTCATGTGTACTCATACATGAGTATTCTCAAGTTTAAAATACATGATGATTGTTCCTTTCTCAGTGGGCGTGTACCGAACCCCTTAAAATAAAAGACTTGAGATGAGTTCAGACAAATTGATCAGTGTAAGATTATTATTATACAGCGAACGTCACAACCCAATCAATATCATAATGACTATGCCCTTCGCTTGATTATTTCCGTCTACTAATGCACCGACATGAGATAAATTTGGAATGCTTCACTTACATCTATTGATCTTCCACTCAGACCAGTGTGCATCTACCCCATATTAATATATTGACAGGTAGCATCAGAGACATGGCTAGAGACTAGAGAAATCTGTTACTGAATTGATGGGATTCCCTCCATTTCATTAGAGATCGAGTGGCGAAGCACGCTCGTGATTTCATTGGTTTATGGCATAACATATCACTTCACAGATCAGGGCCAATGATGACATGTTGACAAGTTTCCCATGCATTATCAAACTCAACTATTGTTGGAAAACTGAATATAGATGATATATCCATAACTCATTTTACTCATCGCAATATAGGAGACATCATCTTCGAGTTTTTATCAGTCAACGATATTCGTGACAGATTATTCTTTAGCATCTTGTTGTATTTGTAACTATTTCTAAATACTACGATTCTCACAAACATTTAATATGCCAGGAAAGCACTCAATATTTGGAAATGGTTTATGACGTCATGTTAGGAATGCCGCATCGTTGTAGAAATGAAATTTAGTGGACACATCCAGAAACGTACATCTGTTGGATTATCATCGTCTTTTTAAAGAGCCCAATTCAGAACCCAATTCCAAATTCCAATTTGATTTGCAACTCATCCCCCCACACCCCCACTCTCCCCCTAGGTAACATCTAGCAATCTTTATATATTTAAACGGATGTGCCATGTTTGGACCTCCAAATTATGTATACCAAATTATGGAGGAACAAAACACACACAAAAGATATCTAACTGAACTCTTCTGAAAACAAGCCTGAATTTAGTGTGTCTGACCAGAGGGTAAATTTGGTGATGCTAGCCCACTGTGTGGGATAGCATCACTAAATTCACCCTCTGGGAACCTCATTCTGCAAATGACAGACAAAATAAATTCAGACTTGACTGAAAACCATGCTTTCTTTCTTGTAATTTGCAATTCAATCTTCATACAAAAGACGACTGTCCCAAATGAAAATTAGGATTAGGAACCCCCTTTTTTTTACTTTCTTTGAAAACAAATTTGGAATAATTCTTTTCAAAGGCACATAAAGGCTATAAAATTAGCAGTTACATGTAACTATTGAAATTTGGAACCTGAAAAGAGAGTATTCTATATATTACACACTTTATTCCTTCAAACAAAAACTTCATATTAGTGACTACATTTGAATGCTCTTTCTAGTCATATACATATACATATACATGTACATATACATGTTTCAAAATTAAAAATTGTAAACGCTATGTGCACCTTTAAAATAACAACATTCCTAGGCTCAGAAACCAAATAGTTAGGCAGTTACATGTACCTCCAAATACAGAACATTTGTCCCCTTAACCCTTTCATGATTGGAGCTTCCTGAAATTGTTTGAAAACCCTGTGCCAATGCATTCTGTTATATGCGAGTCTCCCACCGGGACCCTCGCATATACCGGTATAAGAGAATACATTGGCCTATTAACAATAATTACCTTGACGTTGTAAGCCAGTGCATTCTCTTATATATGATATATGTGAGGCTCCCTATGGGAGACTCGTATATGTAAGAGAATGCACTGGTACAGGATCTTTAATGCTGCACACAAGCACAGCTCCCACCATGAAAGGGTTAAACTTGCACATGCTACATGTACATATAAAATCATGCAACCTCTGAAACTAAAGACCAAGAGTTAGTCAGTTACCTCTAACTACAGTAATGCCCTAAATAATCGACTCCTTAACCACAGCAGAATTATGGGTAATAGCTTTCCGATGAATGGCAACAAGCCATATTTACGACTAAATCCTGAAAAATTACCCATAATTCTGCTGTGGTTAAGGAGTCAATTATTTAGGGCATTACTGTACAGAATTCCTGTCCCTTTATTATATCCACATTTCTTTAAAATTGCAAATATATTATATATACCTTTAAAATCATGCCACCTCTGGCACTCAAGATTTAGTCAGTTACATGCTATGTACCTTCAACTACAGAACTGGTATCCCTTTAACATCTCCACAACATATCCTGGTGGTAAAGTCAACTATTAAGAGGCAACGCAAGTGATAGGGTACCAAGTGGTGACCATGGGATTAATGCACACAGCACGTCAGACTCTTACGAGGTCGTCCTTACCCAATACATTTACTGATTACCTCCAATCAACAAGCAGACGAGATCAATAAAATTCTTGTCAATGAGGATATCGCTGGGGGTTTTACAGTGATCGACCTGTGCGACAATATCTGGCATCCAATCAACATGTTATTAAGGATAGGTCAAATGACTATATTTTGAATTAGAATTTCCATGCAAATTTCTGTAGAAATGAGATATCAATTGGTGCACATTTAACCGTTGCTTATTTGTTTCCGTCTACTAATGCACTGACATATACGATAAATTTGGAATGCTTTACTTCTATCCATAGGTAATGTGGTTAGATTAGTGCGCATGTACCCCATATTAATCCTTTCTTTATTACAGTAATGCCCTAAATAATCGACTCCTTAACCACATCAGAATTATGGGTAACTTTTCAGGATTTAGTTGGAAATATGGCTTGTTGCCAAATATGGCTTGTTGGCATTCATTGGAAAGCTCTCATTCTCCGACTAAATCCTGAAAAATTACCCTTAATTCTGCTGTGGTTAAGGAATCGATTATTTAGGGTATCAATTACTGTACTCTCGGGTGCCTAATAGTCATACATGTACGTTTATTTTTTTTCTAATGAAATTCGCACCTGTATAATCCTTATTTGGCCCCTGTACATTTATTAATTTTCGACATGTCCAATATGCGAACCTGCCTAATTCTTTGATTAATATTCAATTTTCAGTATGAACTGCTCAAGAATAGTTTTACCGGTATATAATGCAGTATAATAATGGGTACATATTTATGCTTATTATATTCACCAGTGTCTAATAACATGTACAACAAACTACAGGTATATACTAGTATAGCGGATATCTAGTACTTGTATATAGATGTACGGGTACACCCTGTACTATTATTCCGACATGTACTACTATTAGGCACTCAAGAGTATTCTGTTGGATATTCAGGGATTTGAACATGAAAACAGTTTGTGAACGAGATGAGACGGCTTGCCGGCGAGTTCACAAACTGTGTTCATGCTAGAATCCCCAAATATCCAACAAAACAGGGTATGTTTATTTCCATTGTAATTCAATCCAGCAATTTTTTTTAAAGAAATTACAGGAAAAGCGCTTTTTATTTTTTTAAATTTCATGCCATGAAGTGAGATATCCTTTTCTCAGTGATCAAATCTCTGGGTAATTTCCATGAGTTTACTCCGAACAGCGCCCAAACAACTTCCTGTCAATAGTATCTATAGTAAATTATCATCTGTGAGGCGACTTATCTTATGCTGGTTATCATTACAGAGTGCTCC
Organism: Siphonodentalium dalli; assembly: GCA_032622095.1. Taxonomy (NCBI): domain Eukaryota; kingdom Metazoa; phylum Mollusca; class Scaphopoda; order Gadilida; family Siphonodentaliidae; genus Siphonodentalium; species Siphonodentalium dalli. Next base: position 158,670,769 of record CP136063.1, on the reverse strand, counting down.
AATTCAAAATTTGTTGACCACTACTGGTGAATCGAAAACTAAAGTTGACAACTTTCGACCAATCAAAATGCATGTTTCAGCAACAAATATTCAACTTGAATTACAATCGAGTAAATTAAAGATGCTCTAGATTTTCCCCACAGCACTTCCAACAACAACATTTTCTATGGAACTCATTTTCAAGGCATGTTTAAACTATTATTACCAAAACACACTTAAAGATAATAATCTGGTGTTGCACATATTTCACTTAAGGGGGAGGGCAATTGAACAATTTTGAATGGGGATTTCCATGCAAATCTCCACAGCAAAAGTTATATATGAAGCAGTTGTCTGGGCACAAAAGTAGTATATCATTAAACAGACATAACATTTAGCTGGCAGCTGTGCTTGGTAAATTGCCAATTTTTGCTATCACTTAATTTCTGAGAATTTTTACTGGAATTACAACACTTGACTAAAATACCCCTGGAATATATTCCAAGCTGACCTGCCAGATAAATATGTATTGTTTTCAATACTGCACAAAGTCACACCTAAAAATATTTGCAACTCTTAACTTTTGCTGTGCAGATTTGCATGCAAGTGCCCATTAAAAATTGGTTACTTGACCCCCCGCCCCTTAAAAGGATCAGGTGACCTCACTTGACTGGACCAGAACCACATGTTTACCATGACAAAAGGCAACTTTAAATTGTTTACTGCAAAAATATATCATTTTTGAAAGCAAAATATTTGTTTGGATTCAATTACCATACCACCACTTTTATTTAATGAATGGATAATAATTTTAGTTAAAGAATAGCAAATGTGAAAATTTAGTCCGAGCATTTGTCTACAATGAATAAGGAAACAAGAAATTTTCAAGGTAAATTTATTGTTTTTTTGTTATACATTTGACACTTACAATGTTTTCTGAATGTTTTACAGTTTAGCTCAACTTGTGAGCTATTATTTGTAAAATTTTGATAGAGTGTGACCTGCAATGGTTTCGGAATTTTTTCCAAAATTAATAATTGTTCTGAAACTATTATTAGGCACCTAATATACATATATATATATATATATATATATACATCGCTGATGTGACATTGCGGCAACATCACTTTAAAGTTCCATATAATTAACGAAATTTCCAAATCAAAATCATTTTCAGGCTGTCTTCACCGAGATGAAATAAATGATAATCTCGGTTTCCTAACATACATGTATTTACGCAGTTTAAAGGCATCGTGCCAAACCACAAACAGTTTATAAAAGCAAAAGCAAATTGGCTAATCAACTGTCATGGCTTATTGCGAGAACCACTGATTCCATAGTCATTAATACCTCAACCAAATAAACCCGTTGGTTTATAATGTACAAAAGTACATATATATGTACATGTATGCAGTCGGACATAGTGAATACAATATGGCTCTCACTGAGAGCTTTCCAATGAATGGCAACAAGCCATATTTCTGACTAAATCCTGAAAAGTTACCCATAATTCTGCTGTGGTTAAGGAGTCGATTATTTAGGGATTACTGTACATGTATGCAGTCGGACATAGTGAATACCATTGCTGGTGTCTTTGAATAAGATCAGGTGATGTATCCACAAAGAGTGCATTCCAATAAGTATTCAAGTATGCATAGTTCAATCATTTGTTCGATGGATTAATACACAGCTGATTGATCCATGTAACGTAAAGGTGATGTATGCTGTTGTCAATATGTTTGCTTGTAGCTACAGAGATGGGACCACAAATGAAGGCACTCAATGATCAATTAACACATATCTTGATCACAGTGCAACAGCTCAACAGACGCATGGTATTCAAATTATAAATAACAACAAACAACATGAAGTTTTAATTGCTGTCTTAATTTAACCCTTTCCATACTAAACAGGCTTCTCAACGGTACAATCGGTACTTGGAAAATTTCACGGTACCGGTACTGAGTGTTACACGATACTAGGTGGTACTCAAATTAGTAGTCTATATACGTTTGCATAAGTGATGGATAACTTGATTTAGATGTTACAGTAATGACCTAAATAATCGACTCCTTAACCACAGCAGAATTATGGGTAACTTTTCAGGATTTAGTCGGAAATATGGCTTGTTGCCATTCATCGGAAAGCTCTCAGTGCAGCTTTATCAAAACCAAAGTTTAACCACAGTTTGTTATTGCTAAATAAATCTTAACATAGCAGCAAACCCGATTTGCAACTTGCCCTGACCAAAACGGAAGGCAATACGATCTATAGGTAGTCGCAAAGAGTACTTATTTCGCCCCGAAGTTGGATAATTTAGATTACACACATCGTCTGCGATCTTTTGGTGCCACGGTAAACTCAACCCAAAGTGACCAATTAGCGACACTTCTATGAGTATAGAAACATACACATACACATAAACATGTAACCTAAACATAAAAAGACAATTACAAATTGATCAATCGCTGACTGAGCAACAAGTCATGAAGCACATGGCCCCGAATGATGTCACATGCAGTACTAGTAATTGCAGCTGAATCAATGCTGAGGCCTTGAGGGGGATATACCATGTATATTTCTATAGTTCAATCGAAGTTCAAATACATGAAACGATCAATCTGCAACTGACATGCACATCACTTGTCCTGGAGGCTTGATTGGAATAATTGTTTTGTGGGTTTTTTTTTCTTTCTTGTATGTTGAAATAATTTAAATGATTGGTCAATACAAATTACAGATAGCTTCAGCATTATATCATTGTATTTTATTTATTTAAATCGGATACCACAGTCACAATTTAATAGTCAGTGAACCTGTGTTCGTGAATAAACTGTTCATTATTAATTATATTCGATCGCTGAGGAAGCTTTTCAATCGCTTTTGTAAAAAATACCAAAGCAGAATAGCTTACTGACAAGCCAACCATCTTGGATCTTCGCTACATATCATATTCATACATAGGAATGACATTGCTTGTTACCAATTTGGACATAAAATCAATTACATTTATGGTGATTACGTCATCTACATGTGTATGCCCGTTCGATCACAAAATGTTTTACAGTCACCTTAATTCAAAAGACGCAGATTGTACACATGTATCATCGACTCACCGGCTTTACAGTTTACCTCTCCAAAACAAAGCAATCAGTAAAATCATCAGTTAGCAACATTTCTTTGTAAGATGGAACCTTACACTCATTGTTCAAAGGCACAATCAAACAGTTTTATGTATCTTTGCTTGAAATGCAGGTTTCGAAGTGTTTTGTTATATTGATAACTGATTGGTCAACCGATTGGTGAAATAAATTATTTAAATTCTTCTAAATCCACAATGTTATCTACTTCCAGCCATAAGATAAACCTGTATTTTGTACCTGGCACATTGTACATATAACTCAAAAAAATCCAAGCAGCCACATACCGGTACAATATTATCAATTGAGACTTTAAGTACCACTACTGGTACATGTACCGTGGTATGTATCCTCATATTTATATGTGGATAAGAGGAAATCTCAGTGAATAATGGAGGGAAGAAATATGAGAGATTGATAATAATCCTCCCAAAAAACTTCCCTCCCTTGTATGCTGAAAAATGGTGAACATCCATTTTGCAATAATTGATATAAACATTAGGGCTGAGATGAGTTTTAGCCTCACTTTTAGGTCACAAGTGCATGCATAGCCAATTCCCTGAGCTTACCAGCTGTATCTGACACTGTGACCTATTGTTGTTGATTGCTCCCAGTTTGAGTGGACTGACCTGAATACAACATTGGGCTATTTCCTTGATGTGACAGTTCATTCTCACAATGGCTAAATTCTCACCATTTTCTTGCACACACCAAACATAATGTTGAGATTATTGAAGCAGTATTGAACTCAATTAAATTGCCATCCACCCTTTCACTACCCAGTAGTTCAGATCAATATACTTTTTATAGTATTTATTCATTTCCACTCAATTTGTATATTTGCTGAGAATGCTGTTCCCGAAATTTCCCTTCTAAAACTATGATTAAGGACTTTGCTAACCCAATTTCCCCCAAATTTAATGTTGTTCTAAATAAAGGTTTATGTTCACTTTTATTACTAATCACAGTAACCAAACCCATGGATGCTACATTTTAAGAGTATAATTAATGGTAAATTAATGTTAGAAATTCAAAATGTTAAATTTATAGAAGTTTTTAAAATTTATTTTTTCGAACCCAAAATCAACAAACACAAAGGTCATATCTAAGAAAAAAATATGGGTATGTGTACTGAACACTGTGAAGAATGATGAACAATAAAGATATACTCACATTTCTTCAGTTTTATTAAGATTTTTGGCTTGGAAGCAGTTGTTTACAAATTGTATATTTCATTGCTAAGCAAAGCTATTTGGGAACTGAATTTGATGGGTCAAGATAATGTTCACTCAAGCCTGCAGGGATTATGTCTGTTTATGACCAGCCAGTGCTGTACTTTATCCTGACTCAGGATAATTGGTGACCTAGTTTCTGGGCTATGGGGTACACCAGATTGGGGATTACACATTTCTTTTGTCAAGAGATTCACAACACACCACTGTCCACAGATATTAACATTTAACTGCCAGCTCACTACAAGCGATGTCAGGTAACTTACTCAATTATTTGTAAACAACTGGTTCTTAGTAATTTTATCAAAGAATGCTTGATAGGTATGAATATTATTTTATTGTTCATCATTCTTCACAGTGTTCAGTAGACATTGCCATATTTTTTTCTTTGATATGGACTTTGTGTTTATTGATTTTGGGTTCGAAAAAATAGATTTTAAAAACCTCTATAAATTTCACATTTAGTATTTCTAACATATTCCACCATTAATAATGCTCTTAAAATGTTGCATTCATGCGTTTGGTTACTGTGATTACTAACAAAAGTGAAAACATAAACCTTTATTTTGACTCCATCAAATTTGTGGAAAGTGGTGTACATGTAGTTTTCTGTGCAGGTCTAATCAAAGCTTTCCGCCTCCTAGCACTGCCTGGCATGGCTTTAACACAATATGTGTGTCGCGACAAATATCGCAGATATCTATGCATCATGCCAGTTTTATCATCAACTTGTGTTAAAATTGCAACAATGATCAGGATATATTGGATATTCGAATCAGAGGTCCAACACAGAATAACACCGTCGATATCAACATCAAATCTAATCTTGAAAATTTGCAGGGCCCTACAGGATGTGCATGCACTCTTCAATTTGTTTGTGAGTGCAATTTTCCTCTTGATTATCAACTTCTTGCAATGATAAGAATATGTTTGTAATAAGTTATTAGGTAGAATAATTATCTGATGCTGCCACTTTCCAACAGGGGACCATTAGGTGTGTGGCTTTAGGGTCTCCATTGTCTATCTTGAATTCTCTAATTGCATCACCCCTCAACCAGATCTAAATTCAACTTGTACTAAATATAGAAAAATATGATAAAAACACCAAAACATAATTTTTAAAGGGGAAGGAACCCTCAACAAATCAGGCCATTAATAATATTTTAGTATATCAACCATGGTGCGATAAAACAGCTCTCATTTCTCAGTCATGCTCCAACACAACGATATCACTTGGCGTAATACAAAACTCCCACTAATTATGGCACGTCCATATTTATAAGATCATGACGTCACGGCCTCACTTAGTGTTACTCATCCTTTGTACAGATATGTATAAAGGCTATCACACTAAAATCATTTTGGCGTGTTTGTTTGTTATTCTGCGCAAAATCCAAGCAATCACAGCCTATTGAAGACTACATGCATGTATTAGCCAAAAATGATTTTACGTTATAAATTTGAAAAATTAATTTACGGCCAGTTAATGGCGCATAACCAATCTCTACCAAACTCACACTACCAGTACTTCTATATGTGCAAATATGACAACCAAATATTTCCTATAATAATTTATTCACAACAGATAATCATTTATTGTGCACAACACACAATCAATCTGCTGTTTTCTTTATTTTCATATATAAAACATACTATCATACACAATACAGTTTAGCGTTAAACAGCCAAGTGAGGCCGTGACATCACAAACTATAAAGGGAGATAATATTTCTTCCAAAATGGTGGAGTTTAGTTACAGGCGTAATTGCTTGTGCGGGTTAGTTTGAGATGGCTATCTCCAATCCTGTGTGGAGATTTAAATTGTGCTGAAATTTTACACACGAACAGAGAACAGCTTGCTTATTGCACATGCCTTTTCGTTATGCGATAGTTTCCTTCCCCTTTAAGGTTTCTTACCAGGATTTGAGTCCCCAGAAAAGAATGAATTGCTTCTTTTGATGTGATATTTCGAAATTCTCTCACAATCATGGTCTGCCCATTTGGTCTGCGGGCTGCAGCAGTGTGTTAAAATTAAAAGAATCTAAATACCTGAATATATTCGATTACAAAAAAATGGTAAAACATACATGTATGTGACAAACAACAACCCTTGTTGGAAAATCATCAAGGAAGTAATCAGTCCATAAATGAGCATGATCAAATGACATTTAAGACTGACACTGATTCAGGGTGTACACTGAAAATGTCTCGTTAGATTCACGAGCAAAGATTGTGACTATTGATCCGAAGTAATGTTATTAAGCCAGTATCATCGAATAAGGAGCTATCATCGAATAAGGAGCGAATTGTCGCAATGAAGAAGAGAGAACATAAGATGGGAGACAGGTGGTCTACTAATTCAGTTTTCAAGATACTCTCATTAGCATCAGTGATAGAATGTTATTGATCGTGCATGCAAACTACAGTAATGCCCTAAATAATCGACTCCTTAACCATAGCAGAGTTATGGGTAATTTTTCAGGATTTAGTAGGAAATATGGCTTGTTGCCATTCATAGAAAGCTCTCAGTGAGAGCTTTCCGATGAATGGCAACAAGCCATATTTCCGACTAAATCCTGAAAAATCACCCATAATTCTGCTGTGGTTAAGGAGTTGATTATTTAGGGCATTACTGTACACAAGATAATAACATCAGATGGAAACCATGATCCAGGAACAAATAAGTGTCTTAAAGGTACTCAATCCGATCAGACGGTCTCCATATCATCAAGTGACAATAACAACAAAATTTCAGAAAAATACGCTTGTTATCAGAATTAATGGTATAGAATTTCCCAAAACATGTTATTTATCAACATGTCAAACAAAATATGGCCGTATTATCACTTTCGTATCACAAAATTTGGCTGTATTGCCACTTGATTTTAGAACTATCTATCTTCATCCGCAATTTTATCCGAGACAATTGGTTTGCCAACTCGTTTCTGGGCCACAAATAATTAAACATTTCAAGAAATAACAAATTTCAAAAATCGCTATCTGATCACTCTGAGCTTTGATGCGTGGGTTCCTCGACTCGAATCAAATATTTTTCACCCCCGAGCCAAAGAAACAGTCATTTGGTAGCAATAATTTGAATTACATGTATGCATCTTTAACCCTTGATGACGGAGCTGCGCTGTGCAGCATTAAAATCCTGTGCCAATGCATTTTCTTATATATGTGAGCAAGGTAAAGGTAAATATTCTCACGCTAATGCATTCTCTTCCCGGTATATATGCGAGGCTCCCTATGAGGGAAACTCGCATATATACATTACAGAGAATGCATTAGCACATGGTTTTCGCAAAATTTCAGGAAGCTCCAGTCATGGAAGGGTTAAATACTTAGAGTGGGAGGTTGATTATTACATTTAATTTGATACTAGCGTACAAAATATGTTTGGAACGAGAAGTAATATATGAAACATGTTATTTTGTTTGAAGTGATTTGAAATACTATGTTGCAGCTCACAGCGATTAAACTTGCTCAACACAGGTATTTCAATGAATTTTGTATCCATATTGGCAGAGCTCACACAACGCCATAATAAATATGTCTTTAAAACTCTTTGATATCATCGGCCCAAATTTTCATTCCTAAAATTGCCAGAGCCGATAATTTGAACCATAATTGTAAAATAATTATTTTGATCACAACTGTATGACAGTAATCAAAAAGTGTTTCAAGTTCCATAAAAATATATTTTTAATTGTTTCAAATTAAATTCTGCAGTATTTATCTGAGTTTTAATTCTTTTAAAGACTTTTGAACATTAAAATTATGAAATAAGTTTGAAAAGGAAGAGTCAGATATGCAACAAGTATCCAAATTGGCCGAAAAGTTCAGAAAAAAAATTTCAGACATTCTTTTACATGGATAATCAGCATTTTACCAATTCATTAATTAATTTAAACATGATAGATAGATTAACAATTTATATCACAATAAAGATCATGTGCAGATTAGATTGTTTTGTTAGTTTTTTCTTTTTGACAGTATAAATTGCTGTTTTCCTCGATTAAGTCACCAAGCTATTTTCGTTGTAAACTCAGTCATACTGTAACTAAAGTCGAAATCAGCTCATGCATTTCATAACTACAGAAAACAAACAGCATGAATATGTTTCATTTTATTTATAGCACACAGATGACATATCAAAATATAATATATTTTATAGTTTAGAAATAATTGTTTTAGTATATCAGGGTGTTGTTGCTGGGGCAAGTCATCAGGGAATAATTCTGGGATAATACATGATCTTCAATTAGGCTAAGACCTCCTCACAGATGGTCCCGCTATACCAGAACCAGACTGTAATTTGCTCTCACAAGTTTTTAAAATTAGGACAAAGACAGCAGAAAGATTTATCAGATCATGACCGAAATACTTTGTCTCAGAAAATCAATATAGTAGGCTGAGGGCCATTTTTCAATTGGATTATTGCAAAAAAGTTCATTGGGTGACAAGGAGTTATGTCCCTTTGATTGTCGTGAACTTTTTTTGGCAAAATATTCATCCGCAAGTATTATGCTGATCACCTGCATACAAGTCCTTGATATTTGAAACATTACTTCATAAGAAGGAGAATCTTATTGTATCATACAATTTACTTTTTCACAATAAAATCAGTTTTCTCATAAATTCTCAGGCAATTTAGGTGTAACTTTAGCTCGGCAACGAAAGAGTTATTACCCTTTCTATACCAAATGGATTCTCCTATCACTTATAAAAATATATATTGGAATGGTCTATTATTCATCTGGGTGATGTGCAAGAAATTTAAGCAGACGGCAGACAGATAAACAGATAATAAAATTGCAGAAGGCAAAGTATTACAATTCATAAGTGAGAAAAGTATAGATAATTAAGTTCAACAAACAGCCTATATATGGTAGTTTTTTAAACTTATTATCTGAACATTTCCTAAGGGAACTACTCGTCAATGAGTATTTAGTAAAGAAAGGGTTAATATTGAATCTTCTGTGCATTTATTATATTGAATCTTCTGTGCATTTATTACATTGAATCTTCTGTGCATTTGTTTCATATCGTTTCAATGGTTTAGAAGCGCACCAAATATTATTTTGTTAATTTGTCAATAACACTAATGTTATCTGGTATATATACATGTATGAATCAAGTCTATTTGTCATCTTTGGACAGAACAAAGTCAGAAAATAAAGTTTTAAATGTTGTTGTAACCAGAGGTGTAGAACTCTGCATACATATTTTACAAGAGGTTGCACCATCGAAAGGAGCTGGGCCTACAGGCATATGACCGCAATGCCAAATTGAAACATGGGCAGGAGAGAACCCACATTTAAAATAAACAACTTAGGTGATTAATTTTAACAAAAGCATTGCCAGGGCGTGGCAAAATATGCCCATGGTAATTCCAACAAAGGGGCCATAACTTTATTGACCATTGGCAATAGAACCCAAATTTGAACTTGACCTGTATTTTGGGCCAGTAAACTCACATACAGTAATGCTCTAAGTAATCGACTTCTTAACCACAGCAGAACTATGGTTAATTTTTCAGGATTTAGTCGGAAATATGGCTTGTTGCCATTCATCGGAAAGCTCTCGGCGAGAGCTTTCAGAGAGCTTTCCGATGAATGGCAACAAGCCATATTTCCGACTAAATCCTGAAAAGTTACCCATAATTCTGCTGTGGTTAAGAAGTCGATTACTTAGAGCATTACTGTACCAAATTTTATTCAATCCAGTTCAGACTTACTAAAGTTATCATCCGGAAACGAAAACTGAATTCAATTTCTAACAAAAAGCGCCATAAATCTGGTGAAAATTGGCAAGTGGAATCAAATTTGAACTTATCCTGTATTTTGTACTAGTAAACTCGCATACCAAATTTCATTCCATTCAGTTCAGACTTACTAAGGTTATCATTCGGAAACCAAAAAAGCGACCGGACGGTCAGACCAGACCAGGCTTCTCATAGTACCAACGGTTCCAGACCTGCCGGTACCGGGACGGCTCTGTATGTGGTACCACAGTACCGGTTCAGGTACTGATAGTCTCAAGTGGTAATATTGTATGTGACTGCTTGGATTTATGAGAGTAATACATACAATGTGACAAGTACGAAATACAGGTTGAAGTGATTAATTTCACCAATCGATTGACGAACCATTCATTTTCAACATACCGGTAACACTTGGCGACAAGTACATTAGCCATACCCATCGTTACTAAGCCCAGGTCAGGTGGAATGGGATGGAAATGTGTGCAGACCATAAAAATGGCTGAAGGGGTCATTGTCACCAGCTTGACCATTGCATTTACCGATCTCTTGCATTCAGCTGGAGTTTTGTGGCTGCTCGTCAATATGCTTTACCTCCTGTTGTGGCAGCAAATGAAGGCTAAACTTGTGTGTACACCCCAGTGTTTATAAGTGCAGGGTGACACCTGACTCAGTTCAGTGTGTGAACAGTTCTCTCAGCTAAGAACAGGATTCCAACTAGGGGCAGAGATATCAGTCAGGGCTCCGAACTACATGTATATGAAACTATTACACATGTAATTTACAAGACAATAGCATTTAGTGCACTATCATCAGTGATAATAAACAAGCATATGTGCATTATTGTGATGAAATTTTTATTTATATTAGTCTTTGCAATTACCATCAATAGAAACGACTCATACAGGTTTCTCAACTATTGACTTTCATGTTATAATGACAGAATAATAGTAATGACAATGATACAATACAATTTAATAACAAATACCGCATGTGTCAGAGCAGCTACACCTGCTTCTTACAGTTACTGTCTTTTTTTTTTGAATAAAATATTCTGCTACAATCTCAAATAGACGTCATTTACTCATGATCACAGATAATATGTTACCAGATTCAGAAAGAACCAGCATAACTATGTTTGAGTGACAACCATATACAGAGAGGATAACATAATATAGATCCTGTAAATAATGCAATATGTAAAAACAAGATTGTATATTCAATTCATGTTTCAAACGATTTCACAAGAGATCAGTAGATTCAGTACAGCCTCTCACTCACCAGTGAAGAATGCAATAAAATAGCATATGTACATGTATATATCTATATATTCTCAATTCTGGCAAGTTCTTGTAACCCAATAATGTCATTAAAGTTTCCATAATAACGTGACGGTCATGACCTATTGGGATGTTGGTCCATGATTTATCGCGACAAATTCTGTACCGTAAGCAAGGAACACGCTTCTGTACGCTTCTTTAATATGACTAAAATGTTGGAAATCGTAAAATCTTTGCACGCTGTTTATGTCTAAACATTTTATATTCACACACTAAACATTGTGATAGGTAGTATATTCATAATAAAAACAGGCTTGCATCATTCAGTGCCTGATATACAGAGCTTAAAATTCGGCGAGAATCCAACCGAAGATTCTCGTAAATATTCTCGCAAAATACCATGGATTCTTGCGAAATAGTATGTTTGGATTCTCGCAAAATTGAACGGAATATATGCCCTGATATATGAGCTCATATATGGGCTCTATTTGAGAAAATATTTTGATACCAGTACCCCACTTGAAGGTCAATTAGTTGTCGCCATCAGAAATGGCGACAACCAGTTTTAATGGATTCAGCATATATTCGAAATAGGTTATAAAGTGTATTTTAGTACTTTTACCAAAAATACATCTAGGTTTGTTAAATATTACTGTTTCCTGATTAGTCAATATTCTGTCATAATTCAATAGTCGTATGATCCCATGGCCAGGCCTGGCCTTTTAAGGCGGGCGATCGCCCTCGCCCGCCTCCGCCCGCCTGAAATTAAAATAAGGAGGGCGCCTATCGCCCTCCTCGCGTAAGTATAATAAAAAAAATTAAAAAATAAAAAAAATTCAGTGTTGGTATCTTTTAATAAGTATATAAATATTATGGTTTACATATGCATATACATATATGCCTATACAGCAGAGTGCTCTACCTATCATTAGCTTATGTCAGCTTCCGGTGGGTAAGACATGGTACCTCTAATTGTGGACTCTTCTGCTATAGGGCATCCCCCCTTTACTCACATAATGTGGGTCACACAAAACTACATTTTTTCCCTCAAGAAACACTGAACAAAATCCACAAATATATGCCAGAATCGCTCTCAGGGACACTACATATTAAAAATTTCCCGGGGGAGGACCGCCGGACCCCCCTAATCATGAGAGGGGGACACCCCCTCTCAAACTCACCCCCGCTCGCCTCTGATGATGCTTCGCATCATATGGTCAGATAAAATAGCCCTCCTGGGATAAATTAAGGAGGGCGATCATTGCCCTCCTTCCAATTTCAAAGGGCCAGGCCTGCATGGCCGTTGACAAACAGCTGTTAAGCAATTAAGTTCCCAGGGAACGAACTACATCTACGGGTTACAGGTACCTAAGCACAAACCAGAGGAGCGAAAGAATAGGTACGCAAAATACGCAATGAAATTCCTATGGGAACAAACTACATGTACAGGTTACAGGTACCTAAGCACAAACCAGGGGAGCGAAAGAATAGATACGCAAAATACACAATTAAGTTCCCAGGGAATGAACTACATGTACGGGTCACAGGTACCTACATGTAAGCACAAACCAGGTGAACTGAACAGTCATTCACCTCAAATTTGCAGGCCTATGTCAGTCAACTCATATGCTATATCATGACATATAACATATGAATTTTATGATATGGTGCTGAATGGGTCACTCTCAGTCTCACCTGAAAAAGTGCTGTTCCAGTATGCCTACACATGACATGACATGTTTTGAAAAGTTAAGGGTACACACTACACAGGGTTTGACATCGGCACTAGTTACGCAATTAATTCCTCTTTGTCCCTGAAAGTCTGGCACGTACCATATCACACCATTCACGAATTCAGCAATTTTTTTCAATTAATTTGAATTTTTATTGACATTGGAATGTAAACAATTAGGCCCTATTCTTTTACATAAATCACAAATTGAACATTATTATGACTTAATTATTAATTCTAGAATTGTTCTCGGTAAATACTAATTATAGTATCACCGGTCCCAGGTCAAGTGAACAATTTTGAATGGTGAATTCCATGCAAATCTCTGGAGCAAAAGCTACACAAACTTACAGAGTTGCACATACTTCTAAGTGTGACTTGATATTGGAAACAACAGGTATTTATCTGGCGGGTCTGCTTGGTAAATTATAAAATTTAGTAATAAATATGTTTTTTTTCTGGAATTAGATCACTTGTCTTGACTTGAAGTTGAATGTTGACATACAATCAGTACAAATCATACATCATTACATGTACATTTGACTTGAAAAATCAATATAAAATTCAAAAATAAATACACCAAAATTATAATGGAACAAGTCCCAAGTGGAGCAGCCAGAAAAATACCTGTTGTTTCAAATACCACATCAAGTCTCACTTAGATGTGTGTGCAACTCTTTAACTTTTGCTCTGCAGATTTCCCCATTAAAAATTGACATACCCCTTAACAACTTCCTCATCCGCAGGCACACAATAATGCAATATTGTCCCAACAGAAAAACACCTCCACCAGGACTTACACTGTATCATGAAGAAGAAGATAATTCGAAGTTGAATCTTCACTTCAGCATCGGCATCGCCGCATCAGGCTCAGACTCATGGCAATCTCATACGACTTCCCCGTCGAGAACATTTTGGGCTGAAGTTTGTTAGACAGTACCACCCGCCTCCCCCAAGCCCACCCACCCTGCCAAGTTTATTTCCTATGGTATTCTTGAAATGTGTCTCTCTGTGGTGTGATTCTTTGGGTATGCCTGTTATTTAGTAAAGGTGATTTTTTACTAAATAATGTGTATGTTAGAGTTACATTTCTTTGAAAAACTCAAAACATTGGGCGACAAATTTTCTCGACGGGGAGGGACCTCCTATTTACCGAGAACAACCGAGAACAACCGAGAACAACCGAGAACAAGTCTAAAATTAATAACTAAGTCTTAATAATGTTCAATTATAGTGTACGTACATATCAATCTTAAGTGAATATTATACCATATTTGACATTTTAAATGACATATAATGTAGTTATTATGGGTATATACCCAGAAGATGAAACATGCTTGTTCTCGGTTGGCGGTAACACAAAGGCATAAGCCGTGCCTCTAGAGGTGTTAATTAACTAAGTACTAGCTGCATGAGGTCTGATTGGTGATCAAATTTCATTGAGTTGAATTATATTTGGTGCAGATAATTGTTAATCACGCAAGCAATATACAGAATTGAATCAGAAGATATATGACATTGCTTACCATTATTATTATTTTCGGAACCAATACCATCAGTGATCTTATGCGGAGATTTCAATGCCTCATTAACAAGAGACCCAAAAAATGACAGGGATTCAAACTTAATAAAGTTCTATAATAAAAAGGACCTGTTTACACAACAAGGAGGAACGCCCACATTTTTTCACACAAATGAAAGAGATACAGCAGAAATTGACTACATATTCTGCAATCCCTCTGCCAGAAAGCTGACTTTCGCCTGGCTAGTGGACAACAAGGAACCACTGAATACGTCTGATCATATCCCAGTTCGTGCGTCTATCCAAATATCCACGAAGAAGGTTGAAAACGACATCAAAATCACACCTAAACCTAAATGGGATCGCTGTAACAAAGCTTTATACAACGAGAATGTATCCTCAAAGTTACAACACTTTCTAGAGGAACCTACCACCGAGTACCAACTACATCTCTCTGTAAAACATCTGACAACAGTACCGGTACTGATCGAAGCAACTCAGACCAGCATTCCAGGACATAAAGAGCAGATAAAGCTAAAAACTAAACCAAAAGTCTGGAATGAAGGCATTAAGGCAGCTATTAAGCATGAGAAGGCAGTCTGGTGGAAGTGGAAAACCGCAGGAACACCTGACAGAACGAGTAGTGAATACAAAGAAATGAAACAAGCGAAATCCACTCTGCAGAAATTACAACGACAAGAGAGTGCCAGAAGACGATCAGAGGCCATTGAGAAACTTGTGGAAGCTCAACCGAATCCAAAGACCTTCTCTCAACTAGTCAAACAATTAGATCTACTTCCTCACATGCAATATCTGAACTCAACGTGAATGGAGAAACACTCACAACTACAGAAGGTATAATGAGTGGATGGAAGGAGCACTTTCAAAATCTCGCCACTCCGACCGAAAATGAACTATTCGATGACCCACATATTGATCGTATCAGGAATGACATACAAACGATAGAATATACCTGTCACAAGCAGGCCAGCATTACTAGTATGAATAACATAACAGACGAAGAGGTAAAGCATGCAATGAAGAAGCTCAGTAACAACAAAGCAGCTGACTCCCTAGGCATCACCAGTGAGCATCTAAAACTCTGTCAAACAGTTATCTTACCATACCTGACGAAACTGCTGAATGCGATTGTACACACACGCTGTATTCCTGAAGTAATGTCACTTGACACCCGTGTACAAAAAAGGTTGCCCTCACAATCCAGCGAATTACAGAGGAATAACCGTCACGTCAACTATCCTCAAAATTTTGGAACATATACTGAATACTAGACATGAAAAACTCCTACTACCAACGCAGTCAAAACTTCAAAAAGGCTTCACAAAAGGAACCTCATCCCTTAATGCTGCACTTATAGTATCAGAATGTATTAACGAGGCGAAGATAGGAAAAAAGAAGCTACTTTTCACCACCCTTGATGCACAAAAGGCCTTCGATGTAGTCGACCATGATATCCTCCTACATAAGCTGTTTTTAGATGGCATAACTGGACACGACTGGCTCCTACTAAAGGAAATATACACCAGCATGACAAGTAAAGTCAAATGGCAAGGCTCTCTGTCACAAACAATTAAGATACTCCAGGGAGTACGGCAAGGTGGAATTCTCTCAACAGGACACTACAAACGCTTCAATAACCCCCTCTTGAGGACATTAGAGACCAGCTACCGAGGTGCTGAAATTGGTACTGTTACGATACCGCATGTCACCTGCGCGGATGACATTGCCCTCCTGGCACACTCGGAAACAACTATGACGCTGATGATCAAAGAAGTTGACCAGTACTCGAGGATGGAGAGATACACCATCAACCCAACCAAAAGTAACTTACTAGTCTACAATGGCTCCTCTATTAGCAAAGATTTCATCATATATGACAATAAAATAATCACACCATCTGCAGTAGAACATCTCGGGATTATACGACAGAATAACAACAAGCCAGACATCGAGAAAAAATTTGCGTTATCCAGGAAGACAGCATACCGGTACTCTCTGATGGGTGCCGGACTACATGGGAAAACAGGTGCCACACAAAGAGTGAAAATAAAACTCTGGAATCTCTATATGTTACACCTCGCCTCACTTACGGCCTAGAGATTCTTAACATCAACGACACAGAGAGCAAAAAATTAGAAGCGCACCAGAACAAAATCCTCCGACAGATACTCCATCTACCTACAAGGACTGCGTCGGTAGCCATAACTGCGCTTGTCGGAACCCTACCGATCATGACTGTCATCCACCGAAATGCCTTGAACTTGTTCCATCGTATAATCTCTGACAAGAACACCATAGAATGGGAGGTCGCCTACAGACAACTCGCTGTTCACAGTAAAGAAGCAAACATATGGTTCTCCATCATCAGACGACTCCTTCTACTTTATGACCTACCGAATGCCTATAATCTGCTGGAAAATCCACCAACACCTGAGGACTGGAAGAACCGACTGTGTAAAGCAATCACCGACAAGACTCAGAAAGACTGGTCCTTTGAGATCGCTACAAAGTCTACCTTGAGCTACATAAATGCAAAGTCATTAGAAGTCAACAAGATCCATCATATATTTCGTCACATAAGAATTAAACAATCGCCATGATGTACACCGGGCTGAAATAAAGGCGAGGTTTATCACCGGAACATACATACTGCAGTCTAATAGGGCAACATTCAACAAGCACAGTATCAAGAAATCCTGTCCCCTCTGTGGAGCAGAGACTGAAGACCGCCAGCATGTTATTGCCAACTGCTCACTCTATGATACCATCCGCAGAAGAGTAAAAGAAAAATTACAGCATCTGGAAATCATACAAGAAAATCCGATACTGATGTCAGACCAGCTGCTATTCACACATCTTATGCTTGACTGCACTCACCAATCCATATCAAACATCACCGACTTCAATGACAGAGATATAGAGCTGATAGAATTACACAGCCGGGAACTTCTAGCAGACATACACAGGAGAAGAAGTCGGCTGCTCGTGGAACAGACTGTGAGAACCTGACCGTCAGTGCCCTCAATATTTTTAATCTAACTTCAAGTACACAGCTAAAGGAAAACAAAGACTACATGTATATATGCCAATAACCGATACGCTTTGCAGCTGCAAACCAACACCTGTATATTACGCGATTCTGGAGAACAGTTATTAGGATTACTCATTCACTGAGGTGCCTCGAAAAACCAACGAGGGAACATAACAACAGACAAGACAAGACAAGGTGGTAGCTTATTATATGAAGAACATGTCCCATAAGAAGTTAAGAACCAAAACTTCCATTGAAGTTAAGAAGCAAAACTTTAAACAAGATTTCCGCTAGATATATTAACCATTACAATTGGTTAAGAATATCTCAGTTATAATGCATACAAGTAAACATTTTAATGAAAATATCGATGTCTACTGATATTTTAACACGTTATTTAAAGTCTATCAGTTTAATCTGGCAGTTTTAAAATGTTCTGGTCCGTCGATAATTTAATGTTGTTAATGCATGGACTCGCAAATGCTGTTTTTGTCCAACATTTTGGTATGTTTTTATTTGTTTTCGAGCGTCAAATATATATGCACTAGCTGTCTCATCAAATGTTCGATCCACTTTCACTTGCTAATTTAAGAAGAAACACAACTCAATGCATGTTGATCACCAATCAGACCTAGCTATCACGCAGCTAGTTCTTAGTTAATTAACACCTAGGCACGGCTTATGTCTTTGTGTTACCGCCAACCGAGAACAAGAACAGCGGCTGCGCGATGTTTCAACTTCTCGGTATATACCAATAATAACTACATATATGTCATTTAAAATGTCAACTATGGTATAATATTAACTTGATATGTACACTATAATTGAACATTATTAAGACTTAATTATTAATTTTAGACTTGTTCTCGGTTGTTCTCGGTAAATAGGAGGTCCGGACGGGGAATTAGTATGATATTTGTTGTTCACTTGTTGTTCTTCTTCTAACTGCTTGGACTCTAAAGTCATTCCAGTAATGGTCTCGTTGTACTATCTTCTCATGTACTTTCTCGTGTGTGCTTAACTCTATGTTCTGTGATACACTTGTACATTTAAAATACACTTGTGCGCATGCGTTAGGCGTAACATTGTTAATTCTTTAGTTTGCCACAACCGTACTGTTATTGGAACTTTCAGTTCCATCAAAACGTTTGGAAGATATAATTATAATGTATGATTGGAAAGCCTCTACCATCTGTTTTCTCGGCACTGCATCCATCTCAGTGTCATTCCCCGTAAGCACTTGTACTAGACCCCGAAGCCACGACAAATAGTTTTCATGGCTGGCTCAACCGATTTTCGTGGCTGGTTAACTAGCTAAGCCGGCTCAGTCACGATGTTCGTGGCTGACGAAATATGGCGGCTCAGCCGGCTGAGATGTTATCATTCAGCGTATTTTCGTTTCCGAAATGTTCCTAATCCCCTGTTACCGGTTATAGACGCCGTTTTTTTTAGCGTTTGTGGTGAACCCGTATAATTCCAGACCACACGTAATCTTTTGATGTTGGGCTTTTCCATTATGGCGAAAATTCACGAAGGACTGGCATGGATATACTATCTAATCGGTATAAGTAGTTACATTGGGACTTCTGTCGACTTCAGACTGCTATCACCACTGCCATCTTGCGATATATGCATGCATCATTGAATGATATGAACCCGATAGTATATGATATATAATATTTCAAACTATTTTCTATTCTTATGTGTATATATTGACAAATGCCATGCAGTGATGTCTGAGACTGGGTGTTGTCGATATAAACAATTTATATTTTAACCCTTTCAATACCGAATGGATGCGCCCATTCAGTTATAATATGAAAGCATGCATTGGGATAGTCTATTCCACATTAAGGGGCCAGGTGTTCTGATAATATAACAACCATGCCGTGTCCATGTGAGTATACCAATATTAGGCAATGCGGTTTAGTTCTTTGCGATTCACAGTACAGTTGTGATTGACATATAAGCCCATGCACACGGCTCAGCCATTTTACAATTCCGGCGGCGGAGATTTTTAAATGTGGCTGGCGTTAGAAATAATATGGCTGGCGGCGGCTTGTAGCCAATATGGCTGGCGGCGGCGGCGTACGATGGCGGCTTCGGGCTCTAACTTGTACTAGTTGTAGCCTCATCCTCACCTCTTCATCGTCACCCACATATAAAATCGTTCTGTACCTCTCTTCCAATACTCCTCTCTCACTCTCAAACTTCTTGCACATGTTAGTGTTAATGTAATGGTCAATATCTTCTCTCTCCTCACATTCATCACACAGATATGTAGTGCAGTTGCTATCCCATTTTACTCTGCTACTAAGTAATATATTATATTGCCAGACTCACTCAGTGAATCAACTTCAAGTCATTCAAGAATCGCCACAAAAACTTATATTTTATAAATTTTTATGTTGTAACTTATATTATAATATTTGTAACTTTAGTCTTTACTTACCATATAAATTATGAGAAATAAGTGTCATCAAATGCACATTTTGATAGTCCTCTCTTAGAACTTAAATGAATCTGAATTGTGCAGGTACGATTGGGGCAAAATTGATTGTTGTGACAGTGTTTACATGTGCAAACATAAATAAGTGGGAAATTAATTTGGCTCCATTTGCTGTGCGTTACCGTTGGCAACAGAGCGCGGGAATAACAAAATGCGGACGCAGGAAACGGATTCGCTGAATCATAGAATTCGGATTAAAAAAAAAGTCTTTTCATGAATAATTATCTGATTTCTATATGCCCTTAATTCTAATGGACTGGCAATGTAGTATTGAAGATAGAATTTTACGCCACCGTGTACTGTACAAATCTTGAATTTCACAAAACATCACCTTCATTGTAGCCTATATATAGAATATGAGCAATTATTAATTGAGATGTTGGAAATATTATTTTATTTGTCCCCCTTTCGGTACTGGGTCAAGAACTGCTAGAATAATTAATAATTTCACACAAAACTCCAATCACCAAATAGAATATTGTATTGGCTCTGTGAGAGGAGGCTTCATTTGTATCATAATGTTGAGTTAGATTTTTAATTGCATATATAATATAGCATCATACCCCCATATATTATAATGAAAAATAAAGCAGTCACAAATATTCCAGCTCAATATAATAAAAAATGTTGATATGCAGTGTGGACCACTCAAGCAGGGGGCAATCAACAGGAATTAGGCCACAGTGTTAAGAGATCTGGTGGTCAGCTTCAACTTGGTTATTAACACATGACCCACAACTCATCTCAGCCCAATTGTTCATTGATCAACAGACTTGGCATGAAAATCCTCAAATAAAGAAAAATATTTATGGGTTGTTGCCTTTCTTAATGAAACTAATCATTAAATTTCACAAATAAAGAATAATTACCGGTAAGTCTCCTCTCGTGATCTTGAGATATGATAGCATGGATATATGAACTGCACTTATGAAAACAGTAGGCCTATATTTTATAGAAGTTCTTGGTACCGGTACCTGAAAACAGTGAAATTTTAAATATTGTTCATGCCATAAAAGCAAGTAAATGAAGTTATTATATCCAAATGGTCGATGGTTCTTAAATATTGTGTCACAATAATTGTTTGTACCAAATTTCACAAAGAAATTCTCAACATATTTTGAGAAAATCCGTTTAGAAATATCAGAATTTTTTTTCAAAACGTGCGTCTGACCCTTAAACCAAACTGTGCTGATGTAGCCTGTGACTTGGATAAGACAACTTGTTAAGGGGGACGCACGTTTTGCACAAATCATCCACAAATGGGAAGAGAATTTCAACAAAGAATTTCTCTGGGGTCTGGATCTATCGGACGAAAAATCTTGAATTTCACAAATTTATCATCATCTTCATTGTATAAAGAATCTGAGCAATTATTAAGAGACGACAAAAACAATGAGAGAGTTTGAAATTATTATTTTATTTTTTTCTCTTTTAGCACCAAGAACTGCTAAAATAACTAATAATTTCACAAAACAATTCAATCACCAAATAGCTTATTCAAGTTATTGTCTTGGCTCTACTATGAGAGGAGGCTTCGTTTAATAGAACTTGAAATCACCGAAAAATTTAAATGGGGCTATTTCGAAAATCTACAGATAGTGGAAATAGCTGATAAACATAGTAGAATATAGTGGAAATCTATTTACAATCCAAAATGGTCTATATAAATTATAAGAAATGTTCACACAGAAAATGGTCTATATAAATTATTGAAGTGTTTTGTGAAATTATTAGTTATTTTAGCAGTTCTTGGTGCTAAAAGGGAAAAAAATTAAATAATAATTTCAAGTGTTGTATAGTCCCAAGCATGTTCAAAGGGCAATGCTCGGCATGTTTCGGAGGCATAAAATATAACATTGCTACGGTGCTATATCTCCTATATATATAAATTATGTTGGTGCCGAAAAAGGGCGACAAATTGTAAAATATGAGAAATATTGTCACAAAATGTGACGTAATTAAAGACTGTCACCATATCGGAGAGCTCAATTGCGCGTTATTCAGTAACAACCATAAATAATTGCGTAATTTATCGATAAAAGGTGGAGTTTGTTGGCTATATGTGTGTTTCCTGAATTATTAACACATTGGACCCAAAATAGAACTAAAAACAATCATTTGCGAATATAACAGCTGGTTGCCATGGATACGGAGACCGGATTAGCCATCTACAAGTCGTAATATGAACATTATACCAATTTTATTGTAGATTGACATAGGCCAGTATACCTAATCCGAACTCGACTAAAACGTTCCAGGCGAAAATATGTGGGTGGGAACGCTCGGGCTATAGGTGAGCAGTTCGTGTGGTCCCATACCACTGCTGCTGAATAGGTCATTGTCGCATGGTTTCTGGCAAAAAGACACCCAGGATCTCTTAAACTGTCAAAAAGACACCCAGGATCTCGTAAACTGTCAAAAAGACACACAGGATCTCAAAGTCTCGCCAAACAACGGGAATTTTGTTTAGTCGTCTGCTATTAATATTATGATAATTATTTGTTTGTGATCGCGGAGTGAAATATCAACGAAATTTAATTCGGCTTTGAGTCTGACTGACAGCGCAATTCCGCATCCTTGATAGTTGGACCAATCGCGACCTGATTTCCATTCTGTCCTAAGTGACATGCTGGTACGAAACGTCCGTATGGGTATCGTTGGAATCGGCACCAAATTCCGCGTCTAACGGTACCGGCCCCTAAGCGGTAGGGGAGACCCGGGCAAAGCGTAAGGTTTTCTTGTACAAAATGCAACCGGCAATCAGAAATATTAGCACTGTCAGTTTCTAACCATGATGGCATAACATTTGACGTAGGACACATTCAGATGCATATATTGGTTTAGTTGCTATGGTGATATTTAATTTTGATCAGCTTTGCCCGGCCGTTGGGCAAATCGGATCACCACATCGGGCAAAGCGGATCAGCAAACGAATTCTTCTGAAAATGCAATGCTACTCAACTAATCATATAGTTTTCAGTTTTATTTATGACAATTATACATATTTATTGCAATAATTAAAATCACGTTTTTCAAACGGTCAAATTTTTCAATTATGGACATGCTCCGACAAGGCACGAGTTTTGTCGGTCCATATTAATAAAATTGTCAAAATTCGCTTAAAGGGGTACTGTACCCCAATTTAAATTAATTCCCGGTGACAATAACGATCTAATATCAATATTATATTTTAAAATAACTTATTTGAGTCGACGATGTCTACTGAAAACGTTCCGGTTAACAGGCTATCACAAAAGTAAAATTGAATTATTTAATATAAATTCATTTATGGCTGGAGTCATAACATGGAGAATTATGCCAGTACGAGTTACCGTTCTTGAAATAGTATATGTTGCCGCATTGTTGCGTGTCTTTTATCGACGGCCGTTCGCGAACATTATTGAGTTGCAAACATAACATGTTACCTGCAAAAGAAAAGCCCGCTATAACCGATTCGGAAAAAAAGGAGAAAGAAACAAGAGTCATGAAGCGTCGAGTATTTTTATACGGAGTGAGATTGTTCGATGGAAGAGATTGGATGCATCAATTGAAGCTGTGAACAATGAACTTCCGGTGCTTCCTGCGACCTGAGTCTTCTCCGGTGAAGGTCAAAAACATGGCGCGTAGTTTGAAATCGTAATATTTTTGTTTCCAAGATCAATATTTTCTTCGCTAAATTAGGTTTATACGAAACTCATATAACACGAACACAATCTACTTGAAAGTTATTTCAATGGGAGTAAATAAAACAAATTGTCTATCCCTGTGTACAGTACCCCTTTAATCTACGCATGTGTACCGGAAGTTAGTCATATTATGAATGATCCGCTTTACCCGATCCGCTTTGCCCACAACACATCTTTTTTACAGTCCGTGGCATTACGCGGGTGTCTTATCGAATTTAGTAATTGACATATTGTCTTATTCCACAAATCTATTGCCTAAGACACCGACAACATTTATTCGGCTAGATGGGTATGTGATCATTGACCTGCGCAATAGATATGCGCAAACGCACAATAATTATAAATTTGGTAAAATCGTAAAATTTCGACGAAAATTTTCTACTGGGCTACAAAATTTTAGTATACCTTGTTCTCTGTGGAAATGTATAAAAACTAACCCAACACGAAACGACTTTATTCTAAAATACGGATAGACAAGGAATAGTTTGATAGTATTGAAATAATACCGGTATCTGTTTTTTTCGCGGTGATATTAGCTATTCTATTCTGTCCGTTCTGCATAAAAACACTATTTCTTAGAACCATTATGTCCTATAAATAAAACATACTTATAAAGCCAGTTATATCCGGTCATTTAAAATCAAAGATGTTGTTCTATGTGCAGTTCGGCTTTACGAACTGTCACTTACTACAGGATGGAACTGAAATATTTTGCTAAATTCTCTCACATCGAACAGGTTGCAACTCAAGTTGCGATCGAACAGAGAAACTTTTTCCCGCGAAAAGAAACACACGTAGTCGAGGAGATATTGGTCGACCTCTGCACCACAGGACTCAACTTCACCCCACTAATTTTCTTTCTTAATGTCTCCTCTAATTTTTTTCGGTTGTTAACAAGAACAAAAAGTGGCCACAGAGACTCCAGACAAGATGGCGTCCATCATGGCGTCCATTTTTGTATATGCACCAGGTCTCTTTGATCGCCGTTATCGTAAAGATTATATCAAATGCGGTCTTGTTTTCTGCTCGATTCGTTATGCCAATATATGACCCTTACAAATTAGCCAAAAGTCCGACACCATAATATAATATGGCGGCCAAGATGGCCGCCGAAATGTGAAAATATGCTATTTTTCTGACATTTCACCACTTTTTGTTTGTCTCTATGGGAATATGTTGGCATCTTGGCGTGAATTTATACATTTATCGTATAGAAGAATCATTAATATATATTAATTGTGGGATATTTTTGTCCGATATCACGTTTTCCCAAATGCCGATATAATAGGTCAAAGCCGAATCGACGCTAATAACGCGATGTAATGTTTCGAATCAATGAAAGTTATTGCTATCATAACAACACCCATGCATATATGTGCAGGAGATTATCGAGCTATGATTCCTCTTATACCTGAGTTGAGGAATATTCACCCAAATCCAAGATGGCGGCCAAAATGGCCACCAGAAATAGAAAAATTGCCGAAAATCACTGATTTTAACATCAGTGAGCGTTATTGTCACGACAACTCCACACCTGCTTATTATTGTGAATTGGGAACACTTAGACGAAGAACTGTCATTGTACCAGCTCCAAATAAAAGTTTCCAAAATGGCGCCACAATGGCACCGAAATGCCCTCATATTCACATCATTGGATACTATTGTCGAGACAACTCCACCCATGCTTACAGTAGAGTTGGAAATACTGAGGTACAAGAATTTTTTTTCCAAATCGAACATGGCTGCCAAAATGGCCACCGAAATTTTAAAACAGGCCTACATTCCTTAATTTCCTATACTTTCTTACGATGGGCGTTAATGTTTCGCGATTTCTACCCCCATTACATGATGAAATGGAATAATGATATGAAGTATTCATTTGAGTTTGGCCATTGATACTCACAGTCAAGATGGCGGCTAATTGGCGGCCAGAAATTGAAAAGAAATCGATATTTTCACATACTAATTTCAACTTTTTGTCATATCAATATGTGTGGACGAAACTGTACATAAACAATCTATTAGTTTAACTTAATACGTATCAAAATGCATAAAATGGCTCGTATCCTTCTGGAAAGTCGAAATCCCACCATTAATATCGCGATGTGGCATTTCGAAATCCATTCTCCACTTAGCACCGATAATGGCCGTAACCGTAGGTGCGCCGAATAGTAATATTATAACAATTACCTGATAACAGATTCTGATTTGCCACATCACGTCCATAATTATCTGGACCAGCTTCCATTTCTTTGTCTGGTAAATCTGGGTCGCTCACACCGACAAAGTATTCAACACCTCCTGGGAGAAGGGTCCCTCTAATCATAACGTTTCAAACAATTCATTCTCCGGTGTCTAGCTTGCGATTTTAAATATGCTAAATATGGGATTTGTGCGTCATCTTGAACTAGAAAGGCATATGGTCGATGAGTATACAAGCTTGCATAATTCCATCTCTATGTATGTGTCTCATATCCCATGGGGATAACGACATGTACACCTGGCGAACCAATTAGCTAGTCACTTCTCAATAGATGGTTCGTCAACACACAAACTTAGCGAACGCATTGGCATATGTGGACAACTTCGGCATTGTTTCGAAGGTTGCTAGCTGTCTCATTCCCTTGGACAGATGTATATCTGCTAAGGAGAAGACCATAATGTACCGACTACCCACACTTCTTGACCATGATCCTAAGGAAACTGTGTGATGTCCCGCAGTCGTCTCGTCGAATAGCTCCCAGCAGAGAAGAACAATACTCGCGGTGTTAGTTTGTGGACATGGACGCCATGATGGTGGGAATGAAATAAATTGGCCATGGTAAAATGGTCGGAATGGTGATGTTGCCAAGAAATCACTTGGTGTACCCAACGTATGTTGAACTGAATGCAAGATCTCATCAACGTAACATTCCTCTGGATGTTCTTCGCGTTGAACATTTCACCCTTGTGTTGATGGCACTTTCTTGAACCATACCGACCACCACCCAGTGTGTGTATGACATATCAACCAACTATGAAAGGCGTCGTCTTTAAGACTACACACCAGTCTGTGTGGGGCTTATATAGTAGTAGCCAGTGGTACACGCCTGGTCCAGTTGATTGTGAACGGCTTCCAAACGGATGGGAACAATCTTAGCATACAGGGAAAGCAAAGCCACACATGAGATCATGTCTGAATCTAAAACATACCCAAATAAGGGCGGTGCAGTCATGGTCCAATTTCATTTCCACTATCATGACACATGCCCACAAACTAGCACCGTGCGTATTGTTATTATCTGCTTGAATTTGTTCGATGAGACAATTGCTGTACGCAACAAGATTTTTCTTTTGTTCATGGTCAAGACGTGTGGGTATGTTATGCATTATGGTCTTCTACGCCTTAGTGCCACCGCACACGCTGCGATTAAAATCGCAAGTGGGGAAAATCGCAGGAGGAAGCATCCAATGCGCATGCCCACGACAATATCGTAGCCAAATCGTAGCAGTCAAGCACTGTTTGATTTTACCATGAAAATCGTGGCGTGACCTTGGCAACGCGCGCGATCGTAGCTGTCACATGACCACTGTCGCACTTGTCATGTTGTAAATACCACGAAAAGAAAACATTCAAAAATGGCGCAAAGTTGTTTACAAACTTCTTGCACTTACAAAAACGAGGCCACATTGGTGGAGATGTGGCGCGACAGGGAGTGCAGGCCTATATCACATATCAGGCAAGGAGTAGAGGGCTGCCGCAGTTGTTGAAATTCAATTGGGGCAGCTGAGCCTGTTGAGTTGACAGGTACAAACATGTCAAAATTAAAAAAATATTCAATTTCACTTGAACTTTCAGCATCAACTTGTTAGTTTAGAACATTGAGATACATGCCATATGTATTTAGTTGCATTTAGTCTGCGGGCAAGCTACGAATTTTCCACCTACGATTTTCCCCACTTACGATTTTAATCGTAGCGTCTGCGGTGGCACTTAGCAGAAAGGCATCCGTAAAATGTCTGGCTTTCAACATTCGAAGCCATATACATAAGTTGTCCGGGTACGTCAGTGCATTACATGAGTATGTGAATTGATGAACCATATAATGAGAAGTGGCTGTTTGGTAAGATCACCAGGTGTATATGTTGTTATCCCCATTAGGTCACCAAAGCTGAAAATACGCAGATAGCGAGGTCCTTCTGAAAGCTAGTATACGGATCGACCACATTCCTTTCTAGTTTATCGCACAAAATAACGCTCAGATCCCATATGTAGCATCTGAATTATACCATAAGCTATACCACGAATGAAGATCGCCAAGAATAATGATAAGAATTCCCAGCTTTCGAGACACCGGCATATGGAAAACAATTTATTGTATGAGATGCAAGTTAATTACTTCACCTCAGTATTTCCAAATCAATTGTCCGCATGTGTGCAGTTGTCTCGAAAATAATGCCCAATGATGTGAATATGAGGGAATTTCGGTGATTTTTCAAAATCTTTCCGCCATTGTGGGCGCCATTTTAGATCTGGGGAACTTTTATTTGGATGTGGTATAATGAAAGTACTAGCCTAAGTGTTCCCAACTCACAATAGTTAACAGGTGTGGAATTGTCGGGACAATAACGCTCACTGATGTTAAAATCAGCAATTTTTGGCGATTTTTCTATTTCTGGTGGCCATTTTGGCCGCCGTCTTGGATTTGGATAAATATTCCACAACTCAGGTATAAGAGGAATCCTAGCTCGAGTATCTCCTGCACATATATATGCATGGGTGTTGTTATGATAGCATTGATTCGAAACATTACATCGCGTTATTAGTGTTGGTTCGGCTTTGACCTATTATACCGGCATTTGGGAAATGTGTTATTGGACAAAACTATCCCGCTATGAATGTATATTATGATCCCATTGTGTTCGACAATGACTCTTCTATACGATAAATGTATAAATTCACGCCAAGATGCCAATATTTTCCCATAGAGACAAACGAACGGTGGTAAAATGTAAGAAAAATAGCATATATACACATTTCGGCGGCCATCTTGGCTTATTGTATGAGATGCAAGTTAATTACTTCACCTCAGTATTTCCAAATCAATTGTCCGCATGTGTGCAGTTGTCTCGAAAATAATGCCCAATGATGTGAATATGAGGGAATTTCGGTGATTTTTCAAAATCTTTCCGCCATTGTGGGCGCCATTTTAGATCTGGGGAACTTTTATTTGGATGTGGTATAATGAAAGTACTAGCCTAAGTGTTCCCAACTCACAATAGTTAACAGGTGTGGAATTGTCGGGACAATAACGCTCACTGATGTTAAAATCAGCAATTTTTGGCGATTTTTCTATTTCTGGTGGCCATTTTGGCCGCCGTCTTGGATTTGGATAAATATTCCACAACTCAGGTATAAGAGGAATCCTAGCTCGAGTATCTCCTGCACATATATATGCATGGGTGTTGTTATGATAGCATTGATTCGAAACATTACATCGCGTTATTAGTGTTGGTTCGGCTTTGACCTATTATACCGGCATTTGGGAAATGTGTTATTGGACAAAACTATCCCGCTATGAATGTATATTATGATCCCATTGTGTTCGACAATGACTCTTCTATACGATAAATGTATAAATTCACGCCAAGATGCCAATATTTTCCCATAGAGACAAACGAAAGGTGGTAAAATGTAAGAAAAATAGCATATATACACATTTCGGCGGCCATCTTGGCCGCCATATTGAATTCTGGTGTTGGACTTTTGGCTAATTTGTGAGGGTTGTATATTAGCATAAAGAATCGAGCGGAAAACAAGACGGCTTTTTATATCATCTTTACTATAACGGCGATCAAAGAGACCTGATGCATATAAACAAAATGGCCGCCACGATGGACGCCATCTTGTCTGGAGTCTCTGCGGCCACTTTTTTTTCTTGTTAAAACCGAAAAAAATTAGAGGAGACATTAAGAAAGAAAATTAGTGGGGTGAAGTTGAGTCCTGGTGGGGGTGCAGATGTCGACCAATATCTCCTGGACTAATATATACGCGTCAAATTCGCAATGTAACATTAACGAAGAGTACATTCCATGAAGCCATATCAACATTACGTATGCAATATATCACCAAGAGTCGCGTGCTTTCCATACAACACCAATTAAAAATGCTTGTTTCTATGTCGATGTGCTGGCTAACTGTTCCAAAGAGCGCACATATCACACTCTGCTCACATTGTAATCTCTAATTCTATCATGTTATACGGTAAATTAAGACTAAATATTTCTTCATGTTGTCCCAAGTGCGTATTATCTCTTTTATAATCACCACTTGGAACAGACCGGTCCTGGAAAAATTTACGTTTCCATAGTGTCCCACGAAAAATATTCTACTAAGACTGAGTCCATATTGTGCTAAATGCAAAAAATCGCCCCCACCTCCCGAATCTGGTCGAAATATCATATAAGAAAGAGCATCTCCTTATCGAAGTTGGTGGTTATTGGCAGAATGAATACTGATTTCTCGGCAGATACCAGGATATCCACCATAAGTCTAATAACAACCAATTGCCAGAACTTTGAAATTTAAAAATCGATTTACTCGGAAACACAAAAAATGCACTTAGGACAGAATGGAAATCAGGTCGCGCAATATTAAAAGCAGACGACTAAACAATATTCCCGTTGTTTGGTGAGACTTTGATATCCTGGGTGTCTTTTTGACAGTTTAAGATATCCTGTGTGTCTTTTTGACAGTTTAAGAGATCCTGGGTGTCTTTTTGCCAGAAACCATGCGACAATGACCTATTCAGCACCACGGCTGGTATACATGCACGAGTTAGGTACAACCTCATTTGTATATATGAAGCCCATATACACTCCTATATGCAGGGACGTGTCTAAAGTGCTTCTGTTAGAGTTCGCACCATCGAATGCACAACTGAACACGACCCTTGCACACCTTGTGTTGGAATTTTCCATCTGGTAACTCGAGATTCTCGACCGATCGGGACGAAACTTGGTATGTGTGTGTAGTTTGACCAGGCGGTCGTCATCGTCGTATTGGCGAGTCCGTGCGGCGCCCGTGCAGCGCATGCGCAGACGAGATCTCGGAAACGGGTGGAGCTATCGACTTGAAATTTGCTATGTGAATGTATCTTGCCCCGGATACGAATTTTATCGGGTCGCCGAGCCCGTGCGACGCAAGCTTCGCGCAGACCAGATCTCGGAAACGGGTGGAGCTATCGACTTGAAATTTGGTATGTGAATGTATCTGGCCCCGGATACGAATTTAATCGGGTCGCCGAGCCCGTGCGACGCCAGCTTCGCGCATGCGCAGACGAGATCTCGGAAACGGGTAGAGCTATCGACTTGAAAATTGGTTTTTGAATAGAACGGAAAACGTCGGGCTCATCGGCAAGTCTCATATATATTTTGAAGACCTCTGTTTGTCTGTTTGTCTGTTTGTCTGGTTGTCTGTCTGTCATTTATACAAATCTTCGATTCTCGACCGATCGGGACGAAACTTGGTACGTGTGTGTAGTTTGATCAGGCGGTCGACGTTGTCGTATTGGCGAGCCCGTGCGGCGCCCGCTTCGCGCACGCGCAGACGAGATCTCGGAAACGGGTGGAGCTATCGACTTGAAATTTGCTATGTGAATGTACCTTGCCCCGGATACGAATTTTATCGGGTCGCCGAGCCCGTGCGATGCCAGCGTCGCGCATGCGCAGACGAGATCTCGGAAACGGGTGGAGCTATCGACTTGAAATTTGCTATGTGAATGTATCTTGCCCCGGATACGAATTTTATCGGTTCGCCGAGCCCGTGCAACGCCAACTTCGCGCATACGCAGACCAGATCTCGGAAACGGGTGGAGCTATCGACTTGAAATTTGCTATGTGAATGTATCTTGCCCCGGATACGAATTTTATCGGTTCGCCGAGCCCGTGCGACGCCAGCTTCGCGCATGCGCAGACCAGATATCGGAAACGGTTGGAGCTATCGACTTGAAATTTGCTATGTGAATGTATCTTGCCCCGGATACGAATTTTATCGGTTCGCCGATCCCGCGCGACGCCAGCTTCGCGCATACGCAGACCAGATCTCGGAAACGGGTGGAGCTATCGACTTGAAATTTGGTATGTGAATGTATCTTGCCCCGGATACGAATTTTATCGGGTCGCCGAGCCCGTGCGACGCCAGCTTCGCGCATGCGCAGACCAGATATCGGAAACGGGTAGAGCTATCGACTTGAAATTTGGTTTTTGAATAGCCCGGACAACGTCGGGCTGGGTAGAGCTATCGACTTGAAATTTGGTTTTCGAATAGCCCGGACAACGTCGGGCTCATCGGCTAGTCTATCTATACTATATATTTTGAGACTTCCGTATATATATATATATGTATGTACTTTATAGAATCGAAAACGACTGCACCCATCGAGCTCAAATTTCGTATATAAGTGTAAAATCCCACGGACACCGCCGTGGTCGCGTTTTGGAGAAGCTCAGAGCACCGTTTCTCCCTTCCCAATCATCAAAATCACCGCAATCGGCACTTCGGGGTTAATAGCGTTGATATATAAAGAGCGTTCGTTTTCCGCAGTGTCTATATAAAGAGCGTCGTTTTCGCTATCTACTTATCTGTATGACGGGAGTCTGATTGTAGCCTGTCGCTCGAAATATTATGCAGAGAGATTTCACGACGGGAAGCGTTTGTTTTCAATTCAATGCAGAGAGATTTCACGACATTAGGACGGGTACGGCAGACTCGAAATATTATGCAGGGAGATTTCCCGACGGGTTTGTTTTCAATTCAACGCAATGTTATCGTAGAGAGATTTCACGACGGGAAGTGTTTGTTTTCAATTCAATGCAATGTTATCGCTCGAAATATTATGCAGAGAGATTTCACGACATTAGGACGGGTACGGGCAGGTTAAAAAAAAAGAAAAAACAAAGAATGCGTTGTCTGTCGTTCCTAGGAAAGGGGGGGGGGGGGATTTCATCGGGTAAATTTTTCCGCCAGAATTTTTTTTTTTAATTAAAACAATTTAAAATTAAAAAAATAAACAAAAAAATAAACAAAAAATAAACAAAAAATCAAGAAAATTAATAAATATTAAAAAATTCAGAAAAAAAAAATATTAAATTTAAAAAACATTAAATTAATATTAAAAAAATAAAAAAAATAAATAAATAAAAACAAAATAATTAAAAAAATGTCATGTTTCTGACCAACCACGCCAGTGGCGGGCTAACCTGCTAGTCTCATATATATTTTGAAGACCTCTGTCTGTTTGTCTGTATGTTTGTCTGTATGTTTGTCATTTATACAAACTACGATTCTCGACCGATCGGGACCAAACTTGGTACGTGTGTGTAGTTTGACCAGGCGGTGGATGTTGTCGTATTGGCGAGCCCGTGCGGCGCCCGCTTCGCGCATGCGCAGACGAGATCTCGGAAACGGGTGGAGCTATCGACTTGAAATTTGCTATGTGAATGTATCTTGCCCCGGATACGAATTTTATCGGGTCGCCGAGCCCGTGCGACGCCAGCTTCGCGCATGCGCAGACGAGATCTCGGAAACGGGTGGAGCTATCGACTTGAAATTTGGTTTTTGAATAGCCCGGACAACGTCGGGCTGATCGGCTATCTCATATATATTTTGAAGACCTCTGTCTGTATGTTTGTATGTTTGTCTGTATGTTTGTCTGTATGTTTGTCATTTATACAAATCTACGATTCTCGACCGATCGGGACGAAACTTGGTACGTGTGTGTAGTTTGACCAGGCGGTGAACGTTGTCGTATTGGCGAGCCCGTGCGGCGCCCGTGCAGCGCATGCGCAGACGAGATATCGGAAACGGGTGGAGCTATCGACTTGAAATTTGCTATGTGAATGTATCTTGCCCCGGATACGAATTTTATCGGGTCGCCGAGCCCGTGCGATGCAAGCTTCGCGCATGCGCAGACGAGATCTCGGAAACGGGTGGAGCTATCGACTTGAAATTTGCTATGTGAATATATCTTGCCCCGGATACGAATTTTATCGGGTCGCCGAGCCCGTGCAACGCCAGCTTTGCGCATGCGCAGACCTGATCTCGGAAACGGGTCTGTATGTATGTTTGTTTGTTTGTCATTTATACAAATCTACGATTCTCGACCGATCGGGACGAAACTTGGTACGTGTGTGTGGTTTGACCAGGCGGTGGACGTTGTCGTATTGGCGAGCTCGTGCGGCGCCCGCTTCGCGCATGCGCAGACGAGATCTCGGAAACGGGTGGAGCTATCGACTTGAAATTTGGTATGTGAATGTATCTTGCCCCGGATAGGAATTTTATCGGGTCGCCGAGCCCGTGCGACGCCAGCTTCGCGCATGCGCAGACAAGATCTCGGAAACGGGTGGAGCTATCGACTTGAAATTTGGTATGCGAATGTATCTTGCCCCGGATACGAATTTTATCGGGTCGCCGAGCCCGTGCGACGCCAGCTTCGCGCATGCGCAGACGAGATCTCGAAACGGGTGGAGCTATCGACTTGAAATTTGGTCTGTGAATGTATCTTGCCGCGGATACGAATTTTATCGGTTCGCCGAGCCCATGCGACGCCAGCTTCGCGCATGCGCAGACCAGATCTCGGAAACGGGTGGAGCTATCGACTTGAAATTTGGTTTTTGAATAGCCCGGACAACGTCGGGCTCATCGGCTAGTATTATATATTTTGGAAGATCTGTCTGTGTGTGTGTCTGTGTGGGTTCGCGATGAATTCGAAAACGGCCTAGCCGATTTCGATGAAACTTGGTATGTGGGGGTATTTTCGGCCGGGGGTGGCATGGGCTTATTAATTTGCCCGTGCGTCGTGACCTTGACCTTGAAATCGGGTCATTTCAAGGTCGAACGCCCGAGTATCACGGGATTTCGATGAAAATTAGTGTCTGTGGATACTTTCGTATGGGGAGTGTCGTAAGCCTTTGCCCGTGCGAAGTGACCTTGACCTTGAAATCGGGTCAATTCAAGGTCAAATCGCGGATTTTTATGGGATTTCGACGAAATTTGATACGTAGGATTACTTTTGTCCACTGAGTGTTTTGGACGGGTCAAATCGTGACCCCGACCTGACCTTGAACTTCAAAATGATCAATTCGAGGTCAAATCGGGTAAAACCGGATGGATTTCGACGGGTACTTTGGTCGGGTAATTTTGTCCGGGCAGTGTTTTGGACGGGTAAAATCGTGACCCCACCTCACCTTGACCTTCAAAATGGACAATTCAAGGTCAAATCGCGCAATTCGCCGAAAAGCAGAGGGGAAACAGCCCGGACGAAGTCGGGTCCACCTGCTAGTATATATATATATATCCTTTATAGACTCGAAAACGGCTCGACCGATTGAGCCCAAACTTGCTGTGTAAGGGTAAAAAGCCAGGAGAAGTGTCATCGGATCATTCGCGAGCCCGTGCGATCACTCCTTCACCCTTGAACTGCCACCGCAATGGGGATTGGTGGGTTAAATGGTCTCTTTGATGTATGTGACCCGATGCAGGAAGGACAACTCTAAATTCACACAACGTATTGAACGTTAGGATATACGTATCACTTACGAACATTACACGTTCGTCGTGTATTCGTAAAATATACATAAATATGTGTTAAAGTGCAGACTAATTCACCACCTTCATGAAATCAAGAATATGAATCACACCAAAATTAAGCGAATTGTATACGGAATGTGCAGATATATGCTGACATGTACATATCATTCCCCAAATGCTTCAATATCATGACAATCTATTAGTTATTATAACAAAACCCCCCAAAGTGTTCGCAACGCCGCGATACTGGCAACGTGGCCAACATCATATCATTATGCGATATTTCGTTGTTGCGAAATGGGCCGAACGTTCAATGTAATGTGGACAGTTGGTGTGTGGTTCCGTGAGCCCGATAACCAGAACGGAGTCGTTTCATAAAACAAAAATTAATGTGTTATCAGCATGTCTGTCTGTCCGTCCGTTCGTCCTTAGATGGTTTCTGATTGATAACTTCAGTATTAGTTAACTTATTCGAATGTGACATGTTCGTGATATTTCTACAATGTGAGAGTTGGAGTATAGTAGATCTTCAATTATACAAATATTCGCCTTTGTCACATTCTGGTGAATGTAATGATCAAAAATGGTCAACTCGGGACGGGTACCTTGAAAAACAAAAATTAATGAATCGACCAAAGCCATGGGACCAATCCCACCAGTGGCGGGCTAATCTGTTATTTTGTCGTGCCTGTACGGGGTTACCTTGAAAAACAAAAATTAATGGATCGACCAAAGCCATGGGACCAATCCCGCCAGTGGCGGGCTAATCTGCCAGTAGTCTATAAATGGGACTATCGTCTGTTCTCTGAAACAATTTGTTCGACGGCCGCGATGCCAGGCCAGCGTGACGCTCGATGGCGTCTGACTCCGCCCGCTAATTTATATTTCTTTGCTCGAGCATAATATTCCCACAATTTATCTTCTTATATTGCCTACTTCTCGTCACCATACATATACATATAGTGCTAATTAATAATAGTAGCGTTCAAATATATCGAAATGGTGACCTGCATGTGGTTTGCTATATTCCGCAATAGAGTTGTCTTCCACCTGAAGATATATATATGACCAGAATGTTTTCAATAAGGAATAAGTAACTGATGTCACGTGATCGAAGTTTCAATGGTTTGTATTTAATCTTTCAGTCAAGCTGCTAAACCAAATAACTAGCCTACTATAGCCAGTATGCAGACTAATTCCAATGCATCATGTCAACTTTTGCTTCATTACCCACTCTATTTTCAATAAATTTAGTGAAAATAAAAAGAGTATTCCGGATGACGTCTCTCTGTTATGGAGTATTCCGGATGCCGGTGTCAATTTTAAGCCGGATGCCGGATTCCAGGGGAGGGGGTCGTCACCCTCATTTTAGCATCTTTCTACTCCGGGGTCATGTTAAGAACTCCACACATATATGTAGCGGAACTACCATCGACTATATTCGCATAGCACCAAAGCCATGGAAGGCAATTAACACTCGAAATGGCGACATCACGATGTTGGTCGCGATGAAGCAAACAAGCCAGGACCGCCCATGTAAATGTCTGGGGTGATTTTAGTGGCCAAAACATTGGGATGGGTTCACATGAAAACATGATGGGGGCTGCGGCCGCGGCCGCGCATAAGTGTCGCTATTGACCCCTAACTTTCCATAATTTCAATATTGTCGCAATCGTACCACGAAGAACTCCATATATGTCGGTATAGCGGAACTAACGTAGACTATAGATTCGCATAAGCAGCATGTTTTAATTGTTATGAGAAAAAAGTGCCAAACCTCAAACAAATTGTAACACAATGTTTCTTAGCAGGAATAAGTCTATTAAACCATAAACAACATACTAAAAATAAAAAAGGATCATTCATGAAAGGCGAAATTGATAAATTTTGTGAAATAAATTTGCCAAAATTTGGTAAAATACTCAATTTATGCCTTTTCAAGGATGTTTATAAAAAATATTAATTTCACAAGTCCTTCCATTTGTATATCCATTTTGTAGAATACAGAGCAGCAAAAAAAATTCCAATACGTTGAGTATTTTTCGAGTTATGTGCCTCCAAAATTGGGAGTTTGTCTAATTGCGGAGACTCAATTTCTAAGAATTAACTAAAATCCATATTTTATGGTCTAGTATTTAAAAAAAAAGGATATCTTGCTGTTGTATTAATTTCCTAACTAGATTGTGCACAAATGATTACTTTATGCATCTATGATTGAGAAGACAAAAATATTCTTAAACAAAATGAGTGTTCCATTGTATAGCCAAATTTGCCTTGTGACACAGAACTGGAATGATGAAATACCATATTTGAAGTCATACAACTCACTACATTGATATCCATAAAATTATTATGCCCTGTATTTATAAAAACCTCTTAAGTATACTAGGTTAAATACATTGTGTTGGAATTGCTAAATACAAAAAACTTATGGCCCTATGAATCCTTAGTATTGAATATTTTCCAAAAAAATGCCATGTTGGACTGTTTTTTTTAACGTTTTTGTCCATTTTAAAAGGTATTTTTGGGTACAATTAGTAAAACACAATGAACACAATTAGTGTTTAATGTGTATAATCATTTGAACGTTCCTCCTAAAAACTTATGTTGGGAAAAAATAAGATTACAATGAGATAAGCCAATCAACAGTTAGTAGATTTCACATTATTTTTCTAGAAACCGACTCCAAATTTGAACGTTGATAATGGGGTAAGTGTAATCACAAAAGGCTATAATCTTGTCACCATATTCTAGTCATTGCAAACAAAAGTTGTTTTATTCCAGTTTGTGTAGATTATTGTTTAATAATTAGTACTTTAATGGAGGTATATTTTGAACTTTATGGGCATGTTATATAGAACAATCCCGATAATAATTCCCCATCGAGTGGCAACACAAAGGATCGTAGCTCTGAATATGAACATCAGATCAGGAATCAGTAACCTCTATATGAAAGAATGTTTATAGGAGCTGGTGATAGTAAAGTTTTATGTATCAAGATCCATGTTTTCTGAGATTTTGTCAATATGGTTTCCCCTACCACATTTTTCCGATATTCAAATTTGGAGTCAGTTTCCAGAAACATGAGTGAAATCCAGTGACATTCATTGACATATCCAATGTAACGCTATTATTTCAACAACCAAGAGTTTTAGGGTAAACGAGCATTGCTTTTACTATTTATACCCAAAAATCTAAAAAAAATGGATAAAAACCCCCCAAAATCGTATTTAAAAAAAAAAGTTATACTGAGGATGCATTGCCGGTTCTCAATAAGTTGATTTT
Source organism: Siphonodentalium dalli (assembly GCA_032622095.1). Taxonomy (NCBI): domain Eukaryota; kingdom Metazoa; phylum Mollusca; class Scaphopoda; order Gadilida; family Siphonodentaliidae; genus Siphonodentalium; species Siphonodentalium dalli. The sequence continues at coordinate 158,632,016 of CP136063.1, read as the reverse complement.
CTACATTAGTGTTTTTGGAAATTCCTTCACAGTGTGTTTAAACCGTTTAACCGGTGTCATACCGGTTTTCCGAAGACCTATTACTACGAAGGTCCACAACTCCGAAGACCCGATTCTCCGACGGCCCACAACTCCGAAGACCCGATTCTCCGACAGCCCACAACTCCGAAGACCCGATTCTCCGACGGCCCATAACTCCGAAGATCCGATTCTCCGAAAGCCCATAACTCCGAAGGGCCGATTCTCCGAAGACCTATATATAACCCCGAAGACCTATAACTCCGAAGGGCCGATTCTCCGAAGACCTATAACTCCGAAGGCTCGATTTTCCAACGGCCCATAACTCCGAAGGTCCGATTCTCCGAAGATACGATTCTCCGAAGATTTTGTTTTATCGGGGTATTATCGTTTACTAAATAGTGTACAGTCCAGTGGCGAAGCCATGGCAAGGGGTCGAAAAATTCCCACTGCCTCCATTAAACCTCTACTTGCTATTTCAGACAATATGGGCCCCTACCAAAACATGTCCAATGTCATGTAAACGCCCGGAAATCGTTCATGGGGCATCAAAATATTCAAACTTTTCCTACTGCCCCCACCTAAATGGGAATCCTGGCCCGCCACTGACTATACACCAGATACTATAACGTTACGTTGGCCCATGAAATGCCAGAGTAAAATGTACAGGGGTGAACGGGGAATAACTTGTCGCCACTGTGCATGTTAGGCTACTCTGACATTCTTGCAGTGTTTCGTTATAATATACCCGGTGCACACCAGTGGCGGTGCCAGGGTTCCCATTTAGGGGTGCACATTAATTAGCATATGTGGGGGATATGTGGGGGATATATCATGCATATGATATGCCGAAAGCATATCACGAAGGCCTGATTTGGGGAGCGCATACATGGGAGGGGTCGCCCCCAATCGTTGGTCCGGGGGGCTCCCCTGGGCAGGAACACTGTGAATATTTGAATGCCTAGGAGGGATTTCCTGACGTTTACATGACATTTGACATGTTTTTTGGGGGCGGTCTTCCCTAGGGCCCAATTGACCCCGCCACTGGACTGTACACTATTTAATAAGCGATAAAACATGATCTTCGGAGAATCGGACCTTCGGAGAATCGGACCTTCGGAAAATCGGCCCTTCGGAGTTATAGACCTTCGGAGTTATGGGCGTTCGGAGTTATAGGCCTTCGGGGTTATGGGCTTTCGGAGTTATGGGTCTTCAGAGTTATGGGATTTCGGAGAATCGGGACTTCGGAGTTATGGGCTTTCAGAGAATCGGGGCGTCGGAGAATCTGACCTTCGGAGAATCGGACCTTCGGAGTTATGGGTCTTCGGAAAAACGCTACGTAACCATGTATACTTAAGTTATTATGATAAATACGGGGAATATTGATTTATATTTATTGAGTTGTATGACATCAAATATGCTATTTCATCACGTGCCGGTTCTCAATCACAGGCAAATTTGGCTGTCTATGCAATGGAAGACACAATTTGGTTAAGAATATTTTTCTCTTCTCAATCATAAATGCATAAATAAATAATTGTTTGTGTACAATCTAGAGAAGACATTAATAAAACAACCAGAAATCCCTTCATTTTTCTTTAGTTTTCAAAATACAAGATCATAAAAAATGGATTTTAGCTAATTTTGAGAAATTGCGGCTCTGAAATTAGATAAACTCCCAAATTTGGAGGCAAATAACTCGAAAATATTATTTGTTATAAACATTGTTGAAAAGCCACAAATTTATTTCACATAATTCACATATTCATCAATTTCGCCTTTCTTGATTCTTTTTTTTTTATTTTTAATATGTTTCTTGTGATAGGTTAATGTACGTATTCCCAATGATAAACTTTTGTTGCAATTAGTTTGAGGGGAAACCACAAATGCACTGGACTTTTAACATAATGCTAAAGTTCCGGTGTTGCCATCGATATAATTGCTCTATGCTTTTACGTCACTGTGCGTGCCGGTAATACACGTGTGTCTTGCTAAATAATGAGGCCGAATTTAGGTGATAATTTTGTGATAAATATATATATTAAATTTATAATATTTTCCAATATACGTGATTATATCTTGTAAAATAGTTTATAGGGGATCGGATGCATGCATCTTCTTTTTTTGTATTACCTTGTCACAAACCTAGTCCAAGTCCATGTATTTCCTATGGCCAGCGCTGGCTTCTTCGTCTGTACAGACCAGCAATGTCAGCAAATACATGTTTCCATTTAAGGACTTTGCTAACCCAATTTTCCCTAAATAAAGTCCAAAATAAAGGCTTATGTTCACTTTTATTAGTAATCACAGTAACCAAACCCATGGATGCAACATTTTAAGAGTATAATTCGTGGTAGATTATGTTAGAAATTCCAAAAAATGTGGAATTTATAGAAGTTTTTAAAATCTATTTTTTCGAACCCAAATTCAACAAACACAAAGTCCATATCTAAGAAAAAGATATGGGTATGTGTACTGAACACTGAAGAATGATGGACAATAAAGATATACTCACATTTCTTTAGTGTTATTCAGATTTTTGGCTTGGAAGTAGTTGTTTACAAATGGTTTACAAATGGTAGATTTCATTGCTCAGTAATGCTTTTTGGGAACTGGTTTTGATGGGTCAATTTAATGTTCACTCAAGCCAGCTGTGATTATGATCAGCAGGTGCTGACCCATGAGAATAATATCTCCTGATTTGTGACCTAGTTTCTGGGCTATGGGGTACCCCCAGATTGAGGATTACACAGTTCTTTTGTCAAGAGATCCACAACACACCACTGTCCACAGATATTAACACTTAACTGTCACCCCATAACAAGCGATGTCAGACAAGTTGCTCAATCAATTGTAAATATTTGGTTCTTAGTAATTTTATCAAAGAACACTTAATGATAAATATGAATATTATTGTATTGTTCGTCATACACAGTGTTCAGTACACATTGCCATATTTTTTTCTTAGATATATGGACTTTGTGCTTGTTGAATTTGGGTTCGAAAAAATAGATTTTAAAAGGCCGTGGCTAAATAGCGGTATACCGCTCTTTAGTACCAAACGCTAAAGAGCGGTATACCGCTCTTTAGCGACATGGGCCTGACACGCTAAAGAACGGTATCCCACTCTTTAGCGTTTGGTGCTAAAGGGTGGTATACCGCTCGTTAGTACCGAACGATGAAGAGTGGTATATACCACTCGTTAGCTCTACATGGGCCTGATACGCTAAAGAACAATATACCAGTCTTTAGCAGGTTGGTGCTAAAGAACGGTATATACCGCTCTTCATCGTTGCGGCGCTAAAGAACGGTATACTGCTGTAGTTATTTAGTGACAAACGCCAAAGAACGGTGTAGGCCTATCTGTCATACACCCCCAGAGTGTGGTGTACACCGGTATATACCGCTATTTAGCTATACATGGTCCTGGTGCGATAAAGAACGGTCTTACATTATATCATCCGTACTGCTCGATCTTTAGTGCATGTCGGGCTATAAAGAGCGATATATACCGCTCTTTAGTTCTCGTCGCTAAAGAGCGATATACCGTTCTTTAGCCCTCAGTGCTAAAGAGCGGTATACCGTTCTTTAGCCCTCAGTGCATGCTAAAGAGCGGTATAGCCACTCCGATTTTTTTTTAAACCTCTATTTCTAACATATTCCACCATGAATTATACTCTTAAAATTGTGTATCAATGGGTTTGGTTACCGTGATGACTAATATAAGTGAACATAATCCTCTATTTTGACTCCATTAAATTTGGGGAAAATTGGGTAAAAGCAAAGTCCTTAAGAGATTAGAATACAACTGCCTGGCCACACCTAATGTCACATCATGTGACTCGTGGGATTAGGTGCACGGGCAAGCATGTGTAACACGCACAACTGAGGAGATGAATAATTAATGTCATGAAACCAGGTCGGGACAAACTGATTGCTAATTGCCCCAGATTGCTGGCCCAGATCTGCATGGACCAAACCATAAGACATGAAGCTATTTTCCCGTTTGATGACACACTGACTGGACATCAGAATGGCTCAGAATAACTTACTCTGCTGGGGAGAATTAATCCTAAAGACACTACACCATGCAGCCATGTGGTCCGCGGGAAATCATTGTCAGATGGTAATATGCCCACACATGCAGCACAAGGCTATAGAGGGTACAAGTTGTGGATGTCAATCTTAGAATTTCTAACTGCACCCCACACCATTGAATCAGCCAGACTCAGATATCCAAATCCGGGAAGTTTGAATAATTTGCACCCCTCCTTAATTGTTTTGGAATTTTCCACAGACAGCATGGACAAAATAAGTTGGCTATAAAGACATAATTAAGTGGTTTATTCCTGCAAAATATCTGAATCGAAATGGCATTTTGCCTAATTGATTGAGAGTGCTGACGATCGAGATTGAGCTCTACATCTTGCTACGCTCCGAATTTTTGAATACGTCTGCAAATTCTGTTCTAAAGTAGCCCGAACAACTATCCTAATAAAATGTCGACGAAAATGTACTACTGGGCTACAAACTTTTAGTATAAATGGTTCTCTGCGGAAATGTATAGAAAACTAACCCAACACGAAACGACCTTATTCTAAAATACGTACGGATCTGATTCAAATAATTTGCTAGTATTGAAATAATAAATGTGATCCGCTTTGCTCGGGCGATCCGATTTGTCCTGGTCTCCCCTAATCAAATGATTATCGTAAACATGAGCACCCCCTTCATCATTATATATCGCTGTCATCATCATATTTATTGTTATCGTCATACCTCTCGTCATTCGAATCGTCATCGGCCATGTCATTGATCATCATCATCATCATCATCATCATCGTCATAGTAGACTGCATCATCACCATCGTCGCCACCGTCACCATCACCGCCAACACCATGCACCAACAACAACAACACTCGATAACAACAACAACCACAACTATCACCACCATGCACCACCACCACCACCACCACCAACAACAATTAAAACAACAACAACAACGTTATAAACACAATTAAATTTTTAAGTCCCCAAAATAAAACAATACTGAATATAATATATTCGTATTCAGTGGTCAGAAAATGATAGAATTGCCATCATTTGAATTGGTTATTGTGTCACGCAACTCACGCTTGCTTTCATGTTACAATGTATATGACAAATTCATTCACTTGTCAATTATGCTAAAGGGTACGGCTGTCTGTGGGAAAGAACCTTTCGAGACGCGCACATGTAGACCAACACATTGTTATATAAAGTTACGTGAATACATAATTGTTCTACATATAACTCGAAGGGTTAAATCTACTTTCGTTTTATCAGACTATTGGAGGAAGGGAGTTAACTCGACTCCCCGTGTGCAGTTTTGAAAAAAAAAGTATGGCGGCCCCCTGGAAAAGGGGGAAAACGGGCGGGAATTTATTAAGAAAACTAATATGCAGAGAGGTTAGACATTGTGATAAGTTGCTTATCCGACATTAGTATTTGATATGTTATAGTTTTCAGTCATTTTGATCCTGATAATTTCAGTCAATAACTCGAAAATCGGTGAAAAGTTTTTTGATTACACGAACATAGGCAAGAACGTTCTGACATTAGTGACAATGTTTACGGTGATTATCACTGGTGCAGAAAGGGTCAAGTTACTACGAATCGAGTTGAGGCATAGACCAGTCTAATGCGCGAAATTCCACATCAACTGTCTAAGTTTCTACTTGGAAGTTACTGAATTACCGTAAACTAAAAGTACATAAATTTCTTTGTCAATTTTCATTATTTTGTGATTTATAATATGAATTTATGTGAATGAAAATTAATTACTATGCCCTCCACTATTAACTAGAACCACTACATATGGAAATTATGACTAAGGCGGAATGGCCATAATATTATTTATTGAGATCTGATCTGCCAACAAACATACATTAAACATGTGAACAATAAGGCATAAAAAAAAATACCTTTGTTTCCGGTAACCCTCACCCCTGTTCGCCAGATCATGGCAGATTCCCCCCGTAAACTTTTTATTTGCAAAATTAAAAAAATTCCAAAGTTCTGAAAGCTCTCAGATGAATGGCAAAAAGCCATATTTCCGACTAAATCCTGAAAAGTTACCCATAATTATGCAGTGGTTAAGGAGTCGATTATTTAGGGCACTACTGCAGCTTCCAATGCAACCAGTATTTAGTGTCAAATAATTTTTGGCTTTCGGTCAATTTTTGGACTTTATTGGCTGCCAGTTGGTGGGGTGGGGTGGGGTGCTAGCATGTCAGTTTTGAACAGTTGGAAATATTGAGGTACGGCCAAAAAAAAAAAACATCTGTGTTTCCGGTTACCCGACAGACCTGCCGAAATTGGGCCGACCTGGACTTTTTGTTTCAAATTTCAATTTGTTTAATGCATGTAATTGGCATATAAACACATCTATATCGCTAAATATATACTATATACTATGTTTACATTAAGCAGCAATAAATTTAGATGGAATTTTCAAAAACAATTTACTTCTATTAAAATACATGTCCATTTGTGGTTGCAGATGAATCCCAATCTCACCAATAAATCTGCAGTCTTTAAAACCTGCCTGTGGTAATCTTGTTTGTTCAACTCCCATGTCTTGTGGGAAGAAGTCTTATCTGAGAGCTATATACATGTAGAAGACTTTCTATATCAGAATTTAAAGTTCCTCTCCCCAGTCAATCAAGGATTCATATAAAGATGGCTGCATGTCTACCATATCAAACACCCTTCTGGTGATGGGCACTAAAAAAGCACATGAAATTATCTACTGGTTTGTGTGGGTGTATAAAACTTACAAGCATACATATGCCAGTGTGTATAAGGAACTTCAAAGTTGGGGGCAATTTGAATGCTGAGGTGTGGTACCTCAGTCAAGGTGTGGCCTGTGGTACCATTTTCAGTGTGGTGTGGGACTTTATATTTCAAAGCAATTGAGGGGTGTCTGAGGAACATGTTATTGTAAGGTCATAGAAAAGCCCTATTATGGTGTTCGTCTTGGGCCTGTTATGTCAATGTTGTGCTCTGAGGAAGATGTGCCACCACAATCTAAACTGAGAGAATAATTACAACAGAGCTGCATAGTTGAGTGCCTGGGAGACATTTGTTTGTCCACATTGACAATACTTATCACATTATTGTGCTACATTAACTGTTTACTTGCAATATACAGGGACAGCCTTAACACAAGTATAAAGAGTAAGCATTAATGTACTTCTTAACTGTATGACATTTTTTTTTTTGGCCTAACAGTTAGAAAATTCAAATCCAAGGATATTGGTGGTGCTAATAGAAATTCTAGTTTGACACCACCTCCCCAGAAACCCTCTTAACACCATCACATCCTGCTTCTGATTCAATAGGTCTGTCACATCCTTAATTCAACTATTTCTTTAACGGTTGAATATGGATTTCATCACTCCACAATCCAGTATTGCTCGTCACTTTTGTTCTGTAATAAAATGGCATGAAACTTGAGCGTCTCCACATACATGTAAATATTTCATAATGATAATCATACCTAAGGCCGAAAAAAAAAATATCCGTGTTTCTGCTAACCCGACCGACCCATGTTCAAAACCCCCGACCCTAATTTTTGCCGAACGTAATTTAAATTTTTTCCTGGAGCACGGTAATTTGGCCTTAAAATATGCCAAATTATCTTCTATTTCTATTACTTGCAGTCATTAATTTAATTCAATGTGTCATTAGCCTAATTAACTGTGAAAATCATGTTCACAAAACCCATCAAACCGGAGTTTGATCCAAAAATGCGAATTTACATCGCTGAACGGAAATATACAAATTGAATACATACATGTACCAGTATATTATTCCTTCAACAGTTCTTGGTAAACCTACAAATTGTAAATTCAGGCTCATTTTAACGCGTACCTTTTTGTAAATCGTCTTACACATATATATTTTAATACTGAATACAATTAATGGGGAGTGTGTAATCTATCAATTTTGTATATCTAATTATCTATCCACTCTCAATGTGTGTCAAACTGTTCCTTCCCTCTATTTTGGAATAAACTTTAAGACTGTATATGACCACTCGGTTGTCAAAATATCATACATACAGCTTGGAGCACCTCCGAGCGGGGTGTGAAAAAAAAATAAAAAATAAATCCCTACCTACCTACCCTACCCCGGACAGGTCCCGTTAGCAGAAACACGGTATAATTTTTTTAGGCCTAATAGACAATTGCTCTACTGTTTGTTATGAATTCAACGACTGATCTTCAGAAATGCATACATGTACTTGCGTCATTATTAAACAAAATTAATAGTCTATAGAAATATGTTGCAAAACAAATTTTATCTTGAACTTCTTATGGGTGCTACATCACTGTTATTAACGCGTCAATGTCACTGTGTATTGAGATAAACATTATATAAAACGTTTTTATATTGTGTGTTACCCATGAGATTCGGCATTGTCATTTGCACACATGGAGTCTGTCAACAAATTAAATGGAGTGAGTGTGCCCTCAACTGATGTGTATTAAATATCTCATCACATTGAACAAAACAACATACCATACTTAGCCTGTGTCTATTAATCAATAACTTCAACACACACATTGTTCGTGATGAGACCCCAGTCTCAATAGGGTTCTTTGTTTCCCTGGAGTCTCAAAGACTGTACCGTAAACAAAATGGATGCCATCAATATGTTATTACTTGAGGATACATTAATTGATCTTGGTCTATTGAGCATATAGACCTTGTTGCATAATACTTAGTGATAGCTTGTGTTGTTCGATCGAAACATCTGCAGACTAATTATTTGACGAGGGACTGTTGGCGGGTGGAAATATGGGGAAATGGACACACTGTCCCTTTATCGGAAGCCCTGTCTTAGGAAATTTCAGATAAGGCCTAAAAAAATAATACCTTCGTTTAGTGTTGTGCGGTTAACCGAGAAAACAACTCGGTTTCAGTTTAAAAAAATACCGACCGAAACCGACCGACGCGATTCTGCCCAACCGACATTACGTTTTTTTTTTGTATGTTTATTTTTCAATTGAATCGACTTGTTAGTTGATAGTGTTGTCAAATAATCGACCTCTCTGATCAATTATATATCGGGATGTGTCCATTTCGTCTCAGATATGTGTTGTTATAATATCGTGAGCGTCATTAAGTTGCCAAACGAAACTGAAATGAGGAAGCATGTCGTTGTAAAAATGAGAATGCGAACGAAAAGAAATGTTATACCACGTGGGAAATGGTCCAGTAGGTTCGTTGACTTTTGTCACCTTTATTGTCAACTGTCTTAGAATAAGTGTGCACTTTATTTGAATTGATGGGGTGTGCTTGACGAAACATTTCGTTCCGTGCGGAAATAAAGTCGGTTGTTAGAACTGCAATTTCTGAAACTTCATTCTCCCGGCTAATCGGTCAATAAAATTGAACTTTTATCTATAACGTTCAACGAAATATTACGAATTTGAGCCGAGCCGGCCAATTGCCGTGTATACATGTACGTGCACTTATCAGCGTCTTGTTGATCGCGGCAGTTATTTTTGCGCGTAACGGTATTAGAGATGGGCGGTTAACCGTGGAATCAGTTCGGTTTCGGTTGTCGGGAAAAACCAGAAATGACAACCGTGGTAAGTTGGGAAAACCCGTAGTTTCGGTTGTCACAACTTCCTGTAATCATGGCAGAACACGACGAACAAACGAGTCCTGTGTGGAAATATTTTTCAAAGAAAGATAAGAAATCTAAGTGTGCCGCCTGTAATATATGCAGAAAGGAGTTCGCATGGTGAAATCGCGTGACGAATTAATTACGAATTAATTCCGTGTACACCTATTTTCGCCGTAGTAAACACAACACAAGTCAGTTTATTTCTCATGTTATTTTAATCATTAAGGCCATACAAATACTATGAAAGGTGAATTTGATAACGAGGATACGATATCAAAAGGTATCAATGATTGTTACCTGCATTCCCTATTAGTTTTTATCACTGTTTGGATGTTAAATCGTCAAATATATTTGTGCGCCGTTGATTAAAAATGTTATGCCGGAATCGAAGCCGGAATGAATTATACCGTTTGTCGGTAAACTGTTGAGAAATAGCACTCATTCAGGTGACTTGTATTGGATGCATGTAATGTATACTGTATAGTGTGTACAATATTATGTTCCCTAAATATGGTAATAGGCATATAGCCAGATGTGATTGAGAGATTCTAGTCATGTTTTATTTTCATTTTGTTGTTTATTTCCAATTTTATTTTTCAAATCATAACTATACACATATATCTAGTCACACACATTAGTTTTATGCCAATATAAATGATCATTATATTATTTCACACTTATGATCATATAATGCTGAATTGCAGTCATACACAATACACAGACTCACTTGCATTCTAGCACTGCCACTCGACATGGACATTAACAATATACATGTAATAGTAACAATATGATACATAATTTAATATTATAAAATGACATGTACCTCACAAGTTATGGTGATACAATTGGTGTGTTTTCTTTGTAATATGATGAAGCATAATTAGATTTTGTTCACATTAGTAATTTTTATTAATAAAAACCGAAACCGAGACTCAACTCTTTTTCCACAACCGAAACCGAGGCAAAATTTCACAACCGCCCATCTCTAAACGGTATCTCTAACCCACAAACTGAGCGGGAACATCAAACGCGTAATTACGTCATCATTGTCGAGGAACTGGGCACATGTCGCACTTGCTATACCGTAACTGATTGATTACCACGGCCTTGTCTTGAAACGATTTCGGTACCAATATATAAGTCGCACGGGACTTCATCTTGAATGCATGAAACGTCGCTGTATTTGCGTTTCCCTTTTATGTTTTGATTTTGGTATGGTGGAAATATTTGTGTATAGTCGGAAAAAAGTTTGAGTCAGCGTCTGGAAATATGGTCAGTCGGCACTACTATTTTGTGTTTGCTTAAACTTTATGGTTCAATATATGACTTTTATCTCACATTCTCATTAAAGTTCATGATTTAGCAACAGAGCAAGCTGTTCCCCAACTTATTATGGCCCTCTGTAACTGGTAGTGCCTGCTTTGTCCAGTTGTGTTGGACTAATTGCTATTATGTTAAGTGATTGCTTACTAAAACCGAAACCGAGGTTTTTTACCGAAAAAAAACGAAACCGAAAAGTTAATTCTAAAACCTCACAACACTACCTTCGTTTCTGGTAACCCTCCCTCCCGTTTGCCAGATGGCCCCCGTAAACTTTTTATTTGCAAAATAAAAAAAATTCCAAAGTTCCCAATTTACAGTCTGAAAATTACCAATCTCATTCTCCCAAATTGACTTTATTCTTCCAGTTTCTATTACTATTAGTTTAAGTTGCTGGTTTCAATTCAATGTGTCATTAGCCTAATTAACTTGCAAAGTCGCACTCACAAAACACACCAAACCAGGGATATTGGGCTAACAAACATCCAAAAACACGATTCCTCGAAAATAGGCAACTTTAACCCAAAGTCTTTTAGACTGATGGGTATGGAATATGTTTATTAATTAACTCATAATGTTAATATGTTTATTAACTCTATTTTATATGTTTGGGGGTGTTGATTATAATGATTAATAGAAATTAAATGACTTTGGACATATATGACAATTGATTATTTCATACAAATTCTCAACAATCTGTTGTTAAATTTTCTTATAGTTAGGCACTGAAGCATGTAACCCCAGTATGAAAATTGGATGAAACATTGATGATTTGTGGGAAGGTGCAGGGAGGTGGGAATTGTTTTACCAGGTCAATATTGTTCACATACAGGGAACTCAAGCTTTAACGCAACATGTTATTATGGAATAACTACTTAATTCTACATGCATGTACTAAATTATACCAAGAATCAATCATATATAATATTCCTGACTATAATTTGTAAATAATAATTTCAACTACTAGAATAATGTCTATCAGTTTTTTAGAGGTATTGACTTAGTATTTTTGTGTCCAATGTGGGGAAGGTAGTGGTGTGGTGAAAGCTTCCCTAAGACAAAAGATTCAAAACAGCCACTCCTATATGTGAGATTTGTACAAAGGGCAGTCTGGCTCCTGTTATTGCCAGATCATAGGCTAAATAAAAACTTAAATAAAAGAATATAAAATAAAGTGCCTTGCAAGTTCATTACAATATTATATCTAGATAGACTATATACATTATTACATAGTATATCTGTATCTACAATACATTAAGGGCTGTTATTACCTTGTGCGTTATGGGAATTTGGAAAAAAAGAAGAGGTTTAGCCCCCTCCCTACACTAATATTTCCCCCTCCGTTACCTGAAACGAGGGTACTTTTTTATTTGGCCTAATGAAACCTTACTCTCACTTTTCACTCCTCATGCTTGCACTTACCTTTTACAAATGAAATGATTATGAATTCTGCAACTTCCGCCCACATAAATACAGTAATGCTCTAATTAATCGACTCCTTAACCACAGCGGAATTATGGGTAACTTTTCAGGATTTAGTCGGAAATCAGAAAAGAGACAAAATCTCAAGAAATAACCATTATTCTAGCGGTAAGCAAATTACAGTGAAAAATGATCTACAACTTATCTAAAGCAGAAAAAACTACAAAGGGGATAGGGTGGGTGGGAAAATTAAATCAAAGTGACGTGTCAAAGAATTCGAAATCGAGTCAATGTTTTCGGCGCAAAAAGTTTTTTATACCCGAGATTAGTATTATGGGATATCCAAGAGAATTATGGGAAGTTCAAAGGTCACTATAGTTTCGTCTAACAGAAGTGTACCGGTATGGCTGAAGTAATGTATAGTCTATAGAGTAAATATTTCCGGTTTAGTAATTACACATTTTGATAACAAAATTGCCCACTATCTACTAATAATCTAGCTTAGAGGTGCCACGATTATGGATTTTGATAATCGATAATCGGTCGCCAATAATCGACTATAATCGATTAATGGTAGCTAATATTAATAACATCAGTGGAATTAAGTATTCCATAATATGGCATATTGACTGGTTGCTGGTTAACTGCTATCGCTGTTTGTTTGAGGCATCGGCTGATGTAATTTTTGTGTTAATAAAGTGCATCATAAACCACCGGTAATGACTAATGATCACAATGTATTCAATACAAGCACAGTTCTCGGCGATGTCAAGGTTATAATATTTGTGAGTTCATTGGAACGAACGTAGCGATTAAATTAATAGCCAAACATACAAGCAATATAAAAGTAGGAATGCACGACAGACCGATGATGGTTCCTAAAAAAAGAAATCTAATGTTACGTAAACTATAAGTTTCAGCGAACTTCCAGAGCGTGGGAAACAATTACAAAGGTGGGCCCCCGCCCGCAAATTTCAGGACTCAGAACTAGTTAAGTATTTGGTAATAGTCTATCTCATTTAGCAGTCACCACACTATACTGTACTAGTAACATCTAAGTATACTTATACAAAAAAAATATACTTGTTGCAAATGACCTCGCAGAGAATATCGCTGATTAAAATGCCGCAGGTTCCCTGATTTCGAGAGAATGTCAATCAATTCCCCTTTGGTCCAATGAGATTCAAGGGCGAGTGTATTCAGTTCACTGACAGTCGGCCCATTTCAAAGACAGAGTGCCGGCCTTTCTTGAAGGAATATATATACAACGATGTTGGCATAAGTTCAAAGCTGCATTGCCGCCATTCAATTTGAAGAATATACAATTACTCGAAGAATAACCATGTCATCAAATGAACTGCCGGCTGTTTGCAACATATACTAGTAGTAATCAAGTTGTTGGAATCTCTTTGATACATGATCAAATGTTATCAATCCCTTGGTTGTATATTAAACTGTGTAAAACAATGAGAGTATTCAACAATAACCGGCATTTTCCAACGTCCGAAATAAATAACGGAGATTAATCGAAGACGGAAATGGTAATCGATTATCGGCTTTATCAACGGTTCATCGATTATACGATTAATCGTGGCACCCCTAATCTAGCTGTTGCCATTGTCAGTGTAATTCACTACTCAATGTTACTGCGACTCTCATGCCTTTCTATGACATGCTGTTGTTGTCCTCCGTTAATCAATCGTTGATTATCAGAAATCTCTTGAGTGTTGTGAATATCACTCAACTTAGTCTGAACTTGAAGTACACATAATGACATATTCCTTGAGAGTCAACTCGGTCACGTAATGTCAGCGCTGAATTGCCTATTTTGTAGTATATCTATTTAGTTTTTTTAACGTTCACATCTGAATAATTCCGTGTTATTTTCCCACTCCTATCTGTCTCTGTTTGGACGCCGTTAAAATGGAGTAAATGACATATAAATAAAGTTTTATTGATCACTTTAACTCATTCAGTGCCATTGATAGGTCATTTTCGTAATGTTTTTTACATAAATGCACACCAGTCTCAGTCGGCGCCATCTGATTCAATTGGAAACTATTTTTCTTCCGAAATTCTGATAAAGGCATACATTTCTTTAGCACATGGTTGAAACTGCGATAAAATTTATCATTGGTCACTTATTGATATTGATAAACAGGGACTGAAAGAACTACATGGTTGTTTGATCAATAAACAGAAGGAGAACTTTCAAACATAATCAACACAGTGTGAGCATTTATGTAGTAAACACTACCGGTACAGTGACCCCTGTCATATGACATTACGTGAGACTGGTGTGCATTTATGTATACAGGAATACACACGGTTTATATCTATGTATAAAACGTTACGACAATGACTAGTGTTGGGCTGTATTTCCAACTATTTCGGTATATGGATTATAATCGGTAAGATTTTCAATACCGTTACCATCATTTTTTTCCATAAGGCCAAAACAAAATGAATGCGTGTTTCCCGTAACCCGACCGACCGTCTTCAAAACCCCCGACCCAAGTTCATTTTATTGGTTTTAAATAAAAAAAATCAATCTATAAACCGACCGACCGCATTGATAACCAAACTGTGTACGCGTGTTTCCATTTTATCTGATTCACCTCGCGAAATAAATGATATCTTTGATATATTTATATATTTTTCGCAAAGCCACATCGTCACTCTAACGGAAAGTCAAATTACGACCTGACGCAATATCACGAGTTATCGTTCCTCTTCGCTGACCGGAAGCACGTGTTTGTGTTGATATGGAGTATTATGTTATTTGCATAATTTTGTAAATAAACATAGTAAATTCCGGGGCCCGCTATGGATAATTTCTTATGACTAGTATTGATATTTTTCGACGTCAATGCAGGCCCATGCCATGGTATTCCACTTTTCCCGTATAAACAGGTCAGGTGTGTACCAGTGTTCGCGCTGTCGGTAGCCAAATTAGCCAATGGCTAATCTTTTTCGAATTTGGCTAATAAAAATTTCATTTGGCTAAACTTTTGGCTAAACTTTTTTTGACCCCAAATGGAGACTGAAAGCATGAATTTTTGGCAAGTGAGTTTTCAATTCTATGATGTGAACGATCTACATGTAGTCCGAAAACATCGTAAGTGGGAATAAATCGCCGACTGTACAAAGGGAAACCCGATCGCGGACAGTACAAAGGGAAACCCGTCACTCTGCACGAAACAGCATTTGACATTTAATCCGCTAATCCCCCATTGTCTCACGGGGCTCCTGCACAATGCATGTTTATGATGACATTGTATTTATGACGGTCAAGGTTTATGAGCACCATATGTAAGACAATAGATTAATCAGCCAAATGTGAATCACGACAGATATTTTGTGGCTATTTGTCGTCAATGCCGATACATTCAAAATAATATGCATGCTTTCATGACAGACTGTAATTTGATAATGTCGTAACAATATTAAGTTATTAGTTTCCAGATGTCACTTAGATATTTTCGCAAGGATGATTAATATTTAATGATTTAAAAAAAAGATATTGATATAAAACAAAAAAATAATGACATTAAGAAGAACAATCCCGGGTTACCCCCCCCCCCCCCCCCCCCCCCCCCCCCAATCACTCTTTCACATAAAGATTAATAAATTTTTAATAAATGATATATATAAAAAGATTTCTTGTTCATCAAAATTAGTAAAATTATTGTGTATTTTACCTGTGTCTGTTAGTTTTGAAGTTTTAGTCATTAATTGTGAACCGATCAGAAAACGATGATTTAATTTGGCCATAGTTTTTTTTAATTTGACAAAAAAACATTTGGCTAAAGTTTTTTTCATTTGGCTAATAAAAGTTTCATTTGGCTGAACTTTTGGCTAAAGTTTTTTTCGGTCCAGCGCGAACACTGGTGTGTACTCGATTCTTGTATCAAGGTGCCATTTCGATAAGAAATGAGAATTTGTTCACGCAAATATGAAGCAATGAACACTCATACTGAGTCCGTGCCTTCATAACTCTGACATATATATATATAAAGACAAGGTAACTATCTATCAGATGTCTCAAATTCCCACCACAGTTTGTTATCAAGCTGTGGCTAATATATTTATTTTATGTTATTCAGACTATGCCTATTTTGTTCAAGAAGGGCTATAATTCAGTTTGGCACATCACCTGACTTGATCGGTTTATTGTATCAAAAGTTACAGGCATCGGAACAGAAAAAATTCTGGCCAAATTTCTGAATGTTATATTTTAATATATGTGGATCACTAAACATAAAACAATTATCTCAAATTTAAAAAACCTTTTTTCTTTGCAGACAAGGGGAGATCTTACGACATGCAGAAGGTCAATTCCTGGCAGGATGTTCCGTAAAATCCCTGGAAGATTATGCTACTTCCTTACAAATTTGGTGCCCCAATCAATATTAGAAGATGGGTGAGTTTGTGGTATAGTTAAGTTGTTTGATGAAATATCTTGTTGAATTACTTAAAACAGAAATATTTAGACTCATGTCAGAGCCTATTACCCTGTTATTTATGCAGCTTGTTTCTAAACAGGACGTATTACTTGTACTTATTGCAGCCTAGGCCTGTAACGATTCATCGCGATTTCGATGCATCGCGATTCGTCATTCACGATTCTATACGCGATTCATTTGACTGCAATTTCGATACACTACGATACAGTTCCGCTATTATCATGCAGTTACCTTACGAAGTCAATCGGGTCCCCTCGTTCGTTTCCGTAAGCTGTGATTGCTTACGAAGTGTTATCGGAAGTAAATCTGTAAATTTCGTTTGTTTCCGTGAGCTCGCACTTTGACCTTTGACACAAACGTTGGCGGAAGTGAAATGACTGACCTCCGTAACCTAGCCACACTGTAAGCCATGCTCTGATTGGTTTAATTTGATGAACTGCTGTGATTTCAACCAATCAAATACTAGTATATTGGATATATCGTCTGTGGCAAAACAACAACAACACGTGGGCCGTGGACAGATGTCTGCTCAAAGCTTAAAACTTGTCAATCCGCCAGCGGACTACAGGTCGAAAGTCTGGCAGTATTTCGGTTTTGGGACGTACACCGTTGAAGAGGATGGATGCATTAAGACAGACAGAACTAAAACGATATCCAAATTATGTTCGACGGCAACCTCTTACATAAGTTACAAGACTGGTGTTACGACCAACATGTCCATTCTAGACTAGGCTATAGACTTGACGAACTCAACCCCAGCGAGCCCATCTAGCGTTCCCAAATCATCAGGTCAGCTGCGTCTCCAAGTTGTGTTTTCTAAATTGGCTAAGACTGTGAGTTGTGACTATTAAATGTCACATTGTTGTGTTGAATTACTGTTGATTAAAATATAAAATGAATTTAAAAAATAAGACTTGAATCATTGTTGCATCATGAGTTTCGGATTGAAAATTAGCTTTTCTGACAATATGCTCAGATATAACTATGAGCATAATAAAAAGTAGTGTATAAGAGCCCAGCTGCCCAGCGACATTTCGTCATGTGCCATTATTAGGCATATAGTTTAATGGTGCATGGCGAACTGTCGCTGGGTGCTTAGACTACTTGTCAATAGTTATATCTGAGTATATTGTCAGAAAAGCTCATTTTCAGTCAGAAACTCCAGCAACTGACTGCCAACTGTGAAATGATATACTGTTCACTAAAATTAGTATATTTCATCTTTCTACGATAACATCTGAGAGTTGTGCAAATTTGGAGTGTTGAACTTGAATAGCTATTTACTCGTGGGATCAAATTTTGTGTATCGCGATACGTATCGTATCGTTGGCCCCGTATCGCGATACGTATCGTATCATGACCAAGCGTATCGTTACAGGCCTATTGCAGCCCTCCTAATTCAGATTGCTTGGCTTCTGCAATCCACTAAGGCAACCCTTTGCCGTGGTCCAGTTTGCTTCGGCAATTATGAGGACTGTTATAGTCGGCTTACAGTCATTTTTAGCACAACTTACTGAAGTAAAGTTTGAGCTATTGCCATGGGTTGGCGTCTTGTCGTCCGTGCATCAACAATTTTGTTTGGCATGCCCTACAGGCCGTATCCCTCATCCGATCTTCACCAAACTTCATATGTATCTTCAGGGTGACCTATACATGTAGATGGGAGCTATCAAATTTTACCGAATTTCGATGGAAAACATGGTTACCAGCAGCCATCTTGGATTTCAAATTTTAATTCATTGGCCCACTCCTACAGCCCGTAGGAAGTGGTTCGAAACTGTTTGTGCATGTTTATCCAATTTTGTCGTCTGTCCGTAGACACTTTACGCATAATGCGATAACTCAAACATTTTCATACCGATCGGAACCAATTTTTGTACATGGGTTTCTCACGCCAAAATACACATCGAGTTCAAATATGGCTTTCATCCGACTTTTTTCTACAGAGTTATGGCCCTTTTTCGACTTAAAATTCACGCATTCTGCCATAACTCAAACATTTTTTATCTGATTGGAACCAAATTTGGTATGTGAGTTTCTCAACTCAAAATACTAACCGAGTTCGAATATGGGTTTGATCCGATTTATTTTAAAGCAGTTATGACCCTTTTTCGAAATTAAAATAAAAAAAATATATATATATTTGTGTAGATTTAACTCCTTGCTCAATTTAACAAAAAAAAATATTAAAATTTTTGTGTTAACTTTTATAATAATAATAAAAAAAAATGTATTAAAAAAAAAATATGTATTAAACAGACTTTGATGTAGAGTAACATATATTCTGTTTCCGACTAGTTGCAGACTTTATTCTCGGATGACTGAATATGAAGTCGCAAATTTTTAGTTTATTTTAATACCCAATTTGTTTGTTTAATATCAATTCATTGTCAGATGAGGCCACATTTAAATGGACATGGCTCATTCGAACCTCCAAATTTTGTCTACATAATTTGGAGGGACGGATATGATAGGTCGATAAATACACAAAATATTGATATGCCAGCTTCATATGCTTTGAAAAAACACTTGCAAAGTCAGAGCCATATTCCAACCGTTTTCAATTTTTCGCTCAATGTCAGACAAACGCTCTTTATTGCTACCATATCAGGAATAGAATAACAAAGAATGCTCTTTTCTGTTCTATGTTATGCAAATGGCTGTTTTTTTGTGACCCAAACACCTTGTTCATAGTTGCATTTTTCATTACTTCAATGCGTCTTTTTGGGTTACAGAATGGTCATAGAAAGGTAGTTAAGATTAGGGGTGCCACGATTAATCGTATAATCGATGAACCGTTGATAAAGCCGATAATCGATTACCATTTCCATAGTCGATTAATCTACGTTATTTATTTCGGACGTCGGAAAATGTTGGATATTATTGAACACTTTGTTTGTTTTACACAGTTTTATCTACAACTGAAGGGTTAACAACCTTTGATCGCAGATCAAAGAGATTCCGACATGAGTACTACTAACTTAATATGTTGCAAACAGTCGGCAGTTCAATTGATGATGTGACATGGCTACTCTTCGGGTCGTTGTATATTCTACAAAGCTTTGAACTTATGGCGATGTCGTTGTATATCTATACTTGAAAGGTGGCACTATATCTTTGAAATATTCCGACTGGTACCGTGTTCAATGAAATGAACGCCACTAGCCTTGAATCTGATTGGACCAATGGTGAGTTGTTTGACATTCTCTGGAAACCACGGAACCTACAGCATTTTAATCATCGATGTTCTCCGCGATGTCATTTGCGACTATACTCTTTCATATAAACATTTCATCGGCCAATGCCTCAAACAACCAGCGACAGTGCAGTTAACCAGCACCCAGCCAATAGGCCATATTACAGAATACTCCTACCGGTACTGATGTTATTAGGTTCGATTAATCGATTATTGACGACCGATTATCGATTATCAAAATCAATAATCGTGGCACCTCTAGTTAAGATATTTATTGACCTATTTTCCTTTTTTAATATAGGCACGTTTTTCTCGGATTCACCAAGAATGGACAGTTTGTGATATCGTACACATTAACAGTAGATGTCAGTGAACACACAGCTTGCCCTATCTACATATTCAAGCTTCATTGGTGGCACTTTGTTCCTGGACATGCACTCAAGATTGTAAGTATATCATAGAGCCCAGACCTACTGTCCAGTAGAAAATCTTGCAATTACTTCTGTATTAGTTAACTGCTGATCATAAGGCTGAATTTAAAGTGACATGAAACACTCCGGTAGGGTGCTCAAATAGAAATGGAGAATAATATTGCTCAAAGAGTAGTTAATATGTTTGCCAGGGTTTCCGTTAGTACGGCTCAGCGTCCGTAGAACGGCCTCATTCCCCTTTGGTTCATACATATACCAAATGTCAGTCGCAATATGTCGTAAAGAAATTTCGGTTGCAACGGCAGTTTCGGGGGTTACACAGACTGGTGAAATGCGGGTCAAATAGCGACGTTAGATACAGCGTAATACATTTCGCGGTAACATCAAAGAATGCCAGACTACGCATATTTTTGTGCACGGGATGAAACTACTCATGCTCGAAAATCCCGTGATATCCTATGATTACCGGTATATAATTTGATCAAAGAATGCCGAATTTCTTAGTCGGGACATTTTTATGCACAGGATTTTCATGGATGAAACTACTCCTTCTCCGACATCCCGTGCTATTGTACGGTACATAATTAATGGGTCCCTCTGCAGAGTTCATGAGGTACAGAACAGAGTTTTAGCCAGCGTGTTATAAACTCTAATTTTGGTGGGAAATGTGAACATGTGCATCGTTGATTGGGCTTGGGAACCCAGGCGGGACAATGCAACTACTTTTTACTGTACTTTGACTTTATCTCCATATTGGGGAGGGGGTATGTGTTTGTCTTTATCCTCCATGTATGTAATATGGATCAAATGAATGGTGTTGTTAACTTGTCACTATGAATTTCCACTATGAAGACTGATTTCGGGACAGGTTCCGTATTATTGTGAAATGAATCACTTTGGGATTTTGTTGACTATGCATGGCAATATACGCATAATAAACAATTGCGGTTGCCAGTTTATGGACTAATAGAGACTATTGAACAAGCTACGCATTCCGAGTGAAAGATGTCGCTACCAATCGTATTCCGCCGCTATAAATATCTCCTGCAGACAAACCCTGCAGTATGACGTCACAGCGCACATATAGTTTTACGATTTCAAGACAGCATATATCCTAGCTGTCAGTTTCATTTTCACAGAAGGTGCTTGAAATTCTAGGAAATACTTTATTCAATTCTCCTTGCTATCTATTATTGGTCAATGCATAGATGCTTTGTAGTGTTCAGATTCATTATAGCTGTTGGAATCTTATTGTATAATTTGTAAACACTAACTCGTAGCTTGTTCATTAATATATAGTCTTCAATCAGACAGATAATTAATTGATTATCTGGACACCATCAACATAATTAAAGCACCCACGGACAGGATTGACTTCCATAATATCAACGTAGCTTTGGGTTGCTTTGTGGGACTCTTAGGTGCAAGGAAATTGCTACTTTTCATTTTCAGTGTCAAATAACAAAATTTTCGCCCGACGGGACGAACCATGGTCATCCCGTCGCGTTATGTGTTTCCCCAATACGGACTCATTAATTTCCCCCTGGCGGAAACACTGATGTTTGCATATATTATATACACATAACAACACTCACCGTCATTCTTTTATCTATATTTATATCTCCCTGTTGGAGACTCGCATATATAAGAGAATGCACTGGCACAAATTTAATGCTGCACCAGCGCAGCTGCCATCATAAAAGGATTAATGGCCTGAATATAAGAACAAAGTTTATCTATTTCTCCATGTTCTTTTTAGTGGTGATGTTTTTACAGACTTTTATAAATTTTGCATATTTACACACAATGAATGTCTTAGTTTCTTTTAAGATGGAACTCAAAAGTACTCGTTTTATATCTTATTATACCCCCACTTTCGAAGAAAATGGGCGGTATACTGGATTGACTGCGTCCGTCCGTCACGCTTTCTCCCTCCGTTTGTCCGTCCGTCCGTCTGTCCGTCCGACCTCATAACTCGAACAACTATGAACCGATTTCAATAAATTTTTTCTGCAATCTCCTTAGGACTGCCTCTCCGTATGATGCTAATTGTGGTTCGGTCCGACTTTTTTTTTTAAAGTTACGCCTCATTTTCGACTTATTTTGACTTAGAAAATTATGTCCGACTTAATAACTTTAACAAATATGAACCGATTTCAATAATTTTTGGTATACATGCTGCTCACAATACCCTCTCTACATGTTGTGGCTAGGGATTGGCTCAGACTGTTTTTCGTAATATTACACTTCATTTTCGACTTATTTTGACTTAGAAAATTATGTCTGACTTAATAACTTTTAACAAATATGAACCAATTTGAATAATTTTTTCTGTACAAGCTTCTTGTGACACCATATCGATATTATTAGTCCGAATTTTTCTTTAAAGTTAAAAATCTTTTTTGTTGGGTTTACGGAAAATGCGGGTTGAATTTGCCACGGTGGGTGTATGCTAGCACTCGAGTGCACACCTCTTGTTTTTGTTTGTACCACTGCCACATTTGTATTTCTATTGCATATGCATGGTTATCCCTGGTCAAGATTGGAACTGTCACACCTCTAATTCTTTATTTCATTGCAGGTCAACGAGATTAGACTATTTGGAGAGGAGGACATATTACAAGATTTGTATCTGAGCATATGTGAATGGCCAGTCGATGATAGCAAGATATTGATATTTGGCTATAGGTGAGTATTCAGTGTCAGGAACGCACGTTTTTTGTCCTCTGGGGGAAAAACTGCTTGAATAATATTTGACAGAATTTTATGATACCTGGTATATGGTCATCCTATGAGAAAGGCAGGGAGAATGTGCGTATAGCTTCATTGTTCGGATGATAACTTGAATGTTATTTGACGGAATTTGATGAAACTTTGTATATATTCTTCATATGAGAAAGTTTTGGAAAGAATCCGTCATAGAAATTGGCCACAACAATAAGCAATGCTTTGGGAAATGCCATGGCAACATGTGGAATCTATAATGCCACAGCATTAAATTTGCCATGGGATATTTTTCCTAATTTCGAGGGCTGAACAAAATACATGCAGTGACTATTGTTCACAGAATCATTGCTGTAATGTTTATGCCAAATAAATCGTCCAAGAGGACCAAGACGTATCAAGCAGTAAATATTTACGTTGTTCAAACATTGTGTTCTCTGAAATGGCACAGTCGATGTTTGTAATTTTCGATCATCTTAGTTGAATGCTACATTCTTTCAGTGGAGATAGTGTTTGGCTACTCATCGGTTTTGTTCACTGATGGAAGTCCATAATATGTCTTTAATACTTATTCAGGTATTGCTTTTAAGGACTTTGCTAACCAAATTTTCCCCAAATTGATTGAGTCAAAATAAAGGATTATGTTCACTTTTATTAGTAAACAGTACTCAAACCCATTAATGCTAAATTTTAAGAGTATAATTCATGGTGGATTATTTTAGAAATACTAAATGTGAAATTTATAGAGGTTTTTAAAATCTATTTTTTTTAACCCAAATCAACCATCCCAAAGTCCATATCTAAGAAAAAACTATGGCAATGTGTGCTGAACACTGAAGAATGATGAACAAAAAAATAATACTCACATTTATCAAGCATTCTTTGATAAAATTATAAAGAACCAATTGTGTACAAATGGTAAAGTAATTTGCCAAACATTGCTAGTTGTGAGTCAGTGATGTGTTTTGAATCTCTTGACAAAAGAATTTTGTAATCCTCAATCTGGGTATATACATACCCTGTAGCCCAGAAACTAGGTCACCAATCAGGAGATAATATTCTAATGGATCAGCTCCTGCTGATCATAATCCCAGCTGTTTTGTCAGTTACAATTCATTCTGGCTTTATCTAGACAATTTTCAAATAAATATGGACAGTTCATTTATACAGTGAATCAGAATCTATTTTCACTTTCTTAAAATAGAACAGATCCATCAATTTATTAAATTCTAAGAATTCGATCTTTACAATGTGTTTTGCTCAAATTCTCAATGCTGTGTTTGCACAGTGGATTTATTTCGGTGTTGACACTATTGATTGGGATTTGTGAATTGTGATC
The DNA here is from genome assembly GCA_032622095.1 of Siphonodentalium dalli. Classification (NCBI taxonomy): domain Eukaryota; kingdom Metazoa; phylum Mollusca; class Scaphopoda; order Gadilida; family Siphonodentaliidae; genus Siphonodentalium; species Siphonodentalium dalli. Next base: position 158,607,420 of record CP136063.1, on the reverse strand, counting down.
ACTGATTACTACTCACATTTCTATTCACTCACGGAAATGTGACGAAATTGACACTTATAGATATTGTGATGCAATCTCTTATTCTTTTCAAAAGCAGTGCGACATCGTGCGTGTAAATCATCAAAGAGATGTGTGAATATTGGCAAACAAATTGGCTTCAAATGACCTGAAGCTGTCAAAATTAATAATGAATGTCATGACCGAATGTTGCTTTAAGATTGTCGGAACTAAAAACCAATCAGAAGTCGTATTAGAGAAATGATCTAATAATAACTATTGTGACATTTCCTAATACGATTGGTTGAATAGACAGCTCCAAATTTAACGATGAATGAAATTTACTTTATTTCTTTGGACAGGGAATTGCTCGTCTTCCCCACATGCCTAGGAAAATTAACTATTTAAAAAAAACTTGTTTTCCAAAATGTATCATTGTTCAGTTAAAAACTTGAATTACTGCAATTTCCTGGGAATCTCTGCTCTGGTCTTATAATTTAATAGCTATACCGATTACCGTACCATTACCGAGGTAAATCAACGAAAATTTACCGATACCGATACCGAGATTGAAATTTCAATACCGCCCATCTGTAGCTTTGATTACTGTATATCCAACTCAAAATTATCATTTTGGACCCCCTGAATTCATACAGAAACATCAGGTATACTCAAAGAATTTTTCTTAAATATCCCGGTAGAACTTTCTATTTAGGCATTTTATTTTTTATCACTTTGTTTATGGATTTCTTCGGCTCAAAGGTAGGGGAGGTGGGAGGAAAAAATAAAAACAAAATCTGTATATTTTTTTAAAATTTAAAATGTAAAAAAATAGGGTCCGGAGAAATAAAATATCTGCTGTATAATAATCTCATCTAAAACAAGCATGGACAAATATTTTTTTGATTTGGATGTTACTTTAAAACATGATACATAATACGGATAAATGAAAAAATATCGCCAATATTAGCGACTGCCATGTTGGCATTGACATTCAATAGGCCTTCCATAAACATCACCGGGAGGCTTTGCTGTTCAATTGATGTTGTTGTACATTTTACGTAAACTTATACTTTTTTCTATGTATTTTTATATGTCTGGATTAACATTCCCATTGGCGGAAAAAAAAAAAAAAAAAAAAAAAAATATTATTTTTATTGACAAACAACTTGATTTTGGGTAGGGAAATCCATAAACCAGTAATAACAAATTAAATACCTTAGGTGTATAAATGATTTTTTTATGTATCACTATGATAACTACATGTACCATCAGATACAGACTATTCTTGATTTTCAGGTTTGATCCCTTTCTATACTAAATGGTTTCTCTCCTTCTGTTATAAAGGTATACATTGGAATGGTCTATTATTCACGTGAAGGGGTGCTCAGGTAATTTCAGCAGACAACAAATAAAAAGATGCTGTGTGTTCCTATAGATTGCTGGGAAATGTTCAGATAAGTTCAACAAACAATCTTTGGTCATTTGTTGAACTTATTATCTGAACATTTCCTAAGGCTATTTATTTAATGAAAAATGGGTAAAACAGATTTATCACCTTTTGCACTGATTTATTATTTCTATGATTGTGCATAATGGTAGAATATCCTATCATACCCTGACATCCATAACAACAAATAAATTTGCTCATTGCCTGAAAAAAGAGTCACAGTACCTTTGCACTGAATTAAGATATACAGATATATGGCACACCATAATGTTTTGACATTTGAACTATTTACAGTGTCCCAGTTGGCCAGTATGATATCTGTCAGTGCTACTTCACGGTCACTGCTGTGCCGCCGTTATCTCCATGTACTCTGTGCAGGCTAAAGAGGAAAGGTGAGTATTTACCAGTAAATATTGCAAAAAATTTATACATATCAACAACTGATTAAATGTAAATATCATGCCAATACAAAATTATTTAACAACAAAAAGAAGTTTGAAGAGCATACATGATATTTACTTGAACAGATCCTATAACTTGTTTAAGCAGATAAAAACTGAACCCATTAAATTGGCACCTCGCCCGATATTAATCTCACATGACATCACATCCGGTAACTTATCGCCCTGTAACTTATATTATTATCCATCCCTAAACTAACACTATTTGTGATTGGGCAAAAGCCATTGCATGATAATCCGGGAAAAGTCATATTGGACTCCCGAATGTCAAACTCAATCGAGTCCAATATTACTATTTTATTGGGACTCCGTGACGTCACAAAGTAACTCTATTGCCAAATGAATTGGTGAAATTGTGATGTGCGCGCAGTACTCTGGTGGATTTAGCAGACGTTTCACTTCCCCATTGAGTTTTTTTTTTCACTTCCGGCTTGACTGTTCCAAATCATGCTTTCTGATCATTACTTGCTTTTATAGAGAATCAAGCGCCGACAAATACCAAAAATAACCACAAAAGTTTTATTCCCAAAATTTCGAAAAACACACAGATGGATAATAAAAATGTCATTATACAATGATGTGTACAATAAGTGATTTTCTTGTACTCGTCCAGATTGTGGTGAAAAGTCATATTGGACTCTTCTAGAGATGGGCGGTATTGAAATTTCAATCTCAGTATCGGTAAATTTTTGTTGATCTACCTCGGTAACAGTACGGTAATCGGTATTGCTATTAAATTATAAGATCAGAGCAGAGATTCCCAGGAAATTGCAGAAATTCAAGTTTTTAACTGAACAATGATACATTTTGGAAAACACATTTTTTTAAATGGTTAATTTTCCTAGGCACTTGGGGAAGACGAGGAATTCCCCGTCCAAAGAAATATAGTAAATTTCATTCGTCATTAAAGGTACTCAATCCGATTCGACGGTCCCCATATCATCAGATTCCAACAACAACAACATTTTTTTGAAATGCTGCTTCAGTTATCAGAACCGATTAATTGCCCAAAAATAATGCTAACCACAGTCAACTATAGTATAAAATTGCCCAAAATCTGTTATTTATCAACGTTTTGTTCAACGAAAATTGTGCCAGTTGTCAAATATCTGACACAAGAAAGTCACTGGATTTTAGAGTTATTGATCTTCATCCGCTATCTGGTCAGATAAGTTCTTCTCGTTGACAGTTTAGTGGGCCACTTAAAAATTAAAATGATAGATTTCAAACATCGATATCTGATCACTCCTACCTTTGATGGGTGGGTTCCTCGACTCGAATCAAATATTTTTTACCCCCGAAGCCAAGGAAATAGTAATTTGCGAGCGCTAATTCGGATTGAGTACGGTACCCAGGCCTTATCATTCCCCCCAATTCAAGCCGATTACCGGTGTCCCCAAATTACGACAAAGTCCCCAAAATAAGAGTTTGTTTTATTGTTTTATCGATGTTTTTGACAGACTAAACACATTTCTTTTTCGAACGGAAACGGAAATCAAAATCGGAACATTGTAAAACGCGGAATGCGAGTTCTAATTTAATAGTGAATTACCCCCCTTTGAAATTATCACACTCTTCTGTCTGGGAAAGATACGAATGTTTCAGCTTGGTTAGCGATGATTTTAGAACAAAATTTTGAAAATAATCATGAACTACTCGTACGCGAGGGAGGCCTCGAACAAGTGGCAAGTCTCACAATAAAACAAGCGGTACATACTCTTCCAAACGCAAACGAAAATAGGAAGACAGTCAAACTGCGCCCATAACATCCTTCTTTACAAACATTGCCGCTGGCGAAACTGTCAAAACGAAGGAAACTGAAAGTGAAAATTTCACTGAAACCGAAAGTGAGATATTAACTGACTCTCACTCTGAGCCGACTGTCACAGTCATTTTGTTCACTCTGTTCAATAAGGCATTAAGGGGTTATTTAGCAAATTAGTGTTTGGTTAATAACCATCATCCCAAAATCCATATATATATATTATTAAATACATGATTTCATCATCAACTTCATTCTTGATAAGTTGATTAGATTTAATTTTTAATCAATTCATTTATTTATATTTTCATCAGTTTGTGACTTTGTCACAATATACATAAGTTAGCACTTAAGTTCACATAATTTTGAACACATTCAGCAACAAGAATTAGATACTAAAATTATATTTATTAAATAATTGACTTAATAATATATTAGAATTATGCACAAGAATAAAGTCAAAAAGTGTTTTGGGATGATGAGTTGGTATCCAGACGATTGGGACCTTGGACGATTGGGACCTTGGACGATTGGGACCTTGGACGATTGGGACCTCGGGACGATTGGGACCTTGGACGATTGGGACCTCGGACGATTGGGACCTTGAGTCAAGACGTGTTGTTATTGCTAAAAGGGATCACCGCTGATCACCTTACTGTACCAAGAGGCGTCAGAGATTCCCGTACAAGTGAAGATGGTCAGCGAAGGGAAACTGAGCCGAAGGCAAAAAGCTGACAAAGAATTGCAGGGAAGAATCTTTAAACTGTGGGACAGTTACGACTCCAAAGAAATTTCATCGTCGTCGCTGCTGAAAGAAATTTCGAAGCTATATGCACCCGTTCGGCAGAATGAGAGATCAAGCGACCAGTAAGATGTATGCTGGTCTATGCTCTCCACCAGGTCAATGACCAATGAGATTATCAAATACCATCGTCATTATTGTGTTGTATTATATCATTATTATATTTGTTAATTCCGTTACATAAATAAAATTTACGTCACACCGCACTAAATATAAATCTGAAATTAGTTGTGATTGACAGGCGTAAACATGGTCACGTGCCAGTGCCGTCATGGCCGCTAAGAATCGGAATTAATAGTTGCAGGGTTTGTGAATAATTTCTTATATATAACTGAAGAATTCAATTACTCAAGGTCCCAATCGTCCTGACTCAAGGTCCCAATCGTCCTGACTCAAGGTCCCAATCGTCCGAGGTCCCAATCGTCCAAGGTCCCAATCGTCCGAGGTCCCAATCGTCCAAGGTCCCAATCGTCTGACAATCGATGAGTTTGATATCCAATTCTGTAAATGGTACTGTATGAAACAATTTTCTGGATGTGACCTTGTATATTGCTCTGAAAATGTGAAATGGACTAGAAATGAAGATTCAATTCAATACAATTAGGTTGAAATAGATACTTATTATAGTCTGAGAAGCCAGGAAATGGCGTTTCGTGGTCTTGAAATCTCAAATTTTCGCAAACCTGCCGGAACCATGGTCCGGCAGGTTTGTTCGGTGTCCCCAAATTAGACTAATGGAAAGGCCTGGGTACCTTTAAAATTATTTTTAGATCATTTCTGTAATACGACTTCTGATTGGTTTTTAGTTCCGACAATCTTAAAGCGACATCCGGTCATAACATTCATTATTAATTTTGACAGCTTCAGGTCACTTTAAGCCAATTTGTTTGCCAATATTCACACATTTCTTTGATGATTTACACGCACACTGTTGCACTGGTTTCGAAAAGAATAAGAGATTGCATCACAATATCTATACTCTTGGGCTCCAAATAAACATGCATGCACGTTTATTATTTTCTTGGGAAATTTCCCCCCTGCACAGTGCTTATTTGGGTCTGCACGTTTATTAATTTTGAGGCTATGAAAATTTTAATCAACACAAACTCAATATTTCTATATGATTCTGATATAAAATGATGAGCTTACTGGTAACTTTATGCATGAACATATTTGTGTATATGGCATACAAAAACACCACATGATACATACCTTGTTGACTCCTATACTTGACCTGCTACATGTATAAAAATAATTTGTTTAACCACAGTTGATGTTTTGCTCAGAGTTCCCCCTGCACTATTATTTGGGTCCATACTTTTATTAACTTTCAATGGAATTCCCCCCTGCACTATTATTTGGAGCCCGAGAGTACGTGTCAATTTTGTCACATTTTCGTGAGTGAATAGAATTGTGAGTAGTAATCAGTGATCACCATTCACAAAAAATCAATCAATAGTCACAACGCCGAAATAAATCCACTGTGCAAACACAGCATTGAGAATTGGAGCAAAACACATGGTAAAGATCAAATTCTTAGAATTTAATCAATTGATGCATATGTTCTATTTTTAGAAAGTGAAAGTAGATTCTGATTCACTGTATAAATGAACTGTCCATATTTATTTGAAAATTGTCTAGATCAAGCCAGAATGAATTGTAACTGACAAAACACTTAAATAAAAAATGTTAGATTTAATTAAGAAAATACACATGCCGGCGGCATTCAGACATAATTTAGCGAGGGGACTGAACTCTGTTTTGCAGATTATCATAGCGAGGGGACTGAACTCTGTTTTGCAGCTTGGAAGCTTGTAGTGACTGCATAATTTCAGTTCCAAAAATTTGATATTTTTAGTTTTAATTCGGTACTGTAAATCGGTCTTACGCTGATACCGATACCGCACAGTAAATACAGATTACCGCCTATCTCTGGTCTCTTCCAATATGACTTCTCACCACAGCCTGGACTGGTACAAAGAAAAGAAAATGCAGTTCTTGTGAAAAATTTCAGATTAGCATACACCCCAGTAGTTGAGAGTGACTGGGAAGTTGATAACATGTATTAAAGTTATTTTTAATTGTTCAGACTGCAGTAGACTTCAAAGTCCCAGTCTTCTCAGCCCCGCTAGTCTTGAGTGACTCCACCTTCATTGGCGGTCTTGTTATCACGTATGAGTATGTCTCATAAAATACACTAGCTATATTCATCTCACTGTTAATTTTTATTTTCAGAGTATCCAGACACTAATAACTGCCTAAAGCATGGGTTCGCAGTTCATTCAAAATATGATATGGCTCCACCCTTCCCCACATTTAGTCCTCGGACACAGCTACAAGCAGATAATATCGCCGTGTTCAACACTGGTGATTCTATTGTTGCTTTCAGCATTCACATAGATATCAAAAATGAGAAAATCAAACAAAGCAGGTTTCTCAAGCTCGGGAGCAAAGTACACTTACAGAATGGAACTGTTTACTGTGGCAAATGTACTACAAGCTTAAACACGGGTCACAAATCTAGTAGTGAATGTCATTGTTCTAACAACGGAAGCCAGCCCGTGCAGGCCATTCACTCTATTCCAAAATCAGTAACGAGGACACTTGATGTGTACGAGCTCTCTAGTGATACAGACTCTGAAGATCGGTGCTATGATTCTCAAATTTGTCAATTCGAGAAGCCAAAGACTATTCCTGTGTCTTGCGACCATTGTCTCGGGCCTCTGAGTCCAAAATCTCCGAGGTCCATGGCTTTATACTCTAAAAGTTCTCAAGTAACTAGCGATCCACAACGATTGAAATCGCGTCAGGATAAACTTGATAAAGAGAATATAAATTATTGTGTTTCTAGTCCACCGAGGAGTTGTTCGTGTGTTTGCCATCAGAAAAACAGTTCACGGCAGGAAGCTGAAAATTCCCATAATTCATTCTCCATTAATCATTCCGTCCCGCCACTCTCACCTCATAGCCCTAGGCAGGGACCTTCATTCAGCCCACAGTCGGTCTCTTGGCAGGACGTTCTTAGAGACAGTTCTAAAAATTGCACACAGAAATCATTCTTTTCAACAAGCAACAGCGCTAGTTCGGAGAGCGCTTCCAGGAATAACGATACCTCGGTTGTTCAGCTGAACGACTCACAGTCAGTGACACTTTCATGTACGGAATTCGGCAGAGCTGAGGAAGATTCACCATCAGTCTATTTAATAGAAGGTCGGTGTGGTAGATGTATATTATGGAAAGATTTATTTGTCCTGTAACTTGTATTTAGAGCCGCACTGTGTTGTTTTTTTGTTTGTGATTTTCACATGAGTCGATTGCGGAGGGATACCACGATAGCCAGAGTGATATTCTCCCGCCATCAGCTCGAGTGCGGTGATCTCTAAAAAACATACCAACACCAATGCAGTCGGGGTTCATGCTGACCGGAAACTTCTTTTTTGACCAATGTTTTTGCCATTTCTGAATTTGTTTAGCCATTTTTACAGAAACTTGGGCCAAATTGGAAACCAAGATATGGAATCATCGAGAAAACCCAAACCAAAATTATATATCTATATAATAAAGAAACACTCAAAAGTTGCGAGTTGGACAAAAGTGAAAACGAAAATGTGCACGGATGGGAGCTGCAAAAACTGAAATACAGTAATGCTCTAAATAACTGACTCCTTAACCACAGCGGAATTATGGGTAATTTTTCAGGATTTAGTCGCAGATATGGCTTGTTGCTCAGTGAGAGCTTTCCGATGAATGGCAACAAGCCATATTTCCGACTAAATCCTGAAAAATTACCCATAATTCCGCTGTTGTTAAGGAGTCGATTATTTAGAGCATTACTGTAGATCTAGCCCGAAACTATCAACATAAATGCCCATGTTTCGTGTACATTGTCTTATTTTAAAACCACACTGCAGTAATGTACAGGTATTGGCCCTTGATTAAGAAACAATACTGGTCTAGCAGCTAATCGTTATTGTTAATTTGTTTTGATAATTAAGCATGTGTAAGTTTCGATTAATTGTTATTCATACGCAGGCTAGCAACTGCTGATTACTATTAGTAGAGTCGCTTATGTACTTTCGTTGGAATTTTTTGAACAAATGTAGAGACTATGATATTATGATAGTGTATCACTTACTTTGTCGGAAAAAGTTTGTTAGACTCCATGGGTCCGCGACTGGAGAGAATTATGACATCACAAAGATGACGTCAATTGTCAGTTCAGTTCAGAAATAGGGTTGTCCCAAGAACTGACGAATTCTGCGCATATTTCTTAATTGTTATACATTTTTTTAGTTAGGACAATTCATCAATAGTTTTTCTCAGAGTACAGTACCCAAATTCACGGGAAAATATTATTCCAGTCAAAGATGGCTGCCAAAATGGCACCAGAAAATCGCCAAATTTGCGATTTTCACGAATCTCATGTAAATGACCTTCCGTTTGGTACCGACTGCGAATTGGGACACTTATGTGTTTAATTATTGCTTCAGCAACGCATTGCTGCAATTGTATTGTACAAAAGATGTTCGATCTGTCTAAAATCCACTTTAGACAACCGAATTTATAGCATCTTGTCAAATATCGCAGATATTAAATACTAATTTCCAATAAATATTAATATTACAAGCGTTTGTAGTTTTATAGACTAGTAGGCCCTATACCCGATTTAATTCCCCACAGAAATTCACAATAAGATATTATTTTGACACCAATTTTCTGGCGTCCAGTCCATGCACCTGTTTCAATTGTAGTTGTATTCTAGAGGCATGAATGTATCCACCGTCCAAAATATCCCGCTACTCTGACTTTGTAGGACACTGTATGGACGTCATGTTGTTGTGAAAGAAAACATGTGATCGCCGCTGATCAGATTAATAGTTGAATCTGATTGGTTACTTCGAATAAATCGTACGACTCGATCGTAGAAAATCTAAATTATTTGATTCCTTGCAGGGCCGATCGTGCAAAATGTCGTACGATTTTCCACCGCACACGCTGCGATTTGACCCGTAAGGGCCTGCGACAAATATCATGCAACATATATCGCATCGTGTGCGGCGGCCTTAAATCGGAGTACATTCATTGATACATCTAACACAGATATCTTTCTCATATGATGGACATGTTAATTTACATATACAAATATAATGTTTGGCGAATTTTCACGATGCTTATTTGGACAATTATTGTCATATGAACTCTCTTTTTGAGTCATTGTGGTAAGACAACTAATAGGAATATATCCTAACATGGCGATTATTTATTTGGAAGAAATAAATTAGTCTAATGCACACATGTTCTACATGACATAAACGTAATTGAGTGAAAGAGGGTGAAATTTGCGTATTATCGTATATTGGCCGCCATCTTGGAAGCCATCTTGGATTAGGTTGACAGTTTCTGGATCCAATGAGGTGTAAATATCTTATGTAATGATCTTACTTGTATATTTTGGCGAAAATTCATACCACTTCCTTTAAATCATTGCATTTGGAGAAGATAATCAAGGTTATGATTCAAGAAATCAACTAATGTGATGCCTAATTGATTTGTCATCAAGATTGGAGAGATGTATATTCCCTAATCGTCACCAGTTCGATACAATCGGAAATGATGTAGGCGACATGTATGGAAAACCATCAATTTTCCCACTTCCTGTTACCATTTTGGTGGCCATCTTTGATCGAGATGACAATTATTTATATATAATTATAACATGGCGTCACGCCATACATTGTACAAAAGGATTGTCGTATATTTTATATCACAATTATATTTTTATTATGAAATCCAACAATAGCTAACTTAAGAAAATGAGCATGGCGGCCATCTTTGTGACGTCATGAGACCACCCAGTCGCGACCCCAGGGTGTCTAACAAATTTTGTTCTGAAGTAGAGGCCATACACTGACTCATGAACATGGTCTCTATATTTGTTCATGAATTTCCCACGGGAGCCCAAAATCGGACATAAGCGACTCCACTATATTAACGAATTAAGGGTTTCATGGAGATCTGATGATAATTTGAGGTGTGATTTCTGACTATAACTTTGAAAATTTTAGCCAAAAAAAATTTTGCCACCGATAGTGTTACCCTGATTGCGGCTCTATATTCATTACATCCCCCACAAAGAAAGGGTTTAGTAACGAATGGCTTTAGGTCGTTTGTTGAACTTAGTATCTCAACTGTCCCATATTCGTCAGCGAGTATGTTGAACTTAGTATCTGAATTGTCCCCTATTCGTCAACGAGTATCTTGTCATCAAGGTTAAATATATCAAAAAATATATTTATTTATCTTATTGGCGATGTTAGCAATATCTCAGAATTCTGAACTCGTTGGCCAAAAACTAAATCTAAATCAAATATCCATTTCAGAATTAGTTTGGATATGAAATTATATTAATATTCCTACCTGCCAATTACTGCCAGAATTAAGGCCATTCTTCATCAACGTTAGGTTAAATAATGATATATATTATCATGATGTAAAGCTATTTCCAATCCAAACAGATCCAAATTGTATATTTTCACTTTCATTTGATCATTTTATCCGATGAATAACTTTATTTTATAGTTTCACCTCTCTCTTTCTTTGACCATATTAATAGTCTTTATATAGAGAGTAATCAATTGATTGAACTGGTGATGTGACATAATTCATGAGAGACAAAGACGTTGCGTTGCGCTCAAGTGTTTTACAAAATAGTCCCATCCTCGAATTAATTATTTCACGTCACCAGTTCAATCAAGTGATTATTCTGTGTATTATATTCCACTATATAAAACATCTGATTTACCAGAAAGCTGAATAATACTGTCATAATATCCATGATGCATATATTTCAAAAGCGCATATGAATACACAACCGTTGACGCATTAGTTAAAGTGACATAATTCACTTGTGAAATTATTGTTTATAATAACTCAAGAAATCAAAGTAAATCATACATAGGAATGTAATAAAATACTTTATTATTGCATAGATTCACATCTCGGACCATATTAAATTTATTACAGATGACCTTGCTTACCACAGTGTCTTGCCACTTGAAGTCAGGGATTCAGAGAATGGTCATCTCTCCTCACTGAAAAATACTCCAAATGTTTCTGAAAAGGTAAATCTATCAAAGTCACATATATCTCATGTTATAAATACAGTCAAACTTTGTTAGTTCAAGAATAAAGGAACAATCTCAGCTGCGTCAGACCCTTGTCACTTATATGCTAAACAATATTTATATCAAATTTCTAATAGACCACTAGTGTATCTGCCTCAATTTCTGGACAAATACCATTGTTGATTACAATACCATCAAAGACGATGCATTTCGACCAACGCGATTGGTCTTTTTTTGAGCGAAAAATAGCTCTGAATCGCTAACATCCATTTTTTGAGTCTACTGTGAGTACTATTTATAGTTCATATTCAAGATAATGAATAGTTATGAAAATGAAATAAACACACAAAGATTGAATTACATGAATGCTGATTTCTAAACATATATATGGACAATATTATAACTTCATATATATTTAGAGCGTAAATACATTGCTTCTTCATTATATATCTGGTATCCATGGATTGACAGGTTATGATTAAATTATTCACATTTCAGACATGTATATATATGGAGTATATTTGGCACACATCCTTGCCTCATATTAATTTATCTTGAATTTTATATTCACAGTTGACTGCTCTACAGATGACCTTTGACATTGAGCATTACCTAGAAGAGGTGATTCGCTTACATGCTTCCTGGGGGCAGCGCTACATAGCTTTCACAAACTATGATTTACAGATATTAAATGTAAGTATAAAGTAAATATTAATAGTAACAAAGTAAATAATAATGTAAATTATTATAACCCATGTAACAAGTTAAGGTGGGGGGTGGCGATGTACAGGAATCAGCATGTCTATCTGTCCATCAATCTGTGGACGCAACTTTGTCCGAGCTTGTTTTCCTACACTTTTCTGTCTATTTATTAAAAACTTGGCACACTTATTTAGTACCATTGGATCCTGTGCACATGCGTTATGAAGTCCGTCAGACTATTTTTAGTCAAGTTATCACCCTTTTTCAACTTTTTCACCAACTAAATTTTTCTTTGCTTTAGACTATTTCTCTTGGTTCAAGCAGATCACCTGTCAGGTCCAATTTTGAGATTATATTTGTTGACTTATTTCATATTTCAGACCATACATCAGATATTTTGAGTTTAGTCAAGGTTTCTGCTAGGCTGCCTGGTGGCGGCAGTAACAAGCATTAGTATGCCTCATTCAATCGCACCCTATGTTGAATTCCCATTAGGTACCATGGGATATTTTCCAATGTTTGTATGAAAGTTGATATTACCAATATTAATCGTAATATTCACTGCTCCGACCGAAGATTCCAGAAATTTACAAACTATGCACATCCACGTCGTGTTGTGCCAAATTATCACCTATAAAAAATTTATATCTTACAACTGGGCGCATATTGGTATAATAAAAATAATGATTACTGGTGCGATGTGGACATTGATGATTGTCTCCCCCTCGAACGACTGTGTTGCTCGGGGAGACCATCCACAATGTCCACCTCGAGCCAGGTCATCATTTTTATAATATACACCCCCTTAATCAGTCTTCATATTGAGTAACCAGAAACTCAGACCATCTTGGAAAATAATACCATCCAATCTATCACAGTTTACCTCTTTTGTGACTTACATTTTATTCAACTATTTATGCCAAGTGAGAGATCTGGGAGAGGACTCACAGTATCTTCTTGTGGGTTCTCAATCTTTTGTGCCACAACATATATTTTGTTTTAAAAAAAACTCGACATTTTGGTCGGTGGGCATCTGCAGATAGCGATAGCGCGATAACTTGAACAATTGATTTTGTTGATATTCAGCAGGGCCAAAGCTAGGGGTTGAAAACAGGGAGCAGTGATTTCTCCCTCTGGAGATTTCAGGGAGACTTCAGCCAAAAATAAGGTTAAGTGGTGGAGACTTAAGAAAAACATAAATTGTACAGTTTGAATAAGATGATCATGTAACTTTGTAAGTTTAATTTGGTCACTGCTGTAATGTGGGTGTCCTCTAAAATAAGCAATAAGGACTAATCAAGGAGTTGTATGCTTTTAGTTTTATTTCTAAAGCTTTTATTAATTAATACAAACGTCAGTGGTAAAATCCGATTAAAGCAATACACTTGACAAGTGGGCGTGGCCGTTTATTTACAATAACGGTCTCTCCCAAATGTGTGACACCTTGCCGAAACGAACTTCCAACCGCCTAAGTACATAAACTGATAATCTCATAATTGTGTCTGAATAGCAGGAGGGCGGTCTTGTACTAATTTATAAACTCATGGAACTTGAATGGTCTAATTATTTCTAATACAATATTATAATCCTCCGATTAGGGGTGCGAGATATCACCGGTGTATCGCGAATCAGAGTTCTACGAAACACGCACCGGTTCCATAGCCAAAAAATCGCGCATCGCGATACACAATTTTGTTTATCTATTATCCATTATTCGTTCTTTAAAGTTGCTATATTCACGCCGGAGTATAAGAATTAAATACAACGGCGCGCAAAGAAGCATGATTAAGTCAAAGCGCCGATTAAATAGGTCAGCCACCTGTTCGTCGGTCATGCGCGTGGGCCTTGTTGTTTTTGTGTAAAGATTGATATACTATTGTCACCGTTGGCACACAGAAGAGTTCGTTCATAGAAATGATGTCGCCAAAACGCTCAAAATGTACGTCGTGCTAATCATTTGTCGTTCATCGGACTTGAACTGCATATTAGAGAATTAAATCATTCCCGTTAACAGTCTCCGATACCCAATTGACATAAACGTGTCTCATCGCAAGACTCGTAGTAAACCGCGTCAATACAGACAGCGTTCCGAACTTCCGACGTGGTATTTTTGGATTACTCCCCCCTGGACTGTATTTAAATGCATTAAACAACAAACGTGGTATGTTTTTGTAATTGAAAGTCGTGTAATCCCATACGACCTTGGCCTTAAATAAAATATTCCAATGAACTGAAGTAGCTGGTATTGAAGGATTAATCAAATTAATGAACTATTAAATAATAACTATGATTGAATATATGTTTTTTTTTCAACCAATTCTGACCAATTCATGAATTCCATATGAAGGGCTGCATCCAGAAATACTAGGGTATCGTATCTAGATACGTATTGTATCACGACCCGCATATCGCGATACGTATCGTATCGCGACACTGGGCGTACCTCCCACCCCTACCTCCGATAATCCCAGCAAATATAGGCTACTTCAAATATAGATCTGGCCAGGATTGAATGTGAACAAGTTCTTTGATCAGAAAGGGATATTTTAAGGAAATGTTTCACCCAATGGTTCTGAGAGATAGGACAACAACATTATATGCATTATATACAGATATATTTTAATATATTTTTCGCAAAACAAGTCAAATTTCTACCGATAAACCTCAGTTTGGTCAAATTTGGAAGGTGACTTCGTTTTTTGCCTTGCGGACATCCGAGGGCAAAGTCGCCGACTAGAAGGTGATAATTTCGCCTCAGTCGCCTCCTAGCGTGGAGCCTGATATTCAGTATATTAGTCCAAGTCTTCTCGTACTAAAACTAGCTAAGATTTTGGGATGGAGAGATGCTAGTATTTAGTCCGAGATCCTCCCGTATGGTCTCTTATGACACGAGTTAAGCGTTAATGACCCGCTCAAATAAAACCACAATTATATGAAATAAAATATCACAATTGCGACAATAAACGGATATTTTCCGCTGAAGACATGCTATTTGATCTGAAACCCACATCAGTTGTGAATTGAAAGCGGTAATTTAATGTGAAAAGAGACAATTACCGCACTGTTTACAAATTTTTAAAAGTATGCGAACTCAGTTGACCTCGCGACCTGCGTTCGGCATTTTCCGTTGTAAATATTCCGTAGATTTTCGACTAACCACGCAAATTACGATGAATTCTCCATTGTAATCGTAATTATGTGTGTCAATAAATAAAAAATAAATAGATTAAGTAAACATTGAAGATATAAATGTAATACATTAAATAAATTACGGGAATTACAACCCTCTCAAAGTTTACAACAGTGTAAACACAACGAGCATTAGAATAAATATGGCGCTACATTTCACCAACATTTGGTGGACTTCCGCGAAATTAAGATATATACTAAGCGAACAGAGCAATATACTGCTCTTGTTAAGCACACAAAAAATCAAACAAAATTTGTATAAATTTTGAACCGTACGTTTGAAAAGTCCCACTAAAACGGAAGAACTATATTTCGAAACTGTGTGATTCGGTTCTCCGATTATTTTATCAACACAAAAGTCAAAATGCACATGGACGAAACTCACACACATGGCAAGTCAGACACAAGAGTTCTAATTTGCTCCAATTTTGACAAGTTGCTTGCGAAAATTGTCAACAAAACTACCGTTCTGATCCTCCATTATGTCATTAAGTTTTTAGTGCGGGAATTGTTCTCAAAGCACATAGGAAACTGGACTTTGGGGCGATCGGCTTTCGCCATTTTGTTCGGAAAACACCGCGCTATATATAGAAACGGAAACTAGTATACCCAAAACAAACTCCGGATTATGCCGAAGTGATTCGGACCACTTCGGCTTTCAGTTAAAACGTAAACAAACAGAGAAAAAAAGCGATGTTTGTGGCAATCAACCGGTATATTCTATGTGTAATTTAACATTAAAGTTAGATTATTATACACCATTATGACCATAAGATGTCTCTCTTTCCGATGTATATAGCATCATGTATTGATTTGTTAGGTAAATCGAGTAAAATACACCACAGATTCCCGCCACAGATCCTGGGCGTAAGTCGTGTCATAAGAGACCATACGGGAGGATCTCGGACTAAATACTAGCATCTCTCCATCCCAAAATCTTAGCTAGTTTTAGTACGAGAAGACTTGGACTATCAGTATATATTAGACTGTGGCAAGCTCGGTTCGCGTAAAAATATTTTGTATGTCAGACTTCCTCAACAATGTTGTTTTTTTCATGATAGCCAGTTACAATTAATGCATTTTCGTTCCAAGCCTATAGTAGCAACTGCAACTCGACCTGACATCTGTGATACGTTTCTTATACTTTTGTTGATTTGGATGCATGTATCAATAACTTCAGGTCTGTCCAGACAGTGGTGTAGTTCTTGCTAAAGTATTTGCTTTAGTTCGTGTTCGTCCTGACCCAGATGCAGTCAAAAGGTAGGTTCCTTTACTGTATTTTGCCACAGAAAAAAGTTGCTCATCATTTTATCCAGTATTAACCAGGCTTAGTCAAGCATACAGTAATGCCCTAAGTAATCGACTCCATAATCACAGCAGAATTATGGGTAACTTTTCAGGATTTTGTCGGTGAGAGCTTACCAATGAATGGCAACAAGCCATATTTCCGACTAAATCCTGAAAAGGAACCCATAATTCTGCTGAGGTTATGGAGTTGATTACTTAGGGCATTACTGTACATGTAACTTGTAACTTGTCACTATGATATTGCTGTGGAGATGCACTTGGTGGGAATGTCGCATGATTTTACTGTGCCAAACCTGCACGTTTATAGATATTGACCAAACAGGTAGAAAAAACGTGTAAACAACAGACTGGTTGTTGAAGACAAGCTGTCCATTGTGCGACCCCTGATATGCTTATTTGGTGCTTATTATAAGATTGGATCATTCCACTTTGCTATAAGTTCTGTATTCTTCACGTTGGACTTCTAAACAGAATGACCATGTACGTGGAGGGGAAATTGTCACAGGAGTTAGGTGACTTTCATTACCAATGGCAACACAAGTTACATGTGTCATACATATTGCCAAACCTGGCTATTGATTGTTTTCTGATTGTTTGATATGCAAACTGTTTATTAAATTGTCTAATGTATTCAAATTACAAGACGTTCAACAATTCTATTCATTTGATCAAGGCATTTATCCGCACTTTATTGCAGAGATTATAATTTTGGAAAATTTTCACTGATTCTATTTTTCCTCTTTTTTTTGCATCTGATTCCTACCACACATATTGTGGACTGTAATTGGACGTTGTAGCCAGCTGATATTCAAAGACCTATTATAGTTATCGTACAAAAATAATTTGGACAATTTCTGTGAGTTATAAAAAGTCTTGGATAAACCTTAAAATATCCCTTTCATGACTGCAACTTGCTGAAATTTTTGCGAAAACTCTGTGCAACTCTGTGCCAATGCATTATCTTATATATGCGTGTCTCCCATATGGAGCCTCGCAGTCTCCCATATGGAAACCTCGCATGTATAAGAGAATACATTGGCCTAACAATAATTACCTTGAACTTGTAATCCAGTGCATTCTCTTATATATGCGAGGCTCCCTATGTATGGGGACTTGCATATATAAAAGAATGCATTGGCACAGGGTCTTTAATGCTGCACCAGCACAACTCCTGTCATGAAAGGGTTAAGCAGACGACAGATAAAAAGATGCTGTGGGTTCCTATTTATTGGTGGGAAATGTTTAGATAATAAGTTCAACAAACTTTGTTATTATCTGAACATTTCCGAAGTCAATGAGTATTTTTTTTTTTTTTATTGAGAAAGAAGAATAACAACAGAGGAAGAGACAAAATACATTCACACACTCTCAGTCCAAGACATGGAAGAGTTTCGATCTTCCATGCTCTGGCCTACTTTCTTACCTGTGACATGCAATTAGAAAATATTTAAAGGCACACAATGTGTTCGGACAATTTTAACAAACACCATTCAACTTAAAAGCAAGACCAACAAGCGATACTAGGTACTGCCTTGATATATTTTGCCCGAAATGGACTTTCTTTAGCTACAACAATGGTGATAAAAAACAATAGATTATTTTTTTGTCTTCAGAATAACTTTAAATTTCCCTTATTAACCAGCTAAAGTGGTCGATGGTGTGTAATATTTAAGTTTTTCAGATTCAATGTTCCAAGCACTATGTGCAGCTTTAAAGACATATTATGTACTTGTTCGGGTGCGTGAAACTAATAAGTTAGTATTCAGGTGCTACGCCAACTGGAGGAATGTAGCAATCTACTAACATCACCGAAAATCCCAAGCAAATCGACCGTACCGCTCCATAGAAAACATTGTCTGAACTACGCTAAATTGTAAATATTTACTACTCGAATCGAGACGCTTCTATTGGCGATAAACTAACGAAAACGATTTAGCCATCGGCGGTCACTGCATTTAATTAATATATAAGAATGAGGATGCGTGTTGTCAATTTAGATATACTATTTGTAAAAATAACTACTTTGAACAAGATTATTCTCCATTTCTATTTGATCAACCTACCGGAGTGGTTCATATCACTTTAATTGATTTAAGTTCTGAGTTTAACATAAACAGTATAATTAGTAAATTTAACCATATTGATACCGTATTGTAAATAGGTTCCTTTCTTTTCTTCATTCACAGCCGAGGTCAGATGAAACTTTGTGAAACAAGCTTCAATTTCCAGTGGAATTTAGTTACAGGTAGCTACTATTAATAGTATGAATATTCTGTAAAATGCAGGGGTGTTTGTAACCTTCTGGAGTTTTCGCTCAACATATGTAGAACCTTGAATGCTGCCCCACTTCCAGGTTTTTGCCTAGAATATAGGGTTGTTTTAGAGGGACATCAATAGTTATTTTAATTAATTTTTCTACAAGTCATATGTATACAATCTTTATTTGATTTACACATGTATATGGTGTTATAAAGTCATATATATTTAGATCCAAATAAAAATTATTAAAAAACCCCATAATTTTCAACAACAAAATGACATTCTTTGGTGTCACTGTGTGTATCTGTTTATCTAACCCTTCCATGACTCGAAATTCCTGAAATTTTGCGAAAACCATGTGCCAATGTATTCTCTTATATATGCGAGTCTCCCCTAGGAATCGTCGCATATATGAGACGGAATACATTGACCTAACATTATTTACCTTGACCTTGTAAGCCAGTGCATTCTTTTATATATGCGAGGCTCTCTGAGGGAGACTTGCATATTTAAGATAATACACTGGCACAGGATCTTTAATTCTACACCAATGCAGCTCCCGTCATGAAAGGGTTAAACACTAAGAAAGATGACAATTAAAGAGACTAACTTTTCCATAACATTGTCAATAATAAAGTGCCCAAATATTAAGTTGACTTATTTCCCCCAAAACTTTCAACATAATAACCACGATCACAGTGGAGGATCTGTTCCTTGAATGCCTATTCCGCCTGAGCAAATGCCAATTCCGTTTGAGTTATTCCGCTTGTTGACCGAGCAGTTTTCAAATTTACCTGCCCAAATACTTAAAAACACAGATATAAGGTTAGTTTAATAACATATTGTGTTAATGTTTACATCTAGCGTCAACCGGGACCTGTTCCCTGATCATTTTGTTGCCAAAATAAGCCAGCAAAATGTTCAAAATTGTGATATATGTTTTTTCTATCCGATTCCCACCCTGTTCGGTTGTTACCCGAGTAAGTTCAATTGTCGCCCGAGCGTTGCTCTTTAGATTTCGACTAGAAACGTCCAGTTTTCAAAATTATGAAAATAAGTTAAATTGTCGCCCGAGCGATGCCCTTTTGATTTCGACTAGAAACATCCAGTTTTCAAAATGATGAAAGTATTAAAGGGACAATCAGACTCTTTATGCAGTACATTTTCAGATTATGTTATCGATGTCCTCATTTTCCAGCTATATACAGTATTTATCATTGAAAACTTTCCTACGTCGGTGTAATTACCAGCTTGCTTCACTTACACCAGCTTCACGCTGGAAGTTGTACAATTTACTTTTAAACTGTGATGAGCGATAGTTAGGTCATTACGGTATATCCAATAGCAGGGCAAATAATCAACGATGATACAAGTTACATATATTTTATGATCGAATAGTTATTAAATTACTGTAAATTAATGTACATTAGTACCTCAACTGACTATTGTTACATACGCACATTGTTTTGAGTATATAATGTATATGTATGTTTGTCCTTGACATGTGTCGTCATGTCCTGATCCCTATTAACATTATATAGTTTGAAAATAAACTGCACAAGGGCGCAAATATACATTCATCTCTGTTTGGGTCAAACTCAATGCTCGGGTGCTGAGTCGTGTGGTCATAAGGTCCATGTATATAATGATGTTTATAGAGATGTAATAATATTTTACCAAAACCTCTATATATTTTACCCCAGTCACAGTACGATAATAATAGGTTTGTAATCATAGGGAACACCAAACTATCTATGTGATATTTAGAGACCAGTATACTAGGACATTTGGGTGCATGGATGACTGAAAAAATATCAGATATATCGTTGAATGATGGAATCGGGGTCTCCCTGCATGGGAAAATTTGTTAACTTTATATTCTGAGCATGTGTCTGGTAGCTATAATGGTGGGTATTGTAGGTAGTTTTTAGTACTGGAAGGGGGAGGTACAGAGATTTGTGGGGCGGGGCAGCGGGCATTGGGTTCCAGCAGTTACTGACATATATTTTCAAGAAAGAGTATTTGAATGCGCTTTAGTATATTATAAATTACGAAGTTTGTAGTATTGGTATTCAACCGAGCCATAGGTGAGGTTGTTTTCCTGTACCAGGCAGGAAATGTAAGCCCATATACTATGTCCACAAACTTAAGATACTAATTCGTAGTACTTACTAAATCACTATAGGACAAATTACGATAAACATTTATCCATGTCAGGAATCGGAACGTTGAAAATGTGCATGATGTGAATTGGAACACACCGAAACGTTATCGAAACATATGGTATTGTTTCTTTGAAGGCATTATGTCAGGCTAAAATCACGTATTTTGATCAACTGTATTGTTTAAAGTAACGATGGAATGCTTGCCTATAAACAGAAGCAATTTGTTCTCCAAAACATCTCTTTCACTTCAAAATTCACATTTGTACACAATATATTTTTTCTTTGTGTGTGGATTTGAGTGAGCAAAGTTCTCAAACGCTTGGAATTTGGTTCACCGTGCTATATATGGGACTAAAGAATAAGTATGCGAAGAGTAAAATACCTTGGAAACAAGTCCTATCTTTTGAATATGTCATCACATAATGATAAGGTGCTCCCTAAAAATACACCAATTAGTAAACATGGTCGTGGAAAATCAAGCAAATCATTCGCGGAATCAGATCTTCTACTGCTCGGAATGGGAATTTTGCTTGGATGAAATGAGTTTTCGAGGAACAGTGATAATACTAGCTTTGCGTCAAACTGTATACATTTTAAACCCAATTCAAAAGAATGGAGTCAACATTCATGCCCACATGTGTAAATAACTGGAACTCAACCCAAATTGTGACTCGAGATCTCCCCCTTCAAATGGCATGTATACTCAATTAAACCACAAATACCCTAATCACCCATGTATTACTCTTATCAAACAGTGACTGATACTATAGACACTTCACAGAAGATGATGCCTAAGCAGAATGATGTCCTGCGCAGCAGGCTAGCATCAGCAAATTCACCCTCTGGGGACCTCATTCTGCTTAGGCCTCATATTCTGGGAAGTATCTATAGTTTCAAATTAACATTGTTTTTAGTTACTTTTTCCCTTCTGCTCAGTTTCTATATCCCTGAATTTGCAGAAGATAAAATGCATAATCGTGGTGACTAATGGGTGAACATCACCAACTTCAACTGGGGAACTTCAATCTGATCCTAGTTCTCCCATAGCAGTTGAGGCCTAAGCAGAATGAGGTTCCCAGAGGGTGAATTTGGTGATGCTAGCCTACCATGTGGGATAGCATCACTAAATTCACCCCCCAGGAACCTCATTCTGCAAATGACATACACTATTTCAAGGCTTGGGTCATTATTCATGCCTGACTTACCTTATCTAACTTTATCCAGGTGAATACAAGACACTGTTGATAGAGTCACTAACTGAAGTTAACGAGAGTGAAATGAAAGGGTGAGTAGCTATCACAATCCATATTGACCAATAATACCTCGCAAGGAGAATAGAATTACGTATTGCCAAGAATCTCATAAGTTAACACCAGTTGGGGAAATGAAACCGAAAGGAGATATCTGTCAAACGTACCTTCAAACTCAGTAACCCGTAGCTTATTCGAGAGTCTAATTGTTAGTGATGTTCCGATAATCGGAATCGGAATCGGCCATCGGCCGATAATAGCCCATCGGAAATTAATCGTACCTCGCAGTTGAACATCGGCTTTTACCGATTGTCAAAATAAATAAAAACGTTCTAGTATCTAAGCGCAATGTGCACGCTTTAATAAACATACGCAATACAACTGTAGTATTGAATGTAAAACGCAGTTGTAACAGCCTAAAAAGAAGCCATTGGCATCATCAAAGCAGTCTGATATGATGATATATTATAAGAATGGCAATACACATGCCCGACATCCCGTGTAATATGAAGTTATTGGTTCAATCGCGTTGACACGAAATAGATTCAAAGAAAGCTTTAATTAAAAAGCTGACCTGATTACAGTGAGGCTTCCTCTAGAGCACGTGTCATGTGACGTCACATGCTATGTCAATAACTTGAAGCACACACTGAATGAATTAATACAGTTGTTATCAGAACTGTCTTCAATAACGATCAATGTTAGTAGGGGCATAATTAGCTTTTTCGTCTGTACAACGTATGCTATGAAATACGCTTAGCTCCACGTTGAACTTGCGAAACAAAAATTGAGCAGGCGGAACTATAAAAGCTTCCGAGTTGTTAAAAGATAAAAGGTGTGACCAATGGAAACTTGGGAAATCTCAGACAAATATGACAGCAATTATTATCCATCAATCAAAATTTAGTTAATAATCATCGCCATTCCATACATTGTTGCAACTTACAAGTATTCAATCAAGACTTTTACTCTGCATGCAAGTGTTCCACACATGGTCATAACGTTACTCTGAGTCGGCACCTTTGATCTCTTTGTCAAAACAACTACCGGTATACATCAAAGGAAGCACACAACCGACGTCGGCAGAAATACTGTCACGACAGTGTGTATATATTTCTTTGATGTATTTGGCTTTGAAACTATGCGGGATATGGAGTGCATTGGGTGTATATAGGTCCATTATAGGAACAAACGCACAATATATATAAACATCGGAATCGGAAATCGGCCGATTGTGCCTCCAGTTATCGGAAATCGGTCCGATAAGCTTTTTCATTATCGGAACATCACTACTAATTGTCCCCCGAAAATTTTATTTTTGGGGGACTATAGAAACGGGCTCCATTCGTCCATTCGTCCGTCACACTTTTGAGTACCTTCATGGTGTAATCATCTCCGCCTACAGATTTCATCCCAGAGATTTGAAACTTCAAAATATTGTTGCCCATATATTGAAGATGTGCAACATGTATATAGATGACGGAAAAATTATTTTTTGACAGAGTTATTAACCCTTTTCGACATTTAT
The DNA here is from genome assembly GCA_032622095.1 of Siphonodentalium dalli. Classification (NCBI taxonomy): domain Eukaryota; kingdom Metazoa; phylum Mollusca; class Scaphopoda; order Gadilida; family Siphonodentaliidae; genus Siphonodentalium; species Siphonodentalium dalli. Next base: position 158,583,423 of record CP136063.1, on the reverse strand, counting down.
TTATAATTTTCAGTATGAGGGTACCTTCATGGTGTAATCAACTCCTCCTACAGTTTTGATCGTAGATATTTGAAACTTCAGAGTATTGTTACCCACATATTGGAGATGTGCAACATGTATATAGATGTCAGAATTTATTTCAACATTTTTTTTAATTTCTTTAACAAAGCGGCATCGACTTGCCACGTTTTCGGGGGACACTGTGGTCAGCTAACCTTTTATTTTAATTAGAACTGCTTCCCGACTTGACTTGAGGTCAGACTGGGCGGTATTGACATTTTAAAATAATAAATTTTCAAAATAACGCCGCAATATACGGTTTTATTGAATACTATTTTTCTTTTGAAATATACAATGTGAAATCACATCTTAAACGCGAGATATAACACTCTGGATTTTCGTTATAAGGGATGTAAACCACTATCACCAGGCAGTAAATGAGTAAACTATTCTTAGAATGGCTTGTACCCATTCTATAAAGTACCTGTCTTCTGGCTGTCTGCGGTTTTTCACACACAAAAAATTATGGAACGTTTTAATGAACTATTGAAAACACGAACAAGAGAATCATAATTAATCATTGAACAATATTGACAATGAGCAGTCAACAATCACCCATAGTGTTAATTCTGCAAATATAATGTCTTGTTGGCTGCACATAAGTATGTTACGCATATAGGTATGATGGTCCATTTGACAGTTGAGCTTATTTTTCTAAATTCAGCCCAAAATACAACTGTTGCTGTCATGTGTCTGTCGTCATTGCTAACAATAAAACAAGAAAATGGTACGAGAAGAAATCGGGGCGACCAAGAAAGACTGCTTTCAATCAGCGGTCCGCTGAAGTATTCAACTATTGGATTGTCATCTTATGAGATGATAAAATCGCGTTGGGATATATTGAATTTTTATTTGATGCACGGTTTCAATACGTTTTTTTTGCATTTCCATACAGACTATAGTCACTATTGAAATACCGCCCAGCCCTATCTTGAGGCACTGGCATTATAATCTATATTTGGAACAAAGTTGTATTTATGGCACGGAAGAGATCCACCATCTTTAGCGCTGTGCACGTACATTAATGCTCTAAATAATCGACTCCTTAATCACAGCAGAATTATTGGTAACTTTTCAGGATTTAGTCGGAAATATGGCTTGTTGCCATTCATCGGAAAGCTCTCCCCGAGAGCTTTCCGATGAATGGCAACAAGCCATATTTCCGACTAAATCCTGAAAAGTTACCCATAATTCTGCTGTGGTTAAGAAGTCGATTACTTTGAGCATTACAGTACCTCTGTTTTATATTCTGACAATGAGAACAACATGTCCTCATAATACGTTAGCCGTTCATAAAATATAAGGATAAAAACAAACTTTTGTATGCTCTTCTTTTGTTCTAGAAAAAATTGGGCCCCAGGCCAAAAAGAAGGGAATATGATGAGAAGAGAAACATACATTCCACAGAGCTTTCAGCGAAGTGTGCATGTTATGGCGAATGAAGCAGTTTTCAAGGGTATGTATATTACAGTGACACCTGCTTTCAGCGACCACTGCCATGACCGCATTTGTTGTGTACGGACTGGTTTTAATATATAAAGGACCTGCCGTGATCGACCACCTGTCAAACGCGACCAACGGTCGGTGTTTTGTGGCAAGAATGACCAAATTTACCCATTATGAACGACCACCAGACATGAAAGAATATGTCTTTTTTAACTAGTGCTTGTTTCAGCAGACACTTTGTCTCATAACTGTGCCCCAGTGAATTAGCGAGGCGTGAATAATATTGACCAGTGATGTATTAATTACAACTGCATGAATAGGTGCACTACGGGCTATTTTACTAAGATAATGTGGCTTGGGTATTTATGTAAACATTGTGAACTGTAAGGAGTCACCAATTTGTATTAATTTGTCTGCCGTCAGCTAAGCCTTATAAACTTTTGACTCCGGTTCCTAAAGCATTGTCATGTCTCTTGAATATTATTATTGACAAGACTAACAGCTAAACATGAACAACTCTAAATTTATTTTATTTTAAATAACAACCCATTGAGAGCCTCAACACGTGATGTGGTTTTTCTTGGAAACTAAATTATGTCACAGTAATGTCAACAACCATGTCATTGTCAATTCATTCTTGTTTCTTTTGAATTTATTTGAGATTTCTCGTGGGTGAAGAATGGGTTTAAGATAACTGGCCATTAATTCCGCTAATTAGTTCATTTAGTACAATATCAGGACCGTAAGAAGAGTCAAATGACGAAAGATAGGCGAAACAATTTTAACACACAGGGAGCCTCGCATACAAAGCCCTCAAAATTAAGAAAAATGTCCCACAGCAAATTTAATAACATGAGATTTTCATTCACCAGTAGTCATGTTGATTAACCCTTCCATGACCGGAACTTACTGAAATTTTGTGAAAACCCTGTGCCAATGTATTCTCTTATATGTGCGAGTCTCCCACATGGTTTCGAGGTTGGTGATTACCACCCGTTCAAAAAGTATGTCACGGTCAACATAATATATAAGAGAATACGTTGGCCTAACAATATTTACTTTGACCTTATAAGCCAGTGCATTCTCTTATATATGGGAGACTAGTGCTGGGACGGTTGGGGTTTTTTCCTAACAGGTTAACCACGGGCATTAACCTAACCATAACCGGTTAACCGTGACCAGTATTACCCTCAGTACGAGATTGAATACATACTATATACTACATACTATATCGGCAAAACAAATGTTTATTACGCGTCCCGGAAACGTTGATATACATGCGATCACAAACGATGTCTTGGACATACAATGCGTTCCCGTTACGGCGATCAAATAGTTGTAAATGTGTATAAATTAATTCAGTTTTGAGCCCATACAAACTAAAATATAATATAGATTAGTGGTGCGCTAGTATATCGATGTTTACGGGAGTTTCGCACTGCATAACGCTTGCTTGCAAAACCTTCAGCGACAAAATATAGTCCCCCCCCCCCCCCCCCCCCCCCCCCCCCCCCCCCCCTTGTGTGTATCTCGGGGCCCCCAGGATCGATTAGCCCAAACAATGTACTGAAGATAGGCATACTGTTGTTTAGTAATGTTAAGTGTTTGGGTATAGCCTATAGGCAGGTATGTATTAATCACAGTGGCTACACGATGTTACTTCAATTATTTAATAAACAAATTCAAACAAAATTAAATCGTTGTGATTCATTACTCAAGCCCCAGCCAGTGTTTAGGAATTAACGTTATCGAACGCATCACTAGATATACTCTTATTTCCCACTCTCAGTAGGCCTGTGTGCGACTTCATATTGGATGTTGATCCAGAATAAACGAATCGCCTTCGGCAGGCCTTGCATACCGCCCATTTCTTCTTCCTTTTTTTTTTCGTCATCTTCAATTATATGACTAAATGTCCCCAAACGTTTGATTTCCGTTTGTGTAGGTCTTCTGTCATCGCTTTGAGACGAACTAATGGTAATGACAAGGGGGGGGGGGGCAGTTTCAAGAAAACATACATAATATTGATGACGTAGTAAAAGTCTTGACTTGATTGCTTTGATGTATGCCGCTGTGCGCGTGCAGCCGGAACGTCATGTAATGCCGCCAAAGGAAATTGGCATTGAATGTGTAGCAAGTGATTCACAGACTGACACAGATAAGAGTGTTGTTGTTGGTTTCACGTCTAGAAAAGCCGCCGGTGATCAAACAGGCATGTGTTGTGGGGTATATGAATACACAATCAACTGTCCAAATCGCTTCTATAAGCGGCTACTACGTTGATAGTACGATCGTTATCAATATTACGGTTATCCGGCTGTGGCCTCCTCCAACCGGTTGACACGCATAACCGAACCGTAAACCGGTTATCCGGACAACCGTCCAGCACTATGGGAGACTTGCATATATAAGAGAATGCACTGGCACAGGATCTTTAATGCTGCTAAAGGGTTAATCCCCAATTGATATACATGTATAAGACCTGCCTGGGTTTGTTTTTTTTTCCCTGATATTCCTAAACCAAACAATAAAATTGCCATGGCAAAGACAAAAATAACACTCATATTAATTATTGTATTTTTTTTCTTTCAGGAAAATCATTAACAACGCTACTCGCGCCACATCATTTTGTTGCCATTCTTCTCCCCTGAATTGCCTGAAGAAGGTGCAAAACTTGTTGGACCGAAAACAAGAATTATCAATTAAAAAGATTCAAGATGTTCAATTGAGATTATCTATAGTTCACATTAGGGATAGGAGATACCATAGCCAGGAACCTTCGTCACAAATCAAGTCTCTAACCCAGTGAGAGCTTTCGATTAATGGCAACAAGCCATATTTCCGACTAAATCCTGAAAAATTACCCATAACTCTGCTGTGGTTAAGGAGTCCATTATTTAGAGCATTACTGTAGATCATCCTCTGCACAAGTTCTAGATAGCAGCAATCTGAACATCTGAACCGATAGTTTTGAGATTACATTAGTGACGTAGGTTCCTGGGCCCTGTATACGATTTGTGCTGCAATATGATTTGTGTCTCGATAGTTGATTTACAATACGAACATTCAATGCGGTGGGGTCTAAGAACCATTTTTTTTTCCTTAAATTTACTGATCTCAATAAAATGTTTAGCATAAGGGTGTTTGAAATAGGGTTTATAGGAAAAAAATTATTTTCTTTTTTAGGCCTTAGCCATGTGAAATCGGGGGAATCTTCAAGTTGTTTTCCATGCTATCCTATACTATACCACCTTTTTGCAGATACTCTGCATTCCACAATGACTGTATCTACACCACACCTTTGTATATTTGAACATATCCAAATTTGATAATTTGAACACCATCTGTCTCCTTGAAATTCAAATTTAAAACCAGGTGATCGGATAACTAGCGTCGTAACTCACAATCAGCTGATCATTGACTTATTGACTCAACTGGCATTCGCCAAATGTAAAGATAATCACATTTGGCAAAACAAATTTCATTTGGCAAAAGTTTTGGCAAGTCACTTTTAATTCCTCGATCAATCAATACCATTCATTTCTGGAAACTCTTACACTAATTTTATTAGTTTGTGTTTTATAAGGTTAAAGGTACTCAATCCGATTCGATGGTCCCCATATCATCTGATTCCAACAACAACATTTTTTAGCTCAACTTTACTTTGTAAAGTTTGAGCTATTGCCATGGCTTTGTCGTCCGTCGTCCGTGTGTGCGTGTGTACGTAAGGCGTCAACAATGCAGTCTACAGGTCGTACCTTTGGTCGGATCATTATGAAATTTGTCATAGCTGTTGACATCAACATTTAGACCAGAATGATTAATTTTGGGGTCATTCGGTAAAAAAACATGGCTGCCAGTGGCCATCTTGCATTTCAAAATTCAATCCATTAGCACGGGCCACATTTCACTCTTTGTATGACTAAATCCTTTAGCACGGGCTACAGGTCGTACCTTTAGTCCGATCATCATAAAATTTGTCATGGCTGTTGAAATTGGAATGTAGATGGGAACGAGTCATTTTGGGGTCATTCGGACAAAAAACATGGCCGCCAGCAGCCATCTTGGATTTCAAAATTCAATCCATTAGCACGGGCCACAGGTCGTACTGTTCGTCTGATCATCATGAAATTTGTCATGGATGTTAATATTGACATGTAGATGGGAACGAGTAATTTTGGGGTCATTCAGCCAAAAAACATGGCGGCCAACAGCCATCTGGGATTTTACTCTTTGTATGACTAAATTCTTTAGCATGGGCTGCAGGTCGTACCTTTAGTCTGATCATCATTAAATTGTCTTGAATGTTAATAATGACATGTAGATTGGAACGAGTCATTTTAGGGTCATTCGGCCAAAAAACATGGCCGACAGCAGCCATCTTTGATTTTACTCTTTGTATGACTAAATCCTTTAGCACGGGCTACAGGTCTTACCTTTAGTCTGATCATCATAAAATTTGTCATGGCTGTTGAAATTGGAATGTAGATGGGAACGAGTAATTTTGGGGTCATTTGGCCAAAAAACATGGCCGCCAGCAGCCATCTTGGATTTTACTCTTTGTATGACTAAATTTTTTAGCACGGGCTACAGGTCGTACCTTTAGTCTGAACGTCATAAAATTTGTCATGGATGTTAATGATGACATGTTGATGGGAACGACTCATTTTGGGGTCATTCGGCCGAAAACATGGCCGCCAGCAGCCATCTTGGATTTTACTTTTCTCTTCATGTCTATAAACTAGTATTAGACATTCAACTTTCCATATTCCTAATTGCTCCATTGACGGTAATACATTAAATTATTCCCTTTCCAAGTTGAGCTACAGTGTCATTGACACTTTCATTTTAAATGCCGCTTATAATATCAGTATCTGTAGTATAAAATTGCCCAAAACTTATTTATCAACATTTTGTTCAACAAAATTTGGCTGGATTGTCAAATATCTAACACCCAAAGCCACTTGATTTTTAGAGTTATTCATCTTCATCTGCAATTTGGTCCAAGACATCGGTTTGACGAATATTTGCTAGGCCGCCAAAAATTACATATCTTAGGAAATAACTGATTTCAAAAATCGATATCTGATCACTCGGTGCTTTGATGGGTGGGTTCCTCGACTCGAATCAAATATTTTTTACCCTCGAAGCCAAATAAATAGTAATATGGGAGCATTAATTCAGATTATGCATCTTTAATAAAAGTTAACACCTCTATCAAGATGCAGTTTTAAAATCTGATGGCACCATTGATGGATTTCTCTTATCATTATGTATGGTGGTTGTGTTTAATAGGTAATCCTCTTTGTTTCGTTGTGCCCTTGCCATGAAGCAACCCTACTTTAATTTTATTGTTCAGTTATTCGTTTATTGTTCTATGATAAACCACTGTAGAGAGGCGAGAGTTATTAATGATAATTTCACGTTGTAACCTGACATTAGATGGTATGTGGGCAAATCAGATCGCCTAGTTTTAGTTTTGAAATTTATGTTAATATGAATATTCAGTTTCGGAGGTTCGTGATATCGCCAGGTTGACTTTGATTGATATTTGTACTTAAAAGTTGAGTGTGAAGTTGTTATGTTGATGCGTTTGCTGTTTATTATTGATGGAGTGTATGCATTCACTATTTTTTTCCACCATTTGTTGTTGATATTTCAGTTTTTGACTGACTTTTGACTCTCCGATTTGATTATATTGTGTTTTTTTTTCATTATCAATTTCAAATCCTTATTCAATCAGTCTGACTCAACCACCCACATACAGCCCTCAAAATTATCTATGGCAAAAGGTGATGTTGTAGAAAAAGCCATAGAAGCCAATATAGAATTTCATGCAATTCTAAAGCAATTCCGTAGAAGAAAGATGTCAACGTATTCAAAGGAGTATAGCCAAGATGTATTAAACCTTTCTATACTAAATGGATTCTCCCACTCAGTTATAAAAGTATATATTGGAATGTTATATTATTAATTTGGAGGGGTGTTCAATAAAAATGAGCAGATGACAACAAACGAAAAGATAATAGTAGTGATTTCTATTAATTGGTGGGAACTGTTCAGATAATAAGTTCAACAAACAAACTTTGGTCATTTGCTGAACTTATTATCTGAACATTTCCTGAGGGACTAACTGTCGATGAGTATATAGAATAGAAAGGGTTAAATGATTCTAACGATTGTTAGACGTACAGTGGTTTCTTTACATATTGTAATTTATCACTCATCTATTTTGCAGTTCAACAATTTTCAGTGTAATACTGCATTGAACTCTATGTAAAAATCAACAAACTGGTAGTATTAAAAATTGAGCAAAAAAAGTACTGCGCAAATTTAAATACAAGTAAGATAGTTCCCTTACAAGTCTGATTATAAGTGTTCAGTCAAGATCATTGTCCTAAACAAAATATGAAGTGACTTATTCAATTGAGTTTGTGTAGAACAACATGTGTTTTCACCTGGTCTAAGCAGATTTTGATGATAACATGTTAAGATATTGATGTATTTACTTTTAAACAAGTTCACCAACATGTACAGTAATGTATGGAATACTATTAGGGCCACTTCCTAATGGTGCTTTCGACGCGCGACAAAAAGTGTGCCATTAGCATATGTTACGGTGCACATTTTGTCGCTTTCGGCGCGCGCCATTAGGAAGTGGCCCTAATAGTATTCCATAGTAATGCTCTAAATAATCGACTCCTTAACCACAGCAGAATTATGGGTAACTTTTCAGGATTTAGTCGGAAATATGGCTTGTTGCCATTCATCGGAAAGCTTTCTCTGAGAGTCCGTGTTATTGACTATTGGCATGAAATATAACCAAAACCAAAAATATATATATTCCACCAGGATTAAGAACAGCTGTGGCCCAGGAGTGTCAACCAAGTAATCGAGATTCAATCCAAGACTCCATCCCTTTATTTACCCAAAATGCATCATAATTCAAAACTAGGAGATAGAGTTATTCCCCTTCCATTGAGAATAATAGACTGGAAGTACATGTACAGTCCAGATCAAAATTAAGCACAACCACTGAGAACACACTTTGGTACCTCAACAAAAACATGTTCAGTTGATTATAAACATTAAAGGCCCACTTAATTTTCGATTGCCCAGATTACATTATTCCATATTATATACCTTTTGGAAGAGGAACCAAAAAAATATATATTCCACCAGAATACGAAGCAGCTGTGGCCTAGGACAGTCCAAGTGATAGAGATTCATTCCAAGACTCCCCCCACCCTTGTCAACCCAGAATGCATCAAAATTCAAACTAAGAGATAGAGTTATTCTCCTTCCATTGAGTATAATAGACTTTATAGTACAGGATCAAAATTAAATGCAGGACACACCTTGGTACCTCGACAAAAACAACATGTTCCCAGTTTATTCGACCGGATTAGTTAATAATACAATGTTTTGGAGCTTCTTCTTTCAAATGGTATATAATATATAATATGTTTTATATAATTATTAATAAATATTAAGTGGGCCGCCTTTAAGAAAGTCTGTTTCTGGAGTATATTTTCAAATTTTGAGAAAAAAATTAATAGCCTCCCTCCCTCATCTCAAAATTCAGATCTAATTGCCTTTAGAAGAACACAGATATTTTATTTTAACCCTTTACCCAACAAACCGGCCAAAACCGGCCAAATAAAGCTTCAACAGCCTAAAATATCTTCGGTCTGTCTCAATAGAGCCATACAAATATGGATATCATTGGAACCGGCTCCTTGACCACATTGTGATAGTTACAGTTATGCCCTGTGCCAATGCATTCTCTTATATATGCGAGTCGACCATAGGTCGCCTCGCATATATAAGAGAATGCATTGGCCTAAAAAAAATCTTTTTTTACCATTTGTTTCTTACATTCTTTAACAATTTTTTAATTTTTAATATCTTAAGCCAATGCATTCTCTTATATATGCGAGGCGACCTATGGTCGACTCGCATATATAAGAGAATGCATTGTCACAGGGCCATTCTGTTGGGTAAAGGGTTAATGGCCTAATTAGGAAAATATTTTTGACCATTTCATATGCAACACTCCACAGTGTCCGAGCAAACTCTGTGATGTTTGCCCACTTCAGGTTTACAGCTGCCCGTCGCGTTGTTTACTTGATAGTTGTACAGTTTGTTTGTAAAGATGTGTTTATTTGAGTTACTCTATAAGAATTTGGGGTGTTTGAAACAAGTGAATAGATTATTGTCCCAGACAAATAGCTCCATATCTGTAACCAATTTCTCGATTAGTGAAAATTTTGCTGAATAAAACTAAATTTTACTCCAAAATTCGGGACCTTATATCTGAATTATGGTCACAGTATAAAAAGACATTGCCCAACATATCCGTCTTCCACCGGTTGATATAATTAAAATTGACGACTTGGTAATTAATTAGACTGGCTCTAGTATGGAAAACTCCCAATTGTTATAGGCTGAGGTGCAGTTTATTGACGCCTGCAGAACTGATTTACACAAGCCTCGAAATCGTGATTCTGTCATTTGCAGAATGATGTCCCCAGAGGGTGAATTTAGTGACACCACCCCACACAGTGCGTTTTAGCACAACTAAGCTCACCTTTTGATGATATCATTCTGCTTAGGCCTCATCTTCTGGGAAGTATCCGTATTTATAGTCTCAAATTAACATTGTTTTTAGAAACTTTTTCCCTTCTGTTCAGTTTTGATATCCCCTAATTTGCAGAAGATAAATTGCATAATCGTGGTGACTAATGGGTGAACATCACCAACTTCAACTGGGGAACTTCAATCTAATCCTATGTCTCCCATAGCAGTTGAGGTCTCAGCAGAATGAGGTTCCCAGAGGGTGAAATTGGTGATGCTAGCCCACTGCGGGACTGCGTCACTAAATTCACCCTCTGGGGACCTCATTCTGCAAATGAAAGACACACTATTTCAAAGCTTGGGATTTTCAAGTACAGTAATGCCCTAAATAATCGACTCCTTAACCACAGCAGAATTATGGGTAATTTTTCAGGATTTAGTCGGAAATATGGCTTGTTGCCATTCATCGGAAAGCTCAGAGCTTTCCGATGAATGGCAACAAGCCATATTTCTGACTAAATCCTGAAAAATTACCCATAATTCTGCTGTGGTTAAGGAGTCGATTATTTAGAGCATTACTGTACGCCTTGTTTATAGGATGACCAGTGTGAATCTGTTTTGAGTACAGGGACCAGCCTAGAGGTTTCAAATTGTGAGAAGTCACTCCTCGATATTTGATTATTAGGGAGAAGTGAACTATTATCAGGGAGAAGTTCAATTTACACCCAAACACCAAACACCATTCTATAATCCAATAAGAATTATGCAATACAATAGCCCATTTACAAAACGATTATAATGAGTAAGGGCTCCATTATAATCAGAAAATATAATTTAAATTTGCTGTAGGGACATACATGTATGCATTCTGGTATATGAGAGAGAGGTCACTTCTAGGGAGAAGTGACACAATATATTAGGGAGAAGATGTCTCCCAAGTCGCACCCTTGGCTGGTCCCTGGTTGAGTAAATATGAATACTGACTGGTTTTTACTGTCTGCTATTTTTTTTTTAATTGTGAATTATTGGTGTTTGAATTTATGAGTGTAAGACAGTTTCAGATATTTTTCTGAATTTATTCGATGATCACATTCATGTTATTTCAGTGGTCAGCTATTACTTATGCAAATTCATTAAAATGATTATAGTTTAACTCTTTCATGATGGGAGCTACACTGGTGCAGCATTAAAGACCCTGTGTCAGTGCATTCTCTTAAATATGCGAGTTGCAGCCTCGCATATACATGTATAAGAGAATGCACTGGCTTACAAGGTCAAGATAAATATTTTTAGGTCAAGGTATTCTCCCTATGGGCGACTCGCATATACAAGAGACTGCATTGGCACAGGGTTTTCACGAAAATTCAGGAAGCGCTAGTCATGGAAGGGTTAATAATGTCCGTGATCGATGTGAATAGCTTGTTGGATGTTTGTGCATTTAATATTAGGGATGGGAGATGCGATTTATGTCAGGATACAAAAGTAACTAAAAACAATGTTAATTTGAGACTATAGATACTTCCCAGAAGATGAAGCCTAAGCAGAATGAGTCCCCAGAGGGTGAGTTTTGTGATGTTAGCCTGCTGTGTGGGTAGCATCACTAAATTCGCCATCTGGGGATCTCATTCTGCAAATGACAGACACTATTTGCAGGCTTGAATTCAGTAAAGAAATAATTCTGAAATGTAGTAATTGGAATATTGAAATAAAGTATAGGATATAAATTCTCCACATATAAAGACTCCACATTAGAAATTGTTGTGAAACAACCATTGATAGATGATCCAGGGATGGATGCAGGGATTTTGTGGGGACACCCTGTTTTTTTTTTAGATGATATGGTATATCCCAAACTTTACCCAAAGGCCGGCCTTAGTTTGGGATGGCTATGGGAGGTGGTTGACAGGGGGTTCTCTCCCCCAAGAAATGTTTGAAAATGCCATGCATTGAGAGATAATCTAAAGCTCTCAGTATTTTGGAGGTGAGGTGAACTAGGACAGTTTATCAATATTAAAGACATATTATGGACTTGTTCGAGTGTGATACACTTATAAGTTAGTACTCCGGCGCTATGCCAACCTGGAGAATTAATCATTCTACTAAGATCAAATGAATCGACCATACCACTCCATAGAAAACATCGTCTGAACTACGCTCAATTGTAAATATTTACACCTCATTTTCGGGACGCAACAATCGGCGATAAACTAACGCAAACGATTTCGACATTTAGAGTCATTGCACTTAATTATTATATAAGAATGACGGTGTGTGTCGTCAATTTTGATTAATATACATAAAAAATAACTACTTTGAGCAAGATTATTCTACCTCGTCCATTGGTCTGTCCATCTGCAATTTTGTCCGAGCTTTTATTCCTCCATTTTTTTTTATCAATTCTTTTGAAACTTTGCACATATATTTAGTACAGTGGGAACCTGTGCCCTTGCGATTATGAGGTCTGTCCAACTTTTTTTGTGTGGAGTTATCCCCCTTTTTCGACTAGGAAATGTTCAATACAGGGGTATATATTTGCCCGAGCTTTTATTCCTACATTGTTTGGTCAATTTTTAAAAAACTTTGCACAGATATTTAGTACCATGGGAACCTGCGATTATGAGGTCTGTCTGACTTTTTTTTGGTGGAGTTATCCACCTTTTACAACTTAGAAACTTTTCAATACGGGAGTATACCTTAGTCCCACCTGGGACAGGACCATCTCTAGTTTTTTTTATTTATTAATAATTTATTCTGCAATTTGGGTGCCCAAACCGGTTACCGGTGTGAAATGGGCCCTGGATCCATCCCTGGATAGATCATCATTTTGTATTGAATGTCAACTTCAGTCTGTGTACTGAAATAAAACCCTATAAAAATGACTTCTGGCAACATTACACAATGTGAGGAAAGTCACTGCAATTGCTTTCAATTATAATTAGCATTTTGTCATATCATGATTGAAAATATTTTTTGTATCTTAGCATTCCGTATCTCGATTCACTGATGCACATGGTGTATCCCATCCCTATTTAATATCAGTACAGGTAAGTACAAAACAAGTTCTGGAGGCTGTTCCAACAGTTCAGGCTGAATAGTGGATTAGAAAAAAAATGGGGTCAATCATATATATATATCAAAAGCATCACTTGGATATGAGGAATAGAATACTTGAGTTAGTCAGAAACAAAAATCTGTGCTTTTGGGGGAAAAGCCAAATTTTTCATGGAAACTCAAATTTTAATGTTTTACTGGTTTGATATACGAAAATCATGATTATACATAAAATTCATATTATCAACCTCGAAAACCCCATAACCCATTTTAACCATAATCAAATGCCAGGGTTTAGGCTATTTATGGGAGAGTGAAAGGTTAAGTAATGCAAGGATGTTTCATCGGCAAAACATAAAATTGATACTGTATGTAAAATAAATATATATGTACATGTATATCTCAATGTAATAATTGTCAATTTGTGTATCTTTGGAGAGACTTACAGTATTGCCCTAAATAATCGACTCTTTAACCACAGTAGAATTGTGGGTAATTTTTCAGGATTTAGTTGGGAAATATGGCTTGTTGCCATTCATCAGAAAGCTCTGTGAGAGCTTTCTGATGCTCTCAGTGAGAGCTTTCCAATGAATGGCAACAAGTCATATTTCCGACTAAATCCTGAAAAATTACCCATAATTCTGCTGTGGTTAAGGAGTCTATTATTTAGGGCATTACTTATATCTCCATGAAATGGTTCTCTAGTGGTTAGCGTTAGCCGGCAAATAAAATTACCTTTGTTTATCATTCTCTCTTGGTTTTATTAAGTGGGAGATACACAGGCGATATTAGCATTAATCTATGGAATGGGACGTGTATAGTATGTGTGTGTGGGGGGGGGGGGGGGGGGGGTGGGTGATTTGGGAAAAGGGGCCCTAAAAGGGACCCACTACCCCTAGAGTGGAAAACCTGTCATGACACGTGTGTATTTTATCACATTCAAAGCTGACATTATACCTGGATAAACCAAGCATTGATTTAAGATGGTATATCTCTTCCAAACATGTTTTCCGGGGTATCAAATAATAAATAGGAATCAAAGACACCTGTCTGGAAATGCTTCCATCAATTAATATTTTGATTTTACTTGCAATTTTTTCGGGTATAATACATACCTTTTGGGACATACGAACTATAGAGCTTGTTTTGTACCAGTGCCTGTCAACTGTTTATTTTTATAAAGGAAATAAAGAGTTCTCTGACCCTTATTCAGTTTCTTATTATTCTCCTCGTTATGTTTGTGTTGTATGTGGCTTTGTTTCGCCGAAAAAAATATGACTTCGTCCAATATTAACACTTTCTATACTAATTGGATTCTCCCATTCAGTTATAAAAGTATACATTGGAATGGTCTATTATTCAATTTGATGGATGTTCAAGAAATTTAAGCAGAATGTAAAGCTAATACAAGTGCAGAAGGATTCATATTCTTTATGGTCGTTTGTTGAAATTATTATCTGAACATTTCCTAAGAGAATGCATTGTCACAGGGTTTTTGCAAAATTTCAGGAAGCTCCAGTCATTGAAGGGTTAAAGAATCACAATATGTAAAAACACTTCCAGGTTCAGCCTGTTTTTCCTTAACTGAACTAAACTCATCAGGTTTGGGAAATCTCATTTATAGATATTCTAGTTAAATATATATTTGACTATTGGAAAACTAAATTTGATCCAATTTCCATTGCATGTAAGCATTGCCACAAGGTGCTGCAACTTTTGTCACATGTTATCTTGCTACACCTTAAAGATGCATAATCCAGTTAAGCGCCCCTCAATTACTATTTATTTGGATTCGGGGTAAAAAAAATTAGGAATTTGAGTCAAGGAACCCACCTATCAAAGCTCTGAGTTATTAGATATCGATTTTTGAAATCTTATTTTTCACCATCGAATATTATTAGTGGCCAGTAAACAGCCAATGGTCTTGGACCAAATCAAATCAGATTGAGTACCTTTAAGAAAGAACTTCCATCAAAATATCTTTTGCACCAGCTTGCGGGATAATCGAGAAGCACATACATCTGCTTAGAAATATGTTCTAACATTTTATATTGAACTTGATGCATCCACATATGCTCGAGACCAATTGTCAGACAAAATTGACAGTGTTGGAATATTTTGTTAATTGTAAATATACATGTAGGTCATATAATCGTGAATCATCTGCATTGGATAGATCATCTCAGGTGTGCCTTCAGAATTAAGAAGGGTGACATAAGTCTTGATTGGGAGTTATTAATAGAGTTAATAACACCCTGCTTAAAGGTACGGTTGGCCTTGGCGGTGGGTATCCTGTAAAAATATTTATACCTGTCAAAAACCGCCACAAACAGAAAGAACATAAAAATGTAGACAGACTTTGTCCGTATACAAATAAGAAATATCGCATAAACAGTATGTTATTGTTATTTGTTTGACCATTGTTATGTAAACAAAAGCATAAAAAGTTACTTTTCTGGTGTTTGTTTATATTATGATAGTAAACATAAAGAGCGTTCTTTGTTGGTGAATTCCTGATATGGAACAAATAAAGAGCGTTTATGCCATTTTTGTGTGATTAGCCAGTAGCATTGTGCTGTCTTCTGTAACACAATCAGGCTCTTGTTAGGTAAAATATAGTAGGTCTTTATGATAACATGCTGTTTACGCGATGGTCATGGTACCGGTATATATGAACGAAACTGTATGCGTTTTTCTGTTTACGGTGATTGAAACAAATATGAATATTTTCGACAACTAAGGCCTCCCATGCCTTTAATGGTTTGTCGTCTTTGCTTTTGGGGTTTTAATGATTTGTCACATTTGTGGTTTTGAAACTTTGGCGCTGATACAATGTTGATGTTAGGAAATAATCTGTGTCATATTTTATTTATTTATTTATGCAAAATAGTTAATAAAATATATACGAGGAGATAACAGACATAACAAATACACGACAATAGTTTAACAAAAAGCTTAATGACTAAAGACTCATTTGAGATAAGCTATCCAATACACAGTGTGATAACTCTATTTTATTACAAACCTATAGGTGATTTATGAGGATTTCTCGGTGAACTAAAAGTGGTAATGTAAAACCTGTGAGTTACGTCCCTGGTGATTATATGCAACTTTGGACAGCCAATGAAGTCAAGCGGAATCACAAATATTCAAACGACGTGTTCATCAACGAAACAGAAAGTTGAGACTTGGCATCAATTGATTTTGATGATTCACTTGGGAGGTCGGACCCAATCATCAAAACCAATTGATTACTCTCCATGTTATCCTTAAACAACCATGCATAAGTCATAATGACCTTACCCGAGTGTGAATCGCGGTATTTCCCTCAACAGCACTTGTATCTCGCCCCAAATTGGAATCTGGTCACAATACACATGCCCATTTATAGATATTCCAAGCATGGTTTTGCCTCATTTAGTGGTTTAGTTGGGTACACAGGGATGGACCATCCTGGAGGGGCGACTTATCTACTTGTTGTTACTCACTATAATGGTTTTACAGATGGGATCCTGTGCTGAACAGACTTAATGGATAGTAGAAGGGTGGTGTTTGGGGTGCAAATTGAACTTCCGCCATTGTTATTTGAATTTATCCCTGATAACAACAGACCACTTCTCCCTAATAATAAGGGACTTCTCCCAATTTGAAACCTCTGGGTGACTGTCATGGCATGTATTTCGAGTTCACAAGGATAACAAATCAGTTTCATCCATTTATTACAACATTATTCAAACAAAACATATCAGTTTTTATATGAGATATAAATACACAACAATCAAAGATAACCAATCACCGTGGTACATTATCTAATCAAGGGGATTTGACTACGATCATAGATTGTCATTGACCGCTATTGTTGATCGCCATTTACATAAAAACCTGCACATAGCACTTCAATTTATTAGTTCATTTCAATTATGAGCAATCATGAGAAAGGTCTTGGAGAGCAAAACTATTTAAATATACCACTGACAAAAGGAATGTGTTTTGTGTATTGAACACAAAAACGTTCTTCAGTCTGATTATCTACCGCAATGTGCGAGATATATGCAGAATTTTATTTGGTGAGTGTTTGCAATTTAATCATGAGGCGGTGTCTTGAAAAAATTCCAAAATCTTACAGATTGGGTCAATTGTATAGACGACAGTGTCTGTCATAAATGCTAGCGAAGATTGCAGGTACATTGTGCGTTCAGCTGCTACGAAATAAAATACCAGTTTATAAAATAAACCTGGTGAATAAGATCTCTGGTGTCACAACGATTTAAAAGGAATAATTTTCAATCAAAAACCACGCAAGATATTGTAGAATAGTGTAGTGTTCTAAATATAGAATTTGCTGTTTGCGAAAATTTAAACAATTTTCTTGTGACAGAAGCTTGAGTTGACTTGTGTCTTTGACTCGGACATAACCCTTTCTATACTGAATGGCTTCTCCCATTCAGTTATGAAAGTATACATTGGAATGGTATAATAACTGGAGCTTCCTGAAATTTTGCTAATGCCCTGTGCCAATGCATTATCTTATATATGCGAGTCTCCCATCATGAAAGGGGTATTAATTTGGAGGGAAGTTCACATACTAAAAGCAGACGACAGACAGGCAAAAGTGCAGAATTCATATTTATTGATGAGAAATGTTTAGACAATAAGTTCAACATATGACCTATGATCGTTTTTTGAACTTAATATGTGAACATTCCCTGAAGGGACTACTCGTCAGTTGTGGGAAGTGAGAACCATATTTAGAACTCAATTTGAAAGAGTTTTGATCGCTGTGTGTTTATATCAATTACAACTTATAAGCAAATAAATTAACACAATGAGATCAATACCTATAAAACTGCTCAGAGTTCCTTATACAATTCCGTGAATGAAATGACCACATACCTTTGTACACTGTGGATGAATGGAAGTGAAATTATTTATAGGAATTTGCAGAGTACTATAATTTGAGGCAGAGAAAGAGATAAGTCAGAACGGTGACAGACACACAAAAAATAACTGCTGAAAGTTGCTTTCCTTGTATTGGTGGTCAGGGGCACCCGAGTAAAACTGCAGTGTAACAGAGACAGTTATACCCATTCTAGCAGCTTAACCTCTTCGCTGCTAAATGACGTTATGACGTCCTGTGCTGGGCTGTTGACGTTATTGCCATTTTCCAGTGGGAAAATATAACGGGGAATATCACAAGAACCATAAAACTGACCCAGTTGAAAGGCTATTATCGCTCACAAACTGAAGTAGGTCTGTAGTACCTACGGACCATATAGCACACGGTGTGCACTTTTATGTCCGTAATAGTTACGGACGTCATAGCAGCTAATACCTGACTGAAAAAAGTGCTCTTTCTGGAAGTTGACCTCGGTCGCTTCTGGCGTCCATGTTAGTGGTATGATAAGCTCTATTTCTATGCCAAATTTGTCCCAGAAATGGGTTCTGAGTTTGAACAGTCCAACAATGAACATCGTAATTTTGAGCAAACAAGCAGAAACAAGTAGCAAGATTTATTTTCAAACAGCTAATCACACCGAACCTGGAGTTATCACAGGTGATGCATACAGTAATGCCCTAAATAATCGACTCCTTAACCACAGGAGAATTATGGTTATTTTTTAAGGATTTAGTCAGAAATATGGCTTCTTGCCATTCATAGGAGAGTGAGAGCTTTCCGATGAATGGCCACAAGCCATATTTCCGACTAAATCCTGAAAAATTACCCATAATTCTGCTCTGGTTAAGGAGTCAGAAATATGGCTTGTTGCCATTCATTGGAAAGCTCTCAGTGAATGGCAACAAGCCACGGAAAAGTTACAGAACCAACGGATTGGGTCTCGAGTTTGGCGTACTCTAAGAAGCGAGATGGATCCCTGCGTATATGCTTGGACCCTAGACACAAGCCATATTTCCGACTAAATCCTGAAAAATTACCCTTAATTCTGCTGTGATTAAGGAATCGATTATTTAGGGCATTACTGTAGATATTGAAATCTGCATGGCTTTATTGTTATATCTTCATAAAATTGTTTTCTGATGACCGGGGTGTTTGTCGCTCTGTACTAATAACACTCTGCCTCACATTACAGCACTACGAAAAATGTACAAATAATTACTTCCCTTCAACTACATCCAGTGTTTGTAGACAATACTTAATCCTACGATGCATACGGTAGCATTCATGCACAATCAGGCCTGACATTCATAAAATCTGATAGTGAACAACATATGCGCTCCTCAATTTGTCTAGAGGTGATTCGAATTCTCGTTCTTGTGTGTTTGCAAATGGTAGACCACCAAGAGGTGATCGGCATGTGACAATTCGAACACTGAGAACAAACCAAGCACAGGCAAAGAATGTGTTCGCGTGTTAGGATGTACACTTCCCACTTATCGGGGGAATGAAAAAAAAAAAAAAACATGAATGTGATGTTACAGTGTTCCAGGGTCAGTTTGAACTGTCAAGAACCCAAGCGAATATAATAGTTTATAATTTATTCCATGGACATTCAATTGGAGATCGATGGAAAGATATTTCACAATTATGTTGAACAGTACAGCAATTTGGCTGTGCACTGGGATGTGCGATACCAACATTACATATAACTATAATAGTTGATTTCAGGATGTACCTAATTATGGTTTTGATGGTTCCAAAAAAAAAAAGATTTTTGTAATAAGTCATTGAACTGATGCATTTTCGAAGGTTGAGAAAAAGACATGATATGAACTACAGTCAGAAGGATAGATATACCAGTAGACATATCTGTTGATATTTATAAATTAACCAGTGGTATTTCCAACAAGGGGCCATAACTCTGGTGAAAATTGGCACGCTGAACCCAAATTTGAACTTTACCTGTATTTTGGGCTAGAAAACTTAAACCAAATTTTATTCCATTCAGTTCAGACTTACTAAAGTTATCATCCAGAAACTATAAAAAGCGAAAGGACAGACAGAGCAATAACATAATAAGTCCAATGGGCGTATCAAAAAAATAATGGGTTTTACAAAATTTATAGTGGTGCCAAATTAAGATTTGATATTCTGTATTGAGAAATTTGCAGATTCTGCTTAAGATAGTTAAAGTGGCTTTATCTCTGGTGTTTAATAATAAAGGAATATTATATAATGGTAAAATCACATGTGTTGGATTTTTTGGGGTGCAAACAAAACATTTATATCCTAAAAATATTTGAGGCATACAGTAAGCATGCAATACATTTCATTCCTGCAAACTGTCAGGCCTGTACTGACCCTTTCATGATTGGAGCTACCTGAATTTTTTTGTGAAAACTCTGTGCCAATGCATTCTCTTATATATGTGAGTCGCCCTACTCACATATATAAGAGAATGCATCGGCCTAGCACTATTTATCTTCACCTTGTAAACCAATGCATTCTCATATATGTGAGGCTCTCTATGGGCGACTCGCATATATAAGAGAATGCACTGGCACAGGGTCATTAATGCTGCACCGGCGCACCTCCCGTCATGAAAGGGTTGAGTCTAACATTTCCTAGGACAGGGAACCTATGTCATAATTAGCTCGAAAATGGCAGCAGGATATTTCACATCGAAGTTTAGTATTCATAGTTTTCTTCAGTTATATAAATAACTCAATCAAGAAGGACAGCAAAGTGAGCTGTGTATCAATTATTGCTAGCTCTCTAAGAATCGCATCCAAATAAATATGACTGTTGAGAAGATAATATGAATCGTACGTGACACGTACAGTAATGGCCAAAATAATCGACTCCTTAACCACAGCAGAATTATGGGTAACTTTTCAGGATTTAGTTGGAAATATGGCTTGTTTGCATTCATTGTCTCACTGAGAGCTTTCTGATGAATGGCAACAAGCCATATTTCCAACTAAATCCTGAAAAGTTACCCGTAATTCTCTGCTGTGGTTAAGGAGTCGATTATTTAGGGTATTACTATAGTGGGGCAACCACACATGCTGTGCCTCAAAATTGCCTTTTATCGGCGACATATATATATATAACGCTGAGAATAATTTAAGTAACATCATGCACTGGTCCCAGCTGAGACGACATGACAGGACTTGTCATGGATTGTGCAATCTTGGTTATAATGATTAAAATAATTTATGTTGATTTGCGGCTCAATATGTTGGGAATGTTACTGATTCCACCAGAAATTAGAAATTGTCTCATAAATTACGGAAAAGATGATGTGTGTGAATCTCTTAATTTCTTTGCTTCCAATCACTATTCACTACCCTGTACAGACTAGGCATATGATGCTACAAACAGCATATCTTCCCATTCAAGTTTGCTCATAATTCAGGAGTCTGTCTTGACTTGGTTAGCAATGAGGGATAACAGTAATTTGAACCTGTCAGCAACCTGAAATAATAAAGGCAAAATAATTACCCTATCATCCAGCATTAACACAGCTGTAACAATGCTATAAACACCCCACCACATTGCGTAATCCTATGGCCATGGGTAATTAATGTTTACCGTCATCAATATTATGAGAATTAAATGTGAAATGCGGTGATTATTCATTATTAAGAGGTTTCAGTAGTTACTTATATACAGTAATGTCCTAAATAATCGGCCCCTAAACTACAGCAGAATCATGATTCAGTCGGAAATACCGCTTCCTGCCAGTCATCGGAAAGCTCTTGGTGAGAGCTTTCCAATGAATGGCAACAAGCCATATTTCCGACTAAATCCTGAAAAATTTCCCATAATTCTGCTGTGGTTAAAGGGTCATATACTTCGGGCATTACTGTAGCACAAAGTAATTATAATATATCATAAATATTCGCACCAATCATCTATACATTAATTTTATGCAAATGAAGCATGTGTTTAGGGACAAAGAGTAAATGTTCTTATCTGAATTATCATAGGGGACACTCTTTCAGACAATGGAATTGTGTCAAATCAAATGCGTTATTATTTTCTGCTAAAAAAGGAAATGTGGCGATTGATGCTAAACATAAAATTAATTAACCATGACCTAAATTAGCTCAATAATATGTGTTTATCAGAAAAGGCCCAAATCCCTAGTGAAACTTGTTGAACAGAACCCATGATTGAGCTAGATCACCTATATTTGACATAGTCATTCCATACACTAAATTTAATTTCATTTAGGCCGAGGAAAGATACATTATGCATTATACATACCTTAGGCAATAAACTCATATAAGTATCACACGAGAAAGTCAAAATTATGTTCAGATTTTGAAGAAAAATAACAAGCAAACAAATACTATTAGGTAAAAAACATCCATCAAATAGCATTCTCTTCAACACAAAGGATGTTACATTACAATCCAGAAAAGATTAAATTCTTTCTAAATTTCCACGAACGGATATGACACATGGATGGACATGTAATTTAGCCTCTCTATTAACCCTGTTTATTTACTAAATGGATTCTCCCATTCAGTTATGAAAGTATACATTTGAATAGTCTATTATTCATCTGGAGGGGTGTTCAGGAAATATATGCAGACAGCAGACAGACGAAAAGATAATACTAGCGCAGAAGTATTTTTATTAATTGGAGGGAAATGTTCAGATAATAATTCAACAAATGACCTATGACCGTTTGTTGAACATATTATCTGATCAGTTGCAAAGGGAACTACTTGTCAATGAGTATTGCGAAAAGAAATGGGTTAACAAGCCATAGTCTGCCAGAGATTGATAAACAATTTAAATCTTTCTTATGTTTTTCTAAATTAATATTGACAATTAATACCTGTTGCAGCGTTTTTGTTTTTAACTTTTCTGCTATTGTCTCAAAGGTCGATGCTTTTGGTGCAAGAGCTTTACACATCTCTAACACAGTTTTATCACTTTCCCTGAAATGAGAGACATATCAGAAAATAATGACATTTTATTCTCTTAGTCATGGAAATTACAGTAATGCCCTAATTAATCGACTCCATAACCACAGCAGAATTATGGGTAACTTTTCAGGATTTAGTCGGAAATATGGCTTGTTGCCATTCATCGGAAAGCTCTCAGTGATTATATCATTTCCCCAAGTTTCAACCGATCTCCGTGTTTGGCACATATCAGCCACCATACTTTAGTCACATATTCACAGCCATCAACTTTAGTTGTTTCATACACAATTTGACCGAGCTTTCCGATGAATGGCAACAAGCCATATTTCCGACTAAATCCTGAAAAGTTACCCATAATTCTCCTCGAGAGCTTTCCGATGAATGGCAACAAGCCATATTTCCGACTAAATCCTGAAAAGTTACCCATAATTCTGCTGTGGTTATGGGGAGTCGATTAATTAGGGCATTACTGTACACAAACAAAACATGAATGCCTACATGAATGTTTCTATTTAAATGGAGCTTTTCTTCAATGAACATCATAACAAGAATCGCATCTGAGATGCAGTACTTATCGAGTTGCAGTAGCTATGCCAAACATGGGCCTGGATTGAAAATGCATTAATTGTAACTGACTATCATACACAACACTGTTGAGGAAGTCATACCAAATATTCCCACGTGAACCTCGGCAAAGTTATTTTACTATCGTGATCAAATGTCACGACAATAAACTAATTAACCCATTCATGACTGGTGCTTCCTGATTTTTTGCGAAAGCCCTGTGCCAATACATTCTCTTATATATGCGAGTTTCCCAAAGGGTGCCTCGCATATATAAGAGAATACATTGGCCTAACAATATTTACAGTGACCTTGTAAGCCAGTGCGTTCTCTTATATATGTGAAGTAGGACCCTGCGAATATTTGATATTTGTTTTGTTATTTGATTCAACCTCAATATTCGATTTGACTTTGAAATAACGGATAGTAATTTCGAATACACCAAACCAGTGAACACTAACACAATGCATTTATCAGTAATATTTGAACATTCACAACTACTGAAAAGTATAAAAAGTAGATACACTCACAAGTATACCCTCACAATCTGCCGATTTAAGTTAACTTTAACTGTGAATATAACAATTTAAGTCATGATTTATTCCATGGACATTAAATTAGAGATCGATGGAAAGATACTTCACAATACTGTGGAACGGTATGTCTTGTTACTGTGAATACATGTTATTAGATGCATTATCTTTTTTGCTCAGTTTTGAGTTGCAGTGGCAGTTGTAATGTCGTTAGCGAAAGCCCTTTAATCAAACCCCTGCTTCATAGTTGAGAAAGTCGTGATAGCGTAATTCTGCAATGGTCCATCTCCTATTGCGCGTTTTGAATCGATGTGAAATTCTCCACTAATGACGTCGGAAGTTTTTATTTACCGTGCACGAAAAGTGTATTTTCCTAATTTTAAAGATGTTCTATCTTGTTAGGGCACCACTTCCAACAACAGCAAACTTCCACGAAACTTGTTATGAAGGTAAGTTTGCATTTTTATTCCCAAAACCAATAGAAACATCCGATGAGATGTTACCCATATATCACTTAAATGTTTTAAAAAATAAAGAAAATATTATGCATTACCACATATGATCAGTGTAATGTTCTAAAACAAATGGCCACATTTTTTGTCTCAGCTTAGTTTGAAAAAAAAAACTGTTTCATAGTGATTGAAGCTCCTGTTGATGGGTGACTGACTCAAAATTAATATTTTATACTTCTGAATCAATAAATTAACCATTCCATGACTGGAGCTTCCTGAAATATTGCGAAAATCCTGTGCCAATGCATTCTCTTATATATGGGAGTCTCCCATAGGGAACCTCGCATATACAAGAGAATACATTGGCCTAACAATATTTACCTTGGCTTTGTAAGCGAGTGCATTCTGCTATGTATGCAAGGCTCCCTATGGGAGACTCGCAGATATAAGAGAATCAGGGCCTAAAATCTGACCAGAATCATAATACTTAGTTTGATTCTTGTAAAAGCATTCTCTGTAGAAATGCTATATTTTTGATTCTCGCAAATTTCTATGGATTTTAAGGCCTGAAGAATGCACTGGCACAGGGTGAATGCTGCACCAGTGCAGCTTCCACCATGAAAGGGTTAAGTTCGGGGAAAAGATACGCCATCTTTAAATAGTCCATGCTAACCTGTTCCATACATCTGTATACCGGCACGCCCCGTCAGTACCGACCTCAATCATGCTGCTACAGGATTCTGAAGGCAGCAGATGAGACTCCCCGTCTTGCTTTATAATGGTCTGATCAACCAAAGTTACAAGTGGTGATGCTTTCTCTGCGGTAATATCACAAGTTTGCTTCTCAGTTGCAGGTGGTGTATTATGGTGTTCTGTGATGTCCGTTGGCTCAGGCTCCATGATATCCGGAAGAATTATATCCACAATACCTTCTAATTTATCCTCTGCATGAGGTGCGGAACAAATCTGAACAGCTTGAAATGTTTCTCGATTGTCCTTTCCTGCAACACTACTGATTAGATTTGATGAAATAAGAAGACCTTCACTACTAACAACATCTTGGGAAATAAACGTTTTGTCAGAATCCTCCACATTTTTGGCTGTTTTTGTGATTTCATCGGTTAATGCAGAAGTAACTGTTGTCGTGTCTGGTGCCTCTCTTTTAGTAACCATACTAATCATTGGCATAAAATTAAGGTCTTCAGTCGCTGAAATATTAACAGTCGGTAACACAAAGTCAGTTGTTGTTTGGCTCACTGGTACAACAGATATTCCAGCTAAAGTTGGAGTGTCTTTGAATAATGCCGGAGCATCTGTGACTAATGTTGGAGCATCCGTCATTAATACAGGAACATCTGTTATTAATGCTGGCACTTCAGTGATTTGAAATGCAGATATCTCTGCTGCTATCGTAACAGGTAACAGAGATATTTCCGCAACTGCCGGAGTTCCAAAGATTGGCAAAAGTGACACCTCTGTTGTTGCCACAGTAACTTCTAGGACATCAGGATTAGAGTCATTGGCAACAACACCTGTATCCCTCTCTCTAACTTCAATAGGCATAGGAGCAATATTATCGATAATTTCCTCCTTCCTATCAGCAATTTCTATTGTAGGAGGTGGAACAAATTGGATATCAGTGCACGATGCTTTATTTTCTAACACATAATGAAGCACCCTGTCTGTGTCGCTTTGTTTTGTAACATGAGTAGCAGAAACAGCAGGAATCTGATTTTGAGGAATAAACACATCGCGAACCACTGACGTGACAGGAATGTTATCCGAAAATCGCATTGTCGGGGTTACTGTTTGTGGTGGCTCAAACATTTTCGTCTTCAGGGCGTCATGAAGGAAGACGCCAGAGTCATGTTTTTCTGTGATTTTCACAACAGGCCGCGCTTCACGTTGTAGCGCTTCCAGAGTCTTGAATGTGACAACGTCATGTAAAACAACATCGCTGTCAAGATTTCTGACAGCAGAACTGGTTGTGGTGATATTTTTCGTCGGCGTCTCGCACACCATACTTGCCTCTGATGACATCATTTTCGACAAAAGTGACCCGTCCATTGAGAACTCAGCATCTTGCTGATTGATCATCGCAGTCTTAAACGCTTTTTCTAAGATGTCCGATGTCATACTATCCTGAGAATCAGCACTAAAAGGAAGAGACGACGCAAAACCTTGAGAAGTAACATATCCACGATTAACTGAATTTTGAATACTAATGTTGGATTCAGACATTGGAACAGCAAACGCACCCCTTGACAAACCTTTCTGTGGTAAATGCATGGAAGCTGATTCTGTCTGGCTGCTTGTGTGGTTGCTTTCAGTTCGAGAGGTTGCATTCATTGTAAACCCAGAAAAACAAGACAAGTTTGATATATCTCCGTTTGATGGCGATTCGAGCAGAATGCGACTGGCTTGATGATTCGACTCAGGTGACAAGCCGGATCTCATTTTTTTCAGCCGTTTCAGAGTAACGGCTACATCTGTGGAATACTGCTCCTCGAACGCAGAAGAATCAAGTGATGAGTCAGAAGATATACTGTCAGATATCTTGATTGGTTTTATTCTCTTCCTCTCCATCACGTCATTCAAAGAAACAAAGCCTTTTTGTATGTTGCCCTTCTTTGTCAACGGCAACTGAAATAGACATCAGAATAGAACTCAATTCATAGTTATTTCCCTTCAAAATTTCTTTGAGATTCTATAACCCATTGAGATACTCATGCGGACGGGCAAAAACCATTATTTACAGATGAACAAATAAGGAAATCGGAATGTGAACGTCATTGTACCAAATCCTCCATTTCATATTTCATTCATAACCCAACAAAAGACAGACGAAGTCATACCAGTATACCCCCCTCCCCCATCACCATTTATCTTTGAAGTTAAAATAAATAAAGGTAAACTCTAGAATAGACAATAATCACATCAGGGATGCGGGGTTGACTTGTAATAGCTATGCCAAACATGGGCTTGGATTGAAAATGCATTAATTGTAATTGTGACAACTATGATGATTTCTGACATACCTAATATTCCCCTGCATACGACCTCAGCAAAGTTATTGTGTTATGCGATCAAAATTCACAAAAATGAAGCAATTAAGGTCTGTAACTCCACCCCAAATACAGAGACCTGGCCAGTTTTCAAACTCAATCAAGACATTGTTGAGCAAGTCTCATATACCGTATATTAACCCTTCCATGACTGGAGCTTCCTGAAATTCTGCGAAAACCCTGTGCCAATGCATTCTCTTATTTATGCAAGGCCTAAAATATTTATCTTGTAAGCCAGTTAATTCTCTTATACATGCGAGGCTCCCTATGGGAGATGCGCATATATAAGAGAATTCACTGGCACAGGATATTTAATGATGCCTGTCATGAAAGGGTTAACAAAATCAGTTGATAATCGTTCAAGTTATCGCGCTGTTGTGATCAAAATTAATGAAAATGAACAAATTAAGGGCCATAACTCGGATCTAAGTAACCAGACATAGTCGAGTTTTCAAACTCGATCAAGTTTTTTGAAAAATCTCAACCAAAAATGCAAACAATATCTGTTGAAGCAGTCATGAAGGCGAACCTCCACACTAAACTTCATTCAGATTTGATAACCCATAGATATCTGCTTGGATGGACAAAAAAAAACACTAATTCCAGATGATCAAAGAAAGATAACTCAAGAACGGAAAACACGAACAACATCATTTGCCCCTCGTTATAACTAGTCATAAGGTAACCTCAATAACAAATTTAATTTAGATCTGATAAACATGCTACAATCATTTTTCAACTTACTTTATGACCGGAAGTGGGACTACATGATGATCTAGACCCATGGTCACTTGTCAGATCGTCATCCGAATCATCGGATAGTTTAACGCCAATCGGTTTTGATTTGGAAGCCGGTTCAGTCAGTGAAACAGGACTATAGAGGATGACCTTGACTCGTTTAAGGACTTTGCTACTGTACTGGTAATATATCCTTCCATCAATCACCTGCAACCACAAGATATCTTGTTACCAATCAAACTATATTCCCATAAAGTTCTATAATTCAGTAATTAAAGACATATTACATACTTGTTCGGGTGTGTGAAACTGATAAGTTAGTATTCAGGCGCTATGACAACTGGAGGAATCTAACATTCTACTAACATTGCCGAAAATTTGAAGCAAATCGACCATCCACTCCATAGAAAACATCGTCAGAACTACGCTCAATTGTAAATATTTACTACTCGATTTCGGGATGCATCTATCAGCGATAAACTAACAAAAATGATTTCGCCATCGAGAGTCACTGCATTTAATTCATATATAAGAATGACGGTGTGTATTGTCAATTTGGATATACTATTTGTAAAATTACTACTTTGAACAAGATTATTCTCCAGTTCTATTTGATCACCATACCGGAGTGTTTCATATCACTTTAATGGTACAATAATTATGATCACCGGAGTGTTTCACATCACTTTAACTATCAATCAAAAAGATGCATTCAGGGTTCCAGACCTCCAATCACAACAACATGAAAAATCCAATTTCACAACATAATTTTGTTCTGTTGAAAATATGTTAAAAACTAAACAACAAATAAATTAGATTTAAAATTAATTCTTTCATCACTAATCATTGGTATAAAATTAAGGTCTTCTATCTCTGAAATATTAAGTCGGTAACACAAGGTAAGTTATTGTTTGGCTGACTGGCGCAACAGATATTCCAGCTAAAGTTGGAGTATATATGAATAATGCCGGAGCATCTGTGACTAATGAGCATATATGGAGTACTGTAATGATCTAAATAATCCGAAATATGGCTTATTGCCATTCATCATAAAGCTCTGTGAGAGCCTTCCGATGAATGGCAACAAACCATATTTCCGACTAAACCCTGAAAAATTACCCATAATTCTGCTGTGGTTAAGGAGTTGATTATTTAGGCCATTACTCTATATACAGATATAGGTATCCCAGAACCCCGGATTTACAGTTTGCCTAAATAAAATTATGTGTCCCTGATGTATTGCTTCAATACTACTTTTAGAGTAGTGTCAGATATGGCAAACTACATGTTTTTATGATTGTTAGTTAGTGTCCTTCAATTTGTTTTATATACCGGTTGGTGATGTCACCTCAAAATGATATCTCAAATGTGTACAGGTAAGAACTGAGAAGGGACATTGAAACCCAATAAACGCTATAGTTGTATCACCTGTATCTGGGATATCTTGAATAGCAACTTCGCATAACAATGTGTCCCACAAGTTGGCCACAACTACATGTATCAATTTCTTGCAAGTGTGGCATATACAGTAATGCTCTAATTAATCGACTTCTTAACCACTTCTTATCCGGAAATATGGCTTGTTGCCATTCATGGCAACAAGCCATATTTCCGACTAAATCCTGAAAAGTTACCCATAATTCTGCTGTGGTTAAGGAGTCGATTATTTAGGGCATTACTGTACGTGGTTGTGATGAAACCCTGCATGGTTTCAAATGTTTTACCAATCGGTTCATTCAACAATGAACATGTAAAAACATGTACAAATATGATATCCACTACACAGTTCAGCAAAGGTGATTCATAGTTCCAATAATAGACAGAATACACAAATTGGAATCAGTTTATGCAAAGATGCATTAAAAAGTGAAAAAATCATAGAAAAGGTGGTGGGTTCCTAATTTGTTGGTGCCTGAGTGGGTAGAATTTGTTTCAGCCCTGTGTATATATCCCCCAAACCTTTTTTAGTATAGTTTCTCTATTTCCCCAAATTGGCAGACACCATAATGCATGCAGAATGAGGTCCCCAGAGGATGAAATGATATGCGGGGTAGCATTACTAAATTCACCCTCTGGGGACCTCATTCTGCAAATATCCAGCATCATATTTTTAGGCCTGGGGCCATAATTCAACCCTTGTTGTTGCCAAAAAAGGCCCTGCATTTACTAAGTAATATTTTACCTTCAGGCAGCAAGATCTGCAGTGTTTATGTCTGGTTTGTAGAGATATATCTGATAAATCATTGTGGCAGTCACACACACATTTCTTCGTCCCCCAGTGGTCTCCTGCCTCGGGCAAGTTGACTTCCTCAAAGCCATCATATACACGACTCTCATCCTCCTGATCACTGTCTCCAAGATCAACTTCTTCAAAATCGTCCATAATACTGTAACATTCACATATGTTTCAATAGTACGATGAAAGACAAACAAATTTCCAAGCTAAATTAAAGGCCCACTTAATTTTCGAACCCCCAGATCACATTATATAAAATATATGCCATGTTATATACCATTTTAAAGAGGAATCTCCGAAACATTGTATTATCAACTTATCTGGTGTAATAAACTGTGAATATATTGTTTTTTGTTGAGGTACCAACATGTTTTTTTGTGCTTAAGTTTCATCTGGATTGCACAGCAACGTCTATTAATTTCAATGAAGGGGAATAACTCTATATCTTAGTTTGAATTCTTTTGCATTCTGGGAGTGAGATGGGGGAAATTTTTCTATGATATCAGCTATTTTCTATTACTCTATGGGCACCTTCTGAGACACAGACGTTCCAAATAGTGATGAATTATAGTATTTTAATTATATTTTATATCATAGATTATTAAAACCGTATATCAAGGCACTATAAAAAAAATTATCAGTGACTCGAAAATTAAATGGACCTTTAAATTCTCAAGAGGTAGTGCAAATATTGCTGAAATTGATGCTAGTCAAGATGACCCACAGTAATTTAAAGATTCCTGGTTCAATTTGACAAATTTCATTAGCCACTTTTCAGCTTACCATGCAAAAGAAAGCAGAAAATTACGTGAAATTATTATCACTCGCCTGGCACCGGCATATCGAAAATCCACAAATCATCCATAAGAAATATGTAAAAGTGATCACTGCTTTTGGACGATGCAAGCATGGACGCTGTTTTTAAGAGACGTTCTTTGGAATTTTTGCAAGGCTGACAAAAATTCAAAATGCGTTAAAACTTACACTTTGAAAGTCGAAATCTGGCAATCAAAACCTCCTGCATTGGTGCAGCATTAAATATCATGTACCAGGGCAATCTCTCATATATGCTAGTCTCCCATTGGGAGCCTCGCATATATAAGAGAATGCACTGGCTTACACAAGGTCAAGGCATATATTGTTAGGCCAATGTATTCTCTTATAAATGCAAGGCTCCCTATGGGAGACTAGCATATATAACAGAATGCATTGGCACAGGGGTTTTGCAAAATTTCAGGAAGCGTTAATGGGCTCATAGGTCCGATATAATTATTTGCTGGTGTAGAATACGTACAGATGGTGGTTTTATGGGGTAACATCGGACAGAGCATCTTTAAATACATTACAGGCCATGAATGTTTATTTGTCAGATTCAAAGCTACAGTAATGCCCTATATAATCAACTCCTTAACCACAGCAGAATAATGGGTAATTTTTCAGGATTTAGTCGGAAATATGGCTTGTTGCCATTCATCGGAAAGCTCTCAGTGATTATATCATTTCCCCAAGTTTCAACCGATCTCCGTGTTTGGCACATATCAGCCACCATACTTTAGTCACATATTCACAGCCATCAACTTTAGTTGTTTCATACACAATTTGATCTAGCATATTCCATTTCTTGTATGTATTCAGTTTAACTTAATTGCCTTTGGCACCATTACGGTTAGTGTCGGCGTCCATGATTATAATCTAAACAGGAATAAGATCAAACGAAACTGAAACTACATGTACTTTCCAGGAAATTCCCAAAATGTATATCACCTGACATTGCTACACCATATACGCAGAACACCAACCGATGACACGTAGTCACTGATTGATGTCTACACTTCAAAGGCCTGATGCCCCACTCATTTAACCCCCTATAGATAGATTTGTTCTCAAGCTATCTGTTGTTCTATACCTGGAATACTATGAACCGATACATTACCTACCTCACATATGGAACATCGCTGGACTAAGGCACGCGAAAAAATGCATAATTAAAAATTAAAATTCGATTATATCGCACACGTAATAATTCCAGGCTCAGCGAGATTAATATCAGATATAAATCTCACTTCGGCCACATTACACCGTATCCAGCATTGAACTGCCCTGTAACTTATAATATCAAACCCTGGCATCTAACTATACGTACCTCTCTGGTGGTCGGTCGTTTTCAAAGAACATTGAGAATTCATCGACGAGGTGTGGTATTCCTTTCAGTAGCGGTATAATATGATCCTTAAGTTCCTGTGTGTTCTTGTCTCCTCGGTTCCAATCCGTGAACACCTTCATGATCTTCTGATAATGACTCGGATGCTTGTCACACATACGCTACAAAGAGCATCATACAACATTTTAGGTTAAATAAATAAAAAAAAAGTTTTTCCCCTGATTCTACGTACCCTAAAGGTATTGGCTACATGACTTTTTTTATGATATTTAGATGAATAAATCATATTTATTAAAGGCCCACTTAATTTTCGAACCCCCAGATCAATTATTATAAATATATGCCATATTATATAACATTTGAAAGAGGAAGCTCCAAAACATTGTATTTTCAACTTATTTGATTAATAAACTGTGAACATGTTGTTTTTGTTAAGATACTGGCGTCTGTTCTGTGATCAAGTTTATGCACAAAGACAATTATTTTAAATGGAAGGGGAATATCTCTATATATTTAGATTTAAAGCTATTCAGAATAACTTATTCCCCTTCCATTGAAAGTAAACTATAATCTAAAAACAACCATATCCCATCAACAAATAAGAATCATTCTGTTCTAACTCTGATAAAAATGGGCAGACCACACCTATATTCGAACTTGACCTATATTGACATGTGAGTAATCCACAGACAAAATTTTTAAAAGAATCAGATAACTAAAACTAGAGTTATCTGGAAACCAAAATAGTCAGCAAATTCTCAGTCAACAAGGACCATATGTATCTCTGGTAATAACTGCAGTTGAAATGGGCAGACCTCACCCATATTCAAACCTGACCTGTGCCCCTAACCAATAAGCTCACATAGCATATTATGATTAATTACATTAATTGTTACTGAAAGTATCATCAGGAAACCATCCGAAAAACAATCTGGAACGGACAGAATGATGGATGGACACCGGTGATTTCTATGGTCCCCAGAATTTTTGTTGGCATTAAAGCTTACCTCAAGTTTTCGGAGGAATACTTTGGCATTGTTGAACTCATTGTTGGCTGATACACATCCACACTCTAGTGCCTGCTCGGGAGTCAGGAATCCAGCAAAATCATAGACCAAGCCTGGGTGATCACCCAGTGTCTGCTCTATTCTTCTGTATAGCTGCAAACAAGTAAAGTTTTATTATATACAAATCATAACGAGATATCAAGTTACAACAGGGACCAGCCTAGAAGGCGACTTTGGTTATATCTTCATCAAAAATTGTTCCATGTCTCCCTATTTACAGTAATGCCCTAAATAATCGACTCTTTAACAACTGCTGTGGTTAAGGAGTCGATTATTTAGTGCATTGCTGTACATTAACTGTAAAATCCTACCTGGTATGGGTGTGTGTACTTCCACTTTAACTGTTGTTTTTGCTTTCACCCTTGTGATCTGTCTTGGTGGAATCATCATACCATTAGGAGGTGAATTCTGAGATCCTGTTCTCCTTTAATAGAGTAATGCCCTAAATAATCGACTCCTTAACCACAGCAGAATTATGGGGAACTATTCAGGATTTAGTCAGAAATATGGCTTGTTGCCATTCATCTGAAAGCACTGTGTCAATCCTACCTGGTATGGGTGTGTGTACTTCCACTTTAACTGTTGTTTTTGCTTTCACCCTTGTGATCTGTCTTGGTGGAATTATCATACCATTAGGGAGGCCTCCACCCCCCTGGAATACGGAATACCACTTAAAACAGAGGGTGGAATACGGAATACCAGTTAACAGCTATATGGAATTTTCCGGATAAATTTTCTATTGCCGTACGAACGCCGGTCATCCCGCAGTGTTCACGTCTAAAATTATATAAAATGAAGATGATCGACGATCTGCATGTCAAACCGTGAATTTATTGTTCTCCTTTAATAGAGTAATGTCCTAAATAATCGACTCCTTAACCACAGCAGAATTATGGGTAACTTTTCAGGATTTAGTCAAAAATATAATTTTTAAAATTAAAATTAGTTTTTCCTCAAGGGAAGCCCGAAACTGAACTATATGGATTATTATCCTCGGCCTTGTGTTATCAGGAGGGTTAAAATTTATTGTCCGTTTATTTGCCTACTCCGGTCAATCAGCGACTCCGGTCAATCAGCGCTCGGATTAGCCCACGCATGAATGAGTCCCGTGCAAATCCCGCACTCTTAACAATTCATCTAGCCAGTTTTATTTCCGACTTTTAATAATAAGATTTGCGAGTCGCGGGGTTAGGAATGGCACCGCCATGGGAGGGATCTATGATAGTTCAGTTTCGGGCTTCCCTTGAGGAAAAACTAATTTTAATTTTAAAAATTATATTTTTCCGCCAAGGAGAAGCCCTTCAACTGAACTATATAGATTAGAATGCAAGCCCAGGAGGAGGCAACGAGCAATAAATTTAATATTCCAGTTTGACGGGAATGTACTCTTCCAAACAGATTTCATGTAAATGTGATTTAGTCATGAATCAGCTTTGATATGTTATGTGAAAGAGCTCATAAATTCAGATTCCAGCATTGCTCAAGCTTGTACCTCCCCCTTGTCTTTTGGAATAAACATCCCAGGCAGTGCCATACCATACGTGCCAGCTACTAGTAGAAACCGAGCAGTAGAGACTTCTTCTTCTGCTGCTTTTTTCTAGTTTCCTGCGATGAGAGTGATGTCTGTATTTACTATTTATATCTTCCCAAATAGAAAGCGCTATTGACGATACGCGACAGCGAGTCTTCCTCACACAGAACAGCCTCCAAAGGCTCGGGTGCTATTGTCCCGGAGGATTGGTTGCCCGAATCTCAGAGAACGGCACTCTGCCTTCCACGGTCTGCTGATGCAGGACCAGGGGGTGCGAACTGGTACAGACCGAGGACTGGTACAGTTGTGCAAAGTTTGTGTAATTCATTGTAACAAGATTTGACACATATCCTGTGATGAAGTTTTTACAAGAGATCGACCCGTGTCGTTTCCGTACGCAAAGCGAGTTCCCGAGGAACGACAGAATCCTTGACCGACAGTGGGAACCACAGTCGGCCCGAGATCCTTGCTCATCGTCGTCAAAGCCATCAGACGCCAGGAGAATTATAGAAACTAGAAAGCATGTCAGGATCGACGCCAGCAACAGAACAGCCTGCATCAGGTTGAGGTAAGGTACTAGAGGGAAGCCCACACTGGGAATGGCTCGAACGAGGAACAATTGCGCTCGCAGTTAGATTTTAAGGTGTTATTTCCCACCCCAAGGCCAGAATGGCGGAAAAAAGGGAAATTGAAAGGATCCATTTGACCAGGGAAAGCCCCCCACCGAATCTCCCAAATGCAGGTGGTCCTGACACACTGACATAAACGTCGATGACATACCACTAGGATCCCCTGACGGCAGAGGAGCAGGCCTGGACGTATCACTTGGGATGACGTTTCCAGGGGGACAAGACCGACCCTCGTAATGGAGTGGGCCACGGCGCCGTGGGGAAGCGTCAGAAGGCCAGTTGGTTGGTGCGCTTTGTGCGGCACGGGACAACGAGGCTTCCCCACCCAGAACAGTCGCCAAAGGCGCGGGTGCTTGTGTCCTGGAGGATTGGTTGCCCGAATCTCCGGAGGACGGTACCCTGCCTCCCACGGTCTGCAGAAGACGGGGCTTGCAGCATGACCAGGGGGGACCGAATGGTTCCTGCCCGAGTTAAGACTGGTACGTTGGCTCAAAATGTAAAACCATGGACCAATGGGCCCTCAACCAACTATGACAATATCGCGTATAATCATGAGCAACCCGTACGGCCATCAAAGTTGAATTTCATAAGCAAGACAAGACATTCTGTTAGTTATTAGCAAGCATAATATACAAAACATTTGTTAGTTATTGCAAAACAAGGTTAATAAGGTAAATTCCGTTATTTACTATGGCCACGTGATCTTACCTGCTAGAAATTAAACCGCAGGTAAGATACTGTCTTTTCTCGGCGAAGAGGACGATGAGATCCGATTTCTCCTGTGCAAGAACATAGTGGTGTCCTTGCTTACGGTGAGGAGAACGTTTTATACACTTACAGAAAGTCCGCAGATGGTGGAGCAGGCCCGGAATATCCCGAGGGAGTATGATTCCAGGGGGACAAGACCCACTCTCGTAATGGAGTGGGCCACGGACCATGGGGAAGAGTCAGAAGTCTCAGTCCTTCCCAGGAGACAGGAGCAATTATTCACGCAGCCGTATGCAATTGTAATTTTCTAATTCACAAATATTAAACTGTGCACTGTTCCCTCTTGACAAAATGTGCATGGTCACAGTAATCGTTGATTCAATATTAAACTATTGGAAGGTATATTTAAAACCGTTCCCATCGCAGTTAAATTATGGGAATGTGAAAGTGCCATGGAACATGCATGTTTTGAGGTCTATCCCACAATGACATTGAATTTGAGAAAAACACAACTGATGATTATACAGGCGCAAGTACATCCGTCTTCTGAATTGCGAGAGCAAATGAGAGCTCGAGCTGCGTTTACATCTGGGAAGAACTGAAGTCTGGTTGGCTGGTGCGCCGTTAGTGGCACATGATGAGTCTTCCCCACCCTAAGGCTCAGGAGCTGTGGCATTCGCCCTTTAAGATTTGTTTTCCAAATCAACGATGGTAGCACCCCGCCAGTCACTGGTACTGGGCAGTGGTCATGCACAATATAAAGGCTTCTTGCGGAACGGCGCTTTATATGTGTGATGATACAAATGCTTTCATTTGTGTTATTCATTTAGGTTTTCTATTCACCAGATAATCATATGGATATGTAGTAATAGAAGGAGAAGAGCCATGTTTTGGACTCTTTTGAAATTGGCACTGGCAGGCCTGCAGAATGCAAAATGAAGCGTAAGCCGTAACGTATTTGTCGGTTGTGCTTAGGTACCCATAGGTTACACAAACTGTTATATTCAGTATCACGAGAGCCACATACACTTTGACGCGACCTAGATTTCACAACCTCCAGGTGAACCAAACCATCGTTCGCCTCCAATACGCAGGCCTGCAGTGGTCGTGCGCAATATAAATATAAACGCTGTTTATGTAACTGCACTTAATATGTGTGACAATACAAATGCTGTCCTTTCTGTTATTTGCCCGATAATCAATTGGATATGAGGCAATAGAAGGAAAAGAGCCATGTGTTGGTCTCTGATGGAAATTATAGTGGCAGCGGCCCTGCGCAATATAAATGCATTTCATGTAACTGTGCTTTATACGTGAGTGAAGGCTATTTGACATTTGATCTGTTCTATATGTGGAAATAGAAGGTAGAGAGCCAAGTGATGGACTCTGTTGGCAAGGCTATTGGCAGTGCATCGGGGGCACATGACAATATAAATGCATAGTAGTTCACCTTGACTATTCACGGATTGAAAGCGCAGAAGTATGTCGGTATCAGTGAAAATTTACGCCATATTGATATAGTCAGTTCGTATGTCATTGAGCCTTTGAGGCACTGATACCCTTGTACTAGTATGGAACAATTATGGCTGGCCATACATGTTTTTAAACACGGATATGGTGACTTGCCACAAGTAGGCCAGCCAAAGGCTCTCATCCAAAATTACTCCAAAGAGATCTGACCACGGACGGAAGTATCCTTGGATATTTAAGCAAACTACATGTATAGCTGAAGGTTCAGGCTACTGCACTTGCATATCAGTACAGTCATGGAACAGGGAAGCCCATTCCGCAAAATGCATTGAGTGATTGCAAAGAAACAGACACAATTGTCGCCGAAATAACGACAGAGTACCGATATGAATTGATGGAGATCGCCATTCGACAATGGGAACTCAGGCTTCAAGATTCGACGAGAATCACCGAATCTATTCCCGTAATGATTCTCACAAAACTTTACAATTTTCAGTGCCTTATGACTGACATGATTCAGCATTTGATTCTCGTAAAATTAAATGTATTCGGAGCCCTGGAACTTGAAATGAAAATCCTTGGTGCCCAATCTTGTGTCAGATAATCCTAGTCCCCAATCAAACCAGTTGCACGATGCGTAGCAAGCGGACACTGTCAGTAATACTGGACAGGCATGTAAAGAAAGAGACTATTCAAGAGACACAGCATTATTTGAACACAGGCCATATAACACTATTTGTTATAACAAACATAATCTCATTGTTTCTAACGATTGTTCCGATAATACAATGAGGGAAAGGAAATGGAATCGCAAGAACAGAGTCAGAATTTCAAATAAATATCTTGAAGTCGATGTAACGTTTGCGACGTTCCAAGTATCCAAATACGAGCCCTCACGTTAATAGTAATACATTCGGGCTAGCTAAGATTTGCAAATATTAATCGGTAAGCACAATTAATTATAACGACATGTTGTATATGTACAATGATGTTCTGTGATAATCATTTACCAAATGTCGGTTAAGTTCCAGTAGCTCAACTTCAACTTACAATTAGTTAAGGCAAAAGAAATTCCATTGGATTACAAGTTCTATCTTGTTTATTAATACATGTAAATTATCGCCAAAGGAGACATTTCTGTCCTGGCCAACATTCTGCGCACTAACAGAGCTGTTGCATATACGATTAGGTAGTGTACATGAAATGAACGTAGCGAGAAGCCGGCTTCATGAAATATAGTTAGCACGAAATTAGGAGACTTCGCATACCGTACCACGTGGACTCAGAAATCTGACGATTCATGCCACCGTATATGTTGCACATTAATGCAATATAGGTTTGCTACAAGTAAACGATGTGCAGCTGTAGTCATTGTCAAAATGGCCATCAATGGCGAAGTTCTCAACGTGATTTTGTCGATTCCAATCCCAAAATCTTCGAGATAAAATGTGTCGATAAAACACGGAATTTTTATAAATAGCGTTGCGCATACTACGAAACGAAGAGTTTCTGCGCGAACTTAAAAATATTAAACGACTGGGTAAGCAACGGATAAATTGCAAGTTTGTTATCAACAATAAATATTGAGTTGATAAACTCGCAATAGAGAAATACTTCCTTTAGTTAAAACCACGTCTGATAGGTCCAAGGAGAGAAATAAAACTGGCTAGATGAATTGTTAAGAGTGCGGGATTTGCACGGGACTCATTCATGCGTGGGCTAATCCGAGCGCTGATTGACCGGAGTCGCTGATTGACCGGAGTAGGCAAATAAACGGACAATAAATTTTAACCCTCCTGATAACACAAGGCCGAGGATAATAATCCATATAGTTCAGTTGAAGGGCTTCTCCTTGGCGGAAAAATATGGCTTGTTGCAATTCATCGCAAGATCTTTCCGATGAATGGCAACAAGCCATATTTCCGAGTAAATCCTGAAAAATTACCCATAATTCTTCTGTGGTTAAGGAGTCGATTATTTAGGGCATTAATGTATGTCCTAGGAAGAAGTGATTTCCTTCTCCTATACCACTATGCATATTACCAAACAGGATATTTAAAGTATATTTACTTATTATAATGGTGTACTTACAAATTATAATAGTTTTATCAATGGACTCATGCATGACATAATACTTATTGGATCATAGAAGGTTGATGTTGGGAGGTGTAACAGGCCTTAAGATTCGACGAGATCACCGAATCGATTCTCGTAATGATTCTCGCGAAACTTGATTCAGCATTTGATTATCGCAAATGTAAATGTATTTTGAGCCCTGGTGTAAATTGAACTTCGGACATTAGGACTTCACCTTGATATCAGTCCAATTCTCCCTAAATAAGCAAAAGAGACTTCAGCTAATTTGAAACTTCTAGGTTGTTCACTGAATTACAACATTAGCAGACAATGTGGAGTATTATGTATTGTACACATCGGGTGACATGGTTTATATCTGAGCTCATGCACCGAGCACATGGTAATCTTAACATAAGATGCGTGATACTTGCTTTGATGCACTCACGTCACCAGTGATCAAAGTCAAGCCTGCAAATAGTGCATCTGTCATTTGCAGAATAAGGTCCCCAGAGGGTGAATTTAGTGACACTACCCCACACAGCAGTCAGCGTCATTAAATTCACCCTCTGTGGACCTCTTTCTGCTTAGGCCTTATCTTCTGGGAAGTATCTATAGTCTCAAATTAACATCGTTTTTAGTTACTTTTTCCCTCCTGTGAAGTTTCTATGTCCGATTATTTGCAGAAGATAAAATGCATAATCGAGGTGACTAATGGGTGAACATCACCAAGTTCAACTGTGGAACTTCAATCTGATCATAGGTCTCCCATAGCAATTGAGGCCTAATCAGAATGAGGTTCCCAGAGGGTGAATTTTGTGATGCTAGCCTGCTGTGCAGGATAGTGTAACTAAATTTACCTCTGGGGACCTCATTTTGGAAATGAGAGACACACTATTTTCAGGCTATCATAGTCCTATAGACACACATTAAAATGGAAAATAAAGTGTGTCAATAAAGACCCCAAACAAAGGCTGAACGAGTCAGGAAGTGACCCAGAGTGCTGAACAGCCTCTCCATATGCTACTTAAAGGTAATAAAAGGTGTTGTAGCCTTACTCAAAAATAGGCAGGGGAGATATGGGATACTAGTACAGTAATGTCTGAAGTATATGACCCTTTAACCATAGCAGAATTATGGGAAATTTTCAGGATTTAGTCGGAAATATGGCTTGTTGCCATTCATTGGAAAGCTCTCGGTGAGGACTTTCCGATGAATGGCAACAAGCCATATTTCCGACTAAATCCTGAAATATTTCCCATAATTCTGCTGTGGTTAAAGGGTCAAATACTTTGGGCATTACTGTACGTCAGGCGAATATGCTACGACAGATAAAAGTGCAGAAGGAGTCCTATTCATTGGAAGGCAATGTTCAGATAATAAGTTCCACAAATGACCTAACTTATTATCTGAACATTTCCTAAAGGGTAACTACTCATCAATGAGTATTTAGTATTGAAAGGGTTAAACATATTACAGAACCAATTGAACCCTTCCATCACTGGAGCTTTCTGAAAATTTGCGAAAAAACCCTGTGCCAATGCAGTCTCTTATATATGTGAGTCTACCATAGGCAGCCTCACATATGGTATATAAGAGAATGCATTACCCCAACAATATTTACCTTGACCTTGTAAGACAGTGCGTCAGTGCATTCTCTTAATACCTATACATGCAAGGCTCCCTATGGGAGACTTGCATATATGAGAGAATGCACTGGCACATGATCTTTAATGCTGCAACAGAGCAGCTCCCATCATGAAAGGGTTATTCTACTAGCAACAATCAACAATGCAGTAAGGAAACTACTGTTGGTTGCATGATTTACAATTGATGGAACCCTGAATTGAAAGTGTTGTTAATCATGTTTAACCCTTTGGCGAGTAGAATGACGTATATGTCGTCTATCGGTTGAGGAGTAGAACGACATATATGTTGTTTCAGGAAGTGTTATTTTAAGTAGACATAACTTCAATAAATCATATGATTTATAAATTATTTGTATAGGACTTATTTTGATTAATATAATGTCCCGAATGTATAAGTGAAAATGATTATGATAACACACTTTAACCAAAAATGCACATAAATTAAAACGAATTATTGGACACTTTTGACCCGAACTTGTTAATAATTATTGCTATGATGTTGACGTTAAATTTACTCATGATGTCATGTATATGACATTACAGATACTCTCCAAAGGGTTAAGGCCAAGTGTGGAATGGCACCGGAATACATCACAGATCTATTGATTGAACATAAGCCACTAAAAGACTTGACATCTGCTAATTGGAATTTATTTGATGTCCCTTTCACAAGAATCACGTCCATATCAGTTATGCCGGACCAACATTGTGGAATGCACTGCCGATATAACTGAGGGGAGAAGTGTTTGTCGATGACTTCAAGCGGCAGCTAAAAACATATTTATTCATTAAACATTTTGGTGCAGAAATGGCAAAGAAAGACATGAAATATTTTTATTTTATTTTTTAATCGGAGCAAGTTTTGACCCTATAGTATATGCTGTTAATGTTTTATCACCTGATCTTACTCTTTTTAACTGGCATTTTTTAATTTAGATTTTGTTGCTTGTATGTATTTATTGTTTTACAATACTTCATGTTGTATTATAATTGTAAGCAATTAGAGCATGTCAATGTATTTACACTATATAAAATAATTTATTATTATTATTATTATTATTGCTGAAACATACATGTACCCTGAAGTGATAAGATAACAATGTCACAATGTCATGTCAGACTGCAAGTCGGTTATCGCCAGTATAGCCTCTTGACTGATATTATTAGTACATGTGAAATGACAGATGGTGCATATACTCTTAAATTTAGAAAGAAATCGTACTTATGGGAAGCTTGAAAGATATGGTAAGCGGTGGCCTCATTAAAACCACCATAAACAGAATTAATATTGCATTATAGACAAACTTTGTTCCTATACCAATCATAATTATCACGCAAATTGCATGTTATTGCCATGTTAGTACTCTATGTTATGTAAACAAATGCCATGTTATGTAAACATTCAGTACGTAAAGAGTATGCGATAAGCAAAACACTCAACACTGGGGAGACCCCACTATTATAAAGGGAACTTTCATTAGAAATGGTCACCAAATTGTTTACAACATACCGGTATAGCGCTTGTTAATCCTTGCCACTCAAGATTCCAGTGTTGAATGGGTCACCGTGAATCACTCTCCTAAAACAATCGCCATGTTGTCGAGTGTTTTGCTTATCGCTCACTATGTGCTGTATATAAACAAATGCTTGGCTCACACAAAGTGTGTTTTGTGGATAAACTCGCATTCATACTATCATCATACTATACTATTAGTATATCTTGAGGAAATTTTCATAATTTGGAAACTGTTATTTCTAAATTAAAACCTACAACCAAGGCCATCCGTGCCTTTAACAGTATTTATAAAGATTTAAACAAGTGACTGTTACATCTATCACATAAGTCTTACATTAAACTTTTAATAAAAATAGCCAATATATTTTAGTGCTACATGAAGGTCAATACTCATAATTTAAGTACATGTAAGTTTAAATAGTTGTTATTCATGATTTGGCTCGACCACCTTGTCAACTCTCAATTAATTATAAAATCATGGTATTGCCTTATCGGTTATATGTTATTTATTACACACAATGACATACGTAGTTTATTTAAATTTATTTTATGCTTTCAAAAACTCTCGCAAGAAGCGAGACGAAAGCTCTTTTTTTACCATATCAGAAAGGAACAAACCTCAAAATATGGTGCTGGTAATTTGAAGAATGAGATCCTCATATGGTGGACTTAGTGATGCTACCCAGCACAGCAGGCTAGCATCACCAAATTCAACCTCTGGGGACCTCATATGCAATGGGAGACCTGGGCAGATTTAAGTTCCCAGATGGTGAAGATGGTGATGTGCACCCATTGGGGACCTCAATTATGCATTATGTCATCTGCCAATTTTGAGATATAGAGAAACTAAACTAAAGAAGGAAAAAACAAATACTGAAGAAACTAAAAAAAACTTATTTTGATAATAAAGATACTTTCCATAGAAGATATAGGCCTAAGCAGAAAGAGGTGCACAGAGGGTATATTTAGTGATGCTAGCCTGCCGTGCAGGGTAGCATCACTAAATTCACCCTCTGGGGACCTCATTCTACAAATGACCAGCACCATATTTTGAGGCCTGGAAAGGCTCTATTAAACAGAGACCTCTTTATTTTTGTATTGTGCACAGAAAATGAGACCCATTATTGTGATTGACAGCAATAAATCTTTCACTTTAATAAAGTCTTCCTGTAGGATATCTGTGGGATATCGATACAATGTCCATATATTAGGTATATTTTATATTTATTAAAGGGACCCAAGACATTTGCTGTGAGTTAATGTGCAAAAAATATAAAAGTGTGTAAAAACAGCTTGGATAAATTACAGTGTTGCAAAATGCAAAAAATTTCTAAGGTGAAAAAGGGGAATAACTCCACTTAAACAGTCAGACAGACCTCATCATCACAGGTGCAGAAGTTCCCATGGTACTATATAACTGTG
This sequence comes from Siphonodentalium dalli, assembly GCA_032622095.1. Lineage (NCBI taxonomy): Eukaryota > Metazoa > Mollusca > Scaphopoda > Gadilida > Siphonodentaliidae > Siphonodentalium > Siphonodentalium dalli. The sequence continues at coordinate 158,538,635 of CP136063.1, read as the reverse complement.
CTAATTTTCCAAAAAATTACTGAAAAATTAAGGAACACAAGCACGGACAAAGTTGCATCCACATACGGAATGATGGACAAGCTCATTCCTGTATATCCCCCATAACATAATTACAGGGGGGTATAATACAGAATGCTCAAAGCTGGAGATTTGTAGCTAGTTAAAGGGTACTGTACACTAATCTGGCCATTTATGGGAGCATCTCCTTTTACACTCAACAGAATATATGCAACAAATGAATGAATTTGAGTCATGGGTTAGTGCAAAATACACTTGTGTGCTGTATGAACGATGCAAAAAACATGGTAATTATAATTAGTTTAAGACTCGAGTCATAAATTCATTTATATTATAATTACCATGTTGTTTGCATCGTTCATACAGCATACAAGTATATTTTGCTCTAACTCATGGCTCAAATTCATTCATTTTTTGCATATATTCTGTTGAGTATAAAAGGAGATGGTCCCATAAATGGCCAGATTTAGTGTACAGTAGCCCCTTTAACTAGAAATAGAGACCATAAAACTGTATTATGGGGATATGAGTTGAATTGTACCAAGATAATTTGGCGTGAATAACCCACTAAACATACAACAGACCTGTGAATAATGTGTGTGAAAACAGTTTATGGATTTATAGGGTCCAATTCTGACAGACCCTTGAATTTTATTACAAGTTTATGGAGCAAAAGTCAGTCGACTCACGACACAGAGATCATATGTGGTACTGAGACAATATTGATCCGCAAAAGCTGGCCAGAATCTTAAGTTTTATTTGCCATGTCGTTGAGAAGAGCGGATGAGAAGATAGCCAATCAGGGGTATATCAGTGATACCAGGAGAACACTGATAGAATGATATTCAATGAAAATAAACGATTCCTGCGTAACTAACATTAGGGAAGTATTACTTTGATTCTTGGACAGACTTCACTGTGGATTATGTACATATAATTATATTCTAAAAAACAGTGTCTATTTTTGAAGTTCCTGAAAGAAATGGACACGAGATGAAAGTTCTTGGGTGATTATAGTTGTATTAAATATCCAATGAATATTCATGAAGGACACTACAAATAAAAAACATACTTTCTCACAGAAAAGGGATAGACGAATGCTTCTTTCACACTGAAAATCACAGCCAGACTAGTTTTAAAGTAGCCTTGTAATCATGGACATAGCAGAGTGACAATGTTTCCAGTAAGGAACAGTATCATGAAGGAACGAAACGAAATGTATGCTTCAAATGATGACAATGAAACTGAGGCATTATCTCCCGAATTTAGTGCGGATTTCATTCTTAGCTCGTACTCATCCTACGTGTGGGCAAAGAACATCGCAAATTACGGTTATCCAACAATAACTGCAGTGGGAAGCTTTGGAAACATTTTGAGCTTTCTCGTTATGAGACGAAGGTCAATGAACAACTCTACATGCTACTACATGGCTCGATTGGCACTAGCAGACACAATCATTTTATATTTCGGATGTTTGAGGAAATGGTTTGCAAATCGAAATGGATATGATTCGTTATTTCGATCACCAGTCGACTGTAAAATTTTCTACTTCATCAGTTATTTCGCCTTCGATCTAGCGGCATGGATTCTGGTTTCCATGACGATTGAACGATTTATTGCTATTTATTTCCCATTCAAAGCCGCCAAACTTGCAACAGTGTCCAAAGCTAAAAAGATAACATTGTTCCTCATTGTTGCCTTTATTTTGATCAACATGCACATTTTATGGACGATAACAACTGACGATACAGGATACTGTGTCCCATTGGAGGTGTATGAAGATTTCATCGAAATTTATTGGCCATGGATTGATGCTGCATTGTATTCGTTTATCCCAGTCTTTTCGTTACTCATCTTCAATGGATTCATCATATATGAAAACAATAAAACGCACAAACGGCAAAATCTTCTGCACGCAGGACGTCATAACAGTGATAGAAGACGAATGGCATTGAGATCGAGTCGACGGATTACGATAATGCTACTAATCGTCAGCTTTGCTTTCCTGCTGATGTCTGCACCAGTCGTTATTCTTCTCATCATTAAGCCATATTTTTTTGACTATCTAAAACCAGGTCAAGATATCGACTTTCCACTCATGGCAAAATATTCTCTTGCTCGAACAATTTGTAATATTTTTCTCTACAGTAACCATGCTATAAACTTCTACCTATACTGCCTGAGTGGAGGCAAGTTCCGCAGAGAATTCATGAGAATGCTACGATTGGATAATACATGTAAGTGTTCCAGGATACCAACGTCTCAAAATTCAATGATGATAAACCAGGGGATAAATATCCAAGAACCTCTGAAGACACCTGCATCACAAAATCAACTGATTTCTCAAGAGAACCAGGTTCATCATATGTAACTCCACTAATGGGTGACTTTTAAAAACAAGTTTCTGCTTGAAGGCACTCACAGTGGGAAATGTACAAAAATATATAAGTGTATAAAAACATCACCACTAAGGCCATTACAAAAAAGAATCAATTCTTGAGCTGTTTTTTTTTAAGCCAGTGAGGGAGGCTGAATTTTATTTTTATTTTTAGTTGTGATATAGTTTGACTTGATATTTGCATATATTATACCCATAAGATACTTCAAACATGTTAAAACAACATACTGTGGGTTGATTTAATAATGAAAAATGAAACTATTTCACACTCAGTGACATAATGAATGTTTAGAGGGCATTCTCTGAACATAACACATGTACATATTGTCCACACAAATATACCAAAAGTGTCCCAAGTAGAAAAAACACTGGTTCTAAGAAGTGTACAGTGTATGGGTCCTTTGATATATTTAAATAAATAGCATGCACAAATGTTTTCAATGAACCACCTGTTTCAATTAACCCTTTCAGTGCCAAGTCCGATTTTTGTATCAACCCATATTTCCTTGATCATTTTTTTCAAATTTATTGATTATAATAATGTGATACATTGATGGAAAGAGCTCTAAGAGCTCTTTCCATCAATGTATCACATTATTATAATCAATAAATTTGAAAAATGATCAAGGAAATATGTGTTGATACAAAAATCGGACTTGGCACTGAAAGGGTTAAATAGGGTGACTTCTGAGGATTGCTAGGAACTACTGACCATGGTCGAAATACAACCTCGATCGAAAGTAACATGATTTGTTGTTACTGACATCAAATTTTCAGACGCATGTGTTTTCAGGTTATGTTCAATTCATAGACAGCATTATTGATGTCACATATTTTTCCGGCCTCCATTCCTGATTCTCGTATTTAATATCACATTTATATTTCTGGGAAAACCCAACATGCGTTATGACACTTTCTGTTCCAATATTAGTGTTTCGACCCAGTGATGGTCTATATTACTACCTTATTGTGGTTGGCTAACACCACACCATTAATAAACCATTTAAAGTTAAAGCTTTCAGTCATTTATATGATTATACTTCGCAGCTATCATGTCACTTCCCCATGTCACCTATTTTCGTTTAAATAATTATAAAATTCTGGTTCCATGGTGAAAATAAAAACATTCAATGCAGGTCATTTTATTCAATGAGCCGGTGCCCGAGAATCAATATTTTTGTTTGTTTGGCCAAATAACATGGCGAAATATATAAACTTTGTTCTTAATATATTCATTATTGAAAGATCCACCATAACGAAAATAGGCTGTGTTGAAACCGCTGTTTATTTAAACAAAACTGTTGCAGTGATTTGTCAACAAACAAAGCTGACCGCATAATAAGTTCAAATATTTTAGTCTAAACTGGTATAGATGTGATTTTCAGAATATTTTTCAATGCTTTGACCTTTTATAATGACGAATACGTCAAGTTTTTATTAAACTTAGATCTAATTGGACATTGATCTGTAAACCCACTGGAAGAGTATTTTTACATAACAACAGTTTTAATATGTGAAATCTTGTTATTGGAGAGTTATTAACCCTTTCAGTGCCAAGTCCGATTTTTGTATCAACCCATATTTCCTTGATCATTTTTCAAATTTATTGATTATAATAATGTGATACAATGTATCACATTATTATAATCAATAAATGGCACTGAAAGGGTTAATATTGAAAATAATACCAAAATATATCTATTTTTTCACATAAACTTGTTGATGATAAGTTGTTTTACAGACTTTTATATAATTATACTGGATTGACTGCGTCTGTCCATCACACTTTCTCACGTCTGTCCATCACACTTTCTCCCTCCGTGTGTCCGTCCATCCGTCCGACCTCATAACTCGAACAACTATGAACCAATTTCAATAATTTTTTGTATGCAATCTCCTTAGGACCGCCTCTCCGCATGATGCTAATTGCGGTGCGGTCCGACTTTCTTTTTTTAAGTTACGCCTTACTTTTCGACTTATTTTGACTTAGAAAATTCTGTCCGACTTAATAACTTTAACAAATATGAACCGATTTCAAAAAAATTTTGGTATACATGCTTCTCACAACACCCTCTCTACATGATGCGGCTCAGGGTTGGCTCGGACTTTTTTTCCTAACATTACACTTCATTTTCGACTTATTTTAACTTAGAAAATTTTGGGATTTTTTTTGTGTGGATGCAATCATTAGAACAAATATAAACCAATTTGAATATTTTTTTCTGTACAAGCTTCTTGCGACACCATATCGATATTATTAATCCAATTTTTCTTTAAAAAATCTTTTTGTTGGGTTTACGGATAATGCGGGTTGAATTTGCCACGGTGGGGTATGCTAGCATGCGAGTGCACACCTCTTGTTTATGTTATTTTGCATGAACCCACTTCGAAGGCCTTGGGTCCCTTTCATACCATATAAATCAGTCCTCAAATTTGGTTATGGCAATAAGCAATGCTATGGCAACATGTGGAATCTAACATGCCAAGGCACTAAATTTGCCGTGGGAATTTTTTCCAAATTTTGAGGGCTGTAAAAATTCTATATTGTGTTTTAACCCTTTGTTAACTAAATACTCATTGATGTGAAGCTACCTTAGGAATTGCCAATAAAAGTTCAACAAATGGCCATAGGCTGTTTGTTGAAATTATTAATGAAACATTTCCGATCAATGAAATGGTGATAAGATCGAGACGACGAATTACGATGATGTTGTTTATGACCAGCTTTGCTTTCCTACTGATGTCCGCAGCAGTCATTATTCTTCGTATCATTAAAAGCATATATTTTCGACTATCTAAAACCAGGTCATGGGTCAGGTTCATCATATGTGGCTCAACAATTTAATCCTTTTTTTACTAAATGGATTCTCCCACTCCGTTATAAAAGTAAACACTGGAATGGTCATCAATAATTCATCAGGAGAGGTTTTCAGAAAAAATAAGAAGATGACAGATAATACAAGAACATATTAAAGGGGTTCCATTTGTAGGAGGAAAATATTCAGATAATAAATTCTCACTCGTTTGTTTAACTTACTGACTGAACGTTTCCTATAGTAGCTACTCTTCAATGAGTATTTAGTATAAAAAAAGGGTTAAAATCTCACCAAGGTCACACCGTTATAATATAACCTGGTTTATGAACATTTGGGCTCAAACAGGTTGATGCAGGAGGGAAATTTGTTTTTAAATATATATTCATCACCACTCCAATAACCAACACTGGGAATGTACTACAGTAATGCTCTAAATAATGGACTCCTTAACCACAGCAGAATTATGGGTAACTTTTCAGGATTTAGTCGAAAATATAGCTTGTTGCCATTCATCGGAAAGCTCTCCCCGAGAGCTTTCCGATGAATGTTAACAAGCCATATTTTCGACTAAATCCTGAAAAGTTACCCATAATTCTACGGTGGTTAAGGAGTCCATTATTTAGGGCATTACTGTACTTCAGCCATTCAAACAGTTTAAATATTATGGAAAAAACTGACTTTCAATAGGAAAGATTCTGCTATTAATTATGAACATAGATGAAGATTTTTTTATAATATTTAAAAAAAGTTATAGGACTGGTTCATAAACCAACCTATTTAATTGCTGCTGCCTAATATCTATAAAAAAATACACGTACGCCAAAATAACAAAAACGATAGATTTACATCCCTCCCTACCCTATTTTTAGTCCCCTCCTCATTTTTTTTATTTGCATATCTTTTACTAGTATACAAATTTTGTTATCATGCCTTAACTTTTTCATAACGGGAGCACAGCATTAAAGATCCTGTGCCAGATAATTCTCTTATATATATGCGAGTCTCCCATAAGAAAATGCACTGGCTTACAAGAACAAGGTAAATATTGTTTGGCCAATGCATTCTCTTATATATACGAGGCGCCCTATAGGCGACTCACATATATAAGAGAATGCATTGGCACAGGGTTTTTGCAAAAAATCAGGAAGCTCCAGTCATGGAAGGGTTAATCATTAAATTACATTTCAATGATACTTTAATCAGTCTATTTTGATCCAATTTGACAATCTAAATCACCTTGTAATATATAAGATAGGATACTGCTTCAATATCTAGAACTGTCCATGTTATGAAGAATAAAATACAAAAAAATAAAATTCGTCCTCCCGCCACATTTTTCTAAATAAGTTGGATGTAAATCTAGTAATTCATTTCTATTGGCCTAAGGAATTGTGTGCTAACTGTTAACCCTTTCAGTGCCAAGTCCGATTTTTGTATCAACCCATATTTCCTTGATCATTTTCAAATTTATTGATTGATTGATTGGGGTTTTATGTCGCTTTAGCCACTAAGGCCATATCACGACATTGCCAGTTTTAATGGTGGAGGAAATCCGCACACTTACGGCTAATCTAACAGTGATTACAATGGCTGATAAACTCGTCGACCATGTGCGGCAAACCACCGGCCATCGGCAAGTAACTGGCAACTTTCCCAGATAACGATTTCGAGTTACAAAGTCCGCGATGGAAACATGTGGATTTGAACCCTTATCGCAAGCGCTTGAAGGCGAAACGGCTTGGAGTTGTACCCCTAACCGATTGAGCCACCGAGGCCCACCAAATTTATTGATTATAATAATGTGATACATTGATGGAAAGAGCTCTTAACCCATATTTCCTTGATCATTTTTCAAATTTATTGATTATAATAATGTGATACATTGATGGGTTGATACAAAAATCGGACTTGGCACTGAAAGGGTTAAAAGATTCCTTCCTCAAGCCTGAGAATTTCAAAATTTGCAAACCCTGTATATAGTTTCACTGCTTTGTTGTTAATATCTATATAAACAATTATATTAAACAAGACAGTCAAAGACTGTGGGGTCGCTCACCAGACTGCAAAGACTGATAAGACTGGGACTCTTGAGACCATAACAGTCAGAACTTTTCATAATCACTTTAAAAGAAGCGGATCTACACAGGATATGTGGCTAGAGAGGCTTCATGTCGATCAGCGAATATCTACCTTTAAATTACCAATGGAACACTACAGATCCCCCTCCAGCTAAACATATCCCCTCCTGACCGGGCTCCAGATTCCCAAGTCTTAGGTTAGAATTTCACAACTGACGTCTCAAACTTTCTCAATTGTTCAAAATTTCCAATCTCACAAGCACCGTTTTATAAACTATTTAGACATGTTTGAAGCCCAATTATCCATGAACCCGAAAACAACATATATATGTCAAGATTAATCAGTCAGGTAGTTCCAAGGTAGATGTTTTAAGTGAAGTCCCAATAGCCCCGTCATTTCTTGACAGGTTGACCTCATGTTAACAAATCTGAATCTCAGTCACTAAAGGATCCTCCATACTATATGTAAGCTAAATAGTCCAACCTCTCTTGAGAAGACATTTTTAAGTATTACTATAGAGACATACAGTTATGTCCCTGGTCCCAGTCTATTTAATCTGGTGACCCCATCTGAATAAATTTGAATCCCAGATACCAAAGAACCCTTCATACTAAATATCAATAAAATAGACCTGATGGTCTGTGTGAATGAAGCATATTAAGAGGAAAACTTTCCTTTGCTTGACCCCTAGTTGACAAGTTGACCCCATTTAAAACCAATGACCCCATTTGAAGAAAAAAATCTGAACTCCAGGTCACCCAAGGACTGTTCATACCAAATATGAACCCGTTCAACCTGATGGTACAGCAGAAGAGGTAGTTTTTAAGAATTACTATGGAGAGCAAGAGTTATGGCCCTGCCTTCATAACCATTTGATCGAGTGACCTCATTTAAACAAATATGAATGTAAGTCACCTAGGGAACATCTACACCAAATATGAACCCATTCAGTCTAGAGAAGATGTGAGCTCAAAAATTACATTTCATTGAACAAATCTGTAAATCACCCCCCCCCCCCCCCCCCCAACACAGTGGCGACATGCCTGCAAGAATATGACATACATCATTTATTGGATGCCTATTGCCTTAACAAAATTACCATGACCTGGAAAGCCAGTGCATTCTCTTTTATATGGGAGGCTTCCTATGGGAGCATATATAAGAGAATGCACAAGCACAGGGTCTCACCAGCACAACTCTGGTCATGAAATGGTTAAAATTAATAGTAAAAATAAACTTTATCTTTCAAACAGGCAATTTGTATCTGAGATAAACATGGGATAAAATTCCATTCATAAAGCCACTATCAGCAACAAGAATGTCTGGGAGACCTGTTGACATGAAGATAATTAATGATGGCACAAACATTTGCCCAGTGATACCAATGTATTGTGTTACTCCTACAGCTGTGTTCAAAACAAGGATTTACATCCACACCTAAATATTTAAACCCATTTGGTCTTTAATATGTATCTGGAGAAGAAAACAATTGATGGACGGATAGAGACATGACAGATGGATGGATGGGAAAACAGTCTGACATAGATACTGACAAATTCAATCCAATATACCCCCCCCCCCCCAAGTTTTCTTTTCAGGGTATAATGAGTTCAATTGGATACTGGTGGTTAAGAACATAATATTCGAACAGCCAAGCCTGAACATAGTGTCTGACATTTGCACAATGAGGTCCCATAAGGGTGAATTTAATGACACAATCCTGCAATGCGGGCTAGCATCACCAAATTCACCCTCTGAGGACCTCATTCTGTGTAGGCCTCAACTGTTATGGGAGACATAGCATTAGATTGAAGTTCTCCAGTTAAAGTTGGTGATGTGCACCCACTGGGCACCTCAATTATGCATTTTATATTCACAAATTAGGGGATATAGAAACTAAATAGAAGGGAAAAAGTAAGTAAAAATGTCAATTTAAGTGCCTATATACTTCCCAGAAGATGAGGCTTAAGCAGAATGAGGACCCTGGCTAGTGTATTTGGTGATGCTAGACTGCTGTGCAGGGTAGCATAACTAAATTCACCCTCTGGGAACCTCATTCTGCAAATGCCAGACACACTAAATTCAGGTTAGAGAACAATAATTTGTTTTTATTTTAATAACACACATTGGCATGAGTGCTGTCTGGTGCATTAAGTTCACACCTGTCAGCCTGATAAAAATCTCAATTGATGCCTGTGTGTGTATTTATATTAACTCTCTCTGTCTGTAGCTAATACAATTGACTTAATATGCTGGTGGGGGAGATCCTGTGAGTTAGGAAATGAGATAGGGTGGAATGCTGTTGGTTGGGGGCAGGGTGGGGTTCTGGGTCATGTGGGGGGAGGGTGATAATTTTGTTTGTATGTTAAATTGATCAAGGAGTTCCTGAATTTTTTATTATTTTTTGGGGAATTATGGCCCTGCCTGCACCCGAATTTGACCCAGTGACCCCATTTGAACAAATCTGAACCCCAGTCATTCAATGACCCCACATACCAAATATAAACTAAATCGGCACAATGGTTATAGACAAGAAGTCGTTATAAGAATTACCAAGGAGGAATATAGTTATGGCCCTGGTTTCGCAACTGTTTGACCCAGTGACCTCATTTGAACAAATCTGAATGACAGTCACCTAGGGAACATCCACACCAAATATGATCAAAATACAAAAATGTAATTTTTTGGTTTTTAGAGTTATGTCCCTGGCTCTGCCCCTAATGACCCAGTGATCCAATTTGAACAAATCTGATTCCCAGTCACCCAAGGTCCCTCAGTACCAAATATAAGCTAAATCGGCCGAATATTTTTGTAGATGAAGTCATTGTAAGAATTACTATGAGTTATGGCCCTGGTTTCTCAACTAATTGACCGGGTGACCTCATTTGAACAAATCTGAACACCAGTCACCCAAGGACCCTCCATACCAAATATTAGCTAAATCGGCACAATGGTTATGGACAAGAAGTTGTTGTAAGAATTACTGTGGAGGAATAGAGTTATGACCCTGGTTTGGCAACTATTTGACCCAGTGACCTCATTTGAACAAATCTGAATGAGAGTCACCTAGGGAACATCCACACCAAATATGAACCAATTTGGTATGATGGTTTCAGAGGAGAAGATGTTTTTTAAAAAGTTGACGGACGGACAGACGGACAGACGGACAGACAGACAGACGGACAGACAGACGGACGGACGAGGAGTGATGACTATAGCTCCACCGGAGACTTCGTCTCAGGTGAGCTAAAAACTGTGTGCTAAGTGTTAAAGTTTCGTTTCTCGATCCAGAAAATTTCAAAATATTACTGTTTAAGGTTGAGAACACTTACTAGTAATTAACTAAATTCAGCTAATGTTATAACTGTAGTAGGGTAGACTTGGACACATCAACCATGAAATCTTGATTTATACTTTTGAACTAATTGATGAAAAGTAATCTATAGCGATATGTGATTCCAAATTTATACCATAATTGCCTATTCTATTGTGTACAGAACACCCATTTCGTTACTTCATCTTTACACCCTACTGTGGGTATACAGCTTCCTACTGTGGGTATAAATTTCTGCTGTACATAGGTGTAAATATTCAAACGTATTTTTTTGTGTTAAACGCTTATACCCATAGTAGAACTACATTGTAGTTAGGAAAATTGCCTTCATTTCAATCAAATATAGCTTGCTACTGTTATATGAACTAGGAAACATATGAATGGTAATTCCAAGTGACCAATCGCTCAGAAACAGGCTGACGTCATGACGCAAATGTATGCATCACTACGAGTGATGCACATTCCTTACAGTGTGTTGTTTGTATCTCTCGGTGTGGATATGCATTCAAAGTAAAGAGCGGGGTAGTTGAATTCGTGGTACAAATCAAAAATAATAATTATGGCATAAATAAAATACACGCATAGTAGCCGAGAGTACAAAATGTTCACCACTCATGGTATTGTGGTTATAACCACTCGCCAAAAAGGCTCTTGGTTAAACCTACAATTCTACTCATGGTGAAAATTTGGTATTCTCGGCTACTATGGGTGTATTCTATATATATATACACACCTTCTACTACATATATGAGGTTAAAAGCTGAGAATTCCAAGAATTATATTCCTCTAATAACGTTAACCCTTTCAGTGCCAAGTCCGATTTTTGTATCAACCCGTATACCCTGTGCCAATGCATTCTCTTATATATGCGAGTCGACCATAGGTCGCCTCGCATTTATATAAGAGAATGCATTGGCCTAAAATTTTTCATCATTTGTTATTATTTTTTACAATTTTTTACAATTTTAATAATTTGTTCTCATATTCTTTAACTCTTTCAGTGCCAGACTTATTTTGTAGGTTTAGTGCCAGGGAATCTTATGTTTTTCATGGGCATCAAAATTATTACTATGAATACTTGGTGATAGATTTGAGTTATAACATGCCCCTAAGGTTTTATCCAGTTTGTTTTTAAATTTGCTATAACATGCTTAAGCATACCCAAACAAAATTCAACCCAATCACATTGGGCAAAATTATTTTCATTGGACAGAATATTTAGCAAGCGAGTTCCAACAGAAAAGTAGAAACTATTAAAACTGAAAATTCAATGACACTGTAGCTCAACTTCGAAGTTTGGTTACGATCGGATGACGGATGTGGCCTATGAATTTAGTCATGCAAAGAGTGAAATCCAAGATGGCTGCCGGCACCCATGCTTTTTTTTTGAAAATTGTTAAATTTTGATAGCTCCCATTTAGAGGCGATACCTAAACATGCCTGCAAATAAAAAATATTTGAGACTGGCATAAAAATCGGGGGCAGTCGGGGATGAAAATCTGGTTTGCCTTAATAAGGTAATTAAGGTTCTTCACTACACAACTAGAATAAAGCAAAAGTGGAAATATAAAACAAAAACAGACAAACCTTTATTACAGAGAAGCCACCATTCTTGAAATCATTGAGAATTTCCAGGAACGTCTCATAACTTTTCAAATCGTCTAATAAAACTGCTTTCACTTTGTTTACGTAAGCCTGGGCGAAAGCCGTGTCTCTGTCATCTCTCTGAAGTAAAACAATAAGATATACAGTCATATCAGTAATGCCCTAAATAATCGACTCCTTAACCACAGCAGAATTATGGGTAACTTTTCAGGATTTAGTCGAAAATATGGCTTGTTGCCATTCATCGGAAAGCTCTCCGATGAATGGTAACAAGCCATATTTCCAACTAAGTTACCCATAATTCTGCTGTGGTTAGGGAGTCGATTATTTATGATATTACTGTATGTTGTCTCTCTGAAGTAAAACAATAAGATATACAGTGATATCAGATTTATTGAGATTGATAAATTCGCCTTTGACAATTGTTATGGTCCCTCTAGATCTAACCAGGCCTCAAAATATGGTGCTGTACATTTACAGAATGAGGTCCCAGTGGGCTAGCATCACTAAATTCACCTTCTGGGGACCTCAAACTGCTTTGTCCTCATCTTCTCTGGAAAGTATATTTATTATCAAATTAACAAGTTTTTTAGTTTCTTTAGAAAGTTTCTTTTTCTTTTTTTAGTTAGTTCTTCTAAATCCCCAAATTGACAGATGACACAATGCAAAATCAATGTGACTAACGGGTGCATATCACCATCTTCGCCATCTGGAAACCTAAATTTGTGTCTAGGTCTTCTATAGCATATGAGACCTTGCAGAATGAGAACCTCAGAGGATGAGTTTAGTGATTCTATCCCACTGTGGCATCACTAAATTCACCCTCCGGGGACCTCATTCAGAAGCAGCAAGAAACTTGAATGTGCATGCAGCTCACTTTCCCCATAAATGCTGATGGATGTGAATCATTCAATACGGTGAGCAGTGCATGGGGAGTAACTCTTTATAATGTGCTTTCGCACTAACATAGTCAGCAAACTTTGTCGATCTATGTGTGCGGTACTGAAATCTTCCATTTAAATTTTATCATTCTGAACTCCTTGACCTATGGCAGCATACAGAATGGAGACTTGTGAGGGTTACTGAATGAGTTTGGCTGTAATTCCTTTGTGACATGCAACTGGAATATTGGAATATTGTTGGGTTTACATCATTCTTACAGAGATTAAATATTTACGTGGTCTGTTTATAGATCACTTGCGACAGTGTTATCTGAATGTGCTCTTAGCGCAAGAGCAATGCTGTATGTACTCTGTGGTCCATAGAAACAATGGGAATTCAGTCAATGCACCTGATAGAACAGATTCAATAAAATATGAATCAAAGCAGCTGATTTCGAATCAAATCGAATCAGATAAACGATTCCGAATCGCATCAAAATGATTCGCATGACCTACCTATATTTTGGTTTTTCCATCTGGCAAAAATTTCTGAAAAATAGACCAAAATAATTTGCCAAAGGAACGTTTTGGTCAGTGTTAATGCTGAGTGTTATATGAGTTCTAATACCCACCAGAGGATCATTTTCGATCAGATTTGGATCCAATATTGATAACATCATCTCCTTTCTCTTCTTCTCTCGTATGACCATCCTTTCTTGTGCTGATGTTTTCTTTTTTCTACAAACATACCAAGGAACTTTAAATACCAAGAAGACTACATATCAATGATAAACTTTACCAACCAAAAGACGAGATTATTATTACAGCATCAACTAACTCAAATTATAATAGTTCACTTAATAAATTTATTTATAACATTAAATACATTTTAAATTTATTTTCTTTCCCTCAAGGCAAAGGTTAGGGACAAAACAAAAAACACAAGTTACCAACTGTAAACTTGATTTAAAGTATGTAGCATTTTCTCAGAATGGGCACTACCAGACATAATCAATATGAATTTACTCAAAAGTCACAGAAGAATATGATATTTAAAAAAATATAATATATATTTCCTTAAAGAAAGCCTGAACACAGAACTATATGGATATATGTCCTGCGTTTGTAAACCATAGTAGAAAAGGGGTTAACTTTTTGTGGTCGCCTACAATCCCTCGCGGTCTTCAGTGGCTTGCTCGGAATCAGTCACGCATGCGCAGTCCCAATATAACCGATTGAATTCGTCAGTTTATTTTCAACTCAATCAGGAGATTGGCGAGTTGCGGGGTTGGGAATGGCACCGCCATGGGAGGGCCCTATGATAGTTCAGTGTTCAGGCTTTCTTTAAGGAAATATATATTATATTTTTTTAAATATCATATTTCCGCCAAAGGAAGCCGTTCACACTGAACTATATGGATTAGAATGCAAGCCCAGGAGGAGGCACGAGCAATAAAGTTAATAGCCAAATTTTGGAGGGAATGCACTCTTCTAAAACAGATTGTACCTAAATATGAACTCTTTTAATGAATCTGTTATGATTAGGTACGTGAAATAACTCATATAATTAGAGTGCTATATTGCCCAAACATGTACCTCCCCCCCTTGTTTTTGGAAGCAACATCCCAGGTGGTGCCATTCAATTCAGAATTGCGAGCGAACCAAGCAATTCTCTGTTCTTCATCCGTCAGTTCTAAGAATCCAGCCGATTTGAGATGCGAGGAGACTAACTCCCTCTCCGCCTTAGCGACATAACGACCTGCACTGGAGGAGGCCCACTCCAAAGATGGCAAGACAACCAACATTAAGAGTTTAACTAACTGCTGTTCACCAATGCAAATGGCAGATAACCTGATGCCCAATCTGTGGCACAGGTATCAAATGGAGAGCCCATTAGCCCAAATGGGTTATACAACTATAAGCGAGTCAAGCCATCGGATCAGAGGGAGCCCCCACCATTGCATGCTGCAGGTGGTCATGCCCAAGCTAATATCCTGGCCAAGCTGGAGGGTGGGGAGAGGTCATTTTTCTCCGATCCCTTCACGGAGGAGTGGCAGGCAAGGCTGTGTCGTTAATGCGAGCGTGACCAGGGGGACTCAGCGCTTTACCTCATGGGTATGGCCCCTGCCCTACGCTTAAGCTGCCGAAGGCCATCCAGCCGGTGTCGATACGTACGCACGCGATTTTGGCAGCTTTAGTGCCCAGAACCGCTAGCGTCTGGTGGGGGCCAAATGGCCTGGAGGTCCCAAGTACCCCGACAACTCCACCAGACGTATCCCCGCGAATTGGTTGAACCGTCGAGACGTAACCGGAGGAGCGTGAACTGGTCCTGCCCTTAGAACAGTTATCACACGTTCACATGTCTCTGAGGTACCTATGTATCACAATATACACATTGCGTATATATATATATAAAATGATATCTATTATATATTTTGGAAGATCTGTTTGTTTGTTTGTTTGTGTGTGTGTAATCGATGGACTCGAAAACGGCCGAGCCGATTTCGATGAAACTTGGTATGTGGGGGTATGTTCGGCCGGGGAGTAACATAGGCATATTAATTTTCAGATCCGAGGTCAACTTTTCACGTGCCGAGGTCAAATCTGTTTTTACGCTGTGTTACGGGACTTTCATTTGAGTTCGGTGCTTACAAATCGATTCGAAACAGCGCGAATAATAAAATGCCAGTCATAATAATGACACTGTGAGAATCTTTCGTGTTTCCTCTTTCCAACGATATATAATGAGTATGTATCCGTTTTAGTTATCTGCCTCAATTATCAAGAAGAAGTGGTACTATCTTCCATCAGGATAAAAACAATGCGTAACTTCTATGACGTCGTTAGAGGTCATAACGTTAGATCACGTTAACGCTTAACCGGCCGATGCATTTGACTGTTTCAGACGTCTTGGCGATATCTCGGGCACCGATGGTAATTTATCTTTACGTTGAAACTTGATAATTAATGAGCGTGTGTATATGAGGCGCGTTTATATACTTGAGTGGAAATCAAATAGGGTTAAACTGGCGGATTTTTACGGACGAAATTTGATGCATAGGGTATCTCGGTATCCGCTGGGCCGATTTCCCGGTATCCGCTGGGCCGATTTCCAACAGTTTTGGGGTATTGGTGTTTGACCCCACCTGACCTTGACCTTCAAAATGGTCAATTCAAGGTCAAAGCCCGGACGAAGTCGGGTCACCTTCTAGTAATATATATATCCGGGGGATATACATATTAAGTTTTCCTCATGAGACCATGTCAGAAGGCCCTTCCAAACTGCACCCATCAATCTAATGGTCGGAGCCAGATCACAGCTCCCTGTCATGATCCAACGTATCACTAAATATAGATATACAACCCCACAGAGAACATGTCTCATGTCTCTGAGGTACCTATGTATCACAAGATAGCATTGCAGAAACCCGGTGACACAAATCTTTCGCATATATAGATATATAAAATGATATCATAGATATATCATGGTGATATATAAGTCATCATGAGATCATGTCAGAAGACCCTACTAAAGCTGCGCCCAACAATCCAATGGTCGGAGCCAGAGCAGAGATCCCTGGCACAATCCAATGTATCATTAAAGATATATATATAGCCCCTCAGAGAACATGGCCGAACACCGCAGGTGACCAGAGCATCCAATGAGAAAGCAAACCGCTACTCTCAGGTGCCAAAACAATAGTGTCGGTACGAGTATTAATTTTGGAGAAATTTCCCAACGAGCACCATCCTTTGGAATGGAGACAGACAGCAAAATGTGCAATCACAAGTATTATGTTCAGCCTAAATCCACACACATTACTATTATTAGGCCATCACGACCACTAGGCACCTGAGAGCAGTCCGCGTTCCCAGCGGAATACCCACCGCGATCCGATTCTAAGAAATGAAGGTGCGCCTTCTACAACCGAAATCAGTTCAAATGATGTACAATGTAGTCAGATGATGAACACATGTAAATTTTCACGGTCACAGTCACGGTTAGTGTGAAGCATGCAGCAAACTAGGGGAAGACCCGCTCTAAAAATGGCTCCCCTAGGAAGGAAACGAATGAAATTATCATCCTCCTAGTAAAGGATACACATCCCTTTTTAATGTTGTTTTATTTTAATTTGAAGAGCCAAGATAGAGAGGAACTCCCCCGACCTAAGTGGTCCCGCTTATGGCATGTTTAAGGAAGAGAGGACAAACCCAGCATAGACCGAAATGCGCAGAGTTGGCAGCATGGCTTCAGGCCCTTATGATCGGGCATCTGTGCCATGGGGATGGGATCCACTCGTACGGGGTGGTCCCCTGCCTGCGTCTTAGGAAAGGTCGGTAATGCTGGTCAATGAGCTTCCTCGAAAGCTTAGCTGGACAGCGCAAACGTCTTTGCCTGTTTTATTGTCTATGTGCCAGATAATCAAATTGATATGGGCAATAGAAGTATGAAGAGCCATGCTGATGGCCTCTTGTCGGAAAGGCTATTGGCAGTGGTCGTGGGACACGTGACAATATAAATGCTTTCCATGTAAATAAGCTTCATTCGTGTGTGAAGTATATTCGCCATATCAACGGTATGAAAGGTCGGGACACGTATATAATTGAAAATTCATTGAGACTCCAGCTAGTCCATGAATACCTTCAAAACACCTACCATGCCCTTTATGAACAATGCATGCTGTATTGGATGTACAGCCTGTTCTTGTACCAAGCTCACATTTGATATGGTTACTTGCCATAAATAATGTCTCCCCCCACCTTCCTCGTCTTGGAATACCACTGCTATTATATCGTTATTCATTGGGGAACGTCATCCAGGCCACGGTCGCCAGTTATTGCCAGTGGGCCAGTTACCTGGAGGGGTCAAGTCACCACGATTCTAAATACCTGTCAGGCTGGAATCATTCTCATAATTGAATCAAGAAGGGGAAAGGTGACGATAAGCTTCTTGCCTTACTCTATAGAATGCAAACCGGAGCACCCATGATTTGTAATTTTGTGTCCCAATTAGAGCCATATCCAGAATCGTAGTAACCCAGCCCCCCCCCCCCCCCCCCCCCCCCCCCCCCCCCCCGCTTCTTTTCGGTAAACCTACACAGGAAGGAAAGCAATTATGTTTGTATTCCGGAAGGAGACACCATTTAGTCGAGAAACAACCCAGCAATTTTGAAAGGATGGGTTAATTTTCGATACAATTCAGAATAATAACTAAAATCTGGAATTGAGACAATAGTGAAACTGTCATCACGATTAATTTTAGTGTCATGCTTGCAATCATTAAATGCTAGCAGTTCAAAATTTGACAGTGAAGTTGAAGCACTGTACGAGAATCGAATCATGTACTCAACAGAATTCTGACTCCTGTCAGATGTCAATCCCTGTCTGAAATTAATGACACTAACGAATCTTAGTACGACGAGTCATTATTTTTCTGATATTGATAAACTGTAGTCTGATAACTTCAAGCGTCGACCAACACATCTAAATCATAGGAGACATGTGTGACAGTATTAAAACAGAAAACACAAAGTATTTTGTGAAAGCATGTTGTTTTGATGAGATCTAGTGACTCCAGTAGTGTTCTGTAACATGCACACACCTAGGTGTGTACATGGGTCAGCCATTAAGTTTTTATTGTCCACACCCGATCGCACAGCGTAGTGCACCCACGACAACATACCTGAACAAGTGTTGTAATGGAGAAAGTCGGCATTTGCATTCGGATTTTATTCAGTAATCTCGAATGGGACTTGTTAGCCTGACAAACTTGGTATCGGACCGAGTTCTGATTTCTGTCAGAATACCCTGACCAGGGTGCGATCCCCGGTCCGCTAGCACATGGCTGAGATTGTTACATTGAAGGTGATGCTCCGTTACGAGAATCAAACCATGAACAGAATTATAACACTTGTCCAATATCAATCTCTGTCAATTTATTAAACTAATAATGACACTACTGTTTTTACATTGATAAACCCAGATGTAAATTGTAATCAACTTTTAAGTTCAAATGTGACCAACACATCTGGATCAGTTGTATTGAACCATAAAACAACAAAGTATTATGAGAAAGAATGTTGTTCATAACATTATGATAGATAGCGTCAGTAGCGATGGTAATTATTGCTAAATAAATGTCCACGCGTAAATAAATTCCCACGATATTAGGAGACTTCCGGTAGCGAATCACGTGGCATTTATATCTGACAAATTATATCATACCTTATAGGTTCTATAATAATTACATAGATGAATTGCTCACAATAATCTATGCGCCTCGTAAGTCCTTGAAATGGCGGCTGATTATGGCAAAATGTCGATTTTCATATTCGAAATTTTTTAAGTCCGCCGCCTGATCGAAAACCCGGACAATTTGTATGTTTGAAGCGAAACGGTCTGTGAATTCGAAACAATAATTCTAAAAACTAACGCGTAGGCGACCAGTAATTATTGTATCGATAAATTGAATTTGTTGTCTAGTTGTTAAACGACAAATTCGGAAAAATACTCCCTTAGACTTCCGTTCGGTTCGTAGCAGAAAATAAACTGACGAATTCAATCGGTTATATTGGGGCTGCGCATGCGTGACTGATTCCGAGCAAGCCACTGAAGACCGCGAGGGATCGTAGGCGACCACAAAAAGTTAACCCCTTTTCTACTATGGTTTACAAACGCAGGACATATATCCATATAGTTCAGTGTGAACGGCTTCCTTTGGCGGAAATATACAATGCCAAACAATAGGCAGCTTTGAATCAACAACTTTTTACTGTTATCTGTTTTTGTTAGCTACCAGGCCTAAAAAAAATGGTGCCGTACATTTGCAGAATGAGGTCACCAGAGGATGAATTTAGTAATGCTACCCTGCACAGCCTGTTAGGATCACCAAATTCATCCTCTGGGGACCTTCTTCTGCATGGCCTCATCTGCTATGGGAGACCTAGACTCAGTTTTAAGTTCCAAGATGGTGAAGGATGGTGATGTGCACCCATTGGGCTCTTCAATTATGCATTGTGTCATCTGCCAATTCGCGGATATAGTGAAACTAAAAAAGTACAATAAACTTTTAAAGAAGTTTTTAAAGAAACTAAAACAATAGCTCAAACTTTGTAAAGTTGAGCTAAAAACTTTTCAATTTGATTCAAAAGAAACTTTCCACTGCAATGGGAGACCTACGATCAGATTGAAGTTCCCCAGTTAAGTTGGTGATGTTCACCAATTGGGCACCTTGATTATGCATTTTATCTTCTGCAAATTATTGGATATAGAAACTGAACAGAAGGAAAAAAAATACCTGAAAACAATGTTAATTTGAGACTACAGATAATGGACCTATCCGTAGGTACCGCCCCAATTTCAATTATAGCCAATGAGCCGAAAGCTTAAACCCGGAAGCGACATGTGCCTGCCTAGTGATATGAATCGCACCACAAGCGGTTCCCTAACTACCATTGTAAGCCATAGGGAATTTACAAACACGAGAGCAAAATAAGTGTTAAAAAGCTAAAATGGCGTTGAAATGTACATGGGGAACATGTCCAGTTGACGAACGATATTTATACATGTTTTAGTTCGGTTTCCTAAATAAAAAAGTAACTAAGACATCTGTTTACGCTGGATTAAACAATGCCAACGACCACACTCGGTATGGCAAGCCAAACCGCTATATAATATTAATTTACTTAAGTAAAATAAATGTAATTTTATTTTACTTAAGTAAAATAAAGTGTGATTTTTATTTTACTTAAGTAAAATAAAACCATGTAGATGTCGCTTTATTTCACTTAAGTAAAATAAAAAGACAGTTTACTTTAAAATAAAACGTCATTTTATTTCACTTAAGTGAAATAAAGTGTCATTTTATTTTACTTAAGTAAAATTAATATTAAATAGCGGTTTGGCTTGCCATAACTCGGATCCTAGTGTTATTTAAATTTCAATATTTATATATAACAGATATAACAGAAATAGTAGTCCCGATCGATGATGTGTTATGAATATTAATTGTGCCGCGAGTATGTGTTTTATGAAGTGTTTTTCGTTATAAATGTATACATTTGTTGCTGTTATAACACCGTGGTAATATTGAGTTCAAATGTCTGATATTCACACTTACCTGTAGGATCTCCTGCAAACGTTTTACTGAATCCATTTGAGAATCTAAAGCTTCCTCCATATTAATGCAACAATGTACATATAAATGAGAATCAACACTGATGTTTTCCAAGAGAATTACAAAAAATTTCACACATTGCACGTGCTTCGTGGTATATACACGCAACCTTCACCAACAAGTTCACTTTGTGCTAATGTTGCCTCATGGCAACATGTAACTGACTCCATGATAGTCGGTGTTTTCTTTAATGTACTTTAGTGATGGCAAAATAGGATGTGGAATTTTAAAAGGCCATTGTTTGATAATCCTTTGCATCCGGTCTGTCCCAGGGACTCATTCAGGACGCTCGTGGTAACTATTATGGTAAACTGATATCGTTATATTTATTTCGACAAAAGAGGGATTATAGATTAATTACCACATGCACACCTCTGTTTGGTTTATTTCATCAAGGTGTGAACCATTAGCATAGCTTCGATATTAAGTTTGCTATTTGATATTGAAGGTTCATAATGGCTTCATTTACACAGTTTGATTCAACGTAAACATCTATCTTTGTTGGTTATCGGAAGTGGCCTAACAATCACACCTGGTTTTTTGTTTAAAAACTGATTCTATTTTTGTTTATTTCTAACGACAGTCACTTTTACAAGATGCATATATACACACAAAGGTATCTTGAAAATCATGATATTCAGAAAGAAGCTATATTATCGTGTTACATGGCTTTTAACAACACAGTCCTATCTCAACGGAAGCCATTTTAGCACTGAAGAGATAGCGAAATTGAGATGGCTTGTGGTGCGTAGTAACAGTAACCATGCAGTCTACTGGTGGGCGGGACGTATGGATAGGTCCATTCCCAGAAGGTGAGGTCTAAGCAGAAATGAGGTCCCCAGAGAGTGAACATGGTGATGCTAGCCCACTGTGCGGAGTCAAGTAACTAAATTCACCCTCTGGAGACTGCATTCTGCAAACTACAGACACACTATATCAAGGCTTGTATGCCATATCACGACGCCAGTTTAACAGGCGATGGAAAGACCATGCAGGGTTAAGTCACAGGGTCACTGCGAATAGAAATCCTCAACCCATAGAAAGCAAAGTTCTGACAAACTTGCCCAGATACACAAATCTGGTTACCATTCCTGAGCATGAATCACAATTCCACACAGCTTATATTGGTCTAATGCGCCATGCATCTTACCAATCACCAGCCCCACCCCCCTGAAGTTTGAAGTCAAAAGCGGCTTAATATATAATTACAACATTATAAGTTGTGGTTATTTGATGAAGAAATGGTGTGACATTGATGGCTTGGACGTTATGTTCAACCGAGTCGCAGAATGAGTGAAGCCCTCAATTTCACACCATGTTACACCTTCAATCAAACACAGTTCAGGTCATTCATAACAAAAAGACATTTATTCTGGAAGACTGAACAGCATTTTAAATGTCAATAACTCCTATTGGTCTCTCCATAACATTGTACAGCGTAAGTGTCTTCATGAAAAGAAATCAGACCAGAGAGAAATAATGGAAACGTTGTCATGGTTTCCCTTATGTTGGAAAGCTCCCAACATAAATATGGTATATATTGCATGGCTCTCTGGCCAAACAAAGGTGCTGTTTCTCACTGGAGGTGGAACATTGAAGAACATACCTGATTGTAGTGCTTGCAGCCATTAGCTCAGCTAAGTGTTCATTGTCATTGATGTCCTGCCCATCCATAAACTCCTCCTCATTCTGACTATCTTCACCAAATATATCCTCACTCTCGCTCTGTGTATCATCGCTATCCAAACATTTGTCAGCTATCACATCAGACTTCCCACCGTCATTCACAAATGCATCGACGTCAAACATGCTATGATCGTTGTTCCCATTACAAAAATCATTCAACGAAGAACAATCCTCGGATATCTCCATGGTTGATTCGGCTAAATGCGGACTAGGAGGAGCGTCAGTTATGTCCGACATATTCAGCTGTCTTCTTGTAGATGTCAAATCCGGTGTTACAGGTTTACGGGGAAATATTTTCACCAAAGGTGACTTGAATGGACTGCGACCTTTATTACGGCCTGGGCTCGTCCTATATTTTTTCTGTATTTCTTGAGCATAGTGCTGTGCTTTAGATAAGAGCCTTTTCGTCGGAGAACAGTATTCTTTAGGAAGAATGTATTTGATCTTTCTCTGACTATTGTTTCCACCCTCTTTGTCATCACTCAGAAATGGAGAAACTGTTTTAACCGTATTATTAATAAATGGCTTCGGGGCGAGCTCCCTGAGTTTGGGTTTTGGCGGCGTTTTTTCTTGTTCTTCCTGCTGTTCAGTCAGCTGTTGACATTGACCTTGACCTTCGTTCATCGCTGCATTAATCTTAGCTTCGGAAACAGCCTTGCTGTAATAAGGAGCAACCGAAGCAATAATATCCAATGAACTCCCGGGAACTGCAGAAGATGAAGGAGATTTCATTAGCGGAGAAATCATTGTTTTGGTTGCCTTAGTAACGGTGGTTGAAGTTACTAAATTGGCAAATGGTGATTGAACTGTGATATTTTGCGTACTTCCAGCAGTGACAGTTATGCAACCAGAACTCTGTGCTATTGACAATGTAGGTGAGGATGAGAGTGTCATACCAGCATTGTTTGCAGGAATACTGAGCCCTGAGAGGGTCATTCCGGAATTGGTTGCTGGAACAATATATGATGACAGCGACATTCCGGAATTTGTTACTGGAACAATACATGATGATAGCGACATTCTGGAATTTGTTGCTGGGACAATACATGATGACATAGTCATACTGGAATGTGT
Organism: Siphonodentalium dalli; assembly: GCA_032622095.1. Taxonomy (NCBI): domain Eukaryota; kingdom Metazoa; phylum Mollusca; class Scaphopoda; order Gadilida; family Siphonodentaliidae; genus Siphonodentalium; species Siphonodentalium dalli. Next base: position 158,514,568 of record CP136063.1, on the reverse strand, counting down.
TGCTGGAACAATACATGACGATAGCGTCATACCGGAATTTGTTGCTGGGGCAATACATGACGACAGTGTCATTCCGGAATTTGTTGCTGGGACAATACATGATGATAGCATCATACTGGAATTTGTTGCTGGGACAATACATGACGACAGTGCCATTCCGGAATTTGTTGCTGGTGCATTGCATGATGTTGACACTGGGCTACTTGCAGGTTTGACATTAATAACACCTGTCATGAACGGACTCTTCGGCTGATCGTCCTCTGCTTCAGTCTTCACAGAAAGTACCTGCTCTATCGGCAAGAATCCTCTCGGTGAACTAATCGATACCACAGAATCAACAGACATCGGTGTCTTTGGTGTTAGTGGATTCATTGGACTGTCAACTTTCTCCAAGTCTATTCTTCCTCTGGAATAAACAACAAAATATAGAGATACAGTAATGCCCTAAATAATCGACTCCTTAACCAAAGCAGAATTATGGGTAACTTTTTAGGATTTAGTCGGAAATATGGCTTGTTGCCATTCATCGGAAAGCTCTCACTGAGAGCAACAAGTGAAACTTGCATATATAAGAAAATGCATTGGGCTTTCACAAAATTTCAGGAAGCTACAGACATGAAAGGGTTAACCCTTTCTATATTAAATTACTCATTGACGAGTAGTTATCCCATAGGAAATGTTCAGATAATAAGATTAACAAACAACAATAAGTTTGTTGAAACTTATTACCTGAACATTTCCCTCTAATAAATAGGACTCATTCTGCACATTTATTATCTGTCATCTGCTTATTTTTCCTGAACACACCCACAAGATGAATAATAGACCATTCCAATGTATACTTTTATTACTGAGTGGAAGAATCCATTCAGCATAGAAATAACATTTTCAATAGAAAATACATATTCCCTAATAAGATACTTACACACTGAACTACATGGTATATTCATCTTTATTCACAAGAAAGGATTCTATGAGATCCGTTTAAAATTTATTATTTTGGTACGAAATAGCTTAAGTACCTTTTGAATCATTATTATTCTGATGACGTAGCAGGTCAAAGGTCATTTGTCCACTCGTTATGTATATAAGCAAGTGGACCCACAGTAATCGGCCTCTTTTTATCCTCTTACAAGATTCGAGGGGTGTGACCGAGCAGCGAGGAGGGAAAATCTATTGAAAATGTTATATTCCCGTCAAAGATACGTTACACACTGAACTACATGGTAGAATCAACTCATAGGAGGAGGCTGCGAGGAATGAGATACTATTGTATTTTAGTTGAGAATAATTCTTTTGAACCTGCTGAGTTTTTTAGCAACAAATGGATCAAAAGGTACTGATTTGCAGATTTGATTGATGCTACCAGGTAGAGTGGAGAAAGTGGGAGAATAAGCCCAATGGCTGAAACTCTGCACCTCCCCCCCTTTGGTTCTGAAGTCAGACAAACCGGTAATAGTGAAATCTCATATACAGGTACATGCATGTGCCACCTCCTCCCTGGAGTAAGCGGGTTATATGCAGAAAGCATAGGTCACCCAGCTCCATGGTATGTGACTGAACGAACCAAGCTATCCCGACGTTTCGACACCAGAGGAAGGAAATCTATTGTTACCGGAATGGTCAATCTGGATGTAACACGAGGAAGTAGCAACTGTAAAGACGATTAGAAACATACCACCAACTCATGTATGGTGAAGAAAACCCAGAGTTAAATAGCCACTGCATCATGCTTGTAAGGTCTGCGACCGACTGTCAGTAAATGTGCAACCCCAAATCGACAAACTGATCAAGGCGCAAAATAAGTATTTTCTGACTGACCGTCAAATGACAGTATTTTACTTCAGTTAATAAATACACCAGACAGAGGCCATATTCCGTCGGTCAATGCCCCTGATCGGAATTTACTTTAAGGCTGGAAACTGGTAACAAAAACCCCAGGTAACTAAGTCGATCAAGAGCGTTAAATGACTTGGAAAGTCCCAAATGTTTTCTGGTATCGAAACAATCGAGAAGAAAAGTTCGGAGAGTCCTGAGTTGTAAACTACTTCCACAGCCTGTCAATCCAATAGTGTATGCAGTTACATGTACACATGATTGAAAGGAATACTTGCAGTCTGCATGTAACTTATTAGAAAATGTGTAGAAGGAGGAGACCCATCGTGATGGAACTACTCCAAACAATCTGAAAGAAAGAACAGGCCATGGATGATTAAGGTCTAAAAACAACCAGAATGTCGATAACAAGAAGATTGTATCTTCTTGTTATTCACTGATTGTTCTTAACAGACGAAGGGCCCGGGTCCATGAGCTATGTGTAGCTCACCTCATCCACCAAGGCGAAAGTACACAGCAATGCCCAAAGCAACCGACCACCCAACCACAGCAGAACCACGGGCAACCCTCCAGGACCCAACCGGAAACACGGCCCGCCGCCACCCATCGGAAAGCTCTCGACGAGAGCCCCCCGATAAACAGCCACAAGCCACACCACCGACCAAATCCCGAAAAACCACCCACAACTCTGCCGCGGCCAAGCGGCCAAACACCCCGAGCACCACTGTACACCCATTCGACATGTGGTCAAGGAGGTACGCCAGTAATGTGAACAGAAGGGCACATTTTACTGAAGACCAATCACATGTGTGTATGGTCGGACGGTTGTCTGCCGCCCATACAGCGAGGACCCGGACCCTAGTTCCTCCCCGTGGGCAGAGACTCCGTCGCCAACAATGATTGCCTCATGTGCGCCGTTAGACGAATAGCTTGTCTGTTGTGTAGTAATTCAAGACAGCCTGTCAAAAAAGGAGCACTGAGTACAGTAACGCCCAACTCAATCACGCAGGGCATCAATGAGTTTTGTTGGCATGACGCAGGGTTCAAAGATCTGAAATGCACCTGTTCCCATGGAACAGGTTATTACCTACCGTACATGCCACCCCAGAAGATTGCGTGAGTTCAATTGTCTATATCGTAACCCGATAAGCGAACCCAAACGGTAAAGCGATAATATTGAGCGAGAATAGATCTAATCCTGGTACTACAGGGAAAGCTCATTGGGATTGTCCTATGGCTGTAGAGTCAAAAGATGATGAATGTTCTACGCAAAGAGAAATATGATTCCCAACTTGGTTCGCAGAAAAACCCAGCCCAACACCGCAGAAGGCCCGAGTGAAGCTCGCAAAAACTTAGAAGGAATCCAAGGCTTGGTGTTATGCCCCATGGTACCGTAGTAAGGGTGAAAGATGATCTGTGTACATTTACCCCTAGAAGAATTGAACGGTCACCCATAAACAAAGGACAATGCTAATCAGTGACAGGTGGAAAGGTAACAAGTTTGAGCCCAGGTAAAACCGCATGAAAAAACAAATTGAGTGTCTGTTAAAAGTCTCTGCCCCGGCCGAAGACTGCGCTATGTTCACTGTTATAGACAGCACCCGAGATTACCCGGCATTAGACGGCGCGCTGTCTGGTGGCCCAGTGCTCGGTCCCCCCTCGAACCCCCCAGGACCCATATCCGAGGAGAGAAACTGCGTCTGCAACCCCTCGATGCCTTGCAATTAACTTAGTTCTTTGTGACAGACAAGAAAAAGCAGCAAGAGCTCTTCGAAATCCAAAGTGAGAATCAGGATTCGCGTTGGATGGCAAGTAGCACTGTGAATTAGAAATGTAATCTAAATGTGGAATCGTCGGATCCAAGCAATGGATTTTGTTATCTTTAGAGTAAAAAACTGAATAAACAGGACTGTGTAAGCCTTGGAAGAGACATCGAGGAGTGATTAATGAGCAGACTGATTCCCCCCTAACCGGAGCCAGCTTAAACCCTGACAGGAAGCAGAATCATACAGTGTAGCCAGTAGGGCAGCGGCGACCTACTAGGTCACGACACGAATCCAAAAACCTGACCAACAGGACGACACCACACTAGTGTTTCTAAATGCACACAATCTGCATTGAACTACATGTTGAATGGGCAGAGCAGTCAAATATACATAGAATGAACTGAAACTTTTAGATGACACGAGCCCAAGATCTGAGATAGTACTCGATTCGTGTATCACCCCCCAAGACAGTGACTATGAAACGCTACCGCCCCAGTGGCTACACTGGTACAACTTGCCTCCCGCCAAATAGCAAGCATTTGAAGGTCATGCAGAGTCCCGGGAAATGGTCTTAACAGCAATTCCACCCGAGGGTAGACGCCAGGGAGCAACTTACTTGGAAATTTTGATTATCAAATAAATAGCCTCACATGGACATGATGAGATAGTATTTTGATCGCAATCTCAAAGTTGACATAAAATTCATACCAAATTGCATGGCTATTATCCAAGTTTGGATGGCAAATTGTGATGCGATACCAGTTAAGTTGCTCCCTAGGGGGCTGACAGATTTTGTACATCGCACATGCTTGTGAAAGGGATGTGGGAGGACGAAATCTGAGGTAGGAACCAGCAGGAGCGGGCGAGCATGGTCGGATCCGTGAACACTGGAACCCACCCTCGGAACAGTATGGCGTCTGGCTACAGTGAATTCAATGGTGAAGCCTGAACCTGCTTGACAATGGGGTTACTGAAACCGAGGCCACACGAGGAAGAAAATAGCCTGTGGTATGACCAGTTACATGTATAAGGATCAGGAAAGGGACCCAAAAATTTACCATGAAAGTAGGTGACTGATGCGTCACATTATTATTTGTGAAATTGTGTCATATTGATCTGACAAAAAAGTTATTTTGTTGGCAAACAATCTCAATGTATTGTAAATTATTTCATAGTGAACTATGAGCCAAGCAAAACCACACAAGTGAGTTAATTCATAGATAAACGAAAAGGGACCCAAACCTGATCCCTAATTTTGCTACATATGTCAACATGAAACAGATTTGTGAGTGACAATTTCAGAATTTCGACGTAAACAAAACGAATGTTGTCACGTGCCAATTTCAACATAAACAAAGTTATAAACCAATGTTGTCTCACTGGTTGAATGTTCTAATACTTACATTCTAAAAACCACAAGAAACAGAGATAACATAACAACTGTGCTGTATAGGCATTGTCCCAGAAAGTTCAACACGTGAACCGCTGCATATAAACAGACGAAGTGCAATTCCAAAATTAATTCCGAATTCTAAAGCACGTGTTCCGAAACCGGAAGTTGGGAAATTACCCACAATTTTCAACAGAACAATATAGTTTTTGTATTTTATTTGCGTTAAAACAAATAAAACAGGGAAATTGAATGAAATTGTCGCTCTGATATTAATTTAATAATTATTGTGTCGTTTCCAATTGAACCGATGTCACAACAAGTTAAATAATGTGGAACGGAATTGTTAAATGAAGCCGACAATAATATGTGGTTTCATTTCTCATACCGTTAGTTTTTACTTCCCTTCGAATCTTGTCACAAGAGAAAAAGAGGCCGATTACTGTGGGTCCACTTGCTTATATACATAACGAGTGGACAAATGACCTTTGACCTGCTACGTCAGAATAATAATGATTAAAAAGGTACTTAAGCTATTTCGTACCAAAATAATAAATTTTAAACGGATCTCATAGAATCCTTTCTTGTGAATAAAGATGAATATACCATGTAGTTCAGTGTGTAACGTATCTTTGACGGGAATAGGGTTAAATGAACAAATAGAAATCTCAACGTGTCATCCCTTCATTATATAGTTAAATCTACTCAGATTAGAGCAAAAACACCCTTCAGTTATGTTATCCTAAACCAACTCAATTGTAGTGTTGAAACGATTTGTCGATTAGTCAATGTCTTCCAATCGTAACCCCCACGAAAAATGGAAAAGAGTTATCTCGCAGTGATTTTATATTACTCAAAGGCCACATAGTAAATTGGAAGTTTTCCATGGGAATGGGTGTTGTCGATTAGTCGACTTTGACTGGATTTTTTATTGTCAATTAGTCGACTACGAAAAACCCTGGTCATTTCAATGCTACTCAATTGAGTAGGTCACTTCAAGTTTTGTTCAGGACAAAGTCCTTGACATAATGCTTATATTCCCTATAGACTCTAGCACTAGATCATAAATTTTTTTGATAGTGGAATGACCGCATAGAGAGTTGATTCCACTTAGAAATCACTCCACTACACAGAGAGGATACCAGTCGCTTTGAAAAGCCGACACAAATCCTATATCGAGAATTACTTCTCTTGAACTCTCTATTAAAATTAGGTTCTGTGTTCAAGGGATTCCCTCCATTTCATTGGAGAGTGGTGCAGACTGCGCACTATTTCATTGGTTTATGGCATTGCAGATCACGTCAGAGATCAGAGATCAATGACGTGTTGAAAATATTCCAACGCATTGTCAAACTCAACTATTGTTGGAAAACTGAATACAGGTTATATATCCATAATTCATTTTACTCATCGCAATATAGGTGACATCATCTTCGAGTTTTTTATCAGTCAATGATATTCATGACTGATTATTCTTTCACATCTTGTTGTTTTTATAACTATTTTTAAATAATACGATTCTCACTAACATTTATTACGCCAGGAATGCACTCTATATTTGGAAACGGTTTATAACGTCATGTTGGGAACGTTGTGTAGTCGTAGAAATGTAATATTATGGACACTTCTACAGACGAAATTCCAATATAGAACTTTCATCGGCTTTTCAAAGAGACACCAGCTCTGGAAAACGACAAACATGCCCAGATACATGAAGCATATTACCCATCCTTTGCATGGAACATAAATCTGAACTTATCAGGAAATGAACCAGCAATGCTGTCGCTGGATCACTTATGTTGACCTAATATGCTATGCACCATTACCAACTGAGCCATCAGAGCACCCCCCCCCCCCAATATGAATAAAAGTTCAGCCGACCACAGTGTCCCCCGAAAATGTGGCAAGTCGATGCCGCTTTGTTAATGAAATAAAAAAAAAATTGAAAGTCAAAAAGGGCTAATAACTCCGTAAAAAAATTCCGTCATCTATATACATGTTGCACATCTCCAATATGTGGGTAACAATACTCGGAAGTTTCAAATATTTACCATCAAAACTGTAGGAGGAGTTGATTACACCATGAGGGTACCCTCATACAGAAAATTATAAAAAATGTTGAAATTTTTTAAGTCAAAAAGGATTAATAACTCTGTCAAAAAATAATTTTTCCGTCATATATATACATGTTGCACATCTTCAATATATGGGCAACAATATTCTGAAGTTTCAAATCTCTAGGATGAAAACTGTAGGAAGAGATGATTACACCATGAAGGTACTCAAAAGTGTGATGGACGGACAAACGGACGGGGGACAAATATACAACTGCTGAAAACTGACCTCTTCTCAGGACCTTGCTCATTGTCTTCTGGAACTAGCTTTCTCTTGATAGTGTTTGTAAAATCATCTGCCATGTTATCCTGGTGTGGACTGATTGTTCGAGAAATCTTCAGGATTGATGTCTATAACAGAATTACAATCAAGATTCAATAAACTAATATCATTATCTTGCCCATACAGGAGATTGACAAATGAGAGTGGAGAACTAGTTTCAGGAAGGTTCACTTTAATTGGCGAAGTCCTAATAATGAAAGTCAGAGGGATATTTATTCAATATCAGGTTTTACTTGGACCTCTGCCACCCAACTTTACATCATATCATGGCACCAAAATCCAGAAATTTCAATGCAAAATACTTTCAAACCATTCAGAAACCAAGTATATACATGTATACAAAAACCTGCATATGACTTAATTAATAAAAGAAATAATCAAACAAAAATAATAATTCTATTGCAATAATTTCCAATACAAATAAGGTCCAATTCTCCAGAATACCTCAACATGTCTGTATGTCACTTATTCACATGCAAAATTGGGGGTGTAAATCTGCACAATTAAATTTTCCACTTGGACTATTTTTGAAATGTTCGTTAACAGTGCATATAAACATACATGTATATTACCCCCCCCCCCCCATACAAAATGAAGACATATTGCACTCTAACCATTTAATCCCTCAAAGGATTCTGTGATTTGTTCCAGGAATACATTGGACTAGCCTAATCTTATTGGAACATTTAACACTTTCATGACAACGGCTGTGCTGGTGCAGCATTAAAGTTCCTGTGCCACGGCATTGTCTTATATACATATATGCGAGTATCCCTATATAATATAATGCACTGGCTTACAAGGTCAAGTTAAATATTGTTAAGCCAATGCATTCTCTTATATATGTGAGGCTCACTATGTGAGACTCGCATATATAAGAGAATGCATTGACTTGTAAGCTTGTGATGACTTCAATACAGAGTTTGCATTGTGTAGAGAAAATTATCTTGGGAGTTTGCAAAGTGAAACTAAGACTTTAACCCTTTCAGTGCCAAGTCCGATTTTTGTATCAACCCATATTTCCTTGATCATTTTTCAAATTTATTGATTATAATAATGTGATACATTGATGGAAAGAGCTCTAAGAGCTCTGTCCATCAATGTATGACATTATTATAATCAATAAATTTGAAAAATTATCAAGGAAATATGGGTTGATACAAAAATCGGACTTGGCACTGAAAGGGTTAACCCTTTGGTGAGTAGAACGACATATATGTCGTCTATCGGTTGAGGAGTAGAACGACATATATGTCGTTTCAGGAAATGTTATTTTATGTAGACATAACTTCAATAAATCATCTGATTTATAAATGATTTGTATAGGAGTTATTTTGATTAATATAATGTCCCAAATGTATTAGTGCAATCAATTATGATAACACACTTAAAAAAATGCACATAAATTAAAACGAATTATTGGACACTTTTGTGACCCAAACTTGTTAATAATTATTGCTATGACGTTGACGTTAAATTTACTCATGACGTCATGCATATGACGTTATAGATACTCTCCAAAGGGTTAAAAGATTCCTTCCTCAAGCCTGAGAATTTCAAAATTTTGCAAACCCTGTATATAGTTTCACTGCTTTGTTGTTAATATAGATATAAACAATTATATTAAAAAACTGTGTGCTAAGTGTTAAAGTTTCGTTTCTCGATCCAGAAAATTTCAAAATATTACTGTTTAACCCTTTACCCAACAGTAATATGTCTAACGTCATTACCCACACCAATACTGATAGGAGAGAACGTCGTCACCCCAGCCAACATAACTTTCTGGTAACGTCAAAGTTATAGGAAAAAATGTATTATTAAATCTTATGGTGGCTCTTGTTTATCTGAAAGGATGGTTTTTATTTTAATTAATTGGTAACAATTGATTTTCATATTTATGAAAGTCAAGTCCCCCCCCCCCCCCCCCATTGGCAATGACCAATTTTTTTTTATTTAATTCATACTACATCCTTAGTATGGGAAGAGCAGGTAAGATGATTTGTTTGATCATATATTCCATCTGGCGATGGAGAACAAGGAGACACTATGGAGTTGGTAGGTATCTTTCCGGATTTTTCTTGACCCTGATTCGTTGCATAGAATTAAAATCAATTTCACATTGAAATGTATCAGATTCTGAATTTTATTGCTGTCATTTCAGCTGGTAATTTCCGAAAATTTATCGTATTATTGTGTTCAACAGAAATATTGCAAAACAAAAAACTCCGGAGATCTGGTTGTGTACGGTACTGCGTGAGACAACACAGTCGCCATAATTTCTTTACTGTTAGCAATCACTTTCAAATAAAAAAATGAGATCGTTTTGCAGTGCATTCCTTTAAATTTTCACATCTACATGTGCACCAATCACTCTAGTTCATGTCCACATGAATGCGTACCATAATTTGACATCGTTAAACAAAATTATCCCCCATTATATATTGCATATATAAATTTGCAAAACAGAAAACGTCGTCGATTGAGTTGTGTATTACGTAAGACGGCAAGGCAACACAGTTGCCGTACTTTCTTTACTGTTAGCAATCACTTACTAATAAAATAATGAGATCGTTTTACGCGTGCATTCCTTTAAATTTTCACATCTACATGTGCACCAATCACTCTAGTTCATGTCCATATGAATGCGTACCATACTTTGACATCGTTTAATAAAATTATCCCCAATATTTTATCAACAAAAACACCGCGAAGATTTTGTATGAAGTTTGACGTTGTAACCTCGATTTCCAGAATTACCTTCACTTTTCCACAATCACTAGCAAAGTGTTAACCAACTTCTATTTATTTGCATTTAATAATGTACCAACGAAATTCAATAAAATGTGGAAATGCATTGTGAAATTGATTCCAGTATTGTAAAAATCTGATTAACTGTTGTTGACACGAGATCACAAATAGTAACCAATGTAAACAAAACACAAGCCATGATCGTGAGGATACAGAAATAAGATGCAACGTCGACGTAAATACTTGGACAATTACTCCGTGTGTCATGTATAAAAAAAGACATAAAAACAGCATTAATAGACTAAAATTTCAATTTTTTAAATCATAGGTTAGAAGTTGAAATGCTATTCAGTAACAATATAATGTTTAATATGTCGGAATTGAAATATATATCGCAAGAACTATATATTCAGCGCTGACAACAACTCCTTCTGTGTACCTCACGAACGTAATGCGTACGTACTTCGAACTTGACCCAGTTTATTACGATATATCTTGGCACAATTACATGCGTAGATCATGTCCATCACATATTGTCATTTGAAAAAGATTGAATGGCCATTAAGGTCGATAACAGTGCTTTTCTCTTCGTGAATATATGAGATGCCAAACTAAATAATAGTTAGCAAGACATCGTATTGAATAAGGATGACGAAATATACTAAAAATAAATCACATTGAGACACAGGCGTTACCTTGACCTTGATGTAATGATAATGCAATGTATATCACAGTTAGTGCCAAAACACAAGGTGTGTACACAGTTAAACTACCGGTAATCGATATATTGTTTGGCCTATGTTCAACTTGTAACAAAGGACATACTAATAGTGCAATTTTGTTCGATTAAATGATAAATATCTCTTGAAAAATTATTGATAACTATAAGATTGAAATTCGCGCCCAGCTTGGATGGAAGCCACGTGTTCAGAAATTGGTAAACGCGCTGTTTGCTGGAAGCTTCTAATTAGTTCCTCGCATTGCTATTCAATACATTTTATACACTCTATAAAAAATATAATATTGTCAATATGATCATGTGAAGAATTAGGAAAAATAAAATAATAATTGGAAACAGTTTTATTTGGGAATAGGCCTACACAGCAGTAAGAACAAACACGGCGTCCTTAGTTAAGTTAGTAACAAAAACTAACATCAGCATGTCGTCTTGCTCTTACCGTAGCTTCGTTAGTCAAATTAATGGTAGTGATTGTTTTATATTTGGATGCATATGATATAAAAACATAAACAAGTCAAGTAAATATTTTATTGGAAATAAAAATAAAGTTCGAAAATAAATAAATGTCAGTTAGACGACCGTACACAGTTGCCCGAGTACGCTGATTTCTCTAGTCGACTTCAAAAAATAGCACCGCCGCATTCCACTTTTCGTTTTATTGCGATTTTATTGACAACTATTGATTAAATTGTACAAAATCTGCCACAAAACCCCACAAAAACGTAACAATTAATAATGTAACATATATTTTATTATTTACATTAACAATGAAAGCTATTTGTTGTGTTATAATGCAATAGTTTTGTTGTAAACTATGACTGAAAAAAAACGCAAAACTCCGGGCTCTCTGGACGCTACGCGGCAGGGCGCTCTAGGGCTTTATGGACGCTACACGGCAGGGCGCTCTGGGGTGTTCTGAACGCTAAAGGGTTAAGGTTGAGAACAACACTTATAAGTAATTAACTAAATTCAGCTAATGTTATAACTGTAGTAGGGTAGACTTGGACACATCAACCATGAAATCTTGATTTATACTTTTGAACTAATTGATGAAAAGTAATCTATAGCGATAATGTGATTCTAAATTTATACCATAATGCCTATTCTATTGTGTATAGAACACCCATTTCGTTACTTCATCTTTACACCCTACTGTGGGTATACAGCTTCCTACTGTGGGTATAAATTTCTGCTGTGTAAATATTCAAACGTAATTTTTTGTGTTAAACGCTTATACCCATAGTAGAACTACATTGTAGTTAGGAAAATTGCCTGCATTTCAATAAAATATAGCTTGCTACTGTTATATGAACTAGGAAACATATGAATTATGATAAGTTAGCAGAAAGGCTCTTCATACTGAATTTTATGTATTTAAATGTACAATTTGCCTAAAAAAAAACATAGCATTCCCTAAACTAACTTAATAGAACAATTTTTTGAATATAGAACAAAATACGATGTTCTCAGGCACCTATCTCATTACCTAAATAAATATTCTTGTCTTAACCCTTTCAGTGCCAAGTCCGATTTTTGTATCAACCCATATTTCCTTGATCATTTTTCAAATTTATTGATTATAATAATTTGATACATTGATGGAAAGAGCTCTAAGAGCTCTTACCATCAATGTATCACATAATTATAATCAATAAATTTGTAAAATGATCAAGGAAATATGGGTTGATACAAAAATTGGACTTGGCACTGAAAGGGTTAATGGAGAATTTCGGACCAGGGTCTTTGGTTTCAGGGGAGTCTTCAATACGGGCTGTCATATTATGCTGTTTGTGCAGAAAATTCTTTCATAATTTGGTCAATAAAAGCATTAAGACAGTTAGTACATTAGTGTGTTTTGTTAAAGCTGTAGCATTTGTTCTGTGCTTAACTGTAGAAATATATACCTGGGACGGACCTGCTGGGCCCATATATTTTTGGAGGAAAAATCACCATAAAACAAAATGTCTGAAAAGATGTCTGCCAGATCTTTAATGCTGCACCAGCGCAGCTCCAGTCATGGAAGGGTTAAATAATATATATCAAAATGGGTGGAGGCAGTGGCTCACACGCCTTGAAATAGTGTGTCTGTCATTTGCAGAATGCTACCCCCGCATAGCAGGCTAGCATCACCAAATTCACCCTCTGGGAACCTCATTCTGCTGAGGTATAAGCAGAATGGGGTCCCCAGAGGGTGAATTTGGTGATGCTAGCCCACTATGCAGGGTAGCATCACTAAATTCACCCTCTGGGGGACCTCATTCTGCAAATGACAGACACACTATTTCAAGGCTTGGTTCAATGTGCGTGAACAAATTCTCATTTCCTATTGAAATGGTCATGTTACGTTGATTCTCAACTCAGATCAAGCTTGAAAATCACTCATGTCGTTATTCGAACCAGCGCCAACCTGTTGTTCAGACTGCGACGGTATCCACGACCTAACCACCACAGCTATGGGAACATCCTTAAAAAGGAACCCCTTTCACAGAGAGTTGTGCTGTCTAAACATGGGTCAAAGGCAGGGACCAGCCTAGAGGGCGACTTGGGGGACATCTTCTCCCTAAAATGTGCCACTTCTTCCTATTTTTGTCCCAAGGAGAAGTGACTTCTCTCTTATATACCAGTATGCATATGTCTCGACAGCATATTTTATGTATATTTACTGATTATAATGGTGCTCTTACTCACTGTAATGGTACTATAATTGGGCTCTTGTTGCATAATACTTATTGCATCATAGAATGGTGATGTTGGGGTGTAGATTATGTTCAGTCATCATGACTTCTCCCTGATAACAGTCCATTTCTCCCTAATAACCAAACGGGAAGAAGTGACTTCTCCAAATGTGAAACCTCTAGGCTGGTCCCTGGTCAAAGGTTGATACAAAATGGACAGAACAGCAATAAGCACATTCCTCTGATATTGTATTCCGTTACCACACAATTACTAGCGTGAATACAACAGAATTGGGGGAGGCACTTGCTCACTATTAGTGTTCATTCCTTCAATGTGCGTGAACAAATTCGTATTTCTTATTGAAATGGCCATGTACTGCTTTATATATCTGGTTAACCCTTTCTATACTAAATGCTCATTGATGAGTAGTTATCCCTTAGAAAATGTTCAGATAATAAGTTCAACAAACGACCATAGTTGAACTTATTATCTGAACATTTCCCACCAATAGTATGAATCCTCCTGCACTTTCTATTATCTGTTACCCCTCCAGATTAATAATACTAGTAGACCATTCCAATGTATACTTTTATAACTGAATGGGAAAATCTATTTAATAAAGAAAGGGTTAATAGAGTCTGCTCTTACCTCTGATTTTGACTTTCCCGCCAACTTTTTACTGAAGAAGTTTGAAAGTTTGGTTTTTGTTCTACTTTGGAGGATCTTGTCTGCACTTTTGATTGACTCACAAATGATAAAATTGAAATTAGCTTCAACCTTCTTGTTTTTCTTATGAATCTGAAAAGACAAGAACTTTTTTAAAGATATGGAATGCATTCGCGGTGGGTAAGCTGAAAAATAATACAAAGCTTTTCAAACCATTATCAACAAGAAGAACATGAAAAATGAAAAAGACTTATTAGTTCTTATTTTCATTATCAATAATCCCTATTGAGTGACGAGATACAGCATTTAAAACATTTTTATACCACTGTGTTTCATAATATCCTCTGTTGCCATTAAACAATGAACAATAACTCTATTTGATGAAAATGATGATTGTAATGATCATAATCAGACATGGAGAGATGCGTATTCCCTCATCAACCTGTTGTAGCTATACTCAGATCACTCTATCCTACTTGTTTTGGAATCAAAACGACAGAAAATATTACTTGCACATTTTACATAAATTTTCTAAATAAATACTGTAGCCTGTAGTGAGTAAAACTTGTAACACCTTAAAGCCCCAAATACATATATAACATTCAGTCAGTTTGTCATTTCATAACGATAGAAATGGAAATGAGAAAAGCCATAACATATTTGTTTTTTATAAAAATAAAACACAAGGAATACAAGATCAGACAAAATTATACATGTTCCGAAAAAAAGAAAAAAAATTCTACATGCGTCGAAAAAGGGAGATAACTCCACTAATAAATTCAGACTGAGCTCATAATCGCTGGTGTAGAGGTTAGCATAGTGGTAAATATCTGTGCCAAATAAACAAAAGATTTCTGAAAAATGTAGCAATACAAGCTCCAATAAAGTTGCATCCACAGACAGACGGACAGACAGACAAGCTGATTCATATATACCCACAATAACTTAATTATGGGCAGTATAATAAAGTACAAACTATAGTAATAGTGTTATATATTTCACTTACAGCACACCATTCGGGAAGTATCTCGAAGTTTTGATCCTTCGGTGCTCTAAACTGACTTGGATCCACATCCAATCCAAATATTGTGAACTCAGGTAACTTCTTGTTTTTAAAGTAAAACTGAAGCAAAAAGAGAACAGAAATAACAATTTATCAACAAACAGAAGTGATTTTTTAAAATAGCTATTGTATCATTGTATCATGTACATTCTGAACGTAGAAGTTACAAAACATATTAAACAGCCCATGGAATTAGCAAAAGACAATGCCGTAGAAAAAGCTGTAGAAGCTGATATAGCAGTGTTCCACATCACTTAGATTGTTAGGTTTCTATTAACCCTTTCATTACTAATACTTAAATGATGCGTAGTTCCCTAAGCAAAATGTTCAGATAATAAGTTCAACAAATGGCCATAAGCTGTTTGTTGATCTTATTATCTGAATATTTGCCACCAATGGATATGAATACTTTTGAACTTGGATTATCTTTTCATTAGCTGAAACAGGCTCAGATTTTATTATGGTGTTCATTCACCAGCGGAGGGGCCTATGGCCCATTTGTGTGTCACACTTGCACACATTTTGATCTTAGACAGAGCCTTTATTCAGAGGCGGGCTCTTTGTATGCTTTGCGCATATTTTGATCATTTAAACAATTTTTTTAATTAAATTAATTTTTTTTTAAATCAAATTTTAAAAAATCTAAATCCGTTATAACACCCGCAAGGGTACCCCGAGTCACCACATCAAATTTGGCTGAAATCGGTCTAGGGGTCAGAGAGAAAAACAGACGGACCGTTTCTATTCTTTTATCTATATATAGATATGTCTCTCATCTGCTTTAATTACCTGAACATCCCTCCTAATGAATAATAAACCATTCCCATGTATAATTGTTTAACTTAATGGGAGAATCCATTTAGTAAAGAAAGGGTTAATATCTAATGATGATACATAGTTTGTCACATCACCAACTGTTGGGTAGGAATACCTGTCACAGTCAAATTTGAAGAAGACTTCAAAAAAGATCTGAATTTTTTTTTTTTTTAAACATCAACTTTTTAAAGAGACTGCAAAAATGTTAGTCACTGGAAACACATGCACAAGCTCCACACTACTCAAATTAGCAAATTCTGATTGATAAAAACAATATTTTTCATAATAAGTAAAATATATATCTCCTAGAAGTATCTTGCCCACTGAACTATATGGTATATTCCCAAAATATTAACAAGGAAGGGTTAACAAACCCGGTACGAAAATTCTATGGTACATTTTATCCTGTTTCCTGACCTGTAACCTCTGATGACGTCATCTCCAAATGTCCATATAAACTCGACGCCAGATCGCTATTCCACTTTTTCCCCCATTAGGACATTCCTTGTGAGCGGGGTGGGTGCGAAACCCTGGGAGGGAGCTCAGAGTTCAGTGGGCAAGATACTTCTAGGAGATATATATTTTACTTATTTTGAAAAATATTGTATCTCCGTCAAAGTTATCTTGCCCACTGAACTATATGGTATAATATAGAATTTTCTGGCAGGAGGAGGCCACGAGGAAAAATGAACACCTCTATGCACCTCAATCAATGAACTGGATTGACCTGATAACCTACAATATATACAATATCACCATAAGCCAATGTATGTAATTACACCAGAGGACTAATACATGTTGGCCAGCTACCAGAGGGCCCAAACTAAACAAAAAGTATTGACTTGGATTGAATATCCTGCAAATAAAGTAGATACCGGTAGTTCCCGAAAGACATGGAGTCTGAGATGACCACCCTTTCGGATCCTGGAGCTATCAACATATCAGCTGAGTACTTTGCTGGACAAAGAATGTGTAACCCCCCCTGCAAGGGAAGAAATATCTATTTCCTGATGAAATAGAAAATGAAAATTGAGGGGGATTTGCAATAATGTATTTAAAGGGCTACCCATGTGTAGACAAATACAATAAGGAAAAAAAACAGCCTTATAAGGGACCTTGTCAAATTGCAAGCGGTAAATCTGCCGGAGAACGGAGTATTTTTCTCCGCTCTCCGCTAAAAACTCCGCTTTCCGGTCAGGTAAATAGCGTAAAACACGGCGGAGTTTATCGTGACGTTGAGCGGGGTTATAACGGAGTTTCCAATGGGAGTTTTTATTACGTTCATCGAGTTTTTGGCGGAGTTTCAAGCGGAGTTTTCTTCCGATGTTCATCGGAGTTTTTGGTCGAGTTTCAACCGGAGTTTTCTTCCAATGTATCCGCTCATGTTTGAGTTTCCCCTAAAACTCCGCTTAAGTTTATATTAAATAGGAAACACGGCAGATTTTGTTTTTGTTTCGTTCAAAGCCCCGGTTGACGGCGTACAATAATTTCATTCTTAATATTGAAAGATGTAGGCAATTGTATGTGCACACGATTTGGGATTTTGTACATGAGTGTTTTACATGAAATCACCATAGAAAACCAATCTTCGGCCCATCCGTCTGATGATCACTGCGATCAATACCCACAATTACAGATTGCGTTCGACTAATTATAGCCGGTAGGGCGTTGTTATTAATATGTACGCCCTGTATCGCCTACGATATATATGACAGAGTTCAGCCCCCTGCTACAACAGTCTGACTATTGCCATAGCGTGCATACTCAACTTGTAAGGGAAATATAATAATATTCTGAGAATTTGAAGGTATCACGCGATCTTTTTTTGTCAGATATAGGCACATATATGTATAATATACCAGTAAGTACATATGTTTAATAAAGTAATTTATAGTATTATATGATATACATATATATATGTACCAACATATGTGTGCACACACAACTTGACAAGATTTGCAGTTGACAAGATCAGGTTGTGTCAAAAAATCTCCAATGCGTATATCAACTCGCTATTGCGTCACCGTCTAATTATAAAGTAACAGGTGGGGGTTTAAATTTGTTGTGCACGGGAACCCTCCATAACACGTGCTTCGATTCCAACTTGGACACGGATTATTGACTTGATCGAGTTGCCCACGCAAATTCCTGTTTGCGCGGATGCCGAAATTGACACCTAACGCTCAAACGCAGTCAAACGTCATGTTAGTTGCATTGTCATTACGATGTCGTAAAGATCAAAGATGCCGCCGGTCAGCTGTGACCTTGATGTAACAACGCTACAATAGACTGATACATATATAGTAACGACTTGTTACACCGAGTTATCATAATTATATTCTCGTTGCTTGCGGTTAACCAGTCATACAATTCGTGTCACGGCCGCTGTGACAAGGTTACACACATAGGCTACATGTAAGCTGACACATGAATAATTTCATTACCGAAAATACAGTATAACTATAAATAATTTGTTTATGCCGAATCGTTGAGCTTGTCAAACACCCAACAGGTATTAATAGGCCTATATATCAACGAATCTGCATGGAAGTTTTAGTGCAACTCTTCGATAGTGACGTCATGGTTGACGTTACTGTTAGAGAACGAGAGGCCGATCACGATCGGCAGATGTTAACCCATCCCTTGGCGATAAAAATTTAATATGATCGGATAAATGAGAGTTTTGGTGTTGAATTATAGAGTATACTGTTATGTACTATTATAGACAAATGTACATAACACAAATTATTGGAATTTATGGGTCACTGGCATTTATATAAGAGAATGCACTGGTACAGGATCTGTAATGCTAAACCGCCACAGCCAGCAAGTCCGTGGGTTAAATGTGTAGGTGTGCCCTGGACATGGAATACTTGGGTTAAGAGAGTCCAATTTAAGTTTACAATAATAATGTGTCCTAGTATACAGATAAGCAACCTCACCACTGACCCATTAATATCAATTATATAGCACAGCTGTCAAAAAATCACAGGAATTGTTTATGTTGAACACTGACCTCTATTAAACCAATAACAATTATAATGATATCAGACCATCTGAAGATATAACTCTGCAGCACAGATGTCCAAGTCTACTGTTAATATCATGTGATGTTTATTGTTGAATCTTTATTTTAAATTAGATACCACAGGCTTCTTTATCAGATTATTTGCACATTGGCATAAGAGACATCAGAAAATAATATAGCTTTATCAATAGCTACTAGTAAGTAGTCCAAATGACCGATTTAATCAAATTTGGTGTGGTGATTCGGGGTACCCTTGGCACAGTTATAATGGTTATAATTGTTTTTAATTATTTAAAAAAATTAAAGGGACACATTGGAAATCTTTTTATCAACTTGTATCATAATCATCAATATCTAAATGAAAACAAATGACAATGTCAATGACATTTTTTTTATTATTATTATAAAAGTTAAAAATAATTTTTTTTTTAAATCGATTTTTTTTTCAATTGGTTTTTCGAAAAAGGGTCATAACTCCTTTAAAATAAATCGGATCAAACCCATATTCGAACTAGATCTGTATTTTGGGCTGTGAAACTCACATACCAAATTTGGTTCCAATCAGATAAAAAATGTTTGAGTTATGGCAGAATGTGTGAATTTTAAGTAGAAAAAGGGCCATAACTCTGTAACAAAAACTCGGATCAAACCCAAATTCGAACTCGATCTGTATTTTGGGTTGATATACCAATATACAAAATTTGCTTCTGATTGGATAGAAAATGTTTGAGTTGTCGCATTACACGTGAAGTGTCTACGGACGGACAGACGGACGGACGGACGAACGACGAGTGGTCAATCCGGACAACGACACTATGTTTACCATACATGGTATGGGTAAACATAAAAACTGTTTACTTGGGGAATCATACCATGCAGATTTAAAAACAAAATGGGTTATTATATATATGGGCCCAGAGAGGATTTCACAGTAAAATAATCAAAAAAATAATCTAAAAATAATCTAAAACGAAATGGGACATGCATAACAACATAACATGCATAAAAACATAACAACAATACAGTGCAATTGTGTCCGCTTTGAATATACTTTACCTATTTTGCAATTTTTGTGTCGAATTCCAAAGAGTCAAATACGGCCCAGCTGAACACACAGGTCCCCCAAAACAAAAACTGACCCCACCCCAATAATACTTAATCCTATCTATAGGATTAAGTATTATTGGGGGTGGGGTGGGGTCAATTTTTGTTCTCGGGACATGTGGCTGAAAAGACCCATTTAAATTTGTCAAGATATCAGGCGCCAACAATTTAGAGCCTGAAAACTCTCGAAGTCCTACTAGAAGATGCATTTTCAGACTCCCATTCCCATGAACAAGGACTCGATAATTGATAATGTTCATAAATAATTAGGAGATAAACATACCCTGTTGAGTTGTACATTCTGGGATTCGAGCATGAAAACAGTTTGTGAACGAGCCGGCTTGCCGGCGAGTTCACAAACTGTTTTCATGCTCGAATCCCAGAATGTACAACGAAACAGGGTACGTTTATCTCCATTGTAATTCAATCTAGCAAGGAATTTGCAAAAAAACTGTATAAAAAGTATCATTTAGTCATTTTCATGACACGAATCGAGACTTTCATTTCGCCGTGCACAAATCATTGGGTGTGTCCATTGCGTTACTCGGAACACTACTCCGTAACCATTTCCTGTGGGGCGGGTTGGCTCGTTTCGCTACTCCGTTCTGCGCCGATCAAATTGTACCGTACCACATTCAGATTTGATGCATGCTGAAGCGGCCGATGAACGGTATCTATAGACAACAATGCGCGGGTGTGCTCGTTTCGCTACTCGTTCTGCGCCGATTACATTTGACCGTGCTACATTCAGATTTGATGCACGCTGAAGCGGCCGATGTCGGTGAATCGAAAACGAAAGTTAGCCGCTCTCGGCCAATCAGAATGCTTGATTTTAGTGACAAATACTCAATTGAATTACAATACCGGTTATTACAGGTTATTAGGTTATGCTTAAATATGACGTACTCCCCGTGCAGGTGACTGATCATGCATGTTCGGTTTGTTTATCTTTGAGCAAGTGGTCGTCACACAGCGCGCGAGACAGAAAGCTCACTACGTCACACCGCGTGCATACAGGTGCGAAGTGTAAGTAGGTCAATTCCATTTAAAAGTTCCATTTTGGTCAATTTTACAAAACTCAATACTCATGCAGTGATATTGTTTATTTGGAAAAATGAATCCCCAATTTCCAGAAACTTTTGATATTCTGTCGATTGCTCACTCCAATCTGGAGTTATGACAATTCTCATTGTTACATAATGTTTTCATTGGTAAACTCTTTTTTTCAGTGTAATTTTTACCTATGCCACAATATTATCAAATGGTGGGAATGATATAAAATAATATGTGAATTTTAATAAGAGGGACGAATTCTGCAGATATGTTATTATTTGGAGATTCACTGCTAATGTTTATGGTCAGAAGACAAAGATTAGTTTTTGGCCCAAAATTATGTCCCATCAGTCACAAATTATGTTATGAAAGCATTGTACATAAAAAATGTTTCATTTTCCCCCAACAAAATCATGTTTTCATATCCCTACAGACTTGCCTTAACATGTTTGCACCAACAACAGTTGCCATAATATCTTAGGTTTTCATGTATTGCCTCATGCAAAAATGTCCCATCAGTCACAAAATACAAAGGATTCCATGATACAGCGAAACTCAAATGGCCCTGAATTGTTTTAGAAATCACCTACATGTTATATACATCAAAAACAAACTTTCTTTTTCATAATATTGACTGCCAGTATCATATTGAGTACCTGCAGAGGCTGCAGTTTATATTGCCTGTCTGAATTTGTCATTATTAAATAATCCTTGTATAATTCCATTGTGAACAATGACAAAAACCAACACTCTGATAGAGAATAATCAGATTGAATATTCAGTTTAACATTTAAGTATTGCATATCATGATCAAGTGTTAATTAGTGATGGACTGGAACAAGAATCATTTGCTACATGTGAAGCTGTCCAACACTGATATGTTACTGTTAAACATGGACATTTCTGTTTATTAACAAGTGCATCGCTAGGGTGTTGCAAATACACCCTTTAGCCATTTTGAATTGTACTAGTGCAAAATAAAATAATAATTTGAGCTTACAAAAAATGTCTTAATATATCCATAATTTCAATGCCAAAATGCGGTCAAATTCTAAGTCTAAAATGGCCGTAACTCGTGTAGAAATAATTGGACGGAAACCCATATTCGAACTTGGCTTGTATCTTTAGCTGGGAAATACACATACTGACTTTGGTTCAGATCAAATAATCCTAACTGAAGTTATTGGTAGAAACCAAAAATGTTAACAGACCTTCAAATTCTAAGTCGAAAAAGGCCGTAACTCATGTAAAAATAATTGGATGGAACCAATATTCGAACTTGGCCTGTATTTTTAGCTGGGAAATACACATACCAACTTTGGTTCAGATAAAATAATCCAATCTAGAGTTATCGATTGGAGAACAAAAATGTCAATGGACAGACAGGTGGACATACCATACTGATTACATAATAGGACCTTTTTTTCAAAAGGGAATATAAAAACAATATAAATTCTAACAAACAGCGAAGTCGCAAAGATGGTGAGAATTTCTTCAAATATTTATATATGACTCTTAACTAGCTATGTACCGGCACCAATTTGTCGCCAATTTTCATCTGTATCAACCGATGCCATCATTGTGTACAGAGGGTTTTTCTTCTATATACCAACATGTACATGTACATACTAATCAACATGATCACCTTAAAGTATGTTCTTATCTCCAGCCAAACACAAACTGAAAATCCTAGCATATTAGTTCTGAATTAATTATTTTATTTATTAGGACTGTTTCAATTCAAATTTCATTGTGATTGTTGCCAAGATTCAAATCTATGGTGTTTAAAAGTTAGCTATGACTTCCTGTCCAGAATACTGCAACAAAAAATGCAGAAATTGATACGTGTCCCATCAGTCACAAAAATAATGTCCCATCAGTCACGCCAAATACCACTCCATGGTTTTGAATGGGCATGGTCATGGAAACATAAACAATATAAGGGGGAAGAAAAATGCAATAGTTAATATATATTGAGTCCATTAGACGTGAGTGTAACATTATTTGTTATATGTTGTGCTCCTTTGCTTGAGGGTACTCAAAAGTCATGTCCGAACAGTGTCCCATCAGTCACACGACGTACAATCAAACTATTTGTCCATTTTATACTTCCTCATTGAAGCAGTACTAAATAGTGTTAGAGAGCGGTTCACACTCTTCAAGAAACACATATATAATTATATGAAGCATCACTCAAATTTAAATAACAAGGGGTCCAAAAAGCAGATTTTCTAGATTGTCCCATCAGTCACAAGTGGAATTGACCTACTGTTGAATTGGGCTGGGGTTATTAATTCGGGGCTGTATATATAATGTTATGATTTGCTCAGCTCAGCTTCGTGGGGTGAAGGGGAAGATCTCTCGATCTTTTCGACCATCCGAAGCGCCCTTCTACTCTATTGCGAGTCAGCTCAGCCTCATCAACGTGTCGATCGCAAGCAATGGAACACAGATCGCTTACTTTACATTCAAATTACAATTATTCATGATCTTTTATCAAGATTTCAAAGTACGTTACAATGTTAAAAATCGCAGTTTCAATATGTTGAATTTATATGAGTTAAGTTCACATTGAAATACCGTCCACCACTACAAATTTTTAAGTTCGCTTGTAAATTTTGATGATATTCCAGATAATATTATTTTGAGAACTGATCTTGTGATATAGTATTCACTTGCCCCAGATATATATAGGCCATGAATCCTGACTGAGTTTTACTATATTTTACTATATCATAACGATAAGCCAATCTGTGGACTTTATTTTATACCTAGAGTTTCTCCAGTAGGTTTAAACTAGCGGAGTTTTATACCAGAGTGGCCTTTCAGCTCTGAACCTCATCACTCTCGTCGGAACGGAGTTTTGTTCTGCAATATTAAACAGCCAGACAGCGGAGTTTACCGCTCCTCTTTCAGCATTGGGCTCATCGGAGATTCTGCTCTCGCCCAGCGGAGTTTTTATCTAATAACAGCGGAGTTTACCACTGACGTCGCAGCGGAGTTTTTCACTGTTTTTGCAAATTTTGACGTAATGACCACCGGAGTTTACAGGGGAGAAAAAACTCCGATGTGCGTTGCAATTTCACAAGCGGAGACGGGAGTTTTTAGCGGAGAGCGGAGAAAAATACTCCGTTCTCCGGCGGATTTACCGCTTGCAATTTGACAAGGTCCCTAAGGGACATGAAGAAACAACCAGAGGCAAAGGCCTCAAAGGATAAAGGAGACCCCTATAAAAACCATAGAACAATCCCAATGTCAATTCTTGAGGGGGGCAGAGACCAAGTACGAGATCGAGCCCGATGAAAAAACGGCTACAAGCTCAAAAAGGGCCCAGACACCCAGTAATCCGAGATATGCCATTGTCGTTAAGGATTGAGATATCATGGACCGAGAATCTACACTAGTGACCGGGAAGAGACTCTCACCGAAATAGTCGATTGCACCACCCCTGTAAGATATCCAGAAGAATTTGAATGGATAGAATACTGACATAATCCGACATATAGGGAACCATACATGTAATTGTTGGAACCAAAAGACAATTTGTAGGAAACCTAGAGTCGCTTTGATGACCAGAGCACACGAAAATGCCGTTTATAGAAAGCACCAGAAGAATCAAATGTGCCAAGAGGACCCACTAATGTAGATTAAAATAGGGCCGTGTAGTATTAGCGTGTACTAAAAAAGGAAACGTTGCATTGACCCTATAACCAGGAATTAAAGGAATAACCTATTCGTGGAATTACCCCATTGGCAGGTGACACGTCAAGGAAGCCACAACATTGAGCGAATTACAGGCTTACGGAGTCCAGATGACCGCCGTGAATACCAAAGGGAACACCACCGCGTGGACACTAGCTCATGCATACAACCAATTACGGAACATCTGTAATAAACCATTAAATACGTGAACAAGAGAATCCTAATGAATCAGGGAACATTATGGACCATAAGCGGTCATTCAACAATTGAAAGGTCTAAATGAAGCCCCACAATACAACCGTTGCTGTCAATGTGTCTCATGTCATGGGAAGAGAAGATAATGGGACGAGAAGAAATCAGATAGACCGTTTAGAAAGGCTACTTCTAATCAACTGTCTGCTAAAGTAGTCAACAAGTGGTTGCAAGCCTTGAGATTCAATGAGAACCACGAAAACTACCAGTATGCTCGTAATGATGCTCGCAAACTTTTCAAAGTTCAGTGCTGTATGACCAACCTGATTCCGCATTCGATGCTCACAAAAGGAAATGCATTTGGAGCCTGGCATTTATATGTTTCACGATTTCGAGAAGGCTTTCATTTCCCAACCTGGCGATATTCAATATGTTGAAATACCGGCTAGCTCCAAAGTTAAACCCAACTGAGAAATCACAGGACACATGCACCGTGATAGTGGCACAAGCCCAAAACCAGTAGAAACAGATGGCAGGTTGGACTATTGAAAGACAAAGACCCAGTTTTCTTTTCTCTCTATTCTTGCTCTTCTGACGGACCCCCGACGGGTCAATGGTCCAAGGTACCCCTTCTGGGACGGATGGGGTGCCCCTCCGATTGCACCTTGTTCTTGAGACAACCATCGCCTGAA
Source organism: Siphonodentalium dalli (assembly GCA_032622095.1). NCBI lineage: Eukaryota > Metazoa > Mollusca > Scaphopoda > Gadilida > Siphonodentaliidae > Siphonodentalium > Siphonodentalium dalli. The sequence continues at coordinate 158,488,700 of CP136063.1, read as the reverse complement.
GTGTGAATCTAGTGGGCGGATCATATGATCTGGCATTCTACACCCAATGCTAGTGAATATCTCGCACGAGGAGAAGCATCTGGCAAGGATCTTCCGTCCGTATGAAGAGCGTACAACGTTATTTATGTGAATCGTGAAGATAGGAAATCAGTTGCTTTCTGAAGATGAGCATATGTCTAGGATGGATTCATATAGTGACCCATTGTATCAGTACCGCTCTTCGTGATATGACTGACCCATCATCCAAAGATTAATCCTGAAGACTATCGACACAGGCGACACTCTATTCCAGCCATGACCACGACATCGCAGGCGCCGGATGGCACATTGAAAGAAGCAACAACATATAAAACAAGGAGTTGAACTTTTGAATACCTGGTCCGCTCCTGTGTCGCCAGGTTTGCAGTCCGACGGCCTAACCACTCGGCTACAGCGACACTTGTCTGCATCAGAGAACCCTGAACAGCTTTCTGAGCTCCCTCGTGAGCGCATGTATGGGTGACCCCAAAGGAATGTCCAAAGCCTTTTCACCTCAGGGATAGAGCTACAGCTCTTCCCGATCCCGATCTCCATCCATACGAACTGGCGATGGGTTGTTAGGAGGGGCAGGATCCGAAGCATGCCTCCTACTCGAACGGCATCGGGGAACAAATTATTGTGCATTGGGATTCAAACCCGAAGGTACTGGCTGCTGTTGATCAGAAGGTGGCCAGTAACTGGAATTCCAGTCCCACGGACATGGAGTTGGCCAACAAGGAGGAAGCTTGGGAATTTCGGCCCCAGCCCAAGCCCAGCATGGACCGAAGGCATATAGGATTATAATAGGGACAGGGTGTTCTCACCCCCAGCGGTGCTGACCCCGAGATGGTGACTTTTAGCGATGGACGGCGTGGTTCAAATGTTAGATGAGAAGCCACGGCCGTACCTGGGCACGCCAACCTGCCAACGGCCGACCCGAGGGAGCAGATTGACGTCCCGCACGATAGTCCACGGATCCCACTATGTGTGGCTCTTCTTGGAGGGGCAGCTGGATGAGGTGCCCTCCAGCTCCGTGTTTGAGGTAACTATCGCCCCGAGTTGCTAAGCCAAAGAGGGGATCACCCTCGACAGGTGTCCTTGTCTCAGAGGCAGCGGTACCCTCGAAACGAGGAGAACAGCAGTTCTAGGGGAGCTACAGGGAAAGATCTTCTGTATCTGGTTCTTCTTACATCGTATCTATAGATATTACAGTGCAGGAACCATCTGGTTGTATACGCACTGGTCCAGGAGCTACCATGGCCGAGCCCTGTGGTGACTCCAGTAGCATTCTTTAACGTGCACACTCCGAGGCGTGTACACGGGTCAGCTATTAATGTCCGCGCCCGATCGGGCATCATATTGCACCCACAACAACATACCTGGACAAGTGTTGTAATGGGGGGGAAGTCGGCATTCTGCATTCGGATCTTTATTCAGTGATCTTGAATGAGACTTTTCAGCCTGACAAGCTTGGTATCTGACCGAGTTCTGACAATTGCTAACAATAAAAAAATACACCTGTTATTTTTATGTTGATAAGCACCTATCGATTGTTTTGCACGAAATCAATCTTGTAACACAATATTGTTAAGTTGAAACAACAATGAAAAAAAATTAACAAGTGTCAATTTACACTCGTAGTATACATAACTTGTAGCAACGAAGCCGTCAGAAGCCGAAAGTAAGTCACATAATTTCGTGATACCTTTATCGCACAGGCCAGAGCACGTGGCGCCTTCGCTTGGACCACGGAATACATTTCACATGTATGTAATAGATTCTTGCAATAAAGATGAGCGTCTTTAATCATATCCAAATGTGCATATATCATTCTGTCTTTCGTCGACGAATATTAATTATTATGCCAATTGATGGACAGATGCCATTTTGAATTTTTTTAACTATGGAAAACAAAATGACTTTAATTTAAAACGAAAAGAGTTTCCACACAAATCCGGGATATATTGCATATCCTTACAATCCGAATTCACAAGATTTTAATACTGCTTCCATCAGTTGTACACCTGACTACGACTGCTTTCTCTTATAAATAAAATTGTAGCTACAATTTTACCAAGCCGTCAGACGGCTGAAAGTAAGTCACCTAATTTCGTGATACTGTTACTATGCAAGCCGTCGCACGTGGAATTTTGCTTCGACCATAGAAAAGTCGCTCATGTGTGCAATCGATTCTTGCTATAAAGATTCTGAGCGTCCTTAGACATATCCAAATGTGCATCTATTAATCGTCCGTTCCGAGACAAATAATATAAAGAATATAAAAGATGCCTTCGACAAGTTTCGTTTCATGTGGACTTGTCTGTTTAAAAACATGGACGACAAAATTTCGTTATAGCAACGCGAGTAAAGCGCACACAACAAATAATAATCAACGGAAATAATGTTTTTTGTATAACACAAAAAACTATCAAGACTTATCTTCGATGTTGTCCTTCTGTTAACAAGGGAAAAAGTGGAATAGCGATCTGGCGTCGAGTTTATATGGACATTTGGAGATGATGTCATCAGAGGTTACAGGTCAGGAAACAGGATAAAATGTACCATAGAATTTCCGTACCGGGTTTGTTAACCCTTCCTTGTTAATATTTTGGTAATATACCATATAGTTCAGTGGGCAAGATAACTTTGACGGAGATACTCATAATCTGCTAATTCAAAAGAGTTATCTTTCCACTTAGTACTGACCTCTACTGGATTGTTAGCAGATGACCTAGATTTCATGTTCTTCACCCTGATTTGAATCTGTGATACTGTTTTAGCAGGTAACATGTTTCTCTGAATGTAAAAGAATCTTTCTCTGTATGGAAGAAGCTTATACTGGTCTAATCCAATCGTAATCAGGCTACAAGTTAAAAAAAAGCAATTTCAAGAATTTATCATCATCTGCTCTTAATAAAGACCTGACTTTTAAATGTTCAATAAGGCCTAAACAAATATATCAAGGGTTTCTGTCATTGGGTAGGTAGGTCGGGAATAAAAAAAAAAAAACTTATTTGATTTTTACCCCAACATAAGGATCCAGTGTAATCAGTCCAATTTCCACAAAGCGGGAATTTCTTTGGGCAGATATAACATCCCACATACATAGATATAAAGTCTGCCATATTTAAATATGATTTACAGTGGCTGATATCCTTTCTATTTTAATTACAAATACTGCCTATTTGCCATGGTTATTTAAGTTTATGATTAAAGTCATCCATTATTCTAATAAATAATTGCGAAATGCCGTATTTATTCATTATTAATCTTGCTCGATAGGTTCCAGAAATAGTACATATATATATATATATATATGTATATATAGTACAATGTAATTAAAATATAACATTTCATATAGTACAATGTAATTAAAATATAACATAAATATTGACACCAAATTTGTTTACAATCATTTTATGCAAATGAATCGTGTTTTCAGGGAATAAGAGTAAATGTTCCTATCTATTTCACAGGGGATACTCTCACGGTGGGAAATCATATGGTTCCGTGGTTGGTGAGTACCACAAATTTTTTAAATTGCAAACGCACAAAAACATAATATATGAGGAACTGACTCAAAGCATTTTGACTGTTACGAGCATATGCTAGTTTATTTTTAAAACAGGTTGATATCTTATTTGTTCAGAAATACTCAGTAGTTTTCTATAATAGTCTGACCAAAGTTGCCAGTTGGAGGTTCGTAGAATACACATGTCCATACATCTATGAGAATCCTTCGACTGACAACTTTGGTCAAAATGTTACAGCAAACAACTGTGAATTTGGACACATTAAAATGAGGTATCAGCTTGTTTGAAAAATAATACAACATATGCTCGTAGCTGTCAAAAATACTATGCAATATATCATTATCCTATTTTATTACCATTTTCCTCGTTTTAGTCGCGTTTGTGAACACCTCAGCCATTTTGAATGCGTGATACCGATCAACTCGAAACCACATGATTCCCCACCATGACTCTTTGGGCAATGAAATTGTGCTTTGTGCCAATAATTGATCAAATACGTTATTATTTGTTGCCACAAAATGAAATGCTGCGATTGACGCTAAACATAAAATTAATTAACCATGGCCTGAATAACTTAGTTAACATGTACCTGTGGTCCAAAGCTAATGATCTTTTTGATGTGTATATTAGTTAGATATATGTATACATTATTGAAACAACAGAATTAGAAATGCCGGTAGCAAAGTGGACATTTTGGCTGGAGTTCCCTCTGCTATTATTCAATACTACAAGTAGTAACATTCTTGCTCTGAGAATGTGAGACCTTCATGCAATTTGAATTGTTTGCAACTTGGGTAATTTTGGGTGAACAGTTTTTTTGCAATAGAAATCTAGACCAAGAGGTATTAAACCTTTGAACCCTGACGTCCTGAACGTTAAATGACCCCAACCCGAAGCGCCTGACGTTAAATAGTGTTCCGACGACGTAACTCATAAAGCTCTTAATTGGGACGTATATACATGTATACACGCTCATCTATACGGCAATCTACTATGCTAACTGAACAAGACTAGTGTGCGGTGAAATATGTCACAATGTATTTCAACGAGACAGTCTATTCCACGTTCAATATACATGTAAATGTATATAGATATATTGCGGCTTCCTTTGGTCGCGCTATATATTTATAACGAAATTTTTACATTTTGCCTACAATATAACGCATTTCTCAAAATGCACCTGTGTGCTTGAGCGAAGAAACAGACCCCCTGTTTCCAATTTGTCTGCTAAAATCAGAGGTATGAACATGTGACTCATTCGCGCAAAGTACAGAAGCACTATTCTAGTTAATTTGGGCTTTGATCACGAAATTTCTAACGAAATACTTCCCCTTTTCCGACAATAAAAAGCGGGTTTTTTTTTCTCAAAATAGGCCCCTGCGCATGCGCAAAGAAACAAACCCTCTGTCGTCAGTTTGTCGATCAAGGTCACTTGGGTAAACATGTGGCACGTGTAGAAGTACAACTCTAGTTGATATGTGCGTTTATTGAGCTGTAATTTCGTGTCAAATATCGTCTGATTTCCGGACCGGTATTCCGGTCTCCCGGGATATAGGAATATAAGGATTGGACCGGTATTCCGGTCTCTCGGGTTCAAAGGGTTAACAAAACATACACACATCTTCATATAGGCTTATTATCTGTATAGACATTATGAAAAAAATAGTACCAGTAATAAGAATTTTTTTTTTTAATTTGAAAAAAATTATAAAATCAGCACAAAATGATGACAGTCGGCGGTTTCATACATAGATCGGTTGGGTTAGCAGAAACAAGGATAAAATTTGTTAAGCCTAAGTGCTTAAGAGCTTGTGTGATAAGCACTGTAAAAACATTTCCATTATTAAGACTTATAAATCAGTGACTTATTATGTTTCATTACTAAATGGTATCTCATGCTCGTTAATTGATAATTGCCAAAAAACTCGACCAAAAATGTTCCTATAATAATAATAATAATAAATAGTTTTTATATAGCGCTTTATCCCATATGGCCCAGAGCGCTTACATTCCTACTAGTACCCTGCCCTCTATCACACGTGATATACATACATCTATACACACCACATACCTATAGATATATACATACATCAAAATAAACAACATCTGAGGTAACTTCCCCATAGTGAGCACAGAATAATTCACTCTTTAACAAAGTTTTGAATTCGGTCAGAGAGTTTGCAAATCTTGTGTCGTGTCTCAGTGAGTTCCAAACATTTGGCGCATACAAATCAAATGCTCTATCGCCATAAGTTTTTTAATTTTTTGATGGAATATCCATTAGAGCTTGTGCCTTTGACCTCAGATTCGTAGGTGGAACATACATACTTAAAAGTTTATCAAAATATTGAGGCAATACAGGGAGAATACTTGAACTAGATTCTGATTTTTTATAACAGAATGACGCACACTTGTAGTCTATGCGTGCACGAATAGGAAGGTAGTGTAGTTCTTGTAGCAATATAACCCTATATCTGAACTGAGATGGTGATAACTATCATAAACTTTGATCATAACGTTGTTACAAGTCAAATATTTCGCCCATGCAACGTCCAAGAATGCAGTAGGTGATTCACTTAACGTTTGGGCTTCGGAAAATGGCCTATACTAAAAAATGTTAATAAAAATTGCTTGAATACAGGTTTATTTATTTTAGTAGTTTTAATGAAAGCTTGCATTTGATCATCAAGGAAATATAGCGCAGCATCAAAATCCAAGAAAACGTTTTCTCACTTACAAGTTAAACAGATAAATTAGCCCCTAGTTTTTGCAAACAGGAAAAAACTGCCCAATTTGGCTAAAATTATTAATAAGCTGTTGTAAATTTCTCATTCACATTTACATGTGATTCATGCAGTCAATTTCGGAAATAAATCAATCAATCTCAAATCCTATGGAAATTAGAAAACGTACTTGTCCTCAGAATTAGTGAATATAATTTTGTCTCCTCTATTATTGTGAGGGTAGACTCCATTCTTTGGAATGAGATCTGGATATATGAACACACTAGAATTCCAAATCAGTTCTTGGGCTTCTTCCGCTATCCTTGGATTTCCTGAAATATTAATATTTATAGAAGCTTCAATGAGATGAACAAACAACAATGAAATCAAGCAATATTTACTACTAGCGGATTTCCCATTGAAAATAACAGGTGTCAATTTGGATTTTTTTTTTAATTTTCGTTTTGAAACTAGAGGTGCGACTGTCCCAATGGGACTATGGATACCCCCCCTGTTTTTAAAATACTAAGATGTTTCACATGTCAGTAAACATTTAGTTAAAATAATAAAATAACAGTTCCCATTGCAGGTGAACAACCATAACCCTAATCTTAAACCTATTGACCGAAAAAAGTACGAATTAAAGCTTGGATAAAATTATGTATGTTGCGAAAAAAATTATAAGTAAAAAAGGGGAATAACTCCACACAAAAAATATCGGACAGACGTCATAATCGCAGGTGCACAGGTTCCCATGGTACTAAATATCAGTGCCAAGATTAAAAAACATTGACTGAAAAATGTAGGAATAAAAGCTCGGACAAAATTATGCATGTTGCAAAAAAAGTGTCTAAGTCGAAAAAGGGGGATAACTCCACCAAAAAATGTTGGACAGACGTCATAATCGCAGGTGCACAAGTTCCCATGGTACTAAATATCTGTGCCACGTTTTTAAAAAATTGACCGAAAAATGTAGGAATAAAAGCTCAGACAAAAGTTACATGTTGCGAAAATTTTATAAGTTGAAAAAGGGGGGATAACTCCACCAAAAAAAGTCCGACAGACGTCATAATCGCAGGTGCACAGGTTCCCATGGTGGTTGATGTCTGTACCAAGTTTCACGGAAATTGATCAAAAAACGACTGAGAACGAGAGGCCGATCACGATCGGCAGATGTTTAACCCATCCCTTGGCGATAGTAAATTGTTAAGATCAGAATCATAATCTTTTAATGTTGAATTATAGAGTATACTGTTATGATCTAAAGTAGTATATGACAAATGTACATAATAACCAGTAATAACACAAATTATTGGAATGTATGAGTCAATATAGAAGGGTTAATATAACATCTAAACTCAAGAGCCTGTCACCACTATCATATTGTGAGCAGTTCTATTCATGTTGTTGCAAATTGCCATGTGAGATATCAAAATAATATAATTATTTATTTAATGGAAAAGGTTAAAAGACATGGAATGGGTAAAAGGGGTTAAATCACCTATCTCTGCCCTGTTTGATCCAATGTAGTCCCATCATCCAAGGACTTAGAGCGCTCCATTGGTCTAGTTAAATAAATTCACATGGCTAAGTTGTGGTTAAAAAGATAGCTAAATCAATTTATCCAATAATTCACTAACTGTGTCTCTTATACAGAGCTAACATATGAGGGCTATAAATAACTCTCAAAGCAATAAACTATATTGTCTTTTATCTTGCTCACAGAGAAGCAGGTATTCATTAATTGTAAGTTACTTGGGTTATAATCTGGATAATTCTTAGTTTAAAAAGGGCCATATCTCTGGTATAACAAATTGGATCTAACCCATATTCAAACTCGTTCTGTATTTTGAGTTGAGAAACTCACATACCAAATTTGGTTCCTATCAGATGAAAAATGGTTGATTTATCGAAGTACATGTATGTGTGAATCATATGTCAAAGGACCATAACTCCATTTTAAAAAATCCGATCAAACCCATATTCGAACTCAATCTGTATGTTGGTCTGAGAAACTCATACACCAAATTTGGTTCCAATCAGATAAAAAATGTTTGGGTTAATATGGCAGAATTCATGAATCTCCGTAATAAAAAGTCGGATCAAACCCATATTCGAACTCGATCTGTATTTTGGGCCGAGAAACTCACATACCAAATTTGGTTCCAATCAGATAAAAAATGTTTGAGTTATGGCAGAATGCGTGAATTCTAAGTCGAAAAAGGGCCATAACTCTGTCAAAAAAAGTCAGATCAAACCCATATTCGAACTCGATCTGTATTTTGGGCTAAAAACCCCATATACAAAATTTGGTTTTGATCAGGTTAAAAATGTTTGAGTTATCGCATTACACGTAAAGTGTCTACGGACGGACAGACAGACGGACGGACAGACGGACGGACGGACACACGACGAGTGGTCAATCCGGACAATGACACTATGTTTACCATACATGGTATGGGTAAACATAAAAACTCCGGACAAATTTGTGTACACGGACGGACGACGGACGGACAAGCTGACTCCAGTATACCCCCCCTAACTTCGTTGCGGGGGGTATAATAAGGCGGTCCATTATTACATATGAACATTGGACTGACCATGCCTTTAAATTGATTTTAAAAGCTGCTGGGATCTCCCGTTAGCATGACGGCACAAGGTTTCCAAATATGGATAATTTATGCATGTCAATCATTCAGAGTAAAATATTGAACGGTTCCGGCTATAAATATGGTATCCCTGTATCTTGCAACTCAGATGAAGCACAATCATACAGCAACTGTTTATCTTCCGTTTGAGGCTGAATAGTATCCATTTTTTCCAATTATATTGTGCTAATTTTTTGTAGTTTCAATCTCAAGTTGATACACGCAAGTAAATAACAAGAGCATCGCTAGGGAGTGGCAAATTATGCCCATGGTAATTTCAACAATGGGCCATAACTTAGGTGAAAATTGGCGGGAAGAACTCAAATTCGAACATAACCTGTATTTTGGGCCAGTAAACTCACAAACCAAATTTTATTCCATTCATTTCAAACTTACTAAAGTTATCATTCGGAAACAAAAATTAAGTGCAAATTCCAACAAGAAGGGCGTGCGGAAACCAAATTTGAACTTGACCTGTATTTTGTGCTGGTAAAAGCCACATTCAAAATTTCAGTCCATTCAGTTCAGACTTACTAAAGTTATAGAATAGACAGATGGATGGCTAGATGAACATACCAATAACATAATACATAATTTTTCCAAAACGGGCGTATAAAAACTAAAGCAGGAAGTACAATTAAGAGAGATCTGCACATGTATGTGTAATAAATAAATGTGAATATTTCAATATGAAATATGCTGAAGTGAAAATTCTCAATAACTTCAAAGAGTTTTTTTTATGCAGTTTAAATCAATAAATCTTGTATTTATCACAGGGGCTTCCACCACCCGCACTGCCCTTATGTTCCGTCCCTATATACATGCCTGTTTTACATCCCACTGAAGGAAAATAGCATTCAACTAATATTGCCGAAAATTTCAACTCCACCATTCAAATCATTTCAGTAAACACAACTACGCAAAACCATTATCGAGACAAATTCATTGCTGATAAACAAATAAAAGATGCGCCAAAAAGACCTGCTAAATATAATTCATTATGAGGTTACCCAATTGGATTTGTTCACTATTCCCAATCATTCAGCCTATGCAGTGTTTCATATCACTTTTAATATTAATGATATTTTATCATGATTATTACCTTTATTTACCTGAGCACCCAGTGGAGAATTTCATGTTACTTTAACCCTTTCTATACTGAACGGATTCTCACACTTTGTTATAATAGGATCCGCGCTGGACCAAAATTTACTTTTGACAAATAATTTGCCAAATGAAAATATTTTTTGCCAAATTATTTTAGCAATTGCCGAACAGTATCATTTTCTGCAAACTTCAGTCTTATGTTTTGACACTGGCGGTTTGAACAACTTTTAATATTGATAGAAAAGCAGTTAGTTAATAATCGATTGTACTCGCATCTCTATTGTGGTTTATAATACAACAATAAGCCAATCACTGAACAATACAATTGTAGACAGGTTTCTCCATCAGAAGGGCACATCACAGGAGGATTAGTAATCCCGCCAACCATCCGTACTAATGCTATGAGATTAACTGCATCTTAATAGAGGTGTTAACTTTCCCTAAACCTTATAAAACACCACTAATGTAATTATGTTGTAAGAGTTTCCTGAAATGAATGGTATTTGATTGACAAATAGTTATCAAATTGCTTGAGGAATTAAAAAGTGACTTGCCAAAACTTTTGCCAAATGAAAATATTTTTTGCCAAATGTGAATTATTTTTGCCACTGGCAAATTTGGTAAGTGGCAGCGCGAACCCTGGTTATAAAAGTATGCATTGGAGCAGTCTATTATTCACTTGGAAAGGCGTTCAGGCAATAAAAGCAGATGACACGACAGATAATGCAAGAGCAGAATGATTCCTATTCATTGGTGGGAAATGTTCAGATAATAAGTTCAACAAACGACCTATGGTCGTTTGTTGAACTTATTATCTGAACATTTCCTAAGGGAACTACTCATCAATGAGTATTTAGTATAGAAAGAGTTATTATTTTACCTGTCGATTTAGATCTTCTGATTAGTCTCACAGTTTTAGGACTGTCCACACTGGTATCAGATTCAGACGAGTTGATGTTGTCTAATTTTGGATCTCTTTCGGCATTAACAAACTGAGCAGCTGTTGCCAGGTTACAGACGTTAAATATTGTGTTCCCACGTTTGCAATCAGAATAACGCTTCATTTCATTCTGAAACACAGCAAACGACAAGATTGTTAGGCACTGGTCCTATAACTTGAGGCATTATGGTATAAACTAGGAGATTGCCATCACAAATGACGGGTGACAAACATGACATGCAGGAAATATTGTTACTGCTGATAACGATATAAAGAAAGCCGGCAAATGGTGCACAGAGTTTGTCCGAAATTTGGCTCTTGTGTTTTTAATGACCGATGCCGCTGAAAACTCATTCATCTTCAGAGAAATGCATTATAACATGAACATTATTCTAGGAACAAGTGTGTAATAAAAACATCGTTTGCCTACTGATTTGAAATATTGAGGCAAGCAACTTGTACACCAAAAATTATTGAAATTCATTAACATTTGTTTGAGTTATCAAGGCGAACTGACCAAAATCACGAAAAATTTACAAACAAAGGTCCATAACTCAAGCCAAGCAATTTGGATAAACTTTGTTTGCTCAATGATTTGAGATACTGTGGCAGGCAACTTGCAGACCAAAATTATTGAAACTGGTTCATATTTGTTCCAAGTTCAAAATTATTGAAACTGGTTCATATTTGTTCAAGTTATCAAGCCAGACAGAGTGCCAGTCTGATGGACAGATTTCTCATAAAAATGGACATGGAGGGACAATTAAATTTATACTGACCACAAGAAACTTGCTATCATTGGCTAATGGCAAACTGTTGGGAGTATACATTCCAAAGAGGTACATCTGAGTCAGCAACTGTACATGCTGAAAATAACATAAGTAGTGGTAATTATTAACTCAACAATCCTTTGTCAAAGAATTATAATGAACTGACTAGACTGACAATTTATTAGGTTATTTGGGTTTATAATTGTTTCAGCAGCTAGAGTATAATATACCAAGGGGCTACCATCTTTACGGGTGTAGGAGACACAATGCAGAGTGTTCATTTCACTGGGAAATCATTCCACTGCACTTAGAAACCGACCCCCGAAAGCAATTGATAAACTTGGCCAGATATATGAATCACTTACCTTCCCTGTTCATGAATTGCAAATCTGGGTTTATCAGGATACAAACTACCTTTGCCACTGCTGGACGGCTTATGTAGCCTAAGTACATGCAGATAAGCCTTGCACATTACCAACTGAGTGACCAAGCAGGCCCCCTGACATAAATATTTACTACAAAGCATCAAAGAATGTCCCCTATTTTAAACTCTAACAAGAGATTACTCTAGTTCAGATGACATCAATCCTTTTTGATAAAATGAGATTTGTGTGTGAATGAAATAGTTATGTGCACAAAAGCATAGTAGTAGTATAATTATTGAGTGATCCCACAAACATAACGGAATTAATTATTAACACATTCGTAATTTCAAGCTCATGCCCCACAACCCAGAATCTCAGAAATAGAAATGTTGGTGAGACTAAAAAGTGATCTATGAACAGCTATGCAGTATATTCAAATGGTCACCTTTCTTAGTTGGTCCTGTAACTGAAGCCTTTCATCCTCGGTAAAAACAGGGATCTCAAATGCTCCGTCAGAATCAGAGTCAGAAGATACCGCCTTCTTCTTCCTGGGGCTGCAAGACAATATTTGGTTTAACCCTTTCTTTACTGAATGGATTCTCACATTCAGATACAAAAGTATACACTGGAATGTTCTATTATTCATCTGGAGGGATGTTAAAGAAATATAAGCAGACAACAGATAATACAAAGCAGAAGGATTTCAATTCATTGCAGTGAAATGTTTATAATGATAACTTCAACAAACAGCCTATGGTCGTTTCATTGCACTGAATAGTTAATACATGGGGTATTTGGGAATGGGTCCAGTGCCCTATAATTGGTAAAATGGAGGTGTTTATGCCTCCTGCTCATTAATAATTACCTAATGCTCAAAGGCGAGATCAAGGATTTAGAGATAACTCCCTTGCAACAAGTTCTATGTTGTAAATAATTTTCAAGCTACCATACTAAATAATCCACCATCTTCCCACAAGTGCTCATTGTTTGTAGTAGTTGAAATATTCAATTGACTATATTCATATTTAGGTTAAACCTTCTATGACATCCTATCAGAAAACTTGAACTACACATGGTTGCTCAGACTGTTGAAAATTTCCATGCACACTTGTCATAAGAGCCAAAATTCATGATATCTGAACTTTAGTTTACAATTAAACATGGGGCTATTTAAAGCTTGACAGATTTTGTTTTATTCTGGTTTACACTTGCCTATTTTCGTGGTAGAGCCATTTTTTGGTGTTGTTTCCGATGTTTCACATAATGTTTTTCCATTCGTTCCCTGGTGCTACAGTAATGCCCTAAATAATCGACTCCTTAACCGTAGCAGAATTATGGGTAATTTTTCAGGATTTAGTCAGATATATGGCTTGTTGCCTTTAAAAATTTACCCATAATTCTGCTGTGGTTAAGGAGTCGATTATTTATGGCATTACTGTACCTAGGAAAATCCCTGTATTATCTTAACATTTCCAATGGAAACTACTCATCATCATTTATACTTTAAACTAGAATGCGATTAACACTGTTGAAAGCCCTTATGATGAGCAAACATCCATACCAAATTTCATTCAAGATCCTATAAACCCATGGCGGAGATACTCAGGCAGAGAAAAAATATTTACATTTTCAGATAAACAAAGATGAATAACTCTAGAATGGGAATCCCAAACAGAACGATTGAACACTCAGTGGTGAACATCCATACCAAATTTCACAATGACACATCCGACAACCTGTGGTTGAGATATCTGCTTGGACTGATGGACAGGTGTACATGCAGACAGACAGATAGGACTGGACACATGTAATCCAGTACACGCACAATTTACTTCAGTCATGGGGGTATACAAATTACATGTGCCCTGAAAATCTCATGTAATCGAACCCGTAGATTCCAAATATGCCACATACAACATTTTAGAAGGCCAATGACAAAATGCAGCAATATTACCTTTTAGCATTATTCCTGGCCCTCTTTTTTACAACCTGGGCCACACTTAATTCTTGATTGTCAGGGAGATCCAACTCATATGCCTCTAACAACTCATCCATCAACTCATTAAGTTCCTTTTCTGCAAATAGTAAATGTATCATTGACACAAGGTATCAATTCCCTGAATCCCTAGTATGAAGTCAGAAAAAAGGCTCCATTAAGCCTTCCTATACTAAATGGATTCTCCCATTCAGTTATATAAAAGGTATATTTACATACTAAGTGTGATTATCATTAAATCCAGCATTCTGATTGGTCGGCGCCCACGTGGCTAGTTGCAATTATTTCTCGGTGAATGCGCAACAGCTCATAACTGCAGCCTCATAACAACATCGACGCGTCATAGGTTTTGGAAAGACGAACGCGTAATGTTTTGGGCGCATTTGGACTTGCGCAGGATAGACTTAATAAATCATCGTGTTTCAATATAAAGAGAAATTGTTCCTGTTAACTTTTGCCAAGGGTGCTATGGGATATTTTGGGCTGGTTTTGGCCCGATACACTTTTCGATTTAAATATATTTACAAAAGTGGCTTTTTCGCTAAATGTATATAAATATAAGGATTAACTGTCATATGGACTGTTTTATGGAGATGTAACCGCGAGGTGAGTGGTCATAATTTGTATGTAAAACCCTTCGGGTTTTACACAAGTTATGACCACTCACCTCGCGGTTACATCTCCATAAAAACAGTCCACATGACAGTTAATCCTTATATACATTGGAATAGTCTATTATTCATCTGGAGGGACGTTCAGGAAAAATGAGCAGACGACAGTAATACAAGAGCAAAATGATTCATATTTATTGCTGGGAAATGTTCAGAGAATAAGTTCAACAAATGACCATGTTGAACTTATTATCTGAGCATTTCCTAAGAGAACTACTAAGCATTTAGTATAGAAAGGGCTAGTACATTTGAGATTATTGGTCCAGTGTTTAGAACGTTCAGCTTATTGTTGGAATCAAAACAACAGCATCAATTCTATATTCCTCAGTGGATTACCGAGTAAAGCAGTGCAAGACTGTTGTACGCTGTGAAAATATATCACTAAATTGTGACCCCCCTTAACAGGGTCGTAGCTAGACATGAAATAGGCACCTGGCATGTTGAGTAGGCGCAAGTTTGCATCAATGTTTGTGGATGTGTGTGTGCATATATTGCAGCTCGTGTGAATTGTGTGTAAAAGTTATCAAATAATTCAAGTTTCCATTAAATTATGATTTGAAAAACAAGCATTTCGCTACTATATCAACACACAGACAGACAGGATTTTGGTGGGCGTTAAAATCACAATGGCAACCACGGGCAAAATTGAGCTTGGCGCTCTTCTTCTTTCTAGTTTTCAAACATCACCAAGTTAGATGCTTTTATAACAAAGTGCATAATTTTAGCACCAGGTCACTGCACTGTAAGAACTATATAAAACTATCCATTGCTATTCTTCAACTCCTAAATCCCTGATAACTCAGTAAGAATTCTCTATGAAAGTATAATACTCCTAACATGTTAACAGAATTTATTTATTGTTGGAAACATTCCCTACAATGACACAAGTTCCCAACCCTAGTTTGTTTTAAGATTAACACACTCACTTGGCACCACAGCTGTCTTGTTGTACCTATATTCTTCATCTTTGTCCATTATTTCCGTTTCCACGTCGGCCAGATAATTATACTCCGGATCATCATTCTCTTCTTCTTCTACAACCTCATCTATTTCAGGGGCTGAAATCCACAACACATGAATGAATGAATTACAATTTCTAACAGGAATGTGGATAATGTCTAAACAGATTCAATATTTTACTGCACTTGAAGGGTTGGGTCGTTTGAATCTCCAAATAATGTACTCTCAGGTGCCTGGTGTAATTATGGTGATGGCCTAATTATAGTGATGAGTGGGGATTTATAATTAATAATAGTGCTAGAAATTTCACTCTATATCTCAATGCCAAATAATACTGATCGTTCAGATTTTCTCCAAAATTAACTAGAATGGAAAACTGGAAAAAAATGATCGAACACTCAATAAAACGATTGACTCAATTGATTGCCCTCATAGTAGTGAAGATACATAACAAATTTCATTGAGATTCGTCAACCGGTGATGGAGATATCTGCTCCGACGGACAAAAGATGAATACTCTAGAATGGAAAATCCGGAAAAAACCATTGAACACTCCATTGAATGCCCTCATAGTAGTGAACATCCATACCAAATTTCATTCTGATCCGACAACTCGTGTTTGAGATACCTGCCCGGACGGACGGTTAGATGGAATAATGGACAAACGGACAAGGTCAATCCAGTATACCTCCATTCTCTTCAAGAGTGGGGGTATATTAATCCATACCTCCCATTGGGAGCCTCGCATATATAAGACAATACAGTGGCCTAACAATATTAGTGCTGAAACGGTTGACCTATTTTTGTAGCCTGTTAACCGCGACGTGTAACCGGATCATAACCGGTTATCTGCTATTTTCAACCTATGACTTTACACTGATTATTTACACCATAATATGTACCAATATATCAGCATAATTTGATTTATTAACTGTATGGAAAACTCGCGTAATGTTTACACAGACAGAGCTTGTATTAAACGAATGTAAATCACCAAACACGAACGCCACAAAGCCACGTGTTGACAACTTGGCAGATAACACAGTGAACTAAAACTCGCAGTGTTTATAAATAGACGTGTCATCATGTCATGCTTGACCTGTTTGTACTGCTACCTGACTTGTTATCGTTATTGTTTTGGGAAGAATATTGTGTGACCTATATACATATGTTCGTACATGCAAATATCGGCAGTTTTTTATTGCCATTATAGCGATTACGCGACTGGCCGATTATTAAGTCATATGACTCAGGTATTCTAACTGCTGGGTGTTCATTGGCGATTTGAGATGGATAGGATGACTGACGACCGATAAACACAATTATGAAGTTTGTGAAATTTATGAAGTTAACAAATGAAAATTTAAAAAACAGCTGAAAACAGTGTTTTCTGTTATAGAAGAAAATCAAATGCTGAGAATTAGTCATTAGGATGCAAATAAGTCCGACTGCACGGGAACACCACTTTGATTCGAGTTCATTTGAACTTCATCGACTGAGATTACTCAAACTCAGTAATGTTAGAAGTATAGACCGAGCGTATGTAAATAGGGTTGGTTCTCAGAGTTTGCATTCTGCCAATTTCTCTTTGAAATGTGCCGAGACATCTGATTTACTCATTTCTTGGGTATCCATGATACTGTCTACAAGTAGTCAGTCGGAGAGTAGATGTCAAATGACCATGCTGTACTGCAGTGAAAACGATTGTATTGATCTTTGCCGATGACCCAGTGGCGTCAGTGCACATGTTTTGCCGGACATCGGAACATCAAAGATGACGTCATGCATCTTTGATGTTTAGCCGCCGATGCCAGACTATGTAATCTGCCATTCATAGAAGACTTTTGATCTGGCACCAGCTTTTGACTTTTAATACACGTAATTTTGAATGTATACCCCTCTGAGTGATAACGTTTGTAGCAAAATTGATAAAGTACCCTAGTTTAAAAGCTACTGTAATCAGTCTATGCCGATTAAGGACCTGAATACGTGTATTACAATGCGTTTAACCGGTTGATCGTAGTTCAACCGGTTGCCGATGGTAGCCGGTTGTCAACCGGATATCCAGATATCCATTTCAGCACTAAACAATATGTACCTTGACATTGTAAGCCTGTGCATACTCTTATATAAGCGAGGCTCCCTATGGGAGACTCGCATATATAAGAGAATGCACTGCACAGGACCTTAGGATAGGATAGGATAATTTTATTTACAATATACACACATGGAAAGTACAATTACAAATAAATATAATATTGATAGACTATACATGTATATTGCTAGGGGTGATATAGTCATGACTGACTGTCTTCCTATCACCCCTGGGTGTGGTGACAGATTATATGATGAAGATGGTGCACTAGCGCCGCTCCCATCATGAAAGAGTTAAAACCAAGCTCCAGACAAACCTTGGGGTCCTATTAACTCATCCAGAAAGTTTTTCCAGTCGGTATCATCGCAGGATGTCTCATACATATCAGGAGTTATATCGGGAGCAACAAACGTTGACTCTATATCCAAAATTGATGTATCATCCAGTGGGAGCTTAGATCGAGTCCTGTAAGCTATAGTCATATCTTCACTTTCATCATTCTGCAAAATAAGTGATGGAAAATCCAACAATATGACATTTAAAAAATCCCATATGTAGCAGGGTGCAACAGAATACAAATGGGACCAGAGGTGGGCTGTCCCAATGGCACTAAGGATATCCCGGTGGCAGTCGGGAAAAACTGCAAACCAAATTGCACAATCGGCCTCTGTGCCAAGTGTTAAAAAATTACCTAAAATGTATAATACAAGCTCGGACAAAGTTATGCATGGGACACATATGGGGGATAACTCCACAAAAAAGTCTGATGGACATCATAATCGCAGGTGCACAGGTTCCCATGGTACTATATATATGTGCCAAGTTTAAACAAAATTGACTGAAAAATGTAGGAATAAACAGCTCGGACAAAATTGTGTCTAAGGACAGATGGAGGGATTGACGCCCCATTCTTAGGGGGTATAATTATCAACGAGATGATATACCATAACCCACGTGATTAAAATAAAAAAGCGGTGTTCTTAGGCAAAGTCCGCATCATTATTTGCACCACCGCATCTAAATAAAAATCTTTTTTTGTGCGCACTGTTTCAGTTCTAACACCAGTTTCCTGTTTAAATGCACATGCTAATTGTAAACAAATGTCGTTTAATGAAGGTAAACGTAAAAAATTATTGTATCTGGTCTGATCATAAGTGGCTCCCTAACTACTGTTACATGGTTAATATTTAGTGAGTAATCATTTGGTTTTGACGATTAAGTGAAATAATTCACGAGGGTAGCTGGGCCTGATAGATCGGATCAGCTCCCGAATGAATTATGTCACGTACATGTAATCATCGAAACCAATTGATTATTTTGTTTACTACACAATTTCCAACATTGAAATGTGTTAATTATAAAGATAATATGTGGCAAAATAGTCCCCGATCAGATGATCGCATGCGCTCACCGGGGGCGTAATTCACAGGTGTGACATTATCACTTTTAATTCACTGAGAAATCCTTATAAATCACGGCCAAGTGAGTAATAAATGGAAATATTAATGGCTTATGAAACAAGAAAGAATTGCGATTTTTCATAAAGGGATTCAAGGGCTTTGAAGTAGGTTCATGCCATATACCATAAAAGGCTGTAAAACAAGTAGATAAAAAATAGATCGATTTGTTCTTATTTTCATTATTAATTAAACTCTCCAATATTGAAATTTTGCATGTCAAAACCATTTTTATATAAACAGTTGAATTACTGATAAAAGTCCAATTAGTCCAATAAGATACCAAAGTTTAATCAAAACTTGACAATAAACATTGAAAAGGGTCAAACCAGTGAAAAATATTTTGAAAAATCATATTCAGACAAAAATATTTGAACTTACTACATGATAAGCGAGGTTTGTAAGAGATCACTGTAAGAGTAAACATTACAATGGTTTCAACACGCGAAATTTCATTATTGGAGAAAATCAATAATGAATATAAGAACAAAGTTTATCTATTTCTCCATATTATTCTTAATAGAATTATTTATTTTTTGCACATTTATCCACTGTGAGTGCCATGGGCTCCTTTAATGGCCTAACTTATCAAATTTGATAACTAGTCACTACTACTATATCTGATCTTAAAGATCCACAGTGCGATTTGACATCCTTAAATTACTCGTCGGCTTTAGGACTAGATAACATATTTTTAGTTAATAAAGTCACTGTTCAAGGCTCAGTGCTATTAAGAGTTTGATTTATGAAATCTATTAACTTTAGGCACCTCATATATTTTTCAGGCTGTTATTTCATACCTTGGATAACATCAGAATAAAGTGCACGTGGTAAGTACTCTGAAAACTGTGGCCATAATGTATAAGTAAACAGAACGTTTAAGTTAAGAGAACTTTAGGATATAGTCCTAAATATTTATCCAGATATCTGTATCAGAGAAGAATTGTCTTTGTTACCTAGCTCACTATGTACAAATTGTTTTCTATCAGATCTAAGAAAGCTTACATTCAGTAAATCCATTGATTCTTTGTACAGATCACCCAGTAGATCTCTTCGACATTTTGGAACAGGTGGTGGGCCCATGATGGGACTCTGAAATAAAATATATTACATTATAAAAAAATATATATATATATGTATACAGAACACAGTGTTTGACGTTTAATGATTTCCACAATAATTTTGTTTCTATTTCTCAGACAATCAATTTGTCTGAGTGATTGAGGGTTTTGATTTCTTTCAAATATATCTGAGATTCAATTTTGACTGCATCATAGCAGACATTTTCTGCTAAAATGTCAATTATTTATATGACCAATAATCACATAAGCAATTTGAAACAGGTAATTTTTCAATATCAAGATATTATTCATAAATTTTTTCACCATTTTTTTCAGTGCTCTAACTATTCAGAATTCAAGAAGAAAGATACCTGACAAGATGTTTCTGAATCAAAAAATAATGGGGTTCTGCTCAGTTCTGATGTCACTGACGATCGAGGTGTGTTTGGCGTCATAGGAGAGCCAATGTCACTGAGATTTGACGACACAACACTTTCACTATCTTCGTCACTTTCACGAATCTGTAATGAAAAACAAGAGCATCGCTAGTGCATGGCAAAATATGCATGTCGTATTTACAACAAAGGGCTATAACTCAGCCCTGGGAATTAAGGAAAATTTGCCTAGGTGAAAGAAATCGGCCTAGGCAAAAACAGATTTTACCTAAGCAATTTTGCAACAATATTGCCATCTCAAATCAATATGATTCAATAATAACATGAATTGCCCAGAATTGCCTAGTTATTTTGCGGAACATTATTTCCAGGCCATTACTCAACATATATGTACAATTCCACAAATCATCTCCAAAATAAGTGTCCTTATAACGGGTAGCTAGTTAGTGGCCCAGTGCCATGGAAACAATTGTAGGACAATATATGTGTTATTTAAGGAAATCATTTTGGCTAAAGAGGTTCTATTTCTGATATACACAAATCAATTTTAGTAACCCAATGAACTTGTTTTACCTAGGAAATATTATTGCCTAGGCAAACCGATTTTGCCTCTGCTTTTACCTAGGCATTGCCTATTGCCTAGGCTAATTCCCAGGGCTGATAACTCTAGTGAAAATGGCAGGCAGAATCTTGTCCTGTATTGTGTGCTATTAAATCCATATGCCAAATTTCATTCCATGCAGGTGAGACTATCTAAATTTAACATCTGGAAACCAAAAGTGAACGAATGGACAGACAAATGATATCATGTGTCCTGCTTTGCAGGTGACTGGGCGATTCCGAATAGTCAGGAATTGGTGTGTAATATAAACATATTTTAAAAGGGATGAACAGTATTATAATTTTATTTATTTACATTTGTAGAGCGCCTTTTTCATAACAAGTTGTGATCATTGACAAAAAATGTGAACAATATTTGTACTATAAAACAAATCTTTGACTGTAAAAGCTAATAAAAGAAAGTTAGTCCTAAACACAAAGAATCTGTTGTGGCAATTTACTGTTATATAAATTTTATTTAGATATTATCTAAACAAGAGGTGGCATCAGAGATGCTGTGTCTCGTTTTCGGTGGCTTACCGCCAATTGGTGTGCATCAGTATCGGTAGACTAATTAATAGGTAAAATTGAAAATGACTAATTAAGGGCCATAACTCCATCAAATTTTATAGGGCCAGGCTGGTTTTCGAACTCGTTCGAAATATTCTTGGCAAGTATGTCTATTCCAAATTTTAAACAAATCGGAGGACGTTTGTTGAAGTTATCGCGCTAACGATCTAAAAATTCATGAAAAATGACTAATTAAGGGCCATAACTCTATCAAATTTTATCGGACCAGGCCGGTTTTCGAACTCGTCCGAGATATTCTTGGGAGACACCTATATACCAAATTTCAATCAAATCGGATAACGTTTGTTGAAGTTATCGCGCTAACAAGCTGAAAATTCGTGAAAAATGACTAATTAAGGGCCATAACTCTATCAAATTTTATCGGACCTGCCCAGTTTTCGAACTCATCCGAGATATTCTTGGGAGACACCTATATACCAAATTTCAATCAAATCGGATAACGTTTGTTGAAGTTATCGCGCTAACGAGCTGAAAATTCGTGCAAAATGACTAATTAAGGGCCATAACTCTATCAAATTTTATCGGACCAGGCCGGTTTTCGAACTCATCCGAGATATTCTTGGGAGACACCTATATACCAAATTTCAATCAAATCGGATAACGTTTGTTGAAGTTATCGCGCTAACGAGCTGAAAATTCAAAGGGCCATAACTCTGTAATAAATGTGCGGACGAACCCGATTTTTTGTCTGCAGCTTACGAGCATGGATATGTACTCACACACCAAAAAAATATTTAATACGTCAATAAACGGTTGAGTTATAAGCAAAACACGCCGCCCGCCCGCCCGTCCACCGCCCCTCATCAAACTATAAGTCGAGTTTTGGAAAAAAACTCGACTATTAAAATTTATATAACAGTAAAGACTAAAGAGAGACTAAGAATTGATCCAATTGTATACATGTATTACTCAGGAACAGCCAATCATTAAATATGTCAGTGGAGTCCATATGTGATTTTGAATAAGTGAGTTTTTAATCCTTTCTTTACTGGAGCTTCTTGAAATTATGCAACAACCCTGTGCCAATGCATTATATTATATATGCATTATCTTATGTGCCTTGTAAGCCAGTGCATTTCCTTATATATGCGAGGCTCTATATGTGATACTCTCATATATAAGAAAATGTATGGGAATTAATCTTTAATGCTGCACCAGTGCGGCTGGCACTCCGGAGAGCTCTCCGATGAATGGCAACAAGCCATATTTCCGACTAAATCCTGAAAAGTTACCCATAATTCTGCTGTGGTTACGGAGTCGATTAATTCTAAAGGGCATTACTGTAGGTACAGTAAAACAGTAAAACTGAAGGCTCAGCCGCCTAATGTAGGGTGACATGAATTATAAGTTGTCAGAAACATCTTTCCATCGGATCTTCTCTGCGTTCTGCCCCCAGTTACCTAAAAATGACTCTTGCTTTAAACCTTCCATGATGAAAGCTGCGCTGGTAAAGTATTAAAAACCATGTGCCAGTGCATTCTCTTATATATGCGAGTCTCCCATACAAGCTTACAAGCTCAATGTAAATAGTGTTAGGCGACTTGCAATTATAAGAGAATGCATTGGCACATGGTTTATTTCACAAAGCTCGCAGTCATTTAAGGGTTAACCCCTTAGCTGCAATGACGTGCGTATTACTGATGTGAAAGTGCGCTAGCAGAAGGCCATTATTTGTACCTGGAAATCAGAGATTGGTGCATCGGAATAACTGTATCTCGAAGTTTCAAACATTGTATGATGTTCCACGATTGGGAATGATAATAGCCTTTCAACTGAGTCAGTTTAATGGTTCTTGTGATATTCCCGCTATATTTTTCCACTGTAAAATGGCAATAACATCAAAAGTCCAGCACACGACATCATCATTTAGCAGCAAAGAGGTCAATATAGTAAGGCGCTGTTCCATCAAGAACGCGAAAGATGAGCAGGAGAAATATTTGAACTGCACTCGGTAAGAAACGGGCAACAATTGAAGATCTTGTATTAACGGGCTCATAGCTGTAACACCACAAGTATTATTATTATAATACCAAGAAAATAAAATTAATAATGAGATGAAAGGAAAACCAGTATCATCCATTGGCTTATCATTTCCTGAGGGAACTCCTCGACAATGAGTATTTAGTAAAGAAAGAGATAAACTACTAAACTGACGAAGCCTTGAAATAGTGTGTTTGACATTTGCAGAATGAGGTCCGCAGATTAATGTCTAAAACTCCCAATCAAATTCTATTTCTTTGTTGTCAAATATGCTTTCAACCATTGGGTATGTGGTAGATGACATTCTGCCTGTCATCTGCTTATAATTCATGAACATCCCTCCAAATTAACAATAGACCATTCCAATTTTATAGCTGGACGGGATAATCCATTTGGTAAAGAAAGGGTTAAAGGGACTTGTCAGTACCTCTTTCAGCGGATTGTACTCTTCGTCTTCTTCCTCGTCCTCATCAGAGAATGATAGATCGAGGAAACTTGGCTCCAGATGTTTACCAGCTTTCATTGCCATTGGTGAAATCGGCCATGGATGGGGAATCTAAAAGTAATCAAAATATAATACATTATCACTTTCTTGTTACTGCAAAACACCCTCAGTACTCAGGATCCTTGGGGCGATTCCTTTCATTACGCTCGCATACTACGAGTAATGAAATTACAATGGGCAATGAATGGAATGATCGAGCGTAAATTCAGTGTAAAAACTCGGAGTACCCTGGCTACACCTATGACCGAGGAGGTGTAATTTCTAGAGTATTGTAATGCGAGGTCAATTTCCGCGAAAACATTGGTTGTTAACTGAGAAAGCACATGGAAAATATTTATGTAATGGACTAAATGAATTTAATTTTTAATAATTTGTCATTTATATGTAATATATCATTCAGAAATATATAATTCAATTGAATTATTTATCCAAAGTTTTAGATACTTAGTGTCAAAGTTGTCCTAAAATTAGGTATTTTGCTTGTTCCATAAAAGTCAAAATTCTCGTTAGTTTCATTGTGAATATCAGATATTTTTACTCATTTACTTAAGTCTTCGTCTATTCGACACTCCCAGTGTGAGTTTTGTCAAATTTCCTGAATAAAAAAATATGATTTGTTTGCAGTAATAACTATGCTATTTTTAGATTACTCCAGTAACTAAAAATCATTCCATTCACTTTTACCCAGGGTAATTTACTCGTAGTGGCGAGTATAATGAAAGGAATCGCTCCCCTGGCTGGCCAGAAAGTTTCATGTGTCAAATGTTGTGCCATTTACCATTTTTGTTGTGTCACTTTATATTTGGGCGTGTCAAACACATCTGCATAATCTCCCATTTTGCTGGTGAGTATCCATGTTTTGGGTAATACAGGTAATAAAAATATAGTTCAGAAATTTTCGCAATTATGTTGATGGTAGAGAGAAAACATGTGTGCCAATTATCGGTCCCAAAGGTGAAATATTTTGTGCCATTCTCATTTTTGGACACATTGCACAAATGGCTCAGAAATGGCCTGCCATTACTGTGTTGCATTATGTTGCATATATTTTAACCATTCCAAACTTGTGCTTGAAATAATATATGCAATCAATGTATTTTTTTTGCATTTATGGGCTTATAAAATTGTAAGTGGCCGAAAAACATACTGTATAAATTTGTGGAGTGAAAAAAATATATATTGATTGCTTATATGTCCCGGCACATTAATTTCAAAATATTACATGTACTAGTAGAAATAATTATCTCATTTGGCCTATTTTGCCAACGAAGAAAATGAGTTCAAGGCCGTTCAAGTCAAGATCGACTTGAACGTAAACAAAATGAAATTGACGCAGAGGAACAACTAATAACTGTGCCATTAAAAATCTCTTTTCGATTGGAAAATACAAATTAGATACAATATGAATATGATGTGAATCTGCCTGATGCATTGACATTCTGCAATTATATCGCAAATTGAAATTACGACTACAAAATTTTTATTTGAACTTTACCTATTTGCAGTAGGCTGTTAACCATCGATTCGTCACAGGTGAAGCCAGTTATTACCACAACCATGTTAATTTGGCAACAATTGAAAGATATCTACAAACACGTATTTCAGTGCTATATCGATGATGTTTTCAGAAAGTTTTTCCAGGTAGATATGTTTTGAGATAAATCTTACAAAATTATGTATACATATTTTAGGGGTTCGAATGAGCCATGTCCGTTTAAATTGAAAGTTTTAACAAAAACATTAGATTTCATGCGGTACCCTTGTTAAGTTGACTATCAGTAAATCCTACCTACTCTATTTTTTAAGAGCATGTTAGCCCAAACACAGGCTTCCTCCTTTTTTGTTTTGCCTAAGTTCAACTCACATTTCCCTGCTCCATGACCTCTTTGAACTTTGACCTTGTCATCTTTGGTTCGTATGTTGCTTGAGCTTTCTCTATTGAGTCTTCTGCTAGAGTGTTAGCAAGCATTTCTAGCACATCCTTGTCTTTCACAACATGCTGTAATAGAGACACAACAAATAAAGATGGATATATAAACACCTTCATTTTTTTAAACATTTTAAGTTTTGGTGACAAAAAGAGAATAACCACTGAAAACTCTGTCAAAATGGGGGGGGGGGGAGAGACACAGATGACGTTCAAAAACACTCTGTATCTTCATACGAACATCATATATATATATATATAGAAAATTTGAAAAATAATCTACTTAAACTGAAATTATAATCTGAAACTAAAATATTTAGTGACAGTCAATTTGAGAAGCCGTAATAGGCTAAATTTAGTATGGTACATGTATTGGGACCTATTGTTCCAGAACCTGTTGGATAGTCTATTTTTCAGTCAGACTGCTTACACATGATGGATTTTATATTGAACCTACATTTCTTGAGGATTTCACATTCAATCGGTTTGGAATGTGGGCTTAGAAGATAAACATACCCTGTTGAGTTTGATATTCAGGAATTCGAGCATGAAAATAGTTTGTGAATAAGCCAGCTTGCAGGTGAGTGTTTTCAAGCTCAAATCCCTGAATATCCAACATAACAGCGTATGTTAACCCTTCCATAACGGGAGCTGCGCTTGTGCAGCATTAATATCCTATGCCAGTGCATTCTCTTATATATGCAAGTCTCCCATAGGGAGCCTCGCATATATAGAAGAATGAACTGGGTTTTTAGGTCAAGGTATATATTGTTAGGCCAATGTATTCTCTTATATATATGCGTGGCTTGCTATGGGAAACTCACATATATTAGAGAATAAAAACAGCGTTTTCGTAAAATTTCAGGAAGCTCCAGTCATGGAAGGGTTAATATCCATTGTAATTCATCTCACCAAAAATTTCAAGCGAAACTGCACGAAAATCAATTTTCATTGGTGTTATTATATACCATGGGAATACTCGGAACCCGACTCGAATAACTTCCTACTAATGGATGACTGCTGTATCTATTGTAAATAACTTACAGCTGCTCTTGTTTACGTGACTCCTGGTTGTGCAATAATTATGGCTGTAACGTTTCATCGTGAATTCAATGTATCATGATACACTTTCAAAACGATACGCATATTGTGTCATGTGTATTGGGAGACAGGAAATCAAGTACTTCTGAAGATGGGCATGCGTAAAAGAACAAAACCTGCAATATTCTCTCAAGTTTACTGGTCTATTATGTGCATTTGACTAATCTAGCTAAGGCCAAAAAAAAAAAACTTATTTGTTTCCTATTACGGTGCCAAAAAATTCCAGGTAGGGATTTTTTTTTTTTTGGTAATATTTTTTTATTTTTTCCCCGAACAGTTAAGAAGTACATTAATGCTTACTCTTTATACTTGTGTTAAGGCTGTCCATGTATATTGCAAGTAAACAGTTAATGTAGTACAAAAATATGGTAAGTATTGTCAATGTGAACAAACAAATGCCTCCCAGGCACTCAATTATGCAGCTCTCTTGTATAAATTATTCTCTCAGTTTAGATTGTGGTGGCACATCTTCCTCAGAGCACAATATTGACATATCAACAGGCCCAAGACATACATCATAATAGGGCTTTTCTATTACTTTATAATAACATAACTTGTATGATATTAATTCAAACCTCACTTAAATATTTGGTCATACACCTCAGGACCTAAGACACATATCTCACATGCACCTCAGACACATTGCACAGGGTGTAAATGTTCCTCCAACACCCCCCAACTGCACTGAAATATAAAGTCCCACACCACACTGAAAATGGTACCACAGGCCACACCTTGACTGAGGTAACACACCTCACCATTCAAATTGGCCCCAACTTTGAAGTTCCTTATACACACTGGCATATGCATGCTTGTAAGTTTGATACACCCAAACAAACCAGTAGATAATTTTAGGTGCTTTTTTAGTGCCCATCCCAGAAGGGTGTTTGATATGGTAGACATGCAGTCATCTTTATACTGTCTGTATACATACTAGTAGCTATATAATGCATGAACACTATGAATCCTTGATTGACTGGGGAGAGGAACTATAAATTCTGATATAGAAAGTCTTCTACATGTATATTGCTCTCTAGCAGATAAGACTTCTTCCCACAAGACATGGGAGTTGAACAAACAAGATTACCACAGGCAGGTTTTAAAGACTGCAGATTTATTGGTGAGATTGGGATTCATCTGCAACCACAAATGGACATGTATTTTAATAGAAGTAAATTGTTTTTGAAAATTCCATCTAAAATTATTGCTGCTTAATGGAAACATAGTATATAGTATATATTTAACGATATAGATGTCTTTACATGCCAATTACATGCATTAAAAAAAAGTTTTTTTTGTTTTGTTTTTGTTTTTTTTGTGTTGAAATTTGAACAAAAAAGTCCAGGTCGGCCCAATTTCGGCAGGTCGGTCGGGTAACCGGAAAAACACATGTTTTTTTTTTTTGGCCTAACTATTAAACTGCAATTTAGTTTGAAATGAACTTTATCTTCAGTTATAAAAATGCTGGTTCTGATAAATTTGGGTTGTAGTCATATGGGAACACTAATATAGTGTATCGTGATATGTATCATATCATGATTCGTATAAAATTGTGAATATGTGTATCATTACAGCCCTAGCCATAACATATCTGACATGTGTCATCAATAACATCAGTGGCTTTCAGTATGTGCATTTTAGGTACAGTAATGCCCTAAGTAATCGACTCCTTAACCACAGCAGAATTATGGGTAGCAGAAATATGGCTTGTTGCCATTCATCGGAAAGCTCTCAATGAGAGCTTTCCGATGAATGGCAACAAGCCATATTTACGACTAAAGTTACCCATAATTCTTGTGTGGTCAAGGAGTCGATTATTTAGGGCATTACTGTACTAATAATTAACTTGAATTACAAATATTTTATCGATGTTTGAAGAATAATTCACTGTGGCATGAGAAGTGTTAGCAAAAATGTCCCACGGCAAATTTAATGCTGTGGCATGTTAGACACCTTATATTGCCATGGCATTTCACACGGCAACAATTTCCCATAGCCAATTTCGACAATTAAACATTATAATTCAAATTATACTTACATGTATTATGGATTTTACGTTAATTGCACTCAAATTATTTTTTATCGCTTCCTCTTCTAGTTTCACATTCACGTCCTCCTGAATTTCATCATTCATAATTTCATCCGACCAAGATCGATTTCTAGAACTGGATGAAGATGGTGTTGATCCAGTATCATCATTATCACTTATCTCGTATTCATCATCATCTTCTTCATCACCATCACTGTCCTCGACTTCAAAATGAGTACCAAGACTCTTCCTACAACCTTTTACCAAAGATCTTTTTCTGCAAGAAACAAAGTGCCAATATTGATTCAACTTTTTTTAATTTATGGTTAGAATTCTAGAGACAGGCAAATAAACAACATTGTATATGAACAAAGAGGGTAGCATGTCCCAAGTATGATGATATAACACATGCGTATATGAGAGGTCTGTTGAATGTCAAGGCAACAAAATTTATTAGTAAACAAATTATTGTTTTCCACAGAATTTTGATTTGTCCCGCTATTGGAACATGTATGTAAACAATACATCTAGAAATTATGGGGGGGGGGGGGCATCCCTTGATTTTTTATGGGCAATTCCAGATTACATGTACAGTAATGCCCTAATTAATCGACTCCTTAACCACAGCAGAATTATGGGTAATTTTTCAGGATTTAGTCGGAAATATGGCTTGTTGCCATTCATCGGAAAGCTCTCACTGAGAGCTTTCCGATGAATGGCAACAAGCCATACTGAGAGCTTTCCGATGAATGGCAACAAGCCATATTTCCGACTAAATCCTGAAAAATTACCCATAATTCTGCTGTGGTTAAGGAGTCGATTAATTAGGGCATTACTGTACTTTAAACAGAGACCAACGTAGAAGTTCAAATTGAGAGAAGTCACTTCTCCCTATTTGATTATTAAGGAGAAGCGGAGTGTTGTCAGGCAGAAGTCATAATATCGGGAGTTCAATTTTTCACCCCATCACCATGATCCAATAGGTATGATGCCATACAAGAGCCCAATTATTAAATTATTATAATGAGTAAATACACCATTATTACAAGTGCACCGCTGGGCGGAGGTAACGCCCCCGACTGTACAATCAGAGAGGATTTTTCTTATTTTTGTGCAAATGCTTATTAAATGGCACTTTGTAAAGTTATGTTATTCATGAGTAAACAATCCAAAATCAAGTTATCATCTGGAAACCAAAAAAAGTAGCAGAAAACCTGAATTTTCTAAGTCCAAAAAGGGGCGTAACTCTGGAAAAAATGGGCGGACGAAACCACGGCTATGGGGAAATCTTGTCCCCCTGGCTGGTCTATTAGCATACCAAAGATCAACTGAATTGAGTTAGCGAAACCAAAGTTATGAGTTGAAACGTTCGTACGGACAATTTTCTAAGTCCAAAAAGGGGCGTAACTCTGGAAAAAATGGGCGGACGAAACCGCAGTTATGGGGAAATATTGTCCCCCCGGCTGGTCTATTAGCATACCAAAGATCAACTGAATTGAGTTAGCGAAACCAAAGTTATGAGTTGAAATGTTCGTACGGACGGAAGGACGGACGGACGGAGGGCTCCACTATATACCCCCAAATCTCCATCGGAGATCGGGGGCATAATAAGTCATATGCATAGTTGTATATAAGAGAGATGTCACTTCTCCTTCGGACAAAAATAAGGAGAAGTGGGAACATTTTGGGAGAAGAATCTCCATATCGTCCTCTAGGCTGGTCCATGATACATGTTGTAATTTATCAACATAATTTACATAGTTATGTTATTACTAATTCATTTAATAGACCGATTATGAAATAAGATTTTGTATAGTGTATATCTACTGTACATAGCATTTGACCATGCATATAATCCTTAATTTAATATTAAGCATTCTTTAATATACTGAATACATTATGGTGGTGGCAACATCACTAGTGATAATACAGACCTTGGAGAGATAACAAATGGAGGCGTTCTTTTCTTGAGAGGAGACTTCCACCTCGTGTTCATCTTTTTGTATTTTTCACAAGTCTGCTTTGCAACCTTCACATTAGAGCTAGCACTTGGAACAGATTTGGTGAAGAAATTGAGCTGTTCTGTTATGAACTCAAAACTCTTTTTGATGTCATCAGTAAAGCTGGTTGACGATTGAGCCTGCGTGAGATAGGATGGCATACTCCCTTCCAAATCCATCATGGATACTTGACTAGTATATGCATTTGCTGCCTGGGGGCATACACGCTCTTGATCCATTTTTGATAAAACGTCTTCATTAGTGTTTATGTACAATGCCTCTTGACCAATAACATCAGACACACTTGTTTCAATATATCCTGAATCTGCTATGAGATTCGTGGAACTAATTGAAGTTTGTACAATGGAAGGAATTGTAGTGTCAGCCATATAATTTGACATCACATGTTCTTCAGGTGTACCGGTATGTAGAATATCAGAGGGTTCAGTTTTAGTTGAAATGTTGGTTGGTGAGAAACTAGTTATCTGCCCAGTAGGTGGCGCTTGATCTCCAGCTGCAGGATTCACACTCATCTTCCCATTATCCTCCATTTTGACCACAATCTGAGAAGTGTCCATGTACAAAGGGTAGATACTATCATCAATGCAGCTGACTTTAAATTTTATCCATACAGACTTTCGTCTTCAACAAATTACCTGTAACGAAATATACAGAGCATATCTAGTGTTTTTCAGTGGATTCAGAAACTATGTCATGTGTGAGCTTGCCACTAGTGAAAATAAACATTTGTCTCGTTCACTGATGACATAATTTTTGGTATCCACTCAAAAACACAAAATTTTCTTTTTATTATATGTCTTCATTAATTTCAATCGATGTATCAAAGCAACAGCCTATCGCTGCATGTTCATTTCACCATCCGCGTAATAGAGAAATATAGTTCCTGTATCGTTCTATGTACAAGTATGTCAAATTCAACAAAAAAATTATAATCTATATAAAAGCATAGTGTATCTGTGTTTATCTGTCAAAATTTTTGGCACATTAAAAAATACATCACCCTCATGTCGATTGCGCGCAAATTTTGACCATGTCCTGGGGCACATCTTAGAATACAACATGCAACATTACAGGCCAATCAGTGCAAGTCGACCTGAGATATAATGCATTTCCCAAAGGATATCATGAAGGCGATAGTTTTACTGATATAATTTGTACAGGACGATATAAGACAAATGTGGTTTCACTGGCATCTGCGCTAAAGCTCAATCCTGGAAAACTCTGTACACCGTTTGCCGGCTTTCTTTATATCATTATCAGCGGTACAGTGGTGACCATATCTTCCTGCATGTTAGTCATGCTGTCAACAACTTCGTGGAATTTCTAACCAAAGTTCAGTTAGTTGGGTCTCCTCAGTGTTGAATGTTTTGCTTATCGCATACTCTTTACATACTGTTTGTTTACATAACATTGTGTTTGTTTACATAACACAGAGTACTAACATGACAATAACATGCCGCAATTTACGCGATATTTATGATTGGTATAAGAACAAAGTTTGTCTATAATATAATATTATTTCTGTTTATGGTTGTTTTAACGGATGTGACTATTTGAACAGCAATACCCACCACCAACGCTTACTGTATCTTTAACAAGACCCTCATGTACGTATTATTTTCTTCAACTTTTGGTGTGACGACCCGCTAATAGAACGGAACCATAACTCTACCGCAGTGACCACTTCGATACCGCTGTGGATTGATATAGGGACTTGCTGCATTTCTATGGACTTGTCGCATTTCTAGGGACTTGCTGAATTTAGTGTGACCGATTCAGTCTCAAGTCCAATCTAATTTATCAATTAAATTTGGCAGAAAAATCAGCCAAAATATTACGATGTAGGACCACGAATGGTGATGATGATGAAGTAATAAATTACTCGTCCTTTGTTCTATAATCATCGGCTTCAAAAACAAATGGTTTAATATGTCATTGAAGTTTTGATTTGATATGTACAGTGGTTCGATTCGATGTGAAATCTTGCCACAGAAATGGTGACGAGTAATGTCATTATCAAAGTCAAAGAGAAATGACTGAAATGTCTTGAAAATGAACTGATGAAAGGTTAGGCAACTTAAACTTGACTTCAATTTGACAACAATTTGAAGGATTGACGGACAAAATTGTTAGATTATCTAAGCACCACTGGGATTTCCGAGGTTCGTTAAGGACAGATCAGGTGAACAATTTTTAATGGGGATTTCTTTGCAAATCTGCGGAGGAAAAGTCACAGAGTTGCACATACTTCTGAGTGTGACTTCATGTGGTATTTGAAACAACAGTTATTTATCTGTAAACTATAAAATTTTGCAATAAATATATTTTTGAATTTTTTTTATGGAATTTCATCACTTGACCGGCTCACTATTCTCACTTTGCGATCGAGCCTGCAGAAATATCGCCGGCAAGGTTTGAGCATCGCTCCTATAGTCTGTATTAATTAAATAACAGTTTGCTCCCGAGGCAGTGTTGTTTTAGCATGCCGCCTGAATGCGTTCCAAATGAGTTGTCATCAGATGAGCGATTTTCATGTTCACTCAGTGAAATAGTAGTAAACTTTGGCTTTGGGGGTAAAAAATATTTGATTTGAGTCGAGGAACCTACCCATCAACGCTCAGAGTGACCAGATATCAATTTTTGAAGTTTTGTTATTTCTATTGTTTGACAGAAACACGCCGTCAAAAGGATGGTTTCCGTCAAAATTGCGTTATTATTACCACTTGATTTTAGAGTTATCCATCTTCGTCTGTTTGAATAAGTGTTTCTGGGGCAATTATTAGTACACATCTCGAGAAATAAGAAACTTCAAAAATCAATATCTGATCACTCTGAGCTTTGATGGGTGGGTTCCTCGACTCGAATCAAATATATTTTACCCCTGAAGCCAAATAAATAGTAATTTAGGGGTGCTTAATCGGATTGAGTACCTTTAACTTGTTTTGTAACGGGATTTGTGGCATGATGAATCTTTAATCTTACATAATTAAATCTATATCCTTTGATATACTTTATTCTCCCAGCCAATGTACATGGTACGGAGACAACGGAATACATAAAACAATACATCCCCCATGTCAAGTGCGGATGGGGATCGGTCATTCAACATATCTAGTCCATTGTTGTGGAACCGTCTCCCAGATAACTGATACATGTATGATACATTTATAAATACCATTTGATGACTTTTAAATCTGGACTAAAGTCTCATTCATTTATGTGAAAGAGTTCTTAAAAACTTAAGCTGTAACTGTAAAGGTAAATGCAAAATAGCAGCAAATGTAAATAGTTTGGAAATATGAACATTATTTATCTATCTGTGCACGTTGCAGCTCACATGTACATATTTTTTGTAAATCCCTTGAGCACAATTTTGTGGAACCTGGCTCTAAACTATATTATTATTATTATTAACGGCGATTCGTATTGAGCTATAAAAACGATATGTCTCTCAAAAGTTGATCATATTCAAATTTCTATCTTCGTCATGGTAAGTTCTCAAGTAAACGTATTCCCCAACGGTCGAGGAGGCAAGCATGCACCTAATTTTCAACGACTTCAAATTCCGCATCAAATCACGTCGATCCGAAAATGCCCACTGGGTGTATTGCAAGAAAGGATGTGGTGCCCCATCAAGACAAAGAACGACATAGTTTGTTCTGCAATGAGTCAACATAATCATCTAGCTGATTCCGAGCAGGTACGACACATGTATTTTCGTATTACATACCTGTACTTGCAGCTACAGTAATGCCCAAAGTAATTGACCACTTAACCACAGCAGAATTATAGGTAATTTTTCAGGATTTAGTCGGAAATATGGCTTGTTGCCATTCATCTGAAATCTCTCGGCGAGAGCTTTCCAATGAATGGCGACAAGCCATATTTCCGACTAAATCCTGAAAAATTACCCATAATTCTGCTGTGGTTAAGTGGTCAATTACTTTGGGCATTACCACACGGAGGAACCGATCCCGGGAAAACAAGGATATCCCGGGAAAACAAGGATGGCCAACGCGGCAACAAGTAAAAATTTTGTTTTCCGTGGCGGTGAAATTGAGTTTTCGCCGCCAAAGTCCGTTTGTTAGGACAATGGAACGGTACGTATCACTTATCATTGATTTATCCCAGTGAACTGGTTATTGTGAAGGGTGCTGGCAGTGGTTAAATGTCTGAGCAAACGATACACGCTGCTGTAGTGGTGCCACAACTGGATACCCTTGGCCAAAATACCGGCATTGTTGACAAAACATCCATCATTTTTTTCAAAAATGTACACTTATCGGTGGGTGCGATTGAGCCGATTCGAAGCCAAACATCTCCCAAGCATTTCCACAAAATTTCAGTGCAAATGTCCCACAAATAAGCATTTTATTGAGCATAACGTTAAGGTGGTGCAACGATTATTTGACAACGCGGGTGACGAGGAAGTGCCAACGCGGAACACAAGATACGAATGTATTCAAATATGATGTTCGAAAATAGGTCTGTGCAGCTATGTGGTACATATATCACTATTGTTGTTGATATATATGCCGTAAGATGCAAATCAAGTATCATAGGATTATTCAGCTATGGAAATGTAGTAGTTATATAGCTATGTGGTGTATACAACATGTGTACGCTTTGTCAATAACCCCTATATATGCGACCAAGTTAAATATGTTAACTACTTTTATATTCACTGGGGGGGGGAACTGTTTCACAAGAATTGATTCTCTCGCCTATCGGGTTCCGTCTCTATCGAATTAAGTCCCGTCTCTTTCGCGACTTGAAACAAATGTTTTCAAATTTTGACCTCCATTTATACACTAAATGTTAAAACAGAACGTATTTTACAAAAACTATCGCTAGATTGTGTCTTTGTGCGTAATTATTGGTGATAATAATGCGAAGTCGGCTATTTTTTGCACACTTAGAAGAATAATGTGTTTGTGTGCATTTCCTTTGTAAATTAAGCAGCATTTTGATGCTCCTTTTATCGGCCTTTTTACCTTTTAATTAGACTGAAATATGTCTTCTTGTATGATCGAACACCAGGACACAATTACAGCACAGCTCTCGATGGCTCATCACAGTAAAAGACCCTCAAATTAATCCATCAAAAGAAGCAACGCAATGTTCCGATTCTAATGTGATTTTTATGTTCACAATCGGTTCTTTCGCCCCCCGTTTAATGCAATATTATATTCGACCAGATAGTTAATTTGTGTTTCTAGTTGCCATATTACCATATATGGTTTAAACTATAGTCACAACAACACCAATATGAGTTTTTCAGTAGTCCCAAAGCATCATAGGTTGGATATTAAAGATTATCGGTTGATCATCTTTAATATCTGACCTATGATCGTTTGGGACCACTAAAACTCATCTATTGCTATATGGCTACATTTTAAACCATATATGACCATGTATTGTCATTGGGCAACTATAGATGTACAATCAAATAATCTGATCGAATATGAATGTACTGTAAACAGGAACGAAAGAACCGATCGTGAACATAAACATCACAATAGAATCGGAACCTTTTGTTGCTTTTTGAGGCACTAATTTGAAGGACGTGTACGGCGAGGAACCGTCGGGAGGTATTGTATTATATTTATCTAATGTTCAACCATAAAACTTGACAAGTTTCAGTCCAATTTAAAGTAGACAAGGCCGATAATCTGAGCATCAAAGTGCTGCTTAATTTTCATGGGAAATGCACCCAAATGCACTACGTCTCTGTGCACAACATGCAGCCGATTTTGCATTAGGCCAAACTTTTTTATTTTTCTGCTTTACGGATTTTCTTAACCTTGTTTTGGTAGGGTCGGTCGGAAAAAAAATAAAAATAAAAATGCTTGAATTATTTATTTTTTTTTGGACATTCGCTAAGGTGGTAACTGTGTCTTTATAATTCTCTGTCAGTCATTTATAGAGAACACTTTTTGGATGTATATCACGAAATTCAAATCCAGTACTATTATTTGAAACATAGCTCAGATTATTGAATAATATTGAAAAAATCCAGAAATAAAGGGTTTGTTTTTGTTCAACATTTTAATTATTGAATAAATGGACTCCCCCATTCAGTTATAATGTATACATTGAAAAAGTCCATTATTCATCTGGATGGATGTCATGGAAAAATAAGTAGCCGACAGATAATATATTTGCAGAAGGATTCCTATTAGTTGGTGGGAAATGTTCAGATAATAAGTTTAGAACTTGTTGAACTTATTATCTGAACATTTCCTAAGGAATCTACTTGTCTGGTCAATGAGTATTTAGTATAGAGAGGGTTAATACACACATGGGAATGATGAGATTAGTGGTAGTGATAAAAAGTGAATGTGTAACTTGAGCAAACCCACATACTCATTAGTTTGTCATTCCTATCTAAGAAACCTTGTGGACTGTTATTGGTCTTCAGTCATAAAGATCACCATAAATTATCAGGAATACAAAATGTATTCTAAAGGCCATTTAAAGTTTTAAAGAGATGTCAAGATTTATAGAAAGCATACAGGTATCTTGGTGGCCGACACATAAACTCAAGCTGACTTCTCAGTTTTCAACTTGGATGTAGTTAAAAGTAATTAAAGCCAGAGATATCTATAGTTGGTGTGTCCTATGCATCTTTAATCAGTGAAATGTGGTTAGATAATTTGTTACTGATAAGCAGAAACAGCTGTCGGCTGTGAAAATAAAAATAAAAATTATATTTGATTTTTATTTCCTTGTGGGGCCACAGAAAACAGGGTCGGCGGATCCGTAAAGCAGTAAAATAAAAAAGTTTGGCCTTACTGTCATCAATAAACACGTATAAAGACATAATATGTCGATTGTTATTGGAGAATACATTCTGTTTTGACATTCAGTCTATAAACAATGGTCAAAACTTTGAAAATATGTTTTAGAAATCGCGAAAGAGTCGGAACTTAATTCGATAGAGACGGAACCGGAAGGGCGATAGAATCGATTCTGGTGAAACAGTTTTCCCCCAGTGATATTTACAGAACGAGATCGAATAGTGCCGATATGTCCGATATGGATATGCTCGCATGCCATCATTTTCGCCGAATGCTTTTTCGTGTGTCGATTTAATCAAATCGCCGATTTGAATGATTTCTCACATATGCGCATGTTAACGCACTCTCAAGCTCAGGCTCAGACTCAGAGGTTGACTTTTTTGACGACTTTGGTGTTGATGTCATAACAACTTCATCCTCAAAAGGAATGGTTTGATCAAGGAATATTCCCTCGACATCTATCCCGTCTATGTCTTGAAGTGGAGCGACTCCATCCATATCGGACATATCGGCACTATTCGATCTCGTTCTGTAAATATTGGTTTGATCAAGGAATATTCCCTCGACATCTATCCCGTCTATGTCTTGAAGTGGAGTGACTCCATCCATATCGGACATATCGGCACTATTCTATCTCGTTCTGTAAATATAAAAGTAGTTAACATATTTAACTTGGTCGCATATATATATGGGTTATTGACAAAGCGTACACGTGTTGTATATACCACATAGCTATATAACTACTACATTTCCATAGCTGAATAATCCTATGATACTTGATTTGCATCTTACGGCATATATATCAACAACAATAGTGATAAATGTACCACATAGCTGCACAGACCTATTTTCGAACATCATATTTGAATACATTCGTATCTTGTGTTCTGCGTTGGCACTTCCTCGTCACCCGTGTTGTCAAATAATCGTTGCACCACCTTCACATTATGCTCAATAAAATGCTTATTTGTGGGACATTTGACCTGAAATTTTGTGGAAATGCTTGGGAGATGTTTGGCTTCGAATCGGCTCAATCGCACCCACCGATAAGTGTATATTTTTGAAAAAAATGATGGATGTTTTGTCAACAATGCCGGTATTTTGGCCAAGGGTATCCAGTTGTGGCACCACTACAGCAGCGTGTATCGTTTGCTCAGACATTTAACCACTGCCAGCACCCTTCACAATAACCAGTTCACTCAGGTTCACTGGGATAAATCAATGATAGGTGATACGTACCGTTCTATTGTCCTAACAAACGGACTTTGGCGGCGAAAACTCAATTTCACCGCAACGGAAAACACAAATTTTACTTGTTGCCCGCGTTGGCCATCCTTGTTTTCCCGGGATATCCTTGTTTTCCCGGGATCGGTTCCTCCGTGTGATTACTGTATCATACACAAATTCTTATAAAGAGCATCCATTCTTCGGAAAAAATAACAACGCCAGACCATAAAGAGCGTTATAATTGATAACATTGACTATTCAGTCTTTGATATAGTACAGAAAGCTTCAAGGTTTCATAGCAGCATCAAAACCAAACATATTCGACGTGATCCACCACATTAAGAAAAATCAGCTGTACACAGAATTGTCCATACTGCAACTTACTGGCAGCGGCAGGGTTCATCCACAGAGGAGAAAATATCGGGCGGTGAACTTGTCTCTTCACAATATCAAGAGAGTATTCAGGGAGAACCAGATTGGCATTCTATAATACTTGGATTCTATAGCTCAATTAGTTCGCCATTAAGCTTTTTGTTAAACTATTGTCGTGTATTTGTTATGTCTGTTATCTCCTCGTATATATTTTATTAACTATTTTGCATAAATAAATAAATAGAATATGACACAGATTATTTCCTAACATCAACATTGTATCAGCGCCAAAGTTTCAAAACCACAAATGTGACAAATCATTAAAACCCCAAAAGCAAAGACGACAAACCATTAAAGGCATGGGAGGCCTTAGTTGTCGAAAATATTCATATTTGTTTCAATCACCGTAAACAGAAAAACGCAAACAGTTTCGTTCATATATACCGGTACCATGACCATCGCATAAACAGCATGCTATCATAAAGACCTACTATATTTTACCTAAGCAAGAGCCTGATTGTGTTACAGAAGGCAGCACAGTGTTACTGCCTAATCACACACAAATGATATAAACGCTCTTTATTAGTTCCATATCAGGAAGTCAGCAACAAAGAACGCTCTTTATGTTTACCATCATAATATAAACAAACACCAGGAAAGTAACTTTTTATGCTTTTGTTTACATAACAATGGTCAAACATATGACAATAACCAGGGTTTCCGCTACTAAGGCAGGCCGGCCGGCCAGCGGCCTCATTTCCCTCCCCAACCTTGACTTAATATTGGCCACAAAATATCCACAGAACTAGCTCAGCTCCCATTTTACACAGGACGAGTGACCACCGACACTGAAGATTAACAGAGTGCAAGGAATCCTGCACCTGGTGCCTGAATAAGACATGATCAGTAGCGTGGACCACGTGCACAGTTGTCTGAACTTGTCTCCACCATCCTGGGTAACGCTTGGTCGGCAAATGTTTAGTAGTAATCATCTTCTTGCATTTTAAATTACCGTAGGTAGATTCCGGTATATACATATAAGTCCCAACTTTTAAAACCAACTATTTCCCCTCGGAATGCGCATTATAAATCGGTAAGTCAGTATGGGGCTTAATTCTGAGCTACAACCATGAACACAGGTTACATGTAGGTCTGGCAGTCGCTGCACGAACAGTGCAGACATGTTACCTCAAAGCAAGGTCTGTATCAAAGAAATGTTCAATTAAAAAATAAAACACTTAAAATATTAATAGTTATTTTCAGTGGCAGTGTATTTATTCCTAATCCAATTAATACAAAAATATCCATTATACGAATACAGTATTAAGTCAACTACCGTCTGAGGAATGGCTTTTGAATTAACACCAATTTGTTGATTGGTACCGCCGTGAACAAAACACAAAGAAAGCATGCATAGCTGGGTATAGCACGTGACATGACCTCTGCTCATGACGTAATTATCACTGGTTACTGCTGCAGCTAGAGTAAACTGTGACAATGTGTCTTTGCCAACCGCGGCCCCCTTTGATGTCGGTGCCTTTTGATGTCGCTTAAATTGCTACTGTTATAAAAGTCGCTGTATCAACGGTATACATGCTTTTAGTTCATCAACTTGAGATCAAAGAAAGATTATCTGTTTTAATTTGGTTTCTACAAAGCTTCAATGATGTTCCTGCTTGTTGTCTCAAATGCAAGGAAATGGCTATACTTTCAGTGATAAACATCCAAATTTTCTCCTGACATTCCCCAACCCCTAGCGGAAACC
The DNA here is from genome assembly GCA_032622095.1 of Siphonodentalium dalli. NCBI lineage: Eukaryota > Metazoa > Mollusca > Scaphopoda > Gadilida > Siphonodentaliidae > Siphonodentalium > Siphonodentalium dalli. Next base: position 158,447,043 of record CP136063.1, on the reverse strand, counting down.
TTGCAATAACATACTGTTTACTAGTAATTACAATTACTTTTGATTTACATGATTACGATTACTGATTACATTTTTTCCAATGTAATCGATTATGATTGCAATTACTTGAGTAAATGTAATCGATTACTTTTTGATTACATCTGATTACAATTGTTAGTTTCCAACCATTTTGATCACATAGGAATAAATAATTCAAATTAACATATCAAATTTGATTGAATAAAGACATCACTGCATAACATGGAAACAAGAAACGACTGAAAAAATAGAAAGATGAAAGCAATAAAATAAACATATAAACTTTTTTACATTTACATGTATTGGAAAGGTTTCATCATGAAGTTATGCACCAATTTATTGGGAATACATTATGTTTTATGTGTATTTATTTATGTAAATATATTTTAATATATTTTAATTTTTCTTACATGCATTCAAACTAACGCATAATATTTATGAAAATATCACCAGAAACAATTATAAATTATTTGCATGTTCTGTTAGATTCAATACCCAACACAATGAAGATAACACTAAGATTTATTTGATGGATCATCCATTGTTAATCCTGATGAGGATTAAATGAGGCTTAACTCCATGAGTGCAGTAAATGACAAACCAGCTAATTAGGTCTACCAATGTACATCACACCTGCTTTGTTCAGTAAATTAGCCCTATTGTACCAGTGTGACTCTACAGCCATTGTCTGCAGCAGTCCCAATTCAATTTAATCATAATTGAAGTCGGCTAGCCTATTTATTCATATTGGAACATTTCATTGTCTGTATCACAAGTTTATTGCCATTCATGTTGTATTCAACAATTGTGTGTTGTTATCTGTGTCCACTGCCAGAATATACATACACACTGTACCACTAACATAACACATGACATAATTGTACTAACTTTCTAATATGTTGTTTGTATCTTTGCACACTCCACAGTATGAGACTATGAGTATCCAATAGTCATCCATATGGATATTTTAGTAAAAGTAAGCAAAAAGTAATCATGATTACATGTACATTTGAAAGTAATCGATTACGATTACTTGTAATCAAGAAATGTCATAATTACTGATTACAGATGATTACTCCAAATTTTGTAATCGATTACTTTGATTACGATTACTGATTACGATTACCCCAACCCTGACTAGTATGCGATAGTTCTTATTTGTATACGGACAAAGTCTGTCTACATTTTAATATTCTTTCTGTTTGTGGCGGTTTTTGACCGGTGGAAATATTTTCACAGCATACCCTAGTGATGAGCCGATAATCGGAAATGACAATCGGAATCGGCCGATTGTGGCCCATCGGATGACAATCGGTACTCGGGTTTCAACATCGGTATTTCCGATTGTCCAAATAATAATCAGGTGCTTGTTTCTCTTCAATAAACTGTGTTGAATATAACGATGTTTTGTTGAATAATTGACCAGTAAGCGTGTGGAAAGAGTAACCAAACACAAATTTGATGATATGTATACAACCAGGTCCTGACTATAACACAGGTAACCCCCCCAAAAGTACATGTCACCTGACACATAATTACGCAGTTCACTGCATTCACCACGCTTCATTTATTATATATTGAATGAATTTAAATAATTATTTAAAATAGCCCAACGTGACCCATTATATAGTGTAGTGTGTTAACAACATCCTATTGTTCACCAATTAACAACTACTATTCAACGTTGTGACCGCTAATCACCAGTATTCAAACTGATTCAAACTGATAAGTTATAACCAGGTCAGCCAGTGACCTCAATGACCTCTTATCTGTAAGCCGACATACAAAATCTGTAGACAGTAAACAAGTGTTGCGTCATGACCTGTTTCCTTGGTTTGTCTCTACAGTTGAGTTCAAGATATTGTGGTATAACATCTAAATCCCTTCCTCAGATGGAGGTCTCACATAGAATTCTTTGATTTTATTAATTGGATAGGGATAAATACACTGGTAACAATTATTAATATTATAATTGTTTTTATTTGTAATTAAACATTTCGTACTTGTTTTGATGTGAACAGTCATGCACTCTTCTCAGTTGTCATCGCGGCAAATGCCAAAACCAAAACTCACCTGTGTCGAATTGTAGCCAGAATTCAGACCCCCTATTGACTTATAGACAGAAATCCACGGTAAATTGAGCATAATATAACATGTGTATTGGTTGTCAGGACGCAGAAATTCGTTCACATGTCCACTCATACCTACCTTTATACTTACCCAAACGTATACTTATGTATACTTGTATATTACTGATGTTGTTGCTTCAAAATCGACATAGTATATAACGCATATAACATATTTTGGTATATTTATTACAATAATCGGAATCGGCACCTGAATCGGCCGATTATGATCTCAAATAATCGGCAATCGGCGCATGGCTCTATGTGACAATCGGCTCATCAATAGCATACCCACCGCCAAGGCCTCCCGTACCTTTAAAACCCCAACACTGGCAACAGAAATAAGGAATAGACTATAAAGTACAGCTATGCTCTCATTAAGCGACCTGTTTAACGAGGTTATGGGCCGTTACTTACCGCGGTGATACCACCAAAATACCGCGGTTGTCATTTCGTACAGCGGCGGAGGGCGGTTGACCCGCGGTACTGGTACGGTATTTTTACTGTTGGTTACCGCGTTATTGGTGTTCGTTACCGCCGTACATCGCGTTGTTTTTTCGTAACCGCGTTCAAATTACCGCTAACGGCCCTCCACCGCAGAAAGTACAAAACTGAAACAAGGCGTCACACGGTAGGTAAATGATTATGAATAACTTTTGTATTGAATGAATACCTGTAAGCTGCACGTAATTATGTATACTTAATGAATATAAATGAATAATAATGCAATCGGATTACATATGGGCAAAGTACATGAACATGTCGGGTTTACATGTAACATATTACAAATTTACACGTACATCACGTTTAATCACGTTGGCGGTTTTTGAACTCAGCTATAGTTGCTTACGGCGACTGGATTACACAAACCCATATAAAAAAAACCCGCAAATTTAAACACTGTGGAGTAATAGTTTTGTTGTTAGCACCTATCTTACATATCGTCAAATGATTTATTCACCCGATTCCTATATCGGTTTCCACTCATGCGTATTTTTTTGTTTTGTTTGTGTTTCCGAAATCTAAATTTCTTATAAAATGTGAGAAGTAAATCCTCCGTTTATCTGAATTTGGTCGAAACCAGTCCGATTTTAGTCTTAGAGGACAGGGTGGCGATCATTGCAGAAATATTCATATTCGTTCAATCTATAGTTTTGTTCATATGCCAAACATAATCGGCGCGTATATTGTCGCCAAGACGTACGATTGTACGCATGCGTGAAATAGTAAAGCAATTTACAAACATTTGCGCCTCAAGATTTCTTGTCGGTGGGAATAAAATGTATAACTAAGAAAGCGTGGCACATGCCATCCAGCAAAGTTGTTATCATCACCAATGTGCGCGACAAAAGACACACGCAAAACACCAAACATTGAAAGACACAACGTTGTCAAATCAGTCTTTCATTTTGTTACGTGAACATTCATTGAGCTCACGAGTGCGTGTCGGGCGGCATCGTTTGATGTGAAATTGCAACTTTTGGCGAGGGCGTGCACTTGTAGTTCTCGGTGGGTCGCAGTATAAATTATATCACATATTCCTATCTAATCGTGATTCGGAAGAAAAACATGCATGGTGTTGGAAAGTTGACCTCTAAATATGTTTGTTTGGTTATATACAGAGGTTAACATTGTAACATAATTATTTTAAGTGATCGAATTCGGTGTTTTAGTCCTTGTTAGTTTATTCCCGATATGGTAGCAATAAAGAGCGTTTTCCTATTTATAATAGCTATTACGTGCACAACATTTTAAAGATCGAATGAGACGTGTCTGTTTAAAGCCACATGGCGGTTCACATATAATATTATTCGCAATACCAAAATAGATCGATAAATCATAAATATCTGAACCACCTTCTACGAGCATTATGTAAGCCAAACGGACGCATTGAAGTAATAAAAATACAAGTGTCCAAAACACAAAACAGCCATTCGCGCGTCACGTGGGTAGTTTTACTGACAGCACCATCAACAAAACACAAATATTTATTTCACCCATTGAGGCCAGTTATAAAAAGACATGACGACATCTTAAGTGCCCTGTGTCCTATATTAACAAAGTCTGCCAGCTGCAGTATGACGTAATCAGTGACACGTGCTTTTGCACAGAATGTATTTGTTTTTCCTGGATATACGGAAGTTCCACTTTGTGTCTTTTATTGCTAAGGCAATAATTTCCGTTATACGAACAAATGGTGTTTGTGATTTGCAGTTAATGAATGTAAATAAAGTTAACAATAATATTTATTCTGGGGACTATTTAAATAGTATCGTTATCATTCAATTTGGGGATCACGTACATCTGAACATTGATATAAACTATAGATATGGCATTTATCGAGCTGTCTAAAATGGCCGAAATCATTTGCTCCCTTCCCGATAACCCACACTGCTTACAAATAGTGTCATTTATGGGAATTTTAGGCAATAAAACGAGACTAGAAATGTTATTATAATATTTTAATATTCACATTAATTGAAAAATGACTTTCTCAAACTAACTTATATTTACCTTTACTTAATCTGGAAGCCCGGTATATTTCCCGATACTCGGCTTTCATCTATTTCAATATTTTAATAATACACTTCACGGTACACAATTATGGACGGAGATCGTGAGAACGGCCGTCCTATTTTGGAACATTGACGGTCAGACATCGAATCCCGTCATTAACCTTGTTATATAAATGCTACCGCATAGCGGTAATGTCACCGCGTTTGTGCGGTGCATTACCTCGTGCCACCGCGGTACCAACATTCGCTACCGCTGGTAGTGCGGTAGTACCGTGAACGTCGCGGTGGTACCGCGGTACGCGCGTGGTAGTGCAACCGTGAATCGGCGGTATGTCACGGTATTGCACCGCGGTATTAACGCATGTACACCTAGTTATAAAAGGTCGCTTAATTTGAGCAGTGCTGTATAACTATAAGCGGCAAACAATTGAACTAAGCCTAGTCTAAGGGATTATTGACACCTCGTGCAGAGGTACCCCTGGAAATAATAGCCGTTGGCAGATCGAGAAGCTCCCGAATCTCCCCACTTGACCTACATTTGAAAAATTAATATAAAATTAAAAAATAAAAACACCAACATTATAAATATAATGGAACATGTTCCAAGCAGACCTGCCAGATAGATACCTGTTGTTTACAATGATAACAATGTCACATCAAATCACACTCACTGACTCAGAGTAGGTCAACATGACCTAGCAGATATACATCTATAGCCATAATACTCGCTCAAAATCAAAAGGTAATCTATATCATGAATTTAAAAGGACCAAACCCTCAAAAAATGCAATCTCAAACAAAGCCCGAGCATTATGGAATAGCCTCCCTGAAGACTGCAAATTACGCATTGAAACATGTATTGACTACCCCAAATATCTAAAAGATCACTTTATCAATAGCTATAATGTATCATAAATGACCCATATGTGTTAATCACCTTCTATATTATTCAAATTCATCAAAGGACAAAAAACAAACAAAGCACCATATTCTTAGCCCAAATCAACTGAGATCCACTGGTAACTCAGTCACATCCTTACACATTCATTAAATTGAAATAATAATGTTTCAGGAAATCAAGTAACATATAGTTCTATTGCTTATGAGCGTATCTTCAACATATTATGCACACCATTTACCACCCCACCCCCTCCCCAACCTACATCTCTTTCTCTCTCTCAACTGTTCTTCTCCTCTTGCACTTGCACCCACATTATGTCTATATTATAATTATTGTATTATTATAGGGCTCTGACACATAAGCCATGGCTTCCACAGAGACCCATTACCATAGTGTAATTTATGTATACTGAGCATCAAATAAAATCACTTGAGTTTGAGTTTGAATGACCGCTTTCGCAGATTGCTACTTCCAGAAGGATACGCACTACGTTCATGACTGAACTAGACTCAGAGGTACATGTGATTGTGAATTGTGATGTAGGTGCAACTCTAACTTTTGCTCCACATATTTGCATGGAAATCCCATTCAAAATTGGTCTTGACCTCCCCCTTAACCTGTTACCTAGTCCACATGAATGACTAACCTAAACCTCGGAGCTATGGATGCCATGCGCCAATGATATGTTTCGAGCGACAATGCCATTCACTGAAATTTGTAAATAAAACGAAAATAGGTAACAGTAAAACATTCAAAAACAAAATAGAATCTTAAGTGGCACAGGTACCCGTTAAATGTACAACATTCCCATTATCAAGCTATAACATCTATTGGCATGTATAAAATCTCATTACCCACATAACAGAATAGCAAATAAAGAAAAAATCTTTGACGGGGAAAAAATTGAGCGCCATTTTTTCGAAAAAGCGGATCTTCAAACTGATCTGATGACGGGAGGGCCTAAATCGTGAGCAGATGTGATTACCTCGGAATTTATCAACTACTTATACCGTAAACAGGGGCTATTTTGAAGACTACCACTCATGGGACTCACTGGGGTTACTTTGGTCCTTTTTTTTACAAATGGAATTATATAATATGAATAATAAAGTTTGTTTGAGAGGAAACTTTGAGTATAGGCCCACTGACTACGGTAGCTATATGTATATATATAGAAGCTGCTGGTGCCGCGCATTAACATCGCCCACCGCCCGTCCTATCATAGCCTACCAAATTGGTTACCTGGACGTATTCATCCAGATCCAGATATATGCAGAGAATAATATGATTACGTCAGTAGGCCTACGTATGGACAACCCAAATCACGTAGGGGAGACCAGGGCAAAGCGAATCGCCCGGGCAAAGCCGATCACCATTATTATTTCAATACTAGCAAATTATTCCGATTTTATCCGTATTTTATAATAAGATAGTTTTATGTTTGGTTAGTGTTTATACATTTCCACAGAGAACTAGCTATACTAAAATTTTGTAGCCCATTAGAACATTTTCGTCGACATTTTACGATTTTACCAAATTTGTAATTATTGTGCGTTTGCGCATATCTATTGCACAGGTCGATGGTCACATACCCATCTATCCGAATAAATGTTGTCGGTGTCTTAGGAAATATATATGTGGAATAAGACAATATATCAATTTGCTATATTTGATAGGACACGCGCGTAATACGCCGGACTGTAAAAAGATGTGATCTGCCCAAAGCGGATCAGGCAAAGCGGATCATTCATAACATGACTAACTTCCGGTACACATGCGTAGATTAAGTGAATTTGGACAATTTTAGTCCGATGTATCGACAAAACTCGTGCCTTGTCGGAGCATGGCCATAATTGGACAACTTGAGCGTTTGAAAACACGCGGTATTAATTATTTGGGATAAATATGTATTAATTATTGTAATAAATAAAACTAAAAAGCATATTCATGAATAGTTGAAAAAATATTGCATTTTCAGAAGGATCCGTTTGCTGATCCGCTTTGCCCGATGTGGTGATCCGATTTGCCCAAGTTCCGGGCAAAGCGGATCAAAATTAAAAATCACCATAGCAACCAAACCAAACCAATAGATGTATCTTAATGCATCATCCGTCAAATGTTATGCCATCATGATTAGAAACTGACAGTGCTAATAATCCTTTTGCCGGTTGCATTTTGTACAAGAAACCCTTACGTGATCCGCTTTGCCCGGGTCTCCCCTACGTCCATCGATAAAATGATAAATGTATGTTTCATGTGAGTGCCTGTATTTCCGGCCAACTTGGGATATATGATCACGTCAGTATACGTAATACTACGTATGGACGGTGACATGTCTCTATTCCGAGGTTTCGCTATTCGGAAGGTTCACTATTCCGAAGGTTTTTGTTATTTTAAAGTTTAATTCTATATTCTAAAGTATTGAGAGGGGTTCCTTATCATAAGACTCATTTTATGAAGGAAATAATTTAAAACATTGAAACAATAAATGTGATACCTGAGAGTATGACCATAATTTGAATTTCTGTCACACTTTCAAACTTGGTAAGTAAATTTATTTTTAAATAATATAATTGCTTGCGAAATATGATGGGACATGTATTTGTGCACACGGATTATAAATATATCTATATATTGATCATCTACCCCACCGGCCACCCCACCCCATCCGATAACTTAAAAGACTTATTTAAGAGAATTATATTGATATACATATTCGGAACATGTTCCATTCGTTGATTTTGTTATCTTCGCGTATATGTATAACTGGTATGTTCCAATTAACCTAGCCTATCTATACAGGCCTACTATATTGTCGAAACTTATGTTAAATGTTCATATCTGTTACTGGTATCGGCATGTATTAACACAGTTACTGGACATAAAGTCCCAAAAATAAGGTTTATGTCCAGTAACTGTGATTAAGTAGAAAAAATATGATTAAAGGTACTCAATCCGATAAAACTCATCTCAATTACTATTTCAATGGCTTCGGGGGTCAAAAATATTTGATTCGAGTCGAGGAAGTCACCCATCAAAGCTCAGATTTGTTAGATATCGATTTTAGAAATCTATTATTTTTCATTATCTGGAATTCTTTCTGGCCCAGTACGTAGTAAAAATTGCGTGATTATTACCACTTGATTTTAGAGTTATCCATCCTTGTCTGTTTGAATAGAGTTTTGGTGTAATCATCTCGAGCAGGTTTCAAAATTGACGGCAATTTTAGTACTCATCTCGAGAAATTAACAAATTTCAAAAATCAATATCTAATAACTCTGAGCTTTGTTTGATGGGTTCCTCGACTCGAATCAAATATTTTTTACCCCCAAAGCAAAAGAAATAGTAATATAGGACCCTCTGATCGGATTGTTGTTGTTGGAATCTGTTGAGATGGGGACCCTCTTTACGGATTGAGTACCTTTAATACACTTTGACACAATATGGTGTTGTGAGAAATGATCCATGATACACGTCTTCCTAAAGGTTCCATAAAACTGTGATGCAATGGTTCCCAGGCGCGCGCAAAGGGCACGTCTGGAAACTGCAGTTTCACTTTAGGAACGACTTTTGCTTTATTTATAAGTAAATTGTAATAATCATATGTTTTCATATAAATATGATCAATATTTGCAAAATCTATGGAACGTAAAAGCTGTAAACAGGGCTTGTAAAATGGGGAGTGGGTCAATGTGTGCAGAGCGGAATTCGAAAATAAATTCGGATTATAATGTCTTAGTTGCAGTCCGAGCCAATATATGGCAAAGTATTACCATGTCTTCTGCAAAATAAATGACTTGTCTAATATGATTCAGACGAGAGGCTTTCATTTTAAGATCAATGTTGACTACGGCTAAGCCTCCGTCAACATAATCTTGAAAGAGAACTTTGCGTTTGACTGGGTCAATTTTAGAGGCCCAGATAAAGGTTACAGTGAAGTAATTCGATTGGTAGCGGCCTCCAACGGATTTTGGACCAAGATGCAGGAAAGAATTAAAAAAATTCTGGGCTCTGGTTGGTTAATAGTAGTTTCGATATTTAAACATATACAATACATGCAATCACTCCTCTTGAAATTTCAGACTCCAAACAAAACATTGGCACATTGTAAAGCACGTGGTTCGTAGATTGAATTTTTTGGGGGTGAGGTAAAAAATGTCAATATTTTTTTTCATGCAATTCTGACTCTAGATTATAAATCCCAAATTTAAAGGTATATGCCATATGACGATATGATTTTTTTTCATGCAGAAACTTTGCGCAGATGCCAATGCTGGTGATCATGTACTCATTTATCACAATTCATGGATAGTCAGGGCTGCAAGCCATTATATGTCTTATATGTTAAAGGTACTCAACCCGATAAAACTCCTCTCAATTACTATTTCAATGGCTTCGGGGGTCAAAAATATTTGATTCGAGTCGAGGAAGTCACCCATCAAAGCTCAGATTTGTTAGATATCGATTTTAGAAATCTATTATTTTTCATTATCGGGAATACTATCTGGCCCAGAACTCAGTCAAAATTGCGTTAAAATTACCACTTGATTTTAGAGTTATTCAGATCTGAATAGATTTGGAGTACACATCCAGAGCAGATTACGGCAGTTATTAGTACTGATCTCGAGAACATAACAAATTTGAAAAATCAATATCTAATAACTCTGAGCTTTGTTTGATGGGTTCCTCGACTCGAATCAAATATTTTTTACCCCCAAAGCCAAAGAAATAGTAATATAGGACCCTCTGATCGGATTGTTGTTGTTGGAATCTGTTGAGATGGGGACCCTCTTTACGGGTTGAGTACCTTTAACATTGGGGCCTATGGGAAATAATTACTTCACTATAACCTAAAACGGAACATTTGCCTTTGAAATCTGTCGCGATAGAAGCGAGGTAACTCTAAAATTTGTCCGACATAGTGATAAAAAATGTTTAGCTGATTCTTCATCTTTACAAAAGGCTGTTGAATCGTCGGCATAAAGGGAAATTTTGACTTTTTCGGAGCATCCGGGTGCATGTAATCCTATAATTCTCTGATCGGCGCGAACTGTAATGGCGAATGGTTTAAGGCATAGGACATATAACAGGGGAGATAAACTGCACCCTTGGCGGACTGAGCGTGATATGGGGAACGATGTGGAAATGCATGTGTCCGTTAATATAAACGGAACTGATTGCATCAGTATACAATAATCGTACTAAAGAACAAAACATGGGACCAAAATGGAAAGATTGAAGACATTGGAATAAATATGCGTGGTCTAACCAAAATATCGAACGCTTTCATTTGATCTAGACAAATGAATATTATTGAAAGATCTTTTTGTTCTACATAATCTAGAATGTTGCGGAATAAATGTAGATTGTCAGTAATTGATCGACCCCGAACAAAACAAGTCTGGTCCGGGTGGATCACTTCGCCGAGAACCTGTTTCGTTCGCATTATAGATAACATTTTTGAAAGAATCTTGTAATCTAGATTTAAAAGGGAAATAGGTCTGCAATATGCTAGTTCTTCCGCACGAGCCTTATCTTTGGTTTGAGCAGGAACCAGTTACTGCAAAATTCCCAGGGATATGGTGTTTAATCATATTTTTCTACTTATTTGAATGTCCGACTGCACATGACAATAATGCATAATTATAATCCAAAACCGCAAGTGTTGGCCCGCAAAAATTAGTAGGTCTCAGGTACCAAAAGGGATCGTGGAATGTGGGGATCTATATATAACAACACTACAGATTTAACGACGTGGAGGCTGAAATGAAGTGTCAGTTTGTTTTTAATACGGACCTTTATAAATTGTTTACTTGGGACTATGTATTCAAGTCAAAGAATATGGTACGTGCGGCAATGAAGAGCGGTGACTGTTATATTATCCATGTTATATACATGGTATGAATGAAGAGCGTTTGTATCATTTGTGTCGTTTAAAGAAAACAACTGATTAACCATTTTGCATTGGCGGATATACAAGTTTGTCCAAAGAAGTGTTCTTCGCCATTTTGCGTCAAACCGAGTTTAGGATCGGTCTGGGAATATCAGACTTGATATTAAATGATCGCCATTTACGGCATCAAGTATGAATGGCAATGTATTCCCACACGGCGGGACGTGGTGTGACTTCCCTCGTTCGTCGACCCTGCGTGCATGTTAAGCAACACAAAGTTACCTGGGGTAAGCCATTTTTTTTAGAACGACCATAGCTGTTCATTAAAACAATATTTAATCTTCGACTTCTGATCGGCTTAGCCGAAACAGATACACGTTCGACTGTGGTGTGATTGATTTCTGGAGGCCGTCGAAAATGCTGACGTGAACCGTACGTTGTCGGGATGTGTAGCTAAATTGTAAAGTTTTAATCGGATATTAAGATCATAACCAACCTATATATATGGGCCAGTTTTTGGTTTGAGCAGGAACCATTTACTGCAAAATTCACAGGGAAATGGTATTTAAAGGTACTCAATCCGTAAAGAGGGTCCCCATCTCAACAGATTCCAACAACAACAATCCGATCAGAGGGTCCTATATTACTATTTCTTTGGCTTTGGGGGTAAAAAATATTTGATTCGAGTCGAGGAACCCATCAAACAAAGCTCAGAGTTATTAGATATTGATTTTTGAAATTTGTTAATTTCTCGAGATGAGTACTAAAATTGCCGTCAATTTTGAAACCTGCTCGAGATGATTACACCAAAACTCTATTCAAACAGACAAGGATGGATAACTCTAAAATCAAGTGGTAATAATCACGCAATTTTGACTACGTACTGGGCCAGAAAGAATTCCAGATAATGAAAAATAATAGATTTCTAAAATCGATATCTAACAAATCTGAGCTTTGATGGGTGACTTCCTCGACTCGAATCAAATATTTTTGACCCCCGAAGCCATTGAAATAGTAATTGAGATGAGTTTTATCGGATTGAGTACCTTTTTAAAAGCTTACTGTAGTCGCAAAAGACAAGATTAATTTCTTGCTGCGACCACGAGAAGCGCTCTGGCACCTATGGGCGACCATGGAGATCCTCGCCCGTTGTAGCCAGTGTCCACTGCGTCACCAATCGGTTCTTGGAGACCTTTGTTCGTTTAGGTGGGCGCTTTGATACTTTTGCAGCGCAATGAGAGCGCCGGCCCGAGTGTGACAGGGGCTTTAACATGCATGCAGGGTCGATGAAAGAGGGAAGTCACACCACGTCCCCGTGGTAGTAGGAATACGGTGCCCATTCATTCTTGATGGCGTACATGGTGATCATTATCAAGTCTGATATGCCCAGACCGATCATAAACTAGTGTTCGGTATTCGACGGATTTCGGTATTCGAATATTCGGTTCGAATAACGAGCGAATATTCGAATAGTATTCGAATATTTAGATAAATTATAAAATTATATAGATAACATATTTTGGAACCAATTTATTATTTAATGAAATAGCATATTTATCCATGCACATGCTATACGCAAAAAGAGAGGGAAAAAAGTCTTTTGGCTTAATAGCAAGAGTTTATCTGTTTATGAAGTTCAAGTAGTCAATGTTCCATGCATGGCTTAAAGGTTCTCACAAGTTGGTCATAGTGCCACAATGACTAAGAACATGATCTGGATTGAGCTTGCAGGTTGCCTTTTTAGTTTTGGCATCCAATGTGAAGTGAGTCGATATATCTGATTTCTTCGAATTTGACGCCATATTATACATACAAGTGACAACGTGCAAACAAAACAAAACGATGCCGTATAGGTCCGCTTCCTATGACCACATGCAAGCACGGTCTGGTTTACACCTAGCCAATAACATTATTTCGACGTCATGACGCCAATCAAATCAGAACGTTACAGTTACGTCATATTAATTCGTGTATGGTCAGTGGAAAATAGACTATATTTTTAACAGACCCTCAGACTAATAACAAACCAGGAAACAATTACCCGGATATTATTCTCGAATATTCGAATAGTCAAATAATTATTCGAATATTCGAATATTTATTTTTACGAGCGAATATTCGAACATTCGAATATTCGGACCGAACACTATCCTAAACTCGGTTTGACGCAAAATGGCGATGAACACTTATGTGGACAAACTTGTATAGCTCTACTGTTTCTTGCAAAGATGGGACTACTTTGAACGGTTGCCTCAACCATACATCATACACCACAATCATACACATCAAACATGCAGCATACACCTCAACCATAAATAATACACATCAACCATACGTAATACACCTCAACCATACATAATACACATCAACCATAGGAACACTATACGGTACTTTATTACACCTCATCCAGGTATCACAGAGTCAATCGTACACTCTAATTTAAAGTGCTGTTTTACAGATTTTATTTTTTTCCAACCTTGTTTCGATACATATGTTTCGAGGTGCAAACATCAGACCGTGTTCCCGTCAAGAAACCACAATTACGTTTATTTTCCATAGATGGCAACACAATTGTGTGTCTGGGCAGTGGTGTTGCCTATTTCGAAGTTGTCCGCGTATTATATGCCCTCCAGAAAGGCGTTGTTCAAAGTATCACCAAGTAGGGCTAAGGACTTTGAACATCATGATTAATCAAAATTTATATGATGTAAGGCAACAATTGGACATATTTACAGTCACATTGTTGTATAGTGCTCAGCCCCCCCCCCATATTGTTACACCGTGGATCACTAAGAAAATAAAGAAGATGCTACCGGTACTTAAGTAAAACGCGAGACTCTACAAGAATGCAAAACACCAAAAGAGGCCTTATGAAAATGTAGCAAACATAAGAAGGTCTGGGAAATGGAGCTAAAGAGAGCACAATGTGACCGTATCGATAGAATCATGTATGTCAAAAAAAGAGCACAATACATAATAATTATATAATATATGAGTTTTTGGTGGTTTAGCAGCCTGGCTTACGCAATTTGTCCTGGCCCCGGCTGGCCGCGTGATTTTTCCTGGAGTCATTTTTCTTCAAAATAATGGGACAACAGGGTTTAAGAATGCTTCTATTATGTAATAGGTATGAATTTAACTCTTGGTGGGGCGGTTTAAGTTCATCATCAGTTAATGAGGAGGGATGACACCAATGGGTAATACAAAAGGTAAGCTTGCAAAAAGTATTAATCAAGAATCTATGAAAGCTCAAATTTAAATAGTTCTATTAAAAATAATTTATTCAACCTCATAAAAATTAAAACATAACACAATAATATACTCTTCAAATAAATGTAAACTCTTCAAATAAAAATAGACTATTCAACAAACCATAATAAAATAAAACACAAACTTTGACCGATTTCAACAATATTTGTATATATGAGTCTAGGATCACCTCTAGATGGGAGCTGTCAAATTTGTCAATTTTCGACGAAAAACATGGCTGCCGGCAGCCATCTTGGATTTTACTCTTTGCATCACTAAATCCTTTAGCACATCCCTACATAGCTTATCCCTCATCCGATCATCACCAAACTTCATATGGATCCTCAGTGTGACCTCTCGATGGTGATTTCCATTTTTTCCGAATTCTGTAAAAAAAAAAAAGAAGCATGGTTTCCAACGGCCATCTTGGATTTTACTCTTTGTATGACTAAATCTTTTAGCATAACTCACAGGTCACAGTTCTCACCCAATCATCACCAAGCTTCATATGGATCTTCGGGTGACCTCTAGATGGGACCCCACCGAAATTCGTTTAAAAGAAACATGGCCGCCAGCTAATGTGAATCCATCAGCAAACCATACAGCCCACATTTATTGGAGAATTGTTTTAAAACTGTACAGCCCTGTTAGTAAGTAATAAGTAGTAATGTTTCTATAATCATGATACGGAACTTAGATTGGATAAGATCAGGAAACCTAAGTAAAATATAGTAATTTGAAGCAGTTTGAAGGGGTAGGTCCCTATCCCAGAATCGGAACAAAATAAAAAAATAGGGGGTGGTGGGCTCACAGAGGCCCGAACAAATTTACGCCTATATAGTGTCCGAAAACTTTTTCAATTAAGTCATACAACAACTGCTGTAAAACAAACCAGGAATCGAAATGCTCAATCGGCCCCTTAACCGATTTCTTAAGGTAACATAAAGGGTGGTGTGGCGCCAAAAACACTATAAATATTGACCAGACACCCCGCCCGATCCAAAATGGCCGCCATTCAGATGGGTCCAAATAGGGCACCCATTCCATTTTCTCGACCCTTTGCCCGATTTAGGTTAATCAAAGGGAGTTGTATGGTGAATTAAAAAATGGAGCCGGCCTCGGCTTACACTTTATAGTGTGTCCCTTTAAATATGCCCTTCACTGCATGCATGAAATCAAGTACGTTAATCCAAAGGTACATGATGAAATTGCCCAACAATTTGTGCTCTGGGGTCCGGGTTCACCCAAATATGGAAATCTATTTGCGCTTTTTCATGTATATGAATTGATATTAAAATGCATATTTAGATTGGGAAGAGGTTAAGAGCCGTTCTGAATGTTGAGCCTATCAACATTCATAATAACCAGGGCTTACCTGACGCCAAGCATACACTTTATTGGAACAAGACGGCTGTCAATCAAGACTACATTCATAACCCTTCAGTGTTTCCGGGGGTGGTGGCGCCACCGCCGTAGACACATCCTTCCACGGGCAAGGTGGTCAAGAACCACCCCTTCCAAAAAAAACATGTGTACACACCCAAAAATGTCGCGACAATATGACCCCTTCTGGCGAAATTTTGACGCACCTGGAAGAGAACGTCAAGCAAATGCGCCATGTGAGTGTATGTGACGTCACCGCCATCGCGCACCTGCTTGACGTTATTCTGCCAGGCAGCTGCTCAATCCATCATAAACAACGCTATATATTTTTTCCGGTTTTACAGCACAGCGGCAGCGCAAAATCATTTCATTTTCAAAAGGATTGTGTATACATGTACTGCGGAAGATGCGGACTAGGATGTAATATATGCAATTAAACGTAGGATGAACCATCGGATTATTACATTCAGTGATTAAGAGATGAAGAGCATACACGCTTTTATTATTTCCGACATATTTATGAGAGTTAGTGAATCGCAAAGTGGAGGAGATGTGAAGATGGGTTTCTGTGCGCGGAATTAGGCAACATGATCTGGAATGACCATCGCTTACGAGGAAATATATTCAATCCTTTTCGCCTGTTCAATTACATCGTGAATTTCAGAATACGAATGTTTAGGAAGTTTAATCGGAGATGTTGCAGGGTAAGATACCATTCTTCTTGTCTTGTTGATGATGTTGTTATTGTTATTGTTGCTGGTACATGTACATCTGCACATCTGCAGCATGTACATGTACGGTATCTGTATTCTCTGTCAGTTGTCTGTAACTGTTGTGTAGATTATTTTTTGTTGTTCTCCACTCTCTTATGACCCTAATCAAATGGTACATTTACAACTTCATTGGTAAATAAATAGCCTCTCAGGTTATTCTGCCTTTAATATAAGAAATTTGGTACCGGTGTAACAGTTTATCTCCCCCCCCTTGATCAACTCCCCCCCAAGATAAAACAAATTCAGGTGGGGGGGGAAGTTGACCTAGGTTAACTCCCCCCCCCCCCCCGCCCTGATCAACTTCCCCCCCACCTGAATTTGTTTGATCTTGAAATTTATTGACAAATTATTGGCATATTATTTTTCAGTAGCACTATATTGCTGAGAAAAACTATCATTGGTGGCAAGGAAGCATGTCTTTTCTTCGGCAGAGACATTATTGTTCAGATTTGTTTTTATTGAAAATCACCCGGTTTATCTTCCCCCCCCCCCCCCCCCGCCTGAATTAATTTGTTTACCTCAACATCTAATGGCGAGTTAGTCTGATTTTATCGTTCACTATCACTACTAGCATGTGACTAAGAAAAACTATCATACATGTGTAGGTGACAAGGAAGCATGATTTTTCTGTAAAAGAGACAATAATTATAGATCAGAGAATTTTCATTGAAATTTACCTAGTTTATCTTCCCCACCGCCTGGATTTTTCATACCTTAACATCTATTGGCGAGATAGTCTCATTTTATCATTCACTATGACTATGTGACTTTAAAAAAACTATCATTGGTAGCAAGGAAGCATGTCTTATCTTCGGCAGAGACATTATTGTTCAGATTTTTTGTTTATTGAAAATCACCCAGTTTATCTCTCCCCCCCCCCCCCCCCCCCCTTCTGAATTTTGTTTTACCTCAACATCTAATGGCGAGTTAGTCTCATTTTATCGTTCACTATCACTATGTGACTAAGAAAAACTATCATAGGTGACTAGGAAGCATGATTTTTCTGTAAAAGAGACAATAATTATAGTTCGGCGAAATTGAAATGTCACTTCAAACTTGTTTTCCACGGTGACATTTTACCAAGTTTGTGATTTGGAGGGGCATAATCTAATTGGCGTATGTCAGTTATGTAAGTTATGTATATGTCTATTATGGGCAGCTCCCTAGAACATAAAGGGTTGATATTCAGATCAATAAGGACAGATTTGCATATATGTTTTCTTTAGTTTGCTTTAATTGCAAATAACAACAGATGAAATACAGTGATGTGTAAGTTCCAGGGACCAGCCTAGGGTCAAAATATAGGGAGAAGTGACTTCTCCCTCTTTGAAAAATAAGGAGAATTGGGCGCTTACCAGGGAGAAGTGGAGCGTTAGTGCGACTATTTGTCGCTAGTAACTATTGATTAGAACTGATTATTTTTAGCTGTTATTATGTCCACAATAGATTTTCTACATGGGTGAGGATAAACTGGAAGTGTTATGCTGAGCAGTAGATCATCCAGTCACCAAATTTTCAGGGAGATTAAAAATTTAACTAAAAAATTTTTTTTAGGGAGACATCCACTTCTCCCTGACGTCATTTCAGGGCGACTTGCAGCCACACAGGGCGACCATTTCGCCCACGTCGCCCCCTAGGCTGGTGTAACAATATATGACAAAATCACTATACAGTAATGCCCTAAATAATTGACTCCTTAACCCTTTCAGTGTCAAGTCCGATGTTTGTATCAAACCATATTTCCTTGATCATTTTCCAAATTTATTGATTATAATAATGTGACACACTGATGGAAAGAGTTCGAAGAGCTCTTTCCATCAATGTTTCACATTATTATAATCAATAAATTTGGGAAATGCAATGATCAAGGAAATATGGGTTGATACAAAAATCAGACTTGGCACTGAAAGGGTTAACCACAGCAGAATTATTGTTAATTTTTCAAGATTTAGTACGAAATATGGCTTGTTGTCATTCGTCGGAAAGTTCTCAACTAATTCCTGAAAAATTACCCATAATGCTGCTGTGGTTAAGGAGTCGATTATCAGTGTGTATCAATAATACTTCATATTGAATGATATTTACATGATAAAAATATTAAATGAAAGCTTCATTTGGTGAACATGTCTGAGGCTATTTTTTGAATGCATTTAGAAGAACAGTCTCACATAAAACTGAATGGTAATTCATAGAGTGTTTCACAGCCTGTGCTTTACTAGATTACTAAGCATTTAAAGTGGGAATGTTCTTTAATCTGCAAAATGTTAGGGTAATTTTTTATCATGGGTAAAAACATGCTGTCCCTTGAATTCATTCACTCTGCAGTATGATCTCTACCAATAACTGACTTATTTTTGCTTTCGGGATTGGGGAAAAAACAATAAATATTCACATTGAAACTGTAACAGGTAAATTTTGACTAGCCTTCTGGTGAAAATTGAAAAAAAAATTGAGGCAGGCAAGAAAATCTCAGCCAGGCAGGGTATCAGAAACAAAGAGGTTTTTTTTTTTGGCCTAATACTCGTTGACAAATAAAGTAATGCCCTAATTAATCAACTGCTTAACCACAGCAGAATTATGGGTAACTTTTCAGGATTTAGTCGGAAATATGGCTTTCCGAAAAGTTACCCTTAATTCTGCTGTGGTTAAGCAGTCGATTAATTAGGGCATTACTGTAGGTAGTTCCCTTAGGCCGGGTTTCTGCTAGGGGTTGTGGGTATGGGACCCCTGTAACCGATGGGGTAAGATCTCAGTTCATACAAACAACTGTAAATATCTAATACTAGCTAATGTGCCCGACTTCATCCAGGCTATTTAGGGATTTCTTTGTGTCGCCTCCATCTGGGCAGAATATACAGCATCTGGACAAGCTGTATTGTTCGATTAGTCCAGAAACATGCCTACATGAGCATATATGAGCGAGGTCAAGGTCAAGGACATGCCCATATTGTTCCCGGGATCAAAGTAGGCCTACATACCAAATTTGAGTCTGATCGGTCGAGCAGTTTTTCGAGTCTATAACACACATACATACACACAGACAGATGTTCCAAAATATATAATAGATTAGTAAATCAGCTCTTAACTTAATCCAAATTCTCAATATCTACGGTAATATAAGTAGATTAATTCAAGGAATCGCTGCTGTGATTTTATTTTTGACAAACTGAGGTTTACATGTACATGATCAGTACAAAATGGGGTACTGGTAGCTAAGCATCATATCAATATGTTTTATTTGGGAAGGTAATGGCAACTTACATGTACATTGTAACTAGGCAGAATCAAACACCACTTTTATGTGATGTTCACTTAAATATTTTTCAGAATAATTAAGGCAATAACTATTGATGTGTGAATCCTTAAACAGTTTTTTTCCAATAGAATGGTTCACTAGTGGTCAACATTGGCGAATAAAATTATTGTTGTTTTTCATTCCCTGGTGGTTTCATTACCGTTACCTTATAAAGTTTGACATACACAGGAAATGTATCAGAGCGGAAATATGGGGAAAGGGACCCACTGCCCCTTTATCGGAAGCCCTGTCTTAGGAAATTTTCAGAAAAGGCCTAAAAAATAATACCTTCGTTTCTGGTAACCCTCCCTCCAGATGGCCCCCGTAAACTTTTTATTTGCAAAATAAAAAAATTTCCAAAGTTTCCAATTTACAGTCTGAAAATTACGTTCTCCAAACTTGACTTTATTCTTCCTGTTTCTACTACAGTAATGCCCTAAATAATCAACTCCTTAACCACAGCAGAGTTATGGGTAACTTTTCAGGATTTAGTCGGAAATATGGCTTGTTGCCATTCATCGGAAAGCTCTCAATCCTGAAAAGTTACCCATAATTCTGATGTGGTTAAGGAGTCGATTATTTAGGGCATTACTGTATAAACATATAAACAAACATCGATAAATACAATTGTCAATTATTTTTTCCTTTTCTTCGATTTTGCTTTATTCTTTCGTCTGTTGGTAGCATACATGTAGTTGTTGTTGCTGCTGTTAGGGAGCTGGTGGCTTCAATGCTGACTTGTTGAGCAGATGCGATAGCAGATTTTATTTGTTTGCTTGGGATTTTAGATCTAGCCGCCAGCTCATTGGTTCTCCTAACTGGTTGGGTTAGATCTGCTGGTGTTGTTGCTGGTGGAGATGGGGGACACCGGTTCATGTTATTCCGGTGTCTGTGGTACCGGTAATAGACCATTCAAATGTATCAGTATACTAGTACTTTTATAACTGAATGGAGAGTCAATTTAGCAAAGGCAGGGTTTATGTACATGTATATGTAAACATATTTCATATCTTGGTCAACAGTTTGATTGAATTTATAACAGGTTAAAGGAGGTTATTAATTTTTATTCCAGGCCCCGTTCCAGATTTTATGCACCATAGTTGTGTTGTTCTATATATTAGCTGTGATGAATGTATTAAACTCAGGTGAGTGTACAATACCTAATTAATATTAACCTGTCCACTAACTATCTGTCATATGTGACACCCATATAATAAAGTCATACTAAAGTATCCTATATCTGTCATCAACAATTAGGCCAATCCTATTATTAAAAGAATGTCGGACGGCTATTGTTTTCCTACCTCAGTCATATTCAGATGGTCAGTAGCTCTATTAAAGATGTAGTCATGAACTCCAGTTTTGAGGCCAATTTTTTGTCAAGTTTGAGCTATTGCTATAGGTTGGCATCCTTCATCCCTGTGTCCGTGGGGGGCATGCGTGCATCCGTTATCCATCAACAATTTCTGTTAGCACACCCTACAAGTTAAATCTCTCATCCGATCATCACCAAACTTCATATGGATATTCGGGGTCATCTCTAGATGGGAGCCATCATTTTTTTTTACTTGAAATTCGGTTAAAAACATGGCCACCAGCATCTGATCTGTCATTTGCAGAATGAGATTTCCAGAGCGTTAATTTAGTGATACTTTCCCGCACCAAATTCACCCTCTGGGAACCTCATTCTGCTTAGGCTTCAACTATGGGAGAACTAGGATCAGACTGAAGTTCCCCAGTTGAAGTTGATGATGTTCAGCCATTAGTCACTTCGGTTATGCATTTTATCTTCTGCAAATGAGGGGATATAGAAACTTTCCAGAAGGGAAAAAGTAACTAAAATCAATTTTAATTCGAGACTACAGATACTTCTCAAAATATCAGGCCTAAGCAGAATGAGGTCCCCAGAGGGTGAAATTGCTGATGCTAGCCTGTTGTGTGGGATAGCATCACTAAATGCACCCTCTGGAGACCTCATTCTGCAAATGACAGACCGCCTATTTGCAGACTTGAATGCCATTTACTTCATGTCTTTCCACCAATCAAAATATCTGGTCAGATAGAGTAATGCCCTAAGTAATCGACCCCTTAACCACAGCAGAATTATGGGTAACTTTTCAGGATTTAGTCGGAAATATGGCTTGTTGCCATTCATCAGAAAGCTCTCACATCATTGTCCTCAGCTAATGGTTTGGCACTGATAAAAAGTATATGGTGGAAGTTCTTAGCTACCGTGTCAGTGAGTGAATGGGTTTCCTGTTAGCTTGCTGTCATTTAAAACTATACCGGTATATGTGAGATATATACATACCGGTAGAACTTCCGCCACCACAAGAGTGCCATAAAGTGATCCAGTATATATAAATTACGAACAAAACTTGAACCAAAAATCAACACTTTGATAGACATGGCGTAGGGAACTTTGCACCTTTAAATTATGCTAACTAACATGTACTCACCTCGCAAATTGAGGAATTAATAAACAAAAATTAAAAGATTTCTATAAACTGTCTGATTGACGCTTTATAGGCATGTGCTGTTGTGTCATTTCTTCATGACATATCCTTATTTTGATATTTGTGTTCAGGTTATTTGGTTTTAACCCTTTCATGACTGGAGCGGCACTGGTACAGCATAAAGATCCTGTGCCAGTGCTAGTGATGAGCCGATTGTCAAATAGAGCCGTGCGCCGATTGCCGATTATTTGAGATCACAATCGGCCGATTCAGGTGCCGATTCCGATTATTTCAATAATGTATAGCAGAATATGTTATATGTGTTATATAATACTTAGAATTAGAAGCTATCAACAAACGTAGTAATATGCCAGTACACTGTATACATATGTATATGTTTGGGTAAGTAGATAGGTGGGTATGGGCAGACTAGTGATCGAATACAGGCAACATACCCATGTATTCTAGGCTATTCCACAACAAATTTTTTGAAAGTTTGATGTAGCCACGTGCATGACGACATGTCCATGGTCCGTTTTTGATAACAATTCATCAAACGGCATTTTTCTTTGATCCCAATTCAAAGACATCATGTCAAAGGAAATGAGCCGACTGAACTAGTTGCAAGTTACACCATGTTCATGTCAATTTCACAGACACGATTCGATTTCGGCGTGGTCATCATAATAATCATTTGTGGTGACATATACGTGACGTCACACGAGGCTGACTGGATGGGTAGAGGATAGCTGCTATCCGTGATTAGGTGTTGTCTTCAACTATTTAAAGTCACGTGACATGCACTTTCGGTTTCTATAGTAGTGTTTATACCTGTTACGCTGTATGTACTATATAGATAGCTTTGTTGTACTGCGTATGCATACATTTTGATTTTTGATAGTTTGACATACATAAATCAAAATGTCTACATGTTGACGAACAATAAAGTTACCTATGGGCGTACATGAGTCCCATGACATGTATGTTGTGTACATCACAATGCTAAAGAAATCAATCGAATTATTATGCGCAATCACGGCGTCATGCTCGCTGCCTCACTCTAACTCAAAGTGTCACGTGCTTCCCGGCGACCCCCACTAATATATTGTTCACACATGGACCCAGGTACGGCCGGGGTATTGCAGAGGGCATGTATGTATATCAAGTTTGTGTTTGGTATCACTTTCCCCATATTTACTGGTCATTTATTCAACAAAACATCGTCATATTTAAAACAGTTTATTAAAGAAAATCAAGCACTCATTTATTATTTAGACAATCGGAAATCCCGATGTTCAAACCCGAGTACCGATTGTCATCCGATGGGCCACAATCGGCCGATTCCGATTGTCGTTCCCGATTATCGGCTCATCACTAGCCAGTGCATTCTCTTATACCGGTATAAGAGTATGCACTGGCTTACAATGTCAAGGTAAATATTGTTAGGCTAATGTATTCTCTTATATATGCGAGGCTGCCTATGGGAGACTCGCATATATTAGAGAATGCATTGGCACAGGGTTTTCACAAAATTTCAGGAAGCTCCAGTCATGTAAGGGTTAAATTTGCAACTGCATTGTCTACTTAAATGTCATTACAACGCATATCACCATCATTGCAATTTCATTCCGACACATGTGTTGTACAGTTTGGGAGGCATGTTTGGGTTGCTTGTATGTAATGTTGTACATTGTATAACATGCGTATCATAAAATCAAATTGTATGCTGATTGAACAGTTACTCAAGATGTGGTATAATCAATCAATTAGATTAGTCACTTTAGTTCTTAATCTCATCAACATGTTGCGTCTAGATTACAAATTACCATAACTGCATGAGTGGTAACAGGAAATGAGGAATCTAGTCCAATGCAATTATATAGAGAGTAATCACCTGATTGAACTGATGTGAAATAATTCATGAGAGGCAGGGACGTTGAACAAACACGAATTGCACTTGAGTGTTTAACAAAATAGTCCCTGCCTCGAATGAATTATTTCTTCAGTCACGTCACCAGTTCAATCAAGTGACTAATCTGTTTATTATATTCCACTATAAATATCTGATTTACCAGAAATCTGAATAACACTGACATTATACCCATGACACATAAATTTTGATAAGCGCATATGAATACAAAATGTGCAAGTTAAAGTGACATAATTCACTAGTTAAATTATCGTTTATAATCACTTGAAAAATCATCAATGTAGAGTAATGCCCTAAATAATCGACTCCTTAACCACAGCAGAATTATGGGTAATTTTTCAGGATTTAGTTGGAAATATGGCTTGTTGCAATTCATCAGAAAGCTCTCACTGCTGTGGTTAAGGAGTCGATTATTTAGGGCATTACTGTAAATCACACATAGGAATGTAATAAAAAGATTTCCATTGAAGTTTGGTTTAATTTATTCTCTTTCCTTTAATAGAGATGGTGCTACCTACATGTACTAGTAATAAATAGCTATTACTTCAGTCCTTCAATAAAACAAGCTGAATTCCTGGCATACTTTTTTTTACTTGTACTATTTTAACCCTTTGAGTGCCAGGTCCGATTTTTGTATCGACCCATATACCCTGTGCCAATGCATTCTCTTATATATGCGAGTCGACCATAGGTCGCCTCGCATATATAAGAGAATGCATTGGCCTAACCCAAATAAAAAAATAAAAATTCATTTTTAAATTTTTTTTTAGGGCACTCTACAGACCATAAATTAGGGCCGATGAGATCGGCCCCTGGCACTAAAAGGGTTAAAACTTATTTTGAGCCAACTAGATATTTACATTCATCACTTAAAGATGCGTTCAGGGTTCCTATTTTACTTCTTATTACTATCAAGTTTGAGCTGTTGCCATCCATCCGGCTGTGTGTCCATCCGTTAGCACACCCTACAGGTCACATCTCTCATCCGATCATCATCAAACTTCATATATGGATCATCGTGGTGACCTCCAGATAGGAGCCTCCTATTTTCACTGAAATTTTTGTTAAAAATCATGGCCGCCATCATAGATTTTAAATTTGAATCAATCAGTACAGACTGCAGCCCGCATTTATTGAAGATTTGTTTTGAAAATTTACAGGCATGTTTAGAATCACCTCCAGATGGAAGCGATCAAATTCTTTTTTTCTGTGAAAAAATGTGGCCGCCGGCAGCCATCTTGTATTTTATTCTTTGCATGACTAAACCCTACAGACCACATCCGTTATCTGTTTATTGTTATTATATTGTTATAAACATTCCTGGTGTTAGCAAACAATGGAATGCTAGATGCATGTTAACTCTGCCTCATAATATTGCAAAGGGATTGTTCTATCATACATGTAATATGTATTGTTAGCCTTTCAGGTGACACACTGTATGACATTGCATGTTTTGTCAATGGGAACGTAAACCCGTTCCAGTGTGAAACAACTAGTATGCATGCAATACTAGTACTGTAGCACTTTCTATCATATGTACTAGTAGATGGCATCAACACAGTAAAGAAAGGTTAAAGGTGTCTTCCCTATGAATTACAGTAATGCCCTAAATAAACGACTCCTTAACCACTGAGAGCTTTTCGATGAATGGCAACAAGCCATATTTCCGACTAAATCCTGAAAAGTTACCCATAATTCTGCTGTGGTTAAGGAGTTGATTATTTAGGGCATTACTGTATGAGTTGTAATTTAGACATGCAGTATGTTGAGATACAGCAGCTGATTATGATGATTTCAAAGTACTAGTATTTGAAAGCTGGTTTTACAGTTTGTTATGAATTCATGCCATTTCTCTGCTAGGGGTTAAGGGAATTGTACCCCTATAACCGCTGGGATAATTTAAAATCACAGTCCATCAACAAACTGCGAATATCTAATAGTATTTAGTAAATCAGTTGATAATTTAAAAAGCCAAGTTCTGAATGTCTACGGAAATATAAGTAGAAAAGTCAAGGAATCGTAATTGTGTTTTTTCAATTTGAAGTAATGTAACAGTGTTCATCATTTGGCACTGCATATAAACAATGATATTCGATACTGTAAACTTTGTGACAAATGTCAAGTTTAAATCGACGGTAAAATAAGTGGTCTGACAATTTTTCGTATCGCCACCAACAAACTTGAACAAGGGTAGTGCGGTGCACTTTTATCTGTAACTCTATATCTGTCCCAGGGGACTATAGAAATGAGCAGTGTCTATCGGACTCTATCCATCGATCTGTGTGTCCATCCATATGTGCATGTGTCCGCCATCTGTCTGAAACGTTTGTTGTTCGGATCATAACTTAAAGCCACATGGCAGTTTGCACTCCAAAATACACATAATATTTGAATATTTGCCGGTATCGAAATGGTCCATAAATACGGTGTTTGGATCCCAAACAAAAAAAACATCATTTGCCTGACACGAATTATAAAAGAGCATTCCGTGCTAGTCTATTCCTGATATGATAAAAATAAAGAGCGTTTGTCTGAATTCTGGTGAAAAATTTAAAACTACTGGAAAATGGCTATGACTTTGGCAAGTGTTTTTCAGAGCACATGGAGATGGTACATCAATTTTTCGTGTATTTATCGACATTTCATATCCATCCCTCAAAATTACGTATACAAAAATTTGGATTATCCGATTATCTGATACCTTTCAAATGTAGTATGTGGTAGAGATGGGCGGTTAACCGTGGAATCAGTTCGGTTTCGGTTGTCGGGAAAAACCGGAAATGACAACCGTGGTAAGTTGGGAAAACCCGTAGTTTCGGTTGTCACAACTTCCTGTAATCATGGCAGAGCACGACGAACAAACGAGTCCTGTGTGGAAATATTTTTCAAAGAAAGATAAGAAATCTAAGTGTGCCGCCTGTAATATATGCAGAAAGGAGTTCGCATGGTGAAATCGCGCGACGAATTAATTACGTTGCTTCCGTGTACCTCTATTTTCGCCGTAGTAAACACAACACAAGTCAGTTTTAATATTTCCCATGTTCTTTTAATCAATAAGGCCGTACACATACTCTGAAAGGTGAATTTGATAACGAGGATACGATATCAAAAGGTATCAATGATTGTTACCCGCATTCCCTATTAGTTTTTATCACTGTTTGGATGTTAAATCGTCAAATATATTTGTGCGCCGTTGATTAAAAACTGTTATGCTGGAATCGGAGCCGGAATGAATTATACCGTTTGTCGGTAAACTGTTGAGAAATAGCACTCATTCAGGTGACTTGTATTGGATGCATGAAAAGTGTGTACAGTATTATGTTCCCTAAATATGGTAATAGGCATATACTAGTAACCAGATAATGTGATTGAGAGATTCTAGTCATGTTTTATTTTCATTTTGTTGTTTATTTCAAATTTTATTTTTCAAATCATAACTATACACATATATCTAGTCACACACATTAGTTTTATGCCAATATAAATGATCATTATATTATTTCACACTTATGATCATATGATGCTGAATTGCAATCATACACAATACACAGACTCACTTGCATTCTAGCACTGCCACTCGACATGGACATTAACAATATACATGTAATAGTAACAATATGATACATAATTTACAATTTTTAAAGGACATGTACCTCACAATTTATGGTGATAAAATTGGTGTGTTTTCTTTGTAATATGATGAAGCATAATTAGATTTTGTTCACATAAGTCATTTTTATTAATAAAAACCGAAACCGAGACTCAACTCTTTTTCCACAACCGAAACCGAGGCAAATTTTCACAACCGCCCATCTCTAGTATGTGGATTAATCACATGAAAATTTCGAAATAAGGTTAGGTCCAACCATTTATGATGGAGTTATGACCCATTTTGACTTAGAATTTGCTGATTATTTTGTTATTCGGATGTTCACTTGAATAGTATGTGACAAAATTTGATGACACTTAGTACCAGTATGTGCATGGTCTTCATATGAGAACGTCCTGATCAAGTTTGAATTTGGATCCAATGCAACCATTTCTGGAGGAATTATGCCCTTTTTGTCCCCCGACGTTTCCGTCAGAGGACTATAGAAATGACCCTCGTCCGTCCGTGCGTCCGTCCGTGCGTCCGTCCGTGCGTCCGTCCGTGCGTCCGTCCGTGTGTCCGTGCGTCCGAGATCGGGTACCTTCATGGTGTAATCAACTCCTCCTACAGTTTTAAACGTAGAGATTTGAAACTCTGGGATATTGTTCCTAACATGTTGGTGATTTGCAACATCTATATAGCTAATCAAAAATATCATTTTTTCCATATTTTTGGGGGGTTTTCGACTTAGAAAATTTGGAACATTTTTGCCTTTTGGATGAGATTGGGTACCTTCATGGTGTAATCAACTCCTCCTACAGTTTTAAATGTAGAGATTTGAAACTCTGGGATATAGTTCCTAACATGTTGGTGATTTGCAACATCTATATAGCTAATAAAAAATATCATTTTTTCCATATTTTTGGGGGGGTTTTCGACTTAGAAAATTTGGAACATTTTTGCCTTTTGGATGAGATTGGGTACCTTCATGGTGTAATCAACTCCTCCTACAGTTTTAAATGTAGAGATTTGAAACTCTGGGATATTGTTCCTAACATGTTGGTGATTTGCAACATCTATATAGCTAATAAAAAATATCATTTTTTTCATATTTTTGGGGGGTTTTCGACTTAGAAAATTTGGAACATTTTTGCCTTTTGGATGAGATTGGGTACCTTCATGGTGTAATCAACTCCTCCTACAGTTTTAAATGTAGAGATTTGAAACTTTGGGATATTGTTCCTAACATGTTGGTGATTTGCAACATCTATATAGCTAATATTTTTTTTATGGAGTTATTAACCATTTTCGACTTAGAAAATTTCAACATTTTTTTTTAATTTCTTTAACAAAGCGGCATCGACTTGCCATGTTGTCGGGGGACACTGTGGTCTGCTGACCTTTTATTTTACTTATCAAATATGTTAACAGTGCTCATAGCCAGTTGGAACTTATAAATAGTGACAACTTCTCAAAGTGAGTAAGATATTGTGTACAGAATGTTCAGTATAACTTACAACAGGATATGAATGTTGAGAGCAGGATGTTTGTCATTGCATTGTCCTGCTTGTGAATAACTTCAATATATATCTGTCAACAATTTCCATTAGCACACCCTACAGGTCACATGTCTCGTCCGATTGTCACCATATTTCATATGGATCCTGGCTTCCAAAATCTGTTAAAAAACGTGGCTGCCAACAACCATCTTGGATTTTACTCTTTGCATCACTAAATCCATTGGCACGTACCCTGCAGGCCACGTCATCCCTCATCCGATAATCATACCAAACTTCATATTGATCCTCCGGGTGACCTCCGGAATACATAGACATACCAAGTTCCACATTCTTTAATCGCTCCTTTAACTGTAACATTATATTTGACACTAGCCCCTCTCCAAGTTGAGCTTTATAATTGTCATCGACAATATAATTATTGATTCTTGGTCGGACGATTCACTCTTATGGGCAAAAAACTTGACCAGAGCCATCTATAATGGGCAGGGTTCTTGCAGGCCCAAACTTCCAAGTTTAATTTTTTCTTGGACACACGGAAAAATTATCTATCATATGAAAGTAGAAGATGTCAGTTTCATGTTCATGACGATCCTGCTGTAAAATTTTAAGGTGGTGTGGTTGCTATGGAAATGGCATGTAAATAATGCAGGCACAGTACTTATCTCTTCAGGGGATAATAGGTTTGTCCAGGTCTTGAGAAAATTTTGAAATTTGACATCAAAAGAAAAAATTCTTCGCTTCTGGGGGCTAAATTCCTGCTACATGAAACCTTAACAATTGTTTTGTTCTGCTCAAATCAAAAATTTCTATAAGTTTCACATTCATATTCAATTATATGAAGAATGCCTGTCTTAATTCATCTGCACTAAATTGGGCACAATTCCATATTTTGGATACACATTTATTAGACTTGAATTTGGGAGACTTTAAAGGTCTAGCTGTTTGCCATACAACTAGAGTATATGTTTAGCCAGTAAAATTACCTGAGCATTCATTATTTGTTTCTTCGCATGGTCACAGGTCAAGTTCGAAAATGGTTATGGCCCGATGAGTTTTGATGGAGTTAACTCCCTTTGTCAACTCCGAAATAATTTATTTTGGTGTTTTCCAGATGATAGCTTGCACAGTGTTTAAACATATTTTCTTGATATTTGGTAAATGGTTTACAGTCCAGAAAACACAGGTCATGTTTGAATTTTCTTGGTCCAATGATTTTTGACAAAGTTATGTGTCTTTGTTTGACAGAAATCATAATTTAACACTTTCATGACTGAAGCTTCCTGAAATTTGGCGAAAACCCTGTGCCAATGCATTCTCTAATATATACATGTATGTGAGTCGCCCATAGGGATATCGAATGAGAATGCATTGCCCTAACAATATTTACCTTTCACAAGATCTTTAATGCTGCACCAGTTATTAAAGGGTTAAGACTTGAACAATCTTCAAAATGATCTCTTTATATTTGTGTGCTTCACCTTAGAAAACACCAAGCCTTGAAATAGTGTGTCTGTCATTTGCAGAATGAGGTCCCCAGAGGGTGAATTTAGTGATGCTACCCCGCATAGCGGGCTAGCATCACCAAATTCAACCTCTGGGGACCTCATTCTACTTACACCTCAGCAGAATGAGGTTCCCATGCAGAGGGTAAATTTGGTGATGCTAGCCCACTATGCGGGGGTAGCATCACTAAATTCACCCTCTGGGGACCTCATTCTGCAAATGACAGATATATTTCAAGGCTTGGAAAACACCCAGGTTATCGTCAATTTGGAATCAAATATTTGCCAGAATTTGACTTCTTTGTTCTTAAAAATGCGAACGCCCCAAAAATCCACCTATTTTTAGGGGACTTTATAGGGTCTGCGACCTTTTATTATGACTTGGGACAACTTGTAAGTGGTATAACTTGTGCCCCATGCAATCCCTATGTACATGCATCTATGATATAATGCATTTGATAAATTATTAAGATATGTTTAATATAAGGACTTGCTTATATTGTTGCCAATATTCATCAGTCTTATCAACCCTTTCTTGATGGGAGATGTGGTGAGAATGCACTGGCTTACAAGGTTAAGGTAAATATTGTTAGGCCAATGTATTCTCTGATATATGCAAGGCTCCCTATGGGATTCTCACATATATAAGAGAATGCATTGGCACAGGGTTCTCACAAATGAAGTTTCAGTCATGAAAGTTTTAATACTGTTTCCTTTTGTCCGATACTCATAGGTTCAACTGCGTAATTAGCAGACATGCTGTGCTTGTCGTTATTAGAGATTATTATGGGTGATACTCCCGGCTGAATACATCATCGATCGCCATGTCCTCGTGGTTATTTGGGAAAATTGCTGCACAAAGATATATGGAAACATAGAAGACGATGTTGATTGGTAAAATCTAATAAAGTGATTTTGTCTGAACCAGCTATGTTTGTTTGCGTGTTCCCTTTATGTCTTTTGGTTCTATGGCTATATAGTGGAGACAAAGTAAACTTATCTTTCCAATTAATCAAATGTGAACTGTTTGAATCCACAAATGATTTTGTATCAAAGGCATGAAAATATTGCCTAAAGAGACAGGCTATGAATCAAGTCACATGATCAAGCCCGAAAAGTGTGACTGCGAAACCAGACCATGCAAGCAACAACAATATTTTGTCTGACCGATATATATGTGATCCCATACACTCAGTGGAGTCCTTTTATAGAGACAAATACGGCAGGTCTTAAAATAATATAGCTAAAAAAACAGGCCTTATAGGTCACAGGCTCCTGGGGAAAAATACTAAAATATCTGTATAGACTACAGTAATGCCCTAAATAATTGACTCCTTAACCACAGCAGAATTATGGGTAACTTTTCAGGATTTATTCGGAAATATGGCTTGTTGCCATTCATGGGAAAGCTCTCGGGGAGCTTTCCGATGAATGGCAACAAGCCATATTTCCGACTAAATCCTGAAAAGTTACACATAATTCTGCTGTGGTTATGGAGTCGATAATTTAGGGCATTACTGTTTAACAGTCACCGGTATATTGGTATTTTAGTATTTTCCCCCAGGAGCCTGTAGCCTAGGTTGGGAATTCAGTGTTCTTTTTGGACAACTGCATGTACCGTACAGGGACTGAATATTGGCCCCATTCCCATTAGAAATTAATTAGGATTTTCCCCAATTTCAATTGGTGAGAAGTTATCGTGTAGAAAATGTTCAGGTGATAAGTTAAACAAAGGTCGTTTGTTGAACATATCATCTGAACATTTCCCACCAATGAATAAGAATCCTACTTATTATCTGTTGTCTGCATATATTTCCTAAATATCCCTCCCGATTAATGAGATACCATTCCAGTCAAGCCTGAGTTCAGTGTGCTTGTCATTTGCAGAATGAGGTGTCCAGAGGGTGAATTTAGTGACACTATCCCACATAGCGGGCTAGCATCACTAAATTCACCCTCTGGGAACCTCATTCTGCATGGCCTCATGAGACTCAGATTGAAGTTCCCAAATGGTGAATATTGTGATTTACACCCATTTGGAACCTCAATTATGCAATGTGTCGCTGCCAATTTGGGGATATAGAGAAAACTTTCCAGAGAAGGTGAGGCCTAAGCAGAATGAGGTTCCCAGAGGGTGAATTTAGTGATGCTAGCCTGCTATGCGGGATAGCGTAACTAAATTGCACTCTGGGGACCTCATTCTGCAAATGACAGGCAGTCTAAACTCAGACTTGATTCCCATGTCAAATAAAATAGTATCTTCGTTTCCGGTAACGGAGGGCAAAACATTAGGGTAGGGAGGTGGGGGTAAACCTCATAATTTTTTTCAATTCCCATAACTCACAAGGTAATAACAGCCCTTAATGTATTGTAGATACAGATATACTATGTAATAATGTATATAGTCTATCTAGATATAATATTGTAAATGAACTTGCAAGGCACTTTATTTTATATTCTTTTATTTAAGTTTTTATTTATTATATGGCCTGGCAATAACAGGAGTCAGACTGCTCTTTGTACAAATCTCACATATAGGAGTGGCTGTCTTGAATCTCTTGTTTTGGGGAAGCTTTCACCACACCACAACCTTCCCCACATTGGACACAAAAATACTAAGTCAATACCTCTATAAAACTGATATAGACTTTATTCTATTAGTTGAAATTATTATTTACAAATTATAGTCAGGACTATTATATATGATTGATTCTTGGTATAATTTAGTACATGCATATAGAATTAAGTAGTTATTATATAATAACATGTTGCGTTAAAGCATGAGTTCCCTGTATGTTAACAATATTGACCTGCTAAAAAAAATCCCACCTCCCTGCACCTTCTCACAAATCATCAATGTTTCATCCAATTTTCATACTGGTGTTACATGCTTCAGTGCCCAACTATCAGAAAATTTAACAACAGATTGTTGAGAATTTGTATGAAACAATAAATTGTCAGATATGTCCAAAGCCATTTAATTTCTATTAATCAACACCCCTAAACATAACAAATTGAGTTAATAAACATATTCCATACCCATCAGTCTAAAAGACGTTCGGTTAAAGTTGCCTATTTTCGAGGAATCGTGTTTTTGGATGTTTTTTAGTCCACTATCCCTGGTTTGGTGTGTTTTGTGAGTGCAATTTTGCAAGTTAATTAGGCTAATGACTTATTGAATTGAAACCAGCAACTTAAATTAATATAAACTGGAAGAATAAAGTCAAGTTGGGAGAATGAGATTGGTAATTTTCAGACTGTAAATTGGGAACATTTGCAAATTTTTACGCGGTGGGGAGGGGGGGGGGGGGGGTTTGAGGGGGCATCTGGCGAACAGTAGGGTTACGCCTAACTGATTAATCATATTAATTCACAGGAACTCTCTTATTGTGTTAACAAATTTAGGATTTTTCTTAATATTGTGAAGATTTTGAAGTCCTCATGCTCAGTATTCACATACCCGTAAAATAATACTAAAGTATCAAAGAAATTCAATGAACTGTCTAATTTACACTGATTTTCACAATGCTTGTTCTGAGTAACTCATAAAAATTCTCAGTTTTAAAGGCACAGATGGCCATCGTTATAGATTATAATTTAGAAATAACGATTTCAAAATTATGAAAATTTCCTTAGGAATATAGTAATGGTATAGTATAGTGATAGTATGAATGCGATATTTCCACGAAACACACTTTGTGGGTGCCGAGCGTTTGTTTATATACAGCACGTAAAGAGTCAGCAATAAGCAAGACACCCAACACGTGACAGTGATTACCGGTATAAACAGTGAGCCATTCAACTCTGAAATCTTGAGTGGTGAGGATTAGCCAGTACTGTGCCAGTATCTTGTAAACAGCTTGGTGGCAATTTTAATGAAAATTCAATTAGTGGGCCCCCCCCCTCAGTGTTGAGTGTTTTGCTTATCGCATACAGCACTGTTTACATACTGTACTGCAACATAACATGGCTTTTGTTTATTAACACAGCATACGAACTTGACAAAAACATACTATTTACATAATATTTTTGTTTGTGATATTTATGTTCGGTATAAAAACAAGGTACATGTATGTTTATATTATAATATTCTTTCTGTTTGGGGCAGTTTTAGCGGATGTGACTATTGCAATACCCACCGTGGAGGCCATCGGACCATTAATGGGCAACAAAACCATAGACACTCTCTATTATTTTGGTCATTTTGTTAGTGAAAACACAATATTTATTACTGTCACCCCCAATTCATTAAATGCTCGTGTACATGTACATGTATAAATTAATGGATTGTAAATTTCTGAAAGCAAATATTTTGTGTGCCTTCAATATTTTCTCCAATTTGTTTTTGACCAACACAATTTTGACATACGTTCCATAGGACATGCCTACTATAAGCTGGCATTCTTATGATTGACGAGTCACAAGTTACTGGGGTGAATGTGCTCATGCTTGATCTTGCCAGTGACTTGTAAAACATGCAGGGCCATGGTAATAAATCACACATAAGCACACTTTTTGAACTTGTTTTTTTTGGTGAGCTGCCACATTTGTAGACAGAAGGAGTGGAAATACCCAGACAATTACTGTTTACATTCATTTCACTGGTATTCATACAGAGAAAATGAAGTTGTGGGGTGGGGGGGGGGGAGATACAGTAATGTCCTAAATAATCGACTCCTTAACCACAGCAGAATTATGGGTAATTTTTCAGGAGTTAGTCGGAAATATGGCTTGTTGCCATTCATCGGAAAGCTCTCACTGAGAGCTTTCCGATGAATGGCAACAAGCCATATTTCTGACTATTCTTGAAAAATTACCCATAATTCATCTGTCTGGCTGTTACAACTCCATATCTCAGTCATCATTGGGCAGATTTCAATGATTATGTGGTATGCTTATGAACACCATCAAGCCTTGAGATAGTGTGTCGCCAAACCTGCATACCAAATTTCAACAGAATCCAATAACCCATGGCTGAGATATATGAGCATAATGATAGAAAGCCACCATTTTCAGATAAACAAAAACGGATAATTCTTGGAACGGAAAATGTGAACAATGAAAGCCCTCCTGATGCCAAACATGCATGCCAAATTTCATTGAGATCCGATAACCCATGGTTGAGATATATGAGCGAACGGACGGAATTCCAACATTTTCAGATAAACAAAGAGCAATAACGCTTGAATGGAAAATGCGAGCAATGGTAATGAATACTCTTTTGAAAGCCCTCCTGATGCCAAATCTGCATACCAAATTTCATTAAGATAAGTTAATCTATGGTTGAGATTTATGAGCGGACAGACAGAAGGATGCATGCAATCTACATGTAGTATAAAAATATGTAATATGTACCGTATCATTTGAAAAGAACATTTGAGTGGATGCAAATAGACCTACACTGGCACATACAGTAAATGTCCTAAATAATCGACCCCCTAAACCACAGCACAATTATGGGAAATTTTTCAGGATTTAGTCGGAAATATGGCTTGTTGCCATTCATCGGAAAGCTCTCACCGAGAGCTTTCTGATGAATGGCAACAAGCCATATTTCCGACTAAAGCCTGAAAAATTTCCCATAATTCTGCTGTGGTTAAAGGGTTATATACTTCGGGCATTACTGTATCACTATCATTTGAAAGGTCATTGTTAGAGTACTTGTACAGTATATGCCCATGGTATGTACCGGTATGTGAGGGAACAAATTTAAGTTCATTTCCCACGGGATATAGTTTTGGAAAAGTCCAAAGGGGTAGTGCTGCTTCTGGTGCAGTATTGGATATCCATTTTCCCCCAAAATTATTAGAATTGTTGTTCACACATATGTACAATGTTTTACTGGATATCCCTCAGGGTTATGGTAATTTCAGTAATGTATTTTGTGCTACATTAACTTGTGCTATTGTTGCTGTAGTATAGTTGTCAGGATAACAAATGAGAAATTTACAGTATGTACACATGGTATACTGCTGATTTACTCCAACTGATATATGCAGGTTTCGTGCATGAATAATGGACAGATGTAATTCTTGTCACAGATGGTGATGATCAGGGATGGCGTGGCTAGTGTTGGGGGTGGGGGCGTGAAACTTGACATTTCTAATTGCACACCCCCCCCCCCCCCCCCCCCCCCCCGACTAAACTCCCATGTTTGAGAAATATCATTTGTAGTACGGAGCCCCTTGGGTTGGAAATGTCAAACTGGTACCTCAAACTTTCCCACTGTAGGAAATTTCCAACCTGACACCCCCAATGTTGAAATTTCCAACTGATAGTAATTTCAGACAATTTTTTTGGACTAAATAGAGAAAAATATGCTACTGTTGGTCTAAAAACAACAAATTCACCACTAATTATTGATTGGAAAATCAAATAATTACAACCTCACTGAGAGCTTTCCGATGAATGGCAACAAGCCATATTTCCGACTAAATCCTGAAAAATTACCCATAATTCTGCTGTCATTAAGGAGTCGATTATTTAGGGCATTACTGTATATGCGGTGTAGAATGTCCAACAAATGGTGTGTGAGGTATGAAATTTCCAACTTTTGAAAATTTTGACCAAAGTTGGGGGGGGGGGGGGGGGGAGGGTGGTTAGACACCCTCATACTGATGATAACTATTTATGAAGTGGATGCATGTACATATACATGTATGCAGAGTATTTCAGCACCTCTCTGACATGTGTCCGGTGCACTGTAAAGGGCATAATAAAAAAAACTGCTAGATTTACATACATTTTTTCCACTATTTGGGCTGGCATTTTATTTTTTATAATCCATTAAAACAGTTTGACCGTGTATTGTAGAAATGGGTCATGTCCGTTTTGTGCATCTGTCCATACTTCTGTCCTTTCCATCCATAACAACTTTTGAGCTCTCTATCTCAGTCAGCATAGGTTGGATTTGAATGATGTTTGGTATGCTCATGAACCAGCATGGAGGAAAGGATATCCAACAGTCCTTCAGTTTAATAAGTTCTGTTACAAAACATGCTGGTTGTTTTTCACTAAGTAATTTGTTGCTGATAAAAACTGGCAAATATCATGGTTTAGGGCAGCCAGAATAATTCAGTGGCAGATTGTG
This sequence comes from Siphonodentalium dalli, assembly GCA_032622095.1. Lineage (NCBI taxonomy): Eukaryota > Metazoa > Mollusca > Scaphopoda > Gadilida > Siphonodentaliidae > Siphonodentalium > Siphonodentalium dalli. The sequence goes on along the minus strand of CP136063.1, from coordinate 158,408,802 downwards.
ATGTAAATCTAACATTTTTTAAATTTTGGCCTAAAAGGCAAGGGGGCACAGCCTTCTGAAAAGAACTTTTAAGTGGTCTTCCCCAGCGTTGCTTTCCTCTTGCAGTTTTGGTTTGATTTATTGAAGTTTATCGTCATTTCAGTTGCTAGGTCAAATCACAATGTCAGTTTTACGGGTGGAGCTGTGAAGGCAAGAGGAGGAAATCACTGCACTGTACATAGAAACCATGCTTTGCATTTTGATGGGGCCTGCAAGCCCAAGCCCCTTATATGGTCCCACGGAGGTTGAGCTATATACAGTAATGCTCTAAGTAATCAACTTCTTAACCACAGCAGAATTATGGGTAACTTTTCAGGATTTAATCGGAAATATGGCTTGTTGCCATTCATCGGAAAGTTCTCGGGGAGAAAAAAGTTACCCATAATTCTGCTGTGGTTAAGAAGTCGATTACTTAGAGCATTACTGTAGCTTAATTACTCTTAATTATCAAATAAAATTTTTGTTTCTGCTTGAATACGAATGTTTACAGATGGGTCATGGATGCCAATTAAATTTGCTGTACAATAATTTTTAATTGTGAGTGTTTATTATTCATTTGATTTTGTGGTTTGGCCAAACCAAAAAATCAAGAGCCAACGAAATATTTAACACTATATTTTAAATTCTAATACCAGCTATACGAGGCACAAAGATCGAATGCTATATCTCTTTTCTGCATGTTGTTAAATGTTTGTACCAAAACACCGGAAGCAAGATGAAACATAATCAAGTCATATCAAGCAGATCCTTTGTTTTTTATAGCCTACATGTATGTAATCTGATTCCTTCTATAATATTTTGGGAAAACTTCAGCGGAAATCTGGGCTAATAAAGCTGGTACAATGTAACTGTTAACACACTGATTGAATTATGTCCTATTGCCACCAGACTACTGGAGGTTAAGTTCTAAACAATGACTTGTTAACCCTTTACCCAACAGAACGGCCCTGTGCCAATGCATTCTCTTATATATGCGAGGCGACCATAAGAGAATGCATTGGCTTAACACATTAAAAATTATAAAATTGTTAAAGAATGTAAGAAAAAATGGTAAAAAGTGTTAAAAAAAGATTTTCTTTTAGGCCAATGCATTCTCTTATATATGCGAGGCGACCTATGGTCGACTCGCATATATAAGAGAATGCATTGGCACAGGGCATAACTGTAACCATCACAATGTGGTCAATGAGCCGGTTCCAATGATATCCATATTTGTATGGTTCTATTGAGACAGACCCAAGATATTTTAGGCTGTTGAAGCTTTATTTGGCCGGTTTTGGCCGGTTTGTTGGGTAAAGGGTTAAAGCTCATATTGTCAGACCTGTTGACTTGACAAATAACCATCCTTAATCCACAAATTTATGTACTCACAAATTGGCCTTTTTGTGAACCACGAAATTTGATGGCAACCTAATCAAAGCCATTTTACAGTATACCTGTAATTTTGATAAGAATGCTAATTTGATTTATTAGCCCTTTGATGACTGGAGCTTCCTGAAATTAAGCGATAACCCTGTGCCAATGTATTCTCTTATATAAGCGAGTTTCCCATAGGAGAATGCATTTGCCTAATCTTGACCTTGTAAGCCAGTGCATATTCTCTTATAATATGTGAGGCATGCAAATATAAGAGAATGCACTGGCATAGGATCTTTAACCTCTTCGCTGCTTCGTTATGACGTCGTGTGCTGGGCTGTTAACATTATTGCCATTTTCCAGTGGGAAAATATAACGGGAAGCTTAATTATATCCCCCCCCCCCCCCCGCAACGAAGTTAGGGGGGGTATACTGGAATCAGCTTGTCCGTCCGTCCGTCCATCCATCTGTGGGCACAAATTTGTCCGGAGTTTTTCTCAGTCGTTTTTTGATCAATTTACTTGAAACTTGGCACAGACATCAACCACCATGGGAACCTGTGCACCTGTGATTATGACGTCTGTTGGACTTTTTTGGTGGAGTTATCCCCCCTTTTTCAACTTAGAAATTTTTCGCAACATGTATAATTTTGTTCGAGCTTTTATTCCTACATTTTTGGGTAAATGTTTTTAAAACTTGGCACAGATATTTAGTACCATGGGAACCTGTGCACCTGCGATTATGACGTCTGTTTGACATTTTTAGTTGGAGTTATCCCCCTTTTTCGACTTATAAATATTTTTGCAACATGCATAATTTTGTCCAAGATTTTATTCCTACATTTATATGTCAATGTTTTTAAATCTTGGAACTAATATTTAGTACCATGGGAACCTGTGCACCTGCGATTATGATGTCGGACATGACCTTTTTTTGTGGAGTTATTCCCCTTTTTTGACTTGAGAACATTTTCGCAACATGCATAATTTTGTCCGAGCTTTTATTCATACATTTTCGGTCAATAGGTTTAAGATTAGGGTTAGGGTTGTGCAGCTGCAATGGGAACTGTTATTTTATTATTTTATTTTATTATTTTAACTAAATGTTTACTGACATGTGAAACATCTTAGTATTTTAAAAACACGGGGGATATCATTAGTTCCCTTGGGACAGTCACACCTCTAGTTAAACTTATATTCCTAGGCTATTTTAATTTTAATATTAAAGTGATGGAATAGATTAAAAATGAGGTAAAAAGATGTTCATTTATTAAACTGTTACTAATATATTTATTTTCCAGTCTTATGGCAGAAAGATGACAATAGTTTCTATCTGAAGGTGGTTGGTGGAAAAGACTATACATATTTCTCTGTGGACGGTTTTATGGTAAGCTTTTGACTTTTCTAAGTAACATACAGTAATGCCCTAAATAATTGACTCTTTAACGCAGCAGAATTATGGGTAATTTTTCAGGATTTAGATGGATTTAGTTAGAAATATGGCTTGTTGCCATTCATCGGAAAGCTCTCACTGAGAGCTTTCCGATCAATGGCAACAAGCCATATTTCCGACTAAATCCTGAAAAATTACCCATAATTCTGCTGTCATTAAGGAGTCGATACTGGTATGAGAAGGGGGTAGTATGCTTCGATGTGTTACTGTGTGTTTTACCGGTTGCTGGCTAAATTAACCATGATGGCTTTGTTTTTATGTTTACCCATACCATGTATGGTAAACATAGTGTCGTTGTCCGGATTGACCACTCGTCGTCCGTCCGTCTGTCTGTCCGTCCGTCTGTACGTCCGTAGACACTTCACGTGTAATGCGATAACTCAAACATTTTCTATCCAATCAGAAGCAAATTTTGTATATGGGTATATCAGCCCAAAATACAGATCGAGTTCGAATTTGGGTTTGATCCGAGTTTTTGTTACAGAGTTATGGCCCTTTTTCTACTTAGAATTAACACATTCTGCCATAACTCAAACATTTTTATCTGATTGGAACCAAATTTGGTATGTGAGTTTCACAGCCCAAAATACAGATCTAGTTCGAATATGGGTTTGATCCGATTTATTTTAAAGGAGTTATGACCCTTTTTCGAAGAAAAAAATTGAAGAAAAAAATCGATTTAATAATAATAAAAAAAATGTCATTGACATTGTCATTTGTTTTCATTTAGATATTGATGATTATGATACAAGTTGATAAAAAGATTTCCAATGTGTCCCTTTAATTTTTTTAAATAATTAAAAACAATTATAACCATTATAACTCTGCCAAGGGTACCCCGAATCACCACACCAAATTTGATTAAATAAAGATTCAACAATTAACATCACATGATATTAACAGTAGACTTGGACATCTGTGCTGCAGAGTTATATCTTCAGATGGTCTGATATCATTATAATTTTTATTGGTTTAATAGAGGTCAGTGTTCAACATAAACAATTCCTGTGATTTTTTGACAGCTGTGCTATATAATTGATATTAATGGGTCAGTGGTGAGGTTGCTTATCTGTATACTAGGACACATTATTATTGTAAACTTAAATTGGACTCTCTTAACCCAAGTATTCCATGTCCAGGGCACACCTACACATTTAACCCACGGACTTGCTGGCTGTGGCGGTTTAGCATTACAGATCCTGTACCAGTGCATTCTCTTATATAAATGCCAGTGACCCATAAATTCCAATAATTTGTGTTATGTACATTTGTCTATAATAGTACATAACAGTATACTCTATAATTCAACACCAAAACTCTCATTTATCCGATCATATTAAATTTTTATCGCCAAGGGATGGGTTAACATCTGCCGATCGTGATCGGCCTCTCGTTACTATCTGCATGTCAATGGTCAGGAACTCTTTAGCTTGAAATCCAGAATTTGTTTGAATGGAAAGATACACAGCCCCCTCCACCTGCCCCAACTTGTAATTTCTAAGGCCCTTAAGATTTCTTACTTTCTAAATTGAAACACCTTTAGGACATTCTTGTCACAGTTCAGTGGATCTTATTTCACACAGTGCCAGTTGCTGAGGGATGCATACCCGTAATAGGTTAGTGGTCACAGTCCAAGCTGAAACCCAAACTCCAGGCAGAGTTATCTCCCATCACTCCGCTGAGATACCACTGCCACAAGGACATTTAGTAAGGATTTCTTACGTGTTCTTAGTTCTTATGTTTTAGGATTAAAATTGTCTATGTCTGGCTCAGTTCATATTGTTCTTATCAATACTGAAAGAATTACCATTATTGCAAACTTTTGGTGGTAAAAATAAGATAATAGGTGACTAAATATAGTTCCGACGATATGTCCGCAAAGTACCATCCTTGTGGCAGCGCTACTAGTATATCGCAATGATAACGTAGAGGGCGCTGCATGGAGTTAGACTGAAATCAAGCTGGCTGTTAATTAACCCTTTATATTCTACATGAGAGCTTTCCGATGAATGGCAACAAGCCATATCTCCGACTAAATCCTGAAAATTACCCATAATTCTGCTGTGGTTAAGGAGTCAATTATTTAGGGCATTACTGTACTATAAAGTTCGACAAATATCCTTCTTCATAAATCGTTATAGTCTATATTGGTAATTTAGTATTTTTCCCCAGGAACCTGTGGCCTGTGGTTGGGAATTCAGTGTTCTTTTTGTACAACTGCATGTACAGGGACTGAATATGGGCCCCATTTCTATTAGAAATTAGAAATTAATTAGGATTTCCCACTTTACCCATTTCTATAATCATTGATGAGTAGATATCCTGTGATCTACCAGGAAGTGTTCACAGGGGGGGGGGGGGTTGTACTATTTGGAAATTTCATACCTGGCACAACATTAGTTGGAAGTTTCACAATCAACAATAGGTTGAAATTGTTATTGTAGTTTGATTTTCAAACAATTTATTAGTGGGGAATCTGTGATTTTTAGACCAACATTTGATATTTTCATACTTTGTACCAAATTTTTGGACTGAAATGGCCAACAGTTGGAAATTTTCCAAAATTTTCATGTTCAGATTTCAAAATTTTCCCACACCGGGCTGAACCATGGTTTGGCGCCGGTATGTCCTGGTCCTTCCATTGTGACTTGTCAAAATCTGCTAATTAATTTATGAAAAACAGATCAGAGTAAATTTTCCTGGTGTTAGACCACTTAATAGGATTTAGCATTTTCTGTGTGGGAGCAGTTTGGAAAAGTCAAAGCCCAAGGGGTGTGTGTATACAAATGGATTTTTGTAAACTTGTGATTTTGGTGTGGTTCCTGGAGGGGGAGGGGATGTGCACTTGGAAATTCCAATATGGAAACCCTCTAGCCACATCTTGCTATGCTGGTTGCAAATATTTTTTTTTTTGGGTAGGAGGATCTTTAATCCAACAAGATAAAAAGAAATAGCCTCACTGCACAGCAGTGATCTGCAGTAATGTCCTAAATAATCGACTCCTTAACCTCAGTGAGAGCTTTCCGATGAATGGCAACATGCCATATTTCCGACTAAATCCTGAAAAATTACCCATAATTCTGCTGTGGTTAAGGAGTCGATTATTTAGGCCATTACTCAATTAAAGGAGAACAGGATCTCTACAAGCTACCGCCTAAGATCCAAATGAAATCATGAAACAGTGTGCCTTAAAAATCATACAGGTTTTTAAATTCTTCAAACAGGTATTATTTAAACCACACACGGCTTGAAGAGTGAGATCATGCTATGAAGCCAGATCAAGCTCTAGATATTTGTGCCTAGCATGCTGTTATAAACTTTGGCTAGACTCCATCTGGTGTAGATGCTTATTCTATAATCCCAACCCTGATGCAGCATAGAGATTATGTCAATGGTACTTAATTATTCAAGAGTTGTGAACCTATGAACCTAGATATCTCTCTATAATGTAGGTGTTAAAAGTTAATATTGCTCACTTTGTTTGGGACAGGAAGTTATTAAGACCAAAGATACTTGAGAATAAGACTGCACATGCTTTACAATCACGTCAGATGATGCGCACTTGAAGGTTGCCTTGAGAACTTTATCTGGAAAGGACCTGTATTTCCATCTAAAGGCTAATTATAATCAATCGCTAGATTCCTGCCTTGTTGTTCAGGGAGAAGTGGACAAGGAGCCATAAAGGCTGAAGTTTAATTAGCCTTTCTTTTCTAAATACTCATTGACGAGTAGTTACTGACATATTGCCCTTATTCGGTTGCCATAACCCTTTGGTGAGTAGAACGACATATATGTTGCCGTACGGTTTGCGTACGGTTCGCGAGTGGAACAACCTATATGTCGTTTCAGGAAGTGTCATTTTTAGCTCACCTGAGACGAAGTCTCCGGTGGAGCTATAGTCATCACTCCTCGTCCGTCGTTCGTCCATCCGTCCGTCCATCCGTCCATCCGTCCATCCGTCCGTCCGTCCATCCGTCCGTCAACAATTCTTTGAACATCTTCTTTTAAAGTTCCATTGGACCGAATTGGTTCATATTTGGTGTGGATGTTCCCTAGGTGACTCTCATTCAGATTTGTTCAAATGAGGTCACTGGGTCAAATAGTTGCGAAAGCAGGGCCACAACTCTATTCCTTCATAGTAATTCTTATAACGACTTCTTTTCCAGAACGATAAGGCCTAATGGGTTCATATTTATTGTGGATGTTCCCTAGGTGACTCACATCCAGATTTGTTCAAATGAGGTCACCAGGTTGATTAGTTGAGAAACCAGGGCCATAACTCTTTCCCTCCATAGTAATTCTTTTAAACATCTTCTTCTCGAATACCATCAGGCCAAATGGGTTCATATTTGGTATGAAGGATCATTGGTTGACTGGGGTTCAGATTTGTTCAAATGAGGTCACTGGGTCAAATGTGGGTGGGGCCAGGGACATAACTCATAAAAAAAAAATTCAGATTAAACTCTTTAACCAAAAAAGAAAAGAATAGAAAAGAAATGATATATTAAAAAATAAAAGAATATTTAAAAAAACTGTGGAATTGTTTTTTTTTATTAGAATATTTAAAAAAAAAAAAAAAAAAAAGTGTATTTAACTCCATGGTCAATTATATATATATATTGTTTAACATTTTTTGATAATTGAAAAACTAATGCGATTACATTTCTGTAGGTTGTGGCCCCTGGCCCTTCATTCAAGTACACTGCTTCTGCCACCCTGGCCTGGTCTCAAAAATAAAATTTACTCAAATTCTTGACAGAATCATTAATAAGAAGCATTTACTTTGGCTGTAACTGTATATATGCTGGGTATGCGGACACAATCATGTCAATCTTGATATGTTTATAAACATTCCTGCAGATTTGCTAGATGTCATTAATTCCCAATCTCTCATGTATTGTTCATATCAGGACTAATGTCATTTGCTGAATGAGGTCCCCAGAGGGTGAATTTAGTGATGCTATCCCACACAGCGGCCTAGCATCACCAAATTCACCCTCTGGAGACCTCATTCTGCTTAGGCCTCATCTTCTGGGAAGTATCTATAGTATCAAATTAACATTGTTGTTAGTTACATTTCCCTTCTAGGAAGTTTCTATATCCCCTAATTTGCAGAAGATAAATTCATAATTGAGGTGCCCAATGGGTGAACATCACCAACTTCAACTGGGGAACTTCAATCTTATCCTAGGTCTGCCATAGCAGTTGGGGGCCCTAGCAGAATGAGGTCCCCAGAGGGTGAATTTAGTGATGCTAGCCTGCTGTGCGGGATAGCATCACTAAATTCACCCTCTGGGGACCTCATTCTGCAAACGACAGACACACTTTCACACTATTTCAAGGCTTGATTGTATAATACATTGTGTTGCTTGAGGCCAGGCATGCACAATGTAGGAACAGACACGCTTTTTGTGATGCTATCCCACACAGCGGGCTAGCATCACCAAATTCACCTTCTGGAGACCTCATTCTGCTTAGGCCTCATCCTCATCAGTAGTGTACAGTTGGCAATTTCAAGGTGGATTTTCACCAATCTACATACTTACAGTCTCTCTAGCCACATATCCTGTTTAAATCTACTTCTTTTTAAAGTGATTATGAAAAGTGCTGACTGTTTTGGTCTCCAGAGTCCCAGTCTTATCAGTCTTTGCAGTCTGGTGAGCGACCCCACAGTCATTGACTGTCTTGTTATGTAGACATATAACTTCAATTAATCATCTGATTTATAAATGAATTGTATAGGAGATATTTTGAATAATATAATGTCCCATTGTATAAGTGCAATAGATTATGATAGCACACATAAACTGAAAATACTCCTCAATTAAAACAAATTATTGGACCATTTTGACCTGAATTTGTTAATAATTATTGCTATGACGATGACCTCAAACTCATGCATGAGCAGCATGACATCATGAATATGATGTTATAAATACTCTCCAAAGGGTTAATACTTCAGAATGTGTGGTAATATTACCCAGAAGCACTAGTTGGTGCAATCCCGAAAGCTTGCATGGAGTCATGCATGGAAAACCAACCACTACTACAATAATAATTAATTTAGCCTCATCTTTTGTTCAGCAGATGACTATTAAAACTAGCATAGAAACCAAGCAAAAAAATTTATTTGATTCTAAAGAATATTTACTGCTGGTGTGTGATAAACACAAAACAACACAGGCGTGTGAAGGAGGTAAATGAGTAGTTACCTTAGGACTTGAACTTATTTTGTGAACATTTCCTATCAATGAGTAGGAATCCTTTTGCACTTGTATTATCAGTTTGGCTGTTTAATTTGTCGACAAGATTTCTTGAATATCCCTCCAGATGAATAACACTTTCATGACTGGAGCTTCCTGAAATTTTGCGAAAGCCCTGTGCCAATGCATTCTCTTGTATATGCATGTCTCCCAAAAGGGAGCCTCGCATATATAAGAGAATACATTGGCCTAACAATATTTACCTTGACCTTTTAAGCCACTGCATAGTTTTATTTCTCGCATATATAAGAGAATACACTGGCATATGGCACAGGGTCTTTAATGCTGCACCAGTGCAGATCCCATCATGAAAGGGATAATAGACCATTTCAATGTATATTTTTATAAATGAGGGGATAATTAAGTTCTGAAGCCTATAAAGGCTGCTTATTGTTATGAACCCCCTCCCCCAAACATGTTTGGCTGGGGAGAGAGAAACAGGTTCCATCCATAAAAACCTTCGAGCTCTCTATCTCAGTCACAATAAGTAACTGTTTGTAGCCAGTATGTATCAATGTCTATATGAAAATACTTTTTTGCCTGACACATGCTGCTCATATATAGTCAAAGGCTTGCGTTAATAAAAAACTAAATAGGTCTTTGATGGTGTTACATTTATGACCATGCAATCAACATCTCAGTCATCATCCGTAGAATTTGAATGTTCTTTAGTATCTGAAATGTCAAACTGTTGAAAATTTTGACCTATTGTTGGTCCGAAATGTCCAACTGTTGAACATTTTGACCTATTGTTGGTCTGAAATATCAAACTGTTGAACATTTTGACCTATAATAATAAAATATAAAATATATTGGTTTCATGAATGTCAAACTGTTGAACATTTTGACCTATAATAATAAAATATAAAATATATTGGTTTCATGAATGTCAAACTATTGAACATTTTTACCAATGTTGGAGGGGAGGTGAGACCGCCGACTAGTGCATACCACCCCTGTTGCAACATCCCTGTTTATGATAGAATTTGCAATGATTTCCAAGAATCTTTCAATGCCCTGATATTCTAGGAAGATAGCACACTATAAACAAGGCAGTATATGTCATATCATAAACACACATCTTTGCTGATACATCCGGGGAGGATCCTGCACTTGATAAAATACAGATACAGATCATGTCCTGGTGTGTAAAACTTGCATATTATTACCAAGAAAACCATAGTCAGAAATGGTTATGCCCTCAAGATCATATTATTAGGGATATATAAAGTATAAAATATATTGGTTTCATGAATGCACCACCTCAGAATTCCGTTAAAACAACTATTCCTTCAAATTATTATAACTACGCTTATCAAAGAAGGTTTCTCATTCATCATACCAGAAAGCCTCTAAATGCGGACCAAAAATCTACTAATCAGATTAAATACACCCCCTATACTTTTCAATATGACCTTTAGTCTACATTCCCACTGAGACGTACTTCATCAGTAATGTTAGCTGTTGTATTATGCATTGTTTTTCCGCAATTAGATCTTCAAGAGTGGCCTAGCCATTGTACACACCTAAATATTAAAAGCAATTAATGTGGTCATCAAAGTTGAAAGAGTTAAATAACGTGTTACATACTGCATCAATGAGACATCCATGAAGATACATCTGCGAATACATAGATGTGCGAAAAGTCTAATGGGTACAGATGGGTACGCAATATACGTTATTAATCAAGGTAATTACCCCATACTGCTATTTAAAAAAAAAAAATTATTATAAATTGTATTCATCAAAAATAACACAAGTAACGAATATATAAACAGAAAACAGTTTATAAAAATACAGTGCAAATACAATACATTTATTATTATGTTACTATTTGACTATTATATATTATTATACAGTATATATCATACATGCATCTTCAGACATTGCTGATTAATCCTTTCTTATCAAAGTTGTGTCCGTTACCCATTTAACATCATTCCACTTTTTATGTTTACCCATACCATAGTATGGTAAACATAGTGTCGATGTCCGGATTGACCACTTGTCGTTCGTCCGTCCGTCCGTTCGTCTGTCTGTTCATAGACACTTTACTTTATTCTAACTTCCATCAGGCTTGAAAATAAGGTGCTGGAAATTTTCAAAATGAGGTCTTCAGTGGGTGAATTTAGTGATGCTACCCCACACAGCGGTCTAGAATCACCAAATTCATTCTCTGGGGACCTCATTTTACTTAGGCCTCATCTTCTCTGGAAAGTATCTTTATTATCAAATTAACAAGTTTTTTTAGTTTTTTTTAATAGTAACTTCTCTAGAAAGTTTCTTTTTCTTTTTTATGTTTACTCATACCATAGTATGGTAAACATAGTGTCAACATCCGGATTGACCACTCGTCGTTTGTCTGTCGTCTGTCTGTCCGTAGCCACTTTACGCATGGTGCGATAACTCGAACATTTTCTATCTGATTGAAACCAAATTTTGTATATGAATTTCTCAGCATAAAAGACAGATCAGGTTAAAATATGGGTTTGATCCGACTATTTTTAACTGAGTTATGGCCATTTTTCGGACAAATATTCACTCTTAAAATAAAACAAAAATTAAAAAAAATTTAGATTGAATTCCTTGCTCAATTAAAAAAAAACTGAATAAAAAAAAAAAGTAATAAAATATTTTTTTTTAAAATAATTAAAAACATAAATTTTAAGTTAGCAAAATTGGAAAAACTAACACCATTATAACTCCGCCAAGGGTACCCCGAGTCAGCACACCATATTTGGTTTAAATCGGTCCAAAATATTGTGTTATGAACTGGTAAATTTGTTTGGAGAGACATTAAACCCAATTCACCAATTCCATCCCATGCTTTTGGACTACTCAGCTATTAATATGGCTATATTATTTTCTGATGTCTCTTATGCCAGTGTGTAAATAAAGAAAGCTATGGTATCTTAATTTAAAAAAAAGTTTCAACAATACACATCACATGCTGTTTACAGTAGACTTGAACATCACTCTACAGATGGTCTGAGGTCATTATAAATGTTATTGGTTAAAATAGAGATGCCAAACAATGCTTGTGATTTGTTGACAGCTCTGCTGTATAATTGATACTAATGGGTCAGCAGTGCCATGTCTTATCTTGATGGCTGTTGTTGGTAGAATTTGATACATAACATTGTAAACTTAAATTTGAATCTCTTGACCAAGTATTCCATGTCCAGGTCACCTTTCACATTTAACCCAAGGCTGTGGTGGTGGAGCATTACAGATCATGTTCCAGTGCATTCTCTTATATAAATGCGAGTGATCCATAAATTCCAATAATTTGTGTTATGTACATGTTCATTGTCTATAATAGTACATAACAGTATACTCTATAAATCAACCACAAAACTCTCATTTATGATTCCGATCATAGTAATTTACTATCGCCAAGGGATGGGTTAACATCTGCTGATTGTGATCGGCCTCTCGTATGATATGTCATAATTTATTTGGCGTAGCGGATAAAATAGTTTGTTGTATATTTACCAAAATTAAATTACATCTTCTGCAAATGATACCTGGTGTCTTGGTTATATTACTAATCTTGGAAAATATCCCCAGAGAACATTGAATGTCACCTTTTGTGTTGTATTGTGTGAATTGGACATAATCTTCATTCTACTGCAATTTCCTAAAATAACTCTTATCGCGTGAAACCAGAAATGTGTTGTTCTGCAAGATATCCCCATAGCTCCATTGACACGACCAGATCAGCATACCAGTAAACACCCATAGGGCATAACAAGCCAGGAAATAGTGTGTCTGACATTTGCAGAATGAGATTTCCAGAGGGATAAATTAGCAAAGTTATCCCAGGGAGGCGAGACGAGACCACCTACAGTAATGCCCTAATTAATCAACTCCTTAACCACAGCAGAATTATGGGTAACTTTTCAGGATTTAGTCGGAAATATGGCTTGTTGCCATTCATCGGAAAGCTATTGGGGACTAAATCCTGAAAAGTTACCCATAATTCTGCTGTGGTTAAGGAGTCGATTAATTAGGGCGTTACTGTACTAGTAGATACCACCCCTGTTGCAACATCCCTGTTTATGATAGAATTTGCAATGATTTCCAAGAATCTTTCAATGCCCTCATATTCTTGGTTGATAGCACTCTATAAAGCAGGCAGTGTTTGTCATATGATAAACAGACAACTTTGCTAATACATCCGGGAGGATCCTGCGATTGTCAAAATACAGATCTATAGAGGTCATGTCGTGGTGTGTAACACTTGCATATTATTACCAACAATACCATAGTCAGAAATGGTAATGCCCTCAAGATCATATTATTATGCATATATAAGATATGAAATATATTGGTTTCATGAATGCACCATCTCAGAATTCCGAAGAAAAAAAAAAAAATCCTTCAAGGGAGGCGATACAGCCGACTAGTGCATACCACCCCTGTTGCAACATCCCTGTTTATGATAGAATTTGCAATGATTTCCAAGAATCTTTCAATGCCCTCATCTTCTGGGTACATGTATATACCTCTCTATACATCAGGCAGTATATGTCATATGGTAAACAGACAACTTTACTGGTGTGGAAACAAGATGAATAAGAGATACAGAGGATAATAAGAGATACAGAGGATCTCCAAAGAGTTATGTTGACAGAGAACATTGGTTGCAGTACAAGCTTTCATCTTTAAAATCGATGGTTGAATATAATATAGATAATACCGATAGAGTCTAGTTGAGGAATTTGTATATGAGGTCTTGATCGACTTTTTCAAAGTTGATCGGGGACTGCTTTGGAAATTTTTTGACGGGTCTATATGGTGTTGTCCATCTCATTAATAGAATAGAGTTGAATTGTCCTTGAAAAGCAAACTATATCAACAACACACAAAACAGCTCAGCTATAGACTGGCATATATCAGAACGAATATGGGTTCTGTCCAATTATTTTAAATGAGATACGGCCCTTTTTCGACTTAGAATTTGCCGCATTTTGGTATTGAAATTAGGGGCATATCAGATATTCTTTGTAAGCTCAAATTTTTAGAAGTGGTATTTCCTGTTTTGGATGCTTACAAATTTCCAGCCCAAACTAACATTCTTTTAACAATTATCTATAGTCTCAAATTAACATTATTTTTATTTACTTTTTCCCTTCTTTTGAGTTTCTATATCCCCTAATTTGCAGACGATAAAATGCATATCGAGGCGACTAATGGGTAAACATCTCCAACTTCAACTGGGGAACTTCAATCTGATCCTCATAGCAGCTGAGGCCTATTAAGCAGAATGAGGTCCCAGAGGGTGAATTTTGTGATGCTAGCCCACTGTGCATGATTTCACCCTATGGAGACCTCATTCTGCAAATGCAAGATGCACTAAATTCAGGATAGATAACAGGTAAACGAAGGAGTTAATTAGTAATGGCCTCATTTGGCATTTGAAGATTTCCTGTTATGATAATAAGTGTGTTGAAATCAGTTTCCCCTGATTCTGGGAGGGTTTCCTTGTCATAATTGGCAATCTCTTGCCAGCACCTGATGCACCTACAAATTTGATTAGGTTAATACACACTGCTAGGTGCTGCCCTGTTTCAATAAAAAAAATAAACATAATCTTTTAACGATACATTCATAGTTCCAGACCACCAGTTACAACAACAACAACAACATAAAACATCTAATTAATGTCTATATCTGCTTTTTTCTGTTGAGAAAAAGTTGAAAACCAAATATGACCTATAAACTGGACCCAGAAATACCAAAGAATATTATAAAATTCAACATCATACGAATTAGCATATTTCTTGTAGCACTTCTTGTTCCAAACATGTTATTTTATACAATAGAACCTAATAAAAAACTTGAAGTAAAATAGGTTTCGTAAAAATTAGTCTGGAACCCTGAATATATAATCTCTAAAATTTAAATGGAAATTAGATTATTTTTCTCATATAGTGAATTTTCAATTTAGGGGATATGGAGGTGGTTGCAGGATGAGATACCTTCCTGTACCAGTTGGGTATCAAATTTAACGCGGAATTTCATATAAAGATTTAACTTTATTTATGATAGGCCAAGTTTCCTTCGACTCTGAACATTTTGTTATATATCTGTTGGTATAGTGCAGTTACTGATATATAACAAGTTCGAAGGAAACTTGGACTAAATAGCTAATACAATAGATAGTCTAGCCCAAAGTGACTTCATGATGATCCAACAAATAACAACGTAACACTCTTATTGGAAATTGTCGGCCACATGGCCTTCTTTAGCCAAAACAAGTTATTCAGGTACATGTATGTACAATCAATATTAATGTTGACTCCAATTTAACAAGTCTGTTCAATAGTCACACCTTTGCTTCGATGTTTGTGCCTAGATCGACGATGATGTAATTATATGATGTTGCTTTTACCTGTGCCGTGAATTGGATTGCATATTCAGTCCATTCGGAATCTGCGTGTCCAAGCGCCTGATCCAGGCCTCTTCCTTCACTAGGCGCAAATGAAGTCTGCCATTGACCATGTCTAGAATGGAAAACATTAGGTCACGGGCACAATGTCCATTTGAATTAAAATGAGAAGAAACCTGCTTCTCATAATTAATGTCAAATAAGATCAGTAACACACAAGTGCTGTTCTCTATTGATGTATAATATGGGGGAGTTTATATGAGTGAATTGAGCAGTTGGTAAGCTGGGTAAGCCCGTTCTCCTATAGTGGTGCATGTTTAAAATTATATGCGTTTATAATTAGGCGATCAAGTCCTGTTAACCGAGTCAGCTCAGTTTGACAGACCGGGCTAGCCAAACTTCTCCTAACCTTTTTGTGAGAATTTTGTTCTAAAAATAGCCCCTTTTACTGTCCCGGGAATGTGATAAAAAATTCTAAAAAAAAAGTTATATTAATTGATAGAAGCTTTTCCGGACAGGTTTCCTTGATTATTTCATACCCACAAATTTATATAAAATTTGCCAGGAAAAGATTATCTTTAATTATGGTGGGACTTAAAACTTAAACTTACGTACGGTAAATGCGTCTTTGGCATTTTCTGTGCCAACAACGTTTTCTGCAGTTACTCGTAAGTTTCCTTTTTTTGTTATTTGCATATTTTTGTTTAAAATGACTTCATGGTGAAGTGATGCAAAATCACAGTCCAAAACTGCACTTCCAGTGTCTTCGTTCTATACAGTCATTGTAAATGGTGGAATTTACTGACCACAGACTGAAAGACACGATATGTACTGATCTGCACTGCCAGATTAGGACACCGATGTATTCCTGTGCCAGTGTTTTCTGCGATTACTCCTTTTTCATGATTTGTCATACATTTTCCTAATTTTGCCCCCTTTAAATAAAGAAGAGTCAGACATGAAACATCTGTATCTAAATATTTATCTGCCATGTTATTGATATAGAGGCTTCTTCACCACTACATGTATCTGTAATAACCAGCCTAATGCCAGTAAATTAATTCAATTTAGTTGGCTTTATTTACATAACCCAAAAGACCAGGACTGGCGCCAGGGACCATGTAAAATCAGCAAGCAGAAAGGCCACCAATGGCGCCACACTGAGACACCAATCAACCCAGGGCTCTACCACACTGAAGTTTATTACAGGAATTACAGCCACTATTTACCCATACTTCTGATCAGATATTATCCTTATAACTGGCGAAATGTCAACCCACATGTTATATCTCTTTATCAAATAGACCAGGAGTAACTAATTTAGTTCTGGGAATAATTTGTCAAGATAATGGCAGGGCAGCAAACCTGCAAATAGTGTGTCGGTCATTTGCAGAATGAGGTCCCCAGAGGGTGAATTTAGTGATGCTATCTGGCACAGTGGTCTAGTGTCACAAAATTCACCCTATGTGAACCTCTTTCTGCTTAGATCTCAACTGCTATGGGATACCTAGCATCAGATTGAAGTACCCCAGTTGATATTGGTGATGTTCCCCTGTTGATATTGGTGATGTTCACCCATTTGTCACTCTCGATTATACATTTTATCTTAAGCGTATTAGGGTATATAGAAACTTCCCGGGAGGTAAAAAGTAACTTAAAAATGTTAATTTGAGATTATAGATACTTTCTGGTAGATGAGGCCTAAGCAGAATGAGGTATCAGAGTGTGAGTTTGGTGATAACAACCCACTGTGCAGGATGGCATCACTAAATTCACCCTCATAGTACCTCATTCTGCAAATGACAGACACACTATTTGCAGGCTTGCAGGGCGGTGCTATCTGTATAGCAATATCTATCAAACTTACTATTGCTCATAGCTGGCAATGGAATTCCTATTGATTTCTCACAAAAGACATAACTTCAACGAATACCCAGTGAGTTTTTAGTTATTGTCTAAGCTGACCTCATAAATGTCTTTTATTCTCATATGGATAATAGTCTGCTGTAGGCTATTGGATATTAACCAATAAATATGAAATGTAAATTATTTTCTGTTAGAACAAGGCCTGCAATGATTCATACCTTCAACATTCCAAAGTGACTCATGATTCCTGTGTGTACAGTAATGCCCTAAATAATCGACTACTTAACCACAGCAGAATTATGGGTAACTTTTCAGGATTTAGTCGGAAATATGGGAGAGCTATCCGATGAGTGGCAACAAGCCATATTTCCGACTAAATCCTGACAAGTTACTCATAATTCTGCTGTGGTTAAGGAGTCGATTATTTAGGGCATTACTGTAGGTGGTCTAAAACACCGAAAAACAACAAAACCATGGGCTGAAACAAGGACCCAATGGTAACCAGCCTAGCCATGTCAAACTGAGAGAAGTCCCTTCTACCTATTTCTTAATGTTTGAGTCCCCAATTATTTCTATTTAGAGTCAGTGATGTTGACTAGTATTGGCATGATATAATACAAAAAATATATATATTCCACCAGGATACATAACAGCTGTGGCCTAGGAGTGTCCACCAAGTGATAGAGATTATCAGATTCACACCAAGACTTACATCTTTATTTACCCACAATGCATCAAAATTTAAAACTAGGAGATAGAGTTATTCCCCCAGGCCACTACATCGAAAACAATAGACTGGCAGTACAGTACACATCAACTTTCTCTCAGACAAGTTGTTACTTTCCTAATAAGCGTTTTTCAATCTGGAGCATCATATACAGTAATGCCCTAAGTAATCGACTTCTTAACCACAGCAGAATTATGGGTAACTTTTCAGGATTTAGTCGAAAATATGGCTTCTTGCCATTCATCGGAAAGCTCTCGTGGAGAGCTTTTCGATGAATGGCAACAAGCCATATTTCCGACTAAATCCTGAAAAGTTACCCATAATTCTGCTGTGGTTAAGAAGTCGATTACTTAGAGCATTACTGTAGTTATTTAAATTTTATGCGATCAATGGTATCTCGTCTCGTCTCGACTAGATTTATTCTGGTAAAGAACTATTCTTATTCTCTAACCCTTACATAACCTTTCCATGACTGGAGCTTCCTGAAACTTTGTGAATACCCTGTGCCAATGCATTCTCTTATATATACAGTAATGCTCTAAATAATCGACTCTAGGGTTGCCACGACTATGAGTTTTCACAATCGACTAATCGACCGCTATAGTCGACGGTTAGTCGATTAATCGTTTATATATGTGGCCTATATGTGATCAAATCGAAATTACAATGACTACATTACATCCAGTCTGAACGCAGTTATAAACTGTCAGTCAGCCGGCTTGTCATTCTGACGCTCCCGCCTGTCATCGGCCACCTAAACTCAAATTTACGCGGCTGGTAAATGCCCTCCTCATCGCTATTCCCGCGGACCAGAAATTTAAAACATATCTGTCCAGTCAATCAATGTTCCTGTGAACATGCACCGCGGTCATGGTGACAAATGAATGCATGCAGAATTGTCGCATACTTATTGAAAACGGACTATAGTTAGTTTTGCAGAAAAACTACATTATGTACCGATTGCGTCACCTAACATATTATAGCACTTAATCTTTATTTTGCGGGTTTCGATGTGTGCGCGCGCTGCCTGTTGCTGTACTTTTAGTTTTGTTACCGGTATTCAAAGTGTGCGCAACGCATCGTGCAGCGGGTGGGGTATATACGTTACCAAGTTGGAGAATGTATTGTATTTAGCACTAATAAGTGATGACACCAACTTGTTATTGATTAACTGTCTAGTAACACTGAACATTCATGTTCCGTGAACTTTGTGACTTTGTCAATTATTATCAATAATGGTGAACGTTTTACAGTATGAAATTTGAAAAAAAGAAAGAAATATAGATGCAGTCCCATGCACGTCGTCCATTTTGGATATGATGGTCGCTAATTACAGATCCATAGCAAGATACGTTTACATTTAAATATAATATATAAACAATGGCAAGCCTGTAACACGACATCAATGGCACACCGAACTCTTTGAATATACCGCCAAACGTCGGCTGCGTTATCAAAGGAAGCTATTAACTTTTACTTCCAGGCATGGTATTTGCGTATAGTACTGCTTAAATACACAACCATACCCCCCCAGTTTTGGCGATTAGTCGACGAATGTAAATAACAGTCGACTACCACACCTGCCGAAGGTTAGTCGATTAATCGAATAATCGTGGCAAGCCTAATCGACTCCTTAACCACAGCAGAATTATGGGTAACTTTTCAGGATTTAGTCGGAAATATGGCTTGTTGCCATTTATTGAGAGCTTTCCGATGAATGGCAACAAGTCATATTTCCGACTAAATCCTGAAAAGTTTATAGGCCGACCCATAATTCTGCTGTGGTTAAGGAGTCGATTAATTAGGGCATTTCTGTATAAGGTTATATATAAAAGAATGCAGTGGCCTAACAATATTTGCATTGACCTTGTAAGCCAGTGCATTCTCTTACATATGCATGGCTCCCTGTGGGAGACTCAAATATACGGTATAGGGCGATTCTCCAGATAAGAGGCAAATATCCGAAAATTGAAAAGGTATTTTAGACTAAAGCAGTTGGCATTTAGTTAAGGTATTGATATAAGGCTAACAACATTCAAATAGTTTTGGTTGAAATGTGATTGTTTGTGTGATTTTTATCGACATATATCTCCTACGTGAAAATCCAAACATAACTCTCTTTTTCCTGTATTGTATACCCTGCATATTAAGCACTGTTTAAACATTAAGATTGGCAATGTTATTATGTAAATGTAACCTGGGAACACATTTCATGGAATAGAAATGAAATAATTATACTATATATCCGATAGACGCATTTTTTCAATCCCAAAATTTGGCCCTTTATCAATGTCCCGTACAACACTTTTTAAACCATTTTTCTGTCCCAGAAAGACCAACTTGCCATATGATCACCCATATTTCAGTTTCAATGCCTCTGTATATAAGCCATCAAGCAAGAAATGAGACCTAACTCATTGTCCTTTCTCAGTACTCAAATTGTTATTGTCCCGTACAACACTTTGGGGTGTTGTACGGGACATGTCCCGTACAACACTATTTAACTGATGAATTTTACTGCTCTTATAAAGTTCAATATATTGCATTTGGTTGACATTTATTACTAAAACACACATATACCGTGTAGATACATAATTGTTACACAATTATATTGTCTATATTACTATAAATATACTCTTGGGTACTCTTAGAATAATACGTACGGACTATGTCCCTTGTACCACCCTGTGTGCCCATGTCCTGCATATACCGGACATTCAAATAACTCTACTTTTGTTGGAATATCGATACCGTACACTAAAGTACCCACCCACGACCCCATGATCGTATGTAAGTACCCACCCACCACCCAATCCCGCTATCCATAGTATCTTATGCGCCGCAGGCGCCACTACTTACTCATGATCGTTTGTATGTAAGTGACCCACCCACCACCCCATCCCGCCACTCATAGTATCTTATGCGCCGCAGGTGCCACTACATACTCATGATCGTATGTATGTAAGTACCCACCTACCACCACACCCCGCCACCTATAGTATCTTATGCGCCAAAGGCGCCCCTACATACTCATGATTGTATGTATGTAAGTACCCACCCACCACCCCATCCCGTTACCCATAGTATCTTATGCGCTGCAGGTGCCACTACACACTCATGATCGTATGTGTGTAAGTACCCACCCAATCCCATCATTCATGGTATCTAATGCGCCGCAGGCGCCACTACATACTCATGATCGTATGTATGTAAGTGACCCACCTACCACCCCATCCCGCCATTCATAGTATCTTATATGCCGCAGGCGCCACTACATACTCATGATCGTATGTATGTAAGTACCCACCCACCACCCCATCCCGCCACCCATATTATCTTATGCGCCGCAGGCACCACTACATACTCATGATCGTATGTAAGTACCCACCCACCACCCAATTCCGCCATCCATAGTATCTTATGCGCCGCAGGCGCCACTACATACTCATATGACCCACCCACCACCCCATCCCGCCACTCATAGTATCTTATGCGCCGCAGGTACCCCTACATACTCATGATCGTATGTATGTATGTAAGTAAACAATCCACCACCCCATCCCGCCACCCATAGTATCTTATGCGCTGCAGGCGCCACTACACACTCATGATCGTATATATGTAAGTACCCACCCACCACCCATAGTATCTTAAGCGCCGCAGGCGTCACTACATACTCATGATCGTATGTATGTAAGTGATCCACCCACCACCCCATCCCGCCCCATCCCCACCCCATCCCGCCACCCGCAACCGCGTCTACATACTCATGATCGTATGTACATGTATGTAAGTACCCACCCACCACCCAATCCCGCCATCCATAGTATCTTAATCGCCGCAGGCGCCCCTACATACCCATGATCGTATGTATGTAAGTACCCACCCACCACCCCATCCTGCCATGCATAGTATCTCATGCGTCTCAGGCGCCACTACATTATCATGATCGTATGTAAGTACCCACCCACCACCCATCCCGCCACCTATAGTATCTTATGCGCCGCAGGCGCCACTACATACTCATGATCATATGTATGTAAGTACCCACCCACCACCCAATCCCGCCATCCATAGTATCTTATGCACCACAGGCTCCCCTACATACCCATGATCGTATGTATGTAAGTACCCACCCACCACCCCATCCCACCACCCATAGTATCTTATGCGCTGCAGGCGCCACTACATACTCATGATCATATGTATGTAAGTGACCCACCCACCAACCCATCCTGCCACCCATAGTATCTTATGCGCTGTAGGCACCCCTACATACTCATGATCGTATGTATGTAAGTAAACAACCCACCACCCCATCCTGCCACCCATAGTATCTTATGCGCCGCAGGCGCCCCTACATATTCATGATCGTATGTATGTAAGTAAACAACCCACCACCCCATCGCGCCACCCATACTATCTTATGCGCCGCAGGTGCCTCTACATACTCATGATCGTATGTATGCAAGTACCCACCAGCCACCACCACCCCATCCCGCCACGTATAGTATCTTATGCGCCACAGGCGCCCCTACATACTCATGATCGTATGTATGTAATATCAATGGGTATGATACTTAAGTGAAAAATATGTAGCTTTGAACCATTTCATTAAATTATACAATAATAATCTCTGATGGAAAATTATGTCCCGTACAACACTTTTCCAGTTGTCCCGTACAACACCAGTATTTTTCAACAAAATCTTGAATGTAAATGAACCCCATTACAATAGTTATGTCAACTTTGCAAAAGGGTTAACTTTCTGAGCACACAAAGGACACATCCTGACAAGTACCTTCATCATTGGATTGAATATGTCGTTGAAAGTCATTGACCACAAAACCAGTTCCCAAATTATGTCCCGTACAACACCGCATATTTTTACTATTTAAAAAAAAATAGATCTCTATGAACAATCAAGTTTTATTGTGCTTGTTATATGTGCCTAGCAGCATTGCCAGAGTATATTATATATCGCAAGTTTAATTTCCTGAATAAAATAGGGGCCATATAAGAGTATAAATGTCCCGTACAACACCTGGAGAATCGCCCTATAAGAGAATTCACTGGCACATGATCTTTAATGCTGCACCAGCGCAGCTCCCATCATGAGGGGTTTAATGTTCCCTTGCAAATTGGATATACAGACAAATTATAGTGACAGTGGGTATGTACCTGTGCAGGCACAGTTAATTGGCTCCATGAAGAATTTGAGACATTTAAACTGTCAGGTGGAAATAGATTAATTTTATTTAGTGCATTCCTCTACATTAGATACATCATTAGTCACTGGATGTTTCAGTTGGTGCATGGAGAGTGAAGCCAGGGGGATCAAATAAATATCAGGCATACTTCCATCTAGATCATGCCAGGAACCTTTACTCTGGCTATTAACGCCCGTTGAGATCATATTCCATCAGTTCAAAACCTTGGAACTTTTTTAAGTTTTGACAGGGAACCTTATAAAGTCGAAAAATGACACGGTGAATATATTTCTTAGTTATTATCTGTTCCTTAATAATGTACTTCACTGTAGATGAAGGTCCTAACTCAAAATTTTACGATTTAATGGACTTTGTGAGTGATTTCGATTTGCGTCGCTTACAACTATGGAATTTCTCCTGGGCAATTTATTCAATGTTTATTGCAATTTTGAGTTGGGACCTTCACCTTCAGCGAAGTACACTATTAAGCAACAGGTATTAACAAAGAAATATATTCCCATGTTATTTTTTCGACTTTATAAGGTTCCCTGTCAAAACTTAAAAAAGTTTCAAGGTTTTGTACTGGTGGAATATGATCGCTACGGGCGTTAGCCATGCAGATTAGAAATTCATGGCATGATCTAACTTCCATCAGGTTTGAAATTAATGTGCTGGAAATTTTCAAAATGAGGTCTTCAGAGGGTGAATTTACTGATGCTACCCCACACAGCGGTCAAGAATCACCAAATTCATCCTCTGGGGACCTCATTTTGCTAATAGGCCTCATCTTCTCTGGAAAGTATCTTTATTATCAAATTAACAAGTTTTTAACACCATTATAACTCTGCCAAGGGTACCCGAGTCACCTCACCAAATTTTGTTTAAATCAGTCCAAAATCTTGTGTTATGTACTGGTAAATTTGTTTGGAGCGACATTAAACCCAATTCACCTATTCCATCCCATGCCTTTGGACTACTTAGCTATTGATAAGGCTATATTATTTCCTGATGTCTCTTATGCCAATGTGCAGATAAAGAAAGCTATGGTATCTAATTTAAAAAAAAGTTTCAACAATACACATCAGATACAGTTAACAGTAGACTAGAACACCATTCTACAGATGGTCTGAGGTCATTATAAATGTTATTGGTTTCATAGTGTTGTTGGTAGAATTTGATAAATTATCATTGTAAACTTAAATCGGAATCTCTTGACCAAGTATTCCATGTCCAGGTCACCCTTTCACATTTAACCCAAGGCTGTGGTGGTGCTGCATTACAGGTCCTGTTCCAGTGCATTCTCTTATATAAATGCGAGTGACCCATAAATTCCAGTAATTTGTGTTATGTACATTGTCTATAATAGTACATAACAGTATACTCTCATGATAATTCAACATCAAAACTCTCATTTATGATTCCAATCATCGTAATTTACTATCGCCAAGGGATGGGTTAACATCTGCCGATTGTGATCGGCCTCTCGTTTTGTTTTGTTTTTCTTTATCCCCAAATTGGCAGATGACACAATGCATAATCAAGGTGCCCAATGAGTGAACATCTCCATCTTCACCATCTGGGAACTTAAATCTGTGTCTAGGTCTCCCATAGCAGATGAGGTCATGCAGAATGAGGTCTCCAGAGGATGAGTTTGTTGATGATAACCACTGTCACTAAATTCACTCTCGGCACCATATTTTCAGGGTTGACTTCCATTCTGTTCCTTATTACCTGGGGCTCAGTTCTGATTAAAACCATACTCAGACTCTAAAAGTACTTTTAGAGTCTGAGTATGGTTTTAATCAGAACTGCCTGGGGCTATATGCGTTTTAGGCTTTCCCCTCTGTGACATCTGTGTTCTATTTTAGCAAACACAGTCTTTCCATGACATATGGGTAAAGCTGCTTTCGCATACATGTGCTTAACGCATGCGTTTTACAGATGCGTTAGGCGGACGTCCGCTTTAAGCTTTCACATGCCTCCGTTTACCTCTGTGCGTACGCGTCTGTTAACGGATGCGTGAAGAATTATTTGTGTTTACATATTGTCCTTTCGTCATGGATTCCCCTGGCGACGAGGACGTTCAGCAATATAATTTGGTAATATATCCCATGATATTGTTATATTTAACAGAAATACCGACATACCAAATGCTGAATTATGGTATAGTGAATATTGAATATTGAATCTATATTGATGTTGACTTGAATTTAGCGTCAGTTAAAACAACTGATGAACTATACCCTCCCCAAAATAAACAACAAATACTATACACACTGTGTCACCCTGCCATCATGCATGAACTGAGAGCTTAATTGCCTTCATATTCTCCATGTCCCGAGTTTTTCATGTTGTTTATAATAGTTTCCCATGAATTTTGGGACATCTGTGCATCATGGCATCCAATATTTTTAGGATTGAAGAGGTGTTCATATTTCCGTACTGAATCTATAAGTTTCTCGTCAAAACAAGCGCTGTACCTATTCTTTTTAGGCATAGTATACCTGGTATACCTATGCTCCTATATGCGAGACTGCCAGCAAAAATGCTAACTTCCCACAAAACCATGGCATTCTATGTCATTTAATGTATATTTTGACCTATACATGCCATCACAATTATTTAATTCTTGTTTAATTTGACCCAAGAATAGATAACATGGTGCCAGCTATCATACGCTCCCACATATAATAGCATTCTCATTCGTAAACACCACAAAATATCTGCGGTATCTCCCATGATTACGACATCGCACCGAATACCCCTGTCCGCTTGTGCGCTTTAATAGCGGATAGGTTTTCGGTCTTGGAGCGAAAAGTTATGCGCGCATGCACGCGCGCGCATTTTGCGGATGGTATGTGAAAGCCCCAGTGATAACATTGGAGACCGAAACGATGCGCGTACGGATGCGTAAAACGCATGCGTTAAGCGCATGTATGTGAAAGCAGTTTTAATCTATTTATGATGCTACCACCTATACTGCGTCCACATCGGTGGTTTATGACCCCTATTGATAAATTGTCAATAAGAAACCAGTTATTAATATGCGTAGTCAATGCAATGCACAATAGAGAACTTTTATACATAACAAGATCCTCCAATCGGCCCCTGAAAAGAGTCAGTTATAACCGTGTTCTAATCACACTGTCATGGCATGCAGGCCTATAAGATGGTGATTGCATTATCAACCCATGCAGATGACTGATCACCTGAAAATGGGACATGGGGATACACTGGCGATGTCTTGTCTTTCAAAAGAACGAATGATCTTTGCTTATATGCATATTCCCTGGATGTGTATAATACTGTACACAAGCTTTGTACATCTTGCCGATGTGTGGCTGTAGTTTGCACTATTACTGAAATCTTTTCAGTGACATTTCATCCATGGCACCTCCCTCCCTCCCATTTCTGAGTATCAAACATTCTGTTAAATTAGGCAAATTAATCACTTAGGGTCAGAGAACGAAACCTTTACATGTCTACCTGTCACTAACAGGTCATTGACAAGTAGATTCTAATGCTACCTGTCTCCTATGACAAATGAGCCTAATCTACAGGGTTCTGTTAGAATGTAGTTCTAATAACATCTACTTATGTCAGTTTGAGAATCTCTGAGTCGGAGCTTGATATATCCAGACATGCCTGAGTTTAGTTTGTCTGTCATTTGCAGAATGAGGTCCCCAGAGGGTGAATTTAGTGATGCTATACTGCATAGCGGGCTAGCATCACCAGATTCACCCTCTGGAGACCTCATTCTGCATGGCCTCATCTGCTATGGGAGACATATGCTCAGATTGAAGTTCCCAAATGGTGAATATTGTGATGTACACCCATTGGGAATCTCGATTATGCAATGTGTTGTCTGCCAATTTGGGGATACAGAGAAACTAAACTGAAAATGAAATAGAATCTTTGTGAAGAAGTTTCTATAGAAATTTGACAATAAAGAAATTTTTCAGAGAAGATGAGGCCTAAGCAGAATGAGGTCTCCAGAGGATGAATTAGTGATGCTAGCCCACTATGCAGGATAGCGTCACTAAATTCACCCTCTGACGACCTCATTCTGCAAATGACAGGTACCTTGTTCTCAGGCCTGTATCCAGAACAATATGCTGTTAATTTATCTACACTGTTGCCACCTACACTACTAAAATTATATTTATTTATGAGAAGGAACTATTGGGTGAGACATTTTAAAGGCATAGTGTGACCCTATAAAAGCCCAGCTGGGCGATTTTGAAAAAATAGTATAAAAGCCCAGCTGGGCGGTATTAGAGTAAACTCCAAATTAAAGGATATTTTGGATGCAATAGTGATCGATTATTACTTTTGGACAACTAATATATATATTTCTTTGCGAATATCCCGAAAACTTGCCATCAGAAAGCTTTCGGAGCGAATATTGCAGACCGAAGCATCGACGGATGACCGAAGTAAATTTTGCTAATTTTCACTCAGTTTTCGCTCATTTTTGGCTATTTTCTAATTCTATACATCAATACAAGGATGTTTACATGTTGTAACACAACAAGTGACCATTTTTTTAAATACATACTAAAGGGTTTTTCTAAGTACATCTTTTAAAACGAGTTTTGAGACGATATATATCGAATAACGTGGAACCGCCCAGCTGGGCACTTTTGATAAATATTGTCTTCACAGATTTTTTGCATATTTCTACACTTTTACACAAATTCTGATGAGTACAAACATAACAAATGATCATATTTTGTTGCACGCACCAACGTTTTCTTAAAATTTAAATCATTTGAAACGAGTATTTACATGATTTTAATGAAATATTATGATCAACGTTTTTTAACGATTTCTTCGTTTTCACACCAACTCAAGTGCATCTGTGTGTTCACAAATATGAAATAACCATATATTATTTGTAAACGCTGAGAATATGTTCATTTGGATCATTTAGAACCAGTATTTAAACGATTTTCGAACTCCCACTGAACCTCCCAGCTGGGCGGTTACGAACCTCCTGGCTGGGCTGTTACGAACGTGACTAGGCGGGTACGAACCTGGCTGGGCGGTTACGAACTATCATGCTAACTGATGCTTAAAAGATAATGTTACTTGTGTGTATGAACCGGTCATATGCGGGGTAGGTTCTCATATTATCCGCCGGTCATATGGGGGAGGTTCTCATATGAACATATTATCCGCTGGTCATATGCTGTGGAGGTTCATATTATTCGCCGGTCATACGCGAGGGAGGTTCTCATATTATCTGTCGGTCATACGCGGGGGAGGTTCTCATATTATCCGCCGTTCATACGCGGGGGAGGTTCTCATATTATCCACCGTTCATACGCTGGGGAGGTTCTCATATTATCCGCCGGTCATATGGGGGAGGTTCTCATATGAACATATTATCCTCCGGTCATATGCGGTGGAGGTTCATATTATTCGCCGGTCATACGCGAGGGAGGTTCTCATATTATCTGTCGGTCATACGCGGGGGAGGTTCTCATATTATCCGCCGTTCATACGCTGGGGAGGTTCTCATATTATCCGCCAGTCATATGGGGGAGGTTCTCATATGAACATATTATCCTCCGGTCATATGCGGTGGAGGTTCATATTATTCGCCGGTCATACGCGAGGGAGATTCTCGTACGCGGGGAGGTTCTCATATTATCCACCTGTCATACGTGTGGGATGTTCTCATATGTCCCTCGTGTACTTATGACCGGCGGATGTGAACCTCCACCGTGTATGACCGGCGGATAATATGTTCATATGAGAACATCCCACACGTGTATACCGGTGGATAATATGAGAACCTCCCCCGCGTATGAGAATCTCCCTCGCGTATGACCGGCATATAATATGCACCTCCACCACATATGACCGGCGGATAATATGTTCATATGAGAACCTCCCCCATATGACCGGCGGATAATATGAGAACCTCCCCCACATATGAGAATCTCCCTCGCGTATGACCGGCGAATAATATGAACCTCCACCGCATATGACCGGCGGATAATATGTTCATATGAGAACCTCCCCATATGACTGGCGGATAATATGAGAACCTCCCCCGCATATGAGAATCTCCCTCGCGTATGACCGGCGAATAATATGAACCTCCACCACATATGACTGGCGGATAATATGTTCATATGAGAACCTCCCCCATATGACTGGCGGATAATATGAGAACCTCCCCCGCATATGAACGGCGGATAATATGAGAACCTCACTCGCGTATGATCGACCGGCGGATAATATGAACCTCCACCGTGTATGACCGGCAGATAATATGTTCATATGAGAACATCCCACGCCTATGGCCGGTTGATAATATGAGAACCTCCCCCGTGTATGATAATCTGCCTCGCGTATGACTGGCGAATAATATGAACCTCACCGCATATGACCAGCGGATAATATGTTAATATGAGAACCTCCCCATATGACCGGCGGATAATATGAGAACCTTCCCCACGTATGACCGGTTCATACACACAAGTAACATTATCTTTTAAGCATCAGTTAGCATCATAGTTCGTAACCGCCCAGCCAGGTTCGTACCCGCCCAGTCACGTTCGTAACCACCCAGCCGGGAGGTTCATAACCGCCCAGCTGGGAGGTTCAGTGGGAGTTCGAAAATCGTTTAAATACTGGTTCTAAATGATCCAAATGAACAAATTCTCGGCGTTTACAAATAATATGTGGTTATATGTTATTTTTGAACACACAGATGCACTCAAGTTGGTGTGAAAACGAAGAAATCGTTAAAAAAACGTTGATCATAATATTTCATAAGCGCAGTTCGAAGAACACTCATTAAAATCATGTAAATACTCGTTTCAAATTATTTAAATTTTAAGAAAATGTTGGTGTGTGCAACAAAATATGATCATTTGTTATGTTTGTACTCCAGGGCGCATCAGAATTTGGGTAAAAGTGTAGAAATATGCAAACATCTGCGAAGACAATATTTATCAAAAGTGCCCAGCTGGGCGGTTCCACGTTATTCGATAGATATCGTCTCAAAACTCGTTTTAAAAGATGTACTTAGAAAAACCCTTTAGTGTATTTTTAAAAATGGTCACTTGTTGTGTTAAAACATGTAAACAATAAAACATCCTTGTATTGATGTATAGAATTAGAAAATAGCCAAAAATTAGCAAAAATTTACTTCGATGCTTCGGTCTGCAATATTCGCTCCGAAAGCTTTCTGATGGCAAGTTTTCAGGATATTCGCAAAGAAATATATATATTAGTTGCCCACAAGTAATAATCAATCACTGTTGCATCCAAAATATCCTTTAATTTGGAGTTTACTCTAATACCGCCCAGCTGGGCAGCCCAGCTGGGCTTTTATACTATTTTTTCAAAATCGCCCAGCTGGGCCGCCCAGCTGGGCTTTTATAGGGTCTCGCATAGTGTGCTTGATATTTATGGTCGTTTGTTAAACTTATTATCTGAACATCTCCTAAGGGAACTACTAATCATTGAGTATTTAGTATAGAAAGTGTTAAATATTAGAAAAAAATACTGATAATTGAATAAAAACACCTCATCTGTCCACTTCTCAAATTCATGTTTTATTACACACTTGTTCCTAGAAGTACAGTGTTATTGCTGGGCCATATTTACAAATCCGTATGGAATGTATGTTCCATATGCATCTCATTGACGTCAAATGACGTACATGACGTTAGCCTCAACCATGAAACCGGAACTTTAAAATAAAAGCTCCATCACACATGACAAAACAAGCACTGTATATGTCTAAATAAATCTTGAAGCACTGTAGTTTTAATGCACAGATTCTAGGATGCGTGATGTATAATAAACACAGAACGACACGTTGTGCCATTGCAGAAGGATAAAACTTGAAGCTGTGCCTCTCGTTCTATCCTTCCGCTCTTGCACTCGTGCTGTATCAACAAACGTATTAATATTGTGTTGTTCTGTGTATATCTCACATGTAAGGGTATGCACAGGCAAACTTCTCAGGTGGTAGGGATGCGGACTGGACCGCAAAAAAATGGACCACCTTCAGTGGACCGCTTTGGATTGGTCCATCCATAACGGTCCGGTACTGTAACGGTTCGCACATTTGAATACATAGATGTATGCCTATCTTAAGTACTGGCCCTACTGGGGTTAACTGGTACGGAACTCCGAAGTTCCAATCGCCATCCAATGCACATCGCAAATGTCTGGTCACCTGGTGTCAGATCACATAGTCTGCAGCTTGTGAGATATCCTTTGATGTCAGCGACATCAAACAACAGTGAGTACCGCCCATATGTCTTTTGATTCCGCCGATCGCCACATGCTTGAGTTAGTGACTAAGTATTTGACAGATATGCACACATACATGTAACTATTTACATGATCATGTCACATGGTACACGTTCAGTGACTTCGAGTGTTGGCAGATGCCAGATGGTTCCAGAATATGATGTCAACTAACCCTCATCTATACATTTCAATGTACTGAACATATGTCGAGAATCATGATATACAGTAATGCTCTAAGTAAGCGACTTCTTAACCACAGCAGAATTATGGGTAACTTTTCAGGATTTAGTCGGAAATATGGCTTGTTGCCATTCATCGGAAAGCTCTCGGGGAGAGCTTTCCGATGAATGGCAACAAGCCATATTTCCGACTAAATCCTGAAAAGTTACCCATAATTCTGCTGTGGTTAAGAAGTCGCTTACTTAGAGCATTACTGTACTAGCCTATAGTTGGCAATATCTAACTCCAGGTAACTACATCCAAGTGACAAGTAGAACTTTAAGAATATTTCGAGCCCTGCTTGGGGTGCCAAACCTGTGTCATTTCCTTCTCCCCCCACCCACAACCTTCTGAATATTTCAGGAGAATGATATATATATGACCAAATAAATTTGGTATTCTTATCTTAGTTGAAGGACTCCTAACATATCACCTTAAAACTCAATGTATTCTCATTCCAGATCCACAGAGAATCCTATTCCAAAAGCTCAATTGGTCTTCATGTGATAGTGGTCAATGAGGTTCAGGTTTGTATGATTTCTATTTATACCCCATACTTTACTTTTTGATGATCCATTTAGCACTCTAAACTGCCATTTTTAAGTGTTTCAACCTATTTTGTTCGCAAAGTTTAGAAACTGGTGAATCGCAGTGTCTCGTCAGGAGTGAGCGCATATCTTATTCCTCAAATCAATGAGGGATCAATACAAATGTCTACTTCTGTGTGCATATTAGATAGAGTCTGTCTCACGACAGCCGAGTAACGTGAAGACCTTTATAGGCTTCGTATGTTGTTTCAAAAACCTTCAGGCATTTGCGGCAATCATTATTGAATTATTGGTATTTATCCATCTTGACATGAAATCTGATATGATGGGTCATGTGATCGTGGTCGCAACCCAAGACAAGTAGTTGTGTGCTAAGCTCTATTACTTAAGTCTGCGGAGAACACACCTCACAGGTATTTTGTTTTGCAAGGCATAATGCTTAGCAATAATCCTCAGGCGGCGGGTGTCTCTTGGGAAGAAATTAACAAGAACTTAAAGACATATTAGTGTTTATTTCACTTCTTCAAACTAATATTTTAATGGCTTAGCCACTGCACACATTTCAAGAATGTGTCATTAAACTATGATTTTCAAAAACTTCAACAACAACTGATGTAACCTTTCATCAAATAGGACATCCAAACTATGCATGAATGTAAACAAATAGTCCTCCGATTAGTCTGGAATGATGCAATGAATCACTGGTAAACAAACGAGAATGATATCTCCAACAAGAGTCACTATATGTAATTTATATGATAGAATGACTTTTGTGCTGGCAATTTTTATACAGAATTTATTAACCCCTTTCTTTACTATCAATCTTTATTGAAAAAACATTAACTAATAGGTAAAGTAACCAGAAGTAACCATTTGTACCCTGTGTACCCATGGGCCTGAAATTAGTCCAGGAAATATGTTTTCAAATTTGTAAACAAGGTACTTTGAGATTTCTAAGAAAAAAAAAATAAAAGTAACAAATGTAACATTAACTAATAGTTAAAGTAACCAGAAGTAACCATTTGTACACCGTGTACCCATGGGCCTGAAATTAGTTCAGGAAATATGTTTTCTAATTTGTAACCAATGTAACAGGGTACTTTGAGATTTCTAAGAAAAAAAGTAAAAGTAACAAATGTAACATTAAAGTAACCAGAAGTAACCATTTGTACCCCGTGTACCCATGGGCTGTAAATTAGTTCAGGAAATATGTTTTCTAATTTGTAACCAATGTAACAAGGTACTTTGGGATTTCTAAGAAAAAAAAATAAAAGTAACAAATGTAACATTAACTAATAGGTAAAGTAACCAGAAGTAACCATTTGTACCCCGTGTACCCATGGGCCTGAAATTAGTTCAGGAAATATGTTTTCTAATTTGTAACCAATGTAACAGGGTACTTTGAGATTTCTTAAAAAAAAAAAAAAGTAACATTAACTAATAGGTAAAGTAACCAGAAGTAACCATTTGTACCCCATGTACCCATGGGCCTGAAATTAGTTCAGGAAATATGTTTTCTAATTTGTAACCAATGTAACAGGGTACTTTGAGATTTCTTAAAAAAAAAAAAAAATGTAACATTAACTAATAGGTAAAGTAAATATAAGTAACCATTTGTACCCCGTGAACCCATGGTCCTGAAAGTAAGTCAGGAAATATGTTTTCTAATTTGTAACCATTGTACCCGACGTAACAACAGGGTACAAAAGTTCTGATATTTTTTCGGCGTACCAAAATTGCCATATATATGGTATGTAGACATACAGAATTACTATCGGACTAAATGAATTGTCCCATTCAGTTATAAAAGTATACATTGGAATGGTCTATTTTTCTTTCGGAGGTATGTTCAGGAAAAATAAGCAGATGACAAATAATGCAAGTGCAGATGGATTCCTATCCATTGGTGAACATTTCCTATGGGAACTACAATACTGGTCAATGAGTATTTTGTCGTAAAGAATGGGCTCAAACGGACCCAAGGCATTCGCAGTGGGTAAATGTAAAAAAAATTATAGAAGTCTGTAAAAACATCACCACTATTAAGAAGAACATAGAGAAATAGATAAAATTTCTTATATTCATTATGGATAGTTCATCAAGAACAAAACTGTTGCAGTGATTTGTCAACAAACATGGCTAATCGTGTACTAAGTTCAAATATTTAGTCCCAATATGAATTTCAGAATATTTTCCAATGCTTTGACCTTTTCCAATGTTTACCGTCAAGTTTTGAATAAACCAGACTAAAACTAGACTATTGGAACTTTTATCGGTAGTTCCACTGTTTACATAACAATGGTTTTGATATGCGAAATATCATTATTGGAGAGTTACTAAATGATGAAAATAAGAACACAGTCAATCTATTTTTTCATGTGCTCGTTGATGATATTTGTTTTACATACAGTAATGCCCTAAATAATCGACTCCTTAACCACATCAGAATTATGGGTAATTTTTCAGGATTAAGTCGGAAATATGGCTTGTTGCCATTCATCGGAAAGCTCTCGCTGAGAGCTTTGCTATGAATGGCAACGAGCCATATTTCCGAATAAAATCCTGAAAAATTACCCATAATTCTGCTGTGGTTAAAGAGTCGATTATTTAGGGCATTACAATACTTGTATGATATTTCACATGAGCCCACCAAGAAGGCCTTGGGGTCCCTTTAAAATGTCTGCTTTCAAGTTTTTTCGCTGTCTGCCCCAGCGGAATGTTTTACTTCACTTCAACCACACAATATATGATCGCCTCCAATTGATAATCTAGTCACAAATAAATTAACTGATCTATCATGACAGTTATAACTGATAGTTATCAATCAGATGGGTTTCGACTATAATTTATACCGAACCCCGGATTCAAATTATCATTTGTAGCTATAACTGTCATCAGATTTTATACAGTTATAACTTATGTTCTTAATTGGGGTTGGGGTTATGAATTAAATTGGACCGTTACATAAATATTTTTGTAAAATGACAAAACAAAAAGTTGACATAAACATGCACTGGAGTTATTACAGGGAACAGCCTAGAGGGTGACTTGGGAGATATCTTCTCCTTAAATTGTGTCAGTTCTCCCCATTTTTCTCCTAGGGAGAAGTGACTTCTCTCTCATATACCACTATGCATTTTTAAAGGAATTATTTTGTGAAAACAATGTTTTTTTTCTTCTCATAATACTAATTATATTTATTTAAATATTTAAAGTACCCATTTCGCCAAGATAATTCAATATTCTTTAGATAATACTCAAATTTTTTCTTTTTGAGTTTTTGTTCGGAAATCTTCTGTATAGGCATGTTTGGAGATATCTCTTACCAAATTATATATTTGGGTTTCCAACCAGCCATGGCATTTTAAACAAATGACCCATGGTATTGATGTTTCAAGCATCAACAATGGCCTCGATGCAGTTTGACACATGTTTTAAGTTTTTTTATTTTTGTTTGTTTCAGGGATCACCAATGGCGTCGATGCGGTTCGACACACGTTTTCAGATGGAAGAAGAGGCATTCTTTGACTTCATTAAATCTGTACAGCCTCGCAGAATTACTGTTGTTATGAGTCTGGTATGTTTCTAAATCTGTTTTAGAGAGCCTCAAGGTGTTCATGATGCATAGAGCTGAAAAATAGTACAAAGAATCAAATTATTGCCAGCCATTGAATATTCACGATCTCCTTCATAAATATTTCATTGCCAGGCTAAATTTACACTTAAATGGCCGGAAACATTATGGGAAAACTTGAAAAAGTATGATGCAATAATGAGTCTCCTACTGGTGAAATAAGTTTTCAGATATCAAGGACTGCTATGTGAGTGATTACAAAAATAAATGCTCTTGAATATTTTGCCGATTTTTTTTTTACGATAATCAAGGGGTATAACTCCTTGTCATCAAAGTGGAATACCTCCAAAGACAGATTTATTTTGCAACATAAATCCAATTGAAAAATGGCTCGTAGCCTACTGTTTTTATTTTCTGAGACACAAAGCATTTTGTTGAGGATCTGAACTTTATCCTGTCATTCTTCTCACTCGGAAAACTTGTGAGAGAAATTTATGGTCCAGTTCTGACAGGAGGACTAAATGCAGGAAAGCCAAATTGCCTTTATTGGGGATCCTATCCCAGGCTTATTGTACCATGAGTCTTGATAACCTGCCCCAGCGACAAACCCCTGAAGTAATAAAACAAGATATTTCTAAATTATAATATCTACAATATATAATCTAACTACAAGCTTGTTATACTTGTGATATAAATAAATGATAAATCATAAAGTGACATTATTTCCGGCCATTGATTTTAATGATCTCCTTCCTAACTTTCTTCAGAAATATTACAAAAAATTCTAAATTATGCTATCATTGAAAGAGACCCAAGGCACTCGCAGTGGGTAAATATGCAAAAATTATGCAAGTCTGTAAAAATATCACCACTAAGAAGAACATGGATAAAGAGATACACTTTGTTCCTATTGATTCACTACTGATAGCCCTCCAATAACAAAAATATCACATGTTGAAACCATTGTTATGTAAACAAAACTGTTACCTTGATTTATTTAGAAACATCGCTAAATAATTCATCCTAAATGGTGGGGGGGGGGGGGGGGGGGGGGGTTGGGGGGGTAGTAAAAAAATTGCAGGAAGTAATGTGTTTTTTTTTTATCTGGATTTTTTTTTTTTACTCCCTATTTTTACATCCACCCCCCAAATTTAACTAATTTTGGTATAAAACCCTACTGATATCACTCATGTGACTGGAAAATATCTCCTTTAGTTCAAATTATAGCTTTATCTGTTTCAGAAGCTGTTTTAATTGAAAAATAGTAAATATGAAGATTTTTTTCAAATAGTGGCGCTTAGGCATTTGTCTACCACATACATACATAATTGCAGGTATGAAGCCACGCCCCCTGCCACGACCCTACCTCGACATAAGCTCTGCCTACTTTCACAACACCTCAACTACCCCATACATTGATCTCTTGTCGTATCTCTACTTGAAACAACACCACCCGCTCCTGGAGCGAGTTACGTCTGAATCTCTCCCAGTGTCACTGTGCTTTCGTTCTCACATTCTAACTCACAAATGGCGTAGTCATCATCATCAAAATCTTCCGCGTCCGATTCCAAAATTTGCCGGACCACCTCGTGTACCGAAAATGTTTTAGGCTTCATAATTCATGATGTTGTTTGCTTAAACACAATAGCAACAAGACACAAACAAAAACATAAGTATTGGAGAAGCAGACGACCGCGACGATGTATGTAAACAACAAACACGTGGCGGTCGATACAGCTGGGGTATTTGGAGGTTCACGCTCGGGTTCAAAGGGTTAAGCTCCAATTCAACTAGAGTTGATATTTTGAAAATAAATACATAGAGAGGATACACACAATTCCATAATTTCTAACTATTTCCTGATTAGTCTGTCAACCAGCCCATTTTCTAGCATTATTCCATGATACCATTTAGTTAGTCTGTGGAGCAACTTATATTATACTAAATGACAAGCAGTCACTATGCCAGACTTTGATACTTTAGGTGTTGTGAGAGTAGGATATCATCTAATTTGATTGACATGCAAATAATTCAATGATTAGCTTGATACACTGATGACAGCTATTTTCTAGCCATTGATAGTCACATTAATGTTTGAGACAGTTGCTCGGTCTTTTTTCCATGCACTCAATGATCTCAACTTAAAGGTCTTAGTTACATCAGGACAAGTTTATTTATTCCAGTTTGACATTTCTCAAAGCTTCTTTCTGAAGGGTGTTGTGAAGGCAGTTTTTCACATCACCGTCTCATATACAACATGCCATAGCTTAGTGTCAGCCCACTAAGACCCTTATTTGTTGCCAGTAACATAATATATATATGTACAAAATTAGTTTTTTGCCTCTTGATCCACCCATCCACCCCATCATACCTTCCTACAAATATTTTATTACCTAAGTAATTTGAGTCGAAGATGTATTCTGCAAACGCTCAGGTTAATAGGCTATCTTAAAATTTAATAATTTAAAAGTTAATAATTTGATATAAATTGAATTTATGACTGGAGCCATAAAATGGCGTCAATTAAATTACGAATTTACGTAATCAAATAAAATAAATGAGGGATACTGGCTTGTTAAACCGATCGCACACACGATCGCTTAAAATATTATGATGATACGGGGGAGAACACTCAAGCCACTCACTGACTAGCGACGATACAATAACTTAAATGATTATATGGGACTACTATGCATATAATATAACTTTTATTTGTTTCATTAGGTTGAAAACTGTACACAAATTACTCGACAACGACAATTTGTATTTTTGCATTCCGGTAAATTTGTCATCCGTAACTCTACTTCGTACTCAACAGACTTTCAAATAATGAAAAAATTGTTACCTTATTCTCTGACTCGGAGACTATAAAAACCAACAACAACATTTGGCGTACAGTACCCCTTTAAGGGACAGATAGTTAAATTACATTTGATTATAATTTTTGTTTTCAGGGAAATGGCTAAATTACATTTGATTATAATTTTTGCTTTCAGGGAAATGGCCTACTTAACCTCAGGAAACCAACCTTGCAGTATTTGAGAGGGATAGGGCTCAATGGTACTGATAATGTTGGTTCTAATGATCAGTGGGTATTCGTCTTGCAGAAAGGTATGGTAATTTTCTTGATAGATGTTATTAATTAAACACAAGGGGATTGCATGACAAAAATGATGGGTCTATAAGTGCCCTTTATTAGCTCAACTTACTTTGTAAGTTTGAGCTATTGCCATGGTTTGGCGTCCGTCGTCCATGTGTGCGTGTGTCCGTGTGTGCGTGTGTCCGTCAACAATTTCCTTTGGCGCGGGCTACAGGTCGTAGCTTTGGTCGGAACTTCATGAAATTTGTCATGAATGTTGCCATTGACATGTAGATGGGAACAAGTCATTTTGGGGTCATTCGGCAAAAAAACATGGCTGCCGGTGGCCATCTTGGATTTCAA
Source organism: Siphonodentalium dalli (assembly GCA_032622095.1). Taxonomy (NCBI): domain Eukaryota; kingdom Metazoa; phylum Mollusca; class Scaphopoda; order Gadilida; family Siphonodentaliidae; genus Siphonodentalium; species Siphonodentalium dalli. Next base: position 158,369,432 of record CP136063.1, on the reverse strand, counting down.
AATTCAATCCATTGGCGCGGGCTACAGGTCGTACTGTTCGTATGATCATCATGAAATTTGTCATGTATTTTCATATTGACATGTAGATGGGAACGAGTGATTTTGGGGTCGTTCGGTCAAAAAACATGGCCGCCAGCAGCCATCTTGGATTTTACTCTTTGCATGACTAAATCCTTTGGTGCGGGCTACAGGTCGTAGATTTGGTCGGAACTTCATGAAATTTGTCATGGATGTTAACAATGACATGTAGATGGGAACGAGTCATTTTTGGGTCGTTCGGCCGAAAAACATGGCCGCTGGTGGCCATCTTGGATTTCAAATTTCAATCCATTGGCGCGGGCTACAGGTCGTACTGTTCGTCTGATCATCATGAAATATGTCATAGATGTTAATATTGAGATGTAGATGGGAACGAATGATTTTGGGGTCGTTCGGCCAAAAATATGGCCGCCAGCAGCCATCTTGGATTTTACTCTTTGCATGACTAAATCCTTTGGCACGGGCTACAGGTCGTAGCTTTGGTCGGAACTTCATGAAATTTGTCATGGATGTTAACAATGACATGTAGATGGGAACGAGTCATTTTGGGGTCGTTTCGGCCCCGAAAAAACATGGCCGCTGGTGGCCATCTTGGATTTTAAAATTCAATCCATTGGCGCGGGCTACAGGTCGTACTGTTCGTCTGATCATCATGAAATATGTCATAGATGTTAATATTGACATGTAGATGGGAACGAGTTGATTTTGGGTCGTTCGGCCAAAATACATGGCTGCCAGCAGCCATCTTGGATTTTACTCTTTGCATGACTAAATCCTTTGGCACGGGCTACAGGTCGTAGCTTTGGTCGGAACTTCATGAAATTTGTCATGGATGTTAACAATGACACGTAGAATGGGAACGAGTCCTTTTGGGGTCAATTGGCCAAAAAAACATGGCCGCCAGCAGCCATCTTGGATTTTACTCTTTGCATGACTAAATCCTTTGTCACAGGTTAGACATTTCAATTAGCACCTTTCCTATTCCTCCATTTACTGTCAACCATTAAATTATTCCCCTACCTAAGTTGAGCTACAGTGTCATTGACACTTTCATTACTTTTGTGTGCTTTCATGTCGTTTTTGTCAGTTAGGCCCCATAATGGCCATATATGTGCAATTAACACTTTCATGATGGGGGCTGGCTGTTCTGGCGCAATGCATTAAAGATCATGTGCCAGTGCATTCTCTTATATATGCTAGTCTTCCATAGGAAAGCCTCGCATATAAGAGAAAGCACTGGCTTACACGGTCAAGGTAAATTTTGTTTGGCCAATGTATTCTCTTATAGATGCGAGGCTCCTTATGGAAGATTAGCATATATAAGCGAATGCATTGGCACAGGATTTTCGAAAAATTTCATGAAGCTCCAGTCATGGAAGTGTTAATAAAAAAATTGAAATTATCCTTTCCACCCTTTTGTAATGAAATGGATGCTACCAGTCCTGTCAATTTCTTTAAGAAATTGTAGCTAGCGCCGACAGTAACTATGTATCAGGGTCGGATTGTTGCTTTTATAAAGGGATTTTGAACTGCTGAACATCCACAAGCAGTCCTTATACTGCATCCCTCATCATTTTCAAGTACAATCCCTTGATTCTACATCGCATGCACAACCGACAACTGAATTGCTTTGTTTTAATCGTGATAAAATTGAGTTCAATCTGCTGATCACCGTTTTAGTATATAAGGAGCCGGGTCATATTTAATTTTTTTGGAATAATAAAGTTTACCGACGTGTTGAACTTGCTGTTCTGGTAGAAGTCTACCAAAACAACTTCAATTCTCTGCTAAAACTTACCGATTTTTCTTGTAAAATCTACGAATTATGTCGTAATCTACTGATTACGTTATAAATGTTACCGATACAATCATGATACGGAATTCATAGATCACGTCACTAATTAAATAGGTAATAGTCCAGTAATTTTTCCGGAGTTCTGAAAAAGTATCGATGGGTATGTTAAATTGGCATGCATGATGAGGGGAAACTGCTATACACGAAGCGACACTCTGCTCTACGTGAGTGACAATCGATGAAGTATGTATACGCTGTCTGTGAATTTTGCAAATATGCCTGCTATGATCAGACACATTGCCGGTCCAGATTCATATGACAGAAATACTAATTCCATATTCCGTTTATCATAAGTATGACACCATTTCAAACAAAACTGTGAAATTTCATATTATGTTTATCGTAAGTATGACCCGTACACATATAGCCTACTATAACGTACACAGTAGTACACCATTTTCACACAAAACTAATTAGGCCTATAGCGCATATCATCGTCGTGAATGTAAACTTCAATGAGCACCACATGTGAAATGCACTTCACGCACTATACTTAGTTTGTACTGAGTGCTCATCACATAAAAAATATATTCCCATTTAATATCTGGTGGGGGGGGGGGGGGGGGGTTGGATAGATGAGATCATGATGTCGATGTGAACTATATACTCATCCAGTGATGCAATACATACTAATCAATGCATACAAAAACGTACGAGAAAAACCTGTAAATTACCTAAAAACTGCTGATAAACATCTTATCCGCATCTTTTGTGTATTCCATGGCATCTGTGCTGCCACCTATTCCTATCATAAGGACAAAAGGACAATATATTTAGGCCTGGCTTCAAACCACCACGGATATTTAATATATCTGCTTAATTTATCCTCAGAATCTGTGGTAGCCGAATCTTATACAAGCTGTGATATTAATGATGATTGCCGAAAGCGTGTAGCTCTAACTGCTGTTGTAAATAAAACTTCTGAACGAGGTAAATATACACCACATATTTTAACCTATTAACATTCTTGTGACTAGACTATGTCAATTGTCATTTTATGAACACCACTTCAATAGCAGTGTTTAAGGCATGTTTTCTTTTTGTACTGATATATTGTGAAAAATAACTATTACAAATGTACATTTTTATTCTATTTATTTTATGACAAATATCACAAAAGTAAGTATTAAAGGAACTCAGGGCATTCAAAGTGGGTTTCGTGCGATATATAGAGAATGCCTACAATTTTTGTTTGAATACTGAACTATCTCATTCATGTCTGGAAAGAAATATCAAATTTTCTCGAGCGACTTCAAGCCGCGAGAGAAAATTTGCTATTTCTTTCCAGACACGAATGAGATGTTTCAGGTATTCGAACAAAAAACTGTAGGTATTCTTTTTATAATATGCACCTTATTAAAGCTCAAAGTTGCTAAGCTATGCGGCATTTTTACTTTTAATAGTACAGTAATTTGAATTATTCTTCGTACTAATCATAAGTGCACAATTACCTAGATAAAGCAACAAGACTCGTGCACAGAAATGAAACACAGAATCAAAACTAACAAGTCTCTGTGTCACCACAGTCAAATTATATAAATCTCACGTGTACAGGCCCCAGCTGCACAGTGCGTGATAAGTACTAGCTAACCAATCAAAAACGTCAAATTGCTGATGACACTTGAGTGTCAAGAGTGTTTTCTTTGTAAAGTTTTTCGTTTGTTTTACTTCTGCCTTCTACTTATGGTGGTTCCCCTGTGAAATGGCGGATTAAATTATAAGAAATAACTCTTGTTATGGGTTATAACCGAGAAGTTTGCAGACCATTTACTATAATGCACGGTTATAGAATTTGTCTTCCAATTTTTTGCTCTCATAAATTACCGGCAGGCTATAGCGAAATATAACGAAACCTATGTACAGTGAAATAACAAAATCGTATTTCACTGTGGCTTCTAAGAGATACATACAAAGATCTACTTTTTAGTAATTCCCGCTATTTTATAGGCAAGCATATAATAAAACATTAAAGACTGTAAAACAACTAATATCAACAAGTATATGAAATAGATTGACTTTGTTGTTATTTCATTATTAACAACTCTCTAATAATGAGATTTCACATGTCATAACCATTGCTATATAAACAGTGGAATTACTGATAAGTGTCCAATTAATCCAAAAAGATATCAAATTCTAATCCAAAGTTGATTGTAAACATTGGAAAAGGTCAAAGCATTATTCAGACTAAAATGTTTGAACTTACTACATGATTAGCGATGTTTGTTGAGAAATCACTGCAACAGTTTTTTTTTATTGGAGAAATATCAATATTAATGAATATAAGAACAAAGTTTATCTATTTCTCCATGCTCTTCTCAGTGGTGATGTTTTTACAGACTTTTATATTTTTTGCACCTTGGGTCCCTTTAACGCTTTCATGATGGGAGCTGCGGTGGTGTAGCATTAAAGATTCTGTGCCAGTGCGTTATCTTATATATGCGAGTCTCCCATAGGGAACATCACATATATAAGAGAATGCACTGGCTTACAAATTCAAGGTAAATGTTGTAAGGCCAATGCATTCGCTTATATGTGCGAGGCTCTCTATGGGAGACCCGCATATATAAGAGAATGCATTGACACAGGGTTTTCGATACATTTCAGCTCCAGTCACAAAAGGGTTAAGGTATATTTAATACAGTGAATATTGCTGCTCCAAAAATAAATGTTTTTTTCGGTTGCTCATGAGATAGTGTTTTGTCTCAACTAGATATTGTATATTTATCTCAGTGTGTGTACGTGTTTCAGAATGTGCGGGTTTCTCTAAAGCATGCTGTTTGTTGAAGGTATTAGTTGTATTCTCTCCCTTCCTCTTCCTACTCAAATTAGTATTTGTCCATAGAAAATCAGATTTGATTATGCTAATCAGAAATACATGTATGTCATCGATTTTCGTAGATTAGTGTGTTTCCCTAAGAATGAAAATCTACGGAGGTGCGAGTTCTGACCTCCAGGAAACTTAGCGGCTCAATTTCGCTAATTTAAGACAATTTATTGCTCAAACAATTTGTAATTCATAACCTTTGGTATAAATATCATCATTCCTGTGCTATTCCAATGCTAAGAGGGCTTTGTTACCTGGATTGTTACCAAAAGTGGAACACACACCTGTTTAGTCCAAGTCTTCTCGTACTAAAACCAGCTAAGATATTGGGATAGCTAGATGCTGGCATTTAGTCTGAATTTCGCGCCCTATGTATTCTTATGACACGAGTTACGCCCAGGATCTGTGGCGGGAATATGTGGTGTATTTTACTCGATTTACCTAACAAATCAATACATGATGCTATATACATCGAAAAGAGAGACATCTTATGGTCATAATTGTGTATAATAATCTAACTTTCATGTTAAATTACAAATAGAATATTCCGGTTGATTGTCACCAACATCGCTGTTTTTATATGTTTGTTTACGTTTTAAGTGAAAGCCGAAGTGTTCCGAAGAACTTCGGCATAATCCAGAGTTTGTTTTGGCCGAGACGAATTTCGATACAAACAAAATGACAGCCCCCATATTATTCTAATGCTCGTTGTGTTCACACTGTTTTAAACTGTGAGATGGTTGTAATTCCCGTAATTTATTTAATGTATTACATTTATATCTTCAATATTTACTTAATCTATGTATGTATTTATTTATTGACACGTATAATTACGATTACAATGGAGAATTCATCGTGCGTGGTTGATCGAAAATCTACAGAATATTTTCACCGGAAAATGCCGAACGCAGTTCGCGAGGTCAACTGAGTTCACATAGTTTTAAAAATATGTAACACTGCGGTAAATGTCTCTTTTCACATTAAATTACCGCTTTCAATTCACAACTGATGTGGGTTTCAGATCAAATAGCATGTCTTCTGCAGAAAATATCCGTTTATTGTCGCAATTGTGATATTTTATTTCGTATAATTGTGGTTTTATTTGAGCTTAACTCGTGTCATAAGAATGCATAGGGCGCGAACTCGGACTAAATGCCAGGATCTAGCTATCCCAATATCTTAGCTGGTTTTAGTACGAGAAGACTTGGACTAACACCTGTTGTGTAAAAGCATTAACCCTTTCTATACTAAAGCATCATTGATGAGTAGTTATCCGATAGGAAATGTTCAGGCAACCCTTCCATGACTGGAGCTTCCTGAAATGTTTGAAAACCCTCTGCCAATGCATTCTCTTATATATGCCAGTCTCTCATAAGGAGCCTCGCATATATAAGAGAATACATTGACCTAGCAATATTTACCTTGATCTTGTAAGCCAGTGCATTCTCTTGTATATGCGAGGCTCCATATGGGAGACTTGCATATATAAGATAATGCACTGGCACAGGATCTATGCTGCACCTGTGCAGCTCCCGTCATGAAAGGTTTAACTGAATGGGAGAGTTCATTTTGTATAGAAAGGGTTAAACGTTACTAAACAGCAGAGTACCTCTGAAGCACTATTCAGATTACCCCATGCAGAGTTACAAACATTACTTTTGATTAAATCGAAAGTAATGTTCGTAACTCTTCAAAGGGGTAATCCGAAAGTTCTTTGGTCAATGTATGGGTATTCAAATCTGATTTCTTCATGCCTCTAACCTTTGTTTTCCCCAGTCTGAGTAAATTACTAGGGCTGAAACGATACAGAACCTCACAATATGATGTGCATCACAATGTATTATTATGACGTGATGCTCATTGTGATGTTTTTGTTCTGTTGTGATGTGCATCATGATGCAGAATTGGAGGAAAGACCACTTACGGCTCAAATGTACGTGGGGGGCATCCGTCTGTCCCAGATGGTTTCTTGATGATAATTTTAGTTTTAGTTATTTGATTGCTTTCAAATTTTGTATGTGGATTTAATGCCGACATTAAAATACAGGTCAAGTTCGAATTTGGGTTTGGCTTGTCCATTTTTGCCATAGTTATGGTCCTTATGGTCGAATTAGAATTTGCAGATTATTTTGGTTTCCGGGTGATAACTTTAGTTTTAGTTATCTGATTATTTTAAAATTTTGTATGTGGGATAACCACATGAAAATACAGGTCATAGACACATTTGGATATGGTCTGCCCATTTTTGCCAGAGTTATGGTTCTTGTTAGAACAGAAATCTCGCAAAAATGTACAGAGCATACCAAGAGGGAGAACTCCATTGTAGCGTCCTCAATCAAGGCAAATTTTATTCAACTTAGAGATTTCACTGCGAATCACTCTGTACTGCATCAGAAATAAACCACTCAAGTCTGAGTTTAGAGTGCCTGTCATTTGCAGAATGAGGTCCCAGAGGGTAAATTTAGTGATGCTATCCCACATAGCAGGCTATCATCACTAAATTCACCCTCTGGGGTCCTCATTCTGCTTAGGCCTCATCTTCTCTGGAAAGTTTTTCATTATCAAATTTCTATAGAAACTTCTTCACATAGATTCTATTTCTTTTTTAGTTTAGTTTCTCTATATCCCCAAATTTGCAGATGACACATTGCATAATCAAGGTTCCCAATGAGTGTACATCACAATATTCACCATTTGGTAACTTCAATCTGAGTCTATGTCTCCCATAGCAGATGAGGCCATGCAGAATGAGGTCCCAAGATGGTGAATTTTGTGATGCTAGCCTGCTATTCAGGATAGCATAACTAAATTCACCATCTGCGGACCTCATTCTGCAAATGACAGGCACATTATACTCAGACTTGAAACCACTGTATTATGCCTTTAACCCTTTGAGTGCCAGGTCGATTTTTGTATCAACCCATATACCCTGTGCCAATGCATTCTCTTATATATGCGAGTCGACCATAGGTCGCCTCGCATATATAAGAGAATGCATTGGCCTAACAATTTTTAATTTTTTTTTTTTACAATTTTTTACAATTTTAATAATTTATTCTTATATTCTTTAACAGACTTATATTGTAGGTTTAGGGCCGATGAGATCGGCCCCTGGCACTCAAAGGGTTAAAGTCATATAATATACACAATCTTGAGTTCTATCTCTATTTTATTCACAAAAAAGCTATTTGCAGTCTTGAAATCTAGTTTTATACAAAAAAATATGTTGTTGTAATTGTGGTCTGGAAGAGAGGCACTACCTTTAATAAATTAGTATGTCACTGTGGGAATTTACTGTTAATACACTGGTTTATAAACTAAATACTTAACCCTTTCACAACGGGAGCTGCGTTGGTGCAGCATTAAAGATCCTGTGCCAGTGCATTCTCATATATGCGAGTCTCGCATACATAAGAAAATGCACTGGCTGCAATGTCAAGGTAAATATTGTTAGGCCAATGTATTCTCTTATATATGTGAGGCTCACTATGTGAGACCCGCATGTATAAGAGAATGCATTGGCACAGGGTTTTCAAAAAATTTCAGGAAGCTCCAGTTATGGAAGGGTTAATAGTTGTTAGATACCATATGATGAGTTTTAAGTGAAATTCATAAATCACGATGCATGCCATCAGACACTCAAAGATGCATCGAAATTGCGATGAATCGTTACAGTCCTGTAAAGTGCCGTCTATCAATCACCTTCACATAGATAGTCTCAAATATTCTGTACCTGGCTTATTACCACCATATCTTCAATCTAAAAAGTGCTTCCCAAATTATGATATCACCTATTACAATTGGTAATTATAATTAGGGGACAAACATGCTCTGGTGTGCTTTAGGGACTTTTATCAGTGGGTATAACAATAGAAAATGTAGATTTACTGATGACGCGAGGAGCTTATAAAATGGATTTTTTTGCATTGGAAAACCCACCGATAAATGTCCCAAATCACACCATACAGCATGTTTATCCCCTTTTTAATTCACACTGACTAAAAAGTCATGCGATATCCATGAGAATCTGTCAAAGAGAATGTACTTCCTCCTAGAAATTGTGTTCTGCTCCATGAAAATATAGTTCCTTATTTTTAATAAAAATAAACCGAGAAATTCATCGACTCAAATTCCATATCAATCCCATTTGACACTGGATAAGCAATTATATCGATAAATAATGTGGGTGATAATTTGTCAAACAATTTTAGCTATGTTGATTCACTAAATCTAATCTTGATTTATGAAGAAGGATATTTATATAACAGTAATGCCTTAAATAATCGACTCCTTAACCACAGCAGAATTATGGGTAACTTTTTCAGGATTTATTCGGAAATGTGGCTTGTTGCCATTCATCGGAAAGCTCTCATAGAGCTTTGCGATGAATGGCAACAAGCCATATTTCCGACTAAATCCTGAAAAGTTACCCATAATTCTGCTGTGGTTAAGGAGTCGATTATTTAGGGCATTACTGTATGTTGTGGTTAGCTGATTCAGATTTCATCATGGTAATGAGACACCTGCTAAATATATCTGAATTACATCTATTTAATTTTCTGTAGCATTTTGCCATTAGTTTCTCAATTTTTTTTATATTAGGGTGAAAGTGATAGTTGAGTGGGAATTTCATCATGGCAACATGCAACTTTGCAATTAATCTTCTGTGATTTGGCCCAAATGTGTTTCGGAATCACCGAATCGATTCTTGTAATGATTATCGCGAAACTTATAAATTTTCAGTGCTTTATGAGTAACTTGATTCAGCATTTGATTCTCACAAAATTAAATGTATTCTGAGCCCTGTGTTTATACCATTGTATTTACATCAGGAAATGAAGATTATTTCTTAATTATCAACACGAAGTTGATTGGTTGACAAAATGTACTGTAGTTAGACTGGTTTCTCCCTCAAAAGCCGAAAACTTGATGGATTCAGTCAGGTTAATCACTTTCAGATTCTGTTAAATTTGTATTCAAGTAACATAACATAACATAACAACATTAACTATATATACTACTACAGTTCATTCAATTTACTCATCATCATAATAATTGCAGATTAACGCCACATTTATCAGTTAACTCTTGATTACATTATAGCTCAGAACAGAAATTGTGAAACTAATGCTTCACTGCTGGATAACCTTTGAACACTTTCCAACCAATTGTCTCTGTATCTGATGTTCTCATATATATGAGCATAATTACAGGCCTTTTCCCCTTTCTTTACTAAATTCCCATTAACAAATAGTTCCCTTACAAAATGTTCAGATAATAACTTCAACAATCAACCCATAGGCCATTTGTTGAACTTATTTTCTGAACATTTCCCACCAATTAATAGAAATCAAACTTCACTTGTTATTATCTGTCGTCTGTTATTATTTCCTGAACATCCCTCCAGATGAATAATAGACCATTCCCATGTATACTTTTATAACTGAATGGGAGAATCCAAATGGTAAAGAAAGGGTTAAATTTCTACGTATTCAACAGTATTCAAGCCGATAAACCGTGTACACAAAATATGTAATTGTGCCCAAATTTATAAGACTTTTTCGTATGTACGATATGACAAAATGTTATTTTTCAGACATGAACAGTAATAACAAAGCTTGAGGTGTTAGATACCTCAGACTATGAAGCGAATGCATTTGAATATGTTGGTGACATCAGCCCTCGGGAGGTGAAAACATGTATGTTAACCCTCACCAGCAATGTGCTGTATTAAATGCCGGAGTGTATATTTTACCCCCATCCAAAAGATATAGTGGATTACATGCATCCATCCATCCATGTGTTGGGGCGTGCATGCGTCCATGGAGGGTTCGCACAGAAATGAATAGTCCTTGAATTTCGAACATTGGAATGAATAGTCCTTGAATCGGATTTGAACCTTGAATAGTACTTGAATTGAACAAGCAGTCCTTGAAAATCTATGGCATAACTGTGCAAGTATAAATACGATGATGACTGTTGTAAGAACGCAGATGCCACATTGTACGTTATGTGAAGTCTCCTAATTTTGTGATAGTAATGTTCTTTCAAACTCAATCTCAAGTGATTTTATTTGATAATCCAAGTGACATATCACATAATTACAACTGGGCTCTGTGGAATACATACATGTATCTTATAGATCAGAGCCCTATAATAACATAATAAATATAACAATGAACATAAACTGAGTGCTGCAGATGCAAGAGAAAAATAAAAATAAGGGGACATTGTCTTGATTGTAGGTTTGGGGGGAATGGGTAGGAGCAACAAAAAGAAAAGGTGGGGGGAGTGTACATGTACATGGTGTGCAGCATAACATGTTGGGGATATGCTCATATAAAGCAATAAAATATATATTAATTTAAATCCAAGAACAATTTAATATAGTTTAATAAGTGAATGTGTAAGGATGTGACTCAGTGATCAGTGGATCTCATTTGGTTAGGGTTAACCCTTTACCCAACAAAACGGCCCTGTGCCAATGCATTCTCTTATATATGCGAGTCGACAATAGGTCGCCTCGCATATATAAGAGAATGCATTGGCTTAACACATATTAAAAATGATCAAATTGTCAAAGAATGTGGAAAATATTATAAGAAAAAATGGTAAAAAGTGTTAAAAAAAGATTTTTTTAGGCCAATGCATTCTCTTATATATGCGAGGCGACCTATGGTCGACTCGCTTATATATGAGAATGCATTGGCACAGGGCATAACTGTAACCATCACAATGTGGTCAATGAACCGGTTCCAATGATATCCATATTTGTATGGTGTTATTGAGACAGACCGAAGATATTTTAGGCTGTTGAAGCTTTATTTGGGCGTTTTTGGCCGGTTTGTTGGGTAAAGGGTTAAAATATGACTGTTATCTTCAGGGAGGATATTTCACGATGATCCGGCTCTGTTTGAGGTTGAACTTTTTGAAATTTTGATCCTTTCACTTCAGTCGACTTACATATGCAGTCTTGACATTGTTAGAACTTTATTTAGTTGATGTAATTTCAAACTTGACATCATAAACTAGAACAACATGGATGAGGGAACTGGGTTACAATAAAGCTTATAAGCCTTTTTAGCTCACCTGAGACAAAGTCTCCGGTGGAGCTATAGTCATCACTCCTCGTCCGTCGTCCGTCTGTCCGTCTGTCTGTCCGTCCGTCAACTTTAAAAAAAACATCTTCTCTTAAACCATCATACCGAATTAGTTCATATTTGGTGTGTATGTTCCCTAGGTGACTCTCATTCAGATTTGTTCAAATGAGGTCACTGGGTCAAATAGTTGTGAAACAAGGGCCATAACTCTATTCCTCCATAGTAATTCTTACAACAACTTCTTGTCCATAACCATTGGGCCAATTTAGCTAATATTTGGTATGGAGAGTCCTTGGGTGACTGGTGTTCAGATTTGTTCAAATGAGGTCACCCGGTCAATTAGTTGAGAAACCAGGGCCATAACTCATAGTGATTCTTACAATGACTTCTTCTAAAAAAATATTTGGCCGATTTAGCTTATATTTGGTACAGAGATACCTTGGGTGACTGGGGTTCAGATTTGTTCAAATGGGGTCACTGGGTCAAATAGGGGCAGAGCCAGGGACATAACTTTAAAAACAAAAAATTTAATTTTTGCATTTTGACCTTTAATTTTTGTTTAGGACACATCACAGCCTCATATTTCTTACCTAGATTTTTCTTAGCATGTTCTTCATCTGTATGGATTTTGGTATTGTTTATTTAACCCCTTCCACTCTTGTTTTGATATAGAATTCATCCAAGACAGGATTACTCAAACATTTTTCATCTGATCAACACCAAATTTGGTATATGAATTTTTGACACTTATATACAGATCAAGTTAAAATATGGGTTTGATCCGATATATTTTAACAGAGTTATGGCCCTTTATAATTCACACCCCTTTGCTATGCACTATTAATTTTTAAGAGGACACTCTAGCCTGTATTATTGAAAAAGCCAATTTATCATAGTGTGGTCACCCGATCCTCTTGCTGAATACTGCTTGCTTCAGACCAGTTTATCATCTGTCATTACAAGACATGACATTAGCTAAACAACTACCAGAGTCTACAAGGAATAGTCCATTGTTCATTTCTCCAAGCCTGGACATAGTGTGTCTGACATTTGCAGAATGAAGTCCCCAGATGGTGAATTTAGTGTTGCTACCCCATACAACAGGCTAGCATCACCAAATACACCTCAATTACCTTATTCTGCTTAGGCCTCATCTTCTGGGACAATTTTTTTAAAAACTTTTTTTAAAATTTGAAAAAAAGTGACACCATTATATATAACATCTGCAGAGTTATGAAACTTTACTCTTTAATGAAATTATGGAAACATTCCACCCTCCCCCACCCACCCCCCTCCCATATGGCCCAGGGCCAACCCTGCCATCAACCAACATCCCTTCCAAGCCATATCACCTCTCAATTTAATACAAAATTTGCCATATATGTTAATTATATAAACTGGCCAGATGACATGTATTATTCTAATCTAAACATATCTGTAGCAATTTAATGACTGACATTCAATGATACTGTGAATGGCTTTGATTTCTTCAAGTCTGGAAATAGTGTGTCTGACATTTACAAAGTGAGGTCCCCAGATGGTGAATTTAGTGTTGCTATTCCATACAGCATGCTAGCATCACCAAATACACCTGCCAGGGACCTAATTCTGCTTAGTCCTCATCTTCTTGGAAGTATCCTAAGTATCAAATTGACAGTTTGATTTAGTCACTTTTTCCACCTGTTCAGTTTCAATGTCCCCCTAATTTGCAGAAGATAAAATGCATAATTGAGGTGCTCAATGGGTGTGTATCACCAACTTCAACTGTAGGACTTCAATCTGTTCCTTGGTTTTATTGGCCATTGAGGCCTAATCAGATTGAGGATGAATTTGGTGATGCTAGCCTGCCTTACAGAATATTGTCATTAAATCCACATTTTTGGGACCTAATTCTGCAAATGTCAGACATACTAAATTCAGGTTTGGCCATTTCATATTATTGTTTTTATCACCACTTATCCAGATGAAATCATACGACTAATATTCAAAGAAAAATGGGGGGGGGGGGGGGTATATATTGGATTAAATTTGTCTTCTATCTGGCATTTGCAGAATGAGGTCCCCAGAGGGTGAATTTAGTTATGCTACCCTGCACAGCAGTCTAGCATCACCAAATACACTAGCCAGGGTCCTCATTCTGCTTAGGCCTCATCTTCTGGGAAGTATATAGGCACTTAAATTGACATTTTTACTTACTTTAGCCCTTCTGTTTAGTTTATATATCCCCTAATTTGTGAATATAAAATGCATAATTGAGGTGCCCAATGGGTGCACATCACCAACTTTAACTGGAGAACTTCAATCTAATGCTATGTCTCCCATAGCAGTTGAGGCATACACAGAATGAGGTCCCCAGAGGGTGAATTTGGTGATGCTAGCGCGCATTGCAGGATTGTGTCATTAAATTCACCCTTTGGGGACCTCATTCTGCAAATGTCAGACACTATGTTCACGCTTGTCTGTTCGAATATTATGTTCTTAACCACCAGTATCCAGTTGAACTCATTATACCCTGATTTTGCAAAGAAAACTTGGGGGGTATATTGGATTGAATTTGTCAGTCTCTATGTCAGACTGTTCTCCCATCCATCCATCTGTCATTATGTCTCTATCCGTCCATCAATTGTTTTCTTCTCCAGATACATATTAAAGACCAAATGGGTTTATATATTTAGGTGTGGATGTTCCCCAGGTGACTCACATTCAGATTTGTTCAAATGAGTTCATCAGGTCAAATATGTGAGAAGTCAGGGCCATAACTCTTTCCTTCCATAGTAATTCTTAAAACAATTTCTTCTCAAGAACCATCTGGACTATTTAGATTATGTTTGGTATGGATGGTCCTTCGGTGACTGGGTTTAGATTTTTTCAGATTTGGGGTCATTTTAGGAAAATCAGTTCAGTTCAACTCTTAAAATCTAATGTCTGAAATTACCAAATGAATGGATCTCATAGATGGCGATTCACGTTTGTTCAAATAGGGGCGGAGATAAGAGATTTAATTATCAAACAGCCACCCTACCTGTGCTCCGGCGGAGCTATAGTCATCACTCCTCGTCCGTCTATCGTCTGTCCGTCCATCCGTCCGACAACAATTATTTGAACATCTTCTCCTCTGGAACCATAATACCAAATGGGTTCATATTTGGTGTGGATGTTCCCTAGGTGATTCTCATTCAGATTTGTTCAAATGCGGTCACTGGGTCAAATAGTTGCGAAGCCAGGGCCATAACTCTTTCCCACCATAGTAATTCTTTTAAACATCTTCAGAACAATAAGACCGAATGGTTTCATATTTGGTGTGAATGTTCCCTAGGTGACTCACATTCAGATTTGTTCAAATGAGTTTACTTGAAATAGTTGCGAAGCCAGGGCCATAACTCTTTCCCTCCATAGTATTCTTAAAGTGACTTCTTCTCAAATACCATCAGGCTATATGGGTTCATATTTGGTATGAAGGATCCTTGGGTGACTGGGGTTCAGATTTGTTCAAATCAGGTCACTGGGTCAAATGTGGGCGGGGCCAGGGACATAACTCCAAATTTGTTGTTTTAGATTTAACTCTTTAGATATCTACTTCTTTTAAAGTGATTATGAAAAGTTCTGACTGTTGTGGTCTCCAGAGTCCCAGTCTTATCAGTCTTTGCAGTCTGGTGAGCGACCCCACAGTCATTGACTGTCTTGTTCTTGTTACATAGTAACTTTTGTATTGAAAGGCATGCTATACAGGGAGTTTTATAACCTGTTGGATTTGTCATCTATTATAGGGGACGAGTCCTTGAATTCGGCTGATATAATCCTTGAATAGTAGTTGAATTAAACTGTGAAAATCCTGATATATCTCAAACATGGTTCATTGGATCTCGCTGAAATTTTGTATACAGGTTTTGCACCAGGAGGGCTTTCAAAAGAGGGTTCATTGACAGTGTTCACATTTTCCGTTCAAGAGTTATCCCTCTTTGTTTATCTGAAGATGTTGTATTTCCATCCATCCGCTCACATATCTCAGCCATGGGTTATTGTATTCTGTTCAAATTTGGTATGGAGGTTTGGAGGGCTTTCAAAAGAGTGTTCGGTTATGTTGTTTGCATTATCTGTTCAAGAGTTTATATCCCTCTTTGTTCACCTGAAAATGTTGAATTTTTGTCCACCCGCTCAGTTATCCATTTATTAGTTCAACTTACTTTGTAAGTTTGAGCTATTGCCATGGGTTGCCATCTGTCGTCCGTGTGTGTGTGTGCATGTGTCCGTCAACAATTTCCTTTGGCGCGGGCTACAGGTTGTATCTTTGGTCTGATCTTTATGAAATTTGTCATGAATGTTGACATTGACATGTAGATGGAAACGAGTCATTTTGGGGTCATTCGGCCAAAAAAACATTGGATTGTACTCTTTGTATCACTAAATCCTTTGACACATCCTACAGACCACATCTCTGATCCGATCATCACCAAACTTCATATGGATCATCGGGGCGACCTCTAGATTGGATCGAGTCATTTTGGGGTCATTTGGCCAAAAAAGATGGCCGCCGTCAGCCATCTTGGATTTTACTCTTTCCATCACTGAATACTTTCCTGCGGGCTACAGGTCGTATCTTTGGTTGGATCTTTATGAAAATTGTCACGAATGTTCACATTGACATGTAGATGGGAACGAGTCATTTTGGGGTCATTCGGCCGAAAAACATGGCCGCTGGTGGCCATCTTGGATTTCAAATTTGAATCCATTGGCGCGGGCTACAGGCTGTACTGTTTGTCTGATCATCAAAAAATTTGTCATGGATGTTGACATTTACATGTAGATGGGAACGAGTCATTTTAGGATCTTTCAGCCAAAATACATGGCCGCTGGTGGCCATCTTGGATTTTACTCTTTGCATCACTAAATCCTTTGACACATCCTACAGACCACATCTCTGATCCGATCATCACCAAACTTCATATGAATCATCGGGGTGACCTCTAGATGGGAACGAGTCATTTTGGGGTCATTTGGCCAAAAAACATGGCCGCCGTCAGCCATCTTGGATTTTACTCTTTGCATCACTAAATAATTTCACACACCCTACAGACCACAACCCTGATCCGATCATCACCAAACTTCATATTCATCATTGGGGTGGCCCCTAGTTGGGCACGAATCATTTTGGGGTAATTCGGCCAAAAAACATGGCCACCAATGGCCATTTTGGATTTTACTCTTTGTATGACTAAATATTTCTACAAAATCCATTTATAGCATCGGTTATAGACCGATCTGTTTATTTGATCTTCATGAAATTTGTCATGGATGTTGACATTGACATGTAGATTGGAACGAGTCATTTTGGGGTCATTCGGATAAAAAACATGGCCGCCGGTGGCCATTTTAGAATTTACTCTTTGCATCACTAAATCCTTTGGCACACCCTACAGACCACACCCCTCCATTTACTGTCAACCATTAATTTATTCCCCTACCTAAGTTGAGCTACAGTGTCATTGACACTTTCATATTTGGTGTCTGTCTTGCCCATGTTTCAGTTGGCATGGGGGTATCCCAGCACCTGAGGTTCAACTTGTTTTGACTGGGACCTACATGTACTTCATGTAACAAAATAAATGTGAAACTTCAGAAATGCTCCTAATTTGAACAAAATAATTTTATTTTTTAAAGATTTCTTGAAGCAGATATTGAGCCCCTTTCCTTTTGTGGTGTCAGCCCGTGTATGACCATGATCCATCGCGATTTTTGTGCCCAAATAAATGGAATCTGAAAGTCTGAAATTGAATATACTTTTATTTCATAACTGAACCATGCAGAGATTTTGAGAATGAGACAATTTGAATGAGATTCAAAGTTTAGTGATCTGTTTACCCTTAAATATCTATTCTAAATACTCATTGATAAGTAGTTACCCCTTTAGGAAATGGTCCAATAATAAGTTCAGCAAATGACCATCTGAAAAATTCCCATCTATGAATTTGATTCATTCTTTTCCCTCCAAATGAATAATGGACCATTCCAATGTATACTGTTTTAATTTAATCATAAGTTGTCAATCCATGGAATACTGTGAAACAGTTGGCTGTCACACTTTGCCAGTTAGGTTATTTCTCGATAACCTAAATTTCTTGATCACTTTCCTGCTACAGAAATGACAGCAGCGCCATGTGACCACGCATATGCCACATGCCTAAATTTTTTTTATGGAAACTGTTCGATGCTTCCTACCTTTAACATGAAATTTCGGTGCTGCATCATAATTCCTTCGGGTATGACTGTATTGACAATAACCGTACCCGATGCTAATGTTGAGTGCACAAATAACCGGACAAATCAACAGGATGGAACATTTGCAAATAAATGAAACACGGAAATTAAATCTAACAAGGATTTGTGCCACTGTAGTCGAATTTCAGCTGCTCGGTGCCTGGTGATAACGGTACATGATCAGTTGCGACAAGCCAATAAAAATCACTGAATTGCTGATGCGATGTGATTAGCAATAAGCACAAGTTTAGAGTTACAGGTGTCTCTTTCAACTTCACATGTCTTTTTCGTTGGAAATAGTCTGAATGGTGTACGCTCATTATACTTCTAACTTCTACTCTTGTGAAATGGGGGATTAAATTATAAGAAATAACTATTGTTTCGATTAAGGTTATGAGTTATAACCGAAAAGTTTGAAGATAAATTTTTTATAACTGTACTACACACATTATAGAATTTATGTTCAAACTTTTCAGCTATAACTGCAATAGCAGCATAACCTTAATCGAAACGAGTTATTTCTTAAATAACTGATGTGAGAATCCACTTAAAATAGAATGGGTTAAGACTACACGATTCGTGCCAGTTCAATATGGGCCCTTGTTAACTCCTATCTCTCTATCATCAATAACTACACTGCTGTCCTCATAGTGTTTCATATGAATAATACTTCACTATACTTAGCTCCAGACTATGTATGTATGTAAATTTATCTCATTTTCTGTTGAATTACAATACCACATGAATAGATCTTCCATTATGCATATTGGTTTAATCCGAAACACATCTATTTTACAATTCGTACTTACATTGGAGTAATGGAGTTTGACATTGCGATTTGTTTATGGGCCAACTATGATTTGCCTGGGTCTGAATAGATGACTTTATGCCACCGGGTTGTTGATCTTTCATCATTTTACTTGGAGATAATTGCCTATAGTAATGCCCTAAGTAATCGACCTCTTAACCAAAGCAGAATTATGGGTAACTTTTCAGGATTTAGTCGGAAATATGGCTTGTTGCCATTCATCGGAAAGCTCTCCCCGAGAGCTTTCCGATGAATGGCAACAAGCCATATTTCCGACTAAATCCTGAAAAGTTACCCATAATTCTGCTTTGGTTAAGAGGTCGATTACTTAGGGCTTTACTGTACCTCCCCTCTGGGTATTTGATATCAGGCATAAATAATCGGCTTTCAAACAGAATTTGATATCAAATCCCCAAGTACAGATAATGGATCTTGTGTTTGACTCATGTTGCATATCTCTGCTCGGTGATCCTCTCCCCTGTTCATTCTATTGCTCATAAATCAACATTAGCAAACATTTATTCAATAACATTCATATTGTTATACATGCCTAAGTTATATTGTTGTGTAACTCAGTTTAACCCTTTCTATACTAAATAATCATTGACGAGTAGTTCCTATAGGAATTGTTCAGATAGGTCGTTTGTTAACTTATTATCTGAACATTTTCCTGCAATGAATATGAATCATTCTGCTCATGTATTATCTGTTTTTAGCTCACCTGAGACGAAGTCTCCGGTGGAGCTATAGTCATCACTCCTCGTCCGTCGTCCGTCCGTCAACTTTTTAAAAAACATCTTCTCCTCTGAAACCATCATACCGAATTGGTTCATATTTGGTGTGGATGTTCCTTAGGTGACTCTCATTCAGGTTTGTTCAAATGAGATCACTGGGTCAAATAGTTGCGAAACCAGGGCCATAACTCTATTCCTCCATAGTAATTCTTACAACAACTTCTTGTCCATAACCATTGTGCCGATTTAGCTAATATTTGGTATGGAGGGTCCTTGGGTGACTGGTGTTCAGATTTGTTCAAATGACGTCACCCGGTCAATTAGTTGAGAAACCAGGGCCACAACTCATAGTAATTCTTACAATGACTTCTTCTAAAAAAAATATTGGGCCGATTTAGCTTATATTTGGTACTGAGGGACCTTGGGTGACTGGGAATCAGATTTGTTCAAATTGGGTCACTGGGTCAAATAGGGGCAGAGCCAGGGACATAACTCTAAAAACAAAAAAATAACATTTTTGCATTTTGATCATATTTGGTGTGGATGTTCCCTAGGTGACTGTCATTCAGATTTGTTCAAATGAGGTCACTGTGTCAAATAGTTGCAAAACCATGGCCATAACTATATTCCTCCTTGGTAATTCTTATAACGACTTCTTGTCTAGAACCATTATGCCGATTTAGTTTATATTTGGTATGGTGGGTCATTGAATGACTGGGGTTCAGATTTGTTCAAATGGGGTCACTGGGTGAAATAGGGGTGGAGCCAGGGCCATAATTCCAAAAAAAATAATAAAAAATTCAGGAACTCCTTGATCAATTTAACATACAAAAAAAAAATTATCACCCTCCCCCCACATGACCCAGAACCCCACCCTGCCCCCCCCCCCCCCGACCAACAGCATTCCACCCTATCTCATCTCCCAACTCACAGGATCTCTCCCACCATCATGCCAGTGTGTGTTATTAAAATCTTATCAAAACAAATTATTGTTCTCTAACCTGAATTTAGTGTGTGGCATATGCAGAATGAGGTCCCCAGAGGGTGAATTTAGTTATGCTACCTGCACAGCAGTCTAGCATCACCAAATACACTAGCCAGGGTCCTCATTCTGCTTAGGCCTCATCTTCTGGGAAGTATATAGGCACTTAAATTGACATTTTTACTTACTTTTTCCCTTCTGTTTAGTTTCTATATCCCCTAATTTGTGAATATAAAATGCATAATTGAGGTGCCCAATGGGTGCACATCACCAACTTTAACTGGAGAACTTCAATCTAATGCTATGTCTCCGATAGCAGTTGAGGCCTACACAGAATGAGGTCCCCAGAGGGTGCATTTGGTGATGCTAGCCCGCATTGCAGGATTGTGTCATTAAATTCACCCTTTGGGGACCTCATTCTGCAAATGTCAGAGACTATGTTCAGACTTGTCTGTTCGAATATTATGTTCTTAACCACCAGTATCCAGTTGAACTCATTATACCCTGATTTTGCAAGGAAAACTTGGGGGGTATATTGGATTGAATTTGTCAGTCTCTATGTCAGACTGTTCTCCCATCCATCCATCCGTCATTATGTCTCTATCCGTCCATCAATTGTTTTCTTCTCCAGATACATATTAAAGACCAAATGGGTTTATATATTTAGGTGTGGATGTCCCCCAGGTGACTCACATTCAGATTTGTTCAAATGAGTTCATCAGGTCAAATAGGTGAGAAGTCAGGGCCATAACTCTTTCCTTCCATAGTAATTCTTAAAACAATTTCTTCTCAAGAACAATCTGGACTATTTAGCTTATGTTTGGTATGGAGGGTCCTTCGGTAACTGGGGTTTAGATTTTTTCAGATTTGGGTTTATTTTAGGAAAATCAGTTCAGTTCAACTCTTAAAATCTAATGTCTGAAATTACCAAATGAATGGATCTCATAGATGGGGATTCACATTTGTTCAAATAGGGGCGGAGATTTAATTATCAACCAGCCACCCTACCTGTGCTCCGGCGGAGCTATAGTCAAAACTCCTCGTCCGTCCATCGTCTGTCCGTCCATCCGTCCATCTGTCCGACAACAATTATTTGAACATCTCCTCTGGAACCATAAGACCAAATGGATTCATATTTGGTGTGGATGTTCCCTAGGTGATTCTCATTCAGATTTGTTCAAATGCAGTCACTGGGTCAAATAGTTGCGAAGCCAGGGCCATAACTCTTTCCCACCATAGTAATTATTTTAAAGATCTTCTTCAGAACAATAAGACCGAATGGTTTCATATTTGGTGTGGATGTTCCCTAGGTGACTCACATTCAGATTTGTTCAAATGAGTTCACTTGAAATAGTTGCGAAGCCAGGGCAATAACTCTTTCCCTCCATAGTATTCTTAAAGTGACTTCTTCTCAAATACTATCAGGCTATATGGGTTTATATTTGGTATGAAGGATTCATGGGTGACTGGGGTTCAGATTTGTTCAAATCAGGTCACTGGGTCAAATGTGGGTGGGGCCAGGGACATAACTCCAATTTGTTTTGTTTAGATTTAACTCTTTAGATATCTACATACTTGAAGACTCTCTAGCCACATATCCTGTTTAAATCTACTTCTTTTAAAGTGATTATGAAAAGTTCTGACTGTTGTGGTCTCCAGAGTCCCAGTCTTATCAGTCTTTGCAGTCTGGTGAGCGACCCCACAGTCATTGACTGTCTTGTTTCTGTCTGTCATCTGCTTTCATTACCGGATCACCACTCTATATAAGTAATAGACCGTTTCAATGTATACTTTCATAAGTGAGTTGGAGAATCCATTTAGTATACAAAGGGTGTGACATGTTGTTTTATTGAGTTTTGTCGCCAAAACAGGAATTACTGACTAAAACTTTTGTATATTCATTGTAAGACTCGGAGTCAAGGGGGATAGTCATATGATCAATTTTGAAATGAAATAAAGGCATGGATGGCTTTCGTGGTGGGTATGCTGTTAAAATAGTTACACCTGTTAAAACTGCCATAAACAGAAAGAATATTAAAATATAGACATATCTTGTTCTTATACCAATAATAAATATCATGTAAATAGTATGTTATTGTCAAGTTTGTACGCTGTGTTATGTAAACAAAAGCCAGGTTCTGTAACATTTTTGGCTTTTGTTTACATAACAAAGCATACAAACTTGACAATACCATACTATTTACGTAATATTATTATTGGTATAAGAATAAAATCCCCCTTCTGTAGGTGGGGTCCTGGTGTTCTCCCATGGAAAATGTTTGAAAGTGAATCTAGGGCTTTCTTCTGAGTCAGTATTTCGAAGTTTACTGTGAGGTCAATTTGATCAGTTTCTCAAGAGTACCGGTAACTTTGGAGATTTTGATATATGTATGGGATTGGAAATGCTTATAAGAAGTTTTCACACTGCGCGTAAAAATATTTTGGCCAATTCTGATTTTTTTTTGGGCCAAATTAAATCCTGATTTTCTGGTCTGACAATTAATGAATTTTTTATTTTTATTTAACATCTAACATTCTATATAATTATGTCCATACCTTCAAATACGGTGTAAAGACTTCTTTAATCCCACCGTTGTTACTTGACAATATACCACTACCCACCATCTGCCTGACAAAGGATTCATTACTGTTAATCCTTATTACTGTTTTATTACATTGCGATAGTGCACCTAATCAATTAGCTGATGATCATACTATACATTTGATTACACAAAATCTATTTGGGTTTTTTATTTAGATTTCTGATTTTGGGGTAAAAAATAGCATGAACCTGGCTTATAAGTTATAGTCATATATCTTTTGGTATCCTGTTTGAAGGGAGACTTACTGGCATCACTCTAATTCATATAATAGGCTATTTTCTCAAATTCAAGTGAGAGACACATGCATAATATAGATTTCTTTTTCTTTTCACATAATAAAAACAAAAACAAACACACAGAATAATAAAATTCACTTCTCAACTATTTAGTGGAGAAACTTATCCCAATTAAATTAGTGAAACTTTGTTTTGGTGGTTGTTTTGATCAAAATTATTGTCAGAACACTGGTCAGAATGCGCTGAAATTTCTATTAACTTAATCATGTTAGTGGTCAATTGTCTTTCCAATTTTCGAGGCATAGAAAGGGAGGGCACTCTATAGTATGGTTTTCTTCTGAGTGTGATCAATTTTGACAAATGCGAAATACAGAGTGTAAATCAAGCCAAGGATAGACGATAAGATCGGCGTGAATATATGCATATTCTTCGACTAGGACGAAAAAAAGTGGGTGCTAATTATTATCACAACCTGTTTGTAATTAAAATGTCTGTTCAAATAGAATTCACAACTTAAACATGTTTGTTGGTCGTCAGGAATTTGTGCGCCAGGAGTTTGAGTGACCAAAAGATCTTTGGATCCTTCCCTGACCTTGGCCTAACACTTATATAATCATATGCTAATATTTAGTTTTACTTTTTTAGAGTCCTTGTGTGCATGGAGCGAATCCGCCTTCAATCGACTACGACAGGATTTCTGTCAGAAATATGAAGGCTATGGTCCTTTATGTGATTGTCTTATCACCGATCCTCTTCCCAAATCTTTGGTTAGTATAGTTTATTTTATGTGAACATGTATTCATGATTCCAGACCATTAGTTACAACAACAACATGCAAAATCTCATTTAACACAGTTTTTTGCTTTGTTCCACTGAATAAATGTTGAAAAAATGTTGACAAATAAACTAAACCTATATAACACAGAACTAGGGGATTGCATGCCAAAAATGATGGGTCTATAAAGAGTTTTGTCAGCATACTGTTGCAAGTACATGTAGTATAACGTTATCTCATATTTATCATTCACTTTAGGTGACGGAAATTTTGCCATCACACCCAGTGGGAAATGTGCGATCAGACTGAAAATTTACTTATCATATTCTAAGATATGTCAGATCATATGTTACAAATTTGGGCTACATTGGACTCATTGTTGAAAAGTTATAAAAGTGCCAAAAGCGTGACCGAATCACAGATACACACACACACAGACAACGGGTTTTATATATATAGATGTCATTTTTATTGCTGTCCCTCCAAAGCATTGAAATCAATATTAAAATATCATTCATTATCCATCCCTTAACTAACACTATTCTGATTGGGCAAAAGGCGTGATAATCCGGCCAAATGAATCGATGAAATTGTGATGCACGTGCAATACTGTGGTGAATTTAGCAGATGTTTCACTTCCGCATTGAGTTTTGTTTTCACTTCCGTGTTTACTGTTCCAAATCATGCTTTCTGATGATCAAATACAGGCTTTTATAGAGTATCAAGTACCAAAAATAACCACAAAAGTTTTATTCCTAAAATTTGGATAAACACACAGATGCATAATAAAAATGTCATAAACAATGTTTTGTACAGTATGTGTTTTCTTCTACTCGTCCAGGTTGTGGTGAAAAGTCATATTGGACTCGACACTGCATGTTTCGTCCAATATGACTTTTACCACAACCTGGACTTGTACAAGAAAAACACGTATTATCCATCCCTTAACTAACACCATTTCCGATTGGGCAAAACCTGCCACGTGATAGTCCTGGAAAAAGTCATATTGGACTCCCGAAAGTCATATTGGACTCCCGACTGTACAATATGACTTCTCATATTGGACTCCGTGACGTCACAAATTAACTCTATTGCGAAATGAATCGGTGAAATTGTGATGCGCGCGCAACATTGATGGATTTTAGCAGACGTTTCACTTCCGCATTGAGTTTTTTTTCTCACTTCCGTGTTTACTTTTCCAAATCATGATTTCTGATGATCAATGTACGGTACAGGCTTTTATAGAGAATTAAGTGCCGACAAATACCAAAAATAACCACAAAAGTTTAATTTAAAAAATTTGGATAAAAATACAGATGGATAATAAAAATGTCATTATACAATGTTGTGTACAGTATGAGTTTTTCTTGTACTCGTCCAGGTTGTGGTGAAAAGTCATATTGGCTTTTCACCACAACCTGGACTCGTACAAAAAAAACACATACTGTACACAACATTGTATAATAACTTTATAATACTGTACACAACATTGTATAATAACTTTCAGGTGGCACTTCTCTCACCAAACTTGTTATTTGATTTAGGCCTTTCTTGACAGGAGCTGTGCTTGTGCAGCATTAAAGATCCTATGCCAATGCATTTTCTTATATATGCAAGTCTCCCATAGGGAGCCTCACATATATAAGTGAATGCGCTGGCTTACAAGGTCAAGGTAAATATTGTTAGGCCAATGTATTCTCTTATATATGTGAGGCTTCCTATGGGAGACTCGCATATATAAGAGAATGCATTGGCACAGGGTTTTCGCAAAATTTCAGGAAGCTGTAGTCATGGAAGGGTTAAGAAATAGATTTTTATTTGCTTGCATTTCATGGAGTATGGATGCAAAAAAAATTTGTTTTAACATTTTTATTCTATATATAAGAAGAACTATTTTGTGTGCCTTTAAATTTAAAGAGTCCAACCTTGTCTTAGAATTGATTATCTTGTGATGGATTAGGCCATACGAGGTTTAACCTTATCAGGGTATTGTGTATTTTCAGCCTTATAATGTCCACAATGGCGTGGATGATCTTCCGATTGCCATTATTGGAACCAATCGGCCTCATTCATTATACAAGTAAGTATAATATTCTTTACACCTCCATTCTATTAGCACTTGTTCTACAAGTGTGCACTTGTTCTACAAGTGTGCACTTGTTCTACAAGTGTATCAACAATAAAATCCAAATTAAACTATTATCAGTACTAGAGCCATCAAAATAAAAAACCCAAACAACGGTATAGGCAGCAGGATAGTCCAGCACCAACACTCAACTATCAGAATTTGGAAATAAATATTGGACAATTTTGCTGCTCTCCTTCACGAGAAAGGCTTCAAGGGAGGAAACGAAGCCGAAGAGGATGAAGAAGAAGATGATAAATAAAGCCATCACGATGTTTTTAACTTACACTTTTTAATCAGGCACAATTGGTTTTAAATGCACTCCTCTGATGACAGCGCATCAGTACGATAATATTTCAGGGGTCCAAATCAGCCTCTGAAATTTGTACTTTAAAACAAAAAAAGAAGACCAGCAGTTTTGTATTTATGAGTGTATTGGAATCTGCATTCTCGATTGTTCACGAATTGCAGATTGCCAAGACCAAGCATGAGAACAGGTTCTTGATGATTCGAACATCGTGAACAGGCCCGAGGACACTGATGTCATATTCGATCATTTGGATCCTAACTCGCGGACACATTCTGGGTTTGTCCTTGGCCTGTTCTAGGCGTTCGAATCTTTACTCTCGGATTACTAGACCCCGAAGCCACGACAAATAGTTTTCGTGGCTGGCTCAACCAATTTGGTGGCTGGTTAGCTAGCTAAGCCGGCTCAGTCGCGATGTTCGTGGTTGACGAAATATGGTGGCTCAGCTGGCTGAGAAGTTATCATTCACCGTATTTTCGTTTCAAAATTTTCCTAATTCCCGGTTATAGTACCCGTTTGTTTTAGCGTTTGTGGGAAACCCATAGAATCCCAGACCTCATGCGCTCTTTTGGTGTTGGGCTTTTCCATTATGGCGAAAATACACGGAGGAGTGGCATGGACGTAATATGTAGTTTCTTATCTAATTGGTATAAGTTACATTGGGACTTCTGTCGACTCCAGCCTGCTAGATCATCACTGGTATCTGGCGATACATGTATGCATCATTGAATGATGAATCCAACAGTAATGCTATAATATTTCAAACTATTTTCTATTCTCTTCTACAGGTTATGTACATAATATTAACAAATGCCAGCGATGTGTCGAAATAAACAATTTATACTTTAACCCTTTCAATACTGAATGGATTGCCCCATTCAGTTATATGAAAGCATGCATTGGAATAGTCTATTCCAAATTGAGAGATCTGGGTGTTCTGATAATATAACAACCATGCAGTGTACATCCCAGTATACCAATATTAGGCAGTGCGGTTTAGTTCTTTACGATTCACAGTACAGTTGTGCTTGACATATAAGCCCATGAACGAGGCTCAGCCAGTTTACAATTCGGCGGCGCAGATTTTTCCATGTGGCTGGCGTTAAAGATAATATAGCTGGCGGCGGCTTGTGGCCAATATGGCTGGTGGCGGCGGCGTGCGATGGTGGCTTCTGGCTCTACGGATTACGTCTTGGTAGTCTACCTTTTACGAACACACAATAACTAAGATTTGAATATACAAAATGGGACTTAGGGAGGGAGCTCTTTTGTTCTGCTACTTGACATTCATGTATTTATCAGATGGCTAATATTTTGACATGAATGTTATCATTTTCTGTGGTCACTATGACTATGATTATTATTTATTATTAACATAGATTTATCTTGAAGTTTTATCCAGTGTATATTTGTTCCCCGAAAAAATAACATTGGGGACTGTAGAAATCATCAGTGTCCATCCATCCCAGATAGTTGATAACTTTAGTTATAGTTATCTGAGTGTTTCAAATTTGGTATATGGATTTCTCATATGAAAATACTTGTCAAATTTCAATTTGGGTTCGTTTCACTCATTTTTAGCTCAACTTACTTTTGTAAGTTTGAGCTATTGCCATGGCTTGGCGTCCGTCGTCCGTGTGTCCGTGTGTCCGTGTGTCCGTCAACAATTTCCTTTGGCGCGGGCTACAGGTCGTACCTTTGGTCTGATCTTTATGAAATTTTGCATGAATGTTGACATTGACATGTAGATGGGAACGAGTCATTTTGGGGTCATTCGGCCAAAATACATGGCCGCTGGTGGCCATCTTGGATTTCAAAATTCAATCCATTGGCGCGGGCTACAGGTCGTACTGTTCGTTTGATCATCATGAAATTTGTCATGGATGTTAATATTGACATGTAGATGGGAACGAGTCATTTTGGGGTCGTTCGGCCAAAAAACATGGCCGTCAGCAGCCATCTTGGATTTTACTCTTTGCATGACTAAATCCTTTAGCGCAGGCTACAGGTCGTAGTTTTGATCGGAACTTCATGAAATTTGTCATGAATGTTGACATTGACATGTAGATGGGAACGAGTCATTTTGGGGTCATTCGGCCAAAAAACATGGGACGCTGGTGGCCATTTTGGATTTCAAAATTCAATCCATTGGCGCGGGCTACAGGTCGTACTGTTCGTCTGATCATTATGAAATTTGTCATGGATGTTAATATTGACATGTAGATGGGAACGAGTCATTTTGGGGTCGTTCGGCTAAAAAACATGGCCGCTGGCAGCCATCTTGGATTTTACTCTTTGCATGACTAAATCCTTTGGCGCAGGCTACAGGTCGTAGTTTTGATCAGAACTTCATGAAATTTGTCATGGATGTTAACAATGACATGTGGATGGGAACGAGTCATTTTGGGGTCATTCGGCCAAAAAACATGGCCGCTGGTGGCCATTTTGGATTTCAAAATTCAATCCATTGGTGTGGGCTACAGGTCGTGCTGTTTATCTGATCATCATGAAATTTGTCATGGATGTTAATATTGACATGTAGATGGGAACGAGTGATTTTGGGGTCGTTCAGCCAAAAAACATGGCCGCCAGCAGCCATCTTGGATTTTACTCTTTGCATGACTAAATTCTTTGGCGTGGGCTACATGTTGTAGCTTTGGTCAGAACTTCATGAAATTTCTCATGTATGTTAACAATGACATGTAGATGGGAACGAGTGATTTTGGGGTCGTTCGGCCAAAAAACATGGCCGCCAGCAGCCATCTTGGATTTTACTCTTTGCATGAATAAATCCTTTGGCGCGGGTTACAGGTCGTACCTTTGGTCTGACCTTTATGAAATTTGTCATGAATATTGATATTGACATGTATATGAGAACGAGTCATTTTGGGGTCATACGGCCAAAAAACATGGCCGCTGGCAGCCATCTTGGATTTTACTCTTTGCATGACTAAATCCTTTGGCGCAGGCTACAGGTTGTAGTTTTGATCAGAACTTCATGAAATTTGTCATGGATGTTAACAATGACATGTAGATGGGAACTAGTGATTTTGGGGTTGTTCGGCCAAAAAACATGGCCGCCAGCAGCCATCATGGATTTTACTCTTTGCATGACTAAATCCTTTGGCGCGGGCTACAGGTCGTACCTATGGTCTGATCTTTATGAATTTTGTCATGAATGTTGACATTGACATGTAGATGGGAACGAGTCATTTTGGGGTCATTCGGCCAATAAACATGGCCGCTGGTGGCCATTTTGAATTTCAAAATTCAATCCATTGGCTCGGGCTACAGGTCGTGCTGTTCGTCTGATCATCATGATATTGGATTTTACATATTGGATTTTACTCTTTGCAT
Organism: Siphonodentalium dalli; assembly: GCA_032622095.1. NCBI lineage: Eukaryota > Metazoa > Mollusca > Scaphopoda > Gadilida > Siphonodentaliidae > Siphonodentalium > Siphonodentalium dalli. Next base: position 158,339,429 of record CP136063.1, on the reverse strand, counting down.
GAATAAATCCTTTGGTGCGGGCTACAGGTCGTAGCTTTGGTCGGAACTTCAAGAAATTTGTCATGTATGTTAACAATGACATGTAGATGGGAAACGAGTCATTTTGGGGTAGTTCAGCCGAAAAACATGGCCGCCAGCAGCCATCTTGGATTTTACTCTTTGCATGACTAAATCCATTGGCACAGGCTACAGGTCATACCTTTGATCAGATCATTATGAGATTTGTAAAGGCTGTAGATGGGAACAAGTCATTTTGGGGTAATTCGGAAAAAAACATGGCTGCCGGTGGCCATTTTAGAATTTACTCTTTGCATCAATAAATCCTTTGGCACACCATAATCACCACATCCCTGATCCGATCATTATGAAACCTGTTATGAATGTTGATATTGACATGTACATCTAGTCTTACTTAGACATTTCAATTAGCACTTTTCCTATTCCTCCATTTACTGTTGACCAATAAATTATTCCCCTACCTAAGTTGAGCTACAGTGTCATTGACACTTTCATTACCTGAGTTATGACTCTTGTTGACTTAGAATTTCCCTATTATTTTGGTGTCCAGATGATAACTTCACAGTCTTAGAATTTACTAATTATCCTGGTGTCTAGTAAACTAAATCTAGGTGTGTTAACTACATAGACATTTGTAAGCAAAGTTTTATTCGGTGATTGTTCCCAGAATAAAAAATTTCAGTTATAAAAAAGCCACTGGTCAAATTAAGCCAACTTATTTGAGGGACATGTGGCCTGATGACCTATTAGTAAGAATGAATGTTAACTGTTTTAATTTCATTGGAAAACAAGTAAAGGATAATTACCTTGTGATCTGGCATTTGCACACAAAACATGTGAATGCCCTTCACGAGGTAATTGTCTGACTTAGAACACAATTGTCACATCTGTATCATCTGTTCGATTGTTAAGTGCGGAACAATGACGATGCATACATTGAACAGTAAATAACACTGCATCTGTGAAAAGAGTTCTCGCGAGAAGAACTCGCTGTTGATATGTAAGCTGCCTATTTGGATAAATAATGTGAGAAGGGGGACAAAGAAACTGTATTTTAAGCTGCTGTATTTTGTAAATCGTGAACCAGAGCGATATTAGTTTCATCATAAATCATAAAAAAAATTGCTGTTTTATTGTGAGGATTTTCTATTTATTTTCTATTAATTATTACATTTCAGATCATTAAAATCATTGATGGTGATGCCTGGTTTGAAGAAATCGAACGTTGTTGTATTTTTAGACAGCAACGATCTTGTGAGTTCATTATTTTTAACCATATATTTACAATATGAATTGTCCCATTCAGTCATATATGTATTCATTGGAATGGTCTATTATTCATCTGGAGGGATTTTCAGGAAAATTAAGCAGACAACAGACAGACAAAAAGATAATACAAGTGCAGAAGGATTTCTAATTACTGGTGGGAAATGTTCAGATAATAAGTTCAACAAAACAGTCGTTTGTTGAACTTAGTATCCGAACATTTCCTAAGGGAACTACTGATGAATGAATATTTAGTGAAGAAAGGGATAATGATGTTATCAGGTTTTCTAACCACATTATTTAGGCATTTTATTTTTTATTTCTTGGTTTACGGATTTCCCTACCTAAAAAAGAGCTGTTTGGCAAATTTTTTTATATTTTTCGTTTTTTTTTATTCCCGCTAAATGGGAATCCAGACGATCCCACTTATTAACATAACGGATAAAAACATATCCCGTTTACAACCATAAAATGTTCCTGCACCAAACCATTTACACTGTATTATATGTTAATTTCTACCCTCTAATAACATAAGATTTTGATAGACCACCGGTTATAAACATAGAAATATGCAATAACATGTTAACCACACTGGTGAAACTATGTACACATGTCAGTTAATCGAGAGGCCATTACAGTTAATTATGTAATTCAATCAATGCAAAGACGACAAACAAAGAGAAACAAGCTGTGAACGACCACATGGGCGCTTAAGATACTGATAGGCCTGTCAGCTAATTGGTTTTTATCACTTACAATCCGGCATGTGTGCTCTTTTGAATCCATTTACAATGGGACTTTAATGTACTTTGACAGGGCTTCGAATTCCGTGTCTGCAACGTTCCAATGTCGTGACATTGCATCACCGCGATCACGCTCAAAATAAGAACCTAATTTGTATGAATAGGAAACGGATGAGTATGTTTACTTAAACCCGGTACCATAGTCCCACGCTGTCTGATTCATATCATATAAAACTCAAGCCATACTTTCTCTCATCATAACCATCCAAAATGTCTAAACGTAAACGTAACGATTTGTCACTCGGAGTTAAATACGAAAAATGAAAGTAAAGCTTGTTTTAATTTGTGGAATTCCCAGCGGGAAATCCCCTATTCACTCCAATGTCTACAGATAGAGTTACTCCTCCTGACTTGTAACCGGATGTCGAATTTAGTGAAAATGGAAGCCGACTTGCGGCGCTTAAATTCACTTGTTTCTGGTTCTTTTTCATGCATAATACTTTGCATCAAGATTGATTCTCCAATCATTCATCAAAGTTATGTTGTGTCAAGTTTATTTTGGTGGCATAAAAAGAAGAATAGTAGAAAAATAAATAAAACAACCGCCATATTCAATGATTGATGATGGCGACGGAAAACGTGGTCAAATGTCCATACAAAGTACACAAAATGGGCCAAATATCGGAATCCCGCACATAAACATACACACTTATTAACATAAATTCCTCTTGCACCGAGGCTATGTGATAAAGCGGGATTAACTGTATTATTCCACACATAAAAAAAATCTGAATTATGAGTTTAAGTTTGTGTAAAATATAAAACAAAATTGATCGAACAGTGAATCCTCTCAGCAATGTTTATGGTATACTACTATACTAAAGATCTAGTAGGCCTACATACAGGGTTGGCGCTGGACGAGAATTTTCTCTTGCCAAAATTTTTGCCAAATGAAATTATTTTTTGCCAAAGTAAAAAAATATTTGCCAAATTTAATTGCGCGTATAATTGGGGAAATTATCGTGTTTTTATCTTTGTTATATACTGTAAAAACTAACCACATACACAGGTAAAATGAGCTACTTGAAAAGCAAGTTAGTGATATTAATGAATATAAAAAATGAGGAGATAGCTCAACAAAAGCAGATATCTGTTTGCTGCTAAATCCTCTTCCCCTTTTCTATTCTACTCATGTTTCCATCATCAAAATGTTGTTCATCATAAATGTTATATTAATTGGGGCAAATAAATATTGTTTAAATCAATATAAAAAATAGCAATAAATATCTAAGCGACACCTGCCTACAGAGTCATCAAGCATGCATATTATTTCGTTTTCTATTACTGCTAAAATCAATGAGCCATAAATTAATCCGTCGTCATTCGCATTCGGCTGATTAAACTATTGTCTTATACTCGATGGTAATATAATGCTGACATCATAAATACGTGCTATATAATGCGCCATTACTTTGCATTGTTACAATGAATGTATGCGTCCATAATCCCAACGGACAAAGGGAGGATTAACTGTTAAAACAAATTAATAATTACCTTTTGGGTTATCTACAATGAGATCATTTTAGATAGTACTTACAACAGCCTCAATGAAAAATTTACAGAACATCGCTTTTTTCCGACTCACATTTTAACCACGGTCGATTAGCTGTTTGATTATAGCAGTAAGATGGGATTACCGTTTTGTGAAAACTAAAGAAGATTACATATAACTGTTGACATAACACTGCTGACTGCACTACATATAAATTAATTGATATATTTCTTGTTTTGGTTTCCATATTATTGTCTGTAATTCGGCACACGTAACGAATAACCCACGTTCGATGATGTGTTTTGACTAGATAGTTCACATCCCATAATTAAAAACTCACTTGCCAAAATTTTTGCCAAATGAAAATATTTTTTGCCATTGGCAAATTTGGCAAGCGGCAGCGCAAACCCTGCCTACATAGGGCCCACTAGTAAATACACAAGGAAGACAACTACCTTATTTTCCAATGGGTAAGTTGAATGTCAACACCAACATGGCAGATGTCAATATTTGCAATATTTGTTTTCATCTATTTTGTTTTAAAGACACTTCCAAATAAAAAAATATATTGTCTGTGCAAGTGGACATGGGCAAAGCATAGCCATAGGCGATCTGGTAGCTTGTTTTAGACGAGGAGATTATATTATACAGCAAATATTTTAATCCCCCTCCCAAACAGTTTTATATATAAACCAAAAATATACCTATTTTATTTTTTGTGTTATTTTTCCTCCCACATCCCCTACCTTTGAGCCAAAATCCGTAAACCAAGTAATAAAAAATAAAATGACTTATGGGGGAAAAAAACATTTCTCTGGTTGATTGGTAACTAGCAACACAGCCATCATCCCTAGTTTGTTCTACCAACATCATAGATAAATCAGTAAGAACAACAACATTGGTGGGTGTAGATCATGCCATGAATCTCTACTCCAGCTGACGCCCGTAGAGATCATATTCCACCAGTACAAAACCTGGGAACTTTTTTTAATATTTATCGCGGAATCGGGTCTCAAAAGTCACGTAAATAATGTAATCTCGAGCTGGGAACTTCACGTACCGATGAATAAATCATTAAGCAATAGGTATGAACAAAGAAGTACATTCCCCGCGTTATTTTTTCGACTTTATAAGGTTCCCTGTCAAAACTTAAAAAAAGTTCCCGGGTTTTGTACTGGTGGAATATGATCTCTACGGGCGTCAGCTCGAGTAGAAATTCATGGCATGATCTATGGTGGGTGATGATAGTGGAACCAGTTAAATGGGTTTAACCGTTCCTAGACTTCCTGAATTTTTATGAAAACCATGTGCCAATGCATTCTCTTATATATGTATATATGCGAGTCTCCCTTTAATAATAGGATGCATCACATATATAAGAGAATGCAATGGCACACAGTCTTTAATGCTGCACCAGCACAGCTCCCTAATCAAAGGGTTAATACGTGGATGCCACACAAAGAAACTTAATTATTGGGTAATTTATTATTTTTCAAATGTTGAGGATTAAATATATTTTCTTTTGAATATGACACATACTTCTGGACCTCAGAAAACTCTCATGTTTGGCTGCAGATATCCAGAACAGAACACCTGGTGTTGTGAGTCTCAGTTGATTGACAGCTGCCAGATGCCAACCAGGTGCCAACCAGGTGTTTATTTCAGTGTCATATAGATGTCTGATGATATCATCCTGTTAGTTTCAGTACTGAGCAGTCTAGTTAATTTCTTGATCTTGTCATGTCACCAGCATGGAATTTTCCATGATTTCTCTTTGATTGACATGTGTCAAGCATGTGTGCTCGCAGCCACCTGGTGTGATGTAAAAGTGTAGAATTTTCCATGACTGCTCTGTGATTGACAGGTGTCAGAGAGGTTCACATGTCTGAGCTCCCAGGCACCTGGTGATGTCATCAGCATGGAATTTTCCATGATTTCTCTGTGATTGACAGGTGTCAGGGAATTGGGTCATGAACACCTGTGTGGAGCTCTGATGTCATGAAATGATTTCAAAACAGGGTCAGCATGTCACTAAAAGGTGCTGAATGCAAACTCAATGAAAATATTTATACAGTAATGCTCTAAATAATCGTTACCCATAATTCTGCTGTGATTAAGGAGTCGATTATTTAGAGCATTACTGTACTATGGCTTTGATATATCGTAAAATCCATTCCTCGAAGCTAATAATATATGTGTACAACCAGGCCTGTAACTATGTTGCCAGACATTTACAGAATAGCATCACTAAATTCACCCTATGATGACCTCATACTGCTTAGGCCTCATCTTCTCTGGTAAGTATCTTTGTTTTCAAATAATAAGTTTTTTAGTTTCTTTTATAGAAAGATTCTTTTTATTTTTCAGTTTAGTTTCTCTATATCCCCAAATTAGCAAACAGTACAATGCTTATTATAGACGCCCAAATGGGAGCACATCACCATATTCACCATCTGGGAACTTAAATCTGAGTCTAGGTCTCCCATAGCAGATGAGGCCATGAAGAGTCCCAGAGGATGAATTTGGTGATGTTAGCCCGTGGGGGGTAGCATCACTAAATTCACCCTATGGGGACCTCATTTTGCAAATGTACTGCACCACATTTGCAGGACTGTATACAACCAAGGAAAAATTTAAATCAACCAACATTTGCTATCTCTTTCAGGAGACTCCCGATCTCGTGAGATTGCTTGGGTTAAGAGTTGTGCAGAATTCTGCCCTTCCGAATGTCCATATTAGAGATACGCTGGAATACCGAGTCAGCAAACATTACCTCTATAGTCTAAAGAAATTATTTAATATGTACCCGGTGAGTATCAATATAGTGGAATACACACAGTGTTATATCTTACAATATAACCCTTCCATGACTGGAGCTTCCAGAAATTTTGCGGAAACCCTGTGCCAATGCATTCTCTTATATATGCGAGTCTCCCATAAGGAGCCTTGCATATATAAGAGAATGCATTGACCTAACAATATTTACCTTGACCTTGTAAGCCAGTGCTAGGGTCCTGCGAATATTCGATATTCGATTCGAGATTCGATTCGAAAGTCGAATTTGATTCAAATTCGATTCGAAATTTCGAATATACACTGACAAAAAAGTAAGCTGTTTACGGACAAGTGCACATGTCGATCTTCGCTGTTTCTGTGCCATATAATTCCCGAAAATTATGAATATATGCACCTTATAATTCTTATTGCACATCGCGAATGTTCGCATGCTATGAAATATAAGTATAACCAGTAATTAGCCACTACAGGAGGACTAAATACATCTGAATTCTAGCTTTGAACATGGTAGCCAAAAGCTCAGAGATCGCCGATGGACCGACGACATGCGTAAATTATAATAGCGATGAGATGCTTTTAAAAAAGCATTGTCCAGATTGGTCATTACTCGAGTTACCATGGATATCTCGATCCAGTTTTGTGGTGTAATTCTACTTTTTCAAATTGTACAACAAAAACATCAGTTTATTCAGATCGCCGCACACGACTTTTCCCGTTTTGTCTAAAACCGCGCACACGAGGTACCAATGGAGTACACCGCTAACCCCTTTTCTAGTGATTCGTCGTTCGAACGAAGTATGAATGCAAATGGATATTGGCCAGATGATTTTATGCATGGTATGTTGATATATGAGGGTATCACCCCCCCTCACCCCTGAATCCTGAATACCAGTTCATTTTGGGGGGTGAATCCTGAATACCAGTTAATTTTGGGGGGTGAATCCTGAATACATGTTAAGAAATAATATGCGATAAATGACATACAAATTGACTGTTTTAATATCAGACAGACAGAAGCAGAAGTTACATAGACACATTATGATGCCGGTCGCGTTATGTGGCCGTTATGATACGATTATTGATACTTTATGATGACAAGGTGGTCGAATATGCCCAAGAAGCTATTCTACCCACTCATTCATACAGATAACTAGCACAAAATATTACTTTGCGCCATCAAAACCTGCGTCCAAGACGTTTTGCTTGAACGCGAATACCAGTTAATTCGGGGGTATGAATCCCGCATACGGCTTCAAAACACCCTGAATCCCGCGTACCGAAAAAGGGGGGGGGGTGTGATACCCTCATATATGTTACGACCAAATGAAGTTACTTAATAAGTGTATTTAACAATAAAATAAATGTAACTTTCCCATCCTCCGCATTCATCGTGGTCGACATTCGTTCTGTAATATCGCAGAGAATGTAAACAACACGTGCTCCCGGCGTCGAAGAGTGCGTGTGGCGGTGTTTTCTTTTAAAGTTGACTTTCAGTTTCGGAGCGTTCCTTGAAACTTGACAATTTGTCGTCCATTATTCATGTTTATTTTAAACATGATAAAAGCTGCATGTAGTGCAGAAACTTACACCACGTGCAACGTGGTATATAAATCGCAAGCATCTGGGACAACAAGACATCTAAGCATCCAGCACTACATAAACAGGCTACCCTGTGACTGTTGTTGCATCTTCAAGTTTATAAAAACGGGTGTTTCCGAGTGCCGATTTGCAATTGTGCATGTACATGCAAACTCTACAAATTGCGCGTGATTTTAATTCCGATAATCCGTTTAGTGGTTATATATCTAATCGTCGTTACGACCGCATGGACGTTTTTCCGCCAAGGAGAAGCCCTTCAACTGAACTATATGGATTATTATCCTCGGCCTTGTGTTATCAGGAGGGTTAAAATTTATTGTCCGTTTATTTGCCTACTCCGGTCAATCAGCGACTCCGGTCAATCAGCGCTCGGATTAGCTCACGCATGAATGCGTCCCGTGCAAATCTCGCGCTCTTAACAATTCATCTAGCCAGTTTTATTTCTCTCCTTGGACCTATCAGACGTGGTTTTAACTAAAGGAAGTATTTCTCTATTGCGAGTTTATCAACTCAATATTTATTGTTGATAACAAACTTGCAATTTATCCGTTGCTTACTCTGTCGTTTAATATTTTTTAAGTTCGCGCAGAAACTCTTCGTTTCATAGTAGGCGCAACGCAATTTATAAAAATTCTGTGTTTTTATCGACACATTTTATCTCGAAAATTTTGGGATTGGAATCGACAAAATCACGTTGAGAACTTCGCCATTGATGGCCATTTTGACAACGACTACAGACGCACATCGTTTACTTGTAGCAAACCTATATTGCATTATTGTGCAACATATACGGTGGCATGAATCGTCCGATTTCGGAGTCCACGTGGTACGGTATGCGAAGTCTCCTAATTTCGTGCTCTTTTTCATGAAGCCGACTTCTCGCTACGTTCATTTCATGTACACTACCTCATCGTATATGCAACAGCTCTGTTAGTGCGCAGAAAGTTGGCCAGGACAAAAATGTCTCCTTTGACGATAATTTACATGTATTCATAAACAAGATAGAACTTGTAATCCAATGGAATTTCTTTTGCCTCAACTAATTGTAAGTTGAAGTTGAGCGACTGGCACTTAACCGACATTTGGATAATGATTATCACAGAACATCATTGTACATATACAACATGTCGTTATAATTAATTGTGCTTCCCGATTAATATTTGCAAATCTTAGCTAGCCCGAATGTATTACTATTAACATGAGGGCTCGTATTTGGATACTTGGAACGTCGCGAACGTTACATCGACTTCAAAATATTTATTTGAAATTTTGACCCTGTTCTTGCGATTCCATTTTCTTTCCCTCATTGTATCATCGGAACAATCGTTAGAAACAATGAGATTATGTTTGTTATAACATATAGTATTATATGGCCTGTGTCTCTTGAATAGTCTCGTACTTTACATGCCTGTCCAGTATTACTGACAGTGTCCGGTTGCTACGAATCGTGCAACTGGTTTGATTGGGGACTAGGATTATCTGACACAAGATTGGGCACCAAGGATTTTCATTTCAAGTTTCAGGGCTCAAAATACATTGAATTTTACGAGAATCAAATGCTGAATCATGTTAGTCATAAAGCACTGCAAATTGTCAAGTTTTGTGAGAATCATTACGGGAATCGATTCGGTGATTCTCGTCGAATCTTGAAGCCTGAGTTCCCATTGTCGAATGGCGATCTCCATCAATTCATACCGGTACTCTGTCGTTATTTCGGCGACAATTGTGTCTGTTTCTTTGCAATCACTCAATGTATTTTTCTGAATGGGCTTCCCTGTTCCATGACTACACAGATATGCAAGTGCAGTAGCCTGAACCTTCAGCTATAGTTTGCTTCAATATCCAAGGATACTTCCGTCCGTGGTCAGAACTCTTTGGAGATATTTTGGATGAGAACCTTTGGCTGGCCTACTTGTGGCAAGTCACCATATCCGTGTGACCTAGCATGGTCGCAGTGTTGAAATGATTCCTTGGCTAGCCAGTGTCTCAATAAAATTTCAGTCAATCAATGTTTATACTTTTGATGATTTTGATGTTTCACATTTCCATGTGTTCACTGTAACAAATAGACAACATCTGAACTGTTATCCTCAGACATTAGTGTTTGTCGATACATTCATATTACAAATTAACATGATACAAAATGATGAGCTTAAAAACATGTATGGCCAGCCATAATTGTTCCATACTAGTACAAGGGTGTCAGTGCCTCAAAGGCTCAATGACATACGAACTGACTATCAATATGGCGTGCGTCAATTTTCACTGATACCGACCTACTTCTGCGCTTTCAATCCGTGAATAGTCAAGGTGAACTACTATGCATTTATATTGTCATGTGCCCCGATGCACTGCCAATAGCCTTTCCAACAGAGTCCAGCACTTGGCTCTCTACCTTCTATTTCCACATATAGAAATTTGACAAATGTCAAATAGCCTTCACTCACGTATTAAGCACAGTTACAGGAAATGCATTTATATTGCGCAGGGCCGCTGCCACTATAATTTCCATCAGAGACCAACACATGGCTCTCTACCTTCTATTTCCACATATAGAAATTTGACAAATGTCAAATAGCCTTCACTCACGTATTAAGCGCCAGTTACAGGAAATGCATTTATATTGCGCAGGGCCGCTGCCACTATAATTTCCATCAGAGACCAACACATGGCTCTTTTCCTTCTATTGCCTCATATCCAATTGATTATCGGGCAAATAACAGAAAGGACAGCATTTGTATTGTCACACATATAAAGTGCAGTTACATGAACAGCGTTTCTATTTATATTGCACACGACCACTGCAGGCCTGCGTATTGGAGGCGAACGACGGTTCGGTTCACCTGGAGGTTGTGAAATCTAGGTCGCGTCAAAGTTGTATGTGGCTCTCGTGATACTGAATATAACAGTTTGTGTAACCTATGGGTACCTAAGCACAACCAGACAACCGACAAATACGTTACGGCTTACAATTTATTTTGCATTCGGCAGGCCTGCCAGTGCCAATTTCAAAAGAGTCCAAAACATGGCTCTTCTCCTTCTATTACTACATATCCATATGATTATCTGGTACATAGAAAACCTAAATGAATAACACAAATGAAAGCATTTGTATCATCACACATATAAAGCGCCGTTCCGCAAGAAGCCTTTATATTGTGCATGACCACTGCCCAGTACCAGTGACTGGCAGGGTGCTACCATCGTTGATTTGGAAAACAAATCTTCAAGGGCGAATGCCACAGCTCCTGAGCCTTAGGGTGGGGAAGACTCATCATGTGCCACTAACAGCGCACCAGCCAACCAGACTTCAGTTCTTCCCAGATGTAAACGCAGCTCGAGCTCTCATTTGCTCTCGCAATTCAGAAGACGGATGTACTTGCGCCTGTATAATCATCAGTTGTGTTTTTCTCAAATTCAATGTCATTGTGGGATAGACCTCAAAACATGCATGTTCCATGGCACTTTCACATTCCCATAATTTAACTGCGATGGGAACGGTTTTATATATACCTTCCAATAGTTTAATATTGAATCAATGATTACTATGACCATGCACATTTTGTCAAGAGGGAACAGTGCACAGTTTAATATTCGTGAATTAGAAAATTACAATTGCATACGGCTGCGAGAACAATTGCTCCGGTCTCCTGGGAAGGACTGGGACTTCTGACTCTTCGCCACGGTCCGTGGCCCACTACATTACGAGAGTGGGTCTTGTCCCCCTGGAATCATACTCCCTCGGGATATTCCAGGCCTGCTCCACCATCTGCGGACTTTCCGTAAGTGTATAAAACGTTCTCCTCACCGTAAGCAAGGACACCGCTATGTTCTTGCACAGGAGAAATCGGATCTCATTGTCCTCTTCGCCAAGAAAAGACAGTATCTTACCTGCGGTTTAATTTCTAGCAGGTAAGATCACGGGGCCATAATAAATAACGGAATTTACCTTATTAACCTTGTTTTGCAATAACTAACAAATGTTTTGTATATTATGCTTGCTAATAACTAACAGAATGTCTTGTCTTGCTTATAGCCGAACGAGATTCGACTTTGATGGCCGTACGGGTTGCTCATGAATATACGCGATATTGTCATAGTTGGTTGAGGGCCCATTGGTCCATGGTTTTACATTTTGAGCAAACGTACCAGTCTTAACTTGGGCAGGAACCATTCAGTCCCCCCTGGTCATGCTGCAAGCCCCGTCTTCTGCAGACCGTGGCAGGCAGGGTACCGTCCTCCGGAGATTCGGGCAACCAATCCTCCAGGACACAAGCACCCGCGCCTTTGGCGACTGTTCTGGGTGGGGAAGCCTCGTTGTCCCGTGCCGCACAAAGCGCACCAGCCAACTGGCCTTCTGACGCTTCCCCACGGCGCCGTGGCCCACTCCATTACGAGGGTCGGTCTTGTCCCCCTGGAAACGTCATCCCAAGTGATACGTCCAGGCCTGCTCATCTGCCGTCAGGGGATCCTAGTGGTATGTCATCGACGTTTATGTCAGCGTGTCAGGACCACCTGCATTTGGGAGATTCGGTGGGGGGCTTTCCCTGGTCAAATGGATCCTTTCAATTTCCCTTTTTTCCGCCATTTTGGCCTTGGGGTGGGAAATAACACCTTAAAATCTAACTGCGAGCGCAATTGTTCCTCGTTCGAGCCATTCCCAGTGTGGGCTTCCCTCTAGTACCTTACCTCAACCTGATGCAGGCTGTTCTGTTGCTGGCGTCGATCCTGACATGCTTTCTAGTTTCTATAATTCTCCTGGCGTCTGATGGCTTTGACGACGATGAGCAAGGATCTCGGGCCGACGGTGGTTCCCACTGTCGGTCAAGGATTCTGTCGTTCCTAGGGAACTCGCTTTGCGTACGGAAACGACACGGGTCGATCTCTTGTAAAAACTTCATCACAGGATATGTGTCAAATCTTGTTACAATGAATTACACAAACTTTGCACAACTGTACCAGTTCGCGCCCCATGGTCCTGCATCAGCAGACCGTGGCAGGCAGAGTGCCGTTCTCTGAGATTCGGGCAACCAATCCTCCGGGACAATAGCACCCGAGCCTTTGGAGGCTGTTCTGTGTGAGGAAGACTCGCTGTCGCGTACCGTCAATAGAGCTTTCTATTTGGGAAGATATAAATAGTAAATACCGCCATCACTCTCATCGCAGGACACGAGAAAAAAGCAGCAGAAGAAGAAGTCTCTACTGCTCGGTTTCTACTAGTAGCTGGCACGTATGGTATGGCACTGCCTGTGATGTTTATTCCAAAAGACAAGGGGGGAGGTACAAGCTTGAGCAATGCTGGAATCTGAATTTATGAGCTCTTTCACATAACATATCAAAGCTGATTCATGACTAAATCACATTTACATGAAATCTGTTTGGAAGAGTACATTCCCGTCAAACTGGAATATTAAATTTATTGCTCGTTGCCTCCTCCTGGGCTTGCATTCTAATCCATATAGTTCAGTTGAAGGGCTTCTCCTTGGCGGAAAAATATAATATTTTAAATTAAAATTAGTTTTTCCTCAAGGGAAGCCCGAAACTGAACTATCATAGATCCCTCCCATGGCGGTGCCATTCCCAACCCCCGCGACTCGCAAATCTTATTATTAAAAGTCGGAAATAAAACTGGCTAGATGAATTGTTAAGAGCGCGGGATTTGCACGGGACGCATTCATGCGTGAGCTAATCCGAGCGCTGATTGACCGGAGTCGCTGATTGACAGGAGTAGGCAAATAAACGGACAATAAATTTTAACCCTCCTGATAACACAAGGCCGAGGATAATAATCCATATAGTTCATTTTCGGGCTTCCCTTGAGGAAAAACTAATTTTAATTTTAAAAATTATATTTTAATCTGTTTTTTTTTTCTCTCAACAATTCTCAAATGAAGTTAATAGTATCGGGAACGACGGTTGATCGCCACACAAGTTATGATGGAATTTCATGGAAGTTCATAGAACGTTTCTCAAATCGTCTAATCATTGAGAATGCAACACACAGGTATGATTCGATTCGATATTCGATTCGATATTTGATTCGATTACGTAGACTCTATTCGATTCGATCAAAATCTCCAATTCGCAGGACCCTAGCCAGTGCATTCTCTTATATATGCGAGGCTCCCTATGGGAGACTCGTATATATAAGACAATGCAATGGCACAGAGTCTTTAATGCTGCACCAGCGCAGCTTTTGTTACAAACACAAAAATACAGAAATGCCTAATTATAGCAGCACAAATGAAGTGAATGGTGGGTATTGGTTCTAATTCGGATTAGTCTCGCAAACAAGCTACGAGTTACACAGGATTTGACTTTACCACAACTATAAATAGCTTTGCTATGCAATCTCTGCAGTGTGACTTCGCAGAGCACAAATAGTTTTACGATCAATAGAATGATATCTCCTTTCGGTTTCGTTTTGGGCAAATAACAAAACCGGGACTGTTGAAATTCTTGGAAATACTTAATTCTATTCTTCTTGCTAGGTATTATTGGTCAATTCTGGACTCTTCGTAGACACATTTTAGTGTTTAGATAGTTGTCCCCCATAATTTTTATTTTTGGGGGACTATAGAAATGACCTTCGTCCATCTAGGAATCCCTTCATGTGTCTGTCACACATTATGTATACCTTCATTGTGTATTCAACTCGTTCCACAGTTTTAAGTATAGAGAATTGAGACCTTAGGTTATTGTTACCAATATATTGCTAATATTCAGCATGTACATGGGTGATGAAAATTGTTTTTTTACTGAGTTATTCCCCTTGACTCAAATTTTTGTTTTTTATCACAGTTCGAATTTTTTGGGTTCTGAAAAAGCAAACCTAAGAAAACCATCCTTTTTCGGGGGATGTCTGGTTGGCAACCTGTTATTGTCGTAATCTCTAAATTTGTAAACACAATGTGAAATTAACTATATGACAGGAAATTTAGTACGCTATTTTTTAGCTTTGTGGTGAGAAACTGGGGATTCCCGTGTCGCTGTATAGGAATTCGGACAATTGCCTGATTGGATTCATCACTTTACTGTTATATGTTGTGCTTGGCTGACACTGACTTAACCCTTTCAGTGCCAAGTCCGATTTTTGTATCAACCCATATTTCCTTGATCATTTTTAAAATTTATTGATTATAATAATGTGATACATTGATGGAAAGAGCTCTTAGAGCTTGGCACTGAAAGGGTTAAACAGAGTTGCCATTATATGACCTGTACTGATATTCAGAATGTATGAATTTATATATATTAATGGAGTCATATACTTTTGTGTAGTATGTGTGCAGAACTGGAGGTTGTAATTCATGGAGCACATTAGTCATTCCGCGAGATCGCAATAGAACATTCAACAGTTAATTACCATATGGCATATATGTGACCCGCCATATCAAATCAAGTCGGAAGTCGGGATTTTTTTACCCTGTGCCAATGCATTCTCTTATATATGCGAGTCGACCATAGGTCGCCTCGCATATATAAGAGAATGCATTGGCCTAACAATTTTTTATCATTTTTTTAAAATAAATGTTTCTGACAATTTGGAAGTCATGGAATTCCGTGCTATTTTGTTTAGACTCTGTAATGTTTATCTTGTATGGGAGTCTAATTATACCCCCTTTAAAAAAAAAAAAGGGGGTATACTGTGTTGCACCTGTCTGTCCGTCCGTCCGTGCGTCCGTCCGTCCGTCCGTACGTCTGTCCGATGTCTGTTCATGTCATAACTTGAACAGTAGTGCTGGGATCTCAATGAAATTGTGTATGGCTGTTCATTACTATGAGGGCATTCAATAGAGGGTTATATCGTTTTGTTCGGATTTTCCATTCTAGAGTTATTCATCTTTGTTTATCTTGAAATGTTGGATTTTTGGTCTGTCTGTTCATGTCATAACTTCAACAGTTGTGCTGGGATCTCAATGAAATTTGGTCTGGATGTTCACTACTATGAGGACATTAAAAAGAGTGTTCCATTGTTTTGTTCGGATTTTCCATTCTAGAGTTATTCATCTTTGTTTATCTTGAAATGTTGGAATTTTGGTCTGTCTGGTGTCTCTTCATGTCGTAACTTCAACAGTTGTGATGGGATCTCAATGAAATTTGGTATGGATGTTCACTACTATGAGGACATTCAATAGAGGGTTCCATTGTTCTGTTGTGCTTTTCCATTCTAGAGTTATTCATCTTTGTATATCTGGAAATGTTGGTTGTTTGGTCCATCCAATGTCTGTTCAGCTCATAACTTGAACAGTAATGCTCGGATCTCAATGACATTTTGTAGGTATGTTCACCACTATGAGGACATTTAATGGCACATTCAAATGTTTGTTTTGTTTTTATTGTTCTATAGTTACTCATCTTTGTTTATATGAAAATGCTGGTGTTTGGGTCCATCTGTATGAGTATAGCCCTCATACGTTATAGATATGCCCACACGAGGCGGTATGCCACGAGGGGGTATGCACCGGACGACAGTCCATCTCTTGTTTTAATTAGAACTGGGTGGGTATATACTGGATTACATGCTCCTCCATCCTTGTCATTCCATGCAGCTATCTTAGCCACAGGTTATCTGATCACAATACAATACAAGGGCTTTCAGAGAAGTATCCAATGCATTTCCTGTTCTAGATTTATTCCTCTTTTTTCTGCTATAAGTTGATTTTTTTTGGTTGTTCATGTAGATATGTCCGGCAATGGTTATCGGATCTCGTTGGAATTTGTATAGTATGTTGGCCAATAGGAGGGCTTGCTAAGAACCAATAGATGTGATCAAGAATCGTCAAGGTTCAGTAACCTTTTTACTCAATGTTTGTTCAAACTGGGCATAATGTCTCATGGGGGTATGCACCATGTGACAGCCCAGCTCTTGTTGGTATCCGATTCCGTATCCTGGCATGGCAACTTAACATTAACGGCATGTGAGCTATGGTGAAGTTCCTCGTGTTTCTATATATTTAATGAGGTGAGCGATGAATAACATCAATATTTCTATTCTATTTACCATATCGTGCATATTCATTTATTATTGTCAAAACCATTTGGAAAATTGGTTGTATTTCATGAAAATTGTTGGTGAACATTTTTTTCTTCTTTTTGCAGCAAAGCGAATATGCAATTATTTCTGAAGATGATCTTGAACTTTCTCCAGATTTATTCAGGTGAGATATTATTAGTTACCTTCAGCAACATTGTAGGGTACATGGAGATTTAATACCTGGATGTTGGTTTTGAAAGAAGACAAAAAGAGACATCCAGGTATTAAATCTCCATGTACTCTACGATGTTGCTTGAACAAAGTATTTTGTCCACACAACAATAGCCATGTAGTCTCAATTTAAGTGTAGATTTCAAAGCTTTTCACATTAATTCACCCCAATAAGAATAATAATAACCTATGGATGCAGCCTCAGGTGACGGCAAACTCGGAGTGCTAAAGCATTGGTACTTAGGTGGAAACTGTCAATTAAAAGGGTCATTCATATACCCCTGATGTTTTACGTGCTCATATACCTCCGATGTATTGCTCACGTTCTCTTAAACTCCACTGTCAAGGGTGATGAGGGACAATCCAAAAAGCAAAACTAAGTTGGTTATTAAGCTCAATATTTGTAGGGATCTTACTGCAGAGTGAATGTATTGAAGGGACAGCATGTTTTTATCCAATGCTTGGCTCATTTTCAATACACACTGATCTACTATATGCCATGGGACTGTGACTACTCTAATATATCACTTACGGCTGAACGGTTTAAAAAAAAATGTAAAATAAAACACATCCCTGCCTGCCTATCTGGAAAATTATCCCAATGTTATCGGAAACAGAGAAGTTTTTTGTTTTGTCCTCATGCATCTCCATGGAAAATTCAGGATCGCCCTGGAGTAAACTGTCAAAATTTACCACATAAGGTTGAATTAGGGAAATACAGCAACGGGTTTGTAATAAAAACTGTTATATACTCACTCTATGAACACCATAAAAATAAGTTTCAAACTCTCATCAGGTGACATCTTGAATTAATCAATTGTGACGTAACTTCCGGTGTTACCAAGTCACATCACGATCGAGGTAACGTCATATCCCATTTAACTTGGGCTTGAGTTTGGCTTTGAATCTTTCTTCCATTGCCAGACCTTTTATGACGCTAATCTCCCTCATTTTATAGAGCGGGAAGAATTTAAATAGTCCTTTCCCACATATATCGAGGTGTCCACTGAGAGGGATTTGTCTATATTGGGGATGTGTGATTTGTTGTCTGTGGATAGTCATTCGTTGACGAGCGGTCATTCCGGTTTGACCCACATAGAATTCTTTGCATCCCAGACATATAATAACATAAATCAAGTTCTCAGATGAACAGTCCATCTTTTCATTTGGTTTCACGGTGTGATTTCCAGAAGGTCCAATATTGAAGGTCTCACCACATAGAATAGCTACGCACGAGGCACATTTCAGGTTTCCACATCTCCTGATATCTGGTACAGAGGGTGGCACTGAATCAAATTTGGCCCACGTTATAATATGTGTCCGGGATGCAAAGAATTATATGTGGGTCAAACCGGGATGACCGCTCGTCAACGAATGACTATCCACAGACAACAAATCGCACATCCCCAATATAGAAAAATCCCTCTCAGTGGACATCTCGATATATGTGGGAAAGGACTATTTAAATTCTTCCCGCTCTATAAAATGAGGGAGATGAGCATCATAAAACGTCTGGCAATGGAAGAAAGATTCAAAGCCAAACTCAAGCCCAAGTTAAACGGGATATGACGTTAACTTGATCGTGATGTGACTTGGTAACTCCGGAAGTTACGTCACAATTGATTAATTCAAGATGTCACCTGATGAGATGTTTGAAACACATCGAAAGGCCTAGTGACCTAAATAATATTTTTACAGAAGCCATGTCTTACTTTCATTTCAATATATATATATAGACCAAGAAAAATCAGATGCCTATTCTGTGCAGAGCTTGTTGACCTTGGCTATTTTTATTTGTAAGGATCATTTTGTGTTTACAGCTATATCGACCAATTACTACCTGTGATGAAGAGAGATAGCAGTGTTTTCTGTATTTCATCCTGGAATTTCCAGGTAAGTAGAGAATATAAAGTCTATATACTATAGCATTTTACCATATGGTCATTGATATTTCTATGAATCATTTATGTTCATTTGATATCTGCATGAGAGCCAAAAGGTTCTCCTTAATTCAGCCTGGTGGATCCATATTCAACCCCTTGCCCACATATAGTTAAACAAATTTCAGGGAGTATCATTTAATAGGTATTTTTCCCCAAATTTTTTGAAAATATTTGAGTATGTGTGGGTTGTCCAACCCTTTTGGGGATCAGTCATTAGATTATTTGGTCACGACTAAATATTATTTAGATATTAATTGTTTTATTGTATAATTTATAGCTTAAATCATCATGCGTGAAATTACTTTTGTTTTACTTGAGATTTTAAAGGTCACATTGAAAAGTGTACCTCAGGAACGGGTTATAATATTTTATTAACAAACATTGATGTGATTTCACATTGAGTTATCTCTAGAATGGTTGTTAATTGATAACATGTGGCAACACATCTGTTTAATCAAATAATTTGTTTCAATAGGAGGCGATTGTTGTTTTATTATCACACTCCTGCCAGCTCCTGCTGGTTTTATCCCCAATTAGTTGTTAACATGTTCACTGCCGATGCTCATTCAATTACATGCAAAAAGTATGAGATAAATCAAAGTCGGCAGTGAAGATATTAATTGTTACAAGGGCATTGACATTTTGTCTAATGGTCAATGGGGAAGGACTAAATTTGTATGACTTTAGGCAATGCAAAATAAATTCCCGATTCTCAGACCCGCGCTCATGGTCCCGAAATCCAGCATCTGTAACCTTTTTTACAGGGTTTCCGCTAGGGGTTGGGGGGATTGTGGCCGTATTTGGGAAGCACATACCAGGCGCCCTGTCGGGAGAAAAATTGGATGTTTATCACTGAAAAGTAGCCATTTCCTTGCACTTGAGACAACAAGCAGAAACAATGAAGCTTCGTATAGAAACCAAATTAAAACAGACCATCTTTCTTAGATCTCAAGTTAATGAACTAAAAGCATGTGAGCACAACGGCATAGAATGGATATGACTTTTATTTAAACAGTAGCAATATTAAAAGGCGACATCAAAGACTTCCGCGGTTGGCAAGACATCATAATACTACTTATTTATGTGGGCAGTAGCCTCTATACGGGCGCCTGTGGCACTTAAGATACTATGGGTGGCGGGATGGGGTGGTGGGTGGGAACTCATAATACTACTTATTTATGTGGGCAGTAGCCTCTATACGGGCGCCTGTGGCGCTTAAGATACTATGGGTGGCGGTATGGGGTGGTGAATTGGAACTCATAATACTACTTATTTATGTGGGCAGTAGCCTCTATACGGGCGCCTGTGGCGCTTAAGATACTATGGGTGGCGGGATGGGGTGGTGGGTGGGAAATCATAATACTACTTATTTATGTGGGCAGTAGCCTCTATACGGGCGCCTGTGGCGCTTAAGATACTATGGGTAACAGGTGTTACGTAAGGAGATGAGCACGTGCTACACACATTCTGCATGGCTGCTTTCTTTGTATTTGTTCACAGTACCGATCAAAACTATTTGTTGTAAAATCAAAAGCCATTCCTCAGACAAAGATGACCTCATGCTGGATTCGTATAATGGATAATTTTGTATTCATTGGATAGGGAATAAATACACTGATAATATCTATTAATAATTTTAATTGTTTTATTTTTAATTAGTCTCCCGCACAATCCAGAAGGGTTAACATGTCTGATGAATACACACTATAACCAACCTGCACACAGCACCAGGGGCGGCATTCACATACAAGTGGACAACTCAGATTAAAATTCATGTTGAAATTATCAAGGAGATATCTCCTTCAAAGGTATCTTGCCCACTGAACTATATGGTATATATCCCAAGGTAGGAGGGGTCAACTCTCTGAGTTGAAAAAACGGTACGAAAATTCTATGGTACATATCTTCTGTCATGTTCATGACCTTGTAATCACGTGATCTCCGACACGTAGCGAAGCAAACGCCATATTTTCATCCCTCCTGTTAGCTGACGGACGTCTTCTCCAATCGAAGCTAAGTCACAGTTTTTGTATATCCAAAGACAGTTTTGTTTTTGTATTATACAAACAACATTATTTCTTTGATTATAGTTGAAATTTATGTACAATTCACACGGATTACGCGGTTTGTTCCAAATAATATCGGATGACTCGTTTCGTTTTTACGGAATTTGTCTTCCATAATTTTAATTGGTCAATGATTTAATATCCGTTCAGTGTCTACGGGAGTTTATTGCCTATAAAACGCAGAACATTAGAGGCACCATTGGATATGACTAAAGACGCTCATCGTTTTCTTTATAACAAATCTATGGCATACAGGTGACATGTTATTTAAGTTACCACGTGCGTTGGCGGTTGCATTAAAGGTATCACAAAATTAGGTGACTTACTTTCGAGTTCACTTTTTCGTTTGACGGCTTTCTTTAGACGTTGACAATCATCGTCTGGTGTACAACTGACGGAAGCAGTGTTTAAAAGCTTGTGAAATAGGCTGATAGGATTGTAAAATCCCGAATGTAAATTTGCACCTTTTTCACCTTGGATGATTAACAATGAGGCCGTTACTGCATTAGTTGCCACAGACATGGTGCTTATCAACATAACACAACAGGTGTATTTTTTTATTGTTAGCAATCACATTAATTAATTACCTTCACAGGACACAGGACTGCTAATCAAGGTAAGACCAGGTTCATGAATTCTCCTTCCCCGTAGCTCCCCTAGAGTTGCTTCCCCTCGTTTCGAGGGTCCCAAGAGAAGAGAATGAAACCTTTGAGACCAGGACACTGACACTTGTCGATATATAGTGTTCCTATAATTGGCGTAATTAGCAACTGGGGCGATAGTCACACCAAACAGGGCGCGGGTTGGGGCTACCCATCTAACCCATTGGCCACAGTTTGTGGGCTCCCTGGACTATCGAACGGGACTCCAATTCATATCCTCGGGACGACCGTTGGCGGTTGGCGTGCCCAGGTACACTCAAACACTACGCCGTCCATCGCTACAAGTCGTCATCTCGGGGTCAGCGCGGCTGGGGGTTGCATCCTGACCATGCTCTCAGGTGCCTTATGATAATAGTGTGTGGGGATTTGGGCTAAAATTTCAAGTAGAATGGCAATTTTACTTTGTCTCAATTCAAATTAGGGGCCATTTTCTCAAAAAATTATTAGGTTTACACTATTATTTGGCAACTGAAAGTACGTTGTTTACCCTCTATGCCTTCTGCCCCAGCTGGGCTTGGAATGGGATCACAGTTCACGGGCTTGTTTCCTCCTTATTATAAGCCACCACCTCCGGGGGCTTGGCAGACAGGTTACTGGCCGCATTCTGGCCAACAGCTGCCAGTAACTTCGGGTCTGATTTTAAATGAAAACCAAAGATCTTATTCCTTGACGCCATTCTAGCACGAAGCTTGCTTGGGAACTGGTACCTACTAACCTTCCATCGCCAGTTCGGTTGGTTGGATATCTGGATCAGTACGAGCTGCTGCTCCATCCCCGAGATGTACAGGCTCTGGACATTCCTCAGGGGTCCCCAATGACCAGACCTCACATGCAATTAGAAAGGAAGCTTGTCGTTGTGTCTTGAGCTTTTAACACCCCATCGCCAGTTCTGACGGATGGAGATCGGGATCAGATCGAGCAGTAGCTCCAGCCCGAGGTGAAATGGCTTTAGACATTCCTTTCGGGTCACCTTTACATGCGCTCACGAAGGAGCTCAGTTAGTTGTTCGGTGTTCTCTGATGCAGCCAAGTGCAGGAAGAAAATTAATATCGAATTTTGATTAGCAAATAGCCTCAGATTGTCATGATTTGATAGCATTGTTCTACAATCATATAAAATTTAACAGAACATCAGAGTGCTTTCCCTCAGGGACGATAGTCCCACCAAACAGGACATGGGTTGGGGCTACCCATCGAACCCATTGGTCGCATTTGGTGGGCTTCCTGGACTATCGAAAGGGACTCCAATTCGTATACTCGGGACGACCGTTGGCGGTTGGCGTACCCAGGGACAGAAAAATGAAATAATAGGATCCAAGTTGCATGGCTTTTGTTCGAGTTTGGGTAGCAAATTGCCCCGAGATGCCAGTTATGCCATCGGACTGCACACTTGGCGACATGGGATCGACCATCCTGAGAGGTATTCAAACATTTTACTGTTCTCGGATTGGGATGTGTTCAACTGCTTGCATTATAAGTTGTTACTTCTTTCAATGTTCCATCCAGCTCTTGCGAGGTCACGGTCATTGCTGGAGAGTGTCTATAGTCTTCAGGAGTATTCTTTGGAGGGGGGGGGTCATTCATATAACTAGATTATTATATGACTTTCGCCCTTTAATTTTCCTGACTTTTAAGACATGTTCTGGACTGGTTCGGGTGCGTGAAAGGGTAAATATTTACATCTCGATTTGGGACGCAAGAGTCCGAGATAAACAAGCATACATGCTTTATCTCCGACCTTCACTTTTTTTCATTAATAGATGAGAATGACAATGGGTGCGTTGGAACTGTGGATTAACTGAGTCAGATTATTCTTCGTTTCTGTTTGATCATCCTATTGGAGTGTTTCATCTCACTTTAATGAGGAAACCACCTACAGGTATGGTTGCCAAATAACCAGATATAGGGTTTGTCCTCTAAATATGGTTTTATATTTTAGGTGGGTGCACTTGCATATCTTTTATCTGCAGGTTGCTTTCAGTTCTAACTAAAAATGGAATTCACTTTTGTTGTAAGTAATACATAGATGAGTCCATTATCCATAGTTAGACATATGCTCAATTTCAGAACGCAGTTGACATGAGGTCTAGTTCAGCCACCCCGCTCGGGCTTAATGGGCCACACGGCGTATTAGCGAGAAGAAAGAAATGGCTTCTGTGATATCGGCCTTTGGTTCTAATACGTCATTCTTCTTATGGGCTCGGTTGTCCGTACATAATGGTTTTGTTTTTTTCCTGATAGGGCTTGATTCGCATAGTGGTCTCATTTAATATACTAAGCCAGGTCTTTATGACTCGTGTTGGGCACACTTCATACAGACTGACGAAGATTCTTGCCAGCTGCTTCCCCCTCGTGCGAGATTCACTAGCATTGGGTGTAGGATGCCAGATCATATGATCCGCCCTCTAGATTCGCACTTCGGGCGATGGTTGTCTCCGGAACAGGGTACAATCGGAGGGGCACCCCATCCGTCCCAGAAGAAAGAAATGGCTTCTGTGATATCGGCCTTTGGTTCTAATACGTCATTCTTCTTATGGGCTCGGTTGTCCGTACATAATGGTTTTGTTTTTTTCCTGATAGGGCTTGATTCGCATAGTGGTCTCATTTAATATACTAAGCCAGGTCTTTATGACTCGTGTTGGGCACACTTCATACAGACTGACGAAGATTCTTGCCAGCTGCTTCCCCCTCGTGCGAGATTCACTAGCATTGGGTGTAGGATGCCAGATCATATGATCCGCCCTCTAGATTCGCACTTCGGGCGATGGTTGTCTCCGGAACAGGGTACAATCGGAGGGGCACCCCATCCGTCCCAGAAGGGATACCTTGCACCATTGACTCGTCGGGGACCAGTCAGAAGAGCTAGAACAGTTGGGGCGCGGTGCCCATTTGGTCTGCTTTTCATTACCTACCTGCCGTCGGTTTCCGCTGGTTTTGGGCTGTGCCACAATCCTGATGCATATTTTTAGCACAAATTTTGTTTTTGTGGATTTTCCACCTTCATGACATTGGAATTTCGGTCCCTGGCGGCCTTTCTATCATGGATACAGTAGCCTGTGATTGGTCAGTTGGGTTTAACTGTGTTGGTGGGCGTTTCCACATTTGGAACGTCATCAGGGGCAAATGCAATGGCTTATTGCATCTTAGTCATTTATATCTCGAACTCCAGGCTTCAAACTAAGTTTTCTGTGAGACTCCAATGCTGAGCCAAGTTAGTCATACGGCCTGAGCCTCGCAAAGTATGTCCGTATAATACCCATTCGCTTCCCGGTCAGAGTATTGGTAAATGATACCTCATCCTTATAGACAATGTAGTTGGTGTCGGGCTTGCAGCTATTTTTTCATCGGGCTCTCATCTCGTACTGGGACACGGTCCAACCCACTCAAGATTTGATCGGGGATTGGTTCTATTGTTTTTAAGGGGGGGGGGGGGGTCTCCTTTATAACTTGCGGCTTTTGTCGCATGGGTTAGCCCGCATGGGTTAGGGGCGTTATTCAGTATTCGACCATCCCTTGGTTGATATACCCGGCTGGGGATTTCTTGTCAAAGGGTATTTTTCTATTTCCATTTCCTAAAAAATGGATGTTTCTCCCTTTTCGGGGGGGGGGGGGGGGGGGGGGGGGGGGGGGGGGGGTGTTACATATACCTTGCCCGGCGAGTTCTCGGCTGATACATTATTAGCCCTAAGCTCCGACGGGAATGTCGTATCCGTCTCCATGTCTTCTGAAGCTATCTACCTTACTTGCAGGTTTTTAAACTCCCAAGTGGCCACTTTTTGTTCGTTTGAGCCTTCTGACAGGTATTAGTCTTGGGGTGTAATATTACATTGGCTTATTGTGCATGTGTATATATATATATATATATATATATGTAGGTATTTATATATATTGTAGGTTATCAGGTCAATCCAGTTCTTTGATTCAGGTGCATAGCGGTGTTTTTGTTTCCTCGTGGCCTCCACCTGCTATAAAATTCTATCTTTTAACATATAGTTCAGTGGGCAAGATACCTTTGAAGGAGATATGTACAATATTTTCCAAAATAAGTAAAATATATATCTCCGAGAAGTATCTTGCCCACTGAACTCTGAGCTCCCTCCCAGGGTTTCGCACCCACCCCGCTCACTAGGAATGTCCTACTGGGGATGAAAATATGGCGATTGCTTCGCTATATGTCCGAGATCACGTGATTACAAGGTCATGAACATAACAGAAGATATGTACCATAGAATTTTCGTACCGTTTTTTCAACTCAGAGAGTTGACCCCTCCTACCTTGGGATATATACCATATAGTTCAGTGGGCAAGATACTTCTCGGAGATATATATTTTACTTATTTTGGAAAATATTGTATTTGCACTTTACTGCATCTCAGAGCTAGTGGTCTTACTGTGAAAATTATAAATGATCCATTGTGTGATTGATGATAAAATTCTTATTTATGATAATGCTAAAAAATGGAGAAATATAAAAAAAATAGTTTTATTTCTAGGGGCTCAACATATCAACACATGATCCATCTGTGGTGTACAGAATCCAGACGATGCCGGGGCTTGGATGGGTCATCAGGCGAAAAGTTTTTATTGAGGAGCTGGCTCCTAGGTGGCCGCTAAAGGTTGGTTCCTTTCTCTTATTGCACACCGATGGCTTTATTTTTGCTCTATATTCTTGGTTGCTTACAGACTCAAAATCTTGTTCGGTGTTTTACATTATAAAGTTAATTCTTAGTGAGATTGCACTTTGCTGAAATTGGGACTGGGCATTTCATTTGGGATGGAGTGGGATTCGGCTTTTAGAGGCTTGAGATTGCCTAGGTTTTACGGTATTACCAAATCAGATTAAATCTTCAGTATAATCACTAACCTCATGCTTGTATAATATATTTATTGTCTATCACATTTTTTGTACAGTTTCATGTCAAGCTGCTATGAACACAACTTGTTTTGAAATGGGTGCTCTACAAATATAAATAATACAAAATAATAATAATTGGAGCTCCATGGTTAGCGTGTCAGACTTGTATTCTCTGTAAACACATCGATATGGGTTCGCAGCGCGTCGCAGGTCATTGAGTCTTCACACAGCAGTGGCTTGGCCGCTTTGAGCAACGTGCAATTGTCGGATTGCCTGCTGTTTCAAAACCAGCGCCAAGTTCTGACCCTTGAGCAAGGTCGCTCGTACTGTGTCGGCTTCTCATCACTCATGCGCTAAACGAGTACCAGTCAGCTTGTCATACTGATGAGTATCAGAGCATGGTCTGATCAAACTAGAGCAGCGCCTGCAATGGCTGCAGCTGGTTCGTTGGTTGGCTTGTACAAATGACAGGGGTAATATTGTACCAAGCGCGTTAGAGCAAGTAGTTGGTTAATCGCTATATAAAACTGGTCATTATTGTTATTATTATTACTAATTACTATTGACTGCATCTATTTTCATAGTGTTTACATAACTTCTGTGGCCAAATCTTCAATCTTTGTCTATGTGAATAGAAACATATTTTATCACACCTGGAGTTAAGAAATATTAACAAGATTAGAACAATAGATTGTCATCACTTCTCAAGTGAACAAAAAACTTTAACTTTCATTTTGATACTTTATTCGTTATTTCAGAATCATAAAGCCTGGGATGTCTTTGTCCGAGGGTCAAAAGTAATGAAGCACAGAGACTGTATTGTGCCAGACATATCACGAACCTTTCATTTTGGCAGTCATGGTATTAATGTTGACCCTGAATATCAGGACAAAAAGCTCAAAATACATTCCTTCGTAACAACATCGAATGTGAAACTAAAAGACACAGACAGGTGAGTTCATATGCATTTCGTATCAGTTTTTCAATTTCCTTTGATAAGCCTGAAGTTAGTGTGTCTGTCATTTACAGAATGAGGTCCACAGAGGGTTAATTTAGTGATGCTACCACTCAAAGCTGGCTAGCATCACCAAATTCACCCTCTGGGGACCTTATTCTGCTTAGGCCTCATCTGGGAAGTATCTATGGTCTCAAATTAACATTGTTTTCAGTTACTTTTTCCCTTCATGTGAGTTTCTATATCCTCTTATTTGCAGAAGATGAAATGCATAATCGTGGTGACTAATGGGTGAACTTCACTAACTTCAACTGGGGAACTTTAACCTGATCCTACCTCTCCTATAGCAGTTGAGACCTAAGCAGAATGAGGTCCACAGAGGGTGATTTGGTGATGCTAGCCTGCTATGCAGGATAGCATCATTCAATTCACTCTCTGGGGACCTCATTCTGCAAATGAACAGCTACGTGTTTGATTGTCTTGAACAAATAGCAGGGAATTCCATTACTTTCAAAAAGTATTACGCAGTGTCAGTCAACCACATATCGTGGGAATTCATAGCAGGAATCAGCTGTAGACAATTAGAAGATAGCTGCATGGAATTTTTAATGCAAAGCATGAACGGTGATGTCATACCTGTGTAGAGCTCTGTATAGTGGTGGTAATGAAAAGAATACCTTAATATCAGAAAATACTTCGATGGAATTTTTTAACACGAAAAGTTGGCATTGTACTGTGGGGACAGCCCTGTTTAGTGATGGTAATACATAGTATATCGGAATGTTTCAGACTATCGACATGTAGCTCTTCTTTCTCCAGAGATCATTCAGGGTGAATCTAGAGCCACTTATACCATAATGGCCACATTGAAATTGAGCAACCAAAGTTGAAATACATGGGACACTCATGAGTACATTATTAAAAAGAAACTACTAATTCTAGTATTAATGTACACTATAAAGTGTCATGTATGCGTGCAAATTTAGATGGCAGAAAATATTCAAGGAGTAAACGTGCATGTAATTTTCCTCCTTTAACCCTTTCTATACTAAATGGATCATCCCACTCAGTTATAACAGTAAACATTGGAATGGTCTACTTAGGGATGTTTGGGGAATCTTAAGCAGACGACATACCGGGAAAAGATAATTCACATGCAGAATGATTGATTTTCATTGGTGGGAAATGTTCAAATAATAGGTTCAACAAATGATCTATGGTCATTTGTTGAACTTATTATATGAACATTTCCTAAGGGAACTACTCGTCAATGAGCATTTAGTATAGAAAGGGTTAAAGTTGACATACAGTATATGTACTAAGATATTTTCTGCGATGATCATGATTACTTTGTAGCCCTTGTAGGGGTGATGTTTTTTGTAGTTACTATCTGGAGGGTGATTGTTATGTAGATTATGTAGAGTTAACAACCCTATTGTAGGCTGTATAAAGTTTATAATTTTGTAGTCTCTATCAAAACGATTATTATTTGTAGGCCTTCTTGAGATGAGAATTCATTTGTAGGATCTATCTGAAAGATGGTTCTTTTTGTAGGCTTATATTGTAATCTATAACCAGTCAATGTTTGTTTAATTACTTTGTAGTCTATGTGGCTATTCAATCATTATTGTCTAGGCTCTATAGAGTTGATGATTCTTTTGTAGGCTCTATCGAGATGACTATGAAAGTTTATTGAAAGATCTGATTACCTCTGCTGAGATTATTGACCACAAAAAGATTGGATGTCATTCAGACTTCATTCCAGACAATAAGGTAGGTCTCTCAGATCACTTGTTAATGTTGATACTTGGTCTGTGCATAGTCAAGCCTTGAAATAGTGTGTCTGACATTTGTCGAATGCGGTCCCCAGAGGGTGAATTTAGTGATGCTATCCTGCAAAATCTCGTTATTAGAGAGTTATTAATAAAACAAATTAGAACATATTTTCGATCTATTTTTAAATGTACTTGTTGATGATAGTTGTTTTAACGACTTTTATTACATTTATCTCATTTCACATGAAAGCACATCAAAGGCCTTGGATCCCATTAAACTTGAGCACACAGGTGTTCAGCCAAGCACCAACCCTGATTGTACATGATGATGTTTTTATTAATTTATTTCTTTGTTAATTTCTCTTTTTCAATTTTCAGAATGGCACATATATGTTTTTCATACAGATGAAAAATGAGTCCAATATTGTGCATGTAAAACAACTATTTAAGGTTTGTATAATTTGTATGGTTCCTTGTATGATTCCTCAAAATGATTTATATAGTCTCCTGGGTATGAAATAATTGAATTATGAATTGAAGACCCCTGTCCGGAAATGCGTCTATCAATAAATATTTGGAATTGTTTTCATATAAAATAAATCTGTGCCATTCAATAATGGTCCCCAATATTCATGACCATCTTTTATATTTGCGTTTTTTTTTATTTTAATTATTGAAAATAAGCATGCTACACTCTAGGTATTGTCTACTTGATTTGCACTTAATATTACAATAGATACAATCAATTGGAGACAGTTTGTGGCTCGCATTCGTTCAGAGCACCATTCTGGATGTCTCTATCTAAAAGTTCTAAATATAGTAACAAATATGTTCCCATTAATTGTTACTATATTTATTACATTTATAATAATATTATATCAAAACAAAATCTATATTAACTCTTTCGCCACCAAATTTACAGAGGTCAAATTGTCCTGGACACCGGGTTTGCAGCAGTTTATATGGAAATTCATGGTCTCACATGTGGGGCATTCATACTAGTATTTATAGATGTGGTAGGTATGGACACTATAAATTGTCATGACCAGTGACAACTGCCCATCAATTTGCACTGACTGCCGATGGATGACGTCATATAATTGTGATTATATCACCATGGTAACGCATGCCATATGTACCAGGTGCGTAAATACATTTGCAATATTTCACCACTTAAGTATATTGACCAAACTCACATTCAAATAGTTAGCACTCTATCCATCACATGTCGTAAATTTAGCATATGTGGTGATTAAGAATGAAATTAGAGGGCGTACAATGAGCATAGTGATGAGAACAGACCAAGTGTATGCCCAAGAAGGTGTTATTTAACCAAGATAGACCCATTTTCCTGGAATTAGGCCCACGTGTATTCAGGTGTAATAATGCTAAGAAATTATGAATAACTTTCCAAACACAACTGCCAATGATCTCATTGCGTTCCCAAAATGTTTATGCATGTCAATATAATGCTAACAACATGCACTCGCAGCTAATATTATTATTGAAGTCGCACTATTGCACGGCACGGTGAATTTCGTAAATTACGTAAAAAATATGAGACACTAGACGGTTACCACATAAAACATCGTTAGAAAGGGCAACAATCTTCTTATTTCATAAACATGTGTTATCGCAATGTGTTTGTCATAAACAATAACAAACTTAATCAATCGGTACATATGTATCTGATTAAAAATCCACACCTGTCAGTATTGGTTCGTCAGCATTTTTGGGGAAAACCCAGGGAAACCCCGCAATAGTAATTGTGACGTCATACATCTGCTGTATATATTTAGGCCGGGAACATCTCATTGTGGCCGTATTTGTCTGGTCTACGTGTTCAACAGTAAATTAGTATTGATACAGAATATCACCCAAATGATATCTAAGTCGCCAGTCAATAAAATCATTAGCATATTCCCACTAACATGATATTATTGCCTGTTATTCCCGAAAATTATTCTCCGCCCGCGCCTGCGGTGTTGAATGTAAATTACGTCGTGCCCGCTAAAGTGGGCTCCGGTGTTGAAAGAGTTAATTAATAGAATCATTTCCGGGCAGTGATTTCCAAATCATACGTATTATTTCATACCCAGGAAACTATCTCAAATTTTTTATATAAAGAGTTAATCGATCTTTAAATGTATTCTCTTATATATTGCGAGGCTCCCTATGGGAGACTCGCATATATAAGAGAACACATGGCACATGGTTTTCGCTAAATTTTGCAGTATTTAACCCATGTGAGGGTTAAATACTGTTCTGCAAGGAAATGATATTTGAACCATTTCTTTAAGGAAATAACTTTTTGTTCACAATTTCAAACTAATAAATTTACTATTAACCCTTCAATGATGGGAGCTTCCTGAAATTTTGCAAAAACCCTGTGCCAATGCATTCATTTATATGTGCGAGTCTCCCATAGGGAGCCTCCCATATATAAGAGAGTTCATTAGCAGTGTTCGCGCTGGACCGAAAAATCTTGTGGCCAAAAGGTTAGCCAAATGAAAATTTTACTAGCCAAATGAAAAAAACTTTGGCCAAATGGTTTTTGGCCAAATTAAAATAAACTTTGGCCAAATTAAATCCTCATTTCCTGGGCGGTTCACAATTAATGACTAATATATTTGTTTTAAACTTGATTTGTTACTAAGAATAAAAACATAATTAAAACAACACAAAAACAACATTAAAAACAATATTATACGAACATAGGTATCACACAGGCAGATCAATTCATAAAACATTAATATAGAATACGGCTATCGCAAACATGAAACTAAAATTTTATATAATTATAATCACACAAATCCGCTAAACCAATTGTAATAACTCTATATCGATGACACCACAACGGTCGCTAACTATTGCTTATTATAGTAAGGTGATAACTGTTGAATATCTATTGTATTCAAACCTTTTATGGTGTGAAGCCAGGTTATTAGACGGGATGCAGTTAATGACACATTGCGTAACCATTGAGTTAAGAACTGCTCGTCTGTAAGGAACAAAGTATTTAGGTAATTTATCTAAATTATCTTACAGACTGCCTAATCAACAAAAAATTACATAACCAGTATACAGCTTAAGCGTTTTGACGATTAGGCTGGTTAAATGTTAGAGCTTATCTTTTGCTGTCTCGTGAAGTTTGATTGTGTGCAGTTTCAATGTGTAATGTTCCCTTTGTACAGCCGCCACCGTTACGGTACGATATTTCCGTGGTACGAAATACTTTCGTCGCCTAATTTCGTCTTGAATGTCGATCTATTCAGCGCTTTTTTAGTTAGCTTTCCTACTCCATGCTTTTCGTCTCCATTTGGGGTAAAAAAAAAAATATCCAAAAGTTTAGCC